>OX451357.1:1739452-6739452 GCA_949629185.1 Apamea crenata
CCCTAAGGGTCTTCCCAAAATTGACGACGTGGAATCTGCTTGAGCCGATTAGACATCCTAACGCTTTTAATGGAATTTCCAACAGTAAGGTGATGGGAAGCCCCGACGGCATCGGCAGTTCAGCTGTTTTTATATTAAAAAGCCATTTGGCTGCGATCGACGTCCAACAGATGCAACTTTTCCGCTAAGTTATTCGGCAAAACGCTGTTTCACCACCACCGGCGGGTCACACGGGCTGATCTTATTGACATAAAGTTTGTGACCGAGTTCAACAATTTTGCGTCGGTGATTGTGATGGGCGCTTATATTGCCTGAGCCCTTTTTATGGAACAATAAATGCAGCGACATTGATGCATATATTTTTCCCAAAATTAACATATTGAGTCATCATGATATTCGTTGGATTATTACATTTAATATTTTGTTTAATCTGCCTAACCCTTCGGGGAATACGTGATGTTATGTGTATGTGTATCATGTTCTGAACTTCAGGGCAAGCGAAGAAAATGTGGCAAGTCTCATTTAAGGCTAGGAAGATGAGGTATCACCTCATGTTTCACTCCTCTCGACTGTAATAGCGGCACACTCGACTCGCCGCAAACAAATATATTCTTAACTACGTTTTAGACTAGGTACCGCCCTGAGGGAACTACTGAGGATTTGAGCCGACGAAAAAAGGAGGAGGTTCTCTAGACAGATTTCTCTGGAAAAACTCCTTCTTTTTAATTGCACCTAGTGGATTTCAGCTCGGAATTATACTTATTTCTTGTGAAGAATGAAGATCATGACCATATGGTTATCATAAGCTATCCAGCAAGCAATTCATTAAACTCTCGTCTTTTTTTTCCCCCTTTATAAAGTATCACAATTGGTTACACTTTATTTACATTACAATCTAGCCTATTAGCTAATCAGTAATTTAAATATAACTTAAACTGCTAAGTAACTGTATAATTAAGAAATCGTCCAATTACGTCTTTCATATTCACTATAAGTTATGGGGAAGACACTTGTTTCACGTGTTTTTTATAAGATTCAGCACTTGCACTACAGTTTGAGTTCACTTACACTGCACTAAACTAACTCAAAAGGTTTTACCCTTTTTAGTCTTCGCACTAATTCAGTGTTGTCAAGGAGTTGGATCGCCTCGACATTCAGGTGATGATGAAGTCTGTGTTCATGAGTTTCTGCATATTTTTGTATAGCTATTGTAGCGGTATCTACAACGCCACATGCGAACAACGCGTCATACTGACGTCACGCAAATCCTGCATCTCGCATGCAGAGTTTACCGCGTACTTAGCATAGATACAATTTCCCAATATCAGTCGTTGGGCAATTGCCCGCCAGACACAACATCCGTCTGGTCGGAGGATCCTCCCTTTTCTATGGAGGTTGAGTGAACTTTACACCCTGTTCCTCATGCCTCTAAACTATGTTTACTACATCAATCTTGAGGTCCCGGTGAAGGTCGCTGTTTCTAATGTACCAGGGCGCGTTTACTACATATATCCCCGAGTGCTTTATTTTGGAAGCGTTGTATAATTTGACGATTGCTTTGGCTGGTGCAACTCCACAGCTGAATACCGTAAGTCCATACAGGTTTTAAGACTTGTTTATATTACAACATGATAGCTGTGTCTCAGGAATATCACAGGTGTAGAGACGATACAGGACCGGACCTAGGACACTACCTTGTGGTACTCCAGCTTTTATCTGCCTAAGGTCTGAATAGGCATTTCTTTGTCTTATTATAAACAATCTATTCGATATATAGGACACTATGATGTCTGAAAATTGTTGAGGCAGCATTGTTCTTAGTTTATAAATAAGGCCACAATTCCATACTTTATCAAACGCCTGTGCAACATCAAGGAAAACCGTGGAGCACACCTTCTTATCCTCTAGTGTTCTCTCAATAATATTAGTAATTCTGTGTACTTGGTCTAGCGTAGAATGTTGTTGTCTAAATCCGAACTGGTAATCAGGGATTAGATTTGCAGATTCAATAATTATGAGGCTTCAATCTCTTTAGAAATCATTTCTCAAATAGTTTTGACAACACAGGTAACAGTGAGATAGGCCTGTAAGATGTTGTTACATTAGGAGGCTTCCCAGGCTTGGCTATTATGATGACTTCAGCTACTTTCCACATGTCAGGAACGTGTTTTAACCGAAATGCAGCATTAATGATCGTGGTAAGCTTAACTAGAGCTTTACATGGAAGATTTTGTAAAACTTCTCCTGTAATCAAGTCGTAACCAGGGGATTTTCTCCGATTGAAATTACACTTAATTTCTCTAGATACTTCTTTTGCGGTAACCAACTTAATATATAAAGTATTTTGTACATCCAGAGTTATCTTCGTTTATGTTTATCTTTATTGTGCTTCATTTGGTTGGAATATTTGTTCTAAATGGTCAGCGAACCTTAAGGCTTTTTGTTCGTCCGTCACTGCCCATTTTCCATTGTCTTCCTTGATAGGAGGAATTTGCATGATTGGTCGTTTCAGGTGCTTCGTAGCCTTCCACAGCGAGTAGCCGGTTCTAGAATCACTCGTTAATTGGCAAAGGTAGCTGTTTGTTAAGGAGTCGTTGTAGTATTGAATTTCTTTCGTAAGGCGCTTAGTGAGGTTGTTCAGCAGTCTTTTATCTTGTGGATACAGGTGGCATCAGACCAGATGGGTCTGATTCCATCTGTTTCTTTGTTTCCGCTTTTCAGTTATAAGACACGTATTTCCTGCACGGTAGGCGGTTTCTTTGACACGGTGTATTTTTTCAGGCAGCTTGTTGTATACTCGTTGTAAATCTACTCAATTCCAAATCCAGCTGTTCTGGAGTTTTTGATGGCACTCTTAATTCTATATTATTATCGAAGTCTATTCTGAAACTTTCCCAGTCTGTATAAGTATTAACAAGTGTAGGATTTCTCTCTATGCGTAGGATACGATGCCATAGTGATAAAATTATTAGTATCTCATATCTGCAGGAAAAGAAGTCTTTAAATAAGCGTAAATATACTTTTAAAGTTGTAGACAGTCTACATAATATCGGCCTGGTGCGGCGTCGCTCCGTGATAATAGCAGCGACTAACGTCAAGGGCGGGCATGGCACCGCACTCGCGCTCGTGTATCAACAGAACACGACATTTGTTAATTAATATTTGCTGAACCATATTGTATAAACCGTGGAAATTCACGCTCACGACTACGTGAGACCGAGTTTCAGGAACAAATTAATGTCAGTAGCAAATAGAAATAGCACCAAATGCCTGTAAACAACTGAAATGCCGGCTTATACCGGCTGAAATTAAATTAGCTAGCGAGACTCTGCACACGCGGTGGGTATCGTTTCATCATATCTAAATATGATGAAACAAAAAACTTTTTCACAAAAAAAAAAACAACCTACTTCCAAAAACAACACTACAAACTGAAAAATACCTAACTTTAATTTCGGAAGTAGGTGTCGTTGGTTCCGCATTTTTTCGTTTTTTGACACCGACTTGCGAAATTAAAGTTATTTTTCTGTTTGTAGTGTTTTTTTTTTGAAGTCGGTTTTTTTTGTGAAAAAGTTTTTACTTTTCACTTTTTAGTTGTACGTACATACCCCACACAAATTCTATATACTTGCAAGATTAGAGGTACCTACCTCAATAACAACTTTGACAGAAATGAGGGTGTACCGTGGTATACTGAACACATCTGCGTATCCCTTTATAGGGTACAGGCGTGATGTTATGTTGTGTGATTGTAAACAAATCGCGGTTGATTTGCTGGCATTTATTGAAGAGTTCCGTTGCCTATATCTTTACGAAATTTAAATGGAACCATTTCGGAATAAACCTCTTTCGAACAAAAAAAGACGGAGTTATGATGAACATACATAAAAAATATATATAAACATCCGAATTGAGAACCTCCTCCTTTTTTATGAGTCGGTTAAAAAGTGAAAATAATTTGTTGTTACTGTACTGTATAGATGTATTGAAGAAGACATGATGCGCCGACCCAAATTATATTGGCATAGGTAAGGGCAGGGGGATAGTGATAATGGGTGGAAACTGCAAAGCACATTTCTGAAAGTTGCCCGGTCACCAGTCCAAAAACTAAACACTGCGTGGATTTCATACATTCAATTATTTTGAAAATCATTCTAGTAGCATATATCTGTGATTAATGTGTTAGATGTGGCACTCAGTCGTAATTTGATTAAAATATTTAAATATTTCAATAATCCATTACAGCTCAAATTCTTCCAAGCAGTCGATTATTTTATTTGTCCTGCGTTCCTGTGTCCCTTTCAAAGTTGCCGGACTCAGATGCTGATGCTGCGGAACAATCACTACAGTCGTAACAAGCTCTCGTACATCGAGAGGTATAGGAAGTTATTCGATTACTGTGAACTGCAAAGATCTGTAATCGCGCTTTTTATACCATCACAGATACTTGAGCTTAACCTAACAACATTGTCGTTCACAGCGCAAAATTGCGAATAGCCACCACACATAACGGGTTGTTATTTAGTAAGCATTGCGCTGTAGTCATCGATCGTAATTAAGTAGCGTTCGCGCCGGTGAATGTGTTCGTATCTTATCTGGTGGAGTGTTGACACAAGTAATGTTGGCACCATAGATAAAGGTTGGCACCAACGCATATCGTGCTTCCGCTATGTACTCACACTAAATAAAAAAACAAAATAGGCCCTATTTTGGCATTATTGCACACCCAGCTTCGAGGAACGTCTGTTTACTATCTGTTTCCTTCGTCGTTGAAGCAATCACAATGACTAATCTCATGCACGACTAGGCTGCCCTACCCGTGTACGCTCTGTCCAAATGTCCATCGGACTCAAAATGTCCACATTTTACGAAAGGGACATTTTGCGAATGAGACATGAGAAATGGACATTTTGCGTTCGGTAGACATTTTGCTAAGTCGTCATTTTACGACTGAGCCCTTCAAAATTAGAATCCACAAACCGTTGTCCAACTGCCTGTACAAGAACAATTCATTTTTCTACAAGTAAAGGCGGCTGTAATAAAACGTCACAGATACATCCCCCCATCGCACAACGGCACAAAAGTGTTCCGAGATCATCTCTAATGCGCACTGACCTTTTAAATGGGATAATAACAAAAGTACGTGTGTCCTGCACTAATCTAACCCTTAACCTCCACTAATAAACTCTTAATTTGACAAAAACGTTTGTATTAATACAATTGACCTACAGGTTAACGCGAGGAAATTGGTTCTGCTGGATAGGGTTACATTTTTATCTCAGTACGCTGTCCCAGATAAATTAATTCGGCCACTTAAGTTGTTTTGCTCTGCGAAGTACTTTGGTTGTACAAGAATCTCGTAAAATTACACAGTTGTTCAGGCATGCGTCAGCTCCTCTATAGCCCGAATATGCAGATTAAGCTGTATTTAGGCTCGTTAAAGCGAATGTACTTAAGGGCTAACACGGCTGACTCACTGGTGCCAAGTTGTGTAAGTATTCTTTAAAATGAGCTTTCGCTCATTGTTGTTTTCACATTAGCTATTCACAGCGTAAGTAATCATCTTACAGGATGAAATCAAATGCGCCTCCGAGTCAATCGTGCGATGCGCTGTAACAATAAAGTGGGCGGCAGACTGCCGGCAGACCGACGGCGACGTTACGCCTGTCTGTTGATAACACGAGCGTGACAGACTGCGGCGGCCGGCCGTCTCTCACGCCGAGACTAACGCGCCGCCCGCCGCCGCCGCTAATTACTACACAACACGTCTTATTATTCGGGCTATTAAGGCTCGCTTTGATTCCCTCGTGTAGTGTGAAGTTACATGCACAACTTGACTTCAACTAGGTACTATTGTTTGGAATGATCCAGTGTGCCAAATGGAGAACAAAAGTATTTCGAATCTGTATAAACTTTTGAAATTGGTCACCAGCCCCCTACATAGGGTTTTAAGCAGAGCTCAATCCCAGAAGCCCCCAGCTATGAACTAGCAATTGACAAACAAAACAATGTCCCTTATGACGTAGGTGGTACCCTCCAGACAAGCAGTAAGTCAATTGAGGATGACAACATTGCAATGGTGGGCAGTTTAGGAGCACAGAGATTATCGTTATCGCCATGAATCTCGGACGAGAATATAAGATTTCAGGAGTGTTCAGACTAAATTACCAAACAAATACATGACGAACATGTTGTTATACAAATAGTCTAAATCTCAAGTTGACGAGGTTCAAGGTCCTCCACAAAACCTCGAATCGATAGATGACGTCTTAATAATTATGGTAATTATGAAATTAAAGAAGTAAGTATGGAGTATAATTTTTACAAATGGAATAAACCTCAAATGTAATAGAAAGCTTGCTACACGTTTGTGGGATGAATAATGATAGGTGCGATAATTATAATTACATGAACTTGAACCGACCGCGTCGAATAAAAATATAAATATTAAAACTCTTTGACGTAAAACTGTTATTGTTGTGACGGAAATGTAGATTGTACAGATTCGCATGCGAACTGCAAACAAAGCTACTGTTTTACCTATATTAAAGATGTATCACAAACGAGACAGAGTTTCAGGGAAATGAGAATTTCTGGGATTTTGTGAAATTAGGTGACAATAGATGGCGGATTTCCGACCAGTTTGATGAAGGCCCAGTTTGCGGAACTCCTATTTGGACAAATAATCCAATGGAAACAAACACGAAGATTGTCTTGTTCTTCGAACGTAATCAATAATTATTATCAACATCCATATGCAGTGCAAAGGGAAGTTTGTGAAATATTACAAAACAACTGAAGTGGTTCAAGATTGTGTCAATTTCCTGCAGCACCATAGCGACCAGAACACTACCGCGTAGCTTCATAATTAGGCGTGGGCCGCAAGTGGGCCTCCGTATGATCAGTCTAGTGTTAAGCCACTGCAGCGCCTCAATATCAAGTGTAATCAGTCTATTGTATCGTCTGAGTACTGACGGACTAAGTGCGTTAAGCAAAAAACTGCAAGGCCACAGGAAAACTATTTCGGTTACCCATTACGAGTCGGTATGGCGGTATTTCTGGCGCCAATCGTAACATTCGGTTATTAACGAAGTAGCTATAGGAAAACGATGGCAGATTTGAATCGAACTCACCCGGTATGTTCAATCCTATTGTTAGATCATATGGAGCCTAGACTTTTTTGCGCGAACATTTTTTTACATCATCTAATTGAAGCAGTCAAGGTTTTAAACATTTTTAAGTCTATGATACGTTTAATAATCCACGGGTTTGAGATGTTTTATTGTTTGTTTCATTTTAAAGGCCATCGTTACCAAATTCTGGATGCGCTTGCACATAATAATATAACAGACAACATTATGGTGTTGTGTAGGATGTTTTTTTCTCCCTTGAACTCACCTGTATAATGAGTGGCCGCACGGCATGTATGCTCTCGTCGCTGACGTGCGACGGGAACGCGTCCAGGTCCAGGTCTATGATGGCACATTTCGAAGAGTTGCAGTAGTTTGACACCTGCGACAGATACACCGGTGACTGATGTCTTCCTTTGACGAAATATTTATGAAGATAATATCTACAGGCATTGGGTCATTTGGCCGCGGTTGCTGAAAGCCGATATTTGTTGACGGATGTTCCCACTCCAACGAATAATCGCGTGAAGTGAAAACCGTCTCTGATTGTTCAACTAAATTATTCTGCGGTCATTTTCGCCGCAGTGGCGGACTTGATTTCTACATCGAAACAAAAATAAACAGTGAGTAAAATCTAGTTAAGAAATAGTCGCTCACCACAGCCAAAGAATAGGGCCTCAATCCTAGATTGTACAGCAGGACGGTGTAGGGCAGCTTGGCGGCGGCGCGGATGAAGCTGACGGCCTGCGCGTGCGCGTCGCTGCGCGCGTACGTTACGAGCGCGGGCGTGGTGGTGTTGTGCCACAGCTCCTGGCGCCCGTCCAGCCCCAGCAGCCGCGAGTACTGCTCCTCCTGCACCAGGTGGTTCTCCTCTACATCGCGCAGGTTCTCCTGCTGGGACAACGACGCCTGGTGCGTGGTAAATCTTATTTTAATGGATGACAGACAATATTAACAATAATAAAATAGTTCAGTGTTAATTTATGCTTCATTGAGGTTTATTTTTTTTAAGGCCTGATTTTTTTATAGTTAGATTATTTTTATCAGATGAATAAATGTGCTAGTTTGACAGTTTTTGAATAGAAAATATGTCAAATGGTTGTATTTATTCAGACAAGTCCTAAAGAAACTGTCTATTGAAAATAATAGTCACCTCCTTTCTAGCCATATTATCTGCCATTCCTTATGAGCACAACTGTTACTAATGAGACACAATATTACTTATTCTAGTGTTACCGAACTTGAACTCCGAGCTTGCCTAACAAATGAGGGGTTACACCAAGTGGTTTCATTAGACCTATTATAATATCATGCATCTAAAGAATTTATATTTATCGTACATACTCTGACATCCAAGTGATGATTATAACATTGTAATTTGAGAGTGGCAGAAATCTCTCGAGTTCACGCTTACAAAGTTGCAGCAAAACCTAGTTTATAATAAAAACATAGTAATTGTTTCTAAATAAATGTAACAATGAACTGGAATATTGTTTATTTTATTTATAGTACTAATCTGTTGTAGCAGTATTGTGGTTACAGTGTTAGCTCTTTGTTTACATTTGAATATCCACTTCTGAGGTTAGTCATTTTGAACTCCATTGTTTGGAGAAAATGCAACAGTAACTGCAAATGTATTAAAACTAGCTTCTGCCCGCGACTTCGTCCGCGTAAAGCAACTTTCTTATTTTTTTTCCGTAAGAACCATCCTCGTACTTCAAGGAATATACTAAAAAAAGAATTAGCTAAATTGGTTCAGCTGTTCTCGAGATTTGCACTTAGCAACACATTCAGCGATTCATTTTTATATTATAGTTAATATGCAACAGATCAAAGGTGTGACAAGTTTAAATTATAAATACTAAACTAAAACTGATTAGGTGGTGTTTAACTTTCAAAGTGTTTTAGGGCACTTTTAAAATATAATATTTCCCAATATAATTCTTTGAGAAGCCAAATATTTTTTTCTAAACAAAATCATTGTAATTCATAATTATTTGAAAAAATGTATTACTATTTTACAAACCTGAAAATCTTTTATGTGCTGGTGTGTTTGCGTGACAATACTCTGGATGGATTGCGGCGGCTGGGAGTGGAATACTATCAGAAATATACTTATTGCAAACACCGACGTCGAAAACAGCAAAAAACTCTTAGTTTTCATTTTGTCCGCACATTATCACACACTGCATTCGACTCCAAACATTGTCTCCTCCACTCTCACGCTTATCAAACAGTCCGAAACACCCACTGATCCGGCTAAATCATTTTCGAAATTGTTCTCTCACAAAATAAAAGAAATCAATATCAATGACACGAGTCACCGCAAACCCACACGCGCCCGACGTTAAATTACAGGTACGTACATGCTAACTTTAACACAATGTTATGCCGCAGACACTATAAATTATTAATGCGAATGCCGCTATTTAATTATTTCATGTTGTCGTATATTTTTATTTGAATGCAATCGCTCTGAACGAAAAAGCGTTCGATTGTGTTCCTTGCCTTTGTTTGACAGCTGTCAATGGAATGGACTCATGGTCAGTCATGGTCCATGGAGCTCTTTAGTGTTGCCTACGCCTAGTAATTTTTCAAATAATACAACAGAAAAGAAAAAGTAAATTCCTTTTAAGAAAACGTTTTTTCAGTCAATTCAAAAGCAAGCCTAATTTTGCTCTGCTAATAATCATACCATGAGAGTAATAAAAGTGAACAAGTATTGAACGAAGTTCACCGAAGTTGAATGGTAATGCTTGCATTGCATGTGGCCTGCTGTAATGCCATTGACTTTTTTGTAGGCATCGTTCAAAAACTTAAATCTTATTCTAATTTCACTTTACCAGTTTCTTTAAAATAAGGAGTTTCTTGGGTATATAAATATTTTAACTGTGATTATGTATAGCAAGTAACCTTGATACATTATCTAAAAGCACTACAAAGCTCAATTTCCGGATTAATAAACTGTTTAGTCGATTTAAATCAAAATATCCGTGTCCATATCATGAAATAAAAAAAAAATACAAGTTTTGGATTGCCAGTTTTGAGGTTTTTCCCTTAATCACAGGACTAATAATAACAACGATGAGATATGACTAAATTAATAAAATAATAATGAATGTATATTCATCATAGACTAGTATATCATAAACTGAACTTTTCTGTTAGAGTGTTCCTAGTTAGCATTGATTAAATTGGATAGTGTAATAAGCGCTTGATTTAAATCTTTGATTGGTAATTCTAATATAGGTAACCCCTCACCTCACCACTCAGTCCACTTGAGTCCACTCACGGCCACTCACGGCCAAATGTCATCACATCATTCATTGTCATCTAACTTCATCAAACTGCGTTCCAGATCTAACTTTAAATTCTTGTGCATAGCAATGATTGAACATCTCTTTCTAACTAATTAGGTTTTGGTATATGCATAACTACAATATTTATGTTTAAATGATGCATTTAATGCATTCTTAACGTGATTTCTCTGAAACACCAAACAAAATAAAAAAGGGTTCCTCGTCGTGAAGAATCCGGTATTATTTATGTAAATTGTCGTTTTAATAGTTGTATTCCATAGTTAAAATAGTTTAGTATTCCATTAAAATTACCGGGAATATGTCGAACATATCAAAAAGGAGAAGAGAAGGTTCGAGGACCAAGATCAAGGTACGGAAAGAGGTCATGTCGTGGCCTACTCATTCACAGAGCACATCGGCGCCTACGAGGCGCGATTTCTGTACTTGTTTTACATTATGGGCTTTCAAAATTGAGCAAATTCATTTGTTTAGCGATGAAAAGTTGTTCCTGCTATGATCAATGTTTCAACCACCTGACCAGCTAATAAGTTCTGCATGAATACTCATCAAAATAATTATTTTTTTGTCGTTTACAACTTATTACATCTGGCGGACTACGCACATGCTGATAACAAAAATGTGTTGTTTGTTAAACTGAGCAAATGGACTTGAGAATTTATGCAACTAGTCAATCTCTTTAAAATATTCAAAATAACTTACAAGTGAAAATAAAATGTAATGTATAACATAAATAATAAGCTCTCTAGCATGAATGGTGTTGTGATTCCTGACCCGAATGGTTATTTTAATTGTGTTTTATTGTGCCACTTATCCCAGGAATTTGTGCCTTATACTTTTTGAATAATAAGAGTATGATTGTGGTCGGGCTGGGGATCACGGTTCCTGACCCGACCACAACCAGGTCTAATAAAATATCAATAGTGGGAAGTTACTGATTATGCCAAAAATATTTTATTATTGTGTCTGGCAGTCAATGTGTTAATATCGTATTTCAGATTTTATTTACAATATGAATAAACGTCATTGTCTATATGGAAAAATATCAATATTTCATTGTTTATTGCCATTCCAATCACACCTGAGTAAATTATATTCTATATAAGTATGCATAATAATATTACAATGGGTGGTCATTGTAATTATTTTATTTGTGTTAAACACTTTTGGAAGAACTATGATAATGATGGTACTGTAAAGAAACAGGACAGAAATTTAAAAAATCATATATATTACCTACTTTTATATTTTATTAAAAATATGTAACCAGAAGTGATACAAGAAAATGTAAAGGAGTTAAGTTGTAATTATTCTGAACATAGAGCATGGGTGACCACAAAGAGTTCCTGAAGCGTATCACCAAGACGCTGTACTACGGGCAACTGCCAACACTGCCCTGTCTGAGCCTGCCTGTGACTGGTATGAATCATAACTGCAATAACACAACACAATAATTACAAAATGAATTTGGCTTTCATGCATGGCCCTTGGAGAAAATCTTAGAAAACTTATCAAAAGAAAGAAACTGAACTGTTATAAATATTTCACATTCAATCAATAAAATACAAATTATGTTTAAAACAAAATAGGAATGAATGGACATCAACATTGACAATATCATAACATTGCAGAAGTGTCGTGTGAACTATGGTCGGTGTCGCAGCGCGGGCGCTCGCTGCGGCGCCTGCACGCGGACGCGGCGGCTGGCATCGCGCGCAGTGCGTGCGTGTCGCCGTGCGCGCTCGTGCTGGCCATCCTGTACCTCGAGCGACTCAACGCATGCAACCCCGACTACATCCACAACGCCTCGCCCGCTGATCTCTTTCTTGTTTCACTGGTGAGAATAAAACTAGAAAAAGTACCCGGAAGGAAGCTTCACTTTCATAATTATTTGCATCTGATCTAACGAGTTTGTGTTGTTTTCTAGATGGTGGGCAATAAATTTTTGCAAGATGATGGAGAAGACGATGATGTGATATGTTCTGAGTGGGCCGCCTCCGGTGGACTAGAGCTCAACCAGCTCAAGAAGCTGGAAATTGAGTTCCTCAACGCAATAGTAAGTAATCTGTAGAACAATTCTAAAAACTAAATAATATCTTTCATTCTCGAGTCCCAGCACCAACAAAATGCTTGCGCTTCTAACTGATTTATTTTTCTATGAACAGGATTGGAATGTGTTTGTGAGTGACAAATCGTTTGAAGCCGGGCTGCTGTGGCTGGAGCGGCAGGTGGCGTTGAAGCAGGCGCAGCTGCGGGGCTTCTTCACGTACGCGGATCTGGCGGCCGCGGCCGACGTAGGCCTGCTGCCACCGCTGGCGCGTGGCCTGGCTTCTGCTGCGGCCGCGCTGGCACTCACCTACCTCACCAGCCTCGTCACGCTCCTCACTTCCACGCTGCTCGTGTCGCACACCTGGCTGCCTACGCTGCACTACGTCGCCACGCGCCCGTCGCTCGCTCCGCTCACCTCGCTCGACACGCTCGATACAAATATTATAACGCACAGTTTGCAACCGGAACTAACCCCCTACACAAACAATGCAACTCTAGACCAGTCCACTTTTGATATTCTCACTGAAGAGACAGTTTCCGAAAGCTTCAAGTGTTGTACGAAGTGGACCAAATACCAGGACAGCACGGTCAGCAAGAGGAACTGGTACGACGCGATCGTGGTGTACGACTGGAAGTCGCTAGAGCCCTGGTGGTCCACGACGTCGGTGCTGAATTGGCTGTACCAGAGCTCGCTTGTGAACCCCATGCAGCGCTGGCTGGACAAGCTGGGCGAGTACGCGGAGCTGGCGGCGCGGGACCTGGGCGCGGAGCCGAGCTGCGGCGCTGGCTGCGTGCGCCAGTGGCTCAACCTCAGCAAGCTGGGCGCGCTCGTGGGCTCCGTGTCGGACCGGTAGAGCGCACACGAACAAGGCTGATAATATGGATAACGAGTGATGCCAGGTTCACAGGGCACTTTACAACACCTACAATATTATATTATTATAAACTATTCCAACCTTTGATATTAAGAGTAAAACGCTACCTGTTTGCTGTGTAGCTCTCTAAGATGGTTCTGTTATTTACAAACTTATTTTCGTAAGTGTTGAGGTGTTAAAATAACTTGTTGTTCCTTAATTATTTTTTTCAGAATGCAGTTATGTTTTGCGCTGTATTTGTAGCGATGATATGAATGCGTTGTAAAATGTCTCGTGAGCAACGTTAATTTAAAATACTTAATACAACTCAAGCTTCCATCCTTCTGTGACTACTGACTAATATGACTAACTAAGAGGTTCCGTGCACTCGCATGTCTTATACATTGGATGGTACAAGTACTATTTTGAAAAGTCCATAGATTTTAAAATACTTTTAATAAAAACCGTTTCTTAACGAGAAATATATTTTTTAACAGTGAACCAGTGAATGTAAACAAACTGATCTACAGAAGTGACAGTGTAAGCAAAAAGACGACAAGAAGGACAATTGTTGAAACTCATGTTCCAACATGTATTTACAAGTGAAGTTTCTGACTACCATTTTCTAAATAAAAAAATGTCCAAACGTAAAAAAGTACATTGGGAGCTTGTCCTCACGCACTTTTTTTCTGTATATCTGTGAACATTTGTGCACATAGTAACACTTGTTATATATTTTTTATAAAACTTGTCCGCGACGTAATTAAATTAGCGCGGCGTTCAGACAGTATCGCTCTAATATTTCTATCTATTTTTGTATGTGATGTGGTATATTAAAACTATGAGCAATGAAAATATAAGTTTTATTTTGTAAAAAAAATATAGTACAATATTTCTTAAAATATGGGTTCTTAGTCAATTACGTAGGTACTTGGGAAAATATCAGTTTTTTCCAAAGAACTTGCATTGGCTACGCTTATCACAATTTGTCATTATACATTATTAGAAATAACAGACATTCATCAAAACTTCATAACATATTATTATACAGCACATGGTTATCATACAAGTATAACATTTTCAAGCACCCTCGGGCGTCAGGCAGACAACCTACGTTTCCCTGCATGACACTGAGCCTGTGTCCTAACCGAAAGTCATTTGTATGAGTTAATATGACGTAGGACACTTCCAGCTATACCTAACCAGTATAAGCCAACTTCTGATTGTTCGAAAAACCTATACAATGCGGGTCAGCTAAAACTGGAAATGTATAGCTTGATGTGTAGCCGTGTGTACAGACGCATCTGATTGATCGCGCGAGTATGTCATATTCATATAAAAGAAACCTCATAGGTTGAACTGCGAGATGCCCTATTGAAAAAACTTTCATTAGTGTGCATACTCACGAGCGATAGCCAGCAGTTGTTGTCGACAACATGCTACAACGCACTCGTGTATTTGAGTGAGGTGCTCAAATACACGAGCGCCATGTTGTCGACGGCAGCCCCCGACACGCGTATTTACCTCTGCCGTTGACGTGTATGAGCACTTAGGACGCGGCCTGATGTATCCAATATTTGCAGATTACATTATCATGTAAAACTAAATATATTGTTCGCCTACTATAACTAAATAGATTTGATCTTGATCATGCGCCATGCGCATAAGCCCCGGAATAAACAGACAATAAATGCAGATGAGGAACGTTGGGGTAGACACTTAAGTGAGCTTGCCGCGATTGCTTGTATAGTAAAGGGTGCTCACACTTGTTGGGCTAGGCAGGTCCTGGAGGCAAAATCGAATATATAATTGCCGCCCAGCTGTGGCGAATCGTGCCGACTCGAACCAGTGTGTAGCACCCCTAACATTTCGTGAAGACAAAGAAGAGATTTTTAGTTAATAGAATAGAATTTTCTTTAATCAAGTTACAAAGACTCAACAAATAAAGACGCTTCCTACAAAATTAATTCTACATTCGATTAGGTGGACGAGATTACAATATTAAAACTGTGAAACCTGGCCGTGTACGTTACGGCTGGCTCTATAAAATTAAAACTTTGTGAAAGCTGGCCGTGTACGTTACGGCTGGCTCTATAAAATACTTGATTAAATTATATAATATACGTATAATATTATCATTCTCGTTTAAAATGGTTTACAAAATATAATAGAAACTGATATAAAAGGATCACGTCTATCATATTATTTTGGGACGACGACGGTGTAGTCCGGAAAGGTAAAGCAGAAAAGATAAAGCAAAAATATATTAAAATAACGAAGGACAAAAATATCAACCAACGCCATGTCCCATTTGTAAAAGTTTTCGTTGATTTATTCATACTTAACATTTAATTATTACTAGTATTACTCATTACACTGTACAATCGTACGGCATTGACTACTTATTTGGCACTATTCTTAGACGTATAATTGTGCGCAACCTCTGATATGTGACACATCGTGCCTACCCTGGAATGTTGTGGCTGGATGGTTTAGGCACACTTTTATTGCTTAATTATTAAACTATAAAGCTAATTACATACGAACTGAGCCGGGATCAAGGCAGTATCGTACAGGTACCACTACTCATATTACGTAAGAAGTTCAGACAGATTCCGCCTCCTCCGAGCTACGATACCACAGACATATTCAACCCAGCAAGCATCTTAATTTCACCGATAAATAAATGCAAAAATTCTCGGCAGTTAGGTTAGTGCCATCACGGCTGTATGGATATTGAGCAATGAGAGGTATTACGATTATATTATTTATTTACATTTTAATTAATTATTTTTTAGCTTGAGTACGTATAGTTTTTATTATATTTGTTGGTATATTGGCGTGGCTAGCTGACATATTATGGCAAATAATTTAATTTTATGTTCTGTTTTGTAATGTTAATTACCGAACATCTAGGTAACCTAGTATTGTATCCAATCACGTATTTTCTTTTTAATTGAACAGACAGCTGTGCTGCTGGGGAGTTTGTTGCGCCACTTCTTCTTCCCAGCGATAGCACTAGGAAGTGGTGAAGGGCGGGCGTTTTTGGGGGACTGTCTTTTGTAATTTTGACGTTCAAAAAGTGCTGATTCTCAGCCTAATTTGAATAAATGACTTTTGATTTTGATTATATTAACATACAACTGACTACAAAGTACAAATCCACCACGACCCCAATACCCAGCTAACCCCTCAAAAGATCACATAACCCTCTACCTTCTTCTTAGAACTTCTTACGCAATACCCGAACGGGGCTTATTCACTGGTTCAGGGCTCATAGAGACCAGGGTGCAGGTAGAGGCGCTTGTTGAAGCCCCACCGGTCCACCGAGGAGGTCTGCCGGTGGAACTTGGACTGCATGAGCTTGTCCACCAGCGTGAACAGCTTTTCCACATGGCAGTCGTGTGCGCGCTCGGCGAACACCTCGCACAGGGCTTGGATGTACCAGGAGCCCCGCTTGCCGTCGCGGTGGGCCACCAGACCTACGAATAATAAAATGTTATTAATTTCTTTGTATGACTAGCTGCTAAGGAGAAAGAAAACTTTTTACAAAAAATAAAAAGCACTACAAAGTGAAAAATAACTTTAATTTCGGAAGTCGGTGTCACAAAACGAAAATGCGGAACCAACGACACCGACTTCCGAAATTAAAGTTATTTTTCAACGCGTAGTTTTTTTTTTGGAAGTAGAATAGAATTGTCATATTCGACGCGCTCGCGCGCGCGAAGTCGGTGTTTTTTTTTTGTAAAAGTTTTTATTTTTCACTTTTTAGTTGTAACTTCCTCACACAAATTCATATAACATTACTTGCTAAATAAATATCAGTGACAGAAAGTTATTAAAACATCAGTGTAAAGTGAAAAAAAAGGTATTATTTAAGCTAACTCAAAAACTACCCAAGCAAAGTTAGTAAAATTTATATGGGATCCCTGAGCCTTATTAAAAATAGAATTTTGCAATGCGGCTTATAAATAACGGAGTTCTGAGGTAACAATCATAAAAAAACAACCGAATTGAGAACCTCCTCCTTTTTTGAAGTCGGTTGATAAATAAAACAACCTAACTGTCTACCCATTTACAGTAGGTACTTACCGCTAGTGATTTTCTATCAATAAATAGACTTTTAATAATTAAGTTCCATTGTCTGTCTCCGAAATTCATTAACAGATTTTTTCGAAATTTGAATGGGACCATTTCGGAAATCCAAATGATAGCAGAGCATAATCAGCATATAATGTTCCCACGGCTGGGACTCAGGCCTCCTCCAGCCAAATGATATATAAATTAAGTCAATTCATAAACAGAAACAAAAAAGTTATGCACCAATTTACTTGCAAGATTAATGGAACCCCAATAACAATACCCAATATCTTTGACAGATATGACGGTGTACCGTGGTATACTGAACAGTGAACACATCTGCGTGCCCTTTTAGAAGGTAAACCCGTGATGTTATGTTGTGTGATTACGTAAACAATGCATAATGCGATAACAGCAATCGCGGTTGATTTGCTGGCATTTATTGAAGAGTCCTGAGTCTGTCTCCAAAACTCATCATCAGATCTTTACGAAATTGAAATGGGACCATTCCGGAATAAACCACTTTTGAACAAAAAAAGACTTTTGCAAATCCGTCTATATGACGGAGATACGTCCGAACATACATAAAAAAAAAACATCCGGATTGAGAACCTTCTCCTTTTTTTGAAATCACTTGAACATTCTGATGCAAAAAGTGGGGCTATTATTATTATTAAGGACTGCCTTCCATAGATCGAAAGAGAGAGAGAGAGCTGTTAATGGTTGTCGCTGGTTGTTCAGTTTTGCTTTTACTCTAGACGCTTTTAACTTGCACGTCTTTTTACATTGTTCTCACAAATATAATTATAAATTCAACATTAATCAAGTAACTAATACACTGCTTTGCAAAACAAAACTGGCACCTTATGTCATTATCATTAGCATAAATGACTAGACATTTCTTATTATCAATGAGAATATAGTTTTTAACACTAAAATCCTGGAATCGATGTTTTGGTCAATGTAAACAGAGAGTCGTGTTAAAATTGACATTCTTATGGGTATAATGAAATTAAGACTACGAGTATTTTTATGGTATTTTAATTAAAAAAAACGGTCAAGTGCGAGTCGGGCCACGCGCAGTGTAGGGTTCCGTAGTTTTTGTAACAGCCAAGTGCAGATCGTATTCGCTGACTGATAGTTTCGTACCATGCTCTAACTAAAAGCCAAACATCACTACCTACCTAATTTGACTTCAAACAAATCCTCACCTGATCCGACAATTGTGCACGGAAAGTTTTAATTTTTTTTTGAGATTTGGATAAGACTTGTCATAACCGGTGTTTTGAATTTAAATACAGGACACAGAGCTACACTACTCATTCGCCACAAAAAAAAAAAAAAAAAATTGAGGAATTCTATGGAGTTGTTCTAAATTTTCGAGTCAAATACAATTGGTCGACTATATTACTCGTAAACTTGTAAAGCCCACTTAAGTGTGATAGCGTCAAAGAGATGTCAGCAGAGGAAGGGGCCCCACAGGGCCGAAGCCTGCCGGGGCGGCGGGATTTTCCGAAAGGTTAACCGCTGCCCTGGAACAGAAAAGGCTAAGGACGGAACACGGGTGGGTTTTAGTCAGTAAAAGTCTGACACTCCCTTCCGCTCCACCCAGAGCGGGAGGGGTCATTTGATGATTTCCCATCCACAAAAAAAAAAAAAAGTGTGATAGTTTTCCTTTAAACTTCGTTATATATAGGTACTACTGCCGTGACATTTGAATTTCTAACTACAACCGTTTAGTTGGTAGAGGGGGGGGGGGACACTAGACCTATCTAACGATACCCCACACTATGGGACGGACGAAAAAAAAAATTATCATCCCCACTTTACATGTAGGGGAGGTACCTACCCTAAATAATTGTTTTTTTTTCTAAATTTTATTTTACCACTTTTTCGGCGTCATTAACGTGTATACTCATGCTAAATTATAACTTTCTAGTACCAATAGTTTTTGAGCTAAACCGCGGACAGACAGACAGACGGACATGGCGAAACTATAAGGGTTCCTTGTTGAATACGGAACCCTAAAAATACATAAAAAAATAAATTAATAACGAGTATGACCTCCCCTTGCAGCGATTACGGCATGTAATCGCCTTGGCATGCTTTCCACCAGGCTTTTGATGGTGTCCTGTGGAATGTGTTCACTCAGCCGAGATCACACGTTTAAGCTCCCTGATGTTTTGTGGAAGTGGTTCGACACTCGTCGTTTTAGGAGGTCCCAGACGTGCTCAATGGGGTTAAGGTCGGGACTCCGCGCTGGCCAATACAAACGACGAATACCGACCTCTTGCATATAAGCATCTACGTCGCCAGAACGGTGGGCCCAAGCATTATCGTCCATGTAAAATATGTAAATGGCATCTTCACCAATTACAGTCAGTGCGGGTTGTATTTTAGTTATTTACCTGTGCGCATTTAGTGAGCGTTTTCAATGAATACTATCTCAGTACGATATCTGTAAGTTACGCCCGCCCAAAACATAACGGACCCTCCACCATAAGGCGAGATTTCTTCAAAACACACGTCGACGTAGCGTTCCCCTGGTCTTCGTAACACTCGCCGACGTCGTCGGTCTTCACCATTCAGACAAATTCGAGCCTCATCGGAGAAGAGTACGCTACTCCATTTACCTAGTGTCCAAGATAGGCAATTTCTAGCGAACCTCAATCGAGCAATCCGGTGCTCACGGAGTAACTTGGGGGCCCGCGCTGGTCGTCGACTGCGTATATCAGCAGCTAAAAGCCTCCTCCTCACTGTCCATAGGCTAACTTGTGCTCCTCGTTCCTATTCAAGGTTTCTTTATGTAACTGCATTTGCGGTTCCTCAGCGCCTGAGTAAAAAGCGGTCGTCTCGTGGTTGTGTGCAACGTTTTCTCCCAGAACCTTGCCTTCTCTGAACGGAACCCGTCTTTTGGTACCGAGTCCAGGTTTTTTGGACGGTTGAACGACTCACGTTTAACCGCTGTGAGACGTAACATTGGCTACACCCCTCTTCCAGCAGCGCTATAATTTTAGTAGCTCTTATTGCTTTTTCTGCCATTACAATCGACACAAAAATATCTGTTTTAGTCACAATAAAGCAGGATTATGCGACTAACATAAATTATTCTACTAAAATTAACGAGAAGTTAGTTTTAGTTGCCTGAAAACCTTTTAACCGCAAGCCCGCGAAAAGTAAGTAAAAAGTCACAAACTGAAAAAGGGATAATTATTTAAAAAACAAAAGTGTCGAATTTGGAATTAGCTTTTTTTCATACCCAGACTCTTTATTAAGTGCCAGCAACATAGCTTGGCTATTAAAACCTCTTTAGAACTAAATGATTACCAATAATGTAGAAAAATCAAAACTGCCCGTTTTTTTTTTGCAAAGGAGTGTATTATGTAACAAATTAACAATACAATTTAAAAGAGTGTCCATACATGGAGTTTCTTGCCTGTTCCACTCCATAGGAACCTACTACGCTTTGGAATGGGCAACTAGATTTATCAGCGTTCTGAAAGACAGAGTCCTTTGGCAATTCAAAAGTGCCTATAAACGGATTAATTGAAATAAATGCTTTGAGTTTGGGACTGACCGGGAAGCGTGGAGTGTGCGATGAGTATGTCAGAGTAGAGCGGCTTCTCCTGTAGCCGGCTGGTACCGCGGTAGGGGGCCCGCGCTCCGGGCGCCTCGGGCCGGCCGTCCAGCTCCACGGAGGCGTCGCCCGGCGGCATGGTCATGTGTGGCGGAGCCTCCTCGGGCTCCAAGCGCCGCGTGTAGTCATCGCTGCTGCCTCTGTTAATCACATGTATTATTGCTCATGTTGCGCAGGCACTCCTTGGAAAATAGGGTCTAAAGTGTCTAAACGCTTTATTTTTTTGAAATACAATACGTAGGTATTTGGACAGCGTATAACAGGACGTCAGTGGTAACACATTGATCTTGAACTGGCCTACTTGGCCGAGCTTAAAACAGATTTTCAATAGAACTAGCTTCCGCCCGCGGCTTCGCCCGCGTGGATGTCGAAATTATCCCACGGGAACGTGCTATCAGGATAAAAAGTATGTGCTTCCCCAGTATGCCATCTATCTCTTTGCCAAATCAGAAGTTCAGTGGTTTAGGCGTGACAATGTTACATACAGTTTCAAGTACAAATCCGCCCTAAAAAACCGAATTACCCCTTTTTGCCCCGTCAGGGGTCAATTTTCCATATAGGGCCATGCGGTCCATGGCCCTATATGGGGCCCCGGTGTGGGCGCGTTCACTGCGGCTTCGAGCCGCACACTACCTGAACGCGCCCCAGAGGGTGGTAGCCATAAGGCTAATCCGGGGCTACCGCACGATCTCGCGCGAGGCGGCAAGCCTCCTTGCCGGACTGCCGCCATGGGATCTGGAGGCGATAGTCCTCGCGCGCCTGCATGATTGGCGCGCGGAGGCACTACGCCGGGGGGAAACTCTGCACCCGCGGCAAATCGCTGCGGAGCGGACGGACCTCCGGCGCGATCTCATGGCGGAATGGAAGGCGCGACTATCGCAACCCAGCGCAGGGCACGCCGCGATAGCGGCGATAAGACCCCTCTTTGAGGAGTGGCTAGAGAGGCGTCACGGCGTTCTCACCTTCCGCTGGACGCAGGTCCTCTCCGGACACGGATGTTTCGGGAGGTTCCTGCACATCATCAGGCGGGAGGAGACGCCCGGGTGTCACCACTGCCAGGATCGCCCAGAGGACACGGTGGAGCATACGGTGGCGGTCTGCCCTGCTTGGGCGGAGCCCCGCCGTGTCCTCGTAGAGGCGATCGGCAACGGCGGCGACCTCTCGCGTCCGGCCCTGGTGCAAGCCATGGTCCGGGGCGAGAGGGAGTGGGAGGCAGTCACCTCCTTCTGCGAAGCAGTCATGCTAGCGAAGGAGGTGGCTGAGAGGCTGAGGGAAAGAACCTCACGCCTCAGCCGCCGCGGGAGACGCTCCGGGCGTCGGGAGCCGCGTGACGACTCCCGGCCACCGTAGGCGCGGGCCTGCGGGCGGTGAGTAATGGGTAGCTCACCGTCCGATCAGGACCAGGCCCGTGCCGGACGGCGCGTTGTGTTCCACGCGCGCCTCAAAGAGAAAATGTCAGCAGAGGACGGGGCCCCATAGGGCCGAAGCCTGCCGGGGCGGCGGGATTTTCCGAAAGGTTAACCGCTGCCCTGGAACAGAAAGGGCTAAGGAAGGAACACGGATGGGTTTTAGTCAGTAAAAGTCTGACACTCCCTTCCGCTCCACCCAGAGCGGGAGGGGGGGTCATTTGATGATTTCCCATCCAAAAAAAAAAAAAAAAAGGGGTCAATTTTCGACAACTTTACATACTTATTATTAATTATTTTCTGTCGAAAGTATCAATACTGAGTTTCGAGTTATTCGGACCGCGCATTCAATTTCTTCCACACAAACTTCAACACCCCTATATCCCCCTTTGAGGGGTAGTTTTGAAAAACTTATAATGATAAACTTTATTACTTACTTAGGCAAGTATTGTTGCCAAGTTTCAAGTTTATTAACTAAATTAATAAGATTTTTCATATAAACTGTATCCCCGCTTTTCACCCTCACAGGGGTGGAATTTTAAAAAAATCATAAAAATTCATAACTTTACTCAAAGATTATTAATACCAATTTTATAATGAATCAAGCCACTTATTATAATCCTCCCCTGTAAAATTAACTCATACCCCTTTTCACCCCGTTAGGGGTAGATGTTCGAAAAACCCTCATACGTGTTATTATTTATTTTTAGTCTTAAGTACACACACAGTACACTGAGTTTCGAGTTAATCGGACCGCGCGTTCAAATTCTTCCACACAAACTTTAACACCCCTATATCCCCTTTGAGGGGTAGTTTTGAAAAACTAATAATGATAAACTTTATTGCTTACTTAGGCGAGTATTCATGCCAATTTTCAAGATTATTAACCTAACGAATAAGATTTTTCATATAAACTGTATCCCCGCTTTTCTCCCCCACAGGGGTGGAATTTTGAAAAATCATTTGGGGGTGTTCATAACTTGACTCATATATTATTTATACCAATTTTCGAGTTAATGAAGCCACGCTGTAAAATCCTCCCCTGTAAAATTGACTACCCCTTTTCAGGCCGTCAGGGGTAGATTTTCGAAAAACCCTGATACACATTATTCTTTCCTTTCAATTTTAGGTATAAATACTGAGTTTCGATTAAATCGGACCGCGTGCTAGAATTCTTCCATACAAACTTTGAAACCCCCCAATTCCCTTTTAGGGGGCAGTTTATAAAAATAGTCACCAACGAAACTTGGTTTACACTTCGGGCCCTTTCCCAAGTCGTTTGTGGTCGGTTTTTACATCATAAGGACACACAAATATTTTAAAAACATAACGGAAACTATTACATAAGATGATCGATTGGCGATCAATGAACGTACGTAATCCGAATCCCATGACCACACTGCAACATAGGATCAATACTTAGTACACTTTTGTTACTGACCTGCACATCTGGAAAATGAAGACCTTGGGCACGCCGATGAGCGCGGGCATGTTGCTGTTGTTAAAGTAATCAATGATATCGTACAGCGAAATGAGCTGGCCGTCCTGGCAGCGCACGCTCAGATCGGAGGAGTTCGCGCGCTCGTGGCCGTGGGACGACACCACGATAAACACGCTCTCGATGTCAACCAGCACGCTGTTCAGAGACTTCAGGGTCTCGACAGTCTCCTGTAATGCCCAGGATACGAACGTTAGCATTTCAGCAAATATAAGTGACCAATATTCATATTTAGCATTAACTTTTTGAATAAATGTCATACCAACCCAACCTTCAACGACTTTATGTTGTTTAAGTTGGAGAGGAGCAGCGACGCAACAAGCTCCCTAAGGCGTGCCCTACGCCTACAATAACATGGAATCACCCCTTGCACTCCAACGATCGATTATATTGACGGCTCATAAGCTCGGTGTTTTCGCGTGAGCAAGACTCGCCTAGTGTTCCGTGAGCATGTCAGACCAAGATTTGGCTGAAGGTATAGTCTTGCTACTTGTGGCTAAACATAACAAACTTTATAACAAAAAAAAAACAACCTACATCCAAAAAAACCGGTCAAGTGCGTGTCGGGCCACGCGCAGTGTAGGGTTCCGTAGTTTTTATAACAGCCAAGCGCGGGTCGTATTCGCTGTCTGATAGTTTCGTACCATGATCTAACTACAACACAACGACGACGACACAACTACTCGACTAATACTAACTACTAATAACTGATAGTCGACTACGATACAACTGACACTTAGAGCCATCTATCGACATTTCTATGGAGTTGTTCGAAATTTTCGAGTCAAATACAATTGGTCGAGTATTACTCGTAAACTTGTAAATCCCACTTAAGCGTGATAGTTTTCCTTTAAACTTCGTTTGTATATAGGTACTACTAATTATTGATACGAGATTGTTAGTGATGTTGACATAATTGATTTTAGTTTTGAGATTGTTAATGGTGATGTTGACATTTTATTGGTAATTTGACATTATTGGTAATTTTGACATTATTGGTAATTTTTGACATTATTGGTAATTTTGACATTATTGGTAATTTTGACATTATTTTTAATTTTGACAAAATGACAATTTTGACAATGAAATTTTGTATTGACTGTTTTGACATTATTGTGAGTTGTTTTGACATTATTAGTAGTTTCCATAATTTGCCAAATCTACCCAAATACTAACACTAGTTTTTAAGATGTGCATGTATACTAACAAAGTGGATTGTATGATCTGATAAATAAATAATTATTATTATTACTACTGCCGTGGCATTTGAATTCCTAACTACAACCGTTTAGTTGGTAGAGGGGGGGACACTTGACTCTAACGAAAATTGGTACTTTTTAGGCCGGGACTCCACCAAAGCGGAGACGAGACGAGCGGAGAGGAGATGATTTTTAAACAACCAATAGAATTGTGTTATTGACACATCTCCTCTCCGCTCAGCTTCAGTGGAGATTGCTGTGCGGAGATGTGTAATATTTGTATGGCGCGATGGAAGCGGAGATGTGAGCTGTGCGCGGACGACGCGCAGTGGAGACAGTGGACACCGCACACATCTCCGCTTTGGTGGAGTCCCCCGAGCTGAAAAACATCGCTTCTCGCACAGCACACAGCACACCGCACAAATCTCCGCTTTGGAGGAGTCCCGACCTAAAGCTTGATAAGTCACGAACGGTTTACTTAGTCATAAAACGGTCTTCCCAAACCCCTAATATTTTTGAAAGACCTATCGAACGATATCCCACACTATGGGAAGGACGAAAAAATAAATTATCCTCCCCACTTTACATGTAGGGGAGGTACAGTCAACAGCAAAAGTAGATGATCAAAATCAGAAATTTAATACATGAACGGAGTTTGCGTCAGAACTGTGTGGCGTCGAAGTGATTCAAAAGTATGTCAGACTCAGTGTCATACTTTTGAATCACTTCGACGCCACACAGTTCAGACGCGAACTCCGTTAATTAGTATTGAATTTCTGATTTTGATCATCTACTTTTGCTGTTGACCGTACCCTAAATAATTGTTTTTTGCAAAATTTTGATTTTACCACTTTTTTGGCGTCATTAACGTGTATACTTATGCCAAATTACAACTTTCTAGTACCAATCGTTTTTGAGCTAAACCGCGGACAGACAGACAGACAGACGGACATGGCGAAACTATAAGGGTTCCTTGTTGACTAAGGAACCCTAAAAACACACTACAAGGTGAAAAATAACTTTAATTTCGGAAGTCGGTGTCAATTGTTTGACGGCACGGTTGGCGCAGTGGTTAAGCGATTGACTGCTGCGCTGCGTGTCGCGGGTTCGATTCCCGCACGGAACAAATATTTGTATGACCTACATGTATTTGTTCCGAGTCTGGGTGTTTTTCTATCTATAATATGTATGTATTTACAAAAAAAAAGAAATTTTATATAAGTAGTTTATCAGCCATCTTGTTACCATAACACAAGCATTAGGTTGCTTAGCTTGGGACAAATGGTGCTGTGTGAAATGTCCAGAGATTTATTTATTTATTTATTATTATTAATTGTATAGGTTTTTCGTACAATCGGAAGTCAGCTTATACTGGTTATGTATAGCTTGATGTGTAGCCGTGTGTACCTACCCTACACAAATTTATATATATGTACTTGCAACATTAGAAGTACCCCAATAACAACTTTGATAGAAATGAGGGTGTACCGTGGTATAGGTACGTATACAGAACACAATCTACGTACCCTTTTAGAAGGTAAACCCGTGATGTTATGTTGTGTGATTACGTAAACAATGCATAATGCGATAACAGCAATCGCGGTTGATTTGCTGGCATTTATTGAAGAGTCCTGAGTCTGTCTCCAAAACTCATCATCAGATCTTTACGAAATTGAAATGATACCATTTCGGAATAAATATCTTTCGAACAAAAAAAGAATAATTTTGAAAATCCGTCTTATGACGGAGTTATGCCCGAACATACCTATATAAAAAATAAAATATTCATACTTAATATAAACATCCGAATTGAGAACCTCCTCCTTTTTTTGAAGTCGGTTAAAAAAAAGAAAACGTCTCTGGACCAGAGAGAGGTATAAAAACAAAAGAAAATAATATATAATCACGAACATCTTCTAAAAGACATGGATGGCGTTAACTGAAGAAAAGGACTTTCTTTTTTTTGCCATGTCTACGCGCACGTTGCCCTTGTCAAAGTTAAAAATAGATAGACTAAAAAACAATGCTGATCATACACGGTGCAATAAAAAGTATACTAGCTCAAACTTTTGTTCAATCATTGCACAAACTTCAATATTAACCTAAATTCAATATAAAATTAATAGGATTAATTAAACTACTCCCTGAGGGCAGAAATACAGACATAGTTCATAATGCTATAGCCAAATATTTTTTTTGGGCTCCACATAAAAATCCTAATAAATTAAAAGGAGCAGATTTACACTTACATTCTTAGTAAGGTTGAGATAGCCGAGCCTGCGCAGGCCGAGCTCATGGAACAGGTACTTGAGGTTGTTGCTGTCCACAGCGCTGCCGTTACGTTTTGATTCGATCTCATTTTTAAACTCTGAGTATGTAAAATCCAGCAACATGCCGCGGTTGCGTCCGCGCGTCCGGTATAGTTTTAAATCTGTAACAAGGCAACTGTGGAGTCTGACGAGTAAACAAACATATTGTAGTATATAGGACAGACATCAAATTACGACTTTATCCAAAGCTCAAGCAAGGTACACACGCAGCAACAAATTTTAACTGTCGCCAGCGACCAAAAACTGTGTGTGGACATGAGATATTGAAATCGCAGATGATTAAACTCGCTGCGTGTGTACCTAACATTAGATTGCCTATACTATAAACGGCCTAGCCCTAACCTATCTATCACCAGTTTTGGCATACTAGAGGCACCTGGTGGACCTATCCATCTCTGGTTTTAACGTCCCAATAATCCAAGTAGCGATCTGTCAATGTTATTGGGTTCGGCCGTAAATGTAATGCTAACTGCTAGAGATTAGCAGTTAAGCCTTGGTTGGAAGCCTTAATTTATTGAGCTATCCACAGGCAAGTCCGGTTAAACAGACAACAACCGCCTAGGTTGAACAACGAGAGGGCATTAAAAAAAAAAAGAAATTAGCAGGGAATGTTTCTTAGCTGATATTAGATGATGTTGCGTCACAATTTCACAAACCTTTAGTGTTGTCGTCCTCCATGAACTTGTTGCTCTTGATGACAGTAAATGGTGGCACCATTGTTTCGTCACAGCCTGCATTATCGTTCTCTGAGGCAGCTAGCGGTGCGGGTGGCGATGGCGATGATGTTCGCGTGCTGTCTGCAAGACGAACTAGAGCTTTAGGTTCGCATTGTATTAATACATATTTGACTGGCTTTCACCTCACTTACTTTTATTTGTGTCAACTTTGTTTCTGTTTAGTGTGCTGAGACTGTGGAAATCATCATTGTCTGCTGGAACAGGCTTTTGTTCTGAGGAATAAGAACAAGTTACAATACTATTGTCTGTTACAGTTAATATCATCTACAAATTTCCTGTAGGTCATTTTCAAGAATGCCACGTCATTTCTGCAACCAAACAACAGCTGAATCCTGATTCAGTATTAGTTTGGTTGAAGAGATTATTATTATTTTAGGGGAAAGAAACTTGATGCGTGTCATAGTATGTACAAAATCACATCAAGTTTCTGGTTATCCCCCAAAATAACTTTATGCATGTAAATTTACAAAAGATTTTGTACAACTTACTAGGGATAGGATTCAAACGTGGTGTTAATGAGAAAGGGCTATTGGGGTCTAGTTCCCGCACCAAGTCCCAGTAGCCCAACTCGCCAAGCACATCTACAAGATGGCCAAATGCATGAGGTCCACGAAGCATAATGTTTATGTAGAGCTTACGTTTACGTTCCCTTTCTAGTTCAGCAGTATTCTGTAAATAAGTGAATTTTTATTTGTGTTTTTGTAGCGTCTTCTTAAAATAATATTAGGTACTTACTCATGAAGATTGAGATATTTTAATACAAGTTTGAACCACACCCATATTGCACAACCAAAATGTGTACTGTAGATGTTCAAACATTTTGCATCATTTCAATGAATGTGAAAAAACTTTAACAAATAATTAATTTATCTAAGTAGCACTCATGTACTATTACTAGTGGTTGGGCTATCAGAATGTTTGTATGCACATGAAGCATACTAATTTATAATTTAATTCATCTTTATCCATTCAGACTGAGGTCTCCAGTGTTAGTAACAAAATAGCTCAGCCTATGTTAGTACTTAATAACTAAAACAGATTGGGTGCGGTTTGCAAGCTCCCATGCTAGCGGGCTGTCGGCCCGGTGGCTATCAATTGCAGGTTAGTGTTGGGACTGCCACGCAGCCTGCGGAGTAGCGAGGCAATTTCTTACGTTACAGTGCAACAAAGCCGTCACCGTCAGTGCTTGCGACGGCAAATATTGCCAAGGCACTACAAAAGCGCGGTAATCGCAACAATACCCTGAATGCGTGATTGATTATAATATTGTCTAGTTAGTTATTACATAAATTCACACATTACATATTTTAACAAAATAGATTTGAGTCCGGGGTTCCCTAAAACATGAAATAAAACTCAAAAAAATATCTATGACTCATTGCTTGGGACATAGGTATGGAAACGTAGGACGCATCAATACTTACCTTGTACAGTTCGATCATTTGCTCGGAGAATACGCCTTTTTCATACAGAGCTGTAACGACCGAGTCGAGGTCCGTTTGCTCCACCAGCGAAGTAAAGTTACTTCGAATAGCATCTTTGTGTTCTTGCTGCATGATGTTGTATTGTGAACCAGTGATTATTTAGAGCATATGTTTCTTCGAATGACTTACAGATACCAAGATAGAGAAACTTTAACAAAAGAACCAAACAGAAAGACTTGTCTCTATAGGCAATAACAAGCAAACATTCGCTTGAATAAAATGAAAATGGGTAAAATGTAAAATGGAATAGAATAATAGATTCAAGATTGGAGATGTTTATGGAATAAAACGTCAAATTGTCTGACATTGACAGTAAAACAAATTTTCTTTCAATGTTGCTATTTTTAATTTTAGGTTGGGTTTGCTGTTTTGTTCTTTTATGTTTTTAAGCTATTCAATGTAATCGGCTGACGGTAGAATTCGGTATGTAGGGCATCCCTAAAGCATTTAACCATGGCATCCGAGCATGGAATTATCGAGTGTTTAGACAGTGTTTAGTGGTCATTCAATTGATATTCGATTTGGTATACCTATAGTATATACATCCCCAGTATTGGATACGTTAAATTATAATCCACAATATCACTATTATTGAAGGCCCAGGGAGTTTTAACCTCAGAATCATGAAGTTGCCTGTCTGAATTGGTTTGTGTAAAACCTTCTGCATTATATTTATTACTTTATTTTAGAATTTTTATCTAAATTAGTTGTGTTACTATTTCGTGACTACTAATTCCATCTATAGCATGATTTCAATACCGTAAATTACATCATGTGAATATTGTGACTCTGTGGATTAGTATATCTCATTGACCTAAGAAAAATCTCAATGGTATATCTTTATGGTCTGTAGTACGCGTAGTAGCCTAGTAGGAGTATATGTATTCTGTGGTAGTACGTCAAATAAAAATAGTGTCGAACTGTCGATACGTCTTTTTCATTTAAATAATCTCTTGTTCCGTTCAGTGGCAGTCACAAATCAAACCTGTTCCATAATGAAGATGATAATATTAGCTATTTATGCTATCATAGCTACAACCGCAGCTTACGAGAATTCGGACATTAAATCGGCAAGAATTGAGGTTAGCTATGCGAGACCCTCTTACCTTTAGACAACAGCCCGTAATTTTGCTATATTAAATAAAAAGCTTGTTTTTTAGACTTGCAGAGGATGTTCGCTGAATCGCCTTCCGGAAGTAAAGAAGTTTGTGATGGAAGATGCTCCTTTTTACAATGACTTGGTAGTGACTTTCATCTCGGGAGCGCCTCCAGAGTTAGTGCTGCTCGGTGAAAGCGACAACGAGCTGGAGCGCCTGCTGCTGTCGCAGCTGACCCGTCAGCAGTGCAACGAGCTTGTCCAGGAAAGAGGTTTCACTAAGAAAAATAAAGATAAAGAACTATAATTTAGTTCTTTGTGGTGTAATTAATTATAAGACATAGTAAAGCATTTATGTAACATTCCTATTCATAAATGGACCTAAGAGAACAAATTTCCATTACTTAGTTATAGTATATTGTAAACCCAGTTTTGGACAGACTTATTACTGGCAATATTTATTGAATACACTGTAGACTGTTGATGATTAATGTGAAATTTTGATAACACCAGTTTATCATAAGATAAAACAAGTCAAACACCCATTAATTAAGTTTTGTTTATTCAGTTTCATACATTCATGTACTGTTACACATTACAGAGATAATTTAACACACTGACATGTTTGGATATAAAATCCTGTTTTGATTGCAGATATGGAATGCTATTATTAATTACCATTGTTCAGACATTCATGACGAAAAACAGATGTATCCTATTTGTGATTTGTTTTTATTGTACTTTACCAGACAAAAGCAGTTCAATGCCATTTTAAAGTAAAATATTTCTAACAGATATAATACATTGTTTCATTTCTCTGGATTTAGTATAACATCAATTTTCACATAGGTATGTATAGAAAAAAACACTAGTAGTGTTGCATGATATTTTCAATGAAATATATTTGTGTGCAGTTACCTGCCTGAGAGGTATACAATTATGCATGTACTGTACATAAATTTTCTTGAAAGTATAGTATTTATCCTAAACATTAATAATTGCATTTTAAAATTAGTATTTCCAGTCTAGTAAAATTATTTATAAAACATTCATTCCATTTTTTTTATAAAAAATAACAGCACTTAGAAAGTGTCTGACAGATATTTACAAGGATGAAGAGAACAAAGAGAGTGTTTAACAAGTGGTAGGTAGCATCAGCTCGTCGCGTGCATGGTGTGCGCGGCTCAGGTGAGCACCGTGCAGTCGAGGTCCTCATCGCGGCCGTCGGAGATGTTCCGGCGCAGCACGCGCGTCACCACGTCGCCCAGCGCCTCGCGCGCGCCCTCCTCGAGCAACGCCATGCATTGCTGTACACACACAATACATAGTATCAATACAAATGTTGCAGTATCGCCTACAAACAATAAATGGTCTATCCAAAGGGGGCGGATCACTCAGTACATTTAGATTATATATATATATTAGTATATAAATATATTAGTATATTAGAGAAAATATATCTTAAAAGACATAAAAAACATAGCTAAAAATATATTTTGAATATATCTGAAATATATTTGAAATGTATAAAATATATATGAAAATCGGCCAAAAGTTAGTTATTAAAAATATATTTACTATACATATTTTTTATATATTTATACATTTTTAATATATTTATAATATATTTTTTATACATTTTCACATTTATTTCTTTAATATTTTTTTTTCATGGCGGTATACTCACGATAAAATAGTGAAGGCATTAATAATTCGATTTTGTCTTTTCAGATTATCAGTTTTCGAATTCGAGTTTTTTTCGATTTTTTGCATTTTCTGAGAAGATTTACTATGGTAACATATTTTTTTTTTTTCACCATCGGAAAGTAGAGATTTCAACGAACAGAAAACATACCAACTTTTTGAAAAAAGCTGATATTTGAATGAATAATGAATGGTGAATTTTCGATTGAAAATTAGGGTGCTTTTTCGATATTCATTCAAAATAAGGTGAAATAATAAATATTTTTAATCAAATAAATTACAACGTATTTGAGACATAAAAAGGTAAGTTTTCACCAAATTTCGTTAAAAAAAAAATATTTTTGTAAAAGATAAAAATAAAAAACCAAAAAGTTGGTTTTTTGAATTTTTCACATAAATTTTGAGGTTATGTGAAGAAAGTGAAAATACAAAAGTTTTAGATCTTTTTGTTATTTATTTTTATTATTTATGTCAGCGACATCGACTCGTGTTTCCAGAGCTCAAATTTAGCTCTGGAAACACGAGTCGATGTCGCTAACATAAATAATAAAAATTAATGGACCCATTAAGGAACCTTGAGGAACACCACTGGGAGCTGAAACCCAGCTCGACATGTAGTTACTGATAACGACAGCTTGAGATCTATTTTCAAGGTATGAGGTAAACCAACGTATTAAATCTCCTCTGATACCATTATTGAGAAGCTTGGTTTTAAGAATGTTGTGGTCGATTCTATCGAAAGCCTATGCCACATCTTATACTGTTGGTGGATAATCTTATCAATCCGCAAATAAGCTATTCAACCTGCACGTTATCTATATAGATGACATGATAAACCTGATACTAATCTCTCTTTACATCTGCATTTCTTCGAAATGCGGCTTGCGTGTTTATTTTGTGAGCAACATTTGGCGTTGTTATCGTAATATCTGGATTGTTTTGAATTTTTGATACCTGATTACCCGCACGTCGGAGCGGTTCTGGGCAACGTAAACAACACTTAAGGGAATGTTTATTATTGCACATGCTTCTTGCGCGTGCACTTTTATTACTAGACTAGCTGGGAAAGTTCAAAATTAAGATTTGAGCTCAGTACTCACAAATTTTCAAAGTATCAAAAAAAAAATTTAATGGGGAGAATTTGGGTTCAAAGTAATTTTAAAAACTTCCTAAGACCCCCTCCCCCCCCTTCCTAACTTTAAAATCTTAATTTTGAACTTTCGAATAAATTCTAAGTAAGTTCTGCAATTCCTAGATAAACCATAATTTTTAGGGTCTTAGGTTAGACTATGCTAATTAGTTATCACAAACAAACTGAAACAGAAATGTTCAACAGAACGAGAAAAAAATCGAAAACTGATGTTAGGTGAAAATTACGAAAAAAATCATTAAAAACATTCTATCTCGAAAACTACGAAAAATCGTAGAACATACATGGGGGTGATTCGGATACTCCTCATCATAAAGTATCTAAATTTAACGTTTGAACGCCAACTCCCCGGCCACCCTGTATACTTTCATATGCATTTAGTAAATGCTGTTATTTTGATATTAAAAACAGACACTTCAAATTTATTTATTTATTTATATAGATGTATAGATGAAAATCTTACAATTTATGAAATGCATGTCTCTTGTCTAGCTGGTATAGTATTATCCCTACACTATAGTCGATTCTAATCGTTTTCCCATTGGGAAAACATGCGCATTCACAGGTAGGGCTATAGTCCGAGATCAACAGTGGGTTGGCCACGAGCTGAGAGCAAAACAGTAATGGTAATAAAAATCAATCATTTGATTGATAAGACAGCATATTCGGAGGCGAGACGGAGTGAGACTTATATAAGACATAATATTTACCAAGTGGAATTGTTCGTCCTGCGGCAGCCTGAGCACGGCCCGCAGCGCGATTTCGGCGTTGGCGCGCACGTAGGTGTTCTTCTCCTTGGTGCCGTTGACGAGCGCGGGCAGCAGCGCGTGCAGCAGCTCGGCGGCCGGGCCCGCGTCCGACAGCGGTGCCTCGCGGCCCAGCATGCTGGCCGCGCGCGCCATCATCTGCTTCACCTCGTTGCTCGGGTGGTTCATACTCTGCGGGGTTGGCAGTTTGTATCAAATCGATAGACAGACTCGATGCGGAAGGTTAGGAGTAATATGCTGTTTGCTTAAAGCAGATAGATCATTCGCGATGACCTATAAAACGTGGAAGTTCTACGAAAAAATCTTTGTTAGAATTTACAGGAAATGAATAAACGATATTATAAAATCTACAATATTTACTCACTCTAACAAACTGCGACAGTATAGTAGGCGGTACGGGTCGTCCCTCCTTCAGGAGATACCGCATGAGGTAGCCCATGCCTCGGATGCCGTTGCACGCGATGGGGATCTTGTCGCTGGCCAGCAGCGCCAGCAGCGCCTTGTCCACCTTGTCCTCGTCGCGGTACACCACGGCCGGCGTCTCCTTGAGCGCCACGAAGAGCGCGGAGGAGCGGCCGTGCGCCAGCAGCCAGTCGTCGCTGCCGGCCAGCACGTGGTGCAGCAGCGCGGCGTCGCGGTGCGAGTCGGGCAGGCAGTGCAGCAGCGCGCCCAGGCAGCCGGCCGCCTGCGAGCGCGGCGGGTCGTCGGCGTGCGCCAGCAGGCCGGGCCCGGTCAGCGTGGGCAGGATCACCAGCGCCGTGCTGGCCGTCATCTTGTCGCCGCACGCCGTGATGACGCCGCGCAGCGCCTGCAGCATCGTCTCCTTGATGAGCGGGTCCTCCATGTTCTTCATGGTGTTGTGCATCTCCAGGAACAGCGGGTCGGCGCGCGAGTGGATCACCACCAGCTGTGAGAGCGCGAGGCACGCCTTGATGCGCACGGGACGGTTCGGGTCGTTCAGTGCTTTGAGGAACGTCGTCTGCAGTTGTGGGAGGAACTGCTTCAGCATCACGCCCACCTGGAAACAGGAATAAGATTAGTTTTGTGCCAGTGATTTACTCGGGCGAGATTGTAATAATAAGTTATTTACTCACAGAGAAGTATTTATGTTACCGTTATAGCGTAAAGCAATCTAAACAAGGCAACATCGCGTGCAAGATCATCCAATACGAATATATAAAAACTTACTTTGGTCAACAAGGTGGCTAATGTCTCCAGTACAGCCGCCTTAACGCTGGAGTTGAACCGGTCTCCCAGGATCCTGATGAGCGGGCCGGTGATGTGCACGACGGAGGGCTGGATGGCGGCAGCTGACGTCAGCTTGATGATCTCGCCCAGCATCAGCGCCGCGTTCTCCTTGTCCTCCGGGAGCCCGTTGAGGATAGACTCACGGAATAGTGGCAGGATTGGTGCAAGACCCTAAAAAAAATGGTTTCTCAAAAACTGACAACTAGCATAAAGTCTATTCAAACTAATGTTTCAAATTGATGTTATTTCAAGTTAAACAAATATCAACTTTATTTAATGGTAATTAAGTTGATTTCAGAGTGACCAGCACTATTGTAAAAGTTATAAAAATGTTTGAATTTGTAGCTACTACAACTAACTAACTAAACTTTATTGTGCAGGATTTAAAGTTATTTATTTATATTTTTAGCAGATAAATCGCGAATGCAGTTTATATAAACGAGGTTGGTTTTTTATTACTGGCAAGATGTAACGAGCATTAAAAAAAAGTATTATTGTTGGCAAAATTTAATACATTTTCAGATAGCATCGACAAAAAATCAACCAAAATCCTCACCTTAGGCAAACAGAAGCCAGGCAGCAGCTCATCGGGCTTCAGATCCGCCGCCGCATACCGGACCGCCTGCCTGACGTCCGACACGTGCGTGATCTGCCGCTCGGGGTCCAGCGACTTGGTCAGCGCGCCCAGCGCCTCCCAGGCCATGAGCAGCACGTCGCGGTCGCGGTCGCCGAACAGCAGGACGAGGCCGCGGATGAGCTGCGGCACGTGCGGCGCAAGGTCCGCGCGCGTGTGCGTCACGAACGCGCACAGCAGCGACGCGGCCGCGCAGTGCTTCTCGCCTTCCGTCGTGCGGATTGTCTCCAGAAGGGTGTCGATTATGCTGTGAAAGAATTTAGTTGTTTGTAGACCAAGACACAAGGTCAGTGCTCGGCGCTTATCACTTCATGTTCAATGCGGACGATGAGCAGCGCAGATCGAGGTGATAGTTCACAGTCAGTGCTCACGTAATAATTCATTTTTCGTCTTAAACTGATATCAGACGCTTCACTTTTTGTTCATTTAAGAATATAATCAAATTCAAAATATTTTATTTCACATAAACCAACATGGGCACTTATGAAACGTCAGAAGCTAGGTGCACGGTTCCAATTAGTCGTTTCCTATGGAGAAGAGCCGGCAAGAAACACCACGGTTACTCTTTTAAAAATAAATTAATTTTATTACTAATGTGAAAGTTTACATAATTCTACTACTTTGTGATATCTCGGTGTTACAAGTAAAAAATTCGACAATGTTAATTAAATATATTTGTACGCCTCTGGGCGAAACATAGAGGATCTACCTATCTGTAACATCTCGCACACTATTGTAATTTGATCTATGTTTACAAATAAAGCATTCTGATTCAATCCATTGATGTTGGATTTCGGCATTCGGCATCTTCCACTTACGCCCCAAATGATTGAAATATGAAATGAGTAAGTAGATGAACATACATTTCGTAGTAGTTTTGTCGGTATCGTGTGAACGTGGACTACAGCCAAAAGGAAAATTTAGCCAAAGAGAAAAGCGTCCAATATCAGCTTAATATTATATAGGTATGAGGAACACGGTGTAAAGTTCACATAACCTCGGGACGATCCTCCGAGGGTTTCGTGTCTGGCGGGCAACTGCCCGATGAATTATGTCGGGCAGTTGTATATATGCTAATTGCGCGATAAACTCGGCTTACGCGATGCAGGATTTTACGTGACGTCAGTATGACGCGTAGTTCGCATGTGGCGTCGCAGATAACGCTACAATATTGACCTGCCAGCGTCGAGGACGGGCCCGCAAACATCGAACATGCACACTGACCTCCTCACGCCGGGCGGGTCCACCACGGGCAGCAGCGCATCCCTGCAGTGGTCCAGCTCCCTGGCCTCGTCGGGGCGGCCGCGCACGGCCACGAGCGCGCTGAGCAGCGCGGGCAGCACGCGCGGCAGGTGCCTCGCGAGCGCGCCGCCCGCGGCCGCCGCCAGCGCCGACAGCGCGCGCGTGTCCACGCCGCCGCCGCCGCCCGTCAGCACGGGCACCAGGTACGGCAGCACGGCGCGGGACTTGATCGCCATGATCTGGGGACACGGGACCGCGTCGCTTCATATTGTCGGTACCGACAAATTAAGGCTCGACTAAACTCATATCGTGAAGTCTTTATTTTTCAATGAAAAATAATACCTTAATCCCTGATAAGTAAGTTTTAGAGAAAATGTATTAGCAAATACACTCGAGGACAACAAAATGGATTCTGCGCAGTTACGAACACCAATATTTTTAGTTATTAAAACTAAATGACCTTAACTTGATCCGTTTCTCATTCAACCTAAATCGAACGATGTATTTTAGTGAGAATCGAGGGCATTTTAGCAATGAGCAATAAAGGAAGCGGACATATAGTCAACACAAAGGCTTTGTCTCAAAATACCTGTTTAAGTCCGTCGAGCGTGGCGTCGGCGATGTCGGGGTCGGGGTCCTTGAGCCCGTCCAGCAGCTGCGGCAGGATGTCGTCCAGCGCCTTGTTGCCGATGGTGGCGTGCAGACTGTCGAACGTGCGCGCGGCCGCCATGCGCACCTCGGGCAGCGGGTCGCACAGCGCCGTGCGCACTGTGGGCACCTGCGGGGCGAGAGGACCACATTGCTCATGTTCGACTTTGCATCACTATCAAAATCACTGATCTATAATGTCAGTGAAATAAGATTGCTATTGGGCTGTCAAACAGGCCTGTCAAAATTACAGTGATCTTTATTTGCGTTGCAATAAGGTTGATTTTATCAAAGGTAAAATAACTATGAAAGGATTGTACTCATTTATTTTGAAAATGTTTTGTTTTTTCTATAGTTACAGAAAACAACTTGTATAATGTTCGGGAGAAGGCCAATTCTCGTAATTTAAACATTCAAAATCTAGTCGCAGTCTCATCTCGGCGACAAACAAATGTCAAAAACTTGTCATAATGTAGGGACTCTAGAGGTATTTTTTGACAGATTGAGACTGAGATCAGACTATGAACGTTCTTAAAATTACGAGAATTGCCCCTCAAATTAAACCAGTCGACGTGTGTCGAATACTTATTAAACTAGTTTTGATATGCACAAGGGCCTGGTTCCAGCAAGCGAAACACCTCTGATACTTGTAAAAACTTCATCAGACTCATATCCTCACCAGTCCATCTGCGAAGCTGAGGACGGCATCCCTGGAGGTGGAGGCGAGAATCTCGCCCAGCCCGATACACACGCCCTGGCGTTGGTCTGCGCGGTCCGAGCGCAGGCCTCGCTCCAGGATCGGCACGATCTCTGGCAGGACGCGCTCGCCCAGCTGTAGGCGAAACACAATTTATTTGATTTAATTAAAACAGTTAAAAGTCACTTACCTACCTATATAAAAGAGAAAATTATAAAGTTGAGTTTAAATTTAAAACCTACGCTTTCATGAATCCCCCTCACAGTACTTCTGACATGGTAGTAAAATGTTCGTGCATTCATCCATAAACAGATTGTCTCTTGGCTCCAATAGACCATGAGTCGAAGATATTAATGTAACACAAGTAAGACAACATAAAAGGGGGCAATTCTCGTAATTTTAAGAACGTTCACAGTCTGATCTCAGTCTCAATCTGTCAAAAATACCTCTAATTTCCCTACATTTTGACAAGCTTTTGACATTAATTGTTTGTCGCCGAGATGAGACTGCGACTAGATTTTGAACGTTTTAAATTACGAGAATTGGCCTTCAAATCATTCTGTTCAGAATCTAAAATAATTGACAAGTTTTGGAACAACAAACTCAATGTAAAGTTAATAGCAAAGTTCAAGTGCGTAGCTCAAAAATTTAATTTTCAGAAATCCTTCCTTAACGCTCACTTTTACCATAAAAAGAATTTGTGTGCCAAATTTTATGCTTCTAGACCCGGTGGTTAAGGCTGTGTATTGTACCTCAGTAAATTTAAGATTTTGAAGCTTAGAAGATTTCTAGGTGAAACGTTACCTTGCGCACGAGGTCTCCGAGTGTCCTGGCGGCGACCTGGCGCTTGTCGTAGCTGGTGGACGCCAGGCAGCCCAGCAGCAGGCCGAACAGCGTCGGCAGGATCTCGCGCAGGGTCTTAGGTGTGTTGGTCACTACCACCTGGAGAATAAACGGTATTAGGGGCTTGCATTTTAAAGTGATAGACTTTCTCTGTGTAGTAGTCTTATGGCAAGGTTACTCCTACGCCAAATGACGTCACAATGCGGGCCTGTAATACTAAACGAAATCTCAAAAAAAAAACAGTATCTTTTTTCAAACTAAATCATGTCATTGTGCATTCTCATAGATACGAGTACTTCGACCTACATTCAATATTTTTTGGTAAAACCCAGTAAAGAAAGATGGTCGTACCTTCCACACGTGCAGCGCCGCCTGTCGCACCATGAGCGCTACATCGCTCCTGCCCATATACAAGCCAGCCAACACTCTGTTCCTCCTCTCCGGACCGAGCGCGTTGATGATCGCCTTATGCGAGTGCTCCGTGCCGAAGTTATCGTCTTCCGAAGCAGTTTCCGTGCTCATCTTACCGGAAACACCGGAAATACGGTAGAGCAGGTCCCCAAGTAACTGTACTGAACTGTATCTGATACGCCAGTTGTCATCAAACAGACCTTTTTCTAACTCTGGTAGGAGTAGAGTTATGGCTGACTCAGCATAGAGGTTCACAATCCTCTGTCCGGCTTTCAGGGCGGTTTCTCTGACGTATTCGTTCTCGTCGGCCAGTGCTTTCAGGATGGGGTTGATGATCTGTCCGATGTAGGGCAGGAACTCGTCGGTGAAGGCGCCCGGCATGTAGATGAACATCATGATGTAGCCGTCTTTTACGTGTGGAGCGATGTCTGTTCGCTCGGCGGTCGCGATTATGTCTGTGGGTTGAGATAGTGAGTAAATAGTCGAATTACGAACACGATAAAAATGAATATTTACAGCATTGTTGGATTAGATTTCATGGGTATTTAAGTTGTGCTAAACACACAGTCCACGTTAAATTATATTAGTAAGTAGCTAGCCGCCATTAACACCGACCGTACTTAATAATTGTGATGTATATTTATAAAGTTAGTTGCCCATAAACACTATCAAAGACGCTTATTTCCATAGTCAACTAGTCGCCAATCTAAATCGAATCAAAAACTTCCCCACAAGCGGAGTGAAACATATATGTTCATGTTGTTCATGTGTGTTGTGTTTGTTTGTTTTTCTTATAAGCAGTGCCTACCTCGATAAATCACCATAAGCTTGTCAATTACATTTTAGTGTGTGTGCCCCACAATAAATAAACTAACTAAATTATCATACCTAACAAAAAACAAAATCTTCATACAAACACACGCGGCAGTAAGCAGTCACCAGACTGCCTACTCGGCTCTCGTACTATTCGCACATTGTCATTGGTCTTTTCTTTATTCGTTCAAGTTATTACGACGAAATTAAAAATACGTACGTCTCTCGCGTCATACTATGACATTCGATCTGCGCAATTTACCTACTCACAACCAACCGATTATGAATGTTAAAATTAAAAATATACTTCGTAATTTGGCCGTACGAAGGAAGAAAGGGATGAATAATGAGGTCGCCGATAGTGAGGTAAAATATAAAATCCAAATTGGCGGCTGCGAAAATTTTCAAATTTTTCGTTATGGGTGTCGTTTTCATGATTTTCGGGGGTGCTGAAGCCAATAGTGACGTTTAAAGAAAAATCCAAGATGGTGGCTGCAAAAAAAAAAATTTTTTTCGTCATGGGTGTCGTTTTCATGGTTTTCGAGGGTGCTGGAGCCGATCAGCCACCATCTTGGATTTTAATTTTGAACTTCGTTGCTGCCGGGGGTCCCCCGACCACACACGTTTTTTTTATACCCAGTAAATCATTTACTTTTTACTTAAATTGCCTGCCTACCTGTTGTGAAAACCAATGCACGCGACTGAGTGGAAAGTAGATTATTTAGTTATTTATTTATTTATATATACTTTATTGTACACCACAAAAATACATAGCTTTGAAAAACACATGACACACTACAAAATATACAATGGGCGGCCTTATCGCATTACTGCGATCTCTTCCAGGCAGCCTCAGTATGGACAGCGATTTCCCTGGACACAAAATGGGACCGTCGTTGGTGCAAATATTATGTATACAAGCAACGAAAAATAAGACTGTAGACGCTTGCAGTTAGGACAACAAGATCACAACGACAAGTAGTGTTCCTTTAAAAGTCTTTTGAACACCTGTAACGACTGCGCGCGTTTTATTTCAACTGGCAATGCATTGAACACACAAAATAACGCGCCAAGATATTGTAAAATGAGACTCACCAGGCATGATCTTGTGCAGCTTGTGCACGCCCAGGCCGGCCACGACCTCGGACAGGCCCTGCGCCGCGCCCGAGCGGTCCACCGAGCTGGACTCGGACGTCAGCGTGTGCATGAGCCACGGGAGGAGCTCCTCGAAGCTGCTCTCGCCCATGCCCTTCACCATGGCGCCGAGAGCGCGGGCTGATACTGAGCGCACCTGTAATGTGACACGATGTTTGAATACAGTCCGATTCTCTTCAAATGTTACCTTGTTACTAGGAGCAAACTTTCTGAAATCAATATTTTAACAAATAAGAAAAACTGATCAAATTTGTAAGATCAGTTTGTTTACTTGATGTAAACTAGTTATGCTAGCCATAATAAATTTAGGTTACAAAAAAAATCAAATCTAAATAATATACTTTTTCAAGTCTGATATTAAAACAAGATATTGACTCAAAGTAACTCTTAAAAGTCGCGATCAGTTTACATACGAACATTGGAACTTACTGGGTTCCAGAAAGAACTGGACGGTCACCTCAACCTAAAGACAGATTCCTACTTATCCTAAACCAATTGGAAGATATTCCACAAACCTCTGGCACAGGATCAAGCAACGAGCTCTTCAGCCCCGGTATAATGTTGGGCAGGTACGGCATGAGATCCTTCTGGTCCGTGAGCGAGTACATGTTGCCAATGATCTGCGCGGCCATCTTGCGCGTCTCCGTGCTGCGGTCGAGGAAGGCGCGCTGCACGACCGGCATGATCAGCGCCAGCGACGGCGCGTCGATGAAGTGCACGAACTTCGTGTCCAGTAACGTTTGGAGGCACGCCGATGTCCTGTTGGACGGGTCCTGCAGGGCTTCGAGCAGGACTGGTACGATTGCTGGAGGAGATGACATACATTATAACATCTATTTATCTATACATATTAAAATTGTAGTCGCTTTTCGTGAAAACAGTATGAAGCAGGAGCGGGTAATAGTAATAATTGTAGAAGAAAGTCTAACATAAGAACATTTGTATTCATTTACATAGTCGTTCGTGAAGCTTTCTAACTTGTCTATAATGTTATATCAGCGACCCTTTTAGTTGAAGATGTCGCCTATGCCTCTAAAGTACAAACCGGGCAAGTCTAAACGAGCTCAAACACAAATATTCTTTGAGACAGGTGTAGCTTGCGGCATATTATTTTGGTCACTCAGTACACAGCCCCTGTGGCCTAATGGATAAGGCATCGGCCTCCTAAGCCGGGGATTGTGGGTTCGAGTCCCACCAGGGGTACAGTTCCTTTTTTGGGTCCCTTAACAATTTTACAATTTTTTTCCGCATCTTACACTATTTTATAACAATTTCTCTAACATATTTCTTATGAATTCTCTTGTTCTTGATTACTTTTGCATCTAGCGGGCACTTCATCATGCACCCGGACCGGATAAAAAAGTACGCAAAATCCAGGTTAGTCTACCTGGGACTTGGAGCTAGACATGAATTTTTGTAGATTGGAGTTGTTGACTACTAAAAATCCAAAGTATTTAAAGGAAAAAGTGCGCGAAAGCGGTAAGCAGTTTCTAAGTAAATGAGCTTTGTGGAATGTTCTATTAATGCCAGCCTGATATTTTCCTAATGCAGGGCACAAGCCTCTTCTCATATAGAGACAGCACGAGCATTGATCACCACCACGCTTGCTGAAGACGGGTTGGCGATAAATATTGGTGTACAATAAACGACATCTGTCTATCTTTACCTTGAATCTCAGGGTTCCTGATGACGGAGCCGATGACTCCGAGCGCCTCGGCGCCTGCCTCCTGCACGCGCATGTGCGAGTCGCTCAGCACCTCGATGAGCTTGGGCACGATGGAAGGCAGGCACGACGACAGCTGCTTCGGGGCGCAGTACGCCATCGCGCCCAGGAGTTCGATGGAACCTGTCGGGTGAAAGGTTGAAAGGCTTTGAAATTATGTCCCGATTATAGACCGAACGTCCTGTCCCCCTTCTGCTCTTCCTCCTGTCCAATTGTGTGATTTTTCGTTAACTTTTTTATATACCTAATTTGAATACAGATTTACAGTTCCGTTGTAAATTTATGAACATGGCATGTCTCATGGATCAAATTAAAAATACTAAATGAGTCTTCCAATGAATAAGGGTTTCAAGTTGATTACTAAACTAGTTTACATCTAAAAATAAACATGAATGAATACTATAGCATCATTTTTTCTCTGTTTTCTTAGTTTTTGTCATGGACTGGCAGTTTGAGTAATTAATGTGGCCTACCCAAATGTCCTTTCTTTGGTATTGTTCGTCGAATCGTCGAGCTCCTTAAGTTTTGAGTTGAGCTGCACGATTTCTGACAAATACGTGCACTGTCTGGACAGGTCCTCTCAATCTGTGTGGTTCTTTCCTCAAAAGACCATCGCAGACATCGACCTGCATGGTCTTCATATGATCTGACCAAGATTATGTCTGGACTTTAAAAGAGACTGTGACCTCTGAGTTTGTTTCGGCCTATCTTCTCAGACTAGTCAGATAGGAACCGCCGACCTCATCTAGTTTTAAAATATGACTGACGTGTAAAAATGTTTGAAATCATTTATCATTATTTCTTTGCAATGTAATAATTTCTGACATTTGTCTTCGCTCTTTCTTACCCTTCTCCCCCAAAAAGAGGTTATTTAATAAAAACGTGTGATACTAACCAGCCTTAGTCCTCCAGTTATCGTCCTGCAGCGCCTGCAGCAGCGAGGGCAGCACCAGCTTGACGCCGTGCGCGCTGAGCTTGCTCATGATGAGCTTGGCGGTGTCGTCGGCGGCCGCGCGCACGTACTGCGACGTGTCGCCGAAGCACAGCAGCAGGTGCGGCAGCACGTGCACTATGTACGGCTCGAACAGGCGGCCCAGCTTGTAGCACAGCATCTCGAAGCCGAACAGGGCGCCTGGAAGTACAGGTTTATTGTATAGCATTGATTTATTTATTTCCTTTAAACCAATTACAAAAATTGAAGACAGTTTTTACAGGGTGTAACAAGATCCTTCATAAAGCCGTTATCTACGCGTTCTGTACAGCAAAATAATTGCTGGGAAACGAGTTTTATTTTTGTTGTGAAAATTTACTGTAGTGCGCAATGTAACGCACGCAAAACAGTGTGCTTATGGGTGCATGAAATTAATATTGAAAAACAACGGCTAAGAATGGATGCATTTAGGGGTCTGAAATGTACCACCGATCACATAGTTCAATTCGCAATTACGCGGTTTAAAAGATTCGTATTGTAAGCAAAACAAGACCTTAAACACTGGCAAGAGACCAATTTGTATGTCGTGAGATCTAGGGATCTGAAACTCTATATTTTACCTTCACGATATTTAAAGTTTTTCTTCTCCTGTATAGCCTCAGTGAGTTTGCCCATTACATCGAGCTGCTTCAGTGACAAGATGCCGAGACCCTTGATGATACCAGCAATACCATAGGCTGCACCCTGGAAAAGATGGAACACACACAAAAATATGAAGAGAATAAAGAAGAGAAAAAAAACAGAGAGAATATGAAGTATGAGGATCATGGATTGAAAATCATAAGGTCAGCAAAGACCATTGGAGCGAATATTAAGTGGTCACGTCATATTTTATTTTGTTATGCCAAATTCCACCTTACCTACATTGTAGTAAGATTTAGTTTTAATTGACATATAATGTTGACGTATACTCACTTTCCTGTCTCCATACTTCTCGGCGGTGAGCAGTTGCTTCATGAGCTTGTTCATGATTGCCGGGATCTCGTCTTCCAGGGCTGGAGACCCCACCAGGTGAGGGAGGCAGTTGCTCACTGCTTCTTGTACCTGACACCAGAGTTAATTTTTTTTATTTTACAAGCTTTTTTTAATTATGACATCCCAACAAAACCTCAGTCCCACTTACACGGTGCAAGTGTCTTGTCTGCAAACAATAAAATTGAAGCACCAAAAAACTTGCACCGTCTAAATGGTGTAACTTTTATTGTTGCTTCAACTTATGGTATGCTACAGGCACACGCAATGAAATCGCACTTTGTAAATGAGATTACCGAATAATGGGGGGGGGGGGGGGTTTACGATCGTAGTCGATAGCTACGTATTTTATTACCCTCATTTTTGGATAATAAACCAGGCTTGCGTACTGGCCAATACTTTTAGGACAACTAGTTTACTGGAGCTACACTCGCTATGACTGCTGTTTCTGTCACATAATCAACTGTTAATTTATATTGATGGCATCGCACATTTTATACCGGAAGCTCTACACTGACCTGCTGGCTAGGCGTGGAGAGCGCGGCCACGAGGCGCAGCGTGATGGGCTTGATGCGCGCGTCCCGCGGCTCCAGGTGGCGCGCCAGCGAGCCCACCAGCAGCACCACGCACTGCCGCACCGCGTCGTAGCCGCCCGACTTGGGCGCCTTGTCCAGGAAGTTCTCGAATACTGGTAACTGACTGCTAAGGGTTTCCTGGAATTACAAAAAGAACATTGATTTTGATTTGGTGGAGAGGACTGTTGTAAAACGTTGATCAATTTACTTTTTATAACGTATAGAAAGTGCCTTTCATTTCCTGAAGTTTCATTGAGATTTTTTTAGTATTTTATCATTTACCATTTATGTACACACATATGAAAAACAGAACGGAACAAATATGTACAGAGGTGATGCTTATTTCATAAGAAATCTCTTCCAGCATACCTGAGATAGGACAATAGATACAGAGATGTAGACGGCGTGTGATAGAGCAATGGAGACCAAAATAATACATAGAATCAAAAAACAATTCACTTAAAAACTAAACAAAAATTACGAGACTGTACTAATATCATCTTCCTGCCCTTATCCCATGTTACTTGTGGTCGGCGCAACACGTCATCTTCTTCCATTCTCCCCTGTCAACCGTCACGCTATCATTCACTCCCTTCTCTTTCATATCATTCCTCACACAATCCATCCATCTTTTCTTCGGCCTTCCTCTCCCTCTCCATCCATCAACATGTATATTCATCACTCTTTTAGTCACATGCGTTTCGTCCCTTCTCACCACAAAGTTGAAAGGAAATCGTTTGGCTTGGTATGGGACCAAGCCAAACGATTTCCTTTCAACTTTTCTGTCACTGGCGCCACTTTCACACTTCCCCTTATATACTCATTTCTTACTTTATCCATTCTCGTCACTCCACACATCCATCTCAACATTCTCATCTCCGCTGCATGCAATCTTTTTTCATCTGTCTTTTTCACAGCCCAGCATTCAGATCCATAAAGTACGACAGGCCTTATCACAGACTTTAGAAATTTTCCCCTTTAACTTGAGGGGCATCCGTGGGTCGCAAGTTGTTCCTGTGACCTGTCGCCATTTCATCCATCCTGAGTACTAACATACATACAAATAAACATACATAAATACTTCTAAAATATATACTACTAGAATGATAACAATAAAATTATATCATACTCAAAATAATAAATACATACACAACTATGATGAAGTGGACAGATAGTGTTCCTTCACTCTTTTTTTTAAAAACTGCAACAGTTTGACAGTCCCTAATGTCAGGCGGTAGTGAATTCTACAATCGCACCGCGTGCACTGTGAAGGAGTAGGAGTAGAAGTCGGTGGAGTGGGGAGGTGATTTTAGAAAGGTTTTAAGATGCGACCTGCAAGGTGCATCTGAAGGACGGGCGTAGGAGAAACGCTCCAGCAGATAGGATTGTGAAGGAGATTGAATAGCAGACACAATATCCGAGAATTCCTGCGAAGTCGAATGGGGAGCCACTTGAGTATCTTGCGAAAGTTGGAGACATGATCAAACTTTTTAAGGTTAAAAACAAAACGAATACAGATATTTTGCAAACGCTCAAGTTTATTTAAAAGCTCCTCCATGGTATCCAAGTAAAAGGCATCGGCGTAATCAATAATGGGCTGAATGAGGGTTTGAGCAAGAGAGATTTTGGTGTTCAAGGGCAAGAAGCCCTGGAGACATTTCAATGAATGGAAAGTATAGTGCACTTTGCGACTGACTTGAGCATATACCTGCCGCCGATATTATTATGGCCTGGGATTTCCTAGGGTTGATCTGCAGTAGAAAAGACTGCGACCACTCGCTAATCAAATCCAGGTTCAAATCCACTGTTCATGGCTGAAACAGCGGCTTCCGCATCTTCCCTTAGAAATTTATTGTAAAGCTGCAGGTCGTCAGCATAGAGATGGAAGTAAGAAGAGATGACTCTGGTGACAGAGTTAATAAAAATAGAAAAGAGAAGAGGAGAGAGAACGCCACCCTGAGGCACACCAGCGGTAAGAGAGCACCAATCAGAAGACGACTTGTCAAGACGAACCCGCTGTGAGCGGCCATTAAGATAGGAGTTAAACCAACCAATAGAGGCAGAGGAGAAATTTAAAGATTTAAGGATGTCGAAATCAACAAAGTTAAAGGCACTGCTAAAGTCGAAAAGTACAAGTAAAGTAAGAGATTTGTGGTCCATCGCCCAGCGGATGTCATCAGTAACCCTTAAAAGACCGTTACTGTGCTATGACCAGGTCGAAAACCAGACTGAAAAGGACTAAGGAGGTCATTCGCAGATGGAAAGGCAGAAAGCCTAGCTAGCCAAGCCTTTTATGTTGAAAAGGAAACGTCACCTCACTAAGAGTGGTTGATTTTTATGCTTCGTTATTTTTACTCTAAATATACACCCTTAATATTACAATAAACACATTTATATACACTATACACCGTGAAATTTTAATGGTTGTTTTCCCGCGGCAGAACAACTTGCCATATGGAGTACTTTCGAAGCATAGAGTAAAAGTAAAAAAATAAAGATGTTTTTGTTTTCAAATAATTTAAATAATATTCATCAAGTCGAACAAGTGAGAATCAATAGTAACACTAGAGGTAGCTTGTAGGCACTACTCGAATCGCACGCGCCGCCGACAAAGGGAACAGCGATGCATAAAATGTTCAAAGCAAAATAAACTCTCGCACGCTGTGATACGGCATAAACTAGTTTGCACGCAACAACACAAAACAGTCGCGAAACCGACAAAGAAAAGACCGATTTATAAAAATGTTCAAAGCAAAATAAGCTCTCATGTGTAGTGATACGGCATAAAATACAAACTAACTACAATTACAAACGAAGCCGCACGGGCGCCCGCCGTCACGGCGCACTTAGTTTTCCCGCGAATGTCGTACGCGCAGCACGCGTTATCAGTGCAATGGATCGTCATTACAATTATTGCAATTTGGAGTACGTCGCTATGTTGCAACTGTATGCTAGGGCTGATTATGACTCCCATGCTGCCCGGCGACTTTACGCGGAGTCGCAACACTTGGAGTCGCTCCGTCTTCGCGGGGTTCTGAACCCCCAAGTCCCATCGGCCCGGACGATCGTAGCGGCGACACAGCGGCTACTCGATCATGGGCAGTTCCAGACACCAGCACATGCACAGGGCAGAGGTCGATCGGCCGTTATTTCGCCAGAGCTCGACGAAGAGATCATCGAGTACTTTGAACGGGATCCTCGGCGAAGTACTCGTAAGGCTGCGGCTAGGTTTGGTGTAAGCCAATACTACGTCTGGAAACTGCTGAACTCTGAAGGACTACATCCATATCATTTTCGCAGAGTTCATGCTCTCCATGATAACGACGCGCCGAACAGAATTGCTTTTTGTCAGTGGTTGATCGACAATCAAAATACGAACATTTTGTGGACGGATGAAGCAACTTTTACGCGAGTTGGACTCTTCAACCAGCGTAACGAACATTTTTGGGCGTTGAATAACCCACATGTTATTCGCGAGTGTGCGCATCAAGTGCGTTTTAGTGTTAATGTGTGGGCCGGCATAATTAATGGCCACCTCATTGGACCGCATTTCGTGACAGGACACTTAACAGGTGGAACCTACCTGGAAATGTTACATAACGTTATCCCGGACTTATTGGACGACGTTCCGCTAGCGGTGTCCGTGGAAAATCTGTACTATCAGCATGACGGGTGCCCGGCTCATTATCACCGCGCTGTGCGAGAGCACCTGCACTCGGTGTTTCCCCAGCGCTGGATCGGACGCGGCGGGCCAGTGCTTTGGCCAGCAAGAAGCCCGGACCTAACTCCGTTAGACTTTTACTTGTGGTCTGAGCTCAAGCGCTTGGTGTATCGTGAGGAACACGAAACTCGCGACGCGTTAATAATTGCGATAGTGGACGCTTTCAATATCGTAAGAAGTGACAGAGACACCTTATTAAAATTGAAAGATAATCAATTAAAACGTGCTCGATTGTGTATTCAACGCAGTGGTTTGCACTTCGAACAATTACTCCGTTACCGGGAAGTGTAAGTACCTACTCGTACTTTTGTAAATTGTGTTAAAAGTAGCTATTTAAAATTATTGTAAATAAGTTGATTCAAATTTTTTAAATACGCCTCAAGTACTTTGTTAGGTATCTAATTCAGAAAATTATTTTTCTTAGATGATAAACTTGTTTTTATTTAATTTCGTGTTCAGTAAATTGCAGTTAAAAAGTATTTATGACGGTCCTAAGCCCGTAAAAGTATGAAGGGAAAATTTGAATAACTTGTTGGGTAAAGCTTATTATTATCATCAAGAATAAGTTATCAGCTGATTGAAAAGCACGTGGATCAACGGCCGCGCGGCCGATCGGCGCCCGGCGCCGAGCGCGTAGGTATCGGGAGGTATTACTATTGGTCCATGGTCACTTTCGAGTTTTGTTTTTCACAATGGTTAATCTGCCATTTTTTGGTTCTAATATTTTATTTGTTTATAAAACGATTGTATTACCAAGACAAAACCATTTCGCTGCGGGAAAACAACCATTAAAATTTCACGGTGTATGGTGCAAAATATTACCAGGTAAACCAGGTAACATTTAGCCACTAGGCCAAGCCGAAATATTTTCATCATTTTGACGAATATTCTGATGCGGCGTACATTAGAATAACTCTGTATAGGTTAACGCCGAACAAGCGAGTTCGGTACGAGTCGTACGTGCGGCAGTATCATATATGTCAGGGGAACCGTTACAGAGCAAGGGGTGCTTAAGAAAGCTAAGTGTATCTCTGCGCGCACCTTGCCGTGCAGCTCCACGATGGCCATGGCCGCGTTGAGCATCTCTGCGCGCACCACGTCGTGCCGGTCGGCCAGCGCGCGCTCCACGAAGAAGCGCATGGCGGGCGGCACGGCGCCGGGCGGCAGGCGCGCCGCCAGCGCGCACAGCGCCAGCGCCACGCCGCGCCGCGCGCCCCACGGGTCCAGCGCCGCCGCCACCACGTGCCCGAACTGGTCCAGCTTGGCGGGGATCATCTGCGGGCATCACATGTTTAAGCGAATAAAAAATATGATAAGCCACGACCGTTTTTAAAGAAGTTAATGATATTTTTTTCTTCTCTACCTAGCGAGGGCTGATTTTTCAATCATCTGATGTTTTTCGATTCGATTTTGATCGATTTTTTCGAGGAATCATTTTGAAATTTTTACAGTTCTTCCATACAAACTCAGTCAGGCTTCAATTTTATTCCACGAATAAAGATTATTTGTCGGTTGAAAAATTTGCCCATAAACAACTAAGTAACTAGAAAATGAAGAACGGTACTGATATAAAAACATTACATAGATTGTCAATATACTCACAGGCAACTTTTGAGAGTAAATATTCTGCAGCTGCTCTAGCACATATTCAGCCGCTATAGGATCAGTGCTACGCTCCACGAGATGCGCAAGCGCAGCGGCCGCAGCGCGCTGCACGGGCTCCGCGGGATGCTGTACCTCTTCCAGCAAGAGTTCCACCAGATCAGGCTCGCGACTCCATTGTTGTGCTAGGGGCAGTTGAGACCAGAGATCTTCGGCCAACTTCCTATGCAATGAAAATGGAATCATTAATGTTTGACTAAAAAAATAACAATTTATTCTCACTGAATGCTTAATTAAAAAAGGACTCTCACTTGTTATCGTCGGAGATGTCGAACGTGGCGACGAGCAGTCTCTTGGTGAGCGTGAGAGCATAGGCCGGGTCCTCCAGCAGCGGCGGCAGGCACTGCGCCACGCACTGCAGCGCGCGCAGGGCGGCGTCGCGGACCACCTGCGGGCTCACTCACGTCACTTGTCGTCAATCATTGTTACTGCCATACTGGCAGTAGGAATGATTGGGTAACGTTGCTGGCTATTCATATAATTACATTAAAAAATTTGGTGATAAAATCAGCGAAGGTCATACCTCCATTGGGTTCTGCAGACCAGCAAGCAGACATGTGACGTCTTCGAGCGACAGGGTGGCGCGTGCGACGCACTGAGCTGTCTCTAACAGAGACACTGTGCACGCTGCCTGCACGCGGCCGCTTGTACTGCCTGCGGAAATATTCACCATGAATATGAGATTGGATCCTAAGTTATCAGACCGCAATTCCAGTATTTTTAATCTCAATCTGTCAAAAATACCTTTAATTTAAATTGAATCTTGAAGCGCATATTAGTTTAATATACTTACTAATCAGGTCGATGAGCAGGCGGAACATGTGGTCGATGGGGAAGAGCGCGGGATGCATCATGTCGCAGTCGAGCCGCAGCGCCGCGTGCGCCTCGATCACGGACAGGCCGTTCACCATCGTCTGCTCGTCTGCGCGGAGTGCGGAGCCCGACAGACCTGCAAACAAGCCAGTTCATAGTCATACTATTTGTGTTGATTTTTGGTTAGAAATGAGTCGAGGCATATCCTGTGAAAGGGCTCCAGACTGGCATTATGTTTTGGGATGGGTCGAGAATACCCCATTTGGCCATAGCAATTTGTAGTTAGCCCAGGCATTAAACCGTTTGGTAGCATGGGCAATAACCGTCGTGTTCTTGTTTGTAATTTTGTGCTGGCAAATAAAAGACCAAGTCTGTTTATGTTACAAAATCCTTCTTTGCAGTTGGGTAAAACTATTAAATAAAAATTTAAATGAAACATCTCTATCGAAAATACAATATCAAGCCTCTACAGCTGCAATTTCATCAAAACTTGACTATTGCACTTTATCCATTTTTTATGGGAAAATCTTCAAAAGATGTAACACAACATCACTTGGAACTCAACTCACCCAGCTTCAACAACGGGAACGCATAGCAGAACCCTGGCGCGGTGAAGTGGTTGGCCTTGTGCGCTGTATCCTCTTCCTCGTCACCAGAAGCCTTGCTGCAGGTGATCATGTACATCAGGTTGATGGTACGCGCGGTGGCTGAGTCCAACTCGTTGTCCTCCCAGCTCGGTTCCAAGTCGCATTGTGGCTTGTGGAGCCTGAGGGATGGAAAAGGATTAACCTAGTTGAGCTACAGTAGCTATCTTAAGACTGATTGGTAATTTTCCAATATGGTTGATACGGTCAACCGCACGACATACTAATAATTGAACTACGAAAACCGTCCTTATTGCAACGAAATAAAGGCGCTGTCAAAGTCAAACAGTTCCAATGTGAGTTATGAGTTCAGTCAAGTCACATCGACTTGACTGAACTCATAACTCACTTCGATGGTCCTAGTGTATCATTTGTAACTTCAAGTGACAGCTATGTAAACAGAACCCAGCAATACATAAATATGTAAGCTGTCACGCCCTTTATGCCTGGAGGCTTATAATTAGGTAGTAAGTTTTTATTGTATTTGTTGGTATATTGGCGTGGCTAGCTGAGATATGGCAAATAATTTAATTTAATGTTATGTGTCTTGTAATGTCAATTACTGTACATACCTAGTATTGTATACAATCAATTATTTTCTGACTGAATAGACACCTGTGCTGTGAGTTTGTTGCACCCAAAGAGAATTAAACCACTTGAGAGCTGATAGACCGATTTCGTCTAGGCACACGACTCATCACTGCGGGTCGGGAAACGAAGAAAATACAGCGGCTGTGATTGGCCGATGCAACAATGTCAGGACGAATGTTCCAAACATAGTGATGCACAAGTCAGTTTTGCTACAAAACCTAATATCGATAAAATCGAACATAACGATGTCTATTAATTCTACTTTTTTTTTTAAACTATACTGATTGTGCGTTAACTGGGTGCAAATAAAACACTTACGTAACACTGTTAATACTTTATTCAAACCAATGCTAAAATTAAATCAAGGTTAAATAATCGTAAAAAAACGAAAAAAATCCAAATAAAATTTTCATTTTGCACCTAGGTTGGACGATCCCCCTCAACGAGACAATTATTGGTTTTTAAAATGAATCAATTTAGTATAAGTTTTCCGGATAAAAGATTTGGGGTCTTTATTATTTTTTGTGAAAAATGACAAGCGTGCATCAACGTTTCCCTCTTAACAGCATTAATTCACTGTTCTTTCACTTCTGGAATATCCGGAAATCTAAAATGTAAACATTGAGTAATGTTACTTTTTTACAGTTAAGGATCATCGTAATTTTTATCGACAATATTATTCTAAACTTTGTTTTGAAGTTGTCATAGCACTACAGCAATTCGTCTGTCCTTTTTATCTATACCTACAGATGGAAAGGGACAGACTTATCGACAATACCTAGTGAGAGAAAGGGACTTTTCAAAAAGACATCAACGCGGAATACTTTTTATGTGCCTTAAACGTAAACAACCAGTTTAGCTTGAGCCCTGCAACTATTCATAATAAATATTATTAAATTATAAATATATTTTACTTACCGATGAAAAGTTATGCCATCTTTTTTATAGCTGGATGTTCTAGACGATTTCCCACACCATTTAATTGAACAAGAACTCATAATTAATTTGATATAAGCAGAAATGTTTAAAAAAGTTATCAAAATAATCACGTGTGGAGAGATCCAATAACTGGTCAAAACTAAAATGGTCACTCATAGTTTCATCTAACATCAGTGCAATTTCATTTATGTGTCGTGAGCCTGAGTCGCCCGTATGAGCAGTCAAGAGGTTTTATAGTCATTGGTTGCACCACTTCTTCCCAGCGAAAGCACTAGAAAGTGGTGAAGGATGGGCGTTTTGGGGGACTGTCTTTTGTATTTTTGATGTTCGAAGTGTTGAGTCTGAGCCTAATTTGAATAAATGACTTTTGATTTAGACTTCACTTGCACCAAATTGAATCAGCAGCTCAACATGGCTTACCATTACCACTATAGTAATACGATTTTCTGCCCAATATTTAACTCGTAAGACTTTTCTACATATTTATAGATTTTTTGTTTTTTAAGAATTAACTTACTTATCATTGTATAAAGCTCGTGTCTGTGACAAATTAACCTATTTTTCTTTCTCAATTTGGTTAGGATTGCTCAGGTTTGGCTTATCTTAAAAAAAAAAGTAAATACTTCAGCAAAGAGACTGACTATGGAATGATTCACATAAGATAAAACACTTACCGTAGTGTAAGCCTGGCTAGAATATCTCCCAAAGCCATGTGGTTTGGCAGCAGCGCGAACCTAAGATTTCCGTACGCATCAGCGAGGCGCGGCGCGGCGAGCGGGCTCCGTAGGGCTCCCAGCACGGCGGACACGATGCGTCGGGCTCCGCGACACAAGGCGGGGGCTGAGCCACGCTGTACTGCCTCCAAGAGGCGCACTGCTATCACGACGCGCAAATTAAGCTGGAAGAAACTCCTGGTTATAACCCTGGGGTGAACTAGTATAGAAATCGTGGTCAAGAGGAGGTCGAAAAAAAGAAGTTATGATGGACGATGATCTGACGAAGGTGAACTAACGTGGGTAGTGTTTCAAATGCCAAGTTGTTTACTGGGTTTCAATGAGAACCCTATTTATGGAATCATATTTTTATTAGTTAATTTATCTATTTGTAGGTTTTTAAAACTTATTTTAAGAGACCAGTAATGACTATTCTGATTATATTTGTACGAAAAAAAAAATTGGTTTACAATTTTTTTTTTTTATAATAATTAGAAGCATAATATGAAAAACTAAAAGTAAGCTCACCGCGCTCAGTCTTTGCCGCACTGCACTCTCCTTAGCCAGCTGTGCTTTAATAGCCTCCTTCTGCTTAGCTGATAGGGGCACCTTAAATAAAGAAAATATTGATGTAGTAACACGTTTCTTTTGGATTATACTCAATTTTGAAAGCCTAATTACTTATATTAGTGATGAGACACAATGATTTTTGCTACAATGTCATTGTGGAACCTTTTTAGGGTTCCGTAGTCAACTAGGAACCCTTATAGTTTCGCCATGTCCGTCTGTCTGTCTGTCTGTCCGCGGCTTAGCTCAAAAACTATTGGTACTAGAAAGTTGTAATTTGGCATGAGTATACAAGTTAATGACGCCGAAAAAGAGGTAAAATAAAATTTTGAAAAAAACAATTATTTAGGGTACCTCCCCAACATGTAATAATAATAATAAATAATAATAAAATATTTATTTCACTAAAAACACAACAATGTAAAGTGGGGATGATAATTTTTTTTTCGTCCTTCACATAGTGTGGGATATAATTTAATATAACTAGCTGACCCGGCAAACGTTGTTTTGCCATATATCAATTATTTCTAGCTGCCCGGCGCTACTTCGTTCGCGTGGTGTCCTACCCCCTACCCTACTCCTACACTACTCCTACCCTACTCCTACACTACTCCTACCCTACTCTACTCCTACCCTACTCCTACACTACTCCTACCCTATTCCTACCCTAGGGTGGACATCCCTTATCACTTAAGGGTTTGAAAAAAAAAAAAAAATAGATAGTAGCCGATTCTCAGACTTACTGAATATGCATAAAAAATTTCGTCAAAATCGGTCAAGCCGTTTCGGAGGAGTATGGCAACGAAAACTGTGACACGAGAATTTTATATATTAGATATAATATCCCTGGACATTTCACACAGCACCATTTGTCCCAAGCTAAGCAACCTAATGCTTGTGTTATGGTAACAAGATGGCTGATAAACTACTTATATCCAATTTTTTTTTTTTTTGTAAATACTCCCTTTTTTTGACCTATCGTTTGATAGGTCTTTCAAAAATATTAGGGGTTTGGATAGACCGTTTTTTGAATAAGTAATCCGTTCGTGACTTATCAAGCTTTAAAATACCAATTTTCGTTAGAGTCAAGTGTCCCCCCCCTCTACCAACTAAACGGTTGTAGTTAGAAATTCAAATGTCACGGCAGTAGTACCTATATATAACGAAGTTTAAAGGAAAACTATCACACTTAAGTGGGCTTTACAAGTTTACGAGTAATAGTCGACCAATTGTATTTGACTCGAAAATTTTGAACAACTCCATAGAATTCCTCAATTTTATTTTGTTGTGACGAGTGAGTAGTGTAGCTCTGTGTCCTGTATTTAAATTCAAAACACCGGCTATGACAAGTCTTATCCAAACCTCAAAAAAAGAAATTAAAACTTTCCGTGCACAATTGTCGGACCAGATGAGGATTTGTATAGGAAGTCAAATTAGGTAGGTAGTCATGTTTGGCTTTTAGTTAGAGCATGGTACGAAACTTTCAGTCAGCGAATACGACCCGCACTTGGCTGTTACAAAAACTACGGAACCCTACACTGCGGTGGCCCAACACGCACTTGACCGGTTTTTTTCTCTCAACCAGAATCGATAACGGAAACGATCGAAGAAAAAAATAAGTTCTCGATTACTGTAAGACAATCGGACACTATAGCAAAGTGAAAATAAAACCTTACTATCATCAAAATGAAAATAAAATTAACAAATAAAATATTTATTTTAGATGAGGTTCTGTTATAATAGCTAAGGTATTTATGATAACGCCGCTGTATTGTTGCGAGATTCATATTTATTACTAGCTTCTGCCTGCGGCTTCGCCCGCGTGGATGTCGGAAATTATCCCACGGGAACGTGCTACCAGAATAAAAAGTATGTCCTTCCCCAGGATGCCATCTATCTCTTTGCCAAATTAGAAGTTCAGTAGTTTAGGTGTGAAAATGTAACATACAGTTGCAAGTTCAAATCCTCCCCTAAAAATCGAATTACCCCTTTATGCCCCGTCAGGGGTCAATTTTCGACAACATACTGTCAAAAGTATTTATAGTGAGTTTCGAGTTAATTGGACCGCGCATTCCATTACTTCCACACAAACTTCAACACCCCAATATCCCTCTTTGAGAGGTAGTTTTGAAAAACTTATAATGATAAACTTTATTGCTTACATAAGAGAGTATTCATGCCAATTTTCAAGTTTATTAACCTAACAAATAATATATATACAAACTGTATTTCACCCCGCTTTCCACGCCCACAGGGGTGGAATTTTGAAAAATCGTTTGAGATGTGTTCATAACTTGACTCAAAGATTATTTATATATTTTCGAGTTAATCAAGCCACGCTATAAAATCCTCCCCTGTAAAATCGACTACCCCTTTTCAAAAAACACTGATTCACATTATTCTTTACTTTCAATTTTAGGTATAAATACTGAGTTTCGAGTAAATCGGACCGCGCGTTAAAATTCTTCCATACAAACTTTGAAACCCCCCAATCCCCTTTTAGGGGGTACTTTGTAAAAACAAAAAATGGCCAACTTCATAATTTACTTAGATAAGTATTCGCGCCAAGTTTCAAGTTTATTAACTCAAGGAATAAGATTTTTCATACAAACAAAATCCCCCCATTTCACCCTCTTAGGGGTGGAATTTAAAAAATATAAATTATTATTGAATAAAATATTTTAGTTGTAGTTTACTTTTAGGCACTATAATTGTATGGGAAATTTGCCACTCTTGGCTAATTGTACACCTTTTGTAAACGTTTTTATTAAATAAATTATTATTAAATTAAATTATTTTCGTAAAACCCTTTCTTAGTGGATACCTACTCTTTACGAAGAATACACCCTCTAAATTTCATGTCTCTAGGACCAGCGGTTTAGGCTGTGCGTTGATATATCAGTCAGTCAGTCAGGACTTTGAATTTTATATATATAGATTTATTTATTTAAATACGCCTTCTTGAATCGCTTTGTGAATTAATTGAATAATTTCTTTAATTTAGAATATGTGTGCATGTGCCACTGACCTCTTTGGCCTTGCCCTCTCGCTTGTTCTTTTCCTCCAGCTCGCGCCGCAGCTGCAACTCTTCCAGCTGGTCCTTGTAGCTGTACGCTTTGCTCTCGCGCTTCAGGTTCATCTCCTTATTATCTTCATTACTAGAGAAAAAAATAAGCATTATTATTTTTTGGATAGACGACTTCTCAGGAACTAACAACTAGGATATTGATGTTATTATAGTAGACGTCAGTTCTTATTTTTGCTCCGTGCTGAGCAGAACAGAATGTGTAGGATACAGGCTAGGTGATAATGTTATCGGTCCTTTTTCTATGTGTTTAAGTTCAAAGTACTGCAACTCACCCAGGCACGGAACTCTTGTCATACAGCACTCCCTCAGGCGTGAGATACGTGAAGTACTCGTCACGCGTCACGCGCAGTAACTCGGGGTCCTGGAGCGTGTCCAGTGCGCACTGCACCGCACTACCCGCTAGTACTTCTGGGTTTGTAGCTACGAGCGTAGCTACCACGTTTGATAAAGTCTGTAGAAAAAAATTTGTTTTATATATAGACTTATGATCAACTGAGTTGTTGGAATTGAGGTGTTTGGAGTTATCTCGGGAATTTAAATAAAACTGGGATTCCTAATAATACCAATAAAAAACAGTATTTATGTCACGTCTCTAGCATAGAAAGCAGATCGATAGCGAAGCCAACATTAGCTCGTAGCGCATCTATTCCACATTTCTTTGAATCTCGAATTTCAATAAACATCCTAGAATCCTAGATAGTCGTTATTCGTATCAAATCGCTTCTGTTTGCTGTATGGGTGGAGAACCATTTTCATTCTTAAACAAACCATGTGCCAACTTTAAAAGGAACTCAACAAAATTTCACACCCAGCGGTTTACGTTGTGCATTGTGTGTCAGTGAATGAATTTAAGATTTTTATTAAATAGAATCCTACCTCGCTAGGGGAGTACCCCGCGATGTATTTATTCTTGAGGTTGTTGGAGTACAGCCCCACCAGCTTCTTGGCGTCGTGGCGCAGGTAGCCCAGCAGCTTGCGCCATGCGCGACTGTTCACGGCCGCCGCCAGCGGGTGGTGGCAGCTCGGTAGGATGGCTATGGCTAGCTCTTGAGAGTCCTTCTCTGGGTATTCTGTGGGGAGAATGAAGGTTCTGTACTCCATTGGTTTCTTATTATAAGTTCTTCTTGTTTGTGTCGATTGCTCATTACAGGGTTATTTGACTGGTGTTTTAGAAGGCAGGTATCGATATGCACTTAGACAATTTAGTAGCCGAAACCAAATAACGATGTCAAATATAAAACAGTTAAAATTATAATGTCATAGTCAGGAGTCCCAACCTTCATACCATACTTCATCTCGGGACATAACCTCGCTCATAAGCACTTGTATGGTAGCATTTCCGTTGCCGAACTGTTATAAGTTAAAGATTAATACTGACATTAATTTTGACACTATACTGTATGAAATTAAAGGAGAAAACTCACCTCTAAATGAACACAGCGCATGAATACTATCTAGGATCATCTTGCCCGTCACCTCGCCGCCTGCCTTCTCATCAGTCGGCGACTTCTCCTTGCCGCTGAATACTTTGCCTTCTTCCAACACTTCATTTAATTTTAAGGCTAAATGCCTTGCTAATAAGACCCGATCTTCCTTGGCAAGTAGGGCCTTAACTTCCTCTATGGCGGTAGTACGGACAGCCTTGACGGGTGATAGTAGACAGAGTACGAATGCTCTGTAAACCGGCGAGTTTTGCTCGCTGGCAACACTTTGGTAGTTTTCCAACACTGTTCTGCATAGCAACACCACCTGTATTAGGACTATAAAGGGGTAAATGCTATAGTGACACTGAGTAATTTTAAAATATATAATATAGTGTTACATTAAATAATTATAGTTTTAATAGGAAAGTTAAACAACGTTTTGGGGGCTTTGAAGATTCGTGGCATATCTACCCGTTCGCCATTTTGATTTTTCAAGGAGATTTAAAGCAAGTTAAAAAATATGGATGTCACATGATCAACTTTGAACGTTAATATCTCGGAAACGTGACGCTTTACGGGGTTTTGTCCCATTATATTTTCCGTTTGCATTAATGTCAGCTATCGATTCATGTATCATGAGTAGCCGTCATTTGGAAAAAAAAAAATCAAAATGGCGCGACAGTAGGTATGACAGGCTCCATATGCATAGAATAATAAATGTTACAGAAGTTTTGAATTTTTGTTAACAATTTAAATGTCATTGCATACCTTTGTTAGGGTATATAGGCTAGTCAAATCCTTCAAAGTAGCTGGCTTTAAAATTGAGATTCAGATGAAAGTGTGACTCACATTGTAAAAATCGCCCCCTCATTTCGGTTTTAAACTACAAACTAGAACTCGAACTCTACCAATGTTCACTGTAGAATCCCTATGATCCCGTATTAGGGTTGATTATATCACTACACTGGCTCACTATCACACCAAGCCTCACTCGCTCAACCTTTTCCGCCATTCGTAGGGACTGGCAGATGACATTAGTGACTACATTACTTGTGTAAATAAGGCAGTGTGTAATTTACAAATAGCGCGTTTAGATTCTGATAGATAGTTACCGTCATCGCTGGCAGCGGTGAGCACTCTGTCGTGCAGCAATATGTGCTTGTCTGGGTGCGCCAGCGCGGCCCACGTGCTCGCCTTGCTGGGCAGCTCGCGGGACGAGTCCAGCAGCGTCAGGCCCAGCATCGCGCAGATACCCTCGCTGACCACCAGGTGCTGGGGGAACAAATCGATTATGATTTACCCGTTGATTCAGAAATGATAAGGAGTTTACCGAAGTTTACAGAGAAATGTAAACGAAAAAGGTATACTTAGTTTTTTGAAAAAGTGTTGATTTAGACAGTTCAGGTCGTTTGCAAAAAACTATAACCATCTTCGTTAGTTTAAATCAAGACTTCTACCAATGAATGAGATGTCTCGAAACAAAGTTGAAATTATAGCTGTCTGTCAATGACAGTAGAATCTTTCACAGATCCAAAGGCCTCGTAGCAAGGCTAGCACGAGCCCAGCAGTGTGCGTGCTCACCTGCAGCGGCTGCGCGGCGGCCCGCTCGGCGGCCCGCAGCAGCGCGCTGCGCAGCGCGGCCACGTGCGCGGGCGCGGGCCCGCAGCTGCGCACGCACGCCGCCGCCATGCTCACGTACGACGTGCGCACGTGCTGCGTCGTGCTCTTGCCCGATAGGCTTTTCTGAAGAGGAAGACAATGTATTGATATTTTACACTTGATGATGCATTCACTTAGTATTCTATAACATTCTAGGCGAGATTTCTACACCTAGGAGCACTTTATGGCCTTGTCATAATAAAATGCAACCGTCGCAATAATCCGGAAGACACCCTCTGTTGGCGAAACGATCCGTTCGCGTTTGCCAATCAAATGAACATGACGATCGCTTTCCATGAGGACGAGGCCTGAGGCCTACATCTATCTGCGCCAAACAATCTTAACAGTATTTTTTTTATCAACTATTTGTTTTTTATTGACTTTGATGACGCTTGATGAAATGGGATGGTTTGAAAACATATTTAAATTTTCTAGCTTCAAAAAACTGAGGTTACTTTAAGTTTTGCGAAGTTTAATGTCTTACCTGAAATATATCTAGTATTTTATCCGGCATAGGTGCATCTAGCCCGGTAGTCCATTTCTGCAGCGTGTCTAACGCGACGCACAGCGTGCGCTCGTGCGACTCGCTGTCCAGCACGCGCGCCAGCTGCGAGGCCACCTCGTCGAACAGCGCCAGGCGGGCCGCGCCGCGCTGCGGCAGTGCGCGGAGGGTGCTCACGCCCTGGGGAACAAGCGATGTGATCAATACTGATAATGAACTCAATTAAAAAGAGAAGGGAATTAAACAAAAGGAGTATGTAAGGATTCTGTAGTTTCTGCCTATCCCCATGGAAAAAAAGGCGTTTTATGTTTAAAAAGGCAACATGATTTTTCTGAGTTTCAATTTGTACGAATCCTGCTGTTGATTTTCTAGGCTATATCAACCGACAAGTGGAATGACGATTTCATTAGCCACCCATAAAATACTGATGCATATCGGGTACAGCCCCATTCAAACTTTATGGCAGCTCAGAGGCGTGTCGCTGCGCAGTAGCGAATTCACGTGTCAGCGGGGGTAAGGGGTGAGGGGTGAAGTACTGCGCAGCGAGTAGCGCACTTCAGAGCCGCCATAAAGTTTGAATCAGGCTATAGTAAGTATCCGCCGGTTTAGGAGATTTATATTTCTTCCATCAAAACTAGCTGCCGCAGTAGGTAAAATCAATATGGTGATATTACGATGGGTAAAATACTTCTTTTTTAAAACACTTCCCTTCAGCAAAAAAATTAAGTCTGATGAATTTGGTTTACTTACAAGAAGCACCGCGATCTTATCTTCACTAGAGGTGAGCTTGCCACTAGCGCCGTTGTACTCGGCGAAGGCGTGCGTCAGCAGCGCACGCGCAGCCGTCACTTGTGAGCAACGCGCCGCTAGCCGTTCTAAAGCACATAGGGCTTCGCCCCGTACCCATTCGTCTTTAGAGTGTAAGTTCACTGGAAAGAAGAAAATTAATTGTTTTTTTTTTTAATTTTGCTTAGAACATATTAGAATTTCCTAAACATGATAGTACAGACGCCAGCAGGTCAAGCTACCCGAAACTGTCAAAATTATCCAATCAACCTTGAACCTTAATGTTTGAGCGATAAAGTTGAAAATCTGTTAAAGAAATTTGACAGATTGTAGTAACTTGATGTGCTGGCGTCTGTACCAAGTTTAGCGAAACTTAGTACTAACTTCTATTTTCTTTCTATTTGTTTCTCTTCGTCTACTTTAGGAATCAATGATGCACACAATTAGATATAACCTGCTAATCGATATTGATCTTAGTTGCCACTGAGCTAGACTTTGAAATGAATTACGAAACTATTAATAAGTAACATCAACATAACTTGAGAAATGTGGGTGTATTAAATATTATCAATCAGTGAACATTAAACCAAGTCCTTACCAATCAAACTCTTCCCGATATCAACAGCTAATCCGTCTAGTTCCACATTGAGATTGGCGAAGACCTCCCCTACAGCTTGCACGATGGTCTCAGGGCTCCGAAGCATGGCCTTGTGCAGGGCTGGCAGTAGCGCGTCGCGCACCTCCCCGGGGCCGAGCTGATGCAGCAGGTCGTGACAACCCTTGATATAGTTTGCGTTCGGACGGGCTTTGACGCTGATGACGCTCTTGGTGAAGCTTTCCAGCATTACTGTCTGTTGTCAGAAAATATGATCAATCAATCTACCTAGCTTTTTCGCAACTATGTTGGGGTCGGCTTCCAGTCTAACCGGATGCAGCTGAATACCAATATTTTACATGGAGCAACTGCCTATCTGATCTCCACAACCCTGTAACTGAGTAACACAATACCCTTTGGTAAGACTGGTTGTTAGACTTTTGGGTTTATGACTACCCGTAATAACTGTCAAAACGGTGAACATGCTGCTCTTTCTATTTTTATTTCATACTTCTATTTTGTTTTTAACAAGTTAATACTATAAATAAATGGTATTAGAAAAGGTTTCCTTGTGGGATTATATGAATAAATATGTTATATATTTTTGTGTGTTTGTTCTTTTTATGAGTCATGTTGGCCGCAAATAAATGTATTTTCTTTCTTTGTATGTCCCAGCAGTGGGAACATTGTAGGCTGATTATGCTAAGATTTATTAATTCATCCTGCATACTTAACAATGGACACTTATGTGTTAATACTTACTGAGGGTCTAATTGGAAACTACCACTTGGATGCCAAACTGTAAAACATGTTTTCTATTCAAATTCAATGTAACACACAAAATGTTAATACTTAGCCAGCTTCTTCCAGTTTAATGATGATTGATGTTTTTTAGGTTATAATATACTTTTCAATAAGTTATTATGACATACCTTGTGTTGTTCTATAGTGCCACTATCCCCGATCTGCTGTAGATGTCGGCAGAGAGTAGAGAAAGTGACGCAGATGTGCGGGCCCGAGTCGGGTGGGACCGCCAGCAGCACTTCTAGCCATTTGGATAACTTCTCTTTGCCGATTGAGACCCAGGATGTATGTAGCTGAAAAAATAAATAAAAGGTATATTATTTTGGATCCAGTATCAAAATGACAAAGGCCAAAATCACTACTTACTTATGGCTACTTAGCTTATGAGACTAAAGATTTTATTAACATGGAACTCAAGTATCTGCCCCAAATCCACTTTATGTGTTGAACCAATTCCGACCAGATTATTAATTTTATTGTGTGCTCACCATAGAAAATGCCTTGTCATTTTTCCTGTGGTCCCCATATGCGATGATGGCAGCAAGCAGGTTGGCCTGGGATAGAACAAGAGCATGATAGTCCACTCCATTCTCCTCGCTAGACTTGAGGGTGCCATCAACAAGGACTGTGGACCAACGCAGTGCATACAGCCCACTCTGGCATATGCTCTTTCTGTAGAATGAAATTTATAGTGAAGTAGTTGATATAAAAAAGAATAACATAAAAACAAAATATAACATAAATTAAAAATATTTAATTGGAGTCTTTTCTTTGGGGCTATCTATCAAAATGATTTAAAATACAAATTTATAACTACTGAATGACTCACGATGAAGCTGTGTTCTTTAGCTGCTCTGACACTTCAAGCAGGACAGGCAGCAGGCCCTTCAGAGTCCATTCTCTGTGCGTGGCGGCGAGATGGGCGACCAGGCCTTTCACATATGACTGGGAGGTGGAGTCCCTGTACCGGTGTAGCGTGAGCACCAGCAAGCGACACACAAATCGCACTGCTGGCTCTGTTATACCTGGTGCAATAACGGAGCCATGTAAACTGACATTCTAAAGAGCATATTCATAAAATAATGGTCCACATGAAATAAAAGATTAGAATTTGCAGAGAAGTATTTTTGTTCAACATTTTGGTCACTCCTTATTATAAGATGTACCTGTTCTCAGGGTTGTAGTGTTACACAATACAAGTGAAAAACTGGTTATCAGGGTTTAAAGTGTTTCAGAATATAATTGATATCAGAGTTGCCACTAGTGCAGAAGAACATTGGCAATGGCACATTTCTACAATATTTTGTTTTAACATTTGCAATAGCAAACATGTATGAGACGCACATAGCCTTTTGCCTTTGTTTATACCTAATCAGTGGGTTATGGACTACTAATCAGTCTAAAGAATCATGATAGCTCAGTATTTTATTAAGAAGCATTATGGCCAACCATCCTCTTTATAAGTGAGTTTTAATACTATTCAGGGCCATAATATAAAAGAAGTACCGATACTCAAAAAAATAAAATAACTATTTATTATTTGAAATATCTGTTTATAATCACATAAAGTACATACAAAACTCACTTTACTAAAACTAGTTTTATCTTCTAGAATCCTAAATGAAATAAACTCTCATGTTTTTAACCTGTAAACATTAATATTTTGATACAATCTTGTGGAACTATTCTACCCTCTTTTGTAAAACGGCTTCATATTTCCTAGCTATAAATGAGTAAACAACAAGACTTGCTGCATTTCAGCTCAGACTACATACTTTTCTAATTTCAATCATAAAACATTGCCAAAGTTCCCGAAAGTGCATTAAAATTTCAATTTTATGATAATTTTCAGTAAACTGATTCAACAAACTGCTACACAGGTATTCATAATTCATGAATTGACTTCTCAGAATTGTTATATAGATACAATCTATATTGCATTGCATACAGCGTCCTCTGATTGGCACGTTCAAAACTCAATCAAGTGAGAGCACAATACTGAGCTACATCCAGGGCTCTATGGATCAATACAGCTGGACAACCAAGCTATAAATACTTTGCAGTTATACGCAACAAGCACACAAATATTACACTTTTAAAGTAAATTATGAATAAACATAGCCCTAATTATTACTTACCCGGTGTGGATAATACATTCCGAATTTCTTCTACAACCTCACGTCTTCCTTTCAAACTTGCGGTCTGGATTTTAAATGGTATATCTTTCAATTTTTTTAGTACCTGCCAATAAAATAATCAGTGATGAATGCGGTCATACTTTGGTAGCAATAAGATGTTAAAAGGTGGTGAATTTACCTCGGAATCTGCCATTTTTAACACACATTTATTGAGAAAATTCTAATGAAAAGCACACACGTCTCCTCGCTAAGCGAACCACAGATTAAAAAGAATTATTGCACCGAATCAGCTGTCAAAACAAGAGCTGCCAGCTAAATTGAGCCATCTTTCATTTCTTCAGCTACAGATCCTGTAGGCCAGGTGCACATTATTTCAGTCCAATAATCCAGCGAGTCAAACCAGTCTAATCCAAACAAACAAAAAGATAAAAAAAACAACAATACATGTTCATTTAATCTGGAATAGGCGAGCTCTAATGAAAAAGCAGACTGACTATCCGATCACTGGAATTACACACACGGCGATATATCATGCTATGCATTTCCAGTTTTAGCTGACCTCACATTTTTTGTATGTAGTACAACAATGAAAAGTCAGCTTCTAATGGAAATTATAGCTTCATATATTGCCGTGGGGATATTCCAGTGCCAGACTAGGACCGGCTAAAATATAGAGCACAACAGCTACACAAACAACGCGAAGCCAAAAAAAATAAACGGGTAATGTCAATGTCATACGTTGTCAACACAGCAAGGTGACAGCAAGTCAGCAACATACGTGCATTGAGATTCCAGGTCAATGCATACGTGATACTGGATACGACTGTCAAATTGTCAAAACCAAAATCTTGGGTTAGGAATTATTGCTGAAAAATTATTGATTAAAATGGAGAAAAGACGAGAAGAATTAATTAAATTGAAGTCTTACATTGAGGGAATTGATAATGAACTAACGATGATCTTACAGACCCTTCAGTGGGATAGAAAACATTTCTTACAGGTCCTGTTAAAATGTTTACAATATTATCTAGTATTTATCCTTGTCCTCGGGTTGCGTTGGCATTAAGCATCAGATTAGATAGTTTACCACTCTATCTGTGCTGTGCTAAAGAAGACCCTCTTGTTGTTTCCTGCGAAAGTATCCATAACCTATATCCATGTCTAATCTAAGTTGTTCTTCCAGAACCCTGTGCTGGTAACATGCAGATATGATTCCAACCATAGAGTCCCGCCTGATAAGACTGAAGAACATGAGAAGGAATGCTTCCTGAGACAAAATGGCTACTCCAAGGATGATCTGCTACTGCCGGATCCATTGGACTTGGAATCTAACACACTTGTTAAACTCAGTAAATATTTATAACATTACAGGATAATTTATTGTATTATGGAGGAATTAAAAGTCCAGTCCAGTCGCTCCATGTAAGATACTGGTTTTCAGCTGCATCCGGTTAGACTGGAAGCCGACCCCAACATAGTTGGGAAAAGGCTAGGCAGATCATGATGGAGGAATTAAATTAATAATGTATCATTTATCCACAGAGAAAGAAGATATCAAGCAAATCATTGCTAATGCTTCAAGTTCAGATAGTTTATTCAAAAAAGGTATGATACACAACTTCATAAATTCCCACAATTTGATATGAATTTCTCTTCTTCAACATACAAACAATATTAAATCTCTTATGCTCCTTTTCAGTTTATAGGAAAATTGTTCAGCAGTCTGAACCACTTCATCCATTTTGTATTGTATCCTTTATAATGTGTAGTGTTATGTTTGAACCTTGTTGATTTCATTAGTTGTCAAGTGTATCTAGTAAAATTTTTGAAATGAGGGTAAAAAAGAATTAGATAGTTTGCTCTGATCTCAACTTGGTTGTATTATTAAAAGTTTTAGTATTATGAGGTTTAAGCTCAATAATATAATAATAATAAATAACATAATTCTTCATAAATTAAAACGCAGTAAGTATGTAAACCTGATTATTCAAGTATTTGGGACAGGCTAGTTTAGTAAACTGTAGTGATGAAAAATTCAGCATGATTTATTTTGTATTCACACATAAATAACCAATAAGTTTCCTCAACCAAGGCGTGGGTTGTCACAAAGCAGAACCGCTGTCACTGGAGCGTCTTCAGGTGTCGTACTCTGCTGACGAGCGCCGCGCGATACATGACGCCGTGGTCAGCGCAGTGCCCTCCTGCCATGACCTGGCTGACTTAGCTTTACTCAGGTCAGTGTTCTAGTGTTAATACTATGTCTGTTATTTTTCCACTACCTAATGGGTGTACTGATTTCGATAAATTTGGCGTACAGGTAAACCATGACAGGTCAGGGTTTACCTGTACGCCAAACATATTTGGCATAGTATTTGACATAGTATACTTTTTATCCCGGTAGTATCTACGTTCACATAGGATAATTTCCGATCACCACACAGGCGAAGCCGCAGGCAAAAGCATGTGTTAAATAATTTCTCATGATCACCATTTCAATGCCTTCTTTTTCACAGCGGTGCTGATGACAAGAGCTCGAGGGTAATTCTGTCGCGTCAGGAGATCCTGTTTGAACTGCGCAACATGCGCCGACGCCGCACCAAGTACCGCGTTGCAGCCAAGTCGCGCAACTACTCTGACGTTCTGCGCGACGTCATCAGGACTCAGGTATGGGGTTGCTCCTTAGTGAACTCAACAATTTGCTTCTATTGACAGTTGAAACCGCAGAATATAAAATTACAGATAAGTCCAAACAAAATACCTGATCAATGTCAGGACATCTGGGTGTGGGGATTAACTATTATTTTACCTATTATTATTATTTTTAGAATTGCAGTATTATTTTTCCGGTCTGGTGGATTAAACTGAATTACCTCGGATCACACACACCTAGTTTCATTTCGTATATTTGGGAGCAGCTAACGTACAGAATGCGTTTTACCTTCAACATTTTGCCATTTCTGCTGCTCTTGTCTATTTGTTTGAACAACTGTTACTCTTTGTCTTTAAATGTCCAATAAATTCAATTATAATACATGTAACTGCAAGGTTGTGTCAAGAACTTTGTTCTTATGATTAATTTAAATAAATTATTTTAACAGATGGAACTCTACAATGATGGTAAAAGCGAGAATGAACCAAAAGAAACCCTGGATAGGGACACTAATCAAAAAGACACGCACAACGAAAGGAACTCTTCTAGACCAGCACCCAATGAATATCGAAGTAGACATGATGGAAAGATGGTTCGTGAGCCAATTGAAAGAGAAGATTCTACAGTTAGAAATAGAGATTATTGTAGAGAAAGATCAGATAGATCATATAGACCTGAATCCGGAAGTAGGGATAGACGTGAAAGGGGCAATGACAGAAGTGGACGTGATAACCGATCTAGAGAGAGAAGATATGACGACGACCTCCAAAGAACTCAAAAGTGCGGAGAGCATTCAAGGAAGAGAAAACATGATGACGAACCTAGGGAAAGACGATACTCTTATGAAGAAAGCGGAAGACATGAAAATCGTACAGACAACGAACATAGGTCCGATAAAAGATCAAAAAGAAGTCATAGACATAAAGAATATGATCGTGAGTATCAGGTGAAGAAAGAACCGGGGTTAGATGACGAACCAAATAACTACTACAGAGATACATCTAGGGAAAGAAGACACGATGATAAAAGAGATAAAGATAAAGCTCACCGACATAAAGACAAAAAAGAAAGAAGAAGAAACAGAGAGAGATCGAAGGAAAGAAGGAGAGAAAGACACGACGAGAGACCTAGTGAAAGAATTCACATTAAGCAAGAAAGAGAAGACAGCGTAACAAGAGGTGATACGAACTATGAGAAAGAGAAGGCAGATGGGGAACGAAAGAGTAAAAATAAAAGACATGATAGGTCAAACAGAGATTCAAACTATGATAGTCACTTAGGAATCAAACAAGAAAGATATGATAGATACTATGAAGGATCATCCAAAGAGATTTACGATCCTAATAAGAAAATTAAAGTGGAGTAATAAAAAACATATTTTATTAAGATGCAGTTTCTTTTTGGTTGTTAATTACTTCCTCAAATAATAGCACGGAGCAATAAATTGATGATTTTCTTAGTTCACCGCAGAACATCGGCCTATCCTCAACTGTGTCGACATCAGATTATTTTTCCCGATGAGCTTATTGATTTTCACCTACTCATTCATTTTTTAATTTATTTATTTATTTAAATAACATGGGAGACTTACAGGTAAAATAAACAGAAAGGACAGTACTTTAGTCTGAAAGCCAGTGGCGCCGATTCCCTTGTTCACAAACTAAACTAAAAGTTCAGTGCATCTTTTTCTTTCTATTTCATTAAGAAAAGGACAGAAGATAAATATTAGTTTAGTCCTGTCATTTAGTCAGCGCCTGACGTTGCTGCTGTCTATGGAGTATCGTAATTTGACAGGCCTAAACTAATAATTATGTATCTTCTGTCCTTTTCTTAATTAAATAGAAAGAAAAGATGCACTGTACTTAAATTTTTATAAAATACAGAGAAAAATAAAAAGTAAATTCTGAGGAAATTCACACTAAGTTCCCATATAATACAGCATAATTACTTTGTTGCTCGCACTACGTAACAAACATCATAACAAAATTAACTAGATGGAAAAGTTACGGCTTAAGGCGGCTTACTTCCTGGCTGACGACACACTAGTTAGGTACGGATCTATATCGTACTGTTTACAAAGCTTATTTAAATTTCTGCTTGCACGCACAATGTAGGATTTCTGCCTATAATTGGTTGACACAATTGGCACGCGCAAAGGTGGATTGTAACGCTTACACTTCATGGGTATGTTGAAATAAAATTTTGTCAAAATATCGGAACAGTTAATAGTACCTATTGTTAAAGATTTTCTGCAAACACACAGTCCGAAATCTCGCGGCGGTTGAGTAAAGGTACAGACGGCAGCACGTCAACGTAAACCCTATACATAAATATAACTACGACGCGCTGCGGAGTGTTAGAAAGAAAGTATCCTTGGTACGATTGGTGGAGTTTTCAACGTTTTTAAAATTGCCCAATGGTTGCACATACTAAAAATTGGGAGCCAATTGTCATGTTTTACTAGGAATAAGCCACACCCACTCGCCCCTGCGCGTCCGCCGCTGCTCCCGAGTTTCCCCGATCCTTCACGAAATTAAACGAAAGTCAGTCGTCAGTCCGCACATCGTTAAAACCCCGGCCAGACTGTTGTAAACAAGCCCTCCACATCGATGTCCACCGGCGGTTTACAACAGTGTAAACACTTGTTTGCAACAAAAATTCGTTTGACCTTCAACAACCTCTGTGGACGGACGCGCGTTGCCAACCGCGTGTGGATGCCGCCGTTGTAAACACGTATTCCACAATGTAAACGCTTGTTGTAAACCAAGCACCCTCAGATGCGTATTTTTTTTAGTTAAACCCCGGCCAGACTGTTGTAAACAAGCCCTCCACATCGATGTCCACCGGCGGTTTACAACAGTGTAAACACTTGTTTGCAACAAAAATTCGTTTGACCTTCAACAACCTCTGTGGACGGACGCGCGTTGCCAACCGCGTGTGGATGCCGCCGTTGTAAACACGTATTCCACAATGTAAACGCTTGTTGTAAACCAAGCACCCTCAGATGCGTATTTTTTTTAGTTATAAATGGCCTCACCATTTCTAATAACTCATAGAATATTTCCTTTTCCATTCTGAGAAAGTTGCGCAGGTCACCAAAATCAAGTAGATTCATTAAATTTAGATGACTAAGTTTTATTCTTTCCTTAAGCCAACGCTTCATCCAAATTCTTTTCTTTTTTTCTTTTTTCTCCTCACTTGCGCACACAAGTGCTAATGCCATGCCAACTTTTTGAAGTTTAGTTAAATAAGGAGCCATATCACAACGCGTGCTTCCAAACAAAGAATCGACAACAAACTGAGGTGGGAGCCTTGTTGTAAACAGTGTGGACGCAAACACCAACCGTGGGCTCCACAAACCTCCCACCAAGGTGACCCCTGTTGGAAGCTTGTTTAGAACAGTCTGGCCCGGCCTTTTGGTGAGGCCATTTATAAAGGCCGGGCCAGACTGTTCTAAACAAGCTTCCAACAGGGGTCACCTTGGTGGGAGGTTTGTGGAGCCCACGGTTGGTGTTTGCGTCCACACTGTTTACAACAAGGCTCCCACCTCAGTTTGTTGTCGATTCTTTGTTTGGAAGCACGCGTTGTGATATGGCTCCTTATTTAACTAAACTTCAAAAAGTTGGCATGGCATTAGCACTTGTGTGCGCAAGTGAGGAGAAAAAAGAAAAAAAGAAAAGAATTTGGATGAAGCGTTGGCTTAAGGAAAGAATAAAACTTAGTCATGTAAATTTAATGAATCTACTTGATTTTGGTGACCTGCGCAACTTTCTCAGAATGGAAAAGGAAATATTCTATGAGTTATTAGAAATGGTGAGGCCATTTATAACTAAAAAAAATACGCATCTGAGGGTGCTTGGTTTACAACAAGCGTTTACATTGTGGAATACGTGTTTACAACGGCGGCATCCACACGCGGTTGGCAACGCGCGTCCGTCCACAGAGGTTGTTGAAGGTCAAACGAATTTTTGTTGCAAACAAGTGTTTACACTGTTGTAAACCGCCGGTGGACATCGATGTGGAGGGCTTGTTTACAACAGTCTGGCCGGGGTTTAGTTTTAGTTTACGTCAGTCAGTTGCGTACGCATTTGGAACCCGTTAAGGTATATGTATATAAGTTCTGTGATTTGGAATCGTACTGTGTGCTGTGCTGTGATGTGAACTTTCTTAAAACAATTTTTAAATATAATGGCGCCTCAGTTGACGCAAATTCAAAGAGAGCGCTTCGATTGAGTGGATGCCGGGTGATAGATATTTGTCGGCAGACGGGCATAACGGTGAGTAATATTTTTTGTAATCATATATAGAAAGGCTAATATTGAAAAAATGTGTCAATGGTGTTTTGTTTTTATACAGAATTTTCGAAATTAGTTAACGCTGCGCGCTGTTCCAAGCGTCACTAAAATGTAGAGTAACTGTGAAAGCTTAAATTCAGAGAAATAATTATACCTATGTAAACAGAATTCGATGAACTATTGTTTTTGATTCCATTTAGTCATGACACATTCTAAACAAAAGTTAATCCAGTAGGTAGTGATTGGATTCTATAGTAAATATCTAAGCAATTACGCACTTTCTTTTTGTCCAGGGCCCAGGGGCTGCAGTAAAAGGTTACATGCTCTGTGGGCTGCAGTCTCGACATTCATAACGATCGCTTTACGACCGAATTCGGTCGCAACTCGCAAAGTCCCGGATTGACAGGTGTAATGTATGGAGTGACAGGGCTTTGCGACCGAATTCGGTCGTAAAGCGATCGGATCGCTATGAATGTCGAGACTGCAGCCCCTGCTTAGCTAGAATCGCATTGGGTGTAACCCTGTAATGATAGCGATGTTTGTGTGTAATTAAATAACTTAATAACTTTATTATTGTAGTGTAGGGAATTATACTTTGCCTATAGTCATTGAGTAATAATGGGCAAATAAACTATAGCTATTTGTTTCGTTCCAGAAAAAAATATGTTTACTTCTGGCTTCGGCGGTGGCAAGAAAGCGGAACCATAGAAGCCCATCGCCGCCAACTCTACGCGAGATCCACTACGGTACGACGCGACGGCAGACGCCGCACACTCTGCCGATCCTTTTCTGACCACACGAATAACATCAACTTCGTACAGCGTGAGTCCATTTGTAGCTTGTAATCATACCTTATCAGCTCAACTTATTCATCACTTTCATAAAATATGGTTTTCTTAAAAAGTGAATAACAAAATTTATTAAAATCATACTTACTACCTAATAGACATGTAGGTAGTTGGAAGGGCGCTCACGCAAACCGATTGACGCGCGCCGCGCGGCCAGTCTCAATTGTTATTACTTACTACCTACTTATTATTATTACCTACTATGTATTAGATACATCTTCAGTTCTTTACAACCCACCTCAACAAGGGTGGAAGTTCTCAATTCGATAAATTGTTTTTTTGTTTATGTTTATATTTTGAAGAATATTTTTTAACCGTCCCATACTCATATAAAGTCTATAGGGGCTTGTGGCTAAGTAATAACAGCCGCACGGGTCGATCGATCAGGTTAAGCTACGCTTGCCGCGGTTGGTCCGTGGATGGGTGACCATTTTCACATACCAAGTCCCCTCCGTGTCTCGGAAAGCACGTTAAGCCGTTGGTCCCGGCTGTCATTCGTGGATCTTTGACAGTCGTTACTGGTAGTCAGTAGCCCGAAAGTCTGACAACCAGTCTTACCAAGGGGTATCGTATTACCCAGTAACTGGGTTGTGGAGGTCAGATAGGCAGTCGCTTCATGTAAAATACTGGTATTCAGCTGCATCCGGTTAGACTGGAAGCCGACCCCAACATAGTTGGGAAAAGGCTAGGCAGATGATGACTCATATAAAGTCTATTCAACTAATGCTTCAAATTGATGTTATTTCAAGTTAAACAAATATCAACTTTATTTTAATGTGATTAGGTTGATTTTAGAGTGACTAGCACTACTAGACTAGCAGTAATAAAATGTTTGAATTTGTAGCGTAAACTGAACTTTATGGTGTAGTAATTATTTTCCATAAACTCATATTTGTTTACATTTTTTGCAAATAAATCGCGAATGCAGATTAGTTAAATTGGCCCGTACTATTTGTCATATTACGGAATCCTAGGTAAGTATAAAATTGACAAAATTTTCTTTGTTTTAGATTTCAATGGACACAGTCAGGAGGCGCCTTATGGACGCCGGGAGACAACTGCCGCGTGCACACCTGCAGGGTGGTGCAGGCGTGGTTCGCGGCACAGGATGACGTCATCCGCCTACCATGGCCTGCAAAGAGCCCCGACTTAAACCCAATCGAGAATCTATGGGGTCTCATGGTTCTCGATCTCGATTAGGATGCTTCAGAAATCCGCAACAATGAAAACTTGCGGCGAGAAGCCCATACTACATGGGAGCAATTCAGAGGCAAGGACACCTGCTGGAACATGGTGGCCGGCATGAAGGACAGGCTGGTTGCCGTTTTAGACGCGCAAGGTGGTCCGACCAAATATTAAATACTTTTATTATATTGTAAAGTATACAGTATGTAACAAAAACCCTGTTGTTCCAAGTAGGGACGTTTTCAGAATCGATATCCGATGGTAATTACGTAAGTCAATTAAAAAAATATTGAAGAAAAAAAAATCAAAATAAATATTTTATAATAAATATTTGAAAAGTAACACTGATTGCTCACCCCTGCAAAGAGAAATAGGTAGCAACCGGTCGCTTTGTCGCCGCCCGCCGCGCCGCACACTACCATACTACACTAAGGTCATGAACTCGTCACGTGTCGTTCACATCACTCAGCTGTTTGACTGATAGATAACACTTTGGGAACGTTAGTTTGAATTTTTCAAAAAGTTGGCTTGTCAAGTTTGACGATTGATAATACAATAAACACATAACCAGGCCTCCGTCACTCCATGTACTTGCAAGTTATAATTACCTACCGCCCGGCCGGGCGGTCCGGGCCGTTTGCGGCCCAAATTCAGTGCTGTGGGATCGCGCCAAAGAGTATAATAATAATACGGGAATCGCGCGGTGTGAAGCAATCACAACTGTACGTTTGAGTATTTAGGCACATTTTAGCATGCAGCGGTTGCTGACGAGACGGAGTAGGCTATTATAGCAGTAGGTAATATTCTACTAAGTGAAGTATCTGTTACGTAGTAACTATTTAGTCATTTGTGACATAACTAACACTTTAAAATTAATTTATTTACCCACAGAGCACGTACTTCCGTAGGGTCTTCTTCAAACATCACGAGGATTTCTTCCTCAATGTCATGGTCTCGAGTCCTCGGTTATCCTTCGGCAATACGATGTTGGTCTCGACCGTGCACAGACCCAATGTTGAACGTCTGTATGTGGAGACGTTGGGAAGCCATCGTCGACGCAAAGTTATGTTTCTTGGAGTTGCGAAACGTTCTTGGTACACTACAATATTCCTCATTTGAATAAGAAATTTTGGAAAAAACGCACACACAGAATTCACTCACAAAATCACAATAATTTGGTTCTTTTTCTAATGCTGTCAACGCGTACGATACATCCGTCCCGAAGTAAGTTGCGCGGGCGACTGAGGGGCAGTAAGGGCGACAATCGGCTAGTGGCGGTCGTACACAAAGGGAGTTTGTGCGTGCCGCCTGCTTTGTGTTTTGGCGCCGACCTGTCTAGCTATCGCGAATCAAAGGGGCCGCCGCCGGCGGCGGCTATCTTTATCGACCGTAGGCTAGATCCATTAGTACTTGTAAGTTCAGATGTTAAAAACATTTTGTAACAATGTATCGAATTTAAAAACTATCTGATTATGGACAATGTTCGGCCACCATTGTTTTTTTTTTAATTATAACTTCAATAATGGTAAGCCTATAGGTATATATATACGCTCCTACAAGGAACAACAGGGTTTTTGTTACATACTGTATAATATAATTTCATTTCATTTCAACAATCATTTTATAATAATATTAATTATTGTTATGTTATTACAATTTTGCAGTATCTTGTAGGTATAGTGATTAGAGTTTAATTTACTTTTTATTTATAATTTAATAATAATATATTGTTTTGGCAACGCTTTATGCTCCCATGTAGTAGTATTTCATAACAACTGAAAGGCCGATCTTGGTGCGTATTTCTGAGGTCAAGTTTGGGCTCTTTTAGGTCATGGCATATTCTATGTCGCTAATAAGGCCCGAGCGAACTTAGTTTAGTCTACAACACTATAGGCAGTACACTCAATGTCACCGACACTGACACCGTGTCAGAACACTTAGACACTCGGTGTCGCAAGGCACACACTGCACGGCGTATAGTGTCGTAGCCTAAACTTAGTTACCATTAGATGACGAACTCCGATTCTACGGCACTATTAAATAATGCACTTCAATCACCCGGGTTTCCGTTCACATTAAATAGTAGCACAGTTTTACAATACATAAGTTAGGTATATTTTAATATTGTAATTATTTAATTTATCAAAATAAAGGTATTTCCAACCACTGTTTCTCAAACGCTTATTCTTCCATTGCTCGATTTGGGAAAGACGCCAGACATGTCGTTCGTTGATGTTGTGTCATAATAAACTAGCTTCCTCCATTGCCTGCCCCAGACTTCAAACTATCTCCATAGTTTTCATCACAATTGCCCAGCGGTTTGGCAGTGAAGGCGTAACAAACAAACAAAGTTACTTTCGCATTTATAATATTAGTATGGATAATTCTTATAATAACGTGATAAAGATAGTGTAAATTGAAATTTCTTTTCTTTTCGCACCATTGTTATATTCTTGAGCATTTTTCCTTTACTAATTATTTGTTAGTGATAATTTAAGTTAGGGCCGTCACCCACTGGCGGCATGGCACGACAAGGGATTTTAGTTAGCGCGAATGATTTGTGATCTCATTTTATCATGGTTAGCATTCACATTTCGGGATGCCACGGCATGCCAGAACGTCCCGAAGGATGCCAAAGCAGGCTGTGACATATAAATGAAATCTAGGTAAAAGTTTACTTTTGTTTGGCGGCAGCATTTGATTTTGATAGAGATGTAACTGTAGGTATAATTAATCTGTTACAAATATCAATAAAACTAATACATTTTTTTTTTGTGTTTGTGTTCCTTTTCGCGTCATGTTTACCGCAAATAAACGTATTTTCTTTCTTTCTAAAAATAAAAGCTTGTAAAAAATAAATATTATCTACTTATTTTTAATCTGTTGTATAGTTTGGTTTTATAAATTTTGTTGTAAGTAGGTATATTTAAATTTAGAGTAGGTATAAGTTTTTTTTTGTTTTCAATTAATATTAAATAAAAAGATTAAGATTATTATTCCCCATTTTATTTTGAGATTTTTTCGCGGTTTCACACGCGTTCCCGTAGTAACCTATCCTATTCCTATATTTCCTATGTCCTTTTCTGATAGTTAGGTATGCAAAATTCCATTATGATCGGTTGTGTAGTTAAGGCGCCAAAAGCAGAGGTCGGAGCTACCGCCGTGCGCAGGGCACACCGCCAGCTGGCGGGCGAGCGGGCGAGCCGAGCGAGGCATCGTTTCACCTTTTTTCATACTTGGGTTCACACCGCGAACTACAGATATAAGCTACCGAAGTATGAAAAAAGGTGAAACGATGTCCGCCCGCCTAGCCCGCCCGCCCGCTAGCTGGCGGTGTGGCCTGCGCTTTATACGGGGCCCCGACGGCATATTTATTTATTACTTACTCAAAAATACTTTTTTGAAAAAAAAAAACAGACTTCGAAAATTATATTAATAAATTTCGAAAGTCGGTGTCGTTTGGTTCGCATTTTCGTTGTTCGCCACCGGAAATTAAAGTTATTTTTCACTTTGTAGTGTCTTTTTTGGAAGTCGGTTTTTTTTTGTAAAATTTTTTTTATTTCGACTTCAAAAAAGGAGGAGGTTCTCAATTCGAAAAAAAAAATCGTATCTTATTAGAAGCGCAATAAGGTTGAACTTGCATGTAAAAGCAATTTCGGTAGGTATAGATAATTCCGTTACTAAGTTCAAACTTATTATTTTAGTAGATAATAAGATCGTGTCGCGGACGTAACGTTAATCTCAAACACGGCGGACTGACAAGAGACTTTATAGGTATAATTAATTGGCTAAACTTCACACAGGTTCGTGATGGGGTAAGTATCCATATTTATTTCAAAATTTCAAGGAGATTGCGTTATGGGCTTTCAGCAATAAAAGAGCAAGGAACGCACGAAAACTGTTGACCGCCAGCCCGCCAGTAAGTAAGTAGGTAACAAAACCCGGAAAAGGTTATTAAAAGCTGCTTGAAATTAAAAAAACAAATGTTTTTCTCACATCGGATTATACCTACCTGGCTACTTAACAACATTCCTCGAAAGCGTGAAATTTGGCAAATTAATTGTGTAACGGTGTATACCATACCTCCCTACCTGTTTAAATGTAGGTAATATGAGTAAATATAAGTAATACCTATTTAATAATTATAGGTAATACATAGAAACAAATATGTAAAAAGGAAGGATTAAGAACTATATCATTTCAATAAAACAAATTGATTATAAGCTTCCGTATGTATTTTAGTTTTAGGCAATGCGCGGGCCGCCTGTTTTTATTACCATGCCATTATTTCGATTCTATTCAAGTCAAAAGTATTCAATCTGCTATACGCTACGCTATTTCTTATCGCATAGTGTCTTATTCAACACAACGACGCGCACACGCACACACCCTCACGTACGCGCTGCAGCACGAAATATTACAAGTAAGAAATGACAAAAAGCTATACGTCTCTTTCGCACGATTCTCGCTGTTGTTGCTCATAACGCGTTCAAGGTCAAAGTGGGGTAACTTGATGTGCTGGCGACTGTACCTAATATGAACTTTTTTACATAGGTTATGATAGTTTTCCGAATGATACGGTATTTTTTGATGATAACATAGATCATACCACAAGAACCTTTTTTGGATGCTCTCAATGCGGTTAATATATTTGCGGTAACAATGGGTTCCATATTTCACCTTACCTACATTATTGGCAAATAAATGATTATGATTATGATGAATTTTTGAATGACAAATCAATATGATTATATTTATAATACAATGATTTTCCTTGCGATTTTAATTTTCAAATTCTATTGCATTTTTGACTAATTATTAACTTATTATTGACGTTGTATTAATGACTAATTATTAACTTATTATTGACATTGTAATATTGACTAATTATTAACTTATTATTGACATTGTTTACCACTGAATGAACTTACAAATTGAATGATTTATATTTTTATTGACTATTTTATAATTTGATACTCGTTAAATATTTGATTTTTTAAGATTATTTCATGATTAATTCTACTATAAAAAATTTTTGCATGCCTCACGGTAGAATGTACTGGATCCTTCTCTTACTTAACACCATACATTCAGTGGTAAACAATTTACCACTGAATGAACTTACAAATTGAATGATTTATATTTTTATTGACTATTTTATAATTTGATACTCGTTAAATATTTGATTTTTTAAGATTATTTCATGATTAATTCTACTATAAAAAATTTTTGCATGCCTCACGGTAGAATGTACTGGATCCTTCTCTTACTTAACACCATACATTCAGTGGTAAACAATTTACCACTGAATGAACTTACAAATTGAATGATTTATATTTTTATTGACTATTTTATAATTTGATACTCGTTAAATATTTGATTTTTTAAGATTATTTCATGATTAATTCTACTATAAAAAATTTTTGCATGCCTCACGGTAGAATGTACTGGATCCTTCTCTTACTTAACACCATACTTTTGTACCTACATTCATAGCAAATAAATTATTTCATTTCATTTCATTTCAGACGCGTAGTGGCTTCTAACAAGAGTACAATATAGATTTTTTAAAGTTTTGGCTTGAGTGAAGCACTTGGATAACCGCATTATGAAACCCAGTGATTTTGAGGCCTTAGCGACTATTGCATCGACGTGTATTTTAAAACTGAGCTTGGAATCGTGATGAATCCCCAGATAACGGATGGAGCTTGATCTATCTTATCAGCTCCGCCAGCCATATATTAAATAGTACTCGAAACATGAAACAAAAATAAGCATTTTTAATTATTGACGCATTAAAAAAAATCCCCGAGGTCATTACATAAAACTGTACGTATCTAAACTGAGTAAAATATTTTTACTAGTAGGCACCGTTATTTAATATTATTATTGACTAAAATAACGTTTGTCTTATCAAAAGATAACCTTCGGTGCTCCAACACCCGCGACATTAAGGACGCGATTGAGCAAAACCGAGGATAAGTGTTCGCTCAGCAATTAGGGAGGTCCCATCTGACGAAACTGAGAACTGCGGATGGCAGAATCGTGATTTCGAAGTCCAAGATACTTGAGGTTTTTTTTTAAGAACAACAAGGCACCGGGGTGATTGAATAACGACAGAGCTCCTAAAAGCGGGCGGGGCTCCAGTCTTGAAAGAGCTGGCTCCAGTCTCTTTAACTCCGTCATCCAAGAGGGTAGGCTCGAGGCGTGGAGCAGAGGTGCGGTGGTTCTGTTCTTCAGAAAAGGTGACAAATCCTTGCTGAAGAACTATAGAACCATCGCACTTCTGAGCCATGTATACAAGCTGTTCTTGAGGTTCGTCACGAACCGTCTCGCTAGGAGATTGAAGAGTTCCAGCCGCCAGAGCAAGCCGGTTTTTGAAAAGGCATCAGTACCGTAGACCACGTCCATACTGTTCGACAAATTGTACAGAAGACCGAGGAGTACATTCAGCCGCTTTGTATGGCATTTGTTGACTACGAGAAAGCCTTCGACTCCATCGAAATATGCAGTCCTGGCCTTTCTGCAACGATGTCGAATTGACTGGCGCTACATCGAAGTGTTGAGATGTTTGAATGACGCTGCCACGATGACTAGAAAACCAACCAACTGCTCAGGGGGGTGAGACAGGGAGATGTAATATCCCCTAAATTATTTACCAACGTGTTGGAAGACGTCTACAAGACGCTGTACTGGACTGGACAGGGTATTACGTGAACGGCGAGTACATCTCACATCTTCGATATGCTGATGACATTGTCATAATGGCAGATGAGACGCTGGAACAGCTAGACCAAATGCTACACAGCCTAAATGGAGCCTCCCGGCGGGTTGGCCTCAGCATGAATTTGGACAAGACAAGTCATGTACAATTCGCACGTTTTGCCGAGCCCAATCCACATCGAAGGTTCGCTTCTCGATGTTGTGAAGGATTATGTCTACCTAGGTGCAAGTCATCCAGCTCGGTAGACACAACATAGCCTGTATGTCCAGCAGTGGACTGCGATAGGCTGTTGCAGTTGATTGATTGATATCAAAAGATATGGGCCAGAGACACGACAAAGGCGACGGGCGGGGGTGCGAGCGCAGGAGATTTTATGGTCGGCCACCATAAAATCTCCTGCGCTCGCACCCCCGCCCGTCGACGACGACTTTCTATAGCTTTCTTTTAAACATATCTTCATTTTTAACCCCAGGGAAGACGGTGGTATAGTGGTCAAGTATTGAGGCCCCTTTACTGTCTCCCCAGGGATGTGCCTTATCAGGCATTGCGAAGGGGGGTTCCGGAATTGGTCTTTTAAGAGGAACCGGGACCACCCCTATGTGCTGATGGTGATCGTCGGGGTGGTTTTAGTGAGGTAAAAATCCCACACTCCCCGACCTCACTCCCCGAAGATCGGGTACCTTTTGAACCGAAAACAAAAAAAAGGTACATGAGGTCGAAGTTTTATTACACATAAATGTGTTGATAAACGATGACAAGAGTGGATTGAATGCACTGAAGCATTATTATTGCTCATGCAAAAATACTTTGGGTTGCTGCGCCCACGTAATGGTTGTAATATGGCTTTTGACCCTTGTAAGATATGAAGAGAATATCCACAGACCGGCTCTCTTCTTGGACTCAATAATAATAGATCATGATCTTTTTTAACAGTAAGTTAAATCGGAATTTGATGCACATTGGCACAGAGATACATGGCTGTGATCTGTGATACCTTCCAAACAAAAGTAGTCCAAGGTGTGGCGGACTCGTTTGGTGTGCCTAACATTTTTGCCTACTATCTTTTGATTTGATGTAATATGGGATATACCTGATTTAAATTTATTTTATTTACTAGTCTCTTTTGTTATACAATCACACGTTATATAAATGGTCAAACAGAACCACAGATAACGCAAAATCCTTCAACGAACACACATCGCGTAAGTAACGTTTAAGATAATTCTTAAAGTTCGTTACTCCTACAAAATGTTTTTCATATTCCAACTAAAAATTAGCGGCATACTATCTGAGCGAGATCTTGTCTCGTCGAGTGCAGCGGACCGGAGATTAGCGAAAATAACAACATAAAGAGTACGCCACGGGTTGTGGAGCTCGCTGTATAATAACTAGGTAGGTATAACATGAATGTATGAAACATTCGATGCAAACTGTAAGTAATTATTGTTTAAGTAGCAAATCTGTTTTAGGTACCTATAAGTTTTGTTCGTTGGTACAGGAGATTGATGAACATAAAGGCCGAACCCAATCACCTATATTCAGTTAAAGACAGATCGCTACTGATGGTAGCCAGTATAATCATAAGTGCCAGTATAATACAACGTGGTGCTACAGTGGCGACATTAATTTAACACACGGGTAGGGCTAGTGGCCAGTAATCATAAAAAGTATAAGAACATAAAGAAAATCGTAACTTGAAAACTTCCACCTGCGCCGCTCGCAGATGTAGGGCTCTCTATTTCCTTCAATTCGCCTTCTGTTTGCATGCGTGACCCCGGCAAATGACCCCTGCGCTTCAGTTCTATAAGTCAGGTTGCTCTAAGATGCTATTTTAGAAAATTGTTAGTTATTAAATAAAAAAAATAATAATAAGTATGTACCTAAATATAAATAAATAAAAAAAATATATATTAATGTTTAATTAAATTAAAATATATTCATAAAACTAAAACGCGAAACCGTAAACGTGTGTTAGATTAATGTCGCCACTAAAGCGCCACGCTGTATAATCATACAGATAGCTACTGATATAGATTAATGGGACGTTAAAACCAGAGATAGATAGGTTTTTCTACCTCCAGTATGTGTATGCCAAAACTGGTGATAGAAAGGTAATTGGGTTCGCCGTAAGTAGGTAAGTTTTATCATCACCATACCACCACTATCACCTCACACCTGCCTATGTGATTTCAAGAAAATTTCGCTAAGAGTCATACAGTCAGTCTTTCTTACACGGCAAGCAATACACTCTCTCAAGTTTTTCTTTCACAATCACACAACCAAGGAATTCACGGCAGAAATGAAGTAAAAACAACGCCCGTAAATATGAATGAATGAGAAAGTTAATCGATCATGCAGATATTTGTGATTTCTGATCGATCGCGATCAATATGTATCGGTTCTCTGCATCTTGCAACGATTTACATTAACTTACAAAAAGCTGATTCAATTACCTGCAGCCGAGTGTCGGAAATACTTTGTCTGAATTAAGAAATTGTCGTAGAATAAGTATCTACCTACCTATTATTATTTTACTTTTGGGAACTCGATTTCCACAGCCTAACATAAGATACGTATTTTCCCGTAGCTCGGGCTGTGGGAAATGTTGTGACTTCAACGCGGTCCTCTTCAACATAGGCGAAAAAGCTCAGGATCTTCAGTGGAAAGCAAATGGGACACCAGAGGGGCAATTCTCGTAATTTTAAGAACGTTCACAGTCTGATTTGTCTCAATCTGTCAAAAATACCTCTAATTTTCCTACGTTTTGACAGGTTTTTGACATTTGTGTGTCGCCGAGATGAGACTGACTGCGACTAGATTTTGAACGTTTTAAATTACGAGAATTGGCCTTCTGGTCCAGAGATCCAACCGACACGACGTGAGATATAGCCTACCCCTACTTATATACTGTGGTTCCTGTCAGAGTATGTGAACTCCCTAATCTACACAGGAATAATCAAAAAGTAAAGATGCGACACATTTTTTTTTTTTGTTTAGCCTGTACTGTCCCGCTGCTAGGCAAAGGCCTCCCCCAAGTCCTTCCAGGAACTCCTTTAACGGGCCATCTGGAACCAGCCCTCGCGGTACGCGTCCAGATCATCTCGCCACCGCTTTCTGGGCCGAACTCGGCGGCGCCGACCATCTTCAGGCACCCATTGTGTGGAAACTTTTGCCCACATTTCATTTTGCACACATTACAAGTTTTAATTATTAAGTAGGTTAGGCCTCTATGTATTATAATTCACCAAACAGAACATGAATTAAATTTAAAAGCACTATACGATATGAAAATTCATAAACCTACGCTTGACCGCTTAAAAGAACAACGAAACTATTGACTCAGACTTCTCAAAAGAGCTGCGCATACGCTTGTTATTCAGCTAACAAACCGTAGATAAATTAACACAGAAGGCCTAATCAGGAAAAAAATCTTTATCAAGTTGTCAAAAAATAAACTTAACGGTGTTGTGGTCATGGCTGGCACTTGGGAGAGATCTATGTTCAACATTGGACTACAAGTTGCAGTTAAAAAAAAAACTATTGGCTAGTCGTATGGGGGTAGTCTGTGGTTGGTAGTCCATCGTAGTCTGAAACTGTCTAGAAGTCTTCCGATTCCTTGATTCTTGCCTTTTCCTAATTACGTATGATAGGATTGGTTTCTATTCTATCTTGATGGAAGTGATGGAGGCATTTTACTTCATTCCCTTCAGGTGGTAACTTTTTATTTTGCGTCTTTTCGTTTCTCCAACCGTTTATTTTGCGAGACTGGTAAAAAATATAATACCAGACTATTTTAGATGGAATGGGTGCGCGTACGCAATGGGAGTGTGACGAGCGGCCGCGATGCTCACGCGTCGCTGTCACGGACGATATCGTGTTACTCACAGAATTCATTAGCTACATCTAAGTAGGAATCTGCATTAGTATTTATATGTGATCTGGGAGCAAAAGAAATAGATGTCTTTCAAGTTATTTTAAAGACAAGATTGATTGATATGTGGAATGATAACGTGGTTTTGCAAAAAGTCGAGGGTGAACACACGTCAGTCACCCAGCGTGATACCAGGAACAGACTACAGCTGGGCTAGAAGAAATGGTTGGGCTAGGCTTGATTGTAAGGGAAGCCGCCTTTGGTATAAAACCAGTAAAACCTACATAAAACAAGTAAGTTCTGCCCGATGCTGCAAGTGCTGTTGTCTTTTACCTACCTAGGTAATTTAACGATACTAACTGAAAATGCAAGTAGGCACACCGCACAGTCAATGTATCTTACATTACATTCTTATTAACCATTGTCCATTCACCACAATCGAAATCCTGCAAGTGGGTAAGTTGAATCTTAGTATATTTGCCCAAAGTCTGTAAACGACCATCACATTATGTAAGTACTAGACGTCCTAGCTACGGAACACGCAGTGACAATCTAATTGCTTAACTTCACATTTCTCTCCTTTTCTCCTTTTAAGTTTAATACTCAGTATAATTGCAGTAATTACTACATAAACGGTAACTATTTACCTAATAGGCGCAGTAAATCGTTATCGTGCGGGGCGGATCGATACGATAACAGTCAATTAAAAGCGAACGTCTTCATTAACCCACTTATGAGCCATCAGTAGGTACCTACTGCTGCAGGCCTGCAGCACAATGATAGAAATCAGTGTACCATTCGATACAAAGGATTTAGAAATCTCCGTGTCAATTCAACAAACAGACAGACCGCGGTATTGAGCAGCTAATTAACTGATTATATTGGATTTGATGTTTTTAGAGTTCAGTAAGTTGGCCGCTTGCTCTGTTTGTGTGTCAGTTTGGCTGTTTTTATTGTGGTAGTAGATCTAGATGTAGTGACTAGGTAATTTTTGCATAGGACGAAGATTGTCTCTTTTGCCTCATGAGAAAATACACTCTACTATGTATTTCGTTATTGCTAAGCCTTAAGTATTCCAATACCGGGCAAAGGCCAACTTCATTATCTTTATCTACAAAGGACCTAAGTTCTTAGAAGAATTTTAAAGCTAATTCCGCTATCACTGACTTTTGTCTACGTACCCAAAGGTGCACAATTGATTGATGCAGAAGACTCAAGAAAAACGCTTGATCAAATGGCTCCTGTACATCAAAGTCAAAGCCGACTTGTCCCACCTGCATCGTTACTATAGACTTCCTAAGTACGGGACCAATATCATTTTCCGAGTGATATTCTACTACGAACCGGTTAAAAGGAAATAATTACCTACACCTACTCACTAAACTGAAGTCGGAAGCGCCGAGCCTATCCAGTAGACTGTTTTACATAAATTACCGTTATTACGGAAATTTTAAGTGAAATAAAATATGGAACTAAGGCGTAGGAAACTAATTTCCTGAAAGAGTGTTTTAAGTAACTGACGTATTTTCTCCTAAAAGTGAGGATTTCGAGAAGAGCGCAAGCCCCCACTACGCGCCCGCTGTTTATCGAAGAATGACGTCACTGAAATATTATTTATGAAAGTAAGTTGGGCTGTTTTCCTACAGTTTTTGACACTGTAAAGTCAAACTCCGCTGTCATTATTTTCACGACAGCCGTCATTGCGGCCGTTATTAAGCCGCTTGTACTCTCATCGGAAACCGTAATAGGTATAAGGTTCTTGGTTTTTCCAATATCGTTGTTTGGAAACCAATCATTATAATTTAATTCTGGTTGTAGAGGTCAGTTTTCAGCTTTTCTAGTTTTAGCCGAATCTGATAATACTGGAAGTTGACCTTACTAGACGTCGGAATAGGTCAGAACGATGAGAAAATTGAATTTCCTCGCTTACCTGCTCCACTCCAATGCAGTCCCGGGATTTAGTATAGTAGAAGGAAGTATCATAGTAGGATAGGAAGATAGGAGGATAGTAGGAAGTAGTATAGTAGGAAGTAGGATAGGAGGATAGTAGGAAGTAGTATAGTAGGAAGTAGGATAGTAGGATAGTAGGAAGTAGAATAGTAGGATAGTAGGAAGTAGTATAGTAGGATAGTAGGAAGTATCATAGTAGTATAGTAGGAAGTAGTATAGTAGGATAGTAGGAAGTAGTATAGTAGGATAGTAGGAAGTAGGATAGGAGGATAGTAGGAAGTAGTATAGTAGGATAGTAGGAAGTAGGACAGTAGGAAGTAGTATAGTAGGAAGTAGGATAGGAGGATAGTAGGAAGTAGTATAGTAGGAAGTAGGAAGTAGTATAGTAGGAAGTAGTATAGTAGGAAAGTAGGAAGTATCATAGTAGTATAGTAGGAAGTAGTATAGTAGGAAGTATCATAGTAGGAAGTAGTATAGTAGGATAGTAGGAAGTAGGATAGGAGGATAGTAGGAAGTAGGACAGTAGGATAGTAGGAAGTAGTATAGTAGGAAGTAGTATAGTAGGAAGTAGGATAGGAGGATAGTAGGAAGTAGTATAGTAGGAAGTAGGACAGTAGGAAGTAGGATAGTAGTATAGTAGGAAGTATCATAGTAGGATAGGAGGATAGGAGGATAGTAGGAAGCAGTATAGTAGGAAGTAGTATAGTAGGAAGTAGGATAGGAGGATAGTAGGAAGTAGTATAGTAGGAAGTAGGATAGTAGGAAGTAGGATAGTAGTATAGTAGGAAGTAGTATAGTAGGAAGTAGGATAGTAGGAAGTAGGATAGGAGGATAGTAGGAAGTAGTATAGTAGGATAGTAGGAAGTAGGATAGGAGGATAGTAGGAAGTAGTATAGTAGGATAGGAGGATTGTAGGAAGTAGTATAGTAGGAAGTGTCATAGTAGGAAGTAGTATAGTAGTAGGAAGTATCATAGTAGGATGACGGCACGGTTGGCGCAGTGGTTAACCGATTGACTGCTGCGCTGCGTGTCGTGGGTTCGATTCCCGCACGGAACAAATATAATATGTATGTATTTACAAAAAAAAAAACTGTATATAAGTAGTCAGCCATCTTGTTACCATAACACAAGCATTAGGTTGCTTAGCTTGGGACAAATGGTGCTGTGTGAAATGTCCAGGCATATTATTATTATTATATTATAGTAGGAAGTAGTATAGTAGGATAGTAGGAAGTAGTATAGTAGGATAGTAGGAAGTATCATAGTAGGATAGTAGGAAGTAGTATAGTAGGGTAGTAGGAAGTAGTATAGTAGGAAGTAGTATAGTAGGAAGTATCATAGTAGGATAGTAGGAAGTAGTATAGTAGGCAGTATCATAGTGGGAAGTAGTATAGTAGGATAGTAGGAAATAGTATAGTAGGATAGTAGGAAGTAGTATAGTAGGATAGTAGGAAGTAGTATAGTAAGAAGTAGGATAGTAGGAAGTAGGACAGTAGTATAGTAGGAAGTATCATAGTAGGGTAGTAGGAAGTAGTATAGTAAGATAGTAGGAAGTAGTATAGTAGGAAGTATCATAGTAGGATAGTAGGAAGTAGTATAGTAGGATAGTAGGAAGTAGTATAGTAGGATAGTAGGAAGAAGTATAGTAGGAAGTAGGATAGTAGTAGGACAGTAGTAAAAAACTGTTTATAAGTAGTCAGCCAGTCTTGTTACCATAACACAAGCATTAGGTTGCTTAGCTTGGGACAAATGGTGCTGTGTGAAATGTCCAGGGATATTATTATTATTATACATATTATAGTAGGAAGTAGTATAGTAGGATAGTAGGAAGTAGTATAGTAGGATAGTAGGAAGTAGTATAGTAGGATAGTAGGAAGTATCATAGTAGGATAGTAGGAAGTAGTATAGTAGGAAGTATCATAGTAGGATAGTAGGAAGTAGTATAGTAGGATAGTAGGAAGTAGTATAGTAGGAAGTAGGTTAGGAGGATAGTAGGAAGTAGTATAGTAGGATAGGAGGATAGTAGGAAGTAGTATAGTAGGGTAGTAGGAAGTAGTATAGTAGGAAGTAGTATAGTAGGAAGTAGTATAGTAGGATAGTAGGAAGTATCATAGTAGGATAGTAGGAAGTAGTATAGTAGGATAGTAGGAAGTAGTATAGTAAGAAGTAGGATAGTAGGAAGTAGGACAGTAGTATAATAGGAAGTATCATAGTAGGATAGTAGGAAGTAGTATAGTAGGATAGTAGGAAGTAGTATAGTAGGATAGAAGGAAGTAGTATAGTAGGAAGTAGGATAGTAGGAAGTGTCATAGTAGGATGACGGCACATCATAGTAGGATAGTAGGAAGTAGTATAGTAGGAAGTATCATAGTAGGATAGTAGGAAGTAGTATAGTAGGATAGTAGGAAGTAGTATAGTAGGAAGTAGGTTAGGAGGATAGTAGGAAGTAGTATAGTAGGATAGGAGGATAGTAGGAAGTAGTATAGTAGGGTAGTAGGAAGTAGTATAGTAGGAAGTAGTATAGTAGGAAGTAGTATAGTAGGATAGTAGGAAGTATCATAGTAGGATAGTAGGAAGTAGTATAGTAGGATAGTAGGAAGTAGTATAGTAAGAAGTAGGATAGTAGGAAGTAGGACAGTAGTATAATAGGAAGTATCATAGTAGGATAGTAGGAAGTAGTATAGTAGGATAGTAGGAAGTAGTATAGTAGGATAGAAGGAAGTAGTATAGTAGGAAGTAGGATAGTAGGAAGTGTCATAGTAGGATGACGGCACGGTTGGCGCAGTGGTTAACCGATTGACTGCTGCGCTGCGTGTCGTGGGTTCGATTCCCGCACGGAACAAATATAATATGTATGTATTTACAAAAAAAAAAAACTGTATATAAGTAGTCAGCCATCTTGTTACCATAACACAAGCATTAGGTTGCTTTGCTTGGGACAAATGGTGCTGTGTGAAATGTCCAGGCATATTATTATTATTATATTATAGTAGGAAGTAGTATAGTAGGATAGTAGGAAGTAGTATAGTAGGATAGTAGGAAGTAGTATAGTAGGATAGTAGGAAGAAGTATAGTAGGAAGTAGGATAGTAGGAAGTGTCATAGTAGGAAGTAGTATAGTAGTAGGAAGTATCATAGTAGGATGACGGCACGGTTGGCGCAGTGGTTAACGGATTGACTGCTGCGCTGCGTGTCGCGGGTTCGATTCCCGCACGGAACAAATATAATATGTACGTATTTACAAAAAAGAAAACTGTTTATAAGTAGTCAGCCATCTTGTTACCATAACACAAGCATTAGGTTGCTTAGCTTGGGACAAATGGTGCTGTGTGAAATGTCCAGGGATATTATTATTATTATACATATTATAGTAGGAAGTAGTATAGTAGGATAGTAGGAAGTAGTATAGTAGGATAGTAGGAAGTATCATAGTAGGATAGTAGGAAGTAGTATAGTAGGAAGTATCATAGTAGGATAGTAGGAAGTAGTATAGTAGGATAGTAGGAAGTAGTATAGTAGGAAGTAGGATAGGAGGATAGTAGGAAGTAGTATAGTAGGATAGTAGGAACTAGTATAGTAGGAAGTATCATAGTAGGATAGTAGGAAGTAGTATAGTAGGAAGTAGGATAGTAGGAAGTAGTATAGTAGGACAGTAGGAAGTAGTATAGTAGGATAGTAGGAAGTAGTATAGTAGGAAGTATCATAGTAGGATAGTAGGAAGTAGTATAGTAGGAAGTAGGATAGGAGGATAGTAGGAAGTAGTATAGTAGGAAGGAGGATAGTAGGAAGTATCATAGTAGGATAGTAGGAAGTAGTATAGTAGGAAGTAGTATAGTAGGATAGTAGGAAGTAGGATAGTAGGAAGTAGTATAGTAGGAAGTAGGATAGTAGGAAGTGTCATAGTAGGAAGTTGTATAGTAGTAGGAAGTATCATAGTAGGATGACGGCACGGTTGGCGCAGTGGTTAACGGATTGACTGCTGCGCTGCGTGTCGCGGGTTCGATTCCCGCACGGAACAATTATAATATGTACGTATTTACAAAAAAAAAAACTGTTTATAAGTAGTCAGCCAGTCTTGTTACCATAACACAAGCATTAGGTTGCTTAGCTTGGGACAAATGGTGCTGTGTGAAATGTCCAGGGATATTATTATTATTATACATATTATAGTAGGAAGTAGTATAGTAGGATAGTAGGATAGTAGGAAGTATCATAGTAGGATAGTAGGAAGTAGTATAGTAGGATAGTAGGAAGTAGTATAGTAGGAAGTATCATAGTAGTATAGTAGGAAGTAGTATAGTAGGATAGTAGGAAGTAGTATAGTAGGATAGTAGGAAGTAGGATAGGAGGATAGTAGGAAGTAGTATAGTAGGATAGTAGGAAGTAGGATAGTAGGAAGTAGTATAGTAGGAAGTAGGAACTAGTATAGTAGGAAGTAACATAGTAGGATAGTAGGAAGTAGTATAGTAGGAAGTAGGATAGTAGGAAGTAGTATAGTAGGATAGTAGGAAGTAGTATAGTAGGATAGTAGGAAGTAGTATAGTAGGATAGTAGGAAGTATCATAGTAGGATAGTAGGAAGTAGTATAGTAGGATAGTAGGAAGTAGTATAGTAAGAAGTAGGATAGTAGGAAGTAGGACTGTAGTATAGTAGGAAGTATCATAGTAGGATAGTAGGAAGTAGTATAGTAGGAAGTAGGATAGGAGGATAGTAGGAAGTAGTATAGTAGGAAGGAGGATAGTAGGAAGTATCATAGTAGGATAGTAGGAAGTAGTATAGTAGGAAGTAGTATAGTAGGATAGTAGGAAGTAGGATAGTAGGAAGTAGTATAGTAGGAAGTAGGATAGTAGGAAGTGTCATAGTAGGAAGTAGTATAGTAGTAGGAAGTATCATAGTAGGATGACGGCACGGTTGGCGCAGTGGTTAACGGATTGACTGCTGCGCTGCGTGTCGCGGGTTCGATTCCCGCACGGAACAATTATAATATGTACGTATTTACAAAAAAAAAACTGTTTATAAGTAGTCAGCCAGTCTTGTTACCATAACACAAGCATTAGGTTGCTTAGCTTGGGACAAATGGTGCTGTGTGAAATGTCCAGGGATATTATTATTATTATACATATTATAGTAGGAAGTAGTATAGTAGGATAGTAGGAAGTAGTATAGTAGGATAGTAGGAAGTATCATAGTAGGATAGTAGGAAGTAGTATAGTAGGATAGTAGGAAGTAGTATAGTAGGAAGTATCATAGTAGTATAGTAGGAAGTAGTATAGTAGGATAGTAGGAAGTAGTATAGTAGGATAGTAGGAAGTAGGATAGGAGGATAGTAGGAAGTAATATAGTAGGATAGTAGGAAGTAGGATAGTAGGAAATAGTATAGTAGGAAGTAGGAACTAGTATAGTAGGAAGTATCATAGTAGGATAGTAGGAAGTAGTATAGTAGGAAGTAGGATAGTAGGAAGTAGTATAGTAGGATAGTAGGAAGTAGTATAGTAGGATAGTAGGAAGTAGGATAGGAGGATAGTAGGAAGTAGTATAGTAGGAAGGAGGATAGTAGGAAGTATCATAGTAGGATAGTAGGAAGTAGTATAGTAGGAAGTAGTATAGTAGGATAGTAGGAAGTAGTATAGTAGGAAGTAGGATAGTAGGAAGTGTCATAGTAGGAAGTAGTATAGTAGTAGGAAGTATCATAGTAGGATGACGGCACGGTTGGCGCAGTGGTTAACGGATTGACTGCTGCGCTGCGTGTCGCGGGTTCGATTCCCGCACGGTACAATTATATTATGTACGTATTTACAAAAAAAAAACTGTTTATAAGTAGTCAGCCAGTCTTGTTACCATAACACAAGCATTAGGTTGCTTAGCTTGGGACAAATGGTGCTGTGTGAAATGTCCAGGGATATTATTATTATTATACATATTATAGTAGGAAGTAGTATAGTAGGATAGTAGGAAGTAGTATAGTAGGATAGTAGGAAGTATCATAGTAGGATAGTAGGAAGTAGTATAGTAGGATAGTAGGAAGTAGTATAGTAGGAAGTATCATAGTAGTATAGTAGGAAGTAGTATAGTAGGAAGTAGTATAGTAGGATAGTAGGAAGTAGGATAGGAGGATAGTAGGAAGTAGTATAGTAGGATAGTAGGAAGTAGGATAGTAGGAAGTAGGATAGTAGGAAGTAGGAACTAGTATAGTAGGAAGTATCATAGTAGGATAGTAGGAAGTAGTATAGTAGGAAGTAGGATAGTAGGAAGTAGTATAGTAGGATAGTAGGAAGTAGTATAGTAGGATAGTAGGAAGTAGTATAGTAGGATAGTAGGAAGTATCATAGTAGGATAGTAGGAAGTAGTATAGTAGGATAGTAGGAAGTAGTATAGTAAGAAGTAGGATAGTAGGACTGTAGTATAGTAGGAAGTATCATAGTAGGATAGTAGGAAGTAGTATAGTAGGAAGTAGGATAGGAGGATAGTAGGAAGTAGTATAGTAGGAAGGAGGATAGTAGGAAGTATCATAGTAGGATAGTAGGAAGTAGTATAGTAGGATAGTAGGAAGTAGTATAGTAGGATAGTAGGAAGTAGTATAGTAGGAAGTAGGATAGTAGGAAGTGTCATAGTAGGAAGTAGTATAGTAGTAGGAAGTATCATAGTAGGATGACGGCACGGTTGGCGCAGTGGTTAACGGATTGACTGCTGCGCTGCGTGTCGCGGGTTCGATTCCCGCACGGAACAATTATAATATGTACGTATTTACAAAAAAAAAAACTGTTTATAAGTAGTCAGCCAGTCTTGTTACCATAACACAAGCATGAAAATGTAACATAATGTACATACTCACAGTTATTTTTATTCATTACTCCAGATCAGAATAAGCATTCCTTTACCGTTAGGTGCTGATCTGATTATTTCTCACGACACCAGGACACGTTTTATCCACACTTAGTACACAGACAAACTTTAACATGTGACTTCAACGATTCAGTGTCAACCATGGGTTGGTAATTTCGTCCACATTGATTCATATCATTTTTCCTTTAAACACTATACTTCTACTACAAAATAACTAAAGATTTTATTGTATTTTAATAATATTTATTTTATTATGACTGTTCTGGCATTTGATGTTTGAAACGTCATGGTAACGTTTGCTTTTAAATCCTTAGCTGCCAGGATCAAATGCTTAACTGCCAGGTTTAAACATATACATACTTAGCACTGCTCGCATTCATATTTCAAATTCATATTTTCTACATGATGTTGTTCTACGAGTTTTCCTTATTGATCCACCCAATGCAGTGGTTAGTTCGAGTTTTGCCTCTAAAGCGAACACCAAGGTTAAGGCCTGATACTCCAGAGCCGCCTGTCTGCTCCAGAGCCACCTTTCTACACCTCCGTGCTCCGTCTTCAAGGCTACGGACCTGAACCTGTCGGGCCGCATCAACTTCTGAGGCCCGCCTTACCTGGAGGGTGCGTCCTCGCCGTGCTCTTCCTCCTGCTGCTGTGCTGCGACCGGCCTAGCTGCGTGGGCCCTCCTACGAGTGCCCTACGTGCCGCACACGCACCAACTTCTGAGGGCCACCTTACCTGGTGGGCTGTCAGCGCCCGCCGTGCCTCTTCATCCTGCTGCCGTGCGGCGACCTGCTTTGCTGCGTGGGCCCTCTTGCGGGTGCCCTCCGTGCCGCGCACGCACCTGCCCTCACCTGTACCCACATCTGAATTGGACTTCTGTACCCGCATCTGTTGCCAGCAACTGCTCCACCTCAGCCTCCTCAGTCTCCTCAGTCACCCATCATCATCATCATTACACCCCACCTCCACATTCTACACACCACTCGAGTTCATCTCCATTTTTTAAACTGTTTATAAATATATTTTTAATTGTTCTCTACCTCCCTCTCTTTAATTACATTACCCCTGTCCCTTTGACTTAGTATTACTTCACACACAGCACAGGACAGCTTGGGACAAATGGTGCTGTGTGAAATGTCCAGGGATATTATTATTATTATACATATTATAGTAGGAAGTAGTATAGTAGGATAGTAGGAAGTAGTATAGTAGGATAGTAGGAAGTAGTATAGTAGGATAGTAGGAAGTATCATAGTGGGAAGTAGTATAGTAGGATAGTAGGAAGTAGAATAGTAGGATAGTAGGAAGTAGAATAGTAGGATAGTAGGAAGTAGTATAGTAGGATAGTAGGAAGTATCATAGTAGTATAGTAGGAAGTAGTATAGTAGGAAGTAGTATAGTAGGAAGTATCATAGTAGGATAGTAGGAAGTAGTATAGTAGGAAGTAGGATAGGAGGATAGTAGGAAGTAGTATAGTAGGAAGGAGGATAGTAGGAAGTATCATAGTAGGATAGTAGGAAGTAGTATAGTAGGAAGTAGTATAGTAGGATAGTAGGAAGTAGTATAGTAGGATAGTAGGAAGTAGTATAGTAGGAAGTAGGATAGTAGGAAGTGTCATAGTAGGAAGTAGTATAGTAGTAGGAAGTATCATAGTAGGATGACGGCACGGTTGGCGCAGTGGTTAACGGATTGACTGCTGCGCTGCGTGTCGCGGGTTCGATTCCCGCACGGAACAATTATAATATGTACGTATTTTAAAAAAAAAAAACTGTTTATAAGTAGTCAGCCAGTCTTGTTACCATAACACAAGCATTAGGTTGCTTAGCTTGGGACAAATGGTGCTGTGTGAAATGTCCAGGGATATTATTATTATTATACATATTATAGTAGGAAGTAGTATAGTAGGATAGTAGGAAGTAGTATAGTAGGATAGTAGGAAGTATCATAGTAGGATAGTAGGAAGTAGTATAGTAGGATAGTAGGAAGTATCATAGTAGTATAGTAGGAAGTAGTATAGTAGGATAGTAGGAAGTAGTATAGTAGGATAGTAGGAAGTAGGATAGGAGGATAGTAGGAAGTAGTATAGTAGGATAGTAGGAAGTAGGATAGTAGGAAGTAGTATAGTAGGAAGTAGGATAGGAGGATAGCAGGAAGTAGTATAGTAGGAAGTAGGAAGTAGTATAGTAGGAAAGTAGGAAGTATCATAGTAGTATAGTAGGAAGTAGTATAGTAGGAAGTATCATAGTAGGAAGTAGTATAGTAGGATAGTAGGAAGTAGGATAGGAGGATAGTAGGAAGTAGGACAGGAGGATAGTAGGAAGTAGTATAGTAGGAAGTAGTATAGTAGGAAGTAGGATAGGAGGATAGTAGGAAGTAGTATAGTAGGAAGTAGGATAGTAGGAAGTAGGATAGTAGTATAGTAGGAAGTATCATAGTAGGATAGGAGGATAGGAGGATAGTAGGAAGTAGTATAGTAGGAAGTAGGATAGTAGGAAGTAGGATAGGAGGATAGTAGGAAGTAGTATAGTAGGATAGTAGGAAGTAGGATAGGAGGATAGTAGGAAGTAGTATAGTAGGATAGGAGGATTGTAGGAAGTAGTATAGTAGGAAGTAGGATAGTAGGAAGTGTCATAGTAGGAAGTAGTATAGTAGTAGGAAGTATCATAGTAGGATGACGGCACGGTTGGCGCAGTGGTTAACCGATTGACTGCTGCGCTGCGTGTCGTGGGTTCGATTCCCGCACGGAACAAATATAATATGTATGTATTTACAAAAAAAAAAAACTGTATATAAGTAGTCAGCCATCTTGTTACCATAACACAAGCATTAGGTTGCTTAGCTTGGGACAAATGGTGCTGTGTGAAATGTCCAGGCATATTATTATTATTATATTATAGTAGGAAGTAGTATAGTAGGATAGTAGGAAGTAGTATAGTAGGATAGTAGGAAGTAGTATAGTAGGATAGTAGGAAGTAGTATAGTAGGATAGTAGGAAGTATCATAGTAGGATAGTAGGAAGTAGTATAGTAGGGTAGTAGGAAGTAGTATAGTAGGAAGTAGTATAGTAGGAAGTATCATAGTAGGAAGTAGTATAGTAGGCAGTATCATAGTGGGAAGTAGTATAGTAGGATAGTAGGAAGTAGTATAGTAAGAAGTAGGATAGTAGGAAGTAGGACAGTAGTATAGTAGGAAGTATCATAGTAGGATAGTAGGAAGTAGTATAGTAAGATAGTAGGAAGTAGTATAGTAGGAAGTATCATAGTAGGATAGTAGGAAGTAGTATAGTAGGATAGTAGGAAGTAGTATAGTAGGATAGTAGGAAGAAGTATAGTAGGAAGTAGGATAGTAGTAGGACAGTAGTAAAAAACTGTTTATAAGTAGTCAGCCATCTTGTTACCATAACACAAGCATTAGGTTGCTTAGCTTGGGACAAATGGTGCTGTGTGAAATGTCCAGGGATATTATTATTATTATACATATTATAGTAGGAAGTAGTATAGTAGGATAGTAGGAAGTAGTATAGTAGGATAGTAGGAAGTATCATAGTAGGATAGTAGGAAGTAGTATAGTAGGAAGTATCATAGTAGGATAGTAGGAAGTAGTATAGTAGGATAGTAGGAAGTAGTATAGTAGGAAGTAGGATAGGAGGATAGTAGGAAGTAGTATAGTAGGATAGTAGGAACTAGTATAGTAGGAAGTATCATAGTAGGATAGTAGGAAGTAGTATAGTAGGAAGTAGGATAGTAGGAAGTAGTATAGTAGGACAGTAGGAAGTAGTATAGTAGGATAGTAGGAAGTAGTATAGTAGGAAGTATCATAGTAGGATAGTAGGAAGTAGTATAGTAGGAAGTAGGATAGGAGGATAGTAGGAAGTAGTATAGTAGGAAGGAGGATAGTAGGAAGTATCATAGTAGGATAGTAGGAAGTAGTATAGTAGGAAGTAGTATAGTAGGATAGTAGGAAGTAGGATAGTAGGAAGTAGTATAGTAGGAAGTAGGATAGTAGGAAGTGTCATAGTAGGAAGTTGTATAGTAGTAGGAAGTATCATAGTAGGATGACGGCACGGTTGGCGCAGTGGTTAACGGATTGACTGCTGCGCTGCGTGTCGCGGGTTCGATTCCCGCACGGAACAATTATAATATGTACGTATTTACAAAAAAAAAAACTGTTTATAAGTAGTCAGCCAGTCTTGTTACCATAACACAAGCATTAGGTTGCTTAGCTTGGGACAAATGGTGCTGTGTGAAATGTCCAGGGATATTATTATTATTATACATATTATAGTAGGAAGTAGTATAGTAGGATAGTAGGATAGTAGGAAGTATCATAGTAGGATAGTAGGAAGTAGTATAGTAGGATAGTAGGAAGTAGTATAGTAGGAAGTATCATAGTAGTATAGTAGGAAGTAGTATAGTAGGATAGTAGGAAGTAGTATAGTAGGATAGTAGGAAGTAGGATAGGAGGATAGTAGGAAGTAGTATAGTAGGATAGTAGGAAGTAGGATAGTAGGAAGTAGTATAGTAGGAAGTAGGAACTAGTATAGTAGGAAGTAACATAGTAGGATAGTAGGAAGTAGTATAGTAGGAAGTAGGATAGTAGGAAGTAGTATAGTAGGATAGTAGGAAGTAGTATAGTAGGATAGTAGGAAGTAGTATAGTAGGATAGTAGGAAGTATCATAGTAGGATAGTAGGAAGTAGTATAGTAGGATAGTAGGAAGTAGTATAGTAAGAAGTAGGATAGTAGGAAGTAGGACTGTAGTATAGTAGGAAGTATCATAGTAGGATAGTAGGAAGTAGTATAGTAGGAAGTAGGATAGGAGGATAGTAGGAAGTAGTATAGTAGGAAGGAGGATAGTAGGAAGTATCATAGTAGGATAGTAGGAAGTAGTATAGTAGGAAGTAGTATAGTAGGATAGTAGGAAGTAGGATAGTAGGAAGTAGTATAGTAGGAAGTAGGATAGTAGGAAGTGTCATAGTAGGAAGTAGTATAGTAGTAGGAAGTATCATAGTAGGATGACGGCACGGTTGGCGCAGTGGTTAACGGATTGACTGCTGCGCTGCGTGTCGCGGGTTCGATTCCCGCACGGAACAATTATAATATGTACGTATTTACAAAAAAAAAACTGTTTATAAGTAGTCAGCCAGTCTTGTTACCATAACACAAGCATTAGGTTGCTTAGCTTGGGACAAATGGTGCTGTGTGAAATGTCCAGGGATATTATTATTATTATACATATTATAGTAGGAAGTAGTATAGTAGGATAGTAGGAAGTAGTATAGTAGGATAGTAGGAAGTATCATAGTAGGATAGTAGGAAGTAGTATAGTAGGATAGTAGGAAGTAGTATAGTAGGAAGTATCATAGTAGTATAGTAGGAAGTAGTATAGTAGGATAGTAGGAAGTAGTATAGTAGGATAGTAGGAAGTAGGATAGGAGGATAGTAGGAAGTAATATAGTAGGATAGTAGGAAGTAGGATAGTAGGAAATAGTATAGTAGGAAGTAGGAACTAGTATAGTAGGAAGTATCATAGTAGGATAGTAGGAAGTAGTATAGTAGGAAGTAGGATAGTAGGAAGTAGTATAGTAGGATAGTAGGAAGTAGTATAGTAGGATAGTAGGAAGTAGGATAGGAGGATAGTAGGAAGTAGTATAGTAGGAAGGAGGATAGTAGGAAGTATCATAGTAGGATAGTAGGAAGTAGTATAGTAGGAAGTAGTATAGTAGGATAGTAGGAAGTAGTATAGTAGGAAGTAGGATAGTAGGAAGTGTCATAGTAGGAAGTAGTATAGTAGTAGGAAGTATCATAGTAGGATGACGGCACGGTTGGCGCAGTGGTTAACGGATTGACTGCTGCGCTGCGTGTCGCGGGTTCGATTCCCGCACGGTACAATTATATTATGTACGTATTTACAAAAAAAAAACTGTTTATAAGTAGTCAGCCAGTCTTGTTACCATAACACAAGCATTAGGTTGCTTAGCTTGGGACAAATGGTGCTGTGTGAAATGTCCAGGGATATTATTATTATTATACATATTATAGTAGGAAGTAGTATAGTAGGATAGTAGGAAGTAGTATAGTAGGATAGTAGGAAGTATCATAGTAGGATAGTAGGAAGTAGTATAGTAGGATAGTAGGAAGTAGTATAGTAGGAAGTATCATAGTAGTATAGTAGGAAGTAGTATAGTAGGAAGTAGTATAGTAGGATAGTAGGAAGTAGGATAGGAGGATAGTAGGAAGTAGTATAGTAGGATAGTAGGAAGTAGGATAGTAGGAAGTAGGATAGTAGGAAGTAGGAACTAGTATAGTAGGAAGTATCATAGTAGGATAGTAGGAAGTAGTATAGTAGGAAGTAGGATAGTAGGAAGTAGTATAGTAGGATAGTAGGAAGTAGTATAGTAGGATAGTAGGAAGTAGTATAGTAGGATAGTAGGAAGTATCATAGTAGGATAGTAGGAAGTAGTATAGTAGGATAGTAGGAAGTAGTATAGTAAGAAGTAGGATAGTAGGACTGTAGTATAGTAGGAAGTATCATAGTAGGATAGTAGGAAGTAGTATAGTAGGAAGTAGGATAGGAGGATAGTAGGAAGTAGTATAGTAGGAAGGAGGATAGTAGGAAGTATCATAGTAGGATAGTAGGAAGTAGTATAGTAGGATAGTAGGAAGTAGTATAGTAGGATAGTAGGAAGTAGTATAGTAGGAAGTAGGATAGTAGGAAGTGTCATAGTAGGAAGTAGTATAGTAGTAGGAAGTATCATAGTAGGATGACGGCACGGTTGGCGCAGTGGTTAACGGATTGACTGCTGCGCTGCGTGTCGCGGGTTCGATTCCCGCACGGAACAATTATAATATGTACGTATTTACAAAAAAAAAAACTGTTTATAAGTAGTCAGCCAGTCTTGTTACCATAACACAAGCATGAAAATGTAACATAATGTACATACTCACAGTTATTTTTATTCATTACTCCAGATCAGAATAAGCATTCCTTTACCGTTAGGTGCTGATCTGATTATTTCTCACGACACCAGGACACGTTTTATCCACACTTAGTACACAGACAAACTTTAACATGTGACTTCAACGATTCAGTGTCAACCATGGGTTGGTAATTTCGTCCACATTGATTCATATCATTTTTCCTTTAAACACTATACTTCTACTACAAAATAACTAAAGATTTTATTGTATTTTAATAATATTTATTTTATTATGACTGTTCTGGCATTTGATGTTTGAAACGTCATGGTAACGTTTGCTTTTAAATCCTTAGCTGCCAGGATCAAATGCTTAACTGCCAGGTTTAAACATATACATACTTAGCACTGCTCGCATTCATATTTCAAATTCATATTTTCTACATGATGTTGTTCTACGAGTTTTCCTTATTGATCCACCCAATGCAGTGGTTAGTTCGAGTTTTGCCTCTAAAGCGAACACCAAGGTTAAGGCCTGATACTCCAGAGCCGCCTGTCTGCTCCAGAGCCACCTTTCTACACCTCCGTGCTCCGTCTTCAAGGCTACGGACCTGAACCTGTCGGGCCGCATCAACTTCTGAGGCCCGCCTTACCTGGAGGGTGCGTCCTCGCCGTGCTCTTCCTCCTGCTGCTGTGCTGCGACCGGCCTAGCTGCGTGGGCCCTCCTACGAGTGCCCTACGTGCCGCACACGCACCAACTTCTGAGGGCCACCTTACCTGGTGGGCTGTCAGCGCCCGCCGTGCCTCTTCATCCTGCTGCCGTGCGGCGACCTGCTTTGCTGCGTGGGCCCTCTTGCGGGTGCCCTCCGTGCCGCGCACGCACCTGCCCTCACCTGTACCCACATCTGAATTGGACTTCTGTACCCGCATCTGTTGCCAGCAACTGCTCCACCTCAGCCTCCTCAGTCTCCTCAGTCACCCATCATCATCATCATTACACCCCACCTCCACATTCTACACACCACTCGAGTTCATCTCCATTTTTTAAACTGTTTATAAATATATTTTTAATTGTTCTCTACCTCCCTCTCTTTAATTACATTACCCCTGTCCCTTTGACTTAGTATTACTTCACACACAGCACAGGACAGCTTGGGACAAATGGTGCTGTGTGAAATGTCCAGGGATATTATTATTATTATACATATTATAGTAGGAAGTAGTATAGTAGGATAGTAGGAAGTAGTATAGTAGGATAGTAGGAAGTAGTATAGTAGGATAGTAGGAAGTATCATAGTGGGAAGTAGTATAGTAGGATAGTAGGAAGTAGAATAGTAGGATAGTAGGAAGTAGAATAGTAGGATAGTAGGAAGTAGTATAGTAGGATAGTAGGAAGTATCATAGTAGTATAGTAGGAAGTAGTATAGTAGGAAGTAGTATAGTAGGAAGTATCATAGTAGGATAGTAGGAAGTAGTATAGTAGGAAGTAGGATAGGAGGATAGTAGGAAGTAGTATAGTAGGAAGGAGGATAGTAGGAAGTATCATAGTAGGATAGTAGGAAGTAGTATAGTAGGAAGTAGTATAGTAGGATAGTAGGAAGTAGTATAGTAGGATAGTAGGAAGTAGTATAGTAGGAAGTAGGATAGTAGGAAGTGTCATAGTAGGAAGTAGTATAGTAGTAGGAAGTATCATAGTAGGATGACGGCACGGTTGGCGCAGTGGTTAACGGATTGACTGCTGCGCTGCGTGTCGCGGGTTCGATTCCCGCACGGAACAATTATAATATGTACGTATTTTAAAAAAAAAAAACTGTTTATAAGTAGTCAGCCAGTCTTGTTACCATAACACAAGCATTAGGTTGCTTAGCTTGGGACAAATGGTGCTGTGTGAAATGTCCAGGGATATTATTATTATTATACATATTATAGTAGGAAGTAGTATAGTAGGATAGTAGGAAGTAGTATAGTAGGATAGTAGGAAGTATCATAGTAGGATAGTAGGAAGTAGTATAGTAGGATAGTAGGAAGTATCATAGTAGTATAGTAGGAAGTAGTATAGTAGGATAGTAGGAAGTAGTATAGTAGGATAGTAGGAAGTAGGATAGGAGGATAGTAGGAAGTAGTATAGTAGGATAGTAGGAAGTAGGATAGTAGGAAGTAGTATAGTAGGAAGTAGGATAGGAGGATAGCAGGAAGTAGTATAGTAGGAAGTAGGAAGTAGTATAGTAGGAAAGTAGGAAGTATCATAGTAGTATAGTAGGAAGTAGTATAGTAGGAAGTATCATAGTAGGAAGTAGTATAGTAGGATAGTAGGAAGTAGGATAGGAGGATAGTAGGAAGTAGGACAGGAGGATAGTAGGAAGTAGTATAGTAGGAAGTAGTATAGTAGGAAGTAGGATAGGAGGATAGTAGGAAGTAGTATAGTAGGAAGTAGGATAGTAGGAAGTAGGATAGTAGTATAGTAGGAAGTATCATAGTAGGATAGGAGGATAGGAGGATAGTAGGAAGTAGTATAGTAGGAAGTAGGATAGTAGGAAGTAGGATAGGAGGATAGTAGGAAGTAGTATAGTAGGATAGTAGGAAGTAGGATAGGAGGATAGTAGGAAGTAGTATAGTAGGATAGGAGGATTGTAGGAAGTAGTATAGTAGGAAGTAGGATAGTAGGAAGTGTCATAGTAGGAAGTAGTATAGTAGTAGGAAGTATCATAGTAGGATGACGGCACGGTTGGCGCAGTGGTTAACCGATTGACTGCTGCGCTGCGTGTCGTGGGTTCGATTCCCGCACGGAACAAATATAATATGTATGTATTTACAAAAAAAAAAAACTGTATATAAGTAGTCAGCCATCTTGTTACCATAACACAAGCATTAGGTTGCTTAGCTTGGGACAAATGGTGCTGTGTGAAATGTCCAGGCATATTATTATTATTATATTATAGTAGGAAGTAGTATAGTAGGATAGTAGGAAGTAGTATAGTAGGATAGTAGGAAGTAGTATAGTAGGATAGTAGGAAGTAGTATAGTAGGATAGTAGGAAGTATCATAGTAGGATAGTAGGAAGTAGTATAGTAGGGTAGTAGGAAGTAGTATAGTAGGAAGTAGTATAGTAGGAAGTATCATAGTAGGAAGTAGTATAGTAGGCAGTATCATAGTGGGAAGTAGTATAGTAGGATAGTAGGAAGTAGTATAGTAAGAAGTAGGATAGTAGGAAGTAGGACAGTAGTATAGTAGGAAGTATCATAGTAGGATAGTAGGAAGTAGTATAGTAAGATAGTAGGAAGTAGTATAGTAGGAAGTATCATAGTAGGATAGTAGGAAGTAGTATAGTAGGATAGTAGGAAGTAGTATAGTAGGATAGTAGGAAGAAGTATAGTAGGAAGTAGGATAGTAGTAGGACAGTAGTAAAAAACTGTTTATAAGTAGTCAGCCATCTTGTTACCATAACACAAGCATTAGGTTGCTTAGCTTGGGACAAATGGTGCTGTGTGAAATGTCCAGGGATATTATTATTATTATACATATTATAGTAGGAAGTAGTATAGTAGGATAGTAGGAAGTAGTATAGTAGGATAGTAGGAAGTAGTATAGTAGGATAGTAGGAAGTATCATAGTAGGATAGTAGGAAGTAGTATAGTAGGATAGTAGGAAGTAGTATAGTAGGAAGTAGGTTAGGAGGATAGTAGGAAGTAGTATAGTAGGATAGGAGGATAGTAGGAAGTAGTATAGTAGGGTAGTAGGAAGTAGTATAGTAGGAAGTAGGATAGGAGGATAGTAGGAAGTAGTATAGTAGGAAGTAGGATAGTAGGAAGTAGGATAGTAGTATAGTAGGAAGTATCATAGTAGGATAGGAGGATAGGAGGATAGTAGGAAGTAGTATAGTAGGAAGTAGGATAGTAGGAAGTAGGATAGGAGGATAGTAGGAAGTAGTATAGTAGGATAGTAGGAAGTAGGATAGGAGGATAGTAGGAAGTAGTATAGTAGGATAGGAGGATTGTAGGAAGTAGTATAGTAGGAAGTAGGATAGTAGGAAGTGTCATAGTAGGAAGTAGTATAGTAGTAGGAAGTATCATAGTAGGATGACGGCACGGTTGGCGCAGTGGTTAACCGATTGACTGCTGCGCTGCGTGTCGTGGGTTCGATTCCCGCACGGAACAAATATAATATGTATGTATTTACAAAAAAAAAAACTGTATATAAGTAGTCAGCCATCTTGTTACCATAACACAAGCATTAGGTTGCTTAGCTTGGGACAAATGGTGCTGTGTGAAATGTCCAGGCATATTATTATTATTATATTATAGTAGGAAGTAGTATAGTAGGATAGTAGGAAGTAGTATAGTAGGATAGTAGGAAGTAGTATAGTAGGATAGTAGGAAGTATCATAGTAGGATAGTAGGAAGTAGTATAGTAGGGTAGTAGGAAGTAGTATAGTAGGAAGTAGTATAGTAGGAAGTATCATAGTAGGAAGTAGTATAGTAGGCAGTATCATAGTGGGAAGTAGTATAGTAGGATAGTAGGAAGTAGTATAGTAGGATAGTAGGAAGTATTATAGTAGGATAGTAGGAAGTATCATAGTAGGAAATAGTATAGTAGGATAGTAGGAAGTAGTATAGTAAGAAGTAGGATAGTAGGAAGTAGGACAGTAGTATAGTAGGAAGTATCATAGTAGGATAGTAGGAAGTAGTATAGTAAGATAGTAGGAAGTAGTATAGTAGGAAGTATCATAGTAGGATAGTAGGAAGTAGTATAGTAGGATAGTAGGAAGTAGTATAGTAGGATAGTAGGAAGAAGTATAGTAGGAAGTAGGATAGTAGTAGGACAGTAGTAAAAAACTGTTTATAAGTAGTCAGCCATCTTGTTACCATAACACAAGCATTAGGTTGCTTAGCTTGGGACAAATGGTGCTGTGTGAAATGTCCAGGGATATTATTATTATTATACATATTATAGTAGGAAGTAGTATAGTAGGATAGTAGGAAGTAGTATAGTAGGATAGTAGGAAGTAGTATAGTAGGATAGTAGGAAGTATCATAGTAGGATAGTAGGAAGTAGTATAGTAGGATAGTAGGAAGTAGTATAGTAGGAAGTAGGTTAGGAGGATAGTAGGAAGTAGTATAGTAGGATAGGAGGATAGTAGGAAGTAGTATAGTAGGGTAGTAGGAAGTAGTATAGTAGGAAGTAGTATAGTAGGAAGTAGTATAGTAGGAAGTAGTATAGTAGGAAGTATCATAGTAGGATAGTAGGAAGTAGTATAGTAGGATAGTAGGAAGTATCATAGTAGGATAGTAGGAAGTAGTATAGTAGGATAGTAGGAAGTAGTATAGTAAGAAGTAGGATAGTAGGAAGTAGGACAGTAGTATAGTAGGAAGTATCATAGTAGGATAGTAGGAAGTAGTATAGTAAGATAGTAGGAAGTAGTATAGTAAGAAGTATCATAGTAGGATAGTAGGAAGTAGTATAGTAGGATAGTAGGAAGTAGGATAGTAGGAAGTAGTATAGTAGGAAGTAGGATAGTAGGAAGTGTCATAGTTGGAAGTAGTATAGTAGTAGGAAGTATCACAGTAGGATGACGGCACGGTTGGCGCAGTGGTTAACGGATTGACTGCTGCGCTGCGTGTCGCGGGTTCGATTCCCGCACGGAACAAATATAATATGTAGGTATTTACAAAAAAAAAAACTGTTTATAAGTAGTCAGCCATCTTGTTACCATAACACAAGCATTAGGTTGCTTAGCTTGGGACAAATGGTGCTGTGTGAAATGTCCCGGGATATTATTGTTGAAATGTTTCTTGAAATAACTTTCTCCTCGGAACTCCCTACGGACTTGCTGCTTTAATATGAATATCTTCAGCAAGATTAGAATACTCTATTTAAATAAGTTATGTATCTTGTTATTTCCAAGTCCCATGAGTCACGCCGTGACAATGATTTGTGGTGTAATTTCACGCGTTCTGAGCACTAAGCGTTAGGTACTTATAACTTTAGATACCTACTTACAATGTACTGCGACAATTCAGTTAACTTGATTCATGTTAAACCTATTATTGCCTTTAATAGATGTAATTACTGTTCGGAGCACCAATAAGTTTTGGTCTTTAGCTGTACAAGTGTACAGAGGTATTTATTAGATCTTAATCAGAATTCAGAAAATATATTGTATTGGTTTTGTTACGGTTTTGGTCTGCTAAGGTCTCAAGGTAGTTTTAATTTAGATAATTTAGAAACTTGTTGGTCATTTGTTATTCTTTGAAGGTACATTTTAAGGAGTTTTCCAGTAAAGCATGTGCTTCATCAGACTGTTGATCAAAAACCTATTGATCAAAAACGTTGAGTGCCCAAAATAATTTATTCGAATTGGAAGTAACCTGACACTGCGCAGTGTTAGAAGATCTGCGAAAAGTTTTAAAGATTGCAGTTTCTTGTATTGAGACAAACAGATACAGAGAGAACAATAATTATAAACTTGAGATAACTCTTACATTTTTCTTTAAAGGAATTTATAGGCGTGAAATTAAATTTTCAAAATATCGATGGGGCAGGGACCGAATACAGGCGACGGAGGGCGAAGGGCGACGGCGCGCGAAGAAACACGCGGCGCACGCGCAGCCGAGCGGCACGCGGGATTGGCCCTGCGGGGTCACATTGTAGGCTATAGGAGATAGGGTGCATAAAGGGATACCTTGAAAATGAATTTAATCAGTACTTAACCCGGACAGTGCACGTGTAGAAAATTGTTTCAGATGCAGATGGAAATTAGTATTTGACTGCTTAGCATACTAAGCAGTCAAATGTTAATTTAGTCTTCATTGTAGAATTTGATTTCTCATAGACTTTACTTTTGTAATTCGAAGTTTGAATATGAGGTCCCTATCTCCCCGCGAGTGATGGCGCGAGATGGCCCATGGCCCCTACGGCGTACAACCCGCCAGTCGCGCCGCGTCCGTGTGCCGTTACCTACGCTTCGTCCGACTGACTACTTACGGTCTGTAGTTCGTAGTACATCGTAGTTGTCCTGCAACTCCGTAAATCGTGTTGACTTACATTGTTTGTGTTTTTGTGTGTGACAATGTGTGTGTTTGTGTTTACCTCTCATTGAACACGGATTGGGTTTCCTTTTGTTTTTTTTGGTGAGTTTTTTATGCAATAGTTTTAATTAATTTTAAAATAGGTGCAAGTCTTTTTGTGTTGTTTATTTCGTGAATTCAAATATTAAGAGATATAAAAAAAAAAACGATTACTATTGTTCAGCATAGTTAAATGATTTATCACATCATGGAACAGAAAAAAATAAGACTTTTGCCTACCTATATCCCTTTGTGCACTGCATGAGAAATTCACACTACGCTTCCTAGTTTCTATTAATAATAAATGTTACTGCTATAACACTCATATAGTAATTTATTATTAAAAGCAGTTAAAGCAATCTTCCGACCTAACGAACTGACGTAGTCGAGGAGTTTCGTCGATATTAATTGAGTAACGGTCATCCGAACGAGCGACATTAATATCATACAAAAGTCGTGTATTATAATGTTTTACTGAGAGATGTTATACTCGTATGATACGCCTTTTAGTATGGGCAGAGTTTGAGGTACCGAAAAGGTGCTACGACGGTCTGCTTAAAGTACGGAAAATGCGGAAGACCAATTGCAAAACTTTGAATAGACCCATAACTAGCCATGATGAGTTGATGACTGATGAATTGTCTATAAATGACAACAGTCAATCAAATCAGCCCCTTGTTAGCAATTGTCATGGCTTCCTCAATACAGGTATCGTAGTAGGGGCAATGCCCACTTTTTTCTCCCGCTTTTGGAGAACGGCGGCGGCGCGGGCGTGATGATGCTACGAGACCAACAATTTTTTTTGCATCATTAGGCACTTTTTTATTTAGGAAGCCAGGCAGTCCAGCTACTGGAGACCTTACTGCGAATCCCAATAGGTATTGACCACACTTGGGAATCAAAACCAGGACCACAGTTTCTTGCCCATCTCGACAAAGCTTCGTTACCTATCGTAGTGAAGAAATGGGATGTAGTTACTAAGAGTTCGCACAACAGTTCAATAGGATAGGATTTCATGTCTCACGACCTTTCGACCGCCAGCAATGCTTGAGCTGATGGGATACTGTTTCAACAACACGGTACCATTGTTTGGCACCAATTTAATGTGTACTAAGAACGCAATGATGAAGGTAAACATCGTGAGAAACCGGCATGCCCAAGAACCAGAAAATTCGAAGACATGTGACATCCACCAACCCGCACTGGGCCCGCGTAGTGAAATACGGCCCATTCCCTCACAGAGAGGAAGTCTGTGTCCCAGAAGTGGGACAGTTATGGGCTGATTGTTGCTTACGGGACCTGAAAGTATGTAAATTTGGATAGCATCCTATATCATCATCATCTCAATTTCATCAGTTAGTAAGGCTTCATGAGTTAATAAGCACACGCCTTTAGAAAAAGTTCCTTCTTTTTTTCTTTATCTTCAAATATAATCGCGAAGGGCCTCTACGTGCTACTGACTGAAACATGGTAACGTTTGCTGTCACCTACGTTACCAGCAGTACCAGACCTACTGACCAGAATATTTCCGCAGCTTAGCTCAAGAACAGCTCAAGTTCAAACCAAATTAACTGTAAATAAAAACGAAACTCTAAACTTTGTAATCCCTAAACAGTTAACCGTTAATCCATCTATCTCTGTCAACCACACTCTTACCATAACCGGAAAATTTAATGTTTTCTTTACTAAAAGTGTTTATTGGGCAGTGTGGAACCGGCCGTCGATCTCACACTATGCAGTACAAATATGCATAACACCTTCATTTTAGTGATGATAGGAAGAATAAATAGGTACTATTAGGTGCCTACTTGAGTGTGATCGTATTGTAAGTGGCCTGTTAGAGTGTTGGCACAGGTCATCAAACGTGTGAACAGCTTCCGATTTTTTTTTCTCTATGGCGCCTCTTGAACTTGTGTTTCAGAATAAGGTTTCATAGGTTTCTTTACCTAAGGTACAATTTGGTTTACTAAACCAGCTTATTAGGATATACAATCCTGTTCTGGGAAGCAACTTTAAACATATTTTTGTCAGCGTTCATCCAGATAATCGATGTTGCAAGCTGAAAAATAAAACATTTTAAATACACTTTTTTAAATGAAAGGCACGCGAAGAATACACAGTAAAAACTTGTATCTACATACGGCATGTGAACCGGAACAATTTTTAATGTTATTCTCCCTAACTTATCAGCTTGTAAAATATAAGATACGATCTCGGGTCGAACGGACGACAGACGGACGCGAAGATAATTACTATTATTAATTGATAATGCACTTTATTTGTTTTTGTCTGTCTTGTGACATAGATTTTTGACGAGTTCTTAATTACTGTGAAGTTTTTTAATTAAAGTAATGCACCGGTGAACGGGATAATTATAAGGAAAATTGAAACCGAAAGCAACATCAGATCCTCTTGAAAATAATTACGTTTATGAAGTAATTTTATAATTATTCATGAAGAGACTGTGACTTTATTTAGCTTGCTTTAAAACTCTCTTATGTAGATGCTAAAACTCAAAAATGTCGTTAAAATGTGTGTATCCGTACCTACGGTAGGTACCTACATTAAGGTAATGGTGGATGACAGGTCACGTGGTCATGCACCATAAACATGTTTCTCTCAGTTATTCTTAGCTATACATTGTTATGCTAATAAACCCGTTCGGAGAGATTAATGTAGATAATAAATGCAAGATCATTATTTAATAAATTACATGTTCCTGTAACTAATGTGCTGTGGAGGCATATTTATTACATGTGTTGTAATGAAAGATGCGACAGTAGCTCTGCTATGTGGATAAATTATTTATCGGGTTACGAGTTCAAAATCTAGCTGAGTCAATTGGATTATTGCGTTTGCGGTGCTACTAGAAACTGTTTAGTGTTACCATTCAACATATCATCGCGCCTGTATTCTCCAAGAGGGAAGAATTGCGTACAGCCGATCTATTCTGTAATAATCTCTGTCATCCCATCTGATGGTGAGGATTCAAACTCACTTCACTTAAGTTTTCACGGTGATTTTTACAGAATAGCAGGACAGGCACGCACACTCTGACTGCAAACTCACACTCCTCACATACACAGTTCAATCTGACTTAGTTTATCAACGAATCAAGTTTTCCTTAATTACTGTTTACCGTAAGTTGTATTATGCTAACTTCTTGAGGCACTGAAAACACATCGACCATCCCAAGAATGCAGATGCAAATAAAACTCCATTTTAATATATAATTGCTAATTATCTCGTTCACGCATCGTCTGTAGAAAACGTCCATAATTGTGCAGATGGAGATAAGCAGACGTATTCAAATGAGAGCGAGGGAAAGTGCGCGCGCGCAGATTCACTGAACATTATGCTGACGGCGCTTTAATTAGATTGTTGCGGTCGGGATCGCGAAATACCTTGGTGTTCAGCTTGTGGACAGAAGAGATACGTAGACAGGTAAATGAAGCAAACTCATGAACAGGGTCTCTTTTGTCTGTGGTTTATGTTTAGAGTTATGCAAATGATGGCTACGTAAAGCAAAATCTTTATTGAATTGAATTCAATTGTTGACCAGATTACTAAAGTAATAAATAAGACAGTTTTCTGATGGTTTGTCACGGCTAAAAGAATTGATTGATTATTGTGGTCTGTCTGGCATATCTTTAAGTTAGAACGATACGAAGATTACCTACATTTATATAATTATGTTAGCGGACCTGACAGACGCTGTCCTGCCCGAACAGCGCAACCTAGCGGGCCCAATTGTGAATCCAAACCAACCAGGGACCAGCTCAAACCCGCAAAAAAAAATCATCAGTATCGGTCCAGCCGTCTAGGAGAAGTTCAGTGACATACACACATACAGATGAATTATATATGTATATAAAGATAGGAAGGTCCATAACGTTATATTTCACTGAATTTTGATCTCGAGCTAAAAGTTGTTATTTTTTCTAGTCTTGAATGTAGAGACACGTAGCGTCTACAATGTCATTACATTACATGTGGCAGACGGATAGTGCACAAAAAAGACAAAGTTTTTGCAGTCTTGTTTCAAACCAGAAATGAAACGTGACTAACAGACTACAACCTGTCTGTTATTATCAAATTACTGTAATTTAAGTTTTTGTAAACAAAGGAAGAAACGAATAAAAATGATTTCATTCTTTTTTGACCATGAACACTGCGTAGCTCTCGTAAATTGATTTTTTAGGCATTTCTTGGTGTTCGGTGTAATAAGATGCCATTAAATTGAGTAAATATTTGAACAAATTGTGTTTGAGCAAGCGATGGCGTGTCATTGCACAAAGCCGAGCCACCAAGTGCACTTAAGCGCTCAATTTAAGTGCAAATAGGGACACTTTATCATCATATGTTTCTGAACTCCTCTCTAAACGAGTATGGCGCCTTATTTAGAGAATAGCGCCCAATTCATTTGTATTGTAGTAAGAAGAAGTATTTCATATAGCTAACCTATTCAAAGGTTTATTTATACGGTTATCCTATTAACGTTGTTACGTATAATGGTCAAAAGTAAACTAAATGAAAAAGAAAAACAACGTTTCTCAATTCAGAATCCATATAACTGTGCCATTAACTTATCTTACTACAACTTGCTCTCTTTTAATAGTTAAAGTTATAAAAAAATATATAAAATAACCCTGTGCCCGTACCTACGCTAGGTATATGTTCCATGAGTACTGGGTGTGTGACCGAGCCCTGTACTTAGAAGTTAATGTGGGGAATTGATCCGGCTTGCATAATTAAACGTTAGATCGCACCGAGATAGGGGGTGCGTCCAAACTAATGAGTTTTGTTCGCGTGGGCCGCTTTCGCTTTGTGTCTTAACTTGTACCTACCATTATTGTATCTAATCGATGTTTACGCTTGTTATTAACACTAAATTTACATAGACAGCAAGTTCTTCTTATATATAACTAGCAGCGCCCTGCGTTTTCACCCTCATAAGTTTCGATTCCGTGGGTATATCGGGATAAAAAGTATCCTATTTATTAATCCTGGTTATAAACTATCTGTGTGCCAAATTTCATCCAAATCCAAACTCAAACTATTTATTTCAACTAAACCAATTACAGGCACTTTTGAATTGTCTTGGGTCGTTCAGTCAAAAAGATGAAGCTAGTTGCCCATTCCAAAGCGTAGTAGGTACCTATGGAGAAGAACGGGCAAGAAACGCCATGGACACTCTTTTTAACCGACTTCTAAAAAAGGAGGAGGTTCTCAATTCGGATGTTTGTATTTTTTTTATGTTTGTTTGCTCATAGCTCCGTCGCTTGCCAACCGATTTGAAAAATTCTTTTTTTGTTGGATAGGGTATACTTCCCAAATGATCCCATGAAAATTTTATCGAAATCGGACAAGCGGTTTTTGAAAAATCAACAAAAATCAAAAAAAATATCCCAACAAAAAAGTGAAAAGTAAAAACTTTTTTACAAAAAAAAAATAACCGACTTCCATAAAAACACTACAAAGTGAAAAATAACTTTAATTTCGGAAGTCGGTGTCGAAAAAAGAAATAAAAAAAGCAAAGACACCGACTTCCGAAATTAAAGTTATTTTTCACTTTGTAGTGTTTTTATGGAAGTCGGTTGTTTTTTTTTTGTAAAACAGTTTTTATTTTTTAAATCACAATAATATGGTTACAAAGTATTTGTTACATCATTCATGTTAAAAATTATGCATGTGAGACCGATGCAGAACGTTAAAATATAATAAATTGAATCAAAATAAGCCATGGCAGCAAAGAGTTGACCAGTCCCTACTGATGGCACCCGTTCACGAACATGATGCATAGATTAGAACCATTCAGCTCAACCATTTTGAAGGCAGCTAAATGATCCAACACATGCGCCACCATCAGCGAGATATTAAAGTGAGCATGACATACTCTCAGCCGCCAAGGCATATTCAAGTCAATGAAAGACGTACCCAGTAAATGGTAGCTTTATAGTATGTACAATAAAGTACTCACATAATGTGCTATGCAATTATACAATATTATGAGATCGAATTTATATAATGCAAAAATTGTATTTTAAAATCTTCAGCAGCTCCAACAGTATGTAGGTAGGGTAGGCGTGTGTGAAGTATTTTCAAATGCTAATCAATTTATTTATGCGTCCTGTGGAGCAGGACCAGCGTTTAGCCAAGCATTTTTGTCAGCGATGTAATCCCCCAACTTATAATATGCTTGGCTGCATAGTGTGCGTTTTATGTAAGATTTGAATTTCGTTTCATTGACTTGGAGTATGTGGGGAGGTATTTTATTGTCACATTTTAAACAGTACCCCATGAAGGAAGAGTCTAAGCCAGTCTGAAACCTGGTTGAACTAATTGGTCCCTAAATCTAGTTCTATATGGGTGTCTGTCGCCTCTTTTACTGAAAAGATTTAAATTTTTCCTTTCGTACATGATGTTTTCATAGATATATTGACAAGGTACCGTCATGATATTAATATCTTTAAACAGTTCCCTTAGAGTCCAGTCCATGCAGTCGTTTTTGCGTGAAAGAATAACAAACATCCATCCATCCATCCGTCTATCCATCCATCCATCCTCACAAACGTTCGCGTTTATAATATTAGTAGGATAATCTGCTGATTACGTGTCATCTACTTAGTCCTAAGTTTATTCTGATCCGCGTTGTTTGGAACAAGCCTTTAATTGAAACTCATTATTTCTTAATGTTGTTATTAATATTCGTATAATTACTATTAATAGTATCGACCATGGAAGATGCATTGCGGAGGGTTGTAAAAGTTGATAGGTCATCGCTAGTTAAAACAATAAAATACTGATTATGACAATTTGTGCGAATGCGAACCAAACAAGATCTTACACTACTTCTGACCCATGCGTGATGGAGTATGAAAAGCTCTACATTTATGAAAACTCAAACTGACCTGCGTCATAATATAATTTGCCTTTTCTTTTCTAAAATACTTATCTATATATGTATAAAAATCTATATATATATAAAAATAAATAAATAAATCCCTGGAAATTTCACACAGCACCATTTGTCCCAAGCTAAGCAACCTAATGCTTGTGCATATATATAAATGAAACCCTATTTCCCTTGGTCACGCCATAACTTGGGAAGAACTACCGATTTCCATATTTTTTTTAAAGTTTTCTAACACTTTGTAGAATGTTCTTAAGAACCTAAGAGAAAAAAAAAGAAAGTTGCTTCACGCGAACGAAGTCGCGAGCAGAAGCTAGTGAGAAATGATTTTATTTCTGCAAGTAAGTTTGTGCAAACACTTTTACACGTCAATCATATTTCAAAAACTAGATGAGGTCAGCGTTCTGAAACAAACTCAGAGGTCACAGTCTCTTTTAAAGTCCAGACATAATGTTGGTCAGTTAACATAGCAACATGTCTTATCTTCTTAAAGCGTTGTTATTTTAATAACATAACAACATCACGCCTGTGATCCCCGAAGGATATGGCAGAGGTGTGCCTGTAGTGCACCCACATTTCGCCAGTTGTGTTTGTTATGTTAAATTAATTTTAAAGGCTGTTAATAATTTTACGAGAGTTTCGTAACAAAACTTAATTCTCTGCTATAACGTGCGACACACACCTCGGTCGTTATGCAAGGGTCATAAAAAGGCACGCAAATGAACGCCGGTCGCCGCATGCTATTGAAACGTCAGTCACTTCATTCTTGTATCGAACTTACTCAGTTATTCACTTGAACTCGATAAAAACTACGCTCTGTACATATGCGAGCTTCTTATGGCAAATACTAGCTGCCGCCTGTGGCTTCGTCCGCGTGGTATGTTGATAAAAGTAGCATATCCTTCCCCAGTGCTTAAAGTATCTTCATACCAAATCTCACCAAATACGGTCGAGCTGTTTCGGAGATTAGCCTTAACAAACAGACAGAATGATTTTATTTATTTGTATGTATCTACCTTTATAATTTTCTTCGATCTTCAAAACATAAATTGTTGTAAATTTTGATTCTACAAGATTGTAGTCTTTCAATAGCTAGATAAGCATTTCACTTTTTACCTTCTCAGTGGGAAAATGACGTAATCTAACTAGGAAAATTTAATTGCATAAAGCTTTTATCTTTGATCACCAATAAACAATTGTCATTTTTTGCGACTGCGATTAATAGTCGCGTGACATAGTTGCATGTGCGCCCTTCCTTACCTTACGTAAGCGATGTCTATGGGAAGAGCAGAGAGCTCGGGAAACCTGATCGACGTAATTACGCTAATTATACGTAACATGTAATATTACTCGTCATCAGAATCAATATAAAAAATATTAAGTGCAAGCTTTATGAGGAACATGTTTGAAGAATTCCTGATTGAGTACAGAGCTGATGGATGCATAAATGTAACATGTGTCGGGGGCTTTTGATAGATGCGAGAGTGCCGGTGGCACGAGTCTTGGAATAGTTCTGTTTGTTGAGACCCACGACTATATCGTATTTTCTGTAAGCTTTAAATGTGTGTTCTAATCTACGACGAAAGTATCATTGTGATGATTTTTGCACAACTCTTAATAAACTTCCAGTTTCGTTTCTAAACAAGTTATTTGTTGCGATGCTTCGTAGATTATCAAACCCGATTGATCTCACGCTCGACATAATTCTCATATCGATCACAATAGAATGGAATACTCTTTCTTATGTACACCATACCTATATGATATATACATAAACAACACACACAAATAAATATAAAGAAAAACTACGTTAAATCGTAGTTACTATAAAATAGCGACACAAATCATAACTTGCACAAAAAACCAGTGTGACTTGAACAGCGAAATATTTCCCTGACAAACAGTTGGAGATAAAAACCGCGATTAGTTTAGTTATTTAGTATATCGTACTCCGCACGCCACATTCCTAATTTTTTACATGCAGTACTATGGGAATAGCATTTGTTCTATTGTGTGATTGCGATCAAATCGTTTGTTCGCTCGAACAATCCATTGCTAATTACAACGAGATCGAAATGCTATGTTTTTAATAGCTTTCTACAGTTAAACGCGATGGAAATTGATTTTTGAAGTTCTTGCTTTAGGTGCGATTTGCTTTTTCGCAGTTGCATACAAAACAATTTTTCAAATATTATTAGATACTTATTATTTTCGCATTTACTATAATAAAACAAAGAAAATATATTTACTTACTGAGCCTTCAACAATTTACTTTATTATTTATGTGCTTATTTCCAACGCTTAAAATGCACGGACTATACAAACATTACATGTTATTTTAATTGAGGTTCGAATAATCGCAATCCTACAAGATTGAGGTGTAGGCAAGTGGGAGTATTACTAATATATCTGTTTGAAGCTGTGTACATAATTCATATGTCTGTGTACATAATACTGCAAGGGTTATGTGCTAATAATAAACAGTTCAACACAATAGTTTCGCAAACATTGATATATCGAGAACGCATGAACACAGAGCGGCGCGTTGAAGTCTTTTGTTCTAACGGCCATATCGTGCGTGATGCGCCTGAGTTTTGTGAATGTGAGACAATCTTCTAAATTAATATTAATGGGCAAATTTAACATTAATATTAGGAATTTAATATATTGTGACAACAATAGGGATATTATTATTTCGTGATAAACATTGGTCAATTAATAAAAATGCTGTATCCTTACAGTATAATAATAATAAAAAACAGCCAATACGTGCCCTTGAACCAAATAACTTTATCAATTCAATACACTCAATAAAAATGTGTTAAAATATTTCTATAAACATGTCTTTACAAAATCTAAAATGCAAATATAAGAACCCTAATATAAGGGAAAGAATGGGAACAAAACCATCCCGGTAGGGTTGCCCTCAAGCCCTCAACACGCCCCTCGTAACGGATGCTCAGAAACCGTTGATCATATCAAAGAATTACCTACCATTATTTTTTTTGTCATGTTTTACAAATTACCTGAGTCAAGTCAAGTCCAAACCTTATCTCTATTTCCTTAAAGTTTAAAATTAAATGATGAAAGGTTTATTAAAAAATGCTCGAACAGATTTTGTTGGACGTTGAGCCGCAGGGTGTACAGGCATCGAGTTACAGAAAGCAATTTGAGCGCATTAGTATTTAATGACAAAGAGCCGTATAGTGTTGAGTTACAAGCGCTAGGTAATCAAATACACGCACTTTGGAATAATAAATGATTTCATTTAGGTACTTATAAAAAAAGAAACTGTCTCGTACAGGGTCTTAGTATTATTCTAAGCGATGGCCGTTTTGCGTGTGACGCATGTTTTCCACCAACTTGTTATTTTTTTTGTGTTTTTCTTGTTCTTTTTATGCGTCATGTTTACCGCAAATAAACATATTTTCTTTCTAAACTTGTTTAAGGTGTGTCCATGTCAGGCCCTTTGTACACACACATTTTGTACTTGCCGTGAAAATCTACGGTTTATTCGCCATGTATAGGCACGGTCGTCAGTGTTGTATGGTTCACTATGGAAGTTTATTGACAGACACGTTTTTTTACGCCGCGGTTTATACGCCGTACCGTAAAGAAACCAAACTCAAACTCAACTCAAACTCACTCAACAAACTCACAGAGATGGTATCTAAGAATATTCAAATTGGCAACGGTTGGTCCTCGCACTGAAGACATCCAAGGAATCGTTTTATGTTTATGTGTGATCACACTTTAGACAAAGATTCAGAAGGTACACATTGTTGAATGTGTGATATAATATCATACTTATCCGTGCGGTATAACATAAGGTACGAACAGACCTGACAAATAAAAACCCTCCTTCCCTTTTCCTAGTCTTAACCAGCACCGCAAGCTCTCTCTCTTCGGCTTTGTTAACTCACCCGTTAGCCTAGATGACTTCAAACATCAGTGCTGATAGAGGAGTCTTATGTTTTTGAAACCGAGCCTGCTGTTGGTCTGGTTTATCAACCTGGATAGGGTATGGAGATACATATTGTCACCAACAGCGGATTTCAATAACCTGTGTAGCATCACGAGAAGTAAGCCTTCTCTACATATTAATGTACTGGGCCTCCTACGATGGTCGGAGGAACAATGGCACTGTTAATGGGCGAGCTCGGTAGCTGCGCTGGCGCACCGAACAAAGCCCGTGACGCTGCCCAGGGTTGACACCGACCAAAAAAGAGTGTTTTTTTTTGTACATTGTTCAGAAGCGGATTATAAATACTTAGTGATCTTTTACTTTAAGCTTTTGAAACTGCGGTACTGTATTCAATGGTGATTTTAATGGGACCTGGTTAATGGAGGTAACGTGTGTCAACCATTTACCTCCTATAATGCTTGGTATTGTTAGTGAGGATTATTGCCAGCAGTGGGTGAAACAAAGTTGCCAATGATAATGATTTAGATAATCAGACTCATCGAAAAGTTTGACCATGAATACTGAAGACTTGACAAACACCCATGCATCAAAGCACGTGATGCTACAGTCCAATGTGTTGGGCCTCTGTGTCGGTCTGTCTTCTTTAGTATTTAGCCTCGTAACCTCGCTTAAACCAGGAGTTTCACCGTCAGCGTCGGTAACCCACGAGTGCGCGGCAACAATAGAGCGGTCCTGCGCACGCGCCGCTTACACAAGATCCGATTACTTTCAGCCGATTTCCTCAATTCTGCCCGATTGTTTGTTTGTTTGCCCAACGGGAGCAATAGAGCGATACCATAGATTGCTCAATAGGTAATACACGAACAATGGAGCTTTCTTTCAATCACTGAATTGTGTTTGAATTTGTGCCGGAAATAATTGTTGCTTGGTTTCCTTTGTGGGATTACATTCATTGGTAATGCCGTCGCCGGTTTTACTTTGGTCGTATTGTCAATATTTCACATCGGTTAAATCTTCTGACTTACGAATAGCCGTGCGGTTTCACGCCCGTAAAAGGGAATGATAGGCTGAAGATCTGTCTGCTAGAAATCACAAAGTGTGACCAGTCCATCTAAAAACAGAAATGATTAAGAGAATAACTGGTATTACTCAGAAATCGTCGAGTGCGATTTCTGAGTAATACCAGTTTTTCACCGTGTTGAAAAAATGATTGAATCACATTTGACATTTGTTCAAGTATCAACACTCGACAACCCCACTACAGCGCGCTACAATTATAACGATGAAATAATCACAAATCATTGTCTAATAACCACTTGCACGGGGAGGCGGCCAGGGAACGGGGGGCGACAGACAATGCGACCGTAACGCACCTCCGTGCGACAATCGCAGCAGATTGACGTTTACTACCGTTATAAACGTAACAAACGTATTGTGGAGATGCAGTTGTTTGTTGTGGTGTAGGGTACAAGAGATAGCGACTTTAGTATCATGAATATTTGCTTCTAAACATAAAAATATGCAGAAATATATTTTTTTTGTCATTGAAAGCATACCCATGCAGTGGAGATCCCTTAATATAATATGCTCGGCACCTGTGGATGTTGTGGAAGATGGTATGGACTAGGATTTGTGCGGATTTTCTATCCGCTCTAATTGTGGCATCATGGACAGTCAAATCAAATCTAGTTTATGAAAACCATGGCCAGGTATGATTAACTGGGCAACAAATCTCACGATCACCCGTTCTTTAAAATTCCATTTCCAACAGCGTATCTTTACCGGTTGTTAAGGTAAAACCGATAGAACCTGCTCCGCCTACACCTTACACCACAATCCACCTTCATCCAGCGTACCCTCGCACTAAGCATTGATTGAAGTATACACATGTTATTGAGAGCACCCTGTTATGCTCCCGCGCACGCATGCTTGATCATTCCGAAAACTATGACAATACAACTCGATCGCTTTTGATCGTCATGTCAAATGCCTGACGTTGAGTTATGACGAGTTTACGATTATTGCGTCTGAGTTTACAATGTTAGGGACGCATGCGATATTTTTGGGGGAATTCGCAATTCAAATGCTAGGGGAACAAATGAATTATGTTTGTGAGTGAATGATTTGAGTGTAGTGGAGTGTGCTTCTGTTTTGAGCATACAAACATTGTGTTAGGGCTTGGGCATGTTGACTCTTGAAGATAGTACGTTGGTGAATTGATGATGGGCGATATGAGAGGGTGTGTTAAACAAAGCTTGTGCTTGGTTTTTGGATAATGAGCCTTATGTGCTTAGGATTTACTATAAACACCACCAACTACGCTAGCACGCATCGATAACATCCACCAAAAAATATTTTTAGCGTAGTGTTGCTGAATGCACAAACCGAAGACCTCCGTTCAAGTGACAAAAGGACTACTTTTTTTAGGTACTTACGTTAGATTAGACGATCAAAGTTTCACACATATTCAACTGTATCTTATCTAAAACAGTTATCCAATAGGTACCTATAGTTAAATGTACAAAAATATAACAATTCTTAGTTCAGATTTGACACAGACATCGTAAAATCCCTATAATCTCCTAACAATACACTTCTGAGTCAGACATAAATAAATGACGTTACTCCAATAAAAAATAGCATTTCCCCGGCGTTTGCGTTAGAAATGTTTAATTCAGAACAGGTTTACTACAAAGCCGGTCGCGAGCCCCGGCCCACAATGCTGTACACTCATTTATATCGCTCACGCCGAACAAATGGGGTAAGCACAATGCTTGGCTGGATTTCTAAAACAACCCTTTGTGACACAACCTTTTCTAATATATTCACTGTAGGGTCAGTAACCCGATATTGTGATGCTAGCAATTTATTTGCAACAAATCTTTTTTTAAGAAAACAAATTATGTGTGCTCTTTTTTGTCTATGAAATGTTATCTCCTCGTAGAGGTGCGAACGTTTCGGTTGTTATTTTTTTAATGTTTTCTGTTACATATGTATGCTGGCAATATTTATCGATATGAAACTGTCTGGACGATTATTCCCACGCTCTCGGTCACGACTCGCAATTACCCTTTGCTATGCTAGGAGGGGCTCGAAATTATGGAGAAAAACAATAAACACACTATCGAGAAACACTTTACTGGACTTACTTACTTTCAAACTTACTTTACCGCTACGTTCTCTTGCTCATTTTGTGAGCTGACTTTTTCCAGAATTCCATTATCATCATCACTTCCAAGAAATTAAACATAAATGGGGTTTATTCATAAACGATAACTAAAGTTAAGTAACGATTAAACGTCAAAATGTATGGTTAAACAGTCGCTAATCACTGCTCAACTTTAAGCAACGTTTATGAATAAAGGGGAACGATTTTGAATTCGGCTTAACACACTGTAGTGAACATTAAAATTTTGTCAAAGAATGTAAGTACTTTATAAAATCATTGAACCTCATTTTACTTAGAGAAAATAAAATAAAATAATAACTGAAGACTAAATAACAACTCAAATATCTATCAAGTAATTAGTAATTACCTAACATTATGCCATGGCAAGTTTAAGTTAAAGTTCAGTTGCGTCTCCACAAACCGTTTCAAATAACTAGGCACAAACCCAGTCATCATAATATTATATCGTGTGGAGTGCGAATGTCTTTGAGATGGAAGCGAGCGGCGTTAATCCCATGATACCTCGGCTCAGGCGGGCACTGCTTACGACCCAGTAGGTAAATAAGTGTATAATGTATGGCTACAACTGTCCTCGTATTAACTCGTACTCATTTTATAGCTACGAGATTGCTTGCTTGTTGCTGTGGGCTGGAAAAGTACTTGGAACTTGTTAGAAACTTACATTAATTTAATTTTAATAATCTTGTTGTTTTTACTGCATATTATTTGTATTAGCTCATTACTGCATAACTGGACCCAAGAGATTAAATTCTAGATAGGTACTATGGGTCATTGGAGGACGTCAACCTATTAGATAACTGTAAGAAAGCCCTGTCTTTTGAACCAAGGGCAGCAAAGTTCAAGTAAACGCTTGACTGAACACATACATATTATATTACATACGAATATTTTCTTCGACTTTCAATCCAATGCACAAAAATAACACATCTGGTTGCATATAAGCATTATACACATAATCAGCCTGTAATGTTCCCACTGCTGGGACACAGGGGCTCCTCTCTGTATGAGGGAGTGGGCCGTAATCCACCACGCGGACCCAGTGCGGGTTGGTAGATGTCACATGTTATTGACATGACGTAAATTTAAGTTTCTAGGAAATACAAGATCTAATCACGCAACATGCAAGATCATCTGGTTGCAAGATCATACATAATTTTAACTGTTTTAAAAGTACTGTTTTTAAATCATTAGGTGGTTGATGCCACGGTAGTAAAACTGAACACTAATGATTAATAAAAGCTTAATGAAACATCCACTGACCTGAAAGAAATAACATTAGTTTTCCAGTGAACTCGGGATTCGTTTAAATTATCTAGCTAGGCAATTAAGTTACTCTTCACCATAAGAGTTATGGCAAATTAGTGGCAGAAACCCATTAAATTTGACAGCACCATTAATATCACCAAACAATACTAATCACCTTAAAAAATATTCTAATTATAAAATACATTAAGGCAGATTACAAACGAGCTAACCGAATAAGGCAAGTGGTTACATGTTAGCGGTCATTGAGTTAATCCTATGGGATTAATGTCCTTAGCAAAGTAAACAGGAAACGCGCGTGTACTTAACTAAATTAGATAGAATGGTTTGGATTGATCCAAAACTACAACACCAGCACAAAGTAACGTTATATACCTACGTGAAATATCGACAGACCTACGTAATGTATCATAAACTCTGTGGGCGGGGACTATGATGAGGGCAGCAAAAAATTAGATACTGCGATTTTGCTCATATTAAAAGATGTACCAGCACGCGTGGTGGCCTGGTATTATGACGATAATGATGACGTAAGCTCATTTTGGACCACATCACGGTCGTTAAGTCTGTAGGCAGCCTTACAGCGCGTAGTGGCGCACGCATTGTGCGACGCGAGAGCGGTGCGCACGCGCGGCATCCCGCACTCATTAGCGTGCGTGATGTCACCGCTCTTAATGCCGCGCTGCAGCGCTGCATCGCTCATTCATCGAGAGCTTTAGCTTTTTGCCGCTCTTGTTCCGCTCGCGAACTAACGATGAAGATAACCAGCTAAGTATGTAGCTCCTATTATAGGTTTCACTAAGAAAAAAAGAAAAGTTGCTTGCCGACTCATAATTGGTACTAGAAAATTGTCGAGCTGTTAATTAGGTAAACATTTAACTGTCTCATAAAAAATATTGATAGAACTGATATAACATTTTATTGCGAAGGAAATGACAATTATGAGTGAGATCTATCGACCATTTATAGATGACGAGTTTTTGTTGACTTTTTGGACCGTTCTTGGTGATAGATACATACTGCTATAACTTGTCTTAATTATTCTCGAAAAATCTCCAAGGTATTTTCTTATTGGAATCTCATCCAATCCAATAATGACCTTGTTTTGCTAACCAGGTGACCCAAAGTGGTCAGATTATCACGTCCAGCCAGTAGAGCGGATGATGGCAGCAGGTGAAGGAAAGTGGTGGAACATTTGGAATCGAAAGTTTTGCCACATTCCGCAGTCAAAGTCAAGCATTTGCTGCTTAGCATTGTTGTATTACTGATGAGCACTCACCCGGAAATCTAGATGAAAGTCGATTATTTGTTCCAATGGTTTTTGTCCTAATTGGAAATCAACTGTTTTTGTCAACTGTGCTTATTGGCGATGTGTCCTCTATTGGAACAGTTTAGTGATTGCACTACGGAACAATTGCAAGATGTATGCTTTGTTGGTAAAGGTGTAACCAAGAGAAACCAAGTCTTCCCTATAAATGCCTTGAAATTCTGATCGAATGACGCCTTTGATATTGCAGGGTGATGTGAGACCTATTGATCTAGACATAACGTTCATTTTGCACAAATGAGGTGTTTGTTCAGGTGTTTTTTTCGTATTGCCTATTCATTATTTACCTTTGTGCAGCTGTATGAAGTTTCCAATCAACACGTGCATTCGACCGAACACACACGTGCAATTGGAAAAGTGCCAAAACTCTGGACTGACTGGAAATTCCTTGATGCCACAAGAATGTGTAACCTTAGTAGCCACTTCATAGAAAAAAGTTGTTCTTTGTTCTTGTTCATAATTCTATAAATTGCTAAAGTGATTTTCTATTCTTGTAAAACGGTAAAATACAGCAGCGAATGGCACATAATCATTTCGAAGAAAAATAGAAACAACATCAATGAGCTCTCTAAAGTTCATTAAAAATCAATCAAAGAAGCTCGTAACGTAACAACTCAATCACAAAAACTCATTCAGCTGTCTGAGCAGATGAATGATCGATGACTCATCACCTCACGCATGCGCACACTGTTCACCGTGATGGGTGACAATTTGCGCCTGACCACACCCTCGTGGGATTCAGGGCATCTTGAGGTATATTTGTAATGTTGTGGGAACAATTTGTAACCATGTGAATGCTGTACGGAAATAGACCCGTGGTTATGTTGTTACATAGTTTTAGCTCGGATTACCTAATGTTTTTCGGTTTCGGCACCATGCGATTGGTTTTTGATGCAATAGGCAAACAGTACCCTCCGCCTACTGGATTAAAGGTGGACCACTAGACAGTACGATAGACCCGGGTGAATTTCTGTACATTTGTAAAGTTCAAAGTCTCATTTTTATTTTGATAGCATTATCGACCGGACGCTCAATTAAAATTTCATTCCAATACTTGATTCCTTAAATAATGGCCACTAGTTCTCTTTTAACCTGCTCATACATTTCTTCTCGAGTGTTGGTGCCTGTGAACTCTGCGTCACGGCGCATGCGCGCGCCCTCCGCCCTGAGCGCCCGCGCACCTGTCCGTTACGCTCCGCGCGTCGAGCCGCACTTGACCAATAATGTGAGCCTTAGTTACAAGTGCAATGACTTTAGCTCCAGTTCGTAATTTAATAATAATGTTTAAGTTATGTAACGGAAAATACGCGCGATTCACAAAAGCTTAGCAAAGCTTTCAGTTTGAAACCCTGATTTTGAGGGGTTTGTGGCTTAGTAATAACAGCCGCACGGGTCCATCGATCAGATTAAGCTACACTTGCCGCGGTTCGTCTGTGGATGGGTAACCATCTTTACATAATTCGTGGATCTTTGGCAGTCGTTACGGGTCGTCACAAGCCCGAAAGTCTGACAACCAGTCTTACCAAGGGTATACCCTGAATACTGAGTTGTGGAGGTCAGATAGGCAGTCGCTTCATATAAAATAATGGTATTCAGCTGCACAATATTGGGCAAACTTATGGAATAGCTCTTTTATCTATTCTATGGGAATTAGATTGGGTCTAGAAATATTTTTGCAGCAACCGCTACTTCCGTGCGAAACACGATTTTGAGAGATTCGCTAAGAATTGAAGATGAATTAAAGTGAAATCGTTAAAGATATCAAATCATTCGTATGAGATCTTCGAATGATATTACCGCGAAAGTATTGCGCTTTTCCACCATCATAGTTGCTTGGTGAAATCACGTCGATCGCCACCGCTATCTAATCGCTAGTGTGATAGAGTCTTTACGGGATAATTAGCAAGATATCTGTCGGCTGTATCTTGTTTATTTAATTAGGGACAAGTGTACCAATAGCACCACTAGTAGGTGGGGATGCGGTGAAAATGTTCGCTTTCCAAGGAACCTGTTGCCGCGAGTCATCTCCACAAATGTTACTGGAATGCCGCAATCGAGGGAGGTTAAGGTTTAATTATCTTAGGCAATGTACCTACGTGTTAACGTGGGTTTTCATGAATGGTTTGCACTTGCACCTACGAGTGCTCAACGAACATTTAATTTAGTTTTCACTCACTTTCGTAACGTCAGAGAAGGTCGTTACAATAATTAAATAATAATAATAATAATATCCCTGGACATTTCACACAGCACCATTTGTCCCAAGCTAAGCAACCTAATGCTTGTGAATTCGATATGTTTGTAATGTAATGTTCCGCTCGTGCTGCCTTTTATTTGTTACTTCTTGTTCTAAGCAACAACTTGATTTTTTCCTATGTTGGAGACGTCACAATAGAGACGTGAAATAAATACTTCAAAGATGGTTAAATCCTTGCCTCTCTATGTTCGCCTTAAAGAATGCCACAAAGAGAATGACATCACAAATCACAGTTCTGATTAAATTGAACCCGAACTATAAGCGTACCATTATTGTTAAATAATATAACAGTTCATTGGTATCATAACGTGCGTGCCTCATCGATCGGCTGCGCGGGCGCAGGCCCCCGCTGCGAGAGTTAGGTCGCCATCACGCACTTGAGATCTACTGATATTGCGCTATTTCTTGAGAAACCGCTGGAAATGTGCGTAAGATATGGCATTGAAATGGAGCTGCTTTTAATATTATGTAGCGGTTTATATATTTATAGTATTTTAAAGCCTTGCGAGTGTAAAATAACATTCGACGTAAAAGACAAAAGTAGTGAACGCTTGAACGGCTGTAAAAAGTTTAATAACTATTCATATCCATATAAAGCGTTATTAATCATGATGTTCGTATAAATCTTTAATAAACAAACCATTTTTTGGACTAATCCAATTAAACTTTTTTGGCTACTTTTAGCACGACCATTAGTAAAACGATTTCTAACAGTATATTTTAACTATAGCTACGTAGATAATAGTATGTGTCTTTCAAGCATTGTTGCAAAAAATATCATGGAATCTCCAAGTAAAGGAACATTGCCCAAAGTACCGTATTGCACAAGTTTGGTGGCAGCAGAAAGACTAGTAAAAACCTAAGTTATGTATGTTCAACACAGGATACAGTATGTTGATGTATGTGTAGTACTGCCCAACGGCCCATTCGAACAAAACGATAAACTATGTTGTTTACTACGCCTTAATATTTCATAAAGGTAGGTACTATTGTTTGTAACAATAAATCTGGTTTTGATCATTCAGTAAACTGTCTATGATTTAGATTTATTATAACAATTTTTGAACAGAATATTTAGCATGATCGGTATAATTTATGCTAATTTAATAAACCTGAGAGCGTTTGTTTTATTATTGGAACGCGGTAATCTGTGGAACTACCAGTCGGATTTGAACAATTCTTTTTGCATTTGATGCCAAATTCTTGATGAAGGTTATAGGCTATTTAACATCACGCTTATACCCGTAGGAGCCGAGCAAAAAGGTGCAAGCAGGTGGATCGGGGGCCGAGGTTATACAAATGTGGCTGTTATTTTAGTATATTGTGTATCTTACGACTTCCACGTGAACGAAGTCGCGGGCAGAAGCTAGTACTGTATAATATGTAGCACCAATATGTGACAATGATGTTTATACTGGCATGTCTATTGTCCAATGTAAACATTGTTTGTTTTCACCATTCGTGTCATTACAACCTCTGGTCATGCATCAATGTCAATAAGGAACACCGGTTATGGAGGAAATGTAAAGAGGAAATGATTCGTAGGAGCATTATGGTCGCTGAAGCGTCACCAATGTCTCCGGTCGCGGGGTAGCGACGTCACTGGTCGCTGGTCGCCGGTTGCTGGCAATTAACTACGAGTAGCTGCATGGTATGTGGGCATTACTTCCGTTCATTATGAATGACATTGAATGTTAACTTGTTGAGTCTTGAACTCATTATGAATTACGTCACAGGTTGATGGGTGAACGCCTTCGCCTCGGTTTTTTTTAGACACCATGGTCCATGACTCTGATTCTTCATGTAATTTCCTGTAATGGTGACAGATAGTTAGGTTGTCAACAGGACAGAAAGGTAGTTATAAAGTGTAGTGATTATTAAAAGTGTCGAAGGAAATGTACACTTAGAGAGTTATCAAAGTTAATTGTGGAGATCCATAATAATGTGTAGGTAGGCGTTAACAAACGGATGTGCTAAAACTTTAACCAGCACATCTATTTTGTTTGTTTTCTTTATTACTCGGGGAACGTATCTTTTTATGACAAATTAACCAATATTTGTTTCTTTCGGCTTTTATTTCCATATTTATACGATTAGCTGGTTGTGAACAAGGTATTGCAGCACGACAACCTTTGCTCCACGATATTTCTCTTGGCTGACACCCACGAAAAGATCGTGCTCATTATTATTCGATTAGGGACCACACAAGTTAATCTATCTAGTTAATCGAATAGTATTTCAACATAATATAAGTAAATCAGCAAGTCTTACTAAATCACAATCGATATCGGAGTTGATTAAATTATCGTTCGGAAACACCCACGACCCGTAACTCTTATAAGGGAATAAACACAAATGTTTTGTAGTTATCAGTTTCAAGTAGTTTCTACTGCATTGCCAACTATGTTTATTTATGTGAATTATTCATGAGTTTTAAAACTAATTAAATTCAACAGCGATAATGCTCGTTCAAGTGAGGTACACTGAAAGGCAAACGATATTAAGGGGATGTTGGATAATTTTGTTTTATTAACTTAATGAAGAGCATGTGACAAGAAAAGGGTGTAATGTGATGATGCCTGTGAGAAAAGAGCGATAGATAGAATGCATATGGTGACTGCTTATAGAGATGTGTGGAAGATATTCAGAAGTATAGATAATTTTTGGAGACGATGGATCTATAGCTGAAACAGAAAATTTAAGAGGGAAATAAGAGGAATTGATAAAAGAATGTATAATTGTATTGGCGTTATAATGTTGAAACCACACATGCCGCAGTATCATCCTAACTGAGGGCCCCAGAATTACTCACAAAAAAGACCAAAAATGTTTCTTGTCTGCGGCCGCTTTGCCGACCGGTTTGCTCCGGCGCACTTTTGAATAATTTCTCTTGATACAGTGACTTGATACCGTACGGACGGAATTATTCCGTTTCGATAGTCCGCGTGCTGTTATCTGGAGCGACGTACTCCACAATGTTACAGAAAACACTTTTTGTGTGTGTTTTAGTCCATTTAAGTTGTACAAACTGTAATCAGTACAGGCTGCCTTCTAAATTGGATGCTAATTAACGTTGGATAGTGCAATTTGTAAGACTCGATAGTAGCGATAGCAAGAAGAGAAGAGCTACACTACATGAAGCGGTAGAATCGTACACTGTATTTTGGAGTCATGAACGGTTTCTGTTTTAACTGGACTGGACTGGCTTTTTTTTTTTAGCAAGAAGAGAAGAGCTACACTACATGAAGCGGTAGAATCGTACACTGGTTTCTGTTTTAACTGGACTGGCTGACTGGATGATTAGCAGCATTTGAATAACCCAAAAAATCACAATGTCATTATTCTGGAAATCCTATAAAAACGATGATACTAAGCCAAGAGTTTGGGCCCTAGTTTTACTTATCCTAGATGAAGAAATAGTTTTATAGGTTTTTGAAGTTAGGAAGTCTGCTCGCTATTATGAAGCAGTTACAAAAATGACAAGACGGTGCATCGTCACTAACGAGATCTTTTTCAATATTTCCGGCCAACACGGGACACATCATTTTAACTCTCGACTAATCACTGGCCCCGTCTTCGATATTTCAGTTAGTAACAATTAATCCGATACATCAGCGTTTCATGCAATATACATCGCGGCTGCCGCCGAGTGATTTAAGAGAGTGGCGCAAGCGCAGCCTCACGCTTGCGACAGTATCAATAACGTACTGTAGAAGAACAGCTTCTAGGTGGTTTTATGCAAGTGTAGGGAGTAGCTTGTGCCGTGTGTCTGAGGTAGAATCAGTATCGAATGTTAAGTGGACCAAGTCGAATCGACGTGAAGGATGCCGCTGGGGAACTAGATATGGAAAGTGGTGAACCAGGTGATAATGCGCAACTTAGAATAGCTATATCATGTCTCCAGCAGAGTACTGTACACACTGCTACAGGGTGATTGATTTATGATGCTGATTTTATTTTAGCTCTGTCTTACCCTTTGGGCAATACAGGCGTGATTGTATGTCATGTTGTGTTATGTGTACCTAAGTAAGAAACACAAATCAATGCTATGCAGGCAAACTTCGAAATCGTAATGAAAATCTCGAAAAACGCAGGCATCATCGTCATCAGCAAGTATTGGCCAAGATAATTCGTTAGAAATAGCTATGTACTCGTACTACATAGAGTATACTGCATAGGTCTACCTGTGCTCTTCAGTATTTATGCATGTGTAGCATTGGTTTGGTTGAATAGGCAATCTAATCATTACAAACGACGAAAGTGTTGAAACAGTAGGTTCGATCATTACATCAGGGAGGTAGGCTGTAGACACCGTAGGTGCCTTGTTTATAAAAATGTATGTTCAATAATGTTGCTTCATTTAATGAATTTATATGGTGAATCCGTAGACGATGTATTGCATTTATTGCAGATGGATTCATAGAAAAGGGGAGGGTACGTTTGATGATGGTTTGTTTAGGTAGACGATACAAAATCAACGGTCAATTTAGCTTAAAGAGTGAGAGAGATTTTAATCGTGACATCGAGGCTTTCCTTCGACAGTAAACCAACATGCGAGGCAGGCTACCAAATGTTATTATATCATAAAAATGTACCGAAGTAGGTGTTAGTATAAGCTATGAGATTTATGACGAAGCATTTATTCAAATAAATTTATAGGAAAATGCTCGTATACTATACATAATTATATAATTTGCTACCTGCCAGTATTTATAAATAAAGAGAGGCCTTTTTTACGAGCCTTCGTGCACATAAGAGTTTTAAATAGTTTATTTATGCAAATATCGCGTTAGAATATGTTTAAGCGATAAATAACTATCGTTGGCGTGTCTCTAACCAGTAGTCTATAAACATAGGTAGATTCCGCACTGGGCGTGCAGGGAAGATATCTACATAAAACACTTATCTTGGGGATCTAAGACAGGGTGTTATGCAGGTTGCACCCGACCTCTCGGCATTTTCAATAGCCTTGTGAATATCTAGAGACTTTTCGCGAAGATCCAAACTATCGAAGCCGGGAAGGCTAATAACATTTTAACGTTTTGTACTGGTTTTCCAATTCATTGGGTGCGGAAGTCAAACCGCAATCGCTTTGTATCAAGTGAAGATTGATACATAATTACATATAAAGCCGGATCTGACCCTGATATGAATAGATTATTATAATTATGTATAGTTTGCTTTAATTGTAGTGGGGAACGTTCCCTACGATTTTCGATCGATAATCATCGTGGGATCTTTAACGTGACCACACACCAAGGTTTGGGCAGAGGTGAACCTCTAGTACGCCTATATGTCGTCAGATATGTATGTAAAACCTCAATGTAATAGGCAGTAAGCCTATTGCTGTCAACCACAGGCACAAATAGCTCTGACTCTGAGTAGCTACGGAGGATTTAATTGGCTGGTCGCATTGGTCAAGTGGTCGCAAGCGCTACTGAAACTGAGGTCCAGGGTTCGATTCTCAGGTAGGGTAAAGTGTTGTTGAGGTTTTCCATTTCAAATTTATCAGTAGCTGCTCGGAGGCTGGAGTCATACGCGGTTGATGGAATTCTTACTGTATTGGAACATGGAGTAGGTACTCAAGAAATCTTTACCCATCCAGTGATGGGTATAGACTAGACCACTGACTGCCATAGAGTAACTTAACAGATTGATAGTGGCTTCGTGCGTCACTTACCTTAGATAGAAACTGAATCTCATGAATCATGAACACATTTGCATTTGGAGCGGCACATGTTTACTCAAATATCACCATACTTGGCTCTACCAGCATTTATATTGCCATACTTATACCTTTAAAGCACGTTTATAGGTAGTTATTGTTTTACTAGATGCTTGCCGCTTGTGTCTCTGCTTGCTTGGGTTTTGTACAACGAATAATTTCATAATTTCATGGAGAACAGTCATCCTCGTGCATAGACTACAAGTTCTCTAGATTTATATTTTGGCTTCTCATGAACATATGAAACCGAAACCAACTACTGTAATTATTGACTTCATTTACTTACAACTTCACGCACAAGAGATACTTATTTCGACCTCTTCTGATTAAGAGGACTTATTGCCTTTGTCCTTATTGAAAACAGAAGGACAGACGTTGTGCTTCTTTTTTATACGTATACTACAACAGTCACTCCTATAACTAGTATTTTATAGTAATTTAATATGGCATCGATAGTTATCGATGCATATAATCGTTAAAGTACCTAATCGACTATTTAAACGAGTCGTTGCAAAAAAGTCGTATTAAGTTATTTCCATACATGGCATTAAATGCTGGGGGTGTATCTGATACTTATAATTGTGTAAATTGCAGTACGTGTCCCAACAGGTTGTTACAATACTAATGGGGAGTACATTGTGGAGCTGCTTCATGTGTTGTCACGATTGTGAACCAAACTGCTTTTGTTTTATTGGTTGGAAGGTGCAAGTACTAATAAAGTAATTAAAGGACGTGAATGGTGCCGTACCTTCCGTTTTAAACGCGTAAAGTCAACCACACCTCCATAATAAGAATTTTAATTTGACATCGTGTTTTTTCGAACTGGAAAGGGCGATTTTCATAGTTTATGTGTTACTAATGACTTGGGTTGACAAGCTAGTTAGGGCAAACACAAGCATATTGGTGAACATCGCTTGAACTGATTTAATTAACATTTGTGTCACATCACAAGGAAAGTTTAAAGCTTGTTTCATCTAGAAGTTGCACACTGGAAATGGTGCTCTCATGTATCTATATCCAAATGCGATCGGCATATAAAAATAATGTAAATAATCTGCATTATTAAGTGGTCAATTAAGAAAGAAGCCGACGGCTCAATTAAGGAGCGCGCTAATTAATTGATTCATTTCAGAATATCATTCCATTCCGGGCAGATATGTAAAACGGTTACGCTTTTGAATTGGTATCCTTTTGTCTCATTAAGTTTAACGACTATCTCACAACAAGTCTTATTTACCTGTTGATTGCCCTCCGATCCTGAATAGTACAGGGTAAATAATAGAAGACTAGCATTTGCCTGCGGCTTCACCTGCGTGGAGGTCGGAAATTGCCTCGCGGGAACGTACTATGGGGATAAAAAGAATCCTATGTCCGATCCCAGGTCATGGTCCACCTGTGTGCCAAATTTCCTCGAAATCCGTTCAGACGCAAAGGCGTGAAAAAAAAACATACAATCTGTCGCGTTTATTATATGAAATATATTAATAATTTGTGTAATATTATATTAAATAGTACATATTTATATGGTATGGATATGCAATTTTTGTTAAAAGTTCCCACTGATCTATTGCAAGACGTTGTATTCGAACCTCTCGCTTGCCAGTACGCTAGCGGGACCACTAGGCTGATATCTTAAACAACTGTCACATCTTTTAGTTTAGGCCGCTATCGAGGATTTCGTATCGAATCTGAGTCCATATGGTGTTTTCTGTTATAGCCCCTCTAATAAAGGAATAAATAGTTCTACAGATAACACGAGAGTCCCGATATTCAGTGAAAAGATCGATTACCGATAGTCATGTTAATAAATAAAAACGACGCGAAGTGAGCGACTGAATGATTATCAGCGCGAGCGCATTCTTTATTTTGTTCATTACCATGATGTAAAGAAAGAGAAACGCCCTACTTCGTTGTTTAAGGCAGGTGTTTCAGTTTTGTTTGTTTTTCTGATCTCTAGATACAGAGAACTTCGAGCGACTAATGCCTACAATCTGCATATGAAATATACATAATTAGCTACTTATACCTATTTAACAAATAAAAATAACTATACAATAACATTAGCAAACTAAAATATAGCGTCGAAAAATTCATCCGCATCGCTGTCGACTGGTAATGTTTGTTTTGTTTGTAAGCATTGCCACGTATGGCAATGCTTACAAACCTGACCAAGGTATAAGCCAGCCCTTAGGTCACGGGAACTGTCAACTACTAATTGATTTTTTTAACTTTATGATATGGAGAAAGTGAATTTATTCAGTGAATTTATCACAACTGAATATGACGACCACCTTTGCATTCCAGTGAAGACTTACGTGTATAGGTAATCTTTCAAAATCACGCGTGTGTGGAAGTCCTTGAGAACTGCATGATAATAGGCTCGGTATAAAGCCGGGACACATATCTTATCGGGGCTGAATAGCCTCAATAGTGGAGCTCCATTAAGTGCTTCCTATTATTATAACTTTACAAAGACAGAACTTACAGCGTCATCTGTCCGACGTTGCTGTAGGGCTGTCCGAAACATTAAGGTGGTATTTTCTGTTTATTAAGTTATGTCTATCAAAGTTCCTTTTGTCTCTCCATTACGAGTATAAAGCTGTAGGACAATTCTAGTATGTATTTATATTTACTAAAGACTAGCTGCACCTCGCGGTTTCACCCGCATAAGTCTTGATCCCGTGGGAATTTGAGATAAGAAGTACTCTATGTCCTATGTCTAACCGTGTGTTAAATTTCATCCAAACCCGTTCAGCCGTTTTAGCGTGACCAAACAAACATACTACAAATCAAATCTTCAATCCACTTTATAATATTAGGACTAATGATAAAACACTAGTATGGGTGAGTAAATATTTAAAAACTTGTACTGAATATGATTATGATGAGCATCACTGCCAAGCTTGTCGTAGTCTCCTCTCTAGCCACACAACCGTTATAATGGGGACCAAAACGTTATAAGATATGATGTTATGATGGGATACTATTAACTTTTAGCATGTCATAAACACCATATTTTGCCTCTATTAACGCCTGTCCCTAGATATTATCAGCTACTCAATCTATCAACCTTTTTTGTTCCATACCATGTGGAACAAAAAGTCTCGACATGATAGTCAGTCAGTGGCAGCCCTGTCGGTGACGTATAATTACGTGGTGACTGGTGGGGCCGCGAGCCATCAATCTGCCGTCTGTCCGCACATGACGCCATTACTTGCGTTTTCATTATTACCACCCCTAGCGAACATCGTCATATCCAAGATATCGATATATTGGGATATATCGATAAATAAAAATACAATGGCAGTCGTGTAGGGTCTATGTAATGCGATTCCTGTCGGTTTCTTTTCTAAAGATTGCAGACTCCGGTTATGAGTATTTGCCCACAATGTTGAATCGGCTCCTCGTATGAAAACTTTTACTCTTCACCATAACCTTCAAATACAACCTCCTCCTCCTCTCCTTACTTTAATCTACAATAGCATCTCAATCATGAGATTGAGAATGCCTGTTGTTTGATTACTATTGTGGGTGACCTCAAGAGTAATCAAACAGCAGGTATTATCTTCAAGTTTGAGTCCCATCTGTTGCTCTATTTGATCTTCAGACTTAACCAAGTAGTACGACTGAAGGTAATTGACGGTGTAAACAATTTGGGTCAGGTATAATTAATAGGGTGTCTTGCCAGGTTATTATGATGAAAGAAGGTGATATTATTGTCATGACGTAGGTATTCTTGAAAAATACGCACGCTACAGTCACGGTCGCAGTAAACAAAGGTCTAACACATATTATACTGAATTCAAAGCTATGTCCTAAGTGTTAAGTGTAGTGTTATATCATGTAACAGTTGCGTACGAAGGTCCTAGAATGTTAACGACCTTATTAAACACATAAAGGACATGTGTTGTACATTTTACTTTTGGAAAATAACATAGAGCTAAAAACCGTTTACATATGTAAGTAAAGTCAGGGAAATTGATTGTTTATCAAATTGACTACCAACTTAAATTGTCCGTATATTCAAATCACAACTGCCATTCCTTGTTAATTGTATGAAATGGACCACACGGGAAATTGACGTTGAAAAACAATTTTCCCTTTTTGGTTTATTTATTAGGTTGACTTGGTCGCGCAACTATTTTTGCATGTTCTTCGACCAGCCTGACAAACTAAAATTCATTTATTGTGAATGACCGATTCATTTATTGTGATGTCATACAATGTTACAATACAAAGAAAATAGCAATGCGTCGAACAATAACACTGTCACCATATAAAGTGTAGAAGTTACTTGGCATTGTCATCACATCATACACCACACAGAGTTCAATGGGAAAGCTTGTCACTCTGCTAAACTTGACTGACACATTCCCAACAATAACAAACACTAAGCACGCTACAAACTTCCAAGTATTTTTACAGCGTTCTTCACAGTATTATATTCACGTGTTAACTAAACGAGCGAGTTCTATCATCGCACTCGACTACTAACTAACGAGAACCAGGCTAATGTGTTTCTCAAGCAATTTATAGCCCGCGCTCCGAATGGGAAAAGTTGTACAAAAACCATAGAGTTTCGACAGATTATGAGTTGTACATAGATAATGAGGTGCTAAGAGGCCATAGTGGTTTAGAAATTCATGGAAAAACGAGATTTGTTTTGAGAAAAATTAATTCTAACTCGACCTTTATAATGATCCGGGAAGTTAAGTTTAATTGACAGAAAAACAAGCTACATGTATCATACTGAAACCCACTCTAACCAAGCGTAATTCACTTGTGGAAAAGATGTGGAGCTACCTAGTCTTAAATTGTGATGGGTTCTCCACTTTGCATATCTAATAAATACTCATGCGACCATTTTGCTCGTCTACCTTTCAGTGTCTGACTCTTTATCTACATGTTCAGGTGTGCAATTTCAACCTAAATACTCACCTATTTCCATGGCCATCATTCCAGCGACAGACAACTTCAGCCCACCGACAGTTCTCCCCTTTCTACCTACACCATTTACGCACAAATGCAGCATGCACTTGAGACCTAACATTACCCGTAGCGAGATGCCAGCGTAATGCCGAGTAAGTCACGGCGCACGCGATACGGTCGCCGTCATTACGGCACATGCCGGTAGGCCGGCTCGGCCCGTCATTACCAGGCCGCGGGCTAGCTAGGAGATAAGGAACTTCCAATGTATTTTAGACATGTAATTACGACGTACTGCACTCATCATGTAGAATTTTGTCTTCAATCGTTAAACTAAATAGTGTGTTATAGTAGTTTTTCAAACAGGAATAAAATAGGAAGGATTTTTCAACCTACTGAGCCCAAAAACTACAATCTCTATTATATGTTCTATCGATGTGAAAAGAAGAAGAAGAATCAGCATTTCAGAACTATTCGATACGCTTCCAAGCTGGATCGAACCTCACTCAATGTTATCGCAAGAAAATGTCGATCGTTTAAATAAAAGCGACGATCGTCATTCTTTCGACAACTAACGAATTAAAAATATTTGCCGTCGGAGGCAACTCAGGTAACCGAAAATGTGTCATTTTCGACATGGCAGTCTGTGAAATAGTTGTCAATAGCTATGATGGAACTACTTCTGCCCAATCCATTGACATCACGCCTGTAATTCCCGGGGAAAACAACCGCCATCTTTGATACTAGTCTTCACCTTTTTTAACAGGCTTTTAATTGACATTGCCTGACAGCTATGATAGCTATACCTAGTGATCAGTGCAGGTCGTTTTAATTAATATCATCATCAGTCATCTCCCGATCTGACACGATCGTACATTACATCAGCTATTAAGCTGGCCAATCTAAAAATCAATTTGAGTAACCAATCATTACGCTATCCTTCAAACGACGCGGAATTATGATGTGCTAGTGTCAGGGTTGTTTTGGTTTATAGAGTTAGAAATGACAGCTACTACAGGTTTATAGTGCCACAATTTCAAGAATTTTTTATAAATGTTTGATTTTATAATTCGTAACTAAAGTAACGTACGTAAGTATTCTTAATCGTACTCCAGAGACGATAATTATGAATCTGAACAAATAAAATGATTATAGACTTCTTGGTAATGCAATGTCGTGTATACTTCCTTCTAAATTGTTTAGTTAGAAAACATTTATATTATACCCCGATAATTCTAGAAATACAATATTTTTATTGCAGCTGAGACATATTTTACCTGAAACCGATAAAAATAATGACTTAATCTTATTACGTAGTTAATATTCCGTCTCCAATACTGTAATACCTCTACTCCGCACAGCATCCCCGGTACATCCTGATTAAGTCATAAAACGCTGTGTTTATAATAAATGCACTTCCAATTGAACTGCATTGAACTGCACTTCCATCGGAGAGGCGATCTGTCCGTAATTACTGATGAGTACTTGCGCAAGGGCATCCCGCGGCGATGCCTGTGTTTTACGAACTATTCCCAGCAACAGCTGATGGTACATAATGATGACGTAACTGACAATCTGGTGATTTTTGGTTTAATAATCTAAAAATACAATTTGTCTCAAAAAATCGTATTGCTGATAAAGGACGACGGGCTAGCAAAGTACTATAGACACCGTCCCCAATTTTTTTGGTCCATCAGACAATCCATACCTATAATACAAGCGCAAAACACACTGGTACGTGTCTGAAACACTGTCAGCTTGGTCGCGTTGAATGGCAAAAAATATATTCCGTCTTATTTGTTCATGAGTTAATCTTCATTTCATCATCTTAAATCAATAACAAAAACTGAGACCATCTCAAATTGATACGAACATTTACAATGATTCGGAATCATCCGCAACACTTGCTCAATCAAGTGCTAACGTTTGGCAAGTCGCCGACGCGGCGGCGCCGACACGAGCTGTTTTATTGTTAATTGAGTAAGGTATTAGACGCGCCCCTTCACGCTAGTAAACACTGAGGCCCTGAGGCATGAGCAGAGCGGTCGCCTATTGTGCACGATCATAATAAACGAACTATTGCAATAATATGGTAACATCAGACCTTGGTTTTAAATTTCAAGGAGTTCTGGGCTCAGAAAATGGTTTCAAATAAACTAATTGGCTGTAGTTTGATCGCATTGCTTTATACTTGCTTATTGCATACAACATTATAGAATTTAATCTTCATTTAATTTATTAATAACGGAATATCTTAAAAATTAATAATACCTAACAATTATTTATTTATTTATTTTATTTTCGAAAGGCTTACAGACTAATAACATTATAATAACAGTAATATATAACTAAATTGCTAATTACAAGCCTCCACAAATAAATACAAAAAATATTACTCCTTCATCGTCTAAGTAAGGGCAATGGTCTTATTAGTTATGTAGATAAGTAGGTATAGATAACACACCGATGACATCATCACCGACGCATCGTTTAGCGAAATCAGGACTAATTAGGTATTTCTTAGTTTGTGTTTTCGCTTCTCTGTTAAAAAAAATATTTTTTACAAAAAAAAACAACCGACTTCCATAAAAACACTACAAAGTGAAAAATAACTTTAATTTCGGAAGTAGGTGTCTTTGGTTTTTGTATTTCGTTTTCCGCCACCGACTTCCGAAATTAAAGTTATTTTTCACTTCGGAGTGTTTTTATGGAAGTCGGTTGTTTTTTTTTTGTAAAAAAGTTTTTATTTTTCACTTTTTTGTTGTGATATTTTCTTTTGTTTGTTTTTTCAAAAACCGATTGTACAATTTTGATAAAAATTTTAATGGGACCATTTGGGAAGTATAGGTACCCATTCCAACAAAAAAATATTTTTTCAAATTGGTTGGCAAGCGACAGAGTTATGCGCGAACAAACATATAAAAAATACAAACATCCGAATTGAGAAGGAGAACCTCCTCCTTTTTTTAAAAGTCGGTTAAAAACTCATTTTTATTTTATTAAAGTTATTTTACTATCAAATCAATATTTAATTTACCTATAAGTATTGTTTTATCGACGAACTTATATTATTTGACGTAATAAATATTGATGCGAAAAGTTAACGACAAGTTAATGCATTCGTTGACATAATTAATAAATAATAAAAACAAATTACTATCATCAACACTTGAATGTAAAATCAATTTGAACGAATAAATTGATTATTTTAGTCCGTTTCTGACAGCTATAAAAAAACTATATACTTTTTACAGTGTTGTAAGTTTATTAGGACTTGAGAGACCTTTTAACAACATTGCAAGAAAAGCAACCCAAGCGGTGCAATCAGTAACTAAGTAGAATAGAAAAAATAGTTATGGAATAACTTGTTGGTTAGTGACTAGATAGACGTGCAATTGGCCGCAAGCACACTACTGTCCTAAGGACAAAAACCAATCATATTCTATACTACTCTCATTAAAAAAATCGCGCAAATATAGTAATAATATAAATTGGGAGCAGATAATATAAACGGCTTCATTTCATTACACGTACCGGCAGGAGCAACAAAAACGTTGCACGATGCGCCTGCGCCTCAGACGAGGAGGTGGCCACGCTGTGCCCGACACGCGGCTTTTTGTGAAGTGTTTCAGAGTAGAATGTGGAGGACAGACATGTAATTATTTTTGGTTTGAGACTGGAAAAAACTGACACGAAATCTGCCAAATTCTGAAAAATCAATCTGAATCGTTTATGTCAACGGACCTTGAACAACCCAAATTCCAACGCTATAACAAAAATGTGATGTCTCTAGCGATGCACTACAGACTTCACAAAATCCTAATAAACCTAGCTGCAAGAAACCGTTACCTTGCAAAAATAGATGAAATCTGTAAGGCGTTACTACACTTTGTATAGCACCTTATCCTCGCCTCATCTCCATTCAAGTGTAGACCCGGCGCACGCGCAGTTTTTGCGGCGTCTCGTTAAGCGCGACATCAGTTCACAATTTGTCACCATGAGTTGTGGCCGACAGGCGTTCTACTTGTCCGGTATATTTGCATTTGTTTATGGACAGACACCTTACATACATACATCTTATATGTAGCAGAAGATAGATTATGTGAATTTAGATAAGGTGTTCCTCATCGGTCATGTGGGTGAGATTTTTTCTTGCTTTTCCTATTCTGAGAATGTCAAATTCTTTATTTGATATTCTATATTTGATTTTTACTGTTCTAGCGGTGGACGTTGACTGAATGATGATTACGAATTTCTACTTTGCTGTTCCTGATACACACGGTATTACGGAAGACTTACGAAATTTTCTTGTTGTCCACAGATCACATGACCACATCAGCCGCTCACCATGTCCGCGGTGATGAGCACTCTGTCCATGATCAGCGGCACTCGGCGCGCGCATCGCAAGCTCGCGTGCAGGTAATGTAGCGTGGTGGTAAACACATCATCACCGTGCTTGACTATCGTCCAAGCTAGGTCGGCGATTGTGACAATGATGACAATCGAAGCATACTGGTATGTACTATGTACATATACCAGGATGGTTCTGTTGTATCTTCATATAATCCCAGTTATCGTAGACGAGGGAGTAGGTACTTAGAGTTGTATGCCACTAGGTAATAGGGATGATTATAAGTCCTTTAGCCGATAAGATAACATTACGGATTTGAACACCTGCTTCGGTAATATACTATTTGTCTGTATAAGCTTGGTTCTACATGAAATGTAGCAGTGGAGTAATATAATAATATATTTATTCAAAAAATTAAAAGGCATGAATATTAGTACAGTTTTTCTCAAGAGTAACTAGATGTAGATATGTACATACATTAGTGTTGTTTCATTATTGTTACAAAGACAATGGCAATGACAATGGCGATGGCTGTGTATTTTGTCTTAAAATGAAAACCAGCATCCTTTCGGATGGCAAAGGCTTAAGTGAATATCGCCTTTTTCTCTCGCTAAAGTTCACAGAAACAAAGGCGATATTCACTTAAAGAATATCGCCTTTGTTTATCACTAAAGCTCGCTTTAAAGCGACAAAATTCAGCATACCCTTGATATGGGTGGCGGACCGTCTCGGAATGCAGAGTAGCGAGCAATTCAATTACCATACCCGAACGGGCATCGTCCACGACTCGGCGCGGCTCGTCGGCGGCGTGGGCGCAGGCGCAAGCTCATAACCAGCATTATATTCCAGTGCTTATATTCAGGACCATTTGTTACACTGGTACAGTCAATCGCACATCAGTGGTAATAATTGGACATTAACAGCAATTTTATGTCGTTGCAGAAAAGGCGATTATCGTAGTCCAATTGTTACCACTGTTGTGCGATTGACTGTACAAGTTACAACTCATGTATTTGTTAGACTGTGACCATTGTCGTGTAGCGACAAGAAAAGCTTAAGTTTAAAGTCAAAGGTAATTAAATTAAAGAAGGGGAAATAGAAATCAATTAAGGATATATTTACAAGATATACAAAAGATGGAGATGGACTGAAGAGTGGTGCGTAGTAGTGTGGGTGAGGAAGGATGACGATGTGCGATAGGTGGGTTGAGAAGGCTGAGGTGGAGTTGCAGTTGCGAGCTGAAGGTGTAGGCCGACGCGAGGCAGGTGGCTTCAACAGCCACGTGCGGAGTAGAGCGATGTGCAGCACGGAGGGTACCCGTAGAGCGTTACGGCGTAGCCTTTAGGAGAGGCAGGCTGGGTGATCCCGGGATCGGTTGGCCACGGAGTATCAGGATTATTTGATGTATTCGCTTTAGAGGTGAAACAGGAACTGATCCTCGCATTGCGTGGATTTATCCTGTCAACTCGTAGAATAATATCATGTAGAAAATATGAATTTGAGATATGTTATTGGCCATGATTAATTTTGGAGATGTATGAATGTATAATCCGCTAAAAAGTTACAGGCCGCTAAGAATTCAAAGGAAAAGTTGTCATGGCGACGCCGTTGTCAAAACTGTTATGATAGAATAAATATTAATAAAATACAATAAAATCTAACGTTATATTGTGTTTAATGGTGTGGTGATTATACGAAAAAGTGATATCAACCAATATAAGGCTCGGAATTTCGTCTATATTGGTTGATATCATTAAATCGTCGTAGCCTTGTTTTGAAGTTGATGGCTGTTTCTGTGTACTGATTGTGGATAAAACGTGACCTGAAGGCCAATTCTCGTAATTTAAAACGTTCAAAATCTAGTCGCAGTGTACATTATGTTACACCATGTACTCCAAACACGGACAGCGTTTGATTAATAAGATAATAATCTGGTTTGAGTTGTCCAAGAAAAAGTTGGTATTAATTAACCTTAATGTGCTTTTCTCCAGTAGGTAATGGTGAGTTTCGAAGAATTTTATAATGGATTAAAGGCTTACGAGAAATTCCTAATGTCATCATCTTCAAGATATAAATCTGACTGAATATAAATGTTATTAAACGTGCTCGGAAAGCTAAACTAATTTGAGAGAGGAAGTGCTAAGGCGCGGACCAGACAGAAGGGACGCGAGACGAGGACGGCACGCAGACGCAGCGTCCCTATCACGTATCTTCATAAAAATATAAAAATAAAAATGTTTTATTGTCGCCAGTTAATACATTCACATTAGCTTAGAGTAATCCAACATTTGCATCGTATTGATGTATTGTACAAAAGGTACTGCTACTGATTCCCAAGCTAAGCTTGAGCTTGTATTATGGGAAACAGTGATCAGCCGCAAGAGGTATCACATAATAAATACGAAAAGTACAGAAAAGTACAGACGCCAGCACATCAAGCTACAACAATCTGTCAAATTTCTTTAATAGATTTTCAACTTTATCACTAAAGAATTAAGGTTTAAAGTTGATTGGGAAAATTTGACATTTTCGGGCAGCTTGACCTGCTGGCGTCTGTACATTGGTTTGAGTGTCGCTGCAGTAGACTTACAATGTTCTTAAGATAATTTTCTGTAGTTCTTATAGATAATGTATTAACGCGATCTTCCACAAAACATGCAGAAAGTCCTCGTCTCATGTCCCTTCTGTCTGGCCTGTGCCTTTATTACTCTTCTTAATGTATATTTATTGTACTGTACATATACTTATGTACACTACAAAATACAGCTCACACAAATACACTTAATTACAGCTTTACACAAATTACTATGTGAATTTGTGTAAAGCTGTAATGACTAAATCTCCAGCATTTAGTAATGTGTCGGAAATCGAGCATGGTTAAACGTCTATTTATTATCTTGCAACACAACCGCAAAGTTTTCAATCAATCAAGTGAGATTGCAATAATTAAACATAATGTTACCAATATCTATAAATCAAGCCATTTGAATCAAATATGTCTGTTTGTTAAGTTAATCGCCAGCTTAGTCGGGATGTGTGTAATGTTAAATTCATGTTATTGTTATAATTACAACATTTGATTCCTTTGAAAATGTCTTAATGCGAAGTGTGATTGATTAATTATTGATTATTAAATGAAATCTATACGATTGTTAAACTTTTTCAATTTCCTTGTTGTTATTAAAAGCAATTGATCTGTTCAATAATCGATACTAATCAATTTAAATTTGCAATAAATTATGAAACATTGTAACTTGCACTTTTTGTTTTACGTGTAGGTAACTGGTACCGGTCCTCATCTTTTGCCCACAAAATAATTAACACTCACAGTCCGCTGTAGTAATTGCTAAATCTAATTAGCTAGTCTGAAACAAACAAAGATTTCATCGTAAAATATAACAAATGTCAATAAAACGAATGTCAACTGTGGGAAACCTATTTTTGTAGTTAATAACGAGAGTTCCCAGCGTTGACATTAATTATTTACTAAGCTACATAATCGCCTTTATAAAAGACAGGATTTTCTCAGAATCGTTATTTTATACAAGCGCACGAGTCGATAAATAGGTACATAATACGATATTTGGCGACATATAATACTTCTTAATTAACTGTAAATGGACAAAACCATATCATTTATATAAACCACATGATTGTATTGTTAGGAAAACATTTTTTTTATTATTTGATTGACCGTGGTTCTCATAGTTAATTTTCTTACAAGAATTAAACAATGAAATGAGACATGAACTTAAACTTAAAATAAACAAACAACTAAATAGGTACATATTATATCAATATAATTTAAAAGTTCCAAGTTATGTTTACGTACGTAGGTACAAATACATACCTAATATTATGAGACAATAGGCACAAAACGACAACTATCCTAATTATTTTTAAATTATATTAAATTATATTTTTTATTATTATTTTATTATTTACAATATTTTTTAACAATTAAATCACACATATTTATGAAACTGTGTGATATCGGACACCACCTTTGTCTCCTTATGCCATTCATCACAGCAATGTTACTGAGTTACAGCTTCAAGGTTCTCAACCGGATTTAGAGCTAAATGTGATACTTTATATGCTTTTAGTTCATATGTCACCTGTTGTTTAGTAGTATGATCAAGTTTTTTATAATATTACTCAACTACAAGATCATACCTACTTATCGTAAGTATATTGTTTGTGTTGTGATAAAATTATTTTTGAATTATAATAATAATAATAATCTTTATTTCAAAAAGCCAAATATAATTGGTCCATCTCAATGAAACATAAAACAATCAATTTCAACGCTATGCATTATTTGAGACAGAGTGAACGTCTGTGTCTGTGCTAGTATACACTGTGTTACAGACACAGGCGCCTTCCTCTCAGTTCATTGACAATTTTCTGCGCTTGGTAGTCGTAAAACTTAGTTAAACATTAGTACTTAACACTTATTAAAATTTATGTAAGCAAGGAATTAGAGCAAGTATTAACGATACTCTCTTTTCTGTAATGACTATTTTAGAAAATAGTTTCGAGAACATTAACGGTGTTTTTTCTTATTATTATGATCCCTTGGTATTAAACACTCTTGTATTGTTTCATATACTACATTATTCCATAAATTGAGATAAAATAGATCATTTCTGAATTCGAGCAGCGATAATACTACGAAAACAGCTGATAGGTACTGTGTAAACAAAACACAAGAGCACAATTAAGACAATGAAACAAATAATTACAGAAGAACAAAGAAATCTTGAATCCGGAACAAGAATACTGTTATTATAAGCGATTCGACCTTCAATGATATCCGTTCATGCGAAATTATACAAACAAAATTCATCTGTGTAATATTATATGCGGTCGGCAGCAAAATTCGCACAACACATCCTTTACATTCGAACAGGGTGCACTAGCTTACCATGAGTTGTTTACTGAAAAATATATAATCAAACTTGCTGATCTTTACTGAGGCAAGATATTATATACATAATTTGTATTTTTAGGTATATAGGATCTTCTTCTTCGTGTTAATTGAATTTTATTGGTCCAAAACCTCGCCACCTCCGGGGTGTCGACGGTGGCAGCGCAGAGGTCAAGAGCAGGATAGGAGGTGGAGCATACTTTGCGATACAGCTCCCCATCCACACAATATAACTCATGCAAAGATGCGTATTCAGCGACTTAGTGGCTGGCACTCTCACGTTCGAAGGTCATGACTTCCTTCTTTGTATTATACTCGTAACATTAACTACTGTCAACTAACTAATGCTATGTTTGTCGGCAGTCGCAAGTCCGGGCAGTTCTCCGACGCGGGGGAGGACCGCTCGCGCAGCCAGCATGACCTCAACAAGCAGCAGCGGTCGGCCTCGCTGGTGAGTACCACGCTTCAGACATACATTTACAGGGACTTCCTGGTACACAGGCTTCATGATTGTACCAACTTAATATTGACTATACATATTATGTTATTGTTGTGCCCTTAGGTGATCTTGGTGCGCGGAAATTTCTATTTCGTTATTTGAAATCACCTAGCAGAGGTATGAGAGACAGTGTGTCTGTTCGCCCACAAGATTTCATACACTGAAATATGAAAATACTTGTAGCAAGTAGTTGGAGCATATTTTTCCTATCGCAATTATCAATATTTACATGATTGAATAGATACATTAGTGTATCCTTTCCATTAGTGTACTCCATCTAGCTTTATGTATACTTATGTTTGGTACATGTTTTAGGACTCCATTGCCGTTTTAAGCACATACCTTTCAACCTCGTTACTGCTAGATTAACACTAATTGGAATCGACCAATAATTGCTTTTAATTCCCCTATTCCTGCCAACCAAACCTCGGATAATAAGGCATTGCGCTTCAGGTTCCTTATAATTTGTGCCCGGGATCAGTTCCGTTAGCCTGATGAATATTGTGACACATTGAAAACGAGAAACAGAAAACCCAAAGTACACCAAACGCAAAACGGAACTCATCGATAAACGGTTACTATGGTATGGTAAGATAGAACCTCTTCTTATAATTAATTCAGCAGCTATACGTCACTCTCCCAGGCCCGCTTGCATCGCAAATCATACGTTTAGCGGTAAACGAATTTAAAACATCGTTCTATTTTTATCAACCGTTTGAAGATGATAAAGACAGTTTGAATTTGCAGCCTATGAAGAATAGCTAAATAGCCCCACTATTTAGCTATTCTTCATAGGCTGCAAATGCTGCTTCATAATAACCGCATTTTTTGCATGTACACATTTACTTCCTGCATATTACACCCAAGCCTGCGGAATTAAAACTAAATATTTTTACATAACATTTTACTGTCATGTATTTTCGCAAAGTAACGCCTGATTCCATAACTTATGTTTTAAGAAGAATTTACTGTAAAGATAGCTAGGCTTTGTACTCTGACGAATGGATCTTCTACACTCCGCTATCCGCACTCCGCTATTGTACTTGTGGTGCGTAGGCGCATGGTGCACGCCTCCGGCGCGCGCGCACCTACTCGATCGCATCGACGTAATTGACGGCTGGACCCGCACGGACCGCGGGGCTTTGTGCCGCGTGCAGTGCGCTTTGATTCTATAAATGAGGGTATTGTGATGATGATGAACAGTTTTTAAAACAGGAATTAGTATGAAGTCAGGGATTCTTGAAAAGTTTCCCAACTGCCAGACATGTCAAAATGTTGAAGGAAAACATCGGGAGGAAACCGGCAAAATTCGAAGAAATTGTACCAACCCGCACTGGGCCCACGTGGTCGATTACGGCCAACATCATTCATCATTTTCCTGCCCTTATCCCATGTTACTTGGGGTCGGCGCAACACGTTTTCTTCTTCCATTCTCCCCTGTCAACCGTCACTCTATCATTCACTCTCTTCTCTTCTTTTGGTCGATTACGGCCAACATTATAGGCTAATTATGCTACCACATGACTTGAACCTACCTGTTACTTTGTAATCTAGTGATGAGAGTGGCCGAGAATTTAATTGAATTACGTGAACTTGGAGAGGTCTTTGTCCAGAAACTGTCGGCTGCATGGATTGCGACGATGATCCTTGAATGCCATGTAACAGTGTTCTTTTCTGTAAAAGACGAGACAAAACGAGTAAACGTTTTGCTCTAATTCAAACCCTATTCTTTAATTCGATCAGAATCTCGTTGAATTCAACAAAGCAACATGACTCGTAACAGAAAGTAAATCGACTTCAAATAATGCCTGTCAATATAATCAAGATCGTGCGTCACCTCTATCAATATACACTACTATTATCCGCCAGTTCTGTCCATCAAATGAAAGTGGCACAATAAACTCCCCTCGGTATTACAAGCGGTTACTAAACGCCGGTATTAACGGCGTGTGTAGGGCTACCATCAGTCCAGATTGATCCGGATATGTCCGGCTTTTTTGGCCTCCCGTCCGGACTTTGTCCGGCCTTGTCTTTTTTCCGGAGTTTTCGATTTAAGGGTTTATTTTTCACAAAATATAAAAAGATAGATGAGCACTGAAAAGTGAAAGTAATCTTTCTTTTACAAGCAAAATATCAGGAGGAGGAATATTGTCAGGAGTTTTCCAAAAACAATGACAAAAGTCGTACCAAAAAGTCTCATGCATCAAGATCAAAATATTATAGTAATTATTTTCATAATTTTTTACGGCATTACGCGTCGGGGATTTAGTTTTTGAACAGGAAATTTAATTTAAAGTACAAAAGTATTGATATTGTTTTATTCCGTTTACATGACGTTCCGTTTCAAATGATATGATTAATATAACCTTGAATTTTGAAAGTGTCATGATCACGTCTTTCAAAAACCATGTAAAAAAATTATACTTTGCCGATTCTACATTAATTAAAAATAACTATAATAAAATAGGATAGAATTTTTATTTAAACGATTATCATTTTTTTAGAGCAATAATGACCAGCCGTTTGTGTATGACATGTCAAACAAAATAAAGTACCTAGTTTTTTGGTTATTTCGATTTTTTTGAAAATCTGCGAAACCCGGGTTTTGTTTACAAAAAGAACTTTTGTAGGAGTTAATATTATAAGTGTAGTATATAAAAATGACATGGTACGGGATTATAAACATCTACGAGCATTATCCTTTGTCGTGGAAACCCTATGCATGTGCGACTGGCCGCACAATCGACTCGAGTCGTAAGGGACTTGAGACAAAGCGTTTTGTAATAGGAATGTATTATATTGAGTATTCAAGTGATGTGGTAATTTGTTGGGCTGATATTGTACTGCTTGCTGTAATACTTAATAATAGAGAAGACCCTGTCTCTAAGTCTTTCAGTCAACTCAATAGCGGTGTCTGGCTGATTTTACATATTGGGCTACTTTTACATCTCTATGACTAGGTAAGACTGTTAACGGGTATACTGTTAACTTTGAAGGGTGAATTTCCGCACGATTATCGGAAACCTTATTTTGGTTTTGTGTAGTAAGACCTCAGCAATTAGAACTTTTTATGTTATTTCGTGGTCGTATCGTATATCGTGAATAAATTTAATTATTAATATTATTGTCCCACTGCTGGGCAAAGGTCTCTTCTCATACGTAAGGCACGAGCATTGATCACCACGCTTGCTCACGACACGACACACGACGGGTTAGCGATTTTAAACTTATCTATATATGTATATATCCTTTCTTCTCAGACTAGTCAGATAGGAAACGCCGACCTCATCTATTTTAAAACATGATTGACGTGTAAAAGTGTTTGTTCAAACCTACATACAAAAATTAAAACATTTAGCATTTATAGGTCTAGGGGATCTACTCCGAAGTAGTATCAGCCGAATGTTTGGCCGTTTCCTGCTACGAAGTTACTATTTGGTTCGGTCGGTCCCAATCCTACACTCCTACACTCTTTCGAATATGAGCTATGGTCCCGACCCAACTGCGTCGGATCGGCGCAGTTGGGTCGGGCGCACTTTAATCGCATTTTTCAATAAAATTCGGTTCGGCCATGTGTCGGTCCGATCCAAACTTTCGCACTTTGCACTTCGGAGTAGAACCCCTGGTTTCATCGTTTTCGTTTTGCATATCGTATTTACGTTGTGTTCTTCTGTTTTCTATTGTCACTTCGTCTATTAATAAATCATGAATATCATTACAAGTTTATGTAAAGAAAATGACAACAGTAAACAAATACCAGTGTCAACATAACACCAGCGTGCAGCGTGCTGAACACCGCAACACAATAGTAACAACAGTATGAATGACATCAATGACAAGTCGCCGACAATCGTAACCAGTACGTGATGACGCGGCGACTTGCGTACGCGCATCATTGTTTACACTTTCATTACTCTTACTTTCAGATAATAATTGCTGTATTTTTGTTATGATATGTAATGTTCGTACGATTGGTTACAATATAGCTGTATGGGAGTGCGCGAGAGGATACGGGTAATATTATATATGTAAAATATAAGGAGGTGGAATGACTGATGGACAAGGACTAATTGCGATGCTAATTGCTCTAACAACAAACACTCGGCTTGTCTCCACGACACTAACGATTGTTCGGAGACCGGCCTATAGCTTCACACACTGATGGTATCCACAGGATTCCGCAGTGGGCTTCACTAATTATCTCTGAGCTCCTCCTCTTGAAGATGCCACCTGAGGAATATATTGAGTAAAAACTCGAAACAATTTTCAAGGCATCTCCACGAAATGAATTCTTGGGAATCCGACTCCAGATCCTAAACCCATTATAAATACTCATTGAATAGCTGCTCTCATTACAACTAGAGTAATGAGGCGCAAAACCTTCAGGCGAACGTTATAACATTACTAGCAAGTAGCAACTGAAATAAATAAATCAGTTCTGATTAGCACTTTATAAACGCAATGGAGTCCCTGGGGCTGTTCTCACACGGCAATGTGCTCGGCTTATTGCTGTAATATTAATAGTATCCGTTGCAATACTTTGTTTGTAAATTAATTCTTCGAGCAGTGAATGCAATTGCCAATTGGCACAGATAATAATAATAATAATAATAAAGTTTATTGACCATAAGTTTAGATTACAGTATACCGGTGATACATTATTTACATAGTATAGGGCACACTCACTTATGTTCAACTACACTAAGTTAAAACTTATCTAGGTATAACAAATAGCAAGGGGAGCAGAAGAGTTAATTATAAAAATGCTATCACAAGTAAAGCAATGGTTCACATACTTGATAAAAATGATAAATGCCCAATGAAGGTATACAGAGAAAAGTTCTTTACCTCCCGTGCTAGTCAAGGACTGTGTTACGGCAAGGTAAGATTCTCGCTCATGGAATAATAGTCATAATGCAAACACGTTATGACACTTTTTACCAATTACATGTTTTGCTATGAATCATAGATGACAATAACGAGTTACAAGTTAGCTTAAGCAAGTAGCATATGCAAAGAAATCAGACAATGCTAAACTAATGTTATTACAATATAAACAAGGTGTTCTCACAATAACAATATATGTTTAGAATTTGTAATAAGACGTGTTAAAAATAAAATAATAAAAAAAAGGTTTTTCTAAAACTAAAATAATAAAATTGGAAGTATGAACTTAACATAAATTGTAGTAAATTTTTAACCGACTTCAGAAAAGGAGGAGGTTCTCAACTCGACGGTGTTTTTTTTTTTTTTTTTTTTTTTTTTTCTTCAATTAATAACTTATAATGTATATATTTATATATATTACTAACACATATTCATGTAATGTTTTTATAACCGTATTTAGTACATAACGGTAAAGAATAAAATATATATTTATAAATAAATAATTACCGACATATTTGTATAAGTTTTTCAGTCTGTTCATAATCCAAGTCACTCAGAAACTCATCCAGAGCCCTTCTACACACAAATCTCGTCGTATCTTTAGGAGGTTTAATTTTACTTATGCGATTGTACAATAGAGGAGCCAAGAAATAAGAGAAACACTGTGCAAAAGTGGTTTTGCATGCTGGGACGTCATATACCTCATGCCCTCTTCTGAGAGATTTGGTAACAGGCTTTTCGTATAAATGTTGTCTCAGGACTATTTTTTTAATAAAGAGTTGGCGAATATTTAGGACTTCAAACTCTTTGTACAACGCAGTTGTAGGATATCTAAATTTTTTAAAATTAATCACTTTTAGAATACATCTATGAGTCCTTTCTATTTGTATAACAGTACTTTTTCTAGCACCACCCCAGGCAGAGATACCATAAGTTACTATCGATTGGCACAGTGCAAAATAAACAGTTTTGTTCGTAGCTTTGTCTTTTAGGTTTCTAATTTTTTTAAAAATCGGTATTACTTTACGAATGCGAGATTTTAGATGATGGATATGTTGTTTCCAATTTAAATTTTCATCGATGTGAACTCCAAGGTATTTAACACTTTTACTAGGAGATAAGACAGGGCACCCGCAAATATTTGCAGCAGAACAATTAGAGGAATGAGCTTTTAAATTAAAGTTGGTAGGTTGTAAATTATTCCTTAAACTAAATGTTATAAATTTTGTTTTATTGAGATTTAATGTAAGCAGATTGCAATCAAGCCATTCAATTATATTTTTAAGACCAATCTCGGCTGACGATTTGACATCACTCCATGTTTTTTGTTGAAATAAGATTACAGTATCGTCCGCAAAAGTGATCACTTTTGAACCGGGTAATTCAATGTTACAAAGATTATTAACATAGATCAAGAACAATGTTGGTCCAAGTACTGATCCTTGCGGAACACCGAAACCTACACTATGCCTAGAGCTAAGATTATTACCAATTTTTACAGCCTGTGTCCTATTACTAAGATAGTTTTTAAAAAGATCTAGTGGTAAACCTCGAATACCTATAGCCTCCAACTTGCAAATTAGCAGAGGGATTGAGACAGTATCGAAGGCTTTGGCTAAATCTAGAAAAACACCAACACATTTATTCTTGTGGTCGAGATTACTAGCTACATTGGTAACTAGATGTTCAACCGCATCTATTGTTGATTTGTTCCTTCTAAAACCAAATTGATTATTAGAGAGAACATTATTTTTCTCTATATAATTTACAAGCCTAATGTTTATTAGTTTCTCCAGGATTTTAGCCAAAGTAGGTAAAAGCGATATCGGACGATAATTAGCGATACTGTCTCTATCCCCCGACTTAAAAACTGGTATAACAATTGAGTCCTTCAACACATTAGGAAACTTTCCACACGTAAAACATAAGTTAAATATGTGTGTTAAAGGTTTAATGAGAAAGTTTACACTTCTTTTCAAAAACACAGATGATATTCCATCCCAACCAGTAGAATTGGTACTTTTTAAGGACATAACAATTTTATTAAATTCTGTTTCATCAGTTTCCAATAACACAAAAGAGTTCATCGGGCTGTGTTTACATTTAAACTTTTGCACAAGATCGTTTTCCGTAAGTTTTAGCTTTTGTAAGATGTCAGTTGATAGTTTGGATGCCATATTAGTAAAAAAATCATTCACAAAATCGACCGATTCTTGAGGAGTTGATTTTATTTTTAATAATTCACAAGGCCCTTGAGATTTTTCAGAGCGACTTAGATTACATACACGCTTAATGACATTCCAGGTTTTCTTAATATCACTCTTGACAGCATTTAAATCTGCTTTATTGTGCTCATTTTTTAGATTATGGAGAATACTGTTACAATGATTTCTGTAACGCCTGTAGGTAATCTCTAGATCTTTATCATTTGGTGCCTTATTATGTCTTCTGTGTAATGTATCTCTAAATCTCATGCAACGCAGCAGACCAGAGGTTACCCACGGTTGAAAAGTATGTCGCCTATTGGACACGGTAACCTGGTAACTGCTTTTTTTTTTGATTTCAGATAAAGTCTCAATGAACAGTTCAGTCGCTTTATTTGGATCTTGTAGAGTTGTTATATGAGTCCAATCAAAGTTCTTCATAAGTTTAAAAGCTTCTTCATAATTTAGTTGTAGCAGTGTCTTTTCTGATTTTTTATAATTACTTCTCTGTGTTAAAGGAATAATACAGTATATACTACTGTGGTCAGTAACTGATGATTCACAGACTACTGTCAGCATTTTAGAATTAGGCTTTGCGAAGCAGTGATCAATGCATTTATTGAGACGCGTAGGAAATTGATGGCTAGGTAGTAGACCGTACGTGGCAAGAAGATTCAAATACTCATCAGATTTCAGGTCAGTAGTATTGGGACTCACGTCAACATTTATGTCCCCGGTTAGATAAACATTAGGTATGTGTTTAATGTCTATTAGAAGTTCTTCCAAGGACCCAACAAAATTGGTGAGAGAGGCAAACGATGGTGACCTGTATATACAAATAAAAGCATGGGTTTTACCTATTCCTATCACCAAGCAGTCCGCATCGGCAAAATTTGGCTCATATACTGTGACATGTGGTAAATTGCTCCTTATATAGACAACTACACCACTGTTTTGGTTAAAATGGTTTCTAGTATTAAATGAATCAAATCGGTCTAGTTTAGGTATCAAGTCTGAATTTTGTAGCCAACATTCGGTGAGAATAATAATATCATAGTCTATTTTACTCCTAGCAATAAAAATTTTAAAATCTTCAAGATTTTTATGTATGCTTCTTATATTTTGAACAATAATTCTAAGAGATGATTCCGTTCCAAGTTTGTATTGCGGAAACGCTTCTGGATCCTCGACCAAAAATGAGTCACCAGCGTTGATAGTATTATCAACCTCGGTGACCACCTCATCTATGTTGCTACCCATAACAACCATATCTATCACTAACAGTAGTAGAATTACATTTTTGGTCGACGATTGTAGTTTCTGAGATCTGTAAGTTGTTTTTATTATTGTCGGACATGAAATTTGAATAGTGGACTGGTATTAATAATTTTAAATAGATTTCTAAATAAGATATGAGAAATATAATATAATAGTAGTATAAAAATATTATCAAATAATATATAATAATTATAATGCATACAATATTACTGTGAGAGTTTAAAAAAGTATAAAAAATAGTAAACAAGGAGAAAAAGTACCATATTTTCACATGATCTTCAACAACAGCTAGTCATTCAGAGGTAAAATCCTTAAGTTGAATTAGAGAATTGATGACTATGGCAGGCTGTCCGTCTTCCTTACGTAGGAGTATGTTTCCTCTTGAGGCCCAGCAGTACTTATACGAACCATTTTTCACCAGTTCTCGAGCGGCAGCCAAAATCTTTTTGGACATAAAAGTTAGAGACTCCGATATATAAACCCGTGAGAAAGCTCCGGTAAGTCCTAAGATCTCCGTACTTAAAGGTTTATTTTTGTTGTCAGAGTTGTATTTTTTCACAGCTTTTAGCAGTACTTCTTTATTTTTAGTGTTCTGGTACTCGATAACAATAGGTCCATTTTTCCTACCTCTTCTATAAATAGCCGTATGTTCATCAATAGGTGGTAATTTTAGGGTGTTATATACGTTATTAACAATATTCTGCACATCTTCATTATCATGTAGTGGAATATTTCTTATTTCAATTGTGTTTTTCAAAAGTTGTTTTTGTAAAACATTTACCTGAGTTTCCAATAAGTTAACACGCTCTATAGCTGCTTCATGCTTTGTTTCAAGGGTTAACACCCTGTCGTGGATATCTTTATAATTGGCAGCATTTTCTTCGAGTTGTTTTTTTATTTCGAGGTTGGACTGGAGTATCTCGCTATTTTGCAGTTTAATTACAGCCATCTCAGTAGTCATCATATCTTTGAAGGACTTTAGGAGGTCACTTTTTAGGTCCTCAAGTAGTTGTTCGTCAGGATTTCTCCGTTTTCTCGTGTTTATATTGCGTATACTGTCTTGGTCCTGTGATACATTTTCAAGGGTAAGATCAGGATGCGACGAGGACTTAATCGGTGATCGTTGCATTTTATCTGGATTCCCTGCGTATACTACACCCGCTGGCCGTCTCACGGCCGTAGATTCAATCCGTGGCCTTGTAGCAGTGACGATGGCGTGCAGTGTGAGTGACGACGTCACACGCAGCGCACGAAGGATAGCAGCGAGCGGCGCAGGCGGCGCAGGAGCAGGACAGCAATTATGAGGTGGTTCCTTTTCCCTCGCGGGTCGCGGGTGCCCGGGCGCACCTCCGCTGCGTGGATGGTAGTTGTACGCGAGAATGGCAATTAGGCAGTAAAAGTTATGCACTAGTATCACGTAAAGTAAGCAACTTATTAATGCGGAGCAAAGAACACACGTCTGTTCTCGATGCGAGTTTGAGCGGAATGGAGATCAAGGAAGCTTGCCACGAATGGGAATAGGCCAGCTAAAACGTTGATAACGATGAAAGGATATAGACTTGGCACACCCCATGTTACCGAAAAAAGGGGTTCACTGACGTAGCTCGTCGAAAAAGTCTGTAATTAGTGGCTTACGGTTAATCGCTGCACGCGTTGTAGGTCTATATTCTTTGGAAATTAAAAAAAATATATAATCTTTTATATTCTACGCAAGAGGTAGCTTATAATGTAAATTACTCTATACTTTGATGTAAATAACCATTAATATCATTAGTTTTACGATCTTAACAATTAAAAACTCATTTAACAATTTCTTTAACTTCATTATTCCTTTGAACTACCTAGTAATTTTCTTTCCGAAAGCCTCCGATTGGCCGGTGAGAGGCAATAAAGCACAGAGTTGTTGCGCTGCACCACCGCGCACCGGCTGTACTGCGCATAGTAATTAAAGCTATCGGCCTTCGGACGGCTATAACAGCTTAACAGCACTAGCTAATAGCTTGTTTACACCGTGTAATCATAGAGCGATCGCGGGTGATGCTGACTCAGACAGATAGGGCTGTCACCTGAATAGAGATCCTTGGGCACGAAGTAAAACAGTGCCTACTAGTATATGGCAGTATTGCTCTCTGTTTGCGTGCCCTATTTACCAAATTAATTATCATCATTAAAGAACGTGTCACTGAGCGTTATCTGAAATGACGTTCACCAGGTGGAGCACTGATCGACCGGGCACCTGTCAAAAGTGTCAAACAAATACAATTTTTATAATCATGAATGAATGAAGTACGAATGACGAACGTCATCCTATATTTCATATTCAATGTCGCAATGGAAGACCTCTTAGACCGAAGTCCAACTTTCATAAAATGTCACGCCAACTGGTAGCGTGAAATTTCACGAAAACCCTGTTTTATATTATCCTGCTGCTTTCTTACAACGACCTGCAATGTTGCCATTCACCTCATAAATATTGCAAACCATTAATTTTCTTATTCATTCTCATTTGTGAAGCACTAAATATATTTAAGTTTAAAGTGCTCAGGGTTCTTTTGACTGGGTGTAAAACAATAAGGTGCACAGAGAAATCAAAATATATACAGCCCTAAAAAAGATGTGCTCGTCATAATGCTAAGTGCATGTAGCAGCACCCACACCACCACAGCACGCCGCTGTACCGGCGCGGGCGCATTGTCGTAATCATGTCAAGATCATACATCATGACAGTACTAGTGATTAATTGTGTATATGCTAGGCAACGATACGGCCGCGATATGAATGGACCACCCCTCATTCAGGTGAGTGGGTGTACCTGCTTGGGCATATAAGGATGATATTATTAGAAGGCGATAAGATATGATTTCACTACTTTCTTTCCCGGAAGCCAATGGTGATAAAACTGGCTGGGATTTAAGTTTCAAAATATGCCAAGAGATCTATTGGATATTCGAAAATTATTTATTTTAAGTAGGTAACGATCCACTTACATCTACGACGGCACGGTTGGCGCAGTGGTTAAGCGATTGACTGCTGCGCTGCGTGTCGCGGGTTCGATTCCCGCACGGAACAAATATTTGTATGACCTACATGTATTTGTTCCGAGTCTGGGTGTTTTTCTATCTATAATATGTATGCATTTACAAAAAAAAAAAAAAATTGTATATAAGTAGTTTATCAGCCATCTTGTTACCATAACACAAGCATTGGGTTGCTTAGCTTGGGACAAATGGTGCTGTGTGAAATGTCCAGGGATATTATTATTTCCTTTATTTGAATTTAAACACATATAAGTTATATTTTTAAATATTAGAATATAAAAAGTATAAAAACATTTAAAAATATAAAAAATAGTAGCCCACCGGTATCGGGAACAGGGTCCAAGCTACCGGTGGTCAGGGCTCCAGAGAGAGGAACCTCCTGACGATGCGAGCCGTGTCCAGAAGTACCGCTTTCTGAATCAAGCCCTTGATCCAGCTGCCCAACGAGAGCCTCCTCAGGTGTTGGTCGAGGCTCTTGGCTATTAAGCCATTGGCTGTCACGACTATCGGCACAATGATCGCTGAGTCCACATCCCACATGTCGACAACCTCGCGAGCCAAGTCAAGATACTTGATTTGTTTATCTTTCTCGGCTTTCACGAGGTTGTCATCATGCGGGATAGTTATGTCAACAATCATTGCGCGCCGCTCTGATCGATCCATCACCACTATATCAGGCTTATTGGCAACAATAGTCCTGTCAGTGATGATGGATCGATCCCAGTACAATGTGATATTACCATTTTCGAGAACTGGGTCGGGCACATACCTGTAGTACGGCACCTCCGATTCCACAAGATTGTATTTCAGAGCAAGTTGCTGATGGATTATCCTAGCTACAAGGTTGTGTCTATGCAAGTACTCTCCGTTAGCTAGACGAGAACACCCGGAGATAATATGCCTGATTGATTCCCCCGGCCGGTGGCATGCCCGACAGATGTCAACCGTGCCGTCTTTAACAATAAATCTCCGGTAATTGTTCGTCATCATAACTTCGTCCATAATTGCACAGATAAAACCTTCGGTTTCTCCAAAGAGGTCACCGTAACGCAGCCAGGCTACGGACGCTAGTAGATCTACATCGGGCCCATGTAGGGCCCGGAAGAAGCGTCCGTGAAGCTCCTTACTCTGCCATACCTCCATGCGTTCATTAGTGTCAAGCACAACTGGCTTGCGCCAGTTCTCTTTACCCAAGGAGAGCGGTGTGAGGCCCTTATCCACCGCAACTACATCTCGATGCATCCCCACGTCGGTTTCTAGGAAATATTCCCTGAGACTGCATATCTCGCGATTGTGGAGGTTCTTAGCGTTTAGAAAGCCTCGACCTCCACACTTTCGCGGGATATACAGCCTCATTACCGATGACCGTGGGTGATGCATTCGATTTGCAGTTAGCAGCGTACGGACCCTCCTATCCAGGGCGTCGAGTTCGGTCTGAGTCCATTTGAGTATGCCGAAAGAGTACATCAAAACCGGCATGACCCAACCATTGAAGGCGCGCACCTTGTTGCCGCCTGATAACAGACTATTAAATACTTTTTTCAGGCGGCCAAAGAAGCGCTCCTTCAACGATTGCTTCATGTCAGTAGCATTGATGCCCAACGCTTCCGACATACCCAAATACTTATAGGTTTCGGTTGCGGAGAGGGCTCTAAGGTTTGTGGAATCCGAGAGTTGGGTTCCCACGGATTCCACAATCTCCCCTCGCTTTACATGCATGACCGCACATTTGTCCACACCAAATTCCATCATGATGGCGCTACTGAAAGTTACAGTAATTTTCAGTAGCTCCATCAGTTGCAAATTGTTGGGGGCAAAGAGTTTTAGGTCATCCATGTAGAGGAGGTGAGATATAACCTGACCACCTCTCCTCAGCCGATAGCCTAGACCTGAATCTTCCAGCAGCGTGCTTAGAGGATTCAAGGCTAAGCAGAACCAAAGCGGACTCAAACTGTCGCCCTGGAATATGCCTCGCTCGATCCTTATCGGCTCGCTATTCCTCTGGATATTTCGACATCCTGGATAGCGAAGGACCGTCCTCCATTGCCCCATACACGTCATCAGGAAGGTGCGCAGAGTTGTATTTACTTTATACAACTCCAGCACCCTCATGAGCCATGTATGTGGCACCGAGTCATAGGCCTTCTTATAATCTATCCAACATGTCGACAGATCCTTTCGGGAACGACGAACCTGTTGGTTAATGGCCATATCAATGAGAAGTAGCTCCTTAGTACCGCGGGACCCGTTCTTACATCCATTTTGAGAGACGGACATGATGGAGTAGGTGTCTATATGTTTATTAATTTTAGCTCTCAAGATGGATGTAAGAACTTTATAGACCGTCGGTAGACAAGTGATCGGTCTATAATTTTTGGGATCCGCGGTACTACCTGATTTATGGAGCAGGTGGGTTATTCCTGTCGTTAGGAATTGGGGCAGCGACCCAGACTCTAAGGCTGACTGGAACTGGGATGCCAAGGGGGCGTGCGACCTTTGGAACCACTTTATCCAAAAGTTGTGTAGTCCGTCCGGCCCTGGAGATTTCCAGTTAGGCAACGGACGAACTGCACGAGCAATATCTTGGGGGCTGATGATAAGTGCCCCCATTTCTGGTATTAGTTCGCACGCTCGCTCGATCTTCCCAGTCCAATCACCCTCAGTGTGACTGACAGGCACCGACCAGATGTTTCGCCAGAAAGAACACATGGCGTCATCATCTGGTAGGTGTGTGTCAGTCACATCTTGATCCGGTCGCTCCCAATCCCTGTAAACCCACCTTTCATCGCTCTGGAATGTGCGATTCTGAGTGTACCGCTCCACTCTCCGCCTGTACCGACGAATACGGTTTGCCCATGCACAGATCTTCTGCTTCAGGAAGTCGATACGCTCTGTGACGCGGGACAAATAATCTCGAGAATTAATATCAGTCCCCGAGAACGCCCGCCTCACAAAGCGCATCACTCTGGGGCGAGTATTGCCTTCTCTGAAGCAGATTAGCTTGCCGATGAGTGCTCTAGCCTCCCCGATACGACGTTCAATCCTGCACTGCCAAGCTGGTACAGCTGGTTTTGGACGTGTGGCTCTGTCACTGGTTGGGAATTTGACATGAGCTACACGACATGCCGCAACAGCGGCACAGTACAAGATTGAATGGGTATCGTTCAGGTCTTTGCTGTCGTTAAAACAATTCGACAGCTGCGAGTCTAGAGCACACACCAGCGCCTTGTTTTTCTTATGCATGGGCAAACGAGGTAAACGTGGTCTGAGTTCAGGCGGAATAGATCGGTACTCACGGAAAGCATCCTCCAAAGCGCTCCTCAATCTTACATTGCACTGGGAACTCACGGATATAGCCTCATCATCATCCTCTTCATCAACGCGGTTGGGTCGCGATGAAAAACTGGGTAAATTTTGCAGTTGCACCGCGACCAGTGACGAAGCAGGTGTAACGTGGCTATTCCGTGATTCGAGGCGAAGTCGATCAAGTACAACGTCATCCAGCATATGGTTACGCTGGATGACCCGCACCTGATCCGACAGTCGTTGCGCCGACACGTTGACAGCTGGCTCAAGCACCTGAAACAGAGAGAGCATCCGTCCACGGTACGCAGTCAAGTTACTTCCCCCGTCTGTAGCCCCAAAGTATGCGCGCATGACATTTTCATTGACAGTTTGTGACCATCTCATGCGCTGCACACTTCCACCGGTAGCGGGGACCCTATCAGAGGCCGGTGGGCCTCGGAGTCCTAAGCTGGCCGGTGGTCGGCCTCTTCCGCGTCGACGTACTGGTGGTGGTGTCGTCGGCGGCGAAAAGTATTCGTCGCTCGAGCTCGACGCAACTGCAGCGGCCGGTGTCACTGGACTCACGTCTGGAGCAGGTTCCGGCAACTGCGAGGCGGAACTGAGCGACGAACCCGAAGGTGTTGGGCGTGTGATTTCAATTTGTCGTGCCCGACTTCGTGTCAGCATTGTATAATATTCTCTTCTCTATTGTTACATCCATCATGATATATTATAGGTGTAGTAATTCCGGTCATAAAAATGGTGTAGGAACACATATCAAAAGATTATTTTTTGATTATTTATAGTAAAAAATACTAAAAAATATTGGAGTAAATTTTTCTTTCACTGTCAGCTTGACAGTCGGGCCACAGACATGTGGCATGATTATTATTATTATTATCTAGATACAATTTGAGTTTGAGTCAGAAAGCTTATAGTCAGAATTTCATCAAATGTCTGTGATCTAATAAAATTCTGTAATCAAATCAACAAAAAATTGTTTTAAAAAACATGTAGCATATATACTGAACCCACCTCGTCTCATACTGACCACTACCCAACACTAACTGACCCAGGAGCATGATAGCCCTCATTACACACGAGCAGGGGGCGTGCTCATCGGATCATTACTAGCAAGTAAGCACTGCATGTATTTGCCTTAGATCGCCCCTTCCTCCGTTATTACCAGGCTATTACATGGACTACCAGACTGACGCACCTTTGACGGGCATCGCTGACTGACTAACTAGATGGAGGGTATATTTTTCTTTAAACGCTTCCAGAATGATATGTAGTCAGTTAAAGTACAGTACAGTTTAAATGAATACCAATATCGGGTATCAATCATGATGAGCAAAGCATAATTATGCTTTCTTACAATTTATAACCTTATAGGTACTTATATTGAGAAAAGATCAATGGGAATTATCAATTGTCACCACGGTTGCAAGGTGGTACATGTGCTAGTTATTATCACTACATATTATTAAAAACCAAGTCCCTCCCGACGCATCTGTCAGTCTGTCTGTTTGAACGCGATAAACTCAAAAACTACCGAACAGATTTTCATACAGTTTTCACCAATGGACGGAATGATTCATGAGAAAGGTTTCAAAGTAATGTCATTAAGTTTTTGTGTAAATTGGCTGAAATATGGCGATAATTGTTGAAGATGTCGGAAAATATCATTCCAACTGGGAGCTATAAAAGCCTAAACATCGGATGCAATTTGGTACACAGTTATTACAAATAAGGTTTTTCTTTAGATCAGGATTAAAACACCGAGCTAGGTATTGAATTAAGAACCGAACTGTTATAGAAATGCAGTTCTTTATACAAAAATGACGGCTTAGTTTGATGCTATGTTGTCATTTTAATATTGAGAACTTTGTTTAAAACAAAATAAAGTTCAAGATACAAATACTGGCCCAAAGGTTAGGCTAGAACTAAAATTAGATTTTGTTTTGTAAGAAGACGCAGATAGTTTATTACATGGATTACCACATAGGGTACTTTCTTTAAATCCCTGTAGTACGTCCCTGCGGGATATTTTCCGACATCCACCCGGGCGAAGCCGCGGGCAAAAGCTAGTTTGGTCTTATTATGCGCACAATCATTCAGTTCATTCCCGGAAGCATCCTTAATATGTTTGCAGACGCCAGTTGCACCACGACTGACCTAATTATCACATCGAAGAGCTCGCGCTCAGCAGCAAGCTATTCTTTGATCGTTAACTACAAACTAAACAGACATGGTTAGGCATTTCCCCTACGTGCACAGATTTCTAAACTCATTGCTAAGAAAAAATCACATTACGGATTAAAAAAAACCCTCTATAATGGTCTAAGTATCGTTAAGATCCGGAAGCGTTTGCGAATCTTCAAATGTTTCGAAGAATATCAGGGAAACTGCCAAATTACTTCGCTAGACGACCAATTAACAGTCCTCATACATTCCACGTGATCTGATAAAAAATGAAATAAATAGAGAATGTGTCAATCTGTCTTACTACGCAAGCCGTATAGAAGCCGCTGTGGGAAAGACTAGTGTTTTTAGAACACATGCAAAGAATTTGCGACCGGACCCTACATGTCCTTCATACAATTTTTGACATAATGCTTACCCATTACTGTCAACCATGCCTTTAATTTGACAAATGCCATATTGCCAACGTAGACTGATTGTCCCAGGGAGCGCCGGGTCCGCACTAACACGAGGAGGCTGTTTAAATTTTTATTAGGAGATCGAACCATCTGCCAAGCATGGTGATGATGCCAAAGTTCCTTCATGGGGGTTGATGTAACAGTCTTTGTAAGGACCACATCTAGCCAAGCTAGCGAAAATCATACGATGCATGAATGAATGTCCACTTAAAACTGTCGTATGTTGACGAGATACAAAGTTGCGGTTTACGACACTATAAAAGGTTAATTTGCTCTTGGCAAGGACCACACCTTTGCCTTTTGTAACACATAATAGGTACCTAAATTACCCACATTAGCCATTGTCCCCACAAGTGGCGGTGTCCTAGTAACTATAGTGTAAGAATAATAAAATTATGGCATGTGTTTATTATAGCAAGTGTAACGTGAAACTAATTGTTAGCGTCGCGCTCCACTATACAGGGTGGCAGGGACATCGACGCGCAAACTGTAACCATGGATTCAGCACATGAGTTTAGACCCCATAGCGCAGAAATTTTTCGTCGGTTATTAAAAAAAAATCTTGTGTTTCATAGATAAGTACAATGCCTACGCGGTCAAAATGTACTGAACAGCAATATTTTTTTTTAATAACCGAAGAAAAATTTCGACGCTATGGGGTCTTAACTCCTGTGCTGAATCCATGGTTACAGTTTGCGCGTCGATGTCCCTGCCACCCTGTATATGTAGGAACTTTTTGTATTCGTAATTGGGGATAATGAGTAGGTAGGTACCTCTTCTGAGGATACATCTAAGGAAAAGATACATGAAGGCAGCCATACCGGTCCGTCGGTTTCAGTTCCCTTCTGTGGTTGAAACGTGGAACTCTAAAAACGAAAGAATGTCGCCTCTCACGAATGTATTATCGGAATACAGCGTTTTCGAGATTTACATCAGCTCATAAACGTTTAGTGCTAAACACCTCCATTAAACCTGTTACAATAAACACTCAATAAATCTCTTATCGGTTATCATTATCACGCAGCAAGATTTATTGTACTGAATTTTATTTCAATTCCAAGTAGATTAGATGCTTATCGCTACTTAGCCAAGTTTAACGGCGTTTAGGAAACAAACTACCTCTGTTTAGCTTCGAAACGTGTCTAATAATTCATACCAATTAAGTCAAAAGCAATGCGCAAAATAATTAAAGGTGCTAATTTCATTACGATTACAAGGAACATAAACACCTCGTAAGAACAATTCATTGGCAACACAGTGAATAAGCTTTCTAATTATTTACGTAAGCAAACAAAATGTGAACTACGTTAGCAATGAGCGTCATTAGTGTGACTTATTAATATACACTATAATTAACAAAGAGAGAGCGCATAATTTCGGAATAACATTAAAAAATATTCAACCGATAGTTATGGTATTCGTTTGGTAGAAAGTCTGTGAAGACGTAAGAGCCTGACAATTGCAGTAAATGCAAAGTTTAAATTAGTGAATGATGGCTTTTTCTTGAATTGGAAGGAAAAAAGAAAAATCGTAGAAGAAAGTTATTAAAATACCATGAAATACTACTGCATTCCTACGTGCTTTTTATTTTCTTTAATAAAAAAAACAAAATTCATTTTTTCAAACTAGGCTGAGAATCTGCACTTTTTGAACGTCAACATTACAGAACTTCAAGCAGCGGATTATGTTTCAACGGTCCCAAATGAAACTGTTACTGGAGACAGTCTCCCAAAACTCCCACCCTTCACCTCTTCCTAGTGCGTTTAGCTGGTAAGGAAACGTAGCGCAACAAACTCCCCCGCAGCATATCGATTATAGGAATGGATTCTGCTGTGAAATAAGGTGTTAACGCGTTTGTATTACACAACTTTATGTAGTAGTAAGTTAACAACATTGTTTTATAATAGAAAAAACAATATCTGCACAACGCATCTCGCTATTAAAACATTAGTACAATATGATGTAAGCGTTAACAATTTACGAGTCACAACTCACATCACAAGTGACTGTTCATCTCATACTACGTATTCTTCTGACATTAATTAAAACCTTTTTGTTCTTTTATTTTGTAGTTTTTCCTTTCCTTCCACTATAATTCCTCCAACAATTCCTAAACAAAACAACAAAAACTCCATCCAACTGAGTATGAAGAAACTACAGGCATTATAAACGCTGAGTGAAGAATGAAGCGGGTAAGAGCCGGTATCTTAGCATTCAGATGTAGCTATAAAAGGTCTGCCAATAAATAGGATTCCCCTGACGGCAGGCAGTCAGGCACGTCATGGCTGAACAATGGGACGCGGCTGTTATTCTGCTAATAACGTGAAATCTGACGGCGATGTGAAATAGAAAGCCGCGGTATGGCATGCGCGTGCACTGGCGATGGGCTGGAGGTGGGCCGAGTGACAGCGGGGAGTGATCTTCTTTTTATCTGTCGATACAAAAATAATAGAATTTATTGTGATAAAATTCAGCACCACGTAAACCGTTTACTGACTCAGCCATGTTTTGTTTAATTATTCGTTTCATTCGCCTATATTGTTCTTTTTATGCATTTATGTATTTTGGCACAAAGCATCACCTTCACGTCTGTCAGTGTTTGATTTTCCATGCACCACAAGTTTAGTGTTAATGTTTTAGCATCTACAAACAGACAAAAATGACTTACAACCGAGAAGAAAAAAAGAAAAAAACCAACTTATTTTCTAGAAAGATGATGTAATTTAGGTACCAAATTACTGAGTAAGCTTCATTCCCGCTATATACTATCACTATAGCCTCACCTCGTATCGACTGTCAGGCACTCCGGGCTGATAATCTTCATAATGAAGCGCGTGCGCAGCGGTAGTTTAACATTGATCCAGTTTGCCATGAAACTGGGCCTTGATCATAATTGTGTTAACTATAATTAGGAGGTATAAGTAGCGTACTATGGAGTTCAATGGAAAACAAGAAAAGCAATATTAGTACAGGTATCGTTTATATTTTGTCAAAATAGGCCTTATAGTTTCTGCCATTGTGTCCAATTCATCTATTTACAAATTTCGTTGAGTCGATTTCCCTTTCATAAAACAGGGATATACCTACAGGATAGCAAGGACATCGACGCGCAAACCGTAACCAAGAATTCAGCATATTATGAATCTAGACAATTAGCGCAGACATTTTACATTATAAAAAAGCCAGCTTTTTCATAGAAAAGTTGTCACAATGTATGGAGCAGCTATTTTTTTTTAATAACTGACGAAAAATTTCAACGCAACCGATCAGAATCATGTACCGAAACCATGGTAACAAGTTACGCGTCGATGTCCTGCCACACAGTATTTTGGCTTTGTCTCAACTCGGTTTCATATTTTCTACTTCTTTTAATTTTGAAAGATTGGATGAAGCTATTCACCATGATACCATGGTATATTTATGTATACCACTATTTTATAGCACAACTGTAATCTACCTTCTCATTAAAATGAACTTCCTCAAGTCTCATCTGACTGCAACATTAAAATCTTTTAACAAGCCGGTTCCACCATCCGGCTTGATGCAACGACGTCATAAACTGAGCTTTACGGCTCTCGTCTCTGGCAAATAATTCGGCATCACGCCCTCTTCCCGTTAGCCCCCTCCCCGCACCCCGCACTCACAGGGCGATATGCAAATTAGCACCGTTATAACTGAAGTTATGCCAATAAATTAATGCAGAAAGTCTACTTTGAAAAATATGTGACATACTCGTATGCCATATCTTTAGCTGGCAGCGGTCGATCAAAACCGCGATGGACATTTAGTCCAGATTCTCTCTCTAGCATGGCCAAATAACTGCCTCATGATCAGATGGCTCTTGTTCTTTTCGTGTCGGTGACAAATTAATAATTCATGTATGGTGTTAAATGAGTTGTGCCCAGTAGCTGTAGCTGTTCGATGGACTGCGATGACTAACAACTATCATGTAGTCAGTATCAAATAGTATTTTGATCACCTTAGGGTGTATTTTTAGTACCGTCAGATCTATGGACTTAAAAACTTCCCAAACACTTAGAAACCAGGCTCATCACTAACCTTGCTAACTGCCTAATCGTTAGACAACGACACGAAGAAGAATAATCTTCATAGTGAGATCTTCATGAGAAGTGGTTCTTCTGCATTCACGAGCAACTTTATGCTGCAACGTTTTAGGGCTCACGTGCGCCCGCGCATCGATCGTGATCAGTGGAGCAGCGTGGCAGCATCATACATTATACATACATACATTATACATAGGTGCTTATCAGCCAGCTGTGCGGGGCGCACGACCCACAACCGCATATTAAGTGCTATTGATAAATGAGGGCTTGAATTTTCAGGTAACTGTATTGGCAGAGTATCGGACGGTTTTCAGTAGTAAACTGAATTACGTCTCATTTGTGATTAGAATCAAGTGAATTGTATATTTCTACGCAACACTAAAGACGTTCTAGTGGAATCCAGGAGCAATTCTCAATAAGCGCTAAAAACGGTCAATAAGTGCTTTTATAATATATTGATTTTAACGGTAACATAAATTACCTATTTGTTTACCGGATCTACACAAAAAAATATATAATGCTGCGATCCCCAGTTGTATCACAATTACTGTATCCTATCCTACTAATTATTATAAATACGAAAGTTTGTATGGATGGGTAGATAGATGTTTGTTACTCTTTCACGCAAAAACTACTAAACGTATTTAGATTAAATTTGGTACACAGATAGTTTATAACCAGGATTAACACATAGAATACTTTTTATCCAGATATTCCCACGGGACTGTAACTTATGCGGGTGAAACCACGGGGCGCAACTAGTACTATACAGGGTGGCAGAGACATCGACGCGCAAACTGTAACCATGGATTCAGCACATGAGATTAGATAGAGTAAAAATTTCGACGCTATGGGGCATAGCGTCGAAATTGTTCGTTGCACGAATATGGTTGGAAAACAGGACCTTTATTCCCAACCTTGAAGCTCTTCAACCGCAACCTTAGCAGTTCAAGGCCACCCGTAATAATTTAATTTAATAACGTGTGTGTTGTTTCAGCAAACTCTGGAGGCGGGCGGCGGGGGCGGGGTCACCAACCTCGAGAGCCTGGAGGCCAAGGTCAGTGACTTCTTCACTACATTCACACGCCGGAAGTTTATATGTAGAGCAACTGATGAGAGGGATTACGTCATTGACGGTAGCATTTAGAAAACGATTACAAAAATATACATGACGTAAGAGGAAAATGGTGAATTCGAAATTTTGTGTGATTGGATATGCAGATATGCCGTTGCGCCAGAAAAAGTAGTATTTACGTTGGGGTATTCATTAACAAACGTTAAAACACTTACACTACACTTACTTTACACTTTAGACTTGTAACAAACTAGGTTTTAAATACAAAGGGTAATAAATAATATAAATAGTCGTAGTGTTCAGAAAAACAAAAATGTACCTCAGCTCTACTCTAATTGTTTTAATTACACATTTTAAACATAAAAAATAATAAAGCATCTTTCAGTAATTAAACAACCTTATTCAGCAATACAAAATAGCTATAATTTACGTCTCACAAAACCCATAGCAGTAACAGAGAAACTCTGGTCCATGACTCTATGAAATATATTAATTACAGCGCCTACTGGACTGAATCAACACGACGAACACTTTCACACATATCTTAGAAAGCTAAATATGCAGATACAACCCATACATAACTTATACATAATTATTAAAACTGATTAAACGAAAAGCAGTTCGAACTTTCATTCAATTTCCGTTCGTAGTACAAAAGACATCAACGCGCTTAAACCTTTGAGTTCTCTACGCAGGTATTAACGAAATGATTAAATACTTGTAGGAAGCCATAAATATTATTTTAACTAGATTAAACATGTCAAACTGTTTAATATATTGCTAAGAGTTCGTTGCATCTTGAATTTAGAACGGATTTCATTTTGCATGTGTAACGTAAAGGTCCCTACACATTGGAAAAGGGAATGACTCGGCTCCGCCGCGGACTAACAAAGATAAAGATATATTTACTTGTACAGTTTATGTCTAGACTTTGGATTTAATTCGCTGTTTGAGACTATCAAAAATTCAAGGCTTAAGGCAAGGCGATTTATTTCTTTTATTTCTTGCTGCATTTGACAATGCAGCAAGAAACAAATCTATATACTATATATATAAAATTCAAAGTCCTGACCGACTGACTGATACATCAACGCACAGCCTAAGCCGCTGGTCCTAGAGACATGAAATTTGGAAGGTGTCTTCTTCGTGACGAGCAGGTATCCACCGAGAAGAAGGATTTATCGAAATTCCACCCCTAAGAGGGTGAAATGGGGGATCTTGTTTGTATGGAAAGTCTTATTCCTTGAGTTAATAAACTTGAAACTTGGCACGAATACTAATCTAAGTAAATTATGAAGTTTGCCATTTTATGTTTTTCTAAACTACCCTCTAAAAGGGGATTGGGGGGTTTCAAAGTTTGTATGGAAAAATTTTAGCGCGGGTCCGATTAACTCAAAACTCAGTATTTATACCTAAGATCGAAAGTAAAGAATAATGTGTATCACGGTTTTTCGAAAATTACCCCCCTGACAGGCTGAAAAGGGGTAGTCAATTTTACAGGGGAGGATTATATTGCGTGGCTTGATTAACTCGAAAATTGGTATAAATAATCTTTGAATCAAGCTATGAATACATCCCAAACAATTTTTCAAAATTCCACTCTTGTGGGGATGACAAGCGGGGATACAGTTTATATGAAAAATCTTATCCATTTAGTTAATAAACTTGAAACTTGGCAAGAATACTCGCCTAAGTAAGTAATAAAGTTTATTGTTGTAAGTTTTTCAAAACTACCCCTCAAAGGGGGGTATAGGGGTGTGGAAGTAGTTGAATGCGCGGTCCAAGTAACTCGAAACTCAGTATTAATACTTTGGACAGAAATTAATTATTAATAAGTATGTAAAGTTGTCGAGAATTGACCCCTGACGGGGCGAAAAGGGGTAATTCGATTTTTAAGGGGAAGATTTGAACTATGTATGTTACATTTTCACACCTAACCACTGAACTTCTGATTTGGTAAAGAGATAGATGGCATCCTGGGGAAGGACATGCTTTTTATCCTGTTAGCACGTTCCCGTGGTATAATTTCCGACATCCATGCGGACGAAGCCGCGGGCAGAAGCTAGTCTGTATAAATAAATAAATAAATAAATAAATCCCTGGACATTTCACACAGCACCATTTGTCCCAAGCTAAGCAACCTAATGCTTGTGTTATGGTAACAAGATGGCTGATAAACTACTTATATACAATTTTTTTTTTAGTAAATACATACATATTATAGATAGAAAAACACCCAGACTCGGAACAAATACATGTAGGTCATACAAATATTTGTTCCGTGCGGGAATCGAACCCAAATTGTATACAAATCAATACTCACGGTTCTGATTTTGTTGGAGTTGAAAGTATATTTGACCATATATGGCTTTTAAAGATTGATCAACTACTTTCGCCTCCCACCTAACTACTAAGCTACGATTAACTACTCCCACCCAATGTGTTGATTCCTCTACAAATAATAGAATCCCCAGCTAGATAACGCAACGTGTTCCATGCGTAACATCCTGAAGATAAATGCATGGATTATTATTTACTGCTTTATTTATCGAGTGTCGCTTTCGCTGCGATTTCAATTCGATTAGCATCTTGCTTCCCGGTAAGAGAGCAATGATACTTTGATTAATTTAATATTAAGATTAAGTACTTAAACATGGATGTCTTAATTTACTGACACATCATCTGCCTAGCCTTTTCCCAACTATTTCGGGATCGGCTTCCAGTCTAACCGGAGAAGCTGAATACCAGCATATTACACGAAGCGACTGCCTATCTGACCTCCATTACTGGGTAATACGAAAGCCCTTGTTAAGAATGTTTGTCAGACTTTTGGGCTTCTGACTATCCGTAATGACTGTCAAAGATCCACGAATGTCCTGACCAACGGCTTAACGTGCTTTCCGAGACACGGAGGGCTCTCGGTATGTAAAGATGGTCACCTATCCACAGACCAACCGCAGCAAACATAGCTTAACCAGATCCATCGAGCTATGCGACGCCTATTATTCAGTAACGAGCCCCTCTTAATTTACTGACTATTTAATTAAAATATATAAAGGTAATTATGTATAGGATATTGTGGTCAGGGTGGATCACACTTTTGAACAGGCTTCTCTTGAGGGTTAAGCTATTATATCTTCCACCATACATTTTACAATATAACGTGCACATATCAGGGCCTCTTGGAAAGCTCATGTCACATATTTCAATTTGTCAGACCTCTTAACATGTTAGTGACAGCTCGGCACAGAGATCAGAGAACTGATCCTCGTAATTTTAAGATCGTTCACAGCCAGGAGGCCAATTCTCGTATTTTAAAACGTTCAAAATCTAGTCGCAGTCTCATCTCGGCGACAAACAAATGTCAAAAACTTGTAAAAATGTAGGGAAATTAGAGGTAAATTTGACAGATTGAGACTGAGATCAGACTGTGAACGTTCATAAAATTACGAGAATTGCCCCTTCGATCTCGAGATGAGACTGCGACTAGATTTTGAACGTTTTAAAATACGAGAATTGGCCTTCTGTTAAGACGGGAGAGTTCGTACACCGCTCTAATATTACTTTAGTTGCACAGAAATTGATACGAATTTAGCCAGGAAACTACTTTAAACTTCAAGACCATTTTTAAAGTGGCAAACCTTTTAAGTAAAACTTAATTTTAATCAGTACCCCCAGGCCGGAATTCTTAAAATTAAATACATAATATGTAACAAAAAACTCACTCAATATTGTTATATGAATGTACTTAAAATGGATACTGACCGGGATAACATGTTCAGTAAACCTACTTGCCTTTAAATTTAGTTTAAATTATCTATTTTATGATAAACTCATCTCCCTGTTGTTGTATTTATTTATTCACCCTTACACTCCAGCATTTGCCTAACGTAAACTAACACTAGTACGTTATCTACCGACACTACATGTAGTCTAGCGACAATTTGTCGTCGCCTGCGACAGTGTGGCGACACGCGTGACAGCAAACGACACGGGATTTATAGCGATGTCGCGATACCGGGCCGTTTCCACTCACCGGGAACTAATAGTGCGTGCTAATTAAGATGGGATGATTAACACGCACTTACATATTGTGGGGAAGTGGACTTTCCTTATTGGTTTTGGATGGAAGACTTCTCAATTAGTTTTTTGTTTAAATGTAGGTTTCCCAGGTAATAAAACAAAAGAAAATATTTTGATCATTACAGCAGCACATCAGAAATTCCATGTCTAAACATCATTCTCCTGCCCTTAACCCAATTTATTTGGGGTCGGCGCAACATTTCCTTCTCTTCCATACTCCTCTATTAGCCGCCATCTCGACAGAAACCCCCTTTCTAACCATATCATCATTCACACAGTCCATCCATCGTTTTTTTGGTCTTCCCCTACTCTTACAGCCATCGACATTCATACTCAAAACTTTCCTCACGGCATTTTCCTCATTCCTCCGTAAAACATGCCCATACCTTGACAACCGGTTTCCACACAACTTTTCAGTTACCGGTGCCACTTTAAGACTTCCTCTTATATACTCATTTCTTATTGTATCCATTCGTGTAACACCACACATCCTTCTTAGCATTCTCATCTCAGCTGCATGCAATTGCCTTTCATTCATCCCTTTTGTGGCCCAAGATTCTGATCCATACAAGACAGCAGGTCTAACCATGGCTTTGTATATCTTCCCCTCAAGTTTAAGGGGAATGTGGGAGTCGCAGATTGCTCCCGTGACCTGCCGCCATTTCATCCAGTGTTAATTCCGTGCTTAACCGTCCGATCTACTTCGCCATCGCTTTGCACGAGTGAACCGAGATACCGAAAGTCGGAGCAGACTACGAGAAGCGCGCTATCAAGCGCTATAGCTCTAGAACTGGAGAGACCGCCGAAATCGCAGAACATAAATGTTCAGTTTTGGTTCTGCTGATTTTCAAGCCAAAATCTCCCAGCTTTTGTTGCCATTTCTCCAATCTGCTCTGGATCTCAGATCCATCGACGGCACAGTTGGCGCAGTGGTTAAGCGATTGACTGCTGCGCTGCGTGTCGCGGGTTCGATTCCCGCACGGAATATCTATCACCAACAAGAACAACGTCATCGGCAAACAGCATGCACCAGGGTGCCTCCTCCTGTTATTTCCATAAATTCCATGTCTAAACAGATCATATAAATGTCATTCAAAGTTATTTCTACTTTACTCTACATAAACACTCGTTCTATCAACAATATAACACTAGAAAACCTGCCCCAGGGTGACAAACACCAACCTATCACCATGAAAGAACCTGCCCCATAACTACCACACTACAGCCTACAGGCGGCGCAGGAGTCTTCATAATAAAGGTGCATGTACGGAACGAAAGTGAAACGGGAGTGCTGAGTCGATAGCCCACGGCGATTCCTTCATAAGTTATTGAGTGTAGCAGTGGTTACAAGAATGGCAGCGAAGGGCAATGGTGCTCCTTTGATTCCCACGATTAGATATACATGATGTCATCTTTGACCTGGGTGTCACTAAGAGATCAATATCTGATGAGATAGTGACCCACACAATATTGAAACTACACGTTGCATAATAAAGGATAGCCTGCTCGTTAGATTAAATAGTAGTACGTGTAGTCAGAAGCCTAAAAGTCTGACAACCAGTCTTACCAAAGGGTACCGTGTTACCCAGTAACTGGGTTGTAAAGGCAAATAGGCAGTTGCTACATAACTGACTGGAAGCCGACCCCAACATAACTGGAAAAGGCACATTAATTGATATTCGTTAGATAACATTGTCCATCTAAAATAAAAAAATAAAACAGTTCCGATAATTTCCATTATTATAATATGTGGTATGGTCGTATCCGAATTTAGAACATACATTCCAACAAATACCTGCATAATGCAACACATTGTTATTGACAGTTTAACGCGACTTTATCGTAAGACAACATCTTTAGTATCCATTCCATCCATATTACAAGCACAACACTACTTTAAAAAATCCACAGCAAGCCTTCAGCAATACAATCTGCCTACATATCATAGTAATCTCACATTACTAAGGGAGCTAAGGCCCGCATGCATATGCAATCACCATGCTGCATATGCAATTACTCGCAAATTTATTGTCAGCAATAGTTTTTGCATTTTAGTATCGCATCTGGCTGTCAGTGAGAAGCAAATATCCCTTCCCTCTCTCTCTACACAATTTAGCGTAGGAATGAAAGAGTTAGACGAGATTTTCATCGGGGTATATTCGATATTTAAGTGTGATTCAGTAAATTGTGCGCAGTAATCCAAATGATTTTTCGGAATGTGGGACTATTTTAGGTTATCAATGCAGGGTGCACGATGAGCTAGTAGCTAGTAGCGAGTCTGCAATCTTGTCTTGTTACTGTTGAAGGCTCTTGCCTCAGTATTTTATGCTTATTATTGTCCCAGTCTGGGATATCAGGTAATCGAGCGTTAAACTAGGGTTTAGGGGTTATGTTTGCATACATTTGATCTTCTTGATCAATAATAATGTAAAAACCATAAAAAACCATTAAACCCTTCTTCCCAGAGACAGTGGGATGAGCCACTCTGCAGGTTGTACGGAATAATCTTATCAATACGTCCACCAATACTGTTGAGCGTGCCCGCCTGCTGGCTGTGGGTGAGTGGGAGTCTGGGCTATGGCTTCAAGCACTCCCGTCACCCAACATAGGCACTATGCTGGGTGACACCACCTTCCGGCTCGCTACCTTTCTGCGTTTGGGCGCTCCTTGCGGGGCTCCGCATCGCTGTCAGTGCGGTGAAGTTGTCGACTGCCTCGGACACCATGGCCTATCCTGCAGTAGGAGCGCAGGCCGGATAGCACGGCACGCCAGCATTAATGACATCATCCGTCGTGCTCTCGTCACTGCCGGGGTGCCAGCTGTTTTAGAACACAACGGCCTGGCACGCGACGATGGGATGAGATCTGACATAATGACCATAATGCCCTGGAAGTCAGGCAGACCTTTGGTGTGGGATGCGACATGTGTCGACACCCTTGCGCCATTCCATCTTCCTGCTGCTGGTGCAGAAAACCTCAAACGGCGAAAATATTCCAACCTGATTAGTTAGTTACAGTTAGTCGACTCTTCACGTGACCAGAGGGCTGGCTTGTTTCTTGGCCAAAGAATTAGCATCGCCATACAACGTGGCAATGCTGCCCGCCTTTTAGGCACTGTTCCTGTTGACAGCGATGCGGACGAATTTTTTGATGCCCTATCATTCTTTTGCTTATTTTTTCACATGTACTGTGTGTTCACATGTACATGTATTATTATTTTAAATGTTAGCATATATAATGTAAATAAAGTATCCTTCTTGATGCTTTCCCTTATAAATTAGAATATTTTGTATTATATATTTTTTTCTATAACATTTCTTCATACCAATCTTAAAACAAAAGTTACGAATTTAGTAGAATTTATAATATTATAGCTTCGGAAGTAGGTAGTTTAGATTTAGGAAAATGTGAGAGTTCGACGATATATCCGTTCTGTGAACCGCACTTGGACGACGACGATATCTGACAATCCAGTTTTCTTAACTTTAATCTCTGTACATGGTTCACAGTGGCTTCAGATTGGACCGCTTTCAATTATACAATTTGTTATGCGAGGCGCGGCCGGCGCAAGCGCAGCCGCCGGCTTTTTGTTCACTATCGATTATGCTCGATTCATTATATTCCAGTATCGATTTCGCGCCCGACATTTATTGAATTAGTGTCCTCTTTATTTATTTTTAATGTTAATGTTTTTGTGTGGTGTGCTTACTTTGAGTGTAAGTTATGTAGCGTATGGCTCCGAATATAATGCATATTTAATTTGTCCCAACTAAAATAAAGACTTGACAGCATTTTAACACGTTTGTAAAGATATCCTTAGTAATATTACCGAGCTTTACGTCCATAAGTCACTCGCACTGCGTAAACATTCACACCAAACCGATTCTGTGATTCATATACCTACCAACTTGCCAAAGATCTTGCACTCTGAACTACTATTGGACTAGGTAGGCTACATGCAATAATATCCCGACCTCTTACAATCAACCCTTCTCAAGTTCATTAGCCTACATAAAAACAATAGTATGTCTAAACCACAACCACATATATTCAATCAACAAGTAGAATCTCCTACGTTATCGAAGGCTGTGTATCATATGAGCCGGTAATTTGTGAGAAAAAAGGGCGGCGATACACTTGCGGTACTCCCAACACAATGGGTGGGAACCCAGTTATAGCTGCTATAAATATAACTTGTACTTGGCTGTAAATATAGACACGCATCTTAGGAAGTTAGCGCACTGTGCGGGGTAAATAACCATGTGGACACAAGATTTTAATGTTCGACGTATTTCTAATTAGGTATCTTATATAATGACAGACGGAAACTATTTGAGGCCGGAAATATTTGACTTACAATAATGTAAGCGTTGCTTATGACAGCTAGCAGTTCGACCTATGAGGTCGAGGAGCCGATTAAAAAAGAAGCTTCGCAACTTGGTTTTTCTCAGAACTAATCTTGATTATCATCATCTGCCTAGCCTTTTCCTTCGGCATCCAGTCCAACCAGATGACCAAAAAATCAAAATAAAAAGTCATTTATTCAAATTAGGCTGATAATAAGCACTTTTCGAACGTCAAAATTACAAAATGGCTGTTTGTGTATGTGAGTTTAAATGTTTGTAAACGCACCCACGATACAGGAGTAATTCCTAGTGTGGGGCAAAGTTAAGAACGCAATGAAAAAAAAAAAAAAGACAGTCCCCCAAAACACCCGCCCTTCACCATGTCCTAGCTTACACTTTTTTGATGCAGCTGAATACCAGTTCTTGGAGGTCCGATAGGCCGCTCCAGGAAACCCAGTTACGGGGTAACACGATACCTGCTGGTAAGACTAGTTGTCAGACTTTCGGGGGTAGCCCGTAACGACTGCCAAAGTTCCACAAATGGAATGTAAATCTTGATAATGGCTAATTAGCCTATCTACCTACTAAGTGGCATGTGGCATCGGGACTGCCTCCTATTTAAAATGTTGCCACTCAGTTTAGTCAGACATTTTTAATACACCACAGAGTCCACTTCTTCTAAACTCTACACTGTGGCGAACGTAACTATACCTATGTACACAGTCCCTAACATTAATCGGTGCGAGATCGTTCTGCGCATGCGTGGCCATAAACCCGCAGATGCGCTAATCTCACGCGTGATCTGCACACATTCCCACATGTTGATGATCTCGCGCATCGCATCTCATCGCTATAATAATGTAAGTAGTTGTAATTACAACCTCCCGTACGCATCTAATCAGACAAGGTCATTGGGGGTCATTGTTCCTCTCAACCAATGCACCTGCCATGTAATCTCTTCACCAACCTTGGTTGACTGGTAGAGAATGCCTAAGGCATTAACTCCACCTTTGTACCTTTTTTGTGAGCGAAAAGTTTTAATAAATAAATAAGGGCTAATTCAGACTATGTTGCGGTGTGACAACGCAACAAACTTATAGAGCTATACGACGACGACGAACCAAATAGGACGTGACGTATGTAATTAGCTCTGAAAAGCGTTTTCCGTCTGAATCGACGGGTCAATCCAAATCTCAACCGTCTTCTAAAAAGGAGGAGCAAAAAAAATATACAACCAACAAAAACTACCGATTTCTGAAACTTAAGTTATTTTGCACTTTGAAAATCTTTTTTTGGAAGTCGATTATTTATGTTTAATTAGTAAACACTGTTTGTAAAAAGTTCCTACCATGTCTACTACTTACGTCTTGCAAAGTTGCAACAGAATTTGATTTCCCGTACATTTCTAATTCACACAGTTCTGGGCGCAATGATCCCTCTAAGTCTTCACATGTTTATCTACAATGTCGTATGTATTTATACAGCGTAGGATAATCACACGTTAATAGGACTAGACCGTAACGGAAACATGAATTTAAATAAAAATAACAGTTGCGATTAAGTCTGAGACATAATTATACTATTTAGCATTTCCCTATAAACCACACTCACTCGTCATTTTTAAAACCTCACATAAATAACCATGCCTCTTTTTCAGGAAGGGTTTAGCAGAGACCATAGATATCCGTGGCATAGACATTCAGATTTCAGTTTTCATATTTCTATATAAATATACAGGTATATATTATAAATTAAACTCGATTTACATGTTTCGACGACTTACGATGCGGTTTTCACCATCATGTTAAACATTTCTTCCGGAATCCTGTGTAAAATGTTCATATTAAATAAACATACACTCGAGAGCAATGAATCCGGGTCACTTAAAGAATGTTAAAAATCTTGGAAACTAAAAATGATAGGTTAATGCAATAAATTGTATTTAATAGACAATGTAATACTCCTTAAATGAAGTTATTAAAACTTCTTAGTTATTGTAAAGTTATATCATAAAAAAATCAAATTTGAAAAAGGGCCACTTTCGAAGATGGAACTACGAAATAACAGCATTTGGTTTTGCTTTTGTTTGTAATCTGTCATTTATGTGGGTACATAAACCATGTTGATAGTGCTCTATATTCATTATTCAAGCTGAAATTATGTCGCTTACGCCTGAAGAATGCACCAGAATACTTACAATGCTGGAAACTGGCCGGAGTCAGCGCGATACAGCCAGGACTGTCGGTGTGTCGCTGTCAACAGTGCTAAGCAGGGGTCGCTAGTATTTATAAACTTAAACTACTGAAGGTAGAAGGAACTATCTTAGTTCAGTCTCAGCTATAGTAACTTGCTTAGACCTCTGTAGTAAGTAATCTAAATACTCATTATCAGTTTAAATTGAACCATCAGGTATAGTCTTTGTTTGTACACTTGAAACAAGCTCCGCCGTGTGGAACGAAGCGTGCGCCGGCGCAGGAAGTCGCACAAACAAACGACTTTAACGCACACCTTCATAGTACCCACATAAAAGTTTTATATAAGAAAACTTATAATAGTTATTTAACTACATCGTAACTAAAATATCAAGTATGTTGCGATGCGTTCATACCCGTCCGTCCACTAAACATTAAAATGATCTCTATCTTTCCTTTTAATATTGAATTGCATGGTATAACGTACCAATACTAACGTTGTACTTATGTTCGTTAATATTTAACATACAAATAGCTGTGTATGTTTAATTTACTATCAAAGTAAACGATCCGGAATGGTCAAGTTGCCATTATAGCGCGTAACGACTACGGAAACCAAGTTAATAAACCGCAAATGTTAAATTATAGCGAGAAATTTAGGAATTTTTTTAACTCTGTATTGCTGATTTCCTAGCACTGATTTCGAAAATAAATAAGCTTGGACCTCTAAATAAGAAACCTCTCAATTAGCATAGATGTACGACTTCCAACTTAAACATAACTTAGCAAGTCCGCCTAATTAAGTTAGTAAAGCCGAATGACGTGAAGCAGAACATAAAGTGTAGAGTGAATGACTGAATGAATGACCGAGTGGCTATATACAACCGAGAGACATTTGTTTGGCTGCATGTCGTACCTTCGAGTCATGACTTTTGAGAGACTTGCGGGTTTATGGCAATGGCTTAACAGGAAGACCTCGGTTGTATAGTTTGAGGATAGACGTGATCTCACGTTTTTACGATTTGACACATGACGCTAAAATCTCGTCAACTGGCTGCGAAACATATACAGGATTCCTTCAGTCACACTAACTGTAAGAACAGCTGAAAAGCGCCTTCTATTTTAACAGCAGCGGTTAATAATTTATTTCTGGCACAGATGGCGAGTATCGAGGTGTCCCTAGCAGGTTCCCGGAGACGCAGCGCGGGTGCACGTGACGTCACTCGCGAACTCGACGCACTGCGTACTGCGCTCACTGATAAAGACACCCTTATACAAAGGTATAATATATAATACATATAATGAAGCGTCTGTGAGGTTTTATCCCAGAAAACAAAAGAATCGGGCGAGGTCGAGGTCAAGAGCGGGCATAGTCCGTAAAAAAAACCAGTTTCCAAAATTCAAACTAAGATTCACTTGTTAAGTTTATACATACATATATTATACGCTAATAGAAACTTTAATGACATGTGTAAACAGCATGATTTTGATCCTTTCTTAACGGGTGTATCCTCGGCCAGGTAGTGCCTGAGCCTTAGCTTTTTTAACTAAGATTTTGTATGTTCTTTTATTCTTGTATTTAGTTTGAGCTTGAATGTTATATTTTTTTTTTCTCTATCTTTATTGGTAGCTGTGTTGTGTTGTTCACACTCTTTCTTTCCAATCTGTTTTTAAAAGTGATGATTTTTAATTGGCTGTCAGTCTCACACACAATTTTTTATTCTGTTTGTTTTAGCTGTAAGTTATCCATAGTTAATAAATAAATAAAAAATTGTCATCCCGAAACTGAATTTTCAGGTCCCATTTTTTTTTATCATTCTTTTACCACTTCCTCTCACATCAGACCGTATTGTTTCCTGCATATTTTCCGTTAACTATAAATATAACCACCTTTCCCAAACAGTCTGAAGAAGCAACTAAGCGCGTCTCTAAGCGCAGCCCGACTGGCCTCCCCCACCGCCTCTCGCGCCAGCTCCCACGAAGACCACGCCTCAGCCCTGTCGGCAGACGAGAGACGAGCCCTGGAGGAAAGAGCCAATGCTGTGAGGAATGACCTGGACACAAGGAAGGCTAATATACAGGAGCTGAGGAGGCGGCTTGAGAAGACGCATGTCACTGAGTAAGTTCTTAATTGCTCTCTACGATTTTAATAAAATACCATGTGTATTCCTACATGACTATTTGAAAAGAGCCGTGGTGGATGGCAGCCAGAATAACTGGCAGTTTTAATGAGTCCTTTTTTGCTATATGCTTCTTGGTTGGACGCCGTTAAAACGTAAAACCAATAACAAAAAAAAATAAACTTCCAACATTTCCAACTTTAACACGATCCGGTATCTTCCCAGTAACATCGACACGCGGATCCAGCAAGCTGAGCTACAGTACAAGCTAGGCCGCGAGGAGCTGGAGCTGCTGACACTGAGCGAGCAGGCGCGCGCGCTAGCGCAGCTCATCGAGCAGGCTGACGCCGCCGCCAGCAGGAACCACCGCGCCACCGTGTACAGGTAACTATACCTCCAAAGCTGTGCTGATGGGCAGCATCCTCACTATACTTGTGCGCTTTCGCTTAAGCGCAGCGACCCAAAATGAATCTTGACCTCATACATGAGCATCCATAGCAATAAAGCAATTGTTATATAAATAACCTTATAGTTTCTTGACAACATACTTCAATGACTGTGTTCTTGAAAAGGCTGATGGTTACGGCACTGTCTATGACTGTCGTGATTGCAACTCGCGACCACCAGCCCGACTATTCACTTAGCCTTAGTGGTAAAGTTCCGATTTCCGAGGTCCATTTTTGCTAACTATAATGTCTAGATAATATTATGATGGCGCTTCCATAGAAATCAATTCCGGTAAAAGCTGCATGTGACAGAGCTCAAAATAAATCACTCGTAAAAAGAAAGTCCGGGAACCTTTTTGTTTGTTATCTCATTGCAGTATCGCGTGCGCACGCGCCCCAGATGACATTATATTGTCAGCAGGAACGAGATCTTTTTGCTTGTTTTTACTTCCTTTCTAGATAGCATAGGTAAAAGAAAAAGAAACAAATGTATGCAGAGAGGAAAATGTATTTAGGTTTTTTTTACTATTTTGAGGAAAAGTAGTCATAGGTATTAAATTTCTGGTCTTCTAAAAGGTTCTGCTGGGCGCCACTACTTCTTCCCAGCAAAAGCACTAGGAAGTGGTGAAGGGCGGGTTTGGTTTGGGTGACTACCTTTTGTAATTTTGACTTTCGAAAAGTGCTGATTCTCAGCCTAATTTGAATAAATGACTTTTTTTTGTTACTATTCATAATCAATGACACTAGGCTAGAGAATTTAGCAAGTAAAAAAACAACATGAACTACACAATTAACAACAGAAAATTAGTCCGTATTTCAAGTTCAATTTTTCCTTTAAATTTCTACTACAAACGATGGGAGTCTGTACACAAATGAGTGGAACATCAGGTTTTTACGAGTCCATTGAAAACTGACATGTTCGTCGAACAAGTCGCGCGTCGTCAGCGGATCAAGCACGTGTAAATTGTGTCGCACGCAACCAAACATGGATGCTGATCGGTGGAACATACCGAGGTGACAAGCTTAGGACAGACCCAGGAAATAAGGAAAATTATAAATTTTTATGTTCGTAGCCGGATGAATTAGGGGTTGGATAGGATTTGGCTGAAACTTGAATAAAGCTTTTCTCCTTACACAAAACACAATCAGTGCTAGAAAACTTAGCTCTTACAATTTAAACTAGGAAAGTGGTTGTGTTGAAATGTTAATCAGCCACTTCCGGTTACTTTTAAAGAATGCAAGTGTTAACGAGTTTCATTTCAAAGAACGCTAATTCGCATTAAGTTAATTTATTCCGTAGAAGGGTGAAGCGATTGCAAGCACTCACACACAGATAGGATCTATTCAAATTAACTATCCAACGCGCCTGCGTAGACCAGCGCTTCCTGTGTTTCCACACTAAACGGAAAACTAGCCATCAGATCTGACTGTTACGATCATTACACCATCCATTGTTCGTCGGGGCGTGTCTTAACAGCATACTTTCTATACTTAGCGTTCAATGTACCGCAATCGGTGGGAACTATCACCGAATATGGCCGTCTATAGGGAAAGTTCTGGACGCTCTGATTTAGTTATTTGCATGTAGTAATTAGAGAGGCGTTGTAACGCGTGCGAACTTGTTGAATTAAGAGGTGATAGAATTCGCTGGACGATGAGAGGTGGGCTCTTCGCAGAACTTACTTATAGATTTCTTATCGGCACGAAACAGTAAATAAAAAGGCTCCGCCCGGATCGAAGCTTAGATTATAAGCTGGAAACAGAACGGGACACAAGAACTTATTTCAGTTTTTATATCTGCCGAACAACGACCAACAATTCGGAAGGTAAACTGTAGAATCAACACTGTTTCAAACACACTCTCGAACAGAAGTTCAGTCACAAAGAGACTCAAAGACTGCATCTGATGCAAAGTCTCGCAACTAAAGCCAATAAATCTATTGAGTCACATCAGTGTTATCTACAAGATAGATTCACATTAACATAAAACAATTAGCCAACAAATTGCACCTACTCAACACCTTCGCCTCCCACTGTAGCAATCTCGATTGTACTGCCGACAGCAGGCAGTACCCACAAGTACACTCAACCAAAGAAATGTATCAGGCAAAAGAAGGTTATCACTTTATCAGGCAAGAAATACCCATATAATATAATATATATACCCAAGATATCTTTTTAGGACTTATATGTTCGGGCCATTTGGGGTTGAAACACTAGGGTCCCATGGCCCTAGTTTATCGAGACATCGCCAAGCGGTTGGTCGAGTCGACCAACCGCTTGGTGATATCTTGGGTATATATATTATATTATATGGGTATTTCTTGCCTGATAAAGTGATAACCTTCACGTGAAAAGAGGGCTGACCTATTTTTTGGCCAAAGAATCAGCATTGTCATACAAAGTGGCAATGCTGCCAACCTTTTGGGCACTTTCATGTTGACAGCGATCCGGACGAATACTTGGATGCCCTTTGATTATTTCTCCTCCTTTTTAACTTCCCGACAAACTGAGAAGACTAATGTCGAAGACTACCCGGCCAGTAGTTGCAAGTTAGCTGCCTGTATACTTATCTCTTTCATTGACTGTACAAGCAACTCCCACGAGCGGTCGAGCGCGCACAAACAATACCCCATTAAGGTACAATCATACGTAAAATATTATCGGTATTGGTTTCCCACGGACGCGTAACAGTGCGGTAGCGAACTGGCAAGAATTGCGGTCGAGGGATGAGGTTCAATCTCCTGGGGAAAGTGTTATTAAGTTACGCTAGGTTAAAGGTTTACTGTTTCCGATCACGGATGTTAATTTTTGAACCTAATAAAGATGGATGTTTTTGATAGCCCACGAATATCCCATCAAAATTGCTCATTTCTTTGCGTAGAGATTAATTAGTCAACAAGATTGGTAGCAGCTCTTTCTGCTGAACTGGGAGCAGTAGTTCTATGTTAACATTAGGACATTATTGTGTCTGATTTGATTGCTCCTCTTACATCCTATTTGCAAACACTTGAAAAGTAGTGCGTTACAATATTTTTTCTTCTTTGATAACCTAAAAGTACGTCAAAAGATAACTATTATCTAACTAACAGAAGTTAGACCCTTTAACTTCGGAGTGTCGAACACATACTAATCTTCGGCAACCACGCTATCCTCGGAGCAAGCGAGCCGTGACAGTAATGTTACGTTTCCCACGGCTGTGATGACTGCGGTGTGACGTGTCGGTGTCGGAGGAGGCTGCGGTCAGCTCACTGGCCTGGTCGCTGCGACACTGACCCAGATACGGCTTGGAGTCGAGTTACACGGTTAGAAAAAAGAGGCTTCTGGGGTTGGTTCGAATAAGGATATTGTATGGCTTTTCAGATAGTCATTTTGTTATGTCGAAAGATAGGTACACGTGTTTACCTTTAAATAGAAACGTCCTTAGCGACCCTTTTGGTGTTAATGCCTAAAATAAATAAAAGCGCGCTGTTGGCTTTTCAACGCTTAACTCAGCGAGCGCCGATAGTTCAAAATCCAACAATACGCTTTTATTGAGACATTTAGGTGTCGCGGAGTGTTAGTGAAAACAGGCATAAAGTCTCATTCGTCATTCGTCCGCTAGATTAAAGATCGCAGGCAGGTCAAACTGTTACTTCGTCGAAATCATCTTTTTAGACGAACACAGATACTGCCATCTTGTGTAGGTATGTACCTACTTATTATCCAACATCTAAATACAAATCATATATACATTCTCTCAATATTCCTCTATTTCATCTCATATGTTCCTCTATTCCTGAATAATACATCAAACTTGACGGAACGAGTCGTATCATTCAATAACTTATATACATATCTCTACAAGAAACTTATACATATAAGATTACTGATAAATACTCGAGTAATAAACCACCGCGTCGTTTATGTACACTATTTAATATGGCACACACGTAGAACGTACAACAACTTCCTTCTACAGTCGCGCGAGTTTTTGTAAATAAAATCAATTTAATATACTGGGCGACACGCATCGTACAAATAAGAAAGATGTGTTTCAAATGCGAGCTTGCAAAAAAATGAGCGTGGCTAAACCTCCATGCTTGATTTGTAAATCGCACTGTTTTTCGCTATAGTAATTTGGCTTTCCTTCAACGGTACTGAGTCACCAAACACACTTTTCTTCACATGTTGGGACTAGTGGGATGTTGTTTGCTCCAGATATTGCGGGTTGGGGTGATATTCATATTTTAGTTGAGTCGCGGAGACACTTACCTAACTCTTCCATAATCCGTACTGTGGTTTTTCGAAACCACATTACCTATACGATGCTTATCTTGTTTGCTGCCAATCTGTGGTCCGCAACCGGAACATGAGCTGGTGCCACCTGGTGCCACCCTGGAAAATACGACAGTACGGCAGCACGCTTTCATTGCTCAATCGTGTCTATAAACGGCGATAAAACTGTCATATGACTTGATCAGTACTGATAACATGGATCGTAGCCTTTTGTGCCAGTCAGTAGTATTTTTACCACTAATTTCCTTAGAAACTTAAGCCTATTCACTTTTATACTCAATACTAATAATAATACCTAATTTTGTCAATAACAATTACGGTTTCAACGTTTACTGTTTAATTCTAATAATTCAAACTATACCTACTTTCAGCAATGCTGTTATGATCGCTTTTCATCCTTTACTTATGTTCGTGGAGTTAAACGGTACTGTCCATCAAAACAGACTATCCTTAAACACACGCTATTTTCTCCAGAATTTGCTCGCAAACCTTTCCAAACACTCAAAGGTCTGCATTTAATAACATACAATTTGAGATACTTGAAATTACGCAAATTGCTCAGACCTTCGTTTAAAAGCAGCAAATTAGGCACCCTAATATGTTTCCTGGAAAGCGAATGGAAATGTTACTGTAAACTCAGCTTGTGTGTATCTCTTGGTTAAACAGAAGAGAACCAGAGGGTATAGTTAAAAATGTCAGATAGTAGCGAAGACGCTACTTTAGCATTCAATCTGTCACACGTTTCTGTGCCTGTACATATATGCAAGCAGGGTGACTGGTAATTTGACGTATTCCTTCCAGGATGTGACAGTGTGACCCATTTGGAACAATTAAGCACCCCATAATGCCTAGGCGAAAAATCATGGGATCCGAGAAAACCTAATTTTTATGTATTTTTGAACATTCCCCAGAATTCGTTACAAAATATAACTTTTCTCTAAATTCTCTAATTGAATGGCTTTTATTGCTATTCCGTTATGTACCTAATACAAATGGGTCTCACTTTCACGTCCTTGTAGGAATACGTCAAATTACCAGTCACCCTGTATAGTGTGTATAAATAGTCTTATTTGTAACAGATAAACATATTATGAATATTAACCAAATTTAAAAATATATATCCTCAATTTAAAGTAACTTACTAACTACCAACATACGCGATGCCTTGTCAAGACAGTTTATGCAACTTATCCGCTACTAACTCATCGCTCTATCTCATACATACCTGGCGGCTTAGTGAGAGCATTTTGACGGAATTACACATCATCCGAACCGTGTCAAGTCCCGTTCATTTGATGAACGCAAGAACTGACACACACATACCCACGTCACTGTGAGCCCGTAAACGTCCTCTCCTGAACAAAAACTGCGCGCGCGGCTAATTGGTTCACACCTTTGTCAAACGTCACACGGTGTATGACTTTATGATTTCCCCAAGCGTCGGCATAAGTACTGTAACTGTCTGCTGATAGGTATGTCGTAGATGGTAATACTGCCCTTATTATTCATGGAAATAAGTTCCGTTTTTATCTGAGATTTTCACAGTATTGTGGAAGTTGTATGTGATTCTACCTGCTACGCTACGTTTACGTTCGGTTGGTAATAAAATAAAGTATTAGTAATAACCAACAAAATGTGAATAGTAAGTAAACATATAGTACTTAACTTATCCCATCAAAATGTATCAACTAATTAATTTCCGATGTCTGATGATGCGGGAGCAAACCAAAACAAATGAACTCTCTATTTCTAGGAAAGCTCGTAAGTTCACAATGATATATGTAATTCCCGGCTTACCACGTGTAGTTATGTTATCATAATTATAATACATAATGACTTTATTAAATTCCCAGTCTTATAAACGAAAGTAAATAGCACAATGCCTAATAACGGCGGAAGAACTTGCGTTATCTTGTAAGAAATCATGCAAGCACGATGACTTAATGAAAAGCACATAATACAACAAAGAAACCAACTTCATCATATATCATACATAACAAGCCTTCATTTAAGATAATACAATTTTACATTACTTGTGATTTCTCTCGTGGGAAGAATGACGATAGTGTACGAAATTTCGAATGATTTATGACTGTGAACATGAATTTGAGTGAAAGTGTTCACAGAAGAGGTTTGCAGATGAGACGTAGACTAGACCAGGCATATTAGTGCTAATAAATACACATTAACATGAAGATCTACATTAGCACATTACGATATCTAAACGCAGTAAGGTAAAATCGAGAAAAAACAAAACGCGGTCTAAATAAAATAATATATAGAATACAATCATAGAAACTAAGCCGTGAATCAATTTTCAATTAAGCTAGATTGTGCATGAAGGATTCCATATACTAAATGAAGAGGGTCAGACGTTGCCACTTCGTAGATAAACCCTGGAAGAGTTATCTATTGACTTGCTAATGATTATCGAGGATCCTTAGACATTAGCTATCCACACGAAGTAGTATGAAAAAAAGCTTCAAATACAATGCAACTCGCGTATTGTTTGTGTGAAGTTCTGCTCTGATTTACTGCAGAGGAAGACTGCATGACGATCATGTAACCGACTTGTTGTAAATCCATCCTGCGATTCATGTGACACGTTCGCATACATTGTGTGCATACATTTCAGCTTGTTAATAAGCACATAAACAGGCATTGTCACCTCACCTATGATTAACACGACTAAAGGAAATTTATTAGGATAATATCGGCTACTAGCCGAGTGTCATAAAGTTAAAACATTGGACAGAAGTTCTATATCGAGTTTTTGCAGAAGCAATCATTATTGATAGTAAAAACAAAAGCTAGCGCTTAGTAAAGTTTCTTGCACCACTGACGAAGAGAAACCGGATATATTATCAATAGCAAAATAAAAACTATATCTGGTAATGCACGTGCTACGCTTTTAAGAAAACTTTCCGTATTTGCGAGATGTGTTGAAAGCTAAGTGACAAACCAAACCTCACAGGTATATTATATACGTTGCGGGCATATAATCACCTAATGGCAGTAATTTTCTTTATATACATATTTAGATAGCTATCATGAAAACAGTCGACTAATTCGATAAACCGAGGGACATAGTGTCTTGCCGTGCGTGCGTACTAATGCACGCAGCGACGACGTCGGTTCTAGGGCATGCAAAACCGGTTTTCCGGTTTTGCGCAAAACCGGAAATCGGCTAAAATTTAACGATTTTTGAAAACCGGTTTTGAGAGCCAAAACCGGAGCTCGCTCCGGTTTTCCCATTATTGAGTAACAATAAACATTTTGATTTTTATCAACATTTTTTTCGAACACTCAAAAAATAATTAATTTTGAGGCATCAAATGTATCCGAACCGAACACAGCCTGCATCCACCCACTTACACGCCTCCCTCCACTACCCCGCACCCGTAACCCGCCAGCCTGCGCCTGCGTTGTTGCAGTAATACCCTTACCGGGCGGGGTGTGTATCTCACCGAAGCATATAATTATTTATTATGTGTTTTACCAACAAGTGTTGAGAGTGAAAGGGTGTTTTCGAGTGCTGTTTATTTCTGTAACAAAATAAGAAGTTCGCTGTCTGATCGAATGTTGGATGCACTTATATACTTGAGATCACATTATCAAGAACAGCGATCTCTTGAAAACAAGTGATTTATGCTTTATTTAAATTAGTATACATAGTTGATTATTGATCTCTTTTTTAGTGCAATATGAATCATATTATAATAATTTTATTTTGTAGTTCGTCTTCAAAGTTATAAAAATGTTGATTTTTTTGGTAATTGTGGGTGGCTGTGTTTAATATTTGAAGATGCTGATTGTGTTTTCTATGTTTAAAATATATTATTTTTGATAGCAGACTTAATAGGTACCAAAGATACCAAAAACTTACTTGTTGTTGATTTGATCTCAGTTAATTAATCTTTATAGTATTATAAGTTCATTGTTATCTGTACAATTATAATGGTTTGGATTAAAAAGAAATGTATCATACAATTTGTTTTATTTGTGGGTAGTGGTTTAGTGGGTATTTAAAAAAAATGGTGTTTCTTTTTAAATTATACTACATTCGATTTTTTTTGCTAAAACCGGACCTAGCTCCGGTTTTCGGTTTTGGTCCCAAAAAAACGATGTTCAAAACCGGTTTTGATGACTTTCCGGTTTTGCATGCCCTAGTCGGTTCGTAATGTGGTAATGATTGCCGGACGCCCACGCAAACTGATTGTTAGATTATTGCTAGAATAATTTTGATGCACGATAAAGTCGTTAAGAATTTTTGGGATTATTTTCTTAAGTTTTTGTGTCGATCCTACGTCAAAAGTTGACAAGTAGCATTGACTGCAGAAATAGGAAAAAAGTTTTAAAAATCTACCATATTTTCTTAGTACGATGTTCTCGTCACTGAGGACTTTTACTTTGTGATTCACCTATTTTAGATTTTCTATGACTGAGCTGTCGTATAACTTTTAAAGAAGAGTCAGCGTCCTGAAATCAGGCGGATGGTTTTTCTAGTCTTTTAAAATATATACGTCTGTCTTCTTCACCTTCGCGTCTCTGGCACGACTGAATTTTATATCTTGTTGGGCCAAAACCTTGCAACTTCCACGGCGTCGTCAGTGGCAGCGCAGCGCATATGACTGTATATGTACAGGAACTCAATAGCCCTGTGTATAAGAACAATGAAAACGAGGCGAAGACATATTTAACAATAGGTAATAAAACGTAATAGTTCAAATTAAGACATTTACTTTTATTAGTAATTAAAATGGTTCATCACATCGCGAATTAAAAGAGTCATTTCACTCGACGTGTGGGAATTGCCTCAAACTAGGAACCAACTAAAGTAATTAAGAGTGCATTAAGAGCGGGAGCATCTTCCACCGCATGTCGTGCATCATCAAAATAATTATTGAGCTATTAAATGATGCATTAGACAATTGAAGAAATCATCATTGTCTCGTCTTTTCCTAACTATGTCGGGGTCGGTTTCCAATCTAAACGGATGCAGCTGAACACTAGGTAGTATTTTACAGGGTCCGACTGCCCACCTGACCTCCACAACGCAGTTACTGGGTAACACGATACCCTTGGTAAGACTCGTCGGACTTTCGAGCTTCTGAATACCAGTAACGACTGACAGATCTACGAATGACAGTCAGCCAAATGCTTAAAGTGCTTTCCGAGACACGGAGCAGTTTCGGTAGGTAATAAATGGTCATCCGTCCACGGACCGACCTTGGCAGACGTTGCTTAACCTTGAAGATCGGCCCGTGCTGCTGTTACTATTTAGCCACGGACCGACCTTGGCAGACGTTGCTTAACCTTGAAGATCGGCCCGTGCTGCTGTTACTATTTAGCCACGAACCTTAAGATATTAAAGAAATGCAAGTTCGAATTCATCATTGACCCTAAAAAGGGTGATAATACTAAGAACTCTCATTCCTATTTCTCACATTTATTATATACCTTTATTAAATAGGTATCGTTTAGTATTTACAACATCTAGTGCAGTTTTATAAAAATTAATAAAATGAACAGTAGCAGTCACAAACATTAGCGATGCGCGTGTCAGACGCACATTAGCTGAGCGTATCAACATCCGTCGTTAGTCGGGCGGTGCGCGGGTGCCGTGGGACGCAAGCGCTGGCGCCGCTTTTTAGACAGCTTTTCTATGAGCTACATATATATACATGGGAGGTACTATATGGAGCTTTTGCTAGGTCCTTGCAATAAAAAGTAAAACCATGCCGATAGAACTTCCATAGTGGTAGCTCTTTATGAATGTAAATAATGTCTATGTCCAATCAAATCCACATCGAACATTTCTTTTTCACATCACGCTTTTATTTCTTCTATGTATCAGCCCAGGTAACTCGTAATCTCGTCAATAAAGTTCCACGAGAAGTGCCTCAATTTTATATCATGTATAGATACTCGCTTTATCCCTAAAGTGCCTCCCGGAGAGAGCACACGCTATAAATCTTCTACTTTCTATTCAAATAAGTACCTCATGCTAAATAAAAGACGCATTCTTCGCTCGTGTACTCGTGTTATAGCACAGTTTATGTGTGATAAGGTGCTGTTACTACAACGTTAAGCGACTTTGTGATGGTCCCCATAAATATTGAGCGAACTGGCTTTTACTAGTCTGTGTCAAACGCATGGGAGATGAGGCCCTTATGGCAGATTTAATACGCTGTTGCAAGTAGCTAGGTAATAATTACTGTATTATTTCATGGCAGTTCCTAACTTTGAAAGGATTTTGAAAAAGTTAAATGAACTAGACGTGTCAATGTGTTCCTATGACAAGTGCGAGATTTAAACACAAGGTTGCGATTATTTATTACAAATTGAAATGACTGTGCGGGGTTGTTCGCGTAATAAGCATGGTCACAAATTAAGCGACAATAAGGCTCTTCTCTTGTGTAGATAATCGTAAAAAAATAACCCTTAATCTCTCTAATGCTTCCAATGTCTTTGATCACGTTCATGTGCGACCATTAACGCAGAATTCCTATAACTCCATAATAGGCTCAAACAGCGTCGCTAATAAATCGGCTGCCATACGAGCGGCTCACGTGCTGCCCGGGAGTGCCCGGGCGATAACGGCCAATATTTTATTTATTTGCGCCCTATATGGCGCGCAATCTTACGCTGCGCGTTTCTGAGCAGATTGATTGCAATCGCCTTTTATATTGCCGTCTACAATGTATTGGGAATAGGTGAAAAATGGCTAGAAACCGCACACTACAAGTTTAGAACTTAGGAACCCGTGGAGAAACGGTGGGGTGGGCGAAACGTCAATCTTATTGCGTAGAATTCGGTGATATACACTCAGCCTACTCCTAACTGTATAAGTCTACAACAAGTCTCGATCCAATTTTTTTATTCACATCGAAAACATAATTTCCTTAATCTGTGATATGGCGAGAGCAAACTGCACCCTAATTGCGTCACATTCAATCAAGCCGTTACTACTGGTAGTGTGTTACGCAATTTCCTCGCTGGTACGTCCCGAACGTTTAGCGAACTAAAGAAATCATCAGAGAATCATATACTTCATTCATATTCAATTTTCCTGTTGTTCCAAAGTAGGTTCAAGTATTGCATTTTGTTCAAGTTACGTGCATTTAATCTGTTCCCACTAACCAAGTGACCATAGTGATGTATAAGCAACCCTATCAGGAACTATTCTTATCACAGCTGGACTCGAATATTTTAATATTGATGAGAAATCTTTATGATCACTATGCAACACTGTATCTGTGCTGTAACACGTCGTATAGGAAACTTTCCTAGAATAATGAAATATGAAAGTCCCAGCAGTGTCTATTTTCACTCAGGATTTAATACTTAAGATATACTCTCAGAGATTTAGAGATCTTGTTAAATTACGTAGGTATATGCAGTTAAGAAAATTTGTGAGCGACGAATGTGAAATTGTGTGAAAACTGCGAGTTTTCACAGAAGACAAAGTCGTCGAACCCGCTCACGAAGGGTTCCGTACAATATTTAACCCTACGTATTTTTTCGTTTCTTGTACAGTCAACAGCAAAAGTAGATGATCAAAATCAGAAATGTAATAAGTGATTCAAAAGTATGTCAGACTCAGTGTCATACTTTTGAATCACTTCGACGCCACACAGTTCTGACGCAAACTCCGTTAATTAGTATTGAATTTCTGATTTTGATCATCTACTTTTGCTGTTCACTGTACTACCCCTTTAATGACAGCAAAGAATATTATGTAGGTATTTGCTGGGAATACTGGTGCAATTATGAATAATAGAACTGCCCATTAAGAAAATGTGATATTTTATTACGGTAAGCGCGTTGACTGGTGTCCCCGACCTCGTCCGTGACTTCGGGCCATAGTTAATATTATGTGTTAAATATAGCACAACACACAACAACATTCATATACTTGCACCTCAAAGTAGACTCTACCTACAACTTGTTAAATGGTCAATGGTACAATCGTGCGCAAAATTCACGCAAGTGCAGTGCGAGTCCAACTGTACTAATTTGGAGATCAAATAATATGTGGTCACAAAATAAAAGTAACACGTCACACGTCTAGTAAAAGAAAGTAAAGAAACTCTTTTCTCTCTCTCATTGTAGTCTATAAAAGTTGAAAAAGTAAGAGACCAAGAAAGACGATCGTTCTTCTGCCCTTATCCCAATTTATTTGGTGTCGACGCAGCATGTCTTCAGCCCTTCCATCGTTTTTTTTTGGTCTTCCTCTACTCTTGTAGCCATCCATATTTACATATACTCAATACTTAAAAAAAAGACTAGGTACAGGTGTTTTATGTTCTTAAGAGTACCTAGTACTTATCTACAGATAGCAACCCGCTAAGATTTTATAAGTATTGGTATTTCCACTTGTCCACCGGCTTGTACCCTCGGGCTAGCTCGACGCTCGTGAGCGTTCGACATGTTAGTTTTTTTACAACCAGTCCGACCGGGAATTTTATGGGTTTCATATTTCACCTCCACGCTAGTAGGAGTACCCAGTACCGCGAGAATAAAAACATGTAAAATGGGAGGTTCATACTTCATACTATTAAGGTTTTTTGTATGTAGACCAGCATTGTAGCTAAGGGAAATAAGATTTACTGATAAGGGGGAAACTTTCTGATATCGTGCCGTTTGAAATTCAAGAGGTTAAGCTTCTGCTCAGCAGTGGTTTGTTACAGGACTTACTTACCCAGAATTATATCTCCTGTATTAAATAAAATGCATAAGATATAATGTGTATGCGCAGCGCTAATGTTTGAGTCTGACCTCTGTTACCTCTAAAGAAACCAGACTCTACAGTAGGTAGCAATGTACGTTGTTCAATGTCCCACATGAATATCTTATAGACGAATCCCACGATACGAAAACGCTTAGGTACGATATCTTCCTTTCCTAAAAGAAATGAGGTCTTCTTTTATCGAGAAACATGCAGCGAAGAAGTAAAAACTACTGCAACAAGCTCAATATTAAAATACATATTAGATTGACAAAACAATAGTGATATTCGTTGCATTTCTCCATAACAATAATGTATCACAAAAACTTGATATACGTACGTGAACTCGAGCGAGATTTCTATCTCTATAGATAGTCGATCTTTTAATTATAAGTCGATACATGTATGTCTCGTGTCGTACTGTGAAATATATCTTTTAATTAAAACGTTTTACCAAACTGTGTAACCTATTGTAATTTCCATACGGATATCGGAACAGCTGAAAAACTACTGTGTGATGCACGAACAGCCGAGTTTTTACTGTCGACAAACTGCTGCGAAGAATATCTTGCTTAATTTTTGAAGTCCCCGCAATACCTACTCAAATATTTTGGACCTGGAAGACTGACACAAGTCCCTATGCATCAGCAACTTGGAAATTTCCGATGAAACGCATCAGTGTCCTTCCTTGTGCTTTGGAAACAAATAACAAAGTGAACAAAGTTAGGTAGGTACATATGACATCACACCTGTTTTCTCAGAAGGGTAAGGCGGAGATGTACCTATAGGTAGTACATCCACATTAAGTACAAATAAAGCCACTTCCCTTAATATTCTAGCATTTTTTCCTATTACTACGTGATGACCTCCATGATGCATTTTGTTGTCCGAAAATATAACTGAATCTGTTGTTCTCAGTGCGGTGCGGGAGTGCGGCGGGTGCGCGTCTGTGGTGACAGCGGAGGCTCGCGAGGGCACGTGGGGGGCAGTCCCGCGCGGCGCCGGCATGCTGGTGGAGTGGCCCGGGGACAACACAGGGCTTAAGGCTGGAGACAGGTAAGAACCTAACTAAAATGCAGTTTAGGTTACCTAATTACTACCTAATAGAAATGTGGACCAGAGGTAGCATTTTATTGATGTGGTTATAATTTCCTGCTATTGTAGGACATAGGTAGATATTTGGCCATTTTTCATTCAACTCGCTTTAGGAATTCCAAGGAAGTCTCTAAAGAAAAAGACGACACGGAAACACGTAAACTGTAGCCGCGCCTCGCTACATGAAACCATTGAACTCGGAGAAATAGTCATAACATCCATTCACGAAACACCTAAACTCGCATAAAACGCCTTTACGATGCAATCTCCGCACTTACCACTTTATAGCGCGCGCAATAACTACGCAAATGCGCGCGCGCATCTGCGCAAACGCAGCATCGTGGGTCAGCAGCCCGCAATCACGACCATCGCGATGTTATCTATGCCCATAGATGGGCAACGATGGGCTTCGGACTGTGGGCAAACACTGTCGAAGTAATTTACATTAGTGCATGGAATTTCTTGGCAGTTGTGACGGCCACACACCGCGCCAACTAAGGTTGCGTCGCTAGATATGCGATCTCTGGTTCGGCTTTATCTCTTTATTTTGTTTTGGCATAATAGAATATTTGAATATCTTCCATATTTTTACATATTTCTAAGAGAATAGGTCCTTGTAAGGCTAAATAATGATCTACTAAGCTACTAGACAGAAATCCGAAGTCAAACTGGACTCTGCGTTCGTTTTATCTTTATAGTTTTTTAACAAACCATGTAACTGAACCGAAACCGCGTGCGCAACATAAAAATAAACATAAAATACAGTAGCAAAACAAAAGGAAATACCTGTGAATTATGACGCTAAAGGCACAGGCAGGAGGACCCTGCGCCCTCGACGGCGGCGTCAGGCCATCAATACACGTCCGTTTAGAATGCTCACAGACAACATTGCCGCCTCACCCCTTAGAAAATTTGCAAAACATTCTAAAGCTTCTCTAGGTAAGCTTATGAACTGTATATATATATACTACCTACATAGCTTTTACCTGCGGTTTCGCTCGCATAGACAAACCATACACTATAAGATTATAATATGAGTTTGTTCATTTTAATTGTAAAATGTAGGTAAATGCAATGATGGAACATCCGTACTTAGATTTGTATCTATTTGTAGTAATGTCCTAAGAGGTCTGTTCTAAGAAATCTGCTGTTCCTACGTTAAACCCTCGCGGAATTATTTAATGATGGTAAACTCTTAGTAATGACTAATGAACGCAATAGGTTCCTTTGAGACGAAAAAACCAGTAGAAACATGAATGAATAACTTTTCGATCTAATCGCAGATCTGTTAATCATTACCATCTTACTTTGTCGAGTAGTTGCGCTCCACCTGCTATGCTAATCAAAACAAGTGTGTTGGAATTGACGAGACGTCGGATCTTCATGATTTTATAAACATTATAATACATTAAATCCGCTTGAATGCCGACATGATGATTAGTAAACTAAAACATCTCAGCGTTTGTAGGAACCTACCTACGCCCATTTAATGGATTGTTCTTCTTTATTACACCCGAGTTCAATATAATCAATCAAGTTTTACTTCTCAGCATCTAGCAGCGTTTTCAATCCTAGGAAAGCCCTCAGAGAATGTGCCCTAGGGCAATAATAATAAATATTTATACTTATATGTGAATTGCTCTGACGTGACGTAAAAGGACTCGAACGATTAATTCTACACGATTTATCGATCCTAACAACCGTCCACTCTTGCGCATTTGACAATCGGACATTATTCTTGTATATGCTATAGTAGATCTTATGAATGTTTTGCTTAAAGGCTTTAATAGTTTCATATTGATAGATAAGTTGTCTCAGAGCCTAACAATTATTCAGCAACGTTGTGATTAATAGTCACATGGAGCAGAAATTGCAGGACGTCCTCCGTATTTGGCAAACATTTTCCGCTGCGTGATAAGTAGGTAACTACTTTATAAGCTCTATGCTCCTCACAATCATTGTGAGACAAAAAAACTAGGTACCTACCTGCACCCTAATTGCGTAACACACTATAAAATTACAATTTGAATAATTTTGATGGATATTGCTAATCCATTGCTTCACGTGTTCGAAAATTTGTCTGCTCAACAACGTAAATAACGCAATGCATGTTGTTGAACTGTCAAAATGAAAGACATTCCTACAGTTAGTGTGTTACGCTTACCCTTCTGCACATCCCACAAGTAGGTTTACAGTGTGAACATCATAAAACATACTTAATTTAGCCATTAAGCCAGATAGAAGTTTCAGCATTAACGTATGGTCTACCACTTAACAGAATTTTTCATCCAACAAAATAATGGGCCTATCAGAAGCGGCCAGGCTCCATAAAAACATGAACTACATACCGAACCGTTACATAAGCAGTTAGAAAGCAATAATTTAAAAAATGCCTACCAGTATACAACTAAGTACGGTGAAATTGGCGATAGTTTGCAACTTAAGTATACAATTAACCAATTAAAACGAATCAAATGTGTAAATTCGGTGGATACACGCTACTGAGTGGGTAATGTGCCGTTAATAGTTAGGTACCGCGAAAGTAATTTTCATGGAAATAAATGTGCGTGTTTCAACAGCAGTGAGGACATAAACTTTAAGCAATTCGCTATACTTTCTTATGGCAAGATGTGTAGGTATAAGTTGATAGGTACCTGCTTGCCGCAAAAAAACGGTAATTATTGCAAGAAAGGATTCGAAACTAATCCATTATTAGCAGTGACTATCAGAATTCTCGTCGAATCATTACTATAATAAGTTTATTAGTAATAATAATACTTAAGTTTATACTTATTACTGATAAGTATAGATTGATTTTTTTTTAGGATTCCGTAGGTACCTCAAAAAGAAAAAATGGAACCCTCATAGGATCACTTCCTTGTCCGTCCGTCCGTCAGTCTGTCTGTCTGTCAAGACCTTTTTTATCAGCAACGCGTGGTGGAACCAAGTTATAAATTAATATCAAATAGATAGGTCTATATCAGTCATCTTAGAAGCTTGATTTTAGTTCTTGAAGCTCTAAAATCAAGTTCTAAGTCACCACAATAAAAAATACAGCCATTTATGCGACATATTATAATACTCGCAAATAAATCTAAACCTATAAGGCAAGCAATAATAATTTGGCAAGAAGCAAGGTCCCACATCACAGCTTATGCAAAGAAATAGTTAATTTGTAGTTTTATTACTCTCGATTACAAACTTTGTAGTTCGAAAAGTTCTCCCGTAGTAAAGATTTATTTAGCACAGACTAAAAAACCTATACCCTTTCCATTAGGTTAATCGTTTTTTGACAGCTGTCCTAGAACGTACATATTCAATATTACGTAAAAGTTAACTTTAAAATGCGTATAATAAATATATAAACTGCCTTATCTTATTGAATTATCTTATTTATGGCTTCTTACATACATTATAATACCTTACGTGTCAATTTATTGCGTGTTGCTGCAATCACTAGTTCTATTTGTCAAAAACGGTTTACCTAATGAACAGGGTATAGGTCTTTAAGTCTGTGCTAAATAAATCTTTACTATGGGAGAACTTTTCGAACTACAAAGTTAAGTTTGTTCTTGGGATAAATACAAAATACAAATACAAAATGTTTATTTCTGTACCAACTAGTTTACATTAGTTTATGATTGGAGCCTCCTTTAAAGCATGATGACGCCTGTGTTAGGAGACTCCGCACTTCCATAGCTTATAAATTCATCCCAACTGCGGAACCCTTCATTGTGCATGGTCCAATACACACTTGGGCTTTTTATAAGAAACCAATTTTTCTATTGTTCCCCAGACTAATAGAAGTGAACGGCACATCAGTGCTAGCGTGCCGCACCCAGGAGGACCTACAGCGCGCCACGAGTGCCGCCAACCCCGCACGCCTCGTACTCCTGCGCAGCTCTGGCCCCGCGCAGGCGCCGCAACCACCCAACGGCTTCACGCAGGTGCGTTTATTATGGATGGAGTCATTAGTAAGAAAAAAAGCAGGCCGGTCGTATCAGGTTGTAGCCTGCACTAGTGACGATAGGAAAATCCGAAAGCATAGCATATTATCATAGCTCATGATACACGAGAGTAGAAAACAAGACACAAAATAGATATAGCAGTGGGACGGTTGGCAGGCCAGCTAACTATATATTGTCGCCAACATCAAGTGCCATCTTACTATTCAGACCTACCTACCGATACAATTGAATAGAATAGGTACTCTTTATTATGTACATTTGGTGTTCAGCTGCATCCGGGTAGACTGGAAGCCGACCCCAACATAGTTGGGAAAACGCTAGGCAGATGATGACTCTTTATTATGTACACCATACAAATTACAGATAGAAATATAGAAATTTAACATACCTACATATATTATTTCCTTGCTAACGCCGGTGTGGTACCTATATTTCTTGATCGAACTTATTCTAGAACGAAGCTACATCACTACGAGCGGAGTTAGGCGCCCTGAGATCTGCAGCAGACGATGCCGAAAAGGCGAAGGAAGGCCTGCGCTCCGACAACACTAGGCTGACGCACCGCATCTCTTACCTCGAGGAGCAGGTCGCTGAACTGCTCAGCAGACATCCGCAGGTTACTATGGAGTCAAAATAGTAATATTTTAAGAAGACAGGAGTGAGCCCATTGTCAACAAAAAAAAAAAAAAAAAAAAAAAAAGACATTGTTAATATTTGATCCGTAGAACATTGCTTTACTTCTCAACTTCCCGTGCGACACTAACACTTCTTCTGTTTCTTTTCTTCAGCTACATTCAGTGAGCAGTAACGACAGCTGCATCACAGTGAACAAGACGAAGAAGAACGTCACCAACATCAACATCACGACGGAACCCCATCAGAAGCCCAGTCCCAAGTCTGAGGTCCAGGTGTTCCAGAAAGGACCAGACATCACTGCCATTGTCGCCAAACTACCGGGACTTGACGGCGTCGAGAACAACCTACCAATGATCAGACCGAGATCGAACGCCTCAGGAGCATCTTCCAGAGCGGCTGTATCCCCCAGAGCATCTCCACCCCTGAACCACAGGTCCCACAGCTCCCACAGCCTCGAACACAAAGCCGAACGAATGCGTCACTCTCTCTCCCATCACTGCATTCATGGAGGGATCGACTACAGCGCCGAGACCGACGCAGCGATACGCATGATCGAGAGGAACCAAAGACACATAGAGAAACAACGAATAAAGAATGAGAGACTGAGCCGGTCCAAGTGTGAGGACTACTTCCGGTCAGACAGCGACTTGGACATGCGGGAAACGCACTCCACCGTCAGCGTTGATCCAAGACATTACGAGATAAAGAAAGCAGCCGACAGAATAGAAGAGAGTATCAAGAAGACTAACTGGGCTGAGAGGAAAACGCTTTCAATCATTGAGCAACTGAAGCGGTCTCAGCGTCTAAGAAAAATGAAGAAAAACGACAGCTCAGAAGATATTCAACTGGAATCTGAAAGACATTACATGTATCATAGAATAGACGGAAAAGTCTTAGAGAACGCTCACAAATCCAGCAGAAGAACATCGAAACTGCACTCGCGAAGTGCAAAATCTTCAGAATTTGAATCAGAGTCTGACTTTCCTAACGGAGACATGTACAGCAGCTCGCCGCGGATAGACTACGGCTCCGAGACTTGTTCCCGAATGAGTCATTACAAGAAGAACGAAGACAGGAAAGACAGCGACGTGAAGTCACGACCAACACCTCCGCGGAAACCTTTACGACTATCCCTTCACAAAGCAAGGAGTGCGCATTCTTTGATAAACGGCAGTGAATCAGAGTCGCCAAGTCGACCAGCTTCTGAGGCGAAACACACTGACACTGAGTGTAGCAAGAGGCCGGTGAAGAGGACGCATGCGGCCGACAAGTGGGCGCGGGAGAGGATCCGCGATGCTGGACGAGCCACGCCCAGGCCACAGAGGAAGCACCTCAACGGCCTGACTGCCTGTGAGGCCCCGGCAGCTGATGACCTGTACCCTGAGAACACGCACATGCCTGTTAGGATAAACGGTAGAACTGGCAAATGGTGCTAGCACCTATCCAGTGTAAGGTCAAATAGGCTAATGATTAAACTAAATTGCAAAACGAGGCTGAAAATAAATTATTTCAATTCGTTCTACAGAGTTACAAATTATTCGCCAAAATTATTGTATATTTTAAGTAAAAATTGATAAAAATGAGACCACGTTATCAGCAGTCTACAGAATATGATTAAAATAGAGGATAATGTAAATACACCGTATGTAAGCACCCACCGCGCAATACTCACCTAATGTAACGTATTTATTTAAGACTAGATGTTAGCAGGCTACGATTGACAATAAACGTATTATGCCTTTACTTTTGTGAGCTCATTGAAACGGCAGCCCTCACAGCACACATTACATATCCCTAGTGATCTGTTAAAATAGCGTATATTTGAATTCAGAATCTCAGATAATTACCAAGATGTAAATGGTTTTAAATCCCGAAAGTCTGACAACCAGTCTTACCAAGGGGTATCGTATTACCCATTATCTGGGTTGTGGAGGTCAGATAGGCAGTCGCTTCATGTAAAATATTGGTATTCAGCTGCATCCGGTTAGACTGGAAGCCGACCCCAACATAGTTGGGAAAAGGCTCGGCAGATGATGAAATGGTTTTAATAAATATCATACATCACATCTTTTTATTTCGCTCAATGGGCAGGCTAGTCTTTCGACCATACCGCCTCGTCTTCCGCATACATCACAAAATAAAAAATCCTGCTGACATTTTTTTTATTAGCCATTGATGTCCCTCTGCTGGGCAACGGCCTTTCTACTCTCCTTCCACGTCTGACTTTCAGGATCCTTTTATTAGAGACGGTCCATCAAAAATCAAATAACTTAAATTGGTAATATCATACATATTTTGCTTCTGCTAAGGTTGATTACCAAAATGTTAATTAGTAAAAATAAAGGGAATCTTAAATCTAATTACAAGTACGAAATAAAAAACGCACCTCATAATAAAATCATTATAATTAATATTACTAGCAACAAAAACAAAAGACATTATTATGTACACCAAATTAATATCGTATAAACATTTATCATAACTTCCCAAAACCTGGGAACACACTCTACTGATGATACAGTTATATTTAAAGCATCCTACGACACCTCTATTTCTTAATTATAATATAACGATATTTAGATAGCATACTGAGATTTTGCGTTTAAAATTAACTGTAACAGTGAAGTGTGCACCCAGCCTAAGTCGATATAAATAATCAACTTTGATTGAATATGACGCTTAATTTTGTAATAGAGAATTTCATAACATGCCGATATCACACGATGTTTAAAGAACTCAAAATAAACAGCAAACAACGCCCTCGATACTGGCAATCAGATGTACATAGGTAGTGCCCGGCAAATAATCAAATGTGGCCAACCGATTCAATCAAAGCTCCTGTTCAGTCCTAATGACTCTAGTGCGTTATTTATGAAACGTAACACATTTATTTAAAGGGGCTTCTAAGCGGGCTATACTTTCACGGTAATGTGTGACTGTACTATTGGCAAATATTGCTCGGCCATCACAAAAACATTTCATTACAGCTTATGGCTGGGCCATGTGATGCAATATATCTGCAATAGTATGGCCCATGATTCACACTCTTACGGGCTTCACAATCAGGCAACAATGGCTGACGAAATCACTCTTGTCGAAGCGGCGGTATATATTGTAAGTATTACCTTGTCATTTTTTTTTGTTAATAATATATACAGAACAAATAAAACATAGAATAAGTATAGCAACTAATCGCGGCGTCACTCACGCCAAACTTCATTTCGCGGTAGAAAAAGATGCACTATGCCACTATGCAACAATAGAGTGGCTGAAACAACAATAGAACTAGCCTGACAATTTTGCAGTATTTTCGATTCGATCGTCCGGCAACCTACCGAAAATGAATTGGCCATACCAAACACGTGTGTCTATATGGCCGGGACATAACTGCAATATTGCATAGTCTGGCTGTTATTGCTGGCAATGTTGCCGGCCACTGTGATGCAGCCACTTATTGCAGTAAAATATTGCCCGTTTAGAAGCACCTTCATGCAAATACTGTGATAATATAAATTACTCATGCCAAAAGAAACAGCAATACATTGATTTAGTGAACATTATTATAAATGTAAATTATACTTATTTTTAGATCTGTTTCGCTACTACTATCCAAATTGATAATGAACAAATACATTATCAAATAATAACAATACTACAGTTAATAGTGTTTAAATGGGTTACATTTTATCTGTAATTAACACACTTTGTGAAAGACATTGTAACTAGCAATCTGCCGCGCCTGTTGAGCATGTCTTATTAATGTCATGATGTTGATTAGGTGAAATTCAATCAATTTTCAATTGATTTCGAAAATTATTACAACTTTTATACGATGAATTATTTATCAAGATACGTCAACACTATTCTGAACATGAAACACCTAAAATGAACGTTCTTATCATAATTACTAACAAACACCATTATCTGTAATTTGGGAGCTACAGTGAGTCGCAGTATCCGACCAAAGTTGATGTATTTACTATGACACAATATATTATGCGCTGCGTTCAAATGCTCTCGCCGCGGCAACGAGACGAAGGTACTAAACACTGACTAGGTCAGACTTGTCGGATGAAATAACACCAGACAAAATCGTCGTTGTAACAAAATAAATATAGTCTTCGAGTTGGTATCCCTATCTAGTATGTTCGCGACTCTAAAACCATTCCAATAAACATCTAAGGACCTCTTCCGGAGGAGAATATGAACTCACTACTAGACCCGTAGCAGAAGTGCGCATGCAGTGGATGCGCGAAACGCACAAAATGGGCATAACACAAGGGATGCGCAAAGTAATAAACGCGCGAAAAAATAAATGCTCAAAACACAGAAGGTAAGGTACGGTAATAGGGTAGGGTAGGGTACGCTTAATGTTTAGTTGAAATAAATATATCTCATGATGAGACAAGTTCGCGCAGTTCTCTGTGGCGTTCTCGACCATTTGAACGACAGCGCACCGACAGTCTTACTTAATAATAAACTAATCTACGATAACTGCAGTACTAGCCAAGGAACGGCGTAGAAAATGTTGTTAAAGTAACAGATTATTAAATACCTAAAATGAGTCTATCAATATCCGATGATCCGTGTGGTCGAAACCAATAAGAAGGTAACCCCCCCGACAGGGAAGATGAGATCCAGTATCCAAGCAAATGGTTTACCTATCACGCTGGTCCTAAACCGATCCTGACTGACGATAATCAATGACGACTTTGACCTGATCCGTGCAGTATTACGAAAGCAAATCAATGACAAGAGCATAGAGATTGCTGTTCCAAAGACTTATTTATCGTTTCCTCCGAACAGTATCTGATCTGAGAAATTGACTGATAAATGGGAATCTTATGGAACAATCAAAATCAAAATCAAAAGTCATTTATTCAAATTAGGCTGAGAATCAGCACTTTTTGAACGTCAAAATTACAAAAGACAGTCCCCCAAAAACGCCCGCCCTTCACCACTTCCTAGTGCTATCGCTGGGAAGAAGAAGTGGCGCAACAAACTCCCCAGCAGCACAGCTGTCTGTTCAATTAAAAAGAAAATACGTGATTGGATACAATACTAGGTTACCTAGATGTTCGGTAATTAACATTACAAAACAGAACATAAAATTAAATTATTTGCCATAATATGTCAGCTAGCCACGCCAATATACCAACAAATATAATAAAAACTATACGTACTCAAGCTAAAAACTAATTAATTAAAATGTAAATAAAAAAAAAAAAAAACTTAAAAAAAAACTTACTACCCAAATAAAAGCCTCCAGGCATAAAGGGCGTGACAGCTTACACATTTATGCATTGCTGGGTTCTAAGACCTGGCAGTAAGCTAATTCTGGAGAAGGAACATAAACATTGTCTTGCGTTAAACTAGGGTGACCAACTATTCTTATCGTCTAAGTAGTCGTTGATGGAATAGTATGCCTTTGAACAAAGGTTGGATTTTAGTTGAGCTTTAAACGCATTAAAAGGCAAGTCTAGAAAAGAAGAGGGTATCTTGTTATAAAAGGTTATACCAAGCCCAACAAATGAGTTATGAACCTTATGAAGCCGGTGAAAGGGGGCACGTAGTTTGTCCTTATTTCTAGTGTTAACACTGTGAATATCACTATTTTTAGTGTACAAGTGTAAATTTTGCCTAATATATAAAATGTTGGCAAGGATGAATTGTGATGCAACCGTGAGAATACCAATATCTTTAAAGAAATCTCTTAGAGAAACTCTGGCACCTAGCTGGTAAATTGCTCGAACAGCTCGCTTTTGAAGGACAAATATATTTTGTATATCAGCGGCTTTGCCCCACAGCAGAATACCGTAGGACATAACGCTGTGAAAATAACTAAAATAGACTAAACGAGCTGTATCAACGTCAGTGTATTGTCTTACTTTCCTGACGGCGTAGGCAGCCGAACTGAGCCTTCCTGCTAGACTTGATATATGAGGTCCCCACTGAAGTTTGGCATCTACTGTTAGTCCTAGAAAAATTGCCGAGCCTACAGTTTCAAGCACCTCTTTATCTAAGACGATGTTGGGTCCTAGGTTTCTAACATTCGGTAAGGCGAACTTTACACATTTGGTTTTCTTGGCATTGAGAACTAAGTTATTTGACGTAAACCAATCTGTAACTATTGAGAGTGCACTGTTTACGTCGTCAAAATCTTGTCTATTCCTGTCTACTTTAAAAATAAGAGAGGTATCATCTGCAAACAGTACAACATCACAGATGCCCGTCAAATGGAATGGTAAATCATTAATGTAAACTAAGAACAAGAATGGACCCAGTATTGAGCCTTGCGGAACACCTAACTGAACTGGTAGCCCGGATGACTTCACACCATTAACATCTACACATTGGACCCTATTATGTAAATACGAAATAATTACGTTGAGAGCTTCGTTTTGGACACCGTAATGACGTAATTTACGCAAAAGCGTGTCATGGTGCACGCAATCAAAGGCTTTGGAGAGATCACAGAAAACTCCAATAGCATTCTGTGATTTCTCCCATGCGTCAAATATGTGTCTCAACAGAGCAACACCCGCATCTGTAGTTGAACGACCTTTTGTAAAGCCATATTGCTCATTATGGAGGAGGCTATTTAAATTAAAATGTCTTAGCAGCTGCTTGAGTATTAACTTTTCAAATATTTTGCTAAATGCAGGTAAGATAGAAATAGGCCTGAAATTGCCAACGTCATTCTTATTACCTGATTTAAATAATGGTATGACTTTACTACTCTTCATGAGGTCAGGAAAAGTTCCTAAATCAACACACTTATTAAAAGTAACAGCTAGATAGGGGGCTACGATGTCTATTATATTACTTATAAGTTTAGTGGAGATGCCCCAATAATCACCGGTGTTTTTAGACTTAAGTGTATTAAAAACATTAACTACATCATGCGGGGTTACATGTTCGAAACTAAATAAGGGACTACATTTAGGTACACTACTGTGCAAAAGGTTTTCAGCTTTAGACGAGGACGAATTTAAGGAGCGAGTCGTAGTTATCGGTATGTTGGCAAAAAACTCATTAAATGCCTCAGCTACGTCAGCTGCTTTATTAACTAATTTGTTGTCGACCATAATCTCAAGTAGTTTTTCTTGTTTAACCGATTTTCCCGTTTCATTATTAATAATTTTCCAAGTGGTTTTTACTTTATTAGTAGAATTTTTTATTGTATCGCCTAAAAATTTTGATTTAGCAAAAGCACTAATCTTTTTGAATAATTTTGAATAAGTTTTGACATACTCTAGGAAGGGAGTATCAAACCTGTATTTTTTCAAACCATATAACTCGTATAGTCTCGCTCTACTTTTATAAATACCGGGAGTAGCCCATTGGTTAAAGCCAACAGAGGATCCATTAATGTTGATAGTTTTGGTCTTGAAAGTGGATTGGTACTCTTTTTGCACAACATCAAAAAGGGCTCCATAAATTTCATTAGGATTCTCGTATTCTACTATCGATGGTGTAATTCTATGAGCTATATTATTTTTAAACATTTTGCAACGACTAGCTGTATAAGGCCTGCATTCAAGTTTATGTGGCTTTTTATGTAATGGCATGGGGAAGCTAGCTAATAAACCACAGTGGTCGGACGTTAAGTCAGTTAACACTAATTTATTTTTGGCATCACAATCACTAAATATATTATCAAGACAAGTTGACGAAGAAGCTGTGATCCTAGTAGGTTCAAAAAACAAGTTAATTAAATTATAAGACCTCAAAAGATTGAGAAGTCTAATACTTAATGGAGTAACATCTAAAATATTAATATTGAAATCTCCACATAAAATAATACTTTTGTTATTTGATTTTAACCTATTGAGAGTATCTTCCATTACCGATTCGAAACTAATAAAATCCCCAGAGGGGGGTCGATAAACGCAAATTATAACATATCGCTCAAGTTCAACACAAGACAACTCTATAGTGCGCTCGATTGAAAGATTAACTAAATCTAAACGTTGTTTACATTTCAACTTGTTTGAAACAAGAACTAAAGAGCCACCGCGAATAGCACTTTTTCTCACAAATGCACTCTGTACGGTAAAGTTTTCATCATTTATAAACACTACTTCATGTTCCTTCAACCAGTGTTCAGTCAAACATAACACCTGAACATCATAGTTCTCCATAAATAAACTTAATTCTAGCTCTTTGCCGGACAGACCCTGCATATTTTGATGTACAACATTCAACATATGTGGCTGACCCGTTGTCGCACCTAATAGTTTAAACTACAAGGCGTATCAAAAGTAGTATTAGTATCAGTACTAACAGTAATCGATGGTTAGTACTGATACTAATACTACTTTTGATACGCATTATCAATGATCGGAGATGAGGGAGCAGAGATAACTCTATCCCTTGTAGATCTGAAGTATACCTCGAACAGAGAACTTGTAAAGAGTTCGGCAGCCACAGATGACTATGACGAAGACACAACCAAGGACTGCCATGAGCAGGTCTTGACGTCACGTGAACCGAAACATTACATCGTCCCAAATGCCCGCTCCAGTCAGGGCACATATTAAAATCCGTCGGTAGGTCAATCAGGGACCCGCGTGAAGAAACAATGGATACCTGTCTGTCACTTATCTCTATCTCCCTTTAAGTTTATAAAAGTCTATTTTTAATTGCATACGGCAGAGACTAGTATGTGCACGCGAGTTGCATCTTTACTCGCCAGAAGTGGTTTCCTTAGATTACATAATTACTTTAAAGGAATAGCATTATATTTCCAAAAGGAGTAGTATCATAAACATAGTTGTTTGTAGTACGGTCATTTTCTATACAGCGAAAATCTCTAACAACATAAAAGATGATCAGTCTTGGCGCATCACCTATACGTGAGAAAGAGATGGTGAGCCGTAAGAGCTGTTTTGCTTGTAACAGCTTGATTAGATGTCACCGTCAATCGAGCTCCAGTCTCGGCCGCATACAACAACAGTGCGGCTCATTTTGAAATTCAAAGCATTACACCCAGATCTATGGAAGTGGGCGAACTTAGCCTAAATTAAGTTTTATTTACATTTAAAAATGTTTTACTCTGAAAGAGACCGAGCAACTGGCTTGTAACTTTTTAATATTAGTCATGCTCCTTTTTAGCCACCTTTTTATTGAATAATTCTAACACTAAGTTGTACAGTCAGTGATGTGGTTATTCTTGTCTATGGCTTAGGGTAACTTATGTGTATACAAATTAACGAGACAAAACTAATATTAAACTGTATATGGCTCTAAAACATTTATGACTTTATAGATAGATTGATAGGATACGGTATACATGGGAAATTCAATGACTGGCCAACATCTGTACGGTGATGTGACCCAAGTTACTACACCAGTCCATAACGTGAACAATTACATTTCATTTCATTTCAGTTCATCATGGTATAGCGTAAACTAGAAAATTATCATTATGTAGATAAAATCTAATTATTTCTTCATTATTCAACTGTTTAGTTTGCATCACACGATTTTTCAGAATACAGGTTTAGGGGTGTTAATACAGATGGCCAGTCATTAAAGTTAAATCTAATACAATTAAGCACGACTGTTTAATCATCCAGAAGAAAATATTCTTGTATACTTATTTTAAATTCAAAAGGACTGCGTGGATCTACTTTACATGGCACCGCCCAGTAGCCCTGTCTCGATGGGTTTATTATCGACTAGCTGTGCTAATCGATATTAAATCGACAAATACGCAGGTTTTTCAAAATAAATATAAGCCATCTGATTCTGTTGACTTTTAAGTAGTGTTGGAAGCCATGACAGAAGAGTGTAGTTGTTTGCGAGACGAACACAGGCGATACTAGTGCTTACGTATTATTCGCTCCAAATTTTTTCATGATAATTTATAATACACCTAAACAATGTGTGTATAAAAGTTAGATTTCATTCAATAAGTACTCTGTCAGTCGTTTAGTTCATTTTTGAAATCTCAAGTTTTATGAACACATGATGTAGAAAATTATAACTTCTCACAAGAAAACTGTTGATTTTGTGATTTCGGGCTTTCTGTTCTAGCTGGGCAGTGCGTTGCTTTTCTCAAAACTGCGTGAGTGCACGTGTCGCATTAAGACTTCGTAAGCGCCTGGTTGAGATGATGAATAAGATAACGACGCGACGCGCTGCTCAGCTAAGATATCTGTATCGACTTAGAACTCGAAGCAGCGCCCGAGGTTGACGTACTTCTTCAGTGCGTATGGCAACGGCAGCTCCTTAAAGAAATAAGTAAAAATCATTACGCTACACAAGTTCGACCCACTTACGAAACAATATTGTAATAACGGGTGTAAAAAGGCGCTTTACGAAACCGAGAGCAACTTACTACTCCCGTCATTCTGATGTTTGTGTACTCGACCCATACCGTGGAACCTTCCGGTCACGGAGATATTGAAGCTCAAAGTTCCAACTTGTTTTTTCATGAGAACTAGTTTTAAATGTTTTCAACTCTTTGTTTCTCTTCGATATACAGAATGAGTAGCTAAAAGCCCAGTATTGAACAACAGAACAGTGCGTACCTTGACGCCGCGCTTCATGAGCACGGACAGGCGCACGCGGCGCGCGTCGGGCCCGGCGCGGCGCGTGTGCTCCCGCGCGCGCCGCTTGCTGCGCCGGCGATATACAGAAGGAGTAACTAAAAGCCCAGTATTGAACAACAGAACAGTGCGTACCTTGACGCCGCGCTTCATGAGCACGGACAGGCGCACGCGGCGCGCGTCGGGCCCGGCGCGGCGCGTGTGCTCCCGCGCGCGCCGCTTGCTGCGCCGGCGATATACAGAAGGAGTAACTAAAAGCCCAGTATTGAACAACAGAACAGTGCGTACCTTGACGCCGCGCTTCATGAGCACGGACAGGCGCACGCGGCGCGCGTCGGGCCCGGCGCGGCGCGTGTGCTCCCGCGCGCGCCGCTTGCTGCGCCGGCGATATACAGAAGGAGTAACTAAAAGCCCAGTATTGAACAACAGAACAGTGCGTACCTTGACGCCGCGCTTCATGAGCACGGACAGGCGCACGCGGCGCGCGTCGGGCCCGGCGCGGCGCGTGTGCTCCCGCGCGCGCCGCTTGCTGCGCCGGCGATATACAGAAGGAGTAACTAAAAGCCCAGTATTGAACAACAGAACAGTGCGTACCTTGACGCCGCGCTTCATGAGCACGGACAGGCGCACGCGGCGCGCGTCGGGCCCGGCGCGGCGCGTGTGCTCCCGCGCGCGCCGCTTGCTGCGCCGGCGATATACAGAAGGAGTAACTAAAAGCCCAGTATTGAACAACAGAACAGTGCGTACCTTGACGCCGCGCTTCATGAGCACGGACAGGCGCACGCGGCGCGCGTCGGGCCCGGCGCGGCGCGTGTGCTCCCGCGCGCGCCGCTTGCTGCGCCGGCGATATACAGAAGGAGTAACTAAAAGCCCAGTATTGAACAACAGAACAGTGCGTACCTTGACGCCGCGCTTCATGAGCACGGACAGGCGCACGCGGCGCGCGTCGGGCCCGGCGCGGCGCGTGTGCTCCCGCGCGCGCCGCTTGCTGCGCCGGCGATATACAGAAGGAGTAACTAAAAGCCCAGTATTGAACAACAGAACAGTGCGTACCTTGACGCCGCGCTTCATGAGCACGGACAGGCGCACGCGGCGCGCGTCGGGCCCGGCGCGGCGCGTGTGCTCCCGCGCGCGCCGCTTGCTGCGCCGGCGATATACAGAAGGAGTAACTAAAAGCCCAGTATTGAACAACAGAACAGTGCGTACCTTGACGCCGCGCTTCATGAGCACGGACAGGCGCACGCGGCGCGCGTCGGGCCCGGCGCGGCGCGTGTGCTCCCGCGCGCGCCGCTTGCTGCGCCGGCGATATACAGAAGGAGTAACTAAAAGCCCAGTATTGAACAACAGAACAGTGCGTACCTTGACGCCGCGCTTCATGAGCACGGACAGGCGCACGCGGCGCGCGTCGGGCCCGGCGCGGCGCGTGTGCTCCCGCGCGCGCCGCTTGCTGCGCCGGCGATATACAGAAGGAGTAACTAAAAGCCCAGTATTGAACAACAGAACAGTGCGTACCTTGACGCCGCGCTTCATGAGCACGGACAGGCGCACGCGGCGCGCGTCGGGCCCGGCGCGGCGCGTGTGCTCCCGCGCGCGCCGCTTGCTGCGCCGGCGATATACAGAAGGAGTAACTAAAAGCCCAGTATTGAACAACAGAACAGTGCGTACCTTGACGCCGCGCTTCATGAGCACGGACAGGCGCACGCGGCGCGCGTCGGGCCCGGCGCGGCGCGTGTGCTCCCGCGCGCGCCGCTTGCTGCGCCGGCGATATACAGAAGGAGTAACTAAAAGCCCAGTATTGAACAACAGAACAGTGCGTACCTTGACGCCGCGCTTCATGAGCACGGACAGGCGCACGCGGCGCGCGTCGGGCCCGGCGCGGCGCGTGTGCTCCCGCGCGCGCCGCTTGCTGCGCCGGCGATATACAGAAGGAGTAACTAAAAGCCCAGTATTGAACAACAGAACAGTGCGTACCTTGACGCCGCGCTTCATGAGCACGGACAGGCGCACGCGGCGCGCGTCGGGCCCGGCGCGGCGCGTGTGCTCCCGCGCGCGCCGCTTGCTGCGCCGGCGATATACAGAAGGAGTAACTAAAAGCCCAGTATTGAACAACAGAACAGTGCGTACCTTGACGCCGCGCTTCATGAGCACGGACAGGCGCACGCGGCGCGCGTCGGGCCCGGCGCGGCGCGTGTGCTCCCGCGCGCGCCGCTTGCTGCGCCGGCGATATACAGAAGGAGTAACTAAAAGCCCAGTATTGAACAACAGAACAGTGCGTACCTTGACGCCGCGCTTCATGAGCACGGACAGGCGCACGCGGCGCGCGTCGGGCCCGGCGCGGCGCGTGTGCTCCCGCGCGCGCCGCTTGCTGCGCCGGCGATATACAGAAGGAGTAACTAAAAGCCCAGTATTGAACAACAGAACAGTGCGTACCTTGACGCCGCGCTTCATGAGCACGGACAGGCGCACGCGGCGCGCGTCGGGCCCGGCGCGGCGCGTGTGCTCCCGCGCGCGCCGCTTGCTGCGCCGGCGATATACAGAAGGAGTAACTAAAAGCCCAGTATTGAACAACAGAACAGTGCGTACCTTGACGCCGCGCTTCATGAGCACGGACAGGCGCACGCGGCGCGCGTCGGGCCCGGCGCGGCGCGTGTGCTCCCGCGCGCGCCGCTTGCTGCGCCGGCGATATACAGAAGGAGTAACTAAAAGCCCAGTATTGAACAACAGAACAGTGCGTACCTTGACGCCGCGCTTCATGAGCACGGACAGGCGCACGCGGCGCGCGTCGGGCCCGGCGCGGCGCGTGTGCTCCCGCGCGCGCCGCTTGCTGCGCCGGCGATATACAGAAGGAGTAACTAAAAGCCCAGTATTGAACAACAGAACAGTGCGTACCTTGACGCCGCGCTTCATGAGCACGGACAGGCGCACGCGGCGCGCGTCGGGCCCGGCGCGGCGCGTGTGCTCCCGCGCGCGCCGCTTGCTGCGCCGGCGATATACAGAAGGAGTAACTAAAAGCCCAGTATTGAACAACAGAACAGTGCGTACCTTGACGCCGCGCTTCATGAGCACGGACAGGCGCACGCGGCGCGCGTCGGGCCCGGCGCGGCGCGTGTGCTCCCGCGCGCGCCGCTTGCTGCGCCGGCGATATACAGAAGGAGTAACTAAAAGCCCAGTATTGAACAACAGAACAGTGCGTACCTTGACGCCGCGCTTCATGAGCACGGACAGGCGCACGCGGCGCGCGTCGGGCCCGGCGCGGCGCGTGTGCTCCCGCGCGCGCCGCTTGCTGCGCCGGCGATATACAGAAGGAGTAACTAAAAGCCCAGTATTGAACAACAGAACAGTGCGTACCTTGACGCCGCGCTTCATGAGCACGGACAGGCGCACGCGGCGCGCGTCGGGCCCGGCGCGGCGCGTGTGCTCCCGCGCGCGCCGCTTGCTGCGCCGGCGATATACAGAAGGAGTAACTAAAAGCCCAGTATTGAACAACAGAACAGTGCGTACCTTGACGCCGCGCTTCATGAGCACGGACAGGCGCACGCGGCGCGCGTCGGGCCCGGCGCGGCGCGTGTGCTCCCGCGCGCGCCGCTTGCTGCGCCGGCGATATACAGAAGGAGTAACTAAAAGCCCAGTATTGAACAACAGAACAGTGCGTACCTTGACGCCGCGCTTCATGAGCACGGACAGGCGCACGCGGCGCGCGTCGGGCCCGGCGCGGCGCGTGTGCTCCCGCGCGCGCCGCTTGCTGCGCCGGCGATATACAGAAGGAGTAACTAAAAGCCCAGTATTGAACAACAGAACAGTGCGTACCTTGACGCCGCGCTTCATGAGCACGGACAGGCGCACGCGGCGCGCGTCGGGCCCGGCGCGGCGCGTGTGCTCCCGCGCGCGCCGCTTGCTGCGCCGGCGATATACAGAAGGAGTAACTAAAAGCCCAGTATTGAACAACAGAACAGTGCGTACCTTGACGCCGCGCTTCATGAGCACGGACAGGCGCACGCGGCGCGCGTCGGGCCCGGCGCGGCGCGTGTGCTCCCGCGCGCGCCGCTTGCTGCGCCGGCGATATACAGAAGGAGTAACTAAAAGCCCAGTATTGAACAACAGAACAGTGCGTACCTTGACGCCGCGCTTCATGAGCACGGACAGGCGCACGCGGCGCGCGTCGGGCCCGGCGCGGCGCGTGTGCTCCCGCGCGCGCCGCTTGCTGCGCCGGCGATATACAGAAGGAGTAACTAAAAGCCCAGTATTGAACAACAGAACAGTGCGTACCTTGACGCCGCGCTTCATGAGCACGGACAGGCGCACGCGGCGCGCGTCGGGCCCGGCGCGGCGCGTGTGCTCCCGCGCGCGCCGCTTGCTGCGCCGGCGATATACAGAAGGAGTAACTAAAAGCCCAGTATTGAACAACAGAACAGTGCGTACCTTGACGCCGCGCTTCATGAGCACGGACAGGCGCACGCGGCGCGCGTCGGGCCCGGCGCGGCGCGTGTGCTCCCGCGCGCGCCGCTTGCTGCGCCGGCGATATACAGAAGGAGTAACTAAAAGCCCAGTATTGAACAACAGAACAGTGCGTACCTTGACGCCGCGCTTCATGAGCACGGACAGGCGCACGCGGCGCGCGTCGGGCCCGGCGCGGCGCGTGTGCTCCCGCGCGCGCCGCTTGCTGCGCCGGCGATATACAGAAGGAGTAACTAAAAGCCCAGTATTGAACAACAGAACAGTGCGTACCTTGACGCCGCGCTTCATGAGCACGGACAGGCGCACGCGGCGCGCGTCGGGCCCGGCGCGGCGCGTGTGCTCCCGCGCGCGCCGCTTGCTGCGCCGGCGCGCCGCCCCCGACGCGTCGCTGGCGGAGCCCGACGACGACGAGTCCGCGCGCGCGCGCCGCCGCTTATGCACGTAGCGACCTGAGTCGGAGTTGGTTGTCAAATTACAATTGTGGGTAGTCAACAGAATTTGGTATGATTTGTGTTTATTATTAATTTAGGTGATTTTTACTATCAATTATTGTCTAATAAATCGAAACATAATTTATTCAGTACTCATTGTACGCCCTAATAGATTTTTGGCAACTTGTTTCGATAAACTGTTCCCGTTGGTTTTATTCAAAACAACGGATGACATGTTAGTTTGTTTTTAAAATGATTTACTTTGTGAAATCACCATTGTTTATTTATGACAATTATTCTTGTATTATTTGATCACTTTATAGTGTAAGTCTTATTGGATTTAGCATATTTTAGTGTTTTGTATCAAGTAAACGCGTGACGTGCGTCATCGGACAGAGTTGCCGTTCATCCTATAAAAGAGGGTGTATTTGTTTTGCTAGTCAGTCGGTCTTCGGATTCGACTCAATAAAGAGCACCTGCTCCCGACAAAACTGTCGGTTTACCTGGTGCAGCGCTGCTGTATATTTACATACCTGTGTTGGCTCGCTAAATAGCGAGTAGAAACACTTTGTATTGGGTGGCTTGGCCGCTATACGAACTGTGACCCTGAAGGGTTTGTTCGATTAACTGTTTTTAATATTTACCCATTATTGTGTATTTTTGGAACTGTTTATACCATCCTGCTTATCCCAATAACATGGGAACTCCAAACCCTGACGATATATACCGCTCGGCACCCTACATATATATATATTTCATAAAATGGCCAAGCCAATAAAAAGGTTGATGAAAGATGTATGTATGCTATTCTGATCTTTATTATCAAGTTATTTAACATGGTTTTCTATGTAATAGTCTGTTCACGTTCAGTGCCGCAGCTTCAAAGGGTGTTAAGTGTTCTAACTGGACAAAGGCAAGAATTTGAAAACTAACTAAGATTTAAAAACTTGAATTTACTCTTTGTCAACACAGCATGTCTATACATACGGAGCGAGTCTTACCTCCTACTAGATTGGGGTCGTTCTCGAGGTCACTCAGCGTGATGACGTCGGGCTCCGACACGGCGGACTCGGACTTGGCCGGCGACGAGCTGCTCGACGTGGTGGTGCCTTCGCCGATGCCGCTGTCCAGCTTTTTCCTCTTCTGCTCCTTCGACGTCTCCGTGGTCTCATCATCACTGGAAGACTCCTTAGCCGCGATTACCGTGCCCTCCCAGTCCATGTCGCGGGACGTGCCCGGAACCTCTTTGCCCAGGTATATTTCCACTTCAGCCGGCACTTTGAGAGGGTCCGACTGGACGCTGTCGTCGGTCTTGGAGGAGTCGTCGGAGGTGCCAGAGGTGATGGAGGTGGCAGAGGTGTCGGAGGTGCCGGAGCTACCGGACGTCCCGGAGGTGACGGAGGTGCCGGACGTGCCGGGCGTGGCGGGTGCGGAGCACGCGGGCGCGGGCGAGGAGTCGTGTGGCGGTGGGCTGGCCGGGGTATGCATCATGCTGTGGTCGTCCTGGAACTCGAATGTGAGCAGGCCGCGGCACGCGCGCGGTGGCTTTGTGCTGGGGTCAGGCTCGGGCAGGTGCTCCGTGACGTTGCCGTTGGGGTTGGCAAAAGCCGCGGCGCGTTCCATGCGAATGACCCGCTCGGCGCGCGCGGGCCGCTCCACGCGGAGCGTCCGCACGTAGGGCCGGTCCGCGCGCGTGGGGCGGGGCGGGCGCGCGGGCCTGTCGCCTCCGCTGTCACCACCGTCTCCACCAGCTCCGCCTCCGCCTCCACCTCCGCCTCCACCCCCGTCTCCGCCTCCCCCTCCGCCCCCGCCCCCGCCCCCGCCCCCGCCGCCACCTCCGCCGCCACCTGCGCCACCCCCGTCGTTGTCGTCATCGTCGTCTTCGGAGTCTGAGGGCGAGTCAAGCGAGTCAAATCGCAGTGCGCCGGCGACGCGGTTCTGTCCCATGCTGAGCACGAGGCTCAAAAGCGCGTTCATCTCGTTGGCGCCATTCACGTGGTCCAGGTCGTGCAGCGCGTTCAGCCCCTCTGTAAGTATATGTAGCCCCTCTGTCATTAGGTGGGAGGAGCATTTTTAGCATGTAAGAAATATCAGGTGCGTAACGTTGTAGTTTCGCACTTGATATTTCTTGATATGTCGCGCTCGCTATTTCCCCAGTTTGTTAGATGCTCTTCACAATTGGTACGTACCGACGTCGCTGTCGTCCTCGATGGGGATGCAGATGCGGCGCGGGCACGGGTTGGCGGGCGGCGGGCGGCGCGGCGGCGGCTCGCGCAGCTGCGGGTGGCGCGCCAGCAGCGCCGCGCGCATGCAGCGCCGCACCACGGCGCGCGCCAGCACCTGCAGGCGCGCCGGGCACTGCTCGTCCAGGTTGACTGCGGGCACATTTATACCGAGTCGAACCGAGATGTAGGACAGTTAAGCCGAGCGCACGTTACAGCCGCAAGGAACCTCATGCAAAAAAGTGCGGTGCAGCCCGTCGGTAGTGTGCGATAGTTTTTAGAAAATGTACGAAAGTGATGAAGGAGGATTTTTGCAATGCATTATGTTGCGACGCGGCCCGTCCTGTCTTAATGGCAATATAGTAACTATGCGCTCAAGACAAGGTGTGTGTGTGAGCGACACACACCCTTTCATTTCCAACTTTATTTTATTTGTCTGTCCTAGTTTTTCTCAGCGTTTCTCTATTCTACTTTCAGTAACTAATCCTGAAACCATGCCTGTGATGACCCGTAAGGCTACTGCTCAGGAGATGGACCTTAAATTGAGAACGGCCCTCCAAAAACTTGAAGCAAAGAAACTCCAATATGACCAATTGCTACTGGAGAATGATGAAAGTGAGGAGGAATTCAAGAAAATAGTTGACAAAAACTCAAGCCTTAAACGGGAGCTAGTAGACCTACATCAACAATATCTGAATGTTGTTGATGAACGCGACCAATTGAAGGTGGTCACGGATGGTTTCAACAACTGTAGTCATTTGTATGAGGAGGCTTTAAGCAAAGTTAGGGACCTAGAAGATGAATTATTTCATGCTACTAGTCGCATTAACCAGTTAGAAAAAGAAATAAAATATAATCAGGTTAAAGAAAAAAACCACTTATATAATGAATTGTTAAATAGTAATTGTAACCCTCATTCCATAACAACTATTGACCTTACTGAAGATTCCTTGTCGAAACAGAATTATAATTTTAGTTATAAAGTTAGTCACAACAAAATGAAAAAATATGCAAGAATGAATAGAATAATTAAAAAATGTTATCAATTTAGGAAACAACAGAAAAACTTTTCCAAAAATATTCCACTGAGGAAAGAACGTGTTGATCTAATAAATAAATTAAACAACCAGCAAATTAAATTAGAAGACAGCATAAAAATCTATGAAATAGATACACAGCGCTTACAGTCTGACATACACATACTTGAGGGCAGACTTAGTTCCCTTTACATTAAATATGTGGGCTCTCAGAACCAAATTAAAGAACATATTCTTGCTGCTAGTGAGTTAGTTATGAGTCAGTGTACTTGTCAGGTTTCAAACCCTGTTGCTGTCCAGCCTGAGGCAACGGAGAACCCGTCCCAGACTGAGAGTTTGTCTCAAGACTGTAACCGTAACCAAGACATACCTGATATAGTACAGAATCTATCTCAAGTGGTACAGCTTGAGACTGGTATTTGTCCATCTTTCAGTAGTCATGATTCAGTTATGTTCTCAGATAGTATAGGAAGAGGTTTAGGTAAATTAATTAGTGACAACCTGAGTTATTCTACTCAAAATTATTGTATGCCAGGGTCAACCTACAAACAAATAATGGCATCAGTAACAGGAAATTTATTTAATTCTAAAACCAACATTACTGTATTTGTAGGTAACAGTTATAATGTGAAAAAATATGAAATCACTGACTGTGTAACTGAATTGTTAAAGTTAAATTGTAGAAAAATAATATTGTGTGCTTTTCCATATTTTAAAAAATTGACAAATAGACAAAACAATTATATTCATATCTTAATAAGCATATGCACTTTTTAGCTAGTCACTACAGTGACAAACTTGTATATTTTGACACCAACAGTTTTGTGGAAACTTTAAAGTCGACTAGGGATACTGTGTATCTGCCTGTTAGTTTTAGACACATAATAGCAAGGCTATTAGCTTTTTACATAAACTCAGACATAAGTAGTATGTCGAAGTCTTGTATTATTAACACCATAACAGTTAGTAATAATACTAATAATAAGGTGGTTGACCTAAGTAAGTGTAGCTCAAATGCTATAAATATTTATACAAATTGTACGAAGGAGGTTCCATTTCCCTCGTGCACTATGAGCTCATCACTGCCTGGTGATGACATTGAAGTCTTGGGATTAACTCCGAATAATCATTTAAACTAGTTTGTAAGACAACAGAAGGTACCAGTAATAATATTCTTATACCTAACAACAACAAGGTATCTTCTTGCTATAAATTAAGTAAATATCAAAAAGGAGATCAGCAGAATGCCTTGAAACTATTTCATCAAAATATTCAAGGTATTTCTTCCAAATTACTAGAAATCCAAATGTTTTTAGAAAAAACAAAGTTTGACATTGTTTGTTGTCAAATGCTAATTAATTATGAGAACTATAGTGTGGGCAGTTGTTTTAATCGTAAATCTATGCTGCGTGGAGGTTCTCTAATCTTGATTAAAAATTGTTTAAAATCCAAACAACGAAATGACATAGTGGGTTTATCAATTGAACATTGCATCGAACTGTCCTGTGTTGAGCTCGATAAGCATGTTGTAGTGTGCGTTTACAGACCCCCTAATTATCAGAACTTTTCGTTATTTGAGTCAATAATGGAAGATGTCCTAGCGAAACTTGCATCTAATAACAAAGCCGCAATTATTTGTGGTGATTTTAATATTAATATTTTGGAAAATAATTCAAATACCAGTAGATTATTAAGCCTTTTCAAATCTTTCAATTTATCTAATGTTTTTACAGAACCAACTAGAGTAACTCCAACTTCTGCTACTTGTATCGATAATGTCTTTTGCGATTGTGATTATTTAGATAAAGCCATCGTAAACTATCTGCCATCTGATCATAGTGGTCAAACAGTAATTTTTAAGTTTAAAACACCTTTGCAAAAAGTGCAAATACAATATAGGCCAATAACAACTAGTAAACTAAATAGATTCAATTGTACCCTAAATAATAAGTTAAATGATCTGGGCTATAATGTGAATGATGCAAATAAATTGTATGAGGATTTCTTTTCAGTTGTGCACACTCAATTCAATAAAACTTTTGAAAAGAAAACAAAAAATATTTGCCCTAATTTTATATTTAGTGACTGGGCAACTAGAGGTATTAGGATAAGTAGGGAAAGACTGTTCGAGCTGTATGGCCTTAAGCCTTACATCAATACAGAAACTTTCAACAAGTATGTTGCTACATATTCCAAAATTTTTAGAAATACCTGTAAGATAGCCAAAGCCTTGTACATTAGCAACAAAATCAAATCAGCAGAAAACAAAATAAAAACAGTTTGGAAAATTATAAATAATGAAACTAGTAGGAATAAAAAACGAAACACTGATTACACATTGGAGTCTTCACGTGGTGACATATGCTTAATTTAGAAGTAGCTCAAGAATTTGTACATTTCTTTACTAATATACCATCGAAAACGACGGAAGCCTTAAATTCCTCACCGGACGTATCAGTTGATTTACTAAGAGCGAACGTTCCAGGTTGCCCGGTTGAATTTCAATTTAAACATATAAACCCTATGGTAGTTATAAAAGCTTTTCGACAAATAAAAATCAAATTGTCCGAAGATCTATGGGGAATGTCTATCAAAGCTTGTACATCCATAATCGAGACTATATCACCATACTTAGCTTTAGTGTTTAATTTGTGTATGGATCAAGGAGTCTTCCCAGATTTAATGAAATACAGTAAGGTTATTCCACTTTTTAAATCTGGGGACAGCAAAGACACCAGGAGGAAGCCCAAGATGCCATAGGAATCTTTTGTGACCTCTCCAAGGCATTTGACTGCGTTAATCACGAAACCTTACTCTTGAAACTCGAGCATTACGGACTAGGTAAACTTGCGCTCAGTTTAGTAAACTGAGCGCAAGTTTACCTATGTGAAGTGATGGTGTCAATTCACTTGGTTTACAAGTAAAAATGGGTGTTCCACAAGGCTCGATATTAGGTACTTTCCTCTTTTTAGTATATATAAATGACCTACCCCATTTATTAAAAAACCCACCTCAAATGGTGTTATTTGCTGACGATACTTCCTTAATTTTTAAGATAAATAGACGTGCATCAAATCTTGACGACGTAAATAACGCCCTACTGCAAGTGCAAAATTGGTTAACTGCTAATAATTTAGTATTAAATGGGAAAAAAACTAAATGCATAAAATTTGCTTTACCGACTGTTAAAAGTAGTGATTGTGACATAGTATTGAATAAGGAGAAACTAGAATTCGTCGATAAAACTGTTTTCCTAGGGATAACGCTCGACTCAAGGCTGCAATGGGGTCCTCATATAACATCTCTTGCAGGACGGCTAAGTTCAGCAGCATATGCTGTAAGAACAATCCGTCAATTTACTAATGTAGATACCGCGAGGCTGGTCTATTTCAGTTACTTTCATAGTATCATGTCTTACGGTATTTTACTATGGGGACGGGCTGCAGATATCGAGTCTATTTTTATTCTGCAGAAAAGAGCCATCAGAGCAATATATGGCCTCCGCAGGCGCGATTCTCTAAGGGACCTCTTTAAAGATATTAATATCATGACGGTACCTTGTCAATATATCTATGAAAACATCATGTACGTAAGGAAAAATTTAAATCTTTTCAGTAAAAGAGGTGACAGACACACATAGAGAACTAGAAATAGGGACCAATTAGTTCAACCAGGTTTCAGACTAGCTAAAGTAGACTCTTCCTTCATGGGGTACTGTTTAAAATGTTACAATAAAATACCTCCCCACATACTCCAACTCAATGAAACGAAATTCAAATCTTACATAAAACGCACACTATGTAGCCAAGCATATTATAAGTTGGGGGATTACATCCCTGACAAAAATGCTTGGCTAAACGCTGGTCCTGCTCCACAGGACGCATAAATAAATTGATTAGCATTTGGAAATACCTCACACACGCCTAACCTACCTACATACTGTTGGAGCTGATGAAGATTTTAAAATACTATTTTTGCATTATATAAATTCAATCTCCTAGTATTGTATAATTGCATAGCACATAAATGTGAGTACTATGTACATACTATAAAGCTACCATTTACTGGGTAGGTACTTCTTTCATTGACTTGAATGTGGCTTGGCGGCTGAGAGTATGTCATGCTCACTCTAATGTCTCGCTGATGGTGGCGCGTGTGTTGGATCATTTAGCTCCCTTCAAAATGGTTGAGCTGAATGGTGCTAATCTATGCGTCATGTTCGTGAACGGGCGCCGTCAGTAGGGACTGGTCAACTCTTTGCTGCCAAGGCTTATGTTTTTTTTTTTATCTGTTTATTACGGACGCTTTTAATGTTCTGCATCGTTCTCACATGCATAATTTCTAACATGAATGATGTAACCAATACTTTGTAACCATATTATTCTGATTTAAAAGAGTGTCCATGGAGTTTCTTGCCCGTTCTTCTCCATAGGTACCTACGCTTTGGAATGGGCAACTAGCTTCATTTTTCTGACTGACCGACCCCTTGACAATTCAAAAGTACCTGTAATTGGTTTAATTGAAATAAATACTTTGAGTTTGAGTTTGACACCTTGTCAATTCATGAGTAAATAGTATTGAAATATACCCAAACACCCAAAAACAAAAAAAAATACTGTTTGAATCTTACCACCAACACAAAAAAAATTAATAAATATAATTTCTACATTTAAAGTCAAGTCGGCCTGTTGCAGTTTCTTACGAAAACATCTCCCATTGTATAAGGCGACCTAAGTAAGCTAAGTGAACACAAATAATTCAACAACTCCCTCAATTCTCTGAAAGTATCTCACTTGGTCTGGAGAATTCTATAGGATCCTCTTTGGTGGGCACCCTGAGGGTCGCGAAGGACACGTTGAGGAGACTGCGGCAGTTCCAACTGTCCACCGAGGTTCGCTTGATCTGCACCAGGTTGTCGTTGAGTGGCATCACCAGGACACCTCCCACCTTGAGGGAAACATATCACCACGGTAAGCCTCGTATTGACCAATTTTCATTAATAATAGCTTTAATCATTTGCATTTTTTTTTTAAATAAAGTGCCCAACTCAAAGCACCCTACCTACAGAGTGGGGATTATTAAATCCATGACAATTCGAGTCGTTACTATGATAATATCTATATGTTAACAGCTCATAACAAAATAGTTTTAACGAAAGATTCATCCCATTACAAATTCTGTTTGTTTAAAAACATACCCATAACACTCGTTCCAGGAGAGCGATAATGAACCTTAAAGTTATTGCCAAACCGCTCATTCTGTATTGCTCACAGAACATACACAAATACGCGCGTTTATCGCATGGAGGCCCATTGTGTCCCACCTGCAGGACCCGCGGTGTCCTTACCTAGGCCGAGAAGTGAGACAGCCCTGCTAACATGAATAAAATCAAATGAATTCTAGTTAGAACTCGAATTGAGTTACATTTCCTTTGAAGAAGCGTAGTCATGTTTCTATGCCGATAGAGCGAAAGTGCGAAACAGTTAACAAATATTTTAAAAACTACACAGAAGAAATATACTCCCTCTCCAGCATCGAATGAATGGTTGACTTCTTAAAAGTCCGATCCTAAGCGCTATTACAGAAAGGCTAGTTCTGTACACAACAAAAATATACAATGTTCATGTTAGCAGGTAGTAGAGTTGCGATGGCTAGGGCGTACCTTGATGAGTTGTTTGAAATAGTTCTGATACTGCTCGGGGCAGCCGGCGCCGCAGTACAGGCGGTCGTAGGGCGTGGTCAGAGGAGGGATGCTCAGTCCATTACCTCAAATAGAAACATAGCATTTTATTTTATCCAATCAAGGGAGCTCGCGCACTGCGCCCAACGTCCAAGTAAAGTATCGTAACCGGTCGCACGTCGTGCCATCCGACTCGTTGCGGCCAAACTTTATGTCCTTTTATGAACGTCCGCATCTTGGTCGGAACTTCTGCGTCCACGAACAAGACTGGATGGTTTTTATGTAACTTGATTGGTATCTCCTTTTAGTCTTAATAGATGCTGGAATATCTGAATGCTACACCTTGTCGTCTGCCCTTTGCAACTCAAATTCTGAGGGATACGGGTCGGAATAGTAACAGTCTGAATCTTTGAAGTACAGTAAAACTAAATGAGTATCTTAGTTAAAAGTGGTATGTATGTAGGTATATGGTGGTATTTTTAGTTCCAGAGTTCAAAAAAATTTACGAGTAGAGTCTCTCTCGTATACGCCGATTTCATTCGGAAGAAAGTGTAGATGTAACCAACTAACTACTTACCACCATAAAACCTTGGTTCACAGAATTCAAACTCGTCCAAAGTGGGCGAGTTCTCTATGAACTGTCCGAGTTTCTTGACGGCGTATTCCAGGACATAGGGGTGCACTTCGATGCCGTGGTTGATGCCGGCGGGCCCGATGATGAGCCCCACCAGGGTGCTAAAGTAGCCCGTGCCGGAGCCAATGTTCAGGAACGAGAGCCCCGGCCGTAGCTCTAGTCCCTCTAACACTTCACTGTAACAAACATGTCGTTTTAACATTGGCAACTTATATCTTTGAAGAACGTTATTGCTGTACCACTTTTGAATTGAAGCTAATTGTCTCATACAATATTATACATCTTGTTGTGGGCTTAGGCTGGTAACGCATCCTGGCATCAAAACGACACATGTAGTCATAGAGAGAGACTGCCACACTGGTATCTGAACTAATATTATAAAGAGAAAAGATTTGATTGAAATTTTTTTTTTTTGTTTGTTACGCTTCCACGCTAAATCGGATGACCGGATTTGGATGAAATTTGGCACATGGGTACTGGGTAGACCATAACTTTGATTAGGACATAGGATATTTTTTATCCCAATGTTCCTACCGGATCGAGACTTATACGGATGAAACCGCCAGGTGCAGCTAGTGAGTAATAAGTGGCAGGGATTTATAAAACTCGGTGGTCGTAATAATTTCATTTCCATGTACTATTTTTAATTTAACTTAATTGAATATTAGCGCTTATTAAGTAAGTTAGTTTATTTATTGTTTTATGCATAGCACATGCATAAAACAAAGTTTGCCTGTAAGTAAATTGTTGTATGACACTGTATTTTGGTGTGAACGATTGTTGGTAAACCTAATAAAAATAAATAAATAAACTCATAATTTCGTTTTTCTAGAAGGCATTTGATGTGGGTTATCTATACCTACTAATAATAAAGCTGAAGAGTTTGTTTGTTAGTTTGAATGCGCTAATGTCTGAAACTAAAGCGCTTATTACACTATCCAATTTTAAGGAAAAACTAGGAAATCGGCAGATGTAATCGCAGTTAGTACAGATTGGATCCAATTTAGTGTAAATTGGAGGTCCAATCGCACTACTTCCTAAATTGTGAACAATCGTTCTTCACGAATGCGTCTGCATGCGTCGTCTGACCGATATAGAGTCCAATTTAGTGTATTAGTAGGTAGGTATTGTGTATCTTACGACTTCCACGCAAACAAAGTCGCGGGGAGAAGCTACTTTTTTGTAAAGTGAGCAAAAGTTTTAATCTTACAAGTCTGTAAGAGTGAGGCGAGTGAGGCAATGTTGGTGGCTACTGTAACCGTTAGATTAGATAGACAGTTTGTGAACAAGGGAATCGACGCCACTGTCTTTTGAGTTGGTACTCAAAGACTCAATGATATGGCTGTGGCAGGTGGCAGGGTATATTTTAAAGCAACACTTGGCACAGGTAATAGGTACCTAATACCGGTTGGTGTCCGTAACTCCACGTCAATGCGCGTATTTTGATTACAGAACACTTGGCATACTTGTAAAAATTTTCATGAGAACACTGGTTGGCACCAAAATAAGAGCAAAAATGTGTATAATATGTGTACTCAATTCATATGGACACGGTAAATCCAAATATGTAGTCATAATTTATCCAGCACATCAAAGATGCTGTGAGCATTTTTGGATTTCACAAAAATTCGTTATATTTCGATGCAGGCAACGGTATTCGTGATAGTATAATACATGAATTTCATTTTTTTTCTGTATTAGAAAGAGATAGCCAGCTGTTATCCGCAAGCGCAGTGAATGTTTTGAATAAATGAGCGACACATGTGGATAAACTTAAAAAAATAAACAAAAGAGTTATGTGCTTTTTTTTATTGAGTTTTTGGTAAGTTTGTTTTAAATATATTATTTTTATCGATCAAATAACCATTTTTACTATTTATTGAATATAAAACATTACAATACCTTCAATTTTAATTGTTTTAGATTCAAGACAATGCCACGTTTATGTAAAAATTCACCAAACAATTTTTGTTATATTTGTGGTGATTTTGTAGTAGCCTTACATCGCAGAAAATTGACATAATAAAAAAGGCTTACCTATGTTATTTCGGTTTGGAAATACATATATGAAAGAGACAAAAGCTGGTTGCCAAAGATATGTTGCAAAACAATTCCGGTATTTTATTTCAATGGTAGTTTCTTGAAAACTAGATGTGGTAACATACATCTGTATCCAGATGTCGACTCAGCAAACCAAAGCCGATAAGAATATCACATAGCAAGATTTTTGCTCCCGAATTTATTTTATTTTTTTGCCAACCAGTGTAATCAGCCAAATAGAAAAAAATTACTTGTTTGTGTAATCTTATAGATATATACCAAATGTACATGAACAATGTTACTTTTACTCTTAACAGACACACGACATATAGCAACACTATCTGAAATGTTTAGCACATATATTTAATTAATAATAAATAATGCATTTCATTTCGGGTTGTGGAGGTCAGATAGGCAGTCGCTTCATGTAAAATATTGGTATTCAGCTGCATCCGCTTAGACTGGAAGCCGAATGCATTTCACGCAAGCTGTCATGTGACAATTACATTTTGCTCTATACGTCTGAGGGTACTGACCACAATTTTTCTAAATGTATACAAATATAGAATACTCATTATTATTTACCTACACCATAAAAATTACAGACATAAATGTAGAAATTTTACATAGAGTGACACATGCATAATCAGCCTATAATGTTCCCACTACTGGGACACAGGCCTCCTCTCGATAAGAGGGCCATAATCCACCACGCAGGCCCAGTCCAGATTGGTAGAGGTCACATGTTATCAAATTTTTTATGACATAATTGGTCATAAATGCAAAGAATAGATTGGTGGAGCGTCTTTAACCAAAGTACATCTATTTAGTTTGGTTTTTCACAAATATAACCTACACCCTCGGAAAATTAATTTATAGCGCATACTATATACAAACTTCTACAGGTGTGTAGTATAATCATTCGTATCAGTAATCATCAGTGTAATCATGTCGGGAGACCACATATACCTGTGGCCACTGTGGTGATCAGGGTCATTCCATTAAAGAATGCACAAAGAGGGCTGAGGAACCAAAATGCGCTACTTGCTTGCACTTCAAAAAACCCAGCAATCACAAGACAAGTGCCGTTGACTGTCCAGCGAAACTAATGGCTGAAAAGAGGTACATAAATTCTATTGATTATGGAGGCGCCTAAGAGCGCCGTTAGTTACGTATCTTTCTGGCCCTTGTTATTGTTAGTTTTATTGTTATTTTTTATATTTAGTTAAAATTATGATTAATAATTTAATTAATGACATAGATAATTTCTCTGTATCTGAATCCCATGTTTGTGACGTTGAACACTGTAAACAATATCTCTCCTCCTACAACTATACTAGTCCACTAACCATACTAACCCAAAATATTCGCAGTATTTTTAAGAATTTTGACAATTTTTGCATTTTTCTACAACGTCTAGACATAAACTGTGACGTTATTGTCTTAACCGAATGTTGGCTTTCCAAACAATATAACATACCACTAATTCCGGGATATAATATGTATAAAAGTACTATAAATTACAATCAGAACGATGGGGTGATAGTTTACGCAAGAAATCATCTCAATGTGTCTGTCGAGGAACCAAATATGCACGACTGTAACAGATTGTTAGTTAAAATTGGGTCAGAATTAGCAATACTTGCCTTATATCGACCTCCCTCTTTTAGAAATATAAACAATTTTACCGACTCTCTAAACGACACCTTGCAGAACCTATCATCTTTCAAAAATACCATTTTAATTGGAGATATTAATATCAATATTCTTCCAGAAAGTACTGACACATCCGCTGAGGAATACCTTAACCTATGCGCTTTCCATGGTTTGCTTCCCGCTCACACCCTTCCTACACATCAAAGTGGCTCCTGTTTGGACCATATAATATTTAAGTCGAATTTCCCCGCACTTGCCCTTGTAACTAATTCAACAATAACCGATCACAGTGCTAACCTACTTATTTTAAATTGCAAATTACCAAAAGTAGTCACTCGCACAATTTCGCGTTTAAACGTAAATAAACTCGAAGAAGACTTACGTAATATCGAATTTGACCCAGTTTACGATTCTGCTGATCCGCAGTTTTGTATGTTATACTTAATCAAAAATGTACAACATGCAATTCAGAAGAACACTGTCATATCAAGGCTAAAAAACAAAAACTACAATATAAAACCATGGATCACGACAGGACTCATTCGCTGTATGAAAAATAGAGATAAACTGCATATGAAAGCTAAATCCCATCCAGATAATTTAATTTTGCAACTGTCGTATAAACGATATCGTAACTTTTGTAATGATCTTCTAAAAAGAGTAAAAAACAACTACGATAAAACTGCACTAGAAAATGCTGGTACAAAAAGTAAAAAAATCTGGAATTTCATTAAAAGTGTAACGTATAACACGAAACAAAATCAGGCTTCCTCAGGTTTATTACAAGCACACTCATCACAGTTAACAACTGCCAACATAGCAAATAATTTCTTTGTTAATGTGGGAAAGTGTTTGGCTGAAAAAGTTCGGGGCCAATCACAATATTTAACAAGAACAACACCATTTACGTGTAGCACTATTTCATCATCCTTTGCATTACTAGACACTGATGAGGCTGAGGTAGAAACGATAATTAAGAGTTTGAAAGACGACTGTGCAGTTGGCTGGGATAACATATCAAATAAAGTTATTAAACAGTTCAGGCACATTTTGGTACCGCCATTAACTTATATTTTCCAAAAATGTTTATCTGCAGGTGTTTTTCCCGAGTGCCTAAAAAAAGCTGTTGTTGTCCCCGTTTATAAATCAGGCAGTAAAGATCAAGTCACAAATTATAGACCTATTTCTTTACTGCCTTCTTTGTCTAAAATATTAGAAAAAATTATAAATAAAAGGCTTTACAAATACTTGGAGGATAAATTAATTTTGTCTCAGCGGCAGTTTGGATTTAGGCCTAAAATGTCAACAGACGATGCCGTACACCATCTGACTGACTATCTAGCACAAGAACTTGATAATGGTAACCACACAGTAGGAATCTTCCTGGACCTCGCCAAAGCTTTTGACACGGTTTCTATTCCTATTCTGTTGCACAAACTTGAAACCATAGGTATCAGAGGCACTCAGCTGAAACTATTTAAGAGTTATCTAGAAGATCGTATCCAATGTGTAAGGATTGGAGATGTTCTCAGCGAGGATAAAAAAAACACATCCTTCGGAGTTCCCCAAGGAAGTATTTTAGGGCCTACACTATTTTTGATATACATAAACGATCTTTGTAATCTATGTCTAGATCACGGCCAAATTGTTTCTTATGCTGACGACACTGCCCTTCTATTTTCGGCTGACTCAGAAAAAAATGTCTACAAGGTTGCGCAACACGGATTCAATATTGTTAATAAATGGCTTCAACATAATTCACTAACACTAAATGCAGAGAAGACAAATTATATTAAGTTTTCGATGCGCAAACAAACATCAATTGGCACTACCTCGACATTATATGCTCATTATTGCACAATTCCCACAAATAACCAATGTGTTTGTCCTAACATTAAAATGGCAAATACAACAAAATACCTTGGTGTTATAATAGATGAAACACTTTCGTTCAAGCAACATATAGAAGCTTTAAATAATAGAATTCGCAAGTTAATATTTGTTTTTAAAAAGTTACGCTGTATTGCTGATCCAAAAATAGTTAAACAAGTTTACTTTGCTCTATGTCAATCGATTTTAACTTACTGTATTACCACATGGGGTGGAGTGGGTAAAACATTGTTACTAACCATCGAGAGAGCTCAGAGGGCGATTCTCAAAGTGTCTACTTCCCGCCCTTTCCTTTTTCCTACTAACCTCCTATACAAATCTTGTGAAGTATTAACAGTTAGACAGCTATTTATTATGGGCATTGTATTAAAACAACACAAAGCTCTACCCTACAGCACTAGTTATACTAATAAAAGGCGTAAAGATATAGTTTGTCCACAAAATTCTACAAAACATGCTTTTATAGCCAAATTTTATCAGTACCTCGGACCTCTCCTATATAATAGACTAAACTCAAAAGCAAACATTTATTCTCTGAACTATACAAATTGTAAGAGAATCCTCAAGGAGGCTCTCCAAAGTATGTCTTACGAAGAAACAGAGAATTTACTAACTGTGTTAAAGTAATTATAGGTATACAAATATTGTAATTATCAAATTTAGAAACTAGGAGTTATGCTACTCAACATAATTATAATTATTTTACTATTGTCAACTTTTGATTATTTATTATTTTTTTAAAGACTATTTTAGCTCTTCACGCCTGAAACACAGGATTACCTAGTTCAGGCACGTAAGTCTTAGGAATATAATTTACATTTAAGCAAAACTGTACTAATTTTCATGCCTTACAATTTTTTGAATAAATATATTATTATTATATTATTATTATTATTAGTATTGCATGGTTCTGTACACAATGTGAAAGGGTATTCAAAACCCAATTTGGTTACGGTAGTCATTCATCATCAATCTTGATCATTAACTTTGTGCCAGGCTATTAAATATCACCTTGTAACTGTGTACTTTTTATGTCAAATAATAATTCTTATTCTAATAATTAGCCTGTGTCAACAAAAATCATTGGTGTCGTTCAAAATATCTACAAACAATACAAAAATAAAACATATTGGATATCTCATAATACATAGCTAGTCAATCTCTGTTTTATGGAAAAAAACCACAACAGGACAGGTAAGATATCAGAATAGTCATGTAATACAGTTTTAAACATTATAGTGACATGTTGCATGTGTGGTACGTATGTCACCAACCTTTGAATGTTAAACCTTTTGTTAATAAACAGATCTTTGTATGAACCACACCTCATTAAAGCTGCAGCACTGCTCTAGGATGTCTCTGACCCAGTTTAGTATGTTAGCTTTACAAGACTCAATCACTCAACGTCAACTATTGATTTAACCCAATGATGTAGGTAAGTAGGAGAAAGGATAGATTTTTTTACATCTACTCTCATTGCTCGAGCAGTGGAGCCACCCACCTGTAAATACACGGTGCGGACATGTGTAGCGGCCCATTTCGCCAGGCCAGGTCCTTATACGCCTGGTCCCGCGACTCGGGCGTCATGTAGTCGGCGCGGTCGAGCGAGCGGAACACGCGCTCCACCGGCCGAGTACGGATGTAGTTGCCACCCATCAGGTTGTCTATCAGCTCATTGTTGTCGCGCCCCGAGCTCACCGCACCACCCATCTTGTTTGTTTTGCTGAACTTATCGTCTTCAACCCTCCCTCTCCACACACCACCTCAGCTGATTGGATATGTGACGTCACAATTGTTTTTCAACATATTTTAGAACCAGCACTTGCAGTTGGTGATTTTAATCAATCACAATTAACACAAAACCACTATGAAATCATTATCTAATAGAGGCACATACACGAATCAATGCCAATGAAAAAATATTCACTCAATATTCGGTTCACACAGGGCAGGGTAAAAACTTATCATTTGTTTTCCTTGTGCAAGTTTATCGACTGCGTAAAATATCGATCAAAGAATATCAGACAAAGAACGGCCAATCACAAAGCAGTAACGAAGCGACAAAAACGTGTAGGAGAACATAGATAACGGTTGTATAAAAACAAATGAAATCGATAATGCTTGTTCTAATTAAATACAATAAATTTGAGGCTTTGATTAAGATTTGAATGATTTCCCTAATAAATCAAGTAAAGTACATTATATTAATTAGGAATAAGAGAGGTCGTCGAAAACTCGAAAGTTTTTTTAGCCACGTCTTCATCGTCTGCTAAGTCATAAACTATAGATGCAGGCAGACGATGCAGTGACAGTTTTCTCTACTCTACACTTCTACAGTCTATGACAAAAAAATGACAGATCATCAAACCACGGGATTGGGGATGTGATTTATTTATTTTTATAATTTTCTGTGTGAATAAGCTGGGTAATATTTCAAATTTAACAGTGTCAGGTGATTTTCTTGTTAATGTTTTTAATAAAATATGTTTAGATTAGTTTAGAGGAAACCCCGTGAAGTTTTGTCGTGTCACAGTCACAGTGGGAACGTCATTGGTGGTGATAAGGTTTTATGTTAAATATTTATGTGTAATTGACGTGATCAGTTGTGGAGTGTTTTTTTCGCATAGGAGCGATGGCAGAGACGAGCGAAGCGAGGGCGAGTGCCTCAGCACCGGGCGGCGACGCTGGCGGAGAGGAGGACAAACATGACGAGCGTATGTTGGAGTGCAACATCTGCCTGGACACGGCTCGCGACGCCGTCGTCAGCATGTGCGGACACCTGTTCTGGTAAAACATCCTCTATAAATTGTCAAAAAAACGTATAAATTAAAAAAAAAAGTATAATAAATTAATGTATGCTAATTAAATATGTAAAAGTAAATGGAATATGTTTTGTGCTCGTTCACATAATATTGTATCTGAAATATATTCAAAACAATAGATAATTCACGTCTGATTTACTATTTCAAGAGCATTACCTTGGTTGAAGTAATTGAAATGCTTCATGAAAAATGTCAAATAACATGAAATTAATCCAGTGTTTTATGTGCGTGCAAACAACTTATATCTTCATCTTAACCTTCTACTTTCAGTAAATTTAATGTGTAGTGCATGCCGTAGTTGAATATCCATTATGTATGCAGCACTGTCTACACTTTATTAGTATCACTTAATTAAATGCCTCACTAAAACACGCAACACACATGAAAGTTCAGTAGAATGTACATTTATAACATATTAACAATAAATGAAAAAAATTAGGCAGTAAAACCGTTTTAGTTTAAATAAAACTGTACTGGCCTTATTTAAAAATCATTAATATGTAATAAAAAATCATTAAACTTCACAAGCACAGAACATGAATTTAGTAATAAACCACAGTTATAAAGAAGAATAATTTAATACAAGAAACTTGTTTACTAAATTTTGCAATACAATAAAAATGGTGAAGAAAGAATATAAATCCTGCTTGAAGGCTTTGTGTATATCATATATATCTGGGGATTGTTTCTAGTTCTACAGGTTCTAGTTTTTTAATAACACTTAATAAATGATAAAAGGTTTACACATACACTTTCACACATCAATCATATTTTAAAAACTAGATGAGGTTGGTGTTTCCTATCCGACTACTCTGAGTAGAAAGGCCAAAACAACACCTCATTAGTCAAAGTTGGATAATTTTTATGTTAGTTGATCTGAAAGACTCCCTTGGAGAACTCCGCCCATATTAAACCAGTTTTGTAAACTAATAGACTAGATTGGCGTCCTATCTCTTTGCTTAATACAGGCATAATGACATGTTATTTAAAAATGATGTTCCACAAATATGTATCACACCATTATTTGTCTAATTTGTTAGATTTGCATCAGTCCTTCACCTAGAGCCTGTGGAATGGGATCTACTGTACTAATGTTGTATACATTAATAATTATAATGATATGTGAAGGCTATATACCTAGAATAAAATTACTAGTGTCCGACCGAAAGTTCGGTTTCGGTTTCGGTTTCGGCCGAGTTTCGGCCAAAAATCAAGTTTCGGTGGCAGTTTCGGTTTCGGCCAAAATTGGCCGAAACTTTTGCCGAAACCGAAACAGTAACAATTAGTGATTTGATTTATTGATAACTGATAAACATTTTGCTATGAGAACTTAATTTGAAAAAATATTATTAATATTTTTTTATATTATCTATATATATAAAATTCAAAGTCCTGACTGACTGAGACATCAACGCACAGCCTAAACCGCTGGTCCTAGAGACATGAAAATTGGAGGGTGTATTCTTCGTGAAGAGTAGGTATCCACTAAGAAAGGGTTTTTCGAAATTCCACCCCTAAGAGGGTGAAATGGGGGGATTTTGTTTGTATGAAAAATCTTATTCCTTGAGTTAATAAACTTGAAACTTGGCACGAATACTTATCTAAGTAAATTATGAAGTTGGGCATTTTTTGTTTTTATAAACTACCCCCTAAAAGGGGATTGGGGGGTTTCAAAGTTTGTATGGAAGAATTTTAGCGCGCGGTCCGTTTTAATCGAAACTCAGTATTTATACCTAAAATTTAAAGGAAAGAATAATGATTATCAGGGTTTTTCGAAAATACCCCTGACGGCCTGAAAAGGGGTAGTCAATTTTACAGGGGAGGAGTTTACAGCGTGGCTTGATTAACTCGAAAATTGGTATAAGTAATCTTTGAATCAAGTTATGAACACATTCCAAATGATTTTTCAAAATTCCACCCCTGTGGGGGTGAAAAGCGGGGATACAGTTTATATGAAAAATCTTATTCGTTAGGTTAATAATCTTGAAAATTGGCATGAATACTCGCCTAAGTAAGCAATAAAGTTTATCATTATTAGTTTTTCAAAACTACCCCTCACGGTAGCACGTTCCCGTGGGATTCCGACATTCACGCGGGCGAAGCCGCGGGCAGAAGCTAGTATTAAATAAATGATTACAACAAAATTAATATACCTACTGTGTTTCCATTTCATGTCCTAATTAATGCAGAATAATGGGTAAAATGCACCAAATTTCAGTATTTTAAGGAATTTAATACTTAACCACGTGAGTTTCGGTTTCGGTTTCGGTTTCGGCCGAAACTGAAGCCACGGCCGAATATTCGGTTTCGGCCGGAAAACCAGTTTCGGTCGGACTCTAAAAATTACTATACTTTATATTATGCTGACTTCATCTGCTCCTCCAATAAATTTATGAAGAAAGTCAAATATTAATAATCAAATCACCACTACGTCCTCAGTTGGCCATGTTTGCACCAGTGGCTAGAGACGCGGCCGAGCCGGCAAGTGTGTCCAGTGTGCAAGGCGGCCATCAGCCGAGACAAAGTTATCCCGCTGTACGGCAGGGGCAACACCAAACAAGAGGACCCTAGGAATAAGGTATGACAGTAAAAAATAAACAAGTGAGGTTTCTGGACACTCAAGAGAAAGAAAGGTCCAGAGTTCCAGAATAGAGGGTTATATTCCTCCGTCTTCTTGAGTCCACCAACAACTTACCAATCTTTGTAAGATGGAGTCAAACTTAATGAGCAAAAGTCATCAGCCAACTCACGCAGTTAGTAAGACAGACAAATAACAACTTCCAACAACCAACCCTGATTTTAATACAAATGTCGCCATGTTTGTAGGTGCCGCCGCGGCCGGCGGGGCAGCGTACGGAGCCCGAGAACACCAGCGGCTTCCCCGGCTTCGGCTTCGGCGAGGGCTTCCACATGTCCTTCGGGATTGGCGCCTTCCCCTTCGGGGTGTTTACATCCACATTCAACTTTGGAGATCCGAGACCTAGTGCCGGTATGTATTTGATAGCTTTGACAAAGCTTGGGTAAAGTTACGAAATTTATATAAGTTATCGAAAAATTACGAATGTATTATCTGAAAGATGATATGGACAAGAGATGTATGGAAAGAAGACACGGTGCACCGACCATAAATAGATTGAGATATGAGCAGAAATAATGACGCCAAGTTAAATGATCAGCAAAGGGATCTGGTCTATAAAGCCTTTCTTTGGATTTCCTACGAGTGCCTATTTATAATAAGTAAATTTATTGTATGTGCAGCCCCCCGTGGCACAGCGCAGTACGAGGAGGAGCAGTTCCTGTCGAAGATATTCCTGTGGGTAGCCATCTTGTTTGTGTTGTGGCTAATCTTCGCATGACCGCCGGAAACGACCCCGCAGCTCATGGGCCGCTTCCTGCAGCCTTACTGACTTGCCTCCGACACGCTGTGCTTCGGTATGTTTACACTTTGGTCGCGATCCTTACCAAATTCTCCCCATTTCCTTTCAAAGTAGTTTTAAGAATTTTTGGTGGATAGGTTTCCACCCTGAAAAGGTGCGAATGTATAAAAATTGGAAGTATTGTGAGGGATCTGGGATGTATGTGGGTGTTTCATTTAGGATGTTGCGTTCCTAAAGCGTACCTTACGACGTTGTTGAAGTCCTGTAGTACAATGTGCGAGTGATAAAGGTCGTAAGGGACACTTGGTAGTTTGCGATATAATCTTAACTGACACATCGGTGTAATGTAGATGTAGGTCGAGTTTGATAACCAACGATCAAATCCAATAGATTTATTAATCAGATATTGTAAAACGACAATCCATGGCCGCTCATAAGATATTGTAGTAAAGGACTGGTGAACTGAGGCGACACCTTGCGCGCGTCTATTGTTTTAACGGTTAGGAAGTCACGCGACTATCTCGCCAGTTTGAACAGCTTCATATAAGTTAGTTGACACATTCGGCACGAGCTAATTTCGTCTCACATCCTGCGCAGGATTTGCCTCAGTTTTACCACAGCTATAATATGTATAACCTTTCGATTTACCAACTTCGGATTCTCGGGTAATTTTACTATTCCATGATAGCAATGAGTAATATTCGAACAATCTTAAGATGTACTCAAATGTTTTATGATCTGCCTTGCCTTGTTGCATCGTGCTCGAATTAATCAAGTCCCTAATCTATAATTTCGAAGATTCCTACATGATTTTAAACTAAACACGAGTAATATCCTTGTAAGACGAGGGTAGTAATTAAAAACATAGTTGAATATTGCAAAGGTTACTAAAAATGCCAAGACGCAAATCCCCCTAAAAATCAGGCAAAACAATTAGTACAATATAAAATACGAACGGTATTTTAAATAACAAAACACGCAAAAGAAAAAGCACTAAAGTTACTCTACTACTCTAGTGCGAAAAAGGGATAGTGCTATTCGTCTTCTGTAGCTATGCCTCTTTTTCACACTGGAGCAATTGTGATTTTAACACTTCTCTATACTGACTCAGATGTACTCGTCGGCATGACGTTTACCCAATAACTTCAACAGGCTTACTGCACTTGAAACTACTTATTTATGAATCTTGGTGTTTATCGAATGTCGATATTGTTATCAATGATCGAATTAGCATAGAAACAGTTAAGTTATGCATAATCTAGTAAATATTCTGTCAACAAAATGTATCAGTACTGTAAAACTACTAATTTGATGGAATATTGTACACTAAAATGTTGATAGCACATTCGATAAATAGTTTGATAAAAAGTATTTTAGCTGACACATGTAGTTGTTTGTGTTTGATGACTAGCAATCATTCCCTTCGGCAAACAAATCAGCTAATAGGTAGTACATATTATAACCAATTTCAGCTGTGTATTTCATCGAGTTGTTATATCGACTTAATGTGCACTTATATCGATAATTTAATTTAACTTCTACGTCGATATAACCACTCGATACTATGTTTTTGTCGATAGTCAAATTTATCGAAGTCATCTTATGGATGAACTCAATATATCGTGTTTTGTAGCAATAAATTAAGATGTCCAATGTTGCTATAAAATGACTTCAATAAATAGAAATAATAATCTTAGATAATATTCATAGTTTCTGAAACCAATCGCTTCGTTAGATCGATGTGTGGCGACGTGCGGTTGGTGGATTGTTTCACGAATCTTATCTCTTATATTAATAGCACAGTGTAACTACTAGCAGTGGTTCAACGAGAGCGTTCATTTCGGGACACAAGTAGGTATAAGGGTCCGCTCAGACAAAGCAGCAACTGCTCGCACATACTAGAGCAAATTCCGCCGCACAAACTCGGCGCACGCAGCGGATGTTCACGGATCCGCGCGTGCGCTCTGGCTGTCTCGCGGATGCTCGCGTGCGCTGCCGTCATCCGAATATCTAAATATATATAACTCAAAGGTGACTGACTGACTGACATAGTGATCTATCAATGCACAGCCCAAACCACTGGACGGATCGGGCTGAAATTTGGCATGCAGGTAGATGTTATGACGTACGCATCCGCTAAGAAAGGATTTTGAATTCTACCCCCAAGGGGATAAAATAGGGGATGAAAGTTTGTATGAAACTTTGTCAAACTATACTTCTTAACGCGAGCGAAGCCGCAGGCAAAAGCTAGTATAATATAATAATATACAAAATACTCAATATGAACTAATGAAACTCGCGTGGTTGCGAGCAACATACGCATGCCACAGGGAATTACATATTGCACGCTACTCTCAACTCTATTTCAGTTGCAGTAGAGTTCATTATCAATTCATTAGTGAAAACTGCTCGAGCATCTTGTTGCTCTGTATGCACTAACCCTAATATACTAAGATATTGCGAAGTGTCTAATGTATGGGCGATGAACCACTGTTAGTAGATAGACAGGTAATAGTGAGTGCTATGTAAGCTACTGTGTATATAAATAAACCCGTGTTAACGTTACAGGGGCCTTCATTTTTACTCCGTTCGCTCGTAGGTTAGTAAACACTAGAAGCGCCGCCGTCCCATTCTTGTCCCACCCGCAAGTTTGATCGTCTCTATTTTTTTATTTAGGTCGTTGAAACTTTTTGACTTTACTTATTTTATGTATTGAATTAATTTAAAAAGATTTCAATTATATAACATTATTTGTTGAAAAAAAATACGATTTACCTAGAACTGCCGCTGGGTCATTTTTGTCCCGTCGTTGTTTTAAAAAGAATAATTCGGTGTACGGTCTGCGCTCCAGGGAATTGGGTGGCGGGTGATATCATCTTTTCCAAGATATTCCCTTATCTTGAAGAATATGACAATATACCAAATGAGTGTTTAGGTGACTGGGTTGTGGAAGAAATTGATGGACCCTTACATCAATAAGAGCTGAAATGTTACCTGTGACAACTTTTTCACTTCGCTTTTACAAGTATCGTGGGCACAGTCAATAGAGCTCCGGGGTTCTACTCCAAAGTGCAAAGTGCGAATGTTCGGATCGGACGGACACATGGCCGAACCGAATATTATTAAAAAATGCGAAAAAAGTTCGGATCCGCTCAGTTGGTTCGGGACCATAGTCAATATTCGTAACAGAAAACGGCCGAGCATTAGGCCGATACTACTTCGGAGTAGAACCCTAGATATGTACCTACCAGTTTTTGTGAATACCGCGAAATAGCGAGAGAACAGTACGTTTGCTCTAAAAACGGATTATATTATTATATATTTGACTGTTTATCACGCTAAGGCCTGATTTTTCCATCGCCAGATAACTTTTATTCGAGGAATAAAATTGACGTTTGGCAGTTTTTTTTATAAAAGCACTGTCAAAATTTCAAAATTATTCCTCGAATAAAGTTATCAGATGATTGAAAAATCAGCCCTAAACCAGATAAAAATGTCCTAATACTTAGCACTACGCATCCCGATGTAACATTAGACACTAGTTCAACGAAAAATACTGAGACGGTGTTATTAAAAAACAGCTCAAAATTTGGAGTAGATGTCGTAGATCAAATGAGTCGTAAATATACTAAAGGCGCCTTCAAGACGTTGCACGTTGGCCAGTTCATACATTTTATAATTTATTAGATTTAGCTGGCATAAATGCATGGGTATTATATTATGTAGTAACAACCACAATATAAATATATAAGTTTATATTTTATAATACATAAATAGCACAAAAGACAAGCATTCCTATAGCCATTCCGGAATAAATACAAGAGAGACAAAAAACGGGTCTACCCTTTATAGCAGAACTTTTTTAGTCATAATATTATTTTGCATAACAGCGCATGGCATAAACTTCATTTCGCAGAAAATTGTTTGGCATACACTCATTTATCATATATTCAAAACTCATAATTTATATATAAACTCATTATATATATATTGAGTATTGAGTCATTTTTTAAGTCAGAATAATCTTTACGCATACATTTCATATCCATAATAATTTATTAAAAAGTAGAACCATCATATTGCAGAAAGTTCACAGTCAGAATCGTCTTTTGGCATACATTTCATATTGATAGTCATTAAAAGGCAGAACTATCTTATCAGAAAGTTTACAGTTTTATTATTATTATCACATTACAGAAAATTCATTCATTCACCGTGCATGCAGCAAGCATTCAGCATGCAAACAAGGATACACCGTGCATGCAAACAAGCATACACCATGCAGGCAGCAAGCATGCAGCATGTAAGTGAGCATGCAAACAAGCATACACCATGCATGCAGCATGCAAGCCAGCTTGCAGCATTCAAGCAAGCATGCAACATGCATGCAGCATTCAAGCACGCATGCAACATGCAGCAGGCATCCTTTCTGTCACGGTTCCGGCGCTGCGAGCCTCCGGCCGTCCCACGCGAGCTTATCGTCGCAGATGGTTTTAAGGCTCACCGCGGGCGTTAATACCACCTGCTCCTCAGTTCGCGGGTCGCCTCGCCCTTCCGCGCCTATGCGGGCTTAAATTACACTCTAGGGGTAGGGCTGACAAGACTACTTGGAGTCGGTTTTACAGCGATTCGTTTCTGTCACTAACTTTTGTAACACAACATATTATTGATTTTTCACGACAACATTATAATTTAAGGTTAAAAATGCTATCATACCATGCCTAATAAAATTATTCCAAGCGAATTTATGCCATCTTCATAGTATGCGAAGTGAACGTTATGCTAAACGAGATTATGCAAAATTCTAACTTTGCCAAAGGTAATTATGCCAAATACAATTCTGCTATCTTAAAAGTATGCCATTGTAAATTCGGACATATAAACATTCCGCCAAACAATAATTATATTAAATAATTTTTATGCCTTAAAAATATTCGTTTAAAGAAGATTATGCCAAGTGTGTTATGCCAGATAAATTTCGGAGCATCAAGATTCTGCCAGATAGAGGGAACCCACAAAAAACGTACAAGGTGCAAGCACGTCAAAATGCTCACTTAATAAATCATTTCATTCAATAAATGCACTTCTAAAGAATATTTTATTTATACGTTATTTGCTCTTCAAACAATAATAACTAGTTTATAGAATTCAATTATTTAGTACAGTTACAATTACTATGTGAGTTGCATCACAAATCAATTATTATTCCTAAATTGTTACGTTTTTGTTTTTCAAGCAATAAGAATTTTGATTTAATTTAATTAATAAACGTGTTACTAATATTTTATAAATAGTTTTAATCATATATTTCGTGTCATATACCAATGATCATCATAATAAATAGACTGGGACAAAATTGTCACGACGCGGACGGCGGTTTAAGGGAGGTCTTAATCTTCGGCACTTCTAGTGTTAAGGCTAGTCTCTTACGATATTCAGTGCTGCATGCAAAGATACTAGTGCACAAGGTACAGACGCCAGCACATCAAGCTACTACAATCTGTCAAATTTATTTAATAGATTTTCAACTTTATCGTTAAAGCATTAAGGTTCAAGGTTGATTGGGAAAATTTGACAGTTTCGGGTAGCTTGACCTGCTGGCGTCTGTACATAGACGGTCTGAAGCCGCCTTCGTGCGACAGAGGCGCGGGCAGCGTTGTACGGAGCTTTATGAGGCTGGCGACTCATAACGCGCCCCTGTCACATATTCATCCAAATGAACTGCCACTCTGCCTTGATACGTGCAAGTCAGTAGCTCGTAGCTTCGAAAACAAGTTGTTAAATATAGGTACAACTTGGACGAAGACAACAAGAATTCACAAACCATTGACATCTCATGTTGCACAAGTTTGCCATAATCCACCAAATGCCAGTATCTAACATTTATGATCTGTGTAGTTTGTACACAGCCTCATACTATTAATATATTCGTCTATAACTGTTAACTGTACACAAAACTATAGGTTTTGATCGTCTTAAAGATTTAAATTATATTTTATTTTAGTATGGAGGTGTGACTACATATTGTATGATAGTTGTTTGCATAGGCGTTGCGGATACTCGGAAGACGTATATTATATGAATTGGTAGATTTTATGTTAATATTCCTGTAATGATAAGTGTATATATAATTATTATTGTATCAAACTAATTATGTTGTGATGGGAGGGTTTGTTTTAATTGTAAATTTGAAAATAAAGATACATGATGCTGAAAGAAATGTTCATTTCTGAAAACCCCACCTTGGATTGATGCAACATGCAACGAAGTAGGGTACACTATTATTATCTCACTAAGCGACGCGCGCTTTACTTCTGATAACCAAGTGTACAAACATGCAGTGAATGTGTGCGTGAAGACGAGTAGCGGCAGCACATGACGCACACACACACTTTGACTTCGACATTGTCTCGGACGGTACCTCCCGGTCATGCGCTTAGGGTCAGTTCACACCGAGACGCGACGATATTGGAAGAGGCCAGTGATTTCGCGCTGCGGCTCGCGCCGCCGCGTGACGCATCGCAACGTCGCGAGGCGCATCGTAAAATCGTTGGCAACACGACGAAGCGAATGTAGACGCGTCCCACTGCGCCGCGCGGCGTCTTGCTGCGCAGCGAGGCATCACGAGGCGCAGCGCTGCACGGCGCAACGTATTCTGAACTCTCACAATGCAATGTGTACCTTTTCGTGTAGTAAATAAAGTATATTTTGAGTCACTCAAGTGTGCGCGTCGCGTCGCGTCTCGGTGTGAACTGACCCTTACACTCACATTAACAGCGTATTTGTACACTTTGTAACCTTAAAGTAAGGCGCAAGTCGCTTCGTGAGATATAGTACTTTAAATAAAATATCTTACAAAATTCATTCCCTTTATTCACAAAGAAATGAAAAACTTCCACAATTCGTCAGGTCTTTCAAGTTCTTACAAAAAAATAATCACTCGCTTTTAGGAATATACTTACAATAACATTTATTTGCTAAAAACCTAACCTAATATAAACTTAAAATCAAGGAAAACATACTCTTCATTATTAATTGTGTTTATGATATTAATCAACATAGAAGCTGGTCAAATATTTTTAAAGTCAATATTTCAATGTATCAGTTAAGTTTTTTTTTTTTAATGTCTATATTATTTTGGCGCGGCTACACAAGTCGACATAGAATCTGGCTAGCTTTGTACTTGAGTTAATTTCAAGGCTTACCTGGGTGGCTTAATGACATCTCACATCTGGGACCTTATCGCACCTGTTAGTTTGAAATTGCAACCTTGTGTTATTTTAAAACGTCGTAGTTTGGCTCAATCTCAAGACACCTCTACAACGCATGTGGGGTTCACACATCACAATCATCATCAGCCTATAGCAGTTAGCAGTCCACTGCGACGTGTGCACCACTACTATACTATACAATTATGTTCATGTAAATATCGGAAAATGTAATGTTTTCTCTAATAGAAATATTTTTACGAGCAGAGGAATATAATATGACATGAATTGGATACACCAATTGACAATTAATTGGAGTTAATTCAATCTGTGCCTTAATGTTCGCGCTCAAGGTAGCAAAATGGACGGTTATTCAACAATGTATTTATCTAAACAAAATAAGTAATTTAAAAATAATGGCACTACACAAAGGATAATTGACGCCACGTGTTGTGATTAAATCGGTTCAATGACGCAATTATAGACATGTATTTGTGTTGCGACGATCTGAGCTAAGCCTGATATACACAGTGCGATTTATTTGCCTGTGGCATACCATAAGTAGAACCAACAATAAAAGTTGCACCGCCTAAACAGTGTTTAGACGAAAGTCATTTGTTGCTTCAATTTTATTGCATGTCGTAAGAAACTTGCATCGTGTAAATGGGGATTCAGAGTTGTAAATCATAAATGTAGCAGTAATAAAAAACCAAAACCAAACCAAAACTATCATCTTAACATTCGTCAATAATGCTACCTTTGACCGGCGCAGTGTTACAGTCACTCATCGTTTCGCTATCTATTGATACCAAACATATAATAACAGACTAGTGCTACCCTACGTCCTACTCTAACCCATATAGTTTGAGCGTCCTGTCCATACTCGTGGAGGCGATGTACTGCGCGTTCTTACCGAAGCGCACACCCGTGGCGGACGCCGTGTGGTCGTTGAACACCTTCAGCTCCTGCCACTGTCGGCACAAGTACACCCTCACGTCTGTACCAGCGATAGCCAAGTAAGTACCGCTTTGGTCGAAGCACAACTCCTTGATGGCATACCCTTCCTCAAGCTGAATAGTCTTGAAGTTCTTCAGCTTCCTCAAATCCCATAGCTTAACGCACGCGTCTTCAGCCGCGGTGGCAAGATAATAACCGTTCTCAGAGAAGGAGATGGATGTGACTGGTCCCACGTGTCCAGGGAAGTTAGCCACATTGCTCTGCTCCTTCAAGTCCCAGATCTTAACTTGGGAGTTCTCCGTACCGGTACCGAAGATGAGGCCGTCAGGATGGAACTGCGCGGTAGTGAGGCTGACGCCGGAGAAGTCGCTGACTTTGGTGAGCAGCGTGCCGGTGCGGATGTCGGAGAAGGCCCAGTGCTGGTCGGTGGACGTGGACAGCACGTAGTCGCCGGTCGGGTGGAGGGACAGGCCAGTTACTGGACCGTCGTGCGAGCGTAGGATCACTGTCGTCTGAGACCTGCCAACAAGTAACGTCAGGATAGTATTTTTTTATATAAACTTTTATGTTAGCTTGGCCATGATCTTGCAAACAACATTCTTGAATCATTTGATTTAAAATAAGATGTTTAATGAAATACAATTCTTCAAATGAAGACATCAGTTTATACTCACGTAGGCACATTCCATACACGAATAGTATGATCCGGAGAAGCAGTGATGACGGTATCCTCATCCGGATGGTAGATGACGCGCGTGACCTTCTTGCTGTGACCCTTGAGGATGGCCACGACCTGCTCCGTGTCCTTGTTGAAGACCGTCGCGTTGCGGTCGTTGCCGCCCGTCAGCAGCTTGCTGTGATCTGATGGGTTGATGTCCAGAGCCAGGATGCCAGGTACACTGGCTGAGTGGAGACCCTAGGCGATAGAAGTTGAGAATATAGGTATAATCTATCACAACATAAGATTTGTGTATAAGTCATTCATCACCAAGCTTTTGTCATTTAATACAGACTTCTACACCACAAGTTTTACAAAAAAAGAAAACAGGATCTACTTCTTTTCCTTTTTGCCGTATTGGCTCTCGACATAACAACGCTACAACTTACGGGATGTGAAGCCAAGGTGAGGAAGGATCGTATCTGGTCAGGCGCGAGCAGCCCCTCGGGCACGGTGCGACCGCGGCGCTTGCGCTCCTGTGTGAGCGCAGTGGCACGCTCTTGCAGGCGCGACACCACCTCGCTCGACATACCGACTGGGGCCGCACCGCCGCCCGCTGCACCGGCCTCGGCCTGTCAGATAAACGCGGTTAATTACAAGAACAATAAAACGAACAGCTTTCTGCATCTGTAACATTACAAAGCGTTGTAATCTGTATGAATCTGTTCCAAATGAAAATGTAAAATGATAGTGTCACTTACAAATTTACTTGATTTATGCTATTATTTGAAAACGTAAACCCGAAATTGTAATTTGAAGTACCTAACCTTAGAGATTTTTTTCATTTGACAATTATTGGAGTTAATGTCTACGCTTTTCCATTACAATTTAATAATGTTATTCAAACAATAAAATTGGAATTGAATTGCGATTGAAAGTGGTGATATAAAATCAAAGTCAAAAAAGTGATTGTGTAAGAATTTAACCTAAACAGGGTTTGTTTATGCTTTCATCAGACACTTTAAATAAAGATAAACTCAGTTGTTGTTGTTCCTACTGTTCCTAGGACAGGGGGAGGTGAAAGCTCGTGAAGCACGAGTGGGGTCGTGCTTCACGAGCTTTCGCTTCTTCCCCCGTCTTACGCTGTCTCCTGTAATCTGTATTTCTGATAATATGATGTAAAAATAAAGTAATGTTTGCTACATATGACGCATGTACCTGGTGCGTTGGTTGAGGCGCAACAATGCCTGCTTGTGGCTTAAGCGTGGCGAGGGCCTCTCTGGCGGCCGTCACCTCTTTAGTGAGACGAGCGATCACACGACACGCCGCGTCGTGTTGGTAGAGAGCGTGACTTAGTTCCTGTAAGACAAGGATGTGTAATAGTGGGGGCTTAGATTTTTTTGACCTTATAAACAAGGCATCATCATCCTCCTGTCCTTATCCCAAATTATAAATACAATATCTGCCAAATTAGTGGCAAAAACAAATAGCTATAAAAAACTTATTAACAAAAAAATTAAACTGACAAACTCAGAAATTGGAATAAAACAAATAAAAAATTAGCTTTTACTCTACATAGTTAGACTAAAAGATATTATTAGTATTTTATTATTTATGCTTTCCATATAAAAACCCAGCAAAATTGTTTAGGTTCTTGGGTAGCAAAAAAAAATGCAGTAAGCTAGCTACTGACCTGTCGAGCAGTCTGCAGCTGCTGGCGCTGCGTGAAGGCATGCAGCATGAGAGCATCCCACTCATCCTGCATGCTCTTCAGAGTAGCCGGAATGGATGTTGCACTCGGCGGCTTTGGTTTCACTATTGGTGGAGCTGTGGAACAGAGTGATGTAAAAAACTACATAACATGTCAAGTTATAGAAAAAGCTAAATAAACCTAATATTTTATCATTTTATGATAACCCTAGATTCAAAAAAGGTCTATGTTCTCTGTTACGGGTTTGGTTTCCGCACTTACTCCTTCTGGTGGACCATTGTGCGTGGGCCATGGTGGCCATCAGTGGTTGTTCCAACCAGCCCACATCCCTCCAGAAGCTTATTAAGTCTCCTGGTCTGTTGAGAACATCTGTGTAAGATCTGGGTGTCCCAAGGGTTTCCGACCTAATCTGGGTGACACCTGTGCACTCAAAGAGCACATGCACGACAGTTTCATTAGCTTCCATGCAAGCTCTGCACAGAGGGCTGTCTGTTGTGCCTATTGTGTGGAAGTGTTTGTTTAGTGAGCAGTATCAAACATCACAGACACGTTTGAGTATGAGTTCTATTTACCAAATTTAAAACTGAGCACAAACCAGGAATTATTGTTTGTCACATGATGCTCCTTCCAAGAATTAATTACGCTAAGTAGTAAATATGACTTTTTAAGCTGATCACAACAAATCATGCAACAGATAGGATAACAGGTAAGGGGCAAAACCACAAGCACCACAGTAGCTGTTGCATGGGGTTAGTCCGCACTTGTAGTCTAAGCAATTTTCTGCTGTTACACTAAATTATTCAATAGGCAAACAGTTATGTTCATATTGAAACCCTTCTCATTTATTAGAGAGTTATAAGCCTAAAATTTAGGCTTATAACTCTCTAAAATAATATATGCGTGTAATGTTGTACTCACTTTTTATCTCAATGAGATCTTCAACTCTCAACTCCTTGCCATTAATAGGGTCCACTCCATTCTCTATGATATATTTCTCGATAACTCGCTTCTCAAATACGGCGCCCGACGAGGGGGACACCACAGGCAACTCGGGGACCTCATTAGATACTACAATCACAAAGTTAGGTTATAAACAAAAAATGTTGTATTTCGTAGACATCACAAAGATGGGTTTGAAACTACCAAGTTATCAGTAAATTGGTTTAAATAGAAAGTTTCTAACACTGGGAAATTTTGGTAAAACCAATGTTCGGATTGGTTTCGCCCACCGGTAGACAGAGGATACGCGCCTTTCGTAAATGTAAGATTCCAGTATAGCATGTTATTTATAGTGGATTAGATACTCACTTGCACAATATAGAGCCATTATAAAAATATGTTTTAGCTAATATTCCCAGAAAACTCTTGAAAACTCATGAAAATCGAGCCAAACAAAATTTTTGCACAGATAACAAAAAGAACTTTAGATGACCATAAACCTCGTTCATTATTTTCTGCTACTTTCGTTTATTAATCAATAGAGCTGGGAAAAAGATAGACTATCTACCATAGAGTAAAGTAATATAATATCGACTTATCGAGCTTTCCTTAATCTAAGGGTTATCGGGTCGGTCAATAACTATAATAATATAATAATAATAATTTATTGTGTCCAAAAAATCTTAGCACTAAGTTACACACAATTTGGCAATAATATTACTAACAGTACAAACTAGCATCTGTAACCGAACTAGGCAATGCCTGTATTTCGGTTATCAGCGCCCATCCCCATCAAATATTATAAACCAGAAACATAGCCATTAAACAATTTAAAACATAATGCAAGAAGAGTTTAATCAAATATAAAAAAGTAACATTATAAGAATCCTTACTTTAGACAAAAATGTACGGTATTATCCTCTTGATTGCTGTTCGATTCGAACACATGTCCTAGAGTGAAACGGCGTAGAGGGTGCGTGTATGTAAGTGTGTAAAGGTTCTATGACTTTGTGTAGGGTGTGTGTGTTCGTGAGCTGTGAGTGGGTTCTATGAGTTTGTGTATGGGTGTGTGTTCGTGTCCTGTGAGTGTACAGACGCCAGCACATCAAGTTACTACAATCTGTCAAATTTCTTTAACAGATTTTCAACTTTATCGCTCAAACATTAAGGTTCAAGGTTGATTGGATAATTTTGACAGTTTCGGGTAGCTTGACCTGCTGGCGTCTGTACATAATATATGGGTGGAGGTGCAGTATGTGAGTTATGTTATGTGTGGAGGTCAGTTTATAATGAACGTGAAGTGTGACTGTGCGTTATAGATTCTATGGGACAGCTAGGCACCCAAAGTTTAACTCTTCACTACTAAGAGTTTCTCAGTTTCATCATAGCTTAGTTTTTGTAGATACTGACAAACTTTCTTTTTACATTTTTGTTTGGTCAATGAGTATAATATTTAAAGTTTTGTTCAGCGTGTTGTACAAATGAGGCCCCAGAAATCCAATAAACCCTGAACTGAACTTTGCTTTAAGGCCAGCTGGAATCGTACAGACGCCAGCACATCAAGCTACTACAATCTGTCAAATTTCTTTAATAGATTTTCAACTTTATCGCTAAAGCATTAAGGTTCAAGGTTGAATGGGAAAATTTGACAGTTTCGGGTAGCTTGACCTGCTGGCGTCTGTACATACCATATGCTTACGGCGTCTTTCCAGCAGGCACGGATCGTAAGTCAGGTTAGAGTGTTGTTGGAGGATAACATTGAGAATGAACAACTGCCTGACCGTTAGTACCTCACACATTTGATAGAGCAATGCAGCGGGAAAGTAAATAGGCTTGAACCTAACTTACTTCAGAACAGCACGCTGAGCGATCTGAACGGACTTCATAGTGGTTTTACACGCACCTCCTCAAGAAGATATACAATATGTAAGTAGCGACTGACATAGAGTGTAATATAGTTGCCTCAACAATTCAGAGTCAGCAACATTTCGTAAAGTTATGAAGACGAAAAGCAATTTTCGAACTCTTGAACAAAGAAGCTTGATGTGTTCTCTGAAGGTAAGCTTATCGTCCACTGTTACACCCAGATATTTAATGGAGCGTACCTACACATTCAAGTGTTGGACACGTAGTACAGCTGTTAACGTCAGAGAAACTCTCATGTGAAATAATTTTGTGGCTGCTGTTAAGTCCGATGGAGTGTTTAATGCTGAAGCATATATACCTCGTCTTACTTATATTTAGTGTAAGTATATTTTTCTGAAGCCAATGACTAGCGTATCGAAGCCCCGCTGAGCAGCACCAAAGACCGCTTCCCATGTATCAGCAGCGAACACTAGCGCAGTATTGTCCGCGAACGATATAATTTTTCCTAAATGAAGTTGGAGATTCGTGAGCTCGTTTATGTACACGAGGAATAAGGTGGGTCCCAAAATGCTACCCTGCGGGACTCCGTGTGTAACTGGCAGGTACGTGCTTTCTATTTTTATCAATTCTGACTCATTGAGATCGGCCCGACAAATAACTCCGGAACAGGTCAAGTTGTGTGCCCCTAATACCTATCCCCTCAAGCTTATCAATAAGGAGGGAAACAGAAATCGTATCAAACGCCTTGGCCAAGACCTTGCGTCGCGTCGCGTCTCGGTGTGAGCTGACCCTTAATCTATATTACTAAAATACCTACTGTGTAGAACGACCGACCTATTACTTTAATTTAGCGTAGTAATAATTTTAGACTCCGTATTAATTTTACTTTGGGTGGTTGGGAAACCCAATATACAATTTTGAAATAATGATCACGCAGATGTTAAAAATCCCACGGAGCTCGTAATGTTGGGCCATACTACAGGGTATTTGTTTATTGGTTTTCCCAAATCTGAAATGCATTGTTTTTTTTTAACCCTCAGAAAAAAACAACATCGAGTGACGAGCCGTATCCTTCACCACAAAAACTCAATACTAATTGGGTTTTTCCATCTGGATGGAGTTCGCAGTAGCAGACCGGGGGCGGATTTGTGCACGGTTGATAACAATAGGGTCGCCTCCTATTACTATAACCGGCGAAATGTGGTACACCTCTGCCTAACCCTTCGGGTAATTCAGGCGTGATGTTACGTTTTTTTATACAGTACAGATGGAACCGAGACGCGTCGGACTCCTAGTTTTAGGGCCACCACTATTCTATCGATCCACACGATAGGCAAATAGCGTTGGGGTCAACGTGTGGCCCCGGGCTAATAGTTAACCCTGCCAGTCCTGCCCCATACGAGCTAGTGAACATCTGGTCAGAATACCTAAGTTTATAGTAATCGAGTCTGCGATTCATTCCTGTATGAATGGACAACAACGCCATTACGCTGCTACTGGAGTTTTTCACAAGCCCTTAGACCTAAGGATCGAGGATATCTGCTTTTCGCATTACAAAACAAATTCTTTCTTATCTGGGCTGAGAATGCTGCCAATGAACTATACAAATTACTATGAAAATCTTGTATAATTATGGTACGTAAACGTTTACTAAAACTTAATAAACATAACATTTTGCAGGAATAAATAAAACAAATACCAAGTTTCGAGTTTCACAATTTTTATTAAATTACAGAGTAACAATAAAATATTTGGTGCCAATCGAAATGGCACTTTAATACTAACTAGTCGTCGTGTAAAAACTTACATCGTACATAGCCTTATGTACAAACTTGGCCGCTACAATAGTGCAGCAGCCTAATATATTTACACAGTCACAAATAAGTAATATAATCTTAATTACTTAATTTATGGTTTTCATTGTAACATGGGGACATTCTTAGTGAAAAATATAAACTTATTTCAACGAAATCAAATTTCTTTCCTTAATTTTATAATCTAATGGAGCTTCAAAATATTTTCAACATTTCTAGTGTTTACACATTTCCATTTTGTAAATATTTTACATTATTTCTTTGTGATAGATCCTCCAAAAGTGGATGTAATTTTTAATAAAATTTATGATTACCTAAGAAGTTACCCCAATATCATTGTTACTTATCTCATCATATTTTCTTTTTATAGTTTAACACAAATAACTCATAAACGTAACTTTTACAGAAAATAAATTCCATTCTTACCTTACAACTAATCAAAGAAATAGTAAGCTATTAATTACACTTGGAGATAATTTCATAAATTAAGATGCTATAGTTCTTTTTTTAATTCCAGATACTAATCTGACAGGTGTAATTTCAACCTTTTATACAAAAAAAAACGCAAACACAAAAGACTTCAATGTCAGATTACTCTCTGGGATTATAAAACGAACTATAACTAATGCCACTTGACTGTTGGTCAAATTCAAATAAAAATATTTGAACTCAAAACATTTAAAAAAATGTTTGGGCAATACAAAATAAAAGTGACAAGTAATTGCATAAAATCTTGATATTTACAAATATAACATGATGTGTCCTTTAAAGTAAGCCTCAATACTTGGAGACTAAAGAACAAATAATATAAACTCTTAGGCATGTGTTAATCCATAAATAATAGCACTTTTCGTTTAGCGATAGACACAGCACGCAAACATCCTTAAAAGCACAGATCAACAGAATATGTGAACTTAGGGCAATCTAATTTCACTGTGGTAAAATGCCTTGTTTGTTCAATTGTAAGATTGCCATAGACAGTATGTGACTACCGTAACTCTTACAGCAAGTCTGTGAGTTTCAATAGAGAAATTGACAAATTACATGAATACCGAGTAGTGCCTTATCCAGTCATAATTAACAGAGTCTTAGGTCTGGATTAGTTTTTGGCTTTTAAAATATCCCGGTAAACATTCTATTTAAATAGTTATTTAATTGAAGACATATTTATAAATGTACACACAACAGATACTAATTAATCACATCAATATGTAAAAGCACTACAATATAGAACCCCATCTATGATTTTGAATAACCAAAATTTTCGATTTGCAAAAAGTTCAGATGACTTTGAAGTTTTCTTGCTATTATTTTTGATTTCCTAAATATTTCCTATTTAGTCACGACACTAAGATTGCATACTCACAACCGCCGCATTTAAAGCCTTATTTAAATGTTAGTGCGTTTTGTGCTTACAAGCACTATTGCTTGATGCAAACAATAATTACTAGCTTAGTGTATATTGCCTGATTTTATAATCTTGGTGGATTTACTATTTCGTTGAGAACAATTTAAAATATTATTAGCTTTACTCAAAACCCTAAATATTACAACAGTCACAAAAATATACTAACATCAAGCAATAATAATACACAATCTAATTTGGCAGATATAGTCAAAATGTCTGATTGTCAATAAAGTAAAAATCCATAATTTTTGCAGTTTCTAAATAAAACACACAAGTCAATGCTCCAATTCTTGAAACGAGCACGAAAAGTTCATTATAATAAGCACATTGTAATAATCCCAATTCACTACCGGTAACGAAAATAATACCCACGATGCAGACATCAATCCAAATAGATACTTACACAAATCTATAAATGTCTGTACGCACTACACTGTAATTTCATATAAATCCATGTAGTACCTCTGTGGAGGTCCATTTTCACTTGATATTTACACTGTATAAACACAATGAGCATGACTTTGTCTTTGGAAACAGATCAGAACACAATAGTTTGGTATATATTTGATGGCACGTCACTAGAGTTCTTCAGTTCATATGAGCATGAGGATGGCTCTAGCGATGGCGCGCGATCACGTGTAATTCTCGCGCAGCTGACGGACGGCGCTGTAGACCTTAACGGCCGGCCCCACGCGCAGCCGCACGCACTGCACCAGCTCGTCGCGCGACGCCATCACGAGCTCTGCGCCAGAAAGGCGAGCGGCCGCTGCAGCCGCACCGGCCGTTGCGCCTGCTATCCGACTCACTAATGCTGCTACGTCGCCCTGAAATAATAATATTCATATCATCAATCAAATGTATCTTTTCTATTTCTCTCTAACAGTCGGTTGCTGTTTGCGTCTAAATGACGAGCGAGCGAAGGCCGCGGTTTTAGCTCACGGATTGTCTTTGCTGATATTTTTCAAACGCTGACGACATGCGAGCTTGGCTCGTTAGCTTACAATAGGTCTCTAATACGATTTAAGGCCTGTGCAATCACATTTGATGAACTTAAATAAAATATTTTTTGGCATGGTACTTTTTATTGTAAACCTGAAACTCAGTCCTCATCTTGGCATCATTTTATTATGCACCTAAGTTAGTAATGTGTAAAGTACCTGTGACCAAGCTGTAGGATCATGCGGCAACTGTAACGCAGTGAGATGCGCGGCGAGGTGCGTGGCGAGGTGTTCGCGCAGCGGCGCGGGCGCGGAGTGCGCGGCGTGCTCGGCGTGCTCGTGCGCGGCGTGCTCGTGCGCGGCGTGCTCGTGCGCGGCGTGCTCGTGCGCGGCCAGCGAGGCGCGCGAGTACGTGCGCAGCGTGCGCGTGTCGGAGCGCCCCGAGCGCCAGCGCTTGCCGCCGCCGCTCGACACGGACTCGTCGTCCGATGCCTGCGATAAAAGAAAAAATCGTTCATAATAAAATAGTATGTACTGACATGTCACGTCAATGTGTTCGTTTCTTGCCCGTTCTTTTCCATAGGAACCTACTACGCTTCGAAATGGGCAACTAGCTTCAACTTTCTGACTGACAGACTCCTTGTCAATTCAAAAGTGCCTGTAATTTGTTTAATTGAAATAAATGCTTTGAGGTTCGACGATAACAGCGTCTTAATTTCGTAAGCAGTAAGGGTGATTTTCGAAATCCGAGTGTCCTTCGGACGAGCGAGATCAAGTTGCCAATACAATATTCGATACATTCGTGACACAAAGTTTACATACCGGGTCATTCTTGACGACTTCTTCCACTCGCTTGTGTTTAGGCGGCCTGCCTCGTGGTCTGCAAAATATCAACAAACAGTAATTTATAGTTTACCGTACTAAATTAGCCAGTGAAATGACTAAATATTACTAATTCTAGATGGTGATGCCCTTAAAAAATCCTTATATATGATTAAAAGTCAATGGCGCCGATTCCCTTGTTCACAAACTAAACTAAATTTTCAGAAAAGGACAGAAGATAAATGGAGTATCTTAATTTGTTAGGACTAAATTAATATTTATCGTCTGTCCTTTCCTTAATGAAATAGAAAGAAAAGATGCAATGAACGTAAATTTAGTTTAGTGTGTGAACAAGAGAATCGGCGCCAATACTTTATTATCAATTTCTTACCTCTCCTTAGTTTCGCTTGTAGGCGTACTTGCGTGTATCGAGTTCGTCTTGGGCTGTTTGCTGAGCACTCTATAACAGAAAATATCAATGTTTAGTAGAGATAACCGATCGAAGTTATTGCTATGTTATGATTTAGTACAGCATTTTTATTTATTTAGAGTAAATAACATTGGCGCCGATTCCCTTGTTCATAAACTAAACTAAATTGAAGTTCATTGCATCTTTTTCTGTCTATTTCATTAAGAAAAGGACAGACGATAAATATTAATTTAATCCTAACAAATTAAGATACTCCATAGACAAGTTTAGACGTGATTAAAAATATGGCTACTAAAAAATACGTTAATTTACGTAAGGCGCTGACTAATTTGAGAGGACTAAACAAATATTTATCTTTTGTCCTTTTCTTAATGAAATAGAAAGAAAAATATGCACTGAACTTAAATTTAGTTTAGTTTGTGAACAAGGGAATCGGCGCTATTATTGAATTGTGTACAAAACCGAATGGTGTACATTTTGAGCTAAGATCATGAATGTATGAACGTGACAGTTAACAGGGAAGAATTGAAGAAGAATATATTTTGCGCCGTAACATGGGATAGGCAGAAAAAAAATTTGGTCGTTTATAGATAGCAAGTCTCTGATTCAGCTGAGTCTGTGAACTAAGAGAATCGGAGAAAACATTATCTTTGTGTGTGTGTATATAGCCTCACCTTGTCACAGTCACGACGTGCAGCTGCCGAGTATTTCTGGCCTGTGCTCGTGATTATAAACATGTTTACCTTTTTTTTTATTCGAGTTTACTTATCTTTTTTGGATGCACGTGTTACCCCATGACAAATAAAACTATTTTTCTTTATTTCTTACCTGCGCTCTCTGGGCAGCACCTGGTCGGAGTCCCTCGGCGGCGCGAGTCGATCGGGCGCGCGCGGCGGCAGCGAGCGGTACGGGCACGCAGACGCGGCCGAGTGGTGTTTATGCGCCCCGCCGCGGACAGACCCGAGCCCTCGGCACCCGCCCACGCCACACGGACCCACAACTCGTAGTTCTTCTGCTGCTGTTGATACAAAACAAGTTAATGTGGCTGAGGAAGGCAAATCAATCAGGCATTTTTGCGAACAAGTCATGCACAATATTCCATCTTAACTTTCGCCCCTTATTTAACCCCTATATGGGGTTTTTAGGGTTCCGTAGTCAACAAGAAACCCTTATAGTTTCGCCATGTCCGTCTGTCTGTCCACGGTTTAGCTCAAAAACTATTGGTACTAGAAAGTTATATTTGGCATGAGTATACACGTTAATGACGCCGAAAAAGTGGTAAAATAAAATTTTGAAAAAAAAAACAATTATTTAGGGTACCCGGTACATGTAAAGTGGGGATGATAAATTTTTCGTCCTTCCCATAGCGTGGGATATCGTTGGATAGGTCTTTCGAAAATATAAGGGGTTTGGGAAGACCGTTTTTTGTTTAAGTACGGCACGGTTGGCGCAGTGGTTAAGCGATTGACTGCTGCGCTGCGTGTCGCAGGTTCGATTCCCGCACGGAACAAATATTTGTATGACCTACATGTATTTGTTCCGAGTCTGGGTGTTTTTCTATCTATAATATGTATGTATTTACAAAAAAAAATTGTATATAAGTAATTTATCAGCCATCTTGTTACCATAACACAAGCATTAGGTTGCTTAGCTTGGGACAAATGGTGCTGTGTGAAATGTCCAGGGATATTATTATTATAAGTAAACCGTTCGTGACTTATCAAGCTTTAAAGTACCAATTTTCGAGAGTCAAGTGTCGCCCCCTCTACCAACTAAACGGTTGTAGTTAGGAATTCAAATGCCACCGACGGCAGTAGTACCTTTATATAACGAAGTTTATAGGAAAACCATCACACTTAAGTGGGCTTTACAAGTTTACGAGTAATAGTCGACCAATTGTATTTGACTCGAAAATTTCGAACAACTCCATAGAATTCCTCAATTTTATTTTTTTGTGACGAGTTAGTAGTTTAGCTCTGTGTCCTATATTTAAATTCAAAACACCGGTTATGACAAGTGTTATCCAAATCTCAAAAAAAAAAAAAAAACTTTCTGTGCTCAATTGTCGGATCAGGTGAGGATTTGTATAGGAAGTCAAATTAGGTAGGTTGTCATGTTTGGCTTTTAGTTAGAGCATGGTACGAAACTATCAGTCAGCGAATACGACCTGCACTTGGCTGTTACAAAAACTACGGAACCCTACACTGCGCGTGGCCCGACACGCACTTGACCGGTTTTTTTTTAAATCCTTTGTTAGTACTTGCTTTCGTTACACACGGTGGATGTAAGGGTAGGTAACTTAATTGTTGTAGGCAGAGCTAATTCATAACTTTTTGTTAAATTTATATTGGCATTCACAATTTTGAAAAAAATTACTACCTTTCGTTTTTCTTATAGGCATCAATAAACTATAGGACCAACCGTGGTTTGAATACTAGAAATGTCATACATTGTTTTCCCATACATTTCCTAGGAAATAGGCTCCCAACTTACTGTTTATGGAACTTTTGAAATAAAAATTACAAACTCCAAATTGTATCTATCTACTTACTAAGTGGCGGCTCCAGTGGATGTCCAGTCTTCAGACACCAACCGACGGGGTGCAGGTCAGGGGAATCGTCGTCGAACCAGACAGCCAGCTCCTCTGGCCAGCCGTCGAACGACACCTGCACTTGGTGGCCTTTCACCGCGATTATAGTCCCCACACGGATCAGGAACGGCACCTGACATGAAATGAGTATGAGTTATATTGTATGAGTTTGCAGACATGGTCAAAATATCATAGAAATCATGCAAGGGTTGCGGTAAATAACGTCTCAACGGATTGTTTACTGTGGTAAAGTTCCCTGTAATTTATTAACGACTATGCATGTAGAAATTATGTTCATAGTTTTGAATAAAGCCACATTGAACTTATCAGTAGTTTTTATTTACCGAGACCTCTCCCCATCCCTCTCTAATTAGGGAAATGCTGTTTTCTCCAGAGGTTTACTTACCCTTTTATCAACGACTTCCAGCTTCATGCCAGGCTTAAATCCATTCGGCGGGCGCGGCTTGAAGGCGCGCGGCGGCGCCGGCGATGCTCCCGTCTCCGCCAGGTAGTTCTCCCATGAAAACGTATCAGGGTCTTTGTAAACTGCGAACAAGTATAAAGACGTTTGTACAGGCAACGGCACCGCCATTATAACATTGATAATGCCTTTATGTCGTAGCAGTAAGGGCTTCTTTTGAAGTGCAAGTGACCGCTGTCATGCAGTTGCAAGTAGTATGAAAATGTGCTGGCTTCATACGTAGTTTCAATGGAAAGACACAGGATTTTCGCACCTATTGACATGGTAATTTTCACTATTTAATTATAATATACCCTGCGCCGGTGTCTGAATGACACACCACATTACCACGGTTCTTGTAAGAATGGAAATTGCGCTCCATTATTTCATACTGTAATATCCGATCCGAATGTATTAAACCAAAACTGATGGCGTCTTATGTCGAAGCATTGGTAGAACTTGAAGAGCATAGGTGAACGAGCTACGGCGTCCCTGAGTATGATAGTCAGCACCGCTGCCAATCTTGCTGAACAAAAATTCCTGTGAAATCCCGTTTAGCTCGTACTGACACGAAAGGACATTTGATAATTTGTGGACACGCTACGAAATCTATTATAATTTTGGAACAAACATTCGCACAACTTACAGATGTCAGATTTGTGCCTGGATGTGTTTGTATTGGCACCAAGGACATCGAGGGGTGCTCTGAAGCGGTCACACTTACGTTGGTCTGGGGATTAACAAACACACTAGTTTTTAACTTGCCTCCTGCCCAGAAAATGACCAACACCATTACGAGTTAGTATTTTGAAGAGAGAGAAATGAATAGTGAGTAGGTATGTAGGTATGCTAGTTGTACGAACATACAGGGTGGCAGGGACATCCACGCACAACCTGTGACCATGGATTCAGTATATGATTCTGGACCCCAGTGTGTTAAAAATCTTCGTCGATTTTTTTTTTTAATCTGCTGTTTCCAACAATAATAGTGCAATACCTACGCGGTCAACATGTATGGAACAGCAATTTTTTTTTTTAAATAACCGACGAAATGTCGGTCCAGAATCATGTCCCGTCCTGTATAGAGGCAGGCAGGGTATTAGCCCAATGGATCGGGGACATAAGCGGTAGAAGAATAGTGTGATCAAAAGGCTCATACCCAGCTGTGAGATAATGTAAATAGATAAGTTGCTTATCACTATCAGCCAGGCAACAAGACTGTCAGAAGAGTACGTTTGCTATAGTGAATGAAATAAACTGAAGTAACTTGACTTACCGAAACTTGTCAATAACACTTTATCAGAGGTATTTGGGCTACTTAAATTAATGCTAAATGTTGAGCGACGGTCGACGAGTAAATATGTGACTTTGATAAGAGGTATGCATTTCAATGAGGGGATAGCATTCAATGTAGTACCAATTGACTGCCAAGTGGGATCCAGTTTGTAATGAGTATGTCTTGATAGAGCGTCAGTACATTTTCACTTTTAATGTTCTTTTTTTTTTAAAGATAAGAACTGAATGAGTAAAAACATCTTTAGTCAGCTAATCGCGAAACTAGTACTAAATATCAAAGGTTTTTCTTGAATTATTAATCTCAATTAATTTACAATATTGCAAAGGAACACTTAATCGAGCAAAATTATCAGTGAAATTAGTTTTATTACTACTGAATAACAAACATTAACACTGTATAGAACGTCAAAATACATACAAAAAAAACTTACTCGTTTTTCCTAAGGCACTTATCGAACTATTTGACATTTGTAAGTGAACTAAAGTGAAGTAAATAAGTGATTGGACCGTGATAGATTTAGAAACAGAACAATAGGCACGACGTTCACACACAAACTATGTAACATGACTAATTCGTTTGGTTAAAAGAGAAGAGATAACGACGTAACCAAACTACCGGTTATCCTTGTTGCTCAAGTCGTACTACATTTGAATTTTTAATTAATACTATTAAGAATAATGGCAGAATTCATTTGTGATATAAAGATATGAATATCTTATTCGCCTTTATTTATTTTAGGTTTTGAAGCTTTTCTTATCTAGTCAAATGATTAGAAGAATAATTTCATTAATCTCTAAATGTAATTTAATAAATTTATACATACAGGAAAGATTTTAAATACTTAAATATAATAATAGGATAAATAATTATAGCTATCTCATTCTAATCTATTTTGTTGATAATAAAAATCACGTTCTCCAGTACAATATGATTGCATTGTTTGTATTGAAATGTAAACATGAACATGATTTTCCTAAATTATACTATTTTTCAGATTTGTTATTCAATAAGTTCAAGACAGGATGCTGCTGCCTATCCTCTTAGCATGATACTTACTAAGTTGGTATTTACGTCACGCATAGTATTGTTTGTTATTTGTTACCTGAACACCTACTTACCAGCTACAAAATTCTTTCTTGGGTATCAAAGAGACAATTTTCATTGATACTTTGTGAAACCATTGTATGGTTCATGTACTGAGCAATCAATACATGTATATAATTATAACATTTCTCGGGACCCTGGGGTCCCGGACCTTTGGGAGGCTAGGGGCCGAAGCCAACTCGCAGAGGCCCGTTAGACGTTTTTAATGAAATGCGGGCACCAACCGATCAATTTATTGCATTTATTTTCATTCATGTTGTGTAACATGCGAGTTGTGTACTATGTAATTTTTACATAATTAATATTTTATATTTATTTGTATAAACAATAAAGTACTTTTGCAAACCTTTGAATCTGTTTATTCCTTACTTTTATCTTACCAACTTCGATTTATGGGCAGTGTTTGAAGATAAAACACAATGAATTTATCAATTTATAGCGAGAGGTGTCAAAGGCGGTTTGTTCTCCTTGATTTAAACAAGCACGTTTATATCAACAATTAAAATCCATCTTGAAACCAATCTTGGCTCATTATATGTACAGTTTTTCAAGATATTGATCAAACGTTACAATTTTGACAATAGAAAAATGACCGTCGCTCCGTTATTTTGTGGTTTAATCCTGCATAATAATAATTATATTATTCAGATGTATTCAAAATCGATTTCAACTTTAACCTTCCCTGAAAATATCCAACATAAATAACAAAGAAGTACTCACAGTTAGGTGGGGTCAAAGGCACTCCATTTTCTTCAGCCCAGCCAACAGGGTGTATGTAGGGGGAAGTGGGGTCCACCCAGAAGTCATACATCTCATCCCAGGAGTCGAAGTTGATCAGCATCCTGTTGTCCAGGACGTCGGATATCGAAGCCACGCACACCAAGTCGTTCTTCCGATCTTCAGCTTCTAACTTCATGCCAGTGCGGAAACAGCTTGGTTTGAAGATCTGGGCATGTCATTGAATTTCATTGTAAAACTTTAGAGGTAATACGGGGTGTGTGTGTATATGGGCTTCAGTCAGTTTGTTGAGTTTCGTGGTTACATTACTGTTTCTTATTTTGTTTTATGGCATTAAGTCCGCCTTATACTTAAGGCGTGTGTGGCGGCTTCTTATTTATTTATTCATAAAGTATAAATAAATAAGAAGTAAAATAGTAACTTTCTATTGGCAAGCAATTCTTACTTAAAAAAACCGGTCAAGTGCGTGTCGGGCCACGCGCAGTGTTTCCGTAGTTTTGTGACCGTGAGGTTCCGTAGTTTTTATAACAGCCAAGTGAGGGTCGTATTCGCTTACTGATAGTTTCGTTCGAAATTTTTGAGTCAAATACAATTGGTCGACTATTACTCGTAAACTTGTAAAGCCCACTTAAGTGTGATGGTTTTCCTTTAAACTTCGTTATATATTACACATTATATATGACATTTGAATTTCTAACTACCACCGTTTAGTTGGTAGAGGGGAGGGACACTTGACTCTAACGAAAATTTATACTTTAAAGCTTGATAAGTCACGAACGGTTTACTTATTCAAAAAACGGTCTTCGAAAACCCCTAATATTTTCGAAAGACCTATCCAACGATATCCCACACTATGGGAAGGACGAAAAAAAAATATCATCCCCACTTTACACGTAGGGGAGGTACCCTAAATAATTGTTTTTTCCAAAATTTTATTTTACCACTTTTTCGGCGTCATTAACGTGTATACTCATGCCAAATAACAACTTTCTAGTACCAATAGTTTTTGAGCCAAACCGCGGACAGACAGACAGACGGACATGGCGAAACTATCTAGGGTTCCTTGTTGACTACGGAACCCTAAAAAGAAAGAACATATGTTTAATTATTTATACCTCAATAAACGAAATACGAAAATTGTAAGTTTTCTCTGCTGCATGCTTGATTAGTCCTTAAAGAATTGAAATGAGGAATTATTTCGTGGCGTAATGGCACTTCCTCCCTAAAAAACTATTCAGAATAAGTAATGTATACCAGAATTTCTAGAAATACAAAAATTAAACCATAAGATACTTACTGCCGCAGTTACATGTGGGAATAAGTTCCTGGGCGCAGCGACGGCTCTCATTTGTTTCAAGTACAGCGGCCAGGAGAAGCTCGACGAGGTCATGGTGCCAGGCGGCTTGAGGGAGCGGTTGTTCTTCTCGCACCAGCCCGGTGGGAAGATGTCGCCCGAGTCCGCGTTCACCCAGTAGTCATACACATCCGGGTACTCGTCGAAGTGCAGCCGCATCCGGTAGCCCTGCACTTCGGCCACCGACACCACGCAGAATATAGAAGGATGCTGAGGATCTATCGCCTCCAACCGCATCCCAACTTTGAACCCATTCCTGTTGTAAGGAAATGGATTCTTGAAGAGTTTAACAGGCGCCGCCTTCGCATTGCAAATGTCAAGGTACCGCATCCACGAGAATCCATTCTTTCCACACATCCATGGGTATTTCTCATTTTCTATTAAATCTTCGTTCATTTTCAATAAATCTGCCTCTGATAACTGGCCAGGCAATGAATCATAATTCTTGAGCTGAGCTTTGTCTTTTCCCTCTGATGTAATATCAGAGTCGGACATTTGTTTCCTCATCAATAACTTCTTGATCTTATTTTTCTTCTTAAGCAAATCCACCCGTTCCCTGTCCTTCTTCTTTTGTAAAGCTTTCTGTACTTCGCTCTGGCACGCCGCGCTACAGAAGTTGGGTGTTATGAACTCGGCCGCCATGCCGTGACAGCCGCAACATTCGCACCGATACATGTCTTCTGGAGAATTGGGCTTCTTATTTCTGTCGATGCGTTGCTTCATAGGCGTGTGGTACTTCGCATTGTTCACAGACTCTTCCGGATCACTGCCATCTAGCACATCTATGAGACCAAATTCGTTGGTCTGGAATTGCAAGGAGCTACCTTGTAATCTAGCAACCCCGTTATGCCATATTAACCCCGGGGGATCTTCTTCTAAAACACCTTCCTTGATATCGTTTTTACTGAAATCTTCTGCTTTGGTAAAGTATATCTCGTGAGGACTCCTCTCGGTGAGTGTATCAGGCTTGGTATCCTTATAATCATCAGGATCTGAATCCAAGTGTTTAGCCTCTAAATCTTTGTCCAGCTTCTCGTCACAGAACAGCGAGGGCACGCGATGGTCGTCATTGTTGTCGGCCTCAGACGGATCTTCAGTCTTCTCGATCTTATGCGGCAGTGCCAGCCTCGTGTTCCTGTTTGACAAGTTTTCTGCACATAAAGAGATGCGTCTCTTCATACTAGCGTTCGCTATCTTTCTGTCACTGTTGTCGGAGTTGGAACGTCTCAAGATCGCGGGTGCAGCGATGGTAACTGTTCCTACATCGTGTCTTTCTATCAAATTCCTATTCAGTAAACTTTTTCCTTTCTCTGGTATCGCTAGCGTGAAAGACTTCTCCCTATGTGCACCATCCTCGTCCGCGATCGATACAGTGTAAATGTCGTCATTCATGGCTGCGTTAGTTTCAGGTATGGAGAGCGTATATTCACCTTGCTCGCCTGTTGGTTCTGCTCGCGACCCAGGTATGGATAACGTAAAGGCTTTGTCGCCTTTAGGGCTTTGAGGTAGATCTCTACCATTTAAAAGTTTTCCAAATGGCTGTAAAGGTGGCATATCCTGGGACTCCATCATAGTGTCTCTCATGACTGTAATGTTTCCTTGAGGATCATTCTGTATTTGTCCATTAGCTATTTGTAGATTGATAATGGGGCCTTTCGAAGCCATAGTTGCAGGCAAAGTTACAGGTAGAATGAACTTTGTATTTTGAATTTTAGGCATATTCATAGGAGTTATAAATAGCTTCTGATTGTTGGCATTCACATTGGACTGATTGTTTGATATGAGGATAGATTGGTTCTCCGACAAGTTCTTCTGGTTGGGTTTCTTCATTGAGCCGAGGTATGCCATGGTCTGTTTGTTGGGGTTGCCCGGTGCAATGCTGACGGGGACTATCACCTTGTCGTTAGACTTTGGTTTCTGTATGACTATTGGCTGACTAGAATTGACTGGAGCGAGGATGGAAGACTTGTTCTGAGCAGACACCTTTGGAGCTATGTTGGGTTTGGTGTTTACATTTGATATCAAATGTAAGTTTGAATTGCTGGTTACCTGCAAGGAGTGGAAATAAACTTATGAAATAACTGCAGTTGTGATGTATCTAAAAGAAATAATATTTGTAGATCTTGTTTGCAAGTTTCATACTAAGTCTTAAACTGTTCAATATATTATGTAGATAGCAATCAACAGTGGTATTAATAACCAATTTATTCTTGTACCAAAAACTCTGAAATTGTTTAGACCTATTGACATTTTACACTTTTAATATACTTTAATTATTAGTTTTTTAAGTGATTGTGCAAGCTTAGTATAAATTAATGTTTTTTTTTGTCCAAATAGGTTTGCAACCCTGTATTGGTATTGTATGATATTTTATTATAAGAATTGATACCCTACTAATATGAAGCTCTAAGTCTAATAAACCATTCCTTCTATTTTCTTTTTTATAAATGCTTATTTTCAGTAAGGTTTTTGTTACAACATTTATATCCTTACAAAAATGTACTCAAAAGAAAGTGATGTAAGAATATCTCTTGTTCAATGATTTTTTTGCTTAGCTTCTGTCATACTAATTAATTATCTTGTTATAATGTGATATTTGGCCTTGCTAATAATCACAATGAAGGCTATCCTCAAAGAAACAAGTCACATAACATTATATAATAATTTTAAACCAAAACATGCCAAACTAAAATATTATTTGTGATTAAACCACCACCATTATGTTTGTTTTTGTGTGAGTGAAAGTGCATTCATTGAGCGTATTGACATTCAATATTTGATTACTTTTATCTTTAGAGCAAATTAATTTTGATTAATAAATTTGGTAAGCCAATTCATAACCACATTAATATTTTTTCACAATATATTTAATTTACTATCAAGTATTTTACAACTTGGGAAGCTGAAAGTTGTAAAAATAATTTATTAAAAAATTCTCACTGTTCCAATTTGACTTGAATGCATGTTAATGGTGATGATTCACTTACTGGTCTCCTTACTATGATTTGTGGTGGGTTTCCACTTGTACTTGCTTGGGTGATGACCTCGGTGCTTGTGACAGGCTTCAGTCCCGTTGGAGTTTGTATGTAGACCACATGCGGTACATGGGGCACCTGCCTTGGAGCTCCTCGTATTTGAATAGAGTGAGCAGCATTCTGCATTTGTAGCATAGCATTGTTGTGAGCAACTTGGTGGACTTGTGGGACAGGGTTGTTTACCTTAACTTGTGATATGGATGTATCGGACATTTGCAGGTGAGATGAACTCGACACTGTCATGTCAGAGTTGCAATCCATGCTGTTTGGCCTTGGATTTGAACCCATGTGAACTTGAATAATTGAACTGTGGATGGACTGATTATGGTTTTGTAAGACTGGCATGGAGGGCAATGTTGGAAGATGATGATTGGCAGCTGGGATTTGCAAAGGAACGTTTATAGTCTCACCAGCTGGTAACTGAACTGGTACGCTGGTTGTCCCGGAGACTTGAAGGGGCAGACTAACAGGTGTAATTTGCAGTGGCACACTGTTGGTAGGCCCTGATATTTGAACAGGGACATTAATATTAGAGTTGGAGCCCGGTATCTGTACTGGCACATGCACAGTGGACAGTTGCAAGGGATATGGAGAGTTGTTTGAATGTATTTTACAAGGAGCAATTGAATGAGTTACTAAATTGTGTGTGATAGGTAAGGAGCTCTGAGTGGCCTGCATCGAGGACACGATCATGCTGCTCGATATTGGCGCCTGAAATTCGACAAATGTGTGTCAATGATGTCAAAGTATAACACAACATCACAATAAAAAATAATAAACTCATTAGAAACTCACGCGTAATGTATTCAGTAGCACATTCTGCTGTGGATTATTTTGTGCTATATTAGTGCAGATTGACGTGTTCGCTGATTTTAATAATCTTTTTTTCAATATTTCTGTTTTAGGTTCGTCAAAGTTTTGAAGTGAATTACACTGCTGTCTCTCCATTTCTCAGTGCCGAGAACGTGAGCGAGTTCATTACAGACACTCGGTTATCTTTTAGAATCCATTATTGATGACCTGCAATGCATTTAAAAATAAAATATCGCGAAATGAAATATCATTCGGACGCACAACTCTGGTTTATTGATGCTAGTTTGGTGGTAAAGTTTTTGTTTCGAAATAAAAAAATAAACACGTAAAGTACAATACAATACATTATTTATTTAATTAATACAAAATACGTTACATACATTTTTCTTTTGCGAGTATCGCACTATATCAAACTGTGCAGCTACTTTTACAGAACCACAACCTTCTACAAAAAAGTTCACGAAACAGTGGAATAGAAACTTATTACTTACATTTCTATGTTTCAACAAAGAGATGAGTTCTTCATGTATCTTTCCAACTATTACAACATCGTTATCGTGTTGTAAACCATTAAAGAAAAATAAAATATACTCAATAAAGCGACGATATTTACCTGCCCAGCACAACTGGTAATAAATCTGACAACATTGCCAAAATATTATAGGTGTTCGTTACGTTGGTACAGACAAAATTTTCCACCAATCGCAGCCACGTAATTTCATGACGAAGCTTTCGCGCCCGATTATTCAGCCAAAAAAAGTCAACAGATAAGTTTATATTTATACAGTTTGGTATGCAAGGATATGCGATGATATGTGAATAATAAGGGCTTTAATATTTTGTAAGGTCCAATATCGTATATTGATGTTGTGTTAACAATATAGAGTTCCTTAGATTTTGTTATAAGTATAAGTATGTTATTTTTAGTTTATCTTTGACATTGTTGCTACGGAAGCATGTGTACTTATAGTACAGCAGTCGTATGCAGTCAACATAGCTTAGTTTCATTCAAATAGAGTACATTATTGAATGTTATGGATGACCGGGAAAGTAGTGCTAACGTGCTACATACATTTGAACATATAGAAATGAGAATTAGTTTTTCAGGAAAAAAGGATTTTCTCCCTGTTCTCATTTGGGTTAGCACTAGTTTTGTTTCTCATTTTATAATTTTTAGAAAATTATTCGTTTACCGGAAGCGGAACACAAATTTTCACGTATTATTTCCGCTTTCAGGAGGCAGGAAAAATAAAACAAGAAGGAGGATATAGTTAAAAAAACATATTATAAACTATGGGCACAGGTATAAATGGGTCCGCTCATAGCTAACTTGAATTCAGCCGACTGAATAACCCTAAGAATAAGGGAAGGTAGATAAAATTATGTCATAGCCCATAGAGTCGACTTTTTTCATTAAAATTTTAGATTTTTAGTATACTAATAAGATCATTTCAATGTGGTGAGGCTGTAAAATAATAACTGCACAGCTACGACAGTATTATGATTATGAATCGTTCGCCTAAGTTCAACGATAATCTAATTCCCTCAGTTGACCCTAATAAGAGCGAATGCCAATGCCACGAAATCTTTAGTCAGATAAACCAATTAGGAATAGAAATGAAAATGATCCAAAGTGTAAAATATTACGATAAATTATTTTAATTATGTGTGCCAGAAAATGTCTCAAAAGGCTCAGTTCCGAAATAGTAGATTGCGTAGCTCGTTGAGATAAAAAAAGAAAGAATGCGAATGAATGTTGTTTGATGTCAAAATATTGTCAAAATAAATTTTCCCCTTTGCGGATTTCGCAAATAGTCGTAAAATAAAATACTTCCAAAACATAATACAAATTTTAGCAAAAAAAGCGGGAGCAATTTGTTTATTTTAGTTCAGGATTGAACTAGTGATAATATTTGTAGGGGTGGATTATCTTTTAATGCGTATGTATATACGAATTTATTTAAAATACAATATTTATTCAGGATTATTACGTATCAGATCTAAAGTTTTTTACTATGATAATTTGTAAATTAAGTAATCTTAATTGTTAAAAGAGCAAGCCGTATTTTTTGTTTGTGATACTTATGTGTGTTTATATTATACATACGTTCTAGATATTTCTTTGTTTTGTTATTTCACGCATTAATTTGAAACTGAAGTTTCCTGAAATAGTTCATTTGGAAAGCTAGATACAAAAAGTTGTATGATAAGCTTGGCATCTATTGGAGAATATTCAAGCATTCAGTTGGATAAGAGTAAATAAATTGATGATGCAAATGCAGTGTTATGTTTGTTTTGTAGTACACAATGCAGGTGTCAATTTTATCAAAATTTATACAACGTGTGCAGTGAGTTGCTTTATGTTTAGGGGACTCCCCTAACTTTATGAAAACAGTAGGTACTAAAATATTATATTTATTTATGATATTCTGCTAAGATACTTGGAAACCACAGTAAAACTGGTAATCTTTGAGGTGCCATACAACCCTTACAAAACCTCTAATCTAATCTTTGAGGTACCCTAAGCACTTGTAACACAGCAGAACTAAAAGTAACATTTTCATTTGTTAAAGATTCATTTAAGAATAACAATTATCTGAAATCTGAATGTACCGCCTAAAGCATTGGATTAACCAAGGGTTGTGTGAAACTATATCTAACTAACAAATGATACAAATGCAAGATATATACCTAAGTCCAAGCAAGCTTGATACAGGTGATTGTATAGATTCTGAACCTAACACAATATGTAAGTACCTACCTATGATCAGAGCAAATCATTTTAGTTGCATATTGTGTTGAAAAGCTTCTGTAGTATCGTAAGGTCATACAAAAATGACAGAGGTTCATTTTATGTTAGTGGCATGTTCTCATTATACAGAACTACTGAATGGTTTTTAGGGTACTGAGCCTCTATTTTATTTTTAGGATAATGAACATTGTGAAGTTTATAGAGTTCATGAAAAAAAGGGATAGAAAATTTAAAATATGGCTTCATGGGGTACCTCTATCTTGTTCAAACGTTTTGTGAAATCTCATTTGTATTTATGTACCCCTTTATTCATAAACATAGGTTAAAGTTAGTAGTGATTAGCGACTGTATAACTATATATTTTTGTATTAAGTTTATTTATTTGGGACAAACAAACAGTAACACATTATATCTGCGCAAATAATATAAACAAAGATATTAAATAAATGTGAAACTCGCACCGTTAGCCACAGCATATACAATGCATATAACTTTACTAATGAACAAACTATGCGAGTAAGACTACAAGACTGTTCAAATAACTATACATCGGAATCCTTAAGTTTCTTTAACAAAGCAGAACGAAGTTATGTTTTAAAGTCACTTAACTTTAATCATTCTTTATAAAAAAAACCTTATAATCAAAAGTTTAGTCCTATTCAAATATCAGAAAAACGTCATCATCATGTGCAGACTGGTACAAAATAGTGTACAGCTTAAATTGTAAATTTGCAGCAGACTTGATGCGAACCCGGGACAATGAGTAGCCAGCACACGTACATGAGTGCCAACAACACACCAAGTGCACGCATTGGCGATATTGAACACATTAGTAAGATCAATCACTTATTATTTCCTTAGATTTTAAGACTTCTGAAATGTGTTATTTTAAGTTAGTTGTTGCATTCCACTTTGCCAACATAATTGTTTGTCATGGCTCCATATTTTTCTCAATACTATACAGTGTGATTTTTAATCCATAATTATAAACTATAAAATGTTTTGGACACGTCTTTGGAAAGCAAAGTTGAATACATACAACCTCTTATTTTCATTCTATGTATACATATTGAATAAGGTCAAAAGAAGACAGCCAGACATTCAAAAATATAATATAAATGATGGTTTCATCTTAGAATGTCTTCGATTTTCTAAATTTTGAAATTCTCTTAGCTTGACACACATTGAAACGAGCCATTTTAGTTTCGTAATGCACTAAAACTTTGAATTGGTACTTATCACTACGGCAATAACTAAGTGTCAAGTTAAAAATAAATTTCACGATCACGCAAAATGTGGCAGTTGCGTGCCATTATACATTCACGAATGTTAGTTCCGTACACGAACAGGCTCGCTAACCAAATCATCGTACTTATTTAACTTTATGCATGAACCGTAAATATTCCCAATGCTAAATGGAAATGGGTAAAGAGTTTTGGAGTTGTAAATATGTTCTCTTGTTGTACCTACCTAATTCTGAGAGATAGTATTAGATATTATCTTGTAGATTATTTATCAATATTTCCTACCTACTTATATTACCAGTTTCATTCGCGCGCACAATGACATGTCGCAAGACACTATACCCCTAGTATCTCGCGACATGTCATTGTGTCGCTATTATCGGTAGAGACGTTGGGCGATGTCGCGCGACGGTCGCTACAATTCGCAGGACATGTTCATTGAGAAATGTCATGCACTGTCAAGGTCGCGGGACATTGCCCGATCATCTCACGCGACATCACCTGACGGCTTCGTGTGCACGGGACACATTTGTCCTTCGGACCTCCAGTGAATACGCGGCTTAGTATTAGTTTGCTTGGCAAACCGAGCATCGCGCAGTTACCTAATTCTAGGCATTTTGTTGAATGTATCGGGAGCGGATATGCGTCGCAATTTGTTTCCTGTCTCCACTTGCTATTGTATGCCTTTAAATGACTAGATTAATGGAACCTTTTAAAGAAATGTAGTGATGGAAGTAAATACCTAGATGTTAAATGTTTGCCAACCAATACGCGTGTAGAATGGGCTGTAGCAATACATTGAATATAAATAGTATGATTTGCTACCATCCGGCCGGCCAGCAACGCGTAATGACTTAATTTAATTTTGCACCTAGGTACTCTTATTTAGAGACATAAAACAAATATGAAGCAAAATCGAGTACCCAATGTACAATAATTATTATCGTATTAGATTAGAACAGGGGGCTAACTTTTTTGTTATCAAATCTATCTTCTCTGAAAAAGATTCAGTATAGACTGTATGTCGGTGGTAACACTTTGACCTTGAGCTGACCTAGCGTAGTCCGGAGTTTCAATAGAATAGGCCAGCTAATACTGGTTTTGTTACCACTGGCGTGCGGCCTACTGTACAGAAACATCTTCATTTACGCGCGGTATATGCTTACCAAACTAAGGATTATCATTTCTATTAGGTACCGTAGCCATAAGAGTGTTATTTCCACCAGGCCACCTGTCGGAACACATCGGCTCCCTGTGCCTGTCATCCGAGTACTCCGATGTGACCCTCGTGGTGGAAGGGCAGCGGATACCGGCACACAAGGTCATCCTGGCTGCCAGCAGTGACTACTTTAGAGCGCTACTCTATGGCGGCATGAGGGAGACTAACCAGGTGACCTGCGCTTATTTAAACAAGTTTTTGACGCTCTTTGATCACTTTCTTATCTATAAAAGTGACACCGGTGACTGAAAATTTGTGTGGAATGTCATGGTATTTATTTATTTATAATAATAAGCACACCAACAGCACAGTCACTTTTTTTATTTATTTTTTTATGTTAGCCTACGCTGTCCCACTCCTGGGCAAAATCCTCCCTCACTTACAATTCAAATTAAATATCATCTAAAATTAGCATTACAGTAACAATGCAAATAACAGGTATGCATGACATTTAACTTAAAAAAAATATTAGAGACAAAGGAGAACAATAAAAAGTGTGTCTAGTAGATCTCAATCTAGAACACTACAAAACAAAATGATATGGGCATGTGATGTGGAGGAATAAGGAAAATGTCGTGAGGAAAGTTTTGGATATGAATATGGATAAAACTATAAAAATAGGGGAAGACCAAAGAAACGATGGATGGCCTGTTTGAAAGAGGATTAGGCTAGAAAAAGGGGGGACTACTGAGATGACGACTTCAAATAAATTGGGGTAAGGGTAAAGGAACGATAAGTTTCCCTAAACTAGAAATTATCCAGTATCAATACCGATCTTACATGCAGAAATGCAATTTGATGATCATGCGTCGATGTTTAGGAGATCCTTTTTTTTATTTATTTTTTTTCAATTATGCACTTAAAAGGCCGAACCGGCAGAATTTACAAGAAAATCAGAATTGATTCTAGTTTCCCCTTCCAAAAGGTCGTATAATCCCGGTCAAGTCCCGTTTTCCGATTAATGTTATTACCACTAGTATGAATATCAACTTTATGTTTGTATAAATTAAGTTGATTTCAGATTGACTACTACTATTGAAAGTCTTTTTTTTTATTGTAATGCAAACTGAATTATATGTGTGTATTAAAGTTGTTTTTTTACAAAAACGTACATTTTTTTACATGTTTGGAAATTCAATCGTGAATCCAATGTAGGTAGTTGTATTTACCTCAAAATCATTTTGTTTTGAAGATATTTCAACATTATATGATGGCAAAATATTGATGAACTCTCATGAGTGTATGAATATAATCTGCTGACTTCACTTGAGGTGTCCTAGTGTCAGTGTGACCAAGTCTCGGTGAGGGATCAAGTCAGAATAAAGTGTTTGTCTCATTATCCATATCTGCACCGTTCACTAACACCCTCATCCTTTGCAGGCGGAAGTGGAGCTGCAAGCGCCGCTACAAGCCTTCAAGGCGCTGCTGCGATATGTATACTCAGGTAATTATCGAGGTAATAGCTGATACTGATTCTTTAATGTTGCTACAGATTCAGCTACTCCTCTTTATATCTTCTAATATTAGCCCTCTTTTGGCTTCGTTACTAAACAACTATTGCTTGTTAATTTGAAGATAAACTTTAAGCTGCTATTGAGTTAATAGGAGCGAGAATTAATTATTATTATTACGTATTAATCTTATTATACTCAATAGTATTATGTAATAATGGCTAAACTTTCTGGTAACCAGGAGGAGTGAGCCTGCACTCTAATGCGTAACACACTTTCAATAAATCTGTAATTTTGAAGAAAATAGTCCATTGCTTCAGAACTGTCCAAATTAAAGAGTGTTACACAATTACTCTACTGCTAAATGTGAGTTATATTGTATTTAGTTTTCTATAATGATTTCCGTCATCCCAGGTCACATGGGTCTCTCCCTGCTCCGAGAAGACACAGTGCTGGACATGCTGGGTCTGGCGCACCAGTTCAACTTCCAGGAGTTAGAGACAGCCATATCTGACTACCTGAGGCAGGTGCTCGCGCTCAGGAATGTGTGCTCAGTGCTTGACGCTGCCAGGTATGGAATAATGTCTTACTTTCTTTCTAATCTTACTGGCTAAAAGTCACCAGCGTCACCAGCCCTATTGCACCTGCCCTTAGCACGAGCTCCTGAGTTCGATTCTCGGGTGGCGTAAAGCGTTATTGGGTTTATCCATCTTGTATTTTTCAGCAGCAGCCTGGAGTCTGGATTTTGGTCCGGTTGATTATAATAGGCTCGCCATCTATTAGCGAAATGTGGGTGTATTATAAGTACTAATGCCGGGATCCTTGAACCTGACTGGTGTAATGTGGGTAACCTAACACTTCGTTGTTGCAGGCTGTACGGCCTGAAGGCGCTCATGGACTACTGCTACAACTTCCTGGACAAGAATGCTATCGAAGTGCTGCAGCATGACACTTTCCTGCAACTGTCCGTGGTAATTTGACCCTTATATATAATAATAGCTGATGCTGGTTTTCAACTGGACCTGTTATGTATATGGATATATGTAATATGTAAGGTGGTTAGGTAAATGGTTATTGGTTCCTAAGCTAGGCCGAGCGGTGATCTTTAGATACAGGCAGACCGTGTTGCTGAGTGTTTGTTGCGCAAGTTCTTCCCAGAAAAACCACTCATTCATTCACTCACTGACAACGACACGAGTCGACAGACAACGCACAAGCTAAACCACAGGGGCTGTAAGCATGAATGTTGGCACTAGAGTTCCTTATTTAACGTAGGAGAGTAGTAACGAAAGATTATTGAACATTTATCCCTTAAATGTTGTGGGTCACTAATATGTATATGGTATGATTTTGTTTGTAGGAAGCGCTGCAAGGTCTCCTGGAACGCGACTCGTTCTTCGCGCCCGAAGCAGACATATTCAAGGCAGTGTGTAACTGGTTTAACGCGAACCAGATGTGGGTCAAGTCCGAGGCGGGACAGGCGCAAGTTGTAAGTAAAAGCAAGAAAATAAAAAATATGTGACCCAGCTGGTGTTCTGTAGTGTCTGCCATCGAAAGGAGTTTTTGTCGACAGCGTGCGCAGTTACTGACAGTCACTCCATAAATAATTTCATATGGTTTTCAACAGGAAAAGATATTGAAATGCGTGCGCCTAACGCTGATGACGCTCGACGAGCTGTTGACGGTGGTGCGTCCGTTCTCGCTGGTGACGCCCGACATGCTGCTCGACGCCATTCAGGAGAAGACGCAGACCAAGAGCACCGAACTCAGGCACAGGGGCATGCTATGTAAGTACTTCCTTATTTTGCAGCGTTAGTCGTTCTAGTGGTCGCAAGCACTACTGCTGAGCATGAGGTCCTGGGTTGGATTCCTAGGTCGGGCAAAGTTTTATTGGGTTTCCCATCAGGAATTTGTGGCCGATTGATGGCAATAGGCTCGCCCTATTACATGGGACTTAAACCTAACTGGCGAATTGTGGGTGTACTATTATAGGTCATTTCTGCCCTTCCGCAAAACAAAACAGGCGTGATGTGATAAGGGCCACGAGTGTTCGAAAAAGTTCAGCTTTGTAGAGCGTCGTCTCTGTCACTCAACACGATATGCTATAACGTCCGGGTTCTGTAAGATGGAGAAGGAAAATATTGGAAATTCGTGAAGAACATGATTATGTTGTCTTAGGACCAACAAAATTTAAAGACGTGTGTCATCTACCATACCGACTTGAGCCCGCGTGGTCTCACACATGCCAATACCAAAAAACGTGCGAAAATTTCGCGGTTTTTCGAGTGCTCCAAAGTTAGCACAGGTCTTTCGAAGCTACAAACATGATAGATATACGCTACTGGTAGTGGTCCTAACAACATATTAAAAAATCAGAACAAGCCGTTAGTTTGCGATTTTAACGATTTTTGTGTTGGATATGACTGGCCTATATAATCATACTGCAAATAAAAATCAAATAAAAAGTGTAAAGGAGTACGTAAGGGTCGTGGCATCTGTCGATCGATCGTGGAAACTAGAACGCCACCTGCGCTCTGTAGTTTCTGCTTACCCCCATGGGCAGAAGGCATGAGTTTATGTATGTATGTAAGCAGTGTAAAATATGTTGTATGCGCATGCATCAGCAGGACAGTGTGCCAGCGTCAGCACTAGAGGTCTGGTATTTTTGCTGAACTACCTACTTGGCGCTCACGGCTGCGCCAAGTAGGCATAGTTAAGAAAAAGATTAGAAAATAGCAGACAACTGGTGGCTGACGCTGGTAAAATGGTGATGCATAGGAGGGGTTTATTTTAAGAGGGATTGGTGTTATGTACGAAAAGCCTACATAACACATGTACGCTTTTCGTACACAACACCAATGTAGGAAGAAATCCCCATTACTCTCTGTAGGTAAGAGCAAGTATAACCGTCGTTAAGATTGAATTGCCCATTTTACTTCGCGCACTAATCGGGTTATAGAACAATCTAGTGCAAGAAACATTTAAGGAATGAAGCGTTAAGCACGTTAAGGTTCATTTTTACTTGCACCTAATTATTCTTCCAATTACGTATGGCCATCATTTTGAATGAAATGACAGTTCGGTGACGTGCGCCCGCTATTTGAGAAAGGAATAGGTTTGAAAATTGCTTAACATTTTGGCTCCTTTTTCTTAGGTCTGAAGAATATATTTTTTACAGGTTACCCTCGGAGTCCTAAGTGGCGAAGTCCAAGAGACTCCTGGTACAAGTTAAAGAAAACTACCGACTTCACCTGTCAATCTTGCAAAAAGTATAAATGGCCCTGGCCGGAACAAATACGGTTTAACGATGATTACATTTACGATGGATGGATATCCGCCAGTTATAGTGATGTCCCTTCTCAATCATCTATCGATAATTTGTATTCCCCAGCTGAACAGGATTCACTCCCCGAAGGGTCACAAACTGTTGCTCCCGAACTAAATGAGAGAAAGACAAAACCCGCCCATAAAGCACTGGAGTATCTTAAAACTACATGTGATCTAACATCCCAATTGGACGCAGTAGACTTTTTCTTCTTGAGCTATGCGAGCATTTTCAAAAAACTTCCAAACAGTATGCAAAGTTTGCTAAGACTAGATATAACAGCCTTGTTTACGCGGTACGAACTGCTAGTTAAAGGAGTCCCTTTTGGTAAAATTCCTCGGATAATGTCTCAATTTGATTTTGCCCTTATAGCTAAAGACGTCGGACCAAGTACTTTGTGTTCAAGTAATGACGTCAGATCAGATCTAACAACTTCTTCAATAGTTTCTAGAAAAATGTCTACAAATACTGTAGTTCTAGAGGAAGTCACAAATACTTCGCAGATGATACCAGCGTCGCTACAAAGGGAATTCGATTTTGATAAATGGTTTAATACACCAGCCGTCTCCTCTCTCGAGCTCCAAAAACATTATTTCTCCGAATCAAATATAAAAGGCAGTGCAGAGTCTCAGTGGGCAGCAACGGCGGATACCTCGAGTTCAAGTGCCGTTTCTAAGGCATTGCAACTGCCTGAAGTTCAGATTATGGATTTTTCAGAAAATCGTTCGAAACCAGCAAGTTCTTTATATCACTAAATAATAATAATCGATATTGTGATTCTGATGACAACAAAATGGAATAAAATATTTTTTTTTGTAACTTTGTGTCTGTAAAAGTGACCTAAAACTGTCATGTCTGTCGAACTTTGTAAACCTCTAAATAAAGTACTTATAAAAAAATAAAGTTCAACATTATACATGAACTTGTTGTAGTTTTATAAGGTGATTAACACTTCCAGTAGATAATATTTGACGATTATTCATTAAAGAACACCAACCGCCAGCGCTCTTCTTTTCGTATTAATAAGCTGTAGCAAAACAGGAGACTTTTGGCTAAATAATAAAAATTATTTAGCCAAAATTAAAAATTTTTTTTGGGTGGGAAATTATCAAATGACCTATCCCGCTCTGAGCTGAGCGGAAGGGCGTGTCAGACTTTTACTGACTAAAACCCACCCGTGTTCCTTCAGTTGCCTGTGCCAGGGGCCACGGTATCTCTTTCGAACAACCCGCGGCGCTGGCAGGCATCGGCCCTAGCGGACCCCGTCAATTCGGGCTGACATCTCTTTGAGGCGCGCGTGGAAAACAACGCGCCGTCGACCCGGGCCTGGTCCTTACCGGGCGGCGAGCTGCCCATTGCTCGCCGCCCCCAAACCCGCGCCTACGGTGGCCAGGAGTCGGCTGTTGGCTCCCGTCCAGGGCGTCTCCTGCGGCGACTAGGGGCGTGAGGGCGCAGTGATTGCCTCATATCAAGAACCCTTAGTGCCTAGGAAAGCACGTTAAGGCCTTTGAAAATAAACGGTAGTTTGATGGGCTTAATCACGCGCGTGTGAGGAGTGTCGGTTCCCTCTTCCGCGGCCGCACCGACGTCATCACAAACTTATCCGAACCGGTGTCCAAAAGTGGAATTAACGAGGTCACTCTGCCCGAAAAAAAAAAAAGTTACTTGGCAAATGTGGCTTTGGGTAAGCATTATGCTTGTCACTGTCGCACAACTGTCAAACTAATAGTGCAAGATGAAGAATCGACTGTGCATCGTGTCCTACTTTTCAAGTAAATGTATGTTCACGTCAGCTGCTGCCAAAGTTGTAAAAAAAAACTTACGCTAAACAATTTGGAAAACGTAACGAAAAAGCAATATGCTACTTATTCTAGTAGTTTTCATGGTTTTCGAGGGCTAAATACGATAGTGAGACCAAAATCCAAGATAGCGGCTGCGAAAATTTTCTAATTTTTCATCATGGGTTTGTTTCATCATGGTTTTCGAGAGTTCTAAAATCGTTAGTGTGGTCAAAATCAAAATCCAAGATCCAATCCGGCTGCAAAAAATGTTTCCTCATGGGTGTCGTTTTCATGGTTTTCGAGGGTGCAAAAGCCGTTACTTGGTCTAATCTAGGCTCCGTGGACCCCAGATAGGGAAACCCCGAATTAAATAATTAAGCTATTTGTGATTACATTGTTTTGGGGTCTTACTCATGCGTAGGTACACTGTTATAAACCATCACAACCACCCATCTTTTATTAAAACAACACTGATGTTACCTAGGCTAAGTTTATTTGGTAAATAAGTGATTATTTACTTACTCATTTGTCAAATAGTACCAGAAGAGAATGTGGCAACTCCGAAGCGCGGCGCTCGCGTCATATCCGGGGATATGCGCTCGGCGCTGTTGGATGGTGACACGGAGACGTACGACATGGAGCGCGGCTACACGCGGCACACCATCAACGACGCGCCGGACAACCCCGGCATCATCGTGCGCCTGGCCACGTCCACCATCATCAACCATATACGTCTGCTGCTGTGGGATAGAGACAACAGGTATATGCAGAAACTGCTTACATTAGAAAGCTAGCTAGCTAGCTTGCTTCTGCTGCTTAGAAATAATAATATTGTGAATGTTCTTCTGGTACCAATAAACAATCTTTTTTTTTTCTTTTTTTTTATTATGTTGCAGCAAAAGTCCTATTCGAAACTAGCGTATATTATACATAGGAAATAAAAATTTTCTTCTTCATTCAAACTCGAAATTATGTAAAAAAAAAAATAAAGTAATTCGCATTTTAATTTGATTCTCATGCAAAATAGATAATGAAATCACAATTTCAATTTTTTTTCTTTTACAACCGGTGTTTTTAACCTATTTCGGCGTCCTAAAGTTTCGTCTCATACCTATGTGAGTCTCTTTCTAAGTCTCGATGCGTCATATGAACGTCCGGGTTCTGTCACGAGGAAATTGTTATTTTTGCTCGCTGACGATACTCCCTTGTTCGCAGATCCTACGCATACTACATAGAGGTGTCAGTGGACCAGAAGGACTGGGTGCGCGTGATCGACCACAGCAACTACTTCTGCCGCTCTTGGCAGAACCTGTACTTCGAGCCCAGGGTCGTGCAGTACATCAAGTTGGTCGGCACCAGCAATACTGTCAATAAGGTACTGTATCGAACACCAGAAGACTAAAGAATTGGAAGCTACAATTAAAACTATAAGTACTAGACGCTAAAGTTCGTGGCAGACGCGGTCATTAAACGTGGGAGCGAGACGACGGAAGACTATAGTCTTTAAAAATCCCCGAAACGGGAAGAAAAAAAAGACTACAAACAGATGAGAGTCATTCCCGGTGTTTTGCGATGTATTTGTAAGGGAACCCACGATAATGAAGCAATCCCGCAGTGAGCGTCGCTCTTTCCAACCGGCATCATATCATACTTTACGTGTTGGTCACTGCAGGTGTTCCACGCGGTGGCCCTGGAGGCGCGCCACACGTCGCGCGTGCCGCCGCTGCGCGACGGGCTGGTGGAGCCGCTGCACAACGTGGCCACGGTGGAGCTGTCCGCGGTCGTCATCGAAGGCATCAGGTCAGTACCCATCATAACCCATGTGTGGGAAAGTGGAATGGAGGTGCTGCGAAGAGTTCTTCTATTACTAAAAGTGGCTCATTATCATCATCATCGTACGATGAAGGCGAGACCTCCATAGCTAGACATAGGCATGTGCTTATCTTATTCAGCGGGTTCCCGCGACTTTTCATCAAGTCACCGGTTCACCTTTCGGCTCACGACAGCGCGTTATCATCCTTGCTAAACTTGAAAAAGCAGTACGTAACAGCAATAGCTGCGTTTGCAGTGCGTTATAAGCGCGTCAACGAATAGCGGCACGTCTATAAATGCCGTGCAATGTGCACAGGCGCTTACTGTACTAAAACTAGGATTAAACCACAGTCGCTCCCGCAACGCGCTGATCAATGGCGACACGGAGCACTACGACTGGGACCAGGGCTACACGTGCCACCAGCTGGGCTCGGGCGCCATCGTGGTGCAGCTGGCGCAGCCCTACCTGCTGGCGTCCATCCGTCTGCTGCTGTGGGACTGCGACTACCGCCACTACTCCTACTACGTCGAGACCTCGCTCAACTACTGGGACTGGGAGATGGTGTGCGACCGGACCAGGGAGTCGTGCAGGTACCTGATACAGTCATTCATGTCCAAAAGTTTAAATAAAAACGCCAAGGAGCTATAGGCTCTATTTCGGAATCCTCGAAAACTGCTTTTTTCATTTTGTTAAAAGAAGCGTCTGGTGGCCAGGGATGGGTTATCGCCCTAAAATGCAAAGAAAAAACTCATCCTGTATTAATATTTTCAACAGCGAATTATCTTACGTCTGGCGTCGTATGTGATTAAATGTCTCTAATAAGATATCTTTTCTAGGTCATGGCAAGTTATATACTTCAAGCCGCGGCCGGTCTCGATCATCCGCATCGTCGGCACCAATAATTCTGTTAATGAGGTACAGTACAATTTTATGTTTGGCATAAATAAAAGCTTTTGCTCGTATTTCCAACCCTGATACACCCACTCAGAGTTTGTCTAGAAATATCCTTGTTTGGTAACAATATCAAAAGTCATCCTAATTTAAATAAATGAGCACTTTCAATAACGTCAAAATCAAATAGCATGTTAGTCTATTATGCTAGATTGTCACCAATAATAAGAACTTTAGTTGTTATTAATACAGTAAATGAAGAATGTTGGCTACCATAATTATGCTAAAATACCAACAAAAACATACCTCGTTTCCCTCTTCTCTCTCTTATGTGGTTTGCACACGTCGCTCGGCAGGTGTTCCACCTGGTGCACCTGGAGTGCCCGGCGCAGGTGGACGAGCCGCGCGACGACCCGGCCGCCAAGAAGCTGCGCCCCGCGCACGACAACGTGCTCAACCCGGCCCCGAGCGGTACGCACTCCTTGTTCCCCACTTATACAGGCTGGAAAGCCGTCGTCTGAGACTTAGTTACTTTGTACAAAAATAATCGCAGGGCATCAACTTTAATTGCTTCGTAAAACCCACCAAAAAAAGTTGAAACTTTGGTCTTCAATATCTCCGTAACCAGAAGGGATGCTGCAGTACAAAAAAAAAACCATAATAACGGAAAAAAACAATTGACACTCGTCTTCGTTAAGGTTATTTTACACCCGTTATAACACTGTGCAGCCTTCAATTGAGCCATCATAGTTCCAGAAAAAACTGCCGGTCTATTCTATAAAAATCTCACCGCGAAAACCTAGGTGAAGTGAGCGGTGATTTTTTTAAATATAGAATAGATCGGCTGAAGTTTTCGAAATAGCTTGCAGAGCAAAGAGAATTAAACCACTTGAGAGCTGATAGACCGATTTCGTCTAGGCACACGACTCACCACTGCGGGTCGGGGGACGAAGAAAATACAGCGGTTGTGATTGGCCGATGCAACAATGTCAGGACGAATGTTCCAAACATAGTGATGCACAAGTCAGTTTTGCTACAAAACCTAATATCGATAAAATCGAACATAACGATGTCAATTAATTCTACTTTTTTTTTTTTAAACTATACTGATTGTGGGTACAAATAAAACACGTAACACTGTAAATTTTACTTTATTCAAACCAATGCTAAAATTAAATCAAGGTTAAATAATCGTAAAAAAAACGAAAAAAATCCAAAGAAAATTTTCATTTTGCACCTAGGTTGGACGATCCCCCTCAACGAGACAATTTATGGTTTTTAAAATGAATCAATTTAGTATAAGTCTTCCGGATAAAAGATTTGGGGTCTTTATTATTTTTTGTGAAAAATGACAAGCGTGCATCAACGTTTCCCTCTTAACAGCATTAATCCACTGTTCTTTCACTTCTGGAATATCCGGAAATCTAAAATGTAAACATTAAGTAATGTTACTTTTTTACAGTTAGGGATCATCGTAATTTTTATCGACAATATTATTTATACTTTGTTTTGAAGTTGTCATAACACTACAGCAATACGTCTGTCCTTTCTATCTATACCTACAGATGGAAAGAGACAGACTTATTGACAATACCTAGTGAGAGAAAGGGACTTTTCAAAAAGACATCAACGCGGAATACTTTTTATGTGCCTTAAACGTAAACAACCAGTTTAGCTTGAGCCCTGCAATTATTCATAATATTATTAAATTATAAATATATTTTACTTACCGATGAAAAGTTATGCCATCTTTCTTATAGCTGGATGTTCTAGACGATTTCCCACACCATTTAATTGAACAAGAACTCATAATTAATTTGATATAAGCAGAAATGTTTAAAAAAGTTATCAAAATAATCACGTGTGGAGAGATCCAATAACTGGTCAAAACTAAAATGGTCACTCATAGTTTTATCTCATATAAGTGCAATTTCATTTATGTGTCGTGAGCCTGAGTCGCCCGTATGAGCAGTCAAGAGGTTTTATAGTCATTGTTGCAGAGTTAGTAAAGTGAAGTAGCAATGGACCGGTCTATCGAAGGATCGACGGTGGTCGGAGCGGACGAACTTGACTTCAAATATATTAATACTTTGGACAGTCTTGGTTGAATATTACTCACAAATGATTAAGACTAGCGATATATTTACTTGATACCAATGACGTTTCCGTGTCGCCAGGCTCGCCGTCGGCGTCCCCGCCCCGCGCCGCGTCGCCGGCCAGCAGCAGTGCGTCACGCACGTCGCGCACGTCGCGCACGTCGCGCACGTCGCGCACGTCGCGCACGTCGCCGCGGCCGCGCTCGCTGCCGCCCGCCGAGACCGCCACGGAAGCCGAGGAGCGCTACGAGGACTGAACACTGCTCGCGTCACTGTAGCTGTTGCATACGGCACCTCTACAGGTGCAGTCGCCTTGCGAAAACTTTCATCCTTTTTGGACTTTGGCACATTAAACTCGTTACTTGTCAATGGTAACTGTGACTTTTGTATGACGTCATTTTTATTAAAATAAGGTTCTTAGTATGGTTAAGGTTTTCGTAAGTCGACTTTACACGCGAACAGTAGACAAATTAGCTAAGTAGACAGGCTGTTAATTACTATACAAAACGACACACTCAGTCGTGGCCATAAAATGTTCGAGTAGTACGGAAATTACTTAAGGAATAAAAAAAATTGTTATCTCGCTTCCATGTTTTATGACCGCGACTGCCACGAACGTGGCTTAAAAGTACACTACTTTTTAACCCATGTTTTATAAATCCTATGTAGTCAAGTTTATGATACATGGTACTACACAAAACAATATTGTGAGAATCATCCAGAAAAGGTTATGTGACAGCTAGAAAGTGCGTGTTTACAGTGAGGATTGTCTCGATATGTTAATACATATCATGCCCCCAAACATAACGTGATTGGAAAGGCAGATTAAGTATATCAAAACTTCGCCATTTTAGAATTGTGATGTATCCATTATAATCAAATTTTTACGAATAAATCGACTGTATGTATGGACTGCACGCAATCTTAGCAATAAAATCGTTTTTTAATATTGTACTGTGCACGAGTATTTTACGATTACTTTAGTTTGTTCAACGAATTAATTAACTGAAATTGTTTGATTTGAGGATGTTCTTACAACGATTGTTTATTTATGGGGGGGGGGGGGGAGATCATGACCCCATGCCCCTCCCCCCTCGGACCACGCCTGATACTACTTCTATAACTTTTATTGGGTTAATGCAATTGTGTATCGATTGATCGGTCATTTTAAAAGTATTGTATACTAAAATTGTAGTTAACTACGAAAAACTTTTGATAAGTAGAAGTTTATAAACATTGTGTCGCTGATTTTCAGCCACTTAGTTAAGATATAATCAGGCAACATTTTTCTATGTATTATCTCTGGCTACCTACTGACGTAGCGTGATACATTAAGAAGATACTTCTTAACGTAGACCCAAAATGAAAGTTGAATGCATGCTCTTTTTATAATAATATGGATAGTAATATATTTGTACCTTGTATAACACTTATAATTAAAAAGGGTCAGCGCTGACAATCGGAGTTTCGATCAAGCGGGATTTGATATAATAAAATCAAGAGTGCTTGTATAAAGTCTACAAACATGCACATTGGCAGGTATGTCCCTATAGAGAGTAGAGTGATGTCCTAGAGTGTAAGCAATTCTTAAACAAGGGTTACTAAAATCTCCTCCTAAAGGGGTGAAATGTGGCTTATAATTTTGTATGAAGAACTACGTTTATGAAGTTCGAGCATGGGCAGTAGGATGGTGATATTATTGCTTCGAAATTATCCTAGTAGTAGTAGGGTTTTCTGAAGTTTGTAGGTGAAAATCTTATGGCGCGGCCTGATTAACTCGCTACTCCGCATTAATGTAAGTATATTTTTAAATGAAAAGTTGCCACTTCTAGTGTATATTACCCCATAAGTGTAAAATTGGTGATAAAGTTTCTGGTTTAAGGTTTTACTGCGTGGCTTAATTAGCTCAATATTTGGCAAAAAAGAATAAAAGGTAAAAAAATGGTATAGTTATAAGTCAAACAGAGAGACGTACCATTTAAGATTCTACTAAAATTATACACAAATGGAACATGATGGGGTGGGAAGGTTAAGGCGAGAATTTTATTATTTAGCTTTTGGGGCGAAAGTTGAGGTTGGCAGTGTGTACAGGGTTCCCATTTTTTCATGTGGTGCAAAGGAGGGTTTTTAGAAGATAATCCGAAATCTAAGTGAGGCAAAGTGTTAGTTCATAAAAGTTATCAAATTATTCATTTCGATGTCACTCCGATGGTCTGTGTTGGCCCTTTTGCAGCATATGGATAACCTTGATAATAGGAACCTGTTTAGTTATTTAGTGTGTAAGCTTATATTTCTAGTCTGTTCTCTGTCATCGCCCTTTGGCTACGGTTGATGCAAACATTACAAATGTAATTAGAAAAAGCATATAGCTTTTGGCTTGCAAATGTAAATACCTACTTTTATGCATGAATACATTTGGCGTATTTAATCATTGTAGGGACAAGATCGCACGATTGTATATGTTTTAAGTGCACTTTTTCATAAAGCATGGTTACTCTTTGAATCACTGTCACTTTTCGCTTATTTTTTGTGCCTTATGACGTATTGCCGCGTATCAGACAAAAGGGAGTAGGAATTAGAATTCAGGCTTGGACTAACACTTCTCCTTAGAATCTTTAGTAGCTGTCATGTTTGATGCTTTATCAAGTATTTCAAAGAAGTATATGCGAGATTAGTCTTTAGTCTCTAGCTGTTTGGTCGGCGACGTGTTAAAATCGACTGTTTGCATCTTCTCTGCCATGTTTTCAACGTTCTTACTTTTTTACCGTATATATTGTAATGCGTATTCATTTTCACAAAGTAAGATAAGGTGATTAAGTTTTGTGAGTAGAATAGATTGGGAATAAGCAAAAATGTAATAAGCCCAAATTATATTGATAGAAAGTGTAGCGGTAATCTCTTCATAAGTATGTTGATGTCTGAACTTTTAATTGTGTTTTCTGCGGTCACGACATAGCAGTCTATCGTTTGTGTACATGTAGACAGTAAAGGAAACAGTCTGTAGCTATTACACTTGTTGAAAATATTCGCCAGTCAGCAAGGTGATAGCGCAAGTGAATGTCCAGGTTACGTTGACCTAGGTACAATTAAGTATAGTATCGCGTAGTCCTGGGGCAATTTATACATTTGGTAATAATGCTGCAGTTCTTGCGTATGTTGGCCGCAGCCGTAGTACCCGTTACGCCTAATTGTGACAATGTTACCGTACAAACACATCTTATGTTTCTGTTCACGCCTCGACTCGTGGCAGTTGCTGTCATGAAACGTACGAGTAGGAAGGTGAATAGGTATACTGAGTCCCGTCTCTTCTCGGTCCCACGTTTCATGACCGTGTCTTCCATGAACGTTGGCGTTTAGAATAATAAAATAATACCTACAAATGTATATTTTGTGTACTTTTTGTAACAATTTCATCCACGTGTAAGGAGTTGGATAATTTTGTAATCTATAAATTATTACACAAAGGGCCGATTGTTCCAACACCAGATAATTTTATTCAAGGAATAATTTTGAAATTTTGACAGATATTTCATGCAAAAACTGTCAAACGTCAATTTTATTGCTCGAATAAAAGTTATCTGGCGATTGAAAAATCAGCCCCTAATTGTTTATTGTATTTTATATCCAGGAGTATAGTCAGTGTTGTATGATATGGTCCGGATGTTGTTACTGGCTAACAAAGTGGGGATGAGAATGAAAGTGATGTGATACTGATAACAATGACTAGCAGCCTCAACTGTTCTCTCTTATTCACTAAGTAAAATTGTGACATCACCTTTGTTGTGAGCAAGTGTCCCTAAGCAACTCTCAAAATAGGCTATGAAAATTAAAGTAACATAATAATTTGATGTAACAAAAACATGTTTCTAATTCTATCCCTAGTTTGGTAGCTATAGTAAGTTATGTATCACTGTGATAAAGGTTTGAACCGATTGGTTTGAAAGTGTCTAGGCTAAGGCGGATTGGCAAGTAGTTGAGTAATAACTTTTGATAGTGATTGTAGTTTGTAAGGCAGAGAACATGTACAGAGCTTATAATATGTTTAATAAAAAACTATCAAATATATTTTGGGTTTTATTCTTTTTAGATTAAGTAAACTATGTTTTTATTAACAGTTTTTGTTCTACACTATCAATGTATTAATTTAAGGCTGTATACAATAAAGTGAGACAACATTATATCACAGAATTGTTTATTATTCAATTACACTTATTAGGTAACTTTGGATCCTCTTTCTCTTACAATAGATTTTGACTGCCTCAATAATTTACTTGGATGCACTATGTTAGGGTCCGTCTCATCTGCTAAGTCGTCCAATCTCTTTCTCAACAGCTGCTTCAAATCTTCTATACCCTGACCCCTCCTGAGTGCAGATATACCAATTATATCATCAAAGCATATGACATTTTCTGGTCTAACTTCTTCTGGCATTGTGTCCAGCACTGAATTTATGTCTCTGTATGCTTCTTTTATACTTTCCAGTGTCTCTTCAGTGCCAGGCAAATCCATCTTATTTACTGCCAGTATGGCGGGCTTTTGCAGCAGTTCAGCATCATAAAGTTCTAACTCCTTGTTGAGTAACAACACTGTCTCTAGACATGACCTCATTGGGTGTTTAGGGCTGAGCTGGAAGCCTTGCACATCAGCTATGAAAAGCAGTATCTTTGTCCTCTCTACATGTTTCAGGAAGCTATGTCCTAGTCCAATATTAATATGAGCCCCTTCAATAAGTCCAGGCAAGTCAGCTATAGATATCTGCCGTAGGTCTTTGTAAGCGATGATGCCTTTGTTAGGCTTTATTGTAGTAAATGGGTAGTTTGCAATTTTAGGCTGGGCTCTTGATATGGCTTTTAATAATGAGCTTTTGCCAGCATTTGGGAAGCCAACAAGTCCAATATCAGCAATTAATTTTAAGTCCAATCTTATGTGATGTATTTGTCCAAAGTGGCCAAGAAAATTTGTTTCTGGAGTGCCACCAGGACCACCCCTTGCTAATATCACTGTTTCGCCTTCTTTGTCAATAGATCCTAGAACTTTACCATCTTCTCTATACACAGTAACGCCAAGAGGAACTTCAAGTTTTACGTCAGAGCCTGGATTACCGACTATTTTTGTTTTTCGACTGTCTTCTCCGTGTCCTGCACCGACTGTCTTGCCGCGATGTTTGCCCATAATGCTCCTGAGGTTTGCATCCTCTTTCCCGACACAGTAAACACACCCTCCCTGGCCTCCTAAGCCGCCAAACTTTGGGAGGCCAGTCCCACCTGTACCACCTTTTACATGAAGCCTGACGGAATCCAGGAATTTACTACGAAGATAACTCCGCGGTTTCTTTAGTTGTCTTGCAGCAAACAAAGTTCTGAATATGAACACCATTTTTTACAAGCACTATTCAGTTCAGTTCTTCCTTGTTATTATTTCAATATTCATATCAACATTTCTAGGTTATGCCTTATTGTTTTCGTTTCCACTGACAGAGCACAGAACATATATTATACCCTGCTGAAGTGCTGACAGAGTTTCATTTTAATGTATAGACGCCAACACATCAAGCTACTACAACCTGTCAAATTTCTTTAATAGATTTTCAACTTTATCACTGAAGCATTAAGGTTCAAGGTTGATTGGGAAAGTTTGACAGTTTCGGGTAGCTTGACCTGCTGGCGTGTGTACATACCACAATAAAATTATTTTCAGACGTTTGTCGTTGTGTGAAAAATTGTAAAAATGCATTATGGAACCTTTATCATCATTTATAATGCAGTTATTTGAAAGGTAAACAATTAAAAACATAATTTCGGCTATAAATCCATTAATATAACAATCAAAGAGTGATATAATAATACGAAAGATACCAAAATTATATTTTTGGGAATTGAAACGTGATCATAAATTACTCTAAGTGTAAGTGTAATGTAATTTATGTGTCAAAATCACTGTCAAAATCAAGTCGATTTTTTGACGTCTTGTTTTGAATCTCGCTCTTATCAGCCGACATATCGAAATCGATTTGTTTTTCCTTTATTATCAGTTTAGGTAGAATTTAATAGAGGCAAGGCGAGATGTAAGGTCAGTAATGCCCTAGCATTACCGTTATATTTATCCCTTAGGTAGTAAACAAATAAATCCTTTACGTACACGGTAGAAGAAATAAACAAAGGTCCAAAACATGCAACTAGCTCTTATCGCAGTCACCCTGGTGTGTGGAATACTTACCCCCGCATCATGCAGCCTTGGAGATAACTCAGGAGTATATGCCGACTGCTTGAATAAAGTTGAAACTGAAAATTGTATCAACAGTAAGTGTTCATAGTTTTTATTACAGCCCCATTATTTTAGGCCATAGAATACGCTAGCTAGGCCCGCTAATAGTTTCTGGGCTGCACTATGCACCATGACACAGTTTAATATAACGCGCCTAATTTTCAGGCCCGGAAAGACCACCTGTAGGCAAAACAAAAACTTCAACAATTACCTCAATCAATATTAAATATCAATCATTTAAAATCACTTCCAGATGGTGAATCATTTAAACCTGAAGCTGCACTGCAGCAGGACTTCTGGAGCAGCCTATTACGATGGTCCTGCAGGGAAGAGTGTCGCTACCACTGCATGTGGATCACCGTGAGAAGGTTCCATAAAGCCGAGAGAGAAACCCCAAAGTTCCATGGCAGGGTAGGTAGGCCACTTTATTGTAAGTTTCATAAGTGATCTTGTGGGGTTTTTTTTAATGAATTTTATTCACTGACTGGACACGTCTCTCAATCTGTGTCTGTGGTGTGGGTGTGTGTGTGTCTGTGTGGTGTCTGTGGTCTGTGGTTCTTTCCTCAAAAGACCATTTCAGACGCCAATCTACATGGTCTTCACAAATGATCTGACCAAGATTATGTCTCGATTTTAAAAGAGACTGTGACCTGTAAGTTTGTTTTGACCTTTCTTCTCAGAGTAGTCAGATAGGAATCTTTAATCATCTAGTTTAAAAAAAATATGATTTACGTGTAAAAGTCTTCACTCAAATGGTATGTAAGGAAGTTAATTCTTCTCCTTGTTTTATAAAAAAAAGTGCCTCTCGCTTAGGTATTACTTTATAAGGTTGTAGAAATTTATAGGCAAGTCCTGTTTTATTTTGAACAGCAGTCCATCATGCCACACTTGATCAAATACCTGAGATACATCCAAAAAGGCTGCAGCACTTCTACTGTTGTCGGCTTATGTGAAATAAATTGTGCTGCAGATAACACAAAGCCTCTATGGGGTCTCAAAAGGTGAAACTAGATTGCAGTTGGTCAATGTAAACGAGTACCTACTGGGCGCCGCACCTTGATGATTAATGGCCAGCAAGAAAGACTCATTATCTTTCTCTACAGTGGCCATTCGTACGAGTCCTGGGCATGCAAGAACCGGCATCAGCCTTCGCTTCGGTGCTGAACTTTGCAGCCAATGCATACATGTTCAAGAAGATACGACGGACCCCAGTTTCAAAAGGCCCTGACACACCTTTTATTAAGTTCTGGTGTGGTTTTGCTATGGTAAGTTTTATCAGTTTCTTTTTTAGTTCTGTATGTTTCTAGCGACACGACAAGGGCTCTCAAAGTATCAGCGCGAGGTGGTACGATGACATGAGCTCTCCTCGAATAACTGTGCTGATATGAGAGAAAGTGTTACCATTTTATTTCGCCCCCAGGTATGCATGAACGCGTGGGTGTGGTCCACCATATTCCACATGCGCGACACGTGGTTCACCGAGTTCATGGACTATGCATGCGCACTGTCCATGGTCATGGGACTGTTCGTCGCTGCAATCGTCAGGTAAACATGAAATATTAACTGTTCTCTTGAATTATCTCTTGTACATATTCTCAATAAGATAGGGTTCCTCGGGTCTGTTCGGACTCAAGATCCCATCAAGGATGGGAACAAAGTAGCTTGTTCAACCCCTCAGCATTCTAGAGCACGCTTTGATAATTAATCCACATGAACACTGACCCTAGACGGTCCTAAACCCGAAAGGTTCTAAGCTAAAACTCATATGTGCAGATTGGCGTCTGTAGGTATGCTACAGATTGGTGCAACGTAACATGAAAATTTCATGTTACGTTTCAAATATAACATAGTGGAACAAAATCGCCTAGTTTTTGTGTTACATTTCATCTGGCATTGTACAAATTCGGACGGCTCATCTGTGTTACTTACATTACGTGTTACGTTTCACCACTTTGTAGCCGGCAATAGTTTTTACGGTTCAAAAAACAAATCAAATCTTTTGCCGAACGATATTAGGATCTCTGGTAACTATCAAACAGTCTATAAGTAATAGCTTATCCATGTTACTTGCAGAGTTTTCTACAAGAAAGCGAAGCTGATGACGTTCGTCGTGCTGTCGGTGCCGCTGTTCTACTTCGTGACGCACGTGCGCTACCTGTACTCCGGCGTCATCAATTACGACTACAATATGAAGGTCAACGTGTTTTTCGGTAAGTTAAGGCGACTTAGGTAATTTGAATGTTGTTGCCAAGAAATAAAGAAAGATCACAATATCCATGAACTTACGTATGTCGCGTCTTAAACCTGTGTTGTTTTTACTTAAGCTTTCAACTTCAACAATTCGTAATTTACCAGATAAATGTGTGAGAGCAGGGATGGCAAAGCAACACAACAGCAGGGGGGGAGGGGGGAGAGCTTCTACCTTTAGGCCAACCGCCGTCGATTAATGAGAAGTGAGTAGAGCTAGCAACTAAAAACGAGTTGCGACAAAAGAGCACTCACCGGCGGCGTGAACAGTCAGCGATCAACTATTAATATATATTATGTTATCTCTTTTACCAACAAAGGAACCTACAAAATTTTGTACGTTCCTTGAGCGAGAAAGTCGTTGACGTAGTCGCTTCGTCGGCCGTTGGACAGATGCCTATATTCTGTACCTACCACTAATGAATGATGATAATATTGACGAATCATCAAAGATGACGATGATTTGTGGAGGATAATGATGCATTAGGAGTCCTACTACGTCATTATCCTATTATCTTAAATATTGAATCTAAGTAGTGCAATTGTGCGTTGTGTGTGTGTGATTTTTTTTTTTTAATAAAAAAACGTTGCCCCACACTAGGAATTTATCCTGTGTCGTGGGTGCGTTTACAGACATATAAACTCACATACACTAACAGCCAGACCCGGAACAACTTATTGTAGGTCATACAAATATTTGTTCCGTGCGGGAATCGAACCCGCGACACGCAGCGCAGCAGTCAATCGCTTAACCACTGCGCCAACCGTGCCGTCAATTATTTAAGTACTAAAAAAGTAACTATCTGACCCCACAGAATATGCAATGCATTTTTTATTAAATAATGGATTAGGTACTTGATGCCGAGTATCACAGAATAAAAATAAATATGGACCTAAAAATCAAGTCTGCAATGACCTTAGGTCTGGTTACGGATGGGTGGACGAATATTTGTGGTAAAGGAGTCGTAAATTTTATAATTACAACACCTGAACCCAATTTTAGGAAAAGTATATAAGTATCCAGGTACACAAAGAAAAACGGCTGATTATATTAGCAATCAAATTGTAATCGTACTGGAAGAAATTGACCCAGTAAAATTCGTTGCGATTATTACCGATAACGCAAGTAACATGCGTGCAGCGTGGAGGCAAGTTCAGACTTTGCATCCACATATCGATTGCATCGGTTGTGCTGACCATGGACTGAATTTATTATTTAACGATATCATGCGGATTGAGCATTTAAAGTGTGTTTATGAGGAATGCAAGAAAATTTTAAAACATATAACTAAAAGACATTTTTGCTTAGCAACGTTTGAAGAAAAACAAAAAGAAAAGTACGGAAGTCAGTATTCGACTTTGAAACTTCCAAGTAAAATAAGATGGGCGGGGGCTATTCTGACTTTCAAGTCGTTACTGGCAAATCGCGACGCTTTATCAGCTTTGGTGATCACTCAAGATATCCAAATTGATAGAAATGTAAAACAAATTAGGTATATTGTCGGACTCATTTTGGTCAAGATTAAAAGTTATGGAAGAGATGCTACCCCCATAGCCGAAGCAATACAAAATTTGGAATCTGTTAAAGGATTAATTTCGGAAGTACTGACTTATTTTAAATGATGCCGTCATTTAAAAAAATCAAGAAACAAATTGAGCATATTGTGTTTCCGAATGACTGTTTTGAAATTGCTGTTAGTAGATATGCCATTTGAAGAACGCATATTATTTTGTATTCAGCCTATTCATTTGTCCGCGTATTTGCTCGATCCTAGGTTCCACAATTCCATAAACCCACATTACGAACCCTTAAATGACAACGAGTTTATCCAAGTGTCCCAGTATACCTATAGCTAAGCTTGCTCACGTTATGCAAAAAAACACATTTGAAATAATGGCAAACTTCGCTGAATACCAAGCTAGAAGTGGGTTTTGGGCCAATGAAATAATTTGGCAACCAGTAAACAATTTACACCCCCGCGACTGGTGGAAAGGATTTTGTCACTTAAACAACTTTCATGTGTTGCCATAAGATTGTTGAGTGTTCCACCATCAACTGCGGCGTCTGAAAGAAATTGGTAAATTTTTGGTCGAACGCAATACAAAAGATAGGAATCGCCTTCTTCCAGAGCGACTTATTAAACTTGTTTACATTCGATCAAATTTACATTTAATGCAAGCTAAAAATTCAAAAAATTCAAAAAATTCATTTATTTTGTGAACACAGGGTACAATGATCTTAAATGTATATAATATAGTGTTTGGTCCAACCTATGTTCCGCCGACAGGCATACAAAATAGTGATGCTATGATCAAGATTAAATTAATTGTAAAAATCTCTTAAACTCACAATGTGAACAAATATGAATTGTCAAAAGTTTAATAAAATAGTAAGTACAGATAAGATAAAACAATGTCAGCAATATACGGCACGGTTGGCGCAGTGGTTAATCGATTGACTGCTGCGCTGCGTGTCGCGGGTTCGATTCCCGCACGGAACAAATATTTGTATGACCTACAATTAGTTGTTCCGGGTCTGGCTATTTGTGTATGTGAGTTTATATGTATGTAAACGCACCCACGACACAGGAGAAATTCCTAGTGTGGGGCAACGTTTTTTTTAAAAGAAAAAAAAAAAAATATTAGTCGTCAAAATTAATTAAATTAAAATAGTCTAATTATGTAAAAAAAAAAAATACAATGTCAGCAGAGATTAAAATTATCAAAAATTACAATTGCATAATAATAATATAAAATTAAATAATAACACAATAATAATTCCAAAATTATGATTAAATAAATTTGTCATTCAGAAACTGGTCTAATGTGTAATAGCAGTTTTGAAGTAGCAGCTTCTGTAGAGTGTTTCTGAATTTTTGTAATGGCATACCTACATTTAATTGCATCGGGAACTTTATTATAAACTAAAAAAGAAACTTTAGAATTCGAGCTCGAGCGTGAAACTGACTATTCTTCGGACAGTGAAATTGAGAATGTGGCCGAGGAGACTATTATTTTTTACCTTATTAAAAAATATTTCAATAAAACTTGTTTTTTTCAACATCTCCAAAGGATTCTTTCTGTTAATTTTTCAATAAAATATGTGAAAAAAACGAAAAAAAACATTGTTTTTTTCGGCATTTTCAACGCTAAGTCCTCGAGTCTCTCGCTCAAGTTTCGCTTCTGTTTCACCAGGCGTGTTAGGATCACTAATCTGGCTGGGAGTATCCTGGTTCCAGTGGATGCTGGGCCGGCGCTACGCGTGGCGCATGCTGGCCTTCACACTGCTGTCGGGCATGGCACTCACGTTTGAGCTGTTCGACTTCCCGCCGAAGTTCGACATCTTGGATGCGCACGCGCTCTGGCATTTTAGCACTGCGCCTTTGCCTCTGTTGTTTTATAAGTGAGTGTATGTAAAGCTGTACAAGGATCTTTTACGCCGCCATTTTGTTTTTTCTTTACGTTTCACAATAAATATAAAATGTTTACCAACAGCACCCTTCTGTCAACGTCATTCGAGCGCCAAAAGATCCTTGTAGCGCTGTATAGGTTATGAATACGATATTCATGGTTACCAAACGCGGTGTAACATTGTTGCAGCAACCTGCAACATTGCATACAGGTTATTATCTGAAACATGTTTTTTTTTATGGTATACTTAATCCAGTGCTGTAATTTTTGTTATATAATCATATCAATGCTGCATAATCAATTGCTGTAATTTTTGTTATATAATCATATCAATGCTGCATAATCAATTGCTGTAATTTTTGTTATATAATCATATCAATGCTGCATAATCAATTGCTGTAATTTTTGTTATATAATCATATCAATGCTGCATAATCAATTGCTGTAATTTTTGTTATATAATCATATCAATGCTGCATAATCAATTGCTGTAATTTTTGTTCCACATGCATAGGGGGCGGGATTTAGGCCTGTTTTCACTACCACTGGGCAATACCTAAAATGCCTAAATAAAAGCGCACTGCTAAATTTTCAACGCTTGGTTCAGCGCCGAGAGTTGAAAATCCAACGTGCAATAATATTTAGGCATTACAGCTAGTGTTAGTAAAAATAGGCATTAATGTTTTTTGGGCCCGAAACAGCAAAGAATTAGCTGCCTCACAATCTGCCTATAATTACTCGTTATTTATTGTTCCAGGTACGTAATAGATGATCTACGCTATCTAGGGTCCCGCGAAATGGAGAAATTCGCACTCAAGTTGACTTGAGTTGAAAAAACTGTACAGGTTTCGATCATAAAGGGCTGCAATGACAATTCCGCAGTCTATTCGTGGATGGACCTCAGACGGGAGTAACTGACTCCGCGGGATTCAGCACAAGATTTTTTAACCTTTTTCAAATTTAATAAAAACGTTAATACTATTTGATTAACTTTAATTTATGGCAGCCTATTGCTCAATGAAAAAACATAAATGAAATTAAAGTGAAAGTAGAGAACTCGAGAAAGCACACAAGGAATTGATGCGTAGAGCAGTGCGTTCCTGCTGTCAAAAACAGACTATTTTGTACTAAGATTTCCACCTGTATTCACAAACAATACTTGTTTAATTAAGCTGGCAATACTATGCAAGGTAAGGCATTTCTCAATGCGTTCCTTATGACAGGCCTTTAAATTCATATTACATTAAGGGACGATAGTGCCGATCGCCACTTAAGTATTGTCTATGAATAGGTTTATGGAACCTTGTGCGTTCGCGCGCGCTGTGAGACTTCATAGTCATTCATAGTAATGTTTATGAATACGGGTATTAGATGTGCAGCTTTTCTGTCTGCAGTGTTCAGAAGAAATTAAAGTACAAAAAAAAGCACATTCCGATAGCACCGTTTATATATTTCCAAAGCCAAATGACTGGCCATGTTTGTTCAGAGATTGCTGTATTTTGAGAATACTTAATAGTAACGTATTTCATATTTGTAATTTACTAGATTTTTCGCACTATCACAACTACGACTGAAATTGAAATAGAATTTCTTATAAATCTGCAATATTGTTATTTTTCTATGCTATTGTTAAATGGAACGTCCTCTCAACGAATCGTGAACTTTCGTGTCGTGTTCTTGGTTGCCCATGCGCTGTTCAAATCGAAGCGTCCAAGATTTCGACCAATCAGATCGAAGTTAGGCGGAATCTTGTGAGTAGTCTTTTTATTTTTTACACTTTTATGAGCTTACCTACCGAACAGTAGTAATTTGTTACTTCGGTCGGCGCTCAAGCACATGCTGGCAAAACAAGTGTCGTTGCGAAGACAATCGCACCTATTTTACTGGTTTGTTCTACATTACCTAAGTATTATATTTGTATTTATATGATAGAGTAGATTGTAAGCATAGCCAGTTTACAAACTGGCACATGTATCAATGACCAAGACAACATAACAATGTTTATAAACATATTTTCTTTATTACTGGCTTTAAAATGTTTCAATAAAAAGATTAACGTTAAGACTGAAATTTTTATTAGACATTTTCCACACAAGGCATGCACACTCACAAAGACAGATCACAAAAACCACAAAACGACACTTATCGTTCCAGTATCTAATCAGTTAATTTTCAAGTACTAACTTCTTCCATTGCTCGCCACAATGGATGCCCATCTTATGTTTCTTGAGCCATGCCATCCCCTTGGATGCAGACTTCACGTTAATTTCTTTCTCATTATCGTTTTCTCTGCGTATACTCAGTTCATTTTTTGGAACTTGCGTGTTAGGTTGGACGAGCGCAGTTCTGGCCTCGTAGGTTCGGTAGTACGCAGGCTTTTGAGGAGTTAACGGGTCGGAGGACTGCCTCTCTGAGGAGTACCGGGGCCTATTGTTGTGGAACATGAGCTTTTCGTCCCAGTACCTCCGGTACTCTTGCTCCATGTACGGTGACCTCTTTTTCTCGGGGCTTCTGTCCCTCTGATAAGTTTTATTGTAGGATATCTTTGAATGAGTCTTACGCTTCGGAAGGTTGTGTGTCCGAGTCCTGTTCCTCGGATTTTTCTCTATTTTCTGGCTGTATACAGTCTGATAGTCATCGGAGTCGCTGGTGGTTACTTCCTCGCTATCTGATATTTCAACCCATTTGTTTGGTTTTTCCTTCGGCTTAAACAACTTTACAGATTTTAACATCTTGGTAAACAATCCTTCCTTTCCTTTTTTCTGTAATTTAATTAAAATATATGTAATTAAAATCACAAAAATAAGTCTGATTTAGTAGTAGTGTGTGCGGACGCTTACATGTTTAAGTTCCGGGACGTCCTTCTGCACTCGCCCAACGATAGTGGTACTAGTATCGGGCTCGCTGCTCGATGTCTCCGAGTCGGTGATGCCGTTTGCGTTCTGTACCATCGCTTCACGAAATGTTTTTTCCTCGACTTCAGGCACGACGGGCTGCTTGTTCTTAGCGTGCAAATATCTCTCACGCCTATCCCTCCTCACCCTAAACTCTGTGTCAGTACTGGCCACCACTTGAGATCGCATACTTACTTCATGAGATGGTAATTTGCTTTCAATAGTTGAGTTAAAGGTATCTGACGTGTCTATCATGTCTTTCTTCATAAATAATTCCGATACAGCCTGCACTACGTTCTTAATTATTTTTGGTTGCTTTTTTGGCTCGGTTTTCAAAATGATTGGAGTTGTAAAACCATGCAGAGATTTTCCCATTTCATCATACTCGCTTAGCGAAGTGTCTTTGTTTGGAAAATCCATGGTAAGAGCCATAGATTTGTAGATTTCCTTTATTAATTTCTCAGTTTCCTTACTGTGTTCTTGTTTTACCTGTTCAGTATTGGTAGCAGTCGTTGTTGCTTGCTTCATGCCAGAAGGTTTTAGCTGAGAGCTGCGGTAGCAACTGGAGCACATATGTCGCCCCCCTGGGTTTTGTATGAAAACAGGAAAGTTGTGGAAACATTTCATTCCTCCATGTGGGCAACAGTACTGACTGGGGTTCATCTGTCGCGAGCACGACGTGACATAGGGAGTGGGGTTCATAGCGTAAGGGCTGTACGTAATACTATTCATAAAAGTAGACGCCTGCATGTTGTTATGTGATGGTCCTTTTTGAACGACTGCATCTTTCTTTGGTTTATTCTGAATAACCAGCCCTTTTGTTTGACTGGAGACTTTAACTTCTGCTAGAACAGATTGAAGTATACTTTTGATTTGATTTAACGTTGCTTCTGTTTTAGTATCGGCCGAGTTCACTTCGATGGTGCTCATTTCTGTTTGACATTCACTATTATTTATAACAGTGGTCAAACATTCGGCGTTTTTTTTGTTCACTGGAATCGGTTGTAAACTTTCTAGTTTTTTGGGTTTCTTGCTAGTTTTTTTAGGATAAACATTTCCAAAGTCGATAGAACAGCTTTTCGATGTCTCAATGTTTATTGGCCGCTCTCTTCTGTATATTTCCTTTCTCCGCTTTGCCAATATTCTTGTAATTGGTTCTGTTCTATTGTACGAGACGGGCATTTTTCTGCCATAGCTATCTTCTCTGTCTCTGATGGTATAATCAGCTCGTGGTCTCGCAGTGTAGTAGTTTGTCGTGGGTAGAGGGTATAATGAATGGTAACGATACTTCGTGCGGACATTCTCTGGCCAACATTTCATGTCAATATGTGGCCTTAGTTCTTTTTTTCTTGGCCTCTCGAAGTCTTTTCTAATCTTTACCGGCTTTTCCTTTACCGGTATTAAGTCGTATTGATCGGTGTCATAGAAAGCACTACCCTGGTTCATCTGGTGGAGCATGTAAGTCTGAAAATGATTCTGTTTATTGACGTGCTTGTCGATGTTGTGAAATGGACTGTGGCAACACGAGCATATGTCAGATTCGCAAGGGCAGGTGACCTCGCTGTGTTGCTGCACATCCCTGCAGATAGGTGATGAGAACTGACTCTGTAAGGATATGTTATCTCCTAGCACTTCAGGTTTATATTGCCTGCTGACCATTGCAGCCAAATACGAACGAGACATAACGTCATTTCTGTCGTAGTTTGGCACCTCTTCACTTACATTAGATTTAATGAAAGGAGAACTATAAGTATGTGCGTAGTACACACATGGCGAAGTCCCTTTTTTATTTTTAAGGATCTTTTTCTTCCTTTTAAATAAACTTTGTCGTTGGTTGTTGGTTTTTGAATCGCATATCTTAGGTGCTGTGTTATAATTATCCAAGTTGTTTACCGCGTGAGTACAGTAATGATCCCTGTTGTATGAATTAGCTTTCTGGGTACAGTATTGATCCCTGTTTTTAGGCTTGACTTCCTGGGTGTAGTAATGATCCCTGTTGTTAGGCGTTACTTCCTGGGAGTAGTAATGATCCAATTTGTTAGGCTTTACTGGCTGGGTATAGTAATGACCCAATTTGTTAGGCTGGACTTCCTGGCTGTAGTATTGGTCGATGTTGTTAGGCTGGGCTTCCTGGCTGCAGTAATGATCCATGTTGTTAGGGTTTTCTGCCTGGTCGGCGCCTTGGAATATTGCAGAGTAATCTCTCGAGAGAGTAACAGGTGCCGTATCCAAATCAGTTAATATGAACGAGACGTTAGACTTCCCTTTGCTGTCCAGATATGTTGGACTCTTACATCGATCACAATCTAATGCATTACAAGATACCGCTTCACTTGTAAAGGTAGGAGAGTTGGATTCTATGATCGCTGTGTTGACGGTCTGCTTGCCTGATTTGTTAAGTCTCAGAAACTTGCTGGTTCTGCTAGATTTGCAAACTGGTGGGTCCTCCGATGGTAGCGATTGAAAAGCGGAGGCGGCGTCTCCCAGTTGCTTTTCTAAATGGATTATCTTTTGTTGCAAGTCTGTGACGTCTATTGGTATACAGGATATAATTTTAACTTCAGTTTGCGACTGTGTGTTACCTAAAACAGATAAAAATATAATTATTGTTATTTAGGACTTAGTAGAAGAGCTTCTGCTATGAGTTCGATTGTTGTAGTATCTACAAACCTTGGTGATGAAATAGTACTAACTCATCTTATCATTGATATCCTATTCCAAGCACCACGTTATTGCCTGGCCAAAATCATCTAAATGCTTGTCTGGAAGTTAATTTGTGAAATCGTAGTAAAGACTACGGAAGTACAGACCGACACACTTTAGCGTTTATGGTATCAGTGTGTACCTACTTGGTCCTGGTTAAAGGCAATAGTATGCTAACCCTCTATTGTGGACGTGTAATGAAAGTAGATACATACTTTACCTAAATTAAAAGCGACCCTTTTCAGGAAGTTCTCGAGGCCTTTGAAGCGTTTCTTACACACTGCGCCAGGGAATACTTCTGTGCTCATGTTGCTAGTACACTGCAAATTGTTTTATTTTGATTAAAACAACGTTTTAGATTAACACCGAAAGCATAAATCCTTTGCGGGCCTTTGCATTGTGTTTATTGTATCGAAAGGGCGGTGCTTGTTTGTACGAGAACGACCCCGCTCAAGAACCTTCGTGCCTGCTTGCGACATGACGCTCTGTTCAGCGTACCCACTGCTAACTCTAGTAGAACGATGTTTATTAGGTACGTGCGATTGTTCGTGATGAGGCTGCCCTCTGTGTCCCAAAACATGCAGTCAAAGTAACCTCTGCGCTGCCATCGATAACGCCGTGGAAGTCGAAAATTTTAGGCCAACAAGGTCTAAAATACAGCCGTGTCAGTGACACGAGACGCATTAAGGACTGTTTGTTACGATAGTATTCCAGCATTCTAAGACCCTGCCGCAACTTGTCTTCGTTGTTGTTCATCAGACAAACAATGCGGTAAAGATGACAGGTGAGCAGGCGTCGAAGCAGCATTCCAAACCTTTGTCTTATCAGGGTTGGCCAACGGTATGCTTATAGCGGGGGAGTGCTGGGTTCTAAGCAAAAAGTTAATGTCGACTTACCTCCAGAAAAGGGCAGGTTCAATTCACCTGTTACCCGAAAAAGGGTGCTCCTCCAACAAATAATTTCATTTTGAGCAGTTCCTGATGTAATTTAACAATAAAACTTAACCTAAATTACAAGAACTATCAATCACGGCCGGTCACATTTGGCTCTCTGACATTTGTTACATCTTTCAATCAGTGGACGTTGGACATAAACATTCCATTATGTAAAATGTTTGAATTCAACAAGTATTTTCCGGCCAGTTTGAGTGCCATAACTAGTTTTTGAGGTTGCTCCAGTAGCGGGGGAGTCCAAAGTTAGAGAATGTCAAAGTTGTAAAAAAAAGTAATGTTATAGGGCGCCAAAACCTTATGGGAGGGATTTTTGGGTCATCTTCAACATAAAAAAAATAGTCAGCTGCAAATGCTGGGAAATGGAAATGGGGGGGATATTGTCAGTCGCGTAAACGAAGGTGATTGTTGCGATGGCACATCAGGGATAAATTCGAAACCATGGGTAGTAGGGCAAAATTTTCATAGCTCACCTCAATTTTGAAGGAAAATCAAATTGCATTACCTATTATTTATTTATTGAAAACGCTGCCTGAACCGAGAATCGATCCCGATTCCTCTTACTACAAAGCGCTCTACTATCGCTCAGTGTAAAATACAGGATATTTTACACTGGGCGATAGTATTGCTGACAAGGATTAAATTCTGCAAAGGAAGTGTCAGTTTTTTTGCACTTTTTATTTTGCATAATAAAAAAGAATGCCGTTTCCTATGATTTGACACATTATATTTGTTCACAGCATTAGCCGTTTTCACACTGCGACGATAACAACACCGACACTTTTATATCGTATCGTCAGCTCGGACGACATCGTAACGATATCGTAAAAGTAAAAAAAAAAAGTAAAATATTTTTATTGTTTCTCATAAAATTGTTCTACAGCACAACATTGAGGCAGCCCCAGTAAGTTATAAGGATACTTGTGATGGGTTACCTCGCAACTTCCCATGGGTTACTATCTACAATGTTGAGACACAATTAAAACAAAAGAAAAGAAAAAGTTTAGTTTCTTGGATGTTATCTACAATTTTTTTGTAGTTTGTTCGTGAGTATCAAAATGGCGGGATCAAGTCTCCAATTTAAAATGTATCACATTAAAATGTTTGTACTACATATGTATTAATTGTACCCTTAAGAAGACATTTGTTCCTCTAATGGTAAAGGAAGTATGTCAAGACATCCCTGGTCCCGCCACTTTGACATCAAAGTGGAGGTACCTTCTGGAAGCGCTACTCAGAGGCAGGTAATTCACACCCGAAGACTTAGTACTACATATGTACAGGTATATACTCAATTTGCAATACAATAAATTATAAATGACAAATTCAAGTTATGTGATTAAAACACCGGTCCCGCCAATTTGATGATTAATGTTATCGCTTTATTCATATGAAAATCGTTAGAGCTCGTGCAAAATCAAATGTGGAGTACGTCCTAAGTACATGAAAGTGTGTAATTTTCATATTCATAACCTAAGTAAATCAAAAGTTATCTATCATTCATCGTTTAATCGTATCATTTGTCTTTGAAATGGACACGTCTATGCAGAAATTTTGAAATATATATCAGAATTATTAAGATTGCTTGTTTCATTTCTGCATAGACGTGTCTATTTCACAATCGCTACTTTTAACTTTCGGGAAAGCAAATCTTATGCATTTAGTTTTTTTTCCTATACTATACTAAATTATTAGCAGTTAACCAATTTTCCACCTGCAGTACCTAGGGCGTTATTTACGTCGTGAAGATTTGATGCGCGTCTATTTATCTTAAAAATTAAGGAAGTATCGTCAGCAAATAACACCATTTGTAGTTGGTTTTTAATAAATGGGGTAGGTCATTAATATATACTAAAAAGAGAAAAGGACCTAATATCGAGGCTTGCGGAACACCCATTTTTACTTATAAACCAAGTGAATTGAGACCATTTATTTGAATTTTTTGTTGTCTTTCATTTAAATAAGATTTTTCTAAACTAAGCGCAAGATTACCTACAGCACTATACTCAAAATATTTATTGCTTCCACATGTGAACTTAGGTGTTAGGTTTTACGGAAACCTACCTAGTCCGTAATGCTCAAGTTTCAAGAGTAAGGTTTCGTGATTAACGCAGTCAAATGCCTTGGAGAGGTCAGACAAGATTCCTATGCCATCTTGGGCCTCCTCCCTGGCTGAAAATATGTGTTTTAATAAGGTGACACCGGCGTACAACGTCCTTTAGTGAAATCATATTGCTGATAGTGTAAGATTTTGATGGTGTTAAAATGATTATGTTGAGCATGCAATTATTTGATTGAGCATTCCCTTTTGGAACACCTTGCTAAATACCGGCAACACGGATACTGGTCTGTAATTTTTGGTGTCTTTGCTGTCCCCAGATTTAAAGTGGTATACCCACCGGTGGCCACAGCGGTGGCTGGTGTACCCAGTGGTTTCCTTACTGTATTTATTTAATCCAGGAAGACTCCTTGATCTACACACAAATCTATATATATAAAAACGAAACCCGTTTTCCGTTGTCACGACATAACATGAAAACGGCTTGACCGATTTGGCTGATTCTTTTTTTAGAATATTCCTTGAAGTACGAGGATGGTTCTTACGCAGAGAAAAATTTTAAAAATAGGGTAGGAATAGGGTAGGAGTAGTGTAGGAGTAGGGAAGGAGTAGAGTAGGAGTAGGGTAGGAGTAGTGTAGGAGTATGGTAGGAGTAGGGTATAGGAGTTGGGTAGGGGGTAGGGTAGGAGTAGTGTAGGAGTAGGGTAGGAGTAGGGTAGTAGTAGGGTAGGGGGTAGGGTAGGTGTAGGGTAGGAGTAGTGTAGGAGTAGGGTAGGAGTAGGGTAGGAGTAGTGTAGGAGTAGGGTAGGGGATAGTAGGAGTAGGGTAGGAGTAGTGTAGGAGTAGGGTAGGAGTAGGGTAGGAGTAGTGTAGGAGTAGGGTAGTAATAGGGTAGGAGTAGGGTAGGAGTAGGCTAGGAGTAGTGTAGGAGTAGGGTAGGAGTAGTGTAGGAGTAGGGTAGGATAGGGTAGGGGGTAGGACACCACGCGAACGAAGTATCGCCGGGCAGCTAGAAATAATTTATATGGGAAAACAACGTTTGCCGGGTCAGCTAGTTAAATATAAAAGCTAAGTACAAACTTTGATAGACATTCCCCATAGATCTTCGGTAAATTTGATTTTGATTTGCCGAAAAGCTTTTATAACTATCATAGGGTTTATATGTTTAAATTGAAATTCAACCGCGCAGCCTGGAACGTTAAAAATAAAACACATTAAATCCTTTTTTATCAAAATTCTTAAAACAAAGGAAAACGCAATAATTTCCACTGACTTAACCTCACACACAATTACAAAAACATTCGTGGTCTAAGACCACCCACTTGTGGTTCACCGTAACTCGACTTGTCTTTTCCTAACAACGTCCGTACTATGAGGTTCCTCGGAGAGAAAGGATTCCTTTTGTAAAACAATTTCTTTAGCATCGCATTTCTTAACTTTAGATCACCAGCAGCTAGCTCCCTCTCAGCCTTCAAAGAGAATTTCATTGGATCAGCATTCAGCTTGCCGTGTTCCGCCATGGCTTTAGCCTGCAGTTTCTTCCAGTTAAACAACGGCTTCATTAGTGGTCGTGGTGGAGGGGCTGATGTCGCCTGCGTCTGCGTGGCGCAAGTGTTGTGGTTGAATTCAGCTACGATATCAGTTGGTGCTTGCATCTTCTTTTTGATCTTACGGAAGATGGACATCTTTCTTACGCTTTGTGTGCCAATACTTTTTACTTCTATTTCCCTCAAACAGAGAGGAACTTGTGGCTCTTGCATGGGTTTGTAGGGATTATCATAGGCGGTGTGAAGAGGTGGAGCTGTAGGCCGCTGTTTGGAAGGGTAGGGAGGTGCAGTAGCTTGTTCTCGCATCCTCGAATGCCCCGCTCTCGGCGCGTACATGTCATGGATTGGCGGTGGTTGCGCGTAGTCCGGTGAGCCTGGGTTGTATGGTGGATTATAATCTGTTTGATATTCATTAGGTCTTTGATAGTTTGACGGCATGGGCGGTGGGTGGTAGTACTCCTGTCCATGCATCATGTAATTCGTTATGTGTTGTCGGTATGGTCCGTCTCTATACGGTGACCTTGGTTTTACTTCTACATCTATAACACTTTCACTTTCGCTAAGTTCTTCAATAACATCTTTTTTCTTCTTCTTTAAAAAACCAATAGACCGAAGAACATTTGAAAACGTTTTCCGTTTAGTCTGAAAAATAAAAAGGGGAATTATTTTTGATTCTTCATAAGGTAGATAATCTGCCGCGAGACTTTGTACCTAATGAACGGGGTTAAATAGTTGGTTCTCACCTTATCGTCAGTTGTTGTTTCTATTTCAGTTTCAGATGTAGACTGCGTTACTTGTAAACTTAGCTTTTCTAAAATAGTATCTGAATAACTTTCATTAGTTGTGCTAATATATGGTTCGGAACTTATTCTTGATCCTATCGCTTCACAACTTTTTGAATAACACTTGAGCGGGGGTGTTCCCACTTTTGCATCATGTTTAGAATTGGTAAGCCTAGAACTTTCCCCGACGCTTCTTGATGTTAAAAGTTTGGCTTCTGCTTTTCTAGGCCCATGTCTATCAATACTGCTTTCATGATCTTTTTTTCTAACTGGTCCTTGGGCTACGAATTTGTAAATTTCTTTAATAAGATTATCGGTTTCTGTGTGACACGTTTCAGTATGACAAGCTGTGGCGGTGTTCTTATTACAGCAATGTTCGTGAGCCGGTTCCATACCAGCGTTGACGCAGTTTGTACATGTGAAACTTGGGCTGGGCATCATATATCCGTTCTGCATGGGCATAGGGTAACTCATGGGACAAATTGGCATCACGGGATAACAACAAGGATTTTGAAACGACGACATGTACGGAGAAGCACTGCACCCTGCACCAAAATTGTTAATACTATGCCTACTGTTAGGCATCGCGCCGCTATTTAACTTAGTACTATTTTCGTTTGTAAAATGGACATTGTCCCCGGTTTTTGAGGAGGCATCAGATTTGTCGCATTGTGACGCAATTGTTTCTTTTTTTATTTCGTGTAGAAAACTTTGCAGGATATCCTTTATTTCGCATAGTGCTTTGTCTGTCTTATCAACAGGTATTTCTTCCAATCTAATTTCTTCGGTTTTATTAAATGTTGTATCAACACTAACATTTGCTTGGTCGTTTGCATAAGGTAGATATTGTAAACTGCTCATAGTAGCGTTGTCTTGCCGGCAAAGTTTCTCGACTTGACATGTCGTGTGTTTGCGTGTTTTGCGTGGTTGCTCTTTAATAAAATTTGGAACATGTACTGATGTTACATCACTCTCCAACAGCACACGCTCGCGTTGACACCTTCGCCTGTACGGTGAACCCTTCTTAAATGTGTGCTTGACGTGAGCCACGTAATCTTCGAAGTCAGAGTTATAATATTGTGATTTCAGATTAAGCCGGGGTCTTAATGTCCTAGGTGACGGTGGAACTTCCCTATAATATTCATATGGTAACATATTATCCACACAGAATTTCTGTCGAGTCTTAGGGCTAGACTTTTCTTTGACGGGAATAAGGTCGTAAACATCAGAACGATTAAATATGTCTACGTGAGCCCTGCGATGCTTTCCGCGGGGATGTTTCTTAGAGCTGTAGAGGCGAGTGTCGCAAATACTTCTCATTTCACTGACGTCGAGGTGTCTTCTTCTATGCTGTTGTCCGTCGTAGCAACATGAACATAACTCGGTACCCTCCTGTATATCTTCACGGAGTGAATACTCTTGATCCCGGCAAACAGGTGCTGAGATCTGGCTGAGGTCAGATTGTCTCCTCCTAAACATTTTTACCGGCTTATATTGTCTTCTTATAATATCAGCGATAAAATCTTGATCAAGTTCTCGATTGTGATGTTTGTGCTTACGAATTTTGTTTGGTTTCAGTTCGTAAGGTTCTTTATACACATCATTCTTACTCCGTTTCGCGCGCTCCTTGTATTTCTTCTCTGTATGATAATGCGGAGGTTCAGGTTCCGCGTATTCTTGTTTTAGATACTTTATATCATGGGGATGGCCAGAGTAACCAGGGTTTGAATGATGCATTCGAGGGTTTATTAGTGAACGAAAACTACTGCTAGAATTAGCAGAAGCGAAGTTGTCGTAAACAGATCTCGTTCTATATTTATGTAATTTTGCGCCATAATCAGATAAACCTTGCAGTTTGCTCATTTTCGTTTTTGCTTTAGAAACATGTTCACCGTAATCGCAGAGCATCCCCTGAGTTTGGGTTGCACCGATTACATCTTGGGTTCTCAAATGGTTTTCGCTTTCTTCAGATTTTCCGTACTGACCGTTTGATGATTTGTACAGAAATTTAGTTTCGGTGCTATTTATCTTTCTATCAGTGGACGACTCTGTTTGTTCTCTGATCGTTTCTATGTCGTGCTTCACGTCCGTCTGCAGGCAGCAGTTGGACTCCTCCTGCCTCGCGTCCACCTGGACACAGCTCTCGGATGGGGTCCCGGTGTAGTCAAGACACGCGATGGTCTGACAGTGTTTATTAACTTCGTCTAACTGTTTTTCGAGACCAACTATTTTGCGTTTTAGATCAGTAACATTAACAGCTATACTGGAACTTATTTTAATATCCGGTTGCGATGAACTACCTGCAAGGTGAGCAGGTGTTTAGCGTCTGAGGTGATTCACATTAATTGATGCTTGTTATGATTAGTTACCTAGCGCCCGCCGGAAGAACTCCCGTATGGCCCGGTACCTGCGCTTGGTGCGCGGTGAGATGCGACGTCGCGGGGTGCGCAAGTTCATCACCAACTCTCACACCGGCGACGTCTGCGAACAAACGGTTTGGTTGCTTTAGTGAACTATTAAATTAGAAGATTTCCACATAGATTATAATGGGGTTTGATATGACTAAAGATAGGCCTGAAAATGACTAGAACCAAGAAAATTGTTCGAAAATAACCAAAACAACGAAGTTGATTTGATTACCCATACCTGCTCTCTTAGGCGATAATTTATAAATATCACAAATGTAGTCCATTGTACAAAAATGCCATAATTGCCTGAAAATATATAACGAAGTGACGATTATTACGCTTATTATTAAATTTTATTTTGTTATATTTAAATATACGTTTGACTTTTGAATTTCATCTGACTTTGCGTCAATATATTTTTATTCATCGACAATACATTTACGGCCAGTGATGGTGGTCTATAAAATATGAATTAGACGGTGATGTTGCAGTGTTGCAGAGTGTTGCAAACACAGTTGCCAAGTTCGAGCTGACACAGAGTCCAAAAGCTTCACGTGGAAATTAATAAACGAATGAACTGCTGGCTGAATGTTCTGTAAGATACACTGTAGATTATTGAACACGTAGAACCCAAGACTACTGAAGCTATACCTAAAGATGAGCACACAGACACAGGAATATATGTGACCGCGTCAGGTAGACGATTTGGAAAAAAACATTGTGTTAGATCTCTTTGGACATTACGAACTCTTTACTTATTATCTTCTCTATTACTATTTGATTATAGAATGTTTTGACGTTGTCAATTACGTCATTAACATTTTGTATATATTAGGAAAATAAATAATTGAAGTTAATGCTTCAATTTTCATTAAAATGCTTTCAAAATTCTTACGAAGTACGTATAGATCTCGTGCTGAACTGCTTCTGACGAGAAAAGTTACTCCAAAAGTAAATAATGTGCGATACGCAGACATGATCCCACCCACGCAATACGACGTACCGTTCCCAAGGAAGCTGAAGTTAGGGTACACCCTTAAAACATATTGGGAAATTATTCCTCTATTCCTTACCACATGTACAGCCATAGGCTTAATGTTCGGAATGATTATATGGGCATGTAAAAGTAAGGTATGTCATTTATTTTATGCTCAGTGTACTATCATAACCATACAGTTGTCAACCATGAAAGATGCACAGTTTCATTCCTTCACATCTGACGAGAGTCCTATGAGGTGAATAGCGGAACGGTTGAAATTATAGGTACCGGGCACTAATACTGACTTGCAAATTGCAAAAAGTAAGAAAATTTGTTCTTCGCGGGCTACCTTAGTGAATTCTCCATAAGCAGAGAATAGTTAGATTTTATTTTAAATAAGTACGTTTTAAGTTTCTTTTACAAGTAACGTAATGCCGGGTGGATTGGTGAAGGTGGCCGCAGATTATTGTAACGTCACATAAAATGTAACACAAGACCTAGGCGAATTTGTTTCAACGTATGTTACATCTCGCCAATCTGTACCCGGCACTAAGTAAATACTAACTTCTCGTTTCATTAATTAAATATTAGGTAAGTTGGATTTTTTTATTTTATTTATAACCTTTACGTATCAAATAGGGACAATGTGTGGAAGTTTTGTTATGTGTTCTGTTATGCTTGTGTTGTTGATTTATTTGATTTCGAAATTGGATTTAGAATATATATTAATACGATGAAATTCTCTTTTTATATTTTTTTTTCAATAATTGTAATTTTAGAGAATTAGGTATTTATATAAGGTGTTAAGGAAGGGAGGCCTTTGCCCTGCAGTGGGACAGAAATGGCTGAATAAATAAATAAATAAATAAGGTGTTAAAAAATTTACTCTAAGAATTTCGTTTACTTACTCAGTATCAAAAAACTAATATATACAAAAAAAAAAAAAATCTTTTCGAGCGATTTACTTTTTCACATAAAAATAACCATTTAGTAAAACATTTTTATGTGCGCTGTACGCAGGGCTGCGCTTGCGGCTCGGCGCTGTAGCACCACGCGGCTCGCCTCCCCTACCCGCGGCTCCCTGCAACAACCCTTCCCGCCCACTTTAGTCGTCCGATATCTGTCCGGCGGTAAGGGTGTGCTGTCGTGTGTCTTCTCGCTATATCCGCGCGCTCGCGCAGTTTCGTATAAACAATGCCGTTTACTTATTCTAATCGGGAGTATTTAGATACTAGCTGCGCCCCGCGGTTTCACCCGCATAAGTTTCGATCCCGTGGGAATGTCGGGATAAAAAGTATCCTATATGTTAATCCTGGTTATAAACTATCTGTGTGCTAAATTTCGTCAAAATCTGTTCAGTAGTTTTTGCGTGAAAGAGTAACAAACATCCATACATCCATACATACAAACTTTCGCATTTATAATATTAGTAGGATGATAGTGTGTTATGTCATCATGACCGGTGAGAGTTTAGCCGCGGCACGTAACCGATACCGTGAACTTTATGGTGACCAACGACGAGTGCCTGCTGTCCAAACCATCCTGGGTGTCTACCAGCGCTTATTAGACTATGGCCAGTTTCGTCCTCGTCAAGCAGATGCTGGTAGGCGACGGCTCGCCGGTGACATTGAAGATCGAGTGTTGGACTATTTCAACGACAATCCACACGCGAGCACACGTGACGCAGGGCGGGACTTAGGAAGAAGTCATGTTACTGCCTGGAATGTACTGCCTGAAGAAGGCCAATCCGTACCACTTTTTAAGAGGAACTAATACCCACAGATTCCGAACCACGGCTATGATTCTGTAGGTGGTTGGTGGAAGAACCTGGTCGCAAAATTTTATGGACAGACGAGTCCACTTTTAGTAGAGTGGGCTTATTCAATATCCACAATGCTCACTGGCGGTCGTACAAAAACCCGCGAGCTGTGGTCCCTGACCATTTTCAGCACCGGTTCTCAGTGAACGTATGGGCTGGAATCATAGGGCAGACGGTACTTGGACCCGTCTTCTTAGAACGCCTTAACGGCGAAACATATCTGCAGTTGCTCGAATCTGTGCAAGAGACGCTGGAAGATGTCTCTGTTGCCGAAATAAGGGACCACTTCTTCCAGCAAGATGGAGCGCCTGCACACTATCACCGACAAGCCCGTGCTTACCTGGATGCTACTAATCCTAACCACTGGATAGGCCGGGGTGGGCCTATTGCATGGCCGCCTCGATCGCCCGATATTACGCCTCTCAATGTTTATCTTTAGGGTCGTGTAAAAGACTTAGTGTATGGACACAGTGGCAAGAATATTCGAAACGTGGACGAATTAAAGACCCGCATAATTAGTGCATTCGATGTAATTAAAAGTGACAGAGACACATTAATCGCAGTGCAATCCAATGTCGTGCTCACTTCTGCATTGGACAAAGTGGTGGACATTATCAGCACCTTTTGTAAATAAGGTAAAAATTAAGATTTCTTTTAAATAGTTTTTAAATGATTCGCAAGGGCAGTCGAAGTCGCAAGGGTGAACGAACTCGAGCGCGCGGCCGCGTGGGGCCACGCCAGCGGCGGCCTACATGGTGTACAGTGCGCATATTCAATAAATTTGTGCGTAGTGAAAATATTGCATATCTTTGAAACGGATTGTAATATTTAGAAAAAAAAAATCGTGATTATTTTTTATTTATTATTCCAAACAACTCCTCAACTTTCTTCGAGTTAATTTTTTAACACCTTATATAATTGGCCTTTCAGCTGCATCCGGTTAGACTGGAAGCCGACCCCAACATAGTTGGGAAGAGGCTAGGCAGATGATGATATAATTGGCCTTTTTGCGTATTAGTCATTTATAGAATTAGACATTTTGAGAATTAGTCCATTAAAGACTCAGTTGCCATTTTGAGGAGTGGGCATTCTGCGCCTAAATCGTCAAATCGTGTTGTCATTCATTCTTTGTTCGGACCTCGAACTAATCATAATGCCCTTATGTGATTCGGAGTAGGAAACGCCTGTAAATTCGGGCGAAACTTTCCTGGGGGTCTACCACATAAGCACGAAAACGGATTTCGTGCTTATGTGGTAGACCCCCAGGAGTGATGGTCGAGAAAAGTTTATCTCAGTCCACGTGTCGAAGGGTACGTAAGTACGTTCCTATGTTAGGAAAAAAAAAACATTTTTTATTTAAATATAAAGTACAACCGAGAAAAGTTAAATTCTAACTGTAATGTAGACCTGCCTGATCTAGGTTTATGAAAAACCTGTTTCAGGCCATCAATTTACATCAAACATTTAAAAAGAAGACAACAATAAATGTAGGGATCCTGCCGTTTTGCCGAAAAGATTTGTCCAAAATTTCACTACCCAAACAAATTTTAGCGACCTTTTTTATACGAATGCAATGTTTGGAATGATTTTAGTACGCACATTTTTATTTGGTCAAATTTTTACTTGGCAAAATATTATCAAGGATAATGTCATTTAGGCATTTGGTCTTTAATCAAATTATTTATTACAGCGCACATCTTTAGATAGTAAACGTTTGGTCAAATGATTTGTTATGGCAAAAAATATAAAGGCAAAAATAAGATTTTTTGGGAATTATATAATTAAAAAATGCAATTTTATTTTAATAATTATAACCATTTATGTAATGCAAAATATTTGTAACTATATGTAGGTATGTCGAAGCGAGCGGTGCCGCGGCAGCGGCCGGCGAGTGCCAGAAACGACTAGATTGTATAGAAAAAAAATATGGAATAAAAGAGATTATTTTTAGCAGGCTGTCGAGAACCGAACAAGTTAGACGAGACTAATTATTAAAAAAAAATGCTTAGGTTAGGTTAGGTTAAAACTTTGACCTCCTAAGCACGAGCCGAGCGAGCGAAAGGAGCGGTGCCGGGGCAGCGGCCGGCAAGTGCCAGAAACGACTAGATTATATTAAAAAAAAAATTGGAAAAAAACAGGCTACCTGAAACTGTACTAGTTAGACTAGATTAATTATTTTAAAAAAATGCTACACTTTAAAAATTATACTACCAGAATATGAATATTATAATTGCCTGTTTAGAATTTGTTCCAAGTGGAAAAAAACACCCTTGTAATAAAACGTCTTCAAAGTTAGAAATGTTAAATTGAAAACTGACGATACTATACTATATATTTGGCAAATTTTATTTTGCGTAAAATGAAATATTTGACTACATAAAAATTGGTAAAAGTACTAGTTGGTAAACAAGTCATTGTTTAACACGTTCAGACCGGCACCTCATGAGTAGGTACTTGGTATCCTACGGCGCAAATCTTCATATGGCCACCGGTGGTACATCACCGCCCCATGAACCAAAAGTCTTGCCGGGCGGGGTGCGCCACCGGTGGACACGGACAGGATTAGACAGGAATTATGCTTTCTCTCTCTTTCTAATAAGCTAGTAATCGTAATACAAAGTAAAGAGATGATTAGCAAGCCCAGCACTGATAATCAACCCGATGACGCTGCAGTGGAGGGTAGGCCCCATGCACAAAGAAAGCCAAAACACAAGTTAGAGAAAACGGAAGGAAAGCTCAGAGATACCCGAAAGAGATGCAAACCTTGTTACGACCATTTTACAACAACCGAATCTGCGGGTATGGCTAGAAAACAATCGAAAGGCGTAATTATACATTTGGCTCTGCGTGTGAAAAACTAATGTGTTTGGATTGTTTCAATACTATTCATCCAAAATAATTTTCATTTTATACCATCCATAATGGCATTTTATTTTATATTTTTTTCAATTTTGATTTAATTTTCTTATTATTACATTCTCTCGACGTAATTTATCATAAACAATTTGCATTTCGTACAATTTGTGTCGTGATTATGTAATTTTTTTTCTAATAAATACAATTTTTCAATACTGATTGTATTGAAAAATTGCTTACTTTTCGAAATTATATCCACCTCCTGAGCTGCACTATGAAAATTTGTCTATTTTACTAGGCGGGGACGGTAAATACAACACTTTCTCTCAAAGCGGCGCGAATTTCTTAGTACATTGAAAGTATAGTGTGACGTGGCCACCGGTGGTACACCTCGCCATGGCAGCAAATACTCCGTGCTCCACCGGTGGTACACGCCGGTCTGAACGTGTTAAACGTTCACTTGCAAACATTAGGTTTGCGTTACGATTATTTGTGAAGAGATTTTTTGCTAAGTAATAATTTGGCAAATGAAATTGTAAATGCGGTAAATTTTTTGGGAAGTGATAATTTGGCAATGTCTTTTCGATGAAACAAGGGAGACCCATAAATGTTATAGAAGCTAAATTGAAAAGCAGGTATAATATTTTCAATGACTTAAACAGTTAATATTTGGATATATTAAAACTAGATTATGTAAGATATACAATAATGTTTAAATAAATTAAGGAATAATATTAAAGTAGATAAAGTGGAGACTATTATTTATTAGGTTAAGGAAGAGACTTAAATTAGAGTAGGTAGATAGATTTTATTTTAAAATTTCTAGTAGTTTTTCCGTGTCTGCATAATTGAGTTTTGCTAAATATTCCGGTACTAGTAAATTACACCTATTAAACTGGTTATACAAATAAGGATAGGAATCCTAAGAATAAATAAAATCGATTAACAAAAGCATGATTAGTCTGAGAGTTAGCACAAACCACATATTTTCTTCTCCTATCTGGGTACTGGGTAAAATAAAGTTCAGTGTGTTGGAATAAAATTACATTCAAAATAAATAATTGACGTACTGTTAGCACCTTACATGCCATATAAAGCTCGTGTGTAGGAAATCTCAATGGACGAAAAGTAGCAACCTTTAAAACTGCTCTGGGCGCGTTCTAGGTGCAGTAAAATTGATTCAGCGGCACCACCCCAGGACGTTATACAGTAGGTAATAATAGATTGACACAAAGCTAAATAAACCTGTCTAATTAATTTAAAGTCGGCAATGTTACGTAAAGTTTTTAAAATGTATATTAGTTTGTGCACTCTGGTGCATAATAAATCGATGTGTTTGCGGAAGTTCAGATTTGTGTCCATCGTGACGCCTAGATATTTAATATGGTCGGTTTTAACTAAAGTGGGACAAATGCACGCAATGTTAGCATAATGTAAATTGCAATTGTTATGCGCTTGAATGATTAGGTTAGTGAGCGTTGGATTAGAGTTTCTCATTGTAAATAATAGGTAGTTGAGGCGTGAATGCGTGATGCTTCGAATCGGATAATAGTTTTGGAAAATACTTTTGTTTTTAAAATGTGTATTTGTTTGTTAAAGGTGGACGTTGTGTTTTCATCGCGCAGCCGCGACAACATATCTCGTACGATGGACCTCCGGAACCCTTCCGTCCACAAGCTTATACTCATCAACCAAAGATACGAACCTTGGTGCGAGATGGCAGATACTCTTGATAAGTTGAAAGATGCGGAAAAACGGGCTTTGATGCGTGCACAATCCTGCAATCACCCATAGTATGCACGTAACTAGTTTAGTAACTTAGACACAGGCTGCAACGCTAAGTCCAGATATGTAAAGATCAGACGCAACGACTAAATAAACAAGCATACCCCGTTACTGTGGCAGTCTAGCACATACCTCATTGTAAGATTGGCGGAAACTTAGAAACGGTATTAAGATAAATTAGAAAGAATTTAATTATGAAACTGCAATTATACAAAATGATTGTATAACTTTTTGAGAACAAGACATGCCTAAAATTGACAGGAACTGAAAAACGATGTACCTACCTAGGTAAATTTTGAAGAAGTATTTTCTGAGAACGTAGTTTCAGTCGTCGTCATACTCGTGTAAACTGGATTTTTATACAAATATTTATGTACATTTTTACGTTTTGAGTATACATTGTTTTTTAAAGTATTCCAACTTCTTTTATTTTTTATGTAATAGGGCTATTTTGAAATGGTCAACTTACACTCAACCTGCTCAGGAGTGACTCAAACTCAAACTCGAAATCATTTATTTCAACTAAACCATTTACAGGCATTTTTGTATTGTCAAAGGGTCGGTCAGTCAGAAAGATGAAGCTAGTTGCCCATTCCAAAGCGTAGGTACCTATGGAGAAGAACGGGCAAGAAACTCTACGGACACTCTTTTAAACCATAAAATTGTTCCAAAATATTTGATTACATCATTCGTGTTGAAATTAACCATGTGAGAACGATGTAGAAAGACGTGCACGTTAAAAGCGGCAGTTATAGAAAACATAAAAACAATTCAGAAATTAAAATAAGCCGTGGCAGCTAAGACATGACCAGTCCCTACTGACGGCGCGGCGCCCGTTCACGAACATGACGTATGGATCAGCACTATTCAGCTCGGCTCATAAGCTTAATACCAGCAACCATTTTGAAGGGAACTTAATTTTCCAACACACACACCACCACCAGCGAGACATTAGAGTGAGCATGACATACTCTCAGCCGCCAGGGCACATTCAAGTCCATGAAAAACGTACCCAGTAAATGGTAGCTTTATAGCAAGTACATAGTGCTCACACGTGACGACGTGTGACGTTCTAGAACTCCTTTCTTAGTCCACATTTCAAATTGTACATTCCTATGTTAGGTAGTTTAGGCTAGATGCGTCAAGTCAGAGATACCTACGTCTGTCAGCCATTTATAAAATAACTTAAGAGGTTACTGCTTTGTAACTTTATAAAAGTTAAAAACGCATGTAGAGTCGGCAGGTAAGTCTTCTGACATGAACTCGAAGCATTTATTTCAATTAAACCATTTATAGGCACTTTTATAGGAATTTTCGAGGAAACGGTCAGTTAGTCAGAAAGTTAAAACTAGTTGCCCATTCCAAAACGTAGATCTCTATGGAGAAGAACGGACAAGAAACTCCAAGGACACTCCTTTAAATCAAGATATTAGAATATCATGAGTACATTATTCTTGTGGCTTCTATATGTGAAAACAATGTAATGAATTAACATGATGCAGAGAAGCACACCTATCGATCCTAAGTGTAACCAAGAGATAAATTTCAACAAGCAATAACGTTAATTAAAAGTGGAAAAAACGGTCAACAATAAATGTTTAAAAGTCACGGAAAATGTAAGTAAGTAGTTAAAGGAAGCTAGAAGAAGAAATATATTATGCTACTTTGAAGCTGTAGGTAGATCGCTATATGTACCTAGATACAAACCTTTCAACTCAGGATACCAGATTCCAGATCAAAGGGGGTTGTTGTAGAAGCGAGTGTTAGATTTATGAGAACACAGTAAAGCTACGGTTTGCTGAAATTGAACAGCAGTGACCGCCATATAAGTCCGAAATACAGAAGGCCAATTCTCATAATTTAAAAAGTTCAAAATCTAGTCTCAATCTCGTCTCAGCCACACAAAAGCAATGTCCAAAACTTGCCAAAAATGTAGGTATTACATTTTTTGATCAGATTGAGACTAAGAATAGAATACGATGAATGTTCTTAAAAATACGGGAATTGGCCATCTGCATAGCTATCAACAACCGTTCGATACGCTTCCGCTCCGAATCGCACATCAATCAATGTTATCAAAAGAGTCCTTTAAAGGCTGTTCACAAATCCAAAACACAACATTTCTCAAGTAGATGACCGCCATTCGTCGAACAGATATTTGCTGTCGGGGGGAAAGGCAAATTAGTCATTAAAAATGTGTAATTTTAGATTCGACAGCGTCTCGAATGGTTGTGAATAGCCAAGCAGGTCATAAGCAGTTAAAAAAAAAACAGCAGTTCGTTTCCAATATTTTTATTTTTAAATTAGTGGCAGTGAAGTTTTTGGGTAATAATCGAGTGTTTAACAGAAGCCGGTGTCTGTCTCACGTTCGTCGAGTGAATACAAAAATAAATGTTCTCGGGTTACGTAAGATACGAGTGAACGATGCCATTACGTTTTACATTCGGGGTTGGCTACTATATTTTGAAGTATGAGAACTTATTTTTTTAGAAAATTAAGCTTTTAACAAACTTGCAACTTTCATTAGAATTTCATCTCAAGGATGGTAATTTTGTTTCTTCGGACCGTATTGATAAATATCTGTTCAAAGGTAAAGCAAGGTTTTTACAACCTATAAGTTCGTTCTATTATATATTATACCTAAGTTCATATTTCTTGCGTGTGTCATTTTACACAATGTAACACAACATTATGCTCTTTTAATCCTTGCTATTAAAGTAGCCATACTTCAAAATACAGTTATAAATGTGTTTAAAAAAGGTTCGTACGTGCCATATCTAACTTAACTAATATTACTTACAACTCATAAATTGGCACTTGTAAAACAACAATTCTTATGGCATATTCTAGGGCACCAGTCCTTAGTAGCCTATTACGAAATTCGCTACATTGTTTTATTCGACATTTTATATAAAACTCTTCAACGTATCTCTGAGGTCACACTGTACAAGATAACGTTACAATAATTACGTTACGTAATTATCTAGTCTTAAGAGAAAGCAGTTATTCTGCAACGTTATTTTCTACAACCTGACGTCGGAGTTAGAGTTTTACAATGGGATTGTAAAATAAGAACGATTTGGCACGTAACTTTAAAACGAGTCCCCTAAGTGCTATATAGTGTATGAATAACTATATAGTGTATGAATAACTAACATTCAATATTTTACGTATTTGTATTTGCACGACTGCTCACTGCACGTTAAGTTGTGTACTGAGTTGTAACAGTTGCTCGGATCCAGGAAACAGACTAAGCATTCACTGCTATATATCAATTCCACGTTTTGGATTTCACAGGTTCAATATGCGAAGAATAATTTTAAAATTTGACGTTAAATAGTATAATTTGCAACGCCATTACGTACAACGTTGACATTCTACAATGATCCTAAAAGATCATTTCTTTAATATTTATATTTCTTAATGTCCGTACAAGTTGGATTACAAGTAAATGCTACAAATCAATACCCATCTTAAAGACTGACTTTAAAAAAACATTGACGTTACTATTTATTCGCCTATAAAAACGAGGTTCGAAAACGAAAGTGTTTTTCGAAAATTCTGTTACCGTTTAGATATTATTAGTTATCTAATCGTTATGTAGGTATGTATATTTCGAATGAAATACAATTTGGAAGGTATTACCGAGGACAAGAGGGCTGATCTTGTTTCACAGTAAATTCTTGCTTTAAATAAATTAACAACATCAATATTAATTACTTAATTCGTGTTGATAGGGATTTAAATTCTTTATTCGTTCTACAAAAAGTAGCTTTTGTCCCAATGCGCAAGAATCGCCCTGTCAGTCCCCAGCTACAATATTGTTACACGCAGGTCCAACAGTTAGAGATGATATACTTAATATTATTTCAGTCATGGAACTATTATCTGCACCACGAGGCAACGAGTGCTCTACAGGCATGGAAGTCTATAATTCAATTACTATCAACATTTTGTCAACAAACTTACTACAAGTAACAATTATTCGTTGACTACAATACCATTTTGCTTATAAATCTCAACCTTGTCTGTCTATGCTCTTTTGGAAGAACAACCAACACAAATGATTTGTATGTTTTCTTCCTGCAAACTATTAATCAATTGCTCCATTAATTTGATGACAATTATTTTAAAGGCAAATATATTTCGTTGGTTTTTACCAAATCTATAGAAATATTTCCATACCAGATAGCTCACGAATAGAATGTTTTTCAGCCACAATATGATAGTAATTAAATTATAATGATTTAAATGCCACTGTTGAATAGACAATGCAACAATATCATTGTACACAACGTTCGAAGTTTTAAGCAATGCAACAGATGTCCATCTAATATCCTCTTTTAATAACGTCTCCTTCGTAAATTCAAAAGCTGCCCTCAGTAGAAAGATACACAGTTGCATTGCTTGACCCTCGCCTCCCAAATTACAACCGCGGATCATACGCGTCACAAACCAATTTTTACAATTTATCATTACTCCTATACACATAAAAATATTAAAACGGAACGTTTTATCTAGATATCGTGTGCGTAACGAACCGTAACTCCATAGACTCACCATTAGCTGTACAAACGAATGTAGAAATGAGTAAACTTAACATAATTAAGTAGGACGCACACATGCGCGACTGTCACAGTTTTAGGCAGACGACACGCTGAGCTACACACTTTTCAGCATTTTTCAAATCTGGCAAAGGTTTAGGAGTAGGTACCTATGCCTTTTTGAGAATCTTACAACCGGTCTAAAAACAATTCATCTCTCAGCGTGAAGCCTGCTATGAATGTACCGACAGTCATCTTCGGACAGGACCAACATACGATCAGTCATATGACATTGAAGATCTCAGAAACTCTCAGTATTACCTTATAAAACTTCAAGAGATTTTCCATCGGAACCAGTTCTCGACACCACATTATCGAAAATACACGACGTCAGAATGTATAACATTTGACGTCATAGCCCACACTATGACGTCGAGAACATGCACAAAATTGCAGAATATCACTCGTGTCTTTTCTCTGTCACTCGTACATACAAAATGGAATGAAGAGCGACAGAGACCAAACACGGATCGAAACACCTTGACACTTCAAAACCCGGCCACTTATTTTATGAAACCTTTTTTAAAGAAACTTACAGCTTTCCCTAAACTTTAATAGCGATAGTCAATTGAAACTTAAGTAACTTTAGGACAAGTCACAATATCGAACTTTAAAATCAAATTCTATCCAATAATGTATCAAAACATCAAAATTTAAATTTTCGGTTCACGAAAATAGGTTCATAATATAATTATATTGAATATATAAATATACTGATCGTTGAGAAATAGTTAAATTAGGAAAGAATCTCAATCGGGACCTTAATGAACCATTCAGAAAAAAGTCAATGATAAATAATAATACAAGTATTACATTTGGACAGTGGGCCCACGAGCAATTTGGGACACGATGAGAAGACTATTATCTAATTCAACATTTATGTAAAATACTGTAGCTGTATGTAATCACAGTTTGTTCATTTATTCTTTCATACGATACAGATTCGTTTCGTTCCAAAAAGCTCGCGCATCCGCGATCCCGCCACTCGCAGCTCAAACATATTCACGCGAAACTAACACGACACGCCTTGACGCTCTGACGCCAGTCGCCACCGACGTCAACTAAACGGAACCTCATCACAAACAATGTATTCATGTACTCCTTCAATAATATCCAATAATAATCGTTAATATTACACCTTAAATAACTATACAATATGAGAGCCTCCCGGCTGTAAAACTTATGAAACCACATTGTTTTGTTATATTATTATGTTACATTTATTCACCACGACCTCCGTACTATACAAAAATTAAAAACATTATACAGTAATACTACGATACCATATAGCTAATAAATACAAGAATCAACTTACCGACTACCAATACCCATGTAGCAAGGTGACTGATGCATGACGGTAGGTATACGAGTATTTTAGATACAACCATTTTTATTTTAACATTCAATTTTATTAATTATAATAATTTTTATATATCTATTAATGTTATGACTCTCTCTGAAACATCGTCATAGCTATTGGAACTGTCGCTCTGAGGTGAGCCACCGACGCGCCCAGGTGTTCGGCCGACGAGCTGGTAGTGTCGGCACAGGCCACGCAGGCTGTCCGCGAGCGTCAGTATCTGCCACCGTCTGTGCCATACAACGACTCCTCAATACAATAACATATTTAACTGTATACATGAGCAAGTTATTTCCTCCGTGTGCGAGTGACATTGGCGGTCTCGACCCGCCCTCTCACACACTACGTTACAACGTTATCATTTATTGTTTTTGAGTCTCACACTCTGGTGTTTTTATTTTAGACTTCGTCGACTACGGGATGCATCGATGATGATGATGAGTTTATACAGAAACTTATTCCCCAATATTAGGCCAACTTTGAGTGAACTATGTGGTGCCGCGCGCCGCGTGTGACGCGAGCGATGCGAGGCGCGGCGGACGAAACGAACGGTATGCACGGGGAGCGGCGGCGCGAGCGCACACCTACAATTTATTATTTACCTAAGAACATTGACAATAACCTCGATGATAAACATTTGTGCGGGTGTTGTGTTCCGGTGACGCATAATATAATACACAGTACGCTATGCGAGCGAGGCGGCGGCCCTCGCCACACGACCGGCTACACTTAAGTAATCACCTTAGAAATCGATAGGAAGTCAGTTTTACTTACAATAATTCCGCTATTTAGTAACTAGGGTACGACCCCGCACCGCCACCGACACGACCGGGTCATGGCGCGAGGCGGGGCCGCGACAAATTTCATATATAAGTCTCTAATTATTCACTTTGGTGGACGACCCGTCTGAGTATCGCCGGCGCGGCACCGCGGCCACCGGACGGCGCGCGCCGGCCGCGCCCGGCTGCGCCCGCGGCTCGGCCGGGAGTGCGCGTCGGTCATCCTGAGCGGGCCGATCCTGTCGTTTCGCCCGGATCGACGACGAAACCTTAGTAACGAATATTGCTTTCACGCTTATCTGGCGTGTTGCGGGAGTGCGGCGGGCCGGCCGGTCAGCGCGCGGCGATGCGGCACAGCGCGGTGCGCACGGCGGCGGCGGCGGCGGGCACGGCGGCGCCGCACAGGCCCGATCAGAGCCGATCTTCCTCTTCTTCCTCCTCACCCTCGTCTCCGGCCTCCTCGTTCTCCTCCCGATAGCCCGGGTGTTCGCTGATCGCATAGTAGTTTCCATTGTAGATGACGCCCAGTTCCCGCAACGCATCCCCTCTGATCGTCGCCTTGATCGTCCAGTTGTAGCAGTCGTCCGACTCTGACTCGCGGTCCAGTCGCTCCACGTCCAAGATCTTGGAGCTGAGCCGCTCGAGGATGATGCCTATGTCCTTGATGGTGAGGTGCCGTTTCTGATCGACACTGAGCTGGTCGATCAGAAGGAGAAACTTCTCGGACGTAACGGCCTCGTCCTCGACGAGGGTGTTCTCTGTTTCGCTCTCGGAGGAGTCCCGGTCGCCGCGGCGCGCAGACTCCGCGTCGAGGAAGCGCACGTGTCCCTTGGGCCGGCCCTGCGGAGAGGCGCGCGGCTGCGCGTCCTGGATGGGCGAGGTGGCGACGCTCTTGTGTACGGCGATACGCCGGCCCTCCTCGTGCAGCGCGCAGCAGTGGAAGTCGCACTCGTCTGGAGGCGGGCGCGCGAGGGGGGCGGGGGAGGCGGCGGCGCGGCAGTCTGCCGTGTGAACGTGCACGCCGCCCGGCTGCTCCAGCGAACCTGGCGCACGCGACAGCCTGCGCGGCGCCGGGCCCGGCTCGTCGTGGTTCACGACTGTGATGTGCGGCGGCGCGGGCGCCGGCCGGTCGAGAGACGTCTGAATGACAAGTGAAGGCCGCCGGTCGGGCTTGGGCTGTCGCGAAGGAGAGCGCGCGGCCGGGGACGCCTGCGGTCGCTGGTCCCAGTGGAGTACCACTGTGACGCGACCCTTGTTGTCCATAATCTTCCATGAAGGTGTCTCATCGTGCAGCTCTAGTGCGTGAATTGTTTCGCATACTATTTTTGGTATCGCCGATATTGCTGGAACAGACAAAGGTGACAGTTTGAACACCTAATTTATCTGCCGAGACATTGCATTTCCAGGATGGATTGAGCTATTTTCCAAAGAAAAGTTAAAATAAACTGCTGCACCATTGTGTATTGTGCTCTCTTAACTCACCAGCCTTGATGACGTCAACTCCCGTGGGGTACCACCGCTCACCCGGCCGCAGCAGCAACAGGACAGTGTTGGGGGGGAGCGTGCGCCAGTACTCGCCGTCTTCTACCTGCGTGCCGTCACTCTCTAGCACCAGCCGCACCGGCTCGCTCGCCGCTACCGATAGCTTCTCCTTACCTGAACAGGGAAAAATCATAATCAAAAATCATGGCTCGGCACTTTTTAAACCGGTGAACACTTTTAATTTCAAACATTAAAAAAGACAGCGTCTCGTCGACAACGCCAATCACCACTTCCTTGTGCTTTAGCTGGGAAAGAGAAGTGGCGCAACAGACCCCCCCTCACACGTAGCATGGGAGAAACGTAAGAAACAAAAGACAAAATGACAGATTGTATAAAGTTCTACGGCACGAGGTCAAAGCATGAGTGCTTTGACCTCGTGCCGTAGAACTTTAAGAAAATAAATTAAGAAAATAAATGTCACTTTGTATCAGAACACAGATATTTAGAAGTCGTCATGTTACGAGTAAGTACCTAATTTGGTTTTGAACGGATGTGAACTACCTATTTGAAAAACATTTCTGAAAAATTTTGTTTCGACCGTTTTTGTAAAAGCACCAGCAACGTTAAAATAAAAATGTGTTGCAGTATTTAGATACAACTTTGTGAAGTACGATCAGATAGCCATAAGTAGGTCAGTAGGTCAGTGTAGGTAATAGTCCGATAATAAACGGTAACGAAATGCTTTAGGAAATAAACGTATAAATAATATAGTTTAGTTGCACGACTCCTTGTGACAAAAGACCCCTTCCTACGATGGCAAATCAGTGCCGATCCAAGTCCTTTTAACAATCCGATCCACATTAGAATCTGGGGTAGCATCAATGAAGCGTATTTAGTAATACTACCAATGTATATATATGACACAGTTTAACCGGTCTAGCAATTGAATAATCCACAAAGTATGGAAATAACAGCTACATGTTTGTTAAACCACCAGTAAAACAATCTGTGGTTCAAAGCCAAAAGTTTATGATTGTGAAACCATACTCCAAAACGTCTCAAATCTATCAGGTGAGTATATGTACTGTTTAGTATAGTATAGTAGTACTAGTATTGACGACACGGTTGGCCACTGCGTGTCGCGGGTTCGATTCCCGCACGGAACAAATATTTTTATGGCCTACAGGTAGTTGTTCCGGGTCTGGCTGTTTGTGTGTGTGAGTTTAAATGTTTGTAAACGCACCCACGATACAGGAGAAACTCCTAATGTGGGGCAACGATTAAAAAAAAAAGTCAGGTAGCATAATTCAAAAACTAAGAACTGTAAAATCTAAAACTACGAACCTACATCACTGTTCACAATCTAAGGCACTTCGTCAGAGGTTATTAATACGGTGAATAAAAACCCAAAAGGAATATATCCGCACAGAGAAACAACTTAACCGTACAACAGTCAGTCCAGACTGGCGCTAGTCGCTAGGGTACGTAGAGTAGGCAGAAAACAGGTCAGTCGGGTGCAGTCGGCCGGCTAACGCGGCTGACCTGCACCGACCGGGCTGCTGCGTTCTGCTGCTAATTGACGATCAAACCAGATCACTCGGTTTTCATTAGGACAGCGGAATATTATATCTTTGTTTTTTGGTTTAAATTGGAAGTTCCCAAGAGTATGAACTAACTAGATCTCGCTCGTGATTGGGACGAAATAGATTATTTATTTCCGAACTAAACATGACCAACTAATGATTCTGTGAGTTTCTTATTTAATCGGTTTTTCGTTGCGTGTGATACGATATAAAAATCGAGTAGGTTTAGATAGTAAGTGAGATTACATCACAGCTCCGTCAAAAACTTAAGACGGTGCTAAAAAAGTGTCAAGTCCGCGTTAGATATAAAGCATGAACTAAAAATAAAATAATATTTAAAAAATAAAAATTTAAGTGTCTGTTTGTAATGTCAAAATAACTGCTTTTTACTAAATGCATAAAAAATATGTTTGTTCCGGATAATCTCCGAAACGGCAGTAGGTACCGACGGGACTTTCACTGGCAGATAGTTTATTCTTTTATTTTAGAAAAAGAATTATAGTTCCGCGCAAAAAAATTAAAACCCAAGAAATCTGTGATCGTGGTCAAGAGCGGCCCATTTAGCAATAAAAAATAAATAAAAGCAATTTGTTTTTAGACATGTACCTATGTATGTGGGAGAAGTCTCGAGCAGCAGCTAGTAAAAGATAAAATAAACCATTCTCTCGGCAACATCACCACAGTGATATTATATTTCATTGCAAGTCCATGTTAACCGACTCCATTGTAATTTTATGTCGACGACTATAACTACCTCAGAAGTGAGACTAGTTACAATTAATAGTTTATCAGAAGCAAGCATACTGTAGGCAACTTATTAATCCCTCGATTCGAAACACTTCCATTATATTCAAAGTTTGATTGGTACAGTCAACGACAAAAGCCGGTTAACAATGCTACTTTTCTACAGATTACTACTTGGATATTTACAAACTGATGGCAAACGTAACTGTTTAGGTCCCGCGTAATAGGGGGCGTGCCTATTACTTTTACACATCATTTTTGCTGGAAAACGACCTTTTTTTGGGATGAAAAGTCGCTGTTTGCGGCAGCGCGCAATGTCACGCACGAAAAACATTGTGCTTATGGATTCATGCAACGGTACAGGAGTTGTGTTAAAAGTTAAGGTATAACATTTAAAACTTTTATTGGTGAAAAAAAAAAAATCTTTGACCTTCAATATCTCCGTAACCAAAACGTGTGGTCCAATCCTACTATAATATTATAAACGCGAAAGTTTGTATGGATGGATGGATGGATGTTTGTTACTCTTTTACGCCAAAACTACTGAACGGATTTGAATTAAATTTGGCATACAGATAGTTTATAACTACTACTAACCCTATAACATACTTTTTATCCCGATATTCCCACGGGATCTAAACTTATGTGGGTGAAACAGCGGGGCGCTGCTAGTAAAAAAAAAAAATTACAATGAAGGGGACAAACAGTGACTAGGCTTTGTTAAGCGTCTTTTCACACCCGATAAAATAGCTAAGCGTTAATATTCTTTTTAATTTTACTTGTGTTCTGATTTAAATTAAATATTAAATCTCGATTAAAAAAAAGTTAAGTGTTAATCGACTTTTGTCGCTGACCACACATGTACATATTTTGTTAAAACAAAAACACTAAATCGAAATAAACATCATACTCGGTCTTGTCGTTGGTCGTGGTTGGTTACAATGACTTAAGGAGCCTTTAAAATTAGTAATTAAACATTGACTACGGTATCGAAATGTTTATCATGAGGCATCAAACTGTGACTCCATGTATAACAGCCGGTCTGCCGGTCTGTCATTCCACCTGATGCCTGATTGACACTATTGACAGCTCACTGCAAGATCATCTTTACCTAAGTTTATATTTTTAACAATATTTATTTATTCTTAAATTTTCATGATTGCACCTACACACTGTTGGCACTACTGGTGGCGCGAACCCATAATATTTTCTCCTAAAATGTGGCTGTGCCCGACAGTGTGCATAGTTTATTCCATTAATTTATACTTACCACCTGTATGTGTACATTATGGATCAATAAAGATTGAGTTGAATTGAATTTTCCATAGTAAGTCCCATCATATTGTCAAGGCACCTGTGTTATTATCTTAGCAACCAGTCGAGATATAAATACCGTTACTTAGTGTTCCATAACTCTCTCACAGCTAATAAAAAAGCTAGAAGCTCACTTTTACCATTTCAAACCCACCAAATGTTTGGAACTTAATAGGGTTTGAAATGGTTAATTGTCTGATGTATGTGGGTCATCTAAAAAGTTTTTGACATCGCGTACGGTCATCGAGAAAGGGTACGGGTACGCATACTAATAAAAATATTATCATCTAAATAAAAATATCTATCTAATAACTTGTATGTGTGGTGCAAGCTGTTATTATAAGTTGGTTATTAATAAAAAAATAAAGAGATTAGATTTTTTCAAAGGCTTCATGAATTTATGTTTTTGCACTCCCTGGAGAATTTAGTTATAAGCCAGAACCCAGAAAGTTTTGATATGGGGCAGCTGATTAGCCTAACGGTTACTGGTGGCGGGCTATCAAACGATAGGCCTTGAGTTCGATACATTGCCGTACTTCTGACATACACTGATGTTGAAATAGCAATGTGCAAAAAAATGTTTTTAGATAACTGTTCAAAATTAAGAATTCAGGTGTTTAAAACTCCAAATATGATTCCATCAACTCACATAAAATAAAGACAAGAATAAAAACAATTACAAACTACCTATCAAAACAGCAATGCTATCGGGAAAACTCGAAATAAATACACGCGTAATAATAACCGTAAAATATTAAATTAGGCAATAAATGTTAGAAAGCGAAAATCATCTGGAGATCATTCTCAAAATTTAAATTATTTTATTTCACATACGAGTACGCAAATCTACATCGACACAGGCACTTATAAAACGTCAGAAGTAGCATTAAGGTGGTCATCATAGATGATTGAGAACTATTATCAAAGATGGTGTTTGCAATAAATCCTAATAACAAACCAAACCTACATCATAAATTATCATCATCATCATTCGCTCTTATCCCAATTTACTAAAGGACGGCGCAACATGTCTTGTCCTTCCATACTTCTCTATTAGTCGTCATCTCGGACATAACATAAAATCTTATCTAATTTAATATTAGTATAAAGTAGGCGAGGTTCTTCCCCCGTCCCCTGTAAGTCCCCTGTAGGTCACTAGGGTGAACCAGAGCGCCGAGTACAAGGAGTGCAGGGAGTACACCGGGGACAGGGTGAACCCGCGGCAGGCTACTGACCTCTGTGAATCAACTCCTCGAAGCTAGTCACCACCAGACCCTTCCTCACGTTCCTTGAACTGTCCCATATCTTGAAAGGCCTCTTTCCTCTGACCTCCTGGAAGTGAGAAAATGCTCTATCAAAATCTGAACACTAGAAAATCGGTGAAATCTATAAATGTGGTTCAAAGTTTAAAAAAATGTTGGGTGTTGGTTTTTTAAAAGTTTGCAGAGAATAAGGATAATTTCACTCAATTCATTTTTGTGTTTGAATAGTTTTGAGTTTTCAATACATACCATTCCATTATTTTAGTTTAACCCATAGTTTATTTGTCATGAGCCCATAATGTACCATTGATTTATAAGCAATTCTTGAAATTGAATATAAATTGAATAAATCAATAAATTTAATGTAATTCAACATTATTTTTTGCATCATAATGTCCATGTCATAATTTAAAACAGCACTAAACTTGTCATCCGTTACATATAGTTATTTAATAGCATCATACAGTAAAATAGTAAAAGCTATGCTACGCCCCAGGGGCTACGGCGTAGTCCGTCTACGTTTTCGTAGTGCGTAGCGGTCGTCCGTAGCGCCTGCACTGGCTGCAGCGGTGCAACGCCCGAGCGACCTCCGTCCCTCCCCCCCGCGCTTCCAGTACCCAGGCCGGCGCGGGGCCCCGCACCCCCGCGGCCCCGCTGACACGCCCGCGCACCCCGCACCCCGCACGCACTGTGCGTTGACCCACTGACATCAGCGCCCTGCACGATCTTTAATCTAGACTGGGACTTGTAAACTTGTGAGCCATTAAAAAAGTTTCGTCTCAAGTATTCGCACGATATTACCATCGAATACTTCGCTCACTAACTATTCAACAAACTGTTCGAATTCTTTTTCGGTTATTATCAAATTGTTACGATAAACTCAGTTCGACTCAGTAAACGACTGCTGCGTCCGGTGCAACGTACTATCTACATGTTTATGCTCGTAAAGAATCCATTCCAGAGTGTGGGGGCGCGCGTCGGTGCCGTCCTGTTACGATACGATACACGAGCCTCAATAGCTCCAGCGACTCCGAGAAACATACCTCCTGTATTTCGACTATCATTTTTCCTTCACTCACTCACTGGTAGGTAAAAAAATACACGCGTCACCGTCACAAATATGGTTATTAAAAATAAAGTGTATGTAAAGGTAATGATCACTCGAGTCTTGAAGTTAGGATATCGTATGGTGCAAATAGAGGTTATATTAGTTCTGAAGGGTGGCGGGCGGCGCGGTGCGCGCCGGCGGAGCGCCGCGGCCGCACTGGGCGACGTGACCGGGTCGCGCGGCCCCGCCCCCGCGCCCAGCACCCCCGGGCCCCCGCGCCCTCGCTACCCCGGGCCCCGCGCCCCGCGCCCGGGCCCCGCACTGCAGCGCTCACCCGTAATCTCTTGATGCCGTAAGATCTTGAAATTAGCGATGCCGATGATGCACTTTTGGAAGGAATAAGAGTACATCGTACGAAAGCCTTTTTCAAACGTACAATTTATTGTGAAGGCTTAACTAGGTTACGTGTATTGGAGGCGGTGCAGCGGTGCGGTGGCCGCCACTCGCGGAATTGGATGTTAGATAGTAGTACATACAAGCTAGTCATAAATGGATACGTAACGTCCTAAAATATAGGTGCGAGTAATATCGATAGTGATCATATTATGGTCTTTTCAATTCAATAATGGAAGAGATACGTACTTATCTCTCAGTTTATCTCACACAAGTGAGCAAAACAATAATATCAGTTAGGTTAAGTTGCTTCGATTGTTTTTCTCCTAAAATGTAACCTTTTTTAAGTTTAGAGGAATACGGTAACAAGCCATAAAAAGACGCAAATTTAAACGTAAATGATTTGCTGTGCGTCATTTAATTATGTTGCTGCTACGGTGCTACGAAAACCGTAGCGGTGTGCTACGGTTTTCGTAACAAACATACAAATAAATCCCCATCGATACGTGTTCGACAACTCGGACTTGTAGCAAAGCTCTAATAATGAGAACCGAGTCTTGGCAATTCGGCAATATTACTTTCCAAAATATAACATATCCCCGATGGGAAAATTATTATACTCCAGATGTAGATTTCTTTCTTTTTGGTGGTGTTGTATTGTTATACTGTGGTGGCATACAGTTTATTTTGAAATAGCAGTTTTTTTTTTCATATATTGCTATTTTTTTACATCAGCATCAACTCTTCGTGAAGGTTAGACTACTTGTAGTAGTACACCCTCATTCGCCAGTTGAATTAAAGTCCCATGTTTTATGATGAGAGCTGCTGTGTCTAACAAGGCACGAACTCAGACTCAGGGTTGCTACTAAGAATCTGGTCATAAAAACCCAATAACACTCCAAAGAACGCTAGGCCAACATTAGGCACACTATTTTTACGTTTGATTAATTTCCGTGTAAAAATACGATGCCAACGAAACGACTGCCTCTGCCACCTAACTAGCAGAAATATCGATAACCCAACGTTACCTTACCCGACAGGAATCTCGAGTAACTGACCAATATCACATGTCTACGAGAGTGCTACGGTGCTACGTGGCTACGGTGCTACGCGGCTACGGTGCTACGTAATGTGCTCGTAACGTAATTTGTTATTAATTGTGTTTTAGAATGATTGTGTTATTTAACGGACTCGCAATTCCAGTATTTTAAAAAACGTGCGCATTTTAAACTCAGTCTCAATCTGCCCCTAATTTTCATACATTTTTGACATGTTTTTGACATTGATTGTCGCTGAGATGAGACTGTGACTAGACTTTGATAAAAAAAAATACGAGGGTCGACCTTCTGGTAATTGTTTGATGTAACTATGAAATATTGGTTTAACCTAACATCACGCTTGTATCCGAAAGGGTAGATTGACATTTTGAAAAATCAATTATATTGAAGTCCCGAGTAATAGAGCAAGCCTATTTTCTTCACCTATTACTTATTTATTTTGCATGTTTATGAATCCGTGATCTAATTACAATGATAGCAGTTGAATATAATGTCACCACCAACGGACGATTTTGGATAAAAATACATACACTTTGGCAAACTGACATTCGTGATTACTGTAGAAACATGCCTTCGCTCACATTTACGACTTGCCCTAGATAATAACCCTGACATACCTCCTCCATTTTTCCCCACATTCAGCCAGAATTTATCGTTTTTTAATACTTCTTTAATATAACGAAGGCGTTACAATAACGTGACGTGCACGCGTTACGCGCGTTAATAACGGCGGATTAACCGTAATTACGCCGGAGTTACGGCGTTACGGCCCACGTGAACTGTCACGTTAACGTGAATGTCATATCGTGACTTTGCGTCTTCTAATTTTTGAAACCTTTTGTATTCTTCACAGTATGGTATGTTATTAGGATGATTTTTTAAGTAGATAAGTATGAAAAGATCTGGATTTTCAATTAATTAACAATTGCATTTGTATTTGATGTTTAATTCATTGATATCCAAGTCATGTGAGTTATTATTTTGTGTTAAATGACAGAGAACAGTTTTTTTTCTTCTGAAATCGTTGCAGTAGAATGTATCTGTTACTACGTGTAATGGTTTCCAATGTATTCATACAAACAGATCCTTTTCAATGAATAACCCGGTATAAATCTAACTTCAGGAATATTTTGTAATAATAACGTACTGGATAAATAAATAGTGATAACATTAAAAATAGAAACAGTTTTCTCCGAACTACAGTTATTGCAATATTCCGGTATTTTATTACGAAGCGGCGGAGGTGCGAAGTTTATTAAAAAATCTGGGAAATAGGATGCGTTTTCGCTATTCGTATTGCTAGGGAATGATGTGGCATTTTCGGTGAAAAACGATCAGCAATATCGGTTATTCCAGTTTTTTTTGTGATATTTTTTATATTAATGACACTCATCGTCTATGGTTCACAGATAGGACCATAGATATCCTTGGATAGGACCTTCTTTTTATTTAAACATGTTGTTAGTAACTGGCGAAAAGAGACTGTTTTACAGGTACACCTCTGCCAACCCTTTGGAAATTACAGACGTGGTGTTAAGTGTTTTATTTTGTTGTAGTTGAGGTTAACCAACCAGGCTCGCACTCAATCTGTGGGAGCATGTTAAATAAATGCACCCATGCTTTGTGAAACATTGTTTCTAAATGCATTTTTGTAAAGAGATTAAAAAATCTGACACAAACCAAAGGTAACAGCAAAGGTTAGGTAGGTACCTTTGTTTGAACCACTGAGCTACTTGGGTATTTTTTATTTTATGTAAGAAAGGCTCGTGTTACACGGCTCAGATTATGTGTTCAACGGTGACGCTTGATTCGAGGAATATTTAGTTACTCATAACGTGAACAACCCTTTCAAGATTAAGTTTTGATTTGAGCTGCACAATTACTGACACACGCGTACCCTGACTGGACTGGTCCACTCAAATCTGTGTGGTTCTTTCCCAAAAATACAATTTCAGGCACTATGGTCCTCTCATTTTCTAGATTTTAAAAGAGACGTTACTTCTGAGTTTGTTTCCGTGTATCTTCTCTCAGATTAGTCAGATTGTAAACACCAACCTCATCTTGGTCAAAGGGTTTGCAAACCTCTTTTCTTCTATCTAGGCTGTTCCCAACTACGTTGAGTCGGCTGCCAGTCTTACTAAATGCATGATGCTGGGTGACACGACATAAACCCACTTATAGAATTAAATAAGTTTTATCATTTATCATCAAAAATGCATTTTATAAAATGTTCAAATGCATACGATACTCTAAAGTTGGTTTGAACATGTTTTAGCGACAGAATGAGACCAAGGCCGCGCTTTTAAAATAGAATGGTTCTTAGTTGAGACCACTTCAGTTAGTGCAAGGCTAACTTTCTTGTCTGGTGTGTTTTGTCAAGTGTTTGAGCAATTTATAAATGTTTCCGTATGTTTCTTTGTGTATTTAACTACATTGAACCTAATTCATTCTTTATGTAGGGGCTTGTAACTCGCCATTTTGTATTTTTTTATGAGTACCAATGCCTGCTGACAGTGACAGCCTGTTTATGTTATTTTATTTTTTCAGTTCTTATATTTCTCGGGGACCTGGGATCTTTGGGAGGCGTACGAGTGGCCGTACGAGTGGTCAGAACCAACTCGCCGATGCACGTTAGACGCTTTTAATGAAATGTGGCACCAACCGACAATTATCCCTTATTATTATTAAGAACATTGATTATTATTATTTATACCGTTTTTTCATCTTATATTGTGGGGAGAACGGGGGTTCTGTCGGACTCCTATCGATTACAACCCCACGATGTTTTTCCTGTTAGAATAAGTCGGGATTTACTAGCACATCCTCCGCACCCTATCTACAGTTTACCTTAACATCTTATACGTGTACCTAAGCAAAGTTTCTTTTTGCAAAAGGACGGTTAGCTCGATCTCTAAATTAACATCGGAAACAACAGGAAAAATATTGGAATAGCAAGGCCCATCGTCCACGACACAACTCAAAAGTATCCAGCTACAAACTCAAATCACCAATGAGTAGCCAGAATGTCAGACACTAACTTATCTCAATGGCAGCCTGTAAACGACGCAACCAACAAAACCTAGTTAATAACACGATAGTTAGTCACGCTAGTAAGTCTGGCTACATAATATTAGCGTGCGATAGCTGACATTACAAACAATATAATTGAATGTTTTGTGTTTCTTTGTTTTGTAATGTCATTAATCTCATTACTTTGCATACTATTGTATAGAATAAATTTCTTCTGACTTAACAGGCAGCTGTACTGCTGGGGAGTTTATTGCGCCACTTCTTCTGCCCAACTAAATCACTAAGAATTGATGAAAGGCGCCACTTTGGGAGGACTATCTCATGAAATTTTGACGTCCAAAAAGTGCTGGTTCTCAGTCTAATTTAAACAAAAGACTTTTGATTTTGTAACACGTTACGTTAGAGTAGCGTCGTGGACGATGGGCCTATTATTTATATTTCACATTTACATCTTGTTTTTGTGTAACATAAATAGTTGATAAGGAAAGTGCCTTGATTTGATAACGTAGATAACATCAATCCCGTGACAACTCTATCTTGACCTTTGAAAGAGAAAATAAGATTATTTTCTGTTTGGAAACGGCACTGCTTTTGCATTTTCAGAAACAATTTTATGTTAAACACATGTCATAACATAACTCCTGTTTTCTCCGAAGGGTTAGGCAGGGGTATAGATACATAGTTCACCGAAAGTTTGTCAGTTATATTTAAGTACCAAGTAATAGGTGGCATCGCCATTTTCCGACATGGGAATCGACCCCACGAACCTCATGGTTAATAGTAGAGCTTGCGGCTACTAGACCAACTAGGCTACTAAGACAGCTTTATGACAAACTATTATCTATGGAATTAGTAAGCAGACATCACATATTTATTGGAGATAAAAACGTCGAAGATAATATAATATACCTTAAACGGTGTAGACTTTCACTTAGAAAAGCTTTTGGAAACTTCAAACATGAGCCAAACAGGATGTCGAAGTTTGTATGCATGCGAAGTACCAGGCAACTACTTAGAATAGAGAACAAAACATGACTCACGAATAACAACATTTCTTTAAGTACAGTAGTAGCCCACACATTGAAAGAATATGTGTAGGTTTCCAGTGCAATGAAAGCTTTCGCTAAGAATGGTTTTTTTAAATAATGGGTACCTGAGTGAGTCAAATGTTGATATGATTATTTGTATGTGAACGAAGCGGGGGGAGAGCTATTTTTGCATTAAATAGCGTGTTATGTTAAATAGCGTGTTATATTAACGCCTACTACCTACCCACTGATTGATGACTCAAGTTATCTAAACATATTGTGTTACTTTTGACTTTACATGTGTTGCGTACTTGACATTTATCAATATACTCGTAACAATAATGTGGGTTTACATGTAAATGTCTGTGGTAGCCTCCCGGGATAAGTTTACCCTAAAATGAACATCTATGAAAAAAACAAGTAACTATTAATGAGTCGCCTCGCCTGTCACCTCGAGTTTTAGATAGAGATGGTCGCATAGGTATAAGTGTTAGAGACGACGCTCTACTAAGTCAAACTTCTCCTAAAGCTGAACATTGTTATGTTCAGTTTTAGGAGAACAGTGTTATGTTTAACAAAACATCACCCCTGTATTCCTCATAATTAGGCAGATATGTACACCCACATTTCGCCAGTTTCATTAAAGTCCCATATAGAAGGGGACGAGCCTATTGCCATCAACCAGACACAGATTCAGACTCCGGGCTGCCCCTGAGAAAATAATGGAAAAACCCATTAACACTTTACCCAACCTGGGAATCGAACCTAGGACCTCATGCTCAGCAGTAGTGCTTGTGACCTCTGGCCGAACGAGGCTGTCCTAAGCCATAATGCGCCATAATAGATTATCTATAGAAAATCGTAATCGTTTCAAGATTGGCTACATTAAGAACGGAAAAGTTTATAGCAGGTTTACTTATCAATAGTTTACGACGAGTGAAGTAAAGATGACGATTGCATTTTAAATGCTAACTTGATGTTCCAAAAGTTTATCCTCTTATCGGCACGAATTTTATAACAGCGTCAGGAAAAGTAAGCGACGCAGTAGCTCTATCCAAGGTAAAATTTCACCACCCCTGGATGCCAATTTAATACAACCACGTGCTCAAAAAACGTAGAATGTTGTAGCTGAATGAATGAAAATGAGAACGAAAAAAAGACATAGAGCTGAAACATTAATACCCACGTATTTCAATGTTCAATGAATTGTATTCAAATGGCCAATCCTCTGTTAACTGAACCAGTTTTAATTTTTATAAACTAAGTAAAAACGGCTTTAACAGTAAAAGTGAAATAAATAGATTCATTGGAATTATGGTATTTATACAGAAATGAAAGTAGTATTAGCCGTGTACTTGTTGAATGGATTTGTATTGTTTTATTTTTAAATGACGGAGAATTTTATATTTTTATGCAGCTCGCACTGGTCTCAAAACTGTGAAGGAAAACATCGTGAGGAAACTAGATGATAGACATGTTCTAGAACCAAAACTTTGAAGATTCATGTGACAGCTACCAACCCGCACCCGCTTGGTAATTTATAGCCCACTTCCTAGAAGAGAGGAGGCCTGTGTCCCAGCAGTGGGAACAATATAGGCTGGTTATGCTATGCAGCTTGCATCCCAAGAGAGGAGCAAATGGACGAATCGATGTTGTTTTATTGAAATTTCACATTTATAAGTACTTGAACTTTACGTGCCCCTACAAGTAAAATATATGAAATCATTATGTACGAAAGAGACACAAAAAGAAGAGAGGATAATGTGTGCCATACGTATGGGCAATACTAGCTCAGAACTATGCGACAGCGCTGATTGTTGACAACAATCACTACTTTGAGATACAATTACATACAACTACACTCATCATCATCTGCCTAGCCGTTTCCCAACTATGTTGGGGTATGCAGCTGAATACCAGTATTTTACATGGAGTGACTGCCTATCTGACCTCCACAATACGATATCCCCTGGTAAGACTAGTTTTCAGACGACTGTCAAAGATCAATAAATGACAGCCGGGACCAACGGCTTAACGTGCTCATCGAGGCACTGAGGGGTATGTAAAGATGTGTGTATGTGAGTGGGTATGTAAAGATGATGATCGATCGACTTGTGTGGCTGTTATTACTTAGTCACGAGCCCCTCAACATACGACTACATAAATAAGGGATCCTTAATATTTATCGAACAATTTGCATTTCGTTAAATATCAACACCCAATGTAAAAACTTAACTCTGATTTCTTTTGTAATTAGACAAATTAGGGCGTCAGGAGTTGGGTGACATAAACTGCAACAGTTTATGACTCCCCCCTACCCCCATGACCCCAAGGAGGGGTGGGGGGGTACAAATGAGCAGCGAGTTGGTAACGGCAGTCGCGTGTGAAACATTTATTTTTAAAAGATCTACTCTTATTGGACTGCGAATTTCTTCGAAGTATGCGGAGTTGTGAGTAGGGAAGTAGTGGATGTAAAAGTAAGTTTGAAGGTATTTTTTATAGGTTTGGAATTTCTTTAGTAGATAGATTAACCTGATACCAAAATCAGGAGAAGTAACATTCAAAATAATATTGGACCAGGTTGAGATGCTGAAACTTAAATGTACTCATAAGAAACTCTGTTCATTATTGTTGAAACGACTTCGACACCTAAAGTGAAAGATAGATGCATGCTGATGAAATCTCAAGAGTCAAGCTGTAGCTAAATTGCGATGTTCAAACGAAGTTTCTTTTAACCGACTTTAAAAACTTTTATAAAAAAAAACAACCGACTTCAAAAACCGCTTGTCCGATTTCGATAAAATGGGATGGGACATGGGACCATTTGGGAAGTATACCCTATCCAACAAAAAAAGAATTTTTCAAATCGGTTGGCAAGCGACGGAGTTATGCGCGAACAAACATAAAAAAAAAAAAAATACAAACATCCGAATTGAGAACCTCCTCCTTTTTTAGAAGTCGGTTAAAAAAGGAGGAGGTTGTGCAATCGGCGTGTATTTAAAAAAAATCTCTTCATACACAACCTAAACAATGAAAGTGCTACAAAGTAGCCTACATGTTTTAATAAATAATAATGCCGCCTGCCGACAGACGGCTAGAGAATAGAACACTCAGGTCAGCGCTAAATTTATTCAGCAGTCAAATAATATAGCCCGGCAGCGATCAGATTGAAAATTGGAACAACTTTGATTTAATAATGCTTGTAAGCTTTGTGGAAATGGGTTAGGTGTAGTTTTAAACAGATCACCTGACACCCAACCTATCCATAAATTATGAGACTAGCCGGAAATACACCTATTCTATGTATATACTTCTATATTGTACTTGAATTCTTAATTGAGCGTTATTGTTTTTATTTACTTTTCTAAATGTATTTAATGAATTTTATTTTAATTGCAATTATATATCTAACGTTATTTTTTAATTTTTCAACACAATGTACCTATATTGTTATGAAATAAATTACTTATGACTTATGCCACTTTTACTTCGACGACTTATCAAAAGCTAAATATTTATATATTTTCCCCGGGCAGGCACTTTACTTTGTGTAAATTATTTCATTAGCACCGCTCTCAAAACAGTAAAGAACATCATCGTGAGGAAACCGGCATGTCCTAGAACCAAAAATTCGAAGACATGTGACATCCACCAACCCGCACTGGGCCCGTGTGCTGGAATATTGCCTATACTCCTCACAGAGAGGAGGCCTGTGTCTCAGCGGTGGGAACATGATAGACTGATTATGCTATACTATGCCACATAAAATGTTTAGGCATTGTGTTGGGTACTCTCATAAGTTGACGACAGATAATGAATTGATTGTTGAAGTTGAATGATTTGTATGGGTCTTCAGAGATCCAGGATTAGGAATATATAAATGAGTTAAAAAGGTGGCATTAAAATAAAATCTATTAAATGAATTACATAAATTTGTGTATTCCTACAATACGAAAAGCCCTCTCTTTGAGGCCTTGGTTTTGACTGCTAGATTGGACAAATAAATACTTATGAAAAGTATTTATTTTTGTGATAAGAATATACATATACATATCAAACAATTAGGATAGGTGTTGCATTTTATCTTATTCACTAATGTCTAACTCTTCTGGCTCACTTACAATAATATTTTATCATTCCAACGTTACATGAGCCACTTGAGCCAGATCAACTTTTGCTACTCAGACAAATATCTCAAGAGAGACAGCACCGACAGATCACGTCTTAAATTAAAATACTTTCCAAGTCCATTTAATAACGCCGCGCGATCAGCCGCTGACATAAAACTGATAATAATCATCGATTTCCCATCATTTTAATTTAAAGCAACGTTGGTTCCTCTGCCCTCCTCAAAAATCCTCGGGGAGAGGACTTTATGAGGAGATTAATGCTTAAACGAAGGAATTAAAAGGATCTCAACTGAGCTTTGCCGCCTTGGAATCGATATTTAGAGGATTTTCGAAACGGCTGTGTTAGTTATACCTACATATTTGAATTTGAAGATTATTGTGTTCTTGTCTTGGGAATGGAATTGACAATAAATAAATTGGAGAGATAAATTTAATAATTTTCTTACGACTCTATCACCTCGCTGTAGGTGAATTTGAAGGGTCACCTTCAGTATACTACTTTATGGGGCGTAAGTAGATATGTAGGTATGTATTTTATATGAGTAAAATCTATTTAAAAAAGTGTCGTTAAGAACTTACAGATCGTAAGCCTGGACTGGGACAAGGAAGGACAAAAGCGTGACAGACTTGAATCACGTTACTTTATCGTAGGCAATCTACATGATAATCATAGAAAAAGTGCTTTGGAAATCGTTATAGGTAGAAGACTATGACTAGACCAACTGTGGATAGATCTGCAAATTTCAGAACAGGAGAGACCACCTTCTTTCACTCTCTCTGAATCGAAAATACACAACTTGAATTTTAAGTAATTGTAGCTAAATAACATAACATAATATCACGCCTGTCATTGTCGAAGGGTTAGGTAGAGGTGTAACTATAGTACACCCACATTTCGCCAGGTATGTTGTCCCAAGTAATAGGGGGCCGGACATCAATCGAGACTCAGGAGGGCTACTGACAATTTCCAGATGGAAAAGTAACTTTGCCTGACCTGGGTATCGAACCCAGGACCTCATGCTCAGCAGTTGCATTTGCGAAGACTAGACCAGCGAGGCAGTCATAAGTAGCTAAATATGAATACATCTAAATATCCGAAAACGAAGTACCTACTAAAAATAATATTGTATTTTCGGACAAATTTTCCAACAAAAAACGAGTGATAAAATATTATTTAGCAAAGATCCTGATAAGAAAAATTAAATCCGTCCTGCGGCCGACTTTAAATGAAGATGAACGGAGATTGTACTTATCTTTCTGCCAAGCTTTGTGCTCTAAATATAGAGATGTGATACTGGCCACTCATAAGATTTAAATCTTGTAGTGAGAACAATTTTCAAAATCGGAATAGACTCATTTACCTTACTATGATAGTGCGAGTATATAGGAATCATCAGCCACTTTAATAAGAATCAGATACGGTGCTAACGGAATCCTATGGCTAATCCACAACACCGACTGTTTATTTGTCACAGGGAGGAGTTATTATCAATTTCGCTACATACTTGCCACTAAAATTTAATTAATCTTCTAAAGTCATACAAAATCCGTCTCCCTGGTCTCCCTGCCACAGAGTGTTTGCCTCCGATCCTTGGCGGGGTAAGTAGGGAATAATGAAACGTATTAGGTAGCAAGTGGACACTAATCAAAGGAATATGAACTACAATAGTTTTTGGCAGTAAGGTAAGGACTGTGTTTTACAAACACAGTCACTTTATATCATCATCATCTGTCTAACATTTTCCCAACTATGTTGGCTTGGCTTCTAGTCCAATCAAATGCAACTGAATACTAGTATTTTACATGGAGCGACTGCCTATCTGACCATCCCAATTACAGGGTAATACGATACCCCTTGGTAAGACGTTGTCAGACTTTTGGGCTTCTGACGACCCGTAATCACTGTCAAAGATCCACAAATGACAACCGGGTCCAGACACCTTAACGTGCTTTCCGAGGCACGGAGGGGTCTTGGTATGTAAAGATGGTCACCTATCCACTGACTTACCGCGGTAAGCGTAGCTTAACGTGATTGATCGACCTGTGCGGCTGTTATTACTTAGCCACAAGCCCCACTTAACTTTGATATGACAACAAAGTGACCTTTTCATCTTCCTTTTTTAAATACGTTGGCAGGTATATCAATAGCCAGTGGTCTTCACTTTAATAAAGAGAATTCCAAATTAATAAAGACTCTGATGAACAAATCGCAAGCAAGATAATTTTGACTGGACTTACCGATGTTCTGAAGACTTGCTGCAAAGAAAAGACGACGGCTTCTCTTCAAGCGGATGTTTTAAGAGATACAAACCATTATAAGACGTGGAAGGACGTAGACCTACGGTTTTGTGAGGACAAAATGGGTTCCGTCGATTTCGTCTTTAGTACCCTAATAATAATTACGAGTATCATGTACACAAGTAGCAACTATCAAGTGTCATCTGTTGAATGTTGTACTTTTACTTTTCCGTCCATTCACCGAAAAAAGTTATAAAGTATTTTTTATTTTTTTATTGGACTTCATTTGGCTCAACACAATTTCAATTAAAAAACTTGTGCTCTTTCAAATTGTTCACGTGTCTGACAGCTTAGAGCTGTTCAGAAATAATACAAACATACATACAAAAACTCACGCCTTCTTTACATGGGGGTAGGCAGACACTACAGAACGCCACCTGCTACGATCCTGACATACTTGTTTTGCTTCGTTTACGTTCGTACATGGTAAAGTAATATTTTCTCTAAATAGCAAAACCCTTAAGTTAAAGTTAAGTTAAAAACCGATCGAAAGGTAAATTAATCACTTAGATGAAACCCAAGATTGTTAGTCCGACTCTCATGGCAGTTAAAAATATAATTAGTCTTTTCATAACAAAATTAGCAAGAAGTCTGGATTAGTGCCCGATTAATTGATAGCAATAGGTTCTCCCCTAATTACATTACGTAGAGTTAATAGCATTACTGTAGAAATGAATAACCCCCGCCAAGAGCTTCGGGAAAAACAGGTTTGGTGTTACACGCGTCTGGGCAGTATATGGTGACTATGATACATGGTGTGAGGTATATTTCTGTTTACGAAATGTGCAATATAATACTGAAACGAATAAAATCGCAGTGGAACAGATGGCAGTTACCACCATTTCATTTTTATTGAGTTTACAGGAGAAATCCCAGTTCACCGAAACATGGTCACCGCCTACAGCCACTTACAACACCATGAGGTTTGCCGATACATCGGAAACATGAGATAAAGTTGGAATGCCTCTTACGTGCCTGTTTTTTGGAACTAGAACTGTTCAAACAATTGTTTATTTTTCACGGTAGTAATAATAATAATAATAATAATAATCTTTATTAATTCAAACTACAATGGTCTATAGTGTTAGTAACAAAAATTGCTTAGCCTATGTTAGTAATGGTTCATTTGTGCATAATAGGATATTCATAATAGCCTCAACATTTTTCGAAATATTGGCGGATAAACGAAAATTTATTAAATATCACAAATTGATCTTATCTGTGGTTGAGTATCCACCTTTTTGGTTTCCAGGTATGCTATGTAATATGTTTATGTGTTTGTAAGATAGGTAAAAAGTGTACGATTAATTGTACATTCACAAGTTTATGTTATGCATGAGGGAAAACGTTAAGTGGATATTACATACATATAAATACACATATTGAGGTAAGTATATAATAATATGACATGCATATAACACATCATAATATATACCTACTTGTAGAATTGAAGAAAAAACGTGTTTTCTACCATACATCTATAAACAACATCACTAGCTACGGTCTACGCAATGCTACAGTAGTATGCTACGAGTCGCTACGAGTCGCTACGACCTGCTACGGGTGTGCTACGCATGTGCTACACCAATAGGCACGTCATTATTGGTACGAATGACTACTTATTATACACTTTTAATACAAAATCCATCTACCATATCCCCGTAGGTATGAGCAGAGTGTATTTAGACTATAGATCACATAGGTTACAGGCATGTAGCTGGTATTACAGGAATATATTGATTTCATGTAATGTTCGTGTTAAGGGTTCCTCGAATAGGACACTGTAAGTTGGCACAGATTGTGAATAATGCAGGCTGCATGTGCAGTGCTGCTGTACGGCAGAGCGAGCGAGACGGACGCATGGCCAGCGCACGCGAGCGAGGGGGACGCCGGCTGCGGCACTGCCGTACGCTGACGTGCCCCTGCCGACATCGGGGCAGATCCCCGCCATACATAACTATATACAACACACAGTTTTCACCACTAGGTACCACTGCGATGCACTGGGACGGAGGCTCTATTCTATGATCTCTAGGGGGACGGTGACGGTTTCGGTAACGGTATCTAGGAGGCCGAGCCGAGGGAACGGTATCGAGGGGTCAAGCGTGGCACGATGCGGCTTGCTATGCGGGTCAGAGAGCGCGGGGCGTGCGGCGAGCGGTGATAGTCACCATGTCTCCGGGCGTGTCAGCGATCACCGGTTACATAAGAGGGCGGAGGCGGCGGAGGGCGCCGGTCGCGTCACGGTTACCTCTCTGGCCATCGCGGCATGTCCGCCGGAGGCCGCGGGCGGCGCGCGCTCACGCCGCCATCGTTGAGGGCCAAGCCCGGGACTCGCGTCGCGACTCGCGGAGCACTTGAGCGGCGCTGCGCCGCGTGGGCGGCGATCGATGGGGGCCGCGCGCATGCGCCGCCGGAGCCGCCCGAACAGCGCCGAGCGGAGCCGAGCGCGGCCGCGGTGGTGCATCCGCCCTGACCCACTTGCCGCGCACACTGACCCGTTTCCTCGCTTCCCTCGCGCCGCCGACGGAGCGAGTTAGCGATCGCTCGGATGCGACCTGCCGTGCCCGCCTGCCCGCTTGCCCGCCTGCCCGCCTGCCCTGATACTCTCCACATACGTGCACTGATTGCACTATTTAGATAACATGCACAGATAACGTGCTATATTTATTGTACTGTACTACACTAGCATGTTGTAACGAACCGTAAAGGCAAACAACTTCCGAGAAATATTGCTGTTTTATGGACTGAGTTTGCTTCCTTATTCAACTTTAATGTACCTACCAACATTTTATTATTTTATATATTAAATATCCGAAAGTAGGTATTTTAGGTAAAAAATCATTTTAAACACTGCAAGCCAGTCATTTTAATTGCCTTAAATTTTTCAATTAATCAAATTACCTCCGTGCCTCAAATTAGATCATTCAATCACGATCTAGAGCTGGACATAAGCCGGCCCCAATCTCCCCTTGATAAACTCTAATTAGTAATATTTCATCTTTCAACAAAATCAAATCATTTCGTGCGCACTCAGTTACTTCCGTGTCCAGGAGATCGTGTGTGCTGGCAACCAATCAAGGAATAGGTGGCTGTCACGCGACCACGGTAATCCGATTAGTCGCGTCTAGTCGGAGGAGCGAAATCGTATTAGGGATAAACCCATTTGCGGCCAGAAGCCGTATTAGTGTCCCGAAGTTCGGCTGCCATGAAATCGTGTCAAAAGTCGAGCGCCTGACTCTAATACAGTTATGCGTGATACGTGATTTTGTTTCAGTTTCCATTGAATTAAAGACATAAGTTCGTTATGTCTAGGTATTGTATTTTGGGTTTGGAAACTCATTAGGAATCTGGGTTCATGGGAGCTCATGTTAATATCCGAATAATTTATTACTTGCATTCCGTTTCATATAATTGGGATTTTTTTGCTACAAGTCTCCCTCTGCAAGGAAGTGCAAGATGGTCGGCAAATGTAAGCCATCGTGTAAGGAATGTCGACCATCTTCCAACTTAGTATGAGTTTTTATCAAATTAATATTTGTACTATACCTATTGATGAGCCTCTCAAGCCATGAATATTTATAAATATGATGGATTAAATTTTATAAGCACTGGCCATAATCGCGGCTATATCTAGTACCTATACCAGGCTACACGCCATACTGGCCGTTTATTAGTTAGTTGGTCAAGATGTGTGACAAAGTTTTATGCAAAAATTACTAACTGGACAAAAATCTTCGTTTTTAATATTTCTTACATACACACATTGGCCCCAAATATAATAAATTACATGACAAGGACTTTTGTTAAAAAAGTTACTAATATTATAAAGTGGTGGCAGAATATTTTAGTAAGAGCTGAGCATAGGAGCTGAGTGGGACATGAAACATGTGTATGCTGGGCATTATAAGTTCATGACGCTGAACCACAGTTGGACTGGTTGAACGAAAGCGTACAAAAGTAACTTTGGGCAACACTTGCAGAAACGTAAAAGGAAGCTTATGGAAACGTACGTGAAAAGAAACGTACATGATATATTACGCGTGATATTCTCGTATATTTCACGATAAACTTTTTTGACTGTTAACAATAAGCTGTTATTATTTTTTAGTTATAAGTTTTTTAGCAATACAACAGTTAAATTGTTTGCGTCAAAGTATAGAACCTTATAAAACTGTTAAAACAACCCAAAGTACAGTGTTTCTGAACTGTTCGATAATATTGTCAGCTGTCAAAAACGTAATGTCAAAAGTCAGCTGCAATCGGAGGCGAGCCGTGTCTCGGCCGATTTAATACTTCTCAAAATAATCATTCCAGTGTAAATATTTAGAAAAGTTATATTTACATGTAATCGTCGATTTCCGCGCCGATATTATTTGTGATGTGACAGTTCTTATGAGAAATATCCGTGTGATTCACTTTACGTATCTGAAGAACGGATGGAATGTTACTGCTGTGTACAGAGTGAGTCTTTGTAATATTTGTATAAAAATACTGTTTACCTATGTATGTAGACCACATGTTAATGCATCATGGAGTAAAAAAGATGAGTAGTAAAACCTTTTTACAAGCTTTTATTTAGTTTTTCTTTTTGTTGTTGTTGAAAGTAGTTTGCATATTTTTCGAACGCCCACGCGAATTCCGGAGCGTAGGGTCGTTAGGTACTTCGAAGTTATATTTAGCTGCTTGTTTGGTGTCTTCGTTTTGCATACCTTTGCTTTTTTACTTTCTTTTTCATGCCGTATACGCGCATGTACGATTCTCCATGCAGTTGTATAGAACATTTTACCTGTGTTTGTAGAAGCAAGTTGATTTAAATAGATGTTTTATTTAAACAACATAAATTAGAAGCGTTCACACAGTTCCTGTGATAGAAGTGACATCATGTCATTAAATATTGTTTTTATAAGTATCACAGGGTTATCTTATTATCTAGTATTTATTCAGTAAACTAAGTATTTGCTAAACTGTAAGAAGTTACTATTATATTTATTATTATACTATAGAAATATTTTGATATGTTTTGAAGTTTAAAATGATCAAACAAACATATGTATGATGTATGTTTACGATCTTTATCATTTATTTATTTAATTCGGGTTAATTTTAAAGTTTATAGATCAAATGAATAAGATTTTCTAAATAAACCTTGTCGTCCCGTTTTACCACGCCAGGCTTTGTTTTTAAAAAAGCGTTTGGTACGTTCCCATTGTATGACTTAAAGATTATTTATGTACCCATTTTCGAGTTAATGGAAGCAAGCAGTAAAATCCAACCCTTAAACTTTATTACCCTTTTCTACTTCGGTAAGAGATGATTTTTGAAAAACCCTTAAAATATAACTTTTTGTTTTAAGGAAAAAGGTTTTTCATAATTGTATCCCGTCTTTTCACCCCACAGGGGTAGAATTAAAAAAAAATATTGGGTGGAATTTTGAAAAACCCTTTCTTAGTGGATACCTACTCTTCACGAAGAATACACCCTCCAAATTTCATGTCTCTAGGACCAGCGGCTTAGGCTGTGCGTTGATGTCTCAGTCAGTCAGTCAGGACTTTGAATTTTATAATAAATTTAGTATTTGAATTATTGATGGTACAAGCAACAAATTCTACCTTATTAGTACATTTTGTTAAAATAAAAAAAATCTATGTCAGAAATCGAATAATAGTCTTGATCTATAAGAATAAGTAAATAAAAACTTAGAAATAATATTTACATGTTGTGGAACTGACTTGAAGACTAGACTTGACTTTTGTTTATTGTCTCACTAGCTGCGCCCCGCGGTTTCACCCGCATAAGTTTTGATCCCGTGGGAATATGGGGATAAAAGTATCCTATTAATCCTGGTTAAAAACCATCTGTGTGCCAAATATATATAATATATAACTGTTCAGCCATTGCAGAACAGCCATGCTGTCTGGGAGTATGCGGATCGAGTGTTCCTTTACTTCCCTGGCATAATGGCTAAAGCCACTAGGGAAATGCCTATGCATTCGGCTTGGAACACTGTGTTGTGGACCCCCCAGTGGTGTGGCTATATGTATGTTGAAGTCCTCTGAGAAGATTCCAGCACCTGTACCACTACCTGTTTTGGATCCATCCGTGAAAATACGTAGCTCTGCAGGGCACAACCCCTCGCATCGGCGATCCTCGTGAAGTTGGATCTTGTATTTTTTATCAAAGATAAATTGTGTGGGCACCCGAACGTCTATGGCTTTCGTAATGGGGAACTTCTAGTGGAGTCCCTCGAGCAACGCGGTGTGTGGTGTTTCTTTATAATTTTAGGGGATAGGCCCCACTTCTTAACTATCATTCTCCTGCACTGCCAAAAGGTCATGCAGGCCCTGATTAGTTTGTTGTCCAGATGACTACTCCAGTTTAACTTACTGTCTAGTATGACTCCGAGGTACTTGACTTCGCTGGTCAACTGGAGTTCAGTAGGTATCGAACAGTTTTGGAAGCGAAAAGGGCCTAATACAGGGGGTCTACGAAGTAGTATCGGCTGAATGTTCGACCGTTTCATGCTACGAAGTTACTATTTGGTTCGGTCGGTTGCGATCCTACACTCCTACACTCTTTCGAATATTGACTATGGTCCCGACCCAACTGAGCCGATCCGAACTTTTTTCGCATTTTTCAATAATATTCGGTTCGGCCATGTGTCGGTCCGATCCGAACTTTCGCACTTTGCACTTCGGAGTAGACCCCCTGGTTTATGGGTAAACATGACTAATTCAGTTTTAGTGTGGTTCACTGATAGGTCAAATTCCCTGCACCATCTTTCTACGATACGTAGCGCTTGTTGAGTGAGGTTGCAAATCGTGCCCGTCACCTTCCCCGAAACAAGGATTGCGAGGTCGTCGGCATAACGAGGTTGGCGTTAAGTTTGGTGATGAGGTCATTAATCACCAGGTTCCACAGGAGGGGAGACAACACCCCCCTGAGGGCAGCCTCTGGCTATCATGGCCAGCTGCTGTTCATCCTCAAGGCGAACCACTTAGTACCTGTTCTACTCTATGTCTTGAGAGGGTGCTGTTGATGCTGGAGAAGTTGGTTTTGTCGAAGGCTCCTTCGATGTTTATGAAAGTGCCAAGCCAGGTGCCCTTCTGATGGATCGCCTCCTCTATCTGGCTGACTACCAGATGAAGGGCAGATTCGGTCGACTTACCTGAGCTGTATGCATGTTAATAATAATAAATTGTTTATTGATCAAGAAGGTACAGATGGTAAGAAAAACAAAACTTACAATAGTTACTAGAAAGATATACAAAGTTATATAACTACATTATATGATAGAACATGTTGATCTAAGTACATGGTACATTTGTTGACAACTTACGTTACCCTGTCTCTTAAACTAGGGTATACCTGTATCTTAAGAGACAGTCGACAGCCGTAAGGTTATGTGGTAATGTTGATTACCGTGTAGCAGTAAAGTTTTGAGAGCGCCATCCCTCAGTTCCCTATCACATAGCCTTTCCAGGGTCTTTAGTAAGAAAGAGGTTAGGCTGATTGGTCGGTGGGATTTGGCGTTTGTGTAGTCACCCTGGCTTAGGGATGAATATAATTTTCACTTTCTTTCATCCTTTAGGCACGTATCTAAAGGCCAGGCATGCTCTCATTAAAGGCATCAGTCTTATTGCGACAGGGGTGCCACCCCACTGCAGTAGGGCGGGGAACTCTCCGTCACAACCAGCTGCCTTAAACGGATGGAAGCTCCGGATGGCCCATTGGAGTTTCTCCAGCGTGATCGCTGCTAGCATAATGCCAATCATTATTTGATGGTGTTTGAATTACATCCTGCCAGTCGATCACCTGTGCGAAGATACATCCCGGGAAGTGAGTTTAGATGAGGACGCGCCTCGTTTCTTCTGGCGACGATGTTAGTGTGTTGTCAAGTTTCCGGAGGGTAGCGGGCCCAGGCGTATGCTGTTGCGCTAGTTCTTTCCTTACCCTGTTCGCTAGCTGACAAGATTCAATGCTACCATAGAATTTGCGCCATCCCGTGGTGCTCCTGAATCCATTTCTTGTAACTGGATTTGACTGCGTAATAGTTATCCCAGTCCACAGTTGTTTGCCCGGTGTGCTGCGCGGGGTGGTCTCTGGGCAGGCGGTTTGGTAGCTGTCTATCATTGATTTAGTAAGGTGGTTTACCTGTACCTCAATCTGTGTGCTGAGGCTGTAAAACACTCCACAGACTTAATGTATGCTGATGATGTCAAAGTTGCTCTACCAGTGGCTAGCTCCAGTGATAGGCCCGCACTTCAACTCGACATCGACAACATTCACACTTGGAGCACTATCAACAACCTCAAAACCCACACAACATCTACACTATGAATGCCCCTGAAACGCGTCTTAACCGTTCGCGATCTGGGTGCTCACTTCGATCCACATCATACTCAATATCTCAATACTCAATATCTTTATTGCTTTACCATAATGTGATACATTTAACCAGCACATAATACGGTCCTGCAACAAACAAAATTTTCAGTGATCATCAATCCATAACCATACTGTACAACTCCTTCATTCGCAGTTTGCTAGAGGCTAACAGCGCAATCTGGAACCCTCATGAAGGACAGAAGGAGTGTATACATTGGTCATCGAAAAGATTCAGAAGTCTTTTGTCCGCTACCTGTACTTAAAACTTTATGGTTATTACCCGTACATGTAGGTACCCAACACCATTTGTGCTGGGTATGGTGGGGTACCAAAGTTTAGAAGTAAGGAGAAATCTTAGTCTGGTTAAATATTTCATCCGCCTAATTCGTGGTACCCATTTCAATTCCTTTGTCCATTTTTATTATGTGATTTAACTTAATTTTATGACATGTATAATTACAAATATTGACTAATAACTTGTATGTGTGATGCAACCTGTTAATATAAGTTGGTTATTAATAAATAAATAAAAACTTTAATTGTCTTAGCAATTAATGTGACCCAATCTTGTCCAAGCAATTAATGTGACCCAATCTTGTCCTAACAATTAATGTGCCAATCAGTGGTTCTTTTGCTAAATTACTACAGACAAAAACGAAGATGGACAGGCCCACGATGGCAGAGAATGGATATGTGTGGGAAAAATGAGAGGAAAGCTGACAGATATATAGACTTATTAAGGTAACAATCTTCTCTACAGGTGGCCGGAATGATGCTGGTGCGGATGAACATGCGCGTGGCGTTGGGCGCGCTGTGTGCCGCCGTGCTCGTGTTCACGCTGTTCTGGGGACACTGCGGGGAGCTTTCGCGCAGACCCAGTAAGTTCCTCACTTTAATTGAATGATGCTGGTGCGGATGAACATGCGCGTGGTGCTGGGCGCGGTGTGTGCCGCCGTGATCGTGTTCACGCTGTTCTGGGGACACTGCGGGAGATCTCTCGCATCTATCGCGCGGACCCAGTAAGTTCCTGTCTTAATGTATCGGACAATATTTACTTTTGTCATGCAATAAATCTTTTTGTGGGATTTTTTTATAATATGAAAAACGTCACACAGAAGGAATTTTCTGTCATATATTCTAGTTCTGCTACTATAACCTGTTCTAGTCTGGTAACACATTGGCATTTAATACAGGTGTATGATCAATACAGATTGGATAATCCGATGCATATTTACCTAAAATTGAGGTGTTGGCTAGAATGGAATGCACTTTTGTATCGATCTTAAAAATAAACCCCTACACCTGTCGATTCCGGAATCAACCAATTTTCGGTTTTTTATGACAATCGGATGCATATCTCTACCTACCTCCTAATGATGTAAAGAAGGTAGTTACCAAAATGACATAGCAAACAATGTCAGGATAAGTTTACAGGTTATATTTAGAATAATAATGCATCATGTATGGACGGCTACACATCAAGCTATACTAAACCAGTATAAGCTGACTTCTGATTGTAAGAAAAACCTATACAATGCGAGGTCAGCTAAAACTGTAAACGTATAACTTGATGTGTAGCCTTGTGTACCTATTGAAACAAATCATTAAATATGATTGTGCTTGGTATTGTCCCACTGCAGGCCTTTGCCCTGCATAGGCTAATTTTGTTAATTTTTTTTCCTTTTTGTTTCCATTACAATGAAATAATACTTACAAAAAATAGGCTCAAATCAAATATAAAAAAAATTAACAATTTATTTTACTCATTTTAAGGACAACTCGGACTTGACCAAAATTAAAATTGTAACATTGCTTGCATTACATTACATTGTAATTAAATAAAATCAAACCGAAAGCGGTTTGATTTGTCAAAAATTTTAATTTTCGTATTGCGTTAACTAAAGTAACATTACGCTCGTTCGAATAAAGCTGAGTCCTATACGCGGCGCGGTAACGAACCCATAGCGATATCTAATTCGACGCCAACGCTATCTATCGAGCTAGGGGACAACTTTATTTTTCCACGGACTTCATTTGCATGATGTTCTTGTTACGTTTTTGAATGAAAGTAATTACCATGAATTATAAAATAGGTTTTTACACCACCTGCTCGGGAAATATGTGAATTATATTATATTTCATGCAAACCTAACCTAAAGTAAGTAACATTAGGCCGGTCAAGTCGGGCAATAATATTGTACTGATTTCACTATAACCCGCTGGCCAGTAATTTATTAGAATTTGGAACCTCAACTAAAAATTTGAAACATGAAATCTTTTATAAAAAATATATTCGACATTCGAATAATTGCTTGTTATTACCTCGGAGAAGGTGTGAAAAGAACAGTATTCTCCTCGGGGATAAAGGTGTCTTCATCTTGGGTGAGCTTGAATCCCTCGCTGCACTCATTATTCTAGTCTTAACTCGCGGTGCACCCCCAAATCTGAGTCAGCCTTTAATGCGCGATTCAATAGTAAACATCTAAATACAGGGTGGCAGGGAAACGCTTCCGAAAACGAAGACAGGTGATAGGGCTACTGATTCTCGATACGATACCATAAAAAAATGAGAAAAAAAAATGAACAATTTTACCTATTTTTTTTAGCATTTTTCGTACACTATGCTGTGAGAACAGTTAAATTAAACCATTATTTGCTATTAAACACATTTTTTTTCTTTACAACTCTAACAAGCAATGTATTCGTAAATAAATATCATCTGACGCTTGCGCGTGACCTCAAGTTCAAAGTGCGCGCGCGCTCGCCGACAGCTGTGCGGCTGACGACCCCAAGTCCACGTGACGCGCGAAAATAATCAATTTCAGGCGAAAGGTTAGTGGTATCCGTTTGCATAAAGGTTGTATATAATCTACGTTCTGGCTTCGGAAGCGTTCTCCTGACACCCTGTATAATATTTAAAGTTCGTAAGATAGTTGATGCATATTATGTATCAACTTTTATAATATAAGTGCGATAATATCCGCCTAATATAAAAATCCATAAGACGGAAGAAGATCCTGGGCTAATCGTGTTGATGTGTTCTTGCTAAAAGGATATAGGACTGCTCAAATTGAGGCGAATACCGTGCAGAACGCGGGACGCATTTGCGGGAATTGATTTTTTTTATGATAAGAAAGTCTCGGAACTATTCGCGTCAGTTTGGAGGGCAATCAGAAGGGTAAAAGAGGCTTAATTTATGCATCCGTATAATCATATATTCCCGGATTTTCTGACATGGCAAGGCAAGACAAGGCATGGCCGGGAGAATTTTTTCCAAAAAATAATTTATAAGCCTCTTTCATAATTTCATAGCCAAATATTAACTTTAGGTAAATATGCATCCCAATATTCGATCTCTAATGATCAATAAATTTGCTCTGCATTCCACCCTTATGAATGTTGAATAATAACTACTAGTGAGCAACAAGAAGAATACATTCTGCATTTACATTAAGGAGAATGCTCAGGTAGTTGCTCAACTAGATTTTTAAATCGACACCTGAATAATAAAATTGGCATCTTTTATATGTTTGCCAGTAAGCATCGCGATCATAACCGGCTATTATTTTATTACTTATAATTATTGAGATAATTTGAGATACATCTCTTTTACCCCGGAGCTGGGTTTTTTTTGAGCATTCTATTTTATGCATAACAACATTCTTTAAAACCTACACGGTGCGATTTAATTACCCGTGGCATACCAAAATAAAAACAAAAGTGGCACCGTCTAAACAGTGTTAAGACGGTGCAAGTCATTTGTTGCTTCAATTTTATTATGTGCCACATTTTGCATTTTATAAGCATTCGTAGGCACCGGCGATTTTTTATTGTACACTGGATTTGCAACTGTTAGTGTTGAGCCGATCATTAAGAATCCAACGGAGTGCATCCCAGCGCGACAAAAATACACTGTTGGATTTTCAACTCTCGGCGCTAAGCAGTGCGTGGAAAATCCAATGAGCGATCAAAAATCCCCCGTGGGTTCGAGGGCTCAATAGGGCTCCACATTCCTGTTCCAGTCGGCTCGATGTTGTCAAACCCACTGTCGGAGCGCGGCGGTGGCGCGGACGATATCGAGTGCGTCATCAACGGAGAGTACTCGGTGTCCTGCCGCCGAGACCGCGGCCGAGACGAGGTGTACGTACCATTCTCGCTGGTACACAAGTACTTCGAGGTAAGTGACAATAGGGAATTGTGCCATGGCGTTATGGCACTTCGATTTTCACAAAGGGACTGCTTCACATGTAAGAGCGATAAAATAAAAAAAACAGTACAGTGTAGCGGCGGACATCGACGCACAAACTGTTCCTACAGATTCAGTACATGATTCTGAAAATTCCAGCGATTCAGTACATGATTCTGAAAATTCCAGCGTTGAATTTTTTTTTTTTTTTTAAATTTCTATCTTTTAAGATTGACTCACTATAAACTTTTTTATGGTAAATTTGTTCGAAATTAATGCATTATTTGCGAAGGTGTTTTATCAACGTGACATTAATCCTTATCCAAATAAATACGTTATTCATCACAAGTATTTAATTGTGAACAAAATTGCCCTTGACATCACTTGATTTCAATCAACATCTTGGGAGATATCATAATTTTTTATTTATACCAGTCGGACTTGAAAAAAATATTTATTCATTTGATAGCCAAATTCTTAATAAGACTATAGGCTATTTAACATCACCTTAGGAGCTGAGCAAAAAGAAGTAATCGCGCGGGCAGCGATGCGACGGGGCGGGTCGCGGGAACAAGACATTCCACGCGGACGGAGTCGCGAGCAGGAGCTAGTTTCATATAAACCTACATGGGCCCTTGTGAAAGGTCAGAGGCTAGGCGCGGTTCCGAATGGTCGTTTGCTATGGAGAGGAGCCGACAATAAGCTAACTCCACTCTTTTCCTTCAAAGCAAAACAGAGCCCAACTTTTTGTTAACTCTATGTTGGATATAAACGGCCGCGTACTGAATTTATCTTTTGTATACTGTATATTGTTTAAAACACCAGCCTGTAAAAAGAAATAAGCCTTACTTGCTAAAGATCCTAGAAATAAAATCTTTAATATTTGCTACAAAAAACCTTCAATATTATTCATATTCAAAAATACACAAGCAGCCGCTATTTGGAACTTCAAAATCGTTAAAATTCTGCAGTACCTAGGTCAACAAAACTATATTTCCAACATCAAGTTCGTTAACCGCAAATCTACATATAGGCCCGACCTTGCAGATAATCCTTATCGATTTACACATATTTTGGGGCCAAAGATAATTTACTATTACGCACAAACGTGTTTATGTAATTACCTTCTAACGGCCCGTTCACACATGGGAGTCCGTTTTACTGGTACGTTTTTAACGGATACGTCATAAATTTATGCGCTGTTCACACATAGGCACCGTATAACGAATCCGTCATTACTGGATGCGATGTGTGAACAGAAAACTCGCAGTATACCGCCGCTATTCTATTCACTCCCCCTCCTACACCCCGCACACACCGCCCGCCACGCACACAGTATCTATCCGTTAAAATTCTACGTGTCCGTATATTTTTACTGTTCCGTCGTCCAGTATTCGATGGCAAAACGGAATGTAATTTTTTTACGGAACGATATTTTTTACTGTATACAGAATACTGTGCCATGTGTGAAGTCGCTCATACAACTACATACGCCATCGACGAAAAAAAAACGTACACGATAAAACGGAACAGTAAAACGGAGACATGTGTGAACGGGCCGTTACTATTGTAGACCAACCCGCACTGGGCCCGCGTGGTGGATTACAGCGCACTCCCTCCCACAGAGAGAAGGCCTGTCCCAGCAGTGGGAACATTATAGGCTGATTATGCTATTGTAAATTTCAGATTTTCCTTACAAACTTCAACGCCTCATTTAGCTCCTCTCGGGGCTGTTTATTGATATAAAAAGTAGCCTGTGTCGCTCTCCTTTGCTGCGTGAAAGAACGACAAACTTGTGTCCCACTGCAGGGCAAAGGGCTCCCCTTTTTCCCTCCAAACCTCCCTGTCTTGTGCGATCACTAGCAATGTTGGCCCTGCAAACATGATCAGATCGTCACACTTTCGTCGTGGCCTTTCTCAATTATGTAACTAAATATCCACAGATCTACGGAAAAATATCAACAGCGGACGGCATAGAAAAGTTCGAATGGTCACACAGTTACGGTAAGATCTACCATCCGAAGAAGAAGTACGACCCTCGCGGCACCTTCACTACCTTCGAAAACTACAACGTAGAAGTCAGGGACAGGGTGAAATGCATCAGCGGAATCGAAGGAGTCCCCGTCAGCACGCAATGGGAGCCCCGAGGGTTCTTCTACCCAACCCAGATCGCACAATTTGGGCTAGCCCACTACAGCAAGCACATTACAGAAAATGAGCCAAAGAGACGAATAATAGACGATGGAGAAAAACATTTAGAGAATTGGATCATTAGTAAAGATGCATATATGGCCAGAGAATTTGACACCTCTGTCCAATCCAACGTGCTCAGGTTTTCGACGTCAGACCATGCGTCGAGTCAGGTGTGGTTGAAAGTGAACCTAACTCAAGACTTCGTGTTGAGTGTGGACCTCCAGTTGAAGGCTAACTCCTCGATGACAGTGGTGTTACAGAATAAGGATAAGAAGGAGACGGTGTATCTGCATTATGTTACGACTATGCAGTTGATTTCGGCTCAGGTGAATGAACTTTATTAATATTATAGCACTTACTTTCAGGAACCATGTTGACTGAGCGTACCATATAGTTTTTCTGTTCTTGATTAAGATAAGCCTTGCAGCTTTAAATTATTGCAGCGAGATCGAAGAGAAAAACAAACACACCATTCTGATATCAAACTTCTGGAAATGATGGATATTATTCTCATATTTCTAGTTCTAAATATGTATCATGGAGGCTCGCGTTTCCAAATACAATCGTGCGTCTTGTTATCTGAATATCTCTTTGACTATTTTACATACACATATAAAGGTACACACTTACATACATATACGCCCGGTATTACATGGGACTTAAATATAACCTGCAAATATAGGTGTACTATCTAGTCACTGTTACATATAAAGGGTTTTTTCTTTTCTAGGAGGACCACATATACTACGGCATAGGAGTGGAACAGCCATGGAGACGCATCACCAGGGACCTCATCATCGACATGCAGAAGGGCTGGGCGCTGCAGGACAGGCCCAAGAGAAGATCGCCTAGGAATAAATTCAAGGTAGGAATTTTACAGGACGATTTTGATTTTGGATGGTTTTGAAGGAAATAGTGAAAGAGGCTATCACAAGTTGTTCTTACAGAATGGGTTTTTTTTTATAACATCTAACCTGTTTCATCGTCCTTGTCCAGATATCAAGCATCATCCTTAGCGGCAGCGGCTCCCTGGACAACATGACGGTGTCGTCCAGCGAGCACATGTGGCAGTTCTACGCGGCGGCGCGCTGGCTCGTGCGCCAGCAGCGCGCGCGCAGCGGCGGCTGGCCCATCCCCGTGCGCAGGCGCATGGCGGCCGGCGTGGCCGAGCTCAAGCCGGGCTGGTGAGTAAAGGGACTAGAACGTAAGCAAACTAAAAAAGGGATATACTGACTCTGTCTTCACTTTATATCATACAAAGTTTTTTGTATGTTCGCAAAAACTTAGGAATTTTCTAACTTAGAAGCGATTTTCAAAATATAGACGCAGTACACGCAATGTGCATGAAACTATGGTACCCAAAATTAGATCAACTAAAACAAGCAACAGCAAGTCATTTCTTATAAACAGTATACGCTTTTATAACAAGTTGCGGAACTAGCGATGTATATTTTAAAACACTCAGCTGGTGAAATGTGGGTGTACTATAGGAAGTAGTACCCGTCAGGGAAATACAAGTGGTACCACACTTGTATTTCCAGTGTTATGTATGAGTTAAAAACAAAAATAAATTTAAATAAAAATTGTGCAAAGCCAAAAGACTACTCTCCAATAAACATGGTCAGCCTATTCGTTCCGAATGTTACCCTTCGATGAAATTCCAAGCAAAGACACGCCCCACAGTGAGTGAAGCAACCTTAATTTTAACTTCATAACAGGTGTCATTCTGTAGGTAGTTTGTGTCGAGGAGGACAAAAGGTGTGAGTTAATGTATGCACGGATGTGGTTCCTGTATTGAATTGAACCTATCTTTAACTTCCAGGCACTCGGCAATGAGTCAAGGCCACGCCATATCGCTCCTGTCCCGCGCGTACTACCGCAGCGGCGACATGACGTACCTGCAGGCCGCCAAGCGCGCGCTGTACCTGCTGGACGTGCCCAGCCACGCGGGCGGGGTGAAGGCCATGTGGATGGACAAGTATGTGTGGTAAGTATAAGTTGTAAGTCGTCGTCACATAAAACTTTAAAACCTTACCGTAAGCTTAAACCCCACAATGGTGGGAAGAGAAGCACCACCACCTCTCGACTTCGTTAAACCTCAGGAACATTTGCCTCCAGGGCGTGATCTGCAGCCTATATGGAAAGCTCTCTATCGATTCCGTACTCCAGTAAGCCGTCCCAGACACAATTTGAACTTGTATGTGTGGTGCAAACTGTTAATATTAGTTGGTTATTAATAAATAAATATTAAATTACAAAGTGGGGTATTACTGATTCATCAACACCTAGTGCGAGTGCGGCGCTTCTGACCAGACCATGGTGGAGTGTGCTAAGTACCCGTTCGCCTGCACCTCGGATGAGCTAAAGAACTGAAAGTCAGTGATGCCGCAATCAACGTGGCCTCCTACTGGGCTCGAATTATACAAAATAAAAACAAAGAGGAAGAATACCATCGACACGAAAAGAAGAAGAACAAGCTTAACACGAAAAAAATGGTTTAAAAGACAAGAAAGAAAAGTATTCTCTCTTGCGTTAGTCTACTGCGTCTTATATAAGTCAAGTAAAAGAAAAACTTCAGTAAAATTGCATTTTCCTCAAAATATATCGTTTAAACAGCCTCTTATTGTCAAACACAACTTTATTTTAGACCAACGTTAAGACAGTGTCGTGCAGATTCAATCACGTCATTTTAAAAGTCTGTTAGGCGCTGTGAGTCCGTGAGATTGAACCCTAACCCTAATCCTGAAATACTAGTGTCTAGTTTCGGGTTTAGTTTATTTTTGGGCCATTGATCTCTTCCCGCTCGTGTCAAACTGCCGACCCATCGGACTATGAGAGTGGGGGAAGAGAGAGTGCACCTGTGTCTGCAAACACGCCTGCACTATAATATCACGTTCCGAAATTTTTATTTGAATAAATGACTTTTGATTTTGAAACCTGGTCTCCGCCGAGATTGTTGTAGTCAGGAGGACATAAAATCCTCCTGACTGCAACAATCTCGGCGTAGGTATTTAAATTGAATTTAATTACAGAAACAAATGAAGATTTGTTTCAGTAATTATTTCTAGTCCATTTTAATCACATCCAATAACATTTTATCTTCTCATTTCAGGTACGAAGAATACCCAACCAAACCACCCCTCTTCGTTCTAAACGGCTTCATCTACACTCTGCTGGGCCTCTACGACCTCCACATCATCGAGGGCGAAAACTCCATATCCCTAGCGAAGAAAATGTTCGATGACGGTATGACATCCTTGAAAAACCTCCTACCACTATTCGATACTGGTAGTGGAAGCTTCTATGACTTAAGACATTTTACTTTAGGAGTCAGCCCTAACATTGCTAGATGGGACTACCATGCTACTCATGTGAACCAGCTGTACCTACTCGCAGGGCTGGACAATGATCCTATACTTATAAATACGGCTAAAAGATGGGAGGGGTACATGCAAGGGAAGCGGGCAGCGCATAATTGAGATCAAATCTCGGCAGGGGACACCTGCGTTGTTATTCTTCTACTCTATTGAGATTCGGAGTAAAGCCGCGTTTTTATGTAGTAGGTTTAACAAAATTATGAAAAAAGTGATCAAACAAAACTAATTAACATTGAATGAACAGTTTTGAGCTAGCATTCACTCGTTCATGCGGTGAATGAGAAGGGTGACTGAACATGTACGTTGGTACTGTGCGTCGACCGCATTCAGTGATCAAATGGTCGCTTGCATTTCATCAAAATAGAGTTATCAATTTGCAGTTACTTAAACTGTTTTGAAAATTCATGCAAAGTGTCGCAACAAATTATTTATGTTTTACCGAACGCAGAAGAGTCAAATTTTTCCTCTGATCTTACTAGTTAAGAAAATGCGGCTTGAAGATGTAACGGTTTAAACGTTATTCAATAACGTTTTTGGAGTGGTAATTCGAATTTTGAAATGTTTTCGGTTTGTACTGAAGGGTTGTCGTGGATTCTAATTTTGAATCGAAAACGTTTCTCCAATTTCAAACTCTGTCCGTTCAACGGTAGTGAACGTACCAAAGTTTGTCGAAGATTCGCGAATCGAGTGGTCTCCGAAATCGAATTCAAATGATTGGGTTCGTGGTTACGAATTTAGCCGAAGGTTTGCCGATGTTACTTTTCAAATGTAGAACTGTAACTGACTGAATGAGTTCTCGAGAAATTGAGCTAAAATGCTCCTTGACTGTCTGACTATAAGGTATACAAAAAGATGATGGTTAGTTTAAGAATCGATACAAATTGGTGTAAATAACGTCTCTGCGGAAATAAAAATATTTTTCTACGACAAAAGACATCAAGTTCTAAGTACCTCCAAATTTGAAAATCTACTTTAAAAAAAAAACATTGTACAGGTTAAATTACTATTTAGGTATCAACTAGATAAGCAATAACCTCGTTTAGAACAGTTTTCCATTTATAACATGAGTTTATTTAAAATCAACCAAAGGTACAACTTAGCTGATAGATGGTAATACTACATATCGTTAATTAAAAAGCTTTATTGTACGTTAACCTTCTAATTAACCGTATTATTAAAACGCATGGTAGGAACCTGTTTAAAATACTACCACTTATGGGTTCCGGACTCCTGGGGGTCTACTCCGAAGTAGTATCGGCCGAATGTTCGGCCGTTTCCTGCTACGAAGTTACTATTTGGTTCGGTCGGTCCCGAACCTACACTCCTACACTCTTTCGATTATTGACTATGGTCCCGACCCAACTGAGCCAATCCGAATTTTTTTCGCATTCATCAATAATATTCGGTTGGGCCTTGTGTCGGTCCGATCCGAACATTCGCACATTTGTACTTCGGAGTAGACCCCCAGGCCTTTTCACAAGCACTGGCTTGTGAAAAGAACTCAACTGTCATTTGACGGTTCAGTCACCGGCCTTTATATGGCCAGCATCCTATTTGCGTAACACAGGTACTCAATCACAATCTGAATCATTTTGCAGGATATTGCTAATCCATTGCTTCATATGTTCGAAAAATGTGTCTTGTTAATATTGTTGAACTGTCAAAATGAAAGCCATTGATACTGTTAGTGTGTTATGCATTGACGTCGCTGGAGTATGAATCCATTTAGCCAGCATGCCAGCAGACGGCACGGTTGGCGCAGTGGTTAAGCGATTGACTGCTGCGCTGCGTGTCGCGGGTTCGATTCCCGCACGGAACAAATATTTGTATGACCTACATGTATTTGTTCCGAGTCTGGGTGTTTTTCTATCTATAATATGTATGTATTTACAAAAAAAAATGTATATAAGTAGTTTATCAGCCATCTTGTTACCATAACACAAGCATTAGGTTGCTTAGCTTGGGACAAATGGTGCTGTGTGAAATGTCCAGGGATATTATTATTATTATTATTATTTGATGACAGACAAGACAGTTCAGTTGGTCAGTAAGAAGACTTCACGACTTTATGCCGACTCTAAACCTGCAACCTGGTTAGTTTGAAGGTTTGCGAAACTCACTTTCAATCACAATCCGAGTCCATTGCTTCATAGGTTTGAAAAATTCGTCTCCTCAACTACGTAAATAACGCAATACACGTGGCGGAACTGTCAAAATGAAAGGCATTGCGGTTGATTGCCATTTTATGTGTGTTACGCAATTACCCCGCTGGCCTCGTGTCCGCACCCCAGTTCCCAAAGCTCTCGATTCTGATAATCAGTACAAGTCGAAGAAAACCCAAAGCCACTGTACTTTTACATGACACTTACATCTTATCATAGAACTAATATAAACCGAAGTTTGGGTTAGCAACAAAAGTTGCAGAAGTTTTCTTTCGCAAGCAAGTCTTAGTTAGAAAACTTGCGGTAATGAGCTTGCCGCGATTGTTTACAACTTTACACCATGGGTTTATAGCGTAGAGTGACGCCGCACGCCCGTGCGCAGGATGGAAAGTGGGCCATCTCATTAATACTTAGGTGCTGTAAAATGAGCTTCAGCATTTCTGCATATGTCGACAAAATATTTTTTTTCTATTTCTGTATGAATGGTCAAAAGAAAACCGAACCCATCCGATGATTTTAAAAGAAAGGTAGGGGCCGCGTATAGTAAAAGGAAACCCCTGGCTTACACGGTAAGAATTGCTTGCGGAAGTCAACATCTACAAGATTAGTTGCTAATCTAAACATTGTTTTTAAACCAGCAAATCAAACTTGAAATCAGATCTGCCTGTCCAGGCGCTCACATTTAACATCTGTAACCGTTAAGTGTTTATCATTAATGCAACACTAATAATACAATCAAGTTTAACATTTCAAAGTTATTATAAGTATTATTATTTTATAAGTTTTTTAAAAGTTAGTCTCAACATGTAAATTGCTCGACTTTTTAACCCAAAGACAATTTTTATAGAAGTAATTTGTGTTGTTTATGTTCGCGATTTGGTCAAATTCAAAGATATACCGCTGAAGACTGATTACAAAAACAATTTGTAATATTTACAAATAAAAACGTACTGATGCAAGAAGTAGGCTATGATATTTTTAGTTCTCACTTGCATTTTTCTAAGCTCGAGTAATTCAAAATGAAAAGTAATTCATCAATCAATATCCCAATTTATTTTAATTCCATGAATATACAGGATGGCAGGGACATCGACGTGCAACCTTTTACCGGGGATTCAGTACATGATCCTGTAACCCCGTGCGTTCAATTTTTTTGTGGGTCATTAAAACGAAAATTTTGGTTATTTTTTTTTAACAGTGTAGGTATTGCACGTTTCCATGAAATAACAGCTCCTTTTTTTTGATAACCGACGGAAACTTTCTTCACGGGGGGGTGGGGGGTCTAGAATCATGTGCTGAAATCATGGTTACAGTTTGCGCGTCGAAGTCCCTGCCAGCCTGTATATCTATGGGTAATCATCTCGTTCCTCGCTTTTTTTTTTACTCATATCATCTTTTACACTATTTAACTTTAATTTTTGTATTTTTTTTTTGTAATAATGCTTTTCACTTTTGTAACGACTAATCCCTGTACTTTACAGTACCTTAAAACTTTTGTAGAATTATAAATAATAAAACTCATATCAAACTGTACATAGATTGGCACTGTTATAGATATTATGTGTATTTTATATAATCTTGAAGCACGATGTCTTCTAATACTTGTGTGACTTGCACCATGTAAATTGACACAGCCAGTCGACTTGCTGGAAGGGTTTACACGGTACAAGTAGATATGGTAAGTTACAAGTGAATAACGTGTGTTATATTCAAGTTGTTTTCTTGATAACGCGTTGTCAAGTACAACGCGTTATCAAGAAAACAACTTGAATACTTACCTTACCCAGCGTCCTATTTAAAAGCGATCGCCGCAAGAAAACGCGATCGATGCAGGGTCAAATTAAATTACCTAACAATACTAAGCAGACGGGTGTCGATATCTAAACATGATAAATAAAATATTAAATGAATTTGATGACTTTTCTTGTGGAGTCCGGAGGATTAGGTTTTTTTTGTGTATACTCCACAGAAGTATCGATGAGTGTCTTAACACAATAAAACAAAAGAAGATTTTATCAACTCATATAGTAACCGGCATGAGTCGTGAGCACAAACTGACACCTGCGCAGTAGTTCATTTTTCGGTCTCTTTGGCGGAATGAAGAAGGCGGGGGGCACCGAGGCTGCACGCGATTGGTTCGTCTGTCGATGCTCGTCGTCTATTGGACTCTCACGTGTCATTCGGCTACTGTACACTTTCGTGCACTTTTAGTTACTTACGTTTTTAATTTTGGAATAGTTTATTTTTGTTAATTAGTATTTTTCAAGTCAAAGTAACGGTTAAATTTGTTTCGTCACTATTTTAGCAGTTACTTGAATGAAGAAAACATTTGCTGTAGTATCAGTAAAGGTCAAGTAAAAGTTAATACTTTGACAGATTGTGTTGATGAAGAAACTGGCCGTAAGTCACAAAGGCCTACAACATTACTGTATCAAAGTAAAATTTCAAGTACCACTAATATTTTAATTATAGTTTGCGTAAGTACCTATCAATAATTTAAGCAAAAGCGGTACTAAATAAATTTGGCCGAAAGTGTACATGCGCGAGCTTGCCCCCACTACTGCCCATCTGTGCTCACGACTCGTGTCGGGCATACTTACTTCAAGTAACAACATAGAGATGACGACTAATTAAAAATATGGACCAGAAATAAATTGGGATAAGGGCAGGAGAATGATGATGACTTCAAGCAAAGACTATAAAACCACGTGGTTATATTCTCTATGACTTCAAGTAACAACATTCCTGAAGGTCGTTGACCCCCCCCAAAAAAAACATCAAATATTTTCATTTTATCGTGTTTAGATATCGATGTACATTACGTTTGCAGAGTTTCGCTAGCTAATTTAATTTGATGATGTTACTTTTTGTTCGGAAAACTGGAAAACGGTTCCCTCTGTTGGCGCGACCACGCGTTCACGTTCACCGAACAAAAAGGACGCGGCCTAACAGTTTGTATTGTTATTAGGCGGCATTTTAATTTATATGTTATCTGTACAATTATTCTGATATATTTATTTAGCGAATAATACATTTATGTATAATAATTGAATTAAGTTTGACAGCTGGTCTAAATATCTTCCGTCTGTTTCATATTTTGTCGGTTAGAAAGATATAAATAGCAATATTTTGTATTTATGATGGTTGGTGCTAAACAGATTGAGCACCATATTGACAGGTTTAATTTTCTTCTTTTTGTGATTTTTGAACGTCTTGCCATAAAGATTTTATTTTCAAATTATTTATTTCTATTTACCCTCATTTTTAGATGTAATATTTTTTACCTTGATCGCAAACGCGCCTCAAATCTAGAATAAATTGTCACACACACTGGGACATACCACAAAGGATGTAAAGCTTTTCTACTTTTTATCTTTTTCAGTATTATGTAACTTAATTCCTTGGCGATATGTGCCAGTGTGCGCTTCGAATCCAAAATGTCTTATTATAAACGACAAATAACTAAGTATAATCCTTACATTTTAGATTATATACAAATATATATTGTATATAAATGATTCGGAGCTAATTACGTATTTAGAAACTTAGAGGTAGAATTTCGGCTTCGGTGATAGAATTCGATTTTGTAAGAGGTAGGTATGTATACGTAATATCTTGCCACGTTTCTTGTATAAAATACTCTCCCGGGTTTCTGAATCGAGCCACCAAACCGGGTCGACACCAAAATGGTGGCCAGTATGTCGGCTCTAAACGGCATAACAACTTTTTCTTTGACTTGTCATTATTTTGATGTTTTAGGATGTGGTGGCTCGATTTAGGAGTCCGGGGAGTGTAGTATAGTTTCAGTTAATTCTGTATTTAATATTCAAGCTAGGTATCCACTAGGCAATTATGCATCTTTGTTATGTTGCATGGCAACATTTTGTTTAAACAGTCAATAGCAAAAGAGATACATATGCGAGCAACCTGGCAGTTAACTATTCCATTTTCAAATCCTTGTTTCCAATAGATGTTATTTCCACTCAAACAAATATCAACTTTAATTATGGTTTAGGTTAAGTTAATTTCAGGATGACTAGTAGGTAAGTAACATTGAAAAAGACATTTGTAGCGCAAACTGAACCTTTTGTGTGTTTTAAAGTTTTTTCCAAAAACAAATAATTGTCTACATGTTTTGAAACGAAATTACGGACGCTGGATACATTCTCTCCTTTTACTCCTTTTTAGGGTTACGTACCCAAGGGGTGCCAACAGACTTGTTGGTTACTATGTCTTTTTTTGTTGCTTATACAGACACTTTCCATTGGTTTTTGAAAGCTTCAGTAAATCTGCTGTCTAATTTAACATGCAGTGATTGTTTGACTGAAATAAGAGCCAATTCAATCACACATGGACATCGCTCGAGTGTCGAACAGGCATTATCAGCCTATAATGTTCCCACTGCTGGGGCACAGGCCTCATCTCTGTGAGCGGGAGTGCGCCGTAATCTACCACGCGGGCCTAGTGCGGGTTGATAGGATGTCACATGTCTTCGAACTTTTGGTTCTTGGACATGCCGATTTCCTCACGATGTATTCCTTCATCGTTTTGAGAGCAGTGGTTATGCAATAATTTACACAAAGTAATACGCCTGTCAGGGTTCGAACCTATGAACTACAACTCTTAAGTCGCGGCTGTTTCCTCTGAGCCACTATTGTCACGTTAACGGGCGCTGTTGGTAAACATTTGTGCGTATTGTTTTGTAAATTGTTTTGAAAAAACGAGATGGCGGCATTAGTTCCGATTTTGGCGCCAAAAGCTCTAACAGCGATTACTCAAGACGGCAGATTATTCAGAAACCACTGGACCCAGATTAAATAATTATATAGGTACCTATGTAATCCAGTTTAAATTAGACTGTTACATTTTCAAAGAATTCAAAGTAATTATTTATTATTACAAACAATTATGTAGGTTTTAAAAGAATATAAGTAGTGGTCTCGTTTGATTGGGAATTAGAATAAAATATTCTTAGATACCTACATATCATACCAATATTGTAAATTATGTCTGAACTGTGAAGCAACTTTCCTTCTTAGAGACAATACGATAAAGTAGTTACCTGTTATTACATAGTAGGTACTGTTTCTTATAAAATATATAACTTTAGAATGTCGGCCGGCTGTGAATCGAAGCACAAATTTTATACGCAATACAAATTTTTGGAAGTCAATTGGATAGTGGAAACAAAATTTATATAAAAAGCCAGTTAAATGTACTTTTCGTGATTTCTATAGTAATCAATTTTTGTATCTTAAAAGCCTCCTGTCTCGAGACACGCAAAAAAAATGACTAAATAATGAAGCGTAGTACGAAACGTTGTACCTTAGTAGAAGACGTTTTACCAGTTTTTAACATTGCTTATTTATTTTTCTTAATAAATTGTTTTAGCATTTAGAATTTAAAATTGTTATTAATAATGTAATAATCTTGTGTGAATTTTGGGAATAATTTGATCAATTATCTAAAAACTAACTCATTATGACTTTAATTTGAATTAATAAATATTTATACTTTGTATGTATGGGGAAAGATGCGTGGTGCTAAAACTTTACCCGCTTGGTTTTCGAAAGTCAAAATTAAACATTCCATTATAAAAGAGCTTAAAATCTAGTAGTAATAATGTAAATAGTGTTTGTAGAACTACGTGTTTTTGTTAACCTTACTGAATTTAATTTAAGAGTAAATGGTTTTTGACTAATGGTGTTATTCGAATTATGTTTTAGTTGGGAAGCTCCAGGGCAGCGAAATACAAATTTTCTTACATTTATTGCAATTTGCAGGTCAGTGTCGTGTTGAATGTTGATTAAAATATGATTCGGAGGCGTAACGAATATGACTTTATAGAAATATAATCATTAAAATCATGAATCAACCCTTTAAGTTCATATAATCCTATTTAATGACAATTTCATGAAATAATATCTATATCTTAACTGATATTATAAACCGTCGCTTATGTTCTAACACCACGTAAGTCAAAAATAACAACTCTACAGTAGAGTGAAAACTGCATAATTTTACCTATTTCAGATACCATGACAATACCTACTATTTTATAATTTGTGTAGGTACCTACACTTCAAATTGGATCTATTAAATATGTAACCTTATTTTTTAGTATCTAATATTTATTAGATCTATGTAAAATGATGCCATTTTGTCACTCTCCTGTAAAGTTGCTATTTTTGACTTACGTGGTGTTAGAACTTAAGCAACGAAATGCGAAAGTAAGTTTGTATGTTTATTACGCTTGCACGCTAAAACGGCTGAACGGATTTGGATGAAATTTGGCATATGTGTACCTACATGTGTAGACCATGACCTGGAGAAGGACATAAGCTACTTTTCATTTTAGATCGCAGACGGAGTCGCGGGCAACAGCTATTAATTAAATAAAAACATAAGAAAATTTGAATTTTGCGGGCTACCCTCGCGCTCCCCCATAAGGTAACATTTTTTTGATAGTTTTTAAGTTATTTATTTAATCAAAAAACCATATTTATTGCTTTATTTAATCATGTTTTTACCAATTTCCATTAAGTTCCTCTGCCTTTTCGTTCCTATAACATCATTATATGAATAAATGTTACTTACATTAAAAATGACTTATTCTGCATTTGTATCGAGATTAGATTGTAGTGAGATAGTGAATGCACTTGTGAATGACAATAAAGCGTCTCAAATTATATTTGATTGTTTAATTTAAATGAAATTTTTAATGTAGTGAATACCTAAGGCGCCATCTACACGGGCAAGAGTATCGCAGCGATAGTCACGCCGTGGCATCAACCTCAATTGAAACTGTATGCAACGATCTCCACACGGCGTTATCATCGCGTCGAGAATTTGATGGCACGGCGAGACTATCGTCGCGATTCTCTCGTTTGTGGAGATGAAACCGAAGTAAAGGCTCAAATGGGATTGGGTGGCTCACATCAGCTGTTTGCAGGATGACCGCTGGGCAAAAGTCTATCTACACAATGGGTGCCTGAAGATGGACGGCGGCGCCGCCGAGCTCGGCCCAAAAAGCGGTGGCAAGATGACCTGGACGCGTACAGGGAGGGCTGGTCTGAGGTGGCGTGGGAAACGAGTTCTTGGAAGGACTTGGGGGAGATCTTTTCCAGCAGTGGGACAGTACACACAGGCTAACCTAAACACTTTAACTTTTCAGGTAGGTACTAGGTATTTCAAACACCTCTCCCCTTCCCTTCCCACCCATAATGTTAAGGCATAAAGGCGCTTTCAATGTGAGTAATTGTTGACATTTTATCCGATCCAGCATGTCCCATGCTGCCTGTCCCCAGTGACGACCAAAGACGAGGTTCGTATGCCACAGGGTGTAGCGCGTATTCGCTTAGTTTTTAAGTTTCATGCCCTGACTGGAGGCCTTAATTTATTAAGGCATCCACAGGGTAGTTAGTAGATCCGTAGGTTGGCCTGCGAAATCACAATTAAATCAAAAACTGTTGATATGGAGTTGCGGTACCACCCATATCTGTAGAACCCATACCTGTTCTAGGTATTTTTCTGAACTTGCCGCACCTAGTACGACGCGTAGAGTACGAAGTACCTACATCGAGAATTTTCAATCAAAGCAAGAATTTTATCAATAGTGCCTATTATTTGCAAGAGCAATCGCGATGGTACGCGATCCATTGAAGAAATTATTAAAGTATTTGTCGTAGTACGTTCGTAGCGTGCGGCTATCGAGTATCGATTATCCGCCATTTCTAGTGTACCGACCTAGTCATATTATGCAAAAATACACAATTTATTGTACTACCTACTTGCTATGTTGTTTAATTCACAAAATCTTAGTTGTGTGTAGTACAAAAATTAAAAATTTATCAGAATAGTAATAGTTTAATTTAGCATAAAGTAATATGATACACGAGGTACACTTCGGGGTTTATTATTAAACGTTGCTTAAATTTAAGTAATGATTAGCGACTGTTTAACTTCATATACATTTTTAACGTTTTTATGTCTCTTAACTTTAAGCAACGCTTATGAATAAACCCCGAAGTGTATGTCCCTTTATGCCTCGCAATCGATACGCGGTGGGAAGGACCATGCAATATTGGTTCGAAAGAAAGGACTAATGTATGCGATACAATACATCCCATCGTATGCGAGTCTATCTGGAGTTGAGTAAATACTTTATACGTACTCGGAACAGGTATTCGGAGTTCGGACTAAGTATTTTTCAATACTCGTACTCGGTGGATCTAGTATCTAGTACGGCACAATTCTATTTTGTAAAGCAGGAAACTTCGTAAAGTACTGTGGCAGAAAAGTAGTGTACCGAATAATCTTGTTTTCGATTTAGTATCAATTCAAGTAACAATTAATAATCAACTTTCTTTGTAGACCGTACGTCTCATCGTACTCGGACGAGTTCTTCAGTAATAATAGTAGGATCCTGTTGATTGATACACTTTGTGGACTTGCAGAACGAAAAAACCGGTCAACTGCGTGTCGAACAACGACTAAAGGTTTATCGACCGCTATTAAATTTTTTTTTGGTTTTTATTTCATAGTATTTCTTATAACTTTCACAGGGCATACCTAGCGAAAACTATATGAAAAACTAGGCAAATGACCATAAGATGCATCAAATCCACCCCGCTGATTTTTTCATAATAATATTATGAAAAAAAATAAAATTATCATGAAATCTCAAAAAAATTGTACTTTCTCATAGATAACACTCACGAAGTCGAGACCATTCATAAGCACACTCACAGAGCATGTAACCTTTTAGCACACTTAGTATGATTACATAGAATGGAGTGTGATTATTTGCAGTGTGGCCAGCACAGGCCAGTGACCTTTTGTGAAAAGTTACATAACATTACTCAAAGTAATTTTGATGGCAAAAGTAACATTTTATTTTTTAGGGAATATAATATTTTGTTGAAATAGCTCATTAAACAATTTTTTTTCTTTGTACCAAAAAAAAAAAACGTTTAAATCAAACCTCTCTGCTCTCACCAATATCAATTAAAAAGTAAGGTGGCAACACTGAAAATATTTTTTGTCTGTTCTCCTTTCTATTGTGTGCGTGATGTATTTTGCAATTTTTTGATTTGCTAATTTGTGAACGTCCTAAGGAAAATAGACTAAAAATACACTGTATCAAGTTTGAGTGCACTGTTTAGCCGAAATGAATGTTTGTTAAATAATAATTTGGCATAAAAATGGTAGACGACACTGATATTATACAGTCCTTGCCATTGTCATGTCTTCCAATAGAAACTCGGGAATTGCTATCATGTTTGTTGGATACGCCAAAAATTATTCCAAACGATGGACCTGATAAGCTTCCGAGGTAATTATTTGTTCGTTTACATAACTAAGATATAAGTAATCAGTGTAAATACTAACAAATAAGCTGTACCTGTCCTTATTTTTTGTATGCAAACATGAATAGTATCTGTAAAAATTCTATTTTAGTAAGTTTTTAATAGAATTTTTACAGTCTCTTTACATACTATCTTATACATTACGACAGATTTTCAAGTTTGGACAAAGATTTCAAACGCCTTGGAACACAAAGAAAAGCTTTTTCTGATAATTTAAATTGCAATGTTTTTATTCTCAATATTTTGGGCTGAAATTGATGTGTTGAAATTAATAATTTTTCAAAGTACATAATCATATCAAGCCTCAGAGCTAGCAAGCCTAACAATTTGCTTCATGAATACTAAGAATGATCCGAACTCGCGCAATGATAACAGTGACTCATTGACCTGTAAACGGTTCATGCCTATTATTATGAATAGTGCATGTAGTATTTGACTGTTTTATTGGTTTAAGTAATTGTCCATCACCAACTGTAAACAAGGTTGAGTTCATTGATAAAGCTGTCAATTTTAAAATATTGGGTACAATAATCAAATTATTACATTATGTAAAAGGTTAAGTTTCAGTTCAGAATTTTATTGATAAATCGGTCAGTGGGTCATCTTAGGATCTGAATAATTTACCACTTTATCATGTGATATGAACTGTTTGACAACAGTAAATGTTGTGTTGAGCAGGAATGCATATTGATTTTTTTTTTCTTTATTTACCTTTATTGTCCCACTGTTGGGCAAAGGTGTGCCCCATAGCTTTCCACTGTTCTTTGTGTTTTGCCTTCTCCAGCCAATGTCTCATAAACACATTTAAGTCATCACACCGGCATATCTTGGCCTTCCTCAGCAACAACACCTGTCTTCTGGCACTCACTGTGTAACGACTCTGGCATATCTGCCTCAATGCAAAATCAAACTCAAAGAATTTATTATTATACTAGCTGCACCCCACGGGTTCCTGTGGGAATATCGGATAAAAAGTATCCTATCTGTTATTCCTGGTTATAAACTGTCTGTGTGCCAAATTTCATCCAAATCCATTCAGTAATTTTGTGTGAAAGAGTAACAAAAATCCATCCATCCATCTATCCTTACAAACTTTCACATTTATAATATTAGTAGGGATTTCTAATAAACCAATTACAGGCACTTTTAAATTGTCAAGGGGTTGGTCAGTCAGAAAATTGAAGCTTTTTGCCCATTCCAAAACATAGTAGGTTCCTATGGAGAAGAACAGCCAAGAAATTCCATGGACACTCCTTTAAATCAAAATATTAGACTTTTAAATAAATTCAACATGAATGATGTGGTTAACATCATTCATGTTTAAATTATACATGAGAGAACGATTTAAAAAAAGGGGATGTTAAAAGTGTCCATAGTGTAGCTTTATTTTATCTTTTAAGATATAACTAAATAAAAATAAAATAAGCTGTGGCTGCTAAGAGACGAACAGTCCCTACTGATGGGGCCCGTTCACCATGACATATGGATCAGCACCATCCATGCAACCCACATACATGGCCCCAGTCAGCCTAGCAGACTTACTTGTGTTATATTATTATACTGAAACATACATAAAATTTAATTTTTAAATTACCACTTCAGAGACTGGCGGGGCCTGGCATACTTAGTCAATGTGTCATCAGAAAAGGCTGCATACATCCAACTACGCCCTCAGAAGACTACCGAAGTATTGGAAATATGGCAAAAAGACCAGACAGCAACAGTTGGTCACCTGCTGACCCATTTGGAGCGCTTAGATCGCTACGATGTATATGACGATCTGTACGATGATCTCAGAGAAGCAATTAAGAGAAGGGACCTTTTAGGTAAGTTACAAAACAATATAATGAGGCTCATATCAAATTTCTGAAAGCCCTGAACTCGGACCTCTAAAAACTTGTCACCTAGTGAGATTTGTTGGAGGTAAAATAAACAAATCAAATATCATAGGTACAATTTGTTGACAACAGATATTTATTTAAAAATTTACACAAAAAATTAAAATCCCTAATTTGTTTTCCGACATGCATGCTAGCGAAGTGGCGGGCACAGATAGTTTTTAATAAATAAACATTAGAACTTGCAATTGTTTATAGTATCAATAAAACTATTAAGAACCTCTTCATAAATAAAAAAATCAATTTTTTCTTAGAGAATGCTATTTAAATTCTGTGGTATTTTCCATCCAGTAGTATTCGTATTTGTTAATACCTAGCAAGGGCTGCCGGGTTGAGTCAACATTTAATTTAACTAACATTACTCTCTTGCAGTGAATAGACAAAACCAAATAGCTATAAACAATAACATCAATCATAGCAATGGTGAGCAGCAAGTGTTCAGTCCGATCACATATGATGATGTACAGGGTTACGAGCAGCACTATGATGCATTTGTTTTGTATGCTAAAGAAGACAAGAAGTTTGTTGATGAGCTACTGGCAAGAATGACTGCTGCAGGGTTTCAGGTAAAAGGATATTACTATTTAAATAACTTTTTGTTATAATACTTAATACATTTAATGAGTTTTATTTCTATGAGTAAAAAGATTGCTATTGAATTTATATTATGTTCACACCTGGATGTTATAAGGAAAAAGCTAGATTTAAATAATGCTCTGTTATAAAACGTTAAGAATACATCTATAGTGAAACTAGTTTTGACGTAAAAAAAGTTCAACTCTTGTATTACACTGCATCCCACGTGAATTCTAAATTTATAACGACAAACAAGAGAACTGAATCACAGAATTATCCCACAACTCTTCTGATAATTGCGAAATATTGATTCTGTTTTTATCAAAGAGAAAAACCCTATTGTGTGGGCGATTTATGCATCCGGAGTATTTTGATGCAAATTTAATAACAAAGTCATAAAGAGAACAATTTACTAAAGCATAATTTATTATATCTAATTAATATGAAATATATGTTAATTAGAAGCAAAATTTTTTAATCTGTAACATTTTCAATCAAAATATTTAGCAATAAAATACTAAGCCTTGATTTGATTTGTATAGATTAATTTATTTTTGTAAGGACATATTAAATGTTATCTTGAAACTGATATAACAAAACATTGATTAAGATAAAAGATCATTAAAATCTACAGTCAAGGGCAAAAATATGCGAAAACATTACCAAATTTTTAAAGCCTGTTTTTATAAAACTTTGTAAGATATTATACATACAGTAATATCAACAATGGTAAATTATTATTCCAAAATTATAGTAACAACTTTGTGGACAAAAATATAATAAGTAGCCTTTTCTGTCCCTGCTGGAGAAAGACTTCCCCCAAGTCTTTTCAGGAATCTCCTTCGCTGTCTCGTCGCCCGTTACTTAAAACACATAATCGAATGGTGTACATATTAAAGAGTGTTCTATCTATCTCATTTATGGATGCTTTCCATAGATAGCTTTTGACCCTTGAACCTGTATCCACAGCTATGCACAGAGGACAGGCTGCAAGCGGGTCACATGACGCCGTACGCGCCAGTAGCTCAGCTGATCTCCGAGCGGTGCAAGCGCATCATCCTTGTCTGCTCGCCCGAATTCCTCAGCAGCCAAGCTAACACCTTTTACAGGGATTACGCTCAAGCTGTCAGCATTGGTAAATAACTGTTAATTACACTTCATAGCTTCATACTGCAGTATTGAAATTTTTCATTAGGATGACCTAAATTGGGAGTCAGAGTAATACGTATAATACCAGGCCGTTTTTATGTCGCAGTAAGCTACTATTTAGAAAGAAATTGTCACATAAAAAAAGAAAGTAAGAAGGAAAAAAAGAGGGAAGGAGGAGGGGGGGGGGCGAAGTAGTTTAAGTATATTTGGCAGAGATGATGCTTTATATAGCTGATTTTCTTCTAAAGTTCGTTGAGCCTTGGTAATGGCCGCGTGCCGTATGTTTTTTGTGAATTATCTGTTTCATCATTATTCGCCTGATAATGTTTGAAGTTCATAGTCTTAAGGTTGTCTGAAAAAATCGCCTTGAGTGATAAGACTGCCCATCGTACGGCCAACCTCTCATGAGTAACACTTGATTTACGAAAACTGCCGATACGCTACGCAATAATGGCGCTGTTAAGGGCTTTATCATCCTGTTTCAGAGTCGAGCTACCACAAAATAATCCCGATCATGTACCGCGACTGCCAGCTGCCGTCGCACCTCGCGTTCTACCACAAACTGTACTATAACGAGGAAGAGCGCGCCATGTACGACTTCTGGATGAAACTCAAGCAGTCGCTCGAGCTCGCTCGGCACACTCCGAGACCGCAGTACAATAACAACAGGTCAGGGGTTTACATGCTTTAATTCCAGGCTACCACTATCACGGTATAAGAATTTGAAGATAGGCTACATTAATCATTCATAGCAGGAATGACTAACGGATTGCTGATAGCTATAAATGTTATGGTAAAATCTCAACTCATTGTTAAGCTCATCATTTTAATGTTATACTAGCTTCCGCCCGCGTGGTATGTCGATAAAAAGTATAGTCTACTAGCTTCTGCCCGCGGCTTCACCCGCGTGGATGTCGGAAGTTATCCCACGGGAACGTGCTACCAGGATAAATAGTATGTGCTTCCCCAGGATGCCATCTATCTCTTTGCCAAATCAGAAGTTCAGTGGTTTATGCTTGAATATGTAACATACAGTTTCAAGTTCAAATCCTCCCCTAAAAACCGAATACCCCTTTTTGCCCCGTCAGGGGTCAATTTTCGACAACATTACATACTTTATTATTAATTATTTTCTGTCGAAAGTATCAATACCGAGTTTCGACTTAATCGGACCGCGCATTCCATTTCTTCCACACAAACTTCAACACCCCTATATCCCCCTTTGAGGGGTAGTTTGAATAACTTATAATGATAAACTTTATTAATTACTTAGGCAAGTATTGTTGCCAAGTTTCAAGTTTATTAACTAAATTAATAAGATTTTTCATATAAACTGTATCCCCGCTTTTCACCCCCACAGGGGTGGAATTTTGAAAAATCATTAGGGATGTGTTCATAACTTGACTCAAAGATTATTTACACCAATTTTCGAGTTAATCAAGCCACGCTGTAAAATCCTCCCCTGTAAAATTGACTACCCCTTTTCAGGCCGTCAGGGGTAGATTTTCGAAAAACCCTGATACACATTATTCTTTCCTTTCAATTTTAGGTATGAATACTGAGTTTCGATTAAATCGCACCCCGCGCTTAAATTCTTCCATACAAAATAAAAACAAAAAATGCCCAACTTCATAATTTACTTAGATAAGTATTCGTGCCAAGTTTCAAGTTTATTAACTCAAGGAATAAGATTTTTCATACAAACAAAATCCCCCCATTTCACCCTCTAAGGGGTGGAATTTCGAAAAATCCCTTTCTTAGTGGATACCTACTCTTCACAAAGAATAAACCCTCCAAATATCATGTCTCTGGGACCAGCGGTTTAGGCTGTGCGTTGATGTCTCAGTCAGTCAGTCAGGACTTTGAATTTTATATATATAGATGTTCTTGCCTAGGGTTCAAAGTATCCCCATACCAAATTTCATCAAAATTGGTCCCCTTGTTTCGGAGATTAGCCGGAACAAACAGAAAAAATATAAAAAAAATGTCTTTTTTTTGATATAAGTACATATGCATTTAGCTTTTATTTTGACATTACATTGACGTGTTTTGTTCATTCAACCACTGGCTATTTCGAGTTTTATATACATAATATGTCATATAAAACTCGAAATGGCTTGGCCAGTGGTGATGAAACTTTGGTAAGTTGATGTGTACAGTTGTGCACGCCGAAGAAGTGTCTTAACAAGAAAAGAAAATGGCATTGCTTCGCATTAGCTAGTTTTATATAAATTGAAGATCAATCACATTTATCAGTCCTAAATGTTTGTATTTATACATGACTGGTATTTTGTCTTTTCTCTGTAATGTGCTTCTTGTTTGTGCAGAATGAACAATTTCTTTCTTTTCTTTTTAACCTTCCTAATCTTATTATGTTAGAGCAATTTATTATGGGTCCTATCTTATTAAGCGAGGGACATTTTCTTGACCTTTGATATTGTCTGTATATACAGACATAAATAAATAGTTCCACTTAATAAATAATAGGTCTCAATAATAGGTTCCAATAATAGGTCTTGGCTGAAATAAATAGTTCCACTGTAGACTTTCCTTCTATCAGTTCTAATTTTAATCTTAATCACTTACAGAATGAACACCTCGCTGCCACAAATCAAGATCGTGGAGCTTCCATCAAGCAGGAACATCCAAGATTACATAAACGACGACAATCATCTATTCCTCCCAACCCCACCTACAAGCATCTCTATGAATGACCTGAACTCCCTCCACGTGCACTCGCGTACTGTTGACTCTAACTCCTTGAGCAGCATGAGCCTGAAAAGCGGCTCCAGCGGCAAAAAGAAGAAGAAATTTAAAATAATGAGGCGTTTGCAAGGTTTCATGAAATACTTTAAGGTCACAAAACCCGAAGAAGCTATCATGGTCGCCCATTAGCGGTTTCGGAAAAGATTTTAATAGTGTGTTACTTTTAAATAGGAATTTAAAAGTAATTACCGACGTAAGCAAATTTTAAAACGACACTTAGCGGCCTGGTAAAAGCTGTCTATAAGTAATATTTTAGTACGAAATTGGTGATAAACTATAATGTAAGTAGGTGTAAGTAATTGAAAAAGAAAACTGTCCGAGCACAAAAAATATTGTTTGGTTTTTATTGTTCAGAGTCTACGATAGTAAAATTGTATCTACGACTTTTATTTTCCAAGTTTAAAGAAAATAGAGGTAAGGCCTAATTTCTGACCTGGGCCCCAATTCTGTATGGCACTTGGTCCCCGTGCAATCTTACCACGTGCAAACCACGTACGGTTGCTAAGCGTGGTGTTTTGACAGTTCAAACCACACCAACTTCGCGTTCATTTCGCGTGGTTTCGTTCAGTTTGATAAAAGAGAATACTTTATTGGCAGAGGTTGTTGTCATAGTGAATAAGGGCCTATAATCTATTCTGTACCATTACTGAAAAACTATTTCTCAGGCAATACAACTCATTAAAAATAAATAAGCTCAGATACAATTTGTAGTATGTATACACGGTATTTCCGTGCGCAATCATGTATTCTTATGGGTATTTTATAAGCGCAATAATAATAAGTTTTAATAAAAATATATGTACACCTAGTGAGGTCTCAGATAAGCGTAACTGCTGAATAAGTCATAATTGTTGATCTTATGTTGCAAAGACAAACACGTCTTTTTTTCTATTGCTGACTGGGCCTGCTCGTGACCTCGATTACGCCTGATTGAAAGCGATGTATGCTAATAAACTACTTATCGCTTTTTACTGCTTTAAAAGTAACTCGATGCATGCTAAATATATAATAAAATATAAATATGTGCAATTGTTTGATGCGAGGGATTTTAAAAATCGTAAAAGCATATTTTTGTAACATCGTTATTACTAAATAAACTCTATTTTTAGAAATTATAATTGAGATCAATAGAAGTATAAGTCAAGAGAATTGTCACGGGTTTTACGGCATGAGAAAAAATCCAGGTTTCTTTATTATTTTTGTATAATGTATTGTGTCATGTAAGTTTAATATTAATGTATTATACACATAAACCTTGCAGAATAAATTCTCTAAATGAAGATTTCGAATTAAAATTCGTTGCATACTTTGGAAGGACAACGCGGTCAAACAGACAGTGTAATAACGACTTGTTTTTTTAATATGTGATACATAATAGATACATCATAGTTTTAATTGATTATTTTAAATAAGTGAGTTACGTAAGTAGTGCTAGCCATAGACAGCTGCAAATGTAAAATCATCTCGTTTGTCGATCTCTGTTATTATTCGAGAGAGCATTTGCTTTGTTTCTGGCTTATATTACCCTAAACATGACTAACAGCGCCAGCTATTGGTTCAGTATAGTCTGTCTTTCAATATTTCTATATATATATAAAATTACCTAATATAACCAAAACGTTTTTAAAGCCATGAATGAAGTTTACAAATATTTTTGTAAATAATAAATTTTAAGTTTTTGTGATCCATTATAAGACATATTGCTAAAATTCTTGTTCCAATTAACAATCACATGTTGTGGTTTTATACAAATTTTAAAACGTGTTTACCTTTTGTAAATTTTTACTGATAAATCATTTTGTCAAATTCTCTGTAAATATATTGATACGTTAGATATATTGGTATTTTATTTCTGACAATTTATTGTTTTTAATAATAGTATATCCCCGATAAGAGATATTTATTATAAGGATTTAAGAAAATAATAATTAGATAAAATATAATTTATTACGACGTGATATCAACTCTGTATATTCTGACAAGATGGTCGTTTCCGCAACTTGCTAATAACAATTCATTATCCTGAGAAGGCTTGAATGTCAACCTTTTCACCGCCAAATGATGGGCCGCGCTGAAAAAAAAAATACAAAACATATTATAAAAAGTACAAAAAGATTTGGGCTCGTCCGGGATTTGAACCCGGGACCTCTCGCACCCTAAGCGAAAATCATACCCCTAGACCAACGAGCCGCTTGAGATACCAGTCGAAATTATACGTTGGATTGTCGTTTGGTTTCGTCACATGAGCAGCGCGGAAGAATGTAGCAAGCAAATACGAAAACAAAATAATAGTTTCCGAAAAGAATATCATGAAAACTTGCGGCAAGCTAAGTGTCGGAAATACGCACATTATAGTAGTATCTTTGATGTTTTTCACGCTTGTTACAATATTTACAAGAATATCATCTTGGTTCAAAGCGTTAGAACATACATACTTAAACTCACGCCTTTGTCCCATAGGGGTAGGCAGAAACTACAGAACGCCACCTGCTACGAACCTTACAGGTACTCCTTGTGCTTCGTTTACGTTCATACATAATGTTCGTACGCCCGGTTGCAAATATTACGCGCGTGACCTTTTTGAACATCCCCGAAGGGTTAGAAAGCCAAATAATTAGCCCAAAACATCTATGAGACTTACCTGTTATCTAGTTCCCGCTGTAAATTCCAACCATCAACTCCAAAGTGGTATATCCTGATGACTCCAGTTTCGAATCCAGTCGCCAACACGATGCCGACCCCATTAAAAGGCGCGAAGGCTAGAGCTGTGACCGAGGCGCTGGGCACCTCTAGCGGTTTGCCTAGCAGACCGTAGTCACCGAGGGAGGAGTTTGAAGGACCGGTTTCTGACCAGATGCACACCTGAAATGGTTGAAGTCAAAAAATAGATTTTATATAGGCATTCTGCCAGTTTAGTTAAACTTTCAACAACGCTACAAGAACTAACGTCGCCATCTTGTTTTGTTAATACCATATTTTCTGTGATCAAAGAGCATACGCAAGTATTTAAAAAAAAAAAAAAAATTCGGTAGTTTACATTGCATTTTCAAATACTTGAATTTCACAGTTTTATTGCACTTTTTATAAATTATTTTTTTATCAAAAATATTGGTGGAGGCATAATTCTGAAGTTTATAAAAAAGTTTTTTTTTTTTTGCCTGAACAAATACTAATATATACTATATACAATTATATAATACGAAAAAATATAGAAAAAGGCAGGAGCTCATTGGGCATCAAAAAATTCGTCCGCATCACTGTCAATGGGATAGGTGCCCAAAAGGCTGGCAGCATTACCACGTTGGATGGCAATGCTGATTCTTTGGGCTAAAAATAGGCCAGCCTTCTGGTCACGTGAAGAGTCAACCAACCGCTTGGCGACCCCAAGGCCCTAGAGTTTCAACCCCAAACGGCTCAAACATATTTTATTACACACAAACAAACAACACACACATACAAACAACACACACAACAACAACACACACACACACACACACAACACAACATACACAACATAACAACACACCACAACATATTAACATATTTTTTTTTTTTTTTTTTTTTTGATTTATTTTGAATTTTTGTATTTTTTGTACTTATATGATCCACTGTTGGTCGAAATAAAAGATTATTATTATTATTATATTAGCTCCCAATAAGGTTGTTATATTTGCGCCGTTTGAGGTTTTCTGCTCCTGCAGCAGCTAGACAAGTATTTGAATCACATGCATATTAGTTAAGTTTTAGATTTTAGTTAAGTTTTAGTTTTCCTGTTATGCAATAAACACTTTGAAAATTTCACAACTCTGACTCCCAAGGTACAGCGGAGGAATGCCTAGTAATTGGGTAACCGTCTAATCTATTCTTGTACAAATTGTGATCATAATAAATAAATTTGATTTGATTTCAGTATTCAAAGAGTAGTTGTAAAAACATGTCTTTACCTTTCCGTCTCTCGAGCCTGTGCCAAACGCCTGACTATCTTGCGTCCACGCACAACACCAAATAATCCTAGAATGCACGCCATTTGTCTTGTCCGTGCTCGCGACCATGTCAAACGAATCTAAACCTTGTCGCCTTCGGTATAAGGTCCACCGTCGGTCGCGGGATACTGAGAGGAGGTGTTGGCTGTCCGGTGAGAAGGCTAGTTGGGTGACTGTTAGTTGATGAGAGACGAGCTTTTGTGTTTGTTGCCAGGTTGAGGTGTCCCTGTAAAGATAATAAAATCTTAACTAATAAGATTATAAATGCGAAAGTAAGTTTGTTTGTTACCTTTTCATGCCTAAACCACTGAACCGATCACCCTGAAATTTTGCATATACGTTGTCAGGTGTACAGAAACGGACATAGGGCACCTTTCATCCCGAAAAAAAGTGCTGTTCCCGAGGAAAACCACAATAACGTTATTATGATAATAGATGGCGCCACGTCTCTTTCGAATCATGATTGAATTATATTAGAAACTCTAGAGTTTCAAATTCAAAATGAACGCGAGCGAAGCCGCGGGCAAAAGCTAGTACTATTATAATTATTTCGGTTTTTGACATGATTTCTTTCATGTTGTGTTTTAATTGCGTAGAACACAAAAGCGGGTTAAAAAAATTGCATAATTTACAACACAAAAAAGACCTCTCAGGTTTTCCAGGTGCCAGGCTACCTCATCACCTGGCTACCCTTTTCCCAACTATGTTGGGGTCGGCTTCCAGTCTAACCGGATACAGCTGTATACCCGTATTTTACATGAAGCGACTGCCTATCTGACCTCCACCCTATCGGTCTTTCATAACGATCGGTTTAGGCGTAAAAAAGTAACAGATAGACAGTTACTTTCGCATAATACTAGCCGACTCTCCCCTGCTTCGCACGATTTTTAGGACTTGACGAAACATCGAGAGATCCTTTCGCAATAAATTCTCCAAATGATGGTGAAAGCCGCATCAAAATGCGTTGCGTAGTTTAGAAGAACAACTCGGCCACACAGGCAGACACGAAAAGCGACTATATTTCATAATAGGTATAGATATAATTAAGCATTTAAATCGATGATTTAATTAAGTGTGCTAGAGTCTACAATAGAGCAGTGGTGGTCCAGTGGTAACGGCCGCGACTTACGAGCTATAGGTCGTAGGTTTGAACCCAGACAGGTGCTTTACTTTGTGTAAATTATTTCAGTGACGGAAAACATCGTGAGGAAACTAGCATGTTCTAAAACCAAAAATTCGAAGACATGTGCCATCTTCCAACTCGCACTGGGCCCGCGTGGTGGATTACAGTCCACTCCCTCTCGAAGAGAGGAGGCCTGTGTCCCAGCAGTGGGAACGTTATAGGCTGATGATTATGTATATGAGTCTTGATTGCAAAGTCTCACCATATAAGCACGGCCGCATGTTCAGCAGTGGTGGCCTTGCACGCGGAGGCGAGTAGCTTGCCGTCAGCACTGGCGGCCAGTGCGAACACCTCGTACCCGTGGCCGTACAGCTTCTGTACCTCGGGCCACAGCGTGTTCTGCATTAGCGTCTCTTCGGTTGGCGGCTCTGGAATGTTAGAATTATTTCTATAAATGTTTAGTCATTCGAACTGATTGTGTTCTCTCTTCTTTGTTCTCTTTCTTTTCTTTTTTAGAAAACGTTGCCGCACACTAGGAATTTCTCCTGTGTCGTGGGTGCGTTTACAGACATATAAACTCACATACACAAACAGCCAGACCCGGAGCAACTAATTGTAGGTCATACAAATATTTGTTCCGTGCGGGAATCGAACCCGCGACACGCAGCGCAGCAGTCAATCGCTTAACCACTGCGCCAACCATGCCGTGCCGCGTGCCGTTCAACGTGCCGTGTTGAACTTACAGAAAATATCTCAGCATGCCACCAACTGCCCTGGCCCACCTGGAAATCTCTAAAGTCAGGTGGACCGCTATAGGTACAACTAGGTCAGATAAGAGTAACTCCGATGAGCCACAATGTGACTGTAGAGCCACATCACAAACGATGGCACATCTTTTTTCCTGCTCTTTGTGTAATAACACTTGCACTCTGCAACACTTTTGCGAGGCCATTGTTAACACTGTCGACGTGGCTCCGGGCTGCAACTGAGAAATTTCAGATGGAAAAATCCAATAACCCAGGACGTCATGCACTGCAGTACAAATAAACTGATAGTTAAGTCTGAATTTCTACATGAAGATGATGGTATAATAAAGTTCTTACCAATCATATCCAAGGGCACGAAGTACCCGTCGTTGTCATCGTTGCCGTCCTGTTGCTCGTCTTCTCCGATGAAGACTGCCTTGTTTGATAGCCCCAGGGATGGAACCGCAGCTCCCTCAGGTCCTGAACATGAAGACAAACAACTTTTATCTTACTTCATTTGTTATGATATTTATATGTCATCTTTCTGCTGCGGGCCTAATTTATTTCGTGTCGGCGCACCTTGTATTTTTCTTCCATACTTCTCTATTAGTCGTCATCAAGGTAGTCACCCCTTTTCTAACCATAAATCATCATTCACATAGTCCATCCAACGTTTCTTTGTCATCCCCTACTCTTATAGCCATCGACATTCATACTGAAAACTTTCCTCACGACATTTTCCTCATTCCTTCCATCCATTGTCCATACCATGTTATTATATTTAGATGTATTCTTACAAACTAATTTTAAACAGCTTCTTTTTGGCATAACAAATTGAAACTTTGTATCTCATTCCTTTACAATGTCAATAAGTGTTTGAGAATCAGTATTATTTATGCATGAGGGAACTGTGTGTAGACAATCCCCTCAGCCTATCGCAGAGTCCATAGAGTTTCTTTCCCGTTCTTCTCCATAGGAAACTATTACGCTTTACTAGTTTCGTCTTTCTGGCTGACCAACTCCTTCACAATTCAAAAGTTTTAAAACAACGTATGGACTGTTAGAGGTCTGAAATAAAGATATTTTTTTTTTTATAGTAAGTACATACACTGGGATTTTACTAGTATGTGTAAAACATTGTTTATTTATTAAATTTGTTAATACCAATTGTGGGAGACCATAGGGTAGATCCCTGGGTAATAAAAATAATAATTACATTTAGTCCGTCAGTTAGATTATCGAAAAATAGTGGACACGTATTTTTTCTTTTGTCAATCAAACAAAAAATGACAAAGTTTATCTTTGTTATTTATATTTCAGAGTGACAAGCATTATTTAAAAAGTCTTAAAAATGTTTGAAGTTGTATCGTAAATTGAACTTTATTGTGTAAGATTTAAAGTTATTTTTCCAATAACTCATAATTGTTTACATGTTTGGCAAATTAATCGCGAACGTAGATTAGATATCGGTACCCATCACGTCTGCGGAATTTCACTAGCTAATTTAATTTCACATTGTATAAAGTCCGACACTTCTTACCTTTCCCATCTTCCTCTATAACTTCTCCGGTAATATTCTTGAAATTGTGCACAAAATTGTGCGGCGCTCTGAACACTCGAATAACTTTCTCCTCAGCAGCCGATGCGAAAGTCATGCTGTTTATCAGCGCGAGAGACGATAAGTCGTACCCGTGGACTTGTGGGCGAGCTATCTCGTGCCATTCGCTACCTGGAGACATGATTAGAGAAGAAAAATCTATACATTTTATAAAGTAGCTGTGCCCCGCGGTTTCACCAGCATAAGTTTCGATCCCGATTTCGATTTAATTTTCTTCTATACAAACCTTGCCTGACAATAACATCCCAAAAAAAAAAGAATTATCCAATTTGGTGCAGTCGATCGGAAGTTATGCGCGTACATACATTTCGGTGATTAATTCTTATTTATATAGATAGATATATAGATTAATGTCGCTTTTCGTGTGTCTCTGTGGCCGCGTTGGTCTTCTAAACTTCGCAATGGATTTTGATGCGGTTCTTACCATCCTTTAGATTTTTAGAGGCGTGTTTCGAAAAGTTTATGTGTACCTATAATATTAATCTTACAGATCATATAGAATTCTCAGTTTTTTGTCAAGTAATAAAAACCGTGCGAAGCAAGGGCTAGTAGTTTCAAATGTGAAAGTATGTAAAAAAATAAAAATACCATGGCTGGTCTTCCACGGCGCATGGACTCTGGTAGTCTGGTCAGCGGAAACACTCATGAGGTATCTTCCCTCTCGTTCCCACCTCACGTCTTCGACAGCACTGAAGTGGCCCCCGCATACTACTGACGACTGCCATTGACCTGTCTCCTGAAAAAGGTGTAAGTACATATCTAGTTCTATTAGGTCATCATTATGAGTGAGATCATTTAAAGGGAGCTGCTAAAGTTCAGGGAGAGCGAGAAATTATTTAGGGTAAAAACAATGAAGATCGGAACGGCGTCTCTTCCTTAGAACTTTGCGCTTGCGCCGTTTATAACATAAGGTAGGATAATTTAAAATTTGTCCTTAGGCGATTAGTGATACTAAGGCATTAAAGATTAATGTTAAACTAACCTTACACTGTTCCCAAATATGAAATGATCCATTATAGCCATGTCCTAGAAACGAGTCCCCATTAGGTCCAAACTTGCTCCCATAGAACCCCAGCCCGTTTCCCCCCACTTCTCCCACTCTCACTCGTTCTACCCAAGCGCCTTCTCCCTCCCCCCTTTTAGGGGATGATTCAGGCTCCCAGATGATGACTGTCTTGTCTAAGGAGGATGATAGGAGTCGGAAGATCGGCTTTTTGTTGGTTTCTGAAAAGGATTTTTAGTCTTATTTGCAGTACAAACGAGCTATGTGTGGAACCACCTCCATCGTTTATTTATTTCGTTACCAAATGAAATATTGGTCTGTAGGGCACTAAAACGTTGATAACGAATTTTAATGATTAATATTGTACCTAACACTGAATTTAAGATAGCTTCAAGTGTTTAGAGGTAGAAGATAGCAGCCTTTGAAAGTATAGCCTATATCACTCATAGTCAGTCTTTCAGCATACTCATTATAATTTGTAGTATCTCTTTTTTTTTAATCTTGTCATATTAATGTCTGGGTACTGTTTTATAATTTTTCACCACACACCTCCAATTCTTGGTTGCTGCCACTGCACCCCATACACCCATCCTTCATGTCCTGCGAGCACCGCATCCAACTTCACAGACCAGTCCTCTCCATACGCTGGAAACACTTTTTGTTCCACCTTGATACCCTTAGTGACCTGCTGGTCTACATGCTTCTCGATGCGCCACAGACGGATATACGTGTCTTGGGAGGCTGATGCTAGTAGTATTGTTGAGTTGTCTGTTGAATTTGAGAGGAAATTGTTGTAATATTCTCAACCACTTTTTGTTTGGGTTTTTTTGGAGTCACCAAATGGCAGACTGCGGTTCAGATTGTCGACCTATTTTGTGTGGACCTTAAGTAAACAGTAAATTAACTAAAACTTAAACTAATCTATTAAAATAAGAACAATGAGCACCAACTTTATTACATACTTCAGACAGTTCAAAGTAAAAAATTACTAAATGAATTTCACTTATATTTTTATTTTTGTTCTTTATATTCAGTAAACAAGTCAAGAACAAAAAAAAATATAAGTGAAAGTTTTTTTATTTTTTGTCCTTTATTACTTAACTAGCTGCGCCCCGCGGTTTCACCCGCATAAGTTTCGATCCCGTGGGAATGTCGGGATAAAAAGTATCCTATATGTTAATCCTGGTTATAAACTATCTGTGTGCTAAATTTCGTCAAAATCTGTTCAGTAGTTTTTGCGTGAAAGAGTAACAAACATCCATACATCCATACATACAAACTTTCGCATTTATAATATTAGTAGGATAAACAACCACGCACAATGGTCCACTTGAAGGACTAAGTGCGGAAACCAAACCCGTAACATAGAACTTAATATACAAATATTCACTTTTTCATTTCGTTTTACCTATTTCTTTTTTTTTTAATCTTGTTTTCCGTAACCATCTACCAAACAGACCGCGACGAGTCATATTATTTAAAAAATGGAATAATTAATTAAATAATTAATTAATTAATTTAATTGGAACTAATACCCGAACTAATTGGTGATCCCTGAGCTAAGGTAAATATACAGATATTTTCTGAAATCCAAAAGCCTAAGACATTGTTAGTGTTGTTACCTACTTAGTTAATTACAAGTGTTATGGAAACTTGTGTTATCATTATCATAGAAAGTACATGTTCCAAAATATTTTTTCCAGCTCACCAACATATTGTACATCCAAGCCCCTCACCCAGTCTTCGTGTCCCGTCAACGTGTGAACCCTGTGGTACTCCTCGCCAACAAACACATGTATCTTATGGTCATCCAGTGCACAGAACAGTATGGGCTTCTGTGACGTTGATAAGATGTGTGCATGCATCGTTAGGCAGAGACCAGAGTTTAGATTGATGGTTTGTTTATGGATTGCTACACCTGAAATGAGTGGAAATAAGTTTTTCCTTTCCCAAATCTGAACTGTAGAATCAATAGACCCAGTGTATACAAGCAGATCATCTCCATTATAAGTCCCATGAATACACGTAACACCATCCGTATGTCCTGCAAGCCTGTCTGTTACTTTCCATATTCCGTCTACCAAGCTCCATATAGCGGCAGTCTTGTCCGCTGATCCGGAGATCAGCTCGGTACAGGTACCATCTGGTTTGCGGAGCCATTTCACTGTGTTTACTTGTGAGCGATGGTGGCTGAGTACTATTAAAGGGTCTTTGCCTTTGAGATTCTGAAGTAGAGAAGAAATATTTTAGTACAGCAAGAACTGAATTGAGAAATCTTAAGTATACAGAGTTATTGTGACATTGACGGTTATTTTTCTCTTTTTTTACGATACCAGTGGTGACTTTAACACAGTAAAATTCAGCTTTCATGCATTAAAAGGCCATCGAGACTTACGAAACAAATATTCTTACCGTATCATAAATAACAACAGAGTTGGTCGCACCAAAACAAATGAGTCCCTGTCCATTCCAGTCAATTATCTCCGGAGTGCGATTACATCCGACAGACGTGTACACTTGCTCCACACTAACTTTCATTGTTTTATTATTTATTGCAGTAAATAAACAATGAAAAATCGATTATACTCGAACAACACAATCTTTGAGGTTATAATAAACATAATATGGTTGACACATAGTAAATGCGATGCGTTTGTAGTGTCAATAATGTTAATATTTTAACAATAGAATAATGGGTTTCCTGGCTGTCTATAAATATTAACAAGTAAATTGATGTCAAATATCATACTGAATAATTAAATGATCATATCGTTTCAAATTCACGATTTTGTGAGATACATTTGTATCTAAGATAAACATTTTTGATCTTGAACGCGCCCTTAACTTTGTTGGCGGCAAAAATGTCATCAGCTCGATGGCAAAATGTCAATTTTATTGTATTGTAAGCTTTGATTAGAATTTTAGAAACTTGTCAGAAATGTAAGCACAGAGCAGAATCCAGAATCTCTCGGACATGTTTACACTCGTTTAGTTAGTTTTATGAATATAGATATTAAATATAATCAATAACAATGCCTGAAGTAATGATATGCGGTATACCGGTCATCTTTCCATTTGAACCGTATGAAGTTCAGAAGGTCTACATGGAGCGAGTGATTGAAAGCCTGCAGAACAATACCAATGCTTTGCTGGAGTCCCCCACAGGTACTGGAAAGACTTTAAGCTTACTATGTTCGTCGTTAGCATGGTTACTAGTTAAAAAAGCCCAGTTGCAAATGAATGCACAAGTAGGCAATTTTTCGGAGCACAGCAATTTCAGTGGAGCACTAAAAGACACATTAAAGTCAGGAGCCGGGAAATCAAAAGATAGCACGTCGTGGGGAATGCCGAAAATAATTTATTCATCAAGAACCCACTCACAGTTGACACAGGCTATGCAAGAATTGAAGAGGTCCAGTTACAGGCATGTGAAAGCTACTGTTTTGGGTTCAAGAGACCAGATGTGCATCCACCCAGAAGTGTCCAAAGAACCCAATAATATGAACAAAGTCCACATGTGCCAGTTGAAAGTGAAATCAAGAACTTGCCACTTTTATAACAATGTTGAATCAAAGAAAGAAGACCGAGCTGTGAAAGGTGATGAAATATTAGACATAGAAGATTTAGTAACAGTAGGAAAAAAGTTGAAGTGTTGTCCATATTATTTATCAAAAGAGTTAAAACAGGATGCTGATATAATATTTATGCCTTACAATTATATCCTGGATCCAAAATCAAGGCGAGCTAATGGAGTAGAGCTCCTGAATAATGTTATTATTTTAGATGAAGCACATAATGTGGAGAAGATGTGTGAAGAGTCAGCATCTTTGCAGATTCGGACAACAGATGTTGCTTTATGTATTGATGAGATTACACATGTAATGAGGACTTTTGGTGAGACAGCAGGTAATGAAGATCTAATGGACATGACTGTGGACACCCAGCCTAAAGATTTCACCTGTGATGACTTGTGTGTTTTAAAAGAAATGATGCTGGCTTTAGAGAAAGCCATTGATGAGATTTCTGTGGGCAGTGAAGGCAGTACTTACCCTGGTGGTTACATATTTGAGTTGCTATCAAAAGCTGAGATCAGAGATAATAATCAAATGGCAATCATCACTATGATTGAGAATCTCATTCAATACTTGTCAACAGCCAGTGCATCACCTTTTCAGCGCAAAGGTGTTGGTTTGCAGAAGATAGTAGATTTACTTAATGTGGTATTCAGTGGAACAACACATGCTTATAAGGAGAGAGTTAAAATGTGCTACAAAGTTCATATTCAAGTAGAAGATAAGAAGAACAAAAAGACAGATAGTTGGGGAGCTCTAAAAACTGCCAACAGTAAAACTGCTGAAAGAGTTCTAAGCTATTGGTGCTTCAGTCCAGGTTTTGGAATGAAGCAACTGATGGAACAGAATGTCAGAAGTATCATATTAACCAGTGGAACTCTAGCCCCACTTAAACCCCTAACATCTGAACTGGGCATCCCTATAGGAGTCCAGTTGGAAAACCCCCACATAGTGAAGTCTAACCAAATATGTGTTAAAATTATGAGTCAAGGTCCTGATGGTGTGATGTTAAATTCTAATTATCAGAACAGAGATAACCCTAAATATCTTTCATCCTTGGGTAGAACAATACTTAGCTTCTGTAGGGTAGTTCCAGATGGTCTGCTAGTATTTTTCCCATCTTATCCTATAATGGCCAAGTGTCAAGAAGCATGGCAAAATGAAGGGATCTGGTCAAGCATCAATAATATAAAGCCTATATTTGTTGAACCACAGCGTAAGGACACTTTCAATGCCATAATAAGTGACTATTACAGCAAAATAAGTGATCCCAGTACAAGAGGAGCATGCTTTATGGCAGTGTGCAGAGGTAAAGTTTCTGAAGGTCTGGACTTTGCTGACATGAATGGCAGAGCAGTAATCATAACAGGATTACCATTTCCACCATTAAAAGATCCAAGAATCATCCTGAAGAAGAAATATTTGGAAGAGTTGAGGATAACGGATAAGCAATTCTTGTCAGGGGATGAATGGTACTCCTTGGAAGCAACAAGAGCTGTCAACCAAGCTATTGGCAGAGTCATAAGACATCAAAATGATTATGGTGCAATTTTACTTTGTGACAGTAGATTTAATAGTCCTAAATTGAAGAACCAGTTATCTGCATGGTTGAGAGACCATATCAATGTCTCAAATAAGTTTGGGGAAACAGTGAGTGAAATTTGCAGGTTTTTCAAAAATGCCGAATCAACTTTACCTCCTCCCAGACTAAAACCTCTGATTCCAAATGAGTCTGGAGTTCGAGACAGAGATTCTGGGCCAATCCATGTTAGTGGTGTTGCATTTCCAGTTTCAAATACCAGAGTTGTATCAAAATCTTTAAATAAAAAGTCAGTCAGCCAATATCCTAACTCAAATGAGGTCTATGCAGATTTTTCAATGGATTTCTATAAAAATGCAAAAGCGTCTGCCTATGTCAATGAATTTAAACCAAATAATTCTAAGGATCTCTTCAGTGCTATAGACCAAGATGACACTCGGCAGTCTCAGTCACCGTCTTTAGTTACCATCCACAAGAGAGCTGCAGATGTCAGCTTAGCAAATACAAGTAATGCAGTAAAAAAGAAAAAATTGAAGATAAAACCTTTTGGTTTTGAAGAAAACTTAAATGGTGAAATATCAGGGGAAGATCAGTCAAGAACAGTGGAGAAAGTACCTCCTGCTTCATTGATAGACTTTGTAAAGGAAATAAAAGTGCTTTTACAAGCCGATCAATACAAGGAGTTCCAATTATCCATTTCAGCCTATAAGAAAAGTGGCGAATATGAAGCCTTTTTAAAGATTTTATCTAATTTATTTGAAAATAGTAAAATGTTGTATTTATTCAAAGGCATGAAACGGTTTCTGAAAGAGGAACATAAGGGTACATTTCAAGAGTATTGTGATAAATTAAGTAGTTAATCATTTGATTATGTAATAAATCACGCTAGCTATTAGTAATTATTTATGTGGTAGAAATAAAATTGAAGGCTTTTAAGAATATTTTGGAGTATACTTTTTTATGGTTTTTAAACCCTAGGTTTTAAAATAAATACCAGTTTCATATATGTTTCTAACATTTATTATCTACTTAACACATAAAACTAGAAAACATTCTTAGGTGCTTCATTGATTTTACTGGCAATCTCCACAGAGTTAATTCTCAGAATAGTTTGTGGTTCTCTATAGAAGTTGATTCTCATGTACTGCTTCCTCCTCTTCTTTTTGAAATGTGTTCTGGTGTGAGATAGGCCCTTGGAAATGATTGTTGCAGTCACATCAACTAATCCAGGCTGTACTATAGGTCGGCCAATAAGGGAGAAGTCTTTGGTACCAGCTAGTAAGACTTTGTCGAGTTTGATCTTGTCCCCGATGGTGGGAGGCCAGGACCCTTCGATGACAAGAAGGTCCCCGTCAGACACGCGCCATTGTTTACCCAGTAGGTGGATGATAGCAAAGTTTCTTGATGCATTCTGTGCTATCAGGTTGTTGCATTCGGCTATCACGTCCTTTGTCGTTTCTGGGACATTTTTGGACTCTACAGGAGCTAGGTTAGTTACGAATCTTGACAGGACACCCGCTGTAACGTTAAACCACTTTATATAACAAAAATAACAATAAAGCTAAGCTTGTGTTTTTATAAAATTGCTTGAATTCCTACCTTGCCCCCCATTGAATACATTGGCAAGTCTTTGCAAGCCTGCTCTTATAAGAGCCATAATTGATGTGTTATCGTTTCTTTAAGTTCGTTTAAGTTATTAAAATCACCGAATTTTTCTAACAAAACATTTCCGACATAACCTAAAAATCTTGCACCACAGATTAGATCAGATTAGAAAACAAATGAATTTTTTTGACAGTGACAGACACTATACATTTCGTTTCGTTCGGAAACATGTTTATTTGCAAATGTCTTTATAAAATATTAGCTTCAGTTCGCCAGAAACTCTGTAGCTGTAAAGAGATCTAATATTGTAATAGATCACTATGTAAGAGTTATAGAGTAAAAAGCAACGTACAGACGCAAGCACATCAAGCTACTACAATCTGTCAAATTTCTTTAATAGATTTTCAACTTTATCACTAAAGCATTAAGGTTCAAGGTTGATTGGGAAAATTTGACAGTTTCGGGTAGCTTGACCTGCTGGCGTCTGTACTTAAAATGTGAGGAATATAACTATTTCAATCCGATGTTATCGAGGCCAATCTCCTTGAGAATAGAAAGATGGCGTTACTAATTTATACATTATGTACAGATACCACGGCGCAATTACTCGATAAGAAATCGGGAGATGGCAGATATTTTTGAAATAATTAATAATGTTCAGCTTATGATTTCGTCTCTAGAATGTATAGGAATCGTTAACCTGCATTAGACAGACTGTCTAATAGTCCAGCATAAAAATATATTGCATTGCACACATGCAATATAACTGCAGATTATTCACTACCAGACAAAAAGACGTTGTTGCCTGACCCTTCCAACAAAATCATCAAAATGCTTAATCTCTTCTCTATACCTACCCATGTGTGGAGATGTATCATTGCTTTGCACCGTAAGTTTCTCTACAGTGCCTGCGGGCGGTGAGTAATGGGTAGCCCGCCGTCCGATCAGGACCAGGCCCGGACGGCGCGTTGTGTTCCAGGCGCGCCTTAAAGAGAAGTCAGTAGAGGACGGGGCCCGATAGGGCCGAAGCCTGGAATAAGTTTTGCCCTGAGAATCTATATATATAAAAATGAAACCCGTTTTCCGTTGTCACGACATAACATGAAAACGGCTTGACCGATTTGGCTGATTCTTTTTTTAGAATATTCCTTGAAGTACGAGGATGGTTCTTACGCAGAGAAAAATTTAAAAAATAGGGTAGGAGTAGGGTAGAAGTAGGGTAGGAGTAGGGTAGGGGTAGGAGTAGGGTAGGAGTAGTGTAGGAGTAGGGTAGAGTAGGAGTAGGGTAGGGGTAGGGTAGGAGTTGGGTAGGAGTAGGGCAGGAGTAGTGTAGGAGTAGGGTAGAGTAGGAGTAGGGTAGGAGTAGTGTAGGAGTAGGGTAGGGAGTAGGGTAGGTAGGGTAGGAATAGGGTAGGAGTAGTGTAGGAGTAGGGTAGGAGTAGAGTAGGAGTAGGGTAGGAGTAGTGTAGGAGTATGGTAGGAGTATGGGGGGGGGGAATTGGGTAGGGGGTAGGGTAGGAGTAGTGTAGGAGTAGGGTAGGAGTAGGGTAGTAGTAGGGTAGGGGGTAGGGTAGGTGTAGGGTAGGAGTAGTGTAGGAGTAGGGTAGGAGTAGGGTAGGAGTAGTGTAGGAGTAGGGTAGGGGATAGTAGGAGTAGGGTAGGAGTAGTGTAGGAGTAGGGTAGGGCTAGGGTAGGAGTAGGGTAGGAGTAGTGTAGGAGTAGGGTAGTAATAGGGTAGGAGTAGTGTAGGAGTAGGGTAGGAGTAGGCTAGGAGTAGTGTAGGAGTAGGGTAGGAGTAGTGTAGGAGTAGGGTAGGATAGGGTAGGGGGTAGGACACCACGCGAACGAAGTAGCGCCGGGCAGCTAGAAATAATTTATATGGCAAAACAACGTTTGCCGGGTCAGCTAGTAAATTAATAAATACTAGATCTGTCAAAAGTCAATTTTATTCCACGGAAGATATCGAACTTTGGTAAAATCAGCCCTAAACGAAATATGGGTGATAAAAGTAGGCAATTTTCAATCGGTACGTGCGGCAAGCGCAAAAGTGTATTGAAGCTGTCAGGGCAAAGTTCGCTGTAATGCGCTCAATGACATCCTCAGCTTAGCCTTATCCCTCAGCAGAACACTTTATTTATTATTCTAGGTTCAGAGTCCCCACAGCCGTCCTCTGATGGATTATACTAAAGTCTCAGTAAATTCACGTCGGTCCATATTCAAAAATCCAGCTCTATTCGTACGCCAGTTACTTCATACTTCAGCTCTGCGTTCGTGTCGTTCCGCCGCGCTTCGGCAGCGTCTGGGGCGCGTTGTCATGGCAACGGGCGGGCACGCGGCGCTCTCGGCACAGCGGCCGCAGCCGAAAATAAACACGAGAGCGACGCCTCGCGGACTTGTTGTGGAGCAAGGGGACACGCCACTGGGGCGCTAAGGGGGTGTGCGTCGGGTGACGTATGTAATTATCGTTTCAGGTTTCACTGGAGACGTATTGGATTATTCCGATGGATTTTTTGTATTCCTTTAGGACGTATACTGGAGTTTGAATCTTACAGCAAAAGCACAGCTTTTATGTAGGTGGTCAGAATGACGGCAAAGCTCTGAAAGTTCGCTAGCGCTAGCAAGTTGGCAGGCGAAGGTGGTTAGGTACGAACCACAGAGTTGTTTGCTTTAGGTCGACGGAATCAGTTAAAAGCGAGTTCTAACGCGGGATTTTCCAAGAAGCGTACAAAGTTGCCGGGGAAGGCTCGCCCGCTCGCACAGAGCGCGGCCTGGGGCGGGGGTGTGCGAGGCACGGGCGGGTAGAGGCCGGTGCGCGCGCACGGCTCCCGCGTCAGTCGCTGGGCGGCGCGCGGCCGGCTCGCGGTCGATAGCTGCACGCTGGCACGGGCACGGCCATGTTGCGCGACGCGTGCACGCGCGAGCGGGCTCGACGCGCTGCCGTGTGAGTGAAGTGTTGTGGTGTGGACACCGGCCCCCTTCTCCCCCGCGCCGCCACGCGCGGCGCTGCCGCCTCGAGCTTTCGGTCAGTATCTAAGACCAGTGATAGTGAGTCGCCACCGAGCCGACGCCGGCCCGGCAGGATACCAGCACCACCGGCGGCAGCCAGGCATGCGTTGCCGACGCCTGATTGAAAACAGAACGTTTACACGGTGCCATCCGATTCGTGAATATTTACGGGTGAATGCGCGTGACGTTTAGGTACGATGTACACACGTCTTCAAGTAGAGCTGGGTTTCGTCGCCCTCAGCTAGGATACACATAATAGAGTCGCAGATAGAAATGTTAGGTTAGGACGGTGGGCCGTGATTACGCGCGAAGGAATCCAATATCGTCGAAAGGTACAATATGAAAGTGTAGAGCAAGGTGTGTGCTCTGGAATATAAAGCAAACAGTTTCTAATTAATTTTGAGATAGCATCTTGAATTAAAGGCGATATTGGTAAAGTTTGGCGGCAGTAGGAGCGTCGGTGAGCGTGGGGAGTCTGATATCTTCATTTACATTTATAGATACGGTGAACTACGTAGGGAATAAGTACCTACGTAGGCCTTCGTAGCGTTTTGTAGCACTTCGTAGCACGTCGTAGCATTGTAGAAGAGTTTTATGTGACTCGTAGCAGTCTCAGCTAATGAAAGCTGTCGGTAGCTCTACGGATGCGTATTTGTGTGAAAAACAGGAAAATATGTAAATGACTTGCTTATGATCACGTGGTTCTCACTGCAGGATGTTGTTTTAGACAAATATGCTATCTAACTCCTGAAATCTTTGCCCACACTTCAGTCTCGTAGATGCTAAACGGGAAAATCTTATGAATTGTATAATTTCTCAAACACGTGTCAATTTTGTCTGTTCTTTAATTATTTAACTGAACCACGTACTTTAACGTAAAACGCCATAAGGATATACTATACAGCTCTTTATGAAAACTAGTCTTTAAAAATTATATCTAGATGAATTAATAAATTAATATGAGGATCTGCGTAGGACTTATTTATATACATACTTATTATAGTTACTATGCAAGTATCAGAGCGAGTTGGTAAAAAGTAATTTATGCCCAGTGGTGGACTATTATAGGGTGAAAATATATTCTTATCATCCTAGATGAGCCATAAAACATGAAACAAATAAAAACCCGGTTTACGGATGAAGAGAACCAAATTAATAATTCACCAATAATTATTTATATTAGTCATAATGGGATTTTTTGGAGTCGCTTTGGTAATTGACATGGGTAAGGATTCGTTCAATTATTCGTTCGGATATTTATTCTTTGAAATGTTAATGACGGCGTGTACTACGAATGAATTTCAGTATAAAAGGGATTTATTTAATCCTCTTTTTTACAAAACATCGTTTTTGCTCTTGATTTCAAAACACATTTATTCAAAATGGGTTTCACTGTTCTGAGGCATCAAAAATAATAAGAGCACTCAAAGTAAACCTCTTTTCTAATTTGGAACCTCAGTTTTACTCCCAGAATACATCACTTGTGTATGGCATGTTAGTAATCGTTATTTGGCAAAATGAAGAAGTACTGATGCCTCTACTCATTGGGCACCTACCCGTCACTCATCAAAATATCTTTGTAAAAGAGGAGATAGCCTATGAGTTCAGGGGCTAAGGTATCATTCAGTTTGTAGTGCAATATTCGATACCGTGTGACATGTGACACATACAGTGATGAGGTCGTGCAGCCGGTAATTTGATTCTAAAGACTTGCTAAGTTTCATTTCGACCATTATTGGTGAATATGGAAAAGGAACAGGCAATGTAAATGAGTATGAATAATGCCTGTTAGCGATCACTGCTATCTCCTTCGAGAGTGCTGTAATTAAATAACATCAAGGAATTTTGATAACATCACTTTACTTGACAGAAGCATCGGTGGATCCAATATTGTTCTCTTATATAAAGTAATATATTACACATAATATCAAATAACTCTTTATACTAAATCTGGATGCAAACGCACATGTAGGAGAAATTATTAAACGAATTATTTTGACATTACGCTCGGAGTATTTCTCGTAGCACGCTACGTGTTATTGCCGCTACGAAGCTACGACAAGCTACGAAATATGAGCTACGCCCGGCGTTATTTGAAATAAATATTATTAGTACTCTCTCGGGATTTCGAGTTGTCATACATTGGAGATTTATTTCTGTGGGTAGTAAAATGTTCTCTAGAGGAATAAATCTTTTCTACAGTAAAACCGCTAAAAATGAATAAATAGATTCCATTAACGATATTTTGAGACAAAACGCCAAATTACAATTTTTACATTGCCTTCGTATGAAACATGAAAGCCATCGAGGCTGGATTTTATTTATTCATCGCTTTTATGTGGAGAATTGAAACTAAAACGAATTCAGTTTTTAACAATACGAATTCGTATGAAATATATTTCTCGTAAAATTCTATGACGTTGCTACCATTGGTTGACTGATTAAATATGAGGGTTTCATATGCCTTTGTTTTTAACGTACCTACATATTTTTTTAATCACAATTTTATGAAAAACTCAACATATTAATTAACGTTTAAAAAACTGCTTTGCCAATATTTTCAGTTTAAAAGGTGAAACACAAAACAGAGAAAATCCAATTTAAAGTTAAATTATACTTTTTACTGAGTGACTGACAGACTGCGTAGGGATTTTCAGCAGCACCCCTGAGTGGGTCAAACAGGGGCTTGTAGATTGTATGCCCACGTCGTCGGGGGCAACTGCTGGACAAGCAATAATGATATTTATGTATATAGTCATTTAAATAGGTAGTAACAATATTCAGAATTATTTGACTTCTCTTGGTCATAGGTACTTTTTAGATACTGGCAATTCCTAAAAACAACTGCAGTTACTAGTCAAAAATAAACAAAACATTGAAGCTTGTATCATAGAAATAAAAACTTAACATACTCCTGGGCGTTTCATACTTTCTGAAACAATAGGGATTTTCTTTTTATTTATCGGGCTTTAACGTTCCTACTGCTGTGAGATGGAGTGGCCCATAATGCACCAAGCGGGGCCAGGGCGCGTGGGTGGATATCACATGTCTTTGAATGTTTATTTCGGCCTTCACCGTTTTGAGAGCAGTGGTGACGAAATAAATTAGACAAAGTAAATTGCCTACTTGGCTTCAAACCCAAGATCTACAACTAGTAAGGGCCACCACTGGTTGACATTGACACTATATATTGATATTGACACTCAGAAACATAAAACATATCCCCGACACCGCACTATAAAGTGAGTGAGTTGTAAAAATTGTCGCTCTCCCCACAGCCCAGCGGTTGTGATTTATTGCCTGATAATGTGCAACGTTGTATTGACGGAATAGCTCGGTAATTTGCAGTCATTTGTTTGATATTTTATTTTTAATGTGTGAGCTATTTATTTTGCTGCGTCGGATATGAAATTTATCGGTATCAATATTATGACACTACTATTGCTTCATAATACACTTTGTTTTATTTGTGTCCATTTCTGGGCCAAGCTTGTATAAGACAAAAATCCATTTCCTTTAAATCATTTCTGATATTGTGATGCTGATTTTTTTTTGATCTGTCTATATAATAAAATGTGGTTAAAATATACAATTCGTTACTCCATCCGTTTAATATTAGAATAGTAAGTACAGTTGACAGTAAATAGTCTTCTCTGTTTTTGACAAAACATAAAAAAAATCGATGAAAACGATTGTAACTAAAATAATAATAATAAATCTTTATTTTCAGACCATAGATCCATAACATATGACCATAAAACACATTAAATAAAATACAATAAAAAATAACAAATAAAACTAATCTAATTAAACCTCCAAAATTATACCTAAAAAATAAACCTACCTCACATATCTGAATGACGGTCTGTGAGCCGCCATCCTATTATTATTATTATTTTTTTAATATATTGAAAATTAACCTTTATTTTGAGGTCGGTAGCTTGGCAAATCTATGCCGATTTCTTGCCAAGCGAAATAGCCATTCTTCGCTGACCATTCAGTTAGGGCTCACTTTGGACACACTTGAAATAAAACGAGCTTATTTTCCCTACAGAAGTATAGAAAGGTACATTCCCTACAGATCAAGATAGTTGGCGCGCCGACTACTAATCCTATTGGTTTATGATTGCCCTGCATATCATTGATTAAAATAATTCATTCCGTCCTCATTATCCTACTATCCTACTAATACTATAAATGCGAAAGTTTGTATGAATGGATGGATGGATGGATGGTTGTTAGTCTTTCACGCAAAAACTACTGAACGGATTTGGATGAAATTTGGTAAACAGATAGTTTATAACCAGGATTAACACATAGAATACTTTTATCCCGATATGTCCACGGGATCGAAACTTATCCGGGTGCAACCGCGGGGTGCAGCTAGTAATATTATAAACGTGAAAGTTTGTATGGATGTATGGATGTTTGTTACTCTTTCACGCAAAAACTACTGAACGGATTTGGATGAAAATTTCCAGGAACCAGGATTAACACATAGAATACTTTTATCCCGATATGTCCACGGGATCGAAACTTATCCGGGTGCAACCGCGGGGTGCAGCTAGTAATATTATAAACGTGAAAGTTTGTATGGATGTATGGATGTTTGTTACTCTTTCACGCAAAAACTACTGAACGGATTTGGATGAAATTTGGCACACAGATGGTTTATAACCAGGATTAACATATAGGACTTTTTATCTCGATATCCTACGGGATTGAAACTTATGCGGGTGAAGCCGCGGGGCACAGCTAATTATTTATATTTAGCTAATAACATAAAATCACGCCTGTTTCCCTCCTCTAATCACTGTCACTGTTAGCTTGCATCATCCCACTGCTGGACAAAGCCCTCTCCCCATGACTTCCAGCTCGTTCGATCCAGGGCTAAAGTGGACCATTCGTCGTTTGTTTTGTCCAGCTCGTCCCGCCATTTTCTACGGGGTCTGCCGCGACGCCTTCTAGCTGTGCCAGGGCTCCACGTGGTGGTTATTTAGGCCCACAGCTCATTGGGCATACGGCAGACGTGGCCAGCCCAGTTCCACTTCAGCTTACCGACACCTAAACCATTCGATCCCTCCGCTGAAGATCTCCCACCTTTATAAGAGATGCCTTGGGTAACCTGGAAGTCTTTAAACATACTCCGGATACAGGTTGGCCGAAGTAAGAAAAATCTGTTCAGGTGGAGATTTATAGACGACTCTACCTTGGAGTGTATATGGGGTGCTGTTCCATAAATGATGGGATACTTATTAATATCGTGTCCTGCGTGTCCTGTCAGCGGCACGTTACAGGAACTGATGGACGCTAGTGATGGCGCCAAACATGTAACCGAATTCTGGGCCGAGTGCATATAGATTGCCATCAACACGCTAAGAGAAAGAACAATATAAAGAGAATAAAACACGTGTCCACGTCATTTGTAACTAATTAAAGTATTCACACGACAGATAATTTTTATCTGAAGAATAAATATGGTGGTTTGACATATTACTTTATCAAACCTCATTGAAATTGAGGTTTGATAAAGCCTCCTCCTCTCCTCCTCCTCTTCCTCTATATAAAAGTTATCTGAAGATTGCAAAATCAGCCCATAATAAAATAAACAATCAGCAAAACCCATAACAGTCGTTAATTTAAACATCGGCGCACATCGGCACACATCGGCTACCTTCGGGCCTCTAACTATACCATTTGCGATGTAAAGCGATCTTTTATGTAAGCTTTTATGTTTAGTTAATTTGTTTACAGGGATAATGTTTCTCGCGGGACGCATGTTATAGCTATCCGTATCAAGGGATTAAGTTAAATACTATAAATGATAATTAACTTTGACTTTACAAACTGCAGGTGACCGAAAACAATTATAGATTTGTTTTATCAACTTTGTTTGTAGGTAATTTGTATTTTAGATTGGGGTATGTTGTTGTGAGGGTTAAAGTACCCTTGTGTGTTGTTTTGATCCTTTTATTGGTTGGCTGTGCGTAAATGAATATGGCATTAGCAATATAACCTTGTTCTTGCTTGGTTTTTGTTTTCACAGTGAGTATTCTTCGAGCTTTTGATGAAGGAAGATTTTAGCAGTATGATCTTTATAAACAGTACTGTCAGATAGATGTTGCTCCTTTGCTAGTGGCAGGCTAGTAAGCCGTTTGGTAAGTTTTTATTACCTGTATTGTAATTTTTACCGGCAAGCATTGAGGTGAGTGGTGGCCCAGTGGTAACGACTTACAAGTTGTAGGTCGTGGGTTCGGCCTAACCAAGCACCTCCAATTCGACCAGTTCTATGCTTCTCCTATCCAACGGGTTCCTGCGGCCTTCACAAGGTCGTCGATCTACTTTGAGGTATTCCAATGCTACTGCTTCCGGTACGCGGTCACCACTCCAGAACCTTTATTTATTTATTTATTTAAACTTTTCGCACAAAAAAGGTACAAAGGCGGACTTAATGCCTTAGGCATTCTCCAACCTTTGTCTTACAAGTGAAAATAATTAAATTATTAAAAGCTGTGTTCACCACGCACTCGAATAAAAATGTTAGATATTTCCTAGTTGCTTTTTAAGTTACGTATACCTATGGAGGCTATAGAGAGGTACGTAATTCTGAGATCTCAGGTAGAAACAGTTTGCAGTTACATTAAATACACACAACTTTATCACCCAACCTCAAAAAGAAAAATGGCGATAATCTTCAGCCCAAGTCCATAACCAATATACCTACCAGGCCAGGGCTTCATTACCTACTAAGAGTAGTTTCTTACAAATGCAATGGACAGTAAGCTATCTAGAATAGGCCTCGGAGCGACGACGGCCTGAGTGCTCTCCGCCATAGCCACGCCCCTGCTAAGGTAAAACGGTTATTTTTGTATACCTTAATGGGTTATTTCGACTATGGATGTTTATAAGAACTTATGTTTGTAAGGAAAATAAATAGCTCTTTTACGGAGTAATGGTCGACCTTCGAAGGAATTGCACGATTACTTATACTAACGTACTAGGAACATTAGGGGGTTGTTAGTAAAGGGTGCTGTTTTGTAACTGAATGAGAATACACTATTTTATTTAATACTAGCTGACCCGGCAAACGTTGTTTTGCCATATAAATTATTTCTAGCTGCCCGGCGCTACTTCGTTTGCGTGGTGTGCTACCCCCTACCCTACTCCTACCCTACTCCTACCCTACTCCTACCCTACTCCTACCCTACTCCTACCCTACTCCTACCCTACTCCTACCCTACTCCTACCCTACTCCTACCCTACTCCTACCCTACTCCTATCCTACTCCTACCCTACCTACTCCTACCCTACTTCTACCCTACTCCTAACCGGCTCCTAACCTGCTCCTACCCTACTCCTACCCTATTCCTACCCTACTCCTACACTATTCAAAACCCTTAATTTAATACGTGCTTCAATTCGAGTGGACCCGAGTCTAGCGTACCGAAGGGACGATCTTCAAATGTTGGACAGGAACAGTAGAACAGTGGGAGGAACAGTGGGGGGTCAGTGGTGTGGGTTTTGTAGCACAGTTTATATGGGAAAATGATACCAATTAAATAATATTGCGATCACAAATTGAGGTGTACAAATTTGATTAAAATCGGTTAAGTAGTTTAGGAGTCCATCGCGGACAAACAACGTGACACGTAATTTATATATTTTATTATTAAGATTATCTTGCAATGTATTACCGTGTTATTCATGATAAAAGGTTTGTTATGACATGAAGTTATTTGTAATCTATAAAATGCATTGCATTTTTAGAAGGCAATTGTCTTCTTAAATATTATATAATAGATGTTTGAAAGTCATTACGGGTAGTCAGAGGCCTAAAAAATTTACAACCAGTCTTACCAAGGGATATCGTGTTACCCAGTTACTGGGCTGTGGACGTCAGATAGGCAGTCACTCCATGTAAAATACTGGTATTCTGAGTCAAAGTCAAAGTCAAAGTTTTTTTTATTTATAAAACATATGTGGTGTAAAAACAGGTGTTGTTATTAAAATATATCAGCTGCATCAGGTTAGACTGGAAGCCGACTTGGGGTCGCCTTCCAGTCTACCCTACCCCTACCCATAGTTGGGAAAAGGCTAGGCAGATGATTAGTGTACATTGGTGTGCTTAAAGTATTAAATAAATAACGGTAACTAGAAACAGGTTTTGGTTGTTTAATCTTTTTGTGAAAGTATAATTAGGAAGAAAAATTCAGCTGAATTTCGTCGTTGTTGTAGTGGCACTACTTCTAATCAGACTAATCCTAGTGAGTTCATTCCGGGAAGCCAGAAGCCACCATTCCATAAATAAAAGAAACTGTTTGTGTGCTTGCAAATGAATGGACAACCCGTTCTTTTAATCAGAGCTACCTGCAATTGTACCGGAAAATACAAGAAAAAAACATCCCCATTTGTTTGCGGGTCAGATTATACGATACCGGTCTCTTCCACATTCTTTATGAATACTTTAATATTTCGGAGTGCATTTCAAGAGCCTTCTTGTGGGTCTGTAAACCATTTGCAATCATAACTTACTTTTTTTTTCGACGTGAGTACAGCTCATGCCAGCACAAAAGCAAAATAATTCTAACAAAACTTAGTACTTTCTTACTCCACGTCAAAAAAATAGAAACCATTTAATCAAAACTTATCAAAGTAGCAAACTATCAAGTGAAACGTCAAGCGATGTAGGTTACGTATCGGTACGAACCTTACGACCGCATCACCGCACGCCAATGCCAGACGCGTTTGAAAAAAAAAAAATAAAAAGTTTCAGCTGGCTTGCGTCACAGGGGGTGTGGAGGTGACGTCACTCCCGGAAATTTCAGTTTGAGTTACGTGGTCAGGGTTTGACATCGGATTGTAATACGTCATGTTGGATTGCGTAATTAGTAGTTTGACGTAGTGGGAGGTGAAGTTTTTGATATACGAGTGACTGCCTGGCACTGGAACTTTTTACTGTATGGTGGGGGCGTGCGAATATGAATCTCCCATACACAATTGCTTAGTTAGATTCGGAACAATTACCTATCTCTACATACTACAAGTATAAGTGTACCTACTGGGATTCGAAACTGCCCTTAAATAGATTTATAATAAAAAAAAAACAGAATAAACGCAATCATCGCTTTTTTTAAATCTATAACATTCAAAATTGCCTTTACAATAACGGTGATTATAGATGAAGTAGAAGTTTTTTATATTAGTTTTCTCTGACAGAAGTCATGACAGTGACCGTTTACAAGTCACTTTGCATACCTAAACGTATTCGTAATAATGCCGGTCACCTCCTGAAACCCTGAACATTATATAAACTAGTTCAAAACAAAAATACAACTGGAAACTTTAAAGCCGGCTCGAATGTTTGTAAATGACTCTGTTTGGTTTTATAAATAGCCTGCAGTTCACGGCTACTTTCACCGAAAGCCGACGGATTTAGCTACATTGACAATTTTAGCCTACCTTCACCTAGGAGCCGTTATTATGGGCAGGGGCGGCCATGTTTGGAAATACTAGAGGCTTTGTATCCTACACAAGAGTCAAGGTGACATAAACTTTTACCATGCATTCAGTACAGGGTCTTGAACTTCAGAGCAGAAATTCATCATTGGCTTAAGAAAAAAATCTTCTATCTTTTCTATCTCACCTCATCAGGTGAGATAGATCTACATCGGACACCATATCGAATACCAACGGTAAGAGATAATGTGGTTGACGATAGAACACGCTTGCCTTGCAGTAACTTATTCACTTTCGTGGAGTTTCTTTTCAATCCTACAGTTGAAGGTTGCGGTTCAAGTCAATGGACGAGTGGTTTCCACGCTGCAGCTAATAATACCCGTTAGAACAGTTTCTGTGAGTACTCGTATTTTTGGTAGGTACCGGATTGTTTACATACTGGGCGAGCAGCTATATCGATTATAAGGTTCCCCCTCTTGGTATTGGTTTTGCATTATTCTCTTGTGTTGGTATGATTTTAACGAGAACAGTTTATTGTGAGACGACTAGCCAGTTTGACGTGCTGATAAAGTGCTTGAATAAACTTACAAGTTATAGAAATAAATATCATTGATGAATAAGGTAGCTAGCGGGCTGACTGCAAGTTTCGACTTTAAAAAAATTACTTTTGTCGAATCGATGTGCAGTAGTAGATATGCGTAATATATTTATTAATTTTAAGAGAAATATTCTCATCTATACATACTATAAAAAGCCATTCATGTCTGTTTGTGTGACCGCTTAGATCTTCTAAGCTGCACAATAGATTATGATGCAGTTTTCACCATCATTTAGAGAGAGACTAAAAAAATGAACTCTTCAGAACATTGCATTCCAGCTATTAGAGGGTTAACCATCTTGACAAAAACCTCCACATGGTGTGTTATTAAAAATAATTACCTATACAATAAAAACAACGTAAATATATGAATGAGCTCGCAACCAAGGTCATGCTACGAATGTCGCACGCGTAGCTATTAAACCGATTATTTCGTAGCGAGCATGTAGCACGCTACGAAATGCCTACGAAGCTACGAGGAGCTACGACAATTCCCTTGGGTTGAAAAAGTGAGTGTCAAGCATTGTTTATTGGTGTCTGACATGCAAACTCGTGTGTGAAAAATTGGAATAAAGTGATTATGATTTCAATTAAATTGTTTCTTGTATGACTATTGTCACGCGATTATATGCCGTGCAAAATATGTTGCCATTTTAGTGGCATTTATTATGATAACTGGTTTTTTCGTTAGTTCAAATTTGATTTGAATTTTCTTTCAAATGTTTCAACTAGTGAACCACCCACCCACCCACCTTACGTTTACCGTTTAACGTGACTTTATTTGAAACTATTTATACAAGCTTAAAAAGAATCTAAGCCAGAATGGTTAAGAATATTATTAAGACTTAAATATCACGAGTTGTAAAGGTAATCCTACCAAGTTACTTTCAGCACTTTTCACCGAACACACAGTATATGCAAATCAGCCAAAAACCCAGTAAAGTCCTATTTTATAAGAATAACAAGTCTAGCAAACATTCATAGCAGCTTAAACAAATTAAGATATGGCTTAATTAACGCGAATACCCGGTTTTACGATGTCCCCAACCCCGGTTGAAATATAGACTTTCGAGGAATATTTTATAGTTAAATATCATTGTTTATTGCATTAAGTTAAGGTATTTAGTTTCGTTAATTTGAATAATTATTATTCATCGTTTAATTTACGCGTTTAATAAGGAAATGGGGGCGAAGTGAGGAGAATCCAAATGAGGAGAGGCAGAATGAGGAGAGGGTTTTGTTAAGCTAATTATTGTGTGAGAGAGGTATTTATGTGATTTATAGTGTGTCGTGGTTAATGTTATTCAGATATTACAGTCAACTAAACATCAGTAGTCACACTTGCACTACAAAAATAACCCTTACCGCTACGACATAAAGAAATAGATGTTTACAGACACACGTGTATACATAAAAGATAAGGTGCTGTCAATGTCAAATTGTTACCACTGATATGCGGTTTACTGTACATGTAGTGTACTAAGTGTAGATGAACTTATCTTAGTTCAAGGTGAAATTAAAACTTTATAATGCACAATATTATGTGGGGATAGGGAAAGTAATGTGCCCTAGTCAGATAATTATCATTTAATTTTGCTGATTTAATTCCTTCATAATTTATGGTACTTAAACTAGATTTTGCCAGCGGCTTCGCCCGCATGGAGGCCGGCAATTATCCAGGGGAACGTACTAATGCGATAAAGAGTATCCTATGTCCTAACCCAGGTCATAGTCTACCTGTGTGCTTCATCAAAATCCGTTAATTAATGTATGGAAAAAGTAACCTACAGACTAATCAACCTATAATGTTCCCACTGCTGGGACAGAGGCCTCCTCTCGGTGAGAGGGAGTGGGCCGTAATCCACCACGCGCGTCCAGTGCGGGTTGATAGATGTCACATGTCTTCGAATTTTTTGTTCATTTGGGAAATGATGTTCGTTTTGAGAGTAGTGGTGATGAAATAATTTACACAAAGTAAAGCGCCTGTCTGGGTTCGAACCTACGACCTACAACTCGAAAGTTGCGGCCGTTACTGGTGGGCCACCACTGCTCCTAGGTCCCTAGTGTTACATAGATATTATGAAAATTTTAACTTGCTAAATCATTGTTTGCTAAATCATGACTGACCTAAACTAAGGTGTGTTCAGTTCAGCCATGTTTCAAAAACAAAGCCAAGCTGTAATATCTCCAGATACGGAGGTATTTTAATATTACAACTTGACCTTACTTTTATAAACCCTAAAAACCAACATTAAAGTTTACAGCAAAATCGTAACAGAGTTTAGAGTTTTAAGCATTTCTATATAAAGTGTTTGTAAAATTTCCCACGATAGTTCTAAAAGTGTTTCGTAATGGGTCATGAATCTGAGTCGTAGCGGTATCAGCAGTAATGGAGGTCGTGAATTTGGAATGGCAATCGTAGGGATTGCGGGCTTAAGGTGGTTTGAAAGGGCGTTTGTAACGGCGCATTTAAGGAGGTAATGTTAAGGTGATATTTTCTGTTTTTTTCATGAAGCTTGAAAGTCTAAAAATCAGTCTTACCAAGTATAGAATTTCCCGTAACTTGGTTGTGGAGTTCAGATAGGCAGTTGCTCCATATAAAATATTAATATTCAGCTACATCCGGTTAGACTGAAAGCCGACTCCAACATAGTTGGGAAAAAGCAGATCAGAGAAGCTAAGCAGATCAGATGATGACGAATCTTGAGTGCATAATCAGCACATAATGTTCCCACTGCTGGGACCCAGGCGTAATAAACGTCCTCTCAGAGAGAGAGGGAGTGGGCCGTAATCTACCACGCGGGCCCAGTGCGGGTTGGTAGAGGTCACATCTCTTCGAATTTTGGTTCTAGGACATGCCGGTTTCCTCAAGAGGTTTTCCATCACCGTTTTGAGAATGATGCTGATGAAATATTTTACACAAAGTAAAGCGCCTGTCTCGGTTCGAACCTACAACTTGTAAGTGGCGACCGCTACCACTGGGCCACCACTGCTCTCGCTGAATCTTGAGTGAAAATAATGCCGAAATACAGATTTTTGGGAAATAGGCTAATAAGTGGCTTAATTAAAAAGTAATAAACGTCATTAAAATAGGAATTAAAACCGTCGTTTTACGACTCCGTTTTTAGTACCACTGTGACCTAAGTAACACATATCATCACGCTATGCTTTGTTGGGGTATTGTGCGTTAATAAACTAAAACTTCACATAACGAATCATTAAAGGAATCTAGAGGAATATCAACTTTTTCCGAGATATTTTGTGTTTTCCAATAGCTTTAGGTAATTAGGAAGTGAGACATAAATTACAGAAACTCAAAGTTTAATGACGCACCTCAATTTGTTTAGATACATAATAAAAATAATTGTTTCACGTTAGAATCGAACCTTTGACCTAAAGGTGTGTCCAGACCTGGCGAATGCACCGCAAATGAGCTGCTTGCGAACTTTGTGTGCACACAAAGCTGACTATGTCCAGAGCGTCTGTTCAACCACAGCGTTGACAAAGCTTACGACTTCTCTATTTCCCAGCTTCACCAAAAAAGTAACTAGTTTTAAAATCCCCAACAATTCGCGACACACATTAATTAATTAAGTTTTAAGGGTAAGAACTTATTCTTAAGCTTCAAACTTAATTAATTAATCATTATACTAACAGTATGAAGGCGCAGTTCGATCGCAAGTAACGTAATTAATAAACAGTTACGTTTGCTGGTGTCGGAAACGAATAATTCATAGTAACTGGTAATTGGGAAGCAATTGGCAAACGGTTTAACCTACGATTGCTATCGTTATGGCATCAAAATGGTAAATTAGTGATGAGGTGAAATTGGGTAAGTTTAGTTAATTAATTTTAATTGAGACAGGTGATTGCTTTTATGAGCATGATATGCTTAGATACTAGTTAATTATATACTCGGAAAAACTTTAGTACACAGTATACTCAGAGTACGTAATAACCGACATGAAAAAATGTTAACCAGTGTACAAACTGAAACCATGAGTTAAGCATATGATTATAGCTATAAAAAAAAGTTGTTCCATACATTGTGACCGCGTAGGGATAGCACTTTTCTATGAAACAGCTTTGTTTTTTCATATTTCCTGTATACAAGGTGTAATTTAAATAACTGAAAACCTCTTAAGGGCCCATAGCCGCCATCATTATGATCAACTTTTACTATTGAAACAACCCTGAGTCTGCTTTTCCCAACCTTCAGTCGAGTTATGGTTCAAAAGTTGTTCATAATGACGAGTACCTACAATTACCCCTTAATCGGTTTCCAGTTAATTCATTTACACCTTGATCTCGCTGTGGAAGAATGGGAACCCATCCAAGGGCACAAGAGCGCTTCAGCAAACGCTGCTTGAACTAGGTTTATACATTTTTGTAAGTCTAATTATATTTTCCTTTGGCATCGGCACTATTCACACAATTTGCCCATAGTTATAACAATATAAAACTAAATTCTAAACTTTTCTCTGCCTTATGAAATCTCAGTTTTAATAATGATTAAGTAACTATAGCACTTGTTATAGATGTATGATAAGAAAGGAGAATCCAAAAACTTGAAAGATTTCATAGACATCCATACAAGAAGTACAAGTATTTATTCGCTCCCACACACACGTCGCTTAGAAATATTTCCCTGTACACATTATTTGGATACGTGCTGTCCGTGATTGAATGCAGTGTGTGAGGTTATCAGGGCACTGCTTTCACATTCTTATCTCTATCTCTATATCTTTCACATATGACGGCACGGTTGGCGCAGTGGTTAAGCGATTGACTGCTGCGCTGCGTGTCGTGGGTTCGATTCCCGCACGGAACAAATATTTGTATGACCCACATGTATTTGTTCCGAGTCTGGGTGTTTTTCTATCTATAATATGTATGTATTTACAAAAAAAAAATTGTATATAAGTAGTTTATCAGCCATCTTGTTACCATAACACAAGCATTAGGTTGCTTAGCTTGGGACAAATGGTGCTGTGTGAAATGTCCAGGGATATATTATATTTATTCTTATTTAGTAATGCTTGGTATCTTTAAGTTATAGATGCTGTTATTTTTATACTATGCGTCATAGGTGCATTTTCGGGCACAAATCACTTAGGTATAAAATAAGAATCTGACCCCGGACATCTTATGGGTCATAAAAATATTTGTTCAGTATGAAAGTTCAGCTCGTGGTTCAATAGAGCAGAAGCTATATAAAAGCTGGTGTTAATTGAATGGTTTGTAAGAATAAGAGTGAGGATAGTTAGGGTGGGGGACATAGTTCTCACAAGGTGACTTGCAAGTATGGGCAAAGTAAGTAAAGCATGTTCTGAAAACGAGTTAAAAATGATAAAATGTATCTTTCTGCCGTCTCAAATGATTCCTTCAACAACACATCTTTCATGTATCTCTAACAAAGCAAATACTACCTAACCAGGTGCCTCACCCTCTAACAAACTGCCCTTCATCTCAACAAAACAGCGGCCATTTTTCTAAACTCCAAACTTGATAAGAGCCGGACGAGTGGCCGCGTGGCCCAGCACCACCGTTCTGCCTTTTACACGACACTTTCTCTTCAATCCGTCGCCCGGGATAGGACCGCGGCGAAGAATCCACTCCACAACCAACCAATTTAGAATGGCCTTCGAAAAACCGCGATGCCCCTCTGTCATCTCACATTTCATCTGTATTACGCGGGGAGGGGGAGCTCCATTGATTCTGGCTTAGTCGAAGAGGTTGTCTGATAAGGCGGCCCTCCAGCGATGCTCGCCTTGAAGTAGTAACGTACTGTCTTTGATAATGGATCTGAAAGGTTGCGGTACAATCGAGTTAGGCGGCGTGCACACTGTAGGCTGTCTACTACGATATCTATGTCTGGAAATAAAATGGCGGCGAACGTATTAGGGATGATATTGATGTTCAGACTTGTTACTCGTCAAGATATTTTATGGGAAATCTTTCAGTGCGCACTGAGCTCTTGTCTGGCTGCTCACAAATGGAAGGCCTGAGTCCCGGACGTCGAACATTATACATAGATTGATTATCCTTCTAACCTAAATTAACAACAGGGTACTTTTTATCTCGGTAAACCAACATCCACATTGGCAAAGCCGCGGGCAAAAGCTAGTGTACGATATTTTTTCAATAGCTTCTAACCGGATGTTTGAAATCCAACGTCACAGTGTGACTGTCTGTCACTTACTCCTAATTTAATAACAAAATATCTTATGCTAAATTCTTATTTTAACATTGTCCCACGATATCGGCCCGCTTAGAGGCGCATTAAATCTCAATTTTATGGTCTGACAGTTCGACATGTTACCCTAATAAATAACTAAATATCCTTTTTCTTTAAAATAGTAAAACAATATTGAAACTCTTAGAAAACCATTCCATTTATATTTTATGGGAAACAGACCGGCAATTATAGCCAGTTATCAATAGAAAGCGATACTCTACGTCACTTAAGATGCAATATTTTGTACGAATTCTAAGAATGCCGAGACGCTAACATGCAATGGACAATACGAGTCCCACATCTGTTTCCCATTAGTAGGGATCGTAGGCTGTGGGAATGAACCCTCAAAACAATTGAGAAATCGGACAAAAAAGGGACAGACGGAGGCTGGACTAAGCGTGGTATTTTTGAGGAATTGTGAGAAGACTGAGGTAGTAAGTCAGGGCAGTCGGTGTCGAACCGCTATAGGAGACGGACTTCCTAGTCCACGTGAGTTAAGTTAGGATGCCACGAGGCTATGTCCGAGTAGGCTGTCGCAGAATAGCGAGCAAAAGTTATTAAATTAAATATAGTTGGATGAAACCCAGACTATAGTAATCTAGTATTTAAAGTAGTGTGTGAGACGGTTGGTTGGAGACCACGAGGGTGAGCGGATGGCGTGGACTAAGCTAGCGGAGTTAACACTTAGGGCAATAGCATAGAACCAGTGTGTTTGTTGAGAGATCGAGAAAGCGGGAGTGTTATTAGATACGCTCAATAGTAAGCGTTGTTTTAGACTAGGTTATATTAGCCTGCTATTAATGTAAGTAGCGTGTAAGGCGCGTGAATCTCAGTGAAAGTGTTTGTGAACGACCAGGTGAGTGCCGACTATTTTATCCCTCCTTCTTCCTTCCTATGACGTAACCGAGGTATCCTACACATGCGTTTGGTCGTAGGGACTCGGGGAAAGCCCGCTATAAGGTGTGACTTGACAACATACTGTAGACACATGCTCTACCGATAGACTATAGACAACCACAACCAAGACATGACGTTTAGGGCAGTCACACCGCTTATGGAAGGCTGAACCGAACTCGCAACTCGTTAGGGCCAATATTAATTATAATGCTTCCTTGTAATCAGTTGTTTATGAACACAAACCAACCAAACGTTAGTGATGGCTACCTTTTCCCTATGGACAGACTAACTGCAGGGTTCTTGCATTGCTCTTGATATACGCACACTTCCGGGGAGGGGGGTAGGCTCCACCAAGCACCCTTAACTGGATTGATAGTCGTTCTGAGGAACGTTAGGTATTGTGTCTCGTTAAATCACACCCGGCCCCCGTAGGCCTCTTACTGATAAAAAAAATATAATATTTAGCGAGACACATAATTTGGATGCCCAGATAGAAAGGCTCCGTTGCTACATAAATAGGTATAGACAAGAATGTACGCACGGTTGCTGATTACACTGGAAATATCCTCTAAATTGGGTAGATTAATAAGGAAGTGCGAGGTGACGATTTAAAGTAACCACTTCGGTGTATAGCAAGCAAGGCAATCGTAAGGAATTCTGCAAACGACTGACGATGCGGTACGCTTGCGCTAGTTTTGTATTGTCTTAGTAAGGGTGAATAGGCCGTTATGAGGGGTTATTACTACTGTACGCGTCCAGCACTTCTGGAAACTTGTCTCGCTCAATGGTAGAGGCACTTCGCAGTCCTTTACCTTAGGATTGAGTAAGACACGCTTGAGTGTAGGGAGCGTGTCTCACTGGAACCGCAGCAGGTTCTCTCTAGGCCTATGCAAGTTAGGACTGGTGGTACACGCATGACGTAACAGCTGTTGTAAAGCGGCCCTACGTCTCTGGGGTGGGTTACTCGATTATTGTAAGAATATTCAGTAACGTAACACAAAACAATGTATTCTCCAACGCAAGCGTTACGTGCCATTTACCCTTTTGTATTCCTCTCATCTCTTGTAGCTTCATAATCAAAAGAAAAGTAGATTTCCTTTCCTTAATCATCTTCTATGGATTCCCAACCCTATTTTATATTGCAATTGTTTTCTTAAATCCCCCCTTGCTCCCCACCTCTCCAAGTCGGAGCAAGGCAAACGCTTCTTGGGAATCCATCACCATAGGTGGAAGGGTGTCCAGTCTGGAGCCGAGCCCTACAGAACAGCACGGCGGAGGGGTGCTGTTCTCCCCCGCAAGGGGGACCTACCCCATTTTCCTGTCAGTTCCACATAATTAGGAAAATCGAAAATTTTATCAGCCTAGGGTAATTTAGGAACAGTCACAACAGCAATGTTTGCATCTCCTATTATTTTAACTGCCTCATCATTCAATTTAACACTCTAACAGCCAAGAAATAAAGCTGCCATTTATTTGTTGTTATCAGAAGTCACATCGCGTTTTACTATAGTCGTAATCGTTAAAGACGAGTGATATAAAAGAGGTTTCTCGTTCGGATTTGAGATGCTCCGTGAAGTTATTGGGCGACACTATGGATCTCTATTAGGATTTATAATGTCCTGAGAGTACTACGTAGTGATTGTAAGAGATTGGTTCATCAAACGGTAAGTTTGTTTAAGTTCATAATCAGCCTATACTGTTCCCACTGCTGGGACACAGGCCCCCTCTCTATGAGAGGGAGTGGGCCATGTCCCACTTCAGGTTGGTGGAAGTCACATGTCTTTGAATTTTGGGTTCTACGACATGCCGGTTTGCTCACGATGTTTACCTTCATCGTTTTGAGAGAAATGATGAAATTAAATACACAAAGTAAAGTGCCTGCCTGAGCTGTGGTGGCCCAGTTGCGCGTCGATGTCCCTACCACCCTGGATAGATAGAAAGAGTATTCTATCTACCGCCCAACAAACTGAAACTACACAATATCGAATGACAAACAAACCAACTAGTAGCTGTAAAGCTCGGTGAGATAGCCATTAAATATGCAACACAGCACACAGCCATTCAATTGATAATTAATCGAATTCCTGCACGAGATCTCGATTCTCGCAGCCTCGCTTTGATTGTCGACTATTGAATGCTGCTGAAGAGTTAAAGGATGCTCTTGTCTATATCGGTAGTGATGTTCGAGGCTGTTCGACATGCTGAAAGTATTATGAGCATTAAAAACTTGAGTTTTTCTGGTACGAACATAATTTTTAGGGCGCCGCTCCACAGCAAGTCACCGCTAAGCTACGCACGTGTTCTCAGCTTCGCTTTGTATAAAAAGCGGTCAAGTGCGAGTTGGACTCACGCACCGAGGGTTTTCAGATTTTTTATTTTACTTGTGCTACATGACACTGCTTCTTGCCATTTTCATAATTCTAGGTCAATGGGAAGTACCCTACAGGATTCTCTTGCGAGTGTCAAAATATGCGGCATAAACGGTACATAAACGCCCGTAACTTTTGATAACATTGACTTAAAAGTTTAATTTTTTCACTTCAAGGGATTGCAACTTAGAGTGTTCGATATTAATTTCAACTTGATAACTTCACGCGTTCCTGAGAAAAAGGGTCTTGACAGACGGACAGACAGACGGACAACGAAGTGATCTTATAAGGGTTCCGTTTTTCCTTTTTGAGGTACAGCACCCTAAAAATGGTGGCGGCATCATTCACTATACATAACATAATCAACCTATAACGTTCCCACTGCTGGGACTCAGGCCTCCTCTCTGTCAGGAGTGGGCCGCGGGCCCAGTGCGGGTTGATAGATGTCACATGTCTTCGGGCCGTAATTCACCACGCGGTTCACTATACGCTACGCACGAATTCGTGGCTGCTGGCAAACAGATGAACCGCGCTGCTAGCGTGGTGCACATCCCACGTAGCAGTGGGTGATAGACTTTACTTACAGGGTAGCTTAGATAAATGTCGAATCATCATGCTGAGATAGGAGCCTTTTGGCCTCGTATAGGACTTTCTGTTTCACTTTTCCTTTTGTTACTTTTTTATATAATTTGTTTTATTTTTAACTGTGTTTAGTTTATGATCCTGTACGAGTCGCAATAAATACTTTTTCTTTATCATTCATAAACTAAATATCCTATTGCGGGTTGGTAGTATTCAAACACGTTAGCTTTTCGTAATCGACTGACTGGACAATGACATGTATTCAATATAAGAATGTAATGTAGAGTAAATCATAGACACATTTTATTATTTCGTTACTCACATTATAACAGGTACCTTTAGGTCACATGTCTTCGAATGTTTGGTTCTAGGAAATGCTGGTTTCCTCGCGATGTTTTCTTTCACCGTTTTGAGAGCAGTGGTGAAGAAATAATTTACACAAAGTAAAGCGCCTGTCTGGGTTCGAACCTACGACCTACAACTCGTAAGTCGCGGCTGTTACCACTTGGCCACCACTGCTCCAACTAGCACAAATTAACTTACGTTTAATTCATTAGAGATTCTTTCAATGACTGCGACTTTGAGAAAAGATCTATTTCATTATTAGGATATTTATTTGCATAGTTATTTCGTCATTTAATTTAGTACCTAAGTTATGTAAGTAAACCAATAAAAAATACGTTTCGGAAATGCTTTGCTTGGAGAAAATTGCTTTCGTGAATCGTCCCTTATTGCTGTGACTGTGAGCAGATATCGCACTCGCGACTCGTAACTCAGAGGGCAATCACTCAGGGCAATGCATCAATGGAGCCATCGAATCAATACTATATTTACGTTAAACAGGTCAAATCTGCCATCTCTCTCTTATCTATAAATAACGTTCTTATTTCATTCAAAATCATCATTCACCATCATCATTTCTGTTCATTCAATACGTAATAATTTCTCTCGACAGTTATCGCTTAACGATTTGACTGCGATTCTAAATCGTGCAATGAATCGTAGAAGATCGCGATTGATCGCAGCGATTTGTCGGGGGTCCTGAGACGGCTTTACATAAAATTCGCTCGCCCTCACTCGGGAAGGATACAATTTTGTACGAAAAATTGATTCAATTTGCGTATATGCAAAACGATTTTAGTATCGCTCGCTCCTCGTGATATTGTCTCCTGTATCTATTTTGTTTTGTGAATTTACTTTCGAAGGTGTTTTAGTTTTAATTTTTTGGGTCGCATGGTTCCTTTTTGGTTAGAAGGGATCGATGGATAAACAGGTTGTCAACACTTACATAACACATTCTTTTGGGATGCTGAAAGATGTTCATGCAAGTCATTAATTTAAACGCAATGTACCTACTATGTGACTTATTTCATTATATGTATTAGCATAATAATTATGGGGAGAGTGTGAGATCTGAAACGCATCCTTAATATTACCTTACTCACTCACTCTTACAGTTTTCTCTCTCTCTCTATTTTACATGACTATGTCATGTGTTGCTCTGTATAAAATAAATACTGATTAATAATTAATGTAAGCGTTTATTTGAGATACAAAAATAAACAACTTGCATAAGAAGCACCAATAATGTAAATAGTTGAAAATATCCAAATAAAACATACTTAGTATTCCATATTATAGACTGAAAGGCGAATTGTTGAAAGTTGTGAAAAGTAAACGCAAATCAAGCAGACGCAGTCGCATTAATATGTAAAAGATAAAAAAAGAAATATTATCTAAAGAAGTTAAGGAGTTTAAGAATGAGGCTTGGCTTGGACGGAAAGAATAAATATTACTTAAAGTTTTATTCATGTAAATGTAGCAATTGAATTATTTATAGACTGTTTAGTAGATGATGAGTGACGTTGAGGTTTACGTTTGCGTTTCGTTTTGGTTTGCCTTTACGCCAACACTTTAGGTGGTTAGTTTTTTTAAAGAACAGGGGGCAAAAGTTGGTCTTACCAAAGAGGGGTATCGTATTGCCCAATAACTGGGTTGTGGAGGTCAGATAGGCAGTCACTCCATGTAAAATACTGGTATTCAGCTGCATCCGGTTAGACTGGAATCCGACCCCAACATATTTGTGAAAAGGCCAGTCAGATAATGGGGTAACATAATTACACTTTTTGGTAATATTACGGATCTGGTCTACTACCGGATTTTGAACACTGTCAAGCCAGACCTAGTAACCTAGTGAGGACCTAGTGTCTTTCAAGAAGCAAGGTAAGACGTCCTATTCAGTTCACAAAGTTCTATTGGAAAGAAATGAAAGGAAGCGACGTGAAATATAATATGCATGGATAGTCGAGCCGTAATCGCTTTCTTTAATCATCTTGCATGAAACAGCTTACTTTTATTAACCTACAGATGGAAAAACAATAACTTGCATTGTATATTAGCAACAGCTATACACAACGAACAAATCCAACCTTCATCACGTTAAAAAATAATAAAACATTAAAAGGAGGTCCTAACACAATCCGACACACAACAAAGGGACGTTCCACGTAAAAAATTCAGCATTTTCCCAAAAATGAGACAGTCGCCGACTGATACAAATAACTACCTTTCACAGTACGGAGAACTCTAAAGCTGTTTCAGCAAGCTCCCAAACCCGGGCGTTGACGCCTAAAAGCGTAAAAAAACGTCAAAAAACTTTCCAAAATGCCCCAATGCTCCTTCGTTTGTTCATAACAGGCGAGCTTGTAGCGAACACTGACTTTTTACAGAGCCCTTACCCGTCACTCCGACTTTTTTGCGTCTGTAGTATTAGGCTTGTTCTCTTTGTACCAGAATGTTCTGTGTACGCCATATTTGGTACCTATTTGTTAGTCAAAAATTGTGGAACATGGGACGACAGGGTTTTCTGTTTGATGTTCGAGAGATTGTGTTACGATTCCTGGTAGTTGTGAAAATGGGATATTTTTGTTGAAATGTTTGCAAACGTTCCCTACCGACTGGCAGCATTGCCACGCTGAATGTAATTGCTAATTCTTTGGCCAAAGAACGAGCCAGCCCTCTGGTTACGTAAAGTGTCGACCAGTCGGCAAGGAAAGGCCCGAGTGCGTGTCTCACTCGGGCCCAATGACCCGAGCGTTTTGACCTCAAACGGCTCAAAACTGTAGTTACCCCATAAGGTTACAGTAATTGCGCCGCTTGAGGGTCTCAGCAGCCGCAGCACTCTCACTTATTATTTTGTTATTTTAATTTGTGTTTCACGAAATGTGTCCGAATAAACGTTGTTCTTTCTTTTTTTCTCAAAAAGAGGAGATTGTGCATTCTGTTGTTTTTTAGCTCTAAAGCCCGTAATACACGTGCCTGCAACTTGCACAAAAGTATACAAGTAGCTTGCATGCCAGTATGCCAAAACGGCTTCTGATTGGAGAATATCACAATGGCATGCAAGCTACGATCTTCGCAGGATGGCTGGTAGCCGAAAATCGAGTTGAATGGCGTGCAATGAGAGAGGCTTATGTTCGGCAGTGGACTGCTACAGGCTGATGATGATGATGAAAGCTACTCGCATACATTTGTGCATGTAACTGGCATGTGTATTACAGAGTTTATTTGTGGACACACGACACACAATATCAAATTCCTCTCCTAACACAAACAGTCACAGTTTGTCCCTGACAAATAACCTTCACCCGATAATTTGAAAAGCGCAATCTATCTTGTCCTTATCAATTAGATTACGGTACCACGTGAGGGCTGCGTAGTGTTGTGTTTGTAAAGGAGCCGCGTGTCCTCGGCACGGGTCGATAGAATGCTGGGTCGGTGGCATGGGCTGTAGATAAACAGTGGATGCCGCTGAGGCGCCTGCCTTCTTGTGGGGTGATGTGCGAAGCGTGGAGGTGACATGTTGGGCTGTTGTAATTTGACAAATACTTGACATTTTAAATTTAATAACTATGATTTATGTACCAATTTTATTAGCTTAATTTATTTATTCAATTACTGTTATCAATCATTTTTCTGTAATAATTATGGTGTACATAATAAATAGTATTTTATTCTATTCATGATAGTTTTTGCGATTTGTTTTATAAACTGTTAAAGAAACCCGACCATCTGTAATGTACTACAATTCTTGCAAATACATTTAATTTTATTTCACTTCGTTTCATTTCGGTTTTAAACGAAATGCTAAAGGCAGGTAAATAGTGCTATGACTTACCAAGTCACCTGTAAATAGTGCTATGACTTACCAAGTCACCTGTAAAAGACCGGCCGGCTGTTATATGGTATCTGTAAAATTTGATTTTGTTAATATTATGGTAACCAAAAAATAAACTTTGTACATTATTATGGAGGATACTCTGAACTGTTATAAATATTCCTTCGCTAAATACAATGTGTATTAAAACTTAAGATTTTCACATCAAAAATCCAAATGTAATGTTTGTGATTAATTAAGATTCAGCAGAAAATCTTATATTAGAAGTTTATTCTATCAAAACTACATTACATCACTAAATCGCCGCATCCACCTCTCATTGCTCCATGTCTCGCGGCATGGAACCGATCAATCAAACAACCAGTCACAGCTGAAAACAATATAGGGGCTCGCTCTACACCCGACTATGTCTGTTTTATACACCCTGCCTGCTGCCTGTGGTTGTGGTTGTCTAACTATATCTATTAAACCAGTCGTAGGGCTGAATTTAAAAATTTAAGAAGTAGTTTTAGGCCTTTATTTCTTTTTTAATTGAGTTAAAAAAAAGGAGGTTCTTAATTTGGTTGATTTTTTTTTGTTACCTCAGAACTCTCTTATTTATAAGACGATTTGCAAAATCCTTTTTTTTATTTAAAAGGATATACATTCAGATCGGTCCCATAGAAATTTCATCAAAATCGGTTCAGAAGCTTGTTTTGTAAATCAAAATTACTGGTAAAAATTCAAGTAAACAAAATTGCGTCGTTTGCATTCGTATGAGATTTTCAGTGGTGGCTTAGTGGAATTTTTATGGGATGCATTGTGGCTGTAAGTGCCGTATCTTTACATAGTTAACCGACTTCAAAAAGGTGAAAGTTCTCAATTGGACTGTATTTTTTTTGTATGTACGTGCGATATCTCCGGCATATTCACAAGCCAACTACAACAGGTAACAGTCACAGTATACCACTAGGTTCACATTATAGATTTTGACCTGATTCATCACTCAAAGCGTAACCACACAACATGACTACAACAATATTAATTATGAAAACTAAACTAAAAAGTTTAGTTCACAAAGGACAAACAAAATTAACACAGTGAAAACATACGGACAAATAATACGTGTGGGAACGAGTCATATGAAGCAAGTTAGATCAATTAAATGTAGATAGTCAAAGGAAGGGCTCTATTTACTTATATATTTATTCAAATATACATTCAGAGTTTCTCTGACAGTTAAAAGTATCCCTTGACTACGTATTATTTGATATATTTTTGTTATAAGCAATTAAGCAAACTATAAATGAATTACTACATAATTATTATAAAATAAAATCCGTCCGCCGCGTCCGTCTATCTGTCTGTGTGACAGCGATAAACTCAAAAACTGCCGAACGGATTTTCATACGGTTTTCATCAATAGACGGAGTGATTCATAAGGAAGGTTTAGGAGTATAATTCATTAGGGTTTTGTGTAAATTGGTTGAAATATGACGATCATTGTTTACCCGGACTAACACATAGGGTACTTTTTCTTATAGTACGTTCCCGTGTGATAGTCAACCACGTGGGAGAAGTCACAACCAATAGCTAGTGATGAATAAAGTAAAAACTACACGTTATTTTGTATAGTTATGGAAGTATTCATTGCCCTATCCAGATTTCTAAACAAAACGGTTTTAAATCATTTTAACCACTATTTATAGAAGCTATCTCACCTAAACGACAGGAGACAACTGCTTCCATCATAATAATTACCTCCTTTTCTACATCCAATGGTCTTATTTTCTCCTTTTTAATGCTAAAGTGAGGAACTAATAACTTCACCAGCGTCTCCCCCACAACCGTTAAAAAGTGTACGTTTTCTCAAAAATGAATTGCTGACGACATCGTAAAATGCAGCGATGATATGCACTCTTCCACGGTGTTTTACTACGTCATAAAATTATGGAGGATCATGTGTCTAGTGGCTTTCTAGTGGATGTATTGTATGGGTATTAGTTTATATGGTGTTTTTAGACATCCATATTAAGACAGTTGTTGTTTATCTATTGCTTAGTAATTCTTCTCCTTCTTCGTATCGATGGCACGACACTCTGTTCAGTTTTGTTGGCTCGAAACTTCGGCACTTCCACGGCGTCGTCGGTGGCAGGGCAGAGGTCATTTTGGCTGTATTTTTTGGAGCACAGACGGCAGAACAATTAGTCTTCTTCCTGTGGAGACAGGTGGAACCACTCAGCAGCACTCTTGACTTAAGCAAAACAACAAAATAACCAGAACATCATCAGCCTATAACGATGCCACTGCTGGGACACAGGACTCCTTTCTGTGAGACAGAGTGGGCCGTCACCACGCGCGCCCGTGCGTCGTTGGTTCATGTCACAAGTCTTCGTAGTTTTGGTTCTTGGACATGCCGGTTTCCTCACGATGTTTTCCTTCACCGTTATGAGAGCAGTCGTGATGAAATAAATACCATTTAGTCCTCGAGGAAGTTATTCTTAGTTATGATCATGGTGCTTCTGCTGCACAAATATAATAAGTAACAATACAGACACTTATTTAAATAGTGTTTATGCAGTCACAATCATCTTCCTGACCTTCTCCCATGTTACTTGTGCTCGGTGCAACAAATTTTCTTCTTCCATTCTCCCCTGCCAACCCTCACGCTATGCGCACCGTAAAAAATATTCCACCATAAAACAGTTGAATGTTGTATTATTTATTTATAATTATATACTCTATTCTACACCACAAAAATACATAACAAAAACTAGATCGAACACTACAAAACATACAATGGGTGCCCTTATCGCTTAACGTAACCTTGGAATGGACAGTAATTTGCCTGGACATAAAATGGACGAATCGATGGAAGGATGTATTTTACTAAGATATATTAATTTTATTTCACATAGGGCTATGGGTACTAATGAAACGTCAGAAGCTAGGTGCACGGTTCCAATTGGTCCATTCCTATGGAGAAGAGCCGGCAAGAAACTCCACGGTTACTCTTTTAAAAATTATTGGCTTTTACAATGATTTCAAATTACAATAGGTATGGGAGGACAGCATAGGCCTGTCAACATAATAAAAAAAAAATGGGTTACAGATTGTAAAGTCTACAAGGCCTACAAAGTCCTCACATTTACAAAATATAAAATAATCTATCAGAAGGATAAAAAATAAATAAAAACCTATTAAAACCAAGTGATATCACCTCTGAACCATCTTTTTTTTAACATAAAAATAAGTGTTTTATAGACCATTTACCAACACCACATTTTATTTCCTGCGACTCTCAATACAAAATGCATCGTCGTTACTAGCAGTCGAGTGTAACACTAAAATGCTGAGCTTAAAGATCGTAAGTTGTCATAAATGGCGGCAGGTGGTCATCGCCGCTCCAATATGTTACCATTTTTATTATTTCTTGTGTAAGAGAGCTGATGAATATTAAGTACTTCTCATATTACTGGCCAGTGGATAGAATGGTATCGAGGTTTTAAAAATATGGGCTTAACGACTTTATTGGGTTCGAAGCGTTGTAATCATTATCAATGATCATTCCTTCTCTGTATGAGGGTCCTTTGCCCTGAAGTGGAGTAATTACATAATCAGCCCATAATGTTCCCACTGCTGGGACACCGGCCTACTCTCTGTGAGATCCGAGTATGCACTTATGCACAACGTGGGCACAGTGCGGTATGGTAAATACGTATATAAATCGATAGCTGATATCAATGCAAACAGAAAACATAATGAAACCAAACCCCGTAAAGTGTCAAGTTTCCGAGATATTAACGTTCAATGTTCATCACGCTGTAGGTTTCATGCATGCCCGAAATTTTGAAAAATAAACAAAATAGCACGACGTAGGTATTGTGAAGGGCTAGACAAGCCCTCCGAGAAACCGGGAAGGTAAAATCAAACCAAGGTTTATCTCGTAATGTTCAATAATTATTCCTATAAAATATATTACGTATCTTTATACTTTTGTTTGTCAGCCTAATCTCTTCAAAACTTAAATCTTTATGTTTGTCTCTCTTTTATACCAATCACTTTTTAACAAACTCGCGGAGGTTGCATGTTAGCACCAAATAGATTTTTATATAGAGCATACTGTAGAGACTATAGCCTAAGTCTCTACAGTATGCTCTATATAAAAATCTTCAGTCCCCTTTAAAAGCACAGTGAAAACTTTCTACTACACGCATAAAATATTTTTCTACAAGTAAAACATAAATAAACATACTAAGTTTTATGACATACACGTCGTACGGAAACATGCAAAAAATGTCCGTACGACCGACCCAAGCGTCGGTCGTACGCTTGGGTCGGTCGACCGACATAAAGAAAAATTTAGTTCTGACGGCAGAACTAAATTTTTTACGTCCAGTAAAACAGCTGTCTAACGTATTCGATGTTAACTGCTGCTTACGAGAAGACTGTCGTAAAATAGGAGGAAAGTAGGGTAGTTGTTCATAATGTGTTCACCCTGCACCTGTTTACGAAGTTCGTCGTTGTTTCTTTACTGGGTTGAACCGTTTGGTGACTTCGATTTTGGAAATAAATGAAATCAATATAAAAAAAATTGCGCAGTACAGTTGATAGAAGTGAAACTTTAAAAAAATAAAGAATAAGAGAGATTGAGTGTGCGAGACAGAAAGAGTTAAATATTTCTTCTTTCTCATGTCTCATTTTTTTTATGCCATACGTATTTTTATCTACAGACGCCAGCAGGTCAAGCTACCCGGTAACTAACTGTCAAATTTTCCCAGTCAACCTTGAACCTTAATGTTTTACCGATAAAGTTGAAATCTATTAAATAAATTTGACAGATTGTAGCAGCGTGATGTGCTGGCGTCTGTACGTCACCATTCTGTCCACTCAGCCTAATCAGTTCTTGACCTATCCCATCACATTTCATTACACACAAGTCCACACACTAGAATAAGTAATAATCAATAGTGTAATCTATCTATTTTCTGCTTTTATAACTTACCGCATTTGTGTACGAATGCATAATCCGATGTAAATGTAGCTGCTTCTAAAAGGCGTTGTTTAACTTGTGGTTCGGAACCCTTCGTAACCAGTAATTGAGTTGTGGAGGTCAGACGACACGACTGTCGTTTGATCTCCACAACTCAATTACTGGTTGCATGGAGCGACCTCCATGTGAAATACTGGTATTCAGCTATAATCTGGTTAGGTCGGAAGCTAGCCCCGTTGGGGAAAGCTCAGTTGGGAAAAGGTTCAGATGATGAAATTAGTGTGACAGTGTTTAAGATGCGTGTGGTTAGACCGGAAGCCGAGGCCAGCATATTTAGTAAAAAGGGGAAAAGGCTAGGCTAGGCTAGATGTTGACAAAAATAGTGCAACATTTTTAATCAAATTCGAAAGATACGTGTACCACTGATTAGGAGTGAGGTTTCAGTTGAGGACTTAAAAGTCCTCAACTGAAACCTCACTCCTAATCAGCATAGGTCACTACACATCCTCATAGGTATAATTATCCAATTTTCCCGCGTCACGGCTTTCAACCGACCAACCTATATATATACTACCTATCTATGACGTCACATGCTTAATGAGCTTTGACGCCCCTCAATTTTATCCGATGTATAGATTGTATTCGCAATCGGCTTACGAGTAACTGCAGCATCTATGTGAAGCTGTCTGCTGCCAGTCAAGACGCTTACTACGCTAAGTATGTGTACTTATTTATTTATTTAATCATTTATGTAGGTGAAGGACAACATCGTGAGGAAACCGGCATGGCCTAGAACCAAAAATTCGAAGACATGTGACATCTATCAACCCGCACTGGGCCCGCGGCCCACTCCCTCTCACCGAGAGGAAGCCTGTGTCCCAGCAGTGGGGACATTATAGGCTGATTATGTGTGTTATGTGGACATGACAAAACTGTTAATGGTTATGTTAGAACTGCGGTATGATCTAAATTTTAAAGAACTTGTACGGTTGATCTTCCTAAAATGGTTTAGAAAAAAATGTACCTATAAGAGATTACGTATTTGTAGTGCAATAGATGAGTTTCGTACTCCCGATCTTTCAGTCTCCATTCCGCGCTTTTTCGGCTAACATCAAATCAAATCAAAAACGTTTAAAGGACTCCTAACTTTCATGTTTATAAATAAACCCCACCATACCTACATATGTAGTTGCGATATACGTGGCTTGTTAGAACGACTCTATTTTGCTTTTCTTTGCCCAGCATGTACAGATATTCAATCAGCTTAAGAATCTAACCGGCTTAGGCGCTAAATGACCTAGAGTTAGTCAGCTTTGAAGTCTTTGCCAAAATGGTTCAGTACATAGTTATGTCTATTTGAAATATGGTGTCTTAATTTATCCTTAACGATATGGTTAAAGATGATAATGTCTAAATAGAAGTTGCCAAGATCACTCCTTTCCTCAGCCTGTCCCTGGATGGGTAACCAAACTTTACATGCAGGCTCTTTTTGAGCACAAAACAGTCGGTGTTATAGATTCGCTCGATTTTGGACGATTGATGCATGATTAAACAAAATCAAGTAAATGTGTAACACACCATAAACATCGTATTTGAAGTAGGTTGTATAGTAAATCTGTAAGAAGCTGACATATATTATTCATCATTATAACACAGTTTATGGAGCATAGAGCGACAATGACGATCGACAAAAATCGAGGAAATCCTTCCTTAAAAAAGCTTTGGTGGTTAATACGAGTATTGTAAAGTTGTTGTTACTGCTAATTGTTGAGAGGTATTTTTTAATCAATACCCTCGAATTTATAATATCAGTACTTATGGATTAATATTATAAATTCGAAAGTGACTCTGTCTGTACTGTTACCTTTTCACGTCTAAATCACTGAACGGAAATCGATAAAATTTGGCAAAAGATGGAAGATTTTGGAGAAAGATGGAATCCTGGGGAAGGATATATGCTACTTTTTGTCCCGGTAGTACGTTCCTGTGGGTTAATTTTCGACATTCACGCGGGCAAAGCCGTAAAATTAAAAAAAAAACCGCGTTGTGGTGCAAACAACATAGTAAAATAATATAGGCACCTACCTAGCCACTAGGCTACACAGTAAATGATAAATGATTTTATTTTTGTAAGTAGGTTTGTACAAACACTTTTACAGTACATCTCGACACCCACCAGCCTGTTTGGAGATCGCCGCCTGAGCACTAGTTTCTACCACGTTCCAATTAGTGATGTAACCCATATCCCTGTGTTACCCGATATCCTTATGATGACATTTAAATGATGTACGTGGTACGATGCATCTGATATTGGTCAAAGGTCCCTGGAAAATCTAACAATTTGACCTGGTTTTCTGAGCCTATCAGAGTGAAGCTGGACTTACGGCTCCTCCCAGGGGGCGCTCTATTGGTCGGCGGTTTTAATAGTCAGTCTTGATTTGAGCTTCGATCAGTGACGTTGATTTTCCATGTTGGTGTCTTCTACAAAGATTAACTTTGGTTGTTTTCATACTGAGATAATCCAACGCTCTGCCTTGATCAGCTGATCATCCTGAGCTATTAGGTACAAAGTTGATCACTATTCAATATTGAGAGTGTAATATTACCTAACTCATATATTACGGGCATTGTTACTATACGAAAAAACCGCGCTTAGATGTGAAAACATGGGCTGACAGACACCACCCCTAAGATAACTGCTGCTAAATGAGGGAAATTTATTGGTACGGTGCGCAGGAGATGATAAAAAGAGGTTTTTTAATAACTAAACTAAGAGCGTGTTTCTTGGAATAGAAGATTCAATCTGTGACATTATACAACAGCTTTGTACTTTAGATTCCAAATTATTAACTATTTTATTTTTTACTACTGAACGGATTTAACCTTGAATTTTTGTTGACATCATTATCTGTGGTAAGGCAGGCAAGCTGGTGCAATTTTCGTAAAAAAAAAAACATTTTGAAAACTTCAAATAACACTAATGAATATTTTCTATTGTTTCAGGATTTTTTTTCAATAATGCGGCAGTCTAATGGAGTCTAGCTTAGGCTTCACGGAAGCCGGTAAGTCAGTTTTTGTATATTTTTCCCTGGACGTTCACACGCCGCTGTCCTGTACGATATTTTAGTGTTAAAAGGATTTGGGATCACACGTCAACATGCCACTGTTCATACGGATAAAAACAAATGCAAAAATTGCCGTGTGTTCACAAAATTTACGGTCTTACATTTTTAACGTGCGCGTCTTTCTACATCGTTCTCACATTTATAATTTCAACATTAATGATGTAACCAATATTTTGTAACAATATTTTGATTTGAAAGAGTGTCCGTGGAGTTTCATACCCGTTCTTAATAATATTAATTGATTTATTTGAAATAAATGCTTTGAGTTTGAGTCAAATATCGTACTGATCAACCCGTGTGAACAGCGTCTTACATTATAATATCTCTAATGTTTTGCTCATAAACGGTATTCAGGCTTTTTTTTTTACAAAATCATCCTTGAAAGGTGATCATGTTTTCTCGTAACTGATTCAATAATGTTCCTAAATTACGTTACGAATTGGAAAACAGCTCATATCGAAAGGCAAAATAATTGACTGTCCACAAGATCTGTAGAGCGAAATTATCGTCAAAGCATTGCTTAGAATTAATTAAAGATCTGACTTTTCTCCTCGGTTTTCCCACGAAATCATAGCCACACTTACTTTGCGGCTATTTTTTCTCGTCAAGCACGGCGTGGCGGCAGGGGGGCTGGCAGGGAACCAGCTATCAATACAATGGCTTCCCGACGTTGATCGATGGCTCCATTGTGGGTGCATGTAAGACCACTAATGTGTTCCTAGCATTATTTTCCTTTCTTTAGTATTATTTAATGTGTAATCACATTGATTTTTGGTTTGATTGGACTGTTTTTTCTGATAACTTCTTATTCTTGTGTGAATGTTACCTCATCGCTCTTATTTTTTATAATTGACTAGCTGCGCCCGCTATTGAAGATCAAACCTGCTATCTTTAGCACAAAAACCCTACTCTCCAACCACTGCCATTCCGAATATATTTTTACCAGCGGGCAGGGGTCCAAGTCTTACAAAATACAGCCTACGCAGGACACGCCCCCTCTTTACACTGACCACTACTGCCAACATTCAGAGAATTACTATTATTATCAATCGTCCCACTTGTGCTGGGAGTCTTATTGATGTTTTGTATGAGACTGGAGAAATGGGATCGTAATATTAGGTTTTAGGGCATTGCCTTGATACTACTTTGCTTACTCATGTTGAGGAGACTAGGTTTTGATGTCAGTGAATAAGGATGCCATCAGAAATTGAATCAACCTTATCGAATAAGTAAAGAGTGGCCCAGTGGTGGCCAGGTGGTATTGTCCCGACTCAGTCAGGTCGTGGGTTCAAACACAGGTAGGCGCTTTACTTTGTGTAAATAATTTCATCACCACTGCTCTCAAAACGGTGAAGGAAAACATCGTGAGGAAACCGGTATGTCTCAGAACCAAAAATTCCAAGACATCACACACATTTTCCAACACGATGACATGATGTCGGGTTGACATCTACCGCGTGGTAGACAGCCCACTCTCTCTCTAAGTGAGGAGGCCCGTGTCCCACCAATAGGAACGTTATAGGCTGATTATACTGAACAAATAATATAAAGCATCTATTTAGGGTTCTGTACCAAAATTGTAAAAAAGGAACCCTTACGGGGAGAATTTGTATGTCTGTTACAGCTGCTTATTTCAAGAACTGCTAATACTATCGGCTTGTTTGGAATAGCTTTTAATAATACCTACCTTTGTTGTGAGTGAAAGATTTGTAAAATTGAGAGGACTGTTGTAAAAGGGGATTGGGTAAAAACTATCAAGTCCGAAGCTTTTTTGTTAGGGATTCTCATTTCTATCCTAGGATTCCGCATGTTTTGTTGTGATTTACATGTCAGTGTCAATGGTTATGATACAATTCACCTCACACATTCAGGTCCAGTTGAAAACCAGCGTCAGGCACTAGTTGTCTGGCATTTTTGCTGAACTGGGCCTTTTTGGTGTAGCTGTGAGGCACAGTTTCCTGCTAATTTCCTTCATCGGATTTTAAACTTTCTATTTGATTTTTATTTGTTGCTATCTGATATATGTATCTGGTGTATTATGTGTCTGTTAGTATGTGCTAAATAAATGTATATTTTTTCTTTCTTAATTCAAAGGAAGATTGGGGATGCCCACTTTCGAACAAACCCATGATTATCACGCACTAATCCAGACCCCCGAAACAATAGACGACAGCACATTAACCGTCATGTCACAGTGTAGGTTAATTGCAACCAATGACAAACTATTAATTCAGTTAGCTAATGTTGTCAACAGCGACATTGTGCTGCTAAGCCTGCTCTGTGTGTATATCATAGTGGACAATGGGGCCGGATTAGTGGGACATGCAGCGCAGTGAAAAAACTCGTGAATTAATTGTGTAGAGGAGTGGACGAGCGCCATTGTGAAGCGGGTTGCGTTCCCTCAAATGTTTTGACACTAGATTTTGGTGTGGTGCGCGTTGACGTTATCTTTGTTGGGAAAAAAGTTTGTTTCGGATGCATGCCAAATGCAGCAATCTAAACATTGTAGTTTGGATGCAGCCATTTAAGGTCTAACTTACTATCCACCATCCCATAACATAATGACACAATATATGAAATAAAATAAAAACGACAAAAGGTAATTCCGGAAAGCAGAATGCCCAAAAATGTAAGGGCAATAAACCCAGGTTGATAAAAAAAACTAATGTCGAGTAAAAGATTACAAAAAAAATATAGATAACGCATATGAATTCCTTTATTTAAAAATCCATGATCGGTTATGTATTCTGCGCAATGGAAAAAACCACACAACTACCTATCTATCCACCACTACCTATCTTTTTTTAACCGCAAGAATCTCTTATATGACGCTTGCAATATTGCCGATTTGTGCACACTTTGTATGGTGATTTTTTTTAGAGAAACTAATTTCTCGTTTGATTGATTTATACTATCATACATATAAGTTTTTTTAATCGACACTGGGTATTTTTGGGCATTCTCCTTTGTTTGAAAATTTATTTTGGTGCTAAATATTCTTGTTAGCCTCAAAAGAGAGATAGTATAAAATTGCAAGGATAGTAATTTGGTAACATTAACACGCCTCCACTTCCAGTCGAAATTAGGCATTTTTTGGAAGGTGTACTCGAGTTAGTAACGTATGCAGCACCACGTCCGCTTGGCTGACATGCAAGCTCCGAAAAAACTTTACCTTCACTATATTTTAATTTTGCAGGTCAAGGTAAAAACAGTTTATTTTTTTATTTTTACATAGTTAAACACAAGCTCCCATAACAGTGCACAGAATATATAGGTATTTTTACTAAAAAGCCTAAAATTATAGAAAAATATTTAATAAACTTATATTTAATTAAAAAAATTGAAAAAAAATATACAGTTTATTTAAAAAATATAAAAAAATTCGATTAATAAAGATAAATGAACAAACAAAGTATAAAATATATCCAAATATAATTGTTAGCATTCGGAAGGTCAATATTTTTGTCGATAATAATCATCATTCCTCCTTCCCCTATCTCCCAACTTATTAGGGGGAGGCACGTCACGCCTTTTTCTCTCAAACACTGTCATCACATAACTCACTTCCTTTTAGCTATATTATTTTCATCTTTCACACAATCCATCTTGCATGATATTAAATTCTGTTGATATTCAAGAAGAAATGTCAACTGTTTCAAAATAATAACCGTGATATATCCAGTGATTATGACTTTGAGCTGGAGTTATTCAGCCAAGCATTCTTTAGGAACAGAGTGATTCTGGCTGGATAGTGTTCTGTACATGTGGTTCGGGCTTCCATGTTTGGCTTCCATGTATGCAGTGTAAACGTCAGCATAATTAGGATTCTCTCGACAACTTCCAGCAACCAAAGGGGCAAAACCTCAAATTTCCCTACATTTTGACAAGTGTTTTGACATTGATAGTCGCTAAGATGAGATTACGAATAGATTTTGAACATTTTTGATTACTGGAATTGTTAGATATTCTGTTTTTTCATTTTCCTCTCAAGTTGAGTCACGCTACCTGGTTCTCCGCTCTCCGCATCCAATCTATCCCAGATCATCAGTTCTTTTAGCCAGGAGTGGTCAACAATATTGTGTTTGATGTTCCTTCATCAATAATCATCCAAAATGGCCGACCATGTTTGTTTTCACAGAACATTATCGCAAGCGTCATTTGTCAGTAAAATCAATCGTATACGATGGCATCTTGCCGAGCAAACATTGCTGATTCACTATTCAGATATGCTTGTATAGATTAGTATTTGTATGTGGCTAATAGTGTGAGTTGTTTATCTACATCTACGACATGTGTCGAGAGAGAGGCAGGACATGTTTGATTGTTACGTAAACGTTTAAGCACGTTTCTTGGAAAGCAGTTTCGATTAGCTGGTTAGGGGATATTACTAATATCTGCGAATATAGCCTTTACTGCTACTTCAGTCATTGGATTGCGCATGATACTAGGAGACAAACTGGAAAATTGTCATCATCATCATTATTTCATCCGAGAGACGTCCACTGCTGGACATAGACCTCCCCCAAGCATCGCATGTGGAGGCTGTGCTGTGCCAAAACCAGAGTATTGAAAAAAAATTGGAAAGATGTCATGGGCTGCCCAAATTGGAACAAATCAATGGTGCCTAACGGTGTAAATAGGTGTGGTTCTACTTTTCACGACATGTCAAACAATCCATAGCCTCCTTGTCAGATAAATGCAGAATTTCTCAATGTGCAACATCTAAGCCTGATTTAGACCACCTCTGCATATAATTCCAGCCCGCACCAGCATTCTCGTTCAAAGCGATCGTTGCTATGTTGGTACCTACACCTACCCACACGTGGGAGAAGCGCTAATCAGACAAAGGGTCGCTGTTCAAGCATAAAGCGCTTCAAGCTGCTGCAATCACTGCAGTTTCTAGTACTGGGTTTAATGTACTGAAATGGGAAATGTAGGGATTTATCTTAAACGCTGTTTTACTCGCTATTTTCTATAACTTTTACTATTGCAATAAAAAATCATGATTTTGGAAGCTGACATTTTATACAATTCGTTTGATTCAAGCTTTATTGTATGAACTAGCAGCACCCCGCGGTTTCACCCGCATATGTTTCGATCCCGTGGGAATATCGGGATAAAAAGTATCCTATATGTTAATCCTGGTTTCTGGAAATTTTCATCCAAATCCGTTCAGTAGTTTTTGCGTGAAAGAGTAACAAATATCCATTCTTCCATCCATCCATCCATACAAACTTTCACGTTTATAATATTATATATGTAGTAGGAAAATACGATAAGACGATAGTTGGATAGGATTTCCACAATAAGTCTCGAATCAAACGAATATACGCCATGTTGTAATCCTATCGTCAGTTAGCGAGGTACCTACCTGTGGATCGGTTTAGTAACCAGTAAATATTACAGCAACTTTTCAAGACAAGGTTAATCGGCTCAGTGGGTAGATGAATTCTTTGATAAAATTTGTACCAGATGTCGCCTTATACCATGATTACATAAACGTCTTTAAAGCCGAAATATTGAAGTCCCGAACAACGCAATCCGATAATTTGTTATATTAGTATATTTTGGAAACTCTTCAACTTTTTAAACTTTATTTCAGAAGTTATACGTTCCATTATGACCAACATAGCAACTACCAGTCCAACTGCTAGGACAAACTGACAAATTATAAATCACCAACTAAACCGCGCAGAAACTCATCCCCGATACACTGCCGAAAAGCCAACGAGTTGAGATTTAAATTTCACAACAAACATTTCAGTTGGCGAGATCGTAAGCAACTCCCCGCTAACTTGTTTCAACCGCGGGAATGAGGTGTTAAATACCGCCCCGGGCCGGCCCGTACCGGATGGAACCGGATAAATCTGGCGTAAACTGGAACTGTGCACCTTTAATGTACATAAATTCGGTTGCTTGACGAACTGGCTTGCATTGTTGCAGTCTGGTTTAAAGCGGAGTTAATATATTTTGGATGTAATTATTCCTTTACGTCAGGCTTGAATTTGGTTTAGAGTTGGAAGGTTCTCTGTGAGGTTAAGTGTGGTACCGCAGAACACTCTTAGGACATAAACAACATGAGCCTCCATCGTCATTATGTATTCTTCTCTTTCTTTTACTGATTTAGTACAATATTATCAGAGTAGCAATATGTCATGGCGTCTTGCTAAAGAACGCAACGGCGGGTTGGAATTCAGTTTCTAAGAAAAACATTAGTTCGGCAGATTCGCAGTAGAATCCTACTCCTACTATTCCTACTAATATCCTACTATCCTAATAATATTATAAACTAGCTGACCCGGCAAACGTTGTTTTGCCATATAAATTATTTCTAGCTGCCCGGCGCTACTTCGTTCGCATGGTGTCCTACCCCCTACCCTACCCAACTCCTACACTACTCCTACCCTACTCCTACCCTACTCCTACCCTACTACTACCCTACTCCTACCCTACTCCTACCCTACTCCTACCCTACTCCTACCCTACTCCTACCCTACTCCTACCCTACTCCTACCCCACTCCTACCCTACTCCTACCCCACTCCTACCCTACTCCTACCCTACTTCTACCCTACTCCTACCCTACTCCTACCCTACTCCTACCGATGTTAACCATTTGTCATTATTTCTGAACGCACGCATAAATATTTGAGGAACTTCTATTCAAATCTGCTTAATACACTTTTCAACCTTTTTAATTGATTAAAAAAAATACAGACAAAAGTTTATTCACCCTTTTTAAATAGTTTACACAAAATACATTTCTGAACGCATGCATAAATGTCAATCACAGTATTTGACAGGATGACAGGAGGGAAACAAATGTTTGACAGGTACGAAACAAAGGAACATAATTAAATGGAAAATGATTCATTTTCATAATTATGTATTCGTCAAGTTTTGATTGTTTTTAAAATGTATTCTGCTATTCAGGGCGGAGACAAATCCAACGAAACAAAAACCATGAAAATTGATCCAGCCGATCTCGAGTTATAAGTGTTGTAACAAACCCGACTTTCTTTTATATATATAGATGCGAAAGTGTGTGAGGATGGATGGATGTTTGTTACTCTTTCACACACAAACTACTTAACGGATTTGGATTAAACTTTACAGTAATATAGCTTATACGTCAGAATAACACATGGGATAATTTTATCCCGATATTCCCACGGGATCGACACTTACTCGTATGCGGGTGAAACCGCGAGGCGCTGCTAGTTAATTTATAATGTTGCAATGGCTTCCAATACTTACAAAATCGAAGTAATCCTCTAAAACATCGTTTAATCTCAATCCAAAATGTCGACTCCTTTAATATAATTCTTACGTAAGGTGCTTTTAAAAAGCTGAATGTCTTCTAAAAGATGACCAGCACTCTTCTTGGCAGCATGCCTTTGATGCCACCGTGCCGCCGGAGTTCAAAATGTAACTTATAGCATTTTAGTCTCTGCGCCCAACGGGCGGGCACCTATGTGTAATTTAAGAAAATTTATTTTCGTGAAATTATACTTGGGTCAGTTTGAATTTGACCCTCTCGTTGAATTATTATTGCGGTGTTCAAGAATTTTTGAGGAATAAAATCTTATCTCTTAAAAAAGATAAGAGGATTAGGCCATCACACACAAATGTATATACACAAGTAGGTAATTCCAATAACAGTCAAATGCCTCTGGCATTAAGTTCGCCATAGTGTACTTTGGTGCAACCAGTCCTACCAAGGGGTATCGTATTACTAGTAACTGGGTCAGATAGGCAGTCGCTCCATACAAAAGACTGGTATTCAGCAGCATCCGGTTAGCCGAAGCCGACCCCAACATAGTTGGGAATAGGCTAGGCAGATGATGATGACGATTAGTGTACATTGGTGTGCATAAAGTATTAAATTAATAAATAACGGTCTGCAAATTGTGACTCATATCACTAAATATTCCTTCCTTTCTATAAAAAAATATGACATAAGCCTAAAAACTCCAGTTTCTCAAACTCAGATTATGGATGCCATGAATCCACTCGAACTATGATCAATCGTGAGCCCCTGAGGGGGGCAGAGTGAGGTGGGAGGGGGGTGGGGGAAGTAAGGCATAAAACTTGGAAAATCGGACGGCATCCGATCCGTGTACTGTCAATAATTGATAATGGATGACGTCATTATGTCAGCTGGTGATTGATTGGCTGTTCCGGCCCCGCTTCGAGATGCCACAGTGCAGAACAGTAGGTCAAGTTTATTCAGGGTATTTATATAGGTGTATTTAGGGATTAATAAGGTTTTATTGTCATTGTCATAGTTTCTCTTGTGTTTGTCGGGATGGAGTTGCTAGAATTAACTATCAATGCTCTTGCTGTTTCGCATTTTTTGGGTTCCCTCCTAAAACTATTATTGGGTCAAACGTGACAGCTTGGATATGGTGCATTGCTGACCCTGCAAAGGGACAATCAATAGCAATATTCGTGATTATCGACTTCAGTCTTTTTTATGATGATGTTTGTGGTTCTTATCCTACAACAAAACTCCAATAATTTGGAAATCACAACCTTTTTCAAAGCCCCTTCCAACTTAACCTACTGTCCCAACCTGTACCATGTGAAACGCGATTTAAAACATGATGTCTTCAGAGCTCTTTTAACTTGCATTGTTCACCATGGGATATTGACTCCATAAATTTTACCATGGAGGAGGAGTATTTCTCCATAATGGATGGGAGCACCATGAACTATAATGGCTCAACGGTTAAAGGGAAATGCTTTAAAAAGGGAGATTGATCGAATGTTATTGATGGCGTTTGCTGTATAAAAAATCTTTATTCATTGTAACTGATGCCCTCTTAGCTCGCCAAGGTCATGTTTTAGGGTTTTTGATTTATGCTTTCGTATTTAATGGTCTTGAAAACCTCTTAGATGAACTATTGCGAAAAATAGTGATTATTGACAGGGATTTTATTCTCTAAGCGAACTAGATATAAAATAAGACATTTCGTTCTTAAGACTAAAGTATAGTGAACATTTGATTTTTAATTCTTAAATATATACATTTATGTATATAATTATAATTACATTCTTCAGACACATTTAGTCCTGTCTTTGGTGCCCACAGTAGAGTTTAGTTGTACTCTCGAGAGCGCATATTGCTGAGCAAAAAATAATAGGAACAGGTAGAACTAATGTTCGAAACTTGGTGAATAAATATTACTTAGATACTCCTTTCTATGAAAATACAGACTCTTCAAACGATTACCTTTCCGAATACCGACATTCTAATTTGACGACACGGTTGGCGCAGTAGCTGAGCGATCGACTGAAAAAAAAAATGACATAATCTAGAGTTCTTAACAAAGAAAGCCGGAATGTGGCCCGAGCTTGTACAAACTTTATGAAACACAAATGGGGATTACTGGTCCCTTACGTAGTACCTTTGCCTTATACCTCGAGATTCTGACGTAAATAAATAGACTTGAAATGTCCCGATAACGGGGTAAGGCGAGGTGCCACTGAGAGATGAGCTGACCATTTTTGATCCAATCTAATTTATCTAGCCAGTATTGTCCCACTGCAAGACAAAGGCTTCCCTGTCACTTTCCCTTCTTTTTTTCATTCTTTTTTGCTCTTCTTTTTCACCTTTTTTTGGTTTTCCTTTTCGATATGTTTTATTATTTTATAAAGTTATTTTCGTAAAACGTGGTTTATGAAAAATCTACTAAAAACTGTATTTGATTTTGGAATCTAGTCTGATTCCAGAATCAAATACAGTTTTCAGCAGATTTTTCGGTTGAGGTATTCCACTTAGAGCACTGATTTGAACAGCACTTCCGCGAACCGCACTTGAGCACTTCCACGATGTTTTATTTCCGTAATAGCCTTCCGTCAGTGTAGTATTTTCCGAATCCCGTATTCGGTTCGGCTCGTGGGTAAATGATAACAGCCGCACGGCTTGATTGAATGTTAAGCTACGCTTGCCGCGATCGGTTCGTGGATGGGTGACCATCCATTACATATCGAGATCCCGCCGTGTCTCGGAAAGCACGTTAAGCCGTTGGTCTCAGCTGTCATTCGTAGATCGTTGGCAGTCATTACGGGTAGTTAGAAACTCAAAAGTCAGACAAACAGTCTCACCAAGGGGTGTCGTGTTGTGTTATCCGGTTACTAGGTTGTGGGGGTCAGATAGGCAGTTGCTTCATGTAAAATACTGATATTCAGTTACATCCGGTTAAACTGGAAGTCGACCTCAACATGTTGAGAAAAGGACAGATTGATTTCTATTCGGTTCGGCTTTTACAAAATTCTACGAAATCCATGCCAGTAATCTCTCATGCATTGTGGCTTATAGTTACGTGTCCACCACAGTCCACAAAGGGAACTCCCGACCAATATTATCGTAATATGGACACGTGAGACTCAAACGCGTCCGTCACAGTGTGTCGTATTAATTAAGTAAGGGCATCTACAAAGGGCTGCATACAACAGCCAGCCCGGACGGCTTAATTCTACCGCGAATATCATCACCTGTTACGTCATCACAAAGCGTTGCTTTACACTTTCATGTTGACGTCATTGATTTATGGTTAGTACCTACACTTACAACGATGCAGATCAGCTCTTCGATACACGGTGAGACCGGGTTTTGCAAGTCATCAGAGAGCGTTCACTCAACTTTCTAATCACTTTTTGAAAAAAAAGTAAAATGTGTTTAAAAACAAAATATGGTTTGATAGATCGATACAGTAAAAGAGCGGCCATGTGTGAGTCGGACACGCGAAAGGTTCTGTACCATCGCACAAATATTAAACACTACATTAAAAAAAAAACACGTTTCGACGCCCCTTAATTTTTAACTTTCTTATTTGTTGTTATAGCGGCCTACTAGTACACACTCTGTGAAATGTCTAGTGTCCACATAATTACGGTTCAAAAGATACAGTCCTGTGACAGATGGACGGACGGACGGACAGCAGGACCTTAGCAATAGGGTTCCGTTAGCACCCTTTGGGAACGAAACCTTAAAGACAATGGAGCAAAAAAAAAAACCGCGTTTTTTCTCATTTTATTAAATAACATGAAGATACTATTTATTAATAGTGTATCATAAGTTGTCTTATCTAATCGCAATACTACTAGAAATGGCTATTTCCCTACAGTAAGCTTGAACTGAGAGCTCGCAGACCTCGCTCATCTCTCAATGAAACCTCGCCCAACCTCACATAAATAATTCAGTCAGCCTGATTAAATATGCTTTTTTACAAATCCTAGTCTTAATTCCTTTACTGTGGTACATATATCATTTATTCCCTGTATGGCTGTATTGCAGGCTGAAAAGGGATGAAAGCTTCGGCATCCTGGATGTATCCCCAAGTGCTGTCTACTGAAATTACCTTGATGTTCATGGAAAATAGTCCTTTTTGTAATGAAGTTTTCGTTTCTCTGTGTCGTTTGTGGTTGGTATGGAAGTGCTTGGGAAAGTGGTGAAAATGGAGTGTTTTTTTATATTGAAGCTTGATTTAAATTTCAAGGCAGTTTTACACAGTCAGTAGCTATCGGTGGGAGGGTGTCCAGTTTGGAGACGAGCTCTAGAGAGCCGTACGTGGTGGAGTGCGGCTCTTCCCCCTTACGGGGAAACCGACCTAAACACTAATAGGTACCTACATATTTAACATGATTAGGAAAAAATTACATTTTATCAGCGTTTTTTTAGGGTAATTTAGGAACAGTCACAACTGCATTGTAGGGGCGCGTCGTGTCGAAAATTCAAGAGAAAATGACGCCAAAATTGAACAACAACGAGAACTTAAGTTTGGTTATATTTTATCTCGGACATAAATGTCTCTGCGATATTAAATCCCAAAACTACCGTGATAACGTTGTGCTGTTTTCAAGAATTCATTTTTCACCACTGACTTTTCAATAACGTGCGTATATCGTGGTGAAATAACCACGACTACTGACTGAATGTAAACAGTGAGGGTCAGTTCTCGGCACCATCACTGACCTCAGTTGGAGTTGGAGTCAGCTACAGACCTTAAAAAAAAACGAAAGAAAATACCTTTATTTAAGAACACAAAAAAAGAACAAGTTGGGGAGTAATATGCGTCACATCCTCGCAAAATTACCATCGCTCAGCATAATGCTAGGGCCGTATGCGCGATAGAGCCCCAGCGCTGGTTTTCAGCGACAGCCGGCGGTGTGTAAATCTATCTGCCTTTATACTGTAAACGCTGCTTTAAAAAATATTTATTTAGTTTTTACTGTTTCTTCTGCAAATATAACACTGTCACAAGAATGTAAAATCAAACAAACTGTAATAACTCAAATTTTCACTTGGGCAGAGTACCCAGAGTGCGGTAGAAGTAACAGATGAGGAAGCCCATGAAATGTATATGCTGATGATTACCCACACACTTGCCAAGTTCAGTACATAGGTGTAGATTTCGATGTCGCCTATGTCTATAACAACTAAGATAACGCAACTGTTCGACTAACCACCGAACATAATGTTGTGTGCACTAAACTGCGTCAGTTATCGCCCCCTCGTAATTTATAGGCCGGCAGTTTAGTTGAGACGATCGCAGGACCCTTAGCAAGGACATGTGGATCTATGTACATAATATGTTATAGTAGCGTGTATCCCGCTGGCTATTTTAGTAATTTGATAAGATTAATCTATACTATTAATAAAGCTGAAGATTTTGTTTGTTTAATCTCCGGAACTACCAGTCGGATTTGAACAGTTCTTTTTGTATTTGATAGCCCAATTCTTGAGAAAGGCTAAATGCTACTTAATATCACGCTAAGACCCTTAGAAGCCAAGCAAAAAGTAAAAAAGAAAACGTGTGCGTCTCGGGACGCCCGATAGAAGTGATAACTTAAACCAATCTATGGTATATGTCTATCGCACACTAAACACTGAGTAGAGAGAGGGGGAAGCGTTTGTCCGAAATACGACTAGCGCTGTGGGTTAGAGTGAGAGAGGGAGCCTGCCTACCGCTGCCATATGCGTGAGAGAAAGGGAAGCCAGATAGACTGGCGACGTAACGCGTTACGTTACGAAGCGGTTTACCCTCCTATAAGAAGTTATCACTTCAAAAATCAGAAAGAACATTTAGCGAAAATGAAGTAGGAAACACCGCAGGTGATGCGATGCGACGGGGTGGGTCGGGGGAAAAGGAAATATCATAGGAACGAAGTCGCAAGCAGAACCTAGTCCCAAATATGTTGGTTTGATGTTCTGAGTTTATCGTGGACATTACTGATATTGGTGAAGAAAGAACATCGTGAGGAAACACAGACTTATAGTCGGCCAAAGTCGCTTGTTTGCATAGTTCGCGCTGATTTCAGGGAAGAAGATCAATAAATCTTTCTAGAAATACCCATACATAACCTTCACGGCTTCTTCCCATGGAGGTAGGCAAAAACTGCAGAACGCCACCACTCGTAAGTGGTGGCGTTTTGCTTCGTTTACGTTCATGCATGGTCATACACGCACGCCGGTTGCGAGTACCACGCACATGACCTTTCTGAAGAACATCACCAATAAGGTCCTTATATGGCCTCCTAGAGCGTCCCCTCCCGACGTTTCCATTCACATCTGCCTTGTAAATCTTTTGTTAAATTAAATCTGATAATGCCAACATTTTTCAGTAATTACCAAAGTTAGGTGTCACGTACTCAAAAGACGAGTTTCTGTCTCACACATTCACAACAATGCCCGGGGAAACTCGTTACAGGCACGATGACTCTCAGATTTAGCCGATAGCCTGCCTCCATTAAAAGTTGGCCCTTTATTTAGCCGACAGCGGCTAAAAAAATGAAGATTCCGTCTAGTGTGGGTAGGGTGTGCTTGTAATCGCGGGATTAGTGGCTGAAGACGTCGTAAACGCGGGATGTGTTAGATTTTATGTAACGTGATATGTTTTTGTTGATTTGTAACTCATGAGTTGGAAAATAATTTCTATATATTTTACGCGTCACGTCATTATGTATTAACCAGGTTCTTTTTTTAATGAAAATTCTGACGGAATTCCGATTCGAGCATCGACACATTAACTTTTCATCGGAAAATGTAAAGTATTAAAAGGTTTAATGAGGCACGTTATTTCGAAAAAATCTGTTAAAGTATGCATATTAATTTCTGCGTAAATTGTTAATTATTGCTCGAAAATTCACAAACGAAACAACATGCCATGAGCCCATGACGTTGCCTAAATCTTCGCTCATCACGTAACCCAAAGTCCCATACTTTTTAAATCCCGGTCCCAGGATTTATATGATCGTCCCAACACTAATTCCAACGAACAAGTTTAAGCCACCGCAGTGGAAACTTGCCGTCGCGACGAACGACTGCTTTTTGTTGAAATTTGCGTTTTTATATATTCTGTGAGTAGGCCGGGATATTGTGAGGCGAACTGGCAACGTCTTGTACTAGTGTTGTATTTAATGGTTCGGGACGGGAGGAGATTGAATGTTTTTGTTCGGTGGTAAGAAATAGTAAGAATGTTGTGGGTACAAGTTTAATGTACGTATGTGAAGCGATGAGATTGAATGTGTTGTGGACGTATGTAAGTAGACTTAATGTACTCATAACATAATCAGCCTATAATGTTCCCACTGCTGGGACACAAGCCTCCTCTCTGTGAGAGGCAGTGGGCTGTAATCTACCACGCGGGCTCAGTGCAGGTTGGTAGATGTCACATGTCTTTGAATGAATTTTTGATTCTAGGACATGCCGATTTCCTAAAGATGTTTTCCTTCATCGTTTTGAGAGCAGTGGTGATGAAATAATTTACATGAAGTAAAGCGCCCGTTTGGGTTCAAACCCACGACCTACGACTCGTAAGTTGGGGCTGTTACCACTGGGCCTTCACTGCTGTTAATGTGATGCGATAAAATGATATGTGTTGTAGCCTTGTAGGTGTATTTAAGTAACCAAATAATATACAAAGTTAATATATCGACGTGTTTTCGTGAGTACGATTCTCGCCGAGTGCACTATTGAAGTAAACACACTGATACTTTGTCTTATCATTAAAGAGTAGCAGGTTTCTAAGCCAAGAATATCGTAGTGTAAACTATTCCCTGGTCTCCCAAATGTTTGCCAACACGTGTGGGCATTACCCTTTGATACCAGCTGCATATTAAACTTAGCCCGAAAATAAAATACATTCCCTACGAGCCACAGGCGTTCCAAGGACGTGGTATTTTGCACATTGACCGGGCAAACTGCATACAGCTCTTGGTTTGGACTGCATTATTGAGTGTTGCCCCACTGCACTATCACCTGCGCTGGCGTCGTAAACAAATTTTATTTTTCACTGTACTACATACAGGATGTTTTATTTAATGTTAGGCTGTGTGTTACACGGTCACGTAATGCCGCGGCGATATACATATAAAGGGTGTTCGTTGCTCGTTGGGAGTTTTAAATTTTCTAGTGAAGTTTTTAACTTTTTTTTAGGAATATAAAAGTAGTATTGGTGCCGTGCTTAACTGCTCATTTTGTATGTACTCGTAAATCGTGCTCGTTAACCGGTACGTGTAACGTGTCATTTTATTCCAAAACTTTTTGTTAGTAGCGATAAAGGAACTGGACTTGAGTAATGAAAACTATGTTTAGAACTAAGAGTTTTCCGAAAATATCTGTTTAATTGTGGCAATGTTTTAATGTGATTTTCTTTTCAATGTAATTTTAGAAAACAATAATTTGTTTTTAAAAGAAAACATTGCGATGAGACATCACCAATATCGTTTATCTTGAACCAGGGTAACTATGACTTTTCTACATTGATATGGTCAGGTGCCAATGAACTCAATAAGTGGCTAAAATGTTTTTCATTAAAAAAACATAAAAAAAAAATTGAAAACCTCCTCCTTTTTGTTGAAGTCGGTTATAAAAGAAAGAAAACATTTTAAAACAGCATGTGTGTACAGTGTAAGGGGAGGTCAGATTTACAAAATAATTAATTACACTTTGGTGTAAGCAAAGGTCTGACACTGACCGCATGTCGGATCATGCCAGCTGTGTCAAGTAAAGTAAAACGCGAGAAAAACCAGAATTTTGTAGAGCCAAGATGTTATTGTGTATGTTTTGTTTTGATTTTAGTATTACTGCTACTACACTTAGAAGCTTTGTTTCGAATACCAAGAGACTTCGGTTTATTTAAGTGGTTTCTGTAAAAGGCACGGGTATATTTAAATTTGCTGCGACTGAAAAATTACCAATACTACGAGTACCTAGAGGCTATCAAGTTTGGGTTTACCATCAAGGTTTGCTAGAGATATTCGTATGGTAATCACGACCTATGGAATCATGTACCTCATTGTTATACAGGGTTATTTGTAAAACACCAATAACCTCTTAAGAGGTCATTGTACTCATCATTATGAACAACTTTTACTATAGGACCAAACCTGAAATCGCAAAAAAAGAATCAGCTGCTCCCTAAATTTTGACGAGTTATGCGAACGTAAATGTAGGGAACACCTGATTATTTTTTCGCGATTTCAGTTTTGGTCCCATAGTAAAAGTTGTTCATAATGATGAGTACAATGACCTCTTAAGAGGTTGCTGGTGTTTTACAAATAACCCTGTATATTATTTTATATACCTATACAAAATTCATTGAATATTTACTTCGAAAAGTATTATATGAATTTATTTTTGTGAATGTGAGCACTAATCGGCAACCAGGACATATTCGCCAAAAATGTAAACAAATATGAGTTTATGGAAAAATAACTTTAATTCCTACACAATAAAGTTCAGTTTACGCTACAACTTCAAACATTTTTATAACTTTTTCAATAGTGCTAGTCACTCTGAAATCAACTTAATTTACATTAAAATGTAGTTGATATTTGTTTAACTTGAAATAACGTCAATTTGAAACAAATAAAATTTGAATTGTAAGTAGGTAATTTGTTTTATATTGTTTTGTACTTTATTAGCTAGTTTTAATGATGGTCTGGCATTTTGAGTTCTTCATGCGGCCTACCTAAATGTCCTTTCTTTCTTTGTTCTTTGGTTCGTCGAGTCACTGAGCTCCTTAAGTCCTGAGTTTTGATCTGATTATTACTGAATATATCTTGTTGTTAATCCAGATATAGTCGACATTTCCTATCTGACTACCCCTGAGAAGAAATGGCGAAAAAATCTCAGGTGTCAGTCTCTTTTAAAATAATCTTGGTCAGATGACTTTAATTTCAGACACGTCTGAAATTGACAGATTTAATTGGACCTGTCCAGTCAATGCACGCGTTTTTCAGTAATCGTGCGGCTCAACTCAGAACTTAAGGAGCAATCAGCGATGCGAGACACAAGCCATCTCTTTTTCTTCACACCCTCCATCTCAGTCTTCTCCAATACATTCACAGTTGACAAACTGTCCTCACTCCGGATCAACAACAAGATATATTCGCCAGTACTCAGAGGAAAAGTCTCGGCTATAAAACTCAATGATACAATAAATCTTCATGAATTATCTGAAGAAATAGTCGGCAGTAGAATAACATATTCTTTGGTACTTTTACTTGCTGAAACAAAGGGTACCTAATGTTTTCTTGTAGTATTTATGTTGTTATCAACGTATTAGGAAATTGGTTGGTTTTATCTTTTTCTATAAGAGTTTTGGTTTCTGCGGAACGAACAGAAATTAAGATATTCCGGATATTGAGATCAGTGGTGGCCAAGTGGTAACGGCCGCCACTTACAGTTGTAGGTCGTAGGTTCGAACTCGAACAGGCGCTATACTTTGTGTAAATTATCTCATCAGCACTGCTCTCAAAACGGTGAAGGAAAACCTCGTGAGGAAACCGGTATGTCTTAGAACCAAGAATTCAAAGACATATGAAATCTACCAACCCGCACTGGGCCTGCGTGGTATACAGCCAATTCCCTCATTCCGAAAGGAGGCGTTTGTCCCAGCAGTTGGAACAATACTCGTATAGGCTGATTATGCTGTTATGTATGTTTGTGTAAGATATTCCAGATGTTTATAGAAAGGAAATAGATCCATAAACTACTTAATTTCAAAACCTAGTAAGATATCTACTGGGTTCCATCATCCGGTTATTAGACTCTGGTTTTTGGTTAGGAAGATGCAATTTTATCTCTAAAACAATCCCATGATAGTAGATTTCCAGTAACCGGGAGATATCGACGATAGTTGGCGTTTAAAAGAGCCTTTTGTGTGTGCCTATTTGTTTTTTAGGGTTCCGTACTCCGCACCAAAAACAGAACCCTTATAGGATACACATACCCTTACTTCGTTGTCCGTCTGTCTGTCCGTCCGTCTGTCAAAACCCTTTTTCTCAGGAACGCGTGGAGGTATCAAGTTGAAATTAATATCAAATACTTAGGTCTGTAGTCCTTTGCAGCAGTGAAAAAATCAAACTTCTAAGTCAACGCGATCAAAAGATACGACCTTTTATGCTCCGCTTTTGCTGCATATTTTGACACTCGCGAGGGAATCAAAACCTATAGGGTACTTCCCGTTGACCTAGAATCATGAAATTTGACATGAAGCAATGTCATGTAGCACAAGTAAAGGAAAAAATCCGAAAATCGTATTAGCTGCATCACAAAAGGGAATATCGGGATAAAAATTATCTTATATGTTAATTCTGGTTATAAACCACCTGTGTGCTACATTTAATCCAAATCCATTCAGTAGTTTTTGCGTGAAAGAGTAACAAACATCTATCCATCCATCCTCGTACTTCAAGGAATATTCTAAAAAAAGAATTAGCGAAATCGGTTCAGCTGTTCTCGAGATTTGCGCTTAGCAACACATTCAGCGATTCATTTTTATATTATAGATATAGCAGGAGTAGGATATATTTAGTAGGTAGTTTTAATGTGTTTTTTTGCTAAACAGTTCAGGTGTCCTGGAATTTTATAATTTAACTGAATATTTAAAAATAAACTCATCCGGGTTCTAATCTGATTGTGTAGTAGAGCAAAATATGGTGGTTGTCATCACTACACCACATCTTACCCATCAAGCAATACAGGATATAAGCATGGTTTACTACGTCGCTAGGCGACAAGTAGTCAATTAGATAGTGCTGCCAATATCCCCAATGTACGTCATCCTTCAGGCTACCTATACCTACTATAGGGTTGTCAACTTCCTAGTGCGATTTAGCACGCTAGTCGCACCGCCTAATTGCGCTAGTAAGTAACCGGCCTAAAGCCTTGATGAAATTGTCGGTTATCTTGGACGACCAAATATAAGCACGTCGAAATAAATGGGCTGTTGACAGAAGAGTTTGGTGAAACTGTGCATAACGCAGGCAATTTGAGTAAAGCCGTACGTAAAGTAAAGATAAACAATTAAAAAAATTTCCTTTTTCGATATTTCTGATAGTTTTGCCGCACGGGTCGATAATAGTAAGCTACGCTAAGCTACGTTAAGCTACGTTTGCTACGTTAAGCTACGTTTGCCGAGGTCGCTCTGTGGTTACGGTACGGTACGGTACGGAAGGGTATCGTTATGTTATGAATGATCACCTATCATTCATAACATATCGATACCCTTCCGTACCGTACCGTACCGTAACTCAGAAAGCACGTTAAGCCGATGGTCTCGGCTGTCAATTGTTGATCTTTGGGAGTCGTTACAGGTAGTCAAAAGCCTGAAAGTCTGACAACAGTAACTAGTCTTGCCAAATGGTATCGTCTTACCCAGTAACTGGGTTGTGGAGATCAGATAGGCAGTCCCTTCATGTAAAATACTGGTATTCAGCTGCATCCGGTTAGACTGGAACCGACCCCGACATGTTGGGAAAAGGCTAGGCAGACGATGATGGCTGATGATTACCTACACAAAGTAAATATATACTCGTAACTACACTAAAAATGTCGTGTTTCTCGACATATTTGTTACATTTCTCTATACGAAGATATTGTTTGATATTCGAACATCGTGCGTTGGTTAACTTATCTGATGTTCGAGATAAAATACTATATCTACAGATTTGTTCCGAAGATAATTTTTATATCGCATTGTTGCAATCGCTAGCTAAAGGCTAGAGGCAGATACTAGAAGAGATAACTAGCCTATACGTACCGTATACTGTTTTACGCGTTTATCGATAGTTTTATGTAGATAACACTTAAGATAGGAATCTCTTGCTGACTAATTCAAAGGTTTTATCATAATAGTTATAGAGCTATTGTGACTTTATGATCGAAGGAGATTGATATTTTAACGTGATGTTGTAAGATACATCGGAAATCGTAACATTCCTTTAAACACATCTTGCTTGTCGTTAGACAATGATTTGTTTGTGAAAATGTTTTTTTTCAATAATTGAAGGTCTTGTTGGCAGGGAGAGAGAGAGAGAGAGAGTTATAGATAGAGAGAGAGAGGGAGAGAGAGTGACAGAGAGAGATCGTTATATATTTTTATAAAACTGTATAGTACTGGAAGAACTAGAAAATTGGGGGCTTTGTCTAAGTTGCCCAGTAGTGGGAATATAGAGACAAAGAAATACTCCAGCTCTATATCTGTAGCTTTAACAAGAGTCTTAAAGCTACAGATATAGAGCTGGAGTATTTCTTTAGAAGAAAATCCTTTTCATTTAATTTTTTCCCGACGCAATGTGACTTTACAATCCGCCCCAGTCCACTGTTAGCCAAGGTTTCCATCTTCAGAGATGCAGCCGTTATTACTATCTGCTCAGAAGAAGATACCTATATAATAATTCGACCAAAACTAGGCCCAACAAAGCAATGGTCACACAAACGACCCAAGTTTTTCTATTACGACTCCAACCTTCTGACGTATCACGTATTGTGATGGCCAACGAATTGCCATACGTCATCATTAAGTGTTTGAGTTGCGAACACTTTCGCATAGTTTGTTGGCACAGATTCCTTTTTGTTTGCTCCCTATTCAGTTACGGAATTTATGACGCTCAAACGTTGAAATTTTATGGTTCCTAAGAATGTTATTGCTTTGTGTTCCGTTTGGATGAGAAATAAAGGGAGTCTTGTGAGTATTGTTGGGCCGCCTATTATGGTGTAAACTGTCTTTTTGTGAAGATAATCTTAGTAATCTTATTCCTGTAGATTATACGCCATTTCATGGAGGCACGTGATTTTAAACTAGTAAAAACCGTTGTTTTAGATGACTTGTCTGGCTAAACCATAGAGAGATTACCCGCGTTTGTGGGCTTCACCGCAGTTCGGTAAGACACCATAGGATCTTCTTTTTCTTCGTATCGCTGGCACGGCAATATTTCAAAAATTCTTGGCGCAAAGCTTCGCTACTTTCATGGCTTCGGTGGCAGAGCAAAGGTTGCATTAACTGCATATTTTGGGACACAGAGGGCAGGATAAGAGGTGCAGCATGGTTAGCGACATAGCTCCATATCTACACCCTGCCGCCATTCCGTTGAGGTATCCCCATTTTAGCAGGTTACAGTTATTTTTTCCCACTTGTGTCCGGAGATGGTTTAGGGACTTCCAATTTTATTATGAATCAATGAGAAGATATTCCTTTTGTAGTCCACATAAGGTATATCTTCTTATTAAGTACATAATAGTGTTAAGAAAAAGAGCTGTGTCCACGAGAACACTGCAGACAAAATGTCATGCAGTTTGGCAGAAGATCTGTGTATTCCCATCTGTGCACTATTTTGTTGAAATAAAAAAATAATTCATCATAAAATTAATACATAATAATAAATAATAATAATAATACATAATTTGTCAAAATATACGCAAATCAAACCTAAAAACTTTTCATAACGAAATTAAAACTTTAACAAATAACAAATTTAATTTGAAATTGCAATTTTGTTTGACTTGCATTTACAATTAATTGCTATTCCATATATTAAATGCGTGTTGATGGAGATTACATCTGTCAAATTCAATAATACCTATTAGCATACGTACCGAATTAACTTAAATGGGAAGCGGTTGTCAGAATTACATGCTTTTTAAATGGTATATTTTGTAATAATCGTTAATTAGGTAATTAATGTCGTGATGGCATGTGGTTAAGGTCTCGCCTCTCATGCACAAGGTTGTGGGTTAAATTAAAATCTGGGCAAGTATCAATGTGACTTCTTCAAATCATATAAATGAGATCAATAATTGGGAGGCATATTTTAAACTTGTGTTCACTTTTAATATAATTGCTTGTAAAATCTTCAAAGAAAAATGAGGGTTAAATAGGAAAAGAGAATGTGTGTGGAGGAGGTGGTGTTTTTGCCGAAAACCTGCTATTTATGCATAGCTCAGAATATTTTTTTTTTAATATTATATATTTATTGTACGCCAAAAACTAAACAACGAAAAAAAATACTCGGCTAAGCAGACAAAGGGTGTTTCTACCAATTATTGCCGGTTTAAAAGACATCTTTAACCAATCCTCATTCACTTATCCTTTCGTCCAAGCCACATGATCGCCCAATGCACTCACACGGAGTAGGCCCTAGGAAATATACGCCTCCCGTGCACCATTTCGCAAACATACCGATCAAAATGCACAGTGCTCTTCTGTGCAGCCCAGGAGAGAGCATTGCGCCATTGAATGAATTCTGCATGAACTGACACCGCTTTGTTTTGAACATAATTTTTTTAGGTCCTACGGGAATTTAGGATTGGCTGAGTCGGTTTGGAGGCTGTGGGCGGTAGGTATTTGTTTTTGTGAGAAGGGGCTATGACCTAATAACTTTGATCGGTGGGTGAGTGATTATTCCGAATATATAGTGGCTGTTTCGTGCATCGGAAAGCATGAGACGACATTGTGAGAACCTGTTTAATTAAATAGATAGTGAGAAAGCTGAAGTTCCGAGTAAAAAATTCAGCTGTATTCGAATTAGAGTTTTCTCAACGGATGTTTCCCTCTCACCGAGAGGAGGCTGTGTCCCAGCAGTGGGAACATTATTGGCTGATTATGATTATGACAATGGATGTTTCAATAATACATAATTTTATCTCAATTTTACAATTACTTACCAAGCGTTAAAGTTTTTTAGAACTCAACAACAAGGCCACAATTCCAGTGAATTTTGAAAAAAAAAAACAATCTGTATAGGTACCTATTTTAATGAACTTGTTAACAAGTTTCAAGTTGTCCGAAAATTGATTGTTGTTTGTCATTCTCGAACAAACTGCGAAGAGTTTACAATCGTGTGGTTTTCAGACTTTTCAGCTGTATGTAATTAAAATTAAAGTAAAAAGCTGTTCGATGGCTGTTTGACGAGGCGCGTTTTATAAGCGAGTTAATTGGTTTTTTGTACACTTTTTGGTAACAGGTGTAGCTTTGTTTTTTTACGGTTAATGTGGGGTGTATACAATACTGTATTTAAGCATAAAGAAAAAAGTTTTTCAAATTAAAAAAAAAAACACTTGATCCATAGATTTATGTTTGCATAACTCGACGTAATGTATGGATCAACTGATTGTTTGTTCACGATTTCAGTGTTAGTCCCGTAGTAAAAGTTGTTCATAATGATGAGTACAATGACCCCTTTTAAGGATTAAAACGATCAAAATTTAACGGTGTATACTACGGTACTTTAAAAAAAAATCATTTTTTTATTTTTTGTCTGTCAGTGTGTCTGTTTGACCCGGTTAATTTTGGACTGATTTTGACTGGACTTTCACTGGCAGATAGGTGATGTAAGGAGTTAAAAAGAGTAACAAGGGCAACTTTTATTTTACAAAAATAATTAGTAAAAATACACATTATTGTTTTCCGACAACCACGCGAACAAATTCGCGGGCACAGCTAGTTTTATCATAAATAAAAAAGGACTGCATCCTAGTTAGCAGTATTCCATCTTAGCTACCAATTACTTCAGCCGTGAACAAAATCGCCTGACTAAGCAAAAAGGTAGTCTGAAACTTCAATTAATTAACTCATCAGAGAAAAACTCGAGACAGTCGCACGGATCGCTTTGGATACAATCACTTATCTAAACTAGTTCGTGGACTTTATTTATAAGCTATTTTTCTGGTACCCGTTAGTTAAATGACGTCAGTATTTTATGTGAAGGACGCAGCTGCATCATCCGGTCTTAATAAAGATTTTCAACTATAAGTTTCTATTAGAATCTGGATTCATCTAAAGGTCTATCTCTAAATGAATCTAGGTTATAATAGAAACTCGTTGGTGGCTAGTGCTATGAGGTTCTGGGTTCGAGTCCCAGGTCGGGCAAAGTTTCTTTTTTGTTTTTTAAACGTAGCCCCACACTAGGAATTACTCCTGTATCGTGGGGGCATTTATCTACTACCTGTAGACAATGCAAACATTTGTTCCGTGCGGGAATCGAACCTGCGACACGCAGCGGAGCAGTCGATCGCTCAGCCACTGCGCCAACCATGTCGTCATTTCTATTAGGAGTTTCTCATTAGCAGGCTCGACTGTGGATTTGTGCCCGGTTAGTGGCAATATGTTAGTGGCAATATGTTAGTGGCAATATGTTAGTGGCAATATGTTAGTGGCAATATGTTAGTGGCAATGTGTTAGTGGCAATATGTTAGTGGCAATATGTTAGTGGCAATATGTTAGTGGCAATATGTTAGTGGCAATATGTTAGTGGCAATATGTTAGTGGCAATATGTTAGTGGCAATATGCTTGACTCCAGTAGTATTACGTGTGACTTACACATAATTGGCGAAATGTGGGTAATATATTTTATGTACACCTCTGCCCAACCCTCCGGAGATTACAGGCGTGATGTTTATTTTATTTTATTAACCGTTCATGTCTAACTGCAGGGCAAAGGCCTCCCTACTCTCTTTCCACCTCTCTCTGTCCAGAGCTGCCAAGGACCAATATGAAAGGAATCCAGATCGTGATCAAATCAAATAAAAAAAATCAAATCATTAATATTATATTATGTTTATTATTAAAAAAATCGTGATATTCGTTCCTAACAACGAATCACCTTGGTAAAATAATTATCCTCTCTAAATCTGACAACATTATAGCCCCTCATTTAATTTTCAAACTAAAAATAATTTAAAATTCCGACTTTTGTTTGCGTGGTGGCGTACTTGGTGTAGCGGCGTTGTCGCGCGCAACGCCGCGTAGTCTTGTGTTGCTGACGCGTCATTACTGCCTTTGTGTCTAACGTCGCCTTGTTGCCTGGCTGTTGTTATTATTATATTTAGAAACACTTCGCCGTTTCACTTTGTAACGTGACTAAAATCCACCCCTTAAACTTTATTGCCGTTTTTCACTCCGGCGCATTTAAATTCTTCCACACAAACTTTAACACCCCTATCTACCTTTGAGGGGTAGTTTTGAAAAACTTATAACGATAAACTTTATTACTTACTTAGGCAAGTATTCTTGCCAAGTTTCAAGTTTATTAACTGAAAGAATAAGATTTTTTGTATAAACTGTATCCCCGCATTTCACTCCCACAAGGGTGGAATTTTGAAAACTCGTTTGGGATGTATTCATTAGTTGACTCAAAGATTATTTATACCAATTTTCGAGTGAATCAAACCACGCATTATAATCCTCTCCTGTTACCACTTTTCACTCCGTTAGGGGTAGATTTTCGAAAAACTCTCATACATGCTATTATTTATTTTTGATCTGAAGTATAAACACTGAGTTTCGAGTTAATCGGACCGTGCGTTCTAATTCTTCCACGTAAACTTTAACACCCCTATATCCCCTTTGAGGGGTAGTTTTGAAAAACTGATAATGATAAACTTTCTTGCTTACTTAGGTGAGTATTCATGCTAATTCTTAAGTTTATTAACCCAACGAATAAGATTTTTCATATAAACTGTATCCCCGCTTTTCACCCCCACAGGGGTGGAATTTTAAAAAATCGTTTGGGATGTGTTCAAACTTGACTCAAAGATTATTTATAACAATTTTTGTGTTAATCAAGCCACGTTGTAAAATCCTCCCCTGTAAAATACCCCTACTGTGACTACCCCTTTTCAGCCTGTCAGGGGTAGGTTTTCGAAAAACCCTGATACACATTATTCTTAACTTTCAATTTTAGGTATACATGCTGAGGTTCGAGTAAATAGGACCGCGCGCTAAAATTCTTCCATACAAACTTTGAAACCCCCCAATCCCCTTTTAGGGGGTAGTTTATAAAAACAAAAAATAGCTAACTTCATAATTTACTTAGGTAAGTATTCGTGCTAAGTTTCAAGTTTATTAATTTAAGGAATAAGATTTTTCATACAATAAAATCCTCCCATTTCACCCTCATATGGGTAGGTTTTCGAAAAACCCTTACTTTGTGAATACCTACTCTTCACGAAGAATACACACTCCAAATTTCATGTCTCTAGGACCAGCGGTTTAGGCTGTGCGTTGATGTGTCAGTCAGTCAGTCAATCAGGACTTTGAATTTTATATATATGTATAGATAAAGCTGAACAGCGTGGTTGTTTTTTTGAATGCGCTACAAACATTGACTTCCAAAAAACACTACAAAGCGAAAAATAACTTTCATTTCGGAAGTCGGTGGCAAACAACGAAAATCCGGAACCAACGACACCGACTTCCGAAATTAAAGTTATTTTTTACTTTGTACTGTTTTATTTGGACGTTGGTTGTTTTTCTAAAGTATCTATCGATAAGAAATAAGAAACACTGCACGTTTCAGTATGTACAAACGGGTTCCCTCTATCTGGCAGAATCTCGATGCTCCGAAATTTATTTGGCATAACACACTTGGCATAATCTTCTTTAAACGAATATTTTTAAGGCATAAAAATATTTTATATAATTATTGTTTGGCCGAATGTTTATGTGTCCGAAATTAAAACAAAATACACAGAAATGTAAACCTCATTCAAGAGGAGACGTTTTAAAATTGCAATTTCAACATTAAACCTAAGAAACGTAATTCTTAATGAAATTTTACTAATTAAAAGAAGATCCTGTTATGCCCACAACAGGAAATGTTTATTAAAACATAAGGAAACAATTATCTTTCTAACCTTTTTGGTGCCTACAGTTTTGTTCAGAGATTTCATTACCTACAGAAGAAATAAAATCTTATTAAGTTTTAGTGAGTTTGCCTAATGAAGCTGAAATTCAGGTCTACAGTGTCACAGAATAAGTCAGTTGTCAGTTTTTGAGAAACCAATTAGTAATGTTTCATTGGTTTATTTACCTCGTAATATGAATATTTTAGCGAAATAATAACATTAATGGAACTCATATTTCATTTTTATGGTTCCGTACCTCAAAAGGAAAAACGGAACCCTTATAAGATCACTTCGTTGTCCGTTGTTGCAATCCCTAAAAGGCTGCAATCCCTTGAAGCATTGAAAAAATCAAACTTCTCAGTCAAAGAAATCAAAAGATACGTGTGCTTATGTTTCGTTTATGCAGCATATTTTGACACGCAAGGGAATCAAAACCTATACTAGGTCAACGGGAAGTGCCCGTTGACCTAGAATCATGTTTGGCAAGAATTAATGTCACGTAGCACAAGTAAACGAAAAATCCGAAAACCGTAAATTTTTAGTTACATATCTACTTTCTACGGAACCCTCGGTGCGCGAGTCCGAATCGCACCAGCTTTTTTTTAACTTAACTAGTAGCAACATTTTACAATGGTTCTATAATACAAAATTTATAAGGTATTCTTATCGTCAACTAGCCTATTAAAGATACAACTTAAGCGGACGTAACATCACTTCAAGAAAATTCCATTTAACTGTTTCAGTTGTTCTTTGTCCATATAGCGGATATGAGATTTCATGAAACATGCTAGCTATTCGGGAAATCTCTTGTTCACTTTTTGTTAAATGAAATTCCGCAATGAATTCGCAGATATTATCGTAAGGACGGGCTTTAAATTACCTTTCATTTAAATGAACTCTCAAAGAACAGCATAACCCAGGTAAAGCGAATTAAAAGCACAATTTAATAGAAGAAATAATCTAATCCGCTCATTTAATTGAAAGTCATAGAGAAGTGTGCTATTCTAAAAAGATCCTTAATACCTCGGATTAAGGTCCCAGCGACTGCGACATTTAGAGACAATCTGCACTTCTACGAAACGATCAGCGAAATTACCTTCGTAGATAGTAAAAAGTGATTTTACGAGAGCTTAGGTACCTTGGTATCCTTCGATCTACAATGGAATGGCCGTCGCGCTGTACATTGACGTGTATCTACTGTTAACGCGACAGTAAACACGTGGACAACGCGTAGTGAATGTTGAACATACATTAAAGTTCAATCTCGATGAGAGTTTGGCACAGTTTAGGTGCAGAGATTATTTTTGACAGGCGCTTTATATTGTCACAGTTGAAGAGGGCCATGAGATAGACTGTAGTTATAAATGATGGATTTAGATGTGAATATCTTGGGATAAAACATATGTATAGGACACGATATATTGTGGTGTATGAAGGGAAAGATACAAAACACACTACGTCAGATGGTTATCATCTTGTTAAGATATTGTGACAGATTACTCGAGAGCCCCAAACAACAGTGGATATACTTTGACATCACCACAAACAAGGTTATTCTGGAACACTTTTTATACAAAGTAATAAAGTGTAACGAAAATGTCTAAAAGGCAAATATAGAGGACGTTGTAAAAACAGTGAGCAGTTGAATTGTTTAAATACCACTACAGAGTAAAAAGGTACAGAAATATTTCAAACTAGCGTCTACCCGCGATTTCGTCCGCGTGAAATTTTTTGTTCCCCCGCCCCAAGGCGTCGCATCGCATCTCGCACTATTACTTCTTTTTCACTTAGGGCTCTTTGTGACTTTTTTTCTTATTGCTTTTTTTTGCAAATCGGACTGGTAGTTCCAGAAATTAGCGCTGCCAAACAAACAAACAAAAAAACTCTTCAGCTATATTATTAGTATAGATAGTAAACAACAAAAATGGGCAGTTCGACTCTATTAAAATAAAATAATGTTTAATTTCGGAAAATAGAAAATCGCCTACTTTCGAGTGATACAACCTTGGTTGACCGGTAGAGAATGCCTAAGGGATTAAGTCCGCCTTTTTAACTTTATGTGCGAAAAGTTTAAATGAATAAATACAAAATAAGTCCACGCAAGTTAAAAATTTGAATGAGAATTATCTAATTGCAAAATACGACTCACTTTATCAACCGAGAATCGAACCCAGAGGTTTACTATTAAAGCTCCAGTATTCCAACTTCATAGTCGACGCAGAATTAATTCAATTAACATGAAATGAAAAAATTCATAATTGAAATAAAATCCAATACATTTACTAATAAATATATTTGAAGCATATTCCGGTATTTATGGAGTAATATGTTCCACTTTGGCAATTAGTAATTTTATTTTTCATTTATTTATTTGCCAGAAACAGTCATGGTATGTCATAAAGGTGTTGATAATTACATAGGGCCACATGTCTCACCGTTTTAACGGTATACAAAATCAATTTATAATTACATGAATATACAATTAACATTACATTCATTTTCAATTAACATTAATCACATTACAATAATAATATAATACATACATAATTTACTTTGATTTTTCATCCATAATACAGCGTGGCGCTACACGTAAACGGTTTCGCGTTTTAGTTTTATGAATATATTATAATATAATTAAACATTAATATTTATTTATTTACTAACAATTTTCTAAAATAGCATGTTAGAGCAACCTGACTTACAGAACTGAAGCGCAGGGGTAATTTTCCGGGGTCACGGATAATAACATCGCATCAATGTAATTAAAACAAATAACGTGCACAGAGAAGGCGAATTGAAGGAAAGAGAGAGTCCTATGTCAGCGAGCGGCGCAGGTGGAAGTTTTCAAGTTACGATTTTTTTATGTTGTTATAATTTTTATGATTACTGGCCACTAGGCCTGCCTGTGTGTTAAATTAATGTCGCCATTGTAGGGCCACGTTGTATAATACTTTGTCACACACATTACATTACTTGCATTACTTTCAATTCGCATTAGTTACATTACATTAATAAATAATTATTATATCATAAATAATTGTATATTATTTCAATTATTATATTATTATATTGCACACACTTCTATTTTAACCATATTATAAAATTAAAATTAAATTCAACATTATAAAATGCCATTAACTTAAATAATTATTTATGCCTATATTTGGATACCAGATCAAGAGAAAATAATTTACAGGGACATTTTACAAAAAAAACTCGTGTATTGAATAAAAACATTCCTGCTATAACCAGTTCCGTAATACTGAACAAAATTTCTTGAAGGGTAGTTGGGTAATTGACTTCGGCAAAGCATTGTAGATTAAGGGAACCATGTAGATACAGCTCTTTCGGAAGAGTTCCAACTTATCACTTTATCCGATGACATTGTAATATTCAGATATGGAAATACGAGTAGTTTATGAGAAATAATGAAATACAGACTAAAACAAATAATTATAACAAATAATTAAAAACTTCCAATTATTATTTATCAGTTGATATTGCATTTAAAACAAGATTTTGTGAATGAATTTATAACTGATGAACTTACTGCTAAATACGTAAAGGAAAAAGCGACCAAGTGCGAGTTGGACTCCCACACGAAGGGTAATGTTTAACACTATTTTTTAAACTTCAGAAAAAAACACGTCTTTCGTATGGGGACCCCCTTTCATTTTATCCTTATTATTTGTTGTTCAACAAATAATAAGAATAATAGGTAGTACATACTCTGTAAAAATTCCAAGTATCTACCTAATACGGTTCAAAAGATACAATCCTTTGACAGACAGACCAACCGCGACAGGGTTCCGTACCCAAATCAGAAACCCTAAAAAGAAGTTAAATACTCAATAATATAATAATCTCTACTTCGCTAAATACAACGGAAGATTTTTATCTGTGTTGGTTCTATTAATCAATATGATTGGAATATAATCAGTTTTGGCGATGACTTTCACTTTTCATAAATGCTCTAATTTGAAAGATTCTCACACATTAGGTTTAGATACAATCTCTTATTTATTTAATCGATTAGCACTATTATTAAACATTCATAGCCGTGACATAGACATAATCGTAACTCTACTGTCTATTCATTCTTGTGACCACCATAAACACTATTAGCATTTATCATTATTAGTACATCAGTCACTAATTCTTAAATTAACACTCATTCACACAGTCGTAACCTCCACATAAGGGTCAGAGTTCCACTCAATCACAGAATAGTTGCTCCAAACGAAATTACCCTTTAACGTCAAGGGCGCTTCAAAAGCCAAGTACAAAATCGCTTTAGCTCCTTCTTCATACATCTTGGCCGTCTTTCTGCCTTCTTTGCTGCTGAGGTTTCCAGGGTTCACACAGTTAATCATCACTCCTTTATCTGCCCATTCTCTGTGTTGTAAAAAGGTTACAGCGTTCAAAGCGACCTTGCTTACAGAATTGACACTCATACCCCAACCTTCCGTCTTCTCCGTCCCTCTTCTCGCAGCCTGTTCGTACTCCTGCATAATAGCTACTAGTTCATCTTCAGTTAACTTAGAATCACTTATTCTTTTTCTTATTTCATCGTTCTCTATTGTTGCTAGTAAGCCAGCTGGACCAGAGACGTTGATAACTCTTGCATCCTCATTCAGAATAGGATACACAAGTTTGCCAAAATTAATGTATCCATAGAAGTTGACACTGAGCGTTCTCCTCACTATTTCGGCGTGAGATATCTTCTTCTCCGGCACGTAGTCTGTCGCGTTGATAATCAAGTCTATTCTCTCATCCAAATCTTGAATATAGTGTCTTACTTTTATAATACTCTTTGTATAGGTCACGTCCATTTGCAGGAAGTTGAGGTCTAAGTTATCTCTCTCCAGGTTCTTGAGAATGTTGAACCCTGTTGATTCATCTTCGGCGGTGAAGTAAATTTTCCCATTGTAGTTTTCTGTTAGTTTCTTGAGGACTTGGTAGCCGAGGTTACTGGCGGCGCCGACGACTAGAGCCACGTCATACATGGTGCGCGGTACTATATAATGTGAGTTTATCGCTTTATCACGCGATCAGTTATGTGCGTTATCACCTCTGACAATGTAATGCTCAGAGATAAAGTTTCAGCTCTATGTAGATAAGAGTGACACAGTTTTAGATACAGATGCTGTTTATTATGTACTAGAATTTTAGCAAAATTGAGAGATATTTTTGTAAAATATTTTGGTGTATAATCCTTTGGAGATGTCCCAAGTGATTGATGATGATATAATATATTGATCAGTTGTTATAATAACACAAAACAGCACCTTTAGTAGCAGTTTGGTATATATATATAAGAATAAGGGCGGGAGTATCTAGGTATTTTTATGAGCTCCCATTTTCAAAATAATAGGTAGGATAATGGGCTCATTATGTTGGTAATAGGTTGGATAATCGAGTGTTATGTTACAAGAAAATACAATTAATATTTTTCACAAACTTTTTTAAACGGAAAATCATGATTTCGCGGAAGCCTGATCGAGTTTAAAAGGGGAATAATAATTTACTCTCGGACATAATAAATTAAGTGTAGGTAGATGCGTTACACGTGCAAAACTCTGGCACATCAAGTAAACATAGACGTACTACAATAGATTCTGTAGTTTATCTAGGAGGAAAAATAATTCATATTGTGTATAAGTGTTTCTGGGAACTTATCGTACTCATCATCTGCCCAGCCTTTTCCCAACTATGTTAGGGTCAGCTTGCAGTTTAACCGGATGCAGCGGAATGCGAGTATTTTACATGGAACAGCTGCCTATCTGACCTCCACAACCCAGTTACTGGGCAATACGATACCCAACAATCAACCAACCAACTTATCGTACTAATTTCATTAAAACAATATTCATTATCCAATTAAACGCACCCACGATACAGGAGAAATTCCTAGTGTGGGGCAACGTTTAAAAAAAAAAAATCTTCATCATTATTATTGGCAGCCTTAAATTGTTCCAGTCACTGCTCAGTACATGCCTCCTCACTCCCATGTTTTCGTGGTCTGCGCAAGTCTCATCCAGGTCTTACTGGTGATCTTCTGAATGTAATCCAATTTGATGCTAGTAAATCCAACGGTTATATTGAGAGTCGAGATGTCAGATATTGCTGACTTAGTGCCTGTTGAATCTAGGTCGATGGCCCAACATCGTCTCCATGAATCAATATTATATAAAGAATGATCTCGGTTACCCTATACACTCAAGGTAGATCATTAAATTGGTGAAGGTCATGGGAATCAGGTCGATGCAGGCAGTGTACGAGGCCGTTGCCCAGCATTCGGTTGGTGAACGTTTTTCGGCTGAAATGTTGCGAATGTTCATCCATCCACTGAATCGCCGCAGCAGGTGCTGCGTAACCTTACTGGTCAATAAATCAAGTCTAATTTTTTCGCCACAGCTTCTCTTTTTTGTCCTCATAATTACGCTAGTAACGATGTCGTTAAAGTCCGTGTTTATCATCCAAGACCAAGGCGTGTTTGATAACAAGATAAATATACAACAATCAAATTCCTAATTAATCTCAAGTAGTAAATTGTTGCGTGATTTGATTAGTTTTGGATGTCAAGTGATAATGTCGTAACAATAATATTCCTATCTTTGTCGTGATGGCCAGTGATTAAAAGCCTCGCCTCTCATGCACGAGGTTGTTAGTTCAAATCCGACCAAGTACCAATGTGACTTTTATCTTGGACATTACTGACATCGGTAAAAGAAAATATTCCTGGTGGCCTTATAGACACCTAGCTGACCGGACAGACGTTGTCGCCAGTCGCAGTGCCACCTAACGGGTTCAGTTGTGAATCTAAGACATTCAGGGACCCACCTAACCACACACAAAAACTTTCATCAATATCGGTCCAGCCGTTTCGAAGGAGTTCAGTGACATAAACTCATACAGAAGAACGCCAACCCGTCTTGAGCAAGCGTGGTGATCAATGCTCGTGTCATCTCTGTATGAGATCAAAATCTAAATATTTTATTTCACATAAACCTACATGGGCAGTTATGAAATGTCAGAAGCCAGGTGCACGGTTCAAATTGGTCGTTTTCTATGGAGAATAGCCGGCAAGAAACTCCACGGTGAAGAGGCCTTTGCCTCTTCACCGTGGAGTTTCTTGCTTTCAGTAGGATAATAGGCTGGTGGCTGGTGGGCCATCCGAAAACTATAGTGGGTCATAGTAGATTTGACATGAAGGTATAGTATGGACTAGTGTTGCTTCGATTCCTGCTTGATGCCCTATTGCGGTGAATTAATTCCAAGTTGAAGCATTAGCTTAGCTTAGTTGGCCTGGTTAACGGGCTTACTAGTAATTATCACCATCATTTGCAGTATTGCAGTCTACTTCTTCTATTGCACACCCTGCTACTCGTCACTGGGCAAATTTTATCCAAGTAAAGTAAATGATGAGCGACCTAAAGTACTGGTAACTAGGTACACTGCCCGCGACTTCGCCCGCGTGAAGCAATTTTCTTAAAAAAAATATCCGTAAGAACCTTCTACAAAGTATTAGAAAACTTAAAAAAAAAGATGGATGAAATCGGTGAAGTCGTTCTCAAGTTATGGCGCGACCAAGGGAAATAGGGATTGATTTTTATTTAGATAACATTAAAAAAAACAAATGACTATCATTATTAGGTTTGTCTAAACGTAAGTAAATCATTTAGCAAAGGTAATATAATGATCAGAATGATAGACACAGACGCCTGTCGTAATATAGTACTTTTTGTCAGATTGGTGCTAAAAGGAGATCAAACGTCACCCAGCCTTGAGTGCTATCGCGAAAACACCTATGTGTATGTATGTATGAATCCATAATATGCGATAGTAAAGGCAGACTGGTGCGACACAACTTTCGTACAGCAATTTCTATAAAAACTTCATGGAAATTGTTCTATCAGAATCGCACCGTCGGCGTCGCGTCGCGCTTGTCTGTGGGAGTCTTAATCCTGTCTTTCGCTGTTACCTTTTCAAGCCTGAACGGTTGACCGAATTAGGATGAAACTTGGCACACATGTAGACCATGCCCAGGGTTAGGGTCATACCTATGTCCTTGTCGCTGAAGTATTGATTGCTGGTGGTTTTATTGTATTAACAGACCTCTTGAGATAAACCTTTATCACCTTCACGTGAAGTACATGACGCTAATGATAACATAACCTACCGTAACAATTTTTATTTTATTTTATTAATTACACAATAGTAACATAGTCTATTATGTTCCTACTGCTGGAGCACTGGCTTCCTTTCTATGAGAGGGAGTGGGCCATAATCCACCACCCGGGCCCATTACGCATTTTGAGAGCGATGGTGATGAAATAAATTACACAAAGTGCCTGTCTGGGTTCGAACCAACGATCTACGATACGTAAGTCGCAGTCTTATCACTACTCTCCTACCATGACATGTTGTTTTTCTTTCCTAGCCCTCTTTTAATATTTCAGAATATTTTAAAGTAAATTAAGCAGTGTGAAAATTTAGACTGATCGCGTGACCAAAGGCCAACCACGTGGTAAGAATAGTGAATAGTACCAAGTGGTAAGAATACTGTAGAACACAGTAGTTTAATGTAGCACCTTATCGTGATTGTGGATAGCTATTTGATTTTTGAATTAATGAAGGTAATCGAGCAGAAATTACGTAAGTGATAACGAGATTAAAATGATAAGTAAATAATGAAGTACTATTATTGTGAAGGTGATCGGTTGAAAGGCGACTTCTTATATTCAAATTGTATTTTAATCTTTAAATATATATATAAAAATCAATCCCTATTTCCCTTGGTCACGCCATAACTTGAGAACGACTTTACCGATTTCATCCATATATTTTTTTTAAGTTTTCTAATACTTTGTTCTTACGCAAAAAAAAGTTTAAAAAGTGCGCAGTTGAAAATTTAAGAATTACGCTTTTACGCGAAAACAGCTGAACGGATTTAATTGAAATTTCACACATGGGTAAACTCGACTAGAGAAGGACATAGGCTACTTTTCATCGTGGATCGCAGACGAAGTCGCGGGCAGCAGCTAGTAATAATTATAAATATTAAATTATTTATATTTTTGCCATCGTAAAATGCAATGGTGAATGTATGCAAATGTTTCATTTATGCATCGTTTTTTATTCAGAGAGTAATCTAAACGTCATCTTTTACGAGTATTTTATCTGAAACAATCTTTTTAAACACAAAACTATCACAATAAAATAACAATTTCACCCCCTTAACGACCAGAACTATCCCCCAAGTAATACTCGGAACTACAAATAAAATTTTAAAATGCCGCCATTTCATAATACAATGCATTGGTTCGTTCTCATTCATACGAATCCAGTTTCATCCCCTTTCATCCCGTTTCATCCCCGCTCGGGATGTGGTTCAAAGACTTCAATAAATATTTATTGGCTCTCATAAATTTGTCTTTGGCCACCTACAACTAGTTTTGTGTTATTTTTCAATCACTTTTTTACATGGACAATATTATTTTTAGAATCTACTTATATAAATAACAATGAAATGCTGTTCGTTATTAAGTGCATCACTTGAGAGCGACAGGACAGATTTGGCTATTGTTTATTTTAAAATGGTCGTTATTATCATCTGAATAAGGTTTTTAGCAAAAGAAAATTGGAAAAGTTACCCGAAAAATTGGAAATTCGGGAAAACTGCAAGTACTTTTTTCTATGGAATGTTTGTATGAATTATTGAAATCAGGATAGAACAACGTCGGTCAGGGCAGTTTTTCTTCAGTTATCTTAGCATTACAAAAATAACGACGGTTATTATGTAATATTGTTGAAATGACTGCACTTTAGAGTTATTTTTTTGAATATAAATGGTAAACAGCTGTTTTGCATTTATCGCGAAATAACGGAGTTTATTATACTTACGTTTATATCGAAATAATGAAAGGATGATAACCGTTATTTTTCTATTGTTATAATAAATGAACAGTAGTATACTCGTAGTTTACGATAAACTGTTTTGATGATGTGTTTGTTCAATTTGTGGGTAAAAAGGGGTCATTGAGTGAGGGGTTAGTGCGATTATTGTTGTTGTAAAAGTATTTTTAAGTAATTAAATAGGAATGGATAGACGCTACTGAAGGCGCCAAACACGTAGCTGAATTATGAGCAGAATAAATTATGGCCTGACAAAATTATGGGCTGGCTAAATTATGGGCTGGCTAAAGTATGGGCTGGCTAAATTACGGGCTGGCTAAATTATGGGCTGGTTAAATTATGGGCTGACTAAATTATGGGCTGGCTAAATTAAGATTGCCATCGACACGCTAAGAAGAAGAATTAAACATGAAAATGATGTAATAGTAATAGAGTAATGAAAGCAGTAGGTATCATTTTGCTAGCACCCGGAGCCTCTCTCCCGCGACACGCAGCGCAGCAGTCGATCGCTCAGCCACTGCGCCAACCATGTCGTCAATCCATGTTGGTCTAGAAGCGGCTTTTAACCCTTAAATTTCATTGATTGGCATGATAAAAATTAAACGTAAGCATTAACTGACTGTACTATTTCTCTAAAATCTATGAATGCTGTTAGCAATTACTCAATAAGTTAAAGATAGTCCGTTTTTCTGTAATTACAACTGTTAGGGCACTTGCTCTTACTGTCCCGTCTCAAAAATCAACCCAGTATAATTATGTGCTGATTACCACACTTCACGGCCTTAGGAACGCTGGTTGTTGACACCAACTCTTTCCCTAAGCGTCATGGTGACTGTAGCAAAACTCTCAAAGGGTCGTCTTTACAGAGGTTTATGAGGACATTAAAGTTATTCCGTGGAACTTTGGTATAGTCCGAAAATGAGCATTAAAACGAAACTAAATCCTGTGAGCTGTCGGTTTATTACCATTGCCGTCCCTAAAGATCGCTAAGGGAAATATTAGTTTTTACTTGTCAAATTATCTTTTTTTGATTTGTATTAAATATAACATCGTTGCTAATTACACCGGGGCTCGTGGCTAAGTAATAACTGTCGCACGGGTCGATCGATCAGTTTAAGCTACCCTTGCCGCGGTCGGTCTGTAGATAGGTGACCATCTTTACATACCGAAACACCCCGTGCTTCGGAAAGCACGTTAAGCCGTTGGTCTCGGCTGTCATTCGTGCTACGGGTCGTCAGAAGCCTGAAAGTTTGACAACCAGTCTTACCAAGGGGTATCGTAGTGACCAGTAACTGGGTTGTGGAGGTCAGATAGGCAGCCGCTCCCTGTAAAATACTAGTATTCAGCTGCAACCGGTTAGACTGGAATTCGACCCCAACTTATGTAGTAGTAAAGTAGTGGAAAAGCTCGGCGGATGATGAACATCGTTGCTTGATAATATTACATCTAATTATACAATAAGGTAATCTAATTACTAATTATGCATGTGGCCGCCAATTACAGATAATTATGATTAGCAGGCCTAATTAGTGACCAGAGGCTATCAAATGAAATAGGTAATGCCCGATAAATCTATATTTAGAATTTAGGGAGATTCATTCGTAATCTACCCAGATTAAGTTAAAGGGGAAATGCTGACATGGAACAAGAGGCTTGTGTCTAAGTAGTAACACCCACACGAGTCGAACGAAGGTTAAGCTACGCTAGCTGAGGTCGGTCCGTGGATGGGTGACTATCCAATACATAGCGAGAAACCTCCGTGCCTCGGATTGCCATCGACACGTTAAGCCGTTGGTCCCGGCTGTCATTTTTAGAACTTTGAAAGTCGTTACGTGTAGGGAGAAGGTTGAAAGTCTGACAACCAGTCTTACAAAGGGATATCGTGTTACCCAGTCACTGGGTTGTGGAAGTCAGATTAGCAGGCGCTTCATGTAAAATACTGGTATCCATCTGCATCTGGTTAGTCTGGAAGCTGACCCTAAGATACGTGGAAAAGGCTACATATGTAGATAATGATGATGACTTGCAACTGTTTATTGCAGGGCAAAGCAGGAACAATTTTTTCAGTTTGTGTTTTTTTTAATTTGTGTAAATAATTTAATCACCACTGCTCTCTAGTGGTGATTACATTATTTACACAAATTAAAGTTTCTGTCTGGTTTCGAACACACGACCTACTTCTCGTAAGTCGGGGCTGTAACCACTGGGCCACCACCTCCCAAGGAATCTGCACTCTTTATAGTCTTATCAAACCGTGTTTTGAATTAATAATTCTAATTCTACAAAAGGTCATCAAACTCCTATCGTCTAGCTCCCTGAACGTAGAGTCTCAACAAAGATGACAACGTAGAGACGTTTTCAGTGTTTATTATACAATAAAGCACTTTGCTATGAACGCTAGAGTCCAAGTCAACTCGTAAACACTTCGATAGAGCGGGTAGAGACATCAGATTTACTACCAGGGGTCATAGCTCTACTAGGAGGCGTATGTTTATGGCGAATTGAGGACAGATTCTCAAACAGTAAAAAGGTTAAAATAAACTTGTCTTGTCTTGAAGTGGTTGCCTATAGCTTTATAGTAAGTTGTGAAGTCTTGCGTGTTTAGTTATAGGTAGGTCTGCATCTATACTAATATTATAATACGTAAAAAGTTTGTTTGTTTGTAGGAGGTAATCTCTGGAACTAGCTGTTAGATTAGAAAATGTCTTTTTGTATTTGATAGCCCAATTCTGGAGAAAGGCTAAGGCTATTTAACATCAAAAGATGACACTTAGGAGCCGAGCAAAAAGAAAAAATGTCAGAAAGAACACTAAGCAAAGAGTGTTTCAAAAAGAAATGGCTATTCTTACGGTTAGTCAGAAGCCCGAAAGTCTGACAACCAGTCTTATCAAGGGGTATCGTATTTTCCTGTAACTGGGTTGTGGAGGTCAGATAGGCAGTCGCTCCATGTAAAGTACTGTTATTCAGCTGCATCCGATTAGACTGGAAGCCGACCCCAACATAGTTGGGAAAAGGCTCGGCAGATGATGATGAACTTCCTCTCTATCATTTATACACTAGTGATGAAATAATGCAGTCAGTTCAGTTTATTTAAGTTCTCATAATGTTAAACTGTTTGCTGCGTTCCTATAAAATAAAATAAAGGACACAGGGAAGTTTTAACCAGACAACTCAAAACTCGAGTGACCCCGCGGGCTCTGCTAATGCTAATTCAAAGCTAGTTAACTGCAACATCCAATTATCCGTAAACTTCTAACAATATGGTGACCCTACTCACTTGTTTTAATAAAGTTTTATTGTTTTAAAAACTGTCCCTTTTGGTTGCGTTCTAGTTTGTCATATTATACTGGATATTTTGAAGGGCTTGTGGCTCACGGGTCAATCGATCAGGTTAAGCTACGCTTGCCGCGGTTGGTCCGTGGATGGGTGACCATCTTTATATACCAAGACCCCTCCGTGCCTCGGAAAGCACGTTAAGCCGTTGGTCCCGGCTGTCATTCGTGGATCTTTGGTAGTCGTTACGGGTAGTCAGAAACCCGAAAATCTGATAACCAGTCCTACCAAGGGGTATCGTGTTACCAGATACTGGGTGTATCTGGGTTATGGAGGTCAGATAGGCAGTCGCTCCATATAAAATACTAGTATTTAGCAGCATCCGGTTAGACTGGAAGCCGTCCCCAATATAGTTGGGCAAAGGCTAGGCAGATGATGCTTATGTACTGGGTCTTTTGATATATTTATTTTAAATAAACTGCGTATTTCATTGCTTTGTGTTTTTTTTACGTATTTATTATTAGTATATATTATTTATTAGTTACGACAAGCCTTGCGTCCGATAAAAATATATCAATTTTGAATATAATAAGTAGAAAATATTTCAGTATCATATATTTTCATTTAAATATTTAAAAATGCATTTCAATAAACTTTTCACAACATAACAAAAATGAACAAATATACTTGTGCATATTATTGGTGAATGAATAAATTAAATTTCTATAATCTCTCAAATAATATTGGTTTTACGTTCTACGTGGATTCTGTTCCAGAAATGTTGTAAAGTAGTTAAAAGAGCCCTTTGTGCCTGTTGTATTGGCTTCTCATTTCTGGGTAGTCAGACAAAGTGTGGTACAACAGAACAAGGTACGAGTCATAAATAATGAGAAACTTTTAAATGGGTAGAGAATTTATTTTCAGAAACATTAAGTCACCATTTTATTTCAATTCACTTTATTCGACTTTCTTTGGAGGGCTGGTTTTTGAGAATAAAAAGTACGAGTCCAAAATCTCGCAAGTAAACATAACATCACGCCTGTGATCTGTGATCCTCGAAGGGCTAGGCTGAGGTGTACCTATAGTGCACACACATTTCGCCAGTGTTGTTTAAGTTCAGGGTAATAGATTTTACCTAGAATTTGACATCATTATCTAGTAGCCTAGGAAAACATTGTGAAGAGACTGTATGCAATCGCCAAACAGCACGCAGCAAGCGTAGTGATCATTGCTCATTTCTTCTCTATATGAGAAGAACCTTTGCTTAGCAGTGTGGTAGTTACAGTTACATTAATTTATTTTTTTTGTTTTATTGTCTTTTTCTTTCGATATTCAAAGTCAAATAATTTATTTCAAGTTGGCCATGAAAAGGCTCTTTTAAAAGCCAAAATTTACAAGAAAATAGAATTGATTCTAGTGGGCATAGCATAAACAGCATATAATTTTCCCACTGCTGGGACACAGGCCTCCTCTCGGTGAGAGGGACTGCGGCCGTAATTTACTACGAGGGCCCGGTGCAGGTTGGTAAATGTCACATGTCTTCGAAGTTTTGGTTCTAGGACATGCCGGTTTCCTCACGATGTTTTCCTTTACCGTTTTTTAGAGCAGGGATGATGAAATAATTTACACAAAGTAAAGTCATAAGTAATTTATTTCATAATAATATAGGTACATTGTGTTGAAAAATTATAAAAATAACATTAGATATACAATTGCAATTAAAATAAAATTCATTAAATACATTTAGAAAAGTAAATAAAAACAATAACAGTCAATTAAGAATTCATGTACAAAAGATCATAAATAATAAACGTCAAAGTAATAAAATCAATCATAAGTTACAATGTCTTATGTCATCTAGGAATTCATTGATACTGTAATAGCCTTTCCCCAATAAATAGGTCCTCAATTTGTTTTTAAATAAGTTAACACTGTATATGGTTTTGAATTCTATAGGCAACTTGTTAAAGCTAAAGCGACTGTCTGGGTTCGAACCTACGACCTAACACTCAGCCACGCGGCTGTGTCGCTAGGGGGCGCCCCTTCCAAAAGGTAGTTTAGTATGGAGAAGTCATATCAAATCAAATGTCTTTTATTCAAATTAGGCTGAGAATCAGCACTTTTGGAACGTCAAAATTACATAAGACAGTCCCTCCAAACGCTCGCCCTTCATCACTTCCTAGTTCTTTCGCTGGGAAGAAGTAGCGCAACAAACTCCCCAGCAGTAAGAAGAATGACGAAAAAAACCCATCGTGTCTGTAATTGTTCGCCAATTAATTTAATTTAACCCTGTAATATTATTGTTAATTTTAAACCCTCCAAAGGCACATAATGGACGTTACATTAATTCAATTTATATTCATGTACAAACGTACTTTAAGTAAAGTACTCCTACGTTTTGAGTACTAGCTTATTCAATTAATATTGCCAGAGTAATTATTTCATAGAATTTAAAACGTTTTTTGTTCAACTAAGCCTTATGAAGCTGTGAAAATATTCGTTATCATTTTCGAAAAATTTAATTTATATTTACAGTTATTTTTTAAGCCTCTTTCGCTTAAATTTCGAAAATACATTTTTAAATTGGCTCTGAATTCGAGTTGTTGTAGCATTATTCCCTGTTTTTTCGCCCATACCAATAATATACTGATAATTCGTTCAAAAAGGCTTAATTTTCAGGCTCGTGAATGTGCAGTAGCGTCCGCTGTCCGATAAAAATAACTAACTGGGATCACCACTCCATCCGATTATGACTAGGGTACTTACTGTTAGCCTGCAACATCCCACTGCTGGACAAAGCCCTCTCACCTTACCTTCCAGCTCGTTCGATCCAGGGCTAAAGTGGACCACTGGTCGTTTGTTTTATTCAGCTCGTCCCGCCATATTCTACGGGGTCTGCCGCGACGCCTTCTAGCTGTGTCAGGGCTCGACGTGGTGGTTATTTTGATCCACAGCTCATTGGGCATGCGGCAGACGTGGCCAACCCAGTCCCACTTCAGCTTAGCAGCTTTTTGAGCAACGTCGGCAATCTGTGTTGTGAGGCGCATGGCAACCCCACGGGGGGTGCTAAAAGGTCTAATAATTTATTTACACAAATTGTGTAAATTATTAGACCGTTAATTAAATTACACAAATCGTGTAAATTATTAGACCTTATTGGCACCCCGCGTGGAATTGCCATGCGCTCCACAACACAGATTGCTGACTCACGCTTTCTTACCATGGGGTTAGGCAGAAACTACAGAACACCACCGTCCTGCTACGATACTTACATACTCCTTTAGCTTGTTTTTTTTTTTATTAATTAAAGAGGCAGTAGAAAGATTTTACGCAGTTCTCGGAAAAAAAAATTAAACAAATAGGATAGTTTTTGGCGAAGAGAATGCATACATACGAGCGTTAGTTGTTGACATGTTATTTCTTTACATTTTATTTTGATAAGGAACAGCTGGTTTTGGCAGCATGTATGTTTTAAAGTAAAAACAAATGATTGACTAAATATTTTTACTTTTTATCATAAAGTTTCACTTTCAATTTATTTAAAAAACACAAACAAAACGAAGCAATTTCAATTAAAACAATATGGTAATCACAAAAAAATACAGCTCTTCTACATTTTGTGCACAAAAAGGCTGACAACTCCATCGAACATACAAATAATTAATATTCAAACATTCTAAACCAACGGAATTAATAACGGTTCGGGAACGTGCGTTCATAAACCGAAGATTACGTCCAAAGTAAACAGGTAGCACCCAATACAACTTCATCCGGCAAAAAATCGGAGGGAGAAATATTGAAAAGGTGAAAAAATAACGTGTCATCGCAATGTAAAAATTGATTTGGGATCGCTCCCCTATTGGCTGGTACTGTTGCGCGTGAACGAGCGAGCGTTTCGCGAGTATTGCAGTTTATAGGTCTCGTTTGAGTGATTCCTTGATATTATGGATGTCGAAAAGGGTTATTTTTTTGTGATTTGGGCGTATTCTTTTGACATAGGCGCTCGGTTTTGTCCATTATTGCATCTAATCATACCTTTTGTTTTTGTATTTATTTATATAGTTAATTAGTCTTTTAATTTACTGCCTAGTGAAAATAGTTTGTCATAATTGTAATTTAAACAAATATCTATACTAATTAATAAAATTATACGAATTTTTCGACGCCCAATGAGCTCCTGCCTTTTTCTTTATTTTTGTATTATGTAATTGAATATAATATATATATACTAGCGGACCCGGCAGACGTCGTCCTGCCCGGAAAAGCAGCGCCACCTACCGGGTCCAATTGTATTTTCAAACCATCCAAGAACCCATTGAAATATACACATAAAATTTCATCCAAATCGGTCCATCCGTTTAGGAGGAGTTAGGTGACAAACACACGTACAGAAGAATTATATATATTAAGAGTTTAGTGCTAGCTTGTAAAAATAATAATAATATATCGTTAATTGACCAAATAGTTTTCTTACATTTCCTTATAACTAAGTACAAATAAACTACTCCTAAGATTATTTTTACAGGGGAAACATAATTTTATGTTTTAACTTGTAGGCTCCACACTAGGTCGAGCCTGTCTCGTGGAGGCCTTGACAGTTTTTAATAATTTGGAATATCATGTAAATTAGTATTTAATGTGTTGAGTACCAATAAAATTGAAGTATTTGTTTGTGATCTATACAAATCTGTACATACAAATGAATAAAATTGAAGTGTTAGTTTGTAATGTCAAAATAACAGCTGTTTAGTAAATGCATATATACTCGTACCTATATGAAAGTATGTACACTCGAGAGCAATGAATCCGGGTCACTTGAAGAATCCTAAAAATCTCGGAAACTAAAAATGCTAGGTTAATGCAATAAATTGTATTTAATAGACAATGTAATACTCCTTAAATGAAGTTATTAAAACTTCTTAGTTATTGTAAAGTTATATCATAAAAAAATCAGATTTGAAAAAGGGCCACCTTCGAAGATGGAACTACGAAATTACAGCATTTGGTTTTGCTTTTGTTTGTAATCTGTCATTTATGTGGGTACATAAACCATGTTGATAGTGCTCTATATTCATTATTCAAGCTGAAATTATGTCGCTTACGCCTGAAGAATGCACCAGAATACTTACAATGCTGGAAACCGGCCGGAGTCAGCGCGATACAGCCAGGACTGTCGGTGTGTCGCTGTCAACAGTACAAAGAGTTCTCCGACGTTACGAAGAAACTGGTTCTAACCTACGCAGACCAGGAACGGTCAGAACCAGGTGTACCACAGCACGAGAAGACCGATACTTGGTGAACACCATGCTTCGAAATCGCTTTCTCACAGGAACTGAACTCACAAATCAGTTTCGACGCCTCGGAGGAAGTAACCCAAGTGCATGGACAGTAAGACGTCGGCTTGCTGAATCTAACTTAAAACCCCTTAGACCTGCAAACGGCCCTAAACTGGAGCGTGGGCATCGTATTTCAAGACTAAGATATGCCCAGAGCCACGTAAATTGGAGTATTGAAGATTGGTCAAAAGTTATGTTCTCCGACGAATCAAAATTTATGCTCTACAAGCACGATGGAAGACACAGAGTGTATCGAAGACCAGGGGAAAGATTCAAGCAAGCATGCATCGAAGAAAAAGTAGCCTACGGTGGTGGGTCTGTACTTGTGTGGGCCGGAATTTCTTCTGAAAGTCGCACAGAGCTGGTGATCATAGAAAACGGCTCTTTAACTAGCGTAAGATATGTGGAAGAAATCCTCAATGATCACGTTGGTCCATTTATGGTCAATTTAGGTGAGGATGCTATATTTATGCATGACAATGCCCGACCTCATACAGGTAGGATTGTGAATGACTACCTTCAAGAGATGAACATTACTCGTATGGAGTGGCCAGCGCGCAGCCCGGATATCAACCCGATCGAGCATGCTTGGGACGAGCTAGGCAGATGCGTAAAACAACGAAACCCTCCCCCAATCACGCTTCGTGAGCTCAAAATTGCTCTCACAGAGGAATGGGAGAATATTCCCCAAAATCGTATAAGGAACTTGGTGTACAGCATGCCAAACCGCGTAAACGCAGTAATGGAAGCACGAGGAGGCAATACGAAGTATTAAAATTCAAGAAAATCGTAATAAAGTTCAAAAATTTCATGTTTCCTATTTTTGTATTAAGGAGAGATCAGCAGTTTTTTTCTTTATGTAATTTTGTGTTAATAAAATGTATGGTGACTCATATTTTTTTTACTTTCATTTAAGGAGTATTACATTGTCTATTAAATACAATTTATTGCATTAACCTATCATTTTTAGTTTCCGAGATTTTTAACATTCTTTAAGTGACCCGGATTCATTGCTCTCGAGTGTATATACTTTACGGTACTTATAACAAAAAAAAAATGTCTGTCTCTGACTGTTTGTGTTTGCTAATCTCCGAAACGGCTGGACCGATTTTCACTGACAGATAGCTGATGTTATAAGGACTAACTTAGGCTACTTTAATTTTAGAAAAAAAAAATAGTAAAGGGACACATTATTGTTTTCCGACAACCACGCGAAGTGGTGGGCACAGCTAGTCTGTAAATAAAAGCCAATGATTGTTTGTTTAGGCTTTTCCGGCAGTCCTAGCTATACACATACCTACTTAATTAAATAACACGTACAGAGTTGCAAAAAAAATACGAGGTATTCCACAGACCAAACAAATGAAATTCCCAAACCCCACAACAAACCTGATAATAAAAAGGTAGATAATCTCCAAACCCAGTCCATTCAGAAGTCATTCGCACCAAATTCATTCACCTTTACAAAACCCACTGCCCTAATTCCTCTAACAGCTACAACATGTAACAGCGTTCGTTACATTTTAAAACAAGCATGCCTGCATTCAAGTGTTGCCGTGGAGTGGCTGTATTTATTGATTCAAGTAAATACGCTGCTCAGCGATGCCGGTAGGAAAACATGCGAGCATCGCTGCGAGGCGCTTATCGTGTGTAAGCTAACTAGGGGCTGCAGTGGGGGGTTAGTGCTTGTCAATATCGGTGAACACTTTTATGATCTTTTGTATTTATTTGTCGATGTATTGGTGTTGGTGAAGTTGTTTTATTGTCGTTCTAGGTGTAGGTGGGTGCTGTGTAACATTATCTGTTTGATAAAATGTGGTGTCTTTACATTGGTGCTCCTGGTACAGGACGTCGAAGTTACTATTTCAGAAGGCCAAATAGACACTAGTTATAAAGATTCAAAATCTAATCGCAATGCCATGTCAGAGACAATCAATGTCAAAAGCTTAAAAAAAGTATGTTAATTACAGGTATTTTTTACAGATTGAGACTGCGATTAGAAAGAACGTTCTTAAAAATATGGGAAACTGGTGATTTCTCATACATATGTTTTATTATTGTGAGGGGTTGCACTATTAGCCGATGCCTTAACAGCTCATTAATTCGTAATAGTTTCCGTGAAAGTCAAGAAGTTTTTACTTATTTACACTCCGGCCGTTGAAAGAATGCGTTCCTGACACCTTTCAGTGCGACAATTTAAGTAACTGATTAAGATCAAATTCGCAAAACACTTATTCGTTTGTACGAAACTGACAGACGATGTCAAGGACGCATTCTCTCAACGGCCAGACTGTAGGGCAAAACACGGTTTCGTTAAACATAAATACTGAATTTTACCAACATACTCGTATAACATAATAATTATTATGTCGATGTTCAGATCATAAATTGATTAAATTCAATTATAATGTTGACCTAATTAGACAAACTTGAAGCTCTTCGTTGAGGAAAAGCGTGTAGATAAATAACTCAACCATTGCAGCCATAGAATAAAAAACCGTTCAGAAGCGAAAGTCGTGTAGAAACCTATTTTTCTTGGTGCGTACCTACAAATGTAGATGCGGCCGAATGAATCCCTTACTACTCCCCACCACCTCGTGAGGACGCACAGGATAATTGTGTAACAGATATGCACTGGATTATGGTGATCGATGGCAATGCCTTTCATTTTGACAGTTTAGAGACGTTCATTGCGTTATTGGTTTGGTTTGCGTTTGCGTTATAAACGCATTTATCTTTCTTTCTTTTCTTTACGTAGTTGGGCAGAAGAATTTTTCAAACTGTGTTAGCAATGGATTTTCTTCAAAACCCTAGGATTGTGATTGAAAGTGTATTACGCAATTGGGGTGCTGCTCTCCAAAAGCAACAACAGGGTTGTCGAATTTATTTATGATCGACGCCAAGCGACGATACAATCCTGACTGCGGAGGATTTCTTAAAGAAAGAAAGAAAATACATACAGTAAGGGATGCGCTAAGGTATGTTGATTAAAATATGATTCGCGACCGTAACGAATATGTGTTTACAGAATTATAATCATTAGAATCAACAATACAACATCTTGTCCTCAAATGTCATGAATTCATGAAATAGTCATTTTTATTTTATACTAGCTGCGCCCCGCGGTTTTACCCGCACAAGTTTCGATCCCGTGGGAATATCGGGATAAAAAGTATCTTATGTGTTAATCCTAGTTATAAACCATCTGTGTGCCAAATTTCATTTAAATCCGTTCAGTATTTTTTGTGTGAGAGTAACAAATATCCATCCATACAATCTTTCAAGATTACTATATTAGTAGGAAATTATATTTAGATCAACATACAACCTTATACTAACCTGAAAATTGCAGGAAACTTAAGAAAATTTGAACATCGCGGGCTTCCCTCGCGCTTTAAACTGTATACATTATAATACGTTCATCCAGAGAGTGTCGCTTCTACTCATTCTGTGCCCAAGCCTCCAGTATTTGTGTTTTTATCGTATTTGCAGAGGATGTGCGTTACCCCGCTGTAGGTACCTACACTCAACCCGGGAGTGAGTATTGAACGTGGGATTATTTTTTAATTAGTTAATAACCCTCTGGAATATTGGTATTTATGAGATTGTCTTGCTCTTGTTGAAGTTGTTTGTTACTCGGTTCATTTTGTTTTGTTTATTGGTAAGACAAGATTTATGGTTTCAAATTTTTCTTTGAGAAAGTTATATTTGTGTCATAATTGTTAAAATATTTGGGCTAAAAGGAACATATGAATAAAGGTCATTATCACTATTGTATCATCATCTGCCTAGCTTTTTCCCATCTATTTTGGGGTCGGCTTCCAATCTAACCGGATGCAGCTGAATACTATACATGGAGCGACTGCCTATCTCACATCCACAACCCACTTAAGTACTGTGTAATACGATACCCCTTGGTAAGACTGGTTGTCAGAATTTCGTGCTTCTGACGACCCGTAACGTCTGTCAAAGATCCACGAATGACAGCCGGGTCCAACGGCTTTACATGCTTTCCGACTCACGGAGGGGTCTTGGTATCACTATTGTATATGAAGTTGAAATAAATAAATAAGCATTATATAATCCTCATTTGGTAAAAAAAATAAATGATCAGAGGCAAATAAGGAAACCCTATTAATACTTTTCTGATCATAAAGCTCTAGTTTAAGATTACGATTTTCAAGAGAAAAAATCATAAATAAGTTTTCAAATACCAGTCTGAACTCAACAACCAATTAAGGAACAGCTATACCTACATTTAGAATTACAGTATAATATAATAGCTTCGTATACATTCAATGGCTCAGTAGAAACCTTGATATTTCCCCGAATGACGTATTAAAACAAAACAGCCTACGAACGAATATTCTATTTCCTGGAAAAAAAATCCTTTTTACGTTCGGGGTTGAGCAATTTTTCGTAGGCACAAAAATGATATATGCTTCGTGGGTAGTTGTGTTGAGTGCCATGCAGTTGTATTACTTGTTTTTTCTATGCATTGATGAACTGTGACTCTATGTATTTCCCAAAGGGATACGGAATATTTACTTTTGAGTAGAGGAAGAATATTTAACAGAAATATTTTATATTTTTTTCATTCTATCATCATATCTACTATTATAATGTCATAATAGTTCGTGTATTAACCCTACTGGCGACCCCCCCCGCACCCTAACTGCGTGACACACTTTCAATCACGATATGAATCATTTTGAAGGATATGGCTAATCCATTGCTTCATATTTTCGATAAAAATGTCTGCCCAATAACGTAACTAACACAATGAATGTTGTTGAACTGTCAAAATTAAATACATTCAAAATCAAAATCAAAATATTTTATATCACATAAACATAAAACATGGGCACTAATGAAACGTCAGAAGCTAGTTGCTCGTTTCCAATTGGTCGTTTCCTATGGAGAAGAGCCGGCAAGAAACTCCACGGTTACTCTTTTAAAAATAATTGGCTTTTACAATGTTTTAAAATTACAGTAGGTACCTATGGGAGGACAGTGTAAGTTGTCAACAAGTGCCAGGTACTTGATAAAATAAGAAATGGTCCACAGATCTAAAGTCTACTAGGCCTACAAAGTCCTCACATTTACAAAATATATAAGAATCCATCAAAAAGACAGATAAAATATAAAAACCTATTAAAACCAAGTGACATGACTGCTATTACAACTACTAATAAAGAGTTGAAACTAGAATTGTGTGTATATAATGTCAAATAATAAAAAGATTATGTCAAAGAAGTATGTAAAAAATTAATAAACATCGTAATTTGAGAGCAGGTAATAGACATTTACGTAGCTATGCCGTTAATGAGGTGCCAGGGAAGCCAAATGTGCAGAAGAAATCATTTTTTTTTTTTTTTTAAAACTTTGCCTCACACTAGGAATTACTCCTCTATCGTGGGTTCGTTCACAAACATTTAAACTCCCATACACAAACAGCCAGACCCGGAACAACTACCTGTAAGCAATACAAATATTTGTTCCGGGCGGGAATCGAACCCGCGACACGCAGCGCAGCAGTTGATCGCTCAGCCATTGCGCCAACCGTGTCGTCAAATGGCCAAACTACCTTGTCCTCAACGTAGTCTTTAATCTTATAACATGCTTTTTTGCTATGGACACGTTCGATGAGTGTTTTGAACTTTACATCGCTAAGTTCTGTAACTTGTTATAAAAGCGGATGCTGTTTATAAGAAATGCTAGTTTTAGTTAATCTAAATTTAGGTATCACAATCGCATCTTATTTTGAAAAGTCCTAAGTTTTTGCGAACATACTTTCTAAAATGTAAATAGAACCAGCGTTAGTACAAACAATTTCTTCGAATTTGTTTCTAAGAGACTCGCGAGGAGTCGAGGACCCATTTTGTAGATTGCACGGATTGCCCTATTTTGTAAAATGAAAATTGAATCTACGTCAGCGGCCGATCCCCACAGCAGAACACCATAAGACATAATGAATAAAGAATGAATGTTACAAAATGAGGCATGTCAGTGTCAAAGTATTATTCAATGTTAAACTATCAAGAAGAGATTTCAAAGTATAAAAAAATACAATGAAATGGTTTAATTCAAATAAATGCTTTAAGTTTGAGTCCTTTTCCTTAGCAACGTTTTCCCCGTCTAAAAAACCCAATATAATGTACAAGCCCCAGACCACGTGAGGTCAGAGCTTACAATTGTTTGCACCACCAAACATTCGCTGACTACCCTATTTTTGCCTCAATTTGTACATAGTAGGTATATGTACAAATCGTGCCTTCCTGGTATGTATTTTTATTTCAGCCTTCCTTCCTTATCGTACAAATTAAGCGCTACCAAGATATTTTGGCAGCGCTTGAAACAACATGTAGGTGAAACGTGATAGGCTTAAAAAGCGCACTTTTGTGTAAATGGCTTGCTTATCGTCTAAATACATTTTTAGACTGAACTTTAGACTGGATAAAAAACGTATTTGGTCCTATCATATTTTAATTAATATAATGATATCCGTGGTAACGACTGCGACTTACAAGTTGTAGGTCGTAGGTTCGAACCCAGACAGGCGCTTTAGTTTGTGTAAATTATTTCGCGCTACGTTAAAGGACTTCATTCTAATAATTTAAACAATATTCTTATAATGGCCTTCAACTCGGAGTACACCCCATCAATTTGACGGGGCTCGGCGGGTTTCATTGGATGAAAGTACAAGTTTGACGACTTGTCGGAGTTGAGACAGCGCCCGCAACATCCCGGGACTTTTTAGGGTTAAACATCAAAGTTGTTTATCAAATTATGGATTAGACTTTTTGATAATTTTTGATGTTTATTGAAAATTAATAATTTATTGAATGAGCTTTTTCCCGCGACTTCGTCTGCGGTCCGGGATGAAAAGTAGCCTATGTGCCCTTTCAGGGTCCCAGGCTACATATGTATCGGTCAAATTTTATAACTATCGGTTCAGTGGTTTTCGCTTGAAGAGAAGATTTCATAGCATAGTAGCTCTGCGTTTTCATTCTGACTACTCTAAGAAGAAACACCGAGACAAACTCAAAGGTCACAGTTTCTTTTACATAAAGTACAGACATAATCTTGGTCAGATCGTGTGAGGACTAGTGTCTGAAAGCGTCTTCTGAGGTAGGTAGGTAGGAAATACTGGCTGGTGTCCGCGACTCCACGTCAATGCTATCTTTGTCGTGGAGTTGCGGAGACCAGTCCGTTTTTCGTTTAGCGTACGAGTCTTTTGTGGTAACAGACAGACAGCTTATTTTGCATTAATAAGATGTATCTCTGTAGCCGTAACCAGACCCTTGGAGTCCAGGCTGAAAGCCATCAAGGACTTCCCTACGCCTCTTTAACAATTATACCTATGTATACACATACAAAAGCAAGACAAATACATTTACATTTATATCTACTAATCTTTGACAGTCGTTACGGGTCGTGAGAAGCCCGAAAGTCTGACAACAGTCTTACCAAGGCATTTTGTATTACCCAGTAACTGGGTTGTGCAGGTCAGATAGGCAGTCGCTCCATGTAAATGTATGTGTGTGTATTCAGCTGCATCCGGTTAAACTGGAAACCGACCCCAACATAGTTGGGACACGGCTAGGAAGATGATGATGATGGTGACAATACAAATTCATCACCATTGTACTACATTGTGATATCGTACTTATTGTGGAAGAGCGCCGCGTCTACGTCACGCGGTGACGTAGTTTATGCGCATGAGTGGGGTCGACCTAATCAGCGTGCATTCATCCACATTGGCTGACCTTTAGTCCGAACTCGCTATCGCTTACACAACTCTGTGCTATTTCGGTCCTTATTATATTCGTCAAAATCCTCCAGGATTAGCGTAATATCCTAAGTATTCCTGTGTACGAACTCTTAGATCTATCTACGGTAAGACTTTCTTCTCCGTGTAATATCTGCCTTTCTTCCGTAAATGTGTCTGTGTTTTGTGTATGATCGTTATAACCGTGAGTAACAAACAATCATCTTCTATTTACCACACAAGCACAATAATGAGTGTACAATAACACTAAATATCTACACACAAGTACAAGATATGTGATAGAGATAGAGAGAGAGTGATATCTTTACACAAGTTTTTCTTTCAAATGCATGTTTGGATATTATAGGTAGGTAAGGTCATCAGTGGATATTTGACAGTCGTTAAATGATCAATTATTTATTTTCTGTAAGTAGGTTTCCAGAAACACTTTTACACGTCAATCATATTTTAAAACTAGATGATGTCGGCGTTTCCTATCTCACTAGTCTGAGAAGAAAGGGCGAAACAAACTCAGAGGTCACAGTCTCTTTTAAAGTCCAGACATAATCTTGGTGAGATCATGTGAAACCATGTAGGTCGATGTCTGAGATGGTCTTTTGAGGAAAGAACCACACAGATTGAGTGGACCTGTCCACCGTTACGGGTCCAGGGTCGAGAAGCCTGAAAGTCTGACAACCAGCTTACCAAAGGGTATCGAATACGATACCTCTTGGTAAGCTGGGTACGTTACTGGGTAATAACTCAGTAACTGGGTTGTGGAGATCAGATAGGCAGTCGCTTGGACACAGGGACACACTGCCGGGACACAGGCCTCCTCTCTGTTAGAGGGAGTGGGCCATGATCCACCACGCGGGCCCAGTGCGGGTTGGTGTGCGATTTTTTTGGTTCTAGGACATGCCAGTTTCCTCACAATTTTCCTTCGTTTTGAGAGCAGTGGTAATGAAATAATTAAATACAAAGTAAAGCGCCTGCCTTGGTTCGAACCCTCGACAACTCGTATTGACGGTTACCACAGGGCCACCACTGCTCGAGACACGAACATCTACATAAGTTAAATTTTAACTTAACCGTCATAATTTAACCGGGCCGTTAACTTAACGTGAGTTCGTAACTGGCTGCCAGATTGTCACTTTAATTAACTAATAAATAACTGAAGCCGCGTACAGAATTTAGTATCAAACCTTTGACAATAATTAATAAATTCCGGATTGGGTGCGGCTCACACTGGAACGGCGAGGCGATGATATTTAGGAGATATAAAAAAGTGGTTACTTGTGGTAGATGGTCTCCCATACTAATATTATAACGAGAGAGAACATTTATGAGTTTTTAGGTAGGGGATATTATCGGAACTGTTAATCTGATTTCGAAAATTCTGTCACTGATAGGAAACTACAATATTGCCAAGTGACATAGGATATATTTTATGATAAAACTAGAAATTTTACGCGGGTGAAATCGCTGAAAGAAGTTAGTATAACATAATCATGCTTAAAGAACACAAAACTGATTTTTAGGTAGGTACTTGGTAATAGATTTTTGTTTGTTTACTGATGAATACATGATAATCATTGATACCTACTAGACAATGTGGACTTTATGATTTACTTCGATGCGGGTCAAGGTCCGTGGTCCAAACATTAATTTACATGAATTAATTTATCGTATGTTGATTTTGAATACAAAATCAACATACGATAAATTAATTCAACGACGACTCTACACACTAGGGCCATGGGCTCCGAATGTCTACTTAGTTTTTCGAGACATCGCCAGGCGGTTGGTCGATTCTTCACGTGACCAGAGGGCTGGCCTATTTTTTGGCTAAAGAAACAGCATTGCCATACAAAGTGGCAATTCTGCCAGAATTTTGGGCACTTTTCCTGTTGACAGCGATGCGGACGAGTGTTATACTATGATTCTTTTCCCTTCTTTTTGGTATACTTGTACATATAATTATTTTAAAACTGATAACTTATATATTATGTAAATACATATTATCTTGGAAATTGGAATAAAGTAAGATGAGTACGATGACTCTCAAATTAATAATTCATCGTGTTTGTTTCGGACAAATGAAGAATATTAAAAATTCTGCTTATTTTAAAAGAATCAGTCATAAATATGAATGAGTATCCAAAAAGCATACATTACTAACGTTATGAATTTGGACAGAGTAAAAATGTTTATTCAAAAACTAAAATAATATTCTGACTGTATTATTAATGTGTGTATAAATTCTGCCTTTGATAGGGACCGGAATTAATTGAACACAAAAAATATTGGAAAAAATTGGGGTCAAAATAATCTAGATAAAGTGGACGTTGCCACAGGCTGCTTTGATTTCGTTAAAATGCAAACTCCACCAATTTATTTTCCATGTATAACGTTGGTTCGAAACGACCATGCCAGTACAGGACTCAGTTAATTAAAACGATTGAAATAGATCAATGATTTTGTTTCTGCAAGTAGTTTTGTACAAACACTTTTACACGTCAATCATATTTTAAAAACTAGATGAGGTCGTCATTTCTTATCCAACTATTTTGAGAAGCAAGGTCAAAAAAAACTCGGAGGTCACAGTCTCTTTTAAAGTCCAAACATAATCTTGGTCAGACTATATAGAAAAGATAGATAATATATAAAAGTGAATAAAATGAAGAAATTAATAAAAAGTGTAGCTGGTTGTGTAGGCACGCCTTTACGAAGTTGACGATAAGCCCTTGCTTAAGAAACACTTACGAACTTTTGTACTACCTGGATGAATGAATTATGTACCTTTGCTTTAACTTCGCGTTCTAATTAATTTATATTGAATATTATGTAAGAAAGAATATGTGTAATATGATATTAACTTTAACTAAGTATTGAAGCTTCATAGGGGTGGTCGATGTTTTTGACCTTATGAAACCATAGTATTAGAGGAAAATTGAATTGATTACTAGGATAACTTTAAAACTCAAATCGTTTGTCGTTTGTTCGTGTGTCGTTGGTTTTCGGTTGCTTAGCTTGGGACAAATGGTGCTGTGTGAAATGTCCAGGGATTTTTTTTTTTTGTTACATCTTAGAGTAGATGTTTACAGCCACCTCCTTCAGCCGATTAGACTTGACCACATTCGATGATAAATAGGTATAGGTACTCAGGTACAAAATCAAATTTCTTTTTTAGTCACAAGTCACAAGTCATATGGCAGATGAAATTTTAAAACCTAAAATAAAATAATACTTTTTTTTTTTTTTTTTTAATTACATCTGCCATATTAGATTGCTGCATGTTGATTCACAGAAAACGTATTAAAACTTGAAAGGGAATTAAGAAAAACATGTAATATTAACGTATTCAGAACTAAGGGTTTTTAGTTTCAGAATTCCAAATTGTAATTATAAGAATGTCATTAAAAACTAATTAGAAAGTAAATTAGAGTTTCAACATTCATTTTGTTTTAGAAAGAAAAAATTTGAATAAAAATACTTTTTAGCAGTAGCCTGCGTACTTATTTATTTTACTGAGTATACAATAAAGCGGGTTTACATTATGAATTCGGTGTCGTGAACCAGTAGCTTGACTGTTCTGTTTCACGCTATAGCTAACTAACACCCTGTTTTTTATTCAACGAACAGGCTATCAAAGTGAGCTCTTGGCTTTTGAGCTACAGAAAAAAAAAATTGAGGTTTGAGATAACTCTATTCTCAAAATAATATAAAAATTCACTCACATGAGAATATTAAAACTCGATATAAGTCATAAGTCTCATAAGTCGATATTGTTGAGAGATTTACAAAAGCTAGACTATTTTACAATAATTATTAGGTGGGTAGATAAAAAAAAAACTACAAACAATTCAATCTTCGCTTGATACACGGGCTCGAAACATAAAGATATAAAAGTAAACATGTCTCCGTTCAACACAGAACACAGATTTAAGCGTAGCTGGATGTGATTTGAGATTATTGTAGGTAATATCATTGTTTTATGATGTGCTGTTTGAGTAGTTTTAAAGAAATGGTTATTGATTTGGATTCTGTGATGTGTTTTGGTAATTTATTTTATAATTTGGATCGTTCATACATGATACTTTTTCTTCCGTAGTTTGTGCGGGGTGTATAGCTATAGTAGGTCTTGGTCACGTCTCAATTTCATTTTGAGTATTTTTTTTTCTTTTCGTGAAGGTAATATTTGAGTGTATATTTTTATTTAGTAATTTTCGTATCAGTATGCATGTATTATAAATGTATGTTGGTGTAATGTTCATTCATTTCGTTTCTTTGTAAACTGTTTGTAGTGAAGTGAGACAATCATAATTAAAATTGTCAAAAAATAAAGGCCCATTTTGATATTTGAGAATGCGTTCTTGACACCTGTCAGTTTCCTACAAACGAATACGTGTTTTGCGAATTTGATCTTTATTAACTACTAGAACTGTCAATGTCAAAACGGGCCTTTTATTTTTTGGCAACTTTAACCTCCTGGATGCCCAGCGTCATACCTATATTACATAAAGAATTAAAAATTCGTTCTAAAGTCATCTGTGAATTGTGTTCGGAACTAATCGTTTTATGGTAGGATTTCTTTGGAGTTGAATTCCAGTGTCATATACATATTATGACGTAACTATCAGTACTAGTTTCATATACAGAACCATTATCATATAAATATGACAAAAGTAGATCTATATATAAAAAACAATATTTTTTTTTGCATTTTTATGGCATACCATACCATACGATATTATGACATACCATAAATCCTAAGTTTCAAATAATATCCAATATATTTTTTTCTGGAATCCAGGAGGATAAATAACGTTTTAAGTAATTTGTTTTGTGCAGTTTTAGGTTTAGATTTCTATGTGTTTTTACGGCAGAACCCCATATTTCTACATTTATTTTTTTTTCTTTCATTTTCTTTTTTTTTTGTGGCTTATTAGTAATTATTATGCAATGTTCCGTTGTTTTTGCGTCAATGATCGTATTGTCAGACGACACACATTAAATTGCTTGAACGCGCTCCAAACATTTGCTCGCAAAGCTGCTCAAAAGACCATGTCAGACACTAATCTAAACGGTCCTCACATGATCTGACCAAGATTATGTCTGGGCTTTAAAAGAGACTGTGACCTCTGAGTTTGTTTCGCTGTTTCTTCTCGGAGTAGTCGGTTAGGAATCGACGACCTCATCTAGTATTAATTTTTTTTTTTCTTTTTGACGTTTAAATGTTATTTAAATTCATTTAAGGCTGATTTTTCCAACGCTAGATATTTTTATCGAAGGAATGCTTTTGAATTTTTGACAGTTCTTCTATACAAAAACTGTCAGACGTCAATTTAATTCCACGAATAAAAAATATTTGTAGATTGAAAAATCAGCCCTTCTAGAAATAAAATAGGTATCATTTATGAAAACAATTCGATTCTTTGTAACCCTGTATAGTTAAAAGCACCAAGACTAAGTAGATATGGAAACGATATCGTCGAGAAGATTGTTTTTCTAACCAAGTTTGTTTTTGATTTTTTTACCATTTTCTTTCAAAACATTTTTCCATTTTCCATCTCTAACAAAATATTATATTATTATATCATTACTAAACTTTATTCAATCACAATAAGTCTAAGTAGTGACATCTTTTGATCCTCCACACACTCGCTTTCCGCTGACAACCGGTTATAATCCGGATAATATCCGTTCCGGATGACAACATCCCGCAAGTTTCAAACTGATTTGTCTTTAAGACAGCTCGGATTGGTCGAATTAATTGTCTATTTAGGGAGACGTACCTGTGTGCTAGTTGGAGACATTGCTTAATTAAGGTACTCATATTCATTAGGTCCCATAGAGGGTGAAGACTTGGGCGGGTGTATAAATCGTTGTTATTATCGTTATATATGTATAAACATAAAAACTATTGTTATTGGATGCTCTCGCCCTTGAAGACTAACTCACCTGATTTTAACTGTTTAATGTGGTGAACAATGGTGCTTGTTTTTTTCCTTTTTAATTATAAAAGGGCTTCAATCTATACAGAATATGCCACCCTCATCGCTCCAAATCGACTTTACATACTTACTACTACAGAACTAAAAGTTATTTTACACTATCTCTGCAATTAATACCAATGTTTATCGGTCGATCGGCGATAACGATGATGTAAAAATTACCCTGATTTTACATAAGTTACCGTAAAACTTATCTGAATCCTAGTGAAAGTCATTAAAGCAATACGAAACGGTTTCAAGACCAAAATAGTCTTCGAATTTTTGGTTTTGAGACATGTTGGTTTCCTCACGATGTTCTCCTTCACCGTTTTGAGAGCAGTGGTGATTAAATAAAGTATACAAAGTAAAGCACCTGGTATGACTGTCTGTCACTTACTCCTATTTAATAACAACAGATTTTTTTTTTAAAAAAACGTTGCCCCACACTAGGAATTACTCCTGTATCGTGGGTGCGTTCACAAACATTTAAACTCACATACACAAACAGCCAGACCCGGAACAACTACTTGTAGGCCATACAAATGTTTGTTCCGTGCGGGAATCGAACCCACGACACGCAGCGCAGCAGTCAATCGCTTAACTACTGTGCCAACCGTGCCGTCGAATATTATTATATCCGTTTAGAAACCGATGGTATGGTAAGGGTCGCTTAGAAACACACAAATTCTCTATTCAATGGGAAATAAGGCAGATGGGTAGAATGCAATAATTCAACAAATTCTAACGAAACTAGTAAAATATCCGATTTATTATTTTGACTCTCAATACTAGAGACACATCTGATTACCATAACTTGGGCCCAGACAATACCCAAACGCACCCTTAAAACAATTGAGAAATTATCCAAAATAGCCATAAACCGATTCTGTGCAAGTGTGCGAATATGTGATAAGCTTGGTGTTTTATAAGAATTTAGGAGACTGATGTGTTAAGACAGGGCAGTCGGCTTGAGACCGCTTTAGGGTGCACACGTAATATTGTAGGCTAGTGAAGTTAGAGGACTAGGTGAATGCCAAGCGGCCATGTCCGAGTGGGCTGTCGCAGGAGAGCGATTAATATTAAATAAGTTTAAATATAGTTGGGTTGAAGCCCAGATTAGACTAATCTAATATTTAACGTAGTATGTGTGTGTCTGTTGATGTGAGCCCTTTAATATAATAATTATCCTAGACAGATAGAGTTATTAAAGTTCTTGTAACTACGCAGACAGAGGCGTGTTGCTGGGGTTTGTTGCGCCACTTCTTCTCCCCAGCCCAAACATTAGGAAGTGGTGAAGGGAGGGCGCTTTGGGGCTGTCTATAGACCTTTAAGAGAGTTGAACCACAACTCAATTAATTAATGATTTGAGTTTCGATCCTTAACTCTAGTATCTAATAATTCTTGAATATTGTATTCTTTATCTCAACCAATAATTTAAATTCAAAGATCTTTATTGTGACACAGTGTGTGTGTGGTTACAGAGTTCTTATTGAGTTATTTTGGTTAATTCGGTCAGACTGATACGAACACGTGTCTTGCAGATATGCTTCTTATGCAAAGGGTGAATTCCAGGGGTTTTGGTGACCACATCTATCTCATCTCATCCACTCCAAGGGCTGATAGGGACCATGTTCCAAGAGGACGAGGTCGACGCAATGCCGCTAGAACTAGACGCCCCCCTGATAGACAAGGATGGTGGAGTGTGGTTCTTAAACCCTTAGGGGGGACCGATGGATGGATGTTTGTTACTCTTTCACGCCAAAATTACTGAACGGAATTGGATGAAATTTGGCACACAGATAGTTAATAACCAGGATTAACACATAGGATACTTATGGATACATTTTTATCACGATATTCCCACGGGATCGAAACTTATGCGGGTGAAACTAAGGGGAGCAGCTAGTATTTATCATTATTAGAAAAAACTGGCCAAGTGCGAGTCGGACTCGCGCTTCGAGGGTTCCGTACAAACTTTTAGTTAAGTAAATAGTTCGTTCATCGAATCGACCTTATAGATTTAGAGAAAATCCACGGAACAGAGAACTCTCTTTGTCCTGTGATCCAATCACAATACCAACGCTGCGACATTTTTATTTTTTAAATGTCGAAGCACCATGCTGAGATAGGAGCCTTTTGGGCTCGTATAGGACTTTCTGTTTAATTTTTCCTTTTGTTACTTTTTTTTATATAATTTGTTTTATTTTTAGTTTAGTTTATGATCCTGTACGAGTCGCAATAAATAATTTTTCTTTCTTTCTTTCAATGTATGTACCCATGTACTTATATAAATTACTAAAGTTCATAAACTATGAAAGTACCAAACATTCCTCTTACGAAAAGATAAACGGGTTGAGGGACTTAACTTTACCGTTGGAAAACTGTTGTCCCCATACATCGACATGGGTCGCGGTTAGTTTACCAACTGCAAATAAGTTTGTAATCACAAAAGTAATATTTTTTTTTTGTGATGCAACTACAAATTTACAATTTTCGGATTGAATCCTTTACTTGTGCTACTACATGAAATTGCTTCATGCCAAATTTCATGATTCTAGGTAAACGGGAAGTACCCTATAGATTTCGATTCCCTTGCGAGTGTCAAAATATGCGACAAAAACGGAGCATTATTATGCTCCGTTTTTGCCTTATCTTTTGATCGCGTTGACTTAGAAGTTTGATTTTTTAACTGCTACAATAAACTACAGACTTGAGTATTTGATATTAATTTCGACTTTATACCTCCACGCGTTCCTGAGAAAAAGGGTCTTGACAGACGGACAACGAAGTGATTGACGATTGATTGAAAATTTTATCAGCCTAGGGTAATTTAGGAACAGTCACACTGGGCAAACCACAACCTACAACTCATAAGTCATAAAATTTAAGTTTTAATCAAAATGTACAACCAGCCACAAAATTTGGTCGATAGTATTGAAAATGGACGATAAAATGATACTTTACGACTGAATTGTATCATTGTAGTTTAAAATCCTATAAAATTTACTATCTCTGGTATTATGCTGATGTTTTATTGGTCCTACAGTTCATACAATCAGACCGCAGACACCCATAAAATATTATTAAATTGTCATCGCTTTTATATTATTTTAGTTTCAAAATCGTTAACGTCACTAATTAGAATTAAAACAAGAGAAGGTCTAAATTTCTTCTCTTGTTTTCTACTCAAAAATGACGGAATTGAACCCTTTAGAAGAAAAAATATTTAAAAAAAATATTTCTGTAGAGTTCAAGAAAACCAGCACAAAATATTAGGTATATCCGTATTCATTTTGGCACAGTTTTTTTTTTTAATTTTTGAATGGCCATGTGTTTGTCTTGGAACATAAAACTGAGCCAATCTAGTGCCATTTGATGCCTCACTGCACGTCATAAAGTAAATGCTGGGAATCTTGATGTATCCACGGCATTTTATGTCCTTGCTCGGTATCTTTGACACGACACATTATGTTGTGAACGTGTGAGATTCTTCACGATTTTCGTTCATCGTTTTAAAGGTGAAAATATTAAACTAAAATTAAGTGATATACGTTCGAGAGCTTGGCTTTTGAGCTACAGATTTTTATTAAATTAATATTTATTATCGTATCGTCATATCGCTTCTGTAGTTGATAGTAGTGTCGGACTGAACACACTAAATTGCTTTATAGTATTTTTTTAACACATGTGCTTGAAAAGTAGCTCTTATTGCACCACATTTTGGTTCACAATGCAGTATACATAATTTTATACGCTGTTAGAAAAATTCGTAATTTAACTGACATAGAGACAGCCCGTTTAGTGTACTTTAGCTATTTTCATAGTGTAATGTCGTACGGTATTCTATTGTGGGGAAATGCCGCTGATATTCAGACTATCTTTGTTTTGCAAAAGCGAGCTGTTCGATCAATTTATAAATTAAGTCCAAGACTCTCGCTCAGAGAAAAGTTTAAAGAGATTAATGTTATGACTGTGCCTTCTCAATATATTTATGAAAATCTTTTATATGCCCATAAAAATATAAAATTGTTTAAAATATACAGTGATTTCCATGATATAAATACTAGGAACAAACACAAATTTGTTGTACCTACAACAAGGCTCAAGAAAATAGGTGGGTCGTTCAGATGCCAATGTATACGCTTTTATAATAAAGTTCCAAGCCCCGTTCAAGATCTAAGCCTTAATAAATTCAAATCATTCATTAAACGTAAGTTGTGCCAGAAAGCCTTTTATACCGTTAAGGATTTTATCGAGGACAAAAAGGCTTGCGATTGAGTTCCAATTTTTTTACCTATTGAATGTTCTTATTTGTCTGTTTAGTTGTTTTTTTTTAATATACACTTTGACATTAATAAATTTTATATAATTATACTATGACATTTGCTTACTTTGTAAAGTATTATATTATTTTAATTATTGTGAATGTGAAGACTATGTGGGGTCACTTTAATTTTATCATATTTTATTTTCTCTCTGTTCTCTTAGTTTTTGTCATGGTCTAGCAGTTTGAGTAATTAATGTGGCCTACCCAAATGTCCTTTCTTTGGAATCGAATCGTCGAGCTCCTTAAGTTTTGAGTTGAGCTGCACGATTTCTGACAAATGCGTGCACTGACTGGACTAGGTCCTCTCAATCTGTGTGGTTCTTTCCTCAAAAGACCATCTCAGACATCGACCTGCATGGTCTTCATATGAACCTCTGAGTTTGTTTCGGCCTTTCTTCTCAGACTAGTCAGATAGGAAACGCCGACCTCATCTAGTTTTAAAATATGATTACCGCGTAAAAGTGTTTGTAAAAACCTACTTACAAAATAAAATCATTTATCATTTATGTTTTACGAAGTTTGATTTATTTTTTCTTTGCAAGTGTGTTGAAAGTCGTCATTTGATACGCGTGAGCATTTTTCAGTGCACACTTGCATGAAAATATAAATGGAGGAGGAGTAGTGGTGGCCTAGTGGCCCCGACTTATGAATGGTAGGTCGTGAGTTCAAACCCAGACATCCACCCACATGTGACCGCTACTAACCCGCCCTGGGCCCGCGTGGTGGATTATGGCCCACTCCCTGTCATAGAGCCGAGGCCTGTGTCCCAGCAGTGGGAACATTATAGGCTGATTATGGTTAAAACGTACTATTGTCTTCGCGAATACGGTTGCCACTAACCTATACATTACAATTAATTTGTTTGTTGGTCAATCTCTTCTTTAAGTATACCAAATAAAGTAATCACAGATAATTAATATAACCTCAAACACCTTTTATTTTCCAAACCATTCCCCCACAACCCATTCTCTTTATAAGTGCTGGCGCATCAGATAAGCTAAAGAACCTCAAGGTGGTTATAACCGGATATCCGCTTTGTAATATTCGATTTAAATGCATGCTGCGACAGCCACCTGGCGGCATGTGTGTATACTAAATACTGCTACACACGTAGGTACGTACACACAGGTCAATCGAGTTACCTTCCTGGCAGATATTCCGTCTTGTCGGCGCAAAACCTTTGGTTGAGAAGAAAATTCTGAAATAATTTTGTGGGTAAGGTGTTTGACGTGGTTTTTTTAATGTCACGGCATTCGTCGTGTGTAAAAGGCTACATACAACATGTATTAGAAAGGTCAGGATTTAGGGTCATATTTAAGGGTATGCTACAGACTCTGTAGCATACCCTTAAATATGACCAGACCTCCAGACTATCAAACTGAAAAACTTTTACCATAGGGCCATCATCGTAATCGCGAAAAAAATAATCAGCCGTCGCATACGTTTGGGGTGAAAAGGTATTGAAGTTGAGAATAAGATATTTTTTTCGCGACAACGATGTTGGTCCCATGGAGAAAGCGCCCTTAAATATGACCACACTTTACTGATACATGCTCTATAATATTATTGGGAGAATAGGGACTCCCAATAAAAATATTACTAGGGTAAGAGGTATACGAAAACGCTACTGCGATCATAAGTTTGTCTTCGTATCATCATCATCATGCTCTAGGTCTCCTTTGTCGCCAAATATGAAACAGCAAAAAAAAAAAAACCTGTGAAATAAAAAAAAATATTTTTTCTGTAATTTAACACGGTATATCTTGGTAGATTGAGCGATAAGACGGCCCATTGTGTCACCCTATGTAAAATTTAAACTTATATCCGTAATCCACATTATGTATATTGTATATAATAAAGAGTCATAATCATCTGCCTAACCTTTTCCCAACTATGTTGGAGTTGGCTTCCAGTCTGACCGGATGCAGCTGAATACTAGTATATTACATGAAGCGGCTGCCTTTCTGACTTCCACAACCCAGTTACTGGGTAATACGTTACTTCTTGTCAAATTTTTGGGCTTCTGACGACACGTAACGACTTTCAAAGATCCACAAAACACAGCCGGGACCAACGACTTAACGTGCTTTCCGAGGCACGGAGGGGTCTTGATATGTAAAGATGGTCACCCATCCACGGACTGCGGCAAGCGTAACTTGACCTGCTTGATTGACCCGTGCGGCTGTTATTACTTAGCCACAATAATGTAATAAAGAGTATTCTATTCTAAATACATCCACCACATTTTCAAGCCCCCAAGGCTATTCCACCCACTGACTTTCATTTCACAACAAAACATAAAATGGCGGACACCCATACACATTCCCATTTCCTTGTGCCTCATCCCTTTAAATGTCAAACTCAGAAGGAAATCATGGACCATGCTTCAGACTCCATTGAGCATCGAACGCTATAAAACAAGTAACCGTTTTATCACCTATATCTTGTTTGAGAGGGTCAGCAATGTGGCATGATCGATTACTCCGTGTGCTAAACTTTATAGGGATTATGTTAACACTTTTTCTTGTGGTTTTATTAAGTTTTGAGGGTTTGGGGAGACGTGTAACTGTCATTGGTTCGTTTGTAGTTTCGCTATTTTGTTGGTCTAAGGTATACTTATAAACTCACATGGTTTGGTTGTGTGTCAATGTCAATCAGGTACAAAAGGTAAAGTGCTGTTCGTATTATTTCACTGTAATGTTGTTTGTTCGTCTGCTTCCTGTGTGATAAATGATTGACTTATATGTTTTAAAAGCACTTGTGGATCGATTTGTTATTCTCATGGCAAGTATTTAATCGAATCTATAATCATTCCCATTTTGCGCATAAAAATATTATTGACCACTCATATATAATGACAGCGCCTCTTTTTATGAATCTCAAATATTTTATATTTGAGGGTTCTAAAAATGGCTGGCCGCTGCCGCAGCACCGCTCGCTTTGCACGCTCGGCTCGCGGCCGGTTGGTCGCAGTTTTAACCTAACCTAACACATTTGGCAACCTAAATGTTTTGTTGTAGCACACAGTACACCATGTAGGACAAGAAGATAGATGTCGTTGAGTTAATGTCGTTATTATTAGGAATACCCACTTTGTTGGCTTCAATTTGTCACGTTTTGTTCCAACTTTTGTTAAATGCATTATTTTTACTGTACCTTACAGGATATAATTATAACTGGACTAGCTTAGTTGCATACAATTTGCACTCATAAAATATTTAACACAGATGTCAGTTCTCTTTGCTAGAAAAACTTTAAACGCACCACAAAAAAAATGTTGTTTTACGAAACAAGAAATAATTCAAAATGGTCGTATAATCAGTTTCCTTTGAAACGCTTTCAGTATAATAGTTTTAATTTAGCATCCTCGCTTACGACTTACTTGCGAATACTTTTGTATTTTTTAGTTCCCTGAGGAGACATGTCTGGGATAAACTCTTTCAGACTAAATGTGATCTGGGTAACTGAAAACTTGAGTACGTCAACAAAGGAGGAGCCTTTTTATATTTATGTACATTCTTAATAGAACTGCTATTTTAATCTTCTTAATCCTCTCTCTTATGTGGACGTACTATGTATATTAGAATAGTTCATTCAAATAATAAACCGTGTTTGAATTATTGAATAAACTATTTGCTACGCTACGCTGCTTAAATTGGCTACGCTGCGCTACGCCGTAGCCCGCACTTTGCTACGAATGTCATGATCTGCCTTTGGTTCGTAGGAAACTTACTTAGTGGTAAAAAAATGCTATTGGTGATATTAAATGACAATAACACTTCCTGTACCTAATCGGAAGTTCCCCTATATGATTCTACGCCTTTTTATAGCCCCTTGGATTGACATTTTCGAATATATTTCTACATAAATATCCACAAATCTTGTACAACTATTTCCATATAACATACTTACACAAAAAAAGGTTCAAGAGATTCGTTCGCTGTATCGTTAATAATGCTAAACTAAAAGTGATTGCCAATAGCCGGGTCCCCAGAGTACTTGCGTCTACTTTGAGTACTCAAGGAACATATAAAAAACTGGAGGTATCAAAGTTCCTCTTTGAAATCCAACTGTGGCAGGCCGCCCGGAAAATTAATATGGAGTCACTCGATGGAACTAAAAATTTCGGTCTTGCATTGATGTTTTGTGTGTGACTGTACTTTTATTTGGAGATTGTAGGAACTAGTTACGCGAAAATGTGTCTGTGTATTTCTTTCATATTTTTCTTCTTCGTCAAAGTATTTATTCGTGTGCTTTTTGGTGATACAGCAGGTCTTACAGTTAATTTATGGAAACTCAAAAAGCTACCCATTGGGCATACACTCTTTAACAATATAAGAATCATCATTCATCATCAACATCAATCATCATTTTTCATTTTTTTTTCATTCATCATTTGTTCATCTGTACATCATTATTATCATCGTCCACAGCCCGACTTCATCCACTGCTAAGAATAGGCGTCTCTTTTCTTGTGGCAATCTCCACGGTCCGTGGCAGCGTCATCCAGGTTCTACCCGCGATTGCAACAGTATCGTCCGTCCATCTCTGATTCAGGTTTATTATTCAGAATTGTTCTGAATAAAAAAGTCAAACTACTATGCAGTTAACTTGCAACTGACAACGTTAGCAACCTGTCAGTAGCCTCACATGTATTTTAAAATGCAGCCATTACCTATTTCTGCACTGCAAGCAGAAACTTCAAAATTTGACGTTCAAAAAGTGCTGATTCCCAGCCTAATTTGAATAAATGACTTTTGATTTTGAAACGAATATGACGAGCTGCTCATATCAAAGACAAAACTGTGGAAAGTCGCCCTGTCATGTCGGTTGACCATTCCTTATCAACATGCGCCAAACACACATGCAATTTCATACAATATCATGCTTATCACAAATATCATGTCATCATCGTCACAGCCAACTTACCAGGTCACTGCTGGCCTCTTACCAGACACCCTCTAGCTTGCTCCCCACCCTACTTTCATCCAGTTAACACCTCGGGCCGAGTGCCCATTGTCCAAACAGCTGGTTGACACTTCCCGTGACCCAAGAGCTAGATTTTTACCTTGATCAGAGGCTAAGCATTGCCATACAACGTGGCAATACCGCCAGCCCCTTGGCTACATTACCACTCGACAGCGATGCGGATGAATTTTTCGACGCCATATTTTAGTTTTAGTTAGGTCAGGTTATATTTTAATTTTAATGGTGTGTTAGTTGATTTTGGGCTGATTTTTCCATCTCCAGATAACTTTTATTCGAAGAATAAAATTGACGTTTGACAGTTTTTGCATGAAATAACTGTCGAATATTCAAAATTATTCCTCGAATAAAGTTATCCGATGATTAAAAAATCAGCCCTTAGTATAAGAAGTTTATCCAGTGTATATATTTTTATCTTTTTTAGGGATGAGTTTTCCAACGCCAAATAATTTTATTCGAGGAATAATTTTCAATTTTAGTCAGTTTTTCCAAACAAAAGCTGTCAGACGTCAATTTTATTCTACGAATAAAAATTATCAGTCGACTGAAAAATCGGCCCTTGATAAATAATTAAGTCCACTTAACACTATTTTACTAATATTTGACAAGAGTTTATTTTATATTAAGTGTCAAGCGATTTTGCTCTGAAAATGATTATGTTACAGGCCCAGTTATATAAACGGTATTCGTATATGATTCATACAGCACATAGCGGTGCTAACTGCAAACTGGTCAGCGTTATTACGGGCTGCGTCCAACTTTCACCGCACCCGATAATCTGCAAGTTTTTCCCTGCAGCCCAATGTGGGTCAAGAGAAACTCGGAAGGGGCGCTTTAGGCCTTCTGCATACTTGCGGATGTGTTATGAGGTTGCGACAAATTAAGTTGTACAGAAGACCAATTCTTGTATTTAAAAACGTTCGAAATCTCATCTCGGTGATAAAGTGTCAAAAACTTGTCAAAAATGTAGGTAAATTAAAGGTTTTTGACTGATTGTGTTATTTTATCCAAGGTTTAGGAAGTAAGTGGCCGATTAAAATTCTGAAGTTTTGGGCTATAGTGAATTGGAGAAACCTTCCTAATTCCTGGTTTCATATTTTTTTTGAGTGTAAATACTGTTTTTATGTTACATATTTCTGGGAAGCTGTGAAAATAAAATATTGCTCGTGTAAATAACATTTTTGAATTGATGATTTCAGTGTATATTTTTTGCTTTGTAAAAATAAAATTGCTGAACTTTTTCAATTTGAAGCATGCACTATTTGACTACCGACAATTAAGCTAGGAATGTTCCATCAAACAAATATAGTTATTATATCAATAGCGCAGTTCTCGACTCGAGGGAAATTTAATTTACAATTAAATCACAACTACAGACCGTCCAGCATTTATTAAGCTTGCATATTAAAATCGCAATTAGCATTTCCACAATTATTTAATTATACGTTCAAATGCAGAATCTGGCATTTGCAACCACCTTTATGACACACACATTTGTATTCCAACTGAGTATTGTGTTGGGTCGGTGTGCTCCGTCGAGATGCAATGTGTGTCGATACACCCCACGGGTGTGCGAGTGTGTTCCCTACATTTTTGAGTGTACGTTTTGCTCATGACGGAATATGCGCTTGTAGTGTATGTGATGTGTGTGTTTTTTCATATCGTGTGGGTATGTGTGCATGCTCTGCGGTGTATGGAGTACCGTTTGAGGGACCCAACAACTGATGGATTGTTTTTCCCTCCAGAGACGTGATTCGCTTTATGTATGAACTGTTGTGTGAATCTGGGGACGGTAGCTCCCCCGTGTTATTAATTATTTAGTATTTGTGTGTGTGAGTGGTACCGGGTCGTTTGTTTGTGGTGTGATTAAAATTTGTCGTGTGTCGAAAAAGTGCGATATATTGTTCGATGTTTAGCGTATTGTTCGGTTTATTGGGGGTTGCGAGTTCAGACAGGACATTTATTTCAGTCTCGATGTCATAGTATGTCTGCTTTATATTTCCGTGATCAATTAATATTCTCATGAAATATTACCTTCGAACCATTTTCTATTCTTTCTGTATTCTTCTTGTAACTCTCTATTGCTCACAGTTTCGAACTGGAGTTGGTTGTTTGAACATCATACCCGTTGTTATTATGTACTGATTATTACCTGTTATGGTTCTAACCAAGCTATGTGATACAGCTTGGTTGGAGATATCACATGCCTAATAAAAGGCTGACTAATCTACTTGTATTATACAGTCAAATTCAATTAGTTAGCGAAACATTTTTTAGGGGCAACAGTCAAGGTAGTCATGTTACGTAAAGTGTGAGTTGAGAAAATATGTTTTATCGTTTTTAGATATTGATACCAATTACGTCTGTGAAGCTTACACTAACAAAATATTTCTTTAAACTGATATTCCAAGTTATTACACTAATTGCGGTCGATGGCCACCAAAAAAAACACGAATTTTTTTGTTTGTTTTATCATGTTTATACTTATCACGTCTGCGGAGTTTCACTAGCTAATTTAATTTCACCCTGTATACACACATGTCTATCTCTTTCTTTTGTACTAAGCATTATTTCTTCTTCTTTTCAGATTCATGTCTGCTTACACCAACATCATCAATGCTATCACAGTCAAGTGAGTCAATATTTGTAATTAAAATAATAAAACTTCAAATTTTTATCATTAAAATAATCATAAGTTTTAAAACTTCTACACTCATGTCACTCAAGCTCGTTCCACCGTAGATCTCATCCCTGCCTGTAGGCTGGATTGAGGTCAAGAGTGAGCCCATTGTCAATAAAAAAAAAGTTTTACATGCGTATGTGTATTTTCGTTTAAAGAAGGCTAATTCTCGTTATTTAAAACATTCAAAATCTAGTCGCAGTCTCATCTCGGCGACAAACAAATGTCAAAAACTTGTCAAAATGTAGGGAGACTGAGATCAGACCGTGAACGTTCTTAAAATTACGAGAATTGCCTCTCTGTTCTTTTTAGCGTGTCAATGGCACTTTTAATAAAGTCGGCCCAGAATTAGGCAATGAGTTTAGCACGTTCAGGTAGCGTCCATCAGCTTCTGTAACACGCTGGAGACGATATTAAGTGTCCCATTGTTTGTGCCACAGCACCACAGTACACTCCAGGGCGGAGACATCTGTGAATGTCCATCTAATCAGGTTTTCCTTGCTTCGACCAACCTGGGTTCGGAGTCTATTTAAAGACTTGTGTCAAATCAAATCAAAAGTCATTTATTCAAATTAGGCTGAAAATCAGCACATGAAAGTCAAAATTACAAAAGATAGTCCCCTAAAAACGCCCACCCTTCACCGCTTCCTAGTGCTATTGCTGGGAAGAAGAAGTGGCGCAACAAACTCCCCAGCAGCACAGCTGTCTGTTCAGTTAAAAAATACTTGATTGTATACAATACTAGGTACCTATGTTCGGTAATTAACATTACAAGACCAGAACATAAAATTAAATTATTGGCCATATGTCAGCTAGCCACCCACGCCAATACCTATACCAACAAATATAATAAAAACTATACGAACTCAAGCTAAAAAATAATTAACTAAAATTAAAATAAAAAACTTACTATCCAAATAAAAGCCTCCAGGCATAAAGGGCGTGACAGCTTACATATTTATGCATTGCTGAGTTCTGTTCATGTAAACCAAGGCTCATGTCCGGGTGGGAGATTTTCAGCAGGTGGAACGAATGGGAACCTGTAACTCTACGTTGGATATTCGATACTTTGAAAAAGGAACTAAAGTTACTGGCCTCATCGACCGGCCTCATATTAAAACCTTATAATTTCTCAAGCTTTTCACACCAAACTTATAAAGTAAAACTTTTATATCACATTGAAGGAATACAAATATTGAACATATTTCGAAAACTATATTTCAAAGAAAAACATTAACTTGTCAAACACTATGTGCATAGGTGTGTCGTTTGACGGAAAGTTTGGCCAAAATTGTATGTGTAGAAGTAGGTATGTAAGAAATAATATGTAAGAATGGTTCCAAGCATTATCTAGTAGTGTTTCTTTTGAGACTTTAATAAGAACCCCTATTACATGGGACTTAAACATAACTAGCGAAACGTGGGTGTACTGTAGGTACACCTCTACCTACCTCTTGGGGTAGCAAGGTGTGATGTTATGTTATTCTATACAGACCGATACAATCTTTTCCTGCATATAAATATGTCCAGCACTCACGACTGAACGTTTATACCTAATCACTTAATTAATGAGGCATCGCAACTACGTCCCCTCCCGAGCTTCGATGAACCGCCGCATGATTTATTCAGCAGTATCCATCATCAGGCCCGGGTTATCTGTCCGCCGGGAGGGATCTACGTAGACTTGCGTGGAACGATTAACGAAACAACTTGCTGAGAAATGGCTTAAATTAACTAAACACTTGACCTGTTAGTCTTGTTGTCGGTAACAAGCATTGAATACAGGGGGTTGTAACTGTAACAGTAACTGGGTTGTGGAGGTCAGATAGGCAGTCGCTCCATGTAAAATACTGGTAGTCAGCTGCATCCAGTTAGACTGGTATCCGACCCCAAAATAGTTTGGAAAAAGCTAAGCACAAGGAACAGGTAAAAAAAAGTGTGAAGTGACCGAAACTTGGTCATCAACCTGTTTCAAAGTATCTTGGTCGTGTTGTGTACTGTATATCTATGAGCTAACAAGCTAGTCTCAGGTCATCTCTGGTAAACAAATTTCTAGGCAAGGATAACATTGACAACAACTTTCCCCGAGAATCTGTAATTAATATTACAGAGCATATAGATAGACAGCAGTATTAGTTTCAACCTAGATACACTGAGTAATTCACATAGATAATAAAAATGATGATGATGATAATAGAAATACAAATAAGATGCTGACCATAGTAAATTAATAAGCGGTCAAATCAAAATATTTTATTTCTCATAAACCAACATGGGCACGTATGAAACGTCAGAAGCTAGGTGCACGGTTCCAATTGATCGTTTCCTATGGAGAAGAGCCGGCAAGAAACTCCACGGTTACTCTTTTAAAAATAATTGGCTTTTACAATGATTTCAAATAACAGTAGGTATAGGAGGACAGCGTAGGTCTGTCAAAAAGTACCATGTACTGAATATAATCCTCACATTTACAAAATATAAAATAATCTATCAAGCCGACCCCAACATAATTGGGAAAAGGCTAGGCAGATGATGATGAAGAGAATCCCCCTATCGATATTTTGCGAATGGTCTATTTCGCACTCTGCCAGTCGGACGCGCTGGTAAGAGCACATTTATAACACTAGAAAGGGCGCAACGGGCCCTGATCAAAGTCGCAATAAAAAAACCGTTCAGATTCCCTACTGACCTTGTATACCACGAGTTTCAAGTCCTCAGGGTAAGACAAATATTTGTACTCCATGCAACGCAACAATAAAAAATCGACCTGATTACAAGGATATAATAAACAAGTACCCATACCTAACTAGCTAGACGCTGTACCTATTTTTCCCATCCCAACACGTACAATAAAGTTATCAAAATCTGTGACCTAAAAGACTGCTCAACCACCACCTGTAAAAAAATCCTAACTACAGCTCTTTCAAAATTATCATACGACGCCACCGAAGCTTTGCTATAGCACCTACACACACATACACACACACATACAAACACAACCTCACCATAACAAACACACACCATAGTACAAGCCTTAGGATAAACCAATATTATTTTATTTTGTTATCAGAATCGCACGAATGTTTTATTTATTTGTTTTAACCCTTAACTTTTTTTTGTAACTATTTAACATCCTCAAACTGTAATGTGATCTTTAATATTGTAAAATTGCTCTCAAGAGCCACAAGATACAAGCAATGCTTAGTTTGTGGCTCACCGAATCCGTCACATTGTATTTTTTACTTTTTTGAAGAATAAACTTTATTATTTATTATTTATCTATCAAAAGGATAAATAAAAAATACAATATGAAAACCAAATGATATGATTGCAATTACAATCACTAATAAAGATTTGAAATTAGAATTGTCTGAACATAATGTCAAATAATAAAAAAAATATGTCAAAGAATTATACAGTAACCAAAATCGGTCGGGGAATTATTATTATTTTTGTTAAGTCAAAGTTGCAATTGTTATTCCACGAGATTTAATTTGAAAGTGTATACATATTAATGCACATAATATATTATGTACGTCAACTGTACGTAAATATAAAAGTTCCCACTTTACGCAAATGCTAGAAACCCAGCCTATTTCTATTCCTAGTTCCATAAAGCCCCCTCAGAGCGCAGCAGACCGTAGAAACACAAAGAGAATCATAATATACAGGGAGATATGAATAATATGAATATTGCGAAAAATATTCGGCTGAGCGAGGAATTTAATATATTCCACCGAGCTAATAAGTATTGGAGGAAACAAGTTTTTTATTGAACGATATGAGACCGGTTGGGAGATGACATGTGGAGAGGTTAGGTGTGATCCTTCGTGGAGGAACATTATTTTTGAGCAAGCATCTTGATGCATGTTTTCTTTAGGTAAGTAGTAATTTATTTACTAAAAGCCTAGGTAACATCAGTGTTATTTCAATAAGGGATGGGTATGGCTATTACGGATGAGAAAGTCCCTGCCCTTCAAACTAAGAAAATCCTGTATCTTGAAGGGCAGTGTACTTTTAAGTGATTGACACGTGTTTTGTGTTTTGTTTTTTGTGTGTTTTGTTTAAATTATTTATTAAATGGGCTTAAAGCTAAATGTGAGGAGTGTTTGTGTGTGTGTTGCTGTAGAGTTATATGCTAGTTTTGTTTTTTTCTTCTGACTACATTTATTTTAAAATAACCTTTGATAAGATAATCGTCCAGGCATTTATATGTGTAATTAGCTGACCCAACAGACGTGATCCTATCAATATTTCAATTGATCTCAAGCATCACATATGTACATAAAAGGACGTTTAGTTTTTCCCGAATATTAAAATGTTTCGGGATATTTTTCTTTTCATAAAAACCTAATTCGGAATATTACGAACATTTTAAACCAAAAAAATAGCTAATGCGGTCCAGCCGTTCTCAAGTGATACGCTAGCGAAAACTAAAATGCAACCAACTAAAAATGATATGCGAATGTGGATAGATTCATATGGTGTACACAACAAAGAGTATTGTATTCTAGTCTTGGGTGCGTGTAAAAAAAAACAGAGGTTAATTTCGCTCTAATACCCAAGTGGCGGCCTTACTGTTCAGAAATAATATATTCAGATTTTAAGTATAATTTAGTGTTCATTAGCAGTAATAAAGCTCCTTCATAAAGGACTCTTTCAGACAAAACCTACGAGGATAAATCTTTCCTGCTTTTGCTGGTGAAATTACAAGCACACATTGCATTTTAAAGTTGCTACAATCATCATCATCATCTGCCTAGCCTTTTCCCAACTTCGGCTTACACCCAGATTTAGCTGAATACCAGAATTTTACATGGAGCGACTGCCTATTTGACATCCACAGCCCAGTGACTGGGTAATACGATACCCCTTGGTAAGACTGGTTATTAGATTTTCGGGCTTCTGACCACTTGAATAACAGCCGAGATCAACGGCCAAAATGTCAAGTCAATTTCTGTTGAAGACAGCGACCACTTTTTGGTATACCCTTATCCGTCAGTTGGCCAACCTATTAGCTACATAAAAAACCTCTAAAAATAACGTCACATGTAAACACTACCTAATAAAATTGTCCGCTTCTTAAACACTTAAAAATATTCCTTCAAAAAATCCAAGTAAAAAATAAGCGGGCAATATTGCCCATAATGGCTTTGAATTCAGTTAAATATTGCCTGAAAGACGGTACATTTTATAAGGAGCACAAACACCTAATGAGGGTATGTAGGCAAGTTTGAACGTTCACGGGTCGTCGCGTTTCGAGCGGGAATCTCGCGAAACGACCGAATTCCAACTGATTGCTGCATAGACGGGAATTTTTCGTATTTACTCTTTGTATGTATTGAGTAGGTGTGGAAGATGGAAGAGCGGCATAGTTTCAGCCTCGTAGATAGCTGAAATGGTTTTATTGGTCTGATGTTATGCCTGAGAGTGTTTTTGTGTTGAACTTCTACTTTCGTTAGGTTAAAATAGCCCATACATTTAGGGCTTAAAATAATCTCTTCACTTGTAACCCATTTTAACTGAATAGCAATAGTTAGTAATAGTACCTGTTTAAACATTTGCGACGTATATTTATGTGTAAGAAAGTAATGGTAAAACTCATTTGTAGCTGGTATATCCACGAAACCCCCTTCCATTACCTTGGCCGCGCGAGCTTCTCTCTCGTAACACAGTGCGAGCTACACCGTAGACCAACTACGCCGTAGCCATGCTAAGAAAGCCTCGCGATTGATCTCAACGCTTTTTTTCAAGTCGATCAATTAGTTTTAAACCTACAGCTGTACAGCTAAAATACAATTTATATTAAAAAGTCAGAATAATGCCTTCATGCTACATACACAATGTATTATACTCGTATCATCCCAAAATAAAATACGAGTAAAAACATAAAATACATTCCACAGTTCACAAAAAGTATCCATTCAAAATAAAACGTATTGTGTCCGTATTAAATGTGCCACTAGTCTCCCTGGACATTTATCAGTAACATCGGCTGTCAGCCATTCATCACTAGGCTTGACGTGTTAAATAACTCGACGGGTGCCGCAACGCTTGTGAATTGGCATAAATGGCACAAAATTAACGCCCGATGCGTCTATACATCATTTCGACTATTGACATCATCGGCAATGTTACACGGCGATGTGATCAACATTCTTGACAAACCGAATGCTGACTGCAGTATCTGTGATATAGCTTTGGCACTTATTGCGAACAGTTGCGGCATCACAGCGCTTTTCACATAAATTAAAAGTAATACAAACCATCGTTTTATTGGTTAATTATAACAAGATGATATAGGTGGTTATCATTTCTACCAAAAGACATGCACTGCTGGACAAAGCCTCCTCCAAGCACCGCCACTTCGATCGGTTTTGTGCTTCCCGCATCCAATTCCTGCGGCCTTCACAACGTCCTCGGTCCACCTTGAGGCCTTCCAACGCTACATCTTCTGGTACGCGGTCGCCACTTCAAAACCTAGGCAGCAGTTTCGGCGATTGTGGTAGCCGGATCTCTTCCGGGGATTCTTAGCACGCCTTGCCTCACCGTGGCCGTATATATATATTCAAATAAAATGAAAATGAATACAGAAAATCAATGATTTACCATCTTTGGCGATATAATCACTGTCTCCTTATCCCAGTTATTACTAACCCGCATTCGAACCACGTGATGGCTTACGAGCCACTCCCTCTCACCGAGAGGAGGCTTGTGTCCCAGCAGTGGGAACATTATAGGCTGATTATGCTCCTTTTAATTTGAGGTCGGCGCAACACTGAGAATCAGAACTTTATTTGCTTCGAATGTAGGTACAGGTATAAGATGTTATAAGTACATACATTAATAAGATCGGCTACGCACGCCACGTACTCGCGGCACGAACGCGGCGCAGCGCGTCGCGCGCTCGGCACGTTCTTCTTCCATACTTCTCTATTAGTCGTCATCTCACAAGTCATCCCGTTTCAAGCCCTATCATCTTTTACACAGTCCATCCGTTTCTTAAGTCTTCCCCTACTATAACCATTCACATTCATACTTTCCTCATAGCAAAGAGCATTCCAACGAGAACATTTCTTATAAATACAGAGCTAAAAAAAGGCTTATCAAAGGTTTTAAAACTTGTTTGTTTCAATTAAATTCCCCGATATTTAAATATTATTTTCATTGTAAATTGTAAAGGTGCGATGCATACCATTTTTACATTCCGCGGTACAGGTTCGTCCATTTTAATTTTACATTTCAATTCAGGAAATGGACGGACAATTTAATATACGGTTTTACCAATATTTAATGAAATCGGTAAGGGTATAATCGACCTACAATATTCCCACTGCTGGGGCATAGGCGTCCTTTCTTGTTGGAGAGGGAGTGGGCTGTAATCCACTACGAGGGCCCAGTGAGGGTTGGTAGATGTCACATGTCTTTGAACAGCCGGTTCGCTCACGACGCTTTCCTTCACCGTTTTGAAAACAGTGTAAAGCGCCTGCTTGCGTTTGAACCTACATCTCGTAAGTAGAGACCGTTACCCCTGGGCCACCATTGCTTTCATCGTAAGGGTATTTAATTAATATAATTTCCTTACTATTATGATCATTTTAGTGACTAGCTTCTGCCCGTGACTTTCGTCCGCGTGGAAGTCAACTATACCATAAAACATATTCTGTGGAATTCGGCGTTTGTGTAGCTTTCTGTCAGTATTAAAATTTTTGTAATCGAATCCTTCTACTTCCAGAGATTACCTCTTACAGACAAACAAACAGTTTTATTTTTTTTATAATATAAATTGGATTAAGTGCAAGACTAGATATAATTATGATTTTGAAGATAAGTAGACAGAATTTTTCCGAGGTAAAACCTTTCGAAAAAATCCTTTTTTTTTAAGATCGACTTTTCACTCTCTTATATTACAACCCCACATTATACAAGGTGGCAGGGACATCGACGCCCAACCTTTTACCATGGATTCAATACATGATTCTGAACCGACGAAAAATTTCAACACAGGGGAAATATGTTCACCGGTTATTAAAACAAAATAGCTATTCTATACATTTTGACCGCATAGGACGTTTCTATGAAACAGCAGTTTTTTTTTAAATAATCTAGAATCATGTGCTGAATTCATGGTAACAGTTTGCACGATGTTCCCGCCACCCTGTATATCCCCTTAAATTGAGTGCTTTTGAGGAATATTATAGGTACTGCTACCTATAATATTTCACGCTGAAAAAAGATTAGCCAAACAGCCGATTGATAGCGGATTGCCCTGGTGACGCTCTACGATCATTTATATATCGCCACTCGTGGAGGCTCTTCAATTGCACTCTGCCTAGCACACGACTCTAAAACATTTTTGTTCCACTTCAGCTACTAGCCCGCACTTTGATTTTATGCCGAAACTATGTGCCGAATGCCGATACATTTTTTCAGATACCGGATATTTGTCAAGTAGCATGTATTCCAACTAGTGAATGAACTTGTTTCTACATAAAGTAAGGAAATTAATTAGTTGAACAACTTGTTTTGATAATTTCTATGATTATCACTGTATAAAATGATTAATATAATACTAGCTGACCGGTCAGATGTTGTTCTGTTTCCTAGAACTCGATCGCAGCGCTGCAATACTAGGTCCAATTGTTAATCTAAACCAAACAGGGACCCACTCAATAACACACAAAAAAAACATCAAAATAGGTCCAGCCGTTTAGGAGGAGTTAAGTGACATACACACGTACAAAATAATTATAAATATATAAAGATATAACACAACTAACGACTTACACTAGGTACTGAATTAAATGACTAACTAAATATACATATAAATACAAAAATTCTTTTGTTTTTGGCCACTTAAGCGTCAAAGTACTCGTCCGCATCGCTGCCAACCGGAAACGTGCCCAGAAGACTGGCAGCATAAGCTACCAACTAAATTATCAGTATATTCAAATTACAACTGTAATTCTTTGACAATTGTATGTAATGACTATAACACTGCACATTTATGTAGGGTGTCACTTTGCTTCAAAAAATGGTTTCCCTGACTGTAAATACATAAAAGCACACCCTTTTCCCGGGTGGAGTCAGGCAGTAAGTACATAACACCATATGTCACGACCCTCACATACTTCTTATTCCTAATTTAATTACATTACGCCGCGCCGCCGTCCTGATTGATCAACCTCCTTTAACAATTCCATACAATTTTATTAGGCGCCATTCTTTATAGTATATACGGCTATAGGTACGTATCTCCGGACTAAGAGGCCATACTTCAAGCGGCTATTGTTGCTTATTTCCCGTACATTGTCAGCGGCCACTTGATCTGAGTTCCCTTCTGTGTAGCCGAAATAGCCCGCTTTTGTGTGACGTGGTGTCATGGCGCAGGTATATTATAGACCTTTTGATACACCGCCGGTTTGTTGCTAGCAATTTTTGGGAGGATATTAAAGTAGGTCAAAGAAAAGTGCATACCTACGTACCTATATACCTACTTGTTGTATCTGTCAAGACGTCGAGACGTTAAAATAAATGCTTAAATTAGTTTTTCTCGTCACAACTTTACAATTCAAGTATTTACGTGTTAGTTTAGTGCAATTGTTTCCCTTTCATAAGTATAATTGGATTTTTTTTTAATAGTCTGCACGCCTTTAGCTAGTCGGGTGTTCGGCAAAATCCATGGTTTTTAAAATTTGTTAGGATTTATTTGATAGTTTCAAAATATTGTTATGCATTACTGTTGCTAGTGTCTTCATTTATGGTATTATAATTGCCATGTCCACGTTCTCTATGACAAATACACATATTTATGCAGAACGGATTTTTAATGTAATGATACGGTTCTTAACTGTAATGCTTACGCTTGGTACCTTATAGAAACTGGGTCTGCGAAAGATAATAATTTCAGATACCCACAATATATTGTTTCAATATAACCTGCAGGCAGCCGATAATTTTTCTATTACCTGCCCAATAACATGCCCTTCCCGCCCATAAATGGTGGGGTGTTAAAATTTTAAATTAAACCCCATTTGATATCGCAATAAAGCTTGTCGTAAACTGGAGGGTTCTAACTCTAGGGTGACTTTACACGATAAATTCACTTCATCTTAAAAGTCGGGGCCTTTGTGGTTAGAAGTACTGAAGAATGTGAGTTTGGTTTATGACATTTTTATTGGAACGAAGTTCTTTAACGCGGTTTGCGGTAGGAGTAAACTGGTAGAAATCGTCACGTAACGAAAAAGCGTTATGCCCCCCCCATGCCACTTTCTCTCTCTTCCAAAAAAGAGAATTATTCTTCGTGGTTTTCGAGGGTGCTAAAGTCGATAATCTGGTCAAAATGAAAATCCAAGATGGCGGCTACAAAAATTTTAAAATTTTTGGTCGTGGGTGTCGTTTTCATGGTTCTCGAGGGTGCTAACCACTAGTCAGGTCAAAATGAAAATCCAATATGGCGACAATTGGATGAGAGCTTCTAAAACTTATAATACTTCGTTCCTTCCACGGGTCACCAGACCGCACAAATATTTTTATTGTTTCTGGGAATTAGAAAATGTGTAGCGTCTCCAATTGAGGAACTGTTTCGTCTGATCGCCACCCAATGGCTCCAACATAATTAAACATACATTAATCTGAATTAATATGTACATAAGTCTTGGGGGGGCATTGATGGACCACGCTTGCTTTAAAGTAAACTATCCTCTATCTATAAACGTAGACACAGGCCTCTCCTAAAGACAGCAACACTAAACAATTTCCCCACACCTAGTTCGCATTATAAAACTTTAACCACTCGTGTTAAAGTCCCGTCTTAAAGACTAAGGTGGTAACACTTCCTAACTTGTGAAGATAAATTTACTTCGTTTAAAATCAGGAGCACCTCGAGGCTAGAGTTACCTCAAGCAACGTGGCCGGGCTCCGTTAATATTAACTCCCATGGAACTTCCATGGGAAGCGGCGTTTTAAAAGAAATATGGGTTTTGCGTACTTCTTTTTATCTTTAATAACTGACTTAGAATAAAAAGACTAAGTAACTTTCTTGTGCGGATTTTAAATCTCATAACATAACGCTGGTATGGGGCTAAAGGTGTTGACAGAGGTATCGATGTCAATTCGATATTTTGGAAGTCGAACATAACTAACGAAATGTAAAAATTCTAATTTATTTAAATTATTTTTTCAATCAAGTATGGTAATGTTTAGAGCTTTGAGTGAAGTTGTCCAGATTATTTTGTATAATGGCTGCCGTTGAGCGTTTAACTTTCCTATAATATACGTCTCTCGTGCTAGCATTTTTCTTTATACGATTTAAGATACACTGCAAAGCCTTTACCATTGTACTTGGTTTCCAGTTATATAGCTGTTTGCTCTAAAACAGCGGAAACTGCGACTTTATTGCCTTAGTTTTTGCGCGAGCCGCTGAATAAACAGTTAATTATAGCGTTCAAAAAGGTTTAAAAATCTATGTTTGAATACTTTAAGAGCGCGAAATTCTCTTGTCAAATTAATTCCGAACATTGTAGTTTTTTAAACATGAGTTTTGCTGTAATTAACGTCTGGTTTGGAAATATTTTTGTATACACAACTACGCGCTTTGACATGGAGTGGCGGACACCAGCGTGTATTACCTGTACTTATCTGTATTTTAGAAGTTGTGTGGGTAGCTAAGTTTGAATATTTTTTATATAATATATTTTTTTGTAACATTAGAATAGAGTAATAAGTAAGTAAGCAAATAACAACTAATACATAGTTAACCAATAAAAATATCAAAATTAAATCCTAACTTAACTATATTAACTATACACAAACTAAAACATGGCGTCGAAACATTCATCTGCTTCGCTGTCGAATGTACCCAAGACACTGGCGGCATTACCACTTTGTATGCCAATGCTTAGCCTCTGGCCAAGTTAAAAGCCAGCCCTTGGGCACGAGAAGTGTTAACCAGCCGTTTTGAAACATTTGGATCGATATTTGTATTAAAAGAAGAGGAAAGAGAAAAGACCCCTTGGTAAGACTGGTTGTCAGACTTCTGGGCATCTGACTACCCGTAAGGACTGTCAAAGATCTCGAATGACAGCCGGGACCAACGGCATAACGTGCTTTCCAGGGCACGGAAGGGTCTCGGTATGTAAAGTTATGGACTGTCAAAGATCTACAAACAGATGAATATACCTATTTAAAACTCTTTTAGCGTTACATGATCGTTCTTATTATAGCTAAACTCTGCCAGAAGGCGTTAAAATATGTATGAAAATAATAAAGGCTCCGAAGCATTGCCCGGGGATCAACCAACTATGCCAACTATTCAAATATACAGCTCTGCTTATGTTTGTTTAGCGACATGTGCAGCTATTAAGGCTTCAAATTGAACTGTCGTATGGGGATTATCGTGGCTGCACACCTGTAAATATACAGCATTAAGGGGGATCCGTTAATGTAGTCGGCGAAAATTTGCTTGATAAAAATATATTTCCTGCAAATATTACTATATCGCGAAAATATGACGATTTGCAGCTCTAACTTCGAGAGCTATATTGACATTGTTATTTAGTCATTATCTTATCAGAATTACCGCGTATGGAATTATGATCAACATACAACTTGTATGATCAGCCTATGATGTTCCCACTGGCGGGACATAGTCCTCCTCTCAGTACTAGAGAGTAGGCCATAATCCACTACGCGGGCCAGTGTTTTTGGTTCAATTACATGCCGGTTTCCTCACGATGTTTTCCTTCACCATTTTGAGAGTAGTGGTGATGATATTGAATAGGTACACAAAGTAAAGTGCCTGTGTAGGTTCGAAATCACGACCTACAACTCGTCAGTCGGGACCAATACCACTGGGCCACCACTGCACATATAACTTAAAACAGCGCAATTTGCAAAAACCGTTAGAAATTTCGAATTTCACAGGCACTTTGACGTGTCCCCCTTAAGGTAAATGCAACAGTGCTATTCTGTAAAAATCTCACCGTGAAAAGTTAGGTGAATTGAGCTTGGAGTGAGCTGTCAATAGTTGCAATCCCTAGCATAATGGTTGAACGATAGCTCACTTCACCATAGTTATCACGGTGAAATTTTCGATCGGCAGGTATTGTAGAACCAATCAAAAGTCTCTTACAAATGAATAGCTTCTCATGCTAAGAAAGTAACGACCATGGTTGCCCACACTATTAGTTGGCAATTCTAGACAGTTTTTGAGTTCAGGTTTCATAAATATAACACAGTCAGAATTTACTATGAAAATACATAATAATCATTGCACCCCAACCAACACTTTAGCAAAAATAAAAGCATATTTACCCATTTTCCTTCTTCTGTCTAAACCATCCCGGTTCATAAAATTTGAATGAAAATAATAACGTGTGTACGGAGCGACGCGAGGGAATAGTGCACGGTCAGGCACTATCCTGGTATGCAGGGGATACACTGGGGGATGACTGAGACCTACAATCAGGTTTAAACACAACTGGCTGTATGTTAGAAGTTGGGCATTTGTTGGTTTTTGAGGAATTAATGGGGGATTTGTTGGTTGTTCTTTGTAACATGAACGTTGATGTTGAAATTGATTTTTGGTGTAGTTTCTGATAGGGAAATGTAAAAAATTAAAATGTGTCACAGCCTGAAGATAACGTCATTAAATAATTCTTGCTACAATTAATCGTTAATTGGAAATTGTTTGTGTTACTTAATACGTAGCAGTTTTGATAAAGGGTTTGTAGTGTCCGAGTTTTGCCAAATAATTACGAATAAATGAGTAAATGCAACTGTATTTTACTTAATAGACTTTTGTTTCAAATCGCCACTCACTAATCCAAAACTAAATCCAGTATTATTGTGAAGTATTTAAACTATACATAACACCTCAATGTATACGCACGTAAACAAGTGTGTGCATGTATGTATACGTGGGGATTGCAGTTTGTGCGCTCCAACACCTGCGTGAAATCGCGGGCTGTTAGGTTAAGAACACAACAAGGGCTAAGATGGGAGAAATTAAGTGTAGGTTATGGGGATACAAAGGATGTTGATAAAGGGGGAATTTAAACATTTATTAGTTTGTGGAAATCTAAATTGAATTACCCGGTTAAATATGGCATGTATCGTCGGCCCCATCAGTGTAGGCACTGATGAGAGCGGCGATACATGACACGATACGACGTTTTTTTTAAACTGTACTAGGGCAAAATCTGTGGCAACAAACAGACAGACTGCGTCTTTATGTCGTAGCAGTAAGGGCGATTTTCGATGCGCAAGTTCTACCACTGATGTATGGCTGATTGCACATGTTCACCCCTCTTGCAACCCGGGCGGGCAGACAGCTTAAAATCCAACCCTCGGACTGAACTCGATATCGTGAAAAAATTTCTTCAAGTAAATCAACTAAAGCTTTACCTCACAAGTCGGTCATTGAATCTGTACCCTAATAATTATTGTCACCTAATAATTTACGTAACACTAAATTTTTTTATTTATTATTTTAACCGAAATTGTGTACTGAAACAGAGGATTTCAGCAGATTATTAAAACAATAGACTAGAAATCATCAGGAAACCTCTTTCCAATTTAACAACCATCGTTCGCCGTAAGCCCGCTTTGTGCTGTGACTGTTATGAAAAGCGTTGTTACTAGTTAATGATTCACGCTAAATCATCTATGCATACTTTATGGATTTATGTGAGTATCCTCTTTTGTGATAGTAACAGCATTTTCACTATAATATTAATCTGTTTATAAAAAAAATACAGATGAAATGGTTGATCATTGAGCCAATGAAATAAAAAGGTGGCACACCTAAAGCAGTGGGGCCCAGTGGGAACGACCTGACTTACAAGTTATAGGTCGTGGGTTCGAACCCAGCCAGTCGTTTTCTTTGTGTTATTTATTTCATCACCACTGCTCTGAAAAACCCTGAAGGAAAATATCGTGAGGAACTAGTGTATTAGAACCAACAATTTGAAAACATGTGATATCTACCAACCCGCACCGGGCCTGCGTGATACAGCCTACTCCCTCTTAAAGAGAGGAGGCCTGTGTCCCAGCAGTGGGAACATTATGTTATACCGAATTGCAAGCTTACAAAAAGATAAAGGTTTTTTTTAATCCGACTGCGACTGGTATTTCCAGAGATTAGTACGTTTAAACAAACTATCAAACTCTTCAGCTTTATTATTAGTAAGATATAGATGTAACAAAGACTTTTTCTATCAGAACTTTATGTACTCCTGTATGTACTCGTACAGTTATGGAACATCATCAAACGACGAACCCATAAATCGAATACCCACAAGAAGCTCGGGGGATTATGTCATAGAAGCAAGTATGTCATAGAGGCGTGTCGCCTGTCATTTTAGTATTCAAATACACCTCCTCATAAATTTTGTGGGCTCTACGATATTTGCCACGTTCTTACTAAAAAGAAAAACAAGTTTATGTCTTGTTATTTCATTCATAAAAGATGCCTTGTTATTATTTTTATATTTTAACAGAAGATTTTTTATTGATTTACATAAAAAAAAACTTTTACAACATTTAGCACAACTAACTAGGTATTTATACTAGGTACTAAATTAAATGTCAAACTAACTATACAAATAAGTACAAAAACAAAAGGACACTTAGGCGCCGAAGTATTGCGCCGGCATCGCTGTGGTAGCATTGCCACGTTGCATGGCTTCAGACCGAGAATTTTCCTTAAAAAGAAGACGCGCACTCGGGCCCCATGACCCTTGTGTTTCGACCCCAAACGGCTCAAAACTGTTCCCATAAGGTTACAGTATTTGCGGCGCTTGAGGGTCTCAGCAGCCGCAGAACCTTATGCGTAACTACACTTTTGAGCCATTTGGGGTCGAAACGCTCGGGTCATGGGGCCCAAGCGTGTGTTAGATTTATAAGTATATATATATATATACACTAGAAGTATATGTACCTAAATAACAAGCTTTGAATGTCAGAATGGTTACTAACTGTGTATGGATTTCTGATGAATATGGTTTACAGGGAAAAGGGTTTTATGAATTAAAGCACAGACAGACAAGGCTAAACATTTATTGAATTTTTAGGCTTGTCAGTAATTAATCAGAAAACTAGTCGTCCGTTCGTAAATCTAGGTCATCACGGAGAAGAAGGACAAGAAACTCCGTGGAAACAGTATAAAAGTATTGTATCAACATCTTTCTTACGTTGTCATAAATTATCGTTATCTTTAAAAACAATTAATTCTATCTCTTGGACAACGGTCCAAGAGAACTCAAAATAATAGCAACATAATAACAATAGCTAGGAATATTGGCCATAACATGACTTTACACAACTTTACACAACAACATAGTCTTATGCAATAATTAGGGTATAATATCAAATTAAATAACTTACGTAACATCTGGTCGATCTATTCCACATAACAACAGCACTAGAACTAACAAACTGAACATCTACCAAGCAACTTGCCTTGATAACGTCGTTACAATCCTTTTTATACACTACCAACGTCTTGTACGTAAAAACATCTACCGCCATTTTGAACCAATCACAGATCATCATATATTTTGGCTTAATATCTTCTAACACAGATAATAATAAACAAATCTTATGTAGTGAAACAGTTTTAAAACATTATAACGTAATTAATCAATTTAATAACAGTTGGTTCTTAATTCTTAGACATCAAAAAGTATATCAACATCGACCGACAGTATTGTGCTAATCATTTGAAACAACCTATTATATAAAAATACCACTATAAAATCTAAGATATTATACTACAAGTATAATCAAATATTACTTAATCATTTATAGTAATAACATTTAAGTGTTTTTTTACAAGTTAAGACTGTTGTTTTTTGTAAACACAATATCTAGTCAAATTAGGTACTTCTAAAATGTGACGGATGTCATTATCCAACAAACAATATTCTAATATTATAGTTATATCAAAATGAAATATCTAACACGTGCGTCTCCTCTCTTGTTAAATTATTTGTAAATTCTTTGTCACCTCAAATTAAGCTCAATTGTTGGCTTGTATGAATATTGAATTCATGTTTTAGGTAACATGTATGTAAACGTGTGGGTTTTAATGTAACTAGGTAAAGGCATGTGAATTAATTATTTAGCACATTGACTACCAACTTAATTTGTTGGTATATTCAAATCACGACGACAGTTGTATGAAATGGGTATACAGGGTGGCAGGGACATTGATACGTAACCTGTTACCATGGATTCAGTTCATAATTCTAAAACCCTCAGCGTAGAAATGTCGGTTATCATAAAAAAAAATCTGCTGTTCATAATGCAATATCTCATCATCTGCCTAGCCTTTAGCCGAACTATGTTGGGGTCGGTTTCCAGTCTAACCGGATGCAGCTGAATACCAGTATTTGACATGGAGTGGCTGCCTATTTGACCTCCACATCCCAGTTACTAGGTAAAACGATACCCCTTGGTAAGACTGGTTGTCAGACTTTCGGACTTCTGACGACCCGTAACGACTGTCAAAGATCCACGAATGTGAGCCGGGACAGCTTAACGTGCTTTCCGAGGCACGGAGGCGTCTTGCTATGTAAAGACGGTCACCCATCCACGGCCAACCATGGGAAGCGTAGTTTAATCTAATCGATCGACCTGCGCGGCTGTTATACTTATACCCCTTCTTATAGTGCAATAGCTATGCGGTCAAAATATATGAAACAAAATTTTTTTTATAACCCACAAAAATTTTCTATGCTACGTCTAGAATCATATATGCTGAATTCATGGTTACACTTTACGCACTGCTTACATTTTTTACACGGTCATTTGACGTAGCGTGTCAATTTGGTAAACACTTAATTTCGATGACAATACAATGGGTCATTAGCATGTACCTACCGTTTCACTATTTAAATATACACTCTCAAAATTCAACCAACGAAACAAGACCAAGACTACACACAACAGACATGTACTAAATATAAATAAAAGCATTCACATCCGAGTGTACTCCCGCCTTAACGTTGGACGGGTTGGTCTGTCGGACGTGCGGAAATTGCTGGGTCTTAAATTATACACACGTACAGAGAGACGGTTCACTCAAATATAACACCTTCCACAATGTTCAGGAATATTCGGGAAAAATTCCGAGAATGGGAAAAATTTCCAGTTCGCACCAAACGTTTTAGCTATTTAAATTTTGTATGTACTCGTAAATGCAGTTTGAGACTGAGTTTGGTGTGTCAGAGGGTTAAATACGGTTTTGACGGGTGAAGAATGGTAAAAAAACCGATCTCATATACTTATATGAGATCGGTTTTTGTGAATCTATCTCTAAATCCTATCCTACTAATATTGTAAACGCTAAAGTTTGTGAGGTTGGATGGATGGATGGATGTTTGTTACTCTTTCATGCAAAAACTACTATACGGATTTGGATGAAATTTAACACAAAGATAGTTTATAACCAGGATTAACACATAGGATACTTTTAATCCCGATATTCCTACGGGATCGAAACTTATATGGGTGAAACCGTGGGGCACTGCTGGTATTATAATAAAACTAGCTTCTGCCCGCGGCTTCGCCCGCGTGGATGTCGGAAGTTTTATTTTATAAAAACAAAAAATGCCCAACTTCATAATTTACTTAGATAATTATTCGTGCCAAGTTTCAAGTTTATTAACTCAAGGAATAAGATTTTTCATACAAACAAAATCCCCCCATTTGACACATACGTAAAGGTTGTTAGAAAATGTTAGTGGATTATCATTTTATGTAGGGTAGAAAGTCCCACAAGCTGTTATAATTGCTCGTGTTAACTTGTGGTTAAAAAGTTAGGGACGACATTATAAGATAGTTAAGAGTTGAGAGTACATTGTGTTTAGTGTGCATTGAAGGTAGCCTCCCTTTCATTCACCGGTAAAAAAACAAAAATAGGTGCCAAATGAAATGCTGATGTTGGCGGCAAGTCTGCGAGGCTGAAGTGGGACTGGGCGGGTCACACCTATAGGATGCATCCAGACAGATGGGCCAATGTCGTCACACAGTAAGTACCTGAAGACGGGCGTCGTCACCGAGGCAGGCTTCAGAAACGCTGGCGTGACGATTTGGACTCGTTTCTAACCGACCGACCGAACCGGCCTGGGAGGCACAGCACAAGGAAAGGTGGAAGAATAAGTGGTAGAAGTGGCGTTTAAAGCTTTTTGTGTGCGAACAGATTAAGTAAATAACAATATGGGGGAGGCTTTTGCCCAGCAGTGGGGCAAAATAGGTTAACGAACAAAAAAATAGAAATGAGCAAGAAAACAAAAAGTTCACCTGTGACATTTCTCGCCCCAATTCGACCAACCATCTTTTTCAATTCCCAAATCACTGGACACACTACTAATTACATTAAAGGCTAGCTACACACTATCGGACAAAAGATAATCGCCTGGGAGCAACGACCCGCCGAAAGGTAAACAGACAATAAAAAGAAACGATTATCCGAACCTAACGATCGGTAAGCGTGCGTTTCAGTTACAGGATTAAACGATGGTCAGAGTTGTGCGAGTGTTTTAGTTAATGTATATGTAATTATCTGCCGTGTGGAGAGATTAAGAGCGGATACCTTTTTTCGGTTGTTCCATATTGGTCCTAGGGGGTGATCACATGGATCGCGAGTCAATCCCAAAATTATAAATAATAATAATACCAGCATATTATTGACCCACTGTTATCCAAGGTGCAGGTGATTGTGCATTTAGGACATTCCAGCAAGTGGGGCATGCTCTGATCAGAACCACCGCACTCGCCGCACTGGGTGTTGGATGAATCAGTAATCCCCCCACTTCGACAATTTGTGTCTGCAGCGGCCTACTTGGGTACGCAGTTGATAGAGAGCTTTTCATATAGGCCACTGTAGATCAAGCCCGGGAGGCAAATATTCCTGGGGTTTAAAGAAGTCGTGAGGTGATGATCTCTGGATGTTCTCTTCCCACAATTTGCTTCTCTCATTGGTGGATTGTCCTGGATGGGCCTGCGTTGAGCGTAACTCTTACGACTTTTAAGCCTACCCGGGGTCGTTGTCGCTTGGGCTAAGACTGGGTTTACTTCTATAGTACAAAGGGTGGAGATTGAACCCAAGATCTCTCGCTTACCAGTCTACTTCTCAATTAACCACTGTACCTCTGCTGCATAATAACACCTATGAGAAAAACTTCGCAATAAGACATCCCATGTTTAAAATAACTCCGGATATCTGCACAGATAACAAAAGTAATTAAATACGGAACCTCATAATGGTTTCTCATTAGCTGCACGTGAACTACAGGATGTTATCAGAGAATATTGTTGTTAATTAATAGAGCAAGCACCCTATACATGGCAAGGTAAACAAATATCGAGCCGCGTAATTAGTTTCGTGTAATTCGGTATTTAGAACATTGTCAGTTTATAGGAAAGTGTTAAAATTAATGTTGTAAGAAATATTAATAATAATGGTTAATGGTGGTTGGTTTATAATATAAGAACGTTCACAGTCAGAGGGGCAATTCATTTAAAAACGTTCACAGTCTGATCTCAGTCTCAATCTGTCAAAAATACCTCTAATTTCCCTACATTTTGACAAGTTTTTGACATTTGTTTGTCGCCGAGATGAGACTGCGACTAGATTTTGAACGTTTTAAATTACGAGAATTGACCTTCTGGTCATACACGCACGCAAGATGTACCTTTTCGAACATCATCAATAAGGTCAGTGTATATATGTCGAAAGGACAGTGCGGTCAGTAAAATGATAATATTAAATACCAGCCTTTTACTGTCCTACTACAAGGGCAAAAGCTTCTCCCCACACATTCACGAGCATTGATCACCACGCTTGTTCAAGGCCAATAGGCGATTTCAGATTTATGTTAATTTTATTATAAGTCTGATCTTTTAATATGTCCTATCTGCGGATAATGCAGTGGACTGCAACATTACTTCCTAAGCTTTTGTTTACCTTATGTATTATATATGTTGTAGTTGTTTATTATCCCTTAATAAATAAAATAAAATAAACTAATTTCAACTTCGAAACTTGTAGTTGGACAAACCCGAAATAAAAACGTTAAACTTTATCAATTCTGCGTAATTATTTGAAAAAAAGGTCTTTTAAATTTGGGCAAGCACCAATGTTAATTCGCTAGCTAATGTCGGTAAAGGAACATTGCCAACCTGGGGGGTGACCACCACCTCTTACAGCAGTATTATTATAACCTTACTTCCGTTGCCACTAGACGAGCATTACCAAAATTAACAAATATTTTTAAACAAATAAATAGGTTGCTATAAGACTAGCTATAGCTAAAAAACCAATTCAGATAAGAAACAATTTCATTTACTTAAATTATCTATGCAATAAATAAATAATAATATTAAGATTACAATTAAGATAAAAGTTTTATACATAAGTTCTTTTTCACGCGACGAATTTACGAGTTCAGAGTTATGAATACGTTGGTACTTTAATGGTTTTCTCTTAAACAAGAACTCATTTACTCTATCAGACTAACCAAACCAAACCACACTTCGCTACACCACATCACACTTTAGTGGCAATCGCAATCTTCAATAATATTTTTTAGTTTTGTACCTTTTTCTTCCTTAATTTTTGTTTACTATGTTCTACCAAATGTTAAAATAATTTGTTATTATTAAGAAATAAAATGTTTATTTATTTTTATATTAAGAACTAAACGAAATAAATCGTAATTACTTCTGGAAGTACAATTTCTTGAAACGACGTAATTTAAATAAGTAGGTAACAATATTAGTACCTACATTCCGTGAATTAGATCAGGTCGTTACTACCTTACGTTTGACCTTTCAGTATTTCACAAAAGGTCTCTCTCTCGACCTCAGATTCGCATAGTTTACCATTAACTTACATAATACGCAAATATTCTAAATACAACTATTACAATTTGAACAAGCTTTACATGCCTGAAAGTTGAAGTATCTCTGTAGATTAAATTAGAATTGCTTTTTGTTTCAATCAATCAAACACAGCCTATCAGAGTTCACTGCTGGACATAGGCCCCTCTCAGGCTACGCCACAATAACTTGTCCTCCAGCTTCCATATCCAGTCGATCCCAGCCACCTTTTTAAAGTGGTTAGGTGGTTAAGTTTTGTTTATTTTTACTAAATACATAAGGTCATTTAAATCTAGATAGATCTAGTTGTTTGCAGGTAATAATAAACTATCTCTATAATAATAAAAATAATTACTATAATATTTTGATCTTGATGCATGAGACTTTTTGATACGACTTTTGGTCATTCTCTTTTACTAAATTATTTCAAATCATTATAGCTTAGATTTACAATGATTTTACTAAATTAAAGCTTGCATCATGTCCCAGATTATAAAGTGTGAACGACATTGAGAAGATAACAGAGGGGCAATTCTCGTAATTTTAAGAACGTTCTGATCTCAGTCTCAATCTGTCAAAAATTCCTCTAATTTCCCTGCATTTGGACGAGTTTTTGACATTTGTTTGTCGCCGAGATGAGACTGCGATTTTAATAATTCGTTTTTATGTTTGAGAAATGCCAACACTGTCCAACCAACCAATTTGGTAGGGGAAGGTTTAGTTTTTAAATAAGGGCACTTGGCCGAGGAGCGCTCTTTTGGTGCGAAGTATCTGTGGTGACGACTGTATCTGTGAACAAATGAAGAGAAAAATAAAGTTTCAGTATCTACATTTAGTGAGTTTGATTACACAGGTTTGAACTCTCAATAATGTAAGTTCGCAAAACACCATTCACTCAGAAATTACCGTTAAAAATCTCTATTTTGTTTCTAATCGCTCCCAATTTCCCGTTTATGAATGTTCAGTGAAGCCTCTGAGCTAGTTGGCTGTTCTACCATATGCCGCGTCCCAGGTACAATGGGGCTGACGGGGGCAGTCGCCGGCCCCCACACGGGTGATTTGCTCTCAAGTCAACTGGAAAGCAAGCATGCAGCCACCGTCAGAGGGCCACTTGTTAGGGGCAGTTTTTAATGTAGAATTTATAAATAGGTAGGTAATAGATAGGTGTTCGTATCGAGTAATTTAGATAGATTTAGAACTGTAGTCAATGATGAAAGTTACTTTTTCGGTATCCGTCATTATTTGATTCCTTAAGCTACATTATAATATTGTGTTTTACCTATTTAAGCTTTAATTATAAGTTCTTTGTTATTTTTAAAGTGGTGCTATTTTGTCATATCATTATACACAGTCCGACTTCACCCACTCTTGGGCTTTATAGGCATCTTTTTTATTGAGCTGATCTCTACTCTAATTACGCATACCAAATGATAGCTTCTCCAACCACGTTTAATAACATGTGTGGTATTGAAACAGCTGCTGTCGGGGTACGTAGGAACGTGTAGGGGTTTATGAGAAACAATTAATGTTTACGTTAAACACTATTTATTGACTCACTCTCAAAATGTTCTTTTTGTTAAATGTTAATAGAATAGAATTTTATTTTTTGCAAATATGGGTACACAATAGTTGTTATGATATAATTATCAAGGCTCAGCCACATTTTACCATTCGGCATGCAAACATTTATATTATTTATGAAATGTTGATGTTACTAAAATGGAGTATTTTAGTAACATCAACATTTCATAAATAAAACTGTTAATGGGAATGTTGATGGCCCCGACTTACGAGTTGTGGGTAGTGGGTCCGAACCCAGGCAGGGGCATTGCTTCTTTTAAAACTGTGAAAGAAAACATCGTGACTCACGTGATATCTACCAACCCGCACCGGGCCCGCGTTTTAGATTACGGCCCACTCCCTCTTTAAGAGAGGAAGCTTGTGTCCCAGCAGTAGGAACATTATAGGCTGATCATGCAGCGCGTTGGACAAAAGTGCACTGGATCTAATATAAAACAATAAGTGACGCATCACGCCGATATTGCTAACTCCTGCTTTACAAACTCACGATGTTTACTCCCACTCATTGTCACTGCCACCCAACACACATACATACATACCTATACGTCACTCTATTTATTGGTGGAACGAGAATTTGCGTCTCGCGCAGGTGTCCACCTGGTAGCGGATTCGATTTCCGTCTGTACCAATGCCCTCCGGTCGTGTCGAGGCACAATCAATTTGTGCCTCTGCTCGCAAAATATTGCTTCGGTACCTTTTGGTGATTTGAGATTGGAAGTAAATGTGTCTGGCTGTGAATTAGTGACGGATTCGTGTTTAGTGTGGGCGGGGCTATAGATGTGTTGAGTGTGTCTGTGTAGTGTGGGATGTTAGGCTTGTAGAGGCGAAATAAGATTAGGTACCTTATAGGGGTACGTGGTGTGGGGAGTTGATTTTGATGTTGTTAATTTATTGGAAGATTTATTTTTAATAACTTTCTTTCTTAATATTAAGCTAGGCTTGCCGCAGTTGGTCCTTATCTTCACATACCGAGACCCCTTCGTGGCTCGGAAAGCACGTTAAGCTGTTGGTCCGGGTTGTCATTCGTGGATCTTTTACAGTCGTTACGGGTCGTCAGAAGCCCGAAAGTCTGGCGACCCAGTGTTACCAAGGGGTATAGTGTTACCCAGTAACTGGTTTGTGGAGGTCAGATAGGCATCACTCTATGTAAAATTCTAGTATTCAGCTGCATCCGATTAGATTGGAAGCCGACCCCAAAAATTGTTGGGAAAAGGTTAGGTAGATGATGTTTTATATTTACGTTAATGTGTATCCATGGGCAAAGGCAAATGGTAAGCAACAGTATGACTGTCACGTAGATACGTGTACTTTTATTATGAAAATGTTACTTTAGTGTTTGTTTTAAAAAATAGATAGACTGACACCATTTTCCTCATGTTTCATATTTCTCTCGTAAGAGAATAGAGCTCAAAAATGTTTTCTTGAAACATAAGATTTATTTGCCTATTATTTTGTTTTATTTTCCCAAAACGGGAAAAACTTTGTGCGAAATACAGTTTTTAGACATAATAAAAACTGATTTATTAGGTTGAACTTTAAGTTAGCCTAAGCTACACCATAACACGAGCCTGTAAGAAAATTACTGCAGGAGAAAAGGTTTTTCTGGTACAGAATAAAATAGAGATGTATCGTTTTCAGTAGTAGAGGGACGAAGAATAGGTTGTTAAGTTCATTCCTGCCATCCTCTATAGAACAGGGAGGATCCTCCGATCAGATGGGTGTGGTCTGACGACTGCCCGACGTTGTATATATACTGGTTGCGCGGTAAACTTTGCTTGCGCGATCCAGGATTTTACGTGACGTCAATGTGATGTGTAGTTCACATGTCCGCCACACCAGAATTACAGCATATACTATACTAAGTAATATACATCAAAACTATAATATGAAAAGGTTCAAGGGTCAGTATTATGTTAGCCCCCCTAGAGAATTACCAAGCACTGACTTTCATCTCAAATCATAGACGAAATGTAGGTTTTATGAGACGAGACTTTATGACCAGCTATTACCCACAATAGATAAGAAAAGAACGAGTAAAGATCATTTCTTATCTATTGATCTCTAACGTCCCATGCATGATATGTCTTGTAATATTAATTATTTTGAATAACTACAATTGTATATATCTCAAATCATCAAATATAAAACCACCAAAGTTTCATGTGTAACATCAGAAATAAAACTTTGAAAATAAATTACTAACGTTAAACCACAACTCCACCCACCCCTTCCTTACTCAGCGAATCGTACTCAGAACAATCCCGAACGTGTTCAAAATTGTTCGCTTCTCACGTTTTTTGTGCCTCAATCAGAGAGCTATCATTAAAACATTTGGCGCTAGATATTCGGATCGCGTATGAGTCCCCCCCGCCCTCAGAGGGGAAGGAATTCCGCGCTACACACAGTTTTAAGCACATTTTTCTCGGTACTTCATGTTGTTATAATTTGTAGGTTAAAGTATTTTATGGTGGGATTTAGGTAAATTGCTGATTTTTGAGAGCAGTGCAGGTGACCCAGTAGCAACGGTTCCGATTTACAAGTTGTAGGTCGTGGGTTTGACCCCAACCAGGCATTTTTTTCATCACCTGAAAATATGACATCCAGCAACCCGCACAGGGCCCGCGTGGTGGATGACGGTAAATAAAATTACACTTCTGTAGTTCTCAGAATATTACTTATTCCGCTAATTCCAATAAAGCTAAATTTGCTCGTGACAGGTAGGTGAACGTCAATTAATGCAACCGCTGTATTTCGGGGAAACTGAATTTGATTGAATACCGTTGAAATTACAGGAACATGACAGTTGCCTCCGATAACAGCTGTAGTGCATTTACTGCAACATAATAGATTAACACTGTCTAAACAGCCGATCGATTCTGTAAAAATCTTACCGTGAAAAGTTAGGTGAAGTGAGCTTAGAGTGAGCTGTCAATAGTGTCAGTCAAAGTTTTCACGGTGAGATGGTTACAGAATCGCACTGCTGAAGGGATTTCTTGCTGAAAACTACTATTCTGGAAAAAAAAAATTGCTTTTCCATACATTTTGACGGCGTAGATATTGCAGTTTTGTATGAAACAGCAGTTTTTTTTGTTGATAAACGAAACATTTGTACGCTTGAGGGTCTAGGATCATGTGCCGAAACCCTGTATATTGAGCTGCCCTAGTGTATTGGTCTCAATCCGATAAATACCTGCAACCAAAAAATAGACACCAAGCTAAAAATAATTCCGCCATCCAATGATATGAGTAACAAAGGAAATGATGGGAATACATATTCATGTACCGACAAAGCTAACAGACTTTTATTATTCACTAGCTACCAAAATCAAGCCAAATAAATTCAGTTGACAATGTTTGAAGACGTTGCTTACTGTATTATTTATAACGAGGACACTAATGGTATTCTAATTTACTTAGACAAATATTTGTTGAGTACCGATCGAGTTTCCAACAAGATAGGTAACGTTAGGAGGTACTTGTAAGGTTTATTTTGTTTAAGGATGGTAAAGGATGGAATAATTCTAATATGTTTATGTATTTCGTAATTTACGTAAATGGTAACATAACACACAAACAATAACATATCATCACACCTGCAATCCCCGAAATGTTAAGCAGAGAAAACCAACATTGCAACGTTTAAAAAAAAAATCAACCGGGCACATATCCAGGCACAGGGTTGCTTGTGAGAAATTCCTGATGGAAACATCCAATAAAACTGTGCCCAAATCGAACCCAGGAAAACATAACGTAACTTAGTAACTTCTATCAAACATCCTTGCTGTGTTTTGGTTTGAATGAGTCCTGGATGAATCACATGTAGGTATACGATTTACTGTAAGTTTGTATTTGAGGCAGGTTAGGCCATCTGCAATCCCCTGGGATCAAGTGTCCATAGGCGACGTTAATCGCTCTTTTTCTACCAGAATGTTTGATGACATTAATCTGGTTTTGTGTACAAACACTGAGATTTAAAAATAAGATATGGAAGAGATATGGAAGTCAGCTGTTTTTTTTTTCTAAAAAAGTTTTTATTTTTCACTTTTTAGTTGTGAAATGCAAACGACGCAATTTTATTTACTTGAATTTTTATCCGTAATTTTGGTTTAAAAACCAAACAACTGAACCAACCGATTTTGATAAAATTTCTATGGGACTAATCTGAAAGTATATCCTTTCGCATAAAAAAGAATTTTGCAAATCGGCTTATAAATAACAGAGTTCTGAGGTAACAAACAAATGTCATAAGCTTGTCAAAATGTAGGGAAATTAGAAGTATTTTTTTTCAGATTGAGACTGAGATCAGACTGTGAACGTTCTTAAAATTACGAGAATTGCCACTCTGACCTTTTTGAAACACATCACCAATAAGTTCACTATATTATGTATGTCGTAGGGCGCCTCCTCCCTTTCCACTCACATGCGCCTTGTAAAACATAGATATTGTAGTCTTAATCCACAACATCGACCCACCTTCCGTAATAATGTGAAATACTATTAAAAGCGGTATAAGCAATAGGGTAGTTTCCTGGGTAAAAAAAAAAATAATTATATTTAGTCCGTCCATTAGATTATCGAAAAATAATGGGCATGTATTTATTCTTTTGTCAAAAAAAAAAATTACAAAGATAAAACGCTTCAAAATTTGGGAGTGGGGGTCGTGACGTCACGCCATGCTGAAAAGTGTAGCAAGGCGTGACGTTACGCGGAACTTTAACGGGCGATATCTTCATCATTTTTTATATAATTGACAAAAGAAAAAATACGGGTCCAATATTTTTTGATAATCTAACTGACAGACTAATTAGATTTTTTTGGGAAACTAGCCTATTCAAAACTACTTTACCCCTTTTGAGTTAGTAACCGTAATGGATATAATTATATTTACAAAACTCAACAGAATTTTTCAAAAGTTATTGTTAGTGTACCTACTAAGCCGAGAAGTACTTCTCCCGTGGTAAAGCGTCAAGTTTTCGGTACATAATACCCCTTCCTAAAGTTTGGTATACATTATACAGTTTCTATGACGTCACACAAATTGTAAGGTGTATCTCTGGCACTTCTGGCAGTACGCTCTAATAATTTTGGTACGATTTGGGACAAGCAAAATCATTGTTGTAAACATTAAAATTAGTCTTTGAAAGTTACCAAAAATAAGTGTTGAACTGATGTAGAATCAAAGTCGCGATGATCGTAATAAGTTATTTACCACAACTTTTAACCAGTCAATACTCGTACTTCCAATCCCATATCCTCATTTAAAACTACATTCATAAGCGGAAACGTCACCCACATCAAAAATACGGTACGTCCAAACAAACGGCATCATAAAGCCCCGTCACTATGACGTCACAGTGCGCTACCGGGTAACCGAACCGGCGACCAACTCGACTTGCCGGCGAAAGTTGTTGCGATACGTAAGCCCGGGCAGGGCGGGGCTCCGCCACGCATGCGTACCACCCGCCGTGTAATCCCCACTGAAATACGATTTCCCCATAATTCCGGGAACAATTACTTGTTGAGAATTTAATTTTAAAGTACTTGGCAAATGTATTTTGTCTTTGAGCACCTTTGAGTACGAAGTAATGATATGATTTAGGTTTTTTTTCCTGTTTGTTGTATTTTCATTACACGTGATAATGTTTAATTTTGTATTTAGTTTTCAAAGTAGAAAAAAAATTAAAAGAAATTGAATTTAAGTTACGTTTTTAAATAAATATAAACAATTAATTGTGAAATACCAATTTCTCAATACTCATATTGTATAAAAATGAAAAGAAGTTTCTACTAAAAACAAAAAAAAAATGGTAGAAATTTCCTAGTAGCATTGACGGATGGACGGGGGCAACACAGGCAGTCCGCGGCAGTCGGCGGCCGACTACGGCGCGAGAGAAACGCGTCATGCTCGGCCGGTTATGACGAGAACTGACTCTCGCGCGAAATGACTGTGCCCACGAGTACGTGATGTTTGGATAGAACGAAATATAGTGGAAGTGTGTGTCGCCATTACTAATTAATTGTTAAAATTTTCAAAAGTAGTTTTGTGAACGAAAAAATGTATTATAATGACGTTTCTGTGGTTTTATAGTGATCATCGGTGAGTAATGAGGTTTTTTAGTAGTTGGTTAATTAAATAGGAGTAAGTTAATGATTTTTATTTATTGGTTAATAGTATCAATTTTTAAAACGGAATGTTTGAGAATAAAATATTATACTTTTGGACGATAAATTTGAAAGTAATATTAAAATAATAAAAAACAGGAAAATGTAGGGAAGGAACATTCTCACGTTTAAAATGTTAACTTTTAATTTTATTAGATAATTAAGTCTATTTTTTTGCAATTCTTAAAATTAATTGAAGTACAAACTTTAGTTAAAATTGCTCAAGGACAAGTTAAGTAAAGCAAGTAAGTAAGCCGGAATTTTTATTTTAAATATGCAAAATTTCCAAAGTATATTTCCATAGATAGAATTTTGAAAACATTTTTGAAATTGTCGCTGAATTTTTTCCTAATTTCAAGCCTTATACTGAATATTATGCCAACCGCACAGGGTTTAGCAGAAAAGCGGCGTAGCAATTAACCTACGCTCTTTAGCGTAACCGTAGCGGTCTACGAGTTGCGTAGCAATTAGTGCTACGCCGTAGCAACATAGACGCTACGTTACGTAATTATGGGCGTTTAGAACGATGGTCGGATGATGAGGAAAAATTGTTGAAATATTTTCCAAATTATGAATTTTAAGAATTTTTTTATCTTTTTTTTTCTTTTTGTATTATATTATGGGCTTTACCTGAGACGTTGATTGACGCATTGACTTCACAAGACCGACGAACAAAAATGTTTTTAGAAGAAATGGTTGTTTTGCCCAATAAATCAGATTTTATTTTAGTAGTCAATGCATAAATAAACTCGAACTTAATTGTTACTGAAATCTCCCATAAGAAAATTAATTTCAAAATCATCATTGTACTTCAGATATGCACGCACTTCAACAGATTCAGAAAACGAAATTAACTCATAACACCTAAGACCGAATAATTAGTTAGCAGAAAGTGAAATTTCAGCTGAAAATCTTTGCCACGAAATACATACGGACAAAACAATCCGTGCCTCCCCAGGAACTAATCTCCGTAGCGATTAGTGCTACGGTGCTACGGTACAACGGCGCTACGGTGCTACGCCGTAAGGCGCCACGTTAATCGCATACAGTGTAATTGCGCTAGATTTTACCGTGTTAGTGAAATTGTTACATACCGTTTAGTTATTTGTTCTTGAGGCTTTGTTTTACTGCAGTAGTAGGAGTTGAGTGGTTTTTTAATTTAAATCTATCTAAGAACTATCTTATAGGTAATCATTATCAAGATTGCCACAGGTCTTACTTAAATAAATCGATGATTAATACAAGTGGTTTTTCAGATACCAACAGGCGTAACGGCCTTTTTCGTCCGCAAATAAAAATTTAAAAAAATATGACGATCCGAAAAAATTCAAAGTCCTCATGATTATTACCTACCAAATAATTAAAAAAAAAATCCTCCCTTACCCGTCTCATCCCTTTTTTATGACACCCTCTTCTAACCAAACCCCTAAAACATTTAACAGCAGGTAGGTACATTTAACCATCTTGTAATTACCTAAACGTCTGTTTCTACAAACTTATGGACTGGTCCTAACTTAACGATAGCATTAACCACGGCCTGACGCCGTTAGGTTCAACATTAGGCATGGCCTAGGTGCTTGAGTGCAGAAGCACTTAACCCTCAATTGACGATAAAAGAATTGTGTTTGGAAGGCTTAGGGCAGGTTTTATGGGTGTGTAAGTTGGTTTTATTTTATTTTGTTTAAAGTTTATGTTGGGATGGAAAATTGAGTTTTAAATGTTCGTTGTTTTTAAACAGCTTTTTTAGGAAAAACTTAAGTCTTGTATAATATAAATACTAGCGTGTCCAAATTAATATTTAACTTTTTGCAGTGAATTAGCTTTAAAGGCCAATTCCGGTAATTAAAAACTTTCAAAATGTACTCGCAATCTCATCTCAGCGACAAATGAATGTCAAAAACTTGTCAAAAATGTAGGGAATTCTTGGCAGATTGAAACAGATAATAATGTGAACGTTCATAAAAATACGAGAATACTTAGCCCCTCTGTTTTATTATATTGGCACGTCAAAAATAACGTTATTTCCCCAAATATTTCAAACGTGTGATTTGGTAAGACACCATTCTTCATTCCAGCATCTTCATGACAGAACAATGTCGTATACATCATATAAATTTGCCTCGAAAATCTTGCTTAAAATTTGAGCGCCCGCAAAATTGACGTGAAAAATTCCTGTCGTTTTTCGTCTCCGACAGCTAAAGTGTTCACAAAATCTTGGTACCAAGAGAATCTAGCGTATTTTCATAACAGCATTACGCTGGTAATAAAATTTTGAGGGTTGCCAATATCAGGGGCACATAAATTGTCATTCGATAGCACTGAAATTCCACCTTGATGTTGTAAAAATAAATAAGTGAATTTGTTACGTTATGCCCTTTTTGGGGCAAGCCTCATGTGGGAGACGTTTCACTGGCTTATAGATCAATTGGATTACAATTTATATTGAGATCATATAATCCTCTGCTTCTTTTTCTATATTAATATAATATCTATCTCTCTAATAATTTTGTCTCTTGTGTTGTTATTTAATAAAGGTCATATCTTGCTTGTTTTGTCTTTATCGATTGCCGTCGTGTTATTTTAATCTTAGGGCGGTATACCACTCATCAAATATATAATCATTTTCTCGTCCAATATTTTTGTCCATTATTAAATCTAGTTATTGTTGTTACATTTGATGAAGTATTTAAATACCATCCAATTTTGTTGATTAAAGTCACATTGAACAAAGATGTTAGACCAGTGGCGTACAACCAGATAAAAACAAGTCATTGGAGTCTATAAAATGTCTTAAAACCTGTACGATTAAAGTATAAACAGTAAGAAAAGAAAGAATATAGTCCAAGCCAAGTATTGATTTGTTAGATCTGATACGACTGTAGTGACACACATCCGCAGATCGCCAATAGATATAAGTGATGAAAGATTAGTTCTATAAAGCAAGCTGCCTTGCTTCTGCCTTGTGTTAAAGTTTTTACGTAGTAACATTGCTCCTTTAATATTCTATTCTTTCTAGTATAAGACAAAGTTTCGACTGTCATTCTTGGATCTTTGATAGTCGTTACGGGTTGTCAGAAGACCGAAAGTCTGACAACCAGTCTTTCCAAGGGGTATTGTGTTGCCCAGTAACTGGGGTGTGGAGGTCCGATAGGCTGTCGCTCGATGTAAAATACTGGTATTCAGCTGCATCCGGTTACACTGGAAGCCGACCCCAACACAGTTGGAGAAAAAGGCTAGACAAAGTTTCGAACATTACCAAAAGCCAGAGATAATTCAACCCAAGATAATTCTTTATGCTCAGATGGGCTCATTCTATATAACCCTTGCAATCTATAAAATGTCTGTACCACATAAATCGTGCTAATGTTCCCAGATATTTACAACACATGAAAGACTTAAATCTAATCTTCGAGAAATATGAAAAAATAACCCACATTTCTTACCTGAGCCATAAATATGATTCATAATTTAAATAACATAAATGTTACAGAGTAGGGTTCGCAAAAACATTGAGACGTGTGGGCCCGTCAAGTTAGAATTTACGACGTGATTTTACTGCGCACGGTACATAATACTGCAGACCTATAGTAGTCTTATTACTTCTACGTCTGACATTGTGACATTGGTATTATTTTTATGTCTTATTTGTTATGACAAATAGACGATACTCTAGTTTCGAGAGTAAAGTGGGTCTGAATTTTTTTTTTTTGTAGTATGATTTATATTTATGTCCTTTGTTATCTAGTGACTGTCATATGGTGTGTGTTTAATTTAAATAAACTATTTTGGAAGAAGTGCTTTTTTATTGTAGAAGAAAAAAGTGTTGGAATAGTGTCCGAAATGACTTTTAGCTTACTCCTATGGGTACTTAATACCGTCACTTGCAAAATATGTCTGTTTAACAGTTTATTTCTGACTCTGACTTTGCCTATAGGCGTTTAATCTATGAACTTATTTCAAACCGTAGCCAGTGGGTAATGCTTCTGTGCAGAAGTAATTACTGACTAAACTTCTCCGAAAGGAAAGAAAAATATAACCTCCTCGATTTTATTTATTGTAACATTTATGTACACACATAAATATAAACAGACAAGAAAAAACAGAACAGAAAAATTGGTACAGTGGATCGTTCGATCCTATTTTTCTAGTTTTTAATGTCTTAGGGGTTTATTTAAAACCGCTGCTTAAAGTTAAATAATGACTAGCGACTGTTTAACCATAAAAAATTGACGATTAAACGTCTCTTAACTTTAAGCAACGTTTATGAATAAAGGGGTAAGGGACAGGTCACAGTGAAATAAAAAACTTATAATAGAGATCTCGAAATTGAACGCTCCATCTTTTCTACCTGCCCGTCTTTGATCTTTGCCCTTACAACTAAAGGGTACCGTGTCCCGAGAAAGGAACTATACTTGCGCTAATGAGAACAAGACTCCTGTACCATTGTCAAAGCTCAAACTGTCCCACACATTGTCAACCAGGACCTCCTTACACCCAATAAAATATTTTTACAAGTCCTACCCAATCGTGTGGGAAGGCTGTGTGTAATAAAAGGGCGAGGGTAATGCCTTTGGCCTCAGAGGGCCGTAAATTACCTCGGAACATGGCCCTCTGGCCCTCTGTCATGATTGTCTTACAGTACAGAATATTGGTGACTATTTTCTTCTGCTTCGTTAGCTGTTGTAGTTTTGTTAATAAATAAATTGGCTTGTGACTTGGGCGATGAGGAAAATATAGATGTTTGTTTTTGTTGTTTGAGTATCTTTTTGGGCGAAATGTGATTAGATTTTTGTGGAAAATGGGTACTTGCAATGATTACTATAGTGAAGACGTTAAATGGAACTGGGACTGTATTGTTGACGATTATGTCAATGTTACCGAAATTGCCTGGTGATTACGCAATAAATCAGAACAACAAAACTAAAGTGGAGCCACTTATTGTAGACACTTGGGTATCTTCTATTTGTCTCGAGTACTAAGATGTAAAACGTCTTTGTCGCAATGTCAGACGAAGATAATAAAACTGAACGTATAATTGAGATGCAGAATTGAGGCAATGTGCGCTTTTATAATTATAACGTGACACTATTGTCGTGGACGTCCATGTCTATAACATGTATGGTAATACGTGCTCGATGTAACGTCATCGTGGACGATAGTATAAAAGCGTCGTAATAAATTTCCATACATTTTACTTTCCTGTGCTGTCGTGATGCCGTGGACGTCGACAATAATATCGTCAGTCGTCACGTTAGGAATTATAAAAGCGCAATACGATTAAAAATCTATATACTCGTATAGTAAATCGATGAAACGTTTTATGTGAGACTTACTAATGCGTTTTTTCGTAAACAGTAAATGCAACATACATATGTTTTCTAGTGTTTTATAATGGACGGCTCCAACATTATAAGAATAATTTCCACACTTGCAGAGGGATAACATCCAGATGTTGCAAAAACAAAACCACGAAAAGTTTGAACTGAAAAGTGTGAAAATTTTGGTATACGAGCCTGTCAAGTTCAGGCCCATTCTGGCATTGCTTTAGTGCTATTCTCTAAACATTATTTTGAAGCTCGAAAGGTGGATTTATACAATTCTATTGTGCTGCAGGCGTTACTGTTTGTGTGGTGGTGCGTTGCTCGATAGCATTTCGACTCTCAGCATCATTTCGAAATTCAAAGCCAAATTCGCGATATTAATTATCATCATAATCAGCCTATAATGTTCCCACTGCTGGGACTTGGGCCTCCAGGGAGTAGGCTGTAATCTACCTCTAGATAATATTCCAAAAGTCAATTATAAAATGCCTCATTCGAAATTCGAATCGAATTCTACACATAGACGAATTTGCCTGTACTTCAATTTACACCAAACGAATGAATGCATATTCTATTTCCAGTGTACCAAATTCTCTTTGTGTCCAAAGGGATAGCATTCTTTCGAAATGAAATTGTTTTTTCTGTAAATAGGATATCGGCATCACTTTTACACGCCATCCATACTTACAATAAAATAGTAACGAAGTGAAAACTGTACATTGAATCAAAGAGGTGATGAATGGAAATATAGTATTTAGATTTTTGTCCGTTCGTCTGTTTGTCTGGATGTAGGTTCCGGATTGGCGCAAACACGACGAATGAATTTGGATAAAAATTTGGAACACAGATAGCTTATAACCTGTACTAACATATAGGCTTTCCATAATCCTGGTAAAACGTTCCCGTGGGATATTTTCCGACATTGACACTGGTAAAAAAATGTTTAAAGCTAGTATTAAAAAAAATGCTGGATGAGGTCCACATTTCCTATTTGAGAAGAAACGGCGAAACAAATTTAGGTATCGAAGTCTGTTTTAAAGTCCAGATATAATCTTGGTCAGATCATGTGAGGACGTGGTCGTTTCGTTGGTCTATTCTTACTAAAATGTTGAGAATTTCATGAAATGGATGCTCTATTTCTTCTTCTTTTTTGTTCTTTTGATCTAAACCCACCTTTATAAGACGATTTTGTCTAAAACCTTCGCCAAAGTTGGACAATGCGCTTGACATAACCATTGCTCAATATGAGGAATTTAATAAAATGCATACACATAATATAAACGAGTAAAATGTGATGTTTGAGTAGATAGCTGCAGTCGTGTGTCGTGTCGCACGCTATGCGGCGACCTTCGGGAAATAGAATGCATTCACATACCTGAGCTATTTTTGGGCCGCAAATGTGACTAGGGGAAGCTTTTTTAATTTGACCAGCCTTATACTACGCGTATCTAACCGAACTTTTCTCAAAGTCGTGAGTGGTGCGTGGAATGAAATTGACATTTGACACTTTATTTCTCCAATAAAGTTATCTGGCGTTAGTGTACTGTGCTAGAAGAATAGAATCTATTCACTCGTTACTTGAGGACGCCCTGGTCCCTATCCGCGATGCTCAGATTCCGGCAAGAAGTTCCTTACGTTTGTCTCAGTAAATAAATTAGGTCATATCGGAAAAGTCCTTCAGCTTTCAAGTCAGTACAAAGAAGTACGTATATCATATTGATCAGAAAGCTTGCTGTCTGTGTGTTTGCAATTTCATGTTTATGAGAAGTATTTCCTGTAATATGTGTTTAGATAGCAGGGGGTGTACGTCATCGCGCAACGAGTGCGGTTTGAATGCATGACCTATCAATTACCGGGCCGATGTCCTACTAATATTGTATTGCGCCCGATTTATTACCGGTATTACACGAGGAAAGGAAAATATAACGTGGAATATTCTTTAAGGACTGATTTTTTCAACGCTGGATAGTTTTATCCGTGGAATGATTTTGAATTTTTAACAGGTCTTCCATATAAAATCTCTCAGACGTCTATTTTATTCCAAGAATAAATTTTATCTGTCGATTGAAAAATTAGCCCTAAGTTAATTTAAAGCCCCATTTGCACGAGACCAGTGTCTTGCCAGTGGCAAACAATACAATTGAAGCAACAAACTACTTGCATTGTCTAGACACTTGTTAGGTAGTGTAACTTTTATTGTCTTTGCAACTTATTTAGGTATGCTACTGGCAATTAAATCGCACCGTGCATGTGGCTTCTGAAGAATCTAGAGAAAACTGAATAAAGTTAAAACCATTTAATAATCTAATGTACTTACTCAAAAAACACGCACTAGGCACGCGTTTTAGATTAAAGCCCACTCCCTGTGTTCCAACAGTGGAAACATTATAGGCTGATTATGGTCTACAACACGCGAATCAACACAAGCCGATCTATAATCCAAGCAAATCAAGATGAAAAGTCATTTATACGAGTAGCTAACAGTCTTGTTAATACTGGGTTATTTTGAAGGAATATTAATTTAATGCTATGATTTATATTTATAATTTTTGGATAGCTGATTTGGTTGGTTATAGGCTGAGAATCAGCACTTTTAGAACGTCAAGATTACACAAAACAGTCAACCAAAACGCCCGCCCTTCACTACTTCCTAGTGCTTTCGCTGGGAAGAAGAAGTGGCGCAACATACTCCCCAGCAGCACAGCTGTCCGTTCAGTTAGAAAAACATGCTTTTATACAATAGTAAATATGCAAAGTGATTATCTTCACAGGAGACGGAACAAGTTAAATTATTTGCCAATATGTCAGCTAGTCGCTCCACACTACAAACACTGAATACCTACTACCTATCACAAAGTTTCTCCACAAACTTATTACCGTCCAATCACAGCGCAGCTCTTATTTTTACATTAAAAACCGACGAGACACGTAGGTACTGCCTACATATTATAATAAAATGATCCAGATACTTCCATAATTAAAACGGGTCTTGTCGCAAGCGAATGGCAGCGTATGGAATTAAATTACTGTCACAACTCCTTTTACCTGGTGAGTATAATATTAAATTGAATTGGCATATAAAGGCTACTGGAGGAATAATGTATGTACATGGCATAGTCACTCATTTTGATGGGAACAGGTATTGAAGGTGCGTCAATGCGTTTTGGTTTTCAATGAGGCGTTGATTTATTGAATGGGGGAAGTATTTTGGGGGCAGTTTTTCTATCGAACTGTAAATGAATAATGATGACCAAGTGTGATTGGTAATTAATAATGAACATTAATAAACTGTCAAGCAAGAAGCGAGTGGTCGCAAGTCAGAAACCAACCAAAAACCGATCTATACCGTAGAAATCTTACCGTGAAAATGTTGATGAAATGAACTGCTAATCCATCAGGTGGAATGGCAGCTCACTGAACAAGGCGTGAGTTTATATTTGTGTATACAGGGTGTAATTTTTTTTGGGTAGCAATAAAACGAGTGACTGTAAATTACAATTTTAAGTGTCAAAATTAATTAATTTGGGTTATATAATTACTAAGTGAGCGACTGACTGTAAGTGACGAAAAATCAACAGAATAGTATCTTACAAACATTAATTTGAGTTACTTAAAATACAAAATGAGCAGCTTCATAATATTTGAGCGACTTAATATTTGTTTGAGTGTCAACGTTACGTCCTGCATTTTTTTCAATATTTGGCAAATGTATTTTTTATACTGAGCGGCATTTTATCTTAAATGAAGTGTTTCGAATACAAAAACCACTTTGAAAAATACACTAATGAGCAGAGTATAAGGAGCTCACATTCGATTTTTCCTATAGCAAAATGTTGCTGGCACTCGCCGGCCGCTGCCGCGGCACCGCTCGCTCCGCTCGCTCGGCTCGTGCGTTATGTGGTCACAGTTCTAACCTAACCTAACCTAGCTTTTTCGATTTCGTCGCTCACTTAGTAATGTAGTCGCTCGGATAAAATTTTAATATATGAAATGGATTTTATCACAATCCACTTTTTGTAAGCTTGTTCTGGATTTTATTATTAATCAATATTCGTCGTTAAAGCGAAAAATTAACTAAACTAGTTAATTTTTCGCTTACTCAAATTCATACCGCTCAAGTTATTAATACAGTATGTCATCATCAGTCGCAAAAGCTTTTTTTTAATCGCTCGTTTTATAATTCCCCAATTTTTTTCCAGTTATTAAAAAAAAATTAGCTTTTCATACATTTTGATCGCGTAGGTATTGCACTTTTTTTTTATAAAACAGTAGTTTTTTTTTGATAACTGACGAAAAATTTCTACGCTGGGGAGTTCATAATTATCTACTGAATCCATGGTAACAGGTTGCGCGTCATACAACACCACCTGCCACCCTGTATTTCATTTCCTGTGACAAGCATTTTGAACTGGAAGGTTAAAGGAGATAGAAATAACTTGCAACTTTATTGCCTAGTTTCAGCACTCCCAAGGTAGAAGGAAATTATTACCGGTAAACGAAAGCTAATAATAAAACGTGTGATGTGTAACTTGGTTCTGAATTTTTCTTTCAAGAAATATTTTTTTAAGAGCGTACTTGGCACCGTACTGTTTTATATTTTGACAAATAGCCAAATAAACCTTTTTAGGGTTCCGTACCCAAAGGGTACCAACAGGACCCTATTACTAAGGCTTGGTTGCCCGTCCGTCTGTTACAGGGAGCTATCTTTTAAACCATAATTAGTAGACACTTGAAATTTTCACAGTGTGTACTATTAAGGCCGCTGTAGCAGAAAATAATAAAAATAAAATAAAGTTAAAAATTAAAAGTGGTCTCCATACGACTTTTTTTAGAAAATATTTTTAAATATTGTTCGATGGTACGGAACCCTTCATGTGCGAGTTCGACTCGCAATTCGCCGCTTTTTAAAGGAACGCATTACTTGCGTAAATACGCCCTCTATTTATTTGTCTTTTTCGCAACAGAAACAGTTATGTCACCGTGACTAGCGCCGTTTCAGACACTTTGGATACTTTCCAAATACACTTATACTTATACTTACCAAATACACCTATACTTTCCAAATGTAGCCAACATCCATTTTATATTGAACTCGCCGATCGCGTTGATTATCGACATCGTTGAACAAAGTGTACTGATTAAGATATGGGGAGAGCTCAAGTTATATTGGCCAGTATTCAGATGCGTAAGGCGTGACGCATTGCTTGTTTCCTTTTTCGTAAATAAGGGTTGCACGATGTCAAGATAAGAGCTCTTGTGTATCGCATTTTGTTTTTCCTTCTCTATAATTAAAACAAAACTAACAGTGGTTTTGGCATTTTTGCGTGTAAAAATATTCGTGGGATTACTGTGTAGGCGGTAAGGCTGTCTTCCTGAAATTGGTTTGCTTACAAAGCAGTTGAGTTAAAAATAAAAAATTGATTGCAATAATTTTTAAGTGAAGATTACTTTGTATTCCTTTCTTGGCCATTTAACCTTTACCTTTATAATTTATGTGAATACTGGCTTCTGGCCGCGGTTTCGCCCGTGCGGATGTCGGAAATTATTATCACTGTCGCTCCGGACACCATACTCCGTATCGGACACCATAGTAAATCTTAGGCTCCGTACCGTCCGCTAAACAAAGGCACTTGTCTCATTTTAAGTGCGTACTCTTGAAAGGCCCGTGCGGGGAGGGGCTTGTGGCTAAGTAATAACAGCCGCACCAGATGGGTGACCATCTTTACATACCAAGACAGGGGTCTTGGTATGTAAAGATGGTCACCCATCGTGCCGCGGAAAACACGTTTAGCCGTTAGTACCGGCGGTCATTCGTGGGTTTTTGACCGTAGTTACGGGTCAACAGAAGCCCGAAACTCTGACAACCAGTCTTACCAACTAGTCTTAAGGGGTATCGTATTACCCAGTCGCTGGTTTGTGGAGGTCAGATAGGCAGTCACTTCATGTAAAATACTGGTATTCAGCTGTATCCGGTTAGACTGGAAACCGACCCTAACATATTTGGGAAAAGGTTAAGCAGATGATGATGACTCGTGAAAGATATAAGTACTTCTTGACATTCTCCAAACTCAGACTCCTCAAACAATCTCCCCACAGAATAGAACATAATCAACAAACATCTGACACAGATAGCTCAAAGAAACAACAATACTCAGAAACATGATTAAATAAACCCACTACAAAAGATTTAATATTGAAAAAACTACAACAAGCGTTTAAATGTAAAAATGTATAATATTTGTCTAAGGGTCGCGATACGATACAAAGTGAAGTAGTGGAGCAACTAAGTCTATTATTTGTGGCACAAAGACGACCTCTTTGATACAATGGGGAAAAACTTGTTTACGTACTGCAACTGATGGCCGACGGACGGACGCTGTGAAGGACTGAGTTGAGAGATGGTGGCGGGAGCGGGTACCATTTATTTATTTGCTAACATGTAAAATACTGGTTAGTAGGCATGCATGCAAACATGACACAGTATTAAGACAAATGTACCCTGTAAGGGCATTGATATCAAATTACATAATATTTATTCTGGTTATTACAATTTATATTATGCTAAACATTAATCAAAAATGGTAGGTACATTTTATTTTAAAATTGATCATTATTATCAACTCGTTCATTCATTTTAGGGAATTTAGTATAGTCATTTATGAATTATGAGTTATTTATGAATTTAAAAGGGGCTGTTTTATTTACTGATTACTGTTCCTGTTAGCCTGCATCATCCCACAGCTGGGCAAAGGTATCTCCCCATGACTTCCAGCTCTTTCAATCTAGGCTAAAGTGGACCACTGGTCGTTTGATTTTCCCAGCTCGTCCCGCCATTTCTACAGGTCTGCAGTGACGCCTTGTAGGGTCAGGGCTCCACGTGGTTTATTTAGCGTTAATAGAGAATGTTGATCTTCGAATACTTATCAAAATGATAAAAGTGTTAGACGTATAATTATTACTGTTGCACTGATTGGCGATTTGCAGTAGTGCAAAAGGCAGTACTACCACCACACCTATTTTTGTGAGTGGGCAGTATTGATATCTTGAAGGTGAATCAAACAATCTGCCTAGCCTTGTCCCAACTATGTTGGGGTCGGCTTCCAGTCTAACCAGATGCAGCTGAATACCAGTATTTTACATGGAGCAACTGGCTATTTTATTTACACAACCCAGTTGCTAGGTAACACGAGACCCTTTGATAAGACTGGTTGTCAGAATTTGGGCTTCTGACTACCCATAACGACTGTCAAAGAACTACGAATGACAGCTGGGACCAATAGCTTAACGTACTTTCCGAGCCACAGAGGGGTCTCGATATTGTAATGGATGGTCACCCATCCACGAACCGACCGCGGCAAGTGTAGCTAAACCTTCGATCGACGCATGCGGCTGTGATTATTTAGCTCGCAAAGGTACGGGGTCATTATACTCGTAGATGTGACTGCTATAGGTATGTCAAACCCTTTTGGGTATGACATGCCTATTAAAGCAGATTATCATTAATTGGGGGCTGTAAATTCTTACCCCTGGTAACATTTTGGTTTAACCTAAAATGTTTAGCATAATCAGCCTATAATGTTCCCACTGCTGGGAGACAGACCTACTCTCGGTGAGAGGGACTGGGCTGTAATCCAACACGCGAGCCCAGTGCGGGTTAGTGGATGGCGCATGTCTTTGAATTTTTGGTTCTAGGACATGCCGGTTTCTTTACGATGTTTTCCTTCACCGTTTTGAGAATGGTGATGAAACAATTTACACAAAGTAAAGCGCCTGTAAGGATTTGAACCTAGGACCTACAACTCGTAAGTCACAGTCATTTGTTTTGTTTTCAAAAACATTTTAGAGCAGTGGAGGCCCAGTAGTGACCTACTGGGCCTCCACTGCTCTAAAATGTTTTGATGTTAAAGTTTGGAAAAAAGGAAGGAAATTTAACGGGCGATATCTTCATCATTTTTTATATATTTACTATATTTTTTTATTTATTTAAAGTGTCGCAAGCAAGTGTGCTTGCGACACTTTTGGAAGCAAGTGACATCACGACCCCCCACTCCCAAATTTTGACGCACTTTATCTTTGTCATTTTTTGTTTGATTGACAAAAGAAAAAATACGTGTCCATTATTTTTTGATAATCTAACTGACGGACTAAATATAATTATTACTTTTTTACCCTATTCCGCTATCGCTTACTCCTTGTATACTGTGGTTAAGCGAGTTAGTGGTTGATTGCATTTGTTGTAGAATTTTAAGACGAGCCGGCGTCGTGTCGTTGATAGATGCATTTGCATGGCAGTAGCTTGATTAATTGTTCTGTGGAGCACAATCTGATTTGAATAATAAAATACACTGAGTGCTAACGAGACTCTCTTAAGTAATTATTAATAATATTAAATTTATATACTTGCTTGGAGAGTGTTATTTTGATGCGAGATGGTTTTAGAGTTACGAGTGGAAGTGAAATGCTTTTACTTGTGTTGATTAGATTATTTATTTATTTAAATAACATGGGAGACTTACAGTTAAAATAAACAGATAAAGGATAGTACTATTTATAATGATAATAAGGCGTTATGAGTTGGATTGGTTCCGTCAAACCTGGAAGGAGGAAGCTCGGTCTCGCAAAAGATGGAAGGAGTGGAGGGAAGTCTTTGCCCAGGAGTGGGACAGCGTAGGCTAGTAAAAAAAAACGGGTTGCACTCCGAGAGTGAAGAAGTGAAAACTTGAATATTAACGTTGTGCATTTTTGATTTTTTGGAATGCGGTCTACTCTCCCTCCGTCTTGCGAATTTTCGATCAAGCCACGTGTCCTGACACGAGTTTAAGTGCACAACGCCGCTAAAAATTTGAAAAAATATTTTTGCGTTTGTAAACCAAATTCTTGAGAAAGGCTCGAAGCTAACGGCGGCGACCTCTCGCGCCCGGCCCTGGTGCAAGCCATGGTCCGGGGCGAGAGAGAATGGGAGGCAGTCACCTCCTTCTGCGAAGCAGTCATGCTAGCGAAGGAGGTGGCGGGGAGGCTGAGGGAGAACACCTCACGCCTCAGCCGCCGCGGGAGACGCTCCGGGCGTCGGGAGCCGCGTGACGACTCCCGGCCACCGTAGGCGCGGGCCTGCGGGCGGTGAGTAATGGGTAGCTCACCGTCCGATCAGGACCAGGCCCGTGCCGGACGGCGCGTTGTGTTCCACGCGCGCCTCAAAGAGATGTCAGCAGAGGACGGGGCCCCACAGGGCCGAAGCCTGCCGGGGCGGTGGGATTTTCCGAAAGGTTAACCGCTGCCCTGGAACAGAAAGGGCTAAGGACGGAACACGGGTGGGTTTTAGTCAGTAAAAGTCTGACACTCCCTTCCGCTCCACCCAGAGCGGGAGGGGTCATTTGATGATTTCCCATCCACAAAAAAAAAAAAAAAAAAAAAAAAAAAAAAGGCTCGAAGCTATGTAACATCACGCTATGACTATAAGGAACCGAGGAAAAAGAAAAAAAGTTAGAAAGAACGCTAAGCGAAAACGAATTGATAGCGAAGGCAGGTGATGCGCTGCCACGGGATCGGGGAACAACGGATTTTACGCGGGCGAAGTCGCGAGCAGAAGCTAGTTAATAATAATTTTGGCGAGTTACTGCTAACACATGTTAGTCAAGGTGTCAAACAGAGGATCATCTAAATTCAATATTATAAACAGGAAAGATTTGATTTTTTGTATGTTTGTTAGTGACGCTTTCGAGCTAAAACGGCTGAACGGATTTGGATGAAATTTGGCACACGGGTAGACCATGACCTGGATTAGGACATAGCAGTAGTTTTTATTCAGATATTCTTACAGGATCGAGAGTTATGCGGATGAAAACAAGGGGCACAGCTGGTTTCTGAAAATTGTGGGGTTTTATTTCATAGAAATCGCAATCAGATTTTCGCCTGCATTACATTTTAGTGCTATGAACACTTAAGTTCCGTTCTTTGGTAGCCCATGCGTAAACGTACGTTTTCAATCAATTTTTTTGTTAATATAGGAATCTAAGAATTGATTTTCAGGCAATGCATGCAAGGCAGGCTTTACATGTCTTAAAAATGTATGTCAAACCATGTCACAGAAATGTTCGAACCAGACAAGCATCCCCTGTTATCAACCCACAGGCTTCACTGTCACGCTCCACGACACACACCCGAAAATATCCGATGTTACCGAATGTTTATTATTCATTCACCGGCAAGATAATCAAAGGAGTCAATCAGTGGTGTGCTGCCGTCAGTGGAGCGTGCCCGCGGGGAAACAAACGAATTGATTAATCGCCTAGGGTTGGTACGTAATCAGAGCGTATTTGTGCTTTTGCACCGATCGATGGCGGATCACGGCTGATTGAAATACGAGGAGCTTCTTGGGTATTAAGATTTTCATAGTTGTGTTGAGTTGTTGAAGAAGTAGGTTGGTTGTTTTTTGCCACCGAAGGCTCGTTCCCATTAATTGTTATTTAGTCGCGATATCGATAGTCAATATCAAAAATGTAGGTAAGCGTTAAGTATTTTCTTTTTTACGGATTCACACTGAGATTAGATTGGAAACGTTCTTAAAATATGAAAATTGTCCTTGTGATTAATTTTTGCTGTACATGTTGTCTGCTAGCAAATATTTTAATATATGTTGTTCGATTGGTCAGGTATAAAAGCATGGATATTTGTATATTTGAGTTTTTGACTACCATTATTAATAATAATAATAATTCTTTATTGACATAATAGGTTACAAAAACTTGTTTGAAGCCTCTGACTCCTGAACTAGGTGTACCTGTATGTCGGGAGTCAGCGCCCTCTCCCATTTTATTTGGCTTAGATACTAATGTCAACATAGGAATAGAAAAACCTGTTTGCTATAAAATACAATTTTAAAAGTAGTAAACACAAAAATAAAATACAATAACAGAAATGCTAATTATGAAAAAATATCAAAATATGAGAAAAATAGTTTATTCTTAAATTAAATTAAATCGTGCTGTGTGTGTGTGGGAGGTGTGTACGTGTGCGTGTGGGTGGGTTCCCATTCGTGTTTGTGTATGAGTAGGTGTATGAAAGAAAGGTATGTTCTATGTATGTGTTCCTTTGTAAAATGGGATTAATTATTTAGTATTTTCTTTACATCCTCATAATCAAGAGTAAAGAGCCAGTTTTTTACTTTAAGTTTACATTCGCGTAGTGTTAGCGGATAAAAATTTAATATTCTATTAATTTTGTTGTAAAAATATACAGAAAGAAAAGCGTTTTATCGTCTTGCAAAAGCAGTGCGACATTTAACAATTATTAGAACTGAGATGCTTCAATCCATTCACGGATTTCTGGGACATCGAAAATACGACACTATTTGATTCATAATTCTTTTCTCCGGTAAAACGTGATTTATAAGTATCTGCTATCTACATAGTTTCAAAACTTAATTTCGCTCTAAAAGATAAAAACTTAAAATCCTAATTTTGAACGAGATCTTCCGAAGTATTACCTTTAAGCCTAACTTCGTTACATCAAAACTGTTTGATCAAACCTTTTGTTCAATAAAAAAGGCCTCCAAAGTTAACCCAGACGATGTTCTGAAACCTTTTAAATTGCCTCGAGGGCTCTAGTGAAGTCTTTGAGTGGAGGTCGAAAATCTATTTTTTTTTGACTGTCTCTAGGCGATCGTCTGACAACCTCTATCCTTGGTTTAATGAGAGGGTAATCATTTGAGGATAAAAGTTGATATCCAGATGGTTGACTAAGTTTTTTTTTATGTTTATTTTGTACGTGAAGGTTTTTCGTGAGGTTTTTTTTTGTGTAGGGATGTATTTTGCAGGTAGAATTAAGGTTTTGAAGTAATAGTATGTGTGTTAATTTATCGTACCTGGAGGTTAATGTACGACTTTTATAGCACATGCGATTTTTATCTGACTAATCTACTATTAATAATAAAGCTAAATAGTTTGTTGGTTGGTTTAAAACTACTAGTCGGATTTAAAAAATCTTTTTACTTTTAATAGCCCAATATTTGAAGGATGCTAAAGGCTATGTAGGACCAGCTCAAGCTACTTTAGGACCACGTTAAGAGCTGAGCAAAAAGAAAAAGAGTCAGACGGAATGCCAATAGGAAGAAACCAATAGCACAGGCAGGCGATGCGATGCAACTGGATGGGTCGGGGAACCAGAAATTTCACGCGGACGAAGGTCACGGGCAGAAATTAGTACTGAAATAAACTTGAACCTCTTCAGATTACTAATTCGCGCTGAATTAGGACACTCGGGATCTTAAATTGACATCATAAAGTCATCTGAACTGAGGCCAATTCTCGTAATTTAAAACGTTCAAAATCTAGTCGCAGTCTCATATCGGTGACAAACAAATACCAAAAACTTATCAAAATGTAGGGAAATTAGAGGTATTTTTGACAAATTGAGACTGAGATCAGACTGAACGGTCTTAAAATTACGAGAATGGCCCTCTGATCAGGAACATCTACACAGTAACCACCCATAAAAATATGATAGTTGTTCGTCAATAATTTTAGTCCGTAGATAATTAAAATCCTTAATCAAAAATAATGTGGTGTTTTATTATAATGTTGGTACCATATCGGTCACTGCTATCGGTCGTTGTGTTGGCAATGCTGTGAGCCGCATACAGTGATAACGTGGTCACCACACAATAACGGTAACAGGTGGCTGTACTTACCACATATGTACCGTATTATATGTACCTTGTTACATTTCTAAATCACGTAAGTTATTACTTTTAATAATAATAGTTAATACATACGGACACAAGTGGGAAGATGTAAGTCCAACCTGGTAAAGTGGGGCTAGCTCGACGGAACGGCAATAAGGTGTGATTGTGGAGCTATATCACAAACCATGCCTCCACCTCCTACCCTGCCCTCTGTGTCCCAAAACATGCAGTCAAAGTGACCTCTGCGCTGCCACCGACAATGCCGTGGTAGTGGCAAAGTTTTAGGAAGATAGATAGATTAAATGTTACTCGCACGACATAAAACATCAAGGTCTATTTTAGCTTTAAGACGAATGTGACAGTTAGATAGTTTCAACTTTATTGCAGTTTCAATTTACTGGGAGTTTTTTATAAAAGTAGATCCCACCAAAAACATTTCAAGTAAAGTAGGAAGGTCAATTCCCGTAATTAAAAACGTTCTCCCTCAAACCAAACCTCTAATTTCTCTACATTTTTTATAAGTTTTTGCCATTGATTGTCGCTGAGATGAGATTGCGACTAGATGTTGAACGTTTTTACGGTTTAAGACATTTATTTCTCAAAAAGAATACAATTCACTTAATATGAGAAATACAAGGAAATCTTAAAACTAAATATAAGAATTACTTATGGTGAAGGTAGGTACATATGTAAATAAATTAGTTGTTAGACACACATTTCTTACAGTGTTGCAGGTAAAAGGAAAAAATTGGTTTACTATTACATATCGATTCTTGATGGCAAGTCAATAGCAATTACACATTAAACTATTTATATGTACTGTAATGTTTCGGAAATACAGGGTAGGTAAGGTATTCTAGTTTTTTTTAGTACTTAGCAAGTTAGTAAATACTAATAATTTGATGAGGATGTAAATTAAATTCTTGTGGTGTGTTAAATTTAAAACCTAGAGAAAGCTTTCAAGATGTGGTGCTTTATAGTTCTTTTGTATAAAGTAAAGGATTGTATATCTTTAATGTCATTAGGTAATGTGTTATACAACTCTGCTCCTTCGTATAGTATATTTTTCCTTCCGTAATTAGTTCGTGGTGGTCTTAAGCAAATGTTGTTTTTTCGTCTGGTGCTACGTTTTTGTGTTTGTCCTTTTTTTGTAAATATTATTTTTGAGTGTATATTTTTATTTAATAGCTTATGTACAAGTATGCATGTGTTATATTTATATATCTGTGATAGCGTCATCAGTTTAGTTTCTTTATAAATTTTTTCAGTCGGAGTTAGGTAGTGGTAATGGAATAAGAGTTTTATTATTTTGTTTTGGCATGTTTCAATTTGTTTTAAATGTGTTTTAGCTGCAGTGCCCCACACCTCTATAAGGTATTCCAGGTGAGGTTTTACCATAGAGTTGTAAATGATATACCTAACAGATGTCGGCAAGCAGCGGACGATCCCTCGAAGCGCGCCCATGACAGAAGATAGTTTAGACCTTAACTTATCTAGATGTATCTGCCATGTCAGATGTTTGTCTAGGTGGAGACCAAGATACTTCTCCGTAGAAACTTGGGTTATAGGTTCGTTATATATGTATAGATTAGAGTTGTTTGCGACTTTTTTGTTCCTAGCACTAAAAATAATGTAGTTTGTTTTAGAGGCATTAACAGTAAGCAAGTTGTCTTGGAACCATCTAGAGAGAGTGTCCAGATCTTGTTGTGCTTGTTCAATGACATCTTCGATATTGTTTCCAAATAAAAACAGACTTGTGTCATCAGCATAAAGTATTATGTCGCCTGCCAAGTTTAGGTTATGTATGTCATTCACGTATAATATGAACAACAGAGGAGAACGGAGAAGGAGAACGTTTTTAATTACGAGAATTGGCCTTCAGACTGTGAACGTTTTTAAAATTACGAGAATTGCCTCTCTGATCGAATGTAGAGCCAAGTCCTTAACTCTACAAGGCCTAACTCTACACACCTTACATCCTAAGGGGCAATTCTTGTAATGTTAACAACGTTCACAGTCTGATCTCAGTCTCAATCTGTCAAAAAATACTTCTAATTTCCCTACATTTTGACAAGTTTTTGACATTAATTGTTTGTCGCCGAGATGAGATTGCGACTAGATTTTGAACGTTTTAAATTACGAGAATTGGCCTTCTGGTCAAAATGTACGGAGGTTTTGAAAATACGATATAACGCTTCAAGAAAAGGTCCTGGACCAGGCCTCTGCTTTTTGTTTTGGGCTCGTCTTAGCGGGGCACCAGACTATACATAATGTGAGGTTCTAAGTATTGTATTTGGTTATTCGAAGAGACTGGTAAACAGCTTTTTGTATTAACAATTTAGTCTAGATGGCTTAATAATTCAGGATTTATTTTTGTTTGGGACTTAAAAAGGGTAGGCAGCCCTGTCAGACAGCATTATACCCGAAAGTGACCCAAAACCTAAATCTTGAATAAAATAAACTGACGGTTCCCCACCTCCAGTATGAGGAACACAGAAAGACTTTTCTTTATCGAGTTTTTATCTGTATATGGGTATACAAAGTATTTTATTACATATAGTATTTTAAACCCCTGATTTAAACACGGTTGTCTTGTAATAATCTGAAATCCTCAAAGGGGAAAGCAGGGGTGCATTGTACGCCACTGATTCTAACATGCAGCTTCGTTGATCTGGTGGCAGTCGCAAGCACTGCTGCTGCGCATGAAGGTTCAAACTCAGAGCATTTATTTCAATTAAACCATTCACACCCTCTTGTAAATTGTCAAGGAGTCCGTCAGTCAGAAATATGAAGCTAGTAGGTACGTATGGAGAATAACGGGCAAGAAACTATAGAGAATCCCAAGACGGGTGAAAGTGTTATTAGGTTTCTTCATCAGGAATTTCTCAGTAGTAGCCCCGAGTCTAGAATCGTGCCCAGTTGGTGGCAATAGGTCATCCCCTTTTATATGGGACTGAAAGATAACTAGTGAAAATTGAGTATACTAACATACGTACACTCTGTCTGACTCTTCGGGGAAAACATGCATGGTGTTATGTTATGTAACTCTTTCATAAAATATCAATGTCTAACAAAACTAAGCTCAAAAGAAAACCTACACTTTCTATTCAGACCAAGTGGAAGTAGATAGACTCAATCGCAACGCTACTGATAATCTAGACCGGTTCTAGTACTGATTACTGACTGAATCGGTCGCGGGGTCTGTGGGGGTCGCAGGGAGGCGGCGGGAGGGGGTCGTCCTACAAACACGGATTGAGATGACTGGGCCTGACGCCCGCGGCGCGGACGTGGGGTCCAAGATAACAGTGATGGGCGGTTCAACGGGAAAAATTGTTTAAATGGTGACAAAAAAATATGTTTGACTTCTTGTGATGTATCGACATGAACTAGCTTAACTTACTAAGAAACCAGCGAGTAGATGATGTTATGGTAAAATAGCAAGTCCTAAACTGCACTGACGTTAATTTAATCGCCGAAACTAACACCAGACGGGCAATTCTCATAATTTTAAGAACGCGCACGTCAGAACGTTCACAGCCTGATCTCAGTCTCAATCTGTCAAAAATACCTGTAATTTCCCTACATTTTGACAAGTTTTTGACATTTGTTTGTCGCTGAGATTAGATTGCGACTAGATTTTGAACGTTTTAAATTACGAGAATTGGCCTTCTGGTTTGTTATTGTTTAGTTATTTATTTTAAGTATTACCAACGATCAATATAAGCCCACCAACGAGAGATGCATTATAATTATCTTCTACAATATAAAAACTGATACTAGCCGTCATCATCATCACCGTTTTCTACTTAAAGTCGTTCACTGTTCGATACTGGACTTTGTTACTGATCGTATTTGAATAAATTACGTTTGTTTTATTTTTCGTTTATCTTCGCCAAGATTAAGGCGCTTTCTGAGTTGCGGAGGCGTACTTAAAAAAAAAAGTAAACAACGTTGATCTGATTATAATTTAGCCCTTTTTCCCTAAACATAAAATAATATAAACTTCCAGACTGGTTTGTTTTCGCTTACCCTAAGTTATAATCTTCGATCGTATCGCACGTGTCCGCTCCACGTGACTATTGGGCCCGTAGGCGTCATAACTTGCCTAGTAGGAGCGTCTGTAAACATACGCCGGTAATTTGTTTAGTAACTAGGATAGGAGTAGCCTGGCATTGTGTTCTTAATCTTTGGGTAAAAGCATTTTTAATCTGTAAAATTCTGTCTTATTTCCCTGCTTATTTTAACTTAGAGCATTTCAGTATGTACTGCTTTACGTTGTAGACGAAGAACTGTCTTTTAAGTTACTTCGCGTAGTGTTCAATTTTAAAGTTTCTTTTGTTGGCTCTCTTGGGCATTCAACTGAAATTTATTTTATTAGACTGGCGACGAGTCAACATAATAACGATCCTTGTCTTCTCTGTTTAATCGAGGAAATTACTAAAGTCATAAAATTTTCTTGTAATCATGTTGTAGTACCTTCGATATAAAAAGTTTCAGCATAGACTTTTTAATAATCTGATAGGTAGGTTCACTTCACTTTACAGAGCGAAACTTTACTTTAGCACTGACATTTTAGGTAGGAATAATGTTGTTGTAACTATCTTAAAAATCTTTGAATTCTTTTACTGATAAACTAAACGTACTGGGTCTAGGAGCATGAAAATTTGTACAACAGTTACATATTGTATTTCCTTAGTACACTAAGCCTAGCACTAAGGAAATAATTATGAAAAATTACCCTCATTACAGGCTCATGACAGGAAGAAAGTATATATGGAAGCTCTTCATTTTTGTCGATGGTAATCCCATCGGGCTTATAGCTTGTTGATAATAATAACGCTTTCGTTTCTCATCGCTCATCGCTTGCACCGCTAAGCGAAGCGGTCTGCTCTCACTTGAGACGGCTTGATTATGTGGGGTCACGTGCGCCCGGATCACTGTGTGCGCTGATTATTATTACCATTTTTATATACACACTGTTTTATGTACTCGCAAGATGTTTGGGAAGATATCGTCTTTTATACAGGGTGGCAGGGACATCGGCGCACAAACTGAAACAGAACATGAATTCAGAACATGCTCGCAGTGGTATAGATTTTCGTTGATTATCAAAAATGATCAGCTATTACATATAAAAGTGTAATACCTACGAAACTGACGAAATGTATCAACGCGGTTCAGAATCATGTACTGAATCCATGGTAAGAAGCTGGGCGTCGATGTCCCTGCCATCCTGTATTTTATTTTTCAAATATCTTTATTTACCGTAAGAGCAATTAACAAAATGCACTTATATTAAGCTATGTTCACAGTTATAATTGAGGCACTTTATGAGGCTAGCGAGTCGTCTTTCAAAGCTTAGTATTATCTTTTATTTAGTCCTACCCTACTAATATTATAAATGCGAAAGTTTGTGAGGATGGATGGAAGTTTGTTACTCTTTCACGCAAAAACTACTGAACGGATTTAGATGAAATTTAGCGCACAGATTGTTTATAACCAGGATTAACACATGAAATACTTTTTATGCCGATATTCTTACGGGATCGAAACTTATGCGGGTGAAACCGCGGGGCACTGCTAGTTTTGTATAAAAGCCTAAGGACCTACCAAGTAGCAATAGCTTTCAAAGCGTTTCATATTTCTACAGCGACTGTCAACGGGATTGTCATAAACTCTTCGGTAGCTGTTGTCAGTTCCATAAATTGACCATCATCGTTATCGCTGATAGAATGTCACTTTATTTTGGCCCTCTGGTTTGATGAATACTTGTAAAATGAACGGCGCCATGTTGAAATCGGTGCTTTTGACGCTCCATTTCGAATATTTTGGGTATTTGTTTGGTAGATCGTTTTACGAAAGACTTGTTTTCTCATCAAATATATATAAAGAAAAACGCTAGTGCTCTCAAAACGGTGAAGGAAAACATCGTCAGGGAATAGGCATGTGACATCTACCAAGCCGCACTGGGTCCGCGTAGTGGATTTCGGTCCACCCACTCTCTTTCACATAGAGGAGGCCTGTGTCACAGCAGTGGGGAAACTTTAGGCTGATGATGAGTGTATCAGAAGAATATTAATACAGTGCCTATTTAGAGTGACATGCTTTTCTCAATCTTATTTGCTTTTGTCGAGACCAAAAATCTGCTCCTTACATATTTGTGTCTTGTTGATCACAGAAATCTCCCCATTTAAATAAAAAAAACAGCTTAGTGCTAGTCGCACACGAGGGGCTCGGTATCACCGCACAATATTAAACACTACCCGTCTTATTACAAAACGAAACCTAACTTTAGTTCTAGCCTAAACTATTGAGCCAGTACTTGTATTTCGAACTTTATTTCGATTTAGGCAAAGTTCTTAATACTAAAATGACAACTTAGCACCGAACTAAGCTGTCATTTTTGTATAAAGAACTGCATTTCTCTATCAGTTGGGTTCTTAATTCAATAACTGGGTCAGTGGTTTAAACCTGTTCGAAAGAAAAACCTTGTTTTGTAATAAGGGGGTACGTATTTTAAATAAAATACATTTCTTGTATAGTATATTAGTGTATCTTATTTAATGTTATAGCGACAATAGAAATACACACTATGAAAATTTCAGCTGTCTATCTATTACGGTTATCATAAGATACAGCCCGCTGACAAATAAACGGACGGATAGCGGAGGCTTATTAATAGGGTTCTCTTGGCACCCTTTGGGCAAACGGAACCCTAAAAATGGTACCTTTTCATTTTACTCCTCCGCGTTGAGCTTCCTTCGTATTACTTAAAGCAGACTTGCAAGAAATTCAGGCTAAAATATTTATCCTTGATCTAGATATTTCAAGAACTGAATGGCGCTATTGCGAATTTTCTTTTCTGTTTATAGAACTTAATCCTCGTGTTTACTTTCATTTGTTAGTTGAGACTTTAGAATCTCGTCTTCATATTGTCTAGTAAATAGGGCTCTTTGTGAGAAAGCTCGTGGGGCAAAGTACTACTTATTCTTAGCTTTACCTTTATTATCTACCGTCAAGAGTTTTTGACAGTTATTCCATACAAAAACTTGTCAGACGTCAATTGTATTCCACGATAAAAAATGATCTGTCTATTGTAAAATCAGCCCTAAATAAAGAAAATTACTTTATAATGTTAGTAACTAGATACCTATTTGCTTAACACTTGATCACAGTTTACTTTTTTTATGAGTTTGTGGCAACATTTTTGGTAAAAAAAAAATCAATGTGTTTTTCATTATTGGAATGGCACCGCCGAGGCGCAAGAAGTATCTGGTGTATGGCACTGTACAGTGTACACGTTCACAAAGCATCACTTATGATTATTTATATACGAGTTTCTGTTCGTTTTCTACTTTGCTTTCGTTTTACGACTGTACCTTTAGTTTCCTTCTACGACCCCCTCGAGAAATTACAAGGTCTTCTGGTAACCACACCAGTACGGTTTTGGAAATTGTAGTAAAATTATTATTGGTTTTGTGGTCCATTCGGTACATAGGCTAGAAAAACTATAAAATCTTGTGGTAGTAAGCTGGACTCTTGGGTTCCATTTCCTACCCAAGCAAATTGGTATTGTTTTTTTTTTCATTAGGAAATTCTCGCATATTCTTGAAACGAGGCATTTATCTAATATAATTTTCTGAATTTGATTTTGAAAATCAAGTCAGACGTCAGTAGAGATGACGCTATTCTCAATTAAATTGTTGAAATTGTTGTAATATGTTGTGTGCCTTTTAGCCTATGCTGAATCAATGTATTTTATTTATATATTTTTCTTAATATTATCAAAATCAACAATCGATATATTACATTTCGTCCAACAAAACACAATTTCTCCCCAAAAACCCCACAATTCATAAGTTATTCTTTCTCCAATAGGAGAAGACGTTACCTAACCTATAGTACCCATGTCAACGGCTAGACGGGTCAGGTACCAATATTGGGTTGAGTTTGGTACTTCTATTGATTCAATTGTGTGGAACGGCTTGATTGATTATATTATTAATCTAATTGGGTTCCAATTCAATGGGTTCGTGTGGGAAGCGATTGTTCTGTGTGATATTTCTGACGTCCGTTGAGTTTATCTGGGATAATGTATGTCGGGAATTTTGTCTATTGTTTCGTGGCTTATGTTGCTTCTTTTGTCGCTAAAAATATGGAACATAGGTATCATGGTGCCATCGTGGTTTTTTTTTTTTTTTGTTTCGCTTTTTTTTTATTGTTCTATTTTTTATTACTTGTATTGTGTGTCTTTTGTTGCACTAAATAAACGTTTTTATCTATCTATCTATCTATCATAGGTATTGTAGCGGCACGCGTCATACTGACGTCACGCATCGCGCAAGCTGAGTTTACCGTGCACTTAGCCTATTATATACAACAGTCCGACATGTTTCATTGGGCAGTTGCCCCCAGACAAGACACCCATCTGGTCCGAGGATCCTCCATTGTCTATGGAGGTACATATGCAGTGCGCATCTACCAGATTTTTTCTTCTTCTACGTCTTTAAAATGTGCAATTTAGTAAGTTTCCATACATCAGTGTCAGATGCGGAGGGTGATACACGTTCAAACCTAAAGCCATACCTAGATGATTAATAACCAAACCTTTCGATAATCAAATTGATATTGAAGTTATTACCAAAATATCTCTAACTAGTTGTTATTCCAGAATTGTTCCTAGAACCTAGATCCCAATTGTAATTTGTATCCTTTAACCCAACAAAACTTTCATCCATCATACCGGGGTCCAACCACGCATCTATCAGAGTTCCGCGTAACCCTGCCACCGCGGCACAATATTCACCTGGCATTTGGCTAAGGCTTTGTAACGCCAAATAGTTGGGTCCAGCGTGCGTATTAATCCGTCGGATAAACCGATGGAATTTTACCTACCGACAATCGATCGCGTTTGAGGGTTAAAATATAACTTTGTGGGGGAAAAAGTTTTTATTGTGTGGGTTGGTATTAGTCAAAGCTTGGCGTGAGGTGCGAATTGTTATTGCTAGGGTTATTTTGGGTATTGTTATTAAGTTGCCGTTTGTTTTTGGGCTCGAAATCATTTATGTTTAACCCGCTGCCCGCATCGATCCTTTTTCAGGTATAAACCCTAGAACCCACTTTTCTCTTGTGTCAATCTTATATTATTGAATCTGCAAACACTTCTATAATGAATGACTCGCCATATTCAACTTACAAATCCATTTGTTTTACACTTAAATTATGTTTGTCTTTTAAAATCTTTGTATTTTGATTGCACCTAAGAATATGAAAGTTAAGCAACTAGTCGCTATCGAAAGTGAGCTTCGATAATTGGAATAACTGATATAATAAGAGGAAGATAGACAAACAATATTGACATTATTTTTATAGACCTGACTTTATTTGCTGTCATAGAGAGCAAAAAATAGAGAGCTAAAGATCTGAGGAAAATTACCAAACTAAAGGATCTTCAACTCCACCTTCAGTTACCCCATCTCCATCTATCACGCATCTTCATCCTTCCCCACCTACACATACTGTACACCACTGCCAGTCCATCTCCATTTTATCTTGTAAATAAACTCTAATTTGATTTCAACTTTCAATCACAACAAACAATCTTTTTTTAAATTTCTTAATTTAGTTTTAAATTTAGGTTAGGATTTTCTTGTCGCTACACGACATGTTTTACCTTCCTACAAAAATACTGAAATGGAGATGGCCTGGTCATATGCTCCGTAATAGGAACAATAAGTGGTCTAAAGCTGGAACGGAATGGCAAATTAAAGATGGATCTAAAAGAAGTAGAGGAAGACAACGTATACGCTTGAACGACGACAGAGCTGAGACAGCTGGTGCCCTGTGGGTGGGCAAGACACGCACGAGATCAAAACAACTGGACCGGAGAGTGAAGCCTATGCGTCAAAGGACGCGCTGATTGACGGAGGCACCGACGTTCAAGAGTTATATTTTGCTTAATTTATTTATATTTTAATTAGTTTTAGTTTAACAGTAAATAAAGGCTTTATTATTTATTGACGAAACAAGGCATACTAGGCTTTTTTGAACCAGTGCAGTGTGCCGGTCCATTAACTCTAACTTTGACCTAAAAGTCCTAAACTTCAATTTACATAAAACCACACAGGACAGGGCGGGACAGGAATAAACAAGTTATAAAAAATTACAACGTTTACAAGCCTGGACGTGTTCCAAGGCAAATAAAAGTTTATGGGAGACAGAAAATAAATTCCGTGAAGGATTATAACCCCATTACTCAAATGAAGCGGTAAGCCCATTGTTGTTCCGGGTTTTTTATATTTTATTTTGATAATTCATTTTGTTTTTTGACGTTTTTGTTTTGGTGGATTTTTCTTGTTGGCGGCTTTACATGTGTTTAAATTATTATTTTAGAGGTGACGGTTTTTGTGGTTTTTAATACTTTTTGCTATGGGGAACATGTCCACCAGAGAAATATACCTGGGACAAGGGTACCTATAACCTTTTTTTTATTAAATTCTTAAAATTAAAATTTACTGATTAATAAAGTCCTATAAAAGGTCAAGGAAAACAACATGGATTCGGGATCAAACTATCAATTTGGCTTCAGTAAAACTTATAAAAAAAGACATTTGCAAAATCTCATTTATACAACATCTCTAAAACTAGAGCATCACTTTATTAACAACACGTTCCAATATCATCAGAATCAAATCATAAACAACAGTATCTACACCATTACCGCTATGTAAATTAGGACAGATTTATGATTAGCTATCGAGTCAATAGCTGAAATTACAGGCATACCAAACTTAACGAGGACACAAAGCCGAAAGTGAAATTCCTAATCCAATATACGGAATTCAATACAAGAAATTCCTGCTAGGTAACAAGACGTAGGGGTTCATTTTACACAGTTCATTACGAGTTGTACATACGTTGACACATCAAAGTGTATGGAGTAAGGCAGTGTTTTGAAACTTTATTTTTTGTTAAATACTTTTTGCTGTGCCCTACAGGGAACTTAATTGTACCTTATCTTTAAGCCATTAGAAGATCTATAAACATTATGGAATGCAAATAAAGATATGAATTTTATAAGAACTTAATAACAGTGATTTGTTCGTTTTTATAACAGTCGGAAAAAATCATGCTTATCAATTTGTTTTATTAATTCAAGATACAAACGTTCGTAGTGTCGCTTGTTGCATAGCGCTTTCAGTTTATTTTTTTTTTAATATAATTTTTGGGATAAAAGATTCTTTATAGGCCATAATATTTTATGGTAATTGAAAATAAAATAAACATGGTAAAAAACAGCAAATTCTCTTGTTATTGAGCAGAAGAAAGAATACAATATTTCGTCACTCCTTTCTTTAAAATACTGTGCAAATATAGGGACCACAGAGGCATTAAAATATGTAACACTACATTCTGCCCGCGACTTCGTCCGCGTGAATTTCTATACATCCTATGACACTCTGCAATACTGTAGCTTCCCCTTAGTGAAAGTATTTCGATATATATTCAAATTCGGATCTGCCGGTGTATTCTGTAAAAATCTCACCGGGAAAATTTAGGGGCCCACCATAGGGGCAATTCTCATAGTTTTAAGAACGTTCACAGTTTGAAGTCAGTCTCAATCGGTCAAAAATACCTCCAACTTCCCTACATTTTGACAAGCCGTTGACATTTGTTTGTCGCCGAGATGAGACTGCGACTAGATTTTGAACGTTTTAAATTACGTCTGATACTAAGGATTGAAACTATTGACAACTCACTTCACCTAAGTTTTCACGGTGCGATTTTTACAGAATAGGTCGACAGTACTTCCAAAGATTACTAGAAGTAGACTAGCAAATTTTATCTTTTTACAATAAATATTATATATATTAATATTTATGATAAACATAATTAAATTCCACAATAACAGTGATCGCACAACCGTTCTAAATAACAGCTATATCAATAACAGTTCCATTCCCATCACAGCTCAAGGATGTAACTGAATATATTTGACGGTACACATTAACATTTGACTGGTTCTAATCTATGGAATGCTCATTCATTGTGGGTAAGTAAAGCATATGAGTTTAAATTAAACCGACGGTTGAGTAATAAACCGACATTTGAGTATCGAGGCTTTGTTTGCGTTGTTGTTAATGATACTAGGAGTACATGCTGATATTGGAGTTCGCGAAGGAAAGGGGCGGTGGTGTTAGTGATATTCTGTTTTGATGGTAAAGGTGCGGTAGAGTACATTACACAGTTGTGTTGCCGTGCGTTCTGTGAAGCGGTGTGCTCATACGGGCTACTAAAATTACGCAATTCTTGGCAATTGTGTTGAACTATGACGTCACGGCAATACCGATAAATTGACGGCACTTCCAATATTGTTGCTTGAGATACCTCCACCGTATGGAGTGATCCTCTCATAAGGTGGACCGATGAGCTTGTTTAGACCACCAGAAATCGCTGGATGCGTGAAGAACAGAACCAGTTGAAGTGGCGATGCTAGGGAGAGGCTGAAATTATGAGAATGATACGAATATGTGGAGTAATTAGAGCCAATATTGCTGAAATTGAAAAAAAGAAATAAAAAAAAGTAGTGCAGTCGTGGGACCCCCGTTGGGAACGAAGTTCCTTACGCGATGCTCGCACGCACACACACTCATAAATAAATAGAAAGAAACAGAGAGACAGAAAATGTGAATCAAAGACGCCATCTAGTATAAGTTTTAAGAAGAATTGTCGGCTTCAGCACCCTCGAAAACCATGAATATTATGTCGCATAGTTGGTATACGCTTTTTCGACAAATGACGATTTCTACCGGAAACCGCGTTAAAGAACTTTGTTCCAAAAAAAATCCTTCACTCATTTCTCAACTATCTCCAGCAAGTGCAGCTTTAGGAAAGCTGCGTCTTCGCCTTGTATCCTAAGTAATTGCGGCAGATAACATTTTTATTTGACGTCGAAGGAAATGTGTCGCTCGGCGGAAATTTCCAATTTATTGACTTCCGCCTCTTCTACAAAATAGTTTTGAACATCACAGGCTTGTTATGTGCAAAAAATGCACGATTGAGAGATTTTAAAGCGCAAGAGTGACAATAATGAATGCTTCTAAGTAGTCCTACTGCATGATGTGACGCGCCTACTACCGAACAAAGTCAAAGTCAAATCATTTATTTCAAATAGGCACATACAAGGCATTTATGAACTTCAACACTTGCAAAAAATATGGGATTGATTCTAGTTGCCCCTTCCAAAAGGTAGTTTTTTATGGAGAAGAATGGCTTAGAAACTACATCACTACCCTTTTAAAATATCTATGTTGTATACATTAATTATAATTATATCTGAAGACGGTGCTCCTAGAATAAAATTACTATGCCACAATAGGTAAAATAATTAAAAATGAAGTAATGACCAATAATTTAAATATACGATAGATACATGGTGCTCACATATTTATAAATATTGTAAAAGTAGATGATTTTCCTAAAATTGTAACAAGTAACAATTTAGTGTGTGATTTAAAGTAACTTGGAAAATTGGATATTATGTACGTAAATGCTAACTGTTCTTGTAACTTCGTTGGTCGATCCGTTTATTACAGTTTATCGTCTCTATTTTGACCCAAAATACCTGAGTCTGTTTATGATTAATCAACATCTTTAACTTCATGCATCTTTTGTGGTGCGGGTTCCGAATAACCATCTGGAGACTTTCATGAAGGAGGAATTTTGGCCGATGGGTGTCGTGTATCGTCGTTTTCGCGGAAGGCTACATGACACCTCGACAAAGCGCAATACGTCGCCGACGCAACGTACTTAATTTGTAGAATAAGGTTTTTTGTATGTATCAGTTTATTATTGCATAAGATTATTTTGTGTATTTTATGTATGGGACTTAGTTGCCTGAAATAAAGTGATTGTTAAACAACGGCACCCACTACTAAACTTAGGCCTGTTCAGTTGCATGCCACTGAACTCGATCATCGGTCACTCTCATCAACCAAGCAGGATGCCTGCTTATTACTATTTGTTCTACGAAAATTAAGCAAGAACGCCACTTGGTACGATCCTTACATACTCCTTGTGCTTCGTTTACGTTTATACACCTAGTCATGCACGCGTGCTAGTTGCGAGAACCACGCACTTGACCTTTCTGAAGAACATCACCAATAAGGTATGTAATATGGCCCTTGCAGGGCCTTCTCTCGCCGTTTACACTCACGTTTGCCTTTCTGGCGCATCCGTGAGGCACGCTTTCCGGCTAATTTCTTACATCGGACTTTAATTTCTTACATGTTTTTTTTTTCGTTAGCTTATATTGTGTCCCACTGCTGGGCAAAGAAAGGCCTTCCTTTTTTCCTTCCAAACCTCCCTGTCTTGAGCGATCTCTGGCCATGTTGGCCCTGCAAACCTCGTTAAATTTAAGTAAAAGTTTGATATTTACACTTTCTGTCTGATCTTTATTTTTTTGTTTGTATCTGATGTATGTACCGTGTTTTTTAGTCTGTGCTAAATAAATGTATTTTCTTTCTTTCTTTGTAAATACCTTCAAACAAGAATATTTTCGTAATAAATGCCATAAAACAGTAATATACGGAACGATTTCAGTAATGATTGCAAGTAAATAAATAGTACCTAGGTATAATTACCGACATCAAATGATTTGAGATCAAAGTCTGTGTGTTATGGCAGAGGGTAACTAAAGACGCCTTTAATTTGACTCCGAGGACCAAATTATGTGCCGATAGTAATGAGAAATGTGAACGTTTGAAATGTCGAATCTAATTTAGTTGAGTGTTTTTGTGTATTTTGATTACACAATCGTCTTTTGGCATAATTTTTCCTTGTTAAATTATTTTGCATATTTTTAAGTTTTTAATTATTTTGCTTTATCTAAATTAAACTTATGAATATAATTATATATTATTCAATTACATCTATTTCTTTTAAATTAATCAAATTTCGGCCTTTCTTCTCAGAGCGAATGCCGACCTCATCTAGTTTTTAAAATATGATTGACGTCTAATTAATCAAATTTCGGCCGTTCTTCTCAGAGTGGTCAGGTCTAAAAGTTTTTGCACAAATCTACTTAGGGCTGATTTTTCCATCGCCAGATAACTTTTATTCGAGGAATAAAATTGACGTTTGACAGTTTTTGTATGAAATGACTGTAAAAATTTCAAAATTATTCCTTGAATAAAGTTATCAGATTATTAAAAGATCAGCCCTTACAGAAATAAAATCATTTATCACAATCGACACAATTTTTAACTGCATTTTTATATCATCATCATCAGCATAGCCTTTTCCCCAACTATGTTGGGGTCAGCTTCCAGTCTAACCGGATTTGTACTAGCTGCATTTTTATATGAAACTTGAAATTCATGAATTATATAGCCAACTTACAAACGATTCTAAAAACTAACAACTAATATCCTCCATCAAAAAATTCCAAGATTTGAAAGAACATAACTCACGCACTTTAAAACTCCCCACACCCGCTCCCCATACGGTTACGGAAAACTCTTCGAAAAGCAAGTACGAACAAGCAAGACGAAATAACAAAACTGCGCAAGAAAAATATAACTTCCGCGAATAAAACAACCCTGTTATTATCTTAGAGCAGAAACGTTACACACGTGTGAGTAATTAGTAAAAAATACAAGAAGTGTCGACAGAAATGGCGGGAAAGAGATGTTACTTTGACGAAAATGGAAAATGAGATATGTTTTTGGGGGAAGTGTTCCATGGAATATTTTGGATAGGTTTAATATGTCTTAGTTAATTTTGGAATGGAACGTGCTTTGTGCTTACGGTTACTTAGTCAATGAAATTAAGTAAAGAATAAAACGAATCGTAACTTAGGTGCGATTTTTAATCACTGTTTTTGCTGGCAACATCGTCTCACCTATTCGGCTAGCCAAGACCATAACACAATAAAAAAACATCATTTCATAAACTCAATGTATAACGTTATCATTGCACGTGTTCATAATGTCGTTAAAAAAAACATCTGGTTTTGAATAAAATAAGGCAGTGAAGTTTTACCATTAGAAAATGTCGCCTCGTGAAATTCACACGTATATTTAAATTAAATGTGTAAGGGTGGGGGCTTAGCTCTGACGCAACGAGTGGAGCGATTTTGCATACATTCAACTTATGTTTTTATAGGAATTATATCTACATATTTCTCTTTTTTCTGCGGATTCTTTCATATTAGTTGCTAGTGATCATTAGAACTGCACTAGGTTCACTTGTTATCTTGATGTTAAATTAATAAAGGACTTACCAATTTGTATCAATCATTACGGGTAAACACCCCACCAATGACATCAACTTCAAAAGCCACATCCGCTGCTCCTCGCACCAAACTTCCACCCGTAATCACACACCATTAAATCAACACTGCACCTAGCAAACGTGAGTCGCGAGAAATTCGGGCGCTACTTAATTAGAATGCAGCTCGCTATTTTAACTTCATACACTTTGAATAAAACAAGTTTTTTTACTTTTACATCTCGTGTGCAAGAAGGTGGAAGTGTTTTGTTCATTATAAAAGTAAAAACATTCTTAAAGCGGTTTATTTCAACTTGGTTCTGTTTCGTGTTTATTTTTTGTTTCAGGTGTTGCGTTTTTGTGATAACCTGTTTCGTTTAGTCTGGAATTCTCTATGGTCTTTGTGCTTGAGTTATATGCTTGGTCTTTGTGCTGCAATTTGTTTTCACCTATAGAGCTTTTTTGAAAAGCTTAGAGTAGAATGTTGGCTATTATACACATGTCCAGTTAAATTAAATGTTTGTTGCACACGTCTATACTGACCTGTGTGGAACAAGCAAGCGGGGGGCTCTTACAACTCAGAAATAAAGACAGGAATAAAGAAAAATAGGTTTATTTGTCACAAAAACACTTGCATACAAAAGATAATAAATTCGAATAATTAGAAAATAAAATTAATTAGATCTACATATAATCACGAGCACAAAAAAGATAAATAGTCGGCAGCTGCAACGTCTTGACTGTTACAAGAAGGCTTCCACTCAAGATGGGGGTGGGGGTGCCATAGCACAGAGCTGATTTTCAGTGGTCATCCGAAAAAGACATTCGGAAACCAAGTCAGGTGTTGATGAGTGTACATAAATTAATAGGTTAAAAATAAAATAGATAGCAGCATCAGCATCCACTTGCAAAAATAATAAAACGGATTTGGGATCAGAACTTACTAGAAGTTACTCCATTTTTAAATTAATTTATTTGGCTCACCAACAATTGAATACACTGATACAAAGATATTAGATAAATACAATAGACTTATAGACTAGTGTACCAATTTCGTACAGGTAAGCACATCGTGCATTACTAATTTGTGATTAATTTTATGATAGCCTAGTTCTTATAAACCACAAAATCCCCGCAATAGCACACACTGCCCAGAATGTTCGCTGCAAAACCTGACTATTTTTACAAAAAAGTCTAATCTAGCAGATTGATACTTACCCGTATTTATTTAGAAGTTCTATCCTGCTCTTTCTGAGCACCTGAGCACAGTAATTAATGCGCCCTCCGACATTTATTGATGGCGGGTGGAAAGTTACCCTCTAGCTTGAGCTATGAGTTATCAAATAGGGGTAAATAGGGTTACGAATGGGTATAAATGATAATGGCGCGGTTTGGCGCTGAGGGATGCTTGAGGGTATCTTCTAAATTATGCAGCGTTCGGTTAATTAGTCATTATCAGTTTGTAGTTGGTGTTTTTTTGATGTTACCGTTAATTTGGTGATTGTTTTGGGAATATTTGTAGGTCGTTTGGAACCAATAAATATTAAAATAGAATTAAAAAGATACAAAGATTAATATTTCAATGTTTTGTAGTAATAATAGTAATTTTTTTATATGTATTTTCTGGTGTACAATAAGTAATTATAAATAAATAATATAAAGGAAGGTTTCCTAGTGTAATTATGCATATTTAGGTCAGAAGTGTTTTTTCAAATGGATGAAGTTTTTCTTGCATTGAAGACATTTTGAAATCAGACTACTAGGACCAAAACTCTTTAGGGCTTGTCTTACAAAACACACGATAATTAACCACTAAAACTATTAAAAAACTAAAATATGGCGTCGCAAAACTCCTCCGCATCGCTGTCGACTGGTAATGTACCCAAGAGACTGGCGGCATTGCCACGTTGTATGGCAATGCCTAGCCTCTGACCAAGGTAAAAGCCAGCCCTTGACAATTAAGTATGATGACGCCTAATAGAGAAGTATGGAAGAAAAAGACAAGTGGCGTCGACCCGAAATAAATTGGGATAACGGCAGGAGGAAATGAGCTTATTAATTTTGTAACCCTTTTGTGTTTCGAGGGCGATTAACTACTAACGATGTTTCGAGTACTAAAGAAGTATGGTTCAAAAAAACATTCTGCCTAGCCTTTTCTCAACTATACCAGTATTTTCCATGAAGCGACTGCCTATCTGACCTCCACAACCCAGTTACTGGGTAATACGATACCGCTTGGTAAAACTGGTTGTAAGATTTCGAGCTATTGACGACCCGTACCGACTGCCAAAGATCCCCGAATGACAGCCGGGACCAAACGGCTTAACGTGCTTTCCCAGACACGAAGGGGTCTCGGTATGTAAAGATGGCCTCCCATGCACGGACCAGCCGGGGCTAACGTAGCTTAACCTGATCGATCGACCCGTGAGGCTGTTATTACTAAGCCCCAAGCTCCTCTAAGTATGATATTATTATTATTTAATATTCCAGATGTTTCAGTATTTGATCTTAAACGTATTTGATGTTCCTTCATGTCGCTATTAAAGTCGTGGCGTGCTGTAAAACATTGAGCCTATTGTTGTTATGCCAGATATAAGTAGTCTGTTAAATACTGTTGTTAGAGTTTTGTATTGTTATGAGTATACTTTCAGTTATAGTATAAATGTTGAGCATTGTGACATAACCTCATGCCTGAATTCCCCGTAGGGTAAGTCAGATGTGTAGCTATAGTACAGTCACGAGCATAAGTATGTATACACTTGGCTTTAATCAAAAGTAATTTACTCCTTTATTTATGAATGAAATTTTATGTTGCTACGAACATAGTATTTTAGAACCCATAGGTTTTTGTAATATGTCGTATTTCATTGTTGTTTTCGTTATTTCACGCAAAAATCGCTATTGAACGTTTCCAAGTCTTGACATATTAGTGCACGTGACTGTACACCCACATTTCAGTCATGTTTAAGTACCATGTAATAAGAGGCGAGCCTATTGCCATCAACCGAGCACAAATGTAGACTTCGGGAATGTTCCCACTGCTGGGACATAGGCCTCCTCTTTGTGAGAGGGAGTGGGCCATGATTATGACATCCACCAACACGCACTGGGCCCGCGAGGTGGACGCGAGCCCAGTGCGGGTTCGTGCACGTCACATTTCTTCAAATTTTTTGGTTCTAGGACATGTCGGTTTCCTGACGATGTATTCCTTCACCATTTTGAGAGTAGTGGTGATGAAATTATTTACACCCAGTTAAGCGCCTGTCTGGGTTCGAACCTACGACCTACAACGCGTTAGTCGCAGCCGCTACCACCGGTCTACCACTGCTAACACAATCAGCCTATAACTTTCCCACTGCTGGGACACAGGCCTCCTCCAGTGCGGGTTGGTGTTACCATTGCTCCCAGTTTAGAAATACTGCTGCTAAAACATGCGCTAATCATGGGCTATTTTAATGCATTAAAATAGTACTCCATTTTCTGGTTATCATCAATGTTCACAGAACTGACAGGTACTTACTAATCCTTGTCATCGGTAAGCTACCGAACAGCACAGAGGAATAATAAAGGGCTCGTCTGTTAAATTAAGACAGTATTTGTGGATACATCTTTAATAAGCTTACAGCTCTCGGGGGATGTGTGGCTGCGAAACGAGCGGGATTTGCTTTTCTTTGGTATTTATTTCCACGTCAAACAGATCTTTGAGAAGATGGTGATTGGTGGAAAAATAGAATGGATTTTCCATAATTTTTAAAATCTTTGACTACAATGCCCGCGAGGTAATTGCGTTACAGTAGGAATAGCTTTCATTTTGACAGTTTAACAACATTCATTGCGTTATTTCCGTTGTTGAGCAGACAAATTTTTCGAACATATGAAGCAATGGTAGGTATTGATAGTGTGTTACGCAATTAAGGCGCAGCTTGCACTACAAATCATATTTTAAACATCATTCTGTCTCTGTCATCTTCACACGAATGATAGAAACAGAGCGATGTTTTAAATGCGTTTAGCGGTAAACGTATTCAGTAATGTGTGGTGCAAGCGAGCCTAAATGTTCTGTGTTGAGTATTTGGGTAAGAACGTTTTATGATAATAACGTTAAGGGCGAATTTCACCAAAATAAACGGAGGTGTGCCATTAGCACACCTCAACCGCGTTCAGTTTTTTTGGTGAAATTCACCCTTAGTATGTGAGAGGGCCTTGTGGCTTAGAAATGGCAGCCGCACGGATCCTTCAATCAGGTTAAGCTATGCTTGCTGCGGTTGGCCCGTGGGTGGGTGACCATCTTTACATACCAAGACCCCTCCGTGCCTCGAAAAGCACGTTAAGCCGTTGGTCCAGGCTATCATTCATGGATCTTTGACGGTCGTTACAGTCAGAAGCCCGAAAGTCTGACAATCAGTCTTACCAAGGATACCCCTTGGTATTACCCAGTCACTGGGTTGTGGAGGTCAGATAGGCAGTCGCTCCATGTAAAATACTAGTATTCAGAGCTGCATCCGGTTAGACTGTAAGCCGACCCCAACATAGTTGGGAAAAGGCAGGCAGATGGTTTGGATTTCCCTTAGTATGTGACTGCCGAATATCAGTTTTAGATAGAAATTTTTGATATCTAGATACTTTTCTCCTCATAGAGTTTAAGCTATTTGGTTGACGGTCCATCATCTGGTAAACCGCTATGCTCGTGGCCACTTACTAATTATGCAATCAAAAGGAGTATTTAAATCGCATTATTAGGACAAATACGAAGATAAGTGGTTCTGAATGAGACATTATAGCCTACATCACTTGGTACACGCTGTCTTAAACAAATACTGTTTCATTTTAAACCTCTTGAAGATGGCAAGTAACTCTGTAGACTTTTTTACTATCGAAACACAAATTGTTTATACTTTGAACATTTTCTATCTACAAAATAAACATTCGTGTCAAATCTTAAACCTAGCTACTAAATAAAATCTCTACCGAACAACATCAACTAGACACAAACAAGTCTTCTACCCAAAATCTCGAAGTTCCGAAGGCGAAACAAAACTTCCGAAGCCACATTTCTTCCACAACGGTTGTTTCATACTCACAAAATTTGCGTAATTCTTTGTTCAGACTAAGAAGGTTACAATAGACATGTTACAGACTGGAACTGTAACAAGGTTACAATGTTACAACGCTTGCTATGTTACAAACAAGATTTGTACTTGTTACAATAAGTTTTCGAAGGCATTATAATATTTTATTTATTCATTCTTGTATTCTTGACAAGTTGTATACTGTTAGGAGTTGGGCGTGTTTGATTTCTTTTGCTGTGGTTGACAGCGTTTTTGGCTCTTATAGAAGAAAATATTGTTTGTTTTCTGTGAATGATAGCAGTTCACTGGCATATACCTGGCATCAGTAAATCTGGTTTTATACCTCTTTTGATTGGAGGACCAAAATTATGAATTAATATTTTTTTCCGACCTACTTTTTCTTCTAACCTACTACAAAAATCCCATACCTACGCTTTCCAAAAATAAGCCTCCTCAGAGTGGAGTGACTACACAAAATGGAATTAGGGCACAATTTGACTGATCTATTCATGATGTATATTAATAATGTCATCATTATTTCAATTATTACCTCTAACCATCTCTGGCTCCCACAACCCCCAGTAGGTACAGGTAGTGGGTACAGCAGTGCGGTGCCGCTCTCAATCCGCTAATGGTCTTCTGTCTGTCGGCTCCTGAATAATGCACCCTTTGTGAAGCGCTACAGACTTCTAATTTGTATTGTATATTTGTAGATGTGTCATTTGAGTATAGGGATGATAACGTGTTGTTATGGTGACTGTACTTGATACATAAACTCACGCTTTGCCCATGGGGATATACAGGAACTAAAGGGCGCAACTTGCTACTATCATTACATACTCTCAGAGTTTAATTAACGTTCGTCTTATTGGAATACTCAAGAAATGCAGCTCAAAGTTTCTGCAAATAATATAATAATTATCACACTCTTCTTGTTTTCTTCTTCTTAGCGGGTCGATGGCAATCTTAATGGGCTCGGCTAATTAATTTGGCTACGTGTTTGTCGCCATCACTAGCATCCATCAGTTCTTGAAATGTGGAGCTGACAGAGAGTGATATTAAGTGTATATAATGTTCTGTCATCTGCACAGGACATTGCTTTGATTTGCCTATTTGCCCTTAACATGACAACCACTGCGAAAAAGTTACACACGAAATAACAAGACATAACTTTGAAAACTCTCAGGTAGACAACGTTACCGAAGAACCGAAAAAAGTTAAAACCAACTACACGGAAAAAAGCGTACCTATCATTTAAAATATCAGGTACATTTCCGAACGACAAAAATGTTGCGAGCCCCACTTTTTGTTGAAAAACCAACCTAAATGTTATTGAGATGTCCGTAGCCACAAGTTTCTTTGTTCGCAGAATTATGAGAGAAATCTTTTATTTTCACTAAAATAATGAAAAATTTCTTTCAGAGACGACAGCAGATGCTTTAAATGTTATTTCAACTGTGAATTTTAAAGCATTTTTAATAACAATAAGTATCAGTTTAGTACTTGACTGGTTGGTATGCGTGAGGGGCTTGTGGTTAAGTAAAAACAGCCGGACGTGTCGATCAATCAGGTTAATGGGTGACCATCTTCACATCCCAAGGTGCCCACCATCGAGGCACTCCATCATCTTATTATAATGGTGTTTTATTCTTCTCGTGAGTGGGGGCACGTGACGGTGCATACATTAGCTTTGAATTATGGAGGATGAGTAATACATAATTATACTAGTGCAATTCTGCTTAAAATGCTTATCATAAACTGCAGAAATGCTTGTCGGAAAAAATATATGGCCAGTAACATCATGGGTTGGTAAATCAAGCGTATGTATGTGGTAACAAAGTTTTGGATTAGCTTTTATTTAGGAGGTTGTTAGCCTTATTTCTTTTACATATTATTTTTTGGTAGAGCAGTGGGGGACAAGTGGCAACGGCCGCGACTTACGAGTTGTAGGTCGTAGGTTCGAACCCAGACAGGCGCTTTACTTTGTGTGTAAGTTATTTCATCACCACTGCTCTCAAAACGGCGAAGGAAAATACCGTGAGGAAACCGGCATGTCCTAGAACCAAAAATTCGAAGACATGTGACATCTGCCAACCCGCACTGGGCCCGCGTGGTGGATTACGGCCCACTCCCTCTCACCGAGAGGAGGCCTGTGTCCCAGCAGTGGGAACATTATAGGCTGATTATTTAAGTTGTGTGTTGATCATAATTCCATTATGTACACATTACTGACTGTAAACTTCCACAAATGTCAAGCAAGCAAAATTACGAAACCTCCTTCATTAACACGCATTCAAAACTCAAAACAAAACAAAAATAAAATCTCAATTAACAAAGAGCTTACATCAGCATCCGCATCCGCTCCGCAACTCAAACACAAGTCAGGTGCGAGCACCAGATCTCGTGTTGGTCTTGGACCCGAGTCTAATGTAATCGCAAATACATTACACTGATGCCTCCAAGTTGGTTTAATTGAAATTGTTCGAAGTGTGCTTATGGTAATGCTGGTGTGGCGAAACGGAACTCTTGAACTACTCTAAAGTGTTCATTCACACGTTTTGGTATAAACTTGGGTTGGGAGATTATAGTGGTTACTGTATAAAGTAGTTGACAATGTTGGAACTAAGATTTCATAAGTCTTAGAGCTGATTTTTCCAATGCCAGATAATGTTATCCATGGAATCATTTTTAGTTTTTGACAGTTTTTCCAAACAAAAACTCTCAGACGTCAATTTTATTCCACGAATAAAAATTATCTGTCGATTGACAAATCAGCCCTTACAATAGTAACGCCAGCTTTGTACTACCACACAGGGCAAATGCCTCTTCTCATACAGAGAAAGCATGACCATTGATCACCACGCATGTTTAAAGCGGATTGGCGATTTCAGACTTACATTTAGAAGTCCTGGTTTTCTCACGGTGTTTTCCTTCACCGAAACTATTTTATGTTCTAAGTGTACTTAAAACATAAAATAGTTTTTTCTCTTATGACTCATTGCAAATTATAATAATAATAAAAAATATTTAAAAATATAACTTATATGAATATTTAAAAATATAACTTATATGTCAACCATGCAAATAAAGGAGATAATAATAAATCTTTATTATCAACCATCCATAACTTAACATACGACCAAAAAGCACGTTAAATAAAAATAACAAGAAAAAAAAACAAAGCAAAGAACAGATGTAACTTTTTCAAACGTTCCTTATAGTAGTTCCTATGGAGAAGACCTGAGGGTTCGCAGTCTGATCTCAGTCTCAATCTGTCAAAAATACTTGCCTCTAATTTCCCAACATTTTTGACATTGATTGTCGCTGAGATGAGATTGCGACTAGATTTTGAACGTTTTTAATTACGGCGATTGGCCTTCTGGGCAAAACAAGGAAGAATCCAACACGTTTAGTTTCATAATACAGTAAATGCTGCACAGTGACTAAACTAGGTATGTTGTTGACACCATGTTGACACCAACAAATGAGCATCGCTTGAAAAAGATTTTAAAATAAACGATGACTCACATCCACACGAATGAATCTGCGACCTACCTATACTAAACATTCATCACCTGCCTGACTTTTCCCACCTATGTCAGGGTCGGCTTCCAGTCTAACCGGATGCAGCTGAATACCAGTATTTTACATGGAGCAACTGCTTATTTGACCTCCACAACCCAGTTATTGGGCAATGCGATACCCCTTCGTAAGACTGGTTGTCAGACTTTCGGGCTACTGACGCTCCGTAACGACTGTCAAAGATCCACGAATGACAGCCGGGACCAACGGCTTAACGTGCTTTCCGAGGCACGGAGGGGTCTTGGTCCGACTCGCTTATCGTAAGAAAGAATATTAATGTTGCTGTACTTGCTTGTTCGTTTGATGATTGGTATATTTCGACGACGACCTTACGAAGGTGGCTGGGACGGACTGGATGCGGAAGGCGGAGGTCAGGGTGTTGTGGCGCAGCCTGGGAGAGGCAGCCAGCAGTGGACTGCGATAAGCTGAGTTGATTGTTGGTTGATTGAAATTTTGACGTACACTACCAAATGAACATAACATTACGCCTGTATTCCCCGAAAGGTTAGGCAGAAGTGTACCTATAGTACACCCACATTTCGCCACTTATGTGTAAGTCCCATGTAATAGGTGACGAGCCTACTGCCATCAACCGGATACAAATCCAGACTCTTGGCTGCTACTAAAAAAATCCAGATGGAAAAACCTAGTAACACTTTGCCCGACCCGGGAATCGAACCCAGGACCTCACGCTCAGCAGTAGCGCTTGCAACCACTAGACCAACGATCAAATTATTTAATGAATATATTGCTCTGAACTGTAAAAGTTATGGAACCATTATGTTATGAATAGACTTACTTGATCGAAGACCCCTATCATTTATGATCTCTTTAATAAAACAATAATATGAACTGTAGCCTTACATCCGACCACTCAAACGCTACCAACCTTCTGGTCGTTTTTCAAAGTATTTCTGCCACTGGAATACACCTTATAAGGCGACAACGTGATGCGCACATAATATTAAGTCGTCGTATCATAATTTTAAGTCGTCGTTTAATCCAATGCAGTAATAGTTACGATGACTTAAAATTAAGTTACGTTTAAGTGTTCGGACGTTAATTTTTCGGTTAGCACTGAACTTCACTAATTTTAAGACTAAACGCTTTTCTCATCGATTAACATCATAAATTACTTGATAACCGGCAATAACTTTCAAAACGAGCAGGAGTGCCGTGACAGCTTTCTGGCAGTTCCAAACTTAGCAGCTCCTGAACACATTCCTGAGTTCAAGTCGTAATTAAGTCAGACCCTGGCACCTTGCCACATGGGAGTTAAAAAGATGAACGATGTTCCGGAAATGTATTTAGGAGAAAAGTACAGTGTGAGATCCATGAAATTAAAAGTATGACTCGGATATTTTGGAACAACACCAACGCTGAAAGGCACAGTCAGGTAAATACATTTTTAGGTAAATTGACACTTTACGCCAATTAGCCGTGGTATAACCATTTCAGACAACTATCAAAGAATGCTATTGATGATTTGAATATGCGGACAATTTAAGTTGGTAGTTAATTTACTTAATAGTTTATTACCCTGACTTTTCAAAAGGACCAAGTTTATACATACGTACAAACTTTAAATTTTAATTCATGAAAATCATGATTTCAGCTGAAAGACGTCCACTGCCAGACATAGGCTTTGCCCAAGAGTTCCCACGCCTAATTTAAACTATTGGCAAAATATTTTAGATTTAAGTCATAATTTATTAATTATGAAATTTCAATATTATTGGGTGTACAGTAGGGTACACTTCTGCCTAACCCGTCGGGGATTACAGGCGTGATGTTATGTTATGCATAGTGCAATTGCAAGTGCGCGAATGCCCTCATTAAATTATTTCGTCTTAATGTTAAATTAAATAATTTAATGAGCGCATTTGCTCTTCTTTTATGATCCCATGAACTTGAATTCAATTTACTTTTCTGTAATAATCCCAAATGGTACATCTATTTCTTTGCTAGAACAAAATTACAAAATGTCAGTCCAATAATTTAGTACACTAAAATATGACAAATATTGTGCCAAACGCAATGGCCGAAAATTCGAAGAATCTCTCTTTACCTCGAAACTAGACTTGAAAAACTCAAGTGCCAGACAGTTTGGCGGGCCGATCCTAGCAAAAAGTTCTAGACAAGTACTCAGGATCAAACGAAGGCGATAAAACGGCTGGATTGACACCAGATCTGTAGGCGAGCCTAACTTTTCGATTGATATTTGTAATCTTGTTATACAAAATTGATTTTTTCTCTTTGTACAATTTGATTGACTTTTTGTGGTATGAAAGGAATGAATTGAAATGTGGAACTATGATTTTGTTGGAATAGTCTTTAAGATATGTTTTTTCTGTTGACTGTATGGGGGCAAAATCACCTATATTTGCTGTAGTATAGTTTTCATAGATTATCTTTCATAAAAACAGTTTTTTCGTGCTGACCATCAAAAGGTCATATCGTTGAAGTACCTACGATGACAGAACTAAGAGGTTTGCTCATGAGGCTGAGTCTACGGAGAGTTATGAGAATATGAATATTTATTTGCTTTAAAACATGGTACATTAAGGTCTTATAAATAAAGTTATGATCTTACAGGGTTTACGGTGAAACTAAACTGTCCAAACCTCGAGGATAACAATGTACTTATAATGTAATACAAACTTCATCCAAATATCAAAATTATGATTTATATATACAAACAAACAAACAATAATCCTAAGCAACTCGTATCAGTACTCTGCAACTAAAAGTCAAAGAGACATAAGATTACATACTGGCGTTATTAGCCAACTTCTATCCTTTGTTCCACTGTTATGGCAATAACGTCTTTGACTACACGGAATGGGTTTATTGCTTAAATTTTATTGCTGTTTTTATTGCTGTATAGTTCACCTGACGAGCTATCATTGGCGTAGCTAGAGATTTTGTCTAGAGGGGCAGCCTTCCAGCTGAACTAACCAGTCATTTATTGAGAGATCATAATATAAATGACGCCTAGTAATAAATAATCCCATGTTCATCATGTTTTTTTAGAACTCCTGACGTATTTGATATTAATTTCAATTTTATACCTCCACGCGTGCTTGATAAAAAGGATCTTGACTAACAGACAGACAGACGGACAACGAAGTGATCCTATAAGGAGAAGCTAGTAACTCTTCAATACTGTTGATTTTTGTAGGGTGGGCAAAGATCCCCCCCTAGCAATGCCGATGCGAGCTATTACTGTATTATGGGATTCCAGTTGGTTTGAAACTTGAAAATCAGTATCTTTTAACTGCGAAGAACTCATTCAGTAACGATGCTGGAATAACTTCTGTATTGAAAACATAATCTATGTTCAACTAAATAATTTCCTCGATACCATTCCTTATAAAACATATGTGTGTAAGTGTGTGTTTTTAAGTAGCAACTGGCACGTTGTTCTGCCAACACAGTTATGTTGAGACAGTGAGGCCTAAAAATATGTTAAAAGCATTTACATTTTAAAAACATCTACAACAAATGTTATAAAATATTGACACAACTCTCCTAAATTTCATTGAATAACCGAAATAAACTTTCCTCAAAAAGCGAAAGAAGAAACGTTTACGACTATTGCTGTTTAATAAAATATAATTAATTTAGAATCATTTTATCAGCCTGCTAAATTCAATTAAAATCTTCGCAATTTAAATCAGTATCCCCGACAGACTCATCAAAATTCTTAAATCAAACAAAAGAAATATCGCTGACAGTCTCGAATATCGTTGGACCTTTAATTCGCCGCGTCGTCACGTCATACGTTCGGTCCTTCAAGAATCTTTCCTTCATTTCCACATAGATGGAGGCTCTGGCCAAATATGATTAATTCATCAGCCATACATCAGGTCTGGAGTCGAGTCAGCGTCGACTGGTAAGAGGTTATTTGCCTAATAACGTGTGGAGATTCAGTCTTTTCTTTTTATATGAAAAGAATTCGTGCGTTTGTATGCAGTTTGGGTTTGAGACGGATTTTGTTTATGATCCGATTTTTTTTATGAACAGTTGTCTTTTGAGGTATATGTTACTAGAGTGCGGGCGACGTGAAAATGCGTTCTTGACACAGCTGTCAGTTTCATACAAATGAATAATTGTTTGGCGAAAAGTTAAGAAGTTTATTAATTACTAGAATTGTCGCACTGACAGGTTGTCAGGAACGTTTTCTCTCGACGGCCGGACTGAAAGTATCAGATTTTTCTACGGTGAGACAGATCGTCATTTTCTTAGTCGTAGCAAATTTTCCTAGAAAAACAAAACATGCTTAAAATAAGTAAGTGCTTTCATCTCTATATTTTCCAAGATTTCTTTAACAATAAAAGGATATTCTAATATATTTTATTGTTTGCTCTATTAACGATAGATGTTTTTCATAGAATCCATAAAAAGGACGCGTGCGTAGGTACATGTTGAAATACACAGTACTAACCTTTATCAAAACGCATGTGGGTTGACAGGGAACCGATATTTCCTATGTTTTCATTCAATTGTCAGATAGAAAAATATGATACTAAGATAATATTTTCGTACCATTATTATTCCCTAAAACAATTTCACAGACATTACATTTTTCTTCATTATAAATTGTCTTATAACAATTTCTTTTTATATTAGTTTGTTTGGATGAAAGACATTTAGTGTCATTACTCATATTAGTCATAAAAGTCAGCTGTAATGAAGATTGATGACGTTTTTCATAACTTTTTATAGTTCTTTCTACTTTATAAGTTATTTTTCAACTTTTGTAATTAGATGAGAGAGTTCCCAAAAAGGTTCAATGTCGACGCTGTCATTTTTTTCTTTTGAAGGCTCTGATTAAATCATATTTTGGTGAAATCTTTTTATCAGAAGGCTCTACAAACATAGATTTTCACCTTAAAGATGAATTCAAAATACTCATTCATCATTCATCGAAATTCAAATTCGTTCTTAGATACGGTAGCAGTAAGTACTAAATATTAACATTCCTTTTCGTCTACAGCCATTACGAACTACTCTTTATTTATTTAGTCCAGCTGGTCCCGTCTCCAACAAAAGAAAAGTACACAACCGAAGATTTTATCAAAACAATTTTGCCGTCTTCGGCCAACAAATCTCTACCCATTGATTCGCTGTTTGACAAAATATTATGGAAATATTTTTGGTAGGGTCGCTGGTCGCCGGTCGCCGGTCGCTCGGAAAGTGTGTTAAACAGTTATACAACAACGTCTTAGAGTCCCTAGGAGCGGGACCTTTTTACAGAATCTCTTTTTTTATCTGAAGGTGATTTTCACCAAAGGGTCGCGTGTCGGGGCAAGTTTTGAGCGGATGCGAGTTTGATTTGTAATGAAATACGGTTAGGTACTGGACATTGATTTTTTTCTATGGGGGTATAATTAATATGATTATACCACAAGGTGTATAATGTTTAGCTGCCGATGATATAAACCTCATGTGGGCACATAACTAACACAAATTGGCACAGTTAACATTTAAATAATTAAAAAAATTGATCTACCACTACTAGGTTTCGCGTTGATAAAATATCACGGTTCCTAAGGTACCGCAGTTCCTTGATCAGCCCGAAAATATAACGCAAATAAACTAGTTTTTCAGCTGAAATAACCCATTTGTTTCTTCTACAACACGACTAAGATCACAAACCTATTTCTTTCTTCCTTAAATTCCATACATCAAACTAGTTAATGTCAGAAAGTTTCACGGCGCTACCCGCTGCCGCTCTTCCCTCAACTCCTGAAGTCCGATCTCCGTCCAGGGTCCAATAAACTGACAATTCAATTACAAACAACAGGCTGTACTCCACTGTCCGATATTGAGCCCAGCCGATTGATTCAGACAATGTACCACTTCTGTACCGAGTTTTTTTCTGTCTATCTGCTACGAACTCGATTTGACGTTCTATATAGTATTTGATTTGGACAAACATGTTTGGCTTTATCTTGATAAAAAGAAAATATGGGGTGCGCGAATCCTATCTGTGTTGAGAGTTGAATTGATTTGTTTTTGAATTTGCTTGGGCAGGATAATTTTTTGGAATATGCGCTGTGATTTCCAGGAAATATGAAATTTGAATAGCTCTAGCGCTATTAAATGAAGAGCTTTTAAATCACACACATGGTCTAAATACCTAGAAGGATTTATGAAGCAGTGATTATAAATAATATTGTGTAGATTTCTACGTGTAGGCGGTACACGTGCTAGTCTCGTTCACGAGTATTATATAATACAGTGAATAGGTTGTTTGTTAGGCTTCATTCAGCAGATTTTACGAAAGTTTTATTCATAAAAACCTAGCGATTTACGGCCTAAATGTTGTGAATATTATTTGACCATTACTCTAACCTGCAAAATGTATTCTTAGTATTACATTTTTCATACTGACATCTATGAAAAACCACACAAAGGAGCATTCTTAGAATCTTATTTGATAGAAATATCATCGTATAAAAATAGCTAACCGACCTTCATATTAAATGAAGGCAGACATCTTGATAGCGGAAATACTTACCTACCTGTTAATATAGTGTATTATATTTGATATCAGTGTATTATGTTATTATCAAGGATCTTTCCTTCTGAAATAGATTAGAGAATTATTATTTGAATATCTGCGGTAGCGAGAAGCGTTTATAAATATTCTATGGTACCTACCCGGAGCCCAGGGGGTCTACTCCGAATTGCAAAGTGCGAATGTTCGGATCGGACCGACACATGGCCGCTGCATGGCCGGTGCTTTTTGAGCAAGCATATGCAGGGCGAAAAGTTGATAACTGAGTAGGTTCGGCATGACGAGTTAACACAGAAAATATAGTTGATTTTTTTTAGATAGGAGCCCCATGGTCAGGCGTCCACTTTAGATAGGAGCCCCGTGGTCAGGAGTCCACTTTCTGATTTCAAAAAAGGGCCAAAAATAAATTGATCTTCAGAGCCGATTGTTATGTAACCAACAACGCTGGATGCGAGAAGCACAGAACCAGTCGATGTGGCGAGGGTTTTGCGGAGGCTTATGTCCAGCAGTGGACGTTTTTCGGCTGAAAAAATAAATGATAGTGGTGATGATGTTGTGAATTCACTTACTTGCAGAGAGCCACTGTGGTCATAATCAGCCAGGGCCCAGTGCGGACTAGTGGAAGTCACATGTCTTCGTTTTTTTTGTTCTAAGACATGCCGGTTTCCTCACAATGTTTTCCTTCACCGTTTTGAGAGCATGTTGTTTTGGTGATGTAATTAAATATACAAACTAAGGTGCCTGCGTGGGTTGGAACTCATACCACTGGATCACCACTGGATCACCACTGGATCACCACTGGATCACCACTGGACCACCACTGGATCACCACTGCTCCCAGCTCCACTCTGCTTCAAGCGTGGTGATATTGATCAATGCTTCTTTCCTCCTCTTTATAAGAACCTTCACTATTTTTTTTTGACTTTGGAATGAGATGTTCCTTAAATAAGACCAAAAAGTGACTTGATAAAAATCTTTGAATCTTTCAAAAAACCACTGTTTAATAATACTAAGACATGCAAATCGCTCTCGCCTCAGCTCATGGTGTCACCACACCCAAACTGTTGGAGACCGAACAGGATATTTCAGACATTCTTTTCCCGGAACCCTTGGCAAAAATATTTAATGGAATTTCATCGAATTTCCAATCTAAAGTAATACATACCTGCCTTGAGAGAATGAGCAGATTTTTCCGTGTGAATAGTAGGTACTGAACAATGATATTGTAATGATTTTTTTTTGTGGGTTTCTTTTGTTGGTCTCCAGTGTATTTGGAGAAAAGAATCGAAGTGTTAATAATAAACTTATTTGGTATTGTCTCGTGCTTTGTGTTGTTCATTAAAACAAGGTATCTATTATAACCTACTAATATTATAAACGTGAAAGTTTATATGGATGTATATGTACCTATTGTTACTCTTTCACGCAAAAACTACTGAACGAATTTGCACAGATGGTTTATAACCAGGATTAACATATACTATAAATTTTTTATACCGATATTCCCACGGGATCAAAACTTATGCGGGTGAAACCGTGGGGCGCAGCTAGTTATTTAATAAATTCACGAAGGCACGGGTACAAGACATAAAACATTGTAATTTTCAATGATAAAACATATCTGCCGAGCCTTTTCCCAACTATGTTGGGGTCAGCTTCCAGTCTACGAGCATCTGACGACCCGTAATGACTGTATTACTTAGCCATGAGCCTTGGACAATGATATTAAATGAAAATGACATCGTATTTTAAATATTATTTTAATTAATTTTGCTTGATTGGTTGTTGAGGAAGAACCACCTGAGTGGTCGAATGTACTGTCACTGTTAGCTTGCATCATCCCACTGCTGGACAAAGGCGTCTCCCTTGACTATGACTTCCAGGTCTTTTGATCCAGGGCTGAAGTGCCACTGGTCGTTTGTTTTGTCCAGCTCGTCCCGCCATCTTCTACGGGGTCTGCCGCGACGCCTTCTAGCGGTGTTAGGGCTCCACGTGGTGGTTATTTTGGCCCAAAGCTTATTGGGCATACGGCACACGTGGCCAACCTAGTCCCACTCCAGCTTAGCAGCTTTTTGAGCAACGACAGTAATCTGTGTTTTGGAGCGGTGTGGTGTTACGAATATGGTCTGTCAATTTGACGCCTAGAATACTGCGCTCTACTGCACGTTGGCAAACCTAGAGTTGTATGTTAAGTTTATTTTTTACAGCCTTCAAATGCTTTGTTACAGTACATTACTAACCACTATTTCTCCTTGTTTCCCAGGTGAGGGCGACCGCGGGGGCGAGCGGCGACGCGGCGCGGGCGCAGCGGTGTCGCGCGGCATGCGGCGCCGCCCGCTGCTGCCGCTGCTGCTGCTGGCGCTACTGCGCGCGCACGGCCTGCTCGCCGCATCCGGAGGTAGGTGTTCAAATACTTAGATACTAAGAAGAAGAAAAAAGGAAATTCAGGGACGTCTACTGCCCGCCATCTTGAATTTTCTGTTTCCGAGTCCATGCGTAAGTTCAGGCTCCTGGTATTATTATTATGACGGTTTATTCTAGTGTAAGAAAGATACGGAGCTATACATGACCGATAGCATGGTCTTTTTTCGCACTGGAATCATGATAAAGAAAGAAAGAAGAAAAAAAGAAAAAGTATTTATTGCGACTCGCAACAAAGTATTGATGGCATTAATACTTCGCAATACGGCCCCTGGATAAAAATACAAGCGTATATTACATTTTCATCGGCCTGTGCCGACATCCGCATTCCAATACCAAAAAGGCCACCTGTACTGTGCGACGGTTCATGCAAAAGGTACGATAGTGATGTAGGAGTACGTATTTTGGTACAGTTTTTTGTACCGTACTCGTATATCCAACACGTTCTCTTACAAAATAACATGCTTAGGTCAAATAACTTTTATTCAAACTACAAAGGTCGTCCCTCAATTAAAAACGTTCAAAATCTAGTCGCAAACTCATCTCAGCAAAAATTTGTCAAAAATGTAGGGAATTTAGAGGTATATTTGTAAGATTGAGACTGAGGTCAGACTATGAACGTTCTTAAAATTACGAGAATTGCCCCTCAGGCTTTATGTTATTCAACTACCTATCTCGATGTTATCGCAAATCGCGGCTATTGATGTTGTGAATTATGATTAGTTCCAATATTTTGCTGCACCTTTATAGATGTACGATCTGTAGCTACTCTTCGTCACTTTATGCATCGACACCCTAAGCTATCATTCTTCTTTTTCTAGACCAAGCTACCTAGATCCCCTATCCCGTTCTCTCCAACTATACTAACCCATAGTTAGACGGTGATAAATGATAGAACGCCACCACATCATCGTGACTGGCTGCTTCAGCTGCATTACCGTAATTCTCTGCATGACACAGCTACAGATTGTAGATTAAATAATAGATTAGTCTGGGAGCCATTCCGATTATTTTGTAATAACTTATGGGACGGTTTGTTGGTGGCATTGACGTCGATTCTAATAATCAAATACATAATAAACAAAACAAAAAATGGTGGTTCTGATTCTGTTGTGCATCAACTAAACTAACTCATTATCCACGGGGATAATTGCGTAACATACGGACATTGCGTATAGTCGGAATGGCTTTCATTTTGACAGTTCAACAACATTCATTGCGTTATTTACGTTTTTGAGCAGACAAAATTTTCGAACATTTGTGGCAATGGATTAGCAATATCCTTCAAAATGATTCAGATTCTGATTGATAATTAGTGTTACGCAATTAGGGTGCTGGTCAGCATAATCTCAAATAGGAACAAAATAAAGTAAATAAGAGTCAACTAATTACATTTGACAAGAACGGCTGTCCAAGCTGTTTAAGACTGTAATACTGGAAGGTTGGTCTGTTAATTAAAAATAACAAAATTCTAATTATACTTGTCTTTAAAATTTACGTGTATAAAATAAATTCGCGTTTCCCGTCTGCCTGTGTGACCTGTTAAATCTTCTGTACTACACAGTGGATTTTGATGCGGTTTTCGGCATCATTTAGAGCATTTATTCCCGAAGATTCTACATATAATAAAGAAATCTCGCTGTTTTGTCAAGTCGTTAATATCACGCTAAACAAAGCGGCAATTCTCGTAATTTTAAGAACGTTTCGCAGTCTGATCTCAGTCTCAATCTGTCAAAAATACCTCTCTTCATTACATTTTATGCATTTTCGACAAGATTTTGCCATTGATTGTCGCTGACATGAGATTGCGGCTATATTTTAAACATTTTAAACGCGGGAATTCGCCTTCAGGTGTAGGTCGCTAATTTCAAATAAATTATTGCCTAATTACTACATAAGTTACCAAAAGAAAGTTACGAAATAATTTAATGCTTTTCAAACTAGTTTACAAGTTAAGCTAGCGTTTTTGAGATGACGTCTAAATCTGCTCCAAAGTTTTACTTGAATTTAATTTCACATTTATAGTTTTCTACTAAGGGCCCATTCACACGTACCACCACCACACTAAATTGCAGCGACAAAATATCTGCAAGCAGTGGTTAAGAAAGAAAGAAAATACGTTTATTTGCGGCAAACATGACGCATAAAAAGAACACAAATACAAAAACAAAACAAGTTGGGGGAAAACATGCATCATATCCACGTAAAACGGCCATCGCTCAGCATAATGCTAAGACCCTATACGAGACAGAGCCCCAGCGCTGATTTTCAACGACAGCCAGCGTTGACGTGATGACGTCAACCAGTGCAGCATACGATTATATATAAATAAAAAACACGGTTTCATGTGAATAGTGTCGCTGCAATTTCTTGCTGTTGCGTTGTGGTTGCGTTTTGGCTAGTCTTTGCAGACAGACAGATGGTTGTGGTTGTGTGATGATGGTTATAACGTAACGTAACCAATATTTTGTAACCATATTATTTTGATTTAAAAGTATCCGTGAAGTTTCTTACCCGTTCTTCTCGATAGGTATCTATTAAGCTTTGGAATGGGCAACTAGATTAATCTTTTTGACTGACCGACCCCTTGACAATTCAAAAGGGTCTCGCTGGTGGTTGTGTTGTGGCTGCGACCGGTAATTCGGTATCACTCACACGGTTGATTTTGGCGGTCGAATGTGGTCTGTGTCAATAAACTATTATTTTTTTATACAAATTAGCCCGTCGTCGTGTTGTCGTTGTGGTGTGGTTGTTGGGTACGTGTGATCGGGCCCTTAATCTTGGAAACATTACGTTACTAATTAGTAAGTTTATAAGTTATTGCGATAGATATAATAATAATGTATCTGCAAATTAAACTTTGACTTTGACAAAATTGATTATAGAAATCAATCACAGTTCACAGACAGTACCTAATGTATTTGGTTACAGCAATTATTGATAATTTATTACATCCGTTTATCATTGATATAAATCAGTGCTCATGTAGAATTAGCACTAATTATGTTCAATTTGACATTGCCATATCAGGTAATGCGTAATATTTATGGGTCTGGGTATTGTTTTTGATTTATTTTGTTTCCATTTAATTTGATTTTTGACTTCGTTTGAAATCATTTAATTTTTTTTTACTTTATTTGATTTATTTTATGTCATTTCTATTAACTTATGTTTGGTAATGGGTGTTATTTACTTGAAATAAATTAATTTACTTGTAATTTATTTACTGTCAATTTAATTTCAGCTTGTAATTACTCCTCTTCAGGGCAAAGGTTTCACACTAGTAAGAAACGAACTTTGTATATTATGCCTGTTAGCTAAGGTATATGATGCCTTAAGATTACATTTACCGAGTAAAGGAGCCGAGACAGAGGTCCTCGGTAGATATAGGTATGCCTACGGAGGACTCGTACATAATACGTGCAATCAAGGCATTAGCTATGAAGACCAAGTTTCATCTTTCGTCATGATATTTTTCCTGAGTCAATCAAATCTCAACAAGGCACCTGAGAGCTTTCAAAAAGAGGTGGGAAACGGTAGCGACTTAAAACTGGCCTTAAATGAAGTTACGTCACATTTAAACTACAACCTCTAACCCTACTTTTACGCACTATCAAAAACAAATTCTCGCCACTAAAATGCCGCACAACTATTAAACTAATCGTCGATCCCAAATAAAGAATTCACCGAATTTGTTTAACACAAACACTGGTGTCCCAATCAAACAAATGGCCGGTGTCGGTGCAGCGCTGAGCTAAACTGCGGCGCTTCACCGCTTGCGCTGTAAATGCTTTGCGGTACGAGTCGGTGACAAATTGAGTGCACGATGGTGCACGGCTAAGCTTCAGTCTTGGTGAATTGGTAGTGAAACACGGCATTTTAGGGCTCCGCTGGAGTAAAATATGGTGCGCTGGTATTTTAATTGAATATTCTTGTTGACTTTAAGGTCCATTTTAGAGTGAGAGCGATGCGAACGAGTGCTTCGACACCTAAGTGTCCTTTTGTTTTTGTATTTATTTGTATAGTTAGGTAGTTAGTCATTTAACTTAGTACCTAGTGTACATAGTCAGCTGTGTTAAATAATATAAATGTTATTGATTTCTTTTTAAATAATAATAAACCTAATTGATGCCGAAAGCCCAATTATTTCATTTGAAATTGAGTTTTCACGAGGTAGTATCTCCTCGAAACACTCCTTTATCGGTTAAAACAATGCTCTTTACCGATCAATATCCCAACCAACATTTTCCCAGAGCTAGCGACAGTTCTCCCTTTACTTACCGACGCTACAACATCACCAGTCAGCTGCTAAGTCACGCCGACTGACGCTGACAAATGAACCGAGAGCTTGCCAGTCTCGGCACCGGTCAGAAACAAAACAAGGAGCTTACATATCGATTCGTACGTACAAGGTAGTGTACTGGTACAGCAAGGGTTAGTTATAGGACCTCGCTAGTTATAGTGATCTGTCTTATAAGTCTTTAAATACGTTATAAAGGGTTAGGGATCATGTAGTTGCCTCTATTCGTAGCTAGCTGGCTTATAATGCTTTAATCATTGATAGCTAAAAGATAACTGTCGTAAATTCTATTCAAATTTATGTTTGAAATTGATGTAATTTCAAGTTAAACGAATATCAACTTTATTTTAATGACAATTAAGTTGATTTCAGAGTGACTAGCACTATTGAAAAAGTTATAAAAATGTTTGAAGTTGTTTGTTGTGTTGTGTACGTTGAACTTTATTGTGTGTAGGAATTAAAGTTATTTTTCCATAAACTCATATTTGTTTATATTCTTGGCAAATAAGTTGCGAATGCAGATTAGGTATTCCTTGATCGCACACGAAACAAAGTCGTGATATTTATGGAAGTATACAGGGTACCTACAATTTCTAGCTTCTTTTAGTCAACTTTCTATTTTCTATTATGTTAATCCGAATGCACTTGAGTGTTTATCACTTGTGGCTCTTTTAATAAGTACATAATATGCAGTATCAACTTATACATAGTTGCACCTAAATTTTTCCAAGCCCCCCAGGTGATTCTTTCAAGCCCAATTTTATGGCTATACCACGGAATCATCAATATCGAGTCTAAATTGTGGCGGTTCGACGTTCACACCGTCACGCTATATGTGCGGCGTATAAATGCGGCGGCGTGACAAATGGAGTGTCACGCCAGTGCGGAGTCTTAGCGTATTGGATGTGGGAGTTGTGTGTGTGCGTCTTTGTTTTTGTGGGACTGGTAGGACTCGTGGGGAGTAGGAGAAATCCTTTCTACATATAGTTGACGTTTTTTATCAGAAAATATTTTTCATTTTGACAGAAGCGCCGTGGAGAATGATTTTATGTAAAAAAAAAATTGTTTATTAGGTAATAATAGTTTAAAATGAAAAGACATCATAGCCTCTCAATTTCATATCCTAAGGTATAACAAGACAATACCTATAACGTATTTTCCAATAAGAGACTCATAACTTGTCTTAATCTTCACATACACACATCTTAACCACATTATCTCTCAAGCCATTAAACAGTTTCCCTTCATCTTGTTCATTCCTACTGACCACATCCTTCAAGGTCATTTCTATCAAGCCAACTTCCCACACTTGGTTATTAAGCGTCAGAGCGTGCAGTGTATAAATCTTAGTGGAGGCTGCACTGATAAATGGGGTGCAGGAGTTAAACTTAAGTAGTTGATAACGAGAGCTCCCAGTCTTGGCACATCGACGCGCTATCAATTATGGGGAATGGATTTGTAGTGGGTTAAACTGGTTTGGAACAAAAAGAATAAACAAAGAACGGGCTTTCTTGGTGTTTTAAAAATAGTCTCGAAATAACAATAAGAAGTAGACAGCAGGTCAGAAGTGGAAGGAGAGTAGGGATGCCTTTTCTCAGCGGTGCAGGTGGAACAGTAAAGGCTAACAAAAAACAATAAGGACGCTCGAGAATTAGGTAAAATGTGATTGAGTGATTGGCTCAGTTTTTTTTTATTTTTTATTGACAATGGGCTCACTATTGACCTCAATCCAGCCCAGAGGCAGGGATGAGATCTACGGTGGAACGAGCTTGCCCAGAAGAAGCTTATTCACTCTCGCCCTGAAGAGATTAGGGTTGTATGAACTCGGGAATGCAGACGCAGGCAGACAATTCCACTCCTTTGCTGTGCGCATCAGAAAAGATGATGAGAAGCGCTTAATGCGTATATATGGTATATTAACCAAATAGGGGTGGTATCCCGCAGTGCGTCTGTAGTTTGGAAAAGTAAAATTATTAAGAGAAATATCTGCAGACGCAGTAGCTAAATTCAGGTGTTCAAACCGCCAAAGTACGCCATGGCATGTAAGGCACTTTGGAAAGTCAAAATTTACAAGAAAATAGAATTGATTCCTATGGCCCTCCCAAAAGGTATTTTTATATGGAGGAGAAGAATGCCCAAAGTTAGATACTCTGTTAAAATATTGTGTTAATATTAATTATCATCATAATATGTGAAGATGTTGGACATACAATGACTGAAACCACTTGGTAACTTATAATTATTATTTAATTATCCAGATCATAGAATTCAACTTGTTAGTAATTATATACACATCTTAAACACTAGTGTTAGTACACATATTTGGCAAATTTTGGTAATAATAATTATTAATAATATCAACATAATTGAAAATACAATATACCACCACCTATATGTATCTATATACTTATAAAACAATGTCCTCAAGAACTTTTCGCGTTTTGTAAATGTGAAATTTACAAATCGCGAAAATTTCTTGATTCAGTTTTAATCGGTAGCATAGTGGCAAAGTGGTTTCAAAACTGACTAGCGCAAAATGTAGCGTGTAACGTAGCTCAAACATTGAACACGTGTCCTCATTGAAACCAAACAATAGAACATAATTAGAATCGATCGAACAAACTCCGATCGTTCGCGTTCAATTAATACTCAACGCATCGCAGTATGTTAAGATGTGTTCACACGGGCAACTTAAATTGTTCAATTCTGGGCGAAATATTTTTTTGAGAGCATTGGTGGCCCAGAGGTAATGGCCCCGACTTACGAGGGTCGTGGGTTTGAACCCAGGCAGGCGCTTTACTTTGTGTAAATAATTTAATCACTGCTGCTCTCAAAAAGGTGAAGGAAAACGTTGTGAGAAAATTGGCATGTCCTAGAACCAAAAATTCGAAAACATGTGACATCTACCACCCCGCACTGGGCCCGCGTGGTTGATCATGGCCCACTTCCTCTCACAGAGAGGAGGCCTGTGTCTCAGCAGTGCGAACAGTAGCAGGCTGATTATGCTGCACTTCCTCCGTCAAATGTTGCTGGGCTCGGTTGCTCGTGTAAACGCAGCTTTAGAGAATGCAATAAGCCGAAATACGCCATACGTCCGAGCAGGCGTTTGTGAATACGCGAACAATAATGTTCTATTACACGAGTGATTGGAATTAATTTACGCAAATCGCGTGTAAGCTGACGCGATTTAGTAAAGTCACCTCAATTTGCTATCACGACATCTACCAAGTTGACGTATTGTTGGGGAAGTCTGGTTGCTCAATAATGGAGTATGGTTGTCCCCTAGTGGTGAAGTTTGTAGGTTGCCATTACTTGCAGTGTGGTTTTGTGATTAACGTTCGTCCACGTTAGGTAATTTCCAAAATTGACATAGCATGGTTTGTCTTGTGTGGTTGTTTTATAAGCATTAAAATTATGAGAACTACCCTATTCTTTTACGTCATTTAGGTATTTATTTATATAATGCCTTAAAACTATCATTACAGGTCTTATTTAACCTAATGCGATAGCCGAGTCACCCACAAAAAAATAAAAATAAGTCACAAACTACATCTCAAGATCATAAAGATCATTGTTTGTAACACAGTGTAAAGAATAGTACTTTTGCGAATTCAACCCAGTGACATGTAAATATATCAATTTCAACCTGAATATAATTGACGGTGCGAATTGCTCGAGAGGGGTTTTGGCCAGCAAGTTGGTCCTGGCTGATGGTACGACCAGCAGTGGCGGGGGCCGTCACCTCCACACATAACGGTCGGGTACGTACAAGTGCAACCGCTGCAGCATTCCAAGGTTGTGCTCTATGCCTCGGAGCAGTTTCACCATGTACGAGACCAGAGCAAATTCCCGTCGCACCATACCCAGTACGAATAGAGTGGGGTACATCGATGGGTAAAATGGGTATACCCCATAAAGTTAGTCATCATCATTCACAGCCCGACTTCACCCACAGCTAATCATATGCCTCTCTTGTCATGTGCCAATCCAGCCCCTGTGCCAGCTTCATCCAGATTCTACCTTCGATGGTTTCAATGTCGTCCGCCCATCTCGCCGCCGGACCACTGACATTTCGTCTTCCAGTCTTTGGACACCACTCGGTCACTGCCGTACTCCACCTTACTTCTTTTACGTATTATTTTTAAGCCTGTAATCACTAAAATCCAATTTAGATAAATAATTCTATTGGCAAATAAAGCATGGCTTTGCTCAGCAGTAGGTGGTGGTGGTTTTATTTCTTGTTTTGATTGTTGTTTTTATTTACAAAAGTATAATTGCATGCTGCACTGGTTGCCGTCATCACGTCAACGCCGGCTGCTGCTGAAAACCAGCGCTGGGGCTCTGTCTCGTATAGGGTCTTAGCATTATGCTGAGCGATGACCGTTTTGCGTGAATGTGACGCATGTTTACCCCCAACTTGTTATTATTTTTTTTTTGTGTTTGTTCTTTTTTTATGCGTCATGTGTGCCGCAAATAAATGTATTTTCTTTTCTTTCTTTCTTTTCTAGGACAGTGTAGGCTAAGTAAAAAAAAAAGCAATAAGCTAACATAAAAAAGAAAAAAAAAATATTGGACTATTCTCCGTTCTTAGCGTGTCGATAGCAAAAATAGCTCGATAAAATAAATTAGTTTGGCCCAAAATTCAGCAACGCGGATACCATTCGCTGACGCGGCCATTAGGTGTAGGTGACGAGATGGGCTGATTCGAATATTAAACGCCACCTTGATCTTAACACTGCTTCTCCTTTTGCTGTGGTAAAACGCTTTAACCCGTACCTCTATGTTTTTGAAGTACATCAGCGACACTTAAGCTATAACTCACAAGTCTGCTCACCATACACAAAGTCACGGCCTTACGTAAGATTTAATAAAGAAGCTAACAAAAGAGATCATTCAATCTCCAAATCTTAGTCATCGAAACTTTTACTGCTACAGATGAAAAAAAAATACGATCCAGGATTATTCCCAGAGTAAGGGGTTATAAAAAAAACCGTTCAAGTGCGAGTCGGACTCGCGCGCCGAGGGTTCGGTACTTTGTAGAACTACAAATTTACTGTTTTAGGATTCTTTCCTTTACTTGTGCTACATGACATTATTTCTTGCCAAATTTCATGATTCTAGGTCCACGGGAAGTACCCTATAGGTTTTGATTCCCTTGCGACTTGCGAGTGTCAAAATATGCGGCTTAAACTTAAGATAAACGCCCGTATCTGTTGATTGCAATGACTTAGAAGTTTGATTTTTCACTGCTTTAAGAAATTGCAGCCTTGAGTATTTGATATTAATTTCAACTTAATAACTCCACGCTTTCCTGAGAAAAAGCGTCTTGACAGACGTAGGTACGGACAGACGGACAACGAAGTGGTCTTATAAGGGTTTCGTTTTTTCTTTTGAGGTACGGAACCCTAAAAACGAAAAAGGGATGATTTAATGTTATTGTCCTTCATATCCGTTATTACTTAGGTTTGAACAAAAGATTTTTCGGATTTATACGATGTCATTATTATATATGTGAATTTTTGCATGCCAATGTGTAACGGAAAGCATAGATTTGCTGGCAACGGGATTTATGAGGTGGTTCGGCTTTCGGATGGAAATGTCCACTGCTGAACGTGGAGTTTTTCTGTTGAGTCTACAATAAAATATTGTAACGGGGAACTTTTGTAATGAGTACGTTTTAAAAAGTAAAATACATATCAAACCACTACCCAATCTTTGGTTAGCGGTTTGATACGAAAATTGGTGCTCTTTGCCTCTATTTTTAAAGCATACGTTTCCGCTGTTTTTTTTTTACTTGGCCTACACTGTTCCACTGCCAAGTAAAGTCCTCCCACAAATCTTCTTTTCTTCAACTAAATGAGAAGAAATTTAAAACATGCACTAAACGCACACTATGTAGACAAGCATATTATAAGTTGGAGGAGTATATCGTAGATAAAAATGCTTGGCTTAATGCTGGTCCTGCTCCACAGGCACTTGAGCTCAAAAGGTGATCACAATTTCAATATATTGGAGGAGATGCTTCCCCTTTTTATTTTTTAGTGTTTCTGACATTACGAACTTAATGTTTATTTTATTGAATCATGATTAATTTTGAATACTTCAATATTAAATACCTCTTCCTGATTGGTAGTAACTTTTTATATATTTTTTTTTTCTTATCTCTTAAGAAAATTGCAAACTATAGTTTTGTATAATTTAGAAGCATTTTTTAAATTTTGTAAATGTAAGAACCATGGATCCGTTTTTAATGATATTTTGATGTTGACTTGAAAGAGCATGGCAGTTGAGAATATGTCATGCTCACTTAAATGTCTCACTGATGGTGGCGCGTGTGTTGGATCTTTCGGTTCCCTACATAATGGTTGAGCTGGGTGGTGCTGATCCACGCGTCATGTTCGTGAACGGGCGCCGTTGGTTAAGACTGGTCATCTCTTGACTGCTGGCAGTTAAGAGATGACCAGTCTTATTTTTAATGTTATATTTAAAATTGTTCCTTTTTTACATTGTTCTCACATATAAAAGCAATAAGAATAATGTACCCAGGATTTTGTAATAATATCTTGATTTAAAAGAGTGTCCATGGAGTTTCTTGCCCGTTCTTTTCCATAGAGATCTACGTTTTTGGAATGGGCGACTAGCTTCAACTTTCTGACTAACTGAAAGACTATTTAATTTTGACAATTCAAAAGTGCCTGTAAATGGTTTAATTGAAATAAATGATTGGAGTTTGAGTTTGAATCTTTCCAAGAATCCTTTTGTTTTTGCTCTACCTATTTTTTAATTAATTTTGTTGTCTCCCGGACTCCTCAATTTAAATAAAAGAACACGCACAAAGAATTACATATTCTCTGTAGCTTTGTACTGTGATAGATAATTGTATAAAAATTTGTTTCTTTGTACCATAACACTTCACAAAGCAGCCTACTTAACTCCTTTATTTCAACTTCAATGAGCCAGAAATTTTCACAGCCTTTGCCCAACCAGGCATGTACCGAACTATTTCACAATAAACCGTTTTAGTAAAAGTCCATATTATAAGTACGTAACAAGTCTATAACAAAACTATAATTAAATTCCATCGAACCCGCTATTATATTGGATCGGCCATTTTATCGGGTATCCTTTGTCCGCGCATACGTCCACATGAACGGAATTTAAACGGACAACTAGTGCGCAATTTGTCGGACACCGATGGACCGACAATTATGACGGACGCTGCGTGACGGTTGGCGAAAATCAGAATTGTTTTATGTCTACTAACGTTACTGATGCAACCGGCGTGCGTGTATGATCAGGTGGGCAATTCTCATAATTTTAAGAACGTTCACAATCTGACCTCAGTCCCAATCTGTCAAAAATACCTCTAATTTCCCTACATTTTTGACATTGATTGTCGCTCAGATGAGATTGCGACTAGATTTTGAACGTTTTTAACTACGGGAATTGGTGTTGAGGTCGGGAGATGTATGAAAGTTAACGAAGCAAAAGGAGTATGTATCGTAGCAAGTGACGTTCTGTAGTTATTGCCTTCTGCTAAACATGAGGTCCTGGGTTCCATTCGTGAGTCGGGAGAAATGATAATGGGTTTTTCCATCTGAAATTTCACAGTGGCAGCTTAGAGTCTAGAATTGTACCCGATTTATTGCATTACGCTCACCTGCTATTACATGGGACTTAAACATAACGTGCAAAATATGGGTGTAGGTACTATAGGTAGGCACTTCTCTGCCCACCCCTTAGGGGGATACAGACGTGATGTTATGTTCTGTGTGTAAATATTACAAGTACCTTTACTTTAAATGGTTAGAAAAGACTAGGGACGACAACAAACAGACCTCGACCTCGAACAAACTTCTCTATTTCGTTGCAAGTTTTTAGTCAAACTAGCTCCGGCGCCGGTTACCTGACCTCTCAGTTCAAATGGCTGGCTTCCTGCGAAACTAGAAACAACGTCATAGATAAAAGAATTACTAGTCTAGCTACCTAATGAGGAGCAGCTAGTAATTTTAAGTTCGACAAGCGAGCGGCAAAGTTTACGACGAGGAAAAGTCGGGAGGAGCTTAGAGTTTATGTCTGTTTAATACCTACTTGTTCAGAGCAGTGGGTAAGGCTTTTTTATGTAGGGAAAAGTAAGTTAAACCATGATTTGGACTGCCTCGTTGGTCAAGTTGTTGCAAGCACTACTGCAACAACTAGACCTACTGTCGAGCATGAGATCCTGGGTCAGATTCCCAGGTCAGACGTTTAAAAAATCCACACTTTTGTAATTTGATTTTTCCATTAGGAATTGCTTAGTAGCAGCCTGGAGTCAGGATTTGCAATCATTAGTCATTAGTCATTAGTCATTTATTCATGAACAATAAATTGTATCTGAAATTACATATAAGTTTAAAATTACAATTTTACAACAAGCATAAATTGAAATACAACGGTCAGTGGGTCATCATAAGGGCGAAGTTACAACAAAATACAACAAAATTTTATAACAATTTCATTATAGATCTTCAACAGCATAAAGACACTTATCCAATAGGAAACTTTTCAGTTGGTTTTTAAAGGAGCTTGAGTAGATAGCGCTTTTTATATGTAGAGGCAACCTATTAAATAATATAACCGATTGATATCTGGGACTGTGCCTCACAATATTCAAATTAGGCTGTACCTTGTACCGTATAATGTCTTGTCTCCGTGTGCCTTCTCTAGTCTGTCGTTCTTCTGCTGTCTCATATTCGTGCATATATTTGGCCATGTTACTTAAAAGTACAAATACATAAATGCTCGGCACTGTAAGTATGTTCAGTTTTATAAAATGTTCACGGCAACTCTCTCTTTGCGATATACGGATTATTGTGCGAATTGCGCGTTTTTGTAACACAAAAGCTCTTTTGATATTATAGTCATAACTGTTTCCCCAGAACATTATGCTATATCTAATCTTTGATTCTACCAACGCGAAATATACCATCTTCAATTGCTCAATGGCAATTTCTGTTCTAAGTGATCTTAGAGCATAACATGCGGAACATACAGATGCATTTATAGCATTTAATTCGGTTTTCCAATTTAGCTGTTCGTCTATATGTATACCTAAGAAAGTAACTTCCTTGACGAGAGCAATTTTATTATCTTTCAACACTACGTCTAAGTCATCCTTATTACGGGCTGTCGTTCTAAATAATAGGATGTTGGTCTTTGCAGTGTTGATTAACAATTTGTTCATAGTGAACCACATTTGAAATGCTTGTAATGCTGCATTTACGGTCTCTACCAATTTATCTATGTCATTTGCTGCTACTATGGCATTTGTGTCATCTGCAAAAATTACTATATCAATGTCAGGTAAAATTGTATTCATGTAATTGATTAAGTCATTAATAAATAAAATAAATAAAATTGGTCCCAATATAGATCCTTGCGGGACGCCCGTCGTCATAATTACAGTCGCTGATTTGTAACATTTTTTGGAGCCATCTTGCATTTTGTCAATTTCTACGAACATTCTTCTGTTTCTGAGATATGAAGAGAATAATTTCAAGGCCTTACCTCTTATACCATAATGCGTCATTTTTGCAAGAAGTAATTCGTGGTCTATGGTGTCAAACGCGGAACTTAGGTCAAGAAAAATTCCGGCTACTCTCATTTTATTATTGATTTTTCCTATAACATCATCAAGTAAGGTATATATGGCGTCAGAAGTACCAACACCTTTTTGATAACCGAACTGTCTTAGGTTTATCACTCTATTTACACGCAAGTGAGCTAATAGTCGTTTTTTTATGATCTTTTCAAATATCTTTGACAGAACTGGTAGCAGGGAGATAGGCCTGTAATTTTTAGGATCAGTTCTACTACCTTTTTTGTAAACCGGTATTACTTTGGCTATTTTAAGCTGGTCTGGGAAGATAGATTCCTCAATACATTTATTATAAAATTCACATAGAGGCTCAGCTAGTATGGAAATATGTTCCTTAATTACGGATATTGGAATCTCATCATAACCGCAAGAATACTTGTTCTCTATACTTTTGACTATGGTTAAGATCTCATTTGGTGTGACAGAAGCAATTGTCATTTCGTCATTATTTTCAATTGTATATTTTTGTAAGAATGCTGTATTTTGGTCTCTTTCTACTACCCCAGAGATACATTTATAGTTAAACTGTTTTGCTAAAATGTCAGATATTTCCTCTGGATCCACTACAATTTGGTCATTGACTTTGAGACGAATTTCCGGTTTTATCGTTTTCTCCTTATTTGTACATTTTCTCACTACTTTCCAAACCTCTTTACTTAGATTTTTGGAACTATTTATTTGCTCCATTATTGCATTTTTTTTAGCCTTAACCACAATCTGTCTATACAGTTTGACGTACTTATTTTTAAACATTAAGACACTTGAATCAAGGTTGTTACCATTACATGTGCATAAGAATCGTTTCATTTTACTTGATGTTCGAATTCCTCTAGTGATCCATTTTAATTGTCTATTTTTTTTTTGACTTATTTTATAATCTTTCTTTTTATAGCTGTTTTGGAATACTTTTTGAAATGTTTTGAGAAACGTATTTATACCCATGCTATTCCAATCTTTTTACAGATACCCTGTACAAATTGGTCAGTATTTTTGCTATTAAAAACTCTTTTATTTATGACAATGATCGGATACTTATTTATATTCGTTACATTGCTTACATGTTCCAGGCGAATATCAGCAAAAATACCTCCATGGCCATCAGCCAAACCATTGTGATCTACTGCACATCCAAGAATACACGAATCGGGCAAGTTAGTAATTATGTTGTCAATACACGAATTACAATGATTACGAATGAAAGTAGCAGAATCGATTAGGTGCCTAAAATTATAACACCTTAGCAAACTGAGAAATTCCATGCGCTTTTTATTGTCCACTAGTAGGTCAACATTAAAGTCTCCACATATTATAGATTTCCTATTGAATAAGTAATCGAGTAACCTCTCCAATTTTTCTAAAAACATACTAAAATTTTTATCTACAGGATTTCGATAACAACAGCAAATATACAATCCAGTGAAAACATCTTTAACACCACATATTTCAAAACTTTCTACTTTATATAACTTATTTATCGCGTCAACAATTTCTGTTTGCCTATCCACATGGCCTAAGATCAAACTACCACCTCTCTTTTTAATTTTCCTGGTATTGTATGAGACTAGTTTGTAGTTGTCTATATTAAATAAAATAGCTGCGTTTTCGTTCAAGAAATGCTCGCTTAAACAAATATAGTCTAGCTTCTTCTCTAAGGTTTGTACATACACTTCTAGTTCAGTCTTCTTGTTATTAATTCCACAAACATTCTGATGAAATAGGTTTAAATTGCTTTGGTCGTTTAATACATCATTATTCACGAAAAAAAATTAACGTTGGAATAGACCCTACCGCCTGTGATGCTAAGGATAGCGATGAATTTGGTTGAGTAACATTGCCGCAAATGTTTGCCTCAGCTTTATTAAGCCTTTTTTTAAAGTAATAGGGTATAGTACCCGCTTTTACGTGACTAATTTCATGACTGTGTATCATATTAAAACCATTACAGTTATTACCCTCATGTTGGAACAGTTTAATGTAATTATTTAATTCATGGAAAATTCTAACTACAGCTTTATTCTTTACTTTGCCTGTGTATTTGGAAAACATTTCATGTGTATAATCCAGATGCTTATTTGTATCAAACGTGTAAGTATATTTAAAAGTCTGGTTGCTAAGATGTAGAAGTCTATTGAAAGCTTCTATTCTGGTGTTAAATAAATTAACATTCCATTTTAGTTTAAAGTTAGGAGAACACAAGATAACATTGGTATGCTTTATATTCTCAAGTTTTTGTTTTATGTGATTTACCAAGTCCTCATACTTATTTGAGACCAAGAAATCTTTTTCACCTAAAAGAATTATACAATAGTCATATAAGCTGTAATTTACAAGTTTGTTTTCTAAGGTGTCTAAAAGTTCCACAGTACCTGCCTTCGGCATACAATAGTGGCAAATTTTGGCTTTCGGAAAAGTACTTTCGGCAATACCTAATATGTTATTCACATTATTATCACTAATTATACATAATTTATACGAGTTATGTTTTTTAGAGCTGGAATCATATGGAGACCTTGTGTCCAATGTGTCCCTTTGTTCAGTGGTGCAGTGGTGCTCTATGCTCTGTGTTACTTGCGATAGTGGTTCACAGCAGACAACATTAGGATCTTCTTCAATTGTGGTTGAAGCTAAAGGCAGCATTCTGTTTTCGGTTTCTTCATCAGGACTTTGTTGACCATTTTTAAAGTTTAGCCTAGTTCTAATGAGATTTTTACGCTTTATTTTGGCTGACGATGTCTTTTGTTTTGTGTTTGTACATATGTGTGTCAATTTGTCAATTTTTAGCTTGTAGTCAGTGATTTGTTTAAATTGAGAACTATTTTCTAACAGTAGGTTTTCTATTTCTGTTTCTGCGATTACCAACTTTTCCTCGAGTTGACATATTCTATTTTTTAGTTCTATCACTTCGTCATTAGGTTTAAAGTACAAGTCAGGGTAACTTTGGTTGAGATCATTAATTGAGGGTGTCGAAGTAAGTGATGCGTACTCATCTTTATCTGTTAATTCAGCTTCTACCTCCAATGTATCATTTTTAGAAGCAATTTGCTTAGATTTATTTCTCAACGTTATGTTATTAGCGTATTTTACATTTGTCGTTGTAGGACTATTTGATTCTTTGGCCGTCTCCATGCCATCGCCACTTGCCATCATAATATTTTAGTAGATGACAATTTATGAATATACAAAAAGAGAAACTCTTGGCTGGATTCGAACTCGAGACGCACGCTGTCAGACCCACCGCGTTCGCAGTTCTCGCTACGAGAACGCACAATAGACATAATATTGATTTTAAGTTTTTAACTGTATTACTCCACTAATGTTTTGGATAACGCTTTCACTTCGTTATTGTCCATATAGCTTCACTTTTACCGCGGATATAATGTAGTACATGTACATTTTGCAATGGCAATAGGCTTGCCCCTATTACATGGGACTGAAACATAACTGGCGAAATGTGGGTGATGTGGTAGGTACACCTCTGCCGAAACCTTTGAGGAAAAACAGTGGTTTGTTATGTGTTACCATGATTGTGAAAATAATGATGCAAGTCGTCAATGTACGGTCACCAAAGGAGATAAGTAACCAGGGCCGTCGGATATAGTTGAAGTTTGGCAAGAAACTGATGGATGTTTTCGAATGGAATTTAATTTCATTAATAGAAAAGAAATAGTTTATTTATCAAATTAAATTTCATTAAATAATATCCAACGGTTTCTTACTAAACTTCAACTATATCCGATGCCCTGTATACTTATCTCTTTTGCCGACTGCTTTTAGTTTGAATCATAGTCCAAAAAAGCTACTTTAAAATATTTAAAAAGGCATTGTAAATTGTAATGTATGACTAGGGATGAATGTGTACCTACACAGCTTAAGTTCGTTATGATTACTTCTAGGAATTTGAGAATACTTTGAGACCTCGTTGCCCTGGACTACAATACATCATTAAATAACGATAAATCCATTAAACAAATTTTCAGAAAACACATTACTTACTTATAAACCAACACATCTGAACCATATATCCAGGTTACGCAAAAATAATAAACACCTGACACCACGTTTCCCTCCAAATCAGTACAAAAATTAATCACACCCAACAAACACCATAAATTACATAAGAAACACTGTATTACACAGCAGCAAATTTATATATCCCACCGGTGGGTTTCGGAATCGTCCCTGGTGCCTCACAGAGCCCCATAAATCCTCCTCCACATATTTTATATTTCCCTGGTACCGTAAACGTGCTAAATTGATATTTACAGGCCACCTTGTATCAATAAATATAATTTAATGCAGATACTGATAATAATGGGGGTGAAAAAAGTCGTTAGAAGTGTTGGACACGCATTTTTAGTGTACATAAAGTGTAACTTGAGCTTTGATTCTATAGATTTGGTATGGAACTTAACTTAATGACTTCAAAGGAAGAGTGAACAGGCATCTTCTGGGCGTGCCCGTTCCATCATAGACCTCATATTCGCTTTCAGATCGAGGTCAAGAGCTGGCACATTTTGCAAAAAAAATACTTCAGATGACCTAGTTTTGGGTACCTGCCATGCTTCTATTGATCCTGTAAAAAAAAAACAAATATTAAAACTATCCCAAGTTTTTATCAATAAGTTTAAACCAAGTTCGTGTGAATTATAATTTTAGTTTCAAGTTTTTGTAATCGTAATTCGATTACAAAATATTGTTTGAAATGAAAACTCTCAGATTTTTCTAAGCTACATTCAACGTGTATTTATATTGAAGGCAATCTGACAGGCAGACCTCCAGTAAAACTATAAACCTTACACTTTTAGACTACGGAACTCTAAAAAAAATAGCACAGCTAATGAAGCTTCATAGCCTTGTTTTGTTTCCTATCTTGCTTACTTCAAAACTCAACCTTAAGATGTCTGAGCAACTAATTAAAAGATAATGAAAAAATGTAAAGTGGTAAAATATGTAAATTACTTGCGGAGTGCTTGAGGCCGTACTAAGTTAACAAGTTACTATGGGCAGCTTTGAGCAGTTGAGCTGCCCAGTTCATTTGGATCATCGAGTGCTTTTTACTTTGTTGTATTAAATCGGTAGGGGGAGACCGTAGGTTCTCAAATAATGTAGTTAGAAAATACGGGGTGATAATACGAAAAATGTTTTGCGCAGGATAGCCTTTACCAGAAGTGGTCTTCATATTAGTGGTTTAGCTTGAATATTATCAGAATATTGCTGTATTCGTCGTGGATCTAGTACGACCACGGCTCCCCTGAAATCATCTCTGTCATCAGATGACAGCACACTCACCAACGGAACAACCTAGGCAAGCGTTAGCCTTCGATCGACCTGTGTGGGTGTTATTATGGAGCCACGAGCCCCTTTAAGACAGCAGCTCACCCAGTGCTAAAACTGTTAGTCAGTCAGCAAGCTGGCACCAGGCCTCACTGCTCTGCCCAGAGATAACAGGCATTGCACAGAGGGGGTTTCGGATCGGTCTTTTGAGAGGTGCTTCCATGTGCAGATGGTGACCACCTGGGAGGTTTTAGTGAGGTGAAAACTTCACACTCTCCAGTCTTATCCCCAAATCCCGGGGGTCTTTTGAAGGGTTCCTCCGAAAACAAAAACAAAAAAGGGCTCACTGCTGAGTGCGTGGTCTCTGTCCTCGCACCCTCTTTTATTTACACAGTGACAGTGGACACTATTTTAATAACTGAAACGTAGATAAAGATAATAATGTAAAACGCACCTATTTGTTTTAGCCTGTATGTGTAAATTAACGGCATGTTTTGTTGGGACGACCAAACTCTATGTATGTAAATGAGAACATGAATTGCGAATTAGCCGAACGAGTTTTTAGAACATTAATCTCTGTTACATAAGCATAACATTTTGATTGGTATTTTGTAAAGGTTTCGTTGAAATTAATTAGAACAGAGCTAAAATAATTATAATGTAAGCTAGAGAGAGTAATGACTTTGATATGACTATAAATGGGTACAATTTTGAGAAAACCGTGCATAATTTTTGACAATTATTGTGTTTTAAGAGTGAAAACTCACTCAATCATTCTTTGGGGTCGTAATGCCAACGATCTACATCAAACTCCTCTTGCTTGGCTATTGAACGCGCTGGTTACGAATAAGTACCAAGGTTGTTGGTTCCAATCCAACCAGGCACTTTACTTTGTGTAAATAATTTCATCACCACTGCTCTCAAAACGGTGAAGGTAACATGGTGAGGAAGCCATTAGAAGACATGTGACATCAGCCAACCCGCACTGGGTACGATGGTTTATGACCGACTCCCTGTCACAGAGAGGAGGCCTTTGTCCCAGCAGTGGAAACATTATGAAAAATATGTAAAACCGTTTTTTTACTCACAAATAATGCACCTAGCATGTTGTCTCTCCCTTGGTTTGCTGTTAGATAATGCTGTACTTTTAGGGCATCCCATCTCAGCCCACGTTAACTACCTTACCATGAAATTTTAACAACAGGTTCTATGTTACAAGTATTTTGTTTTATTTTTTTTTCCATTCCACTTCAACACCATTTGTAACAACGTAGTACATTTGAGCGTCCTCTAAAACGCCCGTTTACCCAAAAACAGAATGATTTACATATATTATAGGAATGAGTGAAATAATTTGAGTAGCGTCCCTCTGTGGAGTGCGGCCGTCCGTCTGTCCGGATGCGTCGAGCTATGTGCTAAGTGTGACTTAAGCTGTAAGATAGAAGCAAGTTTTGATTGTTTACCTAAGCAAGGAATCCTGTGGAAACTCTTCTTTATTTCATTCAATTTGCTTCTTCATTGAATTACCAATGGGGTCACTTTCTACTATTTAAATTATAAACTAACTGAGAAAATGAGGAATACCCCTTTGCTTTATAATAATAAACGCATTGTCTATCTTTCTGCGGCATCATATACGCTACATACATATTATAGCCTCACCAACACACCCTACAGATTAAACGTAAACTTAATATTCCATTCATACGAACGCTACGCTCACACCTTGCGGCATACAAGCATACCTCCAAGACGTGCCTGGAGCATTGCCAACGAGGGAGTGCGAGCTTGCATGCCAAAATGGAATCCCAGGCATGTTTGCCATGATAACAAAAAAGAAAAAAAAGATCGATGCGAAAATGTTTAAATGTACGTTAGTTTTATTCAAATTTATGATTTTTCGCACCTCTTTTTGTGGTTATGAATTCGTTTAGTAGGTTTTGTTTTCTTGGAACTGGATTTATGGCTAAATTAGCTGGTACAGTTGTCTTTGCTTGTGATAGTTACATTAGTTTATGTCTTTGGGAATAATTAATGTACCCCACAGCTAACTTTACAATTTTCTTTTTGTTTTTGTCTCTGTGTTTTTGTTTACTAAAATAGTTTTTAAGAACAATGTTACTAACAATAGGGAATACTTGCCATAAATAATCAAATATTTAATTGAATTAAATTAATGTAATAAACTAGTAGGATTAATAAATAATTGGCTTATTGTTCAGAGCTTGAAAGAGCTTTTAATTAATATTACAAATAGTTAATAAGTTCCTACCTTATCATTAGTCAGATTACTAATTCCTCTAATTAGGCTGTACAACATGAACCTTGAGGAGCTTATAATCATGCCTACGGGCTGCTTGTACCTATGTCAGTATTTTTCTTCCTAATTAGGTGTCATTATCTTCACTTCGCCAAGATTTATTTATGTAAGTTTACATGCACAGCATTACAGAATAGAATCTCAAAGCGTTGTACAGAGCAATTTACAAAGTGACACACATAAGTATGTTCGTTAATATAAAATTAAAAAAAAAAAATCAACGCAAGAAAATATCAAAATCAACTAACAAAACACAATACAATTGTAAATGAAACAAAATGTAATCAAGTGAAAAAAAAAGAGATTACTGAAGACTTATTTTCATAATTTAAAACGTTCAAAATCGAGTTGCAGTCTCATCTCGGCGGCAAACAAAATGTCAAAAACTTGTCAAAAATGTAGGGAAGTTGGAGGTATTTTTGACAGATTAAGACTGAGATCAGACTGTGAACGTTCTTAAAATTACGAGAATAGATAGCCCCTCTGATTTATTAATAAGATTACTGACTCAAATATCTCTACACTACATTATAGCCTAGGTGAAATACAAACGTCTTCACGTTTCTATAAAAACAAAAGAACGCGAAAAAAGAATTAGGTACCTACCCATAATAAAAAAAATGGAACATCTGGCCTCAATATATCAGGCTATATCTAAATATGACCTCGCGCTGACAGAGACCACGGGGAGTCTACCATGCGAAAAAATATGAGCTTCTTACTTTCACTATTAATGAAGTTCGCACCAGCTCCGAAGATTTATCTCGAAGGGAGATCGGACTCACGAATAATGTGCAAGGCCAGAGAATGTTAATAGGCCTGGGGAGGACCGCATTATCTACGATGAAGTCCCTGGGAAGGCCAAGAAAAAGGCTTTGTAAGTTTAAGAGAAAAAACATAGGGTTTAATAAGGTAGATAATATTGTAGCTAGAGAGATTGATACATTGTTAGCAAAACTACGCATCTTTCTATGCAGAATATGACTACGCATAATTTCGTCGAATAGGGCCTAGTTTAAAAAAATGTACTCTTCATAAATGTCTCCACATACTCTCAGCTCTCTTTAACATTCACTTTCTCCGGCAAATCGGTGAGGATCAAGACTGAATCCTCACGCCAGCGTTTCTTAGGTCTGCCTCGTTGGTGTCGTGTCATAAAGGACACAAACTTCTGGAAAATAGAAAACCGTATGAGCCACCGCTTCCTTGTGGAATATTTTATTTATCGAATTTCAATACATTTTCAATATAAATTGAAAAATATTTTATGAGACTCAGCGCGAACATCAATTATGATATTAGTTTAATTAGACTACCTTTTAATGTTGCGAGAGCGTTCTGAATTAAACCAAGAAATACTAGAGAAATAAAAACCTTCATCCAATTCACTAACACCAAACCTTAAAAAAAAGCAACTAGATTAAGGGAATGTAGATTACTCAGCAAGTTCACTGCTGAGTTCACCCTACCCATATATCAGCTTCAACCGAGCCAATCTCGAATTATCGTATCGACCGACGGCCCCGCTGCGATCCATTAATCAGCAGATGGGTTGTAGCGCGCAATGGAAAGCGCCCATTACTTTATTGTCTGCCAGGTGCACCGCGTACCACGTACCTACACATTTATCAAAGTTTTAAGATAAGTAATGATATTGAAAACTGTTATCACTTATCGTCATCTATTATGATAAATACTTTTGAATCTAAAGACTCCAGTGAAAGGTCGCTGGGAACTGGGAAGAGGAATTGAAAAAAACGGTTTCTTTGTGAAAGGGTAGATTTATCTTGGAGAACGCTTCTCTTTAATGTATTTGACTGTTATTATTTTTGCTTTGATTTTTATATTCTTGTCTCGCATCAAGGATCTACATTATGTCGTAGTACAAATATTTTGCGTTCTGCAAAGTTGGAAGCGGGTGGGGTTGACTACCTACTTGTGTACTATTTCTGTTCTGACAACGGAAAAATCGCGTAAGACCGTCATTGACAAACATATATTTGTGACAGTTGACCTTTCTCGAATCCCTCATCATGTCAGAATATGTTTGAAATAGACTGTATTTCAAGACTCTAAATATATCTTCATAAATATGTAATGATTTGTCATGTCTGCCTTATTCAAGGTTGGAGCTGAGGAGACCTTTTTCAAAAGCATTTTTTCCTTATTTTTCAAGTCGATATTCGGTCTTGTAATAGGAGCGAGCCTATTGCTCCAAATCGGATACAGCACAATACCAAACACAGGCTGCTTCTGTAAATTACCTTATAAAAAATCACAAGTGTTTGTCTGATTCCAGAATTAAATCCTGTACCCCCCTCAGAAGCCAGTATTTTACACGTAAAAAACCTCAAAAAACCTGTTGTATAGTTGGTATTTTTTGCCATTTTTCACCTCAAAGCTCGTGTTACATAAAATGTCGTTGCTAACCATACATTTTATTTTTAACACGTAAACGACGCGTGTGTCTAGAAAAGGAAAAAAGGAAATCGTTTAGCTTACTCGTAGTATGGGCATGTGATGAGAAGGGACGAAACGCATGCGACTAAAAGAGTGATGAATATACATGATGATGGATGGAGAGGGAGAGGAAGGCCGAATAAAAGATGGATAGATTGTGTGAGGAATGATATGAAAGAGAAGGGAGTGAATGATGGCGTGACGGTTGACAGGGGAGAATGGAAGAAGAAATCGTGTTGCGCCGACCACAAGTAACATGGGATAAGGGCAGGGAGATGATGAAACGACGCGTGCGTCTGACGTCAAATAATCCAATACGACAACGACACGAGCTCAAAGTTTTTTGTCAAAAGGTGGGAAATTTAATTAAATATTATAATTATTAATTAATTTTTAATAGAATAATTATGATTTACTTTTTTCTTTTAACGTTATACTTATTTACCGACGGAGCTGGGTTTTTGAGGGAATATTTTGACGCCCTTCGGTTTTATGTCTGTCACAGTTACATAGTTGATTAACTAAAAACTATTTTATCTTCTATCCACTAATCAGCTACTTACTGCCAAACATGTAACCGAAATGTTTATTTTGACAGTACGGTAGGTGGTTTATAATGATTTCATTCCTGTCATATCGAAAAAAAAACAGTGCGTTTACCGTTTCAAGTAGGTTTTTATATCGCATTTTCAAACATTGAGTGTCCTCTTTCAAATTGGTTATTGTATCTCATTTTCTTCTAAATTTACCTATTTTCTGCCTTATTTCATAACCTTACATAAAGTCACATTTACTTAACTCGATATATCCTAAAATGTACTTCAAAAAAGCCTTCGCTTATTAGCATTCACCTATGTATTTGCTCCATAATTCAACAGTAATGTCTTCACAAAAGCATAGAGATACAAAATAATCTGTAATTACGTTATCTGAGCACACGACGTCTCATTAAACTGCCTAAGAGCGGAGCTCTGCGACAGGGGTGGCACTTGTTAGTAATTATAATTAAACATTAAAATCGCTCCTTGTAATTAAAGTGTTCAGTTACATATCAAGTGATAGGTAAACGTGTGTAAATGAAATTGGTTCACACTTGATTGGTGTGTTTCGCTGATTGAACTGTATAAATCAAAATGTAATACATTTTGAGATTTCCGATGATTTTGATGTACTTTTGGATACTGTTTGAAATATTAAGCTATTGGAGAGAACGCGGTCACGTCCTAATAGCGTTCTGAAAATTTAAGTTGACAAATTTAACTCGCCGATATGAACATGCAGGTGTTGGTAAATGAATGGAGAATGTATGTAAATTTGGTTTTTGTGTGAGCCTAGTACCTAGTTATAATAGCACACTTACAGAACTTTTAAGTTTTTTGTACCTAACTACTATATTATGGATCACTGTTGTCTAGGTAATTTAATTTAGTCTAAATTTTTATTCGAGGAATAAAATTGACGTTTGACAGTTTTTGTAAGAAATAACTGCCAAAATTTCAAAATTATTCCTCGAATAAAGTTACCAGATGATTGAAAAATCAGCACTTAGTATGAGAAGTAAGTAATCGCAGAAAATAGAGATCTTTCACTACAAGTGGGTACATCTTGTTTAAATCACGTTAAGCTAAACTATCCTGTAAAACTTGCCTTGTATTGTAGTGACAACCCTGTCAGTACCCGTATAATACGATCAGAATCATGACGCACTATGAATACCGTACCGGTAAATTAAGTGGGTGAGCAGAACACTGCATTTTGGCGACATAATTGTGCAAAGAAATTACTTTCTTTATCCCCATGGGAGGATAACTATTACCTTATAGAGAGAAGGAAAAATATGGGGGGAAAGCTATGTTAATGGTATGAATCATAATACTGAGATAGTATGTGATTAATGGGTTTGTAAGAGTCGGGAGAATGCATTCTTATTAACCGGGGAAATTGATTCTCTTGATCTGTAACTGAAGATGGGTTAGCATACCGATAACATCAGTATATAGGTATGTTACGTAATCGCAATCATAAAAGCATCTATTTTGTTAAATTTACATAATTCCTATTGTAAAACCGGTCAAAGTGGCGGTTCTTGGGGAAACAAATATCCAGCACTGAACGTCTTTCGGCTGAGATGATGATGGTGACATACTTACTTCCTTAATTTGAAACTCCTGAAAAGACATCCCAGACAACCCTCCCTGCCCTTATCCCAGACAGATTTCCTTGAAGAGTATCAGAAGGCCAATTCCCATATCAAAAAACGTTCAAAATCAAGTCGCAATCTCATCTCAGCGACTATTAAAGTCAAAAATTGGTCAAAAATGTTGGTAAATATGAGGAATTTTGGACAGATTGAGACTGAGGTAAGAATGCGATCGTTCTTAAAAATACGGGAACTGTTCCAAAGCTTTGATACTGAAAAAAAAAACTGATCGCCATTTCATCTGGTAATCAAAGCATTGTTATTTTGACTAATTATTGTAGCAAGTTGTCATTCAAAGGTCTAGTTCACACTTGGTTACAAAAACTCCTTTATTCAATAACACATCGTATCCGTTGTTATAAAGTCACATCCGACCTACTGCTGTTTACCAGGTTCTCCAAATGTTTCTATCTAGATAAATCCTTACGCCTCCCAGTTACAACACCCACGGGAAATTGGGGGAATCCGGGGTACTTTGTATTCCCTGCCGGTCGGGGAGAACGCAACAAATTGGTATTAATATACGTTTCGGTTAAGAAGCACACGATTTTCTTTAAATTAAACGATTGTTTGTTAACATTAACATTAACGCCCTTATTTATAAGACCCGCCCTTAGTTAAGAGACTTGGAAACGTCAAAAATGTATGGTTAGCAGCCGCTAATCGTTACTTAACTTTAAGCAACGTTTATAAATAAGGGGGTAAATGGCTACTGATAAACTTCATAATCTTTTAGGCCGAGATCTATTTAGCATAATCAGTCTATAATGTTCCCTCTTTTGGGACACAGGCCTCCTCTCGAAGAGGGAGTGGTGGGCCGTAATCCACCACGCGGGTTCAGTGCGGCTTGGCAGATGTCACATGTTTTCGAATTTTTGGTTCTAGGACATGCCGGTTTCCTCACAGTGTTTTCCTTCACCGTTTTGAGAGCAGTGGTGATGAGATAATTTACACAAAGTAAAGCACCTGTCTGGGTTCAAACTTACGACCGTAAGTCGCGGCTGTTACCACTGGACCATCACTGCTCTAGCTCGACCATTACTCTGATATTGGTCCAAAAATTCGAAGACATGTGTCATCTACTAACCCGCACTAGGCCCACGTGGTGTATAACGGCCTGCTCCCTCTCATTGAGAGTAGGCCTGTATGCCAGCAGTGGGAAAATTAAAGGCCGATTATTATAATAAACGCCCTCTAGCCAGAAAAAACGTTAAAGAAAAAAATCTCTTCATAGCAATAAAAAGCAATAGCAAAGAAATAAAGTTGTTTTTTTTTCTGCACATATTGTCAATACAAACGCGCACTATGTAAATAAATGTAGTGCTTATGGTAACAAATTTGATCATGACACTATCATACATAAATTGCTATAGAGGCAGTAAAATTTACGACTTGTTCGTAGGTACTGAGCAATTTACTTTGGCTATAAAAGTACAGACGTTCCTATCGCGCGTGCAAACTAACGGGGTGAACTGTAAAAATAAGTACACTACTTTCTAGATTCACTTTTATTTCTGCGGAAAATTATACTTGTATGCATTCTATAATGTTCCCACTGCTGGGACACAGGCCTCTGCTCAGTGTGGCCGTAATCCACCACCCTGGCCCAGTGCGGGTTAGTAGATGTCACATATCTTCGAATTTTTGGTTCTTGGACATGTCGGTTTCCCCATGATGTTATCCTTCAGCGTTTTGAGAGCAGAGTGGTGATGAAATGAAAACCTCGACAGGCGCTTTACTTTTGTGTAAATTACACAAAAGTAAAGCGCCTGTCGAGGTTTGAACCTACGACCTTAATTACGATCGAAATTATACTTACCCGATATAATATGTCACATAAGGGGGACGTCCGCCTGTGTATTCCGTCATTCGAAAGACAGAAAATTAGCGCTGTTGACGATAGGTTCATCTCAAGTCGCAGCATTTTGCTGAGCAACGACATGTTCTAGCACAGATGCGACGCGCGGCTTAATATTGTTCTTATTATTGCTGATTTTTTTGGTACAAAAGTATAGTTATTTTTCTACTCTGCAATCGGCATTTTCTTTTTGTCTTGATTGTTATTTATTTGTTGTGATTTGCCAGTGTCGCACCACAGATTAATGTGTATTGTCCAATAATAATAATGTACTCTGTGGTATTGTCTTTAGTCCCTGGCCCTGACATCAAGCAATGGACACAATTGTCAACCTTTTATGACTTGAACACGAGGCTTTTGATCACTTGGTATGTGTGTATTTTTTGATGTGCGGTTTGTTTTTGCAGAATAAATAATTTTTCTTTCTTTCTAAACTTGGTGCAGTAGTAGTAGCTAAACACTACAGTATTAGAAACCTTATTTAATTTCAGAATTCTGTCACCCTGTTCTGTCTGCCCTGGTAGGTATTCCCTCGATTTTAAATACAACATAATGCCCGCCAAAAATGAACTACGGGCGCCAGCAAAAAAAACTTGTGCGGTTGGGGACCCCCGTCAGGAATGAAGTTCCTTACGCGATACTAGCTCGCCCACACACTGGTATATAATAAGAAGGGACAGAGAGAGAGATAGAGAGAGCAAGAATCAATTTTGCGCGTTTTGAATACAGTCATCTAGTATAAAATTTTAGAACCTCTCATAAATTCGTCGCCATCTTGGATTTTCATTTTGAGTCGCATGGAGGGGGATTAAGCTTTTTCGTTACGTGACAATTTCTACCAGTTTACTACTGCGTTAAAAAACTTCATTCCAATAATAGTACTTTGCCGACATTTTTCCATTATTACTTTAAATAGCAAAAATAAAATTAAAAGCTTTTTAATAGAACACGGTCACATTACACCCCAGCTATTACATCTAACATCCAGCCCCAATTAACAGCGAGATGACAATTGAAAAATATCCTAATACCCTCTGCAAACACCTTAACGAGAACTTTCCAATAATGTTTAATTAATTACATTTTCCCTAACACATTTTGTACTTTAACATTAGCACGGTAAAGTAAAATTTCGCCAAACAAGTTTCGTAGGACAGAAATTGAAATTTAATTGGTATTTGCCTTGTATCTTTCCAAGGTTCTGCTAAGACGCAATCTTTAAAATATTAATTGAATCTGTGGATTTATGAAAATATTTACTTTGGTCATTTCGGAGGAAAGGGAATGTATGAATTTTAAGGAAATTGGGTGAAGTTCGGGTTTGGTAAGGTTTGCCCAAACTTCGTCACGGCTTTCTTCTCGTCATTGTCTCGTCTTCGCGTTTGTTATCTATATATAGACATTAAAAGACAATATTGTAGCGGTATCTACAACGCCACATGCGAACAACGCGTCAACCTGACGTCACGCAAATCCTGCATCTCGCAAGCAGAGTTTACCGCGCAGTTAGCATAGATACAATTTCCCAATATCAATCGTTGGGCAATTGCCCGCCAGACATAACACCCGTCTGGTCGGAGGATCCTCCCTTTTCTATGGAGGTTGAGTGAACTTTACACCCTGTTCCTCATACCTCCAAAATATTATTTTTCTAATGTTAAATAATAAAATCTATTTGTGTTAATTGGGTAATACAATTACCGTTCGGCCAACGAAAGAATGCGTTCTTGACACCTGTCAGTTTCATACAAACGAATAAGTGTTTTGCAAATTTGATCTTTATTACCTACTAGAATTGTCGCACTGACAGGTGTCAGGAACTTATTCTTTCGAAGGCCGGATTGTAGTTTAGTCAAACAAAATAAGGAAGGAAATAAAAAGAACGTTTATTAGCGCCTACTACGATGCATCAAAGTAAAAATATAGTAGAAAAAACAAACAAACAACATGGAAAATATATAAGCTTTTGCTTGGGTGTGCCCAAGCAAAACTGTTATCACTCAGCATAGTGCTGCGAAATATAGCAACAGTGTTGGTCTACAGTGAGAAGTAAGAAGTAACCTTCAGCTCTGTGACATGAAACGAGTCTTGCCTTCAAATAATAGAGACAAATTTGCCATCCAAGCAAAGTACAGATACTATATGATAATACTTTGTAGAATTGTTACTCAGTTTCAAAACTTACAGCATCTCAGTATCACTTTCAAACTAACACCTTAGCCCAACTCCTGCAGTACAGTTCCAGAATCTAACAATCAAACTTGTACCGCAGATCAAATGGACGCCGATTGTTAAGGCAGCGGGCGCAGGGTTAACTGTACATAGATAACGGTCAGAGACAAGCTGGCAGATAATTGTGAACTGTATCGATAGGGTTCAGAGATGTAGTGATTTGGATGTTGAAGGGTTAAAATAGAGAGTTTGATTGGAGTGAATCTGAAACTCATCGTTCTATGTACACGTAATTTCATAGGAACAAAATCTTCATCATCATCAGTATCCACAGCCCGATTTCACCCCCTGCTAAGCATGTGTGTGAACCTCTCTTTTCAAATGTTAATCAATTAATTAATTTAATAGGAACAAATACATGTCATAACATATTAACTATATCATTAGGGTCAAATATCTGCACCCTAATATTGCAAAACATACTTTCAATTTTCATGCTTCATATTTCGCCTGCTCAACCACGAAAAAAACATCTAATGTTGTTGAATTTTTAAAATAAAAAGGCAGTGTCAGTGTAAATGTGTTACGCAAGAACCCTGATCGACACCTAATTGAAACAGATGCCAAAAACAACCGTCGGTATCGTTGGTTCCGCGTTTTCGTAACGTAACGAAAACGCGGAACCAACGATGCCGACGCGACGGTGGTTTTTATTTTGTAAAAAAGTTTTTTTTGAAATCGTTTGACATTGACACCGAATTCCGAAATTTAAGTTATTTTTCACTTTGTAGTGTTTTTTTTGGAAGACATTTAAAAAAAAGTTTTCATTTTTTACTTTTTGGTTGTATTTACCCCCAACAAATTCATTATAATACTACTTGCTATGTAAATATCAGTGACAGGAAGTTATTAAAACATCATCATATAAACTAAGTGTAATAAATTCGGACCATATAACTTCTTTATTTAACCCCCGGGCCGGGGGGGGGGGTTCTTCTTTTTATTAATGGATAAGGTCCACAGACCTTAAACATTAATAAAAGAAGTTTGCAAATCCATCTATATAAGACGGAGTTTTGCCCGAACATACATTAAAAATATATAAATAAACATCCAAATCGTGAACCTCCTCCTTTTTTGCAGTCGGTTAAAAAAATTTTGTTTAGCTTAGCATTACGGTTATAATATAGACACACAACATTATAATATATTCATATTATCGTTCAATATTCCACAACATTCACAAACCTTATTATATTCTCAGCACGAAAATAGGATCACAAAAGAAACTAAAAGTGACTAACACTTAAAACCATTAAGTGCAAAGTAAAAACAAAATGTATCGCTAAAGAGGGCGAGAGAAAACAATTTTACAACATCATAAACAGGAGTTGTTCGCAAAAAGTGGACGTGAAGGCTCCTGTGGATATCAGTTCGGAGTTTTTTCGCAGGACATTTCTTTGTTATGTTTTTGAGTCATGTTTTTGGGAGCTTTGGTTTGGTGTAGGTACTTGGTTTAGTACTTTTAAGGCCATTTGGCTTTTTAAATGAATAGTTGTATGACCTATACATTTACGTGTTCAGAGGGTTTGCGTATGACATTTTCTGTTAGTGCTTACGATACGCGTAACATATTATTTAACGTGGAGCAAACTTATTTATAGAAAAAAAAGAGGATTTTTCAAATGACATATTGTTAATATTGTGTAATGATACATTGATTGCTGAACTACTAGCTGATCACGTGGCTAGATTTCCCGCATTTTCTCTGCATGATCAGCTTTTTGTCCGATCTCATTTTAAGTTTGAAAATGTAAAAAATAGACACAAAAATAAAACCGCCACAGACAAAAATAATTACGAAAATACAAAAGTGGATAGAGTGAAACATTCCTTTCATTATAATCATTTCAGCTGAAAGACAGCAGTCAATACTGCTGGACATAGGCCTCCCCTCCACCGGACCGGGGACCGGGACTGGGACCGGGACCGGGGACCTTTTCTCGCAAAAAAAATCTTTACCCAAACAAAATTATCCGGCACTTACTCTAAAATTTTTCCCCACAAATTTACGTTAAACAAAAATTGCCGACAGGAAATAATTTTAACTTATTTATTTGCATTTTTGTTTGATCATGGTCTGTCAAAGACAAATTACCGGTACGCATATTGACATGCTCTTTGATGTGTTTCCCTGTTACATAATATCGGTCTTTATGTTGATATGAAGTGGGTAAAATTTAATTTACCGGTAAAAGTGAAAGCTAAGTATTTACAAAGGGATGTTTTTGGGGAGTGAAATGGCTTGTTATAAAAGCTTTTTTCTGCTCCGTTTTAGACGTTATTGATTTAATTAAACCTTCTTGTTTTGTGTCAATAAAGGATTCGGGTGAGCTGACAGGTCCGTCCGTACTAATTAAAAATACTTCACTTTACACCATAAAGATTTAATGTATTTTTAGAGCTCAGTAAGGTATTCAATGACCGAAAAGAGTACTGTTAAAGGACCTTTTTACGCCTACACAATTCTCATAAGAGCAATTCTGGAGGAGCCTTTCTCCCACTAAGCAAAGGCCCCCGGATTACCTTATATACTTCTCTGTATTACGTTTGATTACTAATTTGTCAGATTAGTAGGTATACAAGTAATAAAATAACCTTGTATTGTAGGCACTACAAGGTTAATTAGGCGCGTGACGCCATCTTGTTTTTTGAATACATTTCAAGTGACATTTTACAAAACAATTGCACAAATGTTTACCAACGCAAGCCCGAGCACCCCCCTGTCTGCGTCATCCAAGCGCCAAAAGATCATTGGAGCAGTGTAATAATTATTGACAGTTACTATTTCATTCATACAATTTTGACAACCACAGACCATACTGCTTAACTTTTATAGTAACAAAGCTCAAGGAACGTCCAAATCCGTCAATTTAAACTAGCGAACATTATTCGATATAGCCTGACCCGGACTGTCCCGACCGTAATAATGGTCACCCCCACAATAGTTTGCGCTCGTTAACACGGTATTATTATAGTCCTTTGTTTTCTAGCAAGAATTGTTGTCACAGCAGTAAACACTGAATTATTCTGGAAACGGTTTTCCGGTAGCCTTTATTTTGTGTAGCATTTTTTTTGTTGCTTGGAATTTTTGGCGCTTGTTTTTTATCTAGTAATATCTTAATCGTTAAAAAGATCCTATAAAACGATAAAGGTTATTTTTAATCAGAATCTGAATCATTTCGATATTGCTAATACATTGCTTCATATGTTTGAAAAATGTTGATGTTCAACAACGTAATTAACGCAATGAATGTTGTTGAACTGTCAAAGTGAAAGTCGTTGCTACTATTGGTGTGTTACGCATTTACCCCGCTGGTTACTTAGTACGTATCCTTATCACCCCAAACAGCAAATCTTCTATCTATCTTCTATAATATAAAAAAAAACCGGTCAAGTGCGTGTCGGGCCACGCGCAGTGTAGGGTTCCGTAGTTTTTATAACAGCCAAGTGCGGGTCGTATTCGCTGACTGATAGTTTCGTACCATGCTCTAACTAAAAGCCAAATATGACTACCTACCTAATTTGACTACCTATACAAATCCTCACCTGATCCGACAATTTTGCACGGAATGTTTTTTTTTTTTTTGTGATTTGGTTTTGACTTGTCATAGCCGGTGTTTTGAATTTAAACACAGAGCTACACTACTCACTCGTCACAAAAAAAATAAAATTGGGGAAGTAGTTTACTATACCTCGGGGAGGTTTGTGTTTGATACTATATAGCAAAATAATAAATAAATAAAAACATATTAATTTGGATTCACTCTAAAAACGGGCCCGCGTAGGGTGATGGTAACTGGAGGAGTTATAAAATCCAACTTCACAAGGGAAGTTCGAAAAAATATTATTATTTGAGTACCACTTCTTTTTTTATAATATTCCTTGATGTACGAGGATGGTTCTTACGGAAAAAAATGTAAGAAAGTTGCTTCACGCGGACAAAAGCTAGTTAATCGCAGGCAAACGCTAGTTACTAATAATATAAATTTAAAATATTTTGGTTTATTTTACAGTCGTTATTAGTCATAACCAATATTCATACTTATTCCCCAATATCAAAACGCAGTCTTCAGATCCTTGCAAACGAGACCCTTTTATCCTTAAGGAGCGTTTAAGGCTAAATTGCTTTTAGACTATTTTCAAAGGGCCAGTTAGGCATTTCCCAAATACATGCTACGATTGGTTAATAGGCGGTGCTTTCGATGTAATATACATAAATGTATCGGTTTATTTTCAGCCTATCGTATATATACATAAATATCGTATCGTCCACGGTAAGATTAAGCGTACATAAGGCTAAAATATTATTGTTTTTTATGCAGATCATGTAAATCAATTTTGTAAGTACATAAATTTATAACTTTCAAACTAACATTTTGCTGGGTCTGTTTTAATTTTTAACTCAAAAACTTTTACATACCTTTACATTTCAGTAAGTTCTCCGCAGCACTTCATCATCATCTGCCGAGCCTTTTCCCAACTAGGTTGGGGTCGGCTTCCAGGCTAACCGGATGCAGCTGAATACCAGTATTTTACAAGGAGCGACTGCATATCTAACCCCCACAACCCAGTTACAGGGTAATACGATACCTCTTGCTAAGACTGGTTGTCAGACTTTCGGGCTTCTGACGACCCGTAACGACTGTCAAAGATCCACGAATGACACCCGAGACTAACGGCTTAACGTGCTTTCCGAGACACGCAGGGGTCTTGGTATGTGAAGATGGTCACCCATCCACGGACCAACCGCGGCAAGCGTAGCTTAACCTGATCGATCGACCCGAGCGGCTGTATTACTAAGCCACAAGCCCTTGATGTTATGCAAGACTTGTTAAATTTCATTGTCTTGTTAAATCGTTTTCAATCTAGTTATTGCTCCAATCCTCTTCTGTAGAAAATAGCTTCACAAAACAAGCATTACTGTTCCCTTCCAAGATATTGCTATAATCGCCGACCATGATGGTCCCATCGGAAGGGTCAACACGGTTTACGTTACTTTACTATATATTACTCTTTATAGCGACGTTAATGCGAAGGGTATAAGCAGTTTAGCAGGTAGTTAGTTCTCGTCGATGTTTCTTTGTTAAAAGATTAATGATGTGATAAATTCTTTAGTAGGTTGTGCGGTTAAGTATCTTTTGTGTTGTGCTCCTTGTTTTGGCATGGTTGGTACTGTGGTAACAAAATCATGTTGTTTATGAATGCTATTACGTTTTAGGTATTTATAGGCAGTCGCTACATGTAAAATACTGGTAGTCAGCTGCATCCGGTTAGACTGGAATCCGACCCAAACATAGCTGAGAAATGGCCAGACAGATGATGATGTTTACATTTTAGTTATGTCACTATTATATGTACTTTCTGAGTTCGGACATTGCTGACATCGGTGAAGAAAAAAATCTCATCACCATCATCACCTGGATTTTATAGTTGACTAACTCACTGCATGGTGTCACCCGCATACGATTCGATCCCTTGGGAATATCGGGATAAAAAGTATCCTATGTGTTGATTCTGGTTATTTCAACTATCTGTCTGCCAAATTTCATCGACATCCGTTCAGCCGTTTTGGCGTGAAAGAGTAACAAACATCCATCCATCCATCCTCACAAACTTTCGCGTTCATAATATTAGTAGGGAGGAAAGTAGGTTATAAGTCTGAAATCACCAACCCGTATTGAGCGTGCGTAGTGATCAGATCAGTGCCCAGCAGTGGGCAAAGGTCCACTGCTGGGCAAGGCTGCTGGGCAGGGTGGGTGGTATTATTTAACTCATATTTATTGACTATTTGATCAACTGAATGACTGACAACGCAAGGCATTTTAGACATAATTACTGAACATTGATACAAATTATGTTGAATTTATTTATTGAAATAGATAAATGTTTGTTGTAGCATGTAGAGGTACACTAGAGAAGAGTATTCGAAACACTAATCATAAGCAAGAGGCTTTAAGTTAGTACGCGAACCAAGTCGCGGAATATAGCTAGATAACTTGCGTCTAGAACAGAACTCTAGATATCTAAAACTAAGATAGAATTTATCTCCAATATTATTTTATGATGATGAGAACTGAACAAAACGAATTTGACTTTATTATTATTGGGAAGGGCAAAGTTCGAATATAAAGATATTTATTAAAATCTTTATCAATATTCATTTTATAGGGCACATCTCTCAGTTGTCGTCCATGCTGCTTTCACATCTATTAAAACTTTAGGGTGAAAGACCCAATCGTCGTTTATTATTCGCGAAAATATACCCAAGACCCATAAAACTTTCTTGATTAAAAATATTTGTCTTCCCAATCAACGTTGTAACACCGTTCATTAACTATAGCGTCAATCAACACAATTTATAAAGACAAAACGCTGCAATTGAAACGGGCAAAATAAACTGTAAGAAGAATCTCTCGTGGGACAAAAGAAACTGTTACATTCTACCCGACAAAACGGACCAGCGAGGTAGAGCTCCCGTTCTTTAAGCTTTTCTTATTCGTTGGTTGTAGGGGAGAGGTCTTTCTAAAGTGGTAGCAGTCAGAAATGTAGACAATGGGTACAGACATTAATAACTTTCTTTGTTTCCGTACTCCGTCCAAGTGATGAGTGTTCAAATTAGGGTACCGAGAGGTTTTTGTTAGAAATATTTTATGTTTTTCGTCATTATTTTTTGGATATATTTCCTAGTTTTGTTCGTATATCAGGTGCTTCGCGATTCATGATTGAGGAAAAGGTGGAATGTAGTGATTTGTCGTTTGTTTGCGCTTTTGGTCTGGTTCGAGTGGATTCTTTGTTTGTGTTCGGAGTTACCGAAATGAGTGTCGGTACTCCCGGAACAAACATAACAACGTTACATGGCACTTATGTTCCTGAAGGGTTCAGTAGAGTTACAATGAAAATAAGGGTCAAACAGAAGTCCGTGCCCACTTCATTTTCATTCTATTATTTGATAAAAAACGGTCTTACGGACAGTGCCGGTTCTTCTCTATAGGAAACGACCAAATGGAACCGCGCACCTAGATTCTTTCGTTTCATAAGTGCCTATGCCACATAGACAGGTATTTTATGCTCTACGTACTACTAGAAAATAGTGTTAAATAATTACGTAACACAATGCAAACATACATACAATTGGTATCATATTAGCCGCCGACCGCACGGCCAGTGAACTCCAAGCATAAATCCACCTCGCCATGAAAGAAAGAATGCAGCAAAAAGGATGCATGCAAACAAATAAATACGCCATACACTCATTCATTTTTACCCAATGAATGAACGTATGAAGACAATGAACGAAAAAGAATGGTTCAGCAAACAGGAGTCACGTTCAGTTACTCTTCCATAAATAAAATTAAAATTCGTTCCAGAGGGAAAATTAAATAAGCTTGCCTCGAAAGTTTTGCTTTGTGAGTACTGAGTTTTGCCAAAGGCTGTACGTTGAAGACTGTGCAGAAGGCATGTGAGCTATGTACTCCAACAGGAGATATTTTGTTAGTTTTTTTTTTGAGATTCGTTGGATTTTGGTTGGTTTTGTACACGGGTTTTACACTATTTTTGTATTTTCGCTACTTTTGCGTAGAGTATTTCAGCCGAAACGATGATGTTTTCCTTTTATAGTTAGTGACGGTTTTTGATTGATGACATTGTACTATTTTTATTTTTGTTTGCTATATGTTTGATTATTGCTTAGCTGTTATGATTTAAAAAGTAATTATTTTGTAAAATTCGAACACAATGTAAATATTGTTTGATGAATAAATAAATAAAAATAAATAAATATAAGTGTCATTAGTGCAAATCGGAAAAAATATGTAGATGCTTGGTCTTTTTTAATTAGAAACATTTTTATATTAATGGAATTACTATTTATCATGCAAAACACTAGTACTGATTTGTGTAATTTCATCCAACACTATACAAAGTGAAACAGAGCCCCCGTTTATTTCTTATGTTTATTTTCCCCAAAAATAAACCTTACACATTCAGAAGAAATATACGCGAAGGGGAGTTCCTTAGTAGACGATTACATGAATAAGTGAGCAGGTATCATTGGGTAGCACTTAGAGTAAATAAAATATTATTTTTTTATAGGGCAACCCCTTAATAGTGGGTTTGTTGGCTGAAGGATGCGGGAAGAGAATGTGAACGTATAGTATAAGGGAAAAAATATTTGTTAAGTTTCATTTATTCATTAAAGCCTATTTTAAAGTTTAACAAAAAACTCAAGCATACTTTCGCTATGGGAAATGTCAGACAAAAATATTGTTTTTTTTTTTTGCGGCTTATATAGAATAGCAGGACATGACGTGGCAGTGTGTTATTAAGTTACTGGGCTGTGGAGGTCAGATAGGCAGTCGCTCCATTGGTATTTATCTGCATCGGGTTGACTGGAAGCCGACCCCAACATAGTTGAAACAAAGCTAGGCAGATGATAATGATCTTGCACATCACGGTCATGTTACTAGGAAAATTATTCGCGGTCTATGAACCAAACGAAATATGGTCACTATAATTTGAAAATACACTATGTAGTACATCCATTTTATAATGGCGTCATCAAAGTCCCCGTCTGTTCGGCTGCTCCACGCGTCATGTTCGTGAGCGACCACCGTCAGTTGAGACTGGGCTCTCTTACCAGGATTTATCCTTAAACTTATATTTTAAATTGTTTTATGTTATATTGTTTTTTTACGTCCTCACATATAAAAGCAACCAGAATAATGTACCCAGGATTTTGTAATATGTTAATTTAAAGGAGTGCCCTTGGAGTTTTTTGCCAGTTCTTCTCGATAGAGATCTTCGTTTTAGAATTGGCCACTAGCTTCAACTTTCTGACTAACTGACCGACCCTTTGACAATTCAAAAATGCCTATAAATGGTTAATTACAAATATTATTTTCGTGTTGAGTTTTTGTGAACAGTCCTATTTCCTCAAACAAGCATAGTACCCATCTGACACAGTAATTTGCTTTGTCATTTACGACAACAACAAGAACAAAATATCTACCCTCTCTTCTTTATTTATTAGCCTAGCCCTACAATGCGTAAATGTACCCGAACATGAGCGAAAAGAGAATAATGTAAGAGTTAAAATATTTTATGGCCAGGTAAACATGTTGGCCCTGCAATAATACCCGCGGGTGCAATAAGAACTTACTTTTATGTACATTCTACCATTTTTGCGCGATAATTTTATGAGATGGAGGAAAAATATGAAATGATGCAGAGTGAGGAATGGGTCTGAAGTGGGACGATGTATGTATGTAGGTATGAAATAAAATGGTGATAGAATTATTTTATTTTATACCTGCACCCTGCACCACCTGCACTGCACTGTGCTTATAAAAATTATATAGGATTCTATTTCCTTGTAAAATAAAATGTGTAATTGTTTGTTCTTCCGAATAAATAAAATGAAAAATAGGAGGAATGTTAATTTTATATTTAAGTTTTAGTTATATAGGTATGTAGATTATTTTTAGCAGAGCGGATTAAATTAGGGATTTAGTTTGTAGTACCTAAATATTTTGTTAAATAATTATAATCAAATTGAAGATTCTCTTAAAAATGTACTTCAGTATTTTTATTTGTCTTTGATTTTTGGAGGTATAAGGAACAGGGTGTAAAGTTCTCTCATCCTCAATAGAAAAAGGAGGATCCTCCGACCAGACGGGTGTTGTGTCTGGCGGGCAACTGCCCAACGAAGTCGGCAAGTTTGTATGTATGCTATTTGCGCGGTAAACTCTGTTCCGAGACACAAAAATGCCTTTTATGTGCCTACTTAAAATAAATAACTTGACTTGACAGACAGACAAAACACTTGATCTCAGGAAATCATGTCTTTTAAGTCAGAGTACCATAAGGAAGATCTTACCGATTCATCTAATGTAAGTTTAGTCCCAACGACAAACTAACAGCGACCTACCGCGACTTACCTGTTTGGGGTTGCAATAACCATTCAGTTATGTTCCGGCTTCCAAATTAAGGTCATCAAGGTGTTGGTTACAAAATTAGAAGTAATTATGTAATGGGGCAATGTAATTTTCACTGTCAGTGTAACGCTACAGGAACAATAAAATTATGAAATTTATTTATGATGCGTGTTTCTTTACCAAAATATTTCTGCAAATAATAATAATAATAACTTTATTTCGGGTGGCATAGACCCATAGAAACCTTAACCTAGTACACTTTACAAGACAATAAAATATAAAATAAAATAAAATAAAATAAAATAAAATAAAATAAAATAAAATAAAATAAAATAAAATAAAATAAAATAAAATAAAATAAAATAAAATAAAATAAAATAAAATAAAATAAAATAAAATAAAATAAAATAAAATAAAATAAAATAAAATAAAATAAAATAAAATAAAATAAAATAAAATAAAATAAAATAAAATAAAATAAAATAAAATAAAATAAAATAAAATAAAATAAAATAAAATAAAATAAAATAAAATAAAATAAAATAAAATAAAATAAAATAAAATAAAATAAAATAAAATAAAATAAAATAAAATAAAATAAAATAAAATAAAATAAAATAAATTAAACTTATTCATTACATTATTAGTCACAAAAATAAAAATATAAAAAAACAAAAATAACTTAATAATTACAACCTTCTAGTCGGCATTGGAACAACAACATGCCTGCCACAGCAATGCCGGACATAAGGGCAATCCAGCCTGTTCGCGATCATTGCCAGGATAGGATTTGGGCTGGCCCGCACCCGGCGCACCAGGGACGCACACCGCTTACGCATAGAAGCGTGGAAACAATCAGTGCGCGCCATCGCGAACATCCCTGATGCGCTACAGAAACGGGGCAGCCCCAACACCGCCCGGAACGCGTTGTTGAACTGGACACGGAGGGCACTGTATGCCCTCTCACTATAGTCAGCCCACAGGCTACACGTGTATAGGGATGTGCAGTACGCTCTAAAAAGCGTGACCTTCACACCCGTAGTACAACGCGAAAACCTGCGAGCTATCATGTTCGCTCGCACCGACAGTGCCCTCCGCTCCCGATCCATGTCAGCATGGTCTTTAAGGTCCTCGGTGAGTAGATGCCCTAGATATTTAAATTGGTCCACTCGGCCTATTGGAACACCATCTAGACATAAACTCGGAATGTTCATAGGGCTCGACACACCGATGGCCTGAAAAACCATGTGTTGGCTTTTCTTCCCATTATACTTCAAACCATGTCCATGCGCGTATTCCGTACACGTATTGAGTAGTCTCCTCAGCCCACAGATCGACGCGCTCAGCAGCACCATGTCGTCCGCATAGCTCATATTGTTGACACACACTCCGTCAATATAGCATCCGACATGTTGACTGCTGAGCGAGACGATCAGTTCGTTCATATAAAGATTGAACAATATAGGCGAGGTAAGACCTCCCTGTCTTACGCCACATTCGTTAATGTAAGGGTCCGACATCGCCCCCGCCCATCGGACACTATTGACCTGGTGCCCGTACCAGTACTGGAGGATGCTGATGAGTTCCCACGGCAAGCCCGTGCTCTCCAGCTTCCCCCAGAGGATGTCATACGAAACGAGGTCAAAGGCCTTGGATAAATCGAGGAAGCACGCGTATACTGGGGTCTTTCTCTTCGTGTAGTATTTAACGGTGTGCTTTAGACACAGTATTGCACTCTCTGTGGACAGTTTAGGTCGAAAACCAAACTGGTTATCATGAAGTGTTACATGTCTATTTAACTGTGTGTTAAGCACACCGTCAAACACTTTCGCCACGACAGTTGCAAGAGATATAGGTCTGTAGTTATTTTTGTCTGCCAAATCGCCTGTTTTGTTTTTAACCACCGGAACTACAACTGTCCTCATGAAGTCCGCAGGCAGGTAGGAGTGGCTCACGCACAGCGAAAAGAGCGAGCGAGCGAGAGTGGTGCAAAGCATGTGGGGGTGTGTGTGTGTGTGTTTGTGTGATAGTCCTTCTTTTTCCTGTCATTCGCATTCCGAGCATGTGGAAATCCCGCGGTCTTTGGCGTTGCTACAGCGTAGCTCTCTGCTACGGCGTACCGCATGTCTACGGCGTAGCCCATGGCTACGGCGTAGTGCACGGCTAAGATCTAGTGCATGGCTACGGCGTAGCTCATGGCTACGGCAGTGCTAGCACGGACCGTCAGAGGCTGGGCATAGGCCTCTTGTAAATTATGCAAATATTGTAATCAGGATTAAATAAGTCATGTTCATTGATGATTTCTTTTCATTTAAAATCTCATTTATCCGAAATTGTTCACAAATATACCACTGATTCGGTAAACATTAAAAATTGGTTTAAAAATGTACATAAGTTTAATTCAATATAAATCACTGAATTGAGCCCATAAAGCCGAGCAATTTAATACTTACATTATCACTATTTATAACATTCACTGGGTTTCAGAGCCTAAAGAGATATTATAATGTGGTTTTCAATAAACGTATATTGTAGTTGATATTATGTTATCCTGTTTGCTATACGTACTCAAAATCATCGATATGAGAAAAAAAGGAATATTTTCCCTGGCAACACCGTGTTTACAGTTCGTATACGTTTCTCAGAATGTTTTTGGTAACAAAGTAATGCCTTTCCCGTGTTTATTGTACTCTTGTAGATTCCGTGGAGGTATTGTCATGGTTGATTGATAGATTGATCTTATAGGTTGAGAAGGAAAGCTGAATTTACGTATTATATTTTAAGTATTGTAGGAAAATTACTCTAAGATTTAAAATTACGCAAAGAATTTGTTCAAGTTCATTATGTATTGTTCAGCCATGACTAGTCATTCTTAGGTACTTACTGTAAAAATTAAAACGGAAAGAGAGCAGTGGTTGTAGCCAAATGGAAACGGCCGCGACTGCCGAGTTGTAGGTCGTAGGTTTGAATCCAGACAGGCGCTTTACATTGTGTAAATTATTTCATCACCACTGGTCTCAAAACAGTTTGCTCTCAACGTTTTACTTCCATCGTGCGGAAACCGGCATGTCTTAGAACCAAAAATTCGAAGACATGTCGCATCTACCAACAATGTGGAATATGGCCCACTCCCTCCCATCAAGAGGAGGCCTGTATCCAAGCAGTGAGAACATTATAGGCTGATTATGCAGGGAAATTATTAGTCACAGTGAAGCCGAATTGTGAAAGTAAATTGACACCCTCCGTCAATTTGCCGGGTTATAGCTATTTCATACGATGACAGTACTTATCCGAATATATGGACAATTTATGTTTGTAACCAATTCGCTAAACAATAAAAATATACTTGACATTTGATTATTAGCATTAAAAAATGCTTGTCTATAATTATTACACAACTAAGAATAACAAATAATTTCCCTAACTTTATTTTATGTAAAATAAATAATTCCACTTCACAATGAACGCTGTTATATTTCATGTTCAAAGGACTAATTTGATGAATGAGTGGTTGTTTGTCAACATTTAATTGGTTGCTTTCTTGAATACATAATTTTTATAAAACTTAAGCCAACACTTATTTCTATGTAATTCTTTTTCTTTGTGTTGTGTAATGTACAACAGTGTAATAACATTTCGTTGTCCAAAACTTTGCTACTTCTACGGCATCGTATATTATCGTTATTCTATCGGAATCATTGAAACTCACATACACAAACAGAAGTTGTTATTTAGCTGCATTTTTGGGGCACAGATAGCAGGATTGGAAGTGGGGCATGGTTTGGGCTACAGCTCAACATTCACACCCTCCTACCGTACCGCCGAAGCAGCCCCACTTTGCGAGGTTGTAGTTGCATCTTCCCACTTTCAATGTTATAAAAATATACACAAAATATTCCTGATTTTATATACAGATAAAAATTCTCAACCAAATCGACACACACACAGAACTAAACCATAATGAAAATAAAACACCTCATTCGCAAAAACAAAAGGACTCGAGGGAAAAAAAATGCAATTCACGTTCCTAATACTGGCATCGTAAAAACATCCCCATAGGAAAGTCGTTTATGTTTTAATTAAGAGACCCTAAAAACGGACCTTGTAGGGATTATTAGAAAACAGTATACCCGTGCCGTTTGGACCCTTTATGTTCTGTTTACATTCTGGAAGGGAGAAAAAAAGTGATTTTTTCGAAAAGATTTGGAAGAGCTTTTGTGATATTGTGGGTCTATATTGTTATTGTAAATTCAATTGATGTTAAAAGTGGAAATAAATGAAGAAGAAATTGTTGACATGAGGTTATTTAATGTCAGTATACATCATCATCTGCTAGCCTTTTCCCAACTATGTTGGGGTCGGCTTCCAAACTAATAATACTAATTTTACATGGAGCAACTGTCTATCTGAACTCCACAACCCAGTTACTGGGTAATACCCCCCCCCCTGTGATACCCCTTGGTAATGGTTATGACAACCAGTCTTTTGCTTCTTCAACTTTCGGGCTTTGACGACCGGATTTTAATTTTTTTTTTACGCTAAATATCTCTGCTATGAGAAAATATAGCATGGATAAGCAGGGATAAAGGCAGGAAGAAGATGATAATTCTAAGAATAGCAAAAAAGTAAATAAAATATGATTTTCTAGACGACGAAAAAATTACGGAAATACATATTTCTAGTACTACACACAAAAATCTAAAATGAATATCTACTCCAAAAACATTTTCTTTTCACTAAACAACAACCTTCCCCATTTGAACCCATACAAAACGAAATAAAATTTCGTCTCCCATATAACGTTTAAACTCGTTTTGAAGTCCCACAAGTGCCGTGTAACGAATAAAAATTTCAAAAGCGACGCACCGCGGGTTGTGGAGGTCTTAGTACAAATCCCGGGTTACCGGCGCGGCCTGAAACTTCAGGCATAGCAAATGAGTGGCTGAAACGTCTTGGTAGATACTCCACTGTGATGTGTGTTTCACGCTGTTCGTTTGAGGTAGACTGAATTGGTAATTTGTGTTCGTTGGCTGTATTTTTTTGGTAAAATTTGTATTGAAACAGAAAAACGTAGTTCGTTCGAAGTGGAGTTTTTTAGTCCGAAACAACTTCGAATTAAGGATGTTAGGACCAACTGGTTCTATTTTAAAACAAGAAAAAACCAGTTATTCTGGAATAAATATTCACTTATTTGTCTTCTGGCAAGTTAGGACTACATTTAATTTGTAGTAGTAATCCTATAATCCTACTAATATTTTAAACGCGAAAGTTTGTGAGGATGGATGGATGTTTGTTACTGTTTCACGCAAACACTACTGAACGGATTTGGATGAAATTTGGCACACAGATAGTTTATAACCAGGATTAACACATAGAATACTTTTTATCCCGATATTACCACGGTATCGAAACTAATGCGGGTGTAACCGCGGGGCGCTGCTTTTTAAAATAATAAAAGCATCATTTCACAACAAAAAAAAAAAACGATGTTTCGAAATTAAATCGAACGTATAAAGACGCAATATAAAAAACTATAAAAGCGAACAAAAATACTTCCTTTTACTAGGATACGTATTCTCACCATGTACCTGTGTCATTCGAGAGGCTCGGCCGCAAACTCTTGCAGATAACCCTTTATATGAAGAGGGTGCTTGCGTAAGTGGCTACTTGTGATACTTGCAGCTTTATATTGGCTACGAATTTTATTGGAAAACTTGTCTTTTTTGAAGAAACATTTTTGTTTTTGGTATAAAATGGTGCAGCTTTTTTGAGATTTTTTTATCGGGTATAGCTATATCTATACGTATTATAAATCGAAGTCGCTTATCGCGTCTATCTGTGTGACCATCTTGTTCTTCTAAACTACGCAACGTATTTTGATGCGGTTTTAATTTAGATTTATTAAAACAAATCTTCATATTTTGTCAAGTGTGGAGCAGAGACGGGACCCTAGTTATGTATAATACGATCCACTCACTCACACACACACACAGAACCTACCGGCCGTGTGTGAGGTGTTTCAACTTAATTTTCTTAATAATTCGTATTGTGGTTACAAAAATGGCAGTCATGAAATTCGCTGCTGCTTGACTACTGAAGGTTGCGTCCTTTTTAATGCAACTTATGTGACATTAATTAACATCAAGCCAATAAAAATAACAAAATGATATCCTAACTTAACTAAAACTATTCATAAACTAAAATATAGCGTCGAAAAATTCATCCACATCGCTGTCGACTGGTAATGTACCCAAGAGATTTGCGGTGTTACCTCGTTGTACGGCAATGCTTAGACTTTGGCCAAGGTAAAAGCCAGCCCTCGGGTCATGGGAAGTGTCAACCAGCCGTTTTGAAATTTCTTTAAAAATACTATGAGCACTCGGACCCCACGGCCCGAGGGTTTCAACCCCAAACGGCTCGAAAATATAATTACCAATATGGTTATTATACTTACGCCGCTAGAGGTTTTCCGCAGCCGCAGCAGCAGCACCAAGCCAGGAAGATGGGATGGCGCAAGAGTATCGACATACGTTGCATCCCACAATAAGGCCATCAAACCTGTCTGCCAATCATTAAAATCGTTCGTTCAGCAGTTCCGATATAAAAACGTTCCAAGTACAGATGACACTTTTATCAGTGACCTGACATAACTCAGTATTGAAAATGCTATTGACTATTAAATTTATTCTCGTTCGGAATAAAAGGTTGCCATTTTATTTTGTTATTTTAACGTTTTAAAAACATACATATTGAACGGAAAACATAAATTCTCAATTTATTTCCCTTTTCATCCCGTCAGCATCGTTTGTTATCAATAAATTTATTTTCGTCGAAAATTCTATATATTTTCCTTAATTAGAAGCCAATTTGTTTATTTCCTCCCTTTTCAGTTTTCGTTTATACAATTGATTGATTTTGAACTTATTAAGTTTGTTTGTATTCTTAGTTGCAAAAAGACCTTAATTGCAATTAACTTTGATTGAGTAATCTGATATCGCTTTTCGTTCGTTTATTTTAATTAATCGTGATAATTTACTATTTAAATACTATATATAAATAAAATCAAATCATTTATTTGCTTGAATATGGATGATTACATGAGGTGATACATAATTATACGTTCTTAAGACCATTTCCTACCTTTTATTTTATTCGTTAGTTGCACACCTATGTGCAACTAACGAATAAAATAAAATATACACGTACATAAACAGAAACGCCGCCTGCTCCGATCCTTACACAATACTTTGGATTCGTTTATGTTCACACATCGCACGGTTGTGAGAAATATTTATTACATTAATCCATGATTTTAATACATAGATGACATTAAACATTATCTACACCATATATTGACATTTATTAATTATTATAATTTTATAATAATTGTTTATTTAAAAAAAAATATTACATTTATCATTTAAATAATCATTAACTTCATAATATGCTTTATAGATTATTTAATTCGATAATATCTGACACGAAACCACCAGATTAGGAACTTCCTGAAGGCCCATTCCTTTAATTAAAAACGATCAAAATCTAATCGCAATCTCATCTCAGCGACAATTAATGTCAAAAACTTGCCAAAAATTTAGGGAAATTAGAGGTATTATAACAATTGCATCGCGCTTGTTTTGCGAATACTGTCGCATTTTATACGTAAATATTTTTGAAATTAGTTTTTGTCGGTCCTCTTTGCCAAACAGGTAGCCCACCACTTAATCACCATAATTCGTGCATAAACCATCCAGGGTCCTAATTCCGGGCACGGTAATGCGCGGTACGGTGCGGTGCGACGCTGTGATTAGTGGAATCGCCGATAATTTGCCGACCGGTATCAAATTACCTGTGCGAACAATTTGTAAGTTCAAGTTTATACTAGATGTAAAGTACTGGTTAACGCCAGGGTAGGTAATTTAGTATCAGTACTGGAAAATTTGGTTGTAAGTGAATTTTTAAATGCAGTTTTATAGATTTAATATTAAATATCTAGCTTTTCAGGGTTCCGTACCCAAAGGGTGCCAACGGGACCCTATTACTAATGCTCTACTGTCCATCGTCGTCCATCTCTCTGTCACAGGGCTGTATCTTTTGAAGCGTAATAGGTAGACACTTGACATTTTCACAAAGTCAAGCCGCAAAAATAATTGTCCGGTGATACGGAACCCTCCGTGTGCGAGTCTGACTCACAATTAGTACCTTTTTGTAATAATTTGGTATCAAAAATATCAAAAAAGCTGAAAAAACCGTTTGGTCACGTTTCATCTTTATAATTTCAATAAACAAAAAACTAAAAGTAGTTTTTGTTTAATTACGTCAATTTCCATACATTATCTACCATGACACAACCAAGCACCAACCGCCTGTTCTAAAAATTCGCTAACTTATCCACGATATTATTCTTAGCCCTTTTATATCTGGTACAAGAGAATGGCGGCCGCTTAATCCTGGCTGTGTGGTGTTACTTTATCGTGCTGCTGTGACGTAGACAAAGATGCGCGTTACATCCGAGATACTGGTTTGTAGGCGAAGCGTATCTATGCTGCATGTTGCAGGTCTGTATCTGAGATAGTACTATCTATGCTGTCTGTTCTGTATGATGGGATTTTTTTTAAATATTGGAGAATTCGCTATTAAGATGTTTCTGACATTGTTGTGACTAAATAAATAAATTAATGACGACTTGACGGCACGGTTGGCGCAGTGGTTAAGCGATTGACTGCTGCGCTGCGTGTCGCGGGTTCGATTCCCGCACGGAACAAATATTTGTATGACCTACATGTATTTGTTCCGAGTCTGGGTGTTTTTCTATCTATAATATGTATGTATTTACAAAAAAAAAAAAAATTGTATATAAGTAGTTTATCAGCCATCTTGTTACCATAACACAAGCATTAGGTTGCTTAGCTTGGGACAAATGGTGCTGTGTGAAATGTCCAGGGATATTATAATGTTCGCAAATAGGCGCGACGTGACTCTAGTACCACAATTTCTATGAAAACTTTATGAAATGAAAAATTTCTACCAGAATCACGTCGCACTATCACGCAGAAACGGCTGAATGGATTCAGAACAGATTTGACACGCCGACAAATCGTATCATAGATTGGATTTTTCTACAAGTAAGTTCAAAGCTACGAGTAAAATTTTGAGAAGCTATGTGTTAAAGAAGCTGTGTTTTTAAGATTTATGATTAAAAAAATGAAATATTTATAGGTAGGTATATTTATTTGTGGGGGTTATTCTTCACAAGTCAAAAAATCTTCCTGAAAGATGATATTATTATATATCAGTCGAGGTATAACATCATCGTTATATCTGACATTGTATCTAACAATTAGGTATAGGTATCTGTAGAGGATGTACGAAACGGTTCAAACATATTCATCCCGTCTGTATCATCGGAATGCACCCGTGTATTCAGTAAAGATAAGCCGGTATGAATATCGCCTTCGATTCCCAGTTTACCAATACTACCTCGCTGTAGGGGAAATTGTATAATAGGTACAAACTAGGGTTTTCTAGGGTAAAAAGATGATTGAAGGTTGTTTTCTAAAACCCTGTGCAAGTAATTTCTCGCAAAAACCTAGAACCGCTGTCTGTTCGGTAAACGAACGAGGTGGGTTCCGTATTTAACAATCAATAAAAAAAAACTTAGAAAACCTAGTAGTAGTTTTAATTTTGTTTTTTGTAATCTTAATTTTTTCCTTTTGCTGTGCCCTTACAGGGTCCATATTTTTGTACCTAGCTTTAAGCCCTAACATTTTTTTAGGGTTCCGTACCCAAAGGGTAAAAACGGGATCCTATTCCTAAGACTCCACTGTCCGTCTGTCTGTGTATCTCATGAACCCTGATAGCTAGACAGTTGAAATTTTCACACATTATGTATTTCTGTTGCCGATATAACAAAAAATACTGAAAACAAAATAAAATAAATATTTAAGTGGGGCTCTCATACAGCAAACGGACCCTTCGTGCGCGAGTCCGACTCGCACTTGGCCGGTTTTTTACAATATGGAATGCAATAAATGAATATGAATGCCAATACGTGTTTGTGCATGTGAGAAATGACTAGTGTTGAGTAATACTGCGCTATCCGCAGCGTGGAGAATAGCTCAGCCTCTGTAGGTACCAACCATTGCTTTGTGTAGGTATCGAATCGTTCTTTAGCAAGACGATTTGACTAGTTTACTAGTAAGGTAAGTTATTTCTCAGCTACCTAGTAGAAGGCGAGTTTATTGCTATCAATTAGGCACATATCCAGCCATCGAGTTGATATTAACAATTTCCTTATAGAAAACAAGTAGATAACACTATTGCCCGACCAAGGCATCGAATTCAGCAACAAATGCTAAGCCGTCGTACTTACAAATACAAGACACACAAGGCAGTAAATAAACTACCACACAATAAATTGGGTGTATCCGGGAGCCTTAGTGTTTACTACGATAGGTAGCTTCTTTAAGTAAAAGAAGCAATTATTTCCCCTACTTACGTAACCCAGATAAGCAGTACCTACACATTTACCTGTTCGGGTATCTCTGAGTTAAACAAATTGCTCTCGTTCACGCGATTGTGCACTTAACTTGGAATCACAGTTCTTTTCTAATTTAATGAGCAAAAGTCTACTTTGAATCTAGGAAAATAAGGTCAGTATTATTCTTTATAAATAATTAAGAATATTATCAAATCAAATCAATAAAAACAAAAGAATACCTTCATCATCATCTGCCTAGCCTTTTCCTAACTATTTTGGGGTCGGCCTCTAGTCTCACCGAATGCAACTGAATACCAGTATTGTACATAAAGTGACTGACTATCTGACCTCCACAACCCAGTTACTGGGTACGATATCCCTTGGTAAGTCTGGTCGTTAGGCTTTTGGGCGTCAGACGACTCGCAACGACAAAAAAAAGCAACTGTATACAATGTGGAGATGACAATATGACTTTAAATGAAAACACTGGCAATATTGGTTTATAGAAACATTTGTAAACTATCAAATAAATCCGAACATCGAAATTAAAAAAACAATTTTTTCTAACAAACTAAATAGCTTAAAACTGCAAACAAAATAAAACACCATTTATAAAATTGGTACACTGACCTGCGATAAGAATGGCAACGCAGCTTCGTTTCATTCATGTGGCCGACGCGGACGACGGCGAATGTTTGGCGTATTCTTATTATTATTAATGCTCAATTACATAAATCAAATCACAGAATATTAACCAAATAGTCGGGCATCATTCACCCGCGAGTTATTCACTAATCAATTTATTATTCACAATCACTTTTCGATCACATAATTATGTCGCCAATTATTAATTTTTTTTATTTTCAATATGTCCGCCGTGTTCTTGAATACATAAACTACACCGACGTGTAATGTTATTTCTCACTCTTGATAATAGGTCACTCACCATTAGCAGCCATTTCTTTCAATTTATTAAAAGATATTATTATTCTATTTTTTAATTCCTCAACGGTAGTAACTTCTGTTGAGTATACCTCATTCTTTATGTGACCCCACAGAACGAAATCCAGGGGCGTGAGATCTGGTGACCTCGCTGGCCACCGCACTGGTCCAAAACGGCCAATCCACTGCTGTCCGAACATTTGAGTCAAACGCTCTCTTGCAGACACCATTGAATGAGCTGGTGCTCCATCTAACTGGTACCACATCTGCCTGTACACGTCCAGCGAAAGTTCGTCCGTGTACTCGGAAACGGATCCGTCGAGGAGTTCAATGAACTTTACAGCATTTAAATTGCCATCAATAAATACCGGACCAATAATGGTATTTCTGTGTATGCCAGCCCACACATTGACCGCAAATCTGTACTGGTGCGAAGACTCCCGTACTAGATGCGGATTCACGCGGCTCCAGTACCGAAGGTTCTGTCGGTTCCATAAACCATTCCTTGTGAATGTACTCTCGTCAGTCCACAGCACATTGTACAGGAAGTCAGGATTCTCGAGATGTTTGGTTTCCAACCAGCGACAGAAAGTTTCTCTTATTGGCTTATCTCTCGGTAACAATGCTTGTACTTTCTTGTACTTATAAGGTCTGCGTTTGTCACGTTTCAAAACTTTTTGAATAGTTTTGTGATTTACACGAAAATGTCGACCTGCATTACGCAGACTGCACGTCGGATTGCGATCATAATAATTAATAATTCTTTCGTCTGAAATCACATTTGCACGTGGAGGAGCACCATCTACGTGCTCCCATCAAGGATTGATTTTCCCGTATCCTCAAGTTACCTAAGTTTACTTAGCTATTTAACTAAGTACGTTAATACGTTTATGTGTCCTGTCACTATTAAAACAAAGCGTCAAATTTCGCACAACACAACACAACCAACAATGATACGATAACACTCGCGCGGCGACTTCAAACGGGGGGCGCGGGCGCATCCGAATTTCCAGAGAAAAACAAAACGCGTCACAGGCAGGAAGCACGTCCGGTGACTCACTGACACTGACTGAAGGCGTAACCGAGACACGCCGACAAGTAGCACAGTAGGAACAAGAAAACTTAGCTATCTCTTTCGCACATACATATTTTGCGATTGACAAGAGTGCGTAACAGCAAAGTAATAACTTTCGCATGCATTTTTTCTTATAGTAGCTGTGATGACACGCTTTATGACTCTTATGGCTCGGGCATAAAGTATAATTTGCATTGAGAAAATAAGTTTGAATGAAAAGACGTAGTTTTTATAGTAGCGAGCTGGCAACGTCTGTCGTTAACCTGTCGCGTGCTTTTCTGTTTACAATACATCGTGTAGAAAATACTTAAAATGAAAAATAAAGTCCTGTGGCTAAACTACTGGATATATTCATTTGATTTTTTGTGTGACGGTTGGGAATATCATGACTTATACGAAGTTTCATTTATGATCCTATTGTCCTCCCCACACTGTATAATAAATATTTCTACCGATAACTGCAAAATCAATGACGGAACTTTAAATACGACGGTATTTTTCGACTTGTCAATAATATGGTGTTGCACCAATCAAATATTTTTATTAGAAACTGTAGCACTCGGAGCCCGTTCAAATGTATGACCGTCCATGCGACTTTTATAACGATACATTTTATACTTAGTTTCGATATTCTTTTCAAATAAATCATGGAACCGACACTGGGTCGATATAAACAGCCTAACAACAGCAACAAGAATAGTTTTAGTACTAGAATGATAATTGACACTATTTCCATCCCACTTCGTGATATCATAAAAACAAAGCAATAACAACAGATTTTTCCATTCAACTTAGAAATTAATAAAAGGAAAAACAAGTGAGCATATTTTCCTGTAGGTAACTATTCTAAGAAGAATAGGTTTATGTTTCCCTATAATATCTTTCATTAGTATTTCTTAGTAAACATTCTATTTGCTAAATAGTCATTAGTTGGCTTCCCACGACTTCGTAAGCGTGTTTACAAAACACATTATAAATATCCTATGGCACTCGGCAATAGCGTAGTTTTCTATCAGAGAAATATTTTTTTTAAATCAATTCAATTCAGATAAATTCAATTCAATTTAATTTTCAGTTCAATTTTTTCACTAGCAATTTACATTGTATTTGAAATCGTTCTATATAATAAAATCCGATAAGGAGTTTCGGAGATTACCTCCTATTTCCAAACTTACAAACTTTACCTCTTTATAATATTTGTAGATATCGTCATTCCGTCATCTTTGTGCCTCGGAAAGCTCGATAAGCCGTTGGTCCCGGCTGTCATTTGTGAATCGTTAGCAGTCGTTACGGGTCGTCAGAAGCCCGAAAGTCTGACAACCAGTCTTACCAAGGGGTATCGTATTACCCTGTTACTGGGTTGTGGGGGTTAGATAGGCAGTCGCTCCTTGTAAATTATTGGTATTCAGCTGCATCCGGTTCGCCTGGAAGCCGACCCCAACATAGTTGGGAAAAGGCTAGGCAGATGATGATAATCGTCGATTAGCCGAAACGGATTATTAGCATGTCCAAGAATCAATAGGCAATTACAGGCTGTGTATTAATGTCACAGGTGTACATACGACATTATTACGCGTATATAGTAATAACGTTTGATGTTCTAGTAAGCCGGGATTAACTGATTGATGGAAAAACATTGTTTGCATGTGTATTGGCTATCAATCAATTACTGATTACATTGATGACATTGTGTGTTTGAACATCTAAATTAAAATGGTCTGTGGCATGATGGAGCCCTACTGTCGCATCCAAATTCGTATTGGCGAAATTCCGAAAAAGTTTTTTTAAATAAATAATAGAGTAGCTATATGATACATAATGTATTTAGCATGTAAGTTCTTTGGATACTTAACTATTATGGTTTTAATACTTAAGATTTCAATTTACATAAATCTTTAGATAGTTTAGGAGAGAGTCACTTTTGAATTTCTCTAATTGAGGTCTCTCCTTTTAATTTCTTACACGTAACAACTTTTACCGTGACAACAAACCATTACAACGGTTTTGTGGGGCTTAGTTTATAAGTTATGTAGTATACTGTGAAGTTATTTTTTCGATATCAAAGTAATTAGTGTTCTGTATTTATAAACGTAAATATAAATAATGTTCTTGTATCAATTCCTACATGAAACAAAAAATATATATATATAAAAAAAAAAAAAAAAATCTCAATCGTTCAAAGAAACAATGCAGACAAAATGTATGAGTAGCACATTTGATAACACCGCAAATACCGTCAAACGGTCACCCCGTTTGACGGTATAATTGCGGTGTTATGCATTCATATTTGCAGAGGTTAATCGGGACGAAACTTTAAAATGGATTTAATCGTTGAAATAATATAATTTGTTGTCAACAAGGGCACTTAATCGTTATTTATAATACAGTAAACACATTAGAGTACTTTTTCCACCCTGTTTTTAGGTACAGACGCCAGCAGGTCAAGCTACCCGAAACTGTCAAATTTTCCCAATCAACCTTGAACCTTAATGCTGTAGCGATAAAGTTGAAAATCGATTAAAGAAATTTGACAGATTGTAGTAGCTTGATGTGCTGGCGTCTGTACTACGTCTGGTGTATAAGATAGTCAGCTAATAGCACTAGGAAGTGGTGAAGGGCGGGCGTTTTTGGGAGACAGACTGTCTTTTGTAATTTTGACGTTCGAAAAGTGCTGATTCTCAGCCTAATTTGAATAAATAACTTTTGATTTTAATACAAAAGAAGAAAACATATTACTGTCGCATGGCAACATAAAATATAAAATGCTATGTTCAACACAGTCCTTCGCACAATCCACATGGATTCAAAATGTCAACATACATACATTTATTTCAACCAAAATTTCTCAAAGTAACTGAAAGCTCATACAATACGAGGTGAAAAATGATACCTTTCGTCTCCGCCTGTAGAATAGTTTCAGGTCTGAATTTCAGGACATTTTCAAATTTGCCGTGCGTTCGAAGTCAGTGGAACTGAAAATCACATTGTGTCGGATCTCCATGTGGACACTGCTTTATGGAGATATGAAATAGAGTTCGCAACGTTTTGTGTTATTTTATTTTAAACTAGCTGTTGCCCTTGGCTTCAACCACGTGGATGTCGGAAATTTTGGCACAGGAACGTGTTACCGGGTCAAAAAGTACTTACTGTCTATGTTACTCTTTATAACATCAGCTATCTGCAAGTGAAAGTCCCGTCAAAATCGGTCGGAGATTATCTGGAACAAACGGTGGAAAAAAATTGTTTTTTTTTTGTTATAGGGTAAAAGACACACAGAGAAAGTATATAAGGTGCTTCCGTATATACTTTCTTGCTTTTATTTTGACAACACAAGCAGACATTTAGATTTAAAAAAAAATGGAAATATAGGTTGGATTTGGAAAAGTGTGTAAGTTGGGTACCGGTGTGGCGGTGTGGTTTTTGTATGATGTGTATATACATAGGCATTGAAAAATCGACGAGTCGCTGAAAGTAGTCCATTTTTCAATGCCTAAAATATATTTTCAATCTTTTTATGTGTTGCCCAAATATGTGAAATATAGTAAATAGTAGGTGTATTAGATACATCGTGTAGGCAGTAAATAATGTAGCTAATGTTTCAATTCATGTAATAAAATAGGTAGACATCATAAATAAGGATCTAAAATAAAAAAAACAACATTATTCAAAATCAACCTTGCCGAAGAGTAGGTACACGAATAAATAAAAAGGCTTAAACATGTTCCATCAAAATAACAAAAACATACAAAATTCATTCATTTCATCGCTTGCTTGTAATATCGCTCAAACTCTAAAGCCCATCAAAGTCTTCGAACACATAGATTTAAAACGTAATGTATTAGAAATGTTCCTTTTGATCGTCGGAGACAGCTCAAATCCTTCATGTGCGCTTTTGTATACGTCTATGGGACCCCGGGTACGGTCGCCATCTTGAAAAGACGGTACGGGATAGGATTAAATGTGCTGAAATTAAATTGATCTTTATAGGTTATTTCATGTTTTCAGTCTTACCAAGGGGTATCGTATTACCCAGTAGTTGTGGAGGTCAGATAGCCAGTCGCTTTATGTAAGGTACTGGTATTCAGCTGCATCCGGTTAGACTGGAAGCTGACCCCACATAGTTGGGAAACGACTAGGCAGTTGATGATGAGGTTATTTTATGTTTTAGAATAGGTACTAACGGCATATTCTAACATTCGGAAGTGTTTTCATAAGTTCTCGTTAAAATACCACCGCAGAGAATTCCATATCAATTCTCTGCGGCTTTTGAATTTCTTTGGTCTTCTTTATCATGTCGATGGCACGACAGGAGATTCATTTTTGCTGCCCCAAAAGTTCGCCAGTCCCACGGCATCATCGGTAGCAGCACATACATAGCTATGGCCGCATTTATTTGGTAAATAAGTTGAGCCATTCCGGAGACTGAATCTGACTTTACATTTACGAGACCGCATTGTTCGTAAAAAAACGGTGATTTATTTAAAAAAGCTTCAGAGCAAAGATATCGATCTATAAGACCAACATGAAATGAAAAACCGCCCTTATCTATATTAACATTCGATTTATGTTACAAATTGAAGTTATTTCAATTTAAACAAATATCAACTTTATTTTGATTGTGATTTGTGACTATTGAAAAAGTTATAAAAATGTTTGAAGTTGTAGCGTAAACTGAACTTTATTGTGTAGGAATTAAAGTTATTTTTCCATAAACTCATATTTGTTTCCTTTTTGGCGAATATGTCGCAAATGCAGATTACAAGAGCATACTTTGCATGGCTCCGTAAATTTTTAATAAGCTACCAAATGACATAAAAGGTTTAAACTTGACTCAAGTGGCATTATATTCTGCATGGTAGCAACCGTTATACATACATTCTTATTACCTATATTACAAACTCAAACTCAAACTCAAATCATTTAATTCAACTAAACCAATTACAGGCACTTTTGAATTGTCAAAGGGTCGGTCAGTCAGAAAGATGAAGCTAGTTGCCCATTCCAAAGCGTAGGTACCTATGGAGAAGAACGGGCAATTATAAAAGTCTATAAATAAGTGACTTTGTATAGGTACTAATTTGTTTAATAATTATTCAGAAAACTTGAAACTGATAATAATAATAATCAAGCGTTTCATGTACTTAGCATATTTGCCAGGTTATTATAATTAAGGAAAATACGTAATTTTTCCATCCCCGGGAGATTGGTAGTCATTTTCCATTAGACATGCAAAAATCAAATATTTAAACTCAACACAATTTTTATTTGTTAACGTTTAGATAAAACATTTTTTTTTTTGGTTGAAGACTTACTCAGGTAAGGCTCCCATGGTCGACACCATAACTTAGGTTATGGTTATGGTTACAAATAGAAAATAGGAAAAAAATCAACGTTAGCTTTTTCCACATCTATCACACAAAATTATCACGTTTAGTGAAATATTTTCATGGTTATGACAGTTATTTTATTATGTAGCAAAATACAAGCTTGTGTCACAGAGTCAACACACGTGTCCTGTGTATTGGCTACTAGCGTCTGCCAGCGCCCCGGCCGCGTGGTAGTCTGCAATTAACTAACCTAACTTAAAAAATGCTGGGTTCCCCATACTGATTTTCATCCCCTATACCACCCGCTATAGGGTTATTTTTTAAACAAAAAGTAACCTATGTTCTTCCCCCCAAATATTCTCGGAATCTATTCAGTGGCTCAGGCGTGAAAAGGTAACATACAGACAGACAGAGTTACTTTCGAATTTATAATATTAAAGTATAGATACGACAAGAACTTTCTTTGGCGACATGTGAACTTAGCCTCTCTACATAAAACGCAGATCCTTTCCACTTTCTGCTCGATTCAACAAGGAATTACCATACAAAATGCAGGACAATCCTTTGACTCCTTACCGTTTGGTTCGTCTACTTGGTAACAGCAATACTGGTGTGCTTTATGGGCACTTCCACCATCTTTGTGACTGGCATTTGATGGCAACTTGTGTTTGTGCGATGAAGTACTCGTGAGCTTAGATTTATTAATGTATTCTGTTTCTATAGTGCTTATGGTGGAGGTGGTTCTATTGAGGGGTTTGATATAAAAAAAATAACGAGGATTTTGTTTTTTTTGTTGTATTTCTCATTTTTATCTAACTAGGCAATAGGCTTGCCCTATTGCATGGTACTTAAACATAACCGGGGAAATGTGGGTGTGCTAATAGGTACACTTCTTCTGCCTAGCCCTTCGAGGAATAAAAGCGTGATCTTATATTTTGTACCTATCTACCTTTTTTTACTTAACAATCTACACATAAAATAAAATAGTAACTGATAGTAACGGATTTGGATGAAATTTATTTATAACCCAGATTAACACATAGGGTACTTTTTATTTCGGTAGGTAGTATGTTCCCGTGGGATATTTGCCAACATTCACGCGAACGAAGTCGCGTTCAAAAGCTAGTAATAATAATAATAGCCTCCCGACCGATTTCAGTTACGGTGGCAAATCTCAACGGAGATTAGAAAGGTACGCAGGAGATATTATAATGCACAAGTGTTTGCGTAAACACAGGTGCACTCTCTGTTCCTTTACTCTCATAGTCCAATAGGACGGCAATTTGACACGGCGGGCAGAGATCAGGCATAGGACCAACGGATTTACGTGCTTTCCGAGACAGGTGGGTGACAGGGGGGACTTCCTAAGTCCGGGCTATTTCTAAGAAATTCCTAATGGAAAACCCATAACACTTTGTCCGACCTGAAAATGGAACCCAGGACGCCACGCTCAGCAATCGCTCTTGCATCCACGAGACCAACGGGGCAATTAAATAGTGGTTAGTAATATAACATGTATGTAGATGTCTGTCACACATAAGATAGCATAAAAAGCCCAGTAATAGGACGATTTGAGAAATACGCACATTAAGCCTAATTATAATACCTCCTAATTCGTCCTGCTCAACAAATGTTTCAGCCGACAAAAAATAAAATCTGTCTGAGAGTGCGCGACATAATTGCTCAGTAAATCATTGTAACGAGATATTCACGACAAATATCAATTGGTCTGCCCATTCTGTTTCTCTTAATTACTATAATGGATGAAAAAATGGCCGTGGGATTAGTAGGCCCAATAATAATTGTGGTAATATGTCGGTAAAATGTTCAGAGGGGCTCACGGGGTGATTGAAGATTATGCTTGCCGAGACCGGGCGTTGGATGGGTGACCATCCATTACATGTCGAGACTGTCATTCGTAGATCTTTGAAATTCGTTACGGGTAGTAAGTCTGACAACCAGTCTTACCAAGGGGTATCGTGTCACCCAGTAACTGGGTTGTGGACACAGATAGGCAGTCGCTCCATGTAAAATACTGGTTTTCAGCTACATCCGGTTAGACTGGAAGCCGACCCCTGACGACATGGAAAAAGGTTAGACAGATGCATGCCATGCCATAACAACCGATTTCCACACAACTTTTCAGTTACCGGTGCCACTTTCAGACTTCCATTTATGTACAGACGCCAGCACATCAAGCTACTACAATATGTCAAATTTCTTTAATAGATTTTCAACTTTATCGCTAAAGCATTAGGTTCAAGGTTGATTGGGACAATTTGACCGTTTCGGGTAGCTTGATGTGCTGGCGTCTGTGCTCATTGCTTATTTTAGACATATTGACTCTGTATTATCAATTTAGAAATAAATTATTGACTTTTATTGTGTTGTTGTGTCTTGCTGTTATTGTTTGTGTGAGTGTAATCATTGTCTGTGATTTCGAATAAAATATAAACTAATTAATAGAAAAGAAACAGTTCATTTATCAAATTAAATTTCATTCGAAATCATCCATCGGTTTCTTACTAAACTTCAACTATATCCGAAGACCCTGGTTAGATATCTCTTTGGGTCACTGTATATTATAAATATTATTCTATTTTATTTTATTCTAACTTAAAAATACAACAAGAAATCTCGATATATTGACACGTCGCCATTGCACTCTAGCCAAGCAGGGCGGGTCACTCGTCACATAAATAAACAGTGATCTAATTACTTAAGAATGTTACCGAAATATATTGCCAATCTGTATCATGATAGACGCCTATTATCAATGTTTTTCTTCCACGTCTATTTCAATAAGAAACACTATACTTTTGATTAGGTCAAGGAAATGGATATTTACCACGCAATGAAGTGAAAGAAACAGAGTTATTATACCAATATTGTATCATTTGGTGAGTTCTGTATTCAATTAGAACTAATGACAAACTTTCTTGTTTCAGGTATGTTTGTTCAGAAATATCACTCAGTTTCTCGGCGGTCGGCTTCGGAAATATACGGTAAGTGTTAATTAAGAAAAGTCTGAAGATATCGTGGTTTGTAGGACAAATTAGAAAGGGGATTGATGATTTTTATAAGGAGCCTGGCATACCTACTGTCGGCCATTTAGATTCTTTTCAAAATGGCGGCCACGCATGAAACCTATTTAAATCGATAGCTAACATCAATACAAACAGAAAACAAAAAAGAACCAAACCCTGTAAAGCGTCACGTTTCCGAGATATTACGTGACGTCCATATTTTTTTAAGTTGCGTAGGTACATCTTATTGCACAGGTGTATGAAATAATCACTCTGAATGTTAAAATTTAGATGAAATTATTGTCTCAGCGAGATGCTTTTCGTTTTAAAATGATGGTCGGCATTCAATCTTGTTAAACTATTAATAATAAAATATTAATCATCTTAATCTAAGTACAGTTATTTATAACAGAATAAATAAATAAAACGCACACCTTGCCATAGCTTCACCAATTCCGACAAAACCATAAACGAAAACAACACTGTGTATCGTGTATCCGAATGCATCACAAAAAGATACGGGTATACGTTTCTATTCCATTCCACTGGATGCAAGATAAATGGTCCGTCTTAGATGAAAGCACCCTATATCTCCGACTGGCAGCAGTTTGCCAATAAATTCAAAATCAATCTAAATGGTTCCCAGTCCTCAGAGGCCATGACTATTCTAACGTTTATAAATCACACAGCTACTCTCTATTTTATTTTTTAGAACATTTTTGAATTTGAATTTTTGTACTCGCTCCGGACGCGCATCCGAATGCAATTCGATTTGATTTATTTGAATAGATTTGTGATACTTTTTGGTCGGTTTGACCTTTTTGCTTCACGATGTCGACGTCATGTCACGAAGATTTCGTCTGATAATGAAGTGTTTTTATTGATTTCGCTTTTATTTGTAAACTCTTTAAAACAGCCGAGCCTTTGATTTATTTTTGAAGCTAAGTGCTGTAATTTATTCAGTTAATTTCAAAAACTATAATCGAGAGGACAACACGATTTACTGAAGGTGACACGAAAAAAACCTCGAAGATTTCGTCTAATCATGAAGTGTTTTTTATTGATTTGGCTTTTATATGTAAACTCTTTAAAACAGCCGAGCCTTTGATTTATTTTTAAGCTAAGTGCTGTAAGTTATTCAGTTAATTTAAAAAACTGTAATCGAGAGGACAGCTCGACATACTGAGGGTGACACGAAAAATACCTTATTTTAATGTCATTCTTCTTAGCAGAAGAAGAATGTCATTAACAAAGACACTTACTAAAAACTCAATTTAAAAACAAAAAGAAGAAACATTTTTTAATCCAATTTGTTGAGGCGTCGTTCCAAATATTACTATGTAAAAATATACAATTAGTTTTCGAAGATATCATTGTGAGCTACAAAAACGAAGTGAGGCAAGCTCTTTAATTGTTTTTCTTAAATTGGACCGATGCCAGACTAGAGTCGAGATCCATGGTCCAAAGTGAAGAATTAAATTGTTTTCTTGTTCGCTTGTAAAAATAATTGTTTTCAGAAAGCTGGTATTGACAACTCAAGGTTAGATCTAGAGCGCGATTTGAAATTGAGAGTTGCCAGATTTGTTGTTTAATTTTTTTTAAATTTTACATTGGATTAAACTGATATACATTTTTGAAGCAAATGTAGAATGTATTTTTGTGAATGGATTAATTTGATGTTTGTTTTTGACAGCAAACATTATTAAGTAAAACAGTTGGTATTATTTGGAGTTGATATATAGGTACGGATGAAAATGTTTTATGTTATGTAAAACAAAACAGACGCAAGATTTTGAGCCGAATTTTTTTGAGATTCGTCGAAAGTGTTTTATTTGTAAAATACACAGAATAATAATATAATGCCGATATGTTATAGCTTTGTGCTCGTATAAGTTAATTAAATTCAAATATCATTTATTTAAGTTAGGCTGAGAATCAGCGCTTTTTGAACGTAAATATTACAAAAGACAGTCCCCCAAAACGGCTGCCCTTTACCACTTCCTAGTGTTTTCGCTGGGAAGAAGTGGTGCAACAAACTCCCCTGCAGCAATGCTGTCAGTTCAGTTAGAAAATACTTGATCGAATTAATGCTGTTGACTCATACAAATGAGTTTTTAATCGACAATTCAGGATTTTTGCATATAAAACTCTGACAAACATAAAACATGATTAAAAAAGATGAAGAAAAACGTCATTGGACGGTTAGAAATAATTACCAACTAGTTACCTTTTTCTTAAAGAGCACACAAAAAAGCGTGTGCGGTCGGAGGACTCCCGTCAGGATAGAAGTCCTTTACGTGACACTCGCACGTGATACGAGTATACTCGTAGTGCGTACGCGTTGTTATTACAGAGTCATCTAGTACACATTTTTAGAAGCTCTCATAAAGTTGTCTGCATCATGGATTTTCATTTTGATCCTCACTATTGGCTTCAGCACCCTTGAAAACCGTGAAAACTATATATCACTATGTCTTTTTGATTAATTTTTAATTAATAATAGAAAGAGACAAAGAGACAGAGAAAGTCGCATGGAGAGGGCATAATGCTTTTCCGTTACGTGACGATTCCTACCAGTTTACTCCCACCGCAAGCCGCGTTAAAGAACTTCGTATACATAAAATCAGCTGTTTCATAGAAAAGTACAATACCTACGCGGACAAAGAGTTTGGAACAGCAAATAAAAAAAAAACAAGCAATACATTTCAGAAGGCTAATTCTCGTAATTTAAAACGTTCAAAGTCTAGTTGCAGTCTCATCTCGGCAAACAAACAGTATATTTATCAAATTAAATTTCATTCGAAAACATCAATCGGTTTCTTACTCAACTTCAACTATATCCGACGACCCTGGTTACTTATCTCCTTTGGTGACCGTACATCTATCTCAAGTATATTTAAAATCTATGGTTTCTATAGGTAACTAGCTCAACAACGCAATGGACCTAGAAGGTCCGATAAGCGGTCCGGGCGATAAGGCCGCCCATTGTATATTTTGTAGTATCTCATGTGTTTTTTATGCTATGTATTTTTGTGGTGTACAATAAAGTATATATAAATAAAAAATAAATAAATAAATAAGGTCCATTCCATTCAAAAAGACTCCAGAATATTACAACTCATTACTAAAACAGACTAGGTGGACTCTGGTTTCACATACCCTTTAAGACCGCCCTTACCTTACATTATGACTCCGGAAGCATATTTTTTTGTACATAATTTTATTTTCAACCCTTCCCGTGTTCAGGTTATCAATTACGTTAACCCTTTTTTCTCAAAACAATATAACGCACCGAGCCTTTTTTATGCCGATTGGCATAAAAAAACTTGGCATAGAAATTATGTTATTATGCGAATTTTATACGAGTGTGCCGTTCGTGTTACAAATATTTTAAATGTTTTTCTTTTATGTTTAATTTTGGGACAGGCAGTAATTTGAATTTCCTTTCTTATTTTGCATTTTAAACCCTCAAATCTGTTAAGCTGGCTAATTATAAAAAAAAACCTTTTATATTTCAAAACAATGTAGATTATATTTGGACCCCAGAAAGCTTACCTCTGTTATTCTTATTTAACAGATGGCTCAGCTGCTGAGGAGTTTGTTGCATTACCTTCCCAGCTAAAGCACTAGGAAGTGGTGAAGGGCGGGCGTTTTGGGGGATAGTCTTATGTAATTTTGACGATGTTTTTGATTTTGATGATGTTCTGCCCCCGTACTTGAAGAGAAATAGATGACTCTTCCTAAATTTCTTTAGTTTATACTGGCCTATAACGCCTACTGGTCGGTTTAAAGCACCAACAGGCCAGCATTTTTAGAACCCACTAAAGTTCTTATCAGTGTTCCCCAATCCTCCTCAATTAAAACGACCTCATAATACTAATATTATATTCTCAGCTACAAAACGTAGTCTTATTTAATATGTATTGCGGCGGCTCACTGCTCATCCGCCTAAGCCGTGGTTGCCACGCTAAATCCAGTCCGCCGTCGCCGGCTACCGTACTATCCCTTTGTAATCCACTTCTTTAGTGTTTCCTAGAAAAATCTAGCTTCACGATATTACTTGAATTACTGCTGTAAGGTTTTAAAGTGTAATCTTAGTCGACCAGATTTGTTTAAATATGAGAAGAATATTAGGAAATCGTTGTGATAAATATATACAGCGTAGCAGGGACATCGACGCGCAGACTGTAACCATGGATTCAGCACATGATTCTGAACCCCCCTGCGTGAAATTATTAATAGCTGTGCCATACATTTTGACCGTGAGAACCCCCTGGTGGCTAGAAGGTTCTAGAACCAGGTGCTGAATTCATGGTTACAGTTTGCGTGTCGATGTACCTGCCACCCTGTGTATATATCTGAAAGTGTGTCTGTTTGTTTGCTGGTCACTTCTTGACGTCTCAACAAATCTCTTGAATTTTTTTTGATGTAATAGGTATTTAGCTCTAAAACAGTTCTGAATATTAGTAAAATCGTAGTGGTTACTGAAACGCGAAACTAGTTTATTTTCCGAGTTTTGTTACTCTTGAGTAATAGCTTATCTGAACTTACAGTTCCGCTCTTCAGAAACTTCCCAGAGTGAATCCTGCGTCAAAAATTGTAGAAGCGATAAAGGCAAGTTTCACTGTTTGTTTCGGAAAGCTTTTCGGATTTACATGTTTTTATAAAACTTGTATAATGAACTAACAAGGAGGACCCTTGGGATCCTCTGCCACTTACTTACATAATAATCTTTATTCAAAAAATCTCCCAATCGATAGCACTTCCTCCGCGAGTAAAAGAGACAGCATGCATCACTCAGGCCACCCTTTAAACGATCTTGATGGCCCCCATTAACGCGGCGGGTTATCGTAAGTGACACTTGGTACATTAACGGGGCGAGTCGTCGTAAGTGACACTTGGAACAAATTGGGCGGGAGAGGATCTTCAGGCACGCACGTGTCCTGTTGGCACCATAAATTATTGAAGCACTGTATTATGAAAAAATCTTTCCGGGTATTATTTTCCGTTTGGATTGAGTTAGTCATCCTTTATTTTTAGGGTTCCGGGCCTATACGGTGCCAACGGAATTCTATTACTAAGGATCCGCTATCAGTCTGACCGTTCGTCCGTCTGTCTGTCACAGGGCTGTAAGCTGTGCAGGTTTTTTGATCCGTAACAGCTAGACATTTGAAATTTTCTACTATGGCTGCTATAAAAGAAGTAATAAAAATTAAATAAAGTTAAAAATTAAAGAGGTTTCCCTTACAAGTAACTTGTTTTACTAAGGTATTAAAAAATAAATTAATGTAGTTTTAAATTGCACGGTGGTATGGAACCCGTCGTTTGTCGTGCGATTTGAGTGCGTTTGATTCTAGATTTTTCAGGAAAGAAAGACTTTTTCCTGAAAAATCTAGAATCAAACGCTCTCAAATCGAATTAAGTAGTTACGCAGTTACTCTAAAAGCAAACATATTTATTATATCAAAAACCAAGTTTTTAATAACTAAAACTTTTATAAACTAAAACACTTACCCCAAAAATTCTGGCATATTTTCAAAATTACTTCCACAAAAACTTAGCAGGTTAACTTTGCCACTTAAAAAATAACTTTCAGATTCACTAAACCTAGGAGTATAAAGTTGAACTTTATTTTTAAAACTGCCGTATTCTGTTGCGGAGTTTAGTGCTAAAGTTTGCCTGGATATAAACCTGACTGCAACAAAATTCACCTGCCTGGATTTTAAGTGCATCTGAATTCTTAACGCCTGGACTTGGTCTAAAACAAATGTATGGACAGTGAACGTTTTATTAGGTTTAAAACGCGACTTTTTACTGCCACGTTCTTGGATCTGTGTCAGTCTGATAAGAGATATAAAATTGTGGCGATTTTAGTTAATGTGTTAGTCTTCATTGTCTTCGGTTTTGATGTTGGAGTTGAGTGTCCAGATTATTTAGGTCTTGGTTATAGATTCTTCATGGTCTCTTCGTACAGCGAAATATACATATATAAAGTAACGTCTTCTGCCCATGGGAGTAGGCAAAAGCGAAAGATGTCTATTTATTACAATCATATTTTAATCTCTGGACGGTTTAATTAACTATCTAGGCTGGAATACTGGTGAAAAATAGAGTGAGACTTGTCTTAAGACGGCGCAATCTAAGCAAGTTTTTTTTTGTATTTTTTTAAGCAAAATCACGGTCTAGATTAGTGTAGCGGTATCTACAACGCTACATGCCAGCAACGCATCATACTGACATCACGCAAATCCTGCATCAAGCAAGCAGAGTTTACCGCGCAACTAGCATGCATACAAACTTCCCATCATCAATCGTTGGGCAGTTGCTCGCCAGACACAACACCCGTCTGTTCGGAGGATCCTCCCTTTCCCATGGAGGATGAGTGAACACCACACCCTGTTCCTCATACCTCTATATTAGCATAATCAGCCTATAATGTTCCCACCACTAGAACACAGGCCTTCTCTCAGTGAGAAGGAGTGGGCCGTAATCCACCACGCGGGCCCAGTGCTGGTTGGTAGATGTCACAGGTCTTCGATTTTTTATTCTAAGACATGCTGGTTTCCTCACGATGTTTTCCTTCACTTTTTTGAGAGCAAGAGGTCTAGGTTATTTGCCCGTAAATACTACCATTGAAAAAAATAGTAAATTAACACTTCACTGAGGTTGACTATCTAACCGTCACTTTGGTTTTAAAGCAAAAAATACGAATCATTAAGACCTTGACATTTTATGGTACCGCAATTACGAGGTCAACTATTCCTACAAACACATAAAACACTACTTTCAAATCAATACGAAACTTGTTTCGTCTACCAAACCAAACTTAGGTACACAAATCCCCCTTTAACAAATCAAAATTATTAATCTCAAACTTAATCCAAAACCAAAATGAATTTGCAAGAAAAATCAAATTAGCAGTCTGTACGGTATCTGTCAATATTGCCATTTTCTCTTACAGCACCGGCGAAATTAGAGCAGGCTCTCGAACATTCTCCAATATACCAATTTTTATCAGTATAAAAGCTTGTGAAAATTCAATTATGGATCCAATAAAGTTGTCAAATATCAACACGAGGGGGCGCGGTACGTCATGATTAGGGCAGTCAGGCGCTCTTCGCGTTACGGATTTGTCCTGGGACGATGGAGGACGAATAATTTTTGTGTCGGTCAGCGGGTGACTTGGAGGTGACGGTTTTGATTGGGCGTGAGATGGCGAAGATGTTTGGTGAGGTGATGTGCAATCTGGAGGATGGGGAGTTCGGTTTGAAATAGAGTTGAAGACTAAGAGTATTGCAATGGACTTTGAACGTATTTTGACGTATTATGTAAAATAGACCAGAGGGGCAATTCACTTACACAAGTAATTTGGTAAGAACGTTCACAGTCTGACCTGTCTCAATCTGTCAAAAATACCTCTAATTTCCCTACATTTTTGACAAGTTTTTGACATTGGTTGTCGTTGAGATGAGATTGCGACTACATTTTGTACGTTTCTAATTACGAGAATTGGCCTTCAGATAAAGAACATCGAATTAAAGTCTAGGCATTACTGGTTCACTTTTCTCCTGGTTTAAATACTAAAGTTTACAACCTTTAATTAATTAAACCAATTATCCAAAAATGTTTTTAACTCAGTTCTTTGTTTCACAGCTTTTTGCTGACAGACAAAATTTCCAGGTTTCATCGTAAAAAAATAATTAAATGCTACATTTCCCAACTTGTCTCAGATGTTAATTACACACACAACACCCTACACACTGCGGCGTGCGGGCATTTTTAAAAGAAACATTTTTTCACCAACTTTGGTGAGGTTCGGAACTTTTCGTATTTTATCCACTGATTGCGTCGTCACTTACCAATCATATTGGTTTGAAACATTTTGATGAGTTTTTGTATCATTGAGGTCTTAACTTTTAAACTCGGTTGATAGGTATTGGTGAAATTCATAAATTATTTTGTGGAAAAATTGAGTGTGTTTCTTGGGAGCAAATGTTTTTTTCGAAGGTTTTTTATTTGTTATTATCTTATAAATAAAACATAGAGAGGGCATAAAGATGTTTTCTATGGACATAGATTTTGATAAAAGCACTTAGGAAACACAACATAATATGATGCCTAGTTGAGAATAAAAAAGGGGATATGATGTCATAAAACCTAACCTACCTAGAGTATTCATTCACTTCCAACCTTGCAAAGTAATAAATCTTTTCTCCTTAGCATTTCGCTATTCTTATAAAAATCTTGCTGACACGAGAGAAGTAGATAAGTAGTAACACTATAGTACATGACCCTCCAAAAATATTCCAAAACAACGATCAGCCAAAAACGAAACGATACATATTCCGATACCCAACAAACGCCCATCCACCTTCATAAGCAAATTCGTCGCCGATCCCGTATATATGATGCCTCCCAAGCAACACCTGATTCAATAAAGCAAGACAGGTAGGACCCTTGGATAACAAGATTCCTGACATCTCCGTCCCTTTTCTCATAATAAAATTGGAAATCCCACTCAATAAGGTCCCGGAATTGGACGGACGGACTCAAAAACTTGGTCCAATTAGACAATCTGACGTTAGAAAAAAATTGTTTCAAACGTTAATTTCCTTTTGATGTATAAAGGATTTTTATTCGGCCTTTGAATTTTTTATTAGCTCTCGAGTATTCTTTGTTTTTCTGTTTTCAATTTGAAAAGGTCCGTATTAAAATTAATAATGCGATGGATCGAGTGGGTTCGCTTTGATTTGATGTCAGTCAACGTTGAGTGGTGCTGGCTGGGTTGGTTTGGTGAACTAGAAGAAAGAAAGAAGAAACTAGCCTTTAATAATAAGGAACTGTGAATTCTAGTAGTCCTCGACTTACCCCAGATACTGCGACGGGCCTTAAGACCCAAAAACACATAAGTACACGCGTTTTTCCAATGTATGTACCTGGTGCATTGTGTGTATTTTAGTCTGTGCTAAATAAATGTACATATTTACTTTCTTTCTTTCATACGTGCGAAATGCATACGACCCCTATACGAGTATTACGACGGGCCTTTTAGAAGGCCATGTTTTCCTGGCACTCCTGATAAAAATTAGTTCCAATAACATATGGGTTAATGTAAAAATATGGCATGACAACTGTTACTTGAGTTGAGCATATGACCTTTTGTCACCGAGAAAAGAGGTACTAGTACCTGAAGTCTTTCCGAAATACTGAAGAAATATGATGATAATCCTGAAGATATAAAGCCTTATTTTTTCTTCCTTTTGTTTAACAAATTATTCCACCTATCTCAAGCAAGAAACCCATATATTCCGAAAACTAAATTCAAATAGCCGCACTTGATTTAAAACTGCGAACGATGTGAAAGACTGCTAAAGTTTCAGGAGTGTATGAGAATTTCTGAAAAATCTCTATGAACGTTACCGAGGAGGAGTGGGTAACTTCATGAATTGGCTAGCAGATGCTTTAGAGAATTTTTGATCTAACTTGCATTCTTGGTGTTCTGTGAGTTTGTGACAATATTTTGTTCGGAGATGATATTGTGGTAAGCTTTGAATTGGAATTTCTTGCCCATATTCTTCTCCATTTTTTTGTTAATGTTGACGTTCAAATGTGCATTTTATGTGCTTTGAAATAAATGAATTGATTTTGACTTTTGTTGGTTTCGATGGTTAGTCTTGAAGAAAAAAGGAGATACTGTCAACTAGTTTCTATATTAGAAACGGTTTTCAGAGCCAATCGTCTTTTTCGTTACGTGTGATTTTCTCTGAATGTTTTGCATTCTATATTAATTGATTCTCAAGTACATTTGGATGGGGGTTGTTTCAGCTGAAATGATGATGAAACAAAAATAAAATGCTGTTCTTTGCTAAGCGCATCACTTCAAAACGGCCGGACCGATTTGGAAATTGTTTAAAAATGTTCGTAATAGTCCGAATCAGGGGGTCTACTCCGAAGTAGTATCGGCCGAATATTCGGCCGTTTCCTGCTACGAAGTTACTATTTGGTTCGGTCGGTTGCGATCCTACACGCCTACACTCTTTCGAATATTGACTATGGTCCCGACCCAACTGAGCCGATCCGAACTATTTTCGCATTTTTCAATAATATTCGGTTCGGCCATGTGTCGGTCCGATCCGAACATTCGCACTTTGCACTTCGAAGTAGACCCCCAGGTTCATTCGGAAAGAAAACAAAAAGGAGAAAACTGAAACTGCGTTTTCTATGGGAAATCTTGTATGAATGATTGAAATTTGGACAAGACAACGTCAGCTAGTGTAATAAAACAATATATAAAAATAAAGACACAATCAAGAAAATAATGAGCCAACGAATAATGAGAAGACAATTTATAGCAATAATTATAATTGCGATCGTGGTAACATGACTGTAATGAGGGAACAGCGCCGCTACGTAATCATAGCTATAAATAATAATAATTAACATATTTCACTAGGGATGTAAGAATGAATCAGAAGGTGTATTATTTCTGCTTTATTAAGAATTATCGTTTCATTCATTATGGTTTGATAATTTTCGGACCAGATTTTTGGAACGACGTTCTTTAACGTGGCTTTCGGTAGGGTAGGAGTAAAATGGTAGAATTCGTCACGTAACGAAAAAGCTCTATGTGACTTTTAAGATAGTTTTCATGATTTTTGAGGATGCTAAAGCATTGGCTTTAGCATCCATTGGGATGCTGAAACCAATAGTAACGTCAAAATCAAAATCCAAGATGGCGCCGATTTTATGAGAGCTTCCACAAACTTATACTAGTCGGCTCTGTATTTAATACATACTTTCTCTCTCTCTCAGTCTCTTTCTATTATATACGAGTATGTGTGCGTGCCAGAATCGCGTAAGGAACATTTCCATCAGACGTGAGACCCCGACCGCACACGTTTTTTGTATTTTTAAGTATCGGCCTTGTGATAAAGTATTTTCTAGCAGATAGGTACAACTGTTTATAAAGCAGAAACATTCTATTCCTATTTTTTGTGAGCCTGTATTGTATCCCACTGCTGGGCAAAGGCCTCTCCTTTTTCCTTCCAAACCTATGTCTTGTGCGATCTCTAGCCATGTTGGCCCTGCAAACGTTACCAGATCGTCACACCACCTTCGCCGTGGTTTACCTCGACAGCGATTCCTATTGCAAAAATAATATAATTAAACGTCCCAAAGTACACAAGCGCTCCTATTTATTGAGGTACTGAAAGTAAATTGTACCTATCACGATGCTAACAATTATTATGGTAATAAATGTCAAGTAGCTTATCATGTAATTAATTTAACCACACATACCTACTCTACCTAACAATGTTAACATGCAAATGCCACACTTACCTTAGGAGTGCTACACACAGGTTGGTAGGTGCATTCGTTTCGTAAATATTTGTTAAACACCAAAGCCGACCCGATGCAATTATTACACATATTTGGCTCGTGCCGATCATCAAACTTTGTTCTGTATCTACCCTCGCTTAATCATGTTCCGGTCGGCTCGACATAAGTCAAGCTAAGCCGAACGGCTTTCTTCCGACCATAATTTCATCTAATCAAATCAGAAGTCATTTATTGAAATGAGGCTGAGGATCGGCACTTTTTGAACGTCAAAATTACATAAGGCGGTCCCCAAAACCTTCTATACTTCCTCGTGCTTTAGCTGGAAAGGAGTGGCGCAACAATCTCCTTAGTGTTCATATATACGAGCAGCAGGCGTCAACGGCAGAAGGAACAAGTGCAAGCGGCACTTTGTCGACGGCGGGCGTCGACGGGCGTTGACGGCAAACTTAGCCTACATATATTAGATTTTGCCGCCCGACTGTGCCGAATCATGACGTGCCAAACATGTGAGTAACATCCCTTACATAGCAACATTGACACTTAGCAAATAGGACAGATACTTAATTATTCCGAATCAATATTACCTACCAATGTGAAATTAATTACGTGTATTACTAAGCCTTAACTTAGCCAATTCACGTGCGTCAAGTTACCTGTAAGAGGCTCATTTGCCCTTTGGGATTTAACATTAATCTTGGCATTGTAATTGACTGTTGGGATAGGACGAATTTGAGATCATAATCAGCCTACTATATTGTTCCCACTGCTGGAACACAGGCCTCCTCTCTTTGAGAGGGAGTGGGCTATAATCTACCACGCGGGCCCAGTGCGGGTTGGTAGATATCACGTGTCTTCGAATTTTTGGTTCTAGGACATGCCGGTTTCCTCACGATGTTTTCCTTCACCGTTTTTGACAGCAGTGGTGATGAAATAATTTACATAAAGTAAAGCGCCTGTCTGGGTTCGAACCTACGACCTGCAACTGGTAAGTCGCGGCCGTTACCACTGGGCTACCACTGCTCTACTAGTTAATATAACTTAACTTTATTTCACAGTAATCACAGAACATCCATATTTGTTAGTAAGTATTTAAGAACTAAGTTAGTAAGCCACAAAAAAGAAAATCAAATAGAAACTTGGAGTGCGATCCAGTGTCTAAGAAAAGGATCGTCTAACCGGTCCGCTAGTACTCGTACCTACTTTCAGAATGCTGTTGGAGCACATGCCAGACGCACTACAGCATCTCAGCAGCCCCAACAACTTCCTAATAGCGTTATTATATTGTACACGAAGGGCATTGAGTGTCTGCTGAGTGCAGCTGATCCAAAGGGTGCACGAATGAAACTTTTGGAAGTATAATATGAATTAGTATTTATTTTTTGAGAATGCAAGACCACTAGTGCAGGTTGGCGGATGTCACACGTCTTCGAAATTTTGGTTCTAGGATATGCCCGTTTTCTCACGATGTTTTCTTTCCACCGCTTTGAGAGCAGTGGTGGTGTAACAATTTACACAAAGTCACACCAAAATAATAATACTGTCAGAGCAACACATTCAGATCAAATCACGAGTGCGATATAATAAAATTATTCGTAGATGCACTTCACAGTAAATCGGATGCCAATTTTACAATTTTATGCGATAAAGCGTCAAGGAAGTCTTTCATAAATAAGAAAATATTGCAATAACCGACGAGGTACACTCGTGCACACTTGTACAGACGCGCACATGACTCATTCACGTATAAAAATCGAGAACGTTACATGGAACTTTTCTGCACCAGTTGGTACAATCGTGATGTGCAGTTCTAATGAAATAGAAGCTTTATGATTGAATATATACAATAAATATACGTCTATTATAATAATAGTTTCTTGGAATATCTGGTTTTGAATGACAATGTAACAAAATTGTATGTTTCACGATGAACCCAATAATCCCAATACTAGCAATAGCTGGTTTGTTGATGACACATAGTGATCTTTCTTTTTTAGATAATACTGCATTTAAAGAGCGAATGTTCTGACAGTTTTTTTTTTACATAATCTCATAACCAGTATCTCGGAGAAAAAAAGACGTAACGCAGTAGTAAACTTTTAACTTTTTGATATTTAATTGGTCGAATACGAGTCTTGGGTGTGGTATTTTATGTTTATTTTATAAAGCGCGTCTTATTTGTGCAGAATAAATATTTTTTCTTTCTTTCTAAAGTGACTTGTGAGGGTCAATTGGTAACCGTAACAAAAACATACCATATCTGTCCGCGGCGATACCATGAATAAAGAAAACCCATTCAATGGAAGAAACTATTATAACAACCTATGAGTAACTCGGGTACAGTCGCGCACACAAGCGCAGACGCGATAAAAGCGCCGCGGAAGCGCAGAGTGCGCGGTAAACGACAGCCGGTGTCCGCTTCCGTTACAGTGCGCGAGGTGACGCTGTATGCGACTGTACTTTTGTTAGGCTCCTGAGTTAGTTGTGGTGTGCGACTGTATGGGGTGCTGAATGTTTATGGTGGTATTTTTCAATGTGAAGATTTAGGAGTTATTGCCCGCATCATGAAAAAGTTTATTTTTGTACAAAAGCCCCATAAGAGAAGAAGAATTAGTATTTATGATATTTATGATGTACACAAAAGTTAGCAACGCAGGTTTGGAAAATACTGCCACTATTTCCCGAACCATAAATGTGACATACCTATTCAATTTCATTTATGCACTTCCAAAGTAAAATATCACAGTGAAACTTAGGTGAGTGAGCTTAAAGTGAGCTGTCATTCCACCTGATGCTAGGCATCGACACTATTGACAGCTCACTTTAAGCTCACTTCACGTAAGTTTTCACGGTGAGCTGTTAACAGAATAGATCGGCTGGGACACCACTTTCCTCGGGGTGAAGGAAACATCGTAAAGAAAGAATTATGTACTCAATTGATCTGGAAACGTCAACAAGCACTGAGCAAGCGTGTTTATCAATGATCGTTATATCAAGAATGTTTTTCTACTCTGTTGTTTGAAGACAGAAAATCAAAACAAAAAAAAAACTGTGCCGTCGCGGAACGCCTGGAGATGTGAAACATCAAAACTATTTTGTATAGAAATATCAATCAAAGGATGGTTTATTAAAAGAAATAAATATGGCATAATCAGAAAATATGCTGAAATATTTCTTAAAAAAATATATAACGCATAAGCGGCCTATAATGTTCCCTCTGCTGGGATACAGGTCTTCTTTCTATCAGAAGGAGTAGGCCATAATCCACCACGTGGGCCCAGTGCAGGTTGGTGAATATCACATATCATCGAATAAAAAAAAAATACATATTAATTTGATACCAAAATTAATTTCCTAACGCTGCTGCAAGAGAGTCGCAGAGTTACGAGCGCGTGGCGACGCCAACAGTCAGTTTTGCCGCGCTGCATTAAATGCTATAGATAAAAAAAAGCGCTCTAAAAAGCGGAACCGCGGCCCCCAGCATCTCATATCCAATTCTCAACAAAACACGTAACGTTTATTAGCAATACTAAGCGCTTTAACACGTCGACCGTATTTTGGGCGCCGTCCGTATCAAGACTTAGATTTCCCCAAAGACGAGTTGCGAAGTTGTCTCGCTTACCCAACTACGAAGAGGTGCTATATGTATGTCTGCTTATTTGTAGAAAAGTGTAAAGTACTTAAAACTTTGGCCTCACTTGATCTCGGACATGGATGGATGGTGGTGACGCGGTTGCACCGGAGAGGTAGGTTGTTTGGATGCATTTTAGATCGTTAATTGTCTTTTGGAGGTGTGAGGTCTTTGGGGTAAGTTACGAGTAGGTTGTTATTCTATCAATTTAATGAGCTGGTAATAGCGAGAATGCTAATATAGTAGGAAGAGTGGAAGCGACATTCCACCAGTGGGGTAATGGCGTAACACACTATTCGTAGCAATGGGGTTAATTTTGACAATTCAACAACATTCATTGCGATATTTACATTGTTGAGCAGGCAAATTTTTCGCACATATGAAGCAATGGATTAGCAATATCCTTCAAATTGATTGTGAGTGCTGATATTGACGATGTGATGCTTTTCTCAATTCGTGGTTACCTACTCTTATTGAGAAATTGAGAATGGCACGACAAAAAGATGGCCGTTGAAACTACTTACCTGAGCTGAAGATGTCAGTACTCACCTATAAAACCTTTCAAGCAATGAAAATTTATAACGGTTGTAAAAAGAGACTTAACGAAGCCCAGACTCATCAGTCATTATGGTTATTTTTTTTTTGTACTGGACCATACCTGGGAACCTTCTGGTTACGAAGATATTGAACGTCAAAATTTCATATTTTACTAACATTTTTTTGCGAAAACCAGTTTTTAATGTTATGATACAACTTTGAACACCCTCACGACCACAAAACCGTTGCATGCACCCGTAAGCACAATGTTTAGCGTGTGTCACATTGCGCACTACCGCAAACAGCAAACTTTCACACCAAAAATAAAAGTTGTTTCCCAGTACTTATTTTTGTGCAATGGAACTTAGTTTCACGTACAGAATGCATAGTTGACGGCTATGATATGTGTCTTTATACATCCTGTATTAGAATATATAATATACCACAAACAAAACCCTCAGAATCCATCTCAGTCATTACACCATCAAAAACATAGCCACTCCTTAAGGTAACAGAGTCGCACTAATCATCTTTAATCAAGCCACCGTTTGATCCATAAATCCGACTCACAACAGCAGTAATCATTCGTAATCCACAGCAATTATATCACAAAGACCAAGGATTTAATAGACAATCAAAGGGAATAATTTCGGACGGCGATTATTTCAAGTGAAGGCACTAGGGCAGCCCTTAAGGACGGAACGTCAAGCACCAGCGTTTAATTAATGAAACCCTGTGATGGTACGCCGGCAGATTTAATTGAAGTTAAGTTGGTTGAAACATGCGCGAGGCGTTGCCAGGGCGCTGCAAAAAGAGGGGCTTCGGGTTTATTATGGGCGTCTTAATCTTCATTTAAGATGTTTTCCTGGAGACGTTTTTAAATGTGAAGCTTGTAAGGTGGCATTCAGTTTCATGAACTTGCTGAAGTGTCTCCATACTAAAATAGTAAAAGAGGAACCCTTAATCCTTATGGCGCGAGTTCGTCTATCCATCACAGCTGCTTATTTCAGAAACTACTAATTTGGAGTAGTTATTTAGTAGTGTCTACATAATTATATAGTTGTTACTGGTCAGATTCCTATTTACCATCATCCGCCTAGCCTTTTTCCAACTATGTGGGGGTCGGCTTCCAGTCTAACCGGATGCAGCTGTATATCAGTATTTTACATGGAGCGACTGCCTATCTGACCTCCACAACCCAGTTACTAGCTATTACGATACCCATCCCATGATCCTTCAATGTTGATTCCCATCTATGTGTCTGTAATTTTTTTCACTCAAAAGTTTGTCAATAAAGAACTCGGTGATTTGTTCATCTTTGATCATTTAATCGTATTTAATAGTGAAATCCTTACATAACATCAACACACTTATGATACTCATTGTCAGTTCTGCAAGAACGATAATGCACAAAAATAGTTTCCGCAACATTACCAGTATTTATAGGTCAAAATATACACTTTACAAGGAAATTAAATTGCCATTTCAAATCGAGAGCGAGCGTGCAAAATATAAAATAAACGAAATGATATATTGGTGTTTATTTCGCCAACCAAGTTTGGTATCTGGTGGTAGCCTCATAAATCTTTACCAGCTTAACACCGAGCCGTGTTAGCACGATTTAATATAATATATTTATAGAGTTTAAAAAAATGTGTCTGTAAATTATATTTGTTGGGTGATGTGCGCGTGTGTACTTATAATGTTTGTGGTTTAACTTTTAATCTTTGCTGATCTTGTTTCCATTTTGAAATTTAGTTAAAATGTTGGTGTGCATAAAGCTGCTTAGACTATTTATTTATTAAACCTTGCGTTAGTGGAAAATAAACTTTAAGCTGCGCACTGTGGTTTCACCCGCATAAGGTTGGATCCCGTCGGAAGATCGGGATAAAAAGTATCCTATATGTTAATCCTGGTAATAAGCCATCTATGTGCCAAATTTCATCTAAATCTGTTCAGTTAGTTTTGCGTGAAAGAGTAACAAACATGCATCCATCCATCCATCCACACAAACTTTCACGCTTATAATATTAGTAGGAAGTTTAGTGACGTGATTTTTAAAAACGCACAGTGCTATGTTGTGATATTTCATAAAGATCACTAATCACACCGGTTTATATGCGCGATTATCGGGCAAAAAATCTAAACCTAAATAATTTTGAGTCTTTTTAAGTTTATTAAAAAAACTAGCTTCTGCCCGCGACTTCGTTTATAAGTATTTACTTGTTTCCCCGCGTCGCATCGCATCGCCTGCTCGGGCAATTACTTCGTTTTTGCTTACTGTTCTTTCTTACGTTTTGCTCTGCTTTGCTCGTATCGATGATAAATAGGCTGTCAAATGCAAAGAGTATTTTTCAATTCTAACTGGTAGTTCCAGAGATCAGCACGTTCAAACAAACAAACCAAATCTTCAGCTTTATTATTAGTATAAAGATTTGCATAAAGATAATCAGCCTATAATGTTTCCACTGGGACACAGGCTTCCTCTCTGTGAGAGGGAGTGGGCTATAATCAACCACGCGGGCCCAGTGCGGGTTCATGGATGTCATGCCTTCGAATTAAAACATTAGCATACTAAATACCTTGAAATCCGTTCTCAAAAAATCTTATCTTACAAGTCGAGTCATATTTGGTATTCATGAAAAATTTTGTTGAACCGTTATTTTTCAAGCTCTGTCGATGACACAAAACATTATATTTTTACACCGGAGCTAAAATAACAGAGGAATATAAGAAAATCCTGTTTTTATGTGGTCTAAGTTACGAGCGAGCGCGGCATAAAGTTATCTCGATACAAGTGGTGTCATAAATAAAACGCTTGTTTTAATTCGCTCTTAAAATTTTGCAAAACACGTTTATATGTGTGGTGAAGAGGATATAAAATAATAATATATGATCTATGGTATTAAGATTAAAACAGTTATTGCTGTGAGATTCATAATATTTGTTAAGTAATTTGGTTTAGCGGGAGCAGTGGTGGCCCAGTGGTAACGGTTTCGATTTACGAGTTGTAGGTCGTGGGTTTGAACCCAGGCAGGCGCTTTACTTTGTGTAAATAATTTCATAACCACCGCTCTCAAAACGGTGAAGGATAACATCGTGAGGAAACCGGCATATACTAGAATAAAAAAACGGAGAAATGTGACATCTACCAACCCGCACTGGGCCCGCGTGGTGGATTACGGCCCACTCCTTCTCACAGAGAGGAGGCCTGTGTCGGAGCAGTGGGAACATTATAGGCTGATTATGCAATTTGGTAGAGTACAGTACAGAAAATATTACAAAGCCAGTTACATATTTCACTCCGGTTCGAGTAATTCAATAATAGTAAAACAAATTCACTTATAGACTGTCAAAGTCTAAAGTGATTGCTACGGCGTAGCTCATGGCTGCTACGCTAGCTACGCTCGTAGCCAATTTCATTCTCTCATTTTATTGCATTGCAACATTGTTTTTTTGCTATGGCTTCGGTCAAAAACTTATTTGTTATTTTGAGGGCTGATTTTTCAATAATTAGATAATTTATATCTGAAGAATAAATGTGACAGTTTCATATAATTTCTATACAAAAGCTGTCAAACCGCAATATCTATTCCTCAGATAAAATTTCTGGCTATTAAAAAATCATGCCGTAAACAATGCCTCTAGAAATTATACCGTTTTCTACTTGACCACACTCACTAGCTGACTCGTATTATTACTACGGTTTCGTTGCCTAAGAACAACAATCTAAAGTAACTAGGCAGTTCTCTTTAATCAAACCTCATTCTCTAGGAACACCAGGGTTTTTTATTGATATTTTTAGCTAATTAAAAATAAAATACTAGTTTTATTTCCAGTAAGTGCAGACGCTAGCACATCAAGCTACTAAAACTGTCAAATATTCCTAATCAAACTTGAACCTTAATGCTTTAGTGATAAAGTTGAAATCTATTAAAGAAAGGAGGTCAGCAAAAGCCCATACAACTTTGCCCAAACATGTACCTCGAAGTACACGTGCACCAAATCGTAGAGAAAAAATAGAGGAATTCTAAAATAATTGTGTTCTTCAAATAATTTTAAACTACTTATTAAATTATTTAAAATTTTAATGTACGGGTTGACATTAGGAGTATAATGTGTTCTGAGGACATTATTCAGCTACTTTTGGGTATAAGTATCCTTTCTTATGTTAGGTAGGTACATTGCCAGGGCGACAGGATCGTCCGAAAGGGTTACCGCTGCCCTGGAACAGAAAGGGCTAAGGAAGGAACACGGGTGGGTTTTAGTCAGTAAGAGTTTGACACTCCCTTCCGCTCCACCCAGAGCGGGAGGGATCATTTGATGATTTCCCATCCACAAAAATAAAAAAAAGGTAGGTACATAACTTTGCCTAACGAAAATCGATTATACAATGAGAGTTATTATTGAATTCAGATTGAATTATTCTATGTATAAAAATATTTGAAATGAAACAAAAACAACAGCAGCTGAAGCCAACAGCAGACAACTGTCAACTTGACAGTTATTTTTTTAATAGGTAAGGTAATGGACCAAGGTAGTATAATTGTGCCCAAAATGGCGAGCTTTTTATTACGTTAAAAGTTATTTTATTCTCGTCCCCGGGTACTATAAGAAAAATATATAAATGCAATATTATTCAGTGTAATCTAGTGTATTTTATGCCACTAAGTGTACCTCGGTACTTCGTTTGGGCAGATTTTGGGGACATCCTTTGACATACTGTAGTAGCTTGACGCGCTGGCGTCTGTACGTACCATAGTCAATTGTTTGAAATTATTTATTTTAAACTTGACCAATGACCTTGTGAAGGCCGCAGGAATCCGCTGGATGCGGGAAGCACAGACCCAGAACCAGAGATACCGTGGCCCCTGGCACAGGCAACTGAAGGAACACATGGGTTTTAGTCAGTAAAAGTCTGACACGCGATTCCGCTTCGCCCAGAGCGGGAGAAATATTTTATGATGACTTCCTACCCAAAAAAAAGGGAGGCATATGAACAGCAGTGGACGTTTAAAAAAAAACTATAAACTTCTTAAAAAAATATACAACCTATAAACTATTTAAAACTTAAAAAAGATTATAAACCTTTTAAATGTAACCCGCTCCCTCTCGTCCCTCGCGCCACCAGGTCAGCCATGGACCTCAGACGCGGATTCAGCGCATTATGGCGTTGACACGGGTCCGCGCAGCTTACTCGACGTTATATAAATGTTGCCTCTTACTTCTCATTATTGTCACTTTTTGCTTGCAAGCCGAATATTTTTATGACGGCTGACAGTTTATAAAACTTGTTTGTTCAGGAAGATTTTTGTGAATACATTAGTTTGTTTCGTGTATTGTTATTTAGCCTTTCACTAAGATTAAATCACTCTGGACATAAATATTAGGGGGTTTATTTATAAACGATGATTAAAGTTAAGTGACGCTTAAGGCAATGTCATTTTTTTTTTTAATTAAATTGAAATATAACGTCAAAATTTAAATTTCATTCACAATTACAATGTTAAAATTTAAATTCAATTCAAAATACAACGTCAAAATAGTTATAGTATACATATATACAGTTTGCGTATAGTTACAATTAGCGCGTCGATGCCACCCTGTATGGTGTCCTACGAAAAACAGCATTTTCACGAACGTGTATAAATATTTTCCCCATCCTGACTCAAAACTAGCTTGACATGCCGCTGTCATTTTATAGATAGTACGTCTCTTTTACTTTAGTTTTACAACTTCTCCTTAGCGTTTTATCACTGTCTGTGTTTACGATGTTTTTACTACTTTAAATGTAAACTATTCATTTGGGATATAGGTATATTATATGGTGTGAAGTTATAAACTCTCTATCTCGTTGGTCTAGTGAGCATGAGGTCCTCGGTTCGGTTCCCAGGTCAGGCAAAGTGGTATTGAGTTTTTCTACTAGAAATTTCTCAGTAGAAGCTTGGAGTCTGGATCCGTGCTCATCCCCTATTACATGAGACTTAAACATAATTAGCGAAATGGGTGTGTAGCGGTATCTACAACGCCACATGCGAACAACGCGTCATACTGACGTCACGCAAATCCTGCATCTCGCAAGCAGAGTTTACCGTGTAATTAGCATAGATACAATTTCTCAATATCAATCGTTGGGCAATTGCCCGCCAGACATAACACCCGTCTGGTTGGAGGATCCTCCCTTTTCAATGGAGGATGAGAGAACTTTACACCCTGTTCCTCATACCTCCAAAGGTGTACTATGTACAGTCACAAGCATAAATTACCTTACTACCTAATTACCTTACACTTTGTAAGATTTCAAACGCAATCTAAAGTGTTAATAGAAACTTTATAGTGTTACGAAGGTTCTTGAAACCAAACTATGATGATACGTGTTTCCAGTAAGTTGCGATCGTTATTTCACGAGAAAATCGCATTGGAATGTTGCGTAGGTGTATTTATACTCCTGATGGTACACCTCTGCCTAACTCTTCGGGAAAACAGCAGTGCGATTCTATAACCATCTCACCGTGAAAACTTAGGTGAAGTGAGCGTGAAGTGAGCTGTCATTCCAAATAATGCTAGGGATTAATACTACTGACAACTCACATCAAGCTTACTTCACTTGAGTTTTCACGGTGAGATTTTTACAGAATCGACCGGCTGGCGTGATGTTATGTTATAAAATCTATTCTGAAAAACCTTTTAGGATCAGCTTCCAATCTAACAAAATGTTACTGCATATCATATTTTATCCAGAGCTGCTGCACTATAGCCTCACACAATCCAATTATCCTCTTTATTTTTTATTCCGGAGGATACTGACGTTTACGTACGTTTATTTGTTTGTTAGATATTTTATACAACGTTTATGTACTATTGATTGTGCTAGCTGCTGCAAAACATTTTCAAGCACTGGTTTTAAATTTTTTTGTTAGGAAAATTACAAAACAAGACTTAAGTACTTGTTCCCTTTTGAAATTAGATTTTATCTACTTATCTGCACATCTGCTAGTTAAAGAAAGAGAGAAAAAGTATTTATTGCGACTCGTACAGGAAGATCGCAAACTAAACTAAACACAGTCAAAAATAAAAAAAAACAAATTGCACATGTGTAAAAAAAGTAACAAAAAGAAAAATGAAACAGAAAGTCCTATACGAGGCCAAAAGGCATCTCAGCATGATGCTGCGACATTTAAAAAGATAAAGTTACCTAGGCAGAAATTATGGGCCGCTGGCTACCCAAATCAAACTAGATATTCATATACTTTCTGAGGTACGGACGCTTCTCTGCATTGAGATCAATCCGGATGCTGTCGCTAGATGTTATTGTTGCAGAATTATTTTATTTACAGGCCAATTTAATCCATCGTAGAAATGAATAAATAATTTATTTATTTATTTACTTCAATTGAAATGGTCAAAAACAGTAATTAAAAAAAGTTTAAACATACCTAAAGATAATGAGAAAAACTTCAAGTTGAATTTAAAATACGGCTTTCTGCCGCGGCAGTAATTGTCCGGGACAAAGAAGCGAGCCAGCTCAACATGTAGATCAGGTGCCACGAAGCATCTTGCAAGCTATGATAAGCTGATGTCGTGCTCGCCTCTGCAGTAGAAATTACAGTACGGCCGTCGACACCTGCTCCTGACACCTGTCAGAGCGACAATTCTAGTAGCTAATAAAGACCAAATTCGCAAAACACGTATTCGTTTGTATGAAACTGACAGGTGTCAGGAACGTATTTTCTCTTCGGCCGCACAATAATTAAAGACGAAGAAAAACAATAAAAATATATATTCGAAAAATAACTACAAGTCTATCGGCGGAAATGAATGTCTGTTGATGAATCACAGTTTCCTAAAAGCTCAATCTGTCTAGACTGATATGTCAGAGTTGTCTGGAAAACAATATCATATTATTCTTTGTGGAATCAACCACGTAAAAACGCTATTTGCGTTCTGTTTTTTATGTTCCTAGAAAAACGTAATTCAATGGATTCTATCTTAAAATCTTAGATATTGTAATTGTTATCTAAATAAAAACAGCCAATACAGATTTCTCAGAAAAAGTTTGCGCTTCGGCAATCATCGTCTATCTTCAGAAATACGACCGCGCGATGATGAGATCTAAATTGAAAGTTTGATTGATTGATTGATTTATTTATTTGTAGAAACATGAGTACATACAAGGCATGCAGGTTGTTCATAAACAAAAAAGATCCGTCATGTTCGGCCTTTGTGGCATACAAATAAGAAGGTGAATGAAACGTTTCTATTTATTATTATTTTGTTCATTAATATTATGATTTTATGATAAATTGTCATTGAACTCAAAGACAAAATGTCAAGAAATCGTAGAGAGCGCCGGTCACTATTACCGCTTGACTTCTCGCTGTACGCTCACGGTAGAACTGCATAGAGCTCACTGCACTAACCCGCGTTACTGCCGCCTGACGTCACACAGCGTTGTCTTTGCTTTTATACCTGTCACCAGAATTTTTAGGAAATATTTTGTACCTGTGGGTAGGTAATGGCCAAAAACATGCGCCAAAATCGGATTGTGTTGAAACAACATTGCCCCACGTTGACGATTTCTCCGGTACTCATCATCTGCCTAGCCTTTTCCCAACTACGTATGTTGGGGTCGGCTTCCAGTCTAACCGGATGCAGCTGAATACCAGTATTTTACATGGAGCGACTGCCTTTCTTACCTCCACAACCCAGTTACTGGGTAATACGATACCCTTGGTAAGACTGGTTGTCAAACTTTCGGGCTGCTGACGACCCGTAACGAAAGTACGAAGAGTCTGTCAAAGATCCACGAATGACAGCCGGGACCAACGGCTTAACGTGCTTTCCGAGTCACGGAGGGGTCTTGGTATATGAAGATGGTCACACATCCACGGACCAACCGCGGCAAGCGTAGCTTAACCTGATCGATCGACCCGTGCGGGTATTATCACTTAGCCACAAGCCCCTGTTTTCGATTTCTCCGGTAATATTAGTGCCATTAAAGATAATGATCACTAGCACCTATAGCCAACATAGGAACAAATATCAGTAGGTAATCTGTATTATACATGTAACGAGGTACACAGACGCAAAATACAAAATAATATCAAACAGATGGCTGAAATAACTGAAACATTTTTGTTGCGCGCGAGAATCCAAAATGCAGCATTGGCTACCTGCACTAATTGACCATTCGCTGTTTTTCAGAAGTGCGTGTTGCCATAGGTAATATTTTAATAACTGTTTAACCTTGATCCTTAAAATTTGTTTTGCCCTTTGAAGTGGCAAAACTGAGGCCGGCATCAAAGTGACAATCTATCAACAATAAAAATGATGCTAAAATTAACTTAAGGTACCGAAAAGCTTATGTCAATACTGTTGAATATCGTTGTAGAACTACGAAAGGCTTTGAAAGCGATTGCTAATTATCTAGGCCCTATTGTCCCAATTCCTCCTCGTACCAAGGCCCATAACTTTGTGGTTTTTCGACCATATACTGCCATTACAAGTGAAAAATTCACCAGTAACCCCACCACTTATACCTAAACACAGCATTAATGAGAGGAACACAAGAAACACATACAAAAAATCAACGCGCGTCTAATTCGTAACGAGTTTGACGCGGGTCGGCCATGACAGCTAGCCGTGACGTCACAAAAACCCTTAAGAACCAGGATTTGAGCGGACTTTCGGATGTGGAGTGACGGGTTGCATGCTGTTAGTTGGAAAGTTAATGGCACGTAATGGAATATTCCTGTTGTTGTTGACCGTTTTCCTGGAGTAAGATCAACACCTGTTTTTAGGAAAGGAAAGGTTGTGTAACATCTTTTTTCTAAGTGTTCCATTGAATATTTACAGCTCTGAAACAAAATAAGTTGTATGTAGGTGTAAACCTATTTAATGCTAGACTGAATTTACAAGTCAGATTACCGATCTTGCTGTAAAAATACTCGATGACTCGAAAATCCTAACTAATATTGTAAATTCGAAAGTGAGTTTGTTTGCTTGATACGCTTTCACGCTAAAACTGCTGAACGGATTTAGATGAAATTTGGCACACGAGTAGACCATGACCTAGAAAAAGGACAAAGGACCAAGGAAGGAAGGTTTATCCTGGATCACAGTTAGAATTCGCGGGCAACAGTTAGTAAGAAATAAATGAATTTTATAGTCCAATTTTCATACTTACTTACATATTCAATCTAGGTATCTAGGAACTGAAACTTCTCGAAAACTAAGGCGATCTGCATAAATCAAGAAAACTGTCAAAAACTGCCTCGGCTTAATTTTTTCTCCTCCACCACAAACGTTTGTTTTTCACAAACTTTTACACCTTTAAGTTTTAGCGTTTCCCAAAATAATCGAAAGAAAGACCATTAAAGAAACAAACTAAACCATTACTGGAGTTAGAGGCAGTAAGTTTTCATTACCTCTGTTGAGAACGAAGGGAGGATTCGATTCTGCCTGTTATTGACTCTTAATGGGTAATGAAGCCTCTTTTAATCTACGTGCAGTCTGCGTTAGGTTGGTGAATTTAGGCTAATGGTAGTAAAAAGTAGGTTTATTTTGCTATTTATTTCGTTTATTTATCTATTTACTTATCTAATTACATTTTTCAATGTTTCTTAAATTAGAAAAAATAAGTATAAAACATTAAAAAAAAATGTGATCCACCGATGTCGGGAGCAGGGTCCAAGCCCTTACAATGCGAGCCGTATCGAGGAGTACTGCTTTTTGAATCAGGCCCTTGATCCATCCACCTCACAAGAGCCTCGATAGATGTTGACCGTGGCTTTTGCTATTTTATGTTATTAACATAAAATGCTTACATATATACAGTTACTAGATTTCGACAGCGAGTTCGTCCGTTTTTCTTGTTTTAACATAAAATTTGTCCAATGGCATTATTAAAGCTTCCTATGAGTGAAAGAGTTGTTGGTAGATTACCCCCTACATACCAACTTACTACCCCTTTTAAATATTAGAATAGATTATAAATATATATAACATCAAAATATACAACTTCTTTACGCGTGCGGAGTTTGCCTGTAAGTAATTGTTGCACTGTTGCACCACACACTTTTGCATGTTACATTTAGCATAGAATCGGTGTAAACAATTGTTGGTGAACCAATAAAATAAAATAACAAATCGGTTTGGCATCAAATATTAGAGTTTTTGGAGTATTTGGCTATCTCATAATTTCGTGTGTTTCTGTATGACCCATTCTCACTATTTCTCTAGATACATCTTTTTTCTTTATTGTTTATTTTTTTTATTTTAGCCTATATAGTAAAGAAAATTGCTGGACAAAGGCCTCTCCCATATTCTTCCGCCTTTCCTTGAGCTGTGCCTTCTCCGTCCAATCGGTTAGGAACGAGCCCAAATCGTCACGCCAGTTTTGGTACATAGCAAAAATAGACAGAGACTTAATTAACTTATAATCGCCTACAGCTAAAATAATATGAGCCTCCTCTAACACTTATAAGGGAGGACCTTAAGGATTTTTTCGATAGAACTTGGTACAATCAGCCTTACAAAGATTTATAACTGGACAAGAATCTATTTAACTGTCTACAATATTTGTTCCTTAATATTGTATCAATGTGAAGCCACAAAAAATATTAGACACTTTAGTTGTACATACGCCAGCACATCAAGCTACTACAGTCTGTCAAATTTATTTAATAGATTTTCAACTTTGCCGCTAAGGCATTAGTTTCAAGGTTGATTGGGAAAATTTTACAGTTTTGTGTAGCTTGATGTGCTGGCGTCTGTACCTACACATTACTACTCACAAACTGTAGTCAATCAAAAGAATTCTGTCTACAACGTCTGAAAAAAATACAAATAATTCTTTATGAGGCTTACTTTGCTAAGCCCTGAGTAAATTTTAAAGCATAAAGAAATGTAATTATCATTCTCAAGAACGATTCAGTCTAGTTTATTCATAACAATCATAAAATTACATAATTGCAGCACACAAATATGCTAGATTGCCTTTAATTAGGGCGGCTATCAAAACAGGCGTTATTTCACAACAAACGCCTAATAACCGGCGGCATTTGTTTTCGAAATTAGACCATAATATCGTGTGAAATATCATTGTTTGCGCACCTGGCCGCTATTTGAAGCAAATTGAGCGTGAAGCATTAGGGATTAGTGCTGCAACTTACTGAGCTTGTTTTCGATAGTTTTGGGTAATATTACACGAGCCTTCCTATTAATTATAATATGAAGCTGAGTGTAAAATATGCCTACCGAGAACCTTTTTTTTGGGTGGTAAATCATCAAATAACTTCTCTCACTCCAGGTGGAGCAGGAGGGTATGTCAGACTTTTACTGATACTGGCACAGGCAACTGAAGGAACACCGGAGGGTTTTATCCTTCAGTTGCCTGTGCCAGGGGCCACGGTAACTCTTTCGAATAACCCGTGACCCTGACAGGCATCGGCTCTAGCGGACCCCATCAGTTAGTGCTGATAATAATTATCGCTTTGAGGCACGCGTGGAACACAACGCGGGCCTGGTCCTTACCGGACGCCGAGCTGCCTACCGAGAACCTGGTAGTCATCTTTTACTGCTACACTACTGAGCAGCAGGCGTAGCATGCCACCATAGAAACGGGTTTTGTCGACGGCAGAATTTCTTTAGAAATCATTCTACAATCTGTCATTTCGTCTATTCTACGCGTGTTGTAACAAAAATCGAGGCAGAAGGAGTCGAGAGAATACTATGTCACATAACTATACTTCGCTGATTGACTAAATTCCTTAATATTCGCGAGATACTCTCGTATTAATCGAACCTACATGAGAAAAAGAGCAACGATCTTGGCGAGATGTTAAATATAGTTGGAGGAAGGTAGGTATAAAATGCCTGTAATGACGTAAAATGATAAGAATTACTACGCTGGTGGAGCCGCAGTTACAGCTAGTAATCTATGGCTAAGCTATTCCACAAGATATTCTAAGTCTTTGTTAATACCAGATAAAAATCAGCGTCTAAAGCGAATGTTGCCTGAAAATATTCTAGCATAGAATAGAATACTCTCTATTATGTATCTACACCATAAATATTACAGATATAAATGTAGAAATTTTACAAAGGGTGACACAATGGGCGGTCTTGTCGCTAAAAGCAATCTTTTAAAGACAACCTTTGGATGGATTCTATATCTTTGTAAGAACTAGCCAAGATTAATATTAGTTATATTAGATAGATGGTCAGCAATGCTGCCCACCGCTTTGTCTCACTATACAAATCACTTTGAATGTAACAAAAGCAAAATTTGCCATAAATATCATACCACGCCTTCTCTGAAGAAACTTGCGAAAATTATTTCCATCATGAAATTTACCACAGTTCCCAAGTATATTGATGTATCATACGTCGCCTACCATCCCACGTAAATAAAATTATCCCTAGCCTCAAATATTCGGTGATAATGTGTAATTTTCAATAATACGAAAATCAATACGAGCTACGTAGGCTATTACGTCACTAATTGAGTCCCGTTCGGCCATTGGCTGGTTGCCAACAGTTCAGCTTTTCACTTCAACGGGATTATGCGGTTCTCTATATTGAATTCGATTGGTGTTTTGTTTCCCAGTTTTCGAGTTAGAAGTGAATTCTGTTGGCTCTTGTGGACTTTGATCCGGAATACGCGTTATTTTAAGAGTTCTTTCGTTGGGCAGGTTTTTTGTGGAGTCTGTCTTGATTGTGATTGAGTTTGGTTTCAGTATTGTTTAGTTTAGTGTGTTATTGATGGCAATCAGTAGAATCATTTCAGTCAGATAAGTCTTATTCAAAAGTCTCAATTTATTTATTTAAAATATTATTTTTATGTCTTTTAAATATTTGTTTCATCGGCTTAATTCTCGATCCCGTGGGAATTTCGGGATAAAAATTATACTTTGTCCTAATTCAGGTCATGGCCTACCCATGTGTCAAATTTCATTCATATCCGTTCAGCCCTTTAGCGTGAAAGCGAAATATTCAAAAAATCAAATCTTTTCTGTTTATAATATTTGTTTAGATTTGATTTCATTATTCATAACCTAGGAAATTCTATATTTACCTTGATTTCCTCCGATAAAAAATAACTTTCATTAAAAAAATACTGTCAAAAACTAAAAATACATACAATTTTATCATCGTCTTTGACGTCAGCGGATAAAAATATGCAAGACCAAATCCGTCAAACGACATTACCCAAGAATTTTGCGCACCAACCGTCCAAAGCGCAAAGTCAGCTCTTATAAATTCACGGCCTACCTCGGATTAAGCTGAAGACGAGATATCTTCATTGTGTTTTATTGTAGCCTTCTCTGAGGTTTTGACGGTATATAATTTAAATTATTCCATTATGAAGACGACCATTCCTCTTTGCATGAGCTTCGGGTAATATCGTCGGTTTGCTTTATCTTTTCTGGTTGGTTTCTGAGCTTGACGTGGTTATATATTTTCTAGAAAAATGCCTACGTTGGCTTCAAATCTAAAGTAAGGTAGAATTTATAATACCTAGGTTCCTTATCAACATAGGTATCCCTAGGTTCCAAGTTTCCTAGTTATGGGTCCCGGGTGATTGGCTACTGCCTATTACACGTTTTTTCTTGGTCATCAATATCATCCGCAGCCCAACTTCCCTTACTGCTACCCAGTATAAAAATTCCTTGATAAACTGTTTTAAAATAATCTGTTAAGCAGTTAAAAATCTGTGTTCGTTATCGAATTTGAACTGTATAATTTTATAACCACTGTTTATACCACGTAGTCAAAATATCAGATTTTCTGCTTCACGAAAAGTAACTAACCAAACAAAGATTTTGAAGGCAATTATTTTCGCACGTTTAATTTTTATTAGACCGAACGAATTTTCCGCTCCATAAATTGGATTTTAAAAATAAAACCTAGACTCTTGCTCTCTCTGTGGCTACTTTTTGGTATAAAAAGATAAATCTGGAGCTTTGCTTGGGGAAAATGAGTGGTGCCACAGGGCACTATTTTAGTTCCAGTGTAATTTATGTCATATATTAAGATCATTGCTATTTAGTCGGTATATTTAAAAAAAAAAATATTAATTATGTGTAATTAATGTTTGTAATAATAGAGCTGTCCGTAAATACTTTCCAAGAAATTGAGGCTTTAAATGAATGATTTAAAACACATTCATACTAAACTGTTAACCATAAAATCAAAAATTATAGGTTCACTGCAGCTTCAAAAGGAATATTATTATTTCAGTGTTCACCAATTGCGAATACAGCAATTAGTTCCAATCCTATTACGTTTTCCAAATCAAGTCAAGTGTCCGCTTCAATTTTGAAACTGTGTTTATTATTCTCAGTTTTAACGATAACTTGTTTTGATTGGAGGCATGTTGCGATATCTTCGTTAATTGCCGTCGGCTGGCATAGTGCCAGCTCCTGCACTGTAACAGCGTGAAGATACCGAGCAATATTTTTATTGTTTTCGGTTTTTATATGCTGTTTTACTAATATGGGTGTGACTGTGGCTGTCCTTATCTGTAGCTTTGTTCTTTTTCGGGTTTTATTTATTTGTCCTATGTCTTTGCCATGAGTATCTTTATTTTCTTTGTTCTTACGTTTTTGTGGATCAGTAATGTCGTCTGCTTCAAAACAAATTGGTGGATTTTGTCTCTCATCATTTATTATTGATAGATTACTACGTGAGCAATGGTGCTAGCTAACGACCGCGATTTACGTGTTACATTGTTGTAGGTTCGAACCCAGACAGACGTTTTACTTACTTTACTTACTCAAAATGAAGGGAAACATCGCGAGGAAATCGGTATGTCCTATTACCAAAATTTCGAAGACATGTGACATCTGCCAACCCGCAGTGGGCCCGCGTGGTGGATTACAGCCCACACCCTCTCACCGAGAGGAGGTGTCCCAGCAGTGGGAATATTATATTCTGATTATGCTAGATTACTATAATAATGATATTACTACTAGAAGCAAAGAATTATTGGAATCAGTTTTCCCAGAAATTCCACTCACTCAGCCTATTCACAATTTGAAACAACAACTCAACAACAAACTTCTAAACACCATAAATGTTAATATACCTTAATGTTGTTGGTCGCAATGATATCCTCTGAGGACGAACAGAACTCCAGCACATTGATTACTGTACCTATGAGTAAAGTGAAACTGCTGTTAGTCTTGTAATTGAATCGGGTATAGTCGATACTTTAACTTTCGCCATGCAAGCATTGATACGGGGAAAAGCTGATACAGGAAACCCAGATTTGGAGATGAAATATTACGATTAATAATGGAATTGGATTGTCAGAAGTTATAAAATGAGATTGGACAATATCTAGAGCATTAGTGAGACCTGATCTGGGTGATGATTGATTTTTGTTCAACTTAAAAGTTACAATAACCGGCTACGTCGACTTTTTTTTCTTTAATTAAGACGATCTCTCTGTGTTTATATTCACACCGTATATCGCCTTGGCAGCAAAATCCTGAACATAACACGACGATAACCTCTCTCAGAACAAGAATATAAATTTGCAGTCCGGTCAAAGTGATTTTACCTCTGATAGCAACAAGCTAACAGCAACTTTATTGTGACAAGAATAAAGATCACAGAGATTTTGCCAGACTAGACAATGGCAGCAACCTTATTAGACTGAGAATAAAGATCACTGTGGTTTGGACAGTGATGCAAAATCAGAGGTAAAATTTCTGTCAAAGAACGTTACCAATCTTATTTCCTACAAAACGTCAAAATTACCCTCAATTTCAAGGCTCGCATGCTATACTCCAAAAACGGTCCACACTTTAACTCACCTTATCCCTACTATGAGTTTTATAGCTTCTCGTTGCTAACTTTTGATAGCGGTTATAAACGTTACGATAACGTTTCACGCGGCACACTCAGCGAAACGATGCTGGATGAGCGCACCTTTTTATTTGGCAGTTTGTCTTAAAAACGTATTATTTTAGTATGGAGGTGTAATCATTTCTAGTATTTAATGGTGATGGTCCGTGGTACAGGTTTATGGTGGTAACTTCGTCGATAATGTTTTGGTTTTTGTTTGGATCGTTAGTGGTTTTATGCTTCGGTTGTCGAGTGTCTTGTTCCGCTACGTTGGGTTTTGTAGTTATGCTTTTTTGAAATATGCGTTGAAATATCTTTTACTAGCTTCTGATGTTCACTTCGTCCGCGTGAATGTCTTTTTGCCCCGACCCACTCTGTCACATCGTAACACCTCCCGTGGCATTTTTTTTTTTGTTTTTGTTTGTCTTCTCAGGGTGCTAGTGTGATGGTACGTAGCCTATAGCCTTCCTAAAATATTGGGCTATCGAATTCAAAAATATTTTTCAAATTCGGCTTGTACTTTTATTAGATGGAAATTTGAACTGTTAGAAAATCCATAAAAGAAATAAAGATAGATTCAAGGTGTGCTTAGATGGTAGGAATCTAAATTCCAATTCTAGTAATGCAAAAATGATTTTGTTTTCGTTTTCAATTAGCAACCAGAATACAATAAACACTTAAATCTATTTCCATGTATTATATTATTATTCAAATATATATTATTATTTAAGCAAAGTTCTCATTCAAATAACGAAAAACTTGTTAATTCAACTCTCGCTGGAACCGCCAGATCTGCTCACCTCACTTTAATTGTGAACAAAAGACCGGAATTTTAACACAAGCGGATATACTGAACTCCTGAAATTAATTTAGAATTCATTTCAATGGCTTTATTATTTTCAGTGAACTTTCGTGAAATTATTTTTGTTGACTACCTGCTGCCCTCTGGTGGCGGAGTTGTGTACTGAGTCTGTAACTCGATTACGCAAAAAGCAAAGTGTGAACAGTTATTATTGATGGGGTGACCCTAGTCCTGACCACAACGCTTATGTGGTTAAGAGGAGGAACATTTTAAATGTAATCAGAAAATGTTCTAGTCATAAAAAAAATGCATAGAAAGATGTGGAAAATTACTAAAGCTTTCCTATAGTCAGATACGTGCTGTCTTGTCATCATACTTGTTATGTGCCATATAATTCTTGTTTAGTACTGGTTACGGGTCGTCAGAAGCCCGAAAGTCTGATAACCAGTCTTAGTAAGGTGTTTCATATTACCCAGTAACTGGGTTGTGGAGGGTTGTCGAGGGTTGTCGTCTTCACTGACAAACTTTTAGGTGAAGAAATTTACGGGCACATAGATGGGAATCAACATCGATGGATGATTGGATGTATATCGTATTACCCAGCAACTGGGTTGTGGAGGTCAGATAAGCAGTCGCTCCATGTAAAATACTGGTACTCAGCTGCATTCGGTTAGACTGGAAGCCGACCCCGACATAGTTGGGAAAAGGCTAGGCAGATGATGATGGTACTTATTTAGTACTTGTTACTATATCAAAGTATGTAGTACTTAAATAAGAACTTTTTATATATCCTATTCAAAATTACTGAAGCTCTTCTATAATCAAATACGTGCTGTCTTTATAACATGGCTTGTTACTAATCATTGCAATATTTTATTTTCGTTTTTTGCCAAGACTTTCTGGTTTCTGGGGCCAAAAGACAGTTTATTTAATAATAATATTGTATATAGATGTTCTGACAAGTCTTGATTTAACAAAGACAATATGAGAATCCAAACGTATTCGTTCCTTTTTATAGGTGCCTTCTTGTAACAATAGGATAGTAATTCTCTCAGATACTCCCGTAACATGACCTACATAGATCGTACAAAAACATCGAAGCGAGCCAAAATCACAACAACATCCAATCACTAACTACGGCTAATATCGCCAATCGATATGAGAACCAGATATAAAAGCACTTTCGGATAAATAAACAACGGGTATTGGGTTTCATCAACTTTGCCCGGGTGGAGTGGGTGAAGATAAACACAATACGGGATAAATTTGAATCTCCAAATGTTTTGTATTGTCCTGATGCTAAGACATTTTTGGTCGCCTTGGTGATCCGGGAGAGAAAGAAATAATATCCTTCAGATGAATATCGCTGAACAAAAGTATGGTAATGGGGATACACATTGATAAATTCCAGATAATGAGCAAATTACGGTATCATATTAGCTACTCCTAAGGGTTTCACTATTATCCCCAAAGGAAGTACTTTATGCACCTGTGGCGGCATCTATACCGCCACATGCGAACTACGCATCACACTGACGTCACTCAAAATCCTGCATCGCGCAATAAAAGTTTACCGCACGACTAGCACATATACAACGTCCCTACATCAATCGTCGGGCAGTTAGTCCACCAGACACAAACCCGTCTGGTCGAAGGATCATCCCTTTTCTATAGAGGATGTGTGAACTTTACACCCTGTTCCTCATACCTCTATACTAAACCAAAAGTATTCTATTTGTTATCCAGGGTAAGGTATAAAAGTGTGTGTAAATCCTCTGATTCTGTTCAACCATTTATGAGTAAACAAATATCCTCAAAAACTTAGACGTGTAGTATTTGGTAAGATTTGCAAACTTAACGATTGACTACTAAGCCTAAAATCCTTTGCACTTAGCTTCTGAGATCAGTGGCAGTCTTGTCGCCTTAATTCAATTAATTAGTGTAAAGAGACTAATTTGATCGATGACAGGACCTGTCAGGAGCAACTACTATGCTAATACATCGTAGAAACGAATTAAAATAATTGTATACAAAAGAATACAAACAATTCTTGAGTTTGTTTCGCCATTTATTCTCAAGGGTAGTCAGATAGGAAATGTCGACTACATCTAGCTATTTTTAGGGTTCCGTACCCAAAGGGTAAAAACGGGACCCTATTACTAAGACTTCGCTGTCTGTCCGTCCGTCTGTCTGTCACCAGGCTGTATCTCAAGAACCGCGATATCTAGACAGTTGAAATTTGCACAAATTATGTATTTCTGTTGCCGCTATAACAACAAATGCTAAAAACAAAATGAAATAAATATTTAAGGGGGCTCCCATACAACAAACGCGATTTTTTTGCCCTTTTTTGCTCGATATCAATAATGGCAACAGGTAGGCATTTGAAATATTCACAAAATACTCAGTTGTATTTTTACTTAAATTTTAAAATAAATGTTTAAGGGGGGCTCCCATACAACAGACGTAATTTTATAGATAATGGTACGGAACCCTTCGTGCGTGAGTCCGACTCGCAATTGCCTGGTTTTTTATTTTAATACGACGTGGAAATGTGATTCCCTTAAGCGATCTACAGAATAAACAATTTCAAAAACCATTTTCATGAATTTCCTCCTATCTCTCAACACGTGTATCCTAAATCACAGTTCTAACCCCACGACCCCTTTAAACTTTTCAGTTTACACCCTGTAACTTAACTGCACGTGTAACAGCAAAATTCAAATGTTACATTACATCAAACATGACATTTGACTTCGCCTCTCAACTTGGAGCACGTGTCGGAATACATTACAAACAAACAACTCGCGAACAATAGCGAACATGCAGTGAACATAAATAAAAACACAATATTACGCGCGGAAATCCTCCGTGATTACTGAGCACATGTTTGCATACAGCAATTGTAACATAACTTGCGCAAACAAAGCTTGATCCCCATTTAAACTGTGTTTCGCGTGCAAATATCGAAAGTTCGAGATTTCATTTCCTCTTGGAACGATGGGCGCTTTTCATAACTCATTATATCGTCCGGTATTGTCCGTGCGTGTTCGGAAAACGTCGGGGAAGTTCGGTGTTTTGCGTGGGATCGGGAGGTTGATTAGAAAAATGTTGTTTTGTATTTACTTTATACTGAAAATAATTCTATTTTTCAATTGTGATGGGTATTGTTGTATGAATGATATGGACATTTTTTTTAAATGACAAGTGTATTATTATTCCTATTATTAATTTAAGTTGATATTGAACTATTTATTTTTATTGTAATTTTTAAATGTTTTCTATTTCTAATCTTAAATTTTTAATGAGTTGACATTGAAAATTTTCTTGTAGTTTGTAATTTTTAGTTGAGTTATGTTGTTAATTTTTAAATGTGTTACTTGTATCATGTTAAATTATTTCTATTTCTAATCTTAAATGCTTAAATTCATAATGAGTTCACATTGAAAATGTTATTATAGGTAATTTTAGTTGAGTTATATTGTTATTATTATTGCTTTATGTGCTACTTGTATTTTGAATGTTATTTTTTTTTAATAATTATTTTTATCATATGGGACGATTTCAAACACAATGTAAATGGTTTGTAAATAAATAAATGAAAATGAAATTTGTTGAAGTAACGATTGAACTGGCAATGATGAGAAATGGTATCTTCTTCTAAATTGTAGTTTCTATTAAAAAAAAATACTGTCTATTGCGTTGATCTATTCGCTTACCAAACCTGAAAATATAGCAATTTTGCTACAACGTGTGACATACACGAGCGTTGTAGAGAGCGGCACGTTGTCAGCAGCTGCTGCCGACGCGTCGTCGGTTGTCGCCGACATGCGTACACGCTTGCAGCTGCCTCTGCCGTCGACGTACACTTCGTCGACAACACTAATAGTCCATCTATCAATCTCATATCAAAATTCCACAAAAATCTCATCCGTAATAAATTACTTTCCGTTTACTTTTCGATCAACATGAATTTGATGTAAAGAAGTGTTAAAAACTAATTAAATATTTTAATGAAACGATGCCATCGCTAAGTAAACGTTTTCTCTCTTATTACAATTGTTCGGTGAATTCCCGATTATGCCGCCCGCCCTGCCAAACCGGAAACTGCCGAAGGGCGGGCGGGAAGTTATCATCTACAGAGTAACACCTCGACAGATGTAGAATGTAAATTAATAATTCAGTTTTTTCGTTGCTTTTCATAATTCCGGGAGTCCATTTTTCCTCATCTTTATTGGTGTGTACCCGTTGAGGTAAATTAAATGGTATTTTTAGAAATAATAAGCTTTTTGAATGTTAATTGGTTTACTTTTAAGCTTCTTATACTAAAGAATATGCCGTGGTTACGCGAGGCAATCGTTTTTGGACTTGAAAGGACTCTGAACGAATTAAGTTCTTCATTTTCAATGGTTTATGAACGTTAATCCTGTGTGAGATTAATACGAGTCATGATACTAATGAGTTTTGAAATTATGTAGGTATGTACAGTCACTAAAAGAGATAAGTACCAGGGTCATTGGATATAGTTGAAGTTTATTAAGAAACCGATGGATGTTTACGAATGAAATTTCATTGGATTTGATTTGTTTTATATTAACTAAATTAAATTTTATTCGAAAACATTCATCGGTTCCCTTGGCGACCCTACGTAGAAATGCGACTTTAGGTTAGGTTAGGTTTAGGGTTTCTAAGATATCTCTGATTAATGGTCATGGAACACATCGTAAAATGCAGAATAGCTTACTCACAGTGGACAAGTGTAATGACTGATGATCTGCCTATCTGTCTTTGCTGTTAACGACGAGGGTCAAAAAACCAGATTGGTATTCAATATTTTATTTTTGAAAATTGCTTAATTTCTTTTTAAAAAGTTATTATAGGATCCGTTTTTGGGAAAATAGAATGTTCAGTATTACTTGGGTACAAACTACATTTTTGTGTTGTACTTCATTAAGCAAAAAGCTAATAAGATGCGACGTTCATTAGATTCTCCGTAAACCACAAACGTTCAAGTAAATGAACACGCATACCAGTGAGAGACTTATTTACATTTACTTAACTATCTATATGGATACGATTAAGTAATACTACACCTCCACGTCATTTCCATAACAGTCACAAACACACGCAAAAATATCCTTTATCTCTTCACTCTAAAGACTACTTTCTTGTACATGGCCCCTTGGAAGTTTCTCAGAACCCAAGAACAGCCTTAGGCGAATAATCTGCGCTGTTGGTTTACCCCCTTTTGCGTCAAAAATAAGTTCCCGTCAAAGATAGGAAGCTGAGTTGGACCGTTATTTGTCAGATGCAAGGTACTAATTTCCTATTGTTCTGATGACCTTATTTCCGTAAGCTGTTTGCGTCTGACGAATAATAGATAATTTGTCGTAATTAGGTCATCCTGTATTTCGTTAACCATGTTTCTTGGGGTATTGTGTGCCTTGTATTCAATGTTGAAGGGTATTGTAACATAAATGATTGTGTTTCATGTAACGTTTTTCTGGAAAATTTGAAAGCTAAAAAGGTTTTGTGAAACCTTTCGGAGTTTTTTTTTTCGTAATTATTTTTGCTTCCTTGCCAATATATTTCGTAATAGCAAGACTATGTTAGGTACCATTTGTAGAAGAATTCTGCTGCCCAAAATCTTTTCAAAAAAGTCAAACGTGAAATCATTTATTTAAAAAATAATCACTAAGGCACTTTTGAACGTCAAGATTTACAAAAAATAGAATTGATTCCAGTTGCCCCGTAAAAGGTTTCGTATGGAGAAGAATGGGCAAGAAACTCCACCGTTATTTATTCTTTTAAAATGCTTAACAATATTTTGTATACATTCATTATATAAATATAATTTATATGTGAAAACCCCTGCCCCAGCAACAATCGCAAGTTACGGGACGACGGAGTTTCTGCTATTTTTTAAATTATATTTTGAGTTCAATGAAGCCTTAATTTTCAATTCACTTTGAAACATAAATCACGTCTTATTCGCTAAAAATATTAACACCCAAAAGGAAAACGTCACCACTATCTCAAACCGTGTCTATTTCTACGTCAGCGGCTGTAACGACACGTATACGGCACGTGTACGACTCGTAATGTATTTTGGCACGCCGCCAGGATTCCTGCAATGCCTATGCGATCGGCTTTCCATCCGATTTGCGGGCCGATTCAACCCGCCAGGTCTATTCCGAAAGCTCCACGATTGGTTTCACTCTGTGTTAGACGTGACCTAAATCTATTTTGAGTTTAATTATAAAATGTCTCTTCCTGTATCGGAGAGGCTCGTAGGATTTATTTCTTAATATCTTTCAAGACACTTTTATATTTTATACGAGAAATCTTTTACGCCGATATTCTGTGGACGAGTCTCTGTGTATTAAAGTATATGTCTAAGCAGTACGAATTATTTTCGCCGTCTATACACGCATAGTTTAAGCCCTAAATAGTTTTAATTTTATTTTGATTACATATGTAATTTGGTTTTGAACATCGACTAGACCAACTTGCAAAAAGACTTAGCCTTAATCAAGTGTAGTAACTTGAACAAGTTATGATCCTTTGAAGCGAACACTTAAAGAGATGCACAAACAAATAAATGTTGCCAAGAATTTTATGTAATTTGGTTTTGAACATCGACTAGACCAACTTGCAAAAAGACTTAGCCTTAATCAAGTGTAGTAACTTGTACAAGTTATGATCCTTTGAAGCGAACACTTAAAGAGATGCACAAACAAATAAATGTTGCCAAGAATTGCATTTAAAACTTACCCTGCAATGTTTCGCTAATGACCATTTTCCAACTATGTCGTCCAGATAGTTGAAAACTTAGTTTTATAAAATGTCATACTAGAAGTCTCAGTAAAGTTGTAGTGGAGTCGTTTCGAAGCAATACGCGCCAAGGGAAATCATAAGGATCGACCTCCTGATATAAGGATCCATTTATAAGACGACATGCTTGCTTGCTTACATAAGCAGCTACTTCGTGATATCCATAAGCAGTATCCAGGACTACGTTTGTATTCAGTCAAATGTGCTATTGTTCCTGACACTAAACAATTCTGCTATGATGAAGTGGTCACAATATGGAGATTAAGAACGGATTTCGCGTAACTAAGAGATCCTATTTAGGACAGGATAGTCTTATTATGATGAAGCGTATTGTTAAATGTAATATTAGTGAGTCTGGAAGATTCATTTTGTTTGAAGGATTCAGAGCCTTTATTGGAGAATATTTCTGAGAAATTCAGTACAAATAGAGTTGAGTAAGCAAATTATTTGTAATATTCCTTTATAGTACAATAAAATATAAATGCTGCTTAGTCGTTTGTGCCAAAAATAAGCCATGAAATGGACACGAGTAAGAATATGGCTTCCTTGCAAGTCGTAAGAACCCGAAATATGGGAGGCATACAAAGTGATTTTTATGTAGAAAGGGGAGCCTCACAGTCTTATGGTAAGTACCATGCATAGTCATCCAAATTGTGTGAGTTACGCAAGTGTTGGCAATCTTCTAAATAAACCCAGTACCCGAATACTGTAGTGCTATAAGCTATGATATTAGGCGACATACTTTAATAAGAGGGTTGCCAAAGAAAATTCAATGTAGGCTTACGACAAACAAAAACCTATTCAAACATATTTTTTTCAAGTTGTTTGATTTGCCAACAGGTCTCGGGTCTATTTTGAATTATGAGTTTGCTTGTGACTATTAGGATTTGTAAGGGATATTTACGACGATAAACGGTTTGCTGAAAAAAAAAACAATAAGAAATAAACAAAACAAAAATAAACAATTCGATCATGGATTAGGAGAGCACACAATCTAACGATTGGTAAAATCGGCCAAGAAAATAGAACGAGCCGAAGTTAAGCCGGATTAAAATGGACTTAACGAAAAATCTGCAATGCGCACTGACTTTTATAAATGCTTTTTTTTAAATGCTGCTTTTATTCGTTTCATATAATTTTATATTAATATCTGTTTAGATTTTCCCCTAAAGGAAAACTACTTGTGAGTGTATCTTACAAAATAATCTGTGACACTGGCAATATTATATAGCCACTTTCCGGGTCTATTTCTTCTACAATTTATAACCACTAACATAAAAGCTAACGATGGCAGTTAAAATAATAAGAAACGATATTACTGAGATAAGCTGAGTAATGATAGAATCGGCTTTAGTGCGAAGTTTATAGTCCTCTTAATTGATCTCAAGAACCATTCCCACCCGAATTCAAATTGTTAATACATTATAATGGAAGTTCCAATGTTAATGGTGAAAAAGAAGTTGCCGTACCGATCAAAATGGTAATTGTTCTGAAAACTGCCGGCAAAGCTGAGTGAATCATTCACCACTCCACGGCAATTTAACAAAAAGCCGAAACAGATATGTAAGTGGATGATAAAAATTGGATGCGATTCACTTTCCGTAATAGTCGGCATGCTCGGGGGAAATCACCAAGTATAGCTTCAATGTATACTGCACAACCTAAACTTTCAACTGATGTAAAAATGGTTGAGGGATTCGAAGGCCTCAGTGAAATCCTTCGGAGTAGCTCCAACTGTCTTAATAAATACAAGCTCGTCTTATTGAGTGCTATTGTCGTCACGGCGAATATCTTTTTCGTTTATCTATAAGAAATTACTACCTATAATATATTTATTCCGTTTTTCCTCTTAGGTGGGCTCACTAGACGGTGTATTAATATTTTATGATATAACACTTATCCTTCGCTCGTTTTCCTTATCTGACTCGGATACTCGTGTCTTGTTTATTGATCTAGCTTGACAAGTATAGTATCGGTGGCATGAGTGTACGAATTTAATTCTTTAGCTGCTTCACTATCCAATTGTTACCATAGACATGCTGTTGTTACTCCTACCCCCTGTCCTGTCCTGTTGTTATCTACTTATCTATATTAATATTATAAAGAGGTAATAAGTTTGTAAGTTTTTATGTAGGGGGTAATCTCTTGAACAACTAGTCGGATTTGAAAAATAGAATAGAATATTATGTACACAATAAATATATTATTACAGAAAAAAAATATAGAAATTTTACAAGGCGTGACACGATGGGTGGTTTTATCGCTAAAAGCGACGTTTAAAGACACCCTTTGGATGGATTTGGAAAAAATCTTTTTGATAGCCCAATTCTTGAGGAAGGCTATAAGCGGTTTAACTTCACGCTATGACCCTTAAGAGCCGAGCAAAAAGAAAAAAGTCAGAAAGAACGCCAAGCGAAAACGAGCTGCAGTGATGCGATGCGATGCGCGGGCAGGTGATGCGATGCTACGGGATGGGCCAAGGAACAAGAAATTTTAACGCGGACGAAGTCGTAGGCAGCTAGTACCTAATATTATCATTGGTAGAACTCAATAAAAAACTAATTATATTAAAATTTTATAATGCGAGCCACTTCACCCACTGCTCCCGAGATTAGGAAATATCGTTCCTTCCTTGTGGTTCAGACCCGTGAAAAATGGAATCGTTAGAAAAAGTATTTATTGTGACTCGTACAAGAAGATCACAAACTAAAGTAAACACAGTCAAAAATAAAAAACCAAATTATATTAAAAAAAAGGTAACAAAAAAAAATGAGACAGAAAGTCTTAGACGAGGCCGAAGGGCTCCTAGAAGAAAAAGCGTTCATTGGTGAATTACCTTCAAGATCATACATCAAATCAAAAGCTTCGATTGGTAACAATAACAATTCATTAGAGGACCACATTATCATCACGTCCATTACTCTTCACCGAACGAAAAAATCAACTAACGTTCGTCGACGGTTAAATCTCTTATAAGTAACACGACACTTTCCGATCGGCTGCCAATTTTGGTTATTGTTTCCGCGGTACGTTGACACTGTCATCTGACCAGAGGGGTAATTCTCGTAATTTTAAGAACGTTCACAGTCTGATCTCAGTCTCAATCTGTCAAAAATACGTCTAATTTCCCTACATTTTGACAAGTTTTTGACATTTGTTTGTCGCCGAGATGAGACTGCGACTAGATTTTGAACGTTTTAAATTACCGGAATACGGGCTCAGTGGTGGACAGGTTTAAGCTGGGCAGTCTTCTGAAACATAAAATAATAATAATGCGTTTCAAATTTGCTTGTCACTGTTTTTGATCCGTTGATATTTCATTTCCTTTGGAGATTCGATGGACTTCTATTTCATGACTTTTCATTTTTCAGTTTGGCCTATTGCAAAGATCTATTTTACTTATAATGCTCGGTTCCTATAAAAAATAACGAACCGTATTGCTTACCTATGGTAGCATTTTTAATTGCCAACCTGGACACATACATAGATTCGTAAGCTACTCGTAATTTTACCTATGATAGTTACTTCCATACGGGAGTGTCTACTATGCAAAGCTATGAGGTCTTTATTTCATTGTTGGTCAAGATACAAGAGACTTAATTTTAACCAATAGCGGTCCGTGAATTCTAGGAATCGGCCATAAGTCAGTCTTGGTAGCGGTATATTTGTTAGACATTCAGTAAGTTTCTCCATAAAAATGTTACGAAAAATATAGTTTTAAAATGAGTAGATATGCAATTAACTGCTCAAAGAACGGAGAATTCTCTTCTCAACTAACATTTACCTATCTCGCAAGAGATCTTCACAGAAACCTTTTCAACAAACAAAACAACATTGTTCCTAGAACCGTTTATGTTGCAATAATAATTAAGTATCACTGTAGACTGTGGAGCCAGCACAAAAGAGAATAGAAAACGCTAATTGTGTACAAAGCTAAACTTTATTTTGAACCCGGACGGCCAGTGTATTGGTTAGCACCTTAAGTAAGGCGGGGCTTTAGTTCTAGCGAGTTTACAAGGTGATGTTTTGAAATAGCTAATATTTTTTTCAAATCAAATCATTTATTTGCATAACACAGGTTCAAAGGATGTTACGAAAGGTTCATAAAGTACACTGTATTATAACGATGTGAAGTGTACAAAAATGTTAGGAACATTATGACACAGTCATTCTTATTCAGTTTTCTTAAAAAATTACATTGTAATTGAAAATATAGATAGAAATTCAATTTAGTTGTACATCAAATTAAATCTGAACTAATAAATTATAAGAGTAATGTCAAGCAAGTTAATAATATGCTTATCGTTCGATGTAGCTTATATATTTGATGTTTAAAATCACTTTAAACATCAAATATATTGAAAATATATTGATTTATTGAAAAATTCAATCTGGGATTTACAAAATGTCTAATGCAATGATTTTTAAAAGATAATTTATTTTTGTTATAAGAATCAAAAAATTGTAGGGGCACATCATAATCACCCTATATTGTTCCCACTGCTGGGACACAGGCCTCCTCTCATCGAAACGGAGTGGGCTATCATCTACCATGCGGACCCAGTGCGGGTTGGTAGATGTCACATGTAAGACACAATGTTATGTAAAATTTTTGAAATCGCATTTTGTTTTTGATTTTTGCTAAAGATTTTCAAATCACCCAACTAATCCATTAACCAAAATCTCCCGTTCCTTCTGCTTTCACCTCAAAACCCGTTTCAGTAGTTTCCTTTGTATCTCCAACAGCACCGCTCACGACCGCACCTCACCCATTCCGTTCGTTAGCGTGTATCAGTGCTCCCTCATTGAAAGCTGCCGTCTTTGTTACGGCGCCAATTTCCCCGGATATCCGGAAACTGATCGCAGCCTCCAGCCCTTTGAAGCAGGCGTTACCTAGAATTGACCTTTAGTCTCTGGGTGTAATGATGGAGCTGATGTTTGATTAAAGGGCTATAAATAGAAGATGGAGGCTTTGAAGGGCGCCGTGTTGTGGGTCTTAGATAGAGGTGAAGGTGGACAGGCTATAGACTTATAATATGGCACACGTGTATGGGCGTTCTGCATGTATATACGAAGTCCGCAAAAAGATTTTATTGGGTACTAGCTTCTGCCCGCGGCTTCGCCCGCGTGGATGTCGGAAGTTATCCCACGGGAACGTGCTACCAGGATAAAAAGTATGTGCTTCCCCAGGATGCCATCTATCTCTTTGCCAAATCAGAAGTTCAGTGGTTTAGGCGTGAAAATGTAACATACAGTTTCAAGTTCAAATCCTCCCCTAAAAACCGAATTACCCCTTTTTGCCCCATCAGGGGTCAATTTGCGACAACTTTACATACTTATTATTAATTATTTTCTGCCGAAAGTATCAATACTGAGTTTCGAGTTAATCGGATCGCGCATTCAATTTCTTCCACACAAACTTCAACACCCCTATATCCCCCTTTGAGGGGTAGTTTGAAAAACTTATATTGATAACCTTTATTACTTACTTAGGCAAGTATTGTTGCCAAGTTTCATGTTTATTAACTAAATTAATAAGATTTTTCATATAAACTATAACCCCGATTTCCCCCCACAGGGGTGGAATTTTAAAAAAATCATAAAAATTCATTACTTGACTCAAAGATTATTTTATTTATACCAATTTTATAATTAATCAAGCCACTTATTATAATCCTCCCCCGTAAAATTAACTACCCCTTTTCACCCCGTTAGGGGGTGATTTTCGAAAAACCCTCATACGTGTTATTATTTATTTTTGTCTTAAGTACACTGAGTTTCGTGTTAATCGGACGGCGCGTACAAATAATAATGATAAACTTTATTGCTTACTTAGGCGAGTATTCATGCTAATTTTCAAGATTATTAATCTAACGAATAAGATTTTTCATATAAACTGTATCCCCGCTTTTCACCCCCACAGGGGTGGAATTTTGAAAAATCATTTTGGATGTGTTCATAACTTGATTCAAAGATTATTTATACCAATTTTCGAGTTAATCAAGCCACGCTGTAAAATCCTCCCCTGTAAAATTGACTACCCCTTTTCAGGCCATCAGGGGTACATTTTCGAAAAACCCTGATACACATTATTCTTTTCTTTCAATTTTAGGTATAAACACTGAGTTTCGATTAAATCGGACCGCGCTCTAAAATTCTTCCATACAAAAGTTTATTAACTCAAGGAATAAGATTTTTCATACAAACGAAATCCCCCCATTTCACCCTCTCAGGGGTGGACTTTCGAAAAACCCTTTCTTAGTGGACACCTACCCTTCACGAAGAATACACTCTCCAAATTTCATGTCTCTAGGACCAGCGGTTTAGGCTGTGCGTTGATGTCTCAGTCGGTCAGTCAGTCAGTCAGGACTTTGAATTTTATAGGCGCGAGACGCGTCGAGCGTGATTCAGTATTCACGCGCGATGGCTTATTATTAGCGTATTTCATGTATAACTTTGGTGTTTCTATACCGATTTCTATGATTCTTTTTTATGGAATAGTTAATAATGTTAACTTTTTAAATTAAGAATGACTGAGAGTGTTATAAATGTAAGAGTAGACAAATATAATCAGAAAGCTTCGAACTGCTAAGCTATCGGGAGTTACACGTGTTATTGTGAGTCAACCATAAAAGATAGACATATGCTGTCGTGGGATATTTTTTATATAATTTTAAGGAGAATATTTCCGTCATACATAATTTCTGTGTAGCTTTAACCATTATGGTTGCACACGCGACGGAAGCGTAAAAAATGGAGTAACTTCTCCCGTTTTCCCAACATTTCCCTTCACTGCTCTGCTCCTATTGATTGTAGCGTGATGAAAAGTATACTATAACCAGCTCAGGAGTATGAAAAATAATTGTACCAAGTTTCATTAAAATCCGTCGAGTAGTTTTTGTTTCTATAACGGTTATACAGACAGACAGACAGACAGACAGACAGACAAAAATTTTACTGATTGCATTTTTGGCATCAGTATCGATCCCTAATCACCACCTGATAGTTATTTTGGAAATATATTTCATGTACAGAATTGACCTCTCTACAGATTTATTATAAGTATAGATGTTGCTTATGTCCATGGGAAAAAGACTTGAGTTCATTTACGAGTACAGACTCATATAGAACATAGTTACTGCATACGTTTTGAATATGTGGACATTTTTATTACGGGGTACAGTGAGTAACATTTATTTATTAGGGATCTCCAACAAAGGATACACATATACAATATAAATCAGAATAATAAGAAAGTTTCTTTTCCGTGAGTTCCTTCAATTATAGGGGAACACACAACAGCATGCAAATATAACTAGGAGTAAGCACGATAAAAATAAAAAATAATTATAAAATCCTTTATTTAATATGACTAGAAAGTTTGAACAAATTATTTGGTAATTAAACAAATGAATTAGCTCCGATGCAGATTCGCACTTAGCCCTGAAAAGTTTTGCTATATAGCCACAATATAATTTATAAAATTTTTAAATATACATTTTTTAGCTACATTCTGGCTACAATTTAATTTATACACTTTTTCAATTACATCTCCTTCCGCATAACATTATAGAAACCCCTTGCACCAAATTACAGAGGCCCAAATCTTCCCGCTTACTTGTAAACCTACTATCTCCTCTAACACCGCTCTTCGCTCGCAAAATATTTATCCCTAAAGAGTGTTAGCCAATCTCCCTTGATTATTTCATCCCCCCAGGGCGAGTAGATAAATTGTGACGTCCTTAGCGCCCTGAGCACCCCTACGATTATACTCCTGCAACCTCTTAATATTGATGAGCCAAAAGAACCATTACTGGGTTGGAATAACTTGGTTAATTTATTATTACGCTCGTTTCCAATTTGGATTATTTAAGACGTCTAATGCTGGTTAGAGATAAAGTAATATAATAAGGCGTCTTGGTGCGGATTGTTTGCGAGGTGACTTTGCTGAAGAAAATAATATTGCCTTCAGTTCCTCTTGATAAATTAGGTACTGTAGAGGCATGCAACCCCCGCGAGTGCCTTATAAGTAGACTAGCAGCGCCCTGCGGTTTCACCCGCATAAGTTTCGATTCCGTGAGAATATTGGGATAAAAAGGATTATGTGTTAATCCTGGTTACAACCTATCTGTGTGCCAAATTTTATCCAAATCCGTGCATTCGTTTTTGCGTGAAAGAGTAACAAACATCCATCCATCCATCCTTACAAACTTTCGCGTTTATAATAGGTAAGAAGTAGGATAGGAAGTAGAAATTAGGATGGCACAAATAGAGACAAAAAATATTTGTATTAAGAATAAAGAAAAAACAATAAGGAGTCAGCTTAGCTGATAAGCGTCTGACACAAGATGAAAAATGTATAAATGTATTAAAACGTGAACGGTTTTATAGGAATATCGAAGTTATTTATTTTATATTTAATAACAAGTAACAAGAGACTCAAATATGTTATTAACAGTATTTCTTAACAACTACGTTAGTAAACTTAACCTACACACTTGGCTCAACACTGCAATATAGTTCATGCGAATCGCTGCTACAAGCTCAACACCGATGTGGAAACTTTGCAGCAGCGATTTACATACAAGCAGTCCAGTCTGCTCGCGATACACCGTAATATAATGTTGGGGCTGGCCCACACCCGGCGCACCAGAGAGGCGTATCTTTTTCGCATAGTAGCGTAGAAGCAATCGACACGAGCTTTAGCAAACATTCAAACCCACGCAAATTTGCAGTGGGTGATTTATATGACAAGCCATTTAATATAGCCATCCCGGTACCGAGAACTTGTTAAGAGCTCACAGTAAACAGACTTACACATATACATTTGTGTGTACTTTACCCGGGAATCACAGTAAAACATATCACTTGACAATTTGTCGAGTCGGCTTAGGGAAGCATAATCTGATACGGATTATTTGGATTTTACCTGAAATTCCAATTCAGAAACCCAACTAGACGATAAGGAAAATACCGCATTCCAAACTGGTTTCGATAGCAATAATAATTTTAACCCTTAATCCTTCGTATCGTATCGAACGTGGACCCACGCGAGACGCAATGCCTTTTAATTTCTGGTTTCGATAGCAATCATAATTTTAACCCTTAATCCTTCGTATCGTATCGAACGTGGATCCACGCGAGACGCAATGCCTTTTAATTGTTTCTGTAGTTACGGCATTCAACCGATTAATTACATTATCATTGTCCTTGCGTTTGGCACTTCATTATTTTCAGATAATCATAACTTAAACTCTACTCGACTATCTCAAACATGGATCTTTTGACCAGCATCTGTACACAATGGCCCACTATCTCTCCACGAAACTGACAAAGTTGGGTTTAACGCTACAAATGACTTCCAGGCAAATAACTCAAGTCTGCGGTCACAAAACGGATAAGAGCTTGATAAACCGAATAGTGAAGTAAAGTTTAGTGAAACTTCAGATGCAGTGGCACGTTTTAATAGACTAATGATCTTTAGGAGAGAAGCGGAGTTTCGTTTTGGTAAAGTAAGTTGGGAGAATTCAATGAAAAGAAAATGGATTTAAAAAAGGGTAAGAAATTCCAACCCACGTTCCACCAGCAGGCCAATTTTCGTAATTTAAAACGATCAAAATCTAGTCGCAGTCTCATCTCGGCGACAAACAAATGTCAAAAACTTGTCAAAATGTAAGGAAATTTGACGTATTTTTGACAGACTGAGACTGAAATCTGAAGGCCAATAAAATTCTCGTAAGTTAAAATGTTCAAAATCTAGTTGCAGTCTCATCTCGGCGAAAAACAAATGTCAAAAAATTGTCAAAATGTAGGAAAATTAGTGGTATTTTTGACAGATTGAGACTGAGATCAGACTGTGAACGTTCTTAAAATTACGAGAATTACCCCTCAGACTGTGAACGTTCTTAAATTTACTAGAATTACCCCTCAGTTGTTTTGACATGCTAGCGGTTCTATTACAAATAACGTTATGATGTTAGAAAACAATGTTTACACAGACACACAGGATTATGTTGCTGCACAAAAATTATAGTAAGAAATAAAAACTCGTATATAAAAGAAGAATACTCCCGCAAAACGTTGCACTTAGATATAAAGGCTTCGACAAGTTGATATAGAAATATCACTAGATTTGCCCATGCGCATGAAACTACAGTTACCTAAATATTTGTATCACCACGTCGCTCAAGTAAATGCACATTGAATAACACACCTCGTAAACTTCACAATACTTTTTGACTAAAATCAGATCCAAGTGACTCCAATATCTACTAAGCGTAGCCTACTCCGTAACTTTAAACATGTCTGTTACGTTTAGCTATTGAATAATAAACGTAGTGCCAGCCAGGCTACGTGACGTACCCGACACAAGACGTGAGGAGCCTTCAGAGACCACCCTTCCCAAACACGACCCTCACACGTCACAACCGACCCCAAACGAAAATGCACTTTATCATACAGAGAATTGAGCCCATTCTCATCCAAAACTAATTTGAACTTCCATCCTTTTGTTAGCGCTAAAAAAGTTTTTTCAAAGCCGTGGTTTTCCCAATTTTCTGGGTAATTTTCTCTACGCTACGTCCATTGTCATTTTGAAATGTGTGGTGGAAATAGTCAAATGGGAGTCGTAATTTTAATTTATTACAATTTTAAGGGGAAATACTTAAAGTTTGGTGTTGTAGGAACTTTTGTAAAAATGGGACGGACTTCCGTGTTGTTCAGTTTTGTCGTATATTACAACGTTGTTTAGATTTACGATGTACTTAGTTAAGTAGGTGAGACCGTGGGCCATTATCACCGGACATAAAGTAACGCTTCTTTGTCATAATTAGTCTACAGTAGCATAGTAATGTCTATGTAGCATGTTCAAGAAAATTATATATATACCCATATCTGGTTCATCCAGTTAGTTTCCACAAAGTAACCATACTATTGACAATCCACCATGGATTTGGCAACCAACTTTATAAAATCAAAATTAAAAGTAATTTATTAAAACTAGGCTGACAATCAGCACTTTTTGTACTTCAAAAACATAACACAGTCCCCAAAACGCCCACCTGTTACCACTTCCAAGTGCTGGGAAGAAGAAGTGGCGCAACAAACTCCCCAGCAGCACAGCTGTCTGTTCAGTTAAAACAACTTGATTCTATAATAGTAAGTAATTAACATTACGAATCATAAAACATTAAATTATATCAATAGCTATATGCTCAGCTAGCATACGCCAATATATCAACAAAAACAAGAACCTAGAGCTTTAATAAATATCTTTCACGCCAAAAAAAGCAAGTCAACGTAATCATGTAAAACGTATTATATATTATATTACCTGTCTATAAGGACTGTTTCAGAACCGGATATAGGCTGTATGGGCTGATATAATGATGTAGGGTTTAACGATCACATGACCTTTCCTTTTTTACTGACCTTTGAACAAGCCTACATAAGAACGGAATCGGTTGGCTTAAAGAAGAGAAGGTTTAATATTGAATGCTAGTTTGATAGTTATATACCTTTTACATTCTCTCTCTCGTTCATCAGCAGCAGCAGGAGCAGTGGTAGCACAGTGGAATCGGTCCTGACTTAAGAGTTGTAGGTCGTGAGTTCGAACCCAGACAGGCACTTTCCTTTGTATATTTAATTTCCTCACCACTGCTCCGAAAACAGTGAAGGAAAACATCGTCAGGAAACCGGCAAGTCATAGAACCAAAAATCAGAAGACATGTGACTTCCACCAACCCGCACAGAGAGGAGGCCTTTGTCCCAGCAGTGGCAACATTAAAGGCTGATTATGCTATGCATGCTCTCGTTCACCTACTTCAAAATTATTTAAACCGCATACACTTCAGAATATAAATTAATATCTGGCAAACTTATTTAATTTACAAACTCTTATTGAAATAATACCTGCCAGTGTGTGAGAGTTTTAATTAATTGATTGAAGTAAATACTCGTTATATGTAAGTTTCTGGTTTAATTAGGAGTTGAATTTGTCATGAATATTGAACGAGTCTTAGTGCGTATGTTTTTGGTAAAGGATTATCAGGTATTATAGATTGAGGTTTCCATCTGTGGGATATTTTAGCTGGCAGATGCTGTAATTAGTTGGTTATTCGTATGGCAAATTGCAAAGAGATCTGTCAAAGGGGGACCCAGCTATCTTATGTACCTACCTTTATGAATAGACAAGCCGTAAGTCACAGTTCTAGAAGAAGTTTAGTACGTACGTAAAATAAACATTTCCTAATAATAATTCTGTACATATCTTCACAGTAATGCCGTACATCATCTTCTTGACTATATCCAGTTTCGAGACAAAAAAAAAAGAAAGATTGATTAGGTCCCATTGCGTCAGACCAAGACAAAGGCGAGGGGACTAACTTGACTTCTACCGAATGTACAGGCCTGCGATGGTAGTGGGCAGACGTGTATGGAAAAGGGAAAAAGAGGCCTTTGCCCAGCATTGGGACATTCCGGGCTAAATAGGTAGATAGATAGAATTATAAAGGGGTGAAGTTACCTTTACAGAAATTACAGTGGCAGTTCAATAGGTAGTCATAATATATCTACTTAATGTAAACAACTCGTATGGTTGAACTCCTGATTTCCCCAAGGATTACAGAGAGCACTAGAAGTTACTACGCTCGGTAAAAAACTGACTAACATTGGTGTAATGGAGGTAGAGGTAGATACTATTATGTACTTAGGTTGTATCGTGGGATTATGGAACGTGAGGATTTATTGAAGAGGAACAAAACGTTGAATGTGTGATTATTAGAAGCGGCATAGATAGTCAAACTACGGGATAATGCGCAACACACTAACAGTAGGAATTGCTTTCATTTTGACAGTTCAACAACATTCATTGCATTATTTACGATGTTGAGCAGACATATTTTTCGAACTTATGAAGCAATGGATTAGCAATATCCTTCAAAATTATTCAGGTTGTGATTAATAGTGTGTTACGCAATTGGGGTGCTGGTCGTAAGTTTTAACTCCACTCGGTGCATTTATGATGTGACTCCACTTCTTCCCAAGTTTCTCACCCTATTCAGCATAGCCAACTCTAATGAATATGAGTGAGTTAGGAGTACTAGTAGGGAAATATGTAATTCACTTTGCTCGTAAACTTTTTATGTCATCGTTCTTTCGATTAGAATGCATCATTTCAGAAAACTGAAGACTCATATTATATTTGATTTCCTGTCAATCAGCTTTCCCAGGCTGCGCCACATCACCCTGTCCTTTGCCCTCCGCATCCAGTCTGTCCCAGCGACCTTTTTAAGGTCGTCGGTCTTTCCTATAGCATTTCAAAATCAACATGTTTTCGAGAAGCTACCCGAGACTTATCTTCTTTAGACAAAGGACAGAGTTTAATTGGAATTCATAGCCAGACCAGCAATAACAATAAAAAATAACCCTTCGAATAATAGTTCCCTTATTTATTTCGCTCCGGACATCAAAATCAGTTTGTTTTTCACAATATAAAAACAAATGGGTATATAAAAATGTTAGTCATATCGTAATCTAGTTAAATGAGGCTGTAAAACTTGTTTACGTAGTCGACGACGTTTTCATGGCTACTATTGACTATTTTACTATCTAATCACTAGGTTTTTTTGCCGTCAAAATGGACTTTTACGAGACTATGAACGAAGCATTGTTGTCGAGATAGTAAGATATTCAGGGCATGGATTATCTTTTTTTGTGGCTATTCTGTTAGCAAGTAGGTAGGTAGGTCTCACTTTATATTATGCTTGTCTGTTACATAGAAGATTGTTCGGGCTTTGTCATGTAATCAGTCTACCTAGCCTTTTTTGTTGGGGTCGGCTTCCAGTCCAGGATTACCCTTAACGAATGTCAAATATCTACGAATAAGCTCGTCATGTAATTAATAAGAACACACTATCGGGACACTCAACAAGAGACATGAAGCTTAGAATTTAAACCAAGGCTTTGTTTGAATTCAGTTTATAAATCTTCCGCTCATTACGTCTATCTATCTTACAAGATCAAACAAGTTTACAGATAAAAACGCGTCGCCTATTTAATCAAAAACACCTCGCAGTCTAAGAGACATACAACAAAGACCGCAATTTCAAAGCAAACGATAAAATAACGTCATAATAACGCGTTAAAACACAAACAATCTGGGAACATGATGGGCTTTCAGTTAAACAAATATTTGCCCAAGTAATGGCTGCCACCCAAAAGGAAAATAAAATATAAATAGAACACGAGCATGTTTTCAAATATCTGTATACGCTAAACAAACGTTGGGACGCGGATGAAATTATTTTGTCTGTGTTTTCAATTGATACAGTATTGGGTATTGGTGAACACGGGTTGAAGTTCAGCTGAAAAGTTAACGTAACGTAAGGGCTTTATTTCTCAAAGGGTTAGATTGAGGTGTAAGGGGAGTTTGTTGCGCCACTTCTTCTTCCCAGCAAAAGCACTAGAAAGTGGTGTAGGGCGGACGTATTAGGGCACTGTCTTGTGTAATTTTGACGTTCAAAAAGTGCTATATAAATTACTTTTGATTTTGATTTATAAAGTTCGCCTACAAATCACCAGTTATGACCAAAGTCCCATGTAGTAGCAGAGATCTAGGCTATATGATCGAATATCTAATAACTCTTTTAGATTTTAATCATCATGGTCATTTATTTATTTTCCAGATAATAATTATATACACAGCTTAAACACTACTTTTAGTATATCCTAACTAATATTGTAAATGCGAAAGTACCTAAGTTTGTTTGTTTGTTACGCTTTCACGGGTGAACGATTTAAATGAAATTTGGCACACAGATAGGCCATCACCTGGGTGAGGATCGCGGGCAACAGCTAGTTCATAATAATTGTTAGTTACAAAGGACTAAAATTTATGTTAGTATTACACTACGGACTAAGGTTAACAAAACAATGAGTTTTGGACCAACAAGATTTAAAATTCAGTCGTGCAAGCCACACGAAGAAGAAAAACAATGAGATCAGTTACTTATAAATACCAAACAATGCGATTTAGTTGCAATCCTATGGCACTATTTAAAAGAATACGTAATCATTATTTATAAAAATTGCGTAAGAAAGAAACAATTAGTAGTTTGTGTTTTAATTAATTAAATACATGTGTGGAGCCTACCTCTTCGGGATTCAATTAAACGCGTCGTGTTCGCGAATTCGCTTTACATTTTATTTTACAATTCTGAACAAAGGACAGTAAAGTAAGTAAGTAAATAAATACAATATTATAAAGTTTATATTTTATTTTGTTTTATAAGCAAGGTAAAAAAGCTGTCATATTTTTTTTAAAGTATTTCTTATATAACTCGATTGGTTTACCTTTTAACTGTTTTTTGTACCGATCCTAACAGCCATACCATTAAATGATTTTCAATAAGTTAGTTGTAGCGATATACAAACCAAATTACTTTAAAACTATTGATCAAGAAACTCTTTGGTTTGAGATTAGAGCTTTGCATAGGGTAGGACTATCCTACTAATATTATAAACGTGAAAGTTTTTATGGATGGATGGATGTTTGTTAGTCTTTCACGCAAAAACTACTAAACGGATTTGGATGAAATTTGGCACATCGATGGCTTATAACCAGGATTATTATAAAACATACTTTTTATCCTGATATTCCCACGGGATCGAAAGTTATGCGGGTGAAACCGCAGGGCGCAGCTAGTGACTTTATAATTCTTCATCATAAAGGACATACGTACGAGAATCTAGAACACATCTATTTGATGCCCTTTGTGATATAAGTACAAACCTAGAACTACATACGAGATCCACTTTGATCAAAATCAAAAGTTATTTATTCAAACTGAGAATGAGCTGAGAAACGGCAGTTTCTGAACGTCAAAATTATATAAGACAGTCCCCTAAAACGCCCGCCCCTCACCGCTTTCTAGTGCTTTAGCTGGGAAGAAGATGTGGCGTACCAAACTCCCCAGCAGGCAACAAACTCACTCACCGACCAGTGACGTCTCAATGTGTCTATTGACAAACTGTGTGTCTATCAGAATGCCTACAGCTTGACCCAGCACTCCGGGGATTACAGCCGGGACCGAAACGCTAGACAAATAGTGAGGTGAAGACGTTCGGGATGGCCGAAGCTTTAGCCTAATGGATACGCGTTTGTGCTCCCGGCGGCTATGCTCTCACAGGCTATCATGTATTTTGACGCAATAGTTCTTCCTATTTTCATCCTCGTCTAAAATTTTGATGTAATCTAATCTAAAAGAGTGGTGTAAACAAAAAAAGTGACCAAGGGCGAGTCGAACGCCGAACACAACACGTTTCTTCAAATTTCTAATTTATTTATTAATAATCATAATTTTTACAAGAATAGATTGGACGCTGATCCCCAAACTAGGCATTTGCCTGTATCTTGGGGGTCAGGCATGGACAATTTTTTTTATAGCGGCTATAGTAGTATCAATCAATCAACTAGGCTGAGTTGATTCTGAGATCGCAGTCCACTGCTGGACATGACCTGTCACAGGCCGCGCCACAACACCCTGTCCTCCGCCTTCCGCATCCAGTCTGTCCCAGCCACCTCTTAAGGTCGTCCGTCCATCTAGCTATAGCAATAGATACTCAATGAAAATTTAATGTGGCTACACTTGTATTTAAAACATTAAATTAAGTTAAAAATATGGTTCTTATAAACAGCCCTGTGACAGAGGGACAAACAGTGGAGCCTTATTAAAAGGGTCCCGTTGGACCCCTTGGGCACCGAACCCTAAATATTTCTAATTCTATGGATACAATAGCGATATTATTGCTAATAGCGATATCTACCAGACAGCCAAGCCAGACTAATTTATAGGAGCCCATATTATTCATTTTATTTGAGGACAAGAATGGCAGCAATGCCGTTAAATTAGATTATTCCGAGAAACAAAAGTTTCCAACCCATTACAAAAAGCACAAAAACAGAATGAACGGTGACCCAAAGATATTTGCCTGTACCTATCTACGGGTATTAATATCACCATCTGGAAAAAAGGTGCCAACTGAATAGCCGAAGTGTAACATATGTTCAAGTATCGTCACTCGTCAATCTTTTGCATCCAATATTAGGGTGAAAGGTCTGGAAGAAAAAACTTCTGAGCACCTGAATGATCGGTTCTATTATACAAATCTCTGCCCCGTCCCTGTTTATGTTAACGTGCAGGTAATGGTGTAGCCTTTTTTGGCGATCCAAGAAATAAATAAATCAAGTATACGAGGTCTAGAGGAAATGGCTTCTCGTCAAACGTATTCATAACTTGGCAATAAACTTGACATAAAAATAACCATTACTCAATTTCAATCTTTTTAACTCCAGCAATACAAGCTAACAAAATATTGAATAAACAATTCGAGCTGGTTTCAAAGCGTTTTGTAGTGTGAAGTAAAGTTATGCTAACAGTAGCTCTAAGGCTTACATTATAGTAAGCCTCTTAGAGCGAGCGAGTCGGCCGATGCAAATGATTCTCTTGCATTATCAAATGCGTTCGCAGTTGGCTCAATTTCATGCTTGCATTCTGTTTGTGGCTGTTTTAAAAGCTTTAAAGTATTATCATGGGATTTATCTGGCATCATGTGTATTGGGAGATGTTTGTAAGTATTAAATTGGGCAGTATTTTATTTCTTGGTTAATAAGGTTCCAAACAATTGAAAATCTGAACCTTTTAAAATCTCACTTTGTTGTCCGTCTGACACAGAGGTATCTCATGAAATCTATGCTACTTAGAATTTTGCTGTGAAATTGATAAAGACAAGTGCTGAAATTAAATAAAACAGAAAATACTGGCATCCATGACATACGATACACAGAAATTGGATGACCCCCCTTAGTAGTGGAGTAGGTATCTCGTAAAATACATTAAAACATTTTGTATCCTAAGCGTTTTGACCTAACATAAACGGCAATTTCCTCAGAAATGGGTCATTTCAGATATTTATGGGAAGGTCTGAATGCCATAGTGGACATCTGAAAACTGTTATTGGTATGATAATCACTATGGCTGATGTTACACTGAAGTTATGGTTCCTCCCAAAGAATATTCACGAAACCCTTTTCTGGGGTTGATTTTTACAAGACTAGCGACCAGTTCCTGCTTCGCACGGTTTTAAGGACTTTACGAAACATCGAAATTTCCTTATTAAAGGTTAGTTTAAAATTCATGTATAAAACACATAAACCATCCGGCATAAAAAAAATATCATGGGTGTCGTTTTCATGGTTTTCGAGGGTGCTAAAGCCGATAGCGATCAAAATGAAAATCCAAGACGGCGACAACTTTATGAGAGCTTCTAAAAACTTATACTAGATGACTCTGTATTAAAAACGCGTATTAAATTCACACTCTCTCGTATGAGTAGGTATCGTGTTAGAGACTTCATTCCTGATTCCAATCGAAATTGACTCCACTCTGGCAATTTCTCCTGTATGTTGGGTGCGTCAACAAACAGATTCTACATAAATAAAATGGCAAGTATTAGCATCTGTCAAAAATAAAACTGATTCAAAAATTCAGACTCTAAGCAAACTAAAACTAGATAAAAATACTCGTATCCTACCTTTGCTAGTCTATTACGTTTGATACAGATGTTAAAGTTTACCTTCGAAAGTTTCCTATATAAGTACAGTGAAAACTTTCTAACTCTCTGGAATCTTCTGTGTGTGGAAAGTTGGTCTGTATCGAGTGGATAGCCGATATATTATATTATTAGCTAGCTTACTGTTTAATTGATTAGAAACTCGCTGCATTTCCTGGCAGATCATAGAGAAGTTTTAGTATAAAGCTCTTTGACTAAAATAAAAAATCTGATATTTCATGTTTAAAATTTTGATGGCATGCAAAACTAGACTAAAAATCTGGGTAATTAGATTAAAAAAATGGAGGCCAAGCTCACAATTTTGACCAAACTAGTATATAGTCGAACGTACATCAATGGTACGTACTTGAAGGAAAACCGCTCTTACTACTATGACATAAAGGCGCTTTCGTTGTCGAATCTAACCATGGGCGTGCGGTTTACTCTAATCTGTGTTCGCGATTTAATTGCCAAACATGTAAACAAATATGAGTTTTTGAAATAATAACTTTAATTCCTACACAATAAAGTTCAGTTTACGCTACAACTTCAAACATTATTATAGTAGTTACTCTGAAATATTAACTTATTTACCACTAAAATAAAGTTGATATTTGTTTAACTTGAAATAACATCTATTATACATATAACACGATATTTTGATGTTCAAGACAATTATTATGGATTACTTTCCCAATCTTTGAGATCCAGATCAAAGTAACAAAACTCACATAACCACCAAATACAATCCAGCATTAAAACTTAACAAGTCAGTTAAGCTACGTTTAGCTAGCCCAACAATGTTTTTAATAGCCATTCATGAAATTACGTCGTAAACCGGTATGGCGGCATCATGGCGGCAAATTGAAATTTCGTGACAAGTGCAGATACATCGCATGTTTGGGGGTCGTAAAATACATAGTTGTTGTTAGTGCTAGAGTGCTGGTTTTATTCATGTTGATGTATTGAAGCATTTGTTTGTGACTTTTAGGATTTATTTAAGCTTTGAACCGATTGTCAAATGCATTGTGTTATTTTTGGGTTACGTTGATGTTCCTTTCTTTTTTTTGCTTTAGGCTAAATTCTAAATATACATGCTACGTCCTATTTTTGTACAATGTGTTATTCTCGGTAGGCAAATTGAAACCACATTTCGTTTATTTAAAAAGTCATAATCATTAACTAACGTAGGTATGTTTCCAAGACTAAAAATGAAAAGTTTCTTCAAACCTTCGGTCGGGCATAGCCTTTATTCATTGGTTCGAGCTGGAATTTATAAAGCTATCATGAATTATCATAATTTCGGAATGCAGTTATTCGGTTCGGGTTATCTTTAGGCGTAGGTACCTACAATGATTCGGGCTTTTATGTATCAAAAGCTTCTTCTTTCTTCTTTATTTCTTCTTCTTCTTCCTCGACTTCGTCCACGTGAAATTTCTTGTTCCCCAACCCACCCCGTCGCATCGCATCGCCCGCGCTGTCACTTCGTTTCCGCTTAGCGTTCTTTCTGATTTATTTTCTTTTTGCTCGCTCCCAAAGGGTCATAGCGTGATGTTAAATAGCTTTCTTCAAGAATTGCGCTATCAGGCTCGGTAGTTCCAGAGATTAGCGCGTTCAAACAAACAAACTTTCAGCTTTATTATTAGTAGAGATGTAGATTAGATATGTATGTGAATAGTTTAAACACCCGTTTACATTTCAATTAAATCCAACTCGCTGCCAAAATATTCGCATCAGGGAATTAAAATGGACTAAAACATTTTCCAGGAAATGTGTTGTGATCTTCTTATAAAAAGAGAAGACAGAGAAGAATCATCCAAGGTTGAACGTTTTTTAAACTCGTGAGTACGACAAATAAGTACATTCAGAGGGCAGTAAAATACTTTGTAGTAAAGTATGAGTCGACGGTTAAGGGTTAAGAGGTGATACGAGCCGTAAGTGCTTCAGTTAAGTTTATAGTATGGCGGAATTGAAGATTTAAATATTAATCTTAAGCTTGCTATGAATGCAAAATGCAATGCATATTTTTGACTAGCTTCAGCCCGCCACTTTGTTCGCGTCTTAAGACACCACAATTTACTAAATTAACAGGCACATTTAAAAAAAAACTTTCCTGTTTACTACATATTTTGTAGTTTTGGTCCCAGCAGCCAAAATATGAAGAGAGTCAGGCAGGACTGGTGACGCGAGAGCAAGCGACCGCACAGGTGTCCGTGAAAGATGCAGCTCGTTAAACTCTATTTTAGCTATTAAACAGAAGGGGCATGTGGCTAACTAATAATCGATCAGGTTAAGCTGCTCTTGCCGTGGTTGATCTGTGGATGGGTGACCATCTTTACATACCGAGACCCTCCGTTCCTCGGAAAGCATGTTAAGCCGTTGGTCCCGGCTTTCATTCGAGGATCTTTGACAGTCTTTACATCACAACCCCGAAATTCTGACAACCAGTCTTACCAAGAGGTATTGTATTACTAGCCAGTAACTGAGTTGTCAGGTCAGATAGGCAGTCGCTCCGTGTAAAATACTGGTATTCAGCTACATCCGGTTAGACTGCCGACCCCAACATAGTTGGGAAAGGCTATGGCAGATTGATTTTAGCCATTAATCAGACAGACAGTTAACTCTGCTATCACCGTGCTAACTGACTATTATACTTACTATGGCATGTGGTATTTTTGTTCTTTTGTTTGTGCTGATACGAGGAATCAATTAGGCTTTTCTATAAGCAATCTATAAACATGTTAAATTTTATTAATTTCACGAAACTAGTTTCAATAGTGCATCTTGTTTCGTAAAATGATTATTATCGTGACATAGAAAGTGTCCTCTCGTGATTATATTATTGCTCGTTTTCGTAAATCTAATGTCTAACACTTTTCACTTTCATGTCTTTACTTGTATTAGTGGGATCAGTTGCCCGATTCAACACATTCATTAGGTCAACTCATCCCGCGGGATAAGTTTAAGCGGCTTCAGTAGACTAAAGAGCCAAATCTACAATAATATCTCCGAAATCATGGGCCCGTCAGCATCAAAGCTTTATTTTGCAATGTAAAATAATATCGTACAAATGTGAATTTGCGATACTAGTTTTACGTCGCATTGGTCAGTGAAATAAGTGGCGCGACATTATTTTTATCTAAAACCGCGCTTGCCACGAAAGTATTTTGATTTCATGAAATTAATGCATGCATTATAAAATTAGAGGGTTACACGTGAAAATTTTAATGAAATTAATGTCATGAACCTAATTTTATGTCACTAATTTGGTTAATATAATTTTGGCTTAACTGACAAATGCAAATGATATCTTAGTATTCACATAATCAGCCTTTAATGTTCCCAGTGATGGAACACAGGCCTCACGTCTTCGAGAGGGAGTGGGTTGTAATCCACAACGCAGGCCTAGTGCGAGATATCACATGTCTTCAAATTTTTGGTTCTAGGACATGCCGATTTTCTCAAAATGTTTTCCTTCACCGTTGAGTTTGAGGTCGTGGGTTCGTAAACCCACGACCTCAACTCGTCGCAGTCGAGGCCGTTACCACTGGGCCACCACTGCTCTAGAAAAAAAAAAAAAAAAAGATACTTTTAACAGAAAACAAACAGAATAGCCTGTAGATTTAGCCAGACGTGCCAACAGATAACTCCACTGCAGGCCAAAATAAATAGGACACCAAAACACACAATGAATTTTAGTGTCCCCATAAACCAATAGTTAATTAATACAGCAACACCATTATAAAGATAATTGTAGTTACAACCGTTACAATTGGCTCACATAACTGCGGGTATGAACGTGACTGCACTGCGAGATACATCTCACGTTCGCGTCGCAGGATATGTCTCATGATCTCGCTCGTTTAACTAACGAGATGATTCCAGCGGAATGGTATTGGGTGCATTGTTATGAATCATAATACAAAATGATACAAAGTTCTTTGGTTTATTATGGATGGGAGATACGTGTGTTTTAACCGTTGTAGCACGGCGATTGCGGGTTCGTCTTTAGTGTACCTTGTGAGGTTCTTGCATAATTTCTGTCATCATTATCCTCCATTCCTGTCCTTGTTCCGTGTTACTTGGAGTCGGCACAACATATTTTCTTCTTCCATTCTCCCCTGTCAACCGTCACACTATCGTTCACTCTCTTCTCTTTCATATCATTCCATCCAATTCTTCCTCCTCACACAATCCATCCAATTCTTGCACAATTAATGTAATTTATCGATTTCTTTTGCATTCCTTAAAACAATTTGTTACTTTATTCCAAGAAGCTGCCAGAACGTTAACTTCAAATCGTTTGTGATGCTGGTTCCTTCTTCCCCTCTGAAATTTTTTATGAAAACATCCAAACTATAGTTCGCCACTCGATAAAGCGGCATTCTCCAGCACTATCGTCATCATCATCAACCTACAGCTGTCCACTACTGGACATAGACCTCGCCGATTGCACGCCATGTAGCTCGCTCTCTGGCTCAAAAAGTGGAGGATAAAAGCAAACGAGACGCTAAATGTCACATTTTCTTGGAGAATTTATACATGCCCACCAGTACAGTTAAATTGAATACAAGTGCCTCAAGCTGAACATGTTAAATACCTAGGTTTATACCTTGACAGACGCCTTACTTGAAAAAACACACCTTCACCAAACGGAAGCAGCGTGGACTGACAGTGACACTAAGAAAGTTCTACTGGTTAATTGGCCGAAATTCACAATTACACCTGGAAAATAAAATCCTTTTATACAAAGCCATAATCAAGCCTATATGTATCTATGGCATCCAGCTATGGGGAACTGCATCACACTCTAACATAGAGATCATACAGCGCTTTCAGAACAAGCTTCTGAGAACAATCACAAACGCCTCATGGTTTGTTCCAAATGAAGCTCTACACCACGATCTGAAGATGTTTCCAGTCAAAGAGGAAATAAAAAGCTACATCAAGTCATACAAAGAAAGAATAACTCGTCACCCAAACATCTTGGCAAACCATCTCATGGATAAAAAAGGAATCCGCAGGCTAAAACACAAAATTCCACAAGATTTTATTGGACAATCTTAGCATTATGCTTTTTAAGTAAGAAGTTGTGTCATAGAACGCATACCAGGCAAGCCATCTAACACGCCATAGAAATTACTTAAAGTCCTAATGAATAGTGACAGATTGTAAGCGAAAAGAGACAAAAAAAAAAATTGCTCGATTCTCGGCTACTGTCGTCCAGCTGCTACCAGCCACCCGAAGATCCCACCACTATATTTCTGTCTAAAGCGTTCATCAAACCGTCAAACGAAAACGAACTCACTCAAAAAATCGAACGACCCAGAAAGGGCATAAAAATGTCTCTAAATGTCCAATTATAAGGCACATAAACTCGGGGGTACATTAACAATACATTCAGAGGTATAACAGTAAGTTTATGAACTTACAAGAGGCCCGCATAACTGTGGAGGTACGTGCGCCTACTGCTAATGGTGGGCAATGTTCCGATCTATGTGGTCCGTTTATGGGGAGTTATTTTAATTGTTGCTTATGAAGGCGTGAAACGGTTTTCTAAAGAAAGTATTTATTGTGGACGTAACTATCTTTTACATAACGAGAGGGGCTTGTGACTAAGTAATAACAGCCGTACGGTTCGATTGGTCAGGTTAAGCTACGCTTGCCGCGGTTGGTCCGTGGATGGGTGACCATTTTTATATACCTAGACCCCTCCGTGCCTCGGAAAGCACGTTAAGCCGTTGGTCCTGGCTGTCATTCGCGGATCTTTGACAGTCGTCAGAAGCCCGAAAGTCTGACAACAAGTCTTATCAAGGGGTATCTTATTACCCAATTACTGGGTTGTGGAGGTCAGATAGGCAGTCGCTCCATGTAAAATACTGGGTATTCACCTGCATCCGGTTAAACTGGAAGCCGACCTCAGCATAGTTGGGAAAAGGCTAGGCAGGTGATGATGATGTAAATATCTTTTACATGGAACTTCAACGCAAATTGCGAAAGGTGTGTGCTTTATAGGTAGTACACCTCTGCTTAACTCTTCGGAGAATACAGGTTTCATGTAATCCTATAAATGTCTACGTATAAAGATGTGTTTATAGTGAAAATTGCTGAAAGGTGATATACAAGACGACGGTAAATTAAGCTGCGTATACCTAATGACGTACCCAATTCATTCATTTCAGTTTCATTCATTCATCACATATGTAAATTCATTCAAATATATCCAATAGTTTAGTCACTATAGCTCGTCAAAGATTGGCAAACCCCGTAGTCGGTTCATCACTATTATTTAGTTTGATTGAGATTTTTTTTTAATTCTGATGTTAGGAATTATTTGATAGTTTCAAAATAGACCAATGTATTTTTGCTAGTGTTTTTTTACTATCGCATTGTCGTCTCCACATTGTATGAGATTTTTTATGTAATATCAATTGGTGACTAAAGACAATAATTATATGTGGCTTCAATTGTTCTTCGTCAAGGCTTTTAGAATACTGTTTTACTTTAACGTGTTTTTACAAGTAGTGCGGGAAAAAACCTTATAATATTTTAACCAATTTTGTCGCCAAAACACGAAAATTGCTTACTTATTACTATTGCTTACTTATTATTATTGCTTGCTTGCTTGACCTTAATGTACCATATGCTCCGAAATATATTTTCTTATTATTATTACCCGTTTAATAAATTTTTCAAACACGTAAACACTCCAAAAAATAATATCAACAAAACCATTAATATCAGACACAGTGAGCGGTAATAAGGAAGCAGTCGCAAAAAATTGAGGATAAAATTTCACATCTTGGAACGTCTACAAGCCTATCTTGAACTTTTTCAAGCCTGAAGCGGTCCAGTGGAGGCAATTTGAGCGAGATTAAATCCCGAATCCTTCCGACCGTGGCCGAATGAGCAGGGCCCACCCGACCGATTTGCTTCTGTCTTTAAATTCCTCCACTTACCTTTATTCATAACGTGATATTGGTTCGGTTCGGAATTCGGTATCTGTTCAGAAATAATTTGAATTTGGAATAAGAATTTTTGAAATTGGAATCGGGGGAGGTTTTCGGTTTGGATTTTATGTTGTGTTTCGATATTCTAGTTATAAGCAGGAGTTGTTTGAGAGCATGCAGATAAGTTTGTTGCTCAATTTCCAATTCGATCAGGAATTGTATTTGATTCCTGTGCATGTGCACAGTCATACACACTGACGCCAATAACAGAAGGTAGGTTTTTAATAGAAACTAGTTTCTTATTAAAGTGAAAACAACGAAGAAACGAAAAAAGATTTGAATGTTAACTGTGTTCATACATACATACATACACACATAAACTGGCGCTTGCTTGCCATGGGGTTAGGCAGAAAGTATAGAACCTCATGATATGAAACAAGATGGCGACGACAAAACGACAATAAATTAGACAGCTTGTATCTAGTAACGTTCACATGCAGTCTGCATAAAAAAATCAATCAAATATATCCAATATATATCACTGCTAGTAGTAAGATTGGTAAAACTCATAGTCATCACTACTATTCAATTTGTTAGAAAAAAACACTTTTTTAATTTATATGTTAGGATTTATTTGATTTTTTATTTTTTTATTTTATTTATTTATTTTTATTTATTTATTTATTTATTTATTTATTTATTGCTGCATCCGGTTAGACTGGAAGCCGACCCCAACATAGTTGGGAAAAGGCTAGGCAGATGATGATGTTAGGATTTATTTGACATTTCCTAAATCATCATCTGCCTAGCCTTTTCCATACTATGTTTCTGTTATGTCTGTTTTCGGTCTAACCAGATGCAACTGGATACCGGTTTTTTACATGGAGCGACTGCCTATCTGACCTCCACAACTCAGTTACTGGGTAATACGATACCCCTTATTATGACTGGTTGACAGACTTTCGAGCTACTGACTACCCGTAATGACTGTCAAAGATCCACGAATGATGGCCGGGACCAACGGCTTAACGTGCTTTTCAAGGCACGGAGGGTCTTGGAATGTGATGATGGTCACGCATCCACGAACCAACCGCGGCAAGCGTAACTTAATCTGGTTGATCAACCCGTGCGGCCGTTATTACTAAGCCACAAGATCCTGTAAACTATGTCCGTACGTAATATAATATCGCTCAGTTAATAAAACAAACTGGACTGCTCCATAATAAGTATCTTTCAGTCCAGTTTATCCTCAATTTCCGCCCATATCGTTAATCTTAACTTAAACTTCAAATTGTCCCATCTAAACTTCTTAAACCCCAAATGGTCCCTTTTCTCTACATTCAAATGACCACTACTCTACGTAACACCCAAGTTTCAAACTCTATCATCCTTCACTATATCCTAGGACATTTATAATCCGCCGCAGTTTGGGCAGGGCTTTATTAAGGCCCTCGTGGTATGTAGAGCGTGTACAAAGGAACCTTTGAGTGGCAACTCTACAATGTAGAGGTAGGCTCTACATGTAGAGTGAAGGTTTTGTAAGAATTTGTGTTGGTATGCGGTTTTTAAGTTTTGTTGTGATTTTTTATTAAGTTTTTTTTTCCTATGTGTGATTAGAAAATATATATGGATATAATAAGAATGGGAGGAAAGTGTAGGCCTGTCAACAAGTACCAGGTACATAATATAATAAAAATGGTCTACAAATCTACAGTCTACAAGGCCTACAACGTTCTCACATTTTCACACAAAATATAAAATAATATTTAAAATAAAAATATATATATATAAAACCTAATAAAACCAAATGATTTATTGGCAAATGATGCCTACTGTCAAAGTACCACCACTACTACACTACTACTACTACTATATAGTTAAAAAACCATTCAAACACATTACAACATCAGTTTCCCAGTACATTTACAAAATACACACAAAAATAAGAAATACTCACCTGTTCAAAAATTAACATTTACGAACACCGTGACTCAAGTCCCGATGTTATCAGCGTCCGTAATAAATACCTTTTTTGTATAAAATTATTATTTCATTTAAACGCAGCTTTGTAATTGGCGAGCTCCGTAAACGCTCCCTTTTTTATCTGTGCCACTGAATATTATCTGTGCACGTAAAACTTGACAGGATGGTATTGTCATAATGGTTTATTTTATTATTTAGCGACGATTTTAAAAGAGAAATGATTCTAAAATTGAGCTTTTTATTTTATTTAAGAGGCTGTTTTATTATCATGAAGCGTTGATGACGACTGGTGTTTTACGTAAAATCTGGTGATCTTGAGTTGTAATTTAAATTCAATTTTTGTAGGGTTTTTGAAGAAACAATGAAAGGAAGTGAACTAAGGAGAAATTCGAGTAAATTTTAAATGAAGTGAATAAAGTTAATATTATCTTAAAAATTAAATAAATATACTCTAACATTTCCCTAAAAACACCTCCCTAAAACAACGCCCAAACTTCAACGACCTTTCTTATCTAAACAAGTCTTAAACTCGATTACAATGTATTGTTTCTTTGTTTCAGGTAAGACCAAAGGGCATTTACCCCGACACCCGTCACCCCCTATCTACTCACAATCCAATATCCTGAAATTTCCTTATCAAATGAACACAAAGATAAGAAGATAGAAGAAAACCGGTCTTTTGGTTTTAGAATTCCTACGCTTTACCGTTGCCAATTAGTTGGGCAAAGCGTTTGGATTCTAAAACCAAATAACTGGACAGTCATCTGAAGATGCTACGGTGCTACGCGCTACGAGCTACGCGCTACGAAGTGCTACGAAGAATGGATGGTGGGTTCTTTAGGTTCATAAGTTTTTATAATATAGTGATTATTATAGTGGCTCGCTTGAACCGCAAATCACTAAATACATATGATAAATGAATTTAAAATATCGTTCTACTTCTGTCAATCGTTTTAAGATGACAGAGACAGAATGAGGTTTGAAATACGCTAAGCGTTAAACGCATTTTAGTGATTTGTGGTGTAATGAGCTTGAAACCCTAATGCACCAAACTCGGGCAGTTAAAACATATCCCGTGAAGCATTTTGACTGACTGTATCACTGCAGTCCTATCACAGATATTTTACCTCTGATGTTCCATCAAATTGAGCTTTATTCTCATTGCTATAAGGTTGCTGTCAGAGGTAATGTACGAGTATCTGTGAAATTACTGTATGCAAAACAGACCGTCAAAATGCTTAACGAGACATTTAATAACTACAAGAGTTTGGTGCAATTGGGCCTAACCAATAAGAAAATTGCTTATAGACTGTCAAACTCATTTTAACTGCTATGATTGATCAATCAAATCACTAAACGGAAGGAGTTTGACAGTTTGGAAGCAAATTCTTGTGTTGATTTTTTTGAAAATAATTATTTTGAAACTATAACGGTTTAGCAACAGTCGATTGGCCCATGAACCGTTGGTCAACATTATCTTTAACCCATTAACTTTTCATCCAAAGGACTTTTCACCCACGAACGTTTCGCCAACATAACTCTACGTCAGTGAATGCTTAACCACCAGAACGTTTTGACCAATAACTTTTCACCCAAAGAACACGGCCAACAGACACCGGGAAAGGTGAAAGTTGACGGAGCCCGGGCCCCTATTTCTGTGAAAAGGGTTTAAAGTAACCTAACCATACCTAACCTCGGGGTGCCCTTCGCTCGCTTTGCCCGCTCACTTGAGCCGCCATTATCCCCTTCGAACCTAACCTGTCCGAGTCGGGGTGCCACAAGTCCCGAGCTCGCTTTGCTCGCTCTTGCATCCTAAGTTCTATTTGACATGGGTAATTGTTCTTTGGGTGAAAAGTTATTGGTCAAAACATTCTGTTGGTTAAGCATTCACTGACGTAGAGTTATGTTGGCGAAACGTTCGTGGGTGAAAAGTCCTTTGGATGAAAAGTTAATGGGTTAAAGATAATGTTGACCAACGGTTCATGGGCCAAACGACTGTTGGTAAATCGTTTCAGTACCAATTATTTTATTGTAATGTCATGTGTTGTAATGTAATGTTATGTCATATGAGATGAGATGTTGAAATGTAATGTAATATGACATAATGTCAAATCCGGTATTCCCGTTGTCCCCGTAATCTGTGTCCCCGTCGCGGGGACAACAGAACGTCATATAATTCGTTACCGTTGTCCACCAGTTTTGTAGTGTTTTGTAGTGTGCGTGACACTACAAAACTATGTCGCTACTGTACGTACTGCTCACAATTTCAGCCACGCACACATCGCATTCGTAGAGTGAGTGAGCTAACGTCTTCTAAATAATAGTATAACATAATTTCGCAACTAAAACAAAGCGTTCGTAGCCCAACGCATAGGCCATATACTTCTGAATTCAACGGCGTGAGTTCGAATCCCAGAAATGGTGATTCTTTTTGTGATTCAAAATTTTAGGCTAAAGCACTAAGAATTTTTTTTGTTAAGAAATGGTTTTATTTATTTAAAAAAGCTTAAATAAGTAAAACCATTTTTTTTAAATCTTTATTTAAAAAATAAAAGAACACCACAAGTTCGGTTTAAATAACTTTATTTGTCATAAAGACAATCGTCACTTACATGAGAACAATAAATCTTATTACTAATTATATTATAACAGTGCGGGTAGAAGAAAACAAAAAAATAAAAAAGGTATGATCATTGTCAACAAAATTGGAAGCGAGTTCACCGCATTCCTAAGATAAGGCGGTGGCGCAAGTTAAAAGATGTTGCTGTTTTGGACAAAAATAAACACAACACAATTAATATAGTGTTTCGTCATTGTAAATAAAAGTAAATCATTTCTTTTTAAATATGTTGAGTGAAGTCAATTCTTTTACATTCTTTGGAAGTTTACCTATACAATTATATAATAAACAATGGGCGGAGTGAATAAACATGTCACATAGATGAAAAATATAATCTGATCTAGTAACAATTTCTCAAGATGATCCATAATTAATAATATTGGTGGATATTTTATATAGTAATAATTATTGTTATTATAGCATATTATTTTTGTTGGGTAAGTCCCAAGTCGAAGTTACAACGTCATCCAAATTAGACTTTGTTCTAACTTCAGATGGGTCCCACTTCAACACCATATGACCCCATAAATTTTCTAAGGGGTTTAAATCTGGACTCTTAGCAGGCCAATCAATAACAGTCACATCTGTTTGTGATTGTAACCAATCTTGCACAATATGTGATTTGTGCACTGCACAATTGTCGTGCACAAAATAAATATGCTCGTTTGGATGGTTTCGGTCCAGACTGGCGACGGTTTATTTCACCTGTCTCAGCGTGACGATGCACCCAAGGTCGAACAGTTTTTCTCTACAAAAAAAGAGAAAATATTAGCACTAATAATTAAGAAATAGAAATGACACAATATAAATTCAATGCGGAGAATATTTTTTTATATATTATGTATTTATATAAACACAATTCATATACTTATACACATATAGGTATATATAGCTTATACAAATTATGTAATACATATATCATAATATAAAAAAAATATTTCTTTCTTTTATCTTATTATTTACTTTATTTGCACATATAAAATTTCAATTTTATTTTTTTCTAAAAAAGTATTAATCAATTTGTATACATTATTTAGAGTTGTAATTTTATTATTATCTCCTATTCATTTTTACAAACATTATTCATTATATTTTTGAATATTTCATAAAAAAATACAGATAAAAAAACTATTATCATAATACTATGTAAAAGATAATGGTAATTATTAAATATCGATATAGTGAATGGCTTTGCAGTTAATAAATAAATACTCCGGTGTTATTTCATATTATTTTCAACTATTCATATCCACAGAAAATCTCATTGGAATGACTGGGTCACGGTGACATAATAAATTAATACATTATTATTAATAATAATTTTACTCACCGATATCATTAGGCGCCTTGCGATTCCACTAACAAAAATGTTCTGCTTACAAAACAATAATCTGAGCTTTTTTGGATTTTGTCAAATGATGCATGGTTTCATCACAATAATGGATTCATCACAATAACAAACTTCGTAAAAGTGCAAAAGATGGAGTACTATAGGTGTGTAGTTGCTAATGCAAATTGACTCATACCTACATATGTTCACAATTATAGGCAGGAATATAGTTTTAAAGCAGGTAGTTAGCTTCTAAACCGGCAAATAATTTTAAGTAATCGAGAAACTTGTGGTAGTTTCTCAAACCGGTCAGAATATCACTTTATTCAGTTGGTATATTAACTCTAAATTACAAAATCTCAAAAATAATATTGTAGTAAACTCGTGACTCGAACTGAAATCATTTGCCATTGCAGGTTGAATGCTTACCTGTTGCAACACGAGAGCAATTATCCTATCCTGCGAAATCATGTTGTACTATCATTTAGAAGACGTTAGCTCACTCACTCTACGAATGCGATGTGTGCGTGACTGACATTGTGAGCAGTACGTACAGTACCGATATAGTTTTGTAGTGTGCGTGACTGGTTACTTATCTCCTTTGCTGTGTGTACATATGGGCAACGGGGACAATGGACAGTTAAGATTTCACGTATCGTTATCCACTTTAAATTTTTATTTCTTTTTTAAACTTAGGTAATTTAGCGCGGCAAGCCTAAAACTAAAATGACAGCGTCTTTATTTATGTTTTTTGTACCAATTTCATAATGTCGTAACTGGTATACAGTTCATTATCACTCTTATCTATATCCTAACTTAATATTATAAATGCGAAAGTTAGTTTGTTTGTTTTTTAGGCTTTCACGCCAAAACGGCTGAACGGATTTGAATGAACTTTGGCACAGATAGACCTTGACTTGGGTAAGGATGTAGGCTACTTTTCATCGTGGATCGCAGATGAAGTCACGGGCAACAGCTAGTAAATAATAAAAAAAACAACCGACTTCCATAAAAACACTACAAACTGAAAAATAACTTTAATTTCGGAAGTCGGTGTCTTTGCTTTTTTTATTTCGTTTTCCGACACCGACTTCCGAAATTAAAGTAATTTTTCAGTTTGTAGTGTTTTTATGGAAGTCGGTTGTTTTTTTTTGTAAAAAAGTTTTTTATTTTTCACTTTTTTGCTGGGATTTTTTTTTTTATTTTTGTTGATTTTTCATAAGCCGCTTGTCCGATTTCGATAAAATTTTCATGGGACCATTTGGGAAGTATACCCTATCCAACAAAAAAAGAATTTTTCAAATCGGTTGGCAAGCGACGGAGATATGCGCGAACAAACATAAAAAAAAAAAAAAAAATACAAACATCCGAATTGAGAACCTCCTCCTTTTTTAGAAGTCGGTTAAAAAATGTTGGTAAGCGCACCACTTGAGAAAAACTGGACCAATTTTGCTGTTTTAAAATGTTCCTAATAGCCGAGTAAGGTGGTTATGGAAAGTTAAGTTGCTGGGAATATTGGAAAATTTGGGGAAAACTAAAGTGCATTTTCTATGGGAATTTTGTATGAATTATTGAAGTTTGGTCAGGACAACGTCTGTCACGCCAGCTAGTACTGACTATAAAATAATGGAATATTTGTTTGTGTGTTGAGTTATTCTTATTTTTCGTTTGGAATAAAACCTATACTGTAAAACCCACAGCAAAGATGCATAATAAAATCCTTCCCACTCCACTCAACAAAGAGGAATTTACATACAAAACCAAATAACAAAACAAACAGTAAATCTTTAGAACGCAGCCCATAAAATGGCGTATCGGTCTAACGATACTTAAACTCGCTTGCAGGCGAAGACGACGAAATAGTGAGATTTACCGCTGAATAAGCGGATGTACGGATTATAGAGTAGGATTAGAAAATGGTTAGATATTATGTTCATTTTTGTTAGAAAAATCACTAAGGTATTGTTGTAAAATTGAATCATTCATGCCAATCTTCAACATCATCATAGGCAGCTTTGTTCCACCCACTGCAAGCTGAGTACAATAGGCCTTCTGCCTTCAGATTCTGTGTCATGGTTCCCTGGTCTGTGCGAGTCTCATCTAGGTTTATCCCGCGATAATTTTTCCATGTCCTCTTGTAAATGTGCGTAGCCTTGACCACTACGTTCGATAAAGTGGAGTTGTTATTATCACTAGGTTTATATGTTGTCTTTGGCTGATAGGAGCATCTGCTGCCCATCCACTTGTAGCAGTTTCTGAATTGTCTCCAATTGAGACAATTCAGATTATAGGTTAATTTCCCCTAAGACCTTTATCATACTCTTTAGGGAAATGATAAGAACTCAGTTATCTACACTAATATTGTAAAGGGGTAAAGTATATAAGGTTGGATGTAGGAGGTTGAAGTTGAATTTCTGGAAGTACTGATCCGATTGCGCAAATTCTTTCACTAGCAGAAAGCTTCAGTATTGCCGAGTACCATAGGATATGTTTAATAGTAAAGTTGACTACAACGCGGGTGAAGTCGCGAGCAGCAGAAGAGCTAGTTATTTATATATACTGTCATCATCAAGGTTGGGTCGGTCAGTGCACATCATTAACCAACCAGTCGACTGCTGAGCATGGGTATATCCAATAGCACAAAACTGAGCTCGGTCCTCGGTCAGTGCCCTTCTCCATAGTTAGAAGTTAGACGTACCCCTTCCCAAAAGACGATAAAACAGTGAGAGTTCCCACGAATAATCGACTAGGTTTCAACTTAATGCATTTAAATTTCTCTTGGAAACCTCGCTTCGAACATTTTCGATAAAAAGTCTTCGGTTATAAAACGAGCCTGTTTATTTTACTGTAGTGTTTTCGAGTGTTTTAAATGACTTCTATTCTGTTTTGTTATTGCTTCTCCGGTAATGGGCACATAGGTTTTTATTGGCATTTGAATAGGCTGTGGTTTCGTATGTGACCTTTGTTGTTATTTACCTAATGTTTTGAAATGGTATTGAGAGTGGAGATCTTTTAGATAAGTTGGAAAATGGGCTTTTGTAATGCTATATACGCACTTAAGGCAAGCAAGGGGTTTCTGTTGTAGTGCTGTCCAATTTCAAGTTATTTTTTTCACATTTTTTTTTTGTAATTGTAAGAATGAAAAGCGGGTTGTTGTTGTTTTATTCAATCTTTTGTTTCCCTTAAAGAAGGATTGTCTAATATTTTTCTGGCTTAGTTTAAAATAATACTACATTAATTTTCTGCAAATTGTTAATAACTACGAGTATCGTCTGCCCGCTACTTCGTTCGCGTGGAAGTTGTAAGATGTAAGACACCAAAATATACTAAAAAAATACAACCCATGTTAGTCGCTGATAATGTACCATTCTAGTACAGGTGAAAGTATTTTTTGAGTTTATGCATTACAAACAAATACAAAAAATAATTATAGGTAAGTAATATTAGTTTCGACAAAAATTATTTGCAATTCAGCTCTTCCAAACAAGAAAATTGCACAATTACTCTCGAAAAAAATGCGCATCAGAAACTAGCAACTCTATAACTCAATTACAATTGTCGCAGTGCACTTAATTCATGAATACAAAAGAAATGTCGAAAACTTCCAGAAGGTTCCGCAGAGTACTCATTAACGTCACAAAATGGTTCTTCTACAGTATAATAATTCATTTAATTCCAGCTTGGAACACTGGCTCTTATCTCGGACGAGGGGATCGGATTTAGAGCGTCTGTGGCCGCTTTAAAATTTTATGGTTTTAGTTAAAGTTGTACTTTTGAATTTTGATGGATCGCTGTTTATCAAAATTCATGAGGTTTTCTGTTTGTGGAGAGAACATTGTGTTGTTTGTCTTTTGTGTTTGCAAGAAAGTATGGAGGGAGGTATATTGCTGCGGTAGTGTAGTTTGAGTTGGACAGACTGGTTGTTATATGAGTGTGTTTTATCAGCTGTGCTGTTGCCTTTTTCATAGAAGGTACAGATTAAAATCTAAATAGGTAAGAGCAGGCTTTTACCTTGGACAGAGGCTAAGTAATGCTATACAACGTGGCAATGCCGCCAGTCTCTTGGGTACATTACCAGTCGACAGCGATACGGAGGAATGTATAGATGTAACGTAGACGTATTTTTTTTTATAACAAATTTTAATTTCTAAATAACACTAAAATATATATATTATGTACAAGTATATAAAAGAAAAAAAACAAAGAAAGATTAGTTTGTTAAAATCAAAATCAAAAGTCATGTATTCAAAGCAGGCTGAGAATCAGCACTTTCAAACGTCAAAATTACATAAGACAGTCCCCGAAAGCGCCCGCCCTTCACCACTTCCTAGTGCTTTCGCTGGGAAGAAGTGGCGCAACAAACTCCTCAGCAGATAATAGTTTTAGTTAGGTTAGGATATTATATTTTTACTTGAATAGTTACGCACTAATTGAATCAATCTCAAGCCACCCATGAAATATCCAGGAGAAATTGCTTTCTTCTTTCAACAAATGATTATATGTAGAACAGGAACTTGATCATCAAAATTATGTTGTCTATTCATAGAACTGAACAAAACAATTGCACTGTGATGTTCCAGCTCCGGTCGGGTTATAATCCCTCCTGATTGAAGGATCACAGGGCTTATGGGGATAAAATCGGATGATAGCAGATAACGAATATCATTTTGAAAATGTTGCTCTAGTGTTGTTTATTTTTATTGGTATTGTGGGGTTGTTTTCTTTTTTCTGCTTTAGCACAATTTCTTATTTTCAATCGTTATTGTGTCTTATAATCGGGTAAAGTAAAGTTATAACGCAGTAATTTTTGAGGTTTGAGTTGCAATCATCACCGTATCTTCGCGCATCCTTCACCGTATCTGTGAGTAGTGGTGACCCAGTGGTAACAACCCTGACTTACGAGTTGTAGGTTGTGGGTTCGAACCCAGGCAACCGCTTTACTTTGATAGCACTAGGAAGCGGTGAAGGGCAGGCATTTTTGGGGGACTGTCTTTTGTAATTTTGACGTTCAAAAAGTGCTGATTCTCAGCCTAATTTAAATAAATGACTTTTGATTTTTTGTAAATAACTTCATCACCGCCACTGCTTTCAAAACGGTGAAGGAAAACTTCGTGAGGAAACCGCCATGTCCTAGAACCGAAAATTTCAAGACATGTGACATCTACCAACCCACACTGGGCCCCCAGGGTAGATTATAGCCCACTGACTTGTTTCCCAACAGTGGGAACATTATAGGCTCATTATGCTTCGCGCATCGACACAGTGGTTGATTGATTGTATCGGCTTCAGAACTACGCGTACTAGCTAGAATGTCAAACCTACGACCTAGAACTCGTAAGACGCAGCTGATACCACTGGGTCACCACTGCTCTACAAAAACCAAATGATGAGTGGTAATACCATCAAATTACCGCTGTCTATGAAACCATAAAAACATAATACATCAAGCCGCTGCGCTGTCCCGAATGCCACCATCATTACGGAAATTGCATTTTAATCTTAATCATTTATCAATTTATTACCGAAATGATCTTATAGCTAATAAAATGGGAACAGCGTCTCATCTATCTCTCGATCGTAAAATTTAAAAGAGATATTAGAGAGAGGAGAGTCAGTAAAGTTTATTTGATGTAACTTGGAGGGGGTTTCAGGAGTTTTTTTACGTTTGCCGTCATCAATGTTTATGGGTTTTTATTTATCATGTAGTTACAAGTAAGTATGCTGTTCCATCCTTTGGTCCAAAACACACCATCGCGTTGGTTTCGTGGTCTCAAGCGCGACCGCTGAGCATGAGGTCCTGGATTTGTTCCTTAGGTTGGGCAAAGTGTCATGGTGGTCAGTGGGTTTCCGATTTGGAATTCCTAAACAAAAGCGTCTGGATTTATGCGCCCAGTTGATGATATAAGGCTAGCTAGCTCAGTTTAAGTCCCAGCTGTAATATTAGCCCTATTACTCGTACATGTGGAACTCAAACATACATAGCAGAATGTGGGTATAGTAAAGGTACCACTCTGCTTTACCCTTCGGAGATTACAGGCATGATGTTTTAGATAGTGAAAAAGTTCTTAAATTGGCTTTTTGACTAATAACTTTGTATCCATAAATCCAAAAACTGATCCCACAGTTACATACATTAGTTAAACGGTATAAAAACATTAACCGCTTCCCTCGAAGGGTTAAAGAGGGCTTAGGCACTCCTTCCCTCACTGTCAGATTCATTGTAATGCTCTTAGTGAGAGTTTAGACACGAGCGGTACGTTTTAGTGACGTAAAGTACCATTGCGGCCTTGTTCTGGGGTAGGCAGGGCCTTGATTGGGTGTCAATTGATGGGAAATTTGAAGTTGGTACTTATGTTGTGGGGCTCGGTCTTGGTAACTGAGATGTTATGAGAGATCTGATGATGGAGCCGGAAGATATGAACTGGAACTTCATGATGGAAAATCGTATCATAGCTGTTATTCTATCGAATGTCAAAAGCAGTTCCTGATCAAGTCTGTGTATAGCCTTAAAGCTGTTAACAAAGCATTTAAATATTAAGAAACACAAAAAGACTACAAAAAGAATTATACCAAACACGCAAATTATACCACCCACGCAAATTAAGGCGATACAAAAGAATAAAATTGAAAGTTAAGAACAGTGTACACGAGCGATTTAAGGCTATAAAACAAAAGTAACAGGGCTAGTTGGCACAGTCGTTTTGTTGCAACCGTTTGGCGCATATTAACTGGTGTTTACGATCGTGTTATACGCTATTTTAGTGTTTTTACGAGTTTCGACTCCGGTGGTGTGCACCGCCTTAATGACTTTCAGAGGTTTGTCCTCTACTTTTGTAGAATTTTGATTTTTATTACCGTTGGTATTGGCAATATAATGGAAAGTGAAATGGGGTGATATTAATTGATATACTTTTATTTTGTTGCGATTTGTATGCACATAGATCAAGTAACTTTCATTCCTCTTCACCGTATCCGGCGATAACATAATCAGCCTATAATGTTCCCACTGCTGGGACACAGGTCTCCTCTCTTTGAGAGGGTGTGTGCTGTAATCTACCACGCGGGCCCAGTGCGGGTTGGTAGATTTCATATGTCTTTGAATATTTGGTACTAGGACATGCCGGTTTCCTCACGATGTTTTTCTTCGCCGTTTTGAGAGCAGTGGTGATGAAATTATTTCTCCAAAGACCACTTGTCTGGGTTCGAACCCACGACCTACGACTCGTAATTTGGGGCCTTTACCACTGAGCCACCACTGCTTCCGGCGACAGTGACCCAGACTAATTTCCTTCCTTTCGTGACTTCTCTGATGACTTGCAAAACCAAATTTCGTCTTGAAAATACGGTCAGACCGTGTACAGAAGACCTGAGGGGCAATTCTCGTAACTTTAAAAATGTTCACAGTCTGATCTCAGTCTCAATCTGTCAAAAATTCCTCTAATTTCCCTAAATTTTGACAGGTTTTTGACATTTGTTTGTCGCCGAGATGAGATTGCGACTAGATTTTTAACGTTTTAAATTACGAGAATTGGCTTTCTGAACAGGATTATTGTTTGTGTAGGTATGTGAAGGCTTGTTCATGTCTAGATTTCAATACAATTCAGCTGACACACAAATCCTCGCGCTTTGTTTTCATTAGGTATGTTATTTTAGCTCTGATTTTTTTCGAGGCTTTATCGCTCAGTCTTAGTAAGACAAACAACTGACAGTGAGCCACTATATTTTTTGTTACACACCACACAGCAAGCTCTAAAACCCCGAAACAACTAGGCTTGTAATAAAACATTGTGCCTCTCAATAAAAACTTTTTTTTGAGGCACAGATATGCACACATTCAGCCATCAATCTTGGCTGGCTCCACGCCAAACTTCTTCGTTGATATGTTAATGACCCTCATGTTAGATATAGATCACCCTGTATTTTTTAAGTTATTTTTCTAAGAACACATAAGTATGGTAATTTTTTGTTACAAATAATATGTGAAATAATTTATGAGTGTTTTTTTAGCATTTATTCTTGGAATGCGTAAGGCTGAGCGCGCCCTATTAAATATAATCGTTGCAGAAAATAATCGCCAATCTGCCAAATCCCACATCAATATCAATATACTATCACGCACTGCGGTAAATAATTGCTTGAAAAAAATAGTATCATTCGTGATTTTATTTCGCAAGAACATGCGATTACAAAAATAATAATAATAATATAATATCCCTGGACATTTCACACAGCACCATTTGTCCCAAGCTAAGCAACCGAATGCTTGTGTTATGGTAACAAGATGGCTGATAAACTACTTATATACAATTTTTTTTTTTTTGTAAATACATACATATTATAGACAGAAAAACACCCAGACTCGGAACAAATACATGTACGTCATACAAATATTTGTTCCGTGCGGGAATCGAACCCTCGCATATAAAAATCTTATCGCAGTGCGCGGTCGGCCTAAAAGTTTACTTATATCATAATGATTTTACTTTAATAAGAGAGAGTATGTAGCGTTTGGCCCTTTAAGGTACTGTAAAGGCATAAAGTGCCTGTGTTTGTGGTCTTTCGGGACGCGTTAACATCCCCAGATTGACATGTGTCTATACAAACAATCTGTCTAGCCTTTTCCAAATATGTTTTCGGCTTCCAGTCTAACCGAATACCAGTGTTTTACATGGTTGGACTGCGTATCTTAACTCCACAACCCAGTTACTGGCAAACACGACACCCTTTGGCAAGACTGGTTGTCAGACCCTCGGGCTTCTGACGACCCGTCCCGATTTGTCTGTGAGATTCTCTTTAATCTATGCATTTTCTTTATATTCTCTGTGCAGTAGAATGAAATTTTACGACACCATTATAACCAAATATCACATAACCGATGCATACTCCGACAAATAAATTCCTCTCAAATGAATAAAAATGGTCGACACAAAATCTTATGACAGGAGATTTTATTCTCAGTTTCCGAACACATTTTAACACAGTTTACAGTAGTCAGCTGATTGGTGGGACCTGGCTTTGTGCCAACCCTCTTTGTCGTAGTGGATTGAAAGTTTTCACTAACCACCCAGCTACCGATGGTATCAGCTTGCTCTTTTAGACTTAGGAGGTGTGAATGTTTGAAATATTATTGCTTTATTCTTTTGAAATTTGGTGCTCACATAAGTTATCGTATTTAACAACATAAATTGATATCGTTTACCATATCACTATTTTTTGAGTGAATAACAATATCTACCTACCACCGGGCCGACCGTGCTGCCCTAATGCGGTCGCAGTAAGCATACTCGGCGAAAAGTTACGCAAATTACCCTCAGTTTAGAATGATCATTTTTTATTCAGCCTCATCGATGATAAATGTTTAAATCTAAGTTATGTTATAAATATGACTGTAATGTTTTACCCTGTGCTCCAAATAGTCAGTGAGTGCATTACCTTTAGTAGGTAAACAGTAGTATGCGCTTAAAGTCAGTGCCAAGACTTTTGAGCTTTTATTTAATATAAGTGTGTTTTATGGACTTATTAGAGAATACTTATAGAATAGTAAACTCAGTGTTTGTAAAGGTAAGTTAGCATAACAAAATTAGAATAAGATCTTATCGTACATACACTTTGTGTTATTATGTTAATATTAAAGACTTAAAATCAATCTGCCAAATCCTTCGGGAAATACAGGCGTGGTTTTATGCAGTTATTAATAATAAAGACTAACCTGAAACAAAGCTATAATACTGTATCAATTATGTATTGTATATTGATAATATATGTAGCAGGTATATAACGTACAAGTATATACTTAAAAAAGGGCTACCCACAAAAATGTTGCGTCATTATGAAAAAAAAAAACCAAAATCTAAATAGAGGTGAAAATCTATTTGTAATTTTATTAAAACAAACAAAATCATACCTCAAAAGCGGTTCTCCAGTTACATTGTTTATTAAAACCTGAAAAGGGTATTGAAATATTTATATTTTACAGGCTTCAAACATTTGATCATTATGGATCGTATTGCAAAGCCATAGAATATGTTTTTCTTTGACAAGGTTATGTTTCTGCGTAATTAAATTGTTTGGAGTTATTTTATCGCTTGTTATCTGCTGACGGAGCTTCTATTTTCCATTTATAAGCGTCAAGTGTAAATAAGCTATGAATGCCAACGTAAACTCTGTATCTAGTCGCTGCAACTAGTCGCAGTGATGTCGTTTGTGTCTGTGACTAGTCGTTCGTTACGACAGACGTCGTGCAGGAAGCGATCATTTTGTTGGATTATGCAAGAGAGACGGTCATGTTGAACTGTCGTCGAGTACGACTGTCGTCGAATTTGCGCGTCCACCGTGCGTCTAGACGTTGCGACAAGTAGCGAGAGCGTGTGACTCCCCTGCGCTCTCATTGCGACTCTGCAACTCGATGCCAAGTGAGCCAGTTCGCTTTAAACATCATATATGAAAACTAGCTATTGGCCGCGACTTCGCTTACGATGCGGAATGAAAAGAAGCCTATGTCCTGCTCTAGTTAAGGGTCTACCCATGTGCCAAATTTCATCTAAATCCGTTCAGCCGTTTTAGCGTGAAAGCGTAATAAACAAACTCACTTTCGCTTTTATAATATTAGTTAGGATTGCCAACCGCAGCCTGTTGTTGCGTCTAGTCGTTGAGCTGTCGCAGTCGCGTCTCAGACATTACGTGAAGACTGTTAGACTAATCCCCCGATTACATAAACTTTGATACTTTTGACAAGTTTTGTAAGACTTGTCAAAAACATGTCGGGTATTCAATTATGTATCATATATTATTAACGTTATTTCTGACAGGTCTTAACTATTTTGTTCTCCTTTTAGACAAGTTTCCTATAAGTTTTATATACAGCTAGTCTTTACGACTTGTGGTTAGTGCCAACGATAATCGGAGACAATAGAAACAAAATGTAGAGTGTTTAATACCTTGAAGACGTATGGTAGGTAATTAACATTTTTCGTAAATTCATATTTTCTCCTTAACAGAAACTAACATAGACAGAGAACTGAACTAAAGGGGTTTGAAGATTTTTATATAGAGCCTGAAAGACCTAGTGTCCGCCATTTAGATTTTTTCAAAATGGCGGCCACGCTTGGAAACTAAATTAATCGATAGCTGAAATCATTGCAAACAGAAAACATAACAGGACCAAAACCGTAAAGCGTCACGTTTCCAGGATATTAACTTTCAAAGTCTGAGAAGAAAGGCCAAAACAAACTCGGAGGTAACAGTCTCTTTTAAAGTCCAAACATAATCTTGGTTAGATCATGTGAGTACTAACCAATTGTAAAGTGTTACAATTTATACTTACTTACACAACAATACTGTCATACTCTGACATTTCCGAACATATCACGTCAGTGTCAGTTTAAACTAATAACAACACACCATTGAAATCAAACATGAATTTAATCTTCAGCTGAATCGCTAGCTGCGTCACCAGATATGACCTTCAACATAACCAAGTTTCCCCTTAGCAACAGAATCTAGAGCCATAACTGAATGTATTACATAATATTCATCATATATTATATCACATGCTCCATCTTTGTTAAGCCTATAGTCTCCGCTCCCCACAGTAAATTGGGCGAAGTAACTCAATTTCGCTGCGTCTTTGAAATAATTGGAGACGGTATCGACGGGGGAGGTAGAAGTACCTCTGAGGTATCAATCAGGATATTTGGGCCGATCGTGGATGAATAATTTCTGTGTAGTTGACCCTCCTAATGTAATATTGGGCTGAGCGTTAAGTAGGCGTGCTCTTGTTTGATATTTAAGGACCTTTGTTTCGGTTCTGAGAAAACTGCTTGATACTGTTTTGAAGTTGCCTTTTTTCTTACCTATAAATATCTCACGTAATTATTGATTTATTCAAAACTTTGAATACTGTTTTATTTTTTAAGAATGTAGGTATATGTTCTTAAGACTTGGGCGAGGCCTATGTCCAGCAGTGGACGTATTTTGGCTTAAATGATGATGATGATACTCTACTGATATATAAAACCAAAATGGCCCCTTTACATTCTACCATTAAATATTAAATTTAATCTTGTACAGTGATTAATTTGAACCATTTCAATGAGTTTGTAGAATGATAAAAGAATTCACATGTTAAAACAATAAATAAATTCCTTGAAACACACGAAATGAAAACAGCTTCAGATAAATACAAATTACAACAGAAAAACAATCAACATTTTTAAACTTAATCGCCGATCGAGTTGAATTACTGTTTCGTATCCACTACGACGCAACATCCAATGACGTCATCTATTTAATGCCTCTCTATCTCTCATTTGCGAACACATTAACTGTGTAAAAAATATATCGTAGAAGCAAAAGAAAATGGACTCATTACGTGTGCGTATACGGTCTATTTTCCTTTGAATATAAAATTAACAAGAGATGGTAAGGGAAAATCTATGAACCCTTTTTTTGCATGGAACAATGTCTGTATGTAATATGTATGTAGGTTCATCCATTAGGTACCCATGGGAAGTAATGGCGAATTGATTCGGTATGTTATGAGCCCTCTTTGCATCTTTAAATTATTTTCGGGACGGGATAAAAAAAAAAGCTCTTATTTAACTTAATTTATGTATTGGGTATTTAATTTGCATTTATTTCCGTTCAGGATCGGATCCTTTATATGCTGCAGATTATTTATTATTCGATCAGCTTTTTCTTCTGTTTCGAGGTAGACTTTAATCGCTCGTTTTGATACACGCTGAATTGGAGCCGTTTTTATACAGAGAGCGACGTGAACACTTCGTCAAAATTAAATTAATAAATAAATATATATAAATAATAACATATATAAATAATAATATAAATATATAATAATATTAAATAAATAAAAATGTAAAAGCGTTTGTTCTGTTTTCATTTCCAATAAACGCCGTTCCAAAAACCACAAAAAATACAACAAATATTTTCAGTAATTTGCTGCAATATCAAAAATTTTTGATTCCCAAGAAACTATCAAATAACCCACTGGCCCCAGTTTTAATAGTTTCCCATCCTAACGGACGTTTTAGTATTCAAAAAATATTTCCCGCTTCTACCCCCAGGCGCGGCAACCCGTTGTACACTTCCAACATTTTTCAATTATAGCGGACCGAGAGACCAAAAAATATTTGGCCATTATAACGAACAGTCTCTTCGCCTAATGAGTCTCGTTAACATTTACCACTAATCCTAGCGTGTTCTAAAAAGTCTTTACTACATAATACGTACTTAGGAATTTAAGACTTCTCACTACATTATAAGGTTGAAATTGCTGCATTGTTATAATTCGCGCCATGATTTGTAATTTGCATTGTTGAAAAATGTGACATAATCTAGTGAATTTGTGATGAACTAATTAGTGGAACAAGGGAGGTTTGTTGTTTCGCGTATGTGCTGGAAAAGTTCATATTTCTAAAATATTGTTATTTTTTAGGGTTCCGTACCTCAAAAGGTAAAAACGGAACCCTTATAGGATCACTTTGTTGTCCGTCTGTCTGTCTGTCTGTCTGTCTGTCTGTCAAGACCTTTTTTCTCAGGAACGCGTGGAGGTATCAAGCTGAAATTCATATCAAATACTCAAGTCTATGGTCTCTTGGAGCTGTGAAAAAATCAAACTTCTAAGTCAACGCGATCAAAAGATACTCCCGTTTATGCCGCAAATTTTCGACACTCGCAAGGGAATCAAAACCTACAGGGTACTTCCCGTGAACTCAGAATCTTGAAATTTGGTACGAAGCAACGTCTTATAACACAGATAAAGGAAAAATTGCGAAAAGCATAAATTTTTAGTTACATCATATAATAAAAATATTTTTAATAATTTTAAACTTATTACCCCTTTACTCATGAACGCGTAGTGGTATTATATTGAAATTCTTAACAAATACTCAAGTCTATAATATCTTTAAGCTGTAACAAAATCAAACTTCTACGTCAACGCAATCAAAAGATACAGCAATTAAAGCCGCATATTTTGAAACTCGCAACTACTCGCAAGGGAATCAAAACCTAAAGGATACTTCCAGACGACCTGGAATCTTGAAATTTGGCATGAAGCAACGTTATAAAGTACACATATAGGAAAAATTCCGAAAATCTTAAATTTTTAGTTACATCACATAGTATATTTTTTTTAATAATCATAAACTTACTAGCTGACCCAGCAAACGTTGTTCAGCGATTAAAAAAAAAAAACAGATGTTGGCCGATCCTCAGACCTACCCGATATGCACACAAAATTTCATGCAAATCGGTTCAGCCGTTTCGGAGGAGTTTGGAAACAAACACCGCAACACGAGAATTTTATATATTAGACTTGCTGACCCAGCAAACGGTGTTATGCGATTAACAAAAAAAAATAAAAAAATAGATTTTGGCCGATTCTCAGACCTACCCGATATGCACACAAAATTTCATGCAAATTGGTTCAGCCATTTCGGAGGAGTTTGGAAACAAACACCGCGACACGAGAATTTTGCTTCCCATTCCCTCTCGCTCCACACCATGGTCTGAACCAGGGGCCCGGCCCTACGAGAGGTCGCTGCCGCCGATCGCCTCCACGAGGACACGGCGATGCTCCGCCCAAGCGGGGCAGACCTCCACCGTATGCTCCACCGTGTCCTCTGGGCGATCCGCACAGTGGTGACACCCTGGCGTGTCCTCCCGCCTGATCCTGAACGGGAACCTCCCGAAACACCCGTGTCCGGTGAGGACCTGCGTCAGGCGGAACTCACGGTCACTCCTCAAAGAGGGGCACTACCGCCGCAATGGTGAAAACGGGTAGACCTACTTTTATTTATTTATTTATTTATTTAATACTTCATGCACACAAGTACAGAGGCGGACTTAATGCCAGCCTCTTTTAATTCCAGCATACGGGATGATAGCTCTAAAGAGTTTAGAAACTCCACGGGGTAGCTCGTACAATCTTCGAATGACATGACTGTATCGATGGAGTGGTACGTTGATGTATCGCTCGCTATTTCATCCAAGAGTCTTCGCGTTATCACAATGGCTTACTGCGTTGCGTCAAGTCAATGTTATCGTAATAACTTTTGAACGATTAGTCAAAATTACTTAGTGTAAAAGACAAAGTTTATCTATATTAAATACTTAAAACGACCATTTTATCAATTTTTATAAGAATTTGACAGATATTCTAAAATGTGCATGGTAAAAAATGTATCCAATTTAATTGTATTCATGGCTCAGTATTTTGCATATAGTGGCTACCACATAAGAGATAGATATATGCTATCGCGGACTTTTATTTAGAACTATTTAAGATAAACAAACTTACAGTACATTAACTTCATGTAACTCCAACGGTATAGGCAGCGCACGCCAAGATAGCTCTCAGGGAGCAAGAATTTTTCAGACTTACCTAATACTTATCGTTATATTAGACCAAAAATACACAAAACCTTTATAAATTGTAGCCTATATGTTATTCTGATGTATAATCTGTATTCATGTAAAGTTTCATCTAAATCAGTTCTGTCGTTTAGGCGTGAAAGAGCCCTTTTAAGTTCGGTTTGCTAACTATCAATCGTCCTTAATATGTACAAATGTGTTGCCCGACCAAAGAGTAAGCCTGGAACTGCACGCATGCGTAGTTCGCGCACTAACTCTGTCTCTCTTACTCGCATGCAAAGGATGCGGAAAGAAATTAATTAATCCTGGCGAATCTAATTAGGATAATCGGATATTTTGATCGGATTATTGCATTGTCATCGATCTTTGACAGGTGTGCAAAGTTTGAAATAAATCTGATCGTTCAAAGTAGGACAAAATCGAGCTCAAAGGGGTCGGTTACAAACAAACAAACAAACATACATACAAACATACAGGTGAAACTAATAAAAGCGTGTTAATAAGCTAGTGGCAGTTGAGAGATGACCAGTCTCAACTGATGGCGCCCGTTCACGAACATGACGCGTGGATCAGCACTACTCAGCTCAACCATATTGAAGGGAACCGAATGACCCAACACACGTGCCACCATCAGCGAGACATTTGAGTGAGCATGACAAACTCTCAATTGCCATGCTCGTTCATGTCAAAAAAAAAAAAACAAAAACAGTTACATTATATTACACGTGGTACTCATATTTACAAAATAAATAAAAAATGCTTCGAAGTTATACAATACTATAACTTTTCAAAAGTTAAAAATAAAAAGATTAAACATTTACTCCAAAAAAAAAAAAAAATACGATTTAAAAAAAAAAAAAAAAATACCGTGTTTATAAAAATAAAAGGGAGAGCATCTCTTCCAAATATAAAATAAAAGAAAACTAATTAGTGGACCCAAGTGGCTGTGACTGTGGAGCAGGACCAGCATTAAGCCAAGCTTTTTTATCAAGGATATAATCCTCTAATTTATAATATGCTTGTCTACATAGTGTGCGTTTTATGCATGTTTTAAATTTTGTCTCGTTCAGTTGTAGAATCCGCAGTGGTATTTTATTATAAAATTTTACACAATTCCCCATAAAAGAATTTCGTACCTTAGCCAATCTAAACCGAGATTGATCCAAATTGTGCCTATTTCTAGTATTAAAATTATGTCTATCACTTCTCTTCTTAAAGAGATGAAGATTTTTCCGAACATACATAATGTTTTCATATATGTATTGACAAGGTACCGTCAGCTTTCCACATTGTTATGTTATGGATTTCATTTAGCAATAAAAATACCATAACTTTTACTTATATACCTACAGGTTTGTACGGAACCCTCGGTGCGCGAGTCTGACTCGCACTTGGCCGGTTTTTTTTAAGAGTTATGTATCATGATTTTGTTTTTGCATGGACCTCAAGATGCTGATGAACTGTCATACTTAACAAAGTTCAAGTTCCATTGCTATTGCCATTAGGACTTTTTTGTAAGTGGTACTCAAAAATCAACTCAGAATAAATACATTTCACTAAAGTAGTTAACTGATTAAGTGGCGACGGAATGTAAATTATCTGAGAATATGAACACTGCTATATTTAGAACTTTCTTGTCAGATTTTCCTTATTTTCTTGAATTCTCTACGGCTTCTGCTTTTCAATATTCTTAAGTTTCCATCAACTTTCAAGCGCTGGTTTGCTAAATATAATCACGTTTATAATTTACGGTCCATCAAAATGACACTGACTAGCTTAAACTAAATATTTAGTTTAAACTAGCTTGAACTGAATATTTAGTTTAAGCTAAATATTTAGTTGAAGCTAGTCAGAGTTTTGATGGACCGTAAATTATTATTAACTTTGGGTAATTTTAAAAAAACTTAAAAAAACATTTTTAAATAGCCTTGACACTTGGGACACAGAGTTCATGGGTAGAACCTAACTAATAACCCCCTAAATCCCTGAAAAAGTTGTATCGGTCCATGCGCCAAACACCCTATATAAGAAAAGCACACTGTCTCGTATAGGGTCTTTAGCAATATGCTAAGCAACGGCCGTTTTGCGTTGTTGTGACGCATGTTTTCCCTTAACTTGTTATTTTTTTTTTTTTGTGTTCTCTTTTGCATCATGTTTGCCGCAAATAAATGTATTTTCTTTCGTTCTCACACAACTAAATACCCAACGATACAAAACGCCTTTAAATAATCAACTCTAAAACAATATGCACCAAAAATATCAAAAAATATTATAAGCCGACGCCATTCACAGCCCGGTCAGCCACATAAAGGCACCAACTATTTCAGGCTGCTTACCAGCGTTTTCAGTTCTTGAGGCGGCAAGCACGTTGCGGGTAGGTCTACAAAAGCCCTCTCCAGCCGAAACGGGGCCTGGCAGAGAGCCAGCAACGCTTTTCTTGTATCAATTTGAAATTTTCCCATGCATAGTTGTTTGTTTTGAGAAACTGTGCTGACTGTGTGCGATATGTGTAGTGTTGAATGATGGATGCTGTGTTCAAAGTTGTGGAGTGATTTTGTGAGAGATTGAGGTGTCGTAGCGGGTTGAAGTGATTTATTTATTTGTTGTAGTTCAAACTCAAACCAATTACAGGCACTTTTGAATTGTCAAGGGATCACTCAGTCAGAAAAATGAAGCTAATTGCCCATTTCAGAGCGTAATAGGTACCTATGGAGAAGAACGGGCAAGAAACTCCACGGACACTTTTTTAAATCATATAATTGTTACTATATGATTTAAAATAATGAATAACTCTTTTATAACTCTTTAAATCATAATATTGGTTACATTATTCATGTTGAAATTATACATACATGTGAGAACGATGTAAAAAGACGTGCACTTTAAAAGCTTCCATAATAAAAAAGACTAAAAAAAAACGTTCAGGAATTAAATTCAAAATCAAATAACACAGTCTTCAAAAGTGAGAGAGTCATCTTTCAATCCTACCTGATATAATCAGCCTGTCACTGCAAAGCATAGGCGCCCCAGTCACACATCTCAAATTCAAATTCAAATTCAAATTTGTCTCGAGATTGTTATCTGAAAGAAACCGGCCATGATATTTTTTTTATATTTATTAAGGTTAACCAACAATTGTTTACACCAGTACATTAGCAGCTTATTATTTACAATAGGATACAATTGCGGGTGCAACAATTAATTATAGGTTAACACCGCTAGCACAAAAAACAGTGGTAAAACCATTAATTATTAAATTACGACAGATTCTTAAAAAAATATAATGGCAAAGTAATGCTGCTGATATGATTGTGTTGACAATGGGCAACTAGTCATGATATTTTTACACTCAGTCATAATAAGCATCAATCAACTCAGCCTAATGCAGTCCACTGATGGACATAGGCCTCTCCCAGGCTAGGGCACAACACCCTGTCTTCCGCCTTCCGCATTCAGTCTGTCCCAGCCACCTTCTTTAGTTCGTCCGTCGTCGACGAACTAAATATAAGCATTGGTAAATAAAATTATCAGGATGAATTTCAAATTGTGATCTTAAAAGCTATGCCAACCGTTACAAATAGGAATAATGTTAGGTATTTTTAGCATGAAAGAGTTAAAATAACTATAATTCTAAATATTCTTATACGTGATGGTTTCCATATCTGCTATTTATGTTCTAAAACTCATTCTGTATATACTACCTATTCTTGTTTATGTAGTAAATAAATAACTCGGCCTGTGTATTTTATTGTACCTGCACATAATCAATTATTTAAGTGAAACTGTATGTAGCTTAAATAAACTGGCCACCACCACCACAAAGGATGTTCACGAGAAAAATCTTTAGTTTTGCGCTAGAAAGTTTCCTGATTCTGGATACATTGATACCGAGTATCACATCAATTTGCTCTGTACAGTGTCGGATGTCGTATCCAGAGTTCTACGTTGTTGTGAGTGATTTAGTAAGAGATTGAGGTGTCGGACCGCGATGTAGTGATGTATAAACTGTCGAGCTTGAATTTTCTTCAAAGTTTTCAAGCTGCACGATTTAGAAGAAAATTCTCCTTAGAAATTCAAATGGGAAAATACAGAAGCAAAATTATGTGTGACAGATAGATTATGGAGTACAAAGCTAATGCTACTATCATAACCTAAAACTATGAATGTTCGGTCCCTATAAACAAAAACGAATCGTTTTGCTTACCAATGGTAGCATTTTTTATTGCCAAATTGGGCTTCTAAATAGTTTCGTAAGCTAATTTTACCCGCGATAGCTAATCCCACATGGGAGAGTCTAGCTACTATGCAAAGCTATGAGGTCTATGCTTCATTATTAGTAAAGATACAAGAGTCTTAATTTTAACCAATAACGGTTCGTAAGTCCCTCCACCCTCTCACACACATACATTCACCTTATACACCCAGAGGACAGCAATCTTTCATTCTTTTGAAAGTGACGCCTAAACTTTTTATGTTTATCAATTTATTTATTTTCATTTACAAGATAACACTAAAATAACAATATTATATCCTGAATTAACTAAAACTATTTACAAACTAAAATATAGCGTCGAAAAATTCATCCGCATCGCTGTCGACTGGTAATGTACCCAAGACACTGGCGAAATAATAATAATAAGTAATTTATTTCAGACTTTGTCCATAAGTTTGTTAGTAACAATGTTCTTAGCCTAGTATTAGTAAAAGTAAAAATTGATGTTATTAAATAATTTGAAATAATTATGTTCAGATTTTAATAAACTGTTTCCTTTTGTTACTAAGCTCATACCTGCATACGCAGTCCGAGGGCTTGAAGCGCTGCGTGCTGAAATATAGGCTATAAACCTAGTTCGGCATCAGATGCCAATAATTAGACACAATTGTAACTGATTTACTCTTAAGCATAATTATAAGTGGCTAAGACAAATTGTGTAACTTGTTTATTCGCATAAGGCTACTAAAAAGTAAGTGAAGACTGTTTTATTATACAGACTCTATAAAAACAATAATAGCAAATAAACACACTCTGTGAAAATTACAAGTGTCAATCTATTACGGTTCAAAAGATACAAACTTGTGACAGAAGGACGGACAGCGTATCCTTAGAAGGTAATAGGGTTCCGTTAGCACCCTTTGGACACGGAACCCTAAAAAAAGTCTACATGGTATCTAGTTTCCGCAGTCTTAAAACACAAACCAACGCGATTTATTAGTTTCCGGGCTAAGTTACAGTGTCGCAATATCAGCAAGGTGCCGTGGGCACCGCATTTAAAAACAAAGCCACGTCACGGATAACCTTAAATTCGGAGCCGCATATAAACAAAATTAACGGAGACATTCTAGGGAACTTGTTTACACCGAACACAATAAATTTCACACAAGCATTGGCTCAATAAAGTGTATCAGTAGTGTTGTGTTCATTTCCCGAGACGTCCCGGAATTTGGAGTGAACTGTTCTGCGGGACAAGCTTTGTGTCCGTTAAATTGTATGTTCTAGATGCTGTATTTGCTTCTCATTAAAGCAAATCACATTAAATAGTAGTTTTCGAAGCCATCAGATACAAATCTTGCATTTTATATTATAAATTTGTTTTTAAAACATTAAAATGATGGTTTCTGCAAGCATTATTTATATTATACATATGTGTAAACCTCCCCCTTTCTTATAAATATTGCTTTAAGTTAAGAGGCGGTTAAACGTCAAAAAGTTTATGATTAAGCAGACATTAATCTTTACTTAACTTTAAGCAACGTTTATAAATAAGGTTAAGAAATATTTAATTCATTGACTTATTGATATTATAATTTGTCAAAAATCCGAAATCCCGGTAACTTATTTCTATTTATTGGTTTACTTACATATTTTTTTTACAATATTTAACACGACTAACTATTTACCTCTTATTTTTTTACTTTTTGAATTCGAATTTAAAATCCTGGTATTTTCCTATACCTCTTACCATCACTAAAGTCTCCAAGTACACGTTTCACAGAACTTATTTAGGATTCTTGTGGGAACATACCCCTAGAATACTCCAGGGCGTTATACTTCAAGCGATCGATTCCGCGGTACAAATTGTTAGTGATAAATCGTATCCTTTTCCCCTAAAGTGAAAAGCGTTTTAGCCAATGCTGTAATCAGTTGGTTGATGTTGTTTTTCGTACGAAATGGTCGGTTCCGTGTGGAATATATTACTGTTGGTTTGTATCGTGCTTTTAAGGGGTGACTTTGTAATGTGCATTCCTTTTTAGTGTTTGGGATCATAGTTTTAGCCTAAGGCTGTTTTTAAACTTTGTTAATTTGTTAATCTATACATATTTATTATAAATTTACGTCGTTTTTCGTCTGTCTGTCTGTGTGCCGTCACACAGACAGACACGAAAACCGACGTAAATCTTGTTCTTCTAAACTACGTAACGATTTTTTCACTACGTTTTAAGAATTTATTCCGGAATTAAGGCTGGTCGCAAGGCAGTGTTGCTGGGATTCTCTACTTGGAATTTCTCAGTCTGGATTTGTGCTTGGTTGATGCAATAGGCTTGCCCCCAATTACACATGGCAGCTGTGATGTTATGTCAAAATATTAAGATTATAGAGGCGTGAGGACCAGGGTGTAAAGTTCACTCATAATCTATAGAAAAGGGAGGATCCTCCTACCAGACGGGTGTTGTGTCTGGCGGGCAATTTGCCCAACGATTGATGTTGGGAAATTGTATCTATGCTAATTGCGCGGTAAACTCTGCTTGCGAGATGCAGGACGTCAGGATGACGCGTTGTTCGCATGTGGCGTTGTAGATACCGCTACATCACTCCTCTCCGGAGACTGGAGGTCGATAGTGGGCTGAGTATTGTATCTTGCGATGCTTGCCAGGCCAGCTGAGGTTCCAGTGAGTCGGAACCGGTTGCCGCATAGTTCACGGTGAGTCGGAACTATCTGCGGAGATGTCCCCAGCAAGTCGGGGTGGCACTGCGTTATACTTCAGAGCGTCGGATGTCGTACTGCGCCGGGTTTATGAGATACAAGAGAGCATTTCCACAGGTGGAGAAGTAAAGGTCAGTTCAAATCCTGTAAGCATCCGATATTTATCAAGCATTTGTAGAATAGCAGAGCTAAAACAAAAGCTATCGTCCCTAGGCTGAACTGGCTTGTTTCCAGTGCGCATTTAGGATTTTAGCTTTGTCATAGTACGGTGTAAAACAGCTAGAATTTTGTTTCAAGCTATTTTTAAGATATTGCAGTTTTAGCTTGACGTTTACGGATGAAAGGACTTGTACGAATGGTTAGGTTGGATCTTTGTAGTTTAACGTATAATATAAATGTTTTGTTTTTATCTAAAGAGGATTTGATTCATCATTTAAAAATAAGCAAAGCTTTATAAAACACTAGAGGAAACATACTATAATATAGCATAAACAGCATATAATGTTTCCACTGCTGGCACACAGGCCTCTCTGTGAGAGGGTGTGCGGCTCAGTGCGGGTAGGCCGCCGCGATGTCACATGTCTTCAAATTTTTGGTTCTAGTTCGTGTCGGTTTTTTTACGATGTTTTCCTTCACCGTTTGAGAGAGCAGTGGTGCTGAAATTATGTACACAACGTAAAGTGCCTGCTTGGGTTCGAACCTACGACCTAGTAAGTTGCGGCCGTTACCACTGAGGCACCACTGCTCAAAATATTATATGACACTCGGTAATAGTGTAGCGTTTTTACAGTGAAATATTTTTTGTAACTAGATCAGTAATTCCAGATATACCTATTAATATCCTTTTATGATATGACAAACAAATAATTTTAGGTCTTTAGGTATAATACTGGTTTAGATGAATCTTTGTAACGAATTAGTTCTGTATATGGCTGACGAAGTAGATAGTAGTTGATTGAAAGCCTGAAATAGATGGCATATGTATGAAATTGTTTTGTTCGGTACATTACTCATTATTACAACCATAAAAATAGATGAGCACTTGATATATCACCTAGACTTAAACAATCACTATAACAACCACAAATACACAATTTCAGAGCATTAAGATCATCTTTATTACAAAATAATATCTCATGTGCCGTAATGAAGAAACCGATGGGACGTACCACCAGTGTAACAAGACATCTCGAACACAGTAGAAGAGCTTCTTACCAACATATAATTGTTGGGGCAGAGGGGGGTAAGGGAGCTCCAAGTCCCTGGTCATCGAACACAATACATTCGGTATAAAAGTACCCATGATATTATAGCCAGAGCAGTTGGCCAGCCTACCCATTTTTTCTCTCTGTTCCCTCGGAAAAATGTCCCCTATTAATACGAATGAGATATGATCCGACAAAATGGGATTTTTTTTTACCTCTCTCTAGGTAGTTTATTTTTAGTAGTCTTGGTACCTTAATCCACATTAAGGTTTTTTAGGATTGGAATAATGGTTAATAAGCGCATTCGTTGTACTGCATTTATATCGTATTTTGATGTTTCTTAACAAGTTTGTTTATCTACCGGCAGTGCTGCAATCAAATACTTCCGACTGACAGCCTGAAGTGAGTGAAGTGAGCGTGATTTTATTTCCATATTTGTGTGTTTTTCATATTGTTTTTTTTATTGGCACCTTGTTTTTATATTATAATCATGTGGGTAGTTCTATCTATCTGAAGTCTAAAGCATGACATTAAAACGTCTATTTATGCCTAAAGACTCGTTAAGAAACGTTTCTCTGAGGATCTAACTCCTCTAGCGAGATCCTCATAAAAGTACACATTTCCATAAATAGATTTACGCCTATTTCCCGTAGAGGAAGGCAGAAACTACAGACACCACCTACTACGATCCCTACATACTCCTTTTGTTTCGTTTACGTTCATACATCTGAGGGTCAATTCTCGTAATTTTAAAAACGTTCACAGTCAGAGGGGTAATTCCCGTAAAAAAAAGCACAAAAGGTGTCACGTCGCAACACAATTTTTTGTACTACATTTTTAAGAAGATTTGATCGTGTTTTTATTTAGTTTATGTATGAAAAATGGTAACAGTAAGAATGCAGACAGAATGATAATATCTTTATTTTTCCTTTTTGCATAATTTCAGCAAGAGAGTAGATTGTTCATGTACATATTTTCAGCGAATTGAAGTGGTCTACTTTTTGGATAGGTGTAGTAATACCTATTTTATACAAGTTTTGCAGTGGACTAACGCAGTTCGACCGACCTCAACATAATAAATTATAGATTTTTGGTAAACGATAAGTATCGCAAAGACCATAAAATACACACACAGTACTCTCTATTTCATCGTAATAATTAATTTCATCCAAAATATTTTCAAACTCCGTGTTTCGCGCTACTAATCGCGACCTCAAGTCACGCACTGTCTACACTCAGGTTTAAGCATTTCAAGTACACACACCTATTGTATACTCAAGTGTTGAGTTTCATTTATTAATCAGTCGATCACTCGGCTGATATCGTAAACCCTAACCGTACCGTACCGTAACCGTAACTGTAACTTGAGTACGTCGATTAGTATGTCTATTAATACGATCATGACCTCAAGATCTATATCAAGTGCGAGCACTTGGGCTAAGTGACGTACGGGCCGAAGTCCCGGTATGAAAACAAAACAAAATCGCAGGAGCAGCTACTTTCAAACAGGTTAAATTTTAAACGAACAAAATGTCAATTTTATTGCTTCAGTAAATCACGTTTTCACCAGATTATATCAAATTATTACCCTCTACATGTAATCACTGCATTTATCGCGATTATGGTAATAAAAAATTAAGTTAATTAGCGAAGCAAACCTACCCAATGGTGTTATTTTCATGGGAATGGGACCCTTGTCATGGGTAACATGGGTGTTTATAATGGTTTTATTCCCCATTGGACGCGGTGATATCTGGAGGTTAAATTTTATACTTTGGATAGCGTGTCAAAAATGGCTCGTTTGGTATTTGTTCGATAAGGCATTTAAATAAGGCTTAAAAGTTAGTAGAAATATCGTTAAACGTATAAATTATTATTAATTGGGTATTACCAATTATCATATTATCGTAGCTGGTAGCGTTCTGTAGTTTCTGCTACCTCCCATGGAAATCAGGCGTGTTTAAATTATCATTAATATTTATTTACTCAATTTATTTATCAAGCACACAAAAATGTACAGAGGCCGAATTAATGCCAGTCAACCTTAGAGCGATGCAGCGACAGAAAAAGTGGTATTCTACTCAGAGCACTCATTTCCACAGCACTTGCCCGAACCACACCAGAGCACTTCCACTAACCGCACTGAAACAAAATTTTGTAACGTGCAGTTCGGTGGAGCAGTTTATCTATGACTTGACATAATTACATAAATATGTAGTTCTACTTATTAAGCACACTTACGTAAGTCTTTATAAAGATAAACAATTTAGCTAATTTATAAATAGACGTTGCCCTGCAGTGGGACACACTGCTGATAAAAATAATAACAAAATAGTTTTCCTAAAGATATCATCTTTTCAAAGACGAGAATCAACCATAAAAAGGAAACCAAACAAATATCAACTCGCTAAACCTCAACACATGACATTTAGTATCGATATTCCCAACCCTACGAATGTCATACAGCAATGTGACGTCACAAGAACACGGATTTCATTATTTATTCTCTTATGTGAAGTCGCGCGTCGCCTATTCGATTTGCCGATCTCGATTTACCCTATTCGATTTTTATAATCTATATGTTATTCAATATCGAGAACTCGATCATTTTATTCGACTGTGAATACGATAATTGAATATGAATTAATTGGTTCGGATTTGCATTGTAGTTTTTGCTTATGGACGAGTTTGTTTTTTACGTCAGAGTTGGAAAAAATATAAGTGGGAATGAGAATGAGTAGGTTTGTTATGATATTGTTCGGTTCTGAGAGGTCTTACTTATTATGTTGAGAATTATTTTATTATATTTATCTTCTAAACCTCTAATATATGTATAGATAATTAACTGACATGTCCTAGAACGAAAAATGCGAAGACATGTGACATCTACCAACCCACAGCGGGCCCGGCGGGCGTGATGGATTACAGCCCACCCCTCTCACTTATAGGAGGCCTGTATCCCAGCAGTGGGAACATTATAGACTGATTATGATAAACTATTATTATGTGATTTAACTACCTACTATTAAAAATGATCAGAATCTAATCGACAAAAAAGCGAAAACAAAATTCAAAAACTATGGTCAAAAAATTTAGTTGTTTAGTTCAAGTAGTCTAGTTTTGTGCCTGGTTGAGGATAATAGTTTTGTGCCTGGTTGAGGGTAAACGTTTTGTGCCTGGTTGAGGGTAATAGTTTTGTGCTTGGTTGAGGGTAATAGTTTTGTGCCTGGTTGAGGGTAATAGTTTTGTGCTTGGTTGAGGGTAATAGTTTTGTGCCTGGTAGAGGGTAATAGTTTTGTGCTTGGTTGAGGGTAATAGTTTTGTGCCTGGTTGAGGGTAATAGTTTTGTGCTTGGTTGAGGGTAATAGTTTTGTGCCTGGTTGAGGGTAATAGTTTTGTGCTTGGTTGAGGGTAATAGTTTTGTGCTTGGTTGAGGGTAATAGTTTTGTGCTTGGTTGAGGGTAATAGTTTTGTGCTTGGTTGAGGGTAATAGTTTTGTGCCTGGTAGAGGGTAATAGTTTTGTGCCTGGTAGAGGGTAATAGTTTTGTGCCTGGTTGAGGGTAATAGTTTTGTGCCTGGTTGAGGGTAATAGTTTTGTGCCTGGTTGAGGGTAATAGGCTCGACATGGGACTTAAACATAACTGGCGAAATGTACACGCACGGCTACACCTCAAGCTATACATAACCAGTATAAGCTGACTTCTGACTGTACGAAAAACCTGTACAATGCAAGGTCAGCTAAAGCTAGCAATGTATAGCTTGTACCTACAGCAGTGCAATTCTGTAACCATCTCACCGTGAAAACTTAGGTGAAGTGAGCGTGGAGTGAACTGCCATTCCAACTAAAGCTAGGGATTGACACTATTGACAGCTCACTCTAAGCTCACTTCTCCTAACTTTTCACGGTGAGATTTTTATAGAATCGATCGGCTGGTACACCTCTGCTCAATCCTTCGGGGAAACAAGGCGTGATGTTATATATTGGTTCTTCGATTGGAATTTGAACCGAAACATCAGTCTTTTAGTCCTAATTTGATCAGTCTCCTTATTCGATCATGGGCTGACTTTTTCAACCCCAGATAATTTTATCGGAAGAATAGTTTTGAATTTTTGACAGTTCTTCCTGTCTGTAAAAACTGTCAGATGTCAATTTTATTCCACGAATAAAAATTATCGGTCGATTGAAAAATCAGCCCTAAATGAGAAAGCCGAGATTTTAAGAAGAAGAACTAAGGTCTCAGACTCCTCTGTCCTTACTAGTTTGTTGATCTCCTAAATGTTATAAAACATTGTCCATATAAAATTCGGTGCCAAGAGTCCCAATGCAACTAAGACGAAGCTAGGGGGATAAACAGAGAAGGACAATACCCGCCGGTTCTAAATGAAATCTGGCCGAGATTCTGTCCATTGTTTGAGCTTCAGGACGTAGCAACTTTATTGTGCCTGTAATGAGACGTCTGGCGGAATTGTGAGCTGTTTTCTACTGTATCATTGCAGTTGTAGTTGGATTAGGGTGGGTAGGGATTTTGGTCCTTGCAGCTGCTGAGGTTTGGTATTAAATTCATGCCAAAATATGCATTTCGTGACTGGATTTTTGAGATTATTAATTCTTTCAAAAAATATGCAATACCTAAACGTTCAACTGGAAATCGGGTCATGAGTTCGAAATTCACCTGTTGGTGTTTATGTATAGATCCAGAATATCTATTACTAGCTTCTGCCTGTGAGTTCGTCTGCATGGAATTTCTTGTTATAAAACCGGATTTACATTAGGGAACTATTTGCGTAAACTTTGTTATTCATTGATAGTTTCACGTGTAAATAGTTCAGCTTAATATAAAATATATTCTATGACACTCAGCAATACTTTAGCTTCCCATTAGCAAAAGAATTTTCGGAATCGAATCAGGAGTTCCGAAGATAACCCCCTACGTACAAAAATTTACAAATTTTACCTATATCTATAGAATTAGTTTTGCAAGAAGGGCTAAGAAATTAATTAAACCGCTAAGAACTGTAGTCCCTGCTACTGATAACGAGTATGACAAATATGTCTCATGTTCATCACAAGTAACGTTACACGTCTGACTGACTATCTTACAATAAATTTGTCCAAATAGTTCTAACTACGCTGAGATAGTTCGTTCCTTTATGTTCAGACTTTAAGCATGACCTCGAGACGGTCTAGACCAGGCTAGATTGTCCAGTTGGCACTGCAATGCTAACTAACAGGCGACATGATAAATGGCCCCATGTGTCTTCATTCTCCGAGGCGGAGCATCAACACTTGCTTAGCATATCACGGTGTGAAGATGTAGTCTGCATATTATTTAAAGTTTAATTTATTATGTGGGTTGGTTAACCCTTATTCAAGTAATGTAAATTTGTTGCTAATTTGTTTAGAAATAATTACAGGCTTATAAGTTCGTTGTAAGACACGCAGAAGTGATAATAAGTAGGCAGAAACTGTGAGAGAATGCCTAGTTCCAATCGTAATCTATGATAAGCCAAGCAACGGTAGGTACAGCCAGGGCCAGAAATACGTTTTATTTTTCTCTTTAATTACGAAACCTGTATCCGTGATTATAATTATTAATTTGTTCTTGCAAGAATTATACAAAGTGGTAGGGCACATTGACGCGCAAACTGTAACCGTGAATAGAATACAGCACATGGTTCTAAACACCCAAGCGTAGAAATTTACGCTGTCGAAATGTATGGAACAGCATTTTTTTTTTAATAACCAACGACAAATTTTAACGTACGCGCGACCAGAATCATGTACTGAATCCAGTGACAGGTTGCACGTCAATGTCCCTGCCCTGTATAACTTTGTGGAAGCTTAACTGCACCAATAAAACCAGCTTTACTGAAAACGTTTCACTCTGAACTTAGACCAAGAGTTAAGTACTCCACTACGCAAGCGAAGTTATCCTTAATAAAAGCTGATATACAGCAAAAACTACCACTAAAGTCTGCAGCGAACTATTCCCAACTATATCCCCTTTATTAATTTACCGCTTGCTACTAACTATGCCACCACTTCCAAACAATTTCTTAAACACTGCACTATTGTCAGACACCACCAACTTTTAATTTTAAAAACCTTTATAAACGGAGAAAATCCCGGGAAAGCGAAACTGTGTCCATATGCCGAGAATCGCGGGGTAAACACTTTTAAGAAAATAACATCCCGAGTCTCGCTGTGTACATTTTTATATCGTTTAGGTACGGTGATGCGGACTGGCGGGCGCAGGGTTCCGTATGTATTTTGTTGGCAGTTTTAGATGTATTACTTTTTTGTGCGTTGGTTTTGTATATTGTGGAAGTGAGGATACGTTCTATAGACGTAGATGAAATCGTGAAGTGTTTGTATGATTTCATAGCGTTTGATTTTAGGAGTTTACATTGTAAGGTGATACTTTTTAAATATTAATGATTATCTCCTACTTTCTTTACAATTTACGTATGTTTTTACGATTTTTAAGGAAAATAAGCATGAGCATAGCCTATTAGTTCCCACTATACAGGCCTAATATATGAATGAGGGACTGGGCCGTCCACCTTGTGGACCCAGTGCAGGTTGGTAGATGTCACTTGTCTTCGAATTTTTTGTTGTAGGACATGGCGGTTACCTTACAATGTTTTCCTTCACCGTTTTGAGCGCAGTGGTGATGAAATTATTTTCACAAGGCAAAGCGCCTGCATGGGTTCTGACCCACGACCTACAACTAGTAAATTGGGGCCGTTACTGCTCCCATCTTTTGCTGTGAACATGACTTAAGAGCAAATCGTATACATAATTATCAAAACTTTTCTTACATTTCTGTAATTGACAAGGAAAAAAGCTACATAATTTTACATAAAAGAATTATTACAACCAATAAATTCAATGATATTGCAACATACGGCGTTTAATGGTGAAAGTTCTTTTATTCAAGCCATTATTCCTTAAGGAAAAATATTATCTGATTTACTGTTAGCCAAAATGAATGTTCCAGTACGTGATCCTTATACGGTTTTGGTAACCCTCGTGTTGGTTTTGTTGAAAGCTTTGTTTCAAGGAAATAATATATAATGTAGGAGAAGTTTTTTATTGGAATAAATTCTAGCAATTCTACAAAACTTAGTCAGCTGTTTATAGAGTTTATTTTGCTTCGACCAGCCGTTTTGTTGCTGATAGATTTTTCAAAACTTTTTCTTATTATACTTTACTGGGTGTAAAAAAACCCAGCACATAGCCGTCAACTATCCATTCTGTATATCAACGATTACAATGACGAGGAGTACAAATTACTCTCGGCTTCGTTAAGAGTATTTGTACACTCGTTATAGAAAAAAAAAACAATAAAAATGAACGGTTGAATTGAAGAGCTCCTTAGTTAGTCGATTAAAAATCTCTATTAAAAATTGTGGTACAAAATATGATCCGTTCATTCTTCACGCTCTAACCGTAAAATACTTGCGGAAACTTGCGGATCCCTAAAAATCTACAGCGCTGTACAATGACAGAAAACAATCGGTAACAAACAAAGGGAACGTTCTGGGGCATATCGAGACTGTCTTCACTCCGCTAGCCCCTCATAATATTTCACCACCCAGCCACCCACCCTTATCCTAACCGCATAAGGTTCAATTTGTAATGGATTTTCTTGTAAGGTCTGTAATCGAAACTGAAGGTTTGTTTATTATGTTTTATCCTCATAAATATGTAGTTCTATCCTGTGGGTTACTGTTTAGTTTACGATTTCGTTCGCGTAATGGTTCGGAAAGTTTGGTTGCATATTTATATAGTAGTTAGTGTTTATTAAGGGGCTATCTTGGGGTTGCTTAGGTTTCTCTGTTGGTTTTTGGGAAGAAAATAATTTTGTTTACTGAAATTTCTAAGAATTGTTGCAGCTTTTTTTTTTGTTTAGTTGCAGTTTCTTAATGATGATTCACTAACTGATTGACATACTGTTACTCTGATTGACATAACTATTGTGATTGGCTTAATTATTGTTTTATTTTTTTATTACTGTAACACGCTGACATTTTTTATTTTTATTATCTATATTGTAATTCCAATGATCTGAATGTGATTTTTTATTTGGAATTATTATAAGCCTTTGCATGCCCATTTGACGATAAAATATGGAGAACTTCATTTAAAAAAAAAAACACCTTTGTACTATACCCATGTTTGTAAAGAAATAAATGATTTGATTTGATTTAGCTTTCGAGTTCTGAGGATGTTTTAGGTTTGTAAGTACAGGGTGACATCCGGACATCGACGCGCAACCTGTTACCATGCAGTCTGTGCATGATTCTGAACCTCCCTGTATTGAAATATATTGTTGGTTATAAAAAAAAAATTAATCGTTCCATACATTTTGTCCACGTAGGTATTGCTGTTTTTTATGAAACAGCTGATAGTCTTTTTGATTCTTAACCGACGTAAATTTCTAGGCTGGGTGTTCTAGAGTCATGCGCTGAATTTATGGTTTCAGTTTGCGCTTCGATGACCCTTCTACCTTGTATTATTTTGCTTGGTAGATGCTGCTAACTATAATAGTTAGAAAAATATTCAGAGATGCCGATGAAACAGTCTATAAAACTGGCAAAGGTAGAATTTGCAATATGTTGAAATATTTACAAATTGTGTTATAATCGAATTAATTAACCGGTTTAAGCCATTCCACTACTTCCTGACCTCCCAGCAATCCATCACCCAGGCGGTCATGACCAGATCATAAGTCGCTGAGCAGCATTTAAGTTTTTTACGTGACTCTGGTTTGGGGAAAAGCAAATAAAATTAGTCTTAGTGGTATTAAGGAATAAAAGGTTTGCTTTTTTGGACCCTCTTCAGCGATAGCTTTTACATGACGTTCCTGAGAAAACAACCGCATTGTTGTCGGCGCATGAGAAGATTTGCTTTCCATAGATCTCCATATTGTATAGGCTATAAATATAAATTAAAAAGAGAGGCGGACCCAAAACGGTCACCTGTGGGACTCCGCAGTAGACGTCCTCTTTGCAGAACCCCACTTTCATGCCCTCGAGGAAATATGTGAAATTACATGTCACCATGTATGTGTTCAATATAATTTTCAAGGTTATAATGTTAAGAACTGTCATTATCATCATCTGCTGGACATAGGCCTCTCCAATTGCATGCCACTTAGCTCAATTCTCGGCCACTCTCATGCGGCTGCTACCAGCCAGCCGGTGAAGATTCTCGCTTCACCTAGCTTGAAGACGTCCTACCTTATATTTTCCGAGTTGGACTCTATCATTTGCAAATTGTTTTTTTATTTTCACATTTTTTTAACAATCTTACAATAATCCAGAAGGATGGTATTGTACCTTTTAGCTATCGTTAAATAAAGAAATACATGTACCTATGGTAACCAGTTCTGTTACCTATACAGTTGTTGGGCACATCAATTTGAATGGAATCTATCTGAATAGCGGCCGCCACGCTTTCAAATGGACTTCCGAACCGAACGTATTTCAGTATATTATGTAACTATTAAATATTGCTGTAATAATAGGGCCTCTGTGTGAAAATATTTCAGAATTGCGTGATAATAGGGCTTCTGTGTATAACATTTCAGAATTGCGGTCGTCTTTATACCTATACCTACCTATTATATTATGTTTGTGTTACCGTTGAATATAATACGTTGCTTTGTTGAAACTTCTGTTACTGAGTTAATTTATGTGTTTATTTATTGGAATTATGTCGATTCATTTTGATTTTTGTGTATTTATTGTTTGTGTGTGTTTAGACGGGTAAGAGTAGATTATTCCGCGGGCTTGCGTGTGACGAGCAAAGGGCAGCTCACCGCCTGGTATGGACCGACGGTCGACGGTGCGTTGTGTTCCACGCGCGCCTCAAAGAAATCTCAGCACGAACTGACGGGGTCCGTTAGGCCGATGTCTGCCAGGGCCGCGGGTTGTTCGAAAGAGATACCGTTGCCCCTGGCATAGGCAACTGAAAGATCACGGGTTATAGTCAGTAAAAGTCTGACACGCCCTCCCGCTCCGCCCAGAGCGGGAGAGGTCACGTGATGATTTCCCACCCAAAAGAAAGGGTATATTTTATTCAACACATTTAAATAACTGTGCACTTATCGTTCTGGAATACAGTGATTCAATTAAAGCCTTCTTAAACAACTTTTAAGTTTACTCATCTTATCAGCTCTTAACGCAGTCCAAATCTGGACGTAACCCCACAGCACCCTGTCCTCAGCTTTCGGCATCCACTCCGCAACTGCCACCTTTTAAAGAATCACTCACCCTATAAAAGAACAAAACTAAGAATGCCTTTTCAACACCATTCCTAAATATTTACCGAAACAAAACTCCGATAGAACCCAAAATTCTTTTCTTACAAACGTCCCCCGAAAACGCCCGATCTTTACCGAAGGAAGCCGAACCCGTCAACTGCACTTGAACGATAAAAGTTTTTCCCAAATGCTTCGCACCGCGCGAGGAATGTTACAAATGTGATTTGAATTTGTCATACTCGAAGCGATATTTTTTATTGCTAGCACGCGTCTGATTCGAAAGCGTGTGTCGAATAGCTGGCTTTTTCTGATGGAAGAGTTTTATATTTTTTCGATGTCGTTGGTGTTCTATTTTTGCCGATAGTATTGCGATTTAACATCCTTTCGCCTAATCTTTGTATTTTGCTGTGTAAAAAGATAGCGTTTTCTTTTATCTGACGTTAATAGCGAAGTCCTCTTTCAAAGAACTTAGTTATATGGATTGAAAAGCTGCGAACATTGAGTGTTTTTATTTATCTACCCACAAAATAATTATAGTACATATGTCTAGTTTTTGTAAAACGCCCAACAATAATGATTGATGATGACTGATGTCATAGTTTTAATATTCTCATGTGAGTGAATTATTGTATTCTTATGAGACTATAGTTATCTCAAAACTCAAGAAAAGTTATTTTCATAACAGCCCGTAGAGTTGCCCCACAGCGTGAAACACTTTCACGAAACTATTTAGGTAGTCGAAGACTTTCCGATATTTTTGTTCACTACAAGAAAGTAGTGTCTTAGACTTGCTAGTTTTATCAACAGGACATACATACATACGTTACCATTGACAAAACTCGTCCACTTAATGGGGTTTATTCATAAACGATGACTAAAGTTAAGTAACGTTTAAACGTCAAAAATGTATGGTTAAACAGTCGCTAATCACTGCTTAACTTTAAGCAACGTTTATGAATAAAGGTGTATGTTTCTTCCTAACCAACCAGAATTATAAATGAATTATATCAGCATCAAAAAATATACCTTATGATAGCAGCAAAAAACCCTCACACAAATTACACCCCAATCTGCCCTCGTGCCAAAGTTTTAACATAAAAATTGATTCAACATAATTAGGTTACGTTCCCACAGTATAAAAAGGTACACTGACATTTAAAGCCCGGTTAAAACGCCTGGAAATTCGTCCGGGCGTAACCAGTCACAACCGGTAATCCGGGCGAAGCGGTCGAATTAAAAAGTTGGAGAAATAACCGGGTAACCGGGTATTACCAGCGACCCGTTTTGCTGAAGGCTTAATGAGAGAATCGGTTTTTGGGACATATTATTAAGGAAAGTGATGGGCTTTTCTCTTGCAGCGTTTGGGATAATAGGGTAATATGGCTGTAATTAAGGGCTTGTTGCACCTGGTTGCATTTTCAAAATACTTTTTGCAATGATTGGGAAATCATTTTTGTCTGTCTGTCTGGTACAGTTTCAGCTAGACTACCTAGTATTACCGACTCCATTTTGATTCTGACAAAATACAAATGGAACCCTATATAGGGTTATAGCTTCGCACATATATGAGAGCCCAAGAGAGCATTATAAGTCAAGTAAGTAATCAATATGCCTTATGCTAGAGTTATTTATTAATTAGGCTTCTGAATACAAAAAGCTTATGCTCTGACATAACCACATTCAAGGGATCAATTTTGGTAGTGGTAGGACGTGAATCGGGCTTAGCGGCCCAACTTTAGAGAAGTATATGTCCAATGATAAGCTGAGTTGATGGATTAGTTAAAAACAGGGTGGCAGGGATAGCCACGCGCAACCTGTTACCGTGAACCAAAATTCCGAAATAACAGACCGTTATTTAAAAAAAAAAACCGCCGTTCCATACATTTTGACCGCGTAGGTATTGCAATTTTCTATGAATCAGTTTGCGCGTCGATTTTCCAACCAGCCTGTATGTCCAGCGATAGGCTGAACTGATTAATTAGTTAGAGATATTAAAGAATAATCAAGAAACACTCTACTCTAGTCTGTTCATCTATTAATCATTTTGTAAGAGATAATTACCAGTACTCAGATGGTGCTTTCGAAAACCAGTCCAGGTAATTAAGAAAAATGGCCTCCGGTCCTCCTGATGACGATTTAATGGCCACGATGGGATTAGGGGACATAAAATTCCATACAGCGTTTTTTTTACTTAATTATGAAAAACGCTGTTGTTTTGGCTGAGTTTCGTAATTATGGCGGTCGTTATACCTTTTAAGACTTGGGGTTTCCATTAGAAGTGGGTTGGAGAGACAAGGCTTCAAATCGTAATTTAAAAAAAGTTATTCGTGATTTATGAATTACTTAAGCCATGGATTTGGTATGAAAGTTAAGGGATTTCATTATTACAAGATTTAATATGTTAAATAGATTACATGCCGTACCTACTCAGCTATCAACTTTTAGTACCTACCTTTACTTTGCAGTCTGTCTAACAAATTCAGTATATTTCTGCTATAACCTGAATGTGGAATTGCTCCTATACTAACTAGTTATTAACAGTAGAAAAATACTTCGTAAATATACAAAACAATATCATATCATTTCATGCATACTATATCGTGCATACTTGAAGAAGTTTTTTTTTTCATTAAGCTTCTCCATATCAAAAGACATTACACTATTGAAAAGAGTGTCCGTTTTTTCTTTAATATTTTCTATTAAGGACGCTTTTAACGTGCACGTCGTTTTTACATCGTTCTCACGTGTATAATTTCAACATGAATGATGTAACCAATATTATGTAACAATAAGAGTGTCCGTGGAGTTTCTTGCCCGTTCTTCTCCATAGGTATGCTACGCTCTGAAATGGCCAACTGGCTTCATCTTTCTGACTGACCGAGCCCTTTTTTTTTTTTTTTTGGATCGGAAGTCATCAAATGACCCCTCCCGCTCTGGGTGGAGCGGAAGGGAGTGTCAGACTCTTACTGACTAAAACCCACCCGTGTTCCTTCCTTAGCCCTTTCTGTTCCAGGGCAGCGGTAACCCTTTCGGACGATCCCGCTACCCACTGACCGACCCCTTGACAATTCAAAAGTGCCCGTAATTGATTTATTTGAAATAAATGCTATCAAAATAAAAACCAAAAGTCATTTATTCCAATTAAGCTGGGAATCAGGACTTTTCAAACGTCAAAATTACAAAAGACAGTCCCCCAAAACGCCCGCCCTTCATCACTTCCTAGTGCTTTCGCTGGGAAGAAGAAGGTTGAGTTTGGGCTAGTTTTAATTTTTTATACATAATAATATGAACCTAAAAATAAGTGTGACAAAAGCGAAGCTACAAGCGAAATAGGAACATTCTGTTTTCCACAATTTCCTCGTTAAAATCATATGAAATAGGAACGCGATTAATTTCGTCTTGCACGACTAGGTTCAATTGAAAACAAGTATGGGGGAACTTAAATCAGAGTGTTTTCATAAAAATGCCAACAATAACAAAACGATGAGAATGGCGCAATAAAACACACCCAGGGGAATGATTGCGTGAACAATGCCATTCGTTCTTCCATTCATTTCATTCGTTCAACTTGTGTGCTCTACGTTTTATTTTTTTGTTAAGATGCTGAGGTCCTTACAGAGTACGGGTACGGTGGGTTTGATGGTCTTGCTTGATTTATTTGATTTTTTCTCGAGGTTCTTTTAATTTGTTAATCTGCTGAATTATTAACATACTATATTGTTAGACACTTAATTTTTTACTTATTTTTGTATAGGACTTTTGGTCAATCTGTCTTTTAGCTGTAAGAGATTGATTAGGGGTAGGTAGGTATTCAATAATAATGAAAAAGACACTTTAAAATATTATTTAAACAAAATTTTCTTTACTTGCCGATTTTCTAAAACACATTTGTGTTCTCTGAACACTTTTTTGCCATCTGGTCTGCCTTCTATCAAGTATGAAAAGGACCAAAAATAATCGATGTGACCTCTTGTAGTTTTCTCTCTTTCATTATTATTAACAGAGTTATTCATGCAATACGCTCCTGCCAATACCTTTGAGCGCAAATACGTGTCGTGCGCCATTCTAGTTAGCGCGCATCGTTATAGGGCGCGTCACGACAGATCGCGTGTCGTGCCGTTTGATTAGCGTAACGTAATTGTGTCAGACGCTCAACTAGCGTTTGTTTTTGCTGTTTTGGGTTAAGTAGCTGTAGATATTGATGGGGAGAGTCCAAGATTTTGATAGTTTTGAAAACGTTTTAGCTTCATATTCTTCCGTCGAAGTCAGTTTGTTTGCAACATTTAGTTATGATAGAACTGAATGCTTATCAAATCAATCAAAATCAAACGTCATTTATTCAAATTAAGCTGAGAATCAGCACTTTTCGAACGTCAAAATTACAAAAGACAGTGGACACAAAACGCCCGCCCTTCACTTCACCACTTCCTAGTGCTTTCGTTTGCTTTTTTTATGAAATCATCTCCGCCGTAGTTATTTCTGCTACCAACCAGCATTACTTATCTGTCTAAATTGTCTGCTACATTACAGTGTACACACGAAGTTATCTAACCGTAATTTCCAGTTTTAGCTGACCTCGCATTGTACGATGGCAAGTCAGCTTCTACTAAAAATGTATAGCTTGAAATATCGTCGTGCGTACCTGGCAGAACAGCTCTTAAAAGATTTCGCCACAAAAATTACTACCACCTTGATTATGTAATAATTTAATGTAAGTTGGTTATTAATAAATAAATAAATAAATAAATAAAAATAAATAAGTAATTATGCTGACAGTCAGCGTTTCTGTTTCTTTGGTATAAAAGATTCATAAGACCATTTTTATGAGTTTTTCGCTGTGTGTCTGGCGCTTTAGTTACAATGACACTAAGGGTAAACCCAAAGTAGTTCTAACTTTGATATAATTACATCAGAGTTGCAATTCTCGTAATTTTAAGAACGTTCAAAGTCTGATCTTAGTCTTAATCTGTCAAAAATATCTCCAATTTCCCTACATTTTGACAAGTTTTAGACATTTATTTGTCGCCGACATGAGACTGCGACTAGATTTTAAACGTTATAAATTACGAGAAATAGCCTTTAAATGTTGAAAAAAATTCTTGAACGAAATTTCTTCTGCTTAGCATCAGTCTAGCCACTCGCCAGTCCTTACTAAAATAAAACGTCTTCTGAAAAAAGTAAGAACATAAAAATCATTAGTTAATTAGGCTCTCATAAAAAATCCAGACATCTTCAATAAACTAGTGACATAACTGCCTGAATTCAGCCGTTCTGTCACCTTCAGTCTTTCGATAGTAATTCCACTAATTGAGCAGACTAATTAGGAGTTTCAATGGAATTAATGCCAGAAAAAATTATCTCAGCTTCATTACTTGATGTCATCTTAGGGAGCGCTGATTATGTCTGATGTAATTGTTATCTATGAGATAAGAGTTTATTGGGACTTTTACAAAAGTAACTAATTTTTCCTTATTTTTTTGTGTTTTTTCTTTTGTTATGTTAAAACTAGTACTGCTAGAACTGCTAGTACAGTTAGGACTTCGTACGGAAGAAGAACTATTCAGTTCTATTACTCACTGTGAGAGAGCAGTGGTGGCCCAGTGGTAACGGCCGCGACTTACACATTGCAGGTCGTAGGTTCGAACCCAGACAGGTGCTTTACTTTGTGTAAATTATTCCATCACCACTGCTCTCATAACGGTTTAGGAAATCATCGTGAGGAAACCGGCATGTCCTAGAACCAAAAATTCGAAGACATGTGACATCTACCAACCCGCACTGGGCTCGCTTCGTAGATTATAGCCCACTCCCTCTCAAAGACATAAGGCCTGTGTCCCAGCCGTGGGAACAATATAGGCTGATTATGTTTATGACTCACTGTATGTACTTGATAGATCAAACGACAATGTTTATGTTCATGTTTAAGAGAACTATGTATGTTCTTTTTGAAAAATAAATTTCTTCAAACATAAAACTGGACTGTTTTGTTCAATTTTATTGAACAGTTTACGATAAACTCAATTTTATTTGTAAACAAGTAGATTTTTATAGTAGCGAGTAGCTTTCTAACTACAAACAATGTCTCCAATTGGTTCAAATTATTTTGTTGAACTAGGAGGGACCTGGAGGGGGATCTCGTTGATAAAGCGCAGATATATTATTATTGTATCATTTAGTTCTCTTTGTTGAATCCTGGTAATTATTTTATGAGCAAGTTTAACGAGATTAAGGACCAACTAATTGGTAAGACTGTCCAGTTTTCTTTAAGTAACTCAAGAAGATCCGCAAACTGTCAAGCCTTTGCGGCGAACCTAACTTTTACATTAAATTACTCACTAAACTATAATTAAATTTATAATAATTACCAACTAATAATTGCTGGAACCACATCGCAGGCCCCGTTACATGATAAAGTCACAAGTTTTAATGAAACATCGCGTTTTCCCCGGGTACGTTTACCCTAACGAAATCCAATTTGGAAATTGCTTACGACCGGCCAAATCATCCTCTATACATACGATATTGAACCTGCAATCAAAATTGTACTTTATTCGAGAGACTTTATGACTCAGTTTCGTCCAGCACGATGGTGTGCTTGCTACCTGATTTAGTGGCCCTATTCTGAGAGCTATAACGATGATAATGGTCATAATTTCAAGATGCGAGCGTTCGATAGTAGAAGAATTTTGGTTTTGCGTGAAGGAAAGTGAACAAATTTATGTGAAGGCAAGGTCGTAGACATAATTAGTGAGGACTCATTAGTTGTGGTAATTTTAGCATTTTAAGTGGTTAATTACAAGATGTTTAATTTGGTCCTTAGGCTCGCTGGTGGGAAGAAACTAGCTTTTCCATTTTGTCATGTCTTGTTACAGATGGCTCCTAATAAAAATAAAGGACAAAGGCCCTCATTATGTACCTAAAACTAAACTAATATTATAAAGAGAAAGAAATGTTTTTTTGTAGGTATGATTGTTTTTTACGCTTTCACGCTAAAACGGCCAAACGGATTTGTATGAAATTTGTCGCATGGGTGAACCATGACCTGGATAAGGACATAGACTGCTTTTCCTACTGGATCGCAGGTGAAGTCACGGGCAACAGACGCGGGCCAGTTAATTATAATCACAGAGCAAAATTTAAGAATTTTAATTGGTATAGGACAGAGAGTCCTTATGAACACTAATATCAAAAGTACCTGTAACTCAAGTACAACGTTAAGGTTTCTACCTATCTTAAGTTAACAAAAGCATAAAAGAATTATAAAAAAAGCTAATCTCCCGATATTTAGCTGACGTGTTCGATATTCAGAATATGACTGTTTAAGGTCACAGAATCCAAAATGGCGGCGAATGTGTCCTCCAGCGATAATACCGAGATGTATGGAGATACAATGTGCCGATATTAGATTTAAGGAGGTTTAATACGTTATTACATTATCTGTTAGACTGTACAAGGTTGTGTTTTGTGTGGTTATATTCCCACTACGTACCTAGTGGGAATATAAAATATATAGGTAAGGTAAGGTAAAAAATGATTTCGTTAATTTTGACGTTCAAAATGTATGTGCCTATTTGAAATAAATAATTTGATTTTCACTGCAACATATTTGGCAAAGAAGTGGTTTTATTGTTCGGTTTTCTCGGTCAATAATCAAATAGAATAATTAAAAAATTCAACTCTTCAAAACACCTACCAAATGTACCCGCCATATTAACGCACGTTCGTTGATGATAGGAATATAAATTAATAATTATTAAAAAGTTAAGACCGTCTCCAAAATTCTCTCTCAAAACGGTTTTCAAAAGCGACCTCGATAGATAACTTTCAAACCTCAAAAGTTTGATTAATTGTTATGTAAGCGTGCCGGCTAATTAGGGTCTACCTCGACTTCTGCTTACATCCTAACTTTTTAACAACCACCGCCCAGAGTTTTTGCGTTCTATTGAACAGTTCGAAACTTTTTTCGGTTAAGGATTTCTGGACGTGGGACTTGGGAGAAAGGTACAGATTACCCGATTTTGCATGTTTTTTTTTCAAAATTTTCTTCAATCTTTGATGACTTAAAAACTAGATCATTAGCGAGCCTGCATTGCATATAGCCAATATTGGTCAGTCATAAATGAAATACGTAGTTTTTATTTGAACTTTGTTTTTTTTTTGCTGAAATGCTTTTGGACTTCAATCACGCCTGATGGAAAGCTATAGATGAATGAATGGAAAGGTATATGATGGAACGAGCGTGCCAAGAAAATGCCTGTTTACAAGAAAAAAATGAAAAAGTAAAGTAAGTAAAGTAAATGGGAACTATATTCTACATAGCTACTATTTTTACCAATTAAAAAATTTTTTGAAGCGGTCACCACTCTCGTTCTCAACCAAAAGCACTCAATTTCCAAATACGTATTTTTCTATCTGACTCACTCTTCAAGATAATCCTTATCACAAAGCTGACATTATCTCCAATAACCCGTTAAAACAGATGGAAACTCAAAGGTCCAAAGGATCAACTCAGGTACTAATTATCCGTCAGTTCGCCCACCTAACAATTATAGAAAGTTCTGAGGTCTGAAAAGTTAATCTGGATACCCGTTTGTTAAATCCGTTTATAGAATGGGAAGTTTCATAAAGGGTGGTTTTGGAACAGGGCTGTAGATCTAACAGAGCTGTTTTGTGGCAAGTTTAGCAATGCTGTTTGAATGTTGATAATTTGGCTATGGAAGTTATAGTGCGGATAGATATTAAGGAGTGTAATAAACTACATTTGAAATATTGTAAACTTATACTCAAAGCATTTATTTCAATCAAACCATTCACAGGCATTTTTGAACTTTCAAGGATACGTCAGACAGAAATATGGAACAAATTCACCCATTCCAAAGCGTAATAGGTACGTATGGAGAAAAACGGGTTACAAACTCCATGGTCACTCTTTTGAATTATATTGTTACAAAAATATTAGTTACATCATTAATGTTGAATTTCTAATTATATGTGATAACGATGTAAAAAAGACGTACTCGTTAAAAGCGTCCAAAGTACAGCAAAAAACAAACAAAAAAAAATAAGCCAGAAGCAGCTAAGAGATCCAACTGTCTGCACCCGTTCAGGAACATGACGCATGGATCAGCGCATTCAGCTCAACCATTTTGAAGGGAGCTAAATGATCCAACACACGCGCCACCATCAGCGACACGTTTGAGTGAGCAAGACATACTGCCAGCTGCCAGGGCACATTCAAGGCAATGAAATACATAATATAATATTTTACATGTCGGATAGTTAAATAAGGAATACAGCATTCGCATCTGAAAGCATCAACTCAAAATAATTATTAATATCAATACAGCAACTTACCATCCTGAGAATGGACAGATAAAATTCTTGAATGTACTTTTCAGTCGAACTAAAAACAAAAAGGCCTTGTTTATACACAATCTAGGGAAGTGGGCTTTACTACCGGATCGATACAACTTCCATATTCAATAACCGTGCCGTTGCAACCCACAAAATTCGGAACCTAACAAATCCAAGCCCAGGCCTTCAATCCCAAAACCATTTCCCAAAAACGAAGCAAAAACCAGCCGATTTATCGTTTCGAACAAAAAATCCGGGGAAATATTGACACATCTCGTACGATAACGGAGAAAAACCGGTCGCAGTACCGGTATTCTATCACAGTGATATCCAATACGTCTTTTGTCATTTCATATCCGTCCCCCCTCCGCCCCCCTGTGACATAATTACGGATTTCGGGTTCCCTAAGGAAGAACCGAATATCGTATTTGAGGTATTTTGCGTACAAACTTGGGCAACAACACAGTTTATTCTAATAGCTTGCATCTAGTTTGGGTACCGTCTGATAGAGTGATTCATTGGACGATGTTCGTTAAGATTATTTAGACGGACGGATTGTTGAGAGGGTAGTTCAGAAAATATATTTTACGGAGTGATGAAGTGCTTGCAATTTAAATACGGCGAAGGAAAATGTTTTCAGAGCAGAATTTATTTTTGTTATAAAATCGAAGGAGGATGGTGGCGCCATCTGTTGTGTTGGGTATGTGTGAAGTAGTTGAGTGGACATGGACGTCAAGCGGCACTTCAGTTGAGTGATGGTCGAGCGTCAAGTATTACAATATGGAGTCAATTAAGCAATTTCAGCAGCATCCTAGCATTTATGATATATTGCTGAAAGTGGATGAATCATTTTCGAGAATAGACACTAACTAAATAAACTTCTCATAAACTTGAAATTATCTCATAAAAATACCATATCCACGCTATTATTCAATTTATAAAAGCTAACCCCATACTCAAAACGAAAAATATAAAATGGCCGTCCATTTTTATTTGCGCTCCTCGCTTTTAGTTCCCGCTTCATATTCCCAAACTTTTCACAAGTAAAATAAGTGGTTATAAAACAATCGTAACTCAAGCCACACATGATACTGACTGTAACGGAATCCAAACTCGTTTTTGTAATTATACAGCGGGTTTCGTGGACGTGACACGATTTTGAGCTAAATGAGTGGTGTTGGGGGGTTGTGACGTAAGAGGGGAATGGAGGAAGGGAAGGGGGGAGTCCGTCCAGTGATTTGTTACCTGATCCGCGTCGAGGCGTTGTGAATTGAGCGGATTTCGCGGGAAATGTATTGTTCGGTCTTTTTGACACCTAAGCGGCAGCGATAGGGTTAAGGTTTATCGGTTAGGTTTAAGGGATTGGTTCGGGTGTTGTCGGATAAATTGAATGGCTTAGCGGCGTTCACACTTAGCGTTAATTGTTGTTCAGTAGTGTTGGGTTAGAAATAGATGCCTGTACATTGAGTGGACAATGTAGGAATAGGACGGAGCTTAATATTAAGTGTTGGGATACTTAGGACTGGGCCTAGGTGTGTAAATTTCGTAGGTAACTATTGGTATATTTTAGCACCTAACTCACGATATGAAAGTCATCTATTGAATATTTAGATTGATATAAAATCTTATTTTCATTCACATTCTTGTTGAGGTATTTGACCTGTGCTATTAATAAATAAGTCACACAAAGTAAAACTCGAGCAAAAACACAAAATTAAAAAAAAAAAACCTAAATTACAAACCCAATTAAATACACGTACGTAATTATAAAATGAATTATGCTACGAACTTCATTTACCCGTACTTAATATTTTACCCCAACATAAAATGAAACACACTTTAAATCCGATCCGAATAAAATTTAATCATTGAAATTAAGTTACAATTTCGTTGGGACACGTTAAAATAATTAAACGCAGACGTGACGTACGAGGCGTAACCACAAGGGACGGACCGTAGCTGGTAACTAGGTACACAGGAACAGAAGGTTTCACGGTACGATTATGTTAATGTAAACTGGATATTCTTTATTAATTTACTGGTACCTACACCTAATTTATATTTAATTATGGGATTAAACTAGCATATTGCCCACCTGAAGTTTTAAAAAACAATTTAAATAATCTTCTTTCGTGTCACCAGGAGCTTTATCAGAATAAACCCCCATGTTCTTGTAAAAAACTGAGGTTATGCCAAACGATTGCTAAGTTACTCAGAGGATTTTTATACTGCACCTCTCATTTTATCATCAAATCAATCAATCAACTCAGGTTATCACAGTCCATAAATTGACTTAGGCCTCTTTCAAATTGTGCCACGACCCGGTTCTCTGCCTTCCACATTCAGTCTGTTCCAGTTGCCCTATTCTTGGCGTTCTTGGTCCATCTAGCCCAACGCTACGCTTGTCAATATATTATTATTAATCAAAATACCAATAACAAAAGGTCCTATGTTGTAACCGTACCCTACCGTCCGCCATTTCGGTGACGTCAGTCGTCACTTGACAGCGCACTCCGTTCAGAAATCGAGTTACGATGTCCAATATTGATACAATTGTGCCAACAAAACGAACTCGACATAACTACAGAATGGCCGGTAACTCAATTTACTGTGAATACTCCTTGATGGAAGGAGATTCCAATTTTAGGATTTTTTTTTATGCTTAGAAATTAACATGTTTTTGATATTGCTACTTCTATCACTAAATTGAAGCTTAGTTGTATTTACAGCAGCATAATCAGCTTATACTGTTCCCACTGTTGGGACTCAGTCCTCCTCTCGGTGAGAGGGAGTGGGCGATAATCCACTACGATGGCCGTGCAGTGCACGGGTTGGAAGATGTCACATATCTTAGAATTTTTGGTTCTTAGACATGCACGATGTTTTCCTTCACCGTTTTGAGAGCAGTGGTGATGAAATAATTTACACTAAGGAGAGCACCTGTCTCCACACGGTAGGTGAGGGCCTGAGGTGGAGGTGTCCAGATGTCCTAGACGCGTACCGTAAGCTCGGGGCTCGAGAAAAGTCTCAGTGATCGTTTTTAAGATATTGTTTTTTCTTTATTGAGTGACAGGGGAGATTTAAGATACCAAGAGGCAGATAATCTTCAAAGAATAAATAGGTATCTACTCACAAGAAAAAATCACCTACCATCAAATTACTTTCGCAATAAGTGGCGACATTTCTCAAAACATTCTCTTCACAATATTTCATCAAGAAATAAAGAACGAGGGCATTATTCGAAATATCACTCTACCCACAAAATCACGCTAAGGTTTTCATTTTTATCCACAACACGGCGGAGCCAACAATTCTTTTAGAATAATCTCCGTTTGCGAGGGCGCGTCAAAATATATAAGATATTGCTTGGAACGCGGGAACCCGGAAAAGATCTGTTGCTACCATCACTGGGATTGTTCCTAGTGTATTGTGTTTGTGGATGTAAATTCTTTACATCTTGCTGATTTGAGCATGAATGAAGAGTAGAATACCAGGTGACATGAGGCACTGAATCAACAATGGAAGTGGATGTCGCTCCATTAATATAACGTTGATTTTCTGAAAAAAAGGCTTGTGTAAAATATTGGTATAGGTATATTTCGATGTCCAAAACATGATCAATAGTGGTGCGTGGCTGGCGAAATAGTGCAAACGAGAATCAACAGCAAAAAATATCAAAGGCCTGCGATCTTTGAATTTTTTGAAGTGCTCTCTACTCTACGCGTGATGGTAGAGTAAAATAGTCATAAAAAGTTATACGCGTACAAAACATTTTGAACTCTATCACTAAACTGACAGTTAGTGATAAGTTTGATGACACGAAAACAACAAATTGTTATTGCATTATATAAAGTTGATGACACCGAAACAATTGTTTTTCTGTCCCATTTCAAACGAACCCACAAACAGCTCGTTCCAAATTAAACAACCGAATTACCATAACATTTAAAATACAGTGACATCGAAAATTATTCATAACAACAATACTTAAATTCGTAATCAACAGTCTCATTGTAAAATAACAATGTGTCCACTTAATTATTGGACAAACTGCAACAGATTAGCATTTCATGTGCTAAAATTTTGCATATTCAGCACACGTAGACGTCCAACGGCATCATGACACCGAATTATGTACGTATTAGATTAGTAATTGCCGCGTAAACGCAAAACCTCATCTGTATTCAGAGCTGACGGCTCAAAATGTAGGATTTTGCAGTTACCCCCGCATTTTATATTCTAGTGTGTTGCGCTGGGCTTAATGCAATTTTAGTTTGATACGGACGTTCGTTTTAATTAGGGGAAATTAATGTGCTTTCTTTTTGTGGATTTAATTATGTTCAGACGATGGTATTAAAGGAGATTGGTTAGAGATTGTGTGATAAAGATGTTTAATAGTATTCAACCTACGATGTTTACTCTCAGTTTTACGAGCAACATAAATTGACGAGGTGAATTTGGAAATGAAATGCTCATGAGCTTAAATTATACAATATTGTAGCGTTATCTATACTGAACACCGAAAACATTCACATGACAATAACCAATCAAATCAACCCCTTCAAACCGTTAATCCCGTAATTCTAAATAACTATTTTACAATCGAACACGACCCTCTTCCATTGAACCAAAATGAACAAATTAGATTCACGATCAGTATTGAGCTGTACAAACACAGGTATTCGAAAGCCTTTGAAGTGCAATTTATCAGGTCACAATCTACCCCCCATTTCAGATTTATTAACTCGACGGTAGCATAACAAATTATAGGGTGAACTAACAAATAACGGTCTACTGCGTCTCCATTTGTTACTCAATTTATGTTCAAACGTTCATTCCTGCTACAATTAACTTCTTCGAACGCAATTAATTTTAATCAGAAACACTTGGGGGGGGAGAAAAAAGAGAAAAAAAAACAACCTGAAGGAAATGAGTACGCGTACCAAACTCTGGTTGAAACAATGTACAGGAAATTAGATTTATGATATATTTTTTGACGGTACCTACTTATTGTTATATTTGGACTGTATCGTTTGCGTTGAACGTAGGGTAGTTATAAATAAATGCTATTGTAAAGTGAGTATCTAATATTGATTGAGGGCGTGCGATAAGAATGCTCTGTTAATACCAATCTAAAACGCTTTGTTTATTTTTTGGCTCTCGGTTTTCTGAGAAATTAGTATAGGAATATTATTATTTAGGAACGCGGGCGCCAATAACAATTTTTTTTCATATTTTTACAGACGTAGCTTTCATGGCTTCTAAAATAAAATTTTAACGGTTCAATAAATATCACTCTGGACGAAACACATCACCAACAATGCATCGAAACATAGATAAGGTCCCACGTAGGGCGCCAACGTCACCTACCGCTCTAAATCACTTCCGGTATCCTGCAATAATGGCCGCCGCACTTCCGGTCTGACCCGCTGTCTGGCCTGGGAATTATACGTCTATTAATTGAGTTTCAACCACCATTGACTATATTATTATGACATTAATAACGAGAGCAGTGCCTGTGGGTAATACGTAAGATGTGTTAAAGGCATAATAATAGTTCTATAGATACATATATGGCGATCGCCAGTTTGCTAGGTAGTACTTTTGCGTCAATATTTTTGAAGCACGTCAAAAAATATTTGGGACCTTTTTTATTGTACAAAGGTCGCTCACTTTTAGTTACGTATTCGTTTGTAGATTTCGGAATAGGTACTACAAAAAATATGAAATAGCGGTAGTCAATCAAGCTGGCTCAACTTTTCTTTTTGAAGGGGTTTCTAAAAATATTCACAAAGGGTTTTAAAAATATTCACAAAAGTATTTTTTACCTTTGTACAAGTTTGAAAATTTTAAATCTGTGTGAACACTACCACTAGAACCAACTAGAGTCATCATCACTCTCCTCACCCTTATCCCCATTTATTTGGGGCCGGCGCAACATGTAAATTTCTTCCATACTTCTCCATTAGTTATCATCTAACTAGAAACGAGAGTCAAAATCATATATTTTAAATCTTTCTTTACTGTTTATATTGTTGTGAAACTGTGCATGTCTATCTGTCTCAATCAGTCGGTTGCAAACTATTTTCTTATTTTATTTTTTATACACGAAAAAAAATTATCCAGTGCGCAGACTGTAACCATGAATTCATCATAATTATCCCTACCCCTTAGCGTCGAAATCAGTCGTCAGTTATAAGAAAAGAATCTTGTTCCATACATTTTGACCGCGTAGGTATTGCACTTTTCTATGAAACAACACTTTTTTTTTTTTTGATAACCTACGAAAAATTTCTACTCTCAAAACGTTGAAGGAAAATATCGTGAGTAAACCGGCATGTCCTAGAACCAAAAATTCGAAGACATGTGACATCCATCTGCCAACCCGCACTGGGCCAGCGTGGTGGATTACGGCCTACGCCCTCTCACCGATAGGAGGCCTGTGTCCCAGCAGTGGGAACATTATAGGCTGATTATGTATGCTATGTATTTCATTCTCTAGTAAAATATTTCCATGTTCAAGGATCCTCTATTAAACTCGAAACATGAAGTATTCATATGCAGTTGCTAAGTTACTCCGTCATGCTTGTTGATGCATACGCTTGTTGTTGAGTTAAAGTTTCTGAAATATATCCCGACAATGCGTAACGAGATGTTGTTATGACTTCAAAAGTGCAGCTTAGGTGGTATTTTTATAGATGTCGTGTTATGTCTGCAGCTTTGTGCGATGAAAAATGTGGAGAGGAAATAAGTCGTGGGTGTTTATTTTTATTTCTTTGTTTGTAGTGGCAGAGTAGCTCGTGTTGGTTTAAACTGTAGTTCTGTTGAAGCTTCGAATTCTAAGTTTATGGATGGGTTATTCATTCACTGGGCCCGATAGGTAGGTAGTAATGATCCCATTGTTATGTTTTATACTTAAGTACACATTCTAGTATGGAATAAATTATTTCGAATTTATAGGTACTGTGTCATCTTGCTATGCGTACCTGTCTGTAGGCTACCTCATTCATATACCTTCTTTTAGAGGTCATACATTTTGATAAAGATAAACAAAGTAATAACAGCCGCACGGGTCGATCGATCAGGTTAAGCTAAGCTTGCCGCGGTAGGTTCGTGGATGGGCCATCTACCAAGACCCTCTGTGCCTCGGAAAGCAAATTAAGCCTTTGTTCCCGGCTATAATTCGTGGTTTGGCAGTCCATACAGGTCGTCAGAAGCCCAAAAGTCTGACGACCAGTCTTACCAAGGGGTTTCGTATTACCCAGTAACTGGGTTGTGGAGGTCAGATAGGCAGTTGCTCCATGTAAAATACTGATACTCAGCTGCATCTGGTAAGACTGGAAGCTGACTCCTACATAGTTGGGAAAAGGCTAGGCAGAGGATGAACACATTTTAATAAAGAACACATTATGATAAAGAATAAAACATTGCTTGTCTTGAGATTGAAATTACTTTCTTACTAAGCGACTCGACTCGCTAAAACAACATAATATAAAATAATCACATTTCAACATTACACAAAAGCTAAAGATAAACATTCAAACTTAATGCTCTTTACTTCGCAAACGATACAAAATTAGAAAAATGTTTTCATAACACAATTTCAAATTCAGGATGTAATCTACTTACTGGGGCCCGCGATATTTGTGGAGCAAACTCCTCCCTGGCTCCCTTATAGTATCGTAAAAGCTAATGGTCGCATTCCCTATATATCATTGTTTAAGTCCCTTTCTATTGCTAGGGGCCGTTATGTGTGATGGCTTACTTATTTTGATGCTGTTTTTCTCTTAAATGGCCGTGAGGAATTTGGGTCTGCGTGGTAAAGCGCAGCAGCTGGTTTTAAGTTGGCAGAACAGCCGCTGTTTGTTACATTAGGAATCTTGTAGAAGTGACATGTAAAATCATCATGACAAATTGTTTCTTCAAGTCATCATCACCATCTGAATAGCCTTTGCCCAACTATGTTGGGGTCGGCTTCCAGTCTAACTGGGTTCAGCTGAATACCAGATTGTTTCTTCAACTATAATACTTAAAAAAATACCTTAAATTCGAAGACGAGCGAGCTCTACCAACCCGCACGTGTAATGGTACTTTCTTCAAAAGACCGTTTCAGACATCAATCTAAATGGTCTTCACATGCTTTGACCAGGATATGTCTGGAGTTTCAAAGAGACTGTGACCTCTGAGTTTGTTTCGGCCGTTCTTCTCAGAGTAGTCAGATAGGAAACACCAACCTCATCAAACATATTTTTTTTTAATAATATGACGTGTAAAACTGATTCCGATATCCTATTTACAGAATAAACAATTTCGTTTCATTCCCACTCCCTCTCAGAGAGAGGAGGCCTGTGTCCCAACAGTGTGAACATCATAGGCTGATTATGGTGATACTTCTCGAGACAAAGTTTTCATCATTGAATTTTATACTTCGCGCAATGTAGCTTTTGAGTAAAACTTGACATCGATATAGAAAATTAGTGGTTTTGCATCAATACATTCAACGTTTTCTTTAGGGATTCCTTTCATCATCTTTCTTTTGCCAAAATCTTAATAGATTCCTAGTAACAACCAAACAGTTTTAAGTTCTCATCAACAATCGAGCAGACACTATTGTTTTCAAAATCAAAAGCTTCTACGCCTTTCACTTTATGTACAATTAACAGAAGACCAATTTACACTGTATTTCAATACAAAATTCTAGAGTATCTACTACAAACTGAACTCTGTCATCATTAATAGTCCCAAGCAGTTCTTTGTTGAGGGTTACCAGGCAACATAATTATTGTCAATAGACACTGTTTTGAAGCTATACCTACTAATAATAAAGCTGACGAGTATTTTTAACAAAAATACTCAGAGATTATTCTCTGGAACTACCAGTTGGATTAAAAAAAAATCATAAATGATAGCCCAATTTTTCAGTAAGGGGGGGGGGTCTATTTAACTTCACGCTAAGACCCTTAGGAGCCGAGCAAAAGCAAAAAGAAGAAAGGCAAAAGAACTCTAAGCAAACACGAAGTAATAACGCGGTCAAACGATGTGAGGCGACGGCGTGGGGAAATTACACGCGAACGAAGTCACGGGCTGAAGCTAATCATGAATATAGGTAAATTGACAGAGAGAAAAATTCATACAAAACGCGTTATGAGAGCAATTTTGTACTGCCGCACTACAACAAGGCGCGGCAGTACAAATTATAGAAGCTCTGCCGGTGTATGCGGTTACTCTGTAGCGCGACATCCTCACCGATCCGGAAACACGAAGATCATCGAAGCGCATACGATTTCTTATCTTTCTAAAACAGATCAAGACATAGGTACCAGAAAGCCATTTCTCCTATTTAAAAACGCTTAAAATCTAGTTGCAATCTCATCTCAGCGAGAATCAATGTCAAGAACTTCTAAAAAATGTAGGGTAATTAGAGGTATTTTTGACAGATTGAGACTGAGGATGTTTATAAAATTACGAGAATTGCCCGTCTGGACGACTTGGACTAGAATAGTACCTAAGAACAAAATAGCAAGCACATATTCCACAGTCATGTCGCATAATGATTCTTGGAATAAAAGCATAACAACAGTATAATTGACATCTCCACAAAAGGCTAAAATATCACATCATCAATTTTTGAAGTGAAAACCTCGGATCGGTGGCGATGAATCGGGTTTACTCGACTTCAGTCGGTCGGTGACACTGAATCGCATCTTTTTATCTACTCTATTCAAATTACAAGGGTCCGTGGCTAAATAATAACAGCCGCACAGGTCAATCGATCAGGTTAAGCTACGCTTGCCGCGGTTGGTCTGTGGATGGGTGACCATCTTTACATTCCGTGACCCCTCCGTGCCTCGGTAAGCACGTTAAGCCGTTGGTCCCGGCTGTCATTCGTGGATCTTTGACAGTCGTTACAGGTAGTCAAGCCCGAAAATCTGACAACCAGTCATACCAAGGGTTATCGTATTACCCAGTAACTGGGTTGTGGAGGTCAGACAGGCAGTCACTCCATGTAAAATATATTATTATTATAATTCAGCTGTATCCGGTTAGACTGGAAGCCGACCCCAACATAGTTGGGGAAACTCTAGTCAGATTCAAATTACAGTCAAAATTACTATGACACTCCGGTTTTCAATTTCAGACCTGACCCTAACATCATGTATATTTTTTTCAGCGTACCTTTTGTCTGAACTTCAGCCGCGAAAAACGAGTTAATTACAATAACAATGGACGTATCCGCGATGAATGGGCGAAAAAACCAGCCCCTTGAAACAAGCCCCATTGTATAATTTATTTTTGTGGCAATGTCACTACCGGTAATTATTTATTTTTGTGTTTGCATATTTTTAGCTGCTTCGTTTGATTTATGATGTTCGTTTCGTTTCTGATCTGTTAAAAAGAAATGGCAGATGTTTTTAAGGCTGTGTTTTAAACAGCGTGACTCGGCTGTGTGGGCATTGCTGCTATTTTTAACCAACTTCAAAAAAAGAGAAGGTTCTCATTTCATCAATTTGTATGTTTATATATTTATTTTGTTTACATATTCAGCCTTTAATGTTCCTACTGCTGGGACACAGGCCTCCTCTCTTTGAGAGGGAGTGGGCTGTAATCCACCACGCGGGTCCAGTGCGGGTTGGTAGATGTCACATGTCTTCGAATTTTTGGTTCTAGGACTTTTAGGTTTTTTCACTTAGTTTATACTAATGATGTTTTAATAGCTTCCTGTCACTGATATTTACATAGCAAGTAGTGTTATATGAATTTGTTTGGACCTACCCCACAGAACAACTAAAAAGTGTCAAAAAACGAAAATGCGGAACCAATGACACCGACTTCCGAAATTAAAGTTATTTTTCACTTTGTTGTGTTTTTATTTTAGAAGTCGGTTTTTTTAAAGAAAGAAAAACAGTATTACGTTTATTTGGACACAGTTCATAAAACACAAAATACATTTTTTTTTCTTCTATTCATAATTATGTTATTTGAATAAATCCTGACGTCAGTCCCTGAATTAGGCGCCAAATTAGTCCTCCTTCTTTATTTGAGGTGATACGACTAAATCTAAGGTAGGAAAAGTTCATCCAATGATGCCTAAATTATTCTACCAAAAAATTAAAATCACCACCTTTTTCCTTAAGCTACCTCTTTCATTTATTTCCAGGTAATGGCATGAAGCCAGAACCATAATCCCGAAATAATCATAACTTACACCAACAATAATTTAACTTCAATAAAGTCAATTCCAAAATGGGTAATCGCTTAGAGGCAGATTATTATTTTGCATCGAGCGCAAATTTGACAAGCGCCGTAACAAGGGCAGATAACGTCGAAACTTGTAAAATTATTACTTGGAGTATCACGCTAACACGCTGCTGCCGGGAGGGAAATACGCTCGTCGGCATTATAGATTTTTAATGTGAATATTCGCTAGTTTTGATAAGTAGTTTGTCTTGTACAATATTTGTATAACGTTTTGGTGTTGTTATGGTTTCACTTCGAGTGTCACGCTGTCAGTAGTTAAACACGCTCTTAAATTATATGTTCGTTTTAGTAAGTTTCTTGTTGATATTTCTATCATATGTGTGTATTATGAGAATTTTGCCCTTTTTTGTGTTAGTGAGTCACGCTGTCTGAAACCTACTGTATTGTTCGCAGTTATCCTACTAATATTATAAACGTGAAAGTTTGTATGGATGTATGGATGTTTGTTACTCTTTCACGCAAAAACTACTGAACGGATTTGGATGAAATTTGGCACACAGATGGTTTATAACCAGGATTAACATATAGGATACTTTTTATCCCGATATTCCCACGGGATCGAAACTTATGCGGGTGAAACCGCGGGGCGCAGCTAGTAAATAATGTTTTTTTTTTTCAAATCAATTCAATTATTTGGTACTTGTTTATGAACTACATTTATGTAGGTACATTCTTATTTGATTAGTATATCGACGCTCCCAAGCAATAACCCGGTAATCGAAAAATCAAACTTTTACAGGAGAAAAGATTTACTGATTTTATCAAATATCTTTTCAACAAGTGGGACTATTGAAGTCATTGATGTAAAAAAATACCTTTCATTTAATACATCAATGACTTCAATAGTCCCAATTGTTGAAAATATATTTGATAAAATCAGTAAATCTTTTCTCCTGTAAAATTTTGATTTTTCGATTACCGGGTTATTGCTTGGGAGCGTCGATATATTTATAGGTACTGTTAGAGCCAACAAGAAGGTGTAAAACCTCTTTTTATATTTTATTTTTATTGTTTCTTTTGTTTTTTCTTTCTTAAGTGACATCTCATGTATGTACAAAAGCTGAATAAATATTTTATAATATTTCATTATTTCTTTTGCTTATAACACTAACTATAACAGGTACTGTGCTATGTTTTTCACCTGAAATATTCTTATAAGTCACCCCTAGCATTACACGTGTTTGAATTTTGCGATTACTAACGTTATCACGTAATTCAAATGTTACTTCTATGACACGCTGCTCCCAAGTAACGTGACAGTTTATTTTATTTTTCCTAATACATACTCGTATTTGATACAAAAATAATTGGATATTTTCAAGAGTTCGTACTAATGAAACAACACGTGAACTGCAACTTAGAGTAACAGTGTTACGATGATTAAATTAATTGACTAGCAGAAATCATTGCAATTGAAACCTTATTTTTTATTAATGAATTTATTTCAGGCGACGCAGGCTCATAGATAAATACCTTATTCTAAACATACATATTTTTACCATAAAATAGTACTTCATTACCTAGTTCTTGTGCTGTTCTGTGGTACTTGTCCACGGAAGCGACGGAACACCACGTCCTGCGGCCAGAAGTCTTCTTCCATGACGACGGGCAGATAACAATTCGGTACACGCACCACGAGCGCCTTGAAGTTGACGTTGCAGTGCGACTCCAGTAACTGCACCCTCGGCGTGTACCTCATTTTCTGGCGCACGTACTCCACGATGTCCTCCGCCTTAGTGGTGTAGTGTAGACGGGAGATGTTCACCATTGTGTTCGACTTTGCGGCCCGCAAGCTGACTTTGGGCTCCGTAGGAGCTTTGCCGCAGCGGTTCTTGTTCGTACGTGATCGGCACTTTCTCCTTTGCACCATCACAACACCCTCATCATCAGTCCTATTCGGTGCCTTTTCTGGCATAGGCTTCATACTTGGAGCACCTGGGCGCTACTCGCGGTGACGCTAGCGGATTCCTTTTATAGGGGCTTCGCTAGGGCTGCAGACACAGGCAGTGGGACGTGTTGTTGGGTTCGTGGAGGAGCTGTGATGACGGGCGCGGGGCTGCGGGGTAAACGGGTGGGGCACTCTGCAAGCTCAGCAAACGACGGATGCGCTGGCAACGAAACTGCTGACGGGAATTGGACGACGATACATCGAGGCCGGCTCCGTGACACATGTTTACTTTAGATGCATCGACTGATGACCTAGTTACCGCTACACTGTTGCGCAACTCGCTAAATTCCTTGCTCAAATCGGCGACGGAGTTTTGGGATGCATCTAACTTCGCTAGAACATCCGCGAGGCGGCCCTTCAGAAAGACAATGTCCTTTAGAAGGCTTGTTACATCGACTTGGTCGAAGGTGACGGGTGGCAGCTCGTGCAGCTCCTTCGCCACATACGTCGGCACGTCGTCCGGGTCGGTCTCCTTGAAAAGCGTGATAATGCCAATGACTTGGAAGGTCAAATGACGCGCGCTCATGATTTGCAACGACTATACCCAAAAAGATTCCATTACAATAATTCTCCTCTCTTGTATCCAATTAATTTAAACGGTTGTATTGTATCTGTATTTATGTTCCATCAATAATTTCTGCTGTAATATCATCCATCATCATTTTACTATTAATTCCGCAGTTTAAATAATTGTGAATATTACTGAATTCCATTTGTTTGTTTGTTGCAGAAGCCGATTACACACTCGACGATTCGTTTTGGAATGAGGAAAGCCCAGTTGGTGAGTGATATAAAGAAATATTTTTAATGTATACGGTGATAAACATATTCAGCCTATAATGTTCCCATTGCTGGTACACAGGCCTCTACTCTCTGAGAGGGAGAGGCACTACGCGGGCCAAGTCCGGGTTGGTAGATCGCACATGTCTTTGAATTTTTGGTTCTAGGACATGCCAGTTTCCCCTCGATGTTTTCCTTCACCGTTTTGATGATAATCAACGAGGACATTTAATTTTAAATGTAATATTTACATGACCAGCCATTTTTGGAATCTTGATTCGGTTTCGGGCAATTAAGTAAGCCAAGCCAGTTTTCAAATTTGAAAACGGCTACAAAAGTTATCATTTATTTCTAACATAATCCGAGATATTATACACCATCGCTTTCAAAACATTCTCATAACTTCTTGCACAACATAACCTCAAAAAACATCGACAAAACTAAACCCCATCGACATCGGTAGAAGCCAACTTTCCCCGCCATGTTTGTCACTAGCAGCGAGATGTAAAAACGCTAGTCAGCCGGATTTCCGGCGGCGGGCGTACATCACAGCCGTGCCGGGACCGGGCCATAACCATTCCAGTTTTTGACTTCAATGTTTTTGACGATTTTTTATGGCCATTTTTTGCGTATACCGTTAGTACCGGTTAAATGATTTCTGTTTGTTGTTTATTAATTTGTGGAAGTAGAAATGATTCAATTAAATAAATAAAAAATTAATAAAAATCTTTATTGATACAAAAACCTTTGATATTGCTTAGGACTAGGACACATAGCTTGGTTAACTAAAGGTCATACGGATAAGGTAAACCCTGACTCCTAAACTAGGTGATCCTGTGACTCAGGAGTCAGTGTTCTGCTCTCACTGTGATACCAAAAACCTTTTATGTTGTGTTATAACATTACAAAATAGTCATTGACATTGCCGGTTACAAAGTATGTATATAAAATGAAAGTTAACAATTATGAGATATAAGGGATTTAGAAACGACTTCTGAGGTGTATATGTGTGTGTATGTTAGAGTGGGGGTGTATATGTAAGAATGAGGGTATGTATGTGATGGTGTGTATGTTGAAGTGTGTGTAGTAGTATCTAGTTTTTGTTTCAGGTTGTGTTGAAGTGTTTAAAATTGTGTCGTGGATGTGCTGCTGATATGCTCAAGACGTCATCTAACGCAGCCATGTACAAAAGAGAAACTCCTTCACTGAGTTTTCCTGTTTCCATTGAGTTGCACACTCGTATTACAATATTTACATGACATACCTAAGCTAGCTCTTTGACATTTAGATTTGAAATAGCGAAACAATTTTGTGTATTTACTAAATTCGCAGTCACGAAGTCGGGGTCAACTGCCGGGACCCACAAATACAATCGCGAGCTTTTGTTTGTAAAATGTTATGTTTGATCATTCTATTATTCATCTCTGGCAAACGTAGCCAACAAAGGCATACTCAACATAGTTTAATAACTCATTCGTTACAAACTAAAATTTCTGTCACCACATCAAAGCGTATCGAAGCATTTCGCGAAACTAGTTTCAACTGGTTTGAAGCGGTAACAATTCCGGTTTTCGCCGGCTTCCTACGGTTGGAAACGTGTGGTTATAATATGTTGTGGGAGATTTTATTTCATTTAGAAGTTGTTTGTTTAGAGTTTCTCTTCGTGTTATGTAAAAGCTGTGGCTTCTGGAAGTAGTCTGGTTTCAAATACGCAGTTGTTTATCGTGGAATGTTCTCGACGTTTTGTTTGCCTGTTGGAGGAAACCTTAGCATGTCAGTTGCCAAGAGAATTGATCCAAGTATCAGTTACTGTTTATGTTCAGTACCTTGGAGGCATTCCAACGGTTTGAAAGTTATTGTAAAGTTTCAAGTTTGATGCTTACCTATGTAATAGTAGATGGAATCTATTATTACATAGGTACGCATAAACTTTATTTATTTTATAACTTTTATTAATATCAGCTATATAATTTGTATAAATAAAACGAAGGCGGGGTGGGGTTAGTTACACCATTTATAACTCAAAATGTTCTTTGACTTGTCTCGGCCCCGAATAATAAAATAACTATTAAAATATGGGAAAAATTCACAAAAAAAAACGAATTATGAAGATAACTCATTTTCTCATACATTTTATATGAAACGGCTTTTTAATGATATCTGGAGAACGGATTGACTGATTTTATACAACATTTATTGATTCTGAAGCGGTAAGAAGTTCAGTCAGCTAGTATTAAATAAAAATATATTAATATATTAACGTCATTAGGAAACAACTGTTGTATGTTGCTTTACGTTTCTGAGGATTGTTAGAAGCTTACATACTAAATAGCTATTCCTTTCAGAATTCTCAGAACCTTAGAAATTCTATTATTTCGACATGAACCAGGTCATGTACGAAGAAAATCTATGAAACATTCATCGGACGCAAACATGGAGGCAGACCACATTCTGTTCTGGACATATTATCATAGAACAGAAAAGTAGGTAAGCTGCACCTAATTCCATCACAGGAAAATTGCATAGATGTAAGGAATGTTATCAAATAATAAGGAGAAGGATCTACCTTTGTACTGGCATACCACACTACGTTAACCTGGTTTCCTTACAAATATTGAGATGTGACGTCACTCAGTTTGCAATAAGGGATTGGATGCATGCTTGCATGAGACATACAAGTGCATTATCTGATAAAAATAATATAAGAGAAAATTCCTTATGTTATCTGAATAGGAATCCTGGCCTTTTCTGTCTGAGCTTAGTAATATCAGCTAGATTTCAATACTAAAACAAAACCAGTACATCCTTTGTGCCATGTTTTCTTCACAATTATGTTATTTATCAACTTTATAAAGATAACTGAGATTTTGTAATAACATTAAAGCAATATACGACGCTATGTGTCCATTAAAGTGAAGTTCTTTAGCTGGACACTAACGTATACGTCACAGGTCACCGAAAAAGTATGCGATTGATGGACAGGCAGCCGGATGGACGGACAGCCAGATTTTTATACAAATGTTCGTTTTCGCCACTTGCAAGCAAGCACTTCACTTTGTGTAAATTATTTTATCACCACTGCTCTCATAACTGTGAAGGAAAACATCGTGAAAAAACTGGTATCTCCTAGAACCAAAAATTCGAAGACATGGACATCCGCCAACCCGCACTGGGCTCTATGACCCACTCCCACTCTCACAGAGAGGAGGCCTGAGTCCCAGCAGTGTGGGAACACTGTGGGCTGTGCTGTTTGTTGGTAAGCGCATTATTTGAGAACGGCTGGACCGATGTGGCATTTTCTTATTTTAAAATATTCCTAGTAATCCAAATTTGGATGATATGGAAAGTAAAAATGAATAAGTGTCACGGTTTTTTTTTTTAAATTCAGAAGCAGTGAACGTCCTTTTTGCTATAGAATTTTTGTATGAACTATTGAAATTTGGGCAGGACAACGTCTGTCGGGACAGCTAGAGATGAATAAAAAGATACATTTTGTATTCAAACGGAATGTCGTACAACTTCATAAATGAAATGAGATGTTTGTTGAGATTCGATTGGGTCTGCGAGAGAGGTGAATCAAGTCGTTTGCATGCGCGCGACAGTTCCGAGATGGGACATTCCAATACACGGCGCAGTGCGAACATGGGATGGGCGTGGTACAAGTTAAGGAATGGAGAGATTGTGTTTGTAGATGCTAAGTTAATTCCTCGATAAAATATCATGTTTAGAGAAAGATACGGCAACAGATCAGAGAAATAAAGTATTTATTTTTTATTTCATTGGAATTTTGGGGCTGGTGTCATTATGTTTATTTTATACAACGTGCCGCTACGATAGCGACATTAATTTAACGCAAAGGTAGGGCTAGTGGCCAGTAATCATAAAAAATATAACAACGGAAAATAAATCGTAATTTGAAAACTACCGCCTGCACCGCGCCGACATAGAGCTCTCTCTCATTCCTTCAATTCATCTACTCTTGTTGATGTTATGATCTGTGACCCCGGCAAAAATCTCCTGCGCTACAGTTCAGGTTGCTCCAAGATTGAAGAGAGCAATTTTATAAAATTGTAAATAAATAATATCGTTTAATGAAATTAATACATATTCATGAAACCAATGTCGCCATTAAAGCGGCACGCTGTATATCTCATTTTTTTGTTATTTGTGCGCCTTCTGAGAATACATTCTGTGAACCGAACCGATCTAATAAATAAGGTAAAATAGTTTCGATAAATAGTAGTTTAATAATAGTAGTTTTGTTAGTTAAAACCGTCAACACCTAAATTTTTGCTCATAACTAGTTAAAGCAAGTTTCAGTCACCATTAACTCCATAAATCGTTATAAAAGTTTTATCATATAATCCTAAACTCACCAAAATATAACATTAAGAAATAATAGTTCCATCTGTCTCACAAAATAGCGTTTACATGTTCACCGTACAATTCGTACCTATGCATTGCAGTGGGAATAAAGCGGCTTCTGTTGCATTCCAAAATACAATAGCATTTACCTCAAATACAAAATACCTTTCATTTAATTCAATTAGTATTCTAGCACGTAGCTTTGCAGATGCTACGAAATGCATATTACGGCGTAGTAGCTACTACGGCGTAGCGCGTAGGTGAGTTCAGCTACGTCGTAGAGGCTGCGTAGCACACGTAGTGCAATATGCATATTATTACACATATTTATAAGGCTCCTTATTTTAATAATAATAGTGTAGTCTTATTAAAGTTCTGATATGTTTTTAGCACTGAGAACTATTACGTTACAAATAAATAAGTATTAGATTATTTTTGAGCTCCTAAATCGCTTTATTTCGCCAACTTAAGCCTGCAAACAGTACATATTATGAAAACTGAAAATAGCACGACTTTATCGGAGCTATTACGTATCGCATTACCTACGAGATTGTCTCGGAATCGGATCTACTCTTCACATACATACGTACAGAATGAAATTGTGTATTGTTTAGAAATCTTGTTAAAATTCCACCGAGTTTTCGGATGGTGGTTCTTTTTCGTCGTATTGATCATTCTGACTGTTGATACGTACAAATAAGAGCGGGAATTTCTTTTTTTGTCATGGCTTTTCTCGTAATTATTTATAAGATTAGTAGAGTCCGACTAAAATTTCAGTTGTTTTTTCGAAACGAAATGTTTATTTTCTGTAATGTAATACAGAAAATAAACAGTTCGTTCAAATCTTTTAGGGCCGATTTTTTCACTATTCAGATCATTTTTAACTGAGGAATAAATATTGCGGTTTGACAGCTTTATTTTAAATCTATGTGATATGCGAGAAAATGCGTTTTTTTCAGCATTTGCCGACTATTTACACTAGATACTAAATTAAATGACTACAACACTACTGACTGACTATGGCTACTGTGATAACTTGTATACAAATAAATACAAAAACAAAGGACACTTAGGCGTCGAAGTAAATGAAAACAAATATATTATAATGAAAATGAAAGAATATGGACACTCTCTGAAACAATGAATTGAATGTAATAATTTGCCGAAGCATATTTTTGTCGGCCGTGCCGAAAATATTTTTATTTTTTTAGCGAAAACCGAAAACGAAATTCATTCGGACGCTAAAGATTAGTGATAATTTATTTTTAAAATGGTCAGTAAGGTTGTTAACGGAGTTAACTGTCCGGTCCCTAGTCCTACATATTTAAGTGTTACGCTCGTGAAGGCTTTGTCAAGTACTCCTGTCACAACTCAGGTTCACCCACAGGGTAGTGACATTTCCTTATTCTTCATTGAATATATTACATACACACATGTTTCATTTGACGGCACGGTTGGCGCAGTGGTTAAGCGATTGACTGCTGCGCTGTGTGTCGCGGGTTCGATTCCCGCACGGAACAAATATTTGTATGACCTACATGTATTTGTTCCGAGTCTGGGTGTTTTTCTATCTATAATATGTATGTATTTACAAAAAAAAAATTGTATATAAGTAGTTTATCAGCCATCTTGTTACCATAACACAAGCATTAGGTTGCTTAGCTTGGGACAAATAGTGCTGTGTGAAATGTCCAGGGATTTATTATTTATTATTATTTATTATTTATACGACACATTTAGACGACACAGTTGGCGCAGTAGCTGAGCGATCGACTGCTGCGCTGCGTGTCGCGGGTTCGATTCCCGCACGGAACAAATAATTGTATTGCCTAGAGGCAGTTGTTCCGGGTCTGGCTGTTTGTGTATGTGAGTTTAAATGTTTATACACGCACCCACGACACATGAGTAATTCCTAGTGTGGGGCAACGTTTTTATAAAAATAATAATAATAAATATTTTATATACAAAGGCGAACTTCAATCGACTCTAATTTGAGTTTCTGTCAGCAAATCGTACTAGTCTTAGAAACAAATTAGTTTCGAGGAATAATTATAGACAAAAACCACCAGACCAGACCAGTAACCTATTTGTAGGAAAAAAATGTCCGCTCTGGGGACTCCGTTATTACGCGATACTTGCACGCACATACACTCGTATATAATAGAAAGAGACACACAGAGAGAGAGAAAGTGTGAATTCAATGGACTGTTATTATGTTCCTAACAATTTAAATGTTACAAACAAATTTTATTTGCAATATTGTTAACTTGTATTTAGGATATTAGATATTATAGTTTAGCTCTGTTAGCTTGTCATTTAATTTTTAACAAACGTTCATGCCTATTTCTACTGATATTTGTACACCGTTATCTGCAAAATATAGAGATCTCTGTACTTATTATATTATAACACCTATTTTTACACTTAAGTTTAACGAATAAAAAACTTTGACATTGACTTTTTTGACCTTTTAATACACATTTTTAATACAAAGCCATCTAGTATAAGTTTTTAGAAGCTCTCATGTTAAATTTTTCACAGCCATCATCTTGGATTTTGACCTCACTATTAACTTCAGCAACCTCAAAAACCATGAAAACGATATCCATGATAAAAAAAATCCCAGACGCAATCTGGGATTTTCATGTTGACCTCACCGTCGGCGTTGACACACTCGAAAACCATGAAATCCTGTTATTTATAGAAGAAAAAAACAGAGAGAGAGAGAGAGAAAGTCGCATGGCGGGGGCATATCGCTTTTTCGTTACATGACGATTTCTACAATTCCTACCGCAAGCCGCGTAAAAGAACTTCGTTTAAAGAAATATATAGTTATTTTCATAACATAAGGTCAGCCTCCCACACACAATACCCACCCACTATTTATTTCTATTCCCAACAATTCCTTACAGGATAACCCTCCCGAACCTTACCATACTAGATCAATGAAGCAACTTGTAACACAATTACAAAAAAATCGCTTACACATAATACGTCCTTATTCCGTTCCATCCGATTCGAAATCGATTAGGGCTCGGGTCACGTCCACCAGCGCGTGGCAGCGTGTATGAATGTTTGAATTTCCATGCCGAACGCATTGACATGTAAATTTTCGTTCAAGATGGCGAACGATGTCGCTAGGTGATGTCGTGCGTTGTTATAGAATACCGATGTTTTTTTTTTAAATATGTAAGATTCTGGAGTGTAGTTAAAAATTTAAAAGGTTTTTTTTTAAAGAATGAGTAAATTAATAAGGTTTTTTACTTTTTACCTTCCTCCTTTAGAAAACATTGGTTGGTATCGAACCATGGGGTTGACAAAAAAAAAACTGCCTAGCCTTTCCCCAACTACGTTGGGGTCGGCTTCCAGTCTACCCGGATGCAGCTGAATATCAGTATTCTATATAGAGCGACTGTCTATCTAACCTCCACCAACCCAGTAAATGGACAATACACGATAAACCATGGCCCTAACATTTATTGTGATTTGTTTTTAGGTTCTAACAGCCTTATTAACATTAGGACTTTGTGGAGTTTCTTGTCCATTCTTCTCCATACGACAACTACCTTTGGAAAGGGCGACTAGAATCAATTCTATTTTACTGTAGTTTTTGACGTTCAAAAGTGCCTTTTATGTGCCCATTTGAATTCAATGCTTTGACTTTCGCTTTTGGGAAACAATAATCTAATAACATTTTCCCATTTACAATCAATTCCTAAAGCTTTTTCAATGTTACATAATAAATTTAATCGGAGTAATTCGTGGGTCACATTTTTCTAACAATGGTATCCCTAAGTCTCTCATTACCCTCACAATGTAATAAATTATATGTTTAATTCTATGTCAGAAAAAATAAAAAGAAGTCAAGTGCCTATTTGACTTCAAATTACTCTGTGATGGACAAAGTAATTACTTTGAAGACAACATTCCTCACTTTACAGCCCTATTTGCTTCGTTAAGCACACAATATCCTTAACTAATCTAATCTCAAATTACCTTAAACTCTCTACAAACCTATTCGAAGACATAATTTGTCCTTTTTGCTACACAACCTGAAAATTACCGGAGACGTCGCAGCGCCGAGTGGCGGAAAATCTCGTAAAGCGACGTCCACGCTCGGCTGCGTTTCACGCATTTTGGTTCAGCTCTGTCTTTACACCGCCCTGTATATGTGTGTGTATAGGGATGTTTGTTAAATGGGTGCTGGTGCAAATATGTTATGTGTACGGAGCAGTGAGCAGGTTCTGTTAGCGTTTTGGGTGCTTTTGAAGTGAAGGACTGTTTGTGAAGATGTTAGCATTTGGATAATTTATGGTCGCTGAGTGTGTATGCAGACTTGTGACTTCCTAATTTGTTACTAGTATGGTACGTAGCTGTATGCTAAACTCTTAAAACGTCCAAAGTAAGACATTTTTTAAAGACTTTTTTATAACTTCCTCCTACTATTTTAGTTTCTAGTTAACAGGAATCTGTTAACTAACTACTCTAACTAGGCGAACTGTATATAAGAATTAAAGGAACGTTAATCGTGTAATGAATAAAGTTCGAACTTACAAACTGAAGCATATTCCATTTAAAATTAGGATCGCTCCAAGCTCAGAATAAACAGAAATGTAGCAATATTTCGTCCTACCTAGGTACTATCTATGCTGCTTCACAGAAGCCCTCTGTCCATATCGAGGCCAACCAGTAATAATTTTCCCACAATCTTGCCGATTGCCTATCATGTGTCCAAAACCTTCAACAGAACCAAACACACTAAAACATACTCTATTCAACCAAAACAGGGTACAAAATCCTACAGCGGATAAATAGTTGACTAAAATTTATGCTGTAAGATATCAGTACAAACACATAATACATTACAGACCACAGTACGGCTATGCGACCACACTACGGCTATACGGCCACACTAGGGCTATGCCAATTTCTGGCTATCTATTTCCGAAAATGTAGATCCGATGTGCGGAGGTTTTAGGTGGCATTGATAGCGATAAATGGGTTCCGTCCACGGTTTAGTACTGGGTATCTTATCTGGGGCGAAAGAATTATGGTACTTTTACGTAGATGAGAGAACTTTTTTCCTAATAGAACGAGATAGTTTGGGATTTAATGCATAAATCTGTAGGAAAAAACACCTGGTGAATTGATTAAACTAAGTGTCCTAAAAGGTATTAAAGTTATCGTAACAGTCTCACGATCATGTTGCTTCCTTTCGACCCGTATTACGGGGTAATTCCCCTAATTTAAAAAAAAATCGAGTCGCAATATCATCTCGGCGACAGTCAAAAACTTGTCGAAAAATTATAATCAGCCTATAATGTTCCCACTACTAGGACACATGACTCCTTTCTGTGAGAGGGAGTGGGCCGTAACTTACCACGCGGGCCCAGTGCGGGTTGGTTGTATTTTTAGCTGATTGACGCGATAAGAATGCGAACGCTTTTAAAAATACGGAAATTGGCAAGCGATGATAAATATTATCAATAATATAAATATCAACTACCTACAGCCGCGTCGCCCCTCGTTGCCAGGCTGTGGCTGTCGCCTTGTGGGCCAAGGTACCTATTAAAAATGTTGTTTATAAGTCTGTCTATATTCTACTAACATTAGAAATTAAGGCACTGCCCAAACTTAGGACACCGTAAAACGCTGAGTTTTTTGTCGCAAAGTTAGGCGTATTGATACATATTACAAGCCATAAAAAGTGTATGTCAAATGTATAAAGAAAAGACGTATTCAAAAATATTTCATAAAAATAAAATAGTATCATGTGGTTTATTTTTATGAAATATTTCTTATATCCTATATCGTAAAACAGACCCCAAAAATTTTTTTTTGTCGCATAATTCATTCTCAAAATTTTGAGCATACACTATCATATTAAGTAATGATAATAAAGGGAATTTAATCAACTAAAGAAATCCCAAAAAATATCCCACTGAGCCGTGCATTTATTTTTTAATGTAATTCAAACTGCAAATTAGTTTTATTTTAGTGGTCATTCAATTCGACTAACATGAAACTCATCGCTGTTTTGAACCTTATTTGTTGACGCGATGCGCTATTGTTATTTACCTAAAAGTTTCCTTCTTAACACGCCTTAGGTCAAATTTGTTACTAACTCTATGGACTCTCCTGCCAGAAGTAAAAAATTCTCTATTCTATAAGTGCCTATAAGTATTGGAACATTTTTACCCTGATATGTTGGATCATTCGGTACCCTTCAAAATGGTTGAGCTGAATGATGCCGATCCATGCGTCATGTTCGAGTACGGGCGCTGTCAGTTGGGACTGGTTATCTCTTAGCTGCCACGGCTAATTTTTTATTGGTATTGTTGTTTTTATGTTTACTTTTTGCCTCGGACGGTTTTAACGTGCACGTCTTTCTATATCATTCTCACAATATGTGCCTATAATATCAACATAGATAATGTACCTAAACAATATTTTGTTACAATATTTTGATTTAAAAAGAGAGTTCATGGACGATTTTGTCCGTTCTTCTCCAAAGGAACCTACTACACTTTGTAATTGGCAACTAGCTTCATTTTTCTGCCTGACCGACTCCTTGACAATTCAAAAGTGCCTGTAAATAGGTTAATTAAAATAAATGCTTTGAGTTTGAGTTCAAAAAGCATAAAACCGCTAACAGTGCCACCACAAACTATTCACCGTTGAAATCACGAAGCGTTTGAATTTATTGATTTCGTGCGCCGCTATTGAGATGCTAATACCCCGTCATGTGCACACACGATTAACGACCTTAGCATCATTACAACAGGGTCCGAATTGATTTGGCTACACCCGTGGGTTGGTGAAAATTCTCTTGTTTGTTGAACATGACAGGGTCTTATTACGGTGGTTTTTAATCGTCATCGTTGATTGGGTGATTGGCATTTGGAGATGTAGGTTAAGCTGTAAGATCACTTCATTGAAAATAACATTAATGGGTTTATTTATAAGCATTGCTTAAATCTAAGAGATGCATACACACGTCAAAAATTCGACGTTAATCATTACTTATCAATTTTTGTTGTTGTTTGCCTATTTTGTGTCGCTCTGCTGGGCAAAGGCCGCCCTTGTTTTTTCCAAGCCTCCCTGTCTTGTGCGATCTTACCAATTAAGCAACGTTTATAAATAAACCTCTTTAAATCTTGTAATTCTATTAAAATCAAAATGGAGGTGACATTTGGTGTCTTAAATGTGGGTGTATCTACAGACTATAAGGTGACCTACGTTATAGTAGAGACACCCACATTTAGACCCACTTCCTAAGTGCCTCTTTAGGGAGTACAGTGGTGATGTTATCATAATTTGAGTCATGATCGCTCGAAAGTTTAATTATCTGCTTTCTTAACTCCAGATGACGGGTCCACTATCTGCACGCGTAGCTTTTCGACCATAGAAACGGGTTTTCTCGACAAAATGACAGATAGAATAGACATAATCACAGATTTCTTTAGGTACCTACTAATACTCGTCAACAAGTTTCACATTTCATTCAAAGATTTATTAATGGATTTAGAATTTTTGTTTTCTCCGCACGTTTTCTCATATCATGTCTGACATTGGCAGAATTGTCGACATCAGCACCATTGCCATAGAGAAAAATAGAATAGAATAGGTTTTTTTAGAAATACGATGACGACGTTTCATGGTGGCCATACGCGTGCTGGAAAGTAAACATTCTTGTTCAGTCTCCAATCGGTACTATTAATATAGGTAATTGGCCAGCACCGATTTACATTAAAATAAACATCTCGAGGAAAAATTGTCTTCATGTTCCAAATCATCAATCATTTCATTTCATTTAGGCAGACGATAGAGGGAACGAAAATGTTTACAATAACACAATTCGGGAAAAGACGTATGTGGAGACTGACATAAGGACCGCGACATACTATCCACAATCAAAACATCACTCAGTATTATTACGCTTACCATAAGGAGCTTAGTCGTTAAAATTTATTTGTAACATAACCGATTCCGACGTCGTAATTCGCAGCGCATCGCCTCTTCCCCGCATATAAATCGACGCTTAACGCGAACGCGCGCGTTTCACGGAACGCGGCGCGTTACGTTACGTAAACGTTTTCTTTGTTAAGCTCTAATTGGTATATTTCCATTGTTTCGTATGTGCATATGTTGGGATTGGGGGTTTGTTTCTGTTGACGTGTTGGGTATTGTGAGGCTCTTATTTTGTTTTGTAAATCAAATTTCAACTCTGTCAGAAAAGTTTTAAGGAGTGGTGTCTTAAACTACTCTTAAGGTAAGACAAGTAGCATTTATTACGTCTACCAGTCGCATTATCAAACTCAAAAAAAACATTTAAAATAAATTACAGGCACTTTTGAATTGTCAATGGGTCGGTCAGTCGGAAAGATGAAGTTAGTTGCCCATTCCAAAAAGTAGAAGTTACCTATGGAGAAGAACGAGCAAAAAACTCCGCGGACACTCTTTTAAACAAAAACATTCAAAAATCTTTCCCTAAACTAACTAACTGAAAAACCTAACTAAAAAAAAAAAAAAACTAGTATGTATTTATTTATTTAATCGCACACAAAAAGGTACAAAGCGGACTAAATGCCTTAGGCATTCTCTACCAATCAACTAAAGGTGGAGTATTAAGTGCGACAATTTACAGTAGGTATTTTTTTTATGAGCACATAAGAAATTCCTTTAAATTAATCTTATATTGTTAAACCAGAATGTAAATGAAAAAAAAAACAAACTTTCAAAGAATCCACTCACTCAATATTAAGTAATTTATTTATAGAATAAAGGGTACTCCACCGTCTTCCAATAAAAAAGGTTGTTCAAAATCTTCAAGCCTATAATATTCCTGTTCTTAAAATCTGATACCTACATATTAGTAAACCACTCAATTTGTCCCACATAACTTGGCAATACAAGGGGGGCTCACAAAAGGTTGCAGAGAAGCAGGCCCTTGACCGATCACTTTGTTACAGCCCTGAAAGCGGCTGACACTCCTGAAGAGATCCTGTGTTACATGGCACTTTTATGAAAGGTTTTTAAGTGTATTGTTTAATTAATTCAGTTCGGAAATTATTATTTTCTTGTTTTACCTACCTAGTTATTATGTTTTGATTCTCAGCTGTACGTTTTACTTGTTAAAATGAGCAGAACAAAATACTTATTGAATTGGAATGTCATGGGTAACCCCGTGCGGCTTTCATAAGCTATTTTCTCTAAAAACTACTCGAATATAAAACTCCACCGTTACTCTTTTAAAATGTTTCACAATATTTTGTATACATTTTATTATATAAATGATTTTATTTTGTAAGTAGGTTTGTACAAAGACTTTTACACGTCAATCATATTTTAGAAACTAGATGAAGTCGGCCTTTCCTATCTGACTAGTCTGAGAAGAATGGCTGAAACAAACTCAGAGGTCACAGTCTCTTTTAAAGTTCAGACATAAGCTTGGTCAGATCATGTGAATGATCATAATATACTTATGAAGACGATGCACCTAGAATAAAATGACTATACCACAATAGGTAAAAGAATTAAAAATGAAGCAATGAAAGATAAATGAATTATGTTATAGATACGTCATGGTGCTCATATATTGCAAAAGTATACAAACATTGTAAAAGTGCTAAAACTTTTAACCTAAAATATTTACAAGTAATAAGTCAGTGTGTGAAAAATTTACACTATACATTGACAATCATATTTCATGCCGAGCGTAATAAACTAATCAAATAATCAAACAAAATTCGGAGGCATCACCATACTGTAGTTGGTTTCACAGTTTGCTTTGTGTAATTCACTACTGTATGGATAAATTACTACGTATTTCTGTTTATTTCGAGCAAAATATGAAGCGTACACACAAAGTAGTACTCCAACAGGGATTATATATTTCGCGAGAGGTCAGTGGAGTTTGACTTCTGCACCATATCGTCCAACTTTTAATCGCTGTGTCGGGATCAACACAATTTTTGGTGAACAAAACTTTCATGGTCGCATTCTAGTTAGTTAAGAGTTTTTTATTTGTTATTTACGATCATGAAATTATTTATAATTATGTAAACAAGCGTCAAACATTTTAACGCTTGTTTAATATTATGTAGGTCGTCGGATTTTCTAGAATAGCATGTATACATATTAATAATTAAAGTTGCTTTTTGGGCACGTTTCCATTTGACAGCGATGCGGACGAATTTTTTGATGTCCTTTATTATTTCCCCTCCTTTTTATATACTTGTACATATTATTATTTTAAGAGTTTTTGAAATTATGTAAATATATAAATAAAAAATAAAAACAATATATCTATCTGAAGTTGCTTTTCGTGTGTCTGTGTGACCGCGTTATTCTTTTAAGCTACGTAGCGGTTTTTGATGTGATTTTCACCATCATTTAGAGAATTTACTCCGGAAGGTTTGTGTGTAAAGTACATTTATATTAAACTTCCATAAAAAAAAATTGTTGCTTTTTTAAATCGTCTAAACGGTGCGATTGTGCGTAGCAAGGTCTAGTCGCTAGTTCATTACAAAGTCTATTTGAATAACATATAATAGGTTCACAGTCTACTATCGCGCCCTATCTAACGGTGACTTGCTTGCCTTTAATTAACCTAATCTCAACATTCTCATGACTAGAAGACCCACTCAGAAATAACAAACAAACAACTCCTTGAGCTTCCTCGAATTCTCACCGTCAGAACAGGAATTCAAGTACAAACAGAATATTAATTTAACCTTTACAACGGTCACGTCAATGCCTCGCAACAATTTCAACTTTAAATAGAGTTGAAGCTGTGAGGAGAAGCAACTTGGAGACCCATTCAATGTCTCGTACGAACTTACACGAACTTACGCGAAGTCACACGAACTTGAGCTAGCTTTTTAATCTTTACGTTAGGGACAGACGTTCGCTTAGCATGTTTTAAAAGTTAGTGCAAAGGACTTGAGGGTTGGAGTGGATCACTGTTCATGGTGCTTAAAAGAGAATGAGTTTGACTTGATTATATTTCTTATACCTAATACATAGTTCATTCACACTTAATATTTATTTTAGTCTGTTTCCTTATGAAATAATAATAATAAAAACTTTTTAATTCGGACCAATAGATAACCATATTTTTGTTAGTTACAAGGCCAAGCTTAAGAAACTATAATATTATTTGTTTTTATTTTTTAAACATAACAAAACATCACGTTTGTAATCTTAGGATTACACCCACATTTTGCTAGGCGTGTTTAAGCCCCATGTAATAGAAAGCGAGCCTTTAATTGCCATCAAGCGGGCACAAATCCAAACACCAAGTTGCTACTGAGTCATTTTTATTTTATCATTTTATTTTATGATAAGGATTAGTCAAACATCTTTCTTGGGAAGTATAATGTTTTTCGAAACGTAAACGATCTCACTTTTATATTTTTTGACCACCATAAATTATCATCAATCGCCAAATGCCAAATTCAGTACCTCGGGTCTCTATCACGACATTTTACATTGCATAGCCAAGCCACATTCTACAACTTTTTTCTGTCCCAAACGTCACAAAAACCAGCTAACCCCAACATAATTCAACTAAAATTTAGGTGCCACCATTCCTGCACAAAATTCCAGCACCTCGCACCTTACAATGCTTGCTTCGAACGCAGCACGCTCACATGAATAACAATATATGTACATGCATACATACGTATGTAGGTAGGACCACAGGCCCTATCGCTAAATGCAGCCCCATGCATAATGCACGCATCATCTGCGCGGTGCTTCGGGCGTTACAGGGTTGAGCGCGGGTTGAAGCGGGCAGCGGGGTGCGGGGGCGAGGGGCGTAGTAGGAATGTACATCATTCGGAAATGGGTACTGAGGCTTTCATCGCTGCCATCTGACCATTCACAGCTTCATGCTTGTATTACTGAAAGCGCAGGCAGTTGTGTTATTAGGCTCATGGAGGCTAGTCTTTTGCTAAAGACTGGGCACAAATCCAATCAAGGTTGCTACTGACAATTTTCTTTGTAAACGATAAAAGTTTTTATTTCTGTAAGGTTTGTAGAAACACTTTTACACGTCAATCATATTTTAAAAACTAGAGGCGGTCGGCATTTCCTGTCCGACTACTTAACTCTGAAAAGAAAGGAAACAAACTCAGAGGTCACAGTCTCTTTTAAAGTCACAACATAATATGGTTTGACAAACACTTGACAGATTTTTTTCCTAGAAAAGATTAGCATAGAATGGTCCTTCTACCGGCTAATCGCTATTTTTCACAGGCGAATAGACCGAATGCCAAGTCTTTGCAATATTAAAATACATCTTTGCCCACTTAAATTTTTCAGCGTCTCATAATTCCCAGCCCTTACTGCAACAAATTCCACAAAATCCTTACGTCACAGCATCCCAGTTGAGACATAAAATGTAACTGGCCAAAGATGCATTTGTTTTATAGGACTCAATAGCATTCCACTATCGACCATAAAAATGGATGCAACGTTTATGCCGCTGTAACTCAGACCAGACCTCGACGATTCATGCGCTCAGCTTTTGTGCGGAACGTTTGGTTCAATCTAGTGGTTTTACGGTTGCCTTACTGGTTTAATACCCTAGTAGATGTCGTCAAACTGTCCTGTAACTCTTAGCGATTAGGTTTACGTGAATCTGTTGCGGTCTGGTTCTAAAATGGTCGGGAAGTGGGAGTTTGGAACTGTTTGTTCGACATGGAATGAGCTGTTAAATTATTTTTGGATTTTAATTTCTGGCAATTGATGGTGTCTCCTCACTAATTGACGTAAAACCTGTAGTCGGTTCGCCCCTTTTTTGCTAAAGACGAAAAACGAGGCGAGAGCATTCAATCGGTCGAAAGGATGTTGTTCGGTCGATGTCGTCGTCTGATGCAGATCGTGGGAACAGACGTGATATAGCATCTCTAGATCACTGATTGTAATATTGCACCTACCACTGCTGTTTGTCTCTGCATCACCCAAAGTTTGGCTGGTACAAAATGCCTATGGCAATAAAGCTTACGGTATTAAATTAATAAATAAATATTTGGTTCATTTGACGTTCGAAAAGTGCTGATTCTCAGCCTAATTTGAATAAATTTTTGATTTATGATAAAGGCCCTGTTAAATGTTGCAATTTAATTTATCTCATTTGCGGAAACTTTGGTAGAGCTACGAGTATGTATTATTCATCTACATTCATAAGATTAGAAACATTAACTGCAATTAAGTTCCAGTTGAAGACCAGCGTCAGGCACTAGTTGTCTGGTTTTTGCAGAACTGGGCTTATTTGGCGCAGCAGTGAGACACACAACTTTCTTATTATTTTAGAAAAAAAAATTGTTTGTAGGTATCTAATATATAAAATTCTCGTGTCGCAATGTTTGTTACCATACTCCTCCGAAACGGCTGGACCGAAATGTATGATGTGTGCATATCGGGTAGGTCTGAGAATCGGCCAACATCTATTTTTAATACAAAAAGAAAAATATATATTTCCTAGAAGTAATGTATATGGCAAAACAACGTTTGCCGGGTCAGCTAGTATACTTATAAAATTATGTCAAATAAACATTCTCTTTCGTTAGATATATTCTAATATTTTCAATCCCAAAATAAAAATTGCACTCCCTTTTTTACCCTTTGTTTTCTTCACTTACATACAGTTTAGTATAGAAAACCATAACGTTCGTTCAAACCATATACGTATAATGTGTACATTTAAAATCATTACCCCATTTTCGATCCGCCGTGGTCGCGTAAAACTCTTTGCCGTTGTCAAAAGCCGTGCAAGCGAGAGATGATAATGGAAACCCATGAAAGTATGTCAGAAGTATGGTAATGCGTTCAGTTTGATGCTGTTGTGCTATACAATGTGGCTGTTACAATATATTGCACTACTATTTTATAAGGATTTTTGATGTGGAATTTCTGGGTTAAATTCTTTTTCGAAAATAGGATCTTACTTTACGTTTTTAAATAACAGTTTACTTTGAGAAAAGGTTCGTTGCACGTTTTTATATTGCTGCTGATAAGAATGTGATCATGATTATGATTTCTAGGTACTTTTATAAACTCACACTTTTTCCCCATGGGGATAGACAGAACACACATAACGCCACATGCGCCACCCTATCAGAATAACAGCGATGGGACATTTAATTATTAAATGTCGCAGCATAATGCTGAGATAGGAGCCTTTTGGCCTCGTATAGGACTTTGTTTCATTTTTCGTTTTGATACTTTTTAATATAATTTATTTTTTTATTTTTTATGTACCTAGTTTAGTTGGTGATATTTCTGTACGAGTCGCAAAAAAATCTTTTTATTTCTTTCTTTCTTTCTCATAATCCGTTTGATTCGTCAAAATTTTTATTTGCTTATCGCAAATAAAAAATTCATTAATAATAAAAACCTTTTATTCGCAGACCAATACAGTATAGCTGTTGTAACTAATACATAAAGGAGGTCAGCAAAAGACCATACAACTTTGCCCAAACATGTACCTCGAGGTACACGTGCACCAAATCGTAGAGAAAAAATAGAAGAATTCGAAAATAATTGTGTTTTTATCCATAAATAATTTAAAAGTACATGATAAATTATTTAAAGTTTTAATAACCTGTAACACAATTAAATCATGTGGCAACTTTGCATGTACGGGTTGATATTAGGAGTATATGTGTTCTGTGGACATTATTTCGTGGGTAAATGTCATTCACTTGTCATTCCGTTCGTTTCTGCGTTTCGGGTGTATAGTTACTATACTTTTTGGTTTCGGGTTACTTGTCTGTTGTTCGTTTGTGTTGTGTATTTTGTTTAATAACTTGGCTATTCTTTTTGGTATTCCGTTTGTTTGAATTATACTATAAAAATATCTGAAATGAAACAAAAACAACAGCAGCAGAAGCCGACAGCAGACAACTGTCAGCTGTTATTATTTGTTATTTTATTAATTTTGTATTTTGTGTTTCACGAACTGTGTCCAAATAAACTTTTTCTTTCTTTCAGCTTGACAGTTTTTTTTTAATAGGTAAGGTATTGGACCAAGGTAGTACAATGCCCAAAATGGCTAGCTTTTCATTACGTTAAAAGTTATTTTATTCTCGTCCCCGGGTACTATAAGAAAAATATATAAATGCAATATTATTCAGTGTAATCTAGTGTATTTTATGCCACTAAGTGTACCTCGGTACTTCGTTTGGGCAGATTTTGGTGACATCCTTTAATTATAAATCTAGTTAAATAAAGAAAAAAAATCTTAATTCAATTATGTAACTAATACAATATAAAGATAAGCGTACCTACTGCAAATAAAGATTTTGACCAAAAAATATGCATGAATAGCTGCGCCCCGCAGTTTCACACGCATAAGTTTTTATCCCGTGGGAATATCGGGATAAAAAGTGTTCCATATGTTAATCCTGGTTATAAACCATATGTGTGCCAAATTTTATCCAAATCCGTTCAGTTGTTTTTGCGTGAAAGGGTAACAAACATCCATCCATCCATGCAAACTTTCACGTTTATAATATTAAGTAAGTATGTATTATATGATTCCCACGGTTTTCGATCCCAGTCTCGATCATTACTCACAATCCCATACACCTCCACCATTACCAACCAAAAACAACCACAACCACACAAAAAAGGCTATGACTCGACAATTTCCCACAAACCAGGTCACCAGCGACTCATTATAATTAATTAAAATTACAGCCGCTAAGCACTTCAGTACAAAACAGTCGTTACATTGTTCAAGAGCGGTGATTATGTGACGTCATATAGCAGAGTCATTAAACGGTGACGGTGATGGCAAATGCTCTAAACTTGAATACTATTGTTACTGGTTAGCAATTTGAGTTGTAATGAGTAGGAGTTTAATAACGGGATGCGTGAGGTAGACATGGTAGTTAGAAGGTGTTGATTGAATGGTTGAAATTGTAAAGAAAATGTATTTATTTGTATTGTTAAATATAAATAAAAAACGCTATGATCACCTCTAGGGTGATCTGCAATACTCGAGGCACCGCTGGTTAGTTCCTTTCCCTTAAAGGGAAAGCATCAGGGTAGCCCGCGAAGGTTTTTTACGATTTTTGCAATATACAAGTCATTGTCATGTGGTATGACTTCATCATCTTCTCGTATCGCATCTTCCTGCCCTTATCCCATGTTACTTGGGGTCGGCGCAACACGTCTTCTTCTTCCATTCTCCCCTGTCAACCGTCACGCTATCATTCACTCCCTCCTCTTTCATATGTATGTCATGTTGTATGACTATTCCATGAAATATCAATCAATATGGTTAAATTTACTTAGAGGGTTGATAATTTGAATTATTATAATTCTGTAAATACAAATTTAATACGTTACGGTCGTGAAAAATATTTTGTTCAAAATACAACCCGCACTGGGCTCGCGTGGTAGATCTATGCCCCCTCTCCGACGACGGCACGGTTGGCGCAGTGGTTAAGCGATTGACTGCTGCGCTGCGTGTCGTGGGTTCGATTCCCGCACGGAACAAATATTTGTATGACCTACATGTATTTGTTCCGAGTCTGGGTGTTTTTCTATCTATAATATGTATTTATTTACAAAAAAAAATTGTATATAAGTAGTTTATCAGCCATCTTGTTACCATAACACAAGCATTAGGTTGCTTAGCTTGGGACAAATGGTGCTGTGTGAAATGTCCAGGGATTTAATTATTATGTCCCTCCCCTCGCCCTCTCCCTCTCACAGAGAGGAGGCCTATGTCATAGCAGTGAGAACATTATACGCTGAATGTGACAAGACTTACGACCTTTCCCCATCAACAGACAAGAACCGATTAATCAACCAAAAAACTTAAACAAAGCAGAAATTAATCTAACAATGTCATCAACATATATTATATTAACTTTTATGATAAACTTCTAACACAATGTGCTGATCACACAATGGCTTCAGAATCTATTCCGTCATGTGAGCTTGCTTTCATTGGCGAATATTGTTGAACATGGCTACCGTTTTAATTAATATGTGAAACGGTTATGGAATGATTAATTATTATGGTTGTATGTAGGTGCATTATTTATGGGTAGGTGTACATGTCACACGTATGAAAATTAAAAAAACCCTGTAGCACTGTAGTTCTTGGTCATAGATAGAACTTGCTCTGGAGGTCAGATAGGCAGTCGCTCCATATAACATACTCAGCTGCATCGGGTTAGACTGGAAGCCGACCCCAACATAGTTAGGACAGGACTAGGTAAATGATGATAGAACTTCCTCTGTGTTATCTTACTCAAACAAAATAGTATAAGTCTCTTTCCTTACACCCACTACATTACCCTAAAGGGCATGGTGACCTTTCCAGCCAGTTTCGCAAAGTCGTTTGAAATCTGATGAAGAGATTTTTCCTTCAAAGTACTCGTGTTTACTTTAAGATAATATGATTTCTTCTTTGAAGTGTCCCTCAACCGTTCCCGTGCTGGCTTCGGACATGACCATCAAGCACATCATCAAGGACATCATTCTAGTGTAGAACATTTTATAGCCAAAAAATAAAGTAGTATTTTCTTATGGGAAATAACATCTTAAGCATTTTTCAATATTACAGCGAAAGCACAAAATTAACCCCCCGGCTGCTATTTGAGATTGAAAATGCCAAAAATCATATTTTTATAACAAGTGTTTTAAGCATTACATTAAAGAAATACCAACTTTTGACGGCACGGTTGGCGCAGTGGTTAAGTGATTGGCTGCTGCGCTGCGTGTCGCGGGTTCGATTCCCGCACGGAACAAATATTTGTATGACCTACATGTATTTGTTCCGAGTCTGGGTGTTTTTCTATCTATAATATGTATGCATTTACAAAAAAAAAAAATGTATATAAGTAGTTTATCAGCCATCTTGTTACCATAACACAAGCATTAGGTTGCTTAGCTTGGGACAAATGGTGATGTGTGAAATGTCCAGGGATTTATTATTTTATTTATTATAACTTTTAATTGAATTTAACATCCTGAACATGTTTTAGCTATAAACTTGTTATAAAAATATGGTTTTTGGCATTTTCAATCTCAAATAGCAGCCGAGGGGCTAATGGTAGACTTTCGTTGTAATAGTAAAACATGCTCAAGAGGCAATTTCCCATAAGACCGCAGTACCTACTTCTTTTTCTAGTGGGATGTTAATTTTTGGGTACGAAATGAATGATGTCCTTTATCGACTTGTCTATCCCCAACTGAAGTGTCACTGCTCACTCTCAAATCGCATCGATACCGCACCGAAGCCGCAATAACATTTTGTTCACCGCTTATCTTTAATTAAGCAATACATCATAGCTAAGTAACACCCGTTTTAAGTTCCCAAACACACCGACAAACCCACCAAATTAAGTAGACCTTCACCTCCCCCCTCACACATATAAAAATCCTACGAAAATCAGAAACACACTGCGGTTCAAGAGGTCCCCGTAATCTGGTCGTGGTTACATGGCAAAGATTTAGGGTAAATGTACATGTTTTCGGCTCCATCTGTTTAAAGTTAATTAAGTCGCGTAAGGGGTTTTTGTTGTACGCTGACTTGTTAGTTTTTAGACACTTTTCGTGTTACGAGGGCTGTTTGCGATGTGGGTGAAAATTATGTTTTCCATTAACGTCTGTTGTGTATGAAAAAATTGGGCCGTTTGTTTGTTTGTTGCCCAAGCCTGATTAGAACGCAAATCTCCTCTACGTTCTCTCAAGTTTATAAAAAAAAAAAACATTACTGACACATACCTCCCTCCACTGACACATTTACAAATCCATAAGTATCCATATCCAAATCCATAAGTAACCATATTATTCTGATTTAAGTGTCTGAGTGTCCATGGAGTTTCTTGCCCGTTCTTCTCCATAGGTACCTACGCTTTGGAATGGGCAACTAGCTTCATTTTTCTGACTGACCGACCCCTTGACAATTCAAAAGTACCTGTAATTGGTTTAATTGAAATAAATACTTTGAGTTTGAGTTTGAATCAAGTAATTATTTTTAATTTAAGAGAAAACACGTTCATATTTATACAATTTCATTTAAAATTTTTGATCATACGAGTAACAGAATTTCACCCACGCTCCAAATCGATATACACATACATTTCCAATCAACACTTTCATTTAAAACTAATAAAGGCAGAGCTCACACCGCCTCGCGTTCGCCTCGCTTTCGCCTTTCTGACGCCTCGCGCCTCTACGCTGTCTTCACTAATTATTTCCATACGAGGCTAATTGGCTCAGTTTAGTTTCAATTATGATATTACTTCTTTAGCGATGAAGTTTGTATAGTTTCGGCGAGAATATCATTTAGTTCGGGCGCTTAATTTCATCTTTGCACAGCGGATTATGAATATGTATTTGGATGGTCTCGTTCAGGATTTTCAGTTAGTTTTAGTAATACTGTTTCTCGTTAACAAGCTTATTATGAACCGCGACTCCGTTCGCGTGCGTATTGGATTTCATGGGTTTTATTTTTTTGCGGTGAACCCTAATTATTTTTCTAAAACTTAAGAAGCCTAGGTTACTTCTTCACTTAAATCGCATCTGTCAGTGAAAATCCCTTCCATATCGGTGCAGCCGTTTCGGAGATTAGCAGGGACAAACAGACAGACATTTTTTTTAATAGTGTTTTTTTGTTATAGGTAGGTACCGTATATACTTACATAAATGCATTTAGTAAACAGCTGTTATTTTGACATCGCAAACAGACACTTCAATTTTATTTCTTTGCGTAAAAGATTATACCTATCGATGCACTAAATTCGGTTTGCTCTAAATATTATATTAGGACACATACTAGAAAATAATAATTTCATATCGAGAAGGAGGACTATTTGGGGTGACAGGGAATCGGCGCGCAATCTGTAACCGTGAATTCAGCACATGATTGACCCCTAGCGTAGACATCTGCTGTTTCATAGACACGATACCTACGCGGTCAAAATGTATGGAACAGCTATTTTTTTTTTGTTCTTGATCATGTACTGAATACATGGTAACAGGTTGTGCGTCAATGTTCCTGCCATCTGTATATTAATATTTATCTGTATTCCATAGACGCAGCCACTCAATTCGATTCTGCCTACTCGATACAATTTGTGAGTAATTGTATTATTTGTGTCACTGAACATATCATATAGCTTTTTCCATACAATCTCTGAAAAATATTTACCTATTTTTCGGAATACTCTGTGTATTATAGTGCTTACGTCATATTGATTACACCTATTTTCGTGTAATTGGACGTGAGAAATCAAAATCTTAATATACTGACCGTTCGAACATCCGCACGGTTCAAGCTACGCTTGCCGCGGTTGGTCGGTGGATGGGAGACCAACTTTTTTTAACTTTATTACTTTTTCCGTGCCTCGGAAGCACGTTAAGCCGTTGGTCCCGGGCGTCATTTTTAGATCTTTGACCGGCTTTCGGGCTTCTGACGACGGGTCGTCAGAAGCCCGAAAGCCGAAAGCCCGAAAGCCTGACTACCAGTCTTACCAAGGGGTATCGTATTACCCAGTAACTGGGTTGCGGTGGTACTATAGGCAGTCGCTCCATGTCAAATACTGGTATTCAGCTGCGTCCGGTTACACTAGAAGCCGACCCCAAGATAGTTGGTAAAAGGCTAGGCAGATGATGGACGTGTCAAAAATAATCCTTATTTTACTATTTGTGTATACCACAAAAACTTTCTTATTCCTTATTAAAAGCAAGTCTACATAAAATCCCCCATTCTTCTATTGTGTCACTAAGACGCCGGCGACACGTGTTGGAAAACGCGCCGAGGCGACGTCGACGCGTTCCTTTCACAAAGATTTAGCCGCCTGATCGAGCATTCAAAGTTTAATTGAATCCTATGAGAAGTTAATTGGAAGCACACCGAGTATCCTCTCTGACATTTAGAACTTGATATTGAACCTAGGTACACGTGGAATCATGTTGATTTTTAAATTAAGTACCCATTTCCGGATTCAGATTTCAGGATTAAGATTGTGTTGATAGTTGTAATTTTATACAATGTTTATTCTTAAAGCCTCACACCAAGGGTGGTTTTTGATTCAATTCTGGTTGTGGTTGATGGTACTACTAGGAATTTGATTCGTATTGTATTTGCGAGGGAGCAATAAATTATTAATTCGATGAGCTAGCTGGTATTATATTACTGTCGGAATTGTTTTAGATACACGTGTCCGGGAAAATACGTCATAGAATTTAATAGGGATTGGTGTCATAGTAGTAGTGTAAATGAGGCAGAGCTTGGAACCGGTACCAAGAGTATAGGTTCTGAATCGGTACATAGCGGTTAATGCCATTTCGGTTGCAATGGGTACCAGTTCCAGATGAGTACACTACTCCACTTAACAAGTACCGGTACCTAATACAGGTATCCGGTGCGTACCACAAATCTCATAATTTTGTACAAGGAACCACGTACGGTGCCAACCGTACGTAGGTACCTAGGTAGGTAGAACCACGTTAACTATCCTTTTTACTTACTTTGTGTGTTTTCTCACTCTACCTTACGGCAATATTTGTTTGGTACCGGTACAGTATCGATACTGATTAGATATTGAAAAAATCATCATCACCAGCCTACAGCAGTCCACTACTTACAGGACATAGGCCTCTCCAATAGCACTCCATTCAGCTCGGTTCTCGGCAACTCTCATCCAGCTCAAATTGAAGATATTATAGATTTTGAACATATAAAAGTAAAAGAAAGAAAAATAGTTCATTCTGCACAAAAAAAACGCACATCCTATTCCTACTTATAATATTATAAACGTGAAAATTTGCATAGATGGATGGATGGATGGGTGTTTGTTACTCTTTCACGCAAAAACTACTGAATGGATTTGGATGAAATTTAGCACACATTATGGTTTCTAACCAGTATTAACATATAGGATACTTTTTATCTCGATATTGTCACGGTATCGAAACTTATGCGGGTGAAACCGCGGGGCGCAGCTAGTTACAAATAAAAAAATACATAAAATACAACGTCGTCAAAAGCCTTGTACTCAAGCATATAAAATGTTGTCAATTTTGCCCAAAGACAAAGCACAAGAAAAAATTGGTGCATTTTTTTTGCTTCAAGTACGCAAATTTGTCAATAGATTAGTGCGCAAACCCGGTTGATTTCCCACAAAAACTTGCCCAATATCGGTAACCTCTGACACGCCCACATCAGACCATTCGATAACACAAACACGTTACTAGGCACTCTCTTTAACCACAGTTTGCTCCAAATTAAGTTACGGATTACCCGACTTTACTATTAGTTCGGACTTAATGTAAAAGGGTGTTGTGCTTACGAATTTCGTTTGTTTTACACCCCTTTAATCCTGGGACTGATTTCGTATTCAAGGTGGACCGAATTGCGTATCAATATGCCGGTTTCGTTTTTAGGTCACATGGCAAAATTAGAAGGTGGGTTGCTCGGAGCCTGTGGCGGAAATTGAGTGATTTCGGGTGAAATCTATTTAGGATGACAGAATGTTATGTTCTTGTTGAAAAATAGGACCTTTTGTTCAGAAAAACGAATGACGGAAAACAAATCTTGTTTCTAGGAGTGTATTTCATATAAATTTTTGCGGATTCCAAGAACTTCTTGATTGAAAGAAGAAAAACAATGCAGCTTTATCTTTAGATCGGTTATGAATAACAATAATTGGTTCTCCTAACAACATCCTCCCAAGTTTACTACAAAAATAAAATAATAACACCGAATAAAACTTCATAATTGCTAAAGAAGCTTCATGAAATGTCACCACTTAACTTCACCTCTCCGTTTTGTACGCAAACTATGAATCAAGCTCATCCTCTTCACAATATGATACAGAACACAGATAATCCCAACAATATGTAACATACTCTCCTGCTCACACGAGTGCAGCAGCCAGCGTCAATTTAATTACACATCAAAACATCAAGATGGCGTATTCTCGTAGTACGCCGCGTTTGCGTACGCCCCAATTCGCGTATGACAATGTCGGCGTATTCCAGTCTCTACGAAATAGGGATACGAGAGACTCACGCCCTGATTATTGCGGGCGTAACATGCTTTTTGTTTTGTTCTGTGACTCCGAGGTTTCGTGTTTTGAGTTTGCCTGAGCTCAGGTGGGCCGGAATTGCGTTTTTTGGTAATGAACCGTTGGTATGGTTTCGTTTTGCTTGGCGCTGTAATAATAAATAATGGTTTTTATAACAAACTTCGAGCCTAATCTAAGCTAAGTGGTCTAATGAACAGAAATTAACAGAAGAGGCTTAAAAAGTTTTTCCAAAAACATTTATTTCTTTCAATTAAAAAAAATTAATGACGAATGATTGATGATTGATTTTTTATGGTGATTGTTGAATGTTTTTTATTTCTTTCATTTCTTTGATCAGTTGATCAAAGCAGTAATCATTGAAAATAAAACCATCATTAGCACCACTAATGATGGTTATAATTTCACTGTATGAGGAAAAATGTCGTGAAAATAACACCGTAGTGGGTGATCCTATAAGATATGAGCAGGAGAAACAATAATTAGCAGAGTATTATCGCTGTTCTCCTTATCAAACGCTACTTTGAGTAAAACCGTCATAGAGTTGATATATATGTCCCGGCTGTGTATAAATAGGTCTCGGCTATCATTCATGGATTCTTGACAGTCGTTACGGGTCGTTTGAAGCCAGAAAGGACTTGCTGGCTTCAACCAGTCTTACTCAGGGATATCGTATTACCCAGTAACTGGGTTGTGGAGGTCACTTATGCAGTCGCTCCGTGTAAAATTCTGGTATTCAGCTGCATTTGGTTAGACTGGAAGCGGACCCCAACATAGTTGGTAAAAGGCTAGGCAGATGATGATGAGCTGAAAGAATAAACTACCCTATCATACTTATTATAGTTGAAAGCTTTATACGGGAAAAGCTGTTTGTTCGCATCTCGTATACCATCTTTATATATTTATGGTTTATCGACAGCTATTGGTTTCGGTTAACGGGCTTATAAGCGACACACGATTTCACAACAGCGTCTTCATTTACAATGACAGTGTGTTAGTTATGTTATGAATATTTCCTTTCACTATTGTCGATGTTGATTTAAGTAAAATTGTGTACAACAATGGATATAACCGAACTAAAGCACTAGACACAAGCCCACAAACTACTCCCACAATCGATTCTTCATTGTAAGTGCTATACTCTGATTCATAACAATCAGACCCCAACTCAAACATCACCCTGTATATACATGAATATTTATATGTATATACAGATGTATATGTGAGCTCTCAATAGAACCAAATGAAAGACCGGCCTAGAACTGCCAATCATATATTAATAATTAATTATGGTGGATGCCGCGACATGTTATATTAATTAACTGAATGATAGGTTTTGTTCGGTAGGAATATAGAAGTATAGAGTACTAGGGTACGATAAACTTCGAAGAGAGAAAGGAGAAGTGTAATTAGATTGAAACGAAGACGACTAAGTTTAATAAGAGACTGGAGAAAGAGTTTATAGGTTTTATTAGACGCACTTTGGAAATAAGTACTTATGTACAAGTTACGCTTGCGTTCAACAGTAAGCCAGTCTTTGTTATATGATGCGATGATGCACATTTTGGGTAGATTTATCCAGAAAATATATTTAACACTAACTCAATTTGGGTGTACTATCCTATACTAATATTAAATACGAAAGTGAATTTGTTTGTTATGCTTTCCGGCTTAACGGATTTGGATAAAATTTGGCATAAAGATAGACCATTATCTGGGTAAGGATATAGGCTACTTCACACATACAACTCTGCTTAACCCTTCGGGGAATACAGGCGTGATGTTATGTCATTTTTAGAAACATTGATAAAGTGCTATATAATGTCAAAATATTGTATTATCTAACAGAATTAGCATCGCCATACAACGTGGCAATGCTGCCAGCCTTTAAGGCACTGTTCCTGTTGATAGCGATGCGGACGAATTTTTTGATGCCCTATGATTATTTTGTTTATTTTTTCACATGTACATATCATTATTTAAAATTTTAGCTTATATAATGTAATTTTCTATACTAATAATAAAAATACACCAATTAATTTGACTTAGGAACCAAAGATGCACAAGGCTACGTACGCACTGACAGGTGGCTTGCTTAGCGCCTAAAGCCTAGCGACTCACCTTGCGAGTAGCAAAGTGAAATGAAGCGGTGAAATGAGGCCGCACTGCGCGCTTGGTGCCTTCGCTAGTCGCCTAGCGCGTATCGAAGGGTGTTAAGTCACTCTAGACGCTCTAGGCGCTAAGCAAGACACCTGTCAGTGTTCCCAACACTTGTGTGTGCCACAGTGTGTGTCTGTGAGTCCCAATGTTCTAATATTTCTTCAAAATTTCATAAATAATAAACTAACCTAAAATTGAGCCCTCACAAGGTAAGACCACAACCAAGTCATTGAGCTATTCGTCCATTATCACCGAGCACATTATCCGTACTCTTTGAACCAAAAACGTCTTTACAAAAGTGCCTGGAGGACCATTCAGTGACTGTGCAAATGACAGCGAATACAAATGATGGATGGAGTTTATTCGGCAGTGAAGTTCAGGAAACTATGCTTTATACATATATTTAAAGGTGGTTATTATGGTGAAAGTGGATTTAATGATAATATGGAGTTTGATAAGGTCGCCGGATGGCTTTAGAATTTAAATGACAATAAGGTGTTAGGCTATTGAGTTGTTATAGCGTGAACATGAACATTGTAGATCACAGACCCTGAACTATATTATACATGTACGCTGGACTAAAATATACTATACTAAATGAGTTGTTTTTTGTGCCGATTCAAAGCGTCTCAGGAACTAAAATTGACACATTGCCGCAAATGGCCGTCGTTTTGTTTTGGTTCGTCTTTGATGATTTAGGTCTAAATCGAAGAATAAGACTTTTTTGTGTATTTTGTGTTTACTACGAGATATTTTGGAACATTTTTATCATAAGATCATGCGCATCTTGTAAAACTGCTATCAATGTTAGTTCCACAGACGCTCACGTTGCTGTCAGCGCCAAAATGCGAAAATCAAATGTTTTCATTTTGTCATTGATAGTATGAAGTCCAACGTCCTTGTTTATTATAGGACAGTGACCACAGATTATTTATACAGGGTCAAATTATATTATCTAGGGAAACAGACGCGATAGGTATCGATATATTAGCCATGATTAAATAAATCTAAAATCAAATTAATTTATTTTTTGTTTTATCATATTCAAATAGCGATACCCTCCACATACGAGTATGCGGAGCTTCGCTAGTTAATTTAATTTGACCGTGTATATGTTGTCTATTTGGTTTTAAACTACTTTAAAATATGGATGGGACTCGAACAAAAATTTTGCCTATCATGTAACAATATGTAGATGTAAACTAAGTCACAATGGCTCCTTAGGCAACTAAGACCGCTTAGTTAAGCATTTTCATTCTGATACCTTTCTTTTTTTTTCTCTTAGCTCTATTTCTTTCAAAGCATAGTTTACAAGTGTATTCATCAGTTTTTCTACTTTCATTCATAATTCAATTGCCATTTCTATCGAATAAAAACCGAGAAACGCAACAGACAACTCTCAACAAGTAATCTCAAGCTCCATACAAAATGCACAGACGCCAGCACATCATCTGTCAAATTTATTTAGTAGATTTTCAACTCTATCTCTATAGCATAAGGTTCAAAGTTGATTGGGAAAATTAGAGAGTTTCGGGTAGCTTGATGTGCTGGTTTCTGTACCAAGTTGTCACTCATGTTCACACTCATGAGCAAAATGTGTTCCAATCTACCCGACAATAACATGGATCAGCCTCAGTTTTACATAAAGGTAAAAAAAACACAGCTCACTCTTACCTTTAGGATTTAACCTTATGACTATGTGCATGCGTTTAGAAAACTTATTTCCTACCAAACTCATCTACGCTTAAATGAGTGATCTCATCTATCAACTTACTTTTAAATCATGGTTAGCTGTTACTACATTTTCACCTCACAAAACCCAAAAAACTCAACACACAGCTCACAACAAAAAATCTCAAGCTCCATATAAAATGTCAAGTTGACCCGAGTTGGCAAGTAGCACTCATGAGCTAAATGAGTTCCAATCTAGCCGCCGTTGTTGGGTTTAAGGCCATCATAAAACGTGAGCGTTGCGCCGTTTATAGCCGCCGATCTTAACCTCAGAATGCAGGTGGCCGTTCTTTTTATTTTTGGCCGCAAATTGAGTTTGGTCGGTTAGCGGTTGGAGGTTGAGTTTACTTTTGCCATTGTTTTCTTTTTGTTTGTTTGGTTTTGTAGACTTAACTTTCAGCATTCAAAATTGAGATGGCAAAATCGGCTTAGGTGGATTTGAAGTGCAATAGGGTAGTTTTCTGGGTAAAAAATAATTATTATATTTAGTTCGTCAGTTAGGTTATCGAAAAATAATGGACACGTATTTTTTCTTTTGTCAATCAAACAAAAACTGACAAAGTAAAGCGCGTCAAAATTTGGGAGTGGGGGGTCGTGACGTCACTTGCTTGGAAAAGTGTCGCAAGCAAGTGACGTCATGCGGAACTTTAACGGGCGATATCTTCCTCATTTTTTATATAATTGACAAAAGTAAAAATACGGGTTCAATATTTTTGATAATCCAACTTACGGACTACTTAGATATTTTTAGGAAACTAGCCTACTCGGTGAAGAACGGTGGACCAATTTTTTATTTTTTTTTATTTAGCCTACACTGTCCTATTGCTGAGCAAAGGCCTCCCCCAAATCCTTCCATACATCCTTTTCTCGCGCCAACTGTAAGCAGATGCGTCTAGTTCATCTCGCCACCTCTTCCTGGGTCAGCCTTGGCGGCGACATCTATCCTCAGGCATCCACAGTGTGGAGACTGTTACCCAACGGTCACTGTGCATGCGGCCGCCAGAATCCGCCCAATTCCGTTTCAGCTTGGCAGTCTTTGTGCCTAAACCTAGGATCCCCGTTTTGAAGCTCCACTTTAAAGTTAATAAACAAACCTTAATGAGAAATGTACAAAAGATATTTGACGAGAATTTTACGCACTAAAAACCTTAATAGATTTTTCTACTGTTGTTCGTCAAAGACAAGACAGGATATTAAAGTATTAGTACCAACTCTCTCATCTATTGCTAGTAATGATTGCCTGTATAAAATGAATGAGTATTCAATCATTTCTGAAAATACCTACATGCTTCTTGATGTAGCAAAGTTAAAACTTATTGACCTTGTAATAACAAATCTAGTTGAAAAGAGTTACTTCATTATACACACATGAGTTGCATGCTATCTCTCCACCACCCTTGGTTTACTCGTAGAGAATAGATAAGGCATTTTGATACATGGTATAGTTCAATAAATAATGCGGAAAGCACGTTAAGCCGTTGGTCCTGCACCTGATCTCTCTATGTTCGTATCGGATTGCCGTCCCATAGGGCAATGGAAATGAGGGAAAAGAGAGTGCACCTGTCTGCGCACACTCTTATGCACTATAATACCTCCCGCTCCGAAGGGTGGTCTCTGCTGAGATTTGTCGCCATATCCGAAATTCGGTCAGAAGGACATATTTTATTTATTTATTTATAGTTCAATAAATGATGAACACAACTTTCTGATTGTCTCCAGGTGAAGTTGAGCGGCTGTTACGCGAGTACCGACAGAACCAGGAGCTGGTGCGGAACATCGGCGCGCACTACTACCAGATCATCTACCCGGTGCAGCTGCGACACCACGAGAAGATGGGCATCTCTACACGAGAGGTGAACACTCCTAAGGTAAGGATCGAGGGCAGAATATACGTCATCAGCATCTGCCTAGCCTTTTCCCAACTATGTTGGGGTCGGCTTCCAGTCTAACCGTATGCAGCTGACTACCAGTATTTTACATGACTGCCTATCTGACCTCCACAACCCAGTTACTGGGTAATACGATACCCCTTGGTACGACTGGTTGTCAGACTTTCGGGCTACTGACGACCCGTAACGACTGTCAAAGATCCACGAATGACAGCCGGGACCAACGGCTTAACGTGCTTTCCGAGACACGGAGGGGTCTTGGTATGTGAAAATGGTCACCCATCCACGGACCAACCGCGGCAAGCGTAGCTTAACCTGATCGATTGACCCGTGCGGCTGTTATTACTTAGCCACAAGCCCCAGCCAAGCAGAATATACGTATCTTACAATATTAGTATCTATTCCACAGGTCTTTCCACAAATTCTATTGGGATGTCCTTTTCAGCAATATCATGTACATGTTTAGAACTGCCCCGTTGGTCTCGTGGTTGCAAGCGTGACTGCTGAGCGCGGGGTCCTGTGTTCGATTCCCAGGTTGGGTAAAGTGACATTGTGTTTTTCAATAAGGAATTTCTTAGTAACTGCCTGGAGTTTGTAAGTTGGCGGTGTGATACCTCTGTGCTATAGAAAGCACGTTAGGCCAATGGTCCTGCGCCTGATTTCTCTCCGGTCCCGTCAGATTGCGTGCCGTCCAATCAGACCACACTTGTGCACTATAATATTTCCCGCGCTGAAGGATAGTTTTCGTTGAGATTGGCTGCCATGGCTGAAATACGGTCTGGATCGAACATGCTCAGAAGATATAATGTATCTTGCAATAACATGGTAAAAAGATGTATGGCTGATACTGTCTTTCGATGTCGACCATCATTTCGTATGATATTCTGTTTGACTTTGCATTATACATGAAAACTCTAATCTTTCTCTTAGTAAAGTTATGGCATATCTTCTGTATTCAATCAAGAATGTTCAATCTGTTTCATTGCAAAACTCAAAATAAAAAAAAATAAAAAATTGGGAAATGTAGGGTGACATATGTGAAGCAGACAAAAAGCAATCGTCTACATCATAACATTCCTTCCTACATAATCCGCCTATAACGTTCCCACGGCTGGGACACAGTTCCTCTCAGTGAAAGGGAGTGGGCCGGAATCAGCCACGCGGGCCCAGTGCGGGTTGGTAGATGTCACATGTCTTCGAATTTTTGGTTCTAGGACATGCCGGTTTCCTCACGATGTTTCCTTCACCGTTTCGAGAGCAGTGGTGATGGAATAATGTACACAAAGTAAAGCGCCTGTCTGGGTTCGAACCTACGACCTGCAATGTGTAAGTCGCGGCCGTTACCACTGGGCCACCACTGCTCCAACATTTTTTCTACTTCCTACTATTATTATAAACGCGAAAGTTTGTAAGAATGGATGGATGGATGGATACTCGTATGTTTGTTACTCTTTCACGCAAAAACTACTGAACGGATTTTGATGAAACCTTACAATAATATAGCTTATACATCAGAATAACATAAAGGATACTTTTTATCCTGATATTCCCATGGGATCGACACTTATGCGGGTGAAACCGCGGGGCGCTGCTAGTCTGTTGGTTTCCTTCTAGTAGGTACAGCATCAATGTTTCCAACTTTCTATTCCCGTTATAATATTACAATATTCTGATAACAAAGTAGTTCTAAAATCTGATTGTTACATAAATCAATCTGTTATAGCTATTGCTTTGTTTACAAAGTTAATTCTATCGCTATTTTCAAGTCTGTCTACGCAATCTTCTCTATCAATCAGTTTGAAATTAACTATAAAATAGTTCTAGAATTTTAAGGGACTATCCTTGAAGTCCAGACCTAGCCCCCGGGTGATTCCAACAGACTTTTAATCCACTTATTAAGTTCAGGTAGGCTGTCCCGAATTCTTGCGCTGTAAACTTTGATAGACGCAAAGTTGTGTTATGTATTTAAAGCGATACGGGATAAGAAAGTAATTTTCGGTAGATACGAGTACGTGTGTTTGTCTTGTCGGGGATTTAGGTTTAACTTTTTATGGAGTAAATCTGGAGTTTTGTTCCGAAAATAGCATTGCTTCTGGTTTTGATAAAAGAGGCAATTATTTATGTAGAAATAAAAAAGCTGAAGTCTATTAAAATCCATGTTCCCAATTAATGTTTTTTTACACTCAAACGAAAATCAACTTTATGACAGTGTAAATTAAGCTGATTTTACATTATTGAAAATATCATAAAAATGTTGGAAGTAGTAGTGCAAACTGAACTCTATGTATGAGATTTAAAGTTGTTTTTCCAAAACCACATATTTGTTTACATGATTGGAAAGTAAATCGCGAACACAGTGTACTGTTGTCAGTTTTATTTATGCAATTGACCTCAATATTGCAAGGCCGTTCTTGTTGATTTTTAATAAATAACGCCGATGTTGAAAAAAATTATATCTACAGATAAGTGGAGACTGGAACCATTATCATCGATATTACTTTTTATCATCAACCACATTCGCGGGTAAACTAAGGCACTTCGAGCACCTTGAAGACCTGCTATCTCACAATACGCTCCCATTTAACGGCATCCCTCGTTCTTCGAGCTCTAAGGCGCGAAGGCCTAAAGTATCTCGGGTTCAATTACTCGCCTTTACGACGATATAAAGATCATCCGACGAACATTCCACCCCCATACGGTTGAGCACACAAAATATCCGTTCTGGAGCCAATTTAACTTCGCTTCGAACTTGTTTGAAGTTGTGAAAGATTGTTCGATCGGTTCCTCTGCCTCTTAAAGGTCCCAAGTAATTATATAAACATTCTCTCTCCGCTATATTGAGATCCGAACTGCTGGGATTAATAAGGAAATTGGGGGGATTGGAAGTAATTAGGCTTTGTTTACGACAGTTGCTTGATAGAAAATTCGAAGCATGTGATTTAAAAAGTAAAAATTGCCAAAGTTTGTTATGGCTGCTCTGGTTATAAATTTTGTTGAACTCAAGGGATAACAGCGTTGAAGTTGTTTGGAAACGGTTATATTAATTTTGAATCTATTTTTGACTTGTTAGCGCGTGTGGGTACGAACTTTTAGGTTGTTTTTTAATTCTGATTGCTTCATACATGTTGAGTTTTTGGATCGTTTGAGGGTGTTTAACACATTTGGTGTGGTATTAAAATTGGCTTCATACACAAATGATACGTTGGTTTCTGTGTTTTCCTTGCTCTCCTCTCCCATTCACGAACCTGCATTTTACTTCTGATATTGAAGAAGAAGTACATACCTAAGCGTGGGCATACAGCCCATGCAATAAACACAATTTCCACGTTAGTAAAGTGGTACCCAAGTATAATCAACATATAATGTTCCCACTGCTGGGACACATGCCTCTTTTCTTCGAAAGGGAGTGGGCTGTAATCCACCACGAGGGCCGTTTGGTAGATGTCACATGTCTTGGATTTTTTGGTTGTAGGACATTTAGTGACGTTTGACGTTTTTTCACTATTTTTTGTTTTCACCGTTTTGAGAGCAGTGGTGATAAAATTATTTACACAAAATAAAGCGCCTGTCTGAGTTCGAACCGACGACCTTGTAAGTCGGTGCCTTTACTTACTAGGGTAAGTTGTACACAAAATTACAAAACAGAGAAAAACATATTTTATTAGACTGTCATATTAAAATATTAATACAGCATATAACATCTTGACACACAATTTACTAGTGTTCATCTACAGAATCTACAACATATCTCATGTACGAAATTGAACCACTACGTTCTTTTCGATGAATGCTAACATTCGACCTAATAGGATGTGTTCGACAGTGCAGGGAAGTAAAATAGTCTAGGTAAGGAATATCTCAAGAATTTCCTCGAGTTAAAATGCAATCTACGGAATGAAAACGCTAAAAGTGTACGATTCGCCTTCAGACGCCAGATTAGAACATAGAGAGGATAAGTTGAAACTTTCAGGTTTTTTATTTATGAAAGGAAGTTGGTTTTGGCGCATGATGAAGAGATAGTGAAAGTAGGGAGAGATTTTATACAGACCTTTTTTCTAAATTGTGGCTCTGAAATTAAAATATTACTCTCAAGATACGAGTATTAAAGTCACTGTCGCATGACCACTGCCTAAAGTTCCAAGAAATAACATGCGTTGTAATACCTATTTTATTTTTCTTGGGAGAACTGAGGGTTATGTTGAGCTCCTACCGCCTAAATCTCCACTGTTCCTACGAAGTACTACCATGAGTCAGGAGAGACACTTGTTCATTTGCCGCACTCCCAACTGGTATCAGCCCGCCATGCCTAGCGGGCCCCATCACTAAGTGCGGCCGATCCCACGACCGCATGTCCTCCCATAAAGGCGCGCATGGAACACTGCATGCCACCTCTTTGGGTCTGACTGTTTGGCGATGACACAGCCCCATTTTCGCGCATTGTAATACTCACCTGCAGTTATTTATTCATATATTATTTATTTTATCGAAGTTAGCACCTACTTTATTTTACACCAGAAAAATACTTAACCAATATTAATTTATTTCGCACTTAGCAACTCAATATCCCTAAAATCCCAATAATCAAGTCTAAATATTAAGAATTATCTGTTTACAACATCAAATTCGCAAACTAAACAAATACAACCGAATGGCTATCGGCAACCCACGAATACTTATTTGACTATCAAAATTTTGACAACTCCCTAACTGCCCGAAGTTTTGGCTTCAAACTGAAGTATTTTGCGGATTATACCATACTAAAACTTTAATGTATACGGCCAAATGGCCTGGATAATGGGTGCTTTAATTTGTCTTTTTGTCATGTGGCCCCAGCCAGGGACCCAAGCCCAAAACTTTTCTGGGCATTATAAGACCTAGAAATTTATGAGCATATTGTATGAGGCTTAAACGGATTAGGTGTGGTGTTGATACTGGTGAAATGCTCGGGTTTAGTAATGAAAAATAAATAGATAAAGAAAAAAGTAATAGTTTTATAAGGTTTTAAAAATTAATAATATTTCTGTAATATTTTGTTAGGGAGTCTAGCCTCTTACGCTTATAACTCACATGGTTTCAAGTATCAATCAATCAACTCAGCCTATCGCTGTCCACAGGCTTCTCCTAGGCTGTACCACAACACTCTGTCCTCCACTTTCCACATCCAGTCTTTTCCTGCCACCGTTTTAAGGTTGTCGGTCCATCTAGCTGGGGTGTCTAGCACACTCCGCTTGCCGAGATGTGGTCTCTACTCGAGGACTCGTCTGCTCCACCGGCCATCGGTCCTTCGATAAACATAACCAGCCCACTGCCACTTCAGCTTGCTTACTCTGCAAGCTATGTCGGCAACTCCGGTTATCCGGTTTCAAGTATAATAAGATGCAACTCTCAAGCAAGAAAAAAACAAGCCTATATTTTTCTAATAAATAATAGGACAGATATCTTTATTATTATGTTATTCAAATATTGACAATGATTGTTTTTGTAAGAAATTCCGTATGACAAGCACAATATTAATAAAAGGATGGAAGGATACCTATGAAAAATAAAATAATTTGTAAATGCATGAGTAATATAAAATGACGGTACGCTGACGGACGGTAGTATAAAATGCCGGCGGTATGAATGTGTTGTAATATAAAATGACAGTATTAGCAAAAGTCGTAGCACGTAAATGTAGCTTATGGCTAAGAATTTGAAGTGTTCTCATAACAAAAATATATGACTGACACGTAGAAACATATGGAAATAAAGATAAATATGCTTATTTGGGAATTTTGGCAAGCCTAACTAAGCCCACGCTTAATTGCCTGCACAAAGTATAAGTACTTTTATACTCTGGTAAAAAACTACGTATATGCCTAAAAAAGGCTTGTCTTCTATCTCTTCTAATTTTTTGGTGTCCAATTAAGTAAAGAACATTATGCTGTGTTCAGCATCTCAGTTAGGCTTGCCAAGATTCTCAAATCAACATGTTTATCTTTATTAGTATATATTTCTACTTGTCACTCGTATATTTTGGGCTAAGAACACTTCAAATTCTTAGATATAAGCTATATTGACATGATATGTCTATCCTTAAGGCCCATCTTCTAGTATTTACTCATTCCTTTCATCATCATCATCATTGGAAGCCTTGTTATACCCACTGCTGAGTATACGTCTCCTCCCTTTTGTGTCATGCTTCCCTGGTCTGTCCGAGTCTCATCGGTTTAGTCCATGTTCGACCCCCACAATCTCTACCCCCGACCATGTTCAACCTCTAACCAGGCGGTCTACTCCGAAGCAATACCGACCCAACTGACCCGATCCGAACTTTTTCAATAATATTCGGTTCGGCCGTGTGTCGGGCGGGCCGATCCTAACATTCACACTTTGCACTTCGGAGTAGAACCCCAGGTCTTCTCCACGATCTTCTGTCACTGCCACATAGTTCATCTCTTTATTAACACTGTGCCTGCCTTACGGAATTGCTGACAAAAACAATCATTGTCAATTTTGAAATAATAATATTATAGGTATCTGTCTTATATTGTTTATTAGAAAAATCTAGGTCAGAAATATCAACCGTATACAAAACAAAATATCACTTACAAATCATTTCTAAGCATCATAAAATAACAGCGAAACCTCAGAACTTTATAGAAGCACACTTATAAGGCAGGACTTGACTTTAATTATTATTGTTCTCCAAAACACGGAAACAATATTGACAAACTAAACCGAACCTTACACAATTATTATAAGGTTTGAAATTGTATATATTCTGTTCCAATCACTGCTTATAACAATATTTTGCCCCATACATAATGCAAAAGCGCCGTATCTCAAGTCTTATGTTAAGGCGGGTATATATTAGGGTCCTAACGATCGCATGGCCAACAAGAACGTACTCATGGGGGGACATACACACATAGAGAATATCAATAATGTACTCATTTAAGGACATAGACACATAAAGAATATCAATAATATTGACTAAAGTTATGGACGGGGTCTCAAAAACAATTTGTATGCAGATATTGAGATTAGTCTTACGGGATTTGCTGATTAGGAAAAACAGGAAAAGTCTGTCCTTGTAGAATGTTAGTTATACATATAATTCGCTTACTTTTACTCGAAGACAACTAGTCTTACCAAGGAGTATCATATTAGTCGCTGCATGTAAAATGCTGGTATTCAGCTGCATCCGGTTAGACTGGAAGCCGACCCCAACATAGTTGGGAAAGGGATAGGCAGATGATGATGGTGGTTTGGTTACATAACATCACGCTTGTAATCCGCAAAGAGTTAGGCGGACGTGTACCTTTAACACAGCCACATTTTGCCAATAATGTTTAAGAGACATAAGATAGGGAGCGAGCCTATTAATTGGTCACTTCAGTAGTCATTTCTTCATTGAAAACTTCATTACAGTTGACAATGAAGTTTCACCTATTTCAGTTTTTAGGTTTGCTTCAAGACTTTCTACAAGTAGGATAACGTATCATTCATGCGGAAAATGAGCTTCCACCGCATTTAAATGGAACCGAATTTCCAATATTCTCTTCTTTGTCCGAAATTTGACTGGCAATATTTTCTTTAACGAACACTGCAAACCTAGATAAAAGGTATCAATACCAGAATTGAAAAAATACCAATCTGTGCATGACTTTCTTCGTATTTTTCCGCATAAACACGGGAAAACCGTTTCCTTTGTACAAAGCATCGTTTGTACGAACTATATTTAAAGCAAATAGCTTTTGGGTTGGATCGTTTGAGGCGAAAACATAACTGAACATGAAAAATATTCCCCTTTTGATGTGCGGACTTGAGCATAGTATAGGTAAATAAGGTCTTTTTTGTGAAAGAAAAATATAGCTCCTTATATTTTTTGCTATGTGAGTCAAATTTGTGTGTTGTCAATTTTTTTCTTCGATTTTATTATGTATTAGGTACTTAATTTGTTAGTTGTTCTTAGTTGTTTATTTTATTGTTCATGCCGTGGTCTCCTGTAATTACTTGTGTACTTACACCTAATAAATACTTTGTCGTCCATATTGGTGTATATTGGTTTTTGGTGTATATATTTTGTTGGAGATCTTAAAATAAATAAATAAGTGGTACAGTACGGTTATTTAATTAGTAGTGATTTTCAAGTTTCGATGGACTGTGTGAATGATGATATGGTTAGAAAGGGGGTGACTACCGACGACTAATGACGACTAATAGAGAAATATTGAAGAAATAGACATGATGCGCCGACCCTAAATAAATTATTGTGATAAGGGCAGGAGAGTGCTGATGATATTCAAGTTTGAAGTTAAAATGGTTATAAATAAATAGTTATTCACTTTGTAAACTTCGTATGATTTTGGACGTTTTTTTATATAAACATTTTGTATGTTTGCCAGTTGGCAAAATCCTCCTCCTACCTTCTACATTCCTGTCTCTCTCTGGTCTCTCTGCCCCATGTCTTTCCATTCACCTGTCTGATGTCATCATCCCACCTTTTCTGTGGTCTACCTCTCTTTCTTTGACCGTTGCTTGGGTACCACTGGGTAACTGTTTTGCTCCATTTGTTCTTTTTTCTTATCTCTCTTATAAACATAAACAAAAGCCTAATGTGTACGATACTGACGATTGATTATACTTATGTTTGTCCGACTAAAAGGCTAATCATAATAAATCATAAATAATGTAGGTAAATAGTTCTAGGTACTTCGACACGGAATTTTTGGGACATAAAAATGCCTCTAGCTTATCATCACTGTTATCGTGCCTCTATTATGTATTTGGAACTAAATAAGTAGGAATTTAAACAATTAATGTTCCTATAGTTTCACATATATTCATCAAAATATACTAAACTACAGTCTGGCCGTCGAGAGAATGCGTTCTTGACACCTGTCAGTCTATACAAACGAATACGTGTTTTGCGAATTTGATCTTTATTACTTACTTGAATTGTCTGACAGGTGTGAGGAACGCATTCTCTCGACGGCCCATAGTCACAGCTACAGTCCGGTCGAGTGTATTAAGAAACCCATTTTTCGGACATAGCTTTTTTCATCGGAAAGAAATCTTGCATCTAAATAATTATATCTATCAGATTTTTTTTATAAAAATTAAATGCTATGACCGAAAAATGGGCTTCTTAATACACTCGACCGAACTGCAGCTAGCAGCAGTTTGACAGTGTTACCACTACTCTTATAACGTACATAGATCCATAAAATACTCGTGCTAGTAGCACAAGAGCAAGCACCACCTATTCGTCTTCTGCTAACCAAGGTCCTTAAAGCCAGTTTTATCTATCCATTTATATACTTTTACGATCCTATTTACGATTTTTCATAGGAACATAATCGCAGAAACCCGCGAACAAATAATTCTAGTTGACAGCAATAAAATCCTGGGAATAATATGAAACTTTGTCCGTGGCTGCACTAATGGTGGACCACTAGAGGATTTATGTGCACGTGCCAGCATTGGTTGCATTAGGAGATTTAGTAGATCACATAACTGTTACTTTAAAAAGTGGTCATTTTTCATGTTTATGGAATGGTGAATGGTCCTATGAACCGCCGTGTGTCGTGAATGTCAAAAATAAGTACTCTTAAAAACTTCTGTGAAAACTTAAGTAGCTCCTGGAAAGCCTTTGCAAAATGAGTCACATTATACCATAATCATAATCAGCCTGGAACACAGGCCTCCTCGCGAGAGGGAGTGGGCTGTTATAAACCAGACGGGCCCAGTGCGGGTTGGTAGAAATGTCACATATCTTAAATTTTTTGGTTCTAGGACATTCTTTACTATTTCATAATAGTTAAGAAACATTATAATGAACTGTCGGTATCAGCATGCCTTTCAATTGTTTTTGAAGTTACATTTCAAATGATTGGTGTTATTAATATATATAACCATCATCACAACATAATATAAATAATTCAGTCTATTTTTCTCCATCTAAATTGATATTATAATCAAGAGAAAAGATTACATTTTTTGTATGGTTGTTTGTTACGCTTTCACGCTAAAACGATTGAACAGATTTGGATGAAATTTGGCACATGAGTACCCCTGACCTGAATTAGGACATGGGATACTTTATCTATTCACCCACCTTCCTCGATCTTCCCACGGGATCGAGACCTATGCGGATGAAACCGCGGGATGCAGCTAGTATAAAATATAAATCTGGTAATAAACAAATTGCCTGGGAAGAAAGGAGAGTTATGTCGGACTCCTACCAACTAAAACTCCACTGTTCCTTTTACTACCATAAGCCGAGGAGCCGGGAGATACTTTTCGCCACACCCCGAACTACTTAATACCTGACGGCCGCAAAGAGAGAGGGGCTAGGGATGCAAAGACATTCTATAAGCGACCACCATGGTGGAAAAGTCAAGAATTTGTTCGTTTGACATCATCATCTTGCCGCCATTGTGCCATAAACTTCCGAAAAACTTATTTCAATCCTGTTGAAAGTCATTGTACAAATTCGAAACGCTTTCAAAGTAATTTCCACTTATCCCTAGTATGCTAGTCCCTAGTTCCCTGTTCCCTAGTCCCTTGTTCAAAGTATTTACACTAGGCCCTCTGTACGTTACCCCGCATTGAATGCAAATCTAACAATAGCTAAATTTATTCTAAAAAGAGCTGCTACTTCAAAATAGTGCACGTAGGTACTTAACAGCCGACTTTATGCACTCATAGGTAAACAAAACTAAATAAATACATATAAATATATAGAGAAATATATATGTATGTATACTGTTCCATTTTCTCCTAAATCTCAGTTCAGCGGCTTCAGTAATTACACTGGCAAGATAAACAAGGCAAGGAGGGATTCGTTTACTGAAGACTAATTTTGTTTACCTAATGTCTGGATCACTAATGCGTCGATTTTTTCTTGGGTGCCAAGTTTAGAGCGGGGGCGACGGCTATGTTATCGCCTACTTCAGGAAAAGTATTATTGAGAGAAATTATTAAAGAACAAAAAAAGAAGTACCTATATGTTTGTTTGTCACGCTTTGAAGCTAAAACAGCTAAACAGTTGAGAGTTAAAATTTAGCACATGGGTAGATCATGACCTGGATGAGGACATTGGTTACTTTTTATCCGGATATTGCCACGGGATCGAGACTTATGCGTGTGAAACCACGAAGTACAGCTATGAATAATTAAGTACTATATTGATTGCTAGACACGTCTTAAATATTGTCAAAAGTTTAAAATGTCTTTGAACTCAGCAATCTATGCTTAAACAGGTAATTGGTGAACCTCTCGTTTCAAGAAAGCCATGCCACTAATCCTACTAATATTATAAATGCGAAAGTTTGTATGGATGGATGGATGTTTGTTACTCTTTCACGTAAAAACTACTGAACGGATTAGGCTGAAATCTAGCACACAGATAGTTTATAACCAAGATTAACAGATAAGATACTATTTACCCCAATATTCTTACGGAATCGAAACTTCTGCGGGTGAAACCGCGGGATGAAGCTGGTAGTTACATATACAAATACTTGGACATCGCTCTCGCTTGTAAATCATGGCACACTCTCCTCAGGGGAGGAATAAATTGCGCCTCCAAAGACAATTTTCATGGATTTACAATCATTTCTTTTCCTAACACAAAGGACGACTTGTTTGCTAATTTTTACATAAAACGCGTAGAGACGTGTTTTTACGAAAGTCTCCCACAAATAGATTTCATCAAAGTTTTCTGAACATTTTTTGTGTACGATTTTCTTTTAAATCGTTTTATCACGAACGAGAATTTCTTTCTTTATTGATAGATTAAGCTTCATTGTCAGTTAGAAAAATTCGCAAAGTAGTTTTGACAAGAGAAATAAAATTAGAAAGGTGGCTTGCGTAGCGCCTATAGTCTTTTTTTGTCACAAAAGTAAAAATATACCTAAAAATACTGCCTATGCCATTGAATTCGTGGCTGAGGACCCGAGAGCTCCTGTGCTGAGGGCATCTCATGCGGAATCATTGTCTTCATGAAATGCCTCGTAAGTACATGACTCACTAACTTTACTGACTAATATTGAAGAAAAACCTCACTTTCTCATCAAAGTGAACTGTTTCGTCTAAAACGTTCCAAGTTAACGGTTTCTAAGATTTTGAAACAAAAAAGCAACAGTAAAATACAGAATCAATTTAAAGTTTATAAAACACGTTAAGGCTTGTGGTGAGAGCCCCTGTTTACGGCTAAAAGTTGCCGACTCCATGCAAATTGCATTAGGCCACCGTCTCACAAGGACTTGTACAGCCACCACAATCTTACCTTGTTTATATTGTACAATATAACCAGACTTTTATGGAGTTTTTAACTGCGCAATCTAGGTTGATAAGGTTAAGCAACGGTTATGGAGGTTCTTCTGTGGATGGGTTTCCGAAAGGGTTTCAATATTTTAGTGGTTAAAGGGTGAATAAGTTTGGCAGTTACTTTTCATTTTTATTCTTTTTTAACTCGAATTTTCCTCCATGAGGGAGGAAGATAAGGACATGAAAAGAAATTACATTTTTATTCTGACAATATAATTTTCTCAAAATTACTTGAATTCGATTTTTTAGACGTTGCTCGAAATAAATGAAGTGAAATTTTAAACTGACTTATAGAAAGAAATAAAAGCAAGAAAAATATGTTTATTTGTCACAGAAACACGTGCATGCAAAAAGATAAATTACTCTAATAATAAAGAAAAAATAAAAACAAAACAGATCTATTAGTCACGAGCACAACCGTCACAAGAAAGCTTCCACTCAGCATGATACTGTGCTATATTATAATTACAATAAGGTTGCTTTTATTATTCTGCTCTTTGAAAAACAAGCATCCAAACTATGCTTGCCTTTCTATATGGAACAATAATCATTCAACTCCATTAAGTACTGGCAGTCAATATTTTCGCAACTCTTTTTGATACTTATTTTTAGTAAGACAAGGTCCTTGACTTAATTTTTTAAGCACATCTTTAGTGTCCGTTTGAGCACATTAACATCACTTGCTTCCAACAAATATTGAAAGGCTTACCAACTATACTAAACACATACACAGCATTAACCCAAAGTCTTTATCAAAAACAAGGCACTATCATCAGCGTACTAGAACTATCTACACAAAAAAAATACTACGTTATAGCTTACAAATGCTGGGGGTTTTTTTTTTAATTTCATCTAATCACATCATTCTGCTTACCCACCCAACAACAAGGACTATAAAGACAAACAGAGCTCAGATTGAAACGCTTCCACGCATTTGATTGCACGCTTGCTTGCAGACAGAATACAATAACCCTTAGGCTTAAAGATCTTCCCTTGTTGAACAATGTATTTTCCGGCAAATAAATATTTTGAATTTGAGTTTCCATAACTCGTGGTCTCGCATCTCAGTAGGTATGCTCGGCTACGGATTACCAGGCTTACCCGTTTGTTCAGTAAGTAGTTGGTACCAATGACTGTCTTTTTTTAATTTTTCAAAACACGTGCTTGTATTTTCTAAACGTACAGGGTGTAATCGTCGACGCGCAAACTGTTACCATGAATTTAGTTCATTATTCTAGACACAATAGCGTTGAAATACTTAGTCGGTTAATCGGAAAAAATCTGCTGTTTGATAGAGGTTGATCTTTTTCCACCACTATAAAAAAAAATCAAATTAATTCACGGTTACACCATTTGTATATAATACACGATCAGTTTGAACGATGACCCCCAAACTAGGCGTTTGCCTGTATCTTACCGGCTCTTTTGTATGAAACAGCAATTTAAAAAAAATAACGCACGCTCACTAAATCCTTATGCTTACCTACCCATTTAAACAAGTTTGAAGACAAACAGATCTCACATTGAAACGCTACCATAACCCGCGGTCACGCATCTCACTAGGTAGGCTCCGTTACGGATTATCTGGCTTACATGAGTTACAAGTTTGTTTAGTATTACCTTACCAAAGTAGGTAGGTACTTTGAGAGTTCCAATTATGTGTGTTTACGTATAAACTGAGATTTAGCCGCGTTATTATTGTTTTAAGATTCAAAATGGTGTCGGTTTTCTGTCTGAAATCGGTGTTGCGTGGAAGTCCTTGTTGGAAATTAAATTGTTTGTAATGGAATATTCTTGACGTCTAAGTGTGATAGTCTACTAAAGAATGTTGAGTATTGTCTGATTAATTCATGTTTGTTATATAACATTTTGTATTAGGTGCTTAATAAAATCTAGATGCTCTTAAATTTCTCGAAAAACAAAACTCTATCTGACCCCAAATGACCCCTCCCGCTCTGGGCGGAGCGGAAGGGAGTGTCAGACTCTTACTGACTAAAACCCACCCATGTTCCTTCCTTAACCCTTTCTGTTCCAGGGCAGCGGTAACCCTTTCGGACGATCCCGCTACCCTGGCAGGCTTCGGCCTCTCTGACACTCACGTACTGACAGGTGGCTTAATTAGCGCCTAGAGCCTAGTGACTTAAAATCTTTACATACTCGCTAAGCGACTAGCAAAGACGCCAACTGCGCAGTGCGGCCGGTTTCAAAAATTCTAAAGTGTTCGTTACATTTTGCTACTCGCAAAGTGACTCGCTACGCTCTAGGCGCTAAGCAAGCCACCTGTCAGTGCGTACGTAGCCTTAGATTTCTTAAAAAAAAATCTCTATGTGAATCTGTGTTAATTCTAAAAGCACTAGACTAGTTTTGTCTGTATATCATGCACTCATACGCTAGCTAAAGGACTAAGGACCAGATTCTTAAGAACCGCAAATCTTATATCATAACAACACGCTTGTAATCCCCGAAGGGCTAGACAGAGGTGTGCCGGGTATACGCACATATCGCCAGTTATATAATAGTGAGCCTACTGCCATCAACCGGGTACTGACCCAGACTCCAGGCTGTTACTGAGAAATTCCTGATGAAAAGACCCAATAACACTTAACCCGACCTGAGAACCGTACCCAGGACCTCATGCTCAGCAGTAGTGCTTGCGACCACTAAACCAACGAGGCAGTCAACCTTATCGTATCTTATCAAGGATTTTATAGCAATAAAAGTTAAAAGTGATAATATAGTTGTATGTTTATTGTTACAGGGCAGGGGATACGACTATCAACAGGGCACGAGGTCACGCGCAAGGGTAAGTTTTTAAATATAATTATTATATTAAATTATATAATTATTTAACAACAAGTTTTTTTTTTATTACTTTTTTAAGAAACAGGATTGAGTTTACACTGTGTCAGTGTCATAGACGTGAAATCGCGGTTAAGTTAAAAAATAAAGGGCATTATTTCCATTGCAAGGTACTTTTAATTATTTTCATATAAAATAAATAGGTAGGTCCACCACATTCAAGAAAAAGTGCGGCTTTTAACTTCGTGAGTTTCTGAATTCCAGTAAAAATATTCTGTTAAATAATAATAAACAAATTTATTTCAGGTAAATTATACACCCATTGCATACCACATGTAAATGAATAAAAAACATAAATCCAATAAAGTCAAATAAAATCAAATAAATAGTAATTATTTCGAAACAAAATAAATCGAATAAAACAAAATAAATATCAAAACAATAAAATTAATACTCAAGTAAAAATTATCAAAACAATAAAATTAGCACCTTCTTAGGCTCAGACCTCCGGTGTGTATGCGGTATCTATCCACAGACAATGGCTACCCAATGGCTACGTCAGTGAATGGTATCCGCGTTGCTGAAAGGCCAAACAAATGTAAGCAAAACACGATATTTTGCCTTCGACACGCTAAGAAGCGTCCGAGCATTGCTGGCCCAGTGGTAACGGCCACGACTAACGAGCTATAGGTCGTAGGTTCGTACCCAGGCAGGCGCTTTACTTTGTGTAAATTATTTCATCACCACTGCTCTCAAAACGCTGAAGGAAAACATCGTGAGGAAACCGGCATGTCCTAGAACCAAAAATTCGAAGACATATAACATCTACCAATCCGCACTGGGCCCGCGCGGTGGATTACGGCCCACTCCCTCTCACAGAGAGGAGGCCTGTGTCTCAGCAGTGGGAACGTTAACGGCTGATGTACGCTAAGAAGAATACCTTCTCTCCGACACTGGTACAGCAACATGTCTGCTGGAACAATGCGGGGCAGGCTAGCCTTCCCGCAATCATCACCAGTACGACGTTGGGGCTAATATTGTACACAAAAAAAACAATTATGGCAACATAATGGACGCGTGAAGCCAAATAAATAAGCCACGAAAAGGCATTACATTCCCGAAGTATTTCCCTCAGGAGCTATTCCAAGTAATTACCAAGATCCACGTATTCTTGAAACATACTTATAACTTGATATCAAGAAGGAAAAATGTATTTATATCATTAACTTCTTGTCTTAGTACTTCCTGCTATTTTCTTACACTTTCTATTTGATTTTTATTTGTTGCTATCTGATGTATGTATCTGGTGGTATTGTGTCTTTTATTCTGTGCTAAATAAATGTATTTTCTTTCAAAATGTCAACATTTTGATAGATTTGACAAAAAATGTCTAAAAACAGACCAACAGACAGCTCCAAAAAGATGTATAAAAAATCTAAAAACAAATGACACGGGAATGACGTCATGCATGAAATGAAGAGGACAAAAACAAAATTCATGTTCTTCTAGTCAGCGAAGTTACAGACATGTCATTCGATATAAGTCGTTTGACGTTGTCAGTCTTGTTTATCTCGTCCTGGAACTATCACTTGTACATTGTTTCCTTCCTAGGGTGTATAGATGTTTTGGGACAAAATGTATATTTTATTTTGTAAAATAACTTGTGTACTATGTTTTTTTCTGTATGGTGGATACAATGTTATGGACAATGGTTGTAAACAATAAAATGGTTCCTTGTCCGTGTATAGATCGGAGGTGACTGTAAACATTAAGTCTGACACTTTTAAGAAAGCAAAGACTGTTGTTATGACAAAACCTAACTATTGCTACTAATAATTATTTATTTACGTTCCCAAAGACGCAACTAATTCACTTCTTCATCACAAATCCAGCAGTATATTAAAACAAGCTGTACAAACTAACCACAATACAAGTTGTTAATTTTCGTTTGTCAATTTCAGAATTGTCCTCAAATTTTGTAGCCCCATTTCCAAGTATCGAGGCCCGTAAACAATAAAGTTTAGTGACAATACCAGCTGATTTTCTCTCATACAAACTGGGTGTCAAACGAACTAACTAACAGAGCAACCAAAATATTCTTAACAAACTAGTATTTCAAGTCATGCCTTTAGAACGGAACGCGTACTTTAAAACGCGTAATTTTCAAAGAGAAGTCACTTTTCCCCTGATTTTCACGTAGAAACATACATGGACTCGTGTTTTGCATGCTGTATTTTGCATTATTAGGGGTGCTACATGTTCGGCTCGGCATGGTTTGCACTGCCGGGTAAAATCGCAAATAGAATAATCATGTTCGGGAAAAGGTGATCGGCTTAACTCGAATTGTGCCGAGCCGACCCTAACATGATTTAGCGACAGTAGATTATAATTTAGTGTTCCGACATTCGATCGCCAGCCCACTAGACGCATCGACGCGCAACGGCGTCATGGCAACACAAGTTGGAGATTTTATATATTAAGTTCAGGTTCCTCTCAATGTTTTTCCTTAACCGATATCAGTTATGCAAGGATGGATTCCGAAAGTAATTCACCGATCGGCACGAGCCTATTCAAAGCCGCATATGTGTATTAATTGCTTCAGGGCAGCTTTGTTTTTCAACAAATACGAATGTGCCGACCCGAACATGTTTGTAGCACCCCTGACAGAGTTTTGGTTCACAAATTAGCAGTGCCAGTCGGCGGCTTGTAAAGGTTCTAAATTAAACAGTGGGCAACATTATAGGGGCTTGGAAATATGCAGCTCCGTTTTATATTGTTAATCCTGTGAATTGTTCACGTTTGTCATGTGGAGATAGATAGAAGTAAATGATGCATACAAATAATGTACAGTGAAATTGTGTCGCATAAACACTTTACTGGACAGAGAGAGGAAGACGGGGAGTAGAGAGGCGTTTGCCCAGCAGTGGGAAATAAATGACTAAAATAAAATAAAGCACCTTACGCACTGTTAAACACATTAATCAAATAATCTTTGGAACTTAGTGGTCAGTCCAGGGTAACTTAGAAAGTGCATGAATACTACACGACGCGGACGTTTTAAGCTTTGCCTTAAGACGCGAAAGTCTATAACACACCACCTTTATCATATTGTTAGAGACAGGGGTCTACTCCGAAGTGCAAAGTTCGAATGTTCGGATCGGACCGACACATGGCCGAACCGAATATTATTGCAAAATGCAAAAAAAGTTCGGATCGGCTCAGTTAGGTCGGGACCATAGTCAATATTCGAAAGAGTGTAGGAGTGTAGGATCGGGACTGACCGAACCAAATAGTAACTTTGTAGCAAGAAACGACCGAACATTCAGCCGATACTACTTCGGAGTAGACCCCCAGATTTCATGAGTTCGACTTCCTCCAGCTACACAGCTGATGTGAGTAGACTAACCAAGTTCTGCGTAGCGGCGGGGGTTAGCAGGAATACTAGTGACACCCGACCCGTCCCTGCTTCGCTCGAGTGTAATGGTAACATGTTACAACATCGATATTTCTGTACCATACCTAAGTAATTTCGTATTATTCGCGAAAACCTTTCAGAATAAATGCTCTAATCGATGATAACAACTTTTCTTTATAATAAATAAATAATTATATTCTTTATGTCGGACTACAAGTCCTCACAATCCATGTAGAATTACTAACAATGACTTATAAACCATGTTAGTGAACTTAGAATAATAAAAAAAACACGTTGGCACGTCTCTCCGTACCCAGTGCAAAGAGACTCTCAACTTTGCCTAAAATAGTTTTCACACAAAAAAGTTTTAAAATTTGGTTTTATACTATGATTAATACTATTGATTGATATTGATGTCCTTTAAAAAAAACTAGGCTACAGATTGTCAAATTAATAATTAAGCATAAAACCTAGGTAATCCACCCCCGAAGCCACTCAACATAGAGTTATGATAGATATTACATATATACCCGGTTAAAGTAATAAATTACACCTGTGACATCAAAACGTGTGTATTTAGTTTCAACCTCATTATAATGGCACAGGGTTTTGACAAGTTAATTTCAACTTTGTGGTTATGTTGTTAGAGTTTAAATTGTTTGGAAGGCTTTAGTGATATAGCTGATGGGGGATAGGGGCGGGAAGCGATTAGTTAAGGCATTAAATCATTATTAAAGTTTTGGTTCCGTATCTTGATAGTTTTCTCCAAGAATATGTAGTTATACCTGTTATCTATATATAAGGTAATTTCAAAGAGGATCTAGGTATTTACTTTAGCTGTTATTTATTCCAGATGTGGGTACCAAAAGTTAGATCTATGACGTCATTGTTAGCTTGTTGTTTAGTTGTGTGAAAACGTTGCATACAAACATACATAAGAAACTTAGGTTTATGTAGTTTCAACCCCAATTATTAACCCTTCGTATGCCGCGAACGTAGATCCACGCGAGACACAATGGCTTTTTAATTGTGTCTGTAATTATTATGGCATTCAACGGGTTAATTCAACAACATGTTTGTTTTTTTTTACTTTATTTTTTAAAATAATTAAGTATAGTAACATGCATAAAAAGTAACTTTCAACTTCGTTATGGTTATTTTAATTTTTAACACCCGTTTGCCATATCTGACATATTCATATTCATTTATTCATCAAATATAAGCTAACAATTTACACCAAATCACTTATATCTATGCTAATTCTACAAAATTACATTAAAATTTTAATTAAAACTTCTTAGACTAAAAAAAAATTACATACTACTTACTAAGGGTCGATTATTTTTTTGTTTAGTTTTTAGTTTATCTAATGATATAATATCATTGCTAATGGTCAAATAATTAACTATTACATAAAAAATAACCATTAGATACACTAAAAATTTATCAAAAAACGCATTTTTCAAAAAAATTACCATTAGTTACTATTTTTACCAATTGGTTGAGTTTAACTACGGATAAAAAAATCGGCCCTGAGACTGATTTAAAATACAAAATATATCCAAAAATATCTTCCACGTCTTAAACTCAACGCTCATCCCACAAACAAACTTCAACCATGGTTTCTAAGTTCTAGCCTTAAACAGAATTAATGTGCCTAGTTCCAGACTGGTTTCATTAGGTATGCAAGCCGCTACCTAGGCACAGGCTTTCATTAGACAGGTATATCTACCTGTGGATGAGAACATGCTTGGTATTTGCAAATAAATGGAATCTTGTAGTTTAGGGATTTAATTAATACTTATATGGGGATATTGTATGATTAGAATTAATAGCATTATGTTCTAAATATTAACATTTGCCGCTAAAGTGCATTGCTATCTTGTAATGGAACCTATTTAGTTAAAATTACAGGTAATGGTACACCCTAAGGTGTAACCAATGTATCATAAAACCTATGCGGCTAAAAGTGTCCAAATCTGTGTGGCCAGAACGCCAATCTCCTTAATTAAAAACATTCAAAATCTGGTCGTAATCTCCTCTCATCGATCAAGCGAATCTATGTTAAAAACTTGTCAAAAATATCTGTAAATTGGAGGTATTAGACTAATTGAGATTGAGCAAGAATGGAATGAAAACTTTCTGAGAAATATGGGAATTTTCCCTCTGGTGTCTACTTCCCATGGAAAATCAAAAACTTGTCAAAAATTTCGATAAATGAGAGGTATAATAATTGACTGATTGAGCTTGAGAGAGAATATAATGAAAACTTTTTGAGAAATATGGGAATTTTCCCTCTGGTGTCTACTTCCAATGGAAAATATCGTATTTTGTTTGCCAAACTATAGAATAGAATATTATTTATTATGTACACCATAAATATTACAGAATTTAAATGTAGGATTTGACAGGACATTCAAAATGGTGGTCTCTAAATGTCAAAATTAGATGATTAGCCATCACTTGGTTTGGTTTTAGTTTATTTCTACAAGGCGTGACACAATAGGCGGTCTTATAGCTAAAAGCGATCTTTTAAAGACAGCCTTTGGATGGATTTAGACTATCGACATGAAAATAGGTACTTATAATAAACACTTGCCCCCTTATTAATACGACGACTTCGATCAATCAGTGAGGCTGTTACTATTTAGGCAGGAGCCCTTCTGTGTGAAATGGGGCTTTGTTCGGAACTAAGATAATTATAGAACATTCGCTATTTATCTCTTCAGCACAATTTACGAATAAACCCAAAATATAACGCAACATTCCGAAAATTGCGGTACTAATTCTCTCCTCTACATCTCAGTATATTACTCTGGCTAATAACTCCTCTCCGACATACAAAGCAAATTCATCTAGTTCAACACAGCACCCTCCTTTTAGCTGTATAGTCGGGTACGTGCAATACAATACATATATCACTGGAGTAGTGGGAGTCCTTGTTTGTGGTTAGGGTTGCTAGATTGAAAATAAATAAGTGGGTTGCCAGATAAAAAAAATAAAGTTGAGTTGTTAACATACAGTCAGAATGTGTAGTTATTAGTAGTCTAAACTAGTATTATAAAGAGAAAATATTTGATTTTTTGTATGTTTGTTTGTTGTGCTTTCACGCTAAAACGGCTGAATGGATTTCGATGAAATTTGGCACATGGGTAGACTATGACCTGAATAAGACATAAGCTATTTTTTATCCTGGATCGTAGACGAAGTCGCGGGCAATAGCTTGTTTCTAATACTTTGCTCAGCTTGTTTCTTTTACTTTAACTTTAATTATGTAGGTATTAAAACTTATCCAGAGAACATAACAAATAACATATTATTGGATCAGTAGGTCTCCAGCTGTATAAGTGCATTAACAGACAGATAAACAGAGCAAAGTTACGTTATAAATCAGTTTTAAACTAATCAAATACCCCTTTATTCATAAACGTTGCTTAAAGTTAAGCAGTGATTAGCGACTGTTTAACCATACATTTATGACGTTTAAAAATTACTTAACTTTAGTCATCGTTTATGAATAAACCCCAATATCAATATGATTTTAAATGAGCTACATTTGAAACAACAAGCACCGTCTCCAAGGTGTTATAGAATAAACGCAAGTACTGAAAGTAGTTTCTTTATAATTGTCTACTGAATCGATTTTAGTAACTTTTAATATAGGGTTGTTTTTTATTTTTATTATGTATTTTGCCATACCGACTGGCGATTGAGTCAAGGAAAATTAAACCTTATGTCAGAGCAATAAGACTCAATTTTAAATGCATTCAGGAACACGGTTTTCTTAACAGACTTAAAAAAAATTACATTGTATGATGCTTTTAACTCAATACTCTTTTTTGGGATGTATGACGTCTTGCGTTATTTATGTTACATAATATTATTCTACAATTATGCTGGTCATCATCTGCCTATAACGTTTTCTCAACTATGTTGGGGTCAGCTTCCAGTCTAACCAGATGCGGCTGAGTACCAGTATTTTACTTGAACCGACTGCCTATCGGACCTTCACAACCTAGCTACTGGTTAATACGATTCCCCTTGGTAAGACTGGTTGTCAGACTTTCGGGCTTCTGACGACCAGTAACGACTGCTAAAGATCCACGATTGACAGCCGGGGTCAACGGCTTAGCGTGCTTTCCGAGGCACGGATGGATCTTGATATGTAAAAGATGGTCACCCATCCACAGACCAACCGCGGCAAGCATAGCTTAACCTGGTCGATCGACCCGCGCTGCTGTTATTACTTAGCCACAAGTATGGTAGGTAAATCTGGAAAATATCTTAAGAAAACCTAACATCTGCCAACCCTATTATTTTATAGCATATTGTTAGTGCGACTATTCTAAGCGCTTAGTATTCCCCCACCAGCTTCTGTTAAGCACAGAGCAATTTCTTCGTTTCTATTCAGGAATATTCCTATTTGTACATAAATAAAATTTCATTTATTTTTTTATACGAATCTGCGGCTCTTTTGTTACATTCTTTAAAACTAGCATTTACCTACGGCTTCGCCCGCGAGTATGTCGGGAATTATCCCTAGTGAAAAAAATGTCCTAACCCAGGTCAGGGTCTAATTCTGTGCCAAGCATTGAAAGCCGTTCAGCCCTTATGGCGTGGAAAGGTAACAGACAGGCAGACAGACTAACAGACAGAGTTACTTTTCAATTTATATAATTATTCTTAGCATACCGATGGCAATCTAAATTGAGTCTACCCAGAATTCAGCTACGTGTTTGGCGCCATCACTAACATCCATCAGTTCCTGTAACGTGCAGCTGACAGGATACGCAAGACATGGTGTTAAGTGTCCCAACATTTATGGAACAGCACCACATTTAGTAGAATAGGATTAATGATCATTTCTGCTGTACCTAATGGAACTTTCTTGTTTAAAGAGTACACTATTTAGGTAGGTATTATATTTCAACTGCAGCCGTCCTCCTCAATCCTCAAACGCAACTCAATTTGAGCTACCATCAATTTACACGTGTAAAAATGATGTTTTGTTCCAACAGAAATACTCATAAAGTGGAGTATCTGTTGTGTAGATACCAGAGGGGCAATTCTCGTAATTTTAAGACCGTTCACAGCCTGATCTCAGTCTCAATCTGTCAAAAAATACTTCTAATTTCCCTACATTTTGACAAGTTTTTGACATTTGTTTGTCGCTGAGATGTGACTAGGTTTTGAACGTTTTAAATTACGAGAATTGGCCTTCTGATAGAGCTCATCGAGAGTCTTGGCATTTTACATCGGGTTTATGCATAATCAGCCTATCATGTTCTCACTACAAGCTGGGACAGAGGCCTCCTCTCTTCCAGAGGAATTAGGATGTAATCTACCACGCGGGCCCAGTGCGGGTTGGTAGATATCACATGACCTCGAATTTTTGTTCTAGGACATGCCGGTTTCCTCACAATGTGTTCCTTCACCGTTTTAAGAGTGGTGGTGATGACATTATTTACATAAAATAAAGAGCTTGTTTGGGTTTGCACCCACGACCTATAACTTGTGAGACTTCGGGACCATTGCCACGTAAGTCCTGGGTGTATATTTCAACCTATTACTTAGAATGCAACCAACAATTAACAGTGTTATCGGAAGCTCACCACACACACCCTCCCCTACATTAAGGGGTATCTACACAAGCCGAGAAACATTCTCAGCTATGTACACAAGGGTCGTAAGTCCTGCGTGTTGTCTGTACCTAACTTTACCAATGCTCTGCATCTTAGTCCAGACGGATTTGCATGTTGAGTAGAGATTAAGGACCTGCATATTTGTTACCTGTGATAGATAGATTCGTATTTGATTATGTTTGCTGGTAAGTGCATGTGGAAGTGAATTTTGAGTTAGTTCCCATAGGCATTGTGGCTTTATAAGGTATTATATTCCACCTGTCGACCTATGGATTAAACCAAGATGTGTTCGGATCGGAGCTACCTTTTAAGAATTACCTTGCCCTATAATAAAGCAATTTTAGAGGGCAATACCTTTTGTCAAATGAATATATTTTTATCGCGGTATTTTACTAAAACTGTTAGCTTACGTCATGCAACTGCTAGAGAGGCACATTTCCCTATGAATTTCCAGAACTCTGTGCCCGTTTTAACTAACTCTATGCGCTGTAGGATTTTCAACGCTCTATTTAGCGCCGAAAGTTGCAAATCCAAAGCGCCTAAGAGTATAAGATCATAAGATCCTAATATGAGCCATACATAATATCGTGTCTCACCTTCAGTTAATTATTCTGATTAATTTGTAACGTGGTAAATAATCTTGGGACTCATATATGAGGTATACCTTTTACAATTAAACATTATATTTATTACCTCAAATTAAAATAACGAGAAGCTAAACACAGCCTGAGGGAATAATCCATTAATATGAGTACACAGCTAAATTAATGAAGTATTTCTTAATTGTGGCCTCGCGAGGATGTGAGGCCGTATAACGCAACTTATTTTGGACTGTAATTATATCGTAGGCTCTTGAGGAGTTTTTGGCCTGAATTGTGCAAGTTTTCTGGCTTCGATTAGAACAGATCTTGGTCTAAGTTGTGATAGAAAAACAAAACCTAGGCGAGTGAAAAAATATGAATAACATTTAAGTAGGTATGCAAGTAACATTGATATAGTTGAATTATTCATTCATTCAGTGAAAGTGTAACAAACAAGCATACAAAAAATCTAATGTTTTCTCTTTATAATATTAGTTTAAACAAAGAACAAAATGTCATCGTTACTTTCATACCAGAAATTACCTCAGTAGTAACTGAATGCCCCGAAAGCAATTCCTGCCACTTTTCATACTTTGATTAAAAATACACTTTGCTCAAAAATATCGTAGATCGTAGGTCCGAACTCAGACAGGCGCTTTACTTTGTGTAAAATTTCATCACCACTGCTCTCAAAACGGTGAAGGAAAACATCGTGAGGAAACCGGCATGTCATAGAACCAAAAAATTCGAAGACATATGACATCTACCAACCCGCACTGGGGCCTTGGTGGTGGATTACGGCCCACTCCCTCTCAAAGTGTTCTATTGATTGCGTCTGTGAGACAGTGGTGTAAACAACACCACCACCCAAGCATCAACTTTGTACGTTTCTCTATTCCTTTCTTCTTGTCTGTTTATGTGTGTGCATAAATGGGTTATTTACTAAAGAGGATAAATATAGGTATATACACCGTTAAATTTTGATCGTTTTAATCCTTAAAAGGGGTCATTGTACTCATCATTATGAACAACTTTTAGTACGGGACCAACCCAAAAATCGTGAAAAAAAAACAGTTGATCCATAGATTTATGTTCGCATAACTCGACATAATGTATGGATCAACTGATTTTTTTTTACAATGACCCCTTTTAAAGATTAAAATGATTAAAATTTAGCTGTGTATGTACACTGGATAAATTTCGTGTACCAAATTAACTAAGAAACTATTAAAATATACCTAACCCAACTAAAACTATTAACAAACTAAAATATGGCGTTGAAAAATTCCTCCGCATTGTTGTCGACGGGTAATGTACAAGAGACTGGTGGCATCGCCATGTTGTATGGCATTGCTTCTGACCAAGGTAAAAGCCAGCCCTTGGTTCACAGGAAGTGTCAACAAGCCGTTTGGAGATTTCGTGGACAAGTGATTAAATAAATTAATAAAATATTTCTTCCATAAAGCAATTTCAGAAAAATATCTTGACGTTAATATCCTCAAATGATATTATATTACAAAAAATATTTTTCCTCAAAATATAATTAATTTCCTTTTATAGCTGAAACCTTTTTAGTCAAACTTCCTGTAATTACTGATATTAATTAGAATTTAATTTTTTCGAGAAAGGTCTCTTCTTCGTTCAAAGTAAAGGAGTTTTTTTTATTCATCTTGTTATTTTGTCGTGTAGAAGTTTCGACTAATGTCTCAAACTAACTTTGTTTTTATTAGAACGAATTTGGGAGCATTTAAACGTAATAGATTGGCGTAGTTATGACAGGACGGTACAGGGAGGATTTATTGTCTTTCTCAGTCAAGGAGAATAAAAAACTTGGGATTTCGTCTTGCCATAAAAGGGAGGTATTCGCTTGCCTCTGATTTCACTGCAAGTTTTGGAAAACTTGTCTTCATTTTTAATCCCCGACAAAAACAGAGGGGTGTTATAAGTTTCGGTTTCAAGAATGTATTTCTCTGAAAGTTAAAGTTAACTTAAGTTTAAGATACACACGGTATCTGTGTGTCTGTGTATCTGTGTGTCAGGCTGCGCCATCGTAGCTCGCAAACGGCTAAACCGATTTTTTTTTACTCGTCACGATAACTTTGTAAGTATTGTGTCATTACAAAATTGAATCAAATTAAGTTCAGCTCTCGATTAATTATTCAAACCTAGCCACCTCCAATATTGGATGCTGATGAACATCATAAACAAGGAAACTGACAACTTTTAAACAACAAAATAAAATAATCCAGAACTATTTTAACATTATCTACAGAACATATTTCTCTAGTTCCCAAATCACTATGCCAAAAATTCACATGAAAGAAAAGCGAAGGCGCAAACATTTTCGGTCTAGCACATTTCTAGCCGCCACACAAGGCACAAAAGCACACCTAAGAGAAAATGATCCTACTCCCCCCCTCCTTAATTACGTCCCCCCTCTGGGGTCAAAGCCCCTCGGCCGTAATTATTCCTACCCCCCATTTCTACCCCCTATTGCAACCCTCAGTTATTTTGCACGAAGAGGGAAAAAAGACTTTCAATCATAGATGTCTTCACGAGTTGAATCATTGATGATTGTGTGAGCGAGACGTTCACAGTGAGTATGTTCGCTCTTTCCCTTGGGGGTTAAGCAGGGATTAATGAGGGGTGAATTTGAGGTGTATGTTTGAAACTCATCTATTCGTTGACCAGATAATCCTCGTATTATGGTTTAATTTCATGCTCTAATGGCAGCGAGAATTATGTTTTTGCGCCTAATAACTATTTTTGCAGAGGAAAGATAATTCGAGCGATTGCCTCTCATAATTATGTTTTGAAATAATACTCCCATCATAGTTAAATCAATTGATGTTGCTATTAAAATTAGTTTATTTTATTTTATTGATAGTAATGCAAAGTACTGATCCAGATGCATAGAACCGGACAAAGTGGCCGTGATTGGGGGAGGCATTTGTTTAGCAGACTTCCAATCTGTCCCCTCCTTTCTCTTCCATCACATCACCATCTTCCACCATCATCGCCATCTTGATAACGAAGGTAATGATTAGAAATCAAGTATTACTGCAGAACTTTTGTCACCAGACTTGCCTGTATACTTACTCAAGTCACGATTACAATACTTGTCCCTTCTATAAAATACTCCTGCACCCTGAAAAATGGGATAGTAGATGTTTTCACCAACTTCAGTAAAAGCATTTAGTCCTACAACGTCTTCAAGTCGAAACACGACGCCTATCAGATTTATCCCCAAACTACCCACCTTTTAACAAAAAAAAATGTCTAAAGTGGAGTACTACACAAAAATGTCTGGCTAGAAGCGGCAACTCAACTTGCAGCTGATATAGTGCAGTGCTTCAACAATTTACTTAACATTTCTTGGCAAGGTAGAGTACGTTTTAGAGAGGTTTTAAAAGAAAATTTAAATTATGTCTCTCAACGGATTTTATAACGATGTAGATTTTTGTTTAAAAAAGAGTAAGTTTATGTTTAAGTGGGAAGGATGGCGCGTGAAGGTGGTAGTGTGCGTTTTGTTTTGGTAAAAAATGGTAAAATAGTAATTACCCAAAAGGATATCTACTTAATACAATGCTGACGCGACCAGAGCCATTGCCATACAACGTGGCAAAGCTTCCAGTCTTCTGAGCACGTGTCCAGATGTCAGCGATGCGGACGAGTACTTCGGCACCTAAGTGTCGTTTTGTTTTTGTATCTATTTGTATAAGTAGTAATATCATTTAGTGCCTAGTGTAAATAGTTAGTTATCTATACATACAATAAATACTTACTCTGTTAAAAGGTAAAAATAAAATACTTAAATTCATTCGTTCACTGACAGACAACGCATAGCCTAAACCGCAGAGTATAGAAACATGATATTTATTACAAGAATTCCTTATTACAAATAACGATAGTAGGCACTAAGGAAGGGTTAAATAGGAGCTGAAAGTCTGCATGGAAGTTCATTAGTTCATGCATTTTACCGTTGGGAAATTCCACTGGACAAACGCCACGCACACTTAACATGAAAGGACCAAAAACAAAATTGGAGTTGACTTTCAGGATCAAGAGAGTATGTATACACTCGCCTTTATTCAAAAGCGATGTATTCCTTTAATTTTTAATGAAATTTTATGTTGTTACGAACATAGCATTTTCGAACCATGGGTTTAGGTAATGTGTCGTATTTCAGCGTTGCATTCGTCATTTCACGAAAAAATCGCAACTGAAAGTGGCCAAGTGTTGACATATTGGTGGTCGTGACTGTACAGTATACATTCTTTTCAATTCTGATGTAACTTTCTAAGACCATAATTATTTATTTTTAGCCTGTGTTGTCCCACTGCAAGGCAAAGCTGTTTCTTCTTTCCGCTCCTATCTGGCTTGAGCTAGTGTGAACCAGTCCTGTCTGTAGGCGTCAAGACTAGAACAACCCGTCCCGTACTCTGTAAAAATCTCACCAAGATGGTTACAGAACCGCACTGCAGTTCACTTCAAACTCACTTCACCTAAGTTTTCACGGTGAGGTTTTTGCAGAATAGATCGGCAGAACAGAATAGAACACTCTTTATAATGTACGTTCGTACACTGTAAGCTCATCTTTAAGACCTTAAGCAGTTTTATAATAACTAATTGACGTCTAGTCTACTCTTTTGCCAACTATTTTAGGATCGGCTTCCAGTCTAACCGGATGCAGCTGAGTACCATTCATGGAAAAACTACCCACCTGACCTCCACAACACAGTTACTGGATAATAAGGATAACCCTTAGTAAGACTAGTCTATCTTCAAAGTAAGACAATAATAACCGAATAAATAGCAGACATATAATTATGGAAGCTGAAATAAAGATAATTACATGACAGAATGCCTTAGGGATTTCTCGACTTGCTCGGAAGATACTACATAGATTGTAATCTACGATAATCAGTACTATGGCATTCAGGAAATATATTTTATTATATTGGCCACAATATTTACGAAGTACAAATAGCAATGTGGGCTGTCATTTATAAAGTTATAACCAAAATTTCTATTACTATTTTTAGAACCAGAGAAAATATACTTGAAATTGAATGCAATCAAATTGTCCCCTTTTCTTTTCTCGAAGTTGACTTAATAAGATGCATCCTACTAATATTATAATCGCGAAAGTTACTCTATGGGGGTAAGCTGAAACTACATGACGCCACCTGCTTCTACCCTTAGATACATTCTCTTTAGCGTTCATGCATCTGAAGGCCAATTCCCGTAATTAAATAACGTTCAAATTCACGTCGCAAGCACATCTCAGCGACAATCAATGTCAAAAATTTGTCAAAAATGCAGGGAAAATGATTGTATTTTTGTCAGATTCAGACTGAAAGTAGAATGCAAACGTTCTTAAAAACACGGAAATTGCCCCTATGGTCATACACGCTCGTCAGTTGCGAGTACAACGCACCTGACCTTTCTGAAGAACATCAAGAGTAAGGTAGTGTCCACCCTAGACATAATTACTGCCTAGACATAATCACGGCGTTTCGACTCATATAATAAGATACAGTATGCCTTAATTTGCCCATCACTGGGCAAAACAAACAATAAGAACACCAGTAGCTACATACTAAAAAAGTTATCAAGCTACATTTTCTCCGAACTTTAGCCTTTTTATCAGCAAAACTCAAGCGAACCAGGCGGGTAGTGTATCATATATTTTTCGAACCGCGCACACGAAAATCTTATATAACTGAGGTGTAGGACATAAATTACAAGCATGACAAGCTAATTTATTGCCTTCTCCTATAAATTAGTAGGTTGTTATTTTGCGTAATAAAGTGGTAATAATAACATTCTGTCGAGAAAGGGTCTACGTGGCTACGGCGTAGCTGTCACCTACGCCCGGTACGGCGTAGCTGCCGCCTACGACAGCTACGCGGTTCGTAGCAGATTGTTTTTACTTGGTGTTATTCTTTTTTCTAGCATTTTAATATACATTTTTGTACCCTTAGCGTTGTCTCATCTAGATAAGGTATTGATTGTTCTTATTATGCAATTAAAATTGCATAAACGAGCAATTCTCGTATTTTAGGAACGTTCGCATTCTAATTTCAGTCTCGATTTGTCAAAAATACTTCTAATTTCCCTACATTTTAGTCAAGTTTTTGATATTGATTGTCGCTGAGATGTTTGAAATGGTTTATTTTTGATATTTCAAAAATAAAAAATTTCAAATTTCATTAATATTTACAAAATTTGACCTAAAACTAGAGGTACGTAAGAAATAATTGGATTCTACCTGAACTAGGAATAAACCTGTATCTCAGGTGAGATGAGATTGTGACTAGATTTTGAACGCTATTAGTTACGAGAATTGGCTTTCAGGTATTTCTCTTTGAAAATCTATTTATTTTGATCCCCAATTATAAATTCAGTTCGATAGAATTGTGTACTAATTGGTGTTTCAACTACGCGTGCTCTGGTGTAAGCCTCGATCATGATTTCAATTAGTTCTAACTGAAGCGTTTACAGACCAATTGACCTAACGCAGTGATTGCGATTTGTTATCAATGTAAATGTTTTATGTTAGACATGTGTTTATTTCTAATTTTTACGTCTGGGTTCTAACTTGGACGAAAGGTACCCAAAAAGTAATGAATATTAAAAATTCGTTTCGTTTTTAACCGACTTTACAAACAATCAAAACTCAGAATTATATTTTTTTATTTGTGATTAAAAGTCATCATTCTCCTGCCTTCGTCCCAATTTATTTGGGGACTCAGCAACATGTCTTTTTCTTTCATACTTCTTTATCATTCGTCATCTCAGTCGTCCTCCCATTCTAGCCATATCAGCCATATTTCCCATGGTCCATCCATTGTTTCTTTGTCCCTCTGTTACTCTTGTTGCTCCACATTCATCCTCAATACTTTCCTCACCACATTTTCCTCATTCCTCATGACAACCAATTTTCACACAACTTTCCAGTCACCGGTGTCACTTGATAAATAGATACCTAAATTCATCATCATCATTTCAGCTGAAAGACGTCCACTGCTGGACATAGCAACCCCCCCCCCCCAAGTCCACGAAAAAAAAAATGGAAAAAAAAACAAATTGCTTTTTTTTCCCAAGTCAATAATATAAAACCAGCTAACTACCGTACCACTACCACCATACCATTTAAGTACCAAACCATAAGGATAAAAAATGCTCATAATACCATTCCACCGTGCTACATATTTACCTCAACGGCGTCTCCAGAGAAGATCTCTTATTCGTATGGATGCTGCAAACGTCTCGAAAGCCCCTGCAACACGTAGCGGTGATGCGTTGAATTTAAACATTAGTTTAGCGCAACACATTTCTATTGCTACAGGTTCTGTTAGAATTGCTACTGGTATTGCTGAGATGGTTTTGTTTTTGTAAATGCTGGAGATATATTGGTCTGGTTGTTAGGTTTTTGTGTGAAATGCTTAAGGTTAGCTAATGTTTTATCCGAATTAATAAGTAATTCTTTAATACATTTCTATATAATTATGTATATTCTATTTCTATACAGGGTGGCAGGGAAACGCTTCCGAAAACGAAGACAGGTGATAGGGCTACTGATTCTCGATACGATACCATAAAAAAATGAGAAAAAAAAATGAACAATTTTACCTATTTTTTTTAGCATTTTTCGTACACTATGCTGTGAGAACAGTTAAATTAAACCATTATTTGCTATTAAACACATTTTTTTTCTTTACAACTCTAACAAGCAATGTATTCGTAAATAAATATCATCTGACGCTTGCGCGTGACCTCAAGTTCAAAGTGCGCGCGCGCTCGCCGACAGCTGTGCGGCTGACGACCCCAAGTCCACGTGACGCGCGGAAATAATCAATTTCAGGCGAAAGGTTATTGGTATCCGTTTGCATAAAGGTTGTATATAATCTACGTTCTGGCTTCGGAAGCGTTCTCCTGACACCCTGTATATGTCTATTCATCATTTATTTCTAGACTTTAAAAGAGACTGTGACCTCTGAGTTTGTTTCGGTCTTTCTTCTCAAATTAGTCAGATAGGAAACGCCGACCTCATCTAGTTTTAAAATATGATTGATGTGTAAAAGTGTTTGTACAAAACAAAGAACAGATACAACAAAACTACTTACAAAATAAAATCATTTATCATTTATAGCGTGACATACATAACTTTTGATGGACAGTAGGAATAATAAAAACATTAAAAAATATGTTGATAAGTCATCAAGAAACCGTTAGTGTCACAGTTGATGTTTTTATACAAATTACTAACGTTTTTCATTTAGAATTGATTCTAATAGAAATTACTACTGATAAACGAAAATAAGGTGAAGGTTGTGTGACGATATGATATAAAGGTTTATTGGGTCAACATGGCTAGAGATCGTACAAAACAGGTTTAGGAGAAAAAAAGGGATGCCTTTGCCCAGCACCCAGGACACAATATAGGCTTACAAATAAAAAAACGAAAATAATAATAGGTACTCATGTGATTTCGCGAAATGGGCCATCAGATTTATAGCCAACATTACCTAACTATAATAACATACCATTTCATCATTCGATTTTCATTTACGTAACGCAAACACCATTAAAAAACCCATTTCTTTCCTCCATTCCTGAAATTCCCGATTGCCAATAATTGAATCAAAACATCAGAATTTCTCTTGTCCCAACAATCATGGTTCCATCCCATCTCAACTATTTCCTCGAAAAATATTTAAAAAGGCAAAATATCAAACAAAAGACGACCGGTGTCAGTTTTCAATATCCATTGTGTCGGGGGAATGAAGTCTCGACCTTATCTCAGATATCGGATCGCTGATTGAAATCGACTAGTTCGATGTTCACTGCGGTGTTTTTTCAATATTTCCTGAGATTGAAATTTGTTGTGCAAGCAATGGAATGCAAATATTTTATGTGCTCGTGAGATTTTTAAGATTAGGTGCTGGGTGGATTAATTGGTTTTTTTTCTTTTATGTTTCCTTAGGCCGTATTCGATTGGTTGTTTATACTGCTTTAATTTTACCTTAGGAGGGGTATCGTTTTTTATTTTTCGTTAACTTCTTTACGGGGTGGCAGAGGTATCGACGCGCAGCCGGTTACCATGGATTCAGTACATGATTCTGAACCCCCCTGCGTTGTTATATTGTGTTATATGGTATTTAAAAAACAATTGCTGTTCATTTTGACCGCGTAGGTATGGACAATTTTCTATGAAAGCAGATTTTCGATAGCCAAAGAATATTTTTTATGCTCGGTTTCTAGAATCCTGTGCTAAATTCATGATTACAATATGCGCGTCGATGTTCCTGCCACCCTGTATTTGAAGTGTAAAGGTTCGACAAGAAGTTTTTTTAGTTCGAAGATTTCACAAGATAGTCTTCGTTCTATACGCTTATGAAAAAAACCGTCTTCAGTATTATATTGATTGCTTTTCAATTACATTTATTAAGAAAGTCCGACAATTCATTGTGTTCTGGACTACGTTTACCTACTTAGTTTAGAACCAATAATATCTTCACTTTATAGATCTTTAGAAATCAGAAGGCCAACTCTCGTAATTTAAAACGTTCAAAATCTAGTCGCAGTCTCATCTCAGCGATAAACAAATGTCAAAAACTAGCCAAAATGTAGGGAAATTAGAGGTATTTTTCGATAGATTGAGACTGAGATCAGAGGGGCAATTCTCGTAATTTTAAAAACGTTCACAGTCTGATCTCAGTCTCAATCTGTCAAAAATACCTCTAATTTCCCTATATTTTGACAGGTTTTTGACATTTGTTTGTTTAAATTACGAGAATTGGTCTTCAGACTGTGAACGTTCCTAAAATTACGAGAATCACCTCTCAGATTTATATTAATCTCATACTCGACGACTGCACTATGCATCTAACAGCCAATACATCAAGTGCATCTAAACCCCAGCACACACGTCCGTCCGTCACGTCAAAGATGTCAGATCACGTCAACGTCATTTTCTGCAAGATTACACTTGAGGACATCGCGAGCGGTTGCTTAATGAAGCTCGGTCGGTTCGCACTCGCTCCGCTAGGCCATGTAATTGGATGTGTTAACTCGCATGTGGACACGGCTTTAGAATTCTACGTGTAATGTGTAAGGAGCTTTGAGGATTTGTGTCGTTTTTTATTTTTTTGGGGGATGAATTGTCATTATAAATGAAAATGTAATTTTAAATGTCACTTGTGTTTATGTTTACTTTATTAAACATAAACATTTGAAATTGTAGTTCGGATTGTGTTTAATATCAGAGGAGCAATTCTCGTAATTTTAAGAACGTTCACAGTATCTGATCTCAGTCTCAATCTGTCAAAAATACCTCTAATTTCCCTACATTTTGACAAGTTTTTGACATTTGTTTGTCGCCGAGATGACGATGCGACTAGATTTTAAACGTTTTAAATTACGAGAATTGGCCTTCAAGAATCTATAAATAAGGCTTTGGATTTAGAAAATGGAATTGATATTTAGGTAACCGTTTTTTATTAGGTAAGTTTTTCCACAATGAAATTAAATTTTCAATAGCAATAGGCTCGTTCCCGATTACATGGAAGCTGTAAGAGTTAGAGAGAGAAGAAAAACTGGCAAACAAAGGGAATAATTCACGTACAGTCGTTGAGCTCCTTAAGTTCTGAGATGAGCTGCAACTGGACAGGTCTACTCAAACTGTGTGGTTCTGTCCTCAAAATACCATTTCAGACACCAATCTACATGGTATTCACAGTCATGATCTGACCAACATTATGTCTGGACTTTAAAAGACACCTCTGAGCCTTCCTTCTGGGTCTCTGGGCGTTTCTTCTCAGACTAGTCAGACAGGAAACGCCGACCACATCTAAGTAATTGAAAAAATATGATTGACGTGTAAAATTACTTGGAAAACCTACTAACAGAACCTCATCGGAATACACACCCGTTATTACCAAAATGTATTTTCTCTAAAACATAACTATAAAGAGAGAGTTTGAATAGGACATACTACATTTTGATAGCTGTAGAAAAGAAAATTGGTTTATTGTCCCAGAAACACGTCCTTATAACAAAAATAATTTAACTCGAATAAATGATATGTTGCATGCAATGGGGGACTCAAAGTTGTGGTCAAATGTAATGGAAGGAGCACACGTAAAAGAATCCTTTATTTATTGCTGTGATTTTTATTGTACATGTCTATCCTTTGTTGGAGATTCCGAATAAATCCTACTAATATTATAAACGCGAAAGTTTCTATCGATGGATGGATGTTTGTTACTCTTTAACACAAAAACTACAGAACGGATTTGGATGAAATGTGGCATCCCGATATTCCCACGGGATCGAAACTTATACGGGTGAAACTGCGGGGCGCAGCTAGTAAATAAATAAAGCATAGCACTGATAAACGTTTTACACTTTAGAGTCTACAGAAGTGCACTTAAAACCAATTAAATTGAACAGAAACCTCAATCAATTTTAATTGCACAACATAAAACACAGCTTCATCTTTCAGTACACTTCAACGTCGCCTCAAATCAGCCAGTGAGTGCCTCCAATTTATGTCTCTTTGTGATGCAGCTCCTACGCCTGCCATTGACGTTGCAAGACTTCTGTAATCTCCGAGAGAGCCATCCCTTTATTGCGCTGTAATAATAAAATAAGAGCTTGGAATAAGAATTTTTATTTATAAGGTAGGTATGCCAGCAGTTCTGTCTGCGAGAAAACAATTGTATACAATTGGATGTAAATTAAATCGTATATTCGTCCAGCATCCTGATTGCGCAACTATCAATCACAATCTGAATCATTTTGAAGGATATTGCTCATCCATTGCTTTATATGTTCGAAAAATGTGTCTACTCAACAACGTAAATATCGCAATGAATGTTGTTGAACTGTCAAAATGTAACCCATTGCTACTGTTTGTGTGTAACATAATTACCCAGCAGAACTAAACCATTTATGCCAAAATCGTTTTCCATGAATTATTACATAAAATCGGATTTATGCTGTCGAGGCACAAATAGTAAAATCTACGGTACTCATACTTCAAGCAGGCTTCAAGCATTTATAAAATTAAATAGACACGGAAAATACGCGTGAAAATGAGCGTGCGAAAATAATTGTTTCAGGATTGTTTGAATTATTGTACGGATTTGAAAACTAAACACAACAATAATAAATACGGTACTCTTAATAAAAATACTAGACGGTTAAACATTACTTCAGGATAAACCGATGCCAAAAACTGCCGGTAATGATAGAAAACGATACTTAATCAAACTCCTTCTCGCCGAGAGGAGGCCTGTGTCCCAGCAGTGGGAACGTTATACGCTGATTATGCTTTTGCTATACTCAATCAAAAATTACTACACAAATAAGTTACTTTATCTAGTCATAATGATGAATGTATGATAGTGAGTCACGGTACCGCGACTGACCTCATCACGTCATCGCTCGCTAGTATGATGTATGGGTATGGTTGGCAAAAACAGCAAGTAGATTAATTATTATTAAGTGTAGAAATTACGCATTTGTGCCTGGATTTGTGATATTATTGGTGATTAAGAATTATTGGGTATAAAGTTACGACCTGAAACGATATACTAATAATAAATCTGAAGAGTTTATTTGTTTGAACGCACTAATCTCTGGAACTAACAGTCGAATTAATAAAAAAAAACTCGCATTTCATAGCCCAATTCTTCGAGGAAGGCTATATTATTATTATTATTTATTCATAATCAAGCAACAAAAGACTCATACTAATTGTTAAGCACACCATTTCAATAACAATACAAACATACAAGACAATAAAATAAATTAAATTAAACTTATTCATTACATTATTGGTCACAAAAATAAAAATATAAAAACAAAAATAAGTTAATAATTATAACTTTCTAGTCGGCATTGGAACAGCAACATGCCTGCCACAGCAATGGCGGACATAAGGGCAGTCCAGCCTGTTCGCGATCATTGCCAGGATAGGATTTGGGCTGGCCCGCACCCGGCGCACCAGGGACGCGCACCGCTTACGCATAGAAGCGTGGAAACAATCAGTGCGCGCCATCGCGAACATCCCTGATGCGCTACAGAAACGGGGCAGCCCCAACACCGCCCGGAACGCGCTATGGGATTTAAATTAAAATCCTTCTAGGACTCTATGGAGCCGAGCAAAAGGAACAAAAATTCAGAAAGAAAACTCAGCGAAAACGAATTAATAATAGCGCGGCATGCGATGCGATGCGATGCGACGGGATGGGTTAGGAGGACCAAGGACAACGACCACGATTTTATGTCCAGGCATATCACTGTCTATTCCAAGGTTGCCTGGAAATTATAGCAGAAATCGATAAGGCCACCCCGTTGTATATTTTGTTGTGTTTGATTTATTTTGTCTTATGTACATTATTTTGTGGTGTACAATAAAGTATATAAATAAATGTAAATATAATCTCAAACCACAACTGTATAGCTTCCTAAACAATAGCTCGGTATGAGTAATAGAGCTCCGAATACTCCGATTGACTCACTGCGTCACCACCAAATGATAAATCGGTACAGCCAGCAAAAACGTGCTCACTATAACTAATGATTGGAATTAACGCCAGTAATGCTGTACATAATAAAGGGTATTCTATTTTGTTCTATTCTAATGCTTAGGGCTTTGTATTTCTAAGTTTTACACAAGAAATTGTGAATCAAGCTTCTAGTTCAAGTAGAATACAAAGTTTACAAAAGAAGCATTGTGTGTTTTGTAGTTATTGGTAAATGTTGTTGTTATAATTGAAAAGCTTTATTTCTTGTGTTTCATAAATTGGTTTTATTTACGATCGTTCCCTTTGTGAGGCGTACATTCATTGATAGTTGATTGACCTATATTATTTTCACGAATCGCGGCTTTTATTTCTGACTAGCTGGCCCGACGGACGTCGGCCTATCCAAATTTCAATAATTCGTAGAAAAATCCCATAGAAAAAAGAATGTTCAGTTTTTAGAATTTGAAATAGATCCGGAAAACATGCAATTTTTCTTTCAATGAAAAACGAATTCGGACTAAAACAAAAAAAATGCCAAATTGTTCCAGCCGTTCTCAAGTAATGCGCTTAACAACGAACATCATTTTTTATTTATATAGTATTACCCAGTTACTGGGTTATGGAAGTCAGATGGTCAGAACTAATTTATATATTTTTTTTTATGTTAAAGAAACACATCTTCGACGGCTACAACATAAATAAATAAAGTATTATACTATCTGGAATTGTATAGTGTGCACGGTGTTTTATAACAGTGCTGTTAAGAATAGCGCGCTCGATGTTTACAACGAAGCGCGCGCTCGAGTAATTTATTATGATGTACCCACTCACCAAATTTATTAAAGTAACTAATTATTTACTTCCTAACTGCACGATGAGCGCTCTGGATTATTTTAACAATTACCTGCATGTTAAAACTTTGTTTCTCATTAAGTGATTATGTAAATCTTTGAGAAATAAACTGATATTTTTAAACCGAATATAGGCAGTCAGTCGCTCCAAGTAAAATACTGGTATTCAGCTGCATCCGGTTAGACTAGAATTCGACCCCAACATAGTTGGTAGGTTAAGCAGATTGATTGATTGATACCTATGTTTCCACGAAGCAAGGTCAAATGAAAGAAAATTTTAAAAAAATATCAAGAAGCACTGCGAATAATATAATTTAGATGCACTTAGCTTCTGAATTATATTCTTTTTCACACTGTTTAAGTAAATCCTATCTGTTGTTAGTTCCCAGCCCTATTTATCTCCACACAAAAAAAATAAAAACGGTTGACACCCAAAATTAAAGCAAACTGCGGCCATTACTTACAAACTGCATTCAACACTGCAGTGCAAAAGATTTATTAAACACTTACCAGCATATTAGCACATTTTTCCTAGCCGTACTTTTCTCTGAAAAATTCTTTTATCATTCGTCTTAATAAACATTGATATTTATCCTTATGGGAGGGAAGATGGAGGGATGTGATTGACGTACGAACCATCCTCCATCCTTTTAGCAATTATGATTAATACGGATGGGTCTTTCATAGATCTGGTATAAATGAGGTTATGGGGGGATAGTGGATAGCATATGTTTTCTTATCGTTTGTCTATTGGTCGGGGTGAATGACTTCTTTTTCCTCTTCGTTTTGCTGGCACGAATTTATTTTTGATCTTGTTAGCCCAAAATTTTGCCACTTCCACGGATCGTTGGTGGAAGCGCAGAGGCAATTTTGACTGCATGTATAGAGACATACTCGTAGAGGGCAGGATAGGAGGCGGAACATGGTTTGCGACATAGCTCCACAACCACACCCTACTGCCGTTCCGTCGAGGGGGCTACTTTACCAGGCTGGAGATACATCTCCCCATTTGTGTCGGTGAATGACTGATAAGTAGATATCTTAGGGTGGGTTTAGACCAAAGGTTTCAACCATTCTATCCATATTCTATCAAATTCCCTTTGTGTGAACAGAGGTAGGTACTTCGTTATTCTATCTATACAAAACAGATATACTTTATGAATGTATTTAGTGTATTATGTAAATACTCCACAGACTACCTACAGTACTGGTCTCTCCTTCCCTTTTTCAATCCCTCCAAATGTTGTCTTTAAAAGATCGTTCTTAGCGATAAGACCGCCCAGTGTGTCATCCTTTTTAAGTTTTTTATATTTGTTTAAGTATAATTTTTATGGTGCAACCTAATACAGGGTATTCTACTCTATTCTATACACATGAAATGACGCCTGTAATCCCCGAAGGGTTACTCAGAGGTGTACCAATCGGGCGGCGGGATCTTCCGAAAGGGTTACCGCTACCCTGGAACAGAAAGGGCTAAGGAAGGAACACGGGTGGGTTTTAGTCAGTAAGAGTCTGACACTCCCTTCCGCTCCACCCAGAGCGGGAGGGGTCATTTGATGATTTCCCATCCTCAAAAAAAAAAAAAAGAGGTGTACCAATAGTACACCCACATTACACCAGTTATGTTTAAGTCCCATGTAATAGGGCGAGCCTATTGCCATCAACCGTGCACAAATCCAAACTCCGGATTTATACAAAATTGACAAAAAAATCGAGAAAAATATGCTTTCACTCTTGTTGTCTTTTTGTTTGGTCTAAATCGATTAGGACTCTAATATATTTCAACTGTAGATAGGTACACTTCTTACTTCAATTGTTTTTCTGTTGTCTGTCATTCTAGTTTGATTGAATTGATGGCAGATAGATTTACTGATCCATTCCCGCCACCGTTGTTGGTCCCGGCTCTCGTTCGTAGATCTTTGGCAGTCGTTATGGGTCGTCAGAAGCCCGAAAGTCTGACAACAAATCTTACCAAGGGGTATTGTATTACCCAGTAACTGGGTTGTGGAGGTCAGAAAGGCAGTCGCTTCATGTAAAATACTGATATTCAGCTGCATCCGGTTAGACTGGAAGCCGACCCCAGCATAGTTGGGAAAAGGCTAGCCAGACGATGAGGTTTTCGGACCCTTAGTCAAATCGTCATACTGCTTTTATTATTATAGCTGTTGCCCGTGAATTCGCCTACACTATTTTTATCTCAGATCTTAGGTCTTCAAGATACAAAGTAGCCTTTGTCCTTACCTAGATCATAGTCTATCTGTGTGCCAAAATTCATGCAAATCCGATCAGCCATTGTTGCGTGATTGAGTAACAAACTAACAGACAATCTACAACGTTCAAATAAAAAGAATGAACTACTAATTAAACCTACTGTAAAAAAAAATTGCACTATAATGAGTTAACGATGGAATCAATTTATTGATAAACATTCCTTATTGGCCCCTTTGTTCGCAATAACCCTCACAATTCAAGAGAAATCGACTGCAATATAAAGAGAATAAAACACCTTAGTTTTAATAAGTCCGTGATAAATGTACTCTCACATCATTTTTAACAAGGCAAAAGGGACAAACACAACCTGTAATAACTCACATAGATTTTATTATACGTCGGTAAACAAATATCAAATATAAGGAGCCGACCTTTGGATACTTCTCCCTAAAACGATACACTTCAAAAACGACCTTACAACTTAAAAAATAAGGTTGCAATTCCCGATTTTTTTTGGATAGTTCAGCCGCTCAGAGTTGTCAGCGTGATTTAGTACTGGCAGGGTGGATGAAAAATTGTCGGCAAAACGCACAAATCATCCGCGCGCCTATACGGATAGACGGGCAGACAATAATTTAGAGTTTGCCGATATTTATCCCCTGTCCGCCGTTAGATTGGGACGATAATTGGTGTTCCTACTCTTTCGTTTAGGATCATACAGATTATGGGCTTTAGTATAATATTTATTAGGTTTTGTTACATAATGTACATACTCACAGTTATTTTCATTCATTCCTCCAGGTCAGAATAAGCATTCCTTTACCGTTAGGCGCTGATCTGATTATTCCTCACGAAACGTTTTATCCACAATTAGTACACATACACAGTCCCAACTTTAACATAAGGCTACAACGATTTAGTGACAACCATGGGTTGGTAATTTCGCCCACATTGATTGATATAATTTTTCCTATAAACACTATACTTCTAATACAAAATAACTATAGAATTTATTGTATTTTATTATTAATATATTTTATTATGAAAGCTTTGACAACGACGTTTAATACGTCGCCATGGCAACTTTCCTTTCAAATCCTTCTTAGCTAAATATACATGCATACTTAGCCAAAAAATAACCCTGGCCACTATCATATCTCAAATTCATATTTTCTGCATGATGTTATTCTACGAGCTTATATTATAGAACCACGCAATGTAAGAATCACTTCCAGTTTCGTCCCTAAAGCGAACACACTAAATAAGGCCTGATACTCCAGGGCCACCTATCCCGGGAATACCCAGTGTACCTCTCCGCTCCGGTACCTGACGGGCCCTCCCTATGCCTCCTGTAACTATTGGGCCGCGCCTCATCCGAAGGCCATCTGAGAAGACACCCCTGAACCTATCGGGCCGCACCTCATCCGAGGGCCGCCTCACCTGGCGGGCTGATAGCCTCCCCGCCGTGCCTCTCTCACCTGCTGCCATGCTGCGTCCTGTCCTGCTGCGTGGGCCCTCCTACGGGTGCTCTCCGTGCCGTACACGCACCAACACCTGCCCTCACCTGCACCTGTACCTGTACCTGCACCTGGACCTGGACCTGCATCTGAACCTGCACCTGTTGCCAGCACCTGCCTCGCGTCTACCTCCTCAGCTCCAACTGGATCACCACCTCAGCCTCCTCAACCTACCTATTACGCATCGTCATCCATACACCCCACCTTCACATACTACACACCACTCTTCAGTCCATCTCCATCTTTTAAATATTTGTAAATATATCTTTATAGTTTTCTACCTCCCTTTCTTTAATTTCATTCTACCCTTGGCTTTATGAGTTAAGGTTTTCTTGTCGCTATACGACAGTTTTTTTTTCTTTGTATTTATTTAATGGCAATTATTTTGTTTTATTTTGTCTAGACAAGCTCTGCCTTCTTCATTGTGACGAGGGATGATTCTTGAAAGGTAGTTAGCCTGATTTATTTGAAACAGAGAAATGGACTGTTTAGTATTTGTGACAATTTTTCTTTTTAATAAGATTTAGAGGACGTGCGGGCTTGTGAAAGATGGAACGTGAAGGAGGCTTTTACCAAGAACGTAGACAATAATAGGCTGGTATTATTATTATTGTATCAACTTACATAGATAGAGAGAATATGCTTTAAATTACATACAGAAATAGAAAAAGTCATCCTTATATACAGGGCTATTCTAAATTGTCTAGCTAATCCAGACGATGGATATCGATATTTAAACATGAGAAAACAAAACAAAAATTAATGGTTTTTGTGTCGGGGTCATCGACGGAAGTTAATGTAGTTACTTGAAATATCAGTTTAAATAATCTGTTTTTTTTTTGTGTAATTTCACAGAGGTGATGGCTATCGATGTCTAAATACGATAAAACATAATAAAACAGTTTTTCTCAACTCATACTTCAAGTAACAACACTGACAGCGGTCGTTCACCTCCCAGCACGCATACAATTTTTGAAGAATGGAGAGTCATACCAGTTTATCTATTCAATTTAAAATAACTCTGTACAGAATATTATTTATTGTACGTACGAGTACATACAGTAAATAAACAGCCATAGTAGCGCTGGACAGCTGCATTGCCTACCAAAGCAGTACATGCTAGCATAAACTAGACTGTGTACATTCAAGCCTAGTTTGCATTACACACGTCCTCTCAGGTTGTTGCTACAGAGCAGCTGCCGAGTGTCCTGTGTTTTTATTATAAACACGAGAGTCCTATGTCCCTTGTTACAGGCTGAAACTTAAGCCTGGCCTTGCTCTAGTCTGGCCTAGCTTTAGCCGAACTTGGGCTGTGTATAATACATAAATATGTGTAGGACATTATGTAATTTGAAGTTGTATGTAGCGTCAATTTTGCGTAATTTGGTGTTTGAGACAGAAGACTTTTATTATTATACTCGTAAGAATGATTTTTCAAAATTCGTCTTTTGTCATCTTTTATCAGTAGAAACAAAATAACACATGACCGTTTTTGTATGGAAAAACTCGAAAATTCTAATGTATAAGCAGAATAAGACTTGGTATAGAATGTTCGTTGAATTCACCCTGAAAGGGCAAACCGATTAACCTGTCACCATGCAAAGTCATCAAATTAACACCTTTTTGCATACAGGATAATAAGAAAACTTCGCAAAAGTTGCAATTTCTGGTTAACAGCAGACACTGGAGAACAACGTTTCCCAATTTTTGTGTCAGGAGAAAAATCAAAAAGGCTACTACCTAAAACGATACCCACCCACCAATACTTTCCATGGGCTATTGGGCTATTAAAAATCATTCCCCTTATTGCCCCCGTGTACGAGCAATATGTTTGCAGTGTCCTGAGCAAACTGTGTGTCGTGTAAACAGGGTCTTACAGCCTGAAATGTGGCCCCTGTCACTTGTTTGAGGGAGCTTTATAGTTGATTTGGTGTCCTACGATTTGACACTCATTTTCATGTCTTGGGAAGAGTTGCTTTTAGTGGAATTCTAGAGGGTGTCACTAAACCATTCTTCCTCTGAATGGAAGTGACATTGTAGTATTGGGTTCACCTGTAAAAACAAATGAATCTAAGTAATAATGATAACTAAATAAACGGTATTGAGTGAGAGCTCATGGTTAAAAAATACAGAGGGGCAATTCTCTCATTTTAAGAACGATCAAAGTCTGAGAGGCAATTCTCGTAATTTTAAGAACCTTCACAGTCTGATCTCAATCTGTCAAAAATACCTCTAATTTCCCTACATTTTGACAAGTTTTTGAATTTTTTTTGTCGCCGAGATGAGAGTAGTCTCATTGCGACTAGGTTTTGAACATTTTAAATTACGAGAATTGGCCTTCTGATCTCAGTCTCAATCAGTCAAAAATACCTCTAATTTCGCTACATTTTTGACATTTGTTTGTCGCCGAAATGAGACTGCGGCTAGATTTTGAATGTTTTAAATTACGAAAATTGGCCTTCATGTATTAGAGATTATGATTAAAAAGGTTTGTAAAAAAACGTGTGTGATCGGAACGAAGTTCCATTACCGATACTCGCATGCACAGTCACTCTTATATAAATAAAAGAGACAAACAGAGAGACAGAAAGTGCACATTCAATACGCGATTAAAACCAGATCCGTCTAGTATAAGCTTATAGAAGCTCCCATAAAGTTGTCGCTATCCTGGATTTTCATCTAGACCTCGCGAGTGCTTCAGTTTTCATGGTTTTCGAGAGTGCGAGAGTGAAAATCGCATAACACTTTATCGTTACATGACAATTTCTACCAGTTAACTCCTACTCCAAGTCACGTTAAACAACTTCGTTTTAAAACTACCACTACATATTTGGACTGTGAGCTATAATGCAGTGTCTACGTTCCGGTTTGAAGAGTACGAAATTATAATCATACGAGGTTGCAAATAAAAAGGATAGTAACAGATACGTCAGCAAGCAGGGAGTTTCAGTTCAGCTGTTCCGCTTCAATTAACCAGTTATCAAATATGCCTGCAAGGTGAAACGAACCTGATCAGGAAAGCATAACATCTACCGAAGGCTTGAACCATGTGATCCACTAATCGAGTTAGTACTTGTAACTCAAGTGATTATTGAGAAAGTTTCTGTGACTAGTTAAAACGTCATAGTAGTATTGATTAAGTGCTCTATTTATTTATGGAAAGAAAATTTTAATATTTTTTTTAAACTTATCCACATACAAACTAAGTATACACATTAAATCTATCCTACTTCCTACTATTAATTCCCATCCTATCCTACTAATATTATAAACGCGAAAGTTTGTATGGATGGATGGATGGATGTATGTTTGTTACTCTTTCACGCAAAAACTAACGAACGGATTTGGATGAAATTTGGCACACATATGTTTTATAACCAGGATGAATATATAGGATACTTTTTATCCAGATATTCCCACGGGATCGAAACTTATGCGGGTGAAACCGCGGGGTGCAGCTAGTAAAAAATAAAAACAATACGTATAGTAAAATTATTTATTCTCATAAAATACTGGTAGCATAATCATATGCATTTTATAACCACTAAACTCACAAAATAAATAAGATTTGCAGTCACTTGCCTCTAGGCAAGACACTAGCTAAAATTACTACAATTGAATGTAATGATTAACCGAACAAGAAACCAAATACCAACAAGAAAAACATCACCAATCCCATTCCAATCTCAATTTCAGTAAAAAAAAAAAACCTAACGAAAACGCGCTCCCCCTAACTAAGTAAAGTTACAAGTTTCAGTATACTCACCGTGAAGTTTGCATACGGAAGAACTCCTGAAATGTGAGCCAGCGCTGCCTCCAATGTGCTCCTCCTCCCTTATTAAAACTTGATACTACCCTCCTGCGAGGCTCAATGTAGGTACTAGGTTAGTGGCGTGATCATCTTTGTGTTCAAACTTCAGGTTCTGCTTCAAGACATTACCTAATATTAGGATAGGATTACACTTGTATGTGTTTTGATAGATATCGTTCTCAATAAAGGAGACCTCCTTGCTAATACATACCATCCAAATACTATCTATCTAGCGACTTTAATAATATGACGGTGTCCGTGTTATTATACAGGGTTATTGGTAAAACGGTAACAACCTTGCAGGACTGGATGACTAACATTATAAACAACAACTTTTGTTCTATCACTTTTTACAAAACATAATACATTTACCAAAAACAAACCTTTAAGATTTCGGTGTTCTATCTAACCCCCCCGCGCGCCCCTCCGCTGAATTGTGTACTAGATACGGCCGTTTGTTTACCTAACTAGCACTTTCTTTTGCTTCCCGTAAAGTTCGAACAGGAAATCTAATAAGTATTTCAATTCGTTGAATTGAAATATTTTTATTTTTGTATGAAAGTCTGATGAATTAAAATCTGTTAAAAAAGTTGTTGTTTATTATATTAGTAATATAGTCCTGAGAGGTTGTTAATGTTTTACAAATAACCCCGTAATTTTTTTTCTGTTAAATGGACATTATAACGACATCTGAACATCATAATCATCTCTCTCCAGCCATCACTCGACATCTGAACATATAAGGTTTATTTATAAACATTGCTTAAAGTTAAGTAATGATTAGCGACTGTTTAACCAGACGTTTTTGACGTTTAAACTTCCCTTTAACTTGAAGCAACGTTTATATAAAAAGGGGATAATTGTTCTGTAATTACCTTACCTATTAATACTCAATGCTGTGTTTTGATATAATTTATGTTAATGTTTACTAATATAACCGACCGGAATAACTCTTAATAGGTATGACCTCCAGACAAAACCTGTATAGAAGGAACAATTATTGTGAAACAGCAAAGCCACACGAAGCCCTTAACCACTCACCAATCGAGCCGCTTGAAAACTATACTAGACCAACCTCAACTAACTGAAACTATTATAATTATTGCCTAATCATAATAAATCTTGCCTTATTCAATAAGGTTTATAATATTAATGAAGCCGTAAGCGTATCATAATACCACTATCCACTCCTTTGGAGAAAACTGGCTTGCAATGTAACGTTGTTATAAGAACATACTAATACTCATTGGCTTAGTGATCGCAAGCGTTACTGCTGAGCATGAGGTCTTAAGTTTGATTCCCGGGTCGAGCAAAATGTTTTAGGGTTTTTCATCGATTTGTGCTCGGTTAATGGCAAAAGGCTCGCCCCCTATTACATGGGACTTAAACATGGGAAGTAAAATGTGGGTGTACTATGGGTACACCTCAAATCAAATCAAAAATGTTTATTTGTTAGAATATATTATGGTAAAATAGACGTTACAATATTGGTTCCAGCATATCCTGCCATAATATGGCGTACAAATATTTCTGTATAAATAAAAAAAAACAAGGATTATATTACTAGCTCATTAATAATTGTGATAAAATATGAATTTATAATAGTTAATTAATAAATATTGAAATTGTGTAAATAATGAATTATGTAATTCACACTGTTGCATGCACATTGTTGCATGCGGTAGAATAAAGGCTATATTTATTTTATTATATTATTAACGACTTACCTTCTAAATATTCTTGAAAACTGTAATAATTTTTCTCTAATAGTAGTTTGAACAATGACCTTTTGAACCACGGCAATGGCAAATCTTGAGTGTTATATGGCAAATGGTTGTAAATAATCATTTCCATGCAGTACGTATTTCTTATAAATAGCTTTAATTTTATTTGGGGTAATTTCAATTTGTCTTGGTCGACACCAAGACAATCGTGAAATCGACTAAATTATATATTTTTTTACAAAAATGCGTGTTTCAAAAATATAAAGACATGGTCTCCTCTCTGGCCTCTGCATAACCCTTCGAGAAAATAGGCGTGCTGTTATGTGGTTTATGTTATGACAAAACACTGTCACTGGAGTACAAACAATTTCCATTTCACACAAATTCAAATTTTATTTGTTTTAAATTGACGTTATTACAAGTTAAACAAATATCAACTAGCACTATTGAAAAAGTTATGAAAATATTTGAAGTTGTAGCGTAAACTGAACTTTATTGTGAAGGAATTAAAGTAATTTTTCTAAAAACTCATACCTATTTGTTTATATTTTTGGCGAATATGTCGCAATTCAAATTTAATTAAATTTAGCAATTTGATCGTATGTGCTTAAATTTCATGTGCTCTAAAACTCCCTTCCCTATGTTATGTATGTTTTAAACTAATTCCTCACCACTTCAGAAATGTACCACATTCAACAGAAACATATAAGTATAATGACGTCATACACAAAAATGGCGCTCACCAATCGTGCGGACGACCGGCGCGACCGCACTGACCACTAGTTAATGAATTTAAAATTAAATACAGCTTAAATTGCGGCTGCGTGCCCACTGTATTGCTTTAAAACATGACTTCACTGAACGGTACAGAATTGTTTTATTCGGTAGAATTAACATTCTCTATCTCCCTCTCTGTTTAGCTTATGTAAGCGGGGCATGGACAGAGTAAGAGCCATAATAATGCCAGATGGTTATTCTCGCACTGCAGAGAAAAAGCCTCTTCTCATATAAAGAAGATCAAAATCAAAAAATCAAAATCAAAAGTCATTTATTCAAATTAGGCTGAGAATCAGCACTTTTTGAACGTCAAAATTACAAAAGACAGTCCCCCAAAAACGCCCGCCCTTCACCACTTCCTAGTGCTATCGCTGGGAAGAAGAAGTGGCGCAACAAACTCCCCAGCAGCACAGCTGTCTGTTCAATTTAAAAAAATACTTGATTGTATACAATACTAGGTGCTTATGTTCGGTAATTAACATTTCAAAACCAGAACAAAAAATTTAATTATTTGCCATAATATGTCAGCTAGCCACGCCAATATACCAACAAATATAATAAAAACTATACGTACTCAAGCTAAAAAATAATAAGAAGAAGATAGAAGGATCAGGCATTGATCAAACCGCTTTTAATCGTGTAGGTCTTCGTGATTTCAGACTTTCCACTACAGACTACTTATTTGACGCACATCGTAATAATGACGTTTGAGCCTTATTTATCAGAAAGGTTAGGTACGCTAGGTACTCGTAACCGGCGTGCGTGTAAGAGCAGAAGGCCAATTTTCAATACATACTTAAAAAACGTATGCAGCGACCCCCATTGGGAAGAAGGCGTAAGTCTATATCAGATTTGTCTAGCTATAATGCTTTACGTAGAAGTAGCAATTTCTTACGCTTCTAGCAGCCACCAAAATACAATTATCTTTACACAACATCATTAAAAACGCCTAAAACTCTGTCAAACTCAACATCTCGGTATCTCTAAACGATGATTGATGAAAATCTAATTGTAACAAAACAAAATCGCGTAAATTCGCCATTTTGTACAGCCAAACAAAAAATCAATAAGCGGCCGGTTAGCGATTTAAATTAAAAAGTTTTGTTAGCCGAAGTAACTTTGTAGCTCGAGATTTTGTTCTACGTCAATCAGTTTCAATTTTATTAGATTGTTATATATAAAAATATTAGTATAACAATGGAAAGTTTTGAAAATGGGAACACTCTGCCTTGTTATTTTTGTCTTGCAATATTTTGAAGACGATCAGTCATCATTCATTCATTCTTGTATGTACCAACATTTGGACAGGAAAGAGATCACTGCAGCATGATTATGTGGAATTGCATTTACATGTTTATAAAACTATAGAACACACTTTAGTACAGCATTTCGTTTGCAAAATGAAATTGCCTTCTCTGATATTTGTAACGTTTACCAAAAAAATACTAGATTAGTACTAGAGTACTAAAATTCTTTATATTTGTAATTTTTATGAAACAATCAGGTATTTCTTAGAAAAAGCCCGGAGCCGAGACTTGTGCCCGGGGGATGGCAATCGACTCGTCCCCATTACACGGGACTTAAATACAACTGGTGGAATGTGGGTGTACTATTGGTACACATCTACCTAGCCCTTTCGGAAATTACAGGCGTGATGTTATGAGAAAATACAAGACAACATAAGAGTGAGAGAGACTATAGTCAATAGATTACAAACAATTTCCATTTCACATACCTAATGAAATTAAGCAAATCGATCGTAAGTGCTTAGATTCCATGTGCTCTAAAACGCCCTTCCCTAACAGTTTTCTGCTCACACCAGCATTTCTTATCAACCTTCATTCCCTAACGTTATACAAAACACATTTCCATGCCATCCACGAAACGAAATGCATCGATAATCGCAACCACATTCGGAAAGCGCATCCCTATTTGGTAAATCGGTAACAATATTCGATACGAACTATCGAATCGGTGCGACGCGACCAATGAAACTCGCTCGTACTGGCTGAATCGAAATCCCTGATTGGTATCGACGTTTCTAGGACACAGTCGTTTTTTTTTATTTTTATGCTGATCTGAAGAGAGGTATTTAGATCTGTTTATAGGTATGGGGTTGTCTGCCTAACCGTGATGTTGCTAGGTTAAAAATGGTACCCGCTCCTTGCATTAGTTAGTAAGCATGTTTGACTACAAACATGAATTTGTCTCACGAAAGTTAAGATATATATGATGGAGAATAGGTGTGTCTCCTTATCATTAGCCATATTTTTAACTACCGTGAGCGTGAGCTTGTTTACAGTTCAAATCAGATTATAATTTTACGAACAGTTTAATCACATCACAGCGAATCACACACTGTAGGTACACAACTCAACGATACGAAACGCTACAGAGTTTCTGAGCACATGTTGTCCGTATGTCCAAGAGAGCCGCTCCACCTCGCTGATCGCTCTCCTTGACTCCCACGAACTGAGGCTAGACTATATACTCGTATATATATAAACACATGGCTATTTCCAATAAAACTGATGTATTTCACTTAGTATTTCACCAGGCAAAATACATCTTGTACTTTTGTATTTCTGGCAAACTAATGTCTGAGAGCAGTGGTTCTAATCGCAAAAATCGTTGGACCCTTTAAAAGTTCGTTACCATGTAAAATACTAACGAAAAATAAGCCGAAACTTTTCCCTACCTAAAACCTAGTCTTACGTTTTTTATTTATGCCAGTCAAAGTCTGCAAAGCGAAAAAAACCGACAGCTATTGTTAAGAGAAACGGCGAGAACGTTTCAGAACAAATCCCGAATTTCCAGGGAGTCTACAGGCAGCTCACCCCGAAACAATACGCTATCATATTTCGAGAACAATTAATCTTCAGTTCTCGATACTAAAGTCTCTGTACCCATAAACCTATTGTTCCGAATATAGGGCATATCTATCGTTATCATCCAGCTATTCAAACTTACCTCATACGTAAATATTAACTTGTTACCGATATTTTATTACGGTAACCGTCAGGGGTTACTTTGCAAAGCATAAAATTGGTTAATGGCTTATTGTTTGGCAAATACAGTATCGTTTATAAATGATATGTGTGTTTTATTCATTTAGATTATGTTTATTTTTTCTAGAATCTATGAATCAACGATATTTAGAAAAATACTAATTTTGTGGTAGGTGTGTTTTAACAAATCAAATCAAAAGTCATTTATTCAAAGTAGGCTGAGAATCAGCATCTTTCGAATGTTAAAATAACATGAGATAGTCCCTCAAAACGCCTACCCTTCACCGCTTCCTAGTGCTTTAGCTAGGAAGAAGAAGTGGCGCAACAAACTCCCCAGCAGCACACAAACTCCCCAGCAGCACAGCTGTCTGTTAAGTTAGAAGGACTTGATTCAATACAATAGTATTTAAAGTAATTCACATTACCAAATTAAGAAACACTACAAAACATTGAATTAAGTTATTTGCCCTATGTCGGCTAGCACACGCCAAGTATAGCTCCTTGAAGACTTTATACAGAAAAGTTCTACCTGGGTAAAGTACTACCAAATATTTTTTGCGGCCAAGCAACATTTCTAGGCTTAAAGCGTGTGGATGCTTCTGAAATTACAGGCAATCTGCCTAGCCTTGCCCAACGTTGTTAGAATCGGCTTCCAGTCTAACCAAATGCAGCTGAATACCGTTATAGAGAACGACTGCCTATCTAACTCCACAAACAAGTTACTAGGTAACACAATACCCCTTGGTAAGACTAGTTGTCAGACTTTTTGGGTTTCTGACTACCCTATAATCACGAGCACAAAACAGAAATAGTCGATAGCTTCACGTCACAACTGTGACAAGAAGGTTCCCACTCAGCATGATGCTGCGCTGAAGCACTGAAAATCAGCGCTGATTTTCAGTGCTTACCCGGAAAGGACTCGTAGCAGGTGGCGTTCTGTAGTTTTTGCCATGAGAGATGTGTTTATATGGTATATACGTATAAATAAAGCGTTTGCCCTAGAGTTTCCAGTACAGCTCAATATGTTTTCATTTATATTTAAAATCGAACAAAATACAAACTCCGTAGTAAAATTTGGAATCCCAAACCTCAAATGGCAGAACAATTTTAATTGCACGAACGCTGATAGCAAATTATTGAAACTATTTGCGGGTAGTTGTGCTCCCATAAATAAGCCGTCACGGGATTACATTAAACCCACTTTATATAGCGGATGAGTTTCGTACTTAAAGTAACGCTGACATTCGTGGGTGTGTTATTCTGCAATGAGGTGTAAATTTAAACTGTTTAATTTTGGGTTTTATTTATACATTTTACTTTGGCTTTTGATGCTTATGAAGGAACATTTCACTGATCATTACTTTTCTCCATTCATAGTTTTGCTGGAAAAATGTTCTTAAGGAATAACCTGGAATAACCTTTGTACTCTAATTATAATTATGTCATATCCGTATGTATTTTACTGCGTGTACATAAATAATAAAATAAATAAATTAAAATTATCTCTGAATCCTGAAAATGGTTGCAATTCAATGTAATCAGGAAATAAAATGATATTTAAACTATAAGTACTACATCTTCTACTGTTAATTTTTATTTGCAACTAAGAAGTTAATTTAAGGCCAAATGCAACGCCAAAATTAAAAATTAAAAAAAGCGCTCAAAATATTTAATCAAATTTTATCCTGTGGGGCCTGAAAATACCAAAATTCTGGCCTCAAAGTTGGATACAGTAAAAAATAAAAACACTCAGCTCCCCAAAGATGCATTATTCGGACGGTCCGGGCCAGAATCTCACCCAAGGTGGACATTCAAACCATTTTGTGTAAAAACACGTAAACTGTTTTGGGTTACACTTGAGGCCAACGAAAAGGACCCGAAGGAACGAAAAGGCCTAGAGGTGCGTAAATGTTTCGGTATTTTTTTAAATGAAATATTTGGTATCGAGGCTTTAGTAAGTACTATTGAATTACCAAATATAAAAGTTTAGAAATGAACAAAAACCAAGTCAAAAAATGTTTCTTTTTCTACCAGACAACCTTAGTGTGATGCAGAGACAAAACATGGCAGGTGCAATGTAAGGGATAGTTATCTCAAAAGTAACTATAAAACACAACAAGAATAAATACTAATTTATTAGCACCATGCTCCAAAAATATATTACAATAAAATTACACATATCTCCTTTTACGCTTATCCTAGGCACATAAAACAATTTATGACATGCAGGTTACATTTCTCTTTATAATGCAGTCATACGTCAAATTACACATCAAAACGGCACTACCTAAACTAGGACAGCGGTACCGGTCTCGACGCTCCTAAAATTGGTACCACATTTCTGTTAACGTGGCAACACTACGCGAGGACGTTTATTGTTTCTGCTCCCGCGATATCTTGATGATTTATCACTTGAAGATATTGCAATATAGTTGCAAAGTTGAGTTATTATGGCAACGAGGGCGACAAATTGTTAGTGCGTTATTTTTTTAGGGACAGACATGATTTGTAGGTTTTGGCCGCGTTTTTAGTGAGAGAAATGAATTTTAGTTTCTCGTTACCTAAATATGGTTTTGGGGGCGAAATGAAAACGGATTTGTTTGTTAGTTGTCGTCTTTAGTAGGTTTTGTCTATTAGGATTTCGTACTTGAAATTAAATTAGATGAGAACTTTAGTTATGTTTGTTACAATATCAACACAACTTTCTACTGAAATGAAGTAAACATCTTGTTATTTATTCAATTGTACGTCGGCTTAGTAATTTATCTTTTACCAAGAACATTTTTCTGAAATTCAAGATCACAAACAAATAGGTATGCTAAAGATATTTCCACTTTCATTTTATTTTGATCATTATTTCGATCCAATATTATGAAAATTTAGTGTTTATTTTTGCCAATGTTATCGAAGGAAGCACACTTCGGTAAATTTTACGCAATTGTGTCTCGGTTACTCCTACGCATTACGAAGGTACGTTCTAAAATAATAATAAATTTAGTAGGCACACTTCACACAAAGTCTTGGAAAAACGGTATGTACGAGTACAACACAAACACGGAATAGTGGTGGCCCAGTGGTAATGGCCCTGACATACGAGTTGTAGGTCTTGGGTTTGAACCCAGGCGGGCGCATTGTATAAAAAAATTCATTACCACTGCTCTCAAAATGGTGAAGAAAAAAATCGTGAGGAAACCGGCATGTCCTAGAACCAAAAATTCGAAGACATGTGAAATACCAACTCGCACTGGGCCCGCGTGGTAGATTACAGCCCTCTCTCTCTCTAAGAGAGGAGGCTTGTGTCCCAGCAGTGCAAAAACTATGCTGATTATGCTATAACACAAAGTGCTATAAAAAGCATAAAATATTTTTTTCTTGTAGGTTTTCTATTCGGTTTACAGGTCTAAAGAAAAGTAAGTTTTTTTTCGACTAGGTTATTTTAAATGTTCTGTAATTTAAGGCAATTTCCCAAAAATGGCCCTTTTAAAAGGCCCAGCCGTAACGCACAGTACTCACAAACTTAAAATAGCGTACAGATAAGTAAATTCTCCCCAACAAAGAGAAAAACATTACCTCGGCCGCCACTACACTATGCATTAGCACTGGCAATATATTATCGCTAAGTGTTTGTTACATTGCCGACTGTACTCTCGCAGGATTTCACTATTTACCGCCAGCTCGAACAACGCACGCAATGTATGCTTCTCATTCGGAAATTGTTTTCGTGCGCTTACGAAAGATTTATATTCAAGTACTTTTAGTTTATTTGCTCGCTTGAAAATGGTGATTAATTTCTCTTGAAACTGGGTATGATAATCACGGGGAAGCGTTTGTTGTGTTGTGGAGTTGGTAGAATGTAGAATATCATGTGATATGAAGTTTCGGTATAATGTAGCTTAATTTAACGTCGTTTTTTCTCAGCAATACTAAGATATATGTAGTTATAAGTATAAAAAAGGCATCGTTAAAACATGAATTAACAACAGGATGTTACGTAATGTCCTACAGAACATGATGATATCAAGATAATGTCAATTTCAAGGCGTTCGTAGTGTGCGCACCGAATTGTTTAGGACGTAGTGTACCGTCCCTTCCGCAGACAAGTACCACAGGACAGCACAAGGATAAGCTGGTGAAGTGCTACTAACATAATTTTAATTAAATAAAATTAACACAATTTTTTTTTATATTTTATATTATGTTAGTTTATGAGGTACCTATTTATGTCTATGGGCCATTATAGCCTGAAAAACTTTAATGTTTTTTTCTTAATTATTTAAATCAGCTGCTTTTTCGATAATGACCCCAAAAAAAACAGCATATTGTCTTAACAATCAAGCCTACAGCACAATAAAACGTCTCCAAGAAAGTGCTTTCAAACAAACAACAGGAAACTTTGAAGCCATACTTCACAGGAACAAACATACCCTCAACACATAGCTGGCACAAAAGCAAGGCTTGATACATAGGCTCTTTGCTAATTAAAAAGATCGTAGAGACCCTACTTAAATCAGCATGGCTCCGATTGTCCTGACCCCAACGGGGAGGCGTATGTAGAAATGCTATTATTGAATAGCTCGGGGGTAGAGTTTTTTCACATATTATTTGGAACTTTTTATAAAACTGATTTCATGGAACACAAACTGTCTGCATTACCTGAGATTGTATACAATGTACAGATTGGATAAACATAAAATGAAATGTAACACAAATGAGCCGTATAAAATGGAACATGAAATGTAACACAAAAACTAGGTTAATTCTTTTGTACGTGCGTTACATTTTATTTTACGTTTCCCGAATCTGTACCGGCATTATACGTGTTAATTAGATGAAGAAATAGTTCTAAAAACTACAGTAGCAGAGCTGATGAACAGTGTCTTGCAAGGACTCAGTGCTATTGCATCACTTGTTAATAACACTGTGTTAGTAAGTATTGAATGAATCACAACATATTGAGAATATAGCAAAACGCATATGGTAATCACACATTATTAAAAAAACACCATCAAATCAACTTGATTTGCATTATAATTGATTTAATTGCAAGACCCATCAAACACAGGGGGTAGTGAATTAAAAGAATACCCAGAACAGGGGTCTTACTCATCTGTAAAGCCATACACTGATGTTATCTTTTTTAATAAAAAAAAAAAATAAACAATTCTGATAAACATACATTGTATACAGAAGCTGTCGGTAAACCTTTATTAGTATATAAATACCTGATTACTCAGTTACTTACCCTAACAGAGTTTGCTTGAAGTAGCATTCATAAATACGCTACGAGGACCCAAAGTTTGAATAGATGCGGATATTTCATTATGTTTTGTGTTAAATGTGCTTGCAAATTTTTTGACTTAGGGTCGGGTCCGACTCGGGTTCACCGCTGAGTTAAGGATGCAATTAGAAGGGCCTATCTGTACTTATGTACGTAAATATGGAATACAATAGTAAGAAATTATGCTATTATTAACATTCATAAAAGAACGAAAAGTTCAACCTAAGAGTTTAGTAAATAAATAACAGAGAAATTGAATACCTGCATAACATTATCTACTTGATGATCACTCGGTCCCACATAAAATAGACGGGAAAGGGGGCTTCCTCTTGCAGGAGAACCATAAAATGACTGCCTAATCAAGACTTATCATTAAATATTAATAATATCAAGAAGCAGTGGTGGCCTGATGGGAGATAGAGATACGAGTTGTAGGTCGTACGTTCGAACCCAAACAGGCATTTTGCTTTTTGTAAATTATTCTCTCAAAACTGTGAAGGAAAACATCGTGACGAAACCGGCATATCCTCAAACAAAAAATACGAAGACATGTGACATCTACCAACCATCTAACAACACTTGAAAGGAGGCCTATGTCCCAGCAGTGGGAAAACTGTGGGCTGATTATGCTATTATACAGAGTGGTGATTAGGTTATCACATTAAATAGTACAGCGGTCATTACAAGTTGTTAAAAGTCTGTTAGAATAATAAAATTTAAATTTTACTAAAAATAGAAAAAAAAACAAATAAAATAATTATTAGCGTAAAAATTGTCATGTAATAAACCCTCCTTGATAATAAGTCACTAGACACGCGTGAGGCAATGGTATCAAGAATTCAACACAAACTTAATTTGAGTTTACTCAGTAACAATAACTTGTTACTGAGTAAACACAAATTAAGTTTAATGTTGTTAGGTAAATACTGAAACGAAAAAAAGGTTCCACGACTAAAATGTTAATTGTTATTAATTCTTTTAATTGTGTATGTTTAATATACGTTATGTAGAATACGTGGTTTCAATTCATATGATAACCTAATCGCAACACTGTATACAAGAGACGACATAAAGAATCCACTTTATCTCCATCAATAATAATCCACAAGAACAAAACGCCAAAGTTTAAATAAAAAAGAAACGACTTACGTAAAAGAGCTCAAAACAAAATTTTAAACCGCATCGGAACTTAATTTCTTGCCAATATTTAAAGCAGAAATTCTTTTAAAATTACAACTTCGCTTATCCATACCAAAGAAGTTATTTAAGCCCCATTTACACGAGGGAAGTTTCTTGCCCGCGGCATACAATAAAATCTAAGAAATGAAATGTTTATTTATGTAAGGAGTTCTTTTAATTCTTTAGACACGTTTGCACGTCAATATTTTGTTGGCGCTGGAATTTGCTAGCTGACTGATCCCTGAGAAGAAATGTCAAATCAAACTCAGAGGTCTCATGATTTCGTTAAAGTCCAAATTATTATGATTTTAAATACCTATGTTTATTTCTATTAGATTACAAAAGTTACATAATTTAAAAACTAAAATAACAATGATAATACCTACCACTGTTTGTCTCTGCATCCCCAAAGGTTGACTGGTAGAAAATGCCTAAGGCATTAAGTCCGTCTCTGTCCATTTGTGTGTAAAGTATTCCATAAATGAATAATAAATACAAGTACAGAATCATAGGGCATCAAAAAATTCGTCCGCATCGTTATCAACAGGAAAAGTACCCTAAAGGGTGGCAGCATTACTACGTTGTATGGCAATGCTGATTTTATATGAGTCTAACAATGCAGGGCCATGAAGCATTGTGGCTACAATTTTATGATTATATACTGTGATTGTGTAACCTTCGTCGTTGTTGCAACTTTTGGTATGTCACAGGCAATTAAATCGCATGTATAAATCAGGCTCTACTGTACTTATGCTTGGTAGCGTGAAGCTGTATCTAATCCTTAGAAAAAGGTTCCGTGAGCCGAAATCGGTTTCTATCCTCTTGTTTCACATTTTTCCAAAGCCCGGATTGGGGCTTGAAGCTCTATTTGAAACTTTTGTGGTAGAATCGATTAGGGATTTATTGACACTTGAATTATAATGGAAAAGGGGTAATTTGAACTCGTACGACTTTGTGCATGGTTTAACTAAAGTGTGTGTTTAAGTGTATATTTTCGAGCCGTTAAGGATTGAAACCCACGGACCGCGGACTGTGCTCGTGGCTTGTTCAATGAAATCTGCGTAACGGCTGGTTGTCACTTCCCGTGACCCAAGAGCTTTTACCTTGGCCAGAGGATAAGTATTGCCATATAACGTGGCAATGCCGCCAGTCTCTTGGGTACATTACCAGTCGACAGAATTTTTCGATGCCATATTCTAGTTTGTTAATAGTTTTAGTAATGTTAGGATATTATATTTAAATTTTAATAATTTGTTAGTTTATAAGGTATTTATTAGAAGTTTATCCAGTCAGTATAATATTTTTGTCCTCCTAACTACAATATAAGTTCAGTGCATGTGATAATTATAACCTGGGACATCTCTCTTTTATCAACAATGATTTTGATGCTCATCGTAACTACTTCTTATTCTTCCTGTATTTCTATTATTTCTCTTCAAATCTTTGTTTTTATGAATAACAAGTTTACTTAGTTTTTAGTCAGCATCTTCCTATGTTGTTGCCCCATTCATTTCAACTCTTCATTGCACCACCAAAAAGCTGACGCACCACTTTCACCACCCAACCTTTCAAACAAGGGCCGCAAGACCGAATCATGCACCTAATGTCTCGCTTTGCCCTGATTCTCAACTGAGAGGGTACCGTTTGCAAAGGACGCCGATAAAGTGGCATTTAAAGTAGTCGTAGGCACCTACGCAAATAATGACGGAGATTTTGGACCCTTCGAGACACAGCCGAAATCGAATCATAGTGTTTATCTGATCAAGTAGCACTGGGCAAAAAATAATTGCTGAGAAACTTCTTTTATTTCTTGGCTTTAAAATATTACAAACTCTTTTATAAACTGAAACAAACGACTTAAAAAAAAGACACTTCAAACTGAATCATCATCATCTGCCTAGCTTTTTCCCTATGTTGAGGGTCGGCTTCCAGTTTAACCGGATGCAGCTGAATACCAGTATTTTACATGCAGAGACTACCTATCTGACCTCCACAACCCAGTTACTGGGTAATACGATCTAAAGCAAAGTTAATAATATTCAGTAATCACGGAGAAATCGATGAACATACAATAAAAAAAAATACAGACGAACATAGAACCTCCTGCTTTTTGAAGTCGGTTACAAATAGTAGAATTATTCAACTTCAATATCTCCATAACCAGTTGGTTCCCAGGCACATACCTATGTAACATCCCAGAACACAAAAATCATAGCTACATAGAATGGGAAAAATAAACTCTCCTTTTCGTAAAGGGAATTTTAACACCCATTTTATCAGACAACGGGTAAACACCCAAGGATGACACAAGATCTTGGCAACGATATAGGTGATGTATAGTAGAATTATGGCAACGCAAACATTTGAACGAGAACTGTAATTGCGAAATTAATTAGTTTCTGTAATAACCTGTGCCTCGTAGTTTGTAGATGGTGGGTAGTTTGGACATGCAATTAAGTGTAGTGTGACCCAAGGGCATAGCGCAGCCTAGTTCTACACTACTACGGAGCAAAAAAATTGCCCTCGCTGAAATTTTCGTGACACTGAATGAAAGTTAGACGTTCTCAATTGAGTTTTGTTTTTAACTTGTTGTGTATGAGTTGTTTTGTGTTTGATCCAACTTACTTGACGTACCTACTTTCCGAGGCACCTGGTTCTCGATATGTTTTGAATATTTTGATATGAATAAAAGAAAGATTACTTAATAAAAAGATTAATTAGTTACTTACTCTTAGTTACTTATTATTCGTTTTTGAAAAGTTTAAGTGTTATATTGCTGCAACTCGCAAGCCAGTTCACAATAAAATGTAAGTGAAAACCTTTTAAAAAACAAGCTTTTAATGAACTCGTACTACTAATCAGCGTATAATGGGTCAGTGGGTCATCTTGGGGGCGAACGTTCCTACTGCTGGCACACAGGCTTCAGTGAGAGTGGACAGTAATCCGCCACGCAGGCCCAGTGCGGGTTAGTAGATGTCATATGCCTGCGATTGCTTGGTTCTAGGACATGCCGGTTTCCTCACGATGTTTTCGTTCGCCGTTTTGAGGTGGGGTTGAAATTAAATACACAAATCAATGAATGAGTTCAAAAGTACTAAATAAATAGGACTCTAATATTTTTTCTAAAAGCTTCATGCCTCAATTTTGTTTAGTACTTTGCATGAGCTGTTTTGTTTTTGACACTTATAAAATGGTATCGCCTTTATTATTATTTGAATATGATGTAGGTTCAAGATAACATTTAATTTTACGTGGCATATCTAGATAGATGTGACTATGGGACTTATGACAGGCGTCACTTAGTAGTCATAAAACTATAACTTACTCTGACATCTCCAACTTAATATTACTTTAGAGCTTTATCGCTCATAAATCTATAGCTATACTAATAATAAAGCTGAAGAAATTATTTGATTTTTTAAAGTCAAGAAGAAAATCGCGGGCAGAAGCTGTCTATGATAAGGATCGAGGAAAATGAAAACTTGTCGCTCATAAATGTTTAATATAGCTCGCTTCTTGTTCCCCTGTATTTATTTCTATAGTTTCAATCATTGTATTGATTTCCTTTACAAAGATATCTTACTAAAAATCTAGCAGATTCTTTCCAAATTACAGTCCCATCAAATCTCAAAACTAACCTACATTAAACCAAATACATGGAAATCTATCTGTAGCCGTCGATTGGCTGGTGACACATTCTCATTATCCCTCACTAATTGTGTATTGAACCGCGACCCTCTTCCCAATACCGTGTGACATACGCACTGACGGCCGGACTTAGGGCTGTAATAATGTTCGGGTTTTTAGAGGCCAATATTTATTTGGGCGAATTTAAAACGATTTTCGGTAGCGTTATAGGGTTAAATTGAGGATAGAATGGGTTTTGGAGTAGCTGTTCGTTTAAATATTGGGTGGAGCTGGAAGTATTAAATTAAGCCACACAAGGGTAGGGTCAGATAACACATTTTTTCTACATAATACCTATATTATTGAGGGACCTACATGGAAATATTATTAATCCTTTTAATGTTTCAAAGACTCAATCGACTTTTCAGATGGAATTTGGGACGCACGAATAGGCCGCAATGGAAAACAAAGGCTGTCTAAAATATGTATGTCCTGTTTTCCTGAATATTGAAGCTAAAACAAAACATCCCTGTTTTAGCGCATGGTCTTTTTTCAGCTTCAGTGTGGAAACTCGAGCCAAATTCTCACTAATAATCTCTCGAAATTAGCCATTATTCATCTTTGACATACGCTTGCATTATCAAAAGGCCTTGAAGTTGACGTTGCCTTTATAATAAGTAAAGTATGTTCTGTAGGTAATTACATAACGTCCTGAAGACAGTAAGTAAAAACTTTCAAAGTCTATGCACAATCTCACCTCAGCAACAATCAATGTCAAAAATGTAGGAAAATTAGAGGTATTTTTGATCAATCTGTCAAAAATACCTCTAATTTCTCTACATTTTTGACAATTTGAGATCAGAATGTGAATGTTCTTAAAATTACGAGAATACTAGAAGACATGACTACATCTAGGTATCTTATTGTTTAACATACAAGAACCAAATAACATTTATAATCTCATGAAACACATCCAAACCAACTTTGATCAAGTCAACGTACCTATAAGCTTTTCCCAGGAATTATTCATTGTGTCGTCCTGAAAAACATGTTGATCTCGCTCTAACTCTTAGGAAAACACAGTTATCTCGCTCTAACGTGTAGTATCAAGTGAATAAGTCTAAAGTTTGTGCAATTTGTTCAACTTTCACTGTATCGTGCATATTGTTAGTATATTTTGCCTTTGTGAGGAGATTTCAAGTTCTTTCACAGGTTTAGGAAGGAGCAATTTTTGAGGTACTTGTCATCTTTTCAGTCTTCTGTGTTGAAGGCAATCTAAATGGACTCGGTCCAGAATTCGGCTACTTGTTTGGCGCCATCACCAGCATCCATCAGTTCCTGTAATGTACAGCTGACATGACACGTAGGACACGTTATTAAGTGACCCATCGTTTGTAGAGCAGTACCACATTACACTTCGAGGCGGAGTCTATGAATCTAACCTTAAGAGGTTTTTCTTGCTTCGGCCTACCTGGGTCCGGAGTCGGTTTGAAGACCTCCAGGTTACCCAAGGTAACTCATGTTCAGGTGGAAGTTTTCAGTAAAAAATAGGCTGTGTTTATGGCTACATTCGTCTAACAAGCCATGTCCCTTAAAAACTATGCGTGGTTTTTTTAAGAAATGAAGTCTATTCAATTATAGGGAGGGTTTTTTTTAAAATGGGCTTTGAGTAGAGTAATTATTATGTAAAATTAATTAATTTTTGAAAACTAATCCAGAATCTAGAAAAAAAAAAAAACCTTGGCACCGATAAAGAGTGTGCAATATCAAAGACCGACAGGGCCAGTCACTAAAATCTAAAAAACACGTCGCGAAATAAAATATATAAATCTTACCTCTGCGATATTTTGTTGTTCGTGGTTTATTTTTGATAAAACTGACGCGTTAGTGTATCGCCCGAAGCGAAGGTTTATTAAATTTCTGTGATGGCTCGCAATAATCCGATGCATCGTACATATACTCCCCCTCCCGGTTACCCCCGGATACCAGCGACCGGGGCAATAGCCAGGTAAAATCATATTTTTGTTACTACGTGCAATTTGTATGCCAGTAATAATATTTGCTTATTAACCAAATATTGAAGCACGTAGGTAATTTGAAACTATTCGTAAATCATTGTGACATTATTATTGTTTGATGAATGGTGAGGGTGTGAAGTTTTGCTTTTGCTTTGCATGGTTTGAACCTACGGCCTACAACTCATAAGTCGCGGCCGTAACCACTGGGCTACCACACTATAGTCATGCTGATAACTGCTGCATAATTATTATTTATAAGCCCTCAAACATCTACTACCGAACAAAACCACAGCAATACACTGACTGCTGTAAGTATATGCTATTTTGATAAAGAAAATAATAATAATAATAATATCCCTGGACATTTCACACAGCACCATTTGTCCCAAGCTAAGCAACCTAATGCTTGTGTTATGGTAATAAGATGGCTGATAACTACTTATATACAATTTTTTTTTTGTAAATACATACATATTATAGATAGAAAAACACCCAGACTCGGAACAAATACATGTAGGTCATACAAATATTTGTTCCGTGCGGGAATCGAACCCGCGACACGCAGCGCAGCAGTCAATCGCTTAACCACTGCGCCAATCGTGCCGTCAAAAGACAGAAAGAAACAAAAAGTATTTATTGCGACTCATACAGGAAGATCACAAACTAAACACAATCAAAAATCACATGATTACTTTTATTTCACCGCAGTAAACAGACTGATTGGAAAGGATGACAGTGATTATCACAAAAAAGAATGCTGCTTATCCTCTAGACTTATTATTAAATAAATTAGTTTACCACATTATAAAATATCTCATCAAAGGCAATATTAAAATTCTTGTACACAAGCCCGCAGGCCAAATGTGTTCAACAAAAAGCCCTATTTAAATATATATTTAATAAGACCAACAAAAATTCAATAATATCCCAACTTAATTAAATAATATGAGGGAAAAAATATAAGGAAAAACTTGGGCAACAACAATAAATAAATGTGTAGATACGAAGCACTTCAGAAAAAGTGAAGAAACGATTAGTGAGCGCTCAGTGCTTCAACAATGGTTTTTGCGCAGAGAAACTTGTTGATCTTTTATTGCGTTCAATTTAATGTTCAATATCCAATTTAGACGGGCCAGTCTAAATAATACCTGATGGCAGTATCATCACACCGGTATTTTCTCATTGTTTGTCTTATTTCTTTTTAGTATATTCACGTATTTTTGTATTTTAATTTGTGCTTATATTTATATGTAATAAGGTATATTATTTTTATATTTATAGTTTTAGGTTATAGTTTTTAAGGATTAGCCAATTGAAGAAGTCGGTTGACTGATAAAAAATGCCCATGGCATTAAGTCCGGCCTGTACATGTATGTGCTTGAAGTATTAAATAAATAATAACAGCCCCACGGGTCCATCGAAGGTTAAGCTACGCATGCCGCGGTCGGTTGGTGGATGGGTATGATTCGTTAATAAAGCACAAAGCGCAAGCGCAACGTAAGTCAGAAGCCCAAAAGTCTGACTAGTAGTTAAGACTAGTTGTCTGACTTTTGGGCTTTTTGTTTTTTTTTTGGGTGGGAAATCATCAAATAACTTCTCCGGCTCTGGGCGCAGTGGCAGGAATGTAAGAGTTTTACTGACTAAAACCCACCCGTGTTCCTTTAGTTACCTGTGCCAGGGGCCACGGTATCTCTTTCGATCAACAGTTAGTACTCACATCTCTCTGAGGCGCGCGTGGAACACAAAGACTCTTGGGCTTCTGAAACGATAACATTTAGTAAGCTAAGGGGTATCATGTTACCCAGTAACTGGGTTGTGGAGGTCAGATAGGCAGTCTCCATGTAAAATACTGGTATTCAGCTGCATCCAGACTGGAAGCCGCCCCCAACATAGTTGGAGAAACGCTAGGCTGATTGATTGATCCAATTAAGTGGGTAAGTGGTGAAGTACAGATGCCAGCACATCAAGCTACCCGAAACTGTCAAATTTTCCCAATCAACCTTGAACCTAATGTTTTAGCGATAAAGTTGAAAATCTATTAATGAAATTTAACAGATTTTAGTAGCTTGATAATTATGCTTATGCTCTTGTTATGACCTACATATTTGATAATAAAGAGTTGTTATCCTTTCCTTTGTAGCTTTGTGTGCGGCCATTGTTTCGTTACAAAAGCTCCACAACACGTGTAATATTCCCTCATTAGGAGGCGTTTGTATAAAATTCTGTTTGTCACAGTTTTATGTGTTCGTAATTGTCATTTGATTGTGAAAGATTCGGGTTACTTGCATAAATAATACTCTGAAAACGTTTATTTGTCCTTCAGTGACGTACTTACCGTCATTGAATGACAAATAAACGTTTTTTTTTTAAAACAAAAAAAGAGTGTGTGGGCTTATGACCACACGAAAGTAGTGACAACTAACGACTGCAGTCGAGTATACGCGATGCTGCACCGAGTGTACCCGAATCAGCGTCACCGAACCGACGAAATTTTAAAATTTTCATCAGGGCGGTCGTTTTCATGGTTTTCGAGGGTGCTAAAACCGATAGTGACGTCAAAATGAAAATCTAAAATGGCGGCTGCATGGTTCTTTTGGACACTGATAACGAAAATAAGGTCTAAATAAAAAAAAATCTCAAATCTCTAATTCTCTTATCAAGGAATTCCTGACGGGGGTCCCCCGACCGCACACATATTTTTTTTTCACATTTTCCTGTATTGTTAAGAACCGTTACTTAAACAAACTAGCCTGGCTACCTAACACTTAAGTATAAAAATAACACCAAATTCTTCGTTCTATCTATAATCCGCCTTCTTGAAAACAAATCCGAAAAGATTGTAGTCAGAAATAATAAAAAAGAAAATGGAAATCTCGCCAATCGGACTGGCAAATTCAATCACGAAGTCAACCTTATATAATTATGTTTGCCTCCTTGCTTTTTCTGGCGGAATGGTGACGTCACAGCCAACTGATATAGCCGTACGGTTCATTGACCCGTCACAACTTATTTTTCCTAAAGAATGACCCATTTGTTTCACCTCTTTGGCTGATGTTCCTTTCAGGAAGTGTTGTATGAAAGGTTTATGTAATCGTGTACGGGTTTTATGGGGTGTCTTCTTGTTTTCTAAACTTGTTAAGAGAATATAAAAGTGGAATGAATTAGGATCTAAGTTTTTATATGTGTGTTACACATAGACCAAAATTCAGAAGATGCTTAGTTTTTCAAAGCTTCCTCTCTCCTACTATTTTGTTGGGCCCGACAGGCCCGACTATAATATTCCCACTGCTGGGAAACAGGCTTCCTCTCTTTGAGAGGAAGAGGGCTATAATCTACTACGCCCAGTGCTGGTTGGTAGATGTCACATGTCTTCGAATTTTTTATTCTAAGACATGCCGGTTTTCTCATGATGTTTTCCTTTACCGTTGAAACGCGCTACAAGAAACGCTGCAGCTCCGTCAGCATCCTGAACGTGTTGTTATACTACACACGCAGGAAGCCTGACTATAAATGATACCATCTCAAATGTAGAAAGTAAACAAAACAACAACCTGCCTAGCCTTTTCCCAACTATGTTGTGGTCAGCTTCCAGTCTAACCGGATGCAGCCAAATACCAGTATTTACCAGAAAGCAAACAAATATTAATTAAAATTCAAAGAGCCGAAGTAAAACAATTTTCCAAGTTTCAGTTAAGTTAAAACAAAAAATAGGTACTAAGATTTATTGGAGTTGTAGAAATGTATGTAGAACAAGAAGGATGAAAGATTCAAAACTTATTTTATTGCTTTAAAACTAGAAATTGAAAGTAAAAGGTTTATAAGGCTTCATGCCAGATCGATTGACTGTAACTTTCATAAAAGATCTTTACTTGTTTAGTAAATTAAATTGTTTATTCTGTAAATAGAATATTGAAATTACTTTTACAAGTAATATTACAAGAATATTAAATAATAAGCTAGATGGAATCGACATTTTCGACTTGATTTGTTGACTTCCTCTGAGAAGAAATGGCGGAATAAACTCAGGGGACAAAATCTCTTTTAAAGTCCAGACATAATCTTGGTTAGATCATGCGAGGACCACGTAGATCCGTATCTGAAAGGGTCGTTTGAAGAAAGAACCACAAAAATTTGAGTGGGCCTGTCCAGATAGTACAAGCATTTGTCAGCAATCGTGTAGCTCAACTTAGGACTTAAGGAGCTCGGGCTCCGTACTTAAAGAGTACGTTACGGTACGGTACTCTTCTACATCAGAAGCCTTCTGAATTGGACATTACCTTCCATTTAAACAACAACCCGAGTGAGCAGCTTTATGAAGCAACACACCATTTCCTGCGGTACCCCGAAGTTTTAAGCCGTTAGTAACGCGATTGTGTCCGCATGACAAATTGTGACACCCTTTGTCCACCCTTCATCAGGCCCACTGGGGACATCATGGGGAACCATTAGTAGACTGTCTTTGCCTTGACAGCTTCCATGGAACGGTTTGGCCTGGCTTTTAATGGGGTTTTCGTAAAGATGTGTTAGGTTTGTAGCAATGTGTGCGCGGAGTGGGCTGAATACATAAATAGCCTATATAGTTTCCACTGGGATACGGGCCTCCTCACTATGACAGGGAGCGGGCCATAATTCACCACGCTGGCCCAGTGCGGGTTGGGGATGTCACATGTCTTCGAATTTTGGTTCTAAGACATGCCGATGGGCTGAATGTTGGTATTAAATTGGACAAAAATGACGAAAATATGATTTAAATTTTTTTTATATAAATCACAGAAAATTATACTGTTCAATGGATGTTTTATTATTTGTAAATCATCCTTGAATAAAATTTATGACTTGGTTTTTTCAATGATTACCAATCCAATTTCTACAGAATTCTATTTAATCTTTAAATTTCATAAGTCTACACATTTTCGTTTCATTGACTTATTTATACGTTCAAATTAGCTTAGCTTATTATTAGCTTTCAAAATATGTCAAAATCATAAATCTCTAAAACATTTGTATTCTAGCTATTAATGTAAATTATTTCAGGCAGACATTTCAGTCGCAAAGCGTGGTAGTCAAAAATATTTCATATGTCTGAAATCTAAATGGTTATCAAGGCTTCAGAGTCGCAAGTTCACGTCAAAATGTAGGCCGTATATATTCCTATGCTTTTTATTATTCAGAGCAGTTGTCTTTTAAAATAAATTATTTGGTTAAAATGAAAATTCTTGCATTACTTGTGACTGACGATTTTTTAATTTTTTATTTTCATAAAATATTACTTAAAACACCAGGAGATCTTCTTAGATCACCTATCAGGAGCAGTGGTGGCCCAGTGGTAACGGCCGCGACTAACGAGTTGTGAGTCGTAGGTTCTAACCCAGACAGACGCTTTACATTTTGTAAAATATTTCATCACCATTGCTCTCAAAGCGGTGAAGGAAAACAGCGCGAGGAAACCGGCATGTCCTAGAACCAAACTTTCGAAGATATGTGACATCTACCATCTCTCCGAGAAGAGGCCTGTGTCTCAGCAGTTGGAACTTTACAGGCTGATTATGATCAACTTTCATAAGTAAACAAAAGTCTGTGTTTATGTTACCTACTTACACAAACTAAATTATAATTTTCACCGAACTCAATCCTGTTTCGCGGATATTGCTAATATTAGCTAGATTAAGTATATAATGTTTTGTGTTTTTATTTTATAAACTAACCGCTTTATTCATAAACGTTGCTTAAAGTTAAGCAGTGATTAGCGACTGTTTAACCATACATTTTTGACGTTTAAACGTTACTTAACTTTAGTCATCGTTTATGAATAAACCCCTTAATGTTTACTAAGTATCCTCTTATTCACCTTCTGACTCGGGAGATGAGAATTTCGTGGAAAAGAAACCTCTTATTTTTGTTTTATTAATGACTAGCTGCACCCCGCGGTTTCACGCGCATGAGTTTCGATCCCGTGGGAATATCGGGATAAAAAGTATACTATGTGTTAATCCTGGTTATAAACTATCTGTGTACCAAATTTCATTCAAATTCGTTTTGTAGTTTTTGCGTGAAAGAGTAACAAACATCCATCCATCAATCCATACAAACTTTCGCATTTATAATATTAGTAGGATTTTAGGTAGAACATTACTCAGTATATTGTGACCTATTGTATCATAATGAAACTTCCATAGAGAATATAAAATACATAGTCTACATGTGAACCTATAGGCTAGGATACTCAAGCACGTGGTTGCTATAAGGCTGCAAGCTGATGAACAATTAAAAAACGTCCAAATTGGAGTTGGGCTCGCACACGGATGATTCCGTACCACCGTACCAAATTTAACACTACATAATACATATTTATTATTTGTTGTTTTAGCGGCTATAGAAGTACACAATCAAATTTCGAGTGTCTACCTATTATGGTTTAAGATATAGCCCTGTGACAGACAGACGGTCGGAAAGCGGAGCCTTACTAATCCTGTTGGCACCCTTTAGGTATAGAACCCAAAAAATTATGAAAATCTTAAAGTAGATTTTAATTAAGTTGTTTTCTTTGTTCCAGACTGGCAAACACTTTCATAGGACTTCACTACTCATCAAGGCTTTCAATCACAAGTTCCGCTTGGATCTTGAGCTTAACACGTAAGTAATATTTGTAAGATTTTTGTCCACAGCGAATTTGAATTCGTCACACTGTGCGGTTAGTGTTTCGTCTGGCGTGTGTTTTTTTCTAAACGATATAAAAGGAATAGTAATTTATTTCCTTAACTTCAGTACACGTTACATCAATGAGGTCTCGACCCCTGAACTTGGACATCTTGTATGACAGGGGTCGAGGTTTCTCCAGTTACGCGGATCAGCATGAGCAGGCTTAGACTAAATACAATTAAGTGAGTTTTTAAATAATGAAAAGAAAATTGTAAAAGTATGTTATAAAGACGAAAACTTAATGAATAAAAAAAGTTAAAAAAATATATGTATTAGTAATTCTAAAACATTTTCTGTTTAAGAATAGAATGGGATTTCAGGAAACTGTTATTTAGGAACCAAAATATAAAAATTGAGAAAATCTAACTACGTATACTTGCTTCGCAGAATAATATTCCGTAAACATTTACTAGCTAACCATAAAAATATTCTCGGAATCTATCATCCAGAATTCTACATTCGTGGATAAATATAGAATCTACCTCCTCTCAATTTCTAATCGAAATCAAAAATTCAGAACCACCCAAAAATTGTTAATACAGGACCCATTGAACCGGGTTCCTATTAACCCATTGAATGCCATAATTACAGACACAATTAAAAAGCCATTGTGTCTCGCGTGGATCTACGTTCGGGCATACGAAGGGTTAAAATAAACTTTTTTCTTTCTTTCTTTCTATTTATACCAAACGGGAACTAAAAGCCAAAAAAAGAACCAAAAAAAACTTTCCAATTTGTTGAAAATAAATACAGCCATCGGCCCACAGAATACCTGAATGGTACACAACGCTAACAAATTGTACCAACTCAAGGGAGGACTTCAAAACAGTTTGAACCAACACCATAAATGAAACAGGGACGTCCTGATGGGAACTTATGGAGGTAACACAGAGAGAGACAGACATATACCAATTCCCTTTGTAAAAAAAAGAAGGAGGGTCTGAAGTCGTTCAAAGAATCGCTATTACGAGGGCATCGCTGGATTTCTTTCGCAGATAAGCTGCTTGTAATTCTGTAAGAGTTCTCGTATTGCAAAATTCATATTATGGTTCGGGTAAGTAAATGGGGTATTGAGGGCAGGAGGTTGGTTGGTTTGGGAGTAAAAAGGTTAGGTTAGATTCTTACCTTGATCATCTTGAAAATCATATTTTTCTTATTATGTTACTAACAAAAAACTTTGGAATTTTTGACTTGCGATTAGTTGTTCATAATGATGAGTACAATGACCCCTTTTAAGGATTAAAACGATCAAAATTTAACGGTGTATACTACGGTTTGTTATTACTCAGATATTTCAGCAGTATAATCTCATTGACTGCCTTGTTGGTGTAGTAGTAGCTAGCGCTACTACCGAGCATGAGGTCCTAGATTCGATGCCCAGGTCAGGCAAAGTGTTATTGAGCTTTTCTTCTGCAATTTCTCAGGCGCAGCTCGGAGTCTGGAGTTGTGTTGGCCCCCTATTACATGGGACTTAAATATAACTGGCAATATAAATCTGGGAACATATCGTTCGGGGAATACATGCCTGAAGTCATTAAATGTTAATCAAATAGAATTAACAAAATCACTATCTCTGTCTCTCTTTTAACGAGTCTCTTTATTTCTCGAATATTAAACAGCCATACCAACATTTTTCCTTGTCAATTGATTACCATAGAATCCCACTTCCATCGAGTTTGCCTCGGAAATCAATATGGAAATATGTAAAATATTTACATACGGCCGGCCCTTAGGGATTTCGTTCGTTGGTATTTTATTTCAGCGTGCTCGTCTATTGACCCACTTCCCAATTGAGATGGATAGGTATACTTGTGAGGGGACTGTGCTCATAGGTACCGAACATAATTACTTTATATTGTAGGTAGGTACTGCTTGTTGACTACCTGAGGGACTAAACAAAATGATGGCTCGATCTCAGAATATAATAATATTATAGAAAAAACCTAGTTAGTTTTTGCAGCAAACAGATTGCTTATTGCACATTTTGCAATAAAATACTGTTTGGTTTTCCTATACTCGTAAAATGATATTTAGCAATCATGTCAGCGAAAAGTTAAACAAATTACGGAACTGACATAAGCTTATGTCAATCCCTTTGAAAACTGCTGTAGAAATACGAAATGATTTGAAAGCGATTACCACTAGTCTAGTGCCTTCTGGTACTAGTGGTCGAGAATGCGACTGCTGAGTCTGAGTCCCAGGTTCGATCACCGGGTCCGGCAAAGTGTTTTTTAGGTTTTTCTATCAGAAAATTCTTAGTTTCAGTTCGGTGTCTAGATTTGTGCTCGGTTATTAATTAAGTTAATAAATAAAAAAAAACGTTTAAAAAAAAGCTTATTAAATATTTCAGTTGTTGTTTATCTTTGCGAGTCCGCCATATTGTATTTAGCATGATATCACTTAGCTAAACGTGCATTGTCATCCAAATCAAATGTGTATGCAAAATTTCAGCTCAATCGATTGGGGATAACTGTTATAAAATTCAGTTGCAAGATTTGACTCATACACACTAACTAACAAGCCAAGTTAAATAAAACCTTGCACAATAGGCACGCTCCCCGTTATATGGAACTTAAAACATAGGTTACTGGAAACTTGTAGGTGTAACACACTTCTGCCAATTCTTTCTTAGAATACAAGCGTCATGTTGTGTAAACATAAAGTACTACAAAACGTCGCCTTCCTCCGAATACTAGCTACCTCTTTAGTTCAACATTTAGTTCCATAATAGGGTTGCCTGTTCAAAAGTTTGCAAGCTCGTTAGACGTTAAAACACACTGAACTAGAGAATATTCTTCTTTGCAAGTAAAGAAAATTCTTCTCCGTACTGAAGAAAATTTTACCTTTAAGAATAAGAAGTGTGCCTTAATAGGCCAGGGGTGTAACGTTGCAGGTTGTGACATTCGATGCTAACTATACTGAGTTTGGTTGGAGAGAATAAAAAAATGTTGTGTTCTGAAATGTGAGCTTGACTTTCAATAGGTATGGACAGGACCTTTTTTTTTTGAAGGGATGTAATGAGTTTATGCTCTTTTATGATTTCTAATGTGAGGCACTCTATAGATTCCAGGCGGAATCGTATATGATGTCGCGAATGTGTTAACAAATTTTACACACGTGAACTTGTCTCGGTACGAACGTTCCAAATGGGGGCTTTTCTGTTCATTAACCTTTTTCCTGGCTCGCTGGTCCAGTGGTCAAGCGCTACTGTAGATCATGAGGTCTTGAGTTCGATTCTCAGGTCGGGCAAAGTGTTATTGTGGTTTTTCTGTCTGGAATATCTCAACAGCAGACCGGAGTCAGGATTTGTGCTCGGTTTATTTTAATAGACTCCTCCTCTATTACAAGGGACTTGAACATAACTGGAGAAATGTAGGTGTACATACTACAGGTATATCTCAACCCCACATTTTTTTTTTTGTTTCGCGGTGGAAATCGTCATGTCTTCCTCCATCGTGGGGGTGACAGAGGGGTATCAGACTCTTACCAGCTAAAACCACCGCGGTTCCACCTCTGCCTACAGAAAACCAGACGTTATGTGTAACCTTTTTTTTCATGCTAATTCGACTGAATTTGCATTCTAATTCCTTCTGTAGTTGACTTCCTTAATTTAGTTAATTTATTTTGTAAGGTAGTTAATGAAAAAAAGGAAGGACAATATAATTTTGGTCGTTTGTTCTAGAAAACTAGATAAAAACTAGGTGTATGCAACACCCCTGACTCCTCGTAATAACACCCTACGTCCGCATTATGTCCCGGCGTCATTTTTCCGCAATTGTTCACAGTTCTCGATGTCCAGCTTTGTCCCGTTACTTCTGTTAGATATTCAACATGTCCAGCCAGTGATTAATGCGCACCCGCTTAAACATGTTCGTTTCCATTTTTAAATTTACATTTCGAAATGAAAATGTTTGCGGACATGTGGAGTGTTATTCCGTTGTTCGCGTTTTCAGTTGTTTTTTGTTTTTTATTGATGTGTTGTTGTTATATGTAGTGCTCTGTGGTTTATGACGTGTCAGGTTGATCAAAGGTGGAATTTTTGGTTTAATTAACAGCTTGTCATTTCAACTGGGTTAGTTAAAAGCGTATTAATTTGTTTGGCCACTTTTACGTTTTATAATAAAATTCATATCATATCTTTATTACTATCGGCCCACTCCCTCTCTCAGAGTGTACTAGAATAAAAAAAATCGACGACATTTGTGACATCTACTAACCCGCACTCGGCCCGCGTGGTAGATTACAGTCCACTCCCTCTGTGTCCCAGCAATGGGAATATTATAGGCCGATTATGCTAAGTCAATGGATGAATATAATAATCCTTAGTTTAAGCCGACTTTGAAGATGAATTCAAAAGGACATTGAGAATTAGGTATTCCAATATACAATATAATATAATATTATGCTGAATATAATATAATATTATGCTGAAGAACGATAGCTAATTTTCGCAAGGCAGACCAAATTCCGGACAAACTACGCCAAAGGCCTATCCTTACACCAAGATAAGCTCCACAGAGAACACACGATGCTTAACACGCTGAAAATCACAGAACAACTATTTCTACGTGTTTGCAACAAAAATGTTGATTGGCACACAAAGAGTGTCGCGGGCGTGTTGCAGCTGCGTTTTGTTTGCGCACCGCTTTTAATGAAGTTGTCGAGCAGAGCGACACGCGGACGTTTTACTAGCGGAACAAGTAACACGCTGCTAGAAAAAGTTGCTTGAGAAACGTGTTCTAATGTGGTTATTTCAATTAAATCGCTTAAAATATTATATGTGGTTATAAGTCCATCTTACTATAAGTCTACCTTCAATGTTTGGTGTTGGTATTAAAAGTGTCACGCTGAAATAGAAAAAAAATACTTGTCACGCTTTTCGACATCCGCATGAACGTTTGTATAGTTTTAGGAATTTTCAGATTTCATATATTTTGACGTAGTGCAATAAAATAAAATTGATTGGCACAAAGAGTGTCATGAGCGTATTGCAGTTGCTTTTGCTTGCGCAGCGCTTTTAATTAAGTTGTCGAGCAGACGGCCGGTTCTCGAGCGGGACAAGGTACACGCTGCCGGAGAAGCTTAGTGTTATTTAAATAATATGAATAATGTGGCTAATAGTAGCATGGATTTTGCAGCGTAAAACTTCTGGTGATAATTTTATGGTCACGGTGCAGAATCTCTTAATCAGCGACTGAAACTCGCATGTCACGCTCTTTGATCCCCAACGGTTTCGTGTTATTTAATTTACAATACATGAGCTCGTGTGTAACTGATAGCTGCTTTATTAAAATATGTAACTTCTGGAACCAACGCAACACTGTGTATGAAGCAAAAATGTTGATTGACACACAAAGAGCTTTGCCAGCGTGTTCCGCCGCCATGACTTTCGCGCGTAGCTTTTAATAAAGTTGTCCCGACTTGCGAGACTATCTGGAAGTAACGGGATATTTAATTACGTGTCACGCTCTGTATCTTTAGTAGCGTGAACAAATTTTACAAAAAGCGTGATACATATTGATGTACAAGTACCCACATAGTGATGCATAATGTAACTTCTAACTAAAGGCTAGAAGTTTTAATTGCAGCATAGCATAACTAAATGTTGATAACTAAAATCGACAAAGACACACTGTAAACAAAATACAAATATTAACGAGGTCTTCCTCGGAAAGTGCACATAAGATTCGTAAAACAAAGAGCCACAAGCGTGTAACCTTACATTTGGTTTGTACCTTTTAATGAAGTTCAGACCAAAGAGGACAGAACAAGTGATAAGCGTAAAGCGTGTCTCACGAAATATAGGACAGAGTATTCAAAATGTTGTTGCACGAAAACAAAATAGTAATTACACAATATTTAAAGCATGCAAAACGTTGCACGACACAGACGGTGCAATTTATTTATAAGGCATTTTTAATGAAGTTGTCGTAAGCCGGCGGACGTGGTAATGTGTTTGTGGGACAAGTTATTGGTGGCTAGCGGGAACATTATTGCAGCGTTTATGTTCACATTTCTGAGATTGTGTGGTGCAAGTACAGAAAGTGGTTGTGTTAAGATCCTATGATATTGTCCTCTTCTCTTTTTAATCTGTAAATAACATATAAAGTTAGGGCAATTGTTACATTAGTAAGATGACACGACGCTGTAAAGTGAACACAACAATATTATTATGATGAATAAATTATGAACTTTAATCGAATTAGAAGCCATTGGACTACCCAAATACATATAAACGTATGAATTAACGTCACTCAAAAATCTATAATTCATACGTCTGACAGTTTAGTTCATATAATAGAGTGTCCGTGGAGTTTCTTGCCGGTTCTTCTCCATAGGAACCTACTGCGCTTTAGAATGGGCAACTAGGTTCATCTTTCTGACCGACCGACTTCATTGACAATTCAATAGTGCCTGTAAACAATTTAATTGAAATAAATGCTTTAAATTCAACTCAAATATATTTTTTTTTTTTTCCTTCTAATCCATGTCTGTACAATCAATTTTACTATTTTTTTAAAGCCGCTCCGCTCGTACCTTGTTCCACAACTCAAAGACGAGCTCGCTCCGCGTCTGCTGCAGAAAGCGAAGGGCTCAGAATTTGGGACTCAAATTAGAACATGGAGGCGACACAACCAGGTTGTGCGACACAGGAAACGTTTCTGATTAGGTCGTACACTACTGAGAATTACATTCTAATTCGTGCTAGAATTAATTAAGTTTGCATTTTTACCGGGTGGATTTTTGAATAGTCTCTCAGCTTGTAAGAGGTTTTTTTTTACCATGTAATACTCGAATATTATGGGAAGTTTTCTGGCTTTTAAAATCTTTTCTGATAGTCACCTTTTTAGGGTTTTTAATATTGGCTAACTCATGTTAGCCAATATTAAAGAAGGTGACACGGCTTGTATACATAAATAAATCAGTTCAAACCTCTTAAGGGTCTCTTGGGGATATTTATGTAAACAAGCCGTGTGCCCGATGAGATTTATCGTCGGAAAAATTAAGGGACGAATTTTCCAAAATCCTTCCTTGGTGCTCTCTTTCGTGATTGGAACTCTTGCGCAACATTTTATGCATCTAGACTGTGCGGATCCAGCAGCTTAGACTGTGCGTTGTCTATCAGTGAATGTGTGTGTGTTTTTTTTTAAATTATACTTCTTTTTTTTGGCACTAAGTCCGCCTCTGTAAATTTGTGTGCTTAAAGCATTAAATAAATACATTTACAGCACAATATACATAATATCTGCATGCAGTCAGACCAGAAGGCCAATTCTCGTAATTTAAAACGTTCAAAACCTAGTCGCTGTCTCATCTCAGCGACAAACAAATGTCAAAAACTTATCAAAATGTTGGGAAATTAGGAGTATTTTTGACCGATAGAGACTGAGATCAGACTGAACGTTCTTAAAATTACGAGAATTGCCCTTCTGGAATAGGTACCAATCTTTTTGTGAATAACGTAAGAATCGTAGTGAAGTCAATGCAAGACATGAATGCAATATTAATTGCCCTCTACAGCCTGAGGCTAAGACGTTCTAATTAACTGAGTCAGTAGGTCATTGGGACTCGTCTACCAGTGACATTTCATAATAATAGTACACGGAAATTAAATTAAACGAATTATATACAGAGATACTATTGATTCGGGATTATAATAAAAAATGTATTTACCTGAAGACAAAAAGAAAAAGAGATTCCAAAAAAAAATTCCGCATAATGCAAAAAACTTAATTTCAATTAAAAAAAAATAATCACGAGAAAAAAATCGTTACGTCATCCTTCATTTTAGGTTAATCTCCGAAATGTTACCGTATAAGCGTAATTCTGCGAAAACAGTCTCGGGCGGGCGCCATATTGTTTACGATGACGTCATCTCTCCCTGGGAGACAAGGGGGCCGATTGAAAAACAATACAGCGGTGGTGGCGGCCGCCATGTAAATAGCGAGAATGATGGGTTTGCACAAGATTTTATTATGTTTGTTAGTGCAAAGTACGGCAAATGCTCTTCTTTTGTCGTTACCGTATTTATGGCTTACGGAGTTTTAAGTATTTAGGAGCACTTCGAAGTTTGATGGATTAGTGCTGTTTTTCTTCGTTCTAGTTATTCTTTGAAGTTTGTTTTGTTGTTTAGGTATGTTATTCTTTCCTGTTAGAAAGAAAAATTTGCGGTAAGAAAAGCTACTGGATATTATTATTTTATCTACTTATTTGCTAAGTTTGTTTTCTTTTATTCATGTGTGACAAAACACCCATTGTTTTATGACCATTTCCAGAAAAAAACTGAAACAGCAATGTATTATTTTTTTATCTTCATCTAATTATTATTATTACCAGCTTCCGTAGCCCTCTTAAATTCCCATTTCAACATCAAAACCATAATTCCAATAAAATTTTCATTAGCACTGCGCAAACAAATTTTAATAGAGACCTTTTAAGTAAAAGCAACGCACAAATTACTTAGGGCCGCAGGAAATTGAATTTGTCAGCCTCTCCGCGTTCTACGACTGTCAATTCTGTTTGATTTAATACTCTTTGGTAGTTAAGGGGTGCTCCAAAACTATGACCTCGACAAATGAACTTGATTATTTAGTAGAAGTGTTACAGTAATTATCTTTAGGTCTACGATTGGTTTATACAAACGCTGGTACCTAAATGATTGGAAAAGTTTTGCGAATTTGAGTAGTTGTTATTGGAAACATGCTGTGTGTTTTGAATCTAATCAGTCTGTTGAATGGTATACCTACCCTAAATTGAAGATAGCTTCAATTGAAAACACCGAAATTGGTTTACTTTTAATTAAGATAAAATGATGTCTGTATTGTATCAGCTTGTACAAACAATGCTGCTGATCAAAGTCTCCCCCAAGTTAATGTTGCACATTTTTTTTCATATTTGTTTTAATTACAAAGCCAAGACCAGCATACCAATCTCATCTACACCACGCAAAAAGAACAAAAACGTGGACTCGCCAGAAGCACGCATATACGAAACACTTGAACGATACCTCTCTCTTTCACTCCTATACAAATCCCCAAAAAAGAGCGAGAGGGAACGTTGGCAGGGATAATAAACCATTTTCGCGTGTCTTTCATAATTTATTCGGAACAAGTGGTCGACGGGAACACCGTAATGAGATGAATTCAAATTAATGCTCCTCCTTATCTTTAACAAGACGAGGATTATGCTTTGCTTAGAAATGAAATTTATTCAAAGGGAAATTTTCTGCGTCATTTTGTATATTTGTTAGTTACGGTTGCGAGAACTGAGCTAAATTGTAAAAATAAATTTAGATTGTAATGAGGTTGGACTAAATTTCGGACTGGTCTGTGATTTAAATTAATAAGTAACTTGAGCTTTCTTCTTGTAAATGAGTGACTGTTTCAGGCTTAATCTTATAACTTTAATACCCTTTATTTACAGGCTTTTCTGTTCTAGAGACAATGGCTAAATGATTCACAGAAGCGTTTGTGGATTACTTAATTTAATTTACAACTTAAGTATTTTAATCTGAATCTCAGTTTTGAATTGTTCATGAACCTTTATAAAGTCTGCAACAAGTCCTTGTTTGTCATGAAAAAGTATACAAAAATAACTGCGAAAAACACATAACAATTTCCGAAAAAAGCGGTACGTTTTTTATTCCTCACAATTAAATAGCAACGGTTTGCTGAAAAAAAAACCGTATAATAACCGGTTTCACGGTACTTTTATTTATTATTTCCGCAACTTGACTGAGTGGCCTACTCTAGGGGGAAGTAAATACCCCACCCTACTCGACTGTACTGTTTTGGAGTACAGATGAATTACCCCGTATCCTTTCGTGACGTACCATCATGAAGAAAATGTTTATTATTTTCAATTCAATTGTGGACGAAATAGAGTATTGTCACAGTATTACAATATTTCCTTGTAGGTAATACTGTGGTATTGTAGTAGGCATTATATTTAAAATATTTTTTTATCATAACCGGCGTGCGTGTACTACCTACCAGATGTATGAACTTAAACGAAGCAAAAGGAGTACCTATTTAAGGACGGTACTGCAGGTGGCGTCCTACTTCCATGGGTAGAAAGCGTGTGATTATTCATGTGTAATGTTTGGTCTTTTAATAACTGTCGTTTTGGCATGTAATTTTTTTACGTAGGTATTAAGTTTAGAGTCAGTTTAGTTGGCAGAGAGAAAGACGGAAGGAAAAAACGTACTTATTTATTTTGATAAGAGAACTGATATTCAGCTGCATCCGGTTAGCCTGGAAACCGAGCCGACCCCAATGTAGTTGGGAAAAGGTAAGGTATATGATGATGATTTTGGTAAGAGAACGATTTCTTATACCGAAATAAATACTTTTGAAATTGTATACCGAGAGCGTTGTATTGATGATTAATTCTAAAAATACATGTTTGTTAGGGTCGCGAATCATATTTTGTTCAACAAATAGCTTGAAACTGACCTGCAATTTGTAAAAAAAAAAACTAAAGAAAATGTTTATTTCCCAGGGTACCCTACTAACTGCTTATTAAAACCTGAAAAACAAAGTAAACTGAATAAAGATGTACCTACTTGAATTAGTGAAAAAATAAATAGTTGCTTTAGTTATTAAGTTTCTCAAAAGCCGCTTTCATGACCAATTTGACGGTAATTAAATTGTCTTTGAAGCAGAAAACAGACGGTAGAAAATGTTGAATATTATATTAATTTCCTCCGGTTTGTTGATTTTCTAGTTTTCATTTAATTATGCCATCCGTTTTCTTCAAGTGCGGAAATCGGTAAGAAAAATAAATCGGTATGATGTTTTCGATTGCATATTTTATTTTCTGCATTTCTTGGTTATAAATAACAGCCGCACAGGTCGATCGATCAGGTTAAGCGACGCTTGCCGCGGTTGGTCCGTGGATGGGTGACCATCTTTACATACCAAGACCTCTCCGTGCCTCGGAAAGCTCGTTAAGCCGTTAGCCCCGGCTGTCATTTGTGGATCTTTGAAAGTCGTTACGGGTCGTCAGAAGCCCGAAAGTCTGACAACCAGACTTACCAAGGGGTATTGTATTAACCAGTAACTGGTTTATGGAGTTCAGACAGGCAGTCGCTCCATGTAAAATACTGGTGTTCAACTGCATCCGGTTAGACTGGAAGCCGAACCCAACATAGTTGGAAAAAGGCTAGGCAGATGATGATTTCTTGGTTATACCTTTCTCGCATCTACAACAGCTGGTCTGTTCTGTAAAAATCTCACTGTGAAAACCTAGGTGAAGTCAGCTGTCGCTGTGTTGTGCTGTTGTTAGCTGGCAAGTATTGTGCGTTGTCGTTGGTCCCTGGCCCTAAAATCAAGCAATGGACGAGGCTTTTGACTACTTTGTTTGTGAATATTTTGTAAATTATTTTGTAATGTGTGTTTTATTGGTGCAGAATAAACAATTTTTCTGTCTTTTTTCTTTCTTTCTAATGCTAAGGATTGACACTAGTGTCAGCTCACTTCACCTAAGTTTTCACGGTGACATTTTTACAGACTACATCAGCTGGGATTGAGATTATTGACAGCCCACTTCACCTAAGTATTCAAGGCGAGATTTTTACAGACTAGGTACATCAGCTGGGATTGAAATTATTGACAGCTCAGTTCAAGCTCACTTCACCTAAGTTTTCACGGCGAGATTTTTACAGACTACATCAGCTGGGATCGAAATTATTGCCAGCTCACTTCAAGCTCACTTAACCCAAGATTTTTACAGAATAGCATTGCAGTAGCATAGTCTTAATGTACAAAAACATAGTCTACGAGAAAAACATATTACACCACGCAAAGTAACATAGAGAGCTAAACAAAAACTGTTTCATCGTGAAATGAATATTATTTTTTGTTTCCCGTAAAACGCAATCCGTTTAGATAGAAAAGTCCTTAAAATCGCACCGGACGTATAGTAAACTAAAAATGGACCGTGACGAAAACGCACTGTGACAAAAATGCTCCGTGACGAAAAAGTCCCCATCAATAAATTTTCCATTTCAATCCAATGAAGCTGGCTGCCATGAAGGTAACTTAACGGTCATGCGCCCTGACATAAATCCGTACGTATGTTTTTTTTTTTAATTAGAAGCTGGACGTCCAGGTGCTAAAACCTTGGAAAAAGCAGATTTTTTGTCTTATTGTGGGTGTCAGTTCCTCCCTGCTTCGGATGTATAGTTACGTAAAAATGCGAAGATTATTTACAGTCAGGATTTTTTTTTTAAATGACACCTTCGTTAATTTATTTATTTATTTATTTATTTTTTATTGGTTCACCAACAATTGTTTGCACAGGTTGTATGCTAAAAAGTAACATGCAGAAATGTAAATGCAACAGTGCAACAATCACTTATATGTAAACTCCGCATGCATAAAGAAGTTGTACAGTTTTATAATATTAATCTATTAAAAAAACGAAAAATACTTATCTAAAGGACTAAATAATATAACAACTTATGGAACTACTCATGGAACTAATTACACTTAAATATATTCTCTCTCAAACGAGAAAATTAAAAGGTAAGCTATTAAGAATGGTACAATTTATTATACTCGTATTAATCTAGTTTATAAAAATTTATCATCATCAACTATGTCATACAACTGTCAAAAAATTACAGTTGTGATTTGAATATATAGACAATGTATGTAAGTTTGCTTATCTCCCCGATTTACATGAATAAATATCACTGAGAATGTAACAAAGATTTTTTGGAAACAATTTCCTAAGACTCGCATTTTTCAAATGTGACAAAAATCCTGACTATCAAAGTGACAGTCCACTAGTTTAAAAAGTACCTGGAATCTGTCTTTCAATAAAATACGCATTGAATTATCAAACTCAACTCAAACTCAATCCCCCTTATAACAAAACAAGGCTTTTCTTTCGATCAGATTTAAACCACTAACCCAGTTATTGAATTAAGAACCCAACTGTTATAGAAATGCAGTTCTTTATACAAAACTGACAGCTTAGTTCGGTGCTAAGTTGTCATTTTAGTATTAAGAACTTTGCCTAAATCGAAATAAAGTTCGAAGTACAAATACTGGCTCAATAGTTTAGGTTAGGTTTGTAATAAGACGGTTTGTATTTATTTCAAATAAACCAATTACTTTTGAATTGTCAAGGGGTCGGTCAGACAGAAAGATGAAGCTAGTTGCCCATTCCAAAGCGTCGTAGGTACCTATGGAAAAGAACGAGCAAGAAACTCCACGGACACTATGTATTTTATAATCAATGCCTATTTTTTAATCAATTCAAAAACATGAAACGGAAATAATCCGCGGTATAAAAACCACCAGTTCTACTTTCAGTATTCTGTATTTTATTTGTGGTAACATTCAATATTTTTTCACTGCACTTTGTAATTGTCAGCGCGATAATTGAACGAATGAGTGAATGAATTAAATGAACATGTGGACAAGAGGCGTTAGGGTTGGGCTTGGGTAACAAAGTAAGCGCTTGAGCGATGAATTTAATGTTGTTGCAAACATTATATTTGAGCACATCACAAATTGAAGGTCTTATGAAAGCCGCAGGAATCCGCTGAATGCGAGAAGCACAGAATCACTTTGACCAGTTAGAAGTTTAGGAGGCCTATGTACAGACGTCAGCACATCAAGCTACTCCAATATGTCAAATTTATTTAATAGATTTTCAACTTTATTACTGAATGTTAAGGTTCAATATTGATTGGGAAAATTTGATAGTTTCGGGTAGCTTCACCTGCTGGCGTCTGTACATTAGTGAGCGTCTCTCGGCTAAAATAACAATGATAATGATGACACAAATTATAGAAAATCTGGCAGTGTATATATAGGGTATAAGTAAATCTATTATCGTTACTGCTATCGATTTAGGGCTGATTTTTCAATCATCTGATTACTTTATTCGAGGAATAATTTTGAAAGGTTGACAGTTATTTCATACAAACACTGTCAAACGTCAATTTAATCCTCGAGTAGAAGTTATCTGGCGATGGAGAAAAATCGGCCCTTAATCTTTTAACCACGACCGATAAATAGATAGTATATTCCCACTGGATAATTTAAAAAAAAAAGGGTAAAAAGTAATCCCTATGTCAAACGTCGTAATTAATGCAGTATCCTTTCAGACGAGTCACTACTCTTATAAATAGGTTATGTTCAGTAGTGGACGGTAAAGCGAAATAAATAAGAAAAGAAAGCAAGAAGAATATACACGTCACTAAAACCAAACATACTTACATCTGACCATACTGACCCCTAAAATACAGGTCCAGGCCAGTTTGGGGGTTAGGATCAGATTTGTGGCAATACAGTCGTATGCTTTCATATTGTCATTGGCTTGTAACATGTATTTTTAAGTGTCAAATAAATATTTTTATTTATACATCTATCCCTTTTACCTCTCAATACATAACTACTTATCCGTATCTTAACCAGCATACCCGCTCATCGTTCCGCTTATCACCAACACCGCAGCTTGCCGCAATAAATCATTTTATTTACTACACATTAATGATTGAAACGTTATTTCCCATTCGCTATGTTGTGACGTTATTACTCAAAATGAGTAATTGTTTTCCAATTTATTACGTCATCGCATTATAATACATAAGGTATTTTAAGTTTTCGTGACGGCGCGGAAATGGAATTGCAGTATGCATGCTCGCCTTTCGAATATTTCATTTCACATTTTGTGAAGGACGTCGTGTGACGTTCGAGCGAGTCGAACGTTGTGAATTTGAACGGTACACGTTATGCTACGCCATCCATCAACCCGTGCTATGCCCGCGTGGTGGATTATGGCCTACTGCACGACTGCTGAGCGTGGGGTCGATTCTCAGGTCGGAAAAAGTCTTATTCGGTTTTCCATTAGGAATTTATTAGTAACAGTCCGGAGTTAGGAAGTTGGCGGATCAATACCCCCGTGCCTCGGAAAGCACATAAAGCCGTTGGTCCTGCGCCTGGTTTCTCCCCGTTAGTGTCGGATTGCCGTCCCATCGCACTATGAGAGTAAAGGAACAGAGATCGCACCTGTGTTTGCGCACACACTTGTGCACTATAAGAGATTTAGAGATTGGCCACCGTGACCAAAATCGGTCGGGAGACTATTACTATTGCCCACTCCCTCTCACAGAAAGAGGATTCCTTTGGCTGATTATGCTACTGACTTAAACTACTGACTTCGTAGGTAGGTAGGTACTGCTAATAATGCAGCTATAACTGCAAGTAAGTAATGTAAATGGCTTTTTTTCCAGTAGCGATCCAAATGACATTATTACTGTAAAAGTTACGGGTAAAACAGTTCAGTTTTTGCTTTGTTAGCATTTAACTTATTTATGTAACATATAACATCACGTCTGCAGTTCCTGAAGGGTTGGGCACAGTACCTTTAGAACACTCACATTCCGCATTTAGTTTAAGTCCTAATCAAGTTAGTTTAGGTTTAGGGGATGAGCCTATAGAATAGACTTTATTATATACACCATATACATAAGTTACAGAAAATAAATATAGAAATTTTACAAAGGGTGACACAATGGGCGGTTTTATCGCTAAGAGCGATCTTTTAAAGACAACCTTTGGATGGATTGAAAAGGGGAAGGAGAGACAAATACTGTAGGTAGTCTGTGGTGTACCATTTACATTATACAATAAATATAATATACATAAAGTATATTATACTAATCTAAATAATTATATAGATATACCTAATAATAAATATGAAACAATAGCAAAGAATGAATGATGATGGTGTGCCTATTAGGTACTATCAACAATCTTTTTTTTTTAAATTAGGCTTATAGGTATGTATAGCTACATAATAATAAGAACAGCAAATCGGGTCATAATAACGTTATCAATATGCTACATGCTCATTACAATATTTTACAAAACAATAAATTCAAACAATTACATTCAAAACCAATAAAAAATGATTGCGTACTCATTACCCCGAATCGATACATGATGCGATACGACTCGTAATAAGAATCGATTAACATAAATTTCGAGTCGGACCCCGAATTTGAGTGGAACGTATTTCACGATACAGTAATTAAGTTACAAAATGTGATATTACAGGATCGTATGAAATTGCTCATTAAACTGGGCGAGAGATCGATTCGGCCAATGCGGTGGATGATTGTGTTAAGCACTGGAATGGTAGAAATGTTCTGCGTATTTGGAATTCAGCAGGAATATTATGATTATTTTCTTGCGCCTGCTTTATGGAATGGTAACCCAAATGCATTCTCCGTCGCTCTCATAAACTCACGCCTTCTTCCCAAGGGGGATAAGCACATTCTACAGTTGCTACGATCCTACTCCTTTTGCCTCGATTACGATCATACATCTGGGGGCTTACCACCAGCTCTTATAGAAGGGCAGAAGATGAACTACGCTGCTTTTTTGTTTTATGACTTAGTACAAAAAAGCAGTGCAGTTCTACTTCTTTCCTGCTATAAGAGCTGCACCCCAATTGCGTAACACACAATTAATTGGAATCTGAATCATTTTGAAGCAAATTGCTAATCCATTGCTTCATAAGTTCGAAAAATTTGTCTGCTCAACACGTAAATAACGCAATGAATGTTGTTGAACTGTCAAAATGAAACCGATTCCGATTGATTGTGTATTACGCGATTGGGGTGCTGGTGGTAAGCCCCCTGATCATACTGGCACTACGCACCTGACTTTTCTTAAGAACATCACTAATAAGGTCAATCCCGGTGTTTCCACTCACATCTGCCTTGCAATTACTTTTTGTTAGTCGCTCTCTCTCTGTATAGTTTTACCTGAAGACAAGTGTCTATAAAGAAATTTTTAAGATAGTGTTGTGAACGTAAAATCCTATCCAATATACCATAATATCCAAACTCGTCAAACATGGCATGTTGCTCCAAAACTTATCAAGGCACCTGTGTCAGTTCTAAAACAATCCCTAGGTGCTAGAGCAGTTTAAATTATACAAACAATACTAATACTAATGATACTCGTAGAAGTGTTGTGTCATCCTATGTAAAATTTCTACTTTTATATCTGTAATTCATATGGAGTAATAGTTTTCAAAACTTCAGTACACGTTACATCAAGTACAAAATGAAGAGCATTTTATTATATTTCATCAACATAATCAGCCTATAATGTGCCCACTGCTGGGACACAGGCCTCCTCTCTGTGGCCTTAATCCACCACGCGGGCCCAGCCCTACTATATAGCATTTCTATGTAATAATATTCTATTTAAGAATTTCTATTAACGTAATAGAAGCAAATCGCAAGCGCCAGTCAAAACAATGACCCACTTTGCCAGTTTAATAAACGACGTAATTTTCGCTACCAACAAAAAAAACACCTTATAAAGCGCTAAAAGCACAAACAATCCACTCTCAATCGTCTCTTAAAACCGAGCCACCACACAGATTAGCATAAAAACAATTTATAAAAATGTCGAAAACCGGAACTCCCATTGATCTACCGAAAACACCCGACTTGGACCCCATAACTCACCCCGAACAACCTCTCGCAACTACCCCTTAAATGTAAATGTGTCCATTAATATCATTTTACATTTTTACTACAGTAAAATCGCGCGATTCGATCGCACGACACCGATACTATCTATTTTTATCGGTGAATATTTGCATAATTGCCATAATGGTCTATAATTTTTTAGATATGATGTTTTAAAGTGGTCTTGTGATTTGTGAATGTAGAATGGGGCTTTTATTAGAGTTGCAAAGTTTTATTAAGTGTAGCTCAAGTACTACAACATGTAAGTTTTATTATTATGTGTCATCAAATATTTCTAAGATTGCTGTGCGAAACTGTAATAAGCGAAACATTGTGAGAAAACCGGTATGTCCTGACATCAAAAATTCGAAGACATGTAACATCTACCAACTCGCACCGGGCCCGCATAATAGATTATAGTCCACTCCCTCTCGCCGATAGGACGCCGGTGTTCCAGCAGTGGGAACATTATAGGCTGATTATGCTTTAATTGGTGACTGTGTGAGTCCGAGGCTATTGCAGTCTATAGTACGTCTGTACTTAAGATATTTTATACAGGGTGGCAGGGACATCGACGCGCAAACTGTAACCATGAATTCAGCACATGAGTTTAGACCCCATAGCGCAGAAATTTTTCGCCGGTTTTTAAAAAAAAATTGCTGTTCCATACGTTTTGACCGCGTAGGTATTATACTTTTCTATGAAACAGATGATTTTTTTTTGATAACCGGCGATTTTTACGCTATGGGATCTAAACCCATGTGCTGAATTCATGGTTACAGTTTGCGCGTCGATGTCCCTGCCACCCTGTATACAGAAGCTGTTGGTATACCTTTAAAAATAAACGTAGATTGCAGAAATCTTTTGAATCATACTAGGCGTGTGCAAAGTCATAATAAAACCGATATCAAGGTAACAAATATAATTCCTGAAAATAACTAGTGTCATAATTAAATCAACTCAGCCTACCGCAGTCCACTGCTAACAAATGCCTCTCCCAGGCTGCGCCATATCACTCTGTCCTCTGCCTTCCGCATCCAGTCTGTCCCAGCCGCCATAATTAGGTTGTCTATTATTTGAATACGGATTTGTGGTATGATATAATATGTAGCTTACGTACTGTTACTTAAGAACTAAAACGCATTACCAATACTGCGGGGTAATTGAGTTACAGACTATCACTAGAATGGGTTTTATTTTGACAGCTCAACAACATTCATTGCGTTATTTTCGTCGTTGAGCAGTATGAAGCAATGGATTAGCAACATCCTTCAAAATGATTCAGATTGTGATGTTGTTGCAAAATAGTTATTTTGTACCTATACAAATAACTCGCTTTGTAACTGACAACAATAAATACAGCACTTAACATATTACAAAAACATGGCGGCCCACATTTATAACCGTAAAACAATGTTATATAGCATTTCAAATAAAATTTGAACAGGCAATTAAAACTTTTCATCAACTTCCTCCAACCTCGATGGAGAGAGATGACGCGTATGAGCTTATGTATATGACTGAGGGAGACAGCTATATGTGGTTTGCTCGCTCAGGTCAATGAGTTGAAGTTCTAATGGCAATTACGCTGAAAATTGAATTAATAAGTTGTATTATACCTACATAGCTGAGGTGCGGTTCGGCGACGTGTTAAGACGTTATGAATTGCGTTTGTGGGGCGTTTACGTGATCCCGTGATGTAACAGTTGCCGTATGTAAGTTATACGTGATCAGTGATGTGTTATAAACTTGGGTCATCTAACAAACTGTTCTGATGACCGGATGAACGGTTGAGAGGCATAAGGCGCTTTGTAGACACACGTTGTTTTTCACCGTGAAAAACTACGGTTTATTCGCCTTATGTAGGCATAGTCGTCAGTGTTGTATGGGTCAATATGGAAGCCTGATGGCGGACACGTTTTATTTGCGGCACGGTTTATACGTCACACCGTAAAGAAGCCGTGCCGTGTACAAAGTGTCTTATTGTAATTATTTCCAAAATTGGCAAATGTAAAACCTACTGTGGTTGACTTTGTTTAATGAGGGTCAATCTTTAGTAATCCTACTGTTCCTACTAATATTATAAACGTGAAAGTTTGTATGGATGGATGGATGTTTGTTTTTCACGCAAAAACTACTGAACGGATTTGGATGAAATTTGGAACACCGATGGTTTATAACCAGGATTAACATAACATACAGGATACTTTTTATCCCGATATTCCTATGGGATCGGAACTTATGCGGGTGAAACCGCGGGGCGCAGCTAGTACTTACATATTTGCAACGATAATAGCATACACTCTACTCAATCAACTAGCCTGGCCTTTTCCCACCTTTGCTGGGGTTGGCTTCCAGTCTAAATGGATGTAGGTGAATACTAGTATTTTACATGGAGAGACTGCTTATCTGACTTTCACAACCCATTTACTACGTTACACGCAAAGTTTCTAGATTAAATTAAAAAAAAACGCCGCGCGCAACGTGTTTTGTAAAACGTCACAAATGATCACAATGTACCTACTCAAAAAAAATCAAAAGTAATTTATTCAAATCAGGCTGAGAATCAGCACTTTTTGAACGTCAAAATTACAAAAGACAGTCCCCCAAAAACGCCCGCCCTTCACCACTTCCTAGTGCTATCGCTGGGAAGAAGAAGTGGCGCAAAAAACTCCCCAGCAGCACAGCTGTCTGTTCAATAAAAAAAGAATAAAACTTTATTGTATGCAACTATACTGATATTGTAACTAGAGTCTGGCAACAATTCCAGTAACTAATAAAGATCAAATTCGCAAAACACGTACGTTCCTTTATATTAAACCGACAGGTGTCAAGAAGGCATTCCTTCGACGGCCGGGCTGTATTCTCAATTTTGATTCGGATTTCTCATTTATTTCTTTCGAAGAAAATATATAGCACGTGTTCCAATCAGTAAGGCTTAGATAACTTATCAATTACGTTTATTAATTGGATAGCAGATCTGTCCAATTACTTATTTACATCAGTTTCCTGTTTACAGCGATGCGGACCCTATGAATATTTCTTCTCCTTTTTTATATAAATGTACATCTATATAAAATTATTATTTTAATTTCTTTGACATATCTCGGGACCCTCATTAGTATTTTAAGTCTGTTAGCTGTATATAAATACTATCTTGTTTGAAAATATAAAAGACTTCATTTGAATATACAGCTAGTATCAGAAAGATGTGGTCAAATAACAATTTTATTATAATCAGCCATTCCATTAATTTGGGTAGATTGAAGTTGGTTTAAAGTTTTTTATGGGACAATTGATATTTTTTTCGCGAAATGATGTTGTTCCCATGTAGAAAACTGTTCAATTTGATAGTCTGTGCCACACCCTTCAATTTAACCACACCTTTCTGATTCATGCTGAAGATTAAAATTAATCAACGTAGTTGTTAAGTTTTTCTACGTCTTCTTACGAGGAGGGCGAGAGGGGCGGAAGGGGCTTTTGACTAAATAATAACAGCCGCAAGGGTCGATCGATCAGGTTAAGCTACGCTTGCCGCGGTTGGTCCATGGGTGGGTGACCATCTTCACATACCAAGTACATTATGACAGTCAGTTAGTTCCCTAGACCACTCAGAAAATGGTCCACTCAAAAAATGAAAACCATGCTCGAAATTCCTTTTTCATACTTTACCAAAACGAACACCTAATATTCTTCTACAGCTGCTCCCGCAAAGTTGAAAACCTCCACAAAGAAGCCGTAAACATAAAAACAAGGTGTAAAGTTGCTAATCAATGTTGTAGCGATTGAAACTGTGAACAGCGATCGATACGCGCCGGATCGTGTCAAAGGCACGATTCATGATTGTGTGGCCTGGGGGATGGGCTTTTGCGGGGTAAACAAAAAGGTTATTAAGATAATAAACAAATTATTTTGAAAAGAGTATCCGTGGAGTTTCTTGGCGGCTCTTCTCCATAGGAAACGATCAATTGGAACAGTGCACCTGGCTTCTGACGTTTCATAGTGCCCATGTAGGTTTATGTGAAGTAAAATATTTTAATTTTGAAAGAAATGAAACGAAATTGTTTATTTTGTAAATAGGATATCGGAATCACTTTTACGCATAATATTTAAAAATATATATAAGATCGATGAGGTCGGCGTTTCCTATCGGAATACTCTGAGAAAGGCCGAAAAAAACTCAGAGGTCTCTTTTAAAGTCCAGACATAATGTTGGTCAGATCATGTGACGTTCAATTAGGTGGTGTTCTGTAGTAGTTTCTGCCTACCCCCGTGGGAAAAAGGTGTGAGTTTATGCATGTATGCAAGAATAGTCAATGACGTTATTGGAATGACATATAAAAGACAAGCTGCGCCCCGCGGTTACACCCGCATAAGTTTCGGTCCCGTAGGAATATCGGGATTAAAAGTATTTTATTAATCCTGGTTATAAACTGACTGTATGCCAAATTTTATCCAAATCCGTGCAGTAGCTTTTGCGTGAAATCATCCGTCCCTCCATCTATCCATAGAAACTTTCGTGTTTATAATAGTAGTAGGATAGGCTTATAAAGAATGATGAAAAAACCGCGTCTTTAAAGATTACCAAAATTCATCACACGATTAGATACCACGGTTCTTTATAATATTTATGACGTCACGTCAGCGTGACTATAATGTCATTTCCCGCTGTCTCTTACATCAAACACCACTACCCATTACAAAATTAAATCCCGAGGTCGGATCCGATTTTGTGGGCCATCGGGACGCACCTGGCACACTTCACATCGGCCGGTAGAGGGCGCTGTGTGGTTAGACCTCTTTCGGTTGTGACGGAGGGCCTGAAAGCAATCGGCGCTAACCACACGGCACAATTAAGTTTTAAGCCCAACATTATGTTGGTGTTGTTGTAATGTTGGTTGAATTTATTGGTATGTAGATTTTTTAAGATGGTATAAGAGGTTTAGAGAAAAGTTTCCGTTTTATAGAATGATTTTACCTAAGTCAGAAGAACAATTCTCGTAATTTAAAACGTTCAAATCTGGTCGCAGTCTCATCTCGGCGACAAACAAATTAATGTCAGAAACTTGTCAAAATTAGAGGTATTTTTGACAGTTTGAGACTGATATCAGATTGTGAACGTTCCTAAAATTACGAGAATTACCCCTCTGGCTGTGAACGTTCCTAAAATTACGAGAATTACCTCTCTGATATCTTTTATCCGTGGAATAAAATTGACGTCTGACAGTTCTACTATGGATAAACTGTCAAAAATTAAAATTTATTCTCAGGATAGGACTTGTAATATGTATAAAAGTTTGGTAAAATGCGCCCTAAATGGATTACAATTGGATGGTAAAAAATTGCGCACAAAGAAACGATAAATTTTAGCTGTTATTAGGAACTTTTACATAAAAAAAACATAATAACACTTTCGAGGTCGTGTTTGCCACCACAAAATGGCATTGTTTTAAGTGACAAATTACAGCAATTATGTTAAAATTAAACTGAAAATCTTGACCTAAAGCAGTGTTCATAATCTCTGATAACACCACCACCACTTACATCACCACTTAATCCAGTTATCTACTTTAGTGAATTGTATTCTAAGTTGATTTTTGAGTGACCATTTGTAACAAAAAGATCCTGATAAGTTTTTGGTTGCAATGGAATTTGAACTTTGTTAAGTATGACATTCAGTTTGTTGTTCCACTACTTGAGATTTATATCAAATTCTTAATTCAAATACAGCTAGTGTAAGATTATTAAGAGACTTAGGTTTATCACAAGCCACAGTGTTCTAGCTATCACATGTTCTAGCCTACTTAAAAAAACACACGCACCAAACAGTAGCACATCTAAATTTAGATTTTCATTAAAGCGCGCACATTGGGACGCACGGCGCGGCTAAGCCACACAAATTAGATTCGATCCCGCAGTTTGAACACAAACGGACCACTGTGCAAATGTTATTGCCTACGATTATTGCCGTAATGCCGGTTTTTTAGATACTAAGCCCTGGCTGCGGCTTGGAAGTGTCTTTGTTTTGCTTGTGGAGAAGAAAAGTAAGTGAAAACAATTAGGTTTTTAAATGAAAAAGTAAGTTTTTTCCACAATTGGCGAAAACTGAAAAATGATTGATACATTAGGCTGTCAAATATATCCTAAAATTACTTTCTTAAAATTTAATTAAACTCTAGAAAGAAGGATTCTGAAGTTATACCTACATCTAGAGAAGCATTATTTGAATATAATAATGATAATCTAAATAAAACATTGCTATATTTTTACTTATTTGATATAGTAATTTTAATATAGTTGCATCGTCTTCATATTATATAATTAATATAATTATACTATATAATTAATTAATTAATGTACCCAAAATATTGTTAAACATTTTTAAAGGAGTATCGGTGGAGTTGCCCATTCTTCTCCATACAAAACTACCTTTTTGAAGGGGCGACTAGAAACCATCATTTTTATTTATAAATTTTGACGTTTGTAGTTTATTTTATGTGTCTATTTAAATTAATGATAATTGACTTTGACTCTGAAAGCACTCTATTAAGTATCTTAATTCCAAAATTCCAATTAAATTTAAATTTTAACTTAGCCATAAAAGCCCACTAAACAAACTTCGTCCTTTAAAAGTAACGCACCTACTCAAAAATTAATGGTGTTTTAATTAATAAACACGATCATAACAAACTGTTACTGCTTGTCATAAAAACTAACGTGGAAAGAATAACGCTGTTGCTTATAATAATCATCTTTAATCTCATTAAGTTGAGATTGTAAACAAGATAAGTGCTTTCAAGTTCATTATCGCTTGGTTTTCTTCTATACATACATAATCAGCCTATAATGTTCCCACTGCTGGGACACGGGCCTCCTCTCTGTGAGAGGAAGTGGGCCGTAATCCACTATGTGGGCCCAGTGCGGGTTGGTAGATGTAACATGTTTTCGAATTTTTGGTTCTAGGACATGCCGGTGATGTTTTCCTTCGCCGTATTGAGAGCAGGTGGTGATGATAATAATTTACACAAAGTAGAGCGCCTGACTGGGTTTGAACCTACGACCGGACCTAAGTCGCGGCCGTGACCACCGGGCCACCACTACTCTCACTGAAAGAAAGAAAGAAAGAAAAAGTATTCACTGCTCTTCTATACATATTATAAATGAATGTGGGTTCTCCTGTCCCGTGTGTGGGTTGTCTGTCTGTGTGATCGCGTCGCTCTTCTAAACCACGCAATGGGGTTTGATGCGGTTTTCACCATCAATTAGAGAATGGTGAGAGATCAGGCGTAGGAGCAACAGGTTTACGTGCGAACCCAGGACCCCATGCTCAGCAGTCGCACTTGCAACCATGAGATCAACGGGGCAATCCCAGTCAGTCAGGGGAAACTAACATATAATCATGAAATCTCGATATTTTGTAAAGTCGTAAAAAACGTACGAAGGAGGGTCAGGTCCCTAGTTTAAAATAATTGACCGCTCCGCAACCTGCGGGGCAATTGCGTAATACACTGTCAGTAGCAATGACCTTCATTTTGACAGTTCAGCAACATTCATTGCGCTAATTACGTTGTTGAGCAGACAGATTTTTCGAACATATGAAGCAATGGATTAGCAATATTCTTCAAAATGACTGAAAGATTCGCAATTAGGGTTCTAATGGCTAGCGATGATGTGGTCAATGATACATACACACTTACCTTGAAGTAAACTATTGACTAATGAATGAATTCAAGAGCAGCAGGAGGTTACACGTAATACAGATAATAAATTTGTCGGAGTCATTCGTTTGACTATTCGGAACGCGAGCGCCATCTCGTGGCGCTAGACAGAGTCTAGCCTGAGTTCGTGAGGGGACGAGAGCAACAGTTATAAAAGCGGTGTGAGCAGAGCTCTCGGGATCATCGAAACATTGGACATCGTACGAACAACATGTGCATAGAAACTGTCAGCATTCCGTATCGCTGAATGTGTGACTACAGCGTGTGATTCGCTAGTGTGACTAACTTGTACGTAAATTATAATCTGATTTGAACTGCAAACCGTTTTTCTATTGTGCTATAACGAACACTACCCATAGTACGCCCACAGTAATTAAAATATGCCTCATGTTAACGAGAGACAGACATACCTTATTGCTGTTCCATACATTTTGACCGCGTAGGTATTGCACTTTTCTATGAAACCTTAGACTTTTTTTTTTGATAACCTACGAATAATTTCTACTAGGGCGTTTAGAATCATGTGTTGAATTCATGATTACAGTTTGCGCGTCGATGTCCCTGCCACCCTACATTGTCTACAGGCCTACTTTCATTACAAGAATGATACGTGATATAGCTTCGAACATCAACAAAAATATTATTTATTAATCTTACACCCTTAGAACTTCAAATGGTACGGGAAATAAGTGCTCACACAAATTCGCGCTCTCACGGACAAAATCATTTGTCAAACATAACTTTTGTATTACGTTAGGCAAAACTAAGTTTGTATCAAATTGATGCTCGATCTACTTTGATCCGATTTTTCGCAAATGTATTGTGATTGATAATTTTAAGAGGGGAAGTATTCAGGAGTGCAATTATTTGTTTTATCTTTACGTAAAAAGAAAGTGGATAATGATGTTGATGAAATATTCATCATCTGCCAAGCCTGATTGATTACTCGTAACTATGTACCTATGTTGGGGTCAGCTTCTAGTCTAACCAGGTACAGCTGAGCACTAGTACTTAAGGTGGATGCTTTAAGGTATCCCGCGAAATTCAAATTTTCTTACGTTTTTTACAGAATTATAATCATTAATGTCATCAACACAACTCTCTAAGATCAAGTAATCCTACTGAATGACTATTTAATTAAATCTTGACAGTTTAGGATTATGCTAACTTAACAAGTTGTATTACTGATTCTAATGATTATAATTCTGTAAATACATATTTGTTACGGCCGCGAATCATATTTTAATCAACGTACAACTTAGTACTGACCAGCAAATTGCAAAGAACGTTAGAAAATTTGAATTTCGCGGGCTACCTTGGAGCATCCACCTTAACACGAAGTGAACCGCTACCTCCGCTACCCAGTTACTCGGTAACACTATCATCTTACTGGAAGTCTACCAATCAGTGTTACCAAGGGCTGTCCCACTTGGTAGCACTGATTGTCATACTTTCAGGCTTCTGATTATAATGACTGTCAAAGATCTATGAGTGACAGCCGAATTTAAGGGTTTTTCTTTTAAAGGATTTGGTCTTACGTAAATTCTGCAAAATGTGTGACGTCATTCAATAATTTGCTAAGCAGTTACGTGTTTCGCTAGTGATTGCAAATTCGATAAGGCAATCGTTGTACAGTCACATTTATCACTTGTCTTTCCTCTTTTATAATGTTCTTAAATGCTACAGAGTGGGTACCTAATGAATCCAGGCTCTACGTATAACAATGCCTGCACTTCCCCTTACCCTTTCAGTACAAACCCGTGTTCTCACAATTGACACATCAGAGAATCCCCTCCCCTCCCATCTCACAAGACTCAAAGATGTTTCAAACCAAGTGGGTACATTGAGTAAAGGTTCGATTGACAACGTTCATAATTTATATTCCTTGTCGACTTGCCCTCGAGCCCCATTCTTTCGATCTTACACCACGCGGGTTTATCGGCTTTCGGAGTAAGCTACGATTACGGTTTGAGCGTTTTTTCTTGTTTATATTTTGGGTATTATCTTTATTTTTGAGGGTGACGTACAATGAACTTTTGGTGATTGCAGTTTTGATATGGTTGAATAATTATGTTCGGTTCCTGTGTCCAATAACGGGTGGTTAGGTAATTTTAATATTTAATTAATAGACAAGGTTATAAAATATTTACAATCGGACTGATATTAAAACAATAATTTGATTTTTTTTTTACTTTTTCGGAATACAAAAAAAAAAATTTAATTGTAAAAAAAAAAATTGCCAAAACAGCACGCATTAAGTAGGTATAGTCAACCGCCAACAGTGGTAACACATGCACTGCAAAAATCGCCCTTACAGCTACGATACAATAGCGCTATCAATGGCAAATTTTACCTCTGATATGTGGCAGGTACATGAACAGACAAACGGTAATTCTTCAAAAGTGCGTTTATTTGCGGAGAAAACGATTTTTCTCTGCAAATAAACGCTCTGCCTGCAAAGACGTACGAGTACATACGATATGTCTTTCTTTCAAAAAAAGCTTTTTCAGAACACGACGTATAAGAGATCCTGAGTATTGAATACCGAATACCTGTAAGGTACTCGTAAGTCGATTCAATTTGTCTCACAGGTTTTACCAGTGTTCGCCCCTATCTCATGGGGGTGAGGGGTGAAGGGGGATGTCAGATTGTGTTTAAGCAATATGGTTTTTCGGATAAGACGGAATCAGAGACATTGGCGACACGGAAACTCAATTCATGGACTAGAATTGTTAAAATATTTAAAATGGGTAAAAGGGTCTGTCTATAGTGTTTGTACGGTTTAATATTACGGTAAGGTGCGGAACAAATTTTTAAGTTATTTTGCAATAAAAAATAACTTAAAATTCGTTAAAATTTTACTTTTGTATTTACTTCCAAAAATGTACTGTGAATGTGGGTGACTGAAAGTTTTGCAAAATTTGTGGCGAAGTTACAAATCACATAATGAGGCATTCCCTACACTGCAATAATTAGTATATTAATGACAAACAGCATAAGATCGCTCTATTACCAACCCTGCCTTTACCACACAAAATATGTAGAGCAGGGTGACCAACAACACATTTTCCATATAGCAAAGGCTTTAAAATACATGGCTATATGGCCAGGATTCTGTGCAGCTGTCATCACTCGGTTCACCGATGCGCAGGCTCACAGCTCAGTTGTCAAACGCTTGTATAACCAATCAATAATCCAGGTCTGTTTCTCTTCAGTGGGGATTTGGGACTCAGTGTGAAAGCTAGTTAGTTGGTTGTGGCCTCTGGTTGGTTTGTTTTTACTCGAATACTATGCGAAATATTTTAATTTTATGTATACAAGAATTACACAGAAATATTATCGCAATACATTCTCATCTGCCTAGCCTTTTCCCAACTACGTTGGGGTCGCCTTCTAGTCCACAACCCAGTTACTGGGTAATACGATACCCTTTGGTAAGACTTCAGACTTTCAGGCTTATAGTGATTGTCAAAGATGCTACGGCATATCGTGCTTTCCAAGGCATGGATATGGATATTATCGCAATATACATAATTATTAATTTACTATCAATTATTCGTAATTTTAAGTTATATGTACATTTTTAAAAGGATAATTGTTTGTGCTCTCATTTTGTGGAAAGAGTTAACTTTATTGTTGTGTGCGTGTCAGTCGCTCTTTAAAAAATATTTTAAATTTTTTTCCCCTGAATTTTTACTATATAACTATTAACTATTTTTCTGAAAGAAAACCATGTCTGAAAAGCGAAGCGCAAGAAAATTGTAACTTGGCAAATATTTGATATATTTTTCAAAGAAACATACGATCTTACTTACATTAAGAAACTTCGGTCTGGTTTCCAGATTGATCGATGAAGATGTTCCATAACTTCCAACTTAACTTTGAACACGAGATATCTGATCAAAAACTCAATTTCTCAGAAACTGCTCAACTATAAATGTAGTGCCTTCACAAACTTATGTTATTAAGACATTAATATTGATATCATATTAATATCACAGGCAGCAGTTTATATTACACGTGTACAAAGTATCATATTAGTTTTTAGAGATGAAAATAGGTACAAAATACAGCAATTCTAAGTAATCTAGACAGTATTTAATAACAGAGATTTCTGCCAATAAAATAATAAAGATGAATTTAAGCATGACAAATAACTTTAAATTCAATTAAATTCTTGCTGTAAATAGCTAACTTAATAATAAAATTTCTACCTTTTGGAAAATAAAAGACTTGCCATAGGATTAAAATTATTTCTTCTTGTTGAAACTATTATTTTTATAGTTATTTCGAAGGGATTCTGCAGCTGAGTGCTCTTCCTAATACGGTTCAACATTAGGTGTATCTATTCATACACGAAATATTTTAAGAGACACAGAAGAGAGATAGAGAGGTAAAGAAGCCATAGAAATACAAAAAAAAAAAATTAAATACATTACATTAAAAAAAAAAACTTGACGAATAATAAATACTGGCTCCTTCTTATTTTTTCACATCCATTACGCTAGGCTCGACGTAGTAGAGTTACCGTCATTGAAGCTTTTAGATTTTATGGAAAATGTCTCAAGTAATTTTAAAATTAACTGTATTATCCCACTGCTGGGCAAAGGCCTCCCCTTCCCTTTTCCACACAATTCTGTCTTTCGCGAGGCGAGTCCTTACGGTAGGAGTCAAGCTCGTCCCGCCATCTTCGTCTCCGCCTACCGCGATGGCGTTGGTAAAAAACAGGTTGATAAAAAAACGGTTTTTGGCTTCTTTACCACATAGAGAAGTTTCTATGTGATGTCGATGAGTCTTCTCTTGAGGGATAGCGGAAGATCGCCCTTCATTAGGTATTTCATGGCCCAATAGCTCTTCCAGGCATTTTTGGTGTGTCTTGCAATTTGTTTGTTTTGTCTTGCCTGGAACGAGACTATTTGACCAAGATAGAGATACTCATCGGCATGCTGATCCTGCGATGCCCGCTGTTCGTCATCAATTTGGTCTTTGACATATTCATTTGAAATCCTACCTCTATGCTTGCCGTGCTGAGATCTTCTAGCATCTGAGTCAGCTTGGAAACTGAAGACGAAAAAAGGACAATATCGTCGGCAAAGCGGAGATTGGACAGTCTCTTTTGTCCAACCATAATGCCCCTTTCTGCCCAGCCTGCTGCCAGCTTTCTGAAGACTCTCTGAAGAGTTTCTCTCAAAATATTTCGTGTACGAATAGATACACCTTAAATATTCAAATACCCATAATTACATACTAATCTGAACTTTCATATTAAATCGATATCCATAAGACAATTTGAAAGCCAATCACGAAGCTGAGTTTGAGGAACCAAATTTCAGCATAAACAGTTTTAAACTAAGGGCGTGTTTAGACACGATTAGAGCGCGGAGGTAAACGAGTTTACTTCCCTGTGCTGGGTAGATAGTATCATAGGGAGTTAGTAGAGGATTAAAATATTTTGAGATGAGAGCATTATAAGGATATTATATCGGTGTGGAGAAAATTATGATTTTTTCGTGAGCACTTTTTTACGAGCGTATTATGACGGTTTAATGCCACCATGATTCCAGTGTAAGAGAGAGAGACGGAGCTTAACATGACCGATATCGTCATCCCCTTTTCGCACTGGAATCATGATGGCTTTATATAATAAAACTGACACTGCGACATGTTTGTAAAAAAATACAGTAATGTTACATTTTCTCGACTATGTATGAAAGAAACTTGTAAAATTGTTGGATGGTCACCTGTCACTTTTCAGTTTTGTTAAATCCCAACCAGTCGTACTCGTCGCTTCTCCTCCACATTTATTATGCGCACAGCCAAAGTGTGGAACTCTCTGCCAGCGTCTGTGTTCCCTTCCACATTTCACCCGTCTGCCTTTAAAAGCCAGAGTGAACAGACATCTTCTGGGCACGCTCGTTCCATCATAGACCTCATACATTGCTTTCCATCAAGCGGTTTCGAGGTCAAGTGCGGGCCCAATCAGCAATGAAAAATTAAAAAGTAAGCCCCTGTTGGCCTATACGTTTTGTGAACAAAATTAAGTACCCGAACATCATGAATGTGTCCAAAAAACACAGGCTGGCCTGACCAACTTTCCATTAGATTTATAAAATAAAAATTATCTAGATTAAATTGTCGATTTTTAGCTTCACCTTCCTACCTTATGCGTTGTTTCAATCTTTTGACTTCACTCTCACTTCCTTCAAATCTTCTTTCCGTCAAAATATCAAACAACAAGCCATCAAAAACAAGCAAATATCATAAAGCCAGCACTCTCGTCACCTGAAGCCCTTACCTCCCAACTAAAATAATTAGCCAAGTTGACAAGTTGGTGTCACACCGTACTGTAACAAGTTAATTTACGTTGAAACTGTACAAACGAAGCACCTTGTTTGAACAAGCATTTATTATGGAAGGTACACGCCAAACAAGTGTTTAGCGTGACATGTCGGGAATGTTTAAATAATGGCAGCTGATCAGAGATGAAGGTGGGTTTAGATTGGATAAGTTTGTGAGGTAGTTGACGGGTGATGGTTAAAGATTGCTGTGATGTGGTGTTTGCTAAGTTGCTAAGGGGTTTTGTAATATTTCGTTTGAATCATGTCGCAAGTTTTTTGAGGCGAAACGCATCAATCTGAGGGGCATTCCTGTATTTTTAAGAATCTGTCAAGTTTTTGACACTGATTGTCACTGATATGAGGTTGCGCATATTCTTAAAAATACAGGAGTTGCCCCTCAGATGAATGAGTTTTTAAGGCACGGTTCGTCAGTGTTGTATGGATCACTATGGAAGCTTGTTGACAGATAAGTTTCTTCTACTGTCTACCGTTTCGTACCGTAAAGAAACCGTGCCGTGTTCAAAGAGCCTAACGCCCTAATGCAGTTATCGCTTCTTCTAAGTGAAATAATATAAATGGCACGATTTTCTTCCACTATTCCCTTAATATTACTATAGCTAGCACATTTTCCGTTGCTCATAAAATAACATTGTTAGTATTAAATCAAAAGCGATGGACGTCTTGAGCGCACATTTATCATGTGAGCACAATAATGCTTGATTGTTTTGTAGGTTTTATTACTGTTACAATGGAACGTATAGTGCGGATTTAATTTAGGTTTGGTGGAAATGAAGGTTCATGAAATTTAGGTTAATAATTATGCATGTGTTCATAGGTAATTTGTACTCTGTACCCCAATTTTGTAACACACTGTCAATCTCAATCTACAGGATTTCAAAAGAAATCCATAATCCATTGCTTTATAGGTTAGAATAAATAGCTTGCGCAAGAACGTAAATAACGCAATTAATGTTGTAGAACTGTCAAAATTAATGGCATTGCCATTTTAAGTGACGACATCAAACTGACGACACGGTTGTCGCGGTGGCTGAGCGATCGGCTGCTGCGCTGCGTGTCGCGGGTTCGATTCCCGCACGGAACAAAAATTTGTATTGCCTACAGAAGGCCAATTCTCTTAATTTAAAACGTTCAAAATCTAGTCGCAGTCTCATCTCAGCGACAAACACTAATGTCAAAAACTTGTCAAAATGTAGATCAGACTGTGAACGTTCCTAAAATTACGAGAATTGCCCCTCAGGTAGTTGTTCCGGGTCTGGCTGTTTGTGTATGTGAGGTTAAATGTTAGTAAACGCATCCACGATACAGAAGTAATTCCTAGTGTGGGGCAACGTTCTTTTTTTACAAAAAAAAAAAGAAAAAAAAATGCCATAGTGTCCTTGTCCATAGTTACCATGTACCTCATATTTGTAGTAATAGTTATTACTCTTTGGCTATGCCACTACAGTTTTCTTTAAATATTTCTTAAATCATAACAACCTCATATTCTAAGTGCGCAACCTCACAAGTCACAAGACGCGTTATTACTACTCGTATGAAGCTGAAAGTTTTATGAATAAAACAAGACGTGCATGCTCCTCGCCACATATTCTGACTTCCTTGTTCCGTATTCTAGCTCCCTTGTATCCGGGTTCTATTAAAGTAGGAACTCTTATAATATACTTGAGAGCTTTGCCTACTTAGAGCACCTCAAGATTATCAAATATTTAGTTAAAATAGAAAGTTTCCTATTTTTCTATAGCTTTGTTAGGGTTTAATAGCATTCTGTACAAATAACATGGTCAAACTGTAAGGTAGGACTACGCAAAGTGTGCAAGAAACTGCAAATCATTGAAAAAAACCCCCATCGCCCGAAGCGGGGAGCTACGGCGTAGCAATGTAGCTACGACGTAGCACGTATTGTTACAATTGTATGATTTCCATGCATTCAAAATGATTTAGAAACTGTTCTTAGTTCTTACAAGCTACATGTTTTATTATAAATATTTCTGAAACACGTATGTGTTTGATATCTATAGATTGAGGTGTCTCAATCCACCATTGCTCTCAAATCCACTTGAATGTCTGAATTACTCTATCTTAGTCTACCATGCATGTAGGTTTTGATTTTAGGTATTGAGACTAAATTAGGCATCACTATGTAGTTTCTCTGTATTCGAGCGTATCAGATGGAGATTAATCTCTTAACAGGACCATAGGAGGTACAGTTTTAGTATCTGAAAGGGACAAGTGGATACATTACTAATATATCTCGTGAAATGTCTTGTGAAGTAGACCTCCACTTCAATTAATAACATAATACTTAGTTTAAACTTATTAAAAAATACATTAGAGAAGATGGGTCTTAGATCAGGACGGTACAGCGAAGAGCACTAATATGTAACCAGCAAGTCAAGCTACCCGAAACTGTCAAGTTTTCCTAATCAACCTTGAACCTTAATGGTTTAGCGATAAAGTTGAAAATCTATTAAAGAAATTTCACAGATTGTGGTAACTTGATGTGCAGGCGTCTGTACTTATACCCTGAGCAACTTTTAATATCGAATTTCTCCTACTGTATTCATTTAAATTTTATGTTGTTACGAACATAATATTTTGAACAGGCCTTCTAATCTCAAAGTTAAATACCTCTAATTTCCCTAGATTTTTGATAAGTTTTTGACATTTGTTTGTCGCCAAGATGAGACTGTGACTAGATTTTGAATGTTTTTTTTATTGGTGACATTGGCTATTTACTATTATTTAAAGTTTAGAAAAAACAAAAATTTTCCAAAACAAAATTTCTCGAATATTGAAAAAGCGAAACATAGTTCGTAGCACATAACACACACACACACACACAGGTAAAAGTTCTTTCTTATACCTGCATGTATTGGCTGCTGCTAAGAGAAAATACCTAGGATGTTTGCGAGTCTGCACGCAATTCTTTCTCCACATATTCTCTGATAAAAACAAAGGCAACGCAAACAAAATGCCTTCAAACATTCGTTTGAATGCAAACAAATTAAAAATAGATTAAATACGCTAACGGGTAAACTGCACCGCTTAACTATTACTTATTTGCAAGTTCTAAATCCACGCGATGGTTCTGTTTATATTGCATTCTCGTTTTGCTTCAAATCTATAATAGGGTTAGTACTTATTTTCTTATCATAGGGGTGCCAAATTAAAGCAGAAAAAAAAATACGCATACTGCTACAAATTACGTGACAACTTTACGTCTACGATCTCCAAAGGGCTGAGCTGATGTGTACCCTATTATGCACCCTATTTTAGTTACGGTTAAGTCCTATGTGATACGAGGTGATCCTATTGCCATCAATCGGGCAGGAATCCAGACTCTGGGCTTCTGCTGAGAAATTCTTGGTGGAAAAAATCAGTGTAAGGTATCTAGAAGTTAAGTTAAACTAATTATCTGAAAAAAAACTATCGATACAGTCATCATTTAGCATAATGCTATAGCCCAGAGAAGCGCCAGATTTTCAGTGGACACTTGCATCGACTCGTCGAATGATCCAACCAACCAAAAACACAAATTCCGAAAACGTTTGATGCTCAGTCAGTGTGAAAAGGTGGCATCCACACAACCCAACTGTAGTTCTGATTGCGGCTTAGATTGCCGCACGAAATAAGATTTGTGTGACCTATGTGAAGTAGTCTCTCAGCACCCGAACCAGCTATTTACAAAAAGTTGATTGGTTGGTATTTTTAAAGAACGTTCGCATTCGTGTTGTCAAAAAAACTTCTAATTTACCTACTTTTTCGTCGAGACATTGATTATCGCTGAAATAAGATTGCAACTTGATCAGGTATTAATGTTTTTTCATCTGGGATTTATAAATAACACTGCAATCTAGACAGAAAGAATATGTACTTTTTTTTGCTAGCCTATTTTGTGTCCCACCGCTGGCCAAAGGCCTCCCTGTCTTGTGCGATCTCTGGCCACGTTGGCCCTGCAAATGATATTATATCGTCTCACCACCTTCGCCCTGGTCTACCTGGAAGGCGATGTCCTCCTTCAGGTGTCCAGTGAGTGACGATCTTTGCCCATCTCTCCGGGTGTATTCGCACGACGCGACGTGTCCGGGCCACTCCCACTTCAGTTTTTTCTCCAACATCCGCTACTTGAGTTATGGAGCACAGCGTGGTGTTTCTAACTCGAAAAAAGAATAAGTACTACATCATATTAAACTAACTGTTATTAGTTATAGTTACAGTAACAATACAACACTTTTGTCCAAAAAAACGGAAACGGAATTGCTCTCAATACCCCATTATTAAGTATCTAGGTTATATAGAGGTCGTTATTGGGATCACACTGCCATAAATACAACGAATTCGCAATTTACCACTCGCCAACCCTACGAACCACTTGTTAGTTTCGCCTCGGTTACGTCACAGAGTAAGGAGATGTCAGAAAGACCACTGACGTAATTCTATGAGCGTAATAGAGCAAAAATATGCCAACAAAAAATCAAGTGCATTGCTTAAAAATAATTAAACAAGAGTTAAAATTAGTTTTAGTAGTAACTTTAAAAATGTACCCTTCTCACTAGATCTTGAGAGTCATGTCAACATACTAATTATTCCTTAACCAACCTAGAATCTTGGTCAATCGCGTTACTGAAAGTGCGAACTACTAAAAGTTATTTTTATAAAAGGTAACACTGCAACCGTTCTAAGCAACCCAAGGGTGTTGATAGCAAGAAAACAAACTCCTTTTACGCAACTTAGTCAGTCTACGTTTAGCATAGCACTGGAGACCAAAACCCTTACTAAAAACTGTTCAAAATCTAGTCGCAATCTCAAGTCAGTGACTATGAATGTCAAAAATATAAGTAAAATTTTTGACAGATTGACGCTCAATTTCCATTGTGAACATTGTCCCGCTTTGACAGCAGTGGTTACTTCATTAATTCGTTTGTGAGTACAATGCTAATTGATTAAAATAGTCCTTCTGGCTTAGTGTTGCGTCCGTGCAGTAAACATTATTAAAAACGGACTGCGGTATTCGCGGGTTCTTGCTCTGAGCTCTGAGTACCGCACCTAGCGGTATTATGTATGAAGCGGTATTATGACGTACAAGGCTTCTGATTGCGATTTCGAATGTTTGCTGTGTTTGAGGGGTTCTGAATATTCAATTTTACTTTCTCTTGGAGCCGTTGTGGCCTTGTGGTTTATGGATCATTAATTCTTAAGAAAGAAAGAATAAATTCCAGGTAGAAAAAACCTATAACACTTTGGCTTGGGTTTTTTCCTGGAATTTACTTTAATTTTGTAAAGAAATCAGTTTAAGAAAATAAATATACAAATTAAAGTTGTAGTATAGTAGTCGATGTAGTCGTTGTGTGTTGTTGTTAGTTGTAGTATCTGTGTATTATAGGTTGTTAACCTATTTATGTATTGGTTTACCTTTTTTATTTATAATTCAATAGTTTTTTTTTATCATCGTTCGTCTCAACCTCAACCAATGCACCTGCCATCTAATCTCTTCACCACCCTTGGTTGACTGGTAGAGAATGCCTAAGGCATTAAGTCCACCTTTGTACCTTTTTGTGTGCAAAAAGATTAAATAAATAAAAAAAAAAAATTCGAACGAATTATAGCTCCCATTGTGTTACATAATCAATTAAAAGCCTCCCTCCTACCACTACGGGAACAAGTAATGCACACGTCACTGTGGTTCGTTATTGGCGCAAGCTCGCATCGCTTTCAATGTACTCGTGCGGTCTGACGTCATACAGCCGTGATGACGTGGCTCACAACCGCACCGCACTCTACTTGGTACGGCGCAACGTATGAGCGAAAGCGGTTTTGACAAAAAACGAAAAACGCTGAATGATTTTCTGCTATTTTCAAAAGTTTGCTATTGGCCATTTTATTAGCAAGACCAAGTTAACAATAATTCAGATTATTAGCAAGAGTCACAAATATAAAACAATAAACATTTTTTTCTGGATTCCATCATCATCCACAGCCTGACTTCAGCCGCTCTAAGCGTACGAAAGATTTTAAAACTTTAAGTGCACGACAGAGGTCACATCACATACATGGAAGTACAAAAGAAACAACTGGCCTGCGGGGTAATTACGAAACACACTCTCAGTAGCAATGGCTTTAATTTTGACTGTTCAACAACATACATTGCGTCATTTATGTTGTTGACAAGATTTTTTTTCGAACATATGAAGCAATGGATTAGTCATATCCTTCAAAATGATTCAAATTGAGAATGATAATGTGTTACGCAATTAGGGTCCTGGTCAGAATTAAGTACTATCTCAATTTCATTCAACTACAAACGCAAACGATATATAAAATTAATAATGCCAACACAGACAAGAATAATACACAATGATTGGCTGTCCATTCTCTATGGGTACCACCAATCTACAAAATAACGCACACGACTGGCATGTACGCTCGCTCTCTAACACACGCGCATAGGTGAAATATCTCACCGTTTCTAATGTAGGTGTGAGATATGACGTCAGCGGTGATGACGGTGCGGCTGCAACCATGCCGCACTGAGCGTCAGTGGTGCAGTGCTAGTTATAAACTGAAGCGATTCTAATGATCAAGACATGCTTTTGGGATGTATGCTCATCAACCGTGTTATATGTACTTTTTTACAACCTAAATATAAGGTCCAAACAAAATACCTGGATAAACTTTGACAGAGCAATTATGCGCACAGCCAATGTGGTGTGGAACTCTGCCGGCGGCTGTGTCCCCCTTCCACATTTCACCCGTCTGACTTCAAAGCAAGAGTGGACAGGCATCTTCTGGGCATGCTCGTTCCATCATAGACCTCATCCATCGCTTTCCATCAGACGTGGTCGAGGTTATGAGTAGGCCCATTCAAGGAATTAAAAAAAAACACGGTACTCATGAATATTAACAGTTGTTACTGGGGCAACATTATTTGTGACTTTTTTTTTATTTTATTTATTATATAAGGACTTTTACACATTGTGGATATTAGTCCCATTATGCCCTAACCACATCTGACTGCCAATAGCTTTTACTACCTTAAAATTGGGTTGACGAAGAATCACATTGAATATGCCAACATCTAGTCTGTTTAATTCAAAAGCATTTGCTAGACATGTTCTCCCAGATTCAAATCGGACACATTCCAGCAATAAATGATATAGATCCTCACAGACGCCACAATCTTCACAGTTTGGTGAGTCAGTCTTAAAACAACAGCCGTTTCAGACGAAAACGAAATACTAACCGTCTCATTTATGGATTTTATATAAATACTAGTTGCGCCACGCGGTTTAACCCTCATAAGTATTAATATCGTGAGAATATCAGGTTTAAAAGTATCTTATCGTAATCCACATCATGGTCTGGACCCATGGCCAAATTTCATCCAAATCCATGCAGCCGTTTTAGCGGATAATCGTGATAAACCTACCGAAAATCTAATATTTTCTCTTTATACTATTAGTTTAGATTTCGTAGTTATTTGCATGGTAAAAGTTGTGTTGTAAATGATTATGACTAGGTCATCATCTGCCTAGCCTTTTCTCAACTAAGTTGGGGTCGGCTTCCAGTCAAACTCAAAACTCAAACTCAAATCATTTATTTCAATTAAACCATTTGCAGGCACTTTTGAATTGTCAAAATTAAATAGTCGGTCAGTTAGTCAGAAAGTTGAAGCTAGTCGCTCATTCCAAAAAAGTAGATCTCTATGGAGAAGAACGGGCAAGAAACTCCACGGACACTCTTTTAAATCAAGATATTATTACAAAATCCTGGGTACATTATCTTATTGCTTCTATATGTGAGAACAATGTAAAAAAGAAACAATTTAAAATATAACATTAAAAATAAGCCCTGGCAGTTAAGAGATGACCAGTCTCAACCAACTGCACCCGTTCACGAACATGACGCGTGGATCAGCACCACCCAGCTCAACTATTTTGTAGGGAACCGAATGATCCAACACACGCGCCACCATCAGTGAGACATTTAAGTGAGCATGACATATTCTCAACTGCCATGCTCTTTCAGATCAACATCAAAATATCATAAAAAACGGATCCATGGTTCTTACATTTACAAAATTTTAAAAATGCTTCATTTTATACAAAACTATAGTTTGCAATATAAAAAGAGACTACCAATCAGAAAGAGGTATTTAATATTGAAATATTCAAAATTAATCTTGATTGAATAAAATAAACATTAAGTTCGTAATGTCAGAAACACTAAAAAAAGGGGAAGCATCTCCTCCAAATATTGAAATTGTGATCAACTAGTGAGCCCTAAGTGCCTGTGGAGCACGACCAGCATTAAGCCAAGCATTTTTATCTACGATATAGGTACTCATCCAACTTATAATATGCTTGTCTACACAGTGTGCGTTTAATGCATGTTTTAAATTTCTTCTCATTTAGTTGAAGAATAACGAGGGGTATTTTATTATAACATTTTACACAGTATCCCATAAACGAAGTTTTTACTTTAGACAATCTGAAGCGCGGTTGATGTAGTTTGTTCCTATTCCTAGTGATAAAATTATGCCTGTCACTTATCTTACTAAACAGATGTAGATTTTTTCGAACGTACATAATGTTTTCGTATATATATTGACAAGGAACCGTCATGATGTTAATTTTTTAAACAGCTCTCTTATAGATTCGCGTCTGCTGACATTGTAGATGGCTCTGACAGCCCTCTTTTGCAGAATTAAGATATAATCAATATCTGCAGCTCGTCCCCACAGCAAAATACCGTAAGACTTGATGCTATGGAAGTAACTAAAATAGACCACCAGCGGTATCCACGTCTGTTAATTGACGGATCTTCCAAACAGCGTAAGCGGCTGAACTTAGCCGCTCTGGCAAGTGATGGTAGGTGAGGACCCCACTGCAGCTTTGAGTCAAGCGTGATCCCCAAGAAAACCGTATTTTCGACGAATTCAAATATCTCCCTATTCAATACAACGTGACATAAACTACTTCTAACATTCGGTAAAGCGAATCTAATGCATTTCGTTTTTTTTTTTTTTCATTTAATACTAAATTATTTACAGTAAACCAATCATGGACCATAAGCATAGTGTTATGTATGTACGTCGTCAAGCTCTTGTGCACGTCTGTCTACTTTAAAAGTCAGTGATGTGTCATCAGCAAAGAACACCATTTGTGGTCGGGTTTTTAGTATTTGGAGGTATGAGGAACAGGGTGTAAAGTTCTACTAGTAGTACTCATCCTCCGTTGAAAAGGGAGGATCCTCCGATCAGACGGGTGTTGTGTCTGGCGGGCAATTGCCCAACGATTGTTGGGAAATTGTATCTATGCTAATTGCGCGGTAAACTCTGCTTGCGAGATGCAGGATTTGCGTGACGTCGTTGCGGCGTAGATACCGCTACAAGTAAATGAGGTAAATCATTTATATTATACTAAAAGTAGGTACGGCTCCAATATTGAGCCCTGCGGTACACCCATTTTGACTTTTAACCCCAATGAATTCACACCGTTTATTTGAACTCGCTGAAATCTATCATTTAAATATGATTTTATTAAGTTAAGAGCTATTTTACCCAGTCCGTAATGCTCAAGTTTCTCAATAGCAGTGTTTGTGTGTGTGTTGTGTGTTCATGACTAGGTATTACACAATGTAGTACACATTATTACATAATATAGTACATAGGCTTCAGGTATTTTATTTAGACCTAAATATAATAATACATAGCGCCACTACATCAACTGTTAAGGCGCTTACAAGCTAGCGAAATAGTTGAAGTATGTTCCTCACTTTATAAACTAGTGAACCTACTCTAGCGCAAATAAGCTTAGTTATTGCAAGAACGCTAGTAATTTGCAACTTATTCAGGGAAATGAAAGGCTTACTACATTATACAACATGTCACGGAATTAACGCACTCCAACAAACATCCCGATGGGAATATTATGTTATAACCATAATACATACGCTGATTTTAGTATTACGATTAAAATATTGTTTATTTATCAAACAAGTTATTCTGATTGTGGGAGAAAACTGTTGTCACATTACAAATCTACGCACGCACACAGTCGCACGCGTATAAGTCATTCGTGGATCTTTGACAGTCGTTACGGGTCGTCAGAAGCCCGAAAGTCTGACAACCAAGGGATCTTACCAAGGGCTATCGGATTACCCAGTAACTGGGTTGTGGAGGTCAGATAGGCAGTCGCTCCATGTAAAATACTGGTATTCAGTAGCCTCCGGTTAGACTGGTAGCCGACCCCAACATAGTTGAGAAAAAGCTAGGCAGACGAAAATGTAGCTTAGTAGAAGGGAGCTATCACGAACTATAGTTCAATAAACCACGTTTTCATGGACACTGAAGACTTATATTTCATTTACGATCCTTTTCGCAGAATCAGCGGCTCATGACAAAACAATTATTTTAAAAGTGGGTAGTTATTTGTTTGCCTTTATGCTATTAATTAGTAAGAGGATCTCATGCATGCAAAATACCCGTTCAGTGATCAAATAATGTAATGTAAATATCGCTTGTTTTGCACAATGGAGGGCGCTTGAAACAAAATACATTAATTTGCTTTTAAAGGAGCAGCAAAAATTAATTAATTGCAGCATTAATTTGCTTTTTTGCTTTTTTCGCCGATTTTGTGCTCCTAAAAATATAAAATGATTGCGCTTTTTGTGAACCTCAAATAATTTCTGCTTTGAGGTCATAAAAATATTAAATTGTCAAGTAAGTACTAACTTAGATGTAATACTCGCCGGCCAATGCCACGGCAAAACTCGCTTCGCTCGCTCGGCTCGCACGCGGTTTGTCACAGTTCCAACCTAATCAAACCCGTTTGGTCGAGGTACCCTACCTTAGTTACTGCGACCAACTGTATGAAATTGACAGGCAGTAAAAAGGGGCTAAATTATTTTAAAAAAAGTGTCCATCATTAGAAGGCCAGTAAGTAGTCATCAGCTGGTTACTGAAGATGTAAATAGCGCGATCTCTAAAGTAGTCCACTGGTTCAATGTTAATAATTTACTTTTAAATGAGAAAAAAACCAAATGCATTAAGTTTACGCTACCTCACGTTAGGCAGGTGAAAATGAATGTGTTGATAAGGGGTGGAGAATTGTATCCTGAAGACAGCACAGTATTCTTGGGCATAACTTTGGATGCTAAGCTTCAGTGGGGTCCACATATAGATAAATTGTCAAAAAAGCTAAGTTCCGCAGCATACGCTGTTAGTAAAATTCGTAATTTAACTGATATAGAGACAGCCCGTTTAGTGTACTTTAGCTATTTTCATAGTGTAATGTCGTACGGTATTCTATTGTGGGGAAATGCCGCCGATATTCAGACTATCTTTGTTTTGCAGAAGCGAGCTGTCACTCGCTCAGAAACAAATTTAAAGAGATTAATGTTATGACTGTGTCTTCTCAATATATTTATGAAAATCTTTTATATGCCCATATAAAATTGTTTAAAAAATATAGTGATATCCATGATATAAATACTAGGAACAAACACAAATTTGTTGTACCTACAACAAGGCTCAAGAAAATAGGTGGCTCGTTCAGATGCCAATGTATACGCTTTTATAATAAAGTTCCAAGCCCCGTTCAAGATCTAAGCCTTCATAAATTCAAATCATTCATTAAACGTAAGTTCTGCCAGAAAGCCTTTTATACCGTTAAGGATTATATCGAGGACAAAAAGGCTTGGGATTGAGCTGCTTCCAATTTTTTACCAATTTAATGATCTTATTTTTCTGTTTTGTTGTTGTTTTTTTTTTTATATTCTCTTTGACATTAAAGAATTTTACATATACTATGACATTTGCTTACTTTGTAAAGTATTCTATTATTTTATTTATTGTAAATGTGAAGACTATGTGGGTCACTTTATTTTTATTATATTTTATTTTTCTCACTGTTCTCTTAGTTTATGTCATGGTCTGGCAGTTTAAGTAATTAATGGGGCCTACCCAAATGTCCTTTCTTTGGTATTGTTCGTCGAGTCGTCGATCTCCTTAAGTTTTGAGTTGAGTTGCACGATTTCCAACAAATGCGTGTACTGACTGGACAGGTCCTCTCAATCTGTGTGGTTCTTTCCTCAAAAGACCATCTCAGACATACACCTGCATGGTCTTCATATGATCTGACAAAGATTATGTCTGGACTTTAAAAGAGACTGTGACCTCTGAGTTTGTTTCGGCCTTTCTTCTCAGACTAGTCAGATAGGAAACGCCGACCTCATCTAGTTTTAAAATATGATTGACGTGTAAAGTGTTTGTACAAACCTACTTACAAAATAAAATCATTTATCATTTATCAGTATTTAGAGGAGCAGTTAAATATTTCCCGTTTCTAGCCAACCTCAATGAAAGAGGAGGTTATGAATTCAAGGCCTATTATGTACTACTGAAACTTTTGAGATTGATAGTAAGATTGGTAGTTGATTCATGGTTGATGATTGCATAGATTATATAGATTGGCTTTTGTGCTTCGAGTTGTTAAATAGATTCCCTTATGGTACAATCATTATTTTTTGGTCTACGGATAGTTTTCTCTAAAGACGTTTGTATATGTAAATGTATCATTCGCTATACAAGGGATTTCCTCAAGATTGGTAATTGATTGACACTGAGTACCGACTTGAATAGGTATAGTTAGGCCCGTATAGAACCTCACTCAAGACTCAAGCATTACTTAAAACTAGTTTCAACCAATCAAATGGCTTGAAACTAGTTTTAAGTAATATTTGACTTTTGAGTGAGGTTCTGTAATACGGGTCTCTATCTCGTAACTGCCTTATGACCTTAAGGTTGGGGTCTCTTTAATACAACAATTAAATTATATTTGTCTACCTAACAGCTCAGTCGTTTCAATTAGTAAGCCATTACGAGGTCATCTTCCCTTATGGGGGATTTACACTAGGTCGATGTTCATCATGCGGTAGGTCGCCTCACAAGCCGAATCACCACCCCATTTACACAGGTCGATAAAATTAGCAGGTGACTAGTCCATTTTGCATCAAAATGTCGACCTTCATGCAGTGGGCGATCGCCTGCGACTGAGCATTTTCACGGCCGATTTTAGTCACCAGTCACCTGCCGCATGCGACCTGTCGGGCACGACAAAAGTCTAAGCCTACTCTACTTTGGAACTTGAAATTATAGTCACCTGCGACCTAGCCGAATTGCTATTTAGACAGTAGATTTTCACCGTGCGGTTAAAATCGTGCGGCTATGGTTACCTGTGTAAAGCCCGCATTTCATTTTAGGTTTCATTCTATTTTTAGCAGACAATGATATGGACATTGTCTGCTAAAAATAGAATGAAGCCTTTCGATTTTAAATCAGCACACAATGTATCCGTTCCACCATACGGCTACTTACAGCTTATAATCTTGCTACAATTTCTATTTCTATTCAACTCAAAGCATATAACCTCGAATCCCGAAGACGGGTACCGACTGCCCTAACCTCGGGCCGAGTTATCCTCGGTCCGTTGGGCTCGAAAGAGGACTGTTGCTACGGTAACGGACTTTGATATCAAACCATGTGAGAGAAAGAACACTATTGAATTACATGTAAAAGTGTATTGAATTCAGTCGGGCAGTGTGGCGGTTGACCAGTGTTTACGTTACGCTAGGCGAGGCTGTGCTATGGTATTTTTTTGTTTTGTGCTGGAGCTAATTAATTTATTTAAAAAGGTACCCCTATTGGTATACTTTTTACTTACTTACTTACTTTTAACTTAAGATATATGGTACACACTTATACAGTCGCCCATAATTAAAGGTTCACTAGCAATCTTAGAAATAGGTGATAACACAAAATAATAATAAAATTAACACGTTGACTGCCAGACAACCGATACAATAGAAAATCTGCGGCAGTCAACGACTTAAATGCCTAGAGCCTTTAATTTTATGATTTAGAAATTATGGCAAAATACTTCATGAACTTAAAACTAATAACATAAAGGAAAATGAAATTAGAAGACGAACAATATTGTAATTTGGTCAACGTTTTTGTTAACTTAAGACTCAGACATCTTAGCGGGTCGATAGCAATCTAAATGGACTCAGCTACGTGAAAGTACAGAATTCGGCTACGTGTTTGGCGCCATCACCAGCGTCCATCAGTTCCTGTAACGTACAGCTGACAGGACACGCAGGACACGATATTAAGTGTCCCATCGTTTGTGGAATCACAGTTACACTCCAAGGCGTCTAGGAATTTCCACCTGAACAGGTTTTCCTTGCTTCGGCCAACCTGGGTCCGGAGTCTATTTATAGACTTCCAGGTACCCAAGTTACTCATATCCAGATGGGAAGGTCCTCAGCGGGTGGGACGAAAGGTTTGGGTAAGGAAGCACAGTCTCGCCACAGCTTCAGTCTTACTTGCGATCGTTCGCCAGTGAGTGGGACGACAAAGTTTAAAAAACTGTTTCGACTTTTAAGCCATTGTGGCACAAGGATGTTGTCGTGCAAAGGGTGTCGTGTGTCGGAAACCATTTTGGCTCTTTTGCTGGAGCTTGCCACCGCTCTACGAGCCCCTGGTGGCGCTATTCCTGCCAGTGGACTAAGACATAAAAATTATAAATAGAACCAAAAATGAGATCATAAAAAAAGTATAACTTCTAAAATAAAGTTTAAAAACTTGAAGACTTTCCCAAGATATAGTTTTTTGAAAGATTAGAGTTTCCAAAATATACTAACATAACAATTAGCTAAGCTAAGTATAATACAGTTTTTTGAAAGATTTTAGACTGATTAGTTCAAGGTTTTTGTAATTTAAATTGAAGGTGGTATCCGAATTATGAACATTATAATCACTGCTAAAAAGTAACTTCGCAAGATTTCACAGTAAGTTTATCAAAAGTATTTCTTTCTTTAAAGGAAATATAAATTTTATTAGAGTTGAAACTTTTTACAGCCGATTCGGTGGCTTTGAAAATATTATTTGAAAACTTTGTCCGGTTTTTGGTGAAGTAAGACAAAGTTCCAATAATTTTAACACCAGCTAAATAAAACTGTACGTTTGAAACAATACGTAGCAAATCTTAACGGATATTCTATCACTTATCTGTAACACTGAACACACTATAAGCTGACTAGTTTTTGCCCGCGGCTTCACTCGTTTGGAGGGCGGAAATTATACCTCGGGAATGTACTATGGAATAAAAAGTATCCTATGTTCTAACCTAGCGGGGTAATTGCGTAACACATAACATTTTGACAGTTCAACAACATTCATTGCGTTATTTACGGTGTTGAGCAGACAAATAGGGACAAATAGATATAAAAAATATTTTATTTTTTTCGAATTATTTATTTTATTTTATTTATTAGGTCTACCAACAATTGTTCACACTAATCTACAAACAAAAATAAAACTCTACACAATGCAACAATTACTTAATTAATCAATAATCTCATCTTAATTAATTATGAAGCAATGGATTAGCAATATCCTTAAAAATCATTCAGATTGTGATTGAAAGTATTACGCAATCGGGGTCCATGTCTACCTGAGTGCCAAATGTCATCCGTCCAGCCGTTAGAGGTCTATCCACACATATCAGAGCCGTGTCCGGGACGTGACAGGGCTCTTTCACACAAAGGCAGGCACTGAAGCTCCGTCGCCATCCCGACGTATGTGAACGAGTTCATATAAAATGTACACACCGATATTTTTTTGAGCCCCTGACGGAGCACGGCCCGTTCACATCCCGGACACGGCCCTGATATGTGTGGATAGACCTTAAGACGTGAAAAACAGACAGAGTTACCTTCACATTTATAATATTAACTAGCTGCGCCTCGCGGTTTCACCCGCATAAGTTTTGATCCCGTAGGAATATCGGGATAAAAAGTTTTTGTAAGCAGGGTATGTGTGAGGAGGTAAGACTAAGGTAATAGTAAAAAGATAAATATAGGATTGAGTTCTTCTAACTAACAGGGAAGGTGAGAATATCTAGTGAAACCCTACGCGCGTTGTATATCGTCTGAGTGGTGTGCGGCCCGCTGACGACGCCAACACAGCTAAACAAACAATACACGCAGCCCAAGTCCAGCAAGAGGCGAGGTAACCGTGACCGACTTAAGTCGATGCGGGGAGTACACTCGGAGCGTGCCGAACTCGAACTGCTGCTGCTATCTTCTGAGTGGGGCTATAGGACTGGTCGTGGCCACGGCGGGGACGCGTTGCGCGGGGAGGAGGTCTTGACTCGTTGGGGCGGTCGGACGGCGCGGGAGCAGCGATGACGCGTTGATGTGTTCGCCGCATTACAATATGTTAGTTCTGGTTATAAACTATCTGTGTGCCAAATTTCATCCAAATCCGTTCAGTAGTTTTTGCGTGAAAGAGTAACAAACATCCATCCATCCATACAAACTTTCGCATTTATAATATTAGTAGGATTAGTATGAAGTATGGATTTGTTTTGAAAGACATAATATCGTCACCACTGGATACCCAACCTAACATCTCTACCATCACAGAACCGGATAAACTTTTTATAGCTACTTTATATTTTCGCTACCACGCGTTCAGGGATTTTTGACTCAAGTAAGCAGTTTGTCAAAGGATATGCTTGCACGTGTCAATTGGTTCTTACTCGACTGCAAAAAGGGTTATTTTTCACAGAAGGCTTTACTTTAGGGTTCGCGTGAATTGACTTATCTTGATATAAGGTTGTTTTTGATTGTAAAAGGTAAAGGGTCCGATTATTTATAGCTTTAGTAGGTATAGCTTAGCTGTGTGTCTGTTGTTACACTATTTTGGCACCAAAGAGTTGTATTAATTGATTTAAAGTTAATGCTTTAGTTATTTGAAGTCTATCTATAAAAAAAAACATATTGTTAGGCATAAAAGCCCACAGGGTGTTAGTATCTATGACTGAAGCTTTTCTTCAAGTTGTTTTTGTTTTCTTAAATTTTAATCCATTGCTAAGTAATTTAGGTAATACACTAGCAGCACCCCGCGGTTTGGCCCGCATAAGTGTCGATCCCGGGATAAAAGGTATCCTATGTGTTATTCTGATATATAAGCTATATTACTGTAAAGTTTCATCAGAATCTGTATTGAAGTTTTAGCGTGAAAAATTAACAAACATCTCCATCCATCCTCACAAAATTTCGCGTTTATAATTTTAGTAGGAGTGTAGGAAGTAAGGTTTATTTGCATGTTGATTAAGACATAAAGGAAAAAGGCAAGAGAAGAGCTCATTGGACAAATCATCAACAACATCAAAAAAATTCATCCGCATCACTGTCAGTGGGAAAAATGCCCAAGAGGCTGGCAGCTTTGCCACGTTGGATGGCAATGCTGATTCTTTGACCTAAAAATATGCTAATTCTCTGGTCACGTGAGGAAACATTGTTTTAATTATTTTAGCAACACAACCGACTTAATAAGCTTATTTTTTTAGTGTCTTATGCATTTAGAAAGTCTATTGTGATGTGATGTGAAATAGTCTGTGTATGTATTGTATTGTTGTTTGATTCAACCCTTCACAACACAACAAGATCGACCACACAATGTGCGAGTTTATTTCTATTTAGTTTAGAATGTATATGCAGTTTAGTTTAGTTTTATTTTACCTCCGCCCACGCCGTCTACCCACTTGATATCTAATAATACTATTCTATTTTCTATCTATTAATAAAGTTGAAAAGTTTGTTTGTTTGAACGCGCTAATCTCTGGAACTACCAGCCGGATTTGAAAAAATATGTTTGTTGTGATGGCCCAATTCCTAAGAAAATTTTAAGCTATAACGCTAGGACCCTTAGGAGCCGAGTAGATACAGCAAAAAAAAAGTAGTTTAAGATAAATAGGAGATAGAACAACCTTTGTTTTTCCTAAAAATAGATGGTAAAGTCTTATCTCTGCGTAAACAACAAACGAGCTCACGGTAAGATCTTCTAAAAATACGGGCCATTGGGCTCCATCATCATAGGTGAAATGACTGACCCAATCAAAAGAGGAGCATTTCTTACATGTGTGTCTTTATCATTGACAATAGGAGTGCTGGTCTGCCACTCCTTAGGGAGCTTTAGAGCCATCGCGTTAACGACGAAATTTAATTGAGTAAGCTCTACAATAAAGGACACAAAACAAACGCCTTCAGGTAACTAAAAAACTTTCTGCTACTGAAAATTTCCGACAATCGTCACCTAAGTGTTTACTTAACTGATTACCTCGCCAAGTCCGCAAAGTTGCGCCAAGTTGCGCCAAGTCGCACCAAGTACTGCCAAGTTTCCCCCATACACATTTAAAGGTGTTTTGAACCAAGTTTTTTTACAAAAGTTCTTTTTTTTTCTGTTTCCGCGGTGCCTAAGGAAAAGTTTGCTGTTGATCTGATTGGGACTCCACTTGGGATTCGCATTTCGGCCGTGATTTTTTCACACCGTCATCTTTTAAGAAAACCTGGTTACGGAATAAGTATTTTTGTGTTTTTTTTCCTCCTTTTGATTCGTTTCTTTGAGTAATTCTTGCTTTGTGAGCAAAGGGGCTTGCGAGACAGGTGCCTTTGAGCATGAGTGCTTTTGTAATCTTTTATTAAAGAAGTTGCAAGTCAACGGTTCTCGAAATATTGTTAAATAAATATAAGGCTGTAAAAGAGCGAAAAGCAATTAAATTACATTGTGACTCTGTCGTGCCGATCACTTTTTATGATTTTTTTATTGCAATTTTTCCCCTTTTTGGCTCTTACTAATTTTAATTTTTTTGTATGTTGCTATCGCTTGCTCACTTAAAAACAAGGTTCTAGCCGAAGAATTTAAACAAAAATCTCAACTTTCCAATATAATACGCCTCGATTAACCGGTTGAATGCCCTAATTACAGAAACAATTAAAAAGCCATTGTCTCGCGCGGATCCACGTTCCGTCGAATTATTAATCTTCATTTACATGCACATGGAAGCCGACCCCAACATAGTTGGGAAAAGGCTAGGCAGATGATATGACTACACATTGTAGGTATATATAACGCTACGTACCTTGTAAGATACTTTTAGAACACTGACCAACTAGTATCTGACCTGCGCTGTGGTTGACTGCGGCGCTGTGTGGCATATCGTATCCTGTCATGTGAGCTTCAGACTGTTGCATCCTACACAACCTATACGGTACGGTACCTGCGCAGCATTTGGCCTTTCAGTATTGCGAAAACGACGGCAGACTTGTTTCAAACCTAAATGGTTTCGCATATTGCAAAAGTGATTCCTGCTATTGAAAGCATGACGTTTCAAAATAGGCTTTATTTAACATACCTATCTGGCCCTTTTAATAATAATTATTATCAGATTCTCAAAAAGGTTGAAGGAATACAATACATTGTGAGGAAAGCGGTATGACCTAGAACCAAAAATTCGAAGACATGTGCCAACCCGTCCAATTCATCTACCAACCCGCACTGGGCCCGCGTGATGGATTACGGCCCATGCCCTCTCACAGAGAGGAGGCTTGTGTCCCAGCAGTGGGAACATTATTTGCTGATTATGCTATGCTATGCTATTAGATAACTAAAGTTGGTCTCACGTTATTGTTCCTTCCATAACTAATAGTTTTTAGCAAACCTAAGCCACATATTTTTTTCACCTGCAATTTACGTTTTTTACTTCAACCTTAACACACACCTCTACTAAAATATATAACTACTCCAACCATAGTTTGGTCCTCCGGTCCGCAGCCTCTTATCATTATTCAAAAGACCGCGAGCGATTACGGTAGCAAAAATCTCTGGAAGCAGCCGCAGACGTACAGACGAACGTACATCTCATCAAGGATATATGGGGCTCGCACTCTCATTTACTGACACACGGAAGCTGGGAAACGGGTAGTTGGAGTTTGATTCGGCTTCCACTCTAACTGGATCCAGCTGAATACCAGTATTTTACTTGGAGTGACTGCCTATCTGACCTCCATAACCCAGTTACTGGGTAATACGATACCTTTTGCTAAGACTGTTTGTCAGACTTTCGGGCTTTTTTTTCGAGTTTTTTTTAGTACCGACTGTCAAAGATCCACGAAAGACAGCCTAGCTAGACACGCGCCATCTTGGATTTTCATTTTGACCTCACTCTCGGCTTCGGCACCTATAAGTATGCTACACTATACCTAAAAGTATGAATACGTAAAATAAAAAAAACCCGCTACAACTGATTTACATAACTAAAGACATTTTACTCCTCTCAAAAATTTACAGCTTAAAATTACCATAACTTCCCTTACCTCTAAAACCAGCTCAGTATTTCTTTCCGTTTGCCATCCTACTTAGTCGTAAGTCATCGCCACGCCTCCTCGCTTTCTCATTAAAAGCTGTGTATTAGAACTGGTAATGTCTTGATTATCATATTAAGTGTCGCCCTCTGCACAGAATTAACATGGAGTCTTGGACAGGTAGCTCCTTCTTACTTTATGCCTGACTTAAGTGTAGGTAATTCTGTCTTTATGTAAAAACTTTTTCATGTTGTGATGTGTTCTGAGATAATTCGGCTCGTTAGTATCTTTGTTCATAAAATTTTTAAATTTAAACCGTCTTTGTTAATTAATCAGACTTTGTGATTATCTATGAGTCCTGTAATGAAGCAACTGAAAATATCTAATACTAGCTGCGCCCCGCGGTTTCACCCGCATAAGTTTCGATCCCGTGGGAATGTCGGGATAAAAAGTATCCTATATGTTAATCCTGGTTATAAACTATCTGTGTGCTAAATTTCGTCAAAATCTGTTCAGTAGTTTTTGCGTGAAAGAGTAACAAACATCCATACATCCATACAAACTTTCGCATTTATAATATTAGTAGGATCAACCAATCTCATATCTAATCCCACTATCTTACTAATATTATAAACGCGAATGTTTGTGAGGATAGATGGATGTTTGTTGATCGGATTTGGATGAGATTTGGCACACAGATAGTTTACAACTAGGATTAGCTTTTAACCCGATATTCCTACGAGAGCGAAACTTATGTGGGTGAAACCGCGAGGCACTGCTATTATCTTATAACTCATCCTGTAGTATAAATATTTGCCAGTCAACCGGAGTGGCTGAGGGCCGATTGCCCAATGTGTGCTGAATGTTCATCGCAACACGTGAAAGACATAAAAAAACAATAGAATGCAAGCCAAAACAAAAAAAAAACAAACTCACAAACAAAACCATCGCACACGGTCCCCCCACTACTTGCAACCCGTAAAACTTACAGATTTATTCCTAACTAAAGACACATAACTCTTCGTTACAAGCACTCTTCATGATATTCTTTATTTGCGTAAGCGTAAAAGGAAATGCACCGTGTATTTTTCGTTCCCTGACATAAATAGCATTTATTTTGTAGAACTTAATTCTGATGTGTGCATCAGCTTGAGTGCTTGTTTTAAGTTAATTGGGTTATATAGCTTCTGATATATGCAAATTGTTTTCGCAAAGGGGAAGAACAAAATTGAAATATTTTGTAGAGAAAGAGCCAGTTTAAAAGCTAGTAGGTACCTAAATGGGGCTGCTTAGGTTCTCCTTTTTAGTCGTCTATCAAGCCAAAGCTGCATGAGGCTCAGAATTTTTGATGCTTAGCCTTTTCTGACAGTTAAAGTATTAAATTTTGCACGATTATACGAGTACTACCATTAATCCGCACTCTAATGAATTATCACACTTTCAATCACAATCTGAATCAATTTGAAGCATATTGCTAATCCATTGATTCATGTGTTCGATTTTTTTTGCTCAACAACGTAAATAACGCAATAAATGTTGCCGAACTGTCTTCCGGCTCGCTACCTGTCTGCGTTTGGGCGCTCCTTGTGGGGCTCCGCATCGCTGTCAGTGCGGTGAAGCTGTCGACTGCCTCGGACACCATGGCCTGTCCTGCAGTAGGGGCGCAGGTCGAATAGCACGGCACGCCAGCATTAATGACATCATCCATCGTGCTCTTGTCACCGCCGGGGTGCCAGCTGTTTTAGAACCCAACGGCCTGGCAGGCGACGATGGGAAGAGACCAGACGGAATGACCATAATGCCCTGAAGTTAGGCAGACCTTTGGTGTGGGATGCAACATGTGTTGACACCCTTGCGCCATCCCATCTTCCTAGCACGGTGGGCTGTGCTGAAGCGGATGCTGCTAGTGCAGAAAACCTCAAACAGCGAAAATATTCCAGCCTGATTGGGAGTTATATGTTCGAGCCGTTTGGGGTTGAAACACTATAGGGCCATGGGGTCCGAGTGCCCACTTGGTTTTTCGAGATATCGCCAAGCGATTAGTCGACTCACATGACCAGAGGGCTGGCCTGTTTCTTGGCCAAAGAATTATCTTCGCCATACAACGTGGCAATGCTGAATTAACCTTCAGTTCAGCTTCATAAAACACAAAATTACTTCAATACTCACGTTACACCATCCAAACAACTCGACCACCAAGTAGTGATTCATCTCACTCACCAATAAATCCAATCATCCGATAACCCATCAAATCTATCAGATAAAAACTCGGTTACCAACAAAATGGTCGTTCCCCGAACACAAATCGAAGACTAACGCGCGGATATGGCGTCATAACTTTAAAAAAATCGCCAGAAACCATTTACATTGGGCATCAATTTAGCGATTTCCGTACCTTATGCATCCCTCCGGCGACGAGGGAGGAATACGTGAAATATGTATGACAGGCTGAATGGTGCAAGGTAGACGCGGTAGCGGGTAGAAAAAATCTGCGAGCATCTTTTAAAGTTCCGTACTAAACCTTCCTTTTTCACTTCTTATAGTGGCGATCAAGGAATAATAACACTAACCCCTTTATAACAAAACAAGGTTTCTTCAAGGTTTCTCCAGATCAGGTTTAAACCACCGAACCAGTGATTGAATTAAGAACGTAACGAAATGCAGTTCTCTATACAACAATTACAGTTTAGTTCGGTGCTAAGCTGTTGTCATTTTAGTATTGAGAAGTTTTCCTAGGGCTGATTGTTCCAAGGCCAGATAATTGTAACTAGGAATAATTTTGAAATTTTGGCAGTTGTTTCATACAACAACTGTCAAACGTCAATTTTATTCCTCGAATAAAATTTATCTGGCGTTGGAAAAATCAGCCCTACATCGAAATAAAGTTCGAAATACAAAAACTGGTTCAAAAGTTTAGGGTAAAACTAAAGGTAGATTTCGTTTTTTAATAAGACGGTAAATGTCCTATGGGTTTCCATCAACGTGGTGGTTATTTTACTTTCATTTGACCAATCATTTTAGAGGGTAATATATGGCCTTTTTCGATGACTGCCATCCTACTTATAGAGAGCAAGGAATGGTTTATCATTTCATTAAAGCACTATGAGAATATCAATTAGGTGTGCATTTATACATTGATATTAAAAGTCTCTATAATACTTTCTTATGGCAAGTATGCTGGAAGAGATTTCTTTAGAAATAAGCATCACCTTTGTACTTATTATCCTGTTCTTTTTTATTCTTGTCTTGTTATATAAATGTGTGTACATAAATGGTAAAATAAATAAATAAAAGTACAAGTCCGTAGCCGACTGCAGACGACAGCAGCAGGCGACATGTCGCCGCGACACTACTGATTTCTATGTATTTTTATGAAATACGTGGCAGACGACGTGTCGCTAGCTACGGAAGGTATTTCATAGAAATACATACAAATCAGTAGTGTCGCTGCAGTCCGCTACAGACTTGTACCTTTAGCATACGAGTAGCTTTATCTCTCAGTTCAATCAATCCAAGCCGTGACCCTCGATCAATACTTATAAAACGTCTTAACCCTTTAAAAATTAACTCCAAACCATACTCCGTATCTCTCATTACTTACTCCACAATATCCGAAGCACCTATATTTTGCTATACACGAAAAATATGTTGTCGAAAATGGTTTACCGCGTCGCGTCGGCCGCGTCGCTCGCATGTGTCGTATACTGTGTGCTTTATTGCTTTCTTGTTTTTCCACTGATTTGTGTTTCAAGTTCCTTCGCACCCGTTTAATAGGCTCAAATTATGGGATGTTAAAATGAGGGTGTAACAAGGGAAGAGTAAAATAAAGTACGTACGAATTGTGCTCGGAAAGTGGAGTGATGGATTATGAGCTAAGGAGAAGTTGTATGTTATGGCTCGTTGTTTTGAAACGCTTGTCACGGAGTTATATCAGCGCGAAGATATTTATAACCTTACATGATTCTCTCAAAAGTTGTTTCAGCAAAAGATGGAAAGATAAATTGCGATAATCACCATGCTTTGTAGGCTAGTAATGATCACAGTTTTGCAAGAGGACACTGCTTATCCTCTCGACGTAAACTTGTCGCCTAGGCTTAGCTCGATGGAGTTCTAGATAAATGAAAATAATGATCCTGACTCTGTCTTTACATCACACTTGGTAGTCTTAGTATTAACGCTTCTTGGCATTTATCCAAAAAGCCAACACGGTGGAAAGAGGTGACTGGATCATATATTTCTACCCTTCTTCTTTGATTTTACGACTATAGTTTGTTCCAAAAGTATCTGATAAAAATGTAAACGAATGGATCTGAAAACGTACCTGCAGATACCCATTTGTACTGACACGTACAAATTGCATACTTCCATTTGTTTATTTGAATAATTCTACCCGAAATTCTCATTTTTAAATCACCTTAAACGACAGTTGAAGTTAATTTTAATCTAAAGCCCCAACTTTTGTCGATGAGTTTTCAATTACAATTTAATAATGTTATTGAAACAATATTTTGTTGGAAAGAGATACCTATAAAGTTGAATCTTCTAATTACAGATGAATGTACTTATTCCTTTGTGTGAGTGATTGGGTAAGAATTTAACATGTACAGGATTTGTTTACTCTTTCATCACATAAGTTTTGAAACAGACTTTAAATTAAAATATTCAGTTTAACAAAATGCCCTATATATTATATTAGAGCCAGGAATTTGAGATCATTTTCAAGTTATGGAACAACAAACTGAATGTCATACTTAACAAAGCTCAAATTCCATTGCAACCAAACTTACAAACTTCTCAGGACCTTTTTGTTACAAATGGCCGCTCAAAAATTAACTTAAATACATTTTAATAAGTATACATTTTTTTAAGTCACCCTATTTGTCGAAAGAGACTGGATCCTGCGACACAGGATATCCTAGTGCGGGATCCAGTGTCAAACCTATATGTAACACTTGTATTTTGAAGTCAATAAACTTATTATTAAACTTATTATTTTGATAAAGTACATAACTGATTAAGTGGCGATGAAAGATGATGATGAGTGGTGGTGTGTAAATTGAGATTATGAATACTGCTATAGATACCCTGGAGTGCCCTAAAAACAATTAAACACTGCATTGCGTAGCTCAAACGAGAGTTTATCATTCGCAAACAGTTGGTCTACAGGTAAACAGAACCACACCATAGACTAACACAGAATGGTTCAATGCGCACAGCACCACAGTTATAGTGCTTCGTACGGATGCGTGCACCGAATGATGCACTGTGGTTTGAAGCATCTATAGGTATGTACCATTTTGTGAAAGGAGAATGTACTCGGCTAAATAGAACGAATATTCTGTGAAATACCCGCCGTTAGCTTTGTTTGATATCGAATTTCATAGCGTTTACTGACATCGATATTCAGTATAAGCTCGATTTCCGATTACGATTCCGATTGTACATATATTGTATTCAATCAAAATGATAATGCTTATGGGTGTTCTGTGAAATAGTGAAGGCTGTAGTTTGGTTATAACAATGACAGCCAGTGATTGAAAATTAATAAACGATAGTGTTTTTGTTGGTGTGCATACCTAGTTACATTTGACGGACAGATCAAAATCAAAATCAATCAAAAGTCATTTATTCAAATTAGGGTGAGTCAGTCCCTCAAAACGCCCGAGCTTCCTAGCTCTTTAACAGGGAAGAAGAAGTTTTATTTTATTTTTTTATTTATTTAAAAGTAGGTATCACAAAAAAGTAAGCAGCAGTACATCTGCCTCTTCAGTTAGAAAAACTTGACTGTATACAGCTGGCTGTTTAGTTAGAAGAACTTAAAAAAGAACGAGCTTTTTGAACCGCCAATGGATTTATAATTCATAGAATTGGTTTTGTAGCATATAGTCGACCTCGTAATTGGCTTACTACCGTAACGTCACGTGCATGGAATAAAACAATAAGGTCTACATATTTGCCCATGTGACAGTTGTACAGTTCCGACCTTAGTGTAGCTTCAATTCACTGGGAATGCTTGTCAAAAGTGATAAAGCATTCGAGTTCAAATATACCGATAACAGCATGAATGTAAGCTTTATATCTGTCACACATACCCAGTCATGTCACTACAAGGGTGCAATGACATAGAGGTGGTGTTTGCCTTCGGCGGACTCGTGCAGCGAGGCGCGCCACACGGCTCACGGCGCGTATTGACAATCACGTTGGTTGTGCTATGTGTTTGGTTCAGGGGTTCAGCTGTGTTTTGATTTCCAGTTGTGGTAAATTATTTTATATCTGTAAGAAAAACATTTTGAAAGAAACTTTTCCAAAAAGTAGTTAATACGTTGTTTAGTCTATTTCGATTTTTAAACAAGATGGCATCAGCGTCTTTATTTGACTAGCTCTGAGAAAAACGCCCGCATAAAATTTCAACTATTTGCTTAGTACGGATCATAAGATGTCCGCTAACAGACAGACGGGCTGACGTAATAGGGTCCGGTTGGCACCCTTTGGGTACGAAACCCTAAAAATTGTTGATGATGATATTATTATTATTTAGACTTATTAATTGCATTCATAATGGTTTACAAGATAAAACGTTACCCGGAATAACTCAAAGTTTAAAATAAGCCGAAATAGATTAATTATAAAAAAATCCTTTATTTCTAGCACAAATATCTGTTCATATATTTGCTTTATTAATAAAATGCGAGTTCTCCCTATCCTTTTGAATTATCCCTATACCTTTAGTTTTTTTGTTTATTGCAGTTTTTTTTTTGTTTGCACTGCTAGACAAAGGCCTCCCCTTTTTATTAACACGCTTTTATTAGGTCGACCTGTATGTAACTAAATATGAAATGGAATCTAAGGTAACTAATTTAACCATCTTCCAGTGGTCGTAGCGTAATGAAAATTGGCAGCTGTGTGTAGTTCTGATGAAAATACAATAATATGGTACTGTCGAACTGATCTGATGATGGAGCCTGAAGATATGAACTGGAACTCCATGATGGAAAATCGTATCATAGCTGTTTTGGATTTCTTAGAAAAGTCTTGTAATGAACTTTTACCACGATTAGGTTTCAAGGTCTGATGATGAAGCCGGAAGATAAGCACTGGCATCGTGCATTTATAAAAGCGTGTTTTCTGGTGATTTTTAAACTAGTAAATTTTCATCCAAAGCTCCCTGTCTTGTGCGGTCTCTGGCCACGTTGGCGCTACAAACGTTATAACTTCGTCACACCACCTGCACCCTGTTCTACCTCGGCGGCGAAGGCCTCCAGTTAATGACGATCTTTTCCCATCTCCCCGGATTCATACGTTACACATGCCCGACCCATCCCTACTTCAACCTGGCTGTTTTTTTCTCCTTTCAACTTATCATGATAAAAAATATGAGCCTCAGTTAGAAAATACAGAACATCCTTTACAGCTTTTACAGACTCATATATATTTTAATGTAGAAATAACACGAAACTTTTTAATATCCCCACGTCACTACGTCATCCGTTTTATAAATATTAACTCTCGCCCGAAAGCTGTTTACATGTACCAACTTTTTATTTATGTTTTTGACGGATAAATTAAAACATACAATGACTTTGTTCTTTTATACAAAGTTGGTCGCTTTCGCGGCGTGTATTCAAAGTTGATTATTACTGTACGTACCTAGGTACAGTTTTAACGGAAATTACAGTTTTTAATTACGCTTTCGAGACTTGCGCTGTTTAAATGTTTAAATGGTACTTTGTGAATGGTTCACTGTGTTTGTAAATAGACTTTTGCAAATCAGAACGGAGTCCTTGTGCTTTCTCGGGGAGTTCGTAAATAATAATGCCAACAAGTAGTATACCGTGTTTGAAAATGGGAAATATTTAACTAGTGTCACTGTTAGCCTGCATCATCCCACTGTTGAGCAAAAGCTTCTCCCCATGACTGCCAGCTCTTTCGATCCAGGCCTAAAGTAGGCCACTGGTCGTTTGTTTTGTCCAGCTCGTCCCGCCATGCTCTAACTAATTTTCCAAAAACTTTTGACCTCCTAATGTTGCACACTTTTTAGGGTACCGTTACGCCTGTAATCCTCGAAAAGTTAGGCAGACGTGTACCTATAGAACACTCACATTTCGCCGGTTAAGTCCCATATAATAGGGGACAAGCCTATGACCATCAGCCGGGCACAAATCCAGATTCAGGGCTGCTGCTGAGAAATTTGTGATGAAAAACACCGGATAACTTTTTGTCCGATCTGGGAATTGAAACCAGGACCTTATGCTCAGCAGAAACACTTACAATTTAACCGCTCGCCCAACGAGGCAGTCGTAACCAAATACATACCTCAATTAACCGGTACTCATTAATTTATGCCATTTTAACCACCATTTTAATTTAAAGCACTGAGCGAGTAAGACCGAGGTTCCGCTGAAAAACCCATTAATTCGCTGAAAAACGAGATTATTGCTCTGTTCACGAATAAAATGTATTAATTAGACTTAAGTAGCTTATTAAGCATGGTGTCACTTACTGAAGGCTGCTTTCCGATTTAAAATTATACTGAAATCCGAGATTTATTGATGTAAAATTACGTTTATATTTTGTTAATGGCCCGTTCATAGCGGAGTTAAGAGATATGCATCTGTTTATACACCGTGTTCTACACATTATCCATTAACTTTGGCAAACGCTTTTACAAATCAAATCTAACAAAGGAAGTACGACTTAAAAAGGCTTCGTTAAAAAGATATTTGTAATTTCATTTAATGAAATTTAATTGAGCTATGCTGTCAAAATTCGCAGGCATGTGACATCTACCAACCCGCAATGGGTCCGCGTGGTGGATTACGGCCAACTCCTTCTCGAAGAGGCCTACGTCCTAGCAGTGGGAACATTTGAGGCTGATTATTAGCAAGATTTCCAAAGACCAGTGTATCACTATACTCCTTATCTCGTCACAATACCTCCACGAGTCGAGTTTGACTATTGGTAGTATAAACTACACGAAACGTCACAAATACGATCGCAAAACAGCGCCAGTCTGCGCGGTTTGCACAAACGTCTAAATCCAACATGGCCGCTATTCACAATCACAGCTGATCGCAGCACGGAGCGAAAACAAAGGCGCGCAATAATCACATTTAAACTGAAGCGCTTCGAACTTCATTAATGCTGCTTTCAATGAGGATTTTGAAATGATAGCTGATTTAACTGTACTGACTTACATTTTGTAATGTTGTATGAAGTTGTATTCAATTAATGATGACACTATTATTGATGTGATTATTTGATCGATCAATAAACACGACGGGATTATGTTTTTGCAGCCGCAAAGCGTTTGCCTACAAATTAAAAGTAATCACTGTAATCAGCCAACCGACTGTGCGAAGGGAGTATTTTGCTGTGTGGTTTAAAACGCTTTTGGTGTGTTGTTTTGTTTTGTAAACAGTATTTATAAAATTGACATGGCTGCAGAATTTGTGGGTTTGTCATTCATTGGTTACGCAGGTGTGGTTTTCAACTGGTTTTAAAGGGTCCCGTACCCAAGGGGTGCCAACGGGACCCTAACTAAGCCTCAGCTTTTCATCCGTTCGTCTGTCACAGGGCTATAGGTATCTATTGAACCGTAATAGGTAGACACTTGTAATTTTCACAGTGTAGTATGGCTACTATAACAACAAATAATAAAAATAAAATTCAAAATTAGAGGGGGTCCCCATACAAGAAACATGCTTTTTAAACAAAAGTGTTTTCGTTATAATGATGTGTTTGTGTTCGGTCGTACGGAACTCTTCGTATACGAGTCCAAAGCACACTTGGCCGCTTTTTATTTTCTATTTTATTTACTGTCTCACTTAAGAGTCAATCCTTCACTTCGCATTCTTTTACGGTGGCCTTGAAATCAATCTGTGTGCACAAGCTGTTGGTACCTATTTAAATTACTGCTAATTATTTGTGTAAATGTGTTAGAACTATAGAGTTTATTTATTTGTATTGTAATGTATTCCTTTCTCTTGTTCACAGGCAACTGCTAGCGCCAAATCTGAAACAAACACAATACTTAGCAAATGGTGCTGAGAGCGACATCAGAACTGTAAGTACCTTATGACATACTTCATTTGTAAGTAGGCAACAATGATCTGTATACATTTGTGATATCACAAAGCAAATTCGCTTTGCAGTGTGTAAAGTCGCAATTAATTTCGGTGTGTAATAAACGATTAGCTGAACGCTGCCACGCTTAGATGGGATTGGGTTGGACATATCTGCCGCATGTCAGACGACCAGTGGGCCAAACTTACGACCCAATGCCAATGTGTCCCGCTTAATGGCAAACGACATCGCGACAGGCCCAGACGGAGATGGCTGGATGAGCTGGACTCCTTTGATAAAGATTGGTCCTTGGCAGCTCTGGATAGAGAGAGGTGGAATGAGAATAGGCAGGCCTTTGCCCAGCAAATTAATGAATTTCTTATCGCTCTCATTTCTGTAGCTCAAATGATTTACTGTTGTTTATCAGCAAATAATGTTATTTGATGTCATTATGATAGGCGTTAACTTGTCTAAAAGCTTGAGTTCATTGATAGCAGCCGTTCGGGAGAGAGTAGGCAGCTGTCATATACGAGACATTCCGAACTACGGAATGTATCGCATTCGAAGATGAATAAAAAGATTTCCGTCAACTGTCTATATGTTAAGACAATTCAAAAAAATAGTACACTTATACATATGAAACGATTCAGTATTAAAACGACTATTTGCCGACCCCAGATTAAACATAGTTTTAAACAAATATTTCATATTTCGTCCTCTTTTCCATATTTTTCGCGGGAATGGCATTCGATGTTGACGCAGTTATTTTTAACTACAAATATTTGAATGTATTCCAATTTCAGTTCAGTTCAAAACGAAAAACAAGATGGCTGTGTTAACATAGTTAGAAATGGGGCATGTCAACAACTGATTTGAAAACTGTATTAACTGTTTTAGGTGTCAAGAGCCGATTCAATAACTACCCATAGATTTTATTCAATATAATATTATCATTATAAGTCTATTTTCTTACATAATCTGTATACTAGTTCTTCCTACTTCCTACTAATATTATAAACGTGAAAGTTTATATGGATGGATGGATGGATGTTTATTACTTTCACGCAAAAAGTACTAAACGGATTTGGATGAAATTTGGGGCACAGATGGTTTTTAACCAGGATTAACATATAGGATGCTTTTTATCTCGATATTCCCACGGAATCGAAACATAAGCGGGTGAAACCTCGGGGCGCAGCTAGTAGCTAGTATATCTGAATGAGGCTATATTTTATTGAGTTCAAATGAAGTTTTTTATTAAACGTTATTATAATATGACTAGCATTTGCCCGCGACTTCGTCCGCGTAAAATTTCTTATCTCACGATCCACCGCATGGCATCGCATCGCCTGCCCGTATTATTACTTAGTTTTCGCTTATCGTTCTTCCTTTACTCGGGTCCTAAGGGTTGTAGCGTAATGTTAAATAACCCATAGCCTTTGGGCTAGCAAATGTATTTTTTTTTAATTCTAATTTGAGTGGTTCTTCCAGAGATTAGCGCGTTCATACAAACAAATAAACTCTTCAGCTTTATTATTAGTATATAGAAGTATAGATAGATATTATGGATAACAATTCTAAGCACAGATGACCTTAGACGTTGTAGATATGAATTAACATAGCATTTTCAAAACAGACAACTAGAAGAGATATGAACAGTTTTATTATTCTGGCATGTCACCGCCAATCTACACGACCCATTTCACGTTACACAAAAAATGTAGCACACACACCTACATTTATTTCTCACACAGCTAAAATCTAGCTCAAAAGCTAGCCTATTTCACAGCCAAAACTAGAAACAAATTTTTGTGAACGAATAAAAGTGAAAAACAAAAAATGCCTAGATTTCAATGCTTGGTGTCGACACTGTGCCAATCTCTCTTTGACCAGCAACAATGCAGCACGTCTAGTTTTGACAGGACAAGCTATTTTTTGGCCACTGCTATTGTTAGGGATGTGAAAAATTTTGCGGTTATTATCGACAATTAGGATGTACGTAGAAAATAAATAGTGTTGATCTAAGACGCTAAGTTTTAATATTTTGGCACTGATTGTTGAAATTTTTACTGTAAAGCTTACCAAAACACATAGAAGTAGATCTTTTGGTATACATACTTTTAGGTAGGTATTCTTTTATACATACATTTTTCCATTTTGTTACAGTAAAGGTACTTTGTTGCACTTCTGAAAGAGTTAGTACTCACATAACATTGAAGTTCGGATACGTATACTTTCGGATATCTTCCCAACAATGTCACAACTCACCACATCACTACCGGACACACCGCGATCCGCCAAGGCGCCATCTCGCGGATTTATATCAAAACTTTTTAAATAGTGCCGGCGATTCGCAGACAGTTTCAACTTGGAGATTAAGTGGGCAACGAATGAATTGTTTCCACTAGTAAACTTGCAAGAAAACTGCACTTAAGATAAAATAGTGCAGTTTTCTGTAATTGCAAACTTACTACGTTGCGACCAAGTCGGATACAAAGTTGTAAGTGGGCGCTCAATCAAACGATGCTTCTTGGAACACGCGGTGTGTTCTAGCTTCTAGGAATTTGTAGTATAAATAGATATCTGTTTACTGCTAAACGGGTTCCATTGAAGTGGGATTGATTACTGTTTACTCTATGTTGTACACTCGTATATTACCGTAGGTGGTCCTCTGCTGGGGAAACGGAAATAAATGAATCATCCTGTCGACGAGCAGTCGAACGATTACGGGATCTATCTACTGAGGTCAATCATGTTTCATTGCCTTGATATGATGCATTTCCTGTGTAGAAATGGCAGTCATTCAAGAATATACTTGCCATTTTACTCACACTATCATTATTTTTACAAAAAGAAATACGTTACATTACCCATTGAAGGACACTGAACGAGACACAATAGAAGTTTTATTGTTATTACTTCGAGGGGCGTTTTAAACAGTAACTGGGTTGTGGAGGTCAGATAGGCGGTCGCTCCATGTAAAATACTGGCACTCAACTGCATCTGGTTAGACTGGGAGCCGACCCCAACATAGTTGGGACAAGGTCAGATGATGATGACGTCGAGGGACGACCCGCAAAGTGTTAACAAAATGTCAAAAGGCGTGAGTTTGTCAGTGGGTTAACCAAAATACGCAATTTACTTATGAGTGTGCTGTGATGGCTGGGAGTGAGACCATGCAAAAGGGTTGGAACTTATGACCTTTCCTTCATAAATCGACCTTTCCAAGTCCATTGCCTCTTTACAACCCACACCTCCACATTTCAACAAAAGAATACCATACACAAGAACACAGAAATAAAATAAACATGTAAGCGAAAATTATGCTATTTATTTTACAGCGATATAAAAACACCGTCTCACACAAAAGATAGGAATATATCGGAGAAATTCAACAAGATTTGTGCCACCGAAATGCTTGGCTGAATATTTTGCTCTTTCCAGTAACAAAATGTACGAGAAAACGGAATCGAGAACTTTGCTGAACGATAACAGAATCGTCGGAATTTGTCCTACACTTGCTCTTAGCTCGCGACTTTGTCTGTATAAAAAGGGAGCTCTTTGCTTGTCTTTTTCCTGGATTCCTCGTATTTAGTGACTAGACAATGTAAGATCTATCCAATATCATTGGAAGCTGTTGATTTTGGATACTTGTAGGTTAAGCATAATCAGCCTGTAATGTTCCCACTGCTGGGACACAGGCCTCCTCTCTTTGTGAGGGCCGTGGGCTGTAATATACCACGCGGGCCCAGTTTGGATTATGTCACATGTCTTCGAATTTATGGTTCAAGGACATGCCAGTTTCCTCACGATGTTTTCCTTCACCGTTTTGGAAGCAGTGGTGATGAAATTATTTACGCAAGTAAAGCATCTGACTGGGTTTGAACCCACGAACACGACTCGTAAATCGGGGCCGTTTTCACTGTGCCACCACTACTTGTAGGTTATGATAGGCATACTATGAGGCTGTGTCTCTTTGAGGCATCATAATCACGTTGCAAGTGCTGCGTAAGAGGCGGCAACATCCCTTTCTATGCCTCTGTCTGGTTTATCAAACATAGACCTGGTTTAGTCCTACTTAGGAAGACACTATTGTAAGTTGAGTCTACTTCAAAAAGCAAGAATAAATAAATAAATAACACACTTTAATCACTTTTAATATTCACTACCAATTAATTAATTACAATAAGTATTTGTAATAAAGAACGTTATAAATGTTGTTTCTACGATGAAGCGCGAGTGGAAAAAGAGAGCTCAGCCCACCGAGCTCGGGTTTTTAAAGACTTGGTGGTCAAAGTGATGTCAGCCGATGCAGGTAGTCAGTGACGCGCCAGCAACGTTCCAACGTCCGGTCCGACGCAGGTGGCAGCACTGGACAGACGGTGCGTCGCTTGACTCGTGATACTGGCGCTATGCTTGGTCGCCGGAAACAGTGGCGCCAACACTATATTCTTGTGCTCTTTACCAACGGCTATGACAATCCTATACTACTAATATTATAAACTTGAAAGTTTGTATGGATGGATGGATGGATGTTTGTTAGTCTTTCACACAGATGTTTTATAACTAGAATTTACATACAGGATACATTCTTCCCGATATTCCCAGGGGATCGAAACTTATGCGGGCGAAACCGCGGGGCGTAGCTTGTAAACAATACTTCTCAGTAAACATATAAATCTAAACCTAAACAGACTATTTGAACAATCTTGTTTTCCTACAATAAAACATTTTCTTGCTAAGAGACTGAGACCTTTTTCCGACGACAGATCCCTCAGTCACTTATAGTGACACGTACAAAAAATACTGCCAAGCCTTTCCCAGGCCTAGGACTAACCTCAAGCATAATATATAATATCAACACATGAATCTTGATACACACACTCACGCCCTTTTCACCAAGGGAAAGAAACAGAACGCCAATTGTAACGATTGTTACATACTCCTTTTGATTCAAATTTCTTTAATAGATTTTCAACTTTATCGCTAAGGAATTAGGTTCAAGATTTATTGGGAAAATTTGACAGTTTCGGGTAGCTGAACCTGCTGGCGTCTGTACATAAATCACAAGGCCAATAATTAAAAACGCCCTTAGTTAAAAATGTTCAAAATCAAGTCGCAATCTCATCTCAGCAACAATCAATGTCAAGAATTTGTCAAAAATGTAGGAAATTTAGAGGTATTTTTGACAGATTGAGATTGAGATCAGACTGTGGAAATTCTTAAATTGACAAAAGTTGCTCCTCTGTTCATTTTCGCATTTTTGATGGCCATCACTAACCACTAAAAAAAAAAAAGAAACGATGGATGGACTGTGTGAATGATGATATGGTTAGAAAGGGGGTGACTGTCGAGATGGCGGCTAATAGAGGAGTTTGGAAGAAAAAGACATGTTGCGCCGACCCCAAATAATTTGGGATAAGGGCAGGAGAATGATGATGATGATGATGATCACTAACCACTAAAATATCCTGCAAAAATCAAATAAAAACCCTCATAGATATTTTCCCTCTCAAAATCAGATTTAAAAAACAAATGTTTGAAATAAATAAGAAATACTCTTTATCCATGTCTTCAAACCGACTCCGCAGTCAGTCGAACAGACGGTAGTATTCTGTTATAATATCAAACGCAAAGCCCGCTATAGAGCTGGACCAAGCTGACAAATCCTTGCATCCTATTCAGCGGTCCCGGAAAATATTACAGAATCTTTCCCCCTACTTTATACAACTTTCTTATTGTGGGATCAACCCCCGCCCCCGATGGAAACGCGTGAAATTAGAATTTCGCGATATATTTGCAAAGGAGGGAATATTTTTGGAATGAAATCTTCGTTTTTTTGCTGTAAAAGGTCTAATGTTGGAATATTGGTTCGGTTAAGGGCTGTTATTTAAAGGATGTTTGTGTACCGTTTTCTGCTTATATACTGAGTTTTTGCTACATAAAACGATATAGATGGGTATATTATTTTTCTATTTATATAACAGAAATGAGATTCATATGAAGCCTACGTAGATATTTGAACCTTATTATAAAATAACATTACGTTTTGTATTATAACAATAAGTTGAAAAGCGAAAAACTTCGAAACTAGACTGACTTAATTTCAACACAAAATGTCGAAAAATTATATCACCCAAGAGTGACTTTTCCTAAACAGAATTTTAGCAAAAACAAATGTTCCTTACAAAGTCGAGGCCCATCAAATTGTAACGGATTTTCAACTGAAGTAGCACTAGCGGGACTCAAGGCTTCAGTCGAGGCCACGGCCTAAGGAAAAGCGACGCGGCAGCGAAATAATAAGACTGACATTATTATTGTCGGTCAATTGAATTTTATTAACCTAATGGAGACGTTATTTGTATGTTTTCGGTGTGCTGTCTGACCACGAGTTATGAAATCAGCTTGAGTTGCCAAAATCTTACGAAGCAACCCACAAAATTGGATTACCAAAAAAATAAAATAGAGCCTCAAATTGTTATGATGTCTTGACGCAATCGCTTGTTTTGATGGGTATGACTAACTTAGACGTGCCGCACACTATGCGATATGCGACTGCGACAGCTCGGCGACTAGAGGCAACGACAGGCTGCGACCGACAATTTTAATATATTATGTTCAAAGCTCTGCACACTTGACTTGACTTGACTTGACCACACGATCTCGCTCCTTGTCGCAGCGTGTCTGTACGCACGGTGCACGCGCACACTTGATGACAATCGCATGCGACAGGATAGCGTCTTGTTGACGAGCTGTCGCAGTCACATATCGCAGCGTGCGAGGTGGTTTAAGTAATGGATAATTAACGTAAAACAACGAACGATAACAAGACACTAAATCAAGGTACATGTTGCAGGTAATGCGTCATAAATTCAAAATTCATTGAACACAATGTAACCACTATCCGCCATTGAGTCGGTAAGGTACATAACTCAGACGTGGAAGTTGCAGCGCGACTGCAAAATGACATAAAGGCATTAGTGACTCATAAATCCAAATTCCGATGCACGTAATAGAGAGAGCTTAATATACTAACTTTGTAGGTTACGATGTAGAACAAAGGGGTAACAAAGGTACGGGGCGTTTATTTTATCAAAGTCTACTGGAATGCACCAGTGCAGTGGTGCATTCTACTGATTTTATATGGACCTGATAAATTACAATTTTACTAGTCACTAGTTGTCTGGCATTTTTGCCGAACTGGGCCGAACGCTTTCCTGCTAATTTCTTACATCGCACTTTACACTTTTTTTTTGTGATGTATAATTATTATATTGTGTGCCTTTTAGTCTTTGCTAAATAAATGACTTTTCTTTCTTTTTTTCTATCTAAAAAGCTAGATTAATGAAGACAGAAGCCTAATTTCGTAACACTCACACTGGCCCTTTCATTTTGAAAGTTATTATCATATTCATTTCATTATTTACGTTGTCGAGCAGACGAATTTTTCAAACACATGAAGCAATAGACTATGAATATGCTTCGGATTGTTAGTGTGTTGCGCAATTGGGATGCTGATATACCTACCACTGTAGTAAACAAAGACAAACTAGTTAATAGTGTCTAACTCGACTTAAAAACCCGAGTTTGGCTGTGAACTGTCCGACTAAACTCGGGCAATCGGAGTTCACAGACTTGTAGACCCCGATAAACTGAATTTAGGACGATGATAGTAACGGTAACCCGATTTTATAAATGCATTAATTTCGATATGTTTTGACCTAAAACATGTTGTTGAATCCCTCATTTACCCAAGTAATTGCTTTCCAGTTCGGCTTTAAAACTGAAATGTCAACGAGTACTCTAGAATATTGTTGAAAACTTCGCACAGCTGATATATCCAGATAATGTAACAAATAAAATAAGCTCACGTTAGATGCAATATTTATCGTCCTCGATGTCTATTTTTATCTCTACCTCTGATATTGTTTATTCTAAGTTTTTCCCGGTATCGAAGGACAGGTCCCTTCGTCCGATGTCCTCGAAAACGTGGCCTTTGGAATTTTCTTTCACTGCCAGCTAGCAAACTTGGTAAGTTACTTGTAGCTAGATAAGAATCAAAGTATACCTAAGATAGTTTTGACATTGGGCAAGTCTGTTCAGAATGTTCGCTTCTTAATTATAACATTTCCATTTTAGCTCAATGAACTTCTTGGTTTATGACAATTCGTGTCCTGTCAGCTGCACGTTACAGGAACTGATGGACGCTAGTGATGGCGCCACACGCGTAGCCAAATTCTGGGCCGAGTGCATTTAGATGGTCATCGACACGCTTAGAAGAAGATCTATGGCCTGTTTCATAATGTCCAGTAAGGTCTATCAGACAAATTCAAAAGGGGAATAGAATTATGCCAGATACGTGAATTCCACGGCCAAGATTGCAGCCGCTCGTGCAACAAGTTGTGGTCGTGGCCGCAAGCTCCCTTAACTTTTCAAAAGGTAGTGTAACAAGTCCTAAATCTCCCGTTTTTACTCCATAAACAAGATGGTTGCACATCTTCTACAGATTTTTACCAGTTTCTTGCAAGTTTGTAGTCGATCGCCGCTGTCTGCCGCCTGTACGACCAGCGCTTTACCGTCGACTATTCGAGTTAAGTGCCAAGTTATATCCAAGTTGTAACAAGCTCTTTGTTTAACGATTCTAAGTTGAAACAGTGACTGTTTAATTTCAATTGCTCCACGCCTTTTAGAAGCTTAAGTGCCGATGTGAAAAATTTTAATTATCATGTTTCCGTTCGCTTGTTTGCTCGGAATATTTTTGTTTGTACCACTAGTTTGTAGTTTTATTGTCTTCGTTTGAAAGAGCGTTTTGGTGTATTTGTTAAGGTATCTGGGAATAAATGACAATGATGAAGGATGAAATGCTAGAGTTGAGTGAGTGTGAGTTGTGTATCAAGTCTAGAAAATAAATATTTAAAATGGGTTTGAGAAAATAGTTATAGACTCAGATACACTGCTGTATTTTACAGAAAATTTTAAAAATCGTTCTTGGTTATTAAACTATCCCAGTAACGTGCCATAAACTCGTAAGTACTAACTAACTTCACTTTATCCTGCCAGAAACTCATGTGTGAATTCGGACACATAATAGTGTATCAATGTATTTCAACGAAACATATAGATAGGCACCCCTCACAAAAACCCCTTGGAATGTGTAGGAGCATCATTTCTGCTGACCATAATACATAAATCACGTCTTTTTCCCATAGGGGTAGGTTCTGCTGACCAATCAATGTGTAATTCAAAATCAACAGTACACGCTTACGTAGGATGTATATGTGGAAGTTGGATTGTCGAATCCGCTGTTTAACAAAACCGCTAGGGGTTTTATAAAACAGCCCCGTTATATAAAATAACTGAACAACGTTCAGCTGGATTGCCATTATGTTACGTTTAAAATGAAACTGCTACGACGTTTAGACATAAGGCAGAATAAGCTAGGACACCCTGACCAGTTGGTTCAGGTTTGGTTCGAACTGTGACCAAACTTGCGTGAGCCAAGCGAGCGAAGCAAGCGGTGCCGCGGCAGTGGTCAGCAAGCACTACTTCTAATTTGGTCGCAGTTACTTGGTTATTTAGTATTTTTAGGACTGACTTCCATAAAACTCTGATAAAATCAAAATCACTGATTTCACTTGAGTCATGGTCATTTTCACTCATATTACTCGTTTTATTTATATCTGTTTCGGACGCCATTATTGTTGTTAAGACACACAGAGCCTCGAGCGTCAATATTGCTGCATAGTCAAACACGAAATGTTTATGCAATTCTGCGTGGTAAAAAGTTCAGTAATTATGGAAAATCACTAAACGTCATTCAGCTGTTTTACGTAACGATTTTTTTAAACGGCTAGCGGTTATATAAAACAGCAGATTCGACATTCCTTCTGCGGCATATATATGCAAAACGCCAAAGTATTTATTTTTAATTGACGTCTGGCATTACGCAGAAATCCTCCTTTTAATAAGGGGTCGAAGCGTACTCAAGCTGACCCAATATTGCACACGATTAGGTCTCCAAAAACTTAACGATCCCAGGAAACAGTATATTCTGCTTTTCTCTCTGGATTTGACAAAAAAAAAATATTATTGTAACTGGTAGAAAAAACAAGAACCTGAGCAAAAAATTATAATAGGCTAATTGTTGTTTTACTTACTGCATTTTTTCCATCATCCAGTTAGGCTGGAAGCCGATCCCACCATGGTTGGGAAAAGGCGTCTAGCCTTTGATTAGATTTATTCTGATACATTGAAAGTAAATCTCTCACAAAATCTAACTTCACACATCGAGCCCTACCTTAGTCACCCTACTCATGCACATAACCGAACTTGAAATAACAAAATCTCGAACGCAAATCTCGAGGAAAAACGGCCATTCTATAAATATTATCGGAAAACAATCGCTACCCGTCCAATCTCAATCCGCAGCGAGTCTTCAATTTTCTGAAAACTCAATTAAAACCGATTCTCCAATATTTTAATTGTATTACTGATGAATGGACCAAGTTGGAACATCCAGACAACAGACAGGTAGATGTCTGTCTAAGAATGGAAACTAAATTTAATTGATAAGATGGATCGCTGTAGTTATTTTGCTGCTTTCTGGTAAATTAAATTCAGAGTTTTATGTTGAAGTATCCATCTGCTAATTTTGAAAGCTTGAAACTATTTGAAGTAATTAATAGTGGAGCAGAGTATTATTGTGTTCATAAAAAATACTGAAAAATTTCCGAATCAAATGAAATGATAATATGAGAGGTAATTAGGGTTACTTTGACAATTTTCTGAATATATTAACCAACATAAAATGCAACTAATTATGGGCAAAAAATAATTACCAATCAGAGAAGAATTTCCTCTCCAACTTACAACTGAAAAAACGTATGTCAATCATCCGTAATTATTTTTCTAAGCAAGGTGGATATACAACAATACGACAGTAAATTAAATTACGTATATCTAATGCCGTTCCCAGTCTGCATACGAAAATTCAAATATATCTAATAGTTTAGTCACTATAGCTAGTCAAAGATTGGCAAAACCCATAGTCTGTCAATCACTATAATTTAGTTGGATTGAAAAAAATACTTTTTGAATTTCGATGCCAGGATTTATTTCATAGATCCTCTAATGCATTGCCAGTGTTTTCATTTATTGTAGTATTGTTGTCTTTACGTTGCATAAACGTATTTCTGTGGCAAATAAAACAGTTTTTCTTTCTTTCTTTCAACCAAATTCAACATTCACCTCTGACCTCACCACACGAAACAACAAATCAAAAACAAAAGCGCGACGCTAATATCACATCGCTTAAAAAAACAGAACGCAATCCGGTGTCGTAATTAAACGTAGGCAATGCTATCGCATCGACTTACTACGGACTTTAATTAAACCCGGGATCCCGGACCCCGGGTCCCGGGTAAATAGCCCGCCGTGAGGACAAATCGATTGCATAACAGGAGGAGGATGGCGGATGAACCGAGATGCTCGCTTAGCAGTTTTTCAAAAGGTAGATGATAATATTCCAGATTAATCAGCGCTTTCGCAAAAAGATAATCTTGGGACTTCTGAGTTTGAACGCGGATTAGATTCGATTTTATTTTGTTTTGTGTCACGAATTAATGGGATTGGATCGTGATGTTATTTCCAATTAAGATAGTTGAAAATGTTGGTAAAAGCATTATACTCCTTCTGGGGAAGTCGAGTAAAACTTTAGTCGCTCTTTCTGGTATTGTTTAGAGCTAGGCGACTTGTGGTTACCAAGTGTACAAACACGCTGTAAATACATATTTACAGCGTGTTTGTACACTTGGTAACCGCAGGAGCTCTCGGTACCATCCTAGACAATGGTGAAGTCGAAAGTACGTGTGTGTGTTATGTGCTGACCACTGACACTACTCGTCTTCACGCACACATTCACAGCGTGTTTGTACACTTGGTTACCACAAGTAAAGCGCGCGTCGCTTTGTGAGATAAAAATACTATACCAAATATATAATCATAATCAATACAGCTGTTAAGAAATGTCAATTCACCCCTTTTACGACACATTCCTACAAGAAAAAAATAACTCACGGTACAAAAAAAAAACTCACATACTTTCAATAATCTTTCAATCCGAAGCAATGAAATCATTCGCAATAACGTATCATAACCCCTAATCTCCCACTTGAAGACATCACTTCAACCCTCAATCGCACACAGCTCAACAAATCACGAGAATCTTTGTACACACTGAATATACGAATCTTAAAAAATCTCTATTCACAGTTATCGATCGGGGGAACATCTGAGAGTACTAACCTTACATCTGCCGAGGGAAACGGCTCAGAAACTCGTACTTTTCTATGCAAACGTCGGTAGATAAGGTCCTCGTAAAACTGTATCGCTGGCTAGGCGAGCTCCATCGGCTGGAAGTTATCGCATAGCTGTGGTGGAGTCTTTGGCACTGTTAATGGGGTTTTGTATGGGAAAAGGTTGATTTTTATGCTGGTTTTTTAATTGAATTAAATCAGATATTTAGCTCGAAATAAAAAAGGATACACCTCTGCCCACCTTTCTGTGAAACAGGTTGTGATGTCTTCTGTATAAAATAAATAATATTGTTTGTCAAAAATAAATACTGCCTTAATAAAAACAGAAAAGCGGCATATAAAACGCTGTTTAAATAAAATTCGTATTTAAAAATCAAACAATACGCTCGCTGTTAAAACAATTAAGTTCACACCTATTATTAAAAGTTCTGCCAACAAGTTCTAGAGTCTTAACAAAATAGAAAATGGTCAACATTTAATTTCGTTAACCCTATATTGATTTGGCGTTAATTATTACGTTGAAAACTATCGTATGTCTGGAGATGCTAAAAGCCTACAAAAAGTTTCGGAAATAGATATCGAAATTAAATTATACAATTTTCGTCTACTAAGCGCTGTTCATGCAGATGCTCGGCCTGTTGCATCGCCATTTGTAACTGCAACGTGCACAGTGCACGTTTTCAGTTTTTTTTAATGTTTTAAGCATCAAATATACAGGTAATAAGAATAGCTATAACATTTTATGTTACTCCTTTCCAATGTCTAGACAGACAAAAAGTTGTTCAAGGTTAAGAAACTGGATTAAGTTATCCGTTTTTATTGTTTTGGGTACTGAACCGCATATACGTACATTTTTATCCACAAAACGGTACGGTACCTATTTTGTTTAAGGTTACAAAGTTACATTTAAGACAATAAATACGAACCCATTTGTTTTAAAATCACAATGCCACACAAAACCATAAATTACAACCATGAAAATATTTTCAATAAAAGAAAATAAAAAAATCGTAAAACTTAAATTGCTTTTCCGAGATTAGGGTTCAATAAATTATCTTGACAGACCACCACTATAGTCGCCACATTTCACAATACGGAACCCGGAATGCGTTAAACGCCTATATAATTTATGACCACGTAAAGTGACGTAACGGATAAATCACGGGGCTTGCCCGTGGGAATCGAAACGCCTTAGTAAAATGGCCACACATGAGCTAGTGATGTAGATAAGAAAACTATTGTTGATCAGGTTTTTTCTCCGAGACGCAGCCTTTAGAAATTTTTGGAATCGGATTATGCTGTAGAATGAATGGAGAGGCGGTTGTACACATACAGGGTTGGGACATCAGTACGACAGCATAATCAGTCCTACTGCCGGGACACAGTCCTCGCACGCGGGCCCAGTGCGGGTTGGGAGATGTCACATGTCTTCGAATTTTTGGTTCTAGGACATACTGGTTTCCTCACAATATTTTCCTTCACCGTTTTGAGAGCAGTGGTGATGAAATCATTTACACAAAGACGTAAAGTGCCTACTTGCGTCCTGCAACTCGTAATTCGCAGCCGTTTCTACTGGCCACCACTACTCTAAATGTCTCAGTACGATAGTAACTTAGAAAATAATAAGAGAAAATTTTAAGCAGTTATTACACACGTTAAACTCAAATTTAAATGTCTTCGGTGGCGTAAAATATTATCTACAGCTGGGTTACATTAGTGTTAGATGCTAGTGAGCCCCAAACTAGACAGTTAGTCTGTATCTTGTGACTCGGGACTCGGGGAATAAACTTAATATATCTAACTAACGACTGAACTATATGAAAGAGAAGGGAGTGAATGATAGCGTGACGGTTGACAGGGGAGAATGGAAGAAGAAAACGTGTTGCGCCGACCGACCAACCGACCGACCGACCGACCGACCGACCGACCGACCGTGTTGTAACATGGGAGAAGCGCAGTAAGATAATGATCATCATTATCTTGCTGCCCTTGTCCGTGTCCGTGATGACGTCCCCAGCCTACAAACAAAAATTCAATTAAATATCCAATTAGTTACTATAGCTAGTCGGCTGATTGAAAAAAAACCCACAGTTTGTTCATCCAGTACTATTTACATAGATTGTATGATTATTTTTTATTTCGATGCTCGAATAGTTTTTTCATGTATTGTTGTATTGCTGTCTCCACATGTTACATTTTATTTTAGATACTGAAAATCGTAATAAAGATACTGTATTTCAATTCCAAGAACTCCATAATATCTCGTGTAAATTTCCTATATTTTAAACCACACAGACACAGAATTACAAATAAACACTTCTATCCACCTTCCAGGTGTATATTATTTATACACCTAATGACATCCTTTGAGAATTTCTATAAAAAAAAAAAACAAATAAAGTGACAAACTCCACACATTATTGCAATATACCTAGACAACATTTCGAGTGATAAAGCTCAACAAAACATAGCTCAACAAAATACAGCTCAGCAAAATACTCCGGACTCATATATGGGTTTTATGAGCCGCGACAAAGACGGTGCGTCGACCGTAGTGATGTAACTAGTGGCTAATACGTGCTGGTTTGAGAATAATATTTAAATCGCATTTCTTTGAGGCAATAAAAATTACAGTAGAAAATGTTGAGATATGGATCTAAATATATACTGGAAATAGGTAGGTACTTACATTGTATGGAAGTTGCTTCCAGTGGTAAAAAATTATCCATTGCAAATTGGACTTTCCGAAAGTGAAATTAGTCAGCTCAATTTGATCTCATAAATGTGTTTTTTTTTCTTCATTTTATACCTCCAAAACAGTGGTATCTGACTGAATCGATGCCTTTTAGGTAAAAGAAAAATAGATAAACACGTTTAAGTTCAATTAGGATTCAAAAATAAAATCTTAATCTGACATTATATTAAACTTTATCTCTTGAACACTTATAACTTGACATAGTTATAACATTGACATCAATTAATTAATATATATATTAATAATATATTTTAGTTTGTAAATAGTTTTAGTTAATTTAGGATATATTTTTGTTATTTTAGTGTTATCTTATTCATACAAATAAATTTTTAAAACAACCATTAATTAATAATGTTCCTTAAAAATCCTAATGCATGACTTCTTAATAATTGTTGTTATATTTTTTACTTAAAATAAGAGCATTGTGCAAGATAAAAATAAATATTTGCACACCATAATATGTAATGGTAGAATGTAAAGGGGCTATTTTAGTTTTAAGATCAGACGTTGTAAACCAACATTCAATGAATTTGAATTTCAAAAGATTTGCCAATATTAGTTGTAAGTATTCACATCGCAACACAAAACACGATATCCACGCCATAGTCACACCTCCTCTACAATGCGAATTGACACCTTTGTACGACAACACACAACAACAGCGATAGGACACGAGACCGTCGACTGCACACTGTCGTATCTACATTATAATTCAGATACGTGATCCCGCAGCGAGCTGATACGTCTCTGTTCTCGGTACGTGTAATATTCTCATGCACTATTGTCCTTAGTTAATGTACTGCATTTCAGTAAACAAAAATACCTTTGATATGAACTTTTGTACGTGAACTATTTTAAAATGAATATTTTGTTATTAAACTATGTAGCTGACGGCTAGTATGACGGTTTTAATTATTTATTGTTTATGCATTCACGGTTCCGTTGGTCTCGTGGTTGTAAGCGCGACTGCTGAGCCTGGGGTCCTGGGTCCTCAGTTAATCTACTGCATTTCAGTAAACAAAAATACCTTTGATATGAACTTTTGTGCGTGAACTATTTTAAAATGAATATTTTGTTATTAAACTATGTAGCTGACGGCTAGTATGACGGTTTCGCTTATTTATTGTTTATGCATTCACGGTTCCGTTGGTCTCGTGGTTGTAAGCGCGACTACTGAGCCTGGGGTCCTGGGTTCGAGTCCCAAGTCGGGCAAAGTTTTATTGGGTTTTTTTTCATTAGGTTCTGCACCTGATCTTTCTCCGGTCGTGTCGGATTACCGTCCCATAAGACTATGAGAGTGAGGAAAGAGAGAGTGCACTTGTGTCTGCGCACACTTGCACACTATAATAACTCCCGCGCCGAAGTCTAGTCTCCGTTGAAATTGGCCGAAATACAGCCTGGAGGACTATTATTAATTATTAGCTGCGCCCCGCGGTTTCATCCGCATAAGTTTCGATGCCGTGGGAATATCGGGATAAAAAGTATCTTATGTGTTAATCCTATCCTGGTTATAAACTTTCTGTGTGCCAAATTTAATCCAAATCCGTTTAGTGTTTTTGCGTGAAAGGGTAACAAACATCCATCCATCCATCCATACAAACATTCGCGTTTCGTTTTCGATTAATATAGTTATAGTAGGGGATGTACTAACGAGCGAATAACACAATTATAAATAGTTCTACAAAGACGAACTTATTGCCTTAGCCAGTTTCTACCATTCTACCTCAGGGGTGAGACAAAATCATTGTAGGTGCAACATGATAGAAATTAACTTGAATAAAGTTACAAATAAAATACAAAAACAAATACATATAAACAAAATAACAAAAGAACTAAAACAAAAACTCAAACTGAAATAAAATACACACAACTAAAATATCAAATGAATTTCATGAAATACAATAATGGTGGAAGCCGGTTTGAAATTGTTTATGTTATTACAAAGCTGTATCTATACACACTCGGGCGTATAGTTATTTTAACGTATAAATATTCTATTCTATATACTTTCGAAGTGATAAACAAAAATGTTAAAAGCCACTTTTATGTTAAATGATTTAATTTTGTAAGTAGGTTTGTACAAACACTTTTACACGACAATCATATTTTAAAAACTAGATGAGGTCGACGTTTCCTATCTGACTAGTCTGAGAAGAAAGGCCGAAACAAACTCAGAGGTCACAGTCTCAATCCAGACATAATCTTGGTCAGATCATATGAAGACGATGTAGATCGATGCCTGAGGTGGTCTTTTGAGGAAAGAACCACCCACACCTGGGGACCTGTCCAGTCAGTGCACGCATTTGTCGTATGAAATGTGTGCATAAAAAGGTGTTTCCAATTGTATTATCTAAAACGTTCGAATGCTACACTTCTCTTCTTCTCCCTCGTCTCGGCACGTACTTATAAAACCAGCTGACGTTTTGAAAAGACCAGCTGGGTAGTAACTACTCAAGTTACATAAAATACATACATAATCAGCAACGTTCCCACTGCTGGGACACAGGCCTCCTCTCAGTGAGAGACTCACTACTCAAATTACTTCTGACGTATTATATCGTCACATATGGCATATAAATCTAATTAAGTCATACCACGGACTCAATTTCTTTCATAGAATTCTGTACACAAGTTGGCAGGGATATTGACGCGTAAACTGTAACCATGGATTCAGTACATGATTCTGAAACCCCTACGTATGTTATTAAAAAAAAAAATTGCTGTTCCATATCTTTTTACCACGTAGCTATTGTACTTTTCTGTATACCAAACAGTTTTTTTTTTGTCGACTAACGAAAGACTTGGGGTGTGACTCATGAATCATGATGTCGATTTCTTGGTTACAGTTTGCGCGTCGATGTCCCTGCCACTTTATATACCTAAATGCTATCTGTTTATACGTATAGATAGTAGTACGGTATGCCCAGAGTTCTATATAATAGACAGTAGTTAGCTGTCCTGAAGTCAGCGTACGAATTGACAGCAAGGACTAGGATAAATTGCAAGGAGGATCATTCAGGGGGGCGGTAAGGGGGTGGGCTAAGGTGAGGAAATTCAAATTGGATTGAAGGAAGTTTAGATTAGATTGAATTTTCCGTACACCTTGTTTAATTTAGTATAAGTGCGATACCCTTCGTTTGGAACAAGATTTTTTTCTTTATATACATATATTTTTTTGTAATTGTCAGCCCAATTGATTATGAAGGTAATTCCGCGAGATTTTTTGAGTGTTTTCTTGTGTAGGTAATCAAATTTTTATATAACTTTTTTACCGGAAATATTAAATGTAAATAAAAAGGAAAGTGGAAAGATTCAGCCACGTGTAGGTACATACTTAAGTGATTCAATTACTACCTGAATGGATGTTGAAAGCCTGGTACAGAAAACTGGCTTTTAAATGGAATGAGACCAAAATAACAACTATTAATCATAGAAGCTGACAGTCCACGTGGAAGCTCTATCGCAGTACACAGCGTTCGCAAACTTTTAGCTTTTTCCAATAAGTACTACACAAACATACTCGTAGGTAATCGTTATATATCTCCAAATTACATCTTCAGCGATTGTTTCAATTAGAATTCAATAAAGGGCATTCATGTCGTACCCAAAAATATATGTAAAGTATGTTGTTATAAAAATATGACTTTTAGCATTTTCAATCTCAAATAGCAGCCGGGGGTTAATTGTAGACCTTCGCTGTAATAGTAAGAAATGCTCAAGATTTTATTTCCCATAAGAAAATAGTACTTGTTTTTACTGCCCGACACTTTAATTAATTAATTATTTTAATTATTTTTTGGTATAAAATGTTCGATACTTGAATAGTGTCCTTTCACCAAACTCATATAACAACATATGTAGGTACAGTCAGAGAAATTATTTGTTACTACCAACTCATCATCATCAGCTGCCAAGCCTTTACCCAAGCATTGGGAACGGGCGCCGTCGGTTGAGACTGGTCATCTCTTACATGCCAGGGCTTTTTTAATTTTTTATTTTTTATTGTTTCTTTTTTGCATTGTTCTCACATATAGAAGCAATAAGAATAATGTACCAAGGATTTTGTAATAATATTTTGATTTAGAAGAGTGTCTTTGGAGTTTCTTGCCCGTTCTACTCCATAGAGATCCTGTCTAACTGACCGACTATTTAATTTTGACCATTCAAAAGTGCCTGTAAATAGTTTAATTGAAATAAATGGTTTGAGTTTGCATGATGGGGGACCGGCTTCCAGACTACTAACATAACATTCTTTTCACAACCGTATTTCTTTGACAGTTGTATAAAATGTCTATAACACGGCAAATCGAGTTAGTATGTCAATTCCATAAGCAATTAACTTCCCCGAACGTACCTACCTCATCAACACCTCTATAAGAAAAATGAAACTTATTCTAGCCAACGAAATTCACCCCTCCCTATAACGGACAGCAAGGGGAGAGGGGAGAGGGGGTGATAATTACACCACAGTACTTACAAGATGAAAAATGGAAGCGGTCGCGTCGCAAAATGTTTTCTCAACTAGTAAAGGTGTGACAGCATGAAATTCTTTTTGATAAGTGGATGGAGAACGTGGTTTAAGTATCACCTTCTTGTACTTCATAATATTAGGTTTGTTATTATTCCACTGTAGCAAAAGCCTGTTTCCACGCTTGGAAGGAATAGGAGTAGGCACTGATCAATACTTTGACTTAAGATCGAGGTGCCAGGGTAGCCTGCGAAATTCAAATATTCTTACATTTTTTGCGAGCGTAACAAGTATCTACGTAGGTATTTACATAATTATAATAATTAAAATCGTCAATACAACCCTCTAAGTCCTTTAGAATCCCATTGAATGATTATTTTTATGGAAATATCAATAAATGGGATTAACTGAACTTCAAGAAACGATCACTTTAAATCTTCGGAGACATACGGCACATGTAAGTACCTATATATTCCTTGTAACTTAAAACTGGGTGTGGTTTTAGCCTTCAATTTCATTTCATGATTTATAGACATACTGAGAAATGAACAGACTAAAATAATATAAGTTTGGACTGGACTAGAGCAGAATCTACTCAATAAAATTTCTTGCATACTTACACTTCATCAGTGATTTTATGGTTAAAATAATAGAATTAATTATAGCAAACAGTCTCAAAACAACCGTGCTGAGCGTACCTACTACAATGCCGTAAATGTTACGCTACTGTATCAGTACTAGAAGTATACATACATGATCAGCCTATAATATTCCCACTGCTGGGACGCAGCCCCTCTCGATGACAGGGAGTGGGCCGTAATCTACCACGCGGGCCCAGTGCGGATTGGTAGATGTCACATGTCTTCGAATTTTTGAATCAAGGACACGCCAGTTTCCTCACCTCACGTTGTTTTCCATCACCGTTTTGAGAGCAGTGGTGATGAAATAATTTACACAAAGTAAAGCGCCTGCGTTACCACTGTTCCTCATTATACTATACATGCTGTAACATAATCAGCCCCGTTCCCCCCTCCCCTTTCTATTCCTTACCTTCCCTTTTCCTTATATTCTGTTCCATTTTTATTACCTTTTTTGTAGTCTTTTACGACACCGGTTAAAAGGGTTGTGAAAAGTAGCTCAGTTCAACTTTAGCCAATTTTATATAGCCTAGTCTTCATACAATGACTGGCCACTTTAGCAATGGCGCCAAAGAAATATTTTATACATCTACCCGCGATATTGTGCTAAAAGAAAAACAAGGACCAAGTACTTCTGGAGTGATTGATGGTGCGCTCAAGGAGCAGGCGAAAGAATTTTGATATAACTAGCCGTCCCGAGTGAGAAACGCCTTATTACTGTAAGATATGATGTTTTTAAAGGTATTAGAAACACGAAATGGAGGTGGAATTATGAAGGAGTTTTGTTATGTCTTAGAAAATGGAAAATGGTGGTTAGAAATAGCTATCAGAGGGGCTTGTGGCTAAGTAATGACAGCCACACGGGTCGATCTATACGGAGCTCATTTGATGATTTCCCACACAAAAAAAAGGCCTGTGCAAGTGTGCTTATACAGTTTCATGGAGTATTAACAATCCAATATATTTTTTAAAGTTTTGGGTTTAAATTGACGAGAGCCGAGAGAGATGTTTCAAAATTATTCATATTTATTTATTACATTCCATATTGTAGAAAAGATGTTACAAAGGGCTTAAAGTTACGTAAAAAATATGAACCCTGTAACGGCAGGGTTAATAAATAAATTTGAAATTTGAGTTAAAAAAAAAAAAAACTATAAATAACATAACGAGATTAAAGGTTCGGTATAAGTTACCTTCTACAAAATAATAATGTGTTAAATCCTAGAAATACCTAATCTACTTATGAAACGATTATCTAGATTTTGTACTGACTCTATAATGAAACATAAAAACATAATACGTAACGTTAGCTAAGATGGAAAAACATTTATTTCATAAATCTTTGCTTATTGTCTACATTTTGAAACTTAAATATAAACGTAATTAATCACAGATTAGATTAATAAAATGAACGAAAAAGAATGTCAAAACAACGTCACTCGAAGTGTAGCATTCACATTGAATGAATGAAAACCTTTCCGATTTCTTGTGAGTGTGCGGTCCGGTCTTTCATTCGTTCCATCCGCCGCTGAGCGAAAAAAAGAACGCGGTCTAATTGCGAGTGAGGCTTTTACGTGATGGCCATGACATTAGCGGAGTGGGATCAGCGATTTTAGAATACAAAGATTGTCACACGCGAGCGTGAGAGTGAAGAAGAAGTGTGTTTGGAAATATGTCCAAGTTGTTTCCTTCTGCATTGGTATTTCAATGTTACAATTTGAAACAATATTCTTTTAATTCTTGCACGATGAATTTATTTTTTTAAATAAAGGTCGACGAGTTGTTTTATTATAAAATGCCAATGAACGCAACGGGTACCTACAGTGAGGGAAATAAATTGATAAGCAAATTGCCTACCAACTTAAATTGACCGTATATTCAAATCACAATAAAATTGATCCTTTGACAGTTGTATCTAACGGCTGTAACACGACAAATTGATGTTGGGTGTCGTTTTGTATAACAATTAATTTCCCTGGCTAATATTTATGTATACCAGAAGAAAACGTTTTTACGTATTTACAACTTGCTGCATACAGCAACTTGCTAAAATCATCACTTTAATACCAACTGTCGTCTGTAAAACCCCATGATCCTATATCCGTCCTAATCGCTGGTTTCCCAGCCCCCACACTTACATAGCATCTTTTTCCTTTCTGTTAGAGGACGATACTCGTGAATGACAAATTAGGAGATCTCTCAGCGCACGAAATTGCTCCACAAGAATATTTTATTGAATTCCTACACTTTTTATATCGCGACCATATTCGATGCTATATTTAGAACGCCTTTATGGAAATCGCGGCTTTTGTGTACTGATTTGCGATTAAATTTTGGATCCCGTATTGGGGAGTATGGTTTCAATTTAAGAGTCTAATAAAACATACAATCTAAAACTGTACCTATAAGGTATTCTGAAAAATACACTGCCAAAACCCAAGAAAACTAGAAAATTTCGCCATCGAAGCATTCTCCTGTACTCGTACGTAAATGAAAATATTATTATTTATTACAGCATGGAAGACTTACAACTAAAAAAAAATAACAAAAAAGGAAACAATAGTCGACAGAAAGTAGAGTCCGACCGAAACTGGTTTTCCGGCCGAAACCGAAACCGAAACCGAATATTCGGCCGTGGCTTCAGTTTCGGCCGAAACCGAAACCGAAACCGAAACTCACGTGGTTAAGTATTAAATTCCTTAAAATACTGAAATTTGGTGCATTTTACCCATTATTCTGCATTAATTAGGACATGAAATGGAAACACAGTAAGTATATTAATTTTGTTGTAATCATTTATTTAATACTAGCTTCTGCCCGCGGCTTCGCCCGCGTGAATGTCGGAATCCCACGGGAACGTGCTACCAGGATAAAAAGTATGTGCTTCCCCAGGATGCCATCTATCGCTTTGCCAAATCAGAAGTTCAGTGGCTTAGGCGTGAAAATGTAACATAGGTACAGTTTCAAGTTCAAAGCCTCCCCTAAAAACCGAATTACCGCTTTTTGCCCCATCAGGGGTCAATTTTCGACAACTTTACATACTTATTATTAATTATTTTCTGTCGAAAGTATCAATACTGAGTTTCGAGTTAATCGGACCGCGCATTCAATTTCTTCCACACAAACTTCAACACCTCTATATCCCCCTTTGAGGGGTAGTTTTGAAAAACTAATAGTGATAAACTTTATTGCTTACTTAGGCGAGTATTCATACCAATTTCAAGATTATTTTTTTGCTTTTCACCCCCACAGGGGTGGAATTTTGAAAAATCATTTGGGATGTGTTCATTACTTGATTCAAAGATTATTTATACCAATTTTCGAGTTAATCAAGCCACGCTGTAAAATCCTCCCCTGTAAAATTGACTACCCCTTTTCAGGCCGTCAGGGGTAGATTTTCGAAAAACCCTGATAATCATTATTCTTTCCTTTAAATTTTAGAATACTGAGTTTCGATTAAAACGGACCGCGCGCTAAAATTTTTCCTTACAAACTTTGAAACCCGCCAATCCCCTTTTAGGGGGTAGTTTATAAAAACAAAAAATGCCCAACTTCATAATTTACTTAGATAAGTATTCGTGCCAAGTTTCAAGTTTATTAACTCAAGGAATAAGATTTTTCATACAAACAAAATCCCCCCATTTCACCCTCTTAGGGGTGGAATTTCGAAAAACCCTTTCTTAGTGGATACCTACTCTTCCCTCCAATTTTCATGTCTCTAGGACCAGCGGTTTAGGCTGTGCGTTGATGTCTCAGTCAGTCAGGACTTTGAATTTTATATACAATATAGATAATATAAAAAAATATTAATAATATTTTAATTATTTTTTCAAATTAAGTTCTCATAGCAAAATGTTTATCAGTTATCAATAAATCAAATCATTTTTATTTATTGATAACTGATAAACATTTTGCTATGAGTCATTATCAATCAATTTTTACTGTTTCGGTTTCGGCAAAAGTTTCGGCCAATTATGGCCGAAACCGAAACTGCCACCGAAACTTGATTTTTGGCCGAAACTCGGCCGAAACCGAAACCGAAACCGAACTTTCGGTCGGACACTAACAGAAAGCCAAATATAAGTCTTCGCGTTTAGACCGCACACTCACAAGAAATCGGAAAGGTTTGACGGCACGGTTGGCGCAGTGGTTAAGCGATTGACTGCTGCGCTGCGTGTCGCGGGTTCGATTCCCGCACGGAACAAATATTTGTATGACCTACATGTATTTGTTCCGAGTCTGGGTGTTTTTCTATCTATAATATGTATGTATTTAAAAAAAAAAAAAAAATGTATATAAGTAGTTTATCAGCCATCTTGTTACCATAACACAAGCATTAGGTTGCTTAGCTTGGGACAAAATGGTGCTGTGTGAAATGTCCAGGGATATTATTATTATTATTTCCTTTATTTCAGTGTATACATATGAATTATATTTTTAAATATTAGAATATAAAAAGTATAAAAACATTTAAAAATATAAAAAATAGTAGCCCACCGGTATCGGGAACAGGGTCCAAGCTACCGGCGGTCAGGGCTCCAGAGAGAGGAACCTCCTGACAATGCGAGCCGTGTTATTATTATTACTTATAATAGAATTTGTATTGTGAACATACAAGCAGTAAAATATTACTATATTTAATAGTTAAAACTATTAAAATAACCACTTGTGTTTGCAATTGAAAAGTGAGGGAGAAAAAAAGCAATAATTAATTAATTAATGTAGACTTGTAAAGCATGCGTTTGCTTCGAACCACGGTAATATTGATTCCATAACAAAAGTACTATTTGTTTATTCTCTGAATTAACATGTCTTTGATTGGACCTCCCTATTAATAACGGCTAGATTATATTATCTAGCTGACCCGGCGAACTTCGTACAACCTAAGAATCAATAAGAACGAATGTATGAGAAAATGAATTACCTTTTTTTGGGATTTTTTCTCATGTTAGTTATAGACAGCCTCTCAATAATTCTCTTATTTGGTACTTAGTCTTAAACAAAATGTCTTCTCCTTCTCCCCAGGAAATCGAGCACTGCTACTATCACGGCACGGTAAAGGACTACCCAGGGGCATCAGCAGCATTCCACACGTGCAACGGAGTGTCGGGCGTCATCCACATCGGCAACGAGACCTTTGTCATTCACCCCTTCTACGGGGGCGATCTGTCGGTCAGTGGCGCTTGCTTTTTTACCAAACTTATAAAATATATTGTGTAGTTTCCAGGTTGGAAAAGAAAAAAAGTCAGTGGCTCCAGACAAAAGTGCTCAAAAGAAATTATGTTTAGGTTAATAATAAAAAAAAACCTTAAAGACTTTTTAATTACGTTAAAGAAAGACGAGTTGGTTAAAGACTTTTTTTTACACTATGCTTTTCCTGTATAAAATTAAAACATTGTGCTTTTCCTGTGTAATATTAAAACCTTATGCTTTGCTTGTAACCATTTAGAGTTATTACCTTTTGTTTCGAGCCATTGATTACAGCTATACTCGTACCAGCTGAAATCCTTCGTAAATTCAATACTTTTTTCAGGTTTTCAAACATTTTATTTGAATGAAAAGTTTGATAGACACGTCATAAATTTAAAAAAAATTATACTACCAAATCTTATTGAAACAGTAACAGTACGTGGAATATTAACTCGTTTTATGTATATGTATAACCCGTTTTCCCAGACACGTTATCAACTTTTTGTTAACAAGTAAGATATTTTCACCGTCTTCTAACGAAAGCGGTTTTGCACAGACTCTTATTATCATAAAGTATAAATAAGTTAAAATAATCGTTACTTCGAATAACCACTAAGATAAGCTTGGTGTAGCGTATGTTGAACTCCTATAAGGAGCCATTCTATGAAAATGGTACTATTTTCGTACCTAAATGTGGGCAACATTAAATGGCCGAAAAGTGCTTGCAGTTTGTATAATGAGTACTATTCATTTTGATACTAATTTCCGCTGTGTTCTTTAGTAGTAGTTCAATCAACTCAGCCTATCGCAGCCCAGTTCTGGACATAGGACTCCCCCAGGGTGCACCACAGCACCCTGTCCTCCGGCTTCCGCATCCAGTCGGTCCCACCACCCTTTTTATATCCTCGGTCCATCTAGCTGGGGGGCATCCTACACTACGCTTGCCGATACGCGGTCTCCACTCCAAGACTCAACTGCTCCACCGGCTATCGGTCCTTCGACAAACATGACCTGCCCACTGCCACTTCAGCTTGCTAGCTAAGTGATGTCGGAAACTTCGGTTCTTTTACGGATAGTTTCATTTCTGATTTTATCCTTCAAAGAAACTCTGATCATAGCCCGTATTTGCTCGATAGCGAATTTATACTTAACTTAAAAAAAATAAGTTAAGTGTAGCTATTTTGATACATCATTAAAATGTATGCTCTTAAAAAAATTACTTCCCAAAATAAAGTCGTCGTAGGCTTTACGCCAACGCATACATTTTCTTCGTCATTAAAGTTTCATACACCACAATTTCATTCCGGAAAAATTGATACCCAAGCGGATTAACCGATTAATGATTAATTTCAACCCAACCAAACTGATTACAATTTAAATCATCTCTTTCAGTATTCTTATTACTTGACCAACTCATTTATAAAAGCAAGTTTTGTTTCACCCAAATTGCGATTAAATACTTTATGGTGAAATACGTTAAAAACTTATTATGATCTGAGCATTTTTTTTATGGTGAACGGAATAGAAATGGGTAAAGTTTACTCTAAATGTATTATAGCGTCTGAGTTCTATAATGACCTATTACTTTAAGTTTATTACCGTTATTGGATTAATTAACGATCCTCGTCGTTTTGTGAATCATAGAGCATCTTCTTTTTTTTCTTTGTAGCACTGTTTTCAGAGTCGTGGTCCTCATGTAGTTTCTAGTCTAGAGACTCATGTGATTCGCCTCACGATTTCTCGCCACATAGACCGTTGCCATGCATAATATCCATTCTATAACGATGGTTTGCAGCCCCGTCTCAACAGCTCTATTTTTTTAGACTAAAATTTTTCATAAATTTAATTTAATAGTATTATTACATTACATACATAATTTCCCATGGGGGTACGCCGACACTGCAGAACGCCATCTGTTACGATCCTTACATACTCCTTTTGCTTCGTTTATGTTCATCATACATCATTCTGGTCACACACGCACGCCGCCGCCGTGCGTAGTACTTGTATACTACGCACCAGTTCTTTTCTGAGAAACATCACCAAAAAGGTCATAAATAAATACAAAAACAAAAGGATATTTAGGTGTCGAAGTACTCGTCTGCATTGCTGTCATCCGGAAACGTGCCCGGAAGACTGGCAGCATTGCTACGTTGAATGGCAATGCTAATTCTTTGGCTATAGAACGACCCAGCACACGTCACTTGAAGTGTTGATCAGCTGGCGAGAAGTTTCCTTAAAAAAAGACGCGCGCTTGGACCCCATAACCCGAGCGTTTCGACCCCAAAGGGCTCAAAGCTGTAGTTACCCATTTTTTCAAAGAACATAACCAAAAATATATTTTTATTGAAAGCCCTAAAACGGATTTGTCGTAAAGTCGTGACACCTGAATAATGAAACCCTTTGATCCCGTTTTAATACGATCGTGTTTTACCTTAACATCTTCCAAGAAAATTAAAACTATTTACTTTTAACCGAAATAGTAACTACGATCAAGTCATTACACCCTATTTACGGCTATGATTAAAATCGGGCTTTAACTTGGCCTGACCTCAGGTTGGCCTCAAATAAGCATAATTACGGCCTCACTTAGAAGAGCGAAATTAAAAAATACTTTTTATTTGTAATCCACCCCAGTAATAGTCCACTTTAAGGGTAATAGATTAGTTTTTTACTTAACGGGCGTTTTAATTGAAAAGTTCAAAGTTGAGGTGAGCTGGGCTAGATTTTTTTCAAAATGGCGGCTTTCTTGATCTAGTTGTTGCAAGTGCGAATTCAGAGCGTGTTCTGCAGGTTCAATTCTCGGGTCTTGCAGTGTGATTGGGTTATTTTATTAGAATCTTCTCAGTAGCCGCTCGGGGTGTTCATTTTTTTTCTAGTTTTGGCTAAAATCTCATCCCCTATTAAGGAGTTCGTACACTAAACCGTATCATACCATACTACGGTCACTAAAACCGTTATACACGAGTATGATACGCTGTTGATACGTTCTAGTGGGCATAGTTCTCCGTGTCATGTTTCTTTCCGTGCCTGATACGTTTATAGCACGGTCATCGTATGGTACTGCGTAGTGGGCGGACACCTTTTCATGTCACTTATACCTTTACGCATGATATCATGACGTATTCTCAAATGGGTAGGCAGAAAAACGGTTTAGTAAATTCTTGCCAATTTTGAACGCCACTTTATGTATTTTTTTAAACTGCCTAAAATATCTCCCCACAGCTTACCATACTGATTCATATGAAGAGACACGCATTCTAAAAAACCGATTTAGTCCCAACAATGTACCGGTTTACATCAATCAGGGAGAATTGCGTAGAATCCACTCGGTCCTTAGTTTGTGTCTCAGTGGGTGATCAATCTTATCTCAAGCATTTTGTTTCGCCTGATAAAGAAACTTCATCTGAGGGTTTCTTTGAGCTTTATATAGTATTGGTTGGAACTTGGAAGTTGAAACAAATGTTGGCTTTGGTGCAGTGCTACAGATGTGAGTTTTTCACGAATGTATCACTATTTCATAGTATTGTCATTGTATTACTGTTCAAAGTATACTCTGACACTCGACAACTCTATAAAGAGCTCGAAACAGATGAGAGAATGAATAATTAATTATTATATTGTATTTGTCATTTTATTATATCAGTATTTTTGTTCTCCTTGAAACGGTACGCAGCGAAGTATAGTAGGTTCAGTCACATCACGACAGTTATGTTATGAGGTAAGCTTATTACCATTTCAATTGATTGATACATAATCCATCCATATTGTACAGTAGGTATTTTATAAACGGAAACATCAATAAAATAGTATTCATGCGCATCCGGTTATAAAGCTGATCTCAGCATGTTGAAAATGGTAGATAGATAAAGAGTCCTGGACTGGAGACTGCGTTTCGGCAAGCGTAGTGTGGGACGCCCCCCAGCTGATGGACCAACAACTCTAAGAAGGTGGCTGGGTCAGGCTGGATGTGGAAGGCGGGGGGGTGTGGGGGTGTTGTGGCACCGCTTATACTTTATAAGCCTCTCCAGCAGTGGACTGCGACAGGCTAAGTTGACTGATTGATTGAGATGATGAGTTCATACGCGTATATAAATATAAATTATTACAATATATCCGACCTGTCAACAACTCCCATAAAAAATTACGTTGGCAAAATATTCAGCAATACACGGCTACTTACATGAGTAAGTAAAAACGCGTCAAAAAGAGCTATTTATGTTATTCGCGACCATTTTCTTTAACGACTCGAATTCTTTTCATGTGCCTACTTTCGATAAAAAAATGGTTTACATTTGTATGCTTTCAAGATTGTTTGGGGGAAGTTATAAGAGAAAGCGGGAGTGTGAATGTCGTCAAACTGCAGATAAAATAAAATCAAAACAAATTGTTAATGTAAAAAAAAACTGAAAGCTTCTTTGCTTGACAAATCTCATAAATGATAGCTTTAACTTCTTCATTTAACTATACATAAAAAAACAATCAAAAGGCATTTTCGTGCGGGGGAATTTGGCTCCGTTTACCGCGCCTCGTCGCGTAGCGCGTTGTAGTTTGTGATCCACCTAAGGTGCAATGTATTTAAAGTGAACTGTCATTCTGCCTGATACTAGGGAGTAATACTATTGACAGCTCACTTCAGCCAAGTTTTCACGGTGACATTTTTATTTATTTATTTATTTATTTATTTATTTATTTAAAACTCTTAAACTACCATTACAGGTGAAACCTAATGCGACAGGATAGATCGGCTAAACTTTATTCCGCCACTTGCTTGTCTTATGACTTGACCTAAAGTGAAATGTATTAAGGGCGCGCATGAATTTGTCGTTGACATGTATAACACATTCACGCTCCGCGGAACCCTGATTGCAGGGTTACACACAAACACCTACAGGGCACAGAGTTTGAGGGGAATAGAGGCATACAAGGGCTCAGAAATCTGCAAAACGATGCCTCAAAGAAACCACAGAGAATGCCTCAAACTGTGAGAGAAATGGGCTGTGAAATATATTTGAGTAACTTATAGAGGCATGAGGAACAGGATGTATTGTTCACTCATCCTCCATAGAAAAGGGAGGATCCTCCGACCAGACGGGTCTTGTGTCTGGTGAGCAACTGCCCTACGATTGATGTCGGGACGATACTCAACTTATCAGATGTAAGAATGGGCCACCATGCATCCTAATACATATGAGTGAGTTTTTAACTATGTCTAGATATAAGGAAGCTTCCTGTTAGTTGTTTTTACAAATAAATGTCTTGAGTTTCATTTAAATTTAATAAGTATCATAGATTTTTATTACAAAATACTTATTTATTTATTTATTCGACTTCAAAAAAATATTATTTATTTATTTTCAATTTTCTTTAAATAATAATATGTTTTGGCTAAAGAATCAGCATTGCCATACAACGTGGGAATGCTGCCAGCCTTTTGGGCACTTTTCCTATTGACAGCGATGCGGACTAATTTTTTGATGCCCTTTGATTATTTTCCCTCCTTATTATATATTTGTACATATTATTATTAATAAGTATGGACTTATTTTATTTATTTTCTTTGAATATAACTAGGAGCCTGAGGTCAGACTTATATAAGATGGCCGAACTATAGGGAATAATAGAAATATTTTTTTTCTCGTTATGTATCCCAGCATTGCGCAGTAATGAATGTTAATAACTTACAAAGATTTACATCACGTAATTGCAAATTCATCTGATAAAATATGTCAGTAATATCGGACTACATACATAGGTACTCACAATTAAATATAATTGATACTTAATTACGCGAGTGGCCTGCTGCGTCGCACATAATTTTAATAAAATTAAATTACCGGGCTGCTATAAATTGTATTATAATTACAGAGGCAACCTAAGTGTGATTATTAATATTGATAAGTAATATTTGAGTTTCCTTGATATTTTTTACAAGGGGTGTTGTACTACCCAGTTCCTGGATTGTAGAGGTTAGATAGTCAGTCACTCCCTGTGGGTTAAAGGCTCGACAGAGGATGATCTGAATGCCTCGTTGGTCTAAGGTCGAGACTGCTGAGGGCAAGGTCCTGATTCGAGTCAAATATATTATCAAGAACAGCCTAGTATCTAGATTTATGCCCTATAAATGGCAATAGACTCACCTCCTGAACTCAACTGTCTCTAATAAGACACAATTACTTTTTCTATTATTACCGAAATTAATAAGCTTGTCTAACAGACGAGGGGATAATAAAACATCCGATACTTATTAAAAGGACTGATGAAAAGTAGACGTCAGGTGTGATCTCGGCCTTATGGACCCCACAAAATGAAGACACAACCTTATAACAGTAACTTCAAACGCAATAGATAAATAATCCATCCAGCACTCACACAAACAAAGCTCTTGATACACACATTGACCACTATAGCTATAAGGCTTGGCACAGACAATAGCGCCCTTATCTCCCATGACCCGCTAAACAAAAGCGCCAGAGGGGCAAGATTAATAGATCGCCGTTATTGTACCCGAGCCTTATGATCACCTGCCTGGGAAGCTTTGATGTAGAGTATCAAGCTGAATTTTGTATCAGTTCAAGATTATTTCTGAGGATAGAGTTTGGATGGGAAATGGTGTTTATTAGAGACTGTGTTGCTGCTTCATCTCCTTTTGGAATTAATCAAACTATCTTTATTTGTTAGCATAGGTTACAGCAGTGTGAAAGATGTTACAATTGTTATATTATAGTTTTTACAAATATACATTTATGGGAGGCATTTACCAATCAAAGGCTGATTTGTCAAAAATTCAAAATTATTCCTGGGATAAAATTATCTGGCATTGAAAAAGTCAGCGCTAAGTACATGAATTTATAATTTAAATTCAATAGTATCAATGTCAAAATAGGTTTTGATTCCCTTGCGAGTGACAAAATATTCGGCATAAACATTAATATTAATATTAACGGCATTAGAAGTTTGATTTTTTCACTGCTTCAAGGGATTGCAGCCCTAAGTATTTGATATTACTTTCATCTTGATAACTCCACGCGTTCCTGAGAAAAAGGGTCTTGACAGACGGACAACGAAGTGGTCTTATAAGGCTTCTGTTTTTCCTTTTGAGATACGGAACCCTAAAAAACGGATGGACCGATCTCGTTGCAATACCCGCACATGATAAAACAGCATCCAAAAAAATCTCGCTAAAATTTTCCCTCTTCCGCCCAAACTCGAGAAGAAGATCCACTGATTTATACCACCGTTTGAACAGCAGCGTTTACTCTCCGTCACTTTAGCCCGTAATAAGTACACATCAAATAAGTAGGTACTAAGTTTGCTTGTCCCTCCCGCCCCGTCCCGCAGACCTGCTTGTCACGCGGGACGTGCAGGGACGTGATAATCCGGACCCTTATCGTGCTAGTGCCATAAATTTGGCACGTTCGGGACGTTCGTGGACTGTGACACTTCGCTTGGAAGTGTAGTATTTTTTTAATAAGAGCTGTAATGTCTGAGGATTTTGTCTGGAGGAGTTCGCCTTTAGTGGTGCGGTAGGGTTTTAGGGTGAACTTAGTTAGATAACAACTATATGAGGATGGAAGTAGCTATTACTTGCGTCATCATACCACATCATTTAGGACAGATTTTTCAATCAACAGAATTTTTTTATTCGTGGAATAAAATTGACGTCTGACAGATTTTGTATGAAAGAACTGTCAAAAATTCAAAATTATTCCTCGAATAAAATTATCTAGCTTTGGAAAAATCAGCCCTAAGATACTACTTTTTGTCTATAATGCAGAAGTTTTAACAACTTTTTATTTCGCTTCCTATTCATTGTTTCTACTAATTACTTAAAGTATTTCAATCAAAATCGAAGTATAAATGATAGTTCTACTAATATTAATTTAGATTTAACACCTATTTTTGTAAATTAAATATCTGTAGGTACTCCTCTGCCTGACCCTTTCGTGTTAAACTATAATACTATTTTCGTATTAGAAAGAAAGAAAAGAAAAAAAGAAAAATTGTTTATTCTGCACAAACAAAACTCACATTAAAAAGTATTTACAACTATTTGTAAGCATATTTAATTTTCACTACATTAGAAGATACTACCCTCATTTTCCCTGCCTGTTTGGTTCATAGAAAAGCGTTGCGATGTTCACGCCATGTGTACGTTATAGCTACCTAGCGGGGAAAATGACGGGATAATATAAGCTAAGGGAAGCACTGCAAAACACCAGTGCAGACACAAACAAAAGTATTCATAAACATTTTTTATGAGTACGAGTAGACACGAATGTACTTATGATTTATATTATCACGCTTGTTATACACGGAGGGGAGGGCTGATGTATTGCACCTAGTTTCATACTTTTTATGTCGTTTCCTTTTTCAAAAGACCGAATATTTCATGAATATAGCTATATTTATTTTTACAGAGACATATGTCGTCGATTGTCATGCTGTGTGGAAATGTCACGTTGTTGGTAATCAACAAAATCATCCGATTGTTGCTAAAATGGCGGTAACAACCATAACCTTAAGGTGGCGTTGAACGTGATAAACAACACGTGCCACGTCACGATGTTTTAACATGCGTTATTATCACAGTGATAGCTACGTAGGAAATGCGCGTCCCTTTACGAACGTTTATCGACGTCAATAAAACCCCGTAAAATCAAATATTTGACGAGTACAGCAATAATTTTAGAGTGGCACATGACGTCATCAGCACTTGACCCGTCTACCCGTCACGACGTTTGTCAAGCCGGCTGTAATCCGCGATGTAATTGCCGTCACGCTCTCGCACGCTCGCCGTAATATTCTAACAAATTGTTGGGATCAACCGTTTATTATTTATGACACACTGTCAACCCTGCTAGAGGGATTGTGGACGACTCTTTTTGTTTTTTTTTTTTTTTTTTGAAGTACTAATTAGTGGAATAAATTACTAATAGTTCTTCCTAAAAAGGAAACACCAAACTAGAGAGCCGCACAAAATTGCTGCCTTAATTAGTTCTGCATTTGTATATTATTTTGAGTCTACATTACTACGCCTACACGAATACATTCGAGTCGTCTCTTACTTTAGAGTAATTGTCACTTACAGTGTTCAAACCACATGACACGACCTACGTAGCATAATTATTTCCCCTTCCTTCATATCAGCATAGAAACCAACTTCGCTCTCCAAATTTCTATGCTATTAACGTAATTTGTATCAAAATATCACTTGCTTATAATGTGTCAAACTAACTGATAGATGTGGTGAAATAAGTCATGATAACAATCGAGCACAGTGTCAGTCAAAATATGAAACTAGTTGGCATTTCAAAACGTTGTAGGTTCCTATGGAGAAGAATGGACGAGAAACGTATGGATTCTTTTTATCTTTGGGTAGATAACTAGTCTCGCATCCAAAGGGTTCCTGCGGCTTTAACAAGGTCGTCGTTCCACCGTGTGGGAGGCCTTCTAACGCTACGTTTTTCGGTACGCGGTCGCCACTCTAGAATCTTTCGGCCCCATTGACCATCTGTTCTGCGAGCAATGTGCTCTGCCCACTGCCACTGCACTGCACTGCACGTAACCGGTTGAAGTGGAGGTGAGATGCTTGGGGGAAGCCGATGTCTAGCATTGGACGTCTTTCGGCTGATGATGATGATAGCTATTTGGCGCCACTTTTCTCTAAATATCACTATCTGCTCAATGCATCAGTTTTACAGATAGCGCAGTATTTAATAAAGATTGATAAACGCATGTTAGTGGAGTCATGTGTCTCTTTAATATTCCCATTAAGCCAGCGCCATGAAAACATAATCTTTGGGGGCCATTACTTCAGAGTCACCCACAGGCTCGTTATTGCCTATTTATTTAGCAGTTTAAAACTCGTAAATTACAGTAAAGCCGCCACGCGAATTACAGTTAATTACAGAATGTGCCCGATTGTAATTTAGTCTGTGTTGAAGATTTTTTTTGTAATTTTTTCTTTATTGTTTGTTTTTGGATTGGGCTGATGAGAAAATGATAGGAATTAGCATTTTTGTTTTTTGTTAGACTGGCGTTCAGGTTTTTAATGATGGGTTTTTTTTAAACGGGTTATTAATTTGACCTTTCTATCTTGATGATTTAACAAATAGCTCTGTTTGTTACCCAATTAATAATTATGCAGTGAGATGTAGAGGACTGTTGCTGCTTATCAAGGGGTATCGTATTACCCAGTAACTGGGTTGTGGAGGTCAGATAGACAGTCGCTCCATGTAAACTACTGATATTCAGCTGCATCCGGTTAGACTGGAAGCCGACCCCAATATAGTTAGGAAAAGGCTGGGCAGATGATGAGTGGATTATTGGTGTTTTTTAAAACTGAGTCATTAGAAATTGAATTCGCTTCCAAAAGTCTTTGCCTTTGTGCCAGCATCTATTCTCCCAAAACAATAAAAAGGTTCAGTTAAAATGAAATTAGAACGATGATCACCCTCCCCGTAAAAGCAAGGGTCTCCCCACATTATCGTTGACCTCCAAAGCGTACGTGCTGCATAATTGTCGAGATTACTCCTCATTAGGACGGAGCACAAAATATTTAAGCGTCAGCCCCTCTTGCGAAAAGTATTTATCTTCATGTACATGAGACAAGTTGTACTTGTCACTATATAGGGGCTACATTGTTTTGCTATGTAATCTGTTTTAAATGACAAAGAAGTTATTTTTGTTTGAGCGTCTGCCAAAATATTGCAGAGATATTACATATTATTTTTCACATAATCACACTAATATTATAAAGGCGAAAGTTTGCAAGTGTGGGTGTGTGTATGTTTGTTACATCTTCACGCTCAAACGGCTGAACCATTTTTTTTTAAATTTGGTACACAGATAGTTTATAAACAGGATTAACTTTTTATCCCGATATTTCCGCGGGATCGAAATTTATGCGGGTGAAACTAGCTAGTATTATATAAAAATAATATTACGAGTACACATAATTTAATGATGGCTCCAAGAATTTCATAATGAACAGCGTTAAAACGAACGTTAAAAAAATAGGGTATAATGTTTTAATTGAATAAAACTGTAACCAATCAATTTATCATTAAGGTACCTAAACGATTTTTATAACAATACACCACTGTAATAAACGACTTTTTCCCAAACCCCACTGCCTATCCACCAATTCATTAGGGAAAACGATTTTCACATACGAACGATTTATTTTTGTGAATATTCGAATATTTGTTACAGTCGTTCCGCGGCCGCCCTGTGATTAGCTTAGCGTACAGAAAAGTAATTACTGTGAACTGAAAACCGGCGCCATTGATGTATTTTCGACAAAAAGTTTCCCAGTTAAATGTTTTTACCATTTATTGGTGAAAGGAATAGGAAATTACAATTTTTGTTTTTAATTTAAAACGACAACTGTCATTATAGAACGTAATTGGAAATATTTCATTTAACAGAATATGTTGACGTCAGTATACCCTTATAAAAAAAAACAATTTTCTTTTTATAAATAGCATGTTCGATAATAATTTACAGCCACCGTGACAAACGCCGTGACGTGTCTAGTGCTGATCACGTCAAACAGCACTCTAAAATTATGGCTGCTATCGTCATTTTAGTACCGATCGGAATGATTCTGTGTTTTACCGACAGCGTGACAGTTAACGCAGCGTGACAAACATGTTGACATAATATGCCTTTATTAAATTATGGGTTTAGTAATATTGATTTTGAAACGACGTGAAGTAATACAATATGTACAAATTGAGATGAATTATCAATGTATAAGATACAATAGTAGATTTATCATTAAAATAAAACGCAGTACGCGCGTATGGTGGATGATTTTGCCTTATTTCATAAATTTTAAGAAGAAAGATAAAATTGATTCGGAGAAAATTACAAGCCATTAGCGCTTCTGACCCTCAACCTACACTAGTTAGTACACAAAACATAACTGAGCACCAGTACCAACCACATCCACACCCGCAATGATTAACATTATTCCTTGGCAACAGAATAGAAACGTTGGAACATTAATCACAGCGAAGAAACTGACGCCTTCAGTGACTAGCATTTTACCAACTTTTAGATGAGTCCTCGCCTCCCAGGCTTACTATTTGAGTACTTCGTGACTCGACGGATTGGCCCCAAGTATCTGTACTTGAGATTTTGTAGGCATTTTCGCTAAAATGTTCGGCTAAAAATACATTATGAGGTTGTATTTGGAGTAAAACGTGCCTGGATTTGGCCAAAGCCAAAATCTTTCTGTGTTTAGGACAAGGATTGTGAAGTTTCAACACGTTTTATACAATGGAGACTTATGCATAGGAGTATTTTGAACCAATAAAAAATAAACTTGTACAACTTTTACAGTAAAACTTACATAGGGACTCCTATGTAAGTTTTAAGTAAAATGTATACCTGTGCTTGGAGGCCCCTCTCTTCAAAAAAAAATTATAAAATGACAAATTATAAAATGGTAAAAGTGGTATTTTTGTATCTGTTCTGAACACAAAATGATTTTTTTTTATGACATCATGTATTATATATCCTTATAAAGGGTTTAGGCAGAACGTCGTGATTATGGCATTCAACCTCATCAACCTTTTTAATGATATGGCCTTTCGACTATCATTTTCCTTTTTTGTCAACTAGCAACATTACTGTACTTCCGTTTAATGGAAACCACTCTTCATCAACCAGTTCACCAACGTGTAGGTAATAAATAATAATAATACCAGCCTCTTATGTCTGCACTTCAACGCAAAGGCCTCTCCTCAAAGGGAGAAGGCACCAGCATTGATCACCCCGCTTGATCACTGACTTACATTAATTACTAGCAGCGCCCTACGGTTTCACCCGCATAAGTGTCGATCCCGTGGGAATATCGGGATAAAAAGTCCTATGTGGTAATCCTGGTCATAAACTATCTGTGTGCCAGATTTCATCCAAATCCGTTTATTAGTTTTTGCGTGAAAAAGTAACAAACATCCACTCATCCATTTATCCATCATCACAAATTTTCACGTTTATAATATTAGTAGGATAGGATAAGTCCAGCACCCTAAATGCGCAACACACTATTAATCACAATCTTAATCATTTTGACAGATATTGCTAATCCATTGCATCATATGTTCGAAAAATCTCTCTGCTCAGCAACGTAAATAACGCAATGAATGTTGTTGAACTGTCAAAATTAAACCCATTGCTACTGAAAGTTTGTTTCGCAATTACCTCTCTGGTTTCCTCACGATGTTTTCCTTCGCCGATGTCAGTAACGTCCAAGATAAAGAACCTACTTATCTATAGGTAATAAATATAACAAATATTGAGATCAAACTCCATTTTCTACTTTCTAAACCCACTGACAGTAATTCCAAGTCGTTGCCCGTTAGAATAATTACCTACTCGTACCAGGCCCAACTATTTTAAACTCGGACTTAACTTTGCTCATACTTACGCCACATGCTTAGAAGCGCATTCAGATGTTCTAGATAAAGTTAGGACGTCTAGCTAAGTTCCTGCAAGTTGTACGAACACCCACCATATTAGGCGTTAACTCGATAATGTCGGAGCTTTTGTCGGGGTAAGCAGTTTGGGTAGTGAAGTGGTTTTGAAGGGTAGGAAGTATGAGTATTGTATTTGAAAGCAAGGAGGATTTGAGTTCCAGATCATGGATCTGTATTATACTGATATAGAAATATTATGTCTCTTTTTTTTCAGAACTTATAGCAACTTACTTCTCTCTTTCTTTTCTAACTTTGTATGAACGTAAACGAAGCAATAGAGGTATGTAAGGATCATAGCTGGTGGCGTTCTGTAATTTCTGCCTACCTCCATGGGAAGACGACATGAGTTTATGTATGTATGTTACCTCACAATCTCAAAAGCATCAAAATCTGTGCATAAAATAAGTGGAGCCTTTCCGCAACAAAGTAGCACTACACAAAACAGCAGAATTATTAAAGTGTTTATTTGATAATAAACACTCAATAACTCTGCTGTTGTGTATTTCCACTTGGTTTGTTGAGCATAAAATATAGTCGTAATATTAGTACTAAATATATAAATTGACAGATTCGTAACATAAGTACATGCATAACAATTAAGTTAAACTAAACATGGCACTTAGTAAACTTGTAAACAGCCCCGGGCATTCCAAAACATGTACCGACTTCAACATACACTATATCGCCCAGCCCTCACTATTAACCTTTTACAAACGCACAACTATCAATCGGAATTCCTCACAACATAATCAAAATCCTGGGGAACCCACTCGCAAAAGGAAAGCAATTGACAATACGGAAATACAGAGGAAAACTAATTTCACAAATAATATTCTGGGTCCGTCGTCCTGTCCTATGATCCTCTTACCGTAATCTCCTTGAGAACATTCCAATTGTGTACGGAAAACCATATCGTGTTAGTACTTTACTCTATACGGATTTAGGGAACCCTGCTCCTCTTAATGACTGCCATTTTTTAAGTCCTTCACAGATCCCAATTGAGTTTTTGAAAAAACAATTCTATTGTTTTTCGGGTAGAGTCTCTTTTCCCTTTTTTGTAACTTTTGTTTTTTGGAATGGAATTGGAAAAGGCAAGTGTATTCGGTGTAACAATTGTTCCTCTGATTTGGGTGGAAGAGAACAGATAGATATCAAACGGTTGGAGTCAGTTGTCTGTTTGTTGTTTTCAACTAAGTTAGGCGACATTTTAGTTGTGTAACTCTCCTCTCGATATCCAAGTCGCGTTTTTTCCAGAATTCTGTTTAACTTTCCTAACTTGTCTATTATCGCGGCGCTTCGTGTCTGACTTTGCGCTTATAGTGACTAAATATAATTGTAGTTGTACTACTCAACTCAATTAATAAAATTATCAAAATCAGTAGAGTGGACCCAGAGACTGTCATCATTCATTACCTACTATGTCAGTCACAGTTTGCATAACGTATATTGCATTTGACCGCCCACACGTGAACATAAACTGTCAACTCCACACCCCCTCTCTCTGACTCTCCACAGGTAAACATCGTTCTAAAAAGTCCCCAAGCATAAAATTAAGCGTCAATCACTCCAAAGAAAATAATAATCCGAAACTGCTACAGCATCGCACGGTGACGTTAACCCTAAAACTGCTCGCGTAATAACGCCGTGACGTATTGTATAACACGTGTTCTTGTCACGCTGGGGCCACATTTGTCACGCCGGCGATAATCTGCCCCGCACAGCCCAACTCTGTTTTGCCCAACACATGTATCACAAAATTATGTGGTCACGCTATCTATAATTTCGTCGCCTTTCTCTGTACCCTTTGTGTTTGAAATGAGATTTTTATCACGCTGACTGTCTCTTTGTATGTAAATTTGTAGTGTTTTTCGATGAAAATTGTATTGGAGACACGGTTTTTTGCGTTGACTATTTTTTGTTTGTTTATTGGCGGTCGATGATAATGAATATTTATTTTTTGTGGAAAAAATTCAACATTCTATATTCCCTTAGGCCCGGGGTCATACATATTGTAATGTCACATGAATGGTGGAACGTTTCGCGGAATAACATGTTGACATAATTTATTGTACCCACGAAAAAAGATAATCTACATGTATCAAGTGCAAATAAAAATGTAAAAGTATGATAATGTTTAACGTAGTGAAAACTTAACCCACTCCCTGTCCCATGAACCACATATGGTTCAGGTTGATTGTTTAACTATTGTGTCTACTTTGTGGACAGTGAACGTGTTAAATCACATCTCTCAATGTTACCTTTTCATAGTCGCTAATCAAAATCAAGCATGCAGACTAGCAATTATCCTTATAGCCTAATCAGTTATTGACCTGCACACTAATTACGTAACACAGTATCAATCAGAATCTGAATCATTTTGAAGGGTATTGCTAATCCATTGCTTCTTATGTTCGAAAAAATTGTGTGTTGAACAGCGTAAATAACGCAATGAATGTTGTTGAACTGCCAAAATGAGACCAATTGCTACTGGTAGTGTGTTACGCAATTACCCCACTGTTAATTAACAATAGTATATATAGTACAGCTCTGCACAACTTTCAGGGATAATTATACAAACGTGACTCTAATGTACTCGTATGTATATTTGTGTGAGAAAAAGCGTGAAAGTGCAAATCACGCTGTACAGAGCTCCCCTTATTCCCGTGATTAATATCAACGAAGCAACTCTGTCTTTGAGTGTACCGTATTTTTCAAGCCAAAGCATTTATGGTAGTGGAGTGTTCGTTCTGTACGCGCGTGTACTTTTGTATACCGTTGTGAGAGTAGGTAGTCGTTTATAGTTTTGCTTATGTATTTGTGTTATATGTGGAGAAACTTTGTGTCGATTAAAGAAAGATATAAATCATCATCTGCCTAGCCTTTACCCGACTATGTTGGGGTCGGCTTCCAGTGTAACCGGATGCAGCTGGATACCAGTATTTTACATGGAGCGACTGCCTTCCTGATCTCCACAACCCAATTACTGGGTAATACGATACCCCTTAGTAACACTGTTTGTCAGACTTTCGGGCTTCTGACTACCCTAGCGACTGTCAAATATCCACGAACCGTTGGTCCCGGTTTGTAAAGATGATCACCCATCCACAGACCGACCGTGGCAAGCGTAGCTTAACCTGATCGATCGACATGTACGGCTGGTATTATTTAGCCGCGGGTCCCTTTAATTAGAGAAAGATATAAATGTATTCTACGTAAACAAAAATCTCTATCATAGAATTGTGATTATTGTACCCATACATTTTTGGAGTTTCTTGCCGGCTCTTCTCTATAGGAAACGACCAATTGGAACCGTGCTAGCTTCTGACAGTTCATTTTTTCTGATTCTCGCTGAGATGAAATTACGACTAGATTTTGAACGTTTTTAATTACGGAAATTGGTCTACCGCTGCTGGTGCTAACCTCAATTCAATTACTAATCTATAATTACACCACTGACGTTATCCCATCGATGACACATCACCGAGAGTAATCCAAGATGGCGTGACCGCGTGACGTCACGGTCGGTGGACGTCTTAATGATGCACTGAACCAGATACTGAACCAGATAGCTCCAAAGAATTAAATCGTTAGATGTTCCCTCATCTCTGCCTAACCTACAATTATGTTATACATCGTACTTAGCCCAGGTAAGCTAGGGCGACTTTTTAACGTGTCGATTTTTATGCCGCACTGGATTTTCAACTCTCAGTATTTATTTATCCATTTATTTCAGGCATCAAGGCCCATATAAAACACGTACAATACAATATTGAGCCGTGCATTGCGAATCCAACAAAGCTCATCCCAGCGCGTTAAAAAAGCACCGCGGTAAGAAACACCTGTGCTTACCACGGTTTAGGTCACGCGAAAAGGTGTTTATAGTGAGAAAAGTGAGCTCACACATCCCACATGGAACGATTTTTAGTATGAGTGAGCGAGACGTATTGTGATGTGGTATGGCGAATCGAATGATGTAAATCTTCGGATAGCAGCGTTTGTAATGCAAACATAGATATTTGGTACACTGCGTTCATTAGCCGAGGCCGTTGTCATAGCCTGAGTTGTATTGATGTTGACAAATACTCGTATATTAAGTTCATACACATGAAGTGAAGTTATATGTATTTTGCAAAATACAACACAGTTACAGACTAATATTGACTAACTGAACGGCTTTTTGAACACAACACACACACACACAACACCCACACACCCACGTATAACCACCAGCAGCCACCCAAAAATAATTTCTCTAAAACATACTGTAGTTCTAGTTATAATCTGACAAAATTACGGAAACTAGGATTCGCTGTTTATTTCACTCATTTTCTGACCTTAACTGCGTGACCTTCACTGTTAGATGACAGTCATGCGTTCAACATTAAATAAGTAGCCACTTTTACTCTGACCAAAATCGCACATAAAAATATCAATTTACAACATATTTTCCACGCCTACAAAAACAACCAACAAACGCAAGCGAAGTGTGCCATTCCACCGACAGACGCCAATGACGTCACACAGACATGAATTCCAATTCTCAACAAAGAAATAGAACCTTCACTGATTCCCGAGCACCGTCGATTGGTCTCGATAGAGGCACCCCATTCATTACGTAGCGTAGAGGGTTACGGCGCTACGAAAGTGCTACGCCGAGCTACGCGGCTACGAATATAGATGATACCATCGGATAGATTGATTCTATCTGGATAGATGTAAAATTTATTGTACGTTTTCGTTTCTAAGGAAATATTTTTGAATATTTTTGCTTAGATTGGTTTCTTTGTTTCGGGTGTTGAATAAAAGAAAGGGATTGGGTATCACTACTTTTGTTTGAAACGCACAAGTATTGTTATAAATTGTGATTTGTTGAGAATCTTCATGAATCGAGACTTGGTAACAGACTAGTGACGATTTAATCTCGTTATTTTTTTATCGTTACTTTAGTCATATTACAGTTTCATTCTTTGTTCGATTTCGGAATTGAACAATTCCAGCTTCTCCATTTTTATTCAATTTAGTAACCACCTCTCAAGTTACGTTGGTCTTGAACAGCATAATTAAACCCACAAAAGAAAAAGAAATCTCTCTGAAAACTACCAAGATCTAAACCGTTCTCCTTAAATCGAGTACCTAGCGGTTCCACCGTTCTGAATCTAGTTGTTTGCCTAGCAAACTGCATTACTCGGCGATGCCCGTATCCCGATGTCATTAGGGTACTCCTGTACTATTAAGGATACTGCATCATCAGCCATTATTGTTTGAACCATCTCGGCTCACGGATACGTAAACATTGATTGCCGTGGGTAGACTGGTTGAAAATGGTCGACTGATTTTATGGGTGTAAGTGTGGGTATCTTGGTGAGTGTGGGTGTGTTGTGTTGAAAGCCTTGGAATGCCGGGCAATGAAGGATCCAAAATACTGTTCATTCATGAAAAATCCTACTATCCTACTAATATTATAAATGCAAAAGTTTGGAAGTATGGATGGATACTACAGAACGGATTTGGATGAAATCTGGCACAGAAATGGTTTATTTCTTTCTTTCTTTTTATCCCGATATTCCCACGGGATCGAAACTAATGCAGGTGAAACCGTGGGGCGCAGCTAGTCGTAAATAAGATTGTAATAATAAGAGTTACGTATTAATTTTTAGTTCAAGAGACAAACGTCTGTGTAGGCTCTTGTACTAAGAGTTTCTGTATCACAAGAGCTAGACCTATGTTATGGCAAGCATTAAAAGATAGGTGTACAAATATATAAAAGAAAAAAAAAGTAAAAATAATAAGAGTTTATATTTTTTTATTAATTAATTGTCAAATTTAAAGTATATACACCGTGTTCTTCATCTTATCCATAAACTTTGGCAAACGCTTCTATAGCTTGTACAAATCAAATATAGCAAAGGAAGTAGTACTTAAAAAGGCTTCGTTACAAGGATATTTGTAATTTCATTTAATGAAATTTATTTTAGCTATGCAGTAAGAAAGGGTCTTAATTTGGCCTATGTTGGCGCTTAGTGCAATTAAAATGATAAATCTATCAAATGCTTCGGATAAAGTGATAAAAAGGCATGCATTTCGGGTGAATTACGTCAAGGTATTTAATTTGTATGAAAATTAACAAAAAATAAGAATTCATTAATGTGTCCATAATGAAAAATACTTATTTCCATGGTCTGAACATAATAATAAATAATAATAATACTTTATTGGCGCAAGTCCTTACATTATGCTTAATATCTAGATAAATTTCACAATAATAAAGGCGCACAAAAGTTGAAACCCTGACTCCTAACCTAGGAATACCTGTGACTTAGGAGTCAGTGTTCTACTGCCACTTGAACACTAAAAACCCTATGGAAATTAAGAGCTGGTAAGCTGATATTACACAAAAAGAATATGTTATATGTTGTGATTTAAAGGAAAAACATTTGAAAAACAAAATAAAAGTAAAAAATTAAATTAAAAAGTAACATTAAAATTAAAAGTAAAATGACTGTGTGGTTGATTCTGTGTGTGTGCCTGGGATACGTGTGTATTTTGTGTTGTGTAAGTGTGATACGAGAAGCCTAAGTCTATATGTGAATGTGGTGGCGTCGAGTCTGAAGATTGTGGTTGAGTTAGTACGAGCTTGGTGTCTTTTGTTATATTAAATATGTGTATGTGTGGTGTGTGTGTGTGTGTGTGTTGTATGTGTGTGTGTGTGTGTGTTATATGTTATATGTATGTATTTACAAAAAAAAATTCTATATAAGTAGTTTATCAGCCATCTTGTTACCATAACACAAGCATAAGGTTGCTTAGCTTGGAACAAATGGTGCTGTGTGAAATGTCCAGGGATATTATTATTATTATTAAAGATATCGGTAATTGTATTACGTGTTTCCTATGGGATGTTGCGAGTTATGTCAGAGTGGTCAGTAGTTCCTCAGTTTGGTCAAAGTTTATGTATATCATCCGGAACACGGTGTATATAGCAGATCAGTTTGTATTCTGACTTATAAACAATGAGAAATTAATGTGAGTGTGCGCTATGCATTTTAATGAATTAATCAGGATTCGTGGAATATTTTGTGGTTCTGTGTAGTTTTCGCGTGACAAATATGTATGTGTGGGTTATAATTTCAATGGTAAGTCTTGATCGCTTTTATAACAGTTACCAATTACTAAAACGATAATATCAAATATTTTATATGCGGTCAAAAATTATATATGACAGAAGCACGTTTTGAAACCACATTATTTAGGGAATGGCAGAGATTTAAAATATTTTTATTTTTAAACATGATAATATTTACATAATATTTAGACGCTAACAGGCTTAAAATAAAAGAATCGTAGAGCATCAACAAATTTAAAATATATTTCTTTTCATAATCCATACTTTTGACAAAGATTAACGCTCATTATTTTACAACCTTCCCATAAAAGGGGCGCTTTACAATAACAGACACCTATTAAAAACTTTGAACATAAATCACACTGCAAAAAACAGTGTTTAATCCCAAGCTACGCAAACGCAAGCCGTCCAGCCTCCCGAGATCTTCATCTATCAATTATCTAGATTCAACGATAGCACCTAACACCCAACTGTGTTGGACTCCCACCCCCTCCTCCCGCTGAAGTGACACAGGCGACAGAGGGGATAAAGTAATGAAGTATGAAAGGCCAAGATATGCTGGTGTTATCGTATCCTTTCTTGAACAAGGAGTAAATTTTCTTTGTGAAGCTGGTCTATTGTGTTAAGTCTTTGTTTCTCGGCCGTGATTTGTGGATTTTGATAAGCCTCTCACTGACAGTGTGTTCGCAATTGTCAGTTGAAATTGATTTTAATTAGGATGATTTAAGTCTAGTCTTCGTTTGGCACTCTTTGGGTTCGTTTGAGAGGATTTATGAGGAGTGCTAGTTAATGAAGCGGCAACTGTTGGAGTGCGACCGCTGGGATTTATGATCGAGAGTTAATTTATCTAATTTGTGCAGTTGATTTTCTAGTAGTATTTTAAGGGTTCCGTATTAGATAAAATGTATGATTTTATTTCTGGAAAACTTCTAATACTAAATAAACTAACGAACTATCTGATAAAATTACGTAGAACTAGGATAAAATTGGAATAACATTATTAATAACAAGATGCAATTTAATTTATATACTCCAAGGAGATTGTCCTAGGAGTGGCAATGGACTCCAGGTATGGAGTAGCAGCGTTCAGGAATCTCAGTTCAGTATTCGCGAAGACATCTACGGATTCGTCATATAGCACTAAGTAAATAGTGTCAATCCCTGCCACCTGGGGGGCAATTCTCGTAATTTTAAGAAGGTTCACAGTCCGATCTCAGTCTCAATCTGTCAAAAAGATCTCTGATTTCCCTACATTTTTGACAAGTTTTTGATATTGTGGTGGTGGTTTTGTGGTTGTGTTGTTTGTTTTGTTTTGTTGATTATTATGCCTAAACCATCAGAACGGATTGCTTTAATAATTGCAAACTCGGTAGTCGACTTAGGGCTAATTTTCCAACGCCAGAAAATTTTACCGGGGGAACAATTTTGAATTTTTGTCAGTTCTTCCATACAAAAACTGTCAGACGTCAATTTTATTCCACGAATAAAAATTATCTGTCGATTGACAAATCAGCCCTTAATGAATTGCTTATGAAGTTGTTAGCGAGTTAGACAATACTAGACATGGTGTAAAGGTCTGGTAAAAATTCCTGATCGAACCAGGATACGAACAGTACATTACATATTTAAAAGATATTAAAGATATACAAATAAGACTGATAAAGTTTCTGGTTAGTAAAAATGTTAAAGATAAGTGCAACAAAGAGTATGATAAGTTATTTCCCCTCTGTAACATTATACCCATAGATATAAAGTTAGATTATTTGGTAGGTCTGGAATATTATAATAACCATGAACACAAAGTCAATGTTATAAACAAGTACAACACACGTAGGGTTAGAGAGAACAAACTGGTTCTACCACAGATAACAAATTATTATGGTAAGAGAACATCTAAGTATTTGGTACCTAAAGTGTTTAACAAAATTGATTTATTGAGAGAAAATGTCAAAATTAGTAAAGGATCACTTAAGACAAAGTTGAAAAGAATTGTACAGTACCTATCCTATATAATGTTTTTGTCAACACTGGGAAACTTTCAATTGCGATTTTTTCGTGAAATAACAAATGCAATGTTGAAATAAGACACATTACATAAACCTATGGGTTCGAAAATGCTATGCTCGTAAAAAAAAAAAAAAATTCATTAAAAAATAAAGGAGTGAATCGCTTTTGAATAAGGCCGAGTGTATGCATGCTTTTGTTCGTGATTGTACCCGAACTGAACACTGTATGTATATAATATATTGAGACGTACTTTTATTTATATTTCCTTTTTGTATTCTCTTTTATAATATATATAAGTAGTAGTTATGTTCAGAGTGCTTCTCTTAAAAGTTTGGCGAGTTTATAATTATGTTACCACCACTGTATTAGAATATCAGTAAATAAATAAAAAAAATAAATAAAAAAAAAGTAGGTATAAGTCAAATGAGGCCTGATAATGAGGATGAAAACATGAATAAAAGGTCGCCTTTTCCCAACTATGTTGAGGTCGGCTTCCAGTCTAACCGAATGCAGCTGAATACCAGTATTTTACATGGAGCGACTGACTATCTGAGCTCCACATACCAGTTACTGGGTAACACGATACCCTTGGCAAGACTGTTTGTCTGACTTTCGGGCTTTCGGGCTCGTCTCCTACCAAAGATTTTAAGAACACTTTTTTCGCAGAGTGACGGTTAAATCGCAGTTAATCACCTGTCCAGAAAAGGCCTGTAATTTCTTAATGATAGATACAACTACTAGAACCCAATTAGTTGTAAATAGCCTCTAGCCATACAAGTTGTAACATTCAGCCAATTTGTTTTCTAAAAGCACCTGAGACCACAATAGGTATCTCTTGATACAAACAAGTTAGGTACACAAGATTGAAGACCTCATAAATATTAAGGATCATTAGAGCACTCCTACACGGTGACCTTTGAACTAACTACGTTTGATATATCTCTTTGATTACTGTTTATTTATAGCCTTTATAGCCTCCTTGAGATGAGCTCGAAGAATCAATCGATTTGTGTGACAAAGGTACATTTTCCGCGGTTCGTTCGTAGAAAGGAAGCTCGTTATGTTTTCATCCTCATATTCAGGCCTCATATCGTATTGTATTGCCCAGTAACTGGGTTTTGTTGTCCGTGTAAAATACTGGTATTCAGCTGCATCCAGTTAGACTGGAAGCCGATGCCAAAATAGTTGGGAAAAGGCAGATGATGGTGATTCAGGCCTCTTTTGACTAATACCTACTGTTGGTATCCTGGTTCGATCAGGGATTTTTACCACACCTTACACCGTGCTTATTATTGTGTAGAAAGATATCTGTGCCTTAGGCTAGGACGTAAAATCTCCAGCACCCTAATTACGTAACACACTAACAATCACAATCTGAATAATTTTGAAGGCTATTGCTAATCCATTGCTTAATATGTTCAAACAACACAACGCAAATAACGCAATGAATGTTGTCGAACTGTCAAAATGACAGGCATTTCTACTGTTAGTATGTTACGAAATTTCCCCGCTGTTCTAGTTTTGAACAACAACTCGTAATAGTTAGGCACCTGCAGTGGTAGTATACAGAGTGTATCAGAAATGTGTGGTCATATTTAAGAGTGTGGGTCCACCATCACACTGGGCAACTTTCTTCTATGGGATCAATATCGCAATCGCGAAAAAAATATCAACTGTCCCATACAAAATTTTAATACCAACTCGACCCAAATGTACGGTCGGCTGATTATATTTTCGCGATGACGATGTTGTTCCCATGGAGAAAGTTGCTCAGTTTGATAGTCTGTACCCTTAAATATAATAATAATAAACTACAGAAATATGGGAAAAAAAAAGACATGTTGCTCCGACCCCAAATAAATTGGGATAAGGAGAATGATGATTTATTCAGACTTCAATAAGGTCCAAAATGTTAGTAACAAATAGCTTAGTCTATGTTAATATGACCACACCACTGCCCTATAGTTATTTGAAGACATTTTATTTTCGCCATTTTAGCGCTGATAGGAACGTTACGAGAGCGAGTATTACAAAATTTGCATAATTTCATGACAGAAATGTTCTAAATATATCGTAGTAAACACAAAATACACAAAAAAAGTCTTATTCCATAATTTAGACTTAAATCATCAAAGAAGTACCAAAACAACACGACGGCCATTGCAACAATGTGTGAGTCTTAGTTCCTGAGACGCTAGACGCTCTTTGAATCAGCACAAAAAATAACTGTCATTTCGTATATTTACCACATCTTTCCCACTTATATAAAAAATGAGTATTCAAATATACAGATGTTAGTGCAAATCTCAGTGAAAGAGCACGAAACCTCTATTTTTAGCCACCTCTGCCCAGATACGTCCATTAAACACCGAGCTCCTTCCCCGATAAATTGGAAATGTAATGCGATTCCCCGAAATAATTCAATTTTTTCCCCAAAGTCACCGTTGGCTGATGTAATGAGCGATACGGTTGGCATCTTCAGAAAAAACGTGGATTATCAACGGACCACTGAAGACGTTATTGTTTGTAACGGATAATCTTTCCCACGAATTGAAATTCTAATTTTTCGTTTCCATTTTGTGTGAGTTTAAATGCTGGTGGTATTTATATTGTTTTGAGAGCAGAAGGCCAATTCCCGTAATTAAAAACGTTCGAAATCTAGTCGCAATCTCGTCTCACCGACAATGAATATCAAAAACTTGTCAAAAGTGCAGAGAAATTGATATGTTTGACAGCTTGAGTCTGAGATTACAACGCGAAAGTTCTTAAAAATAGGGGAATCGCCCCTCAGAAATCACCAGAGGATTGAATATGCGAAAGCAAAAAAGTTTGTCAAAGTTTTTTTTTGTATAGACGTTGTGCACGTCATGAATTTTTCGTGACTTTGGGTATATTTTTTTTCATTAATCTTTGCCTCACACTGAAAACATAAAAAAACACAACCTCATAATGAAAGGGTATAAACACCAATTCCCTGTAGCAAAAGTATTTTATTACCAATCTTGAATTTCTTTTTCCACACATTTATTTTTCCCAAAATCGTTTCCCCACAAAATTATTTCGCGTAAATACGTAAATGCACCTGCAGCTTTAATATATACACGGACGCAATTCCGTGGATGTACATAACATCCGTCTCCCAAGGTCCCGCAGCAATTTTTGCAAATTCACTCAGTTGACTTTTCATTTTCGAACTTGCCATTTTTTCGAGATATTTTTTTTTTTTGCGAAGTCGAGTATTCCGAAGGGGCTTCGCTTAACGAACGACGTGATGGCCTGATGGGTTTTTTATTTCGTGTGCGTCGTACGAATTAATTTTGACAATATTGTTGGTTGGCTCCCGGAGTTTTCCCGGTTCGCCGCGAACTTTTTCAGAGTTCACGTTAGTGGGTAATTATTGTATCGTTGTTTTATCAAAGTTTGATGATATGGTTCGGTTTTCTTTTTAGCGTGGAGTGTGATTATTAGGGTTTTAATTAGATAGGTTAGGCATTTACTAACATAGCGTTTATTTAAGACTAAAAATAGAAAAACGTAGCATACCTCATTATAAAAGCTCTCTGACTGAGTCGTTTTTTGGACCGGTTGAATGACCGATCACAAGAACAAATTCCAAAAGCAATAAGCTTGTCAAAGATAACATGCCTACTACCTATAAAACTGTTACTACCTACCTTCCCATCTCCAAAAACGAACCGGAATCTAATTAAACACAAATCGCCTTGATCAAAGGACCAATTACAATTTATATCGGATCTCGCCATAATCCTGGAGCCAGACATCCAGTTCAGCATGGATACCTCCGGAACTGCCATTCGAAGCATTAAACAAATTGATTTGGAACCAAAAAATGGCTAGCCGTAAGCCAGCACTTTGTGTAATGAAACGTTGACAGAGGTTAGAGGGAGTCTAGTACATTTATATAGGTTTAAAAGTAAAGGTTTTTTTAAAAAGTAATATCTTGATTTGAAAAACGTAGAAGATATTTTCACTGATTGGTAATTGCAAAATATGAAAAATGGTTGTGGTGGCTTCGCGGTTCAAATAAATACGAAAAGCTTTAGTGGCAAAAAAGAAAAGAGTCAGTAAGCCTACATATAATACAATTAGGTTTGTACATCTCACACTCGCTGGGAGGGCGAGATCGTGCGTGCATAGCTCTATTACGCTGGATGTAACGAAATACAGAGAAAACTGGTATGAGTTCTTAAAAAAATTAAAAAATATCTTAAAGAAATATAAGGCTTTTTTTCTTTTATGAGTTTGAACGTCACAATGTTTCGGTTTGATCGTTGACCCCCAAACTAAGCAGGGCTTGTATCTTGGGGATCGTAATATGTACCTTAAAGCGTACGTAATTGGGTTCAAAATATGACATTTTTGACCTCAGATTTGGGTACTGATAAAGAAACAGGCTTTTAAGAACCGGATGTTAATTAGTAAATTCATGTAAATTCTGACTATATTTCTTTGAACCTCGTCACTAAACAACAAACACACCCTGTTTACATGGCAGGGTAACCGCACCAAATGTTTATCATAACGTTAATCCAATCCAGCGAATCGCGACGCTATTTAATTCGAGTGGGAAATTAGATTCGGATCCATGCGGCATGTTTGATTTGAATTACTTGCGCGAGACGTGAACGACATGGCTCCAATTTGTGGTGTCGGTACGGTTTGATGTGGTGTTTGTTTGATTGTGTGTTTCTGTGTCAATGGACAGTATGTGTGTAAGTGTGTGTGATACAGAGAGCTTCATTTAGCTGGTGTTTTGACATGGCTGGGTAGACAATCCAGCCAGTCATTAATGTAAAGATTAAAACAGTTAATTAAGTATGTGTGTTCTTGTCAATAGTGCAATAACTGGGCTCTATCGCAGCCTCCCCGTAACCAGTCCTACGCGTAGATATTGGGCTACTGCCAAAACCAATTCTCTAACTAATTAATTACGTAATAAAAATTCAAAACATCCCTAAAACCCCATGTAAATTCATTTCCGAGCCCATAGATATTCCATTAATAGAAACCACAACGTAATTCACTTTCCTCCAATTCATTTAAAACACGCTGGCAACGCGTTAACAATTAATTTGATTGCAAATTAAAGCTTAAAAACAATCTTGTCGCGCGGCCGAAGTAAAAATGTTTACGGCTCGTTACCCACTCACGTCCATGCGGACAACTTTTGGGCTCTCCACCCTACGCTAAACGGGCGCTAATCACGAGTTTGTGGGGTGAGCTCACCAACTTTCGGACAGTGTTAAGACGTGATCGCGTGGCAGGTGGCGAATTAACATTTTGATTTAAATAATTTTACAGTTCGTTTTGTTTGATTTAGAATTTTGATTTTGTAATTAGGGGTGGGAATAGACCGAGAATTGTTCGCGTTTTCCATTTGAATTTGAAAGTCTGGAATGAACAGGCTTAAGAAGTTTATCTGGTTCTGCTGGGCGGGGTAACTATCGTTAAATATAATATAATATCTATAATTTTGACGGCACGGTTGGCGCAGTGGTTAAGCGATTGACTGCTGCGCTGCGTGTCGCGGGTTCGATTCCCGCACGGAACAAATATTTGTATGACCTACATGTATTTGTTCCGAGTCTGGGTGTTTTTCTATCTATAATATGTATGAATTTACAAAAAAAAAAAAAAATAGCCATCTTGTTACCATAACACAAGCATTAGGTTGCTTAGCTTGGGACAAAATGGTGCTGTGTGAAATGTCCAGGGATATTATTATTATAGGGAAATATCCCTATAATAATAATATCCCTATCCCTATAATATAATTTAATATCTCTAAGATAGAGTAAGAAAGACAGACATATCAGATTAAAATCTTAGGTAATTTCTAGAACCACCAGACGGATTTGAAATAATCTATTTGCATTTGATAGCCCAATTCTTGAGGAAGGCTATAGCTTATAGCCTATTGACTATTTAACATCACGCATAACTGAGCAAAAAGATGAAAAGTCAGAAAGAACGCTAAGCGAAGTGCTACAACGCGATGCGATGCGACGGAGTGCATCGGTTGAACAAGAACTTTGACGTGGATGAAGTCACCGACAGAAGCTGGTAAAAGAATAACAGTCTTTTGGTTGTTAAACTTATCCCAATTAGTTTACGTCGAATAATAATAAACTTTATTCAGTTCAGAAAAAAAGCACGGTACATACTCGTGTAAAAAAACAAAACTAGTAGTAAATTACAATGAGCCTTAGGTGCTAGGTTTTTACAAATTCCCTGGATCCCACACTAGGATTCCCTGTGTCTTGGGGTCCAGTCTCTTCTCAAGAGTAGTCGAAGATTATATAGTATACTTTTCTTGGAGCTTATCGCCCTTTCTGTGTCCTCACAATACACAAATCCAACCTCCTTTTCTACAAGCCATATAACTTACACCCCATTCCATACTATCAAATGATTAACAGAAAAAACGCTACCATATTGTCTCTCTAAAACTTATATTCAGTGATAAAAGCTGAGATACGGCGGCATTAGGCCTCGATAGTGCCCTGTTGCCACTGGAGGCCCCATTAAGGGCCTCCATACCGCTGTGCGCTGATCATTGGGGCCCACTTTATCCCATTTGAGCAATAAGTTAGGGATAACGAGTAATTGCTCAATGGTATTCGGTTATATTCCAATTTTCAGGCCGTTAAGGGTTTTTGCGGGCTGGTACAAGGGTTATACGGTGTGACGATTAGAAGATGTGGAGGCCGTAAAAGTACTCGATTGCAGAATAAAAAGTTTTTTTGGATAAGTTTCTTACGTGTTTAATAGTAAGTTCGCCTTTTATTCAAATTAATCGAACCGGTAATATAAGAACGCGGAGTCCTTATAGTATAGATCTACCTTATTGTTACTGCAAAAAGGTCGAGAAAGAAAAGTATTTGTGAAGCATACTTATATGAAAATTAGCATAGAAACGTTTCCACATTAAAAGAATATCGCACAACATAGTTTTAATCAGAAAATAATAAGAGAGTTATAAAAATTAAGTCAAAGCACTTTCTTTTTAGTATAATGTTAAACCAATGAAGATTGGCAGTTAAGTTTAACGCGAAATGACGCCATCAGCAAGCTAAGTAAGCTACTTAGCCTGATTCCCAGTTTTAAGCTTCCGTTTGACGTAAAGTTAACTGCTTAAGTGGCGATTATTTGAAAACATGTCGTTAAAATGTAGATTTGGATATTGAATTGGATGCTTAGGAAAATGGTTTAAAATCATTATCTTGTTAAAGTTTTCATCAACAAAAAAACTTGGTATATGCTTCATGTATATGTTACTAGCTTTTTCCCGCGGCTTTGCTCGCGTTAATTTAGAATTGGACAATCAATTCGATATAATTTAATCACGATTCGAAAGACACGTGGCGCCATCTATTATCATAATAGGTAACGTTATTGTTGTTTCCCTCGGGAACAGCATTTTTTCGGGACAACGTATATGCCAAATTTCAGGATGATCGGTTCAGTGGTTTAGGCGTGAAAAGGTAACAAGCAAACTTACTTTCGCATTTATAATATTAGTTTGGATTATTTGACTGAGCGAGCTAACAGCCAACTCCAAACACCAGATTGTGTGAAAAATAATATAAATAAATAGTCCTCCAAACCTAATTTCGGCCATGGCGACCAATCTCAGCGGACACCAACCTTCGGCGCGGGAGATACTATAGTGCGGGTTGTTACTAAGAAATTCCCAATGTAAAATCCAAATAAAACTTTGCCCGACCAGGAAATCGAACCCAGGAACACACGCTCAGCAGTCGCGCTTGCGACCAAAGGGCAAGAAAAACAATATTATACACACATCGAAATTCAAAAACACTTCGCCCTTCTCGGGAATAGAACTCAAAATCTCATAGCCAGGGTTGCAAGTTTGCAACGTCAAAAGTCATTTACTTTTAACGTGGCACATACAAACATGCAACTCTAAATAATTTTGTAAAGATTGCCAAAGACAATAATCGAAGTTTTCTCAACAACTTTCTTATTTGCGAACGATTTGGAAGAAGATAAAGCTTGAACAGACCGAGGAGGCCTAGAAAATAAAGCCAGTGACACACTCACGTCCAGTATGGTGACAGACAATAACAAATGGCCGCCGCGTGTTGTTCGATTGAAAAAGTTTAAGGGAAAAGTGTTGGGATGCGATAGTTGATGATTGAAGTTGATATCGATGACCCACATATGGAAGAAATAATCTTTTTTTGTAGTGTCTTGGTAGTTTGGCAGCAAGTTGGTGTAGGAGTCATTAATGTTATTTTGGAGTTGTTTTGGATACGAATCAGGACACTTCATTGCTCTTCATATACTTATGTACTAAAGAGGCTTTTCATGCTTCAATGACCATTTACAATTTTATATGCACCGCATTTGATTCGCTAGATTCATGAATAAAATATGATGTTTTTGATGTTAATACATTTTTAAACATCCTATTTTTAGAAACGCTTAACTGGCAACGATTTGAAAATTATTTCGCGGACGTGACCATTAACATTTTAAGTCAAAACAAATTAGTATGCTAATCAATTCTATTTACCGCCCAGGCATTACAGACACTACCCAAATTCACCACAGAACTAAGACTCCGGATAAACTGCAGCGAACTCTCAACATACCATTATTCCATGTACAAGTATTGTTAACAACTGCTGGGCGAACAAAACTAATTTGCATTAACTCTGGCCGCTACCCGCTTCGACTGGTCAGTGTGCGAACTTGTTATGTATTATAGAAGCTGACGTAATTGCTGTTGACGTATAGTTCCCGTAGTTAGAAGTGAGACTCGTTAACGATCTGTGTCGTTTAGATAAACTTCCTGCCAATAAAACGGATCCCATCTTGTTTTGAGAGAGTTGTAAATGGATGGGGGAAAATTATTTACTCATGCACTGATGTGATATGATCCTGCGAGATGTGGTTTTTCGCAGCGCAAATTACAGTTGAATAATATGAAGCCTGGAACCTCACTGAAAATATTATGGCTATTTTGCTCCAGCAGCACAGTTTTACCTACGCAGGAGTCGGAGTATTCCATGATTTAATGTACGTCTTGTTTTATGCCTATTTTTGCTCATAAATATTTTTGTCTTTCATCGTGGGGAAACCGGCATGTCCTAGAAGCAAAAATTCGTAGATATGTCACATCGCCGCGTGGTGGACCGGCTCACTCCCTCTCACAGAGAGGAGGCCTATGTCCCAGCAGTTGGAATATTTTAGGCTAATTATGCTATATTCTTGTCTCGGTGCAAACAGTATGGGATAGCTTATGCCGTAGTAAGAATATACCACCTCAACCTCCTTACCGTCTTGCTGATTAAATAGATCAGCAAAATGGTAAAGAGGCTGACTGCCCAGGGCATTTACAAACAAAATCAGATTTTTGAACAACCAGGGCACAAAAGAATCTTTTTCCAAACAGCTTCTCTCTAACAAAGTCTCATTTAAAACCAGAATCGGTTCACAAACAGACAACCCTCACCTAGATTCAAAACTACGGTAACCCCATTACATGAGGGGGCAATAAACCTCACCGAATTTGAAACAAACAGCCCAAACTTGGAGTTTAGTCTTAAAAAGAGTAAAGTTTTGCAGTAAAATTTTATCTAAGTTCCAACCAGCGCGGAGCAATTTGTGAGAGACTCGTAAATACACCATCGCTCGTAAATAATGTTTAATTTTGACTTATTTTTCTTCGCGGTTTTTTTAGGCTTTTCACTGTGAAATGATTTGAAGGAAATTTTTACTTCTGGTGTGTCCAAAGCCTAAATATTACTTGTTTTTTTAATAATGGTTTTTCCTGTAAGTGATTTTACCTATTAGTGATTAGCATGTTAAGTACTATATCGGGAAAAAAAGTATCCTATATCCTAATCCAGGTCCACCGATGTGCCAAATTTCATCCAAATCCGTTAACCCATTTGAGCGTGAAAGCGTAGAACAAACGTACAAAAAATCAAACATTTTCTCTCTATTAGTTTAGACAAATCGAATTCGAAAATACGTTAAAATAAGAGGTCGTAATGATTTTTTATCGAAAAAAAAATTATATTAGGTATGTGTTTCTCTTCCACGAAAACCTTGGAAACATCATGTTATCTCTATACTCATATTATCATTTTCATTTTATACACAAGTCTTATCAATTTCATGAAAACTCAAATTGGCGACGGGTAATCTTGCTTAATTCCCCCTCTTAAAGGTAAATTCGTACGTAACCCACCCTGGGCATGTCATGTTATGACTAACTCTTCTACTAGATCACCATAGGAAGTGGTGAAGGGCGGGCGTTTATGGGGGACTGTCTTTTGTAATTTTGACGTTCAAAAAGTGCTGATTCTCAGCCTAATTTGAATAAATGACTTTTGATTGATTTTTATTGATTGATCATACCTCTCACTATTAATTTAAAAAAAGCTTCAAAAGAAAGAAAAGAAAAGAAAGAAAGAAAAAATTTTTATCCTGCACAAACAAAACGCACAATTACAAATAAAAAATAATAGGTAATAATAAAAACTAAAAATAAGACATAAGATACACAAAGTCAAAAGCCTCGTACTCAAGCATAAAAATGTTGACCCCTTTGTCTATTGCTTGATGTCAGGGCCAGGGACCAATAACAACTCACATTACTTGACATTGACAATACATATAATATTGCTTCACTCACTTCACTCACTGCTAACCCCCAGTTAAGAATTTTTGACAGATTTACCACCACCTTACTAAGGGCGAATTTCACAAAACTTTTATACCTAGAATAAGTAAAGAGAACCCAGAGAATAAATATTGAATTTTTGTCAGTTTTTCCATATTATAACTTTTAGGGATGATTTTTCCAACCCCAGATAATTTTATTCTAAGAATGAAATTGACGTTTGACAGTTTTTGTATGAAACAACTGCCAAAGTTTCAAAATCATTCCTCAATTAAAGTTATCAGATGATTGAAAACGCAGCTCTTAGACGTCAATTTTATTCAAAGGATAAAAGATATCTGACGTTGGTAAAATCAGCCCCAAGTTGATTTCCCAGTCACCTTAGCAACACCCACTGAGAACCTACAACCCTATTCCACACCCGAAACGTCATCCCAATACCAACTCAAACCCCTTCCCTTAAAATTCTAAATCGCATAATAAATTAAAAGTACGCCATCTACAATACATAGAGTCCATTATGTCCATAAATACAGAAGTCTAAGTAATTAAAAGCGGCCGGTAGACTCGCTATCATCTCGGCCGATCACATATTTTTTGCTCCGGCGAAGATAACGCAAAACGTCCTTTATTCCTGTGTTTATTTCCTACAATCGGTCTGGGTTATCTTTTCTGTGTGAATTATTGTATTTTTTCTTTGCTTTAGTAAGTAGGTACCTATCTAAATTATTTCGAAGAGCTGAAATATTTGATAACCTTATTACCTATCTAAGAGCGACCAATCGCGCGTAGGTACCTACTGTTCTAGGGTGTTGCGCCACTTCTTCTTCCCAGCTAAAGCACTAGAAAGTGGTGAAGGGCAGACGTTTTAGGGGACTGTCTTTTGTCATTTTGAAGATCAAATTCTCAGCCTAGTTTGAATAAATAATAATGTTAATAATGTAATGTTCATAATGTTTTTGATTCAATAAAAACTCCTCGTCGACCGACCTTCAAACATCTTCATGAAAGCAAGTTGCAAGTAATGAAATGCTTCAACAAGTTGCAAGTAATGCAATCTTGCATGCAAGTAATTTTCTTTCCTTACATTGAAATACATTGGTTTGCAAGCGACTTGCATTGTGTAAATAGCCAAGAAATTAAACTCCAAACAGAAAATGTCGGATTGTTTTTCTAAACGAACAATAATTTACACTAGGTATCAGCCACAAAATTTCACTCACCCATAAAGAAAACTCAGTTATTGTCATCACATTTTCGGCGATACCCCTTAATGTACATACGACAAACTTCACGCCAATATCGATGAATCATTTGACCTAAAAATGATCTTTAGCGAGGGCCCCTACATTAATTTAACTCGTTCACTGCTCTACCGGGAATTTATTGAGGAAATGAGTTCCGCGGGCTTCCCGAACCAGACGGTTATACGTACAAAAATATGAACTTATGTTGTAAATAAATAACCGAGTATTTTTTGGAAAAAAATACGTTGAGGTGAAATTTATGGTGGTCGGTCCGTGTTTGTGATTTGTATTGCGTGGCATGAAAAAGTTGTTAGCCTTTTTTCCTATTCTAACGTTTTCTTGGATGAAAAAATATATTGATGGCGAGGCAGAACTTAGGGAGTTGGAGAACTTGTTATGCTTAATGCTTCACGGATAAATAATAATAGTGAATAATACACATAAATAATAATACAGTAACCGTCTTGTTCATAAAAAACTCGAACTGCGTAGCTCCCAAATACAAGATTATATTAATTTGTGGATTGTACTTTTTTTTTAAACATAAATAATGATTAAATTACAGTATAATTCTCAATAACAGTATTTCAAAAATTTAAATACGCAGAAAACATTCACTTCCTTGTTCAAACACGAAAATTCATCATCATAAACCTCCAAACGTTAACTTGTTACCATTAACTAAACTAAACAAGTCGCAAGTGGACCGCCATCTTGAAAAAATATAAAACAAAAGGCAACGCGCCGAGAAAAATAAACGAAACTCAATTTAGAGAGGGACATTAACTCCGAAATATAATAGGGACATAATGTAACATGAAACATAAAGTAAATATAAAATGTAACAAGGCCATCCAATCATAGCTCGATAAATAAATAGATGGCGCCACGTGTGACTTACGGCTTACGGCCGGTACAGTCCGTGGCCGCATGTCCCAGTTTTTTCTGGCGGTCCGGCGAAATATTGCCGTGTTTGCGCCCTTTTGTGAAGTGGCCCATAACTCGGGTATCGATAGCATCCGCGGGTTAGCGGACGAGTAAATGGTTTTTTTCGTTTGTGAAAAGGGACTTGTTTGTTGATTGCGATGTTTTGGTGTTGTTGTGTGAGCAACTGGTATTTTGATACATCTGTTGTGTGGGGGAACTGAGACGACTTGAGATCTTATTTTGTAGCTTTTACGCAATTGGTCTGGTAGTTTTACGGTTTATAATCGCCTGCATAATTATTCAAAAATAATTTTGTTGATTGTTGTGGTGCTACGTTTGATCGTTATTTAATTTTTATCACTTATAAAAAATTGTTTTGGCGGAATATGGGTTTAGTATAGGTACACCTCTGCCTAAACCTTCCAGGATTACAGGCGTGATGCTAATTTATATGTAAAAAAAAATATCTGTGTCTACACTACACTATGTCAGACACTATTTTTAAGACAAAAGATCACGAAAACAATCAGAATAATAACGTAATTATTTGTAAATGTCACAATATACTCATAATTATGCAGAATAATGGCTGACCCATATGTACAATTTCAACTAACAATAATTGCACCACGGTTGCCTGCCCACGTCGAATGCCAATAAAGAGAATTAATTCAAAATGGCATTAGTTTGATTGGCCGCCAGTGTAATATAGGTTTGTTGGGAACAAATGGAGCTAGGTCAGCGATTTGCAAATTTAATTCTGAAACTTACTGATGTATGCATTGGTTCTCGTGGGATTTGATTGCATTCGGTTTCCTAACTTTCAACTTAAAGAACATAGTTACTAAAAAGCCCTTTATTTTTAGGTGATAACTTCATTAGTCGAAGTTTGAGGTCCTCAACCGTGAGCGAAACTGAACCGTCACGCTTGAGTCAGTGACCCTGAATCGGGTATACTCGGCTCCAGTCGGTCGGTGACGCTGGAGGAATATTAGCAATATTTCTCTTTTCAAAAGCTCTATATTTATATATACATAACATAACATATCTTCACGCCAGTTTTCCTCGAACGATTAGGCAGAGTTGCACCTACATAGTACACCCAGACACAAACTACACACAGTTCTAATATTAGAAACCAGATATTCACACTAACGTAAGCACAATCCCTAATCTTCTCATCTCGAGGATGTATAAACTACACTACAATCTCGAGCGCAAATGTGCTTTAAATTCTGTCAACGCTGTTCAGGCGCCTCAAACTATCTGCCATGAATTCGAAACTCGAGAACACACCACAATTGTAAAAGTCCGAGCACATTATAAATAGAATAAACAATTCCAGTTCTCCCACTAAGGGCGCCGCTAAGAGCCCCATTCACTTGAAGTATTCGCCAATAAATAGTGGATGTCCCGAGCCGGTGGTTCACATTTTTCAACCGGCTAGTGAGCCCAGCCTTTATATTTTAGCTCCAGTCGAGATAAAGATGCTCATGAGATGAACAGCACGTGTTATGTGTAAAGTATTAGTTGTTAGTGCATGTTGTGTTGATAGCAACTTTGTTGGGGAGTGTGGGGTGAATTGTTACATGTTTTGGAGTTGTATTGCGGAAAAATTGTGGTGTTAAAAAAGTAAATGTTAAGATAAGTGAGTTTTTTTTATTTAGGGGCGGGAAGCAAGACTATGGATGATTGTTGATCAAAAAAAAAATTATTTTTTTTTACTTTTGAGATTACTTTGTCCCTCTCCTGGGTTTTCCCAGGAGAGCCTCTCTCCGCGCCTTCGATCTTTCGCGAGCCTGCGCGTCTTCCTTCCAGTTTTCAAACTGCATTATGTAGAGTTGAAATTCAGGCGTTTTTATTAAACACTAGATGACCCGGTGAACTTTTTACTACGTGAGATCGAAACAAAATTTAAATTTTTTCGAGTTTTCGGCTTTTCCTTTGGGGAAATTTCCTTCTAAATTTTCTTTTTTCCTTAACCACTACAATACTGAGGGGAATAAACGTAAAAACAAACTACCCAGTCGAGCCATTTTTGAGTTTTTGCGAGACGCACGGCTGTTGATTTTTATAATTGCTTCTGATCTGCAATTTAGAAAACAAGACACAAAATCTCGCAAATTATAATTCCAAACACCTCTCAAGCGCAAACATAATCGGCGACTATCAAATCACATTATTCGATTATATCCAACCCCCGAATACAAATTTGATTGAGCATTGAATCGTTAAGCTGTATCCAAACCGCATTCGACAACGGAACGCTATCGGACGACCGGAGACGTCAGTGTGACAGCCACGTGACATCGCCGTGACAATGACAATATTTCAAGCTGTCTGCATGCGCTGCATACGATGCCACAGATGAAATATCTTAAACTGACATTGTTTAATTTTGGAACGTGTTTCAAATCTGTCAGGCACATGTGCATTCCTTTGCGTCTGGAATATTAAAACGAGCTGCTGCAGTGGCAATGTTACTTAAATGGGTGAAATATTTAAGACGGCAACTACATATAGTGCAGTCTTTGAAGAATGTGGAATTATTTCTTTGTGTTATGCAACATTCAAGATGGTATTCTATGAGAATTCTCGCAGGTGTTGAACTTCTAAGAAAACAAATAGAATTACTTTGATCATATTCAACGTTGTAGACAGAAGAAATTACTTTATAAACAACCATATCTATATCTATCTGCACTAATAATAAAGCTGAAAAGTTTGTTTGTTTGTTTGAACACGCTAATCTCTGAAACTAGCAGCCGAATTTGAAAAGGTCTGTTTGCATTTGATAGCCCAATTCTTGAGAAAGGCTATAGGCCACTAAACATCACGCTAGGCTACTAAACTTTTTTGTTTTTGCGCGGCTCCTAAGGGAGCGATCGCTAAACGAAAACGAAGTAATAGCGAAGCAAGCGATGCGATGCGACGGGGTGGGTAGGAGGTATAGGAAATTTTACGGAGGATTTTTGGAGGGCAGAAGCGACCAGCTTCTGCCCTCCACATCGCTACAAATTGTGATACACATCTGACAGGTTTTCCCCAAAACTCGTTGTCGTAGTAAGTAAGTAAGGAACTATAATCTGTCAAATTTCTTTAATAGATTTTCAACTTTATCGCTAAAGTATTAAGGTTCAAGGTTGATTCCGGAAAATTTGGCAGTTTCGGGTAGCTTGACCTGCTGGCATCTGTACGTCTTTATCTCTTTGTAAGATAAAGGCATCCAAAGGATGTTCATAAAAAGGGGTCAAAATCCGAACGACCCAAATCACGGGCCACAGCCAATATACCATTCCAGTCGTATACTTTACAGTCGGCACACAAATCAGTAGTCACTCAAATTAACGCGGACTTAGTACACCAATCACTTCGCCCGCCATCCATCTTGGCACGTCACCTGTCATGTCAGCCTATCGGCCGCCTCCTATAACTCTCCCGAGTCACTCGCCTGACTTTGACGACGCGTTTGAACCACTTACCGCGCCAGTAATGCACTCTAACAATCTACGAACGATTCAACTGATTTGACGTGTAAAGGAATTTAGAATTCGCTTGCCGCTTTGCCAATTTGTCCGTGTTCACTCTTTAAGGGGGGGTTCTAGAGGGGATGAAAGATGGGTTTTAAATAAAAGAGTGGGAAGTTTTGTAATTATTGTCGCTGCAGAGGGGTAAACACGGTTTGTTGGCATTTTGATTATAGAATGTTTAATTAATGAATAATCATACTGGGATTATTATGCGTGGTGAGTTTTGAGTTCGAATACCAGTTGTCTGAAGTATTTCCACGCATTAAAGATAATTTATTTATAAAAACATGAGTGTGAAGTATACTTAAATTGGAACATACAAAGTTGCATAATGGCCTACGTGTTTACGGATACAGCTTTGGACAAATATTTGCCACACAGTTTAAAATCCTTTACCAACTGAGCCCAAAGTAGGCACAAAAACAAGAAAACATGCCTACCTACGCTTATATAGCGTACCAGGAAAGATGAAACTCCAAGCAAATGTTTGTGTAAATTTTCATCGGGATTAGGAGTAGCATCGTTTGTCATAACTTCCCCTACCTCCCCCAACTTGGGGTAAGACCTAGCTCCAACTGTATTTTAGACTTTGTTTCCGGATCGACGCGATTTATGTACGACAAATTGTTGTTTATAATATTGTTAGGACAAAAATGGGAAGAGGGTGTTTTTTTTAATGTGCAAAATGGAGTTGAAACTTTTTTATGTTACTACTTTTAACTGCCCCGTTGGTCTCATGGTTGTTAGCGCTGCTAAGCGTGGAGTCCAGGGTTCTGTACCCAGGTTGGGCGAAGTGTTATTGTTTTTGTCCATTGGGAATTTCTCAGTAACAGTTTATCTTCACAAACACGAACAGAACCTCTTCACAAACCAAATTCAGGGCAGAAAAAGGCTGTAGATATAATAATAATTCTTTATTGAGGCAAGTCCTTACAATATTATGCTTAATATCTAGCTGAAGTTCACAATAATTAAATGCGCACAAAAGTTGAAACCCTGACTCCTAAACTAGCTGTATCATGCAGGCTCCTAAAATACCTGTGACTTAGAAGTCGGTGTTCTACTGCCACTTGAACACTTAAAACCCTATGGAAATTAAGAGCTGGTAAGCAGATATTACACAAAAAGAATATGTTATTATGTTGTGATTTAAAGGGAAAACACTGTTACAGATAGTTAAAACCTTCGTATACAAATCACGGTCCTTCACGTCTTTGATTCTTGTATTAATACGTGGACAACGGTGTGGGTTAAATGTTTGTTACCATAGTTTAACAATTTTCTTCCTTTTATTTATTAAAACTTTTTTACTGTACCTACAAAGGTGGACTTAAGGCCTGAGGCATTTTCTGCCAGTCAACCTTAGAGTGATGAAGAGACAAAACATGGCAGGTGCAACATACGGGATAAATAGCTAGGAAATGACTAAAATACAAGAACAATTACTAATACATAGATAGGGGAAAAAATGATCGGTAGAGGAGAAAACGAATCCAGCAAACCAGCTGGATGTTACGTTGTTACTTTTATTCGTTGTTCCTGTTTTTTTTTTTTATTCAGCCATTTCTGTCCCACTGCAGGGCAAAGGCCTCCCTTCCCTCCTTCTACTTATCCCTATCCAGTGCTGATAAACGCCAATTCTTGTGGAAAGAGTCGAGCTCGTCCCGTCATCTCATTCTGGGCCTGCCGCGTGGTCGTTTGCTGCTGTTTGGGACCCATTGTTCCATTGTTCCTAATAAATAAAATAAATTAAATTAATAAATTTATTATTATTTTGGTACTAGCTACTCAATTACTAACTTTCTATTAGACAAATAAATCATCAGTGAGCACTATGAAACCGCAAATAAAACGTTCAATAGCCCTCAAAACATCATTAGAAACCCGTCGTTCTGTAAAGCTAGTGGAGCAACTTTGTCCCCGTCAATCGGGCGACGAAGGGTTAATCCCCTGGCACAAGAGACATATTAAGACGCATTCATACGTCCGACGCAAATCTTTGACTATAAATCAAGTGTTATACAAATGTATACGTAGCCTTAAATATTTGCGGGTTCCGTACTGTCTATTGTGGTTGGATGGTTTGTTGTTTGATGTAGCAGAAAGGGTTTATGCAACTACTCCATTGCATAATCAAGAAGACAGAGGAACTAGCAATTCAGTACTTTAATTTGTCGTAGTTAAAAACTATATCGGCAGTTTGTTTTCACATGCATTTATGCCAAGAACTGCAAGAACAATTTGAAAAACACAATATTTATTTCGCTATCAAGAAAAACTCAAAGTGTAGTTATTTCGTTAGAAAAAATCTCCATTTTTTAGGGTTTCGTATCTCAAAAGGGAAAACGAAACCCTTAAAAGATCACTTCGTTGTCCGTCAAGACCTTTTTTCTCAGGAACGCGTGGAGTTATAAAGTTGAAATTAATATCAAATACTCAAGGCTGCACTTGAAGCAGTGAAAAAATCAAACTTCTAAGTCAACGCAATCAAAAGATGCGTTTATGTTCCGGAATCAAAACCTATAGGGTACTTCCATTGACCTAGAATCATGAAATTTGGCAAGAAGCAATGTCCGTGAAAAAATCCGAAAACCGTAAATTTTTAGTTACATACCTACCTAATTTGTAAGGAACCCTCGGTGCCCAAGTCCGACTGGCACTTCGGTTTTTTACCCAAATCCAAAACAAAACCAACTCGGTCAATAGACACATGAAATTGATTAGCAAAAACTTTTTCCACAAAAAAAAAAAACAAAAAAACATCCCATACATTACTGCAAAACCTTTTTCACCTCGACCATTATCAATCACGCTGTCAGCACTCTATCAACAGCGTGACACCCACCGTGTGTCCTCAATGACGTGACTGCGGTGCACATTTAAACGAAACGCGCTAATTTTGCTCTGAAATAAATTTAGATGTCACTGCCTATGGGACTGCAGTCGCTTTAATCAAATGGGAGGTGATCGCAGTCTGGTTCCGGCGCGGTTGAGGGTTGAATTTTATGTCGAGTTTAAAATTTTATAGTTTATTTTTCATATCATCACTTTCAGTTTTTCTAATCGAAATATCATCCTTATACATAACACCACGTCTGTATCGTCACGTCTACTATGGACGCTTTTCACGTGCACCAATACTTTGTAACAATATTTTGATTTAAAAGAGTTTCCATGGAGTTTCTGGCCCGTTCTTCTCCATAGGACGTATCGACTGCCCAGAGCTCCATGGTATTTTTAACCGACTTCTAAAAAAGGAGGAGGTTCTCAATTCGGATGTTTGTATTTTTTTTTTTTTTTTTTTTTATGTTTGTTCGCGCATAACTCCGTCGCTTGCCAACCGATTTGAAAAATTCTTTTTTTGTTGGATAGGTTTGGGTTTGTTGGGGCTTTCCAAATGGTCCCATGAAAATTTTATCGAAATCGGACAAGCGGTTTTTGAAAAAGCAACAATAATCAAAAAAATGATCACAACAAAAAAGTGAAAAATAAAAACTTTTTTACAAAAAAAAAACAACCGACTTCCATAAAAACACTACAAAGTGAAAAATAACTTTAATTTCGGAAGTCGGTGTCTTTAGTTTTTATTTATTTCGTTTTTTGCCACCGACTAAAAAAGTTTTTTCTGCCGACTATTTGTGCCCGACAAATACATTGGATAGGTACCGTCAGAGCTGCCGGCACAATCTGTTTGCGCAACTGCCAGCCAAAACTGTAGCCAGAGCCGAATCCCCAGTCGGTTGTACTTTAAAAGTGCTGGATGCACGTCTGGCTGCCAACCCTGAATGTGATGTATTTGCGAATGAATGGATTAAAATTATGCGTATATGTCTGGTGTTCTGTGAGAAAAAGTATGCAAGGGAGTCCACTGTTCCATGTTAGTTTAAAATTATATTACATTACTAGCTGCGCCCCGCGGTTTCACCCGCATAAGTTTCGATCCCGTGAGAGTATTGGGATAAAAAGTATTATATATGTTAATCCTGATTATAAACCATCTGTGTGTCAAGTTTCATCCAAATCCGTTCAGAAGTTTTCGCGTAAAAGAGTAACAAACATCCATCCATCCAAACAAACTCTCACTTTTATAATATTAGTAGGGTTGTCAACGTAATTATTGTCTCTATGTTAATTAATGTAATTGGTTTTGTACCGTTTTAATTAACTATAAATAAACTTAGCTACATCTTTCTGACTGACCGACTCCTTGAGAAAAGTACCTCTGTAATTGGTTTACATAATTGAAATAAATGCTTTCAGTTTGAGTTTTGAGTATTTACCGAAGGGTTATTCAGGAGTGTACCTTTAGAACACCCATATTTCACCCACACATCAAATTGTAATAGAACTACTGATTTCTGTTAAAAATAAGGATCCAGAGTACCTAATTATTTTTTCAAAAGGTTACAAGGTAGGTAGGTTTAAAGGTTAGGTTAAGGGTTAAGGGTTTAAGGCACGCCTTTATTTTTTTTTACCATTTATGTACACACATATATAAACAGACAAGAAAAAAACAGAACAGAAAATAGGTACAAAGGTGATGCTTATTTCATAAGAAATCTCTTCCAGCATACCTACCTGCGATAGGACAATAGATAGAGAATGTAGACAGAGTGTGAAAGAAAAAGAGTAAAGGAGACAAAAATATAATACATAATTCCATTTGGATTTGAAAAAACACCGTGGTCCCCACTTTTATTTATTAATATGACATATTCAGAAAGTGAAATAATTTAAGCTAGAAAACCTTTTGGTAGTTTTCATAAAAAACGTTTACTTTGCTCTAGGCGATTATGACAAGAGACAAAATGGGAATTAAACATCATTAATGAATAGAATGCCTAAATACGAAGAACATTTAATTAAAATCAACTAACAAAGGCTTGTCAAATAACGTAACATTAAGGGAATTATCAACAAAATGCCATTTAATCAATAGTTAATAGAATTTCAATCGAATGTCATTTCAGTAATGAAAGCCTTTTATTAATTATACTGGGAATAATAATAATTACAGCAACAATGTAAACTGTACGTTGTGATCTTGCTGTATTTGCTAACGTAACCTAACTGACACGTGCAAAGGAACATCCAGGAACATAGGTAATTAGACTCTGAGTGACAAAATCAAAGTCACAATATTTTATTTCACATAAACCTACATGGGCACTTATGAAACGTGAGAAGGTGCACGGTTCCAATTGGTCGTTTCCTATGGAGAAGAGCTGGCAAGAAACTACACGGTTACTCTTTTAAAAATAATTGGCTTTTACAATGATTTCAAATTACAGTATTAATAGGTATGGGAGGACAGCTTAGGCCTGTCAATAAGTAGACCATTTTTTATTTTATTAAGTACCTGGTGTACTTAATAAAATAAAAAATGGTCTACGCGAGTTATGTTTCGGCGGTCGGGATTTTAATTAAAAAAATATTTATTTATTACAATATTAATTTAATTATAAAAAATACAGGATATTAAGCTGATGGCTGATGCAAGACTGAATACAATGCAAAGAAAAATAATTCTATTGAATTTCCGGTAAATGCATAGTTGCAATACGACGCATGCTGGCGGTGGCTGCAAGCTCAGCGTAAACGCGTGTTACGATGAGTTAACTCCTCCCTCCATAAGATAGAAGCAACTCTTGCTTCTGGCGGCGTCCGCGCTGCCCTTTGTGTCCTCCGGGGGGTTCTTAGTTTTCCATTGATACAGCTTCCAGGATGCTGCAGCGACCAGTAGGATATATAGGATGATTGTGTTCCAGCTAGGTGTAGCTGCTATGATGTGCCAATTATCTTCTTCTGGTACGGATATGTCGCCTGCCTTGTTGATCAGTTCATGGATGCTGTCTAGTGAGATGTCTTCTAGTTGGAGTTCGTATTGTATTGATTGTTCTGCGACTTGAAACTGCTCTGGTAACGGTATGACTTCGTTGATGACGACCGTGTCAGTGTGAGATCGCAGTGTCTTGTTCATGATGTTCATCTGGCAATCTTCTGTGAGTGCAACGAGATGAATTCCAGATAGCTTCTTGTAGTCTGTCTTGGTGTTACATTGCGTTTTGGTGACTTCGTCTTCTCTGAGGACTAGTAGCCAGTTGTTGTCTCCGATCTTCTGAACTTTCCCTCTTCTTAAGTTCATCTTAGCGTGAGTGCAATTAGCTGGGCGATGCTGGATGAGTGATAGTATGCAGTCATCTGTATCTTCAATTCTTTTGGTGTCGAGGAGCTTGCAGAGCTGGGTGTTATCGGTCAGTGGCCGACAGTCTTCTTCCAGGTAAGCGTACTCATCGTTACCAAGTGCTAGGTATTTGGATTTAGGGATGATAGTAAGGTTATTTTTATTCGGGATTGAATAAAGGTGGATAAGGTCAAATGTTTTTGGGTTAATTGAGGGGATTTCGAGGATAAAATTAACCGAGTGTTCTGTGCTGTAAGCTTTAACTTTAATTGACTTCTCTATCCTGTATATGTTACTAATACTAATACTAGCTACTGGTTTAAACAAAAACATATTTTCTAAGTTTCTTAGCTCTTCTATTAGATTCTGAGGGCTTATAATACTAGGATGCATGGTGCCCATCTGAGCAAAAGTCATCGCATCTTCTAATAACATTAACCTATCTAAAATTATCTGTAAACTAAAATCTATCTGTATGTAAATATCTAAGAAATGTAAATGGTTAGATAAGTCGTTGGAATTATTAGTAATATTTTGTAATAAACTAACCAAATGTTTCTGATTATTGTTTAACTTTGTTAACTGTTTACTGAACTCGTCTATTGTATTATGTGCTAATACTAAGGATTTCCTTTGTGAATCCTGGACGTTTTTAACTCTGTTTTTAATGTTTAAGATTTCTTCTTCGAATTTAACTGCATCCTCGTGGTCGAGGTTTCCTGTGATAGACTTAACGACAGTACCTAATCCATCTAAAAGACCGCGTCGCTTTCTAACTCGCGGCGTTAGAAACATTACCTTCTTCGCTATAATACTAAGGCTATATTCTATTTGATTTCTATACGTTTTATGTAAATCTCCAGATGCTGTATTCTCAGCATTTTTCGTGCTTGCATATAGAGCCATCAATTGGGTTGATGTAAAGTGCAGATTGGTGATGTTGTAAACGCAAGCAAGGCTAAAGTAGTTGTCTTGTTTAAGGAGTTGACCTTGCTTTAGAAGGAGGATCCCATTGTCATTATCTACATGGGTAATGGTTACGGTTGCTGTTGCGTTGAGCACGACGGCCCCTGCGATGAAGGTCCTGCAACAAGATGAGGCCTCCGTAGTAGCTTGAAGTGAACCCTAATGGACTTAGAATTTGGATGGTTACCTATTATTTCAGCCACGTTATTTGGGTGAAGGTGTATAATTTTGTATGGCCCTTTGAAGACTGGCTTCGTTTTGTCACTGCGTGCTGACTTTGCTACCTGTTTATAGACAGTTTCACCTACCTTGAATTTCATTTCTTCTGCTTCTTGGTTACGTTTAGCAATCACCTGCTCCTTGTTTTTGGATAAGTGTGCAGCGATGCACTCTTGAACTGCCTCTGCATTGGCACGATGCTTAATAACATAGTCCTGGTAAAATTCTTTTGGGTAGTATAACTCCAATGGGTTTCTGGATGCTGTGTGTCCGAATAGTAACTCATGAGGTGTTTAATCGGTTGCCGAATGGATAGCGTTATTGTATGCTATAATAGAGTACTTCATGATTAGGTGTATAGGGTCATCTTTGTTAGTCATTCTTTGTATCCTAATTATTTCAGCTAGGGTAGAGTGCAAACGTTCAATAGGGGAGTTGGAATTAGGATTATAGGGCGTTGTAAAATGTATATGGATATTATGTAGTGCGCATATTTCTTTAATAACATCGTTGTCAAATTTAGTATCTGAATCGGTGGTTATTTTATTCGGTAGGCCTAACACTGAGAAAATGTTTAGTTAATGCTTCAGCTATATGTACACTGCTGCATGCTGTTAGTTGGACTGCCTGGGCGTATTTAGAGAAGTTATCAATAACTGTAAGGAACGTTCCGCCTCCGGTTGAATATAGGTCCATAAATATGTGTTCCATCGGTTTGCGAGGTGTATCGGTTATAGCTAAAGGTGGTTTAAGAGGATTGCGTTCGTATTTAGATTTCAAACAAGTGTCGCATTGATTAACGAAGCTTTGAATGGTAAGGAGCATATTTGGCCAATGATAATTTCTGTGCAACTGCTTGTATGTCTCCTGGATACCACGGTGAACAGTTTTACCTTCGTGATATTTCTTAATCAACTCTTGTTGTTCAGGTTTGTTTTCTACTAGAGTTACGCGTGTTGTACATTTAAGTAGCTTAGGGCCTCTGTCGTTAAATATTGTTGTGTAGACTCTAGAAAAGGCATGGTATAATTCTTCACTATAAAAGTAACAATGGAATACACGGTCAGCGATGGTGTGTTCTTTAAGGAATCTAACTATCTCAGACTCTGTATTGTTTATTGGGATAAAGACATCTTTTATAACTACTTTTGAGTTAGTGGATCTGTTATCTACTCTATACGTAGATCCGGGCGTTGACCTAACATGGAACTGTTTCAACTGCCTATCAATAGCGTCTGAAATTATGGGTATGCCTTTGGCTTCGTTGTCAGGCTGTGTATGTCTTGTAGACACTAATTCAGATTCGGCTGACACTATACTCATACTATCTGTACCTATGTGAGATTCGGGAATGCTTGGGTTTTGTGATTGTATATTTTCATTGGGTGCTACTGTGTCTATTTGATTTTCGGCTTCCCTACGTGCATTTTCGAATATTCTATTAATTATCTCATCATCTTCGTTATCATCTAAATTAACAGCTAGAGAGTCGACACTACCATGGAAGATTTTAACACGTGATAGAGCGTCTGCGTTAGTATTTTGACGACCCTTCTTGTATACAACCTTATAGTCGTATTCCGAGAGTTTTAAACGCCATCTGGTTAGTTTAGAATTAGGATCTTTTAATGACATTAGCCAGGTGAGAGGTCTGTGGTCTGTGTAGATGATAAACCTTCTGCCGTAAAGATAGGGTCTGAAGTATTTTATTGCCCATACTATGGCGAGTAGCTCCTTTTCTATTGTAGAGTAACGAGATTCGGTATCTGATAGTGTTTGGGATGCAAATGCTACTGGTTTATCAGATCCTACTATTCCTTGGGATAACACCGCACCTAGTGCAACATCTGAAGCATCGGTGGTGAGGATGAAGGGCTCATCAAAATTCGGGTATTGTAGTATTGGGGCGTTAGTTAGAATTTGTTTGCATTTATTGAAAGCTTCTAAGAAATCCGGGGAGTGTATGACTCTACTATTTTTCTTAAGGCAAAGGGTCATTGGTTTCGTAAGTCTTGCGAAATCTTTTATGAATTTTCTGTAATATCCGACTAAACCTAGGAAGGCTTTTATTTCCTTCTGAGACTTAGGTAGGGGGAAGTTAAGTACGGCTTTTATTTTGTCTTTGTTTGGTTTTAAACCTTCATCTGTTAGCTCATGTCCTAAGAAGTTAACCTGTTTTTGTAGAAACTGTGATTTGTCTAACTGAATCTTTAGGTTGTGTGTTTTGAATCGATCGAATACTTGCTTTAATTTTTCTATATGTTGCTGCAATGACGTAGATATTATTATTACGTCATCTAGATAGGTGTAAACATTATCTATGCCTCTCAATATATGATCCATTAGTCTTTGAAACGTACTTGGTGCATTTTTAAGACCGAAGGGCATTCTAAGAAACTCATAATGTCCTCGTTCAGTAGTAAATGCGGTTTTTTCAATATCATTAGGGTGCATTTCCACTTGGTGATAACCACTAGCAAGGTCTAAGGTTGTGAAGTATTGTGCTCGTCCTAATCTATCTAGTATGTCATGTATGTTTGGTAAGGGGTATTTATCTTCAATGATACGATCGTTGAGTCGTCTGTAATCGATTACAAGTCTCCATTTGACGTTGCCTGAGGAGTCGGGCTTTTTGGGTACGATATGCACGGGACATGACCAAGGAGATATGCTCTCTCGCACGATACCTTGCTGAAGGAGCTTATCTACTTGTTTACGAATTTCTTCGCGTTGTTGAGGAGCTTGTCTGTAACTACGTACGAAAACTGGTGTATTATCGCTTAATCTGAGCTCGTGTTTAACAGCGTGTGTAAAAGTGAGTGGTATATCCTCTGCATAGAACAAGTCCCTATACTGATAACATAACCGGGTAATTTCGCGCCTTTCTTCTTCGTTCATATGATCTGTACGGATTTTCTGAAGGTTTTCATTTAATATTTTGTCGATGTTAGTTTGAACCTGTATTGTATTAATATCATGATTATCATTTATGTTGGCCTTGACTAATGTCTCTAATTCAATTGAGGGGTTAAGTGGGATACACTTTTTGTGATCGCTATGATTAATTACTGATGTTTTAAAAGAACCTTTTGTAACGTTAACTATAGCTGCTGGGGACATTAAACCATCTGACCAGATTAAATCGTCGTGAAGGTATTGTCCATCTAAGTAATTTGTTTTTACTTTGACTATCTTTTCGCATCTGGGTTCGATACTTATCTTTTGAGGTGGAGAACTAAAGTGTATTGGTATTTCCGCTGTAGATGTACGTAAAACATTATTATTTAAATCAATGTTACTCTTTAGTTTTTGCAGAAGGTCAATTCCGATAAGACCTTTATATTTAGGATCGAAGTCGAATATTAGGAACTTATGTGTTATCTCGGTATTAAACGCAGGAGGTAAGGGAAGGTAAACTACTTTGTCGTGAACTGATGAACTGTGTGCCGTATTAATTTGAAAAGGTTCTGTTTCTACGCAGTACTCAAATATAGTGCCTGCAATTACGTCAGTTGCTATAGTTGAATGACTGGCCCCTGTATCTAATAGAAACTTACCGTCAAACTCTGGAAGTATTATGTACGGTAAATATTTCTTAGTTTGGAAATTTATTGAAACTAGGTCTGGCTGTCTCGGTTGGTGTCCAAGGTAAAATCCTGGTCACCACCTACCTCTTGTTCGTCCATGGTTGCATTCGGCTCGACCGATATGCCATTAGCGTCTGTGACATCGTTAAAGAGACCTATATCACTGGGTCCTGGTTGATCTTGAGTGGCCATCTGAATTGGAATGTAGAACAACTGCTGAGCGAACTGTGGTTTTTCTGGCTTACCTGCCGTACGCATTGTGACGTCCGATGATACTGGTGTGGGAACCGGTGGTTTTGGAATGTTAGGTTGATTCCTAAAGTTATTAGAACCATTTGGTCTAGAGTTACCTGATGCTGGTCTGGACTTCCAGGGCAATACGGACTGTACCCATTGTTGGCGTTGCTCGGGGGTCATATTATTTTGTTGAGGTAGAAAGTTTTGCGAGGGGATAATAAAGCCAGGTGCAAATGGGTTTACTGTATTACGGATGGAGTTATTATTGCCTGGTTGTTTAGATAACTCCTTTGGCTTTGCTTGTGACGTTGAAGGATTAATGTAATTAGCTCTATTATATGAAAGTCTAGCTTCTTCTTGTCTAGCCGCTATGATGGCTGCTTCGAAGGTGTCTGGTTTAGCGATTCGAACGCCCAACGAGACGTGGAAGTCTAACTGGTTTATATACTGTTCAATAACCATCTTTTCGTAATACGATTTATTACCATGCTCCCCTACAGAATACAGAGTATCCAACAGCTCACGGAGGCGTTTGCCGAAGCTTTCGGCATCTTCTGCCTTAGACTTACGCACTCGCGTTAGCTCCTGCATTACTTGTATTTCGTTTCGTGGTTCGCCAAGGCGCCTAGTTAATGCGTTCTTAATTGATGACCATGAATCTAAGTGACCTTCGTACGCTATTGCGTCTATGGCTGGACCACTGAGCCTACTTTTAATTAAGCAGATGAATGCTGGGTGCGAGCGATCTGTCTCAGAAGTTAACTGTAATAAGTTTTCTACTTCCCTAATATAATAATTGAGTAATTTAGGATTGCCATCATATCTTGGCATTAAATCTGCGATTAGTTTGTACGGTCTATAGTTGGCATCGTAATCCCTGAGCGACATTGTTTTTCTGTAGCTTGCCTGCCTAGTGGCGCTTGACGTAGAACAATAGAGGTGTCAAATTAAACACTTGGAATTTACTCGTGGGATACTTAACGCTACTTATTATAATTTTGCGGTTGCCTACTGCGATTTTAGCTTATAGACAGACACACATAGATTAACATAAAATACACAAATTAAAATAAGGCAGGAAATCGAGCAAGGACACTTGGTAAATAAGAGCACTTACCAAAGCAGCCACTGCATCTCCTGTCGAGTCGAGTCTCGGCCAGCGCAGCTTCCTCCAATTCTCCGGAGATGTATCCCGATGACCGTAGAGGTGTCCGACCGCGCGATAGGTTCTTTGTAGACCGCGAAAGAACGATTTGAGAACCGTCGCTCTTAAGATGAAGAGTTAGATTCGATCTTAGAACGTCGCGATCCTACCGACTGCGCCAGTTATGTTTCGGCGGTCGGGATTTTAATTAAAAAAATATTTATTTATTACAATATTAATTTAATTATAAAAAATACAGGATATTAAGCTGATGGCTGATGCAAGACTGAATACAATGCAAAGAAAAATAATTCTATTGAATTTCCGGTAAATGCATAGTTGCAATACGACGCATGCTGGCGGTGGCTGCAAGCTCAGCGTAAACGCGTGTTACGATGAGTTAACTCGCGACATTATGATACATGATATTTACATGTCATGTGACCACGTACGCATTGAGAGGCTCGCTTAGCAGCTTAGACCCCTACCGTCTTATTACAAAACAAAATCTAACTAATCTAAGTTCTAGCCTAAACCTTTTCGATTTAGGCAAAGTTCTTAATACTAAAATTACAACTTAGCACCGAACTAAGCTGTCATTTTTGTATAAAGAACTGCATTTCTCTATCAGTTGGGTTGGGTCAGTGGTTTACCTCATCGAAAAAAAACCTTGATTTGTAATAAGGGGGTTAGAGACTTAAAAAAAAATCAACAATCATCAATCAATCATCTGTCTAAAAAAAAAAACAAATCGAATAGCAATTGGCCGACTTTGCATCGAGTTTAACAAAATTCATAACACAAAAATCACTCAGCTTTAAAACCATAAAAAGTTCCTAATTCTCGAACAAAAAGCTAAAACTAAAAGCACAACTGAACTCAACAAATCCATTTCATCAATTGAATTGAACGAACATTTCCATTCCTTCGCGAATGAACATTTCTACAACATTCGTTCATTCCTTTTGTAGAGTCTCACGTGCTTCTAACAAATCGAAGTCGGAACTATTCAGTTGTTCGAATAGTTTTTGTTAGAAGTGCTGGTAGGCTGTGGCAGACTACATTGTGTTTTTTTTTAATATTTAAGCATTTTGCTGGGTGCCTTATCCATGTGGATAGGCATCGATATCTCTTTTCTGATAATTGAAATTGATCTTAAGACTGGCCTTATGACAGAAAATGTTCCCAAGATACTTTAGACTGCGTTTGTTACAAGACAGGACGGTCAATGGTAGTCATTCCGCTTAAAATAAAAACTCTGTAAATTATGTTTGAAATAAGTAACTGTAGTCTTAATTAAAACAGTTTATCTTTCTCTGAAGACATCCATTAGCCCTTTGCCAAACGGTGTGGTTGACTTCTTGCCTAACCTGAAATGGTTTCAAGTAGAACACTGTCTTTGAACTGGATCTGTTCAAAAACAATGTTCTAATTGAAACCATTTCAAAAGATTGAATAGTCCTTACGTTAAGGACAGTGACCCTTTTTAATGAGAAAATACCCTTAACTGTTCAGCCTAAATAGAAAAGTCCTTTCTTTAGCTTTCTCTTTTGCGAAATAAAAGCTGAAACTTTCAGTATCTCACGTCCAGCCACCACAATGGTGCGCGAGGCTATTTAGTTACTCAAATAGTTCTTGCATGCATTGCAGATTAGCCATTCTCAATTAGCGGGACACAGACTAACGAATGGCAGTAAGACTACTGTGATTTTTGTACACAGCAAACAGACTTAATGACGTTGTACTTAGCCAGAGGGCAGACTCGTTTATTGGCCAAAGAATTAGCATTGCCATTCAACGTGGCAATGCTGCCAGTCTTCTGGGCACGTTTCCGGATGACAGCGATGCGGCGAGTACTTCGACGGCTAAGTGACCAAAAAATAAAAGGATCATTTGTCTATATTTAGTTAGTTAGTCATTTAATTGAGTACCTAGAGTTAATGTGTGAAGGGCGCGGGTGAAGAGCGGGCGTTTTGGGGGACTGTCTTTTGTAATTTTGACGTTCGAAAAGTGCCGATTCTCAGCCTAATTTGAATAAATGACTTTTGATTTTGAAATAGTTACTTGCGATAAATCCTACTAATATTATAAAGTTTGTGAGGATGTATAGATGGATGTTTGTTACTCTTAACTCTTATTGATACAAAATGGAAGTGTTAAGTACCTAGTTGACACTTTTCAGGCATTGCTGCCACTTACTAACACACTGACACTTTTACTTAAGAAAAAGACAAATAGTTTCATTTTTCTGATTTCGCATTTCATTTTATTACCCCCGACGCAAAAACGATAGATGTTATAAGTTTGACGAGTCTGTGTGTGTTTGTATGTCTGTCTGTGGCATCATAGCTCCCGAACGGATAAACCGATTTTTTGATAAACATCTTGCAATTTACACTACATATAGTCAAGGTACAGACCATTCGCGTCTGTAATCTTGCATTCCCTCTATTCTGTGGCTTACTAGTGCTGCACCCTGGCGTTGATTACCGAGGCGGTTCACCCGACGAACTAAACTAATTTACGTGAACCGCCGGACACTGGCAGAATAAGTTCTGGACCGACGCTTATTCAGCTCACAATTGAATGCCGTGGTTTATGCTGACGTAATGCTGCAGAGGGTGCAGGTATTGTGTTCCAGATTTAGGTGGGTAGGATTTGTTTTGAAGTGTAGGTGTCGTTGACACCGAGAGCCTCTCGAACTTACTTGGAATCCCAGCACCCTATTTGTGGTACACAGTTATGATTACAATAGTTTTCATTTTGTCATTTCCACATGCGCCAGGAATATGAAATTTGGCAGCTATTATTGCGACATTACGCACCTAATTTATCCGCAACAGTTCCCTATTTTCGCATATATCCTAAACTTATCCGCCGCAGCCCATCCATACACGTCGTTCAGTCCAGCCCAGTCGAAGTCAAAAGTTAACAACAGCCAAGTATCGAAGTCATGGCCAAGATTTATAGCTAGAAGAGGAGTTACTTGGCAAAGCCATAAGTTTGGTATCCGATGGTATAGACACCTACCTACAAGTAGAGGTATATCAGATATAATATATTGATTAATTCACTTTGGATAATAATAATTAAGAGGATAGTAAAGAAGAGTATTTCAGACTATTGTTTAAAATTAGCTCTTCATAAGTAATTTAGATGACCAATCAAAGAAGAATTTATTTTATCAACATACTATTATCTTATTAGATTAAATGCTGATTTTTCCAACGCCAGATAATTTTATCCGAGGAATAATTTTGAATTTTTGACAGTTCTTCCACACAAATCTGTCAAACGTCAATTTTATTCCACGAATAAAAATTATCTGTCTATTGTGAAATCAGCCCTTAATAACTTAAATAATAATTAACTAGTACCTATTTAGTAAGTGATAACGCCGGGACGCCCTAGGAGGACATAATTGTAGTATTCACAACCATCCGTCAGGCTATCGTTTTGAGAATTACACATTTCGATAACCTGTTTTGCCTTGCCCCCGACAGCGAACAGCTGTCGGTAGAAAAGCGGTCGTCTATATGATTTAAACTTTAAAGAATTTTAAATTTTGAACTTGTGAACAGCGTTTAGAGGACTCCTACGATAACACTGATTGATATTCGATACGATACGGAAGCGAGTGGTTGTGAATAGGTATGCAGATGTATGAACGTAAACGAAGTAAAAGGAGTATGTACGGATCATAGCAGGCTGCGTTCTGTAGTTTATGCCTCCATGGGAAGAAAGTGTGAGTTTATGTATGTGTATATACATAGAAACCTTTCAAAACAAAATATAGAAGGAATGACATCTGTATCTCTCCCTTTAAAAAGACCGGGTAAGTAAGCAAACTTTTTTCTTTTTTCACAAAATCTGTGGTCGGTTTCGCCATAAATTTTATTATAGGGGAATGATACAATCTGGACAAGTTAAGCATCGCTTAAATTATTAAGCCCTTTAAACTCGCGATAAAAGTCTCGTAAATCTTCGGCCAGACTCGGCTATCTTCGGTGATAAAGCGGAATACTTGGAGCTTGGACGGAACCACGGCTTCATTAGGGTTCCTTATGCTGGAAAAACGTGCTGGTGACGATAGTTTTGGGTTGTTTGTGATACTGGCCTGGAGTTCTAAAAGACAGGCGTAGGCTGCCAAAATTTCTGTGTCTGAATGTAACGTTGATATGTAATTTCTGGAGATAAATAAAGATTAATATTAAAAAAAAAAAAAAATATTATATTGTAGATATTAATACGTTATAAGTCAAATAGCAATGTTAGAATAAAAACTTATTTTATGGCCCAATAGCTCTTCCAGGCATTTTCGGTGCGTCTTGCAACTTCTTTGCAACACAGGCTTATAATATATTATAAGCCTGTGTTGTTCCACAGCAGGGCAAAGGCCTCCCTCTTTCCGGGTCTACTGCGATTGTGGGACAATCCTTTAAGAAGGAGTTCAGCTTATATTAACATACTCGTAAGTAGGTTAGAAATAGCTTAACAAATTGGTGGCAAAAAAGATACCTCTTACTCCATATGCCCATTTTCCGTTGAACAAACAGCTTACAACAAAAGTTAGCATCTACAAAACTATCGACTATCTTCACCCGATAACAGCGACCCTAACTTGTTAAAACAACCTAACTTTAAGTTAACCTTAACCGATAGTTTGTTGCGAGTTAGCGGGCTACCGTTATTCTAGCTTAGAACTGGGGTTCATGTAGCCACATAGTGTAATCTTGTATAAACTGCTTTGAAATAACTACTAAGTGTTTTAGCTAAAAAAAATCTTGACAAACTAAGAATCTGACAGAACATGGGGCAGTTTTTTGTTGCACCGATAAATATAAACCTTAGGGCAAGAGAAAACTAGGCTGTTTATGGAATGTTTTAGCTCAAAATAAATGATTAAAATGAAGTAAATCCATATTGCGCTCCAAAACAAAGATAGCTGACGTGGCTCAAAAGGCTGCCCAACTTAAGTGTACCTGCCGCATGCCGGACAAACTGTGGGCCCAAATAGCACAAAATTGGTGCCCTGAAACAGCGAGGCGAGGTCGCGGCAGACCACGTAGGGGATGGCGGGATGAGCTGGACAGGTTCCGTCAAAACTGGAAGGAGGACGCGTGGGCTCGCGAAAGATGGAAGGTGTGGAAAAAACCGGCCAAGTGCGAGTCGGACTCGCGCACCGAGGTTTCCGTACAATTTAAAATTATTAAAAATATTTTTATTATATGAGATAACTAAAAATTTACGGTTTTCGCAATTTTTCCTTTATCTGTGCTATAAGACGTTGCTTCGTACCAAATTTCAAGATTCTGAGTCAGTGAGAAGTACCCTGTAGGTTTTGATTCCCTTGCGAGTGTCGAAAATTTGCGGCATAAACGACTGTATCTTTTGATTGCGTTGGCTTAGAAGTTTGATTTTTTCACATCTCCAAGGGTCAGTAGACCTGAGTATTTGATATAAATTCCAGCTTGACACCTCTACGCGTTCTTGAGAAAAAGGGTCTTGACAGACAGACAGACGGATGGACGGACAACAAAGTGATCCTATAAGGGTTCCGATTTTTCCTTTCGATGTACGGAACCCTAAAAAAAAGAAAATCTTCCTTTTTTTCGTCGGTAAAAAAATCAACTTCTTTACATTATAATTGCGAGTGTTTTTATTTATTGTCATATTCTTACCTCCTCATTGTATCTGCCTCTGAAGCTGACACTAACAGACGGCTGATATTTTTGTGTGGTAAACCGTTCAAATCATCATGATCTACCTACCTAGCCTTTCCCAACTATGTTAGGGTCGGCTTCCAGTCTAACCGGATGCAGCTGAGTACCAGTATTTTACATGGAGCCACTGCATATCTGACCTCCACAGCCAAGTTACTGGGTAATACGAAACCCCTTGGTAAGACTGGTTGTCAGACTTTCGGGCTATAAAATATAACCCAATAATCACACGTATACTACTCTACGCATTACTACTCAAAATGTCTTCAAGAAGCGATAACCAAGCCCATAATGTATTACACCATCCCCAAATTCAAAACTCCATACAAACTTTAAACTTACCCCAGTTTACACGTTCTATTCGATCATGAGATGTATATATTCTGTCCCCCGCACGTTTCCCCATAATTTTAATTCCCAATTAACATGACAAGCAAGCCTGCACTCGGGTGGGCTCGGAAGCATTCGGGCATTCGGAAGCGAAACGATGCTAATTTGCATTCGCACAATCTGCGCTGTTGACCCGGGATTGTGACCCACTTAGGAAGAGTTAACGGACTGCAGTTTGTGTAGGGTATACCTACACCTATAAATCCATACCTCTAGTGTTTACCCGTACATCTCCAGTCAGCATCTACCTTTAAAAGCATCTCAAGTTGCTGCAGTTTGTTCAGTACTTCGCTTTCTTTTTAATTAAGTGAGAGAGCTGCAATGCTTTCCTTTGGCTATCGAATCGTTTTATGCACTGCAATATTCAATTAGCGTTATGTCAATTCGTTTGTATTGAGTCAATTTTATCAGATATCGTCGCTTTACAGAAATATCGGTCTCAGTAATTAATGTTAACGCTTCGTCGTTTTCAGAAACTACATTTGTCTTTTAAAGGAAACTGATCTGACTCGCCATCAAAGGCGCCACTTATACGTCTTAATTCTACGTCGATTATGTATTATTCATACAGTAATTTTAATAGTATTAGATACAGGCATAGGTCTACAACAAGTCTTACCAAGGGATATCGTATTACCCAGTAACTGGGTTGTGGAGGTCAGATAGGCAGTTGCTCCATCTAAAATACTGGTATTCAGCTGCATCCGGTTAGACTGGAAGCTGGCCCTAACATAGTTAGGAAAAGGCTAGGCAGTTGATGAGTCTAGATCCAGCAGTTTACGCTGTGCGTTGTGTCAGTGAGTAAATGAATGTAATATTTTTATTAGCAACTAGCTGACCCTGCTAACTTCGTACCACCTAACAGTCGATTCTTTTTTTTTTTTTTTTTTTTACTAACTTTTTTGATACTAACGTCACTCAATTGTTTTGCCTTCCCGGAACCTCTCCACTAACACTTGAACTTTATGTATGGTATTAAAGTTCAAATTGAATTTAAAGTATTATTACGAATCGTTTGTATGGGAGTATAGAAACGTGTTGATTTTAGACTTTTCAGGCAATTTTTTAAATTATTCTCTGCGTAAGAACCATCCTCGTACTTCAAGGAATATTCTAAAAAAAGAATTAGCGAAATCGGTTCAGCTGTTCTCGAGATTTGCGCTTAGCAACACATTCAGCGATTCATTATTATATTATAGATAGCATTACCTTCAAACTAATTAAACCTCAAATCCCACCACCTGACGTCATAAACCAAAAATTATATATCAATATATCATATTAACACCATACAAATTCCAACTCTACACTGAACTTAATAAAGTCTAAATTCTTTCCAAACCAAACACCTTTAGTGAGGTGACAATGACGTGTAAAATTCGGCTCCTAAGACGATAAATTGAGTGAATATCTCAAACTATTCAGAATCAGTTCTCCTCCTCTTAGAAATGGGGTGTCATAAATCTTCAGAGAATCGTATAGAAATTATTAACTTTCGGACCCAATCTTGTTCGATCAATTTCGGCTGAAATGGTCTTATGGCTCATCTGACGTCCCAAGTTAAATAACACAAAAAGTATGAGACATTACAGCTAGGCCTTACGAACGTAGATCCACGCGAGACAAAATGGCTTTTTTATTGTTTTTGTAATTACAACATTCAACCAGCTAATCACGTGTGAAAATGTAAAGTTTTTGCCTTGGTCTACCGTTCCTTTGTCGAAAACCTACATTTTTATCAATAACCTAATTCATAACTATTTATTAAAAATTAATTATTTAATTAATAAACTTTTTTCGCTAAAAGTGCCAAGAAATGGGCGATGATTTATATCTATCTCATCTAACTAGCCTGTATTGTACCACTGCAGGGCAAAGGCCTCCCGCTCCCTTTTCCACACAATTATGTCTTTTGTTTCTGCTTTATAATTCGGAAAATTACAGCACCCATTAGATACGACAAAACCAACCCATACCATTTTAACCAAACACACACCCTATAAATAATCTTCACCTACCGCCATTAATCCTGCTTTTCCTTTTAGCAACACATAACCGAACCACTTATTTTCCGATACCTACAAAATACCTTCACCCAACACAGTACCTTCTATACTAAAGTACCTTAAAATCTAGGCCTTCGCTGTCCTAACAAATGAGCCTAATTCATCATTCTGACAATGATAAAAAACGGGACACGGGATCGAAGGGCCCTCATTGGCCGAACGTACACATACAAACGTATTACTTACACACACATGCAAATTTACACGCATGGTTTTGAGTGGGTATTTTTAGGGTTGTAGAGATGCGATAAGTATGTCGGATTTGAATATCGATATATCCTTTAATCATTAAATTCTGCGCTAGTGCTGTGCACTTCTGTAAGTGATGAATTCACAATACCTAAAACTGTATGTGATTTTTGTTTGTGTGTTTTATTGAGTAAGTTGTTGAAGTTTCATATAGATAAATTAACATAACTTTGACTGAATGACATTGACATGTAAAAGTTTATGTATAAGTAAAATAAGATGCATTTACTTTCTCAAATATATTGATATTTCATTGTTTTTAATCCTATTTGATACTGAATATGGCTCAAATGGTCCTGTACTAAAATTCTTTAGGAACCAGCGACCCATACCATTTTATCCAGTGTCAAGCTTTAGCCAAAAAGGTCCTTCAATGTTATTTTTCTCCCAAAGTGAAACGCCTGTATAAAGACTTAACGTTAAAATAATTAACGTTAATAAGATTTTAACTAAACGGCTTAAAACAAAAACGATTTGGCTTAACTAGTTTAACATTTTCTAATTTACATGAAACTGGAATTAACTTTTGTTGTACTTAATGACATCGTTTTATTTTAGACGTTTTAAAACCATTTAATATAACTATTTTATGATAAAATTGCTAGGAGAGCAGTGGTGGCCCAGTGGTGGCCCAGTGGTGGCCCAGTGGTGGCCCAGTGGTGGCCCAGTGGTGGCCCAGTGGTATCGGCCCAGTGAGTGGGTCGTGAGATCGAACTCAGACAGACACTTTAGTTTGTGCATTTAATGTTAACACCACTGCTCTCAAAACGGTGAAGGAAAACATCGTGAGAAAACCGGCATGTCCTAGAACCAAAAAATCGAAGACGTGTGACATCCACACACCCGCACTGGGCCCCCGTGGTGAATTATGGCCCACTCCCTCTCACAGAGAGAAGGTCTGTGTCCCAGCAGTGGGAAAGTTATAGGCTGATAATGACGCTAAAACTGATAGAGTTTGAGTTCCTTGATTTTCTTTGTACTCGTATCTTTCTCCAATTTCAAGTTTCTGTTATTAGTTTCGTATTGCGATTTCACTGCATGCACAGCTCAGAAATGTAATCCTTTTAATAATGAGAACTAAACAAATCAGGCAATTATGGCTATAAAAGTAAAACCTAAAATAACGCACAGAAAAATAAATAATCGATTCAATTTCACGAAAAACTAAAAAGGCACTAAAAATTAAAAACTATGTTTAGCACCTGCCATCTAATCTCTTCACCACCCTTGGTTGACTGGTAGAGAATGCCTAAGGCATTAAGTCCGCCTTTGTACCTTTTTGTGCGAAAAGTTTAAATAAATAAATATTTTCTTAAACCGTATCACCATGTAACATCACTAGGTAAGGAACATTTTAACATAATCCTTGGTGTTGCAGGAGGCTCGCGAAATAGATGCCTTTGTCTCGGTATCGGCGGGTCGCGCACTTTGCATAATTGTCTCCTGAGGTCCCAGCCTGGTAACGTGGCCTTTAGCGTATGGTGCAAGGAAAAAATTAAAGTTTGGTTGTTGTTTTCTTGGTGTAGAATCATTGTCGAAACTATAAAGTATAATAATCTACATACATATATCTATACTAATAATAAAGTTTGTTTGTTTGAACGCGCTAATCTCTAGAACTACCTGTCAGATTTGAAAAAATCTTTTTACATTTGATAGCCGAATTCTTGAGAAAGGCTATAAGCAATTTAACATCACGCTAGGACACTTAGGAGCCGAGCAAATAGATAAAAAGTCAGAAAGAATGCTAAGCCAAAACGAAGTAATGCACGGACGGGCAATGCGATGCGATGGGGTTACGTTTTCACGCTAAAACGGCTGAACGGACTGAGATGAGAGTGGCACATGAGTAGACTATGACCTGCTTGCGACATAAGATACTTTTTATCACGATAATTAGACGGGGTCGAGACTTATGCGGGTGAAACCGTGGGGCGCAGCTAGTAACGATATAAATGCATATTACTGTAGAGTATAGACCGTTGTCATACAAACGTGACTACTTGTGTGTTTAGTCACGAGTCCAGATTTTATTCCAATATTTTCCTTCAACATATAAGTCAGAGGCATATTAATACATAAGACGTTGAACGTTTCATACCTATTATAGGTAGTAAAATAATGAAGGGTTTTCAAGCAAATCAGATAACCTCCAGTCCTTCAGGATTTGAAATTCTCATGATCGTTTAGTCCTCTGTTTTTCGTAAATCTATTCCTGAAAGTACAATAAAATTGTCTAGGATTGAATTAAGTTAGGTACAGGAACAAGCTGTATCTTACCATTTTTCTTAGAATAAGAAATATACAACTTGCTACGGATAGAGTGCTCCATCTAGACGGAACATCTCGATTTATATATCTCCAATATGTTACGGAGAACAAAAAACTAGAAGAGACAATACCCAGAGAATCAGTTTCGATACCAGAGCCGGAATAGGACGGTAATACGGGGGTATTTTAGCACTAAAAATACCTGACACGGACTAGAATTACGCATATTAGCTCTGCTCATTCATTAATCACATCCGTTCTCATTCATTAATACTGACCCTCATCAATATTAATGTATTTCACAGGTTATCTGTTAGAGATATTTAGCGATAAGACCACCCATTTTACATAAGCGCATCAGATCATTGCCACACACATGTTTCATGTTTTATAGTGCACAATAAAACATTGTTTGTAGGTATTGTATTGTAATCCTGCAACGCTGAACCATTGTTTTCAATTCGCTTTTAATACTAACACATTCAGGGTAGCTTATAACAAATATTAATTATTCGTACCACATCGTTGGCATTGTGTAAAGATTAAAAACGAATGAACGTAAACACAATAAAATAACGGAAACGGAACGGAATTTAGTATAACACAAAATAAATTGAAAATCACTTAATATGAATAGCTATAAGATTTAAACAGCAATGCAGTATTAATTAAAGCATAAATTCAGTGTTGCAAGATAAACCATAGCATAATAATGTATAATAATTGTAAATCGGTTTATTTTAAAAGCATTTGAAGTGTGGAAGCCAGAACTGATAAATGCGAACTACCACTGAGACACAAATAAATATAATATGTTTCAACCTTACTACAAAAATACAAATCATTCCTAAAACTCTTCTTTGTTACTTCTTTTACAATCTTTTTATACCATTGTTGCACTCTGAATCCACCCCAGTCCTGTTACACCAGCAGATGTAATTTAAAAAGGAACACTGGATTTAAGTGGTGCATTTGCTTCGACCCCACCTGTGACTTATTTATAGTCGAAGATACGGCTATATGGCTGAATAATGCAATCTCTTGCAAATATTCTTTGGTGCTGGTTACCGAACAGATTCTATTCATGCATACGTTAGTGTGCGGTGCGATTCTTTTGTTGAATAACTGTAAGGGGTGTTAAAAGTTTGACAACTTGGTTTGAATGCATTTCTCTGAATGTGGGTCCTACTAATGTGTTGGGGTCAATGAAAACGTTCAAACAAGTCTAATCTGAATCAACGTATTAAAGTTTGAAGTTCCAAAGATCGTTTCTTTTGTTAACGAAAAAATTGGGATGAGGGCAGGGGAAATTTGATGATGATGATACCGAACACGTTTTTAAATTAACGTTTTAATGGTAAACTCTCCGTATTGGTGACCAAGAAACAGGCTTGCCTGACTTGGGGCCCATGTATCTTTAGTGATTCAGTTTTTATTATTTATTTTTAAAAGCTGGTTCAAATCGTGTACCCAAAAGAGCGATTTTCAGCTGAATTAAATTGTAACTACAACAAATACAAACTAAAATTAATGTCATCATCTTCAATGCCACTCTTATCAACAATGCACTAACATAATATGTAGTTACAAAATCTCTGAGCTCGTCTTATTTGAGAAACAAACTCAAAGACAAGTTACCATACGAACTCGTATATTAAGCATATTATATCCAAACTTGTCCCCAACTTACAACCGTATGCAAATTCAACATTAGTTTTACAACAACTACAAATTTTAAGACCCCAACACACGCGTCCTAATCTCGTAATGCCACTAAATCACACTTTTAGTGTCAGTTACTATAAAATTAGCATAGTTATCCAAAAGTTCTGATTAAATTAACTTTCTATTATTCTAACAGCAGTTAGTTTCGAAGTGCGCTTTGATTTGGCGCCATGCTGTGTGAAACTTTAAGTTCTAATGACGTCACGGGTTTAGTAGAGGCGTTAAATGCAGTGACTTATAGTATATGGATATAATAAGCTGAGTTAAAATATAGGTGACTAGCTTCTGCACGCGACTTCGATCGCGTGAAATTGCTATTTTTAACATAAAATATATTTAATATGACTCGGCAATACTGTATGTAGCTTCCCATTAGTGAAGGAATTTTTGGAATCGGAGCAGTAGTTCCGAAGAATACCCCCTACATACAATTTGACTACCTCTTCATAATATTAGTGTAGAACGGATAAGTCATCATCTGCCTAGCCTTTTCCCAACTACGATGGGGTCAGCTTCCAGTCTATATTACATAGGTACATGGAACGACTGCCTATCAGATCTTCACAACCTAGTTACTGGGTAATATACGCCTTGGTATGACTGGTTGTTAGACTTTCGGGCTTCGGACGACCCGATGCTTTCCGAGGCATGGAGTGAGTCTTGGTATGTAAAGATGGTCACCCATCCACGAACCAACCCCGGCAAGCGTGGCTTAACCTGATCGGTCGACCCGTGCGGCTGTTATTACTTAGCCAGAAGCCTCCTCCTAGCAAGATCGGATAAATATGATTTTGATCTAGAAAGTTTTGGTGGTGTGGTGGTATTTTTGACATTTCGGTGTACTTAATGTCAGTCATTGCAAGGCTCATTTTTAGCATGAGTAAACTTTCGAGAGAATGATGATGGGTATGACAAAAATACCTATTTTTGTGATGCAACTAGGCGTTATTATATTTTTTTAATGATACGTAGACTTTTCATCCGTCTTTACAATTTCGCCAAGATTGACATCTTTATGAACATTCGATAAACGTTGACTCCTAAGCACGTGCCTCCCAAGCTCACAACCTCACTTACCATTCCTCCATATTATTCCCAGAGGGCGCCACCATCGATTGTACCAAACAGAGCCACTCCAACAAAGGTCAAAACATATTAGGTTTTACGTATTCTAGGGTCCTTTAAAAATCAGCTCAAAGCAAAGTGGAGAGCTTTATTTTTATTTTAAACTTTTTTGCTGTTAACAGTTGAATGGGAATTCAGTGAAAAAAGGTTTTCAGTCGGCTGGAAGGTTTGTAAATTGAATACTATTTTTTTCAGTCAAGTTACTGGGGATTGCTTTGATTCTACACTCGTTTTGTGAAGCTATGTTATTGGTATTTATCAATTATAAAAGCATAATTTATTGTAAAACTAGTCAAGTAACAGAAGGGCAATTCTCGTAATTAAAAACGTTCAAAATCTAGCCGCAGTCTCATCTTGGTGACAAACAAATGTCAAAAACTTGTCAAAAATGTAGGGAAACGGGAACGTAATCCAAAATGTCGTTAGGCTGGTGCACGTAACCATTTATCAGCCAGTATCAAATTCGTTTCGATATCGAAGCTATAAATCGTAAAGTGTATGGCGGGCCTTAAAGCCGCATCCAATATTTTAAACCTAACGCAAAATATTTTAAAGACACCACACAGCCCGACACCTTGCAACGATTTATGAAGAAATAGCATTCGCTTTAATATTGTATTCGCCATAAAATGCCTGGCTAACCAAATATCCTGTGCACCGTTATCTAACCTTACACCGCAAGCATAAGATCCACAATCCCCTGTGTCGCACGAAAATTATATTTGCAATGGTTTCTGGCGATACAAATTTTACATGCGGTCGTGTTAGATCTTTCGGTGTTGATATAAGGTTGGATTTTCGTTGTTTTGTGTGAATAAATGGGGTCATATTTTGCCGAGCTGGTAGAAATTTGAGAGTTCTGCGAGGGTGTGATTTATTCCAATCCATATTGCTAAGATTTGATTGAAGTGTTATCTACCACGCGTTGTTTAATATTAAATGGTGGCTATACATTTCGGGTGCCATCAACTTTATATGCATGCGAATAGTAGGAAATCTTGAATTTGACGGGTAAGCATCATTAACGTAATGGGGGAGTTACTTTAAGAGTAAATTTTAAGTGCCTTAAGCACTGCTGCTTTAAGCTGCTTTAAGTGTTTTAAGTGTGTAGTTTTTGTATAAATTTCTTAGAGGTCTCTTCATTTAAATATGAAAGCAAGAAAAAATAAGCATAATTAATTATAATGAACAACAAATACGTGCTAGAGTTATTTGGAATAAGTCAATATTGGCAACAAATATTTTTTAACTATTACATATTCACAGACTCGAAATAAAATATTCTAGGTAAATACCTAACTACCATATTTGACATCGATCCATCAAGTCTGTGAACATTACCCAAATAAATGTGATATTTAAACAGATATTTAAAGTTAGTGTAATAACTTTAAATATCATTTTCATCAAATAAACTTCTCTAGTCTTATAATTTTTAGCTAATTTAATTTCACACTGTATTTACAGAAATAAACATTTCAATTCACCATTTTCACCAACACCTCAGTCATACAGACTTCCAAAAAGGTCTAACCCTCATCATCAAACCATAAATAACATTTCAAAAGTCGAAACAGCCATTAGAGTAAAAAAAAAAACTCATTAAAATCCAAACTGGCCGAACATAATAAAAAAAGAAATAATATGCTCTGGTCTCATTGGTGAAAGTTTCCTCGTTACAAGAAGTTTGACGGGTATTAAGACTTCAGTAATTGCGTCAACCATCCGACTCTTAGTAAAGGCAATTAAATGGATCGAGTATTGGAGTGTGTGAAAATGGATTATTTCTAATAAGTTGTACTATACAAGATGGTGACAACAATACGACAACATAATGAACTTCGTGTATCTAATGACGTTCCCAGTCTACATATATATATATATATATATATATCCAATAGTTGAGTCAGTATTCAAAGATTGGCAAAACCCATAGTCGGCCCATCACTACTGTTAAGTTTGTTTAAAAAAAATACGTTTCCAATATTTCGATGTTAGGATATGTTTGATAGTTTCAAAATAATCGTATGCATTATTGTCAGTTTTTTTCGTTTATTGTTGTGTTAAACCTGCTGGATATGCTGTTTGAGTGGGCCATTTGTACTGGCAAATACGAGAATGCGGTGCGTCGTTTAACATACAACTCTACTTACTTTAGGCCTATTTTTACGAGTATATGTTTTTACTTGAAGGTGCAAATAAACTATTTTTTTTAATTGTGTGTCCACATTGTATATCAACAAAAGTGCTATATATCTATCAGTTCCATTTATTGATAGTACAGTATTGCGAACTATACAGATTCTATTTACCTACTAATCTTAATTTTTTTTTCCTTTTTTTATTTTATTGATGCTCTTTCTGAATTTATTCTTTTTGAATTTTGACCGCTACCACTCAATTACTCGTGTAGGAATTTTTTGATGCCCTATGATTCTTTTGCTTATTTTTTCATATGTACATAATAATTATTATTTTAAATGTTAGCTTATATAATGTAAATCTTATGTTATGAATAAATTATTAATCGTGTACAAAACATTAAGAATACCTATTTCTAGGGAATACATTTATCTAGGGAAATTAGAGAAATTATTATTGGTACTTGTTGTAGAAAAATCTTTTGTCATAATTAGGAGCCTATCTGAATCCCCAAAGTCCTAAATCTTCCGTCGTAAAATAGACCTTTTCTTATAACCTGAGAAGGAATTCTCGTAATATTAAGAACGTTCACAGTCTGATCTCAGTCTCAATCTGTCAAAAAAACTTCTAATTTCCCTACATTATTGCCAAGTTTCTACATTGATTGTTGCTGAAATGAGATTGCGACTAGATTTTGAACGTTTTTGGTTACGAGAATTGGTCTTCTGATCTGCACAAAGAGCTGCTCTTGCTTATAACAATTGCGTCGAATACCATTTCTAACTGAAGCACAAACCCTTACTTTTTAGGTTTCCTAAATTACGTGTCGTTTACGAGGCCCTGTAGACCTCGTAGCACACATCTTCCACTCCTATATTTCGTGCCTTACAAAGCAATAATTCCTTTCTCATGATGGATATTTATGGGGCTTCCACTACACGAACACATTCACAAAATATATTACATACATATTTGCGAGTACAAATAGTACTGGCCTTCAATGGTGCGAAGGACGTAACAACAGGAGGAATGAGAAACCGTATCAAGACCCTGGTTGACACATTTTCGTTTCAACTAAAATATATATTTGCATAAATAATAAAATAGTAACGAAGTCAAAACGTTACATTGAATATTAAAAAAAAAGTAATTGCTGCGAGGTGTAATGTAACGAGTCTGATGCCGAAAATATAGGTTTTAGAATTATTGTCCGTTTACCTGTTTATCTGATTGTATGTTCCGGATTGGCGCAAGAACGGCTAAATGGAATTGGATGAAATTCGGCACACAGATAGTTTATATCGCGGATTAACTCATAATACTTTTAATCCCTATAGTCCGTTCCCGTAGGATATTTTCCTACATCCACGTGGGCGAAACCGCGGCCAGAAGCTAGTAGTTAATAATTTTCAACTTCAAAAATTAAAACTGACTCATAAACCATTTCTATTCTAAAAAATTACCTGATCAAGTACTGCTAATAACCGCGGAAAATAATTACGGTGACAGGAATTTACCGAACATAACTTACTGTAACATTCCATAAATTACTAAATGACTACACGTGTAAGCCTGAAATACCAACAGAAACCAATAAACCACGGATTTATACTGAACAAAACATAGCTATTCAGCGTTGAATACTTCAAAACCCCTTCAACCCCAACCGAACAAAAAACCAGTATTCGACCTCCTAATAATTGTATGCGACCGATAAATTCGCATCCCACGGTAATAAATAAAACGTATTACACAGCCAAGTACAATAGGTAACGAGAACGGCCCAGGTGTATACAAATTGGGACTCTTCCACTTAGCCGGGTTGGCAGGTGTGAAACGAATTAAACATCCAATCACGTTCGGTATGCGTTTGGTTTTAGTATTAGACAAAACAAACGTTTTGAACGAATAACTTTGTGAGGATAATTTGTTAGTAAAATTTTTGTTGAGTCGATTTGTATTGGAAATGGACTCATATTTTTTTCTAAAACTCTCTATTTCTGATTTGTTACTGAACTTCGTGTACCAATAAGCTATATAACCAATTGCGTAAAGTCAAATCGTTTATTTCAAATAGGCGTATTGCTTACACTTTTGAACGTCAAAATTTACAAAAAAATATACTTGATTATATGTAGTCGCCTCTTCCAAAAGGTAGTTTCGTATAGAAAAGAATGGGCAAGAAACTCCACCGTTAGGCCACCATAGTTGGGTAACATTCTTTACGACCGTTTTTTATTATTTTATCCCTGCTTTAAATTAAATAAAGAAAGAATCAGCCTACAACACAAAAAGCCTAACTCTCTAAACAAACGAGCACTATTTTCTAAAACATTACTATTATTATTTGTTTAATATTTGAGTAGGAGCGCGGAGCGCGGCCATCTCGCACGCCGCCACAACACAACATGGCGACCGGTCTAAATGAAAAATGGCGTCAATTTACAGGGCAAACGCAGCTAAATTGGATATTTCTCACGGCTGAACCTCTTGCTACTAAGAGTTCGCTGTTTTTACTCTAGTTTTCGTCGGAAAGGGAAAAACCAAAATGATCTTTCGAGGTAAGAAACGTAAGAATAATGTTTGGAAGTTTTACTTTTACTATTGTGAAAGTTGTGCCTTATTACTTTCGGATTGTATGCAGATCTGTAACTGAAAAGTTTTGGGACTGCACGGGATAAGATAGCTGACAAAAGATTAAACTTTTAATGACAAAGTGGAACATAAATATTTCTTTGCGGACTGCGGCCATTTTACAAGACGGGATTCAATACAATTCCTGTCTCTATTACAATAAATGAATGTCTTGACTTTAAAACTAACATGACTTTATTATCATTTTTCATTCTTAAAGATACATAGAATTACAAACACTATCTTATTACTCCCGAACCAATAAACAAAAAGTAAGTGTAAATAAATAAACACAATACGGTCTCGATAAAACGATTTTCCAGCAGCCCTCCATCAATATTGGCTGCGCGGCTACATCGATCAACTCTGTTCCTTGTCTCAAACTATGACTGCGTGAAACACAGATACAAGGAGCTGGAAACGACCGATAAATCATAGTTTTCGACCATTTCTTTTTATACAGGGTGGCAGGGACATCGACGCGCAAACTGTAACCATGGATTCAGCACATGAGTTTAGACCCTATTGCGTCGGAATTTTTTCTCGGTTATTAAAAAAAAATTGCTGTTCCATACGTTTTGACTGCGTAGGTATTGCACTTTTCTATGAAACAGGAGATTTTTTTTTTTGATAACCGACGGAAAATTTCTCCTGGGTCGAAGCTAATGTGCTGAATTCATGGTTACAGTTTGCGCGTCCCTGCCACCCTGTATTTAGTCCATACGACTCCATCAGTCTACTGAACAATATTATTATTAGCCGTTAATGTTCCACTGCCGGTCAAAGGCCTCGCTACTCTATTTCCACCTCTTTCTGTCCAGAGGTGCCAAGGATCTTATGAAACGAGGCCAGCTCATCCCATCACCTCGATTGCAAGATCATAATAACAAAAAAAAATTGGTTGTCTGTAAAGTTGGTTTTCGGACGATAGTTTAACTTGATAACAAAACATTGATGAAATGATTGCAAAGGCGCAAGCAAGCGTACAATGAGCGTAACGAGACAATGAGTCATCCTTTTTCGTGCATGCAGCCGGCGTTCATAGATTTATTAGACGTGGTCACGTCAAAAAACCATACTATTTTAAATGTTAATCTTTCTGGTGCCATTAGTCGCCAAATATAGTACGTTTTAATGACGAGGACTTTAAACTTGAAGGAAGTTATCTTGGGAACTCTCGTAGGCAAATACAAGAAACTATTTTAAAAATCCTACGCGGTCGCTACGACGTAGTTGTCACCGCTACGCTGTATGTCTAACCGCTACGCAAAGTACGTAGTTGTAGCGGATCTGCTACGCAAGTGAGTGACCAGTAGCTTCATATCGTATGCATATCGAAAATCTAAGTGAATTATCCTAACATGTTCTAGGACAGTCAAAGCTTACACGTCCAAAAAAAAAAATTGTATTTCAAGCACCACTCCGTTTAAATACTTCCAACACCCTAATCGTTCGATTCAATTTTTTCACCACTTTACACTCCAATCTCCACGATTTAAATTAACCACTCCACCGCCTGCCAAGTCTTGCCAAGTGTCAGCCAAGTCGTGTCTCTCTATATCCGCGTACCACTTGGCTCTCACCTCACGTACCGTGGACCAGTCGTATTTTATTAGATCATTAAGCTTGGCAACGTGTCTTGGCCCGCTTGGCCGGTCCATCACTATGGCATTCAATAGTCCTTTCTAAGGTATTGACGGCGAAATTAGATTACAGTCCGTGGTGAGGCTTTACGTATGTTTTGGTTAGAGTGAATGGTGGTAAAGTGCTGTTGGAAAAGGGGTTTTGCAGTGGTGGAGCCTGAATTCACTTTAAGAATAGTATTAATCTTTTAACTGTGACAAAACTGCTATGAAACAAAGTTGTTGTCTTAAAGATAATCGGGTTTTTGTATGCTGTTTGTATAAGTTGTGATAAATTTAATTCTTCTTAAACATTAATTTAGGCATCGACCCTGTTATATATATATTTTTTACTATTTACATGCTTATTAAGGAATCTTAAATACAATATACAATCTAGCATTGATTTATATATGTATATAATATATAAAGATATTATGTACAAGTATATACTCGTCTTCCCTTTTTTTCCTTTATGTAAAGCTCATTGGGCATCAAAAATCATGTATTTGTCTATTTTCAATTTTAATACAAAACACCAGCTTGAATATTCAATCATAATCATCAATGTATATTTGATGACTACTGTCCAATCATGACATCGGTCTGTTGGTATCCGAACCATTCAATATAACAATCAATTATTCTGATCCGTCGTCAAAATCGGTCCTTCGTCACTTTTTAAACTCAAAAGCACTCAAAACCCTTGTCTATCAAATTAATTCTACATTATTCCCAAATTTTAATTACTAAGTCTTCGAAGCCTTCTTTAGGCTTTATCGAAATATGATTAGTCTGACTTCAGACAATCCCTTCAGAACGTAAGTATCTGCCAAGGCCGTCTAGGACACCCAAGGTTGGTTTGACTCTCGACTGAGACCAATAAACTTTAAATGCCCACTTTAGGTCTTCAGCAGCAAAAATATTTTTGTTTGCAGATTTTGATTGAAATTTGTACTTTATAATTGTGTACGTAAGGTTGATTGTTGAGCTACTTAAGCTCTGAGTTGAGCTGCATGATTACTGACAAATGTGTGCACTGACTGGACAAGTCGACTCAATCTGTGTGTGGTTCTTTCCTTAAAATACCATTTTTACATGGTAGTCACATGATCTGACCAAGATTATGTCTGGACTTTAAAAGATGCCTACTGTGACCTCTGAGTTTGTTTCGGCCTTTCTTCAAAACTTACTTCTCAGAATAGTCAGAACAAAAAAGCCGACCTCGCTTTTAAAATATGATTGGCTTGTAAAAGTGTTTGTACAAACCTACTTACTACATAAAATCATTTATCATTTAGGCTTTGATGTAGAAATAATAGACGTTATTTGTTATTGGTTCAATTCATTTTATTACTGAAATATTATTCGACATAAATACTGACACATTTTAGAAAACGTACGCAACCCTTTTCATAACAAATTGACTATTTATGAAATTGTTGTTTTATTCCCATAACTGAAACCCCAAGCACCTTTAGGCCCTTTATGCACACACGTTTTTCTTGCTGTGAAAATTACGGTTTTTTCGCCCTGTGTAGGCTGTGTCGTCAGTGTTGTATGGATCACTATGGAAGCTTGTTGACTGACACGTTCTTCCTACACCGCGGTTTATACGCCGTATCGTAAAGAAACCGTGCCGTGTACAATGGGCCTTACGTTAGCAAATTGTAATTTTATTGAACACGACGATAACTTTGTTTCATAGAGCCGATCTAATTAATAGAAATAAACATCTGCCCAAACGTTTGACAGTTAATGCTTATTTTATATAGTAAAATGAACAAATAAGTCTTGGTGACGAAGCTTGCTTTTGGCAATATTACATACATACATAATCAGCCTGTGATGTTCCCACTGCTGGGACACGGGCCTCCTCTCTTCGAGAGAGAGTGGACTGTAATCTACCACGCGGGCCCAATGCGGGTTAGTAGATGTCACATGTCGGATTCCGTTCGGATTTTTGTTCCTAGGACATACCGGTTTCCTCACGATGTTTTCATTTCTACCTAAAACTAGTAAGTAGGGGGCGTTACCATCACTGTTTTCTATTGCTTATTGTAATAAATTACAATAAACACGTAAGCCTTGGTGAGAAAGCTCGCTTTCGGCAATAAAACAAGAGCAAAAGCACTTCTTTAACGACATAAGTGTTGAAGACCAAAACTACTCGTCATTAGAAGGATAAGTGAGTATAAATACATAGCACAATTGAAATTGAAAATATTTATTTCAGACTAAGCACACAGTAATTGATACAAGTCCATATTATGTTAGTAAGTAGATACTTATAGCTATGTTAGTAAAATTTAAAATAATTATTAAGTTGGACATGCATGTGCGACCAATGCCTCATGATTTGGCTATATAATATGGCAATATATGGCAATAAGCTGTCAAATATAATACTGTAAGTATTTTGTCACACTCTTACAAGAAAACTTCAAAAAATTACGGTTTTCTGAAGACTAAGGGCGGATTTCACCGTTGATACTGAACGCGATCAACACATCTAAACCGCGTTCAAGAGCTGTCAGTGTCATTATTTTTGTGGAATATTGACAATGAATGTTATTTAACACGGCTTAGACGTGCTGATGCCGTTCAGTTTCATCGATGAAATTCGCCCGAAAGTTACTTGCTCAGTTCACTTTTCTCGCTAGGCAAATCAAAAGTGCCATTCCAAAAACATCTCCAAAAATCCATAGTCAAATATCATCGGCAGTTCAAACGTCACAAAAGTGAAGGCTGTTGACTCCTGTCCGATTACTTCAGATTAGCTTGACCCCCTTTTTATCTGCCAGGACCTTTAATCAATAGAACCCGTCAGGACACCCACTGTTCCTTTCAATTCTAAACGAAGTTAATCTCGTCGGAAGCTGATTGCGCCAAATTGTCAATAGGGAATTCCTGAGTTCATTTTACATTGAATTCTGTCCATTCTATCTGTTTAAGTGAAGTAATTGCTTAAAGGATCGCTGGGAGATTAGTAGTTCTGTGGTTGTCGGGTATTTAAAGGATGGTTGCATGACAGTGGTTCCGCCATTTTGAGTTTGCATCCGATATCAAGGCCAATTCTCGTAATTTAAAACGTTCAAAATCTAGTCGCAGTCTCATTTCGGCGATAAACAAATGTCAAAAACCAGCCAAAATGTAGGGAAATTAGAGGTATTTTTGACAGATTGTGACTGAGATCAGACTGTGAACGTTCTTAAAATTACGAGAATTGCCCCTCTGATTGTGGTTTTTATACGGAATTAATTTCAATTTTACTTACAAATATATTTGGATAAACTTTAATGGTAAGATAGTAAATTTTCATTGGACCAGCGCGCAGCGGGGTAATTATGTAAGACACTAACAGTAGCAATTAATGGCTTTGATTTTGACAGTTTATTGCATTCATTGCGTTATTTACGTTGTTGAGCAGACAAATTTTCGAAAATTTGAAGCAATGGATGGAACAATATCCTTCAAAATGATTCGGATTGTGATTGATAGTGTGTACGCAATTAGGATGCTCGTAGTTTTAATGGATGCGAGAAGCACAGAACCGGTCGAAACTCGAAGTGGCTGTGCTTGAGGTGTTTTAACATCTGTTAAAGCTACAACTTGTGTAGTATCATTTTTTCTTATTTATAGTTAACCGCTAAACTGTTCTAACACACACACAAATTTGAAGCACTCTTTTACCATTTCCTCCAATCTTTTACGACCAAAGCCTTTTTACGTTAAGCGACGTGATGAAGGGAGATCCCAAAAATCCCCTACATTTATGTAACGACCTCATATTACCTGATATTATCACCGTATGAGAGACAATTGCCTCTCACAGACAACACAGAAAACAGTGATTTAACATCAGTTGACTATTTTATAATAGCACTAGCTTCTGACCGCGACTTCGTCCGCGTTTCTTATAGCTGTGCCACGTTACTTCATTTTGTCTTAACGTTCTTGATGACTTTTGCTTGGTGCTCGGCTCAAAGTCTCGTAACGTGATGATAAATAAGCTAAGATTTTTTAAATCTGACTGACAGTTCCAGATATTAGCGCGTCCAAACAAACTCTTCAGCTTTATAATATTAGTATACATTTATGCAAATTATTTCATTATGAATTTAATGTAAATTGTTACATTTCTCAGAATATTCTTCAACTTATTCTTACCCACGGGTGTCGTAAAAGGGATACTAGCTGGGCTATGTTCGTGGATAAACAAGTGCATCTATTTGTCTCCTGTCAACTACGTACCAAGGAGGTCAAGTGTCCCTAAGGGCTCGTATCACTTCGTAAAACTTTATAACGCTTTCTTTTATATTTTTGTTTATATATCGGAAGTAGTAATAAGTTTCCTGATTGGTTGATAACTTTTTTGAGTATCTATCGATAAGTTAATAGCACAGCGGCTTACGGTAGCGGTCTGCAAAAGAGGCATTGGAAACTGTTTTCGTCGCCTGCATCAATAACACGCGGAAATTAAAACTATGTCAATCATTTTTCGCGCGCCAATACGTTTATTGGTTTCTTTTTACTTTTAACAGCTCTTTTTGCAAGCCAGTTCGACATTTAAATAAAATCATTGATAAGTTACCTCCTTGGTTGCCATTTTTCGAAGTAAAAATAAATATTCGTTCCAATTTTAAATTAAATGATAGATATGAGTTTCCATAGTAATTTAATCGGCCGCTAGACACGACAGATAAGGATTTTCATGCCAGCCATGCTGCGCATGTATTTGGCCAGTAAAGCATTTTCGATTTATCTCGAAGAAGGTTGTCAATATAATGCTCGAATTTGCAAACAGGTTTGAGGAAACATCATAACTAATCCACCTGACCAGCAAAAATAACCCCAGCAATCAAAATTCAAATTTTGTTTTACTTCTTTGTATGAATTAACTGTAATTCCTTTTAAACTAGTAAGCGTCGAACCGACAGACATCTGAAATGTGATTAAAGAAACTAATTTGTATTTGGCCAGTACAGCATTTTCGATTTACCTCGAAGAAGGTTGTCAAAATAATGCTCGAATTTGCAAACATGTTTGAGAAAACATAATAACTAATCCACCTGACCAGCAATAATAACCCCAGCAATCGAAATTCAAATTTTGTTTTACTTCTTTGTATGAATTAACTGTAATTCCTTTTAAACTAGTAAGCGTCGAACCGACAGACATCTGAAATGTGATTAAAGAAACTAATTTGTATTTGGCCAGTACAGCATTTTCGATTTATCTCGAAGAAGGTTGTCAAAATAATGCTCGAATTTGCAAACATGTTTGAGAAAACATAATAACTAATCCACCTGACCAGCAATAATAACCCCAGCAATCGAAATTCAAAGTTTGTTTACTTCTTTGCATGAATTAACTGTACTTCCCTGTAAGCGTTGAACCGACACACATCTGAAATGTGATTAATGAAACTAATTTTTGAGAGAAAAATGTTCCAAAATTTAGTTACGTAAGCCGGCACCGTTTCCGTGTCGTTGGACTGAAAACATAATGCTTATTAGCTAGATATTACTGCTACTTATCTTTTAAGAGATAGCGTTTCTTCTACTTCCTTGGAGTTGAGTTTTCTGGGAATTTTATAAGCTTTTTTTCCTTTTTTAAAACCGTTTTTTTGAAACTTTGTATTTGAAATTGATAGTTGTTCGCAGACGGTATCGTATTACCCAGCAACTGGGTAATTCGATAGAGATCAGGGTGGTCAGATAGGCAGTCGCTCCATGTAATATACTGCTTCAGCAGCATCGGGTTAGACTGGAAGCCGAACAGACACGTATGTTGTGGCTTAGGCTTTAAAAATAATACTATTGTTGATAAGAAGCTCAATTTTTTTTTTCAGAATAATATTAATGACGTGTCTATCAAACAGTTTATTTTTAAGAATTACGTCCTTTTTTTCCTTAACTTGTACAACGAATACAATATGGATGATTGTGCGAATATTTACTTTAAAAAACTGATGTTACCAAGGCCTCTTCTAATCAGCACACGTTTTACCGATTCGTTTCAGCAGAAGCACCCACATGTGATCTTTGAGGCGCGAACGAAGGCCAACAAGGGATGCGCCAACAAGCTGGAGTTCAGGCCCAAGAGCCGGCGCACCAAGCACGTGCCTTACGTCGAGGAGCCGCTCGCTGATGACCCTGGCAACACGTGAGTTCATTTAAATATTATTTACTAAGGAATGAGCCGAGAAGCAATTAATATTCATATATACCTATGTGACCAATCCTGTCTGTAGGCGTCAAGCTCGACCCGCCATCTTCTCCTGGGTCTGCCGCAATGGCGCCGGAGGTTTTCCGGGACCAACACGGTGGTAGATTTGGCCCTTAGCTCGTTCGATATGCGGCAAACGTATCTGGCCCAGTCCCACTTGAGCTTGGCTGCTTTTTGGGTGACGTTGGCGATCTGTGATTAAGTAATTACGTATTACTTACCTTTTCTGGCAGATTAGTAAGGTCATACAAATGTATTTCCACTGTCTAATATGTCTGGTAAAAGATGGTGCCTACACAACTGCCGGGCATCAAACAGGACATACATTCATACTTGACTTAAAACTATGCCTTTTTTCTATTCAGGACACATAATTTTGGCACATGCCATTATAAACAATAATATTTTTTTTTATGTCTCGAGATCTTGTGCTCCAACAACACACAAGCACCTCTAGTTTAACTACAGACTCACATCAACCGACAGTCAGGCATAGATTAGACTAGGTATAACATGTTGCACGTTAAACACATCTGATTGGCTAACGCGCTGACATAAGCGGCTTATCAGCAGAGCACATTACCTAATGAAGCGACTTCAAAATCCGTTCCCAACAATTTAAGCACAAAATCTTAAGTGAAAAGTGCAAAGAATTAACTTGTAACAAGTACTTACCGAATCGATTTATTACAGGAAGGCAGAGGATTACTCGCAGCGACTGACTGCGCCTAATTTATTGAGCAAGTTATCAAAATCAATGTTTTCAGCAACTGTGTTTTATGGAGAAAGATTTTGCTGTTCATATTTTATTTACTGCGTTCAAGTAGGCTTATGTGCACGTTTATGAACATACAAGGTTTTGCTGGAGGTTAGAGATTATCCCATTTATTTATTTAAGATTACAAGCACAACATTACAGAATTGAATCCAAGGTGTTGTACAGAGCAAGTTACAAACTAAAAAAAATACACATATACATACTTTAGTAGGTTAGGTAAACTACATTTAAAAATAAAAAAATATATAAACACAACAAATTAAGAAAATTGAAAAACAAAACACAATACAAGAACACTTATAAAATAAACAAATAATTGTAATAATGAGTAAAAAAAAATTATACAAAATCTAATTATTATCTTTCATCAATCTTCTCACAACATCATATGGTAACATACGACTGGTATAAAAAGTATCCTATGTCCTAACTCAGTCTTGGTCTAACTATGTGCCAAATATTATCGAAATCCGTTCAGCCGATAATGTGTGAAAAGTTGTGTCGTGTAACAAATAGACTCATAACCTTTATTATATTGGCATGCAAAAATTCAAGTTTTAATAGCAAGAGAGACCTCTCTCTCTCTCTCTCTCTCTCTCTAGCTAGTCTTATCCTATTTCAGTTGAGGTCGGCTCTCTTCGTCATTCTTCGCCAGATGTTTCGGTTCTGGGTGATCGAGTTCACTTAGGCTTCAGCCGATCGATTCTGTAAGAATCTCACCGTGAAAAGTTAGGTGAAGTGAGCTTAGAGAGAGCTGTCAATAGTGTCAGTCCCTAGCATTAGTTGGAATGACAGCTCACTTCACCTATGTTTTCACGGTGAGATGGTTACAGAATCGACTAGCAGGTCTTTGTTAACTACAGACATCCAAGTGGAAAGGGTTCTACCTCGACACCTTCTAATACAATCAGCCTTTCATTCAATCAACAATCACAAAAAAGCATTGTTTACGTTTGGTTACAAAATGTAAGCGATTTCAGACCTATATGACTTAGATTTCTTTCACCGTAAGTGAGTTAGTTGTTTAAACATAGAACGAACAATGTAGGACACTGAAATATAGGCACATACCACGTCAGTAACCCCGAAACTGATGCTTAAAAAAGCGTTGCCATAACCTCTAACGCTAATTCGCAGTTTGTCTTTATGCCTGGAGGCTTTTATTTGGGTAGTAAGTTTTTTTATTTACATTTTAAATAATTATGTTTTAGCTTGAGTACGTATAGTTTTTATTATATTTGTTGGTATATTGGCGTGGCTAGCTGACATATTATGGCAAATAATTAAATTTTATGTTCTGGTTTTGTAATGTTAATTACCGAACATAAGTACCTAGTATTGTATAAATTCAAGTATTTTTTTTTTTTAAATTGAACAGACAGCTGTGCTGCTGGGGAGTTTGTTGCGCCACTTCTTCTTCCCAGCAATAGCACTAGGAAGTGGTGAAGGGCGGGCGTTTTTGGGGGACTGTCTTTTGTAATTTTGACGTTCAAAAAGTGCTGATTCTCAGCCTAATTTGAATAAATGACTTTTGATTTTGATTTTTGATTTTGTCATAAAATTACAGTAAACTCAAGACTTCAATTCAGGTACAAAAAGTGAGTCTACATTTTGTCTCGTCCGAATCATTTGAAAAAATAATATACATCTTATTTAAAAATCTCGACGAAAAATATTGACTCAATAATTGGCTGATTACATTTGATTCACTGAAGTGTAAATACGTCCATCTCGGACCCTCGGGGGGTCGGGGGGCCAAGTCCCTGAATTATTGGATACCTTCTTTAGCCAATTATTTGTTTATGAACAATTCGTCTATTTGTGACGACCCAGTGGCGTCTACGATGTGAAATATACATAAATAACATCACGCCAGTATCCGAAGCGGTAGCCACACATGACAGTACATAGTTACATATACGTACGTACATACGTACGTATACACAGTTACATTTTGTCAGTTTTGTTACAAGTTCTATGCTAAAGGAGGCAAGCATAATACAGGGTAATTAGAAAATGTATAGTGGCAGCCAGTGAAGGTGGTGTGACGATCTAACGAGGTTTGCAGGGCCAACATGGCCAGAGGTCGCTCAAGACAGAGAGATTTGGAAAGAAAAAGTCAAAGTCAAAGTATTTTATTTGTTTAACATAGGTAATATGGTACATGGTATAAAAAAAAATGCGTTGTATCACTATGTTCTGCATTGCAAGGCGTACAAATTAGGCGTAAAAAACTACAAACTAAATAAAACTGTTTCAAACAAGTAACAGTAAACAAGATAGAATAACAAGTGGATCGGACATTTTTTATTTTATGCTTCTATCATCTAGAAACTCATTGATAGAGTAGTAAGCCTTTTCAATTAAGAATTTGCAATTTTGAAAAAAGGGGAGGCCTTTTCCCAACAATGGGACACAATTTAGACTAACGAAAAAAAATTGTAGCAATAGTGTACTTTGAATTTTTCCTCGGTTTTGGAAATACAGGGTGGCAGGGATATCGACGCGCAACCTGTTACCACGGATTCGGAACATGATTTAGAACCTCATTGCGTTGAAACTTTTCCTCGGTTATTTTTTTTTAATGAGCTTTTCCACACAAATAAAAAATCCACAATAAAGATATTGATTGATTGATTGACACATTTTGAATGAAACAGCTGATTCTTTTTGATAACCGACGAAAAATTTCTACGCTACTGGGCTTAGAATCATGTACCTACTGAATTCATGCTCTCAGTTTGCACATCGATGTTCCAACCAGCCTGTAATTCCAATAACCCGGGAAAAAATTCAAAACACTGACTGCTACTATAAATTTTCTAAGTAAAACCCTAAAACACTTCGCCTCACCGAAGAGGCAGACAATAAATACTAAAATAATATTGTGGTCTTTTCTTATCTTTAAATTTTTGGTATCAAAATCTTGATAATGAATTTATGGAGCCAGCCAAACCCTCTAAAGAGTCCCATGGCTATCGTTAAGTTAACTAAGCTGTAATATTCCGAAGTTAGGAGGTAGAAATTCTACTGAAAATCGCTGTGGTTCCTAATCTGTTTGCTTAGCGTGGCATTGAAGTATTTAAGGTGTTATTATCACCTAATAATTAAGAAGGTATTGTAGGATACCTATCTAATAATTAACAATTATTTGTGTTTACAATATTATCGACCGTAAGCTGTTGAAAATTGAGAAAACAAATCACCAAATTGCCTTGTAGTGAAAAGAAGTTAACAGGCACTAAATAATTAAACATTGTATACTTTAGCACACAAATGTATTTACGGCTGACTTAATGCCATATGAATTTTCTACCAGTCAACCTTTGGGTGGTGCAGGGACAAACAGGTGCAATTGTGAAAATTGAGGAATAAATATTTTTAAATACGCAAAAACCTATCAAAACTATAAATATACCTAATTATACATATAAAAAATAAGCACAAATAAATATATAAATACACGAATATACTAAAAACAAATAAGACAAACAATGAGAAAACATTACCGTTGTGAAGATACTGCCAGTAGATGTTTTATCCCGGCTCAGCACCAAGTACATATTTAAAGGGCATAATTTTTACATAACGACTTTTTTGCGCACAACAAAACTCACTAAATCCGCATTTTTTTTCTATGCCCCTAGGAGAACAAGAAAAGTTCCCTAGCCGTCACCCATAGAACTCAAATTTAATTAAACCTAAGTACTAGTTGGCTAGAAAGCTAACCGCAACTCAAAAAGAAGAAGTTTAATGTATTAATCATAGGTTTGTCGTCCAAGCCAAGGCCAAGTGAAAAGTGAATAATGCAGCGTGCCAAGTTGGCAGCGAGTTTTTTCCCTCAGTCGACTACACACTGCGGGTTCCCTTTCTGAATTCTATTTGAATTTGTTTGAGAAATAATTTAAACTTGGGCGACAAAGGGACATATTTTGTTATGCAGTTCTCCATATTTTCGTTTTCGTGGAATATTATTTTGGATTTGTTTAACTGTGACTCTGGAAGCTGTCGGATGAATGTTTTGATAACAGGAATTAAGGAGTCATAGTAGAATTTGGTTTTTAACGTGAATTTGAATGTTTCGTGAATTTTGACTACAGACATAATCTTATAGAAAGATTTAAGAAGAAAATATAGTTTTTACCTTTATTAACTTCAATCAGCAATAAAACTACAATAGTAACAATGACTGCAAAAAAATATGCATTCTTATGATACGATACGACGATGCTAAAGGCCGTTGGATGATCGATAGATCTCTCTCTCTCAGGGCGTATTCCACTAAACTTTTATACAACGAATAAGTCTTATAATGAGAATAGATTTTGTATTTTTGACAGTTTTTTCATTCTAGAACTGTCAGATGTCAATTTTATTCCGCGAATAAAAGATATCTGACTTTGGTAAAATCAGCCCTTAATGTCAGTATACCTACCGATTGCTCGAGCCAACTCGCTCGAACAGTCAGGCTTCTTGTTGGCTCGAACAGTATATACATATATTATATGGATCTTTGATCTGAAATAAAATATTTATTATTATTGTTAAACCTCTTTTTATGTTTCATTTTTATTACTCTTAATTTAATATATTCTACATCTTCTTTTTCTTTTACGTCTCTGAGTGACATCTCAAAGAAATATTTTATAGTATTTCATCTTTATTTGCTTTTAACTAACACCGATCAATACTTACACAAGAGAAATATCTTTCTTAATACCCATTGTCCCAGACGGAGGGTAATATATTTAATTCACCCCCATAGAACCATAAAACACAGTTTCCAATCTACTATCAACAAACACCTGCTGCCACACACCACAACTTTCGCCCCATTTAATTTGCCATGACCGTTGTTGACAGACACAAATCCAAAATGCCGGCGCCCTCATAGTCATCCATACATAATTATGTAGGGCGCACGATGATTGTCACCGCAGCGACCGGTTCGTTAATTCGAATTAATTATTGACACTCACGCCTCGCGTTGTGATGATAGTACTTTTAGAACTGTGAAGTTTGATGTATATGGTGTAGATAATATGGGTATGGATTGGTGGGACAAAGTTTCGGTGATGGACCAAATGAAGCGCTGGATTTTTCGAGTCAGCTCTAAATGCTTGGGCCATTTAGAACTGCCTCGAAAATTCCAGTATCCTTTGAATTGTATTAGCTAAAGTAACATTACTTAATTGCTGCAATTTGCTAACATAATATTAAATGAAAACTTAGTACCAGCCAGAAAAGGTGCGACGCCGCCAGACATATTTTTCTTGCAACGTCAAGTTGTTAGTGTCCGTGACTATTCGTGCGACATTACTCCTAATTAACTCGTGCCTTATGCTTAGTTTTATCTAGCATTATGGGCTTGTTTTAATAGCCCAAGAGCCCTTTTCATCATGTAGTCGTTCCGCTACTAAAATCACCTCATTTCATAGATCAAGTTTGGCACTGTCACTAAACTCCGCAAAAAAATTAAGCGGCTTAATTAGTCCTCAGATATCAGGACATTGATCAAACAATATTTGCCAACGACACGCCAAGAGGATTGATCCTGCAAAAATACAGGATACAATCGTTCTTATAACAAAAAAAAACAGTTAAAATTACCATCAGTTGACAGTTACAAGGTAATCCGTATCCCTCGAGATACCGTGTGTTAGAGGCCTCTCACCAGTCTCGGCAAATTGGGTCCTCCTGAATCATTTATTGAGTGTAAGTGCCAGTTTACACAATACATGTCCTCGTATGAGTCGTAAATAACAGATTTGGATTACGATTTTTTATTCGTCATGTTTTGTGCTTGTTTGTTAACCCGATTTGCAAGAGAGAAAAGTAAGATGTATTTTCTTCCCGTCGAGTATATGTGTTTAAATTTCTTAGGTATATACATTCTTAGCCGTGAACTACTTTGTTAAGATAAGTACTTTTTAAGCACAAGACTGCAGAAAACCCATAACTACTATATTACGACCTGAAACAAGGTTTAAAATCGCTAAAACGAAGTGGTGTCCAATGTACATTTCTTCTCCTTATGGAAAGAGGCTTTCCAATTTGATATTAAAGACTGACGCTGTAATCATCATTATACCAGTTTAATTTTCCAAGATAACTTAAAAAAGTAGCTTATCGGCAAAGTACCTTAACTCCCATATAAATGACAAAACCAATTTCCTCAAAGGTTCTCCCCACCACTCCTATTCATTCGTTCATTCACTTTGATGTCTCAGCAATATTTTAATGATAGCATAGACATTCAAAAAGTGTCGCTTACCGAATGATTTGATTTTAGAAAGATAATGAACGAACGTTTTGAAGTTTTAATTAATTATGTGAAGGTTTTGTGTTCGATTTTCAAGAATTTGGTACAATGAGCGTCTCCTTTGGAACGGAGTTTCAATTTCAATGGGATAAAGTTTCTTCGACGCTGGTTTTAATGAAAAGAAATTTCATATAATGTAAAATTTAATATTATCATTATTACCTTGACTGCTAATATGGATGGGAAATTCATAAATAACCAAAATTAGTACACTTTTTTTCTCCAATCTGGACGTAGGCATATTAGTTACGTATGTGGGTTACTTGAAATTTGTTGCTGCTAATTTTCTATAGGATCCTTTTAACAAATTCCTAAGTAAATTTGCTCTTTTCAACATCCAAGGGTGCGGTAAGAATGACAAATTTTTTGCTGGGATTCACATGCAGATCTCTAGTGACAAGTCCCCTTAGTTCACTCCCCCTCTCTTCACCCCACGTCCTACCCCTGAACTCATCCACCGTGAAAGCAATCCAAAAAAGAATTAATCTTGACGATGGAATTGTCTTAAATATATTTTAAGAGAATTTGTTTCGGTTTCCGGTTTTTTGTTTTACGCGAATATGAGGTTATTTTTTCTCGCAGACAGCTGGGTTTTTATTATATTTTTTTCATTGTAACCGAGAACCTCTGTTTTTTTGCCGAATTCAAAAAGGACGAACTGTTTTCATAATAATATCAATGTTGATTCTGCAACGAATCATCGATAAACTGATCACCCACACTACACATCATAACGACCCCATTCAGACAAACCCAACAAAAACATCCGTGGGAAAAATACGTTTCACATATAAATACGTCATATCACACATCCATCCTACGTACAGCAAAGAAAAACATTTGCTATTTACAATACTCCAATCGAAGACCCGGAAGCAATCTACCCCGGCGGATCCGGGAAATTTCCCTAGTTCCCAATAATGGGGGCGTGAAGGGACTGATAAACTTGATTAAGCACTCCCCCCACCCGAACGGGGGGAAAAACTCTCCCGCCCAACAGCCTTAAAACCGATTTTTAAGGATACGCACTTTAGGTATATCATCTATGGCTGTACATTATTGGTGGTCGATCATAGAGCCTGCTTTGAGCGAACTGGCGCGTTTTTTAACGTAAAAACATGGAATTAGTATGTACTATACAAGTCAATTTCTTTGTCGTGTTAAAAAAAATGGACGTGTTTTGGTGCGAAAATAATTCCGTATTGTGTTTCGTTTTCTATGTTGCAATGCATATATACATAACTGATCATAGGTAATGTCAAAATTTGACCGAATTTTGTTAGTATTTTTGTTATGAAAGTCACAAGTTCTCTGTTTAATATAATATTGCGTAGGATATAATCGCAGTAACTGTTTCTCGATTGTTTTACAATTTTTTTTGGACACAGTTACCTATGGTTTTCTCTAAAAACATGTGTAACTTTATCTCTATATCTCGTGAAACATCAATATCAACGACCCGCTTAAAGTGTCTTTAATTCAGAAACTAACCACCATTTTCCTGTCTCAGGGACTCAACAACAAGAACAAAAGAAGAGCGAGCTTGGCGCTGGTGGCAGGATGCAGGGCTGCGCGCTCTCAACCGACGGAGGCGTGACGTCAGAGAGACCACCAAGTACATCGAGACAGCCCTGGTCATAGACAAGGCCATGTTTGACCGGAGGAATGGGAGCACCAGGTCGGAGGTCGTCCATGATGCTATACAAGTGGCCAATATTGCTGATCTGGTAAGTAACAGCAAGATTTTTTCTAAAATACTAATGTAATTTGAGTAGCTCGTGGCAATGGCATGGATTGATGAAAACTTTAAGCTGTAGGTCTGTCATTCTAATGCAAATAATCACTACACACCATAGAGATTATGCAATGAGCATAAACTCCAAACTAAAGCACTGTTCATAATCTCTGATAATTTAATTCCATCGCCACTTAATCAGTTATCTACTTTAGTGAAATGTCCTAATAAGGAAAAAGGTCCTAATAAGTTTTTGGTTGCAATGGAATTTGAACTTTGTTACGTATGACATTGAGTTTTTTGTTCCATGACTCGAAAATTATCTCAAATTCCTGACCCTACTATAGACTACTATATCAAGATTTTTCTAACAATTTCCGTTCACATGGGCCATACTATTATTTTGTATAAAATTTCAAATGAATCAAGACCAATTTCAATTTACACTCCATATTTTTAGTACAGACATAACCCAAATAAACAAACTTGATTCTCGTAAAAACATCCGCATCGCACTTTCGTAAATTCATTATAACACAACCGAATGGCGAATGTCAGTGGTGTCGGCTCCATACTTCTGTCAGACGAGCCATTTATTTTGTCGGCATTACCACGGGGCTTTAACTTGACAGTGCGAGATAATAAATGGTAAACTTGGGTTTTATTTATTAAATACTCTTTATAGACTTTTATTTTTATTATTGAATAGCTGCGTCCTGCGGTTTCACCCGCATAAGTCTCGATCCCGTGGGAATATCGGTATAAAAGTATTTTATGTCCAATTCCAGGACATGGTCTACCCATATGCCAAACATCCAAATCCCTTCTGTTATATTAGCGTGAAAGCGTAACAAAGAACATACAAAAAATATATATATCTTTATAATACGAAAAACACGAGGTAAATAATTTACTCGTAGGCTTACTTTCATGACATATTCTTATTAGTAAAATACGACCAAAGTACTAAAAAAAACTCCGTCCAAACGTCTATACCAACCTTTAATACCTACTTAAAAAAGTAACCAACATTTTACGAGCCACAAGTAATCATGCCTTCGTTCTAAGTTTACTACTAACTCGAAATGACCACCGAAACCCAGTCTAGATAAAAATAAACTGAACAATACCCTTATAAACTTTGGGATCTACGGAACCTAATTACAGCCGTACAGGACAATAAAAAGCGCGCGTCCCGACACATGTCATGAAGTACGCGACTACGCGTGACATACATATGTCACAGAAGGGTAAAACAAATTATGATGAGCGTTCCAAAGTTCTGGAGATGGACCGGGCAGCCAACACTTGAGGATTAGATCCCTTTTTTTTGGATTAAGTGTACTTTTTTGATGAAGATGTATTCTTTTTAGGATAGTGTCTGTTTTAAACCAATTTTTCTTGTTGAATAATACATTTTCTTTGGCTGTCTGTTTTTTCGTTGCATTTTGTAACGGAGCTTCTTATAGGTTTATTTTTTATTTACTTCCATTGTTATACGTAGGTATTTAATAAGCAACAATGTGGAATGTTTGTTCTGAAAATTAATCTATATTTATAAATATTTATATATATAAAATACATCAAAGTCGGGTTAGTTACACCATTTATAAATTAAGAACGGCTGGACTCTGCCCTGAATAGCAGAATAACTATTAAGATATGGGAAAAACTCACAAAAAATAAAATAATAAAGATAATTATTTTTTCATAGGCTTTGGATTAATTAAAAATCAATTAAGTAACTACTATCTCATATTATTAATTTAAAAATAGATGTTATTAATCCATCTCTATAGATACCTATTTAACATGAAACATCAAAATAATCCTTTTCAATCCTCTTAGAAATGATGCCAACCCCTGATACAGCATGTTCCCTTTTATCTCCTCATTTAAATTAAACGCAAACGAGACAAGTGCTTAGAATTTACTTTATCTATTTACAATATTAAACCGAGAGAAGGAGTCAATTCGACTTAGCGCTGCCTTCAGTAATTTTCTTCATCAATGAAATCAACCGATCCCATTTATTTTGAAACACCCTGTTGAAATTTAATTTAAAAATTTAATTTGTAATGAATAATCCTTGTATACCATTTGTTAATTATTCTTTAGACGTCGGTGTTTTGTCTGTTTTATTTAATTATACTTTTGGGTTATAAATTGAGGATATTAAAGGGAGATGAGTTGGATTTACCCAGTAACTGGGTTGTCCATATAAAATACTGGTATTCAGCTGCATCCGATTTGACTGAAAGCCGGCCCCAACATAGTTGGAAAAAGGCTAGGCAGACGATGATGATGAGATTTAGATACCTGCCAAAGAGATCAGCCACCCTACAAATAAAATAAATGTAAATTAACTCAACTCAAACTCAAGGTATGCAAAGTAATAAACATTACAAGACACAGAACATTAAATTAAATTATTTGCCATATGTCAGCAAGCCACGCCAATATGATCATATGATCTGACCAAGATTATGTCTGGACTTTAAAAGAGACTGTGACCTCTGAGTTTGTTTCGGCCTTTCTTCTCAGAGTAGTCAGATAGGAAACGCCGACCTCATCTAGTTTTAAAATATGATTGACGTGTAAAAGTGTTTGTACAAACCTACTTACAAAAATAAAATCATTCATCAATATACCAACAAATACAATAAAAAATACACGTACTCAAGCAAAAAATAAAAATATAAACAAATCAATAGTTCCCCTACGTAGGTATAAACTCACAAGTGTTACCTCTCTAAAGCATTAGTATAGAAAAATAGATTAGATAATATTAAAATTTATAATATGAATCATAAGTAGCACAAACCATTTCATAAAAACCGCCGCACGTAAAACAACCGCCAATTAAAGAAACTCGTCGACGCGAACTTTGATAACTTTGTAACAAGAATTATATTCACACTGTAAAACCGAGATGGTAATAATATCCAAAAAACGTTGCGTAAAACTCGAAAAGTTTCAATCATATTCAGCGGGTCCCCTAACTAATCTCATTAAAAACTTCCCTACCTTCAAAATAAGTAATGCCTGTCCGAAATTCAATTTTGAGTTAATCAAAACGTTTTGCAAGCTTAAAATACCGTTTTTCGCTTTAAAACAGAACCGAACGGCCAATTTTCTGCTTAACGAAGTTGTCCCTACATATGGAAGCTATGGAGGCAGCTAGTTTCCGAAAGAGGATCGCTCGTGGCACAGATGGACGAAAAATTGTTGTTTCAAATTGTTGTGAAAGTCTATGGTTTAATATAGTTAATACAGGCTATTGTTAGGAGGTAAATGTTAAATGAAATTATGAAACCAGTAGGTTTGTGATAGTACTGATTTATACTTTGACGACTTTTGGGTTTATTTATAAACGTTGCTTAAAGTTAAGTCATGATAAGCGACTCTTTAACCAAACATTTTTGATGTTTAAACGTCTCTTCAATTTTAGCAATAGAATAGAATAGAATACTCTTTATTGTACACCATACAAATTACAGAACATAAATATACAATGCAAACAATGCAATGCAATGCAACGCAATGCAATGCAATGTCAATGCAATGCAATGCAATGCAAACAATGCAATGCAATGTTTGTATATAAACCCCACTATCTTAAGGTAGTCTTTGAATGTGTGTGTCTGATTTGTAGTTTGCATGTACCTTCATAACATCACAAATCATGCAAACAGACACTCATGCAAAGTCCTGTTAAATAACTAGGCCAATAGTGCAAAATCATCATCAGGACCAAAGCCACTATCGATCAGCCCAAAACCAGCGCCAGCCGCTGCTCGTGCTTCTTAAAATAAACTGCACTTCTTAAACTCTTCCTCGTTTCCAGTACTTCCGGACCCTAAACACCCGCGTGTCCCTGGTGTACATCGAGTCCTGGCAAAGCGCAGACCAGGCGGACATCGACAGGAAGCAGGACATCACGCGAGCCATCCATAAGTTCAGCGACTACACCGCCCGGAAACTGTTCAAAATTGAGAAGGATACCACGCAGCTGCTCACGTGAGTTCTCTTTAAACCCTGATTTACATGGAGCGATTTAATTGCCGTGGCGTACCATAATTTGAAACAACAATACAAGTTGCAGCGTCTACACCATAGGTTCTCGACGTGGGTGATAATCGTGGGCATTTGGGAATTTGAGGGGTTGAGAACCTGTGGCCTAAACAGTGTTTAGATCATGCAAGTCATTTGTTGCTTAAAGTTTCTTGTATGCCAAAGGCAAGAAACTTGCAAAGTGTAAATGGAACTGAAGTAGAAGAATAATGTAGTAACAAATATCATAGATTGTATAATTATGTTCAGTTGTCTCTGGGTAGAAAAAGAATGAAAGAAAGAAAGACAAATTGAGTATTCTGCACAAACAACACGTACATTACAAATAAAAAAAGACATAAAATATACACATGCAACGTATTCAAAAGCCTCGTACTCGAGCATATAAAAAGTTGAAAAGTTTGTTGTTGTTGTAGTAGCAATGCTGTAAATGTAGTTGAGAAGAACCAAAGATAACTAACAGAGGGGCAATTCCTGTATTTTTAAGAACAGTCGCATTTTATTTTATCTCAATCTGTCAAAAATACATTTAATTTACCTACCTACAGTTAATTACGTCAAGTTTTTGACATGGATTGTCGCTGAGATGAGATTGCGACTAGCTTTTGAACGGTTTTCATTACGAGAATTGGCTTTCAGTTATAAAACTAAAGACAGTGTTGATGTCAACTGGAATCATTGAGATACCTAGACCTTAAATTGTGGAAAAATGGATTACAAATGTCTACAATCTGGCCGTCGAGAGATTGTGTTCCTGACACCTGACAGTGCGACAATTCCAGTAGCTAATAAAGATCAAATTCGCAAAACGCGTATTCGTTTGTATGAAACTGACAGGTGTCAAGAACGTCTGTCGCACTGACGAAGCAAAATGAGTATGTGAGGACGGCGTTCTGTTATTTCTGCCTACACCGATGGGAAACGCCGTGAGTTTATCATGAAAGATCATATTATGTTTATTGGCATATGTATGAAAGATGTATTGAGATTAATACTCGTAGATCACACAAAAAACACTAAAATAATTATTCTTATTTATTATCTCTGAGCTAGTAAAACGCTCATTCATAAATAAAACTACATCGAAACTATATTCCAACTTTCAAAAATAATCTCGTCAGAGCCCCTAAATCTTGTTTCATTTAAAAATAACGTGCGGAAATACACAGAACGATAACACTTCTGACATTGCATTTTATTAAAGCGTCCCTCCTCGCCTGCATTTTGTAAAGTAATACAAATATTTCGCAAGAGATGTTTCAACGACGGGCGAGGCTCACAAATCTGCTTACAAAACCCTTTTCACTTTGAACGAACGAAATTGCTAGATAGACAGTTCCCAGTGCGCTAAACAGCTCGAAAATTAATCTCGAAAGCGAACTGAGGTCGAGAATTAATTCAAGCGATAAACGAATCTGACGAAAAGCGTTAATGCGGTTATGTTTTAATACTTTGAACTTTAATGTCCTAGTTTTTGTGATTACATTCGCGTGGTGTTACAACTCGCGAGATATCATCGGCTATTATCGCTCTAATTTTACAAATTACTACGAATCCGCGGTAATGTTTCCGACAGGCGGTATCCTGTCATAATTTAGGATGTCAGCTGCAGATGTACGTCGATATCCTCGGAGCGTCAGTGTCTCCGACTCGATTCGGGGGTGTATTCCTGGATTTGTCGTGTGAATGATTGATGTCGATCAAATATTTACGATGGTTGTAGCCTGAAATGGCTCTGATCCTTCGGGAAAGAATGGCGGCAACGGATTGATAGTCGAACAATGCGGTCTTGGCATTTATTGCCCGTTTTTTTGGGATATCGCTGAATCTACATATTCATTTTGTGTCGATGTGAGCTTTCAGGAATGTGGCCAAGTAGATCGATGACGTGGCATGACGTAACAATACTATGAGCTTTGTGTTCGTATTTTTGTAATACTTTTGTATTTCTTTGTTCATTAGAGCATGGAAATATATTTATGATATTCTGATATTAAGTGCCATTATGAGAATAACCATCATTTAGTTAGCAAAGCGTACGACATACTATTTTGTCCGTCCGAATGACAAATATTATAAGAATTATTTCATAAAATAAAACATTGCTATTATGCTAGAAATTCTAGAAAGGAAGAAAATACGTTTATTTGTGGTAAACATGACGCAGAGATAGAACACAAAAACAAAAAAGAACAAGTTAGGGGGAAATATGCGTCACATCCGCGCAAAACGGCCATCACTCAGCATTATGCTACGACCCTGTGCGAGACAGATATACAGATATAGATAGGTCTATTATAGTAAGATATAGATAGTAAAACATAGATAGTAAGATATAGATAGTAAAACACTTTACAAAATCAGACTTCTGTATTATCTTTGTTGGAGAAGAGGACTTTCGGGCCACAAATGACTATGTAAACCTAGTTACTTGCATTAGAATACTATTGCAAGAACTAACACATACGAACTTTGTAATATGTCTTCCTAGTTTTAAATATAATAAACTAAATATGATGTATAACAGCCGTATAGGGACATTTAACAATTTGCTTTACATGGATGTTAAAACATATAAGTATGCGTTTCTTTTGGACTCGAATCGTAATCTATCATATAATTTTAATATGTTTAATCGACGTAATGGTAGTATAAACAAAAATGGAATGAAAGTGATAATTTCTGATCTAACAAGTCTAGTCTCAGACCTGACCTGTCTTAGTTATCAACCTGCTAATGTAAATGACACAACAGAAATAGTTAATACGCAGATTAATAATCAGTTTTTTCTATAGTTATTTAAATATCATTCATCAGAACATAGCAGGCTTAATTAACAAATCTGAAATGTTAACAGTTAAATTAGACGAATTAGATAATAACGGAACTCATATACATGTTATCTGCATAACGGAACATTTTATAAAATCTGGTTATGAAGACATATTGCACATACCAAATTTCCATTTAGCTGCGTTTTTTTCAAGAAATGTGAAAAGGGGAGGTACATGCATATTCGTTAGGACAGGCCTACAATGTAAAGAGTTACCTCACGTTGCTAAACAATCTGTCTCAGGCGCCTTTGAATGCTGCGCCGTGGAAATAATTGATCATAATATTATTGTTATTTGCATTTATAGGGTACCTAAAAATAATTACCCACTGTTTTATGAAAGACTAGATGTTATATTGCATAGAATGTGCCGACTATCTAACAAAAAAATAATTTTGTGTGGTGATTTTAATATCGATGTGATAAAAAGAAACAAAATTGCATTAGACCTTGAATACTTTCTCCTAAATTATAATCTCAAACTTGCATTAAACCAACCGACTCGACTCTGCAGCCAATCGTGTATCGATAATTTTGCACATAACATCCAAAAAGGATGCAAGTATGAGATAGTTGACCTTGTGCTTTCTGACCACACTTCTCAGATACTTAAAGTTCCTGTTACGAAAACCTGCAATATAAAATCTTGGAAATTAAAAAAGCAGGATGAATCTAAAGGAAATCTAATAAAATTTAAAATTCACTTGCAGTGTCTATCTTTCAAATCGGTATATGATGCCAAGGACGCAAATGAGGCCTACGATAATTTCATGGAAGATTTTTCTTTGCTTTATAAACTCTGTTTCCCTGTGAAAATTATAACAATTAAAACTAACGTGAAGACTAAATGGATATCCCGCGGTATAAAATTATGTAGTCAAAAACAGAGGCAATTATTATGGACGTATAGACTAAAACCTAGTATGAAAAATAAAACTATATTTAAAAGCTACACTAGACTACTTAAGAAAATAATCAAATTAACTAGAAAGGTGCAAAACGGTCATTTAATTAAAACTTCTGTGAATAAATCGAAAGCTGCCTGGCAGATTATCAATAAAAATAGAAATTGCTTACCACAAGAAGTAGTATCAACAATACATAACCACAATTCAACATTTATACACCCTGCTGACATCGCAAATGCTTTTAATAACCATTTTATTGACGAAATTGAACATAATATAAAACCTGACATAAATCGAACTAATAATAATAAAAATCTGACAATGCAATCTATGTTCATGCTGCCTATAATGAAAGATGAAATCATACAAGCAATTAACAGTTTAAAAAATACCAATACTATCGGGTATGACGGTGTGTCCACTAAAGTTATAAAATTTGTCTGTGATAAAATAGCAGATCCACTAACGCATATTTTAAATCAGTCTATCTCTGACGGCGTGTACCCAGATAGCCTAAAACAAGTAATAATAAAGCCCTTACACAAGAAAGGAGACAAAACTGACATAAAAAATTATAGGCCAATAGCTAAAATTCCAATAATTTCAAAAATTTTTGAGAAAATAATTTATAAATATATTTATTCTTACTTCGATAAGTATGACTTATTCTCTAAAGAACAAAGAGGCTTTCGTAAAAACACTACGATTAATATGACTATTTTTGACTTAATTTATAATACTATGACATGTGTAGACAAGAACATCCCTATTTGCGCAATGTACACCGATATGACCAAGGCTTTCGATTATGTAGAACACAGTGCCCTATTGGCGAAACTTTACGGATACGGAATTAGAGGCAATGTACTGGAACTTCTAAAATCTTATTTAGAGAATCGATATCAATGTACAGAAGTCGCTAGATTATGTCCCAAAACAAAAGAATTAATAACCTACATATCTAAATCAAGAGCTATCAAATACGGCGTACCACAGGGAAGTGTGTTGGGACCACTGTTATTCTTGATTTATATAAATGATTTGCCCAGAGTCACAAGACATATGATGGTTCTTTTCGCAGATGACAGTACAGCCCTAATCAAATGCACCAATATAAATGAATATGAAAATGACATAAATAATTGTTTAATTCACATTGTAAATTGGCTTAATAATAATAATTTAATAATAAACTTAAATAAAACAAAAATAATGCACTTTCATCAAAAATGTGACATTCCTAAAGTTTGCTGTGCCTATAATAATATTGAAATAGAAGACGTAAAAATAACTAAATTCTTAGGAATAATGATAGACAATAAACTGACCTGGAAACCCCACATAGAAGAAATATGCAATCGACTTAGTAAAACTGCTTATGCGCTTTACCAACTCGCAAAAAAAGTAAATATTGACACACTCCTAACGGCATATCACGGACTTGTAGTTTCGGTTTTGAGGTTTGGCATCATTTTCTGGGGCTATTCTACTGGTAGGGAACAAGCATTTAAAATACAAAAAAGATGCTTAAGGTCAATGTGTGGTTTGAAAGCAACAGACAGCTGTGTACCAGTTTTCAAGGAGCTTAAACTGTTAACATTGCCATCACTGTACATTTTGGAAGTGGCAATGTTTATAAAACAAAATATTACGTTATTTGACAAAGTCTCTACAGTACGAGAAGTTCCCCTTCGTACCCAATATAAAAATAAATTATGCACTGTGAAATGCAAAACAGCATTAATGGAAAAAAGTATTCTTGGTATGGCACCTCGTATCTTTAATAAGATTCCAGATAGTTTTAAGGAAATGACACACGCAAAATTTAAAAAAAACCTGACGAATTTACTTATAGAAAGATGTTATTATACTGTTGACGAATTTCTAAATGACTTGACAATTTGATGTGACTTTTTTTTATTGTGAATTTTTATGTACAGACGCCAGCACATCAAGCTACTACAATCTGTCAAATTTCTTTAATAGATTTTCAACTTTATCGCTAAATTATTAAGGTTCAAGGTTGATTGGGAAAATTTGACAGTTTCGGGTAGCTTGACCTGCTGGCGTCTGTACCCACCTATTTTACTTTTTATGACATTTTGTATTATTATTATTTTTATTATATTTTTTTTATTTTTATTATAATTTCTCAAAACCTAATTTTAATTTTATATTACTAATTGTGTTGTAATTAAATTGATTACGATTGTTATTTTGAACAATCGTTATGTTAAAATATTTGTATGCTGTAATGGCAAAACATAGCGACCTTATGTAATGCAAGAACCCAATGTACCTATGTTTGACAAATAAAATTCTGATTCTGATTCTGATTCTGATTCTATTCTAGAATTTTCTACATGAGAATTTCTTAAAACGTCAAATCAAATCTGTTTATTGCAAAAATGTTGTACAGTGGTTGTAATAAGATTAAAAGTTTGAAACTGCAATACCTACAAAATAAACATGTTTTGTAAAAATCTCACATGGTAATAAAAACATTTTCACAAAACATAGTTCAGAACAATATAATAGAATATTGTTGTTTGTTGCTGTAGCTAACACATTATTTTATTTATTATAATAAGCGAGGGACGCTCGGGCTCGCGAAAGACGAGGAGTGGGACAGCGTAGGCTAGTAAAAAAAAATAAGCGATACGTGCTGCTCTCAAAACGGTGAAGGAAAACATCGTGAGGAAACCGACATGTCCCAGAATCAAAACATAGCGGACAAGTGACAGCTCCCAACCCGCACTGGGCCCGCGTGGTGGATTACAGCCAAAGAGAATTAAATAGTCATTGATTACAGCCCACTCCCTTTCACCGAGAGGAGGCCTGTTGTGACACTTCCCCTTAGGGGGGTTGCCAGCAGGTAGGTATGTAGGAGGTTCGGAAATAATAAGAGCTCGAAGATTAAGTACACTTATTATTTATTGCCTAAACTTCCGTGGCCATCTCAAATCCTGATTACAGAGGGTAGTAATGGGGTAGGGAACACTGGCCTGAACCGTCTCCAGGTGATGATGGTCCGGTCTCAACTTTGCCCGCAACTGACGGCCCCAGTCCAGGTTCTGTATAATTGTGTTCAATGTAGGGTGGACGTGAATCACTCTGCAACAGAGGATCTTCCAAGCGTCCTCCTCGACGCGACGCCGGAACCACGACGTGGCGGAAGGGTTGAAGGGTAGACTAAAATCCTGGAAATCCAGACAGAACGGAAGTGTAAGCAAGCTGTCGGAACCATGTTTCGTAGGTCCAAAGGTCACAGTGTCCCAGATAGGAAGGTAGGAAGAAATACAGCAGAAAACTACTTTTAAGAAGTTCCAGAGACACCTTACAGTTAGCACCGTTAATGAAATACATGGAACCTTACCCTAGAGGGATTTCGCGACGTATTTAGCAAGAATATTTAAGTACGGTCGGAGCGAACGACACAGCCTTCACCTCAAGCGCTCTCAATTTGACTAGTCATTATCCTTACCGAGCCCAACCGAGTCGCCACTCATCGACAACGCTCGGTAATGATCGTTTTAGAGATGCGCGGGCGCATAGAATGAAGACCCTTTAAGTTAATAACCTCTCGAAGGTTCCGTATAATATTAGTTAATTTTAAATGTTTTATTAAGTGTTAGGTTTACTTATAAATATTATACTAGGTTGTTTTTATAAAGTTTATGTGTAAATAGTATAGTTTTATGTGTACATAGGTTAGTTATTATTAAGGATACTTAGACTAGACTCTTTTAAATTGTAACTTGCTAGGTGCAACGTTACAGTACCCCGCCAGAAAGCGAAGGATTTTGCGTACTAGATGCAAAATCCGACTACCACTACTAAACTAAACTGACTAATACGTGCAGACTTTACTTTCATACCTCACGCAAATAATCACCTTCCATAAAATCATCTAGTCTATAAATAAAGACTTGAGACCATATCGACAGAGTAAAACTTAATTTTTAATTATTTATACTCAATTAGCAAGTTTAAATGTATTGAAATAGCCATAATTATTTAACACACTTGAGTTTAAGTAGTAGGCTTTAGTATTAATTAAGGCTAGGTTAGGTACTATAATAAGCTAAGTAATGAGTTTAGTCTTTATAGTTGTTAAGTTTGATATCTTTGATATGCCAAGACCCTAGTGGTTTTCCAGACATATCAGCAAGTTCATAAACAAGTGGGGACTTTTTACCAATCACTGTACATTTTATGAATTTTGCAGCTAATTTTTTATTAAAATATTTGTCTTTATCACTCTGATAAAAAGTCCTTCTCCAAACAACATCACCAATATTAAATTCAGCAGATCTTCTGCGTAAATTATAATGTTGACAATTCCTACTATGAGCCTGCAGTAATAGTGCTTGAACCTTATTAAATATACTAGACAACACTCCTAAGTTCTCAGCGTAGGAATCGCGAGGCTGAAAAACAAGTTCTTCATCGGTTTCCGTATCAACGTAGTGTGATCCACAAGTAATTAGTTCACGCCCGTACACTAGAAACGATGGAGTAAAACCGGTTACTTCGTTAACAGAACTATTCACGGCGAATTGTATTCTAGGTACCAGATGATCCCAAACACGTTGATCGGTAGTTATAAACGTTGAGATAGCGGTCATTATTGTTTTGTTATAACGCTCGACTGTATTAACCTGTGGTGAATATTTTGGAGTAAAATGTAATTTAGGTACCTTATATTTGTCAAACATTTGTCTTAGCGTAGCACTTACGAATTGTTTACCATTATCAAGTATCACTGTAGAAGGTATGCCATGTATTAGAAATACTTGTTCCTCTAGGATCTTAGTAACAATTTCGGCTGTCGCGCGCTTTATTGGAAATAATAAGCAGTACTTACTAAAGCAACAAGTCACGACTAGGATGTAGGAGTTTTGTTTTCTAGTAGTCGGTAGTGGTCCTACTAGATCTACGCTAATAATTTGAAATGGTCTAGAACATTGTTTGGGTCTACCCATTTCACCTAGGGGAGCATGTGTTTGATGCTTATGTGCAATACAGGTATCACATGACGTAACCGCTTTCACGACATCAGCATGCATTCCAGGCCAGTAGTACCTGAGACTTACCCGCTTGTAGGTTTTAAATATACCAAAATGACCAGCGGTTGGTTCAGAATGATTTTTTAAGATGATTTCTGTTCTAGACTCAGCAGGAATCACCTCCTTCCACTCGAACTCTTTATTTAGGGGATGTTTGGTTTGCGTGTATCGGAATAAGCGATTATTTTTTACTAAATAATTAGGAAAAGATGTAGGAGAATTCTGACAGCCGTTATAAATATTTAAGTACCATTGATCAGAAGGGAATGCCGTGTTAGGATTAGTGTCTATAGCAGAAACTTGGCATGCACGAGACAGTGCATCAGGAATGACATTATCCACGCCACGACGGTGTTTAATTTCAAAATTGAACGCTGAGAGACGAACACCCCAGCGAGCTAGGCGTCCAGTAGGGTTGTTTAGGTTAAGGAACCACTTGAGAGCCGAATGATCTGTGTAAACGATAAACTTTTTCCCATTATCAAGATAGCATCTCCAGTGTTCTAAGGCTACTAATACAGCGAGGGCCTCTCTCTCCGTGATGCTGTAATTCCTTTCTGAACCAGTCAAGGTTCTACTTGTGTAGGCTATAGGATGCTCGACTTCGTCTATAGTCTGAGTTAATAGACCTCCAACACCATAATCACTAGCGTCGGTGTGGACTTCAAACGGTAGGTCAAAGTTAGGGCATGAAAGAATCGGAGCAGAGACAAGGAGTTCTTTTAGTTTCGTAAAAGATTCCTCGGCTTCTGTGGACCAAAGGAAGGGATTAGATTTTTTATTATTGGAAGTAAGTTTGTTTAAAGGGCCAGCAATAGAGCTAAATTTAGGTACAAACTTACGATACCAGGACGCGATTCCAAGAAATCTCTTTACGTCTTTTTTATTTGAAGGTGTAGGGTAATTTAAAATAGTATCGATTTTATCGGAATCGACATGAAGACCCTTTGAGTCAATGACGTAACCTAAATATTTGAGTTGATTACGAAAGAAAACTGATTTTTCGAAGTTTATGGTTAGATTAGCCATAGTTAATTTCTTGTGGACTTTTAGAAGAAGGGAGATATGATCCTCGAAATTAGAGCTTATTATAACAATGTCATCGATGTAAACGAAGACAGAATTTTCAAACTCGGGGCCATAGAATAATGAATCGACGAGCCTCTGTTGAGTGGCAGGTGAATTCGTCAACCCGAAGGGCATAGTAACAAATCTGAAAGTACCACGATGTGGAATATAGAAAGCAGTCTTGTTTCTATCGTCTTCTGAAATCGGAATTTGCCAGAAAGCTTTTGATAAATCGACGCTACTTAGATATTTAGCATTACTTAAATTATCCAAAATCTCAGATATATAAGGCAACTTGTAGGCGTCCTTTTTAGTTACCGAATTCAATTTACGACTGTCTAGACAGAATCTAAGTTTACCGTCCTTTTTAGGTGTCAATAGAACAGGTGAAGACCATGGACTTTCACAGTCTTCAACAACACCCAAGGATAACATTTCGTCTAGTTGCTCTGATAAAATACGTTGTTTCTCTGGAGAAACCCTGTAGTATCTTTGCCTAATAGGTAAGGCATCCCCAGTATCAATATGGTGCGTTACTAAATTAGTTCTACCTAAGCCACGTTTTTCTGACGAAATATTTTTAAACTGTTCAATAATGTTATCAGCAGTTACACGCTGCGCTTCAGTTAATTCGTTATAGGAATGTACTACGGTAGCAGTTTCAGACACTGTTGATATTGCACATATATTGTTTGCGGCATCATGAATAGAAATAGAATTATAAAACTTTGGAAATAGTTTAAATTTACTCCAAAAGTCAATGCCTAGTATTAAAGTTGTTTTTACCGAAGGTACAACGTAAGCCTTCAATATATAGAATTGCTTTTCGAAATTTACGGGTAGATTAATGAATCCAATAGATGCTAATTTCTGTCCACCGGCCGCTGTAAAAGTTTTAGCAGCGTCCCTATGAAGTTCTAGACCCAATGAAACAAAATGCAAATGAGAATTATTACCTAAAATAGTTACTGTAGAACCGGAATCAAGTAAACCACAGAGATTTGTATCACGTACTTGGATAGTCGCGTACGGACGTAGATCATCGTTAGGTTTTTTATCGAAGATTGTTGTAATGAAATAGCTAGAAAAGAAAGTTTTGACCGTCAAAAGCCAGTCCTTCCAATCCTTCTCATCAAAGTTATTAAGTGTATTATAATTTGTAGTATTAATATTAAGTTTTACAGCCTTTTCACTACAGCAATCTTCACTAGCTAGTTTTTTTCCTTTGATTTAGATTGACATTTAGGGCAATTAGGATATTTGACATCTTTTGTTCCACACTTAAAGCAAATTAGAAACCTATCCGCTTTACAACGTTTCAAGGAATGTTCAGAACTACGACAGCGAGGACAGTAAACCGGTTTAGTATTAGAATTGGATGTGGCAATAGCAGCTACATCTGGCTTATCTTCAGACTTATAAGAAGAATTTGAATTATGTTTAGAGTTATTATTGTACCTATGTTGATTGTATTTGTTCGATTTAGTAGTATCCTGTTCAGAAGAATTAGAAAATGCTAAGTCAGGAGCCAAAGTATCGGACGACACTCTTGGTGGTTCTCTGAATTGAGAAGACAGAGATTGTATTTTCTCAAAGTTCCTACATAGTGTTTTTAAGTTTTCCATTGTATCGATTGATGACGTATTTGAGGCCAATACACTAGAATAACAAGGTCTGATGTTATGCATTAAGATGTCTAGTTTCTCTTGTTCTGATAAATTTTTAGTTAATCTAGAAAACAACTCAGACATTTTTGCAAAATATATAGTTATGTTCTCCGAATCACCCTGTGTACGGTTACGAATCTCGGACAATAAACGGTAGTCGTAATCAAACTGACTGAAATCCTCTATTAGCAAAGCTTTCAGCTCATCCCAAGTAGTAACGGAATCCTTAATACTACGGTACCAATGTAACGCATCGCCTGAGAATATTTCTGTAGCATACAATAATAATTTATTTGAGGGTATATTACGCGCAGTACTATACTCGTTTACTCTCTGCACGAAAGCGTGTACACAAGATTTACCGTTATACTTTATTTTTTGTAGTTCACCAATGTGCGAGCGGTCACAATACATCGATACGTTAGGCACGGCATCCACAGATGTTTGAACACTCACAACAGACTCACTGGTAGGGTTAGCCGATTTTTTAAATACATCTAATTTATTCATTAATGATGTTAAACTTTTTGACAGAGTTTTTACCTTTTCAGAGTGTTTGGAATCAGAACAATCTATTCTTTTTATACGGTGATACAAATGATTGCATAAAGCTTTAGTACGTTCGAAAAGATTGGTGTCAAACCTGTCCTCCAAAGTTTTTACTCGAGATGTAAGTTCGATCATAGAAACACCAACGCCAGAAATATCGACATCGGGTTCGATTCCAGACTCACATATATCTGAGGTAGGAATAATTGGTGTTAGTTTATTTATTTGTTTTCGAAGTTCGAGTACGGTTGATGCTGGTTCTTCGCCTCTTATTAGCACTTCATACGTTAATTCGTTTTTGTTGAGAACAAAAAATTTAATAGGGTAGGTCTCCATGTTTTCCAGAAGTAAGAAAGATATTAGTGAATGAATACAATGAAAGAATAGATTATCAAGAGATATATATGGTGCTCTTTACAATTATGCAAGTATCTAGCTACCTTTTACGATTGGTGACAAGAGGAAATGCGAGAATTAAAAGATAATAATGTAAATGAAAGAAATGAAAATGAATAAGTGATGTGGAAAAATAAGGAGTATTTAGCTGTGCGAACTGTTACGTATAACAAAATTGCTATTTAACGTATAGTAGGTTATAATTTCCAAAGTTCTTAATTAGTGTAGGTAGGTAGGTACTGGACGAGATAAAATTTCCTAGTTTTAACTCCGTCACAATTAATAGAAATAATACGTAACAGCTTACAATAACCAGACACTAATAGGCATAGAAATAGTAATGAGTAAGAGAAAACAGAATTATAAGGAAAGTACGTACCAGTTCGCTCTGCTGTAGATTGTCACCTTCACGTTCACAGCAACAATGTAGGTAGATTGAGCTAACAGCTGTATTTTGAAAAAAAGAATCAGGATATGATTAGGCCACTGGAAACACACGTAAAGGGCGCCACTGTGACACTACCCCTTAGGGGGTTGCCAGCAGGTAGGTATGTAGGAGGTTCGTAAATAATAAGAGCTCGAAGATTAAGTACACTTATTATTTATTGCCTAAACTTCCGTGGCCATCTCAAATCCTGATTACAGAGGGTAGTAATGGGGTAGGGAACACTGGCCTGAACCGTCTCCAGGTGATGATGGTCCGGTCTCAACTTTGCCCGCAACTGACGGCCCCAGTCCAGGTTCTGTATAATTGTGTTCAATGTAGGGTGGACGTGAATCACTCTGCAACAGAGGATCTTCCAAGCGTCCTCCTCGACGCGACGCCGGAACCACGACGTGGCGGAAGGGTTGAAGGGTAGACTAAAATCCTGGAAATCCAGACAGAACGGAAGTGTAAGCAAGCTGTCGGAACCATGTTTCGTAGGTCCAAAGGTCACAGTGTCCCAGATAGGAAGGTAGGAAGAAATACAGCAGAAAACTACTTTTAAGAAGTTCCAGAGACACCTTACAGTTAGCACCGTTAATGAAATACATGGAACCTTACCCTAGAGGGATTTCGCGACGTATTTAGCAAGAATATTTAAGTACGGTCGGAGCGAACGACACAGCCTTCACCTCAAGCGCTCTCAATTTGACTAGTCATTATCCTTACCGAGCCCAACCGAGTCGCCACTCATCGACAACGCTCGGTAATGATCGTTTTAGAGATGCGCGGGCGCATAGAATGAAGACCCTTTAAGTTAATAACCTCTCGAAGGTTCCGTATAATATTAGTTAATTTTAAATGTTTTATTAAGTGTTAGGTTTACTTATAAATATTATACTAGGTTGTTTTTATAAAGTTTATGTGTAAATAGTATAGTTTTATGTGTACATAGGTTAGTTATTATTAAGGATACTTAGACTAGACTCTTTTAAATTGTAACTTGCTAGGTGCAACGTTACACTGTGTCCCAGCAATGGAAACATTATAGGCTGATTATACATTATGCAAGCGAGAGGGTTTTTTTTTTTCTTGATTAGAGATAGATTCTTGAAGCGATGACCTTATTTTCACTCACCCACGTAGATAAATCAAACGTATGATTAAGAAACTCAATCACACAAACTAAATCAATGTTATTAATTTATGTATTTCCCGGGTCCAACTCAAACACGACTAACGCAATAACAGTTCGCAGTGAAATTAAATAGTCTGACCCCCGAGCCTTTCGCCCCGGGGCATAGACAAACAGGAATTTTATCTATGTAATTTCCAACGTCTCTTTATGTACAGAGTCGGATGTTCCCATGTAAACTAATTGGGTTCTCTATGGTTCTAAATGAAGAGATGTGTTGGAAAGAGGTCGGGTTAATAAACTTTATGGTTCTATACGATGATGTTTATGTTTTTAACCATCATCTGCCTCGCCTTTTCACATCTCTGTGGGGGTCGGCTTCTAGTCTAACCGGATGCGACACCTAACCTCCACAACCCAGTTACTGGGTAACACGATATCCCTTGGTAAAAGTGGTTGTCAGATTACCACTGTCATCATCAGTAAAATTCATTATGATGAAGAAGTCCTCTTATAACATTAGATAACCACGAGAAATTGTTGGGAAAAACTAGAATCAGCATCCAATTTAGCAAATGGACTATCATGGCTATCGTCATATATTCTCAGATGTCCAAATTATATGCTAGTAGGTAAATAACCATGAAAAGTATGCCTGTTTACTACCGCTACTTCCAAAAAGATTTAGGTCTAACAGACATTCTGGCATCAATTTATAGCTCCCAGTTTTAAGACCCAACATAGTCTTAAGCCGTGTCCTGACTGATTACATTAGGGTTAGCCTCAACTGGATCTTGAAATCCTTCACTTTAAGACCTCTTACCTAATTGATTGAGTCCAGAAGACCTTGAGGCGAATTTAACACCTATATTACTAATGCAAACCACATAACTAGGCTCAAAAATCTAAGTGATTGGTTTCCAATGCTCACTTCCCGACGTGCTTCGAATATCTGGCACAATCTGGGTTTTATGACTGGCACCCGGTCATGGCACCCTCACAGGTTGATTAGAAAGATATAAAAAGTAGGCAGTTTTATGCCTATGCGGTAGGCTGGATTTATGATTATTTCTACAAAAGTTGGGAAAGGTTTTAGTATCTTATTATTAGTGTGTTTCTGTAATTAGCCCTTGGTATTGTCGTTTCGTTTTTAGAGCTCTGTTCATGATGATTTAGGCTGTTTTACGATCTCTTACCAAACTTATAAGTATATAGGCAAGCTGAAGTGGCAATGGGCCGGCCATATTAACCGTAGAACCGATGACCGTTGGGGTAGACGTGTGCTTGAGTGGAGACCGCGAATCGGTAAACGTAAGGTAAAACGCCCTCAGGCTAGGTGGAGCGACGATCTTCGGAGGGTGGGTGGTGGCAACTGGATGACAGTTGCCGAGTATCGAGCTAAATTGCGTGCAATTGGAGAGTTTTAATTCCAGCAATATTTATTTATTTATTTATAATAATAAGCACACAAACAGCACAGCCACTTCAAATTAAATATCATCTAAAATTAGAATTACAGTAACCATGCAAATAACAGGTATGCATGACATTTAACTTAAAAAATATTAGAGACAAAGGAAAACAATAAAAAGTGAGTCTAGTAGATCTTAATCTAGAATACTACAAAACAAACCAATTTGAGCTGCATAGACGTGCACTCTTCACACTGTCTAAATAGGGAACGTCTGTATGAAGCAAAACTCACGTATACTGCTGTAAGCTGATGATAATGACCAAACTTATATTGAGACATAATATACCAGCCTTTTATTGTTCCACTTCAAGTCAAGGGCTTCTGATCTTTTACATTCTGTAAGACATAATAATCATAATCATAAATCTTTATTTATCTCAACATCAATTACAGGCACAGATTAATATAATGCACAATCTTAAATAGAGAAAGGTTTCTGAGGTAGACGGGTCCTGAGTTACAGATCACCCGGCTGTCTTAAATAGGACATGTTGCTTTACACAACGGTTAGAGTCAAGAACAACAACAACACAAAAACTGTGTAATTGCGTACAATATAAAGATTTCTAAGCCATTATGGCTGGCCCTTGATTTACTGATTTCATAGCCATAGCCATGTCAGAGCTCAAAAAGACGCCATTAAAAACCTAATCAAAACAAAAGATTCCAATTTCAAAATCAATCAGATCAATCCACAGAGTTCTTTTTTCTAATTATCTCTTAACGTCTGTTACAAAAGGATCCAAGATGGCAGCGGTGACGTCAGCCCTATCGCTTGTTGGCGAAGTAATTCAACTATAATTTCCGATATCCAAGTCGAATCGGTTCTCGTGGAAGCGTGCCCGCTCTTTGAGCATCGAGTGTACCTTTCAAAGTTGCGTCGCCAAGTGCTCTACGGATTGGAAACACACAGAGAGAGAAGCGTGGCGTGCTCGACTGAATGTGGCCAACTATGTTGCACTTTTTTTTTTACTGTGTCGCAAGTAACTTTGGATCTGGTGGTAGATGTTTTGAAATAGATTGTAGGGGAAATTTTGTGTTATCATGAAATGATCAATGAGCAGGTGGTGGCCCAGTGGTAATGGCCCCGACGTACGAGCTGAAGGTCGTGCGGTTACCCAGGCAGGCGGTTTACTTTATGTAAATTATTTCATCACCACTGCTCTCAAAATGGTGAAAGAAAACCTCGTGAGTAAACCGGCATGTCCTAGAACCAAAAATTCGAAGACATGTGACATCCACCAACCCGCACTGGGCCCGCGTGGTGGAGTACAGCACACTCCCTTTCACCGAGAGGAGGCCTGTGTTCCAGCAGTGGGAACATTATAGGCTGATTATGCTATGAAGTGATCAATAGCTTAAACGATTCAGTGTCTTATCCACGGCTTTTAGCCTTCATGCAGTGTTTCGCTAAGTTCCATCATAAAAAACAGTATTTCAGTTTTCATTAAGCTTTCAAGTGGCGACCTAAGATGAGAGACGAGACGCAGAAATATCATCATCATCATCATTTATGTACTTTTCAGAAAATAAAATACAATTTCTTAGTACTTACATACAAAATCAAAAGTCATTTATTTAAATTAGGCTGAGAATCAGCACTTTTCGAACGTCAAAATTACAAAAGTCGATCCCAAAAACGTCCGCCCGTCACAGCGATAGCACTAGCAACCACTAGTACCTAGTGCTACCGCTATACATATATACACAACGTAAGCACTACTATTAGTGCATCCATAATAATTGTTAGTTACAAAGGTACCCATACACCTAAATATTTGGATTAAAAACTTGAACACACTTCATCATACCTAGCAAAAACTACTTCAACATCAGGCACGCTCAATGTCCTTAATCAGTATGTTTCAAAAAGTAATATTTCCACAAGTTCTGACGTTATCGCGTCTCGTTACCAAGTTTGTCAAATTCGCGTTCGATCAGAAACTCGATAAGCGATTACAAATACTTCCAAATGATAACTTTTGTCTATTTTTCTCAGAAAAATCATTAGATTTATTATTTCATCGATGGATAAAACGGGATTCCTTGAATTTTCTATGTTCGGCCAAAAGTGCTCAAAAACGGAAACTTTGGCATTGCAAACCACTTACTAACCGGAAATAAATGAATCATCCACGATGGATGACTTGAAATTGTACTTACCAACCAATACTATGTATATGAGCCTACCTACTATGTACCTAATAATCTTATAAGATTAAGGAGACTAGTCTCCACGACATAGGGAATCCTAGTGTGGAGGCTAGTGCTACTTGAATATTGTAATATTTTTCCTGAACAAACAAGTTGTTTTTTTTTCATCTAAACAATACCAATGAAGAGCGGCGGTGGCCCAGTCGTAACGTCTGTGACTTACGAGGTATAGGTCGTAGGTTCGAACCCAGGCAGGCGTTCAACTTTGTGTAAATGATTTCATCACCATTGCTCTCAAAACGGTGACGGAAAGCATCGTGAGGAAACCGGCACTTCCTCGAACCAAAAATTGTGACATCTACCAACCCACAGTGGGCCCGCGTGGTGGATTACAGCACACTCCCTCTCACCGAGAGGCCTGTGTCCCAGCAGTGGGAACATTAGGCTGATTATGTATGTATGTTATGTAAACTATACCAAACGAAGACGTTTTTAAATTTAATCGTTCACATCAACTACACCAGCATACAAGTTACGACATTTCTCTAGTCAAAGTGCAATAAACTTTCCACTATCTTGTTTTAATTGTCTTTTTGAAAGGCAGAGCTCATGTAGCAAGTTGCAAGTTAAATAAGGGTTCACGTACTAGTTTAAATTTACATACTTTTCTCTAGAAACTACTTGTTCCTGCAAAACATCTCCGTTCAAAGTAACTAGAATATTATAAAGTAAGGATACATATACGCCTCTATACGTCATACATATAACACATACTCCCGTATACGTAGCACATACGTTTGTATTCGTAGCTTCAACTTTGTGTACTTGAATCTCAACTGCGATGAATCTTTGTATGAATAGTTGCACATACGTCTTTATACAGCGCTCCAAGTTCTTTGCATGAAACCTGTTTAATTTAATGTCTAAATTTGTTTGAGTTATATTTGTGCGAGTTTTCCTTTTATTACGGCTGATATTTTGTTGCAAGTTGCAACTTTTGTTTACACGTTCGTTTGTTGCTGTTTATCTAGGAAGTGAACAGCAGTTTGATTTTATTATGCTATTGTGCTACGAATAATATGCAGTGTGCTATGCATTGGTGATGTTCTTCAGAAACGTCAGTTGCGTAGTATGACCAGTGCGGTTATTTGTGTAACACATTCACAGTAGCAATGCCTTCATTTTGACAGTTCAATAACATTCATTGCGTTATTAACATTGTTGAGCAGCTAAATTTTTGGAACATGTGAAGCAATAGATTAGCAATATCCTTCAAAATGATAAAGATTTTGATTGAAAGGGTGTTACGCAATTAGGGTGCAGATGTATGAATGTTAACGAAGCAAAAGGAGTATTAAAAGGATCGTAGCAAGTGGCGATCTGTAATTTCTGCCATGGGAAGTTGGCGTGAGATGTATGTGTATATGTATATGTGTAATATGCACTGTCTAAACAGTCTGTTCCCGTACTTAATTATATCATTATTTAAATGTTTCATTAAAAAATAAACGCGTTTTCACATAACTAAGGGATTATTGCCAAACTGGAGCCTTTAAACCAATTAGCTACGTCTGTTAGGCCATAAAAATTATAATAATCAAGCGTTTCAGGCCATTATACCGTCATAAGGCGGATTAAGGGCATATGTGCGGTACATTGTCCTTTTAGTCAATAAATTATGAGGCGGCGAGGTTGAGAATGAGTCTGATGTTTTAATAATTGGCGGGTAATTAGTAATTATTAATGAATATGGCGGTAATTAAAGAAAATAAAAACTGATTACAATAGAGGTGGAATGTAATTTATATGGATGAAAGAGTTGTAGAATGTATTGAATAAATATGTAGGTACCTACAAGAAAACTCAAGGATAGTCCTTTATTGTTAAGAAATTAAGTGTTTTCGAAGAATTAATAAAACATGGACATATTTTAATATATATAGTAAAGGGTTAATAAAAAGGCGCTTGTATTTCGGCAACTCTAACCAGGCGCAACTGAATATAAATATTCATATTTCATTTTACATAACTATTATCTCTTCCACATTTTAAAAACACCATATAGACACACGGACGTACCACAAAAAAAAGTTTATCAGCCGCCATGTTAATTCGTGACGTCACTTCCAGCGGTCTGACGTTCCCCGGAGGCGAGTCGGGGATATCTGTCCCGGACACGCTGTGCACGCCCAAGTCCGTGGGAATATCTGTGGACACCAACACTTATGAGCCGCACCTACTAGCCGGGACCATGGCGCATATGATTGGACATAATATAGGTAAGTTTTAGCCAAATATATTAAGCTTTTAGAATACAAGGTTCTTTAGGCAATCAATCAACTCAGTCTATCGCAGTCCGCTGCTGGACATAGGCCTCTCCCAGGCTGCGCCGCAACACCCTGTCCTCCGCCTTCCGTATCCAGTTTGTCCCAGCCACCTGTTTTAGGTCGTCCATCCATCTCGCTGGGGGGCGTCCCACACTACGCTTGCCGATACGCGGTCTCCACTCCAAGACTCGTCTGCTCTTCATTCCTGATTTTATCCTTCAAAGAGACTCCGAGCATAGCTCGCTCCATAGTGCGCAGAGCGCCCTTGAATGTTCTCTAGGCGCGTGGCCAAAATTGGAACTAACGCCGCCATCTTGTGTTGTTTTGTACATTTCTACAACAGCGCCCCCCTGTCAATGTCATGCAGATGCAAATCAGAGGTAAAACTATGAAAGGACTACACAACCCTGTGTAGTCCTTTCATAGTTTTACCTCTGATTTTGCATCACTGTCAAAATAACTGTGATCTTTATTTTCGTTACGATAGGGTTGCTAATGGGTTGCTGCTGTCAAAGTCTCAGAGGTAAAATAACTATATGCAAGGACTGTAACACTCTACGAAGTACCAATCAAACACCCGTTCGTCGTTTGTTTATTTTTGGTTGGATGCTTTGGAATCGGTCAACAAATTAATGTCATAGTGTTGGATACACTGACCACTAGACCATAGATGTCGTTATCGCTATGTTACAACCAGTCACAGTAAAGAACAATTTTTTTTTTTTTTATAAATGGCATCTCGCAGTTCAACCTATGAGGTTGTCGTCTGCATAACCGGGTTTGCCTGTGGATGCAATAAATTAAGGCCTCCAGCCAGGGCTTAAAAAACTTAAAAACTAAGCGACTACACGCTAAGGGCACCCCCTGTGGGGTACGCGCCTCGGCTTAGGGCGTCGCTGGGAGAGGGCAGCAAGGCACAGGCTGGATCGGAATTATAAGAACAATGGCGGCGCAATGGAAATGGCGCGTATCCTTATAGACTTCGGGTCATAAGAGGTCCATTGAGAAAGTTCGGCTTTGCAGAACGTTGTCTTTATCACCCACACTTGTATGGTAGGTAGGTAGTCTTTTTCTAAAACCCTATGGACCATATTAACGACCGGGTACTGTGCATAGGTTATTTTCACAAACGGCTTGCTACCGCAAATGCTGTTCAGGGCAATTAGCAAATACTTCTAGTTCTTGCTTAGCCTGTTGCTTTGTGTAACATACGAATACCAAAGTAGCGAAGAATTGAATGTGTTAATATTGGCGTTGTTAGTTGCGTTACAGTTCTGTGTGGATTCTAGCTTTCGCTTCACTACAGGGCTGTTCATTTATTACGTAAGACAATTTTGACCACTTTCTAACTCCCCTTAAGTAAGAAAAAATAAGAATAGGAAGAAGCCCGTCAGTCCCTTTCAATCTTACGTAAAATCAGTATCTACCAAAATTGCAAAGAAAAAGTAGCAAAAAAATTAAAAAGTTATAATTTTTGCTTACTTTTGTGCACTTACGTAACAACAATTTTGACCCCTCCCACCCCCACGCAGGAAAAAATAAGACTTGTTTGGACCCCCTCCCCCGTCAAATCGTCTTACGTAATACTTTTAAAATCGAAAAAACAAGTATTGTCTCATTTTGGCGAAAATAGCTATTATTTCTTGTAACACTGTTTCTTTGTCTTCAGCTTTTGTAAATGTTGACAAAATCATATGTCTGGAAAACTTTCGTTGGCATTCTAAGAAATAGTTTTCCTTCAGTGCAATATCGGTGTAAAGAAAATCGATGACAACAAATCGTTGGCTGACAAAACTTTTGTCAGAGAACATTTAGTCTTTTCTTTGCATCGTAATAACTTGGTATGTTACATCGAAACTGATACCGATTTGGATTATTTTATTCATGTAAGATATTAGTTTCTGTGCTATTTTTTCCTGTTATATTAGAACTCATTAAAAGTGAATATTGTCTGTGTTTTGTTAGTTTTATGATTACTATTGTATATATTTATGTATATAGATAAGTTTTTGTTTTATGTATGTATGTATTTATTGTATATGTTACGGTAAGTATGATTGATTGAAAATTATCAATAATTATAAAAAAATAAAAATTAATTAGAACAACTGCTAAAAATGAAGAATTTCAATTTTATATTCACATTTGCCAAATCATGAGGTAATTTTTAATAATGATAGACAAAAATTAATAATTTTCAAATGTAAATGGTACATCACACCCTACCTGCAGTATTGTCTCTCGTTCCTCGTTCGTCCCTCAATCCATCCAAAGGTTGTCTTTAAAATATCACTTTTTTTCTTTTATATCACCTTTTAAAATTTCTGCATTTACGTCTGGGCGGTAATTACCGTATTTTTAAAAATGTTCGCATTCTAATCTCAATCTCAAGCTGTCAAACACAATCAATTTCCCTACATTTTTGACAAGTTTTTGACATTGATCGTCGCTGAGATGAGATTGCGACTCGAATTTGAACAGTTTTTTTATGTTTCAAAGTTTTTATACACGGGAATTGGCTGTCTGTAATATTTTTTGTGTAAATAATAAAGATTATTCTTTTATATGTTTAGGTATTTCCTGCGAGCTTACAAAATATCTTACCCTTTTGTTCACTGCCTTTCAACATAATTATTTTTACTAATAACACTTTCTTCCCCAGGAATGGGCCACGACGATGGCCGAGAACAATGCTTCTGCCGGGACTGGCACGGCTGCATCATGGCGCAGTCCATCGTCGGCTCCGACAACGTGCAGCCCTACAAATTCTCCGACTGCTCGAAGAACGACTACATCAATGAGCTGCGGGTCGGACAAGGACTGTGCTTGCTCAACAAACCTAATGAGGTACGTTGAGTTGTCAGTGACTTTTAGGAAAATATGATAAAAGTTGAGCTGTTGGCACTTATATTCCATTGGTTTAAGTAATTAACTAAAGGTAAACAAATCGTAAAAAAGGTCTTTCATAGATGACACTTTCGGGTTTAAAAAAAAAGAAAACTTTTTGATTTTTACTACTAACTAAAAAATTGTGCTCAGGCAGTTAGCTTGAGCACATTTTTTTAGTTGGATCAATAATAATATAATATTTTATAATCTGTCTATTGTAAGCAGCCAAAGACAGGTTCTTTAAACCTTTAACAAAATACTATGAATAAGATAACGTTGCCAAATTCTGCGGAGTTTCGCTAGCTAATTTAATTTGACCCTGTATATGTTCACTGTACAAGCTCTAACAATTAATTTTAACATGAGTTGAACGTAAGCCATTTGCTATCACCAAAAACCTGACCATGTTGAGTCATAACTACCGTCAGAATAGCACAGCTCTATCAGTTCTAATCTGCGTTCGCGATTCAGTTTTCAAACATGTAAACAAATATAAGCTATTAGAACAATAACTTTAATATCTACACAATAAATTCAATTTTACGCTACAACTTTAAAGACTTTTATGCCTATTTCAATAGCACTAGTCATTCCGAAATCAACTTAATTTCCACTAAAATTAAGTTGATATCTGTTTAACTTGAAATAATATCAATTTAACACATGAATTTGAATATATGACGCTATAAGGTAATTTTATGAGCAGCTCAACAAACCGAACAGGTTTATTTGAGTCATAACTTTTCACATAATGATAACGCGCAACCCGTACAAATACAGATACTCAATTATCTATGTTTCAACAATAATTCGTGAACTATTCATATCATATTGAAAATACCAACCCACGACAACATTTTACACTGGAATTATATTTATTTATGAAATGACCACAGCAACCAGCTGTTGTGGAGGTTTTACTGGAATAAATAGAATCATCCACAATGTAAGCTGAAATCAATTATTTTATTTGGTTTATATTTGTTAAAATGAATACATTTTGACTATTAATTGTGTTACACCAACCAAAAGTCAAAATCTTCACTAACATAGCATAATCAGACTATATTGTTCCCACTGCTGGGACACAGGCCTCCTCTCGGTGAGAGAGTGGGCTGTAATCCACCACGCGGGCTTAGTGCGGGTTGATAGATGTCACATGTCTTCGAGTTTTTGATTCTAGTACATGCCGGTTTCGTCACGATGATTTTCTTCGCCGTTTTGAGAGTGAATAATGTTTTTTTTTTTTTACACAAATTAACGCACCTGTCTGTGTTCGAACCTACGACCTCCAACTCTCAAGTCATCTAACATAATACCATTTAATCTGATTAGAAACTCATTCTACAATTCCATTTAAAATTAATCAGATTGAAGTCCTGAAACTTACCTATTTAAACTTTAATTAACTCGCAATCGTAAAATCAAATCCAATCCAGTGAGATCTTCGAGTGAAATCACTTTAATTCCCAATTAAAAACGATGGGTTTTATTGAAAGGAAAGTCGATGACTCGATGTCTGCTGAAGGGATGACAAAACCTTTAATTTGATCATTCGTGGGCACAGACGCAACGCACCACTGGTTCAACGACGAAAGTTTAGTGGGGACGAGCTCGTTACCGCCACACCACTTCTACGCAAGAGTTCATTCGAATTCAAAACAGATTTTCACGTCGAAAATTAATCAGGGGCTGTCGTATTGTTTGTCGTCACCCGCTAAGGCCCACTCCTTTAATAAAAGTTATGGTAATACAGGCTGCCCTCGCGCTCTGAATCATCTCTTCGTTTGCGAATATATAATAACAGGAGCGAACGCCAGCCAGGGTTTATTGGAATAAATTTGCATAGTCAGGAATGATAATGCCGAGCCCTGCTTCTCCCCTTCGATTTCTCACGTTTACATATTTATCGAAGGATGATTGTGAGAGAATGCCTTTATTTTCCTGTTGCCGTCCGCGGTTGCTCATAGTAATGCGTGATGATTTGTTGGCGATTGATATTGGAAGTGATCTCTCGATGCTGTTATATCTTATCAGTTTTGGAGTTACATCATATGATTCTATTCATTTTGTAGGGGGCCGTGGCTAAATAATAACATCCGCACAGATCGATCGATCAGGTTAAGCTACGCTCGTCGCGGTTGGGCTGTGGATGGGTGACCATCTTTACATACCGAGATATCTCCGTACCTCGGAAAACACGTTAAGCCGTTGTTCCTGGCTCTCATTTGCAGATTTTTCAGGCAGTCGTTACGAGTAGTCAGAAGCCCGAAAGTCTCAGTCTTACCAAGGGGTATCGTATTACCCAGTAACTGGGGTGTGGAGGTCAGATAGACAGTCGCTCCATGTAAAATACTGGTATTCAGCTGAATCTGGTTAGACTGGAAGCCGACCCCAACATAGTTGGGAACAGGCTAGGCACATACAAACGTATCACTTCCAATCTCATTAGGGTAGAGCAGATTTGTCTGCACTTAATCGTTTTCACCATCCATCACCCACATTTCCCATTCACCCTGCAATCATGACGCTTGCAACAGCATGCAGCGTCGAAATATCAAGATCCCAGGGCTAGAATGTTAATTGTTATTTCAATTCTGTATGTATAAAATACCTAATATAGAATACGTGGTTTCAATTAATATGATAACCTAACCGCCACACTAATTACGTTTGACAGATAGTTATAACAGCCGATCGATTCTGATAAAATATCACCGTGAAAAGTTAGGTGAAGTGAGCTTAGAGTGAGCTGTCAATGGTGTCAATCCCTAACATTAGTTGGAATGACAGCTCACTCCACGCTCACTTCACCTAAGTTTTCACGGTGAGATGGTTACAGAATCGCACTGCTGATATATTTCCGCAATAAAATAATTTTTACTCAAGTTACTTCCTTTAACAAAACACATAGATCCTTTGAGCATGCCTATCTTCGATATTTTACTTGTATTCACCTACGTTCCTGTACATGACACTACCTTTACCTACGAATATAGTTCGAATCTTGATTCCCGATGTAAATCCAATGTGTCTGTATGCTCACCACACCCTTTGGGCATTCTGAGATGTTTCCCTTGTACGACTAATGCTTTTTTGACTGAGTTTGACATGACGATCGTGTGTCGGTACGTGTGTTTTTCCTTTTCTATTTGGAGATTTTCTTAAGATAGACGTTTTGTTATTCTAAGAGGTTTTGAGATTTGGGAAACTTGACGAATAAGGATTTGTAAATGACCAGGTTTCTTGGTTTTGTTGTAATGGTAAAATGGCTAGCTATGATGGATATACGGGACAGTTGATATTGTTTTCGGGATCACGATGTTGGTCCCATGGAGAAAGTTCTTTAGGTTTTTAGTCTGTACCACATCCTTAAATTTGACCACACCTTTCTGGGTCGTTAGGAAGTAGTTAGCTAATACACCAAGCTATGTCGTATAGCTGAAATGTAGTCTAAGCTGTGACAGATAGAAACGCCACAATATATTAATCTGGATTCTCACAATAATGATTGTGAATAGCCAAAAAAGTTACTGATTTTAGTTCTAACTGCATAAACTCACATACATAGTATTTACAGCCTTTTTCATCTCCATACCTATGTAAACCACCTATCAAATATGAACAAATAAAATTACTTCCTATTCCCACAGCTGGTGATCCACCACCAATGCGGCAACGGTCGGCTAGACGAGGGCGAGGAGTGCGACTGCGGCACCATCACTGAGTGTCAGAACACCAACCCTTGCTGCGACCCCTTCACGTGTCGTCTCACCAAGGAGTCGCAGTGCGCCTCAGGAGAATGCTGTGAGAGGTGTCAGGTAAAAACGAAGACGTGGTAACTTAAATATAACCGATGGGTAGCAAAATGGTGTGCACACTATCAACTGTATTTGAAATAGCTAAATTTACTGATGCCTAGACCCGTAATAAATGAATTTCAAGAATGATTTCATACATAGTACCTATTTCACAATAGTAATTACGTCTTAAAACTAGATACACCCACTAGTTGTAGTAGTATCTTCAGTTCATTAATAGAGATCTTGTTACAATAATAATAGGGAGCTAATTTTGTGTTGTGTTTTGTGTGTGTAAGTACTTATGTCTTTTCATTTTTTAACTAACAACAGGCACTGCTAAGAATGGTAAAAATATATAGTGAACTATGCGCGTGTGCTATGCTATGTGTAAAAAAAAATGATGCTGCAAATGCTGTCATCGATTGGATATTAAATACGATTTACGTTAATTAATCGAAGAGAGTTTCTTAGTTCTATTAATGCATTCAACGAAGCATTTCAGACCTGTTGTATATTGATACGACTCGCTTCACGGACCGGAATAAGTCACGCATTATTTACGTCCAATCCCCTTCATTATAGATACCTCTCTGACTCCAACGAACTGTAGTCTAGGTCGTAAAGTCTGTTGGTAAATTTCAAAGTTTCCTCGAAACAACTGGCACTTAGCACATTTAAATACAAGTCTTACAGTCGCGACATATTTGCATTTTGTTCAGACAAATGTATTCTCACAAATTTACAACGCTACGTCTGAATTTCATCAGTTTTCAAACTGATTAATGTTCCGCTGTGTGTCATAATGTTGAATAATACAAAGTTAATGCCACATAAAGTTTTGGACAACTATGTAAATGTGGCGCTTGGAGCCGCAAAAAGAGAGATTTAGTTGGAAATTAGGGATGTGGCGTAATTATGTGTGTGTATGTTTTTGAAATGGTTTGGAATGGGGAAGAGGGGTTTTTAAAGGTTCATTACTAAATAACTATCCAGTTCTCTACTGTTATCTATATCTACACTAATAATAAAGCTTAAGAGTGTGATTGAACGTGTTAATCTCTGGTACTACAAGTTGGATTTGAAAAAATATGTTTGCATTTGTTAGGCCAATTTTGGAGGAAGGCTTAAACTTAACATCACACTAGGACATTTAGGAGCCGCGCAAAAAGAACAAAAATAAGAAAGAACGGTAGGTGACAACGTAGTCAAAGCACGGGCAGGCGATGCGATGCGACGGGGTAGGTTGGGGGAACAAGAAATTTCACGCGGACGAACACGCAGTCAGATGCTAGTAGATTTATAAATATGTTTGCTTGAGGATATGAACAGTGAAACTTATGTTGCCTTTACATTTGACTAAATAAATACGTCCGATGAACGCCTCGCTAAAGACTAAGGTTGCCTAGCATAATGATTACTGGATCAAGTTTTAGATTGAACCTAAGCCTGATTTATTTCCCAGGCGCTAGAGACCGAAATGACTTCTTTTATTGGTTCTAAGATTTTGATTGCAAGCCGCTTAGCCTAAACACAACAGCCATAATTACAGCATCTTTCCCTTTCACCTCCCCAGCTCAAACCACGCGGTGTGACCTGCCGGGACGCCACAAACGAGTGCGACCTCGACGAGACGTGCACAGGAACGTCCGGCTCTTGTCCACCGGACGCGCACCGTAAGAATGGCGAGTCGTGTGAGGAGGGCAAGGGGTACTGCTTTGCGGGGCAGTGCCCCACGCTCTCGCTGCAGTGTGAGAGCATCTGGGGGCAGGGCACGGTGGGGGCTGATAAGGAGTGCTTCGATCAGTTCAACTCGAAGGGAGCAGTGACGGGGCACTGCGGGAAAGATGACAACGGACATTTTATTAAGTGTGAGACTGAGTGAGTATCGTCATGACATTATAATTCCTTTTTAGGATATTAAACAGTTGCACCTATATCATTTAATAAAAACAAAACAAAGTATTGGATTCTTTCGTTCGATGGCTAGATTGATACGCAAAGAATATGCTGTTGTCTTTGACAGTCGAACCTATACAACATAGGTTTATAACATGCTTTGAAAAACGGAATAAATATAGAGATTTGAGTTTGAGTAGGTCGTCAGCGACTACATTTACATTAGCAATAATAATGACACCGTAATGATCGTCCGACCGATGCTATGCTACACAAAATATTTTGGCAGCCATTATGTTTGTAACAACATTTGTATCTTCTTCACCAGGAACGTTCGCTGCGGCTCCCTGCAGTGCCAGCAGGGGAACAGGTATCCCATAGTGACCGGCATGGACGAGTACTACACGAGAACCGTCATCAGTATCAAGGGCAACGAGTATGAATGCAAGTGAGTACTACCTCTGCAAAGCGGAAATGTTTTCAGGTAGCGCCGGAGTTTAATATAAGTTTGACTTTAACTTAGGTACAGACAAATTTGCTGCTGGTTTCTGCGAGCCAAAAGGTCAATTCTCGTAATTATAAACGTTCAAAATCTAGTCGCAATCTCATCTCAGCGACAATGAATGTCAAAACACTTGTCAAAAGTGTAGGGAAATTAGAAATATTTTTGACAGATTGAGACTGAGATCAGACGGTGAACGTTCTTAAAATTACGGGAATCTGATCAAAACTCCAATAAGTAAATCTTGTGTCAAATCATACGTTTACATGCGGTTGGTCCGGCCGAAAAAAAATACCAGTAAATCTAATCGCTTTTTTTTTTTTTTTTTGACATTACGTTTGGCACAGATCCAAGTGATAACAGAGGGGCGATTCCCGTATTTTTAAGAATTTGCATCCTAATCTCAATCTTTCAAAACTACCTCTGGATTTTCTTACAAGTTTTTGACATTAACAGATTGACATTTTGATTTTTATTTATTATATAAACTTTTTATCAAAGCCTGTTTCTAACCCTCGCCTCCACACTTTTCCAGAGCCACAACAGGTCTTCCAAAGCACTCAGAGATCGCTCCGCTGGGGCTGGTGCGTGACGGCACGCCGTGTGGCGACAACCTGGTGTGCGTCAACCAGACCTGCACCTCCATCTTCCCCTACATAGACCACACCAAGTGCCCCACCGATCACAACAATAACGAGTGCTCTGGGAAAGGGGTGAGTAGTACCTACTTTAAGATTTATTTTTTTGTCCTTAAGCACAGTCAGCCTATAATGTTCCCACAGCTGGGACACAGGCCTCCCCTCGGTGAAAAGGACTGGGCCGTAATCCACCGCGTGGACCCAGTGCGGATTGATTTTTGCCCGTAAGGTCAAACTCAAGTCAGTACTGCCAACACTTGAACTCCGAAAACCACCCTTACTGCTATCAAAGTAAACTGATACCATGGACTTGCGTTCGACTGTACATCCTGTATACCCTGTGTTAGGGTACCAGTATTTTTACATGGAGCGACTACCTATCTGACCTCCACCACCCAGTTACTGGGAAATCCGAAACCCCTTGGTAAGACTGGTTTTCAAAGTTTCGGGCTTCTGATGACCCGTAGCGACCGTTAAAGATCCACGAATGACAGCCGGAACCAACGGCTTTACGTGCTTTCCGAGGTACGGAGGAGATTTGGCATGTAAATATGATCACCCATCCACGCACCATCCGCGGCAAGCGTAGCTTAACCTGATCGATCGACCCGTGCAGCTGTTATTACTTAGCCGCAAGCCCCTCATACTTCGTAGGTACCACATTTAAAACCTAATCTCCTACCTTCATACGTACATTCGTAAACGCGCACATATCATAACTAAACGTATAAACTCTAACAGCGCCGCGGCGAAGCAAAAATTGAATAACACGTCGCCCGGGGCACCACTCAAACTATTAAAAAGTAACTCCGCGAGCCTCGTACACATAAAAATATTATACACAATGTACGTAGTACCATATGTATGTAGGTATGGTCTGTTCTAAAAGTATTTGGTGAAAATGTAAACAAATGGATCAAAAAACGTACCTGTGGATGCCAATTTGTAGTGCCACTGCAACTTAAACACGGAATAGTGTAAGAAGAAGCATAATGCTTAAACCCGGAATTCTAATTATAAATCACCTTAAAGATGTTTTTCATTACACATTTGAGGTTAATTTCTACCTCAATTTTTGTCGATGACCATTCAATTACAATTTGTTGGAATAGGTAGAGAGATATAATAGAATTGAAACCTTCTAAATACGGAATATGTTTGTGTTACTAATTGCCTTTAGTGAGTGATTGCGTAATAATTATCCTGAACAGGGTTTGTTTACACTTTCATCAGATACTTTTGGAACAAACTATATGTACATTGTAGAAAAGACACGTGTGTGTGGGCGAGATAAAAAGAACCTATTATTTTTATCTCGTATCGGCGCGAGTGACATGAGAATAGTTCATGTCAGCAATATCGTAGCGAAGCTGGTTGGAAAGCAAAAGTAAGGCAAATAATATGAAATTCGGGTAAAATATGTAATTCATATTTTGTCTGTCATCCGCGAATCAAACGGAATTATTCAGAGTGATGTTCATTTATCATCATCAAAACCACCAACTAGGCTGTGGTCAGTTTCCTGGCTAGCCAGATGTAATTCTATATTTTACGTAAAGCCAATGCTATGCTACGTTTTCAGGCGTTTACCAAAATCAAATAGATTGGACGATCATAGTTTTCTCTGCTCTTAAACATTGGTTGTCACTTTATCCTGTTCTTTCATGAATACAGCTATGTCGGAGACCTTGGTTCTCCAGCTGCTAAGATATATAATAGGTTCTCCATTTCTACATTTATATCTGTAATTCATATGGTGTACCAACATAATAATAGCATTGCCATTCAACGCGGAAGTGCTGCCAGGGGGTCTACTCCTAAGTGCAAAGTGCGAATGTTCGGATCGGACTGACACATGGCCGAACCAAATATTATTGAAAAATGCGAATAAGTTCGGATAGGCTCAGCTGGGTCGGGATCGGGACCATAGTCAATGACCATCTTACCAAGGGGTTTTGTGTCGCGACTGCTTATCTGACCTCCACAACCCAGTTAACTCAGTAACTGGGTTGGTCAGATGGGCAGAAAAAAATGGCAGGTAAAATAATGGTTTTCAGGTGCATCCGGTTAGACTCGAAGCCGACACAACCTAGGCAGATTGATTTTGTTCAGACAAACGTCAAGCAAAATAGTTTGTGATTTATTATCGCCCGCGCCATTGACTAAAAATATGTTTCTGGAACGCAGTTCTATAACGCAGCTTGCGGTAGGAATAAACTGGTAAAAATCGTCACGTAACGAAAAAACGTTATGCTCCCTCTATGCGACTTTCCCTTTCTCTCTCTGTCATCGTCAGAGTTGTAGAAGTTTTCTTGATTTTCGAGGGTGCTAAAACTGATGAGGTGGTTGAAATGAAAATCCAAGATGGCAACAACTTCATGAAAGCTTCTAGAAAATTTTTCTGGACGGCTCTGTATTAAAAACGCGTATTAAATTTGCACTTTCTCTCTTCTCTGTCTCTTTCTATTATATACTTGCGTGTGTGTGTGCGACCATGATTAATATTGAGGAAAGAAATAAAAACAATGACCCACATAATTAAAACATTTCACTAACAATGAGAAATAAAATATATTACAACATATAGGTATTAATATTTTGTATCATAAGCAACATGTTTTCCCTTTATAATTCTCATTTCCACGAGCACCTATTAAACTTAATTACTGCTTGTTTCCGGAACATTTCATATTATAAATTAAATATAATGTTAACTTTGAACATACCTCAACATGAAGTAATATTATTCCGAGGGATTAATAAGTTCCGTAACGGGGAGTTTTAATTCAATATCATTTAATTGGCCGCTCGCACTATAGTTTGGACATCGTTAATTATAAGTTGGACGCTGTGCGCCTCCCGTATAGAGGTGCCAAGGTAGGAGAGGAAGCGAGAAAGTTTAGCAATTTTTTTTTCCTTCTGATTATTTGCTATCTAGTTTTTAAAAAAGGTTGGACTGAGCCAGACTAATATCCTAACGCACACGCATGCCAGGCATCCAGGTATACCCCCAAACAGCTGAGATATATTGCAATGAGATATCCTTCGGCATATGCGTGCATGTCTATTGGCATGCATTTGTTTTAATGAAAGTGACATCGAGGTAGCGAGCTAATCCGCGATCGCGAGGTATTGCAACGAGGCATCTTTGGCGTGTAATTACCCTAAGCTTAATTTGATGAACGGCGGGGTAATTGCGTCAGTAGCAAAGCCTTTCATTTTGACAGTTCATCAACATTCATTGCGTTATTTACATTGTTGAGCAGACAAATTTTTCGAACATATGAAGCAATGGATCAGCAATATCCTTCAAAATGGTTAATATTGTGATTGAAAGTGTGGTACACTGGTAGGGCACGGGTTTCCGTATCGTGAACTATTCCAGAAACATGCAATGTTTTTGTATGTGTAACTGGTACACCATAGACAACCTGGAGTATTGTCTCTTCTTCTACCGTCAAATCCACCCAAAGGTTGTCTTTAAAAGATCGCTTTTAGCGATAGGATTGCCCATTGTGTCACCCTACGTATTTTTTTTTTATTTACATATATAATTCTTATGGTATAGGTACATAATAAAGAATATTCTATTCTGCTTTGAAGAGATTCAAAATTCTAAACTAAAAATAAGACAGAGAATTATTTATTAAGTCAAAAATACCTTATTTTTGGAAACATTTAGCTAAAACTCTGAAATTCTTATTTCGCTAACACTGCTCTTGGAAGACACAATATTAATCACATCCCAGTTTCTTGTGACTTGACCCGTTAAGGTCGCTTCAGACGCTTTGATAATAATTAGCAAGGCCTGGTGAATTCGTAAAATTGTAATTAGTGACCGGAGCGAGCCGTCCAAGTTGTTAGCCTTGTTTATAAACACATGAACTAAGGGTTAACATGTGGACTAGATTTTACTTACACCCAAGTGATGGTTGAATGCAGTTTCTACTAAACTACGCAACGGGTTTTGATGCGGTTTTCAGTACTTATCATTCAGAGAATTATTTCCGGAAGATTTATGCGTATACTCGTACCTATTCGTGTTCTATTCCAAATGAAATGTTGTTCGTTGGTGGGCGCATCACTTGAGAACGCCTATATTTTTGTTTAAAAATGTGTGAAATAGTCCGAATTAGGTTTTTACGGAAAGAAAAATTGGAAAAACTTCCCGGAAAATAGGAAAACTGACTTTCATAAATGGAATTTTTAAACTATTGTTTGGACAGGACAGTGTCTGTCGGGTCAGCTAGTTACTAATAAACTTATACATGTTAAAGAAATTTAGATATTATGTCAAGGCGTAAAAACCATGTGTCTTTATAATTTGATCTTTACTTCGAAGCTTAATCTCATGGAAAATGATACCCTGTTTCCTATAGACAAAACACCAATGCCATTTACAAACTTAAGGCTAAACAAAAAAGTCATTTGTCAAAACCATCAAAATACAGTTCGTTTAAAAACGTACCTACAGTTTAAGATTGAACAGTAATAAAGAAAGAAATAAAAAGTATTTATTGTGACTCGCAAAACGAGATCACAAAGTAAACTAAACACAATGATAAAAATATTAAAAAAAAATGTAAAAATAATGTTACTTCCAGCACCCTAATTGCGTAACACACGATCAATCACAATCTGAATCATTTTGAAGGATATTGCTAATCCATTGCTTCATATGTTCGAAAAATTTGTCTGTTCGACAAGGTAAATAACGCAATGAATGATGTTGACCTGTCAAAATAAAAGCCTACCGTTAGTGTATCACGCACCCCCTGTACGAAGCTGAAAAGGTTCCTATCTCAGCATGATAAGTTAACAATGTTCCACTACAATTTGGACAACGCGAGTTTCTGGTACCCTGTTGACTATACTATATCAAATATCTGAAGGTATGCTAAAGGTAGAGGAGCTATCGAAGATTCATGTCGAACTATGTCTAGCTATCGAGTTCCCTGTTTCCGAAGGCAAATTGGAATCAAATACATCACATATTCGCGTCCGATTTCAAGACTGCGCTCTGCTTAATATAATAGCGTTATTTGCTATGTACAGTTGTTAGTCAGTCCTACGGTTTCGTATTTACAATGTAACAGGAAGCTACCATTAACTTACTATTTCTACTTCTGAATGTCCTACTAATATTATAAACGTGAAAGTTTGTATGGATGGATGGATGTTTGTTACTCAATCACGCAAAAAAGGCGGAACGGATTTAGATGAAATTCGGCACACAGACAGTTTATGACCTGGATTAACACGTAGGATACTTTTCAACCCGGTAGTACGTTCTCGTGGGATGACTTCCGATCTCCACGCTGGTGAAGCCGTGGTCAAAAGCTAGTAAGTTCATAGATCAACAACGTTACGTTTTAATTCTTTGCTAAGGCAAACACTGAACGCTAAACGTCAATGCTGATGCCCAATTTCTCTGTAGCATGAAATTTTCGTCAACTTTAACAACATCATCACAAGCACTTGTCTCCTTTGCACTAGTCTTATGCCCAGTAGGACAGGGCCATAAAAAACATCAATTACTCTTTATTGCACTTACAACGTCATATTCCCCAAACGTCATCCAACAAACCGAATTTTGTCACAAAAATTGTGTACGACACGTATGGAAGTTCCGCAGTGCCACCTTAACTAAATCTCGGTGTGACGGGTGGCCGGCCCCGAGAAAATCGGATTGGTCGTACGAGCCGTGCCCCGAATTCTGCCTCGACCCCGAATAGTTGGACCCGACGGCCCGAGTTAGCACGTAAATAGTTTAAATAGTAACTCCGTACCGGTTTTGGTTAAATATGTAGCGAAAAAGTTGTACGGAAAAGTTCGGAGCTAGATTTGATCGTTACTTGAGTTACAAGTGTGTTTGCTTTGGCTGTTTAGAGAGATGTAAACGTATATGTTGCTGAAGTTTTAATGGAATCAGTTTTGTATTTAACTAACACGGCTGATTCCTCAGTAGCAGCCCGGAGCCTAGATTTGTGCCCCGTTGATAGATAGCAATAGGCCCCTATTGGATAGGATTTAAACATACCTTGCAAAATTTGGGGGGTACTATTATGTACACCTCTGCCCAACCCTTCGGGGATTACAGGCGTACTGTGATATGTAGCCGAACCGTTTGAGCTAAATCTATTTTGAGGAAGACTTAACTGATCATCAAACTCCATGAAAAGATACCACTTATTGACTTATGAAAGAAAAAGCAAAATCAAAAGTTTCAAACTAGCGCGAGCGCTTACCGCTCAAATCCGCCTTCAATTCCAAATCGGTTTGAAATCTGAAATTATAAAAGGAACAAAGTACTTAATAGGACTTTTTGTCATGAATAATTTTCGTATAAAGTTTAATAATTGTCCTCCAATCGTTCCTCACCTCCGTTCGAGTGGCGAGGAGAGGAATTCAACACGATTCCGCACGGGCTGACGACGATTTGTGCCGAAACTCAATCCGGCCGGAATCGAGTTACTGACGCAACTCGCTTCAAAGTCGCTTTTAATTCGTTCATTTGCATCCTTTGGAACTTACTAAAGTGATTTATTTATCGGTGTTTTTAGGGATAATTCGGCAAATATAGATTTTTTATTGGATTTGGATATAACAAGGTAATAAGTGCAAACTTTTCAGTAGTTTTTTTATGAGAATGTGGTTAAGCCGTTGGTCCTGGCTGTCATTCGTGGAACTTTGACAGTCGTTACGGGTCGTCAGAAGACCGAGAGTCTGACAACCTATATTACCAAGAGTATAGTATTACCCAGTAACTGGGTTGTGGAGATCAGATAGGCAGTCGCTCCATGTAAAATACTGGTACTCAGCTGTATCTGGTTAGACTGGAAGCCGACTCTAACATAGTTTGGGAAAGGGCAGGCAGATGATATGTGAAAGATGATGAAGCTTAGAAAGACGTGAACACAAAGACGATGACTAAAAGTAGAATAAATACGGAAATAGAATTATAAGATGATGATTATGACGAAAGTATAGTAGGCGGCACGTGAGTGGAAACAAAACCAGTATCCCTCCTAACCAGTAACCTCTTATTCTAAGGAAACTTCGTATTACGCTAGTCGAGCTCAAGGTAAAATTGTTGCCACGTGTTCGACTGTACAGTCACGAGCAAAAGTATGTATACACTCGGCTTTATTCAAAAGCGGTTACTCCTTTATTTTTTAACGAAATTTTATGTTGTTACGAACATAGCATTTTCGAACCCATAGGTTTATGTAATGTATCGTATTTCAACGCTGCATTCGTTATTTCATGAAAAAATCGCATTTGAAAGTTGCCAAGTGTTGACATATTGGTAGTCGTGACTGTACAACCAATACCAAAAGTAATAACCACAAACATTTCTCTAACATCGCTCCACATACCAACGAGTTACCGATAGTAGTTACCACTGGACTCCAATTTGTGGCAGTTAGGTAATACGAATCGATTCCACGGCGAAATTAATTCCCTTAATATCATTGAAACTTGTTCTAAGTCTAGAATTGATTCGATGGTACTAAGTTGGACTGTTACAGAGCATGTTTGTGGAGCCAAATGGGATAAGTTTAGATTCGTTTTATTTGATGGCTTTAGAAATTGATGTGTTAGGATTATATGGAGAGTTTTAAAGCCAATTACTATTTTCTATTTATTTTGTACATCATCACGTCAAGGCTGTCTTTCGCTGAAAACCAGCGCTGGGGCTCTGTCTCAGATAGGGTCGTAGCATTATGCTGAGCGATGGCTGTTTTGCGTAGATGTGACGCTTATTTTCCACCAACCTGTTCATTTTTGTGTTTTTTCTCTTTGTCATGTTTACCATAAATAACCGTATTTTCTTTCTTTCTTACTTCTACTATCAATGTATTACTATCTTGAGTATTGGGACATTTAATCGGTGGGATTTATTGAACGCGACAAAGGGTCTCAATACGATGTAACTTCAGTTATAGGCAATAATACATTGGTAGATTGGTTCAATGAAGCGATTTTATTAAATCTGGAAGTCATTTTTGCCTCTTCATCCGTTGCAGTTCTATTAGATTAAATTATTGAAGTATGCTTCAGTATATTGACGAATGTTACTTTGCCTGTGTTTATCATTATAATAACTCTGGTAGGAAACCACAGTATATTACTATATTGCCTTATACAAAACTTTATGTTCTTCTGATTTTTCTGTATCACCATTTTTTAATCACCACCTTTTCTTTTACTTCCAGGCATGTTCAAACATGAACAAGTGCGTATGCGATCGTGGCTGGACAGGCCCCGACTGTTCGCACCACGACGCGCTCCCCCCTTCCCCCACCCCCTACGTACCCGAGAACAGCACTAAAGCTTCCTACAACATGACCAAGAAGGAAACACCGTATGGTGAGTCGAAACCAGTTACATAAGCTTTAGTTAATAAGGCTAGAATTAATATTAGCTAGAAATATATTTGTGTCATATTCTAGGGATGTTTGAAGAATATATCCAACTTTTTTGATGAAATTAAATATTTCATAATGTTGGCAAAATAATTATAATAAATATGACGTCTACCAATTTAATATAAAAAGTTAGTTGCCATGACAAAAATACAAAAAAAAAAACAAGTCATTCATTTTTCATAAAATATTTAACTTAACAAAAGAAACTTGTCTCTTTTTGACGATAATAGTTTTAGATTTTAGATTAAGATCTTAGTTTTAAGAAAATTTAAACCTTTGTATAATTTGGCCCTTCTTTATTTATTTATATTTTCTACTGTTATTTATTTATACTACTACTACTTCTCTACTTCTATTTATCTATTGCAGACTTATCTTACCTATATTACAAAGTGGTTTATTTAGAAATACTGTTACCACAATTTTGTGTGCCGATTATCCCGTTTTTATAATCAACCCAAAACTAAATCAATAAACCAAGGAAAAATTCGGAATACCCATTTCATTTTAACAAAAATACTGTTCTAAACTCTTGGGTGCAAAAACATATTTTTTGTTAACCAGCCTTCGCTGGTGCCAGAAAATTATAAATCAATCAGTGGGGATAGTGGTCAAACGCGTTTTTTTTACAATATAAAACACCATAGGGGTTTTTTTAATCGCTTTGGTACGGAACCCTAGCTACATGGGAATTATTGACGCTGATGAAGATCCAAATTACATTTAACACCTGTTCAAAGACAATTTGCACCAAATACATAATATCGCAAAAATAATAATAAATAAAGTCAACTTTTTCACCTATTTTCTTATGATTTCAAAAACTATTACTACTTCTAACACTTATATAATTTTACTATAATTCATGTTTATGTTTTCAGGTGTTTTTGTACTCTATTCTATTAATATTCCCCCTACTTTAAACTAAATCAATTGGCCATTACATCCGAGCACTGCTTTTCAAAATTACGCTAACCCAAGCGTTTATCGTCGGATCGAGTCGTGAATTGTTAACTTTTGGAAATTGCGATGATCATCAATAGTAAAATGTAGAGTTTACCGAGTCTCATGTAAGATGATGATGTTACTTGTACATTGTCTTTAAATATTTTATGTAGATAGAACCCTTTTTGGAGTCATTTATATTAATAAGTCATTTTTGGGGTTATTTGTAAACCCATTACAATGTCGTTTTTGAACCCATTTTGGGGTCTTTTGCTAACCCATCTAGGGGTCATCTACACACCCATCATGGGGTTATTAACAAACCATTTTGAGCTCATTCATTTGTGTGTTCATCACTTTACGTAAGACTGTCGGTACCCGCGTCGGTGGCCGTGTAGCGCAGGTGCGCACAGTTCGTACACGTGTACAAGGAGCAATGCTCGGAGGGCGCGACGCGGCGGGCGGCGCCGGCGCACTAACGCGCGGGACCCCTCTCTTGCAGGTGAGCACGAGGGGAATAAGATGAGCACCATGAACATGGTGATATTGTTGCTCGCGGTCGTGCTGTCCGTGTTCGTGGGGTTCGCCTGGATGGCGTACTGCTTCAGGTAACGGACGGTAACTCGGTGTTGTCGCACTGTGTGTGTCGCTCGTGCCTGTCGTGTCGTATCGTATCGTGTCGTGTCGTGTCGTGTCGACGCCGACCGCGAGCCCCCGCGGCGCCGGCGCCGGCCGCCCGCCTCGCTGACGTCACGCGACCCGTGACGTCACCGACCGCGCCGGCCGTGACTCACTTCCGTTCTGTTTGGGCGCAGAGAACTACCACGGCTCGAACACGGTTTTCCTCGTGGCGGTGCTCATGTCTGTGGTAGGGGGGGTATTCATAGTATTTGCCCTGAGCGCTCTCTGCTACAGGTCAGTCGTAGTACACAAAAACTTCTCCCTGTGCCTAAGGTTAGTGAGCAGAAAACAGACCAAAGGTAGTCTTTAAGAAGAAATTTAAATCGTCACCTTCGTATACTTGTATGTTTATTTTAGACGTTAGCGTTGGTGTTTCTGTTCGTTTTTACGTCGGCGATTGGTTTTCATTTACTTTATTATTTTTCCTTTTGGACATACGTTCTTTATGTCGTTTACTTTGTGGTCGTAGAGTTAGAGTTGGCGGGTGGCGCGTCGGCCTGGCTGGCGCGCCACAACTGCATTTGATCTGTGGTTCTGTGTCCGCGAGCGGCCGGGCCGCGCGGTACTCGACGAGGCCGCGCCGTCCGGCCGCCTCGCTGCATGCCGACAAGGCTTTCCTCGTTGTACTCGAGACACCTCGACTCAAACCCTTAAGATTCTGGGCTCTTGGATGTATGCATTGGCTTATGTGAACTGTGACTCGTTTTCGTTTCCTTTCTTGGTCGGAGCTCGCGTCGCCGGGCGCTCTACTCGGCCCGGCGGCGCGCTCGCGTCTATATCTTCCGATGTGTCACTCATACGTTTGCGCGCGAGTTACAGATCTGAGACCGCTCCACACGGTACGTGGTGTTGTGCCACGCCGAGGTATGTACAGAACAGTTACTATGAAACCGGAGAAGATATAGATCGCTCGACTCTAACGTCACCAATCACTTACCACTACCACTAAATTCTATTAACTTATGCACGAGAAGCGAATGTGCGATGCACGGATTCTTCTTTCAAGCAGCTGTCTATCTAGTTAGCAACGCCTAATGTTACATTTAAGACTCAAGGATCTTTCCAGCAAACAATGCTAACCTTTGCTAAGCCAAGCAGAAATTCTGTATTTTGCTTCTGGAAGTAAAACATGTACCCCGATGTCCCCCGCTTTTATTTTACTGGAAGGAGCCTACAATCACTAAGCTAAGATCGATCTCTTGATAATAATTTCCATGTGACATCATTTCCCATGAGGAATGAAACGAAAAGTTGATTCTAAAGTCCAATTCAAAAATTTATAAGAGAACTTTGTTTTTTGTAATATCCAAAAGCGCCAGTCTTTGCTGTCAAATCAATTTTTAAATACTTTTGAGGAACAGAAGGTGACCCTCAAAACAAAATCTTTTCCTAGAACCTCTTTCACGTTTACCACTAAACTTTGTCATCATTTTTGTGGCATTCAGAACTCTGGGTACCTATAAAATGATATCTTATCATCTTCTATTCCTCGCCTTTGGTCCTCGGTGACGACAGCACCTGTTGTACGTCACCGACCTCCGATTTCGTAAACTTTATCGATTGATCTGAGTGTGCGTTCCCCCGCCACGCCTGCCTCAGGAAAAAGAGTACGTCACGGAAATACGACCCGCCTTACGTCAAGAAGCCGATTGCGAAGAGTTTCGCAGCAGGCTCCACGACCTCCAACAACTCACAGGAAGACATCTCCCTGGACGGAGGGAAGATGCACTCCTTCAATAATACGTTTAGGTAGGTTTGAATGGTTGAAGACGTTTGGGAAAAACTTAACGATGCCATTCAAAAAATTGAAAAGATAAATATTGTTGAAACATTATATGGTTCCTTCATAAATTCTAATAATATAAATGGCAGCATTATGTTAAAATCCAAACGGCTACTTTTGAATTAAGTTCCTTTTGTATGTCTTGGTGTCTATAACTAAAATGTTTTAAATTCCTTCAAAGGTATTATTAAACTCCAAATCTTTTATTTTCTTTAAACTAAACAACTATATAACTTATTTTTCTGTAAATTATAAGCCCCTTTAATTTCTCCGTCTACGTAGTTACCCATTTCCCAAATGTTTTCAAGAAACTTTTGGTTCAACCGAATGTTTTGCTGGTTCAATTCTGGTGTCCAAATGTTTTACCGTATTGCCAAACGTAGTAATAGATAGATACGGTAAATGGGTGGCTACGCGATATGTGTCCTTAAATTAAAATTTTCTTTCCTCTTTTTAACGGAACTCGTCTACTCAAAGAAATCTTTTAAGGTATGTCGAAAGCTTCGCGTGGATTGGACTGCGCACCGCTGTTTATTTCCGCTCACACGATTTTCGCTTTTATTACACTGAGCTTAAGTCCCAAACGCTTTGGACTAGAGCAGGTCTTTGAGCAAACTTTGCAATTTTTATTTGTGTGTTCACAACATGAGAGAGCACTCACACAAAACACGCTTTTCTTTATCCATTTTGGTTGATAGAAAAAAAGAGATTAGTCCATACTTAGCCACACTTTGCACCTCAATTTCTTCTTATTTTACATTCCTAAGTATACAGATTTTCAGAACATTATTAGGTACATAATATGTGAATAATTTGCTAAACTACATACCACATTGCAGTCTCAATTAGAAAGGCAAAATCACATGAAAAGTACATGCTTTTTGGGTCACTCCAACCATTTTTATGATGTTTTTCGCGTTGGTATCATAACATAAATTGACATCTGACGCTGCATCATAGTACTATTAATCATAAAGTACGGCAAGAGGATATTTTCTAAAAGCTATTTATATGTACAGTCGTGGAGACTCGACGCGTGTGATCTTCCGGCATGGCAACCACATGTCAGGCTCTGGCAGTAGCAGTAGATATCCGTAAGTGCAATTTATATCTTCAAATGGAAATGACCATCGAAAAAATAAATCCAGTACCTTCTTAGATTTCCAGGCAACTCCACGATCAAGTCAGTGTAATAAAAGTGAAATTGCATGGAAACCTCTGAAAGACCAACCGATATTAATCATTCTTTTAGTTCGTTCGTTTTCGGGAATGGAAATAAAATTATCCTTTCTGTTAATAGGCTTTGGTTGGATCCCTAGATCATGGCTTTTTTCTATTATTTCAGAGATCACAAGCAAATGAAACGAGTTCACTCCGGCAGCGAAGATGAGCCGACACATTCAGGTGAGTGTATTTTTTTTGTGGTGTTCTTTTTAATAAAATATAATTTGTGTTTCTGCATTCATAACCCCTGTTCCCTTGATCACAAGATCAGAATGTTTAATAGATAACTTAACAAAGTTCTTCTTCCTGTTATATGGTAGTTGAACTTCCAATACACATATTTTGCTTTCCGACTTTGAACCACGCTCTTGTCAAATACATGTTTTAAACATTCCCCCACCTGAATTTCCAGGTGAAGAAGACATAGCGTTCATCGACGTGGCCGCCAACTCGATGGCAAAGCTCCCAGAGAAGGGGATCCTGAAGAAGCACGGCTACGGGGCCGTGGACGGCAAGGACAAGTGGGGCGATGACTCGCAGTCGGAGCAGCTGGAGGCAGGCTCGCAGTCTGATGGACAAGAACCTGCCGGAGCCGTCGCTGATATGGAATATAAGTTTAAGGTGAGTTAGGAGAACGATTGGCGTGTTTTGGACGTTTTTGGATGATGCTGATGAAAGGAATGGTTGGGAAATACTAGGATTAAAATAGTGGCTTTTAGTCTTGATTAAGACGATAAAAGAGACCGTAACTTGGGATAACAGAGGACTTGAATGTCTTTAAATGGCTATGTGTATGTTCTTTGATATTATAACTGACAAACGCTCTGTAATAACATAAAACATTACTAACTTCCACTTCTGCCACTTTCAGGACCTGAACGGCTACCACGAAAACATAATCGTGGCACTAAAGACTGCAGCAGCCCAGCGTGCCAGTGCCGGCGCGGCGGGCGGCTCGGGAGACCTGCGCGCGCTGCAGGAGTACGAGTACAAGAGAGAGCGTGCGCCCTCCGCTGAGAAGATACACGAAGCCGAGCTCCGTCGACAGAGAGCCGGCGACGATGAAGAAGATGAGCCGCCACAGTGCGGGCCTATCAGGATCAGGAACCTTGAGGACCTCATCCGACAGCTGGAGCACCACTCCAGCAGGCACATGAGCCCCTCCGGCTCCGAAGACATCAGAATGTCGGAGACGGAGGCCGATAGACATTATAGAATTGAACCTGGGGATATGGCATCTTCGTACGTACTTTTTTTTGTAAATCCATACTATCCCTCTGGTCACATTACACGCTACCGCTACCGCAACCGCTTGGCGATGTCTCGAAAACCAAGTGGCCACTCGGACCCCATGGCCCTAGTGTTTCAACCCCAACCGGCTCGAACATATTTATAACTCCCAATATCATTGGAATATTTTCGCCAACCTAATTTTTTTTAATTTGATTTTACTATTAAATGGTCGCTACCTAATGTTTCATTAGTTAACTTCCAATTAAAGTTGACAGCATGTCCGATGATGCAAAATTTATGTCTGGAGACGATAGATACGATATTACGACTAACCAATCTTATTCTTCTCTGGCTACTGTCGCTTAAAAAAAATGTATTTATACCACCAAAGAAAAAAAAATGTTCTCCTTGTATGTACCATTTTTAAAAGACCAGAACTGACGTTAAAAAGATGATCACAGTCAGATTGGTTAGTGTGTATAAGTATAGTACACATGGGCAATAAACCAAAAGATATGACATTTTCCAAATTAGTGCAGTTTAACAATTTTACATGTTAAACTTCAATTCCTATATTACTTGATCTCACTACTGACGACTGTACATTAAGCCACTTGTGTATTACAAAGGCAACTCCACCATATGTATCTTCTCTGTCTTTCCTGTGTTAATGATAGTCACTAACGCTATGTTCCGTATCCATGTCCAGCCATGTTTCATTGATAATAGTCACGTATACATTGCATTTAAATACCATCATGCGCCCTAATTGCGGAACACACTTTCAATCACTATCTGAATAATTTTGAAGGATATTGCTAATCCATTGCTTCATATATTTGCAACAACATACAACATAAATAACGCAATGTATGTTGTTGAACTGTCAAAATTAAAGTCATCGCTACTGTTAGTGTGTTACACAATCACCCCGCTGTTTAAGATTGAGTCATGACGATGACTCTGTCTTTATCTGTTTCCAGTCGATGCCGCGGGCGCATCGGCGGCGGCGAGGAGGAGTCGCGGTTCGGCTACCCGCGCTTCCGCGGCTCCGGGCGCCACCACGGGCCGCTGTTCGCCGGCGCCGCGCCGCCCGCCGCGGCCGCGCTGCCCCCGCACGCGCCGCACGCGCCGCACGCGCCGCACGCCCCGCTGCCGCCGCACGCGCCGCACGTGGCGCACGCCGCGCACTCCCCGCACGCGGCGCACGCCGGCCTGCCGCCGCACGCGCGCGCGCCGCCCGACGACGACGCGCTGTACGAGACCGCCGACGCCGAACGTCTGCGGGACGCGCCCGACAGTGAGAGGTGAGCGTCGCTTCTGATTATGACCGGCTTTTTGCTGGACTCTCACTCCCAATTGGCTATCAGACCGCACAGGTTTTTGTTTTCAAATTCTGTTAGGTTACTCACTGCACAAATATAATTTCGATAGACGTGGAAATGATGCGTGAAGATAATATACTTAGGTCTGAGAATTGGACCTTGAAGTACACCAATCTTTACTGACTATCGCTAAATTGTAAAGCAGCATATTATGTTATATTAAAAGTTTTTCTTGTAAGAAAATAAGAAATGACAAGGACACATTTTTATTACTGATCAGTGCGCTGTGTGTGGTTAACACAGTCAAAAGCTATCAACAAATCATGAAAAATGATATTCACTTTGAACTTAAAATTATTTACATTTAGCTTTAATTTTCGAATTAGAATCATTTCCACGTCGTCACCACTCACTTTATAACTACACTGACACACTGGCCGGCGCGCTGCGCGGACTCGGGGCGCCCTGGCTCCCGGAGCCCTGGGGCGCTCGGGGTCCGGGGGGCTGCGCCGCGCCTCGACTCTCCGTTCCTCTTCTCTATCATTTTCTAGTGATGAATTTATTCAAGCTCAACAACAGTTAGCCCGGTGGGCGAGTGAGGAGGCGGTGGGCCCGACCCCGCCGGCCCCGCGCGGGTACCTGCCGTCGCCCGACAGCTCGGCGTCGCCGGCGCCGCCCGCGCCGCCCGCTTCCTTCCCCGAGTACACGCACTGACGTCTGGGGCCTCTCCGCGCGTCCTAGGCTACTAGATATCGATGTATCCGGCTCTGTCTGCACTGTTAGGGTAAGCACGTCGACTAGTTAACCGTTAGTAAGAAACACCATAATTATATTCACGCGTAGTTAATCTAATAAAGGTATAGTGATCGGACGTAGGGCCGGCGCGCCGCCGCTTGTGAATACGTAGTTATCGTTAGCGAATCAGTGACTTGTAAATATTATTGACCTATGAAGTACGTATTAAGTGCACATAAAAGATATTCATATGACTGAACTTGTAACGTACTCATAAACGATTTAGAGTTACAGTCGAATGTAAGTCTCGATTGGAAGTGTTGCCTGTCGCGCCGCCGCAGGGTGGCATCTGTTACGTTGACGTGTTTCATATTATATTCGTTCATTCAATCAATACGCTTTATAACCACCACGCCCTGGCGGTGGTGCGGCAGATCGTATGTCTAAAGTAACTTTAAGTACTCATCGGTGTATGAACGTAGCGTTAAGTGAAACTGTACGGTGCCGAGGTCCTCCGACGCGTCGAGCTCGATTTCGTTTCACTTCCGACAGACGAAGCTCAAGTAGCTTGCAAATTAGATAGGCGATTAACAAATTGAGCTAATTCTTAAGCGAAGCTTTAATGTAACACAATGTTAGCGGGAGAGGCGAGGGCTGAGCTCGACGTCGCGTCTAGACGTCACGTTGTCCTAGACTCTAGGCTCTAAAGTATCATTCGCTGGTGGTTGTAGTTAAGTTGTCTGAGTTCGTCTCATCGTCATGTCAGGAGGTGGGCGACATGCAACCGTCCCCGGAGAGCAACAACTATCGCTTTCATACTGTTATCACCTCTCCGAATATACGCCCAACTTCGTGTTCCATTTGTTACGATCGCGATCTTGACACGATTATGAACACCAATGAGTTCATCACCGCATCCTTGTGTTATAGTTCCAATGTGTTGTGTTCGCGTCAGTGAGTAGACCTGTAGACAGTTCAGCGATCTCGTATCACCGTGCACGACATAGTGACATAACTTAATTAGCGATTAACGTACACATATTCTAAAACCTAAATGTGAATAAAAGTTATTTCGATTTTATCAGAATATCTATTATTATTGTATTGACTTAAAACGAATTTATGCCGATACAGTTAGAAGTGGACGTATGTTAAAGAAATATGTTATAGTTTTCAAGTTTATTTTATTGTGATAATTTAGAAAGTTATCGTTTGATTCGCGTTTACGCTAGGCTAGGTGGCCCGGCCACGGATATGAACTCATTATGTAGTTGACTTACAGTTAAATTATTGAATAATGATGTAAAGTGAGCGGCCGTGTATGGTTGCATAACACTACGATGTTCTCTGGCGATGTCAATGTCGCCTGTTTTCGTAATTATTCTCCTAGATAATCGTTAAACCTTAAGTAAGTCTAAATAGGAACTATGAACACGTACAGGGTAGATGTTTTTGCAATACTCTGTGACTGGGTGTGGCACTCGCCGGCCTCAGTGCAGGGTCCGTTGCGACTCCCGAGGCCACTCGATATTGTAAGCGAGTCGCCGACGTACCTTGCACTGCATCGTCTGTCACTATCTCGCTCCGGCAGCACGTATCGTGTCTGTCACTACCTGTCGTCCAGTGTGCCCCCGGGGCCGGAGCAGTGCGAGTGCGGAGCACCCAGTAGGCGTCGCGTGCGCGCGTCCTGTGCGGCGCGCGGTGCGGGGCGCGCGGGCCGCTTGCCGCGTGTCGCGTGTCGCGCGTGTCGCTCGTGTCACGCCGCGCACCGCCGCCTGCACGCGTAGGCCTAACACGTCAATTGCGACCGGCGACCGACGCCGCCATTGCTCACGGTAGTGCTCTGTTCTTTATACGAATTCTCGTAACTAATGTATCGGAGTTAGTTTACCGTGCTGTGCTATGACGTCATACCCGGCGTCGTCACACACAGCGCTGTGAAATGATCAACTGTGGAACACTTAACTTATCACAGGGCTGTTCTGTGAACTATGTCGTGGGGACTTAACTTGCGAGAGTGCTATAATATGTTAATTAGATCTAGATACTAACTGTTTTTATTTGACAACGTGCATAGCACAGTCACGGGCAACCAGCAGTAAGATTTGTATGTATCGAACCGTAATTAATCGTGTACCTACACTGAATATTGAATGTTTTGTACTTATAATAAAGCGGCGCACAAGCAACGAGGAATGGCTCAATAAAATGAAGTTTCGTATCCTCAATCGCGAAGTTGCGACGATTCGTAGGAACGGTTCACCACTACCGAACTATTGATTTAGAAAATGTTAAACTTAAGTGATATTATATAATATAATAAAAATACGAATTTTAAACGAAAAAAAAACGTTAAGACGTTGTAATTTTTTCCGTTTGATTTGTCCTGTAAATAAATTTGCTATATGATTTACTAAATGAATGTAACATATTATTAATGAAAAAATAGATGACACATTTTGAGTGTTTGTTTCTTTACTTTATTTTCCCCTTAATATTATTATCATACAATACATTAGTATTGGAACCACCAAAGATGAAGAGAAAATGAATGAGAAATGGGATAAAAATAATACTGAAAGGCATTTTAATTTTGCCACAATATAACCCTATTTATGTTCAGCCAGAAAAGCGGATGGACACAAACACTATAGGAGAAAGTACTTGATGGATCACTGGTCGTACCTTCGCTGTTTGGAAAGAGGCCTTGCCCCGCAATGAGGGCACTTACAGGCACATTATTTACGATAGTCCGAACACATAAATCTTATAGTATAAAACTTGAAACAACCAATGTTTTGCCTGATACAGTCAAGACGTTGAACTACACAAATATACATACAAGCAATTAATTCATTGGGCTTTGAAAATGAAACAGAAGGTAGGTATATTTTTTTTTTTATTAATAAGTAGGTACACATTTTATATTATAAGACTAGACTCATCAGTTGTTATTTAAAAACAAAACCAACATCTTCCTGAATACGTCACTGGTGACAGCAGAAAAACATAATTGAAAGTAAATTACTAAAATAAAATATAAGTACTAAGAAGGAATCTAAAACGAAATAGTCGTATCAGTACTCTCACTCCTTCGTTTAATCAAAAACCTGGCAAAATCATCTTTCTCTGCATCAAACGTGGCGATCCTTTCGCACTGGGCTGCTGTGGCCGCCTGCTGGATCTGTTCACCATAAGCCTTCACAGTCTCTCTCTTCTGTTCCACCAAATACTTCCTGGACTCCATGAGAACCACTGCGTCGTCACGCGCCATCGACCACACACTCGGCTTCACACGAGGTAACATGTTATGACCCACAAATACTCCATGGAACAGACCCTGGAACTGGGGCTTATGAGGATAATGCTCCAATGCTGAGAGAGACAAAAAGTGTACCTTCCCATAATCTACATTTATGTAAGTATCCCGATCTTCACGTAATAGTAACGGAGCTTCAGGTCCGCTCTCAGATATTTTCGCATCTATCTGCGCGAGCACCACCATACCTAAATTCTTTTCTGTTTCCAAGTTCAAAGCGGCGGCGTCAAATTCTTGACGATTTTCTATTTCGTAAAGCATTCTCATTACATTTCTTTCCGCGATATCCGTTGCACGTTTGTAATTGACACCGTGCGAGGATTTCAACATATCCGTATCTTCACAGTTGAGACCATACCCTATATATGGAGATGTTACTATGTCTCCTAGGTAACCCCTGTGGAGATATCTGTCACCGCACTTATAAACACCTGCAGCAAGGCTCACATTCGGTCGACACACTTCCGTTTCAAGCCATGTAAAAGCCACACCGTGTTCACGAAAATGTTTGTATTCCGGATAACAAATCTGGCTTCCAATTTCCTTCATCCTCATATGGTAATCCCAGTCGTACACACCCATTCTGGAGTCGTATCTTATTCCAAGACTATGTCTTACACGGTGTTCCCAGAGCTCGCAAGCATTGAACTGATTAGTGTTACCGGTAGTCCAGAAATTGATGAGGTTTTCCATGTAATCGCGTTCGCGATACTTCATCTGCTCAATGGAGACGCTGGGTAGCAGGCAGTTCATGTACTCAGGGTTAGTAACCATGCCGGTTAACTGACGAGCCTTGGCGATCAAGTACCTTGACGTGGCAGGTCGCAACAACATATTACCGTAGACTTCCAGGTAGCGTCGGGTTTTCTCCAAGAGACCACATCGTGTTGTCTTCTCCAGTGCCAACGACGTGAGGAGGAGCTGTCTCGCCACCAGCTCAGGGCATCCATCGACGACAAACAAGTTCATGTAGCGCCTGGTTTGTCGGTAAGCTTGCGCCAACGTTTTGAGGAGATGTCTTCCATCGCAGCCTCCGATGACGAGGAAGTTGAGCTCGTATGCATTCTTATCGCCATATTTTAGGTACTCTTCTTGCAAATCGATAGCAGGACTGATGCCCCAGAACATTTTGTGTCGTCCCCTCGGCTGACAGATATGGAATGAAATTCATTGTCATGGCGACGCTCAATGGAGCATGTTTAGTAGGCGAACGGGGAGTTGCCATGGTTACGATCTATTTATGCACTCGGCCTACGGGTTGATTGGCGTGCGAACGGCTCGCCACCGCACCGCACCGCAAAGTATGCATACATATATTAGATTATCGCTAATTAATAATATCGTGAAGGTCCTAGATAGTCGCTCGAGTGGCAATAAGGTGAGGTATCGATTATACGGGATGGGTAGCATGCCTGTAACGTGGGTAGGTAATCTATTTTTAATACGTAAGAGGCGAGAAAGTTGTAAACATTAAATAAGGTCATAGCAAAGACATTTAAATATAAGGTTATACGTCCACCGTCAAAGTGTACGGGATAAATATGCCTCTTTTCAAAAGGAACCTAATAATTGATGAGCACAAAAAGCCACCAACTGGCGTTCTATTGAGCTATTCGTGCTGCTGCACCAACGTAACTTCCTGTTCAGAACCTGGTAAGTATATGACGACATTTCCTAAGTAGGTAACATAAAAAATACCTATATGATAAACACAATGCCATTTTTTATTAAATTAAAAAATGTGGTAAAGTGGTAATAACAAAAACATACCAACACAAACCATCGCGGGTTTGACATGCAGCGGTATCAACTATCGAGAGTCGGTGCCGCGACATACGTTATTATATATTTTATTTTTACAATTTAATTGTACCTCTGAACAGTTATTTTCTTTCATAGCATTACAGATCTCGATAGGTACAGTCACGAGCAAAAGTATGTTTGACGGCACGGTTGGCACAGTGGTTAAGCGATTGACTGCTGCGCTGCGTGTCGCGGGTTCGATTCCCGCACGGAACAAATATTTGTATGACCTACATGTATTTGTTCCGAGTCTGGGTGTTTTTCTATCTATAATATGTATGTATTTACAAAAAAAAAAATGTATATAAGTAGTTTATCAGCCATCTTGTTACCATAACACAAGCATTAGGTTGCTTAGCTTGGGACAAATGGTGCTGTGTGAAATGTCCAGGGATATTATTATTATTATATATTATTATTATATATTATTATTATTATTATGTATACACTTGGCTTTAGTCAAAAGCAATTTACTCCTCTAATATTGAATGAATTTTTATGTTATTTATTACGAACATAGCATTTTCGAACCCATACCAATGCATAAATGTGTAAGCTGTCACGCCCTTTATGCCTGGAGGCTTTTATTTGGGTAGTAAGTTTTTTTTAAATTTACATTTTAATTAATTATTTTTTAGCTTGAGTACGTATAGTTTTTATTATATTTGTTGGTATATTGGCGTGGCTAGCTGACATATTATGGCAAATAATTAAATTTTATGTTCTGGTTTTGTAATGTTAATTACCGAACATAAGTACCTAGTATTGTATACATTCGTATTTTTTTTAAATTGAACAGACAGCTGTGCTGCTGGGGAGTTTGTTGCGCCACTTCTTCTTCCCAGCGATAGCACTAGGAAGTGGTGAAGGGCGGGCGTTTTTGGGGGACTGTCTTTTGTAATTTTGACGTTCAAGAAGTGCTGATTCTCAGCCTAATTTGAATAAATGACTTTTGATTTTGATTTTGATTTTGATTTCATAGGTTATGTAATGTGTCGCAACGTTGCATTCGTTATTTCACGAAAAAATCGCAATTTAAAGTTGCCCAGTGTTGACATATTGGTGCTCGTGACTGTACATGATTATAATAGATGGTAGCATGCGGTCCCACATCACTGATGTGGGACCGCATGCTACCATCTATCATCATCTCTACGTGGAGTGTACGAAGGCCTACATGGTATTTACGCGTTGTCTACATTATATAATATGGAGATGTCACCCAGGTAGCCTCTATGGGATTATCATTTGCACAATAAACACTTACAATGAAGAACCTACTTTCGTTAATCAGGATTGTTGAGCTCAAAGCCACACTGGCGTTCGGTTGAGCCTTGAGCTATTCGTGCTGGTCCACCAGAAATCGGTGATTCCTGGTGATCCGTGTCAGAATGTGGTAAATATAGCAGATCACTAGGAATGGACTATGTGCAAGATGATATGGCTATAAAGAGAGTGACTACCGAGATGACGACTAATAGAGAAGTTTGGAAGAAAAATACATTTTGCGCCGACCAGGAATAAATTGGGATAAGGACAGGGGAATGATGATGAATACCCGAATAGCTTTAGCGTGGCAATAGCGTTCACTGACCCACCTACATTTTCTAGCATTATTTATTTCAAAAACTGAAATAAAATCCGTTAACGTCCTGAATGAATATTAAATCTTCAACATGTTCTAATAATGACAAAAACATAGGTACGTCGGCAAAAGAGATAAGTAACCAGGGCATCGGATATAGTTGAAGTTTAGTAAGAAACCGTTGGATATTATTTAATGAAATTTAATTTGATAAATAAACTGTTTGTTTTCTATTAATGAAATTAAATTTCATTCGAAATCATCCATCGGTTTCTTGCCAAACTTCAACTATATCCGACGGCCCTGGTTACTTATCTCCTTTGGTGACCGTACATAGGTGTTTGGATTCCTACGGAGAGATATTGAGGAAAGGGCAATGACCGCTATTTTCAGGCTAAAACGATTCGGGTATAGCAGAACACATACCATTGTAATAAAACACATGCGTTAACTTAAAATAGTTTTATTAAATAATTTCATAGTATAGTAAATGCCTCTGTGATTATAAATATTTAACTATCAAAAATAGTACAATTATACTGACCAGTAAGACAGTGCTCGAGCATTCAAAGTTGCAAATAGTATTATGAATCGGTTATTATGAAGAAAGCTGAACCTAATGTGTGCATCGCAATTTTTTTTTTTTAATATTATTCACATAACATCACGCCTAAAATCCCCGAAAGATTTGACAGAGGTGTACCCATAGTACACCCACATTTCGTCGGTTATGTTTAAGTCCCATGTAATAAAGAGCAAGCCTTTTGCCATCGACGGGGTACAGTCACGAACACCAATATGTCAACACTTGGCGACTTTCAACTGCAATTTTTTCGTGAAATAACGAATGGAACGTTGAAATACGACACATTACATAAACCTATGGGTTCGAAAATGCTATGTTCGTAACAACATAAAATTTCAATAAAAAATAAAGGAGTAGGTACATCGCTTTTGAATAAAGCTGATTGTATACATACTTTTGTTCGTGACTGTACATATCAAGACTCCGGCCTGCTCATGAGAAATTCCCGATAGAAATACCCAAAAACACTTTACCCGAAAGCTAACTTGGGAATTATTATTATAAAAAATATATTATATTCTTCAGAATGGCCAGGTGCGTAGTACTGGCAACCGGCTTGCGTTTATGACCTGAAGGTCAATTCCCGTAATTAAAAACGTTCAAAATCTAGTCGCAATCTCATCTCAGCGACAATCAATGTCAAAAACTTGTCAAGACTGTGAAGAAATTAGAGGTATTTTTGACAGATTGACTGTGAACGTTCTTAAAATTACGAGAATTGTCCCTCAGATGTACCTACAGTTAGAGATAGGAACGTTTCAGTGTGGACTGATTAAATATTTAACCGTAAATTATCCGTGATATGTTGCCTGGATTTGCTGAAATCAGATTTCTGGGAAAAGAAATGCAAATAAGCTTTATACTCGCTCATAAGTTATAAGCAACGTTTTTTGTACGCTAGATAGAGTTCAGTTAAGTATTAAAAGGTAGTTATGAACGTAAACGAGGCATAATATTAGGGTCAACAAATTTGAATATGAAGAGAATGTCTTCTGGTCGTTTCTATTATCTATTTTGTTCTTTATATACAATCTACTAGATTTATATTTACAGTTTTACTATACATAAGTATTACATTCTTTCAAACTACCTCTCGAAGTAAAGGTTTCTGCCCACCCAGGTGTATAAGGTCGTGATACCTCGAGCGTGAAAGTCTGTGTTTAAAAAAAGAACACTAACAATGCCCTTGGGGTGCCTCGGTCACACTATTATTTAAAAAAAAAAATATATGTATTTTTATTTTATGCTTTTATTTGTCGTTGTAAGTCGAGTTAACAATTTCTTACACCTCACTGGGCAGCTGCCATTGTGTTTTCAAATATTTTTTTTAGTTAAAACTATTCGCATAGCATAGATTTTCTTAATACGAATATTTTTTTAATTTTATATTTGGTATCAACTACTAAACTAAAACGATTATTTATATTGAAATCATAGTTCTTTGTCCCTTTAGCATAATGTATGCAAGTAGAAGATTAATGAAATATTTAAAAACATTTTTTTTTAATCGTATGTTTAGTATAACTTACTATTTACACCTGTTTGTCTAACAGTAAGCGACATTTTAAAAAATGCCTAAATAAAAGCGCCCTGTTGGATTTTGTACGCTCGGCTCGGCACCGAGAGTTGAAAATTCAACAGCGTTTTTTTGTTTAGGCATTAATTTAGGTGTCAACTAGCGTTAGTGAAAACCGGCATTAGTCTTCAGTAGAACCACAAAACTAGGATATTTCAATTAATTGTGACCTTTTATTTAAACTATGTTTAACATAACAAAATCAATACTACATTACATAGCTTATAGAGTACTCAGTACTACATAACTAAGTTCTAAGGGGCTTATTTATAAACGTTGCTTAAAGTTAAGAGACGTTTATACGTCAAAAATGTATGGTTAAACAGTCGCTAATCACTACTTCTCTACCAACCCGCACTGGGCCCGCGTGGTGGATTACGGCCCACTCCCTCTCACAGAGAGGAGGCCCGTGTCCCAGCAGTGGGAACATTATAGGCTGATTATGCTAATCACTACTTAACATTAAGCAACGTTTATGAATAAACTCCTAAATGTGCTAATACATTATTAGCTCGTTTACTCAAAATATCAAACTAGCATATATCTAGGTATAAATTTATTATTTGGTAACTATCTTTGATGCTTACCTTTGCGTCCCGTTACAACCTAGAAGCTATAGTTTACAAATAATCAGTCATCTGACTGACTATTTTAAAGATAAGCTTGGAACGGAACGCATTTTTAGACACAGACTAGAAAGTGAATTTCATGAAACCTGCCTTGAAACACATAATACTGATATCGTCAGTTATAGGAAATAGGAATATTAATCTAAATAATTTAGCGTTTAAAATCTGACGATATATAGGGTCCGTTCATATTTGCTACGCCCATAACCACACCGCAGCGACAAATATGTAATTGTACACACTATAAATCATAATCTGAATCATTTTGAAGGATATTGCTAAACCATTGCTTCATATGTTTAAAAAAATGTCTGTGGAGCAGACATTTTTTTTCAATGTAAATAACGCAATGAATGTTGTTGAACTGTCAAAATGAAAGCCTACTGATATGTGTTACGCAACTACCCCGCAGGCTTAAAGTTCCATTTACACTTAAGAGCGTTTACAACGTACGGCATTTCATACAAACTTTCAAGTCCTTGTTCTTCGAAAGGCATGAAGCGATTTTAATGAAACTTCATACGCATAAGAGCAGGATACATAGGTCTAAAAAGTTAGAGAACATTTTCGAAATGTCTTATGTAAAAAAAGATAATTGGAAATCTCTGTTTCTATGGAAAATTTAAAATCGGTCGAATTTACCATGTAACACTATTTTTTGAAAATGTTCTCAATTAACTTTTTAGACCTATATATCCTGCTTATGCGTAGGAAGTTTCATTAAAATCGGTTCATGCATTTCGAAAAACAAGGACTTGAAAGTTTGTATGAAATGCCATACGTTGTCAACGCTCTTAAGACCTTTTTCCCGCAGCCACGTTCAACGGACGTTGCGATCGTGTGGTCACGAGTCAGCATGCCTTGACAACAAACGCAACCACTCACAACGACCTACCCACATTACGACCATTTTGCAACCATATTGCGACCACATTTGTCGTTGTGGAATTTCTGTGGTTATGGCACGCCTGAACAGACCCATAGTCTTGTGTATAGCAAGCTCATGATTGAAACATATTTAAATAATACATATTCGTACCTAAGTTCTTTTGGCTAAGATAAACTTGATGATGAATGAGAGAATGAATTCTGTGACATAACTGCCGAGCTATTCTGTAACAATCTCACCGTGAAAACATAGGTGAAGTGGGCTTGAAGTGAGCCGGCAATAGTGTCAATGCCTAACATCGGATGGAATGGTAGCTCACTTCACCTATGTTTTCACCGTGAGATTTTTAAAGAAGACCGGCTGATCAGCAGTGCGATTCTGTAACCATCTCACCGTGAAAAGTTAGGTGAAGTGAGCGTGGAGTGAGCTGTCGTTCCAACTAATGCTAGGGATTGACACTATTGACAGCTCACTTTTAGATTTAGTTTCGTTTCGTTTAGATTTAGTTAATCTTTCAATCGAGCGCACTATAGAGTTGTCTTGTGTTGAACTTGAGCGATATGTTATAATTTGCGTTTATCGACCCCCCTCTGGGGATTTTATTAGTTTCGAATCGGTAATGGAAGATACTCTCAATAGGTTAAAATCAAATAACAAAAGTATTATTTTATGTGGAGATTTCAATATTAATATTTTAGATGTTACTCCATTAAGTATTAGACTTCTCAATCTTTTGAGGTCTTATAATTTAATTAACTTGTTTTTTGAACCTACTAGGATCACAGCTTCTTCGTCAACTTGTCTTGATAATATATTTAGTGATTGTGATGCCAAAAATAAATTAGTGTTAACTGACTTAACGTCCGACCACTGTGGTTTATTAGCTAGCTTCCCCATGCCATTACATAAAAAGCCACATAAACTTGAATGCAGGCCTTATACAGCTAGTCGTTGCAAAATGTTTAAAAATAATATAGCACATAGAATTACACCATCGATAGTAGAACACGAGAATCCTAATGAAATTTATGGTGCCCTTTTTGATGTTGTGCAAAAAGAATACCAATCCACTTTCAAGACCAAAACTATTAACATTAATGGATCCTCTGTTGGCTTTAACCAATGGGCTACTCCCGGTATTTATAAAAGTAGAGCGAGACTATACGAGTTATATGGTTTGAAAAAATACAGGTTTGATACTCCCTTCCTAGAGTATGTCAAACTTATTCAAAATTATTCAAAAAGATTAGTGCTTTTGCTAAATCAAAATTTTTAGGCGATACGATAAAAAATTCTACTAATAAAGTAAAAACCACTTGGAAAATTATTAATAATGAAACGGGAAAATCGGTTAAACAAGAAAAACTACTTGAGATTATGGTCGACAACAAATTAGTTAACAAAGCAGCTGACGTAGCTGAGGCATTTAATGAGTTTTTTGCCAACATACCGATAACTACGACTCGCTCCTTAAATTCGTCCTCGTCTAAAGCTGAAAACCTTTTGCACAGTAGTGTACCTAAATGTAGTCCCTTATTTAGTTTCGAACATGTAACCCCGCGTGATGTAGTTAATGTTTTTAATACACTTAAGTCTAAAAACACCGGTGATTATTGGGGCATCTCCACTAAACTTATAAGTAATATAATAGACATCGTAGCCCCCTATCTAGCTGTTACTTTTAATAAATGTGTTGATTTAGGAACTTTTCCTGACCTCATGAAGAGTAGTAAAGTCATACCATTATTTAAATCAGGTAATAAGAATGACGTTGGCAATTTCAGGCCTATTTCTATCTTACCTGCATTTAGCAAAATATTTGAAAAGTTAATACTCAAGCAGCTGCTAAGACATTTTAATTTAAATAGCCTCCTCCATAATGAGCAATATGGCTTTACAAAAGGTCGTTCAACTACAGATGCGGGTGTTGCTCTGTTGAGACACATATTTGACGCATGGGAGAAATCACAGAATGCTATTGGAGTTTTCTGTGATCTCTCCAAAGCCTTTGATTGCGTGCACCATGACACGCTTTTGCGTAAATTACGTCATTACGGTGTCCAAAACGAAGCTCTCAACGTAATTATTTCGTATTTACATAATAGGGTCCAATGTGTAGATGTTAATGGTGTGAAATCATCCGGGCTACCAGTTCAGTTAGGTGTTCCGCAAGGCTCAATACTGGGTCCATTCTTGTTCTTAGTTTACATTAATGATTTACCATTCCATTTGACGGGCATCTGTGATGTTGTACTGTTTGCAGATGATACCTCTCTTATTTTTAAAGTAGACAGGAATAGACAAGATTTTGACGACGTAAACAGTGCACTCTCAATAGTTACAGATTGGTTTACGTCAAATAACTTAGTTCTCAATGCCAAGAAAACCAAATGTGTAAAGTTCGCCTTACCGAATGTTAGAAACCTAGGACCCAACATCGTCTTAGATAAAGAGGTGCTTGAAACTGTAGGCTCGGCAATTTTTCTAGGACTAACAGTAGATGCCAAACTTCAGTGGGGACCCCATATATCAAGTCTAGCAGGAAGGCTCAGTTCGGCTGCCTACGCCGTCAGGAAAGTAAGACAATATACTGACGTTGATACAGCTCGTTTAGTCTATTTTAGTTATTTTCACAGCGTTATGTCCTACGGTATTCTGCTGTGGGGCAAAGCCGCTGATATACAAAATATATTTGTCCTTCAAAAGCGAGCTGTTCGAGCAATTTACCAGCTAGGTGCCAGAGTTTCTCTAAGAGATTTCTTTAAAGATATTGGTATTCTCACGGTTGCATCACAATTCATCCTTGCCAACATTTTATATATTAGGCAAAATTTACACTTGTACACTAAAAATAGTGATATTCACAGTGTTAACACTAGAAATAAGGACAAACTACGTGCCCCCTTTCACCGGCTTCATAAGGTTCATAACTCATTTGTTGGGCTTGGTATAACCTTTTATAACAAGATACCCTCTTCTTTTCTAGACTTGCCTTTTAATGCGTTTAAAGCTCAACTAAAATCCAACCTTTGTTCAAAGGCATACTATTCTATCAACGACTACTTAGACGATAAGAATAGTTGGTCACCCTAGTTTAACGCAAGACAATGTTTATGTTCCTTCTCCAGAATTAGCTTACTGCAGAACCCAGCAGTGCATAAATGTGTAAGCTGTCACGCCCTTTATGCCTGGAGGCTTTTATTTGGGTAGTAAGTTTTTTCATTTACATTTTAATTAATTATGTTTTAGCTTGAGTACGTATAGTTTTTATTATATTTGTTGGTATATTGGCGTGGCTAGCTGACATATTATGGCAAATAATTAAATTTTATGTTCTGGTTTTGTAATGTTAATTACCGAACATAAGTACCTAGTATTGTATAAATTCAAGTATTTTTTTAAATTGAACAGACAGCTGTGCTGCTGGGGAGTTTGTTGCGCCACTTCTTCTTCCCAGCAATAGCACTAGGAAGTGGTGAAGGGCGGGCGTTTTTGGGGGACTGTCTTTTGTAATTTTGACGTTCAAAAAGTGCTGACTCTCAGCCTAATTTGAATAAATGACTTTTGATTTTTGATTTTGATTTTGATTTTGACTCTAAGCTCACTTCACCTAACTTTTCACGGTGATATTTTTACAGAATCGATCGGCAGTTTCCACACTTCGATCAAACCACACACTGACAGATGAAAATTGATGAACGATGAACGAATTACACTTAACAGGATACATGAAGGTATACATGTAGTAAGAATACATTTCAACAAGAAATACAGTCTACTACAAAAATACAATAAATAGACTCTACGAACTGAAAGTCGAATTATCTAAAATATTTAGATACGATTAAATTACGTAATAGAATCTACTACAATACAATCATTTACTCAAAGAAGGTAACAGAAGTCTTAAATAATAGGAATATAAATAAAATAACAAACATATAAGAAATCTCTCGTTTCTATAATAAGTTTAATAAGATTAATAGGCTGCTGCATATCACTCAAGGAAAATAAACTTTTATTTCATTGTAACACGGTATGTAAGTAGAAAAACAACCAACTCAAAAGGAACTATGTCGTCATAGGATCTGAAGATATCCACAATAATAAGCAAAACTCCTGGAATGTAAATGCTATAATATTCTCAAAAATTAAAAGAGATAACATCTGTGCTGAAGCTACAAACACAATTCTTGTAGGAAATCACTACTTATTATTTTGGGGAGAAATGTCACTGGACCTTTTCCTCAAGTGGTCCGTTTTGGAGGACCTCGCTTGCTTTCGTCAAGAGAACCTCGAGTCGTCAGCAGTCGCTAAAGACCTGGGCTTTGAAACCTTCGCCTCCACTGAGTTCTGAGGCGCGCTTCGGAAGCCAGGACCTGTACTCCTGTTAGTGTAGGTCGAAGAAGTCACTGGAATCTTGCGAGTCTGCTTGATCTTCAACTTGTTCAGCCAAAGATCTCGCGTCTTTTTGTTGCCAACGACAAAGAATATGAACAACACAAAACCTTGGAAAGTAGCCGTCAAAGCGAATAGGTAAGCCAACACGATGTTGTAAGCAAACAAACCAAATATCCACGGGAGACCAAACAAGAACACAAGTAAACAGCTGACGGAGGCACAGCGGATGGCTTCGTTAGAGTCGCCGTGCCTCGTGATCCCTCTGTTAGAAGCAAACACGGAACGCACTATCAGAACGAATAGCGTCCAGTTTGCGAGTAGCATGACCGCGATCGGCGCGTACACGGCCAGCCAGAGCCCGAGCCCTGAAGGATAGCAGAAAGCTCCCGTCGGGGTCTTCTCTTCGAAGCGTCCCGCGTAGGACTGCGGGGCGACTGAAAGAAGGATGCCGACTATAGCACAGGGAACTCCCCAAGAGAACGCAGACGCTCGCAACAGTTTGTGCGACGCGTCGCGAGTGAACACCATTACCAATCTCCTGTACGATATCACAGCGGCCACTAACATCCAGCAGAAAGACGCTAACACTGAGTAGTGCAACAACACTCCTACCAACATACAGGTTATACCGTAGTGGTCGAACTTTGCAAACACTATGACTAAGAAACAAACGATGAGCAGTAGTATAGATATGCAGAGATTCAGCCAGATTTTGTTGCTGAAGTCTCTTCGCCAAGACCTGAAGAGGGCGGCAGTGATGCCTATGATGATGAGACCGAACATGGATAAGCAGCAGCCTATGATGGAGAGTACTTCGAGGACTTCTTCGTCTCGTTCGGAGAACACGGCCCGGGGGACGAGTATTTCGGCGAAGTGCGTGAGATGATCGCAGCGGCAGGTGTCGAGCATACCTGGGCGCGTGGCGCGGATGAAGGTGCAGCCGTCCTGCGACCAGTAGCCCTGGCCACCCTCCAGGAAGTGCCAGAAGGCGCAGGCCCGACTTTGGTTCCGGTCGGGGCCGGCACCTATAGAACTGAAGTGAATGTCTACCGTCTGTAAAGCGGAAAATAATTATGATCATTAATTAAAAATAAAGATAAAAAATTTAGAACAGAGTCTTACAATGATAAATACTTACAACTACATACAATGGACTACTTTAAGTACTTTGCTACCTAAAACTGCAGAACTAATTTCTTCAAATTTGAGCTCATGGTCCTGTCATCAATTTATTATCGTTCAAGTTTTCACCTGTAAAGCTAGTGTTTCTTTAGACCGCAATGGTGACGATAAATTGTGGACGCCGTGTGGCGGCACACGGCGTCCACAATTTATCGTCGTAAAATCACTGAAACGTTATTCATGAAAGTATGTTGGTGTGTTTCCCTAGAGAGCGTTTTTTACACCGCAAGGTCAAACAGCGCTGTTATATAACTGACACCGAAGTCGTAGGAAACCCTAGCTTTACGGGCGAAACCTGAACGATGGTAAAATATAGTAAGTAAAGTACTTACAGTAGTCCACTGTATGTAGTTGTAGTCCCATCTCAAACAACCCTCTTTAATGACTAAAACTGAATATGAAGTATTTCGAAACTCACCTCTCCCCCATCAAACTCAGTGACATTCTCAACGTTGACGCTGAGAACGCGGCTGTTGACGAAAAAGTCATCAGAACTCTGGGTGTGGAAGGCGCGGTCGTTACGGAAGACTACGAAGCTGATGCGGCGAGATGACGAGGCCACGGAGTCAGGGAGCCTTACTACTGCCTCACTGTTCTCCAGTTGTAAGTTGGCGGAGTCGAATTCGTCTGTAAAGTAATATGGTTGAAATAGAAATCATTTATTACCCGCTTACAATGGTACACAGCCGATCGATTCTGTAAAAATATCACCGTGAAAAGTTAGGTGAAGTGAGCTTAGAGTGAGCTGTCAATAGTGTCAATCCCTAACATTAGTTGGAATGACAGCTCACTCCACGATCACTTCACCTAAGTTTTCACGGTGAGATAGTTACGGAATCGCACTGCTGGTATATAGAAAAAGAGGTAGAAAAAAACAAAAAAAAATTCTGGTAGGTTGTTAGAGGTAGGGAAATGCGTATATAAACTCACGCCTTTTTGCCATGCTGAACTCCTGAACTCCAATTGTTACAATCCTTAAAATGCGATCCTAGTAGAGATATTTTGGCTAAGGTTGATACTCTCTATGGTCTTATTAAGTAAAAATTAACATGGTTTTGTTAACATGTTCCGTGGCAATGAGGAACATCTTTGCTCGATATAACAAGGAATATAGCTAAGAACTATACAGCTCACAGCGCATGTCCTTACAGTCAATCATTCACGCGTATATTGCATTAAACAGCCAATTACGGTACACATGTTACAACTGATTCAGATTAGTTCGGCGTTGCGTTCAATGCCGCGCATCATAAAACCTGAACAAACACTTATTGAAAAACGTTGGGAAATTTTGCGGCACGCAAGGACTGGTCGGAAGCCAGTAAACTTGACAATCAGACAAACCTTATGGCGTAATTACTCTTGAATGAATGAGCAAAACTGTGTTAGGTTTCCGAGTCTAGGTAATGGAATTTGGCCCCATGGCAAGAAAATGTAACTGTACACAAATACGTTATTTATTTGTTTAAGTTTAAGCCCTTAACCCAAGCCCAGCCAGGCCAGACCAGCCCAGGCCAGGCCTTAGGAGCCTATATTAACCTATAATCTTAAGTTCTCACTCGGTTGTTGTTGTACGGGTCACAGGAATGAGGAATAAATACCCTACTGTAATACAGTATCAACTAGTACAGGGGGTATTGTGACTGTTACTGGCGGCCTTATATATTGTAATGTCAACTACAGTACACTTAAGCTAATAAATTGTGTAAATAAATACAAAACAAAAACTGTACAATGTGGGCATTTTTAATAGTTCTCGTTAGATTAGGATATTATATTTTTAATAATTTTAGTTTATTTAGTATTAGAAGTTGGACATTTTTTTTTTGCCTTTGCCGCCCACTGCTGGGCAAATGCCTCCCTACTCTCCTTCCACCTCTCTCTGTCCAGAGTTGCCAAGGACCAATCTTTATCGAAGGATTGCAGCTCATCCCGCCATAATATCTCCGTTGTACATATTAGATAACTAGCTGTCCCGGCAAACGTTGTTTTGCCATATAAATTATTTCTAGCTGCCCGGTGCTACTTCGTTCGCGTGGTGTGCTACCCCCTACCCTACTCCTACACTACTCCTACCCTACTCCTACCCTACTCCTACACTACTCCTACCCTACTCCTACCCTACTCCTACACTACTCCTACACTACTCCTACCCTACTCCTACCCTACTCCTACACTACTCCTACCCTACTCCTTTTCCCATATTTTCTGACCGTTTAAACCTTCCCTGGACTACGACAAACATTTCAAAACCAAAATCAGCTAAATCGGCCCAGCCGTTCTCTGGTTTTAGCGAGACAAACGAACAGCATTTGATTTTTACATATATATATAGTTAAAATATATTTATACTTACGAAATAATTATAGCTATCTATCTTACAATTTGTAACTGAATTAGTGCACATTATGAAAATAGTTTGTTCAGAATCGTTTACTGAATCGATTTCTGTCCTTTTTAATATATGTAGGTAATTTTTTACCCCAAAAATAATTATAAACTACGTAAATGACAGTCAAACTTCCGCTGTACAGTCAAAACAAACCAAAATGGACTAAAGAACCTACTACACTAGACCCTTAGACGTGACCACAACTGTCTCCCACAACCAGTATAACTTATCATCAGCCTTTTCCCAACTATGTTGAGGTCGGCTTCCAGTCTAACCGGATGCAGCTGAATACCAGTATTTTACATGGAGCGACTGCCTATCTGACCTTCACAACCTACTTACTGGGTAATACGATACCATTTAGTAAGACTGGTTGTCAGACTTCAATCAATATAACTAATTTAATAATAGTAACAATGTTTAATACATAATAGTGAAAACTCAGTGTATGTATTTTTGACTATACTATAATCTTCTATATCTCATCTTACAGATCATCGTTACGTTTAAACATACCTCTAAGAATCTCGAAAGCCCCATCAGTGAAGGTGTCTTGCTCCCTAGCAGCGATCCTGAGGCCCTTCACGGGTAGGTTGGGATCAGCATCAGTCACCAAAAGCGCTATATTATCTCTGATAGTCGTCGCATTATCAGAACCTTCCAGGTCCAATCGAGAACCAATCTTGTCTAGAAGGTGAAGAAGTTCACCTGGTATGGACAAGTCCAAGTCTTCTGCTAGAAGTCCATCTACCTGGAAATAGCAATGATTTCGTTATGGTGGGTGCAATTTCGAGTTTGTGCCGTGGTACGACAGAGGTGAGTGTTAAGAGGTAGGCGATCCTTCGGAGTTAATGCGTAACACACTCTCAGCAGCAATGGCTATCATTTTGACAGTTCAACAACATTCATTGCATTATTTACGTTGTTGAGTAAACAAATTTTTCGACCACATGAAACAATGGATTTGCGATATCCTTCAAAATGATTCAGATTGAGATTGATAGCGTGTTAATTAATCCTTGTTCCGATCTCAATTACGGTTCAAATAGCGAAGTGAATATTTACCTGGTCAAATGCTGTACTGATGTCTTCATTTAACACGGGCGCTGATTCATTATCGATCAGGTGCTGCAGATCATCCATTACTTGTTGGAGTTGCTCTGAAGGCTGGAAACAGTTTTAAGTTATAATCATTCTTTTAAGGTAAACAATTTGACACTTTAATGTTTTTAGTGTATAGAGAGAGAAACATCACCAAATCAAATACTGTTACAAATGATTGTATTAAATATGATACCCTCCCACAAGATCGACTGATAACCTGGTAAAGGCTGCAGGAATCCGACGGATGATGCGAAAAGCACAAAACCGGTCGAATTGGCGATTCTTGGCGGAGGCCTATGTCCAGCAGTGGACGTCGAAAATGATGATGATGAGGTTCATGCAGCTCATGCAAATGTTTCATGCAATGTTAATGTTAAATGATAAATATTAAAATTGATACCTACACGTAATCTTTGAAACACACCTCTGCTTTATTTTCAGTCAGACATAAAATATACCTCATTCCCTCAGCAAGAATTTTTATATCGCATATATTTTTTGTAATTTTACAAAACTAGCTAGAGGACACACACAAACAAATGTTAAGACTTACTGGTGGCGGAGGCGGTGGAGGTGGCGCACGCGTAGTAGTGCTAGTTGTAGATCTAGTAGTCGTCAATTCTGGAGTTATTATTATCGGTGTGTCAGTTCTAATTGTCTCAGAAGTAACAACAGCAATAGTAGAAGCAGAAATATTAGGAGATTCACTTGATGCCAATGTTGTTCTTGACGTAGTTCTAGTTGAACTTTTCTCATAAATGTCCGTTAGCGTAGTCATTGAAGTAGTAAATACAGTAGGCATCTCCGTGACAGTCAATGTTGATGGTTCCTCTTCAGAACTGTCTGAACCTTGACTGACTTCCATTTGAAGCTTGACGACCTAAAATGGTTAGTTAGTTAGTTAGTGCGGGGCAGGATGAGTTCAGTGCAATTATTAGATATACATAATTATGAAAAATAGAGCTATAATTATTAAGTTTATTAGTATGTTAGACCTGAATTTCGTTTTCAAATACTATACTTTTTATTGTCATCGAATTATTCAATCGATTATTTCTTATTAATGGCATCAATTTTTATGATATCTTAACAATTAGATTGGTATAACCATTCAGAATTACATCAAGATTATGATAAGTACGAGACGAGGTAACGACGAAAAGGCTTTCTTATTTGGTTTAGTTGAAAAAATATTGTTGAGCTACCTAATTCAATCTTTAAAAGTTGACAGGGGCAGACCAGCTATATCGACTGATCAACTATACCTACAGGATATTAGCCAGAGTCCTGCATCCCCGGAGATATTGTATTTATATACAAAAATTTGCAATCTGTCGATTTTCAGCGCATATTGTTTACTTCCAAAATAGATTTGGCTATTTGGGTAGTATCTTCTTGATGAACCATTTTGTAATAAGTGATGATAATTTCATATCACTGATGACATGGGCTAACGATAAGCCAGTTGTTTAATTTACAGTAAAATTGTTTGTTTATGATAATGTAACGTTAGGTGTACTTAGCCAAATACTGGAAATATAGAATCAATATCGTTGCCAGTATTTGCCAGGGTTATGTATGTTTGATGTTACTCGTACAATTAAAACATAGGCAGTTAGTCACAATATATTGAATTAGTTTGTAACTATGCACGTCAGTCAACAATTACGAATTTTCAAAATGTATAAAGCTAACATTATTTATAATTTTGTAAGTTCTGACATCGTACCTACCTTTCTACTTAGAAGAACGAAAAATAAAAATAATCCATTTCTCTGACTAGTCAAACCAGAAACGATATAAATGAGGTATATGGTGTATCCTCTGAACCAAGATAAACATTCCCAAAACACTTCACAACATATAGTTATTTAGATACCAATTGCGAAGCCTTTTGCATAAATTTAGTAACAGTAAGTACACAGAGCAGTGGTGAGGAAACCGGCATATCCTAGAACCACAAATTCGAAGACATGTGACATCCACCAACCCGCACTGGGACCACGTGGTGGATCATGGCCCACTCCCTCTCACAGAGAGGAGGCCTGTATACCAAAAGTGGGAACATTATAGGCTGATTATGTAAACACACTTACAGGGTTTGCAGGTCTGAGTTCTCCAGCAGGCGCCAGTATGGTGACCTGGTTGTTGTACAGGGTCGGCAATTCGGTGGACATAAAGCAGTTCTCGTCGATGGTCGTTACCACCTGCACGCCGTCGTTGAAGTTACCGACGCAGGAGTGGATCTGGCATTGCACTTTTATTGATTCCACTGTAAAAGATTATAATAACAAAGTTTTATATCATGTCCAGATAAATACAAACATCTTATTACTCATCCACATAAAAAACACAGTTACATACAGCCATAACCTTTTAATTGATTCTCTCAATCTGACCTTTTAATCATCCCGAGGTTTTATCTCGAGTACTTAACTAAGACAATGTAGACATAAAAGAATTTTAATTTACAAGACCTGCCGTCAACAATGAATGATATTATCCTTAATTGATGATTTAATTCTCTGATCTGCAGTGACATTGAGACTTATCTTGTCTCATCATGATACATCTATAGAAACAGTGTAAAAGAGGACAAAAAATATGATATCTGATTGATGAATGTCAATTTCCTACAACTGATCATCCTGCTACTATAGTATTTTTGCCGCGCGCTTTACAAGTGGTAACCGACTGTACAAACTCGCTGTGAATGTGTACGTGAAGAAGACTAGCGTCAGCACTTAACACACACACGCACACCCTCACACACGTCCGTCTTCGCCATTGTCTCGGATGGTACCGAGAGCTACACACACACATTTACAGCGTGTAAGTACACTTGGTAACCGTGGCGGAGGGCGCGTCGCTTCGTGAGGTAAAAATACTGTAACACATAGACGAAACAAAACATAGTCCTACTATATACAGACGGTGCGATCGTCTGTCGGACTATTTAACCTCTGGACTTGGATATAATGAGACTAATTAGGACACAAACTTGCTCGGGATCATAACTGATTAAACTACAGCAAGCCCGTGCAAGTTTTCTATTGTAGGATACCGACAATTTGATATGAGAATGATAAAAGGTCAGAGGTGATTGGAAATCAAATCCGGATATAGGGGAAAAATATGTTTGCCCTTTTTATTGCATGTGGTGTACAGTCACGAGCAAAAGTATGTATACACTCGGCTTTATTCAAAAGCGATTTACTCCTTTAATTTTTAATGAAATTTTATGTGGTTACGAACATAGCATTTTCGAACTCATAGGTTTATGTAATGTGTCGTATTTCACCGTTGCATTCGTTATTTCACGAAAAAATCGCAACTGAAAGTAGCCAAATGTTGACATATTGGTGGTCGTGACTGTACAATAAAGTGTTTAATAAATAAGAATTTATTACAGAATTTGAAAGGTATCAACTACAGCATCAACCCATCAAGAATGAGATCGATACTTAGTATATCAAAAGAATCTACTCACCAAATTCATGGTTACCAGTTGTACAATAATAAACAGGCTTCATATACACAATTTCAATGTCATCCCAAGTTCCAGGTTGAACCGGTTTCATCCTAGGATTCAGGTTCATGTGTAACACCACCGTCTTCCCATCCAAAAACAGTTTCTTCAACTTAAACCCGTACAGTATTTCTTTCTCTTTTGGATTCAAATCTGGATGCGACGTTCTGAAGTCTTTCAAAATACCTTCAAAGTCTTTGGGATCTTGAATCTGTTCTAATGCTCCATTGATTTTGTTATAGTTTGTCGAATAGAAAATGTATTCTCGTAACTTCTTCTCCCAAATCTTCTTCAGTCTTTCCACGCTTTCAAACCTGTATTCTTTCTTGAGAGCTAGTTTTACAGCGAAGTTATATCGGAGGGATTGTTCCGCTCTTAGCCAGAGAGCTCTGTTAGATTCTGAGACGAGAAATCTCTTAGAATCAATATGAACACACCAATAGTAGCCATCACCTATGGGCTTAAGGACGTAGGTTAATAACTTGTTGTGTATATCATCGAAGCTAATCTTGACAGGAGTTGGGGTATATGTCTCGGAATCAGTGAAGCAGTAGATGTTGTTTTCATCGACGTTATCTCCTACAGTCAATATCAGCTTGTTTTGTCTGTGAAAATAGACGGTTTTGAGTTAAGATTAAAACATAAGATACTAACTTACTCTGTACGTAATCTTTGCTTTGTTGTCTAAATGACTCATACATTTCAGGAGTAAAAAAGTCGAAAGCTAAAGTCGGTTTCTTAAACTTTTTTTTTGAGAACTGAAGCGCTTCTTCTATCCTACAGTAATATAACTATAAATAGGCATACGCTAGTAAACACACAAAATCACATACTGTAGTAAGTGTCGTAACGGTCAAAATGTCGCACTTTTTTCGGCGTAACTCTAATTCGCCAAGTGTGCAGAGATTAACTTGTGACAAGATAAGGAACTTCGGTCCAAAATCTATATTTAAAGGAGTTACTCACTCATCAGCACTAACTACTAATTCAACTTTTCTTAATTCGACGTTTTTCTCACAAATTAGGTCGAAGAACAGATAGGAACTGTTCACCAAGTCCCAAATACCGTTTCGTATCGCTCCATATGAAGTTTCATTGCCACTCATCATTCCAATATTGTCTTCCAAGCCCCATTCCGCTGGTGGCGTCTATAAGGTGAATTATGCATATTAATAAATACGATTAGTATTTATATATTAGAATAAAGCGTACATAAAAGGGCCATACATAACACTAAACACTAAGGGTTTTATTTATAAACGTTGCTTAAGTAGAGGTTGAACGTCTGTTAAGTTTAAGCTACGTTTATAAACAAAGTGGTAAATATTTTGGAAAAAAATATTAGAAGCTCAATTTTTAATTGGGCATTACCTTGCCATAAAATACAGTTATGAAGCAAGATAAATATTGGTAAAATTATAGAATAATTTTTATCTGAAACGCTCCCAAAACTGAACTTCAAAAACTAAACAAGCTCACGAGAAGCCTCCCATTTATTTATGAATACATGATATTAAAAGCTAAGCAATGTATTTTTTAAAACATATTATATGCTATTCCAAATTTCATTCATGCAAAATCATTAGTGACTATTGATTATATGAAACAAAATTTGAAAAAGTTCGCACCAACACCCACACATCCCGGAACACGGGTTGCGCAACCCTTCGCGGCGGCAACCTGTGACTGCATTTTTCTGGATTTCTGGTATCATACCTACAACAGCCCCATGTTTCGAGCTCAAAAGGGCTTTGAGTGATCGAAGGAGATACTAATGGAAACCAGCCACCACAGTCCAATAGCTATTAAAAACAAAACATTCTAAAACAACAAAAGCAGTGTTTGGTTTGTCGCTAACATTAATATTATTAAATACTCAAAGACGTTTTTGAGACTAGAACATAGATACTAGAGACTGGCTAAGATTACAATGGAAGTATCAAGTTTTAAGATTAGACAGATATTAGAAATATGAAATGAGACGTAATCTAATATTAAGGAAAACTATTCCACACTCCACAAAAATTATACACGTACTTAGTACACATAGACAAAATTACAAATTTCGGGAATACTTAGGAATGCTTTTATCGACGGTTTCAAGATCAAAGTCAAAGTAACATTGATGGACATGAGCTAAACAAGATTGAAAGAAATCGTAACTCACCGTAGCATCTTCATTCACAATATGACTGTGACGTTGAGGGTCGTACGTAATGCCCAGCGGATAAACAGGAAGCGATCCAGAGATGTGTAACAGTGGATTATTTGAGTATCTCCACCCATTGTAGAGGACTGTACCGCCTCTTTTCTCACATATTTCCTTTGATTGAAACCAAGTGGCTCTAACTGCGCCACCTCCAACAGCAGTGGCTGGTGACAAGCAGGTCGCCTTAGGAGACCAAAACCTCCAAGAGCCATTGAATTCATCACAACCCTCGTTCGACATTGCGTCTTCATCAACATAAGGCTCTACCAGACAATACCTGTAGAACTCGTCGTCGCATCTCGTAGTTGTAAAATTACTTACTGGGTCTATTACTACACATAGCTCTTCTTCAATACCCTTTTGCGGGTTATCTACTTCAAACGTGGTTTCTAAAAGAGACCCTGTAGATTTTGTAAAGGAGTAATCAATGAAGGGTCCCCCAGGGTACAACGATTTGTACTCCGTCCATAATACTAACTCAGACTTGGTCAGATTCAAACTGTCGTACAGTTTGGAAGTGTACAGGTTACCGGTACACCCGACATATTTGTCTGTGAGCTTCTCTGGGCCTTTTAAGCGGTAACATAGTGGTTCTCCGTTTATATTGGAGTAAGCTATTTGGAATCCTATTGGACATATCACTTTTCTTTTTGATTTCTTTGCTTCTAGTGCTGGTTGTAGTAACAATAGGAGTATTAGCGTAGCTACGGTGGGTATTCGATGAGGTTGGACCATCTGGAATGAGACAAAAAGGTAGTGTTAAATTAAATCAATTTACTTATAGAGTTATCCGAGTCCCAAAGTCACTCTTGCTCAAGCTGACTAACAGCACAAGCGTGTAGTGTTTTGAAATATTTCTACGACTTGAATTAAATGACTAATATGGACGCAGATGTGATCAGATATGGGTTTTATTTATCAAAAATAGACACAGGAAATGGAATTCCAAAGATGGTAATTCTCAAATAAAATGTGTTATTATTATAATCGATACTGTACAGATTTTCCTGTATACATACATTATTTGGGATTTTAGCATGGATCAGTTATCTAATACGAATCTTATCTCATTGTGAACCTATCCAAAGATAATTTCGACAGTATAGCACTTAACATTGTTACTGATGTATACGGACATTATCACAGCTGATTGCGTGAAACTGCTAAAACTGGTACCGTTCTCATGAAACAATCTGACAATCTATTTTTGTAACATTATCATAGTATTTTGGAAAAATATAGTACTTTTCAAAGACCTTCTCATACTCGTACCTGTGCAAGAGCAAGAACTCGAGCTTACTAACTGTTTGACTTGTTCTTGGTACTTCTTTTAGTTTAAATGAATTACGTCTCCAAAGACGTAACCAATTAACCGTTTTAGCGGGCGAGTAAAATCGGTCACGTTCAGTCAAGTACCTCGGTACGCCCACGTCTTCAAAGACGGAAGCACGTACTGTTTACCGGTGCAGACTCTTGCTTTACACCGACATTGTAAGACTAGCCACTATTTTAATTAATTCTACATACAAAATTATACAAATTTTTATTTGTTTCACACCTATGTATATGTCTATAGTTTTCTCTGAAAATATATGTAATGTTTAGTGCAAGGTGTGCAATGTCCACCCCTGTATACTACTTTCTACAACGAAATTGGTTTTAGCTACACGCATAAAAAAAGTGTGTTAAAATTATATTTCATAAAATCGACCCAATCGCTGTTATCAAGACATTTTTGATTAAACACACAAGTGTAATTTTTGATTTCTCACCCACTTTTAAGAACATTACAACTTATAAGTAGTTCCTTGAAATAACAATCTACAGTCTGATAACTTTTGATTATCAGCTGTTTAATCTTGTTTTGACAATTTTATGACAGAATCATTGAAATACGTTCTAATTAGGGCTAATTTTTCCATCGCTAGATAACTTTTATTCGAGGAATTTTGACGGTCAACAGTTTTTGAATGAAATAACTGTCAAAATTTCAAAATTATTCCTCGAATAAAGGTATCTGGCGATGGAAAAATCAGCCCTTAAGCAAGTTAATATAATTAACGATTAATTTTGATTTATTAATTTTCACCGGATATGATATTTAATTGTTATTGTGAGTATTGAAACCGATATAGCATAGTTATCATGGACTTGTGTTCAGATCCTTAATTACGTAACACACTATCAATCATAATCTGAATCATTTTGAAATATATTGCCAATTCATTGATTCATATGTTCGAAATAATTGTCTGCTCAACAACGTAAATAACTCAATGAATGTTGTTGAACTGTCAAAATTAAAGCCATTCCTTCTGATAATGTGTTACGCAATTACCCCGCTGATCCTTTTTTTTTTTTTTTTGGTGGGAAATCATCAAATGACCCCTCCCGCTCTGGGTGGAGCGGAAGGGCGTGTCAGACTCTTACTGACTAAAACCCACCCGTGTTCCTTCAGTTGCCTGTGCCAGGGGCCACGGTATCTCTTTCGAACAACCCGCGGCCCTGCCAGGCATCGGCCCTAGAGGACCCCGTCAATTCGTGCTGACATCTCTTTGAGGCGCGCGTGGAATACAACGCGCCGTCGACCCAGGTCTGGTCCTTACCGGGCGGCGAGCTGACCATTGATCGCCGCCCGCAAGTCCGCGCCTACGGTGGCCGGGAGTCGGCTGTTGACTCCCGTCCAGGGCGTCTCCTGCGGCGGCTAGGGGCGTGAGGGCGCACAGATTGCCTCTCCCTCACGCGCCTATTCCTTCGCGAGCATTACTGCTTTGCAGAAGGAGGTAACGGCCTCCCATTCACTCTCGCTCCGTACAATGGCCTGGACCAGGGCCAGGCCGCTCAAGCCGGGCAAACCTCCACCGTATGCTCCACCGTGTCCTCCGGGCGACCCCGCTGATCCTCAGTTCGTGTTTTATCGGTCTAAGGTTAATTTTTATTTTTAATAATCACAATTATTAAAAATAAAAATTAACATTAAGATACATATGCAAAATGGTTGGTCATGTCATGCCAAACTTAAAGATATGGTTATGTAGGATGTAAGTCTGTGTTTCACTGTTTAATCCTAATCCTAATGCAGTAGTGCATTTCTTCTGCACCATTTATGTGGTCATTAGTCCTTTGTGGTTCACTTTATACCTATTTCAGAATAGAACAGTGTTACTAATATCGCGAGCAAAGTATAGATGACAATAAAAATTAGGGTTTTTAAGCGCCATGTATATGTTTAAAAGCATTAATTAGTAATTAGCTAATCTCAAAGTATCAGGTAGTACAATCTCTCAAAGATGTCTCACGTACGTAATAACACTCTTTTTGCATGGCCCGCTATCGTAACTCCTGATTAGGTCGCCATTGATCGATTAGGGCGGAACTCTTGTTTCACACGCGTAGTCGATTACGGCCCACTCCCTTTCACCGAGAGGAGGCCCAAGTCCCAGCAGTGGGAACATTATAGGCTGATTATGCACAAAATATATTCCGCGCTCTTTCTCTAAGAAGCCTCTCTGGAAATCCTCTATCAGATCCTGTCCTTAGGCTCGCCCCCAACCTGTGAATGTGGGTATAGGTTACATACTACCTACTTCATATCTCTGCCTAACGATTAATTTGGAGGATTTCCTATTTGAAGATTATCAGGGTCACTAAGGCAAAATCGAGTTGATTTTTCCTAGTTACACCCTGAGTCCCTGACAAACAATGGCGAAATGTGGATGTACCTACTACAAGTACACGTCTGCCTAACTCTTCGGGGAAAACAGGCGTGGTGTTATGACAAATTTACAGTGTACACCCTGACAAAATGACTATATCAGTTCTATGACTAAGTACAAAAAAGCAGTGCAGTTCAACTTCTGCCCTGGTATAAGAGCTGGTATGCCCCCAAACCATTACTGTATAATAAAAAGAATACCTTACTAAAACATGTAAGTAATTAGGTATAACACGCACAGTATATAAAACCAGTGGCATTCCCCCATTAACGTAAAAACGTTACAAACAATCCACTAAGCATTTAGTGCGAGATTGAATTAAATTCACAGCGAAACAAAAAATGCCGACGTAATTGTGACTTAATTCTAATGACCTTAATCATGAAAGCGAGGTCCATTTTATGTTACGATTGCGTTAAACAGTTTGTTTGTTTATTATGGCTTGTGTTCTCCAACGTTCAAACCACAGGTTAGGTATTTAAACAGTTGGTTTATGTCAATTTTTTTAAGGTTACATATAATTTTTAATGTATGCGAATACAAGGTTTAGCTTTATAAAGTCTTTTGAGTAGTACTAAAATTGCACTTATTTTGAAGCCTCGGAGAAGGAAGTGGCCCGTAATCCAGCACGTAGGCCCAGTGCGGATTGGTAGATGTCACATGTCTTTGAATTGTTGGTTCTGGGCAAACCGTTTGCTCGCGATGTTTTCGTTCACTGTTTTGAGAGCAGTGGTGATGTAATAATTAAAAAAAAAAAGTAAAGCGCCTGTCTGGGTTCGAACCTACGAACAAAATCGTAAGTCGTTATTAAATATGTTTATTTTTCCTACACATGTTATTAATAAGTTATCAATGTTTGCTGAAATGTGCTTGTAAGTATTTTCCATCAATTCCAGCTTTTTGAACTGCTGAATACCAATTCATCATAACCATATGCCATATCATTGATTGGGTGCTAGCCATATTGTGTGTGAGCACCACGCAGAAAGGTAGATAAGTACATGATATTGAACGCACCTTATTAACCTATTAATACAGAATAGCCGACGTGAGAATGCGTTCTTGACACCTGTCAGTTTCATGCAAACGAATACGTGTTTTGCGAATTTGATCTTTATTAACTACTAGAATTGTCGCACTGACAGGTATCAGGAACAAAATCTCTCTGTCACCAAAGTGACTGACTTATTGTCACACACAGGCACGGGCAGTCGACCAGAAACAGCTAATATCCTTGCCCGATTTTGATTGGATTACCCGATTATGCCAGTAATCAGTAATATAAAAAATAACACTTTTTCCTTAAAAGACACCTAACCGTTGTCTGCGTAAGAGCAGCCACGAACAATCAGTAGTTTTAAATAAATTAACAAAAAATGTTTCCTCACCTTCATTGCTTTAAGTGATTTGAGCGCGAATGACGAAAAGTCCTCTGTGCCAGCTCATCTTACAGTCCCATTTAAGACTCTATCCTTTAGGAACTACGGTCCAAACTTGCTTACACCGTATTTGTAGTTGCTTGTTCCGCGGTTTCGTCTGAAAAGATTAAAGAGTGTCATTAATGCGAATGCTCAAATTGCTCAACCTTCTTGGGTGTCGCGTCAGATGTCAAGGGATCATGATATAATTGGGGGCCTTAACTTTTGTACCCATAAATCAGCGCTGTGTGACATTATACGTCTGATTAAGACAAGCCTGCTGTATATATCCGGATTTTGCTACTCGAACGAAAACAGGGTAAATTGCTAGTTTAAGCTCACGACTGTGATTGGTAATTGCACCAAAAGAAATGTAGTTACTTTAATAAGAGCTTCATTTTCACTTTAACTACGAGAAAAGAGGTCTATTCCTAGTTGATGACTAACCTTTTATGAACTTATAATACATCTGTAAAATAAAAAATAAAGCCTGGTAAGCCGAATAGTGAAATAGTTTTGCTCCAAAAAATTCCTCAACAGCAATTTAATCAATAAGTGATAAAATACGACAAGTAAAGAAATTCAGTAATTAACACCTACTGTTTCCGCTATAAATATCAATGACTTTATCATAATAACCTACTAATATAAATTAATTCTAAGATAACCAAAATGATAACACTGATATTAAATCCAAAGAATTGTCAATTTTAAAACGAGGTATTTAAATTGCAATTTGAATGCACAGGCTTCATAGTTGGCTTAGCAACTACATTTGTTAATTTCAGTAGCGTGATAAGTATCAATTAATTGTAAGAAATGATCGGGATACGTCATCAGTTTCCATTAGCACGGTAGTTTGGGAAAAGAAATATTCTAACAGTAAAGGTCAGGAGTAGTGTCTTATGATCTAATGGAACTAAATCTGTGTCAAGGGCGAGTTTTTGTAGAAAATTGTTTGATGGTGACGTTTTTATACTTTCTCGTGAATAAAAAAAACCGGCAAAGTGCGAGTCGGACTCGCACACGAAGGGTTCCGGTACCACAAGGCCAAAAAGGCCCAAAAAAAACAGGTTTCTTGTAAGGACCACCTTTAATTTTTAACTTTATTTTATTTTTATTTGTTGTTATAGCAGCAAAATAAATACATACTTTGTGAAAATTTCAACTATCTACCTATTCCGGTTCATGAGATGTTCCAGTGGAGTCTTAGTAATAGGGTCCCGTTAGCCCATTGGGTACGGAACCCTAAAAATGATTATCGTTTTTTAAAGGTAAATAAATAAACAAAGGAGAAAAACAGTATTCATTTAAGAAGGATGTCCACTCAATGTTCTGATAGATCTGGAAAATCGTTTCTCTTTATACGAGTACGAGTTCTAATTTCTATTCCAGCCAACCATCATCATCTGTCTCGCCTTTTCCCAACTATGTTGGTGTCGGCTTCAGGTCCAACCAGCTGGTTAGACCTGAAGGTGCAGCTGGTGCAACTGAGAGCTGAGAATACCAGTATTTTACATAACGCAACTGCCCATCTGACCTCCACAACCCAGTTACTGGGTAATACGATACCCCTCGGTAAGACTGGGTTGTCAGACTTTCGGGCTTCTGACGACCCGCAATGACTATCAAAGATCCATGAATAACAGCCGGGAACGGCTTTCCGAGACACGGAGGGGTTTTGGTGTGTAAAGATGGTCACCCATTCACGGACCAACCGCGGCAAGCGTAGCTTAACCTGATCGATCGACCAGTGTGGCTGTTATTACTTAGCCACAAGACCCTGTTATCTTCTCGCCAACCATAATTATTTAATGGGTTTCTTCACCGAAAAAAAAATCTTTCTCAAAAGTACCACGGATTGGCAATGGTGGCATACATGTTGATCATTACCCCACAGGAAAGCATTGTGGCCTGCTTAATCAAACTGAGCATAAATTTTGTTATTGAACTCAAAAACTACCTACAGCGAATGTAATTTAAAACTCACCTAAAGTCATGGGAAAAAATAACGCCTCTTCAACTAAACCAACACAATTGCAAAAACATCTCGTGTTAGCAATGTGCAAATGATAACAGAATCATAACGTGTTTTATCGCCGTCTCCTATGACTAATTTCGCTCTGAGAAATATTTACTCAAGATAATGTGACGACAAAATCTCATCACCTCCGTTTGAGATGAAAGTATTTGCTACTAACAAATTTCCAGAATCTGTCAAAATGTTTACCTGAAGAATCTAAAGATAATGCAAAAATGAGTAATTCATTTATTCTTAGCCTTTCCTTTTGATGTGTTTGAACGGAGCCCTGAGGTATGTGAGGTGAGCAAAGCTGAGCAACCAGTCAATACGCTTCCATGCTGAATCGAACATCAATAAATGTTATCTAAGGAGTCCTCTAAAGGCGGATCGAAAATCCGAAACCCGAAAAGTTTGACAGTTTAAGGATTTTTCCAACGCCAGATAATTTTATCGGAGGAATAATTTAGAATTTTGGACAGTTCTTCCATACAAAAACTGCCAGACGTCAATTTTATTCCACGAATAAAAATTATCTGTCGATTGAAAAATCAGCCCATAGTCAAATAGACGACGGCTATTCTCCCATCGGGGACTAGGCAAATCAATTAACAGAAACTTTGTCATTTTCGAATCGGAACCCTTTCGAGTGGTTGTGAATGGCTATAATGATATCTTCTTACGCTCACATGTAGACGTGTACAAAAATCTGAATATACGTAATAAATGCTTTGGCTATGTGCCATGCAATTAATAAATTACCGACTGGGTGTGAAATTGAACTTCATTAGTCTCTATTTGCCACCTCTCTAGAACCAAGATGGTAGAAAAAGAAAGTATTTATTGAATCTGGTGGTAATTAGGCGATTTTCTTCTGCGATACAAGCCAACACACTAATTGCGTAACACACTTCATCACAGGTTTGAATGAAGTAACTATCTAATCCATTGCTTCATTAAAAAAAAAAAAATGTCTGCTCAACAACGTAAATAACGCAATGAATGTTGTTGAACTGTCAAAATGAAAGACTCCTACTACTGTGCGTTGCGCAATTACCTCCCTGGTCCATGTTGTCACCAGTGGCGTGCATTGCATATAAGCAGTACCTACCTCGATAAATCACCATAAGCCTGTCAATTACATTTTTGTGTGTGTGCTCACTAAATTATCATACCTAACAAAAAACAAAATCTTCACACAAACACGCGCGGCAGTAGGCAGTCGCCAGACGGCCTACTCGGCTCCCGTACTATTCTTACATTGTCATTGGTCTTTACTCGTTCAAGTTAATACGACGAAATGAAATTCCTGCCTATCTATTCTGAAAACCAATGCACGCCACTGGTTGTCACAGACTTGCATTGAAGAGCGTCTTACGTTAATTTATTGCGGAACCATTTAACCAGGCCTAGAAATTGTAATCTAGACATATTTTTGTGTAACAGAGAGAAAAACTAGTATATTCCGCTTTGATAGTATTTTTGTTGCAGCAATTTAGCTGTTAGTCGATCCTAACACCCGTAAGGTAATTAACAATGAGTGTTAATGAATACAATGATGCAAATTTCTTAATTCAATTCAAGCACATCCATGGAATGGCAAATACACAACGGACCTAATGATGGTAGGTTTTATATGAAATAAAACACTATATTTACACAACTAACCAAACTTACAGGCATGAAATTACGTTATTATACTATGCCGTAACGGTACTAAACTAATTTTATAACAGCAGCTAGTATTTCGGTGAAGGATACATCGTGAGGAAACCGGCATGTCCTAGAACCAAAAATTCTAAAACATGTGTAATTCGCAAACCCGCACTGGGCCCGCGTGCCCGCCACTCCCTCTCACAGAGAGGAGGATTGTGTTCCAGCAATTGGTACATTACAAGCAGATTAAGCTTATGCTGGAATTTCATCATTTTGGATACACGAGAAATACAATAAATACATAAAACTTATGAAGACATCTTGACGAACTAACATCTAACGAACTACTATCTCATCATAACTATCATCATCTAACGAATGACGAATAGAAATTCAGAGAAGAGAATAGAATTAGAAGTATCGGACAAGGATTTCCTTTGAATAACAAAGATGTCACATAAAAACCATGCGGAAGTTACCTTTGCAATAAAAACCAATACAGTTAAAAACGATTTAAGACAATGCGCACACGAGAGTCAACACGGTCTTGTGAACAGATGATTTTTGTTCCGTTTCAAAGCATTTTTTTCAGTACATTTTGTGAACTGCGAGACAGCGTTTTGTTGCAAATGAACATAGTTTTTATAAAGCGATAGGATGTGTGTCTGTCTAGCCAGCAGTGGTTGCCCAATGGTCGTGGATTCAAAACCAGGCAGGTGCTTTACTTTGGGTAAATAATTTCATCACCACGGCTCTCAGAACGGTGAAGGAAAACATTGTGAGGTAACCGGCATGTAATAGAACCAAGAGTAACTCACTTCCTCTCGAAGAGAGGAGGCCTGTGTCCTAGCAGTGGGAACATTGTAGGCTGATCCGATGTCTTTAGACAGACTATCAAGTCTGTCTAAAGACATCGACTCGGGTCTGCATACAGGCTAAACGAAACTAACTGTATACACGTCTCTAGAACGTGACTGGTTAATAACCAAATTTCCATTAACATCAGGTAGATACAATTGCCCATATAGGTCTTCAATCTTCACATGTCTTTGCTAATATGCAATAACACGCGACATTAGATGGAATTCCTTTATAGACTGTGCGAATTATATATATACGCTGTGCTATTTAATTATGCTAATTAAGTACCGTAAAAAGAATTGTGGGATATTTTTAGTGTTACAGTAACAATAATTTGATCGAGATTAAGGTGTAAGCATAAGCAGGAAGTCGATGGGTACATTATTTTTATTGAAAGGAGGCAAAACCTTATTGATATTGTTCTAAAACATTAGCACAGTCCAAATGATGACGCTACCTAAAAGAGAATCTATAATCAGATGTAAAAAAGGACAATTCATCAATCCTACTATCGCTATACAGTACACTGTTGATAGTATACCTTGATTTGCTTTAGAATTCAATTCAATTTATTTACATTTAATCATTAGCGAGGGACAAACATTGGCCAATAAAAACACAAGGATAAAAACATTTGAACAAGGCCAAGCCAATGAGCTGTACTTAAGAGTACTTATGGGGTGGAGCGAGCAACCAATGGACAGATATATTGGCAGAAGAAGAATACCCAACCAGTTAACCAGAGGAAAAGTGCTTGCATCATGTTGGGCCAGAAAAGGAATGAATGAAAGGCAATTGCAAACAGCTGAGATGAGAATGAGGGATGTGTAATAGACAGAAGAATAAATGATCATAATTATAAGAGAAAGTCTGAATGAGGCACCGGTAACTGAAAAGTTGTGTGGAAATCTGTTGTAATGGCCATGAGCCATAATACAGTACAAGTACAAATTTAAGAGTAGGTACATGACCCTGTCTGCGCGCAGCAAATATTATTTACATTTAACTTATAGCCAGGTTATACTAAAAGTTAAGTTCATGCTTATTTTACTATTAAAATTGTTGTCTAGCAATAGTAATCAACGATCAAAATCATTAAAGTTCCAACATTTTTTCTCACATTTCGGTCAGACGCAGCAAAATACAAATGGTGATGGTGCGAAAATATTGTAGCCCATTATTATTAAAAACGAGTGTCAACAGGCTGGTATGATGTTTAGTGTTATGATAACTGTTATGGAATTGGTTGTATCGCTATATATTACAAAACAACTATTGAACCCGGTGAACTTCGTGTCGTCTATAAGCCGTTCCATGCAAAATGTATGAGAAAAATCATATAATATATATACATTATTTTTTGTGATTTATTCACACGTTTTAATAGTTATTCCGATATTCGGGGCGGAAACCAATACAAAAAATCAAAGAAGATCATAAAAATCTGTCCAGCCATTCTTGAGTAAAAAAATTATGTAGGTATGTAACTAACCCGACTTAGTTTCTTTTTAAAGAAGAACGCGCTAGGCTCTGGAACCTGGTCTGTCGGCTTTCCCTATTCCATTTGATAGTCCAATCCTAAAGGAAGACTATAGGCTGGTTAACACCACGCTACGACCCTTACAACCCGAGCAAAAAGAAAAAAGGTCATCAAGAATGCTTAGCGAAAATTAAGAAACGAAAATAATCTACGCGCCGCGACGCGGTGGGTTGGTTGCCGTAATTTCACGCGGACGAAGACGCGGGCAGAAGCTAGTGTCATAATCAGCCTATATTGTTCCCACTGCTGGGACACAGGCCTCCTCTCTTCTAGAGGGAGTGGGCTATACTCTACCATGCGGGCCCAGTGCGGGTTGGTAGATGTCACACGTCTTCGAAATTTTGGTTCTAAGACATGCCGGTTTCCTCACGATGTTTTCCTTCGCCGTTTTGAGAGCAGTGGTGATGAAATAATTTATACAAAGTAAAGCGCCTATCTGGGTTCGAACCTACGACCTACAACTCGTAGGTATGTCGCGGCTGTTACCACTGGGCCACCACGGCTGTAGAAGCTAGTAGCTAATAATATCACCTATACTTTCACAAGTATTGGTTCTAAAGTACTGTTAAACAAGCTATTTGATAGGTATACAGGCAAAAATATTTAAATATAATTGCAAGCTAGCTGCTGTACTTGCTTAGGCTGTGGATAAATGTTACCGCTTTCCATCAGTTCCACAGTTTAAGCTTTTCTCAAATAGACAAGAAAGAAAAAGATGAGTTTTTATATGTTTTTAGTCTCTTTCTTATCGTAAGTGGGTTTTCTGCACAATTCTTCTTCATGCAGTAGGTGCAGCACATTGCTCGCTAGATCGACGCTTTTATAGCGTACTTGCGCTGAATAAATGTTTGTGACGTCACAGCGGGAATAAACAGCATCTATCTAATACCTATGATAATATTTTATATTGAAGTACTTCATAAAAATCGCACTTAGGCATTATCTTTATGGATAGTTCGCTTTTAAAACTACATTTGGCTTTTTTGTACCTGTGTTTTTTTTTGTGAGGGAATCAGAAAAATCATGTTTTAATAACGGGTCGAACGATCAGGCTAGCACAGTTGGTCCGTGGATGGGTAACCATCATTACATACCAAGGCTTTCCGAAACAGGAGACCTCGGGAAGCACGTTAAGCAGTTGGTCCCGGCTCTCGGGTTGTCATTTGTGGATCTTTGACAATCGTTTGACAGTCGTCAGAAGCCCGAAAGTCTGACAACCAGTCTTACCAAGGGATATCGTGCTACCCAGTAACTGGGTTATGAAGTTCAGATAGGCAGTCGCTTCATGTATACTGGTAGATATTCAGCTGCATCTGGTTAGACTGGAAACCGACCCCAACATAGTTAAGAAAAGGCTAGGGATATGAGACTGCATACTACACAGACGTAAACTTATATAAATGGTAGTCCTTATCTATTAATCGAATAATAAAATTTGTCATAAGAGAAGGTTTCTAGTCTCATTTAGAAACAAGAAATAATAAAAAATCAGCATTGGTTATTACAGTTACTGACATCATAATCGTCGACAAATACGTAATGATTGCATTGATTAATCTATTATTAGTTATTCAATAAAAACCCTGACATGTGACTGCTCAATTATCTCATTCTACTATATACTATTGTATAGAAAACGTGAACGTTTATGTTAACGTTAAGTAGCATGTGAAGGTTCATAACAGTTCCCATGGCTGTCGAAACGGGTCTCTTACGAAAATGGTGACAAAGTGTGCATACACACGACCGATACGCGTCAACGATACAGGCAACTGCAGCCATCGACGACTGCCGCCAACGCGCGACTGCCGTTGACAAATTGCCGTTCCTGTATTTGAACACCGAAGTCAAATACATGACGCGTCCCACTCGTGTGTATGCAGACTTAGAGATTTTTGTCAAGAGATTGAACATCTTTGTCCTGGTAATTACCAGATCTGTTTGTGTCGTAACTTTATTTTACTACGTTTTTGGTTCCCAGCTGAGTTGGAGCCGGCATAGAGTCTAAACAGATGCAGCTGAATAGGACGAGCTGGACAAAACAAACGACCAATGGTCGACATTAGCATTGGAAGTCATGGGGAGAAGCCTCGCTCGGCAGTGGGATGATACAGGTTAACAGTAACAGTAATCTATTTATTTCGGACATCAAGTTTCATATGGGTTAGGAAGTACTTGAAAATTTTGTTAAGAAACTCAGTAGTCAATTACATTCCATGCCTCGTATTCCTGCTGTATGGGATAATTTCATTTATATCTCTGCCCGACCTCAAAGAATAACCCGTCTGGCTAGAGGGTCATCCCTTCTCATTAGCGTAACAGCACGCCTCATTTTCTCCACGGAAGATTTTTTTTTTATATCATGAAAGTGAGTGTTTACGGATTGACGTAATGGGCGTGTAACAGTTGGAAAGATTATACATAATGTATCTCAAAATTACATTATTATCACGGTGCGAATCGATAACATTTATCAAAAAATAAATCTGATAAATCAGAAAACACTGATGTAGGTACCGGGACAACAAATGGCGTATTGATTGGTAATTATCTCGTCATTATTCCTAGAAATAAAACTATTTAGTTTAAATTCAGACGGGCGCTGTCGGGGCTCCCAACTGACTCTTGATTTTTTTTCTATTCTTAATAAGTGTTTATCTCTTAATATTTTGACAGTTACTTAAAATAGAGTCCGAATGTGAGCCCGGTTGATGGCTATAGGGATTTGGATATGTTATGTTAACTTAAAACGTTCGTGGAGGTTGATTGGCAGAGCCATGCAAACAAAAACTTCTACAGTACCTATACGAACAAAAATTAAAAGTGTCCCTATTATGCAATTTGCAAGCTTTCTGCAAATTGAAAGTACTTTTTTTAATGGGATTTTTGTATTTTGAAATTTGGACTGGGTAACTATAGTTTAGTTCTGTCGGGTTAGCTAGTTTATAATAATAGTAAATAAATATAGTTAGTATGGATTATTTTATAACACTTTGTTTTCCACTAAGCAAGAATATTTCTACTATTGTAAACAACAATACAATACATAAACCTTGAACGATTGGTCATTAAGAATAATTATTATATAAATGGCTATAAAGATAAAACACTCGTACAAACACTCCACAGCCATTATCTGTCACAAAACAACTTTCACTACTCGAAAGTGAAAACCTCTATTTCAAAAAATAATCCTAGGAAAATATATTCATGAGCTACTACTATAAAAAACTCAGTTTTCACACAAACCCTGAACACTTATATAAAGATAGCGGTGTATAAACACGCGCGATACGGCATTAGCATATGGACATGAATCTTGAACAGTCATAAACATAAGGACTGCGATAATGAAGTACAGTACCTACCGAGCGGCGGCTAGTTTGATGTTTTCCTGTTTTATTTTCATTCGGTGAGATAAAAGGGTATTTGTGTTCTATTTTATATCTTGTCGCGCACAATGGGCATCATTAGAAGGCTGACAGTCACCCGAAGGAAGGGTATAATGGAGAGGGCTATGCTTGGAGTTTCTCTGCGTGATTTAATCAGAAGGAGAGCCGAGGTGACTAACATAGCCCGTAGAATTGCCAAACTTAAGTGGCGGTGGGCAGGGCACATTGCTTGCAGAACAGATAGCCGATGAGGCCGAAAGGTTCTGGAGTGACGACGGCGTACCGAGAGACCTCCCACAAGATGAACCGTTGACCTTGAAGACAGAAATCCACTGGATTCGAGAAGTGCAGAACCAGTCGAAGTGGCGATGCTTGAGGGAGGCTTATGTCTAGCAGTGAGCGTCTTTCGGCGGAAATGATGATGATGATGATGATGATCTTACTTAAGTTGCTAAACATGGGTCACAGCAACCTTGTACGAGTACTTAGTCTCGATGGCCACAATGACAGATTTGGCTGATCCTTAGCACAAAATGGCTATCAGTCCAGCCGTGGTCCAGCCCACTATCTTAGTTCATATGCTTACTTAGTTCATATGCTTACTTAGTCACTTTTGCGACAGAATTAGAGGTAGGTGTCATCATCTGCCTAGCCTTTCCCCAACTAAGTTGGGGCCGGCTTCCAGTCTAACCGGATGCAGCTGAAAACCAGTATTTTACATGGAGCGACTGCCTATCTGACCTCCCCTGGTAATACGATACCCTCGGTAAAACTGGTTGTCAGACTTTCGGGCTTCTGACAACCCGTAACGACTATCAAAGATGACAGCCAGTTTTTTTTTTTTTTTTTAAACGTTGCTCCACACTAGGAATTTCTCCTGTGTCGTGGGTGCGTTTACAGACATATAAACTCACATACACAAACAGCCAGACCCGGAACAACTAAATGTAGGTCATACAAATATTTGTTCCGTGCGGGAATCGAACCCGCGACACGCAACGCAGCAGTCAATCGCTTAACCACTGCGCCAACCGTGCCGTCAAGTCAATCAGAGGTAGGTATAACTTATTCTTTTGCAGAAACTGTACACAGCTTTAAGTATAACTAGGTAGGTACTGTTTTCAATTTCCTGCTTTAGTAGTTATGTTCCTGACACGCTTCTAAGGGAAGTTTCTTCCTAGTGTTGACCAATTTGTTTTTCTCAATCAAATTGATTTACTCCCGGCCTATCCACCAGAAGCCCCCAGCCCCAGCTCCAGTGGCCCCCGCCCCAGCGGCCCCAGCCGTCTTTATAATATTTACAGACAGGATACGGAATCAAGCACTGACCTACTCTATGAGCAGAAGTATGACGTCAGCCCCCATCATTGCAAATGCTTTAATAAATCTGAAGCCACGCTCAAAACGAAAACTTATAAATGTTTCCCCACCATCACAATCAAGGAATTTCATACTAAATATTTAATTGAGCCAAAACCAACTGAGTCTTTGGCACGAGACACAAGTGGGATGTTTTTCAGTTGTTTTCCTAAATATCAAAGCGAATGATCCGTAGAATTCGTTCAAGGTGTCTGCAAGTAAATGGGTCGTAAAGGTGAGCCTCGAGTCAGTGGCGTGCTGCAAAGAGCCCTATTTTTAGCACCGAAATGGTACACCAGAATGTTAAATTCCCTGGAATCTCATTGTTTGTTTATTTAATTATGGATCCTTTTGATCACTGTGTTGTCTGAAAGAATGTTCAAAGTCAAGCTTCACATAAAATTGGAGATCTTGATCATTAATGGCGCAAGAGTTTGTAAATGATCGTATGTTCCCACATTAATAACTACTGGATACTTACACGATCGTAATCAGTAAAGATACCATCATTATCATAAGAAACAATGCATACTTTTTTCGCCCTCACTCCATAAAACACGAGAGTTCCATGTGAACGTCAGTTACATCGTACTTAAGATCTTTAATTAACGAATAAAAAACCGGCGTGCGAGACACATACTGACTTATTACCAAAGATAAGGTAATTACCGGTATTTTGTTCGACGACAGACAATAACTTACGAATACTTACCGCCTTTCACTTAATTACTGAGGAAGCGCAAGCGCAGAACCGTACGATCACACAAACCATAATGCTACGGTTTCTCACGGAAAATTCACTTCCCTGTGAAATACTAAGCATTGTACACACGCTATTTTTGTTGTGGAATTAGCATTAAAAGAGTTAAAGACAACGGTAATGTGGCAGTAAAAATATAATCGTGTACTCGACTTTATTACCGTGTTTCGCAATAACGAGAGCGGATTGATTTATGTGTTTGTGGAGATTTAAACTGGAGAGATGGTTTATTTATGCTTGGCATGTGGAGATTAAATTGCAGTCAATTTGTGTATTTATACCTCTAATAAATACCTAAGTTAATAGCCACAAATATATTTACCAGGAAACTAAATAAGTATGCAGTTCCGCTGCATATTTAGTTTCCTGATGACATTAAAAAAAACATTTACGGAGCAATATTCCACGCCGAAAAATAAAGAATTAAACTAATAGCGTAATTTTGTCTGACCCTAGAGTTTTGGCAGTTCAGTCAACCTATGTTTGAAAAACATTGAAAGACAACATTCACCGGCTAGCAGCGATAACAAGGTTTAATTTCAAAAGTATAGGAAGTACTAATTGTTTCATTGCGACAAGCAAGTTATGATTTAATTTGAGTATAGTTTGACGTGTCATAAATACCAACATTACATACATAACATCACGCCTATAATCCTCGCAGAGTTAGGCAGAGGTGTACAGACGCCAGCAGGTCAAGTTACTCGAAACTGTAAAACTTTCCCAATCATGAACGTTAGGGGAAGTCAGCTCAAAGCGGCCATAGAAGGCAAAGCGGCCACGATTCATTTTTCGGATATTTGAAGTGATAGCGCGATGTTGCCATTCTGCACGCGTAATAAACCTCCGCCCCGTGCCGATAAGTCATTCGTTAGCGGTGGGAGCGAGCGGGTGGCGCTTAGTGACGAAAAATACGTTTTCGCGTCGTTTGTTAAAATAATACAAGGTAAGTTTAACCTGTTTTGGTCAAACCTGTATAAGTTTAAATGCTTGCATTACACGTGTATTGTTACTTGTCTATTTGGCTTTGTTTCTTTAGTATTAGCTTCAAAATTTGATAAATAATGTGGGAGTAGTTAATTTTTATAACAAAATGGGCGATAAGGGCAAAGCGGCTCGGGCAAAGTGGCCAGGAGACCGCTTTGCCCTTATAAAAATATTATGATTCGATTGATATGCTCAGTTATTTTGTTTAGATGGTCAACAATTACAAACGTAAAACTACCCAGTCGTCTTGGGATGAAGTTAAAATTAAAATTATGTTTGTTTGATTTGCATGGAGCCATATGAAGATCCACCCATAGAGGACTGGATTCGCTGTGATGACTGCCAGTTATGGGTTCATGAATCGTGTACGACATATTCCGGAACTGGAGCTTACTACTGTGATAACTGTCAAGAAATCTGATCTCTGTTGTTATAATTTAATTTTAATTGTTTTATTAAAAAAAGAGGATTAATTTTGATAAAAGATAACGACTGTTGAAAGACTTAAGTAATAGAAGTACATAACTGTGATTAATAAAAATGTCAAGTATCAACCTAATAGGTAGCAGTAGTTCCTAAAATGTTAACTAAATATTACAAAGTTAAGTTACATTACTTTTAAGACCGATTGTGATTAAAACGGGTAGAAAATGTTGATTATTTTATTAAAAATATGTTTAATAATAATAAATAATGGTTTTAATATATTTTTTTTATTTTTATTTTGTCTAGCACGATATATTTCAACAAAAAATAAACATTTGCGAAGAATTTTTGGGGTGGCCTCTATGCCCTTACCACCATGGCCGCTTTGGGCGACCCCTCGGGCAAAGCGGTTTTTTGACAAGTTTTTGTAATCTACAAATCTAAGGCTTATATTTAAATTTGCGCGAAATTTAAATTGCAAATTACAAAAATTAAATAAATTCTCTACCTATTAGTATAAAATTATTTTCAAAAATGAATCGTTTTATAGGTTTTTTCTTAATTTAAAGTTAAGGTGGCCGCTTTGAGCTGACCTCCCCTAATGCTTTAGCGATAAAGTTGAAAATCTATTAAAGAAATTTGACAGATTGTAGTAGCTTGATGTGCAGCATCTGACGGCTATACCTATAGAACACCGACATTTCGCCAGTAATGTTTAAGTCCCACGTAATGGAGGCGAGACTATTTCACTCAACCGGGCACAAATCCTCCGGGCTACTTCTGAGAAATTCCTGGAAAACCCCAATGATAACCCCCTCGAACCCCTCGACCTGGAAATCGAACCAAGGACCTCATGCTCAGCAGTAGCGTTTGAAACCACTAGACCAACGAGGTACTCATAAATAATTAGTATTAAGAGAAAGTACAGACTTGTAACACCGGAATGCCCTTGAGGCGTTATTTCAAGATCTCAACAACACTTTTAAATTAATTCACACCATAATTATACCGTCAAACCCATACCTGATCTGCATTGCTTAATTTAATTAATATCATAATTTCATTATCTTTGCACCTACCTACGAGTAACATTTTTATTCAAGTCGTTATGTTAATCATAAAGCGGTACCTTCCTATAATATCTTCACTCACGCGAAGTTCTAATTTGGTAGCTATCAACATCATATTTGCCTGTAAATTAACGCTCCTAGATTTAGGCATGGCTTAGGAACACTTAAATAAAGTGGAAATTTAAGAACCCTGATCTATATTTTTTATGAGTTTCTGTCCGCGGCTTCGTGCGCGTGAAATTGGTTCCTGTTCTGCTCCCCCTACCTACTTCGTTTTTGCTTAGGGACCGTCTCCACGACCGAGAGAATCGCGGCGATATTATCGTCGTATCATGCAATTCTCGCCGCGATAATGGAGACACGTTCTAAGAGAGTGTATAGAAATACATGACGATAATATCGCCGCGATTCTCTCGCTCGTGGAGACGGCCCCTTAGCGTTCTATCTGACTTATTTTCTTTTAGCTCGGCTTCTTATGGTCGTAACGTGATTTTAAATAGCATGTAACCTTCCTCGAGAATTGGGATATCAAGATTCAAGAGACAAAAAAAAGATTTTTTCAATCCGACTGTTAGTTCCAGAGATTAGCGAGTTCAAACAACCTAACAAAAAAACAAAGCAGCTTCACCTTTATCATAACTCTAGTATATATATAGAAGATAACCTCTTATTACGTCTGATGAAGGTATGTACGTTGTGCAATAAAATTAAGAGCTATCGCGCGATTTTTAGGAATTATCCTAAAATAACACAGTCAAACACTAGAAAATTCGATCTATCTCGTATTGGCACGAACTCTAAAAATAACTTACCTACTCAAAGTCACAGTAAAATCATTCATTCCTAATAGGCTCTTTTGAACGTCAAAATTTACAAAAAAGAATAGAATTGATGCTAGTTGAATAGCACCGAAAATATTACCCAGTTAGTAGTAGCGGGGCTGACTGTGCAGGGTGCGCCTGACGATCGCCACTCATGAAGGCTATTCCAGCGCACCCAAAAGATAAAAAACACATCGGCAAAGAAAACGCTACGTAGAATATACATATATGAACCTCTGTGTACTAGTCATGGGTAATTCTCCTGCCTACTCCCTAACCTATACCAATTTATTTGGGGCCGGCGCAACATGTCTTTGTCTTCCATACTTCTGTATTAGTCGGGGCCGTGGCTAAATAATAACAGCCGCACAGGTCGATCGATCAGGTTAAGCTACGCTTGCCGCGGTTGATCTGTGGATGGGTTACCATCTTTACATACCGAGACCCCTCCGTGCCTCGGAAAGCACGTTAAGCGGTTGGTCCCGGCTGTCATACGTGCATTTTTGACAGTCGTTACGGGTCGTCAGAAGCCCGAAAGTCTGACAACCAGTCTTACCAAGGGATATCGTCTTACCCAGTAGCTGGGCTGTGGAGGTCAAATAGGCAGTCGCTTCATGTAAAATACTGGTATTCAGCTGCATCCAGTTGGACTGGAAACCGACCCCAACACAGTTGGGAAAAGGCTAGGCAGATGATGACTTCTGCATTAGTCATCTCGGTAGTCACCCCTTTTCTAGCCATAGGTATCATCTTTCACGAAATCCATGCATCGTTCTGATATTTTAGTATTTCACTGTCCAACTGCTAGCATTACAAAAGAATGGAGATCGCGGAAGTTGGAATAGCTTGCAAACACATTTTTACAAGACATCAATTAATAATATAATTTCTTGCAGCCAGTTATAAAAAGTTCAACAACGCTTTATTTTGTTTTTAAAGCCTGTAATTAGTGACATTGTACGTTCCAATACGCAAAAAGCAGATGCATTCACCAGAATTGCTTGTAAAAGTCGAAGATCAAGCCGTTTTCCCAATTTGGGGGATATAAATCTCCGTTTAATTGGTTTTCAAGGGAATAAAAATCCCTTTATAGCCCCACGAAAGTTGCAACACAAGCCACGTCAGCATGACTGACTTCTTGATCAAAGAAAGGTATGTGACTACTAAATACAAGAACATAAATCAAGACAGGTAGCTGACTGTTCACCTTTCACCTTGATAAACATACCACATGCAAGTTACAAATGTAGGAAGTACCTAATGTTGTTGTGTAGGTATGTCGATAATTAGTGTCGTAGCGGACTACAAGAACTCTGACACTGGCCTTCAAACGGGACTATAGATATAAGAAAGAATTTCTATGAAGGGGGTCAATGACGTGCATCATTAACCTTTGTTGGGGTAACTATGGGGGAGACCTTTGCGTAGCAGTGTGCTGCTTCTCAAAGGTCTCCCCATAGTTTTCCACTTGTCTTTGTGTTTTGTCTTCTCGGGCCAATCGGTCCAAATTGTCACGCTAGCGTTTCTTAGGCCTGTCCCAGTGACGACACCCGTCTTCAGGCACCCACTGTTTGACGATCCTGACCCATCTTTCCTGGTACATCCTGTAAGTGTGACCCGCCGAGTTCTATTTCAGCCTCGCCGACTTATTGGCAAAATCGGAGATGCCTCTTGGAGCGTATTATGGTGTTGTATATCGGCGAGTTTATTATTAAAACACTACGCTCCAACGCTCTTTGGCAAACCTTGAGTCTTGACCTTCTGAACCTTCTGAGAAGTACATTTATTTTCACTAAATCACCATCTTTACGGTATAAACAACAGTTCAAAGGTTTGCTAAAATCAATGCAATGTATGCACTGGCGCCAACTTGTGCAACTCGATTTGTAAACAAAAATAAAATCGATTAAGACTCGCTTTTGTAAATCGCAAGATTTAATTAGTCGGTAAGCGGAATATGAGTTCCTACATCCTTCGAAGCATTGCATTGACCTCTGCAAATTACTGTTTTCATAATTATACGATATTATTAGTAGAAATGTACGGAACTCCTGCAGCCGATTATCTTGACTAATCAAATCCTTTGATCGAGACATGTGTAGTTGAAATCGTTATTTCAAGGTTTTGTATACATATAGTTCGTTTTCGGTTCCGTAGATTTCTTATTTGAATTGAGCAGTGGGCGACAGATAGGATAGTCTCAACAGATAAAGTAGTAGGTACCTATTATCATCACCCAAGACATGCTCAGTTGTTCAACAAGCCGTGCCAACATTACGAACTTCCATACAAACTTACATTTAACCCCTTTAGGGAATGCACTTTCACAAATTCTTCCTTAGCACTCGTCTGCGTTTATCTAGGTGACTGCACTATTCTTAAATCTGTAAATGCAGTCAGAAATTGCTCAAAAATATTAAGGACAAGCTCCTAAGAACGTTTTCCTCTAGCTACAACGGTTAATGTGGCCCTTACTGCCCCATCTCAAAAAATCTAAATTTCAAGCTTCTAGACCCAGCGGTTTAGGCTGTGCGTGGGGGCTTTGTCAGTGAATTTAAGATTTTTAGCATATTAATTAAGAACGTCAAGTACTTCGCGTTGAAAGTCGTTAAGAAAAATGTATAACAGAAGGAAAGTGCATATTATTGTGACTGCGCATCTGGACGCATGACTGCGCGCAGCGGGGAGCAAAAACATGTCGCATCCGACTTGTTACATGTCCGTGGCTTCGCTTGTATGAAAGTTAACTGGTGATCATTATCGTCCTAGCAATTTCTTCCGGTCTCCTCACACTATCTGTCCAAGACCATCAAGCCAGAAGCCATCTGTAATGACCACGATGGGTCTCAGGTCAACACCCATCATTCTTCCGGTTTATTGTCCTTCACAATTCTTCCTCTTCTTTTCGTGTCGATAGTAGATACTTTTCTTCGATGTTTTTATATAGATTGAGCCCAGTAGGTGGCCACATTTGGCATCAGTAATAAATCACTTATAAGCAAGGATATACATAATTAGAGACACTTCGTTTCAGCTGAAAGTCAACGTCAAAATCAGAAAAAAATAATACTGTACAATTTTACTGAAGAATACAACTGATTATCTCCACAACATTGGTTACCAGGTAATTAAATGCAAAATTATGACAATATTCTAACGAACCACAATTAAAGGCACGTTGTCTCATTAGACCATTACTTTCGATTTCATTAAAACTGTTAATAAAATGGTCATAAAACATTAATAGCATGCAATAGAAGTCGCAACTCGCATATGCATAATCAGACGATGCAAATGAGAGTACCTACCAAGTCCAACGAATGGTCCTAGCATTCGTTGTTCGTAACTTCAACAAGTAACTGATGGTTAGCAGCGATTCAACAATGCATTGCTGATCGCGGCAAAAAATCTTGCCATGATTATGTGGCGGCCCTGAGAGTGTAATGAACGTGTAGGGCTTGCACTTCATAAACGTTTGTTAACATCGTGACATTTATTAATTGTTCTACATTGTGAGCTCATGAAACATGCTCATAACTAAGTTTTTTATTGCATACTGCGTGTGTCATTAAAATGAATATTTTTTGCCAAGAGGAGCGTTATAAATAGACCTGTCTTAAAAGAAGTCGTAAGTATTTGTGTGATGTGAAGATCGATCGGATAGACCTGGGTTAGGAACTTTGTGATATTTTTTATCCCTGTAGTGTGTTCCCATACCATAATTTCTGACATCCACACAGGTGAAGCCGCGAGAAAGGAGTTAGTATAAAGGTATTAACTGAAAATTACACGAAAATGCTATAGGTGCTTATTTATATACTTAGCGTTTTTGCATAATTTTCAGTTTCCCTATTTTAATGAATACGCGTTTCTCAAAGGAAGTTAGGTTAATATCGATTCACTGAAACTTTCAGCTTTGTCTATAAACAACTATATTGTTCTTCAAAACCAATCAGGATTTAACTACTTTAACAAAAACAAAATGTACCTACTTACTGTCGTGAATAGTTAACAAACTAAAACCAACGTGTAGAATAGAATACACTTTATTACACCATATAAATTACAGACAAGAATATAGAAATATAATATATACGGGTTATTGGTTAAACATTAACAACCTCTCAGGAATATATTACTAACATCATAAACAACAACTTTTGTTCTATGACTTACTAATTCATCTGATTTTAATTCATCAGACTTTCGTACAAAAATAAAATTATTTTAATTCAATGAATTGAAATATTTGATTTTCTGTTACGATACGAACTCTACGCGAAACAAAAGAAAGCGCTAGTTAGGCAAACAAACTGCCCTGTCTGTCTAAGGGGTTCGGGGGTTTGATAGAACAACGAAATCTTAAAAGTTTGTTTTTGGTAAATGTATTATGTTTTGTAAAAAGTGATAGAACAAAAGTTATTGTTTATGATGTTAGTAATCCAGTCCTGCAAGGTTGTTAGCGTTTTACCATCAATAACCCTGTATAGAAACGTGTAAACCATAGTCTATTGTTTGATGCAAATAAATAGATTACACCGTAGCTTGAATCATCAAAGTTAGTCTTGTAGTTGACAACCCTGTAGTTTCAAGACGAGTCGGGCAAAGGTTAAGTCAGGACAAGTGACTGTGAGAGCGAGGCACTCCGACCTCCGCACTCTGCATCAGCGGTACATGAAGAATATAACTACTTGAAATTAATACACTTTTTGTAGGTAATTATTGAAATATGTGGTTTTTATTTCCGTTATCGTACCAAGGCTTAGCTTAGACAAACTAATTTTGTATACAGACCTGTGGGGTAATTGTGTAACACACTAACAGTAGCAATGTGTTTCATTTTGACAGTTCAACAACATTCATTGCGTTATTTACGTTGTTGAGCAGACAATTTTTTTGAACATATGAAGCAATGGATTAGCAATATCCATCAAAATGATTCAGATGGACATTGATAGTGTGTTGCGCTATTAGGGTGCTGCTCTCTTCTCTCATTCGCTCTTTCTCACAGCTAATTGGAACTCAGCAAGACTTGGAAGATATTCAATACCCTTTCTATGTTTTACGACTAACACGATGCTCATATTCCAATTCTAGTCACTCGAATTCACGTGAAAGCAATGCTAATACCCTTACTATATAAATAGAATTCCGTTTATTAGTCGTCAAATATGCACATAAATGATGTAGCAATAGCTAACAGTAGGTACAGTGCGGATCACAACAAACAACAATTTGGATAAACTAGTCTCTAGGTGGATGGATGGAACTCTACATTCCTGACAAATAAACAATATATGATTATGAAAACAGAAAAATATAACATTCAATATACAATGTAGTAATGGCGCCTTTTGGGCACGTATGATACCAAGGACCGACGCCATATTTTAGCTTCTAAAAAGTTTTAGTTAAGTTTTAGATATTTTATTGTTTTTCTTAAATTTAATGTGAAGTTAAACACATTATAGGCTCACTATGCTAATAAGATTACAAAATCTAAAAATTTTAATTAAAAAAAAATATATGTTTAGATTATGTAAAGAATAAAGAACTCTGTTTTAGCTATAATAATTTTTGGGTAGTCCTTATTGAAATGAGCTATTCTAGAAAAAAAAAACCGGTTAAGTGCGAGTCAGACTCGCGCACCGAGGGTTCCGTACAAACCTGTAGGTATATAAGTAAAAGTTATGGTATTTTTATTGCTAAATAAAGCATACGGTGGAGGTCTGCCCCGCTTGGGCGGAGCATCGCCGTGTCCTCGTGGAGGCGATCGGCGGCAGCGACCTCTCGTAGGGCCGGGCCCCTGGTTCAGACCATGGTGTGGAGCGAGAGGGAATGGGAAGCAAAATTCTCGTGTCGCGGTGTTTGTTTCCAAACTCCTCCGAAATGGCTGAACCAATTTGCATGAAATTTTGTGTGCATATCGGGTAGGTCTGAGAATCGGCCAAAATCTATTTTTTTATTTTTTTTTTGTTAATCGCATAACAACGTTTGCTGGGTCAGCAAGTCTAATATATAAAATTCTCGTGTTGCGGTGTTTGTTTCCAAACTCCTCCGAAACGGCTGAACCGATTTGCATGAAATTTTGTGTGCATATCGGGTAGGTCTGAGAATCGGCCAACATCTGTTTTTTTTTTTTAATCGTTGAACAACGTTTGCTGGTTCAGCTAGTAAGTTTATGATTATTAAAAAAAATATACTATGTGATGTAACTAAAAATTTAAGATTTTCGGAATTTTTCCTATATGTGTACTTTATAACGTTGCTTCATGCCAAATTTCAAGATTCCAGGTCGTCTGGAAGTATCCTTTAGGTTTTGATTCCCTTGCGAGTAGTTGCGAGTTTCAAAATATGCGGCTTTAATTGCTGTATCTTTTGATTGCGTTGACGTAGAAGTTTGATTTTGTTACAGCTTAAAGATATTATAGACTTGAGTATTTGTTAAGAATTTCAATATAATACCACTACGCGTTCATGAGTAAAGGGGTAATAAGTTTAAAATTATTAAAAATATTTTTATTATATGATGTAACTAAAAATTTATGCTTTTCGCAATTTTTCCTTTATCTGTGTTATAAGACGTTGCTTCGTACCAAATTTCAAGATTCTGAGTTCACGGGAAGTACCCTGTAGGTTTTGATTCCCTTGCGAGTGTCGAAAATTTGCGGCATAAACGGGAGTATCTTTTGATCGCGTTGACTTAGAAGTTTGATTTTTTCACAGCTCCAAGAGACCATAGACTTGAGTATTTGATATGAATTTCAGCTTGATACCTCCACGCGTTCCTGAGAAAAAAGGTCTTGACAGACAGACAGACAGACAGACAGACAGACAGACGGACAACAAAGTGATCCTATAAGGGTTCCGTTTTTACCTTTTGAGGTACGGAACCCTAAAAATACTGCGGTAACAAATTTGAATCAGAGTTTCTATAGCCAAGTGACTAATAACATTTTGTCTGAACAAAATCGAAGAAAGCTGAAGAAACTATTTACAACCACGTGCATATAGAGCTTGTTTTTACCGTCAATAGTAAAGACAGTCATAAAAGACTCACAGCAGCCGGTGTGCTAATAAAACACGTAAATAATCATACAGTAAAATTTACTCTCCTGCCCATATGTGGAGCGCAAACTATAGGGCAGTAAAAGCAGGCATTAAAACCTACGACTTAACACAACACAGAGAAATCAAGAAGGTGCAGTCATACAAGAGACCGATACAGAGTACTGAATATAGATGTTATGGGAAACTGTCACAGACTATTTGATGATCAAATAATAGGTGACTTTTGATTCTCTGCATTTTGGCGTCATAAATTTGAAACTGCCTAGACAGTTAACAAAACATGGCTTCCTACCAGCTTAAATAAGTTCAGAGGAGGCAATACTGACAATACCAGTACACCACATTCTTCCCAAGGGGAAAGCTGGTTAGGGAGCCAAGAGGGCAGAAACCTGTAACAACTACTTCCTCACACATCATCTTCCTGCCAAAAAATTCAAGTACGAGCCTTCTGTATTTTCTCCACATACCTCCAAACATTATACCGACGAGATGATTTATCAGCAGGTATTTCCTGACGTCATTATTTATATAGGTATAATGACGTCATCATCGTAAATTCCACCGGAAGCTGCAGCTACGTCTGCAGACGGAAATATAAGATTGTACGAAGACAAATTATTTACAAACATGAGTACTGACTTTGATGTTTTTGTGTGTAAATATTACAACATTGTGTTGTAACCTTTACTCTGTAGTACTGCTGATGTTAAGCTTGTGATCTGATAATGTAACTACTTACCTACAGTATAATTAATTTACTGAATTTACGTTTCGTAGACTTTGATTTCAAGTCTTCAGTTTGCGGTACCTTAAAATTACAATGATTGCCACTTTGATAAAACTTTTGGCAATCATTCTAAGTCATACCTTACCTTACCGAGATAAGAATTACATTGAAATGACTTACTCATGGTTTTACGTCACTCTTTGATCGTGAATATGAATAATTAAAATTAGTTTTTGACGTAGAGAGTAATACCTAGTGGAAAAATTGTCATATCTTGATTATCAAAATTAACCTATAGCTAATAATCTTTAGTATCATACACAACGATATACCTTAATTTTATCTGTTAGAAAATAGATGAAGATCACAGATCATGCATACCATGCCCCTGAGGAGTGCTTTACATATAACCCGTGTTGACGTACCCACATTTTACGACACTAAACAAAAGAGCGGGGGTGGTATTATTATTATTGGAAACCACGCAGTGCCTGTAGGCGTACCTTTTAGAAATCACAATAAAACAATACACAAAGGAGAAAATGGTAATTTTAAGAATTTAAGAATATCAGAGCATACCTAGTAGACAATAAAATTATATTATAGTTATATCGTCATGTTTTTCCGTCTGACTGATTCATTTTCGCATGTACCATAATTGTTATCAAGGGTAAATAGACACGATAAAATGATGTATACTAATATTATAAACGAGTAAAAGAGCAGGCGTTTTGGGAATCTCAGCCTAGTTTGAATAAATGACTTCTGATTTAGATTTTTTGATTTTGTGACTTTGTTTGTTTGTTTATCTTCAGAACTACTGATGCAATTCCGAAAATTCTTTGACTAATGGGAAACTACGGCTAATGTAAACGTATATACCCAGCAATAATATATGTCTGCTATTGTAGAAAGGATAGCTGTTGTTATTAACTTCCTATTTTCATTAGCCGTCCCCGACGCAAGGACGCTTTGATTAAAATACTACCATATATTATTTTACTAGCTGCGCCCCGCGGTGTTACCCACATAAGTTATGATCCCGTGGGAAAATCGGGATAAAAAGTGTCCTATGTGTTAATCCAGGTTATAAACCATCTGTGTGTCAAATTTCATCCAAATCCGTTCAGTGATTTTTGCGTGAAAGAGTAACAAAAACATCCATCCATACATACATTCACTTTTAAAGTATTAGTAGGATTACTTTTTTAAAGTTTTTGTTTGTGTCGAGGGTTTATATTATTATTTTTTTATTAAGATTTTTGCTGTAGTCGGAAAATCTAGTTCGATATTTAAAAAAAAATGCCTCCGTAGTTTAGCCTGAGTTTAACCTGGGTTTGAAGATAAATCTTATTTTGCAATACCTCAGACGGCCTATATCTTACAGCAACGCTACTTACCAACAGTTAAATAAACAAATGACACATGATAAACAATCAAACATAGCTATGTATATCTCATCTTATCACATTCTTTCCCATCGCTACGCTTTGCTAACACACTAAAATATTTGCTGTGTTATTCAAAAGTATTGTAGATTGTAGGTATTTTATTAACGATATTTGCTATTGGCAATATCAACCCTTATTGCTATTTATAATTCACTCAGAAGTAGGTACATAATTAGAATCACTAATTCTTAGTACCTATGTACTGGTCCGGTATTTTTATTTCTAAGTACATAAATGCTAGCTCTGTCTAGGCATTACATTAGTTCTGTAATTCTGTTATTGTCCATATTAGTAACAGTTATTAATAACCATTTATTTGCACAGATGGAGATGTCATGTTACGACTAATGATTGGCAGTATTTTCGAATGTGTATTTAATAATCTAAACAACCCGTCTCCGAGCCCAAGTGGGTATGTCGAAAGTCGTAAAGTTGGGCTACCTCGACAGAATTGTAGCAGGGTGTGGTGGATGTAGAGCTGTGTCACAAACTATGCTCCACTCCAGACTTTCGGGCTTCTGACGTCCTATAATCGACGAATGACAGCCGGGACCAACGTGCAACGGCTTAACGTCATTAATGACTAAGAATTAGATAAAAATCACGTCGTTTTCTTTTTTATCGAAGGCATTGAGAAAGATGACTTTCACCCACGTTTCGCCAGGTATAATAGAAGATGCTATGCATCTAATAGGGGGAGTTAATTGTATAATTTTCAAAGAAAACACAACTTTAGAAGTGAAAATGATAGCGAACATTCACCATTAACTTTACATTATAATATCGTAAATTTCAGACAAATGGGCTGGCTCAAATATAGCTGATCGTAAACTAGTTAATTACGCAAACACGGTGCTCCTGCCGGACATTAGCACATTCGCTCCAATCGCGGTAATACCGCAAAATAAATAACTATCTTCCTGACGCACGGAACGTTAATCATTATTATTATTATCATGCCTATTATACATACATTCATTATTAAAAATAATATCTAAGTATATATGAGAAACAACCAAAACAAACAAACTTAAAAATCTGCCATAGCAGAGGCAATAGAGGTATTGCTGATGCGATGCCATAACAGAAACATCACAAGTGCCTATCAGCGTCCTAACTGCCTGTTCACCAGCACCTCGGATGACCCGAATGCCACTGATGCCGCCACCAACGCCACCTACTGGACACAAACTATATTATAGAAAAAACAACGGGTAAGAGTACCATCGATACAAAAAGAAGAAGCACCTAATTATACCAGCACCCACACCACACCCTGCAAACCACCCCATCCGGCTGCGGTAAAACCATATAGGTTTGCCCCTATTACTTACATAGGACTTAAACGAACTACGTGAATATTATACATTTCTAGGAAATGGAAATAAAGAGATGATTTATTTCACACGCATGTCAATTTAAAAAAAGCCGACCAAATGCGAGTCGGATTCGCACACGAAGGATTCCACCGTACAATATTTAACACTACATATTTTTTTATCACACGTTTCCTGTATGGACCTCGTTTAATTTTTACTTCATTTGTTGTTATGACGGCAATAGAAATACACACTGAAAATTTCAACTAACTATTACGGTTACTGAGTAACAGCCCGCTGACAGAAGGACGGACGGACATCGAAGGCTTAGTGATAGGATTCTGTTGGCATTCTTTGGGTACGGAACAGATAAAACTAAAGCCGTAAAAGATGTAAAAAAGAAATCATTGATGAATTTTAACAAACAAAATAGAAAAGAACTCTACATCAGCGAATACTATTGGCGTATCTAAAAACACGTACACAAACTTTTTAAACACCATAATGAGACCTCGCCGGTCTCTAATGGGTGAGACGTGCCCACTGCGAGTATGTAAACGACGATGTAATTCTGATAAAGGCGTGTTTACCTTACCTTCTGCGAATCAAATAGAAAATAACATTACATAACATCACCCCTGTATTCCCCGAAGGGTTAGACAGAGGTGTATCTATAGTAAACATACATTTCGCCAGTTATGTTTAAGTCCCATGTAATAGGGCGAACCTATTGGCATCAACCGTGCATGTATGTTCAGTCATAAAAGTGTACTATGGATGAATCATCAATCAGATCTGAATGTTCACTAAGTTGTAATAAAATAAGCATGAGCCGAGCAAACAATTATTATCCTCATAATAAAATAAATAATTAATTACTACTTCTTTTATTCATTCACGGACAGACAACACACAGCCTATACCGCTGGGTCTAAAAAGAATGAAATTTTGCACGAGAGTTCCTTTCATAACAAAGGTAGGCACTCACGACGATTTTTTGGATATTAGTCATGAGTGCTTCCCGCCTCCTAAAACGGTTAAATAGGGAATGAAAGTGTGTATACGAAACGCCATCGCATCGGGTGCTCGACTTATAAAACATTCAGTTGCAAAACCATTGAGAAATGTGGTAAGAAATAAGAAAGTGACATATTACATAAATTGAGTGTAGGAAATCATAGATATCCGAGTAGGAAATGCAATAACAAAACTGTTATAATCTTATGTGGACATTGATCAGTCAATTGGATTTCTGATTGCTGCCACTACATGGTAAGAACTCATGAGTACAGTACAATGCTAGATATTATGCCTTCCTATTTTAATTTAGTACCTATTTTCGAACCAAGGTAACCGACCCAGCCCGAAGAATTACCGAACATAAGTGGCAGTGGGCAGGGCACATTGCTCGCAGAACAGATTGTCGATGGAGCCAAAAGGCGCTGAAGTGGCCGCGTAGCGGAAGACGTAGCGTTGGAAGGCCTCCCATATGGTGAACCGATGTACTGGTGAAGGCCGCAGGAATCCGCTGGATGTGAGACGAACAGAACCTATGTCCTATTCCTATGTCCAGCAGTGGACGTCTTTCGGCTGAAATAATGATGATCTATTTTCGACAAAACTCATCTGTAGTTGGTTAAAAGGATGATTTCTGAAGGATTTTGGATCCGTAGTCATACTTTAAGAAGAACTTTTGCCGGTGGCTCTTCTTTATAAAGAACACAATGACAAGTATTATTCACAACGTCACAAGCAGACGAAACAAAAGGGAATTCCCACCACACAATTGATTAAAAGTTTCTATAAAGAAATTAATGTTCTAATTTGTTTACAGTCATCAGTCATGCTTGGCGGAGCGAATGATCTCTTTATCTACGCATTTTAATGCATTGTTCGGTAAAAAAGTAAATATGTTTATTACTTGACATGTCATATAATCGAGAGTTCTTTAAAAAGATAATACTTACCTATAAGAATTCGTCTGAACTGACTAATAGAATGAAAACGATCAGTATAACACACATCAGTAGTTATTTAGTAGTAGACAATTATCTAAGTGTAGAAAAACGCGGGAATTTGTTTTGTAGTCACATTTATTTCAATGCATGGGAAAAAAGTTTATACCGTTCTGTCTCGGCTGCCATTCACGAATACGTTTTATTAAACAAATCAGTCAGATAGTCTAACAGACATCTGCTCCAAATAGCAATCGTTTGGAGCCTGTCAGATTATTTAAGGTCAACGGAGCATGTCTTCTTTCATACGTCTCTATCAGCCGTCATCTCGGTATTTACCAAAAGCATTCCCAACGCGTTCAACCCTCTTAAGGGAATGCTTAGTTGGTTAAGTGTCAGGCAGACGATTGGTAACAAAACATACGACAAATCCTTAGAAATTAACGCGCACCACCAAATACCCCGATTAGAATATTATGTCATAGTATAATATACATACACTGAATTGTTACCATTATGTATAAAACATTGTTTATATTTAGTTAGACTGATTGTAGGAGAAAATTGTGGCCACATTACAAATCTATACACGCACACAGTCGCACACGTATAAGGGTCTAGGCTTAGTATGTACTTCGTAACGGTTTGTTTTGACTGTACAGCGGCCGTGTGACAGTAATTTACGTAGTTTTCATTATTTTTGGGATAATAAATTACCTATATTAAAAATGACAAAATGATAGGCAGTCGCTCCATGTAAAATACTGGTATTCAGCTGCATCCGGTTTGACTGGAAGCCGACCTCAACATAGTTGGGAAAAGGCTAGGTGGTTAACGATGATTTAAATTGACAGAAATCGATAATGAACAAACTACTTTCATAATGTGCATCAATTTAGTTACACATTGTATAAAATACAAATAGCTGCAAATAACCAAAATACTACCCCAACATACTCGAATGCAGTTGTAAGATCACTGGACACCATTCCAAACGCAACACTTTCAAGCTAAAACAACAATGTGACTGGTTCGCCTGGGAACCGCCAGCTGCACCATTCGATAAGCGGCATCTTCTAACCACTCGACTGTGCAGTTAAATCACGGTCATCAGTTAAACATAGTAAGCCAATTATTAACGCCAGTTTACCGAAGTTTACGGTGCTGTGACCGAAGGCAATTCAAATTGATGCGGAACCGTTTTACGAGTGATTTTAACATGGTGGACAGTTTCCAATGAGCCTTGAGAAACCCCAACGTTTGGCTTGGGTGGTGGTGTTTTCAATTATTAGAAGGTGGCTCAACAAAATTGGGGGGCATTGGGATTTGTAGACAGGCCCATCTGTTCCATTGGGCACTCTGGGCAAGTGCCCAGGGCCCGCAATCGAGGAGGGCCCCGTCCTGCCCTCAAAAAAATTGGCAGCCGCCATTCCATTCTACGCATATAATGCTTCAAGAAAGATTAACCAGTTTGTCGCGCTAACGTCCTTAGAATGTGAAGTGCTCAACAACATAGACTTTGAACAGCTCATTGACGATTTTGCTTATCAGGAAACTAGTGAGGTACCTTTACAATAATCATAGACATACAAGCACTCAACTGTGAATGCTACCAGTTACATTTCCGAATCATATTATAATTATCTATTAATTTATTGTGATTGTAAAGAAATTAAAATAATTGTTGAATAATTTTAGAATCTTACCCCATGTTCCAATAGGTTAAAGACGGCCCTGTTTGTAGATTGATACTTTTAGTAAAATCAATAATAATACTAAAACAATATTTAAACTGATGTTATCATTATGTGTATGCGGCTGGTGTACTTATTGAATGAATACTTACGACCACTTACGAATGGTCTATCTATTGTATGTATTAATATATCACGGGATTGAATCGATTCTGAATAAAAAATAACTATCCCTTTCCATTTTATTTCAAGTTTATTTTTATTCATACATATTTCCTTAGGTAGACAAGCAGACAATTCATATTTTACTATCTAAATTCCTATGAATGAACCTCTAGACTCTAGAGATAATATAAAGATTATCTAAATGGGAGTGCCCTTAACGGTAAAGTGCCATGTCGTATTGTAATTCTTAAGTATAGTGATCAAGATATGGAGAGAGGCGAGACCAATCGAGACTTGTATAAATATGGTTGGGAATGCGTACATAAGAAATAATAAAACTAATCCCATATTTGTCTGAACAAAGCTTTTATGGGCAAGGATCGATATCAGTTTCAAACAAAGTAATAATTATATTGTGCTGCTGGGTGTTCTAATTTTTTTTTAAAACGTGTACAAACGTAAACGTAAACGTCGACGTCGTCGTCGTAAACGTGTGTAAACGTGTTTTTATTATATCCATGTTTTTTTCTTTAATCGTTTTTATAGTGGATTCTAGTATATTTTGGTTTTCTCAGAAGCAGTGAAGAATTTGGATTTGTGCCCGGATAATGGCATTAGACTCGCCCCCTATTACATAGGAGTTAATCATAACTGGCGAAATGTGGGTGTACTATAGGAGGTAGGTACTGTGAGGGGTTAGACGGACCCTTCAAGGTACCCGGGGAATCAAAAAACGGTTTATCTCATAATCTTCAATACCTATGAAATAATATTACGTATTTTACATGTTATTTCCTTGGTTTGACAGCCTAATCTCATATTGGACACATCGTTCTAAGCCTGCTTGAATGTTCGAATGGAACCCGCGCTAAATTATACCCGGCCTGAACTACATAAGGTTGCCTTCGGCGGACAACCTTTACAGTACACCTATGTTTAACCCTTCGGGATATATTATGTTACGTTATGTTATGTATTTATCCTCTTAACTGATTTATTGCGTAATTGAGAATTATTATACAGTAGGTTAATTATAGGTAAGCTTATCTCGAATACATTATAGAGGCATACTTTTACAACAAAGGCGAACATCGAACAAGCTGACAAACCCACCTAACAGTTGCTTGTATACTGTGCTTTATATTACAGCAATACTCACACGTAGCTGAACTTGAATTCCCATTAACGGAGATTTCGGCCCGCAGGCTATAGATATTACCAGCACTTCTTGTCTCGTATCCGCTCAAACTTAAGAATAGCCAATGCCGTGCTAAAATTTGGCAATCCAGTAAGTTGGTAAAGGGGCTAACTCACCAGGTTCCGCCGGACATACATTTAAATACCTAATCACTTCTCGTGGACGATATTTTAATTACTAAAACTGATCGGATATGCAAATAGGTGGCTCAAACAGGTTTAATTTATTACCTAGACCTATTTCGACTGTTGGACCACCGGATGAAACTAATAGACGTACATAGAACGTAGAAACACTGTTCCGATATGAAACAGTCGAGAGATGAAGGCTAACCTGCATCACCGGTATAGTTTAGGGACGGCCCTACTTTGCATATAATAGAGGCTTACTTTTACAAAGGCGAACTGGCTGACAAACCCACCTGACAGTTAACTGTTACTTGTTGTATGCTGCGCTTTATATTACTGCAATACTCACACGTACCTAGTAGACTTTTTATTGGAGTACCAAATCGTTAAATGCTTGCATAATCAGTTTATAATGTTCCCCATGCTAGGATACAATCCTCCTCTCAGTGGCCTTAATCCACCACGCGGGCCCAGTACGGGTTGGTAGATGTCACATGTCTTCGAATTTTTGGTTCTACGACATGCCGGATTCCTCACAATGTTTGTCTTCACCGAAGGCGTTTGTTTGTTTTGAGAGCAGTGGTGATGAAATAAATTACACAAACTAAAGCGCCTGTTCGCGGTTCGAACCTACGTCCTACTAACGACCGTTACCACTGAGCTACCACAACACCCTTACTTTCTATCTACTTCTTTCTAACCCGTCGACCACATCCATCGTAGCATGTGCCCTACGTAAACGTGTCATTAGATTAGACCTAATGGTCAGAGCCAAATTAATAAATTGGGATAAATAGGCAAGAGGATGATGGGATGACTCACAGCCAAATTAAAAGTGTTATGTGCCTGTAACCAGCAACTGTATAAAAAAAAATATTTTATAGTAAAGCTGCTTGGTGACAAGAATTGGTTTGGCAGAGGCTCTTTTGCGAATAATCTTTCGCAAAGAGGTTCATAATTTTCGTAAAGAACTGCTCAGAATGACTGAATAATTCCTCTGTAGGCTTCTCTGCACAAACAAAATTATTGAGAACTACAGTCCGTTCACAGTTATTTTACCTCTGATTTTGAATCACTGTCCAAATTACATGATCTTTATTGTCGTTGCAATAAGGTTGCTATTCTGTTGCTGCTGTCAGAGGTAAAATTAATCCGAACTGACTTTACCCGATTGACGTAAGTTACCCTGTCAAAACTTTGTTAAGTAAAGACCTTAATTCATAAAAAATCTGAAAACCGTTTTCGAAATATAACGAACATTTACAAAAAGAAAATTTATCAATTCGTCCAACCGTACTCAAGTGATGCGCTTACCAACCAACAGCATTTCATTTTAATTTATATAGATATCCAAAGGAAGGGCCAGCTGTCATTCTGCTATCACATTTAGGTACGTTTGCCAAGCCCGTTTTTCAGCGTATGAGCAATGCCATATTTACTTACTAAGTAGTCAATTTTGATGTTGTTGGTTTATGATAAGCCTGGCATGATTTCCTGCCGTCTGAAGTCATGTGTGGCTTTATTGGTCATTCGAATTTTCCGATGCGAACAGTTTCCGATGCGAGTTTACAATGATCTTAGTATTCGCACCCAGGGAACAATTCTAGTAACCACAATGCAATGTCGAGAATTGCAAAATTCTACCTATTTGAAATCGATTATCAATATTTAATACTGAAACTGCCTTGTTGCTCTAGTGATCGCAAGCGCTACTGCTGAGTATGAGGTTCTGGGTTCGATTCCCAGGTCGGGCATCTAACCCCAGGTTCTTGGGTATTTCCACCCGGAATTTCTCATTTCAAATCTGAATGTGTGGCGGATTGACATCAAGAGGCTCGCCCCCTATCGCATATTGTAGGTACACTTCTGCCTAACCCTTCGAGGAATACAAACGTGATGTTATGTTTATGTTATTTATTTCGCTTATTTAGTTCGAGATGTGTTTGTGTTCGGATTACCGACAAGAGAACACGGAAAGTCGGAAAGTCGTTAAGGTTTCAAAAGTAGATTACAATTTTCTAAATCTTAATAACTTATGCGTCGACTAATGAGACACAATTAATTATTATATTGTTCTAAGTCTCGCACAAGTCTTGGGTCACTTTGTAAATGTTTGACAAACAAAAGTGAAATACATAATATAATTGGAGTGAAATATGATTCTTGTTCGTCACGGATGACGTCGTAGTCATGAATTATTTGTTATTCTGAGAAGTTGCGAAAACCGTTACCTAGTAAGAAACTAACAAATAACTAATTCTGTTGCTCCTGATAAGAAAACCCAAGATAAACTTTATTGCTCAGCGTCTACGCGCAATACAGTTTTTACAAACGTACCTACGTGTTGAACGTTACGTTTACGTTAATTTTTGAATTCCTGAACAGCTACGCTGGTCTCGTGGTTGCAAGCGCGAATGCTGAGCGTGGGGTCCTCGGTTCGTTTCCCAAGTCTGGCAAAGTATTATTGGGTTTTCCCATTAAGAATTTCTCAGTAACAACCCGGAGTTTGTAAGTTGGTGGTGTTAACCCCCCGTGCCTCCGAAAGCACGTTAAGCCGTTGGTCGTGCGCCTGATCCCTCTCCTGTCGGGTCGGATTGCCCTCCCATCAGACGATTAAACTGAGGGAAGGAGAGTAAGCGCACCTGTGTCTGCGCACTCACTTGTGCACTATAATATGTCCTGCGTAGATGGCCAGTCTCCTCCGAGTTTGCCCGCCATGACCGAAATTCGCTACGGAGGTCTAGAGGTCCATTATTTTAAGTTTTGCACTTCTGAAACTACTATACCTCTACTAGACAGGACTAAAAGAAGTAAACCGTTTTCATACTTTATGTTCTACAGGTTTTCTTATGTATTGTCCCGTCATCTCGATAGTCGGGCTTTCTAGCCATATCATCTTACAAAATCAAATCAAAAGTCATTTATTCAAATTAGGCTGAGAATCAGCACTTTTTGAACGTCAAAATTACAAAAGACAGTCCCCCAAAAACGCCCGCCCTTCACCACTTCCTAGTGCTATCGCTGGGAAGAAGAAGTGGCGCAACAAACTCCCCAGCAGCACAGCTGTCTGTTCCATTAAAAAGAAAATACTTAATTGTATACAATATCTACTAGGTACCTATGTTCGGTAATTAACATTACAAAACAGAACATAAAATTAAATTATTTGCCATAATATGTCAGCTAACCACGCCAATATACCAACAAACATAATAAAAACTATACGTACTCAAGCTAAAAAATAATTACTTAAAATGTAAATAAAAAAGATTACTACCCAAATAAAAGCCTCCAGGTATAAAGGGCGTGACAGCTTACATATTTATGCATTGCTGGGTTCTGTTCTGTTTCACACAGTCCATCCATCGACTCTTTGTCCAGTGTAGCAGGCATATCAGACATTTCACTTATGTATTTGGGATATCAACGCAATACCAGACACTGGAAGCCGACCCCAAAAAAAATGTAGTTGGGAAGAGTCAAAGTGAAAGTTTTTTATTTGTTTGTTTGGTTTTTAAGAGGCTACGTAGATAATGACAATGCAATAATGTCATAATGATAATAACGATAAAATTACATTGATTAAGGATACACATAATTATTATCAGGAGTGGATAATGTGTAAACAATTCATTGTTCTAAATAGGCCACTTCAAACAATTATTTTATTTATGGATTTCAGGTAATTTATTTAAAAAATATGAATGCTCTTGAATAATCACTTGATGGTGTACAGGACAATGAACCCATACCGAATAATGCGCTGACGCAGATTGACACAGTTTGACAAAATTAGGTGCAAATAATAATTAAGTTGATATGGTTAAGGTAGGGAAAATTCGTCGTGTAAATATTTTATCGTAAACAGTAGACATAAATATACATTTATGCATCACACATTAAACTATGTTATAATAGGTAGGTAAATGAAAAATCTGTGTATGACTGCAAGAGAGGTCATAGAGAATTGCCAATCCAAATTAACAGCAATAATATAAATAAAAATGAAATGCTTTTCGATGGTAAGCGCATCACTGGAGAACGGCTGAACCGATTCGGCTATTTTTGTAATAGTCCAAATTAGTTTTTTATATAAAGAAAAATTGGAAAAGTTGCCCGGAAAATGTTCAAATTCTGGAATTTTTGTTATGAATTATTGTTTAAACAGGACAACAGGGCAGGGAGGAGGAATACCTTTTCTACCAATCTATTCAGGGATAACTAGGCACACATGACGTTTTTAATGTTATTAATAACATTAAAAACGTTAACAAAATTGTACCATTTTGGTTTAATTGCCATCAATTTTCCCTTTCATAAATGAACCTATTAATTTAATGTGGTTTATGAAATTACGATGACAATGTAAAGTAAAATCAAAGGATTTTATCGTAGCCACCAGCACACTGTCAAGGAGGGTTATATACCTACTTGTCAGTGCACCAGCAGCATAACTTTCGACAGTTTTACAGCAAATAAAGAGATTTATACTTCGTACCTCCTCTCCGTGAGAGGGAGTGGGCCGTAATCCGCCACGCGGGTCCAATGCCAGTTGGTAGAGGTCACATGTCTTCGATTGTCTGGTTCTAGGTCATGCCGGTTTCCTCACGATTTTTTCCTTGATGTTTATTGAAATTGATAATAAATACGTGGCTCGTTAGGAGAGGGCCCAGGGCTGGTTGTAAAATGTCACATGTTTTAGAATTTTTGGTTCTAGGCCATGCCAGTTTCCCCACGATGTTTTCCCTCACCGTTTTGAGAGCAGTGGTGATGAAATATTTTTATACAAAGTAAAGCGTCTGTCTGGGTTCGAACCTACGACCTATAAAGTCTCGTATGTCGCGACCGTCACCACTGGCCCACCGCTGCACTGCTCCCAAATATGCGCCGGATTAACATTAAATGAAATTATATAAAAATCAAATATAATTTGGGAAAAAATCTATTGAACTACGAACTAGCTTCAACTTTCTGACTAACTGACCGACTCATTGACAATTCAAAAGTGCCAATAAATAGTATAATTGAAATAAATACTTAGAGTGGTTTCGAATAGCTATTCTTTCAATTTCGACACATTCATGCAGAATCGCAGCAAGTCACTCATGCTGATAATGACATAAGCCTCTATTGTTAATATGGCTTATTTTAAAAACATCTGTAAACAAAATAAACAATGAAATCATTCATTTACTTGTAAAAAATAAATGATCTTATTTTGTAAGAAGGTTTGTACAAATACTTTTACACGTCAATCATATTTTAAAACTAGATGAGGTCGGCGTTTCCTATGTGACCACTCTGAAAAGAAAGGCCGAAACAAACTCAGAGGTCACAGTCTCTTTTAAAGTCCAGACATAATCTTAGTCAGATCATTTGAAGTCCATGTAGATCGATGTCTGAGATGGTCTTTTGAGAAAAGAAGCACACAGATTGAGAGGACCTGTCCAGTCAGTTGTAATGATAATTTGTTTGTTAGTGGACAATCTTTTATCAGTTTATGACTTATAACGCCTATTATACACACGCATTAGGTTATTTTGCCACACGGGAGATAGGATAAAAAGGGCATTAAAGTTAACGATAAGCCTAAATTATATACCTAGTATATTATTGGTACTTATGGCCTAAAATGGGTAATACCTAACGTGACCAGACGTCCCGTTTTGAACGGGACTGTCCCTTTTTATAATTACGAGTCCCGGTGTCCCCGAAATGAACTCTGGGACACAAAATTGTCCCGTTTTCGGAAACCGCGCGAAAATTTGAGTAGTCGAGCCGGCCGGACGGCCGGATTTTATGTTTGCCTTCTACAAATGCTCCAGTAGAAAGAGTTTTTTCTATGATGAACAAATTATCGATTTCATTAAGAAAAGGACAGTCAGTTAGTCAGCGCCTGACGTAAATAAATTGATGAATTTTTAGTAGCCATGTTTTTAATCACGTCTAAACTGTCTATGGCGTATCTTAATTTAACAGGACTAAACTAATATTTATCTTCTGTCCTTTTCTTAATGAAATAGAAAGAAAAATATGCATTGAACTTAAATTGAGTTTAATTTGTGAACAAGGGAATCGGCGCCAATGGCAATGTCCCGTTTTGAGTCAAAGAATAAATGGTCACGTTAGTAATACCGCCAATCATATTCAAATTTCCCAGAACTATTGACAATATCCTATATAATCTGTATAATAAATATAATAATATATCTAATCTGTTGAATCTAATCATTTCGTGATGGTAAAAATACTTTAATCTAGTTTGTACGAGTAGGTATAGGTACCTAGATACGCATACTACGAATAGGACGAGAAATAAAAAAAGCTCGTTCAGCACCTTATAGGTACGTGGTAGAAGTAAACTTCTTAAAAATAAAGAATTAGAAAGATTTAGGGCCTGTTTCTTGATCCGTAGCAATTGTTAAAAATAGTAAACTAATGGTTAAATTTTTGCAAAATGTGTTATTGATCAATTTCATCATCATCATCATTCTCCTGCCCTTATCCCAAATTATTTAGGGTCGGCGCAACATGTCTTTTTCTTCCATACTCCTCTATTAGCCGCCATCTCGACAGTCACCCCCTTTCTAACCATATCATCATTCACACAGTCCATCCATCGTTTCTGATCAATTTATTGTTAGTTTATCTAATGGTCACTAATGGTTACTTTTTTTTAACTAATAGTTAATTATTTGGCCATTAGCAATGATATTATATCAATAGATAAACTAAAAATTGATTTAAAAAAAACATTTTGCAAAAAAATTACCATTAGTTACTACATAATTTTAACAATTGGTTGAGTTTAACTACGGATCCGGCCCTTAGTGTGAAAGACAGAGAGTTATAATTATATTTATTCTCTCTCATGTAACGAAATGTGCCTAAACGTGATGCATCCTTGAAATTTCACTCTCAATAATTCTCGTCTAATTATCAACCTAAGAAGTCTCACTTCAAAAAATGTGTCATCAATGTTTGAAGTTATACAATTAGCGATTCATTCAGAGAGGTACCACCTAGGTAGGTACGTGCCTACGTCAATGCCTGAAAAGGAAAACCCTTATCAGTTTCTATGAATGCATTTTCTATTAGAAAAAACAAATGAAGGTCAAGCAATAAATTGTTTTCAAGAAATACTGACGACAATGCGCGGAATTTTAAACTAAGTAAATGCTTGGTTTTTTATTTGGTTTCATTATTTTTTTGGGTACCTAATAGGGGTAGGCGTAAATGGGTACCCAGTCTGTTTTTTTTTTTTGTTTTATTGTAATGAAAAACAAAAGTTTTCTATATAAAAAAAACTGTTGCTCCGTTAACTATCTCATGTAATTGCTATAATAACAAAGTGGGTTGTTAAACAACGACACGAGTTAATATAATAACTTTCTACAGTTGCCGCGTGACGGATTCAATAGACAAACACGAATAAACTCAGTCATAAAATTAAAAAAGAAAAGGTAGGTACAATATCTGCTGAAATTATTTACCTGTAACTTTTATCAGCAAGTTTTCACGCCACAAAAATCCAAGGAACACACTAAAATGCCTAATATATATTTTAAAACACTATATTTTTTTAAACACTTAAATACCACTGAATATTTAATAGTAAACAGACACTCGCGAAAAATAATAAGATCGATTATAATTACGAATTGTTAATCAATTTTCGCGCCACGAGTGCGGTGCAGCGTGCGTTCAACAACAACACTTTCCATAGACTAATTTATTTTTCCCTCCGACTGTACAATCCGGCCAAGACAAATACCTGTGAGCCACGAACAAACTTTGTTACATTTATTTACTTTTACAAATCGTTGCGTAACTATGCGTGTGATTACTTGATTTGTTAGCGAAGGCATTGTTTTTTTTTTTCGTAATGGAATCATTTTGTTGAAAAAAATATATGTGAGACCGGCGACGACGTTTACTCTGTAATTTGCGAATTACTTTAATGAATGGTTGACTTATTTGAATGAAGCAATAGGTAATTAAAGAAATATAAAAAAAAGTAAAATAAAATAAATAAGGTAGGGTAGGATAGGGTCAAAGAGATTTAAGATATGGTAAATAATTTAATGTCTTTGGATAGGGTAAATAAAATAATAAAATTAGGGGTTCATGGTATTGAAAGTAGGTATGGTTCTGATAAATAAAGGATCTATATTAGGGTAGGTATCTAACTTTTTCAGCAAGGTCTTAATGTTTTTTTTTTTTTTCTAAGCATTAGGTGCCAATGCCGCAGTCGGCTTCGAACTCTCAGCCAGTCGTGAGTTCGGTTTCCGCACGGGACGCTTGGATAATTATAGTACATTGTTCACCGAGGAGAGAAAGTAGCCATGAGGGTGTAGTTTGAGGCCCGAGGCTCCGCCGAGGGCTTTAATGCACACGAGTTGGGAACCGTACTTTATTTCGAGTGATACAAAGTGCTTTATACTATACCTACGAGGGAAATGAAAGATACTTTTTTTAAAGTAAAGTTATATCAACATTGTTAAAGTTATTCCAACTCAATGTCGGTAATACTTTTGCCAGGGAGATTAATATAGGTTTGAATGATAAGCAAAAGTATGCGGCCAGTGTCATTTTGCGCTTGGTGATAAAAACGTTTTGTCTTTTGGCATTATACTATATTTAATTATGTTACGACTATAACTGAATTGCTAAATTAAATAAAAACACAGCACGTTAACAATGGATTCTCATACACTTTTTCTGCCCGCTCAGCACGTTAACAATAGACTATCATACACTTTTTCGACCCGCTTTGTACAACAGTAATGACTTACTTTCCGGCTCATTTAAAAAAAAGTATTATGGTACTTTCCGAGCAGGTATAGTATAAAATTAAATACAGACCTACCTTCTCCTATATACCTTTTTAAATTATTATTTTTGGGTACCTTAATGTCATTGATCATGTATGTTAATTCTTGCAACTATTGAAATACGCTCTACAAAAAAAAATGAGTTTGAACCTGTAAGAAATGTGTGAGCAACGTTATAGAATTACAATAAATAATTTTATTCGGGATAGAAAATAATTATAATCGATTCCGCAACTATCAGGCGCCAGATTTTGTACCAACGATTTATTGGCCAGACATCCAAATGGGTCTAAATCTAATGCGACTTGTGACTTACAAACTAAAGCTATGTAACCACAATGTTACATTTAGGCACCTGACCCACTGCACGAGGAAGCGACTATCTAGCTATCAACGACTTTCTCGCTCAACAAACATACAAAATATTTTAGGTCAGAGGTATTTTTTTTTATCTCTCTCTTCATCATTGCATCTCTCAGTTCAACCTATGAGGCGGTCATCTGTTTAACCGGGCTTGCCTGTGGATGCCTCAATAAATTAAGGCCTCCAGCCAGGGCTTAAAAAACTTAAAAACTAAGCGACTACACGCTAAGGGCACCCCTTTGGGGTACGGACCTCGGCTTAGGGCGTGTTTGGGAGAGGGCAAAAAGGGACAAGCACAGGCTGGCTCGAGCAAGGGTCGGAGCGGTTTGGTCCCGTGTAAGTAAAAGAAGTACTTATATAAATAGTTGATCACTGACTGTTCACACCGCCGCGCCTGCGAGTACTCATTTGTCGCAGCGACAAGAGCTATCAAAGAGAGTAGGTATGTATGTTACTCTCTCAGCGACGCTCGCTTGGTAGGCAGAACTCTAGCTAAGAGACTCGTGCTTACACTTACATACGCATACCAGCGAGTAATCGCTCGTCGCCGTCGCGCACTTGCTGCAACATAATCATAAAAAAAGCCTATAATGTTCCCACTGCACGGACACTGACCTCCTCTCGACCTCTCTGTGAGAAGGAGCGGGCGCCGTAATCCACCACGAGGGCCCAGTGCGGGTTGGTAGATGTCACATGTATTCGAATTTTTGGTTCTAGGACATGCCGGTTTCCTCGCGATGTTTTCCTTCACCGTTTTGAGAGCAGTGGTGATGAAATAATTTACACAAAGTGCCTGACGGGGTTCGAACCTACGACCTATAACTTGTAAGTCGCCGCCGTTACCACTGGGCCACCACTGCTCTTTAAATAAAGTCGTCTGCTACGTTGCTCGCGAACTCGTTTTTAGTTGCTATCTCTACTCGCTTTCTCGCTTATCACCGGCAGTGGGACAGGCGCCTAATCAGTCACTTCAAAACGAGTTGCTAGGTGAACAGAATTTCAATCAAAATAGGGCTTGGAATTCATCTCACGTTGAAATAGAAAAGGGCGTTGCGCCACATTTTAAATTATCTACTTTTGCAACTCCGCTGTCATTGTTATCGCATAAACAGCTCTATGAATCAACTGATGCGTTTATCTGTAAGATAAAATTGTTATTTTGATGTCTGGAAGAAGTAACTGTCAGATAATAGTGACGAGACAATTTTGAAGAACATTCCGATCGCTTGCAAAATACCTTGTGTCGAAAGTGGAGCTTGCAAGCGTACGCTTTTAAACTAGAAGATCTCAAATTGATTACCAGGAGAAAGGGGTTTGAAGATTTTTATATGGTGCCCGGCATACCTACTGTCGCGCCATTTTGAATATGGCAGCCACGCATGAGACCTATATAAATCGAGAGCTGACATCAAACAGAAAACATAATAAGACTAAACCCCGTAAAGTGTTACGTTTCTGAGATATTTACTTTCAAAGTTGATGATTGAATCATGTGAACTTTGGCCGCCATTTTCAAAATGGCGCGACAATATGTATACGGATCTTCAAAGCCCTTTAATGCCGAATGAGCCATTGTAAGTATAGGGTGGCGGTGGGCGGTGGCTGGTAGCAGCTGGATGAAAAGTGGATTGCTGATACAGCAATCCACAGCAATCCACTGCTGGATATAGGTGTTAGGCTATGATGATAATGGTGATGGGCGGAGACAAACCTCCTGATGGGACCTGCTATCACCAATTCCTAAGTGTGCTGTAACATAAACATTGGAGGGCTGCCATATTATGCCATAAATACGTTCGGTACAAATCCAGACAGCAAGCTATCTTAAGCACGGTAGTTATCATAAGGGACTAGTGAGTTGAACGACTAACGTAGACTTTGAAAAGTCAGTACCTACTTAGCGAAGCATTCGCAGACAGCACTTTGACTTTACAAAGTTGGGTTTTCATACGCAGTTGAACCTTATTTAGAATGTATGTCTAATTCATATAAGTATAAACGAATGGGAGCAAGTGTTTCACACAACTATGAACATTAACCTAATACTGACAAATTAAGTTCACATCACAGTCTTTTATGACGCTTACTTACCAAGGTATAACGCGGTCTTGCCGAACACAAAGCTGTAGCTACCCTAACTGTGCTCGAAGAATACAAAAAAATCTCTTTTGGCACGCCACTACCCTTGCGAGGTACCGACTCCAACGGGGTCTAACGTCCAACTTTCAAAATGAAAGTATTACAACTTAAAATATATCCATATTTTTATTCATAAATTATTTTAGCCTTAACCCTAGAAGCTACACTAATTTCAGTAGCAATGCCTTTCATTTTGACAGTTCATCAACATTCATTGCGTTATTTGGGTTATTGAGCAGACAATTTTTTCGAACATATGAAGTAATGGATTAGCAATATCCTTCAAAATGATTCAAATTGTGAATGATAGTCTGTTACAGAATTAGGGTACTGACTGGTTTCGGGTAAAGAACTTCAGCACCCTAATTGCGTAACACACGATCAATCGGAATCGGTTTCAGTTTGACTGTTCAACAACATTCATTGCGTTTTATTTACGTTGTTGAGCAAACACTTGTCACATTTTTTGAACATATGGAGCAACGGATTAGCAATATCCTTCAAAATGATTCAGATTGAGATAGATTGTGTGCTACGAAATTACGGTGCGGATTAGACTTAACATCGAAATCTTCACATAACCATAAACTGACTTTGAGACAATAATGATTATGTGATATATGGACTCAGCAGTAATGATGCCGATAGTAATTACGGCTAATGACAAGAGCTTCGAGTAACACTAGGAACAACCTAAATGAACGCATAAATATTATTGCAGGTACTGTAAGATTTCGGAGTGCTTTTATTTAGGCACTTGCTGTGCCCGCGATTTTTTATCAAATGACCCACACACACAATGAGTGTCAGACTCTTACTGACTATGAATCCTAGTCTGGCTTAGCAATACTGTTAAAATATTTATTACGATATGTAAAAGATGCTGTAAATGTTAAATTATGCATATTAATTATGTAATATTTTAATTACAGGTTGTACTGATCATAGGAATTAGTGGAGCGTGTCGCAATAACGAGCTATTACAGCTAACAGTTAATAATATCGAAAAGCATTCAGATGAAATTACTGTTAGTAAAATTGGAAAATACGAAGACGAACCTTGACAGGTCTTTTGTCGTACGCGAAGAATAATAATTATGTAACTATATATTGTAAAAAAATACCAAAACTACGACCAGCCAATATAAAAGCCAACCGATTCTTCATACAATACCATAGTAATAAATGCTCAAGACAGCCTATGGGAGTAAATAAAATAGGTGCTATACCTACCGCGAGAAATTGCCACTTTCTTCAAACTGGAAGAGCCTCAGCGATACACGGGTCACTGCTTTCGGAGAACTTCGGCAATGCTCTTGACTGATTCCGGAGCCGATCTCACCACTTTAAAACGTCACGGCGGGTGGAAGTCCAATACGGTTGCAGAAGGCTATATTGAAGACTCAATAGAAAATAAGTCGAAAATCTGTAAGCGTATAGTGGAAACAATAAGTCTGAATTCGACCTCGGATCCTTGGTCTCACCCACGCCCATCCACTTCCAACGACGCACAGTGTAGGTACTTATACAGAAAGCCGGTCAGAGTCACTAACGTTCACCGTTGTTCCTTCTCAATCCGCCACCGAAACAGAAACCTTAACCCTAGATAATCAAACTCAACTCAATGCAACTATAACGTTGCCAAATAAATCTGTTACTTTTAATTTGCAGAATATTGCAGTAATTTTACTTTTAACTTTTAAAATGTTCCTCCTTCTATTTTATTGAATTGGTACCTCTACCTACAATGTTAATTATTTTGGTTCACAATAAATAGTTATTTCAATCTACCTATTCCTGTTTATTATTTTATCTCTTAGAGTGTTTTCGCTGCTGAAGTGAAAAGTTATGTGTGTGTTACACGAGAGCAAAGTATTTGCATCTCGTGCTTTTGAATCCCTCGCCACACTCGACGAAAAATTTCTACGCTATGAGGTCTAAACTCATGTGCTGCAGTACCTATGACACTGAGTCTGACATACTTTTGAATCACTTCGACGCCACACAGTTCTGACGCAAACTCCGTTCATTAGTATTAAATTTCTGATTTTGATCACCTACTTTTGCTGTTGACTGTACCTACTGATTTTGTTGTTTTTTTTTATCAAGTGGCATCGTGTTACCCAGTAACTGGGTTGTGGAAGTAGGTTATGCAGTCGGTCCATGTAACATACTTACTGGTATTCAGATGCATCCGGTTAGACTGGAAGCCGTCTATAATATAATTGGGAAAACGCTAGGCAGGACTGATTTTGTATAGGACATGCCGGTTCCTTACGGTGGTTTTGTTCCCCGTTTTAAAAGCATTGTTCATGAAATACATTGCAGGAAGTGCGGGCGGCCGGCACCACTGTTCTATGGCTCTACCATAAGATACCTATTCCAAGCAATGGGAAATTTGATAACCCAGTGAAATTCGTTCCCTGGAAACGAGTGTTAGTTACCATTGTTGGCTTGTTGAGATAACAGCGCAATTCACGACACTTCTTAGAAATCGCGTGCGTCAAATAGTACAATATATCCGCCAATATTGTGACGTCAACTGTGATCCTCCCAGAGGTAATAATGAAAAGCATGTGTAACTGAGAACATAATTATGTACAGACGCCAGCAGGTCAAGCTACCCGAAACTGTCAAATTTTCCCAATTAACCTTGAACCTTATTGCTTTAGCGATAAAGTTGAAAATCTATTAAAGAAATTTGACAGATTGTAGTAGATGTACAGACGCCAGCACATCAAGCAAGCAAGCTACTCGAACTGTCAAATTTTCCCAATCAACCTTGAACTTTAATGCTTCAGGGATAAAGTTGAAAATCTATTAAAGTTTGACAGATACGAAAAAGAAAAGACCAAGCTTTGTAAAAGTTTTAACTACTTTAAGTTAGTATACCGCAGTAGGTAGGACTTTTTAAGATTCTCGTTAAGTTTCTAAACTCGCCACTTTTTTTAAAGACCCCGGTCTCGGTGTGTTGTGTTGTGTAGCCCGATGTGCAGAAACAGACAATTATTATTTTCACTTTTGCGACTCGGGGATCGAACCCAGCCTGGGTTCGATTCCCAATGTTGCTGTTGCTGGGTCTGACCACTAACTGTATTATCGAGGTAATCGTCATACCATTTGATGACGATGTCAATGTTTTGTATAATTTACAGAACAAAAAGTTTAGGAATCGCTCACACACAAGAGATATTCAAAAGCAAAAGGAAGATGCCTCTGTCCAACTGGGAAACAATTTAAACAATAGGTATTGTATTTTTTTTTTTTACTTTACTACATAATTAATTTATTTACATTTCATCGAACTAACACTAATATACACTATATACAAGTATATAATACGAAAAAATATAGAAAAAGGCAGGAGCTCATTGGGCATCAAAAAATTCGTCCGCATCACTGTCAATGGGATAGGTGCCCAAAAGGCTGGCAGCATTACCACGTTGGATGGCAATGCTGATTCTTTGGGCTAAAAATAGGCCAGCCTTCTGGTCACGTGAAGAGTCAACCAACCGCTTGGCGATGTCCCGAAAAATTCGATGAGCACTCGGACCCCAAGGTCCTAGAGTTTCAACCCCAAACGGCTCAAACATATAGCTCCCAATAAGGTTGTTATACTTGCGCCGTTTGAGGTTTTCTGCTCCTGCAGCAGCCGCCCCAGCACAGCCCACCGTGCTAGGAAGATGGGATGGCGCGAGGGTGTCGACACAGGTTGCATCCCACACCAAAGGCCTACCCAACTTCCAAGGCATTATGGTCATTCCATCGGGCCTCTTTCCATCGTCGCGTGCCAAGCCATTGGGTTCTAAAACAGCTGGCACTCCGGCGGAGACAAGAGCCCGACGGATGATTTCGTTAATGCTGGCGTGCCTTGCCATCGGTCCAGCGCTCTTGCTGCAGGATAGGCCATGGTGTCCGAGGCAGTCGACTGCTTCACCGCATTGACAGCGATGTGGAGCTCCGCATGGAGCGCCCAGACGCAAACATGTAGCGAGCCGGAATGTGGTGTATGAACTACATAATTACATTTTATACGATACTTTTGTGCAGACTTTTATTAGCCAAAATAATTTATTGGATGGTAGTTTTTTTCTACCATGTTGCTTCGATAATATAACCGAGAATATCAAATTCATCAGCTGGTCTATAAGTTTAAACGTCTACTCTATGGTGTGACATCATGGTGCTGTCATCATGTCATTTGTGAGTTTTGTTCGATTGACCGTCATTGGGTTTTACGACGAATTTCATTTTTGTGATGAACTAGAACATTCGCATTAAATTGACTTTTATTTATACCAACACAACACAGTAAATATGTATTAAATTATAAGAGCTCGAAAGTGGTACTGATTGTATCAATCGCCCCAAATCTCACTGAGAATAATTCACTCTAATCACGTCGTATGTACTGAATAACATTGGCCTCAAGAACTGTGATGGAAACTTACTTCACCGCGACCTCTAGGCGGAAAGAATCAGCTGAGGAGGGCTACAAATGATACATCCAGCGGCGAAACTTTTTTGAATCACGGCGAAGTAAGGTGATCGTCGACAGGCGGGTTTTATGTGCGCGTGACGGTGACATGAGCACAAACAACAAGCGGCGCGGAGCTAGCAGTTCCAGTTGTTCTGTCCCCGGGGTGCCTGCACTGGTCAACGCGCCGAACGCCATGTCTGCTGATCTCGCCTCGCTGTTCGAGTGCCCCGTGTGCTTCGACTATGTGTTGCCTCCGATCCTGCAGTGCCAGAGCGGGCACCTGGTATGCTCCAGCTGCCGGCCCAAGCTGTCCTGCTGCCCCACGTGCCGCGGCCCGCTCGGCAACATACGCAACCTCGCCATGGAGAAAGTCGCCAGCAATGTTATGTTCCCTTGTAAACACTCCAACACCGGCTGTACTGTCACTCTAGTGCACACAGAGAAGGCGGAGCATGAAGAAGCTTGTGAGTTCAGGCCTTACTCATGTCCCTGCCCCGGTGCATCATGCAAATGGCAAGGAGGCCTTGACCAAGTTATGCCACATCTTATGATGTCTCATAAAAGTATTACTACTCTCCAGGGCGAGGATATAGTATTCCTGGCTACGGACATCAACCTACCCGGAGCAGTGGATTGGGTAATGATGCAGTCATGTTTTAATCATCATTTTATGTTAGTACTTGAAAAACAAGAGAAGTTTGATGGACATCAACAATTCTTTGCCATTGTGCAACTTATAGGATCTCGAAAAGAAGCAGAGAACTTTGCTTACAGACTAGAGCTGAATGGGCATCGCAGGAGACTCACATGGGAGGCCATGCCTCGCTCCATCCATGAAGGAGTATCGTCTGCCATCATGAATTCGGATTGTCTTGTGTTTGACACATCTCTTGCCCAATTGTTTGCGGATAATGGAAACCTCGGAATAAATGTCACAATATCTATTGCCTAATCATTACCACACTGTTATTATTTATAGCACAGTAAAGTAACCTGAGTGACTTTCATTGGCTGTTAATAATAATGTAATTATGTTTTCAAGTCAATGGAGTTTTAACCACAATGTAGTATTTATGATAAACATAATATTAAAATAGTAAAGAACAGACATATTGCAATTAAAGTGAATCCATATTTTTGTTACAGTTTGTGGTGTTTATGATGTAATTTTGACTTGACATGTTTTGTATTGAATTTATCAAATAATCAACATCAAATTAAGCCAAAAATAATGTTTTTTTATTAAATCTCATTACTTTGTAAATGTGTGTTCAACTTTAGAGTTTAAGTAGTGGAAAGTTTTAAATTCTCAGAGTGAATAATAAAATATTCACTTTAGAATTGCCTTGTCAGCATAGCTTATAAAGAAATTATGACCTCTCGACTGAGAAAGTGATTATTTTATTCCAAACATTGAACAAATTTGTACTAACATAATATAATCATTTGTATATAGGAGCATAAACATATTTTATGTTAAGAAAGAGTGATCTTGCTTCATGGAGTGAGTTATAAGGTCACAACGAGTTGACTGACTCCCAAGGCACTTATCAGATATGCAATGCTATCTCACGTTGTGCCAGATATATAAACAGATGTGTTTCACATGAAGCTGTCATGTAGGTGTGCAGCATTTCGTTGCCTTTGCGCAAACTATCGGTCTCTCACTGCGAGTGCTAACTAGATTTATGAAGTCAACTTGGCAAACATTGCAACACAATATTCTAAAGAATGGTGTTAATAAGACCATTTTGAACTTACATACGCTTTATACCAAGGATACTAGATTTAAAGTCTGAAATACTCAATAACAAACACATTGACAATTATTTTGATTACCTTACATACAATTTAGTATGAAATAAACTGTCTTCATGCATGCATTTAAGAATTCAGTTTATTTAAAATAATTGGGCACTTACCAAGTTATTCAGACAGATTTCTTGAATTCTTTTTCTGCCAGTACCTGACTGCCTGTCTTATGAATTAGTTTTAAACAGTATCTAGTGCACTTGGGGTTGAAATGTTTCATTATCTGTCGAGACACTCATCATACCATCATCTTTGATTTTATTTATAAGTTGTGTTTAGCATACAGTACTCACAGTGGCGAGCAAATAAATAGCACATCCTTGATAGTGTAAGTTTTTCATAAAAGTGTTTATTTTTATAAATCTGCAGCTTGATAAAGGATATTAAGGAGTATTGGATTTGTGTCGTTCAGTTTGCTATGCCGAATAAAGATTACATTCCAAAACTTAGGATGCTTTGGAATACTCTTTAAAGGACTTGCCAAGTTTCTGTAAGACCACAAGAAAAGCTTAGAAAATCGACGGCTACTTAATTGCTCTCCAGTGTACGTAGCTTCGTCTTTAGTTTGTTTTCTGAGAACAATAGCTCAAGATTACCAGAAATATATTGTTTTCTGCGTCGTGACTGTTATGGTTAATAAATATTATATCATCTGCATCTGTAATTCGTTAGTGTTAGCTTCATTTATTTATACCAACCGTTACTTAATTGTGTAGATTTAATTGCCTCATCTATATCACTTCGCATCTGTGTTACGCTGAGCGACGTAGGCCGTAACTTTATTATTTAAATCTTCTATATGTATGTAAGAATAAACTGATACAAGTTTTACGAGAAATTCTAGTTGAAATAAATTTTGTAATGTATGTTGTAGTTTTGATTAAGCACCTTTATTAACATCTGTATGACATAAGAATAGAACTAATGCATTTCATGTCATGTACATGTGTAGTTTATATTCACACAAATTAAAAAGGCATGCATGTATGTAAATCGAAAAGTTTGGTAAATCAATAACAACACAAACTTCTGCCATACCATTTATTACTTCGACTGGGACACATTAAACTATGATTTAAATAAATAATTAATAAACAAGAACAAATCAATAATAGACTTTCAACTTTAGCACCAACCAATTTGGTTTATAGATCTATATTTTCAACTTCGAATGTGAAAACCAACTAAGATGGTTTCCCGCTGCTTTGTGGTTGCATCGGCGACGGTAGGAAGCAGCCGGAGGTCGGGGAGTCATGATCGTCTAAAATAGAAGTCGACTGTTTCTGTGGACTGAAAAAAGGGTCTTTTGCTATGTCTACTGGGCTGAAAGGATCTTGACCTCTATGTACAACCTGAAACGGATCAGTTTCCTGTTTCCTCTGATCAACAAAACTGAATTCGTCAAACGAGTCAAGAGCTGTTTCGTATCCCCTTGAAGTCTGTGGTGCGAAAGGGTCGAAGGTTGGTTTTTTCAATGCTTCTGGGCTGAATGGGTCTTTCGGGTCGGATTTGGGTGCATCCTCGGCTATGCTGTTGTCTCCGCTGAAGTCTGACAGGTCAATATCGTAGTTTATGTTGCTCAAACCTGGAGGCAGTTGGTCTGCTCCAAAGTCATCTGGAGTCATCAGTTCGTCGATGGATCGGGAGTCGAAGGGTGTGAATCCTAAAGGCGATGGAGTTAGGAGTTCCAGTGAGCTGGTTTGTTTCAAATCCCACGTTTGGTCAAGGTTCTGTGGTGATTTTGATGGGGATTGTCTTTCGATGACTTCGAATCCCAAAATGTTGAGTTTTGGCTCGTTATCTGAGGGTTGTATGGTGATGTTTGGTTCTGTGGACACTGCGGGTCCTGGTTGAGGCTCTAACTTTGGTTCTGGCGGTGGCTGGGGCTCTCCATGGGCGAGACTGGTGCCCAGGTCGATGAGTGGTGCGGTACTTATTTCTTTGAACTTGCCAATGCGTGGTAGCTCTCGACGTGGTTTTATTTCCAACGGCGTCTTCGCTAGGACGTCTTGTACTTTTATGGCGATTTGCTCCTGCAAATATATAAAATGATTTAATTAATTTCGTATAATAATAGGTAATAAAAAAAATCTAACTTTTTGTAACTCACTATTACCTAACATACTTTTGAAATGGGAATATAAGATTCAATCAAGGGAAAATGTTCGTAAATTTTCCTTATTGGTTTTCCTGGACAGAAACCAATTTAAAATTAATTACTCACATTGGGGAATACCATGTGAGCCCAATGCGACAAATAACCGCATAACAACGCAATTTCAGAGAGATAAATAGAAAACAGTGTAACGCCGACATCTGTTGCGTAAGGGGTCAGCCGGGGGGAACCGCTGGTCCACATCGTAGTTTCGATTTAACGTACGTGCGACTGGCCTGACGTACGTACAAAAGAACGTCAGTGGTAACATGTGAATCACGAAAACCACTGTTAAGAAATAAAGGCGCAATCAAAGTCAAACTGGAAGTGTGGCACGCGACCGACATCAGCGTCAAAGGAAATCAGTCTTTGTTATTCTTTTTATTTTTATTTAATTTATTGGTGAACCTTTAAAGATTTAAGTAATGGGAATTGGCATCTTACAAAACTTAAAAAAAAAAAAAAAAAACCCGACTAAAGTGAAAAGTTCAAAACAAGCTCACATTTAAGATGGTTGGTAGCAGTTATTATAGTACAATCTCAGATTTGATGTCACCAACTGCACCAGCGACCTAGAGGAGTCGATGGACCTCGTGCATTAAAATCCATCCAGCCGTCAGGATACTTCGCGGGTATTAAGATATACCATAACCTTGTATTTGGTGTCGCGCAGCCGGGTAAAAAGGCCCTGTATTGAGCAGTTAGTTACCTCAAAGCTAAGAGCGTTGGCAGCGAGTTGGTCTGCTCGTGAGTGTATGTTCTGCGTGTGTGTGAGTAGCTTGTGCGCTAGTGCTCGCTGCTCGTCTGCCTCGCGAGCCGCGCCGCACAGCGATAGTGCAGCAGCCTGGTGGTAAAAAAATATTCATATTATGAATTATCAAGCATGTAGGAATCTACAACGCCACAGGCGAACAACGCGTTATACTGACGTCACGCAAATCCTGCACCTCGCAAGCAGAGTTTACCGCGCAATTAGCATATACACAACTTCCCAACATCAATCGTTGGGCAGTTGCCCGCCAGTCACAACACCCGTCTGGTCGGAGGATCCTCCCTTTTCTATGGAGGATGAGTGAACTTTACACCCTGTTCCTCATAAGCATAACTGGCAACTTTTTTTTTGGCTCAATTTTGTCGATTCCGAGCCTTTTCAAAACAAGGAGGGTCTTACTTTTTTAGTTCTTTCCAAAATCGAGGTCATGAATCCTTTGACCACTTTGCTTTACTACTCATTTTCAGATTTGGCCCTGAAGTTCCATACCAAAAACTCATCCAGTATCAAAAAATTTGTTAAATATAAATAAAAACAGGTATATTACCCAAGCACTGCCACCAATGGTTGCCGGCATGGCCATGTAACAGTCGAACTCCTTCTTGTCCATGTTCAGAGACTCTGCCGTCAGGTTCTCAATGAAGGAGACTGCGCAGCACTGGAATCAACACAAAAAGTAATTGTAACATCATTAACGCTCTTATAATAGAATAAAAAACATTATATTTGCATAGAATTTACATACAAGTGAGTTGTTACAAAATAATGATAGGGTCAGGTACATTAAGGGTAGGGAATATTGCCATGATAATAAATGGAACCCTGATAACAATAATGTTGCCCTCTTATCCATTAACTCGGATCTACTAGTTAGAAGTTTCTTATAAATAAACTGGTGACTGGTTTTTGGATCTAGATTTTTTGTTTTTTCTCACCAGTCATCATAGTTTCAGCCCAGAATCACCCAATGCTGCAAGGTTTGACGGCACGGTTGGCGCAGTGGTTAAGCAATTGACTGCTGCGCTGCGTGTCGCGGGTTCGATTCCCGCACGAAACAAATATTTGTATAACCTACAAGTAGTTGTTCCTGGTCTGGCTGTTTGTGTATGTAAGTTTAAATGTTTATAAACGCACCCACGAAACAGGAGAAATTCCTAGTGTGGGGCAACGATTTTTTAAAAAAAATGCTGTTTAATACGTCTCAATTATCCTAGTCAGTGGTCTCTGGAGACTTATCCTGCTCCATAAATGCATGAATGAATGTAGGTAACATTTAATTCATGCATTTCGTCTTCTTGCAATCGGATAAAAAGCAGGGAGAGCTAAAATGATCGTATAAAATGTTGGTACTTACAAGATTAGTGAAGTAGTACCCTCCCTCGCCGGTCATGAGTCGTTGCGCGTTACAGAAGCGCGTCACGAAGTTTATGTTGCTGACCAGGCGCGGCGGATTGGCTTTAAGCACCTGAACACGAACACAGTCATGTTTAACAAAATAATGTCGACAAAAAGTATGATCTTAGGCGGCAATTCGATAAAATGAACGAGAATTGAGAATCAAATTTCAAGGACGCGTCACGTTTAGGAAAATTTTGTTACATGAGAGAGACAAAAGATATCTCTCTCATTCTCCGTCTATCACACTAAATTTCTCTTATTCTTTATGACATCGATCATCAGCACATCTAAGGGGCAATGCTCGTAATTTTAAGAACGTTCACAATCTGATCTCAGTCTCAATGTGTCAAAAATACCTCCAATTTTGACAAGGTTTTTGACATTTGTTTGTCGCCGAAATTTTGAAAGCGTTATATTACGAGAATTGGATTTCTGAATCGTCATCATTGTTGTAGATTGTTATCACTGACAGCCCAACCGTTCAGTTTCATTGGTGAAATTACCAAGTCTAGCTATGAAGTGACATATGTATTACAAGATGTAGTATATTATGTGTTCTCACAGTGAATATGAGCGCAGGTAGTAGGTCGTCAGCTGAGGCGGGCGCGGTGCCGCACAGGCGCAGCACGTGGCGACAACAGCGACGCACGCGCGACAGCTTGTCGCCCGGGGATAGGGCACTGTCCATACCTAGTAGTTCTGAAAGAGGATACAAATATGATTGGTTATGCAGACGATAAGAAGGGAAGAAAATTGCTAAATGAGCAATTGAAATCATTCATCATCTCGGTACATTGCTAGAAGGATATTTTGGCCCTTGAATGCTAATGACCAATGTCATTGTCCCCTTGTCAAAACCAGGGGGCGCTGTTGAGTAAATATTTTGTGATAATGCGGCCTTAGTTCCGATTTTGGCCACGTGCTAAAAGATCCTCGTATAACTATAATAACTAAAAGCAATGTATACCTACAGGGTATAGTTAAAATCATTGGTATACTTTATTTGTTGTTCTCTCTTATTAACAATTTTGATTATGGTAACTACTCTGAAATAACAAAAATAAACATAATATGCAAATATTTATAGCATTGTTCCTGTGACACTCACCACTGATGGCCTTGTAGAGCAGCTGTCGACACTCGGCGTTGTCCCTGTCAAGCCTGCACTCCAGGTGTCGCTCGCCGACCCAGCTCAACTGCTGGATACGTTCTGACATCGCCCGGTCTAGGCGTTCGTCTTCGGTTCCACTTGGAGAGAAGACTATTGATGGCAACCTAAGGAGATAGACAGAGTGCGTTAGAACCAGCATTAAAACAACAAAGATATTGTAAAAAAAAATCTTCTCGTGGATATTTATAACTTTAAATTGATTTCTAGGCAACTTAAATCTGTAGTTGGATTGATTGATCAAAAAGCCCCATATTCATAATTTTCAGGTAAATACTCGCTACTTACTCGTGCAAGTAAGTCATGGCATGTTTCTCCACGAAATCCATGAGCAGTTCCTTGGTATCGGCGTCCACGTTCGTGAAGTGCGACGACGTGTCCATGTGTTTCATGAATCGCTGCAAATTGAGGCAATATGTCGTTAGATCTTAAAGTGACAGGATTTAGGGGGAGTAAAAGGGTACTTTCAACAAAATCAAAAGTAATTTATTCATTAAGGCAGAGAATCAGCACTTTTCGAACGTCAAAATTACAAAAGACAGTCCTCCAAAAAGCACTATGCAAGCGATAGCACTATGAAGTGGTGAAGGGCGGGCGGCCCTTCACCACTTCATAGTGCTATCGCTGGGAAGAAAAAGTGGCGCAACAAACTCCCCAATAGGAACCTAGGGTAATTTCAGAAATAAAACGCTAGGGTAATTTTAAAAATAGAAGCGCCAAGGTAATTTTAAAAATAGAATGGCCAGTGTAATTTCAAAATCAGAAGCACCAGGGTAATTTAAAAAATAGAAGCGCCACAGTAATATAAAAAATTAAAATGGCAAAGTAATTTTCAATAACAAAACGCCCAGATTCGTGAAGAAATGTGCGGCATGCCTAGTAACCGAAATATAATTGCCAGGGTAGTTAATTTGCAACTAAGTTTACATTTACAAACTTCACAGTGACATACAAGGTTTGGGAACCATTAGTCACTAAAAATCTATGAGTGCTTTTATCTTTGTTATAAAACCACCAAAAAGTACCGCATTGCGATAAAGCCCCCAAAGCACAGATTTGTCGAACAAATGATAATAAAATTGATAAGGTTATTTATTCATGCTGGTATTCAAAGTGACGCCATTTTTTTTTTTTGTGGATTTCTTTTATCTCCAGTGCTCGTCCCTATGAGCATTCGATCACTGGAGACAAAGGAAAAATTACCACACTGACAGAAACAAACAGACAATCTGCCTCGTCTTTTCCCAACCATGTTGGTGTCGGCTTCCAGTCTAACTTGATGCAGCTGAATACCAGTATTTTACTGCCGACTGCCTGACTGATCTGACCTCCACAACCCAGTTACTGGGTAATACGATACCCTTTGGTAAGACTGGTTGTCAGACTTTCAGAATTACTTAGACAAACAGTATGCATGTTAATGAATATGTTACGAGTTTGACATTTATTTTTATCCGATTTCAAAGAAACGCGCGGCTAAAATTGGGAACAGGATACGTATTTGATTTTCGATCGTAGCCTAACAACTACTGATCCGGTGTTGACTAATGAGGTCGTCGATTGTATTTGCGAATAACGATAAGCGTCGATTTAATACAAGGTCGAAAATGAGTTCACGAAACTTCACACCGTGAAATCCTTTAAATGGATTGAATTAATAATAAAATCCTAAAATCCTCACCTGGTACTGCCTCTGGACCCTCTCAGACAACTCATCAACGCTCATGATATTAGCGTACTTAATGACGTCCATGATAAAGCTGTGCACAAACACGCGCGAGTCTCGGTCCACTGCGGGGCCCAGCTGTGAGAAACGGGCGCGGAAATCACGCTTCATGCCTTCGTTGACCAGACCCGGGATCTTGAACTCTGGGGGACGTTTCTCCGCTGTGTGGTCGTGCTCATCTGGGGAGATTGTTGATGAATAGGTTAAGATGAAAAATATAGGAACACTCCTGTACTCCCTCCCTGGAGGGTAGGCTTAGGCACATTTGTAACCATTAATGGGGACTTGAATTCTAAAAGGAGTCGGTCATTCAGAAAGATGAAGCCAGTTGCTCAGTCCAAAGCGTAGTAGGTTCCTATGGAGAAGAACGAGCAAGAAACTCCATGGACACTTTTGAAATATGTTGATACAAAATAGTAGTTGTAATAAAGGCCAGTTTATTGCTACTGATTAAAATAAAAAACATGGTGTTCTTTTAAAATATAGATGACAACCAGCTGCAAGAACAATAGCAATGTTGGCACATTATTGGTGTTCCTGTTAATATTCAAGAAATATCTCCAAATATTTAATACCAGAGGGGTAATTGACACACTAACGGTAGGCTTTCATTTTGACAGTTCAACAACATTCATTGTGTTATTTACGTTGTTGAGCAGACCAATTTTTCGAGCATGTGAAGCAATGGATCAGCAATATCCTTCAAAATGATGCAGTGTGTTACGAAATTAGGGTGCTGTACAAGTTTAATAAAACTGAAATTAGGAAATCACGTGAACGTGGAACCACCCATTTGCTTACGCAAAATCCAAATATTTGAGAACCATGAACCTAGCATAACAGACATATTAAGCCCTGTTAAATTAAAATTAAATTACCTGTGTTACTCTTCTTGAACACGCTGAACTTCAGCAAGTTAGCCTTCTTCAGTGTCTCGCTCTGCCGGTGACGCTTCTCCTCAAACTTGGAGAACGAGGAGTGGGAGGTGACCTTCAGCCCTCGCTCCGGTTTCTTCGTCTCTGGCTTGGGTAACGTCGCTGATAGTGATGATGCTTTCTCTGTTGAAAAGCGATGAGTTTTATAATATTGTGGTGGAATGGTAGGAAAAGGTGGTAAAAAGGGCATTTCTGTTGTCAATCTGCATGTTTTTAAACTTTACAGAAACGTGACGTGACCAGAGGGGCTGGCCTATTTTTTGGCCAAAGAATCGGCATCGCCATACAATGTGACAATGCAGCCAGCCTTTTGGGCATTTTTATTGTTGACAGCGATGAGGACGAATTTTTGATGCCTTAAGTTTGGTTTTCTTTCTTTTTAACCGACTTCAAAAAAGGAGGAGGTTCTCAATTCGACTGTATTTTTTATATAAATGTACATATTATTAATATTATTTTAAGTCTGTTAGCTTATATTATGTAAAATTTATCTAATTAAAAAAATTACAGAAATAAAATTGACTACAATTTTTAGCGTTGATATTTATTGGTTATCCTATTAATATAGCAGTGCTATTTTATAGCAGATTTATTGAATGTATTCCTAATAATTATGAAAAAGAATTCGCGAAACCAAGAATTAAAATTGATTATCTGCGAAACTGTTAAAGTAGCGACCATCTTGATAATGGTGCTCCAATTCAAATGCTGAATACAAATGATTAACACCCAATATATTTGCTAAAAATAAATAATTAGAACAAAAGCGAGAGATATGGACTAAGAAACAGAATCATAAATGCGTTTCAAAATAGATTAGTCACTATGCACACATTTATTCGTAAAACATTTATTTATTCATGTAAATATTTCTCGAGTCAATGTATGGCGACACGTGTATACCTTGGTTTATTATTATTTTATATACGCCGTAAGATGCACTAAAGCTGAGATCTATAGAGCAAACTTTATGATATTAATATGCATATTTCTATAAGCGACTGAGAGCAAGCGTTTCATACAAAAAATGAACATTCATTTTATACCAATAAGGTTCATTTTCGTATGATGCAACTGTGCCTAGCTTAAGTAAAGACCAAGTTCGCCTTATAGATTTCGCTTTAGAGCTAATTCAACCATTATAATTAGTGTGTTTAGAGTAAATCCATACTAAAGCCGCTGGGGTGGCGCTTAATACCTAGTCGCAAATATAAGGCGATTATCACACTGCCACGCATCACGCTGCATGTTGCGTGTCAACGCACAGCTACGCGCGTACTTGCGGGAATGCAGATCTGCATCATCGTGCGGGTTTTTTACGCACTCACGCGCGTAGTTGCGTTTTGTGGATTCACGGCGGCTCTGACTCATTTCATTCAAAGATTCAAAGCCCATCCAAAATCACGCACGGCACTGCGAGACTCGGTGTGCCATACCTACCTTGCGTCTCGCCCCACACCCACCCGCGTGTGCGCATGTTTCCCCGCTTGTAGGCGCGTGATCTGAATGAACGCGCGTGGATGCTTTTTCTGTGTGTTGGACTGTGCGTGTTTTCTATACAAACGGAGATACTTACAAGCAACGTTAAAACACGCATTCACGCGCTACGCTGCGTGGTGCGTGACAGTGCGTTAATCGCCTAAGAGATCAGGAGACAGCATCTATAAATGCAGTCAGAAAACAAAAATACGTTATACTGACTGCATTTGAAGATGCTGTCTGCTGGTCTCTTACTGAAACTTTTCAAAGTTTTTCCATTGAATTTTTTAAAGTTTTTATTAGTTAGCTGTGTTATCACGTTGTCGTTTTTTAAATGTCGTAACATCATGCTGAGATAGGAGCCTTTTGGCCTCATAGAGGACATTCTGTTTCATTTTTATTTTTGTTACTTTTTTTATAAAGGTAACTTGATTTATTATTTTTGACTGTGTTTAGTTTAGTTTGTGATCTTCCTGTACGAGTCGCAATAAATACTTTTTCTTTCTTTCTGTCCCAGTTTCTAAGTTAGGTATTTATATTAAATACCCGTAATAAACTTTTCCTTTAAAAGTTTTAAATATGTAATTCATTAATTATTTATGAGTAATTCTGCACGTCAGGTACAACATCACGTGTAGTAAAAACATTAAAAGGTGAACCACATGTAAATGACCTGACGCGGGACAAACACATGACGAGAATAACAGGTGCAACAAAAACATAACAATCTCCCAGATATACCTGTTTGGTTTATTTACGCAAAATACGCGCATTGACGTGGAGTTGCAAATACCAGGCCGTATTACCTATTGGTTTATTTACTCTACTAGCTGCGCTCCGCGGTTTCACCCGCATAATTTTCGATCCCGTGGGAAGATCGGGATAAAAATTATCTTATGTGTTAATCCTGGTTATAAACTATCTGTGTGCCAAATTTCATCCAAATCCGTTCAGTAGTTTTTGCGTAAAAACGTAACAAACATCCATCGATCCTTACAAACTTTCGCGTTTATAATATTAGTAGGATTCTACTAATATTATAAACGCGTTGTATTTTTTTTACTCTATTGTATTTTTTTTTTATGTTTGGGTTAGAATAGAATAGGTACTCTTTATTACATACACCATATGAATTACAGATATAAATATAGAAATTGGTATATGTATTGGTACAATATTCAGCTGCATCCGGTTAGACTGGCAGCCGACCCCAACATAGTTGGAAAAATGCTAGGCAGATGATAATTATGATAAATATAGCAATTATACAAAGGGTGACACAATGGGCGGTCTTATCGCTAAGAGCAATCTTTTAAAGAGAAGAGCTTGGGTAAGAGCTTCCATTAGCTGTAATCAATTGAGAAGTCTATTAAATATTTATTTTCTTTCTTTCACATGATTCTAGACCCTAGAGAAGAAACTGTTAGTCGGCACGTGCACCAACTTCATAAGGTTCATAACTTATTTGTTGGGCTTGGTATAACCTTTTATAACAAGCTACCTGCTTCTTTGCTAGATTTGCCTTTTAATGCGTATAAAGCTCAAGTAAATTACAATTACTTTGCATACATTGTATACAATCAAGTATTTTCTAACTGAACAGACAGCTGTGCTGCTGGGGAGTTTGTTGCGCCACTTCTTCTTCCCAGTGAAAGAACTAGGAAGTGGTGAAGGGCGGGCGTTTTGGGGGACTCTCTTTTATAATTTTGACTTTCGAAAAGTGCTGATTCTCAGCCTAATTTGAATAAATGACTTTTGTTTTTGGTTATCAAAAAAAAATATTTGCTGTTTCACAGAAAAGCGCAATATCTAAGAGGTCAAAATGTATGAAACAGCAATTTTTCAAATAATAAGACCTTCTAATTTCAATGCAGGAGGGTTCAGAATCCATGGTAACAGGGTGCGCGTCGATGTCCCTGCCACCTGTATAAAGCTATGTTGTTGGCCATTTGAGTCAATAACATTCTCACAGTAATTTTCTGCATTACATCACATGATATTGTGGCACACCCAACCAAATTACCTTGACGACTCAATCAGTTATTATCTTACATGTTATGTGAAAAACCAAGTTTATCACTGAGATAACTGTCAGGAAGGTGAAGTTCACATTATCTAACAGTTAAAGTGTAAACACCTTTAGTTAAAAACCATTATCTTTGATTAATTCGATTTGATATGTATCATGTAGTCATGTTGCGCAATAATTGTTCCAAGAGTATCCTGTTTGTGTAAACAACTGTTTACAAAGTGCGTCACTAATTTTTTAATTTATATATTGCAATAGGGTAACTTATTTATTCAAATTAATTATGCACAAGTAAAAAAAAATACTGTACAAAGGCGGACTTAATGCCTGAGGCATTAAATAGGATTGAGGTAATTGCACGTATTGAGACTCAAGGATAAACTAAAAATCCTACCTCATTGGAACAAAGTAATCACCCCTCATTGAGGCTTAGGGTAAACTAAAAACCCAATTTCATGGGAGCACAGGGTAATTCCCCCCTCACTGTAACTTAGGGCAAACCAAAAACACAATTTCATGGGAGCATGGGGTAATTACCTTTTTATGGAGACTTAGGGTAAACTAAATACCCAAACTCGTGAGAGTATAGGGTAATTACCTCCTCATGGACACTTAGGGTAAACTAAAAACCCAATCTCAAGGGAACATAGTGTAATTACTCTACATCATGGGGACATGGAGCGTTAAAAAAAGAGCATTTAATTAAATGGAATAAGACTTCACATCTCAAACCTAGACCAGGTTTACTAGACAAAGAACAAAAATTAATTAAAAATCCAAAGTCAGAAATGTTAAGTACAGTATAGCAAAATAGCCCTCATAACTTTATATTGTAAGTATATTATGTAGGTTTCTTACGTTGTAACTTATTGCTATTTGATATTCCAAAAACCTTCATCATAGCATCATTTCAAGGTGTCTGTGTAATAATAATAAACCAATATTTCATTTATGATTAATGTTGGTTTTATGAGGCGTGTGAATTATTTACTTTATGGAATCTTTATTATGATCATAGTTTATTTATATTATTAAGAACAAAAGCATTCATTCAATAAAAGCTTATAAACTTGTTTACTTGTGTATTATTTCCCAAGTAGATGCATAGATAGATAGAATGTAGAAATTTTACAAGTATTGCAAGTCTAGGCATTTTATCTTGATATTATAATTATTATGATGTTAAAACCAGAAAAGTAACAAGAAGCCAGAAGTAGAAACAATTTCTTTCAGAATATCTATTAGAGATCGATTTTTAAAATAGTTCATTGTTCTAGGCCCAGACGGAGATGGCGGGATGAGCTGGACTCTTTCAACAAGAAATGGTCCTTAGCAGTTTTAAACAGAGAAAAGTGAAAAGAATGTAGGCCTTTGCCCAGCAGTGGGACATCACAGGCTTTCAATAATAATAATCATTATGGTTCTAGACAAACTTGTAAGGGAGAACAATGACGATGACGATGGTTCGAGACCAACATCTAATTTAAATGATGTTGTGAAATTAAATTTTGCCTTTCAACATATCACAATATATTGTGTTAGTAGGCTGTATGTAAATAAATAAATTGACTCCTTGTTTGCGCGCAGATCATGTTATTACTAGAACCCTGATGTCATAACACATAAAACATTTGTTTCATATTATTGTTCAAACAATTAAAACATAAACTGTTTTGCAACGATATTACCAGCATTTTTTAAATGTTATAGTCTAAATTAGTGACAAGGATGTAAGATGATTTAGATGCTTATTAGAAAGTGTAAATACAGAAACGTGACTCACCGGCCTTCCTCTGACGTTGCATTTGTTCCCGATGACATTTGGAGCAGTACCCCTGCCACTGCGGGTTGCCAAAGTAATCACAGCCATTCTTGCACTTCAGGTCACTCTGGTCTATCCGTAGCGACGGCATCTTGGACGCAAACATCATATACTTGTAAGACCTCTGCAGATTTGGACCAAACCACATCGTCACAGTTACAATAATTTATAAAACAATATGACTTGGAGAGATACTCGACAATTTTTGTGGGTCGAATTCATCAACCATGTATTTCCGAATTCCCGCTCGCGTCGTTTAACGACCGAACAATAATAATTCTACAAGTTAGTCAACTTTTAGAGCTCTGCACTCGATTAATCTCCCATTAATTTCAACCACGCTATTTTCAGCCCATGTTTGGCAATTTACGAGAACGGAGAGCGGTTTTGCTCGAAAAACAGTATTCATTTCAATATGCAGCGTTAACGGTGGCCGTTCAACGATTTCCTCCGTTATATAGGCACCTCTTATCATGAAAATGTACATACTCGAGTATCTGATAACCAAATGAATCTATCTACATGTAGATTTATGTTTATGTTGATGGTGTGAATACTAGAAGTAACAGACACTCACCTTCGATATTTAAACAACACCTCGTATCTATTAGGTATTATTTATTTATAACAAAAAGGATTCTAACATCAGCACACAACAAATCATTTTATTTCGTCGGACAAATGACAATGACAATTGTCTTGACATTTGTTTTTTAACGTCATCGACATTGACATAGATTATACACTACATTGACATAGGAACAATGGCATTCAGCTTATGAAAAAATACTTCGACCATTCAAATTCTGATGATCTTCATTGTCGTTTGTGGCGCATTTTTCTGAATGTTAAATTAATTCTTGCTCCCATCAGCCTTTTACGAGTCGGTAAAGAGTGATACCATATCTCATTAGTAGGCGGATTCATGAGTAGGATGCTGCCGTGCTCCAATTCAATCTTCACTGCAAAAAACAGAAATGCTTTAATAAATTATTGGATACATGATATATCGCAATCTTAGACACAGAAAACTTATTTAATAAAGCTATTTAGCTATGATGTAAAACCTTTTTTTTATTGCCATCCGTCAAATGACGCATGAACATGGTTGCTATGGTAATAAAAATAATAAACAAGAGGTCAGTCTCGTAATATTTTTGCTTCGCTTAGAATTTCCAATTGATTGAATATGGATATGACAATGCAAATTAAAGATGGACAGTACACGAAAACTATTTATACTATGGTAAGAAACGAAATACTTGATTTACATACCTGCGTGAAACAGGTAGATAGACCTAGTATTAAACGCACTTGCACCGTTTCAATCGGATTCCGCAACCGTTCGCCTAAGACCGATTCGCCATTGGACTGTTCGTCGACAAGATGATTCATTTATTTCCGTTTCCCCAGCAGAGTCTTTCACCTGCGGACATTTCGCCGACAGAACCTTTCATCTTTACTAAGAAATCAGGGCCAGTTAGTTACTATCGCAACCCAGCGCAGGGCACGCCACGATAGCGGCGATAAGACCCCTCTTTGAGGAGTGGCTAGAGAGGCGTCACGGCGTTCTCACCTTCCGCCTGACGCAGGTCCTCTCCGGACACGGATGTTTCGGGAGGTTCCTGCACATCATCAGGCGGGAGGAGACGCCCGGGTGTCACCACTGCCAGGATCGCCCAGAGGACACGGTGGAGCATACGGTGGCGGTCTGCCCTGCTTGGGCGGAGCCCCGCCGTGTCCTCGTAGAGGCGATCGGCAACGGCGGCGACCTCTCGCGTCCGGCCCTGGTGCAAGCCATGGTCCGGGGCGAGAGGGAGTGGGAGGCAGTCACCTCCTTCTGCGAAGCAGTCATGCTAGCGAAGGAGGTGGCTGAGAGGCTGAGGGAGAACACCTCACGCCTCAGCCGCCGCGGGAGACGCTCCGGGCGTCGGGAGCCGCGTGACGACTCCCGGCCACCGTAGGCGCGGGCCTGCGGGCGGTGAGTAATGGGTAGCTCGCCGTCTGATCAGGACCAGGCCCGTGCCGGACGGCGCGTTGTGTTCCACGCGCGCCTCAAAGAGATGTCAGCATAGGACGGGGCCCGATAGGGCCAAAGCCTGCCAGGGCAGCGGGATCTTCCGAAAGGGTTACCGCTGCCCTGGAACAGAAAGGGCTACACGGGTGGGTTTTAGTCAGTAAGAGTCTGACACTCCCTTCCGCTCCACCCAGAGCGGGAGGGGTCATTTGATGATTTCCCATCCTCAAAAAAAAAAAAAGGGCCGGTTAGTTGCCCTAGAGAATCTAGACACGCGGTCGCGTTGGACGCCAAAGTTGAGCCAAGAAAAAGGACGCAGCAGCTGTGTTATTATAATTATATATCTACACGAACCCTTTGTTTTTTATACTAAGGGGTCAAAACTGACTCCAAAGGGTTCGTGTATGTATAACACAGCTGCTGCGTCCTTTTTCTTGGCTCAACTTTGGCGTCCAACGCGGCCGCGTGTCTAGGTTCTCTAGGGCAAGTAGCCCAGGGGGTCTCCTCTCCTCTCTCTCTCTCTCCTCTCCACTCCGAAGTAGTATCGGCCGTTTCCTGCTACGAAGTTACTATTTGGTTCGGTCGGTCCCGATCCTACACTCCTACACTCTTTCGAATATTGACTATGGTCCCGACCCAACTGAGCCGATCCGAACTTTTTTCGTATTTTTCAATAATATTCGGTTCGACCATGTGTCGGTCCGATCCGAACATTTGCACTTTGCCCTTCGGAGTAGACCCCCTGATCTCTTAGTAAAGATGAAAGGTTCTGTCGGCGAAATGTCCGTAGATAAAAGACTCTGCTGGGGAAACGGAAATAAATGAATCATCCTGTCGACGAACAGTCCAATGGCGAATCGGTCTTAGGAGAACGGTTGCGGAATCTTTCAATCGTGACAAGTTACATGTGTGTTTTATTGTGTACAACATAATACAGGTAATTAGTCATCAGCCCCTGCCTAGCCTTTTCCCAACTATATTTGGGTCGGCTTTCAGTCTAACCGAATGCAGCTTAAACAAGGAATGACTGCCTATCTAATCTAAGCTCCACAACCCAGTTACTGAGTAATACCTTGCTACCTTGTTACCTTGGTAAGACTGGTCATAGTGTAGTTAGTACTTAATGGGAAAGCGAAGCACTGAAGAACTCATCTCTCTGCCTTTCTCACTTGACTGTTTGAGGGGGTGCAGTTGAATATTCTTGGACTCGTTTTTCTATGACTTGCGTGTTTTATTTTTTTATTTTATCTTGGTTTTAGAGTCCCTTAAGTATTTCTGTTTTTTGTACCAAAGCTACCCATGGCTAATAGGACCTATTAAAATCTTTGAATCTTGAAATTAATTCAAATAATCCGAGCTGTATGTAGCCTTAAGACACTTAAGTGTTAAACATTCGAGTGGAGTGGTCAAATAATACTCATAGGTACCTACTTCAGTTCAACTGATCACGTGATTAGCATGCGAGAAAGCATGAAAACGATATAAAGGCACGAAGACATGAGTTCGTAAGATATCTCGCTGAATTCTCTAACGGTAATATGATTATAAAATCCCTGATAGGTTGGTATAGTCACCCATGTCCTGCACGTCCATAAGAAATCACAAGCACGCCAAAAGTCCCATCTTCGACCTTCGAAAGTAACGGAAGCAAGTTTTTATCTCGAATTAGAACGATAACACCAAGTTTCAAACAAATAAAACATTATGTAACCCAACCCATTGATATAAATAAGGAAATACTTATGTTCCAAGGCTGTACATTCGCGAAATAAAGTAAAAACGAAAATTATCTCCAACACGCGCCGTTAAAAAGATAATAAGTATTTTAGATTTAGCGCGCAGACGTTCCTTTCGTAGGTATAACGACGGATTGATTGACAGATAAATTATAATACTTTCAACCAAAATTAATTTACTTTCTTCAATTCAACACGGTTTTGTAGATATCTAATAAACATAACCGTTGAAGTAGGGTCATCTCATTCAAGCAGAAAAAAACTTCGGGATGAAAGTTTATGTCCAAAACAGCCAAAAATGCATATGCTGTTGTCTTCATAATTGTGCTAATTTCGTTACGAATTTGATAACGTTAAATCCCTATATCTTTGAATATAAATTAAAGTGCTAACAAGCCGATAAGAATGATAAATCTAGTGTCAGTAAACATTGAAGAATTTCCAATGCAATGCACAGCCGTTACCTACAAAGGAAACGCTTTGATTAATTGCATACCTAATTATAATCGAATACACTTCAGTAGCAACTTCAGCACTACCTAGGTTACATAAGTAACTCCACATTATTATTTGATTATTACCTATTATTAATTATCATCTTTCATAAAAAGGGAACAAACCTTGGATTGTTTTCGTATTTTCAAATGAGTCAATCAGTTCGATCGTGTGATAACTCAAGTCCTAGACAAAGACTTGCGCATGAGTCTTGACGATGAAACATACACCGCGAACAGCTAAGTTAAGTAAGGATGACGAACACTTAGATAACCTATTTTCAGACTTATAAGGACATTCATGTGTTATCAAGACACTAAGAATTATAACCGATAAAATATGAAAAGGGACACTCGGTTGTAGCATGTCCTTCTATGTTCCACTTATAATTTGAATAATCTAATTAGATAATCGTTAAAGAAGTCGTTATTGCGTTAGCGCCCAGTTTATCGAGTTGATTAATCGTTTTGGTTACAACGACCTTTGAACTGTTTCAGATAAAGGAGGCGAGGTACGACGAAGCAATCAAGGCTCTTAATGACGCGATCAACTTCAGCCCCAACCGCGCCGGACTTTCCCTTCTCGGGTACTGCTATTTTAGAACACAGTCATTCATTGAAGCAGCCAATTGCTACGAACAGCTAGCAGCAATGCATCCTGATATACCTGAATATAAGCTCTATTTCGCCCAAGCACTTCATGAAGCTTCCATGTATGATGAATCTTACAAAGTCACAGTTCAAATAACCGCCCCTCTACTTGAACGAAAGGTAATTAAATTACAATCTGCGATTAAATACGGCGAGGAAGACACGATCACTGCAAAAGGACTGGTAGATTCGTATCCTCAAGAAGATCCAGACAAAGACATAAATCTTGGATGCTTGCTGTTCAAAGAAAATCAATATGAGGAGGCGTTACAGAAGTTTTCACGAAGTCTCAACGTGGTAGGATTCAATGCACATCTTCATTACAACATCGCACTTTGTTACTTTAAGCTTAAAGAATATCCTCAAGCATTAAAGCATATAACTCTAGTGATTGAAAGAGGAATCCGGGATCATCCCGAGCTAGCAGTAGGCATGCAAGCAGAAACTTCAGAAGTAAAGTCTGTTGGAAATACGTTGACTCTTCACGAAACTGCACTAACTGAAGTATTCAATCTGAAAGCTGCTATTGAGTTTCAGTTGAAGAACATAGAAGCAGCGCGTGAAGCTCTCAACGATATGCCACCCAGGCATGAACACGAGCTGGACGCGGTAACATTGCACAACCTAGCATTAACCTCTATAGATATAAAGCCAACAGACGGCTTTGAGAAACTACATTTCTTGCTGCAGCAAGACCCTTTCCCAGCAGAAACATTTGCCAACCTTCTGCTTCTATATTGTAAGTTTGAATATTTCGATCTAGCAGCTGACGTTTTGGCTGAAAATGCACAGTTCACATACAAGTATTTAACACCATATCTTTACGATTTTTTGGACGCCATAATAACTAGCCAGACATCCCCAGAGGAAGCATTCCAGAAGTATGAAGACATTGCCTCTAAGCACGCTGAACAGCTAAGAAAGCTCACAAAAGTGGTACAAGAAAGTCGCTCTCAAGGGGATAACGATCAAGTGAAAAAAGCTGTCGTTGAATACGAGGAAGCTCTAGAAAGATACATCCCAGTGGTCATGGCTCAAGCTAAGATCTACTGGGATATGGAAAACTATGGACAAGTAGAAAAGATTTTCCGCAAGTCAGTGGAGTTCTGCAACGAGTCAGACGTGTGGCGGTTGAACGTGGCACACGTGCTGTTCATGCAAGAAAACAAGTACAAAGAAGCCGCCAGTTTCTATGAACCTATTGTAAAGAAGCAGTACGATAATATTTTAGATGTAAGCGCAGTTGTTTTAGCTAACCTATGTGTATCTTACATAATGACGTCGCAGAACGAAGAAGCTGAGGACATCATGCGTAAAATAGAAAAAGAGGAAGAGCAGCAAATATTCGAGGACCCTCAAAAGAAATTCTATCACCTCTGCATCGTAAACTTAGTCATTGGCACGTTGTATTGTGCAAAGGGAAACTACGAATTTGGGATATCAAGAGTAATAAAATCTCTGGAACCTTTCAACAAACGTCTTGGTACCGACACTTGGTTTTACGCAAAGCGTTGCTTTTTATCCTTCCTGGAGAACTTAGCTAAGCACTTGATTGTTGTCAAAGATAACACTATAAAGGAGTGTCTGCAGTTTCTCGAAGGTTGCGAGACATACGGGCGACGCGTGAGTACCGTTATCGAGAACCCATTTCAAGAAGAAGACGCCCACACTAAGGCTAAGCAGACGGTGACGTATGAGGCGAGGCTGTTGCGGTACATGTTCTACAAGTTAAGGAATATCGATGACTCTGTGACCATAAATAAGTATGAAGATTTAAAATAAATGCTTACCTGGAGGTATTGGTTTTTTGTCCTTTCCTGGTTTTCTGGCATCTCTGTGTTTAAGCACGAATGTCCGTTCTTGTCCGAGGGATATGGATGCTATGGGACACGTAGGATCTAGTTCTGGTTCATTGTCCCTGTGCTCGCCCATATGGTCGTTCCCGTTTCTGTATCTATGAGAGGAATGTTCAGATAACAAGACTGCGAATCGGAGACATGCAATGATATCTTAAGCCTGTTGGTATTGAGTCAAATTAGTATGCTTACAAGCATATCAATTACCTAATACCTAGTTCCTCGGCTGTCTGATGAATATTTTATTTATAAACATTGCATAGAAATACTTTATTGTATTGATTATTTGAATATTTTAATTAGATAAGTAATCTGATGACGACTGTGTCGAACACGTCAATTCGTCCATTGTTCTATAGTCGTTACTAATCCATAGATCTATGATTACTATTGCTATGCACTACCTATTAAATAATTATCAAAACTACAGTGTTCCTTTTCATTATTATTCATTTCTTTGGAAACTGAGGGCATAAAACAAGAAGCAGTAATGTTCGCGAAGGAGGAGGAGGCGGAGCGGTTGAGGGACAGGCAATCACTGCGCCCTCAGGCCCCTAGTCGCCGCAGGAGACGCCCTGGACGAGAGTCAACAGCCGACTCCCGGCCACCGTAGGCGTGGGAGTTTAGTCAACATTTGACAGATTCTACTTTTGACATTATAGTCTACATATGACAGATTCTACATATGACAGATTCTACATATGACAGAATCTACGTATGGCAGATTCTACATATGACAGATTCTACATATGACAGATTCTACGTTTGCTTTGCTATTCAGGGCGGAGACAAATCAAACAATTCAAAGATCATAAAAATCGGTCCAGCCGTTCTTACGCTTACGTTCTACACGCATATATCTTTTTTAAATCGAAAAAGCTAGGTTAGGCTAGGTTAGAACTGTGACCACATAACGCACGAGCCGAGCGAGCGAAGCGAGCGGTGCCGCGGCAGCGGCCGGCGAGTGCCAGAAACATATTTTTGAATGTAAAACCAAACCACACATCTACAGCGCCACAGTTATAAAATGTGTATGATTGATTCTAAATTTATTATATGTGGGATCAGTTGGTGAAATAAAAGAGTAGTCTTCGTAGAAACTTGTATATTTTCTTGCAAACTTAAAAAATATCCGAGAAAACAAAAATCACGACCATCGTCCCTCGTCGTACCGTCGTCCCGTATCTCTCTCTCTCTCACTTCCGCACCTCTCACTCACACCTTCGCATACGTTCCCTTTTACTCAAAATTCATTCCACACTCGGTCATCCTACACACTGTCTGCCCTCAGACACACTGTTACAAATTTAGTCTTACATAGGCTACGGAAACATTTCGATCTTAAACAATATAGCTTCAAACCAACATTTACTTCAGAAGGTGACAATTGCAAACACACGTTACAATTTAGACTTGACATCTTGTTACGTCTTAGCTTATCCATCAAAGAAATACAAAACACCTAAGTGATACAATATATCCAGTTACAATTTACTGTAGTGCCTAACACACCATATCTTAATAACTCTATGTAATAACGGATCTAGAACATAACACAATAGAGAAAACACATAAACAAAAAAAAATAAAATAAAAAAAATAACTCTTTCTTAACACACTTTCATACAGTCAACACACAAAAAACATACTTCACAATCCTTACCCGCTCACTTGATTTTACTCCTTGTCATCTGGCCATTTTTTCATATGATCTGCAGATGTCGTGGTTTTGACTGGACCTTCTGCCATCATATCTATTTTTACTACGTCGTACCTGTCATATCGTTTGGCTTTTGTTACCTGATAAGGTCCCAAATATTTAGGTTTGAGTTTGAGCCCTGGCCCAAACTGGGTTCGCTTTATAGCAACTAACTCCCCTTCCTGATATTTCCTACTACCCTTTCTATGCTTATCATAGTTCTTCCTATTATTCTGTTGTACTTCCAGTATTTGCTGTTTTGCTCTCTTTCTCAAATCTTCTCTATTTTCCATATAGCTATCTCGTCCCTCTTGTTTTAATAGTTCGTATATTGTCATGTCATCTTGTCTCTTCATTTTCTTTCCTATTAGCATCTCAAATGGAGTGGTGTTGACGCTTCTCTGGTAAGTACTGTTTAATGCCATCTGCACTCTTCCTACATGCCTGTACCACAATCCTGGTTTCTCAATACATAGCTTGGTAAGTACTGGTATAATAGTTCTGTGAACCCTCTCCACCTGTCCATTGCCTCTAGGTACTCCTGTAGTTATATGACATAACTCTATTCCCTCCTTCATGCAATACTGTTGGAACTCGTTGCTAGTGAAAGCAGTACCTCTATCTGTGATGAATCTTTCTGGACTTCCAAAAGTATGCTGTAGTATTTCCAATTTATTCAACACTTCCCTCGTTGTGGTACTTTTACATGGAAACAACCATACGAACTTCGTGAAAGCATCAATAACGGTAAGTATATGATTATATTGCTTATGAGTCTCTGTCAGGGGTCCAACATGATCTAAATGCAGAGTTTGCAACGGAGTGTCTCCCTTCTCAATTGGATTAAGGTAACCTTCCTGTTTTCCTTCTTTTCTATTCGTTAGTAGACATGGTATACATGATGCTGTATAATCTTCAACTTTCTTTCCCATTTTTTCAATGTAGTAATCCTTGCTAATTAGTTCTAAAGTTTTCTTCTTCGCAAAATGACCGTTACTGTGTGCCCTCTTTATAATTTCATTTTCCATTGTACTAGGTATAACAAGTTGTTGGTCTGATCCTTTATAGAGTAACTCTTGATTCAGACTGTAATCCTTAAATGAGTTTCCTTCTTTCAAAATTTTTATTATTGCACTAAGGCCTTCGTCACACTCCTGTGCGCGTCTTATATCCTGGTGTAAGCTAGATGTTATGGCTGCCACATACGGGTTTCGACTCAATGCATCGACATGCCTCATTCCAGTGCCGGCACGGTGTTCTACTGTGAAATCATAATCCTGTAGAAATAAAATCCATCGAGCAACTCTTGTTGATGATGCTAAATCCTTCTTGTTTAGTGTCATTTGGAAAGCTTTACAATCGGTGACAATCTTGAAGAATTTTCCGTATAAGTAGTGTCTGAACTTCTTCACACCTTCAATTATAGCAAGTGCTTCAAGCTCATAGCTTGTGTACTTGGCCTGCGCGTCCGTAGTCCTTCGGCTCATATAATGAACTGGGTGTAAATTTCCATCATCACCTCTTTGCATCAAAATAGCTGAATAAGCAATACCTGATGCGTCAGTATGGAGCTCCGTCTCTGCTCGTTGATTATAAATCTTCAACACTGGTGTAGTAGCCAACTTCGTCTTCAATTCGTTAAAAATAGCTCTATGTGCATCACTGAACTCAAACTTGCATTCTTTTTTCAGCATATCTGTAAGTGGTTGCGCTATCTGTGCATACTTAGGTATAAATTTCCTGAAGTAGGAACAAAGTCCCAAAAAACTATGCAGTTGCTTCAAGTTCTGAGGCTCAGGGAATTTTATAACAGCATCTGTTTTCCCTGGCGATGGCATTACTGCACCACCTTCAATAATGTGACCTAAGTACTCTACCTTTCTGGTTAACAGCTGAGACTTTTTCCAGTTGATTTGTAAACCATATTCCGACGCAGTATTCAGAACTTCCTTTAGGTGCTCAAGAGCCTGATACTCGTCTTCTGCTGGAATTAAAATGTCGTCAATAAAAACAATAACAATACCTCTGGCAATCAATTCTCTGAATATGATTGTGATGAATCTTGTAAAAACCTTTGGGCAAGTTGCTAGACCAAACGGGGCACGTAAAAATTCATATTGCCCTGTCGTCGTTACGAAAGAAGTATACTTTATTGAGTCTTCATGCATGCGTAAATGAAAGTAACCATTTTTTAAGTCTAATGCACTAAATATTCTAGCTGAGGACAACTTATCAATATGATCATCTATTATAGGGAGTGGGTATTCATCTTTAACCATTATACTGTTAATCTTTCTGTAGTCAACGCATATTCTTAAACCACCATCCTTTTTTCTTACTAACACTAATGGACTGGAATATTCTGAGTAACTCACCCTGATAATTCCATCATCAAGCCATTCTTGGATTTGGCGATTAACATCATCTTGTTCCTTGAATGAGATTCGTCGTGGCCGCTGAGACACTGGTAAGTCATCTTTGAGAACGATTTTCAATTCTATTGGAGCTTCTTTACTTTGTTGGGGCACATAACTCGTTACTAACCTTATTACTTCTTCTTTTACAGCAGGATTACTGACGTGAGCTAAACAATCAACAGAACTAGAGAAATATGCAACATCTTTCAACCACTCATAGTTTGGGTTCATCCAATCACCTTTCGGCAATAACCAAACCATACAATCTTTCATAAACATCATAACATTTCGCAAGAAAGCATTACCAATTATCATCTGAAATGGTACAGAGTCGTTAGGCATTACATAAAACTTAGTATCACGGTATACACAATTATCAATCGTTATGTCTAACTTGACCACACTACATGACTTTACTTGTGAATAGCCTAAACCTGTTAACGTAATGTTGTTTTCGTTACACTGCACAAAGTCTGACTTGCTAAGTTCGTTATAAAAGTCCTTTGACATCAAATTCACATCACAGCCCGAATCAATTAACGCACTAGCCATTTTACCGCGCACAAACACTGGTTTTAGTGGTTTTGTACGACGTACAATGCGTACAACCGGTACATTGTCGTCAGGTTCCTTGTTTTCGTTTCGTTTGTTTACATTGTAAGTGTCAAACTCACCAACATGGCCGTCGTCCCTATAGCCAATCGCTGTGCTGCTCTGTGGTTTCATATTGCCAACATCGTAACACGAATCATTTGTCCTTGTCGCTGTGTAAACATCACCTTGAACATCGTCTTGAACTTCGTCATTCGCGCTGCTGGTGGCGCCCTCTTGCATCATATTGAAGAATGCTTTCTTCGACATCTGATTGGTTGCTTTTCGTTGCTCAGCAGAAGTGCCAACCTTTGGACATTCGGGTTCTCCGACCGTACCCGAACTCGCCATCTTCTTCTTTGGACAACTTGGAGAAATATGACCAAATTCATTGCAATGGAAGCACTTTTTTCCCTGCGACCGATGAGGACAATTTTCCGACGAATGATTCTTTTCTCCACAGTTGAAACATCGCATCATCTCAGCCGCGTTTCTTCTATTACTTTTGCTGCTCTGTGTGCAACCAGGCGGTTTAGTATTATTACGTCGAGTATCTTTAGCTGAATTCCTCTTAAACATCGCGTACAACTTTAGTTTTTCTTTCAGGTCCGCGTACGTTGTAATACCATATAACATAATCTTATTGATTTCATCATCTATGATGCCGTCTACTATATACTTGATAGCTACCGTGAAACCGGCCATCATTGCCCGCATTTCCACGTATTTTTTAGATTTTGCAAAAAATATTCACCAGAACTCGTAATAAAGTCGACCAGTCGAGCAATTACTGTTAAAGGCCTAAAATCACAAAATAAAGTGTTTCTAACTTTAACAGAATCCAAGAAAAAGGCGCCTAAATAGCCGGGCAAAATTATACGCACAACCGTCCAACATTGCTCAACCTTAATTTCTCTAAAATTATCAGTTCTAAAGCTTGGGTAATAGGGTATGTTTTAGTGAATTAAGCAAAGTTGCCATCCTTCGTATTCAATATGTCAAAAACATATTACTTTTTATTTTACTGAGGTGGGCAATGTTACACTACACACCAGGGACTTTTTCATACATAGTAAAACAGTGGATTAGGGTTGATACATATTAATGTGATAAATAATAATCTGTTCAAATATAAACTCTTTTATTATCAATAATCAGTCAAGTACAATCATTGTAAATTGCAGGTATAAAACTATGAGTACCTACCTATTATGAGCTTTATGCCCAAAGGGTTTTAAATCAAATCTTACAAAAAAAACTTACAAAAATGGAGAACTCTGTTAAAATCTGAGGAAATTACCCGAGGACTCTGCGATTTCTTTTCGTAGGCTTTCCCATACTGCAACCAAACAAACTAAATGTAGGTACCTAGTTTATATTTGTCAACTGAGTGCTGATGGGTGCCAACCCTAACATTATTTTTGTAGTGGGCAATGTTGTCACTCTTATGTTCGCGCAAATTCGGGAATCATTGCCCACTCCATTATCTTCAAGATTTTATGTTGTAAAGGTCTCAAAGTAGCATTAAAATGAAGCGCGATATTTATAATTACTCTGATATTAAAATAACTTACCTGAGAGATGTAGTACGCTGACAGTAAGTAAAAACATAACACAAGATTTTGGCACCACCTCACACTAGTCCTCCTTTCAACATGTCTCGCTGACAACTGGGTGAAGTTAGCACCGTTGCTAATATTTAATGTTGCGAGAAAAATGTTTAAATTTACCCTAAAAATTAGATAATGTTGTCAGCTAAATACAATTATTTACAAATCATTATTTTAGTTATTTTTCGTGTTCGGGCAAACATATCCGCTAAGGGCAATGATGGCCGGTTTTACGGTACATAGTCCGGCATTCGTCCACGTTTGCCTAATTCCTTCATAGTTAACATGTAGTCAATACATGACTCTTCTTTCTTCTTACGTCTTGCGCTCATCAACTCATGTATCTTCTTCACATCTAAAGTATCCGCGAATTCTTTACTGATAGCCACTTTCAACTCATCCCATGATTTATACACTTTCTCGCTGCGTAGCCACAGTGCTGCTGTGCCGGTTAACGAACGTCGAGCCACTAACAATAGCTGAGTTGGACTCCATTGAAATACTTCAGCATTTTCTTCTATTTCCTTTATCCACATAGACACTGTATGCGTTTCATCTTGCGCACTGAATTTTCGAATGAGCTGTTCCGTAAGGTACAATATGTCGCCGTGTGCCGTTTGTGCCAACGCCGCCGTAGGGGTAGGTGTTGCATCTTGAAAGTCAAGGTCGGATTTTTCCGTCGTCATCGTAATTAATTCCTCGTAGTCGTCGTAACCAACGTAGGTATCGTCGTAAACGTCTTCGTTGTCCGTAGGATCTTGAAAATCAATCGGCGTGCGTCGTTATGGCGTCGATCCTGTTCGTGCTTCGTGCGTCTGAGTCGTTCGGCGTTCTAACTCCACTTATTTCACCGCAATCCCGGGCGAGCCCCCAAGTTTGTGGGATCAGTTGGTGAAATAAAAGAGTAGTCTTCGTAGAAACTTGTATATTTTCTTGCAAACTTAAAAAATATCCGAGAAAACAAAAATCACGACCATCGTCCCTCGTCGTACCGTCGTCCCGTATCTCTCTCTCTCTCACTTCCGCACCTCTCACTCACACCTTCGCATACGTTCCCTTTTACTCAAAATTCATTCCACATATATAAACAGTATTATTATTTCAATGTTCCTTACTTGTCACTTTTTTCAAAATCTGACAAACGTAGAATCTGTCATATGTAGACTATGATGTCAAAAGTAGAATCTGTCAAATGTCGACTAAACGGGCGCGGGCTTTTGGGCGGCGAGCAATGGGCAGCTCACCACCCGGTAAGGACCAGACCCGGGTCGACGGCGCGTTGTGTTCCACGCGCGCCTCAAAGAGATGTCAGCACGAACTGACGGGGTCCGCTGGGGCCGATGCCTGCCAGGGCCGCGGGTTGTTCGAAAGAGATACCGTGGCCCCTGGCACAGGCAACTGAAGGAACACGGGTGGGTTTTAGTCAGTAAAAGTCTGACACGCCCTTCCGCTCAGCCCAGAGCGGGAGAGGTCATTTGATGATTTCCCACCCAAAAAAAAGGGCATAAAACAACAGTAGGTATTCTGAAAACTATAGCTGATTGTGGGACAGCCACCTTCTGGGGCTTTGGATACGCCTACAGGCCACTGTGACGTAGTAATAATATAGTTTGTGTTGTTTTTCTGGTAGATGTAAGTACTAACGCTACTTTCTAAGTCGTGTGTATACTATCCAAATGGACTAGCACTAGAGTCTAGACCATACCTATGGAACAGAAATAAAAGATTTTTATTTTTTATTGAAGTGAAAACTTCTTTAGCGGCGTTGTGCACAACTCGCGTCAGGACACGTGACCTGATCGAAAATTTGTAAGACGGAGGGAGATTAGACCGCATTCCAAAATATCAAAAATGCACAACGTTAATATTCAAGTTTTCACTTCTGCCGGCACTCCCGGAGTGCAACCCGTTTTTTTATGAAAGAAAATGAGCTCTTTTGTGGGTAGGGATCCCATTGAGAATGCTGAATTTATCTAATGAGCTGCGAGGTCAAAGGCTAGTCATAACTTAACGAAATAAATCACACTCTTATTAAATATGAGTAATGCTAATGCTACCTACTATAGCACTAGCTAGATATATCTAACATTAAGGCTGCAGTCTTGCAAAATTCAGTCGCGGCGAATTATTTGCGCAACTTTGTATCGTTTTTCTTGACAAAACCATGAAATAACATGAAATATTTTTATTGCAAATAAATAACCATAATATAAGTAATAGCTAGTTATTTTTTTTAAGTTCATCTAGGTGGATTATTTTAGGTAAATCAAGTGTTAAATACAGCTCTCTCGCGCCCAACATCATTTCGAGTTCTGTTTGTGCTCTTAGTTTATGGCAATGAAGAATTAATTTACAAATCTGTTCAGCGCATAATTAGCTCAACATTCTCGTCTTCAAAATGCGCTAAATAGTTTTTTCTAATTATGTTTCATTTTCTTAATTCAGAGGTCACAATTTCATCAAAATTCTCTGTTTTTATCTCTTAATAAACGGTTTATTCCATAATAACTATGCATCGTATGTATGTAATAATTAGATTATTTTAATGCCAAGAGTTCATTAAGCAAATACTAAAAAAATTAGCACCTAAATCACATTACCCTAACAATATTAATAATCTCAAAAGACCTCCAAAAAACGAGTTTCTAAACAAGAATTGAGAGAGAAATTCCTTAGTGGCCGCTGCACGGCCGGAGCGTTCGGACGTGTGGTCCACGCCAAATTTTAACTGTTCCCTCTCGCTCTAACATTGCTCCTGCTCTAACGTAGGTTGCGCACTGTTGTGTATGTAAAGTTGCTCTACTTTATTATTTTTTGTATATAAATTTTCGAGTGTTTTGTAAATATTTGTGTTTTAGTAATAGTTTTGTAAATTTTTGATTTCAATATGGATCGTAAACGTAAAAAAAAATATGCATGTACGAAAAAAAAAAAAATTGGGCTCCAACGTAGAAGTGATGAAGAGAAATAGAATCCAAAGGTAAGTAGAACTGTTTACAGTATTCATGTTTAGGGCCTAACTACAAGGTCAAATTAAATTAGCTAGCGAGACTCCACAGACGTGATGAGTATACGATTTTATCAACTCACACTTCAAGTAACAATACTACCAGCGGTCATTGACCCCAAACAAATCATCAAAGCTTTATTGTTTTTATTTCGTCGTGTTTAGATAATATCGTATACAGGGTCAAATTAAATTTGGTAGCGAAACTCCGCAAAAGTGATGGGTATCGATACTTATCTAAATATGATAAAACAAAAATTAATTAACTATATGATGTTCATGCATGCTGTCAGAAGGTGTAAAAGAGTGTGGTTGGGGAGGGCGTGAGTGTATGTGGGGGCGTGAATGTGTTTGTGAGTGTGTGTGTGTGTATTTAGTGTTTATGTATGTATGGGTCGCTAGTCTAATATACTTTAGGGCTAATTTGACCAAAGTCGGATATCTTTTAACCGTGGCATAAAATTAATTAATAATATGGCTTATTTATTTTCACAGGTCCGCTGCTGGCTCTCGTCAACCAATCTCAGATGTTACCAACCTGTCAGTAGCTCGAAATATTAATCCTACCTCTTCTACTATAGGAATACCAGTGATGATTGAAAATCTTGACAGAACTGAAAATGTAACAAACTCAAATAAGAAAATGAACCGTAAGCGAACATTTGATGAGGCTTTTCCTTTTCGCCGAATTTCCGTAAGAAAACGTCAACAACCTGTAATTATTCGCGACGACCAACAGCTACAAATTGAAAATGAAACAGAAATTACCAATGATGACGAACTGTTTTGCCTAGAAGGGCGTAGAATCGTATCGATCAAATATTTTTTAGAAATTTTGGGGAAGATTGCTGATCACAACGAAAAATCTTTTGGATGCAGGTATAGAAATCTGAAATGTATCGGTGAACGACGTAAAGGTTTTATATCAAAACTGCATTTCAAGTGTGAACTCTGTAATTCCGAATTTGACATAAGCACTGAAGATCCGTCTAACACGTATGATGTGAACCACGGTATAGTTGCAGGTATTATTATTATTGGCTGTGGGTTGGGAAATTTAAATGAATTGGCAGGTAATACTGATATACCTGGCATGTCAAAAAATTTATACGCTCAAACAAGCAAAAAAGTTTACGAATGGTTCCATAAGACGGCAGTAGAAGAAATGGCCAAGGCAGGCATCGAAGAGGCAGAACATGCGACAGAAATTGGCAGTGTCGATTGTGAAGGTACACCAATGATTGATGTAATAGCGGACGGGTGTTGGTCCAAAAGATCTTTCCGTAATAACTATTCAGCATCATCAGGTGCAGCAGCAATAATCGGTGCATACAGTGGTAAAATTTTATATCTTGGTGTAAAAAATAAATACTGTATAGTATGTGCAAAAGCTGAAAATAAAAAAATTGAACCTGCAAATCATATATGCTATAAGAACTTTTCTGGTAGCTCTTCCAGTATGGAGTCAACGGCGCTTGTTGAAGGATTTGGTAACTCTCTTGAAACTCATGGTTTAATATATGCTAGACTAATATCAGATGGCGATTCAAGTACTCATAAAAAAATATTAGAAAGCAATCCATATAAAAACTGCAAGGTTCAGAAAATCGAGTGCAGAAACCATCTGCTAAGAAATCTATGTAACAAACTGAGAGCACTTACTAAAGATACTCACATTCCTATTCAATTAAGGAAACTTTTGACTGACTTCAAAATCATGAAGTTACGCAGATACACAGTGAGGGCTATAAAGTTAAGGAAACACGAAGACATTTCTGACAGTCAAAAAATGGTTAAGCTTCGTGCAGATATTTTGAATGCATTACACCATTCTTTTGGTAGTCACTCTGATTGCGATGACGCTATATGCCCAGCAACTGACAAAACTGACCGAAATACGGCACTTGATGTAGCTAACACAGTTTTGTGGAGGAAAATGAGTCAAATTGTCTTGTTTTTGGCTGCAAACGCTAAAAGTCTAATTTTTGACGTTGATAGCAATCCTGCTGAGACATTTAATTCAGTGATTGCCAAATATGTGGGGGGGAAACGAATTAATTACACACTTAAGAATTCATACCAGGAAAGGTGTTCTGCTTCAGTTATTTCCTTTAACACCAAGCGACCAATAAACGCTATCCATAAATGCATATTTGGTAAACCTACTGGCAAATACACAAATATATATGAGGCACAAAAAGCGAAAAGAAAAATTTACAAAAGATTATTTCGAAAAAAAGTCCGTAGAAATATGAACGATCCAGATTATGGACAGAAAGCTCAAAGACCAGATATGACCGATGAAGATTTTCAGTTGACAAAAGATGAATTTCTTAAACAAATGGAGCTTTCTGACCAACAAAGAGACGAACTACAGAAACAGACGATAGATCAAAGTTCCAGTCAAGAATGGTTAGAAAACAGAAAAATTAGATTAACCGCGTCTATGTTTGGAAAAATATGTAAACGGAAGGAAAACATTAGCTGCGCTCCTTTAGTGAAAGCTATTGTGAAACCGCAAAAGTTGTCAAATGTCCCATCGATCACATATGGTAGAGATAATGAACAAACAGCATTAACCCAATTATCTCTGCAGGAAAACGTCACAATTGCTCGCTGCGGTCTTTATATTCATAAAACACTCCAATATTTAGGAGCAAGTCCTGATGGTATTTATAAAGACAAAGAAGGAAAAACAGGACTGGTAGAAGTAAAATGCCCGTTTTCTGCAAAAAATATGCAAGCTGAAGAAGCTATAAAATCAAAAAAAATAAAATTTTGGAAATGTAACACTAGGAAAAATACGATTGTGATTGACAAAAACCACGATTATTATTTTCAAATTCAGGGCCAATTAAACATTACGGAGATGGATATGTGCTTATTTGCCGTATGGACTGGAGAGGAGTACTCAATGAAAGTCGATTATATAAAAAGAGACCCTACGTTCTGGCACGACAAAATGGTAGGCCCATTGTCTAAATTTTATTTGCATTGTCTGCTTCCTGAGCTAATTGATTCCCGCCTTGAACGCTCGATGCCAATAAAAGACCCGCCATATATCATTCAAGCTATTGAGAAAAAAGTTAAAAAAAATAATAACGCGTCCACGTCTTCTACCGCAGACGCTGTCGTTCAGGAAAATTAATTCCTGAAAGAAAAGAAAGAAAGAAAAAGTAGTTATTGCGACTCGTACAGGAAGATCAAGAGTAAAAAAAAAACAAATTATATAAAAAAAGTAACAAAGAAAAAGAGTAATCGTTACACAGTGCACAGAGCTACGTATAATTTGAAAAACAAGAAACAACAATTTTGTGTTTAATAACTAGGTACTTCATAAGAAATTATAATAAACTTGCTTTACATAAAAATATGGCGTATTCTTTTAACTTTAAAAATAACACTACACACTTCCACTCATTGGCTGCCCCCACTATAATTTTCTATGTCAGGGATACTACGGAACACACAAAAACACGGACAACTAACACCCAGACCCAAGGTACCAAATACCATACCAGTACCATCAAATATAAATAAATATTGAATAATATTTAGTAGAGCAACTTTCCGACCGTGTCAAATTTTGTTTAATAATTACGCTAGGTAGGATGAATGCGGGGACTGCGGGGAGCCCGGGTGCAGACGCTCGGCGCGTGGACTCGCCGCACGCGATTCTTATATTGTGCAGTAGAAGACTAAGCCCTTAAGACAATTTATTTTGAATGTGGTATCTGCCTACTTAAAGATTGCTACAGTGGCAAAAACCGTATTAGCAGAAACTTTGCCTTCGGTAATATTTAAGGTTTGATTTTAACTACAACTTTCGAAACCCACGCTTGTACATACCTACCTAAGATTATTTCAGTAGATCATCGCTTGTTTTGAACGGGAGACTGCAGGGTTTGTTTTGTAATGTAATGGGTTATTTACAAGGTAAATTCTTGTTTTCTCATTTAAGGGTGCTTACATAAAGACGCGGGTTCCCGGACAAAAAAGACAAGCCGGTACCGATCGGTGCGGGTAAAATATCGGCGTATTAACGTAAGCGCTCACATTCTCACAATAGAAACATGTAAAACATTGTACCTAACCGTTTCTTCCCGTAGATGAACCTGCAACGATCTATACCGGAAAACCCGCTGCTTTATGAAAGCACCAGAAATATGGCGGAAATTGTAGTACGGACGCCAGCAGGTCAAGCTACCCGAAACTGTCAAATTTTCCCAATCAACCTTGAACCTTAATACTTTAGCGATAAAGTTGAAAATCTATTAAAGAAATTTGACAGATTGTAGTAGGTTGATGTGCTGGCGTCTGTACCTAATCCAATTTGTTTTGTTATTTCCTGAGGCTGTTTATTTCATTAGCGTTCAAAGAATTCTGTTCCGAAAATAAAATTGTTAGCAATATTTATTCGTTGTATAGAAATAAAACTTACTTGTTTACTAAAACAAAGTCATATTTTATTCCTCTAAGTGCTACAAGAAAGTCTCGCAGAGCCAGGACGGGCGCCGGCCAAGGTAGAGCCGGAACTGTTACTCCAGAATATGTGTACGTTATACCAGGGTCTCCGTAAGCAACTTGCTGCCGTGGTAGAGGATATATCTTGCCGAATACTCTAAAATAAAAAGCTTTGTAGATGTAAACATATTCAGTGCAAATGCAGATAGGTAGGTGATACACATGATAATAATTCGGTATATGGATATACATAGATGGACTAATTACGCGCCCCGGCGCCCCCCAACTGCTACTTACGAACACATTACCTAACGCCCTAAGAAACTCGGAGTAGGTAAAGTTACATCCAGTAGTATTTCCAAATTAACCATACATTTTTCGAGGTTCAATTTTGGCTTATCTTGGTTTCGCGTTTATTAATAAGGTGGTAAAGGTATTTACGCACACACACACTCGTTTAGATAAAATAGAAAGAGACAGAGAGAAAGGCGCATGGAGGGGGCACAACGCTTTTTCCTTACGTGACGATTTCTACCAGTCAACTCCTACCAGCCGCGTTCCAAAAATATTTGTAAAGATTTGATCTATTCCAAATGTCGAACTACCCACCTACTCAAGACACGTAAAATAATAAACTTGAGGGAAGGTTTCCTAATGTAGGTAATGCTAGGTACACACGCAGCTACTTTAGCTATTTTCAGTTGTTTCAATTAGCTTTTCTTTGTTCTCTTTAGGTAAACTGTTAAATATAAATACCTTATATACCTATAAAGCTAATAGTAGTTAATCAAGCTTTTGTGTTTTTTAATCTTACTTTATTTTAGACAAATCTCCGGTAAAATATTCCAACGTGGTTTCTAGTTCTCGAAATATATTACTTGCAGCATCCTTTGGTATCGGAACAGCATACTCTATATCAAGTCCATCTTGTTTAATTGGTTTCCAACTCACTGTGTTCACGTCGATTTCTTTTAATTTTTCCATCCCTAAAAACGGTTTGTGTTAATGTAGAGGTGGTAAATACCTATGTGTGACATGGCAACATTCTGCTATAAAAAAAAACAATGTTGATGTTTCCTAGTTGTTTACATTTACAATGTTCCAGGTTCACATTTACAGCAGTAACACAGATTACAATATCAGACAATATGATTGCTTAGTCTTTACCATAGATTATACAGTATATTGGTTAGTCTTTACTTACCTACGTTAAGACAGTGCACTCAAGTTTAATTTCTCAGGTGAATTCACTGAACGAGTTAGAACAGGGGGCTTACCATGAGCTCTTATAGCAGGGCAGAAGTTAAACTAAACTGTTTTTTTGTACTACGACGTCTTATTAGCAGGCCTGTTGCAGGCCTGCTACGTTGACGTTTACAAAAACTGTTCACCTTCTTTTTTGTATAGAATTTCATACCATGACCAGCAAATTGACAGCAACAAAACGAATATTGAACGTCTGTAACGTCAAAATAAACCATCTTGAATAAGTTACTATTAAACGAGCTTTTTCAACATTGTTTTGTAATGTAGTGCCTATACAACACTTTATTTTTATTGATTCTCTGTGTGACGAGCATAAACTAAAGTGTATATTGGGGTGACGAGTACGTAATATAATATTTGTTTGGAGTGAATATCGAATAGAGAAAAGAAACCAACGGCGTCGCACTATGGAAATAACAAAGACATTAAATTATTTACTTTGTACCTATCTTAAATCTCTTTGGGAAATAAATAAGCCTTTTGAAATGAATACAGGGAATTTTTAAATTAATATTTTTCTTATTTTAATCTAGTACCTACTCAAAATCAATATCATAAGTTGCGCATACTGCACATCAATGCTCTAGGATTGAAAGGTAAATTTCTCTAGCTAAACCCCATAACCGATCGTTTTAAACCCTAAATAATCGTAATCAACGAGTGCCGGGAAAACTTTTCCACAATCGTATGATTCTCCTGAAATACGACAAGATCACACATTCGATCACGTCGCATGAGGAATACGCTGGAGTTGGACCGACGACATAACCCCAAGTACCGAAAAAAAGAGACCGCTTCATCGAAGGCGTCGCTATTAACCTCACTTATGATCATCTACATACCGCACTGATCAGAGCACTTCGACGCCACAGCGCTTAACCTTAACGATGAGCTAGAAGCTCCAAACATCACCATCGGGGACCTCAACCTTAAAATGACCGCACTCAACCAGACGAGACGAAGGGGTGGGAATACTGTGGGATAAGACCACGCACTTACCAAAGGAAATCACAACAGACGCAGAATGCGAGGAATATATACTACAACTAGAAAAGGCCATCACAGAAACCTTGGATACTCATGCGCCACTACATAAAAACAACAGAAGAGACTGATGAATTGAACCTCACTACTCTGGGATATGCTGGATTGGGATCTATGGCACCTCCGTGCACAAGACTTATAAGAGGACATGCTGCGCCGACATAATGTTACATAAGAACCAGGGAAATGAAACATCTTATGATCTATTATATAGGAAAATAAATACTTAACCCTTTTTAAATGAATAAAGGAAATTTGTAAATCAACCTTTTTTTTATTTTGTACCTACTAAAAATAAAATAATAGTTATCACACATAGTAAATAAGTACGTCTAATGCCTATAAGTCCGCGCGGCCTAGTGCTTATGCTCAAACTAGGATTCAATGGCCAATATATTTTATGAAATCAAACTCATAACCCTTGTTTATTAGTAGCCTTTTCTATCATGCATTGCTCTGATCTAGGTATTTATAATGTAAGCAGAAAAACTACACTATGAGAACATTGTAGTGGTATGGTAAAAATACATTTGACCATTTGCATGCAGACTTAATCTGCTCCTTTGCCAGCAGAATGTAAAAGGAGTTTTTTTTTTTGTTCAGCGATTAGGTATTTAGGTATTAGGTCCTCCAAAAATGTTGGCAACTATTAATGAAACGCATGTTTATTTGTTCCATAAGATGTCTAGATTACAATGGTATAAATTAAACTAACGGGAATACTGAGAAATACGATCATAACCTTAAAAAACACTAAAAGCTAAGTGAGTAGTTTGGCCTCGGTTTTATAATTAAGTAAAATAGTGGACTGTTTAATAAATAGTAGACGTAAACGTTCATGAAATCAAAAATCACATAATTAGCTGAATATTTTTATTACTATAAGTAGTATAGATCAGGTATATCTGGTATTCAGCTGCATCCGGTTAGACTGGAAGCCGACCCCAACATAGTTGGGAAAAGGCTAGGCAGATGATGATGATGAAGTAGTATAGGATCAATTTCAACGTCAGACGACTTAGAAGTAAATAGATAGTATTTCATCTCAAATTATGCAGGTCGTTCCACTTCTCATCTTGATAACGTGTCCAAGATAAAAACAATAATATGTGTGTGCACAACAGCCAACAATGTCTTCGTCTTCGCACATTACGTTGAAATCTTACTAAACAATTTACACATCATCTTTCTGAAGTAAATGCTGTAGGTACCGTCTTGAATATTCCATATTCATTATCACAGAACATAAATACTCTATTCATTATCATCCTTCAATTACACACAGGAAAACAGAAATATCAATTTTATGCAATTCGAAAGAAACGGACTAAATGTATTGAATGAAGTGTTGTTGTCACAGTTGTCACTTGTCTTTCTGACAGTGTCAGATAGTGCTGCGGTTTGATTTTATGTAACTCGATAATCATAATAAAATAAAAGCTTGAGTTAATTTTCTCTCACTGTGCCAGTTGATGTAGTCGCGATTAGATAAATATCACCAACATGACCAACACTGCCTGTGATTCTTAATTCTATTATTAAATACGTAGTGTAATAAACTACTACTAATAATAGGTAAATATTACACTACACCAACAGCTTCTTTGTCTAATACATATATTTTTAAGTACTATTTATAGATCACAATAGTCTCAGTCTTACACAATCGCCTTATTCGTGATGGTGATATTAACCGACATAATACTATGATGAAAATACAGTTCTGTGGGTTAGTGCTGTCAGTTGATAACGTGTAGGTTGTTATAATCAGGATCTTGCTATGATTCTTTCCTTTAAGTTTTTTTTTTGTGTGTGTTTCAAACGTAAGAAGCTGCTAGGTTCAATGGAATAAATTAGATTCAACTTGAATTGAATTTTCGAACTATGTAATCGAGACAATCGAGTGCTAGATCGTTAATAACTGAGTAACAACACTAGAGCCAAACTGACAAAAGACAAAAAACTACAATCCGTTACACGATGATTTTTACGCAACAGTAAGCAAACTTAAAAAATAGATTAAACACAGGAGGACCTGCTGCAGCGTCAATAGTAAATTGTTTTACTTAATAAAAATAGATGTGATTACCACCTCAAACTGTAATTAGGTATATACTTAATTAGTTTTTTTTTAATTTCAATCGTTAAATACGCTTCAATATACGTATTATATTACAATAACCACCATGTCGGGAATTGAATCAATTGAGTACATTATCAATACATTTTCTTTTTATTTCGATTTCGTGATCCCGGTTATGGTATTATTAAAAAAATGACCATTTTAAAAAGATAAATTGGTTACTTTTTTTAAGGTATAAGTAATACGATTAGACTTTACAATACAAGGGGGAGCAAAAATACTATTTTCTCTCTGCAGCCCTTTTCCACATTATCTTGCTATGTTCCCGTGCTTGGGTGGATTTGGTAGACATAACTGCAATTTCTCTATGATTATTTAAGAACTCCCGGCGAAGCAGTTGGGTCATACTAAACTAACACGACGACTTGTTCGTGTTTCACTAAAAATAAATTCACCACATTCATCAGTAATCTCTGAAGCGACATTCCTATTATAAATGCGTGAAGTACAACATTATGATATTTTCATGTAAGTAAACAAAGTTACGACATTGTGAAGAGGTATACAAACTTAAAACATTTTATTTGGCGCGCAAAAATATTTTTTTTTAAATTGTTGCCTGACTTAGCACACACGTTCAAAATCACGTTGAATACTTCAAAGTTACAAAGTTGTTTTGAACGGGAAATTGAGCTTTGTAGTGCTTTTAGATAATGTACCAAGGTAACTTGTTATCTATACTTATAATAAATCTGTAGAGAGGTCAATTCTGTACATGAAATATATTTCCAAAATAACTATCAGGGGGTGATTAGGGATCGATACTGATGCCAAAAATGCAATCAGTAAAATTTTTGTCTGTCTGTCTGTCTGTCTGTCTGTCTGTCTGTCTGTATAACCGTTATAGAAACAAAAACTACTCGACGGATTTTAATGAAACTTGGTACAATTATTTTTCATACTCCTGAGCTGGTTATAGTATACTTTTCATCACGCTACAATCAATAGGAGCAGAGCAGTGAAGGGAAATGTTGGGAAAACGGGAGAAGTTACTCCATTTTTTACGCTTCCGTCGCGTGTGCAACCTTAATGGTTAAAGCTACACAGAAATCATGTATGACGGAAATGTTCTCCTTAAAATTATATAAAAAATATCCCACGACAGCATATGTCTATCTTTTATGATTGACTCACAATAACACGTGTAACTCCCGATAGCTTAGCAGTTCCGTCTTTATTCCCAGAATTCCCATAATACCAAATAATTTTCCATTCCAATTTAAAAGAACGCAATTCCCAGTATCGGTGTGTTATGCAATGACATTTAATAAGGCTCAAGGGCAAACTTTTCGTGTTGCTGGAGTAGATCTCGGTGTCAGTTGTTTCTCGCATGGTCAATTGTACGTCGCTCTTTCCCGGGTTAGCAGATCTAGAAATCTTTATGTTCACGTGCCGGACGGGTCAACTTTCAACATAGTTTACCCGGAAGCTTTGCGCTGAAGTATTTTCGTTCTATAGGTACATTTTTTTTTTTTCTGGATGGGAAATCATCAAATGACCCCTCCAGCTCTGGGTGGAGCGGAAGGGAGTGTCAGACTCTTACTGACTAAAACCCACCCGTGTTCCTTCCTTAGCCCTTTATGTTCCAGGGCAGCGGTAACCCTTTCGGACGATCCCGCTACCCCTTCTATAGGTACTTAAGCCTCATGTGAACGTGATCTAAACAATATTACCAATACATTAACTTAATAACACACAAGGAGTTACACGCTGACGGAGTCGCGGGCACAGCTATTAACAATAATATTGTGCGGTTCCGTATTGCGATATTTTTCAACAGTATTGTAGATTGACATATTATATTTCCCTACTAAAATACGAAAGTTAATCTGTCTGTTACATCAAAACCACTGAACCGTGAGGAAGGACATAGGCTACTTTTTTTTTACGAAAAACGGCGGAAACGTGGACGAAGTCGCGGGCAACAGCTATAGGTACTATATAAAATTATATATTCTCTCTGTAGGTATGTTACATTTTCACGCCTAAATCACTGAACGGATTTCGATAAAATTGCCTGCCAGCAGATGCCAAAGAGATAGATGGGATCCTGGGGAAGAACATACTTCTTATCCTTTCCGACATTCACGCGGGCGAAGCCGCGGGCAGAAGCTAGTACATAATAATAGTTAAAAAATGTATATACCCTAGAAACTCATGTTTCTATTATTTTCAAAAAACCGGTAAAGTGAAAATAGAATTAGATTTAAGTTTTTGAACGATGCCTTTTAAAAAGACAATGGCGTTACAGCAGGCCACAGACAAGCATTACCACTCAACTTCGGTGAACTTCGTTCAATAGTCGTTCACTTTTATTACTCTCATAGTACGATTATTAGCAGAACTAAATTAGGCCTGCTTCTGAACTGAATGAAAATTGAACGTTTTCTTAAAAGGTCATAGTAAGCCCCCTGTTAGAACTTTAGAAGCATACATTTGACCTTTGACCACAGATTACAATATAATATAGGCATTTGACGGTGATAGTGACAAAGTTCCAATGTTGCAAAGTTCTTATGTTTTATGGTAGAAAGTAATTGGCGTTCGAGATCTTTTAAAAAAATAAGACGATATTTAAAAAAAGAGAAATACAATTTATTCTAAAATAATCTCTTCCAAATGCAAAACTTCTATAAAATCAACCGTTCAATAAACTACTACGGTCCGGGCAACCTGGTTGTTGATTTTGATGTTATTACATTTTTATTATTTTTCATGAATTTCTGGAACGCTTGTGAGCCCGTTAAGAATCTTTGAGTTGTTATTGGATAGTTCGTAGAATCACACCGACGACTGTATCTCCGCGGCTGTGGTGGTCTAGTTTCATTACTGTCATTATTGATAACCGTTCTCGAACTGAAAAGAAGACAAACATATTGAATTTTGGATGAGTAGGGTACCAAGGTACCAACATACTTTAGGTAGGTACTCCAGACGTCGAAAGAATGCGTTCCTGATAACTGTCATTCTGACAATATTCTAGTAGCTAATAAAGATCAAATTCGCAAAGCACGTATTCGTTGGTATGAAACTGACAAGTATCGAGAACGCATTTTCTCGTCGGCCGCAGTGTAAAATATTGTATTTTTTAAAACATACTTAATGGAATCCAATAAACAGTCTTTGTCGAAATAAACAGAATACTGTCTGATTCTTCGGATCGTGTCGCCGTCATCTAAATCCGTCATAAAATCGTATTCATACAACTTTGCAATAAGACCATCTTTATCTTTGACTGTCCACACGAATTCCCCGGGAAGCCCCTTGAGTTTGGGTGCATCAGATCCTCGAGGTACGAGGGTATCTTCTTGGATGATTTCTTGAAAGCGCGGTTGAGCACTAACCGGCCAGCTGTTGGTTGAATTAACTTTGACATTTTGATGCTCGGTTAGCTGCCAATTTGATGTGGTGGCTTCTGGTGCTGAAGACTTGCCTAAAAATTTTTGAATCTCTGCGCCTACGTCTGAATTTAATAAATTATCGGCAGTCTTTACAATAAATCGGCTGCAAAAAGCTTTAAGTTTATTGTTTTTGGACTTGTATACTTCGTTCATTATTTCTAACAGATTCTTCTCGGCTTCCTCTTTTTCGTTTGTCAGTTTCTGAATCCGAGATTTCAGGAACGCGTTTTCTTGGTGTGTTACTAAATATAACTGTTGGAAACTCACATAACTGGATCTGTTTTCTTTAATTACCTTTTGCGTGTTTTCAATGTGCCGTACGAGTCTAGTTTTTGCCATATTTTCTAACTCATACTGCATTCTAATGTTTTTGTTTTCATGGATAGCTGCGACCAAAAGCTGACCTAAATTTTTTCTCTCTTTTCCAACTTCCTGCAATTTCTGAAGTAAAACCATATTTATTCTTGGCTTTTGTAATTCTTTCCGTATTATGAAGTCGTATAATTGGTGCCATAGTTTTATTATTGCATTGTTTATGTTTACCAATAATATTTTACTGTATTTTATGAAGCAATCACACGTCCTGTTAACGGTTATTTTAGAATATACTTGTAATCTTTCAACGGTATTGCTGTTGCTGATTTCACTAATTTTCCTTTTTGTAAACACCACAATTTCTTTTTTCCTGTTATACAAAGATACAACAAGAGCTCCAGCGAGAAACATAGATAGGGGCAAAAAGGCGACATTGTAGGGCTTGTCACTTATGTGCTTATAATATCTATCTCTCCGTAACTCCAATTTACGATTTGCAATCGTTGTATTCCTGGTATTTTCTAACATCTTCTGGTTGAAACCTAAAACAATTTAATAGACAATACATACTTTATACCACTTATTATTATTATTATCAGCCTGTGATGTCCCCTGCAGGGCAAAGGCCTCCCTACTCTCTTTCCACTTCTCTCTGTTCAAAGCCGCCAAGGACCAATTCCCATTGAAGGAGTCCAGCTTATCTACTATTACACATTAAATGCCACTCTGTTTTGAGTACATCCAGAAATGCTACTCACCCTCCTGTTTAATTTCAAAACTTCTTTGGACTATCACATCAATACTGCATATTGATATCCACATGGCGAAGGTCAGGCCAAGTAGCCATTTGAAAGCAATATACATTTTATATTATAATGACGGTTTAATAATAAATTATCAAATTAATTTACTTGCACTATAGAATCATAGTCCCAATGATATCGAACCGTGAATTTATTGTTACCTATCGAAACCATATTTTGCAAATTACAAAACTTGTGACAAAGTGGAATATGACATCTTCAGTGTATGTTATGTTGTCAAATTTATTTTATTTATTGACGACCAGTATGATTTTCCGTTATTAGGTTATATAGATATTGAATATGGGCATTCTGCATATTATATAGGTTTGAATAACACTAACTTGCTTGCAAACCGCTCTCATTTTGTGATCGATAAGAACTTAAAATAAGTCATGTTAAAATTCAACTTAAAATAGTAAAGTAAGTAATAGTTTATTTATTTAGAATTAAAATAATTTATGTTAGTAAATAATAACTAATGAATTACTAAAATCACAAAATTATATCCTAACTTGATAGAACTATTCACAAACTAAAATATAGCGTCGAAAAATTCATCCGCATCGCTGTCCACTGGTAATGTACCCAAGAGATTGGCGGCATGACCACGATTAACTTTGATCATATACCAAGAATTTTCCCAACAAGTAGGAGTCGGCTTCTAATCTAACCGGATGCAGATGCATTACAGTATTTCACATGGATCGACTGCCTATCTGACTCCACAACCCAGTTACTGGGTATTGCAAAACCCACTGTTAAGACTGGTTGTCAGACTTTCAAGCTTCCTACTACGTATAACCACTGTCGAAGATCTACAAATGACAGCAGGCTACAAATGACATCAATCGCTTAATATGCCATCCGAGGCTCGGACGAGTACCGATATGTAATGTATGGACCAATAATGTTGAGTAAATTAGCATTAACTTTTACCAAATTACCCCAATTACCTTTACGATAGGACTTATAACAAAGCCTTGTGGCATTCCAAATATGAGTAACATCTTAGCTGCTATTCCTACCTCCTAGTAGAGATGCGAGCGCTCAGATAATCCGACGTCATTACATTATGTAAAGGTGCTTTACAATTATTACTCTTCTTAGGAATCAACACATCTCTCACCCTTCAGGACAATGTCGAATGCGTTAGACAATTCAAGGCACTACCCGGATCATCATCTGCCTAGCCTCTTCCCAACTATGTTGGGGTCGGCTTCCAGTCTAACCGGATGCAGCTGAATACCAGTATTTTACATGAAGCGACTGCCTATCTGACCTCCACAACCCAGTTACTGGGTACCTAATACGATACCCCTTGGTAAGACTGGTTGTCAGTTGTCAGACTTTCGGGCTACTGACGACCCGTAACGACTTGCAAAGATCCACAAATGACAGCCGGGACCAACGGCTTAACGTGCTTTCCGGAGGCACGGAGGGGTCTTGGTATGCGAAAATGGTCACCCATCCACGGACCAACCGCGGCAAGCGTAGCTTAACCTGATCGATCGACCCTTGCGGCTGTTATTACACCCGGATATTTTGTATAATTGATTGATCTACAGTTCATTTTTTAATCCCAGACTAATCTGACAGGTGTAAACCTTCTATACCTACTTAGGTACTAAAAAAAACGCAAACGCAAAAGACTTTAATGTCAGATTAGTCTCTGGGATTAAAAAACGAACTATAGATCATATTATAAGGGCCGTTGCAATGCGATTTTACCAGCGCGCAGCGCTGGTAAAATCTTATTTCTTGACCTTTCTCCATTACAAGTGCGAGTTACCTACCTGCACCTGGCACTGTGACGGCACTCGTCAATTTCGACTTTGCGAATTACGTACTTACCTAATTTATGCTCGGTCGAAAATCAACAGAATCGTAAACAGCTGTGATTGATTGACTGAATTATCAAAGCCAATCAGATCACTCATCTTTCGGCTGAGAATTGAGATGAATCGGATCACTTGACTTGCGTTTATTTTTTACAAGTCAATATTTTCGTTCCAGAAATCGGGTGTTAAACAATTTACACTGCCGCGGAACGGAGTGGAAGCGCTTATTTTTGTACAGACGCCAGCACATCAAGCTACTACAATCTGTCAAATTTCTTTCGTAGATTTTCAACTTCATCGCTAAAGCATTAAGGTTTAAGGTTGATTGGGAAAATTTGACAGTTTCGGGTAGTTTGACCTGCTGGCGTCTGTACAAAGCTCAATGAACTTTATATCAAAAGAGTAACGCACAAATTAGATACCTACACACATACGCACAGGTCGCGAATCTTCTGGAGAATTATCGCGCATTCTCGGGAATTCCGGCAATAATAAGCTCGTATCTAGTTTGTAAGATAAACAATTGACATAAAGTTCATTTTGCTATGTAAAATATAGCTACGAAAACTCGCTTCCACTCCGTCCCGACTCCCGCGGCAGTGTAAATTGAGCCTTATGCTTAGGAATTCGCGTTGTGTTTGCATATTATCCTCGACTGGAAATTCCGTATTTCCGTTCGCACAATATTCCACAACATTATCAACACTTCAACTTCCGTTGGTCCGCCGTCACAAGCTGTCTATTGTAGCCTTGTATCTAATAGTCTTCCAAACCGAACTTCGGCCATGGCGGGCCTATTGCCTATATGCATATGGAAAGAATACAACGAGAGGATAGCTTGTGCTGGAAATAATCGTATTAATGTTTATCTTGATAAACCTAGCAAAGCGAAAGGTAGGGCAAATGCATATAATTCGATAACTGCTAACTAGATTTGTCAAAATGTCTGATAAACAAAGCCAAACCGTCAGAAACTTTGAACAGAAATTGATATTGGTAGCTCTATCTATCGGTTTGCAATAAAAAAATCAAAGATTTTGTTTTGTTTACCTCCCTTTTAATAACTAAAAATAATCATTCTTAATTTCCAAACAATTGAACTAGGTATAAAATCTGATAATAGGTCCTAATCTTTAAGTCTAAGTAGTTTCTTCACTTTCACTCTTATAGCTAATCCTAATAGGGCAAAGTTTTTTTTGTACCATTCCTTATTGTAGTTCAGGTGCAGTTTCCAGTTTTTGTCCAGGAAAGCTTTGTAAAACACACTCATTTCATCCGCTGTGAGGTTCTGCTTATCCGCTGGTATATTATTCTTAACATATTCTTCTCTTTCCTGTAATTAAAAAAATAAAAACAATTTAATATAAATCACCATCAACCACCAATATTACGTTTAAATAAACCTAATATATGAATAATAATTTAGTATCTAATTAAACTATCATAACTTAAGATAGTAAGTTAATATTTTGACCCCATAATTTTCCACTTAAAATAGGCATTTCCAAACAGGCTTACTCGAAAAATTATGTAATCTTTATCATTATGAAAAAATATTTTGAAAAATAAATTGATATCAATAAACTTTTGACCTCAAAAATCGGCGTGTGTAAGTATATTGAAACAGATAGTAATAAGCAGATTATATTGATGCATGTGGAGAGTTAAATAAATGATAAGTAAGGCCATTAAGCACCAAAATTAGTCATGTGTGTGTGGTAGCCCGCAAAACTCAAATTTTCTCACGTTTTTTGCAATTTGCAAGGCATTATCAGGTTGTAAAAATAATCAATACAACTCTCTAAGTCCATATTACTCTATATTGAATGACTATTTCATGAAATCAGGGCACTTGAGGCTAATTATTGTAACTCAAGGCACTGTATTGCTGATTGTAATAATTATAATTCTATATTCATATTTGTTACGGTCTTGAATCATATTTTAATCAGCATACAACCTGGAACTGATCTGCAGATTGCAAAAAAAACATAACAAAATATGACTTTCGCAGGCTACCTTAGCTCATCCCCCTTAATCATACCTACAAAGACAAGAACATTATTCTAATGCATTTTCTATTTTGTTTCTGATATTATACTAATGCTAATTTATTAATCTTCAGCCAGGATTATAACACTACCTATTCTCTAACACCAGCATAACTTCTACCAAAAGAGGTCCAGGCTTATTCCTGCTAACCCATGGAAAAGTGAAAAAAATCTAGCTTTTTATAAGGATAATTACAGTCTGTTCACAGTTATTTTACCTCACTGTCCAAAACACAGTGATCTTTATTCTCATTCAAATAAGGTTGCTGTTGAGTTGCTGCCACTGAAGTCTGTCAAAATCATTGTGATCTTTATGCTTGTTACAATAAGACTGCTGTTAGTTTGCTGTCGTCAGAGGTAAAATAACTGTAAATGGACTCTAAATGGTTGCCCCTTATTATTACAGGAACTCCACATACTCCCGAAGGGGAAATCCAACATGGAAATGTGCTTGGATTTATTCTAATGGTGGCTTAGTCTCAGTAAGGCTCAGTAAATGTTATAATATATCATAATATAAAGATAGAAAATGTTGTGACGGTTCCCACACAGAACTGCTTCAAGAATCGACTGGACAGATTAAATATCTCCAAGCTATTTGATACAAACACATCAGCTAATTACCTGCTAGTGTGTCTAACCAAATAATATTAAAAATTATCTTCAGATAGTTAGCAATTACATTAATCATGGAGGCAGCTGAGAAAAGCGAGTTCTCGCATAGTTTATTAATAATTTAACAAAAAAATACCTGATAAAATTGGGAATTATGTTTCTCCCAAAACTTCTGGTTCCATTCCTGAACTTCCAATCTCATTTTTCTATATTTTCTTTCTAAATCAGTTTCGTTGGGCGGTATTCTAAATATGACTTTCCTTAGGTTCGACACAGGATCTGGGGGGCCCACCATGTCCGTGCTAATCCTTTTAGGATTCGGGGGTTGAATCGACTTCGTTTCCTGCGTAGTACTTGCATTTCTTGCGACAAGTAAGTATGGCTTATGTCTGGGCAGCTTTACAATTCTATTTGATATCATTATAAATTTATTTAATGGTTGCTTGATTATCACATTTTTCGAACACTTTTCAAGAGTAACAAACTGCTACAGCAGAGGACAGAGGACCAGCTTCAGCAGCATAAATAGCAACCAAAAGTCAAAACGAACCGAGCTGTCAAACTGTCAAAATCAGCTGAACATGACAGTTCAAGCCAGTGTTGCCAAGTGCTCAAAACCTGGGTGTCAAGAAGGTCTTCACAACTACGCAAGTCGGCCGGCCACGTTGAGCACCTAAGTAAAACCATTTGTGAACCCTTATAATTAAAATGTAAATTGCATGCTTACTCAATTACTTAGTATTATGTCTATTAATGATGAGCATTGTGATTTATCTTTTTATGGATCCAAATGATTTAAAAACTGATTTCTGGCATACCTATACATACCTAGATCTAAAGAGGCCCAAACCAGAGACTCTGAAACTGCGGGCAGTTTAGTTTGACAGTCTTTTTTGGCGAGGCTCCCGAAGGGAGGCGTTTGCACTGCAGTGGGGCTACAGCTCTCAGTATACATAAATATATTTTATTGGCAAGTTTTTTGAATGAAAGTTAAAAAAATAACGGGTGAAAGCTTAATCAAAAGCCTTGTATTCCTTGCCTTATATGGACATTAATATATCTTTGATCATAAACAAGGTCAGAAAACACAAGAGAAGAAAAACCGCGTATTTTTATCAAGTATCAATAACGCAAAGCAGCCCCGCGCGTCAATATTCGAGAGTGCCGCGCATAATGATTACAAAGTAAGTAGCAAGGCCGAAGCGGAAAATGAATGGTTCAATGGATCACCTGCCACGCACGGCTGCCACGCTTTTACAAAAGTTCACGGTTTGGATATATTGATTAAATCGTCTCGATCACGTTTTCAAATAAGCATATTAGCGCAGCGGACGCTAGTGGAGCGAGCTCATAAAGGCGTTGCTCCACAGTCCACAGCAACCCACGGCTGAGCTACGTACGGGTACTTAGCTTCGTTTTGTTTGTTCGCTTCGCGATCATGCTTATTCATGCACATCAAATCCGTGGCTGGAAAACAAATGAACCGCTCAGCGCGCCACTAACGTTCACCAATCCGTGCATTCCGTGCACATCTAGCAGTGGAGGACGGTCGACTTAAACGATTGAACCTCTGTGCCATACTCTGTGAAATGAACAATCTCATAGATGTCATACTGTACATTACTCATATGTAAAGTACATACTAATTCCATATACATCGCTGACCGCTGACTGACATAATTTTGTAGAAATCATTGGAAATCAATAGAAATTAGAAATGTTTTACTTAATAATGATTACGTAAAAAACGCAATGATTACAAGAATTAAATTTGTTGGTGTTTGGTGAAGGTGGTGATAGAAGTTTCTATTGATGTTGGGTTTGTGATTGCTCTAAACAGAATATCAGATGGCAAAAAAATTCCACCCGGAACCCGACGATAGACGTGTAATAACCACATTGCGCATATGCTTTGGTGATGCCTTAGTGAAAGGAGGTAATTGTAATATTTTTATTACAGTTTACTACTATAAATATGACCATGTTTCGAGCTATAGGTCTGAGCTCAAATGGATGTCCATTCGCCAAAGATGAAGTTTGCACGCTTTGACCACGCTTTTCTCCCTTCTCAACTCTCTCACTCCTTCTTCATAACTCGTATCTCACTTCCAATATCTATGTTCTTCACACGCTAAGAATCTGCGTTCTTCTAACAATCTTCTCTTACTCCGTCCTTCTCATACGTCTCATTTTGATCCTTCTTCCTTTCACATTCAGTCCATTCTTCTTTGCGCTCTTGATATCAGGACAGCCACCAGTCGATACGCATTTAAGCGGAAATTGCAAAGTTATTTTCGAAACAAATAGCGTAGAGTCATCTCAACACCTCTCCCCCTTGATTTTGTATATATATTTATGTATATATAATATAGTCATAGCTTGTATGTGTACCTATATAACATATTTATGTATTTGGGTATCTAGTTTTAGAGTATTTTTTTTATCATTGTCCCTCTCAACTATGCTTTAGTTGAGAGGGACCTGCCATCTAAAATCTCTTTACCAACCTTGGTTAACTGGTAGAGATTGCCTAACTATGCCTTAGTTAAGTCCGCCTTTGTACCTTTTTGTGAGAAAAGTTTAAATAATCAAATACTATGTACAGACGCCAGCACATCAAGCTACTATAATGTGTAATTTTTTTAAAATAGATTTTCAACTTTATCGTTGAAGCATTAAGGTTCTAGGTTGAATGGGAAAATTTGACATTTTCGGGTAGCTTGACCTGCTGGCGTCTCCGCCGCCGCAACAGTCAAAGTCGCAGGCGTAACTAGCTTAGTTATGCTACGGTCTTATGGGGCGTTTCTTTTTTGCTTTATTTATCGTATGTTGGCCAGCAGCGGCTACACACGTAGACATGCGCTCCGTATCACTTTATATGTGTGTAATATGTGAATTACCGCACCAGGCCAACACAAGCCGTGGGAATGCTCGGCTCGGGCCGCGACAAGCCTAGACAGACGTAGCAACGCAGTTAACGGGGCCGCGACTTTAGACTGTTAGTCTAGCGGAAAAAACTTTTAACCTGTCACGTCGGCTCTAGTCCTTTTGACGGTATGTACAGACGCCAGCAGGTCAAGCTACCCGAAACTGTCAAAATTATCCAATCAACCTTGAACCTTAATGTTTGAGCGATAAAGTTGAAAATCTGATAAAGTAATTTGACAGATTGTAGTAACTTGATGTGCTGGCGTCTGTACTTAGCCAAAACATAGCCATTTACTTCGTGAAGTACCTGGTACAAAACATATGCTCAAATATTCTGCCCGATCTATTTGACTAGCAAAACCCTTCTAAATCCCGCCCGGAGATAAAATTCTCTAATACGTGTACGGTCTAGATTCTCCTCACTCTTCTTCGACGACAGTGAAACGCATGTCGCCTGGTAACCCCCCGATATTGTAATGTAATGTTTTTGTTTATTTTTTCTTCCACAAATATTGATAAGCCATAGCTGTTAGAAACCTATGAGCTTCCATAGGTTGTAGGTAGGCTTGCTGTATAGGCGTATACGTTCAGCCGTCTTCAGCTAAGCTAAGAAATGTCAGAACTATATACTATAAAAAAATAGGTAGTGGCATGAAATAGTCATGCCACTACCTATTTTTTTATATACTTGCTTCTTCCCGCGACTTCGTTAGCGAGGAAGTCGTAAGGTATGTGCCTATAAACAAAAAATATAAAACTTCGTTGGCCCACCGCGTCGCATCGCATCGCATTCAACTACTTCGTTTTCGCTTAATGTACTTTCAGGCTGTTTTGTTTTGCTCCTCCTCACGTGATGTTTAATTAGCAAAAACAATTTTTCAAATTTGACTGTTAGTTCCAGACTTTAACGCGTTCAAACAAACAAACAAACTCTTCAGCTTTATTATTAGTAATTAGCTTACTTGTGCTAGGTACCACATCAGATGTTTCAATATAAAAATTCTCTTACGTAATCTCCTTCTTGTGGCTAAGTAATAACAGCCGCTCGGGTCGATTGATGAGGTTAAGCTACGGTTGCCGCGGTAGGTCTGTGGATGGATGACCATCTTTACATACCAAGACCCCTCCGTGTCTCGGAAAGCACGTTATGCCGGTGGTCCGGGCTGTCATTCGTGGATTTTTGACAGTTGTTACTGGTCGTCAGAAGCCCGAAAGTCTGACAACCAGTCTTGCCAGGGGGTATCGTATTCCCCAGTAACTAGGTTGTGAAGGTCAGGAATACTGATATTCAGCTCCATCCGGTTAGACTGGAAGCCGACCCCAACATAGTTTTGAAAAGGCTAGGCAGATGATGATGAATAATAGCTTACTTTCTGTTACAGGAACAGGCGCTCTAATAGGCACTCTAACGTCTATGTTTTTCTTGAATCGGAAAAGGTGGCCCATCATAATAGGGTTAGGCGTCGGCATGGGCTTTTCATGGGCTAACTGCCAGTAAGCTAATAACCCTATTTACACATTGTAGATCCTGCTATTGTTGTAATCATTAGATTCTCATTGTAAGTGCAGTTATTGTAGCACAATAATTTATAGTTGGCTAGACTTTATTTGAGTGAAGTAGAGATACTGTCAGTTTTCTCCTATGATGTTTCAACTTTAGGTGGCGTCTATTGAGCGATCATGTTTTCAGTGCGTTTTAGCTGCTTTCAGACTACGCTATACTATAGTGTCATATAGTATTGCAAAGAAGGACCTAGTATTAATTTTAATAGTAAGCCAATAATATATGTATGTATAGTAGAGTACAGTGTGAACGTGTCCATAACAATGTATGGTGTGCGATATTATTGTGCTAGGGGCTATATACTATATGCTATTATATTATAGCCATATAGCGTAGTCTGAAAGCAGCTTTTGTCGTGCTAGAGGCACGGAAATAATTTAAAGCACCAGCTGCTTAGAATCACAAAGCCATCGCCTTTTTTTTTCGTTTATCTAGGTTCAGGTGAACCCGAGGATTCTTCTGTCAATCCCTTTATAATATATTTAAGTAGTATAATAAAATACATAATATTATATATTGTATTAACTGATTGTTAATACCTTAATTCTTTGGAAATAAAGATACCTACTTATTCTATTTTACATTGGCCTGCAAAACTATATACCTACCTACGTATCACACTTTTAAAATTGGAATATCTTTAGTAGGTATAAAAGATACACTTTCGAAATTTTAATTTTGGAACAAAGTTCCATAACGCGGCTTGCGATAGGAGTTGTAGAAATCGTTATAAGGATAAAGCGTTATGCCCAGCCATGCTACTTCTCTCTCTGTGTGTGTTTCTTTCTATTACATACGATTGTGTGTGTATGTGTGTTCGAGTATCGCGTAAGGAAGTTCGTTGCTAACGGGGGTCCCTCAACTGAACACGTTTTAACACGATTTTTTTGTAATAATAATCGTGTTCGTGGCAAGGGGCTTGTGGCTAAGTAATAACAGCCGCACGGGTCGATCGATCAGGTTAAGCTACGCTTGCCGCGGTTGGTCCGTGGATGGGTGACCATTTTCACATACCAAGACCCCTCCGTGCCTCGGAAAGCACGTTAAGCCGTTGGTCCCGGCTGTCATTCGTGGATCTTTGACAGTCGTTACGGGTCGTCAGTAGCCTGAAAGTCTGACAACCAGTCTTACCAACGGGTATCGTATTACCCATTAACTGGGTTGTGGAGGTCAGATAGGCAGTCGCTTCATGTAAAATATTGGTATTCAGCTGTATCCGGTTAGACTGGAAGCCGACCCCAACATAGTTGGGAAAAAGGCTCGGCAGATGATGAATCGTGTACGTGGCAAGCATGCGCAATGCGCACTATTTGGTTATAAAGTATGTAGGTAGGTACTTACTCATGAAACACGAAAACCTGAATATGAAATCGCCAACACGCAGTGAGCAAGCATCGTACGTGACCGGTTTCATATAATTCTCTGCATAGCTTTTTAATTGGTTTTTGTGCTTGAGAAAAACCACATATCAATTTATTATTTTATCCAGAATAAATATTTTTTAATGATATAACTTTATTTTATTTGTAACAAAATGCTTTTTATTATTACGCCATACAAATTACAGCTAAGTTAACATAACAATAACATAATGACTGTCCTGAAGATTTTTAGCGAGTTCTTGATTTAAAAAAAACTTATTTATTGCGATGTAGGCTCAGAAAGATTTGGGCTATTATATTTATGTAATTCGAACCATTTTCCTAAATTGTATTCATAACCCCTGAAAAGTCCTTTGACCACTAGCCGCTAACCGCTGAGAAGGTGCGGTACCAACTTTTCTTCAAAGGCAGTGCTTCAGTCAAGCGACGTAATGTTGCTATCAGTATGTCTCCATATTATCTGTCACTAAAGCGAGGTAGGTACTGACGCAGCGACTTTAGTCGCTGGAGACTTCAAAATCCGACACATACATTTTTGCCAGCCGATTTGTCGCTAGTGAAGTCTGAATCTGTATGTGGACGTGGGATTTTGAAATAGCCAGCGACTCTCCGAGAAGTCACAACAGCCCACTCATACAGAAGTGAAACTGCCTGTTCTAACGCATAGATTTGATTATGATTCTTCGCTGATTTCGCCAATCTGCTCGGAAGCCAGTTACACCTCCGCGCTCAGCCTTGTTGCGGTGCCATGCCGATGCCGTGTTTGTTTCGCGTTTATCTGTGGCAGACGACAAATCTTTAAAGGGAAACTTTTTTTTTTTTAATGTAGGTATTTTAATTTACGGAAAAACTAATCTAAGAGTTTCGAATTAGACCTATACTGTATTTGATAGGGCGAACGCGACGATATTTTGCTCTGATTGCTACAATTCAACTGACTCTCATGATGTTCCGCTACGCGAATCGCGACACAATAGAGTAATGTTTCTTAGCAGAATTCATCAAGCAGTTTCCCATCATTATTTTTCGGCGGAAGTGTGTACACCTAGCGTGATTACATATTATAGCCACGGGATATGGTGCGGATTCTGAACACATTTTTTTTACTCAACTTTGGCGATTTGAACTTGCAACACTGATGGATATTGACATCTGACAAAGAGTGATGTTGACAGTTGACTGACATTGACATACAATGTCAGTAATGCTAATGTCAGTGACATTAAATCTTTCGTTTCTGTGTCGTGCCGTCCTATCAATTTCCACTACGAATTATGTAAAAGCCACAAATGCCGCAATAAACTCAGTTTTCGGCTTTTCGGTGAACGATCCAAAGAATAAGTACGGGACAATCTAAAATCTTTTTGGATATTTGCATTTGTGGTTAAAAAAATACAAAGTACACAATGGCAAAAGAAAAAGTAGTAGATCCAGAAGACTCATACAGGAAGAAATTGGACATGTGCATCACCGATGCCATTGTAAAAGGAGGTAAATATATCATATTTTGTAAATATATCATGTTCAGCATTGTTCGGCCGGGTGTCCGAAGGGTATGCGCCCTTATCTACATAGTGTAGGATTACCTATCATTGATCATGGTAATTACCCCTTTCCTTGAGAAATGAGGCTGATGTTCAGCAGTGATGTTTTTTAAGAACTGATCAGTCAAGTAGGGTGCACACTCTTCGTAGTTCCTTATACAAAAGCCTTATCATAAGTTTGTGAGTAATTTAAATTTAAAATATTCTTACAAGAGTACTTGCTGACATGCTTAAATATGATCTTATGTTCTTAATTGTTGTGTAACTGACTACAATTTTTGCGTTACAGGTGGTGGTATTTTACTGGGCACAATCGCGTCAATATTTATCATTAAAAGGAGGTGGCCCATCACAACGGGTTTAGGCATAGGCATGGGTTTTTCTTTCGCCAATTGCCAGTATGATCTAAATCCTAGAAAGAATACTATTTAACATAATTAGTGTGTAGGGTCTACAGTTGTCAGGTAGGCATCATTATAATAGAAATCAGTAAGAATCATAGACCTTGTAAGTAAATAGAAAGTTTTTTTTTAGAGTACTAGACTACTAGTGTTATGTTAGGTTGCAACTAGACCGCAGTTGATTACAACATCCTGACATAGAAATAGAAAATATTTATTGTCCAGGTAATACAGTAAGCAGGTTCACAGTTTTAACAGCAAATTGAAACTACATGAGTAGCTTAAAATATTACCTACAGCTGGGTTACAATATATTATTGGCCAGTGAGCCCCAAACTAGACGGGGCCGATTCACACCGGAATGGCAGCAGCCGGCAGCAGCAGGGCAGGCACTTTCAGTGTGAAATAATTTTAAACTTTATCTACTTAATTAAAAGACCAGTATTGCGACATGATCATATGGTGCATTCTGGCGTCGCTGCCGGCCGCTGCCGTTCCGGTGTGAATCGGCCCTTAGTACAAATACGATCTTGGGGCTTGAAACATATTTGAGACATGGCAATGAGATGACATATTTTAAGACATCGGTTTTTGTTGATCAGCCACGGTCCAGTCACAACTGAATTTAATTAGAATGTCATTATTAATTTCATGTAGCTACAGCTGTAATTACAGTAGCTACTTTTTGGTTCTATCCTATACCTTATTCAGGGAGCAGGAAACCCCTGACATCAGATTTAATTAAGAGCTGCTTGACTTGGTTTAGCAGCTTTTAAGTAAATCTGCCTGAAATAACTTGATAAAAGATTCAAAGCCGAAATCCGAAGGTTAAGATTTTATCTCATACTTAGTGCTATAAATAAATTACAGATGGACATGGTGTAACCGACACAAACCTGGGGCACATAAATAGAATATATTAAGGTATTTATCTGTTAAAATAGCAACTTCAGATTTCTGATTACCTATTATGAGTTGGGGACACCAGCTTGTACCACCTATTATTAAAATGTAATGATGTGACCCCCTGTTTATAAACCCATCTTGTAGTAGACAATGAGTGAGAATGGGTTTATGGTCACTCACTAAGCAGCAAAGTAAACCATAATAAAAAGAGGAGGATATTTATGATGTTAGAAATATATCCAAAGGTTTTTATAATGAATTTATGAACCTTTTTTTGCTTAAAATATCAATCTCTGATCAAAAAAATCATTTGGAATAAATGGAAATATATGTTTTGGAAGAATAAGTACTTTTATTATGGTGTAGCATTTGTTGAAAATATGACAAGAACCACTACAAGCATATTATGTCAAAGTCCAATCGTTTATTTCAAATAGGCACATAAAAAGCACCGTCTTTTCTTTCATATAACTGTTTTTTTTTTCTTCCAGCTTTGAAATGAATATCTAAGGCAAGCCAAGGGGATGCATCCACTCAGGAACACCTATTACAGCATTTACGTGGCACAAACTGACAACTACATAGACCAATAATGTTATGAAATAGATGCAGTTAACTTATTATGCTGTTTTATTGTTATTATAATAAGGTTCAATTTTAAACAACCATTTTATGGATGGCTGTGTTTTATGGAGGACCATTGTGATGGATTCGTCGTCATAATCAACAGCCTATAGCAGTCCTCTGCAGGACAAGTGGTCTGTTCCAAAAGTATCTGACGAAAATGTAAACAAATGGATCAGCATGCCGAAGATGCCTTCCTTCGATACCTCGCGGTCGCAATTTAGCTGGCTACCTCGTTGTCACCTCCTTGTAAAACTAATGCATGGTAATAGACACGCACGCACATGCCTAAGGATACCTCACTGCGATACTTCGCAGGCTGCTAGGGGGTTTACCTCGATGGCTAGCATGTGCGTGCGACATCGACGTAGCGAGCTATCACAGTGAGGCCATCTTCAGCGTGTAACCTTAGGAAGGACGCCCTCAGGTTGGGAGGAGTGACTCTTCGCAGGGTGACTGGGTAGCAGCTGGATGAGAGTTCCCATGGATCGAGTTGAATGGAGAGGCCTATAGTCTGTTCCACTAGTATCTGCTTGTGGTGCGGTAGATGTTTTAACGTTGTCTACAAAACGACACCAATTCGCTAAGAAAAAATAAGCATATAAACAGCCTATAATGTGCCTAATGTTAGGACACAAGCTTCCTCTCCGTGAGTGTGGGTTGATGGATGTCACATGTCTCCGAATTTTTCGTGCTAGGATCTGCCGGTTTCCTCACGATGTTTTCCTTCACCGTTTTGAACCATGGTGATGAATGTACACAAAATAAAACTCAAAAATAAAGAACAATATTTAATCATTTATTGTACAAATCGATACTGGAATTAAGATAAAGGATAGATTTAGTGTATCTTAACAATAAAAATAATTTAAATACAACAATAATTATATTTTAGTATGAATAGTCAAGCTTTACCAACAACCCATATACAGACACCCAACGTGGTGATAATTATAACTATAAAACATGGCAACACAGGTTAAACAGCACATTTATACAGTTTCGTATTGGGGGAACGAGACGGCTGCACTCCGAGAGAGATAGAGCATTCGTATCACAAACATAATGAAGATTGTATTACATATTACCATTTCCTCAAAAAGGATATGGCAACATAGAACTGTGACATTTAAAAAGTAAACATTCAACAAGTGCAATCATAACAACAATGATGTATAAATACAAATTAATTAATCGTAAACAACCATTGGTTGAAAAAGTTAATCAATTACATCTATTGTCTCAACTACAAAATTAACAAAAGACATTCTTTTTAACTTTTGACCAATCAACATTCAGAATGGATGTGTGTTGACTGTTGTATAATACGCATGCAACATACATAAACAAATGTGTATACTTTACAAGTCCCACCAATAAACAACATTGAACAGATACAATGAAAACATTCACATAGTTATACATTTTGTTAGGATTGTACAAATTTGTCTTTTATTTATCAAACAATTTCATTTTGTAATAAAATGCACTTTATTTTTACCACACACAAGGTCGAAAAATAGGAAATCAAAATAGATTCCTCTGTGTAATTTTATTGTCATGCAGAAGTACAGAAGAAAATATATTAAGTTAATTAAATATACGAGAACGAAATACTATAACTGTACTATCATAGACAACACAAAAATACTTTTAACTGGCAAGAAAAAAAAAAATTCTCATTACATAATTAAATAAATACCACATTTTTTTTTATTGACACCTGTGAAAACCTGTGACACTCGATATATCATTCCGATTTGAACACAAGATTGTAAATATCTTATCTAAACACTCTCGACCATCTGGGCCAACAAGCGCGTGCGACGTAATGTTGTGGCAATATTTCGCGCCGAAGCGAGTCATGACTATGCGTACGGGTGTAAAAAGACGCTTAGCGAAACCGAGAGTCAATTGTTTTCACGTCCCGTCATTGTAATAATCTTTTTGGACTGAACCATACCGGGGAACCTTCTAGTCACGGAGCTAATGCAGGTTGAAGTTCTTACTTTTTAATCGTTATAACTTTAAATACTCCCACTACTCCTATTCCGTTGCATGCACCCATAGGCACGATGTCTTGCGTGGGTGACATTGCGCGCTGCCATAAACAGCGATTTTTCACACCAATAATAAAAATCGTTTCCCAACAAGAATTTTTGCTCAGTGTTACTTAGTTTGATGTAAAAAATGCATAGATAACAGCTATAGCCATGTCTTTGCAGCGTGAGATAATGCGACGACAAAACTTAGTCGCACTCCGCATGAGTTTCTCATGACTGACGTTCAAATTAATTATGGCGACAACTATAATATTTAGCTAAATTATAAAATATAACATTTGGTAATACATTTGACTAGTACATCGTTCGGGACAACCGATTTCACTCACAGGAACAATAAACAAGATTTTGATTGAAACATAAACAAAAATAAGTTAATACTACAATAACTATCTCGATATTAATATAATTTAGCGATTTGTCTAGCAATCCGAGAAAATGTTAGTCGTTACTTGGACAAGTTTTGCAAGAATTAACTCTATAGAAATCCTTAGCTCAGTGTAGATCACATATTATGATCATTACGCCGCTGTCTCGGTCGCATGCCGCCCGCGACCGCCAGGTGCGACGGCGGCAACCAACGTTTTGGCATCCGTCGTGACGTAAACGCACGCTGTTGGTATCGTGTGACGTTTTAAAGAGTCACGTTCGTCTTAGATATGACATTGGAAAGAGAATTTTATGATCAGTGTCATAAAGTGCCACGAGGACGTCTGAAGAGCCGTTTGATTTGTAATTGAGTTTTTGGAAACAAATGACTCCAATTACCATCTGTAAAAGTTTTCTTAATTTTTTTAAAGCTTTCCTGATCGTAACAAAACTTGGTCAGAGAAACGACTTTTTTAATTTTTAATAATCAAGATCTCTTTTCCCTGCATTATAATTATATTGTTCTCTAGCTTTCAACAGGCAATTACGAAGCTCAATCAAACGTTACTAGGTAGAATGTATAAAGATTTAAAAACGTGTAAAGTAGCTATTACATGTCGTGAAAGATTTCTATTGCCATTTTAAAAGTCCATTGGCATTATGGCACAGTATGTTTGTTCTTTATTCAAAAGTTAATATGGTGCGATGCTAGTGCTTTGGCACTGATTGTATTTCTGTTGATCCTAAGTTTCTATTACAAGAGTAACTATATGTCCAAGATTCACTGTTGACTCAAATTAGATTCTTATTCCTTTGAATAAATAATACAACTTCCAGCGAAAAAGCCCAGCAAGTTGAGAATCAAGACAAGTACGTACCTATGTATATTCATTCACTGACAGACAACGCACAGCCTAAACTGCTAGGTTTTGAAGCATGAAACTTAGGTTCAATAAATAACGAAAGCGATCACTAAGGAAGGATAATTGATAATTCATCCCCTAAAGGGGTGAAATACAGGATGGAAGTTGAAAGTGTATGGAAGTTCATCATTTTTACCGATGGGAAAACCCATCGGGCACGCTTCTTGTTGTTTCCTCTATTTATCCTAGTGATAGCAATAGACATCGGAGTCTATCACGTCATGTAATAGCGAAGTGTTTATCATCAATGAGGTGCAGTGCCGTAATACTGTCCTTATTTTATCGTAGGTACTCTCTAAGACTAGTTATTGTGATATCGTGAAGACAAACTGCTAATATACAGCTAGTTTTATTTATTTATATAAAAGTGTGAATATTTTGTTTTTATTTTATTTTTTTAATCGAACGGCCGGTGTGAACTCTGATGAGCCTGTGGTGTGCAGGAGTGCACTTACCTATATTTCGTCAGGTTTGAACATTTTAGTAGGCGATTTAAGCTTTATCGTTTCGGCCTTTGTATTATTTAAAAAATACGTGAACTTAAAAAAAAATACAATAAATAGAACAAAATTTCTTCAAACATAACTTAATCAATCAAAATATATTTCAAGGATCTTTTGGCGCTCGATTCATGACGTTGATAGGGTTTTAGTAAACATTTTATGTAAAATGTATTGAAAAATCAAGATGGCGTCGTTAGATCCGATTTTGGCCACGCGCGAAAATATCTTTGTACACCTATAATTGATTCGCCTCATTCAATTAATAAAATTGCTTACTCTTCTTACATTGAGTTACAGACACCGGCCTCCGAACGTTAAATCTCATCATCCGAGCTACAATAAAGCTAATACCTATAGTAGGAGACTCAGTTCGCCTAACTACCCAACATAGGCACTAATACAATTTGGCCTAAGACTCTGAGCACACTTCTACTGACTAAGGGCACTTGGACCATTGTGCTGTAGCTAGAAATCATTTGTATATTACATAACATCACGCCCGTATTTCCCGAACGGGTAGCCAGAGGTGTATATTACACCCATATTACGTCAGTTTCGTTAGGGCCGGCGCCCACTGGCGGCACGACATGCAAGGGATTTTTATGCGAATAATAGAAAATATAACTTAAAAGTATGAAAATAAAATTGAAATTTCAATGATGATGCCAAAGGACGTCGCGGCATGCCTAAGAATACCGCGGCATCATTGCTGCCGATGAAATTTCAATTTTATTTTCATACTTTTAAGTTAAGTCCCATGGGGAGCCCGTAAAGGGTGAGACTATAGTCATGAACTTTTCCCACAAGATTTCCTCAAAAGAAATCAGTTATTACTATCAATAATGCCCGACTGGCTTATCAAAACCCAGGAGCTCACGCTCTGCATCACCCTTGCGTCGACTGTACCAGAAAATATCGAGAGTATGTTGGGATGTTACGTATCAAGATTGACCAGTCGAGTCCTGATACGTAACATTTATAACCGATTAAAGATAGTAAAATCACTAACAATAGACATAATATTTCACAACGCTACCTTCGATCTCACTTTAAGCCCTTGTCAACAGAAGTGTACCCAAAGCGATTGATCAGTATTACACTTGTCCACCCGACTGTATCGATCGAATCTATCGTTCTACACCGTACAGCCACACAACGAAAGTACCACGTTACGAGAAAGCGCGATAACCCAATACTGGGCATTCACCACCTCTGGATAGGTAGAATCCAAAAAAAAAAGATGTGACAGAAATGAAACTTCTTAAGAAAAAATAAAGAACAAGAGAGATTTAGTGTGTGGGACAGAGAGAGTTATATCTTTCTTCTCGCTCATGTAACAAAAAGTGCCTAAACGTTTCACGTCAGTGAAATTTCACTCTCGATTCTCGTCCAATTAACGAATCGCCGTCTAAGAAGTTTCACTTTAATAATAAAAGGTTTCGTTTTTGCAATTAGGCTACGAAAACCTAAAATAGAACCGAACTTGTATGAAATTATCTGCCGGATAATTTATACGGAATTTATCCAGTGGTGGCAACAGAGGCCCTTTGTTTCGCAATTATCCGATTCGTACATCGAAAGGATTTTCGAACTTAATTTTAACGTTAATCTACAATGTCCTACCATCCTTTCGATCCACGATTCGGAAAAGTTGTCGAAACTCTTGCCTTGGGTATCGGCTCTAAGGCAAACCGTTACGAATAACTATCATACTTATTTATAATCTATGGTCGAAAACGGCAATAACCGGGCAGTATATTTTCTTAAAAACGACGAAAAAAATACGTGAAATCATTTTATTAAAATAACTGGTGAACAATGCTGCGTTTTGGCGTAACTAGGAATATCTTATATTTATCTTTTTATTACAATAAAAACAGCGCATTGACTTAATATTATCGTCAATTCAAAGGAAGCCCGAAAGGATATTGTAATATAAAACTAACTAAAACTTCTTTAAACATGTTAAGTAAAATTTAATAACAGTTAAACATTCGCTTAAACTTGAATCAAACACCTCTTATCTATCTTCAAACCAACAACCCACAAACAATCATGAAAATACAGGCACATTAGACATTCCAACTTTCTAAGCCTGGCAACCCTAAACCTGTCTGTCAAACCAATCGGTATGCCAACCTTATAACAAAAACTCTTTACATCTTTTCTCCCTCATTCCCAGTTACGCCAAAGCGTCAACGTGTACAGACTAAACAAAACTGAGTGGCTCACTGTGGCTCGTGGCTCACTTGGTGGTCATGTCGGGCCAGTAGTTGATGTAGTAGCGGTGGGTACTGCCTTCGAATAGTCGGTCCAGCCAGTTCTCGAGCCCGTCTAGAAGGTTCTCTGCAAAGAACGATGGAAAAAAAAACTGCGATCAGAAAAAAATAAAATAGGAATATGTTTCTTTCTTGTTACTACAAGGACGTCTTAGAGAAGGTTAACAAAGGCGAGGCTCACTTTTACTCCCCGTCATTGTTTTTATACTGGACCATACCAGCGGGGTAATTGAAATGAAACACACCAATTAATCGCAATGGGTTCATTTTGACATTTCACATACGTTCATTACGTTGTTGAGCAGACGCATTTTTCAAACCTATGAAGCAATGGATTAACAATATCCTTCAAAACTCTCAGATTGTGATTGAAACTGTGTTACGGAAATAGGGTGTGCTAGTTACGGAGACACTGGAGGCTAAAATCTCACCTACTTAACCGAATTATATGTACTCACCTTGCATGAGCACGGGCGGGTCGGATCCCTCGTCGTTGGAGGAGGAGTCGGGCGACGTGTGGAAGCCGATGAAGGCGCCTGCTTCCGGGTCGAACGTGCCGCCCTCGCCCAACGACCGCGTCATGCGACTCATGCGCTGAGAACACAACAACATACATACATAATGTTACTTTTGAGAATGCTGGCTATCCTGTAATTGGCGACTGTGTTAGTAACCTGTAATTATCACCTATGCTTATGATATATTTTATACAGAAGCTGTGGGTATTCCTATAATATAAAAAATAAATAAGTAACGCTTGGACAGGAAGGAGAAGGGTTTATAATTTTCCAAAAATCATCGAATGAAAGAAAGAAAGAAAATACGTTTATTTGCGGTAAACATGACACGGAGAAAGAACACAAACACAAAAAAAGAATAAGTTCGGGTAAAATATGTGTCCCACCCGCGCAAAACGGTCATCGTTCAGCACAAAACTAAGACCCTATGCGAGACAGAGCCCCAGCGCTGGTTTTCAGCGACAGTCGCCCTAGTGGCCATTTACGACACGCACGTTTAAACAGCGTTTTTCTCGGCTGTTCTCTTGTATGTGGGTTTTAGGCTTGAGTTCGGTGTTCACGAAAAGCACAGCGTTCTCATGCAGGAAAACCTGCAACTTTACATGATCGTCTCTTGGATTCGTGTATGCTACGAGACGTATTTAGGTATGCCCCTAGTTGCAGTATGGCAGCTCGGGACGTAATCTTCAAAAAGTTCACATCACCTGATGGCTCTGCATAACACATGACAAACAAGTCAACCGCGCATGCGGCTTAGAAGTAAGAAAAAGGTAGGAAATAGCCCGCTATGACAAATATCTTCAACTTCCTACTAACTTACCATTTCCTTGAAAAAACTTTGTATGCTCTAACAATCCCCACAAAGATTGCTTGGTATGTATTTAGTGGGTAAACCTTTATTAATAATAGTCGGGTGTAGGTACCTTGTGCGGCTTGGTGCACTCGGGGTGCTTGGCGTGGTAGATACAGAAGTACTTGCGGTGCGGGTTGAGGGCCAGCACCGTGCCCACACAGTTGCGCGCGTTGAGCCGCAGCTCGGCCCCGCCCAGCGACAGCTGCAGCACGCGCGCGAACCAGCCCGCGTGCCGGTCCACGCACAGGTACGCGAACACCAGCGTCTTGTTCCTGTAAGCGTACAGGACTCATCGATATAAAGTTTGCATCCCATTTTTCTATCCATATCGTTCCCACGGCGTTGTAGGCTAGAGCGGGCGCATGGGATCGATTGTTATGGTGCGCTTTTTGAAGTGATAACTTCTTATGGGAGGGTAAACCGTAACGTAACGCGTTACGGCGCCTGTCTCTCCGGCTTCCCTTTCTCTCACGCATACGGCAGCGCTAGGCAGGCTCTTCCTCTCTCACTCTAACCCACAGCGCTAGTCGTATTTCGGACAGACACTTCCCCTTCTCTCTACTCAGTGTTTAGTGTGCGATAGACATATACCATAGATTAATTTAAGTTATCACTTCTGTCGGGCGTCCCGAGACGCACTCGTTTCTTTTTTTAATATTGGTTGTTTTTTTTAAATTTAATGAATCAGTGTCACAAAAATTCTATGTCCTTTTTTATTAATGAATTATACACGTGTACATTTGGAAAACATTTAGTTTCGTTTGACGATTAAAAACTAAAACTAACGAAATTAGTTGCAACTAACGTAACGATTAACGATTGAATTAATTTTAGTCGTGTAAAAAAAAAATTGATTGAATAGTTTTAGTTTTCCATTTTGATAGAAAGTAATTCAAGGAAAATTTCAAATATTCGATTATGAAATTAAACTAATCGTTTTGTCTTTTATTAGTATGCAAATATGCACGTAAATAGGTACCTATTTATTCAATTATATACTATATTATTTTATATTATATAAAATATTTTATTTTTCTTTTTTTCTACACGAAACCTCCTGTGCGTTAGAAAGTGTATCCTTTAGTGGTTAATGGCATTAGTTATTTGTGACGATCCCAATAATATGAATTAGGACCGTAAGTGATTGTTGCGCTGTTTTGTACACACTTTTGCAATTTACCTTTAGTATGAACCAGTATAAACAATTTTTACATTGTAATTGTAGTATTTAGCTATTTTTGGGCCAAGCTTGTATGGGAACGGTATACATCTCCTTTATGAATGTAAACAAAACAAAAGGAAAACGTAAGGATCATAGCAAGTGGTTCTATAGGTTCTGCCTACCCCTGGGAAAAAGGTGTGACTGTATGCAAATTAAAAAAGCTTTGTGCTACTACGGTTAAACAAAGTACTCACTTGCGATAAGGCCACACAATCTTATGGAACTTGGACAGCAGTTGCACGCGACTCTGCACGTCTACCAGCAACACGATCGTTCGACATCCAGGCTTCAATAGTCTGCAAGAGGATCAAATTGAAGAAACGAACACTTTAAAAGAAACGAAACGAGGGACACCCGTCAGGAACGAAGTTTATACACTTGGTTACCAGAAGTAAAGCACGCATCACTTCGTGAGATAAAAATACTATAATCCAATATTATTTAGAATCGAAATAATACGACAATAAGTTCTAGTAATTTTTAATTGGTTTTAAATTTTTTTTTCAATATTATTTAAAATCCAAAAAATATGACATAGAATAGAATACTTTTTATTATGTACAACATATAAATTACAGAAAATAAGTATGTATATACATTTTACAAAGGGTGACACAATGGGCGGTCTTATCGCCAAGAGCGTTCTTTTATAGACAACCTTTGGATGGATTAAAAAGGGGAAGGAGAGACAAATACTACATATGATATTTTTCAATATGACCGGCAAGAAACACGTCAGTTTGCTACTAATTTCCGACGGATACATACCTAACCAGTCCGTTATACTTCTCAGCTCGCAACTCGTGCAGTCGTAGTTCAGAGCTCTGTTCATTGTTGTTCTTCTTAGCAGTGCAGTTCTGCTTCTTTCTCTCTTCCTTCTGACGCTGCACTGATTCTTCTTCTACGCGACTGTGAAAGAAGTTAGTGATGTAGGTTTTATCGAGAATTTTACGGCGAAGCGGTGTTTCTGTGTTTTCTTTTTGATAAAAGTGAAACACAGTTGAGAATGACACATCGGGAAACAGTTCGGTTGTTGTAGACAGATATGATATCTGTGTGATAGTCTCTTTTTAGATCTCAATGGGCCAAATAACGCCCGAATACTGTAAACTGTGATCTGAATATTATTGCCCGAATGCGCGATAGTAAAGACAGTATTATGTTTTAGTTTGAAATGTATGCGATAACAGAAAATTACAATAATAAAGCATAAAGTTGACTTTACGCTGAAACTTAAATATTTTTATAATATTTTCATTATTACAAATTATTTTGAAATCAATTTATGTGCACATACATGAGATAAGCCATGAGGTACCCGGCGGCGAGTACAAGCCCCACAGTCGCGAGCACAGAGAGAGCAGAGATTGCTCGCTGTGTGCGCATGGCCGCGGCTGCTCGCTCCGTCCACTCGCACACTTTGAGCACTGCACGCCATACGGTACCTAAAGCTGCCTCGTCTAACAGCTCCTGAGTATGATAAGTGAGTGATTAAACAAAGTTTGCCTGTAAACAACACGAGCCGAATAAGGGCCGAGCGCTACACAGCACAGCTCTAATCCACGCAACACGGTCACCTTTCAACGACTACCCATAGATGGATATAAAATTACATATCTAAAATTAAATTTTAAAAAGTTTTCCATTTCAACCGTCCTTGGTGAGTTAGAAATATTTAATGACTATTACAACAACTTCCAAAAAGCATAAAATAATAGTCAAAATCTATGGACCATTTTTAACATTGTTCGGAATAATACCAAACATATTTTCACTGGCGAGTTTGACGAGTTTCGCCAACTATTAAAAAAAAAACTTTGTATAGATAAGTACGTAAATTCCACTAACCTGTACATGAGCTTCATACGCCATAACCTCGGTCGGTTTCAACAATCTCTTAATCAGCTGATCTAACGCTCGTTTAGTCTCATTTAACCGTTCATGGTACTTCAGTAGCTCGTCCCTAACCGCCGGGTCTGAAGGGAAGTGATCGTTAGCGCAGTGTACGTGCGTGCAACTGGGCCACGTCTCGTTGAGCCACTCGTATTGAATGCGCGTGGCTTCGCGACGCCAGATTATGACGATACGATGCTCCATTGCTGATATATCGCTGCCTGTTGAGTGGAGGGTTCGATTAGGGAATGATTTTTGCGATGGTACAGAAGCAAGACACAAACGAGAATTAAATCTTGATTAAATTAGTCTTCTAGGCTTCAGAACAAATAGTATGTTAGTAATATTATGCAATGGGTTAATCAGATTGAGGAAAGTTAGATTTTATATGCCATTCATGGAAAAGGGACAGGCGTCATTCGCTATACGCCGTGCGATAGTATGGGACCTCGAAGTAAAGTGCTAGTCGACCACGGTCTGTCGCAAGCCAAGTATGTCATACCTTGTAACAAATAGTCGTTAGAAATAGTCACCGTAGCCGAAATCGGCATGCAACGTACACTCTAAAAAATTGAAGCCAACTAAGAGAGATTTTCTCTTAGTTGACGTTAAATTGAATAAAACAACCATGATAATAAGCAACTCAACGATAGCTGATTAATTACAACAACAAGTTCATATGTGATTGAACGAACTATGTAGGTATGTTTATTAATTCTAACAAGTGTATATGTTGATTGCATCACTATTCACTTCTTTGTATGGCCTAATCATTTTTATTTAGTTAACATAAATAAATACGTCAGTTGAATCAATTCAGAATAAACTAATAAAAGCAATCAAATCAAATGATAGTTTCGATAAGTTTTGTTAATAAAATTAACAAACATGTCTTAGTTGATTTAACTAAGATCCGATAATTAAAACAACTAAAATTTAATGTTACATTCTACTAAAACTAAAACGTTGAATCGACTTTCATATTAGTTGAATTAATCATTCGATTGATCGATATAATCAAGACTTCAAGAGATCCACCCCTCCATATTCCTTTCTACCGGCTACCCCGCCCCGCACTCACCCACAGGCTGGCGGCGCGTGCGGCTGAGCCCCACTCGCTCGCAGAGACGACTAACCGGCGCGTGCGTGTCGTGCAGCACGACACGCACGCGCCGGTTAATCGTCTCTGCGAGCGAGTCAAAACCAGTTTATCCATCCCAAAGAGTATAATAATAATACGGGATATCCATCCAATCCTTTTTTATCCTCCGTTTTGGACGAGTCCACGGTTGATTACTCCGTGAGTAAAAGAGTAATTTCAGTGTCAGAAACTACAAGTGCAGAGATCTCGTCCTTTGACTAGGTACTTAATTGAAATGGAAGACGTTATGGAACTCCTCAAGACATGGGAGTTAGAGACTCTAATACCAGTATTCACACGTAAGTATCTCACTCGCTAGTTTATTTTAAGGTGCTGATTGAAAATGTACTAAGCCCGGAGGCCATTCATGTTGTGTAAGGAAATAGGTATGCACCCTACCACATTATTTTTCTGTTTCGAGTTTGCTCTCTAATTATCGAGCGAGAATTACGAAAAAAGTGGATGAGTGCGCCTTTGATTAGATATTTTTCGCGTCACCAAACTAACCACCGGCGTTCGAACGGTAAGGTGTGCGCCTTGTTCGTTTTGAGTCGGCTTTTAGCGCGAAACAAAGGAGCCGAGACAGCGAGACATTCAATAATTGTCTGGTGCTATTCTCGCTTTCTATCGGGGTTCTCCCGTCAAACTGAATTACTTCTTTAGTGGTCGCCTGTCATGAGCAGAACAGGTTCGGGAACCCCCGCACCATGCGCAGTACCTACGAACCTCAGAGAGGCCAGTTTGGCGGGATTTACACATAATTAATATGTTGTTTGCTTGTTCCTTAAGTTTTTCTGATCCGCTCAGCACTCATTTTAAAATAATTTTAATTTGTTGAACTATGAAGTTTCACTCTCAAATAGTAAGGTAGGTACTTACCGAAAAATTGACGATTAAATTATTATACTGACAGTGACGACCCATTTACTGTTGTTTTTATTGTTGGCATTTTATTAGGTATATACCTATAAAAGCATCACAATAATGAATAATACTTAGGATAATAAGAGTAGTCTACGTATGTTCTACCTCATAGTTCAAATTACCTATCTCCATGTCGCATTACCACACTTATCTCTATAGAAACCAACTTATACCAGTCCTTATAACAGACATACACTAACTTGTAGTCCCTCTCCATTCATTGTTATTTTCAGAACAACAAATAACAATACAGGCCTTATCATCACTGTCAGATGATGACATAAAAGAGATAATTCCTTTAATAGGTCCCAGGTCTCTTTTCATGAGATGCTGGCGGACATGGAAAGCAGAGTTTTCATCTGTAAATGTAATTACCTACTTATCTATCTTCTGAATTATATTTTGTTACCTACCTAATGTAAACAGGCTACCTATAATTTTTAAACCAAAATATTAATTTGCAGACTTTGATGGATTTGTCTTTATTTGATGTGGACTCCATAGACCCTAAGAACATAATTGTTGTTCCACCATCTACAGACAAAGAAAACCTGCCTCCAAACAAAAGTTTAATAAATAGTGAGGGGACCAGATCTGAGTGCAAAGTAGGTATGCTATTTAATATTTAAACATAAGTTTTAGTTATATTTTCTACTTATTTTCACTGTACGTAGGTACCTATTTACTTGACTGCGGCGAAGCCCAAAAGGAGGGTTATGTTTTTGACCTGTATGTGGAAGCAGGCGGGACCCATACCATTTTTATTATATTTTCAAACTCTAATGGGTCCCGCCTGCTTCCAACATTTATTTAATTTAAAATGGGCTTGTTTTTAGCTTTTCAGTTTTCTTAACTAAGTTTTTTACCGCAATTGGGTTGTTTAGTTTTTTTTTATTAGAAGCACTTATTTGTAAAATTATCTGATAAAGTCTTAAAAGTCTTCAATCAAATATACAATTTTTATTAATTAACTACTAAAATTTTTATAGTGATTGAAGCCTAAAGTAGATTTATTTATATAAAGAAAGATCTACCTTCTGTGTCAAATCTTTCATGAAAATTAAATCAAATTAAATTTTCAGATATTGGAAAGTCTATTAAAAGAATCCCTGGACTCTGCATCACTTCTTGCATTTAAAGGTCACTGTCTTATTGGGGATAGTGCACGAAACTTATTGGCATCAGTTATTGGAAAAGCCATCCTGAATGAATACAAAGATATGCCTATCAGAGGTGCGATTTATTATAAGTGGGTCAATCATATCAAAGAACTCTTTCCTGGTGAAAGAACCACCACATATTATATTCCAGCTTGTACAACTGCTAACGGCATTGTACTGCAAGCTAAAGGTAAACTCGTTCACCAGGTATTAAATAAGCGAAGGCGCTTACAAAGCTTAGGAGCTTTACGGAAGCGGAGTAGAGAAGAGAGTCCCACATACTCGTTAGAATCTAATCGGTCACCAAGACCTTTACCTAGTATTTTGCTTGAAGAGGAAAATGAGAATATAGAAGATGACATACAATGGCTCGAAAATTCTTCTGAGCCATGGAATATGGTTGAGGACAAATGGAAAAACACTTTAAAGGCCAGAACGCGCCTTTTCTATGACAATCACAACAATGAAACCATTGAATCTTACTATGAAAAATACCCGGCATTAAAAAAACCACAAGGCTATTCTTTGGTAAATATACAATGTTAATTTAATTTATTGAGTAAAGGTAACTCACAGCTTACTGCTAATAACCTGTAGGTATTTAAGTAGTTACTATGTAATCCTGTGAAATTAAATATAACCCATACATAGAAAAACCATATTTGAGTCAGTAACTAAATACCTAGATGATCTGGCGGTCTACTACATGATTAGAAATACGGAACAGATACAAAGCATACAACCGTGCAAATCAACAAAACTCATTTAAAGTTAGTAGAAAATCTGACATTTTGGTCGGCGGTCATTTTGTCTTCGGCGTACTGCTTTGTCTAATTTCAAGATAATCTGTAATATTGTATATAAGCATTGGCATGATATAGGCACAGTATTACATAATATAGGTACCTAACCAACAGAAAATTAAAAAAATAGTGTTGTAACTCACTTTTTCTGTTATTGTTCATTGTATTTAATAAAGGTATGCATTTTTATTTTCCAGATGCATATAGACTTTGATGCTGCACATGGTATTTACAAAGACAATTTGTTTATTAATTTTCCATTATTGAAAATCAAGCTACAGGAACTGATAAAGAAGAAAAAATCAACAGAACCATTTTTCCACGAACTGGTCACCCTTGCTAATTGTAAGTATGAAAGAAATATCTGTACCTTTACATTTGGGTGTTTACCGATGGGACTCTGCTCTATTATTAATAAAATTTGTTGCTTACCTACCTACTTCTTCTATTTTTTTTTTCAGCATCGAATGAAGATACATCAAATTTAGCCGGATTCTATCTATCTATACCGTTTTTATTAAACACTGCGGCAGTTAAACAAAAGAAGAAACGCAGTTCGGATGCAGGTCAAAGCTGGAAACCAAGTAAAGTTGAAGCCCGGGAAGGCTTTATAAAGCACGTGAAATCTAGTGCAGAAATCCGTCAAGCAATAGAACTCCGCCTATCAACCCTTCTCCAAAAAGGAGCGCCATCCCAACCTTATATTATTGTAGTGGGTGAGTCGCTAGACAAAATAAATACTTTCCTTATTGTTGCGAATAGATCGGTCATCTATGAGAGATTGTCTGTTATGCACGCAGTTGATACGTGTTACAAAATAATATGGACCCTTAATGCAGAGTATGGTATCGACACATACCCTGTGTGGTACTTCATACAAAAAGCGTTTTATAAAATGTCATCTGCATTTGATAAAGGATCAACTGCTGCCGAGTCTCTTCTCGCGGATTGCCATTTAAAATACTTATTGTATATTTCTTTTTAACCCATTTATCGGCGTGGTGTTTAAAATTTCAAATTTAGATGTCTAAATTTCTTCTGGAATAATACGCGCCGATGAACGCTTTAATAAAAAAAGCAATTTCTTATGCCAAATGTTAATGACTGATAATTAATAACTGTTTTTTAAGACATTGTTTATTTGTCATTTTAAAATTCTCTCTATTATGAGTACTCTTACTAATAAGTAGGTATTTAGTATTATACCTATCTAGGTACATAATAACCAAATTGTTACATTAAGATTATCATAGTTAAGTTTGTTTTAGTTGTGATAATTCTAGACCACTGTTAATAATATTATTTACATTTTTTATTTTGTCAGAAACAAATAATAATGTGACTATTGCTTATTCATAATTGATTAAGAAATAAGCTATGAAAAAATTGTTCACTCTGTTAAATATTGTTGTTAAAAAAGGTTTCATAGTTATGGTAGATAGTTATTAGAACAAAATGTTAACATGTTTTATATGTCACAAACAATTATCCGGACATAAACATCTCAAATTACATTTTCAGTTAATACACAACCCAAAGGAACTTAGTGTATACACATGTGGACAGGATAACTGTAATCGGCAATTCCAATTATTTAATTCGTTGCGGAGACATATTGTGCGGGAACATTTTTCAGGAAACTCAATTAAAGCAAATATTATTTTTACTTACTTACATTAAGTCTTACTTAGAGTTAAAGTAACATTAATTACTTAGAGTTAAAGTAACATAAGCACAGGTCCTGTTCTAGATTCATTTTCAAAAAATCTAGATGAAAAACAATTCCTTTGCGCCACTTTGGAAATATGTCAAAATAAGTCATTAGTCAAAGTTCCTTGGGCTACTGTTACTTCAACCCGCTATGTACCTGACACTGTCTTAGTTTATAGTACAAGTCCTGATTATCTGCCTGTATTTTTTAAAATAAAACACATTTATTTGTATGATTCAGAAAATCTAATTTTGATGGGAATCACATTAGAAACATTGGAGTTTGACGATCATTTCTGTTGTTATGAGGTTATAGAACCAGACACCATACAGAATGTTGTCAAGTTCTATAATTCTTTAGTATCTCCGATTCCCTGTAATATTAATATTTTAAGTAATGGAAAAAAGTACTTAACCCTGCGCTGTACTATTTAAGCATTCCATGAATATAATATATAACTATTTGTAATTATATTTTTGTTTCATTTTTACCAAATTTATGTAGGTACATGTCAGCTACAGAAAAATATTGTTACACCAAATAGTTACCTATAGAGACAGTTTAAATACTTATCTAAATAGAGTAAGTTTCATTCGCTTTTTGCACATATTCGCACACATTCTTTTTTTGGGACTAGAGAAAAAACGATAATGTTTTGATCTGTACCTAATAAATTGCTCTCAATTCAGATCAGACAGCATTCTGGGTATGATCTTGAGGTGCTATGTTCATTAATTGGATCAGCTCTTCAAATGCGTATTTAACAGCACTCTCAGTATTAAGTGCGATTTATAAATACAACCCTTAACCCCGATTTCTGAAATGCCGGTAAAATTTTGATAAAAAACCATAAAAAAAAAAGAAACTATCACAAGAGGTGATAGAAGTACCTATAACGCATAGGTATATTACAATTTGACCGGCATTTTAGAAACCGGGGGGCAAGGGTTTTATTTATACATTGTAATTAGTACTGAGAGTGCTCTTATATACGCATTTGAAGTGCTGACCCAATTAATATATTGGTGTTAGTTAATGAGACAAAGTGTCTCAGTACATTCGATTAGGGGTAATTTGGTTGGCTTAATAATGTTTCTTAATAGTACCTAACAAGTTTAGTAGCTTATTCAAATAAACAAATTGATTGTTATGAATATTAAGAGATTTAAATTGAACAAGGTCATAGTTGAATTTATTAAGGTAAAATAGTCTATAATAGTAATTCAAATAATTAGAATAACCAAGGGCTTAGTTGAGTTTATGAAGATAACTTAGTTATATTGACCAAGTTCTTAGTCGAATCTACGAAGATGAATTAGTTGTAATGACCAAGTTCTTAGTCGAATCTACGAAGATGAATTAGTTGTAATGACCAAGTTCTTAGTCGAATCTACGAAGATGAATTAGTTGTAATGACCAAGTTCTTAGTCGAATCTACGAAGATGAATTAGTTGTAATGACCAAGTTCTTAGTCGAATCTACGAAGATGAATTAGTTGTAATGACCAAGTTCTTAGTCGAATCTACGAAGATGAATTAGTTATAGTAGTCATTTTCATATTTATATTGACCAAGATTATAGATGAATCTATTAAGTTGAATTCGTCATATTGATAATTTTCATGTTAACTTTGACTAAGGTTCTAGTTGTTCTAGTTAAGAAGCAGATAGTAAGAACAATAAAAATCACCTTATTTGATTTATCTAACGTCTTGTTAGGCTCGTATGGAATCAAGATGCTTGATTGCAATAATCACAATCTTGTTAGGAGCAATCAATTTTTTTTTAGAGTGTATGTATGCTGTACCTGAGCCGTTGGCCAGCGCGTGTATGAAGGCGGGCTGCTTGTGCGCGTACACGTAGGCGTAGTGCAGGCGCTCGGGCGGCGCGCGCGCCAGCTCGCGCAGCGCCCGGCGCGCCGCCCCGCCCGCGCGCGCGCCGCACACCAGCACGCAGCACAGGCGCCGCCGCGCCGCGCGCCACTCCACCGGGCACACGCTCTCCAGGATGCTCTGCGGGGACCATGGGGCTACTGTCTCGGAAGGTTTATGCGAGAGATCTCAAGGCGTAAACCGGCGCCAGACAGCATACGGCGTCTGTCTGGCAAGCTTTTGCCTGTGTGGCGAACTGTTGTAGTTTAAACATTTCTTTTTTAAATTTAAATTTTGTGTTCCACGAACGGTTGCCAAATAAAATGTTATTCTTTCTTTAATTTGTTTACATTATCAACCGATAGTTTTGGAACAGACCATAATTCTGGAGGTGACTCGGTCACAAACCTGCGAGGACAGTCTCGGCAGCGTCAGCATCTGGTTGGCCTCGATGAGCTGGTGCAGCGTCTGCGTGGGGATCTCGGTGGTGCTGACGGTGGCGGCGGGCTCGACGCTGTCCTCCTTGAGCAACACCATGGTGTCTATGTGGCGCTGCACCTTGTAGCGCGCTGTTACGTTTGTGGTGTCGTGGGAACGCATGTCTATGAAACTGGAGATTTTTTTTGTGTCATATGGGTTTGCTCAGTCTGGACTTGGAAGGAAAATATTTTTCTCATTCCTCGCATTAATGTTAAAGGGTATGCGCTAGGTAGCCTGCAATATTCAAATTTTCTTTCATTTTTTGTAATTTGCAGAATAGTGCCAGATTGTGAATTTCGCGGAATACCCTGGCGCTTCCCCCTTAACAAAAAGCTTAGTAAACTAAAGGTACTCACCCAAAAGCGACTCTATCTCTATAGTGGAATGCAGTGATGAGGTATCTGAGGCGCATGGTCTGGCGCTCCTCGAAGATCAACGCCTTCACCTTGTTGTCCTCGAAGTCCGACACGAAGCCGTCCACGTTGGCATCGGCGATTGCGCTTACTAGCTTGTATGGGAACTTCCAGCGCATGAACTCTGCGTATGACAGAAGGTTGAAAATCCTTTAGCGTCCTAAGTTGTTACCAAATTATATTTAGCGCGTAGATTGAGGTTTAATCATCATCATCATTTCAGCCGAAGGATGTCCACTGCTGGACATAGGCCTTCCCCAAGCAGCACCACTTCGACCGGTTCTGTGCTTCCGCCATCCAGTGGATTCCTGAGGCCTTCACAAGGTCTCAGGGTTATCGGTCTACCTTGTTGGAGGCCTTCCAACACTACGTCTTTCGGTACGCAGTTGCCAAGGAGATTGAGATTTAATACAACAAGAGTTTCTGTTCACGGAATATTGTAACATCCCACACACTGTGTAACTCTACCTATGTTTACAAATAAAGAATCTGATTCTGAAAACAATGCAATATATCTGAACTGAAAGTTGATGTTGAGCAACCCTGCTCAAAATTAACTTTCACAATGCAATGGGTGTGATACATAAGTAAGGAGTGATATACAAGTGTCTTAATCAGAAGTGTCTTGGCAAACTATATTATGGTCATCTTAAATTCACACAAGGTGAAATACCAAACATTTTATACACAAGAACTCACCCAAAATCTTAGGCAGCGACGCCAACCCCTCCTTATACAAATACACATGTTTATCCAACACGAAGGTCAGACAAGGAACTCCATGTACCCCCACTCGTCTCGCCAGACTGGCCTCATGTCCTGCGTGGACGGTTGCCATGGTAACGCCGAGCGGCTGTAAAGCTTCCACTAGCCGCCGCCAGGAGGCCGCCGAGCGCACGCAGTCGAAACACCAGTCAGTGTAGAACAGGACTAACGCTGGAGTGTGAATACTTTTCTCAACTATGTTGTTTTCGAAGTGGCTGGAAGAAAGAGTTCATGTTGGTTTTGGCAAAGTTTAACAGTCGGCCGCCAGCCTGACACAAACCCTCCTTGGGAATGCTTTTGTTGGTGGTTTACCCGGCACCGCGCGGGTGGTATATTAAATGGATATCCCGTTATTACGGAAGCATGAAAGAAAAACATGTTGACTCCAAATAAATTGGGATAAGGGCAGGAGAATAATGATGGAAGGAAGAGTTAATTTTCGAATGGGATTCGAAGATCTATCTATAGTTGCTTTTAAATTATACTTTGTAAGAGCAAAGGATTCCCCATTCTTAATTTTTTAAGGTAAATGTGAAAGTGACGACTAAATAAAAAAAAAACATTAATAAAAATTAAATATTCCGTTAGAATGTGTCATTCTCTTTACTTTTCACTATCGGACCAATTCTTTAAGATTTCCTTTCCTGCTCTGTTATATGGGTTTGAAAAATACTGTTTTCAGTATTTTGTCTAAATGCATTATCCAAAACCCAAAATGCATAATATCCTTTATTTTTTTTATTGATGATGGCAAGTTTCAAGTAGCATTGTTCTGGGTTTTGAATGTTCACTTACCGTGCGGTCACAGAGAGTTTGTGAAACAACGTTATATCTTGGTCTTGTGTTCGGAAATGTGTCCCAAAGAACTCTTCGAAGGGATCGTTACTGCAACAAAAAAACGTAATATGTAAACATTTATTGCACGCCTTATTAGCGGTTCCAGGTCGTATGATACGCCCGTCGAATTATTAAATATTCAAAGGAATTATTTAATACGTCTTTGTACAGTCACGAGCAAAAGTATGTATACACTCGGTTTTATTCAAAAGCGATTTACTCCTTCATTTTTTAATGAAATTTTATGTTGTTACGAACATAGCATTTTCAAACCCATAGGTTTATGTAATGTGTCGTATTTCAAGGCTGCATTCGTTATTTCACGAAAAAATCGCAATTGAAAGTTGCCAAGTGTTGACATATTGGTGCTCGTGACTGTACGTGTATAGCATAGCATAATTAGCCTATACTGCCTCCCCTCTTCGAGAGGGAGTGGGCAGTAATCTACCACGCGGGCCCAGTGCGGGTTTTGTAGAGGTCACATGTCTTTGAATTTTCAATTTTCATGTATGGTAAGACGGTATAATAACTCTTGAATTTCTCCCTGTCGAATATAGTAGCTTCTTGTTTTTGTAAGTACCCGATGCTTACGAAAATAAATACCTTGATAGATCAGTGAAAACAACGACGATGCATATTAAAACTGTATTTATTTATATCTCTTGCTCATGATTTTCGAAAATTCCGGAAGCAGTGCGATTCCAACTGCATGGCTCACAAAACCCTCAAATTGCAGATGTATGACAATCCACAATGACACACTGTACAGATAACATTTGTTGAGATGGACAAAAATAGGCCGAGAATAACTCATTTAATTTTAGACAATATGCGGCGATACTTTCGATAAAACGTTTGTACGTAAGTGTACAGCCCGATTAAAACTTTATGGCGGCTCGGAACACGAGGCGAGTAACTGCACGGAAATTCACGTCTCAGCTGGGGTGAGGGGTGAGGTACTGCGCAGCGAGTAGCGCACTTCAGAGCCGCCATAAAGATTGAACCGGGCTGCATGAGTGCGTAAGTATTGCGTTCGCTCATCACACGCTTGGGACAATCGCGTGACTGGCGAGGCGACTGGCGATTGCATACAAATCAAGTTTCAGAATATCTTCCTTCCTACTCCATTTCAAATACTTGTTTCCAATTGTAATACTAGTGTAATCAAGTTGATTTCAGAATGACGCAAACTGAACTTTTATGTGTGGGATTTAAAATTATTTTTTCAAAAACACGTTTGTTTAAACATTTGGAAACTAAATTGGAAACGAACGCAGGATAACTAGCTTGTAAGGATCACACCTGGCAACGCTCTGCTCGTCTTAGTGCGTCTAAAGTTAAGCATTTATTCTTAGCTGTTTGTGTCCCACTGCAGGGCAAAGGCTTCCCTTCCCTCCTTCCACTTATTCCTATATACTGCTGTTTGTGGCTAGTCCTTACGACAAGAGTCGAATTCGTCCTGCCACCCCCTCCTGGGTTTGCCGCGTTGTCGTTTGGTGCTATTTGGGACCCACTGTGTTGTAATTTTAGCCCATCGCCAAGTATACTCGACTTTATTTCAACACATTGTTGACTTTTTTTGGTAGTGTATGCCATGCGCTACGTTTTGCTAGCATGCCAATTCCCGTAATTGTTTAAAATCTAGTCACAATCTCATCTCAGCAACAATCACTGTCAAAAACTTGTCCAAAATGTAGGGAAATTTGAGGTATTTTTGACAGATTAAGACTGAGATCAGACTGTAATCTATCTTAAAATTTGAAAAATTTCCCCTGAGGTGTGAGCTGACCCTTAAACTATTTCTAGTTTCGGCAATCCTTCGATAGTTACACTATTCAGCACCTACCAACTACCATAAACATAATCCAGTGACTCATGAGTAAGGATCGTAAATCTCGTCAGGATTGCACGTTGAATAACATTGTTGTGACTTGTGATTCACGTGTTTATACGTTAACATGTATTAATATATTGATGCAAAAACATAATTTTGGAATTGTCTTCAAAGTAGAGTGCAGGGTGTTAAAAACAGCAACACATATTATTTGTTTATTAATATTTTTTTGGTTGAATCCTATCACCAAAGACCAATTTAATACAATAAATAGATGTAAAAATTAATTCAAATTAAATTTTATGAGTTAAGTAACAATTTCATATGACAGGCAACCAAATATGGCTCTTAACAATCCAATTGCACTTGAACAATTTTTTTTTATCTAGACTAAAAAAACTCAAATTTTAAACTCTAAGAAAACCCAAACTTTATTTAAACCTCAATGAATCAGGCCATTTGGTAAGTTTATTTTGAAGCTCTCTTTATGATACACAAATGTATAAAATAGTAAGAGTTATTACTTCAGCAGGTACATTGATCTAACTCAAGAGTGATAAAAGCTTTGGATTGTAAACAGCTGGCTTGTGTTATTGTCTAGATGTCTGCTTATTTTTATATAAATTCTCAAGATGTTTGAAATTTATAGGCTATGTATGGTTATAGCTAGAATATAATGTTGAAGAAGTGGAATACTTTCACAACATTGGAGATTTTGATCTTAAAACCCCATGGACTGTGTGCTAAAGAATTTGTGCCGATATGGCAGTGCTTGGAAAAGGCTACTAAATCATATTCATTTGTACACATAAAAACATAACATAATGATTGATCACATGTTATGTTACAGAGGTGAACCTATAGTACACCCATATTTGTACATAGTTTGCAATAATGTACGCACTACATGTACTAATGTATGTACTTAGGAGTTGTTGATCTTACATACTTTCCAGGACAGTAACCTTTCAGGTTGTGCAAACAACACAAAAACTAAGTGTTTGTTCATACAAATTTTTTATCATTGTTCGGGTAAATGTTGTAAAATGTGTTTATGAAACTTACCTAAATCTTGCATATTGGCTGTAGTCGTGTCTAGGTTTGTATAGGTGGTCGTCTTCGTTCGTAATGCCATACAAGTCATATGCCTGCCTCCGTTCCGTGTCTGACAACAGTTCATACGCTTGTTTGATCTCAACAAAGCGAGTTTCCGCAGTTGGGTCTACATTTTTGTCAGGGTGCCTGGAAATTGACATTATTTTAAATACCTTAATTTTGATAAGTACACTTATTGACCATTTTAAAATTGGTGAGATTATTTTATAGAAAAGCAACCTTTTTGAAGAAATTAAATATTCTTTCAACTACATATTTATTTCGCTACTAATTAACAAGCTAGTAAAAACAGTATTCTTTTAGTAAGTTTAAAGGATTTTTCCATAACCTATTATGCCTACATCATAATGTTATTTTAAGTAATTTTGCGACCTCTTTACCTTGGTTACAAACTAGGATTTCTCTCAACCATTAAGGTAACTACCTTAGATTCATAATATAGTATTTATTTCCCTAACAACATCACAGTAAAAGTAAATAAATCATAGAACTTCAGAGTGTTACACAGATAGGTACATAGTATTTACTACTAAATAAATACTAAGCTTCTGTACTTTGCAGAGCATGAGTAAATACATACCATTCTTTAGCCAGTTGCCTGTATGCTTTGCGTATTTCTGGCAGATTAGCCTTGCGGTGTATACCCAATATTTTATAAGGGTCACCGATCTTCTGAGCTAGCACCAGCGGACACAACGCGAGCACCAGTACCGCCCACAGCCATCGCCCTTTCCAACCCTTGTATTTCCATTGCATATTACCAAACAGTTTCTTTAGCAACCCTTCCGAATAAAACCTTCGTGATCTTCAAGATGACTCTCATAGCAAAATCCCACACTCGGCCATGGTACGCATGACTGTTGTATGTGAATTTAACACGGAAAACTCAAAAACTGTTATCAGTCATTTGTCTTAAAATAGAACGGCTGAGAATTCGTGAAATTCTAAAATCTCCTCACAAAAATTACAAAATGTCAATTGGGCCAAACCATAGTGAATTTTGTTGTTTTTCTGCGCAAATAGCAAAGACAAAAGCTAGAAAAGCATGAAATCAAATCAATAAATCTTGATTTTTCAATATGTGGTTTCGAATACAGTTTGTTTGAATTTTGACTATCGACATAATTTTAGTGTAGGAATGGGATATTGAAAGTTTATCTTATTTTAAAATTAATTAATCCATAAGAACTTATTCAATCAGAGGTTGCAGTTGCAGTCTATCTCTTATTTTTTACTTTTGTAATAACTCTATGGTTGAAACGATAGGGATGGGATGAGCAATTCTTTCAAATATTATCGATACCAATCAATATCAGTCGTGTTGATTACTTTGATGTCCTCGAACATATTCAGCAATACAAGATTTTCAGTTTTCAGTATATTAACATGATATCGAATACTTTCACGAATTATTTGTAAATTGCGTTCTACTAGCCGGAAAAGATACAAAAATGTAAAGAGGATAATATTATTATTCGTATTACTGATAGATAATTTTTTTGAGGGATCAGTTCAAAATAAGACTATCTAGTAAACTAGTCTGTTATGGAGGCTATAGGCCACATTCACTTGGTAGACTAGAAAATACTGTATGTACAGACGCCAGCACATCAAGCTACTACAATCTGTCAAATTTCTTTAATAGATTTTCAACTTTATCTCAAAAGCATTAAGGTTCAAGATTGATTGGGAAAATTTTACAGTTTCGGGTAGCTTGACCTGCTGGCGTCTGTACCTATTGGGACTGTCGCACTATACTGGTTTTTCTGTTTTTTGTGATTTCTTTGAGATTTTTAGACAGTCTTAATTTCTTTACATCGAGACATTAAAATGACTTTGACTAATCGATGGTTATTTTTATTTTGGAATCACTGTTTCGCGACTACTTCTTTTTTTCCCGTAAGGCCTTAAGTCTGAGAGACCACGTCACGGTTCGACGTTATCGCCGGCTGTCAAATGCACTTTAGTCTATGGTCAAATGTTACGTCTGTCAGTATTCCGCGATTCAATTTCAGTTCCGTTTTTTTACCCTTGTGTATAGCTGTGTTGTGATTGTGAATTAGTTTTAAATTAACTATCGTTCTTGACAAGCAGCTGAATTGTACTTTTAAATAACTTCCACTTTTACCGGCAAGTACTCTTTACTCTTTCATAAAATTATAGGTTATCATGATCATCTGATGTTGAAAGTTCTAACGTAAATAAATGGTAATGTGGTGTTTGCACTGTGTAATACGAACTTTTGTTTGCGCTACACTTAATAATTTAAACGAAACTAGCAAAGTAACGATTTTTAAACGCTAATGCTTACGATAACTTAGATACTTAAAATTGAAAACAGCCTAATCCCACCTTGTGAGAAGTCTTTTCAAGTTTAATTTAGAACGATGATAAAAAAGCCCTAATCATTTAACATGGCTAGGACAAATTATCGAGGAAGCGGTACTACGCTTCCTCGATAATTTTTCCTAGAACTTTAATATGAATATTCTAACAAGCTTATCATAAAAATCATAAAATGAATACTTCAATAGCTAATCCATTATCAGGTTTTATTTATACTGCATTTTCTAGTTAGGCTAAATCTATACTAATAATAAAGCTGAAAAGTTTGTTTGAACACCCTAGTCTGGAACTACCAGTTAGAGAGTCTAGGAAGTGGTGAATGGTGGGCGTTTTTGGGGGACTGTCTTTTGTAATTTTGACGTTCAAAAAGTGCTAACTCTCAGCCTAATTTGAATAAATGACTTTTGATTTTGAGATTTGAAAAATTATCATTGCATTTGATAACACAATTCTTGAGGGAAAACTATATGCTATTTAACATCATGCTAGCGCCCGCATAAGCCGAGCATAATAATACTAATATTGACTGGACTATGAATGCTAAGGAAAAGCTATTAATATTTTTTTTTTCATATTTTATTGCAAATACAGTATTATCTTTGGTTATAAACAGGACAATATTGTATTTTTACCTGTATTACATATTAAATAATTGGTTTTTACAGTGGACATTGTTATTTATGTATTCCAGGTCAGTTATTATAATTATTATTTATTTTTTTATTTTTTGTCTATGCATTAAAATTTTCAGTGGCAAAAATAAATAGAAAGATTATCTACATACTATTTCTATTGACTATTACTTAAAAAAATAAATTATCTACCATACCTATATTCAATGGCAGACTTCTGAATATATGCATGCATAAAGTATCTCATAAGGCACTCACTGCCACCACGGTCACCAGTGACTGCCAACAATAGATTTTCTACTGTGTCTAATAAGTATTAACACGTTGTCTGGCAGTCAATGTGTTAATACTTATTTGTTCAAGTATCAATAATAGAAACAGTTTAAAATTGCTATATTAGATAAGGTAGCAAAATGTGGTAGACCATGAGTGTAAGATTAGATAATTACCTGTCCTGTCCTTATCATTCAAGACTACATAATGTCATAATCTCTACCTGGGATTGGATTATGATTAATTTATGGTTGTAATATTAATATGGTGGAGCTAACTTATTTTTAGTTACATAAAAAAAGAAAACTTAAATTGGATAATCTTTTTGCAAGACAATTTTGTATGTTATTGATTAAGCAATGAAATGAAATTGTTTATTCTGTAAATAGGATATCGGAAACACTTTTACAGGTCATATTATAGAAAATAAGATAGATGAGGTTGGTGTTTCCTATCTGACCACTTTGAGAAGAAAGGCCGAAACAAACTCATAGGTCATTCTCACTCCGATATTGTAACACAGCAACACTATCCAACTAGAAAAACTAGCACCCTTGTTGTAATGAGAATAAATATCACAATGATTTTGACAGACATGTCAGTGGCAACAAACCAACAGCAACCTTATTTAAATGAATATAAAGATCACTGTGATTTGGACAGTGATCTTTATTTCAGTCCTGTTAAATTAGTCAGCGCCTGAGTCCTGATGTAAATTGACGTATTTTTAGTAGCCATGTTTTTAATCGTATCTAAATTGTCTATGGAGTATCCTAATTTGACAGGACTAAACTAATATTTATCTTCTGTCCTTTTCTTAACGCATTGACTGCCACTGCAGTCACCGGTGACCGCCAACAATAGATTTTGTATTCTGTCTGTTGTGTGGCAGTCAACGTGTTAATGAAATAGAAAGAAAAAGATGCACTGAACTTAAATTAGTTAAGTTGGCGAACAAGGGGTTCGGCGCCATTGTATTCCACACCTAATTCAGCCGTTTACAGGTTTATGGAGTGAGAAATATGATCAAATCAAAAATGTATTTCGAAACTAATTATCTAAGAAAATATTAGTTCTTTTGTTTATTTATCACAACAAATGGAAGTTACCAAGAGCTATAAAAATTGATTTGCTACATGCATTAGTGTGGTTTAAACTACTTTGTATTGTATGTGCAGTTATTGCCAAGAACCAGACACTACAATAAATGCGTACCTACTTGAAAACAATAATACATACCTACATAGCATAATGTTTATCTCGTTCACTATAGAGAAATAAAGCCAGAGGACCCTGAGGTAAATCTAGTTTAGAGTCAGACGAGTAATACTCAAAGCAGAATATGGTCTTTTGCGTAAGTGGATAATAATATGCTCCCCAACTATGCATGGTGGCCCTCTCATATCATCATTCTCCTGCCCTTAACGAAGTAACTATTTAGTAATCTGTGCCTTAACCCGATTTATTAGGGGTCGGCGCAATATGTCTTTTGCTTCCATACTTCTCTATTAGTCGTCATCTTGGTAGTCACGCCCTTTCTAATCCGTCAAAAGTCCATCCATCATTTCTATATCGTTAGGGACTGCTCACACTTTTTCAGCAGCTTTTGTCTGAATAAGTGTGAGTAGACCCGTATACTATACTATAAATGTTTGTACCCGTTCTTCTCCATGGGAATTTACGACGCTTTGAAATGGGAAACTAGCTTCATCTTTCTGACTGACCGACTCCTTGACAATTCAAAAGTGCCTGTAATTGGTTTAATTGAAATAAATGCTTTCAGTTTTGAGTTTCATAGGTACATCGGTCCATCGTATTTGATAGCTACGCTACGGTTCATCCATGCTAACTTTGTATAAGCAGTTTTAACGGCAACTAATTTTATGCTAATTATTTGTTTTGAACATGATGCTGGCAGGTGACCTTGAAACACGTTCGCAACTCCTTGCGCGACCTTTATCTACTATATTACCTGATTTTTTTAAGAACACTATTAATATTTTGTGCCTGGTCAGAATTACGTTGGCAGATTCTAAGGAAACTAAACAATAACAAAAAATAAAACTAGAATCAGCCAGATAGGTATTACTGATAAGTGTCGGAGCCTGTTGAAACTCTTTGGTAAACCTCACAATCTCGAATTATGGTAGATAGACCATGATTCGTAATTGTGGAGATTGTTGGAAACCCCATGGTTACTTTTGCTACCGTAGCAGGAAGAACAGGGGTTTTAGTCGATAGGAGTCCGACATACATAGCCCTCTATTTCCGAGACGAAATTCGTGAAGATTTTTCTTTCTTTCTTTATTTCCCTACAAGTAATAAATATTCCTACAATTTCCTTTCTACTCCAAAATCACAGCTGCATTATTCAAATGAGGTCCTCATAATATTGTCTCAACTCTTGTTTTGGTCGCCTTTGAATTGCCTTCACTTAACGGACTCCGTTAAGTGAAGTGATAGTGACTGACGTCACAGCTACCGGTGGGTGTGCGCATGACGCTCGGGCAATTGAGAAGCAATTTGTTACAATATAGTAACTAGTGAGCCGTGATTGCTCGTTATTGAACGTAGTTACGGGCTAGAAGACAGTAGGGTCATGGACGTGGTTGGGGCCTGTAGAGTCTGTTTTCAGTTGGTGCTGTCACTGACTTAAATCGATTTGAATAGAGATTTATGAAACGTCGTCGCTATTCGCTATCACTATTCAAATTGATCCTGTCCTCTTCGCCTTCTTGATAGTTCTCGGGGAACTTCTTTATGTACTCGGATTAAAAGTATCTTATCTTATGTTTGAATCCAAGGAATTACACTAATGGATAGAATAAGAAATGAGTATATAAGAGGAAGTCTGAAAGTGGCACCGGTAACTGAAAAGTTGTGTGGAAATCGTTTGTCATGGCATGGGCATGTGGTACGGTGAAATGAGAAAAAATGTCGTGAAGAAAGTATTGAATATGAATGTCGATGGCTATAAGAATTGGGGAAGACTAAAGAAACGATGGATGGACTGAGTGAATGATGATATGGTTAGAAAGGGGGTGACTATGACTACCGAGATGACGACTAATAGAGAAGTATGGAAAAAAAATACATGTTGCGCCGATCCCAAATAAAGAGGATAATGGCAGGAGAATGATGATGATGTGTAAATCCAAGGCGAGGTCTGTGTGCCAATTAAAAATGAGCAAATTGTGTCCTGGCCCAGTGTTGTAGCACATTCTAAACCACGAGTACCTTAAAATGAAGACCCAATCAAATTTTATTCATAGGTATTTAGCTGATTCTTGTCACCTTAGTATATTTTTTTTTCTTAGGATAACCTGTCTAGATCCGCTTTGCATACGAATGGGTAATGTAGGTATGCCATATGCCAATACATTATATGTATCCTCCATTACGCCTATTCTCTCTAAAACCGAAAGGTTTTTTGTAACCTGGCTTATAAGCTTCTTCTGGGCAAGCTCGTTCCACTGTAGATCTCATCCCTGCCTCTGGGCTGGATTGAGGTCAAGAGTGAGCCCATTGTCAATAAAAAAAAAAACCTTCATTAACACCAGTGAACCGGTTCGAAATCAGCGGGGACATGATTGCGTCAAACACATACAATCAATCAAAATCAAAAGTCATTTATTCAAACTAGGCTGAGAATCAGCACTTTTTGAACGTCAAAATTACAAAAGACAGTCCCCCAAAACGCCCGCTCTTCACCGATTCCTAGTGCTTTCGCTGGAGAGAAGTGGCGCAACAAACTCCCCAGCAGCACAGCTGTCTGTTCAGTTAGAAATGGCAATGCTTTTCATTTTGACAACATTCATTGCGTTATTTTTGTTCATTGCGTGATCTTTGAAATCTTTCGAATTGTGTTATGAAATTAGGGTGCCCGTCTAATCTAGGTCTGAAAATCGTATTCGGCTATCTAATACGATAACAGCTATAAAACCTATACGAAACAATATATCTAATGCAATACCACAAATAAATGTGTAATAGTAAATCATGTTAGGTAGGTAATCTTGATTGAATACGATGACGAAGCATGAAGATGGAGTGACATCAGCTTTTATTGATAAGAGCGCAATGACTTGGCATAATACGGTCTGCCAAAATTAACACGTATGTTTATTGAAATGGATAATAAATACGTGGCTCGTTAGGAGAGGGCCAAGTACTGGTTGGCAGATGTCACATGTTTTAGAATTTTTGGTTCTAGGTCATGCCAGTTTCCTCACGATGTTTTCCCTCACCGTTTAGAGAGCAGTGGTGATGAAATAATTTTATACAAAGTAAAGCGTCTGTCTGGGTTCGAACCTACGACCTACAATTCTTTAAGTCGCGGCCGTTAGCACAAGGCCACCACTGCTCAAATTGAAATTATACACAAGTGAACGTGAAAGTGGAAGCTCAAGAATTCCCATCAGGCATGGCTTGTTACCTATAAGATGTCAAAAATCTGAAATTAAGTAAATGGTCGTAATAGCATCTGGGTGGGTGGGGTGTGGAGGTCAGATAGGCAGTCGCTCCATGTAAAATACTGGTATTCAGCTGCATCCGGTTGATGATGAGGATGAATACCAGAAGATGGAAGCCGACCCCATAGTTGGGAAAAGGCTAGGCAGATGATGATGGTCATGTGTCTAGCCTAGGCATGATGATCCTAATAGCATGTAATAGTTTTTTTTTTTTAGTTCAGCAATGGTGATCTTAGGCTGTTTGTTTTAGAAGAGAGTTATAAACTTTAATCATAGTTAATTCAGGATACGTCGTTGTCGTTCGCAGCGTACAGACGTGCTCGTTAGCAATATTTAATAATTACCTACTTTACTTTAATTTCGTACATTACCAACGTAATGCAACTATAATTTTGCTTAGTGTGTAGTTTTAGTGAATAATGGACACGAATTAGTAAAAAATACAAAATGGATAACAGCCCGTCCTCGCCGTCGAAGACGACGTCGCGGAACCCAGCCCTTGAGTCGGTCACGGCTGATGTTGTTTCAACGCCCGAGATTCAAAAATGGATGTCAGCTATTGAACAGTACTTAAATGAAATTTGCTCTATTGCCGCGGATGGCAAACTCAACTCGGAGCAGAAAATGAAAATTTCAACCCTATGCCGTAAAGTAGGATCTGAAACCTCACAAATGGCAGTTCTATATCAGTCGCTCAAGCAGAAAGCCATTCACGCGTATAACGCGGTTGATGCCCTTCAGGAAAAGCGTGACCTGACGGAACATATTTCGGAGCTCAAGCAGACGATCAAGGAATCTGGTTCTGCGGGAAATGCTTTGTTTGCCGATATGGTAAAATGCTTGTAGATTTTTAGCAGTAAACTGTATTTCCAAAATAGTTAGATAGCTTTAGACAAGAGCAAAATTACATGGCGCCGAGGAGATCTTTTGCCTCCTTAATGTTACCAGTGCATATAAACTAGTGCTAGACAAATAAATGTTGCTAATGCAAATAAAATTATTTATGTTTTGATTATTCTCAAACAGTGAAGAAAGGAGCAAATGATTTCATTCGACCGAACAATCAATTTAAGCTCTGTAGCTATTTATCCTAACGATAAATTCGAGTGACGAAACAAAAGACCTATTGCAAAAAATCATTCGCATTTTGCGTGTTATTAGTACGGAGACGAAACATGATGCTGATAAACTCAAGCACTCTGTCCAGCTCTCTACATCCGGACTTACCGCCGACGAACCAAGCAAGCGCAAACCTCGGATCCTGGTTGTAGGTATGCCGACTACTTTAGGTGAAACTGAAGTCTTCAGGTGCATTTATGAACAAAACGTAGCCGACAAGTTTCCAGCAATGCCCATGGAGTCCTTTTTGAGCGTGGTTAAATTAAGCCACAAATCTGGGGAAAAAGATGCGTCGACCTGTAACTACGTCATTGAAGTTACAGCCAATATATGTAAAGCCCTATTATCCCAATTAAGGCTCTTTATAAATTGGACGTCATGCCCTGTCAGGGACTTCACCCTTGTTACCAGATGCTACAAATGCCAACAATATGGCCATGCAGGAAAAACATGCAGAGAGCTGAAATCTACGTGTGGTCACTGCGGTGAAGAAGGACACCCGATGTCAGAGTGCGCGAAGAAAGCTGACATACCGAAATTTGCAACTTGCTCACGCTTTAAAAAACCCAATAACCACAAAACCGGAGATACTGAGTGCTGCCCTGCTAGGAAAATAGCGGAGTACAAGTACATCAACTCTATCGACTACGAGGGCGCCTAGAGCGTCATACCAGACCAGCGAGACTTCCGTGATTTAATGCCTGCTGCTGACTCAACAAAACACTGCACTGGCCTACAAATACTCGATTTTTTTGATGTTTAAGCACATTAGTCGCCCGCAGCAAAACTCGAATAAACAAATTGACTCGAACGTGATTTAATTTTGTGCAATATTGACTTTAACCCACTTACCAGTTTCTGCTGACGCAATATCTTATCATTTGTGTTTATCTAGGTTATAAAGTGCAAGAAACTATTTTTACGCAAACTAAATAATTACGTATATAAGACTTTTTTTTATTTCAATCTTTAAGGTAAATAGTATTTAAGTAAACTAGGTATAAAATAATGAATTAAATTTTTGTAATGTTAAATAATGTTAAGAATTTTATTGTCCTACAATAATTACCATAAAGTATGCTCATGCCGCCTGTGATACAGGTTTATCCTAGTACAGGTATCTAACATTGTTATACCTTTGTAAGTTATTTCTAAGACTTTATGTAAATATTTTACCAATTTAAGACTGAATAAAAATATTTATTTATTATACCTATTATTATTCACCTACTGATGCAATCATTAGGCCTCGGAGACAGGTAAAGCTACTTTTGGACGAGCTATATCTAAGCCATAAGAAGTGGATCCGGCAAGTGATCTATTCTCTACCTTATTTCTTATTTTGGCAGGTTAGAAATGCAGATATAAACCCCGAATTACTTTCTGTAAGAGTAGATACCACATCTATAACTTCGCCTGCGATGCGAGAAGAACCGCGAGCAACAGCTAATCCATTAAAAATGCACAAGTAACTCTGTCTGTCTATCTGTTACCTCGCCTAAACCACTGTAACAGATAGATAGTCTTATATCCTGGCATCTCGACAAGGACATGGGTAGGCTACTTTTATTCCTGGATATTTGTATGCAAAAAATGAATTACAAAATACACGCAGACGAAAACGCGATCAACAGGTAGTCATAATACAATGTTTCCAGCAGTGTGAGCCGCAATAAGTTAAGTATGTAATTGAAGTGGACAGACACCGCGTAGCGCGTCGTTTGTTTGTCATTAAAGTAGCATACATTTGACCTTGTCCGAATGATCTAGGGAATATAGTAGAGAGATACACATAATTGTAATGTCGGTAATGTCATGTTTCAATGATTGAACGAGGTGCAACTAAAGTTACGCGGATATTAAAGTACACGCTTCACTGTCGTCAGTCGTGTCGTCGCGCGTCGCTAGAATTCACTTTGTCGGTGGGGCCAATAAAATACAATTGAACTTTCAAAATATGAACGCAGTTTAGCCAGACATAGGCAGTTTTGAAGAATCACGACTCAATAAGCTTATATAGTTATGAATTAAATAACGATTTTAAAAAAAAAGCTGATGCAACGACTGTTTTCTGATTCACGAGACAAGCATTGAAAATCTGAGTGATATGCAATTATATTCGCTTGACACTGTGATACGATTATGCTCATTTACGTCATGTATCCATCAATTCCATCATGTATCTAATGTACATAATGCTATAACTAGTAAACAATGTAAATAAAGATTCGGCACACTAAACCCTATTTCGGCTACTTACACAGTTGAGAATAAGATACAATAGGTACCATTCTCTCAACTCAAACCCAAAGCTTTTATTTCAATTAAACCATTTACACTGACTTTTGAATTGTCAAGGAATCGGTCAGTTAGTCAGAAAGTTGAAGCTAGTTGCCCATTCCAAAACGTGGACCTCTTTGGAGAAGAACGGGCAAGAAACTCCAAGGACACTCTTAAATCAAGATATTTCGCAAACCTGGTAACATTAGTTCTCTTGGTTAATAAACTATTTTTCCTCCAGAACTCATCATGTTGGATCTACTAGCCGACGTTCTGCAGCCCTACAAGGACATCGTGGGGACCACGGCCGCGGTTGTGACCGTGGGTCAGATGTTCTCTGGTATCTTCATCTGCTGGGATATATATAAGCAGGGAGGCACCAGGGGCATTGGCATCATGCCGTTTCTTGGTGGTATTGTCATGTGAGTATATTGCTTTATCTGGACAATTTGGCAAAGGATGCTGGGACTAAAGAAAAAAATGAAAGAAAATACATTTATTTGCACTAAACGTGACGCAAATAATCAAAATCAAAAGTCATTTATTCAAATTAGGCTGAGAATCAGCAGTTTTCGAACGTCAAAATTTCAAAAGACAGTCCCCCAAAACGTCCGCCCTTCACCGTCGTCGTACAACGTAAACGCCGTGCTTATTAGACTCTGAAGTCACACGTGTCGTATACTATTTTATAGTTTTATAGTTCCTTGTGTAAAAATGGACTACTTAAGTCACAGAAAAGCGTGACTTAAGTGCGGGTTTAGGTCGCACAGTGCTATATAAAAATAACGCAAACAAACCTAAAAATAACAAGCTGGGGGCGCTCGTTTTCAGCGACTGCTGTAGCTAGTTCTAGTGACAGACGAAGGTATAAAATACGAACAACCCCCATCTCTTTTTTGCTTGCTTTACTCTATGATCCTGGAATTTTCAAATAGTAGTCGCAGCCACTCTTCAGAAATGTCTTATTGAAATATGAATGTCGTCCAACTTCCCAGATAGTTAAATAAAAAAAAAAGTGCCCGTTCTCACTGTAAAAAAAAAAAATCTGAGGAAGCACTTCCCTTTCTGACCTTTTCGATTTTTCCTTACAGGAGCATCCTCAACTTAAAATTCGGCTACATCCTCCGCGATGACAAGATGATCCAGGTCAACCTGATCGGTTTGGCCATCAACATCGTCTACAGCATGGTCTACTTCCACTATACTCATGAGAAAATGAAGGTCTGGGCGCAGATAGGTCTTTCTGGAGCCTTCTCTGCTGCACTGATTGGTTATGCCCAGATGGAAGACCCGAAGTTAGTGGAGAATAGATTTGGAAGTATCATCACTGCTTTCATGTTTTACTTGATCGCCTCGCCTCTGTTTGGATTGGTAAGTCTATGTTTTCCATAGTCTTTGTTCTGTTAGCTATACTTCTCATGTTTCATTCTGTATTTGCCCTAAACGGCATATTCGATATTCGTAGGACGTTTCTTACCGTAGGCAGTCTATTACGAGAAACTAAAATAAGACGAAATTACGGCCATCAGTTTTCCTTGACATTTCGAAATAATATTTTTAAGTATGATGCTTGCAATAAGACCTTACCTAAGTACATAATAGATTTATGCATCGAGCATAGATGGGTATACTGCTTTTGCGATTTAGTTTCCGATCATGTAAACCAATATGTGTTTTTGGGAAAACTAGTTTCCGATCATGTTAACAAATATGTGTTTTTGGGAAAACTAGTTTCCGATCATGTTAACAAATATGTGTTTTTGGGAAAAAAGTTTGATACCGTAAAGTTCAGTTTGCACTACAACTTCTAACATTTTCAATAGTATTAGTCGCTCTGAAATTAACTTAATTTACACTTGCATAAAGTTGATATTCGTTGGAAATAACATTTTGATGAAACCTTATTAGGAACAGAAACTACAGAGCGCCTAGTGCTTTACATACCGTTGTAAACCTTGAATGCAGAGTAGGTGTTATCATTCCGAGATACACTATGAGTTGTAACAATTTGCATACCTGATATTATTATTATTATAATCAGCCTCTGATTGTGAACAATGAGTAACCGTCATAGATTACTTTTTGTCATATTTATTTGTAGTGCTTTGATTGGTACAGTAAACGTCTCATACGAACATGACCTTTATCCGATTAACATTAATGTTCATATTCGTATGAAACACTCCCGCACAGCTGCTTAAACAAATATGAACATTATCGTAATAAGAATAAGGTTTATATTTATATGAATTGATTGCTTGACTTAGCAAAGTAAAGTCATAGGGGTGCTCTGAATCTGGCCTCTTATGTAAATATTTTTTTTTTTTTGCAATTAGTATGCTTATAGTATTCTAATTGAGTCTAACTCCCAACATATTACGCAACGGTCATTAAATACATCACGTAGGTACAAATGATGGTAGATATAATATAAATACCTAGTATGTTATCTCATAATGTAATTACAGACACTTATGAACTTGAGTTTATATAACAAATCAGAATATATTAAACACATCGTATGATATAAGTACTTGGTGGCGCAAAAGCCATCACCCTATCGGAAGATGCTATAACTTTCGCAAATGGCGAATCTATCAATTCTACTTTGACATTTGTGAAGAAACACATACAAAATACACGCCATCTAAACATGAATCGGAATAGTTGTTTTGAATCGCCTAATCTCACGTTTTGGCGATTTGCATTGACCGGCAAAATCGCCTGGTTTAACCGTTCCGTTCAGAAGAAACAATCAATTTCCCCGGTTGAATAACGTGTTTTGCGAGGGATTTGCGTTTACGGTAGCAAGCGTCAGTGTGCAGTTTGAAAACAGCTTTAATTTAATTTTGTAATTATTAGAATTAATTTTAATAATTACAAAGAAGTAATTTTAAACATTACAAAAAAAAAAAAAATTACAAAAACATTATTTTAATTTTTTTTTTTTAATTAGTCTTAAAATTAGGTTTAAACAGATTAAGGCGGATCCCGCAGGGAATGTGGCCATGAAATCAAGATGAAATCGACCTTGCCATTGTTGTCTAAACCTATTATAATACTAGAGTTCATACAGTGTCATTCGATTAGAGGGTGTTTAACGACCATAAAATTGATACAGGCTCAAATGTTTGACAATTTGTTGTATGCCAACGACCTCAATATCGGCATAATGTGACCTCTGTTTGTGAATAAATTAAATGGGGTCTCACTTGCGGTGATATCTGATATACTTAAAATCTATATACCTATATAAAAATGAATCCCTATTTCCCTTTGTCACGCCATAACTTGAGAACGACTTTACCGATTTCATCCATTTTTATTTTAAGTTTTCTAATACTTTGTAGAAGGTTCTTACGAAAAAAAAAATAAGAAAGTTGCTTCACGCGGATGAAGTCGCAGACAGAAGCTAGTCAGTTATAAAATAGGGCCCAGTTCTAAACTAACTCTGCTTGGGCGAAACTTAAAAAAAAAAACCCACTTAACACTGTACTGCATAACATCTGCCTACCTCCTTGGGAAAAAGTCATGACTTCAAATGCGTATTTTCTCGTCCTCTGTCAAGGTCGATCCCACTTTTTATATGCCTACAACTGCACTGATATTAATAAATCTGTTATTATGTGTTACAGAAAGAAATAATCAAGAACAAGAGCACGGAGGGCATGCCGTTCCCCATCATCCTGTCAGGGTCCGTGGTGACATTTGCATGGCTGCTGTACGGCATTATACTCAGGAACAAGTTCCTTGTTGTAAGTATTGTCAATCATCACATTACAGCCTGTGTGTCCGGTGAGATTTCCCATCGAAATGACGAACTTCCAACCCCTAGTTAGGGGCTGAATTTAAAAAATATTTCATTAGTGCTCACTTTCGTCATATAAGTAAAGTTTGTGCAAATTTTCATGCTTCTAGACCTAGTGGTTTAGGCTGGGGGGCAATTCCCGTAATTTTAAGAACGTTTTCAGTCTGATCTGTCTCAATCAGTCAAAAATACTTCTAATTTCTCTACATTTTTGATTTTACATTGCTTGTTGCTGAGATGAGACTGCGACTAGATTTTGAATGTTTTTAATTACGGGAATTGGCCTTCTGTGCGTTGTCTGTCATTAAATGAATGAATTTTACACTGAGTCAACGCGTCGGGCTTTAGCTTCTGAATAGAATCCCATGTTGCACGACTGATTATTATGTTTGCTGCGTTTGCAATTTAGCATCCAAACGTGTGAGCAAATATGTATGTAATATATTCTTCAATATGTTGTAGTCATTCTGAAATCGACTTAATTTAAACATATATAAAGTTGATATTTAGTTGTTAACATTTACGAAGACCAAAGAAATTAAGGAAGGACTATGTGTAGATAATTATTTCTAGAAAGGGAGTGACTACCGAGATGACGACTACTACAGAAGTATGGAAGAAAAATACATTTTGCGCCGACCAAAAATAAATTAGGATTATCATACGGGCAGGAAAATAGGTCAGATGGGCAGTCGCTTCGTGTAAAATACTGGTATTCAGCTGCATCCGGTTAGACTGGAAGCCGACCCCAACATAGTTAGGAAAAGGCTAGGCAGATGATGATACGGGCAGGAATATAAGTCTGTGATAATTATGATAAAATTGATATATCTTTAAGTAAAAATAAAATCATTTTGGAAACAAAGATTTAAATATGGAATACTTTCGTTTTCCTTCTGAGATAGGTATTGCCTCTTGCGATTTCTCTGAAATGTCCAATTCTTTGATTTTTATATACTGTTGTAAGGTAGCTAGGTACTTGAATTTTCTTTGCGCCACGTATATTATAGAGGTGTAGATTTTTAATTAATAAGATTAAATATTTCCAATAACCCAATTATTGGAAATGTTCTTAAAACACGTCACATCGTATCGCGTATAAACACGTTACGCTATCGGCGTATCTTACACCAACACGCTATAAATTAGCTTAATACCTTATCTAAACTATCATAGTCGTTTACAGTGATGATAATAATGTCGGAAGTGTGTGTCTATCTTATCTGTCGTTCAATTCTGAAAAACCTCACCGTGAAAACTTAGGTCAAGTGACCTTGAAATGAGCTGTCAATGGTGTCAATCCCTAGCATCAAGTGGAATGACAGCTCGCTTCACCGTGTAATTTTTACAGACAGGCTAATGTTAACCTACATGTGACGTGAGGTATCCCAGGTTAATGCTATACATATTTGAAATCAGAATCAATCAATCAATTTGAACTTTGTCATGTATGACATTGGTCATACATGACAAAGTTCAAATTCTATTGCAACCGAAATTAATGTAGGACCTTTTTATTACAAATGGCCAATCAAAAATCAATTTAGACTACATAACGCTAAAGTAGATAGTTGATTTAAGTGGTGATTTGTAATGTATCATATTTGATATACCTTTTGGCTATTGATCCCCGGACAATGTAGATAATGGCCCCCATTTCCTCAGTTTTGTAAAAGGCAACTTACCCTACGCCTTTCATTTTACAGCGTTATTACACTCACATGATAGAGGTAATATTGTAGAAATTAAAAAATGAGTAACGGTGGAGATCTTGCCGGCTCTTCTCTATAGGCAATGACCAATTGGAACCGTGCACCTAACGTGAGACGTTTCATAAGTGCCCATGTAGGTTTATGTGAAATAAAATATTTTGAATTTCAATAAAAAAAATGAAAATTCATATTGTTTCGACTTTTAATATTATTTTAACTTTTTTTACAGGTACAAAATCTCGTTGCTGTTGTACTTTGCGGATCGCAACTGGCGCTATTCGTGATCTACCCTTCGAAGCCGAAGCGCAAAGAAAGGAAGTTGAAAGCCAAGAAAGCCGACTAAATCAAATAGTTAGGACGAAACACACTGTTGCCTCACTAGTGAGTAGGCCTGGTCTGGTTTTTCTTAGTTGTGTTGTTATGTAAACATTTTTATATGAAAGAAAAATGCACAAAAAAGTGTATTCGACAGCATTTAGTACTCCTAGGGAACATAACACCTTTAAAACGGACACGCAAAGCATATTTTTGTATTATAAAAAAGTCAACTAAGAAAAATCTGACTTTAATGTTAGAATTAGTTAAGAATAGAGACATTGAATGGGGTATGAATTTATTATGCAAGGGCTTCTTAACGCTTTCAGGTAATTTACTTACATTAGTAATGTCCTGAAAAGCCACAATGTAACCATCCCCTTATTTTTGGCTTACGTTATTTTGTTACCCTTAGTATATTTACTGTTTTGTAATGTTGAGGGAGGTATGCTAGATTTTTATATTGTTACTAATATAAGTATAAATAATACAATGTATTGTAAAATCAAAAATAGATATATTATGTACCTTGAATTTGTACTTTCGGTCTTGAGCTTCCATTTGGCATAAGAATCAGTTTTTTTTTTAAAATAAATTTATTAGAATTTGTTTAAGATTAATTGATTATTTTATTCATTTTAATAATGTTGTGTATTTGACCTTTTAACAAGTAATGATAACATTCCAAAGAGACGAACACTACCGAATTTAAAAAATAATTTGGGCCCTTTGTGTTTTTTATATACTTTTTTTTAAACTTATTAATCATATACCTAATCTATTAACTGTGAAGATAACACTTTTAATTATGCCGGTCTAACCGAAACCCGAGTCCAACATAGTTGGGTGAAGTCAACGCTGATAATATCAAATCACTCAATTGAAAATAAGGTATAATTAACAATGTTTTTTATCTTTATTTCTAAATGCTCAACAACAAGTATTACGTTTCTGATTCACATACGATCTCCTTACAAAACGAGTTAACTTCTGTCCCAGCCCAAACCATAGAGCCAGTTACTGTATTTAAAACTTTATTCCGATTATGGTAAAGTTCTTAGTCCCAAAACTGATTTTTGAACATTTCTAAGTACACAATATTCTATTTACTGCAATGGGAATAAAGTTCAAAATACAATAACTAGCTCGATGATTTACATTTGAACCATGTCAGAAGAAAAAGCTTGTTTTGTAACGAGACTGATAAAGTTTAAACGGCTCAATTAATTTACATAAAATAGACGAATTTACTCCAGGTTTCCGAAAGACTATTGAATTTCATCAATTGCAGTCCATTCACAGTTATTTTACCTGTGATTTTGCATCACCGGCAAAATCACAGTGGTCTTTATACTCCTTGTAATAAGGGTGCTGTTGGATTGCTGCCACTAACAAGTCTGTCAAAATCACAATGATTATTATTCTCAATATAACAAGGTTGCTGTTGGGTGGCTGCTAACAGAGGTAAAATAACTGTGAAAGGGCTGTACTGGTTACTGTTTTCAAGTCTCGTGTCAAGTAATTCGATTAGTTTACTGGCTGTGGTATTTCCAACCAGTCATGAGATTTGACAGCATGTGTTGGACACGTTCAACGATCTTTTGGCGCATGAATGACATTGACAGGAGGGCGCTGTTAGTAAAAATTTCTGAAATTTTCACAGAAGTAGTGACAAAACAAGATGGCGGCGTTAGTTCCGACTTTGGTCACGCGCCAAAAGAGCCTTTTGGCGCTGTAGTACATTTTTAGGTCGATGAGAAACCGGGGATCTCTGACCATTTACCTCTTGGGTTATATTTGTGCAGTATACTTAATTTGCTTTGTAGTTAATGGACAGTGAACAGAGGGGCAATTCTCGTAATTTTAAGAACGTTCACAGTCTGATCTCAGTTTCAATCTGTCAAAAATACCCTACATTTTGACAAGTTTTTGACATTTGTTTGTCGCCGAGACGAGACTGCAACTACGTTTTAAATTACGAGAATTGGCCTACAGTGGCCGTGTTTTAAACTCATCCCAATGTGATATCAAACCTGTGAGATTGTGAATCAAAATGAAATAAACTTTTTCATAAATAAATCAAATGTTTTAATTAATACCATTTATTGCTTATTCCATAATAATAATTGTAAATATCTTCAATTTCTTCAAAATACCTCCACCATTCAGGGTCAGGTATTCTTTCCAAGTCTTGATACGGTGACCGATATGCAGCACAAGTGTTTTACTCTTACAAGCACGGATCAGCATCATCCAAACTCATTCGTATTGAAAAGTCGTTGACGTGTGGATCGACTTCTCGCTCTAGGAATGACGCCTATAAAACCACGGTTTGTAGAAAATCAGTGACTGCACATAACGGTCGCAATGACAGCTGTCATGTAAATGACAGCGGCAAAGATTTAAATTGCTAGTTACCGTACATTGAGATGGGAAAAACATACCGTACGCCGCCTCAATAGATAGTCGCGTTTATGTATCGTTTTGGCACCTCTGACACCGTTGTGTCACATAGCGTCTCAATGACAATCAAGTCGAGTGACTGCGTCGTTACGCAGTCACTCGACTTGATTGTCATTGAGACGCTATGTAATAATAATGTATAACACTTTTTTGCGTGACTAAGGACGGTGAGGGCAAATCCAGCGATTTTAATATTTGGGCAGCGGGTTTGACTTTACTGTGTCAAAAACGCTCTCTAGAAAAACAAACCAAGTTACTTTCATAGATAACGTTTCAGTGATGTCAATCACCGGTAAATTGCTGACGCTATGTGCGGTCACCGTTCTAGAAAACCGTAGCTTAAGGACGAGTTTCAACAATGAAACTGAACGCGATCAGGGGGCATACCACCAGCTCTTACAGAAGGGCAGAAGTTGAAGTGCACTGCTTTTTCGTTCTATGACTTAGTGCAAAAAAGCAGTGCAGTTCTACTTCTGCCCTGCTATAAGAGCTGGTGGTAACCCCCCAGCACGTCTAAAGAGCTGCCAGCCAGTGTCATCATAGTTGTGGAAGTTTGACACTGACACCTCTTGAACGCGGTTTAGATGTGCCAATTGCGTTCAGTTTCATTGATGAAATTGGGCCTAAGTGACAGAAAGAAATAGAGATATTTATGTAATAAAATGCCGCCGATCCGTGCAATTCAAAGTGTGATTTTATCTCAAGTAAATAGGACTTTCAGTTTTACCGTCATCATACCAGTACTTGAAGGTCACTGTATAGTCGAGCTCGTAATTGCTTTACTCTTTTCTCTCTAAATGAGAGTTTTCTGAAAAACGTTCACTAGGAGGCAGCAGTGAGACATCAGGTCCGGGCATCTGTCAAAAGCGTCAACCGCCATAATTCCATTTTCATGAAAACCCTCATTGAAACTTCACTAGAGTTGAATGTCACATTGGTCTTGAAGGAAAATTGACTTGACGTACGTGCAAGTGTCATTCAAACTTAGGGTGGTAAAGAAATTACGAAGTTGAGTATACAAGTGACTCCGTATACCAGCCTGCTTATTTCCTCTGAGGCTTCTGCTTGAACGAAGCCACAATGCTGAGCCGCAGCACTGATTCCTTCGTGTCAGTGATGCTCAGCTCGGCCTCAATGCGACCCTTCTCAAAAGGGAATACGCTGGGAAAGTGCTCTGTCGGGGCTGTGATGTTTGTTACACTGTGATAACCCTGGGGATAGAGAGAGGTGGCCCGCCATGAATATTGTAAAAATACTTTTGAGGCCCCGTTTACGGCCTGACACCGTGACCACTCTACGCTTTTTCGACGCTACCCCTCATAAGGATTCAGCCAATACCTACCTATTTGCCGATTTGCAGACCGTAACATATTATTTTTTACTAATGAAAACCGGAATTCTGAAGTTCGCATCCCAACCCTACAAGCAGTACCCCTCGTGCCTCGGAAAGCACATTCGCGGATCTTTGACAGTCGTTACGGATCGTCAGAAGCCCAAATGTCTGACAAGCAGACTTACAAAGGGGTATCGTATTACCCAATAACTGGGTTGTGGAGGTCAGATAGGCAGTCGCATCATGTAAAATACTTGTATTCAGGTGCATCCTGCATTCTAACATAATTGGGAAAAAGCTAGGCAGATGATGAAGTATTGGTTTTACTCACAGGAGGTAAAGGGCACACCACTCCGGCGTTCTTGATTGCGCCTCCGACGAAGGGCTCCTTATTGACCAAGTCACATAACTTGTGAGACAGTTTCACGAAAGAGGGTCGATACTCGTTGTGTAAGAGCTGACTGATGCTTATCGTAACCTGCAATTAAGTGCTGTTTTAGGCATAGTTCGGTAGGCTGCACGTCTATGGTAACAATGCCAGTATAAGCTGGCCTCTTCTATAAAAACTCCGTACTACACTTTAGGACAGCGGTGTTATTACGTATGACTTTTTTTTCCGATCGCAATGGGTTTTATTTTGAGAGTTCACCCATGTGCATTGCGTTATTTACGTTGTTGAGCAGACGAATTTTGCAAACCTATGAAGCAATGGATTAGCAATTCCTTCAAAACTCTCGGATTTTGATTGAAACTGTGTTACGCAAGGGTGCAGCTCAAGTTCAAAGTCAAATTGCTACCACTGACGTGCGGCGGTATTTAATAATGCCTACAAATACAATCAAAGGCAAAAATAAAACCATACACTTAGCAAAATATTGCTCTGGCCTTCGATAGTACGGAACCTTAAAAACATTACACCATATTAGTCCTAACGGTGCAAAAAAAAAAACCCTCAAACTATATCAATCTTGTGAACTGTCAAAATGAAAGGCATTGCTACTGGTGTATTACGCAGTGACCCTGCTGGTCTCTCTTAGGGTGCTCCTCCAGCAGTCTGGATTTATGCCCACTTGATGGCAGTATTAGGCTTGCCCCGTTTATCCCGTATATTACATGGGACTTAAACATAACTGACGAAATGTGGGTGTACATACTAGGGTACACCAGTAGAGCCTAGCCCTACGGGCAATCACAGCCTGCAGGCGTGATGTTGTGTAACAAATGTTTTGAAATCTAACCGTAATATTGTTCGCCCAGGTGTGTTTAGTGGTACCCATCAGATTGATGAAGTACCGTGACCTCCTGCTGTAACGCCGTACGTTCACCGTCGCGTTCAGGTACGCATATATTGGGTTTACATAAGTCATGTCTGCCCTCTCCGGAAGCACCTGCATGCACTGAAATTGAATGAAAGGGTTTTCGATATCTGTGGTTTTCTCCATTAGTTTCGAACTCGAACGAATGTCTTTGTCACGCTTAATCTCGAATTTCGACCTCGCTGTGAGATCATGAGCAGTAAGAAGACCATTCGAGTTAGGATCTAGACGGAATAATCCGATGTAAAAACATGAGAGGCGTTTTTTTCGCAAAATATTAAGTAATTCGTGGCAGTTGATTTAGTTCAATCTCAGATTTTATTCCAGAAAATGCATCAGACTGCATGAAAAGTGAGCTTGTTTTGAACTTTTTAGTTGCGAAGTTTTTTTTATTTATTTTTTCAATCTTTTAGATAAGTAGTAAAAAATATTATTTTTGGAATCGTGCACTTTATTCTGATACCCGACATGTTCCTGACGCAAAAATATTGTTTTTGAAGACATTAGTTTAACTGCAGTGCGATTCTCTAACACCGTGAAAACTTAGGTGATGTGAGCGGGGAGTGAGCTGTCATTCCAATTAACTAATGCTAGGGATTGACACTATTGACAGCTCAGTCTAAACTCACTTCACCTAACTTTTCACGGTGAGATTTTTACTGAATCGATCGGCTGGACTGTAAGTGGTGTGCTTATTGGCGTCTGAAATCCGCCATTTTGATTTTATAGTAATAAAAACCCAGCTTTGAATGACCACCGTGCCACCTAGACGATTGCGATATAGATAGGTACCTACGTGGGAAAAAAACATAACCCTGTCTTAGCTGACGCGCGGTAGGGTAAAAATAAAAACCGGCCAATTGCGAATTGGACTCGCGCACGAAGGGTTCCGGTACCATTATCTATAAAAATCACATCTGTTGTATGGGATAAATAAATATTTATTAACGCTTAAATATTAATTTTATTTTAATTAAATTATCCCTCAGGCATCCAGTGAGGGAGGACATCGCCGTCGAGGTCGACCACGGCGACGGTGATGTGACGATCTGGTAACGTTCGCAGGGCCAACATGGCCAGAGATCGACAGGGAGGTTTGGAAGGAAAAAGGGGAGACCTTTGCTCAGCAATGGGGCAAAAAAACACGTTTGTTGTATGGTAGCCCTACTTAAATATGTATTTTATTCTGTTTTTAGTATTTGTTGTTATAGCGGCAACAGAAATACATCTTCTGTGAAAATTTCAACTGTCTAGCTATCACGGTTCATGAGATACAGCCTGGTGACTGACAGAGAGACAGACAGACGGACAGTGGAGTCTTAGTAATAGGGTCCCGTATTTACCCTAAAAACCATGAAGAAGATTTTATTGTAATATGTAGGTGGTAAAGCCAGAGAACGTGCTCCTTTGGTATTACTACAAAGTAGTCATATTTCCTTAATGTCGATGTTTGTTTGACTCGATTGTTTTTATTTAATTAAATTGACTTAAAAATACTTATCTTCTTTCCTGGTTTTCACAGAACTAGGTGATACAATTCAAGAAGCTCAAATATAGATGCTTGGGCATCGCCATGATTGGTTAATAAACTGTAAGTACTGTTTAAATAAAAAAAAATCTACTTACTTCAACGGTATTCATCCAAGCCAAAACAGAAAATAACAATAAAATTATATGAAACATGATCATTTCCACTAGGTACCTATTCTACTGCCTGAATAGGAAAATAAAAATCACTGTTTATGAAAGTGTTGTAAAACGTTTATTCTAAAAAACAAAACAAAAACTTTTATTATAATGCATTGAGCATATTATAAATCTTATCAATACTAAACATCGACTATTTTTAACGATACATTAAATAGTAAATAACCATGCACCTACTATTTATGATAATTCATGTTTTGTTACAAAAGTAGGTAGAGGTAGTTTAAATTAATTGTCCACTTTGCCAAAGTACTTACCTAGAAAATTGACTATATTGCTTCCCGGTGATACAAATCTCACTGAAAAATACATACATAAAACATAAATATACATACCTACATAACCTCACGGCTTCGTTACATGGGGGTAGGCAGAAACTACAGAACGCCACATGGTACTATCCTGTGTGGATTTAGTACTGACGCACCTATCAGTGCGATTCTGTAACCATCTCACCGTGAAAACTTAGGTGAACTGCGCGTGGAGTCAGCCGTCATTCCAACAGACTAATGCTAACATAAAATCGCGACATATGAGTCAAAAATGTAAACAATAAAGTTCAGTTTACGCTACAACTTCAAACATTTTTATAACTTTATCAATAGTGCTAGTCACTCTGAAATCAACTTAATAACCAATAAAATACAGTTGATATTTGTTTAACTTGAAATAACGTCGGGGCGGACATGGACTAGGGCGTCGCAGCGAGCCTCGGTGGCGAGGAAGGGACGACGGCCGGTCGGAACTCGTACTTTCTGAGATTAGTGGCTTTACTACTCTCCTGGAGAAGGGTAGTGGCGTTGTCGGGGATAGTAAGGTTTGGATCGGTCGAGGAATCCTACTTTTGCGGGAGCGAGTGTATGCGGGCGGCCGCTGCAATCAGGGGATTGAGGTGCTTTGTAGCAGAGTCGAAGAAACGCTTGGCGAGGCGAGGATATGTCCTCCTAGGGTTAAATATTATAAATTGTTACTTAGTCGATCCGTTCTTGATCGATGAAAACCAATACTTATAATTGTGCTACTGCTGAGATTTAGGTCGTGGGGTCGATTCCCCATTCCGGCAAAGTGTTTTTGGTTTTTCCATCTGGAATTACTCAGTAACAGCCCGGCTCTGGATTCGTGCCCGGTTGATGGTTATATAAGGTCGCCCCTTATTACATGAGACTTAAACATAACAGACGTACCTACTACTTTATGTAGATTCACCTCTGCCTAACACTTCGGGAAATCCAGGCGTGATATTATGATGCTGTGTAATCTAAACACTAATAATAAAGCTGAAGAGTTTTTTTGTTATTTTGTTTGTTTGTTTGAACGCTCTAATCTCAGGAAATATCCAGAAGGATTTGAAAAAATCTTGCATTTGATAGCCCAATTCATGAGGTACTTCCAACTTCCACAATGGAAAAGGTGGGCTTTGATTAGTTGATAATTGATTCTTGATCTATCTTCGACCAAGAATGTGATCGAAGATTGATATAGTATAAATGTAATGATTAAAGTTGACGCATCAAAAAGTTTTTACTTCTAAAAGTAAATAAGTATTGGCTGTTAGTAAATCTGTATCTTGGGATGACATTTTGTTACCAATATAATGACATTTTCTATATAAAAACCGGAACCGAAAGGTGTTCTGGATAATTTATTTATTGTACATTTATTTTAATTTGATTAAAAATCTTTTGGAAAAATTCATGTAGAAAAATACAAGAATACTTTTTAGAATAAGGTAAGTTTATATTTTTAGAGTACCACCAACGAGACATAGGGAACCTTGGCCATTTAGACCATTGTCGGCCTCAACTGGTCAGTCGGCCGGTCGTGAATGTTCGCATCACCATCGGAGCTGCTGCTGTCAAAATTGCGGCCACGACCACAACCGGTGTTGGTCATGGCCGATTGTGTGTCCGGCCAGGTCCCTTAGGCAGGGCGCCCACGAGCAACATAGTTGCCCAGCAACTTTTTTTGAAGTGAAAACTTCTTTAGCGGCGTTGTGCACTTTTTTGGTATGGGTAAAAAATGTTAAACTCGCGTCAGGACACGTGACCTGATCGAAAATTTGGAAGACGGAGCTCGCGTCAGAACATGTGACCTGATCGAAAATTCGTAAGACTGAGGGAGAAAGAAAGAAAAACGTTTATTTGGACACAGTTCGTGAAACACAAAATACAAAATTAATAAAATAACAAAAAATGTTTCAGACAACAATAGTGTGTGCCTCACACGGCTGCGCCAAAAAGGGTAGACCGCATTCCAAAATATCAAAAATGCACAACGTTAATATTCAAGTTTTCACTTCTGCCGGCACTCCCGGAGTGCAACCCGTTTTTTTCTGTGTCGCTGTCTTCTCGCCGAGATTGGACATAGATATACGCACACAGGAGCGATAGCATCGCTACTTTTTTGTTAAATTTTTGACAACTGGCTAGCCAGCAAGTTTCTTCTTGTCGCCGTGCCCGCACTTGCATTGCAACCAATAGATGGGCGACAGTTGCGTCCAAACCCGCGGACAAAAATGTCTCCCAGCTGTCGCGTCGCTACATGCGCGCACTTTCATACAAACCAGACCAATTAGTTGCGAAGGGAAACGTTGCTCGTAGGCGCCCTACCTAGTCATTAGGACGTGGACATGGCCTGACTAACATCACGCCAGGACCTTTAGGAGACGAACAAAAACAAAAACTGTCAGAATGAATTCTAAGTGAAAACAAAATAATAGCACAGGCAGGCGATGCGATGCGACGGGGTGGGTCGGGGAACAAGAACCACGCGGACGAAGTCGCGGGCAGGAGCTATCGGTGATATAAGAAGGTATATAATTAACTGCTGACAACTCGACAAAATGTGGGGCTGATGTTTTTTTCTCAATTTCTCTTTTCACATGTGGCTTGTGGCGAAACGTGATTGCATGCATCAGCTCTGGCTACCCATTTGGCAAATAATACAGGCGCGATGTACAATACTGGTTTTATATACATTTAGGGGTTTATTTATAAAAGTTGCTTAAAGTTTAGTAGTGATTAGCGACTGTTTAACCGTACATTTTTGACGTTTAAACGTTACTTAACTTTAATCATCGTTTATAAATAAACCCCATAAATGATAACGCTTAATTTCAGATTACAATGTCTTTGGCACGATCTTTATTGAGAACTACCCAAAAATATAAGTTTGTTTGCAATCCGGTGGTGAGTTGAAACATTTTCTTCATTGACTTAGATGTTTGTTTTTAGTTTCCAGTAGAGCGCAGGATATTATTTTTAACCCCTGATAAAAACAGAGGGGTGTTATAAGTTTAACGTGTGTATCTGTGTGTTTGTCTGCGCCATCGTAGCTCCCAAACGGCTGAACCGATTTTGCTTTTTTTTTTGAGACTAAGATCAGGAAGTGGCTAAAAAAAGAGTAGATAGGTACAATACAACTGCGAGGCTCATATTTACAACATTGGCCTTGAAACTGTATGGATTTACTGACGCTGAGGAGAAGAGCATTCAAAGTATTTCAAAGTATAAACGTTCATGAATGGAAAGACGACACAATGTAGACGCCCTTAGGTACTGATGATCTCTATCCAACTGTAAAAAGTCATTGACAGCTTCATCCACCTCGAGGAGCCCTAACATTAGTCACTAAGTAGCTAGTAATTTTGCTCATCATGTAAAATTTTCCAGTACCAGCTAACACAACAGAAGGACGCATCCTCAACAGCAGAATCGTTCCTTTGCGGCGCAAACGCCAATTTTCTCGAAGCCCAGTTTCTGGAGTGGTCTAAATCTAAAGGATCGGTAGATTCAGTAAGTTAATCTGAGTTGGCTAATGATGCACAGTTTTAAGAAGACCAGCGTAGTAATTGTGTAACACACTCATTGCTACTGTTGCAATGGTTTTCATTTTGACAGTTCAAAAACATATTTTTCGAATATGAAGCAACGGATTTGGATTACGGAAATATCCTTCAAAATCATTCAGATTGTAAGTGAAGGTGTGTCACGCACTTAGGGGTTCTGGGTGGACCTACTAGACACACGGCCTGCTCAGCAAATCGCAACCTGCAGTGAGATTCTGTAACCATCTCTCCGTGAAAACTAAGGTGAAGTGAGCGTGGAGTAAGCTGTCATTCCAACTAATGCTAGGGATTGACACTATTGACAGCTCACTCTAAGCTCACTTCAACTAACTTTTCACGGTGAGAATCAGAAAGAAAGACAGAATCGAACGGCTGTACTCTATAATGACAATACTCAATCATTTATTGCATTCCACAATGTACATAATTATATGCTTAGGTGGTAGTAAACATTTGTTGTAAGAATCGTGGGGCCTGTACTTAGTAGTAGTGCGGTTGGTAGGCGTCGGAGACTCCCTTGTGCGGTTAGTGCTCAACGACAGAGGCAACAGCAGCCGTCGACACGCGTCGACAACGTGCCGCCTAGTGTGTATGAGCATTATTAGTTAAATTCGATTTAAAGCAGCGTCTACGTTTGTGGATCTTCTATGGTGTAAATTCTCCGCACAAAGTGACATTACTACAATAGTCACGCTTTGAGGACGAGTGTCCTGGCAATGTCTTTGTGGTGCGTACACACGAGAGCACACGTGTGGACACGTGTGGAAAGCTGCAGTTGTCTCTGCCGTTGAAATGTGCCGGTGCCGCTCGTGTGTATGCGATCGCCTCGGAACGGATCGCTGTGTGATATCCGATTTTGCCAAGTGGTTACTAGTTCACCACGGCCCACGTTGTCTTACATAAGAATATTTTATTCTTTGCAGTCATGGGATGGATTCTACGATAGCCTCTGCGGTCCAGCGTTAAAGATTGAGGAACTGCAAGATGATTTTAGTCCAAAAACAGTCAGTAAGTAGAAAATAATTTGATTTAATTGTTTTTATGCAGGGGTGGATCCAGCCTTCGAGTCAGGGGGGCATTGGCGTAGTTAGGGATTTGGTCCCCCCAGAGACAAAATGCCCGGGGCAGCAAAACAAAATAAGCCCCCTCCCCCGGTCTTCTCATAACATTTTGCAAAAAAATAATAAAGACAAGTATAATGTGCGTAATTATAGGGACTATACCTACACCATGCGCCTCACACCCGGAAGGATTTTTTTTTTTCAGGGAGGTGCATTTTCATCTCCTCAATATGCTATTTAGGATGCAAGAGCGAGCTAGGCAAACTCAAATTTTGCTCAATTGCTTTATGTTGGTGTAAGATTGGCCGATTTCAGTAAGCAATGCGTCACAGCTGTTAATTTAAAAAAAAAATGTAAATTGTACACCACAGACTACCTACAATATTCGTCTCTCCTTAATTTTAATCCATCCAAAGGTTGTCTTTAAAAGATCGCTCTTAACGATAAGACCGCCCATTGTGTCACCCTTTGTAAAATGTATTTACTTATGTTCTGTAATTTATATCATCATAAAGAGTATTCTATTCTATTCTATTTACAAAACCGAAGTTACGTTCTGTCATTTATATCATCATAAAGAGTATTCTATTCTATTTACAGAACCGAAGTCGGGTTCCGACTCGGATGGTGACTTCAAACAAAAAGTTAAACTGAATATGGCTGTCGCGGGCTTAATTCGGAGTTACCAGGTAAGTGGGTACCCGACGGACATTATGTATCTACTCCGGGCAAGTTTTACATCCCTAGGAAAAAAATTATGCTTTTGTCTAGAATTAATTAAAGTTGTAGGCTTAGCTATGCATCGCATGAGCTGTGTACCTAACGGATCGGCATCGAAGTGCTGAGCCGATTCGATTACGTGCCTTCATTGCGCTTGGGAGCCTTGGGTGGATGACGAGCCAACGAAGCGAGGTGATAGCGATCCAGTCCTCTGGCTGATATGTGTAAGATTTAGTCATTGTAAAATGAAACAACGCTTTTTTTGGTTTGACGATAGTTAGCGCCATTTTAACGTATACGGGTGCGCGAAGTGGACGTGAAACAACCCGCCCTTAGTCTCTAGAGGCTAAGATACAATGATGTACGTACTTAACTGCTGGTTCGATTGCTTCAGTGCTCAACTGTGAAATGAAGCGAAATCTATTCGCAAGCGACGCTGAATGTGTTACCGATAGGGATGGGCCGAAATTCTTTTCACTTTCGGTTTAACCGCCGAACATTCGATACTATTAAAATAACTCGAACTGTTTTGACTAAAATAATAAATCTAAACCAGTAAAATACAATTTGACATATAAACAATTATCGCCAAAAAATGTTAAATTAATCTTATTACTTCTGGCACTTATTTAAAATTTACCAAGGGCGCGTTACGGAACAAAAGCAGCAAGGATTCTGCGTTATCTCGCAGGAGTGTTACGTTTTTGTTTGTAGATATAAATTTTCTGCCTCTGAGAACAGTCACTCAGAATATACGGAGCTTCCAGGGGGCGATAAAAATATACGATAACTTGTGATTATTCTTAGCCCACCCATAGCCACATGGACATTGGCCTTTAGGCAGCAAAACAACTTTCAGAAGTCTATTGTAGTTCGAGATAATTGCATTATTTACTTTGTTGAGTAGACAAGTTTTTCGAACATGTGAAGTAATGGATTAGCAATATCTTCAAAATGATTCAGATGTGTTACACAATTAGGGTGCAGGTTTCTACTATATTGGGAAGCTTTGCTGCTGCCAGTTACTCGTAGCGGCTCCAAAACGTTTCGTATATAGCTTCGTTGTTGGACGCGTATTGTTGCGCGGACGATGGGCGGGCTGTACGCACTAATAATTCAAGTGAGCGTGTTAGCAAGATTCGACGTGGACTCTCGAGAACGCGCGTTGAAAATAACCGAAGTTCGGGAGAACTTTTAATTTTCACCGAATGTTCGGCCGATGTTCGTATTCGTATTCAAGCCGTGTTCGGCTAATCCCTAGTTACCGATGAGAGTAAAGCTTTAAACATTATTGCTACAGGCTCGAGGTCACCTGCTCGCGAAGACAGATCCCCTTAGCCTGACGATGCCAGCCAGGCTCCTCGCAGATCAGAACAAGAGTCTGTCTCTCGACACCAAGGGAGTAGAGACCCTTATAGTAGCGCGGGAGTTGTGCTCGGAGTTGGGTAAGATTCAATAATTTAATATGACATACATCACACATGTCATTATGGTAATGAGCCCAGAGGATTTTTGAGCAAGCATACGCAGGTTGAAAGTTGATCAGGAGTCTACTTTCAGATTTCAAAAATGGACGAAAAATTACGTGATCAACGGGGCTCCGAAAGCCCCGTTGAATAGCAAAAAAGAAATACACAACACTTCAGTTCTTATAATCTTAATTATTGGGTTAAATTTTAAATTATTATCGGTTTTTGGTATGACGTGTGCGGCCTAATCCATAATGACTATGATGAAATCTGATGAAGACTTTGAAAACTCAGATTTGGACAATTTTTTAAAGGATATTCAGGTTGAATAAAAGGTATTCAGTGCAATTGTGTTACATGTTCCTGATAGTGAATGAATACAATATTAATCTGAATGATTGATGGAGCCTTTTGGAAAAAATGACGAAATGTCATTAATTCAGACAAGTACCCAAATTCGGGAAAAATTAACGTGTATTTTCTATAGCAGTTTTGTATGAATTATTGAAATTTGGACAGCACAACGTCTGTTGGGTCAGCTAGTAGATCAGATATATGTTGTTGTTGTATGTTGTAACGTTTCCAATTTTTGCTCTACCATTCAATTGTTTTCACACTTCGTACAATCAGAAATAAACTTACACTGGTTATTGTAGCTTGATATGTAGCCGTGCGTACTATAAAACAATATTTGAAACTAGAATTATGCATTATTTCTTAGGTGAAAAACATATGGACATGACGTTCACACTGCCTGCAAGAACTGACATTGGAGGCAAAGAAACCTCATTAACACTCAGGTAAGATGAGATAGTCCATTTCAAGGTTATCCATTGATTATTACCAAACAGCCTGTATACCTATTGATTTATTTCTCCATCTGATTAGGGAGATAATCCATCGTCTTGAGGAATGTTACTGTCGGTCCATTGGCATCGAGTACATGCACGTGTATGACATAGACCAAGTTCAGTACCTCAGGGAAAAAATGGAGAAGCCAGGAGTGTTCGAGATGACCAAGGAGGAGAAGAAACAAATCATGCGGCGGCTCACTAAAGCTGTGTTGTGAGTGTTTGTAACGACTAAGTAGTTTGCCTCGCCTGACACACCGCCGACGAGGAAGCGACTAGCTATCGATTTCGAGCGAACGATTTTCTAGCTCAAGAAACTTAAAAGATTGTAGGTCTCGTGTAAGTTAAAGAGTTACATATTTATATTAATCGTTGATCGCTGACTGTAGTCGCGGCGTTAGGCGTCGGCGACGGATGTCGGCGAGCGGCGACGGCCTCGCGTCTCAGGGCCTCGCAAAATGGTTTTACAAGTTATTAAAAGTTTAGTTATTCGTAATAAAGTTATTTCATCATTGATTCTGATGTAGTTTGGAAAAGTACTTCGCGACAAAATGGCCTGCTGAGAAGAGGTTTGGGCTGGAAGGCGGCGAGAGCATGATCGCAATGCTCGAAGAAATCGTTGACACCAGCACGCGCCTCGGCGTGAAGTCCATCGTTATGGCCATGCAGCATCGAGGTTACTCTACCAATATTAAACATAGCATAACGACACGCCCGTATTCCCCGAACGGTTAAGCAGTACTTAGGTATAGTACACACACATTTCGCCAGATTTAAGTCCCATGCAACAAGTCGCGAGCCTATAGCCATCAACCGAGCACAATACCAGACTCAGAGCCACTATTAAGAAATTCCAGATGGAGAAACACAATAACACTTTGCCGGACCTCGGAATCGAACCCGGGACCACAGATTAGCGTTTGCCGACTACTTTTACCGAACAACGAGGCAGTGACTTATAATATAGTTAGTCCGACCACAGTTGGATGTTGATGTTAATCTTCCCACCACGGGAAGATGCAAATTTAATATGTATTAGCATCCCCCTTGTCAGAAATAGTGAGGCTTCTAAATAAACTTGTGCGGATTGGTATTCGTCGAAGATACTGAAGGTAGTTAAGGCCGGTTGTTTCAAACGGTTGGTTAACGTAACATACGTAAGTACTCTATGAACTGTACTAAGTTTTGTCAAATGGTGTACTATATTTTAAGAAAGCCGACCGACTTAGTTTTGTTGACTTACCTTAACCACCACCAGGACCACTAGCAGTAAACTGATACGCAGATTTGGATCCTTTAGGAAGCCGTTTTTGCGTTGAGGATATAATTATAATGTCGTCTGAAAACATCAGAAATTAATTTAAAGTTGTCTGCCACTTTCGAATCTACTTATTCAGTATCTTATGAGTGACTTTCATTCAGGTCGTCTAAACATGCTGGTGAACGTGTGTCGCAAGCAGCTGTGTGACGTTTTTGCTCAGTTTAAGCCGATGGAACCCAAGGAAAATGTGAGTACTGATTTATCATTGGTTGACGACTTTCTCAGAAGCTGAGAACATTCCTGCATTTAAGTACCGGGATCGCTTAAAGAAGATTGTGTGTCAAATTATATATCTTAAACATCAAGATTCAAGCCCGTAGCCCCTCTATAGACAGGTGTGTGCATAAAACAAAGTTTGCTCGAGCTAGCGAAAAAAATCCTGTACTTTAAATGATCTAGGAGTTGAACCCAGACCAACGATTTGATGAGGTTGTGGCGGCATCTACATCGCCACATGCGAACTACGCATTATACTGACGTCACGTTATCCAGCATCGCGCAAGCAGAGTATTTTATCGCGTAACTAGCATATATTATTATAAAATTATGTCGCAGACGGATTGTCGACTGTCGGATTGCAATTGTTTTAAATTATAACCACTAATCGCTAGTAAAACAAATAGCGGTTTTGTAAAACAACGGATTCGACAATCCATCTGCGACATATACAACATCTCGACATAAATCGACGGGCAGTTGCCTACCAGACACAACTCCCGTCTGATCCTCCCTTTTCTATGGAGGATAAGTGAACTTTACACCCTGTTCCTGATGCCTATACTACTATACATACTATCTTTTACCGACAGGTATCCGGCGACGTAAAGTACCATTTGGGCACATATATCCACCGGTTCATCCGGCGGACCAACAGGTACATAAAGGTATCGATGAGCGCTAACCCCTCTCATTTGGAGGTCGTGACCCCCGTCGTGTTGGGCAAGGCTAGAGCAGAGCAGTTCTGGAGGGGTGACGACAACGGAGACCAGGTCAGTTTTATTTATTTTATACTACAACCCGCTCCTCGGGTTCACAAAATATCGCGATTTATGTATAAAAACCCATTGTGAAGTTTTGAAGATCTAAGCGGTCACACAGAAAAACTTAGTAGTTAATGTTTTTCGTAAACACGCTACGCAAACATTCTATGCTACGGAGACAACGGTTACGCTATGTCGTAAACGTCAGCTAGGCTACGCCGTAGACGTCGGCTAGGCTACGCCGTAGACGTCGGCTACGCTACGCCGTAGATGCCGGTTACGCTACGCCGTAGATGACGGTTGCGCTACGCCGTAGCCTTCGATTACGCTACGTCGTAGACCTAGGCTACTCTACTCCGTAGACTTAGGCTACTCTACTCCGTAGAAGTCGGCTAGGCTACTCCGTAGAAGTCGGCTAGGCTACGCCGTAGACGTCGTCTAGGCTACGCTCTAGACGTCGGCTACGCTACGCCGTAGACGTCGGCTACGCTACACCGTAGACGTCGGCTACGCTACCCCGTAGACGTCGGCTATGCTACCCCTTAGACGTCGGCTACGCTACGCCGTAGACGCCAGCTACGCTACGCCTAGATGTCGGTTACGCTAAGCCGTAGACGTCGGCTACGCTTTGCCGTAGACGTCGACTACGCTTTGCCGTAGGCGTTGGCGACGCTACGCCGTAGATGTCGGTTACGCTACGCCGTAGATGTCGGTTACGCTACGCCGTAGACGTCGGTTTCACTACGCCGTAGACGTCGACTACGACAGTCGATCGTGGATTGTCCCTTACGATTAATGGAAAGCTAAATTCGTCAATTTATGATCTTGGAAGTTTTTATTAAACGGTCAAATTCTAGTAGTCCAGGTTATATAGGATTACGTGAAAGATTATATGGCTACTAGGAGTGCGACTAATAGGGAAGTATAATAAGAAAAAGAAAGGTGGCGCCGCCGACCCCAAATACATTGGAATGAAGACAAGAGAATGATGGTCAAATCCTATAATGTAATCTGACAGGTGATGGCGATAGTCATGCACGGCGACGCGGCCATGTGCGGGCAGGGCGTGGTGTACGAGTCGTTCACGCTCAGCAACCTGCCTGCCTTCACCACCCACGGCGCCGTGCACATCATCTGCAACAACCAGATCGGCTACACCACCGACCCGCGCTTCTCCAGGAGCACCCCTTACTGCTCGGGTATGATAAGGGAATGCATTCTCGAGTATAGATTGACCATTCGAGATCTCGTTTTCGAGATCTTGATTTCATTAACTTTTTGAAATAATGCGTTTTTTTTAATTTACTTATTTAAAATAAAACCTATACCTGCTTTGGGTATTCGTGTTATATTTTGTTTATTAAAAAACATTAATCGAATCCCGAGACAAAAAAAAAATACTTTCATCTGCGCTACGCATACATAACGCAACAAATCAACACACCCATCATGCACACTATAAATCCGTATATATTATAAATCCAATCATTATTATATTGCAAATTAATGGCTTCTCAAGAAACATAGTGTGCTAAGACGCGCGCACTTAGACTCGAAATCTCGTTCGAGATTTAAAGATCGAGATTACCTTACCACGGGATTTAATGTCGAAAAGAAAGCCTTGAGCTTTCTTTTCGACTTAATAATTAACTAATAATTATTGGATATATATATCGATATTACATTCCCTAAGTATGTTGCCATCACCCCGTCACTAAATGTGTAACTAGATTACAGTCTATGATCGTAATAGACCGTATTGAACCGATTTTATACTTCTTTTGTGATTTTTCTGATCTAGATATAGCAAAAGCCATCGACGCGCCAATTTTACACGTGAACGGCGACGACGCAGAGGCGGTGGCTTACGTGGCGCGTGTGGCCATCAACTTCCGATGCAAGTTCAAGAAAGATGTGTGCCTGGACCTGGTCTGCTACCGGAGACATGGCCACAGCGAGGAGGACGAACCCATGTTCACGCAGCCCTTCATGTACAAGAAGATCAAGTCTATGAAGACTGGTTAGTTAATCAATTGCCGTTTTCCCCCATATTTTACTTCGGTTTATTTGGTCTCTTTTAAGGTCCAACAATATTTGAGTCTAACAATGCAAACAAATGTCTTTAGAAACTTAAAAGTACTAATGTCTGATTGCAGTGGATCAGCTGTACGCAGACAAGTTGAAAGCGGAAGGCATCTTCTCCGACTCCGACATCAAAGGATGGGAGAAGGAGTACGCGGACACGCTCAACAGTCACTTTGATCTCGCTAAGAAAATAACCAAGCTCAGTATCAGGGAGTGGATCGATACGCCCTGGACTGGCTTCTTTGAAGCTGTAGACCCTAACAAGGTGCTTCCCTGAAATGTTATCCGCTGCAAAACTGAAGAGTTTGTTGTGTTTTTGTTTGAATGCGCTAATTTCTGGAACTACCAGTCAAATTTGAGAGACTTCCATATGATAGCCCAAATCTTGAGAAAGGTTATAGGCTGTTTAACATCACGCTACGACCCCTAAGAGCCGAGCAAAAAGTTTTCTGACGTTTTTCTTTTTGCTCGGCTAAGCGAATACGAAGACATAACGGGCTCTGCGCAGCGACACGGCGCGGCGGTGCCTTGAAGACTGAAATTTCACGCCGACGAAGTTGCAGACAGAAGCTAGTGTAGAAAATAGATTATATAAAGTCGGAAATCAGTGCAAACTACCTGGCAACGAACTCTTTTAGTACTGAGTCTCACAATCTCTGCCATTTTTTTTCAGATTGAAGAAACGGGAATATCTCAGCTATCAATAAATACCATAGCGAATCATTTCACCACGCCACCGGAGCCGTGGGCTTTCGAGGTCCACAAGGGTATAACTAGGATGCTGAAACTCCGAGAAAAAATGGTTTGTCTATTTTATGGCTGAAGTTAGTTACTTGGATGTGTTTAATTTATCTAAATCTCTCATCGTGGATGGGCAAGATAAGGTGGACCAACGATTTAAGGCTAATTGCGTATCACACCAACAATAGCTTTGATTTTGACAGTTCAACAACATTCATTGCGTTATTTACGTTGTTGAGCACACAATTTTTTCGAACATATGAAGCATTGGATTAGCAATATCCTTCAAAATTATTCAGATTGTGGTTGATAGTGCGTGCGTGCGTGTTGAGTTGCGTAACAACACAATTAGGGTGGAAGGAATTCGCTGGATGCGGGACGAAGGGACCGATCGTTGAAGTAGTGCATAGGAGCGGCAGCGTCCCGTCCCCCTTTGACTGGATGATGATGATACTGTTTATGACTTCAATGATGATGAATCTCGTTTAGCAAATGGTTAATTAGATAGGTTGGTATGTGTGACGTATAGGTGCAAGACGGTATCGCGGACTGGCCGATGGGCGAGGCGCTGGCGTACGGCTCGCTGTTGCGTGACAACGTGCACATTCGCTTTACCGGCGAGGATGTGGAGCGCGGCACTATGGCGCACAGGTACAGTCACGAAATCATCAATAAAATACCTTTCATTTTAAACAGGTTTTTGTGTAAATTTATTTTCATTTCCATTATTCCAGTTACATTTAAAAAAGACATTATAAATTTATATAATAGTAGCGCTGATCACGGAGCAAATACAAAGTATTTGCTCCGTGGCCCTGATACTGGTATCAGGAACAGGGTCCAAGCTCCCGGTGGTCAGGGCTCCTGCCTGAGAGTCGCCGAGAACGTGCCGTCTCCAGAAGTACCGCTTTCTGGAATAAGCCCTTGATCCAACTATCTAGCGAGAGTCTCTCAGATGTTGCTCGAGGCTCTTTTCAATTATACCATTGGCCGTCACGACATATCGCCACGATGTCTGCTGTATTCACATCCCACATGTCGACAACCTCGTGGGCTAGGTCAGTTTGCTTAGCTTTCTCAACTTTCACGAGGTTCTTCGTCATGCGGAACAGCTACATCCACAATCGTTGCGCGTTGTTCTGTTCGATTTATTACCACTATGTAATAGTGACATAGTGGTAATAAATCTTATTAAATTGGCAGTAATAGTCTGTGATGATAGATCGACCCCAATATAAAGTGAACGTATAATATTAGACTTGCTATTGGTGAGGCCATGTGTGTTTGCTTTGTATATACATTTTATAAGTGGCATGTATATTGCAGGCACCACGTGTACCACCACCAGGGCGTGGACGGCGCCACGTACCGAGTGCTGGACACGCTGTATCCCGACCAGGCGCGCTACTCGTTACATAACAGCTCGCTTTCCGAATTTGGTAACAATATCGACTAAGGGCTGATTTCTCAATCGACAGATATGTTTTATTCGTGGAATAAAATTGACGTCTGACAGATTTTGTATGGACGAACTGTCAAAAATTTAAAATTATTCTTCGGATAAAATTATTTGGCGTTGGAAAAATCAGCCCTTACTTATATAAATATTGCAATACTCTTTTTTGTTCTAAGCAAATTGCAGTCGACTATTATTTAAACGGACCGATAAGTACCAAAATAAGCTCAAATTCGCATGCTTGCGGTCAGAGAATAGGTGCCTAATAACATTGCCTACATAACATAATTATGGCCTATAATGTTCCCGCTGCTGGGACACAGGCCTCCTCTCAACGAGAGGGAGTGGGCCGTAATCTACCGTGCGGACCCAGTACACATATCTTCGATTTTTCGGTTCTACGACATGGTATCTTCACGATGTTTTCCTTCACCGTTTTCAGAGCAGTGGTGATGAAATAATTTACACAAAGTAAAGCGCAACCTACGAGTCGTAAGTGGCTGCTAGCCCTGGAGGGCCACCATCACTGTTCTCATTGCCTACAACATTATCATTATTTCATCCTGTGCGCTATTTCGTCTCCAGGCATTTTGGGTTTCGAGTTCGGCTATTCGTACTCAAGTCCGAAGTTGCTCTCCATGTGGGAGGCGCAGTACGGTGACTTTGCGGACACGGCACAGCCTATGTTTGACACGTTCATCGCGAACGGTGAGAGCAAGTGGGTGAGCCAGTCCGGCTTGGTGGTGCAGCTGCCCCACGGCATCGATGGCGCTGTGAGTATACTACTAACACTAAAGCTGAAGAGTTTGTTTGTTAAAACGTGCTAATCTCGGAAACTACCAGTCTGATTTAAAAAAATCTTTTTGAATTTGATAGCTCAACTCATGAGAAAGGCTAGGCTAAAAACGACAAGCTAGGTGCAAAAACAGAAAGTCGGAAATAACCCTAAGTGAAAATTAAGTAATAGCACGGGCAGGCGATGCGATGCGATGGGGTGGGTCGAGGAAACAAAAAGTTTCACACGGACGAAGTGGCGGGCAGGAGCTAGTTCCTTTTAAGACCGCAGATCGAAAAGAAAAATCTGCGGTCTTATTGCGGATTTTTAAATAAGGGTCATCGCACATCTGACAGAAGATATGTCGCGTATCGCGTAACGCCAGAACGGACAAGTAGACAATAAAACATTCAACCTTACACGCTCAATCGATGATCATAGTGCGTCGAGCGTATGCATCTTCCGTCAGATGTGCAATGCGACACGAACACAAAAAAGAACAAGTCGACGAAGCTTCTTAAATAAAGATTTTAAAAAGGCATTTCTTCTGTTGACAACGATGCGGACGAATTTTTTGATGCCCCACAATTATTTCCCTTCCTCTTTTATATACTTGTACATATTATCCAATGCAATTACAAAAATATGGATCTCAATTACAAGAAACATAGAGGCCGGTCTACATTGTAGTCCTCTTTAGTTTAAGGGTCTTGAAGTGCGTGGCATATTACCTACCAGTCCGCCATTTTGTTTTGTTCAAAATTGCGGCCGCGCATAAAAGGCAAACATAAAACATTTATTTCTGTTTGTATGCCAGGCTCCATATAAAACCTTCAATTACCTTTGGCCCTGGCGGCCCGAGCTGGTGGCTGGCTGGTGGCTGGTGGGCTGGGCCGGGCGGGGACACACGGACGCAGTAATATTTTCGATGTTCTAGGGAACATCGAAAATATTCCTGCGTCCGTGTGTAACAGGTTGTTCACCAGAATAAAAAGCCACGATTCCGTTTTTTCACTGTCAGGGTCCCGAGCACTCTTCAGGGCGCGTTGAGAGATACCTGCAGCAATGTGACGACGACGAGGATCACATTCCGGACTTGGACGACAAGCAGTTTGAGTGTAAGTCTTCTATCATAGATACTACATCGGTCCTTGATAATTCCAGGGGGTTTACTCCGAAGTACTATCGGCCAAATGTTCGGCCCTTTCCTGCTACGAAGTTACTATTTGGTTCAGTCGGTCCCAATCCTACACTCCTACACTCTTTCGAATATTGACTATGGTCCCGACCCAACTGAGCCGATCCGAACTTTTTTCGCATTTTTCAGTAATATTCGGTTCGGCCATGTGTCGGTCCGTCCGATCCGAACATTCGCACTTTGCACTTCGGAGTAGACCCCCTGCATATTCATTTCACAAAAGCTGAAAAGCAATGCTATATTATATGGAAAGGGAGACAAATATGATACCCATAATCACAGCAATTAACTCCTCTAACTCTTAATGCACATATTTATCCACATAATATGTAATTTACAATGGGTAGCACTATTGAAAAAATTATAAAAAGTTTGAAGTTGTAAAGAAAACTGAACTTATCATATTTGTTTAAATTTTTGGCAAATATGCAGATTACTTTCTAGTGAATCTTTGACTTCTCGATAGTGAATCAGCTGCGGGCGGCCAACTGGCTCGTGTGCAACGTGACGACCCCAGCAAACTACTTCCACATGATCAGAAGACAGATCGCCATGCCTTTCCGCAAGCCGCTCATCATCATGACGCCTAAAGTCGGCCTCAAGCACCCCTTTTACCGGTCCAAGTTCAGTGAATTCTTACCTGGAACGCACTTCAGGAGGTGAGCTCATAAGTATTCATTATGAATCGTGTATTCGAGTATAGTAACCGGCATGAGTCGTGAGCACAAACTGACACCTGCGCAGTAGTTCATTTTTCGGTCTCTTTGGCGGAATGAAGAAGGCGGGGGGCACCGAGGCTGCACGCGATTGGTTCGTCTGTCGATGCTCGTCGTCTATTGGACTCTCACGTGTCATTCGGCTACTGTACACTTTCGTGCAATTTTAGTGACTCACGTTTTTAATTTTGAAATAGTTTATTTTTGTTTATTCGTATTTTTTAAGTCAAAGTAACGGTTAAATTTGTTTCTTCACTATTTTAGCAGTTTCTTGAATGAAGAAAACATTTGCCGTAGTATCAGTAAAGGTCAAGTAAAAGTTAATACTTTGACTGATTGTGTTGATGAAGAAACTGGCCGTAAGTCACAAAGGCCTACAACATTACTGTATCAAAGTAAAATTTCAAGTACCACTAATATCTTAATTATAGTTTGCGTAAGTACCTATCAATAATTTGAGCAAAAGCGGTACTAAATAAATTTGGCCGAAAGTGTACGTGCGCGAGCTTGCCCCCACTACTGCTCATCTGTGCTCACGATTCGTGCCGGTCATTATACAGTTAAGTCTTTTATATTCTCGTCATTTTTCAAATACTTTGCTTTATTTTCACCTGCCATGAGGTCAACATACCTTTTGAAGCTATACGACACTGAGCAGACTCTTGCAGATAATTACAGGGTTAAATTAAATGAACTAGAGAAATACCGCAGACGTGATGATTCCTAAAATGAGATAAAAATATTAATCTTATAACTTTTTTTTCGGGCCAATGACTTTTGGTAGTGAATTAGAATTACTTGAGATATCAGTTCAATAAGCGGTTCTTTTTTGTAAACGGGACAGATGTGATGGGTTTCGTTATCTCAATATGATAAAACATAAAAAACTTTTTTTCTAGTAGGTAGGTATAACTTAATTACCAGCGGTTATTGACCCCAAAAAAAATTATCATAACTTCTTCTTTTTTGGTTTATTGTGATTAGATATCGATACGTACTCAACACGTCTGCGAAGTTTCGCTAGCTAATTTAAATTGACCTTGCATATTTAATAACTTTGAACAACAACAACACAACAACAACTTTGACCATTGTAGAGTTGACATCAACAAACATTTTCTGGTTTTGGACTTGTGAACATCATTTAGATGACTCCTACGATAACATTGATTGATGATCGATATGGTACGAATAACGTAGCCGTTGGATAGTGTCCTACCTATCCTACAACAACCTACGTACTGTCAGACATAATATTACGTTTGCTTTCGACAGAGTGATCCCAGAGGAGGGCCCAGCCAGTAAAAAACCCAGTGAAGTTAAGAAGCTAATCTTCTGTTCTGGCAACGTCGCGGTCAAGATTGAAGACATACGGAAAGAAGCTAAAGCAGAGGCAAAACTCGCCGTGTGTCGCGTCGAACAACTGTTCCCATTCCCTTACGACCTGATCCTCAAGGAGTACTGTAAATACGAGAAGGCGAAGAAGTGCTGGTGTCAGGAAGAGCACAAGAACCAGGGTCCTTGGCTCTTCGTCAAAGTTCGTCTGGAGAACCTCTTTGAATCGAAAATGACGTAAGTATAGAACGGAAGTCGTCAGTCGTCAAAACGTTAGGATGGAGTCACGTGAAGAGATAACATTCTCTGTCTGGCTGGAGTGAGGGTGGTGTTAGACATCACACCCGCACTGGGCCTTTCATATACCTAGAACAGGAACAACTATCTGTAGATTTTAAAAATATTTGTCCCGAACGGAAATCGAACCTACGACACGCAGTGAAGATGTCAATTACCTATATCGGGTGGACCGGACCGGACCGGGTGTGATGGTTGCGCTCCCCTCAACTACGTAAATCTGTCGTCTACGTACTCATTTACACGAGCGGCACGTTGCCAACTGCAGCCCTCGACCCTCGTCAGCGACAGCCGTCGACAACGTGCCGCTTGTGTATTTAATTACGTGCTCAAATACACGAGCAGCACGTTGCTAACGGCGCGTGCGACACTTGTCAAAGGCGTGCGTAGATGTGTCGACGGCTGCCGCCGACGAGTTTCGACGGCTGCAGTGCCTCTAATTTCGCTAGGTACCTATGTCAATGCTAGGTACAGACGACAGCACATCAAGCTACTACAATCTGTCAAATTTCTTTAATCAATTTTCAAGTTTATCGTTAAAGCATTAAGGTGCAAGGTTGATTGGGAGAATTTGATAGTTTCGGGTAGGTTGACCTGCTGGCGTCTGTACTTCACTACTTTTTTGTCCTCAGTTGCATATCAAGACCATCGAGTCCAGCATCGGCGACGGGTATCAAATGGATGCACACGAAAGAATTAAAAAACCTAAAAGCAGCCATTTTAGATGGCCTTTAGGATGTTGATGTTTTTGATACTTAGCCTTATGAAGATTATTGCAAATTAATGACCTTACACCATGCCACGTACAGATGTGTGAAACAATACATGAAATGTTACAAACGGTGAAACAAATTTGCATAGTTCTAGCGCATGATGACATGTCCTTACCAACTGGTGCAATGTAACGTATGACGTATTGAAATATTTCATTTTATGTTACGTTTCACTAATGTGTATCCGGCATTAGAATGCTAAATCGCCTTTTGTGAAAATTAATTTGTTACCTATTCGCTGAAAATTGCGTTTATCTGCAAACCTACTGTTACCTTGCAATTGGAATTGTCCGTTATTAAAAATTTACCAGTTGTAATTTAAATTTTAACACGCTTTCATTATTATTATTTTCCCTGTGTATGGTTTTAGGATAGATATGTAGCAGCTTAATAATTAGCCTTTCAGTTAGCAGTATAGCGTTTTACTTAACGGCACCGTGCACGCGACACAAAGTACATTTTTGCGCGCGACTAGCAACCTGAACATAGAAATATAAATAACAATTTCTTATATCTATGGGCCTGAATGATATTCATTATTCAGCCGATGCGTCTATTACAAGTTACAACATAACATTTTATGAACTAGCTGGCTGATGGTTATGCCATCATTTTTGCAATAGGGTGACCATAAAAATGTACTCTGTGGTGTGTGACGAAAATAGATAAGATATCTGAAGGCCAATTATTCTCGTAATTTAAAATGTTAAAAATCTAGTCGCAGTCTCATCTCGGCGACAAACAAATATCAAAAACTTGTCAAAATGTAGGGAAATTAGAGGTATTTTTGACAGATTGAGACAGATCAGACTGTGAACGGTATTAACACGTGCACTGTCCATGACCCACCTGTGGGTCATTTTGGGTTGGAATAAGACGTCCGTGCCACACATGTGGGTCACTGCCTCTAGTAGCAGTAGTTATTTTCATACGTAATCTTCTTCTAAGTCCGTGACGTACATGTGGATCACTCTGGAAATAGGGGATAAAGCCCCCCCCCCCCCCCTATTGGACGTGAGACATAATTTCAATATTGCGGCTGAACAGTGAACGTATGTACACGTTGACCCCGTATTATTATTATTATACTCTTTGTACAAAGAGTATAATAATAATAATACGGGGTCAACGTGAAAATTACGAGAATGGCCCTCTCTGACGTTAGTAATTGTTTATGGCACTGATTTAAAGCGGCAGTTGCAAATTAAAAATCAAAAATGCATAATAAGTTGGCAGTAAAAACTGAGCTAAGCTGAGTAAACTAAATAAAAATGAGTCCTAACAAATATTTAAATAAGTAGGTAGGTAATTAAATATTAAGCAGTAACGTGTGGACTGTTAACAAAACGGAAGTAGTCTGTAAGAAATCTAACTTGGAAGTACTGCTATCTTTGCTGCTATCCGGCTGCTGCCGCGGCACCGCTCGCTACACTCGCTCAGCTCGTGCGAGATTGGTCACAGTTCCAACCTAACCTACGAACAGCCGAACTATTTACCTGTAGTTTTTAAACCACGCACATTTATTATTGTGACACTGCAGCAGGCTGACTGAATCCCTGGCCACCGAAAGGCGACTGACTTGCCACAGTCTCTCTCAAAGAAATTGGTTTCTAAAACAATAATTTTGCGTAATTAGGTACTTTATTTTTCTTACTTTTGTAGCTGCAAGACGTCGAGACACATCCGTCCGCAGGCACAGCAAAAATGGATTAAATGCCGTACTACGTTATAAATAAATATGACCTATCATGTATCCTGGTGGCCCAGTGGTAACTGCCGTGACTTACGAGTTGTAGGTCGTGGGTACGAATTCAAGCATGGCACTTTGTGTAAATTGTTTCATCACCACTGGTTTTAAAACAGTGAAGCAAAACATCGTGAGAGAACCGTCAACCCGCACTGGGCCCGCGTGGTGGATTATGGCTCACTTCCTCACACCGAGAAGAGGCCTGTGTGTGTCGCAAAATCAAAGTCGCAGCAGTGGGAACATTAATGTCCGTAAGGATTGAGGAACCACATCAGATTTTTTAAACGCTGATCTCACCATTATTTTGCAGCACGAATTCTAGATTTAATAGCAAAATATATCACAGTTATATCTAATGCAAAAGTGGCTCCTCAATCTAAACTTCTGAATTGAGGAGACATCTGGAACTCGTTAAGTAATAGATGAATATTTTTGAAAATTTTGTATCATTTAGTAGCAATTGTGCATATTACCGTCTAAAAAAAAAAATCTGATGTGGGTTCTCAATCCTTACGGACATGTAACATTATAGGCGCTTATGTATCGCACAGTTTTGTTTAAAAAAAAATTATAGTCCAAGCATATCGGGAGATTGGCCATTGTTCTTTGTTTCTATTTCAATAAAATTTGAAAGACAAAGCCAAGAGTACCTACTAATTCAGGCAGAAAGCACTCTATCTCATAGATTCTTGTTGCCCTGGTTGGTTTGACAGTTGACACTTGACACAGGTTGACAAGACTGACAGTAATAAAATCACACAATAGTTTATTGTTCTGTCAACTGTGAACAAAACTGAAACTCCTGAATCCTGAAACCACGAAAAAACCGGCTGGCTACAAAAGTTTACTATGATTTAAAATACGTTTTAATAAACTAAAATGATGTCTTCCTACTTCGATTTCTATTGTAAAAACATAGAAAGTGAAGATACCAAGAATGCAGACGGCATCACAGGCACCTGTTTCTCGATGTGCCCTGAAGAAGAAGTTAAATTGTACGTACACACACCTTTAAAACTACTCGGACTCATGTCATGTTCTTCATAAAGTAGTACCTAATTTAAGTCGGGGGTCCTTCCTATCCTTGTTTACCTTATTCGTCTTTTCTTGTTTTGTATACACATATTATTTTTGTAAACAATTACAAAGTACATAAAACTATAGTATTGAATAATTAAAAAGGCTTATTCTGGTTGATTTAACTATATTCAAGTAGTCAATGCAAGGAAGCACTGTTCTTTATGGCCTGGTGTTTTTTCAATCTTCATACATGTGTTTTAAAGTACAGTGGAGCCTTTACATTAGTTCACTTTGTTAAGGCGCGAGGTGGAGCGTCTCGTCCATGTGTTAGAGGTGTGGGGCAGTGAGAGGAAGCTGGTGAAGAGTTACAGCCGCTCTGCAGCAGACTCCAACATGGCTGTTCCACATCTGTTGCGGCCAAACTCCGTGCTCACCAACACTGTACAGTATCTGCTGATGGAGTAAGACTGTTTGCATTTCAATTTTATTACATACACATATTATTGTGCCTGTTATCTTAGGGTTAGGCTGAAATGTGTCTAAAGTACACCCACATCTTGCCAATTATTCAACTTCATTAATTGACCATTATTTAACACAATTTTTTTTTTAACTTTCAACATACCCTTATATCTTAGCTAAATGTGAGTACCTAACCTACGTACCTCCGCCCGCCCACTCCTTCAGAAAATAACAAACTCTCTTGTAATTCACAAAATAAGTTATTAAAAAGTTTATTACTGTTAAGTATCATGCATCATAGCTTATAGCAGTCACTGCTGGGCATAAGACTCTCCTATTGTAACTACACTTCTGCAAAATGATGAATTAACCTTTTGCACACTGCATACATAAACTGGTATGCTATGCACTCATACTGTTATGAAAAAGTTCAGAAATATACCAATAAATAAAATAGAAGTGTCCGTTTGTATGCATTTGAAAGTATAATGGTACCGTCAAACGGGGTGAATAGGGACGCAGGGGTGAATCGGGACGAAACTTTAAAATGGATTTGTACTTCAAAATAATATAGTTTGTTGCTAACAAGGACACTTCTTAATCTTTAATTAAAAAGCAGTCAACACATTAGAGTATTTTCTGGCAAAAAACTATATTATTTCAATGTTAAAATCCATTTTACAGTTTCGTCCCGATTCACTCCTGCATCCCTATTCACCCCGTTTGACTGTACTTATAATTTTTTTCTGTTTGATCCGGCTAATCTCCGAAACAGCTGGACTAATTTTGACATGATTTTCACTACCAGATAGATGATGTTATAAGGAGTAACTTAGGCTTCTTTTTTTTAGAAAAAGAAAATGAAAAAAAAATTAAAACCCATCCGACATGCACACAAACGAAGTAAGGGCACAGCTAGTACATTATACAAAAATTTTGTAAACCTTATTTCTCCTTGATATAAAACAATAATTGTTAACTTGTTATTGTTTGTATAATGTTCCAGTATCACAAGAAGAGTGGATGTGCCTGCCTCAGTGGTGTATGACTATGTGAATGACCGCCTGAGAGCCGTGAGACAGGATGCCACCATACAGAGGCTACCTCCTGAACAGTGTGCTTGTCTTTTAGAGCCTATGATCAGGTTTTATGTGTATTATGGCTATAAGTAAGTGTATGTTATCTATTTTTAACAATTAAAAATAATACCTGCCCTTTGTTCCCTCTGGAAGTGAAGGAAGTGGTGAAGTTTTGAGCCAACAAAATTTAAATAACTGTCGTGCCAGCAACGCGAAGAAGAAAAACAGCTTAATACTTTCTGCTTTTTTGGCTGGGTAAAGGCTGTCCTCTCTCTCCAGAGCTGCCAAGAACTAAACAATCTTAACTAAAGGAACCCAGGTCATCCCGCCATCTCCGTCTGGGCCTGCCGCGATGTCGTTTGCCATTAAGCGGGACCCACTAGGTCGTAAGTTTGGGCAATTGGTCCTCTGACAGGCGGCAGATGTTCCCTGCACATTTCCATTTAAGCGTGGCAGCTTTCCGAGTGACATCGGACATTGTTACTGTCATGAAAAACAGTCCCTGTGAAAAACCTCCACTAAGATTTATTTCGGGCATTAATTTGTCTTAAAATGCCATATCTAACAAATGTCTTATAAATTTTAAAGTTTTATTTTTATTTATAAAGTAAGGAAATTATTGATGCCATTCCCTCTATTCTTTTCCTATTTATAACTTGTCTTGTAATCTACTTCAGGTTATCATGCCTTCCCCTAAAGGACTTTGACCCAGTGCTCAACAAAAAGTACTTATTGGAATGTATAAAATGGTACCTCTCATGCTGTGACACCATAGACAAAACATGTGGGAAGATAGACCACCTAACAGGTTTCCTCTCAAACCTACAATTGAATGGCAAGGATAAGAAAAATAAGCTTGCCAATGACAAAGTGCTGATGGAAAGTCTGTACATATTGTGCAATCTAGATGATTTACATCCACTCTTCAGATATGTGAATTTGTCTAAAGAATTTAAGAGGTGAGCAAGTGTTAAAAATAATTTAAATCTTAATTTTTTTTTATTTGTCATGGTCTGACAAACAATCTGGCAGTCCATGTGGTTGTCGATGGTCTCTAGCTATCGCCTATGGACATCTGCAATACCAAAAGCATTGCAGACGCATTGTGGTGCCGGAGACAAAGCCTATATGTCTCATTAGAAGGGTATGGGGGGCCAGTAACGACACTGGCCCCCATACCCTTCTAATTGAAACATAGACAAGACAAAGTAATAATATGTAGATATGTTGATATAATTTCCATAAACAATTGGCAATTTAGTTTAGGTAATTTGTTTTTTTTTTTTCAGACACCCGAATTTTCAATTAGCTTATGAAATAGCAATAGCAAATTTGCAGGGCAACTATATAAGAGTGTGTAGGCTGTCAGAGAAGTTGTGCCCACTCTCATACTGTGCCCTAAGTACCTACTTACCCACATTACAACGGTAAATATTTCCTTACTTAGGCACCTGTCCCTCCACCGTCAAGGAAGCGTATAGCTATCAACGATTTTCTAGCTCAAGAAACGTACAAAAGATTGTAGGTCCTGTGTAAGTAAAAGCTATACATATATTAATAGTTGATCGCTGACTAGTTGTGTCCGTCTGGATGAATGGTCATACATATTTAACGTTGAATATATGCCCAAGAATAAATAGGCTAGATGCCTAAAAAAATCTAATTAGATTAGTCAGTTAGATTATCAAAAAATATTGAACCCGTATTTCTTGTCAATTATATAAAAAATGATGAAGATATCGCCCGTTAAAGTTCCGCGGGACGTCACGCCTTGCTACACTTTTTAGCATGGCGTGACGTCACGACCTCCCACTCCCAAATTTAGACGCGCTTTATCTTTGTCATTTTTTGTTTGATTGACAAAAGAAAAAATACGTGTCCATTATTTTTCGATAATCTAACTGACGGACTAAATATAATTATTATTTTTTTTACCCAGGCATCTACCCTCTAGAAGAAAAAAATAATGTTAAGGGTGACCGTTCACTCTGGTGTCGTTACTTTTCGTTTGCTTCTCTCAATGTTTTACAACGATAATACTGATTCGCAATCACGACAGTAAAGATATCGACAAAAGCGTTGTTAATCAATATTTTATTGCCTGCCAAAAAATTTAGGAAGTAATTAATGGCCACTGTGAATTTCAATCATTCTATTTATCAGGGACACTATGACGCGGTAACCGGCCGTACTGACATCAGAATGAACGGTCACCCTTAAAATGTTTTGTTTTTTTTAGAATACGATGGAAGCAATTGTTTGAGAATAGGAAGCAAATAGAAGCAATAGGGAAACAATTCTTGGGCATAAATTCAACGTTAAGTGACCGTTCATCCAGACGGACACGACTATTCACACTGCTGGCGTTGCTCGAATTGTCTCTCCACTAGTTTGTCGCAGCGACACTCGCTTGGCGGGCAGAACACTCATTGAACTCACGCTTAGTACATACGCACACCAGCTAGTAATCGCTCGTCGCCGTCGCGCACTTCACGCTCGTTGCTCGCCAGCTCGTTTTTATTTGCTAGCTCTACTCGCTTCTCGCTAATCGCCGGCGGTGGGACAGGTGCCTTAGCTTTAATATTCTACATCGCAAGACTACTGGCGCTAAGTTAACACTTCCCAGCTCTTGCTATACATACAATCCCAGGGAAATGTTAACTTTGTAAACTCTTTCAGACGTGCCCTTCAGGTAATGAGCCACGCATACAACAACAAGCGCCTGACGGTGCCCGGCGCGACTCTTGCTCAGTGGTTGCGCTTCAGGACGGAACGCGACGCGGCTTCAGCGTGCGCGCATTATGGCCTCAAAGTAGAGGGAGCCGCTGTGCGGTTCGATAAGACCGAATTCAAAGCAGACGCTGCTTTGGTAAGATTGTATTTTTTACCTCTTAGCTTCATTTGCTAATAATTACGAACTTTTAAGCTTTTGCTATGGTGCTCTTTGTAACAAGAGAAAAAGAGCTCTTTTTATATTTTGTTTATTTATTTTGCCCCTTTAGAACACTCCAACACCTCAGGACATAAGAGAAAAGTTCGATTTGAGTATAATGGATATCTTTTCCTACACTACGCCAAAATAGCATTTTATTTTTTATAGTATCTTCTTAATATTGATATTATTGACTGTTAAACTGATCACAGCGTTAGTATTCCAAATAAAACTATTATTTTATAAAGGAATCCTTTATTTGTTTTATTTACATAAGAAAATTCTCCTAATTATGCAATAACTAATTACAATGGACAACAAAATCTATCTAATATCAAATGGTTGCATGGCTCCCAATGTCCAATTCATTCCATAAGTATGCTGTGTACCTTCCTATCTGATACTAATGAGTACGACACCGCAGTGGCGTCAATTCATTTATATTTTATACTATACATAACAATATAATGTAAAAATAGCCAAAATGTTAGAAAATATTACACTGTCAAAGAAGTGAGGGTAATTCCGAAATATAGTTTCTATTTATTTTACATGCAATAATTGATACTTAATTTATTTTATTCTATAGTTCTTTCTCTTAAAGATTGATATAGAAAAATATGGTGACAGTTCTCTGACAATGTAATGAAGGTAGTAAGGGTGTAGCAAATTATTAAAACAGCTTTGCCTACTATATTATAACAACAGCCGAGAACCACACTCCACTTCGCTACAACATCATAAATAAATTAATCCTTACATTGAAACAATTTCATTGTACTCCGCAATGTTGACCATGCTACACTTTTAATTCGATTTTTTGCTTAAACATGAGTTCCCGATACACATAATAAATGCTCCATTTTCAATACACTGTGGTTCCTGTGCAGTGTGCCAATGGATAGAAACAATTTTGAAACAAAAATGGGTAATATCACAGATCATAAAATCATGAGGGCAGCCGCATAGTCGATATTGCGGAATTTCGATGCGAAGAATGTCGTGAATGGTAACTAATGAGTCAGGTAGACGCTACCGATTCGTAGATTAAATTTATTTTTAATGAGTACCCAATAACTATATAAACACTCGCATTATAAATAACCAACATGTTTCAGAGAACTTGTCAAAGCGTATAGACATAGCGTTGATAAACACACGAATAGTAAATATTTCATAAGACATTCTCCATGTAGAATTTATCAGTAATAACAATTTTATACAACTCGTGTCTACAAACATTACGTTCGTAAGATTTGGATTTGAATACATACGTTTGGTAGCACCTAGATGTTTATCTATATAAGGGGAAGGTAAACATTAAAAGTAAATAAATCGTCAGGAACCATGTAAAACTAAAATAAATTCAATACAACAAATGAATGTCATAACAAGTTTTTAGACGTTCGTCTACGCGTGATTTCATTGTGATACAACATATAAAAACTGATAAATAACTTTAAAACAACAACAAAAGCTCTAATGTACAATAGAAGTATATCATTCAACTATACATTGCATGAAACATGTTTACCTTCCTAGAGGTCGATTGTGGCGAACCTAAGTAGTTGTCATGTCACTGAGGATTAGACTGAGAGCCGTCGAGCAGTGGCGCCGGCGTGACCTTCGAGAACCTTCTATAGAGGAGACGTTAGACAAATATCCGTAACATTCATGTTGCTACAGATTTAACTTCATACTAGACACATTGAGACGCAAACAATACTTAACTACACGTTCACGCCGGCGACACTGTTCCACGCCGCACCCACTCACGCGATAAATACACGCACACAAGTCTCAGCTGACCCTCGCACACGCAGCAGGGAGCGCTCGAACTGTGCAGGCGCCGAGCGTCGAGAGACGCTTCTTGTACCTTCCACTGAAATAAAACATATTTTTTTGACACTAACTTTTTATAATGTACTATTTGTTCGAATCACCAAACCGTATGCTCTTTGACCCAGAATTTTTTTGTCCGACCCAGGAATCGAACCAAGCAGTACCGCAATGTGACCAAACCTTTTTTTTTTTCTGTTACCTCGCCTGCCGGCATCCTAGTTGCTCTTGAGAAAGGCGTCGTCGAACAGCTCGAGCTCGTGCGATAGGTAGTTGGCCTTGTTGCGCAGTTTCTTGGCGGACGTGGAGGCGTGCTCCAACATCTTGGTGGCCTCCTTCACTTCGCTGAGCTCGGCGTCCATCTCCGTCGTCGCCTCGTCGATGAGCCGGCACAGGCGCGCGAACATTGTGGACAGCTCCCTGGCAAGAACATGTTGCTTTAACATACATAATATTACATCACGCCTGTAATCCCCTAAGGGTTGGGCAGAGTCAAATGCACTTATGATTTTAAGTGTTAGGTTAGATTAGGGGCACAGAGGGCAAGATAGGTGGTGGAGAATAGTGTGACACAGCTCCACATCCACACCCTGCGTCCGTCGAGGTCCCACTTTATGAAGTTCGACTTACACCTTCCCACCTGGGTTCATCATTTATCATTTAGGAGTTACTTACTGCTGCACTTGATGGCTGCAGTTGGCGGAGGTGAGATCGACGATGAGGCGCAGTTTCTTGCTGGCGTGCGCGACGTACTGCTGCTTAAACACGCGCTGCTGCGCGCGCGCAGTCCACGTGAGTCGCTCGTACGCGTACAGGGCTCCGTATAGGGCTCCCGTTACCACGACAAAGCGCCAGCCCACTGTCTTCAGTAGCTGCGAATAGATAAGAATAAATGAGTTGAGATCTTCTATTTTATTCCAGACACAGCTAACTTACTTACGGTGTTAAAAAAAGATATTGAAAGCCTTTTGTAGCCAGTTTCCGATGATAAACACCAAAATAAAGTCGAAAAAGATCAGCAGAAAATACCTATAGCATAAATTTAAAAATAAATACTAGATAAACCGTGCCACCTCCAGCGATGACGGGACTGATCTTAGTTTGAGCCTGTAGATACACGTGACTGCCGTTACTGTAGATAAGTAGATACACTCACTAGTCCAGACAGCAGTAACCCTCCCATGGTGCCCTGCGACGTGAGCGCTCCCACAGCGAAGCGCGACACCAGGCCCCACTCCTCGGCCGACAGCCCCACGTGACTGCTGAGCGACGGCCCGTTACTTCGCACCACCTCCATCGATGACGGCACTGAACTCACTGACGGCGGGATCTGGAACGTTCATTGTGCGTTTAGGAAGTTATTGGGAGATGTAGACGCGCTGTTAGATATAAACACAGAGGGGCAATTCTCGTAATTTTAAGACCGTTCACAGTCTGATCTGTCTCAATCTGTCAAAAAATACTTCTAATTTCCCTACGTTTTGACAAGTTTTTAACATTTGTTTGTCGCTGAGATGAGACTAGATTATGAACGTTTTAAATTACGAGAATTGGCCTTCAGATCACCCCCTCTAGATACCGCATTGTAGGCAGTTTTTATCCGCCACTAATAAGTGTTATAGCACTTGTGAAGTCTCTATTCGTAGCTCGACATCTTCAGTGTCATCTTGACATTAGATCTGCGAGTTTCGTTTGAAGATAATAAATCTAGTATAATGCCCGGCACGAGTCGTGAGCACAGATGGGCAGTAGTGGGGGCAAGCTCGCGCATGTACACTTTCGGCCAAATTTATTTAGTACCGCTTTTGCTCAAATTATTGATAGCTGTACTTACGCAAACTATAATTAAAATATTAGTGGTACTTGAAATTTTACTTTGATACAGTAATGTTGTAGGCCTTTGTGACTTACGGCCAGTTTCTTCATCAACACAATCAGTCAAAGTATTAACTTTTACTGGACCTTTACTGATACTACAGCAAATGTTTTCTTCGTTCAAGTAACTGATAAAATAGTGAAGAAACAAATTTAACCGTTACTTTGACTTAACAAATACGAATTAACAAAAATAAACTATTTCAAAATTAAAAACGTAAGTCATTTAAAGTGCACGAAAGTGTACAGTAGCCGAATGACACGTGAGAGTCCAATAGACGACGAGCATCGACAGACGAACCAATCGCGTGCAGCCTCGGTGCCCCCCGCCTTCTTCATTCCGCCAAAGAGACCGAAAAATGAACTACTGCGCAGATGTCAGTTTGTGCCCACGACTCATGCCGGTTACTATAAAACTATATGAGAAAGTGAATTTATGCTGTAAAAAGGTATAAAAAGTCATCCAGAACTTCCAAGTATAAAAAATATGCCATAACTTTCCTCCTTTAAGTAAAATAATTTGAACTGAGCCGTCCAGACAGAGGTCAAGTTATAATGGACAACAATAAAAGGTCACGTGATATATTTTTGTGATGCCTTTTTCTCCCATTACAAAAATTTCCATTACGATATTTTTGTCATTTGCGTTGTCAGTATTTCGCAACACTACAGTTCAAGGTTCAAGACGATAAACAACTATCGATGTTTTTAATAGCAGTTACAGTAATAATTGATTAAATTATGGTGTTGACGGCATGGTTATAATAAATTGAATTGAATAATAATGGGTATTTAAAAGAAAGTGGACATAAACGTACTTCCGATTTTAGTTTTTCTTTGGTAGTCATTTAACTTTCCGAGATCAGCAGTGGGTGAAGTCAGGCAATATGGAGGACGATTATAAGTTTGCCGCCGAAAGTAATTCTTTCCAGCTTCCTTATTGTTGTAGTTATATTCAAAGTAAAGCAGATAGAGATCTATGCATAAAAATAATACAAAGCGACACATAGTTTCACAATATCTATACAGGGTTAATTTTCAAAGACCAGCCAAATTGAAGGGTGTGGTACAGACCATCAGACTGAACAATTTTCTCCATGGGACCAACATCGTAATCGCGAATAAAAATTCAGCCGTCCCATACGTTTAGGTCGAGTAGGTATTGAAGGTTTCTATGGGGCAGTTGATACATTTTTCGCAATTACGATATTGGTCCCATAGAGAAAGTTGTTCTTTAGGATGGTCTGTACCACACCCTTAGATTTGGCTGGTCTTTGAAAATTAACCCTGTATATATATAAAATTCAAAGTCCTGACTGACTGACTGATACATCACCGCATAGCCTAAACCGCTGGTCCTAAAGACATGAAATTTGGAGGGTGTGTTCTTAGTGAAGAGTAGGTATCCACTAAGAAAGGGTTTTTCGAAATTCCACACTTATGAGGGTGAAATGGGGGGGGATTTTGTTTGTATGGAAAATCTTATTCTCTTATTATTGAGTTAATAAACTTGAAACTTGGCACCAATACTAATTCTAAGTAAATTATGAAGTTTGACATTTTATGTTTTTCTAAACTACCCCCTAAAAGGGGATTGGGGGGTTTCAAAGTTAGTATGGAAGAATTTTTGCGCGCGGTCCGATTAACTCTTAACTCAGTACTTATACCTAGGATAAAACATTCACGAATGCAACTTTTATTCGACCGCATGCTTTGTGCAGACGTTTTATCCATTTACCCATAAATAGCGACAATAGAGTTGTACAAATACGTAATTTTTCTGACACGCGGTGTTCATAATTTACGCGGATTGATGATATTGTCGGTGTTGTCGCTAATAATAAAGCTGAAGAAATTGTTTGTTTGAACGCGCTAATATCTGGAACTACCACCTGTCTGATATGAAAAAATATTTTTGCAATTGATTGATAGCCCAATTTTTGAGAAAGGCTATTTAACATCACGCTACGACTCTTCGGAACCGAGCAGAAAGAAAAAAAGTCCGAAAGAAGAAAGAACGCTAAGGGAAAACGAAGTACCTAATAGCGCATGCAGGCGACGCGTTGCGACGGGTCGGGTCGCGGGAACCAAATATTCCACGCGGACGAAGTCGCGGGCAGAAGCTAGTGTTCAATATAACTTTCAGTTTGGTTTAGTTCTTGTTTAATCGCACGTCATCGTTGGCCTGTCATTCACATACCTGTGTGTACTGCGGGGGGTTCTTGAGCGCGATCTTGTTGGTGTTCTTGCCTTGGAAGCGCTGGATGAGCGCGGTGATGCCGTACGAGAAGCGGAAAGAGAGGTCTTCGGTGAAGTCCGCGCAGAGGTTGTCACAGTTGAGGCGGTAGAGGACTTCGAAGGGTTGCTGGTGAGGGATGATGTAGCTGGCTGCGGCCGCGCGCTTGTGTATGGGCAGGATGTTGTACATGCGGTCTAGAACAAACAAAAGAAAAGTCAAATGCTGTACTGAGTATCAAGTTGTCCGATAATAAATTATTTAATTTCTGTAAGTAGGTTTGTACAAACACTTTTACACGCCAATCATATTTTAAAAACTAGGCGAGGTAGCATTTTCTATCAGACTACCCTCAGAAGAAACCGAAATAAACTCAGACGTCACAGTATCTTGTAAAGTCCAGACATAATCTTGGTCAGATCATGTGACGACCATATAGATTAGTGTCTGATAAGGTCTTTTGAGGAAAGAACCACACAGATTTGAGTGGACTTGTCCAGCCAGTGCACGCATTTGTCAATAATCGTGTAGCTCAACTCTTTGTCTGATTTATAATATTATCTATTTCGCTGTCAGGATCAAGCAAGATCAAGATTTAATATTGTCATATGTCTATATTGAAAATAGCCAACTACTTATCTAACGCTATAAAATATGATACTAAAGTGCCTCAGACCGAAGAGGTTGTTGAGATTCTGTTTTGAGGAGAGTTATTTTTTGTGCCAATATAATTTGATTATTATTTGTGCGTTTTCTTTGGGAATTTCGTGTATTATTTCTTATTGAAAATATGTCTGTATTATTGTGCATGTTTTTTCTCTCTTCTCTTCGTTTAGTTTCACCTACCAGCCATCTCCTTCTGGGCCTGGTCCATCTCATTCCCAATATCAGCCGACAATCTCTTCTTGAGGCGCGACCCGAGTCCGGCCTCCACGTGCCGATGTAAGGCTCGCTTGTACTGGTCGAGATGCGCGCGTTCCGTGCGGAATGGCGTGTCGTACTCGTCAACGAGTGCTGACAGGCGGCGTATCTCCTGGCTTAGGGTTAGCGATACCTGGAAACAAGTTGCGAGGGAAATAAGTTTACATGATACTTTTTACCTTTACTAGGTCGTCTAAGACGTCTTTTCGATGATAAAATGATGACGGAGTGGTAATTCCGAAAGCGGATGTAAGGCAGTTTACGCAAAAAACAGAAAATATCAGGATTCTAACTTTTAAGGTTATTTCCACGCCCATTAACACCCTGTATAATATAGGTTAGTTTTGCCAATGACATGTGCGTTACATGTTTAATGCTCCACGTAATTATTTAGGAACTCTGCCTGCCTTGAAGGTAAGCTTGTGACAACTGTCATAATAAGAATACATAAAGGTGTCGTCAGACATTCTAGCTTCTGGGTCATTTATCAGTAATTATGAGATCAGCCGGCAGCCGCAATCATACAATATAGATTTAGCATCTGGATATTCTAGAAGCCAACCTACAAGAAACACTACAGTTGCTGAATATAAATGATGATCGTACAAGCCGTATCGGAGGGTCGTACTCGTCTACTATGGCGGATAGCTCACGGATCTCTTCACATACTATCATGGATACCTGGATGGAAGGTGGTTTATGGTGAGATCAAGGTAATCTAAGAGGCATGTCTCATGTGATTTAACATATGACTTGAAGGTAGGGAAAGGAAAATAGTACAGAAGTAAAACCTTCGCTAACATTGGACATAATCATACGCCTCGCTCGAAACTGTAGTGTAAGGGCATTGGTAGGTGACATGTGGGTGACGTGCTTTGCGAGTGGGGCCAATCCCGTACGTGAGCCACTCTGTATGACACCGAAAATGCCATGACAGGATTTTGAGCGCGTTTGGAGCGGTAGTATGTTGTGTGCTTTTTAGTCTGTGCTAAAAAGTAAAGAAAGAAAATACATTGTACTTCTTTCTTTCATTCTAGTTTCAGTCCGTAGGTAGTACCTTGTGCTCGACGCTCTCCACCATGCGGTTGATCTTGTCCTTCATCTGGCGCGTAATGGTAGTGAGCTGTTCCTCGATGGCCGACAGCTGTTCGTGCAGCACGCGTTGCTTCTCCACCTTTGCTGCCTTCTGATCCGAAGCTGTGTTGTATACCTGCAACGTTACGTGGTTAGTTAGTTGGCGTTAGGAAACCGGGTTTGAGCACTGGCAAAATGTAGTACCTTTGTAAAAATGTATAGCATAATGAATAAGCGTAAACGTTCTCATAGCTGGGAGACAAAAATTATAATTGCAGCATTATTTTTCTCCAAATTCGAGCTCATTGCTCATTGCCCAATGACTGGGTTGTGGAGGTCAGACAGCAGTAGCTTCATGTAAAATATTCAGCTACATACGGTCAGGCGGAAAGCCGACCCGATATAGTAGTTAGGATAAAGGCTAGGCAGATGATGATAGAGGTTATGTTACCAGTTCCAGAGCCGCCATGACTTCAGCGGCGATGTTCTTGCCGCGGCGCGAGTGCTGCGCGAACTTGGTGCGCACGGCCGACTTGCTGATGCACTCCTCGAACTTGCGCTCAAAGTCTACGAACTCGAAGTAACGAACTTGGTGACCTTCAGCTAGGATCGGCGCTGGAAGTAGAGGATCAAATTGAGTATGATGTTCTTAAAATCTGGGCCAAGGCCTTCCCCCCCCAAGGCGTTGATCAGTACGATTTTGGGAGTGCATGGACCATGTAATTCTGGGAGCGCATGGCAGTTTTATATTGCATTAACTTTAAACCATATCAATAGTGATTGACGTGTTATCCTAACTATATACCGTAAAATATCGTACAGTACACGGGCTAATCTAATGGCGGCTTTGTAGTATGTAAGAGTTTACAACCATTTCTTTTTTCTCTTCATTTAAAACAAATATTATCAGTTATCGCCGGCCGTGGAACCATGTGAGCAGTTAGCATCAAAGAAATGCATGTTCAGGAGTAAAGGATTCAGCGTATTCCTAGTACTCACGACGACGGAAAGCCCACGCGGTAGCAAAATAGACAAAAGTTACTGTCAGATAGTATCAACTTTAGTGAAGTTTCAATTTACTGGGAGTTATTTTCAAGTGGTAAAGTAATTACAAGGTCGACTATACTCACACGACACGGGCTTCTCTCTCTCGCGCATACGCGTCAGCAGCGCTTCCTTGGCGGAGATGAAGAAGATGCGCTCTTCGGCCTCCTTAGGCGAGCACACGCGGAGCTCACGAGACAGGAAGTCCACGCAGCGGTTAGCGTGTTGTGTACGGACCTGCAAAGGAGGCAAACACGTCAATGGAAGGCCAAGACATATGTCACTGACACTGAAATGACAGGGGGGACATCGTTGGTAAACGTTTGTGAAATTGTATCACAGAAATTGTATTGACAAAACAAGATGGCGACGTTAGTTCCGATATTGGACACGCACCACAATAACCTTGTAGCGTCAAAAAACCAACGCAGTCGCCGACTGCGTTGGTTTTGACATGCATCATATAAAATTCTAAATATTTTAAAGTGAACTCACTTGATCCAAATACTCAGGTTCGGATGCAGAGGCATCCCATCGATTGTTCAGTATGAATATGTTCGGTTGCGATATTTTTGTCGATACTTTGTGAAAGAAGTTCTTTTCCTGTAATGAGAAAATAAATATTATAGATTTACAACACATATTTAATACCTACGTAAATCTAAGGGGGGGGAGGGGGCCCACGAGCAAGTTTTTGTCTCTGTCCCTGTCTCCTCGCCGAGAATTGGACGATGCGCACACGGGCACGACAGCAACGCTACTTTTTTTGTTAAATTTTCGGTTAATCATCAACTGGCTAGCCGGCAACTTTTTTGTCGCCGTGCCCGCACTTGCATTGCAACCAATAGACGGGCGACAGTTGCGTCCAAACCTGCAGACATAAATGTCTCCCAGCTGTCGCGTCGCTACATGCGCGCACTTTCATACAAACCCGTAGACTTGATGTAAGAGAAAAATTAGTTGCGGAGACAAAAGTTGCTCGTGGGCACCCTCACTTAATCGAAATACTCCAATCGTCGAGGTTGTGTCACGTGACACGTCGCAAGTTACACGTTACTTACGGTGACCATGAGCGTGGACTCTGCGTTCGCGACCAGCACGAATACGTCGGCGTCGAGGCAGTACTTGTCGATCCACTCGTCGAGGTTGGGCGTGACGTCGACGCCGGGACTGTCCACTAGCACCACGTCGTCGCGGAGTAGGGCACACAGCTCGCGCGGCCAGTACACGTGCACTAGCGAGCACTCTTGCAGCCGCGTCGCGCACAGTGCGTGACCCAGCTGGCTTACAGACTGGAAAACAGAAAAAAAAAGAATTATTCAGGGGCAATGCTACAAGCCCCTTTTGGCGCTCGAAACACGTTGACAGAGAGGCGCTGTTGGTAAACATTTGTGAAAAACAAGATAGCGGCGTTAATTACGGTTTTGGCCACACGCCAAATGATCCTTGTACAAATATATTTAGAAATTGGAAATAGTGGAGTGGAGGTTGTAAGGAGTTGATAATTAGTAAGGGAAGGAGAATATAGCCTTTCTTCAGCCATATTATAGCGGGACCAAATAGAAAACCATGACATGTAATCTGTTCAATAATAAGCCGGAAGTCCGGAGTCATCGCTCGCAAAAACGACTCCTCAGTATCGTACTATTATACACGCGATATTTAACCATAGCTATATACAAATAAAAGCTACAATCACCTGCACGTTGAGCTTTTCTTCGGACCCCTCAGTTCGCAAGAAGGATTCGTCGGTGTCTGAGCCCTCGACTTGAAGGAAACAGTTGGTGGTGTGCCCGATACCGCTCGGTAGGATTTTGTCGTGCAACATGGCGTTGATCACTGTGCTTTTACCATTGCTTGTCCTGGAGGAAAAACAGAGGAACCTTTTATGGGAGATGCGCCAAGGTGATCCGCGAAATTCAATCTTTTTTTACAATCTGCACATCAGTATCAAGTTCTATGTTGATCAATGTATGATTCACGACCGTAACAAATATGTATTTACAGAATTATAATCGTTAGAATCATCAATACAACTCTCAACTACTGACCTGCAAAATTGTAAAAAAACGTAAGAAAATTTGAATTTCACGGGCTACTTTGGCGCTTTTCGCCTTTATAAAGATATCTTCGAATCGCGCTTTCTATTTTAGTTGGCTTTATGAAGTTGTATTAAAAAAAAATATATACCTTTTCGGCGCCTTGCAAAATATTCGAACAGTTTCGAATAATTAGCATCCTTTCCATGATATGCTCAGCAAATAAATACAAAAACAATTTCTTTCGCTAAAGAATCAGTATGCTTTTTTTTATGGCTGTAATTTTGACTGATATTTATTTATTATTAGGAATATGCTTACCGACCAAAGAAGGCGACTTTCATGTGATCTCGCTTGAGCACTTCCCGTATGGCCTGCACCTTGGATACATAGGCCTCCACATTGGCCAGGTCTTGGGGCGTCGCGATCCCATTCTCGCCCGTGACCGCTGCAACAGTTATACAAACATAAATCTCATGCCACTTCTAAACTTGTTTCAAAACGAGCGATTTTTTCTAAAAGAGATAGAACAAAGTTGTTATAAGCCTGAAATTCTGACAACAGGTCTTAGCTATAACATCGTCAATGTAGGTACTGAAATTTCGAAGTCGGATGGCATCTGTTTTTATTAGCCTATGTAATACAATTTATGGCTAAATAGAAAATGCCAGAGAGTCAGCAATTCTGCATCTTGTCTTTATGGTTTATTTCCGGGAAATATAATGCACGATCTAGTAGATCCACATTCATTGTTTAAGGATTTCACGTGAGCATTTCAATATTATTATAGGTAGCCCAAAAACTAACAAATTCGCAATCAGCAGTGGGAACATTATAGGCTGATTATGGATGTATCTTTTTATGTTCTTTTATTGAAATAATTCATTTACATAAATATTTACAACAATAGTGTGTATGAAACTTCACTTCCGAATCGTATACTTCCTTCGTTTACATTCATTTCATGCGTGCAGAACTGCTGAATTGAAATGCCAACCTAACTGGGCAATTATTTAGCGGGTAATACTAATAAATGTGGGCATACTTAACGTAATATAAAACGCTTTGTTCCGCCTAGCGTCCCGCGACCGTTTATTCTGATGAGTCAGTACAACGCACACCTCCTTCAGTACATATTACATATACGTTGTTATGCAACTGTGTAATATACAAACAAGTGATAGTTTAGTTGGAAATACGCCAACACAACAATCGACTCTCAAATATGAAATATCATGTTGCTAGATAAATTGACCGCATTTGTACATACCTACACGTGGCGAATATTATGATGTATTTAAGGCAAGCGGAAAATCTTTTACCGCTTTTGACGTTTTTCTAATTATTAGGACCCTACCTACACACCGAGCACATCTGGTACAGTGTAGTTCGGCATCAACAGTGCGCGGTTTGCGTAAACATTTTTGTTTTGGCCGCCTAAGGCTTCCTGTACATGACGCCGGAGCCGCATTTTTGTGTAATAAACGAATGAATATCGTGCATGCGCCGCACCGGCGGCGGCGCCGGAATGAATATCTACTCTTTGCGGTGCCTCTATGTACAGGAAGCCTAAACCTTCGGAAATTACCGGTGTTATGTTATGTTATGTAAAATCAAAGATGAACAGAGGCGTGTGCATTCTTCCCTTCTGCTCGATATAAATTAGAAATGCATACAAAATTCGACAGATGTCGTCACGTAGTATTGTGATTAAATGTGTGATGCTCCTTAGAGTAAATATTGTATACCATTACTATGAGAATTAGTAAATATACAATTAAATGCGTTACTCAATAATCAATAATACATGATGACATGTAAACAAATACATAACGGATTTTTCAAGATCCGTAGCATTAGTAGGAGAAAAGCCTGCAGTAGGTAATTTTTTGAAAAAATCTCATTTTAAACTAAAAACATTAGAGACAAAAGTGCCACACTTTCACAGGTGTGTGTTAGAAGCGATTAAAGTATTATCAGGGATTAGGTGCCAAGCTTCAATACTATCCTATTGCTACACCCATGTTTCTGTAGAAGCTACGAAGGTCAGACGGCACTTCGCGACCCGACAAACAAGAAAACCATTGTACTTGAAAATTCAAGGGCAAAACGAGACCTAGCAAGGACAAGGACTAACTCTATATAAAACCAAAATTAAATTTTTCTCTCAAGGTAATTTGGTCGAATATTAATTATGGCACGTATTCTATTAGGTACTTCACCCGCGCTAGTTTAAGGCGCATAGTACTATAGAGTCCAATTAAATATTAATGATAATGACCTTTATCCAAATAAGCCGTATACGTTGGCACGCGACCTTAACCAGGCGTTCATAGATCGATCGTAGATATCATAAAATTCTACAGATAACATGAATTTGATCCATCAATAGATTAGTTACGGTATCACTTATCATTCGTGAATATTTTATTTTTATGAGTAAATGTCATTCACATTTTTGTTATCTTTTCATTTACATTAGTATCTGGCTGGCCTTTAGATGTCATATGTCTTTTATTGAGTCTTGTGAGATTTGAATATTTGTGTGCAATTTTATTTTGACTCATTTATTAATTGAATGGCTTCTTAGCTTTGTAAGGGACACATTTTCCAGTTAGTGATAATATTTACCTTTTTTTCCCTTTTAATGATAATATTTACAAACATTTGAGGCGGTTGTGTCGAAAATGACATTTTCGATTTGCCTTTCCCCCAACAGTAAATAGCTGTTGAAAGAATAGCAGTTGTCTATTTGATATAAACTGACAAATTCTTCGACTTTTGGATTTGTGAACAGCGTTTAGAGGACTCCATCGATAACATTGATTGATATTCGATTCGGCATGGAAGCATATCAAATGGTTGTGAATAGCTAAGCAGGTCTGGATGGTTTAACCTTTGTTTTTATACTAATTAAACATGTTGACTTTTGCCCTGCAGTGTGACTACACAGTTTTTAAATAAAATAATAGATTCCTGCCAATCCCCGGGGCAAAAGCGTGAGTTTGTTTGTACTATGTAGTAAACCTGTCGGAATCTAATAAGGCCAGCAAATAGGATAATTAGAGATCTTTAATGATTGGTTAACTGGGGAAGGGCTTATCATGGATGCAGACTCAGGGTTTATTCAAGTCTTATAGATGTATTTCGATAAGTTGGACAAAGAAAGGCATTCTCCAAGCTTTTTGACAGCTGCTAGTGTCTCTAACAAAATAGTAATAATTTAATTATTTCAGCAATAATATGATTTTCAAAGAAGTAGTTGTAGGGTTAGCAGTTTCCAGGCAATCATGTATGTTATGGCTGCTATTGATAGTATTCTTACACACTAAAAGAAAGAAACAAACTATGTTATTTGCTTACCATGCATAAAAGTGACGGCATCCTTGACATAATCATCAATTTCCACAAATATATCATTGATCTTCTTCTTGGCCCTCACAAATATCTGTAGCGGCGAGTCCACATTTGACATGTTCACGCGGACAGCGCCATTGTTCAGCATCGCAACGTTGTGGGGCCCGTCGCCAGCCATCATTGATATCGTACGGTTAACATACGCAGCCATACGGGAAGGAAATATTCACGGTTCTCGTTAGGTGGACCTTATGCCGACAAGCCAACAATATAGTCACTGTATCACTTCTATAGTTTTAACAATACATGCACGGTAAAACTGCAACAAAAACATAACAAGGCGTAAAAAAAGTGCAAAGAAAATAAAATAACACAGGACTGCTAGATTGACTTGTAAAGCTTTATGCACACATAGAATAGAATACTCTTTATTGTACACCACATAGCCTGTGAACAACTAGAGAAACTTTAGATATTAATTAATTTTTATTGCATAAATCTAGTTATTATGCACTACATAATCATTAGACCATGGCTAATAAAATTGTATTTCACTTTTCTTCGTCTGCTTCACTAGCATTGAAATAAATAATTTATGTCTGTGATTGCATAGGGTCTTGTAGTAATTTGATTCTGACCATTAGCATTTAGCAGCAGTTTTAAATATAGCATAGACTGCAACAGTAGATAAGCATTTTGTGTTTAAGTGCAAGATCAATTCTAGTCTAGTTGTTGACAGCATGCAGCACAGGTGATGGAAAGCACTGGTGCCTTGTACTTGAGTATCAAGTGGCTAAGCTTATTGAGGTTATGTTTGTGATCAAACTAAGTAAAACAAACACATTTACGGACGAAAAATTGAGGGTACAGAAGAAGGGAGTGCGAAAAAGCAAAACACTAATAAAAAGCTATCAAATGCATGTAATTTGCACCTTATCATCTCGTTGCATCATCGCAATCGATGCTCATCCCTGTAGTCCAAGCCGCGTGAAAATTTGTACACACTTTAGCGATCACATTGGAAATAAATAATTATGAACAAATTATTGAACGATGAGACGTAAAACAACTGACAGCCGCTAAATATAAGTCAAAATTCATTCATGATAAAATTCACAAATAAAGCCCATCGCCTAAATATTGCACTTTTATACAGCGAGAATCAATAACACAACTTACCTATGTATTAAAGCATAATATTGGTCATGTTACTCCGTATTTAAAATTATTTTCGGCAGATTATTACCAATAAATTTTTTCATAGATTTATTTCCCTGTTTTCAATTTTCGATTTTTCCTGTCCTCTGAATTGTTCCGTTCCCTATTTCATTTTCGGGCTATTGAATTGTGGCAGACACCAATCAAATAGTTTAGTTATAAAGTTACAACCAATAGAACACAAGTATGATTATGCAAGCAAAACCGTTTAGTACTCGCTACCTATGTTCCATAGAATGATTTATCAAGAGAAATTATCCAAGGTAAATATGAGCGTCTAGAATTTTTAGTATTTTTTATTTGATTTTAGTGTAGTATAAAGTGAATCCCATTTATAAATAATGCATTATTATATCGTCAAAGGTTGTAGATTTAAGACAGATTTTCACAGATTTTGCAGAAACAAGACGTGCAAACTATTCAATCACGTTTTATTATTTTCCGTAGCTTTGTGTTAATGAAATATAGTGTTTAAAAAAAAAACAGTTTTTTAAACGGTTTTATCCACTCAAGAATAAGAATTATAACAAAGCTATTTTCTTCTTCTTTAGATGTACAAAAATAAATATGTTACTGTATGATTACTTCAGAGTCAAACATTTATGAAACGCAACTAAACGTATCATATTCCAAATGTCAAATTTTACAAAATAGTCAATGGCGGATGAATGAATAGAGGAAGAAAGCCGCTTGTCGAAGCGAACTTGGTTCAGTTTATTCATAAACAAATATTCTTTTCTATCTTAAAAAGTTGTTACAGATTTCTTTTACCTAAAGCGTATTTAAATAAGCAAAATGTCTCGTTCTGTCCGAGCGGAAACTAGGAATCGTGTCAAAGATGATATCAAAAGAGTCATGCAAGCTGTGGAAAAAGTTCGCCATTGGTAAGTTGGGCATTGTAGCAAATATTTTCTGTAATTTGTCAAAGTCTATGAAATTATGAATTATTACTGTGTTCATTTTCAGGGAGAAAAAATGGGTGACGATTGGTGAAACGACTATGAAAATCTATAAATGGGTTCCAATATCTACAAATGAGCAAAAGAAAAAACACGCGGCTAAACGTGAGAATAATAAGGAGAACACATTGACGCCTAAGAAGGTGCACGACTCCTCCAACTCGAACTTCGGCATGGCTGAGGACTCTAACACATGTGAGTAAGCAATATTCACGACTGCTAATTATAACAATACTCACGAATTTATTCCTAAAAAAATTAGTTTCAAGTTTTTAAGATGGTGGATTTTCGGGTCTACGCAAGTAGGTCAGGGTTTATATCTCTTGTTAGGAAATCTGCTTATTAGTTTTAAATTAGTACTTTGTGCTTGAAATAAGTTAAATGGCTGTTTTGAAAAATATTTCTACTTCAATTTCAATGTTATTGTATCTAAAAAAATGATGTAGCTGACCAAGTGACCATGTTAATAAAGAACTCTTTGTTTTTTTCAGGTTTCTCGACAGTGAGTGACTCCCAAGGGCCCACAGAGTTCACCTCCACAGCAATGAATTTCTCTGAAGACTCAAACTCTCAGAGTAGCGGCACCACAACGCCTGCCAAGCGGTTAAAAACTGACTGAGGCTTACTCAACACATAAAGTCTTCACACTTAGAGACTGTGCTTACATTGAACAAACATTAAGGACTTGTTGGTACGTGCTGTGAGTTTATTTAATAAGTGTGCATTCAAGGAGTCGAGTATCAATTCACCACTCATCGCTACAAATGCGTTAGTGTTTTAGTTTTTATACTTTTAGAAAAGTTATGACCATTAATTTAAAAAATGTGTTCTTAATTAATTTTGGTCTCTATGACCGAGAGTGATGTAATTTTATTTGAATTTAGCATTTTTATTTACTTTGCTAGGTCAAGGTCTTCTGTCTATTGTAAATATGATTTCAGTTTCATAAAATGTGACTTAATTAGATTAATTTTAGAAATATAACTAATTTAATATTATTTTTTTAAGTTCAACATAAGGATTGAGATTGTGGTTTGCAAAATGTGATATATATCACATAAAGTTGTATTTGCATGTTGAAGAGCATAAATATTTTTTTGTACAACAGTTTCTTCCTCTATGTGACTCAGTACAAAGCCCTGCAGTGGATTGTGCATTGACAATTCTGCTTATTGCTAAACTCTTACACATTGGTGGTTTTTCTATTCTGATAAGAAAAAGCAGGTCTTGTTGAGCAGTGCTAAAGTAAACAGCCTATATTCATTTTAATTATCTTTTAGCGGCACCTTCTAAGAGCTTGTTCTTCATTTTGTGCAAGTTGAAAAGGTTTTAGTTGAATATAGAGTTAAACTATTCATGTCCTTTTATGCTTGAGCCAATATTTGCATTGTTAGGCTCGTGTTATGGTGACTGCTGATTATATTAATTTATTGACAATATTTTTGAGAATTTCCATCATGTTGCTATGCTGTGTTCAATATGTTATTTTAAACCATTATTTTTCTTAGACATTAATTTTGCTGTGTGAGATTGATGCCATTTATGTTTTAATTATTAATATTTTTTAATAATTATTGAATTATTATTGTGTTACAGTTCATAAATCACCAATATGTAGGTTATAAAATTCTGAATGTCTTGTTTTTATCAAATAATGCAACAAATTATTGTAAATGTAAATTTAATGTATTATATATTAATGTAATATAATATTATAGTAAATAATAAGATAAAAATAAAGATATATAACTTATTAATATAATTTTTCATCAGAGTCCATGGATCCTAGAGTATTTGAGGAGGCCATTGATGCACCAGATGGCTGAGACCCATTCTCTATTTCTTGTATGCCAATTATTTCAGTGACAAAGTGGCTGAAGTTTATTTTCTGAAAAGGGCATATTGTTGCAATTAGTTAACAGCCTGCTAAAGTCAGAAATAATAGATATTATGGAGTTTCCCCTAGAGAGACGACAGTCACTGTTGATTGAAGTTGACCTCGCTTATTATGGCGCCTGCAGGTCCACGATGTCGATAGAGATCAGAGTAATTTTTATGTGAGATGAAAGATTATTATGACCCTAATAGATCCAAAGACAATAGTAGTATAGTACAACGGGTTGGTGTCCGCAACCGGTTGCGTAAGGTACCACGACTACACACTCGGTGTCCTCAGTGTCCGTTAATTCAAAGATGTTCAAGTTCGGTCGGTCATCAGGGAGGGCGGGCGCCCACGAGCAACTTTTAGCTAATTGGTCTCTCGCATCAAGTCTATAAAAGCGCAGTCTGTCGCACCGCTACATGCGCGCACTTTCATACAAACCCGTGGACTTGATGTAAGAGACAAAAGTGGCTCGTGGGCACCCTCCCTAAGACGGCTGGTAACACCGGGTATGTTAGCATATAATATAATATAGTATTTAATTTCTATCAATAAATTATAGGGAAGTGACAATAACCTCTGGTAAAAATGAGAAATCATCTTCATTCATAAGTGTTCTGTCTTCGATGCTGTGACCGGCGAGGATGGTCAGCAGGTACCAGCACAATTCGCGAGTGAAGAATTCACCTGTTATATAAAAATAAAAGTAAGCAAAATCCTTTTTTTTACTGCCAGATACAAGGCGGATAGCCCCTAATTTCATCTCCGTTTTGAAAATTATAAGAAAATAGCTAAGCCGACGTCAAAAGTAAGTCCACCCGTTTACATAATTAGTAGCGCTCTTTGAAAACTACTGGGATGCGCGTGTGTCACCGAAAATCTAAGGGGCTCCCTTAGATTTTCGGTGACACACGCGCTCTCGAGAACACGCTGTCAGAAATTGAAGCTATGTAGTTGCCAATTCCAAAGCGAAGTAGTAGGTTCACACGGCTACACATCAAGCTATACATTTCCAGTTTTAGCTGACCTCGCATTGTTTCAGTTTTTCGTACAATCAGAAGTCGGCTTACGCTGGTTATGTATACCTAACTTGATGTGTAGCCGTGCGTACCTATAGAGAAGAACGGGCAAGAAACTCCTTATGGACACTCTTTTTAAATTAAATTGTTACAAAATATTATTTACATCATTATCTAATTTGAATTTGTGTTATACACTTATCCCGCTCCAGCGGATAATGTGTACTACAACTTGGGAATCGAACCCAGTACAACATATTGCGCGCGGTCTGCACGCGCAGGTGGCGTGATCAACGCGTCATCGGCACGAGTCGCGACGCGGAGGCGACATGGCTCAACCCGACGACCACACGCTCCAACGAACTCCCCCGCGATGGACGATACACCTCTAAGTCTAATTTAATTATTAGACAGATTAAACCATTGCCTATTTATACAGTCCACTCTTTCATTGCTCCCCGCGTTAACACAACACCTCAGAGTTCGTGGTGAGTCTTACCATTCGTACAGAGCATTTCGATGAAGTCTTCTCGTTTCATGAAGTAATCCTCAGGCTGATTAGCAACAACGTTAGCGAAGGTGCGGAAGGCGGAGCGCAGGCGCTTGAAACTCTCGCCGAACACCGGCCGGTGGTTCAGGTACAGCATCACAAACTCTTCGAAGTCTATCTCTTTCACCGGCTCACGGAGATACACTTTATATTTAGCTTCGATTATCAGATTTTCCACCTGAAAATTTAATTATTGAAATAAATATGTAAGTACGTACCTAGCATAATCAGTCTATAAAGTTCCTACTGCTGGGACACGGGCCTCCTCTCGGTGAGAGGGAGTGGGCTGAAAATCGCCACGCGGGCCCAGTGCGGGTTGGTAGATGTCACATGGCTTAGCATTTTTGGTTCTAGGACATGCCGGTATCCTCACGATGTTTTACTTCACCGTTTCGAGAGCAGTGGTGATAAAACCCATTGGTGACGTCCCTATGAATCATTCCAAAATAGTGGATACACGTTATTTCGAGTGAACGCTAGACGTAAGAGATAATGGCCCTGATTCCGTTGTTCACAAACTAAACTAAATTTTAGTTCTGTGCATCTTTTTCTTTCTATTTCATTAGGAAAAGGACAGAAGATAAAATATTAGTTTAGTCCTGTCAAATTAAGTACTCCCTAAACAGATTAGACGTGATTAAAAACATCGCTGCTAAAAATACGTCAATTTACGTCAGGCGCTGACTAATTTGACAGGACTAAACTAATATTTATCTTCTGTCCTTTTCTAAATTAAATATAAAGAAAAAGATGTATTGAACTTAAATTTAGTTTAGTTTTTGAACAAGGGAATCGGCGCCAATGTAAGCTTTAGACTTAGGGTCTGTTCACAGGAGTCGCAACCATTATCCCGCCAAAGCGGCTAAATGTGGTCGGACTCAAACAATGACTATAAAACCTCTCTGTGGACTCAAAATAGTATGACCTCAAAATTGTCTATTTACCTCATATTCCGACGGGAAAAATCCCAAAGCTCTCATCAGATCGGGCAGCGAGTCTATTGGTATGTAATCCTTGACCTGCCTCCTCGCCGGGGAGAATGTGCCTTGGCACAGGATCTGGATGTAGTAGAACAGGTCTCGTATTTCCTGGAACAGCCAGCCAGGCCGGCCGTCTTCCACAAGGCAGTAGTAAGGATCCAGTTCTATTCCACCCCGTTTTGCTGTCAGGTCTACAGATCTGGTGATCATCTCGGATAAAGGTAACTTTTTAAGGTTTTTGGATGGAAGAGCCTCAAGGAAACTGACTAACTACCTGATACACTATCTAGGAATACGACGAAAGAATCACATTACACTACGCTAAACCTCTAAGAGGTACCTAGGTAAACAAGAAAAATATCACGCACTTGTATTGAACGGACCACTGAGAGAGAATAGTGTCTTTCGCACCGATTGTGAACAGAATCCCAAGGTCTTCGCGGAAACACATATGTAAAACCTGAAAATCCGAAATACACTACTTTTACATAAAGTTACGCACACTGGCCACATGGACTGTTGCGGTATTACTGGCAACATGGCAAACAAAAAAAAAATATTGCTGCACCAAATTTTGCGGGAACATTGTTTACGGTCCAAGTTGTCAATTTCAGTGAAGAACGCCCAAAGACTCCATGGGTCTCTACTATTTTAAAATAACATTTAAAACAGTTATAATTACTTTGATGTTTGCAAGGAACGTCGGCGACGTGGGGCCTCCAACAGGAATTGCGTCAATGGCCGGTACTGTCCTGCCCGCATCCAGCTATACCACAGAATAACTAATAGTACTCCACCTAAGGACTTACCTATTTAAAGTAAACAAAAATCCTACAGAGAGACCTACCTTAGTTGGGTGTGCCAGCAACCCGACATGTTTCCAGGGATTCCCGTCGAGCGGCATCTTCTGCAAGCCCACGACTTCTTTGCAAGAAAATAGAAGGTAGTTGTTTATCTCTTTGCCCTCTTTCCTGGTGATCAGCTTCATCTTGGAGACGGGGTGGTCGTATCGAGGACCCAGCACTGTCGCGAGGGTCACGTTGGTCGCATAGTTCACTATCTTATACTTGAACTGCGGGATTTTGAAGATGGTGCTTGAATTAGTGTGAATAGCATTTTAAAACGCAAATCGCGTTTGCGTAAATGCACCTCAAAAGAAGTAAGTACATAGTTTCCGAAATAAAACAGACTACAGAGCAATAACTCCAAGAGATCCCGTTAAAAAATTAAATTACCTCATCATTCGCTATGAGTATTATGGGTAAATTAGTTCTATATACTGCAGGGTCGAAGTCGTCGGGCGTAGGCCAGACTATGGCAGCTAGTGGCATCGCACTCTGGTCTACGCGGTCCAGGCTGGAGATCTCAAGGAAGCCTTCGCCACTGGCCCCAATGTCGTACTCCACCAGGCAGCGGTCCAAGCCCAGTGACACCAGCTTGAACTCTCCGTTGTACGTCCTGGCAGGCAAGAAGGTCACGGCTGTAATTTCCTTGTAGTGCGAGCGGTGTTTGCCGATGAACAGCCATTGTAGCAATGTACAGTCGTACTTGTACACGCAGACTGTTCTTTGATCGTCCTGCGTTAATAGATTTTTTATTAGTTTAGCTGTACCTACTTGTGTTTAGCTGTTAGTAAAGTAAATATGCTTGGATTGTATTTATCTCACAGCAGTGGCCATATTTTTGGAGTCTTCACTGAAGTCCATGTAGTTGATAGCGCCATGGGTGTCGAAGAAAGGCGACGGGCTCAAGATCTCGAGGGTCGTGGGGTCGAAGAACAGGATCTGGCCCGTGTTCAGACCGCAGGCGAGGTGCAAACCTACAACCAATTTTCAGTTGAATTCACATTGTTTCGGATTAGGCATCACATTAATTTATTTTTGTTTTATCTTGTTTACATACCGATACCCATCACGGCTATCATTACTGCGGAGTTTCGCTAACTAATTTAATTTGACACTTTATATTATACGTCCGGCTGAAATGATGATGATGAATAGGCCTCACCTGACGGCGAGTACTGCAGGCAGGTGACAGATAGTTCTGGCACGGTGATGTCATAGTTGCAGTTGATGGAGTCGTCGTCAGGTGGCACCACGATTGTGTACTGGCTTCGAAGGTCGAGCTGCTTGACCAGCTTGTGGCGCATGAAGTTGAACAGCTCCACCACGCCGTCTTTGTAACCCACGCATATCAGGAACCTGCGGGTAGTCAATGATTACCTCCAACAGCAACGGTTTACACATAACTTGCCTGACAAGACAAACTCGATTAACTAAGTTCAAGGGGATTACTGATCAATTTTAAGTTCGATAGTTTGCTTAAGGCATAAGAGATCCATTAGGAACCGAAAATTATATTGTGTTTCTATTGATGGCCTCTAAAATACAGTATCAGAAAATAATTACCTACCATTTTGTAGACTTACCTAGGTACATCAATCGCTGGTGGCACCCTATTGACGCACTTAAATCTCCCAACACAAACATAAAGCACACAACTCACTTCTCCGGATGTACGGCGAGGGCTAGGACATAAGATCTCTTATTATCCAGAATAGTGTGATACTTCTCGGTGACAAAATCCACAAAGCCCACTCCCTGGTTGTATGTGCCTGTTGAGAAATAATAGTAGATATTCACTTTGGAAAAGGAACATGCGGAAGATTCAGTGCTATTTCATTGTTGCTGAAATAAATAGAAAAACAAGTTTGATTGGGAAACAGTATCTCTGTTTTTACAATAAAGTCACCACTTTTAATTTTTATAACAATAGTGTAAGATAAGTGGCGCGTAGGCAAAAGCTGAGTATCGCTTCGATGTAGTATGAGCGTGTGTCGTAGCAATAGCAATATAAATTCGCGCTGTGTAGCAAGGACACGCGGCGTAGCATAGACGACGTAGCAAGAGCGTTCTCTTGCTACGTCGTCTATGCTACGCCGCGTGTCCTTGCTCGTTAGGCCTCGTTAGGCCTAGTATCAGAATGCGATGTAGCAAGGAAGCGCTGCGTAGCAAGGGAGTCTACTCCGAAGTGGTATCAGCCGAATGTTCGGCCGTGTCCTGCTACGAAGTTACTATTTGATTCGGTCGGTCCCGATCCTACACTCCTCACTCTTTCGAATATTGACTATATGGTCCCGACCCAACTGAGCCGATCGAACTTTTTTCTCATTTGCAATAATATTCCGTTCAGCCATGTGTCGGTCGATCCGAACATTCGCACTTCGCACTTCGGAGTAGACCCCAAGGAGTTACGGCGTAGCTCGGGAACGCAGCGTAGCAAGCAGTGCTGCGTAGCAAGGAGAGGCGGCGTAGCAAGGAAATGTCGTAGCAAGGAAAGGTGGCGTAGCAAGGAAAGGCGGCGTAGCAAGGACGTGGGGCGTAGCGCTAATGTTTGTATAATTGTTACGATTTATCTACTTCGCATTAAACCAACGCTGTGCATCTTATTACTCTGCTCATTAGCTGTCGTAAGCGGCCTTACCACTACCAGCAGACGAACTAACAGCTACATAATAATGATGATGGAAAATTAAACTAAGTAATTACACACTTTGTTTGAAAATCAGTGTTATTGTCTTACAAACAACAAAGTCCCTGACGAGGAATTGCTTGCAACCGACGGAGGCGTCAGTCGGCAGGCGCATCTTGATGAGTTTCTGCTTGGTCTCGCCGGTGGCCGGGTCCTTTTGCAGCTCCACCTTCTCCCAGCAGGGACACGGCTTGTTACCTGTTCAAAGTCATGACAGATAACATCACGCCTGTATTCCCCGAATGGTTAAGCAGAGGCGTAATCGCAAGGGCGACTACTGAGTGTGGAGTCCTGGGTTCGATAAGGTCGGAAAAAGTGTGTTATTTGGTTTTTTTTATCAGGAAGGTCACAGTAGCAGTCCTGTGTTTGGATTGGTACTCGGTCGATAGTAATAGGCTAGGCGCTTGGGCCCCTCTGACATGCGATTTAAAATTAAGCATTACCAGTAAGATTTGATTGCCCACGTGTCTATTTTCGGAGAATACAGGAGTGACTTTATATTTGTTTTATCGTTTTTTTTTTTTTTCAATATATTAAGTAACATATTTACAGGCACTTTTGAATTGTTTCGGTCAGACAGAAATATGCTATAGCGTGGAATTGCGATCGTTGACCCATTATCTAGTGTTTCTATTTCAAAAACTGAAATAAAGTCCGTTAACATCCGTGACTGTACTACTCTTTTACCCTTGTGTGCACCTTCCAATATATAAATAAAAGAACAGTATTATTGAAATCATTATAACGGCCTTTCCTTTGGTGTTCCTCCTTAAACTCTAACAGGGAGGGAATCAATATCTAACGTGATCTTTATATGTTCCAATAACAAAAAACCATACATAGGTAATTCATTTTTTGGGTACCACGAAGAGATATTAGGGAAAGGTCAATGACTGCTACTGTTGCTCATTCCAAAGCGTAGTAAGTTCCTATGGAGAAGAACGGACCAGAAACTTCATGTCTCGCTTTTAAATTATTGTTGAACGTGGATCCACGCGAGAAACAATGGCTTTTTAATTCTTTCTGTAATTAAAGTTTTTGTTTGTTTTGTTATTTTTTATTTATGGTGTACATAGTAAAGAGGATTCTATTCTATTCTATTACGGCATTCAACCCGTTAATGTGTGCTTACAAGTAGGGTCCAGGACCATGAAGCTCCTAGGCGAGACATTGAAGCTGAGCCCCTTCACGCGGTCCACGGTGAACCCATGCACCCAGTAAAGCAGCTTGAGCTGGTCATCATAGAAGTGTATCTCGCCGGAACTGTTGCCCGTGACTATTACTCTGGGGAAGAGAACTCGGTTAGCCTACGTCATCATCATTCAGCTAAAAGATGGCTCTTGGATATGGCCATTCTTCGAGCATCGCTATAACGACTGCTCTTGTGCTTCCCGCATCCATCGGATTCCCGCGACTTCCACTAGGTTATTGGTCCACCAACCGACACCGGTAACCATTGCAACTGTTTTTTAATAAATATGTATGACTGTGAACCCGCCCCAACGTTCGTGGAGTTTATTCTTTACTAAAAATCATGTCAGGCAGAATACACCATCGCTACAGCCCGATTTAAACTTTATGGCGGCACCCCCGCTGACAATTGTGAAGCTCGCCTAATGTTCCGAGCCGGCATAAAGATTGAATCGGGCTGTACCAGCATTCAACAGAAATCGTAATTTTTGTTGGCATTTCCCTTTGTTTTCAGTGTATGAATTTTTGTCTAATTTTCTTTATCTTTTTTCAATACTAACCCATCAACATTCTTAATGACATGGATCATTCTTTTATTCAACTTCAGCATCTTGATGAATCTCAACTTGTCGATGTCTTCAGGCTCCGTGTTCATGCTGTACTCGATAGTGTATCCATACAGCAGCACGGCCCCGCGACTGGTGCCCACTATGATCTGAGAGGTGCTCGACACGAACGTGTAGCACATCAGCTTCCCATACTCCGGGTTCACGTTAGCTTGAGCATTAACCTTGAGCTGCCAGCGGTCTGTCTCTCTTACTAGTCCTCGCTCAATCACTACGATTTTCTGTAATTGATTGGTGTCTTGTTGTGACAGTGTGAACATGATAAGGGTAGCTTATGCCGTGCGTTAAAAATATATGTCAGCCTGCAAAATGAGAGCCGGACTGTTTGACGAATGTGCGCTGGACGTATTTTAAGCATCGACTCAACCATACAGTAATAATAATAATAATAAGTTTTTATTGTACGAACAAAAAACACACGAGATTAAAACATACAATAAACATGATTGTACAAGCAGTGGGCACAGGCAAGTTGAACAGCAGGCTCCCGAACTAAGTAAAGGATACTTTTATATCAAGAGCCAAAGTTCCTCGTAAACATTGATTATTACAACAAACAGGTTAAAGTGACCCAGTAATTACATGTATCAGTATTGAGAAATCTATTCATGAGGTGATCGTCAAAATATTTTCTGTATAGTCGTAAGACAAATTCTGCAACCAATTAGTAAGCTTTGCTTTCAGTGTAAACTTGGTCAACGTGTAAATATCAATTGACCGATGTACCCTATTATAGAGACGAGCGCTTAGGCGTAATGGCGGCTAGCAAATGCGGAACGACATTGGACGGAATCACAGACCGGACGACCTCTGCGTCTGAGAAGGATGTTTGAGTCGAGAGGGAAGATGGAGTGGCGGCGTAAGACTACACGCAAAATGAAGAGTTGTCGCACAGTGAGGACCTGGGCTTCAGAGTACAGCAGGGCGGTTGGAAAGTCTCTACGCTTGAAATGCATAACCTTTAGAATCGCCCTTTGGGCACGTTCTATTTGAATTAGTAGAGATTTTTATGTGCCTCCCCATACTGTAATACAGTAGGTGATTATAGATGCACATAGACTCTGGTAGACTAATGACAGGCTTGCAGGGTCAGCTGAATGTCTCAATTCTTTAAATATATAGATGAGCTTCCTTGTACGTGTACATAAATGCCTCGATGTGAGCGCGCCAGGTTAAATCAAAATCAAAGTCATTTTTCAAATTAGGCTGAGAATCAGCACTTTTTGAACGTCAAAATTACAAAAGACAGTCCCCCAAAAACGCCCGCCCTTCACCACTTCCTAGTGCTATCGCTGGGAAGAAGAATAGTGGCGCAACAAACTCCCCAGCAGCACAGCTGTCTGTTCGATTTAAAAAAAATACTTGATTGTTTTTTGTTTGTTGTTGTTTGTTTGTTAGTTTTTCATCAATGTACACCCCTAGGTATTTGATACTTGAAACTAAGGAGAAGGTAAGACAACAGCAGCTGATATCATGCTCTGAACAGGAATGGGCTTTTACAACACTGGACTCGGTAGGTAGGGGATTAGAGTTCGGCAAGGAAAAACGTAAGAGTTTGGTCTTCTCAATGTTGAGAGTTAAAAGATTTGCTGAAAGCCACTCCATCACAAGGCGGAGAAAGTGTTCCGTTCTTTGTTTGGCCTTGTCCCAGGTAACATCATATACAATAAGCGCTGTCCAACATCCAGTCAAACAATCAGATACCTAAGCCTATCGTGGTTAATGCCTTGGTAAAATGATAACGCACCTTTCTTGTAATGTCTGTGATTCAAACTTTTGATTCGAAGTTTGCCAAGCCTTCTTTTAACCTGACTGTCCCAGAAGGAGAGTAATGTTTTTCTCTACAGAAATAACGTAATTCTTGGGTACTCACGCTCGAATTGCCGATACAAATATTTTTTTTGGTCATTATGAGAAATTGATCTGTTCTCGATGGATTAAAACCTACTTCTTCGACGCCATCTCGAGGTATATCGGCTGTTTCAAATGTCGCTGAAAAAAACAAATATAACTTAACTTATAACATCATTCATTTTCTAAATATAATAAAGTAAGTGCTCATATAGGTACACGAGCAGCACGCACAAACGGCACAGAACTGCGGCCGTCGAAACTCGTCGATAGCAGCCACCGACGAGTTGACGGCAGAGGCAACTTCAGCCGTCGACGCATCTACGGCTGCCGCCGAAGAGTGTCGACGGCTGCACTTGCCTCTGCCGTTAGCGCGAGCTGCTCTGCACTAAGAACTAGTATAGGTACTTAAGATATGCCGTCGGTAAGGCACTAAAGTGTACACTGAGTTGAACTTTGGTACACCTCCAACATTGCCGATGGTCACCTATACCACACACTATGTGTTGCACTTACCGTGTGGAGTATCTTGTCCGTAAGACCATATCCACCAAAACAGAACCATCTTTTCAGAAGGGTAAGCTAAAGTGAGCATGTACTTAGCATCAGCGCTTACTGCCACTTTAGCGATCTTCGCGTTTCCGTGCGGCGAAAAGAATGTCTTCTGCGGGAACAGGTCCTTGTAGTCCCACACTATAAGCACGTTTTCTGGCCCGGAGTCCGCTGTCACCAGCCATTTACCCTTTTCGTCAGATGCTATGCATGTGATCATGTGTCGCTGTAAGCAGAATGGTATACGGTGTAGTTATAGAAAGAGCATTATGTGCTTAGTGCGAGAGAGATGGAGTTATACAGCACGGATAGAAGCATCGTTTTCTCGCAAGGGAACAACCATAGAAATGTAAAAAACAGGGACCAGCACTTCTCGGATTTAACACTGCAGGTAGGTAACCATTTTTTTAAGTCAAATGAAAGTCAAAGTGTTATTAACTATACTCCATTTACAATAGCATTAGAAAGAAGTTAAAAAAGGTTATTTTTAATGCACACTTTGCAACAAAAGTACAGACGCCAGCAGGTCAAGCTACCCGAAACTGTCAAATTTTCCCAATCAACCTTGAACCTTAATGCTTTAATGATAAAGTTGAAAATCTATTAAAGAATTTTGACAGATTGTAGTAGCTTGATGTGCTGGCGTCTGTACAACAAACTACTAGGCGGACATATTTGATCTATACGAGTCCAAGAGCCTTACGTGTCCTTGCAACAGCCACATTTGATGCGTCGTCCAGTTGTATAACACCCCGCAGTTTGAGGCTGAGTAGAACAGCGTGGTGCTTCCCTTATCGTTCAAGTTGATGACCCCTACTTTATGGTTGTACCCGTTCATCCAGCGCAGTTTCTGCAGCATAAAGTTCACGTTAGCTTAAAGTACTTTTCAGTTCTCTTGAAGTCTACGTAACGTCTAGTTAATTTGCCACTACTAACTCACCATTACAAAGATAGAAGGTAGGTACTAGGCTATTTTATAGTAAATTGAAAAAAGCACTTACAAAAGGACTAGGCTTTTGCAATGATGCACTAATACTAAATTCATCCTGGTATCTTGAAAATAATCTGGATGGACTTTGGAACATTCGGGATCCCGCCCGCACTGACAACAAACTAGAAACCATAAATTTTTCTTTTGATTGTCTAGACCACATTTCGAATATGTGCTAGTTATTTATCCTTGGTAAAAACGTACTAATTGAATTATTCAATAAGAAAAGAATTGAATCAGTGGATTCAACCAACAATACTTTGACAATAACTGTCATTTTGTGTTTTTTTTTTATAAGTACTACGAAGGTTTTGGTTTGTATAGGTATGTTAGGCCCTCCACACACGAAGCTACTCAAAATAAACTAGTTACACACTCAAATTACTAATGAGTTGCTTGAACGTCACCGCCCATACATTCTCATTGAGGTCCGCACACGACGCGACTAGTCACAAACCGGTTAGTAACGCGTTAGCAACTGATCACGAGTGACGCGTCGTGCCGGTCGCCGCGCTACTGGAAACCCGAGTTTTCTGTGTTTTTGTTGCAAAAATGAACGAACAAACCTTAAATATTAAATTTGTGCAGGAAGTAGAAAAGTATCCATGCTTATATAATTATAAACTATCAGATTAATCACGAAGGGATGTAACAGAAAGAGCTTGGAGTGAAGTGGGAAAAATTCTATAGAATCCCACAAAGTTATCTGTTTTTCTCAGCTCTCGTGCTGCAACTGACAATCTGCAGTTTACATTATTTCAAATATAGGGGTGAATCCAAAACCGACGAAGATTCCTTCTGCGTCTATTACGTTGATAATAGTATAAAATAATATTATACAATGTCGTCATCATCGCTCGATCCACTCAACATGTTCGCTTTTTTTTCCAATATTAACCACCGTGTGCTTTGTGAGCAGAAATAACTGAAGTGACTGAAACTTTGCAACTTGAGTAGCGCCGTGTGCGAGCTACAGTTACTAACTGGTTTGGAATTCTAATTACTAATTAGTTCCGTCATTTTTGAGTAGCTTCGTGTGCAGAGGGGCTAATACATAGCCAAAGACTATACATAGCACAATCAGCCTATAATGCTCCCACTGCTGGGACACAGGCCTCCTCTCTATAAGAGGGAGCGTGCCATGATCCACCACGCGGGCCCACTAAGTTACAGGTTGGTAGATTTGGTCCTAGGACCGGTTTCCTCACGATGTTTTCTCTCACCGTTTTTAGAGCAGCGGTGATGATTTTATTTACACAAAGTAAAGCAACTGGCTGAGTTGGTTCGGACCTACGGCCTGCAACTCGTAAGTCGTCGTCGTAATCGCTGGGCCACCCACGGGGGCCACCTCTGCTCTGAGATGAAAGGTTTGTACAGAAGCCAGCAGGTCAAGCTACCCGAAACTGTCAAATTTTCCTAATCAACCTTGAACCTTAATGCTGTAGCGATAAAGTTGAAAATCTATCAAATAAATTTGACAGATTGTAGTAGCTTGATGTGCTGGCGTCTGTACTTCTTTCTTATATCTATGGTTTGCATATATTATGTATACTACACCTTTATTACCTATTGCTATGTTTAACTCAATGTATATTACGCAACATTTCAGTCTAAATACCAACAGGTTGTATTCAGAAAGACAGTGGTTCCCTAAGTCGAGACTCAGGACGATGAAATTCTTATGTGAAGTCGTGGGAATTTAAGGTCTTTATGCACACTAAATTAGTCAATCACGCCCATATTATATAGGTAGGTAACGAAAACGTGCTAGAAAGGCAGTGCAGCGTGCAGCTGTGCAGCTTTTTAATTCTAGCGCTGCGCGCTGATAACGCCCGAAAAAAAAACAATGAATGAGTACTTAACTTAACTGAATTATGATTCAGTTAAGTACTCATTCATTGTTTTTTTTTGGATAGTAAATTATCAGTATTGTTTTCTGTAAACATGAGTATCAGACCTTCCGCTGAAGGTCGTTAACCAGATCACCGCCCGCTTGTACTCAATCATTCATTATCTGAAGCCAAAGGTTGCTCCAGTACACTCCGCTTGGCATTATCGCCACTCATTCTTCCAACACTGACATGTACGCAAAGAGCTTTTTGTGTTTACTTAGCATAGTTTGCTACACAGTGACATGCAGGACTATCTATGTGGAACCAAATTCGCCGACTGCCGGACAGGTCAGTACTCAGTGCAATCTACATACCTAGACCTACTTACGGTATCTCTAGACTTTTGTGAACCGCGTGTCGTCAAAACAAAAATGTGCTTCGGTAGATAACATTTTGTGTGTTCTTTGTTTTTAAATGTAAGATTTTATTCAATGACTAGTTTTTGCCAGTGGCTTCGCCCGCGTGGGTGTCGGAAATTATCTCACGGGAACGTACTGCCGGGATGATAAGTATCCTATGTGTTAATCCTGGTTATAAATTATCTGTGTGCCAAATTTCATCCAAATCCGTTCTGGAGTTTTTGCGTGAAATAGTAACAAACATCCTTGCATCCATATAAACTTTCGGGTTTATAATATTAGTAGGATGATTAATATTGGAATGTAGGAACGGCATAATGCATGACACCCTTTTATGCTACGTAATCAAATACCTAGTGTGTACTTGTTAGGATACGTTTTTTTTTTTTGGATGCGAAATCATCAAATGACCTCTCCCGCTCTGGGCTGAGCGGAAGGGCGTGTCAGACTTTTACTGACTGAAACCCACCCGTGTTCCTTCAGTTGCCTGTGGTGCCAGGGGCCCCGGTATCTCTTTCGAAGAACCTGCGGCCCTGGCAGCGTTTAGATACGTAACGTCTCTTTTATAAACATAAGTCGTGACTCAGCTATCCTATGCAGCGTTTTGTAACCATCCATATTATTGCTGAGCGAAACAAAGCAAAGGAAACCTTTTGAACTTTCTGAAGCTCCGTCGCCGGGCGCCGTCGTCTGGGACTGGTCATCTCTGAGCTGCCATTACTTATTTCTATTGTTTGCTATGGAGGCACCGCTCTCACATGTGTAACTTCAACTTTAATGATGCAACCAATATTTTGTTACAATATTTTGATTTAAATGAGTGTCCATGGAGTTCCTTGTCCATTCTCCTCCATAGGTACCAACTAAGTACTCTTTGGAATAGGCTCCATCTTTCTGACTGACCGACTCCTTGACTATAAAAAAGGTCCTGATTTTTAAAAAATTGAAATAAATGTTTTTGAGTTTGACTTTTAGCACTATCATGAACAGAGTAGGTAGTAGTAAATAGATACCTACGGGTTTTCTCTTTAAAGCTTGAAAACTCCAAACTGTAGGTATATAATTGGGCAAATGACAAAACACTTAAACGTAGTCTCTCTATTTCAGACAATGACTTGTTTTGTATCTAAGTGTCACTTTTATCTTTAGGTCAGGGTTCCCAATATTTGTATAAGTAGACCCTTGGGAGATAAAACTTAATGATCACGGACCCAATATTACATAACAGCGCTGACCCGAAGGGTTAGGCAGAGGTGTAGGTACTGTAGAAATTTATACCTCGTAATTAGACCCACAATTATTGGCTTCTGCTTTAGGTAAACTTCTGTTCAGGTAAAGGTGCCTTCGAAAACAAATCTTGACCTATGTGGATCCGAAAACATCTCGCCATCTTTCTACATTCTTCCGTTTGTTCTTCGTTGAACACTTTCTTTCAAAATCTGTAGGATTTTGTAGGAAATTCCTAATCCATTGCTTTACGTTTGAAAAATTCGTCTGCCCGACAACGTAACGCCCCCTTGCGTTACGTTGTCGGGCAGATGAATTTTTCGTCGTTGACGATGATGAAAAGAACTGCCATTGTTAGTGTGTTACACAATTACTAACTAGCTAGCTTAATAATACTTACAAGCTAATTGATAAATAAGCAAGCGTGGTGATCAATGCCCGGAATGAACGAACGGAACGGAACGGAACGGAACGTGAACGGAGTTCGCGTCAGAACTGTGTGGCGTCGAAGTCGAAGTGATTCAAAAGTATGACACTGAGTCTGACATACTTTTGAATCACTTCGACGCCACACAGTTGTGACGCAAACTCCGTTCATTAGTATTAAATTTCTGATTTTGATCATCTACTTTTGCTGTTGACTGCACCTACCTAGTAATGTAAATTTATTGACAAAAAATAAAAAGGACGTAGGTAATTTTAAAGCAACCAATAATAGTACTTCTCTACCATTTAACCTAGTTATTAACCCAGAATACCTATGTATTACCCTGACGGGGTTATTAACTTACAGCTCAGCTTTCTAAAGAAATATGGCTACTTGCCGGACGTGCCAACCGACGCAGACTTTGCCTACACGTTGACCTCCATCTCTGAAGCGTTGAAGAAGATGCAAGCCTTCGCTGGTCTCCCTGAAACTGGCACTTTAGACGATGACACCAAACAGGTATAATTATTTGGGAGCAATTTGGGAAGAACCATAGATCCATTTCATGATTAGAGTGGCGCCGGATTTACTTTTGACATTGAATAATAAACCTAAGACGACTGTAGTAAAGTAATATGTGCGCCGCATGTTCGTGAAAATGACACTTTATTTATTTATTACACACACAGACACCCCCATACACCCCCACACACACTTTTTTTTCCCTTTTTTATGACACAGAAAATAGTAGCAACGAATATGCATGAAACCAAAGCCATCAGAAAATCTTTTACTTCGTGCCCCTCTTTGGTCTGCCTAGAGCCAGTAAGCCTAGGGTTCGATTGAGTTCAATATTTTATTCTAGCTCTTCAAGAGGAAGCGATGTGGAGTGAAAGATATCGAAGCGTCCTCGACATCTGCGAGGACTCGGAGATACATCCTTCAGCAACCGTGGAACAAGGACACAATAACGTACAGGTACCTATGAGCTGAGTATTTGTTAAGTTGCGCTAATTCAGGTCGGATTTTTGAGTAAAGGCAGTTGAGGTAAGTATATACTTTAACCGTTGTAGCTACAGGAAAACAGTGATAGGAGGGATTAAGAGATTTTGGAAAAAAATACTGTCAACAAGAAAATGGGCTATTTTTACAAAAAACTTTTTTTAATGACAATCGGTCCTGCACCCTAATTGCGTAACACACTATCAGTCACAATCTGAATCATTTTGAAGGATATTGCTAATCCAGTGCTTCATGATAGTGGGCCCCTATTTCTGTCTGCGGGGTTTAAAGGAACCTAACACGAAGGGGATGACGGGGGTTCGTTCGCTCGCTCCGCTCGCTCACTTGAGCCCCCGTCATCCCCTTCGAACCTAACCTGTCCGAGTCGGGGTGCCCCAATTCCCGAGCTCTTTTTGCTCGCTCTTGCATCCTAAGTTCTCATTGCCTTTCTATTAATTGTATGCCTAAATTTTATTATGCTAATAATCATTAGGCCTAGTAACGTTATGCGAATTAAATCCCCATGATAATATGTTCCAAAAATTTTACTGCGCAACAACGAAAAAGACGCAAAGAATGTTGTTGAGTCGTCAAAATGAAAGTCATTGCTTTGCTACTGACAGTGTGTTTCACAAGGGATCCCTTCTTTTCGCGTAATATTCATTTTCCTAATATACTTTGGCATAACGATTTTGGCATAATTTGTTTGGCCATAATAATACTTTGCCATATTTGTTTTAGGCATACAGTTTATTTTGGCATAATTATCTTGAAGGCTAATTTGTTTTGGCATAAATTTAATTCGCATAACGTTACTAGGCCTAATGATTATTAGCATAATAATAATTAGGCATACAATTAATAGAAATAACGGAAACAAATTTGAGTTATTTTTACGTACCTATTTATTTTGGATTTCCACGTTAATGATTTATTATAGATAACATTATGTAACTTAACTGTATATTTTTATTTTAGGTGTATATTTTTAGCAATCGCTTGTAAATATGCAAGTTTCGAAGTATATATTCATCTTTTTTACTAATAATTTTTTAAATCCTATTGTGTTTGTACGTGTATTTTTTCTTTTTTTTTTGGTATTGGTGATGTTCCGACATCAAGAATGACGACACGGTTGGCGCAGTGGCTGAGCGATCAACTGCTGCGCTGCGTGTCGCGGGTTCGATTCCCGCACGGAACAAATATTTGTATTGCCTACAGGTAGTTGTTCCGGGTCTGGCTGTTTGTGTATGTGAGTTTAAATGTTTGTGAACGCTACAGGAGTAATTCCTAGTGTGGGGCAACGTTTATCTATTTCAATGGTTTGGTGTTTTATTTCTTGAACTTTTTTGCCAAAAAATAAAATCCAGGATGGTGTTTTCCCACAGAATGTGCAAATCTATTGTGTCATGCTTCTGCATGGCATCTTGATTTAGTAAAAAGGCAATGAGAACTTAGGATGCAAGAGCGAGCGAAGCGAGCTCGGGAATTGGGGCACCCCGACTCGGACAAGTTAGGTTCGAAGGGGATCCCCTTCGTGTTAGGTTCCTTTATACCCTGCAGACAGAAATAGGGGCCCCGCGAAGCGAGGCTCCGTCGACTACGCCTTATTATTATTGTTATGCTTAGTAAAGTTATGCTTTAGAATGTTATGCTTAATAAAGTTATGCTTTAGAATGTTATGCTTACAAATGTATGCTTTAGAATGTTATGCTTAATCATTATTATGATTAGAGAAATTATGCTTTAAAAAATTATGCGTAAGCTGTTATGCGTAAATAATTTATGCGAAAATATAATTAGGACAAACAAAAGTATGCCAAGTTATATTAGGTCTTAAAATTTTATGCAAATGGATAAGGAACCCTAGAAACATCAGAAATCGCAACCCTTACTGCCTCGGCTCAAAATCGACAAATTGCTAAAAAGTAACGAAAAGGAAAACAAAAGTAAATTTAGTTGTGTCTACATTCCATTTTGTTGGAGAGGACTTGTTATAACTATTTGTGTCGTTGCAGGGTGGTAAACGGCTCCAGCACTCTGGACAAGAAACGGGTGGAGGAGCTGATGGATAAAGGACTGGCCATATGGGCTCCCCACGGCAACCTGCGCTTCAGCCCCATAGACCAGGGCCGCGCAGACATACAGGTCTCCTTCGTTAGTGGCGACCATGGAGATGGGTAATATAGTGGCGCTTTTGTTAATTTATCTTAGTTTTGTTTCTAATAGTTCAGTTAGGGTATTTATTTACATTCCCCCCGGTGGGTTCCCGCATTGTCGAGGCGGGGGGGCTCAGTAGCCGTGGCTTGGAGAACCACTTTGGCTTTGCGGCTAAGCCGACGACGTAGCGGCCGGCGGGTAGGTTGCGGTGCCGCTTGGGCGACATCGCAGCCTACACGAGGCGGGCCGCGATGTCCCCCGCTGGGAGACATTGCGGCTGAGGATTGGAGGCCGCGGCGGGAGAGGAGTGTCGATGTTACGTTGCCGCTCTCCCTACCTTCCGCGGCCTTGACGGGGCCGCCACCGTTCGATGGCGGATGCGGTGGAGCCCCAGGGGAAGAGGAGTGTCGGTGTGACGTTGCCGCTCTCCCTATCCTCTGCGGTCGTCCAACTGGGGGGGCATGCGGGGCCCGCCAGGCAGGCGGGCGTGGGGGGCAGCAGGCAGCGGGTGCGGGGGCACCGTTGCCTGTATTGCACAGGCCTCCACCAGTGTTGGACGGGAATGGCTAGGTGCTCCCGGCCATTCCCGTAGCCCCCCAATTTGGGGGGCATGCGGGGCCCGCCATACCATCTAGGCGGGCATGCGCCGGGAGGGCTATGGAAGTAAAGGCTATGCCTATTCTCGTGGCCCTCCCATCACGGCGATGAGGGAACACCGCTGAGTTTTAGTGGGTATACTGTCATTCCGACAGGGAGTCCCACATACCCCGTCTCGTCCCCCGCGAGGCGGGCATGCATAAAGCATTTCTCAGCGACAAAAAAAAAAGAAAAAAAAAGGGTACCTACTTACATGAAAGTTGAAAGTTTGGAAACTATTAGTCAAGTCAAGTAAATCCAAGGTAGTCACTTATATGGACCCAAATAAGCTATATGAAAGAATATGGCGCTCAGTTTGCACAATAACTTGACAATCATTTATTTTGCAAATATTTATTTAAGCACACTGCGCACTGACCTGAAGGCGTATCCTCGTAATTTAAAACGTTCAAAATCTAGTCGCAGTCTCATCTTGGCGACAAACAAATGTCAAAAACTTTTTTGAATTGAGACTGAGATCAGCCGATCGATTCTGTAAAAATCTCACCGTGAAAACTTAGGTGAAGTGAGCTTAAAGTGAGCTGTCAATAGTGTCAATCCATAGCATTAGTTGGAACGACAGCTCACTCCACGCTCACTTCACCTAAGTTTTCACGGTGAGATGGTTATAGAATCGCACTGCCGACTGTGAACGTTCTTAAAATTACGAGAATTGCCCCTCTGTTAGGGTTAGTGGAGGAACACCAAAGGAAAGGCCGTTATTAAGGAAGTTGTTTTACTGATACTACTCTATTAGCCTTGTGTGCAGTTCTCGCTAAGACTTAAATAAGTGCATGTGCATGCTATCAACGACTACGTTAAATATCCGACCACACAATCACCACATCAGTAATCCTTTTACAGATTTCCGTTTGACGGCCCCGGCCACGTGGTCGCACACGCATTCCCTCCCCCGCACGGTGCCATGCACTTCGACGATGACGAGATCTGGGGGGACAACCCTGAGGAAGACGAAGAGGACGCCACAGACTTCTTCGCTGTTGCCATCCATGAGATCGGCCATGCGCTAGGGTTGTCGCACTCCAATGTGAAGGCGTCGGTCATGTACCCCTACTACCAGGTGCCGGTTGAGAGACTGGACATGGACGACATTTTGGGCATGGAGGAGCTGTATTGTGAGTAGTTATTGCTAATATGAGTAAACAACTGCATATTTGGCATACATTATAAAAGAACCCTAGGTTATTTACATGCCGAAGATGCTGTTCACTGTGATACCTCGCGGTCGCGGTTTAGCTCGCGCTATCTCGATGGCAACTCCCAGGCGGGGTCCGAGGGAGGGGGGGTCGTGGGGGTCAAGACCCCCCAAAATCATTCAAGCTGTCGACGAGTCTGCTTGATTTCCTTAATTGCCTTATTAACTTAAGTTACTAATATAGGTACTACTTGGTGACCCCCCCAAAATCTTGGGCTGCGACCGGTTACTGACTTACTACTTGGTGACCCCCCCAAAATCTTGGGCTGCGACCGGTTACTGACTTACTACTTGGTGACCCCCCCAAAATCTTGGGCTGCGACCGGTTACTGACTTACTACTTGGTGACCCCCCCAAAATCTTGGGCTGCAACCGGTTACTGACTTACTACTTGGTGACCCCCCCAAAATCTTGGGCTGCGACCGGTTACTGACTTACTACTTGGTGACCCCCCCAAAATCTTGGGCTGCGACCGGTTACTAACTTTACTACTTGGTGACCCCCCCAAAATCTTGGGCTGCGACCGGTTACTAACTTTACTACTTGGTGACCCCCCCAAAATCTTGGGCTGCGACCGGTTACTAACTTTACTACTTGGTGACCCCCCCAAAATCTTGGGCTGCGACCGGTTACTAACTTTACTACTTGGTGACCCCCCCAAAATCTTGGGCTGCGACCGGTTACTAACTTTACTACTTGGTGACCCCCCCAAAATCTTGGGCTGCGACCGGTTACTAACTTTACTACTTGGTGACCCCCCCAAAATCTTGGGCTGCGACCGGTTACTAACTTTACTACTTGGTGACCCCCCCAAAATCTTGGGCTGCGACCGGTTACTAACTTTACTACTTGGTGACCCCCCCAAAATCTTGGGCTGCAACCGGTTACTAACTTTACTACTTGGTGACCCCCCCCATAATCTTGGGCTGCGACCGCACCTGGCAACTCCATGTAAAACCAATTCATGCTAATAGACAAGCATGCACATGATGGGCGACCATCTTAACATACCGAGACCCCTCCGTGCTTCGGAAAGCACGTTAAGCCGTTGGTCCCCGCTGTCATTCGTGGATCTTTGACAGTCGTTACGGGTCGTCAGAAGCCCGAAAGTCTGACACCCAGTATTACCTACCAATGGACATCGTATTACCCTGTAACTGGGTTTGTGGCGGTCAGATAGCCAGTCACTCCGGAGGTAAAATACTGGCATTCAGCTGCATCCGGTTAGATTGGAAGCCGAGACCCAATAAATCTTTGCCCGACCTGGGAATCGAACCCAGGACCTCGTGCTCAGCAGTAGCGATTGCGACCACGAGACCAATGAGGCAGACATAGTTTTCTTCCATACTTCTCTATTAGTCGTCATCTCCGTACTCACCCCCTTTTTAAACATACTCGTATGTTTGAACCAATTCACAGAAATAAATATCATTATCAACAAGAATTTTAGGTTCTGGATAAAAATTTTTTTTTTTTGCTTAAACACGTCACGTCGGGGGCCCTGTAGCTCAGGGGCCCCGTATCGTAGATACGGCTGATACAGCGGTAGCTACGCCCCTGCATGGAGGTGACATCGAGGTAGCGAGCTAAACCGCAATCGCGTAAAGTAATTACAATCTAAAGTCATAAAATATGCCAACATGTAGGTAGTGTGAAGGTACAACAATAGCGTGACCGGCATAATTTTAACTTTAAATTATTATATCGTACTAGCTTCTGCCCGCGGCTTCGCCCGCGTGGATGTCGGAAGTTATCCCACGAGAACGTGCTACCAGGATAAAAAGTATGTGCTTCCCCAGGATGCCATCTATCTCTTTGCCAAATCAGAAGTTCAGTGGTTTAGGCGTGAAAATGTAACATACAGTTTCAAGTTCAAATCCTCCCCTAAAAACAGAATTACCCCTTTTTGCCCCGTCAGGGGTCAATTTTCGACCACTTTACATACTTATTATTAATTATTTTCTGTCGAAAGTATCGATACTGAGTTTCGAGTTAATCGGACCGCGCGTTCAAATTCTTCCACACAAACTTTAACACCCATATATCCCCTTTGAGGGGTAGTTTTGAAAAACTAATAATGATAAACTTTATTGCTTACTTAGGCGAGTATTCATGCCAATTTTCAAGATTATTAACCTAACAATAAGATTTTTCATAAACTTTATCCCCGCTTTTCCCCCACAGGGGTGGAATTTTGAAAAATCATTTGGGATGTGTTCATAACTTGACTCAAAGATTATTTATACCAATTTTCGAGTTAATCAAGCCACGCTGTAAAATCTTCCCCTGTAAAATTGACTACCCCTTTTCAGGCCGTCAGGGGTAGATTTTCGAAAAACCCTGATACACATTATTCTTTCCTTTCAATTTTAGGTATAAATACTGAGTTTCGATTAAATCGGACCGCGCGCTAAAATTCTTCCATACAAACTTTGAAACCCCCCAATCCCCTTTTAGGGGGTAGTTTATAAAAACAAAAAATGCCCAACTTCATAATTTACTTAGATAAGTATTCGTGCCAAGTTTCAAGTTTATTAACTCAAGGAATAAGATTTTTCATATAAACAAAATCCCCCCATTTAACCCTCTTAGGGGTGGAATTTCGAAAAACCCCTTCTTAGTGGATACCTACTCTTCACGAAGAATACACCCTCCAAATTTCATGTCTCTAGGACCAGCGGTTTAGGCTGTGCGTTGATGTCTCAGTCAGTCAGTCAGTCAGTCAGTCAGTCAGTCAGGACTTTGAATTTTATATATATAGATGATCAAGCTGTAAAGTACAGTCATTCAACGCGCAGTAGGTACAAAACGAAACGGAAACGGTTAGTAGAAGTCAATCTCAAACATTGAAGTATCATCAAGAAACCGTTCCTTTCTGAGACACTTTAAAAATACGAAAAAAAAACTGATTACACACTGCTCTCACGGTCGCCTAAAACTAACCATTATAATCCGGCAATTGAGGGCCAGTCTCCTCGATTCGATCGAAAAAAAGACTACCTACTTATTTAATTTGAAAATATCCAAATACTAAACCGTGTAAGCAAATATAGACTCGAACTCTCCGGGAGTTCGCCACAAGCTTTTATATGTATAGGTATCATATAAATCGTGTAATGTAATAAATTCATGGGTTTGATTCTAACTTAAAGTTTATTTTCTTCTTTTTAGAGCATTTAAATAAAAGCTTGTTTTTAAAAATATTTTTTTTACTATTAATTTATTCTTATCCACCATACCTAGCTGCCTGGAATCTGGATCGGAATCTTCTGGTTAGGGAGATATTGAAAATCAACGTTTTTTTTGTCATTTTTAACGTTGTAAAACAAGTGTTTTAAATGTTTGTAATACTCCCACAACCCCTGTACCATAATATTGCATACACCCATGCACAATGTTTTGCGTGTGCTACATGGCGAACTATCGTCAACATCGAATTTTCTCGCCAAAAATAAGTCGTATCATTACTTTTGCACAAAGTTAATAAATGTAGATGACGGGTTCATGATTTATTACATAAGTACTCGCTGTGCCCGCGATTTCGTTTACGTAGATGTCGGTAAACAAGAATACATATGTATGTCTCTTTACTTATTCTTTTTCCTTATAACATCAGCTATGATCTGCCAGTGAAAGTCCCATCGAAATCGGTCCAGCCGTTTCGAAGATTAGCCGGAACAAACAGACACAATTTAAAAAAAATATATGTTTATTCGTTAATAGTACCGTACGTATTTACTTTCATATGCATTTAGTGGTTGTTATTTTGACATTGCAGACACTTCAATTTTATTTATTTGTATATATATAGATTAAATCGTTCGCAGTGAAAAAAGACGCAGAGGAGATTACAGACAGCACGGAGAGCCCAGTATCGCATACCTCGCTGGTGCCACGGTTCACTAAGCCGGGTAGCGACGAGGATGACATGCCCGACCTCTGCATGACCAACTACGACACGCTGCAGGTCATCAACGGCAAGATCTTCGTGTTTGAGGAGGAGGTTTGCCTACTACCTTTGTCCTTCGGAAACTTTTAGGTTTATTGATGATAACTAATAATAGTTTTGGAATGGTGGCTAAGAACTGAATACAGCGATAAGGACCGAGATTCCAGCAGAACAGATGAATTGGACTGGTAAAGGTCACGGGTAACCGTTGGATGCTCGCATCCAATGCCGCTCTCGTCTCACAACAGAGCATGAATGGAAATCCATACTTTACGCAGCAGGAGTTATAGTAAAGTTAATTTCCACATTCGTTCCCCAGTGGGTATGGGTGCTGAGCGACAGGCACGAGATGGAGAGGGGCTACCCGCAACGCTTCCACGACGTGTTCCGACGACTGCCCTCCGACATCAACATCATCAAGACCATTTACCAGAAACAGGACAGAAATATTGTAATTTTTTCAGGCAAGTAATCAAGACCTGGCGTCATATTGAGGCACATACAATGAGTATCACAAGTGAGTCTGTGAGGGACTAGAATATAGGTTTCTCGAACGCTCATAGAGCAGACAGCTGACTGCCAAAGCATGACCTGCGAGAAAGTCTAGTCAAATCATTGTACTGCAGTGTATCGCGAGCAGACTGGACTGCTTGTGTATGAATCACTGCTGCAAGCTTTCCACTTCGGTGTTGAGCTTGTAGCAGGGTTTCTCATAACTATATGGATGTGTTAGGTTTAAGTTTAATAATTATAGATGTTAAGAAATATGTTACTAGCATCTTTGAGTCCTATATGTTACTTAAATAAAATTGTTGTTCCAATGCATGCTATTTACATCAATGTTAAGTAGATACACTCATATATTATTCTAAATACTATTGTAAGCCAATATTGAACGTATTTGCTGTTGGTGTTCTTTAGTAAATAAATAAATTTCCATGCAAATGGTTGAGTTAAATTATCTTTTCCAGAATTACCTACTCTGAAAATGTAGATTCAAACGGTCATAAAATATTAAAGATGCAGTGGAAACTAAACCTTATGAGTAGGCATTAAGATTACTTTTCTAAACTCACAGTTAAGAAAAGCTCATGTTCACAATGTCACAAAAAAAAACAACTCTTGATTGCAGGCCAAAGCTACTGGGAGTTCGACTCGACATTCCACTTCATCAAAAAAGGCGCCATATCTGACTACTCAATCCCTGACGAAGTCCCAGAGCTGACCACCGTCTTCCTCTCTAACTACAACAATAAGACGTATCTAATTGAAGAGGAGAGGTACTGGCGGTATGACGAGAGTACCGGGACTATGGACGCACGGTACCCGAAAGAGATGTCCATGTGGAGACAGGTGCCTTCTCCTGTGGATGCTGCTATTGTGTGGAAGGGAGGTAAGATAGCTGATGCGAAATAATCACTGGTGGACTAAGGGGAGAGCGGCAGGGTCGGCCCGGGCGCCCGGTCCGTCCTCTTATATTTCTTCTGTTCTAAAAATCTTGCACAAGTCGAGAAAAAGCATATCCTATTTTTGTACGAATAATTCAAAGAAATGTACTTCATCGAAAATTCTCAGACGGGCTGCAAAAGATTTCGAGCTTGCTTTGCTTACTCTTGCACCTCGATGATACACTGATTTCAATGAACCCCATGTAAAAGCTGCTAAGTCCGTGAAATATCATAGTGAGAAGAGGAAAAAGCACCTCTTTAAAAAAAAACCTACCGGGTGGACCCATGGTGTAGATAGAGTTTAATAAATTGTGATTGTGACACTTTTTTGTCACTAATAAGTTTTCGCAAAATGATGCTAGAAATACGTACATAAACTGTGAAGACCGGGGGAGCCTCATTTTGTTTGGCTGACCCGGGCTCCCGATCAGCTTAGCCTCCGTTCCCACGCGCGTAAATATATCGCGGCGACTTTTTACGCACACTTTAATTTCAACTCTCGGCGCTAGGCAGTGCGTTGAAAATCTACCTACCGAATACTTCTCATCAGAATCGCATCACTGCCCAGACGAAGGATAAAATAAGTTTCGCCTGGGAAAGGTATTAGAAACTTTTTTTTTCTTCCATTAACGAAAAACCCACGGTTCTAACGGCAACAGGAGGTGGTATTTTTGTCTAGACGGTAAGAACATCCTTAGCGACACTAGCTGTTAAGATTGAGCTTAGGATAAACCTATAAACTTTTCCACTGTTCCCTGCAACTCATTTCAATTTAGTCTTTCATGCTCTCCTTGCGTTCCAGATACCTTCTTCTTCCAAGGTCCTCGTTTCTGGCGCTTCGACAACGAGCTAGTGCAGGCCCACGAGTACTACCCGCTGCCGACGGCGCAGTTCTGGTTCAACTGCAAGTCCACCCCCGACATGGACCGGTACATCACTAACGATGGGCCCTGAAGAGTCCAGGACGAATGAGTGCTTTGCATTTATTATATTCACAGGTTAAAATAGTTCGCAGTTTTGTTTCATTTTGTTAGGATGTGTGTTGTGTGTAATAGGTAATCTAATACGTGTTTTGATAATATTGCCATGTTAGGACTTCATTATTTTGTACTGTGTGCAACAATGGCCGCTTAAAGACCTCTCATAAAGTCTCAATCCAATCAATAAAAATCCAAAACCAGCCCGACTAGTTTTTCATTAAAAATATATCACTTTATTAAGTTCAAAATTACATAAATTAAATTACACAATAGTATGAAACTGATTGTTTTACTGTTAGCGTCCGGAATGTTGCATAACATCGATTGCAGAGATGAGCATAACTGATAATAACAATAATACTGTACCATTTTATTTGCTTCATAGTTACAATATCTTAATACATTTGTTCCTACATATTTTGAGACAATAATTCATAATTTCCGAAGTATTTGTACTATATCAAATTGAAAGTAAATCCATCTACAAGAAGTGTACTAGTAGATGGGAAAGCACCGAAAGGTTGATTTCTGCGACATTGTATGTCCTATCACATATGAATAAGTTAACTGATCACATAAATTAACAGCCAATTACTCAAAACATTGCAAAATACATAAAAGGTAGTTTAAATTTAATTCAGTAGCTGAAGGGAAGGATATACAGGTTTACCAAAAAATTACAAAGGTGATCAAAAGCGACGAATATTATTTTAAAAGACATAATACCTCAACCCAAACAATAGTTACCCCTTACACTTCAACTACAAATCAATCTATAAATGCTAAATTTCTTCGTTACAAGTATCTAAACAATCGGTATTATTATCGTGAGGGGGCGCGCTCTTGGACCGAGTCCATTATTAACAACATCAGTGGAGAAAACTGCCGACAGCGATGACATAGCGAAAACAAAGTAATAGTGATGTGAAATACCTACAAATCGAATCAAAGACAAAAAATTCTTATCAATTATTTTAAGAACATTTGCAAAGGTTGTTGTTCGTGAAGAATGGTTTCAATTTAGTCGATTTATCGATTTAATCATCTAAGTCGACTTTCGAGACAGAATAGTAATAGTAAGCAATCAGAAGTGCTACGTGCGTGAACTACGTGTATTTCGCTACAGAGATGGAGGTACACAGTGCGAATAGCTCTATCCCGTTTTCGCAGTCACAATAATGGTTATAACTTTTAACACTTTGTAATACGTCATGTTTTGCTATATCTTGCTGAGGACAGGGTGCGTGTGACGTTGACCGTGGAAGAGTAGTGTCTGGAGCAGGTCCCTAGCTGCAGCAGGAGGCGGGGTTGGGGTCTCTGCCGGAGCGTTTGGTGATGTTGAGGCGCGTGAACTCCTCCGCCACGGTCGGGTGGATGCCCACCGTGTTCATCAGGTGCTCCATCGTAATGCCGCATCTGGAATACAACGAATATTTAGAATACCAGACCTCCCAAATTCATTGATACTATTTGACAGTACAATAGTATAGAGGTGTACTCGTGTTATTTTGTGGTTTAAACTATACCAATTTGCCAAATAATAATACAACATCGCTCCCCTAAAGAGTACCGATGACCTGGTCAAGGTCGCGAAAATCAGCTGGATGCAAGAATCCCAGATGCAGTTGTTATAGCGTGGGAGAGCTAACTATGTCCACCAGTGGACTTCTTTTTTTATTTTATTAGGACATAAAACATTTACATGTTACAATTATAGTAAATGTAATGTAATTTTAAAAAGTACACGTAAAAAGAGCGACTTTGTATAAAAAGTAAAGTAAGTAAGTAAGTTAAGTTTGTTGTTGTACTTTTTAAAATGTAAATAGTTTGTACATACGAGTATTATATAGTTTATTTGCCGAACTGCTGCTATAGGTACAGCCTACAGGTATTGATACACAAAGTCGCTCTTTGTACGTGTTAAAAATAAAATTAAGATATAGTTTGTTTACATATGCCAAGTTTATTTGCCGAACTAAAGGGATGGTACATATTTTAGCTTCATCAGTAGTTCGGTGCTTTGTTAGAACCCAAATATAGCAACTGAAAGTTTCAGTAATTCGGTCAACCGGACTAACAACCGAACTACTGCTACTAGAGGAAATTTTCGAGTCAAATACAATTGGTCGCCTATTACTCGTAAACTTGTAAAGACTACTTAAGTGTGATAGTTTTCCTTTAAACTTCGTTATATTTTATATAGGCACTACTGCCGTAACATTTGAATGTCTAACCTACAACTGTTTAGTTGGTAGAGGGGGGGACACTTGACTCTAACGAAAATTGATACTTTAAAGCTTGTAAGTCACGAACGGTTTACTTAATCAAAAAACAGTCTTCCCAAACCCCTAATATTTTTGAAAGACCTATGCAACGATATCCCACACTGGGAAGGACGAAAAAAAAATTATCATCCCCACAGACTTTACATGTAGGGGAGGTACCCTAAATAATTGTTTTTTTTTTCAAAATTTTATTTTACCGCTTTTTCGGTGTCATTAACGTGTATGCTCATGCCAAATTACAACTTTCTAGTACCAATAGTTTTTGAGCTAAACCGCGGACAGACAGACAGACGGACATGGCGAAACTATAAGGGTTCCTTGTTGACTACGGAACCCGAAAAAGACATAATTATTCTGGCTTTAAACTAGTCGGTGTAACACATACTTGAGAGCGGCGGCGAAGCCCTGAATGACCTCCCCAGCGACGGGGCCCACGAAGTGCAGTCCCAGGATCTTCTGCGGCGCCTCGCGGAGCGCCACGGCCTTCAGGTAGCAGTTCTTGATGTTGCGCTGCGGGATGAAGAATTCCGTCGGCTTGTAGTACGCGTGGTATACCTCCAGGTTATCCGCGCCGTATCTGAAGCGGACAAGGTATAATTAACTATACATATATTTTTTATTTGATCTAAAAAAGATTTTCAATGGAATTTCTTGCCCGTCCTTCTCCATAGTAAACCTACTATGCTTTGGAATGGGCAACTAGCTTCACCTTTGTGACCGACCAACCCCTTGACAATTCAAAATTGCCTGTAATTTGTTTAATTAAAATAAATGCTTTCAGTTTGTTAGGTATACGTTAGGCACTATCTACTATCTACTAGATTTCAAATACGTGACTGTATTCGTATGTTGTTGTTTATCGGATAATCTAATCAAAACTTGAAACAGGTTGAAATTTTGCTTATTTTAAAACATGCAAAACCACCCGTGGCACTCGTTCAGTTCAGTTCAGTTGTAAAAGTTGTTTATTTCTCGGAACTAGACGCCGCGCCGCTTGGTAATTTATTTAAGTAAGGCCTGTATAACACGTCACGCTAACAATACATTAATTTTTCGAGTGTCGTGGTCATCGGATAGAAAACGCTGACCTCATCTAGCTGATGTTTTTTTTATAATATGACGTATAAAAGTGATTGTTATTGTGTACAATCAAGTATTTTTTTTAAATTGAACAGATATCTGTGCTGCTGGGGAGTTTGTTGCGCCACTTCTTCTTCCCAGCGATAGTACTAGGAAGTGGTGAAGGGCGGGCGTTTTTGGGGGACTGTCTTTTGTAATTTTGACGTTCAAAAAGTGCTGATTCTCAGCCTACTTAGAATAAATGACTTTTGATTTTGATTCCGATATCCTATTTACGAAATAAACAATTTCATTTCATTCATTCCAGCATTTATTCTCTGCAGATTAGGCTGAACAAATAGCTGTATAGGCTCACTGTACGCTGCAGGACTTTATAACGTTGATAACTGGAGTGTGTTCCATTGTGCGCTTTTATCATTTCTAACGTAACGACATTATTGTGCACGTCCACGTCCCCATCACGACATCACTATAACACAAGGAAGTAAAATGTATGGAAATACATAAAGACGCTTTTAAATTTTCGTCCACGATAACGTTATAGCGTGCATGCATTTCCATAAATTTTAATGACGTGGACGGGGACGTCCACGATAATATGGGGACGTTACAAATTGTAAAAGCGCACATTTATTTCGAGCAGGTAGTAAAGATAATACAGTAACTAAGCTACACGCCAGACATTATTAAACTCGTCCGATTAGAGTGCATACTTTAATGATTTGCTTATCAAGGTACAATCATATAATCCTCAAACGTGTTTCTATCAAGCTAAGCTAATACCCTTGAATATTATCAATACATTCTCAATTTGTGTGAGATGTAGAACGATAGAATGTGATCAGTGATGCCATCTCGCAATGTGCATTGTGATGCCGACCATCACAAGGTATTTCAACACTTAAACTTGGATTTAGAAACCAAAGATTTCAATCGTTACATTCGCCCTACCGCGTCAAAAATGGTCACGTTTCTGTTTCATGGATACCTTTGCATAATTAACCTATAATGTTCCCACTGCTGGGACGCAGGTCTCCTCTCTTCGAGAGGAATGGGCTGTAATCGACCACGCGGGCCCAGTGCGGGTTGCTGGACGTTAAATTTTTTTGAATTTTTGGTTCTAGGACATACTGGTTTCTGAGTTTGGATACCTCTAACGCACACAATAACGCAATCGCGGGCGATTAAGTACGGTTTGGGCAAGTCTGACGCTGACTCCGCCCCGCAGTTTAAGTAGCCATGTCCTAATCTAGGTCATAGTCTACATGTGCCAAACTTTATCCAAATCCGTTCAGCCGTATTAGCATGAAAGCGTAACATGCAAAAAATCTAATCTTTTCTCTTCATAATGTTAGTTAAGACAATACTAACGTGATCTTCAATTGTTTTCTCGATACGCGGAATGTCAAGACACCAAGTGAGGACACCCTTACTCTTATTGACAGTAACATTATGCCTGACCACGTACAGTAGATGAAATTACCGTCTACGATTATTTTGATGTCTTGTTGCCTGTTGTGTTTACACAGCCTTTTCCTGTACTTAACGGTACACCGTAATATTATGGCAATTAACTTTGGTGAGCCATATTCGTGTTTATCACTTTTCGAGGTCGAAACTAGTGGGGCAGACACTTGAATAAAACTGTAAATATTGATGAAGATGTAAGTAAGTACCTACACTACCGTAAATATGATATCTAGTTTTGTATATCATATTCTAGGATAAAAAGTAGCCTTTTCCACTATCCATACATAGACTATCTGTTTGCAATAATCACGTCGATCCGTTGCGAAATTGCTACGTGTTAGAAGAACAAACACATTTGTATACTAACTAGTATAAATAATACATACCTTTCCGTAGCGGTCTCTTCGCTAAGTCCAACGCAACCGTACTCAAGGGGTGTGAAGATAGTCGTAGCAACGTTTTCATAGTCCATGTGCTGTGTGGCGCCCGCGAACATCCTGCGCGCGAGCAGGCGGCCGGCGGCGATGGCCACGGGCGTCAGCTCCGGCCTGCCCTCCAGTACGTCACCCACAGCATAGATGTTGGGTATGTTGGTCTGTTCGGTCTGAGCGGTGATCTTACCGTTCTCCGATAAAGACTGGAAATGGGGAGGTTTTCATTTGGTAAGTGTGAGGTAAATTAAATTCATCGCTGGAGATTGAATAAATTGGTAACGTGCAGTAGGCACGTCAGGAAGCTGTAGTATACAGCCCCCGTTTATGACAACCTACTGCGACTTCTGATGCTTTAGCCAACGCCAACATACATAATTATAATGCCGGGTACAGATTGGTGAAACTAACACGAAATGTAATACAAATGAGCTGTCCAAATGTTTGAAATGCAACATGAAATCTACCAACAACAAGGTGAATTTTTTCAACGTGTGTTACATTTCATATTACGTTTCACCGATATGTATCCCGCGTTATGATTAGCAGCAGCATTTCTTGAAATGACAGGCAGCAGTTTGTAATAGTATAATCCTCTCTAATGCCATTAACCTAGTAGTTGACACAACCGGTTGAATGCCGTAACTACAGAATCAATTGAAAAGCCATTGTGAAAAATCTATTAACCCTTCGTATGTGTCTCGCGTGGATCCACGTTCGAACGTGGATCCACGCGAGACACATACGAAGGGTTAATAGATTTTTTTAAATACCAATCCTAGACAAAACTATCAAATTGAACTTTAATCCACCTAGAACATGCAACATACTTCATATCGTACAAGGTCACTCATTAGTGGATTTGATAACAATGATAATCCGACGTAATTATCAATGTGACGAGTGTCTATAAGTGTGAACAATATCTGTAGCACCTGCATACAGTCGTGTCAGGGCACTCATCGATGGATTATATCATACGAGCATTAAGAGTCCTCTACAAACCCCTGGGTGGTCATTATGTCGTTATATTTTGCTTACCGCCGATATGGCCTCGCCTAGTGGCACCGCGCCCAAAATATTAAGCTTTTTTATTAACGTATCGCGGAGTTACTGTTTGTGGGCCAACTGTTAGTAAACGTTGTGGGTTGTCGTACTTGACCAAGCGCTCCTTTGCACTATTTTCAATTTGTGCCTAGCCAATCATGTTAGAGAATTCTATTGTCAGGCAAATTAGGATCCTAGTAATAAGGTGCACAGTCAAGATTTGTTCAAAAGCGAGCATCCAACGCACAAACGGTTGTAGCGGCTATACAAATTTCGCACGAATATGCTAGCGACGCGAACGCCCTTTCGAAGACAGGGTGACTTAGCACCATAATGTTTGACAACTGAGGCATTTGAGATCCCTAAGTATTAACTGATAATGTAAACTCACGGTAACTCCGGCAGCGTCCAGGTTGAGTGCCTTGGTGAGTGCGTACCGACCGGTCGCGATCAGCACGGTGTCGAATGTATCTTGGAATCTGGAACACACAATAATTATTTACTCAACCAATTAACGTTATTTGTGGAGCAGTTTTTTTACGTGTTTTGGTGTCATATAAGGGGCCATCTGAAATACCAGAGGCATCGCAGATTGCGTTGCTAACCCAGAGGCAAATCTGAAATATCGAATGTGCCTGTAATTGCACCGGCACTAGATACCGCTTGGTAACCGGCAGTCGGCACCCATACCCCTAGACAAGATGACGGTATTTCCCTAGATGAGCTCCTTTACGAAGAGCTCACTTATGCATACCCCCGAAAAAGTAGAAAATATTCTACTGCTCGACCAATATACGAAAATACATACTGCTCCTGAAGTTCCGTGTTCAACCAGCGCGCCTTCAGCTGTCCGCTCTCAAGCTTCTCCACAGACAGCGGCACGCATTTGTGCTGGAACTTGACGCCCCTCTCCTCCATCTCGTTGATGACCATGCGCGCCATCTGCTGGTCGAAGCCTCGCAGCGGCACGGAGCGGACCAGCACGGTGGCCGGGTAACCCATCGAGTTTAGGAAACCGGCGCATTCGAGACCAATGTCTGTTGTGTCGAGTTAAGAAAATTCGACGGTGCAATACACAGTCGAATTGTACTTAAAAAACTTTCTAACAAGAAGTTTTACAGAGGAAAAAAAGAAACCAAAAGCGAAAAATAAAAACTCAACATAACTAAGCTCCTAAATGACTGTAAGTTACTCGTTTTAAGTCGGCAACCTAAAAAAAATATACGCGTCGACTTGAAAACTTCTTCGAGTTTTTCGCCTGTTAAAAAGGCAAGTCCATGTTTTTGGCAATGTTTGAGGCTTCGGGTACAACGGAAACCTCTTGTCACAAGGCTGTATCTTTTTACCGCGTACTATGTAGCAAATTTATTTTATTTTACACAGAAAACGTGTTACTATTGCCATGGAAAAAAATGACGTAAGCTATGATAGTTTTTCTTTTCAGTGTGACTAAGTTAAAAGAAAATGTAAATGAAGCGGAAAGTTAAATATGAAGTTTCATGTTGACTCACACCTTTTTACCTTTGTACCGTAAAAATATACCATTCATGTTGCTTGTAGTGATAGTGTCGGTTTGATCATCGGGATAAGATTGGTGTTGCCGACAGCGATTATATAATTTGAAATTCACGTAATGATCATACGATTCTAAGATGTTATGTTTGTGAAGGTAAAACGATCAAAGTATAATGATATACAGGGTGGAAGGGACATCGATGCGCAACCTGTTAACATGATTTCAGAATCATGTACTTACTGAAATTATTTAAAAAAAAATAGTTCCATACATTTTGACCGCGTAGGTATATTTACACTTTTCTATCGAACAGCAGATTTTTTTTTTTCATAACCGACCAGTAGTTTCTGCGCTAGGTGTTCTAGAAACATGTGCTGTTCATGGTTACTGTTTGCGCATCGATGTCTTTGTCAACCTGTATTTTAAAAATGGTGTATGGAACTGCGCCGATCCCAAATAAATTGTGATAAGTGCAGGAGGATGAGTATGTTTGTAAAGGATACATCCAGCACCAACAACGAGCGTCTTGCCCGGGGGATGACTGAGACTGAAGATGTCGTCACTGCTGATGCAGTGCTCGACTGCTCCAGGGATCTCCGGGTAGTGCGGCCGGCCTCCCACAGCAATCACGATGTTCTTCGCAGTCATCTGCTTCTTAGACCCATTCTTCAGCGTCGCGATAATCGTGTGCTCATCCTTGAACTCTCCCAAACCATTGATATACTCGATCTTCTTATCCCTCAAGTCAACTCTGGTCACCCAGTTGACGGATTTGATGTGGTTCTGTACGGACTCTGTGAGAGCCGGCCAGTTTATTTTGATGTCTTTCACGGCAGGCACTTCCCAACCGTAAGAGATGGCTTCCTGTAATGTTAGTAGCGAACGTGCTGATTAATGTGACGCGTACAGACTTGAAACAAGTTGGATCTTTATGTTCTGATATTAAAACAGAGATAGAAATCACATCACAGATGTAACTATCATAGCTTCAGTACACAATGATAATAGTCAGCTGATTCATTAGACATTGCTTGTACTCGGATTATTCTTAGCGCATTATTTCCAAATCATTTGCGTAAAGTGTCATGTAATTGGATTACACTTGTTACGTGTAGGTAATCAAATTGCATTGAATGTTAGAATGCGTGAAACATTGGGTATTTTTAGAAACAATACCGTGAAACTTAATAGTTGTCAGGCTGCACTGATAATGAATCTGATTTAGTACTTCTATCGCCTAGAGGGAATGCACTGAGGTCGGCCCGACCTCGAATTTGGACTAAAGAATAGGATAACGGCAGGAGAATGATGAAACACGAATGATTTTCCTCCCCGTAGACTTTTAACTTTCATCAATATCACTTATGAAATTCCGTCGCCATTGTCAGTCAGTAACGAAATGTAAGATGGAGTAAAAGAAAATTTGGTAAAATTTTGCGGATTTCTTCAAACAATTGATGGAGGTACATACTCGTAGTCCCTAAATGAATGATAACGTAATCATACCAGTGCCTGAATTGTTAGCTCAATGATTATTATATTATCAGCCACTATACATTCAATAGTGTGTATAATGATAACGAAAGATTATTATAGGAGCAGGATATAAATCGAATTAGTAGAACTATCTAACAGGTATGCTGGTAGATATTTCTTTAGAAATAAGCACCACCTTTATACTATCGCCAAAATCTATATCTGACCATCGTAAGGACTATTATATTCCTGCTTGCAGCGCATTAGTCGACCTAAAAAGGATCTTCTTTTGTTTTACTTACGGACGCAGCTGTGGTCATCATGTGCACGGGATTTTGTTTTGGCGGTAGTAAGTATTTTGATGATCCTTTCTTCTCTGTTTATATGTGTGATGAATGAACACACGAGATTCTCTTGGCAGACGAGTTCGAAGGGAGACGAGAATGAAAGGCGATAGTCGCGAAATTTCACGACACTTCGCAACGCTCTGTGAATTTAAACAAGCTAATGAACAAACGTTCATTAGCTTGTGAATAGCGTTGTTGCGTTCTAAGTTATTGAAAACCATATTTATGTTGATATGAACGATGACTTGCAAGATTGATGCCAATATCGTTGGCGTATGAACTAAATCTGTAGTAACTCACTAGTTACATGACCGAGCATTATCTACTGGCAGATCAGAGAATAATAATATATTGGCATAGATTCTGGACCTCAAATCATTTATTTAAATTATAACATTTTCTGCCGATGTTATAATTGAAATAAAATCCATTTGAACTGTCAAGGAGTCGGTCTATCAGAAAGATGAAGCTAAAAAGAAATAAAGTGGTCAATTCATGCACACTACTAACATGGAACCCTAGACTCTAGACATTTTACCGTAACAGTGATCCCATCGTCCAACCCACCGATGACAGTACTGACCATGTCCTTTTGATTTAGGACCAACTTTTAGTTAGTTGTGTCATGTAACACCGCCGGTCCCGTTTAGTCTGACGGTCGTAAAAGTATCCTGGGTCTTCAGGGTTAGTCTTCCCAAGGGATGAGTTTAAAAGAGGAATTTTGATTAATTTGTTTTGTTAGGCCTGGGAAAGTAAAAAAAATAATAATATGTGAGTAGGTATGTTCCTCGGACTTAAAATAGATGCAAGAAGTAGCAGCTAAATAATATCTAGTTAATTTCTACATTTTCGACTTAATTAGCCATCATGGATCACAGAACAAACGAAAACAATTTTAATTAAAGCGAAAATTGCCTATTTACCGCTCTTTTGTCCTACAATACAATGTCCAAAACGGGAAAACCATACAAAAGTAACTGAAAAATATGCAGTGCAAAAGGGAAATAAATATTAATATTTCCGTATTTTTTGGATGGCTACATCAAATCATAAATCTCTGTACCTAACAGCATATTCATCTGCGAAACGTAGACAACTAGAATACTAGTATATCATAAATAAACATTATTATTAAGTAAATTGTTTATTTTCTTTACGACTCTTTGTGTTAGCTAAACCCAATATATTATAACTTTATCACCACGTCTTTGCAATGGATGTATTAGTAAACATAAAATATTAACCAAAAGTATTGATTGTCGCTAATGGCACATGTATGGGAAATACTCGCCTGCTATGATCGACCGGTTCGCGACCTTGCGACTGACTGAGGTCAACGGCTACCAACTGTTAGGTATGGGCTAGGCCCGAAATAACGTCACGAAAGTTTCGGCCCACTTGAAATTTATGAAGCCGTTTAAATCAAGCTCTGCAATATTTTAGGGCTTAGCCATTTTTTTCTTACAGGCCCGTGATTTCAAGGATCAGTCTTTGAGATAGAGTTAAATAGCAATCTATGAGAAGTAGAGCCGAGTGGTCAAAGGAGCCATGTGCCCGATTTTGGAGACTCAAACTGAATTATTTGATGAAGCTCCTGGTTTTGCCAAGACAGATTTTTTTACGAAAAATCCAAACCACCCTATACACGGTGTATAGGTAGGTACTAGCTTTTGGTGCACCAAAAGCTAGTGCAAAACGTAAGGATCCAATCGTACAAAAGAGATATTATTTGGTAAATCGTGGCCATGATTTCGTTTATATCTTGGATCCTGAAGGCGACCTGAATTTTACAGCAAGAACTTTTTATCGTTTTAATATTATCTACCTACTGTTTTTTCCTAGTTTTACATAGGTACAATGTCACCTCTGAATACTTGTACATAGAAGAAACCTTTTAGTTCCGGGTGTTATACCATGAAGCTACAGAATTCCACACAAGTTAATGATATGAAACGACCACTATCTTTTTGCTACCATTTTCTGAAATGATGTCTGTGCAACGCAAATTTACATCGTTAATGTGAGAGAAATGAATTTTAAGACAATGTAACGTTTTTGAAGAAAATGCGTTACGTTATTACGTTTATTTTTATCTTTTGTGTAGGATTCTTGGAACGTTGAGCGCTGTTAACAATCAAAATGCGGGTTACCTCTGAAAAAGGGCCGCTAAACATAAACCCCTATTACACTGCATGATCTTTGTGGCCCGATATTTAGGGGATGTGTTTTTTTTAATAGGGACTCTTCCCTCTCTTATATATTATTACACCATTCTGATTTAGGAAAGAGTCCCTGAATATGAATCCCCCTCCGTGGCTCGGAAAGCACGTTAAGCCGTTGGTCCCGGCTGTAATTCGTGGATCTTTGACAGTCGTTACGGGGTCGTCAGTAGCCCGAAAGTCTGACAACCAGTCTTCCCAAGGGGTATCGTATTACCCAGTAACTCTGTTGTGGAGGTCAGATAGACCGTCGCTCCATGTAAAATACTGGTATTCAACTGCATCCGGCTAGACTGGAAACCGACCCCAACATAGTTGGGAAAAGGCAGGCAGATGAAGAGTCCCTGAGTATCGCATCATAGTGTAAACTAATAAGGCTTATATACCTCACTCCGTTTTCGTCTCCTTTTGAGAAAAACATCTACCTTATGGCAAAAGATGTAGGCGGCATTTAGGCGGATGCGGCGCACCGCGCTGTTCACATTATGCCCCAACTCCCACGTTAGTCACCGCAATTATTTATCACAGTGTGCGACGTTTTATATACTCAGGTAAGTAGTACAAAACGTATGGAATGGAGGTGATTAGTGCTTAGACATTAGGTTCGCTTTTAAGTACGTATTATGTTTGGTCCGTAACGCTATCCGTTGACAACCGGCACAATGTGCGCTAATCTAGACTCGTTACACTCACTGAACATTGAGTGTATTTGTTAGAGAGAGTGTAAACCTTGAGGTTCTAAGTTCAGGTAGTATAATGTCCGAAAATGCAATTGAATTTGTATCTTCCTCGACTCTTGCGTGATTGTATGTTTCACCTCAAATCACTTGGAGAGACGCCTCAAGTTGACTCAAATGTATTGCAACATTACTCATTAATAGAGGAAACTATGAAGCAATTAAAAAGTCTAACCCTACCAGGAACAAGAACATTAAACGGTTTAACCAGAAAAAAATATGAAAAGGAAGGAAATATAGGTATCACGATGACGATGACTCACTAAGTCGGAATTATTTACTATATAGAATCATTATGAATAGTATGATACTGCGCACGGAATTGCAAATCACTACGATCAATCAAAGTAGGTCTAGGTTCAATTCAAGAGGAAAACAAAAAAAAAAACGGAATAAAACCGGTTTTAGATCATACCGCAAATGTAATTCAGTCTCATTTGAAATGTGGATTCAAATGATCTGGTCTCAGTGGCTATTTATGTTTCCAGGCAAAGCCAATAATAGATGCTTTTAGGCACAGATCTGTGCTCTGGATTGGTAAGGCTAGGTTCAGATGGTAGACACTTGACGCGTGGTTTGGTAAGACTTATTAGGTGCGTACGATATGAACTAAGCAAAATGCAACCCAAATCATTATATTATTATTTTTACTTAAATTTTTTATATGAAAGCTGTTTCTGCAATGGCGAGAAGGTGAATCTTACATTCGATTTGACGCTATTTTCTCCGAATCCCTTAGACAGCTAAAGGTTGTATTAAAATTAAAAACAATATTATTATTAAAATCAGCTTTTGTATTAATAACTCTCCACTTATCAACTTAGATGTATGTAAACTAGGCTAAATAGCCCCAACAATGTTGGTAAATCCAAACATGTACTTAATTCCGGCGCTAGCACATGAAACAATGCACAATCGCACATATGTAACTGTACAAGTCCCCCTACATTGTATGAACCGACGATGCTCCGTTGTGATGATACAGAGATAAGGCATACATGCAGCGAGCCTTTGTAAACCACAATGACTTGTGAAAAATATTCGCGGCATCATTACTTACATAAGTGATATGTGTACGACTGTTTCTATTTTTTTAAATAAAAATACTGAATAGAAGGATGGGACATTCCGAGGTTTTTTTCTAAATATTATTAATACTTAGGTCTGTTTATGAATAAAGTTTAAGCCAATTTGCGTATCTTAATTATTGCGTATCTGGAGTGAGCAGTATTGAGGAAGCACGCTTTTTGTATTTAGTGGCGCTTATTCGACTTCGTTGCGTTTATAGAGCAGCAACCAAATATAGCAGTGGTCATTTGGTTTAAATAGGTTTTATATTTTGTTTATCCTATAAATAGATTCTGTTATATTTTTTGAATGTGAGAACGTGGTAGGCCTTGTAGACTGTAGATTTGTAGACCATTTTCCATTTTATTAAGTACCTGTTACTTGTTCACATATCACATGCCTACACTGTCCTCCCATACCTATTAACATTGTAATTTGATAACATAGTAAAAGCCAATTAATTTTTAAAAGAACAACTGTGATGGAAAAAACCAATTGGAACCATGCATCTAGACGTTCTGACGTTTCATAAATGCCCGTAAAGGTTTATGTGTAATATATATATTTTTTTACTTCCTATTTTAGGTCTGGGGTGGTATGGGTCCTGAAAAATTTGTTATAAAAAGCTAGATAGATATTGTTTCATCCCATTTTACTTAGCGTCTGTGATTTGCAAAATAAACAACTATGATGTTATCATACTTGTTTATTTTGGACTAATTACAGAACAAAGAATAATAATAATTATCAGGATATCATAACAAAGATTAGATTAATTATAATATAATACATAATTTAACAGTATAAATGCGCATTATTTTCTGAATTTTAGGTTTCCCCCCAACTACTGCATTCATGACTTTTTATATTTTCCCTTGTTAACTCAAAAATATTAACTATGGTTTCTATCTACGAAATAAAGAAAAAAAATTATAACCATCTCCAAAGGGGAACAATCCAAGTTTCAGGGTTTCATGTAGAACGTGGATAGGATTCAGGTTGAAAGTAGCATAGGATAAGAGCCAGGAAACTTACCACCTACGAAAAAATTATACCTATGTAACATTATGATTGAAGACTTAGGGCCGATTTTTCAATCATTAGCATTTACCTCAAGAATAAATGTGACGTTTTGACAGATAGCACAAAAACTGTCAAAAAGACATACTTATTCATCGGATAAAATTTAACTGGAGATTGAAAAACCGGCCCTTAAAAAAAATTAAAGGCTGATTTTTCCATCGCCAGATAACTTTTATTCGAGGAATAAAATTGACGTTTGACAGTTTTTGTATGAAATAATTGTCAAAATCTCAAAATTATTCCTTGAATAAACTATCTGTGCCAAATTTCATGCAAATGTGTTCAGTAGTTTTTGCATGAAAGAGTAACAAACATCCATCCTTCTATCCTCACAAACTTTCGCGTTTATAATATTATGTAGGATAGGATAGTAGGATAAATAAATACTACTAGGCAAGTACAGGCGCCAGCACATCAAGCTACTACAATCTGTGAAAATTCTTTAATAGATTTTCAACTTTATCATTAATGTGTTAAGGTTCAAGGTTGATTGGGAAGAGGATTGAGTTTCGGGTAACTTGACCTGCTGGCGTCTGTACATATTCCAAAAATAAACTCTGTCTTCATGGATTTTATCTAAACAATTTAATTTTACTGTTGCTGATGAATTTAAATGATTACAAGTTTTATTTAAACAATTTATTGGGCAAAAGATAAAGCTACTATCAATTAGTTTTATAGAATTAAAAAAAGGAAAAAAAAAACTCACGTGAATGCTTTCTCCCAACAAGGCAGCCTGATGCATCAGCTTCTTGGGTATGCAGCCTACATTGACGCAGGTGCCGCCTAGCCCCCATTTGGTACCCTGCGGTGAAGGGGTCACGTAGTCCAGCACCGCGACCTTCGCGCCGAGGTTCACGGCCTCCTTCGCACACGCAAGCCCTCCTGAACCACCACCGATAACGGCCAGGTCATAGTCGAAATTTCCATCTAAAATGGACACAATAATCCTGTCAGTAAGGATGTTAGTGGATGCAATCAAACATGTTTATGTTGGACTTTTGTGACCTCAACCTAGGCCAGCATTAGGTGCATTAAATTTTAATGACAGTATATTTCTAATGAGGATCAGGCACGTTTCTTACAATACTTAATTATGCAGACCAAAAAACTACAAAACTATTAAAAAAATGTGAAAAATATAGAAATCAGATTAGGAATAACGAAGATTCAGTAATTTTAGCGTACCAGTCCGAAAAACAATATTGGGCACTAAGAAGAAAGGTCGAGGTCTGCCCATTTTGGATCAACAGTTTGGAAAACTTGTAATAACTTCGCCATTTCGTAATGGATTTTGAACATTAAAAAAATAACAACATTAGTATTTTATAGTGCACATGGTACCGTCGTTAAAAATCCAAGATCTGATTTTGCGCATGATCCTCATTAGGCATTCAGTTACAGAAGTGAAAATTATCCTGGCAATATTTTGCATATCATGTTGAAGTCTCATTAATAATTCAAGGTATGACCAGGAAATCAAACAACAGAGCTGGTTGCCCAGAGCTCCGGTAGCAGAGCACTAAAAGAAGAAGCTTCAATTAGTCACAAATGGATAAAAAACACTAATTTATTAAATCCAAAATACTGTCAAATTATGTGATATAGAGTATGAAAAATAATAAATCTTAAACTACATAAATCAAGAATCCGGAATGAAATTTTCTTTCTAATAACATTATGTTTGAAATATAAATTTCATTTCTGTGACTGAGTGCTTTTATAAAACTCTGTAAACAGATACACAGCTGTAGAATTAATACAAGGAAGCTTGTTTTCTGTAAGCAATTAATGACCAAACCATTCCCTGTGGATAGCATTTACTTTCACATTGAAATTGCAAACATTTTTTATTATTTATCTAAACATAATTATGTACTCATAGCAACCCATCTTGTAACAATGACTACTGTTTGTTCCTTCCCATAGATGTGATAGCATGTGCATGACAAATATTACTGCGAGATTTGTCAGAGTTCATACCTTCTGGGGTATTGTCTATAGGAGCAACCAACTTGGCATTACGGCTACAACACAGCCAGCCTGATATCACCAAACAAATTCAAACTATAGCATGAGAGGGGAAAAAGACATGACATATTTCAACTATGAACTTGCTACTTAACATGGGTAATTAAATTTAATCTGAATATTACACACAGTTACTTTCAAACGCCTTATTTGTGGTAATAAAACAAAATAATTAAATATTGTGCAATGAAATATATGCTAGACATTTGGATTGTTTCCACCATCCCAAGGATGCAAATAATTTCTTGCAGATTCTGTTTTCAAACAAATCATTTGCTGTAACAAACAATAGGCATGCAACTATCAAGTTTTTAGGAATATCCTAATAATCGGTAAAAAAAAATCCAGTTACAAAAACTGGGTTGTATGAGTTGCTCAATCAAGAGTGAGGTTAGACAATTATCTGCACTTCAAGGTTAAAACATTGACAATCATGGACTACTTACGAGAACTAAGTGTTCGTTGGGCCAATATCAACGCTCTATCAAATTTAATTAAAGGTTTTAACAAATTATTTATCCTTACAAAATTACTTAGTATTGTCATTTTGACGTAAATGTGACAGAGACAAGAAAATACACACACCGGACCTTTGGGGGCTTTGGGGGTTGTAAAAGATAACTTTCAGTTCAGTGAATGTCAAGGCGATAGATCTAAGTTCAGTTCACAAGATGAAGACCGTTTTGATCACCGGTGCTAACAGGGGCCTCGGCCTCGGGATGGTGAAATATCTCACTAAACAGAACACCGCGAAGACGATAATCGCGACGTGCCGGACCGTGTCCGAGGTATGCTAATTTTATTTCTTACTGACCTATAGGTGCCATCACTCCAATATTTGTTATAAAACACAAGTTATATCCACACTTTGTCTATTTTATAATTGTAATTGTAGCGCACTGAAACTGCACGATGCCTCTCAATCAAATACTATTCGATCAAAGGCGTAAAGTGCTTTTTGTAGCAAGCCAACAATCCGAGAGTGTGAAAGAGATAGCGTGAACTAGTCTCGTTTGACAGCAAACTGCTGCGACAGGTGACGTCACCGTCACTGACGTTGGAAATAGTGCTGTGATCGTGACGTATCACTTTTTCAATGATGTCATCACACAACATGAGTGAGACAGAGAAATTATTACTAATGTCTGCATGAGTGTGGAGTTTCTACATTGAGATAATTCCAGGATAACCGCATTAACAGAACTACAATCGTCCCCCTCAAACTCAGACAAACTTGCTACTACCTACTATTCATTCCTAAGAACTGAACTGACTTTTACTACTTTGCAAGAGTGTCTCTCGCGCAAACTATTCAGTTTAGAAAAAAATGATATTAGAAATCTCTATATCATTTTTGAAGACCTATCCATAGATACCCAACACGTATGAGGTTGATGAAAAAAAAAATTTGAGATATACGGTCGGAGAGACAGACAGACAGACATGACGAATCCATAAGGGTTCCGTTTTTTGCCATTTGGCTACAGAACCCTAAAAATTGTGATAGTTTTTGCAAGTTCCATGTAGTAGCGAGTCTATCACCACATCTGTGATCACTACTAACTGGGTAACTACACACTACATCATACACACACAAACTTACTCACACACTACAGTTTCTGTAGGTTCTGCCTACCGCCCTACGCCCATGGGAAGAGGCCTTGAATTTATGTTTATATAAAACAGGCCGTTCTATTAATAAGATTACCGGGGCGGGAGGGGGGGGGGGGGGTTAGCTATAGAAAGTAACTGACATTTTTATTGACTTTTTAATGATGGAAGCTACATGACATGGACCAGACATCGCTTAGGTAGGGAGTCTGTTATGTGTGTTAGGACTGCCGACAGGCAATTTACTGCCTGTAAATGAATACTATAGGTATCTACAATTATTTATTTACTATTATCACTTAAGTACATTCTTTACAGGTGGGACCCAATACAAAATTGTAGTCGGCAATTGACACATCTTACCCAAAACTAATTAAACACCACAACCAATTAATTTTCTTGTGATTAGAAAACTAACAAACGTTCTGTTTACTGATTATGCTGATGGCGCCACCTATCGAGTATCTGCTGGCGTATAACCATTAGGAATTTAGGAAACTTCAGGCTTCAAAATAATTATGATTTCTGCCTCTTAAATACTTACCTTATTTTATAACTTTTCAGGAACTGAAAACACTATCGGCAGAAAATAAAAATCTGGTTATTTTGAATTTGGGTAATTTTAAATATTATTTTACATTTTTTTTAATTTTTTTTTTCGCTCATTCATTTCACTACTCAAAATTATTGTAATGTTCCTATACTTTTCCATAACTTATTACAATTCATTTAAATTACATCATCACCATCATCAATGTTAAATCGTAAATGTTTCAGATGTTAAGAATACGTCGTCTTTCGGCGATTTGTCCACGAAAATAAGCAAAGTTGTTGGCAACCAGGGGCTAAACCTGTTGATCAACAATGCTGGTGTTGCCACTAAGTTCACCAAGCTGCCGTTCGTGAAAGCTGAACAGTTGTTGGATAACCTGACCGTTAACACGATTGCACCAATTATGCTTACAAAGGTTTGTGAAATATAAATTAAGAATATCTTATCATTCAAGAAAGAAACCTTTTGGAAGAAAGATTAACTGCAACCTCATCCTAGTTTACTTGGGGTAGCCGGGTAGGCCCTAATAAATTGGGACTTTCGAATATCACTATCACTACATAATATTATAAAACAAAGTTCCCTCACCGCGTCTGTCTATCAGTCTGAACGCGAGAAACTCGAAAACTACCGAACTAATTTTTATACGGTTTGCACTAATGGAGTGATTCATGAACCTAAGTGGGTTTTGTGTAAATTGGCTAAAATATGACGGATGATTGTTGACATTGTCGAAACATTGGATGTTTGATACAGATATAGTTTATAACCTGGATTAACACACAGAGTTTACCTACTTCAAATCCCGATGGTATATTTTCTGACATCCATATAAGAAGCAGTTTGAAGCCGCGGGAAGCAGCTAGTCTGTGATAATTTTGAAACACGTTACGGAAAGGTCACGTCGCTACCAGAACTTGCAAGACTAATATACACTACTAGCTTCTGCCCGCGGCTTCGCCCGCAAGGATGTCGGAAGTTATCCCACGGGAACGTGCTACCAGGATAAAAAGTATGTGCTTCCCCAGGATGCCATCTATCTCTTTGCCAAATCAGAAGTTCAGTGGTTTAGGCGTGAAAATGTAACATACAGTTTCAAGTTCAAATCCTCCCCTAAAAACCGAATTACCCCTTTTTGCCCCGTCAGGGGTCAATTTTCAACCACTTTACATACGTATTATTAATTATTTTCTGTCGAAAGTATCAATACTGAGTTTCGAGTTAATCGGACCGCGCATTTGATTTCTTCCACACAAACTTCAACACCCCTATATCCCCCTTTGAGGGGTAGTTTGAAAAACTTATACTTAATGATAAACTTTATTACTTACTTAGGCAAATATTGTTGCCAAGTTTCAAGTTAATTAACTAAATTAATAAGAGTTTTCACATAAACTGTATCGCCGCTTTTCACCCCCACAGGGGTGGAACTTTAAAAAATTCATACTTAACTTGACTCAAAGATTATTTATACCAATTTTATAATTAATCAAGCCACTTATTATAATCCTCCCCTGTAAAATTAACTACCCCTTTTCACCCCGTTAGGGGTAGATTTTCGTAAAACCCTCATATGTGTTATTATTTATTTTTAGTCTTAAGTACACACACAGTACACTGAGTTTCGAGTTAATTGGACCGCGCGTTCAAATTCTTCCACACAAACTTTAACACCCCTATATCCCCTTTGAGGGGTAGTTTTGAAAAACTTATAATGATAAACTTTATTGCTTACTTAGGCGATTATTCATGCCAATTTCCAAGATTATTAACCTAACGAATAAGATTTTTCATATAAACTGTATCCCCGATTTTCACCCCCACAGGGGTGGAATTTTGAAAAATCATTTGGGATGTGTTCATAACTTGACTCAAAGATTATTTATACAAATTTTCGAGTTAATCAAGCCACGCTTTAAAATCCTCCCCTGTAAAATTGACTACCCCTTTTCAGGCCGTCTAGGGTAGATTTTCGAAAAACCCTGATGCACATTATTTTTTCCTTTCAATTTTAGGTATAAATACTGAGTTTCGATTAAATCGGACCGCGCGCTAAAATTCTTCCATACAAACTTTGAAACCCCCCAATCCCCTTTTAGGGGGTAGTTTATAAAAACAAAAAATGCCCAACTTCATAATTTACTTATTTATGTGACTTTGAATTTTATATATATAGATAACTGTTATTTTTTATTTCCAGGCTTTACTGCCCATCCTCAAACAAGCGTCGGATGCCAACAGTGACAAGCCCATGGGAGGACATCGTGCAGCCGTCATCAACATGAGCTCTATTCTCGGGTCCATTTCACAAAATGACCAAGGAGGCTTTTATCCTTACAGGTGTTCTAAGGTACAACACTATCACACGAGTTATCCCAATGAATTTATTTTTACTATGCCTACCACCTGATCCATACTTCGTTAATTTCAGGCAGCATTGAACGCAGCTTCAAAATCAATGAGTGTCGATTTGAAAAAGGATAATATTCTGGTGGCGTCAATGCACCCAGGGTGGGTGAAGACAGATATGGGTGGCCAGAATGCGCATCTCGATGTCGAAACTAGCGTCTCTGGGATATTTAAGACCATAGACAAACTTTCCGAGAACGATACAGGAAAATTCTTTAATTATGATGGCTCCGAGCTTCCGTGGTAGTTAGTGAGAAATTATTCAGTTATGTAGTTTCAGTCTAAATAATTATATTATTCCATTTGTATGTATTTTGTTTAATTTTAACCACAAAACAATAATCAATGTTTTTTCGCCTAGTCGTGTCTTGCTCACATATTTAGTGCAGGCGTTTAGGACGATTGGATGTTCTGAAATTTTTTTTTTTTTTTTGAGTAAGTATTTTTTTTTTTTAAGGACCTATTTAGATCCAATGACGTTTCAAGGTGATACATCATTGTATATACCTACTTATCTTCACTTACCTTCCCAACCGGCATGCTGATTCAGGTCCGCGGTCAAAGAAGATGGTATAACCTTCCTGGCTCCTTTAGGTGAAACTACAAACAATAAGAAAAATTTTACAGTTCTGACATATAGACAATATTTCTCAGAATAACCGTCACTAAATTCCGTTATAAATAATATTAATAAATTCCAGTTTCCCTACCTTTGTATCCTACAATAAAAATCCTACTAACATCAAACATGACATTGGCTAAATGCACAAACCGTGCGAAGCTAGAAAGAAGAAGAAAAAAAAGAACACCTAATTCATATGTGATTCAGCATAGAGTTCGAAAAACTGGCGTGGATATGTATGTAGGTATATTCAAATTTTATTTGTTTCAAATAGACGTTATTTCAAGTTGAACAAATATCAACTTTATTTTAATGGTAGATAAGTTGATTTCAGAGTGAGTAGCACTATTGTAAAAAATACAAAAATGTTTGAAGTTGTAGCGTAAACTGAACTTTATTGTTTACGAATTAGGGTTATTTTTCCATAAACTAATATTTGTTTACATTTTTGGCAAATATGTCGCGATTCAAATTTAGGTAACCTCTATAATCTATATGATCTAAAGAATATTATAATTATTCTCTTCACCTCGAATTTCGATCACCTGCGCAGATAATAGAGAGTGAATGTGAGTGTGACACACACTTGTGCACCTGTGTCATTATGTGTGTCACTAGGTACAGATGTCTTTTCCTTGGGAATCTAATCCAGGACCTCACGCACAGCCACGCTTGGGACCACTAGATGAACGATGTAGTTACGGAATACGGATCACAAATAATCAATTTACAATGAACGTGATGGCGGTGCACAAGATGTCAAAAACATGTCAATCGAGTACCTAGTTCCAATACTCAACCAAAATCTTCAGAAATTCTTCAAATACAGCGGCATTATTTAGAAGTCTGGATCGTGGTGTTAGTTACATTATGATGCTAACTAGGTACGTTACACATTGCATTTTGGGGAACTTTAGGCAATAGGATTAGGTAATTCATTGGCAAACAAAATGCTACAATTTTATCTTCGAATTTCCGACATACCTACTTAGTGCAGTATGTATATACCATATGATTTGACATAATACATGACGCATCGCGTCGACTCTGCTCTCCCTCTGAGACATGCATTTATGTCCAATTGAATAATAACAGAACATACAAAAGAGCCGGTCTTTGCACCCTATTTGTGTGCAGCCGTCACTTTGCACAAGCTCAAAAAATAAAGGGAGACGTGGCCGTGGCTACTACTTGTAAGACAACAAGAAAAAAAAACCCGTTTCCTGCAGGGGTAGGTAAGTGCGTAACACACTAGGTATCAGTAGCAATGGGTTTCATTTTGACTGTTCAACAACAGTCATTCCAACAGACAAATGTTTCGAACATTATGAAGCAATGGATTAGCAATATCCTTTAAAATGATTCAGATTGCGATTGAGTGTGTTAGGCAATTAGGGTATTGATGCATATGGAGCGGTGTGCAACGTAGGAAAACAATTTAGGTACAGTAATCTTAGATTTAATAAAAATCATTGCACCGTCCCTTTTACCTGCCGAGTGTAGGTACCTGTGTATGTAGAGTAGAGATGATTAGTCATCGTGAAAGATTCTGAGTATTGAATAGGTAACTACGATGTTAAGCCACACCAAGTACCTGTACATACCTTAGTAGTACGCAATAGTTTGCGTATTAACGATACAAAAATATTATACCTACCTAAAAAGTATAGTCATTATTGTAATACCTACCTTTAGGTAAGTGTTTGTGTAAAAGCTTTTGCAAAAGTTTGCAGTAGTTTTGGAGACAACTAATACAGGCCTTTTTGGAATTTTAAGGAGATTCATACTTTGTGTATTGGTGTAAGCTCTATGTATTACACTATCCAATTTTAAGCAATGCTAACTAGGAAATCGGCAGATGTAATCGCAGTAAGAACAGTTCTAACTGAACTGTTCTGTTAGTGTTCCTAGTTAGAGTGTAAATAAGCGCTTTACAGGCACGTGTTACACTTACCAATGTGCATACGTAAGTTCCTACCTAAATAGTTTAAGATATTTATAAAATGGTCGATCGATTCTTCCTACAATATGTATGATAATGATGCTATACCTAGAGGTACATTTTCTACGCGACTGCAGCTGGTCGATGACAAAGCGCCCGCGCCACGACCACGACTCGACTCACAGGCGGTCAACGATGTATAAATGTAAATTGATTTAAATTGAAGACTCTTTGTAGTTTTATAAATGGTACCTACGCAAAATAATAACACAATACTATGAATTTTTGCGTTAATAATTTAACGGGTTGGCGCGCCAAGCTATCAGCTACCTTTAGGTAGGTAGGCACAAGATGGGTGAATGTAGTTCACGAAATTAAGTCATGAAGTCTACAGAACAGCACTTTATAGTCCAAGGAAGTAACCATCACTCAATATTTGGCTGAAGGTCAATATTTGACAAAAAGTGTATCGCACTGCGAGGTGCCAAGCGGATTTGAGCCATGTGTACCTGCAACTACAAGTTAAAGGTATTGCCAACTTGCCCTGCTCTGAACTTAACTGTTCTGAAAAAGATTAGGTGTATGCAATGACTCTTTGGGTGTATGGTATGGACCCAGCCACACAGAGCTATGAGTTGTCCTACTCGGTTTGGAATAGTTGTTTAGAAGGGTGGTAGGTAACCGCGTATTCAAAATATTTGCTATACACAGTAGTCCCAAACTCTGATCCAGGGTGTAATAATATAACAAAAAGCTGACGATCACACGATCGCTCATAGATATTAAAACAATGGGAGTTTCAAATAAGGAAATATTTTATTACACCAAATCGGCGATAATATCAAATAGGTAGAACAATGCTCTCTGATAAGAGACCCATTTAGAACAAACTGGTAACGTACTTTCATAAAATTTAATGATGATTGTTAAATGAAGCGAACAAATTATGAATGTTCACACATGTTGTTATATAGTAACTTGTAGGTAGGTGCCCTTATGATGACAACTCAGTATGTCCTTCCGAAGTCCACTTTGGAAGTCCCTGAACCGGCCCTGGATACAAGTGCGAAGATGTAACTCCAACCTCGACGGAACGGCAGTAGGTGTGGTTGTAGAGCTATATCGCAAACCATGCTCCACGTCCAATCCTACCCTGTGTCCCAAAACGTGCAGTCAAATTGACCTCTGCGCTACCACCGACGACGCCGTGGAAGTGGCGGGGTTTTGGACCAACAACTACACATCTAAAATACAGTGGTGCCAGCTACACGAAGAATAGTTATGATGGTGCGAATTCTTTAGCACTGTAACTAGCAAGTAACTGAGTACAACCCATGGGTAGGTAATGATGATCTTAGTTGGACAGGAACAGCTGGACTATAATAACCACCCTTCGGTTAATACCTACCAGCACGGACAATATATATTGTATCATTAAACTTATACGAAATGGCTCATTTAGTTACCTACCCTGTAGGTTACGTGTTGGTACAGCTAATAGCATTTTAATACACAGGGACTTGTGTACATGATTTAATGGATTGTGTCCTGTAAAATAACTTTCTTGTACCTATTGCATAATACACTTATCAAGTTAAATATGTAGAGTCCAAATCTTACCAAACTTGTTGCACTGATCCTTATTAGGACAGAGACTAGATAGATCCATTTTTATTGCTACTTTTAGTGGGCTATCGTGCTGCTGCTAATTTATTTCACAAGAGATACAACACTGGCATTTTACTTACCTAAGGCTGTCTTTGTGACATGACATTGATTAAACCATAGATTTGTAACTTATTATATAAGGCCGAGTGTACCTTCTCTTTCTAATTTGAAAACCTCCAAAAAGGTAACACGTTGTTGTTCACACGGTGGTGGCTCATCAGTTTTGTAGGTCCTCCAGACAACAGCTCGAGGAACCACCGGACATAAATACGTTGAGAATGCTCTCCACGCATACCTCGGTCTGCACCTAAACGAATTTTGAATCGCAAGCTAACGGCGAGCTGCGAGCATTCAAGCTATAATTTAATTAAATAGGTACTGTGTTTTTCAAGGTAGTTAGGTAAAGTATTATCGAACACACTCTGTCCACACGGACCGCTCGGTTCGCCTCTCCGCCGTCCTGGGTTCGATCCCCGTGTAGTTTTATTGGGTTCTTCCATGAGGGAATTCCAGTCTGTTAGGGGCTGTTCATTTATTACGTAAGAGAATTTTGACCACTTTCTGATCTCCCCCGCTCCGTAAGAAAAAATAAAATTTGGATGAACCCCCTCCCCTTTCAATCTTACGTAAGATTAGTATCTACCAAAATTGCAAAGAAAAAGTATTAAAAAATTAAAAACTTAGAATTTTTGCTTATTTTGTGATCTTACGTAAGAACAATCTAGATCTAGACCCCTCCCACCCTCACATAAGAAAAATAAGACTTGGACTCCCTTCCTCTCTCTTCTTACGTAATAAATGAACTGCCCCTTACTTAGTCACGCTTTTTGTGTGTCAATGTAATGGGCTCGCCCCAATGATCTAGATCTATGTATTATTTTTGAGTAAACTGAGGTCGTTTCCGGTTTCGTATTGCACGATGGTAGATACTAAGTACTAATAAAGTAAAAACCAGGCGAAAGCGGGGAGGTATACTATGCACATGAGCCTATCTTTCATCAAGTCAATATTGGATTAGTAAGAGTATTTCAGAATATAATTTTGATAGGCGAATCTCGTACTACTACGCGCCCCCGCGCGTGATTTTCTACATAAGTACCTACAAATTCAACAAAAACGTGTTTCCGCGGGGCATTTGGCTTGGCTCCACTTTCCGCGCCTCGTCGCGTGACCCGCTGTAGTGTGAGCCGTCTAAGGAGGAACATTTTACTACAGCATCGTTTACTGCCCCTAACCTTACCGTTAATGCCCTTCGCCTTAGTAACGAACTAGAGCCTAGTGTAGGGTAGGTATGATATATGTTTTGCCGAGCCCCCGTTTTCCACTCAGAAACAGCGCCCACTGAATGGCACAATACTCCGAGCATATCTTGGAAATAATATAAACCTATGCGTTCGCGAGTATTCGGGAACACGCTGTTATGATTTAACTATCAAAGTAATTTCTCGAGCATTATGCTGTTGTGTGTGCGCTGACCCTTATGAATGTTGAGCGGTGGTATAGGTTAGTAAATGAAACTGCTTGAATTGGTATCAAAAATCGGATTTATATTTCCGCTTGCTGCAGTAAGTTAATGTCATTAACAATTTGCCAGGTTACAGATGTGGCCGCACAGCCGGTATCAAGCATAACGTGTACTTTTTATAACAATGATACATTTTTTTCAGACCTAATAACCTAAAACTTACAGAAACTACCTACAAAGATATACAGGTAAAGCCTAAACTATCTACAATCGTCAATAAGTTATATACAGATATAATAACAATACAGCAATGTTATATACACTTAAATTTAATTAGAATTATCTGTAACCTGAGAAACTTTGATTTTTCCTACATTCGGGGCAGTACCATTTGCCTTTAGGCGGTACCATGATACCGACGCATTCGAAATGGAACCATTCGATGGGACAACCTTCGGCGTCGCAAGCAATCATCTCCGACACTTCGTCGTACGGACATCGACAGTAGCAGTATACGCTCTCGCCCTCGCGCGCTTCCCGCACCGCAGGTCGCTGGAACGCGTACGGCAAGCTGGAGGTGCCCGAATTCAAGTAAGTTGGAGGCGGCGGCACGGCGCTCTGACCGCCAGGCTGATATATTTCTAAGTTACCTTCGTCGCTCGAATCAGAGTCACTCGACTCCATAGATTCAGAATTCATTAAGATACGCGGCGGCTCGGGGTCAGGTATGGGGGCGGTCAACCTAATAGGGTCTGTATAGTTATACAATCTGCTAGAAATCACAGTTGATGGTACTTCTTTCTTCGCCTTGTGCGTCACTGGAGATGGCAAATCTTCCTTTCTCCACTCCAGTTTAGGCGGTTGTTGCGGTTTTAATGCAGTAAGTGTTACTGGAGTCTGTTGCGGTGCTTCCTCATCACTAGAGTATCCATAAAATTTGTTAGGAACTCTTCTTCTTTTTGATGCTCGTTTTTTTTCAGCCGCCGCGGCCGATGCTGAAGAGCTCACTTCTGTCAAGATTGGGCTTGGTTTTGGAGCCTCTGGGATTTGTACTGTGTTAGACTGTAACGATATTGTTATCTTATTAGGAATTAAAGGCGGAGTTGCCTCAACTTCAGATTTCAATATGACATCTTTAGGAATGTTGATTTTTATGGGTCCATGCTTTTTGGAATTCTTAGATTTCTTTTTCTTTTTGCTCTTCTTTTTACTACTGGTCGATTTTACTTTCATTTCAGGCTCTTCTTTAGGCTCTTTTTCTTCCTTCTCTTCTTCTACTTTAACGGGTGTTGTAGGTCGACTTAATTCTCCGGAAATAGAACCGGCCTCCGAGGGCGCCACAGAAGATAGATTCATCAGCTGGTTACGTTTTTCTTCATGTAACTTGTTAGCTATTCGTTGTGGATGCTCATCATAAAATTCTTCATCTGTTTCACTTTCATCGGTTTCGAGATCTGTTTCCGCAATAGGAGGCTCAGTTTTTTCAGGTATTAATATTGGAGTCTCAGACATGCCCATCACATCTACATTAGAGCCAGTGCTGTATCTCCTATTGGGTAACGTCTTTTTAACCCGCTTGGTCTTTTTCTTCTCTTTCTCATTTCCTGAATCATCCGACGAGTCAGAGTCGGAAGAGCTCGATGATGAAGAGCCACTACTAGATGAACAACTACAGTTGGAGCCACAGGAGCAGCTTGAATCAGAATCACTGCTGCTGCTACTAGTTGATGATAAGTCACCAGCACCACGTTGTTTCTTAGGAGATTTCTTATTTTTCTTTTTAGTATCACTACTGTTGAACAAATCATCATCTCCATTCATATCAGTTGGTACCAAACAATAATCGTGATCAGATTCACAGACATGTTTTCTGATAGGTACTAAAGGAGGGGTTTTTTCTTTTGTCTTTTCAACTTTTGCTTGATATTTTTTGAAGTTATCCCATATGTCTAGAACCTGCTGCTCGGTCGGTTTTTCGTCAAGTGGCTCTGTTTTCTCCTCAGTCTTTGGAGTCACTTCAATATCCGCGTGGTTTGTTTCCGTTGATTCTACTTTAGGTGCGACTTCCTCCTTTACCTTTTCTTCTGGTTTCTCAACCTCAACTGTCGGTGGATTACCACTATCCGATTCGTCGCTGCTATCGCTTTCTGAAAGATTTAGTGCCGGCAAATTCACATCAAGCAAAAGGGCATCCTTTTCTTTTAATTTCTTTTTCTTTTCTTTTTTAGTTAGCTGCTCAGTTCCAGACTCGGCTTTCGGCTCGCAAGTACCAGCTTCCTCTTTTGGTTTAATGTCTAACAAATCAATTACAGGGACAGGTTCCTTAGATGTTTCTGGTAAAACTTCAGTTGGCACAGAAGGCTTTACTTCAATAAAATCTTCAATTATTAATTTCTTCCTATGTTCATCTAAATGTTTGTTAAGGAGTTTCTTAGAAACAAACTTTTCAGTACATGCTTCTTCTGTACAAACGTGGGGATATTCACTGGTGTGAAATCTTTTATGAACCTTTAAGTATACTGCTTTTGTAAATTGCAAACTACATTCTTCACAAACAAATATAGCAGGAGGTGTACAGAAGTGATAGACATGGGGCCATTTTTTCTGTAAACATTTTTTACACATCACACTTTCAGTGCCATGTTTCCAAAACAAGTGATTAGTTATGTCTGGCTTATTTCTATATGCAATGCCACATCGGTAGCATAAGTGGTGCAGTTTATGTTTCCAAACATGATTGGACAAGCGAGCTTGGTTGTGACAAAGTTCCAAACACACATCACAGGTATTATGAATCTTGCGCAGGTGTACCATCAACCTGAACGGCGATGGGATAGCATCTACATTGCACAAACAGCATCTAAACTTAATTTCATACTCAGAATCATATGTTCCAGGGCATAAATGACATATCAATTCACTATAACTATAAAAATTAGATTTACACATAACACACAGTAAGATAGTTTTTTGATGCATTTTACGATTATGTAAATAGAGATCTTTATGGATAGCAGTTTTGAAGTAACACTGAAAACATTCAAACATATAGTCATACTGTACTTCATCACACTTTTCTACACTGTCATAGGAGTCCAAGTTTATGTAGACCAAATTTAGTTCTGGAGCACCTGTCCTCAATTTAGCTGTTATAGTCTCAGGCATCAGCTCCTCTGCAGTAATGCTGTCTACAGTTGCTGCAAAGCGGTGTTGTGCCACCATATGTAAAGCAAGCTGCTCACAATTAACTGCGATCTTCCGTACATGATTGCAATATATGCAACTGTAAACAGTTGATGATAAGAACACTTTTAGTAGATCTTTAAGGGGATATTTATCTAGTGGCTTGTCTAGAGATAGTTCTGTTACAGGGATTGTTGGTTCGTCAACTATTGGCTCTGCAGGTGGCTCTGGTTCCATGTCTTCCGGCTCTGGCTCGGGCTCCTGCTTAATGTCTTCACACTCGTCTTCTACTTGAATGTCTTCCTCTGCTTGCAAAGGTTCTTCTTGTTTCACAGCAAGTAGTTCAGCAGGTGGAGTCAAGGGTTCAATTGGTGGATGCTCTATTAGTGACTCATCTATAGTTTTATCTTGTTCTTCTTCTTCTTTAACAGTGTTATTTTCATCTACTGTCAGTTTATCACTAACATCACTGTCAGAAGAGTAATCACTAGATGAATCTTTATCCAAAAGTTCTTTGGGAACTCTCACAGTTAACTTGGGTACCCTGTTCATTGTATTGATTTCTTCCAATTTATTATCATAAATTGTAGTTTTAACTGTGTTCTCTGACTTCATTTCAGGTGTTTTAGATGCATTTTCAAAGTTGTTATTAAGGAGTGTTTTCATTGTAGTTTCTTTATTATTTTCGAATATGGTTGTCTTAACAAAGGGACTATCAGCTCTATCACATATTGTCATTCTTATTGAGGGAGTTTTAGGTGTTCCTACTGGCTCAGCATGCGCATCTTTCTCATATCTTTTTGGTGGTCTTCTCACACGTGTTGGAGGTTTGTGTACTTTTTGTTTTCCAATTGTGGGATCTACAGTGGACTTTATAATAACAGGTGAATTTGCATTATTTAAACTTAATTTTAACTTTATACCACATTCTTTTTCTAAAGGAACACCAACTGCCTCTTCTTTTCTAACAGGTGAAGCCTCTCTTATTGGTTCATTCATTTCATCAGAAACAGGTGAGTCACTTTCATCCGAATGTTCTAAGCTCTCATCGCCATTGGGGAGCATGTGTGTGGTTCTGTCCGGGCTAGACATATTTTGGTGCACCGGAGTAGATGCAGGCTTTGTGTCAGAGCTCTCAAGTTCCATTCCTGAATCAGCTGTGTTGTCTTTACTATTTGTTATAACTGAACTGTCAGAGCTGATGCTTGTATCACTGATACCTGGTTCACTAGCACTTGCTTCTGGAATTATAGCTGCAGGCTTATGTGTTTGAGATGTGACAGTCTCAAGTTTACCATCAATATCCCTCCTATCACAAGCAGGTTTTATTAAATCTTTTGCTATACTTGAGGGTCCATTACTTGATACTTCATTAAAAGTTTTAGCATTCTTTATGCTATTTGTTTTGACTGCATTTTTGCTAATAAGAACAGGCACAGGTTTTGGCTTAATATTATTACAATCGTGGTTGAAAAAATCATCTTGTTCACTGCATATTTCATCACATGCACAACACATCAAATATAAAGTACCACTGTACACATTGAAGAACTCTTCTTTACTATCATAGCTGAACTCTTTAACATTGTGTTTATTTGTTAGATGAGATGACAGCTTCTCTGCTTTTGAAAACATACCCAAACAAAACAGGCAAATATGTCTATTGTGCACTTCTCTCATGTGAAGAAAGAGATTCCAGTTCTCATAATAAGTTCCACAAGCTGAGCACAAGTATACCTTTCTAGTCACTCTTGAAGGTCCACTGGTATTGGGTTCTGGACATGGTGCTGCCTCGGGGCTCAGTGCAGGCTCTTTAGCTTGTGCTCGACATACCAATTGATGTTCTTTCAACATGGCTAAGGTTTTAAATGACATAGAACAGCACTTCCGACACTTAAACTTCACCATAGGTTGCAGGCCCAAGCTCTGTGCATATTCTTTCAACTGGGCTCCTTTTTCTGCTTTACCTTTTTTGAACTGTAACAGCTGGCTTTTAGGCACAAGCCGAGGCACCGGTTTGTCTCGTTCACTGATGGCATCACTCTCTGCTTGTGATGACACATTGTGAAATTGACTACGGTCTAGATGCTTAGGGATAAGTTTGGGCACTCTGGGCACTGAGTTAGCAGGGGTGCTGCTATCAAAAGTTTTATTTGCTGTAGGCTTTCTTTTCTTGCATGTGCTATAGTATTGAAGAGAGTTATCTACAAAAGGCCTTTTACCAAGGTGTATTCTAAGAGGGTTGATGCGTTGTTTGAACTTGTCGTCGGCCGTAGTGTCGGCGGGCTGTCGGCACTGCTCGTACGTCTCGACGGGCGGACTAGACGGCTCGCCAGCGAATTCGTGCCCATTAGCGGTTAATTTCACGGGGCGTTCGCCGTACAAGTTGGTCAATGATGCTGTTGTGTTTTTATCATCTTTCGAATTGACAATATTACCATCTTCCATAGTTTTCTGGAAAAATATAAACACGTGCTTTTGACTACTAGGAAACAAAAGACGCTCAAATAAGAGGAAATCGAAACATGATTCGAATTATCATCGTATCAACAATAATGTAAATATACAATCTTTACCTCGGAATTCGTCCGTCCAGCGCGAGTGCAAGAATAAAGATTCGTTTCCATGCATCCGTTTGAACAGAGCAATCCTTACATCAGGCTTAGTATGAGGCAGCCGCGGGCTGATCATTCCCGTAAAATGGCGTCACTCCGCACAGCGAAGAATCGTGATATCAAAAGCGTTGCCGTTTATTTGTACCACTCAAATCACAGTTCACGAACATTTTCCAGGTTTTATATTACACTATTGAACACAAACAAAACTAAATTAACCCCAATATATTGTTTATTTCCAAACACATTATCGAAAATCGTAGCGTATTACGAGAAGCTAATTCATGAACCATAAACTAGATTTTTACTTCTTAAATTTTATTTTTTTAAACTTCTCTGGTAGAGCATGGCGCTAATCATGAACACGTGGTTTTTAACCATAGACAGATTGAAAATAAAAATGAGTAAATTAGGATGAACCCGAGATTTCGAACATAAAAATATTACTCGAATTATTTGTGAAGCTATTTTCATTTGCTATTATTTTAACAAACAGTACGATTCATCGTGTATTATTGCACCAGCGTGTATCCGAATTCTAGAAACCTTTCACTTGCTAATGGATAATAGACTGTATAATCTATGGCTAGTGGTTCGCTTTGAAACTAATTCTTAATTGTCAGTATTTTAGTCGATTATAATCATGTTTCATGTTCGAAATTGTAAATTTAAATCCAATTTAAATCTAAAAATGCATACATTTTTATATAGCTGTAATAAGTATTTATGTGTTTAATTTTGTGTTTATTGACTGGCATCTTGTCCAGACTTGTCCTATCTTGTATCTTCCCATAACCACACACCACATAAAAATTACTAATCGACTGAATAGTGAAATAGTTGCTGCGTTTACCTTTCACTATGATTTTTTTTTGCAAATTTGTCAAGGAAGCTCTTCGTTCGAAGTGAGGGTGTTAAGTTTTTATCGTTTTCTTTAGTGAGATTTTCTTTTCTTTACGTTTGTTATGTAGACAATGCAGATGCAAGATGATGTCTGATCAGTTTAGAAAAGTAGAACCATATTCCCCGAAGTCCTCGCCGCGAGGCGCGAGGTCACCAGTGGTTTCTCGTCAGGATTCCTCTGGAACACTCAAAACTACCATCTCACTCGGCAAGAACCCGTCTATAGTGCATAGTGGACCATTCTATTTGATGAAAGAACCTCCAGGTACGGAATGACTAATTATCGATACTCTTGTAATGATTTATTTACAAGCTCTAACATTATTGACAATATTATTTACAGGAGAATGTGAACTCACAGGAGCAACTAATTTAATGGCTTATTATGGACTTGAGCACTCTTATAGTAAATTTAATGGCAAAAAACTTAAAGAATCTTTATCTTCTTTTCTTCCTAATCTCCCTGGTATTCTTGATGGGCCTGGACAGGAAGATAACAGTACTTTGGGATCAGTGATAGCCAAGAGGCCAATAGGTGGAAAGGAATTGCTGCCACTAACGAGTGCCCAGCTGGCTGGGTTCCGGCTGCACCCAGGTCCATTGCCTGAACAGTACCGCTATGTAAGTGCAACCCCACCAAAGCGACATAAGACCAAACACAAGAAACATAAGCACAAGGATGGAGTCCCTCCAGGACAAGAGACACCACTGCAAGGTGAGCAGCATTGCACATACATATGTTACTTCAGTCTATCTCACAAATGACCAGTAAATTATGATTCAGATATGATAATTATGAAATGTACTTGATACTGTCAATTATTATACCTTGAAACTTCACTTATTGCCCACAATCTGGAAATGCACTCTGTGTTTTCTGCTGCATGGTGCTGTGATCTTTTGTAATCATGCTATGCAATGATGGGGGGTATTGTATTCCCCAGTGAATTGGTTGTCGAGGTCAGGCAGCTGTTTCATGTAAAATACTGTTATTCAGCTGCATCCGGTTAGACTGGAAGCCGAACCCAACGTGGTTGGGAAAAATCTAGGCAGATGATGATGATCATTTTGGTAATTAAAGAGGAACCAGTTTTTCTTAAAGAAATGTATATAGATTTTTGCAATTATTATTCTCAATTGATTTCAAACAAAAACATATTATAGCTAGTCTCATTATGCGGAATTTATAATTATAACAGTTAAGTCAGCAATCTGACATGAGTTGATAGCCTGAATCTGATTACAATACTATCTAATCTAATCTAACAAGATTGTAATGTCCCACTGCAGAGCAAAGTCCTCCCTCTCCCTTTTCCATACAATTCTGTCTCTTGCTAGTGTTGGCCAATCCTTTTGGTAGATTACAATACTGCTAGATTTTAAAGATAAGAATGATTACTAACACTACATTATGGCTATGTGAACCATACCGATTTCTGTGATTAATAACATAATTATATCGTCTATCATATAACATTTTAGAACTACCATCCTATTATTTTAGTCATTGTTTTAAGCCACTACAGCGTTATGTCAGACTAGCTTTTGCCTGGACCTATTTAGCTGGCAGGTTTATTATTAGTATACGAGGGGCATACAATGTATTCTTGGTATCAGGGTGATTTACTAATGATGTGGGTAATTTGTAGTCAAGTTACCCACATCATTAGTAAATCACCCTTAAATTAATTAATTAATGACATTATCTATTAAGGTAAAATTTCATATAGTTATGATCATTAGTTTGCTAGTTATCATTAGTCAACGACAATTGGATAACACGCCCCAATCCACACGGCGGTGTTTCTAAGGCTGCGGTGCGAGATTGTGGTTCCTAAGAAATTAACCAACCACCCTATAGCCCGTACCTAGCCCTGAGTGATTATTATTTGTTCCCTAATTTGAAAAAGGCCTTTGTGGGAAACGATTTTCCAACGATGACAAGCTCAAGGCGGCAATAAATGCGCATTTTGCTGAGAAAGAAAAAAGTTATGTTCTACAGGGTATTGAAAAGTTAATTTCGAGATCTAATAAATGCATTGGGGTAATGGGAATTACATTGAAAAATAAAAATTACTTTAATTGAATTTCAGTGTTTTTTCATGCCAATACCGAGAATACATTGAACACCAAATTGTAGATGGAAATATTTCGAATTTACCTTCTGCATAATAATTAAGTTCATACCATCCCCTTTATTCATCCATATTTGATGTTTAAACATCACTCAACTTTAATCATGGTTTCTAAATAAACTCCATGACTGCAATGTCTCTGTTTGCCATAATTGAGTGTTGAAGTTCTGTTTAGGCTTCCTCTTCCAGAGAGCAGCTATTCTTAGATTTGCAGAACACTATACATATGTTCTTATCTGCAATTTAATATTTTTCTGCACATCAACAGATTCCTCAAACCCAGACACATATGAGAAGAAACACAAAAAGCAGAAACGGCACGATGATGACAAGGAACGGAAGAAACGGAAAAAGGAGAAGAAGAGGAAAAAGCAAAAACATAGTCCGGAGCATGGCGGGCTCACCCCCAGCCAGCACCCCATACCTTAAGCTATAGTACCGTAGTGTGTAAGTTGAAGCTATTGAGCCCAAAGAGACTGCGCCATATCGTCTTATTACTCAGTTAAAACAAATGGGCTGCAACCAAAAATATATTCTCTTGATATATTTGCTAGGCTGCTCAGCTTGCATCATTTTTGGTGCTGAAGCTGCAGTTATTGTAAATATGTAGTGACCCCTCTTAATAATAGCTCAACGTTTATAACCACTTCATCGAGTCTCATCTATCACTGCCGTTCTTTTCTTCCGGGCGGCGATCATTTTGTATAGTTTTTTAGTTATAGAATTATTTATGAATAAGGTCATTATGGACAGTTGAAAGTTTGCTGGTTACAAAAAATGATAAGAACCGAACTGATTGTAATGTTTATATTTGTAATAAGTTTGTAAATGGTGACGGATGCTAGATAAAATGGGCTTGATAGAAAATGTATTGTATTATCTGAAAGAATAACTATTTATTTTTAATGATCCCAAAAAGCTACATTTTCCTATTTGCACTTTGTTTTAATTTATGTAAGTTGGTTTGAGTGTTTAAATTATTCATAATAAATGTTTTAATTATTTTCTTAATTTATGCCATCACTTGCAATTCTTGTTGGGTAAGCATACTGAAAGGAATGTAGTGTGTACATAATAATTGTTCATTAGATAAAACAATTTAACTGATTTGTCTAAACTTAGGATAGGAAATCTCGTCATCTCTTTGGGCTTGACTCTATGAAATTAAGTATTAAGTAACATTTATACAGTAATAAATATTTCACTTTACCATTTTGTTAGATTTCTTTCCTTATTTTCATTAAACCGAGATTCATTGTAAATATTCATACATCATTTTGTTTTACTTTATGATTAAGAAGTACCACTCTCTTAGACGTAATAAATTTGATAGAATGTTATGGTGTTGTTTTCTTTATTGAGTTTATGGATGTCTACTTGAGTCCATTCAATGTACATTTTTTTAGTTGCGCTATTGCTGAAATATTGGCCAGACATCTGAGTTTGATAGTGGGGTTAACTATTCATAGCCCCCGCCAACTTGCACTGAGCAAGCATCATTTTCTGCTTATTTTCATAAATAATCTTGTGCCTTGGAGTTTGAAAAAGGGTAGTGTTCCTTTCATCATCATCATTATTTCAAGCGAAAGACGTCCATTGCTGGACATAGACCTCCCTCAAGTACCGCCGCTTCGACCGGTTCTGTGTTCTCGCATCCAGCGGATCAGGTCATCGGTCCACCTTGTGGCCTTCAAACGCTACGTCACCCGGTACGCAGTAGCCACTCCAGAACCTTTCCGCCTCATCGGGTGATTGGCCATCCACTTAAGTTTGGCAATTCCTCGGGCTCTCAGCGCGAAATGATCCTGCAGTCTTCAGACGATGCGCTCAAGTACCGAGCTTAATAGACGGATCTCTAAGTTCTTGAAAAGCGACCTTCGCCACTTTAATACGGACCGCATTAAGGAAGCATCATCATGACTGTGTATCCAATTAGGCATATCTATGCCGAATTGGATACGCAGTCATGACGATGTCGCATTGCACGGAGGGCAGTAGTGCACAAGTTTAGAATATTCGGTCATTACTAAAGTACATAAACTCCTTGGAAAAACAAGATTTGAGTTGTATGTGTGTCTGTATGTATAGAGAATATTCTAAACTCCTTGGAAAAACAAGGTTTGAGTGTGTGTGTCTGTTTAAAGGATATTCTAAACCCCTTGGCAAAAAAAGGTTGAGTTGTATGTGTGTCTGTATAGCTTAATCTTACTTTAGCAGGAAACCTTAGTTTACCTAACGGATCAATACATTTTCATAAATATTTAATCAGGATATGCATCGATCGATGGAAGGCGAGCGGTGAATTCAGGGTCGTTCAGCGTAATAAATATCAATCGATATTAAGTCAACGGTACCTCTGCAGCCCTGACCATAGACATGCTTTATGTGGCTTTCACTGGGTTCGGAGAAATATTGATAAAAGTTTATTATTTAGACTTGGTTACAAGTGTTTATCTACATCGAGGGTCTGTATTTGTACAGACGCCAGCAGGTCAAGTTACCCGAAACTGTCAATTTTTCCCAATCAACCTTGAACCTTAATACTTTAACGATAAAGTTGAAAATCTATTAAAGAAATTTAACAGATTGTAGTAGCTTGATGTGCTTTGCTTGTGCGTAGTTACACCAGATTGGTTACTTATGTATGGGAAATAGATATGAGAGAATAGGGATACCCACAGAACAGTTAAAAAAAGTGGGAATCCATCATCTGTACTTACCTATACATTTTCGGTAGCATTCCAATCCGACTTGCGAGTTGTAGGTCATAGGTTCGAACCCAGGCAATCGCTTTACTTTGTGTAAATAATTACCAAAACCAGCATGTCCTAGAACCAAAAATTCGAAGACATGTGACATCTACTAACCCGTAGGCCCGCGTGGTGGATTACAGCTACAGAACAGATACAAGAAGTTTTATCTGTTCTGTGATTACACTCCCTCTCGAAGAGATAAGGCCTGTGTCCGAGCAGTGGGAACATGCTGATTATGCTGATGGGAGTTCTCATCGGCAACTTCCAAGGAGCCTGCGGATGAGTCTCCCAAAAACGATGCAAACACTTTAACTTATAAACACAAGTCATGTATCAACTTCCATGTTTCTAACTTCAAAAAAAACGGACGAACTTCCATACAATCTTTTAATTTTTTTATTTTAACCCATCAGGGGATGAATTAAAAAAATAAACTTTCCTTTTAACGGGCTGCTGGTGTTCGCTTCTCCACGTCCAGGCGCGTAGGTATTTTGCGTAGCTTCCTTACCTTTGTAAAATTAAATAAAAATTCAGCCTCTATACAGGCTGAATTTTTCAAGTGGGTGGTGGATGGCCAACTCCGAAAGTATGAGGAATAGAAAAGTACTCAAAGGAGTCTCGGGCTCGATTTCGATGAAAACTAAAACTGCATCATCATTAGATTTGTGAAAAATCAATATTTCTGGCCAGGACTCGAACCCGTTGATTTTGATTAAAAAACACTGTATTATTACACCATTCGATAGTGTCCCTAATAAGGATCAAATTCGGGAAGTAATGATATACGGCAAACTTAAGGAAAACGAACGTATGGTCCTGTGCCGTGCCAGCGAGGTTACCGGATCGTAGATCATTTTCTCTGGGGGTACGTGAAAAACGTGCGTGCTTATACTCACTCTCAAACCCTTAGGACTTCCCAAACCCTCCCGAGTTAAATTGCAATTGGTTATTTATAAGGGTCGTGTGTGTTCTAAAATGTTAATGTGCTACAGGCCTGCAGCTATTACTAGCATCCAGAAGACGTCGAGATGAAAATAAAACAACACATTCAGAGCGAAATTTATTCAAAATATTCAAATTTATACAATATTAAGTCTGTTTTCGCTTCATATAAAAAGACAGTTGGTCATTCATAGTTAAATTGAAAACAAATAAATTAGTAATGCAGCACCAAAATACATACATCGTACTTAAAACAATTACGTTCCTACTTACAAAATTATACTGACAATGATCTTTACTACGCAGGCCGAAGAAACACTGACTGTCTGGCCATCAGACATGCGCTCGAGCCTGTACGTGGACGTACACTACCCTCATACTACATTGATGACAACTATACATACTGCAGTACCGTTCACATACAGACCTGAGGTATATCGAATTGCGCGACGCAATAATAATAACTGTGTAAATGTTGGCGAGCAAACACGCAGAGTTCTGGCTTAATATCAGTGTTGATACAAATTGGCGGCTGACCATCACCAGAGTGATAAGTCGGTGGTGTGTGGTTCTTATCTGGTCACAGTCAACTAATCTATATCGACACCAACTTGTACAATAGTTTCCTCATGCAGCGAGCACAAAGCCCTGCGTGTTTAAACAAAACAAAATTGACTATAAAGTTGTAATTTAACGCCGTAAGAGTAACATTTTAATAAAAAATCTACAGATATACATACATGTAACACGCATGCGCAGTACACATAAACATCTGACAAGCGCGCGTCTCTACCGCTACCCGCATTTCCAATTCATTACTACTCGTAACTACAATACACATATTATTGTATTACTAATACATTTTGGTGCGCCATGGCACTGTACGTTAAAGTGAGCATCACTAACAACTATATTTATATATAAGCGACAAGTTCGATAATCTCCTGTACATCGTTAGATACTACTACGTTTTATTCAGTTTTTCTCCCTCTAGTTCGAGATCTAATCGAAATGTTCTCAGTATTGTAATTAAAGAATGCCACAATAACAAGATAAAAATAATTTACAATGATATCAGTTAAACAGCATGGTAACTTTGTAGAATCGTGAATAAAAAATCTCGAAATATAAAAAATACAATGGTCAGTCCCACGAAAACTCCCGTCTTCGAGTCCCTAATCCTATTGGACGTTTTACCTTCTCAATAGACTATCACATACTCATGGGATACAATTTTGAGCAATTATATTACAGATAAAAGCATTATAAATAATTAAGATGTGAAGTAATAAAGAGTTGCGTCAAAACTTGACTATCTGAATTTGTGATACCAATGGCAAGCAACAGATCGGTCACTCAATTTATTATTATTTTATTAGTAACAAAGCGAATGAATTCGGCAAGCTAAATAAAACTCTTACATATAATACCTATACAGAAAATACGAACATAGTTAAAATAAATAATTATTTATTAAAATTATACAAAACATTAATTAGACATTTTTCTCATATTTTACAGGGAATATTCAATTATAAAAGCGATTTACAATAGTTATAATTATAACGGTAATACATAATACAACCTTAATAACTGTATTACAGAGGCTATCCTACAACATTTTTGCTTGGCCGTGACGTGCGTAATTCTTTGATAGTGTGTTCCAAGCATTTTTATTAAGCAAAAATGTTGTCGGTAACCATAAGCGTTGGTTCAGACGGGCCAGCATTGCATTCAGTCGGACTCATTTGCCTACGTATTCTCTAATAACTATCCAAAATGTATAAAGACGCATAAATCTAGCGCGCAGCTTACCTAGCGTTGCCACGTCTGAGCCAACCGAACAATATCTTACAGACCGTCGTCGCCGAGCCTTCATCTGAATGACTTATTACATCCTAAGTGGAAATGCCAGCATTGTATAGAATGGAACTAATTCACCAAGTATTAGTTGGGCTCATAATATGAATAATAATTGGATATTTATATACTTTGTTATATGTAAAACTTCATGAATTAGTCTACTTTTCACTCATAACAAACATACACATACACGACACAAGTACGTACCACTCCGCCTATACAATTATTTAAATCTCATTATATGCACACAATACTTTCCAGGCATCTCCAGACTACATAATAGTTCGCGTGAAAATGTATTGCGTGCGTCCGACTTTTTAATATCAAATGAAAGTTATCATTTATTTTATAGTCAACATAATACAGGTCGAAATGATAAAATGTCAAGTTGTTAGAATTAATAAGATAATCAAATTATTATGTTGAGAATGTTAGATTATTATCCACTGAATACTTCAACGTTATTACGTGGTATTCTGACTCCCTCATGCAAATCCTATAAATCCTTTTGTAAATGTAGGGTGACTGACATGTACAAAATCGTTAATGCATTTGTATCTCGGTTTTATCTCAGTCAGTACATATAGGTAGTACTCAAATCTCCTACACAGGCTGTGTCTACGTACCCTGCGTTTGCGCAGTAACTCGTCGTATCATTTCATCGTTACATAAGTTGCTTCGTCATCTCTGTCACAGGTCTTTGAGGAGTGCAGACTTCGCGTTCTTGAGTTTGTCGAGTCGTTTCGTGAGGTGGCTGTTCTCAGTCTCCAACTCTTCAACCCGATTGAGTGCTTCCCGAGCCTGCAATTCAATTATAACTCTTAGTATGTTGACATAGGGTGACAAATCGCGCAAACGACGTTGGCAGCGTTATGTACAGATTTATTCGTAAAAAACTTGACATTTACATAAACGTTATAGCAATACTGAGTTAAAGATCGTTTAATTTAATGTATTTTACAACGCTTTTATAAATAAAAGGAAGTTTTATTTTACATAATATATCATGCAGAAGGGGTAAAACGTTATATTTACATATTATTTAGTACACATTTAGCATTTGATCGACATTGAGCACACAGGAGTGTGGGGGTACATATTATCACAGTATTATGTGGCGCAGAGCATTACGTAGGTATCGGTTGCGTGTTTAGGGTAGCACACTCCGTGAGTAAGGTATGCGCGACTGTACCGTTAACTGTCGTCATTATTGATAACGGCCCAGAAGTCAACGACTTCCTGAAAATCAAATCATTGCATGTATATTTTGTCGCGTTGATGTAACGTAGCTCTAGATCGTGACTGTTTTTAAACTTCTCTTTGGAGATGAGAGTCGTAGACGAGAATATCCAGGTGATCTATCGCACTCATGTATTCTTGTAATAATAATACATCACAGATGTGACAAGTTCACAGCAGACGAGAACAACCCAAAAGCCGTTCGGTCGAACATGGATATGGTGAGTCAGATAACGTATGTGTGGCGGGCGCACCTCTCGCTGCAGCTTGCGGCGCTCCTGCTTGAGCTGCTCCTCGTGCTCGTCCTGGTGGCCCTGGCGCGCGCGGCTCCGCGCCAGCTGCGCCTCCAGACGCGCCACGTGCGCGGCCTGCAGCGCCGCCTCGGCCTCCGCCCGCGCCGCGCGGCCCTTCGCCTCCGCCACCGCCTTGCGCACTGTCTCCACTGCCGAGATTAATGCGAATGTCAATTAAAATGACAATGGTAACTTGTGATGACTGACTTATATTTTTAGTAAGGTTTAAGCATGGGTGCCATTGGCTTTTTAAATTCTCATTTAAAGTTCGTGCCGTTACGACAGAACAATAGCAGCAAGCAGTATATTTTATGATTCCTGGCGCTGTTAGTCCTTTAAGACTTAATTACTCCTTTTATTTTTATAATTAGTTAGCGAAACTTCACAGATATAATATTATGACTTCTATGAAGTGTCGCTAACTACACAATAGCAATAAAAACCCAGCAGGATCACGGAGTAATCACCCTCGTATCGCGCAAGATGTTCGAGTGTTAGGATACTCACGTTCGTTCTCATACTCTTGGTCGTGATGATTGGCGACTCCGTTCTGTCTGGCGGCGCGTTCTTCATTCAGCTGTAGTTTCAACTTGCGTACTTCTGACTCCAGCGCCTGCTTCGATGTTAACAGCTTTTGCAACCGAACGTCTGTAATTGTGGATTGTTTTCGTTAATATTTTGCAGTTTAAATGTATTGTTCCCCGATTCACTCCGTCGCATCGCATAGTCATTTACTTTGTTTTCGGTTAGTGTTCTTTCTAACTTTTTTTCTTTTTGCTCAGCTTCTAAGGGGCCCAGCGTGATGTTAAATAGCTTATAGCTTTCCTCCTCAAGAATTAAGCTATCGAATCCAGGTATTTCCAGAGATTAGCGCGTTCAAACAAATTCCTCTTTTTTTTGTATAAAAAAGAGTATCATAAAATTAAACCGACACTGATATATTTACGATTTGAAACGATACTATTTATTGCAATGTTTTTCTGAGGGACAGTGGGAAGCACGTGTAGAATGCAGCGCCACGTACCGAGCGTGCCCTCCCCGGCGTCGGCCAGCAGCTGCTGCGCGGCGCGCGTCACCAGCGCCAGCGCGGGCACGGCCCCCACGGGCGCGCCGGCCGCCCCGCGCGCCGCGTCGTCCAGCGCCGCCGCGTCCACGAAGGCGAAGCCCGCGCCCTCCGCCGCCGCGTCGCGCGCGCGCACGGCGTCCCGCGCCGCGCCCAGCTCGCGGGTTACGGCCTCGTGTTCCCGCTTTAAGCGCTCGAATGATGAGCATTTTTCTTTGTGTTCCCGCTGGAAACGACAGTTATATGTGTTATTGGTGAAAATACCGTCTGGCGTAATAAAACAAATAGAACATTTTAAAGAACAGTGTTTGTATCAGATCGCTTCATCAATATCTCCAACTGCTGTTCTCTTCACACAACTTGAGTATACTCTTAGACAACGACAGTCCTTAGCTACCCGAGCTTAAAGTGAAGACAAAGTTTACAGTAACCAGTATTCAAAAAAATATCGAACCAGGCGTTACTTTGCAGAAATCCATGACAGTCAAAATAATGTTTTAAAAAATACTTCTTCATCTAGTGATCGTTTTTTAAAAAAAAAAAACGTTGCCCCACACTAGGAATTCCTCCTATATCGTGGATACGTTTACACACATTTAAAATCACATACACAAACACCCAGACCCAGAACCACTACAAATATTTGTTCCGTGCGAGAATCGAACCCGCGACACGCAGCGCAGCAGTCAATCACTTAACCACTGCGCCAACCGTGCCTAATTTGCTGGGTTATGGCTTACCCTGCCACATATGGAATAACCTGTGATTCCATTATCATATGTTTATTACCTGCAGCTGCGCGTACTCCTCGTGCAGCTCCTCTATCCTGTCTTTAAGTAGCTCCAGCTGGTAGCCGAGTGCGGCCTTGTCGTTGTCCAGCTGTGCGTTCAGGATCATCGCCTTGCGGAACTTCTCCTCCACCTCTTTCAACTCATGCTGGAAACACAAGGAATCTTATGAGTCGAATAGATATTAAATTGGTAAAGCTACTTCATTGATTTTCTAGGGATCTCGAATACTAGATCAGTCTTTAAAAAAGTCATAATTCTACTTCATAAAAATCATAAATTTATTCATTCGCTGACAGGCAGCGCACAGCCTGAGCTACTGGGTCTAGAATCATAAAATGTTTTTTTTTTTTTTTTTTTTTTATTTATTTATTAATAACCAACTTAGATTAACGGTTTGCACCACACATACAAGTTATTAGTCAATATTAGTAATTATAGTTGTAATTATGTTGCACAAGAGTTCCCTATACAACGAAGGTAAGCACTAAGAAAAGATTTTTGAAAATTCAGCCCATAAAGGGGTTAAAAGTTTGTATGAATGATCGTCATTTTTGTCGATGGGAAACCCCATCGGACGGAATGCACGGCTTGTAGATAATAAATTATTCAAGATTCGTCATTGATTCTCCAAGAATTTCGAAAGCCAGCTCAATCGTAAAAAAGTATAATACCTACTTAGAACATTTATGCTTATTTGCGGTATTAATTCTGATTTTAGTATCGTAAATTTGCAGACCAATAGTCGCCTTGCAAGTGAAATGTCCGAACCGCGAAAAACGTTCGTAAAGGTGGCGAAAACCGGACCATGAACCCCCAAGCAAACCTCTTAGACATTGGCACATACAGTTTCAAGTTTAAATTTAGTAATGCTACGTACCCTAAGGTCCTTGATGCTGAAGCCATCATCAACAGAGTCTTCAGAGCTTCGTCTCGGTGAGTGCACGGCCGGGCTGAGCGCCGTCAGCCTCGTGGCTGCGCGACGGCCCACCGTCTCTGCAAAGAGGAGCACATCATCGTAAAGATTAACTAATCTTGAAATTCATAGTGCACAATCAAATGATGCTGTATTGCTTATTCCTACGATTTAGTACTAACCGGAAGAGTAAAAAAACATAAAGTAAGAAAATGATAAAAAGTTGCAGACATGTCATAATCTCCTAGTGTCAATTGAAATGTCAAAAAACTTTTTTTTTTTTAGATGGCATTTTTTCCTAGTGTATTCAGCCAGTCTGATTGATGGATCCGTTACGATGACGGATTGTGTGAGGAATGATATGCACCAGAAGGTAGTGAATGATAGCGTGACGGTTGACAGGGGTGGATGGAAGAAGAACACAAATGTTGCGCCGACCCCAAGTAACATGGGACATGGGCGTGAAAACTATGATAGTTTTTTTTTTTTTTTGTTTTTGCAAGTAGTTACTGTACAGGAAGAGTTGTACAAGGATTTCATAAATGTTTACAACAACACACCCCTCCCCCCTGGCAACGTCATTCAAGCGTCAAACGGTCCTGCAGCATTGTAATATATATCATTTGGGCATCTGCAAGTTACATCGTGGGAATAGTTTAAAAACAGAGGTCGCACAGCTGAACCTGTAGGCATACCTGGTGTCTTGCCAGCATACATATCGTACGCCTTGTCGGCATGGTCCTCCTGTTCGCGCTGCTGCCTCTCCAGCTCACGCATGCGTATCTCTCGCGCTTCAGCACGCGCTGCTCGTCGCGCTGCTAACCTCTGCTCCGCCTGGAAGAAACATATGAAATGTTTAGATATTATAGGTGATTTGTAAACAATATTACTTGGAACCTTCAGTGCATGAGAGTTTAGACACGAGGGTCCACCAAGGAATTGGGGGATTAGTCATAATTGTTTGGTTGACACACAGGGAAAATTAGATAGACTAATAAGGTACCGTACTTCATTCCTCAACCGTACTTCCGTATTACCTGTTCTGCTGAAATAATTAGGTACTTAAAAACGGCCGCGTTACTAGTAAATTTAATATAACGATTAGTTGGTCACCGCTTTACCCAGGCAGACGTAGTCGTCTCGTCTAGCAAACTGAACAAGACAAATTCAGATCATCGATGATTCAAACTAAATCAGTTGGCAGCAAACATTGAGGGGAACGAAACACAAGCTTAGTTCTTAACGGCTGATTAATTTATTTAATATGATATTTCAAAGCGTTGCCAGCAATGAGGCTGCGCTTGCGCAAACTGTGGTGTGGGCGGGACATCGTGGTAGTAAGTTACTCGTCTCCAATTAGCACGCACATCGGTTAGTGTAATCTGTGTTGACGGTGTTAAGTGGTTTTTTTATGCTATAGACTTCGCAGATTTATTTATTTATTTTGTTGTCTTAGTAAACTGGCTGCCCGTATAGCTAATGATTTCAGTTTGTGAAGGTTTTATTCTGTCTGACTGATCCTTTAGCCCATGATGGACAAAATGTGAATAGGATATCTCATGGATAAAAGTTTCCATTCAGAACTGCGTATACTGAATGTTGTTATTTATGGGCAAGATCTATTGATATTTATAATTTCCGTTTTGCCGCATGATTAACAAAACATGTTGAATCTATAAATATCCGATGATGTCAGTTATTGCCATTGCACAATTAATCTGAAACGCAATACTAACAATAAGAGGGCTCAATCAATCACTCAGCCTATCGCACCACTTACAGACCTGGCCCTTCCATCATTAAGACATGCGTCTCGATCGACCAAAGGCCTGAGTTCAGACTAAATGTTTGTACATCTGTCATTACTCTGATTCCAGTTTAAAACTAACAAAATGAACATTAAAAACCACCAAAAAATACCTGAACGAGGCCAAAAAGGCTTCTATGTCAGCAATATCACGCCTTGTTTCCCCGAAGGGTTAGGGAGAGGTGTACCCATAGTAGATACACCCACATTTCGCCAGTTATTTTGAAGTGGGGGCGTCGCCGGGCTGCTACTAAGAATTCCCTAATGGAAAGGCCCAATAACACATAGCGATTCGATAAAAGTAAATTATCATTTATTCTTTCACCGAATGTAAAAACAGATCTAAAAACTACAACATGTATGAATTGTATACGATGTGTTAATGAACTTACATCATTACTATGAAAGGAAGGTGTTGAAAGAGTGTCGGAAGCGAGCCATTAATTACACCTCACGGTGAGGAAGTAAACGGTGAACGTCATAGTGTACTCCGACGTCGAGATTAGCTTGTCATGCTGTCAATCAGGATAGGGGATTTAGTGAAGGAAGTTTTCTAAAGTAGATAGTACAATCTCCAAAATATTTGCGCCAAGAAATCGCGCCTATATGTATAAAGATAACAGTTACAAATAATACAACAAAAACAACAATCACCCACCATGTAGGTACCTTCTTTGAAAACGATGTGATCGCATTTGTAAATAATAGGCAATTTAGTACAATGCCGTTGAATTTGATACGTATTACGTCTGACCTAGTTTTAAAACATGCCTAACTAGTGTGTAGATCAACCTGTTAGAACAATGAGTGTTACGCAAAATTTACATAATTACCACAAACATTAGGGCCAAAACCATTGCCAAATGATAGCAATTAAAATGATTACGGCAGAAACTTTCAAATCTCCGTCACGTCAAGAGCCCCAATAGGTAAATACATAGATAATTATAGGTTCTATGGGTAAATCTAAATAGTTGAAAGAGTGAATAATGGACGGAGCGAATGTGAGTGTGTTTTGATGGCGTGAGACAATGATGGGGTCGTAAAGCACGGCTCGGCGTGGGTATGAGCGCGGGCTTGCCCCGTTATCGGTCTGCCCAGACCAAGGCACACAGGATTGGGGAATCCCTACTCTAGACACGCGTCCATTAGTGATTACCTAGTTGTATATTTTTGGGGACCGATAAATAGGAAGATTTTGGAATGTAATAATTGAATTTATGCAACTATGAGAGACCAAACCCATAGTACAGGGACATGATGTTCTTTTGCTTTTGTAAGTACATCAGTCTATTGCTCATTGCCAGCCAGCATCTAGTTTTCGTTTATTAGTCCTTGTGTCCTTTGCAGCCGTCCGTTTAGATCCAATTGATAATCCTGCTGTTAATCGATATTCGAAATACAACAATCAGAAGATTAGGGGCAGAAAGACAAAAGAAACTTCAACGAATTGGTCCTTGCTTACGCAGTGTCAATGACACTGAATTCCTCAAGTACAAATTGCAAAAACTATACATGGTAAAGTGTTTTGATAGGTAAAGTGTTATAAATTATGCGCAGTCGACCTCATGTATACGGGCGTGAAGTTTAAAGTAACAGTAAAATGCGGGTGACGGGAAGCGGTGGCGTAACAATGCGATAACATTGCCTGCCCTTCCTAAGTTCGCAGCGCAGTCAACTATTATTACAGCCTTATCTTGAGTCTTCCGACCATCACTACCAACCAGCATGCAAAGTACACTCAACGCGAGAACAGAATTTTTACCACAACACTAAAATTATCGATGCAACAGCAGCTGCTCTAAAAAGTTGTCTAGACCAAAATTATGGAACGAATAGCACAAAAACGTACACAGAAATGTACTAACACCAAAAGTAGCCAAGCCAAGACGTAAGACGGACAAAAGCCTTAAAAACAAAAGATATCACAATCGGTTAATGCACGAATCGATTACAAAATGAGCTCACCCAAATATGATAACGAAAAAATGCGATAAAACATTCTGAAGAAACTGTTGTTGAAATTCTTTACAGAAGTTTTGCAGAAGATTCGTTAGGTACGGGTTACGTCATAGCGGCTGCCATCAAATATTTACAATACAAAATATTCATTAAAAATATGATTCACACCACATGGCACAAAGTAAATAAAATGTGTGTAGCGACATCATCCGTGATGGTGACATCATCCTTGAACACAATGCTTTAAGGATACGACGGTCATTCCCCACAGTCGCCGGTCCTTGTAAACACGTGGACGAGTCAATTGGTGAAGCTATCGCGCCAAATGAGTAGCATTCGCTTCAAGAAGGTGACGACTTGCGAGGAATTAAACAGTAAAGTAGCTGCCCCGATATGGACGATAAATGATTAACGTACTAGTATTTAGTTAGAAACCAATTGATTAATTGTAAATAGAAATGATAGTTATTGACCAGCAAGGATAAACAGAGGTGTGCCGGTTAAAGGGCGATAATCTCGAGCGCGGCTGCGCGGGCGTTGCGGCAGGTTGCCAGTCCTCTCACTGGTGTTTACCAATCCGTCGACATTTTTATGCACTTCAAACTGATTGAAAGATAAAGCCATTATGGTCCCATTCCATTTATCTCTATTAGCCTATTACCAAGTTGTAATTCGATTTTGATTTTAACAACAAAACCGTAGCATAATGCTAGTTAAATGCTATTTGTCTCACAATTTGATGGTTCATTTGATACAATGTTCTCATTTCCGGCAATTGTTTGATTGCTCAACGAAATTAAATGTCTTATACCCATCATCACCTGTTGCATAATTTTGTCTTTTTGTTTTTATGTAGGAAACCACGATGCCAGAAAAAAGAAATCTTTACAAATACGTGGGCAGAAATTCGTGGCGTCTGCTATGGTACCAATTTGGAATATGTCTTTGGAATTGTAAACAGAGTCATTTGACTGTGAAGAATGAATGTCATACTTGGGAAGACAACGGGTGAACACTGCGTGACAAATCGTCGCTGTTGCTTAGCTTAGCGTTAATTGTTTATATTGTTATACAAACATTTAACTCAAGGATGTGTCGGACTCGGAACATGGAAGCGAGCAGTGAGCGAACACACACTTCAACACAACTTCAACATGTTGCTAAAGCAAGGCACACGTGTTGAATGAAAACATCCCAGTAATGCTATTGTTGAATTCATACTAGTCGATGAGATGACACAATACATATTATGTAGTTAAAATAAATACCTACGCGGATAAATATTTAACACATTACAAAACATCAAGACAACAAAACCAAGATTACAAAAATCATGTTGACGACACCCTTCATTATCATTCAAATCGTTAAAGTTAGCGACAATAAGGACAACAAGGACATAAATATGACGGTTGTGGTTGACCAAACAGTCACAAGATCTGTGTAATTAATACGTCCGCGAAAACTTGTTCGAGACGTTCGGTTATATAGTTAATCAAGGCTTAGTTACTTACATAAAGGATCAAAATACGGGTGGCCAGACAGAAAAGTAGCTGCAGCGGTGACATGGTGCGGTTATGTCTGCGCTATGAGATCACCAGGCGTGACAACACCATCACACAAGTGTTTATAGCTGATGTCACGTGTGTACTGACCATAATTATAATACACATAATGTATTACATTACAACATGCCACAAATATAAAGAAGATACTTATAAGAAACAATACCCCATTGGAATTCTATCGAAATTCGTTGCTTAGTTCATTTATTTAGTTGAAAAGGTGACTTACATAAAGGACCAAGAGTTTGCAGCCGAGTGCTAACAAGCTCTCCGGAAGCGTCATATCGATGCAATCTAGCAGCACGAGGTCATCTCACCGCAGCACCGGCGCGATTACGAACATACTATACAATACAGAGCTCTAACCTGACCACTAGAGTATCGTAACGTAACAATACAAATTACACAGTCACGACAATATTATACCCTAAGTAAGACTTAATGTGCCAACTTGTAGTATTTTCCACAAAACACTTGAATAGTACATGACTAACAAAGTGGAGACTAAAGTAAATGATATTCACCTGAGACAACTTTATATTAGACCGCGACCTTCAAATCACACAGAACGTAGCGAAACATGTATAGTGAGATAAGATAATTCCCAACTAGGCGTGTTTGGAGCCATTAACAAAATTAACCTTTAAATTACTTACTACAAGTACACATACACAATCATATGGTAAGTAAAGGGAAGGAAAGCAATAACCAGATGGACGTGACTCACCTGCAAATCGTTTTGGGAAACGGAAAGGATTTCGGATATAGCATGACACAATACAAAATTCAAAGAAGGTTACGAGGTCAACACTTAACAATTTGCCATACGTACATGATTCTGCTGATCGCCCAGAATGCCAACGATTGAAGGATTCTGATCGCCGTGTGAATCTCGGCGCAAATCCGATAACACTAAGCTTTGGTTTTCCATATCACTTGAATGAGCTTCACTATTTTTACGGCCATTCATTCTGGACTGCTCATCTACACTACCATTAGAGTGACCATTAGTAGCCGCACTCTTCAGAATATCATCTTTTACAGCTTCATTGATCGGCATGTGAGCAGGCTTAGCTTCATCAAGGCGTTCGACGATCGTCTCGTCATCGGAATCACCAAAATCTCCGTCAGTGAAGGCGTCCCCGCTCTCCTCGTCACTATTGTCAGGCGTGGCCACTTCGGAGCGCTGTCCCATGATGAACGTCACTGATTACCCGTCAGGTATTGTTGCACTTATTCGTAGAAAACACACAAACGGAGACGCGCGGTGTTTTTGAATTCTAACATGTGCAGCATGCGTCAACAAATGATGTGTGTGCGCAGGCGACTAGATTGCAGCATCGCCTCTGCCGCTTGAATAGAAAGGAAGGACGCAATTTTAGCACTGTGCTCTTCTCGAACTGCACTCTATTGCGAAGCGCGATAACATTTATTGTCGAGGTATTTTAGCTTTATCTTATCGGCGATGTTTTCCACTTTATTAAACGCTCCTTGACCAACATTCTTTATTTTAGCTTCAACGAAACTTCAAACTGCTGTTTGTTTTGATAGCAATAAATAGTTTTCTTTAGAAGCACTTATCACAATGATTGTTTACGTATCTCAAAGAACAATAGAATTGAATCATTAAGAAAACGCGACAAGTTATGCGCGCGATCGCTTAATTGCCACGTTAGGGCCACCAGCACGCGTGTGGTTGCGGCGACGTCTGCGACCGACTGCGAGTGACCGCCATGCCATGCTTGGTCCGCTCGTCACACCGCACTGTAAGCTACCGCTTTCGTTATAAATCGCATTGTTAAGTACATGTCGGAGATTAAAAATCCCGGTAGCGAAGCACTAGAAATTGTGTGAGCAGCAGTTCCTGGACCAAAAAACAATGTACCTTTGCAAAAAAGTTATTTGTCAAACAAACGCGGAGCGAAAGACCAAGTCTACGCCAGAGTGCGTGAGAGCCTAGATCAAATGTGCCGCATTCATGTCGCCGTTTCTCTTTGCTGAGGCATAGCACAATGCATGACATTCATAATGGGTATTAGTTATGTTCTATATCCTCGAATAACTCCTAACGATGTTCAAGTCAGTGAATCACAGCATAGCAAGGCGAACGCTATGTGCAGACGGTCCGAGCATCTTCCGCTCAGCCGCGTGAGACGCGCATTGACTAATTGAGCATTGTTTTGGTCAGCAAAACAAATCTCGACGAGGAAATAATATTATGGAGCTTAATCACTTAGCATGTTGTTTTCCGGTTAGCAGTAAATAAAAAAATAATATAGCGGTAAAAAACCTTTTACGTTATCGTTTTAAGATACTCGATTCCGTGCTGAAGTAATAGCATTAAGGAATGTAATTCAGTTCGGTGTCATTGAAGCTCTAAAATCAAGTGCTCAATAGCTTTACATAAAAAAAAAAAACTGTATATTAAATAGATGTACTTTACATGTATTAAAACCACAATGTTTTTAAATCATTAATCTGACAAATGACATGAACAGTAAAACAATGCTAATAATAGTGACATTGAATTTATCACAGGAAAAACTTGTTACAAACAATATTACAATAAGTGCCGATAAGCGATCATAAGCGTGTCATATTTATTTTCATGCATAAAATATTTATGTACGCAGTAATGAAGATTTTTCTTAATAAATCTCGTAGTCTCAGTTCCACTCAATTTGTATAAAGGCACTTTGTAATCGGCTTCAAGTACCTACGTTCTGATATCATTCTGATAGAAGACCATACTGAGAAAACCTTCAGTGAGGGTGTGCTCAGAGATCAGTTTCATCATCTGAAGTTACTTCCAATTTATGGAGTTATTATTTATTTGAGGAAGAGGAGATGTACTTATTAGGGCATACCAGTCTGCCAGACTGATATTCGAAGCTAAGCCTCATTAACATCCCAATCAAATCTTTACTTATATGAAAAAATATGAGAAAGTCTCCCGGCACATCCAAGCCAGACCGTAAAAAATCAATTTCATCAATATAGGTAGGTACCTACTTAATTGCTTCATCCGGGAAGCTGTCGAAGAAGTTAATGAACATTAGCAACTGAAAAAATGTGGTTTGCCAATAATCATTCTAGCGAAACTTCTTGTTTAGTTTCTTAGATCAACTGTGTTACTTTCGATTTCAGCAGTAAAGTAATAAAAACTCTTTTTATCGTCAATTTTGTCGAATGAAACCTAGAATCATGAGGTAACAGAAATCTGGGTTTTTATCTCAGGGAATGTTGCCTCATATCGTATCGAAAACCTTTCTTCAGATTATGTAGATATTAAAATGTCGAAGAAAACAATGGGAGCAAGAGAAGGTTCTTCTCCCAGCAGTGAATATCTAAGGTCAGAAGAAATCGCTGTCCTCACTTCATGTTGATGAAATAATTGACTATCCTCGGTCCTCAGTACTCCTCTGTATATTTATTATTATGCCAAAGTAATATTGAGATTATATTAACTTTAGGCTGACTAGTCGGTTTCGATTTTCACTTACGATCGGCAACGCATCAATAGTTTTCGTGAGCAGTTGCTGTTTACGAGGTAGCTATAAAATCGGAAAATTGTTGGTAAAACCTGCGCTTATTACGTCAGGAGTCAGGACACGCTACTAGTACATATCAGCTATATGAAGTAGAAATACCTTCCTAAACTTGGGCAAGCTTATGGGCTTGTTCCAAAGGGAGTTAAAATGGTGCAATACGGTTACGTATGTTTAGTTGGGGGCTGATTAACCAAGCTGTATATTTTCCGGTAAATAAAAAGACTCATTTCTCAAGTTATTGCAATGCAGCTTGCAGCAGCGGGTTTTAATGTTCTGTTCGTTAGAAGTAAAAATCACAATCACGTTGTTGCTTAATATGGCCCACCTCACCTTATAAACCTCAGACAATATTGCAAGACTCAACCACGTTAGGGCAAAGAGATTGGTGATAGCAGAAAACAGTATTTTAGGGCAAACTTTTTTTTTATGGCCTACTCATACCTATATCAAGTTCTTTACAATCTAAGTCAGATAGGCACTTGTAAATAAAGCCTTAATTTGATTGAAAACTCCAGGTTTTAAAAGAGGTAAACCATAGAGCCATTCAGGTCGCCAGGTCATTGGACAATTTGGCATTTTGGTCCTAAAATATTCAGTTGAGTCTATTGTGCAAAGCACGACCTGCACAAAGCCTCTAACGTAGATGAAAGTGACATCAGCTAAGTCTACTACTGTACCTAGCTGTTCAGTAAGCTAGTCAGTGTAGTCTAGCTGCCTAGAGCGTTGTAGACCCAACCTTAGCGCAAGTCGTCATGCAATTTTTATGCTTCTTTATTGAATTATGCATTTGTAATCGCAAAAACGCTAAGGTCAAAAGTTTAAGGCTAAAGAATGAAGGTTAGCACAGTGATCTAAAACCTGTTCTATTTCGTAATCATTCAAGATTTTGAATACGCATTTTAAAGAACATTGTTTGTTTTGTTTAGCTTACACTGTCCCCCAAGTCCTTCTAGGAACTCTATTCCCGCGCCATCTCGAACCAACTCTCCCTTATTTATGTTAATTCGTAAAAAAAGGAAGAGGATTCAGATATAAAAATAAAATAAAAATAAGGTCAAAAAAATATATAATTTTGTTTGGTCCTTTTTATTTCTGCTGAATACAACCCTACGATGAGATGATGATGATGGATGAGAGTTGCCGAAAACCGAGTTGAATGGCGTGCAATAGGAGAGTCCTATGTCCAGCAGTGGACTACTATAGATACTGATGATGAAGACAGCCCTACGATTTCACACTTACTTTCTACCAAGTACAACATCATAATTTCCTGTGTGATATAAATAGTACCGTGGACTTGCTCTCGACTCTCGGTCACACAACGGACCTCAAACAAAGGTACAAGGACGTCACGGCTACACTATCAGACACAATACCCGCCCTACACTACACTTCTACTAACAATATGCTTTAAAACCAGACTAGCTGCTATTAGTCTCTATTGCCATTACTGAAGGTGCTATTTCCCTAATAGTTCTTGGTGATAATAATAGAGCAGTGGAAATAAAGTTTATTCATATTTCTGTCGATCCTCATCGACAGAAATATGAATAAACTTTATTTTAATAGTCGTCATTATTGAGATTCCAATAAAAATAGTGTTGGAAAAGACGAGAACGATTCAGGTTACGTAATAAAAAGTAACGGTTAGGTGTTTCTGACTCTGGGTTATTTCTTTCTGCAGCCTGCAGCTAGGCATTAAAAGTGAAATTATTTTAATCTACAAATTTATGAGTTTGTATGTAGTAAACTACTGATCCGATTCCTATTTTTTTTTTCATTAATTGGAAGCTACAGTATTGCAGTGTAATAGAATATATTTTATGTTAAAACAATAAATTTCACGCGTACAAGCCGCGGGCAGAAGCTAGTTCGAAACATTTACAATTATGGGCTATTTTTGGGCCAATCCGTATTATGCTTATTAATTCCATACAAAATTACTGCTTGACACAGTTTTCTAAGATTAAAATGTATACAATTATCCGTTTATTCCCGAGCTTTAATTTTTTTTATGGTCATAGATTATAATGACGGCCATCAAACAATGATCACAGTCGACGTTATAATTATGCGCTGGTCGTAACTTTACAAAATGATCGAAAGAATAAATTAGAAACGTTACATTAAAGAGATTTATCGATGTTATTGATTCTGTTTCGTAGCGTAAGTCATAAATAAATAAATCCGTTTATAACGGATTTATTTATTGCGTCAATTAAACTGACGAGGACATAACTCGTTCTACACTACCATTAATTTGAAATTAGAACCGTTTGATACAGGTATCGCACGCGCATGTATCAACAGACCGCACTAAACCGAACCACAACCCGACTAACACTGATTGACAAGCACTCGGCCAGACGTAAGGAACGCACGTAAAAACTGCGCAAACGCAACTTGACCGCAAGCGGGAAAAATAATTGAGATAGCTGACACGCGACTGCCGCAGAGAGCTACGCAAAAACCGATTGCGGACGATTAACTGTTAGGAGATCGAACGGGATCGATGGACGACGAGGTGCGCACGCGACGGTACGCGGACGTAAATATCGTGACATTTGCGACGCATCTGCTGCTATGGAGCCGTCGCCAACGCACGTGAGATGCGCTTTCGTAATAGCAAAGGTGAATGATCGATGTCTCGGCTATTTATTAACGACGATAAAACATTTAATGTTATTGAATTATTGACACAATCAATCAAATAACGGCGCGACATTGAAATAGTTCATATCCATTGCTACGGTGTGCAAACTCAAGTGCCTATTAAATGAAATCGAGAAGGGTTAAAGTATCAACTGGTCGATAACATGAATACATTCTACACAGCTTTAGTTTTATCGGTAATATTTAACAACGAGGACACGCATAGTCAATTAACGTTAACGATTATTTCGCTCTAAATCAAAAGAACCGATAGAGGGGGGGGTTTTATGAGACGAATTTATTTTTAGAATTAATAAAGTGTCCTGTCCTGTGTGATTCATGGGCGAGGCGCCTGTGTTGTGGGGACCACACGCGTTCCTCGCAATTCATTACAATAAACTCAACACAGGAGTTTATTGTATTGCAATGAAGCAGCATGCCGTAACTTGTAACAATATGTCTCATATTATGCAGATTTTCTGCTTTCACCGCAGTTTGCGGACCGGTCGAGATTCTCTGTGCTACATCTCCAAATCATTCAACTCCTTATGCAGTCGTCGTTAAGTCTGTTATTGCATAACCCTGTTATAGTAATTGTGTATATCCTTATCCGATTTTGTAATACATCCAGTTGATTATTGCTGTAAATCCGTCTGCATTTCATTTTGCAATTAACTTAATGAGAGTGCCTCATTAACGAATGTTTACCTAGCTATCTACAATATAATAAATGTTTATCTTATTATAACTACTAGAAACGGAATTTAGATTAATTTTGTTTTGGCCTTTTCTGTTAATGCTGAGTTTCCGCATTAATTTATATTTCCTTATTTTACCCTGACTATTGTCAAGGTAAACAATCAATGATTGCGAGTAAATCTAGACAAAGAGATTTGGCAAAGAAAATTTTTTGGTAAATTCAAGTTCCCAGTTTTCCTAATTGAGTAGGTACTCACTAATTTAGGTCGAACTAGACAAACAATCGATCGAGCCGACGAGTCCTCGTCGCTGCTGCTCTCCAGACAGTCAGACAGCGACGGCGAGCGTTGTTGCGGCCATGACTTGGGAGCCTTCTCCGAGCACGGCGAGGGCAGCACCAGCGGCGGTGGCAGCCAGCTGCCCTGCCCGCGCCACCACGACACCAGCGCCGGCGCCACACCCACTACCATCGCCAGCCCCAACCGCACCATAATGCCGAGTTAACAGTCAAAGTCCAAACACAAAACAACTAGTCTCACAAGAACATAGTTAACTTTAACGCACTAGGAAGTGCACAGACGCTCGCCTAGAGCATTGTTCTTAAATAAAAACGTCTATTTTAGATGGATGCAGTCTCACACACTTTCACACATGCAATGTGTCACCAAACCGGCGAGCGGACGCCACGGATTATCCATCAACGTGTCGCCGACAGACAAAACATCACACGTGCGCGACGAACTATAAGTTAATACTCCACACAAACATAATTAACTAAGTTGTGCAACGTGCCAAATGCCAGGTATACCGACGGTACTACGGTAAGCGACACAACCGGCACGAAACGCATCGTGCCAAACGAGTGAGTATTCGCAATCCACTCGCTAATTTTCACAGACGACTTCACGAGGCACCCGGAGCAGTGCTCACGCGGGGAATTGAACGCTTTGTGAAACTACGTTATTGAAAATGTCGAAAGTTGAAAGTGGAATCGTCCGGGTGCAGCTTGGGACGGTGTTCCCTCGCGATCGCAGACAGTCGAGTGGCGGTCGTTGACGCTGGAGCCCCCCGCCGAGCCGCCCAGGCGCCCCTCCAGCCGCCCGCCCAAAGGGAACAACCCCTCTAGCCCTACATGCAAGAGAATGTCGCGCGAAATGACCGCTCGCTGAAAGGGTTTCTTAGAAATGGATATGGAAGCTGCTCACGGTTGCGTTTATTTTTAATTCCCGCGGCGAATCCGAGGCGCACCACAAAATGATTGACTTTCAGTACCGTTAGCGCAATCTGGTGTCGTAAACTAGGTCAGGCATGTATGCAATACTCGCAATAGCTAATAAAGCATTTGGCAAGGAACATTGTAACTGCATAAAACAACGTTGTAAAGTTGACTTTAAAGAATTATTACATAAACAAGGAATAAAAATAGAATTCTTAAACATGTCCGTAAGAAATGAGGTAACGGACCTATAAATTTGGTTTCATAATGATTACGAACTTCCGTAGCTTCCTGTAAAGCAAAATCTGCAATATTCCGCATGAATAGGTATGTGTGATTATAATACTTGAGTTACCAACTTTCTAATCAAGTCGATGAGATGAAAGGAGCACAAAGCTGGAGAACAATATCTGCAGTGGGCGTGAATGAGCCGAGGGGCCAGTAATGCATACTGCATTCACAAAAAATATAAACCACAGGATTGGTCAGGAGGCGGGACTGCAGCAGAGATCGATAAACAGATTGGAATTTTACTTAATAATATGGAAATGGATAAAATGGAATGTGTACCCAACAGCTGGAACATCAGCAGATGAGGCATCATCATAGCGGATCAAAAGTAAAAAAACTAGACCACCCTAAACTATGATCATGAATATCGTAATATGTTCCCGAGTTGCATCAGCCGGGGCGCGAGGCAGAGGGGGATGGAACCAGACAGATCGATGCTGGTGCTGACGTCAGTAGAGCCAGACTAGGGGGCGGGCAGACACAAATCCTATTTATATTATAGCTTTCTGAGATTGTATTAACTTTCTTTGTCTCATCGTACACCGCTCAATAAAACAAGATCTTTATGGGCAAGAGTTGTTCTTTAAGAACTACGTAGGTAATGCTTTTAGATAGTCAAGCCATCAAGATAGTTAACACCGACTGATTTGTCAGTTTAATTAAATCAAATGGTTGCATGCGCGACAACTTAGCATTAGCAACAGCTTAGGACAAGCACTGTTATTGAATATTTCATTAGGAGTCCCAACACCTAAGGCCCTTGTACGCACACATTTTTCTTGCCGTGCAAAAGTTCGGTTTATTCGCCGTGTGTAGGCACGGTCGTCAATGTTGCATGGATCACTATGGAAGCTTGTTCACAAACACGTTTTTTTCTACGGCGCGGTTTATCGCCGTACCCTAAAGACACCGTGCCGCGTACAAAGGGCCTTAGACTAGATCTTTATAGGACAAACATCTTCTCAAAATGCAAACAAAGGAAGCTTGTTGCGGACGAGACGGGTTAAGAAATGCTTACTAAAACATTGCATAAAATAAAAGTTAATAAAACGTTACGTAATAAAAAGTTATTGGGAGATAACTATCAACTGAAAAGCAATTAGAAACGAAACAAAAATGTGACGAGCTTAAGCTGAATCATTTGCGTCGATAAACATACTAGGCACATACTTGGTGACAGTATTAATTAATTGATCTCGATCCAATTCTCTTTCGTATTCTTCATTGATAAGGATCGTGAGCATGCTGGTGGTCAACAATTTAAGGAATGTCTTAGCATGCAGTTTTGTTGCTAATAGCGATCCTGCACCTCGATAGCCACACTTTCTTAACAATATAAAAAAATGTCGTAATGAAAGGCATTACCATTGTGTCTAACGCAATTAGCCCACAGAACGTAATTTATACACTCTTACCACCTACCCCTAGCATATTCTCAAAAGGTATTCCACAGGCCCTCCTGTGGATTATTTTTTAGCTTAGGTAACAAAACTGAGGAGGCATATATTAACTATATGTATAGTAAGAAGCTACAGTGGTCCTTACATAACCCAAGCAAGAGGAGGGTAGGCCGCTTCCGCGAGGCTGTGTGGAAGTAGGACGCGGATCGATCCGGCGCAGGGCGATGAACCCAAGCACCAGGTTCCCTCTGACCTACATATATTTAATATTCGTCCTTTACAATAAAGCCAGTTTAAATCGGAACCAATTTTGAAGAACGCAATCTAAAAGACTTTAGATGATTGGAATTTGGTTAAAACAGTCTCCCATGTAGTAGATTTCTAAATTGGAAAGTATGAATTGCATGTCTGACTGGTTTACTTAAAACCTGAACATTTGCGTACAAATATCGCTTTCAGTTTCAATTACGTTGAACAAAGATACGGTTACATACTTTAAGTCTACTAAAGGTTTAAACCTCTTAATTGCATCGTAATGAGAATGACACAAGAGTCAGTTTCACATACAGCCGGCGAAGACATTGATTTGCAAATCAGTATACATAAAGCTGCTGTTACTATTCTAGGATGTAGATATCCTTAAAAGGGATATAACCCCACTTGGTATGTTCGCCTTTTAGATTTATTATTAATTTCCGTTCTCTTGAGAAATATGTTGACTTACAGAGAAGGGATTGCTAACTATTTGCTTTGCTCTATACTCCAAAGCGTATGGGTTTACAGAATATATATTTATATTTGAAATGCGCAGACCTTGACACTTTGAAGTTTTCATTTCAAGGAACCTCACGCTGAAACGTCTTCTATCAAATCAGACGAGAAAAAGTAGACTGGGGCGGTAGAAGTCAAAGATTAGGATTATAAGGACTTAATTTTAATCTGCAAGAAGGCGTTCTGACACTTAGCACATTAAAAATAAAACATTACCAAAAAGGACCAATTTTAATTATCACGAGAAATACCTACTACAAACAATTTGGTCCTTTTGGCACAAGATGTGGATATATTTCAAATTGCTTTACGGGCGCCAATTGGAAAAAACTATTAAAACTAGCTCAACAATACTTGGCAATGGCAATCGCATACGAGGGTAACGTAGGAAACGATGCAGTAGGTCAGTTGATTCCGCGAACTAACGGACTTACTTGGCTCGTGCCTCATCATCTTACTGTATTTTGCATCGCCGACCTTTTTGCATGGACCACGGAAATCGATTCAGACCGTAACACTCCACATATCCGGTTGTATAAACTTTGCCTTTATCTTAGCGTGTCCATGGCTATCTAAATAGAGGCGACCCAGAATTTGGCTACTTTGGCTTTCAATCATTAGCATACTTTCTTTGGGTTAAATACAAAATTAATGTTTTGTACCTGGATTAAAATGGTTTACTATTACAAAGCTTTGATAAGATCACCACACACAACAGGTCAACAGAGGCCATAGGTTCAAATCCAGCTCGATTTGAACTCTCGACCTCTGCTATCAATCAACGCGATCTCATTAGGCCAAGAATTCAACAAAGATTATAGTTTAATCGTCAAGCAGTTGAAAATGTTTAATGTTCGAAACGGAATTCCTTTCGGGATGAACGTTAAAGCCATCTAACATCCATCAACATTCATTAATTCGACTTTTGATTAGTTCCAATCAGCGAGCTATCATAAACAATTAGTTCGCATACCAAATCCAACTAATAAATATCAATACGGCTACCTACAATAGCAAACAAATTCCATCGATCAACTCTTGGCTGCGATCGTCATTCAAGACACCTTATAAAGGGACACACGTCATATCGATGTTTCCATTCGACCCACTCACTTACAGCCAATTAGATGTTTGTTCATTCAAATATCTATAGATCGATTAGAGGAATATGGAACAAAATCTAATTTGGAATTAAAACACGGACATCCTTGTATATGTATTTCTAAAAATAGGATGTGTGCGGCGAAGTGTAAAATGATTACAAAATCCTCGCGAATAGGGGACAATAATGATAGGAAATTTGGCGGGCGTGACGAACAATATGAGGAACCGTTACATGAAGAATATCATAATCAGCCTATAATGTTCCCACTGCTGGGACACAGGCCTCCTCTCGGTGAGAGGGAGTGGGCCGTAATCCACCACGCAAGCCCAGTGCGGGTTGGTAGATGTCACAAGTCTTCGAATTTTTGGTTCTAGGACATGCCGGTTTCCTCACGGTGTTTTCCTTCACCGCTTCGAGAGCAGTGGTGATGAAATTATTTACACAAAGTAAAGCGCCGGACGGGGTTCGAACCTACGACCTACAACTTGTAAGTCTCAGCCGTTACCACTGGGTCACCACCGATCTCATGAAGAATACCAAGCTATATGTATATTAGAACGACTGACTAGAATTTGTACAGATGCAACGAGTATCAAAGTTAATGAAGACGGCGCATCTCTAGAAACATTCCTGGGCCATAGCGGCCGCAATTAGCTCCAGTAGATAGAGCGTCATTTGCAGACGCAGTGCACCAGATAATGTCGCGAAGGGTCCCAACTCCCGTAGGTACTCCGAATATTCGTAAATAGCGCCAGCGACCGGGCCGCATGAGGCCGCATCTATTTCGGCCGCACGTCGTTTTGTTTCGCACCGCGTTCCGATGCACGCTGTATGCGCTTACGCATAAATATATTCATGTCATCACTCAGGGATGGCAGAAGCTGAGATCAACTTATCCATTGAGAAAAACCGTGTAAATGCCGGAAAGCGCAGCGTGGGTGTGGTTAAGGTCGCCGGGAAACGCTGGATGCGGGAAGCATTAGACTATTCGTAGTGGCGATGCTTGGAGAGGAGGATGATGATGATTCAGAAAAAAAATTAAAGAACAGTAATACAAGTCTAAAATCGCCAATCCGCCTTGAGCAAGCGTGGTGACCAAAGCTCATGCCTTCTCTGTATGAGAAGAGGCCTTTGCTCTTCAGTGAGGCAGTAAGACTGTAAATACCCTTTTTTATTTTTGACACATTGTGCTTGCGGGGCATCAAAAATGGAGTTGATATCTTGCTTGTTTGTCTAAACAGCCAGATGCTGTTGTTTAGACTTATATAAATGCGTGATAAAAATTGAGGTTGATTTTATATCATGTCTAGTATGGTCTAGTAGTGTAAATAATGTTTAAAATTTTATCTTTGTAAAAACATTTAAAGATAAAATTAAAAAGGCCCCATTCTAAAATGTCCACATAATACGAGGGCGGAGTGATGAGTCTGGTAAAAATCTATTTTAGAATAAAATGATCGCAAATTGCATGATGCAAATTGCATGTGAACAAGGAGGCTTGTTCACAACTCTTTTGAAGGACTAAATTAAAATTTTCAGCCAGTACTGCCGGTTAGTTTTTTTTTGTTTTGACAGCCATTAAAGCATTTGGCTAAGAAGAAAATCCTCTTCCACCAAGACAACGCACGAGTGCACACCTGCGCGATTGCCATAATGGCCAAACTTCATGAGTTGCGCTATGAGTTGCTTTCACACCCACCGTATTCGCCAGATTTAGCCCCTTGCGACTATTTTCTGTTTCCGAATTAAAAAAAATGGCTTGGTGGGAAAAGATTTAGCTCCAACGAAGAGATCATGCACGAAACTAATGCCTATTTCGAAGGGTTACCTAAGTCGTACTTTATGGAAGGGATCGAAAAGCTAGAGAAACGCTGGATGAAGTGAATTGAGTTACAAGGAAACTACGTTGAAAAATAAATAATAATAATTAAATAAAATTGACTCCTTGTTTAATTTTCTCCCAGACTTATCGCTCCGCCCTCGTATATTAATCGAAGTTACATTTACTTTTACAGTAGTTTGTATGATTTTCTGCAGTTCTTTGTTTGATTGGAGAACTACTATTATTTCCAATTTTCCATTTATGCATGTCACAAAATAAACACTAGATGATGTTATATTACATCAACATCATACAAGTATGTTTAAAATGCAGTTTATTAAACATCGAAGGTGAAGCGACTGTTTTGTTGTGGACTATTTATAAAGAAGCCTGTTCAAGGTGCTGCTGCTTGCGGTTCAATCTCAATAACTGAAATGACCTGCGTCTGGCTGAAACTTATTTATTATTATTAGAAGCCTGTGATTGCCCACTGCAGGGCAAAGGCCTTCCTTCTCTCCTTCCACTTTTCCCGGTCTATTGCGATTGTGGGCCAATCCTTTGAGAAGGAGTCCAGCTCATCCCGCCATCTCTTACTGGGCCTGCCGCGCTGTCGTTTCCTGCCATTTGGAACCCACTGAGTGGTGGCTTTTGCATATTGCTGCTCCGACATGCGACAGATATGGCCAGCCCAGTTCCACTTTAGCCCAGCAGCTGTGCGGTCAGCGTCCGCTATTTGTGTTTTGGAACGAAGTAGAGAGTTCTTAATGCGGTCTGTGAGTTTGACACCTAGTATACTTCGTTCCATAGCCCGTTGGCAGACTCCAAGTGCGGACTTTTGACGCTTTGTAAGAGACCATGTTTGCGCTCCGTAGGTGAGGGTGGAAAGAATGCACAATGTCCATGAGCTTTCGTTTTAGTGGAAGCGGGAGAGGTCCTTTCATGAGATGTTTTATGATAAAAAAAAAAAAAAAAATTGTAATAGTACTCTCCTCTACAGAAACAGCTACCTTATGTCCATTAAAATATATAACCATATTCCAAAACGAATAAGAGAGCTACCATTTAATTTTTACAAAAAAAAGTAAAAAAAAATGGCTTCTCCAAAATAATTTTTACACATTAAAAGATTTTTTTTGTTATAAGGGTAAATAAGTAAATAATGTTTTTTTTTTTAAATACGGTAGATTTATTTAGTTGTATAATAGAAATGTTATTGTTGTGTATTTATTTTACTTCATATTAGAGTACAAATGTCCTTAGTATAAGTGTTTTGTATTGTTTATTAGAGTAAGTTAGGTTTTATACCAACGTGTACATTATGTTCACATTTTAAATATTCGTATACCGCTAGTAGCGGTGGATGTGTCGAACTTATCCATATGTACCAACAATCTTTTTACCTACCATATCCGACGAATAAATGTATTTGTCTTCATCGACTAGTTATATATAATAATAGTTTTATTCCATTATAGGTATTCGATAAGAATCAAAATATTTTTTTTTCCTCGTCAACCTTTTGGTGCTAACCCTATTGAATTCACAGCTCATAAAGCAATAATCATCGGATTAGATGGATTCCCGATACAGTCGATCAGCTCGGCGGTATTTCGCGAACACATTCGACTCAATTTGCGATTATTTTATATTGGATCAGCCTATACCCCGCGATGATACATAATTTATAGTTCCGATAATATTAGCTTACGTTACGCATCGCTGTTATTGACCACCTACTGAGCTTATTTTTTTACTATAAACGGTTGTGTTTATTTAATTTTCGCTTCACTAGGAATATAAAGGTCATTTTCCTTTGATTTATCTTTACATAGGATTGTTATATTCCTAACCTAAGCTCAAACAAAAACAATTGGTTGAAACAGATTACAAATTTATGGTTGGAGTATTGTATACCTACGCCTATTGTTGCACAATTAGTTCCCTCGTATAATAAATACAGGCTGGTATGGAACATCGACTCGCAACCGGCAGACACATCGATTTTGTCGACCCTGTATTTAAATCTGACAAATATATATTATCTATCATCAGCTAACTAAAAAACTCTCACCGTGAAAAAATAAGGCATGAGAATCCAGGATCCATTTCATCAATCAATCAACTGGGTCTATGAAAGGCCGCAAAACCCAAGATTAAGGATATAAAGCTCAAAGTACTAAAGTGCCTCTTTACAAAACAATATTCTGGACTTCTTGCGAAGTAGTGAATGTGGTGCCCTTTTCCAAAGAAGTATCCAGCACCAATCGGATAGATCTACTCTCTCCACGTGCCCATCCTAATTCTAACATACTTCTTTTTGCTTCGTCCACGTTTGTATTTCGTCAGTTAATGCCAATGAAAATAATTAGTTTCAAAAGAGTCGTTGGCGAGTTCCCTGTGTGATATCAAAGGCGACATCTGTAGAGTCAGTCGGCCGCTGAGGTGTCGCACGCGGAAGTCTATTTCGATCGCGACTTATTATACTACCTCCATTAACAGGTGGCAAATTACACAGTGCTTCGACGGTGTAGGGGCTTCATACAAAAGGGTTTGGACTACTTTTTGGTCATGGAGAGCTGTGATGGAAATATAAGTAGCTTTTTTGAGTTTCTGCGAAATCTACAGGTTTCTACCGCCTTAAAATAATAAGGGTATTGCTATAGAAGGAATCGAAGGAACGATATCAGTGCACAGGACATACTGCAAGCTATGAACAGTCAACGTTATTTTAATTTACCCATCTTTTTCTATCTAGAATTTATTCCACAATTCTTCCAGAAATATACTTTCTCGGTTTAACCAAAATATATGAATACAAACGGTTGAATATCAATTTTTCTGATAACTATAACCCTAGGCGGCCAGGTCCAAAGTTATTTTAATAATCAAAAATCAATGCCAATACAAATAGCGTACTCTGTATTTTTTCTAAGACTAGCACGTAGTTGGCACATCGTGCGGAGTTTTGGTTCGCCGTGTGCGAGGCGACCCGTCTGCTAGGACCGCCAGTCAACATTGTGGATTATATTCGACGGTCGGACGAGCAGGTGAGGTGAATTGTGCATCATAAGCACTCTCATACTCTTTATTAGTACTACAAGGCAATCTTAGTGAAGTGTGTGCTATCAGTGTATACTTCCCCTCCATATCTTACGAGTTATCACAAGATAATCAAGTGTTGTTTCGTTAGTCATCAATTTGTGGATGTGATTGGCACTTATGCTTTGTTTTGTATCATGTTTGCAGTATTGTGCATTGATAATTTGATATTGGATATTTTATTTAATATAGTGATGTAAAAATGTTAATTTGTTGTGATAATAAAAAGTCAAGGTATGTAAGCACCCTGTATAATCGAAGTTAAAGTAAGTTACTTGTTTTATATTATGAACTAGAAAGTATAACAGGTAGTTTGAAACTTCTGACTAGAGGCGCCACCTGTTGACTACTTTAGACATCATCTGCCTAGCCTTTTCCCAACTATGTTGGGGTCGACTTCCAGTCTAACCGGATGCAGCTGAATACCAGTATTTTACATGAAGCGACTGCCTATCTGACCTCCACAACCCAGTTACTGGGTAATACGATACCCCTTGGTAAGACTGGTTGTCAGACTTTCGGGCTACTGACGACCCGTAACGACTGTCAAAGATCCACGAATGACAGCCGGGACCAACGGCTTAACGTGCTTTCCGAGGCACGGAGGGGACTTGGTATGTGAAAATGGTCACCCATCCACGGACCAACCGCGGCAAGCGTAGCTTAACCTGATCGATCGACCCGTGCGGCTGTTATTACTTAGCCACAAGCCCCTCCTGTTGACTACTTTAGACATGTAAGTTTTTTTACAAACAATAAAATGAATGTCAGTGCATAAAATTAGCAAGATGCGTTGATACATTTGACCTCTAGACATGAGTCCAAGAGGCTTGAGCACTTGTAATTGGCTCAAAGTCTTTGAGGCTAGAGATTAATATTCTAGACAGAAGGATTATCATAAGTCACATGGGCACTTCACATGTCAATAATATTATTAACTGTCAATAGGAGACGATTCAGACTAATCCATTTACTGGCATGCATTCAAAGCATGTTACACTAATCTTGTTCTTTTCAGTATTAGACAAATTAATGGTGGAAAGGAGCCAGCAGTATGGTATGGACATAATTCATTATTTTGATCCTAGTTTCCTTCTTTAGTTAATTATGTCAACCATAACAATATGTTTATTTAGCATTTGAACTTGGATGATGATGGATGATGAAGCATCCCAAGCCTTTTGACCAAGTTTTTAGAGGAAGTTGGTTGTATCACTGTCTAACTTTAAATGTATAGTAGGTACTCACCTCTCTGGCGATCTGATCCAGGGCCTGCTCCTCCGCCGTGGCCTTCGTCTGCGTGCGCTGGCGCCGCGACGGATCCATCCCGCACGACACACTTCACTCTCTGCACACAAATAAAACATTTATTTAGACACATAATGCAATTCAAGGTTTTGTATGAGTTATTGTTCTGTTTCTATGTGGTATCATCTGGCTTAGCAAATAGGCTACGTAGGGCCAAGCCTCTAGCCTATTTATTACAGCGGATTAGTCCAGGGAGGGATAACAATGGAGTAAGCCTTGTTTCACAATGATTATGACCTATATTTTTATCTAAATAAAATATGTAGGTAAGCTCACACTTATGTAAAATATATATGTAGATGATAAATATTTTGTAATTTATCCCTGTTGCCATAACCTTGATCCTAATAATAAAGTAGGTATTAAACATGATAACAAATTAAAACTTTTAAGACAGTCTTTAAAATGTACCTTAGCACAAAAAAAAATTTTACAACATAATGTGTTAAACAATTAGTTATTATTTGAAATAGTAACTAAACACCAGTGATAAGCAACAGTGTGGCATGCTGACGTAACCTTGGATTAATGGATGGAGCGACACTAATGTGTCAGATGCATGCGTTATCAACAGGAGCTACCAACAACAAGGTTATCTTTAAACAAGCATTGTTCCGCTACTGTTTTAATTACTTATTATTTCCTTCAGACTAACAGTAAGTTAGTTTGTAGTTGGTTTAACTTGTACATTGTTACTAAGATAAAGAAGAAAGAAGAAGAATATTAATATTTCTATAATCTGGCCTTTGCCCAGCAGTGGGACAATACATGCTAAACAAAAAAAAAAAAAACTAATAAGAATAATAATAAGAAATTGTAAATCTTTATTGGCATTTCTTATAAATACTTATAATATTCATAAACTTGCTGGTAGTTGAAGAAATAAAAGCCATCTGAAATATATCCCAACGTTTGGAACAATTTCCAAATAAAAATAACTTAGTAGGTATATTCATTGGATTATTAGGTAGATTATAAGATAAACTTATTTTGAATTCTTTAATGTGTTATCAATAGGCCTATCAAAAAAGCATTATCAGTAATATTTTCCATCAATTCTATTGATTAAGAGGACAATCTCTTACTAGCTAGCTACGGCTTGCTATTGATGGCCTGAATAAAGTGATTCAACATTTTAGATGCCAGATTGTCCTGTTAAATGTACATTGAAATCAATCTATTAAACATAAACTATTTGCACTAACAAATATTTCACTAGATTGTTAACAGTAGCACAAATATAAGATGAAATTTGGTTTCAATAGGCATGATTAGTTAAATTTGTTGACACAAATAGACTTACAAATAGATAGTTTCAAGATGTAGATCAACAATTGAACACTGTTATTTGTGTCACACTATAACACTAGAGTTGAATCACATGCACCACAACCAGTGACCTACTGGGGGTTCTTACCTAATTCTATTTATATGGAAACACCACTATGTTGACACAATTTTATAAATATTGTTACACTCATCAGTCACATAATGTATCGCTTAAAACAATACAACCACCGTGCGGGTACTTTACAACTAATATTCATAAACAGTGGACACTGGCTGGCCACAATCACAGACTAATTAACATAAATTTAAAAACAGGTTGTCTATAACCTAAGGGGTTCATTGCGCTTATCCCACACGCTTGTTTCCTCAAAATCGTATTGGAGTCACGATCACCAGGAAAACGGGTGGGCACAAAGCCAACACAGTTTTTTATGGTAGTCACCACAATGACATCATTGCATACTTACTGCGACAGTTACAGATGTAAACACATCACTGCAACGCTCACTATCACCTACTTATCGGTCATCAGTCCCGACAAGATCTCACGATTATGCTAATCAACTCTAAAGCGCAAAAGGAACGTAAAAAATTTGCAATATTTTAAGAAATACGGCGACACCAATTCACTGCCTACACGAATCACATTGATAATGCATCAATTACGCACTTTACACTCAAAGTTTTAGGTTGTTTGGCTCGGATTTAAAGTCATACAGTCAATTCTATAGTTTATTTATCGTAGAAATCGTAAATTATGCCATTTTTACTAAAATTAATTTTTACAAAAGCCATGTATGACATGCATGCCATTGCCATTTAAAACCGTTGCGTTCGAGAATAGCCCGTTGGAATGTCAGTTAAATTTATGGAAGCGTTCAGTTATATATTACTTTATTCAAACTAAAACCAAATAAATATCATTTACCTCGTTTTTCGTAGTGCACTCAAAATAAAGTTTAAAAAGATATTTTTTTATTATTCCACTCCTTTTTGGTGCAATATTTTCACGTTGGATCAGTAACGCGGTGTTGCCATGTTTTTAAGGTCCATTGCGTTTCCGAATCCGATTTCCGATTCCGAAAGTGGTAGGTAGGCAGAGATGTGTGGTCGCATTTGAGAAGTTCAATTCACCGATGTATTTTCACATGAGGTCCCAAATTGCGTAAGGTGAGGGACTGCCAGTTTACATCTCGTTTTCCTAAGTTCTACTTCTATACCTATTATCTTTTGTAAATTAGATTTAGCATAGAAATCTCGAAATTGTCGAAGCAGGGAAAGAAAACAAACAATAGGTATAATAATAAAACACATGAGTAAATAATGAAAAATTGTAATTCACATTTCAATTATTATAAACGCAGCCCACACTTCCATACATTCTTGTTACAAACTTTTTTTTAACACCATGATACTAAGCACCCATGACTATGTGAATGAAACCTTAAACTAGAGTAGATCTACTCGCTCTTAGTCTTGGGCGTGTCTTCCTTGTAGTAGAGGAAAACGAAGGAGAACAGGAACACGCCCACCATCATTGAGAAGGCGCTCACGTAGTAGGGGTACGCGCTTGGGATGAAGCGCTCGTACTGTGTGTGTTGGAGGGGACGCACGGACACCTGGGATACAAATAGAAAAATAAGTAAAGATCCTAAATGTTTTGTATCATTAGTGATGTATGCATACCAGTTATTCCGTTTATCCACCCCAAAAAATCCACTCTAAGGTGGATACGCGAAAACGCATGTCCGAGAATCCACCCTGAGCCCGTAAATTCCGTTTCTCTAACTAGACCTAGAGTGGATTCTCGAAAATGCGTTTCCGCGTGTCCACATTTTGGTGAATTTTTTGGGTCGGATAAATGGAATAACCCATGTGTACATATTACATACATCATACTGCAATGGAACAAGTTACTCAATCTTGTACCCTACTGTTGAAAATACTTGTCAAAAGTGTGTATCGGCATTTTTAAATAAACAATTAGACAATATAATTGAGTTTTATTTAATAAGGTTAACCAATGTAATCGAGGCTCCTCAGTGATCAAGGATAGTTCTAGACAGGGCCTCCCCCAGATCTTTACAGGTACTTTTTTCTTGCGCCACTTCGAATCAGTCCCCGCTTTTACTGTAGTAAGTTTTTGTTTTGTTATATGTCACATGTCTTCATATCCCTTTAACTTTATAATGAAAGCAAGGAAAAAATCAATCAAACTGACCTGCGTCGAGTGATACAGCCTAGTGTATCCAATTCTGTCATAATCAACCTTGAACTGGTAGACACCCCAGACATCTGGCACCTTGAAGATAGCCTCGTACACTCCATTGGGCTTCTTCAGCAGTGTGGTGCGAATGAAGGGGTCGATGCGCACAAACTCCAGCTGCACGTCAGTGGCGTCGAATGGCTGCCACTTGCCATTCTTCAGCTCTTCAATTTCGATTCTGTATACCTGTGTAAATTATACATGGTTGATAAAATTGTCGTAATGTATAATCTTCAAGGCAAGTAGTTAATAAATAAATATACTTTTCTCCACATTTTATTGAAACTTGACGTAAACTTAACAGATTGATTAGATAAGAATTTGATTCACATGAATGACTTCCAGCAACTCCATTGAAATTAATCTTTTTATAAATGTATTCCAGAAACTTTTGTAATTTTTCTCAAGTAGATCTTTAGTTCTTGGAAAGACCTTTGCTCACTAGGGCCAAAAGTAATGCTTAGTAAAATAGTATTTACAAAGATCATAAACACTCACAACAGTATCAGTGATAGTGTAAGTGTTGGAGGACTCCTTCTCTCCCTTGCGGTTGTGGTTCACGTTGCGCACACGTAGACGGCCGACCTCGCCGAACGACCACTCGCTCAGACGCACTGCTAGAGCTTTGTTGCCAGACAGGGCGGAGCTCACCTTGTCACCCTGTGTGAAAAATTAGAAATAAAATCCTTCTAAAGCAAGAACAGTGCGAGGTTGGGGCTTCTGATTAGACCCTGTCCCACTTGCTGGAATGTCCTTAGTGATTAATCATCCACTTTTGATGATCTAAAGAATGCCACAGATGCCGCAATCAAAGTGTCCACATACTAGGGTTGCATCACCGCACGTTGACATGAAAAGAATATTCTCTATTAGTGAACTTATTTAAGAAGGACAGTAAGACTACGTATGACAGGTTACTAAATGGCAATAAATTTTTTTGGAGGCTGATCCTTCCTTGATTAGGAAGGATCAGCCTAAAATGTCAATAGGGGGTGGGTTTGAGGTAGTATTCTTTTAAGTTTAAAAATGATGTCATGAATAAATAACAGAAACTTACATGAACTTTAGCGACGGCAGAGTTGAAGGCTTCATCAGAGAAGAAGAACAGAGAGCCACTGAATACGATACGCGCGTTGTTCCTTGCCTGCAGCGCGGCGATCAGCACGGTCTTACGGCCGACGGCATGGGGGTACTCCTTCACCTAATAGATAGAACATTCATGTTCATAAAGGCGCCAAACTAGACTTAATTTATTTTATCATACACATATCGTATATCACACACATAAAGTCAATGATGTAAGCATTTCTAGATACTTTTAATAAGTTCTGTTACACAGACTGACCGCATTTTAAATAGAAGAAGCATATAAAAAACAAACAGTAATTTTAATAGAACTTCTTTTAAAATTACTGTTTGATTAGCCTGTGTGTTAAACATAAAACAAACAAACCAGCATCAGCTAAGGATAGTACTGTTTTAGGTGACTCCATACCTGGCTCTTAGGATTGTAGCTGTAAGCGGTAGAGTCAGCAGTCAGGATAGGCAGAACCAGGCTGTTGTCCTTATCCAGGATGAGACCGGTGCCCTCAAACAGCAGGGGCTGGGTGTTCTGTGTTCCAACAATGGTGGGAGCGGAGATCAGGTTTTTGGGAGTCACCACAATCCTGGTGTGCTCACCATCATCAGATGCATCATAGTTGAAGTGGTCAATCACTGCAGCCGATTCTTCATCCATCTAGAAAGAGAGAATATTGTTTTGTTTCAAGAGTTTATTTATTACCGATGAAGGGTTATTTCAAACTAGGTTTTTCAGAATTGCAGAAGTTGGAACATCAGCTTTACTGTGTATCAAACTCAATTTTAAACAAATTTTTATACAAACCAGCAAATTAACAACTGAGTAAATAAGATTAGGATACAAAGTTACAAAAAGGAGCTAGCTAGCAAAATATTATGAGCCTTTAGTAGCTTCCATTACTGAAATCATAAGATATCATAAGTAGTAGAAGTGGTTTACCTCAAATCCACATTCAGAGGCGATCTCCCTGTACACGTCGCCGGCGGCTGCGTTACCAGCCATGAGGAGGTTGCCGCCATCGTCGATGAACTTTGTGATAGCCTCAGTGTCAATCTGACCGCCGAACTCGAGTACAGACGGCGCGAACACGATCAAGTTCTTGTACAAGTACTCCCCATACTTTGATAGCACTAGGTTAGGGTCGTCAGCGAGTTTGTATGTGAGACTGTAGCCCCTATCTGAAAAGAGAAGATTTTGTTGCTGGGAACTATCTCTGTAAACATTTCCTTGACTATGTAAGGTTTGTGTATTATGTAGGTTTAATACGTTAATGCTAAATTAGTTTCAAAAACATGATATCAAAATAAAATACCGGCGTCCCATCGCCTTTATCGATCTAACTTACCTTGTAAAGATTTGAAGAACTGTGAGTGGGTTTCCCTTATGCTAAGGTTATCAACAAGAACTAGTGTTTCTTGTTCAGCTAATGCTAATGAAAAACTAGCTATAACTCCTAAAATTAGTGAAATCTTCATTTTTGTCTCGTATTTTCACCGCACTACAAAATCGAATCAATGCAATCAGTAATGAATGACGTGTACGTAGATACTATAGACAATAGAGACTTCAGACTTGAATAGACAACAATAGACAATACGACGGCTAACGGCGATAATAATAATAATATAATATATTTATTTGCGAAAAACACGGTATACATAGTTGTTTAAATTAATATAAGGTCCAGCATGTTTTGCTTAGAATTAAAGCATGCAAACTTATAAGCACCTACACTACAAATGTTACAATCTATACAAGCAAAAGGCAAAATTAAAGTCTATGTTCCAAAAATTGCTTAATACTATAATAATAATTATAATATTATATAATAATTATAATATTATAATAATAAATATAATGATAAGGGGAGGGCCAGGGGAGAAAACTCACATAATTCTCTCTATGGAAATAAAGACTACTAATGGTTGGGTATCTCATTTGTAGCCTGAGCGTGTTACTTGTTACTTCTACTTAAATAAAGAGTAAAGTAATATCTTCAGTAATATAATGTACTCTGTGAGTCGGTCAGTGTCAGACCAACAATTCACGTCCTCGCTACTCGACTCGTCCACTACTACCCCCAGTGGGTAGTAGTGGACGAGTGGGTTTCTGCCCCCCCTGAGGGCAGAAACAATGGTATGCTTGTGAGTTCGTCTCTCTGAAATATTCAATGATTTGAACCCTATCCGCCGTGTTGATAGCATGGCCATAGCCAGTATACTATTGTAGTCTTTGGCCATAACTTATCAAGAAAGTATAATCAAGTGACTTGTTCATGTGCAAGTAGAAGTAACACGCTCAGGGGGCTTACCATGAGCTCTTATAGCAGGGCAGAAGTTAAACTAAACTGTTTTTTTGTACTACGACGTCTTATTAGCAGGCCTGTTGCAGGCCTGCTACGTTGACGTTTACAAAAACTGTTCACCTTCTTTTTTGTATAGAATTTCATACCATGACCAGCAAATTGACAGCAACAAAACGAATATTGAACGTCTGTAACGTCAAAATAAACCATCTTGAATAAGTTACTATTAAACGAGCTTTTTCAACATTGTTTTGTTATGTAGTGCCCATACAACACTTTATTTTTGTTGATTCTCTGTGTGACGAGTACGTAATATTTGTTTGGAGTGAATGTCGAATAGAGAAAAGAAACCAACGGCGTCGCACTATGGAAATAAATAAGCCTTTTGAAATGAATACACGGAATTATTAATATTTTTCTTATTTTGATCTAATACCTACTCAAAATCAATATCCTATGTTGCGCATAGTACTGCACATCAATGCTCTAGGATTGAAAGGTAAATTTCTCTAGCTAAACCCCATAACCGATCGTTTTAAACCCTAAATAATCGTAATCAACGAGTGCCGGGAAAACTTTTCCACAATCGTATGATTCTCCTGAAATACGACAAGATCACACATTCGATCACGTCACATGAGGAATACGCTGGAGTTGGACCGACGACGTAACCCCAAGTACCGAAAAAAAGAGACCGCTTCATCGAAGGCGTCGCTATTAACCTCACTTATGATCATCTACATACCGCACTGATCAGAGCACTTCGACGCCACAGCGCTTAACGATGAGCTAGAAGCTCCAAACATCACCATCGGGGACCTCAACCTTAAAATGACCGCACTCAACCAGACGAGACGAAGGGGTGGGAATACTGTGGGATAAGACCACGCACTTACCAAAGGAAATCACAACAGACGCAGAATGCGAGGAATATATATAGGTACTACAACTAGAAAAGGCCATCACAGAAACCTTGGATACTCATGCGCCACTACATAAAAACAACAGAAGAGACTAATGAATTGAACCTCACTACTCTGGGATATGCTGGATTGGGATCTATGGCACCTCCGTGCACAAGACGTATATGAGGACACGCTGCGCCGACTGTTGGTTACATAAGAACCAGGGAAATTAAACATCTTATAATCTATTATATAGGAAAATAAATACTTAACCCTTTTTAAATGAATAAAGGAAATTTGTAAATCAACCTTTTTTTTATTTTGTCCTAGTACCTTCTAAAAATAAAATAATAGTTATCACACATACTAAATAAGTACCTAATGCCTATAAGTCCGCGCGGAACTAGTTGGCCGCGCTTTGCGGTGGGACGGCGGGGCCCCGCGCACTACGTACGTTGCATGCAACCCACCGCCTCACCCCCGCTGTCCCTCCCGTCCCACCGCTCACATACCTAAAGGGCTTATTACACTATCCAATTTTAAGCAATGCTAACTAGGAAATCGGCAGATGTAATCGCAGTAAGAACAGTTCTAACTGAACTGTTCTGTTAGAGTGTTCCTAGTTAGCATTGCTTAAATTCGATAGTGTAATAAGCGCTTTAGGCGCGGCCAACTAGTTCCGCGCGGCCTAGTGCAATCTTATGCTCAAACAAGGATTCAATGGCCAATATATTTTATGAAATCAAACTCATAACCCTTGCTTCTTATTAGCCTTTTCTATCATGCATTGCTCTGATCTAGGTATTTATAATGTAAGCAGAAAAACTACACTATGAGAACATTGTAGTGATATGGTAAAAATACCTTTGACCATTTGCATGCAGACTTAATCTGCTCCTTTGCCAGTAGAATGTAAAAGGAGTTTGTTTTTTGGTCAGCGATTAGGTATTAGGTCCTCCAAACATGTTGGCAACTATTAATGAAACGCATGTTTATTTGTTCCCTAAGATGTCTAGATTACATTACTAGATTACTGAGAAATACGATAGTTAAGTGAGTTGTTTGGCCTCGGTTTTATAATTAAGTAAAATAGTGGACTGTTTAATAAATAGTAGACGTAAACGTTCATGAAATCAAAAATCACATAATTAGCTGAATATTTTTATTACTATAAGTAGTACCTATAGGATCAATTTCAACGTCAGACGACTTAGAAGTAAATACATAGTATTTCATCTCAAATTATTATGCAGGTCGTTCCACTTCTCATCTTGATAACGTTTCCAAGATAAAAACCATAATATGTGTGTGCACAACAGCCAACAATGTCTTCGCACATTACGTTGAAATCTTACTAAACAATTTACACATCATCTTTCTGAAGTAAATGCTGTAGGTACCGTCTTGAATATTCCATATTCATTAACATCCTTCAATTACACACAGGTAAACAGAAATATCAATTTTATGCAATTCGAAAGAAACGGACTAAATGTATTGAATGAAGTGTGGATGTCACAGTAACTGTCACTTGTCTTTCCGACTGTGTCAGATAGTGCTGCGGTTTGATTTTATGTAACTCGATAATCATAATAAAATAAAAGCTTGAGTTAATTTTCTCTCAATGTGCCAGTTGATGTAGTCGCGATTAGATAAATATCACCAACATGACCAACACTGCCTGTGATTCTTAATTCTATTATTAAATACGTAGGTAGGTAATAAACTACTGCTAATAATAGGTAAATATTACACTACACCAACAGCTTCTTTGTCTAATACATATATTTTTAAGTACTATAGATCACAATAGTCTCAGTCTTACACAATCGCCTTATTCGTGATGGTGATATTAACCGACATAATACTATGATGAAAATACAGCTCTGTGGGTTAGTGCTGTCAGTTGGTAACGTGTAGGTTGTTATAATCAGGATCTTGCTATGATGATTCTTTCCTTTAAGTTTTTTTTTTGTGTGTGTTTCAAACGTAAGAAGCTGCTAGGTTCAATGGAATAAATTAGATTCAACTTGAATTGAATTTTCGAACTATGTAATCGAGACAATCGAGTGCCTGACCGTTAATAACTGAGTAACAACACTAGAGCCCAACTGACAAAAGACCAAAAACTACAATCCGTTTCACGACGATTTTTACGCAACAGTAAGCAAACTTAAAAAATAGATTAAACACAGGAGGACCTGCTGCAGCGTCAATAGTAAATTGTTTTACTTAATAAAAATAGATTTGGTTACCACCTCAAACTGTAATTAGGTATATACCTAATTAGTTTTTTTTTTATTTCAATCGTTAAATACGCTTCAATATACGTATTATATTACAATAACCACCATGTCGGGAATATCAATACATTTTCTTTTTATTTCGATTTCGTGATCCCCGGTTATGGTATAATTAAAAACATGAACATTTAAAAAAGATAAATTGGTTACTTTTTTTAAGGTATAAGTAATACGATTAGACTTTACAATACAAGGGGGAGCAAAAATACTATTTTCTCTCTGCAGCCCTTTTCCACATTATCTTGCTATGTTCCCGTGCTTGGGTGGATTTGGTAGACCTAACTGCAATTTCTCTATGATTATTAAGAACTCCCGGCGAAGCAGATGGGTCATACTAACACGACGACTTGTTCGTGTTTCACTAAAAATAAATTCACCACATTCATCAGTAATCTCTGAAGCGACATTCCTATTATAAATGCGTGAAGTACACCATTATGATATTTTCATGTAAGTAAACAAAGTTACGACATTGTGAAGAGGTATACAAACTTATAACATTTTATTTGGCGCGCAAAAATATATTTTTTTAAATTGTTGCCTGACTTAGCACACACGTTCAAAATCACGTTGAATCCTTCAAAGTTACAAAGTTGTTTTGAACGGGAAATTGAGCTTTGTAGTGCTTTTAGATAATGTATCAAGGTAACTTGTTATACATAATAATAGTTAAAAAATGTATATACCCTAGAAACTCATGTTTCTATTATTTTCAAAAAACCGGTAAAGTGAAAATAGAATTAGATTTAAGTTTTTGAACGATGCCTTTTAAAAAGACAATGGCATTACAGCAGGCCACAGACAAGCATTACCACTCAACTTCGGTGAACTTCGTTCAATAGTCGTTCACTTTTATTACTCTCATAGTACGATTATTAGCAGAACTAAATTAGGCCTGCTTCTGAACTGAATGAAAATTGAACGTTTTCTTAAAAGGTCATAGTAAGCCCCCAGGCTACAAATGAGACACCCCACCATTTCTATAAATGATAAGAAAATTGTCTAGTGAACTGTACCTAGCCATAGATATTTTTTTTGCTGCAGTTGGTAGCAGTGGAGATTTTTTCAATCTGTGGCGTCAATTTATTTTGATTGACGTTTCGTAAAATGATTTATTTTTGTATCGAAAACCTGCTCTTGGATTTAGTTAAATAAGAAAAGTCAGACGTGAGAAGTGGTCATTTCATCAAGCAGTCTTCCATAAGTGTTTATAAAATGATCATATCGCGGTCTAAGCACCGCTCATCGGTGGAAGTGTGCGCGGATTGCGGTGCATCAGGTCAGGGCGATGTTCCAGTTTTAGAATTAGTTTTAATAGTTCCGGTACCAGTTGTTAAGTATTTTTTGTGTTGTTTGATGGTCGTAGATCCGTCATGGGCATCGATCAACCGTGGGCTGCTGCTGTGTGCGGAGTGCTGTAGCGTTCACCGTAGCATGGGACGACACATCTCTCACGTAAAATCATTGCGGCAGGGTTCCTGGCCTCCATCGCTATTGGCAGTATGTATAATTATTTTGCCAGCACCCTAAGATGACCCTCTGACCAGTCATCAAGAAAGGAAACATTGCCCTAATTAGATCAACAAATTTTATTAATAGATGTGGTTTTAATTCAGTGCTTAGTCATCTGGATTACAGTGAGTTTAATTGGACAATGAATTTAACAATAAGCTTCTGAGTAGGAGGTAAAATTAAAGGCATGCCTAGCAACAATTTAAAAAACCAATTAAACTAAATTTAAAGATATAATATAATATTTCTGCATATGATTGAAACTTATTTAATTTAATTCTATGTATGTAATAAGAGGCATATTCTGAGTTTGTTAAACTGTTTAGATGGTGCAAGCACTGACTGCTCAGAATGTAAACTGCATTTGGGAACATTCCTTACTGGACACATCGGCCCCGAAGCATCTCCGCAAGAAACCACAGGCCAAAGACCCGCTACAGTAAGAACAATCTCAATTAACTTAAGTTGTGTTAATTACATCAATCAAACTACTCTCTGATAAGTTATCTCTGAGCTCAGAAGTATGTCAGCAATAAGCCTAGATATAACAAAGAGCTGCAAAATTATCTGATTGGAAATTAGAGCAAAAATTATATAAACTTAATTCATTTTGAACAACTCTTGAAGAATACATGTTCCCATTAAAGTAGTAATAATACAAAGTTACTAAAATACAAATATCTAAAAAGGCTAAATCTAAAAAGTAATGAATTTTTTAATATTGTTGAAGGCAACTTCAAATGTTATATCAACCTTTCTTGCCCCCATAGTCAGTCTACATGAGCCCAGCAACTAGTTTAAAACATATTCCTAGCAAATCCTGTTACACATTATTTAGCCTGATAAAGCAACATGTTGCAAGAAACACAGAAACATTTACTCAACGTTTGTTTACCATGAATATGGATTGTAACCTTACAAAACCTAATTTAGATATACAATTTCAGCCCAGTAAAGTCAGAGTTCATTCTGGCAAAGCACTTGAGGCTAGCGTATGTGCTGAGAGCCCGCAGAGATGAGCCCCCCAGTGAGTTGGGGAGACAGCTGCACAGCGCAGTCAGGAGCTCCTCGTTAGACACTGCCATGAGGCTGCTGGCTCAGGGAGCTGATCCTAATTATTATAATCAGGTGAGTAGACTAGAATATTTCATGTAGTAAATAAATAAATAAATAAATACCCCTGGACATTTCACACAGCACCATTTGTCCCAAGCTAAGCAACCTAATGCTTGTGTTATGGTAACAAGATGGCTGATAAACTACTTGTATACATTTTTTTTTTGTAAATACTGTACTGTACTTTGATTACTAGTGACAAGTTAAAGTGCACCTGCAAATTGCCTAAACTGGAAATAAGCGGGAATTGGTTACAATTGGTACTGTAGTAGACCACTCAATGAACCTAATAAAAATGATTATAGCTATCACCCATAGTAACAATTGGTTAAAAATCTGAATTAAAATGGGCATAGACTTTAGCTCAGCCTTGAGCCTTATAGTAGTATCATAGTATTAATTTTATGTGGAAAACTAAGCTGGTGAATGTAATAAAATAAAGCAGTATTTTGTCTTTTATAGTTTGAATAAATTACATTATACAGTTAGGAGACATTACATTTTCCTTCCTCCAATAAATTGATACAATTCATGGAATAGCAATTTATTTCTTACTTATAACAACATTATGAATATACCAATTTTTAATTGAGTTAACAAACAGGAATGTTTTGTCCATATTTTGTTAGTTACAAATGTTATAATATTGCTTGGTCAATTATTTTGAATTGTGAATATGATAATGATTAATGAGTAATAGCCATAGTAATTAACGGTAGCCAAGACAGTAATTAAATGACACATAACAACCAAATAATACTAGATATCTTTGGCCACATGGACAAAGCTGACCTGTTAAAAACTAGAAAGGATCTCGAAAACTTTAAGGGCACTTAAAACCATTAAAAGTGATACCAACAACAGAGAATGTTTCTGAGGTTATTTACAAATTGTTACCTTTTTCTATTTTACAAATAAGCATTGCATTAATGGTGATATACTTTAGAAAGGTCAGGTGGGTATTACTCGCAACAGTGCGTGTATGAACGTAAAAGGAGTATGTAATGTAGCAGGTGGCGTTCTGTAGTTTCTGCCTACCTCAAGGGAAGAAGGCGTCAGTTTTCGTATCTATGTGTAAATAAGTATTGCAACCTCCTACCTATATCATAAAATAAATGCCTACAGGAGAAAGGCACAACATGCCTGCACGTGGCGTGCCGCGCAGGACAGCCGGCGCAAGCCGAACTGTTGGTGGCGTGGGGCGCCGAGCCCACCGCGCGGGACCACTCCGGGCACACGCCCGCTGATTGCGCCAGGTAAATTAATTACTTAAAATAACATCACGCCTGTAATCCCCGAAGGGTTAGACAGAGGTGTACCTATAGTACACACACATTTCGCCGTTTATGTTTAAGTCCTTGTTATAGGGGGCGACCCTATTGCCATCAAACAGGCACAAATCCTCTCGCCCGTCTTGTTCATTTACAGCGATTCGTTGACAGTGGGTTTGTCCCATTTGGTCCAGTTATTAGAGCACAGTTAATTGATTACACTTGTTGTTAGGTTAATAATTTACCATGACTTGGCCTTTTACTAATCCGATCAATTAGTGTCAGATACACTTCTGTGGGCGTTTGGACCAAGTAATTATGCGTCACGAATTTAGCCATGGATGGTAAAGATAAATTACAAGAGCAATCACTGAAAACTTCCACAACATTACTATGAATGTATTGCCTAAATCTTAACTGTTGTTAGGATGTGCATGATTGTAACTACCTTGTAAAGAATTACATTTATATGGCGGAGAGAATAAGAATTACGTTTATCCTAACAATAAACCAACCACACTTTACAGAATTTTCTGGCATAACACAAAATGGGTACCACAAATAAAGACAGTATTTGGGAGCATGGTATGTCGTATAAGAGCTCGGTCGGCTCAAAGACTTTGACCCGAAACTATAAATAGAGCTTTATACATGACCGAACCTCATCCCATAGAATTCACATAACCATATTTCATCCTACAATGATTTAGTGAAGACTGTTAATAGATAACTGCTTTGTATTATTTCGGAGCTCATTTATTATCTGCCTACGTGATCATAACACTAGAATAGAGGTAACCTTTAGCTTTGTTTATGAATATGGCTAAGACAAGGTCTTCATTGCAGTTTTACACCTACAATAGATATTAATATATATATGGAGCTAAGAAAATGCTTTTGAAATGTTAATGGGATGCGTTATGAAATAAAATATCGTGTGTTCGAAGAGCTAAATGGGATAATGAAACTAATATCAAATAGTTTATATATATATATATATATATAACATTTCTAACCTAAGTATAACTGTAATATGAGCAGGAAGTGGTAGATATTCTGTTGAGTATTGTGTTTTGATTAGAGGATATTATTTCTAAAGATTATTTATTACCTTCGTGGCTTCCACGCAGTAGTACCCTTTTCCACGGATTATTAAAAGAAACATGATTAAATATTCGGCTACGATTTTCGGTTCACGTAAACTTATCAGCACCTACTTCTTATATTTCCCTCATATTATCAAAAGAAACATGGTTATATACTCGGCTACAATCATCGGTCTACGCAAACTTATCAGTACCTACTCGTTTTCATATAATTTTAAGAAGTATTGTAATGTAGACTTTCAAGTAATCGCATCTTTTGACTCAGTAAAATTGTCAAGCTTTGAACTTTATCAGTCTGTATGATAACATAACATCACGCCTATCTATAATCCTCGAAGGAATAAGCAGAGGTATACCGATAGTACGTAGACGTACACCCACATTTCGCCAGTTATGTTTAAGTACCATGTAATAGAATGCAAGCCTATTGCCATCAACTGAACACAAATCCTGATTTCGGGTTGCTACTAAGGAATCCCTCATAAACTAAGGAATCGAACCCAGGACCATATTCTTAGAAGTAGCGCTTGCGACCACTAAACCAACTGGTCAGTCAGCATGGTGGAGTCGGAATCTGTATGTAAGTAAGGTTAACCCCATTGTTCTACGTAATTTCTTCAGACAGGGCGGCCACACTGAGCTAGCGGACCGCCTGACCGAGCTGGTGTACGAGGCCACAGACCGCATGATCTACTTCCTGACGGGCGAGAAGCCGGACCACGCGTCCGGCAGGCACTACATCGTGCCGCGCGCGCACGACACGCACGAGATGACCGACGTCGCCAAGGCCGCGCGGGGCAAGCTGCAGCTGGTAAGTCTTGAATCAGAGAATTTTGGATAACTGGATAGGATACAAACAGTCATTCGGATCCCATTTGATTCTAGACTTGGATCGTTCAAGGATTAGGCCGTTCTGCTCTGTATAATCTTATGTCAAATGGACACTACTTGAAAGTTAAGCAACATCAGAAAATATAGTGAAAGTCACTCAATATTTTTGCAATTTTAGTCTTTTGTGTTTTCAGCTGCCAAATCATCTATTTGAAGAACTCGTTATGGACATCTACGACGAAATAGACCGCAGAGAAACAGAAGCCAGTGAGTATAAAATATGTATAAATATTTTAACCAAATTTTTTTTTTAAACTATTCTTTTCGCCTTTTAACATGGCAATAGCGGTCATTGTTCCCTCTGTAATATCCTCCTTCGGAAACCAAACAATAAACTATGTATGGTTTTTTGTTATTGAAAAATGTACATAATTATATATTGTGATCTTCAATCACGATAGATTTAGATAGGTTCAGGACGATAACAGACTTTATTTCAGTTTTTGAAATAAAAACGACTCTCGACGGCACGGTTGGCGCAGTGGTTAAGCGATTGACTGCTGCGCTGCGTGTCGTGGGTTCGATTCCCGCACGGAACAAATATTTGTATGGTCTACAAGTAGTTGTTCCGGGTCTGGCTGTTTGTGTATGTGAGTTTAAATGTTGTGAACGCACCCACGATACAGGAGTAATTCCTAGTGTGGGGCAACGTTTTTAAAAAAAAAAAAATGCTAGAAAATGTAGGTGGATCAATGACCGCTATTGCAATGCTAATTGGCGACAATTATACCTTGACCCACTCTATGAATTTCTTCTGAATCGTGGGTGTCTTTTCAAACACAAATCTCACAGCCACAGACAGCTAGACCTAGAACAATTATTATCTTAAGATTATACAAATATTTGTTTACCGACTGCGTCAACGGTGCCGTCATATTTACTGTCTATGAGTTAATACTAGTTTAAGTAAATCATATGTTTACATTTATTTTCCCTTTTGTCTTTCAGTTTGGCAAACAAGCGCGACCGGGCTGGAGCGCTCCGGCGTAGTATTCTTGCCAGTGAACCCCGCGCTGTCGGCGCCCCGCAACCAGGGCCGACAGAAGCTAGCCCGCCTGTCCACTGCGGAGATGGCTACGCTGCTCCGCGACGTGCTCGTAGACGCTACGAGAAGACAACACATTGCTACGTTACAGCCGAGAGGTAAGTGCTCGCGATTTCGTCTGCGTATATTTTTTTCTTTTTCGATACAAATTTGCTGATTGACGTCTAAGTTTTCTCCAGATCCCAGGATACATATATGTCCAATTTAATAATGGTCAGTTTAGTGATATGTTAACAGTGAACGTTAAAACCAAGCAGACAGACAGAGTTATTAGACTCCTTTTGTGATACAAAATCGGTCACATTAAGTAGAATATGAAAACTTGCGTTGTGGACAATACTTACTAGCTCAACGTATTATAATTATACCCTCCAAACGTCTCCTAAATTAGCCACTTGCTTCTATGCACAGGGTTTTATGTTTTTACCCTACTGTGTGTATACTGTATATTTTCTATTATGATATAATAATAAGTTATTGTTCCAGCGCCCACGTCTTTGTTAAACCCGCTGCTGTCTGCAAGTCATCTGAAGCATTTCTCGCAGATGTCGGACGACGAGCCTTTGTATGACTCAGTGGCTTCAGATGAAGACTACGCCGCACTTGCTCCTATAGATTTAGATGTAAGTACTATTTTATTATATTACTAGCTGACCCGGCAAACGTTGTTTTGCCATATAAATTATTTCTAGCTGCCCGGCGCTACTTTGTTCGCGTGGAGTGCTACCCCCTACCCTACTCCTACCCTACTCCTACCCTACTCCTACACTACTCCTACCCTACTCCTACCCTACTCCTACCCTACTCCTACCCTACTCCTACCCTACTCCTACCCTACTCCTACCCTACTCCTACCCTACTCCTACCCTACTCCTACCCTACTCCTACCCTACTCCTACCCTATTCCTACCCTACTCCTACCCTACTCCTACCCTACTCCTACCCTACTCCTACCCTACTCCTACCCTACTCCTACCCTACTCCTACCCTACTCCTACCCTACTCCTACCCTACTCCTACCCTACTCCTACCCTACTCCTACCCTACTCCTACCCTACTCCTACCCTATTCCTACCCTACTCCTACCCTACTCCTACCCTACTCCTACCCTACTCCTACCCTACTCCTACCCTACTCCTACCCTACTCCTACCCTACTCCTACCCTACTCCTACCCTATTCCTACCCTACTCCTACCCTACTCCTACCCTATTCCTACCCTACTCCTACCCTACTCCTACCCTACTCCTACCCTACTCCTACCCTACTCCTACCCTACTCCTACCCTACTCCTACCCTACTCCTACCCTACTCCTACCCTACTCCTTTTTCCATATTTTCTGACCGTTTAAACCTTCCCTGGACTACGACAAACATTTCAAAACCAAAATTAGCTAAATCGGCCCAGCCGTTCTCGAGTTTTAGCGAGACTAACGAACAGCAATTTATTTTTATATATATAGATATTAGATTATATAAAATCATAAGTTCTAATTTAGAATAATAAAAATAAACAACTAAATCATAAAATAAAAGAAAATGTGCCTTATAAGTTATCCGGAGTTAGTGAACAGGCCACATAACTTAATCCCCCTTATTACAAAACAAGGTTTTTCTTTCGATCAGGTTTAAACCACTGACCCAGTTATTGAATTAAGAACCCAACTGATAGAGAAATGCCGTTCTTTATACAAAAATGACAGCTTGGTTCGGTGCTAAGTTGTCATTTTAGTATTAAGAACTTTGCCTCAATCGAAATAAAGTTCGAAATACAAGTACCGGCTGAATAGTTTAGGCTAGAACTAAAGTTAGGTTTCGTTTTGTAATAAGACGGAATGTGTTGTACAGACTGGTGATTTATGTCCTCGCGCCGGCTTTTACATTATTTTTTTTTACCTTTTTCTAATGTGAATGATCAAAAAGTTTATCAAGTCTGTTTGTCCTTCAACAGTTATCGACCGTGGTGCCGCGCGCAGGTGAAACAGTATCTTCAACATACAACCCATCACTGCCCATAGAGCATAATTCTATAGACATGCGTCGCACACAATCGCCAAGCAGGCTCGCACACGCCGCCATACCCGAACAGAACCCCGAAATCGAAACCTTGAAGAAAGAAATACACACTAAAGACTCCACCATCACCGAACTAAAGAACCAATTGAAGAGCTTACAAACAATTGTTGAACAACTGACAAAGGAAAACAGTGTCCTGAAAACTACTAGCAGCGTTGACGATGATCAGAGCATGACGTCACAGATGTCGATAAATGACAGCTCTAGCAATGTTCTAGAAGCTTCCAAAGCTCAAGAAAGAGGGAAGAGTCTAGAAACAGAACATTTTTCTCGGTCAGATGAAGTCGATGCGAAGTTATTGAAAGCCGCGCAGCGACCGGTCAGTATGTTTGAGACTAGGGAGGGACCAAAGAATAACTGGCAGGTTACTAAACACCAGGTACTAATCGTTATTAATTACACTAATTTACTTAGAGCTCGTACTAACTCGGTAGTAATAAGGTGACAAGAGTAGTCGCTAGTTTCATTAATATCAGTTTAACTGAGTTAACTTGTAGAAGATAATTAATTAATAATTATGATTATAAATATGAGAAGTTGTATCTTAATAATATTTAACTAAAAGTCCAGTCGTAAGAGGCAACAAAGAAATCATCACGATAATTATAGTGATACCTAAGTAAACATAAAATCTGGGCGTTGGGCAGTAGATTGCTAACCAGTAACAATTGACTGCGAAAATCTGGGTACCTTCTGTGATTATATTAGAAGTAAACGGTTGGGCGCTAATAAAGTCTGTTTTAATTTCCTTGGGCGCGGTTTATTATGGCTTATTCCATGCCGACACTTAAACTGTTTTTTCCTAATTCACTATTTGGTCCAACAAATAATAATCCAATTCAAGTTACCAAACTGAGATGCGCTGCACGCCCGCATGCGTTCATCTAACGCGTATCAACCCCACTAATCCAAGTTTGTTGATCAGCTGACAACGTTATCAAGCCTGGAGCGCTCGCTGTCTCCACTATCCCTTGGGGGCGAAGGCGCCGACGTAGCGGAAGGCGGAGCCCTGCCGCGCGCGGATCTGGTGCAGCGCCGCGCGGAAGCTGTGACAAGAGCTATCTCCGAGTTGTGGGCCGCCGCTCGTGACCAGCACCCGAGACTGCAGCAGCGAGGGGATTCTATCAGACATGCTGTCAGGGCACTACTGGCGCTTTTCCCGCAGGTAGGTCATCTTCGATAAAAGCTCACAATAAAAAAGAAATCGCTCTCATGCGCAGTTTCTTTTCTATTCAAAGTTCTTCCCTCTATGACTAGGTCAATTTATCGTAGGCATCCTAAAAAGCCAGTCTAATCATCAATATCTCAATCGATCAATATCTAAACTATTGGCGCCCAAATGGGACCAAGTTAAAATTGCAAATACTTAGCAAAAACATCTTTTCCAACAGACGAGCTCCGACCGTGAGCTGATGCTAGTATTAGGCGAGTTGCGCACTGCCTGCGAGGAAGTATCCCTCGCGTGTTCAGCGCCCTCGCCCCTCAACGAAGTGCGCGCAGCCGCGTACGACCTCGCCAAGGCCACCAAACTGTTAGTGACGCACTTCCAACCTGACTCATAGCGTTCGCCCCTCTGCTACTACACCACCGTGTAGGGCAAGACTTAAGTATTTCTCGTGAAGTTAAGTAAGTGACTCAAAGTGTTCGTGTTATTATTGTGTTAAGTGCAGTTATAAAGACTATGAAAGTGTCAAGAATTCTAAAGAAAAGTGCAAAATGATTTAGGTAAAGAATAGTGTTACATTGTCATCTGTTCGTCGGCTAGTATTCATGTGCATGTGCGCAAGGAGAAGTAGCGATTAGTATTATTAAATATTAGCTACTATTACATTCGAGCATTGCACAGAAACTCAATGAATGCGTTTTTGAGGGTTTAACAATAAACATACCTGTCCACAAACTGGAATTTGAATGAATATAGAAAAGAGGAATTTAGGTCATGTGATCGACTTACAAAAGTATACAAACAAAAATAATTAACGTTGTCTAGTTATTAAAATCGGAATTTAAAAGTATTTTACGTTGTTTGGTCGGTTGTCTTCCTTTAAGTCGGTTGTATATCGCAGCTCAACGTCACCGCAGCTAAGGTTACTCTCTATTTAATTGTATTATTATAATTATGAAAGATAAATGTCTAAAATAAATATTCAATATTGGTTTACAAAATTGTTGCTAAAGAAAGACTAAATTGGGTTATTTCACAAATAATATGTATTTCACTCAGACGCAATAATTGGCAAGATATCTCGTAAGTTTTATGATTATGAAATGTGGTCACAGCATAAGTTAATGTTACATTATATTTCAGCCAATTTAATATACTTGCTAGTAAAGACCTTGTGCACCATATACCTTTACGTCTTACTCTCACTTCCTCCTCGAGTAAAGCGAGGTAAATAAACTCCTACATTGAGTCTAAACTGTGTCTTAACATCTTAGCATACTAGCTCATTATCATTCAAAAGTATTCCAATATAAAACCAATGAGATTCTAAACGCCATACGGAGATTGAACAAATATTAAAATATAATGTCTCCAAACCACTCCTTGAAGTAAATCAGCTAGAAATATAGAGATTTATATTACAATTCTAAATAAACAAATGAGACAGTATATTATATAATAAGTAATTATATGATCTCGAGAACTGACAAAATATAATAAATATGAATATTATTGAATTTTAGAGTGCTGTAGCACATAGTTTAAGCAAGTCTGCTATTTTGAATTACAACAAGAAGTAACTTTGGTTAACTTGAATAAACTGTATGCAACTGGACATAGCTCTATTATTATTATTTATTTACCATATTTCGTCAAATAAATTGCTAAAATGTACCTATATAATAATATTTATCACATAATTGTTATTACGTTATAACAATAATAAAATACTCGTAATGACGAAATAATACAAAATGCTTGACGCTTTCGATGTACCTAAATGTAATTGCGGCGCTTATTAGCTAGAAGAAATGTATAAAAATATTAAGTTCAAATATGTACAATCTCGTTGAAAGTCAAGGGAAATATGTAATTTTGAACCTTATGACTTTAGCTTAAGGTCGAAAATTATATTAGGAGCCTAGTTATATGAGGCTAGGTAGCAAATGAATGGTGTTAGTGATGTATTTAAATAATTAAAGATCGCGTTATACATTAAAGAATTTGAAAGCGAAGCAACAGGATAGCTTTTCTGTTGAGTTGTGTGAAAAGTATTAGACGAAATTATTGTTATACTGTGCTTAGTCGGCTGCGCAGGCGCACTTAGGTTTAAATGTTTTAAAATTGCTAATATTTTTGTATGTTTTCGACTAAACATAAGACAACTAAACATGTAACTAATTAAAATAAAGTACCAAAAATTACTTTTCGCGACTCGCAGAATTTTCCAAATGGCTTTCCAAAAAGTCTTTTGTATTCTTTAAGTAGTGTCTGAGCGCGCGCAGTCGAGATATGTGTTCTAAAATGTACCACGATGTGATCATATTGTGGTGAACCCAAGTGCCATGCCCACAGGGGTATTAAACATTTTCACTTGTTTCAAACTGGTATGACCAAAGCTTTTTCTTATTACTTCGTTGTTCCTCTACTGTCACAAATCTGCATTTCTTACCTACACTGTGTCATTCCATTCGATGTGTTCTATCGTATATTGTAATATTTCTAGATATATTCATAATACTTCCACTTCTATATGTTAACTTTATCTTATTACAGTATTTTTGTTCTATTGAAGTGTTTGGTTGCTTTGGGTTGGCGCGTATTTCCAGATCAAGAATATAATACAAAAAATATCAATATTGAATTATGATTGTTTTAAAATGACAACTGATTAATATCATATCATATCGCGAGGTATCACAGGGTTCTCTTTGATACAGTTGTTGTATACATAGAGTGTTAGAAGGATCTTTTGGCGCCTGAATGACATTTACAGAAGGGTTGGTAAACACTTGTGATATTATTACAGAAATGCAATTGAAAAAACAAAAACAAAATGGCGCCGTTAGTTCCGATTTTGACCATGCGCCAAAAGAAACTTGTAGCGTTGTAATAATCCTTGTCTTGTCATACGGGCTACCCAGAGCAGCGAGTTTCTAGTTTCTACACGATACCTACATAGAGGTGCTTGATACGTAATAGTTTCTCCATCCCAGTGCTCCTCTGTACCCAGTACACACTGAACTTGATAACAAATTGTGCCTAAAAATTTTATATTCATACATTTGTTAGAAGTACCTAGATAAGTTTATCGGTTCGTAGATTTTATATGAGCGTTTCATAATAATCTATATTACGTTGTTAGATAGGTATTGTATAGTTAACAAGGTGGATTTACTATCGTGGTTATTATATTATGTAAAACAATATTAGCTTTCGTACTATGTATGGTATGTTTAATATACGTATGAGTATTATGTGATCACTTTATGTGCCAATGTTTATGTAAAAGACGTAGAATAGTAAGTGGTACTCGATGGGATCCTGTTTCTGTATTTTTGTACATATTTACAATATCCCACCAACACGCCATAGCTTTACTTTATAATAAAATGAACTACGACGGTGTGTGTGAGTGCGTACGACAATGGTGCGACGCCATGAGTGACCGTGGCGAAGGTTGTAATTACATGACTACAATGACTCCTAAATCGAGACACCGTGCATTTCCACTTTACACAGGTACAAAGGCCTCAAAGGTTATTCAGTTTTCGCAAACGCATGTCCGAGAATTCACCCTTATGGTTAGCTTATGGTGGATTCTCGGACATGCGTTTCCGCGGATCCACCTTAGTGTGGATCTCTTGGAGTGGATAAACGGAATAACCCAATAATGATTGTGTCAAAGAAAAAGTTTTTATGTAGTTTTGGCCGTCATTTTTTGGGTGCAATGCAATTGTTCCAAATTTGAATTCACGACCATTTAAAAAGTTATAGACCATTTACAAAAAAATGGAGGGTGGCCCGATTTAGGAGGCTGGGACTGTATTAGCTATACCTCTACAATGGCTGCCATGTCTCATTACGAGTTGGTAACGGCTAAACAACCTTGACGAATTCACTAATCGAATAATTATGGCGTGAAGTAGTGTACTCGCTTATTTGTAGTACGTACTCATGCAGCACCTGAGCAACACGCTGGATCACAAAACATTTAAAATAATGAAAATAAACGCAATTAATTATATAGAACTATATAGAATTATATAGAAGTTTGTACTAATCACTGAATAGATATCAAACTACCTACGGAAACATGATCTCAAGCTGATTCGTATGAAATTTATTGAAATTTTTAACGTTTAACATATTAAAATTTATTATATTATTAATTTTGAAATCAGTTATTTGTTTCATTTCTCTAATTTTAATAGTAACGTCCAAACGGAGGTAGGTCATATTGAATTTTTGGTCCAGAGAACAAAGTAAGGTACTTACAGACAGTCAGCAACAAAATTTGCTAAACGCTTCAGAGGTTTATTCATAAAAAAATACTTAAAGTTAAGACGTTTAAACATCAAAAATGTATGGTTAAACAGTCGCTAATCATTACTTAACTTTAAGTTACGTTTTCAAATAAAGGGGTCAGTCTTTTGAAGCACAACATACAAACAATCGTCGTCGTTTAATTCTAATAATATAAACTCTTAGCTATAGCATGAAATGCTAATAAGTAGTGTACCTAATAATTTTGGGTCTATTTAGATCACGTCATGTAAAAGTAACAGTGTTAATCTACTAGTTTTGCTGACCGTTCAGGTACAGATCACGTCAAAATGATAAATTAAAATAATATGCACAGGTAGCCAAGTATAATCCAGAACGCTTGTCTCCAGCCAGTCATGCGTAGTCATCGGCGATCGTATTCGCAGGACGAGTGGGCGTGTCCGCGCGCCCGCGACCTCTGCCCGCGATTACGACGATGACGTAGCAACGTAGGTACTATACTATACTGCGCAGTTGTAACTGCAGGTACCTCGGTTGATCTCACCTTAACCCTGCATAATGCGTGCCTGCATCAACGCATTATACCGTTAATCATGACAGCATACATATGTGCAGGAAGTCAAGTAAGGCTACGGTATAATCGCAACTTCACATCTTACAGCTCTTCGCTGAGTAACATACCAAGGAGTATACGGAAAAGAATATAAAAAAGCAGATTTACAAAAAAAAAAAAATACAGTTCTCAGCACACGGTGTTTAGGCAGTTTCATACACATAGTAGGTATGTACGTTGTGCGATGTAGGTACCTATTACTACGTTAGTCTACTATTGTGGGACGCGGCTCATTAACGTGCAGCACAGAGTACATTATTATTACGTGCAGTTTACTACCTAAGTACCTAGGGGACACCCCAAAACCCTCAATACCATGTTATAGTCATTCTATAGGCATCGCTGAACTAGAATACTAAATTCGCCCACAATCACATCTATCCTGAGGATAATCAGACAACAACGACGTGAAATAACGAAAGCTAACATTTCAACACAACCAACGACCCCACAAAATGTCTTCACAAGTGAAACAACAAAAAATTTAAAATATTCTTTATTCCATTATAAAATTTTCTCACGCCCGTAATAGTGTATTTTTAAACAATCATTACAAACATAATTACGTTATATTCAACACAGGTAGGTAATATGGCCTCGATTTTATTTTGTACATTACATTTCAAATGGCGTCTCTTGTTAAACAGAGTAATTACAGCAAAAAAAAATTGTATGTAATTGACAAAATTATTCTTTAGCTGCTATGATTGCTATACTCATTAAGTCGTTGCTCAGTGAACAATAACATTGCTGGTGTTTACAAGTGTACACTATACTCGCTCAAGGTTTAGTTTAGTGTAATAATTAACAAACAAGTTTGGGAGTTCGTTAATTTTCCGACGGTACTAACATCGCAGCGTTCAAAGTATGGACACAAATGATTCCATTACACATTATTATTTATTAGATAAGTACCATGTTTGACCTTGACTTAGTAATAAAAACACTATTGTATAGTGACCACAGAAAAAAATCGCTTTCCTCAGTCACGTTTTAATGAAATTGGTTTCGAATATCTATACTTCTGCAGGGTCTACATTCCCTGCTTAAATAAGGCAGTGCACTTCAAGTGAGCATTATTTGGACTGACCTATATTGTGGCCGAGCATTGTTATATAACGACTGAGGTAAAGGGGTTAATGAAGCTCACTAAGCTCAGTAACCTCCTTACTCAGGCCATTTGTCTCTGGTTTGTTCTGAGAATGAGAATGAAGCTTTTATAAGGGACCGCCGCGCTTTAGGTAGAGCGACCTTTCGCAAGACCAACAGAGGTACCTAAATTAAAATAAAGTGATAGATGTAGCTAACGACTAAGGTGCATTCGAGGTGTTAGAAATTCCATGGCCATTACTCAACAATAGAGACTATCAACCTACGTTGATATCCCACTGTTTATTTGTAATCTAGATACCTACAGTGAATGCATTAATTAGCATTTCCAAGTAAGTACCTAGAACTTACGTTTGCCTTCTAACTTTAGTATTCTAACATAATTGAGGTAAATAATTACTCCAAAATAAAAACTGGAATACCTACTCAAGTGTTGGTTTGATAATTAGCCCAAAAAGGCGAAAAATAATTTCAGTTTTCACATAATTTTTTATGTGGCGCTACTAACGAGTATTTTGGCTCTCGTTCCAAGTCGCATTAAACCCGTTTGTTTTACAACATAAACGCATATCTGACGTATGACTATGTATGCCCAACAGTCGAGAATATTTCTAATGTTATCTCTACAAACACTCGAGCCATTACCTAAATACGTGAAGATTTATTGATCATTGAACTAAAAATACCGGCCAGAGAAGCTACCATCACTATCTGGGTGGTGGAACTGGTAGAAAGCTGGCGTTTTTTATGTATTCCAATTTTGTATGTATCTAGATAGGTAAGGCTAGCTATATAGCTCGACATATGTATAGGTTAATCTGTCTGGTTTTAGGGACCATCGCCCTTCAAAATCTCCCTAACAAATCAACCGTGTGGAGTGCAAATTACTAAACGACGCAGGCTGTCTGGCTCTGGCGACTCTGGCCTCTGTGCCCTAGGGTGGCACGAGTGCGGAGGGTTCATGGCACGCGTGCTTTCGATTTATTGAACTTATCACATCTACAACACATAAACGACGGGAGGCTATTGTTTTAAAAGAGATAACACGCCTCTTTTTGCGTCGGGGGTAAAAATGCCATTTCGATTCATACAAATTATTTTTAGGGTTCCGTACCTCGAAAGTAAAAAACGGAACCCTTATAGGATCACTTTGTTGTCCGTCCGTCTGTCTTTCAAAACTCTTTTTCTCAGGAACGCGTGGAGGTATCAAGCTGGAATTTATATCAAATACTCAGGTCTACTGAACCTTGGAGCTGTAAAAAATCAAACTTCTAAGCCAACGCAATCAAAAGATACAGCCGTTTATGCCGCACCGCAAATTTTCGACACTCGCAAGGGAATCAAAAAGGGTAGGTACTTTCCGTGAACTCAGAATCTTGAAATTTGGTACGAAGCAACGTCTTATAGCACAGATAAAGGAAAAATTGCGAAAACCGTAAATTTTTAGTTACATCATACAATAAAAATATTTTTAATAATTTTAAATTGTACGGAACTCTCGGTGGGCGAGTCCGACTCGCACTTGGCCGGTTTTTTTTTAAGGAAATTGACTTTAGGGCATTCATTAGGTAGTTAAGCGTTAAGTAGGCGAACTCTTAGGTACATATTTTAAAACTACAATAAAGTCTAAACTTGCATAACAGCAGGCACGTGAAAAGAGCCCTATAACCCGCCACAGAACGTTTTCCGCGATTATGTTAATGGTTTCTTTGAAATGTTTGTGAAATAAAAACTTAGCTCGCGTGTGAAGAACGGTTTTACATATGAAACGCGAAACGGCGGCGTCAGCGCCATTGTTTTATTGTAAAACGTGCTCAACTTTCTGGAACTGAATTTTACGTTTTTACAATCGGAAGAAATGCTATGCATAATATTTATGTATCTAAAGTAAAGAAGTATGCAAATCGATTAAACGGTTTCACAAAATAAGCTGTACGCGGTTTCAAAGACAACTTACATTGTTGTACAGAATCGTAAGTTGAAAGACACAGAATGGCATTAAATCTACATTAGGTAATTAGTGTTTCCTTGTTAAATCTATTGGAACCGTTCCCATATTCCCATTATTTGGTTGTATACCTATTATAAAACGTAAACTATTCACATCCGTAAAGAAACTAAAAGTAGATACTTCTTCGGTATATCATTTGGTAAGGCTAACTAAAATTACTGAGATTTTCACGAGCATTTCCATATGCAGATGGCCTGGTTTCCTCCGAAGTACATGTAGCACATGTTGGTGCATTCGTAGGTGACTTCAAAGCCGTAGCTCTCGCCGACGACGACGTGGAAGGATGGGCCGAACTTCTTGTCCATGGATTCCTTCACCATGCGGGCGGCCAGCTCGTTGTTTTGCGAGAATTTTTCGCAGGCTGTGACGGACAACTCAACGGCTTCGATGCGCATCTCCTCTGACATGTCTGAATGCTGTGGAGAAATTATTAGGGTTAGTTACACTTTTATCGAACCCTTGTGGTTTGAACCGCTGAAGCGTTGTTACTACTAATTCACAACGAATGATAACCCTGACTCGAGAATCAAACCCGTAGCGCGGCGATAAGCGCTTTTATTCATTTTCGTTGCTTTGCTTATCCCTTCAATGATGCCTTTAATTTTTAACTGTAGGTAGGTAGAATTGTTTGCTTCCCATATATCCCATATATGGCCTCCCAGTTCCATTACCTATTTCAGAAAAAAATACAAATGTGTTACAAAGTCGTACACACGATAATAGGTATATCAAGCTATAGGTACATTTCCAGTTTTAGCTGACCTCGCATTGTATAGGCTTTTCGTCCAATGAGGAGTCAGCTTATAATACATAATTATAGTAGTCGTCGTGCGTACCTAATTCCTTCTAAAAAAAACTCGAAAATATTTCTCCATTAAAATATCACGCCTCATCAGTGTCCAAACGCAAATCCATTAAGTACTAAAGAAGTTGCCTACACTTTACATAACCGATTGTCCAAACACGCGTAGTACGGGTCGGAGATAGTACGGGATTGGGTCCACCTGCCAAAACAAACAGATGAAACATCGCGATCGAACACTCGGAGAGCTGTCGGCGAACAAACAAATGTGTTTACTTACCGCCAGCCGGTAATTGATAGCGATATTTGGACGAGAGAAATTTCTTACCGAACGTTGACTTGCAAAATAACGATTGTATAGTTGAGAGAAGACGACAGCAAATAGACAAAGTCATGACATGGTGGAGAATTTACAGACACTTTTATAATGGTGCGAGATTTGTAGAAAGTTACTGAGATGGACTGAACTGGGCTAGGCTGGATGCTTGGAGAGTCGAAACTTATAATATTCTTGACAGAACCCATGTGGGACTGCCACCCCACTGATATTCAGCAACTTGGAGTGGACCTTCAAAAAGCCCTGTCTGCGACAAATGAAAAAAAGGATGGACTGGAGTTGATCAAAGGAGACGAAGAAGTATATAGGTACCTACTTAATTATCTGTTTGGGTATTTTCTAGGTTTTTTATTGATCCATCAGTGAGATCATTGGACGGGTATATGTAACTCTATAGCCAAGGGTTCCGGTCGAGTGATGCGTTGCAGCGAGCCAAGTCGTGCCACTCTCGGGCCTTGACTCCGCCGAAATTTAATATCCACATCGTTTGATCAATATCACGCTAGTATACAACGATTAAGTAGTAGATACTGTAGGTAGGTAATTAGATAGAAATGATATTCAATTTAGAAAGTCGTTACCCCTATGGGCACATTTCACTGTTTCATAAATATGTATAAAAATGTTCAGAGGTGTACCTAAAGGTGATCGTGTTTTGGACTAGCCCATGTTTAATATGCAGTTATAGTAGATACGGCTAATAATATTTATTTTTATTATTATTGGTAGCTGGTAATCGAACCTGGCATAACTCACAGGGACTAAGACATTCATTTATTGAACCAATGGGGGATTCGTAGGTATGTCTCAATAACTCTATTTAGGTATGTTGTGTGTAGGCAGCAATAGAAAGCAACTAACAATAACATTGACGAAGAAATGCTGATGTTAAAGAATTCATATATTTTACCCTTATGAGAGGATAGGTATGTATCACTTTCTCTGGTGCTAATGCTGTAGCCGCAGTAGCGTCCTCTGCCATTGTCCATAAAATTCGCAAATACACACAAACACTACACAACACAAAATTGTCGAAAACGACACGTCTCTCCGTGGACCGTTCAATGCAACGTCTCCCCACTGTTTACCCGTTGCCTTGGAAACCGTCGGAGGCGGGAAGATTCTGATTGATTTTTCTCCGCGCAGTGCACTGTGGCACGTTTGTGCGTGGCCAGCCACTGTCGCTGGTTATTAAACTACTAATGGTAGTAAATAATGAGCATATCCTCCAAGGTTGTGCGTGGGAGCAACTGGCTACATTTGAACATGGTTGTCACTTATCTTCAACCTTTGCTTATAATGACATCATATTATTATCTTGATAGGTAGATCAACTTAATGGAAGGTATGTACGTACCAAAACTGGTATAAGTAAGTAGCAAGTATGTACCTAAGTATGTTATACCTAGGTATGTTAACTATTATTTTAAGTAGCAAGTGAAGCTAGTGACCTTAAAATATATTTTTTTATGACACCCCTATGGTATGTAGGTATGTCCACGGTACGTCTATTCAGCATGTTCTGTTTCTTTTATTTTTAACCCTTGCAGTTGCGACTATCGACCATGCGACCTATATTTTTAAATGTTGTAAATACAAATAGCCCCTCTACTTTGTGGGTAGTTTGTTTTACTAGAAAAACCTTAATTATAAATTCACCGTTAAAACTTACAGTCATAAATACGCTCTTTATTTAAACTTCAACTTGCCTGTACGACTTACTCAGCAAATTGTTAAGTTTCATCAATATGTATGCTCCTGAAGTGGACAGTGAGTTATAAGCTTCTTCGTCAGCACCCAGTGAATTGTTGTTGTAATCTACCAAAATAAAGTGCATGGTAGAAAATTCATTTACATCGTGCCAATACTGGCTTTAAGTCAGCTGTCAATGTCAAACAACCAACAATCAAAATCAATGTCAAAATCAGCTGTGTGTTTGGTGTTCCGCAAAAGTAAAATATACTGAAAGAAACTCAAATAAAAGTGTTTAACACATTGCAATTAGAAGAAAGCAGATATAAATTATGGCTTCCCGCTTTAGTGGTGCGTTACAGTTGACTGACCTCGACGATTTTATAACACCTTCACAAGTGAGTAACATAACATAACCTAAGTTATAAACAAATAAGTTGTTTTGTTACCATTTCCTGTTCGCTTCTGCCTTTTTTAAATATAAGAGTGCATTTTTTATAATTTAAAATTGATATAAAGTAATAGAACCAGTCATTTTTATTTGGCCTTACCAAAAAAAACCAAAATGTTTCTAAAGTGATGTTGTTTGCATTGTTATCATTTAATGATCACTTTCGGTATCTCAAAAGTCTCCTATCAACAGGAATGTATAAAACCGGTCAAAATCGAGAAAACAAAGACGAAAACTGGTGCAAAGATAAAGATTGGTGAAGATGGATACTTTGATGTGTCAAACGGGAGGGAGCAGAAACTACAGAAAGTGGAAATTACCTTGGCAGACTGCTTGGCCTGCAGTGGATGCATCACGTCTGCTGAGAGTGTGCTGGTCACCAAGCAGAGTCAGGAGGAGCTGTTGAGGTTGGCTAATAGCCATGTAATGACATAATTTATGAGTAAACTCGTGTAAAGCATCTGAGCAAATATGTGATGACTGATGACACAGCAATAATATTGTCACATGTTATCTTATCCTAATGTTTTGTTAAATTGTTATTTATCATCATTTATTTTATTTATTCATGGTATAATTTGTCTCAAGAAGAAACATTGAATAAAAACGAAATTAAAAGTGTTGGAGAAAATCAAAATGAATTATTTCTGCTCTTAATCATTTTGTTTATATTTTTCTAGGGTTTTCTCTGAGAAGAAGTACACAGATAACAAGGGAGTAAGTAAAGATGTGAGCCTGATAGTGATATCTCTGTCACCACAGCCGACCCTCTCCCTTGCAGCGCGGTACAAGCTGACACCAGAGGAGGCTACTCACAAGTTAGCAGGTGCCTTTATATTTTATATCTAACAAAAGTCAAAGTAAAACAACTAAAATTACCAAAGTGTTCATGCCATACTGCTCATTTTAAAATAAAAATAAAAAATTTGTTATTTTGTGTGACTCAGCAAAAAAATTAAATGAAATTAAGAATTATTTTATGATATAAAGAAGATAATAACCAAACAAACTGAAGTTTCTAATTTTAGTATGGTATTTTCATAGACTGTAAAGAGCGCATAATATTAAATTTTCGGACGACATTGAAAAATGCACTTTATGTGTAAAGACATAAAGTCCAAAGTTGTTTTTTTGAATGAAAACCTTTCTAGGGAGAGTTGCTCCTGATGTCAGGAGCAGTTCTCTACAAGCTATCTAATCTCAGTGTAGCATGTTGCATCTTTTATTTAGGTAAATCATAAAAACTGATAAAAAAGTTTATTATTCAATGTCATCAGATAAAATCGTCAGGTCTGTGCTCCACTTGGTATGTAAAGTGCTTAAGAACTGCTTGTATTTATGGGCACACTTCATCTGTTCAACAGGACAACAGACTGTATTGCTCATCCTATGAGACTTTTAATAAGTGTATGTGAAAGCTACACAACATTTTGCATAATGTAGTACTCATTATATAACTTGCCATAACTTGTCCAGGGTACTTCAAGAGCTTAGGTGCCGATCTGGTGCTGGACATGACGATAGCGGAAGACTTCTCACTCCTGGAGGCACAGCAGGAGTTCCTGCAACGCTATCAGAACCATCAGACCGACCCCAGCTCCAAGAACATGCCCATGCTTGCTAGCTCTTGCCCAGGTAAATAGACACAGGCACCTGAAGATAAGTTATAACTTTGGAAATTGCTCTATTTATACTTAAGACGATTTTTAAGTCGTTGGTTCGAACCCAGACAAGACAGGCGCTTTACTTTGTGTAAATAATTGAAAAACCAACGCTTTCAAAACGGTGAAGGAAGCCATCGTGAGGAAACCGTCATGTGTCAAAAATTCCAAGACATATGTCATCTACCAACCCGCACGCGGCCCGCGCGATAGTTCACAGCCCACCGCCTCGCCTCGAAGAGCCTGTGTCCCAGCAGGAAACAGGTTGATTAAGCTAATTCTAAAAGTGTAAGTGTACAAGGTAGATCTAAATATCACAAAGTGTAAAGACGCACGTAAAAACAGCGACACAGATACAAAACTGCTCGACGGGCGTCTTTTGGTAAGCTCACGCTATTCTAATTTACCAAAATATTATCCAAGGCACTGCTTTACATAAATATTCTTGTGTACAGTGATTGTTGAAAAGACTACATAACAGTGGCGCCGATTACTTTATTCACAAACTAAACTAAATCTAAGTTCAATGCATCTTTTTCCCTCTATTTCATTTAGAAAAGGACAGAAGATAAATATTAGTTTAGTCCTGTCAAATTAGTCAGCGCCTGGCGTAAATTAACGTATTTTTAGTAACCATGTTTTTAATCGCGTCTAAATCTATGGAGTATCTTAATTTGACAGGACTAAACTAACGTTTATGTTCTGTCCTTTTCTTAATGAAAAAGAAAGAAAAATATGTACTGAACTTTAACTTTTTTGTTTATGAACAGGGGAATCGATGCCAGTACCTATTTAACGTTTGTTGCTAACTATACCTTATACTCCCATACAGGTTGGGTATGCTACGCAGAAAAAACGCACGGCAGCTTCATTCTACCATACATATCGAGTTCCAAGTCGCCGCAGCAAGTGATGGGCTCCCTAGTCAAGCAGTACCTGTCCAAGTGCAGAGAACTGAACCCGGGGGAGATATACCACGTCACCGTCATGCCGTGCTATGATAAGAAGCTAGAGGCGTCCCGGGAAGACTTCTACAGCGAGATGCTCAGCTGTCACGATGTGGATTGCGTTATCACTGCAAGTATGGATAATTATACTTTCTTTTTTTTAAAGGAGCCGTTCATATTTCGTGGAAATTTTGGTACAATATAGCCTATAACATGCACTTCAACATAAAAATTGCTTTATCTCTCAAACTGGCCGTTATATTTTTTGCGCTCTATTTATAGACTTTCAACCAAATTCGCCGAATGGCTTTTTACTGAAATTTTTTGCTTGATCCTTTAATTCAGGACTTTTGTATTCGCAATGCGTATCTATGACAGTCCCATCGTACCCTAAACACACACGCCCTTCGCATGATCACCATTTAGATGAGACAGAATTTTATGGAATGTGCCTAAATGAAGTTTATTTATCCTCCTCCCATGATTATACTTAAATTCAGGAACTTAAGATGGACAGGACATGTCACAGCCACTTATTCAACTATCAACTTTAGCGTTATGTAATCTAAGTTTATATTGAGTGACTGTTTGTAAGGGAAAAATCCTAAATAAATGTTGATTGCAATGGAATTTGAGCTTTGTTATGAGTATGACATTGAGTTTGTGATCGCAAAACTTATTTTTGTCTTTCTAATACTATAATTTCTGAAACCCCTCTAGTCGAACTAGAACAAATGCTAGACCTGAACAACAAGTCCCTAAGTGACGTCACAGGGGCGGAGCTCGATTGGCCGTGGGGTGCCCTGGGCGAAGCCCCGCCGGCGCTCCGCAGACACATCGGAACTGGGTCGGGAGGATACGCAGACCATGTGTTCCTGTATGCCGCAGAGCAGCTGTTTGGGGAGAGTAATGCGCAGCTCGTCTATAGGAATTTAAGGTATTAAATATTTTTATTACTCTTATATAAGTTTGCCAGAAACACTCATTTTCGGTTTCGGTTTAAAGAAACTTTATTCCCAATAAAGACATAAGTCACTTACTTGAGAACAATACTAAAAATATTTTGATGAATGAAGTGTTTTATCTCTATTCCACTTGGCGACTTGCCTGGTGAAAGAGGGGGACACGTGATTATATCAAAAACTACCACTTTAAAGCCTAATATTCCGGTTTTTATTTCACAACTTTTTAGGCGTTGTTGATACATATGTATAACAATGCCAAATTACAGCTTTTTAGTACCAAAAATCACCGAGTTAAACCGCCGACAGACAGACAGGCAGACGGACTTGGCAAAACTATAAGCGTTTCTAGTTTCACTGCGGAACCCTAAAATGTAAACTAAGTCAAAGAATATGAATTTAGATTACAGAGACTGCGTATATCTATTAATATCCCTATGTTGCAACAGTATCGAACGACACCCAGCGTCACAGTTCACAGTGTGACCCCACACACAAGTGTGCCATTGTGTGGTGTGCCACTAATTAGTCAATGGCCAGCTTCGCATTGTTTGCAGACTGACGCAAACACTGCACTCGTTTATTTCCTCGAGTTTAGTGCATAACTATGTTGCGTGACCTAAAAATGTAAGACCTATGCTCCTGACCTGTCGCGATCCCACGCCGGGCAAAGAATTACGTAACAACACGTAATTATAGGAGGTGAAACGAAATCTTCTGTAAAATTTTCTTTCGGTAACAAGTGCGGTTGCTAAACCTGTCCAGTGGGGTAATCGCTTAATACACATCAAATGACAATAGGTCGCAAAACCTAAATAGGTTAAAATAGGTAATAGGTTTAAATAGGTTTGAAATGACTTTTGGATTTTGATTGCTTCAGCAATCAAAATCCAAAAGTCATTTATTCAAAAATTTGGCTGAGTATCAGCACTTTTCGATCGTCAAATGTACATAAGACAGTCCTCCAGAACGCCCGCCCTTCACCACTTCCTAGTGCTTTCGCTGGATATATGGATGGCTGAATGGATAGTGTATTTACTTAAAAACCCTTGGACTGCGTGATTAAAAGTGTGTTTCGCAATTAGGGTGCTGGTTTCGATCCCCGGGTCGGGCAATGTCATCAGATTTTTCTATTATTAAATTCTCAGTAACAAGCAGCCCAAAATTTGCATTTGTTCCTGCTTTCTCGACTTCACGGGACGTCAGGTAAAATGTGGGTGTGCAGAATGATACACTCCTACCTACCCCTTCGGAAATTGAAAGCGTGGTGTTATATTAATGTTATGTCTTTAGGAACCCCGACTTCCGCGAGGTGACGCTAGAGAAGGACGGCAAGGAGGTGCTGCGGTTCGCAGTCGCCAACGGCTTCCGCAACATTCAGAACTTGGTGCAGAAGCTCAAGCGCGGCAAGTCGCCTTACCACTACGTAGAGGTCATGGCGTGCCCCTCAGGTATGGAACTAATTCAGTTTACTTTGCATTTGAGGTAGAACAGATACATCAAAAGTGTCTTTCTTATCGATATTTCATAAAAAAAAATATATATATCAGCTGATAATCGATGTGAAAGATTGCAAATGTTCCACTGTGTGTGTGTTCTTTTGCAAATGGCTTATCATTTGCAAAGGAACAATCGAACCTTTAATCTTTCAAATCAATTTATTTTTATAACAGTGTTAACCAATGATATTAAAGGTTTGTCGTATCGTAATATACCTACTTACCTATTTTCAAATTTTATTTATGTTTCAAATTTACGTTAATTTCAAGTTAAACTAATATCAACTTTATTTTAATGGTAATTAAGTGGATTTCAGAGTGAGTAGCACTATTTAAAAAGTTATAAAAATGTTTGAAGTTGTAGTGTAAACTGAACTTTATTATGTAGGAATTAAAGTAATTTTTCCATAAACTCATATTTGTTTACATTTTTGGCGAATATGTCGCGATTCAAATTTATGTAAAAATATTGAGGGTTTTCAATTACCAAAACCTTTTAAATATTTACATATTTTTAAGATGGCGTATTTGAAAGAATGGAATCTTTAGTGACTCTGGTCCAGATGACAGGCGGGGGCGGGTAAATTAGAAAAAAATATAGTCAATCAAACCACTCGTAATGAAGTACCTACCATAATAACATATACCTTCAACATTCTAGGATGCCTAAACGGCGGCGCGCAAGTCCGGCCGGTCGGCGGCGAGAGTGGCCGCGAGCTGGTCGCTCAACTGGAGACCATGTACGCTGAGCTGCCTCTAGCTGTCCCATCAGACAGCAAGCTGGTTCGCAAGCTATACGCCGAGTGGCTTGACGGAAAGGAATCGGACAAGGCGCGAGCTATGCTGCACACCACCTACCATGCCGTCGAGAAGTCGGACATAGCGCTTAATATTAAATGGTGATCTTGAGAAATTAAGTTCAACTTACCTTCCTCCACTTCGTTTCCGGTCATCTGGCGGCCGGAGTTTGTAATACGGCACTGTACGCTACTTGTGTGTTACAAGTTAGCAAAATATTTATACTGAACTTCCTGAGTCTTGTTTTCACACCATTCATAATCGTGTGATGAATGTGTTATGAACAATCTATGTCATTTCTTATTCTCTCAACATTTGTGTTCGATCATTTATAAAAATTTATACAGGGATATTTTAAATTAGCTAGCTAAACTCCGCAGACGCGATAGGCATGGATATCTAAGCATGATAACAAAAAATAAATTAATTTGATGTTTTTTTTTTGTTTCGTGATGGGTTTCGATATCTAAATACGGTAAAACAAAAGAAAACAGATTTTCTCAACTCAAACTTTAAGTAACACTACAGAGGTCGTTGACCCCCAAAAACATTTTTTTTTATCATGTTTTGGTATCGATACACATCACGTCTGCAGAGTTTCGCTAGCTAATTTAATTTGACCCTGCTGCAACTCGTCATAATCAAAATCTGTTTGTATGTAAGTATTAATAAACTTTTTCCTTAAGAGATATCCTATAGAGGTGCAATGAAAGTTCAGTAAATAATAATCGAGCTGTTGACTATACTACTATGTATAATATTTGTTTTGTTTCGTGTCTAGTTGTAAGCTATGTTGTGATATTGTATATTTGCGTATAGAATGACTATTATACAGTTGTAAATATCACGATCTAATTGTAAGAACAATACACTTGTTTGAAAACGTCGTGTTTGTGTCCACTGCCCATTTGCATAATGTACGTACAACTTATTCACTAGGCATAAATATTTAATGGTTCTCTTTATAAGTGACTGTGGGGGGTGTGGGTAAATGGATGATCCTCCGCGTCGCAACTAAGTGCTGCTTCATTTTTTTGTGATGGGTTTCTCCCGTTCACTTTTATGGATCTCCCCCACTGATTTACTCCGTCACATGATCATGACGTCACTGAAGATACAACGAACCCCTGCGACAAAATTGTCTGTCGGTTGTTTTTAAAAAATCAGCTGTTTCATAGAAAGGTTCAATACCTACGCCGTCATTTAAAAAAAATACCTACGATAAATTTCAACGTGTTCAGAATCAAGTACCTACTGAACCCATGGTAAGGTTGCGCGTCGATGTCCCTGCCACCCTGTATAACGAAATATCTACATTAATTATTATAAAGCTAAATATTTTATTTCAAAACATATTGTATTCATATTCAAGGAAGACCTAGATGAGTCGCAGGGAAGCATGGCACAAAAGGGCGGAGTCCTATACTCAACAGTGGGTGGAACACGGCTGCAAATGATCATGACGATGACAACATATATTATTATGACAGATTCTTTACACTTATCGTTTTAGTAATGGTTGATTATGCTTTAGCAATACTTAATCGAAACAAATCGAACGAAATCTTCGAAAATATTAAATGAGTGTGAAAGAGTTCTTTACGAAAACTTTAGTTCCAGAAACAACAGTATTTTGTAAAAAAAAAAGCAATCGTCCAACATTCCTAGCGCTCACTTTTATTAAAGTAATTTCAGCACACATGCAATTTTGACACGCTTCATAACTTGATTACTAAATATTTAGTTAGCATACCTGACCGTGCCTAACTCATCATTGCGAAGTTCTGATGCGCTGATCTCAATCGGTTACGTGAACTACGTCACGCTCCGTTATCGTACCGCGTCCGTCTCGTGGCGTGTGAGCCAACTCGTAAGTTAATGAATAACGATCGCAGCTATCGATCGTATTCCGTGCAGTGGCGAGAGCGGGCGCGGCGGCGACCAATCTCGTGTTGTACAAATAATGTCTAGTGTTTACATAACAAGTATTGGACTGCGCGACTGAACGCTCCTCGACACGCGGCACTAGCGCGCGATGGAAGGCTCGAGCATCACCGCGACCAGGATATACTGTGTTCTGTTCTGCACCATCATCAAGGCCGTGATCAGCACGGGGCTGGGCAAGTGCCCCGTCTACCCGCCGCTGCCCAACTTCGACATACAGCGGGTGAGTAGCTCCCCATTCCACATTACCACGTGTGTCGTGCATTACAGTGCATTTTTGTATTGTACCGGTAACATTCGTAAGCGTAGGTATTTGCGGGCTTGAAGTTATTGGGAACTTGTGTTCAATAGAGTTCACTAAATATTTAAATTAATTTACTCCACTGATGTTTACACCTACCTACACGCATTATATTCGTAGGGAACTGTTAATCCCTATAACGTTGATAGGTAGATATTAACCCCTAAAACGTAGACAGACTTCTCTGCGGCATTACCTATGTTACTGATGGTCTACTATCCAGCATTCACATCATCATTTGCCCAGGCTTTTCCCAAATTTTGGGGTCAGCTTCCATCAGTCTAACCGGACGCAGCTGAATATCAGTATTTTTACATCGTTACTGGGTAACACGATATCCCTTGATCCAGTAGTAGATACATTGTAAAATATTCTTTGCTTAAATGTAGATTGTTCTTGGAGGCCTATGCTTCTGCTTGCCCCCTGTCTCGTGTAGTATAGGTACATTCTCCTCATGGCGTACTTTCCATATATTTCAAATTCTGGTGGGAACCACTCCTAATAAGGTTGCATCTCAATATATCTGTGCCATAAAAGGTCATTCTGCTTTTCGTATTTTCCGAATCGGAAAATGCAACTCGTTAATATCTCTGCTTACTCCTCTTCCAATGTTTTCAGACACACGTCTTATAATTTAGCGTCTATCTAAGTATCTAACGTCTTTTTCAGCAACGCTGTTATGTATAAGTGTTATAAGGGTCATATTATTCGGGCTATGGTTTAAATTTTTAGAAGGACCGTCTACTCCTTCGATTTGTACACATCGGGACTGCTCCCGATATGTCCACCAACGCGTAGACGCTCCGTCTGCATATATTATTCTGATATTGTAAACAGTCACCTTGCAACCTGCTTAAGTCCGAATGTCAAGCGGTTAACACGCAGCCATGCATATGTTTAACATAATGAATAACACTCTCTAGGTACCTACCAGGTAAATCGGAAGGAAGCGACCAGAATTCGAAAGACATAATTGGTACACATAGGTAAGGTAATATTCAGGTTAGTGGTGTTAGAACCATAGAAATATGTTACTACGGTCGTTGACCCCAAAAAAATGTCATCAAAACAATTTTTGTTTTGTTTTATCATGTTTGGATATCGATATACTCATTACGCCTGCGAAGTTTCTCTAGCAAATTTAATTTGATCCTGTATATTGTTTTCATAGAATTAAACGTTAATGCTTTAAATGAATGCATTCTGAAAAACAACATACGACTATGAATGTAATGAATTAGAATTTATTGTATCTACCTATATGAAACAACTAAGGAAAACTTGCTGGAAATTAATGGAATTGATTTAAGTAATTACCTACTAATTAGCGATAACCTTTTCTCCGCTGTCGCAATTTCCCTGTAAAAGATACTACTTAATTATATTAATGTTTCTTACTAATATGATAGGTATTTTCCTCAAAAATGTGTTCATGAAAGGGGCCTGCCTGAATATTATAAATATTCAATTAAATCGTTGGTCGACGAACTTTAATCATATTATAATTTAACTAGCAACGATCACTTGTTTTGACTAACAAAAAGACTTCCTCATGTTCCCACGTCGACTAATAAAATCAATATTATCTCCCTGCTCTCCCAGGCCAATAGTGTATCAAATTTAATTAATTTCATAATACTTATCGGTTGCAATTACAACGTTTTTAACCGTAATAGGTATTCTTACTGGTTTTCCTCATTATAAAACGATTGTATACAGGGTGGCAGGGATATCGACTCGTAAACTGTAACCATGGATTCAGCACATGAGCTTAGACCCCATAGCGTCGAAATTCGTCGGTTATTAAAAAAAAATATTGCTGTTCCATACGTTTTGACCGCGTAGGTCACTTTTCTATGAAACAGAAGATATTTTTTTTTTGATAACCGACGAAAAATTTATACGCTATTTATAAGCTCATGTGCTGAATCCATGGTTACAGTTTGCGCGTCGATGTCCCTGCCACCCTGTATGTTGTAGCTAGTGGTCTATCTATTTTTTTATGTATTTTTGTGTTGTACAGACGCCAGCACATCAAGCTACCACAATCTGTCAAATTTCTTTAATAGATTTTCAACTTTATCGCTTAAGCATTAAGGTTCAAGGTTGATTGGGAAAATTTGACAGTTTCGGGTAGCTTGACCTGCTGGCGTCTGTACAATAAAATATATATAAATACCTAAACAAAACCTACATATTACCTTGCGCGCGGCAAAGTTGGCTCAGTGAATGAACCATTGGCTGCAGTTGCAGCATACGCACGTGGGTTCGCGGTTCGCGGGTTCGATTCTCGCAATAAACTATTTGCATTGCCTACAGGTAATAATTCCGGGTCAGACATCACAAAACTGGAGAAATTCCCAGTGTTGGACAACATTTTTCTAGAATTTAGGAAAGGACTATCTCTACTTATTTCAATTCATAATCGAATCACAGATAATTTACCTTCCATAGCCTTCTCACTCAACTATCAACTTTAGCGTTATGTAGGTATTCTAAGTTAAATTTTAGGCAACGTTAGTATAAAAAGGTTCTAGAAAAAATTGGTTGCAACCGAATTAGAACTTTGTCATGTATGGACAAGACATTGAAATTGTTGTTCCAAAACTTTATAATTATCTGAGACTGAATACAAATGTTGTTGTTTTAAAGAGAAATCAATTGGCCACTCGGTATTGTGCATAGTTTACAGTCGAAAAGAATGAATGAAAGCATCCTACCTACTTGAAAAGTATGAATTGGCGACAATGCGATATGCGATAAAACTTTGTAAACTAAAATCTTAACAGGTAATACAATTGTTTTGATATCCATTTAAAGTTGTTAGTCGACAAGCAGACGATGCAAGGTAATTGTGATGTTTCTGCTTACACTGGCTTGAAAAACTTGTCGGCACTGCGCTGCGCCATGGGTCGCAGGTTCGCTTCCCGCACGAATAAAATAGAATACACTTTATTACAAATACTAGCTTCTTCCCGCGACTTCGTTCGCGTGGAACTCGTCAGATAAACAATGTACTAAAATATCAGCCGCATTTTTATAACACTCCGTCGGCCCCCGGCCCTCCGCATCGCATCGCATCTTCTGATCTTCCTATTCCTTCGTTTTCGCTTAGCGTACTTTCGGATTTTTTTTCTCTTTGCTCGGCTCCTTAGGGTCCGTAGCGTGATGTTAAATAGCTTATAACTTAACTCATGAATTGGGCTAGTTAAAAACAATTGTAGTTCCAGAGATTAGCGCGTTCAAACAAAAAAAACAAACTCTTCAGCTTTATTGTAAGTTGTTCATTCATAACTAACTGGTTTCTAAGAGTGATGTTATATTTAACATCACACTAGGCCTATAACTTTTCTCATGAATTGGGCTATTAAGTGCAAAAATAACTTTTTAAATCAGACTGGTAGTTCCAGATATTCAAACAAACAAAAAACACTTCAGATTTATCATTAGTATAGATCAAATCCAGTTTAAAGCAGTTGCTCGCAGTTTAGCCCAGGATTTATCATAAAAGGTCATTGCAGTAACGTCAGCAAAATTTAAGAGACATGTTACGAAAGGTCAGGTTCATGTTGCACAGGTCGTTTATGAAGACCAGGAACAATGTAGGGCCGAAAACACTGCCTTTAGGCACTCCATACGACATAGGCAGCTCGTCGCTATGGCAAACACCAATTTTGACCTACGCTCTGAAAGATATAAATTAAAAAGCTGGGGTGGTATAAGTACTTCTTGCACCTAGACATTCTAGTTTAGATAGAAGGCAGGGGAGGGGAACGGTATCAAATACCTCTGCATGATCAATATAAACTGTGAGGCATTTTTGCGTTGATTTAGTGTATCACCGATTCCATTTATCAGTGGCTTTGTGGTTTATTAGTGGCAAGGCTGCGTCAGAAGTTGTTTTTTTCTTCCTGAACCCAAATTGGTTGGTTGACAATAAATTATTGTTTTCAAGGTATGTGTTAAGCCTGTTATTAATGAGACGTTCTAAGATCTTGGATATGGCAGGTAGCACCGCAATACGGCGATGATTAGGTACCACAGACGAGGCATAGGTTGAAGATATTAATCCGTACTCCGTACTTATAAATCAAGTCAAACCATAATGTATAACATAGGTAAAAGTAGTGGTATAAATAAAAACCGTAATTATAATAGTAAGCACCACGCCAAAAACCTAGCGTCAGTTTCGCTAGTTAGCTAGTTTACGCTAGGTTTTGTCTACGTTGTTCTCAAAGGTTTCAATTTATTCAAATAGTAGGTAGTAAGGTATATAGGTAAACTTTTGTCATAGTTTTGCGTGTATGGTAAAGGTGTGTTTTGCTGGCTCGTTGCTCAGTGGTCGAAAGCGCTACTACTGTGCATGAGGTCCTGTCCTGCGTTCGATTCTGGTCGGAGAAAGTGTTATTGGATTTTTTGATGTGGAATTACTCAGTAGCAGCCCAGAGTCTGGATTTGTACTCGTATCCGGTTGATGGCAATAGGCTCGCGTTGGACTTAAACATAATTGGCGGGTGTACCTACTATAGCTACTCCTCTGACTAACCTTTTGGGGTAAAGTGTGATGTTATGACATGTCTTGTAATGTTTTGTAATAGTTAAACCTGCCATGTTCCAGATGACCGGCACTTGGTACGAGGTGGAGCGATCGTTCTACCTGGTGGAGATCACGGCAAGCTGCACCGAGCTCAACGTATCGCTCAACGAGCGGGGCTACCTGCTCATCACTATCAATACAGTTAACAAATGGTAAGTCAAGTTTGTTACTTATTTCCTTTACAACAAACCTGCATTCGCGATTTATTTGCCAAAAATGTAAATAAATATGAGTTTATGGAAAATAACTTGAATTCCTACACAATAAAGTTCAGTTTACGCTACAATTTCAAACATTTTTATAACTTTTTCATAGTATTACCTACTCACTCTGAAATATAGTTACCATTACAATAAAGTTGACATTTGTTCAACTTGAAATAACATCAATTTGAAACATACATAATTTGTACATTTGAATAGACTTTATCGTGCGCGTTGATGACATTTCCCATCGGTAAAATTTACGAAATTTCATACTAACTTTCATACCTCATAGTGTTAGTGCTCACTCTCGATAAATGTACGAATAAGGTAGGCACTTTTGTGCATTTGCACAAGAGTGCCTACCTTATTCGTACATCGCATCGTCCAGAAGCATGAATTTTCATGCTTCTGGACGCAGAGGGTTAGGCTGTGCGTTGTCTGTAAGTGAATGAATGAATTTAAGATTTTATTAAGTAGATAAGGATAGTAGGTATATAAAGCCTAAAGGAGATGCTGTGTGGGAATCGTTTGTCATGGTATTTGGACATGTGATGCGGGGGAATGAGGAAAACGTCGTGATGAAAGAATTTGAATGGTTATAACTATAAGAGTGGAAGAAAGAGTAAGACTAAAGAATCGATAGGTTGATTGTACAAATAATTATATGGTTATGAGGGTTTTTTTGTTTCTGCTCTGCAGTGCGATTCTGTAACCATCTCACCGTGAAAACTTAGGTGAAGTGAGCGTGTAGTAAGCAGTCATTCCAACTAATGCTAGGGATTGACACTATTGACAGCTCACTCCAACCTCACTTCACCTAACTTTTAACGGTGAGATTTTTACAGAATCGATCGGCTGGTCTGTTACTTCTGAGTTTTTTTTAATTTTAAGTTTATAAATGGGCCTGCTCTTTACTCGAGATGACGGCAAATAGAGATAGTGAAAGAAGTTATACGCTGCGCAACCTCTTTTGTGATTGTATTCAGAAACATTTTTTATAATCCTCAGGACCAACGGTCCATCTACGACATACGGCATCGGAATCCCGAGCCACAACACGTCCTCAATCTTCCGCTACAAGCTCAACAACCGCGTGCCGTACATCATCGGCCGCCTGCTGCCGGGCGCCGGCGTCTACCACGTGCTGTTCACGGACTATCAGCAGTTCGCCATCGTGTGGTCTTGTACCAGCGTCAGTATCGCACACTCAGGTACTTTGTCTATTATATCCAATAATAAGAATATAAGCCTGTTACTGTCCCACTGCAGTGGGCATTGCAGGAGCCTCTTCTCATACAGAGAAGGCATTGAGCATTGATCACCAGGCTTGATCAAGACGAGTTGGCGATTATAGACTTATATTAACTATAACAGGTTTCCTCACGATGTTTTCCTTCACCGATGTCAGTGATCATCGAGATAAATATAAAAAGTATAATATATGAATTGAAAGTCACAGTGGCACTTGCCCGGATATGAACCCACAACCTCGCTCTTGTTTGGATGAATTTGTTGATATCCGCATTTCTTTTCAAAGATCGTCAAAATATGACATGCTTACCTAACGATGATGCATTAGCAGAGGGACTGGCTAAGTAGGTACCTACTATTTTGTTCTTTCTTTCATAAACTAGAAACACAAAGGCATTAATTACTTACTATAGTAAGTACCTACACAAGACAAATATAGGTACTTAGGTAACTACCTTCCGTGCTGCATGACTATGCACCCACGTGTTAAGCGACTTTAAAATTTAAGTTAGTATGATAACAAAGTTAGTCATCTTTCTAATAGGTATGTGGTAGTTATACTACTCCAAACATTGACCAAAAAAGCTTGTAAAATAGGACGAAAACTTCTTAAAAAGAAGGTGGAGTTTTATGTTCACCGGCTCGATCCATCAAAGTAATTTAGGTAGGCAGTTTTTTTGGCATGTTTAGTCTTTGGTTTTGTTTCTCATATTTACATAGTTTATAAGTAATTACTAAATCTCTGTGGGTCGTGGTTGCCTGAATAAATAAATTATTATTATAGCTGGGGCCTATTATCAATAGCTAACGTGACGTCATTGTCTTCAGATCACATCTGGGTGCTGGGTCGGCGGCGCGAGATCGAGGCCCCTGTGCGCGCGCAGATCTACGCCATCATGGAGGAGCTTCACCTGGACCCCGACAGACTCATCATCTCCAAGAACAACAACTGTACCGACATCGCTGATAATAAAGTTTAGATTTATATCTCTGTCTTTGATTGGGACACCGTACTAGCAAGATATCGAATGTTCGCAAACAGCTGTCAGCGCGAATCATTTATAGGGCCGGCGGATACCTACGACTGGCGGGCTGCAACGTATTTCAATACAAAAATTGCGTTGCTGCCCGCAGTAGTGTGCGATAGTTCATACAAAATGCAGGTACGAAAATTATGGAGGAGGATTATTGCAATACGCCCAAGTGTGCGTTGCGCTTTACATTGCTTTCGTCGAAAATAAAACAAACCTGACTCTTAAGTCTAAGAAAATAATAATAAAAAAAAATAAACTGGGTGACAATTTTTTTTACAATAATTTGGTAAGTACAGAGATGCGACACTAATTTATCTCCCGCTCCCAAACTAGGTTTATAGCCTGCGACTTGGGAGTCAGTGATTCCACAACTTATGCTTAGATAAAGTGCATGAATACACCATTAAAAAGCGCCTCTGTTCGCTTTGATGCGCTCTCGGGCTACTAATATTTTATTTTTTTTATCTTTATTGCAACTAGTGCAAGGTCGATATTCGTCGAGCAGACTAAGCAGCTGCGCTGCGCCTCGCTCGCCTGATGTGCCCACTATGGATGGACGGATAATTTCTCAAAGACCATCCATTTCGATCTCTTTCTGGCATACAGCATTACGTCTTAAATATCCAAAGGGTAGGCAGAGATGTTTTATACACCATTTTTTTTAACGAAGTTCTTTTATTGCGGCTTGTGGACTGTGATAGGAGTAGGTCCCTAAACTGGTAGAAATCGTCACGTTACGAAAAAGCGTTATGTGAATTTCTTTTATATTTTTGTATATAATAGAGAGAGAGAGACAGATAGTTCTCATGATTTTCGAGGGGAAAATTTTTCATCATGGGTATCGTTTTCATTGTTTTCGAGGGTGCTTAAGCCGATAGTGAGGTCAAAATGAAAATACAAGATGGCAGCTGCGAAAATTTTCTTATAAGTATACGAGTATGTAATGCGTGCGTACCTATATCGGGTAAGGAACTTCGTTCCTGACGGGGGTCTTCCGACCGCACACATTATTTTTTTAGTATTGTACCTCATTTGTCAACCGCAGACCACACCGCGAGCTGGCGGGGAACGAGCATCGTTTCACCTTTTTTATCACGACAAAATATAAGAACGGTTATTTTAGTCAACATTCAACAAAGCAAATAGACCGCCCGCCCGCCAACTCGCGGCGTGGCCTGCGCTTCACGTTCTGCAGTCGCACTTAGGTACGAACTCAAGACCAAGGATGCCAAGGAAACAGTATTTGATTTGAAACTATCTCAATCTAGGCTCGGTCGGTTTTTCGATTAGAAACAGACAGATTGTGGCCACATCATATGTTTCGGTTGTAATACAACCAGTAAATAATTCTGGGAATAATAAATAAAATAAAACAATTCCATCATCACACTTTCTATTTTTTTTTGGAAAAATATCTTATATTTACAGTAAAGTTTAATATAGTAAAAAACTTATGAGAAGTTCAATAACGATTAATTTGAAATAATCATCATCCATTGGGAATTTATCACTTAGGGTCACACAAAATTTGCTGAACGAGGCCCTGTTCAATGTCAATACTTTAAATTCAGATATTTCAATAGAAAAAATTCTTATAACTTCATAAAAGAAGGCATGAAATTGTTTAGAATATATTTTATATCCGGTTCGCGCTAAGTTAGCCGCTGAAGAAGTGGCGTCACTCCAAAGAAAAGAAGAAGAAAAAAATTTCGAGAAAACTGAAGAATATTAAGGTGTCGAATAAGTTATAATCACACGCGCTTGCGATGGCGTTGCTTATGGTACGGAGAGGGCGTTACTTATGGTCCGTACCATAAGTAACGCCCTCTCCGTACCATAAGCAACGCCTCAGGCGCGAGGGCGACTCAACGGTGAGGTAGGCCACTTGAAGCAGGGGCGCGCATTCAAAGGACCGGCAATCTTAGCGCGAAAGGGTCATAGACAATCTAGATTTTATGTGAACAGAGCCCATGTGATGATACATAGGTATTTGTAAAGATGTTAAACAAGACGAGACAAATAAATTGTGCTATAAAACTAAGTAAGTGCCTTCAGAATGTATAAGTAAATACTTAAATTATATAAACAACAAAAAATAGAGTTAGAAGTTATCTGTAACAACATTAATCTATTATTTTGGCCAAGTTATTCTTTATTATAGTGAAACAGTTTGGTTATCATATTTGGCATAGTATTGAAACAGTATTACAACATTTAACAGACATAGTATCATTTACTATCACAACTATTTATTGCTGTCACTGCTTTCTATTATTATTTTATTAAATAGATCAAGACCGCTAATAGTTTGAAACACTATGAAGAATCAGATGGCATATATAATTTTACAGTCTTTAACATATTGCTATAGACAGACCATTATTTAAGGCAAGATCTATCTAGAATCACTAAGTTTGTTACTATTTGTAACCTTAGGCCTTATGTAACACGAAAATATAATTAAATAAAAACAACAATATGCTGCAATCTTCAACATTATTTGTGCAAAACAAAAATAAAGTGCATATAAAAACAATATATTATCAATAAATTAATTTGAACAATACTTTATTAAGTACTGAAACAACAGACTGCAATTATGTCTAAACAGCCGGATTCCTTATCAGATACAAACCGACACCAAACCTTATGAAAGTATCTTCTCAATACACAACACACATACAGTAAAAATCTGTGAACACATTATAAATTGCTATACGGTCACAAGCAGTCTGTGGAAAGTATTACCAAGTCTAAAATTCACGCATTAAAATCATTTTCTCCACTGGCAACAATGGTCCTCACTTCTGTCACTTTGAGGCACTCGGCGTCGCGATTTCTGTAGTCGTAGTGTGATAGTGAGGACACACTGTCAGCAGGGCTGTCGCACTGACTGTCTGTCAACATGATCCCAGGGTTCTGTGGAGCCTTATTGTTCTGTACAGCGTACTGGTGCATCCACAGCTGCTTCTCTTCCACCTCCCTGCTCACCACAACAAACAATTCCTTTTCTTTACTGTCCAGTTGCTCTTTTAGGTACGCTATTAGATCACTGCTCTGAAAGTTGAAGGGAATAATTTTATAAATAAATACTGTTCTCCATTTTCAATGGCTGATTTAATTGAAATATTAGTCTTTTTGACACATTAAAGGCCTTTTGCCCAAGAGGTGGACTTGTTGGTTGCATCAATAAAAGGAAAACCTTAAACCAATAATAAATCATATTTACCCTTCCTATTAACTGTGGTGCTTCAAGCTTGGAGTCCAGGTTATAGAAGTTGCCCTGTATCTGCCGGATGGTGATCCAGTGCCGGCGCCGCAGTGGCAGCATCACAAACCCCAGCTTGTAGTCCGATGGCACATTCAGGATAAAGCCACAGATGTTTGACAAGTCCAAACAACCTGGGTCCCTGAAACAAAGAAAATTTTATTTTTCTCAAATTCTTTTCTGCATGCTTAATGAGGTTTGAGTAATTTTGATTGGACAATGGCTTGTTTCTTTTCAATGACAATAAATTCTTAAAATCATGAAAGTACTTGGAGTCCAGTCTACATGATATTGTGCCATGCTTTATGCGCTAAATAGACTCTTAAATCCACTATTGATTAGTGGTTCAACAGATTCCTAGCCAAAAGTACCCAGGTATTAAACTATACTTACTTCCTCTTATCAAACCAGACAGCTTCACAGCCTTTTTTCTGTAGAGCTGCCATTATAACATTGATATCATAGTTGCCCAGCCCCAACATGGAGCGGTGCGGGTTGATCCACACATTTGGTGATAGCCTGCTGCATATTGCATCTAACTCTGTCTTCGAATACGTACCTCGCGTCTGGAAACACAAAACATTACATCGTAACACATTTAAACACACTATTTACTCTTAGATACAAGTCAAACATCAAAATAATCATCTTAACAAAGTTTGACTTTGAATAATTGTTTAACAATATCGCGCTTCACGGCCAAACTTGACGTGTTACAGTAGCATTAATTAAAATTCAATAATTACCTGGAATAAATTGTTAAGCGCGTGTAAAGCGCATAACTCTTTAACCTGTTTTTCATGATAAATTGTTTGTTTCGAACTCATCGCGTTCACGTCCCATTCAAAGAGTTTCTTCTGAACTAAGCCTCATGATCGTCCCAACCAAAATCTTAATTATCTATTAGCAGAAATTTTGCTATTTATATCTGTAATGCGTAGAATAAAAAGGTTTTTATATTATTTTAATCGCTGAATTTAACGCAACTTGACAATTTTCTTTGACAACAATGTTGACAGCTGTTCACTAGAGTTGGGACAGGGAACGCGAACGCGAAATATTATTTAGTATGATTTAACTTTGGGATTTTATTTAGTATGTTATTTAAACACTTCAGTTTTAAGAACTAGAAAAGTGATGCGTAGGCTTATTATTTATTTAATATTATTTGTAGCCTATTTTTTCCCACTGCAGGGCAAAGGGTGCTGTCGGACAACAACGACCTTTCTCCTTTCCACTAAGTCTCTGTTTTGAGCTAATGAAAGTGGACCAATCCAGTCTGAAGGCATCAAGTTCGTCCCATCTTCTTCATCATGCGAAGTGTAAAATGCAGTGACGAGATTGAGTAGGTTAGATGGTTAGAATAGGGTAGCAGAAAAAAGGTTTCCACTAGCAACGCATAATGTGCACAGGTGCGTGGTGCGAGAATAACAGCCGGGTGTGTCAAGTATAACTTATGGCGGGAAATATTTTTTGATTTTATTCTTGTTTGACATTTGACAGTTTCACAAAAATATTTACAACCTTTTCGGAAAAGTTTCAAATTCAGTTTTAACTTAGATATATTCATTATTCAATTCAAAATGTTTGAAACGGATCAAATAGAAGGTTTACTCCCTGAAGATGGGCTGGATAACAACTTGTCCACTATTAATAAATCTTCACTGCAACAGTACAAACTTTCTCTACCTAGGTAAAGTTTTCAGTCATACTTTTATTTTATCTGAACAATTTTAAACTCTGTTTGACCATTATTTCTTATATTATTAGATCGTCAAATATAGCATCTACTGCATTGCTGAACGACATTTGGAATACCAATCAAGAGTTGTTAAATGATGGAGCTGTTGACCACATTCTAAACTCAGCTAATGTTCTATTACAAAATGCTGACACAAGCCAAATGAAAAATTGGAAAAGTTGTTTAGAGTAAGTATTAAGTACTGGTAGGAACTAATTGCTCTAATTTCAACATTCTACTACAGACTAGATTTATTATTTACAGCAATTTTGATGCAGAATCTTTCCTTGAATGGACATTATTAGGTTGCGATCAATGTAATTCCAGTACAAAACACGGCTTAAATGACTTTAAAAAAAACCAATGCATGTGTAACCTAGGATTAGCAGACACAACTGATAAACATCCTAAACAAGTCACAGAGACCAAAGGAAGTTCATATTTTGTAAAGAATTTGAATTCAGAAAACTCAAGTCAAGAGTCAAGATCTGGGGATGATCAGAGACAAGTTTTTAAACCAAGGTTTGGGAAACCAAAGCATGTTAACAAGAATGTCAACCAGCCAGTAATATCAAGTACTCACAAAGCTGAGGAAATTGACTTTGAAAAAGAAGATGAGGAGAACAAAGCTCATAAGAGCAATGTGGCAAAGATTATGTTTAAGACAGCCAAGGAAGCATTGCTAGCTTCTAACCCCGCAGCTAAAAGAACATTGGGGACATCAAGAAAAGCTCAGGCTAAGTTTGTGTCACCTATGATTGGAGCCCAGTAAGTCACCATTTCCCTTAGTACTTATACCTGATAATGTTTGAATAGTTGTATTTTATTTTTCATCTTATGTTTTGAATATGTACTTACCTACTTTCTTCCAGGGACAAACAGGAAACTATTGAGCCAGAAGTGACTGATGAGCGACTCAAACATATTGATCCTAAAATGATTGAGTTGATTGAGAGTGAAATTATTGATAAGGGAACACCAATAGGTTAGTAGCAGCCCAATTTAAATTATTCATTTACAAGATAGCAAAAAGAGTTCCTGAAAGGATTTGGGGGAGGCTTATGCCCTATGCCCTTAGGCTTAGCTATGAAACAGAATAGGCTAACAAAAAGAAAAAAAAAAGATAGCAAACAAAAAATGTTGTTGTTTATAAACTTATATTTCAAAAAATTCTGTGAAGAAAGTTTTATTATTGTTTCAGGTTGGGATGACATAGCTGGCCTACACCATGCAAAGTCAACAATACAAGAGGCAGTAGTATGGCCTCTGCTCCGTCCTGACATTTTCACTGGACTGCGGCGGCCACCTAAAGGAATCCTCTTGTTTGGGCCTCCAGGCACTGGGAAGACTTTGATTGGTAATATTCTCATCTTTAACAAAAACGGATGCACCCTCCATTAATGCTGATTTTGTAAATATTTTCAATAGCTCTATTTTAACCATTGCCTATATTCAATGTTATAGAAGGTTCAAGATAAGGTATAGTCAACATCGTAATAGCTTTATCACCCTAAGGATGAATGTCCCTTGCAAGTCATAGACGACAAGGTCTCGTCGATGTGACAGTTAGATAGATTCAGCCTTAGTGAAGTTTCAATTTACTGGGCATTGTTGTCAAAAGCGGTAAATCAAGAACAAGGCTGTCTATACGTTCTTTTTGGTGAACCTTTATGTCTGCGGTGCTGGAAGCCATAAACAGGCTTTATGAGCTGGTCAAAGAGTTGGAACGAGACAAGGCCCCTGCCGCACCCATCGCTGTGCCGGAATCCGCGGACCGGGGACAGAGGTTAGCAGTGGGCGCTAACCTCTGTCCCCGGTCCATTCCCGAAAGTCTTGTTAGCCAGACTGAGCTTGTCACGACAATGAAGGAGCACATCTCCTTAATAAAGGAGAACTCTGAGTAATTGGTCAAGCTGCGAGACAGTCTGGCTAGCAGGGAATGTGTTGTGGAGAAAACTTACGCGGGTGTAGCCTCTGGGAGTAAAAGCCACACTAGGGCACAAGCACAAGCCCCGGAGCGAACGACGCTGCACTCCGTAGTGGTCTCCTCAACACAGGAGATGAATACTGGGGCCGAAATACTCGAAAGAGTTAGGAAAGTGGTGGACGCGGAGGGCGCGAGGTGCGAGTAGAGAGGGTCCGAAAGGCCAATGACCAAAAGGTCATCATGGGGTGCGCAACGAAGGAGGAGAGAAAAAAGTTAAAGAAGCGACTTGAATCGGCTAGTGAGAACCTCGTCGTCGAGGCGGTGAAAAATCGGGACCCGCTCCTGGTTTAGGGCTGTGCTGTAAGTACACAGTGACGAGGAGGTTTTGAGAGCCCTTAAGAACCAGAACCAGGAAATCTTTCATGGCCTCGGGAACGAGGAACTCAAAATGTCCGTTAAATTTAGGAAAAAGTGTCGAAACCCGCATACGAATAGCATTGTGCTGAGTGTTACCCCAGCAATCTGGAAGAGGGCACTCGAAGGGGGCAAGCTTCGGATTGACCTCCAGAGAGTGCGCGTCGAAGACCAGACGCCTCTGGTGCAGTGCACCCGCTGCTTGGCATGCGGGCACGGAAAACGTCTGTGCACGGAACCAGCCGATCTGTGTAGCCACTGCGGCGGTCCACACCTCCAGGCGGACTGCCCACACAAACAGATCGGCGAAGCAGCGGTGTGCGTAAACTGCACCAGAGCCAAGCTGGGGGGGACACTCGCACAATGCGTTCAGTGATTTGTGCCCGATACGAAGGAAGTGGGACGCATTCGCAAGAGCATCAATAGCTTATTGCTAAAGTTGTCGATGCCCCCACTTCCGGGTATTATAGAGAGATGACCAATTTGACACTGCTAGATTACAGACGCATTGAGAGAACCACTGGGGTTGGCTCAATGGAGAATGGTAATTGGAGTCACTTTCGTAAGAAAGTGGCTGTACTTATACTGGACCGTGAGTCAACTCTAGTGGAACCAAGAAGCGGTGTCGAGCTGGTTGACAATCTATCTCACAGACATTTATTTTTTTAAATAAAATATTTGGTTTTTAACTGTGATAAAACTGTGATATACAATTATATAATGAGTATATATCATAGAAATAAACTTATGTCCAATTAATGTAAAAGAAACCAAGTGACAGAAATAGTTAGTTAGGAATAGTTAATATTAGGGACAATAACATTTATAATAGTAAAATCTTTAAAATAAATTTTCAAAAAGCATTAACAATTAAATCAAAAGTCACAGAAACGGATATATAAATTTAGTCAGAGCATATTTAGTAAAAAGTAGTAAGTAAAAAAAAGTAGTAAGAACAGAATAGAATTTATTTCAAGCTATTGTAGTTTTAAAAACATAATTACCTATGTCAAAATTAATCGCACAATAGAGCGTGGTCTCTTCGGCCTCCAACAAAAAAGTCGCCAAAAAAGTAAGTTAAGTTTTCATACAAACTATATATCTAGCACATAAAGTGCCATTAATTATTTCATAGAAGGTTTTATGTGGTAGGTAAATGTGTGGCGGCGCAGTGCAACGCGACGTTCTTCAGCATCTCGGCGTCGTCGCTCACGTCCAAGTGGATCGGAGACGGAGAGAAGATGGTGCGCGCGCTCTTCGCCGTCGCCAGGTGCCACCAGCCCGCTGTTAGTATTGACAGGTCTTTATTTCGTCAACGTAAAGAATCACTTATGACAGTAGCGCCATTGTTTCATGCTATATTACTACTGTGTTATTGTGTCTGCCCCTTCTCCCTGCCTCTTTAGATGAGAAAGGGATTCATTAAAACACTAATGATGTTTCAGGTAATATTCATAGATGAGATAGATTCTCTGCTAACTCAGCGGAGCGACACTGAGCATGAAGCTACCAGGAGGATCAAGACAGAGTTCTTGGTGCAGTTCGACGGCGCAGCGACCGGTAAACTATAATAATACGTTGTAACTTAGTATTTTATTAGGTATTTCAAGCGATCTACGATTAATGGATTGAGATTTTAGGTTCTGGCCAAACAAGCGAGTCCCGAGCGTAATGCAGGACGAGATTCGCTCGGGCCGATTAGGTCAACTAACTTGTATGGAGGACATGGAGGTGTTCAAAGGTTCAAACTGGCGCGGACAGAAGCGTGATTTGACTCGTCACGTGTCCCGCATAGGATTCGCCTCATGTGGCCAGAGCTTTCACATGAAAATCATTGTCATAATGGACTTGCCCTAAGTATTGCCCAAACCGATCTGCCCACATCCAATATAAACTCATTGCCATAATAATCATAATCGTGCCTTAGCCACACGTTTTGAAGAGTTTTCTGATAATCCCTCAATGAAAGTCAATTAACTCAGCCTATCGCAGTCCACTGCTGGACATAGGCCTCTCCCAGGCTGCGCCACAACACTCCGTCCTGCCATGTCCCGCAACTTTATTGTTCATCATAAATAATTAACGTTTTAGCCGAAGAAGATCGTCTGTTGATAGTGGGCGCAACCAATCGTCCTCAAGAGTTGGACGAGGCAGCGCGCAGGCGCCTCGTCAAACGACTGTACATACCACTGCCTGATGCCGACGTGAGTTTATTATGATGCGAAGCCCCTGTAGTTAGTAGCCATTGACGATATCTATGTAGAACCTAGAATGTATTAACCAACTTATAAAAGGGATGATATTTTTATTTCTAATACAGTAGATAAGTAATTATCATATTCTTCGTTCAGGAATACGTTTTCTAGTTTCACCAACACTTCTTTTAATAATAATACCAGCTTGTAACTGTTCTACTGCAGGCCAAAGGCCTCTTGTCATACAGAGAAGTCACAACCACAAATCACCACGTTTGCTCAAGACAAATTGGTGATTTCTGACTTATTTTACAGGCTTATTTATTTTTCAGGCGCGCAATCAGATTATAACTAATCTTCTCGCAAATGAAGGCAACGACTTGACACCACAGCACATATCAGAGATAGCGAACCTGACCGACGGATACTCGGGCGCAGACATGAAGTCTCTGTGCTCGGAGGCCGCCATGGGGCCCATACGCTCCGTGCCGCTCTCGCAAATCGTCAGCATAGATAGGAATAAGGTAGATATGAAAAAGTGTAGGAAGCCTAAAGGCCTATTCATTTATAAGCGATATCGCTGTCGCGCTCGGTAGCGAGATCCATCTATATTACTATACTCTTTGAGCGAGATCTTGCGCCTTCTGAATTAGTGACTTTGGACCAGTATCGCTACTAAGCGCGACAACGATATCGCTTATATCTGAATAAGCCTTAAAATTCCAGTTTGGGCATGACTCCCATGGCTTGGGACCTTAACACAGTGCACTAATACTACAGATATACAAAGTGTAGGTATGTCTGTAAAAAAATATAAATATATTGTATATATACATCCGAATGACAACCTCCTCCTTTTTTTGAAGTCTCAAAGAAGAATCAAAGGTTTGAAACCTATCATTAGTGTGACAAGTTAATATTTTTTTAATTGGTTTCAGGTGCGCCCCGTTTGTATACAAGATTTTGTGAATGCCTTACAAAGAGTGAGGCCAAGCGTGTCGCAAGATGACCTAGGACAGTATGTGAAGTGGAACACAACTTATGGCCAAGGATTTTAATAAATTATTCATTTCATTCTTTTTATTTTATTGAAACCTATCCCCATATTTCCTGTGCATCCCAGCCTACGCAGCCTAAGTCCGACATGGAATACAAATAAATATATGAATATGACATAGTCATAGCTCTTTATGAACGTTAAGAAAAAGAGAACAACTATAAAATCTTGGTGTGATCCTTTCAAGACTACTATTTGTCATGCAAAAGTGTGCAAAAGAAATTTTACGTCTGCCGCATACTGTTGATTTGAAAGTAATTGGACCGACACCGACAGAAACCTTTCGTCTGTCTATGCCTGTGACTCGTAGAACTCCTTTTTAGTTGCTATACTCTATGCGTAGAACAGAGGATAGTATAGTACTCTGTCTACACCGTGACTGAATCTCTGAATAAGTACCTAATTCCCATTAATTTTTTCCTATCTCAATGGGAATCCCTACCTCTATTTATGGACTGAATTGCTAGCTGTCATGATGACAGTAGTATAATATTGTAAATGTCAAGAATCAGCAATCCAGCTGTGCAGTGTTTTGGACTTTTGGCGCGTACAGACTCGGATCTAAATAAAGTAACAAAAATCATTAAAAATATTCGGGGTGCTTTGTTAAAAGTACCTATAATCAATGAAATAAACAAATTTCTATAAAATGCCATAACGTAAACTCAAAATGGATCAAGATAATCGTGTTGTAGTGCTCATAGACATGGACTGTTTTTATTGCCAAGTAGAAGAGAAACTGAACCCGGAGTTAAGAGGAAAACCTATTGCCGTAGTGCAGTATAATCCCTGGAAGGGCGGAGGGTAAGTGACGTACAAAAATAGGTAACAATTACCATGTAGCTTACAATTGCATTCTTGTCGTATTTGAATGCTGTTTTACAACTCCTATTACCATTTTGTCAGGATCATAGCCGTAAACTACGTTGCTAGAGCTCAAGGCGTTGGCCGCCACATGCGAGGAGATGAGGCCAAAGAGAAGTGCCCTGATATAGAGCTACCAGTTGTACCATGCCTTAGGGGTAAAGCGGATATTTCTAAGTAAGTAAATTCTTCAATCAATAATCTAAGTTCAATAGTCTTATTATTATTTTCGTAGATGTCTATAAACTAGCACTACTACACAGTATTTTCAATTACTTTTCTACTATTTTCTTTCCTCATTTAGCTTACAAAAGCTAACTACTTACTAACTTCAAGGCCAAGAAATAGTTTTTGTAATACCACTATGGCTTAATGTTGTCACCACATTTACATAAGTGTGTTCTTAATAAATTGTATTAGAGTTGCCGTTAGGTTTATTTTATTAATAGGTGAGATGTCCGGTAATGAACTCATAATATTTCTATTTCAGGTATAGAGAAGCGGGCAAAGAAGTAGCGAGAGTGTTACAGAAGTTCACACCACTCCTGGAGAGAGCTTCAATTGATGAAGCTTATCTGGACATCACTGCTCCTGTTAGTGTCAATATACTTTTAATCTTTCCCTAGAGTGGATCATATAATACCCTGGTTTACTTACTATACCTATGACAACATTCTTGCTATATAGTAAAACAAGAACAAACATGTTTCATGACTTCACCTGCTATGCAGTGTTTTAAAGATTGCACAAATTTTGTATTCCAGGTGCAAGAGAGACTAAAGACCCTGAATGTGAACACAGTTCACACAGATATGATGCCAAACACCTTTGCCCTGGGTTATGATTACGTAGATGAGTTCCTAGCAGATGTACACACATGTGGCATAGAGAACATTGAGTTTGACTATGAACATGCCAAGCAGTTGCTTATAGGTGCCGTCATAGTCAGTGAGATTAGGGCTGCTGTTTATGAAGAAACCGGTAAGGTTAAAATGACAACAAAAAAAGTCAAATTCACATACTAACAGTCTCAAATTGCTGTGAATTTAAAAAGCAATGGTTCATATGTTTTTGACTTAATCAATCTTGGTGTTGTTGCTGGTTGCAGGTTACAGATGTTCAGCTGGCATAGCTCACAACAAAATATTAGCTAAACTAGTGTGTGGCATGAACAAGCCCAACAAGCAAACAGTTCTACCAAAACATTGTATTGATATACTGTACAGGTAAATTTCTTGGTGTTTATAAAAGTTGCGACTGAGATACCGAAGGCGAAGGCGACAGGTGCAGGCTTGTTGCGTGACTTCACTCCTTGGTGACTTCAGCATCACCCAATAGATTTAACGAAACTAAATGAAACCAATCAAATTTACAGATCTGCTAAGTATTTACTTAAAATATCTGACTTTCAGCACATTGCCATTGAAAAAAGTAAAACACCTTGGAGGAAAGTTTGGGTCTACTGTTTGTGAAATGTTGAATATCCAAAAAATGGGTGAGCTTCAGAAGTTCACTGAAAAAGATCTACAAGCAAGATTTGATGAAAAAAATGGGTAGGTATGCTGAATGGAATTTGTATTCTTATTGACGACTTATTCTATCTTTCGATAAATATGTAATTAATTTTATAGAACATGGCTATACAATATCGCGCGAGGTATCGACTTGGAACCAGTACAAGCTAGATTTAACCCTAAGAGTATTGGATGCTGCAAACAATTCCGAGGGAAGGCTGCTCTCCTTGACTTGGAGAGCGTTCGGAAGTGGCTCAAAGACCTCGGCGATGAAATAGACGATAGACTAGATCAGGACGCGTTAGAAAATAACAGAACGCCGAAACAAATGGTCCTTAGTTACTCTACGCAGCTTCCTAATGGTCGAGATAGCAGCAGTTCTCGTTCTTATAATTTTGTGGCTGATGACGAACTATGCGGTGAATTATTTTCAAGCAAAGCTTTAGAACTTCTCTTAGAAAGTTCTGAAGGAGCCAAAGAAAAAGGTAAGTTTTGCAGATTTAATGTCAGTGCATAGATCTATGGTGATTACTTTATCAGCACTTGGCATGTGCTGATTAGGGCGTAGGTATTCTAAAAGTCGCGCGGGTGCACACTCGAGTGTCTGTATTGAATAATAGTATGAGCAGCAATAATTTGCGTGTGGCGTGTTTTCAAACACGCGGCCGGCGGTGGGAGCACGCGGTGGACTTGCTTCTCCAAATCAGTTGAGTGGGTCACACGCGTGACGCTTTGGAACTCTACTTAGTAACTTTTCACGAACGGGGAGATCCGTCCTAGACTGACTATGTCGCCGACGTTTTTTTCCTATATAATAAATTATTGGCAGTTTACCCGATACAAAGCTACATGTTCGAGGCCAAAATTGTTCTAGCGGAGCTGCACGAGGCGGGCCCACGGTCCCAGGCCCACGTCGGACACCCGTCGTATCTATACACTTGACATTATTCAAAAGTGATTTACTCCTCTATTTTTTAATGAAATTTATGTCACTACGAACATAGTACCCATTTTCGAACCCATAGGTTGGTTGCAACGTGTCGTATTTCATTGTTGTTTTCGTTATTTCACGCAAAAATCGCTATTGAAAGTTTCTAAGTGTTGACATATTAATGCTCGTGACTGTACACCCCTATTGTTTACCATCTAAAACAATTTGTTTTTCCAGATAGTGAAGGCAACAGGAGATTGAAAGCTCCAATAAAATTCCTAGGAATAAGTGTTGGAAAGTTTGAAGATCATACAGAAGTAAAGAAGACTAAGAAAATATTAGATTATTTTTGTGCTGGATCATCTAAAGATATTGCAGATAAGACTAAAGACAGTATTAAACAAGAAAAAGCTAACAGTGAACAGCCTGATGTGAAGAGTAAAACTACTACTAAGAATGATGGCAAAGATTACATCATGAAAAAATTCTTCCAAGTGTGTGAAAAACCTCAAATGAGCGAATCTCAATCTTTATCAAAGCAGAACCTTGATCAAAGCAATAAAACAAACGACACGGTTATTATAGAATCTAGTTTAGATAAGCAGGAGTCATTTTTTGCAAAAATATTGAATCAAAACAAGAAGGATCCCAGTGTGAGTAAAATACAAGATTCAGAACTGGATGTCCAGAAAACACGGACAACGACGCCCGTTTGTGACGTGGTCACGTTTGGGGAGGATAGTAATGAGACATATTATTCAGGATCAACAATTGTTGACGAAATAAACAACAGCGTGGCGCTGTTCGAAGACGATCCGCAGGACGTTGCTCGTGTTACTAGTATAAGAGAGTTACTGAGCAGCTCCAGAAGAGGAAAAGAAGATGGCTCTGACACTGTTTCAGAACCAGAACAAAATACCGATGCTGCACCTGCCATTCCCCAAAATGAACCACCACAGGTTGAGACGTTTAACTGTCCTGAATGTAGCAAATCAATACCAATGGATGAGGTCGCCGAACATTCAGATTACCATCTTGCTTTGAAGTTGAGAGAAGAGGAGAGGCAACAGGTTCGCAGAGAAATAAAAGAAAAGAATAATATCGTAAAAACTAAATACAATGAGGAGACAAAGAAGAAGAAGCAACCAGAACAACAAAACAATTCAAGAAATGAAACTACATCATCCATTGCTAGCTTTTTAGTAAAAATCGATGAGAATGTTCCAACAGAGACCTGCTCAGAATGTGGTAAAAAAGTTCCCCTGGAAAAATATGGAGAGCATCTAGATTTCCATGAAGCACAGAAGTTGAACAGAGAATTAAATAAGAAAACAAATCCCTCGTTTACGGGAAATAATGTAAAAAGAAAACGGAAATCGAATTCCCCAGTAAAGAAGAATAAAATTCCGTGTAGACCTATTGACTCTTTCTTTAGATAATGACTTAATATTAAATGAAATGGAAACACAGTTTTGCTGTTTTAAAGGTGTATATTTTAGTGTTAAAAAGATTTACACAGCGTAGATCTCATTCTGGATCTTTCTCCAGGCGTCAAGGGGTCCGTGCTCGGGGCGGTACTTGACGTTGCAGCCGTCGTTGGCGAGGCGGCCGTCCTCACGCAGCTTCTCAAACTCCTCACGCTCGTACTTGGTGAAGCCCCATTTCTTGGAGACGTAGATCTGAAATAATATATCGTCAAATCAGAACCAAACCTTACTTGCAGGTGTAAGTGGTCCAAGTATGTTTTAATTGACGGCCCAAGATTTACATAAAAATGTTTATTTTGTGGTTTTGAAAAATCAAGAATTATCTGCTAAGTCAGGGCAAAAGCAGTCTATTTCCACTATTTTTTCCAGGCTTTTGCCAGCTAGGACTTACAATAGGGCCTCTTAGTATGCAAGTTGCCTTCCCTGAAAAAGAAAATGTACATGGACACAATATGAGAATAGCATACCTTCTGGCGACCGGGGAACTTGAACTTGGCACGACGCAGAGCTTCGATGACCTGAGCCTTCCAACGGTCGCTGGAGCGCACGGACATGATGGGTTGTCCGATGCGCACACGCGCTACGGTACCTTGCGGCTTGCCGAAGGCACCTCTCATCCCAGTCTGGAGCCTGAAGAGGAAAGGTTTTTCATTGTTATAATTTATTTCATCTAGTAGCATTTATAGCAGGAATACACGTAAAAATTGTCGAGGTCAACAGGTCCATTCCGGTATTAATAAAAAAAAATTCATTTAAAGAAGTCCATGGGGCACACTAAGACATTTATGAAATAATAAAGGCATGACAAGAGTTTCTGTTTAGCTGCTTTATAGGCATGTCACTACAATAATTAATTAAATACTGATAACAACAGTTCAAGACATAACGTAGCATAAGTATAAAGTCATCTTGCTTTATCATAGGGGACATTTTATTATTTGCAAGTCACAGTGAGGATGTGCTTATGACCTATGAGTAATACTACAGGATAACAAGATTGGCACACTATTACTGGTTGAATATCACAATATTGTGCAACCATGACTTTAATATTTTGTTTATCACTGTTTACTTATACAATTACCGTCTTATTACAAAACGAAACCTAACTTTAGTTCTAGCCTAAACTATTGAGCCAGTACTTGTATTTCGAACTTTATTTCGATTTCGGCAAAGTTCTAAATACTAAAATGACAACTCAGCACTGAACTAAGCTGTCATTTTTGTATAAAGAACTGCATTTCTCATTTTCTTTTGGTTGGGTTCTTAATTCAATAACTGGGTCAGTGGTTTAAACCGAAAGAAAAACCTTGTTTTGTAATAAGGGGGTTAAATTTGATGAATCATGGCTGTATCTTTGACGGTTGTTACGGGTAGCCAGTAGCACAAAATGTCTGACAACCAGTCTTACCAAGAGGTATGATGTTACCCAGTAACTGGGTAGCAGAGTTCAGAAAGGCAGTCACTCCATGTAAAATACTGGTATTACGCTGGATCCAGTTAAGACTGGAAGCCAACCCCAACAAAATTGGGAAAATGCTTGTCAGATTGATTGAGGAACCAGTTGAGGTTTAGTAAGAAACTGATGGATGTTTTCTAATGTTATTTAATTTGAAAAATTTGGGGTTGAAACACTATTACATTTTCGGGACATCGTCAAGCGGTTGGTTGACTCAGACTCTTCACATGACAGAGGGTTGGCCTATTTTTAGCCCAAAGAATCAACATTTCATCCAACGTGGTAATGCTGCCAGCCTATTGGGCACTTATCTCATTGACAGTGATGCGGACAAATTTTTTGATGCCCAATGAGCTCTTGCCATTTTCTTTATTTTTTTTATTATATATTTGTATATAATATATATATATAATTATATATTTAGTGTTAGCTTGTAAAAATAGTAATTTGATAAAAGAAGTTTGTTTTTTATTAATTACATTAAATTGTATTCGAAAACATCCATCGGTTTTTTATCTCCTTTGGTGACTGTATATAAAAAAACCTGCCATGGTTCAACAGCAGTATTGTACCAATTCACCACATTTTACGTTCACTGTGGACTGCAATTATTAGTCTAATTGGGCGTAAGGCAGTAGGACTTTGAAGGGTTTGCCACCATCAGGGTAAGACTAAACTGGCCAGTTTTCTGTTCAAAATACTGACATACAACATTGAACAGTGTTTGTACAAAACTTAAAAAAACTTCCTAAATTAAGCATTATATTATAACCTAACTTCATCATGACACCATCATGTCAGTTAATTATTGTCCTTTTCTATTGTATTTTTTATATTATATATTCAGTTTTTGTTTTATGATACTTTTTAATAAATAGTACTTCTGTAGCATTTAAAAACACAGTTCTGACTTCAGTGTAGGACATTATTAGGTTACTATTTACAAGACAACAAACCAAATTTATGGGTTATTCCCACATGTGGATAATAGAATAACTAAATTCTATAACATGCAACACTGGGAGTGGATTAACATTACCTGTAGTGTATTTAATCTATCTAACATAGTAAAACTGCATTACATTACTTCAGCATGCAATTTTAGAAAGTTAAAGTAAGTTTTTGTAACTTTGGCAAAAGGAATATTTATGTAATATTAAGGATGCTTACCTGTCAGCTCCAGCGCACGATAACATTTTGTTGATGCGGATAACATGGAATGGATGCAGCCTCATACGGATGTGGAACTGATCCTTGCCGCAGTTCTTGACGAGGTACTTGTTGCAGCAAATACGGCCTGCTTCCAGCGCCTCAGAGCTCAACTGCTCGTACTCGTCAGACACCAGGTGCACGCATAGCGGGAAGTCGTCCACCGTCGCCTTTTTCTTACCCAAGTCGAAAATACGGATCTTGGGGTCGGGGACACCACGACAGAACCGTGACTTAGGGTACGGTTTGTTTTTACAATACCGATAACTGAAAAACACATTTCACTCGTTAAAGTTTGTCCAAATAATGATCATAACACAACTTTTAAGGTTGTAAATTATTTACCATCTCGCTGGCCGGCGCCCCATTGTGATCTGAAATAAATCAAAAATTAAACTTAGTGAGTATTACACTACACGTCTTTATAAATTCACAGAATAATATTCATCACTTTTCAAGATTACATTAGATTTTATAATAAATAATTATCAGCACCTTCACAAAGTGACACCACTTCCACGAAAAGACAGACGGAAGTTGGTTTGACGTTGACGTAGACTTTGTTTTTTTTAGTGTGGCGAGCTCAAAAAAATATTTAAGAAAATATCACCTTAAAACAAAACCCCTCCAAAAAGTGCCTAAATTTTGATTCTTGCTTTTGATAGGGCTATTTTTTTTGCCATTTTGTATTAGTTTAAAGCCTGCTTCCTTACTTCTTTTTGTCGTACTTATTATTAAAACTGTGGTGGAGGTGCCAACTCTAGCGCATACGCTGAGGCGGCTGAGGTCAATCATCAATAATTCATCATTATTAAACGCCGTCAAGTGTGGTAGAATTTGCCTGTCAAGATTAAATCCTGTTTTAAAAAATCTTATTAAAGATTCAAGTATAATTTAACATCACGCCTGTTATCACTAATTGTGTTTAAGTCCCACGTAATAAAGTACCCAGCAACAAATCTAGACTCCGGGATGCTACTGAGAAATTCCTGATAGAAAAACCCAATTACACTTTGCCCGACCATCAAATGGCTTTAATTAAACTAGTTTTAAGTAGTGCTCTGTGACTACTTACATACTTTCTACATGCCTTTTTTTTTTTTGCGGATGGGAAATCCTCAAATGACCCCCCCTCCCGCTCTGAGTGGAGCGGAAGGGAGTGTCAGACTCTTACTGACTAAAACCCACCCGTGTTCCTTCCTTAGCCCTTTCTGTTCCAGGGCAGCGGTAACCCTTTCGGACGATCCCGCTACCCTGGCAGGCTTCGGCCCTTCATACATGCCTTGAGTAAAGTTCTATAATACAGTTTCTTTTCCGCCATGGCGCCCTGTTCAACCAACTCTTAGGCCAGTGTACACACATGTTTTTTGCTGTGAAAAAAAAAAAAACTATGGTTGATTCACCGTGCTTGCTTAGGCACGGTCGTCAGTGTCGTATGGATCACTATGGAAGCTTCTTGAAATGTTGACAGACATGGCATGGCGCCGTCGCCGTATGTTTCGTCCGGTTGTTTGGTGTGCTATATACAAGCTCAGACAATAAAATTATTTTACGGTGCGGCTTGCGCGGCGTACCGAAGGGTCCGTAGGAAACTATGCCGTGTATGTACAACAAGCCTTATTCTTGTTATAAGTGTTTCCGAACTTTAAGGATAATTTTGGTGTTTATTCCCATTTCCGGTAGTTTCTAGACGATTTTTAAAATGTCAAAACTTTGATGAAAAATGTCAGCTGTATTAGAACAAAACAGACGTATTTTTGCGTAAAATAAATCATAAATTGAGAGTATTATATTAAGTGATTGTTCAAAATGGGTGCTTTAACGAGTAGGCAAAACGCTGGTGTCGAAGAAGCGGATGTAGTGTCTAATCATGCTTATAAATATCCGCCTAGATCAGGTAAATGGGCCTTCTCTAATTCGATTACCTATTTATTGTGGTGTCGTATTCAATAATCCTGATCCATTGTCATTATAAATATTTATTTTTATTAAGTAGTTTGTTTAGATAACTTGAGCAATGCAAATACGTGGATTTCTTGATTGGTTTAACTTACTATGACTGACAGTGAGAATCAGTGTCCAATTTTGTCGTGTAGTTAGATCGATTTCTTAAATGAATAATCTTGAATCGTGTGATAAATTTGAGTACACTGTAAATAATTATTTAATTCGGTTATCAAATGACATCTTGATACAGACAGTTTATTGAATAAATACTACCCTTATATTTTCACATTCTAATTTCTAAGTAAGTTAATGCTATATGGAACATTTAGAAACTGATGATGCAGGTAATTACTTCGGGAGCCACTTCATCATGGGTGGCGAGAGATTTGACACGCCTCAACCGGAAGCATATTTATTTGGAGAAAATGCAGATTTGAACTTCCTTGGCAGCAGACCCACACCTGTAAGTATAATTATATTAAACTTAAATAATTTATTCAAGCCATCAAAGTTTTATGATATTTTGAAATGATTAAAGTGCTAAATGTGTGAATAAACGAAAGGAAAGGAATCAACATAAGATATTTTTAAACTTTTTAGAATATCCTAAACACGCTGGCACTTAGAATGTCAGTGACACAAGGTACCCTGGGTGTTTTTGAGATAAATAAGAATGTAAGTCTACTAAGGTCATCTAACTAAAGAACTTGTTCATTAAAAAGATTTATTTACCTGATTCTGAAACTTACAAGGAAAATTGAATTGAATTACTTCATGATTAAGCCAATAGGAATAAATCTATGTATTGTTCTGTCATTACCTGATTTATCACAATTAAATTAATAACAATTGACATGTCCCCAGTTCCCGTACCCCCCGCCACAGTCTAATGAGCCTACTAAAACATTAAAAAGTCTAGTAAATATACGTAAGGAGTCTTTACGTTTCGTACGCTGTCCTGAGCCCGTGGGCAAGTTGGCAGAGAACAAGATTGGAGATGGCATGATCAAGTCTGTGGACAATAATGGCAAAGGGACATATTACAATATTGAGTTCACGTTTGATTGTGATGCAAGATGTGCTATCACTGTATTCTACTTTTGTACTGAAGAAGTCACTCCCACTGGCGTTGTGTAAGTACCATTTTAATTATTTTGTTTTGCTACAACTGAGCTATAGAAACTGTCAGTATGTTTGTCTTGGCTTCATTTTAACACTTTACGGGACACTAAAGGCCCGCAGACATAACAACAATCATTTTCTATTGTGTATCATTCAGTGTCCTTCAATGGTGATGTGACCTTGTGTGCATAACACTTTATTGTCATTAAAATACATTGAAATTTTTTAAACATGACAGTAAAGCAATTTATCTGTACAACCATCAGATGATTCATAAGTTCATAACTTTGAAGTCAGTTTAACAACAACACAAGTGAAATCATAACATCCATAAAACATCTAAAGCTATTTTAATGATAGCTACAATAATCAGATAGTGGGCTAAAGTCTATACCTTTGTGGTGTTTTTACTTGTGTATAGAACTTTCATAAATAAATAAAGTCCAAGAAAACTGAATGTTTACTTGATGAATATTTCTTGCCTTTTCCACCACAGTTACTACCCGCGTGACCCTGCAATGAACTCCCAGACGTACCACTACAAGAAAGGCGCAAACCAGCAGTTTTGTCAAATTTCACATGTGTTTGACCCTTCTAAACACCCTGAAGAGGATCTGGTGTATAACGCGGACAGGGAGATCATCCCTATCGCTATATACTGCGTCGTGGATGAGGGGCAGGAAGGTAGGCATCAAATCTCATTCTTCATGAAGTGATTTCCATTCTCTCTAAATAAATAAATACGTGTGTACCTACACATTTTATACAATTTCTTTATCATAATCTATTGACTAAAGATTAGCATGAAACATTGCAGAAGTATAACCGCAGATTCGTTAAGCAAAAAGTGCGCCTATTATTTTATTCAATTAGTTTCCAGTTTATCATCAGTTGCACTTTAGAATTGATTATGTTACTGTGTTAAAATGAGATTTTAATCGGAATCACGCGGGCGTCTGTTTGCCATTAAAATTAAATTGCAGTGCCGACTGCCGGTTGACGTGATACAGGTGAGGTCAACGACAACCGGTGTCCGTTTCTTCTCGTCAACGTGTAGGTATTCAATTATTTACCATCTTGTTGCACCGGCACTCTGTTCCCCTAGTATTAAATTAAGTGGATCCACGTTACGTCAAGATGACGCGATAATGGTGGCTATACATACAGCTATACTACTTCGTCCGATGTAGGTATACTAGACTGCCTGTTATTGTAGGTACAGACGCCAGCAGGTCAAGCTAACCGAAACTACCAAATTTTCCCAATAAATCTTGAGACTTAATACTTTAGCGATAAAGTTGAAAATCTATTAAAGAAATTTGACAAATTGTAGTAGCTTGATTTGCTGGGGTCTGTACAATACACTGTATATTCGCGTATAATAAAGAATACCTGGCACTATCTATCAAGTTACGTTGTTAATATCAATCTTCTGATATCGGAAAAATAAAGAATTGGAAGAAGCTAATAAGTACTAGTACCGGCTGACCTACTGAACTCTACTAGGTATTTACTTGCGTGAGGTTTTAGAAGACATTACATGAGTGGCTCGCGATACATGTTGGATATCGCACTGCGCCACTTAAATCACGGTCGGCACGAGGCGAGACGTTTTGAATGCACAATTGTCTCTTATTAACCCATGAGTCACATCCGTGTCTTACCTTGCGCGCGAATCAAAAGCTACCATTTCAAATTAATATATACACGCCCTTTTCCCATGGGCTTAGGCAGAAACTTCAGATCGCTAACTGCTTCGATCGGTACATATTCCTTTTGCTTCGTTTACATTATGTATCAGTGTATCTGATCATACAAGCACGCATTTCAAAATGATCAACGCTTTGAACATTGTAACATTGTTTTTTTTTTCCAGCTGAAATAAGGCAGTCCCACACGACGATAGCGGTGGTGGAGAAGCACTCGGACGGCACCTACGTGCTGAAGGCGCTCAAACAGAAACTGTTCGTGGACGGCCTGTGCTACCTGCTGCAGGAGATATACGGCATTGAGAACAAGAACCTCGACACCAAGGTAAGTAGCTGCCGTAATGTGTTAGGTGGAGTATACAGTGCAACTAATACAAGTATTATGGAACAGGTCCTTAGCTAAAACTAACATAACCAAAACAAACTGGCGAAATGTGGGTGTACTAAATATCTCTTCCTCATCCTTCGGGGATTTCGGCGTGATGTTGTGTTTGTAAAACCTATAGGACAAATCCTTAATTTTTTTTTTTAATTGTCCGAAATCAAAATTAAGAGCCAAATCTCGGTAGAACTTCGTACTTGTTCAACAGGAGGTTCCCAAATCAATTTACATAAATACCGAATTAAAATTACTTCTACACAAACAGCCGAGTTCAGACGAAGAAACCGAAGACGGTGGCTCAGAATGCGTGATCTGCATGTGCGACGTACGGGACACGTTGATCTTGCCGTGCCGCCACCTTTGCCTGTGCAACTCGTGCGCCGACTCGCTGCGCTACCAAGCCAACAACTGCCCCATATGCCGCGCGCCCTTCCGCGCGTTGCTGCAGATACGAGCCTTGCAGCGGAGAGCTGATAACGCACCCGCTCTTCCTGCTGCGGCCAATGATGTAAGTCACATTTTGAAATCTCATATTAACCCTAATACAAAAACTTAATTGTAACTGCACACAATATGCGTTAATGCAAAATAAACCCTATTTCTACTGGGTTAAAGTTAAATAATGAGGATATTTTGTACAATACGCCATATAAAAATGTACAATTTCTGTTAGTTATTATGAATTAACTATATGTTTATTTATTTATTTTGTGAACATAGGTGATTACAGGTGTTTTTCAATATAAAATGTCAAGTGCACAAACCATGTTCGGCCGATAGGCATAAAAAATCCGAGTTAAAGTTATAGTAAACTTGTTTATAAAAATTAAAACAAAAAAAAAAAAGAATTCATGCAGTTTTAAACAAATTAACAATGTCAAAAAACATAAATTATTAGGCATGTCAAGTTATAAATTTGTCATAATAATGTAAGGAAAATGTCATGAAAAATACACAATGTCAATAGGTTTCAAAAACACAGATATTTATAAATTACAAAAATAAATAGAAATTCTTCAAAATTTGTCATCCAAATACTCCTTGATTGAATATACCTTGTCATTTAGTAGCTTATAGAGCTCGCTTTTGAACTCATTATTATTCTTACAATTTCTAATATGACAAGGTAGTTTGTTATTTAATTTCGGTGCCATTGCATAGACACTTTTATAAGCAATAGCAGATTTGGTGATTATTGTTTTCAACTTATCTGCTGTTTTATTGCGGTGTTTTTAAAACATAAAAGAGAAGTTTTTTTTTTAAATGTAAGGATCTTTTTCAAAAGCAGATGTTAATAGTAATGTAATGTTCATACAGGGCAGCACAGAGAACATCCCAGCAGGCTACGAGCCGGTGTCACTCCTGGAGGCGCTCAACGGGCCGCACCCCGCGCGCGCGCTGCCCGCGCCGCGGCCCGCGCCCGCCATCGCCAGCCCCGACACCGATACTGCTTCACAGGTATAGTTACACCACTTTTCATACACTATACATAAATAGATAAACTATTATTTTATTGAATGCAAACACAAAATCAATAGCACAACACAAAAGCACAATTAAATGATAATAAATTACATGAATATAAATAAAAAACAAAGTGCCAATAAACAAAAATAAAACTATGTCTGAGTGAGACACCACACAACTATACTCAATACCACACATTACAAATATTAATGTTTTAAAATGTTTACTTTTGGCACAGAGTAGTGAACAAATGGAGTACTACTACGTCAGTCCGACGTAAAAATTAATGATCTCTGTATATATATTTTTTAATGTTATATTCTATTTTCTAGGCAGCAGAAATCTTGAACCGCTGCAACTTGGAGCGCAGTTCGTCCACGAGCCTGGGCAGCAGCGGCAGCAGGAAGGCCAAGAGTGGCTCCAAGGATGACGTCAAGAGTGTGCGCGACAGATCCGCAGCGCAAACTGTCACACCTGAGGTATTTATTTTTTATTTTTATTTTAAAGAAAGCTTACAGACTAATAAAAAATTAAATATCATGCATAAGTAGGGACACTTGCTAATTACAAGCTTCCACATGTATGTAGTGATTTGAGATAGATTGCTACAAGGATCTTTTCGCGCCTGAATTAAATTGATGCGGGAGCTTTGTTGGTGAACATTTGTGAAATTGCGGCATTAGTTCTGATTTTAGCCACGCGCCAAAATAACCTTGTAACGTTGTAAATGTCCTTGGTTTGAAAGTGGAAGCTACGGTATTTCTTACTATTCCACTATTCATTCTGGTGGTTTTCGTTGCGAGTACAAAGACAGTAGAATAATTTCCGTAAGCTTACACGCAGTCCGCGTGTAAGCTTCTTGTGTCAGTGCTGTTTTAATTGGCCGCTAGTGTAGATTCTGGCTTACAGGAGTGGCAGAGGAAAGGAAGAGTGTACAGAAAATAAATCGTTTTTCTTCTGTTCTTTACTCGTACTTAGCGTAATGCAAAATCATTAAGTTTTGACATAACATACATAATAAATGTTGTGTATATGTGCAGTTCCGGATGTCAGTTCTGCTGGCTCGCGAGGAAGAAGCCAAGCGCGCAGAGGAGAAGGCGGCCGCCGCCAACAGTCCGCTGCTCTACAACCACAAAATCGTCAACGGAGACAAGCTCTCTAAGGTACCAATGTGTTTTGCGGCACACGAATACACACAAATAGTTTTCATTAATGGGCATCAAAATAAAATGACCCGTTTTAGATATGTGTGTAATCAAAATTAATGAAATACCTAATTATGTTATTTGTTATGATTAATTTCTTGTTTACAGTCCTCTCTAAGCCTCGAATACCCTGGCGACATGGAATCCGTGCAAGAGGCATCGGGTTCTGACGATGAGGCTCGTGCGACGCACCCGGAACCCGACAGCGACGCCGAGCGACTGTCACCGCTGCTCACACACCCTACTGCTAACGGGGTGAGAATACTTGACCAGGTTTGAAATAATAATCATGCCGCCATCTACCTAGACGACGACGCAACGTACTTATTTTCATGGGTTATTCGCACTGTCCTTGAAATCCATTTTGGGAACTTGACTATAATTTCTTACCTTTTTATTAATTGGTTATGCAGACGGTATCAAGCCTAGGCAGCGGGTCCCCGGGCACGATGCGCGCTGTGAGCTCTGCGCTGCGTCTGTCCGCGCCCGCACTCGCGCACATCGACGACACCGACACGGACGAGCCCGACCACAAGCACAACTGTCAGTATGCCAGTCAGACATACGCTCACACATACACATACATACAATAACAAACACACGGTGAGCTCTAAGTTGCGCCTTTCCGCGCCCGCGTGGCGGGCATCGACGAGCCTGGCACGTCACTGTGCCAGTCACCCACTCAAATATACACCAACACATACAGACATACGTACAATAACAAACACACATATTTTTTCTGTCACGGAATAATGGTTTGCTAATGTGCAAGCCACTAACTGCAAATATATTTTCAACCTTTTGCATGGGACTTTAAAATTATTAGTGAAATGCGGGTGTGACTATTATACACCTCTGCATCCCCCTATCGGGAAATACAGGCGTGATATTATGTATAAATAAGATCTATGCATTAACATATATAAAGACATTTCGTCTTTGTCACTTTCACTTCCGCCTTGTCGTTGCATATTGGCACTCCATCTGTACACTACTCCGTGTCCACCAACACAACAACACCCTACTAATATAATATCTCTCATGCTCCTATAGTCATGTAAATTCAAACTTCGAACGTCCGCTAGTAGGCCGCTATTTATTTCAACCAACTTTCAATTTGTAGATATTATTACGTGGAAGCTTTGCTTGGAAATAAGGGTGATATTGCACTAGCAGCCAAGTGGAGGCTAGTATGATTTTGCCCTGTATGCCCATTTTGAATGTATAGAGGTGATTGTTCATTTCGTTATTCAGTAATCGTCCTATCTGAAACATATGGCTTAGGATAATTAGTTAGGTATGATTGTAAAGTGAATTTTAGATATCGCAATACTCCTACGCTACTAAACTACAGACATTATGCTAGGTAGCTCTTTCCCCATACATAGAGTGTGTTTAAAGCATGTTTAAACTAAACCACACTGTTTGAAATTTCCATCGATAGTCATGTCTAATGTTTTGATAATAGAATTGATGATTATAGCATTTAATCATAATATCTCGCTAAAGGCGCTTTAGTTAAACATACCAATAATAGCAGTCATCCATCGAACGACATCGAAATCGACATGCTTGTTACTAGAACTTAATCGCATTCTATCAGAAGGGAGCGCGCGTGGACCTACCTACCTAGGGCATACGATAGCAAAGACAGGAGTAGTGTCATCGTGAACAGTTGATAATTGGGTGTAAAATCGCACGCAGCGAGCGGAACACAGTCTCGTAACGATGTGGAGTCGCCGGCAGTCGCCGAAGACTCAGATTATTTCACGCCGGAAGACACCAACACGACCATTCTGACCGTTCCTAAGACGAACAAACTTGCAGTAAGTCCGCCATCTTGCATCAGCTGTCATCGTAGTCGTGACGTCATCATTGAGCTTTGTTTGTGTGCGTGTTAATTCGGTTTTGGTTTACGCGATGTTCTTTTATTTTCCGCGTCGTGTTTAATTTGCACTTTCATTATTATCATGTACTGCATCCGTATTGTATGAATGTTGTCGAGGTCACACAGGCACGTTGCAGGAGCCGGGCGATGCACTGCGTTAACCACATAACGTAGCTTGAGGTCAAGGCATTGCGGGGCTTTTGAAACGCAGTAACATGTGCATATTATTGCCGGACAAAACACTACACAATGTAACAATTTCTTAACCTTTTTTTTTTAAACTACCCTCATTAGTCTGGCAACAATATGGGCATGATATTAGAAATCTGGTTTTTTAATCTGCACCATCATGCCCTAATATAAGCATCTGTTACAGGAGCCGGCTAACAATGGAGATTGTACTCCCCAGCGTTGGGCCTTGCCTCATCACGTCACCTCATTACCTGGTATGTAGCTTATAAACTACTAAATAATACATATATGTATATACCATGCAAATAAACTGAGTTTATAGGGCAAATTAAATTAGTTAATGAAACTTGATAGAGGTATGGTTTCAATACCTAAACTACTTAATTAGACAAAAAAAATATATGCCTGAAGCACCGTGATAGACGTGAAACAGAATAACAGAGATTTAGTGCGAGAGAGAGAGATAGTTATATCTTTCTTCTCTCTTATGTAACGAAATTTGCCCAAACGTGAGGCGTCCGTGCAATTTCACTCTTAACTCTCGTCCAATTATCGACCTAAAAGTTTCACTTCAAAAATATGATTAATTTAATTTGTCGCTGTATTCAGACACATAATACGGATTACGGGGCAAGGGTCTGCAGCTTACCCGCAAGTTTCGGGCGGTTGATGACTGGACAAAGGTCAGTCGTGATCCTCGATAGGCTATGGCACCATTACATCAAGTAACATTTATCCAGGAACACCCCTGAGTCAGTCAAGCGTGCGCTCATCGGGCGACTCATACAGCTCAACATCATCCACCCGGCAGCTACTGGCGCCAGTAGCTGGCTCGCCACTCGCTACGGACACCGCTTGCTAGCGACCACTGCCGCGTCGCCAACCTCATCCGTACCAACCGACACAGTTATACAACCACGTCGAGTATACGCTGCCACCTTACTAAAGAATGCTCCAAACTTGAGCTTCTTTGTAACTGGTCCAAGGATGTGGCTGCTTCCATTCAACAAAGCCACATTAAACTTGTGTACAACCCCTAACGCAACGGGCGTACGGTGAATAAGCGACCTTACAAACCTAGACGACGTATGCAACATACGTACGTACATTTCGTAAAAACAATATGAGTAATAAGTTTATAATAATAATATATATGTGGCTTTATTTAGTAATAAGCAAATCAGGCTGTTGGTTTGCAGATATATACCTATATTATTGTATGTATCGCTTTAGGTATAAGGAATAAACAATAATATAAATAACATGTATAAGTGGACCCCTGCCAGACGCCCCAGCGACCCCTTGCAGAGGTTTTTGTTGGAGCAAGATATAATTTTGCCTCTTCATAAAAAAATCACTTGGGGCCAGTGCACATCAGCTGTCGGCACTGCAGATGATTAATTTTAAATTAATACTAGCGCGTCTGCCCGCGACTTCGCCCGCTTGTGTAGGAAATTATCCCACAGGAACGTGCTACCGGGACAAAAAGTAGCCATGTCCTTTTCCCAGGATGCCATCTATCTCCTTGCCAAATTTTATAGAAATCCGTTCACTGATATAAACACGTACACACAGTTACTTTCGAATTTATAATATTAATGAATTTTAATCCTTATTTAATTGAATTAAAGTATATATTTCAGTGCTCTTCTGAAATTTCCGAGGTCATTCTTTCTGCTGCTGTATTACACCTTGAATTGGGCGCACATAAAATAATCTTATTCAAATTATGTTTTCTTTGTTTTGCATAATAAGTTGCTTCTGAATTTATTAAGTTAAGCTATGTATTACGTAATTTTTAATATTACGATCGCATGGTGACACTGTCGATTTTGTAACATTGAATAAGGTATAAAAAATGTAATATCCAGGATGAAATGCTGTTTACTCAAACTGGCCACAAGTAAAGCTGAAAATTATTCTATGTGGGGTGAATTTTTGATCATGTTCTGTATATATTTGCAATCATAGCAGTAGACATCCGTCCTTTTTTGTGTATTTGCTGGACATGGCAATGTCTTGTTTTTTTTTTTTCTCAACACTATTTAATTTTATGCTCAATTTTTATATTTATTTTTCCTATTTAAGGCAGCAATTTATATTCAATATTATTTAGAAAGTAAGATGTCAATAATCTCTAAATGTAATGAAAAAAAAAACGTTGATGTTTAGTAGTAATTATACATCAACGTTTTTAGTCGTCTCACAGTAAAATATAATATTAAAAGTTTCGAGGTAGTTTTAAAATAAAAAATATTTATGAATGTTGCTGTAGCACATTTTCATGTGAAGGTCTCCCAGGTAATCAATCAATGTAATAGCCTGGCACAACACTTGGTGAATTGTCTAAATATTCGACTTATTTCAAATACAAGATGTACCTCTATTTTCATTCAAATTAAGTTTATTTGGTAATAGTGCGTTTTTATGAATAATTACAAGAAGTGTGGTGTTTGCATGAAGGGTGGTATCAGCAATGGTGTAGGTAAGAGGTATAATGTGAAATGTATTTTCATGTAAGATATTTGATATTATAGGATGCAATGTATTTGAGTATAAAAACTAATGAGTAGGACATTATTCATAGACTGATTAAGAACATTCCTTTAATTTCGTCTGCAGAATCTCAATGTATGAATTATGAAAAATATTTCTGCACATACTTTTTCTGTGTGTAGCCTCACTAACATTTTCTTATGAGCTGTATAAAAAGTGTATTGTTTGATTAAAATAAACTTTAATAATGTTCAAGAGACTTTTTTCTATAAATAGATAACATAAGGTAGAATCAATTTTAAATGAAGCTCCTTTTAGTATAAAAGTTTATTGTGATGTTGTTGCACTTATAGTTTAATAAGCTGATTAATACAAAACTACAGCAGATTAATAAAACTAAAAAATAATAAAGGCTTTTAAACAAAAATCTAAATAGGTTTGTATTAGACGTAACACTAAAAATATATCTATTTACATAAATCCATTTTGTGTAAAAATCTGTATAAAAGTAACCAAGTCTGTATTCTAATAAATATGATTATTATAATTGACTTGAATAAAAGTATTCTCAACTTTGGTTAGGCATTGTTTGCATATTGTAATTTGAATTTTGTGAATGACAACCATCAGAGGTGCTGCTACCAGAAACTTTCTTCATGGCTTGTCGCCGAGCCGCATACGCAGACATTCTGGCTAGTCTGGCATGCCTCTGCTCTGGCGATTCATTAGCCAGCCTTTTAGCAGCATAGGCAGACATTCTTGATAAGCGTTTAGCTCTCTGTTCACTGGTCTCCTTGGATAATCTTTTAGCTGCATATTCTGACATGCGCCTCAGCCTGCTGGCTCGCTGGTCAGGGGTTTCGTTAGCGAGCCTCTGTGCGGCGTAAGCAGACATCTTTGCCAACCGCGACGCTCGCTCGTCTGGCGATTCACACTTCGGACCCGAATCTCTGCGACGTCTCCGTTTGCCGGGATCCAGCAGCATGAGCGGGTCCAACTCCTGTGTCGATGACATCGAATTCGAATCATCCATCTCATAATTTGTATCACAACTAGTTTCATCATACTCTTTTTTAACATTATCATAAGATATTAGTTCAAGTTCAGAATTCATCTCTGTAACGGTAAGCGTGTTGTCCATTTCGCTATATTCAGATTTTACATTAGAGATCCACTCATTATTTGCTTTCGCTATCACCATTTTCTTCCAGGAACAATCAGATGAATTCAAATCACCCATATTGATTGTTCAAGGATAGACGTATCCATAGAACCATAACGAATACGACAATATAAAAATTATTCAAGGTACCCAATACACTATCAGATCTTTATTTTCACTTCACAATTGCATGGATATTACAATCGATTCTGACCGAAATAAAAAAAATAGAATCACCGATGGCGAATGGCGACGAGCCATTGAGATAGGAATAAACATGGAGATGCCGCGATAATCTATACATACATTTGCTTATACAAATATGAGTGAAATGTGATTCAGAATTGGAAATATCGTTATGTCTCATTCTTTCTAGTGAGATAATCTTATTTGATAAAAGAGACAACTATATTTTAAGTTGTTGCTAATTATGGCAACATTTTGTCGTGACGTAGGGACAGTTGTAGGTAAGTGCCGTAGCAGCCATCATAGGCGACGAGTTTCGTGGTAGTTTTGCTGTCAAATGGTTGTTTGTTTTTTGTAAAGTTGAGATTTGTGAGAAAATTACGAGGATTTTACCTTTTAAAACTGCATGTAAATGTTGGAAAATAGAAATTGAACATGCCTCTGTGTTGTATTGTGAAGTGTGGTGCAAGAAAGAATGCAAATCAACCTCAATTGTCTTTGCACAGGTTAGTAACCGGTTTTCATACATTAATACATACACTATTACACATTTGATGATACAATTGTAACGCGATCATGAATTTATGGCTAAAGTATTGATATTTGGGTTCATTTCCATATAACAGGCCTTTTTATTATATTTGTTAATTCATTCGTTTGTTTACAAACATATGTCAGAATGGAATAGTGTTGTACCGTTGCCTACTTGCTGTAATAGTTTCCGAAACTAGTTCCTCCGCTGAAACGATATCCGTATATTCTGCGATGTTAACAAAAATAATCATGCATCTTATTCGGTCCGAGTGACCTAGCTAGCCGCTAAGTCCGGCTTGTGGTGCACACTAAACTTTACAGCACCAAAATAAAAATATTTCACATAAACCTACATGGACACTTATGAAACGTCAGAAGCTAGGTGCATGGTAAAAATTGGTTGTTTCCTATGGAGAAGAACCGGCAAGAAACTCCACGGTTACAGTTTTAAAAACAATTGGCTTTTACATTGTTTTCTATTTTGTTAAGTACCTGATACATGTTGACAGACCTACACTGTCCTCCCCTACCTATTTTTTTTCTTAAAAGTATTGTTTAGACGATAAGCGTTTAGTAAAAAGCTATTATTTTGACATTACCAACAGACACTTAAATTTTATTTATTTGTATAGATAACAGAAGGTAAGATAACCTACTCATCTTTTTCTGTTACAATTACAACGGACTTTAAGTAAGTAGGTACATAATATTAGGTATGATCCAAACGTGATAACTAGTAAAACTCGTATTTAGTATCGATACTCGTTATAGTAACACCGATGTTACTTGATTGACACAACCCTAGCAATGGCAGCCATTTTATGAGACAATACGAGTTGTAGGTATGCACCCTTTTTTCGTAGGTATTTCCAGTCCATACTTTTCTTAGGTCAATGCGACGAGCGGCCGAGCGGTGACAGTGACATGACAGCGCGAGAGACGAAAAAACCTACGGTAGAATGGTAAGTAAAGTTGTTAAGTAACGGTAATGGTTGTGCTTGTGCCACTGTGAAATAATTATGAACAATGATTCCATCATCCCAGGGGCGTCGCTACCGCTGTATCGGCCGTATCGACGATATGGGGCCCCGACGTAACGTGTACATCCGGAACCTGAAATTCTTGTTGATAAATGATATTTATTTATGTATACTGGTTCAAAAATATGTTTAAAAAGGGGGTGAGTACCGAGATGACGACTTGGTTATTTGAACTTGGTCTAGTGGTCGCAAGCGCTACTGCTCAGCATGAGGTCCTAGGTTCGATTCCCGGGTCGGGCAAAATGTTTTGGGTCTCGGCTTCAAATCTAACCGAATGCAGCTGAATGCCAGTATTTTACCTCCGGAGCGACTGACTATCTGACTGCCACAACCCAGTTACTGGGTAATACGATGTCCCTTGGTAATACTGGGTGTCAGACTTTCGGGCTTCTGACGACCCGTAACGACTGTCAAAGATCCACGAATGACAGCCAGCCCCAACGGCTTAACGTGCTTTCCGACGTACGGAGGAGTCTCGGTATGTTAAGATGGTCACCTATGGACCAACCGCGGCAAGCGTAGCTTAACCTTCAATCGACTCGTGCGGCTGTTATTACTTAGCCACGAGCCCCTCATGTTCTAAGTCAGTACGCTATATTCTTTATTTTGTAAAAACAATACCCTCTGTAGCTTCACTGTTGGGTAAAAAGGGCCACCAAAAAAAATTTTATACAGGGCCCCATTAGGATGAGCTACGACACTGCATCATCCTCATCATTGGCAGCCTTGTTCCAACCATTGCTGATTTGCCATAAAATATTCCGTATCTAGAATAGTTATTCTATTAATGATACGTGAGGCCAGGCCTGCATGAATGTCTTTTTAAATGAATGAATTCAGCAAGCGAATGACCCGGAAGTTCAGATCCACCTTGGCTCCATTATATCAACGCTCGTCAATCGCCAGGTGTCAGTCTAGGTATTCATTTTGGTTTTTAGATATTTCCGATTTTTCTTCTTCCTTCCCGCAATTCCTTCCATAGGAGTATGGAGGGCACCCTTCATACATAGGAGGAAGGCAATTTGTGTTGCTTGCAACACTAAAAGTAGTTGCCACTTGCCAGTCTATTTTCGTTTACAGATCCCCTTGGAAAATAAAAACAATTATTTCAAATTCGTGTCTTAGACCAATATAAAGATGTAAGATGTATGTGTGTGATGTGAGATGTGTTATGTACAAAAAGATGAAAAATATCATTTATAAACAATAACAATGAAGTATTTTTGTATTTGTTCAGATTGAGCTCATTTAATTTGCAAAATTGCTAGCAACACTTAGCATGTGAGTTGTCAAAAAGTTGGCATTTAATCCATCTGTTTTATTTAGAAAATCTATTTTCAACTCATTCTGCGGTTAACATTAGGGTATTTATCGTACTTTCTTGAATAATAATATGAAAATATACAATAAATTACAACCGGCACCGCAAAAGCTGTTATTTGTTTCATATGATCATTAAATTTCATGTAACACGTAAAGCATCTGTGATCAGAATTTGTAGTTATTTGTTTCACTATTTTTATCTTTGGTTGTCTTGTGTTAAATTAATCTCGCGTTGTTTTGTTTCTTAGGAACTGTAACCCAAGGGAAGTGCTTACGATACAGTAACGTGATGACATAATGGTGTAATAGTTTGTTGCTGTTGTTGTCGATTGTCACTAAACATGGATAGTATACCCGAGTCACCAGTGAAAATGAGCCCTCTCGTGGAGCCCGAGGGCTTCCCAGAGAATGAGACGGATTATTCGAGCATCAGAGGAAAGGTAAACATTTACATTGTCTTTGTTTACTAACATTTTTATTCCCGCGAAAATTACGCCCACTCCATCTCCCTGTCCCTGCTAAATAATTGCATGAATTCGGTGAATCACTTGATTTTCTAACTGGATTCACATAAGAACTTTATTAGATCAAATACTTACATTAAAGTAAAAACAAACACCCTTGTTAATTGAAAATACCTTACATATTTAGAAATAAATAAAACTATAATTCGGTAACTAAAAACACATTTTTCCATTATGATTTAACAAAAACGATAATAATTATCATTGTATTAAATAATGGATTTGCATTATGTCCAAACAAGATATTGCACCATAACAATATTGCACCACTTTGTTTGTAAATTGTCCCATCCTACACACTGTAAAATATTTGAAGAGGATCTTCTACTACTAGATATCATTATCAATCAATACATCTTGACACTATAAAGATAGATATAAATAGCTAATTACAGATATGAGTTTAGCTTTATCAATGTAAGATTTTCAAGGACAAAGCTACTGCTCTGCCAAATCCAACAAAATTACATACCTAGTTAAATATATCAACAGATCAGACATACAAACTCACTATCCTGTTCATAACAATAGCATAATATGCATATACAAAGTCAAAACAATGTACACAGCATTGAGTAATATTGCATCACATCATGTAAACAATTTGAATCTGTGTTATGAATAAAGCTTTCTTTGAAGTTTAGAGCTTATGTCTAGAATAAACAGTATGGACAAAGAAATCAATACTGCATAAAGACAGGTATATACCTAATATTTAAATTTTATATTACCACTAGCTGACCCGGCAAACATTGTTTTGCCATATACATTATTTCTAGGAAATATATATATTTTTTTTGTATGAAAAATAGATGTTGGCCGATTCTCAGACCTATGCATACAAAATTTCATACAAATCGGTCCAGCCGTTTTGGAGGAGTTTGGTAACAAACATTGCGACACAAGAATTTTATATATTAGATAATATCTATCTATTTAGCCTGTAATGTTCCACTGCTGTGCAAATTCCGTAATATATATTTTTAAAACGTGTGCTTTCGGGACCCCCATTTCATGGAAGAAGTTCCTTACACAATACTATGAAAGAGATAGAGAAAATCGCATGGAGGAGGCATAATGCTTTTCAGCATGACAATTTTTACTAGTCCACCTTAAGGAACTTCAGTCCAATAATTTCTATTCAAATTAGTACATAATATATATAAAAACTGTCAGTATATAGACAGGTTTTCCATTAAGTAATTTAACTCTCTTTTAGATGGTTCTAGTGAGCCCTACAGCCGATGAGTATGAGCTGCTCCGCAAGCAACTGCTAGAGAGGCTGGAGTCAGGCAATGGAGAGATAATATATGACATAGGGCAAGGAGAAGGTAACTATTCATTTTATAATATGTAATGTAACTCGAAAAGAAAGCGAAGAAATATAATGAAGGAAAGACATCAAATGTCAAGATAAAAAGAAAAAACTGAATTTTATATTTAAAAATCCTGCTTACTGCAGATTTCTCAATAGTCAGATAACTTTTATCTGAAGAATAATTATGCCAGTTTGACATATTTTCTGTACAAAAACTGCCAGATGACAGTAATATTTACTCCTTAGATAAAAAGTAACTACTAGGAAAAAAAAAAAAGAAAAAAAGATGGATTCATGTAGATTTAAGTTAGTTAAGTAAGATTAAAATAAGGTGTCCGACGTAGGAGCGCTGTTAACCTGTAATATTAATATAAAAAACCTATAAACAAAAACAAATTATATAAACAAAGGCGCGCACAACCATGTCCGCGGTAATAGAACTAACAAAAAAAAAACCAGTGTAAGTAAACAATTTAAGTAATAATACTATAGAATTAATCCTTATGTAATTGTATGTAAACAAATATAATTCAATCAACACGTGGGTTACCATAGTAGGTACTTATTTTGCCTGAAGCTGTTACAATACTGGTCAATATTTCATCATTAATTTATGAGTAACATCCACCTGTTTCAAAACGAGGAGGAAAATCATGTATGTTTCAACATTTCATCATACTATGCACCAGCAGCAGACCACACAACAATAGATGTAACATGCATCCAAACCAAATCTGTAAAAATATTTTGACACCATAAATCCTTGGCTGGAGTTAAGGAAATTCTTGGAACCATCGATTCTTTGGGCCGGTGGGCGCACACCTGCCAAAGCGCAGTGCATCGCGCCTTTATTTAAAATGGGTGCAATGTCAAAATCAAAAGTCATTTACTCAAATTAGGCAGAGAATCAGCAATTTTCGATCGTCAAAATTACATAAGACAGTCCCCCAAAACGCCCGCCCTCCACCACTTCCTAGTGCTTTCGTTGGGAAGAAGAAGTGGCGCAATAAACTCCCCGGAAGCACAGTAATGTTGATAGGTTTTACGTTCTTGGCAGAGAAAACCGTGTGTACTGGCCCTTAGATTGAGTTATCATCGCGGCCTTAATTACGTCATCAAATATTTTAATGATAATCAAAATGATAAAGTAATTTTTAATTTCATAAATAACATGTAAAATCAGATAAGACAGATGTTGCAACTTGCAAGTCTATTTACTATCTTATCTAAGTGATCAGTCGGACGCACGTGCATGCGGTAATGTGGTCATATCGATTACTCTTAAAATAGTGCGTTGAATGTTACCGCGAATGTAATACTAGTATGTCCGGGAAATTGATTGAATGATTCACGCACGATATAGTTCAAGTTAAGAGCTTCATGCACGATGTAAAAACTTCGAAGTGCATTTTATTTATAACGGGCAATTTTGTAACGCTGGCTGTGGTAGAATCATGTAATGAATTCACCCTTACACCGCCTTGAACTTGGTAAATCCAACGAGGAAATACTGGAAATGCCTAAGTACTATATTTCTAAACCTTTAAGAATTCTAAACTTCCTTTATGTTATAGTTAGTCCTCTGCAGCCGTCAACTTGTAAACGTATTCCTTTTCTATTATAGACCACATGTTTTGTAGTAAAGTTAAACAACACGCGGCGCGTGTCAAGGGCATACCTGTCCAATCTGAACAAACATTTAACAAAGTAGAGTGAAGCACGCTAGACCTAGCAGCCTTGTAATTTTAATTTCATTATTGATAACGTCTATTTGGTATTCAATCAATAAGACAAAATCCTCTTTTCAAGCGCCTCTATCACTTTCGGAATTAATAAGTTTGCATATGATAGGTATTTCCTGGTAGCATACATTTATCTCGTCATACTGGTTACCTACTTAGCCCCGGGCGACACTAGTCGATAACGAGCGATGGCGAGCATCGATTGCGATCATTCGTTCGGTAGCACTAAGTTATTTGGTGGCCCCAAAATCTAAGTTCTAAGGCAGGCTCGTGAACAAAATGTTCGTGATGGTGACGCTTCTTAAGGCAGTAAATGAAAATATGAAGTTCGATTTGTAGGTGTGCGCAACTTACTATTAATAATAAAATAATAATATTAATGAGTTATTGTTCAACTAGGACTATATTACATGGCAAGGTGAAGTATAAAGCACAGGCATAAAGTGGGTTGCCGTATTAGCTGATGATTTAGCAAGTCTTGATCCTTGTGGTGCCCTGACAGCTGGTCATAATGTCCTCATCATCTGTGCAGATGGGCGTGGTCTAACAGTAGACGAGTTCAGCGCATCAGTAGCGACGCTACAGTCGCTGGTCAGCGGCGAGCGCGTCTCATGCGTGGAGCTGCGGCGCTGGGAATGCGGCAGCGGGCTTACCGGCCAGTACCTGCTGCGCGCAGAGCTCGACCACACTGACTTCATGGAGATCAGGTACGGCAGAGATAGAATATGATGGTAATCAGCAGTAGTCGGGATCTTCTTGGAAGAATTCGTCCCAGGAAATAGTGCCACCATACCTTTTTCTGCCGCCAAGCAACGGTGCTTAGTGGCTCAGATTTGACGGGCATGGTATCGATATTACGCCCATCAAATCGGAATGCTCCAAGGCCCTTGACCCCACAGGGTTATCTCTAGGATGGAAACGCACCCGCCATGTGATACCTCTGGTATTGACCTCAGGCGCCTTTGTTTGCTAAGCTATAACATAAAAAAAGAAAATGTCATAAGCAGAGAACTATTTGGTCCTGGCGATTACCCTTTTCTGCCACTTCTGGCACTAACTGCGTTACCCATGAACCAGTTGCAAACTAGATATTTTTCTCTTTTCACCATATAGAGTGGCAGTAGTAGGCAACGTGGACGCGGGCAAGTCAACTCTCCTGGGCGTACTAACTCATGGTGAACTGGACAACGGACGAGGGTACGCGCGACAGCGGCTGTTCCGACACAAGCACGAGATGGAGAGCGGGCGGACCAGCTCTGTGGGCAATGATATACTGGGTTTCGATAGCATGGGTGAGTAATATGTAGATGCCGAAACAAAACAGGAACGAAAAATCTAGATTTAAGAATGTCTTCGCTTCTGCATTGCTATTCTGTAAAAAAACTCATGGTGAAAACTTAGGTGAAGTGAGCTGTCATTCTACGTGATGTAAGGGATTACCACTATTAACAGCTCACTTCACCTAAGTTTTTACAGTGAGATATTTACAGAATAGATCGGCTGGCATTGAAACATCGCTATGTCGTCGCGTTGACGCGGCGTTAGCGCAGCGTATGTGTTCGACGAATGCTTACGTTGGATGCGGAAGGTGACTAAATAGTTTGCATTAAATTGTAGAATGATATTCTTTAGTAGTTTCTGGGAGAGATAAAATGTCCGCGTTTGGGAATTTAAAGAAAAAGAGTCGTTCCAGTGATGACGTTGTGTGAATTGAAGTTGACTGCTTGAATCGCGGCTAAATCCCATTGTCTGCACAAGCGCGACAAGGCCAGTGCAAAAAAGTGTTCTTATAAAAAGGTTTGATGCGTATAATGATATACAAAAACTGCTTGTTTAGTTTCGTTTTAATCAAGTTACTTTTAATTAAATCTCACAAACTATACTAGGATTTATTAACACAAAGATTAGAAAGAAAACCTGGTTGCGAACTTTGGATCAATGAACACGATAAGAAAACTGTAGGTACTTCGTTGTGGTACGATTACTTCAACGAGGAAGCAAAAGTACCGTGCCTTATCTAATAAAAGTAATAAGTAAATTATTCATGCAATATTGCATTTTTACGTCTATTTCGCGAATTTTAAGTGGCAGTTTAGTTTTAGCAGTAAACTCTTCACAGTTACTGAACTCAACTGAAACCAGTTGCGTGCTTTCTAGGCTTAGAAAAAGCTATCCAACACTCTAGGGTTTTGTGAAAGGCTGCTATAGTTTTATGTATGGCAGCACCATTCTCCTTGTGCACAATAAGTACATAAAAAGATAGTGCTATTTCCAATACAAATTACAATTCCAATCTTGGTATTTAAGTAAATTTAGCTCATGCCCGCGACGCTTTTAGCAAATTTTTAGTCTGATATTAATAACAGGACATTCAGAAATATGTAGGGTTCATAGTAATTGCCACTCTTCGTTTTGGCGTAGGTACTCTGGTAACAAAAAACATATACGCGTCATCTTGAGATCATCCTCCCTTTTTCGTCGGTTAAAAACTATAATGACACGTTGTTTCTATCGAGATGTTCAAAGCGTCGCTACGGCGTAATACTGCAATAATTGGATCGATGTTGAAATTCGCTTGTAACGCGATGTGTACTTTGCATATTCATATAACTCGGTGCTAGGTATAATTAGTTCATTTAAGTAGTAAATACTGTGATAAACGTAGTTAGTACTTATCTAGTTATGCAATTAACTTATGTAACCGTCCGTTAACTGTACCGTCGTCGTACGCTATGAATGAGTACCTATCTATACCTACTACATAATACACCTACTTTGTTTTCTGTACTACTTTTCTTTCATTAAGCATAACATAACTGGCGAATTGTGGGTGTACCTACTATAATTACACCTCTGCGTCACCCTTTGAGAAAACAGGCGTGATGTTATGTGTTAGAGCAAAAGAGTAGTGGAACAAGGGATTTCCTCCTATTTCAACGAGGGTTAGCCCAGCTAGAGTCGTTTTGTAAAACAACGAAGGCATTTGCACAACATGTAGCTGAATACTTTCTAATTTCATGATAAGAAACTAGAAAGGTATGTAATACATTCAAATTACTTTCACTTTATATGAGCAAGGCGTAGTATTGTAGGAGTTTTAGAATTGATGTTCTTTTGAACGTTTATTCAGGGTTCCGTACCCAAAGGGTGCCACCGGAACCCTTTTACTAAACCTCCGCGGTCCGTCCGTATGTCTGTCAGCGGGCTGGCTTGGTGGACCGTAATAGGTAGACAGTTGAAATTTTCACAGACCCATATTTTGCAAGTTACTGGGGACAAATCCAGACTGCTACTAAGAAATTCTTGTTGAAAAACCGCAATAACACTTTACCTGCTTGCACCCACTATGATCTAGTGGGCCGGCAGAGGACAAGGCAGTCTCAATTATTAGCATAAAAGACATCGAATAATGTTACAATCCCACGTTGTATACAGGTAACGTAGTAAACAAGCCAGACCACGGCACCCTCGACTGGGTGAAGATCTGCGAGAAGTCTTCCAAGGTCATCACGTTCATCGACCTGGCGGGCCACGAGCGCTACCTCAAGACTACTGTGTTCGGCATGACCGGACACGCGCCCGACTTCGGCATGCTTATGGTGAGAAAAGCTTGAAAATTACGACGTTGCCCGTACAGTTCTTTCACAGTTATTTTGAAAGGCATAAAGAAAATAAATTTATTTGTCTCAGACTATGACACAATTATGAACACCAAAAAAAGGCTTATGTTTAACATACCACCAGATATAGTAACATATAACAGACAAAAATAGTAGGTACCTACCTAAATGATCACCAAAATTAAACCCGCATTTTAATGTAAACTTATAACCAAAGTTTTAACATCTCGTTATCTTATTTAAGCAAAATGACTCCAAATGAATCATGTTCGGTTCTCGACAATCTGCAAAAAATAATCTCTTTTTTTTCCATATTTTTCTTTCTAAACAATCTAGTCGTTTCTGCCACTCGCCGGCCGCTGTCGCGGCACCGCTCGCTTCGCTCGCTCGGGCCGTGCGTAAGAGGTCACAGTTTTAACCTAACCATTTTTTTTTTTAAATTAACGTCTCGTCTATCTAGTTTGCAGCAAGCCGGAAACAACTTAATATGGCATCATAATACATTTTATGGGAATCATAGTAGTTTATTTAGGCAGAAATAGCGCATTAATTTGCTCTCTAAGATTTAGTGATCATTTACTACATTTGATGTTCGAATACAATTTGATGTGCAAGAACTAAGGGTATCAAAGCAAGCAAGCAAGCAAGGGGTAAAAAGTTAATTATAAAATGCAGTATTTTTCCTCTGATTGCAACCAAATAGCAACTTTATAGCAACAAGAAAAAAAAAAGATCACTATTATGCTAAATCAAAGGTAAAATAACTTTGAAAGGAATTTAGTAATAATAATAGTCCTCCAGACCGTATATTACCAGGCGGCCAGTCTCAACGAGGCTAGTCTTCGGTGCGGGAGATATAAAAGGACAACGAAAGAACGAAAATACTGCAAGGGACAAAGGAAATGACTAGTAGTATGTTGTTTAAACAAACTGTAGAAAAGGACTTCCTAAACGTTTATTAGCTATCTTTTCCTCAATGAGTACTGTCTCACGAGGAAACTCCTGGTTTTGATTAAAAAAAAATAACTGCATCACCCTAAGGTTGACTGGTAGAAAATGCCTCAGGACAGGACAGGAAAACGCCTTTGTATAATATTTTTTTTAATTGTGCATAAAGTTTGAATAAATAAATAAACTTTGCGAATTGAAGATATAATGACCGGCACGAGTCGTGAGCACAGATGGGCAGTAGTGGGGGCAAGCTCGCGCATTGTACACTTTCGGCCAAATTTATTTAGTAAGTACCGCTTTTGCTCAAATTACAATACAATATAATTAAAATATTAGTGGTACTTGAAATTTTACTTTGATACAGTAATGTTGTAGGGCTTTGTGCCTTACGGCCAGTTTCTTCATCAACACAATCAGTCAAAGTATTAACTTTTACTTGACCTTTACTGATAGTACAGCAAATGTTTTCTTCATTCAAGTAACTGCTAAAATAGTGAAGAAACCAATTTAACCGTTACTTTGACTTAACAAATACGAATTAACAAAAATAAACTATTTCAAAATTAAAAACGTAAGTCATTAAAAGTGCACGAAAGTGTACAGTAGCCGAATGACATGTGAGAGTCCAATAGACGACGAGCATCGACAGACGAACCAATCGCGTGCAGCCTCGGTGCCCCCCGCCTTCTCCATTCCGCCAAAGAGACCGCAAAATGAACTACTGCGCAGGTGTCAGTTTGTGCTCACGACTCATGCCGGTTACTATATCAAACAAACAATCATCCTTGTTTTCTTTTTTCTTTATCGACTGCATCGACCGCACGTTTGTTACGTGGTGACAATTTGATACTAAACAAGGCCTTTATGTTGTAGCAGTAAGGACTACTCTAATCTTGTAGTTCATGTGTATTACCACTGATCACTGCGCTTGACCTTATGATGAGCCGGAAGGCGGAAACATGACTCAACATCCCTAACAATTCTTTTTATTTTTATCCATCCTTGATGTCGAGTTTTACTCTTTTTAATATAATTATATAAAAGTTGTGACATATCCTTCCATTTCCTTAGATCGGTGCCAACGCAGGTATAGTGGGCATGACAAAAGAACATCTAGGTCTGGCGCTAGCCCTCTCCGTGCCAGTGTTCGTGGTAGTGACCAAGATTGACATGTGTCCCCCGAATGTTCTGCAAGACAACCTCAAGCTACTCATCAGGATCCTCAAATCTTCTGGCTGCCGAAAAGTACCTGTCATGGTGAAGACGAAAGATGACGTCATTGTTAGCGCTACCAATTTTGTGTCACAGAGGTAAGTTAATAATAATATCCCTGGACATTTCACACAGCACCATTTGTCCCAAGCTAAGCAACCTAATGCTTGTGTTATGGTAACAAGATGGCTGATAAACTACTTATATAATTTTTTTTGTCAATACATACATATTATAGATAGAAAAAACACCCAGACTAGGAACAAATACATGTAGGTCATACAAATATTTGTTCCGTGCGGGAATCAAACCCGCGACACGCAGCGCAGCAGTCAATCGCTTAACCATTGCGCCAACCGTGCCGTCAAAGTTGGCAAAACAATAAAAAAATAATCACAATTTGTAAATTGACTCGCTTTAAACTATTATCTTACCTCAACTGTCGTTGCTAATTTTTTTAGTGTTACAAAACTTAAAAATATCAAGCGCCACTTGGTAATTTTATCCGTGTCCGTGGATGGGTGATCATCTTTACATATCAAGACTATTCAAGACCCCTCCGTGCCTCGAAAAGCACGTTAAGCCGTTTGTCCCGGCTGTCATTCGTAGATCTTTGGCAGTCATTACGGCCGTCAGTAGCCCGAAAGTCTGACAACCAGTCTTAGTCCAAGGGGTATCGTACCCAGTAACTGGGTTGTGGAGGTCAGATAGGCAGTCGCTTCATGTAAAATATTGGTATTCAGTCTCACCGGATGCGACTGGAAGCCGACCCCAACATAGTTGGAAATTGTATGGAAATAGGTATTTTTTTAATCAAGTAATTTAAAAACAAATATAATTGTGTCAATAAAGTAAATAAAAATATAGTGCCGCACGTAGGTCCCCTGACAAACGACGAAAAAAAAGTGTGTACTTACTTACCTACTTATTTGGGCGTTTCAGAATGTGTTCAGTAGTGTCTATACCAACCAGTGTTATTCCAGGCTATGTCCAATCTTCCAAGTATCAAACGTATCTGGCGAAAACCTAGAGCTGCTGACGATGTTCCTCAATCTGCTGAAGACGAGGATGCCCTCACAGGACGACAAGCCCGCGGAGTTCCAGATCGACGACACGTACTCAGTACCGGTACGGTATACATGGTTACGTTGGATTAGTTGGTGAAACTTCACAGACGCGTGTGAAGTTTTGCGAGCTAAATCTTATATAGGTTCCGTTTTCCTTTTAAGGTCGGAACTGTAAAAAGTATGGTTTTATATTCATAATAAAGTATTTGACTACTATCGTAAAATAATACTATTTTTAAAGATGTTACAAAAAAAGACTATGTAAAAAAAGTAATAATAACGGTGGAACAATGGAGAACTTAGACGCCTTTGAAATTTATATTCTATCCTTGTCACGCAAAATAATGTTACTACGGCGTTCCTGTGTTGTGATTGTGACGTCAGATCGCAGCAGTTCTGTCTCTGTCTAGCATAGGTTTTACACGCATACCACATCGCCCTTTTGAAAATATTTATAATACTATCATGTGACAAACAAACACGTCAACATTATCACCAGTATGATTGATTCTCTATTCCATTAAAAAAGTACTTTCTTCCTCTCCCAGGGCGTAGGCACAGTGGTATCAGGCACGACCCTGGCGGGTGTGATCCGCCTCAACGACACGCTACTGCTGGGGCCCGACCCGCTCGGCCGCTTCCAGCCAATCACCGTCAAAAGCATCCATAGGAAAAGAATGCCAGTGCCCGAGGTCAGGGGCGGACAGACAGCTAGCTTTGCTCTCAAGAAGGTTAGTCAAGAAAAATACTATAATTATTGGGTACCGCATTTAGGTTTTTTTTTGTTTTCCATCCACAATACTGTATTAATTTGTAGCTAAAATTAAGTAGTTGATGAGTAATACGTTATCAAACAAAAAAAAAAAATAGCAGAACGAGAAATACTTATGAATGATTTTGATGATCATTTTACACATTGATACAATATTGTGAATCAAAGCTACATTTAAATTATATATTTTTGAGGCTGAATATACTTTACACAGCAATCTAAAAGTTCCGCAAAGGGAATTCCGAAGCATCACAATCAATGAATGAATCAGTTAGAATGGGATTCGAAAACGTTCTGATAAAATATTTCCGGTATAACATTATTAATAATGTTGTCGTACAGATAAAGCGCTCACAAATCCGCAAGGGCATGGTGATGGTGTCTCCCGCGCTCAACCCTCAAGCGTGCTGGCAGTTCGAGGGAGAGATCTTGGTGCTGCACCATCCTACCACTATCTCCTCACGTTACCAGGCTATGGGTACGTAACCATACGGGATAGAATAGCGAAGCAGACAGCGAAACGTTGCAGAAAGGAAGAATTACAATTGTTTAAACAAACCTAAAACCAAAAAGCATTTTTACATTGAAATAATATAGTTTGTGTTAAAATCCTTTTAGAGTTTCGTCCCGATTCACCTCATTTTACGGTATTTGAAAATATTTATACCCTCTTTCACCACATATGGATACACTCTATAGCGGATCTGTTGGCGCTTGAATGTTATACACAGGGGGACGTTGTCGGTAAATATTTCTGAAATTCTTTTGTGATAAACAAGACGGCGTCGTTAATTCGATTTTGGATGCACTCCAAAAGATCTTTGTACACACTGCATTACATCAAGCTATACATTTCTAGTTTTAGCTGACCTCACATTGTATAGGCTTTTCGTACAATGAGAAGTCAGCTTATACTGGTTATGATGGCTTGACGTGTAGCCGTGCGTACACCGAGAGTGTTCCATTGTTTTATTTTGGAGATAGCCACTGACAAAGAAGCTCTGTTTATTTTATGACAATTTGCACGGTGCAAGTGTTATTCAGAGGCACGTCATACAAACAAGCACCCATACTTATACAGGCTGTAGAAAGACCCATCACATAGCCTTTATATACACATTGTGTATATTCAACTAAGTAACATTGACCAGAATTTATTGTTGGCAAACGACTTTTGGTGTGAAGTCACTGTTTACGGCAGCGCGCAATGTAACGCACGAAGGACATTGTACTTATAGGTGCAGCAGTGCAGGAGTTCGGGGGGTAAGTATTTAGTTTAAGTGAAAAAAAAAGTTGGAACATTGAACTTCAATGTCTTCGTAACCAGACGGTTCCCGGCTATGTCCCAGTACAAAAAAAATCACAATGACAAGGAGTACAAGTGACTCTCGGCTTCATTAACCGTCATTTTACACCGTTTTATGTTCGTGTTCCTTAGTGCACTGTGGCAGCATCCGGCAGACGGCGTCGATCCTGACGATGTCTCGCGACTGTCTGCGCACCGGCGACAAGGCGCTCGTGCGCTTCCGCTTCATCAAGCATCCCGAGTATCTCAAGAGGGGGCAGAGGATGGTGAGGATATTTTACTGCCATTGTTAAAACTTGTATAGTCAACCTCGTAATTAATTACCACTTATGACAAATTCTCTCAGTAAAATGAAACTTCACTAAGATTGAATGTCACATTGCTCCTAAGACGAAAGCGCCTGGGTAGCCCCGTAAATTCAAATTTGTTGGTCAATCCGATCTTAAAACTTAAACAAATATGTATTTACAAATTATAATCATAAATGCTAATACAACTATCATTTTCAGATGTTGTTTTCACTAGAGCAATTTGTAGAGTAGGATACTTACGCCGGGAGCAGCAAACACTGCGTTACCGTGCTTCGGCTGACAGATCTCGGCGACAAGTGCCTCAGCCTCACAGTCCAGGAATGTGAGGCCTGGTTTGGGTGGAATCCCAATGGGTCTCTTGAACACATAAGATATCACAATGCGTCTTGCGAGATAATTCAGAAAGAATTTCTGCTTTATCCTAAGAGAACCCTTCGATGTTGATCGAGATACACACAAGGCTGGTTTTGTTAGTGGACTGTTTGGCCTTGAGAAGGGTCGATTGGAACTTATATTTGCCATCGTGGTGAAAGGATAAGCCTATCGACAGAAGTCGATTGCCCAGGGTGCGCCAGACGTAACAAAAGGTCGGATGGTATGTCACTCGGGGAGGAAATTTAAGTAAAAAAATATATTTTTGCCATCGACACGCTAAGAAGATCCTCAGATATGCAAAAATTGTCTTAACGTCATATGACGTGAAAAAGAAAGCGACATTATGGTGGTAAAGTAATTACGAGGTCGACTATATAGAGAAAGTGGACGAAGAATATTGCGCACATGACGCTCTTCACAAGTTCATATCATTGATGTGTCGTACAGGTGTTCCGTGAGGGTCGCACGAAAGCAGTCGGCAACGTGCTGCGACCAGAACCCGCCGCCGTGAAGACGCAGCCGCGCACCACCAACACGCGACACGACCGACGCGCGCAGCAGTCGCACGACAAGCCCGACACGCACGCCACGCATGTGGTAAGATGGCGGCGCTAATATGTCACATGAAATCAATTCGAAAAGACTGTCTGTTTGAAACTTGATTTTTGGCCGAAACCGAACTTTCGGTCGGACACTACCTAAAACCCTTTTCCTGTAACTACAACGGTCAAAGTATCAGCCCTTACAGCCCCGTTTCAAAAATCAAACCCTGCACATGACATGGAAAATATTCGAAATATTTGCCTCCTCTAAGTGTGTAAAAATATGTGTGGCAAACCAAAGCAGTTTATTAGTAGAATCCACTGTGTGATTTTATGTTGCAGCAAGAGAGTGACGTGACAGCAACAGACTCTCCGTTCGAGGTGCAGGCGGACAAGCGCGGCGCGGCGGGCGGCGGCGCGGGCGCAGCGCGGCGGCCGCGCCGGCGACACGACAAGCCGCCCGACGCGCCCGCCGTCACCGCCGCCGCCAACTAACGCGGCGTGACACACCACACATCCACAACCAGCTGCCAGTATCTGTCCGCCTGCCACTTGCCAGTCCGTCTACACAGCGCCGAGCGGCCCGAACCGGGAGGTTTACAGATATTTTCTAGCAGTACAAGAGACGGGCGCTAGGGAGTGACATTTTTAATATTCTCCGAATTGATGACGATATTGCCAGATTTTAATAAAAATTCAAAATTATGAATGTCAACAATGTGAAACTTTGAAGATTGAAGGTACTCCTGTAAATATTTTCTTTATAGTTCTTTGAAATTATTTTTTAATATTTAATTAGCATCCCTAGCGCAGCTAATTCGGTCCAGAAGCACTAAATCAGAGTACAAGGTACTTAGGTCTCGTGACGATGCTGCGTCACTAGTTGTAAAGTACACGGTACAGTTCTATATCTAATGTAGTGTGTGTTTACTGATTAGTACACACTCTTGGACAACAGTTACATATTTTTGACTAAACTATACTTAGCTATAACTTAATAGATGGTCTCTTTCTATCTTGTAAGGTTTCTGAAAATTCGTCAAGTTTATAATAAATATATTTTTCATAGTTAAACAATTTAAGCGTGTGTGACATTTAATAGTACAACAGGAACAGAACATGCAGCTTTGCATCTTGATTTTCTATATTTTTTATCAGAATAGCTATTTTTTGTTACTAAAATTCTAATTATTTTAAGCAAGATTCTTGAGGATTACTGTTGTTTTGGAATTTATAGTTTTATTTTAATTTGCTTGATTATACTGATTTCAATGTGATTGATATTTTCATTGAGCAGTCTAGGTTCAATCAACTTGACGTTGGTTAGTTAGTTTGAGCGGCAGTCAGTGGTGACAGAGGGATGAATCTGTTGTACTTTATAGTTGGAACTATTACAAATAATGCAATAATATTAGTGTTAGTGAGGCTAGCTGCTCTACTCCATATCATAACTCAGTATTTTGATTACTTCACAGTACCATAACTATGTGATTTTTGTAGTTTAAGGAAATGAATATTTTTATGGTTTGTTCAGAGTGAGTGAAATAAAACTAGCTCGGATTAACTATGCAGTATTATTTAATGCCTACAAGTGAAAAAGTAATGGCTAAATACACATGCAGCAGAATTTTAGACTAAACTAAAATTATTTACATTATTTCTTCAATTGTTTCTTAGCATCCTGAATCCCTTCCTTTACATTTTCATTTAATTTTTTTAAGAATGACATGATTCTGTTGACTTGATCAGGATTTAACTTATCCATGTCTCCCAACTTCTGCTTGCTCTTGTAGAACATGGACACTGCCATCTGTGCAGCGCGCCTCACGGGGTAGGACTCTGCAATCTTTTGCACAAGGTGTTCATTGTTGGCAAGGTATCTTAGTAAAGCTCTGAGAGGCATAGTATTTAGATAAGTCACTTGAATGAAGTTTCAAATGAGCACATATTACGATACTTCTGTAAGAGCTCTCTTTTCAGCCTCAGCTGTGTTCTGAGTATTTCAAACTGCTTCAACTGGTCCTGCTTGTTGTAATCTATGCCAGGCAACCTCTTTATCTGGAACAAACCATAATGCACAAACTTTTATAACTCAGATTGTTATGTAAACTAACCTACAATATTGATAAGGCCAAATAAATTCGAATCTGAACAGATACTATGTTAACATGATTTAGGATTATAGTGATTATTACCTGAGTACGCGCTATATCAAATTTCTTTTGCAATTCGAGCACCCGTTGACTGCAGTCTTGAGATTCCCTGGCTTTGGCAGAGTTGTCATGGAAGTCCCTCTCAACACTAAAAAATATAAATATTTACAATACATAAGTATATACAGTGATAAAAAAGATGACGTTTATCTAAAAATAAGAGCACTTTAAAAAGTACCTTCGTATTATTTCGTAAACAATCGGTAAGAAATCTACATCTACGTCTTGCACAGTTAGAGGACTAAAGTTGTTTTGTTCAGAATGATCTGTATTATTTTCCATCGTATGAAGGTGGCATGAGCTGTACACAAATGAAAAAAACGCACTTGCCTAAATATAAACGCTATCAATAAACTAAAACCTAATTTTACAAAAAAATACCAATGAGGCAAGCAGACTAGAAGACAATAACGTCAAATTGTCAATGTCATTTATCATATTTGATATTGCCATTTGTTGTCAGTTGTCACTGTAGTGTGGTTGGTATTAATAATCTTATTTTTCTCAAGTGGCAAGCAATGCTGAATTTCTTGGGCTAGCTAGAATGAGCTCTTAGGGGAACTTTAGACGACCAATTCGTTAATCTGAAGGCTAATTCTCGTAAATTAAAACGATCTAAATCAAAAATCAGTCTCAATCTGTCAAAAATACGTCAAATTTCCCTATAGTTTGACAAGTTTTTGACATTTGTTTGTGGCCGAAATGAGACTGTTGATATTGAATGTGCAGACGCCAGCACATCAAGCTACTACAATCTGTCAAAATTATTTGATAGATTTTCAACTTTACCATTAAAGCATTAAGGTTCAAGGTTGATTGGGAAAATTTGACAGTTTCGGGTAGCTTGACCTGCTGGCGTCTGTGCATGACGATTGAAAGGCAATGAGTCAGTGTTACGAGACTAGCGGCACGTCGCCGTCAGCCTCCACCTCCACCAGGGTTGCCAACTTTCTTTCTTTTATTTGAATATTTAGGAACTGTCGAGATGGCGGCTAATAGAGGAGTAAAGAAGAAAAAGACATGTTGCGGGCAGGAGAATGATGATTTAGGAACTTATTCATAAGCCTCGCGGTCAATGCCAGTTGCCCGAGAATTTGTTTGGTAATACCTTATTAATTATATATTTTTTTTTTTTGAAAAATCGTTGCCCCACACTATGAATTACTCCTGTATTATATTATGTTGACTTGTGTGGAGAGTATGAAGTAAGATTTATGTGAGTATTTAAATTATATGTCACAGCCAACTGGTTTAATTAGCCGTTTAGTTAACCGCCTAGCATTTTAGCTAAACGGCACCGTTCAACTAGCGGCCTGAAAGGCATTCAGCCATGTTTGACTTATAGCGGCAGGTTGTGAGCACACTTGCGAGATCATTTTTGAGAGTTATTTAATTAATCTCACACTGCTTTATTTTGCTTAGTTTGATCTCACAGTGATGGCAATTAGGCCAGTCATATCAAACATTAAAATCGCAGATTAATAAAAAAATGTTAAATTTATCAGAATTGCCCCTCAGATTTAGACGGTTCATATGAGTACAACACTTTGGAATGTGCAACAGCTTCGTCTTTCTGGCCGAGCGACTCCTTGTTAATTGAAAAGTGCCTGTATTTTTTTTTTTTATTGATAATGGGCTCACTCTTGACCTCAATCCAGCCCAGAGGCAGGGATGAGATCTACGGTGGAACAGGCTTTCCCAGAAAAAGCCTATTCACTCTCGCCCTGAAGAGATTAGGGTTGTATGAACTCGGGAATGCAGACGCAGGCGGACAATTCCACTCCTTTGCTGTGAGCATCAGAAAAGATGATGAGAAGTGCTTAATGCGTATTATATGGTATATTCACCAAATAGGGGTGGTATCCCGCAGCGCATCTGGAATCTCGATGGTAAAAAGGTGAAGGCGGGATGAGCTCATGTAGCTCTTGAGCACACTCCCCGAGGTACAGTCTGCAGAAGATGGACAGACAGACAACACTTCGCCGGTGAGCCAAACTGTGGAGCTTTGCCTCCACCAGCTTTTTATCGCCAATGAGTCTCTTAGCTCTGCGCTCGACCGAGTCTAAAGTGGCGAGTTGTTATTTAGCTGAGCCATCCCACAGGTGACTGCACTACTCTATAAACGATCGGACTTGTGCTTTGTAAAGGGTTAAAAGCTGTCCCGGTGTGAAGTACCATTTAACTTTGTTCAGGATGCCCAGCTTTTTGGCCGCCGTTTGTGCTTTAGACTCAATGTTTTCGCCAAAATTGAGATTTGCTGTCAATTTCATGCCTAGAAGCTCGAGGCTGTCCGTCACATGTACAGCTGCACCCCGGAAAGTAGGAGCCAGATCAAAAGGACTCCTTTTCGCGCTGAACAGACAATAAGCCTGGGTTTTGGTGGTGTTGAAGCTGACCAGATTGATGTCACCCCACTGGGAGACAAGACTTAAGGTCACATTCATTCGGTCCACCAGGGCTCCTCTTAATGAACTGACTTCTTCCCCTCCAACCTTTGTGCTGGACAGATATCTCTCTACGACGGTGCTGTCATCTGCATACCTAACAATACCTGGTATCAGTAGGTCATTGATGTGCAGCAGGAAAAGAGTCGCAGAGAGAACAGACCCCTGAGGAACGCCAGCATCAATCGCCATGAGGTCAGAGGAGCAGCCGTCAATGACTAGTCTGATTGACCGTTCACTCAGGAAGTCAGATATCCAGCAACAAAAGCCAACTGGGATTCCATAGTCTGGAAGCTTGCTCAGCAGACTTGCGTGCCAAACCCTGTCGAAGGCCTCCGAGATATCAAGAGATACGGCCAGAGCTTCGCCGTGTTTCTCAATGGCCTCGCCCCAGCTGTGTGTGACATACACCAGAAGATCCCCCTAATTTATTTGTAAAATGCTATGAGTTTGTGTTCGAATGGATGTTTTGCGAGATTTTGCGTCAAGCGTCAATGGGGTTACAAACTGAGTTAATCTGGTGACAAAGTAACCAAGATCACGGATTGACCAAATATCGATTGATGGTCTAAAATCTCCACACTGTCGTGAAACTAGAAAGAAACATGACTTAACTTAAAAGCCTCAGTAGCCAGTTCATTAAATTTCCAAAAAAAAAGGGCGACGCTGTCATTTTGACAAAGTTTGACATAGTTTTTTGACAAGTTGGAAGTTGGTTGTAAAATGGCTAATGGTGTGCGTTGTGTTTATTATGAGAATTTCTAATTAAAATTCACAAAAATGGATGAGGTTGCTAAACTAGAACATCTTTCGCTTGTGTCGAAACTCTGCACTGAGCTGGACAACCATTTAGGATTGAACGATAAAGATTTAGGTAAGTTTAATGTCTAAACATAATGGTGATGCTATTGGTTTTCTTCCTGATGCAATGAAATTTTGCCTTATCTGGGCATTTCTTTGTGGATTCAGGCCCTGCACTTCGCATATAATATCCTAGTTTCAATCTTGTGCACGTTCATTCAAGAGTGACTATGTGTTAGGTCCCACTTATGACCGCCATCCGCCACCGCATGCCTATTGTCCTGGTGGCTGACACCATTTCTTTTTAAGGAAATAAAATTCCTACACTCATGCTTTATCCATGGGTGTAGGTGTAAACTATTAAATACCATATCCCTTTAGAGAAGATAGATTTTATAGAATTCCAATAATTACATTTTGTTATAAATTTTTCAGCTGAATTTATCATTGACATAGCTGACAAGAATCCTACATTCGACTGTTTCAAGAAGGCACTCATTGAAAATGGAGCTGAGTTTTCAGATTCATTTATGACTAATTTATTGCGAATCATACAGCACATGAAACCTGCCAATAACACCACACAAAAAGGTGAAACTAGCAATCAAAGTTCAGACCCAATGGCTAATAAGTTTCCAGGTCTTGCTATTCCCAATGAGAAGCCTCCCACATTCTCATCAGATGAAGAGAGTGAAGGCGAAGAGGATAATAAGAAAAACAAAAGACTAACAGCAAAAGAAATATTTAAAGATGAATTAAAGACTAAAACAAATGATGCTGTGGTTGATCAAGCTATGGCTGAGTTGGAAGCCCTGGCACCATCACAAGGTTCTCTTACAGCTCCTATAAAAGAACCTTTGAAGAAAGAAACGATTAAAGTTGATGTGAAAAAAAGAGAACGGAGCCGCAGTCCTGAGCATAAGGACATAAGTAGAAAAAGAGAACGATCTAGAGACAGAGATAGGGATAGAAAAAGTAGATCCAGAGAGCGAGATAGAGATAGAAAAAGTAGGCGTAGCAGGAGTAGAGACAAGAGGAGCCGCAGTAGAGACCGTAGGAGTAGAAGTAGAGACAAGGACAGAGATAGAAGAAGACGATCCAGGAGTCGCCCCACCTCTAGTCGTCATAGGTCAAGAGACAGGCAAAGGAGATCAAGATCTAGAGGAAGGGGATCACCATCTAGAAGTAGGACGTCCCCAAGTAAAGGGAGGTCATCCCCACCCAGAGGAAGGGGATCCCCAAGTAAAGGCAGGTCATCCCCGTCTAAACGAAGGTCATCACCTCCACGAGGGAGGGGGTCACCCTCTCATGAAAGAGAACACAAATATGGTGACTATGGCAAGAAGTTTAAGAAGAAGAGTCCTGAGGTTGAAATGAGTGATGACCCTGACCCTGGGAAAGTATGTACCAGTTTTTTATGTATTTTTTATATCTTCCATGATGATTATTAAGCTGAAGAAATTTTGTCTGACAATAATTCTGACAAACTTTATCACTTTTGACATTACTATTTTATTTGTTGTTGATTTAAGAACAACAATAGTTACATCATGTCTATTTCAAATACCCAGATTTTACTAGTTATTTAGTGTTTTGAAAGTTACACACAACAATAACCTAAGGTTGACTGGTAGAAAATGTCTCAGGCATTAATTCTGTCTTTGTAGAGTATTTTTTTTACTTGTGGACAAAGTTTTAATAAATAAAAACTTTTTCTCAGATCTACAGTGGAAGGATAGCAAACATAGTGCCATTTGGTTGCTTCGTACAAATTGAGGGTGTGAGGAAGAGGTGGGAGGGTCTTGTACACATCTCTCAGTTGAGGACAGAGGGCCGTGTCACCAACGTGTCTGATGTCGTCAACAGAGGGGATAAAGTTAAGGTAAGATATAAGAATAGGTTTAACAAAGATTTTAATTAGGTAATTAAAACTGGGTTTGAAAATTGGTAGTACTTGTATGATTGCCCTTGTTGTGCCATCATGTTTTGGTGATAGTGTGTTTCTTGTTATTGCATAATATGAGTAAATAAAGTCATAAACAGGGAATCTTTAAAAAATCTACCATTTCTAGACTCTTTATTGAACAAAAAAGTTATCTTGTTTTTTGTGTTGTTTCAGGTCAAGGTGTTGTCAATCACTGGACAGAAAGTGTCTCTTACTATGAGGGATGTGTGTCAAGAAACTGGCAAAGATCTGAACCCAGCATCACATGCACATTTGGAGGTAAATATAAAGCATAAAACTGTATTTATACATTTATTTTGGATTAAACACTTGTAGCCCACTAAACTGCATTAGACAGTTGTTGTGTTTGTAATTATATACTTTTATAAGTGTATTTCTATACGATTATATTTTCCGCATATTAGGCTGAACGCGAAGGTCGCAATCCAGACCGTCCTCCGCCAAACGCCACGGTGTTGGCAGGCCTGCAGGGCGGTCTCGATCCTGACGAAGACTCGAGTCGGAAGAGGGTCACCAGGATCTCCAGCCCTGAGCGTTGGGAGATCAAACAGGTAAGAGAAACTGATGGACAATTTAACAAACTTGAAATTTAAAAAAAAAAATTAGGATAAAACTGCAACTTACATACTTCAGGTGTCTCTACTATCACTAGTCCATGAATTTGAATGCTACGTGTAGCTATCAATACATGTTTTGTAAACCCACTTTATAAATACGGGAATCCATTTAAGAAAATCTGCTCTTTTACCAATGGTAGACACTTTTCCTTAATCCATCTTTTAATGGGCTCTACAAGTTACACATGTTCATGATTTAATTTCAAACTTTCGATTCAAACTAAACTAGAAGCACAATAATGACGGACAACAGTGCTGCCATCGCACTGAAGCTTTCAGTTTTTAACCCCATTGATAAACTCATTTCTACCCGACAGATGATATCATCAGGAGTCATAGACAAGAGCGAGTTGCCGGACTTCGATGATGAGACAGGTTTGTTGCCGAAAGACGAAGACGGCGAGGCTGACATCGAGATAGAGCTGGTGGAAGAAGAACCTCCCTTCTTACAAGGTCACGGCCGCGCCCTTCATGACCTGTCACCTGTCAGAATTGTGAAGAACCCAGACGGTTCCCTCGCACAAGCCGCCATGATGCAGTCAGCGCTATCAAAAGAGAGAAGAGAACAGAAGATGATACAGAGAGAGGCAGAGATGGAGAGTGTACCCATGGGACTGAATAAAAATTGGATAGATCCTCTACCTGAAAGCGATGGTCGAGCTTTAGCTGCCAACATGAGAGGGACGGGTATAACTCCTCAAGATCTACCAGAGTGGAAGAAGCATGTGATTGGTGGGAAGAAGTCTTCTTTTGGCAAGAAGACGAATTTATCTCTTTTGGAGCAGAGACAGTCCCTACCCATCTATAAGTTGAGGGATGAATTGACTAAGGTTTGTATGAGTGAACTTTTATCTCTCTTAGGGCTGATTTTTCAATCAACAGAAATTTTTTAATCATGGAATAAAATTTACGTCTGACAGTTTTTGTATGGAAGAACTGTAAAAAATTTAAAATTATTCTTCCGGTAAAATTATCTGGCGTTGGAAAAATCAACCCTTAATTTATTTATGTCTGTCTTCCCAAAACTAATGGGTTTGTATGTTCTATGTAACTCTGAAACATTCTTTTCGATTAAGAATATCTATTTCTATAGCTTGAAATCAATTATATTTAACTAGATAGCTCAAATAATTTTGACATTTTGACATTCTTTACACCACACCAGGCTGTAGCCGACAACCAGATCTTGATAGTAATCGGTGAGACCGGGTCAGGCAAAACAACCCAGATCACTCAGTACCTCGCGGAATGTGGCCTGACCGCTCGCGGTAAGATCGCGTGCACGCAGCCGCGTCGTGTGGCCGCCATGTCTGTGGCCAAGCGAGTGGCCGAGGAGTTCGGGTGTCGGCTGGGGCAGGAGGTCGGCTACACCATCCGGTTTGAAGATTGTACAAGTCCTGAGACTGTAATCAAGTAAGTGTACGCTACTTTTGACATCTTTTCACATAAAATGTCACTGATCCCAATTCGGCAGAGAATACCACGTCTGTCTGACGTTAATAACTGCAATATTTACGTTTCTATGTCGTTAGAAAGTATAAGCCTGATATCGCCAATCCGCCTTGAGTAAGCATACAGCAATGCTCATTACTTCTCTTTATGAGAAGAGAGAGAGCACTATAGTTCGTTCGCGTTAAGAATGCAGTGAGTCATCAGTGCAACTGCAAGATAAAGGTGTATTCAGAGTGGTGTTCAATTCAAACAAATTATATTTTAAAAGATTAAGTTGAGAAAAGATTAAGACTTTGTAATTTGAAAAGATTTGATTGGTTAGGGGGCGGGGCTAGGCCGACGGATAATGATGACTCACTGCATTCTTAACGCGAACGTAATATAGGATCACAATTATTTTATTGCTATATCTATTTGTTAATGTGAGTGGAAACGCTGGCAGGGGGACCCCTAGGATATTAGGGATGTTCTTCAGAAAGGTCAGGTCCGTAGTACTCACAACTGGCGTGTTTGGCAGATGTATGAACGTAAACGAAGCAAAAAGAGTATGTAAGGATCGAAGCAGGTGGAGTTCTGTAGTGTCTACCTATCCCCGTGGGAAAAAGGCGTGTGTTTATAATGTGTGTATGTTCTTAATTGTTTAATATTCCTTTCTCAGGTACATGACAGACGGTATGTTACTCCGCGAGTGCCTCATGGACCTGGACCTCAAATCCTACTCCGTCATCATGTTGGACGAGGCTCATGAGCGCACCATCCACACGGACGTACTCTTCGGCTTACTCAAACAAGCCGTGCAGAAACGACCAGAACTCAAGCTGATCGTCACATCAGCTACCCTAGACGCTGTCAAGTTCTCGCAGTACTTCTTCGAAGCCCCCATCTTTACTATCCCCGGTAGAACCTTCCCTGTTGAAGTCATGTATACCAAGGAACCAGAAACTGATTATCTAGACGCGTCTTTGATTACTGTGATGCAAATACATTTGAGGGAACCTCCGGGAGATATTTTGCTGTTCTTGACTGGTCAGGAGGAGATTGATACAGCTTGCGAGATTCTGTATGAGAGGATGAAGTCTTTAGGCCCAGATGTGCCAGAACTAATCATTCTACCCGTATACTCCGCGTTGCCGTCTGAAATGCAAACGCGTATCTTCGAGCCAGCACCCCCCGGCTCAAGAAAGGTCGTCATAGCTACCAACATTGCGGAAACTTCGCTGACCATAGACGGAGTTTATTATGTTGTTGACCCTGGTTTTGTGAAGCAAAAAGTTTATAATTCGAAGACTGGAATGGACTCTTTGGTTGTGACACCTATTTCACAGGTAAATATAATATGATGATCAAATTAATAATCGGGATATTAAAAAACTTTTTAAAATCATATTCATTCATTCATTTATCTTTATTTATTGAATGTGTTTTTGTTTGGTACAGGCAGCAGCAAAACAGCGAGCGGGTCGCGCCGGCCGGACGGGCCCCGGCAAGTGTTACCGACTGTACACGGAGCGCGCCTACAGAGACGAGATGTTACCCACGCCAGTGCCTGAGATACAGCGCACTAATCTTGCCACCACCGTATGTATTCACGACTGAGTATATCGCCGTTGTTGTTACTTTGCTCAAGCAGATGTAATGGCACATGTAAGCTCTCGCTTAGATGTTTTGGCTGTCACTTGGCTAACGTTCGAAACTTCGAATCCTTGGGATTAGTTCCCTTCCTCTCCTATTGTGTTGATAAGCACAGAAATAGTTCACACCGTTGTGACTGACACAACTTTCAGAAACCGTGGGCACACTTCTGTACTACAAAATAAAATCTATATCTTGTTTGATATAAGCGTAATGTTTTATATCCAGGTGCTGCAGCTAAAGACGATGGGTATCAACGACCTGCTGCACTTCGACTTCATGGACGCGCCGCCGGTGGAGTCGCTCATCATGGCATTGGAACAACTGCACTCCTTGTCCGCGTTAGACTCGGAAGGATTGCTCACCAGGCTTGGACGAAGGGTATGTAGACCAAAACAATCACGTTTACGTAGATAAGCTCTATGTTGTAAAAAATAGAGTTCAAAATGCGAGATAAAATTGGGGATCGTTGTTGCATTTCACGAACGGGGTCAAACATTGCAAATTAAACCATATGACGAAGACTGAAAAATCTAATTTAAACGAAATATTTATTCACAGACAATGATTTTACTATACAATAATAGGTAATAGGTAAAACGGGCTGGTGTCCGCAACTCCACGACAATGCGCGTATTTTGCGTACGGGTGGGAAAATCGACTATTCGATCCACCCCAGCTCCTCAAGGAAGGCCAGCAACGCCTTGATGTTACTGACCGTCTCACGTAGGGTACCTGGGTTACCGAAGTACTTTGCCCTGTACGTAGCGACCACCGGGCAGTTTAGCAGCACATGCGCCGCTGTCTCGTCATCCTTCATGCAGGCCCTGCACAGCGGACTGTCTGTTACTCCTATAGAGGTGTTTGTTAAATGACCCATGGCCAGTTAAAGCTGCAGTAACTGTACGCTGCTTTAGTTTATTTAGACGGAGATTAGATTTTACTATACAATGACATTGTTACCTTTACCAAACTGGCTGCACTCTTAATTTTCAACCAGAATATATCAAGTTCAAAAAGTTTATAAAGCATATCCTTTTACCCAACCTAAATAAAACATACTAAAACTTTCTTTGCTTTACAGATGGCCGAATTCCCGCTCGAACCAAACCTCTCAAAGATCCTTATCATGTCTGTAGCACTACAATGCTCAGACGAAATCCTGACCATAGTGTCAATGTTGAGCGTCCAGAATGTGTTCTATCGACCCAAAGACAAGCAGGCACTGGCTGACCAAAAGAAGGCTAAGTTCAACCAGCCGGAAGGCGACCACCTGACGTTGTTGGCCGTGTATAATAGTTGGAGGAACAATAAGTTCTCTAACGCATGGTGCTATGAGAACTTCGTGCAGATCCGCACGTTGAAACGGGCGCAGGATGTTAGAAAACAACTGCTTGGTATTATGGATAGGTGAGTTGTGATAACAATTCATTTTCTTTATCACTAGAGCTTGGTGCAGTTACTCCGATTCTTTCCTGTCAGCCGCCACTTTATCGTTCACTCTCAGTTCATCCATGTCATACCCCACAAAATCCCAATTAATATAACCTATCGAAATCAATTGCTGGATAAGGTCTGAACCAATTAGTGATAGAACACCCAGTTTTTCGCTTTTCTGCATCGAATCAATCACCACTATTATTTATTGATAACTTTATCATCTTTTTTCTTTATCTTTTTCTTTCATTCATTGTTTCATTACAAAATCAAACTTTTATTCTCAAAACCAATTTAAATTCCTATTTATAATTTCGCCAGGCATAAGTTGGACGTGGTATCGGCGGGTAAGAACACGGTGCGTATCCAGAAGACGATATGTTCCGGTTTCTTCAGGAATGCGGCCAAGAAGGACCCACAGGAAGGGTATAGAACTCTGGTGGACAGCCAGGTGGTCTACATACATCCTTCTAGTGCGCTCTTCAATAGGCAGCCGGAATGGTAAGATTTTAAATTTTGAACTTGATAAATACTTTTAAAAAACGAATTGAATAATATTTTTCAAGAGCACCACGTTCTCTACTATCATATCTCAGTTCCGGGTTTCATGGGTTCGCACCAATGCATGTTCGCATGAACCTATGGGCGCCTAGACCTTTTATTATGGTTTCGAATATTATAAAAATGTAACTGTCTTAGATACACTCGCACTTTTATTCTAATGTTAACTTTTTTCATAATCAGGGTAATCTACCACGAGCTCGTCCAAACAACGAAGGAGTACATGCGCGAAGTGACCACCATAGACCCGAAGTGGCTGGTGGAGTTTGCGCCAGCATTTTTCAAGTTCTCCGACCCCACCAAACTGTCCAAGTTCAAGAAGAACCAGAGACTAGAGCCGCTCTACAACAAGTACGAGGAACCGAACGCCTGGAGAATATCAAGAGTACGCAGGAGAAGAAATTAAACTGTCCGCTGCCAATGCTAGATCTAATTTTACTTCAAATTATATTGATAAGGAATGCGAAATGTAGTTTTCTCCATTTATACTTCCCTATCCTACATCTCCCTATACGATTATAGAAATCGAATCCCTCCTGGAACATGTCTTAAACCTACTTAGTATGTAAGATTGCAGCAACTTCACGAAAGTTTCTAAAAATCAGGGGTTCCCCGACCGCACACGTTTCTATTAAACTTTCGGAACGGCAAGTTTACTAATATTAGCAGAAATCGTCGCCTAACGAAAAAGCGTTATGCCCACTTCATGCGACTTGAGAAAGATAGTTTTTGGTTTTGAAAGGTGCTAAAGCTGATGGTCAAAATGAAAATCCAACATTTTCGTTTCGTTGTATTTATGCGTTAAAACATTCTATGTCATTGGTTGAATTGATGTGTTAGTGTAACGAAACGTTAATGTCAAAGTCAAAAACTCAAACTCAAAGTGAGAATCCGTCTGTGATTTGATTGGAGATTTTTACTATAACTAAGTAAATTTATGGAATAAAATGAGCTGAAACAGCGTAATTAGTTACGCAACACTTCTGATAATTTATCCTCAAGCTGCACAAAATAAATTTGAAGAGCCATGGACTTCTTTTCGGAAATAATCGGCGAAACAGTGATACTTGGATTAGATACCCTAATATTGGGGTTTTGTGTGAAACAGCTGAGCAAATGTAAACATATCCTGAATGCTTTGCAGGTAAACACAATACCTTTGATTATTAAGATTGCATATAATCTGTAACACCAGTTTTATTCTACCTATTACAAACCTTGGTTATATTAGCACATTGCTGATAGTCTATTTACTATAACTTTGGTTTGGTGTATCTTCACGAAAAAATTTGACATTAGCTTTGCATTTTTTGTTCTCCATAGATATTTATTTATCCTGCACTGCTCTCAATAAAAAAAATGTAATTTATCCTCATACTGGAACGCCATACAGCAATTACACCAACGGAGCAAGAATATTTGTAGATTCACTAGTTCCCTTGGCCTGTCGTTTTTTTTTCACATAAACAGAACAGGTTATACAGTTATTCAGTATCATAAAAAACATTGCAGACAGCTCCTGTGCTGGACATAGACTCGACACTGAACAAGGAGATCAACAAGTACTCCAACAACACCATCCCATATGTGGTGATCAGAGGACTGGTGAAGCCACTAGGCAACCCCATTACCAGTAACTATAACAACTCAGTAACAGGTGTGGTGCAGAGGTAAGGATTAAACCCTATTATGTTAAAAAAAAATGTTCTAAGTCATTTCAAATATTAGTAACAAGATTTCAAATAAATGAGTCAATAAGGATAAAATTAGCTTGATTAAAATGAATTGGAATACATAATATGTATTATCGTCAGTCTTAGTTTAAAATAATCCTTATCCCTTTACAATGATTTGGCATTTACAAAAATTTTATAGTACATTTTGATATTTCCTGATATTTTGTATTATCCTTTTGGTTCTTATCAAATTTATTTTTGTTTCTAAAATCTGCGTGTAAACCTGAATTTATCATGCAGTTGTAATTTTATAAATAGCTATCAATATAGCTAAACAAGATAAGAAAACACAAGAAAAGAAGAAAAGATTAAATAAACATACCAAGTCCTACAGGATACAAATTGTATCCTGAAGGACTTGGTATGTTTACCTATTTAATCTTTTCTTGTATCTCAATGAACTGCATGAGACTAGGTCATGCTGTGGTTCAAATAAAAATGCCAGCCAGCATTATAGAAACAGCGCAGAGGGTCTACTCCGAAGTGCAAAGTGCGAATGTTCGGATCGGACCGACACATGGCCGAACCAAATATTATTGAAAAATGCGAAAAAAGTTCAGATCGGCTCGGTTGGGTCGGGACCATAGTCAACATTCGAAAGAGTGTAGGATCGGGGCCGACTGAACCAAATAGTAACTTCGTAGGACGAAACGGCCGAACATTCGGCCGATACTACTTCGGAGTAGGCCCCCTGACTGTCTGCTAAAATAATTGCATGTCATAGTACCTATACTGGGATAAAGTTCATCATAATAATCAATGAAATATGTTCACATTTCTTCTAACAGAAACATGGTGGTGAAGTGTGTGCAGAATGATTATATCATATTTATAATTATAAACAACAACAACTTATGAGCGCCTCACTCACTTCTGTAAAGTGTTATCCAATTAGATTAATTAATATTAACAACTTGTCTTCAGGGGAAACAACTATTGACCATCTGTATTTAGTACTTACCTATTATAAACACTTCAAAAATCAATAATGCTGATATTTTACACATTTATAGTTTACGTTTTTATTTTTTTTGTTGTCTTATTAATTTCAGGCTCACAATCAAAGAGCATGTCATAGCCAGGACATCAGCAGGTTTCTGGTCGGACCAGACACGCACTATACATGAAGTGTGTAACTGCACACCCTTCGTGCTCAACAATGGGAAGTACAGCATCGAGGTGGTGGATGCACTCACAGCTAAATTGCTTGGTAAGTAAAGTGTTAATAAAAAAAAATAACCATTTAGGCCTTCTTTTTTTTCTAGTATTTTTTATATGTATCACTCTTGTGGTTGCTAAAAAAATACAAACCTCTCAATTTTGTGCAAAGCCTACAATATGCCCCGATATTCACGCCACCTTCGTTGCGTACTGTGCCGGCGCTGTCAAGCCGCCTCCTGCAATCCTTGTTAATTCAGATACGTACCTACATATTGTGATTTTACATTAAATTTATTTACTTGGTAAGTTTATCAGAATTAATTATTTTACAGACATGGATGTCATATCAGACAAGTTCGAGCCGATGTCGCCCGGTGTCATCGACCACGTGTGGGGATTCTTCTCTGGGGTTCGACAGCGTGGTCTCCAGACTATGGAGGAGATGCTTCGGGACGGCTCCTATATCACGGCCATAGGAGAGCTCAGCCGGAGTAACACAGGCGAGATGAGGATCCAGCCGCCTAAAGATGGCCTCCCCTTGTATCTGACGACAGCTACCAAATCAAGTTTGCTGAAACGGCTGGCCAGTTCGAGGGACTTTTTAAGGTATTATTATTATTCATTTCATCAATTCGCAGTCCACTGCTGCCTCTCCCAGCTGCGCCACAACACCCTGTCCTCCGCCTTCCGCATCCAGTCTGTCCCAGCCAGGCGGCTGGGACAGACTGGATGCCCCCTGCTGGACGGACGACCTAAAGAAGGTTCTTTAGGTCGTCCGTCCAGCAGGGGGGCATCCCACACTACGCTTGCCGATGCGCGGTCACCACTCCAAGACTCGTCTGCCTCACTGGCCATCGGTCCTTCGACAAACGTGGCCAGCCCACTGCCACTTCAGTTTAATTATTCATTTATTTCAGGCAATTTGGGTCCATAGAAAAACAATACATAAATCTAAAGAACACTTATAAATGAATACAAAAAAAAACAAACATTAAACTAATACGTAAAGTCGGCGACGTAATTGGTATGCTAAACATGGGCCATTCCATAGATATAATAAGCACGAAAGCGCCAAATGAGCTACTAAGCTATAAAATTGATCTTATCTTATTCAAATGTTTCATTCACAGAGTACTGCTAGTAATTTTCGGCACGGTAGCAGCAGCGGCGTCGTGTCGCGTGGCGTACAAGTACATGAAGCGTCGCCGGCGCCGCGCGCTCGAGGACTCCATGAAAAAACAACTCGCGGCTGGACGCCGGGAGCGACGTGCGCATGCGCGGGAGAAGAACCTCGCCGATGTGCAGTTGTGTGTCGTGTGCACGGAAAACCCTAAAGAGGTAGGCACCACAGAATACATTCAGTAACGTTAAGTTTTTAAAATATAATATTAAAAAATAACTAGAGCAGTAAATCACAACACAAACGGCTCGATTGTTACGTAAAATTCTGCGTAAAAGTCTTAAGGCCAAAAGCGACTGTCGTCGCGCGAATAATTACGCGATCGTTTACTAGAGATAATGACGTAAATACGCGACATGATTGATCTTCTTGGTATGTCATATTCATATACAACAGCGCGACGATCGCCTGTGGTTAGGACGCAGCCTTACGCAGGGTTATCAATGATGTTGTGTCCACTTAGAAGAAATCTAAAATTGACAGTTTTAAATCAGCCGTAACTTTTTATGCAGAGCTGCAGGGCCAAGGTAACAGATACCTAGGTATTAAATTTTATCATAATCTTTTTTCAGATCATCCTACTTCCCTGCGGCCACGTGTGTCTCTGTGAGGACTGTTCAGACAACATCACAGACCACTGTCCCATCTGTCGTGAGAGGATAGAGTCCAGAGCACCCGCCTTCATTACGTAGACGTGAACATACCATAAGCACGTATAGTATAGTCATTTCATTTTACGAGCGCACGTGTGGCGTTGTTCTTCTAAACTACGCAATGGATTTCGATGCGGTTGTCACCATCATTTCGAGAATTTATTCCGGAAGGTGTATATGTATTATATATTAAACTTATATATAAGAAGGAAATCTGAATGTTTTGTCAAGTCGTAAAAACCGCACTAGCTGTCATAAATTGCAACGAATTACTTCGCGCGTTCGTGAAATGTAAAGACTATATCCGTTTGTACAGCGCAGATTGATATATTTTAGTGGTACAATTTCACAGGCTGCACCATATTTTGTATAGGTGCTATATTGATTCTCAGTAACAGCATAATCTACTGTTATGTTATAACAGATTCTTTACATAAATGTTATAAGTATTAGAACCATTGATCAGACGTGTATTTTTAGTATGAAATTGTAATGTTGTAAGGTAGACATTTTGTCAATGATTGTACAGGTATTATAAACGTGCCTAGGTGCTCATAGCTAATAGAGTCTAATGCATTTGCCTTGTTTGAAGTGTGTCTAAAAATAAATTTACAAGATTTGAATGTTGAGGGTAGAAATAATACTGTTAAGTCTAGTGGTGTAATAAAAGAAATTAATTAAAGTTTGTAAAATAGTTATATTGTTTTATTGATGTTAGAAACCCACACTGATCCCACCGCATGAGGCCGAACATGTGTCATCTTCCTCCTGTCCGTTAAAAGGAGTCTCATCATCAGAGTGATCTGATACATTTGTATCCGTCACTCCATTTTCCTTACTAGGATGTTTGTCTGCGTTTGAAGTCTCATCTAAACCATATTGTTCTAATAACATATCAAGTTTCTTATTACTAGTAGCTGAGTCAACATTAGTTTTGCTTTTACAGCTTCTTCCACAACAATTGCTTTTATTACATGTACCATTATTGCTTGCATTCTCTTTATTTGCATTGTTCTTCTTACTGATTCTCTTATTACTATCTATTGCGATACTAGTATCATTTAAATCTTTAATAACATCCTCTAGTGCTCCAGAGTCATTCTGTGCCTGCTTAGCATGGTATTCCTCAAGCATCCTCTTTGCTTTTGAACTCTTGCCGATGCCAAGTTTTGGTAAGCCTTTGTTGAGTCCTTCAAGAAGGACACATGCCTTGCAGACCTCCTGTGAGGACACAAACTTGCATCGACTGCATATCCTCTGTGTGGGGAGAGAGACCTGTTCCTTTACTGACATGGTTTCACCTGGAATTCATAGATTGTATCTTAAAATAATTATGTTCATAATGTTATGTAACTAAAACTTCAATTTGCTTTGACTTCATAAAGTCACTTAAAAATAATGAAAATAGAAAGAATATATTCAAGGTGTCAATTTTTGGCTGTTTCCAAACAGTGAATGTATTTATTTAGCCTGGTAGAGAATGCCTACTGCATTGTGCCATATGTGTAGTTTTTACTTGTGCATAAAACATTAAATAATATAACTACCTGAGTAGATAATATCCATGATACAAGCAGGCCTGATCTTCTCCATATCTTTGAGCAGTGCCCGTGCATGTCCCCTGTATGCATTGGGAGCAAACACACACTCTGTGGAGAAGTAGACCAGCTTCTTGTAGTGTGCATACATCACTATTTCCTTCTCATATGTGTACTTGAGGGGTTTTACTCTTGGTATTGTGCCCTCACTGCCCTGAAAGATAAGAAAAATAATGTAAGAAGAATAATGTTGGAACATTTGGAATTTGAAGAATTTAATTTGAATCACAGCTTCTGTTATTTAAGCTCACTAAAACTGCTAATATTGACAATCTTTTTCTATTTTTTTTAGGCCTCCCCTTTTTCCCTCCAAACTTTGGCCCTGCAAATTTTACCAGATCATTCTAAATTTTAATTCAGAAAAATATTCTCAGGCAAGTAGTATTTTTGTTCGTTTTCTAACATTAGCAACATTAATTATTTTAAATAATGTAGAAGTTACGGGTTGGTGTTATATTTTATAGAATTTATCACTGAAAGACTTACAGTAGCTACAGCTGTGCACCTCTTCAACCTAGCAATGTCACCTCTGAGAACATTCATCAACACAGTCTCAGCAATATCGTCTGCATTATGTCCTGTGGCTATACACTTCACTCCCAGCATGGCCGCCCCTCTGTCTAGTGCCTGTCTTCTGAACACCCCACAGAAGGTGCAGTTGTTCTTCCTACCAATCTGAGCCACTATCTCATCCATGGTCCAGCCATATAGATCTTTGTATGACAGTATCTTCAAAGGCATCTCATAGTCATCCCGATTCTGTTTGACAGTCTCGAGACTATCATCTCTGTATCCTGTGATACCCTCATCTATTGACAGCAGCATCAGGTTCAACCCATAATTGTATCTTTTATTTAAAGTCTTGAGGACATATGCAAGTACTGTTGAGTCTTTCCCGCCAGACGCGCCGATAGCAACGGAATCCCCTTTGTTGAATAATTCTGCCTTTGTGATGGTGTAGTGGATTTCTGTTTCAAATGCCCAAAAGAAACATTCTTTGCAGAGAGCATCGCCGGTTTTTGGTCGCTAGAATAATTCAGACAATTAGAAAAGGTTAGATTACATAGGACTAACTGTTTCTAAGTATTACAGGAATATCACACAGTTACCTTCAAAACTGCATTGTTGCCACAACCCCTTCTGCATGGCACAGGCATTATAATAATTAGTGAAACGATACGATATTATATAGTCGCAAATTATAAGTTTCGCTTAATTGCTTTTAAAAAAACACTAAGGGATAATGTAAGCAAGAGATGGCAACCAGATAATAACAACTTGTAGTGACAGTATTCAATGCTTAAACGTTTGTGTATTGTAACTGGAAGCCGAAGATACTTCACATTTTATTGATAACATAAAATCAAATCTTTTGAATTATTGGTTTAATTTCACCAAAATAACCCCAAAAATTTATAGAAATGTGACACATGACATCATTCATCATCATGACATGGCCACAGAGCATGTAACCTTATCTAAATGACATGGCGACAGCTGGTTTTTTGATAGGACTAGTGTGGGACTGTAATTGGCACTCAAATATCAATTTAATATAAAAAAAAGAGTTGTGCATTATTAATCATTTGCTTCTCTTGCCAATATCATGATTTCGGGGCTGTGGTGCCTCCCCGAAATCATGATATTCATTACTTTGGATGATATAATATTGCACTATAAAAATATAGCAAACGGTTATACTTCTAAATAAGGATTAAAAAATAATCACCGCTGCAGAATTATTCAATTTTTGAGCTCACTTCGTTCGCACTATTTCTAGCTCGCTTTTACATTCTCCTAACACGAATCATAGTGACACCTTCAAAGTCAGTGTTCAATTTTGGTTATTTTGTGAAAACATTAACAAATTGGAATTAGGGCAAGGGAATGATGATGGAATAGGTTGAATTATTTATTCCATTTCTTATTGCTACTTGACTGTATATTGATCATCGTAAACAAGTTTATCTATTATCGAAAGGGTTCAGCTTAGCTGAAATATTTTAGTTGTCTGTGTGTTCATTTTATTGCTTCAAATGCCAGTGTTTCGCATCACCAAAATTCCAATGAACCTAAATATAACCTATACAAGTTCATTGACTGATTGACAATCATATTTCCGAACGAAACGAAACGTACTTCGCCTGGCCTGCACTGCATTGCATCAAAAGACCACTTATTTCGGTGTTTCGCTCAAACTATTTTATTTTTATATATTCGTACAGCTTCCTAGTGAGTTATGGGACGTTAAAAACTAGTTATACATGTTACGTGTGTTGAATAAGGGTGATATGGTGGTTGTGTAGCGGTGGCTGTTGATGTGTCCATTGATGGACCGTTGTAGGTGAATGTTGTTTACGGTGCGGTGAAGGTGCGTCGAGGCGGAGGTTCAGGGGCGGCGGTGCGATGCACGAGCTACTGAAGCATGTGCTATTGGAGCGGGACCTTACCCGCGCCGGCGACATCTTCGCGATCCCTGACGCGGACATCGTTGACGACCTCAACGAAGTGGTGAGCCTTACCGCTAAGTACATAGAACTGGTACAGCCTGTTCGCTTGCGTTACCAAGAATTAGAAAAGTATGTAAATTACACCTGAGTCACGCGTGTAAAGTGCAATAATAAATGTCTCTAGTTAGATAAACAAGTAGAGTCAAGTATCAGCCAAGGTAGTGACTACCTCTTGAATAATAAAAGTCATGAATCATAAACTCTGAGTATTTATTCAATAATAAAATAATAATTGTTGTTTACTATAGTGTTATTCCTTGCTATAATCATTTTCCTGTAAAGCAATTGCATTTAGATTTATCAAGTTACATTATTTATAGAGAAGTCAGTCACCTATGTAAACAAGTAATTAACAATACACTTAATTTATTGTGGTTGTATTATATTCATTAATCTTAAATGAGAAATGCTACATTAAGATTGAAAACAGTTGTCTATAATTATAATACTGGGTCACTGTTGAATCAGAGCCAATGTGTTTATAGATACAACTAATATTATCAAGATAATCTTATCATGACAGGGCATTTGTTGTAAATCTTAGATTCACATCACTATTGATAAGATAATATAAATACAAATACCTATGTCATTGGTGTAGTGGTTGCAAGTGCTATTGCTGAGCAGCAGATGGGTTTGATTCCTAGGTTGAGCAAAGTGTTATTGAGTTTTTCCATCAGGAATTTCTTAGTAGCAGCCTGGAGTCTGGATTTGTGCCTGGTTGATAGTTATAGGTACGGTCACCAAAGGAGATAAGTAACGAGGGCCGTCGGATATAGTTGAAGTTTTGTAAAAAACCGATGGATGTTTTCGAAAACAGACGGCTCATTTATCAAATTAAATTAAATTTTAAAAAATCCATCAGTTTCTTACTAAACTTCAACTACATCCGACGGCCCTCGTTACTTATCTCCTTTGGTGACTGTACTTCAATCACCTCCTATTACATGGGACTCAAACACAACTGGTGAAATGTGTGTGTACTATATGTACAGGTCTGCCTAACCCTCCGGGCATGTTGTTATGTTATCAGTTATGTATAAATAAAAATATACATATTTGTTGCAGTTGAAACAAGTAACAGAGATTTCTTCACGACCAGACTACTGTCGAAACGACCGAGACCAAGCTCTGATAGAAATATGTGTTGCAAGAGTTACATCATGTGTGAAAGAGACAGTTACTCTGGACAAGTACTGCGGAGCCCTCGTGGCTCTGCTGGAGTCCTGCTTGCACCACAACCTAATGCCAACCGGTCACCTCCGGGATGATGATCCACCTCATGCTAAAATTGCTTCTGACATTATAGCATGCATTGTTTTGGTAAGATATACTGTTTAAAATACATGAGATGTATTTATTCTGTTATTATTCATATTCATGTATGAAATTATACTTTTAGATTTGAGTATGTTTTTTGCCACATGCAATGTGAATTTTAAATGTATCAACGGATTATGGAAAAAGTATGCAAATAAAATATAAAATGAAGCAACTCAGAATGGAGTTAACATAAATACGATACAATTGGTTTTTTTTTAAAAGAATATTTTTCTTTTTTTACTAAACTATTACTTTATACATATTAGGTACATTTTTATGCTATGTTTTCCACTCATTCCATATAACATCGTCTTCAGGTATCATTCCCACTCCAATCCGACAAGGAAAACTACGCCAACAAGAGTGTGATGGAGCTGTTCCTGCCAGTTGCGGTGCAGTTCCTGCACAAAGGCAACCGCGAGATATCGCGACACATGGCGCGGTACCTCTCACTCGCAGCTGTTCATCATGCGGTGTTGCTGAAGCCACATGTGCAGACTATCATGGATTCTATCATGTCAGGTTAGTGGATTGAAATTGAATGTTGGAATATGCCGTTAGAAAACGTTTGTTTTATTCTGAAATGGAGAATGTAAATTAAATGCTATTTGTACTATTTTCTGTAACCCTATGTGATCTTCTTGTTGAAATTTACCATTATGTTGTCTAGGTAACTACCCCCTCTGTCGGATCCTGACCAACCTCTACGAGGTATCTCCAGAGCCTCTCGAGGGGCACGCCCCAGCGCTCGTATCACTCTTGCCCCACGCAGAACCCGTAGAGAAGAGCTCTCTATTCGCGCTGTTCGAGCACATCGCGGCTCGCAAGCCCGACGCGTTGAAGACATGTGTGCCGCAGCTACTGTCGTACTTGTGTCCAAATACTGCCAGTCAGAACGATCCGGGGTGCATGTGTGTTGATATCCTGCAGGTTAGTGTCAATGAGTTTGTGTTTTAAGAAAAGTCATATTAAAAACGCTTCAGTAATGAACTCATTTGCAGAGAATCCAATTCTGTTAATAACTGCTTATTCCTTTTCAGTGTAGTTAATATGTGTGTGTATTGTGCAGGTGATAGCGTGCCTCAGCCGAACTCGCGTTACACTAGTAGTAGAGCACGGCTCGCTAGTGAAGCGCGCCGCCCGGCCGCCGCACGCCACGCCGCACGCTGTCACGCTCGTCGCTAACATACTCACGCAGCTGGGGTATACTGGCAGGGTATGTATGTCACACTGTAGCAACCCTCGCACCGCGTGACACTAGTAGTAGAGCACGGCTCGCCGTGTTTCGCCAATTAATAAAAAAAATGTCCCTTATATATTACCATTTCGATACCATCACAGTCAAACACATAACATTTAACAGGAGCGTGCGCAAGAGGCGTTGAACTTCGTGCTGGAGCGCCTGTCCAGTGCGGAGCGCGCGCAGCAGGCCGCGCTGCTGCGCGACGCCACGTCGCTGTGCAGCGCCTTCCCCGCGCTCTTCACTGACAAGCTGCTCACGGCCGTCAGGGCTAACACCAGGTAACGTGGTGTAACATAGCAGTCTTGTCTTGACTGTGTATTTTTGTGGGAAATCTCAGCTTTGATTTTAAAAATGTTTAGCGTTTAGTCAATAATATAATCTTTATAAATAGAGCTGTAGAATGATGAAAGTAAATATTGAAATATACTTAATAAAGGTCTTAAATTCACTGACAGACAACGTACAGCCTCAACCACTGAGTCTAGAAACTTACATTTTGCACAAAAGTTCTTTATATATAACGAAGGTGAGCACTAAGAAAGAACTTTTGAAAATTCGTCCCCCATGGGGTTTAGATAGGATAAAAGTTTGTGTGGATATTCGTATATTTTCCCATCGAAATGCCATTGCCATAACTTGTAGCTTAGGTAATAAATTAAAATATTCTCATCAAAATAAGCACCATTTGTTTCGTCTTCCATCTTCAGCAGCAACCGTCCAAAGTCCGGCTCGAGTCAGAGCGAAGTGAACCGCACGTCGACTGGCGTCACCATCGTGCGCCTGGGCGGTGCGCACGCGCAGGCGAGCGGGGCCAGCGCGGCGCCGGGGGGCGCGGCTAGTAGTGCTGCAGGCAGTACTACAGGTTTGTACTCATTCATTTGGAAATATTGTAAAGGTAATTATTTTTAAAAGAGTAATCGTTCCCTGCCGGTTCTTCTCCAGAAACGAGCAATTGGAACCGTGCCTAGCTTCTAACGTTACATAAGTGCCCATGTTATTTTATTTAGATTCTATACTACATTTATGATTTAATTACCAAACATAAAAACATATGTTTCAAATACATTATTTCAAGTTAAACAAATATCAACTTTATTTTGATGGAAATTAAGTTGATTTTACAGTGACTAGCACTATTGAAAAAGTTATAAAAATGTTTGAAGTTGTAGCGTAAACTGGCGAACATTTTTGGCGAATATGTCGCGAATGCAGATTATGTATGTTATGACGCTCTGTACCGTACCCAGCAGGCGGCGGCGCGGGCGGCTACGCGCGGCGCGCCAAGCTGGGCGACTCGCGCAGCACGGGCCGCCTGCACCCCGGGCCCGCGCCGCACCGCAGCATGACCCGGCTCAACGTGGCAGGTCAGTGCTGTGTGGACGATATTTTCATCATCATCATTTCAGCCCGGAATCACCCACTGCTGGGTCAAGGCCTCCCCTCTTTTCTGCCATGATTGCCGGTTCCGTGCGTCTCTAGTTCACAGTGGCGTGTATTGGTTTTCAGAACAGGTCGGAGGCACTGGTAAAAAGTAATTGTTTTGCAGGGTATCAAAAAAAACGTATGTGGTCGGGGGACGCCCGGCAGGAACGAAATTCAAAATGAAAATCCAAGATGGCGGGTGTAAAACTTAAAATGAGAAAATTTTTAAATTCTCACAGCCACTGTCTTGGATTTTCATTTTCACGTCACTATCGGCTTAAGCACCCTCGAAAACCATGAAAACGACACCCATGACGAGAAATTAAAAAAAATTGCAACTGCAATCTTGGATTTTCCTTTTGACTTCACTGTTGGCTTCAGCACCCTCGAAAACCACACCCTTGACGAAAAATTTTAAAATTTTCGCAGCCGCCATCTTGGATTTTCATTTTGATCTCACTATTGGCTTCAGCACCCTCAAAAATTAGAAAATTTTCGCAGCCGCCATCTTGGATATTCATTTTTACTTCACTATCGACTACCTCATTATCCATCCCTTTTTACCTTCGCACGGCCAAATTACGAAGTATTATTTTTATTTTAAACATTCATACTCGGTTGGTTATTAGAGTGAGTAGGCATGCCTACTTAAGGTGATACATTGCGAAGATCCAACGTCATAGACGCGTGAGACGTACGTATTTTTAATTTCGTCGTATTCACTTGAACGAGTAAAGACCAATGACAATGTGCGAATAGTACGGGACGTTATGTCCCCCACTAACGAGTGCAGAATACATACTAAAAGTGTGCACCGTTTGCGTTAACGCACGTTGAACGTTCTATTTTTTTCGCGCATTTTTTGTGCGTTGCGATCTGCCAGAGTAACACGGCTTTTTGTGCGCCGGACTTTTTGCGCGTCGTATGCGTTACTGCATATAATTGCTTAGGTTCTATTTTCACAGACTAAATAATGCGTCACGGATAGTCAGTCGTCTGCGCTGCACCTTATGGTGATTTATCGAGGTAGGCACTGCTTATGCCTTTATGCAATGCTCGACCAGGTGTTTACCAAGACTTAGAAAATATCATCAACCCCGCGAGCTTTTGAACGGCCCGGGTATCTATTACATATACATATATCTATTATATATACAATTTAATTTAAATAGCCTCCTCCATAATGAGCAATATGGCTTTACAAAAGGTCGTTCAACTACAGATGCGGGTGTTGCTCTGTTGAGACACATATTTGACGCATGGGAGAAATCACAAAATGCTATTGGAGTTTTCTGTGATCTCTCCAAAGCCTTTGATTGCGTGCACCATGGCACGCTTTTGCGTAAGTTACGTCATTACGTGGTCCAAAACGAAGCTCTCAACGTAATTATTTCTTATTTACATAATAGGTTCCAATGTGTAGATGTTAATGGTGTGAAATCTTCCGGGCTACCAGTTCTGTTAGGTGTTCCGCAAGGCTCAATACTGGGTCCATTCTTGTTCTTAGTTTATATCAATGATTTACCATTCCATTTGATGGGCATCTGTGACGTTGTACTGTTTGCAGATGATACCTCTCTTATTTTTAAAGTAGACAGGAATAGACAAGATTTTGACGACGTAAATAGTGCACTCTCAATAGTTACAGATTGGTTTACGTCAAATAACCTAGTTCTCAATGCCAAGAAAACTAAATGTGTAAAGTTCGCCTTACCGAATGTTAGAAACCTAGGACCCAACATCGTCGTTAGATAAAGAGGTGCTTGAAACTGTAGGCTCGGCAATTTTTCTAGGACTAACAGTAGTTGCCAAACTTCAGTGGGGACCTCATATATCAAGTCAAGCAGGAAGGCTCAGTTCGGCTGCCTACGCCGTCAGGAAAGTAAGACAATACACTCACGTTGATACAGCTCGTTTAGTCTATTTTTATTTTCACAGCGTTATGTCCTACGGTATTCTGCTGTGGGGCAAAGCCGCTGATATACAAAATATATTTGTCCTTCAAAAGCGAGCTGTTCGAGCAATTTACCAGCTAGGTGCCAGAGTTTCTCTAAGAGATTTCTTTAAAGATATTGGTATTCTCACGGTTGCATCACAATTCATCCTTGCCAACATTTTATATATTAGGCATAATTTACACTTGTACACTAAAAATAGTGATATTCACAGTATTAACACTAGAAATAAGGACAAACTACGTGCCTTTCCTTACCTTTCACCGGCTTCATAAGGTTCATAACTCATTTGTTGGGCTTGGTATAACCTTTTATAACAAGATACCCTCTTCTTTTCTAGACTTGCCTTTTAATGCGTTTAAAGCTCAACTAAAATCCAACCTTTGTTCAAAGGCATACTATTCCATCAACGACTACTTAGACGATAAGAATAGTTGGTCACCCTAGTTTAACGCAAGACAATGTTTATGTTCTTTCTCCAGAATTAGCTTACTGACAGGTCTTAGTTTATCTTTTTGTGACTTCAAGTGACAGCTATGTGAACAGAACTCAGCAATGCATAAATATGTAAGCTGTCACGCCCTTTATGCCTCGAGGCTTTTATTTGGGTAGTAAGTTTTTTTATTTGCATTTTAATTAATTATTTTTTAGCTTGAGTACGTATAGTTTTTATTATATTTGTTGGTATATTGGCGTGGCTAGCTGACATATTATGGCACATAATTTAATTTTATGTTCTGGTTTTGTAATGTTAATTACCGAACATAGGTACCTAGTATTGTATACAATCAAGTATTTTTTTTTAATTGAACAGACAGCTGTGCTGCTGGGGAGTTTGTTGCGCCAATTCTTCTTTCCAGCGATAGCACTAGGAAGTGGCGAAGGGCGGGCGTTTTTGGGGGACTGTCTTTTGTAATTTTGACGTTCAAAAAGTGCTGATTCTCAGCCTAATTTGAATAAATGACTTTTGATTTTGATTTTATGGCCTGGCCTTGGCCACCATTCGGTCCTAGCTTTACTCCATAAAATATCGGCCATCTCGCCGTGGAGATGGCCAATATTTTAAGTAATATTAAGAATGTTTGAAAGCAGTACAGTAAGTATATCAAATGTTTTCTGTGTATTCTCACCAGGTGGTTCAGTGGGTGGTCTACACAAAAGCATGACGCGATTGTCGTCTTCCCAGCAAATCAACACACCTCCGAACGGCACCACTAATACAGGTAAATAAATAATGATTCTCAATTTTTTTTATTCAAAAAAGCAGGACACCTGAATGAAATTGAAATAATTTTGAACCTTATGATCATGAAATGTACACGCTTTACGCACACAGTATCAAACAGCAAGCCGTCATCGTCATCGAGCGGCGTGGTGGGCAAGTCTAGTGGCGCTGTGACCGCCCGCAGCGCGTCCCCGGCGCGCGCGCTGCGGCCCGCGCCGCGCTCGCACCACCACCACAACATACTGATCGGAGCTAACACTTGTGCCGTAAGTCTACACTCACATTACCGTAAGTCTACACTCACATTACCGCCCGCAGCGCGTCCCCGGCGCGCGCGCTGCGGCCCGCGCCGCGCTCGCACCACCACCACAACATACTGATCGGAGCTAACACTTGTGCCGTAAGTCTACACTCACATTACCGTAAGTCTACACTCACATTACCGCCCGCAGCGCGTCCCCGGCGCGCGCGCTGCGGCCCGCGCCGCGCTCGCACCACCACCACAACATACTGATCGGAGCTAACACTTGTGCCGTAAGTCTACACTCACATTACCGTAAGTCTACACTCACATTACCGCCCGCAGCGCGTCCCCGGCGCGCGCGCTGCGGCCCGCGCCGCGCTCGCACCACCACCACAACATACTGATCGGAGCTAACACTTGTGCCGTAAGTCTACACTCACATTACCGTAAGTCTACACTCACATTACCGCCCGCAGCGCGTCCCCGGCGCGCGCGCTGCGGCCCGCGCCGCGCTCGCACCACCACCACAACATACTGATCGGAGCTAACACTTGTGCCGTAAGTCTACACTCACATTACCGTAAGTCTACACTCACATTACCGCCCGCAGCGCGTCCCCGGCGCGCGCGCTGCGGCCCGCGCCGCGCTCGCACCACCACCACAACATACTGATCGGAGCTAACACTTGTGCCGTAAGTCTACACTCACATTACCGTAAGTCTACACTCACATTACCGCCCGCAGCGCGTCCCCGGCGCGCGCGCTGCGGCCCGCGCCGCGCTCGCACCACCACCACAACATACTGATCGGAGCTAACACTTGTGCCGTAAGTCTACACTCACATTACCGTAAGTCTACACTCACATTACCGCCCGCAGCGCGTCCCCGGCGCGCGCGCTGCGGCCCGCGCCGCGCTCGCACCACCACCACAACATACTGATCGGAGCTAACACTTGTGCCGTAAGTCTACACTCACATTACCGTAAGTCTACACTCACATTACCGCCCGCAGCGCGTCCCCGGCGCGCGCGCTGCGGCCCGCGCCGCGCTCGCACCACCACCACAACATACTGATCGGAGCTAACACTTGTGCCGTAAGTCTACACTCACATTACCGTAAGTCTACACTCACATTACCGCCCGCAGCGCGTCCCCGGCGCGCGCGCTGCGGCCCGCGCCGCGCTCGCACCACCACCACAACATACTGATCGGAGCTAACACTTGTGCCGTAAGTCTACACTCACATTACCGTAAGTCTACACTCACATTACCGCCCGCAGCGCGTCCCCGGCGCGCGCGCTGCGGCCCGCGCCGCGCTCGCACCACCACCACAACATACTGATCGGAGCTAACACTTGTGCCGTAAGTCTACACTCACATTACCGTAAGTCTACACTCACATTACCGCCCGCAGCGCGTCCCCGGCGCGCGCGCTGCGGCCCGCGCCGCGCTCGCACCACCACCACAACATACTGATCGGAGCTAACACTTGTGCCGTAAGTCTACACTCACATTACCGTAAGTCTACACTCACATTACCGCCCGCAGCGCGTCCCCGGCGCGCGCGCTGCGGCCCGCGCCGCGCTCGCACCACCACCACAACATACTGATCGGAGCTAACACTTGTGCCGTAAGTCTACACTCACATTACCGTAAGTCTACACTCACATTACCGCCCGCAGCGCGTCCCCGGCGCGCGCGCTGCGGCCCGCGCCGCGCTCGCACCACCACCACAACATACTGATCGGAGCTAACACTTGTGCCGTAAGTCTACACTCACATTACCGTAAGTCTACACTCACATTACCGCCCGCAGCGCGTCCCCGGCGCGCGCGCTGCGGCCCGCGCCGCGCTCGCACCACCACCACAACATACTGATCGGAGCTAACACTTGTGCCGTAAGTCTACACTCACATTACCGTAAGTCTACACTCACATTACCGCCCGCAGCGCGTCCCCGGCGCGCGCGCTGCGGCCCGCGCCGCGCTCGCACCACCACCACAACATACTGATCGGAGCTAACACTTGTGCCGTAAGTCTACACTCACATTACCGTAAGTCTACACTCACATTACCGCCCGCAGCGCGTCCCCGGCGCGCGCGCTGCGGCCCGCGCCGCGCTCGCACCACCACCACAACATACTGATCGGAGCTAACACTTGTGCCGTAAGTCTACACTCATATTACCGTAAGTCTACACTCACATTACCGCCCGCAGCGCGTCCCCGGCGCGCGCGCTGCGGCCCGCGCCGCGCTCGCACCACCACCACAACATACTGATCGGAGCTAACACTTGTGCCGTAAGTCTACACTCACATTACCGTAAGTCTACACTCACATTACCGCCCGCAGCGCGTCCCCGGCGCGCGCGCTGCGGCCCGCGCCGCGCTCGCACCACCACCACAACATACTGATCGGAGCTAACACTTGTGCCGTAAGTCTACACTCACATTACCGTAAGTCTACACTCACATTACCGCCCGCAGCGCGTCCCCGGCGCGCGCGCTGCGGCCCGCGCCGCGCTCGCACCACCACCACAACATACTGATCGGAGCTAACACTTGTGCCGTAAGTCTACACTCACATTACCGTAAGTCTACACTCACATTACCGCCCGCAGCGCGTCCCCGGCGCGCGCGCTGCGGCCCGCGCCGCGCTCGCACCACCACCACAACATACTGATCGGAGCTAACACTTGTGCCGTAAGTCTACACTCACATTACCGTAAGTCTACACTCACATTACCGCCCGCAGCGCGTCCCCGGCGCGCGCGCTGCGGCCCGCGCCGCGCTCGCACCACCACCACAACATACTGATCGGAGCTAACACTTGTGCCGTAAGTCTACACTCACATTACCGTAAGTCTACACTCACATTACCGCCCGCAGCGCGTCCCCGGCGCGCGCGCTGCGGCCCGCGCCGCGCTCGCACCACCACCACAACATACTGATCGGAGCTAACACTTGTGCCGTAAGTCTACACTCACATTACCGTAAGTCTACACTCACATTACCGCCCGCAGCGCGTCCCCGGCGCGCGCGCTGCGGCCCGCGCCGCGCTCGCACCACCACCACAACATACTGATCGGAGCTAACACTTGTGCCGTAAGTCTACACTCACATTACCGTAAGTCTACACTCACATTACCGCCCGCAGCGCGTCCCCGGCGCGCGCGCTGCGGCCCGCGCCGCGCTCGCACCACCACCACAACATACTGATCGGAGCTAACACTTGTGCCGTAAGTCTACACTCACATTACCGTAAGTCTACACTCACATTACCGCCCGCAGCGCGTCCCCGGCGCGCGCGCTGCGGCCCGCGCCGCGCTCGCACCACCACCACAACATACTGATCGGAGCTAACACTTGTGCCGTAAGTCTACACTCACATTACCGTAAGTCTACACTCACATTACCGCCCGCAGCGCGTCCCCGGCGCGCGCGCTGCGGCCCGCGCCGCGCTCGCACCACCACCACAACATACTGATCGGAGCTAACACTTGTGCGGTAAGTCTACACTCACATTACCGTAAGTCTACACTCACATTACCGCCCGCAGCGCTAAACTATCTATGTTAACTTCATGGCTTTCATCCAAGGTATTGATAGACTTTAATTTTTTCAGCATCAGCACCCATGAAAATGACCACCTTGATCGCCATTTTTATTAGGACCGTCATCTAGAATTTATGATATCTGTGGTTTTGAAATCAGAAAACGAAAGTCATTAAAATTACGTTCCAAACTGCATACGGGAAAGTATACCTAAACTTAATTCATTTTTGTTCCAGAACAACCAAACAATAATATCCGGCCCGCCTCTAGCAACGCAATCAATATCCGTCAACCCGCTCACATCCGGCAAGTCATCGGACGGACTCACACCGATCACGTCGGCCGTGTCCATTCAACACTCCAACACCGCACTAGGCACCGTGTCGGTCGTGACATCCAACACACCAGGATCCGGACCGATATCGGTCAGTCCGACCAACCCGATTTCAATATCCGGACCAGTGACTGTCACGTCACGGCGTGCGAATAATACGAGTGTCACGATGATAAATACGAACAATGGTAATAATAACACGTCGTCCAACCATCGCATCAGCGTGTTCGAGCCCTACCCGATGCGTGATACCGTGCAGCACTTCTGTGAGAAGCACCTGGATAAGATCAAGGCGTATATGGATAACGTGTCGCTAAGGTTGCCGCCGCCTGCCAAGTGTACTATTGAGGGTGAGTGAATGAATTGTTAATTGGGGTTGAGTTTTTGTGAGAAATTCTCTGGTTATACAAAAATAATTTGGAAAGCACCTTACAAACAAAAAACTTTTCTCCTGATAAAATAAAAACACTTATGTTTGGTAAATCTAGCGGCTAAGGCTAGATTCGCACTGGGTTAGCTAGATTTAATTTTTATCGTATATTTATAGCGTCAACAGTCAGTAGGTATAATCAGTCATAATGGATCATCAACATATTACAATGAATAATGTTTCCTTCTCCTGCAGAGCGTCGCTCCAAAAAGCTAGCCCGTCTGCAGTTCGCGTGCGGGCGGCGCGGGCCGCACTGCCTGTACGCGCGCGCACTGTTCTCCATGCGCACGCGCGCGCCTCGCGTGTGGATACACCTCATGTTTCTAGGTAACTTCATTATAGTACACTTATTGAATTGTTGTTGTTTTTCTTATCAAAAGGTTGTCTGGCAGACTTCGCTATTATCATGCAATCATACTGCCGTCAATCGACCACTATACTCCATTTATAATAGCATTATAAAAAAGAGGCTCGTAGAAGCAGGAATGCAAAACATTTTATTTCAAAGTTATGATAAAACAGTTTTAAGGGGGATGCGCTGTTCTTGGGTTTTTTGCAATTTGCAGGTCAGTAAGGTTGTATCTTAATCAATATATGATGCGTGACAATAAGAAATATGTAGGTAATTATAAAATTTTAACCTTAAAAATCATCAATACATCCCTTTAAGTTAGAATTGCTCCGGATTCGTCTGATTTCGCGGGCTTCTGCAGCGCATCCAGCTTAATTAAAATTGTTTTAACAAATATGGACGTATAATATAAACAAACTAAAAGTAACATTTTAAATTCGGTAGAATTAAAGTGAAACGACTAACGTTCCAGGTATTGTTCATCCCTGCTTCTTTTAGGTTTTTAGCATTGACACTGTAATTTTAAATTGGAGTTTCATAATATAAATAAATGAAAGCCACATAATTTCATAAGATAAATAGTTAAAATGGTTACAATTAAGTTTGACAGCTGCTGTAAAAATAGATCATAATAAATTCGGCGTCTATCGTAATGTAACAATGTTTATTGTACTTTTGTTGCAAAGTGTGCATGAAAAATAACCTTTTTTAACTTCTTTCTAATGCTATTGTAAATGGAGTATAGAAGGAATTATAAATATATTTTTATTATTATTTTTTATTGTTGTTTTGTATACGTAACATCTGTGCGCTCTAATTGTTAATCTTAGTTTTAGATATTGTTTCTCAGTAAGTGAATTATGTATGCAATTCTTATGAGAAATAAAGTTGTTCTTAAACCTAAAAAAAAAAGTGAGGCATGTTTGTAGACTTGTGTGCGTGACATCACTATAAGAACACGTGCCTCTGTGTGCGTGTACGGTTGCCTGTATAATGAAAAAATTACCCATAATTTTCAATCTCTGCCGTTGAGATTGTATAAAAATGGATTTTACCTACTTTGGGAATTTATTGATCTCAGATTACAAAACAGACTATGTTTATTTTAAAATGATGGGATTATATCGGGACATGATAGAGTTGTCCTTAGGTTTATGTACATAAATGTACATAAATGCATACACGGTCAAATTAAATTAGATAGCGAAACTCCGTATAAACATGATATAGCAAACAACACGCGCACCCACCCTCACACACATAAAGGGTAAAATTAAATTAGCTAGCGAAACTCCGCAGACGTGGTGGGAATCGATATCTAAACACGACATAATAAAAATAAAAAAGATATTATGTTTTTTTTTTCTAGCATTTGTTATAAGTACCAATGACATAAATAAATCATACATAAATCAAGAATTATTTATTGTCATAGGTACTTATAATCGTCCTTTCAAGATCAGCAGGGAGTTTATAAAATGAAAGCTTACCGAGCAATGGCTAGGCGCACCTCTAATATTCACATACAATAAGTATGTCATACTTAATGTACTAACATACAAACATACTAACCAAAATGAAACACTGTCATCGAAATAAATATTTTTGTAAATCGATATTCCTGTATTCTATACTTATTTTCACGAACTGTGTCCAAATAAACGTTTTTCTTTCTTTCTTTCTTTCTTTCTTTTATTTCCTAACTTACGGGGTAAATGTTTCAATGTAAACTAGCAACACCGAATGATTTCTGTCACGTTTTGTGAGTCAATAATAATAAACACGTAAAATAATATCCAAATAATTCATATTTATCTACGAAAAGATATCCCACGTTCTTTCTTTTGTTTTTGGGAACAGTTTTGCAATGTTAAAAAACACAAGACGGCATTATTATCAAAAATATTGAAGGAGCCCGTAACGTACTAACGATGCGGCGCTTCGTGCCGTACTGACTTGAGATTGTATTCGCTTTTGAATTTGTATTTGCTTTGTTGGCTGCACTCTCGGTGTTCGGCGCGGTCTATCTGTCTTTATTCTATAATCTGAGTATGTATGTATATAGCGCTACAAGCCCGGCACGACGCCGCCCTGTCCTCGCGCGACCCCACCGTGGCCTCGCTGAAGCATTGCTGGGACATCCTCAAGTGTGAGAACAAGACCTTTCTCACGCTTGTCACTGGCGCCTTCCCTGGGATCAAGGTATGTTCTTAAATTAGTCTTATAGGTTGTTTCAACACTTTTGTATAAGTTCCAGCCGACACATCTGGCAGGATAGGTCCGACACGAACACGGCGACTTTTCGGAAATCGTGGTAATACAACACCGTCTACAATATAAGTTACTTTTCACTGCTCCCTATAACTTAAGCAAGAGAAAAGAAGCGGTGCAACAAATTGCAGGACCATAAACAAATTCTCTCGAAAGACCATTTACAATCATTTTATTTATTACTCACGATTACTTATAAAAATCCTTGTTACAAAATGTAAGGTGTAATGCTACCGTGCCCAAGCGAAACGTTTCACAGTAATCGGAATGATATTGTACGTAGGAACAAGAGATGTTGTTGAACGAGCTGCGCGCGGCGGGCTTCTTCGACGTGTTCGAGGTGGTGGCGCGGCGCACGGACGGCGCGGCGCTGCCCCCCGCGCAGGCCCCGTGGGGCTGCTGCCTGTGCACGCGGCCCGAGCGCGCCGGGGGCTTCCTGCAGGGCGGCGCGCCCGTCATCGAGGGGCAGCTCAAGGAGAAGAAGGGCCGCTGGAGACTGTTCCGGCGCTGGCGGACGAGATACTTCACGCTGTCCGGAGCACACCTCTCCTGCAAGGGATCTGTGAGTACTCACTGTCACGTGTGTCAGATACTCGCGACCGAGGGTCAGACGCACACCACTTGCTTCCATAAACTGCCATACACTCGCACCTCGCTATTTTCATAGATATCACACTAGTATGTTCTATTATTTTGTGTGTACGCTCCGAAACCACCAACTTGACCGGACCTCTTTCTATTCCAGAGCGGAGGCGAAAGCATCGACATAAACCAGATTCGCTCAGTAAAAGTCTCCCGCGGCGCGCGCAATATCCCCAAAGCGTTCGAGATCTTCACGGGAGACCAGACTCTCATCCTGAAACCTAAAGATGGCAAGAATGCGGAAGAATGGGTGCAGTGTCTTAGCATTGCGGTGGCTCATTCGCAAGCAAGAGATGCGCCTGCTAAAGCGAATAGTTTGCCAGCCAGGGGACTCACTCTCAAGAGCTTCTAGGTAATATAAAGCCTCGTATTCATGGTTATAAATAATGCAATTCACGAGCGCGCGTCTCGTGACCCTTATGTCATTGTTCAAATTTCAATTTCAAATAGCTTTTATTAGCAATCTTAAAAATACTAGTTTAACAATATATTTAAATCAAAGGTTTAGACATCACAAATCTCTGGATTGCTTTGCCCTTTAGCATAGGCCTCCCCCAGGCTTTTACATAGCTCACGATCGTGAGTTTTTCTCCTCCATGTCCTTCCCGCAGTAGGTTTCAGGGCCCGTATTCCCGTAATTTAAAACGTTCAAAATCTAGTCGCAGTCTCATCTCGGCGACAAACAAATGTCAAAAACATGTTAAAATGTAGGGAAATTAGACGTATTTTTGACAGATTGAGACTGAGATCAGACTGTGAAAGTTCTTAAAATTACGAGAATTACCCCTCAGGTCGTCTTCCCATCTCTGAAACGGTTTTCCTCTTTCCATATACCATACCATTCTGTTACTTCTCTGGCCCATCTTTCGTTTTTACCCCTGATGACATGACCTGTCCACTTCCATTTGAGCTTATTAATTGTGCAAGTCACGTCTGCTGTGTTTGTTTTGTTTTACACAACAAACGCAGCCAGCAGACGTATGTCATTGTAATAAGGTATAAAATGGAATAATTGACGCGCGTTCGTGAAATGCAACATCGGTAACAACTTGCCAAAATGTTTTTGTGTAGTTGGGAACATTGCAAGTGTGTGAAACATATTTCCAGTGACGAGAAAAGCTGCGAAATTTCTGTTTATTGAATACAGGGCTTAAGTTATACTTAATTATTTTTTCTGTCCGCGAAACACATTTTTATTCCGGAGTTTGACCTTACCGCGAAAAGCTTCTAAATCATAATAATCTGTGAAACAGGTCTATAAAATAGGCTTGTCAAATATTCAAAATAACTTTAGTGCGTTGCATTATTTGAGAAATGACCTTACAATTGACTTGATTTTCTGCCGAGTAACAGTAAATTCTATATCATAATAAAGATCAATACACACAGTAGATCAATCTTACAGAACTTGCTCATTTACTTCCAGCCTATGATTAAATATCTCGTCTGTATAAGTGTTCAATAAAATATAACAACAGCCATATACTGAAATAAATACATATAAAATTTGACTGAAAATAAGACTTGTATAGAAACGTGCATTTGTATACATATTACATTATATTACTATGTAAAAATATTGAAAATGTTCAGTAGCATTATGTATGCTGCTTGTATAAGTAAGATATTTTGAAATGCATAATGTTTCAGTGGTTCTTATATTATGTAAGATTTTGAATAAGGCCGGTTATATTATACATTGGCGGGCTTTATAATCGTCGTTTAAAATTGGTTGATGCCGCAGCCTGCTTCGTAAGCGGCCTATGTAAGTGAACATAATTAAGCGCGTTGTTCACGTGCCTGTAACTTTCATAAAAGTATGCAAGTTACTTACACAAAACTATGCAAGTTAGTTGCAGAAAACCTTGCAAGTTACTTGCATAAAAGTATGCCAGTTACTTACAGAAAAGTTTACAAGCTACTTGCACACATCTGTGCAAGTAACTTGCACACATCTGTGCAAGTAACTTGCATATTATGGGAAATTAACTAAGCAGAAGTTGTTATGGCACAGCATGTGGTTGCAAACTTTTGTGCAAGTTACAGCATGTGTATGTACAGTCATGTAGATAATTGAAAATGCTCACAAAGTATATAATAAGTTTTAGAATATTTAACCACATTCCTTTCAAAATCGGGAATGACATAAGGTTGTTTTAAGACTTTTTTTATATTCGTCCTTATTTATATGAAATTATCGAACGTTTACTTATGCATACAGTTTGCAACAAAACTAAGTTGTACAGTCAGTTTCGAACAGAAGGATATTATATTGTATTGCTATCTGTACGTTATTACATGATATGTACTTATATAGGATGTAGTCTCTTTTATATAACGCGTTTATAATCGCTTTTGCGGTAAAATATTTAATTGCTTATGGACTAAAGCTCTATGGCCTGTTTTTAGATTTTTGTATTAACTTAAATATTATGCTTTGAAATGAACTTGTATGACCACAACATAAGGTCGCAGTTTGGTAGTTATGAAGACGGTTTTTGCAAGTGAACGTAAGGTGAAAATTCTGTCCCTATCAGTGTTACGAAATACAGAGTAGCAGGGACGTCGACGCGCAAACTGTAACCATAAATTCAGCACATGATTCTAGCGCGGAATTTTATTGTCGGTTATAAAAAAAAAGCTGTTTTATAGAAAAGTGCAATTTTTTTATTTAATAAACGACGAATAATTTCAGCGTAGACTGTTGTTACCATGGATTCAGTAAGTACATGATTCTGAACCACCTGCAGAATCATGTTCTTACTGAATCCATGGTAACAGTTTGCGCGTTGCCCTGCCACCTGTATATCTGTGTGACACATGTTTTCATGAAGTCAATTATTTTATATTTAATTAGTTACAATATTTTAGTGCCTTATACATAATAAGTGTTTGTTTTATTGCGCTAAGAGTACAATGGACATTTACAATTTTGTTTAGTGGTAGATATTCAAAGGAAACGAGCGGAAGTAAGAAACAAAGTTATTTAGTGATGTAGGCAAGCAGGTTTTATTTGAGTTAGTTTTCATTAGGTAGTTAAGCGGGACACAAAATCCGTCCATTTCGTTGAAGGATTAAAAAATGAGCGCAGAATGTCCCCGCATATTACAAAAACATTTAAATGATTAAAATATGACCTATGCAGTGCCGAAAACTTTTTCGGGACATTAAAATTATAAACTTGACGTAAAACTATGCCCAACCGTGCGGACACGCATATTGAAGAATGTTAACACGCGAGTAAGACTTGTTTTCTTATTAAATTTATGTTAATTAATCATTTTATTTAACATTTAATAAACAGAATAATTTATAAGATTTTTTGACAAAATGAGATTTTATGATGAAATAAAGCTAGAAGACTGAAAGCTGGTCAATGGTCATAGCTACTTATTGTTGCATGTGTGAGAGACTAATACAATACTACAGAATTAACAAAATACGTTTTGGACATTTGTGATTGATTAAAACTTTATGGCGGGTCGGAACATGAGGCGTGTCGCTGCGCAGTAACAACTTCACGTGCCAGGGGGGGTGAGGGGTGCGGTACTGCGCAGCGTGTAGCGCACTTCAGACCCGCCATAAAGTTTGAATCGGGTTGTACTAGAGCAAGTTGTATTGTATAGAGGAGGGAAGGTTCAGAATACACATAAATTAATATTATGTTTCGTTCAAGAATTTGTGATTCAAAATTAACATTCCCGTCCTGTTCAGTGCTTCGAAATAATAATAAAATTATTATGTACTGTGTGGTCTCAAAAATCATTATAAATGGTTGTAACGCGAATGACATTAGTCTTAAGTAGTTTTAAGTTGACTAATTACAAATGGCGAAAGTGACTAGAAAAAAAAATGAAAAATAAGACATTTTAAAATTGTCACTTGCTTTCCCGCAGTTTTACTTTAGTTTTTAAATCTAAACCAGTACTTAACTTGTCATCTCGCATTTTATGAAAGCACAATTTAATCATTATTTGGAAAACCTAGTTTTTAGTTAAGTCTGCTTTGTATTAACGTTAGGTAAGGGGCTGCTCATTTATTACGTAAAACTATTTGAGGGGGAGGGGGTCCGAACAAGTCTTATTTTTTTTTTATTTGGGGGTGGGGGTCTAGATTATTGTTACGTAAGATCACAAACGTAAGCAAAAATTATAAGTTTTTTTTTTTTTGCAATTTTGGTAGGTTCTGATCTTACGTAAGATTCAAAGGGGGGGAGGGGGTTCATTCAAGTCTTATTTTTTCTTACGTAGGGGGGAGGGGGTGTCAGAAATTGGTTGGAATTGTTTTACGTAATAAATGAACAGCTCCTGACTGTCACTGTCTTAACCTGAGGTTGCTGTCACCAAAAAAGTCAAGTGTTCATTGGTAAACCAAATTGTTTCTTTGTTAGGTACTATGTTTAATGCTATGTAACATTACGAGCTTGCTTAAATTGGGGCCCAATATTGAGGAATAGACCTGACAGGAAAGATAATTACGGGGACATATGGCATGAATAGCATGTGGGATTGAGGAACAGGGTGTAAATTCTCTCAACCTCCATAGAAAAGGGAGGATCCTCCGACCAGACGGGGTGTTGTGTCTGGTAGGCAACTGCCCCACGATTGATTTCGGGACGTTGCATATGCTAGTTGCGCTGTAAACGTTACTTGCGCGATGCAGGATTTTCTGTGACGTAAGTTTGATACGTGGTTCGCATGTGGCGATGTAGATGCCGCCACATGTTCATTATTCGGTATTGGGCCCCTACTTGTGCTTCAGAATTATATAATAACTTATATAAACTAAAACAATAACGTCCATTATAAAAGTTATAAACTATAATATAATTTAGATGTAAATAAATATTGTATTGTTATCTAATTGAATCAGATTTTATTGAAGAAACGCCTGAAATCGCCACCGAATTTAAATGAAATATTTAATGTATTACTTTAAATGATGAACTGCAAACAGGAGAAATCTTTGTATGATTGTAATATGTAATACAGTTTGTAGTAATATATCTCAACTTAATACCTTCATGTGTACTGCCCAGTTAGTTATAAGAAGTCTTAATCATCATAATGTAATAGGTACACGTATTGTTAAGCCAGTGTCTATTCTTATTCATATTTGTAGGACGTCACAACAGCTTTATTACGATCACAGGTAATATTATCGTGTATGTTTAATGTGTAAACTTTGCATATTAACGAGGGGTATTTTATCATTGATATTCCTCATCATCATGTCACCCAACAGCAATACGTTTTTTCAGCGAATTGCGGTTTTATATCAATGGCCGTGCCCCCAGCGCCCAGCTCATAAATCGACAAATAATATCTACGACGAATAGGGTCGTGCAATAAAATAAAAACGACCAGCTGCTGCCCCCAGCGACGCCCTAAGCCGAGATCCGTACCCCACAGGGGGTTCTCTTAGCGTGCAGTCGCTTAATTTTTAAGTTCTTAAGCCCTGGCTGGGGGCCTTAATTTATTGAGGCACCCACAGGCAAGCCCGATTAACCAGCCGACAACATCCTAGGTGGACGTGCGAGATACAAATTAAAAAAAAAGCGTGCCCGAAAACATTTGTCGGTCAAATTATTAACTCATTAATCTATCTTGACACTAAATAACCGAAAATGCTGCTTGTAACGTGCTACAGCTCTGTCTATAGTTTAAGACCATACAGTTGCCAAAATAAATGATAATAACAAATAACATAGCTTCTATAGCCAATATAAACAATTGTACATACAAATATTTATATGAAACGTGTTGATTAAGTTTAAGTGCTTCGGACAAATTATGAACTTGGTGCTACAGTAATAATAATAATAACTTGTAACTTAGTGTCATGGCTTCCATCCGTAGGGCCGTATGTTAAACACGCGTTTTGGCTCATGTACTTAAAACTGCCCTATTTATTAGTTATTACATTAGTTGTTTGTATGTCGTGTTGTTTTATTTCGCTCCCCTTAGGTTCGACTGAATACTTGAGTATGTAACGGGTGATTCATTTGGAGTTACTTTTTCCAAAACTAAAAAAAATATGAATAAAACAAATTTATCGCGTAATCTTTATTATAATACAAAAGAACCATTCCTTACATTTACTTTTTAAAGATTATTTCTTTCAAATGTTGTCCGTAACTGCGATTAAGGTGGTCCATTCTGGAGTTCCAGTTTTCGATGACCCGACCGAGCATTTCCAGTGGTATTTGGCGACCATGATAACGGACTATTTGTTTCCTGAAATTGAAGCCCGTCATCTTCAAAACTTTTGGTACCAACAAGACGGCGCCACACAGCACGTGAAACCATGGCTTTGTTGCGAGAAAAATTTGGTGAACAGTTAATTTCGCGTTTCGGACCAGTCAGTTGGCCGCCTAGATCCTGTGATATCACACCCTTAGACTTTTTTCTGTGGGGTTATGTAAAGTCCAAAGTTTATATGGATAAGCCGCGTACGATTGATCAACTGGAAGCCAACATTACTCGCGTTATTCGCCAAATACCACTGGAAATGCTCGGTCGGGTCATCGAAAACTGGAACTCCAGAATGGACCACCTTAATCGCAGTTACGGACAACATTTGAAAGAAATAATCTTTAAAAAGTAAATGTAAGGAATGGTTCTTTTGTATTATAATAAAGATTACCCGATAAATTTGTTTTATTCATATTTTTTTTAGTTTTGGAAAAAGTAACTCCAAATGAATCACCCGTTACAACGGTGAAACAAAACATCGTGCGGAAACCGTAGAACCAAAAGATGACATGTGACATCTACCAACCCGCACTGGGCTAGCGTGGTAGATTACAGCCCACTCCCTCTCGAAGAGAGGAGGCCTGCTTCCCAGCTGTGGGAACATAATACGCTGATTATACTTGAGTATAGAAGGGAATCTCCCTTCTCTCTTCTTTCAACAAGAAAAGGAAAAAGAGGATTTAAACCCGCATGTACCACAAAACACTAAAGGCGTTTAGCACTAACTAATCATATTTAAAACATCATATTTCATTCTATCTCTGTCATCTTCAAACGATTGAAAGAAACAGCGCTAAACGTATTCAGTGATCAGTAGCGCAAACCTGCCTTAGTGATAAAATGAAACAAGTTACTTTATCAATTTCAAAAATATATTACAATTTTACAGTACTATCTACACAATACTACATTTCTTACCACACAACATCCAGTTAACACTTATAACCTAAGCAGTAAAGTATAAAATTGCACAGCACTATTCTAAATTATTTCTCCCGGCTTCATAACTTTCAATTGTTTCTTAAACCCATCATTGGGTTGTACAGCCGGTCGTCTACCCTTCACTAAATCATAGGCATCTTGAAATTGCATCCTCTCGTAATGCATTAAATAAGCTATAGCGACCATAGACGTCCGTGAAACGCCGGCATTGCAATGAATAAGGCAATTCTCTTTGGTCTCCACAGCCTTTCGAATGAACGGCAAGCTATCTAATAAAATCTCTTTGATATTAGTTTCCGGCAAATCTAAGCAGTTGATAAACTTATTGTTGACTGCAACTTCAACATTGATACCTAAACTCAGCACATGTTTGATGTTATAAGCTTCTATAACAGTATTAACAGTACAATCTTGTGACCCTATGTAAATATAGTCATTTATTAATACTGGAACATTATCGGGTTTCGTGTCAACCACGAATCCGTAAGTGTTCGAACTTATAGCGGTAACTGTGGAGTCTTTCTCGACGTAACGCTGTCCGTCGACTTTTGTAACAACTGTTTCTGTTACTTTTAATTTATTTCTTTGTTTCATTAGTTCATTGAGGAAACTCATTGTTAAATATTTTAGATCTGATGTTAAATGCAAAATAGTCGTTAAAATAGTGTTATTTAAATGCAAAAAAAATATTGTTAAAATGGGTAAATGCAAACCTATAAGTTTAATATTGGAACTTTTGACTGTTGTGATTTAAAAATCTTATACTAGGCCTCTTGTTATTGAGGCACTGCTTTCCCTCAACCTTTTCACTACAATATCTACCTTCCTTGCCCACGACAGTCCAAAACTGGCCCTTATAATTATCTCCCAAAGTATATATTCTATCTCTCTCAGTCACATTCACTGTCACTATCGTCCTCCTCTCTTCCCTCTTGACTCTTCTCCGGGTCGTAGACGAGGTCCTCAGGCTTGTAATGCACTTCACACAGGTACAAACCGTCGGGAGGACCAGATTGGATGTTGGTGTGCCACGTGTGCTTCGAGGGCACTTGTAGCATCACCTTTATTTCTTCAGGAGGCAACTTGCCTACGGCTACGGCGTTTAGTGCTCCTACCATGCGGCGTATCTGGAAAGGATTAGGTATTTTCATATAAAAGATTTTTTCCTACCTTTGTTTTATTGATTTGGTATATTGTTCGACAACTTGGAGGAATGGAAACAGAAAGCATGGCACGTATGCCGTATTTAGAGACCACAACGTTATGCTATTAGTAAGCAAAGTACCACGTAGTATGTACCGTCGGCAATGTTCGCTCTTTGTTCGCACCCTTAGTGTCGTGATCGATAGTATAAAGCTGAACAGTGGTTTATTTTAGCATTGCATGCATTGTATTGGCAGTGGATGACGCGCATATTTCCCAACAATTTTAGCGGTTTCTAAAAATTACAATCTTATGAAGTAAATGGCTACCTGGTTATGTACAAATCCCCTTCCTCTGATCACAATATCCCAATAATCAAATATGCTGTCTCGTTCTAAAGAGTAGCTGGTGAGGAGTGGCTTCCCCGGCCTCACTTCAATGGACTGCACCTCTCGTCTGTTGTGCTTGGTCTCTTTTGTCTTGTCGAAACGCTTGAATGTAGTGAAGTCGTGGTAGCCAACGAAGTATTTGGCGCCTTCTTTGAATTTCTCTATGTCGAAGCCTGGTATCCTAAAATAAAGTTAAAATCCTTACTTAAAAGGAGGTCCCTATGTAAAATTTACTGTAAAAATTGTACAAGTTTTTGCAATAAACCTTTTTTATTTTTATTTGTATGTTTCGACTCGAATACCATTTTTCTACAGTAAAGGTTGAGCTAAATCCCAGATGCTAATATGGCTTATACCTATGGGTATTAAAAACTACCAACCAACACACTCTGCAAAGACAACATAGTGAGGTGTGTTTAACTTCAAAGTATCACAGAAATACTATAATAACATTAGCTTACCTTACAAAATGACACCGCTTCCACTCCTCTATAGGTATGTGTGAAGCTATCGATGTTTTCTCAGAGAAAACTATGTCATCCTTTTTCACTGCCAATCTGAAATAGTATGAATTTAATATTGTTCTAAATTTATCATAGAATATTATGTTAGTGTCCAGTACAGATCTCAGGCCATTTGAGTAAAGACTACTGTAGGAAAGTTCTATCTCAGAGGTATGTTAGGCTATTTAAATGAGTTTCACATCTTGTTAAGGCCATTCTACACTGGTGTCAAAGTCATTGCAATTTAGTTCACATAAGAAAGAAATATCCTCTGTTCAGATAGAAATATCCCTTATGTGAACTAAATCTTCACCATTTACATCAATACTAAATAATACCTACATCATCATACATCTCTCTCTCTCTTTCCGAAAAATACTGGCTCCAATATGTCAGAATGGGATGTAAAGGGATTATTATTAATAATGATACATACCTGTACAAGTATGTCCTACCAATAGCATTATATCTAGCATTGAAGTTGTCTGCAACTCTGATAACCTTTTTAACATAAATGCTATTATTGTGTTTGTAGAAGAATTTGTTCAGGTTGTAGGCGACACCATCAGGGTCATATATGTTGGAGCCGTACTTCTCCAAATCAAAGTGTGCACTTGTGTTCAGTGCGTGGACTCCACCATCTGTACTGTAACAAGATATTTAACAGAATAACTTTTTTTTGTATTTTTTTTTAAATCTATGTAAAAAAAAGAAATGCTATTTGTTGGTAGGTAAGCACATCACTTTAGAATGGCTGGATCAGTTTAGCAACATTATTTTTTCAACTTTTGTAAAAATTGTTTAAGGTTAGTGAAAGTTAAATTGAAAGAGCTTTTCCTATGGGATTTTTGTATTTATTGGGACAGGACAATATTTGTCAGGTCAGTTATCCTCCTACTAATATTATAAATGTGAAAGTTTGTATGGATGGATGGATGTTTGCTGAGTTTACTTTCACGCAAAAACTACTGAACGGATTTGGATGAAATTTGGCACACAGATAGTTTATAACCAGGATTGTCACATAGGATATTTTTTTATCGCGATCTTCCCACGGGGTCCAAATTTATGCGGGCGAAACCGCTGGGCGCAGTTACGTTACTTATATTATAAATGATTTTCAGTAATCAATGATAGTAATTTAGCTGAAACAAGTTGGCATCACAAAAGAGATGTTAGCGGTTAGCGGCCTGCGTTTATTCAATGACAGGCAGTCGAGTAGGGCTCACTTACCGGCTCGAAAGAACAAGGTTAGGGTAATTCAGCGATCTAAGTTGCAGAAGTGCTAGTTCCATCAAACCCTGCACACTTTCTGGATCTGGGTGATTCCGTCCTGCTTTAAGCCATATCTTCTCCGAAGACCTGCAATAAAGTCCTATAATGAAATTCTTGTTATTATTGTGCATGTAAATAAACGCTAACAGCTGGCAAGCAGACAAACCTGAATGTCGTCCCTATGTAAGAGAAGAATGATAAATATCTGGCTTTCATTATATTTGCCCACAAAAGATTTTAAAAATGTTTTCATTTATAAAACTGAAAGTTTCAATATTTCAATTACATGGGCCAGACCCATTGACCTAAGAAAAGTATGGACTGGAAATACCTACGAAAAAAGGGTGCATACCTACAACTCGTATTGTCTCATAAAATGGCTGCCATTGCTAGGGTTGTGTCAATCAAGTAACATCGGTGTTACTATAACGAGTATCGATACTAAATACGAGTTTTACTAGTTATCACGTTTGGATCATACCTAATATTATGTACTTACATAAAGTCCGTTGTAATTGTAACAGAAAAAGATGAGTAGGTTATCTTACCTTCTGTTAAAAAGTTCTGTAAAATTTAAGTGTCTGTTGGTAATGTCAAAATAATAGCTTTTTACTAAACGCTTATCGTCTAAACAATACTTTTAAGAAAAAAAAATTGGTAGGGGAGGACAGTGTAGGTCTGTCAACATGTATCAGGTACTTAACAAAATAGAAAACAATGTAAAAGCCAATTGTTTTTAAAACTGTAACCGTGGAGTTTCTTGCCGGTTCTTCTCCATAGGAAACAACCAATTGTTACCATACACCTAGCTTCTGACGTTTCATAAGTGTCCATGTAGGTTTATGTGAAATATTTTTATTTTGGGGCTGTAAAGTTTAGTGTGCACCACAGGCCGGACTTAGCGGCTAGCTAGGTCACTCGGACCGAATAAGATGCAGGATTATTTTTGTTAACATCGCAGAATATACGGATATCGTTTCAGCGGAGGAACTAGTTTCGGAAACTATTACAGCAAGTAGGCAACGGTACAACACTATTCCATTATGACATATGTTTGTAAACAAACGAATGAATTAAAAAATATAATAAAAAGGCCTGTTATATGGAAATGAACCCAAATATCAATACTTTAGCCATAAATTCATGATCGCGTTACAATTGTATCATCAAATGTGTAATAGTGTATGTATTAATGTATGAAAACCGGTTACTAACCTGTGCAAAGACAATTGAGGTTGATTTGCATTCTTTCTTGCACCACACTTCACAATACAACACAGAGGCATGTTCAATTTCTATTTTCCAACATTTACATGCAGTTTTAAAAGGTAAAATCCTCGTAATTTTCTCGCAAATCTCAACTTTACAAAAAACAAACAACCATTTGACAGCAAAACTACCACGAAACTCGTCGTTTAAGATGGCTGCTACGGCACTTACCTACAACTGTCCCTACGTCACGACAAAATGTTGCCATAATTAGCAACAACTTAAAATATAGTTGTCTCTTTTATCAAATAAGATTATCTCACTAGAAAGAATGAGACATAACGATATTTCAAATTCTGAATCATATTTCACTCATATTTGTATAAGCAAATGTATGTATAGATTATCGCGGCGTCTCCATGTTTATATCTCAATGGCCAGACCAGAGCTAAGAGATATAGGTTAGCTGTCAGCAGTCAGTGTCAGCTCACAGCTGTCTCCTCAGCTGTCTGTCATATTCGTTATCAGTAATCAGCTTGATAACAATACAGCTGCGTGCGCTTTTTAAAGCCACAAACTATTTAAAAAAATATATATATAATAATATCCAAATTGAGAAAGAATACAAGAATTAACTCTTTTAGAATACAAAAATTAACTCTTTTTAACCGACTTCAACAAAGGAGGAGGTCCTTTGTTGAAGTCGGTTAAAAAGAGTTAATTTTTGTATTTAGTACACATTACATACATCCGTCCATCCGGTCCATGCCTTTCTCGGACTGTTCACAGTTTCACACGATGAAGTCCATCCATTGCTATTTTGGTCCAAATCGTCACAAACCCATACCAAAATTATTTATTTTAAATTTTATTTATGGAAAGAAAAAGTTACTAAAACAACTGACTGGGTCAAAATTAACAAAAAATCAAATCAATGAAATTGAAACCATTTGAAAAGTCAACGATTCGTCACGATTTCTAAACGGAAACCTTTCACTTTGTTGACAATTGTGTACGTCCATGTCATCGAAATGTCAATTTGTTTGCCATTATTTCAGTCAAAAATGGCACAACGGACGTGGCATATGTTTACGGTGTTAACTTTAATATTTACAGTTTTATCACTTGTTGGAGATGTTTTCTCGCAGTCGCCGGCGCCCTGGTACGAGAACATGCCTGCGGTGACGATGGACTACAAAGTTCACATCGACGCGGGTAAAGAAGACTGTTACTATCAATATGTCCCGTCTGGTGCAACATTTTACGCCAGCTATCAGGTAATTAATTAGAATTTTCTGTATCGAAACCTAAGCAGCAATTTCAGATAACGATGTGAATGGTTTGGAACCATGATAACTAAACATTTTTGATCTTTAGCTTATGTATTTCACTCATAAATAGTTCTCAAACTTTTTTGTCAACAGGTGTTGAAAGGCGGCGATGGCATGTGTGGTTTCGCCGTGCGGCATCCTAACGGCCAGATAGTGCACCCATATGAGTGGCGGCAGAGCGCCGAGTACGCAGACCAGTCCTCTTCAGGAGGGTATTATGCGGTGTGCATTGATAACCAGTTCTCAAGATTTGCTGGGAAACTAGTCAATTTATATCTCTCAGTGATAAGATACGATATGTGGGAGAAGTACGCCAAGGAAGTGGAGGAGCTTGACATGAATATAAAGAATTTTACTGTAAGTTTTTATTTATGGGTACTTGTTATAAAAAAACTTTAAAACATACTACAGTCAAACAATTGAATAGAATAATATTTGGCTCTTTGCTCTTAATCTGTACAAAATCCTGTCCTGTTTTAAACATTACACATTCATAATGTTTAAATTATGTTAAATCATGTAAAACAAAGCTAAAATTTGTTATTTATTAAAACTGGGTGTGGTATATGATTAAGTAACTGCTATCAGAATTAGTTAGAGTTTAGTTTATAGTAATACTAGCTGTATTCTGTGACTTTATCTGGGATTCAAGATAAAAACTAGCCTATGTCTGTCCTTACCCAGGTTATGGTCTATCTGCCTGTTAAATTTCATTCAAATCCGTTCAGCCGTTTTAGTATGAAAGGGTAACAAACAAACTCACTTTCACATTATGATGTTAAGTTTTTGTATACAAGGTATACCTTCAGGCAAAGGAAGTTGCTTCTTATAGATATTTCTACACATTTGTTCATACACACTAATAATTTGCTTGGCACTTTCAATAAATATTCATGTAAATGATACCAACATCATATTATACATACAATAATATTTACATGACAAATAAATTACTGCTATTCTAATCCAACATCTTGGAATAGAGATGGTGTAGAAATGTCCTGAAAGGCACCAACCACCGAGTAAAAAAAAAAAAAATTAATAAGGCCCAATGAACAAAGAAAGGTGGAAGAATATGGGGGAGGCCTCTGCCAAGCTGTGGGACAATATAGGGTAATGGGAAAAAAAGGCCCAATGCATACTGGCAGACAGGATGCCAAAGAATATTAATATTAAATGAATCAATGTGGATTTTATGGTATTTCAATTGAAATAAGGTATACAATGCTCAAAGGTTTGTTCCATCCACAAGTTTGAGCTGGCCCTAACAATTAGTATCCAATTATCGACCTAAGTTTACTAGAACTTTTCAGAAAGCTGTGTGTAAAATAAGCCATTATTCTTTGCATTTTTGTTTCAGACCTCTATCCAGTTTGTGGAGAGGAACATCAATGACATCCTTCAATACCAGTACCACTCCAGGGCCCGAGAGTCAAGAGACTACAACTTGCTGCAAGACAACAATATCTATGTGCTCAGGTATTGTAACTACTCATTATTATTAGGGAGTTAGATGAGATGTTCCAGGCTTAACTATGACATTTGTACAGTTTAGTTAAAAAAAATAGAAACATGCAAAAATTCAAAAGTAATGGCATGGAATTCATGATTTTAAGTGCCAATTTTTATTGATCATAAAAATGGTTAATATAGCTATGATGTAACACAAGGAAGGAATTTAATTAAGTGGTATAAAACAATCATGGCACAGTTGCACTGATACTTTGATAAACCATTCAATGTGAACTTTTACCTCAAATGTAAATGTAAAGAATTTTTATAAAACTGTTGATATTTTGACAGCATACAATTTTATTTTAGTTATTTTAATGTGCTTACTCCATTTTCAGTCTCACATGTATTGGTTTGCCATCATCATTGATTTTTCATGGAAATGGTCATTCAATAGGATTATCTGAACATAAGAGGGTTGTATTGATGCTTTTAATGATTATAATTCATAATACATAATACATACGTGTTACGGTCGCGAATCATATTTACCATATGATTCGCGACCATATTTACTGACCTGCAAATGCCAAAAAACGTAATAAAATTTGAATTTCGCGGGCTATCCTGGTTATTTGCTGGAGCAACACATTTGGTATTTCCTAGAACTAATACTATTGATTGAAAAATCATAATTTTTCCAATAAAACTTTCGTTTTATTTTTTTTTATTCATAAATTATGTTCTTTTTCCAGGTGGTCTATCATCCAAATCCTGGCCATAGCAGCCACAGCAACATTACAAGTGTACTTCGTAAGGAAACTGTTTGAAGTCAAGGAGAATTCTTCCAAAACAAGAATTTGATCACATCACTACGGCCCGTGACGACGAAATTGTTTACTAACTGTTACTGTTTTCCGACTGATCTTCCATTCCACTCAAACTAATGTTGATCTCTCTCCTTGTTCCATCTTTGTGTTATAGGCTTGTTAATTGTTTTCATTGGTGCATAATATTAGGTTAGCTCAAGCTCGGTAATATGTAGGATTCATAGTATGTTATGTTAGTTATTGGGCACCACTGTCTTATTTTTTCACTTCCCTGTTTTATTTTTGAGATTATTAAGTAATCGAGATTCTTTTTTCTAGTTTCCCTTTTAATCATATTTCTTTTAATTTATCTGTTTCTGTAAACATCCAGTCAAACTAAAATGCGCACAAATATATTTTTTTAGTTAAGTTAAATCGCTTTTTGCATTTTTATACAAAAAAGACATTAAATTGTTTATTATTAATCAATTTAGAACTCATAAGTTTAACTTTCCAGAGTTTTTTTATTTTTTATTTAATTAGGTATTTAAAGATCTGATAAATAACGATATTTACAAATATTTTCGATGGGATTTGCATTTAAAAAATATTTATTTGCTATTTGACAATTATAGTTTTTTATACTTACTTTTTTTTTTAGTTTTTAACGGATTTGAATATTATTTATGTAAGCAAAGACATACAAGCTGCGTGTTTGAAATAATGAATGACCAACATAATTTTAATAAACTGAAATGTTACTTGTACTTAAAGATCGTCTTTTTTACTATCCTTGAGTTTTGTCTTCTTGTGTAGTAGTCGCGGCACGCTCAGAAGGACAATTCCCGTAATTAAAAAGCAAAGAGATTTAAGTTATTTAAGTGGCACCGCAAACTGTGCGTCTTATCGTTACGTCGAATCACTGCAACAAGACACAGTGGTCGTATGCATCTGCGTCTTGTTGCTGCGACTAGATTCAGGCCTGGTGTTTACGTCTACGACTAGTCGTTACGATAGAGGTTGTGCACGAAGCGATCATTTTCTTTGAATATTTGATGCGCTTCGACGTCCGCTTTGAAAACATCAACATCGAAACATCCATGTTAATATTGGAAATACAAACATTCATGTATCTACCGTTTTCCTTAGCGCTTACAGCAAGACACGCACAGATCACATATACCTACCTACTCATAACAGAGGACTGACGCTGACCTCATAGCAGGCGCGGTCGCAGCCCAAGATTTTGGGGGGTCACCATGGGTGCCGAGGAATATTAATAAGGAGACATCTCCTCGTTGGTCTAGTGGTCGCCAGCGTTACTGCTGAGAATGGGGTCCTGGGTTCAATTTCTAGGTTGAGTACAGTGTTATTAGGTTTTTCCATCAGAAATTTCTCAGAAGCAGCCTGAATTCTGGATTTGTGCTCGGTTGGTGGCAGGAAGCTCACCCCCTATGCAAGGGCGTAACCAGGATTGTATATGGGGGGGGGGGGGGGGGGCAGACAGAAAATCCTGTATGCGATAGCACCGTGCGTCTAGTCGCTGCGACACTTAGCGAGAGCCTGCGACACCCCAGGTCTGTCGTTGTCCACCTTGAGCCTATAAATTCCGTTTATCCAAATAGGCCTACGCTCTCGGATATGCGTTTCCGCGTAATCCACATACAATATTCAAAAACTTGTCAAAAATGCAGGGAATTTAGATGTATTTGTCACAGATTAGCCCCCCCGATTGACCTAGGACCCCAAGTTTTTGACATAACATAATCAGCCTATAATGTTCCCACTGCTGGGACACAGGCCTCCCCTCGGTGAGAAGGAGTGGGCCCAGTGCGGGTTGGCAGATGTCACATGTGTTCGAATTTTTGGTTCTAGGACATGCCGGTTTCCTCACGATGTTTTCCTTCACCGTTTAGAGAGCAGTGGTGATGAAATAAAATACACAAAGTAAAGCGCCTGTCTGGGTTGGAACCTACGACCTACAACTCGTATGTCGCGGGTGTTACCACTGGGCTACCACTGCAGTTTTTGACATATTTGCGAAAAACTCAAGACGGGGATTCCAATTATTTGCATTTTTGCTGCCAGGGTAAAAACTGATAATATTAAGCCAATGCTATCTGCCAAAATGATGATTTTTCCTTAGATCATTCATTGAATTGGTCTCTACAGGGTATTTTGCTCTTGTTCGCATTATATCATGGGTAGCAATTATTATCTGGGTGGGTCAAGCAAGTATGTGATTATGATTAATGTTGTAACCATACTATGATGGTGTAGTGGCGAAATCTGTGTGAGTAGGACATGTAGTGAAATGTTGCATGTTTTGCAACATGTCACTACATGTCCTACTAATTTGTTATATACAACCATTAATTTGTTATTACAAGATCCAAAGGTAGTTTTAGAGGAAGTTTTTTTTTTAACGGGAAACAGAAGCTAAATTCTGAAAATTATTCTGTAAAGTCAGCACATAAATTTTCACCGCCACACAGCAGAGGAAATGAAACAATGCCATTATATAATTACATTTTATTATCATACCATAAATATATAACATCCATGATTTGTTACATTTGTCCTTAATTCTATATACACAATAATTTACTTAAGTACAATACAATCGTAACTTGATTTAATTGTTAATGATATGGTGCAAAGTTATAGCCGGAATTACATTCACTTGTAGATATGGCCGTGCTTCGTTTACCGACGTGATGATAATATGAGCGGCCAACTTAGAGCAATGTAATTCGGACTAAGTGCTAGCCAAGGAATGTTGACTAAATACTTGATAATTTCATGATCAACTCATCCGCTCGTTATGACTAGGCAATTTTCGAATACAGCGGGCAAGTGAAGCGTTACCTGATGATACAATATATCTTAACCTAATCAGTAAATGTCTTACAATGTTATACTGTACAACAAACTGCTGCGAATCTCATACGTAACTGTACACTTGACGATTATAACTACGTACTAAACTAATGTAAGCAGAGTCCACTCGCGTTATCAATTTGATTGTTATCGACTATGTTCTATAACACGCGAGCTTCAGTCTGCAACAAGACGTTGCAGCGGACCACGTCGGAATTAAATGTTACTACAGTAAAATATAATTAATAACTGATTGATAATTGATTCATTATTTATAATCTGTCTTTAAATATAGTATTATTAAATCAAGAAAATATTTAATTAAAATAATTTTATAGTATATTTAAAAAGAGCCGTTATATAACTCGATTTCGTAGAATTCTAAATGATTTTGTTCATCGAATAGAGCGGAACTATCACAAGTAAGCACCTTCGAGTGTGTCGGATCGTTTCGATCCACACAAACCATAAGTTAAATAGTCCATAAAACAAACAAGTTTATTCATACCATTATATAGGCAGTGACTGGACGGACCACGTCTTTTTACAAACAATACAATTTCATAGACAGTAAGTCGTGTCTATGGTTGCTAATACTCTTTACCTATCTGTACAGTAACAACGCAAGGAAGAAGTTTTGAGACAATCTCCTGACATTATTGTGAGATTCTAACAACAACTGTGATGATATCAAACAACTTCTTATTCTATATTTATAGTCTTTTCCATTCAATACTTTCTTCAACATTACCTCACCCCGTGATATCAGTGCGGCTGCGCAGTAAATGCATAAGAGACAGTTGCCAACGGAACGGAGGCAGCTTCAGCACCTTTATTGTGACGTCACACTCTCACACTTCCTGAATCAGTTCTCTACCCTGTCATTTATAAAAATAATCTTATGCAAGGCAAGATTCATCCTTGAGCATCGTTTAGAATAGGGGTCATAGTCGCGAATTAATAAACCGTTATCATTTGAGGGTTCACCTCAAAAGTCAAGAATTCAATTTAAAACTGCTCTATAAAAACAGTCGGAATGATTTAGAGAAAAAGCGATAGAAAACTGAAATAGGCCTTGTTAAAACAAGATTAGTGCTAAGACGACGTCATAGTTCGAAAGTCTAGTTTAATCTGTCTGTTGGGGTATAATTTCGTCCCCTTCTAGCGCGTGGTGCGGGGTCATACATGCGTCCTCTTCTTCTGGCCGAGGTAGGTCCCGGACAGCGCGAGCAGGCGGTAGCGCTGGCGCAGGTTGCGCGCGCGCACGTGCGGGGACGCGATCTCCGCGGTGTAGGCGCCCGGGAACCAACCCGCCTCGCCGTCGCGCGTGCGCTCGCCGTAGTACCAACCTGGAGGGGAAAATATTCATTAAGACATATAGCTAGGAATAGTACTCACTAATACCAGGCAGATTAGACCAGTTTTCAATAGGAAAAAAAGAAAACGATAATGAAATGAATTTGTTAGGCACCTATGGTCTGGTAGAACTTTCATAAAGCTAGGGTTAGTACTTTAAGTTATTTTTGATAAAAAAAATTTCTCTTCTACTTCAGATTATAAAACGATAGTGAAGATAGAGGAACACAAGTCTGGTGCTTGGCAGCTCTGGACAGAGAGAAGTGGAAGGAGAGTAGTGAGGCCTTTGCCCAGCAGTGGGACAGTAAATTTAGTAATAAAAAAAAACGCAAGCGTAAAATTGTTTTTTTATGTTTAGCTTTGTGTGTAAATATTAGTATCATACTTAAACTACACCAAATCAATACACTTAGAAACAGTTTAACTAATAAAGAACACTCCATACCTTCACTAGTCTTCCTAGTGACGTTGACCACGTCCCCCTCGGCCAGCGTGAGCTCGTCGGGCTGCGCGGGCGCGTACGCGTACAGCGCGCACACCTGCGGACAGTCCCAGCCCGCGTACACCGCCTCGCCCTCCGCGCCCGCGCTGGGCGGCAGCAGGGCTTCCGACCAGCGCGACCACTCGGTCTCGCTCGGGCAGGACATCAGCTGTGGGACAGGGAATTATTTTATTTTATGATAGGGAAGGCAATCCAACTGTGGAATGCCGACTGACTAAAGGCCGATGATTGTAGGAAATGTTATGTTGGGCAAAATTACCTATTTGTGTTTCCAAATCAGAACCTCATTAGTGTGGCAAAGGTCAGCACCGAAACAAAAATAAGTCACCTGTCCTCCGACCAGCACAGGGAATTTTTTACATAAAAACCTGGATGATGGCATTGCCAGTAAGACCCTTATTTCTAAACATTCATCGATTGGTGATACATTCATAACGAAAAAACGGGTTGCACCCCGGGAGTGCCGGCAGAAGTGAAAACTTGAATATTAGCGTTGTGCATTTTTGATATTTTGGAATGCGGTCTACTCTCCCCCCGTCTTACGAATTTTCGATCAGATTACGTGTCCTGACGCGAGCTCCGTCTTACGAATTTTCGATCAGGTCACGTGTTCTGACGCGAGTTTAAAATTTTTCATCCATCACAACAAACGTGCACAACGCCGCTAGAGAAGTTTTCACTTCAAAAAACCATAAGGTAAAGACTTATCACTCGGTTAGCATCATCGATTAGAGTTTTCAGAAGTCCCAAAGTCGAAATTTCATTCTCAGAAACTGGCGTAAAATTGCCGACGTTAATGACAAATACTATAGCAATTTCAAGTGGTTCTCAATATTAGTTGTGAGTTTTGGATAACATACCATTTCGAGCGTTCTCCCCTCGTGGTTCTCCAGCAGCGTGATGAGCAGCGCATGCTTGGCCGTGGCCGTGCCCACGTCGCTCGCGCACACCTCCAGCAGGGAGCGCGCGCAGTGGTCCACGCACACGTATAACTCCTCGCTGAAGGACAAAACAATATATAATGTTAATGACTTCAAACATTTTGGAAATGGATCCAAAGTACGTCAAAATTCAATAATGGCCGATTTTTCAATGTTTAGATAATTTTAAACCGAGGCATAAAAAATGCGATTTAACATCTTTTATATAGAAAATATGTCAAACCGCCATATTTATTATGCAATATTGCATGGGGAACCCTCATACCCACTGCACTGGATCCTGAATACTCGGCTCAACACCGAGAGTTGAAAATCCCGTGCGCCGTAAAAAATCGCCCATGCGTAACTGGGTTTAGTTGCGAGTGAAATGCCTATTTTTCATCGATTTCAAAGACGCGACGACATACCTCTTTTTCTTGGCGATGACGAGCAGGTCGTTGAACAGGAACAGATGCAGCGGCAGCTTGTGGAACTTCTTGCCGAACGTCAGCTTCAGCTCGTCCGACTTCCAGATCAGCTGCGTCATCTCGCCCGAGCGGACCAGCCAGCGGACAGGTCTAGAATGCAAAGAGAATGTTTGGTTATAACATCAATATTTCTTTCCCATTGACAGCGATGCGGACGAATTTTTTTATGTCCAATGAGCCATACACCCTTTTTTAAATATTTGCAAGTACATAATATGATATATTTTAGTGTTATCCTACTATCCTATTAATATTATAAACGTGAAAGTTTGTATGGATGGATGGATGTTTGTTACTCTTTCACGCAAAAAGTACTAAATGGATTGGGATGAAATTTGGCACTCAGATGGTTTACAAACAGGATTAACATATATGATGCTTTTTTTATTCCGATATTCCCACGGGATCGAAACTTATGCGGGTGAAACCGCGGGACGCAGCTATGAGTATATGATATATTTAATAATATTTTAAATCAATAATAGTTTCAACATTTTGGAGCGGAAATATTAGGGCATTGTATTGAATGTGAACTTGAGGAGGGAGGGGGGGGGGTGAGGTATTATTCTGTCAATAGTTGACAAAAAGCAGGACTGTATTTGTCAAAAAGTGAAGTATTATATTTATTTACCTTCGATCTCGCTTGGAGCAGGCGGGCCCGAGTGAGGGCGCGTCGCGTATGTGCGGCGGGAACTCGATGATCTTGCACAGGCGGTACATCTCTTCGATGCGCTCTGTGTTGCGCGCGCCTTCGTTACACTGGGATACGTACTGTGAAAGATAATAAAAAATAAAACATATAATAATGGTACTCGTATATTGTTTCAAGAATTGTAAGTCTTTACGCATAACGTCACGGTACGAAGTTGAATTTGCCTGATATGGCTTTCATTTTAGCAATAGTCGCGAAACGCCATAGGACACACACTACGAGAAAATATTTCTGACGAACTTTGAGTAGGAATAGGTATAATAGCGGCATCTACACCGCCACATGCAAACTACATAGTACTGACGTCACGCAAAATCCTGCATCGCACAAGTAGAGTTTACCGCGTAACTAACACATATACAACAGCCCGACGTGAATCATCGGGCAGTTGCCCACCAGACACGACACCTGTCTGATCTGAGGACCCTCACTTTTTTTACGGAGAATGAATGATGAACTTTACACCCTGTTCCTCATACTTCTACATATAGTATGAACCTAGTCAAAATACTACGATAAATTAATGATTAATCTATGTCAGTCAGTCAAGAAATAATACGACAGCGGTCGAGTAAAATGTGTTAGTTGAGATGCTATAAAGAGTATATAGGACTCACGTTGTTGAGCGAGACGAGTGCTCGTGCGCAGGCGTGGTACTCCAGGTCTTCGCTGTTGAGGTTCTTGAGCACGGCGTCCAGCAGGAGAGGCAGCCGCGTCACGCGCTGCATCGGCAGCATCAGGAACGAGTGAAGTGAGAGGGACTGGCAGGACGGGTGGCTCTCCAGTCTGTAGCCATTCGACAAAGTTAGGTTATAATGAGTACAGAGGGTTTTTTTTGTTTATATTGGTAAACCGCTTGCAGATATATTTTTTCTCTAAGGTTTGGTTAACACGTGATCATGCTTAAACCATTTAAGCCCGCTTGCACCACCAATCACTAAATACATTTAGCGTTATTATGTTTCCAAAACATCATTCTGTCTCTGTCATCTTCAAACGATAGACAGAAATAGAACGATGTTTTAAATTCGTTTGTGAAACAAAGTGTGCATGCGGGCATTATTGTTATCCACAGATAAACTTACTTCTTCAGCGCATTAGCGAAGGCCGGCCTCGCCTGCAGCCGCTGCAGCGCTTTGACCATGAGCGCTTGGTTCTCGCAATACTTGACGTAAACGCTGAAGTGTTGCTCCGCATGCTGCCTCACAATGTCACAGATGCCTTGCAGCAGGATGTTGTCTTGCCAGCACTTCTCCAGCTCGTTCATTAGGAGTTGAGAGCATTTTCGGACTGTGGAAAAGGAAATGAAGATTGACAAAATATCTTGCTTTGATTATGTAGCACTTTAGCCAGTTGGTCGCAAGTGTGACTGCTGAGCGTTGGCACTTCAGTGATATTTCCCAGGTCGGATTTGATTTTTTTTCAGCAGCATCCGGGGATCTCCACATATAATGGAGCTAAAGTAATATATCTTCCGTTTTTATCGGGCACCTCTGCTTATCCTCTTTAGATAATAAAAATGGGATAATAATATTGGGATAATAATACTGGAAATGTATAAGTAGTGTGATATGCCATCGTGCGTACATAGACATACTATCAAAAACTTAAATTACTTATATTTACCAGGTAGTATTGTAGCGAATAGGGTCTCCCAGTCATGCCGGGGCATCACTTGCGGGTCCCGGAAGGCGGGGTGCGTGATGAAGTTAGCCTCCAGCACGTTGAGGGAGTTCAGGTACGACGCCTCTGACGTCAGCAGCTCGAACTTTGCTTCTTGAAGGCGCTTCTGTGCGGGCGCTAGAGAACCTGTGGGACAGAGAATATTTTAGACACAAATTGGTAGGATTTACTAAGGAATTGTTTCACTCTCTGGGTAGGCATTATTCACCACATAAATCGAATTTGTCCGGAGGTGCGAAATAAGTCGCAAATGTTCTGATTATGTCTGTCTGTACTATACATATTAATATATAGTCTAGATTTACTTATTTTCAGACAGTATGTAAGCAGCGATGAATTTATTAAATTCAGTGCTTTGAAGACAGATTAGCTTTATTACAAAGACTAAGACTGTTATTAAGCGAAACAATACTCTCTACGTTGCAATTTTTTGTTCTGGATTGAGAGAAGAGCGTGTGTTACGCTGACATTTATTACTGTTGTGGCACACAGTTCTACTAACGTCTTTTTCTATAAAAGGTAGTTCTTCTAACTCTATAAAACACTTACTAAGCACAGCAGAGTTGAGCACCTCAGGCACCTCGCACCACAGCGTGCGCGACGGGCCGCGCGGCGCCACTAGCGCCATGGCGGACGGGCGCGACGGCGCCGATGTTTCACTCACTGATGTGCTGGCGCTGCGCTGTGACCCCGGGTCGTAGGCGTCTGAGTCTGAGTCGCCGGTCTCGCGACACACCGACTAGAAAGAAAGAATAAGGTTAGATAGTAATAATCATCATCATAATTAATTATCTTGAGGCTTGGGCTTCTGCAATTGCACGACACTCAGCTCGATTCTCGACAACTCTCATCCAGCTTCTACCAGCCACCCTGCGAAAATTGTCGCTGCACCTAGCCTGGTCCTCGTCCTACCTTACGTTTGCCGATTCGCAGTCTCCACTCAAGAACACGTCTACGGTAATTGGTTCTACGGCTAATATCGCCAGCCTCGATAGTAATAATGCATGTACGGGTAAAAAAACGCTGTCCGATCCGAAAGGGGCACATAGGTAGGTACTGCCATTACATTATCAAATATTACAAAAAATATTAGAAATAGGTAATACAAAAATATATTAAAAATCATCACAGTTACTGTAGTACCAAAATTATGTCAATTTCATAAGAACAATCAATTTTTATCAGGCCTCAAAAATTTAGGGACATTTAGACACCACGTTACACGACGGCCGCCCATGCCCTGTGTTAGGTAAAATTGAAAAATTGGGTGTCATTTTTTTTTTCTAAAACCGACCACATACTTTTAGCACGACACGGAACAACATCCTCACGGATCGGACAGGATTTTTTTACATCTATCTATCTAATCTAATAATAAAGCCAAACAGATTGTTTGTTTGTTTGACCGCGCTAATCTCTGGAACTGCCGGTCGGAATTGAAATATTCTTTTTTCATTTGATAGCCCAATTCTTGAGGTAGGCTATTTAACTTCACGCTATGACCCTTGCTTACTTACTACCCTAAAAAACGAAGTGACAGCGCGGACAGGTGATGCGATGCGACGGGGTGGGTCGGGGGACAAGAAAACACAATGACCAAAAGTGGTAAGTACCAAAAAGTCTCATACAACAAGATCAAAATATTATAGTAATTATTTTCATATTTTTTTTACGACATTACGCGTCGGGGATTTGGTTTTTGAACAGGGAATTAAATTTAACGTGAAAAAGTGTTGATCACGTTTTATTCCCTTTACATGACGTTCCGTTTCAAATGACATGATTTGATTATTATAATCTTGAATTTTAAAAGTTTCATGATTACGTCTTTCAAAAAAAATTTTCGCAATAAATGAATATGAATATGAAAAAACATGTAAAAATATATACTTTGCCGATTCTACATTAATAAAAAATAACTATAATTTAATATAATATAATTTTTATTTAAACGATTATCATTTTTTTAGAGCAATAATGGCCGTATGTTTATGACATGTTAAACAAAATAAAGTCTTACCTAGTTTTTAGTTAATTTCGATTTTTTTGAAAATCTCCGAATCCCGGGTTTTGGTTACAAAAAGAACTTTTGTTGGTGTTAATATGATAAGTGTAGTCTATAAAAAACAAAGTTTGACTTTGATGCAGCGTGGTACGGGATTTCATACATCCATGAGCATTATCCTTTCACGCGGACGATGTCGAGGGCAGAACCTAGTAATATATGATAACGTTATCATATTAGTCAAAGAACATTAACTACTGGACACTGCTGCTACTGCAAATATGCTGGAAAACTCGCAACAGAACTACTGAACCGCTTGCAGAAAACTAGACACTTGCTTACAGCGTGTTAGACTTAATACTAATGATCTTGACGATATGTTACCGAATTTTTAGATGAAATAAACAATGCCATTGTATTATGTAGTTTCATTGAAGCCAAATGTACCTATTGTAATATGTCGTAGTACTTAAACTCAATTTTGTTCGGTCAAGAGATTCGTAAATATTCTCGCAATGACAATAGAAAGAGTTTTTTCTTGGTATGCACAAGCGAATAATGGCACAAACACTAATTGTCGATGAAAATGTTTACAGAACACATTTCAAGAACACGAGACTTAGCTATATGGGATTGTTCTCATGGAATTACATCAATTTGTTTTCCTTTTGAGATATTGTGAGACGCAATATTTTATGATTTTCGTTTACCTGCATCTTAAAAATACGGTGCTCGAAATCAAATTTCTCTACGGAAACAGTATCAATGTATCACGCCTGTTTCTCCGAAAGGTTAGGTAGAGGTGTACCTTCTTATAAATAATACACCCACATTTCGCCAATTATGTTTCAAGACTTTCAAGCGAGCCTATTGTGGCATCAACTGGACACAAATCTAGACTTTTGAGTTTAGACACAAATCTAAATTCTGACTACCTGACCGACTATTTAATTTTGACAATTCAAAAGTGCCTGTAAATGGTTTAATTGAAATAAATGATTTGAGTTTGAGACTACGGGCAGAAATTCCTGTTAGAAAACCCCAATAACTTTGTCTGACCTTGGCATCGAACCCAGGACCTGCATTTCGCACCGCTGGTAGTGTTAGGTCATGCAAGTCAAAGTCTAGTCTGTTCTCGAAGGTCACTGCAATTACGACCAATTAGAGGTAGAATTAGCGCCGATCGTTTATACGCCGCTTCTAAAATTGGACACTCGCTGGATATGTGTAATTAAATTGTTTACTTCCTTAAAGGTACGTCAGTGTTGTATATACCTGTATAATTATATATATATATATACCTATATATAGGGTGTCCCTGGAAGTATGGATCAAATCGAATAGGAGTGTAGGCAAGGTCATTCCCAAACTTTTATACCCTGATAATGTTGGTACAATTTTTTACGGTTCAAAAGTTGACCAATTTTTGGTTTTTTCAATCACTTCGCATAGTACTCAATGAAAAAAATTAAAAAAAAAAAACTATACAACTTTCTGAAAAAAAATTATAGCCCTGATAGTTTTTTTTATGATTTTTTTTAAAAAAAAATTGGTCATAACTTTTGAACCGTAAAAAATTGTACCAACATTCTCAGGGTTAAAAAGTTTGGAAATGACCTTGCCCACGCCCCTATTCGATTTGATCCATACTTCCAGGGACACCCTGTATTGTGCGGGATACAGACGAATCCCGGGAAAACGAGTGTCGTTTTTGGGAAATATGGAAACAGAATGATCATGAGTTCAATGACGTATAAAGCCGAGGACTTTTATGTACGTCATGTAATAAAATCCAGTGACTGTTCTATACGTCACTGGCCTATGACTAGCTCGCAAACTCAAAGCATTTCTTTCAAATGAACTACATAATTACAGGCACTTTTGAATTGTTAAGGGGTCGTCGGTCAGTCAGAAAAATGAGGCTAGTTGCCCAATCCAAAGAGTAGTAGGTAGAGAAGAAAGGGTAAGAAACTCCACTTGAAAAGGCTTAGGTACTAAAGAAAACACGGAAGGAGCATGGTTTGGCTAGCATGAACACTAAGATGACGTCTGGTAGAGCTTTATAGTGAGCTTTACGATGAAGGGCGGGCGTTTTGGGGGACTGTTTTTTGTAATTTTGACGTTCGAAAAGTGCTGATTCTAAGCTTAATTTGAATAAATGACTTTTGATTTAGCATGGGTGAATAAAGGAACATCTATAAAATATTTCCTGCACAAGGCACTGCTGTCGCAACGTTATTACTTATGGTGTCATCAAATAAAACTACAGACTTAGGTACCTAATGACAATAGCTAGTTTAGGAAGATCCAACTGTCGCCGGCGCCGTTCTAATGACAACGTCATTATGTTTTATATTGTTAGTAAAAGGTGCTGTAAAGATTATGCAGTGCGTACGTTAGCAAGGCTAATCGTTTGCGGGCTCGTAACCCATTTCTCGAGGTGCCTTCTTCCGTGAGATAAAAAAAGCGTTAAGGCGGCGCTCCACAGCTGCTTGCGGCTAACCTACCCACGTATTCTTAGTTTCGCTTCGTATGAATATGTAGGGGGATCGTTCACGTATAATATTCGTGAGTAACTCACGAATGTGTGGCTGCCAAACAAATGAACCGCGCAGCTAATATGGCTAACCTCTCTCTAATATGGCTAACCTCTCTCTAATATGGCTAACCTCTCTCTAATAGTGGTATGTGAGCAGGGGGGTAATTGCGTAGCACACTAACATTAGCAATTTCATTTTGACAGTTCAACAATATTCATTGCGTTATTTGCGTTGTTGAGCAAACAAATTTTTCGAACATATGAAGCAATGGTTTAGCGAAATCCTTCAAAATGATTCAGATTGAGATTGAAAGTCACGCAATTCTTGTTTTTGACTGGGAATAATACCAGCTGACTATATCTGTATAGTCAGCTGGTATTATTCCCATTGATATGACAGGCCTGTCTAAGAAAGGAGTAATTTACCAAAGGGGATCCAGTGTGGGTTGCTTTTACATATTTATAACGCTTTTGTGCGCTTTAAGTAGGTAAAAGCTACACCAAACAAGTTGTTAGGGTTTTTTAGGCTTACATGAATAAAAATCCTAAGATAACTAATATCTGAATCAAACCTGAACGAATCGAGCAAGAAAATATTCTGACACAGATTAAACGTCGAAAAAAATGTTGTTTTATCGAATCGAACGGAAAATTCCTTTCCACTTTTCGAAAGGAGTTCTCCCAAATAAGTCCACGTTATGACACTGACCTCAACTTTGGCTGCGTTGTAGAACTGGTAGAGCGGCTCGTGTGTGAACAGAGAGTGGGGGAGGGGGCTGGCGGGGTGCGAGCCTGACGATGCACCTGATGATGATGAGATGTTTCCAGCCTGGTATAGACCTGCTTCTGCGTACCTGTGGGCAAAAGAAATAGGGAATGAGACCATAGCAAAAGCAAACAACTGTATTTCCCGAAGGGGTATAATGCGTAGTGATCAATGCTCATACCTTCTCTGTGAAAAGAGGCCTTCGACCTGCAGTGGGACAGTGACAGGCTGGTATTAGGCACTTTAGGCCAAAGGGGTAAGCTCAACATAATATCAGATGGCAACACTATATACTTATCACCTGACTTTGATTGGTTAGGTGGCAGATCCACATTTCACCAGTTATGTTTAAATCCCATATAGGTAATAGAGTTCGAGCTTTGTCATTAACCTAGGCAGCTCCAGACTTCGAGCTGCTACATTAACGTTAATATACTATTTGACCAACGAGGTAGACAATCATATTTAACACACTATCGTCTATCAGTAACAATGGCTATCATTTTGACAGTTCAACAACATTCATTGCGTTACTTACGTTGTTGAGCAGACATATCGAACTTATGCAGCAATGGATTAGCAATATACTTCAAAATGGTTCCGATTGAGTTTGATAGTGTGTTACGCAATTAGGGTGCTGTTGTAGAACACTGAACGAGACACAATATAAGTTGTTAATTGTTGTTACGCCTTTGGGCAGTAGTGTCCTTCAAAGTGTTCAGTTTCGTGTTAATAATGGAAGTTTAGGAGAGGAATATCTACGTCCAGCTAACATCTATATTGTGAAGTGTGGGTAGGTAAGCAAGCTGGAGTGGCAATGGGCCGGCTATATCAGCCGTACAATCGATGACGGTTGGGGTAGACATGTTCTTGAGTGGAGCCCGCGAATCGGTAAACGTAAGGTGGGACGCCCTCATAGGTGGAGCGACGATCTTCGCAGGATGGCTGGTAGCAGGTGGATGAGTTGCCGTCAAAATCGAGTTGAATGGCGTGCAGTAGGAGAGGCCTCTGTCCAGCAGTGGACTGCTAGAGGCAGATAATGAAGACCAGGTAGGTAAGTATATAGGTAGAATACATATGTAAGGTAATAGTATGTAATGTAAATAGGCATACTATAGCGTGAGAAAAATCAACGCTGCAAGGTCTTTAGATATGATCAGTGTCGTCATTCAATGGCCTAGGATTTATTATTGTACATTAGTAGTGCATGATTGGCGAATAAATCAGATGTTAATCGCATGATTGCCATAATGTTACATGTTTAATGTAAATAACAAGTCGAAATCTCCAACAAGTTAACTAAGTACAAAGCGAGATAAGAGACGAGGAAAAATTGTTTTTTTTTTGGGAATTCCAATAAGGCTTGATAACGCCTTATCAAACAGCCTGTAACTATAATATTAAAGTGATGTACAATAAATGTAGATGCAAATATAATGTCGGCATTATCGTTAAATGTACAATGGCCTCCAAAAGTTAGTTGGCGACACACCACATTATGATTTAAAATTCTATTGATCCATATGTTTGTTTGAATTAACGTTTTTATTGACTAATTCAACTACCTATGATTTATCATACAAAAATAATTAAGTTATCCATTAGGAGACCTTATTATGGTTTTATTTTAAATCATGATGGCATTACAGTTGAAGTGGAAAAATGTCAACTAACGTTTGGAGGCCATCTGTACCTATGTAGAAGTTGAACATGAAGTAGAAATAAGTGTTCTGAGTGTGGTTTAAATCATAAATAATGAGTAGGTGATCATCTATGACGAATCTTATAATGACTTATTGTTAGTACCTACTTAAGATTACTATGATGATGTAAGGGACATCCTGGCAGCTCTACGAAACAATTTCCTTATTGTGACCCTCTTACATGAGTATGTTCCAAGTAGGTTGAATATTATATACTTAGTAACTTTGTTATTGCTTTAATAAAATTAAAAAAAAACAATTGTCTGTGCTATTTTGGTAAGAACTTGAAATGCACTGATAGTTATATTTTTAAATGTTATTCCAAGGTGATATTGATCACAAAAGCAATAAACAGAAGGTAGGCGTTAATTTTGTGCACACACATGTGGGTTGCATCAATACTACAAAAAGTTCAGGTATATTGGAATGGAATACAGAACCGGAATGTTTTTAATGAAAGTTAAAATGATTACCTTTATTTATCCTTCCATTAATTTTGTAAATAACATTTAACACAAATTTTTAACTTCACTTTTTAGTCCATTATCAAACAATACACAATTTCCAGAAATCACCATTTTTTTAAGACTGCTTTATTATTTCACTTTATGTAAACGCACAATAGGTATTTATTAGCACAAGAAACCATTTAAATTATATATATTTGCGCGCTAAAAGCCGCGAAGCAACGGATCCGATTCAAATCCCACCAACGTCCTTCTGAGCATGCGCATAATAGCGGAGTTAAAGTTATCAGGTGTCCCAAGAGACAGCCGGCGAGCGAGTCAGAGAAAGGCACATAAACATGTGAGAACTGACTGTTATTTGATAAGTGATTTACACTTTTACAGGAGTCTGAATGCTAAAAGAGTTAATATTAATGTTTAAATTACGGAAAATAAACTGAAAGATCATCAATTTTCTTAAAATGTTTATGAAACAAAGCAAATTGCCTGAATAAAGTTACTGAGCTGCCCTCTGGACATTAATTTATGGCTTGAACGCATAGTAACTACTGTTAAATCGCTTGCGCTTATTTATTGGGACACAGCGGTAACGGTGATACGGAAAACTGGCTCGTGAGTCATCGGTTTCGTGGATAATGGCGGACGTCATGCGTTCGCGCCGCTACTGACTAAGGTCTGGGTGAAGATCGCAGCTACCTCCCAGGAACATCTTTGTGGGTCAGTTCGGTTGCACCACAACCATTTTTATTATTACGCTCTTTCGTCGTCGTAGTTCTTCGTATTTAAATAACAAGATATTGTTTTTATTTGCACACTTTTTCCTTGTGGTGCAAAATGATGAGGGATACCCCATTTATTTATTTCTGGACCAAGAATGAAAACTTCATTCTATGTGATTTTCAATAGTTGTAATGTAGTTATTTTAGACTTATGGATTCCTGCTTTCCACAGGAAGATTCAGGACTATCCACAACACCTCTTACTGTACCTAGTTAACGTGTTTTTTTTGCAACAACACTGCACTTTTGCAACATGGTCTTGATAGCAAGACCATGTTGCAGTTAGTGGGTTATGTTAGTGTTACGTATTTATCGGGAGCGGGGGTAGCGCACGTGCAATCAAACCGCGAGTCAGTGTCATACTAGTTTATTGCGATGCTCGATACAATGTCGCGTGCGCGCCGACACACACACACGCGTGTCTTACGCGCAGTAGGTACATACACAACATTCCCTTCCCCACATATTTTAGAAAAACGGCTTATAATTAACAGGCAGAACACGTCGTTTGGATCTAGGATTCTGTTGGACAGATTCTTCTGTGAGTTGCGGTGGAGACCGGTCGGGACTCATTATTCTTGAATGGTCTGGTGTCGAGGGCGAATGCGAGGCTAATGGCTCTCCACTCGTCCCTTCCTCCTCTCCAAGCTGAACTTCTTCGGCGGGTGTTGGAAGCTCGGCGCCTATGGAGTCGCCGTTCTCTCCTGTTACGTCGGCGGATTCAGAATGTGGCGATAAGCTACTATCATCTGCTTCTATATCCAAATGCCAATCCTTTTTTTTGTTCTCGATGTCTGAAACGCCTTCGGCTTGAAACCGTCGAATCTGGTCTATGTGACGAATTACTTTGCAATTCAGTTCCGGAATATACACCAAATACATGACATTCCCAATCTCTTCTTTGATTTTTCCTTGCACCCAACAAAATTTATCGTTCCCACAGAATCGCTTTATCCAAACAGCGTCATTTAAATTAAATTTTGGTCTTTCCTTTCCTCCCTTGTTCTTACTCTGTAAAGACTGATTTTTCCTTACGGTCAGCGAAAGATCTGTGCATGTCGAAGCGATTTGAAGTGGATTAATTAAGTCCAGCCGCGAGCGTAGAGGTCGACCATAAAGTACTTCTGCTGGAGATTTACCTGTGGTACTATTTTTGGAGTTTCTATAATCAAATAAAAATTTAGCGATTTTCTCTTGTAGAGGTACCTTAGTATCAGATTGTAATATGATACTCTTGAGACCTTTTTTAATTATTTTAACGTAACTTTCGGCTTGTCCGTTACTTGACGGGTGGTATACCGGTGATAAAACATGTCGAATACCGTTTAAACTGCAAAAATTCTCAAACTCCCTAGATGTGAAGGAAGTTCCATTGTCCGTCACCAACGTGTGTGGTATACCTACCCTAGACATAAAATCACATAATTTACTTATAACAGTTTTTGTTCCGTAAGATGTTGTACTAACTGCATAACATTCGACCCACTTAGAAAATGCATCTACTATAACTAAAAACATTTGGTTATGGAACGGTCCAAGAAAATCCAAATGAATTCTATAGAAGGAATGCGGTGGATAGGGCCACGGCGAGGGAGGCGCGCGGTGTGGCGAGGGCCGCAGCTGTGCGCACACGCTGCAAGCGGCTGCCAACCGTTCAAGCGCCGCGTCGATTCCCGGAAACCAAAATTTTTCAGGCGCGGCTGCCTTCATTTTTACAACCCCGAAGTGTGAATCGTGTAGTTCTCCACACATTTTTTCTCTAAGCGTATGCGGAATAACTACTTTATGCCCACGCATTAAGCATTCATTTTCCAATGCCAATTGGAAACGACAGTCGAAAAACGCTCGCAATTCGGGGTCGTGAACTTTACGCGGCCAACCCTTTATTACGTAATTTTTAACTTTTTTTAAAATCTCGTCACTATCGGTTTCGTGACGTAATTCCTTTAGCGTAATAGGTAGACTTCCTTCAACAACAAAATTAACGTAAGCAGCGCGCTCCTCACAGTCGCGATCTTCCCCCCGCACTTCGTCCTGCACCCGGTTGTCGTCCATTACCGTCGCCCGAGATAAAAAATCTGCACTGTTATCACCGCTACGAACATACTCGATGGTATAATTGTACGCTGACAAAAATAACGCATAGCGTTGTAGCCTGTTCGCAGATATTTCAGGGATTCCACGATGCGGGCCGAAAATCGTTATCAACGGTTTATGATCTGTACGCAATACGAACGGTGTGACACGGCCATATAAGTACTGGTGAAATCTTCTCACCCCGTAAATTATGGCCGTAGCCTCCTTCTGTAACTGCGAGTAATTTTTTTCCGCAGCTGTGAGCGTCCGTGAAGCAAATGCGATAGGTCTCTCGCGATTGTCGGTACGTGATAACTGCGATAGGATAGCGCCTAAACCTTGTGGCGAAGCATCTACAGTTAGTATCAGTTTTGCTGCAGGATCGAAATGGGCTAGCAACTGATCGGAAGCAAGTAGTTTCTTTATTTGCTCAAATGCCTCGTCGTGAACTGGGGTCCATTCCCAGTTTTTATTTTTATGAAGTAATTCATATAATGAACTAAGTATCGACGAAGCGTTTGGCACGAAGCTTCTATAATAATTTATTAACCCTAAAAATGACTGTAGCTGCGAAACATTTGCCGGTTTTGGAGCTTTTAATATGGCTTGGACTTTATCTGGAGATTTCCGTATGCCATTTTTATCGATAATATGACCAAGGTAGCAAATTTCGTTTTTAAAATACTCGCATTTATCTTTCTGAACCGTTAACCCTGCATCTTCTAGGCGCTTTAAAACTACCGTTAACCTGTTAATATGCTCATTAGTATTACTCCCTGTTATCAAAATATCGTCTAAGAAAATAATTACCCCGTCTAATCCTGCGAGCACACATTCCATAGCGCGTTGGAACACGGCGGGCGCACTCGCCAGCCCAAATACTAGACGGGTATATTTGAAAAGGCCCCGGTGCGTGTTGATGCATGTAAGTGCCTGTGAGTCTTCTGTCAGTAAAAATTGGTTGTAAGCTCGAGAAAGGTCTAGTTTTGTGAACTGTTCACCACCATGTAATTTAGAGAACAATTCATCGATGGTTGGTATTGGGTATTTTTCAATCATTAATTGCTTGTTAATAGTTACAGAATAATCTGCACAGATCCTAACACCACCGTCTTTTTTTAATACCGGAACTATGGGAGAGGCGCATTCCGAATATTCTACAGGTTCTAGTATCCCTAGATCTACAAGACGATTCAGCTCCGCGTCAATTTTTTCCCTCAATGCGAAAGCGACAGGTCTTGCTTTAAAAAATAACAACTTTGCATCAGGTTTTAATTTTAAAGATACCTTATTTTTATTGAAACAACCTAATTTACTAGAGAAAAGTTTGGGGAATTGCGAAATAATTTGATTGATTTCACGATTCTGTGGTTTATCTATATAATTAACGGATGCCGCCGGGGCGAACTCTAAATTAAATGTATGTAAGAACTCGCGGCCTAGGAGCGACGGGCCGCCGCCGCGCGCTACGTAGAACTTTAACACATGAATGCTATCTACATACGCCACGGACAACCGAATAAACCCTAAAGTTATAATTTTATTTCCACTATAGCTAAATAAATTTTTATCGTTGTCGAACAATGGCACTTCCTTGAAATAAGAATGGTATGTATGATCTGAAATGACGTTAACGGCTGATCCACTGTCTATTTCAAACTCCAAAAATACGCCATTTACTTGTATTAACTCCGACATTGGTCTACCCCTCACGCATTTAATGTTAAGTACATGTGACTTACCATCGTCTCCGACATCCACAATATCTTTCGTGACGTAATTTACTTTTGAGTTAGCCGTACACATTCTACCTAAATGACCCTTATGGTTACACTTTTTGCACTTGTAATTTTTAAAACGGCACTGATTAGACTTGTGATTGGTATACCCGCACACACTGCACTTTTCGTTCCTGGAGATACTGAACACGCCGTCGGGTCCCGCGCTGCCGGCGGCCGCGGCGGCCATGCTGTAGCCGGCCGCGCCGCTCGATGTTTGGGTGGTCGTCGTTGCTGCTTTGCGCGACGCGCATACGTTCTCAGCCAACTCCACGGCCTTGACCAGCGTCAGTTCCTGCAGATCCTTCGCGAACAATCTCTCCCGCTCGGGGCCTGCTGCCATTCCCATTACAAATTTGTCGAGAAGGGCCTCTTCCAGATTTTTGAACCCGCAGTGTGCCGCCAATCCCCTAATCCTTGCTGCCCACTGAGTATGACTTTCACCTTGGCGCTGTGTAGCCGAGTAGAAATGATACCTCTCCGCAAAACCAAGCCGTTTCGGGGTAAGATGGCACTCCAACAGACTGATAATTTCGTCGTATTCTACCTCCTCAATTTTCCGCGGCAGCGCCAGGTCACTCGCTAGTTTGTAACTTGCGTCGCTCAATGCACTTAGTAATATTGCTTTCCGTTTGACCTTGGCTTTATCCGACGCATCGTCTATGTCGTTCGCAACAAACCACTGCGTGAGACGTGACTTATACGTACCCCACTCGTTTGTGAGGTGGTCAAAATTGGTTATAGCACCAAAAACTCCACTAGAGAACATTTTCGTATTGTTTTGATCCTCGTCGCCACTGTTACGTATTTATCGGGAGCGGGGGTAGCGCACGTGCAATCAAACCGCGAGTCAGTGTCATACTAGTTTATTGCGATGCTCGATACAATGTCGCGTGCGCGCCGACACACACACACGCGTGTCTTACGCGCAGTAGGTACATACACAACAGTTAGCTTGAATTTCTTCAAGTGGGACAGGGTAAGATCGTCGCAGTTGACCTTTGTCTTGAACTCGCAGCCGGCGCCGAATGCCAAACGGACCGCAATCGCAACTGTAGCGTAAATGTCGTGTCGCTACGCAACCATGCACCATGCCGCTTTTACCAACAATTGCAATGATACATTATAAATTACTAGATTTTCACCGCCGCCGCCGCTTCGCTAACCTAACCTAACAGTGCCCAATTTGATCAAAATCCGTTCAGCTGCTATGGCAAGGGCGAATTTCACCAAACTTTTCTTTCGTCAAACTGATTTTTTTTTCCACGGACAAAAGATATTTATCATCTGACTTTGGTAAAATCAGCCCTGAGACGTGTAAAGGTAACAGACATACATACAGAGTCTCTTAAGTATGTCAAGTTTCACTGTGGACATGTAATTTTATGTATAAGGGTAACTTCTTGTTGTTTATTAAGTCTGCAAGTTTAAGTTTCACGTTGATCTTTGGGAAACCTTTAAAAGGGGTCCGGGGTTAAGACCGGGGAGTGTACTGTGTGAAGGGGGCACCCAAAAGACCGATCCGTATCCCCCTCTGTGCAACGCCTGTCAAGGCACATCTCTGGGGAGTATGTAGCGGAGTATTCCCGAAACTTAACTGTGCATCTGTGCAAAGCAGCACGTGACCACTGTGCGCCGTCTTCCCAGAGGTCAATCGATCCCATTAATTTTTTTACAGAAAAGTTAGCTACGGTTAGTCAATAAGAATAAAGGAATATTCGCTGGAATAAAGTACCTACCTAATTACCTATAGTAAGTCTTTTGTAGACTAAAGTTACACACAAGTTACAGTTGGGCCACTTAAAGGGAAATTCGCTGGAATTCTGATTTGTGAATCAAACTAAATGTCGGTGTGAGTAAGTAAACTTGTTCTGGGACAATATTTACGTAGACACGGGAAAAAACAGTGCGATGTTATGAATGAAACAGGATGTTGCAGGAGTGTCGGATTTACCTACAAGTACGTAGTTACCTAGGCTACTTAGGCCAAGCCCTGTACCTATTAGGGCGTGACTAATTAGATTTAATGGGTTGGGGATATCCTTTATTAAGGTTGTCTACTCTATAAACTACTATTATTTTAATTGTATTGAGAAGTTTAGTATAGTAATAATTTATTTATTCAATAAAAAATTGTTTAGCTGCTTTTCAAAGGACTCCTTTAATAATAAAGACAGCTCTAGAAAGAGAGAGGTGGAAAGAGTAGGGAGGCATTTGCCCAGCAGTGGGACATTAATGGCTAAAGATAAAAAAGAAAAGAAAGCAAATACTGGTATGTAGGTCAATCAGAGATCAAGGTCATGCTCACACCTGCATTGTTTTTCTGCAAAAAGTCAGTATTGAACTCTGAAACATATCAACAACATACTTGACCACTAATAGTGAAGTAACAGTATTTTCTTTCCACAGTTAGTGAAAGGATTTTTTTTTCCCCTCTGATTTTGATTCAGTGTATTTTATCTCGTTGCTATAACGTTGTTGTCAGAGGTAAAATAACTGTAAAAGTACAAAGCGGATACTATAATTTTATTTTATATTTGTTTTTGAATTTGAATGAAGTCTCCTTGAATAGGAACCTCTTCATTCAAATTCAAGTTGACTTCCTTAAACCCTTAATGGTTTTAAAAAAAAATCTACTTACCAAGACGTGTTGGAGGTGTTAGGCGTAGTGTTGGCCGACGTATTGGGCGTAGTATCCGCACCACATTCGGCGTACCACGAGGTGCGCGCGCGCGGGCTCTTGTCCTTGCGCGACAACGTCGGCAGCAGCCGTTTCAACTCTGCACACCAACGCGTTACGTCATCATCACATCATCCGGTCTGTTCTGTAAAAATCTCATGGTGAAAACTTAGGTGAAGTGATATTAAAGTGAGCTGTCATTTCACCTGATGCTAGGGATTGACTCTATTGATAGCTCACTACACCAAAGTTTTCATGGTGAGATTTTCACAGAATACATCACACATCAGTATTAGTGTTTACTTACAGAATGGCAGTAGAAATGGCAGTGTTATTAGAATTGGTATGGAATAGGTTGTGAGTGAGAGGTGAATAGTGAAACCATTCCTAATACCATTCTTAAATTGTTTGTACGTATCTACAGATACTTGACTTCTTTGGTATATAATTGTAAACATCTACCCCTTTATTTATAAAAGTTGCTTAAAGTTAAGTAATGATTAGCGACTGTTTAACCATACATTTTTGACGTTTTAACGTCTCTTAACCTCCTAAAAGTCAGAACGGTTTCGGACTAATTAATTACCTATGGTCTTCGATTGAATTTTGGTACATTGTAGCATAGAGAAATTGATGCAATTTTTTTGTTTCACTTTGCGGAGCATGGCCCTTTTCTGCAAAATTTGAACTTAGAATTTTAAGGAGACTTCCTCAGAGAACCCCGTACTTCCCTGTTCATTAGTTTGTAGACAAAAGTTATGCATGTGTGCGTGCGTCACGAACCTTACGCGGGAAGTCAAGCATCAGCCGATCGATTCTGTAAAAATCTCACCGTGAAAAGTTACGTGAAGTGAGCTGTTAGTGCCAATCCCTAGCATTAGATGGAATGACAGCTCACTCCACGCTCACTTCACCTAAGTTTTCACGGTGAGATGGTTACAGAATCGCACTGCAGTACAGTAATTTATCTGCGTCACCTCCATGTAACCACAATAATGAGTAGTTGCATGCAATGGTAGCGTTTTTATTGTTTCAACTGTGCTGTCAATTACAAAGATTAATGGAAACGTGAGGGACGCTGATGAACATCAAATTAAAAAAAAAATAAACGAGCAATTGTGTGCTGACTTATTCTTCCTTTTTCTCATTCATTCTAACTGTTCCTTTTATAACTGATTCTGAATGGTTACTCTAAGAGTTTCTTTATGCATTGTAAAAGATTGCAGTGAATACAAAGAAACAGTTAAAATTGCAGTCAACGTATGTGGGACGTGAACTTGGAACAATAAGTAACATGATGTTATCATAAGTGCGACTATAATAAAATTTACATAGAGCAAAAACACTGATGTTATAACTAGAATTATGCGTAGGCAGATTATGCCAAGTGATTATCGTATTCATCATAATACGTTTCGTGTTAAATAAGATACATTCGTGCGTAAATTATTAGGTACAAAACATGCATAATAAAGTAGAGGAAGAGAATAGAACTCACGACCCATCACACAGTGCAACACATCACAACCACAAGAGACGTACGAATTTACGAACTGCGCGGGAGTATGGCTTTTAGCTTTAGACACGGGTTACTGCGTCGGCGCTCACAGATGACTAACAGACTATAAAATAAATTGCACAAACCTGTGCACATTGTGTGCAGAGGTCGCTAGCGTCACCACCAAGGTATACATAAACATCTTTATACAATATACACAATAGTGTATACAACCTATAGAAATGGAACCCACCCATGGATTGTTACCCCTTTGTTATTGAATAGCCAACATACCTATTTGGTGACAAAACTTCTGGGTAATTACCTACCCTAACCTATTTGGTAACTGGGATTTATTTTAAATAAAATAAAACTGGCAATAACTAGTTATTTCAATATTATAAAGCAGTACCAGTCCGTGCCATACAGGAGGTCACTTCAAGACTGGTTTCGAACATACATAATGTTAAATACATGTTCTGCTGTAGGTAATGCGTTTTATTATGATCATATATGATGTAAAATGGCCCAGATTACTGAGAAAATGACAGTTCATGCTCACTATTAGTGGGATTTTGTCATGTTTTATTGAAATAAATTGCTTGAGTAGGTACTCTAATGGTAGGAAGCGATATTATGATCTAGATTTTAGAATGGACACCTGCGTGGGGTAAATTATATAATGATTGGAATACTGATACTGTGGGTTGCACAGAGTTCAACACTTTGGCCTTCTCCTTTAGGGAGCACCAGCGACAAAATATGAATTGTTAAATGACATTCGTTCCCAATTAATAATCATAATCATAAATCTTTATTTATTTCAACATCATATTACAGACACTGATTAATGGAATGCACAATCTTAAACAGAGAAAGGTGTCTGAGTGAGGTAGGAGGGTCCTGAGTAACAGATCACCCGGCTCTCTTAGATGTTAATTTACAAAACGGTTAGAGTCAATATCCTACTTCCTACTAATATTAAACGCGAAAGTTTGTGTGGATGGATGGATGGATGTTTGATACTCTTTCACGCAAAAACTGCGGAACGGTTTTGGATGAAATTTGGCACACAGGCAGTTTGTAACCAGAATATATATACCTACCTACACTTTTTATTACCGTGGGACGCTGCCTAACATATAATTAAAGTTTAAAATTTAGTTTAAAATTATAGAATAGAGAGCTTGAGTTTTATTTTAGAAGTAGTTTATGTATGTTTGAAGATTATTTTTATCAAATCACTAGGCAGGTTTACCCTAGACCTAACGCTAGAATTTGCTTCTAGTTACTTGGAGATTGCACGACGGCAATCGGGACTATTATTACGGTCAACGACCGTTAGGTAGGTACTTACTTAGACTTTTTATAATTTTGTGAAGAGAAAAATAAAAATGTTAGGTATTTGAAATGTGTTACAAGCCTTATCTAAGTGTTACTACATAGTTACCACAGGAAAAAATAAACATTAATGGCTCCAAAACAAAATGGGTTGACTTTGCAACCTTTTTTTTTTTAAAGTTGACTCTCTACGCCATTTTGTACAGGAACTCTAGTGTATTAGAAACCATAGTTATAAACGTAAGACAGTGCAAACATAAAGACGTGTACAGTGCAGAATCCTCGACCTCCTCGCTGCGGGAATAACTATTTATTTTAAGTAATAAAATCTTTATCAAACTGACTCAATGCGTCACACTGACTCACGTCTTGTGGTGAACCACAATATGTTACGAATGTTAAAATAATACCAAAATTTGTAGCTTTCCATAGAACTGATATATTTTTATCTAATAACTAACAATGAGCTGTAAAATATGTACGTACCTATGCTTAATGAATTTAACAACTAAAATATTTTTTACATTAAATTAATTTCATAAAACATATTTTCTTTTAATTTCTTTTTCTCAGCGGTAAACTAATAAAATTTTCCCAAAGTAAGAAAAAAAACAGTTTTACAAACCGTTAAGCCAAAACAAAAACATGGTTACCGGTACCAAAGAGTTTCTTTAGAAATAATGCATGGTCGAAATTGAGGAAAAAAAAAACAAAGAAAACTTGTGCAACGATCTTTGCAAGTAGGTACATGCTTGCATTAAGAACAATGTTCTCGCGGATAACGTCAGTTCTTTACAAGACGAAGCGATTACTTCAAGGTTGCCAGCCTACAATACTTTTAATAGTTATGACTTGCGGAAAATTACAATAATTCGCGGCGTTGTTTCTAACAGGAATATCTTTCAATTATGCTCAGACAAAATGACTACTCTAAGCTAATTAATAAATGGCTACAATATGAAGGAATTCCAATTTCCTCAATTATTTTCATTACCTTAATATTCTAACAATTTAGATTTAATAGTTGGTATCTACGAAGTTTTAGGATGGCATATTTCCAGTATTGGATCATTATTATGTGCAAATGCACATTTTTAGTGACCATTCATTTTTATTTCCTTGGAATGTGATTAACTCGAAAGTTATGGCCAAAATTTTTATATAGTCATTAATTAAGTTTTCATATCAGGTGTTTGTCAAAAATACCTTTTTGTGTGAGTCTGTAGGTAATACGGGCTGGTGTCCCCAACGTGCGGGAGCCTGTACCTAATCGTGTTATGAATCTTTAGAAATAAATCGCAATTATGGTAGTGTGCTTAACAAAAGTTGTGCAGTTTGACTATGTCCTACCATTAACTAGGTAATTTTAAGTCAGTTCATAATGTTAATATGATCTACCAATAAGTTTTTTCAAATAGTTATTCCCACCATGTCGTAAGCACTGACCTCAGTTTAGCGCTGCCTTTGTCGTCGGCCCAATGGCCACGATAAAACTATTCGGCCAAACCATAAACCTATAGTCTATGGGCTAAACCAGTTATTACGCGATACGGACAGACGTCAACTGAAATATCTATTTACATGGCGTTTGGAATATAGATATGAGAAAAATACGAAGATATGATAAAGATGATTTTATTAGAAAAGTTTATTTTTATTCGGGCACATGGTAGTGTACCGGGCAAAGTTCGATAGTAAAAGCATAATTCAGAAGGAGAAAATAATCATCATTTTAATCATAGTAAATCTTATATTATACTTAAATAATCTTAAAATGCATATTATCTTATTATATCGATATCGAACTAACATAAATAATTACATCATTAGAGGATGAAAGTGGCAACACAGTCGATAGGTGATTTGGATGACGGTAACACCAGCCGGAATGACTTCGGAAAAGTTACCAATATTTCAGTTCGTACTGTATTTCTTTCTCGTAGGACACATACCGAGGACTGCGCCCGCGCATAATGTTGGTTCGATTTCCAATAATAATATGTCTTAAGGGTTTTCCAAATAAAACTTTAAAAGGAAACAAGCTCCACAATATCTAAAGCTTATCAAAACCTTAGCATTAAATGTAATTAGTAAAGCGATATTCTAACTGTCACTCAGCAAGGGTCAAAAGATAGTAAATGATTAGCGCTACACCACCCCGGGTCCAGTTGACGGCTGTGCGTTACCTTCGTTGACAGCGCTAAAGTCAGTTGCGGGCGGTGAGGGCGCCAGCGGGGGCGAGGGCGGCGCGGGGGGCGCGGGCGGGGGCGGGGGCGGGGGCAGCGCGGGGCGCGCGGGGAACAGGCAGGGGGAGGAGTCGGCGAGGCGCCGCCTACCGTCGCGCCGCTTCGGTCCGCTAGAGGGAGACAGCGTCTCCGTGCTGCCAGGCTGGCCGTTGTCGCTGCTGTTCAAAAAACGAATGCATGAAACTTTGAACTTTAACATATTAGTTTATAATGTTCCTACTACTGGGATTTGGGCATCTTCTCTGTGAGAGGAACTCTAATGCTAAATCACACTAAACATGACAGAAGTCATGTTCAGTCTGATTTGATCAAATTGACAACTATAATGAAAACTTGGCTGTGCACCTACATAAAATATATGATGCATGGAGGCAGGAGGTTGTTAACTCCTATGATATTTTAAGATTCGCCAGTGTAAAATAAAAATAAGCAAGCTAAATGTTACATCGGTGTTGTTTCGACTTTCTGTATACTTATTTCTTTTATGTCGAGTTTTAACTCCCTTATTCAAGAATATATTCTTGGTATAAGGCTGCCATCAGACGGACTGTATAGCAGCAACCGCGCGCAGTCGATATATTCAACTGCATGCAGTTATCTGCAGTCGGATCTGACTTTGCGCAGTTGACGCCACGCATCTAGCCCAGGAGCTCAGTGTAAGGCTGCCATCAGACGGACTGTAACGCAGCAACCACGCGCAGTCGATATATTCAACTGCATGCAGTTGTAGGTTCGACTTCATTCTGTCATGATATCAACTTCACGCGGTCGGCTGCAGTCGTGTGAAGTCAATATTAACTGCATACAGTCGTGATTTCAACTTTACGCGGTCGGCTACAGTCGTGTAGTGACGCACGCTGTCCATTGCTAACCGCATAGGTACAGTAAGAGAAGTAACGTCTGTGCTTCCATCTTGACGTCAAATCTTACATTGAGCTCCTGGGCTAGATGCTAGATGAACTGCATGCAGTTGAATATATCGACTGCGCGCGGTTACTGCGATGCAGTCTGTCTGATGGCAGCCTAAGATTTGACGTCGAAATGGAAGCACAGACGTTATTTCTCTCACTGTATGCGGTCGCTAACCGCATACAGTAAGAGAAATAACGTGGACAGCATGCGTCGACACTACACGACTGTTGCCGACCGCGTAAAGTTGAAGTCACGACTGTATGCAGTTAATATTGACTTCCCACGACTGCAGCCGACCACGTGGAGTTGATATCATGACTGAACGAAGTCGAACGTACAACTGCATGCTGTTGAATATATCGACTGCGCGCGGTTGCTGCGATGCAGTCCGTCTGATGGCAGCCTAAGGTCTCACAGTGCGCTCGAACGCACAGGGTACGGAAAAGCTATTCAAAAGCAGACACCTCTCCTCTGGCTAATTCTCAAACAAAATCATGCTTTAGGTACATTAAAACAGAAATGTTAGACAAACTCACCAGTTGCTAAATCCAGAATCACCATCCATAGAATCAGTCAGGTAGAAAGTCGAATTGGTGATCTTCAGAGCACTGGGAATGTCCGAGTTGATGTCCACAGCCAGTGAGGTCGCCCGTCTGAACCGTGACTTGAATGAGAAGTACGCTTTCCTCGACAACGTCCCACTGTCCTTTTTACTCGCCTCACTAGTTGGAGTCACTGGCTTCTCAGGAGGAGGTTTCTCAGGCAACGGAGGAGGTACTTCTCCATTACTCGCCCGCTTGTCCAAAATAACAGTCTTCAACTCATCCTTCAACGAACCATAAACCTTGTTCAAGGGAATTTCAGTCTTATTTAGCACCGGCCGCGTGTCGTTAAAGTTGATGTTTGTGTACACGGGATCCGGTGGCTCGCAGTTGGCGTAGATTGGCGAATTCTTCTTGGGAGTGTCGTAGATCTGGTTCTGGTTGTTTGTCTTCGTGAATGGTTTGCCGTCCATTGCCACTGGAGATAGAATGACTGATTAATAAAATGCCTTTGTTTGAGATGATGAAATTGGGACAGTTTTTATCTTTAAAGATATCGACTGATAGTGAATATAGTGATATTGTGTGGACTGAATTTTATTGTGATTCAATTGTTATCGTAAATAGTGACTTTCTATTAGGAATTTAGTTTTTTATTTTTATTTATAAGGCCTGTCTAATGTTGGGACATAAATTGTAATTTATTTAACATTTTATTATTTTTAGTTTTTTTTTTTAGTTTTACGATTTTGCTTTAGTTTGTTCATAAGACTTGCAAAGTGACCATTATGATTTCAATGACAATAGTGTCATGGCTGTTTAAAACAAAGAGAATAATTGAATAAAACATGTCTCAGTTATTTAAAAGTAGTTGGGGAGAAAGATCAACAATTTCGGATTGCAACTCAATATCCGATATGGTCTAGTGGCTAGGATACCTGGCTCTCACCCAGGAGGCTCGGGTTCGATTCCCGGTATCGGAAAATTCTTTTTGCATTTTTCAATAAATTTTTGCTTACCAGAATATCTTTTGGTGAGGTTTCTCTTGATTTGCCTCATCTTCCGTTGAGCAGCGCTGGCTATTTTGGTCAGAGTGTACTGCCCACCACCGGTCGGCGGGTTGGGCAACCTCGATGCCGGCAATGTGGGCGCTGTTTGGGCGTACGTAGACTGAAAATAGAATAAAAACAAATCAATAACAATAATTACAGAATATTGTGACAATATGACAGAAATTAAACGGTGTCTTAAAATATGTACAATGTGGCTATATAGTCAATTTGTAGTGTGTATATATAGACAGTTTTATATCATTTGGTACCTACTTTTATTTTTTTTGTAAACATTTTTTGTAGGATATAAAATTACAGTTTGCGTGCTAGCCGAATAAAAGCAAGTCATTATAAATCAAACAAAGAACTTATTATAAAGCGTGCCTGCTCAAAGTCAGAACGACACAAACTAAACAATGACATGTAACAAACATTTAAAACTTAGTTAATATGTAATGTTTTCCCTAAAATGAGACATCAATAAATGTCACATTGTTTTTTCCTCAAACACTTGTTTGAATTTGCAATGAAATAATATTTTATGGCATAATTATTTTCAGACGTCGCACACACAGCTGACACAGCTTGAGCAAATAGTTCATACATTGTCCGTCAGAGGGCGCTGTACGTTAAGGAATTGTTTTCTTGATTTTGTTGGATGTTTTATTTATGCAACATCCACCGTTGGTGCGTGTTCAGTGTTTAACGCATTTGATATTGATTCAAATCAAAAGAAGTAATTTCAAATGATGTTCGGGAATTAATATCAGTGATTCATATGAATGTATTGTGGGTACAGTCAACCTTACGTCCTTGGTGACAATATGACTTTGACAGCGCCTTCATTTCGTAACAGTAACGGCAAAGTTCATAGTTCAAGTGTTACCAGTAGTACTGCTGACGTGCAACTGTTCAAACAAATAAAACTCAACATACCTTGTCGTGATCATCAGTGTCACTGTCACTATCGAAGGAGTCGAAGTCTTCTTCTAGCGGAAGCGGTGGGGGTGCGTGAGGGGGATGTAACTGCGTAGGCGCCGGCTCCAGCGACTCGTACAGGTGGCCCGAATCGCTGCTGTCGCATTCTGTTGACAATGAGGGCGTTTCTTTAGCAAATGGTAAAGTTAAAAATGTTTGGTAACCAACCATGACACCACATAGCAGGATCATTTCAAAACTCAAAAAACTATGTCTATTTATATTATTTTGTATTTGTGTTCTTATAGTATTATAGGTTAATTAATTGCAATTTTTTATTTAAAAGTTTATGTCAGTTATTGCCTTGGTGAACAGTCTTTATTTTATAGTATTCCATATTTATTTCCACATATTATGGGGTGGGAATATCCAATATCCCACGAAGTCAGGAGCAACATGGGATTATGCTAATTTTTATGCATCCTACTAATATTATAAATGCGAAAGTTTGTATGTATGGATGTATGGATGTTTGTTACTCTTTCACGCAAAAACTACTGAACAGATTTTGACGAGAGGTGAAACCGCGGGGCGCAGCTAGTAATTTTATAAAGAACTAGCTGCACCCCGCGGTTTCACCCGCATAAGTTTCGATCCCCTGTGAATATCGGGATAAAAAGTATCCTTTAAGTTAATCCTGGTTATAATCCATCTGTGTGCCAAATTGCATCCAAATCCGTTCAGTAGTTTTTGCGTGAAAGAGTAACAAACATCCATCGATCCATCCATACAAACTTTTACGTTTGTAATATTAGTAGGGTTCGTATTCTTACTCTGCCGAAGCAGAGTATCCAAAAACTATTATAGACTCATTTGAGTGTTCCCCTCCACGGAAATCTTTAGTAAAAGGCGAAAGATTTATGCGTTTTGAAGGGAAACCAGAGATACTGCGATTTTGTTCGGCCGGCCTTATTATCATTCGCGCGGTAACGAAACCATAGCGCGATTCAGAAACAAGTACAGAATGCACAACGCCATCTATCGAGGTAGCGCGAACTAATTTATTTTTACGCTGTGGCGCTATTCGCTAGCCGACGCTCATGTTGTGGAGTCCTTTGTTAAATACACGTTTATTACATGGATATTTTCAAGTATCTGTATTATATTTTAAGCACGGTTTCATGATAGTAAATTCTTGTCACATGATAATGCCTAATATCATCCTGGGCACCACGTAGAAACAGAAACTGTAATCGTACAAGCCCAAGCATATCATCTTGGAGAACTGTGTTTAATGTGAGATACGAAGCTAATCATAGAAACGGTGGTGACAAACGCGTGGATCTCGAAAAAAGTAAACATCGAGAAGAAAGTGGATCTCAGAAACAGAAACGATTAATCACAAATAGCAAAACATTGCAAATTATAAAACCACTTAACGAATTAAAGATTTCACTAAATCGCAAGACGATTAATCAACATAAATAACAAGAATATACAAAGCAAACTATTCAACTGACATCAATATAACAGCAAAAAGGCGGGTAGTGTATGGTCAAGGTCTTCGGTGACCCTCGTTACATAACCGAGGTGTCGCATCCGGCACGCAGGTTGGCACGACAGCTTTTTGCGCAAGAGTGGTTGTTGAAACAGTCATCCGGAGTCCGGACGCATATTTGATGGGTTACAAAGATAACGTTGGTAGAGAACATAGATATTTCTATGGTAGAGAATGATAATTATTAGGTATTTGTAGAGATATAGAAATACACTACTACTGCAACATACACTCCTTTAGCTTGTTGCAAATTCAGTTGTGTATTAATTTCTATTAAGCTGGGGCATTGGTGGTCTCTACAGTAGATGTGATAATTTATTCGTGTTTAAAAAGCAGATATTATATAGAAAGTTCGAGCTCCGGAAGAGTTTAAAAAAATATATGTGCATCAGTGAAATAAACAAATTAACAGTTTACAATAGAAGCAGTGAATGTCAAGGTCTCTAGTCCAGATACGGCGATACATAAAAATATATCGCCGTATCTGTCGTTGACCGTCTCGCAATTTTACCGGCTCCCCATAAAACTCTTTTCTTCTCTTTCACACATGAAAAAGTATTAACAATCCCCCTTCGTCCGATATCGTGCTCCAGAGTAGACGTCATTGATCATTTATTATGTACCAGGCTATTCGCACGCTTAAATCTGTCATGTTCGCTTAGCAATTCTTGCGCAAACTGCGGTCGATGAAACACGAGAGCGAGTAAACAGTTTTCAGTGATTGCATTGCCTCATGGATTCGTGTCATGTGTTGTTGCATCGCACGAACAAGTTTTACCAATTATTTGAACACAAGGAAATATTGGAAGACACGTTGAGACATAAAAGTAATCTAAGTTATAAGGAAAGGAAAATTAAAATATCAACCGAAAATGGATTGACAGTCACACTTTCGATGGAAGTGGACATGAAAGAATTAATTTGGGTGAAACCCCGAATTCGTCTAATGTCAAGGTAAAATAATACAAAATGCTAACGGAGTCATCTGGCGTGATGAGCATGTTGAGAGGAATCCATTGCAGAGAGGAAATACCAACAGACTCGGTATAGTTATGGGATTTTTTCGAGAGTGAAGAAGAAATGAATCAACGTCAATCACACTGACCCCAATGCCCCCCATTATACACAACATTATTGCTAGCAGGTTTTGAATACACTCTCGCGCAGGCTGCATCAAAAGTCAAAACTCTCGAATCTGCATCGATTTTTACTAATTGTTTTTAATGCGATAAAAAGTGGAATAACATTATCATTACGGATTAAGGAAAATAGACGAATAAAACCGGCCAGAATGGTAAACTCAAAAGTTGATGATCAAAGGACATTCAAGGTCTCCCATATAAATTGGTCACCGAGAGGTTCTGTTGCAACTTTTGCGCAAACTGCGGTCACATGTCCAGACGGTCGTTACAAAGTTACGACTAACAAGCGTATGACTGATTGGGTCAAAGATTTGCATCATGTGTTAGCTCTGTCGATGTGTAATTCAGGCTGGACTGGAGTTACGTTATGTTGGGTCAACATACTGATAGTTGGGCCCCCATGATAACTGGTTAAGGTTCATCTTACCCGCTTAATGCTATGAGCAAATTGTGAACCCTGTGGTTTTAGTTGGTAGATTTCCAGCACAACAACCCACTCGGCTACATCAGGGCGGAACGTATCGTTGAAAATATTCACGCGTGAAAATAAACAAATAAGAGCTTTAACGCGTGAAAATAAACAAATAAGAGCTTTAAAAACCTCTTTAAGTAGCGCTATAATTTGGAAAGAAAGTTGGTCATTACGCGTGATTACGAAATTATTGATTCATGCATAATTTCGCTAATCAATAGTTGTAGGATCAACATAATTATTATGATATTAAATAAGACACTGGGCCTATTAACATTTGATGTAGTAATCAAGCCCACATGTAATTGAAAACTATTAAAATGAAGTGCGGAAGAGCTTTAATAACAAATTGCTGTACAGACATAAAATTCAAGTTTCCCATTATTTAATGGATGAACATGACTCACGAATCCAATCTAAGTACCCAATAGGTTACTTAGTAGTTGAGGCAAGAAGCAAATATAAAACTGGAGATACATAAAGATTAAAAAGTAAAAGCAGAAAATCAAATGGGAGGATATATTCAAACTATATTTGTAAAGTAATCTGCAGATTAAGAATGTAATGTAAATAACAATACAATCATGAGGGCTAGTCAAAATCCGCTCCCAAACAATGTGATCGCAATAAAAACGATTTGGTTATCGAATAACTAGCGAATAGTTGCCCAATTGAAAAGATACGATCGCATCGATCTAATAAAGCATTGCATTACATTTGTATTAGGACATGTTTGAGTCACACTCCAAAATTCTTATGGATGACATACTTGTATCTATATGCGTGCTTTACCTACAATATTAAGTATATGTATGCTTTGCCTGTTGCGGTCAGGGTTTTTCCAGGTTATTGCCAGGATACACGTCGTTTTATTAGCCAATATAATTTCTATTTCATCTTTTTTAAGCGATATACCAAATGTTAATTTTCCATTTCAACTTTCCATCTTCATCATCAAGTTTTTCAAGTGCAAGTTGTGGTTGTAGCTATAGCACTGAGTGACCTTAACTATAACTACTGGTTGTTATGAATAAATACTAATATCCGCATTATATGTACATTGCAGAATCTTTGCATGTAGATACTGCCAGGTTATTTGCTCATCCCGCAATGGTATATGACCATGGAAACAACCACAAATATGCTGTAGAACAGAATGAAGTACGTAATACACTTATTATATCTGCCCTTGCGACTACAAATACGCTGGAGGAAGTGGAATGACATGATTGGACCACGATAATGATCTATGCCTTTGACATTTACAACCGGTTCAGACCACAGATACTGAACATGACTTCATTTAGGTATTGAAAGTAAGACTACTACGAACAAGTGACGTCAGAGAAGTAGAAATCGAGAGACATCCCAAACAATTTATCATAGGTCTCGTCGTTACAAATGTTAAGTTAAGAAAAAACGCGAGAAGTGACATCAAGTTGTGATTGTAAGTAATAACTTAAGTATACGTCATGTATGCGTTTTTGTGTTTTCACTTTCTTGTCAGTTGTAGTTGGAGAGACAACTGTGTCTATTATGCGAGACACGCGAGCTATTATTCAATGGATTTAATTATAGGTATTGAACTAGAAACTGTCTACGTGAATTAGGGTGAGACAAATAGCTTCTAATCACAGCTGTTTTTATTTATGGACCAGTTTTATTTTGTATTTGTAGTCAGTCTCAAATATGTGATCATATCAACCTATTATAGTCCAATGAAGGTGAACATTTTTTATTTCGTGTTTATAGAGCCAAAAAATTGACAACAGTGTGGACTGTTCTATTGATAATAAAGAATTTAAAAGTAAAATAAATATTTTGCAAAAATAGCATATTGATGGAAATTCTATAACTTAGTGTGTAACGAAGTGAGAAGAAGGCAACTTGTGATGCTCGATAGTTTAGAAATTCTACAACTTCTGGAACCAGCGCTGGACTAATTCTTTTCATACTTCCGGATGATTTCATCAAAGTTAAAACAAAAGTGTTTATCACACACTGGTTATCATGAATCATAGTTTTTCACCACATGATCTAGAAGAGCACGTCTATCAAGTAGAAAGCTAGAAAGTGCACACAGTGATCGAGCCGAGCCGTTTTATAGCTAATGATACGGTACACGGTGTTATTACATGCACATAAAGACGACGCCACTCAATCCCGACATCCGAGGGATGTTGACTAACATTGAGACAATAATACCTATTTAGCAATATTTTTCCAATTGAAATTAAACCCAATGTTTTGATTTCCGATTGGATTTGTTTTGAGCTTACAGCCGGTATCATCCATGATGAGTGTCTATTGTTGTCACTTCCTGTACGTAAAGACGTTTGCAACATGCATCGAAAACTAGATGGTGTAGCTTCAGCAGTAAAACTAACATCAGATGAGTACAAAACAGTTAATACCAAAAAATGCGATGAGATCTTGTATTTCGATTTCTCCATCTTGTAGCACGGTCCTGATGTTGAGCAAGCAGGTCCGCTCCAGCACATCGATCAGCCTCACTCTGTCGCCCAGGTCATCCCGCGGCCTGCGCGGGCGCTCATCGTTCTCACTGTAGTACGAGCACTTGGCGCTTGTGTCGATGTACACCCTCGTCGGTGAAGTTACGAACACTATAACAAATGACGATCGAAGTCACAACAGGCGAAATAACCCCAGGTCAACTGATTCATGATCACGACTCAAGATACTGTGAAATTGACGCGGTCATGGTAAAAATTATCGAAGCTTTTTCAATGCCAAAAAACGAATGCTAATAATGTTTTATGGTAATTCAAGTGTGTTACGAATTTCGCGAAACATGTTTTTTTATTTAAAACAAACACGTTTTTTCACTTCAAAGCAAGGATTTTTGGCAATTAAGAATAAACTCAATCTTGAGTCACGTCAGAAACAGTTAAATGGTTGACCGTGTATCGAATAATAATTGGGATTATTAATCAGCCTGGTGCACCTTGATCGCCGCAGTTCCTTCGAAAAGTCCTTAGCCTCGGCGGCGCAGGCGGCCCGACGCCACCGTTCACCTGAGGCCTCTCGGAGATCATTGTTCATCATCACCGGGATCACTACATCACATCACTTCACTTTGATTCAGGAGCACTTTGTCGAACAAAGAACGTTCGTTCAGACATCCACTTGCACTGTCAACGAACAACGTACCACTGTAGAGTTTCGTTCATACTGCCGATTTCGCTGAATCACTGAATGTCCAATTGAAGTATAAGATTAAACAGGCTTCCTTAACTCAGCCGCACGATCAAGTTATAAAAAAAGCGAAACAAGTCGTCGGCAGCTGCGTTGCCGGCCGTCTCAGGGTCGACTGGTCCACGATTGTACGGATCGACGTTTGCATCGCCACTAGAATCGAGAACCGCTGCTTTTTTCGCTGTTTCAATGCTAAGCGCCGCGGTATCGCAACGTGCCAAATAACATTTGTAACAGTTCGGCTGACATTGGACGTGGTTAATGCACCTAAATTGGTATTTGAAAATCGTTAGCTACGCCTCAGTGCACAAAAGTGTTTAGTTATTAAATATTATTGTATTGTTTTGTAAACAATCACTTCAAAGTTTACACGCTGTATAGCCAGATCGTATGACGCGGTATGATATGACGTGACGGTCCTCCCAGAGGACTTTTTTCATTATGCTATTTCGGGCAGAAGGATATTACGACTACCTAACTGAAGAAACTGTTACAGCTATTAGATAATATTTATTACTTTAAGTTATGGTGTAATTGCAAAACAAGTTGTGTGTTTGTATGTATGGCGTTGCAATCAGAGCATTGCGGCTTGCGAAACAATGAAGGCCTAGCGCGGCGCATAATCTGTTCCGCGGAAAGAGAACTGTAGCATTACAGAGTTGCATGTTTGAGCAGGCTGCAAGGAACGCGAGCTAGTTACTGCAGTTACTGAATGACTTGACGCTATCGGGTAATCAACATGCAATCTGTGTAATAACCGGGTGGAATGATCGCAAAAAACTAACGGCCGATGATCACCATGACACTGCACTTAAAGATAAAGATGTGTAACAAGATGTAACGGTAGGCGTTACAGCATTATCAGATAAGTAGACTACTAAGCAGCTGCACATAACAGCACTTAAATAGCTTCAATTATCGAGACATTACGTCTAGTCGGAGACACTTTATAGATCTAGATCAACAGATAGAATGACAATACCAGCTTTGTCTTGTTTTTTGCCGCGGAACGGAGCGAATTGAAACAGTTTCGTCAAGAATATTAATGTGCAAACAAAAATAAATAAACAATGAAATTAAATAAAGCTAAGTTAAGTTTGTATAGAATAGATTGTGCAATGGAATTTACTGAGATATGCAATGATATTTAGACTACTGCCATTAATATCGTTAGAGCTATTGGAAATACGACCGTGTCTAAATAGTTGCGGACTTGCAGCTCCAACCGATTGTTTAAAGTTATATGCAGATCGATTAACGCTGTATAATAGTTGGGTATTAGAGTCGAATATTAGAGGTAAACGTAGTGGAATGCCACGAATGTGGCTTAACTAAATAAGGTAGCATTGGTAAGTGGAATTCCGTTGAGCAGTTGTCACAGTTCCGGCTGGGTGCAGACACCGCGGGTCGACAGTCTGCATTCGCTCACAACTCAGGGATCTGCTCTACAATTGTTTTTAAAAGTAATGTTTTAATATGCATCTAGTATCGTATTAGGAAAGCGCTGAGAATCACATGCATCACAGGTTCTATTTTAAAACGTTCATTCTCCTCATATTGAAGATCCTCTTCAATTTAAAAGATATTGGAGACACTTCCTCCTACCATTCTTCTGGTGTATCAGTGCATGCTTAATTTACAGGAACCGGTTCACTCGTATCATCTTCCGTATTCATTAGAACAGTGTTATTAAATTTGAAGCTGAACATCTGATTGTTGATATCAAATTAGCGTGAGAAGATTTAACATTGATGGACATTGTTAACAAAATTAATCTCAAAGATAATGTTACGTAAGTTGCTGTAAAAATGGTGATGCATATAAATAGGATTGCAGAAATAAGACATTTTATTCATGCATATGAAGCAAAAGAGTTAAAGGATGACTTTAGATGACAAATTGGTAATTTTAATTAGATGTCAAATGAAAGGATATGTAAATAGCAAGTTGCTACACTTCAAGGTGGACAACCGTTTAGAATACATGAAAATGTGTGAAGCAACCGCTTGTAACTCTGTCTCTGTTGACTTTGATGGAGCCGCACGAAGCGTGACCGAAGATAATGTGTTAAGTAGCGATAAAGAAACACTAGAAAGTAAAAAACTATATAACATACAAACTAATTAATATTATTTTACGCCCAGCGTTTTATAGTTGTAAGTTTTCGCAACAGTTGTCACGCTTTTTGTTGGGTAAATAGTGACCGGCCGGCTGAGGCAAGTGTACACGGATGTCGTACGTTAACGAAACAACAGTATGAACGAAAACAATTTAAACACGAGTGTTGATTCTGAACTTTACACTAATAGGTTTCATGAACATTCACAGTATTAACAGTCCGTAAACACGAATGGAGCACTTTCACTGTCGCGGGGTGGCCGGTGGCGGCAACGCGTGCGCTCGGCTGCGCGGACGCAGGGCTGACTCGCGCGCGCGCCGCCATCACCGCCGTCCCTCTCCCACGCGAGAACCTTTTGTGGCAACTGTAGCAAACGTGTAGGTGTACCAGAAATGCCATTTAGGTAACACCCCTAATAATGTACGAGGCAAAATGATGCAGAAATGACAGGACATACGTCATGAAGGGCCTTAAAAGCACTTATAACGGAGAGAAGGTCGTTTGGATTGTGATAAGACAAAACAGCACGCAAAAACTGTCTGATTAAAAAGATATCAGTGAACAAAGGCACAATTATAAATAATCATAGCCTAGAATCATCTATTCCATATTCTCATCTCGTATACTATCTAGACTATAGCCAGCAACAATAGGGAGCAAACTGATTCCGCAAAAGCTACATTTTAGAAAACTGGTCCGGTGAGTCTGTCCATGAGAATTTAGGGCGATACGCTATCAATGAAGCTATAAATCAGAGTGTTGCTGGCGAATAACGAAACTGAGATATCGATAAACAATGCTGTAAGGCAACTTGGTTAGATCGGCTGAAAAACTTGGCTATGCTGGGTAAATAGTCGCTAATTGTGCGAGAAATCTAGCACATTGCACTCGTTACTGGGTAGTGACATAATGTTGGAGTAGCCACAAGTGGAGCACGTAAATAATTGATCCCACGTTCGACTTCATCGGTGATTTTGACTGCGTGTTTTGCAATTACGTTACAAAATTGAAGATTCTGTTCAGTTAGTTAGTTTCCTTGAATTCAGTTCAGGCGTGTGACGAGTGATTGGCTTTTCGTGTGTTGGGCAATGAAGGTTACCAGTCCAATTGGTGATAGCATCGCCCTTCGGCTATAATACTTAGAACACTGCGAAATGTTTCGATACATTTTCTAGCTCAGTAACCGTTGGTTCATCGTTGCATTTTTGTAACCTTGGTTTTTTAACTCGAAGGATATTTGTATCAACCATTTCAATATTTGGGGCGTTGAATACTTGCTGTAAATGTGGGAGTGCGTAAATGTCGTAAATTCGGAAATCACACGGTTTTGCTAACAGTCGTGATGACCACACACGACCTACACAATGATAACTACTACCTCATGCAACGTAACCGATGCATTGTTATCTGCATACAAAAATGATTCCCACAATTACGTCTTTATCTGTCATTTGTTAAAATTGTTCAGCGAAAGCCGCAATAATGGCTTCAAATTATTTTGGCAATTTAAACGAAATCGTGTAAAATTCTGAAAGTTGTTCCTTCATCCATCACCTCTGAATCATTGATTTCGCTTTCGCAATCAGTTAATATTGTTTCATCGTATATATCGTTAACACCATTTTATTGAAGTTTTGCTCAAAGACACAGGTATTTATAATTTCCCGCGTATTTGTTGATCGTTTATAAGTTTTTTCTCCGACATTGTGTACATTTTCTCGGTAACCAGTTCCATAAAGCGTCTCGCAATTCACAAGATCGCAAATACAATAGGATTTAAAAAGCTGTAAGCGTTAATATCACTTTTGAAAGTGCCTTTCATTAAAACATCATTAGATGTTAAATTCGTGTTAGAAGCATAATTTATCTTCTTACCTATTACTTTACTATCATTAAATTGAGTGTAAAGCTGACATGCTTACTTGTTCAATTTGATTTGGATTGGCTAGCTGAGCCATCAATGCGTGTTAAATATGCGTATCATCACTGTTATGATGCAAGTCATCAAAAGCATCCACATCTAAATCTCCTCTGGCGTTGGTTTCTTTAACAACTTTAATACCAAACTTGTACAAAGCAGGCCTCGGCAGTTCTCTTCAAAATGGCTGCACATAAGTAGCTTATATATTTTTACGGTCAAGGATGAGTAATAAGTACTGCACGACGCAATGTGAGAAGGTACGTTTATTATGCGTTGAATGACAGTACTTGACGAGGAATTCTTTTGTCGTGCGGATCTGTTTGATAACTTGTATGATCTTATCTCATTCGCCTATGTTCATGGGCACTACTAAAGTAGTGCCCATGAACATAGGCGAATGAGATAAAATAGGTGAATGAGATAAAAATGGCGTCTCGTTTACGTATGAGGTAAACCTCATACGTAAATCAGACGCCATTTTTGAGTTACAGCTTACGTCATTTGTCCTCGTCGTGGTTGAAAAAGTGCAGTGCAATATTGGAACTCGTTAATTTTAATTAATTTACAATAAGTGCACCTGCTGTTTTTAACTGGAGTTATAAAAGCGGAAGTCATAAGGAAATAGTTGTTGTGAAGAACGTGAATCCAGTTTGTTCCGCAGAGAAAAGTACTACGCAGTGCAAATAGAGCGTGGCTGCTGATGCTAATACTGGTTCCTGGCTTACACACGAACTTGTTGAGCAGGAAGAAGCTAAGCACATGACCAGTGTTCGGCTCCATAAAGTAATGAAGTGGAACTTCAAGCTTGATTGGATAAGTCTCCATATATCATCTTAGCTATATTCCTTCCTAGATAAAAGTAGCAAGAGCTATACCGTGTATATGCTTTGGCTAAGGTAAAAAAATTGCCAAAAATCCAAAATCAACTTTTTATACATACTTATTATACATAAGCTCAAAGCAAAATGACCTAGACATACATTGAAATGTTTGCAGATGACACTATTGCGATATAATAGAATGCCGATTCATGTTCGTGTTCATGTGACGAAAATGACAATCTTTTCTTAAGTTGTGCACAGACATCGTAAGCATTCTATATATCGCTCCACGCGCCTTGGTAGACATTAAACATTATGTATGTTGTGACTACAGAAGGTAGTAAACACCTTCTATAGTCTGTTGTTAAAATGAGGTTTTAGTGAAATATAGTTGGCTCACTTTGAAGAGTCTTTACACCAGTCACTTTGATACATGTTGGCCCTTGGTGTTTAGAGTTTCTATATTTATGCACATCTATTTTGGGTGGTGAAAGCCCCATGGACGTCAGCAGTAGAGTTCAGAGAGGCAAGTGAGGTAACATTTCAGGAAAACTAGATGTTGATTCCAAGTTGCGTAGGGTCAGTAAACAGGTTCATTCGGAGCCCAGTTGAGACATAAGCAAGGCTTTCAAGCAGGCGGTGTCTATTTATGGCTTAAACGCAAGCGTGCGCTGATGCGTATCATCATTTAATCATGTAGCCAGCCGTGGGCTGAGTTTATTGCATCGTTTCGGACACCGCGTGCAATATTAAAGAGTACGTTTAAGTACACGAAAGAGATATATGGCCTGATGGAGTATTTGCAAAATATGGACTTGCAAGCAAACAAAAAACAAGTAGCAAATAGGTACATGTTAAGAGCAGAGGTTTTAAAAAGAAAATCTCATGCAAATGGAATGTTGAAATTAGTAGTATGTTCTTATTGAAGTCTTTAATCTTCAAACAAACGAGACAGGAAGCCAATTCGACAATTATCTCTCTGTCATGTGTATAGTGCTGCGGATCAGTGCGCAGAATGTAATTGTTCAGAGTTGTTTAAAGTTAGTATACAATGGTGTTGCTGTCACTAAATCATTCATCAATGAGGAGGCTTCAACAATAACTGTATTATGGTGTTCATCAGATGTTGTAAATAAGAATACTTTAAACAAGTTATTGGTACCACTAAATGAATCAATTCGACTGAACCGCTTTCCGCAGTCTCGAATAATAAACCAGATAATACCACAATTCAGGTGACAATTTGTACCGGTAACAATGATTCAGAGCTGTTTGCGACATTTGTTTGTGGTGAAAGTACTCATAAAATGGACGAATCTGATACGAACAAGCTTAACAATATAATTTTAAAGGAGCCAAAATAAAGTTGTCAGCAGAGGACAATCTTCGACAGGGCTGATAATCTTCCAGATTTGCATTACATTTGGAACTAGGGAGAATAGAAGAAAGACTGGCAAAGAAAATTAACATGGCAATTGGAAAACTCGACGGCGAAAAATGAGTTCATACAATTTTCTGCTGCTAATGCCAAAACTAAGTATAGGTCCTGAATCGACGAAGAAATTGATTTGTATTTTAGCAATACCTAGACGAACATGGATGAACTATCTTGTTGCGCCATACTTGGAATAACAAAAGGATTGGGACAGGAGAATGGTTGTTGGCCACAAGAAATCTTCCGTTAGCTTGTGCAGTGGTTGAAGAATGGTGAATATTTGGCAGCCCTGATAAGGTCATAAAGTAGCCAACTGTCTCGCAGCTCGTAACAATGGCTTATGGCCTTATAGTCACGGCTTGTGCGTACGGGTCGAAGGGCGGCTCAACGGCTGCGCCCAATAAGGAAGTCTACTTCAGTCGCTTTGCACAATGACTACGTAAAAGATATATTATCACTGCACTGTTGAAAACATTGTGCTCGCGCTGTAATTACTGCTATTGTTGACAGATTGAATTACCTATTTTAGGTGTTAAATGTATCTATTGTAAACTTTTGTAGTTTTATTTGGCTTTTGGGTCTGTTTTCTCTTTCTATACGGTGTTAGATTTAATTGGTAGCAGATTTTTTGCCCGAGTTGTTGAGATGAAAATCATTGATCGTTTTTGTCGCCGTGCCCGAGGTGTTAAAAGTTTGAAATATTTTGACAATACAAAATCTTCTATTGTCAAAATACTTTCTAGATGACTATCTGCTAGGGAATACTAGAAGAGGAGGAGGAACTAGGAGAAACTTTAGCTTTAGTTATCAAAAAAATGCAACAAAAGAAACTATATAAACCTGTCTACCGGTACCACCTATACTTGGCTACAAAATACCAGTGATGTTATTGATCTCAGCATATAATACGTACCTACTTAACCAACCTGTGGTATTATGTTTTATACACAGACCATTAGACCTTGACAGGTACGTAGCTTTCTATTTTAATTCACACTTGACTAGCTTGCATACGAATAAGTATGATTTATTTCAGACAGCCACGATTGTTATATCTATTGATTTGTGTAAGTGATTGTTGACTGACGGGTGGTGATGTGCATAGTGGCTTGCCCATGAGAAAGACTTCGACATGTCACCATTCTTCTCTTTAACACAAAGAGATGAATTTGTAAAAGCCAAAAGCATTATAATTACTTTACTATTTGGACTTCGTTCAAAATTGTTACTTGTTTCAGACCTCTTTTTTATTTTGGATCAACAGATCCTCTTGCGGAATTTCCTTTTCATTTTTATCCTAAGGCATGCCTCTCTCTTCTTCTCTTTACAACTGTAATGTTGTCTATTGATATTATGTCTTTATTGTAGACAGCTGATGTTTTGTAAACATCTGTTCTTAAAACCACAACAAAGCCTTTGTGTGAGTCAGCCCCTTCAAAAAGAGTGAATGAAGACCCGGTAGGAAGTATCATGTTTATACATAACTCGATATACTTAATGGATGTATGCCCGTTTTCAGTAACACTTGATGGCACCTAAATAAATACCTAAATAATTTTCAACTATTGGCGCTAAGCCGAGCGCTGAAAATTCAATAGCGCGCTAATATATTTTAAGTGTTGCCTAGTGTTACAGAAAACGGACAGTAAAGTAAAAGTAAAAGTCACTTATTGTGCGTAAATCCTAATAATGGAAAGTCGGAAAACATTAAAAGTGAAGGTGAAAATTAAAAGCATTTAGTACGATTGTTAGTTGTGACGTGATTGTCGCAAAGCAATTTGTTTAATAGTTATGTTCATGAAACTACATGGTTGTACATAAAATGTAATGGTCGCACACTTTGGCAACTAATTATTAGAAAAACTACATCACTTTAATGACGATTACTAATTTGGTTTGATTTAATGATATCTAAGAAGTGTTTTTGCTGTTTAACTTTTCAAAGCTTACAGAGCGTTTTGTGACACCGTAATGTCAAACACTGGTGAAAATGACAGATTTTCATGACGGCCGTCAAGGGCGGATCCAGGATTTATTCACTTGGGCCAGACCACGGAGTACAGGTACTCTGTGGGCCGGACAGTTAAGAAGTGTCTCCCACATCTAGCATTGCACTGTGATGTTTTTGGGATTCATTATTTTTCAATTAAATGTCATGCTGTTAAGTTGCTTCATGGCAAACTTTGACCTCAGCAAATAACTCACTAAACTAAAAGTTTATAAAACCAAAGCTTAGCAATATGTAATACATAGTTATCGAAGTAGGTCGTCTGCTATCATATCGACCGCTTCAACCACCCTATGTGAAAAATCAATACTCTTTACTGGGCCGCCGACCGGCACGTAAAGTTTCTGCACCTAACATAAATATAATACTAGCTATTGTTGGTATACTTATTATGTATACCTCTGTTTAACCCTTCGTTGAAAATAGGCGTGATGTTATGTTTATTAGCGTTTACCCAAGGCTTCGCCAGCGTGGCGGTCAGAAATATTATCCCACGGGAACCTACTACCAGGACAAAAAGTATCTTATGTCCTAACCCACCCAGCGCGCAGCGGGGTAATTGTGTAACACACTATCAGTAGCAATGGAATTCATTTTGACAGTTCAACAAAATTCATTGCGTTATTTACGTTGTTGAGCAGACACATTTTTCGAACTTAAAAAGCAATGGATTAGCAATATCTTTCAAAATGATTCAGATTGAGATTGTGTGTTGCGCAAGGTGCAGGTCGTGGTCTACCTGTGCGCCATCGCCATCGAAATCCGTTCACACGTAAAACGTAACAGACAGCGCAGCGGTGTGTCTGTTACCTTTTGGAAAGTAACTCTGTAGTTACTTTCGCATTTATAACATTATTATGGATACTATTATCGCTATTTATTGCTACCTTTTCCTGTACCCGCACGTGATACAGTTGTATACTAATACGAGGGGATAAGGCGAATCAGTCCAAAGACAGCCAAACCATCATTGTTACAATCTAAATCTAAAAAATCTAAAATTCTCCAACTGTCTTTGTCAATTTGTTTTCGGAAATTATCCCACGGGAACGGGACCCCGGGATAAAAAGTAGTGTATGTCCTAACTGTAATCATAACGGTCCATGTTCTATCCGTGTGCCAAGTTCCATCGAAATTCTGTTAGAATAAAATATAGCTGTTCTACACATTTTGACCGCGTAGTTATTGCACTTTTCTATGAAACAGTTTTTTTTTATATTTTTGATAACGGACGAAACATGATGTCTACGCAGGTGGGAATTTTGGAAATTGTGGGAAAAAAATTCAGAATCATGTACAGAATCTATGGCAAAAGGTTACGCGTCGATGTCCCTGTCACCATGTATAAGTATGGATTAGAATATACACATTTATATGGTATCTAGAAAAAAAAAGAAAAACAAACTGAATGACTTAAAAGACTTCGTTAGAGAAAAGGCTTTGGAAAGAGTTGACCTTTTAATCAATAAACTTTTTGTCCTCTGCCTGTTAATACAATGCAGTTTTTCTGCGAATAGAATGTAAAACACTTAAAGACTGGCAATTCTTGCCTTTAAATTGTCGTAAAATGTTGAGGACACAACATGATTATACCGAAGGTTATACCGGTGCATTTATGTGTACAAAAAGAACAAATAGTTTTCACATATAATTTAAAAGTAAAAATATCTTAATATTTGCAAGTAAGTTTCCTACACAACACATGAGTAAGTACACGATATGAGGCAACAAGGCGGGCGGCGCGTGCGCAGGAATCCGGTAACAATTAGCGGCCGCCCACCGGCGCGCGCGGTTCATGAACTTGCAGCTCATGTAGACCCACACTTGCCATTGTATAGTTGTATTTAGACAGTAGTACACATGCACGTGGTACTTGAAAAGAGCTAATTGTATCTCTGGATACAGATATAGGTATCCGACGCAGATATTCACCCTTACATCTTGTATAGCAGAACCAGATGGAAGGTACTACCACATTCTACTTATATTAAGTCCTAGCCGTCTGTGAAGGCAAGCGTTTCCTACGACCATCCCAAACTGCCGTACAGCAATTTGGGAAATATTCTAGAGAACTTAGAAATGTTGACATTCTCAGATTTTAAACGATGGGCGATCAACTAATGTAGGTAGGTGGTAGGTAACTGTGGTTCTTATCAAGAATGCATGCCGTCGAAAGCATTGACCAATAATTGTTCATACTTATTGGAATTGATTGCGGTGCGTTCGGAGGTTGCAATAGCGCGATATTGCAATAAAATAAATGTGACTATTAGGGCTAAGTAGTTTATAGGTGTTTAGCTAATGAAATCCTAGGAACAATGATTTCTATAATATTAAATTGTGGTTTTATTATTAATGTTTAAATAGTGCCAATAATGCAAAAAATGGTAACTTGTGATTTTATTATATTGATTGACGGTTTTAAGATTTGCCGTCGTCGGTACTACAGTATAATTATTATACTCGATATTTATGTTGCCATTTTAGAAAGGGCAAGCTATTAACTTCGGTCAAAAGGTTTATCTAATCTATTTGTATGAGATATGTATCAAAAAGGTGCAGTCATATCACACGCGTCACCATTTAGGATTTAAAATTCATTTTAGTTAAATATTTAAATAATTCTCAAAATTATATTCTCAAGTATTTTCATTAGACTATTTTTCACCTTGGTTTTAAAAGGTCTCATAATAAACGAATTAAGAATACACCAGTTACCGTGTATATAAATGAGTTTTCATTGTAATGTTAAAAATATGACACTTATCGACGTCTGTATAAGGCTCTAGACATTGATTAATAATTGCAGTGTTCAAGCTCCAAGCGAACTGTCAAAAAAAGGAAATTGCAAACAACGAGCCAAGCATTGTTTAGGCGCCGGAATGTGCGCGTAGGATGCCTGTCGCCATAGCTTGCACAACCAGTGGCTAAAGCGCGCGCTTGCGCAAACTTAATCCACAACTACGAACGGCAGGTCCTATTTCATATTTCGCTGAAAAATACTTGACTAAAAGCTATAAATCAGAATTGGAAATAATGTTTCTGTAGACAATTGTTGCAAAGGTTTTCTTGTTACTTGTAGGTTTATAACGCCATCTATCGTGATCTATAAGAACTTATATTACAATGGTAGCACTTAGTTCGCTTGTGTAATCATAGATGGCGCTGTTAACAATGCTTATGCAGCCTTCGTTCGTTGTTAGGTTTGAATTTTGCAATATGGTTTTGCATTATAATGTATAAAAATAGAACCAATATGAAATCAACTAACCTTTATTATCATTGCTGTTCGGTTTCGGTGACTTCTGCCACTGATGTCGAACTTTCTGCGACCAGCTGATTGGACTCTTCCTACCGCGACTTCTCTCGCGTACACTGTAATTCAGAATTTCCATTTTTTTACCCAAACAAAAATTATGTAACTATCTAAACGTGTTCCCCTTTTCATGGCGTTTTTCTCACTAAGCCACCGCCAAACACAATTTCATATCAAGTGCCGATAACAATGTTTGTACTACTCTTTACAAACTGGTATAGCTTTTTTATTAGGTCAAGTGAAATGATAATTTGATGTTAGAGTTTCATGGAAAAAAGTGGTAATATGCTTTATCGCACAATTTATCGGGCATCTGGTATACTGTCAGTCAGTATTATGATTTGTAATTCGCCATATAGCACTTGATTGTTGCCGCAAGAGCTTTAGTAAACAATCTGTGAAATTCATGGCTGTTTCCATTATTTGCGAAAATGATTCTCACAAAATACCCACGTAAGATTCAATAGAATTCTGGATTATCTCAAATCTCACTAACACTTAGATTAAATATGATTATGATCAGACGAAAAACCGGCCAAATGCGAGTCGAACTCACGCACGAAGGGTTCCGTATGTCCAATAGATAATTGTTATGATTTTATTTTTAATATTTTACTTTTATTACTGTAATTCGTTATTTTTGTACGAAATCTTCCAAGTATCCGCATTTTATAAGTTAGGCCTTAGGCATTCTATAACTCTTTATTCTTTAAATATTAAAAAAAAAAAACGTTGCCCCACACTAGGAATTACTCCTGTATCGTGGGTGCGTTCACAAACATTTAAACTCACATACACAAACAGCCAGACCCGGAAAAACTACCTGTAGGCAATACAAATACTTGTTCCGTGCGGGAATCGAACCCGCGACACGCAGCGCAGCAGTCAATCGCTTAACCACTGCTCCAACCGTGCCGTCAAACTAACAAAGTTATCTAAGCCGTTATAGTTTTCTTTCAAAGTTCATCACATGGACTACCATCATGATATTTTTCAGATTTTTCGAGCCTATTTTAACAAAAAAATGCGCTTTAAAGTTTAATATCTCGCAAACGGATATCTAAATCAAAAAATCGTCTTAGCAACCTTTCAATCTTTTTTGTAGGGTCGTCGACAAAGTGCTAAAATAACCCCTACTTTACGTGTAGGGGTTATTTTAGCACTTTGTCGATGTAGTAAATACACATATCCCTGCAAAGTTTCATCTTTCTAGCACTAACCGTTTGGAAGGTAAGCCGAGGACGGACAGACGGACGGACATGACGAAACTATAAGGGTTCCGAGACGTGAACTACGGAACCCTAAAAACAGTTTAAACTTACATGATAATTTTCTGCTCATTTTTTTCTTCATCGGACACATCCACCCAGTCGTCACTGCGATCGCTTCTGTCGCTGACACTGGTCTCACTGCTCGGTACTTGGAACGCGATCTCCTGCCCGTTGTAGTTGATCACCGACCTCTGTCCGTACAGGCTGTTCGTCTTCTGCTCACTGGACATCGTCGACTGGCTGATGTTCGACACCGTGTCGAACGAGAGACGCTTCTGCACATTCGACGCCGCCTGCTTCCTCATATCGTTCCGTAACTTCACCATACTCGGGCTGTTAGGTATGCTTTCGTAGCAGTGCGACAGTGACGTCGCGTCGCCATGTTTTATCGTGTCATAAATATTTTCGTTCTCGTTGTACACCGTGTAGTCGGATATAAAAGAATGTCTACTGCTGTAGGTGGGACTGCTCTCCTTGGACTTTGGCGGCCGAGCAGGGATTTTCTCATAAATCCTCTCTGATGCTGGGCCTATCTTTTCGTAGCTAACGGTGGATGCACCACTTACTGACTTTGTTATTGTGTAGTTCTTGTTGTTGTTTTTAGCAAAGGGTTGGTAATCTTCAGCTATTTGTATACCAGAGCTGGATGTTAAACAGTATGGTTTAATAGGAGGTGCTTTGCAGTATTCATAGCCATCATCGCTATCTCCATCGCCTCGCGTTCTCTCTTCGAGATCGTTCTCGCAAAGTTCATAATTGTGAAGACTGCTCTCATCACCTTCGGGATGTGATCTCATTTCAAGTAGACATTGGTATATATTGTCTTTCTCTGTACACTCATCTTCGTTCTTATCCTTTCCAATCTTAGGGATTTCAGGCAAAGGACAATTTATTTTAGAAGTTCTGTCCACACTTTTTATAGGAATTATAACAACGTTTTCATCGTCTCTAGGTTCTAAGGGTTCATAATAGTCCTCAACTTCTTCTTGTTTAGGTTTTGATGTGAAACCAACGATAATTTCTTTGTTGCAGGCTTCAACAAGATTACTTTCGAAATCCAAATTAGGATCAGATTGTTGTTCACATGTTGAAATATTTACTTGAGATTCGTTTGTTCCTACTTGAGATTCATCCTGTGCAGTTTCGTACGGCTCATCGGAACAACTAATAGTTGTGCCATTCGTTGTTACACTAACAAAACTGTATGAATTATCAGAGTCCGAATATATTTGAGTACTACTTTTTCGGCGCCATAAAAATGATTCATTAGGTGTTATTGAGGAATTAATTTCTTGATATATTTTTTCACTTTCATTTGGTGTAACAATGCTTACAACTTCTTCTTTGTGTTCACTGTTGACTGTAACTGTTACTGTATTACTTTCGTGGATATCTTCTGGAATTATTTCGACGACCTTAAGAGGTAATTTCTCCGAGTGTATATAATTTGTTTTATATCTTTTACGGTCGTATAGAGGCTCTTTCCTTTTCACGACCTCCGGGCTTAGGTTCGTTGTTTTATTTAGTTTTGCTAATTCGCTTGCTACAGGCTTGATCGTTTTAATTTTTGGAATGCCATCTTTTACAACAAGATTTTTGGTTAATACTAGAGATGATTTCTTTTCAGGTACTTTTGGTTTTTCCTTGACAGGTGTTGTACTCTTAGTTTTATCAGGTTGTCTTTTTAACGTATTACTCGAATTCGATTGAGCCGTTATTTCACATTCAAACTTTTTAATAACATTTTTAACTACAGTACTTTCTACCGGCTTTGTGTCTTTCTTTGATTCCGCTTCTTTTACCTTAACCGGACTACCATCAACAGAATCTGATCCACTCGGCTGTTCACTTGAGTCCTGATATTTTAAGCGTTTCTTTGAAGTTTTTGGTATTTTAGTACCGTCTGATTTTGAGCGGATTACACGAATTTTATTTGAACTGTCAGCAATAAGTAAATCCTCCATTGAATCCATACTTGAACACCTTTTTCTATTATTGCGCTTTTTTGAACCCCTTCTTTGTCGTAAAACTATTTTTATGTTCGGACTCGAACTAAGAGTGGAAGAGGGCGTGGAGCTGTTACTAGCGGAACATCGTGAGGCACTCTGTAATTCTTCTAAAGTTTTTGCAAGTTTAAATTGTTTGGGTGATCCATTATGCGACTCGGTTTGTAAGTTGTTGAATTTCTTGGTCAGTTCTGCAACATTACTGCTCGTTATAGTCATCGTTTTGGCTAGAGGCGGTCTTTTGTGGGATGTCGCGGCGGTTTTTATTTTAAAGCTAACTTTCCTCTGATGCTGTTCCATTGTTTTCTTTATACTCGGAGATACATTAACTGGAATGCTGTATTCTTTGTTATTTAATGCACATGAATGCTTTCCACCCCTGCCTCCGCCTGTGCTCCTAGTGTCGTCACTTTCTGTTGTTATTGCTATCTGTGCGTAGTGGACTGTGTGTTTTTCCTTTTTTGTTTCATAACTTGTAGGTGCAACAGTGGAACTAACAGTTGAATTCAAGAACGCCTGTTTCGCGTCATTGATGGACTTCATTCGTTCCGTCAAAGTTGGTAAAGGTGGTTTGACGGGTACTGTGTAAATATATTTATTGCTGTTATTTTGGTTTTCTTTTATAGCCATTTCTGTTTCTGGTAAAATGAAGTTTTTCAGTAGAGCCTTTATAGTGCCGTGTTGTTTTCCGTCGCTGTTGAACTTCTTTATCGACGATATGAGAGTGTTCGTGGTTATCGCGTCGCCTTCCATCAGGTTTATTAACATCGGTGAGGGATATCTGTCGCTGCTTTACTACGCCATCTGTAACCAATAAGAAACACATTAATTATAGCAAATCAATGTGTAGGAAGTACAAATGGGTGTAATGGAGGTTAGTGTATCCGAAAGCTATAACTGTTAGACAATTCATACAGATTATGTCACGAATTTTCTAATATTAAAATTAATTACTGGATTATAAACCTGGTTTAGTTTATCAATGTAGATCACAATGGTCGGTTGCGACTGTTGCAAGGCGACTGTTCGAGTTTCTATTGTCATTACGCGTTGTTTGTACAGTTTTCTGCGCGAGTAAGTTGAATAGCTCAATACTGCCATAAGTGTCCCACGAGATTGTGTTACTGATAAAGAATAAAAATGTATTTCTAATTCAAACCAATTGGTTGCGGATATGTAGTGTAGAAAAAGAAATACCGTGAGATATGCCGCATGTAGAAACACAAGTACAGGACAAAGCCTATTCACTAACCTAAAAAATACTTCTTAGAACAATAATTGGCCTTGAAATATATGCAAATCTTTTTAGCACAGCTTCTAAGTGATCTATTCAGGCTTGTGGAGGTTCTTGGCATGTTACAAAGTTACGAGTCCTCCTTACGCATGCAACACGCCAATATTATTACTGGCGGTAATTTCTCGGCTGTTTGAATGACAATGGCGAGTCGTGCTGGACATTATAGGACGGCAGTTGGCAATAAGTATGTATTTAGGCGACAAAGACATTCTTTGCTAAACATGTAAGTGGGTATATTTCGAGACATGAACGCAATTAACGAAGAAGTTTGAGTCGCTTTTTGAGTTAAAGGAAAACAATCTCTTTCTCTTTTAAATGAATAGAAAGAAGTTTTAAGTAGAAAATATTTAGAAGTCTTGCATCGAGCATCAGGCATCTTAGTATGTATTTGAAGTGCTAATCTACGAGTTGCGGTTGTTATAACACACACACACAAATGTCCTCAATTCCTCATACCTTCCAAAGTTCCCAACATTATCAGTACTTTCGCTTTGTGTACTCGTAGCATTCATACTAGCCTCAGTTTGGGCCTATTCTAGGAGCATAATATAACAAGCCATGGGGTCATGGCGTGCGGGGCAGTGCTTTCACCGCGTGGGAACTGCGCACGCGTCGCAGATCACACCTGATTTACCAATTCCTTTGTTTCCTTAAGTATAATCATGGATAGCTTTAGAGTAGCAGCCTTAAGTACTTAAAATACAGAAAATTGGACATACGACGGTATTTTTATATTCCTTGATCTTTTATATTATGTTGGATTCGCGCGTTTATTTCAATTTGTCCGAACTTTGAAGGGAGCAGAAAAACTAGTAATAGAATAATTATGAGCGATTGCTATAGCAGTAGATATGTAAGATGCTGTTGTGACATAGAAAGCAAATGTTGGAACATTAATATTTTAATAAGACGTCAATTTGAGAGTCTGTTGTTGCAAATCCAAGCGAGAACTATTTGGAATGGTTTAATTTCCAAGCAATTAAGTTTAGCAACAGTTCTACAACGTGCATGCAGAATCGCAAAACACTGGAGAACTAGTTTAAGACCTAGGTAAGAGTGAGATGAACGTGTTTACGTAACTAAGGCTTTAGTGGAGCAGTATTGCAAGAAGTAGTTGTTGTATGACCGCCGTAATTTTGGATCGTAAAACTTTGGCATTAATTGGTATTAGAAAGGAGTTTAGATTGCCATGGCTTATTTTGATTTGATTTAATATTTGAATTGTTTTTTCTCTTTTCATTACGGACGCTTTTAACGTTCTGCATCGTTCTCATATGCATAATTTTTAACATGAATGATGTAATGTAACCAATACTGTACTTTCGGGTTTGGTCCCATAGTAAAAGTGGTTCATAATGATGATTACAATGTCCCCCTAGAGTTATAGGATAGAAAAAAAAACACGTTGTATATATTTTTTTTAAAGAGGACTAGTGGAATTCAGAGGAACTAGTTGCAAATACTCCAGAATGGTCTAATATCTGAAGAACGGTCCAGTCATTGTGATCTTTGGTTGTTTGTGGGTGCGTTTATAAACACAAATCTCACATGCCCAAACAAGACTATTTACAGACAGACAAAACAATACTATTTACAAATATTTGATCAGTGAGGAAATATAATCTGATCCGCGGTAACTGCTAGGTATAGTATGTTGATCACCACAGCAATGATAACCACTTGGGAACCTGCACAAGTGCACACCAATTCTTTTGTGATGATCACTAATCTTATTTCACTTGGTGACCTTAATCGAGAGTCCCCTAGGTCCCCTAGTAATTAGAGCCAACAAACATGACCTCTTTACTACTAATTTTTGGACCATTCCCTTTTGATTATAATAACCAGAGGGGTAATTGCGTAACACACTAAGAGTAACAATGGCTTTCATTTTGACAGTTTAACAACATTCATTGCGTTATTTACGTTGTTGAACAGACAAATTTTTCGAACATATGAAGCAATGGATTAGCAATATTACTACAAGATGATTCAGATTGTGATTGAGTGTGTAACGCAATTAGGGTGCAATCCCAGCTATTTTCTGATAAACGCTCCACCGTCGATTAGCCTGGAAAATATGTCGCATGACTAAGTCGCCATTACCTGACAGTTAACGATGTTCCATTCAATCTGCTTAGGTTATAAATGAGATATACATAACGATCGGGAAGTGTTTAACAAATTGATAAGGCGATCAATCTTCTGCAACCGTTACACAATGGCACGTGCGACGCGTTCAGATACTCCATTAACAAATTACCTGCGCCTGCGCAAACCTCTTAGAAAGTCCGACAATACGTGATGGAAATCATAGCAAACATAGAACACGTCTGACACCATAGTGCAACACTATGGTTATCTAATGGCTATGTTTATTTAGAAAACAGTTTTCGAATCAAGGCTAATTGTCTGCATCGCGTGTTTGAATAGGAGTGGATGCCTATGTTGGGATTTCGCGAAACAAGTTGTGGAAAAATATGGTCACTTTTCTCGTGAAGCATTATGTAAGGAATTAGGTCAAACTTGCATTGTTTTCTGATGATCTTTGGCGAATGAGAGAGTCCCATAATATCCTACATCACAATAATTCTCACCTCCATGGATGAAGGAATTAGAACACCCAACCTTCATCCCTTTTCTTTAACTTGCGTAAGATATTATGTATTAACTATGAGAACTATGACCCTCTAGCAGGCTTGCAGCTTATGGATGCGCTGGCCTACATACCAAGCCATTAGCTATGCAAAATATATACTCGCAAACCTGTCAGGTATTTTATTTCTCGTTATCTTTCAGCAATATGCTTTAAGCGATGGGAAAGTTTTAAGCTACGTCAAAATTATTCACAATACATTGAATTCTTTGACGGCTATTCAGCACAAACTAGCTAATTTGGTATTTGCGCCATTCATGTGGCATTACCCGGTAAGTGGACCAATTTGAATAGAAACGAAAGTCTTTCAAAACGGCTTTGTTTATAGATAAATATGAATAACCTAACAATAGGTTTCTATCTAACAAAAGACGGGGCTTTTGAATTTTTTCGATAAGATTCTGGAAGTGGGTCCTTCCCGGATTCGAAACTTTTTATTGCACGTTTTTTGGAACTTGGGTTTACGGTATTTCCCCTTAAGCTGACTAATGACCACTAGCAATTAGTTAATCGACTTTAATGAGGTGGCCTAGTAGCCGAGTTGTATTTTGAGATAGTTGACGATGGACCATGGTCTTTGGGAGAAATATTTGTTTTTATTTCAACTAGACACGCACGCCAAACGCCAACGCTTGCGCCCTTGAAATTTCAAACGTCATCTGTTGAGCCATCCAATACATGTTTTTTAAACTATCGTAACCACAAACTGTCATTTATATTTGAAACATGTAGATATCTTGACGTCATCACCTTATAGCAAAAGGAAGACTAATATTCTTGATTTTAATATGGGAATCCCTAAGTGACCATTGTACCAACACCAAATATTGGCAATGCACGGTGTCCGTCGAAGGTCGTATGTTGGCAGCGAGGTGTAAGCGATGAGCCCATTGCCCAGTTTGAATAACTGTCAGTAACGGCGTGCGCGCACGCTGCATCGCAAACACGATACTATCGATGAGAGAATGCTAAGAGAAGTAGAGGTAGAACGAAATTTGTGTTACTCGTAACGACATTCATCGCGTTATTTACGTTGATAAGCAGACACATTTTTCGAACATATGAAACAATGGATTAGCAATATTGCATATCTAAAGTATATGAGACATAAACTCGTTGTCTCTGTATTCGTTTACAAATGTAGTGTTTTTAAACTTTGATTGATGTATTTTGATGCGCTTTTCATAATCGTTTAGAGCAATATTCTCGAGCGATGTTTTAGTGTAGAATTTAATGTACGGATAAATGAAGCCACAGTATTGTAAATACAAAGATAAGCCGTATTGAATTTATTCATTGATTTAAGTGTGATGTTTTCTGTAAATTTTACTTTGCACCAAGTGTTTATCCCCGTGTTAATACGGCGGTTATGTACTGCGACTAAGGTGTTACAAGCGGAAAACTAGTCACGTTGTAAACCTTAGATTAGGTATTGTGATATAAGAGCTCTGACCAATGAACTCTAACCTGAAACGACGGGAAGTCATCAAGTAGCAGTAAATACGTCTTTAAATACAATGACACATAACAAAGCGTGTAATTTTCGTCTGAGTTATCCAATCTTTCGTAGTTTCCGAGTTTTGTCGTAATGCCGAGTTTCCCATAATGCCGAGTTTCTCTTAGAATTGTATGAGACAAAGGGCTGTAAAGCGATGGCGACTGACGAATATGTAAATAGTCAAGTCGAATAATATTGATGTATTTGACTTTCACTTTAGTGACATGACATTTGTTTGCAACATGGCTATAGTATTCAAATATGGCTATAGTTTGTCGAATAAATGTGTTTATTTTAATATCATCAATGCGTTTTTAAATTAATAGCCAATCATTTTCATAAACTCAATGTCATCACAACTGCTCTCATAACGGAGAAGGAAAACATGGTGAAGAAACTGGCATGTACTAGAAACAAAATATCGAAGACATTGTGACATAATTATACCAACCTGCACTGGGCCCGCGAGGTAGATTACGGCCCACTACCTCTCATCGAGACTAGGCCTGTGTCCCAGCAGTGGGATCATTATAGGCTGATTATGCCTCTGCTATGAAAGTCTTAGATACATTTGGAAATGGAAGAACGACAGTTTTCAGTTTCCATTGAGAACGGAGAGACTCCACGGTTCGTATTTTATATTTATTCGAAATATACCTATTTTATTTCTTAATGCTCCACATACCTATTATTATTTATTCTTTAATAAGATGACGATTTAGTGAACTCTATTATGCCAATTATATCGCGTTTTAGAGAATAAACAAAGTCTAAGAACTCATAAAGCTAGAACCGTTATGTTTTATGGCTGTTTGCAGATTTTTCTCAGAAGATAAAACAGATATAATAGTGCAGATAAAAGTAGAGATGCCTATATTCATAATAGAAGTGGATTATTCTTTTTATTTTTTGAGCTTCACAGGTTTGTTTAGTGTCCCGAGTGCTATTTAGACTTTTATTCCACAGACTGCCCCATCTGCTAGTGTCCAAAATGTCCGTTCACCTGCATTCTGGACGGGCCTGCGGGGTAACTGCGTAACACACTAACACTAGCAATGACTCATTTTGACAGTTCAACAACATTCATCGCGTTATTTACGTTGTTGAGCGGACAAATTATTCGAACATGACGAAGCAATGGATTAGCAATATCCTTAAAAATTATTCAGACTGTGATTGGTGCTGAACAACACTTCTGAGTCTTCTGACGCCGCAATAAACATGGCCACCTACTGCGCCCAAACAGTATAAGCAAGATAGATCCCGAAACTGTCAAATTTTGCCAATCAACCTTGAAACTTAATGCTTTAGCTATAAAGTTGAAAATCTATTAAACAAATTTGACAGATTGTAGTAGCTTAATGTGCTGGCGTCCTGTGCCTTCGAAACGGAAAGAAGAAGATTATTTTCAATTCAGTTTCAGCCAGTTTCTATAGCAATGCTTGGTTGGAATAAGGAATGGCAACGTGGAATGTACATGAGTATGCCGGTTACTAGCGTCAGGTAGTTAGCACACAAGCACTGTAATAACACGTTTCCTTTGAACTTTAGAATGTAAGTACTACTAGTGTAATTTGCCACTTGAGCAGACCTAAAATACGTAGATTCTCGTATGATAGTTATAACTGTAGAGTAGGAAAGAGGTTTTATTTTTACTATAAGGGTTTTAAAACAAATCAACGGTTTATTCTACTTCTTCGTGTGTCGATTAGCACATAAGGCCGTACCTAAGTCAATTTTCTTCACTCGTATCATCACGAACTAATACATAGTAAAAAAGGGATAGCTCATGCCGTGGTAACCATAACAGCCAGTCACCAAGGTGGTAACGGGAATGACTACCCAACTGGCCAGTGTGCATCGAAAGTTAGTATCACAGAGGAGGATATTTCATGAATAGTCAGTGGGCTGCCTAATTGCGTAACACGCTAATAGTAGGAATAGCTTTCATTTTGACAGTTCAACAACATTCATTGCGTTATTTACGTTGTTGAGCACACACATTTCTCGTACATATGAAGCAATGGATAACCAGTAACTGGGTCGTGGAAGTCAGATAGGCAGTCGCTCCATGTAAAGTACCTACTGGTATTCAGCTGCATCCAGTTAGACTGGAAGCCGACCCCAACATAGTTGGGAAAAGGTTAGGCAGATGATGATGATGAAGCAATGGATTACCAATGTCCTTCAAAATCTATTAAGTAAGGAAGAAAGGGAGATCTATGAAGAAGGTGCTGGCCAGCGTGCACCGAAAGTTAGTATCACATAGAGGAGGATATTTTATGCAGTCAGTGGCCTGCCGGTCTCCAATATATCAATCATAATCCTTGCTTCGTCTGTCTAGTGGTTGCAAGAGTATGAGGTCCTGGGTTCGATTCCCAAGTCAGGCAGTGTTATTGGGTTTTTCCACCATGAATATCTCAGTACAGCCTGGAGTCAGGATTTGTGCCCACTCATAACATATGTTATGTGTGGGTGTGAAATCAGCTGTTGCAGTAACTTGGAATCTGAGGTCATTGATGTCACTGTGACCGAAGATGGGGAAAGCAACGCGGTGCTATGCTGGTATAAGGTACAGCTGCTGGACGAATGGCACGAGATCTATACGAATAGGAGCAACAGTTTTGTGGAGAGTACGGCGTACATGCATGGTCAGTCCTAAAGCGTGTGTGTGTGCGTGCTGATGGATTGTTGAAGTTGGTGCTAAATATGAAACCATATTAATTATAATTGTAGTTTAGGTAACAAGTAATATGTTATGTATAATCAGTCTATAATATTCCCACTGCTGGGACAGTCGACAAGTCTCTCGGTGAGCCTGATTGATGATTTCTGCCCGATTGATGGCAATAAGCTCCCACTCTATTACATGGGACATAAAAATAACTGATGAAATATGTACAAGCTGTCACTATAGTTCACCTCTGCCTAACCGTTCGATCGGGGAAAACAGGCGCGATGTCATGTGTGTATTATGTACATATAGTTTTCTTTCTAAACAAAGATAGCCGAGCATGTTTTAATTAAACAACACCTATTGTTCTATCTACGGTGTCCCTAAAGAGTCGGACACGGCAGTTATAACAACCTGTGCGCCCGCCCGACACAATGACAGGAAGTTTAACGCACAAAGATTATTGTTTTATTTTCAAATTGATGTTAGATGTTCTATGCTTGTGGCTCGGAAAACCCGTGAAAAGTTTTCTGGGATGAAAATGCTACCTACTGGCAGCTCGTTATACACGTACAGTCGCCAAAGGAGATAAGTAACCAGGGTCATCGGATATAGTTGAAGATTAATAAGAAACCGATGTATGTTTTCAAATGTAATTTAATTTGATAAATGAACTGTTGGTTTTCTATTTATTTTACTCGTATTTTATTCGAAAACATCCATCGGTTTCTTACAAAACTTCAAATATATCCGACGGCCCTGGTTATTATCTCCTTTGGTGACCGTACACCGTCAATACGAAAAGAAGTTTGCTAAAGCACTTCTAGATATATCCTCAAAATATATTTGACTTTGCTTGATGTTGTGTTACCAAGCTATGAGAGTAAAATATACCTATATTAACGTTTAGAATTTACACAGTTGCTTGACAATTGACATTAACCACTTTACACGTTACAAACAATTATTGTTACACAGCAACTTTAGCCATAACTGTATAATTGTTAACTATATAGTAATTACACCAATAATCGAAAATTCATTATCTTTTAATTGATTTTACAGTAAAAGTGCGACGCGGACGTGGGAACTAATGAGTTCTCACAGAGTGATCAATGAAACTATATCACTTTCCTTCGCGTGATCGGTGGTATAATGAAATCTTATGGGTAGTTGTTACTCTGTGGTATTGTTACGATCACTTTCTTCGGTGGTGTAAGAGTGAGTTCCTACTCTCTAGATTTGATCTAAATCATTTTCTAGTAAAAAAAAATCGTTTCTACTCGCCGTCATTTCAAGAATAACTGTACAAGCAACTGTAAAAGCAAAGAGACGGAGACAAATTAAAAGAGAGTAGGTAAGTATTTAGTGGGATGTTTTAGATTAAATAACAAATATTAATAACAATGGCTGAAATCTGTACCTACCTACTGACTTCTATTATTCTAAGATATTTATCATAGATATAATTAGACGCTTATCAAATCAAAGACGTAAATAGACAATGATAATGATATTATGCAAATAATGCCTACTACGTTACTATTTAGGAGGCCGAGCGATCATTGTATTCAATTCGTATTACACCTGACTATACTCGACAGCACGAAAACGATGCGACTAGATATACTATGAGTAATAATGACAGTGAAATTACTATCACTCATCAGACCTGTCTGGACGAAAACCTTATCAATGATGGAGAGACTATGGTATTAGTCATTAATAACAAAAGCGATTTAAATGCAGAATTAATAAACGATGCAGCAATTACCGAGAATATCATTCATATAATCTATTCAAAAGGCATTTTCGAAACACTTGTTAGAATTACAAAATATGTAATACAAACCGGTTACTAAATAAAGGTTAGTAAAGGAATTACTGAATTCCATAAGCAATTTGTTAATGAGTTCAAAGGAAAGGGCGATCGACCAGCCACTGCTAATATGAATTGAGGAATAGTTCCCATGCCCAAGGTTGCATACATAGCCGGACGTGTATTTTTACAATGAATGTATTGTTAAATGAAACAATGCAATGGATACCGTGTCAGACGAAATTTACAGCATTTGTGTAGATGTTGTTAAAGTTGTGGGGAAATTTGGACAAAGGCGAAGCTAATATCTATGAAAAGTTTGTAATGTCGTTAGCAAAATTGAATTAGTGATTATTTCTACAGCTTCAGTGTGTGTCAATAGAGGCGGTTGTTATATTTTAATTTTATCTATAATCTTTTCTGCGAAAGGATTCAATCTAGCTTTTAATTTGGGATCTTTGCAAATGGCTTGATCCGTATCGTAATTTACGTTTGTATTGTTCTTGACAATTGGCCGTAGTTACTTCTGAGATTTTAAAGAACTAGTAGTATATGGATGAATAGCAGACAGCAGTCATCGTTGCGTTTGTTACAAGCACGTTACTTCACCGGCGTCATGTGAAGTTAGTAATAAAGTTATAATTGCAGCCGACCGCTCGCGCGTGACTTGCCGACCTTAATATTTGACGTAGCATACACATGTGCGGCCAACTTTAATTCTATTATTTTTAAACTGGAAATAGCCGCTATTATTGTCAATTACACTTTTATTTATGAGCGTTATTCGGATGCTGCAGTTGCGACCTTTGCTATCTATTGAAAACGAATCAGAGAACAAGAGTATCGATGCAAGTATGAATATCTACGTTGTGCACAGACGCGCTTTCTGTTTCTTTTATTCCAAGGTAGCTATGAGTTTTTACATGGTCGATGGCCTGTGCATATTTTTCTACATTTTCATCAGTCGTTAACTTAATATTCATAGACGCGTCTGTATGGTAATTTTTGATGCATAAGATGGGCACATAAATTCGTAATAAAATATTGGTTTTCTATAGCAGGCTGTTTCAGTTCATCGATGTTTATAGCAAGTGAAATAAAATATTGGCATCCGAATAACATAATAGGTAGAGGAACCCAGAGCGTTGATGTTGTTTTTGAGCGTTGATATAAAAGAACAGAGCTCAAAATTGCCTCCTTAATACGTATGTATATCTCAGGGCAGAAAAACCGTCTCCATTGAATTTTTCTCATTGGGAGAAGTTAGTTTCTCGAAATGAAACCAAACATCTAACTCTCACTCATCGAACAATAAAATGCGACTGGCGGTGGTAATCAAGAAAATCAGATGTTAATCTAGGTAGGTATCGTATGATGTAGAAGAGTCTAAACAATGTTTACGATTTTCCGTCACCATTTCTCTTTGATCAATGTTAATTATAATTGATTAATGTGTATTGAACAAACGCAAGAGGAAAACGAACTGCCAATATAAGAACAAGATGATTACGATCAGCGGAATGTAAAAGCATATGCAAAAACAAGTCACGCGAACACTGTGCAGTGTTGCGGAAAGATTAATGATCTCATTCACACCGCCCAAGGTAGGTCCGTAAGTCCTGTAGTGAGTGTAATGAGATGCTACGACACATCTGTGTTCTCCACCAAGTCTATCGGCCTCGATTGGCTTGGGCCTACGAAAATTCATCGATCAGGCATTTTGAGGAAATGGAGAAGCACCTGCAACCGCTGCAATGAATTCAAGTGACCTCCCCATAGTTGTCATACATGCAATCTGTTGCATTTGACATTTCGTTAATCGAATGCTGACAATATAGTTTTGAAACAAAAAAAAAAATGCAGAATCGATATCTACAATAATTTAGTCAACTTTTACTAATTAAACGGTTGTGAATTTCGTTGGAAATGCCAATGTCGTTGCTAAGACTGCAATAGCTGCAACCATTTGACTTTTGAACTTTATTCAGGTAGTTCTTGGTGCTTTACTTAAAACTTGAATTGATCTCAGCATCTCTCTTTGAAATGTATATTATGCTCTATCGCCACAAGCTGCCTAGATAAATTACTCCATAAGCAAATAAAAACTCGACAGTATCTAACTAGTGGAAAAAGACCATCAACTACATAATAATAACCTCGTTCTGATAATTATCTCACGCTCCGTTACAGTTAAAACTTAAACGTCCAAATTACATGAACGTTAACTGGCAATTTAACTGAACTCGACCGACTTAGCTGTCATGATAGCATTACTTTTACTTTTGTATAGGCAAACGAATAATACATTACAAGAGAATTTGATCGCTTCCCATGGTTAGGTAACTGATTTGTTGTAATCGAGTCCCTGGCCGATTTATTGGATATGAATCAACTCACGTGGAGTCGGCTTCAGTCGATGTGTCGTTGTTGTCTTGATTGCTTTTGATCGGTGGTATTACGTTCATAGTGTCCGCAATTGGCAATTATTGAGCAGCAGAACATGTTACATTGCAATTAGTTTGATTTTTGTTGAGACTCTTAAGTTTTAAATCACCACCATTCCTTGGACTACCCATCGTATTGATGGTCGTCTATGACTTCAACCCCGGGTTTCTTTTCTTGCATTATTTCTAACATCTCATGTCCAGTAATTTTGTGTGCTGTTCTTTTGGTCAGGGAAGCTCAGCAGTTAACATAAGTATAGAGTTTTTGGATTCGTAAAGGCTGTGAGATGCCGTGTAGCGACCGAGTGTAAGTTCTTTACAAGTAGTAGATGATTTGGTTCATCTTCTACAAATTAGCTGCCTTGGAATCTTTGAATTAGTGTGGCATGTCTTAAGACTGCATTGTAAGTACTATCGTTTGCTGCAATGTTATCATTTAGATTTTCTCTCGCTTTGCCATCATGCTTGAAATGATTGCCTGCTAGTTGAATATTTACAATTGCCATAACTATCTCTACGCACGAGTAACTGCACTTCCTACTCGTTGTTACCTTATTTTGAAGTGACTTTATCACATTAAATTCAATAATACAGAACAATGAAGTGGAAAATTGAGTCTATTATTATGCAATTTTATTAAAGTGTTAAATGGAAATTCTTTTATGTACCTCTTTGATGTAACTGTTTATTACAATTTAGAAACTAGTTCTATTTACTATGTTTGCAAGTTACATAAATGATATAACACTGCCCATTAATAGGAGCCTATCAATCGAAAGCTGCACACAAAACGATTATGTGCAGAATCAATAATGAAAAAGCTATTATTATTGTTTATAATAGTCGAGAGCCGGATATCGATAGCAAACAGTTATTCGCACAGCTCTAACTTAATATTACTTTCTCCAGACATTTGAATTATTATTTTATTTGTTTTTATTACCGTCATCCAATGTTTGGTAAATCCGAACGGGCACATCACTATCCACAGAACACCACTAAGCACTAATATAGTATTCATTTACGTCACAACACGCGAGTCATCAAGCAATTCCATGATGAATGACGTTATTATTAGCAGTTTATAAATGTTTTCTCTGCGGGTGGTATCGGAGCGATCCAAAATGGCGTCGGAGCGCACGCTATACGTCCGTCTCTGCGGGCGCACGGGCTGTCACTGACGTCTGATGGTGTTGTGACGACATGACCTGGTGGAATTGGGTGAAGCAGACGGACGTGGGCTTACCTGGCTAAATACTTTTGGGGCTGTATTGTTGGTTATCTTTGCAGAGTTGGGTAGGTTAGTAACGATTAATTCTTGAGTTACTTGCGGCAATGCGTGTGGGAAAGGACCATAACTTTTTTGGCAACTAATTTGTGTATATTAACATGGTTCATAATATTATGTAGAACAGCTGTGCAGTGTTTATTAAACCAGTCCAGTGACTTCGATCCTCTATAGTGCCATTCATAAGTCTGTCAGAATATTATTAAATAATTTGCGTAGAGCAATTTGGAAATTATTTTCTAACGCCTACATGGGTAAGTAATCAGATTTATTATATTTATACCAATAAAAAATACAGTATATTCTAATAAGGTTTGTTTTTGTAGGTAGGTACTAAAGTTGATTTTATGCGATTGTTGATTTTATGCGATTGTTGATTTTACGTTGGGAAATGAAAGGACATTGACAGGTCACCAGACAATAGCCAATTCCCGTTTCCATAACAGACTCAATCTAAAAAGGATTACCAGAAAACCTTTTTGCCGTGACCTTGGTCACGTCACTAATGTAACTGGCAGCATGAGCATAGATAAAGAAATAATTATTCTATGCAGAAATAATGACATTAATAAAGCTATCGGTTCGTGCCTGCCCGCGCACGCTCCTATACATCCAATTACGAAGGAATTTGGGTCACTTGCCTTTGCCTCATACGGTAAAAAATACGTTATTTGTTATTTCGACGACTTCATTCTTTCTTTGACAAATAGCTATTGGATAACATAAACGTCAATCAATATTTTTTTAAGAATTTGTTGCGTGTGAGTTTATTGAAGAATCAGAATTCGTTGAAAATGTTACTTTGATTTTATTATCTTTTAGTAAATGCAAATGGTTAATTTAATGTTCCTTCTGAGGCATCGAATACTGTAAATAAATCGATTCATCTTATGTTAAAACTAGCTGCGCCCCGCGGTGTCCCCGGCATAAGTTTCGATCGCGTGGGAATATCGGGATAAAAAGTATCCTATATGTTAATCCTGGTTATAAACCATCTGTGTGCCAAATTTCATACAAATCCATTCAGTAGTTTTTGCGTGAAAGAGTAACAAACATCCATCCATCCATACAAACTTTCACATTTATAATATTAGTAGGATATTCTAACAAAGAATACCTAGATCGATGATTGCAGCATGATGTATATTCAAATAATCTAAAACAACATCACTACCTAAGCCGAACTAGTTTAATAAACTGTTAATTAATTATATAATCATTATATAATTAATAAACGGTTTATTAAACTAGTTATATGTATACATAGTTTATCCTCTCCTAAAATATCACAGCCAAACAATAATAGGTTTAGAAACTAGCCGATGGTTGACTTCCTACCTAGTTCTTTCACCATAAAATTTATGGGAACAGATACATAAATAAGTTCTCCACAAAATGATGCTACTGCTAACGAAGGCAAAAGAATCATGCAGGCTACAAGATTTTCAGAAAAACTAAGTTAGACTTTGTCAGAAAGTAAACGCTGTGATCAACACTGAATAATATGTTAGCTATTCCACAAATAGGAAAACGAATATAAAACTGCAGAATATCAGCAACTTTGTCATTATTTTTAGCCAACAAACGTACTAGCATGATGCCATCAATCCATAGGGCAATACATTATTGCGGCGTATATACAACTCAATCAACAGCAAGGCTTATCAGTAGCGTGCACAATAATTACCTACATGCTTACACACACAACTACATTCCTCAGCAAAGACAACCGGTATCTATGGGAGACTGACAACTTTTTGTGAACGCCATAGACTAGAGGCGGAATGAGTGATGACCTGTGCCGTGTAATTGTAGCTTCAATGTCAGACATAAGTGGATGCTCGTTGGACAAAGCTATTAAAGTCGAAACTAAATTGAAATTCGATGGTTAGCGTATATTGCACGTGGTTAAAGAATATGACCTTTTAGAAGATAGAAATTGAATTCGTTTGCCTGCAGCTACTGCAAATGAATTCAATAATACATGTAGAATCCTTGAATTTAATGTTATGATAACAGAAAGTCTTCAACAGGTGTGGGACGCACATAGCCTTGTATTTAAATCTGTAAACCTACTTTTTAAAAGACTGCATTCGAGATAATCATGACACAAACAGAGCAATAAGCAAAGATAATCCTAAATGTTATGAAACAGCTTGTGAAATATGTTACATTTTGTATAATTTTAAAATTAGCTCGTTGCATATTAAACAAAATGCATAGAAACGAGCATGCAAACAGAAATTAAAGAAATATCCAGACGATTATTTGCAAAATTATGCTCACATGTTACATTAACACCAAAATTAATTCAGAATTACCAACATCTGGTTGACAGAGTCTGTTCAGAGTTCACACTTAGCTTGAAACCTGAGTCATGACATATCTTTAGAGTCCAGACAGTCATGTAATACCTACGTAAAGCCGTGTTATCGAGCGGTGTCACATTACGGACGGGAATCCTAAATAGTGAGAAGCGTCTACGGAAGCTACCGCTATAGGGTTTCCTTCCTTGTGACTAGGAATCGATTCTTTCACAACAAGTACGGTTTCCGAATCTCGATTTACATTTATTTAAATCGATACGTTCGATGTTGAGGCAGGTTTCTTATTTCTTTTAATGATGCAAGAGAATGTTCTTTGAAACAGATATTACAATTGTCTTCCGTTTCATTACAAGATCTTTGATGGTTAGTTTTTGAAGAATAAAAGCGAATGCACTTGTTAGCGTATCGACGGCAAAAAGTTCAAAGATCAGCTGCCCAAAATTCAGCTGCGCAAACTCAGTTCATGACGCAGTCATAAGATTATCAAAGGCACAGGAGACAGGGCGCAGGGCATTATTTTATTAATAAGGCATGTAATCATACCAAGTATTTTCATTAATAAGTTTATAATAATACAAAGTACAATGGACTATGCTAAAGAAGCAAGCTAGCTCGGAAGACAGTGATGATGAATTACACCTGTTGGCATTTTCAATTGTCCAAAAACCCTGAAAATGACCAGCTGAGAACATATTCTATTTCAATCATATTCAATTGCATGTTTCGCAGACCATTGTTATATTAGTGTAAATCATAGATGACCCAGTTTGATATCGGATACATGTTAGAAGTTGTAGAACAAGCTAAAGATAACAATTAAGTCTAGGAAGGATTATTTATAACCATATTTTAAATGTAATTCGACTGAGTAATATGCACACGGGCGTGCATATTGCACATGTGTAAGACAATGAAGCCGGGTCAGCAGCTGTAGGAAATGTGTTCCATTTCCCTTTCAAAAATATACAATCTGAAGATTATTCGAATCAAAATGTTTCAAGTGACTTTATCGCTGGCAAATACAGAAGGCAAGTTAGTAACATTCATAATGAAGTAGACTAGACAATAAGACATTGCAGTAGACCAATAACAAATTAATAGGAAGCAAAAAATTTAAAGCAGAGACCGATGAGAATTATACTGTCAGTTGGGCAACAAACAAACCTTGCGCGTTTGTTAGGCAACATGATTTACTTAAGAAATATACTCGTAACATTACAAAACGTAAAGCACACACACTATTAAATATGATACATTTACCCAGCGCAGGCGCACAATGGGGCGTCAATACTAATAGTAAGCGGCGTGCACGCAATACCGCGAATTGTGAAACTGTAGTAAAAACACGTAAAAACTGCATAAATCAGATGCTTTGACGCGACAACTGTGGAACGAATTCCTTGCGAATGGGAAAGGAAAGAGTAAATCTAAATGGGAACTTGAATGAAGATGTCGCTGCAACTCCCGAGGAGGAAGAAATCAAAATGCAACTTGTTTGACAGTTTTAACAAGATAAAAATTTAATAAGATATCAAAACGAAGCTTATACTGAACCATAAAAGAGATTATAACCAATTCCGATTTACATAAACGCGAGATTTTCTTAATAGTCAACACACGCAATTTCCCGGATATACGTCTACTTATAACTACTTATTTCTATTTGAATACCAATTAATGTTCTAAGAAAAGTGAAAACAACCAGACCAGGACGTGCCATCGTTGCTGAAAAGTCAATAAACTAGAGGCAATGGGCACGGCTAATGTAAGCAAGCTTGCCCATACCGGTCGCGGTCCGGCCCTGCCGCCAATTAACTCTAAAAGGTTGTATTATGTCGTCTGCCGTTCAGGTTGCACCCAGGAACAAGGGAAAGTGATTGGAAGGGTCAATGGACCTGCACCTGTTGTAGCTGACATTTTAACGTATGGGTCCGCGATTTCACAAATCAAAGGGTACGCTCCCAAATGCGATACCGGTTCCATTCTTGACTTGACATTAAGGGATTCGTTTCATTCAACTTTTGGTGAAGAGGTTATAAATACCGACGAAAATTTTTGTGATTTATTTTTATCTTCATTTTTAGAATGAGGGCAAAGACTAGAACTCAACTTTTTTAGCGAAGCCTGTGGCACATGTAAAGTTATTTTCAAGCCAGACCCACATAAGGAGCCATTTGGAAATGTTCTTTTGAATGGAGCTATTAATCTTAATGTCCCATCTTAAACGCAACGTTACTTAAAACAGCAACCGTTAAAGCAATTTACTGCAATATAATTGAGAGCGACTTGGATATTTGGATGAATAAGAAATCTTCTGGTCGCCAGAAAAGTAGAAAATATAAGTAAGAAAAGTGACTAATGATTATTACGCGATTATGATTATGTGTGACGAAGTATATGAAAGTGTGTAAAAGCTGTTTCTCTGGATGTACTATTAAGTGGATTATGACGCATGAGGCCGTTCTATCATTATATGGCAGACACCTCATGGGAGAAGTTTCCTCTGCATCAGCAATTAATTTATATGAGGAGCATGCTGAATTGATCATGGTTTGTTTATAAACATAGCAGTAACGCTTGTGACTGGTCAGAATCTACTGCTGAGCACCCGGGTCTAAGGTCCCGGGTCGGGGAAAGGGTTCTTCCATCTAGAATTTTTCAGGAGCTGTCCGGAGTCTGGATTTGGGCCCGGTTTATGGCACTAGGCTCGCCCCTTATGACATGGGACTTAAACATAACTGGCGAAATGTGTGTGTAGCTATAGTCACACCTCTGTATAAGCCTTCGGGGAATATAATATACTACTACAGTTACAGTTACAGTTTGCGCGTCGATGTCCCTGCCACCCTGTATAAATAAATACAAAAACAAAAGGATATTACTACTCATACATCATCTGCCATAGGTAGTAGGTGTTATTAACATTGGCTATTACCTAATATACTTTATAAACTGCCGGTCGATTCTGTAAAAATCTCACCGTGGAAACCCAAGTGAAGTGAGCTTGATGTGAGTGCCAATCCCTAGCATTATTTGAAATGACAGCTCACTCCACGCTCACTTCACCTAAGTTTTCACGGTGAGATGGTTACAGAATCGACCGGCAGTTTATAAAGTATATTAGGTAATAGCCAATGTTAATAACACCTACTACCTATGGCAGATGATGTATGACTAGTAATATCCTTTTGTTTTTGTATTTATTTATACAGGGTGGCAGGGACATCGACGCGCAAACTGTAACCATGGATTCAGCACACGAGTTTAGACAGACCCCATAGAGTCGAAATTTATCATCGGTTATCAAAAAAAAAATTTGCTGTTTCATACGTTTAGACCGCGTAGGTATTGCACTTTTCTATGAAACAGAAGAATTTTTTTTAATAACCGATGAAAAATTTCGACGCTATGGGGTCTAAACTCATGTGCTGAATACATGGTAACAGTTTGCGCGTCAATGTCCCTGCCACCCTGTATAGTTAGTTAGTATTTTAATTTAGTACCTAGTTCAGAGTAGATTATATACTACTTAGTAGTAGTGTGTGTAATGCTACTAGTGTTTAAGATGTGCACGTTATTACTAACAAATTGGATTGTATGATCTGGATAAATAAATGATTATTATTATTATTATATTCTAAAATGAAAACTTGTAATTTCAAAATTCCTATTATTATTTGAACACAGATAGGTAATTCATACTTTTCCCCTATTGGGGACATAAATATAATTAAATTGATTTGTGATGTGTTCAAATTCATTTAGGTAGGATATATTATGGTTAATCACGCTCTGTGGTTATAAATAGGTATACCTACAATTGTCATTGTTATTATAACCAATAGCTACATAGTTAATATCCTGCTGTGCTGATGTCTATGTCATTTATACTTATTCCCCTTTATTCATAAACGTTGCTTAAAGTTAAGCAGTGATTAGCGACTGTTTAACCAACCATACATTTTTGACGTTTAAACGTTACTTAACTTTAATCATCGTTTATGAATAAACCCCATTATTTGCCAATCAGTAAATAATGTTGTATTGATTGACGTCGGTCCTGACCTCAACATTGTGAATTGTTAGATCATCACTATGTTTTAAAAGATATGCTAGTATGTTCTATAAACTTATTTCATCTACTGGTAGAGTAACGGTAACTATTTGCCTACTTCAAGAACCCCACTCACATACTTACAAAGTTACGCATATACATATGTCTGAAAATCTGTATGTATGTATGTGGAATTTAATATTTTAGAAACTGTAAATAATAATACCAAGATTTGAAAATTGAGAGTCTTTGGTGATATGATGCTACTGAGAGATATCATAGGAATGGCTATCGGAAAGTGAATATATTTCAATATTATAGAATACCGATCGCTGAGCAGTGAGAATAGTTCAAGTACGATCGAACCCGATCTTATAATATATGACTATTTCTAAACAAATATCAAGGGTATGTTTCATAGTACCCCGTTACCAAGCCACTCCAATCAAATTGAGGTCAATAAAACATTGAACAGAATTTGAATTCAACGATCTGCGAAACTAGTGTAGTAGTGTAGTCGTAGTGTACGAAAATACTGGATTCACAAAACTAATTTAAGAAAGAAAACTATCGATGGGAGACTATTTTACCATAAACATGGAGAAGGTGTGCAACTCCGCCAACACGAAAGTAATATCGATTCAAATCATAACCATTAATCGAATGGTGATATCGAATCATATGTGGTTGAATTGGCTGAATCGTTTTCGCGTGTGCAATATTCCGGAGAAAGTTAATAGGCAGTTGTTTTAACAGTAAAATATAAGAGACTGGAATTGCAATAAGAGTACCTTTGGCAGTTAACGGAGTAAGTACTCGGACATTTCACATTACTAGCAATTAACAGTGTTGATGAAATAGTATAGGCTAAGTACAGTCAACAAAAGACGTAAGTATGCATATTCCTCAGATATAGTTGAAGTTTAGTAAGAAACGGATTTATATTTTCGAATAAAATTTAATTTAATTAATAGAAAACAAACTGTTCATTTATCAAAATAAATTTAATTCGAAAACATCCATCGGTTCCTTACTAAACTTCCACTATTTCCGACGACCCTGCATACTTATCTCTTTTGTTGACTGTACATAAGTTTCTGAGAATTCGAAATTTGCTGAAACGCAGAAGACTTCAATGGAAATCATTTGTCTTGGTTTGGGCATGGGGTGAGAAGAGGTGGAGACATATGACTAGACAAGAGATGGGTGAATATAGAGGAAGCGGAAGACCAAAGAAATTAATCGATAAATGAAAAACATGATGATAATAAATGATATAATAATGACAACAAAAAATGATACGAATGAAAAGGGAGTGTATGAAAAGAAAACTAGCTGACATCAGAAAATTGAAGAGAAAAGCATATGACAAAACAAGGCAGAAGACGCAAAAGTAGGCACGCTTATAAAGTAGTGCAAGAGAAAAGGAAAAAGTTTGAATAAATCAATGTAATGTCATTAGATGTGCTTTAGTCGTAATAATTAATAATGATAATTAATTGTTAATAACGCCTTTGTCGCCTGGCAAATGACGTAGTTAGATAATTACAGAACAGAAAGCTATTCTCAACGTTTTATGAGCAAAACTTTCACTACATGAGAAAATCAACGAAAAACATCAATAAATGATGCATCAATGAATGATGATATAAAATTAAGTACTTAAATAACAGTTTTATATAAGCTGGGTGGACCCTTAATCAATTAATCATAAATATTATTGGTGTGTAATGACGACGTCCGATGGATCATTAAAATGAGAAAATTATTTTTTTTTCTACCAATTTTTTTTTATTACAACTTGTAAAGCAGGTTTGTCGTGCTTCAAGTTGGGCTTTAAGCAAGTTGTATGAGCCCATCAATTGCATACGAGTTTTTCAACATTTAAGTATCATCAAATTAATTTCGACATTTATTCAACTTTGCGGAAAGAAATAATTGTGGTGACAAGTTTATGTAATCATGATTCGAAAGGGAAGCGTAAGACAAAAGCTGCTGTGTTAAAGCTTTCTCGTGTCGCAAATGATTTTTATGAATTTGAAAAAAAAAAGAATAGGATCATCCAAATTAATAGTCACAACGCAATCAGGGCATTATTATATTAAAAACCATTGACAACTTTTATTCATTCTGAAAGTTTAAATACTTCCTTCCATGCACGTAAACAAACATCACATATCCAAAATGATCAAATATTGGAACTAATATACATATGTACATTGGCCGACCAATGAATGATGTTATTTGATTCTTCCTTTTTTAACTAAATGGTCACCTGCCGCATTTGGCAGTGAATTTATCGCCCACCAAACAGAACCGGTCGTACCAGTTTCTTCTGTGTTTGGCCATTTAATCTGGCTTAGGATAAAACTGATGACCAAAATGGTAATGAATGAATATGTAATTTATTTGATAATACGTCAAAGGCATGTTTGAGGCGTGTTTTTGCTATTTTTAACAATGCTTTTAATTATTAGCCCCTGTTTAGATCGTTTTATTAATGCATTCTTAAATGAGTTGAACTTTTTGGAGACCATGGCCTCTGAGTTTGTTTCCGCATTTCTTCTCAGAGATCAGTCATCTAGGAAATGGCGCCATCTAGTAGTAAATTGAGGTGTAAGTGTCTTAAAATTACTTACAGAAATAAACATCGTTTCAAATATGTGCCCCTATGAAGATTGCTACAACGGTCTTAAGAGTGATAATTTTGAAAATGACGACCTTTAACTTCGAGTTGGTGACCATAAAAAGATAACATCAGCACAAGACTGGAGAAGAAATGGAAGAATTATTTGAATCTCATTTGTAAGAAGCACAAAAAAATAAAATAAATGTTAGTCCAAAACATGTGGCTGAGTAAAATGTATTCATAATGTGTCAAGTTACATAGAAACCTTGTGTATATTATTTACATGATAATCTGGGATGAGAGAAAACAATTCCATAGTCGTAAGTCTTGCTTTCCCGCGAAGTTGTAACCTAGGTATACTAAGGGCTGATTGTTCCATCGCCAGATAACTTTTATTCGTGGAATAAAATTGACGTCTGACAGTTTTTGTTTGAAACAACTGTCAAAATTATTCTTTGAATAAAGTTATCAGATGATTGATAAATCAGCCCTAAGAGAAATATTATGTAGAAATTCATAATTATACAAATAAGATTTATTCCTAATTAATCTAAAGGTTTTAATGTGATAATGATAAAACTTTGATCATGACAGTTAATACAGTGATCAATGAAAGATTTTTTAGGGAAATAAATAAATAAATGAAATAAGAAAATGAATCAAATGAGGGGTGCTATACTGCTACTGAGCAAAATGAGAAGTAGTAAACAGTCTTTGAGCTTACCTGATCAGATTATTTGTGCACTGACTCCAGATTCTGAAACAATGAAAATTAGTGTGTTAAAATTTAGCATAATTAGTAGCATCAGAAGGTAAAATGATAATAACAGTGCTTACAGTGGTTATTAAAGAAATCAATCAAGAAATCAGTGTAAATAACAGAGGACTAGAAATATCAACTAAACATGATACAAATCAAAGACAAGAGATAAAGGAAGTATATACATCTACGGAAGAAAAACCATTACAAGACTCGTCTAATCATAACAAAAACTGCGCTCATTTTAGCGAACGACACGCGTAATTTACGTGGAATCCATGTTTTACTCCGTGAGGAAGAGAATGAGGCTCCTCCATTGTTACCAGAACATTGCATTGTAACCGCAGCACATAACAACTATGAGTATATAATTGTTTTATTAGTTGTTGACGTTTCCGTAAGGACTGTCACGTCTTTGTGCTGATTGATCTTTGATTGTTTAGGTTTAGGAAGTAAGGAGTTAAGACACGGTGTTCAGTTTCAGCGTCTTTGTGTAACCTAGTTTTTGAATAAGATTCACGTGTTGAAAGTACTTGAAAGTAAATGATTCACGTTAAACTTGAGGAAAACCGCCATGGGAATTTGAATAATATTTCTCTGACGTCTTTAAAACGATATCTTAATATATATTGGGAAACACTAATCCATAAAAGATTTGGGCATTCCCTTTGATTTCCAATGGCCACAAAAATCACTAGTTAATTATTTTAATTAGGTAAAGGATGGACTGAGTAATGCAATTATTCAACTTAAGTTATATTTCATTTGTTTTTTTGATTCATCATCTAAGTATTGAGAGTCCGTTTTTCGTAATGTACCTTACAACTCTAAAAACTACCTGAATCAGCTCCCTTTTTATCTTGGGGAAATCCTCATGGATACCCTAAGTCTGGGAAGAACGGAGGGTTATGTCGGCCTCCTACCGACTAAAACCCCACTTTTCCTTCCAGTACCATGGGCCTGGGAGATACTTGTACATTCACCGCACCCTGAATCAGCACCCTAATTGATAAAAACACACGATCAATTAAAATCTGAATGACTTTGAAGGATATTGCCAATCCATAGCATCATATGTTTGAAAAATTTGTCTGCTCAAAGCGTGAATAACGCAATGAATGTTGTTGAACTGTCAAAATGTAAGCCATTGCTACTGATAGTGTGTTACGCAATTACCCTGCGGTTTTGTACCTACTAATAAACAACTTATTTCAATCATTGTGACCTAACCTTTAGACAAAGTATATTATATCTAATTAATATGAATACACCCATCAGCACAACAAAGCCTGCATAATATGTCACAAAGGCGAGAATGCTTATTGTGACATTACATAAAGTACTTAGGTAACGCAACAATAGTAAAGTGTGGGAGACGGTGGTTTCCCATATCGTCACACGACTATTTAAAAAAAGTTTATAGTGAGGTGTAAGTAACGAAGAGATTAATAAAATTACCTAGACTGCAACATGGATTGAAGAAAGTAATAAATTAGTGTTTAGATAATGACTGGATAGGTACTAAACTTATTTCAATGGAAGACGATGGAACGTTAGCAGGGATTGCTTTTGGAGGACCATAAAGATATATTTGTTGATAAATGTTATTTTATTGCTCTTCTCGCGGTTATAAAATTTGTAGACGTGGGATTAAGCCATGAAAGGCATTTGGTATCTATTATCGAAACAATTACGTCCAGGTAAGTTCTGCGATGAATGTACTAGGGCCGGTAACTTCGCACGAAAATCTACTTCCCTTACAGAATTATCGATATCACCTTCAATTCAAGGACTATTTCACCGATCACGTCGATCTGGACATTGAGGCCTGCATTAAATGTGTACCTACCTATATTATGTTACGTTGCGTTTGTTTGTTGTTGTGTTATGTGTGTATGTGTGTGTTATGTTGTGTGTTGTTGTGTCTGTGTGTGTTATGTGTGTATGCTATGTACGCCGTAATTGTCATGTACTACATTACCTAGTCCTTTAGTTATTAAGATTATTCTAGCATAAGTTTAATGTAAATGATGTGGCTGTGCTTTTCTTAAATAAATAAATATAGGTATCTCTTAGATGAATGTAACATAATTTATATTTAGATGATAATAATAATATCCCTGGACATTTCACACAGCACCATTTGTCCCAAGCTAAGCAACCTAATGCTTGTATTATGGTAACAAGATGGCTGATAAACTACTTATATACATTTTTTTTTTGTAAATACATACATATTATAGATATTAGCCAGTTTTCCGTCTCCGTGACGACGATTATTTTGAGTGAACGTCTCTACATTTCCCTGATTAAAATATCAATCATTTCTTACAAACAAAAAAAAAAACAAATATCAAAGTATTTGACACCTCGTTCTAAACTTGCTTGACTGTTAGAATGCGACCAAAGCTAATTTAATGCCAGCCTGCACTACATAAGGTCGACTTTAGCGGACAACCTTTACAGTACCTACATTATTAGACTTAATTACGTCTCCCGTCTCCACGGTACTGTCGTGTAAGTTTAAATCTACTTCTGCAGCCTCGGAGTCCATTGCATTACCACAACCACAGCTTACCTAACACCTAGTTACCTCGACAGTATTATCTCCTGGGTGTTATATCGCACTAGTATATAAGTAGTGACAGTTTGCCAACAATCGCTCGTTACCCTTAATTGAGTGTTATGGCTTGCGTGAAATGACAAGTAATTAACACACCTGCCGATCGATTCTGTAAAAATCTCACCGTGAAAAGTTAGGTGGAGTGTAGGTTAGCTTAGAGTGAGCTGTCAATAGCGTCAATCCCTAGCATTTAGTTGGAATGACAGCTCACTCCACGCTCACTTCACCTAACTTTTCACGGTGAGATGGTCACAGAATCGCACTGCTGTTCCGATTATTGTACCTATTCCTTACTACTGTCGTAATGTTGAATAGAACGTTGTTTTTTGTAGAGAACTGCGTTTTTAATATGGTGTGTAAATGCATGAAGGTTTTATGGTTGTGATGCAAGTAAGATGTACCTATTGTGAGTGTACATCAAGTATTTGCCAAAGACGATCATAGGTATGTTTTATCAGAATGAGAATCTTTAATTTTTCAACGATAAGGAGTTTACTTTTGTGAGCGGACACAATAATATTTTTAAATGAGTAAGGTGAAGTTTGAAAGTGGCGCTAGTGACAGAAAAGTTGAAAGGAAATCGTTGGGCTTGCTATGTGATGAGGAGGGAGGAAACACATAAATGTTGATGTATAAAGAGGGCGAGGAAGGCCAAATAAAAGATGGATGTATTGTGTAAGGCCGAAACGTGAATGATGGATGTAATATGAAGAGAAGGGATTGATTCACCGTTCAATCTGTTCTGGTACAATATGATTAAATAAATAAGTATTTGAATGATAGCGTGACGGTTCACAGGGGAGAAAGGCAGAAGAAAACGTGTTGCGCCGACCACAATTAACATGGGACAACGGCAGGAAAATGATGATGTATAAGATTTTCAAATCAGGTAGGTAACAACTGACTTGGAGCATGTCTTAGTATGATCTGTAGATCCGCCTAAGTTCTAAAGTCGTGCTAGCTAAAAACCATAAAATCGTCTCAACAACTCATAAAACATAGAACTCACGATGTGTAAGTTTACGTACTTGACCGATTTTGGCGCGAAGTTACCATTACTATGTTAACCGTTCGTTACGCCTTGCGCAAACCGCGGCCATTTGCAAATTATTGCAATTATACTATTTATTTACACAAACTATCGCATGTGAAGGATTGTGTGGTAACTTGGTGGTTATTTTGCTCTTTATACTGCGGGGACGTTCCCTTCTGATATGGACCATAAATATAATTGTTAAAATGATTGACCCAATTGAATTACCAATCTCATTACATTAAAAGTCTCATTACATGCCTACAACTCAAAGAAACCAAAGATTGAAATACAATTGAAACAAATATAGACGTGATTCGTGATTTTGTAAGTCTACTAACTAAGATATTTAGTTCAAAACTTGGGGTATGGACAATTGGGCATGTGATTGAGCGTATGTGTATTGTGCATGTAATAACTTAACAAGGAAAGTGAAAAAAAGATTAATAATAATAATAATAATATCCCAGGACATTTCACACAGCACCATTTGTCCCAAGCTAAGCAACCTAATGCTTGTGTTATGGTAACAAGATGGCTGATAAACTACTTATATACAATTTTTTTTGTAAATACATACATATTATAGATAGAAAAACACCCAAACTCGGAACAAATACATGTAGGTCATACAAATATTTGTTCCGTGCGGGAATCGAACCCGCGACACGCAGCGCAGCAGTCAATCGCTTAACCACTGCGCCAACCGTGCCGTCGTTTAATTTTTAAAGATTAAAGAAATTATTAAAGAAAGCACAGACCAAAGAAGATACCATCTAATGGAGGGCAGATGATAATATGGCTATGAAAGAAGAAATGTGGCATATAGTTGGAGATACTGCTCCAATACATTGGGGTAGGTCAAGGTAGGAGGATGATGGTGTACCTGGGAAATACTTCTTTCTACTCTACGGGTAAAGGAAAGTAATCGACACATACAACAAACCTTCAAAAGTCTAAATCCAAGAAAGCGGAATTCGCATATAACCAAAGCAATCTCTAGCTTAACTTAAAATATTGCTTTGGTTCTGCTGAAAACACATGATGCAAACATGGAACACTTAATTAATAACAACAATAATACACAGTTGTATTCCTGCGCCACATATGGCCGACAGTTCAGTGTTCGCGGTTTGTATCCGTCGATACCACCCTGCGCCTGTGTTGTTGAGCTTACACATAACTTATTCATGAATGACGTCAATGGTCTTAGCTTCGATCGGTGGAGAATGTGTATAAAGCTTTAGCTTTTGTTGTTAAGTATGATAAAGGGGTTAGCAGACGGCGGTCATTTTGACCGAGAATGACCGCGAGATAGTTCATCCGGCTAGCATAGGCGGGGCGGTCGTTTTGTCCTCCATGTGCGTTATTGCATAGATACGTTCTATCGTAGCGGACTAACTGTCCATCGTCTGCTCAGCGCCTTACATGTAAAAGGTCTCTGTGCTGACGAAATATATTTTTAAATACGAATGCCAAAAGCATGTACCTAGTGATTTATTTGAAATCCCCAGCTAAATAAAAACAAGTTAATTATGAAATCGTTAGATACTACAAGGATAAGGCTCTGTCAAAAATCAAAATGCCATTATCTACACAAGAACTTCCTCAAGCTGACGCGAGGAAAATTATTATACTGAGGGTCATCGTACCTGAAAAGTCCTCAGCTTGCAAAGCAGTTTTAGTATTCGCACTATACATAATACACTCACCGGCACGGAATCTTGGCCAAGCGCGTATTTCGCGATAACAAGAGCTTTAAGTGTTTCCTATGATTATTTATTATGAAGGTTGGTCTAAAAAATGTTTACCTTTAGTTCAAGAGGGTAATTTATCATGTTTGAGTGCAATATGACGTTATTTTTTAAGTTTTAGTTGAACCCGGTCATCTGAGCGACTAAGTTGCTGTTTTAAATTTGTGTTTTGTGAAAGTTTATTGTTAGGTTATTCAATTATTGTGATATCGTACTGTTACTTCAATAACTAAAGGTGATTTAATTCCAATAAAAATGCCATTAACACCATCACAGGTTGCACAAGCTGTAGCATTGATCGAACAAGGGCTGACACAGCGAGAAGTTGCTGTTATACTGAATGTACCACGTTCATCGATGCAGTATGCGCTAAAACGATACCAGGAGACAGGCCGCTACTCCCGCAGACCAGGCAGCGGAGGCGTCAGATGCACATCAGCCCGGGATGACCGCTTTATTGTCCTGGAAATTTTGAGAAACCGCTACCTCACCGCTGTTGAGATACGCCAGCGACTCCAGTTCACAAGAGGTGTCAATGTTAGTGAACGTACAGTGAGAAGACGAATGGAGGAAGTGAATTTACAAGCTCGTAGACCAGCACGCGGCCCAGAACTTCTCAGAAGTCACCGAGTAGCTCGACTTCGATTCGCACGAGAACACGTCAACTGGACCCATGAGCAGTGGGCTCGAGTACTGTTCACAGATGAGTGTCGAATCGCTTTACGAGCTCCAGATGGTCGGGAGCGAGTGTGGAGAAAAAGAGGAGAGCGGTTTTTACCCATTACCACCACACAAACTGTTAGTTTTCATGGAGGCTCTATAATGGTTTGGGGAGGAATAAGTTCCGAAGCACGTACGGAGTTAGTTATCGTCGATAACCGATTAACGGCAACACGATACATCGAGGAGATTCTTCAGGAACACGTGTTACCATATTCAGGGTTTATTGGATTTGACGAATTCCTCCTAATGCACGATAACGCGCGCCCACACGTTGCACATTGCGTGGAGGAATACCTTACAGAGGTTGGTATTCAAAAATTGCAGTGGCCAGCTCGTAGTCCAGACTTAAATCCAATAGAGCATATCTGGGACAAGCTTAAAAGAAAAATAAAGTCCTCCTCCAACCCGCCTGAAACTCTGAATCAGCTTCGAAATGCAGCACTGACCGCTTGGGAAAGCATACCACAAGTTGAGATCAGAAACATCATCCAAAGTATGCCAGAACGAATGCAAGCTGTTATCGGGGCTAGGGGAGGAAACACCCGATATTAAAATGCAAACACAACGAAGACTTTTTGGTTATTTTTCATTTTGTGTTCTTTTTAAATTGACAGTGTTAAAACCAATATTTTTGTGAAACTGCTTATTTTTTTAAAGATTACTGCTGGTGCATCATTTTTTCAATAACTGAGTTACAAAACCATAAAAAAACCCTAATTTAGTGCATAAACCCATAATATAGTGAAAATTAAATATTTAAATAGAAATTATCGGCAAGTTATTGGTGGCCAAGTTTCCGTGCCGGTGAGTGTATAATGATGACAAAGACTTACTACGAAGCTGATGTCTTGAGGACGACCTTGTCACCGAAACAACGAACCTAGTAGCTGAGTTTACAAAATATTCACTAACAAAAATGATTCATTCATTTCTCCATTACACATGAATGGACAACGAGTAAACAGAAAAAGAAACCTTAAGTCAATCATGACAGGTTTTGATTCTCAGTGAAGACGTAAGCAAACTTTCTGACGATTTGAGCTCAAAAAATATGAATCACAGAGAGATTGCCAAACTTGTAATTTTCTAGGTCGATTGTAACTATGACGTTGCTATTGAATCCGCCATAGCTGACGTAAATATAATAATATGCAATTATATAACTAATTACAGCAAGATATGACGAATACCGACGAAAATGATTAGAGATAATGAAACGGATGTCAACTGATAGCTTCTGCAATGTTTCATTTTGCACTTGCCCAAGTGCATAATTACAGCAGATTTTATTCAACAGCGTGAGAAAATATGCAGTACTTTAACAATTAACCCAACTTGCTGCTCTAGAAGTATCAAAGACTTTAAATTCTGAAAAGGTTTACACTTCTGTATGATACAGAGAAACAATGGATGGTCTGTGTGAAAGATGATATGGCTAGAAAGGGGTTAAATATCGAGATGACGACTAATAAAGTATGAAAGAAAAGACATGTTGAAGCAAACAAATTGGAATAGGGACAGGAGAATGATAACGACAAATGGAACATGGTGGTTTTCAGAAAATATCACGTCCACATAAACCATGTGGACGTGTGTCGTGGACACAGTGAAATTCTTTAATCACCACGATTACTGTGAATTCTTATATCATTAGATACTGCAAACTAAGTTAGTAGTAAGTTTGTGCAAGACTGCAAGTTTCCTAAGCGTTGTACTAATGATTTTGGGTGTAACAACTGCACAATGTCATTATTACCATAATTATCGCAATCATTAACTAAGTGGGTTTTGTTTCGGATGTGTACAAACAAGTTACTTGAAAGTGAAGTGATTTATTTCATCACATTATAGATATGTATGCTGGGTGAAGCAACAAATGCGTCCAAGGCCTTCCCCAAGCATCGCCACTTCGACCGGTTTTGTGCTTCTCGCATCCGGTGGATTCCTACGGCCGTCACCATGTCATCGGTCTATCTTGTGGGAGGCCTGCAAACGCTACGTCTTCTGGTACGCGGTCGCCACTCTAGAGCCTTTCGGCCCCATCGGCCATCTGTTCTGCGAGCAATGCCCACTGCCACTTAAGTTTGGCAATTCTTCTTTAGTTACCTTGGTTCTCCTACGGATCTCTTCATTTCTGATTCGATCACGTAGGAAAACTCAAAGCATAGCCCTCTCCATTGCCTTAAATGCAAGATAGTTTGTGGTTAAATTCATTTTGCGTTTCTGCTAGTGTGGTGGTTAGCAGTGGGCTATTCTGGTCTCAAATGACGATGAACTGTAAAGTAGGAAGTTAGGTAGTTACCTTCCTGTGCGAGTCCTAATAAATACTTTTTCTTCCTTTCTTTAAAGAAACGACAAATTGTTTAATCTTTGGAGAGTGTTAACAGTTTTTATATTGCATGTACCCACTTTGTTTGAAAACGCATCAAGACCTACAGGGTGTGTTAACTCGTACATGTTCACAGGCGCCGCGAACTACACCTACTGCATAAGAAGGTCAGCCGACCTATTTACATATGGAACGACAACTTAAAATAGGGCATGAAATACTTCGACCATGGAATCAATTTTTGGAGGGATACTCAGGGGCTGTCCAATGCTTACTCTAGGATGCATATCCGGTATGGCTCTTAAATCCTATCCTTTCCTAGGGGCACGTCTTCCTTACAATTACCGCGCCCCCCGGTCTACTCCTTGATATGCAATGGTCGCTGTAGCACCATGAACATGAGGCTACAGGAGATAGTGCGAATTTTGGGGTTCATTCGATTAATCGAGTCTGGTTTAACCACGCTGGGATCGGTGCATTTCATTAATTCATCATGCATGTACCCACTTTGTTTGATCTACACGAAGATCTACTGATGCTAATGATATGTTATGTACATTATTATATTGCATTTGAATATACAGCTCCACCCACCGCTCTCTATAACTAATTAATCCATTTCTCTCAACTGTACTTGCGTGAGAAGTGTTTTATCTTCCGTAATTTAATTACTAACCACTAGATCGATGTAGATACCATTGAACGTTGTAATTAGTCCTCCTCTATATTTTTTTACTCGAAGAACTATGTAAGTTTAAATAAAGCAATGCAATCTTGGATGTCATCATAAATGTTCTTTCCACGTGTTTCTATGACAAAATATTCATATTTTTGTTTCTTTCTTAGTTTTTGCGTAATGCCCGCCTGAATCTATTTTCATAAAGATGTCATTCTCATTATTATAAAGATTTATCTTCCTTAGACTTGGTTAAAGGCGCAAGCAAACAATTCCTGTCGATCTATTCAGTAAAAACTCACCTTGAAAACTTATGTAAAGTGAGCCGTCAAGTGTCAATCCCTTTTTTTTTTGTTTCGCCGTGGAAGTCCTCATGGACTTCCTCTATCGTGGGGGTGACGGAGGGGTACTTTTACTGGCTAAAACCACTGCGGTGTTCCACCTCTGCCCATGGCCAGGGGTGCGGGATTCGCATAAGCATTCACCGCTTCCAATAGTGTCAATCCCTAGCGTCAGGTGAAATGTCAGCTCACTGCACGTGAGTTTAAACGGTGAGATTTTTACGGAAAAGACCAGCAGCACTTGCAGCGAAAGTTACCAGCCAAAACATGTGTTGCAATCAATTCTTTTGTTGATTGATCACTAACCTATTCATAGGAAACTATATACTTTCTAAAGAAATATGTGCATAATCTAGATAACAGTGTCAAAAATGTAAGTAAATTAATAATATAATAATGGCCGATAATTGAACGGCCAATAAATCATGTAGGTGCTCGATGTTATCTGCGCGGGCGCACCTTATCATCCATCATGAATTTCGTAATACTGCCGTTGAAGCTTCGAAAGTAAAGACTTCCGCGCCACGATGTATTTTAGGAATTTTCTTTATTGATTAACTTTATTGGTTGAATAAAAAAAATACGAGCTGCACTCCGGGAGTGCCGGCAGAAGTGAAAACTTGAATATTAACGATGTGCATTTTTGATTATTTTGGAATGGGGTCTACTCTCCCTCTGTCTTACGAATTTTCGATCAGGCCACGTGTCCTGACGCGAGCTCCGTCTTACGAATTTTCGATCAGGTCACGTGTCCTGACGCGAGTTTAACATTTTTTACCCATCACAAAAACCTCTCCCTCCGTTTTACGAATTTTCGATCAGGTCACGTGTCCTGACGCGAGCTCCGTCTTACGAATTTCCGATCAGGTCACGCGACGCGTTATTATTATTTATTATTATTACTTAAAAAATGTGGAGTTGCGGGTTTAGCTAGGTTCGAAGAAGCAATAAACAGTTCAATTTCGACTGCTGTCAAGTCTAATCTAATCTAACTAGCCTGTATTGTGCCACTGCAGGACAAAGGTCTCCCTCTCCCTTTTCCACACAATTCTGTCTTTTGCGAGTGCCAGCCAGTCCTACGGTAGGAGTCAAGCTCGTCCCGCCATCTTCGTCTTGCCCTGCCGCGATGGCGACGACGTGCGTTTAGTGGGAATGTCAAGTAGATTGATAGAACACTCTATGGGCGGTCTTATCGTTAAAAGATGCAAAAATGAATCATGCAAGAGAAAGAAGCTGATCAAAATAGCGCAAAACACCATTAGGTAATAACCAGACAGGTAGGCATAAAAAAGAAAACTAATTTAAGATTGAACAAGCACGAATCATGAATTCATGACATAACAGTCCGTAGATATAATTATTATAGGAATGCCGGGCGTGGTCTCAATCATATTCAAATGTATTCTTGTTGAACGAAACGTTATGTTCTGCGAGCAAAAAATAAACTATTGATTGATACCTGTCAGAATGTGTAGTTTACAAGCAAATAACGCTAAGCAGTTTGTTGTCTAGAGACTTGTTACGTCACATAATGGCCTGACTAACCGTGATGATATACAAGCCTCTTATCTTAATATTTATCTAGCTGCGCCCGTGACTTCGTTCGCGTGAATGTCGGAAAACAATAATGTGTCTCTCTACTAATTATAATCATCATAATCTGTATAATGTTCCCACTGCTTTTTTTTTTTCTAAAATAAAAGGTGCCGTTATTCCTTATAACATCAGCTATTTGCTAAGTCACGTCAAAGTCGGTCCAGCCGTTTCGGAGATTAGCCGGAACAAACAGACAGACAAAAATATAATAAATTGTTTTTTTTTGTTATAGTACTGCCGATTGATTCTGTAAAAATGTCACCGTGAAAAGTTAGGTGAAGTGAGCTTAGAGTGAGCTGTCAATAATGTCAATCACTAGCATTAGTTGGGAATGACAGCTCACTCCACGCTCACTTCACCTAAGTTTTCACGGTGAGATGGTTACAGAATCGCACTGCTGTATATGCTTTCAGATGCATTTAGTAAAAAATTGTTATTTTGACATTAGTTTCATTATTTTTTTCATTTTGTTATTGTATAGATGACTAGGTACCTAATGTAATGTGGTTAATTGTAGACCAAAAAGGCAATTGCAGATTGTACTTTACGTCAACTCTGCTTTGTTTAGAAAATAATATACAATGCGTCAACTTACCTAAAGATAAATTAATATGTATTAATAGGTAGGCTTATGGACTCATTTTTGTTCGTTAACACCGCAAAACGAGTGCCTACTTCTCGAGTTAAACGAAAAGCCGGAATGATAAATAGGAATCCATTACAGAAAGCCTTCCTGACTGATGCAACTTTCTGGGCAGTGGGCTGTATATATGTATAAAGCGTAGTCTTTGCCACACCCGAGTGCAGACTTTTATGATACAATAACAGTGCCAGTTGTTTGGAGCGAAAGCTTACAACCGAACTTTGAAACGCTGGAGATTGCAATTACATTTACGACGTATGTACTACAGTTATCACTTGTACCTTCTGTTAAGCGGCTAATTCATATGCATCACTACTAGTAGGGTTCCTGCTACCACTAATAACCTGCATATCCAGAATACTGTGACCTTAAAATCGGAGCAGGAACTATCTATCTTTACTATCTGTCGTCATTACGTCGGCGCCGGCTGTCGCTGAAAACCAGCGCGGGGGCTCTATCTTGCAGGGTCGCAGCATAATGCTGAGCGATAACCGTTTAACGTGGATGTGACGCATGTCAAGCATTTGTTATTGTTTTTTTTCTTTATTTGTTTTTTATGTTCTATTTTTGCGTCATGTTTACCGCAAATAAACGTAAGTATTTTCTTTCTGTCTAAGTACCTATCCTTTGAAAAAAGGAAACGCAAAATTGTTGTGGACCCAAAGCATAATAAGCCAACCAAGGTCCCACTGGGACTGGCACACAGGCCTCCTCTATGTGAGAGGCCTCAAAACACTGCCAAGTCTACTTCATAAAGAGAAAACGCAATATTGTTGCAGACCCTAAGCATAATCAGCCTAAACAGTCCTACTGCTGGGACTCTGTGAGAGGCCTCAAAGCAACATTAAATAGAGAACTGGAAAAAGATATTTCAACGTAACATAGTGGCACTTGCCCATAAAGATAGACGTTCGCAGCCATTTCCAATTCTAAAACAGATACAACTTTAAGTAAATATACGGCTACACTTCGCTGGCCATCTAAAACAAAATTCCGCATTCTATTAGAAGCAGGGCGATGCATCTTATTATGCAACCGCAAGTGGACGGCATAGCTTAGATGTGGAACGTCGACAGCCGCGCGGAATGCCCAAGTTCATCCAACCTGCAGTTTCACGATCGTGACTCGAATGACGGAGGGAAAACCACATTCTTCATACTTTATACCTTAGTTTTGCTAGCAAACCTTGTATGGGAATACGGCGATATCTGTCACTTTTGTCTAAGGGAAATCAGACCAGCTTTTGTGGCAACACTGCCAATGACTGCCGAAGAATGTGTGAAAACGAACACTATTGAATTCAATATAATAGTATTTACTGTTCCCACAGTCCCATGAACGTCTAACTAAAGGTTTATTATAACACACACATACCTACTTGTAGCAAAACAGGAGTTAGGAATTTTGCAAAGTTTTGTAAACATATCTCTCATCGGTATTGGCAACATGTAGGTATTATATTATACAGACGTAAATTCCATTTCTTAAACTAGTCATCAACGATGTTCAGTTTGATTATGTGACGTTAGTGCAAAATGAGCAATTAATTACTTGCATGATGTTCAAATAACAACCTAAACATTTAATACATGTTAGTTGGTTCCTGTTGGTTGGTAACAACCTAAAAATTTAATACATATTAGTTGGTTTCTGTTGGTTGGTAACAACCTAAACATTTAATACATATTAGTTGGTTTCTGTTGGTTGGTAACAACCTAAACATTTAATACATATTAGTTGGTTTCTGTTGGTTGGTAACAACCTAAACATTTAATACATATTAGTTGGTTCCTGTTGGTTGGTTCGTTGCTGGTTGCTATGTTGGTTGGTACAATGTCTCGTGCCCTAAGTTTGAGAAAGGAGATTAATAACCTGTGAAACTAAAATCCTTGACTAAATGTTAAAGTTTAATATTCGTAGTCAAGAAATACAAGAATGTACGAAAACCTACGAAAGGTTTTATGTCTTCATGTAAGGACCAAACAAATACGAAGCTCCTAAAGTGTGAAACAAATAAAGGCCGCTCGTTTCTTCACCTTGAAATACTAATATTTTGATAACAAACAAAATCAAGATTCAATAAACAAAGTCCCTCAAGGTCTGCGGTAAACACATATTAATGTCAAAGCAGAGGAAAGTCGATTGACAATACACGGAAAAGTAGGAGCAAATTAAAGGACGAAGCCTTCCTCAGAATGCTTAAAGAATGTTAATTTAGCGTAGCAGTGTAGGCTAAAGGCATTAGACAAAATATTAAAGAAGATCCAGACAAATCAGGACATGGTGAGAAAGTCGTACACTGGCCTTTAAGAACTGAAACCAAGGTGCAGCAATTTAGGTCCATTCCACTCCACTACAGTCCAAGTCCAAGAGTGTAATATTTAACCTAACCCGTAGGAAAGTTTATGATGGATTTTCTTTACGAGTGCACCTTCTGGTCATAATTATCCTAAATGTAGTGTAACGGTGTGCGTGCGCGCAATAAAAACATTGGCGTTATTCGTGGAAATCCCTGCACTAAAGATAACAATGGCCATTAGTGGGGACAGTTTCAATAGTCTTGTTTACGTAAAAATATTCATTCAATTAATTTTCAATCGCAATAATTATGTAGCAGAATGAATCGAAGAATCTATGAGAACTTGAATCATTGCAACATAAAATATTAGTGAACGCCAAAATCCAAAAGCATCAACGATCACCTGAATCTTAAATTTATCTTTTTTTCATTTCCCATCGAAAGTATTTTCTCAGACAAGAATAGACTAGAATAGGTACTTTTACAATCGATTTTCGAAACTGCATGAGATTTAAAATACTATGCATAATAATTATGTTTGTTTTACTAAGACATTGTGAGTTTGTAAGATAGCACCTTTCTACTTGCATACCGTTCTACAAGGCACATGACGAAGTTCGCGGAAAGATTAACTGACTCATTATTTAATGAAGCAGTACTGTACCCACGTTTCTAAAAGAAACTGAGCATTAGTGGGTTTTTTCCAACAAAAATGATTAGAAATGATCAGTTACAACCGCACTGCCAATATACACAGTTTCCTGGAACAGAGTTAAGGATATTGAGAAGTAACAAAAGTTTTGATGAAAAATTCAAAAATGTGACCGCCGAAGTAAGATAATACCCAATATAACACTTTCACACAACAAAAACCAATTTGGAAGAAATGCTGCGGCAAAAAATGCTGAAGATTTGAAAAGAACTATTGTTATCACGTGGTTTTTGCTAACTGCCGGATTTGACGCGTTATTTTTCACGTGGCAACCGTAACGTAATGTTACACGTGCCTATAAATCAGATGTTAATCTTTGAAATGCTCAGTAGGTCGGTCGCGTGGTAACGTTATTATGTGTAATTGAGAGGCATGTTGGCAACTTGGAAATAACTGGTAATTGGGAAATAATTAATCATGTTGTAGAGGTGTTAAATACTTAGTGGACTTGAGTCTTGACAAGATGGATTTCCGAATATCATCCTTATCGGAAGCCCTACTCCACTCTATCTTGTGCTTCACTCCGTCCTACAAAGCTCATGTAGCTGTCAGGTAGCTAAACTAACTGCCAACCCTGTGATTTTTCATGGTTTCTTCTATTTTTATCAATTTTGGTTTTCCGTTACTTCATTATCAATTTCAAAATGGTGTTCTGTTTCATGCTTCAATATGGCTTCTTTTAAAACGACACTATGATATTATTTAACAAAAGCAATAATTACGAGTTTGAAGTTATTTAATTGTCTAGGTATATATAATGATAGTATATAGATAATAAAATTCCAGACTAGAAATATAAACGTGCATAGATTGAGCAGGTTTCCTTTGATTAGATAACGCGGCAGGATTCATTTGATTTCCTTAAATACGACTCGAGACACGAATTCACTTTGTTACTACTTATTGTCTGCAGGACTTCTTTTCCTATCGATAGTACTCTATTTCAATATTTTTATATTGATTGAGCCTAGTAGGTGACGTGGATTGATCGCGCCATCACTGGCATTCTTTAGCTCATACGAGTAGAACGGGCACTCAGGACACTCCAGCAAGTGAGGCAGTAGCACCGCATTCGCACTAGGTGTAGTGTGGGTCAGTTATCCCCCACTTCGACAAATTGTGTCTGCAGCGGCTTATTTGGGTACGCAATCATATAAGCGAACACCTCTAAGAGAATTTGGGATCATCCCCATATAATGGATAAGCGCTTGAAGATGAATGCATCTATTTGAAAATTCTGCAAGCCTTTCTACATTACTTCTCCAAATATTCTTGGTAATGGAGAAAAGTGTATTGCAATTTACTCAGATAGGCAGGAAACTACAAGCAATTTCTGGGTAGAGTTTGATCAAAACAGAATTAAGAACGGTTTGGTTTATTCAATTTCTTTAATTAGCAGCATTTCTTTGTTTCGGTTTTGGTTTCAAAGCTTATCAGCTATAGCGCGTATAGTATACCTATATACATTTTTTCATGGTTATCAATATCAAGGATATTAAGAACGAAGGATTTCTTCAGCGGAAAGTACGAATTTTCACGGGTTTCATGCATGTTTAGATCGATGTAATAGTATTGAAGTATTGAATATGATTGTTTACTTGGCAACTGCTAAGAAAACCTTTAAGAACTTAACGTTTTCTCCACAAAAATATTCTTGACTTCAAAATACACAATCATTAAAAATCGAAAAGCTGTTGATAATGATGGCCCTACCATCAAACCGTTAAGTTTCGGGTCAACAGCTCATAAGTAGGTGTGTTGAGACAAACAAGTGTAAAGTCTACTTTCACGATACTGTTAGCCTGCATCATCACTCCTGGGCAAAGGCCTCTCCCCATGACTTCCAGCTCTTTAGATCCAGGGCTAAAGTTTACATTAAAATATCGGTGGCGATTAGGTTATCACATTAAATAATACAGCGGCCATTACAAGTTGTTAAGAACGTTAAAATAATAAAATTAAAATTTTACTAAAAATATAAAAAAAAAACAAATAAAATAATTAGCGTAAAAATTGTCATGAAATAAACCATCGTTGATAATAAGTAAATAAGTAGACACGCGTGAGGCAATGGTATCAAGAATTCAACACAAACTTTATGTTATTAATTTACTAAGTAAACACAAATTAAGTTTAATGTTGCTAGGTAAATACTGAAACGAAAAAAAGGTCCCACGACTAAAATGTTTATTTCTATTAATTATTTTAATTGTGTATGTTTAATATACGTTATGTAGAATACGTGGTCTCAATTCATGTGATAACCTAATCGCCACACTGTATATGTGTTTATAATTCGGACAAAAAACTGTTTTGGACAATTGGACCCACTTTGGTCAATAACTGTGATTGAATTGTAAGTCGAAATGTAGGGTACCAACCGTGGTCCGAATCACGATTTCCTGTAATGACATGAACGAATACCTTTCTGGTGTAATGGATAGTTTACGGTTTTCAACAATGAGTCACATTTTTGTTTTGTAGGTCTGAATTCTGAAATTGACACCTGAACAAACAAATGTATAAATGTATCGACGACGTTAGACAACCTACATCGCATATGTTGCCGAATAAATTCCTTAAATATGCCAATCCTTGCCTTCTTACTATTATTTCTTAGCAAATTTTAATACCACCAAAAAAATTAACGGTCCTCTGACATCTGACATCATTTTGTAAATAGTACCTACTTACCGCGCGAAGCAATAACAAAAATCCTTTACAAAGTTTGCACAAAACCAAACTGTTTATAACAGCATCTATCCCTCTATCGCTTAAATAAAGAGAAGATAACAGCACAAACACAAAACCAGGAGCACTTCACTAATATAGACTGGATGAATTTGAATATCGAACGTCAACGTAAGTCGCGCTAGTGCGCGGGCGCACCGACTACAACGGACTGGCAAACAGGCTTTAATCGAAGGCTGTAGCTCTAGAGATGAGGACGCGAGACGTTTGCGTAACCGATGCCGATTGGTCCGATGCGATCGATTTATTTATTACTCGATAAACTCGAATATAGTTGATTCTTAATGGGCGGCGAATGACTTGTTGCGGACATGTAGCTATTAATTTTAGGAGTCGTAAAGAAGTTTCTCAGAGTATTGCAGATCATAATAGTCTGTCAGCTATTTATGCAGCCAATAGCCTGTTTTATGTTTTTCTCCAAGTAATTAGTAATTACCTGCTAACCGGTAGATAGGATTCAAATTCTTAATTACAAAACTGTGATTTTTAATTTGCTATCTTTTTTGTCAACGTGACATTATTTAGTACCTATATATTAGCCGTCATTTTGGTCTAGCAAATTAAAAATTAGACCGTTATTCCCAATTTTGTCACGATCCAGAACTGGTTTTAAAAATAATGTCAAAAGTAGCTCACAAAGTTGACAAACAGCAACTTTGTGAAGAAAACCATTTCTATTTTACGATAGAAGTTGTAACGTTTTACTGAATGTATAAATAACCAGTTAGTTCTTTTATTGAAAGTGCGTTGGGGTCAAGAATGCACTATGAATGAAATTGACCAACTTTTCTATTACAATTTCATGCGAGGCCTACCTATGTATTTTTAATGTAGCATGATAGCATTCAACAACAAAAATAAGCCGTATATTTTTAAGTCATTAAACGGGATATCATAATAATACTTTGAATCGGTAAAAAACCACATGAAAAATGTCCCAATTGTGTAGCTATTTTTCAAAGAGCATGCCTTTCCGACATTTCCGTTACTTTCCAAAGTTCAGTGTTAGCAAAAAGTTTGCATGATCGACGCGTTCTAATTCGAATCGTATAAAAATGGTGCCCCACTAAGCACTAGAAATAGCGGCTTACGTTATCACCGGCGCGCGGCGTCCTCGCGGCATCTGCAACACCTGCACACGAATGTTATCAGCACACATTGAGTGCAAACACTCCTCGACACCCCATTGAGCTAAAAACCTAGTAAGGAGCAACTGAAGATCCCATTGTCTTAATGCCACTCAACATAATTTTGGGATACTTACAGCCTATTGCCAAGTCATGCCTTATTCAACGGCCATACAACAAACAATAATAATACAATGTATTGTTCAATAAGAAAAATCAATTGTGTTCATCTCATTGTGTAAAACGTGGATTTCAATTAAGTAGGTAATGACAAGCGGGCTCGTAACGATAAGTTGAAGTCCTTCAAGATAATGTTGACCGCTTCTTGTTGCTACCGAAGAATGTTAATGATATATTTAAATACTAAAAGAATTTTAATGACCACACAAATTCGGCATGTGTCTGATAAATAATCATTGTTCGGCTTATTAGTTGATTCGCACGAATTTACCTACTCGCTAGAATCGGGCGAATCATCACTTTAAAATAATATTTTTTGTTTCTATAAGCGAATCGCAGGCAATTGGCATAGGTAAGCGGCAGAGGAGGACACCGTGGAGTTTTAGTGGGTTAGAGTCCCACATAACTGCACTGTCTCCCTGTGGTAGTGCAGAATGCATGAGCATTTCTCCACGATAAAAAAAGGCAATTGGCACATATAGAATTGAATGCAATGAAGTTAAGAAAAAAGTTTATAATATTTAACTTTTATTACTTCTGTGCGCTAGTGTCCTTTTTTATTTATTTTATTGCATACAATTCATAATGTGACAATTGCCTTATTTTGTCGTCTCGCCCACAAATACATTATCTTCGTGCGAGTCGCCTATAGAAAAAATAATATTATTTAAAAGTGACAATTCGCCTGTTTCGGGCGAGTAAATTCGTGCGAATTGACTAATAAGCCCATTGTTCTAGTAGATGATTTTTACAATGGTAGAGACAGAGCCGTGGGAAATTTTAAGTACAACTGAAAAATTACAGTCTTCAAAGCACGCATTAGATATGCTAACGTGCCTGAAATATTATTTGAATTTCATACTCAAGTGAAATGATAAGCAAGCAAGTTAAAATAAAACCAGACCAAGGCTATAAGAAGAAATGATTATGAGATTATGAAACGTGGTCTTCAGTTTGAAATAAAATCCATCACTTAGCTAAACTTCAACTTGGAATGCTCCTGTGTAAACAAGAACATCTGCAAATAATCTACAATGGGATGCTGCAATGCGTTCAAAATTAATAATCGCGCACAGTTTGTAGCAACGTGACACAATATTTACAGTAAAACCATAATTTAGCAACGAACCACTGGCACAAACGCAGTCAGTAGTGTAATCAAACGAATTAAAGTCACGTCTCGAACAGCGACGTAGAAAGCCTCGCAAGACAAATGATAGCTGACAGACGTAATAACTCGGAATAACTGGCATTAGCAGGCGCGAACAAATACAATAAATATTACACGGATGTAATAAATACAATATTTACGGTGATAGACCCGCTAATTTATCATAAAGGGAGAACGGTACAGAATCTTTCATGGAATAGTGGTCAGTAAAATGTGATTGGACATTCACAAGTTCGGGCAGGATTGCGTCAATTTTGTAATCATTTATGACTATGAGGATCTCTAGCAATAGAATAAAATATATAACTTTTATTTCAGACAGGAGTCCATAGGGTTAGTTTAGTAACAATTTTACTTAACTCCAGTGTTAGTAGGTTACAGACATAGATATACAATTAAAATTCAGCGTGGAGCTGCATCCACCTCTGGAATATCAGGGAATAAACCAACCAGCAAAATGTTGCACTTTCAGATTGTAGCCGATGTACCTATGTAGGTACATCGACTTCTATCTTGAAGAAGAAATTCACGTGCTTTATTCACAAACGGTCAAGACAAATTGAAAAAAAAAAAACAGAGATCTAAAGATAAACAAAAAGGTTTTATTGCAGAAGTGTTGCATGCATGTGTCAATGACGTAGACGATGCAGAGCGCTAACAAGCAGCTGAGGTCAACAACATTTGGATACTTGGTTAGATAGGTACTATTTTGTGAATGCGTCGATATGGAACGAAGAGGCGTGGGTTTGGAATTTAGAACTAATCTGTTCCAACAAATTATCAAGACGCATTCAAATGTTTGAAGGCAATGTCGTTGGCGATGTTATCATCGCAGTGATATTGTGGTAACTGATTTCTCTTCTGTGTAAGTGCTAATTTAGTTTGTCGAAGATAAAGCGTAATAACACAGGCAATTTTTTCATAAGCTATCATTTAAACGCGGATGCAGAATAATTTGTTACAACGATGTACAGTTTATCAAACCCACGTTAACAACTAACTAAACAGAAATGGTCAACATTCCACGAAATCTCTACAAAACGGACGTTACGCATGCTTTGTTAATAACATGGAAAGTGGCAAAGAAATGTTCCCAGACTCGTTAGAATTAAATGTTATCTCATTCTGGATAATATAGCGAAAACAATGAACATACGAGACTTATGCAATGAGCTCGTAATATCTGAGAACTGAGGACAAAGATGTACGGACTGATTAACAGCTAATAACATAATAGTTATGTAGTAAAAATAGTGAAGTCATGAAGTTTTCTTATATTATATCCGTCTTCGTAAAGACAGCTGATGATAGTACTTTCTAATTAAATAAATGATTTCGAAAATAAAACTATTTTTAGAAACTGAGACATGACCCGTGATTTGTTTTATATCCCACGCTCTGTCAAGCAAGACGGTTGAGATGCAGTAACTTCGGTATTTGAAGACGAGGAACCAATAACATTCATACAAAAAAGGTATTAATTATTTCTTGACTTCCTACTATTAAACGTTTCATAATAATAATTACACATTATCATCTCACGATATCGCTAGCGATTGGAATGTAAGATATACTTTTACTCTATCGCAAGCAGTAGATGGGTGAACTAGACAGAGGACGGGGCCCCACAGGGCCGAAGCCTGCCGGGGCGGCGGGATTTTCCGAAAGGTTAACCGCTGCCCTGGAACAGAAAGGGCTAAGGACGGAACACGGGTGGGGTTTAGTCAGTAAAAGTCTGACACTCCCTTCCGCTCCACCCAGAGCGGCAGGGGTCATTTGATGATTTCCCATCCACAAAAAAAAAAAAAAAAATGGGTGAACTAGAATTCAATTCACATTAATATAAAATCTATGACCCTTACACAACGAGATCAAGTGGCAAGCCAAGTACGGGAAGAGATTAATCTTTGAATCAGTTACAAAAAAGGTGCTGATCCCATCAATACATGATTGATTGGATTCGTAGACGTAGCAAGAAATTGCAAATGATAATAGAACAACATACCGGGTGTATTGGAAAGCAAAGAAAGCGAACTTGCTCTGAAAGTGGTCTGCGATTGAGGAGTTCAGATAAAGTTATCGTCAATAGGCTCTGAGAGCTAAAGACCTCTATATCAGATTACACGTCCATGTAGGTAAAACAAACAGGGTTGATTGAGGAAATACAAGATAAGTCTACTGGCTCTAGCTAGGCTACGTCTGCGTGGAATTTCTTATTAACCTTGATGCCTGCTAAGGAAAAGAATTTAAACGCTCATTCAATACGCTAAAATATACAAGCTATAGATATGACATTGAATGTTGTGAATTATATCTCCATATTTTCTCAAATGAATTAGGTAAATTGGCAATCAAAGATATGATGATGAGTGATATAAAACTATAATGTTAACAGCAAATGAAAGTAAGTGAAAATGAAACACAAGACTTTGGAAACGAGATCTACAATAAAAAAAGTTAATGTCAATCAATGTTGCGAAAGCAATAATATCAGATTCCATTGAGTTAATAAAAAGTAAAACAATTGCGTCACAATTGGTTCCCTGTACTTGGGAACCAGAGCTGCTGCTAGTCATGTGTTATCTGTAGGATCTTGAGTTCGCCACGTTACGTTTGTTGTTAAACAAACACGAGGTAATTCTTTCCGGAATTTGGCACCGCGAATACCGGAAGCTAATAAAATCTGAGAATACTCAAAGATTTGGGACATCGATTAGGGTGTGATGACTGACTGAGAACAACATTCGACAGAAAAAAAAGAAGTGTAACGAAGACTCCATTAAGATCTTATATCCGAAATCGATGACAGCATCAATGAATTTCATCGGGATGACATCATGTCCACGAGTTAACCAACATTTTAACTATTGCATTGGGGTCATCCTGTAAAGATAGTGTGTGTAAGTTTTTAATAAATAAATTAAAAAAAAATCCTTCTTCGACGACCAAACCACAGTTCCGCGAATAAAATAAATGTGCTTATACAAGCATTCGATAAGGCGTTAATTAAAGGTGGTTACCCAACAATGCAGTTTGACCAGTTGCCTAAAATGTCATCGCTCCGGACTGAACTTGTTCGTCATACGCCAAACTGCATTCAACTAATCGAATAATGATGTAAAAATTATATAAATGTAAAAAATCTGTCTGTCGTGTTTTTTGATTTTGTTGTAATTGTCACTTAGGTGTCATGTCAGAGAGTTTCAGAAGCAATTTATAAAAAGTGTAAATAGTTTAAGTGTTAATTAATTAGAAAGAAACTTGTCTAGACTCTTAGTTGGCGTTGCACGCTAGCTCCACGAAATTTCTTTCTTTGAAGTTGTTACACGTGAGTCTTTAAATTGTACGTGCACTAAATGCACATTTTATGGTAACCACAATTAAATGTCAAGCTCTATGACAAGTCGTTGTAGGTATTACCTATACCTTCGATCCGCAGATCATGTTTAACATCAATATTATGATTCACTCAGTAACGGGAACGCTTCTGTGGTCGAGATCCTTTATTTTTGCATTTGGCATGGCACCACTTGGCACGAAACGTACGTCATAACGTACGTTGTCTGTTTTTATTAAGGACCGTGTTTCTTTTATTACTCTTATAATCAATTGGAAGATAATATGTAAGGGGTTTATATGTCCATTCGAATATGCGTAAAGCCGCTTCCGTGGTGCGTAGACTTTGATTTATTTAATCAGGTTACCCTGCGACGGCCGCGACTGGTCAACGAGACGTTGACGGCTCATTTGGCAAGGCTTGCCTTCCTTCAGTGGTGAGTATGAAAAGATATATCATTTTAAGTTCTATCTATTAGTATGTACTACTACTGGCTATTCCGGCTTGCAGCGCATATTATTAGTCGACCTAAAAAGGATCCTCTTTTGTTTTACTTACGGACGCAGCTGTGGTCATCATGTACACGGGATTGTTTTCAAAATGGTCAGGTATAGGTTTTGACGATAGTACCTACCTAGTTGCGAAAACTAAATAAGAAGTTGAAGCTTTCACTAAAAGCTTCAAATATGTTTCGGAGGGTTTTTTATCTTAACAAGAAACATTTCAATGGAGCTGGAATTGGAGTATCTAGGCATCATGAACTTTGTACTCAACTCGTTAGCAATACAAACATGTCCTGTGGACATGATAACACATATCGAAATGACTAACTTGACTCCCTTTGACAACATGGCAGACAAGTAAACACTTGACTACAATCAGCACTTACAAGAGAAGTATGATCTATTTTTAGTTTTTCTAAACGAGTTAACCACAGGCAGCCCTTTGAAAGCGCTTAAATTATAACAAGAAAAAGGATAACATATAAACAAGGACCTCCATTCGTCGTCAGGCCACATACTTCGTGTAGCCTAATGGATTCCGTCGTCTGGGTAATTACGTGTAAAATAAATCAATACCCTGACACACTCGCATATACAGACAAGCGTATAATCAGAGTATAAATATTAATTCTTAAGGCTTCGCACTTCATAATTGGATGAAACAACCTGAAGCGTACAGCCATCAACAGGACGTGACAGACATGTCCTTGAATACAGATTTTATCAAGTCAAAAACACGGCTGAGCTAGTAACACAGAACACAGCAAATTGGATTTACTCAGTGACTTCATTGTGGACAAATGGACACAGAATATAGATAAGAAGGCGCATATAACGGGTTTTCCAAAACTACAAGTGAGAAATTGTAAATCGCATTCAAACAACTGGTATATTACAGGTTTTAAGGAGCAAACAATGGTTATGCAAGAACTTTCACTAACCACCCCTGTACAAACCTCTCTACGCCTTTTACTTGTCAAAAGCGTCTGAGAAAAAAACGAAAGTGCTCGCTTAATAGCAATGTTATGCTGGAAAGGCGATAATTAATACTAGTAATTCATGCTAAGTTAGATCACGTACGCGCACGTCATTCGCTGTTTGAATCTTTGAATTGAACGACGGGCGACGAATCACAATCAATCGTTTGAAATAAGAATGTCCTTGCGCAGGAGTCGAAAGCTATGTTCGAGTATATTTTGCAAGACAATGATCGTAACGGACGATGTCCTGCGCATACCTTATTTGTATTTGTTCTTTGATGTGTTTAGTTTTATGGTGTTATTGTGGCAACTGTTACGTGGTAACTGTCTTTTGTCACTTAAATTCGTTTTGTGTGTCGAGTTACATTTCATTATGTATGGCGAGTTTATTGTACGTGACTAGTGGAAATAGTTTTTTTATTAATAAACGTATTTTACTGCGAACTTTGCACTCGACATGACTCGGATATACTTATGTGGCGGTTAACGAACTCGTTGAGAATACATAAGGAAAAAAGGTTTAATGACACATGGAAACCTGTCTTTTTGGAGGTACCTAAGATGAAAGCCAGGATCAAAAAACGACGGCACAACAACGGCAAAACAATACAATTTATAGCATGGTAACAAATCTTTCTTGCACATTCAAGGAGGAACCTTGGCTCCTAAGACACAGGCTTTTGGCCTAGTTTAGGAGGCATCAGTTCACCCTTTAATGTGACTCTATTGTACATTATATTTTTAATCCTGTGTACTTATGTATGTGTTCAAACTGTACAAATAAATTATTATTATTATTCAAATCAATCGTTTTGTCTCTACCTATTGCCTTGTCGTAGTACGAGTATATGTAAACCTTGCATGTATCTGTGCCTAAGGACAATCGAGACACGGCACCGTGATGAGCACAGAACTACAGACATTCACCTACTTACGTTCACAGCGTCCATAATATCCAACTTAATACCCATGTCCATTGCAAGTTATACAAGTTACATGTTCAAGCACCGGATTGTTGCAATGTTACTTTACATTACTATCTGAACTGAAGCATACGAGGCTGAAAAGCTCATATGCTTCAGACTTAGCTCTTAAGACTTTTTTAAAGTCTTTGATATCCAGTCTAAAAGAGCATAAAATTCAGAAAATTTTGCGCGCCATTTTTCTGCTCTCACTAACGCCCAATGTCTTGGGTCTTGGTTCTTTGACATAATACGTAATTAAGTTTTCATTATTTCAAATCTCTTTATACAAAATTAGTTAGCGAAACTCCGCAGATGTGATGGGTATATCTAAAATCTAATTTCTTTATTTATTTCTATATCTAAAATAATTATTCAATCTACAATAGCATTACTAACAAACTGGAATCCACCGGTACAGTTACAAATTTTACGCCAAAATTCATTTTAGTCAATGATGGTAGCTGAAGAAAATCGATTACTGTGTAAAGCAGAAAAGAGAACAAGTCACAGAGCGTGAACCCACAAAACGTTTTTGTAGCTGAATCTAGTCAAATTGGTCCGATAGGTATTAAAGCGTGTAAAATGTAAAATATTACTGGTCAAATGCAAAATCAGCCTGGCGAAAATGATAGTCATCATGGAAAAGGACCATAGAAAAAGGTTTTGCCTCTGATATGCGTACCTATCAGTGATGTCAAAACCTTTTTTTTTTTCTTGAGTCGTGCTTGGATTTGTAAAATTGCTAGAAGTGGATTAGTAATCAGGAAAGATACTGGATTCATACGTAACAAAATCAGGCTGTGAATCACTGTTCTGCTGAGCTTTATCGAAACCACGTGATTGTTCGCTGCTTTCTTCCACGTAATGGAACAATTACAATCCAATGACTTTCTTTTCCATCTAATTGAAGGACTCTTTGTTATGTTTTTTTATTATCTTTTAAAATACATTTTATGTAATCGTCCGCAGAAATTAGCCGTACTTTCTACAAGTTGCGCAACAAAAATTCGAGGTTAGTTTAAATAAAAATTGATCTTATACGTTTGCGAATGGCATAAAAGGCATAGCTATATATCTTAGTTACTTTTTATCAGTTATAGTTTGACACCTGTCAGATTTGAAGAAAGAAATAGCAAAGTTCCGCGCACAACTGTCCCGCCCGACATCTTTATTTGTTTGCGTGAATACTTAATATACAGTAGGTACATATAATGTATATCTAAAATAACTTAACATATCAGGTCAGGTTACTTTTACCATTTATTATTTGGCAATTCTTTAGATGTGGCATTTAATCTTCGTCTTTCTTAATTAAAATGAGCGATAAAATTATGAAACCATTATTTGCCAATATTACGCCAGGATTAATATAATCAAAGTCTAGTGTCTATTTAAGACACTAGTTTACACGTGGAACCTGAACTGCACTCAACTCCAACCTTCAAAGTTTATGCTAGCGTCAAAGGACAATTTTTTTCTGTATTGAGTCGTGTAACTTTATGTGGTATAACTTGCTTAATGTACAACCACTGCTAGCATAAAAAAACCATATGTTAGACTAGCAAACAAGCGGGTGTTTAACCTTATAATGATTTTCGCGATCACGTCGCAACAAACATGTTTGTGGACGATGGGCCCCACTATTCTACTCTATAACTCTGTAGCTCTACTAAGTCTAATAGATGGCACACTTAATAGCTCGAGTACAATATACCTACATACCATAATAGCTACATAGAATAATGATGAATTCACCCTAGATTGAGGCACATAGTGTCACACCAGAAGGTTCTGGTCAAGCATCTAGGGAGAGTTCATCATTATTTCTAAATATTATGGTATGTGCAGTGTTCTCAAGCTACTAACTGTACCATCTGCTATCTTAGTCATTGCTCGACTAACTACCGAGAACTGCATTGAACTACCACTTTTTTAGCCAGGAACCAATCTACGTTTTAACTTCAAATAATCCGATAATAATTATTTAAGCTTCTCAAGAAGGTCAAGGTACAAAGTAGTAGATGCCAAATTCGGTAATATCTCGCCTTGTCATCAATGACACGTTTGCGAAACAAAATGACAAATAGCCAACAGTTACGTCCACTTGTTTTATAACATTCGGTAACTTGAGAATAGCTCTTTAGTGTCCATCTTTAGTAGGCAGAATATTTTAGCAAAATAATGTTATGCTTGAAGAACATAAATGTCGCTTACCGCTAGCATTCCTGAGATACGACAAGACAACTGAATTAATATTCTAGTTAGATCATACTTGAGACTGTGTTTTTCCTTGAAACTTATTGAAGCTCAGTGTCAAGCCCCACAGGGCCGAAGCCTGCCGGGGCGGCGGGATTTTCCGAAAGGTTAACCGCTGCCCTGGAACAGAAAGGGCTAAGGACGGAACACGGGTGGGTTTTAGTCAGTAAAAGTCTGACACTCCCTTCCGCTCCACCCAGAGCGGGAGGGGTCATTAGATGATTTCCCATCCACAAAAAAAAAAAAAAAAAGCTCAGTGTCAATATGTGGTTATTATGTATATGTTTGGTTAAATTTGTTTTTAAAAACGTGGCAGTGGCGTCCAGAAATCATTCTCTGGTGTTTGACATTTTACAAGCTTTTATTTGTATGAGGTGAAATAAGAGAGCCTGAAGGGCCCTAGCACGCAAGAGCAGCAAGGCAGTGGCTGATTGAGGACGAACTCAAAGATGAGAAGAACACTTCAGTTGGCAGGAAATTAATATAGGCCGAATACATAAGTAGGTAAGCTTATAAGACTTCAAGTAGCATCCGGTAGTTAGACATAGACAAAATAATGATGAAGTTATGACCCAGACGGAGATGGCGGGATGATCTGGACTCCTTTAATAAAGATTGGTCCTTGGCAGCTCTGGTCAGAGAGAGGTGGAAGGAGGTTGGCGAGGCCTTTGCCCAGCAGTGGACATTATTGACTAATAATATAAAATGGCGAAGTTAAACATCCGACAAATAAGTTTCCTCCAACACCATCAGGTTATACTGAGCAATAGAAACTAAAACTAGAATCATTACTCCTATCAGCATGCATCTAAACAATTGATGATATAATTGAGGCCTATAAAGCTGCTTTTCACAGAATTATACCCTCTATTGCCAAACACTGAAAATATATTTTTGCTTGCGAATTTTCTTCATTGTAGCAGCATTGCGTACGCGCAGGCGCATCGGTACAACGTGGTCATTAACCCGGGCCACTGGCCGTAAATACACAATGCTAATTCAGCAAATTAGGAAGACAGTCTAAAGAAAAAGGAAAAAAGATGCTGTCGTTTATTGACATAAGCAGATGTAATTACAAAGGATATACACGCCAGAAAGAAATGAAAATAACATTTAGAGTGCGTAGAGGTACAGAGGATTTTTGAGATGAAAAAGGGTAAATACATTGTAAATAGGTGCATCAAAAGGAATTCAGCGGGGCCATTACGTAACACACTAACTGGTGCAATGGCTTTTATTTGACAGTTCAGCAACATTCATTGCGTTATTTACGTTATTGAGCAGAATTTTTTTTTGAACATATGAAGCAATGGACTAGAAATAACCTTCAAAATTGGTCAGATTGTGACTGATCGTGTGTTACGCAATTAGGGTGCAGGAGCTGAAAACTTTAGTAAATTTTGTTAGGACATTGATGTAACTGACTAAACATGCTCATTATTCTGAAACAACATAATCTCCGAATTATGACGCTCAGTCATATTAATCAATCTTTTGTGCAAGCCACACATAGTTTCAGCGTTGTTTATATCACACAATACATGTTTATTAGAAGCATTACTGTTACATTATTCATTGTAAATGTTTTATTTTGTTGTTTGCACCAGTCTGCGTTGTGGTGCGTCTGCGCAGACATCCGGCGAGAGGCAATTTGATGCTCGATTGCGCTGATCACTTCGCTGATAGATTGGTCCTTTGATGTTCATATTTCATGATATAACTGCAGTTCATTAACAGATAAGCAGAGGTTTTTGATCCCTTGTTATGTAGGTGTAGTAAGTAAGGGCAAATTTATACTTAAAACATTTTGGTTTTTTGGTACGGTTTGTTATGCATATTGCGTTTTTATTGGTATAGGGAGCTTAAAAGTAGATCTCAGCTGTTGTGATTTCGTAATAGCTCGCCTTCAGCGCTTATTTCTAAATTAAGGGTCAACCATCATTATTTATTTATATTTATATACCTACTTATTGTTCACCACAAAAATTGTGCAAATATTATAATACTTAACATTATATTTTTGGATAACCAAAAACTGGCTTAAAATATCTTTTTGGGGCCTGAGACGATAAAATATTTTGTTCAAACTGTCCTGCAGTTTGGCTGAAGATCTGTGTATTCCCATCTGTGTACTCTTTTGTTGAAATAAATAAATTAAAAAAAAAAAAAAAAAGTTCCTGAGGACCCTTTTTACAAGACAAATTAAATACATCGTCGTTTTATCCTGAACAATACAATAACGATGTTATAATTATCTAATACTAGCTGATCCGGCAAACGTTGTTTTGCCATTTAAATTATTTCTAGCTGCCCGGCGCTACTTCGTTCGCGTGGTGTCCTACCCCCTACCCTACTCCTACACTACTGCTACCCTACTTCTACCCTACTCCTAACCTACTCTTACCCTACTCCTACTAGGGTAGGAGTAGGGTAAGAGTAGGTTAGGAGTAGGCTCCTAACCAACTCCTACCCTACTCCTGTTTCCATATTTTCTGACCGTTTAAACCTTCCCTGAACTATGACAAACATTTCAAAACCAAAATCAGCTAAATCGGCCCAGCCGTTCTCGAGGTTTAGGGAGACAAACGAACAGCAACCGAATGATACTACAATGACTACTAGATAATATGCAAATTGATGCATACCATGTCAGTCCATGTCATTCTAGCTATCTAATCGAATTTGTCTGCAACAGCTCCGCACATAATTAAGTATCAATAATAAATTATATCTCAGTACGGTGAGTTCCAATAGCAAAGAGAATTACGTTTGGAGAATTGATTTATATTTCGAATTAATTAAATTTGTAATTACATAATGAAATCGTGCGTCTTCGATCTTCTATCTTAATAAACTTTCTTAAATGATAAATCACTTGTTGATTGACTGGGCCTCTAATTAACATAGGGAAAAGTATACGGATGTCCTAATTACGACGTGATTATGAACAAAACTGCAAGGTATACTAATAACATAAGGCTTATATCTAGCTAATTCATTCTTCATTCTTTCAATGTTATGAGTTTTAGACAGTCTTAACCAATGTATAAAAATAACATTATTATGAACTGCCTCATCGGTCTAGTCATCTAGTGGTCTAATTTGTATGTGTATATTTTGTCTTTTTAGGGTTCCGTACCTCAGAAGGAAAACGTAACCCTTATAAGATCACTTCGTAGTCCGTCTGTCAAGACCTTTTTTCTCAGGAACGCGTAGAGTTATCAAGTTGAAATTAATATCAAATACTCAGTCAGGGCTGCAATCCCTTGAAGCAGTGAAAAACCCAAAGTTCTAAGTAAACGCAATCAAAAGATACGGGCGTTTATGTTCCGTTTCAGCCGCATATTTTGACACTCGCAAGGGAATCAAAACCTATAGGGTTCTTCCCCGTTGACCTAGAATCATGAAATTTGGCAAGACGCAATATCATGTAGCACAAGTAAAAGAAAAACCCGAAAACCGTAAATAATGGTATGATTGTTGCTCGGGTACCTGTCCTACTGTAATAATAGGTTCGACTCCCTGCAAACGTGAGTTTAGTACTTATCTGACAGTTTGTGAATACGTGTATATTAATAGGTTCAACTCGGCAAATGTGAGTTTTTTGTACGGAACCCTCGGTGCGCGAGTCCGACTCGCACTTGACCGGTTTTTTTATCGTAGGTAATGTGCGTTTTGTTTGTGCAGAATAAACAATTTTACTTTCTTTCTGTCTTTTTTTCTTCAAGCGCTACTGCTGAGCATGAGTTCTTGGCCTCTTGGGTTCGATTCCCAGGTTGGGCAAAGTGTTATTGGATTTTTCTATCTGAAATTTCACAGTAGCAAGCAGCCCGGATTCTACATTTGCGCCCAGTTGATGTCAACAAACTCGCCCCCTATTACATGAGACTTAAACTTGGCTGGCAAAATGTGGGTGTACTATATGGCACACCTCTGCCCAACACTTCGGGGAAACAAAGCGTGATGTTATGTTATGTAGGAACTAGTATTTTCAGTTTACTGTTATGTTAAGAGCTGCCCTTGAAGCGACCCACACCGGCTGGTACCGTTCAAGAATTCAAGATTTCTTATATTTTCCGACAGAATCGTACACACTCAGAAGGAATGACAAAAACCGGCGTTTTTACGTTACCTACTTAATTTTTATTCATTCATAAAAGTTATGGTATTCCGACTCGCACTTGGCCGTTTTTTTTAAATAATTGGATCAATACTTCCACAGATTACCTCTTCAAACCAAAATTTGTTTTACCTCTTTATAAAGATGACTTTAACAGACGAATTATTTAATTAAGTCATACACGAAGAAATTACGTTTGCTACAATAGCGTGACAAACGTCCCTTATACCTACTTAATATGCCTTCAATCAATCAAAGATTGTTTACATAATTTTTCACAATTACCCTGTAAATAGCACCTTTTTGTACGTTTTACTTCCTGGCCAACAGCGGAAGAGCCGTGATAACGGATCGCGTAGAACAATCAAATAATTAATAGGCCAAGGATGGTTTGATTTCATACATGTTCGCCATGCATTGACGGACACGCAAATAGATTATTATAATTAGCACCAGCAATCTTATTATGATGTGCTAATTATAATCCAAATGAGCGTGATAAACAACTTCAGAGCATTAGAACTACTTTTCTGAATCTAAGAGGAACAGCATAATCAGGTTATAATGTTCCCACTGCTGGGACACGGGCTTCCTCTCTGTGAGAGGGAGTGGGCCTTAATCCATCTCGTGGGCCCTGGGTGGGTTGGTGGATGCCACATGTTTTCGCATTTTCGGTTATAGGTTATGCCGGTTTCCTCAAGATATTTCCATCACCGTTTTGGGAGTAATGGTGATGACTAAAACTCGTAGGTCGCAGCCGTTGTCGCTGGCCCACCAATGCTCTCGAGGAAAAGTGCAGTTCTAGATTAAATGAAGTGGAAAAGCTGAAAGGAACCAGGACCTGGCTGAAGCAGAACTAACATAAGATTAAGACTTTTACTAACAACTTGGATCTTGTAATTTGATCAAAAATAAAATATTTATTTATTTGAACCAGATTTGGACTAAAATGTGGAATACAGCCCTAAGAAAAAATAAGGGAACATGCTTACCTAATACCTACACTTTTAAAAGCTTGAAGATATTAAAATTAAAACCAATGCAACCTCTTTCTCTTCAAGTGGAAGATAACCAGCACCTGATAAGACAACAAGAATGCGTAATTTTTTGCAAGCGTAACATGTTTACAGCCGCATTTAAAAGCAACTTTCAGTTTTAGGTAGTTCGCCCTAAGCTGGCTGGAAAGTCCACTTTAACAGTAAACCTGGCAGTATCTGCACTTTTCTCAGATCTTTGTCTCTTATGTTCCTTAAATAATGAATCTCAAACTTTTGGTTTGAACGAATGAACGAATCTCTTTTGCAAGCAAGGTAATTTCTGCCAATCCAACTGCAAAAGATTCTGATTTTTGAGGGCATTGCCTCGAAGGCTTCAGTCTTTTCAAATTAGCAAAAACACTATAGGTAATGGCGCGAAACAAAGGCGACACAGATAAAATTGCAGAATTTCCAAAGTTCATTGTCACTGGCAGCCATGCGTGAATGATACCAAGCTATTATGTTGAACTCAAACTCAAACTCAAATCATTTAATTCAACTAAACCAATTACAGGCACTTTTGAATTGTCAAAGGGTCGGTCAGTCAGAAAGATGAAGCTAGTTGCCCATTCCAAAGCGTAGGTACCTATGGAGAAGAACGGGCAAGAAACTCCATGGACACAAAATCATCAAAATCATTTAAATCATAAAATTCTTACAAAATATTTGATTACATCATTCGTGTTGAAATTAACCATGTGAGAACGATGTAGAAAAGACGTGCACGTTAAAAGCGTCCGTTATAGAAAACATAAAAACAATTCAGAAATTAAAAATTACAATAAGCCGTGGCAGCTAAGAGATGACCAGTCCCTAAAAGTTGATAGGGAGGATGTAAGTGCAACTTAGGCAAAACTGATTGGTCCTTCGTAATTTTTATTTCAAGCATGGTGATTAATGCCCATGTCTTCTCTGAATGAGAAGAGGCCTTTGTCCTGCTTAGAGACAATAGGTTGGAATTATTATTATACCAACTCCATGTACAAAACGGGTAGGTATCTACATAAATCTGGCGGTATTGTCTACCAGCTGTTAACCTTCGACCTTTTTCAATGAAAATTACCAATATGGAACTAACGAACCTTCGTTATGTATTACTTACGTATTTTAGTGCGTTTAAATCATGTTTTGTACAGATATCGTTGAAGCTCACAGCTGGTTATCTCGTTACAAACTAGCACGGATATAGTCATTCAGTCATGTGCTAAATCTCAACGATTAATCTGTATCCGCTTTATGGGTCGCCGCCCACACATCGTCAAATGTCGTCAATAGTGAAAGGACAATGATAAAACCTTTATTAGCATTTATATCAAATAGGTTTCCAAAAATTCAAAACTTGTAGGAAACCTTTTCAAATAGGTACTTAGCTCTATTTATGTTCTGTACGCTAATTAGTAAACGAGTACAACTTATATGTAATAATTTCCGTTAGAACTTCCCAATAACAATATTTTTACAAATAGGTAAGAACCTATACACGTGACGACGGGATCAGTGGTGGCCAAGTGGTATCATCCCCGACTTAGACGTCGACGAGTTGTACGTCGTGAGGTGCGAACCCAGCCAGGCACTATACTATACTTTGTGAATTTAATTTCATCACCACTGCTCTCAAAACGCTGAAACAAAACGTATTGAGGCAACTGGCATGTTCTAAAACCAAAAAATTCGTAGACATGTGACATTTACCAACCTGCACTGGACCTGTGTGGTGGATTACGGCCCGCTCCCTCTCGAAGAGAGGAGACCTGTGTCCCAGCAGTGGGAACAATATAAGTAGGCTGATTAAGATGCTATGTAGGAAACCTTTACAAATAGGTAGCTCTATTTATGTACAGTTCGCTAATTAGTAGGTACCTAAACGAGTAGGCTCAATAACACTAATTTTACAAATATCCTTTATCCTTTTACCTTCCCTAGGTATAAAATGTATTAATAGGTAATGAACTACGGATGATCTCATCCCAATAGTTACATCACCATACTACATAAGATTGCTTTTCTTTTTGCAATAAGCAAAAATGACAAAGCAGCCGTCCGTTGTTGCGCCATCTTCTTTCCGAAGTTCATTCATCTTTTCCGTTGTGATTGACTACCCACAGAATGTTTCTACAGTTAGTTTAATTACTTATAGCAGTCCGCTTTTCTTTATATTAGGTATCGTGATGCGTTGCTAATATTGTTAATGGCACATTACAGCTACAAATAACGGATTGAAGGCAATTTAGATAACCGATATAACAAGATTGGTTTCGTAAGATCTCTTCAGATTTTCCTACGATGACTCTACGAGATTGCAGTTCAGAAATCGATACATGTTAGAACTGTCTACAAGTTTTGGTCCATTTTCCTTGCGAAGTAATAAGATGATGCGTAACTTTGCCTTTAATGTTTTGTAAGGCTGGTTGTATAGTGTTCGACAGACGGTCAGCGCTGAGTACCGATTTATATGGACTTGCGCTCGCTGTCTGTCGGTGCTACAATACACATCAATTTATCGTCAGCGTCTTGGTACGCGAAACCGACGGTACGCCCCTGACGTCAGCCTAACACTAAATACTCTTTGATCCAGCCTAAGATCCGTAACTTGTATCGAATGCTCTCGACCAAACCATGGCCGACTTGCTGGAGTGTGCAGTGTCCCTACACCTGCACTTTAAAGGACATAAAAGCGCCACTTATGCCGCGATTAACGTGGATACGTAACTGAGCCCAAGTAATGTCAAATGTCGTCTTATTCATTTAATAGATATATTATGTAAACACTACCCCATGCAGATCAGTAGTGAAGGACCTGTCATTGATGTTAACTGTAAATCACCACGAATGGCAAGAAACAGTTAAAAGTGAGGCGGTGCCTGCCCGAGAGGCTTGGTGTGGTGACGAGTCAGCCTAATGATATAATCAGCTTAAATACGGGATCAACTGAATTCTATACGTACCATCGACATAAAAAAAGAAGAAATCCACAACTTTATGATGATCGTTTCTTCATACAACATCGTGCCGATCACACTAGTGCGAATTACACTAGTATAAATCGACGCCATTGTTCCCAATACGTTGGATAGTGTAACATCATGATTGTGCCGGCAACCGTCGCTAATCAGGAATGCACCGTGACTGCGTCTTGAGACATAATAACGTAGGCACGTAGAAATCGGCATCCAAGTAATCACTAGTCAACCTTGGCGGACTAGCAGAAATCAATTGTTTTTACTTTTTTAGCAACACTTGTTTACGGAGTACCTACTGTTATTAAGATGCCAGCATGCTTATCATACCTACCTAATAGTTTGTTAAGTACAATAAACATAGGTTATTAGTCATCATTAGGTAGATAATTACAGAACATGAGTAATTGGTAAAATATTTTATGAATATTAGGTATCCATTGTGATCATGACTGACCTAAATGCTCAACTCGACAAGTGCAGTAGGTAGCTATACTCGTGATAATAGTTGGCTTAGATTCTTTTTCTAGCATGCAATATACTTCTACTATAATACTTCTCAATTGCTTCTTTTTGGATTAAGGTGCAGTAACTTACTCGTATTTATGATGCACGTCGAAAGCCCTTGACTTACACTCTGGCTCTACTCTGTATGTAAAAACTTAATCAAATTAAAATCTGTGAAATTCATATTTCACGGATCAGTCAAGCAAGCAAAGGTCAGCCGAAGAAAATGAACGAAAACACAATCACATGAATCGTTGCTCGAAAATTCTAGGCCGTGAAAATTCGTATTTTTCGTACGAGTCTTCTCTTCAGTTGAGATTAAGGTTAGAAAATGTACCCGAGAAAGCTCTTCCCAAAGGCCTAGTTTGTTTGAGAACCATGCTTGGATAAGGTAAACTACAAACCATATTTGAAATATTATTTGGGAAAGTCAGGTGTGCGTTGTGTTCCACGCGCGCCTCAAAGAGATGTCAGCAGAGGACGGGGCCCCACAGGGCCGAAGCCTGCCGGGGCGGCGGGATTTTCCGAAAGGTTAACCGCTGCCCTGGAACAGAAAGGGCTAAGGACGGAACACGGGTGGGTTTTAGTCAGTAAAAGTCTGACACTCCCTTCCGCTCCACCCAGAGCGGGAGGGGTCATTTGATGATTTCCCATCCACAAAAAAAAAAAAAAAAAAAAAAAAAAGGTGTCCCTAAGGAATTACGAAGTTTCGTGGAACTAAGAAGGGCAATAAGAAAATTCTAAAAAACACTAGGAAGTTAAAGTTCTAATTATTTTCTTAGCTCATTGTGATAATGCGAAAACTAGGCACGTACAAGTAAAATTCCTCAGAACAAGTTTTGGTTAGGAAGACCTGAGACGACAAATGACATTGAAATTCGACGATTTATTAAGCAGGTTACCGCTATCATTCAAACACCAAATCTTGTAATAATTACGTAGGTATTGTAATGTTTTAACAAATAGCTTTATAAACAAGGGTAAGGTCGTCGGCGGGTCTGTTACACAAGTGTTATTGAGGTCGCTTTCTCATTGTCTCCTTGGTAAGCCCCCGCAGGCTAACGCTGATAATGCCTGTTGCCCACATGTGCTCTAATTGTAGTCGTTGTAATCCAATGTTACATCTACAACTGATTGTGTATCTCTGTTTGGATGGGCAAGGTATACGTGAAGATTGTAAAGGTAGAAGCCTACAATTAGATGTAGTAGGTACTGTAGTGATGTAGTCCTTTGCAATGCCAAAAAAATGTTTAGCACGTCGGTCAAAAACAGGCGCTTTTTGCAAGTTAAGTCAACCTAATTTTTGTGTCGAGGTTGACCACAGATCTTCATAACCAATTATTGTTATAATCATTATAGCAAAGCTTAATGGATACTTTCAAAGGTATTGTTAAAGAAGGATTTTAGTAAACTGACTTTGAATTTAGGTATCTGTAATTGCCATGGCAAAAAAAGTTTATCTTGCATAGAGGTTTTTAAACATTCGCGTTTCACGAATCATAAATTCATAAAATCTACACCTAGCTCATTTCAATGCAAGATTTTCAAGTGCAGTTTCATCTTCGTGTTTTGTAAAAGCAACACGTAACGATGGTGAATTCCCGCGACTCTTGTTGGTCTGTCTGCTTGTCTATCAAGTATAAACCTCTACCAAACATGGTTGTAAGCCACGTGCGTAGGAAGTAAAAGACTGTTCATCCAAATATGTAACAGCAAGGTCTTCGAGGTCGTCGACCAGCGTCATTGTTTTGGTGAAACTTTAAAGGACCCTAATTGATGTTTTAGGAACTGTCAAGAATAACTAACTTCTAATTACATGTTGTTATTGACGCAATTTTGTGAAGATGTTTTTGGGAGTGTATAGTTTTGTGTTCTCAACGAATTTTATTTAGGTAACGGGTCTTTCGAGATTCATGCTGTGATTAACATCGATTTAGGGTCTAAGACCGTTAAAGCGTAGGCGGTAAAGTTTAAGGAACTAAACATACAGCTAATCATCTGAGTTTTAAGACTTTTGATCTTCATTAAACTTTAGGGCAACTCATCTGCTTGAAACGACGATAGTGATGCAGTTTCTTTTTTCTAATTTATTTTACCGTACGTACCTAATCTACATCCAACTACTCGTATATATGTAATTGCGTTTCGAAATTCGCGTCACTTTCATCGAAATATTACCGCGCGTAGTTACGAATCATTTGCGCAACAACTTTAAGTTTATTAACTTAAAAAATCAAAAATAGTCGCGACACCTTGATAAAACATGTTGGTGAGTCAGCCTTCCGCAGCGTCCAGACAGAAAGGCCAAATAAACGAGTAAACTTGCTGAACCACTCGCTCGCCTAGCGAGTAGCGAGTCGCGACCATTTTCCGCAACACGATGAGTCATCGAGGAATTTCTCTGATTGCTACCGAGAATAACATTGCTGCAGAGCCTCTCGATACACACCTGTGTTGCATGTGGGTAGGATATGTATTTTTTGTGAACCTTTTCCTGGATATGAAAGGCTCTAAGGCTCTAAAGGACGCAGCCATCTTTGGAATAGAATAGGCACGAATTGATGTTGACACCGCTATCGAAGTGATACATGGAGCTAGACATGTGTCATCCAACCCGCACTGAGCCCGCGTGGTAGATTCCGGCCTACTCCCTCTCACAGAGGGGAGCCCTGTGTTCCAGCTGTGGGAACATTATAAGCTGATTATGATTAGAGCTAGCATCTAAAAATGAGTTGGCGTACAACATGCTGCGAGTTCGCGATGGTAACGAGTGATTACTCGCTGGTATGCGTATGTACCAAACGTAAAGTACGGCTTTGTAGAACGTCAACGCCGTTACACTGTCTGTCATAACTACTGTGACAAACTATCTAAAACTCCATAATGCCATATCCACAGGGTCAACCTTTTTTTCTGCTCTACTAGGTACAGTGAGCCTACGAGTATAAGAACATAAAAAGGAGCTTTTCGAAACTCTGACTGCCTCGTGTGTCTACTGGTCGCAAGCACTACTGCTGAGCATGAAGTCTTGGGTTTGATTCCTGGTTCGGGCAGAGTGTTATTTGGTTACCTGGAATTTCTCAAGCAGCCCGGAGTCTGAATTTATGGCAATAGGCCCCTTGAACGTCCACATATTGAAACTATGTCTTGATCAATAATATTGTAGTCTGTGGTCTTGATAAGCATGATATATTATGTTTTAGTACAGTTGCTGGCCGCAGCCGAGATCGCCGCGAGATTTTGCACCTGTGGGTTGCGTTGCGTTTGCGCGCTTGTTGTTTTGCAAGCAACAGGATAATATCCGACCGGCTGGCGGGAGCTCACGTAAACATTGCCGCTCGCGCAACAAAACATAGGTGATAAATAAAAGTTGCAGGATTTTCCTTTACATCAAAATAGAGGAAATAACTCTAGGGAAAACCAAGGCATGGAACCACAGTAATATTATAAAGGCGAAAGTTTGTGAGCGAGCGTGTGTGTTTTGTATGTTTGTTACTTCTTCACGCTCAAACAGCTGGACCAATTACACACACCATCCATCCATTCAATCCAATGGTCCATTTGCTGGACCATTTGCTACATCACATCGATGACATTTGGTATTTGTAGCTGACACCCTGGATTAATACAGATACTTTTTGTCCCGATATTCCCACGGGATCGAAACTTAAGCGGATGAAACCGCGGGGCGCAGCTAGTAAATATGTTTTAGTAAATAGTACACATAAAATTAAGTATGGTTCATGTCATAGACAATCCACAATACATAATGATCTCTCCACACAATAGAACAAAGGTACCATGACTAGCAGGACTGTCTTTTAATGTGTGTTCAGTAATTTATATATCATAAATTCATAATACAGTTCACTCCTGGAGAAAACAAAAACAATACTTGTATTTCTAACTAATATGACATTAAGGGCCGGTTTTTTGATCTGTAGTTAAACTCAACAAATTGTTAGAAACATTACCTAAGTAATGATTAAATTTTTGCAAAATGTGATAAATATAATAGTAATAAGTATACTATCATTGCTTAAGGTCAAATAATTAAGTATTAGTTAAAAAAATAACCACTAAATGAATTAAAAATTGTCCAAAAACACATTTTGCTAAAATTTTACCATTACCTAGTTACTATTTTTAAGAATTGGTTGAGTTAACTACAGAAAAGAAATCGGCCCTATGGGGTTTATTCATAAATGTTGCTTAAAGTTAAGTACTGATTAGCGACTATTTAACGCATTGAAGGACACTGCAGGAGACACAATAGAAGTTTTATTGTTATTACGTCGAGGGGCATTAAGTGTCCCGCAAAGGATTAACCATACATTTATTTTAGACCTTTAAATGTCACTTAACTTTAACCATTGTTTGTAAATAAACCTCTTACTAATGTTTAAACATCTTATAACTTTAAGCAATGTTTATAAATAAAGGGATAAGTTGTTCCAAAAGATCTGGTACCATCCTCAGCCATTAGAGAAGTTACAATTGAAGTTTTAGCTTTAATATAATCAAATATTTGCAAGTTTTGTTGTAGATAAATTAACTAGCTAATTCTTCTAAGCACAGCAGACCTTGCCAATTAGCCTGGTTGTGTGTTTAAAAGGAATATGAAAGATGTTTCTGACATATCTTATTGATTATTGGTAGTTTCCTGCTTATTCTTCTCCATACGAAAGCTACCCTTTGGAAGTGGCGACTAGAATCAATTCTATTTTAATGTAATTTAAGACATTCAAAAGTGTCTTTTATGTGCCTGTTTGAAATAAATGATTTGACTTCGACTTTTCCATGTATGTTTCTACTGTATATAAACAGCAGCAAGATGTTTTCATTTGAACTACACATATTAATTAGAATTAATTACATAATAGGTGGTTATTACTTAATATGATTACATAGAAGGTTGCAGGTACTTAAGTTAATATATTTAATTGTATCAGGAAGTACTTATAACAAGGTTTTGATAATTTAGGCATGATACCTACTGATGATAAAGATCATTAGTACAAACCATGCCTGATCTTACATAAGTTTCATTTACTTGCGCTTTACTTCTTGATAATTACAATATTAATTTATTGTAATTTTTAAGAAATAGCTAAGTAAAGTAAAACCAGCTAACTGGAGTGCTACATTACTATAAAATAATCCAATGTTATAAATATTGTTTTATTCAACTTTAATCGCCCATTATTCACTTGTAATTTCAGTCTTTAGTACCTATTCTTAATCTTACACAATTATTTTTATTACTTCTTCAGTCTCTTCCTAACTTTTCTATCTCGATGGATAGGCTTGTAATTTGTTTCTACAACACTTGTTATAACTTCGCTCGTCATAGCTTCATAAATACGTAGCTTCAAATGAATAAAATAATCATGTTATTTATTTAGGTAAGTAGATAAAACAGAATAAAGTTGTTACCAACTGTTGCAAACTACAATTATAGCATGTATTTATGTTAATAAAACCATTGCAAAACTTAGTTACTAAGAAAACATGAACATACTACAGTATCAAAAAGTTTAAACAATGCAAACTTACCTTGGACGTCAATACGCGAAGCACCACGAAAACTAAACTAAAACGTTTTTAAACATGCTTAAACTCAGAACTAATACCATTAACTATAGTTTTTAGTTATTTCATGAGTTCTTTAATAAAACTTGAACAATAAGCACACATCAACACTTGCGCGATTGTAAAAAATACACAATCACAAACAAACAAAAAAAAAAATGCAATAAACGTCAACAAGGACAGAAATTCAAATCTTGGAACATTTTATGCACAATAATATTGTTGTGAATATGCAAAATCATTAATGAAACCATTATGTTTACCGATTAATCATTTTTTTTTGCCGTAAATTGACGTTCTTTCCACAATGTTGTTTTAGTTAATTTATTCCGATATTATCTATATTATTGATAATTTTTCTAAATAAATTAGAATTTATGTTCTGAACGCACCACTGAGGTGCGTTTTCGAAAGATGCTAATGCATGCAATAAGCTAAGAAAATGAAGATACTTATTGAATTAGAATTACATTGCAGCATGTTTTCACGAAAAATATGTAAAAATTTTAGGTTGTACAGAAAATATGTTTTTCAACTAGTAAATTGTTACATTTACACCCATAATTATCGTTATCATTCAGAAACTTGGTTTGTCTCATGTTTGTCTATACGTATTGAATGTCTTTAGTGTCACTGTCAAAAAGTTTTTATAATTATATTTTCAAACAGTTGCTATGACAACAATAAATGTAAATAAGCGGACTATGGAAGACTGAAAGATTCAAGAACCAAATCAATTATTATATTTAATGCGAAACATGGGAAGCATGACTCGTTGGTTAGACGTAGAAGTAGGAACAGATGACATAGATTTGAATACTTTGCCTCAAAACTTGGCGTTACTGGACTTACAGAATGATAACGAGTTCAAACTCCTTATTGGTGACTTCGGACGAGGAGAGGAAGGACCTAAGTTGAAGGTAATTCAAATACGTCTATAATAGTTACATATTCCAACTTAGAACTTAGGCCAAGCCCAGATGCTGGGCCATGAACCAATGTAAATAAAAACAATAAAAAAAGTGTTACAATTGCTTGTAAATCACTCTTCTTCCTTGCACATATTTTTCTTACTCACGTACTTTCTGAGTTAACAACAAACAAATATAAACTTTTTGCTAAATACCAGCCAGTGACTTCTTGAAAAATAATAAAATAACATCTTGCATCCATTTGCAGGTGTTTAAAGGAGCTATGCAGATATCAGACACTGTACTACCAGACCTACCTCTGGGGGTAGTAGGCTTCTACATTAATGAGACGGTACCTCGGTCTGTCCCTATTGTGGCCGTAGCATACAGCTCTTGTGTGTTCATGTATCGGAACTTAAAGTTGTTCTATAAGTACTACCTACCATCTACTGAGCTTAGTATGTGTGAGATGGAGGTTTGGAAACAGGTTGGTATTTTTGTTATTATAGTATACTTCTTTGGAACTCTCAATAATGGTGGCTGACACAGGTAACTTGTAAGCTAAAACAACCTTAACTTGTAGCAGGTTAATTAACAGTAATAGTTTCACAGTGGTAACGGCCGCTAATTACGAGTTGAAGGATGTAGATATGAACCCAGACAGGCACTTTACTTATTGTAAAATTATTTCATCACCTGTGCTGCTTGTGAGGAAATAATGTTCTAAAACCATCTATCAACCCGCATGGTGCATTACAGCCCACTCCCTCTCACAGATTTGAGACAAGAGTAAACATAATAATAATCTTGTCTTAAAATGACAGCCAGTTTGGCACTAAATGATTTTTACGTTGATTTGTACTTTAAAAGATTTTCTAGTTTTTCTACAAAAACTTTTACTCCCACTGCCAAATATTTTGCTGGAAAGTTAGATATAGCCTAGTTACATATATTTACATACAAATTTTTGCATGCCAAATGGCACAGGATGAAAATTATGTTATAACAACTTAGAACACCATATACCTACATACTATGCCAAATAATCATATTCTATTCCATTTTTAAAGCTTAAAAATGTGGCGTTCAGAGTTTACCCTGAACTGATTCTATTTATGGAATACTAAAACAGGATGTATTTTAATATTTCCAGTTAACAAACCCAATCAACCATAACATGGATGCAATAAAACCGCTCATGAACAGCCTCATAGCAATTCCACATGAAACTCTAACACCGGAGTCACAGTATATCATAACACTAACACCAGAACAGCAGTTAGAATACCTGGAGACTAACACAGAGTTACCGAGCAAAAATAATGCAGAGATTGTATGCATTAGCACTCTGAAGATGCATTCCATTGATAAGTGTTCTGTAAGCTGTGTTGTAATCGCTACAGAGGATGGAGATGTGATTTTATTGGATCCGCAGACTTTTAGTCAGTTATCTCAGGTCAGTATTAATGTGACTTGTTACATAAGTAAATTTCACGAAGCCAGGCGCGCTTTACTTGTGGTCATCAAGTGTACAAACAGACTGTGAAATAGTGTGTAAGCGCAGGAGCTCTCGGTACCGTCCGAGACAATGGTAAAGTCGGAAGTGTGTGTGCGTGCGTGTGTGTGCGTGCGTGTGTGTGTGGTTACGACGCTACTCTTCTTCACGCACACATTCACAGCGTGTTTGTAAACTTGGTTAACACAATACCTAATTATTTAATGGGTAGAGAAAAAGGATTACCTAAGAGAAAAGTTGATGATAAAGTTTATCCAGGTAAAAAGAGTTGACATTAGTTGGACAACTACAAACCTAAGACAATTTACAGAAGCACCGTTAAAGTATCTACATATATTGTTCAACAGCTTGATTGAGGCCTTCCCCATAAAATACAGTTTGTATGACATCTATCCAACTCCCGCTTTGCAAGGCGATAATACAACAATTGTGTAAAACAAGTGGTTTTATGGATAATTATTATGTTTGATTTGTCCAGGCCAAAATATGTGGGGTAAAGAAAACGCCATATCAAATGATAACAACTGGACTGTATACTGTTGACTACCGAATAACTATAGCTACAAGGTGTGACTTATTGCTATTCAAATTTTGAAGGCACCTTACAAACACTGCTTTTATCTCACATCTACAGGGTGTCCCGAAACTCAACGATAACCTGGTACCGGGCGAGAGACCAAGGTATACCAGTTATGAAAAAAATAAGAAATAAAATCCAATTTTTGTTCCAACATGGAGTGTCAAAGTTAACTGACAATAATTTTGTAAACCATAACTCGTCAAAACTTAATTTATTTTACTTAGTTAACAATGTTTATTACTGTGATTTGTGGATGCGATAGCACTGTTATTTGAGAATACATTATTAAAAAAATCACTGTAAAATTATAAAAAAATGTTACTACAGTACTTAAAAATGCGACCAAGGCTGTAAAATTTTCAACTTTTTCAAAAAATGTCTATTATCGCTTGACTAAGTGACATGGATTTTTTTTCTTTTGTTTTTTATACCTTGGGCTCTCGCCCGGTACCAGGTTATCGTTGAGTTTCGGGACACCCTGTATGCACAATGTTTGGCACTTCTGTATTAAAATTTTATTTATATTTCAAATTCAACTTTATTTCAATGTAAAGTAAGTTGATTTCAGAGTGACTAGCACTATTGAAAAAGTTATAAAAACACTTTAAGCTGCAGCGAAAACTGAACTTTATTGTGTAGTAATTAAAATAGTTTTTCCATAAACTCATATTTGTTTACATTTTTGGCGAATATATCGCAAATTCAGATTAGATTATGTAGTGCATTGCTATAAATGGCTTAGTCATAGAATATCGGAAGCAATGGAGATCTAGGGTTTTGTTAAACTAGGAAAATAACATAGCATCTCGCCTGTGATCTCGAAGGGTTACGCAGAGGTGTACCTATAGTACACCCATATTTCACCAGTTATGTTTAAGTCCCATGTAATAGGGTGCTCCGAATCCAGATGGTGGGGTGCTACTGAGAAATTTCTGATGAAAATCCCATGAACACTTTGCCCAACCTGGGAATCATACCCAGAAACTAGGAAAATGTAAATAATATAATAAAATCCTAGGCTATCACCTCGCTGACTTGACTGCCACATATGTTTACCACAGCAGGTGTTAGTCTCGTGCTTGATGCTCGGGAAGAAGTATTGCATGGCTTCAAACTTATTTTAAAATTCGTGTTCTTCCTTTTCAGAGAGAAGTCAGTATGCGTGCTAAAAAGAGATTGGCCTGAGGGTCGGTTACTGTTCAACACTGACGATCACATCATCGCTATTGAGGTGGTAACTGCTGACAACAGTGTCATGGTCATATGTGCTGACCACACCATGGCCTGTTATAGTAAAAAGGTGGGTTACTCAGAAATACACAGAAACTCACGCTCTTCTTCCGAAGGGGTCGGCAAAAACTACAAAACTCACGCTCTTCTTCCGAAGGGGTCGGCAAAAACTACAAAACTCACGCTCTTCTTCCGAAGGGCTCGGCACAAACTACAAAACTCACGCTCTTCTTCCGAAGGGCTCGGCACAAACTACAAAACTCACGCTCTTCTTCCGAAGGGCTCGGCACAAACTACAAAACTCACGCTCTTCTTCCGAAGGGTTCGGCACAAACTACAAAACTCACGCTCTTCTTCCGAAGGGTTCGGCACAAACTACAAAACTCACGCTCTTCTTCCGAAGGGGTCGGCACAAACTACAAAATTCACGCTCTTCTTCCGAAGGGGTCGGCACAAACTACAAAACTCACGCTCTTCTTCCGAAGGGGTCGGCACAAACTACAAAACTCACGCTCTTCTTCCGAAGGGTTCGGCACAAACTACAAAACTCACGCTCTTCTTCCGAAGGGTTCGGCACAAACTACAAAACTCACGCTCTTCTTCCGAAGGGGTCGGCACAAACTACAAAACTCACGCTCTTCTTCCGAAGGGGTCGGCACAAAAGACAAAACTCACGCTCTTCTTCCGAAGGGGTCGGCACAAACTACAAAACTCACGCTCTTCTTCCGAAGGGGTCGGACAAACTACAAAACGCCACCTGCTGTGCTCTTACGTACTCCTTTTGCTTCGTTTTCTCAGAAAGAGTTTTACAATGTTTTGTATAATTATTTGCTTGAGTTATTAAGCATTGCATTTTCTAAGGTGGTTTGACTCCTATTAAAAGAAATCCCATGCTGCTTTTTCCCTATTACGATTGTTTAATTTAGAAAAAATAGCATTTTAGGAACTTTCAGGAAAAATTGTCTGTTCTCCACCTTCTCTGCATGTAACAACCAACCATCTGTATCCCACCCGACGTAACACCCATCTGGTTTGCTCGGAGGATCCTCCATATTCAATAGAGGAATTACACGCCTTGTTCTTACACTTCCAAAATGTGTTTACTCAATATTAGGAATTTAGTCTATGTGTCATTCATTACACAATCCACATTTTCAGGGTAAAAAGCTATGGTGTTTAACCCTAGAACACCGTCCGGTCGCTATGACACTAGTGCCGGTTTTACACCTCGGCGTCACGCTAACAGGCGTTGCGCTAGCGTCGGGTCACGTGCATCTGTATGACGGCAAGGCGCGGAGAGACACCGTATTTGTGAGAGGTGCGTGGCATAGCTGTATTTTTAGGGCTTGGCCAAAATTGGAACTAACGCCTCCTTCTCGTTTTTCAATATTTTTAGGGCTTGGCCAAAATTGGAACTAACGCCTCCATCTGGTTTTTCAATATTTTTAGAGCTTGGCCAAAATTGGAACTAACGCCTCCATCTGGTTTTTCAATATTTTTAGAGCTTGGCCAAAATTGGAACTAACGCCTCCATCTCGTTTTTCAATACATTTCACAAAACACTGCACACTCAAGAAATGTCAATCGAGAAAAAATCGTGGTATAGCTGTACAATGTTCTCAAAGTGCAGTCAGTAGTACATAGTACCGAATCCACACCTGGGAGCCATAATATGTGATACTGATGATTTTATGATATTTTTGCTTATATTTCAGATGTGGTGTCAGTGATGAAGTTTGGTCAGTTGGGACAAGAGGAACACGTGTTCATCATAATAACTGGAGGTGTGTTAACTATCATTTTGATGGTATTCAAGTACACCAGAATTTTCCAAGATTCATTTCAAAATCTAGCTCCTAAACTATAAATAATCACTGCACCTTTGAGAGAGCCTAAATAAATTATTTCTTCCTGTATTCACGGACTGTGTATTATTATTATATTGAATAAAACATTGTATGCCGTAGTAAGCAAAAATAAAACATGGTAAAATTTTGAATAATAATATCGTTTCATACATTTTCAGGCGGCAATTTAATGCTAAAGATACTAAAGCGCACAGCAGACTTCAGCGCGCACGCAGCCGGAGTAGAAATGTCACCCAGTGCACTGACCGGACAGAAGCCCTGGCTCATTCCTAAGAAGTCCAAGCTGTTCCTCGAACAATCGATGAGAGAGCGAGAGAACGCTTCGTGTGAGTATACTTACTCCCTTTTTCTTACGTGTACAGATGTCACCCAGCGCGCTGACCGGACAGAAGCCGTGGCTCATAAGCACTTCTTTTCCGTATACAGGGTGTCAGGAGAACGCTTCCGAAGCCAGAACGTAGATTATATACAACCTTTATGCAAACGGATACCACTAACCTTTCGCCTGAAATTGATTATTTTCGCGCGTCACGTGGACTTGGGGTCGTCAGCCGCACAGCTGTCGGCGAGCGCGCGCGCACTTTGAACTTGAGGTCACGCGCAAGCGTCAGATGATATTTATTTACGAATACATTGCTTGTTAGAGTTGTAAAGAAAAAAAATGTGTTTAATAGCAAATAATGGTTTAATTTAACTGTTCTCACAGCATAGTGTACGAAAAATGCTAAAAAAAATAGGTAAAATTGTTCATTTTTTTTTCTCATTTTTTTATGGTATCGTATCGAGAATCAGTAGCCCTATCACCTGTCTTCGTTTTCGGAAGCGTTTCCCTGCCACCCTGTATAGGTAAGGGAAAAGAATGTGAGTGTCGGAAATAGGTAATTCACACATCATAATCAAGATCCGGCTGCATTCGAATTCAAACAGAGCTCCTCGTATTGTTCGGTATAAAATTGTAGTCATAATCACAGGCCTCCTCTCTTCGAGAGGGAGTGGGCTATAATCCACCACGCGGGCCCAGTGCGGGTTGGTATATTCAAATTTTATTTGTTTCAAATTGACGTTATTTCAAGTTAAACAAATATCAACTTTATTAAAATATGTCATTAAGTTGATTTCATAGTGACTAGCACTATTGAAAAAGTTATAAAAATGTTTGAAGTTGTAGTGTAAACTGAACTTTATTGTGTAGGAATTAAGGTTATTTTTCCATAAACTCATATTTGTTTACATTTTTGGCGAATATGTCGCCATTCAAATTTAGGTGTCACATGTCTTCGAATTTTTGGTTCTAGGACATCAGGAATCACGACATATTCGCCAAAAATGTAAACAAATATGAGTTTATGGTAAAATAACTTTAATTTCTACACAGTAAAGTTCAGTTTACGCTACAACTTCAAACACTTCTATTACTTTTTCAATAGTGCTAGTCACTCTGAAATCAACTTATTACCATTAAAATAAAGTTGATATTTGTTTAATTTGAAATAACGTCAATTTGAAACCTAAATACGGTTTGAATATAAGTGATTTCGTTTGAGACGGAAACGGGTTGAGAAATCCCGAAACAAGCACGAGAATAAACTATAAATAAATCATTAAAGATGTAAAATGACTATGTAATTTTTATCAAATTGCAGCGATGCATGAGACGTTCCAACATGAACTGAACAGACTTCGCTTGTTGGCTGCGAAGACTTTGCTTGAGGCGCATGAAAAGTCTGATAACTCAGTGGGCACAGGTCCCATGGAGTCTATGAGACTTACTGCTGAGGTAGTACAAATTTCACAGTATTTATTACCTACCATAATATTTAGTGTACGCGTGTCGGCGGCACCGTACTCAAATACACGACACGTTGTCGACGGTTGCAGCTGCCTCTGTCGTCAATGCGTGTCGTTCGCTTGTATGCACACTTATACGTCAAAAATGATACAAACAAAATAAATCCTATTCAGCAATAAAATAATTAAGATAACGAAGCTACATTAAAACTAAGGAGCAGTAATCAACACCACCAAACAGTTTGGTTATGGGTCAACATTAGTTCGAGATTAATTTACGCTTACACTTTACTTTATTACCTAAATACAGTGATTTATACGAATATGAACCTTATTCTAATGAAGATAATTTTCATATTCGTTTAAGCGAATGTGAACTAGACTATGAAACGAATAAAAACTTTATTTCTATACTCATAACGTTAATATTCGTATGAAACGGTTACTTCTCAAAGTTAAATCAAAGTGCGGTCTGTGTATCTTGCCCCTAGTTGCCTTAGCAATCCCATACGATCCAATGAAGCTAAATATCGGAATAACTGATACTTAAAACGTTGTTTTTCCAAATAATTTTTACGTCTAGTTGAAAGGTTTTTGCTGACCGTAAGGAATGACAGAAGTATGTGGGAGACCTTTGCCCACCAGTGGGACCACATAGGTTAACAAAAAAAAAAAAAGAAATGATAGCTAACTGTTCCTTGTATTATTTTTCAGGTAGAAGGTCTTGGCCCAGTATTCCGCGTGACGCTGATAATAGAGAACAATTCTAAAGATAAAGCGGTGATAGGACTGTCCATACTGTTCCACGTGCACACCGTCAACTATAAAGTGTCCAATCCTTATATCAAGGTAATTACATCCTTATTAACGTCATAATTAGTTCCGTAGAAAAATAATGTAGTTTGGCGTCTAATGTAGGTATTAAACAACGGATTTCTCTACTCCGCTTTTTATACCGAAGGAATCAGGCGTCCAATCATAATTTTCAGAATTTTAGCCAAACCAGCAGGTAATTTAAATGTATGGAAGTTATTAAAGTGCGAGGGCTGTCTTTCGTAGATCACGACGTCGTCGTCAAGGGTAGTCAGAAATTCAAAAGTCTGACAACCAGTCTTAACAAGGGGTATCGTGTTACTCAGTAACTGGGTTGTGGAGGTCAGATAGGCAGTCGCTTCTTATAAAATACTGGTATTCAGCTGCATCTGGTTAGACTAAAATCAGATCCCAACATACATAGTTGGGAAAAGGCTAGGCAGATGATGATGGTGCTAGCCTGTCAAAAACTTTATTTATTTATTTGTTTTTATGTACAAAATAATGGTTTGGTTTGTAACCGTGTGTTACGAGGCCAACCGGCAAGATCAGCCTATATATAAAAACGCAGTCTATGCATTTCATTTTTCACTTACTTTTTATCTATTAATGTCATCGCGGACAAGGATATAAAGTTATCTGCATAATGTTATCATGATACTTAATCCTTGCAACTCTTATCGCTATATTTTTTAACCGACGAAAAAAAAAGAGGTTCTCAAGTCATCGCGTAACTTTTTTGTTTTTTTTAAATGTGTGTATCTTTTTTGCGAAAAACGTTAATAGAGCAATAAAATTACAGGTGCCTCTCCTATCACCAGGCGGAAAGCTGAAATTCCCAACGAAAATCGAAGAAGTATTTGACGACAACATTAGCCCAGACGTTTTATTCCGTCCAGTAACTGGACAAGGGGGAGAAAGGTCTCTGATCAAAGTTCTATTACTCAAGGAGGGCAGAAAGACCCCAGTACTCGCTGCGACGGTACAAATGCCACCCACAGACCCTATGATGTTACCCTTTGATAAAATGCAGGCGATTGCTGGCATTGAGGAGAAAGAAGACCCTAATTGGATGACCAAGACTTAGATTGTGACTATAATTGGTGGCAGCGCCATCTATTGACAAGTGATGGTAGTTTTAGTGTCAGTCAAGGATAATAGATGGCGTATTTTTAAAGGAGGTTTTATTCTCAGATTTTTATCTTGCTGCATGCATGATCTTGCATGCATGCAGCATGCAAGATTAATGCTTTAGATAGGTTTTAACAGTATCATTTATTCTTAAATGTATTCCAATACTCAATAATACTCAAAATAAATTGATATTAAATTGTAAATAAAGATTCAGTTAAATATTCGACTAGTTTTACTTAAGTTGTTTTTCTCTTGGTAGTTACATGATTCTTTGCAAAATCTAGGCTGCAATTAGATACTCTAAGGGCTGATTTTTCAATCAACGGATAATTTTTATTCGTGGAATATTGGGGCACGTCTACATACATGGCAAAAAAAGAATACTATACTCTTATCTCTCAAAATACAGTGCTATGTGGTGAATCCTGGGTGATTGATTAAACGAACTGAAGAAGTTCGATCATAATTATACGAAGTGCTTCGTTCGAAGAGATTAGTAAGTCCCTCCCGCCCAACCCAAATCATTCCAAAAATATCAACGATAGACGTTGATTACAGATACTCCAAACTAAATGACAAGCGGAGTTTTGGGGCACGTCTACATACATGGCAAAAAAAAAATACTATACTCTTATCTCTCAAAATACAGTGCTATGTGGTGAATCCTGGGTGATACTATACATCTGGCAGTTTTTGTATGGAAGGACTGTCAAACCTTCAAAATTATTCCTCCGATAAAAGTATCTGGCGTTGTAAAAATCAGCCTAAAAATAAATATCGAATATCGATATATCGCGATTAAAAATTAGAAAAGATTTAGATCGATAATTGTATGGAAAAATATCGATCTATCGATATTTTTTGCCCAAGCCTACTGCAACTTATAATTGGGAGCAAATACAGCACCTCAAGCTCTACAGTCGTGCTGCGATCACTAGGCCAACGCGGCAAGCATTGTAATAATATTTTACTACAATAACAGATAAAGAATGTTTGACGTCCATTATGATAATGTTATTAAAAGATTTGAAGAGGATAGTGTTATCTGCACATTATCAGGGTTAACGTTGTGTACTGACCCGATAGCCTACGATTTTGTGGGTTTAGTAATTACAATGTCATGATATAATCTTTACAAAATGTCCATCGCAGAGGCTTAGAAAAAGTAATTATTGATTATTGTTTTAAAAGACATTACACTATCTTGGATTCTGATTTTGACGTGACTATCGGCATCAGCGCCCTCGAAAACCATGAAAATGATTTCCATGATGAAACATTTTCGCAGCCGCCATCGTGGATTTTCATTTTTCATTAGTGCGCTCGACTAGATCCGGTCAAACTAGAAATCAATGCAGTTTAACAGTCGAGAAATTCCTGCAATACAACCGGATTTGCGGGCAGTAGCTGTCTGTATCTAGAGCTCTGATTTTGATGATTCAAATTCAATTTGTCAATTTGAATTTTCTTTTACAGTCTTGCAGAAAAGAGACAGGTATTGGCCGCAAAGTCTCTTTGTCTCTTTCTAGAGAGTGGTTACTTTTGTGAGGCAAACGCTCAGTCCATTCTTTGTCTATGGTTTTAATCAGTGCTGCCGGCAAGCTGGTATTCAATGGTGTTTTTATTGGGACCCGGCGCCGGCTGCTTAGGCTCACCTTACTTTTTGTTTTTACTGTAAATACTACAGGCTCTTGACATCTTTCATTAACTTCGGGGCTGTTTCAGTTTTGGGCCAAAAAAATTGAATAACCATCGTGCCAGCGACACGAAAAAAATTGTGTTTGTTACCACGGATGTTGCGTTGACTGTACCTATATAATACTTATTTTAAGTTCATGCAACACTCGAGTCCTTATAGGATTAAAGTGCAATATTACTTTAGTATGCACTTATGTAAACAACCTTTCTAAAAGACATCATCAATTTTGCATAATCGGTTCAGACTAATCTAAAGCTTAGGTTTCAAAAAGTTGGATAAACTGATATAATATGGAATTTATCTTATCTTTTATGCATGGTAGGTATATACTGGGTACTAAGGCAGGTAAAAATGTACGGTAGTTTTGGTTTTGTTAAGAAACCCAAAAAAATGTTGGGGAGGAACGGGACCCCATTAGGTACTAAGTCTACGCTGTCTGTCTTTCTGTAAGAAACTGCGGCCGATACCTGATTTTTTGGCGAAAACTGGCCGTTACCGACATCGAAACCGAACCTCCGGTCGGTCACTAAATTAAACCTTTATTTTGTTTTTTGTTTCGATTTCTACGTCTATTACTGGAATTTGTAGTTAAATAGCCTGTATAATTATGTCAGATAACGAATAAAAAGTAAAAAAAAAATATATATAAACATTTTCACTTCTACTAATGAAAAAGGTACATTTCGATCTCTGTAAACATAACTGTCATTTTAAACCGGACTATTTGGGAACCTGGGTAAATGAAAAGCCTCTATAAGTAATAAGTAATCCTAGGTCCCTTGAGATCACACTTATCCAGGTTACACTGCCTACTTACAATAATACCTAAAATCCTATCCTATTTAATATAATATTAATATTTATTTAATATTATAAAATGTGAAAGTTTGTATGGATGGATGGATGTTTGTTACTCTTTCACGCAAAAATTACTAAACGGATTTGGATGAAATTTGGCACACAGATGGTTTTATAACCAGGATTAACATATAGGATATTTTTTTATCTCGATATTCTCACGGAATCGAAACTTATGCGGGTGAAACCGCGGGGCGCAGCTAGTACATACATAAACGCACGCCTTCTTCCCATTGCAGGAACTATTAGACCTGTTACGATTAAAATATTCTTTTACCTACTTAAAAAAGTTATCTAGGTTTTTTCTCGTTCAAGGTTAACAAATCAAACTGCCCATGTATAACCGTTTTTCAAGGAATGCAGGAAATATAAACATTGGCGTACCTACCTACGAGTACTACCTAATAGCATCGTTCAATTGAGGTAAATCAATTGAGGTAAATCAGGTAGCCTGCGTGTAGTACAAATTACTGCAGTTAAACTTAACACTAATGATTTGATTAAATGAAACTGTCAAATTTTCCCTGTCAACGTTGAACCTTAATGCTTCAGCCATAAAGTAGTAGCTTGATGTAATGGCGTCTGTACATACTTATAGGTGGCTATGAAACCAACAAGGGCCGTAAATCATAATGCCAATAGTTGACTTAGTTGCGGACACGCACCAACAGATATAAGAGTCGAGATATAAGCGTCCAGTCAATAATCCAAAATCTAGGGGGGAAGGGGATTTTGGATTATCAACTCGTAATGAGACGAATTTTTAACCCCTGTTCCAAGAATATATTGTATTTATTAATATTTCTTCGAAAGAAAATCTACGTTAAGGACTTCTCACAAACGTAAATATAGAAAGGAAGGTACAGGTCTGGGTTTAGTTTCTTCATGGCTACAGTTTAGTTAGCAGTTTTCCGACTGGACGCAAGTTAAAAATGTGGGTCTGTGTCGCAAAAACTTGGGCTATGATGTTGATATAGGTAACAAATCAGTCGAGTAAGTAGACTGTGGGAGCATTTATAATTAACACCCTTTTTCACACGGCAGAAGAAAGAAGTCCCCACACCTCTCCATAAAGCGGATCCCAGTATTGTTCGGCGTTATTTATTTCTGGCTAGGAGAAGTCGTTTATGTGGCTATATAGCGTACCTATATGGAGTATTTAGTTAAAAAAAGCGTTGGACCCCGTATACTGCCCTGCGGCACTCCATAGTTTATAAGAAGTTACATAGCTAATGCGTGATGGAAGAGGTTATACATTTTCATGAATTACTTGCGTTTTGTGTGATAACTTTAAACTAGTCGTGAAGTACCTACTCCTCGGATTCCTAGCATCTCCAGCTTTCTAAGAACTTAAGAAGTAAATTCACCGTAGCCGTGTCGAACGCCTTTGCTAGGTCAAGACTATGGACAGACTATTATTGGCATGCCTATTAAATAAATAAATGTTTGTTTAGGTCTAGTGGTCACAAGCTCTACAGTTACTGCTGAGAATGAAGTCTTGGGTAGAATTTCCAGGTCGTGCCAAGTATTATTGGGTTTTCAAAGTGTATTTGGGTTCATCAGGAATTTCTCAGGTAATATTTATAAAATCACAAACCATCTCAGCTTCCTAAAATGAAATTGTTTATTCAGTAAATAGGATATTGGCGTCACTTTGACACATCATATCTCTAAAAAAAAATGCTAGATGGAGTGGACATTTCCTATCTCAGGGATCAAAATCGACTGCACGTCAATAGTAACCTTGAACTGGCCTAGCGTAGTACGGAGTACGATAGAATACGAGGCTAGAGTGTGTTTTGATCTGACGTGACGTGAAAAGTTGACATATGGACGCTAATTTATTCAAATCAACACTTAGGTACCTAAATCTTTTGTACCTAATTAAGTTCTGTGTTAGTTATGTACATAATTTGATTAACACAATATGTGCCATGATGTAATAATATTTACCTATCTTTTACAAGGTAGTTTACTATCAAAAAGCATCCGTGCTTTTTTGAATGAAATACATTTTTGGGTAGGTATGACGAGACATCTTTGGATTGTGTTCCAAATGGAAAGAAATAAGAATACCCGAGAATCGAACCGAAAATTACAAAAAACATTACTTACTGTATAATTTTAACTGACACATCAATTCGACGGGATCAATGATGAGGAATGAGAAACAAAATAATTGTCTTTTTGAGGCTTATTTGGCTGCATCAGGTTAATCTAGAAGCCGTCCCAAAATAGTTGGGAAAAAGTTAGGCAGATGAGGCTTATCCTACGAATTTACTTTAAGATACAGGACACTTGGCAACGACCTTATTTTGTCATGTCGGGACAATGTTATAATCGTGGTGCTAACTTGTAATCGGAGCTTCAACTTGAAGATTATCGAGGCTCTGACTTCTAATCTGGGTGTACCTATTCCAATAATTTATCGATTAAGTCAGAGATAGCTAGAATCGGCGATAACAAAGTCCCTAGAGCGCCATTTTTTGTTATCTTGGCGACGCATGCCGGCCGGCTGATTACAAACTCTACTTACCTAAGTAAAATTTGTACTTTGTGTCCTTACTTAGAGGATTATAAAGCGTACTGAATGCATATTGTGGAAAAGGGATTCTCGTGTTCTCGGATTTCAAAAACACCAGGGACCGATCTCTATATCTAGCAACGTGAATCATTAAATTATAGAACATCTAAACTAAACTGTAAAATAATGAGGAAGCGTAAATATAGATTATCTGTCGAAGTAGATAGACCTACGTTTTTATTTATTATTTCGTGGAAAATATAGCCGTCATTTGAAAGATGATATCATGTTCATGGTAGGTGTACATAATCAAAGAATAAACGAACCGTGTTGTGTAGACTGTAATAATAACCTGCTAACTCGCCTACCAGTTTAATTGCGTTTGCATTGCAAGATTATAGCGTTGCGAAGATGCTAAAGAATGCTTTGCTTGCTCATAGATTCTCAGGGTGCAGTGATGCACAGTTTTGTAATCTTGAGTGGTTCTGCGTAAGTATACCAATGTTCTTTGATCTAGTGGTCGCAAGCGTTACTGCTGTACATGAGCTGGGTTCGATTTCCAGGCCGGGAAAAGTGTTGTTCGGCCTTGCCATCAACAGCCCGGAGTCTGTCTGTATTCGTGCGTGCCCGGTTGATGGCTGGAGTGGCCCTCTATTGCATGGGCCTTAAATATAACTGGCGAAATGTGGGTGTACTATAAGTACACCTTTGTCTTACCCTTCGGTGTGGACACAGGCGGGCTAGTCTTTAGAGGAAGAGTTTTTTTATGAAATAAGTAGGAAATTCCACACTTTAAACAAAAAAATGACGATTAGGAATATTAGATGCTTTTGCCTTGACCAAGAATCCAAACTGCTTATAACTTCATTTTCACATTAACGACCCCCAGCCCCAATAGTTACCATATCATTGCCTATTAGTTGAATCAAAGTTAGTAATATACATTACCCTCCCTCATTCTTGAGCAGTCGGCTAATAACTACTTCTGTAGATACATGTTCCTACCTACATACGGGGACCTCCAAAAGTTACATTTTTCCACTTCAGCTGTGACACAAAACATTATGATTCAAAATTTTAGTGGTCAAAATGTTTGAACTACTATATTATCGTTGCTTGTTAACTTTGACTTATCATAAAAAATAATCAAGTAATCCCTTAGGAGTACCTACACCCTAATTGCATAACACACTATCAATCTAAATCTGAATCATTTTGATAGATATTGCTAATCCATTGCTTCATATGTTCGAAAAATGTATCTGCTCAACAACGTGAATAACGCAATGAATGTTGTGGAACTTTCAAAATGAAACCCATTGCTAGGTACTGACAGTGTGTTACGCAATTACCTCGCTGATTTTTTTTTTTAAATCTTATTAATCGCATCACAGCCGAAGTGGTAAAATGTCAACTAACTTTTGTAAATCAACAAGTATATATGTAGTTACTAACATACGACAGGTAAGAGCGAAGGTTGTATTTACCGTAAGTTTAACTTGTTACTTCAAGTAAAGTGCCATGTGCCATGCGCCATAGTTGACCCACAGCCGTAAAGGCGTTAACCTGCACATAAAGAATGCAAGCTAAGTATGTTAATGCTCATAGTACGGAACTCTTTGAACGTACACATTCAAGATTTATTATGTCAGTCGTTTAGCGTAGGTACATGTTAAGTGGCGTAAAAGTAGGCCGAAAATGACACAGAGCAAGACGTTTGTCAATTGTTTCTGAATTGTGCGTGGAAAGTTAAGGTTGCTGTACCTATCCATTGGGTCATTCGGCCATTACTACCAGTGCAAGTAAGTTTATGTCTTATCAGCCTCATCATCAGAAAATATTAGGGATGCGCCGGTGTCAAGGATATGTGGTAAAGCTGGGTGTCGAACAATAGGAACTTCCTAGAAATGCGTGCGAAATCGAGGACTACATGCTGAATGAGGCCCATGATTTGCGGCTGGACCAAGACCTCACGCGTGACTGATGTTCGTCAAGGCTCAATGGCCAACGGGCCGCTATCAGCCGTTACGAATTACAATGATCGGCACAATGAGCAATTTGCCTCTAAATTCCACTATGTCTTTGGATTATAGGTTCGTTTTACTTAATTAAATATGAGGCTTTTTGTGAATTGCCGTAAAACTCCATTCAGTATTAAATACTCGGTTTCTATAAATCGAACTTCTAGTTAGCTTTACCAAACAGGTTTGACCTAACTATGAGCAAACTTCGTGCTGTTTTTTTCAAATTGGCGGTTATTGAGGCGCCGAAGGTGTGTCCAATGGAAAATTTCTTGTAAGTTCTAGATAACATCGTATCCCTTCGACAAAAACATGTTATTTTATTTGCAAACACTTGTAATCGCGACCTATTTCTAAATCTGATAAAATGCGCAAAAATTTCGACACTATGGAGTATGCCATCGAACTCAGCAAATATTTTTTTCAGATAATGAGTGGGTAAGGCCCCAGGACAGGACAGGATAAAGTTGAAGATCTATTAAAGAAATTTGACAGCTTGATGTGCTGGTCTGTACTTAATCAATTTATGATTGGAAAAAATATTCGCAATCAATGTTATTTAATCTAAATTATTATAACATTGTGTTTACGTGCAAATAACCGGCTTGTTGCCACGTAGTCCTCAAATAGTTACGTTCTGCGAAATTGATGAGTTAGGTAATTAAACCTGTGATAAAAATAGAATACCTACCTATACGTAGTGTTTTCGTATTTTTTTAAAATTTAAAACTACACACACAGGACTGAATTTTATGATTGTAGTCATTTTAGTAGAGAAATTTTGCTTGAAGACTGGTTTTGCATGTAGACCACACCACGAGGTAACTGACAAGCGACGGATCAGTTTTGATACTTTGTTGCACTTCTTACATGAATATGAATGAGTATGAAACCCCTTAGGTATAGTGGTATTCTGTAAAGTTCTGAACTGAAAACTGAAAGAACTGAAATCAAGTAACCAAGAAGATACCTACATAACAAGGAAAGCTAACTCACTTTTTTTTAAAGCCACGGATTAAAAAAAGTTTTTGATTGAAAAGTTCGAATTCACACTAACGTAACTTAAATATAGCCCATAGTTCCAGATTTATCAGATCGTCTCTACTTTTCCTAGTTTTTGGAATTGTTTTAAGAGTGCCAGTCTAATTAATACTTAAATGGCTAAATTCTACTTAGTCCCTGGAGCTTGGTAGACGAAAAATGAAAAAAAAATATTCGATAACAAAATTTGTCTTAACAATAATGAGGTTGACTTCTCCTTTTAAGTGTGAAAACACCTGTGCCAGGAGAAGCCGCCCTTCCTTAACTAGAATACATTAAATTAGCTTAACAAATGTAGGTATTTGCAAAATTATTTACACGATTTTTATGTGTATGTGCATGTGTGGGGGTGTGTGTAAGGGTGTGTACGTGTGTGTGATAGATATACTACGCATAAGCATAAGTATAATCAGCCTATAATTTTCCCACTGCTGGGACACAGGCATCCTCTCTATGCAGACGTGGTCGCAGCACAAGACTTTGGGGGGGTCACCAAGTAGTAAGTTAGTAAGGCAAGTACGAGTAAATCAAGCAGAATCTCGACAGCTCGAATGATTTTGGGGGGGGGTCATGACCCCCACGACCCCCCCCCCCCCCCGGACCGCGCCTGCTCTGTGACATGAGTAGGCCGTAGGCACCAAGCTAGCCTGTGAAGCTGTGTGGGTTGGTGGATGTCACGTCTTCGAATTTTTATGTTTAGAAAGCAAAAGTGATGAAATAATTTACAAAAAGCAAAATGCCTGGGTGCAAACTTCGAACCTACAACTCGTTAGTGGCGCCCGTTACCACTGGGCTAGCACTGCGTTACGAAACAACTAAAATACCTGCTTCAATGGTATGTCTGTAACTTCCTGCAAGATCTCCAGGTTAGATTGGTCCTACCGCAGATGACTAAGAAATAATGATATCCAAGTAGTAGACGAAGATGACTAATAATCCTAATGACTCGGTCAACTACAAACTCTCAGGGGTGCTACGCCCATGCTCGGCTCGGCTCGGCATGATTCGGCACAGCCGGGATACAAAATCAAATACTTATACATATGTACTTACTTAGATTATGTTCGAGAAAAAGTCGCTCGGCTTAAATGGAATTGTGCCGAGCTGAACAAGATACAAGACAGAGACCACCCGAACAAGATCCATTGAGGGCAACAAATAAGTACTGCCGAATCGAATTTGCTGACCCGAATATTTAGCACCCCTTATTATTTTATTTCATTCTTGAGTAATTTTATGTTTTTCTGGCAACTGAAACGAGGTACCGGCAGTGCCGGATTAGGACTATTGATGCCTAAACTAAGTATGTACTAAAGTAGAGTAGGTCTTAAAAAAAAAATTACAACGAGATAGATCATTACGCAGTGGCTTGCATTGCTTAAAGGCATATAAGCAGTGCCTACCTCGATAAATCACCATAAGCCTGCCAATTACATTTTAGTGTGTGTGCCCCACAATAGAGAAATTCACAAAATTATCATACATAACAAAAAAAATAATCTTTATACAAACTCGCGCGGCAGTAGGCAGTCGCCAGACGGCCTACTCGGCTCCCGTGCTATTCGCACATTGTCATTGGTCTTTACTCGTTCAAGTTATTACGGCGAAAGTAAATTCCTGCCTACCTATTCTGGAAACCAATGCACGCCACTGTCATACGTTCCTTAGAATATGTACGAAAGCCACTGCTTTCGTAGTTTTTATATGATATCTGCCTCTATTGTTATTATGTATAATATTGATAAAGCATCGAGCCTTCCAACGTTAACAATGATATCTCTCGCCCGCAAAACAGACAAACAGTCTTGCCTTTCATGAGCTAGCAAATATTTTTTCGGTGCTGTTTATAGTGCCACCCCAAGACGTGATGCCCTAAGTAATTGCTTAATTTGCCTTTGGGCTAATCCGGAACTGGATCCCGGGGGTGACAGTGTCCTCTTAAAAGACCACCACCAGGATTCCCCTTGCCCGTAACGTGGCTGGCTTACCTATTCTATCATGTTTGTTTCAATTATCAGCGCTGCTGGTTTATGAAGATAGGTACTTATCGTAGCGGATTCCAATAATGTATGAACAAATATTTTATACCCCACCCTAGAGTTTTATTTGGACCATATTATTGGATAATCTTCGGGTGGATTATGCTCTGCGATAAAATTCAGCATTTTATTGAATGATAGCGTTATTTATATTGCACATAGCTTAGGGTTTTCAGCTTTCTGAATATCGTTTGTTTTCTAAATTAACTTAATTTTTCTATTCATCATACGTTGGGTTCCGCTTTCAGTCTAACCAAGAAGCACTCTAATTACGTAGAACACTATCAATCGCAATCTAAATCATTTTGAAGGCTAAAGCTAATCTCATTGCTTCATATATATTCGAAAAATGTGTCTGCTCAAGAACGTAAAAAACGCAATGAATATTGTTGAACTGTCAGAATGAAACGCGCTCTTGGATGCTGAGCCTGACTGTGATGTGTTCGCAGATGGATGGAGAAGATCTTGTCAGTATGTCTGGGGTATTGTGAGATAAGCGTATGACTGGCGAGTAGTTGTATACTTTTGTTTACTGTACTTTTAAAATGTGTTTGTGTCTTTATTTCTTTAACTAATCTAATTGGCCTTGCCCGTTTTATGTTCAATAAATAAATAAATAATATCACCGTTTTTGGGTGTTAGGAATTATTGCACGCTAAGCATGGGAAGTCATCATGGCTTTGTTACGTGTATATTTGAATAAATGGTACGATCTATTTCACGGTGAGATTTGTACAGCATACACCGGCCAGCATACTCACAACCGCTCGATACGCTTCCGTTCCGTATCGAACATCAATCTTTGTTATCGTAGGAGTCCTTTCGCTGTTTACAAGTTCAAAACCCGAAAATTTTGTTAGCTTAAATCAAGTAGACGACGGCTATTCTTCCGACAGCTGTTTGCTGTCGGGGGGCAAGGAAAATCAGGTTATCGAAATGTGTCAATTTCGATACGATAGCTTGTCGAATGGTTGTGAATAGCTATGTAGATGTGTTGATGTCTCAAAAATGTTAGAACGCTTTTATTAAAGTACAGACGCCAGCACATCAAGCTACTACAATCTGTCAAATTTCTTTAATAGATTTTCAATTTTATTACTGAAATATTAGTTGGGAAAATTTTACATTTTCGGGTAGCTTGATGTGCTGGCTAATATTCATAATGCTACTTGTACAGACACAAGTAGCATTATGAATATTATCTGTCATTGGTAGTCTTGTTGCTACTTGGAGTTTTTTAAGACGCTCCAAGGCCTTAGAACTCAGGCTTATCTAGGCAGTCTGGTTCTAATTACACTTAAATAAAAACCCACAATGACTCACAGTTAAATATTAAAATCAAAACACCGATGATCATTCACAATACGCCTGATCTGATTAAAAACAATCATTCATTAGATGTTTGACTGGTCAATGATATAAATATAGATTTTATCGTCAACGCTATCGTAATAAATAGTGACAACCCTGGCTACACATGTCATATATTTGACGAAATTTAACTTAAGGATCTCACATCAAGTTGTTCAGTGTCCTCTGCGATCTCGACCTAGCTTCTCTACCTTGTGGTAAGTACCATCATGTACAATTGTGGACTTTATTTTAGTGCCCATAGTCATACCAGCGGGATTGTATAATACACTAATAGTAGCGATGGCTTCATTTGACAGCTCAACAACATTCATTGCGTTGTTTACGTGGTTGAGCAGACAAATTTTTTGGACATATAAAGCTTCTTCTTCCTTTCATGTCGACGATACTCTTCTTCGATATTTTATATTGTTTGAGCCCAGTAGGTGGCGACGTTAATTGCGGCATCAGTGGCATTCATTCAGTCATCCAAGGTGCAGGTGAACGGGCACTTAGGGCACTCCAGCAAGTGGGGCATGGTCTGATTAGAGGCACCACACTCGCCCTGGGTATTGGATGGGTCAGTAATCCCCCATTTCGACAAGTTGTGTCTGCAGCGCCCTACTTGGGTACGCAATCGATTGAGTGCTTTACATAATATGAAGCAATGGGTCAGTAATGTCCTTCAAAATCATTCAGATTGTGATTGATAGTGTGTTACACAGTAACGCAGTTCGGGTGCTGGTTCGCGTAAATGTACAGACGCCAGCACATCAAGCTACTACAATCTGTCAAATTTCTTTAATAGATTTCAACTTTATCGGTAAAGCATTAAGGTTCAAGGTTGATTGGGAAAATTTGACAGTTTCGGGTAGCTTGACCTGCTGGCGTCTGTACCTATCTTTAATAACGACGGTTTTGTTTGATACACTTGTAATTTAATTAGGTAGACTCGTGTTTCCAAGTCAGTTGTGACTCCCAAGAGCCAGAGACCCAATGTTAGGTGAGCTACGACTGCCAGACCAGAAGATCTGTTCTGTAAAGATGTCATCGTGAAAACTCTGGTGAAATGAGCTTAAAGTGATCTGTCAATAGTGTCAATTCCAAGTAGGTATCAGGTGGAATGACAGGTTACTTCAAGCTAACTTCTTCTAAGTTTTCACGGTGAGATTTTTACAGAATACCACTATATATTCGGGAGTGCGAAGTTTAACACGTTGTTTAAAAATGATTGCAAGGGAATATTTGTTTTCGTAAGCACCTAACTCGCCTTTCCCTTGCAGAATACCGTTTGTTAGTAACGAATTGGCACTTCCGCTTTCAGTGAAAATTCAACGAAATGGTCACGTACCTACCTACATATATTATGTAGATCATAATTATAGTAAAAATTGACTGAGCAAAGCAGACGTTTCTAGTTCATTCCTTCTTCCAAGTGATCTGCATTTCACTCCCCCATAGCGATCAGCTAATCTAGCCGGATTTCCTCCACATAGTTCACATCACCGCGATCCACTGTCAATGAACGCTGGAAAGTGCACTCGACAGCTCCAGTTCCGCTGATACCGGTCGATGAACCCGAGGAATGCGCAAGCGCACGCCACGCGTTCAATGGCTGCATTTCTGCGCACCGCAAATATTGGACCTTTGTTGATTTTGTTTTTGGATTTTGTGGTTTTGCATTGTTTTCTTTAGATGCTTTAAAATAATCACTAAAAATACTTGTTTGTATCAAACGGCACAACTGCCAGGTTATATAGATAACCTGGCACCTGCCTGGTTATATAGGTGCCTACCTTATGTTATCTATGATAGTATTGTCTATTATACGATAGATAATATAAGGTAGGCACCTAAGAAAAAAATCTTCTATCAAACATGAATGAGATTTGTTATAAATAAGTACCTACTTGTTTGCGTCCAATGTCCAAACCTATTGACTAGTTATCATAATTTTACATAGGTACAGTCACGAGCAATAAGGTATACACTCGGCTTTAATCAAAAGCGATTTACTGCTTTATTTTTGAATGAAATTTTATGTTTTTTCGAACATAGCATTTTCGAACCCATAGGTTTTAAATGTAATGTCGTATTTCAACGTTGCATTCGTTATTTCACGAAAAATCGCAATTAAAAGTTGCCAAGTGTTGACATATTGGTGCTCGTGACTGTACCTACCGTATGTATTAGTTTCTCTCAGCATAGGTAATATTTATTTTACTAAGCCAGGAATTAAGATATGAATGTTTGAGCTCTTAGTCTCTTCAATGGATTTGAGTCTAGATATTTTAGGCCGGTATCTCGCTACCTACATAGGGATAGTCGACCCCCACGTCCGTGGTAGGTATATAACACTTTAATCTTGAGCTGGCCTAGGCCGAGGAACACGAGGCCAGCTTATGCTGGTTTTATTACCACTGACATGCGGTCGGCTGTACCTATGGCTGCTATGGCGTGAAAATTAGGTATAACTGGTATGACCTAACTTGGTGCACACTTGTTAAGAAATTACAAATATTACAATAGATTTTATTTTGTTACAGATCTCAACTAAAATCAAAAACCATGTCACTCGATGAGGTAAGTTCCCATTTTTAACTAATCTCCTAAAATTCAGCTTGATAAGATAAAGTCTCGGACATAGGTCCAACGACAATAACCCAAGTACCTACTTCATAATTTTCTGTTAATCAAGGCGTTTCTAATGACACTACGAAGATAGGTATAGGTATTATTCATCGTGCACAATCAGCCTTAAATGTTCCCACTGCTGGGACACAGGGCTTCTCTCTTCGAGAGGGAGTGGGCCACACCAGCCCGGTGCGGGCTGGTTGATGTCATATGTCTTCGAATTTTTGGTTCTAGGAAATGCCGGTTTCCTCACGATGTTTTCCTTCACCGTTTTGAGATTTGAGAGCAGTAGTAATGAAAATAATTACATAAAGTTAAGTGCCTGTCTGGGTTCGAACTCACGACCTACAACTAGGAAATCGGGGCCAATACCACTAGGCCACCACTTTCGCAAACATGCCCTCAGTAGGTTTAAAAAAAAAAACAAAAAAACATTAGTTATACCTATTTAAATTTTATTTGTTTCAAATTGACGTTATTTAAAGTTAAATAAAAATCAACTTTATTACAATGGTTATTAAGTTGATTTCAGAGTGACTATAGCACTATTGAAAAAGTTATAAAAATATTTGAAGTTGTAGCGTAAACTTTATTGTGTAGTAATTAAAGTGATTTTTTCATAAACTTATATTTGTTTAGGTACATTTTTGGCGAATATTTCGCAAATTCAGATTAGGTTACAATCAGTAGGTACATAAGTAAATACAATTATTAGTAGGTACATACCAACTTTACAAATAAACAATTTGATACGATAATTACTTATGATAATATCAAGGTACGAACTTTAGACTTTATTCCTTTTAAATCACTGCACGTGAAACCATTTAAATATAAATTATAATTTATTATCTCTGTTAAATCACTTTTGTGGTACGTACTAATTACCTTACAATATTATCAAACGATCAATATAATTTGTTAAATTTGAAGATCTAATCTTTATATGTCCATGAACGTGCATGTATATGTGCATGTCCTAGAACAAAAAAATCAAAGACAACCTGTAATGTCCACCAACCCACACTGGACAGCGTGGTGAACTATTGTGGCCTATGCCCTTTCCTTTCACATAGATTCCCTGCATGACTGCTTAGTATGAGGTCCTGGGTTTGATTTCTAGGTCGGGCAGTGTTATTACGTTTTTCTATCAGAAATTTCTCAGTACCAGCCGGGAATCTGAACGAAAATCGGGATTCCGGTTCCGGTTTTCCGGGATTTGAACGTAACTGGCGAAATGTGGGTGTTAGTTATAGGTACACCTCTGCCTAACCCTTCAGGGAGTACAAGCGTGAAGTAAGAAGAAGAGAAGTTAGAAACCAGCAATGGGAAAGTTATTACACTGATTATGAACCTGCGGGGTAATTCATTGCGTTATTTACGTGGTTGAAGAGACAAATTTTTCGAACCTAAGAAGCAATGGATTAGCAATATCCTTCTAAGGGTTCATTTCACCAAACTTTTATACCTAGAATAAGTCTTATCCTGAGAATAAATTTTGAATTTTTGACAGTTCTCCCATACTAGAACTGTCAGACGTCAACTTTATTCCACGGATAAAAGACATACAGGGTGGCAGGGACATCGACGCGCAAACTGTAACCATGGATTCAGCACATGAGTTTAGACCCCATAGCGTCGAAATTTTTCGTCAGTGATTAAAAAAAAAAATATTGCTGTTCCATATATACATTTTGACCGCGTAGGTATTAAACTTTTCTATGAAACAGAACATTTAAAAAAAAAAAACCAAATTATTTATTAATTATTTTTATTCTAAATCAAAGTATAGGTACTACATTACTTCTGATATTTAATGCTCTCAGAAATATTGTTTAACATTTCTGAATCTTTAATAATAGTTTTGTAGAACACTTCGCAAGTCATATCGATTTGGTTTGTTTATTCACTTGCACGATGCGTAACGATTTTAATATAAAATTGACAAGAAAGTCCGGAAATTTCATCAAATGTCAGGAATTTTCTCCGGATTTTTATATTTTGATCTGGGAACCCGTCCCTGTATGACTTTGGTAAAACCAGCCCTTAATGATTCAGATTGTGACTCATAGCACAGAATAACTAATAGTATAACTAGTAGGTAGTGCTGGTTTATAATAGACATATAAAACCGTCGTCGTTAATGCAATAACGGTTCTTTGAAATAGACATCGGACAGTTAGAAATGAAGCTATAATTGCTAGGGTATATCATTACTCTGATCCAATTACCGACGGATCAATTGAATATGAATTGCTCGGAGTCATTGGCTTCTTTTCACCCGGCTCGATTGATTTTATAAAGAGCTCGAATTTGAAATGAATCACTATATATGTGTAACATCACGCCTGAATTGGCTGAAGGGTTAAGCAGATGTGTACCTATACCTAGGTAGGTATTTAATGTACCTAACCCTTAGAAAGTTATGATTGCTTATGCAATACCTACCTATTATGAGAACATTTTACATAATATTTAGGTATTTTATATTCTTTTGATTTCTTAACTTTTACATCTCCAGGCCTGAAGGACTCCTAAAGTAGGCTACATGCAGAAGGTTGTGTTGAAAACCCTAAAATTCCTTGGACTTTGCCTATACGGTTATCTACCCATGGATGCGCGCGCATTCATAAATAAAACAGACAGAGCGACCACCCAAATTCACCTTGAAATTATTGTTTCATTCTTGGACATTATTAATTTTTAAGTTTGTGACTTGCTGCCGTTAAATACCACCCATATAGCCTATTATGGGATAGGATAAGAGGTCATATTTTTCAAAAAAATCATCGTGTTTTTTCAGCAATTCACCACCGTCGCCGGCACCGTCAGGAACTGGAAGACCACCCCCAGCAACGATGAGAACCTCGCCCTGTACTCCCTGTACAAGCAGGCCTCCTTCGGTGACGTCAACATTGGTAATTATTTAACGTTTACATAAGAACTTTACGTCAGTACTTCCCCGAAGGGCAGGAAACGGCAAAAGCGTCTACTATTCTAACTTCACTCATTAGACCTGACTGGCGAAGTCGATGTTCTAAAGCCCGCTTACAACGCAAATCACTAAATACTTTTAGCGCTAAACAATTTAAAATATCGTTCTGTTTCTGTCACTCGTTTGAAGACGATCAAGACAGAATTATGTTTTTAATATGTTGAGCGCTAAACGCGTTTAATGCTTTATGGTTGGTGGTGCTAGTGCCAGTGGGCCTAACTTTATAATCTATTGTCAAAAACTGAGCACAGCGGTCACACAGCCAAACACGAAGCTGTGTTTTATTTTCTTAGAAAAAACCTAAAAGTACTTTGCGCGACCCGGGATTAATCCTGGAGCCTACGCTCAGCAGCATGTACCAATTGACTAACTGAACTATAAAAGCCTGTGACAGCTAGCTGTCAGATTCTTGGACTTTGGATAGCAGCGACATCTGAAGTGAGCAAGTGGCAGTTTTTATCTCCATTGGATGAAACTTATGTCCATGATCAGGATCACGAATTGAAAGTGTGCTTCGGATCGAGTGAAGACATACTACTTACCCACATAATTAAATTCATAATCATAACCAAATGTATTTTTTCCAGCTGAGCCCAGCGGTTTAGTCGAGAAAGCCAAGTTCAAGGCATGGACCGGCCGCAAGGGAATCTCCAAGGATGATGCTAAGCAACAGTACATTGACTTGGCCGCAAAATTGGCCCCCAAATACGCATAATTATATATTAGGATACTTCTTAATTTTATATAAATTATTATCAATAAACGGTTCACACTTTAATTAACTGTGGATTTTTATTTGAATGCCTAATGTTTCACCATGAAAGTAATAACGAATTACAAACAAGTCTTCTCTAGTACCTAACTAAGAAGTTAGTTACTCAGAATAGGTTGTCTATAATGTTCCCACTGCTGGGACACAGCCTGACACAGGCCTCCTCTCTATGAGAGGAAGTGGGCCGTAATCTACCACGCGGGCCCAGTGCGGGTTGGTAGATGTCACATATCTTCTTTTTTTAGGTTCTAGGACATGTTGGTTTCCTCATGATATTTTCCTTCGCCGTTTTGACAGCAGTTGTCTAAGGTACCTACAGCACACCACAAGCCTCGTTTTGGCTTTACCCTAATCGGATAAAATGAAGGTGCAGTAATGCTGTGACACGCCTCCAAATTCTTTGCTCTCGCGCAGTTGCATGTAAGAATTAGGAAAGTGAAGAAAATGTGTAAAATTCATATAAGTGGTCACGCAAACGCTAGAATTCGTTCTCTTTTGTAGACAAGAGATACAAAAAACCGAAAATGATATTTTATTATTTTTGATAGATACATTAGATTTCCTCCTAAGCATTTACGAGGGGTACAGTCAACAGCACGACAGTGGTAACAATCGCACTACGAAAACCACTCTACTACTCTACTACCTACGACATGAAGGCGCTATAAATGTCTAATTGTTACCACTGCTGTGCTGACTCCCTTACTGGCTCCAATGCCATTATATTTTTAATGACTTATTTTGTACTGATGCAATTATACAAGAAAGTTGAAGCGGGTCCTGAAGTGAAATTATCCTAAATGGTGATGTTATCAATTTTCACACAAAGGAAATAAAAGATTCACAAAAGTAAAACTACATTCAATTAAAATTAAATCGCTTGCAAAATTCAGAGATATTAAAATTAAGTGAATGCGAGCAAAAGCATAATAAAAGGTAAAAATTACATTCCAGCCCATCCAGCTATCAGAATATTCCTTATTTAACATCCCATTTCCATAATAAATTCTACATTCCCAGTGTTCTTGAACAAGGACCATAAATTCCCAACATACACAGCATACACTGTTCCCAAATTGCACAGTGCACACCTGTCATTTCTTACTGTCATGTCAATGTCAAAATTGTCAAACTCAATAATAAAATATTGTCAAATGAAATCAAATAATTCTGGAGTGATTTCCGGCGACAAACTTTTTTGAGGTGAATTCTTGTATTTTTTACTGATCAAAGATATCATACGATAAGGATAACGTTCGCATTACGTGGTTGATGATAGCCGATTCGTCACCACATTTTTTATTATTTTTATGCTCGTTTGAGTTGTGCTTGCTAAAGTCTGTTATGTTAGCACGACCGTCGACCAGTTCTTAACGAGTTTTCGTGCCGGGCACACGCTTCTGTTTAACTGTAAGTTAGTGACGTGAAATTTTTGATTGCAGTAGTAAAATATCTTGAAAGTACATCAATTTGTTCCATAATTTGGGATTTCATTTGTTTCATATTAGAATCTTGTATATGGATGGCATTCCTTTTTAGAATTTAAACTTTTTTATGAGGTTAAGTGTCATTTTATTCAGCCGGCTATCACGTTGTACCTACTCCCAATACCTATGCTTGATTTACAACTGGTGTTTTAACAATATTATTTGTGTTTTTAGGTTAGTTAGCTGTATCAACAATCAACAATCACCATGTCTCTCCAAGAAGTGAGTGTTTTCATAAATTTATTTATTGTTATAATAGTAAAACCAATCTTCAACTTTTGTTTTTTCACTTGCTACAGTTTCCAGTTTGTCATTGCGAACAAAAAGTTTTATTTTTATTTTGTAGCGTCTATAAATAGTTTGCAGCTATGTGCTTCATGCATTAGTTAGCAACTATTTCAGAAAGTGAAAAGTCCATTTACCTACATTCATGGGGTGAAATTATTTAGAGAATGACTGGCAACTCGCTAGACTTCACAATATTTCTGTGTACCCAAGTTAAAATTTTTATTTAGGTACTATACAAAGAATAGGTCAGATTTATATTTGACCTATTTCACAATTGAAAAGGGTAATGAATGTAATGATGGAAGAAATATTTTGTTTTATTTGCTTGGTATTACATAAGATGTAGGGACCACTGTTTAACTTTGATGAATTTTGAAGATAGGTATACTCTGCACCACTTGCATTGACATGACACATTCTATAGATTTGCTTGGGAAATAATTAACAATTTTTCTGTTCTTGTTAACTAAAAAATATGGCTTTGGACACCGGTCTACCAGCCAGTTATTAGAAATCAAGTTTAATAGCAGTAACAGTAGCTAGTATTGTTATCTCAAGTAAAAATAATAAATCATTGCCACCTAAAGAATGAGATAAATATTTGAGATAGGTTGGTATCTATTTTTGCCTGACAAATGACTTTGGTTTGACTTTAAAATAATATTTCAATGCTGTTCACAAAAAAAAAAAAATAGTTTGGATCACACTTCACACACATAATCCACTCAACTTTTGTGTACCCTAGCACAATGTCAGCCAAGTAAAATTAAATGATTATTCTTGTCCATTAACTTTTTGTGATGATTTGGACTTGTTCGTAACCAATTGGATGAAGAAGGAAAAAAGAAGAAGGGGTTAACAAAAAAAAAAATGTTTTGTTAAAATGTGTGCTCTTAGAGGTCACAGTTGTCATTAGGCTCTATAATAGACACCTCACACATTTTAATTTCCACTTTAAGTTTCCTATGCAATAATTGCAAGCACAATCATTATTTTGTTGTCGTTCAGACTGTGGAGGGTGTTATCAGTATTCTGTAATTACATAATCAGAACCTTGGTGGCGACCTGTCAAGTGAATGACACAAACAGAACTAGTTTTACACTGCCCTTAAATTTTCAAGTTTACATTACATTTTTGAGTATTAAAAAAAACAAATAGCACTTTCTTAAAAACATATCTTATGTGTAAGAAAAAAAAAATCTTGTAAGAATCTAAATAAAAAATACCAAGGAGTAGAAAACACATATCATCACGCCTGTAATTCCCGAAGGGGTGGGCAGAGTTCTGTGCAAAAAATACAAATATCGTAGACACATTCCTTTCTCGCCACCTACCCCGATTTCTGGTATTTTTTGTGCGCTCATACAAGGGATTTCCCACTGTCCATCTCAATGGATGAGCATCCCCGTGGTCTAGAGCTACTTAGTGGTAATTTCTTATTAGCAATTATTGTCAACAAAATAACATAAACTTCCCTACTAAGTATTATTTAGTCATTGTCACATTTCAAAGGAACTGCATGTGGATATTTGTAAACATAACTAGCTGGTATTGTGTTAGATTTACAAACTATTAAACAATTTACACTGACCTGAGGAACTGGGTTTTAATAATACACATTGTTAGTTCAGGGTTAGTCATTCAGATAATTATTTAGTGATACCCAACACAGGTAAACTTTGACTTTACCATCGGTGCTGTTATAAAAGTTTGAAGCATTATTGCATCACTAAGATTATAAAACAAAAAAAAAGTAAAAAGTAGTTGATATTCCTCTGTAATTTTATATGGACTTAGGGGTTGTATTGATGATTTTAGTTATACTTCTGTAAAGTCATATTTTTTACGATCGCGAATCATATTTTAATCAGTAGTCAACACAACCTGACCCTGACTTGTAATAAAAAAAACGTAAGAAAAATAAAATTTCGCGGGTTACCAGATAATTAGATAACAGGTTAAAAATATTTAATTACCATGCATAATTAGCAAGTTCCTAAGAGAAAAAAATACCTTAATTGTTGTGTTATTTTATGTCATCATTAAATAATATAATTATACCTACAGCTTCATATTTCATATTAGTGTTTTAAAAAGATTACACCAACTATCATTTATATTCTAGTTGACCACTTTTAAATTACTTGTACCGTCCCGTTCACTACGTACCTAACTACCGGATGTACTGCAGTTTGCAATTGGTCGATATAACGACTAGTAGTACCTACTCAACGCTTCTCCTCCACATTTATTATGCGCACGGCTAAAGAGTAGAACACTCTGCCGACGTCTGTGTTGCCTTCCACATATAACCCGTCAGCCTTCAAATCAGGAGTGAATAGGCATCATCGCTTTCCACCAGGCGAGATCGTAGCCAACAGCTGGCCCATTTTGCACCAAAAAAAAAATACTCGCAAAATCTGCACAGTCCTGCAGACTGGCAAACTGGCTAGCTTAGGGCCGGCGCCCACTGGCGGCACGGCATGGCAAGAGATTTTTATGAGACGAATATAAATATTTAAACTATATGGTATGACAATAAAATTAAAATTTCAATGATGATGCCAAAGAACGTCGCGTCATGCCTAAGGTTACCGCAGCATCGTTGCCGATGAAATTTAAATTTTATTCTCATACTTTTAAGGGCTGATTTTTCCATCGCCAGATACCTTTTATTCGAGGAATAAAGTTGACGTTTGACAGTTTTTGTATGAAACAACTGTCAAAATTTCAAAATGATTCCTCGAATAAAGTTATAACATTATTGAAAAATCAGCTTTTAGTCATATTTTCTATTCGTCGCATAAAAATCCCTTGCCGTGCCGTGCCGCCAGTGAGCGCCGGCCCTTACTCACTACGTCAATGCGTTCAAGAGAATTAACCTAAGTACTCAGTGTTAGCTTTTTGCAGAATAATCTATGTTTGCTAAGTCCACCGACTAATTTGACTGCTAAAGCACATGTATTCTTTGACAAACACAAATGGTCTTAAGTGGTACAGACGCCAGCATATCAAGCCGACAACAACCCGAAACTGACAAATTTTCCCAATCAATTTTGAACCTAATGCTTTAGCGATAGAGTTGAAAATCTATTAAAGAAATTTGACAGATTGTAGTAGCTTGATGTGCAGGCGTCTGTACAAACACAATATTTATTAAATTTTTTAGACATGACAGTAAGTCCCCTTAACTTATTCGATGAAAATATTTATCAACTTAATTCACACAAAAACTTGGCAAGTCATTATTTTGTATATCTTGCTGTTAGCTATTAGTCATTCGAGGCTCTTTGAGTCGTTACGGGTCGTCGCCTCGTCGGAAGCCCGAAAGTCTGAAAACCAGCGGGGTAATTTATCAGTAGCAATGGGTTTCATTTTCACAGTTCAACCACATTAATTTTGTTATTTACGTTGTTGAGCGGACATATTTTTCGAACATATCAATGGATTAGCAATTTCCGTCAAAATGATTCTGATTGAGATTGATAATGTGTTACCTACGCAATTGGGGTGCAGTGCGCACTTAATTTTCAACTCTGAGGGTTGAACCGAGCATTGAGAATGCAACAGCGCGCATCCCTGCGCGTTAAAAAACCAAACTTGAATTTTCAAATGTCGGTACTAAGTGCGTTAAAAATTCTGTTCGCGAAAAATGCCAAAATGCGAACCTGGGTTTGCTGTCATTGTAGTTAACGTAGACGTAGCTAGTCATTAAACAAATTAATAATTCATCAAGTTCATTATCTTTTTACATTCGCCAGTAAACCTATGAATATTATGCTAGACAAAGTTTTCGACACGTCATCGCTAGAAAACAGATGGGTAGTACGTTAGGCCACTCGTCCGGGGTAATAAAACTAGTATAACATACTTAATCAGCTTACAATGTTCCCAACTGCTGGGACAGAGGCAGGCCTCCTCTCAGTGAGAGGGAGTGGGCCGTATTCCACCACGCGAGCCCAGTGCGGGTTGGTAGATGTCACATATCTTCGAATTTTTGTTTCTAGGACATAAACTAAACTAGTATAAGCTGGCGTCTTTTTCTGTTGAAGTCAATGTCAAAGTCGAACCATTTTATTGAAGTAAGGGCTGATTTTTCCAACGCCAGATAATTTTATCTGAGGATCAATTTTAAATTTCTGACAGTTCTTCCATACAAAATCTGTCAGACGTCAATTTTAAACTACGAATAAAAATTATCTGTCGATTGAAAAATCAGCCCTAAGTAAGCCAGTAAAAGGCACTTTTTAATGTTGAAAATTTACAAGAAAATAGAATTGACTTTAATCGCCACAAAAGGCAGTTTTGTATAGAAATGAATGGGAAAGAAACTCCATAGCTACTCTTTTAAAATGTTTACAATGTTTTGTGTACTACGCTAGACCAGCTCAAGGGCAAAGTGTTACCACAGACGATCAGCCTACTGAACAAAGTTCATTGTCCATAATGAGATTGCCTGTAATAGCCTTGGCCATGACCATTTATACATGTCCATTTATTTGATATTTTTAAAGTAAATGGCCTTCAATCGGATATTATGCGGCAAAATGGGTACTTATTTCCTATTTCGTTTATAATATTGTCTAGGATAGCGATTTGTGTTTTGTGGTGAGGTCACGGCAAACCACAATATTCCACACGGAGGCAGTAATAATACCTTGCTTACTAGCAAGGTATTATTACTGCGAACTTGACACCCAATAGATATACGTAGGAAAAATGTAAAGAAGTAATCTGCATTCGCGACATATTCGCCAAAAATGTAAACAAATATGAGTTTATGGAAAAATAATTTTAATTCTTAGTTAGTTAGTAGTTCATAATATTCTTAGTTAGTTCAGTTTACGCTACAACTTCAATGGAAAAAATAACTATAATTATTAAACAATAAAGTTCAGTTTACGTTACAAGTGCTACAACTTAAACATTTTTATAACTTTTTTACTCTGTCTTTGTCTTGTCTTTGTCACTCTGAAATCAACTTTTTAGACTACTTAATCACCATTAAAATAAAGTTGATATTTGTTTAACTTGAAATAAAATCAATTTAAATTTGAATAGACTTTAGGTAGGTATACATACATTAAGAGCGAATTTGACCAATGGAATTGATCGCCATCTGCACATAACGGCGTTCGAGAGCTTTTTAGTGTCCACAACAATGATTACACTGATAGCTTTTTTGAATGCAGTTAAGATGTGCTGGATCGCGTTCAGTTTCATTGGTGAAATTCGCCATCAAATTCGCAAAACATAAAATCACCTCTTTGCTAATGTAACCAAAACTACTGCACACGGTGGAGAACATTTGCAGTTTGTTCACGTGTCTTTTGTCTTCATTTTCTTCCGGCTTATTAGGTGCTTGTGAGAAAAACACCACAAAATAAAGTTTTATTCTTATGATGTCTATCGTTAACATGTCCAAAACAGAAGTCCACGGTCCAGGTTCAATACTTACGTGTAGTATTATATCAAGTGTATCTTTGTTTCCAGCAATTCGACAAGGCCGCCGGAGAAGTTAAGAAGCTGAAGTCCCTCCCCAGCGACGCTGACCTCCTCGAGCTGTACGCCTACTTCAAGCAGGCTACCGTCGGAGACTCTGACCCCTCAAGTGAGTAGCACATCTCAATACCTAAGGTGAAGTGAGCTTGAAGTGCTAATAATGTCAATAGTGTCATCATTTTGAATGACAGCTAACTTCAAGCAGTCCAAACTCACTTCAATTAAGTTTTCGCGGTGAGATTTTTGCAGAATAGATCTACTGACGACCTACGACATTAATTTTGTTTGTTATCTCATCCTGGGTAGCCTGCTCTCTGGCTAATAGTTTTAGAAAGGAAGAAAGAAAAAAAATGCGTTTATTGGCATTACACAAAATGAATACACGTACACGTTGGCATGACCCATTGTTAAATAGTTAATAGTCGGTACTATTAACTATTTAACAATGGGTCATGCCAACGTTAGAGCAGAAATCGTTTTGGCTGTGTATTTACAGGATCAGCCAATTTAATAAAAGTTTGCATCCGGTGAGACTGGAAGCCGACCCCAACATAGTTGGGAAAAGGCATAACCTCATCACTGCCCTCAAAACGGTGAAGGAAAACATCGTGAGGAAACCGGCATGTCCTAGAACCAAAAATTCGAAGACATGTGACATCTACCAGCCCGCAGTGGGCCCGCGTGGTGGATTATGGCCTACTCCCTCTCATCGAGAGGTGGCCTGACTGTTTTGTCAGTGGGTGGGCGACACAAGTTATAAACCTTTTAGTAATTTTATTAATAAGAAAATCATATTATGTATTATACTCGTATTAGTCGTATTGTAGAATGTAAATCTTTAAACGGTATTTATACGCTTCGTTTCGCTCTGATAAGTTTGTAGCGTACCTTATACATAATTCGTTATGTTGTAGAAGTTTGTATTTATTCCACGATCATTTTATAATTCTCATGTTATGGTACACACGGCTACACGTCAAGCTATACAAAACCAGTTTGTCTTGGCCTCTCTTTGTATGATATTTTCTCACAATGAACGGTCAGCCAATACTGGTTTTGCATAGCTTGATATGTAGCCGTGTGTACCTACGCTAAAATAATATTTAAAAGAATAATTGAATAGTCTACGTGTAGGGGAAAACTATTGTCTATTATCAATGAAGTATTATTAGTTTTAACAATTTTCCTGTTGCTGTCGGGATTAGACTTTCATGGACGTCCAAGTATTAATGTTTATTGCAATAAATAACGCAAAATGTAATTATAATTGTATTTATTTCTTATCATAAACTAGAGTCTGGTATCGTAAATACCAATCACAGCACAGCGAGTTGTGCCGGTTTTCTTTACAAATGTTTAGTGTTTTTGTTATCGTTCATGTTATTGCAAAAAACTAGTAAAGTCACGGGCACCAATATGTCAACGCTTGGCAACTTTCAATTCCGTTTTTTTTCGTGAAATAACGAACGCAACGTTGAAATACGACACATCACAAAAACCTATGGGTTCGAAAACGCTATGTTCGTAAAAACATAAAATTTAATTCAAAAATAAAGGGGTGTTGAATAAGTTGGGTTATTGCGGCTGTCGAAGGACCAATAAGCGTTGTGTAATGAATTAGGGAACGAATGTCATGTCGCCTGCACACAAGGGGGTAGGAAACAATTAAGGACTTACTTGGTGTTTTTGAATGTGCCGTGCTGATATGTAGACCGGCGCGGCGTCCAGTAACTTTTTGTTTCCCTGCTTCTTCCTGGTTTTTTGTGTCGGCCGACACTCGTACACTGGTTTTATTTTAAAGCGGTTTGGTATGTTTCGCGGCGAGAGCGCGTCGCGAAGCTAAGCGGTATAGCTTGAGGTGCGGTGCGATGCGGGTGACTGTTCAATTACAAGTGAAGTTGAATCTCTGTCCCTCTGCTGGAGCGTCTTGATTCCACGTAGCCCGGAAACGGTTGTCGGTTGGCGCTTTCTCTTTCTGTCGCGTATGGACGTAATGATAGGGAGAGGGATAGATGGATAGGCATTTGGCGCCATGACAGAATAAAGCGGTTGACGTTTTCGTTCGGATATTTAATAGAGAGAAACTTGTGATATAAAAACTTGCGCAAGCATCCTGCCCGGGTTTGAGGATATGTAGTATTCTCAAAAAAGGGAAAGGAATTGCGTTAAAGCGGATTAAAAGAAAGAGAGAAAAGAAAACAATTGAAATATATTAATTACGACTAAAATTACGTGATATTAATTACGCGGTGAAATCATTGGGAAGGCAACGGGCAGAGTTTAACAATGGGTCGCTTGAAAGAGCCACTGCATGTCTTCACCATAGCAACGCGGGTTGTCCCATCTTTGCCGGGGAAAACCTCGGTGATTATGCCCATTGGCCAACGTAAAGGAGGGACATCATCTTGATGCATGAGAACCACTGCACCAATCCTAACATTGTCCACGGCATCCAACCATTTTTGCCTAACTTGTAAGTTATGTAAATATTCTATCCGCCATCTTCTCCAAAAGCTGCAAACCATTTGGTCAAGCAATTTTTTGCGGCAAGTTAGAGACTTCGTTGTTTCGGGAACGTTCACGACAGGCAACGAAGTCAACGGGGAAGCCATTATAAAGTGAGCGGGAGTAAGTGGTTCTGGGTAAGGATCCTCAGTCAGGACACAGAGCGGTCTCGAATTCAGAACTGCCTCAATTTCAGTGAGAACAGTCGAGAGTTCCTCATAGGTAAGAAGCTGAGAACCGATAACACGGTATAAATGAGTTTTAATAGATTTAATATTAGATTCCCACAACCCTCCAAAGTGGGGAGCGCGGGGTGGAATCATTTTCCACTCTATGCGGTAGCGGTTAGCAAGTAGTTCTTGCAGTTGAGCCTTGGCTTTAGCACACACCAAAGTTACGTGTGCGTTGCCATTTGTGTCAGTAACATGTAAGTATATGACGCAGCCATATGCATTCAAGCTGGCATCAGCAAAACCTACTATATTTGTCACGCAACCCATAGTAACGGCTACATGACGCGGCAGTTTTAAAGAGGAAAGTAAAGGCAGTTGCTCTTTAAACTTTTGAAAGATAAGTACAATAGAATCGGGTGGAGTTTCATCCCAATCTGTGTTTAATTTCCATAATTCCTTTATGAGTAATTTCGCGAATAAAACCACGGGAGCCACTAGACCCAGAACATCCCACAGACGGGCAACAGTGGAAAGTATGGAACGTTTAGTACAACTTTTATCCAAGTTAGATGTAGTAAAGGTGAAACAATCCTCGGAAGGAATCCATTTGAGTCCAAGAATCTTTAAGTTATCCCCGTCAGAAAAGTTAATAGAAGAGCGGTTGGAGTGTGGAATAGAATCCAGTAGTTCCAAGGAATTACTTGCCCACTTAGTAAGGTCAAAGCCCCCAGCCTTAAATAAGGCGATAAGTTCAGCGGAGAGAATCTTGGCTTCCTCCAGAGTGGAGGTCGAGTTAGCCAAGTCATCCATGTATAACTCATGCGAAGCGACAATGGATGCGCGCGGGAATCGATGTTTTTCATCCTCTGATAGTTGACGGACTGTCCGCATTGCTAAATATGGGCTGGGCTTAAGGCCAAACGCCACTCGGTTAAATTGAAATTCGCGAACAGGTTCAGCGGTATTAAACCGAAACAATATTTTCTGATATTTTCGATGCTCATCCATAACAGCAATTCGGAGATACATCTGTTTTATATCAGCTGTGACTGCAATAGGGAATAATCGGAAATTTAAAAGTAATAAAAATATGTCAGCCTGTAGATTAGGCCCTGTGTGTAACAAATCGTTCAATGACACGCCATTATGAGACTTGGCGCTCGCGTCAAGGACGATGCGAACTTTAGTAGTTTGTTTATCATTCCTAATAACAGGGTGATGCGGTATATAATAACCTACAGTCTGATCAGCAGCCCTAGGTGTAGTTTCAGTTAAATAATTTTGATTAAGGTATTCTTGGATTATTTCGTTATAACTAGCGCGCAAGGCAGGGTCGCGAAGCTTAGTTTTTTCCAAGTGAATAAAACGTCGATAAGCGACAGCATAAGAATTTCCGAGTGAATCTGGATTCTTACAAAATGGTAACGCAGTACAGTACCTACCGCTGGAGTCACGTGACACCGTAGAAACGTACAGCTGTTCACATTTCCGTTCAGCGGGACTCATAAAAGATTTTGAGGGTATTTCTTCAATGTTCCAGAATTTATGTAAAGATTCGTCTAACGACAGAAAACAATGAGAATCATCTATATTCAACGCGGTAGAAAAATATGAAGCGGTATTTAAATCAGCGATATTATTTTTATTATTAAACGAACTAGTGGGTACTTCGTTTTTATTATTAAATAAACTAGCGGGTACTTCACCCATAAGAATATAACCGAACACGGTTTCAATAGCGGATGGCGCGGTAGGTGAAATAATTTTATTGTTTAGTAATAAATATGGGAACAGCTTTGCCCCAAGAAGTAGTTCAACATCGCCAGGCACATGCCACAGGGGATCGGCCAGCGGTAATTTGAACAAATGTTGCACTGCAGAGGTATCAACAAAGTGAGATGGTAATTTGTCAGTTATGCAGTCAACCACAAGAGCGGTTATTTTAAAGGAATTATTTTTATTTTTAGCAGTAACTGTTATCTCAACGTAACCTATAATAGGCCGCGAAGAGGTTCCTACGCCTTTTATAAATGAATTTGAAAGCGGTATAATATTCAATTGAAGTCTCTTACAACAAGCTGACGTAATTATGTTGTTTTGCGAAGCGTTATCGATCAAACATCTTACAGAAACATATTTATTATATCTGTTGTCAACGTATACTTGTGCGGTCGACAGTAATACGGTTGTGCGCGGTAAATCTGTACCTACGCGTGAACATGCACACAGCGCCACCTGTTGTGAATGCGTGGAACTAGGCACAGCGTCGCTCGATCCCGACCGTTGAGTAGTTTGCTCCAGATGTAAAAGCGAATGATGTTTCTTGTTACATGTCCTGCAAGTATGTATTGATTTACACTTTGAAGCCGTGTGTGTTGAGCTAAGACAGTTTACACATCCACGTTTGTTTTTAATAAAGTCCAAACGTGAATTGGCTGATAGTGCTTGAAATGTTGGACACATAAAAAGCTTCCAATGATCACTTCCATTACAGTGTGAACAAGTTTGGTTATTGTCACAAGCAACAAAGGTATGCACCGTACTATCACGTGACTGATTACGATAATTATTTTTGTTCACTGATACAGTTCGAGACGAAACAGTTCTATCCAATATTTTAACTTGCGATTTTATGAATTCAACGAAATCCGTATAAGTTGGAATCTCCTCCTCTCTCATATGCATCTCAAATAAATGTAAGGTAGCGGGGTCCAATTTTTTCAAAGCTAAATTTAATAGTATGAAATCCTTTAAGTCGTTAATTTTTAATTGTTCTAGTGCCGAAACAGACGCGTGAAAACTTTCAATAAAACTATTTAAAGAGGTGGAATTATTACTTGCAGGTTTAATGTTTAGTATGTTAGACATGTAATGTGACCCTAGTGTTCGTTTATCTTGATACTTTTGAACCAAACTGTTCCAAATGGATTTATAATTTTCGCCCGATGGAATAATTCCGGCAGTAATTTGTAATGCGTTTCCTTTCAGATTACCCATTAAGTATTGCACTCGTTGAGAATCTGTAAGATTTATATTACTATGGATGTTTGACTTAAATGATTCGTAGAAAACAGGCCAGTTTTCAATCCTACCATCAAAAAATGGGATCTGAATTGGAGGTAGTTTGATCGAGTATTTAGATTGTTTCACGATATCACAAGTTGAGTCATCCGGTGACCTTGCAGACCTCGCGGCGACAAGTGAACGAACTCTTTCAACACGGGTGTAAACGCCGTCAAATGATATTTGACTGTTATAATCGATTGTATAATCAGGATTTATTTGTAAAGAATATGTATTTATTTTATCTAAGTTAGCACTAAATTCCTGACGAGTGATCGAGAGTATTTGAGTGTCCGCCATGAACGTTTCCGCCGAACGAAGCTCAACATTAATCGTATTTATTTTCTTTGAAGTTTCATACAATGACGATAAACGCTCAAAGATTGCTTGATTTTTAGCTTGAAGTAATTTTATCTTCATTTTTAGTTCTTCCATAATGGGTTATTGTTGAAAATACAACGGATAAAAATTATTAAGTATAGCGGGTAGACTTACAACAAATATTTTTATTGTAAGTGAGTAAGAAGTAATTGATTATAAATAAGTTAGTAGGCAAGTTTGCCGAACTAACTCACGATAATAAGCGGTTTTTTAATATTGACCTATGCTATTGTAATGCAGCAGGAGCAATATTAAGTTGGCACAATGGTTCTCAATGAATATGTACCTAGCGGAATGAACGAACGTTAGTACGCGTTCGTTTAATATGGCGGTTTCACGAACTTAGGTATTTGCCTAAATTCTTAGGTATGGGACCTATGAATGCTGATTATTTGAATCCGACTCGAATGGACCAAAAACTTATGTTGAATAAGTTGGGTTATTGCGGCTGTCGAAGGACCAATAAGCGTTGTGTAATGAATTAGGGAACGAATGTCATGTCGCCTGCACACAAGGGGGTAGGAAACAATTAAGGACTTACTTGGTGTTTTTGAATGTGCCGTGCTGATATGTAGACCGGCGCGGCGTCCAGTAACTTTTTGTTTCCCTGCTTCTTCCTGGTTTTTTGTGTCGGCCGACACTCGTACACTGGTTTTATTTTAAAGCGGTTTGGTATGTTTCGCGGCGAGAGCGCGTCGCGAAGCTAAGCGGTATAGCTTGAGGTGCGGTGCGATGCGGGTGACTGTTCAATTACAAGTGAAGTTGAATCTCTGTCCCTCTGCTGGAGCGTCTTGATTCCACGTAGCCCGGAAACGGTTGTCGGTTGGCGCTTTCTCTTTCTGTCGCGTATGGACGTAATGATAGGGAGAGGGATAGATGGATAGGCATTTGGCGCCATGACAGAATAAAGCGGTTGACGTTTTCGTTCGGATATTTAATAGAGAGAAACTTGTGATATAAAAACTTGCGCAAGCAAGGGGTAAATCGCTTTTGAATAAAGCCGAGTGTATACATACATACTTTTGCTCGTGACTGTACAGCCCGATTCAAACTTTATGGTGGCTCGGAACAGTCTGAACCCGAGGCGAGTCGCTGCGCAGTAACAAATCACCTGTCAGCGGGGGTGAGGGATGAGGTCCTGCGCAGCTAGTAGCGCACTTCAGAGCCGCCATAAAGTTTGAATCGGGCTGTATATGAAGTGTATATATTTTTATCGTATAAATAAATCGATTCGTTTATCGAGAATCGTCGTTCAAAGGACTATATTTTTGTGTCACAAACGTTAAAGATTTACTATTTTCGGTATCATGTAAGTCTAGGTAGAATTATATGAAACGTGCTAAAATCTCAGACCGCAATGTGTTAGCGCTTTTTGATAGGAGTAAAAATAAAATCCTTGGACTTTACACGAGTCCGTACCTATTACCTAACTTAACGACATGGGTAAATTATGACTAACGTAGGTATGAGCGGGGGTACCAGACATTTACATTGTTACGTATAATTAGCCAATTAAGTATACAAGGAGAATGTTGTTATTGCACTAACACCTTATACATGGTAAATACCTAGGAATCTAGGATTTGTTCACTTACAGTCAGTAATGATAGAATAGTTGGAAAATGCGATAACGCAGTGTTGATTGTACTGTGTTCAGCTTATCAAACAATCAATGAAAGCTAATGTGTTTTTTTTAAACCTTTCACTTATTACAACAAACTCACTCTCACGATTGTTTTCTCTCTTATTAATTCGATTGACTCGATTGTTACAACAAATGTTTACTTACCACCTAAGGAATTTGTGGAATGCAATAAATGATTGAGTTATATGATGATGTGCGTTTTGGTTATTGGGTTTTTTTCATATTACACGGTTCACTCCATGCAAATTGAAATGGCTTGAAATTCTATCAGGATGAATGATTTTGAAGATTTGACTAAGTACATAGTACATACCGCAGAAAAAAATACTCGATAGAGCAGAGTTGTGGTTTAAATCTTATTATTTAGAGCTGTGTTTGAGTTGGTTTGCAAAGTTATATCTACAACTTTTTTGGCGATTCAATCTAAAAATGATGAACAACCAACACTGTAGTGACTGGAAAATCCTAACTTTTTATAAGACTTAGTTTTTACGAAGGTAATTTGAAATGTATGATCGCCAAATCTATTAACGACGGAATAGACCAGAAGCGCTATTATTTTTCACTTTTGCCGAAGTAATAGACCAACCATATCTGTATAAAAATCTCGACTACCTAGTAATTATCATGAATATGTTAGTTTCATAGCCTGTCTAGACATAATGGACGTTTCATGTGTCTAATGGAAGCATTCCGTGATCGGTCGCTGAACAAACATACATATTGCATGGGAATACTGAATTTAATCCATTAACCTGCACCCTAATTGCGTAACACACAATCAATCTCAATCTGAATCATTTTGAAGGATATTGCTAATCCATTGCTTCATAAATGTTCAAAAAATGTGTCGCGTGTCTGCTCAACAACGTAAATAACGCAATGAATGTTGTTGAACTGTCAAAATGAAACCAATTCCGATTGATCGTGTATTACGCAATTAGGGTGCTGATTCAGCTTACGATATGTGGGATGTTTTTATGTTATTTGGTTCGAATGAGGCAGCGTTTTTGTTGTAACTGTTGTAAGACAGTAAAAGCGACACCACATTTGAGCCAGACAACTAAAATCAGGTTAATTTTAAGCCTCGGATACACTAGGGGACATTTTGTCTCGTAACGTGACGCGCAACACTCAATCTACGTGTCGCTGCAACGTTGAAAAGTGTTCCGCAACATTTTACGTGACGCGGGACATGTTGCTTGCTCCCGTTCCGAGAGCGAGCGCACGCGTCAGTGTCGCGCCATTGGTAGGCCTGCAAAATGTTCCGCGACATTCTCTCGGGACATTCACGTAGTGGTCGAACGCCAGAAACATGTCGCACCATTTGTCCCCTAGTGTATTCGTTATTTTATTTTATTTATTTTAATTTTTGATAAATTTTTGCATCATTTTTAGGCAGGCGGATTCAATACTAATAAATGTTTTGGGACAAAACGTTGACTTAGTTTTAGTAAAATAAATTGGTATTAAGTTTTGTACCTTTACGGTGGATACAATGTTATGGAACAAAGGTTGTTGACAATAAAATGGTTCCTTGTCCGTGTATACATCTTTTTGGGGCTGACTGTACTATATATAGGTGCACCTCTGCCTATCGCCTCAAGGAATTCGGGCGTGATGTTATGATGTTGTTTTACTGGGACATTTTTCACTGCTAAAAGAAAATTAAATTAAGCACAGATGCAGAAAGATTAGTCATTTTTCTAGATATCTATGACAATGTGACGTATTATAGTTGCCTGTATGCTTAGTGTGAGTTTGACAACATCGTTCGAATGACTTAACCATCGCGTAAATCGAGTTAACGTCAAACGTATCGAGAACCGAATGCATGCGAGTGCGAGTTAACATCGAAGCTAACCATCCAATACGCGTTTGGTCACCGTGAATTGCGAGCATTATTTTTCTTATGTTGGTGTCACGTAAACGTCCTCCGATAAACCGACCAAATAGAATGACATTTAGATTCACTGTTCCTAATGAAAGCGGCTGTCTATCAAATTTGTGTTGATTATAACTTGACGTTTATGTTTAGTTTGTGTGAAGGTTATTGTGATTTATATTTATTGGATTCTATTAATTAAAAATGAAGACGAGTTCGTCCCAATTATGTTACGATGGTGGCATTTATGGAGTAGTAAGTGTAATTTTAATTATTTGGTGATTAGAGAGCTTAGAGTTTGTGAAATTTGCAGAAATAAAACTAAGTTTATTTGGTCTTCTAGGCATGGAGAATTGGAGACCTCAGCAAGCTATCTTCAACAAATATTATTGGTGTGCAAGTCGCTAGGAAGTTGGCAGTAGAAGAAGCTGGGTTGTCACGGGCTTAAACTTCTATTAAAACACCAACGGGTAGTCTAAAAATAAGTTACTTTATTGTGTCTCATAAATTGTATTCTCTTACAGGAGATTCACATTCAGCCCAATTCCACCTGTTACTTGTGCCTAATCTCTGAAGTGTTTTTGATGAAACTCTGAAAAGAGTTGGCCTGAAGTATGTTTATGTGTCGCGGCATCAGCTGAAAATCTCCATAAATTTTTTTTGTTCTATGCATCCAACATTGGAATGAGCCAGGGCCATCAAGAGGCATTGCCCCTGCATAGTCGCCGCCTACCATGGCTCCTACACCTCTTTCTTTTGTGGAGATAACGTGGAAGGTCAGAAAGAACTTTTTTAAGTTTTTAAAAGGCTCGAAGATGACAACTCATAATATACATAACTTTTATTATTTTTTCTAGAGACGGGCATGCTCTCCCCAACCAGACCTTCATCTTATGTCCATGTAGTACAGCCAGAGCCTGTTACGTCTGTGCAAACTACTTACTCCTCGCTGTGCAAGAATTCCAAGCAGACTCATTTTAAAGAACAGCAACATAAAGATTACATGGACTCGAGGAGAGAGTAGAAAAGGATTAGAGAGCTGGAGGTGCAGGCTCAGAGGATTAAATCTTTTAGAGAAAATTGTAGATACATTTTGTAAAGACTAATTAGATATATTTAATATTAAGTACTACTACTGCCCACCACCTTTTTTGGTATTATTCTTGTAAGTTAGTTTTAACTTAGAAGCTGAAATTTCATAAGAATTTGTGTGATATATAATATGTGTTCCTATTTACTACTTGTTATATTATTATGTAAACAATTTATGACAATAAAGTTATCTCAAAGTTCAACTAACTAGTTAAGAATTCGAAGAATTGTTATAATATCAAAATAAAGTTCCTAGTTTGTGACACAATTTAAGACTGATTATTGATGAATAAAAGTACTGCAACCTGCTTCGTGGTTGGTATTTCATTACCTCTAATTAAAATTTAAGAACTTCTCTTACTATGGTCAGATTCACTACTCAACCTTTCTAATTCTAAACAGAAATAATTCATAAACACTTTCTGTCTTCGACACTTGCTTCACAGAAAGTCACCATGGAGAAACTGCCTATCTTGCCAGATAGGCAATTGCTCCATATAGAATCCTACTGGTATTTACCTAAATCCAGTTGAGACTGAAAGCCGACCCAAATATGGGAAAGGAATAGCAGATGATGACTTTATAAAGAATATGGAATTAATAACAATCATAATTGATTAGGTATATGATTCATTATTAATTTGGAAAATACTGAAAGTACATACCTACTTATTAGATTTGATTTTGATTAGGAAAAAAGTAAACATTTTGTTACAAGTGTGCTAAAAGAATTTATTCTAGAGCATTCTTGACATTGATTTTAAAGTAACAACTACCTAATTTTAATAATATTCATTCATATTGGACTTATTGTAAATCACAAATCTTAATATTAATTGTACTTAGATACATAAGAATGACATTTGAATATTTGTACACCATAATATGTTGTGGTAGTGTATAGAACTTAAAAAATATTAACACCATACTATGTAAAACTACATTCATACAAATAAATAAATTCTAATTCTAAAAATACTTTCAATTAGACCATTAAAAAGGCACCTTTGAACATCAAAGTATATTAAACTAAAAGTGTTGAAGTCTTTTAACTAATTGTTCTCTTAGAATCCTTCCTCTGATTAGGTCAGATGTTGAACCTCCTATTTCCCTCCCTGTGGGTCTCTGTGGCCCATTGTGTTCTTCTTCATCATGTTGCAATCCTAGAAAGAAGTGTAATTTAGTATTCAATACACATTTAAGCTATTGACTGATTTGTAAAATTTGTTAACATACCAGTGATGTTCTCTTCTTCTTCTACAACATTATAATCAAGACCAATGTTATGGAGAATGCAGCAGGCTTGAATAATTCTGGTACATTTAAGAGGCTTGTAGTGTAGCACTCTATCTTTGTTTAGACAGCGCCATCCATTCTTCAGCCTACCAAACATATTTTCTATGCCGACTCTGGCTGCCACATGCCTTTGATTGTAATTGGATTCTAGTGTGTCTGGAGCAGCACCTAAAATCGGAGTCATCAACCATGGCCATTGTGGATAACCTCTTCGATATAAACACTGCACATTTTTTGTGATATATTTTTAGCAACTCCCACTGGCCGCTGGTAAGACCCAGTTGCATAAAAAATAGTGCTGTAAGTACCTAAAAAAATAGTTTAAATGTGTTAAGTATGGACTCTGTGTAGTCTTTTGTAGGATGAAGGAAGTGTGTGTCACACAAATGCTGAAATTACCTTATCTTGGGTAGATAGACTTAAAACCAGTCAGCTGTTTCAGCTCTCAGCATAAAAACTTGACCGCTTTCTTCGGAAGCCGATATCTTCTCCTAAATTCGGCCTCCGGAAGATCTCTTGGCATTGCTAGAAGTACGGGCTTTTGCACGAACACTGGACATGTAATTGCGCTCATCTTGTGCCCTAGCGGTCTCAAACATCTTCCAAGCAAAATATAAACGTGATGCCATTTTCCAAGCAAAATATATTGGTTTTATGAACCCACACTACTAATTAAAATAAAATAACTTTGAAAATTCACCACACTCGCAAGGCTCTCACTACAAATCCTTCAGTGAAGAATTAACTTATTCGAAAGTGAGCGCGTTTCACAAACGAGCTGTCAAAACTGTCAAAATTGTAACTTACACTCGCGATAACACAAAGTCACGTTAATTTACGAGCTCACTATCGAGTGGGAATCGATCGTCACCATCGACAAAGTAAAATAAAAAACTTACACTCGCATGTTTTAGTTCTCGCGTATGGCACCAGGTGGCGCTAATTCAGCGCCATACAAATCAGAGTAAACTCTAACGCGATGGTGAAGTTAGAAAAACTCACACTAAGCATACTGATGGCCTTAACCAGAGGACCTCAATAGTTATGCTCCCGCGTCTGTCACACAGTCTATTGTTTCATGCTAAGAATAATTACATAATAACAATAACCTCTTGGATAAGTGTGTGAAAATCAAAACGGTCCTTTGTATGGTAATCGAGTTAGATGACTATCCGTATTTACAGGACTGATTGTGGTGTGCTCCTTGACTGGGAATTAACACCTCTGATCAAGTGGCTAAAGTTTATATCGAGTGGTTTTGCACCTTGAAAATTCCAAATCTTTAAACCGGTTTTTTAAACCATGTTAAGTGGGAATTGGGATAGTCAAATGATATTGATGCCTTTAGATAAAACAAATATTTCGAACATATTTTTTTTTTTTACTTTTTTTAAACCGTACGATACTAAATACGAGGCTCTCGGCAGAACGGAGTAACCCGTTGCTTTCTTGGTAAAATTTAAAGCGACCCGGTTTTATGAGTACGTTATCGTACTCTGTTTGCTTGTATATGGCTTATTTAAGTCCTGTTATAATGTGACAAAACGAAACTGGACAGCCAATACACGAACGCGACGAAGAATCCGATTCGATTTGTGTATCATAATGATTTGTATAATAATATGGAATTATTTGTAAATTGACTGCCTCTTTGATCCAGTGGTCGCAAGCACTACTGCTGGGCATGGTCCTGGTTTCAATTCCCAGGTCGGACAAAGTGTTAGTGGACTTTTCCACCAGAGATTTCTCAGTAGCAGAACTGAGTGGATTTGTCCCCGGTTGATGGTATTAGGCTCGCCTCCTGTGATATGGGACTTAAGGCAGACTTTGTAGACAGCCGCGACGCGACGGCGCGAAGCGATTATGGTATAGCAATTTCCATGATGTTCTAATAGAGCGGGGAAGCCTTTAAACATAACTGACTGTACAACAAATGTAAAAATAACGTAACATCCCCGAATGCCTACCCCTTCGGGGAGGTTATGTTATTTTGACATTTTTCCATGGTCATCAATAATCAGGAAAGTGCACATTGTCGTGACTCGTGTACGGATGGCATTTGAAATTCTAATCAGTTATCAAATTCGTGTCTATTTAAAATAGCTAATTTCACGTTTTGTTTTTACCTAGGAATCAAGCCAGTTGATTCATTTTATCCGACGAATAATTTTGAATTTTTGACAGTTCTGCCAAACAGAATTAGTCAGACGTCAATTTATTTCACGAATAAGAACTATCTGTCGATTAAACAATCAGTCCTTAATAAAATAAAAATAACAACAAACAAATACATCAATCATGTCCTAAATCCGTTTATCATTTATCTACTTATCAATTAACACAATCATTTAAAGTAATAAATCACGATTGAATTACTCAATCCGTGATAAGAAAGTACATGAGGTGACACGCGCAACTAATCAGAATATTTGAAAAGGCTGGGTAGATTGCATCCATCAGTCTGCCCTGCCTTTTCCTAATTATGTTGGGGTCGGCTTCCAGTGTAACATGATGCAGCTGAATGCTGAATTCCAGTATTTACATGGAGTGACTGCCTATCTGACCTCCACGACCCAGTTACTGGGTAACTCAATACACCTTGGTAAGACTGGTTGAGACTTTTGGGCTTTGGGCACCCGTAACGACTGTCAAAGATCTACGAATGATAGCCGGGACCAACGGCTTCACGTGCTTTCCGAGGCACGACCGCACGAAGGGGTCTCGGTATTGTAATGTTTGGCCACCCATTCCCCAACCAACCGCCGCCAGCGTAGCTTAAGAGCGTTGGCAACGTACGGCATTTCATACAAACTTTCAAGTTCTTGTTTTTTGAAATGCATGAACCGATTTTAATGAAACTATATATATAATAAGCATAAGCAGGATATATAGGTCTAAAAAGTTAATTGAGAACATTTTCGAAAAATAGTGTTACATGTAAATTAGACCGATTTTAAATTTTCCATAGAAACAGAGATTTCCAATTATCTATCTTATCTTTTAAATAAGACATTTCGAAAATGTTCTTAACTAACTTTTTAGACCTATGTTTCCTGCTTATGCGTATGAAGTTTCATTAAAATCGGTTCATGCCTTTCGAAGAACAAGGACTTGACAGTTTGTATGAAATGCCGTACGTTATCAACGCTCTTAACATTTGGTCGACCCGTGCGGCTGTTATTACTTAGCCACGAGCCACTCGCCTATTTAGGTTGAATCAATTGATATGAATTGCATGAAATTGTATCAGAAACTTTATCTACACTTCCTACCACGGCCAGTCACCAATACCTAGGATATACAACTGCAATAGATTTTAAGTTCTAGTTACATGAAAATAGGGTTTAAATTCTATCAGTCATCTTGTTATTCACTGGTTGAATGTAGTCGCGACATGCCTAGGATCACAGCTGCAATAGATTTTAAGTTCTAGGTAAATGAAAATAGGGTATACATTCTATCAAAATTATCTTATGTTTCACTAGTTGAATGTAGTCGTGGCATGATGATATTTTTTTCTTAAGATAATAATGTACTATTTTTGTTTTGTAAAGGTAAGCAGCAATGAGCACTAGATGTTTATAAATCGTGATTACTTTTCTTTTTGAACAAAATGCTACGTGATGTAAGCCGGATTCCTTAATTACTAATTCAACATAGCGTAGCTGGGGAATGTCATTATACCGTCATTGAAATGACAATTATTTGAATCACGTTTTTTATGAGTCTTGTACCATAAAGTACTTTCTAATTCCATGTGTTGTACAGTCAACAGCAAAAGTAGATGATCAAAATCAGAAATACAATATGTACTAATGAACGGAGATCGCGTCAGAACTGTGTGGCGTCGAAGTGGTTGAGTGTGGTATAATTTACAATCACATACTTTTGAATCACTTCTGACGCCACACAGTTCTGACGCGAACTCCGTTCATTACTATTGAATTTCTGATTTTGATCATCTACTTTTGCTGTTGACTGTACCTATAAAGTACCTTCTAATTCCATGTGTTGCACCTATAAAGTACTACGCAATTCCATGTCTTGTACCTATAAAGTACTTACTAATTCCGTAGACCGTTTAAGTACAAGATATGCTTGTACCTATACGGTCTACAGACATCACCACGGAAATAACATTGTACTATAGAATTTCTCGAAACAACGTTAGAATAGTATGTACCTATTTACTATTTACATGAATACCACTTAAGTGTGAATAGCACGTAAATACAGCGTCCATTTTGATAACCTTTGACCGACTCAATCGTGAAAAGGAAGATTTAAACGAAACACCTCACAAATTCTCATTTACAATAATGTATGTTAGTTTGTAAGGACTTTGTATGGGCCAAAGTTGCCTGAAAATAAATAAATTATTATTATTATTAAACAACGCACTCATAAATTATTATTTTTTATTTACAGAGGCCCCCGGCTTCCTGGACCTGAAGGGCAAGGCCAAGTTCGAGGCCTGGAGTAAGCAGCGTGGTCTGTCAAAGGAAGACGCACAGAAGGCGTACGTCACGAAGGCCGAGAAACTCGTTGCCACCATCGGCCTCCAGTAAATAACTTTAGTCTGACTGACATTAGCATATTATGTAATTTAAAATCAGTGTGAAATTTTTATATATGAAAAAAAAAGCAACTTTATTATTTTTTGTATTAAAATCATGAAAAATTGCGTCAGACTGTTTTGTAAACGAACTTTTCTGGCATGGAGCGGAACGGGCGCGGTTGAGTTTGTTTAGACTCGTTTTTATTTCGGTCAAAGTTTAGTTAGCTCTCTCACGAATAAAATGTTCTTGCATTTATTTAATTTACACGAAATTATCACCATCTTATTCGTTCAACTATCCTTTACCGGCCTGTAATGCAACAGCATGAAATGCTGGTTTGTTTCAGGAAAATCAAATACCGCTGTCGTAATAAACTTAAATACAGCACAATTGTCACAAAGTATTCCTTAAATGTCATCTAAGGGCGTCCGTCTCATGAAATCATTATTTATTACTTCGGTTTAGGCACAACTAGCTAGTAATTAGGCGTTAACATCACATAATGTAAGCATACAAATATATACCTATATACCTCTGTTCAATCATTCGATTCTTCCGTACTTTTTGGTATGCGGTGCTGATTCTGATTCTTGTTGTCTTGAATTTTGCATTTTTGTTGAAAAAGATTTTTTTATACATGAAATATATCCGTTGGTTACTGAGTTTTGTGTTTTACTTTATTATTAGTTCTGCAAGTTGAAATCTGCACAGACATACACTAAATTCAATTCATAAAACATACGCTGTACCTACACTTAAATAATAGCGCAATAGGGTTATTTTGGCGCGTGATCAAAATCGGAACTAAAGCCGCCATCTTGTTTTGAGGGTTCAGTACCTCAAAGGAAAAACGGAACCCTTTGTCCGTCTGTCAAGACTCTTTTTCACAGAAACACGTGGAGTTATCAAGTTGAAATGAATATCAAATACGGTGTTTCCTTGAAGCAGTGAAAAAATTAAACTTCTAAGTCAAGGCATTCAAAAGAGTCGGGCGTTTATGTTCCGTTTATGCCGCATATTTTGACATTCGCAAAGGAATAAAAACCTATAGGGTACTTCCCGTTGACCTAGAATTATGATTTAGCAAGAAGCAATGTCATGTAGCACAAGTAATGGAAAAATCCGAAAACCGTAAATTTGTAGTTACATATTTGTACGGAACCCTCGGTGCGCGAGTCCGACTCGCCCTTGACCGGTTTTTTAATGCAATTCAAGTGACACAATCAATTTCAAAATATTGTATCATTCAATTGACTCGTGATATCACGATGACTATCATTTAGGTACCGTATGATTTGATTTTTAATACATAAGTAATATATTGTCATTATTAATATATTGTTATTATTTGTTATCATTTACAGTAGGATTTGATTTTGTATATTTATTTATTGAATCTGACTTGTCCGTGGTCGATGGCAATGGAAAAATAATGATACGGTAATCTTAATCCGCTTTAGGTAAGATATCAACTATTATCAGCCATGATCTTCATAATTGACGGCACGTTTGGCGCAGTGGTTAAGCGATTGACTGCTGCGCTGCGTGTCGCGGGTTCGATTCCCGCACGAAACAAATATTTGCATGACCTACAATTAGTTGTTCCGGGTCTGGCTGTTTGTGTATGTGAGTTTATATGTCTGTAAACGCACCCACGACACAGGAGAAATTCCAAGTGTGGGCCAACGTTTAAAAAAAAAACACATTTGCTAAAATGCAGGGTACTACTGCTAACCCTGTTTGTGGATAATGATCTATTTTTGACAACTTTAGTAGGCGTTATTTTGTTATCTTTTCCTACAGTGTCTTCTCTGCAGGGTACTTAATTGCGTAACACACTACCAGTAAAAAAGGGTTTCATTTTGACAGTTCAATAACATTCATTGCGTCGTTTACGTTGTTGAGCAAACACATTTTTCGAACATACGAAGCAATGGATTAGCAATATCCTTGAAAATGATTCAGATTGAGTATGATAGTGTGTTACGCAATTAGGACTCAAGTAAAAGTAGCTTTATTTGCTATAAATTATTGCTTGTCTAATTATTATGATTTATTAAACGTCTTGAACAAGCTTGGTGATCCATGTTCGTGCCTACTCTGTATGACAACAGGCCTTTCCCCTGCAGGAGGACAATAAAAAAGCTGGGTATTGTTACGATTTATTAATTACTCGCATTGTCCGGATTCGTCCAGAGGTTAGCGAGCGACTTATTTAAACTAGCGGGTTGCATTTCAGTTTTATGTAGGCGCTATGCCAAAAATCATCATGATCTGCCTAGCCCTTTCCCAACTATGTTGGGGTCGGCTTCCAGTCAAACCAGACGCAGCTGAATACCGGTATTTTACATGGAGCAACCCATCATCAGCCTATGGCAGTCCACTGCTGGACATAGGCTATTGCACGCCATTTAACTCGATTTTCGGCCAATCATCCAGCTGCTACCAGCCACCCAACGCAACCCAGTTACTGGGTAATATGATACCCCTTGGTAAGACTATGCCAAAAGTGTGCCTAACTAACTTGAAAAGCTAGAAATACCTAAGAATACCGACAAGATACATATTACAAAATAAAACACCACTACATACATACAGATATAATCGTTAAAACAAGTACGAAACTAAATATCACAATTTACAGAAGTAGAAAAGGTAAAACAATACAAAACTTTAATGTAGGTAACCTATGATGCCGCAAGCTATGGCTGGTCCAGATGTGCCAGTGAGGGCACTGTCCTCCGTGCTAGCACGTCCGTAGTCATCCTCGCCTTTAGAGATGGCTAGAGATCGACCGACTACGGACCGCGGGCCGGCGAGCGAGATGAGGTGGTCGATGAGACGAACTGTCAGAGGTCCTTCCTCTGCTTTGATGTTGCCAAGGTCGCCGACGTGGCGGACGTGGTCGCGGGGACCGCCGTGGCGACCCTGGGGAGGGGGCAAGAAATAAATATTTGGCTAGGTGTATTGCAAAACTTGGGGTAACCCCTTAGCCAGGGGTTTTATTTAGTACTCACTTACTTCTAGCAGAAAAGCTTGATCGTTTTGAAAGATAGTTGTAGAATCATATTTTGCAGGTACAGACGCCAGCACGTCAAGCTACCCGAAACTGCCTAATTTTCCCAATCAAGCTTGAACCCAATGCTTTAACGATAAAGTTGAAAATCTAAGTACCTATTAAATAATTATTTCTAATAAAGAAATTTGACGGATTTTAATAGCTTGATGTGCTTGTATCTGTACTTCCATCTGCCGAATAAATGAAACGATCCTGCAATAGGTTTAGGACGTAATATCCGAATTTTAACCTTTCCGAGCAACTAATTACTTATCTCAGGTGAGTTTTAGAAGAGGCGACAGCAGCGCCCTCTAGTCTACTAACTATAACTAATCTGCTGTGATGATCATGGTAATATTCCCTAAATTCACTGCTTCAGTGAATATTTTTGAAACAATGAATGTTGTAACATGTATCCTTCCTAAGCTGCAGTGTGAAATTGGGCAACCGTTCTGAATAGACAACCCGGTATTTAGAATAGGCATCCGTTGACCATTAACCATTCAGCCTAAAACCACTACTAACATAAAATGCAAGGAAATGCGGCCCGATCTCCTTGCAGTTATCCTTGACGGCTCCAGTCTGGTGCACATGGATGCCGTGCAGCCCCGCAGCCAGGCCGGTGATGTTGCCTTCGATGGTGACGGGCCCGTTTGGTACCAGCTGCGTGAAGATCAGGTCGCCTTCCACGCCTGACTCCTCGTCGGCTTTCAGGTGGACTATCGCTTGAAGACCTGGCGATCTTTGTGGCTGGGGAAATAAAAAATAATGGCGTTAAAAACACTTGATTTATTATAACTTTATTACGGATTTAATAAGCATTTTTAGTAGTGACATCCTGCCTACTGCCTAACGTTGCTTACGATATGTATGGAGTTATCATCATTGAAAACTAACTTGATTGATAGAGTTAATTGAAGCAATAAATCTCTATCATAATAATATCCTCTCGACCGATTTTTGTTCACGGTGGCCCATCTCAACGGAGATTAGTTTACTCTGATAGTCCGATGGGACGGCAATCCGACACAACCAGGGAGAGATCAGGCGCAGGACCAATGGCTTGACGTGCTATCGTGAGGCACACTTTCCTGCTAATTTCTTACATCGGACTTCACACTTTTTATTTAATCTTTTTTATTGTTTGTTTTATCTGATGTATGTATCTGGTGTATTGTGTGTCTTTTAGTTTGTGCCAAATAAATGTATTTTCTTTCTTTCTTTCTATCCGAGGCACGGGGGCTTCACACCACCAACTGCGGCCTGTTACTGAGACATTCCTAAAGGAAAACCCCACTAACAATTTGCCCGACCCGGGAATCGAACCCACCAGCAGTGGACGTCTTTTAGCTGAAATGATGATAATGCATCGAAAAGTGTAGAGCGCTTTTCGCCTAGTTAACTCACAAAATCCATTTTCATAGATCACAGATATACCTAAGTTTATTTTTATACTAAGCGCTTCTTCACATTGCGTGTCCGTAATGGATGCCATGCCGTGTCGAATCCGGCGACGAACATCAAGGACTTATTTAATTACTCACTAATGTCAATGGGGTTACGGTTTGTCTACAATATTCGAGTTTTTACCTATTTTTAGTTACGATATTTTTTAATTACTTACTACCTGTACCATTTAGGCGTATTTTTAGACTATTTGGCGCACCGTCCTAAAAACTTAAAAGGTTCACAATTTTTATTTAAGTAAGCATAACCAAGGCAATTTCTAAGATTTCTTGAGATCGCACATTTAATGTCTATGCAGATTAGATGTTGGATAAGAAATTCAATATACTGGAAGGCAAAACAAGATACATATCGATACTGGAAATATGAAATAACGTAAGGGACATTTGGTCGAAAATGAGTTATATATATCGTTGGATTCGGAATTTTTTGCTCTATCGATCGGTATATTTAAAATCTCGATATCTTGAAAAAAATGTCCTTTACATCACATATTTTCCGTAGGCCTAGACCATTTTTTTTCTAGAAACTGGCTGTATATGACATTATAAATTAATATTTTTATAAAAACTAATGTAAGTCTCTTTACTCACAGTATTTGGTATTTACATTAAATAAAAATCGAGTACATTTTACAACAGGTCACATAAGTTACTCCATAATTTGAGATGTTTTATTATTGTCTTATACATTAGTGTTCCCTGAGAAGGTACAAATACTATGTCCCTTACATTAAATTGTGACTCAAATTATCATAATTATATTGAACCTTTTTTTTTTTTTTTTGAGGATGGGAAATCATCAAATGACCCCTCCCGCTCTGGGTGGAGCGTAAGGGAGTGTCAGACTCTTACTGACTAAAACCCACCCGTGTTCCTTCCTTAGTCCTTTCTTTTCCAGGGCAGCGGTAACCCTTTCAGAAGATTCCGCCGCCCTGGCAGGCTTCGGCCCTATCGGGCCCCGTCCTCTGCTGACATCTCTTTGAGGCGCGCGTGCAACACAACGCGCCGTCCGGCACAGGCCTGGTCATGATCGGACGGTGAGTTACCCATTACTTACCGCCCCCGCAGGCCCGCGCCTACGGTGGCCGGGAGTCGTTACGCGGCTCCCGACGCCCGGAGCGTCTCCCGCGGCTGTTGAGGCGTGAGGTGTTTTCCCTCAGCCTCCCCGCCACCTCCTTCGCTAGCATGACTGCTTCGCAGAAGGAGGTGACTGCCTCCCACTCCCTCTCGCCCCGGACCATGGCTTGCACCAGGGCCGGACGCGAGAGGTCGCCGCCGTTGCCGATCGCCTCTACGAGGACACGGCGGGGCTCCGCCCAAGCAGGGCAGACCTCCACCGTATGCTCCACCGTGTCCTCTGGGCGATCCTGGCAGTGGTGACACCCAGGCGTCTCCTCCCGCCTGATTATGTGCAGGAACCTCCCGAAACACCCGTGTCCGGAGAGGACCTGCGTCAGGTGGTACGTGAGAATGCCGTGACGCCTCTCTAGCCACTCCTCAAAGAGGGGTCTTATCGCCACTATCGTGGCGTGCCTTGCGCTGGGTTGCGATAGTCGCGCCTTCCATTCCACCATGAGATCGCGCCGGAGGTCCGTCCGCTCCACACCGATTTGCCACGGGTGCAGAGTTTCCCCCCGGCGTAGTGCCTCCGCGCGCCAGTCATGCAGGCGCGCGAGGACTATCACCTCCAGATCTCATGGCGGCAGTCCGGCAAGGAGGCTTGCCGCCTCGCGCGAGATCGTGCGGTAGCCCCGGATCAGCCTTGTGGCTACCACCTTCTGGGGCTTCACCCACGTAAAGCCTCCGGCAGGAGGCGTTTGGCCCCCTCAAGTTGGGCAGGAGCCGCTTTAAGGCGGCCCCGGCCCGTTCCAGTTTGGGGGCCAAACGTCGGAAATGCTCGACGAAGTTCCACCGGCTGTCGAGGACGAGACCCAGGTCGTCCCTCATCGTTGCCTCGACGCCGATGAGCCAATTTCAGTTCCAAAGTTTAAAGATCTCAAAAAATTATGTTACAATGGTATAATTCCAAATAAGTTTCACAATGAATATTTGAATCTTCATAATAAGAGTATAATTAAAGATAGGCTCAATGACACCGACGATGATGAGACTGACAAAGATAATGACTAATTTTTGAGACTTTTTCAATTTATCTGTAGGCTTTCTATTAAGGAAGAAGTTAATTTGATTTTTTTTATGTTTAATGATTACTATTTACTTAAGAAAACTGATTTGTTTATTTTTTAAGTGAATTTTATTTTTCTTTTGGGACAAGAGTCTAATTTTAGTAAGATAAAATAGCTATTTTTATTGTGATTTAAAACAGAATTTAATAATGTTATACTTAACATAATTTATGAGAGTACCTAAATTGCGTTTATAAAAGAGGATTAGTGAGCACAAATAAAAGTTTTGATCTCTTTTATTCGTTTATTTTTTATCCCTATGAGTCACCAAGTAGTTTTAAACTGTATGGCATAGGCATAGTAGGTCACGAATGTATAAAATTATATTTTTTATATTTGTTAACAGCATTAACATTATAGACTGTACCATTAAGAGACCTTTACTTTGAAAAACTCTAAATGTTTATTTCCTTAAGTGTCCCATACATCAATGCCGTTTATTTACATCTAAAATTTTGTAAACGTATATCACTAGTATTCATTATTATTTAACGTAAGGGACATGCTATCTTTGAAACTGTAGGCTTTATTGATTTTTTACTATTTTAGCTTCAAAGAATGAAGAAATCTAAGAAACTTTGTCCTAGACACTTTTTACATAAAACATATAGTTAAAAAATTATAGCCAGTTTTGTAAGAAAAATATCTTATTTTTGCTCTCCTGAAAACCTTAGTTTTGTCCCTTACGTTATTTCATATTTCCAGTATCGATATGCATCATCGTATCCTATCGAGGCATGGAAACCCATAATTTTTCGAAATTTATTTAAAAAAAAAAGCTGTGCGCTGATGTCCCTGCCATCCTGTATATAACAAGAGAAGTGGTGTTTTAGTGACCCATTTTTTGTTCATGCGGCAAAAAGAAGCAAATAAAAAACGACTGCTGCCCATTTTTCTTATTAAAACAAAGATGGTCATATCTGCATGTATAATAGCTACATATTATGATGTAATCGTACATAATTGATTGTTTAGGCCGCGTGGCGCTGATTACTTTAATACTATGGTTACGTTTCATGGTGAATGCTCAGCTGATCGTTGCAGCTGATAGCTGATTTCGCGAGAGGCTCGTGAGTCGTGGGTAGGTATATTTAGGTCCTAGAAACAATTGACACTATAGGTATACAACTTTGGCGACGTTACCAGATGATGTCGTCGGTCCATCGAGCTGGAGGTCTCCCATCTGACTGAGGCGAAAAAATTGTAGCTTACATAAAAATTAACCCAAAAACAGACACGATTATTCCAATTGTTTCAAAAACTTCTGTCCTGAATTTCTCTAGTCTCGTGGATGCTTTTACTAATACAAAGAGCCGAAATATTTTAGATGTAGCCTCTACAAAAATTTTACCCAGAATCTGCCAGAGAACTTTAATCATTGTGCTCTTCCACACCTAAGACAGCCCTAACAATAAATCAAACACTAATTTATCAAAACGTCAAGTGCATAGCGTTACTATAAACAAATTAAATAATAAATGTACCAATTACATAATCATAATCATTATTCTATTCGAATAACCAATCAGAATGCCATAATCACTCTATTCGAATATTAATAATCCGTTGGCACTAAAATCACGCGCGTTATATTCTAAACTTTTTTGTTTTACTTTTTGCAAGCTCCATTTATGTCATGTTCACTTCCGTGATATCTGATGATTATTGTCTGTGATTATCACGAATTACTATATGATGTTTTTGTTGGTTAACGATCTGTTATTAATGTTGTTAAATATTTAGATAGGTACTATTAATGCTCAATGAACAGGTTGTAACATAACCATTAATAATCATAATTAATTTTAGACAAATAACCTTTTCATGCTATGAGGTGTAAAATACGGTATTAAGTAGTTACGAGTACCTACCGGAGCCTACCTACATACATAGTTAGGTCATCAATCATGTTGGGGTGGGCTTCCAGTCTAACCGGATGCAGCTGAATACCAGTATTTTACAAGGAGCGACTGCCTATCTGACCTCCACAACCCAGTTACTGGGTAATACGATACCCCTTGGTAAGACTGGTTGTCAGACTTTCGGGCTTCTGACGACCCGTAACGACTGTCAAAGATCCACGAATGACAGCCGGGACCAACGACTTATCGTGCTTTCCGAGGTACGGAGGGGTCTTGGTATGTAAAGATGCTCACCCATCCAAGGACCTACCGTGGCAAGCGTAGCTTAACTTGATCGATTGACGCGTGCGGCTGTTATTACTTAGCCACAAGCCCCTAGGTAAGTACTATGTACTAAGTTAATTAATATTTTTTTGTTGTAATGTTTTATTGATGTATCAATCATTTACTTATGGTACCTACCTACTTACAACTGTTTGAATTAGTTTTTTTTTAATAAGTAGGTACACATTATCACTTAACTAGTAACTAGATGCGTAAGCATTACAACATGTACAAGTAGGTATACCATTTGTAAAAAAGCGCTTCGTAAATTTTTGTGTTTATGGTTGTTCAAGTCCTTTCATCATGGTTTCAGAAAAGCTTAGACTTTCCCGATAGTACTTTAAATTAGTTGCCTATCCTAGAGTTTTGTTTGTGGAGTCATTTTATACGTTCGTTCGTTTTCTTAGTTAATTCTTTCAATAAAGGACTCTCGGAGCTTTGGCCTCTAATGGCAACTAAAGTTATGGTAGAGGAGTTTAGAGGGTTTTTCTTTTGAAACTTATCAAATCCATTTTCGGCGTTCTCTCATAACGCTCTACAGCTCAGCTATCAAGTTTTCGGCCTGAATATGCTTGCTGAAAAACCCTCTGGTGACCCTCTGGCAGACAACCATTTGTAGTTTACCTACGTTTTTAAATTGTGTAAGTAAATGACGCATTTTTAATCGACGTTTGTCCTTATGAACTTACGATGTTAAATGCTATTTTCTTGCAATCTCAGGAAGTCATTGTGAATATAAATAAACAGTATTTTTTACAGTCTTCAGGGACAACATCCTAATTCTCAAGAGCAAGGAAATACAAACTTAACGGAATCACGATTTTAAACATTTAAACAAACTTGTTAATTGATAAACAATTAATTCTCAGGGCAAGATTCACAGATCGCATTTTAATTGATTTTGATATTTTTACGTCTAAGTAACAACAAATATCAACATTAAACTAATACGAATAAAGTTCACGTTCGTATAGGGTAAAGGTCCAGATCGCATTTTGAGTTTACTTTGGTAAAGTGAGCGTCTACTTTGCCAAAGTAAACTCAAAATGCGATCTGTGAATGTTACTCTCAGTGACGTCAAGTACAACATCGTGAAGAACGCTTAGACAGACAGATTTGGGTTTGTTCAGACCCGGTACCACCAAGTCACGCTATTAGTGTAATTAGTTATGTTTTATTATGCATAGCTGTGTAATTTTAACAAACTGGGAAGTTAGAAGGGCCGTGAACTGTGGCTCGGAATTTAGAAAAACGTTTCGTTCGATACGAAGTTTAATTTAGTGTGTGCGAAATATTGTAATTTGTCTATCTAGGAAGGCTTTGCTATCGTCTCATTTCTCAGCTTGAAGCCTTCTTAGGCAGATCACATACAACGCGCCACGCGACAGGACGCAGATAACGTACCTATAATACAAGTTTATTGAAAACGCGGAGAATTTAGCTTCGTTGGCCGCACCACGTCGCGTGGCGCATTGTAGTGTGACCATCTTGTATGTCATCTTGTCATTGTGGTTGATCCGACTCAACGGAGTAATTTAATTGATTGACAGTTGAATGCATTAAATTGGAGCAACCATAACTGCACCCTAATTGCGCACACAATCAATCTCAATCTGAATCGTTTTGAAGGATATTGCTAATCCATTGCTTCATATGTTCGAAAAATGTGTCATGTGTCTGCTCAGCAACGTACCTAAATAACGCAATGAATGTTGTTGAACTGTCAAAATGAAACCGATTCCAATTGGCCGTGTGTTACGCAATTAGGGTGCTGATACCTACACGGTAGTCGCGGGAATGAATCCATATTGGAGGAACTCAACATCGCCAAGCCGCTATCTACAATATGCCAGCAGTGTGCCCTGAGCTTTTCGGGCATAATGCGTTCAGCTAAGCATGATCAGCTGATCTATTCTGTAAAAATCTCACTTTGAATACTTAGGTGAATTGAGCTGTCAGTAGTGTCAATACCTAATATGTCAGTCTCTGGTGGAATGACAGCTCACTTTCATCTAAGTTTTCCACGGTGATATTTTTATGATACTAGGCCGGGGGTGGAAGGGGAACGCACTCAAGGCAAAGCACCGGCACGATGGTCAGACGCGATCAAGAAGGCTGTTGGAGGCAGCATTTATAATGGTGATCTATGAGCGGTGCTCACTGCAGAAGACCGCATAACTTGGAGACGCGTCGTATGTGGTCGCGATCTTAAGTATTGAGGTTACGATGAAGTCGCAGTGGCTGACCAATTAATGTTAGCCCTGAGTTGCGGGTTTGTGCACGCTTAGAGGGCTATGCCTTGCATTGCCAAACACAACAACCGTCCTCCTAAGGACAGAGTACCTACTTACCTACGCATGTTGGAAGAAACAACACACACCATTCAAGATGAATAATCTTAAGCGTGGACACCATTTTTGTTGTCAGTCGATCAGATGTTATACAGGATGACAGGGACATCGACATACAAGCTGTAACCATGAATTCAGCACATGATTCTAGACCCCGCCTAGCGTTGATTTATGTATAGAAAAGTGGATTTGACCTACGTGGTCAAAATGTATGGAATAGATTTTTTTTTAACTCGTTAATGACGAAAAATTTCAACGCAGGTTCAGAATGATGTATTATTAAATTGATGTCTCTGACTCGTCGGTGTCCCTGCCACCCTGTATTTATAAATTATAGTAAATAAAATGCAGCTAAAGCATGCATGCTTTGATTTATGTGCACATAATGTAGGTAGATGTAGATACATAAAATTTGAAAGTAAACTTCAGTTTATTTATGGGTACAATTATAAAGGTAATACTTACAACAACGTATTCTATTTGCTTCTCAGCTCGATTGCCCGGTGGGTAAACTTGGTGCCCGAAATTCTGAAATTTATAAGTAAGTACTATGTATATTTTAACCTGTGTATTAAAATTTTATAAACCTGACTACAACACTGATTGTTGAAGTTTTACAAATTGCTTCATATTGTTGTATTCGACAGTGTTGACATAGCTATACAGCCTTTGTGGCGTTGTTTAGACATTTGCTCAGTATTCTTACATTATAGTGTATTTATTATCTATGGTATTCTGTGACATGTCAATATCAATGTCAAAGCCGAATCATAAGGTATTATTCCGTTATGTTAGCAGGTATCGATATTATTGTTATAGATTCCAAATTAAATATATGACATTGAATTCATGAAAAAAAAAATACTGCCCGATAGGACCATCGATGGTTTAAACTTCTGTGTAGGCGCAGTACTTAGGTACACAACCTATATAAAATATGATTATTTATTTATTAATAATTTTATTATTTCTGAAGATAATTATTTGCCTACTTATAAATAAACAAAAACATTGACATAAAAACGTGTACCTAGGTACGTTTTTATGTCAATGTTTTTGGTTTAGAATTAGGTACCTACAGAAAAAGTGACCAACAAAAAATAAATATAACAGAGGGGCAATTCTCGTAATTTTAAGAACGTTCACAGTCTGATCTCAGTCTCAATCTGTCAAAAATACCTCTAATTTCCCCACTTTTTGACAAGTGTTTGACATTTATTTGTCGCCGAGATGAGACTGCGACTAGATTTTGAACGTTTTAAATTACGAGAATTGCCCCTCAGTTCAACAAACCTACCTATAAATGTCTTAGTAAAAACCTATTTATTAATAATACATACCTACATTATTGATAGATTCATATTCAAGTCTACACCTCGATATATTTCAATTCTCTAGGTATAATATTACAATCAAAATAGATGCAATACAAAAACTAAGATTGTCACCTCATGAAGAATTGCTTCTGATAAAAAATAAATTCAACAGCGAATGGAGTCGTCGAGTATGATAATTTCTATGAATGTAATAACCCTGCTTAACTGCAAGTTTTTTTGTCATCAAATGTTTTTTCGATCGTCATCAATCATATTTATGTATTTCCGGTGTTAGAAGATAGGTTTTATTGACCATAGAATGTTCTATGATTAGGTATGAGCTCAGTAGGTAGTAAGAATTTCATGAAGCTACTGATTAGCTACCTATCAAAAATAAGATCCAATATAACAGATTTCTTCTTAATATTTATCTGCCTAAAAACTCTTGTACCACAGTTTAGCAGAGATAGAGTTCGACGGAATTTCCTTTACGTTTTTGGCCGACAAAAGTCATTTTCGGTCGGACTCTATTCAGTGAGTAAGTTCGATAGTGAATTTTTAATGATTTTCCGAACAAAAATATTATACTCAGAGAGTGATTAGTATTAATGTCAATTGCATTATTTTGATTTTAGTATTGACTAACACAGTTTTAAGACCTTTGTTACTAACAAGTATGGACATATAATTAGTCTGAAATAAATGGAATTTAATTTAAGTTTAATTATCAAATAAGAAATAGCTGAAGTTATTGTTTTACATATTAATGACAGACATGATTAAACCGATACGTTTTGATACTTGTCAGGGGTTTGTATTCTTCGGTGTTGATTGGTTCTGTTTTATCAACCAGCCCTCATTAGGTAGCCTGGCTTACGACCTACTCTCTCCCTGAAAGGAGGCCCAATTCTCAGAATGGGAAAACGTAGACTGATAATAGAATAGAATGGAATAATATATTTATTCAAAAAATTATAAGGCATGAAAATTAGTACAGCAGTGCGATTCTGTAACCATCTCACCGTGAAAATTTAGGTGAAGTGAGCGTGGAGTGAGCTGTCATTCCAACTAATGCTAGGGATTGACACTATTGACAGCTCACTCTAAGCTCACTTCACCTAACTCTTCACGGTGAGATTTTTACAGAATCGATCGGCAGTTTTGCTTGAATGTAAATTATATTCCTAAGACCTACGTGCCTGAACTAGGTAATCCTGTACTAATGGACCCGATGGATGGATGGATAATGGTGTTTTTCTCCATTCACTGACTATCAAGACAACAAGACTTCCTGTTGTGACCTTGTGACACTGCAGAAATTTTTGTCACTCTATCATTAAATCACAAGTACTTACGATACAAATGAAACTCGACCCTGAATGGGTAGCATATGACATAACTCATACATAAGCCTTCCTGGTTGCATCACAAAAAAGTGGCCCTTGAAAGAGAATCTTCACCTTTTTTCATAATTATTCAAATCACGCGGGAAAAAGAAAATTGGTACTCACATACAAATAAGGTTCCATGAACACTTCATAGATGTTGCTCTGGTAATCTTCAATCGCTGGCAAGGTCTTGATGAGGAGGTTCCTTCCATACCCTGGGATCCCCTGGATGTTTTTTCCGTTCAAAGCCGCCAGCAGCCAAAGGAACTGACCGAAAAACACATGGAGGCGCAAATTCATTTTGATAAAATCTATTTCGTTTTCTTGTATCACGCGTGTGAACTTCGCCAGAGGCTAGGTATCAATGATTTGACTTCTTAGTGTTGGGCTGCAAATGATGCTCTTTTTTAGGGATCCGTGAGTTTCAAATATAACTAATTGTATATATTTTAATTTGTGATTTTTCATTCCCAAGTTGCCAAGTTTGCTTCTAGATTAAGATTATTAACCTTCATTGTTTCAGTAATATTTTGACAACACTACCTACTACTGACAATGGTTAACCGACGACCTCATGAAGGTCACAGGAATCAGCTGAATGAGCAGGAATGGTTGTTGAGGCGATGCTTTGCGCTTAATACTCAATAGTTTATTAAGTTATTAAATACCACAATTTGTACTTATAGTGCCTTCCAAAAGTTAGTTGAAATTTTTCCACTTTAGTTGTGTTGCCTCATTACGATTAAAAAATATTAATAATAATCAGGTAATCCTAAGGGATAACCTGTTTATTTTTTATGATAAGTCTGGGTAGTTGAATTAGTCAATAATAAAGATACAGTTGAAACATTTGAAACTAGAATTTTAAATCACAATCACAGCTGAAGTGGACAAATGTCAACAAAATTTTGGAGGGCCTCTAATTTGTAAAATAAAATGACATGTGGTTATTGGGGCCTATCGGGGACACAACAAAATAGTAGGAACCATATGTCCAGCAATTAAAGCATTTGACTAAGATGAAATAGAATTACAAAGTCGACTCCATAAACTCCTACAACTTAAAGGCTGCTCTGCATTCCAGATTATAGATGTGGTTGTTGCTATAAACAGAACGTGTATCTCGACGGAATGAACCAAAATAATACGTAGGTATATGTGTGGTTCTTTTTTAGAAGACCATTCCATTTCAGACCTAAATTTAAATGGTCTTCACATGATCTGACCAAGATTATGTCCGGACTTTAAAAGAGACTGTGACCTCTTAGTTTGTTTCGGCGTTTCTTCTCAGAGTAGACAAGTAAGAAACGCCGACCTCCTCTAGTTTTAAAATATGATTGAGTTGTAAAATGTTTGTACAAACGGACTTAAAGAAGTACAATTATTTATCATTTATCAATATTTCCAATGTTCTATCACCAAAACTGGATGCTGAAAAAGTATTCTCCAATATCTAACATCTACGGAACCACACCAGCCAAAAAGCGTCCACCAGCTGATTTCCCTAATGAATAGGTTTAGACGAAGATACGGCAAATCGTAGTTAGTGGTGTTAACCAAGGCTTCATGATTTAACCGTGTGTTAATGGCAGGTTAGCTACGGCATTGTCCCGCCTGGAAGCAGGCTCGTGCCTCGTATGGTGAACGCTCATTAACTCGAAGGTTGATGATGAATGGCATATTAAAGTATTAGCTTGTTTTAATGTTAAGATCGTTAATTAAAATTGTTTTGATGTAATTTTACGTTGTTCGTGAATTGTTGGGATTGTACGTGGGTTTGATTGTCATGTGATTGTGATTTTGAAGTTATTTTTGTAACAAAAAACGGTATGTAAGACGATATGTGTATGATAAGGAAGTGACTGCTAATGTTGTCTTAATTTAAATCTTAACATTAATTAGCTTCAACTGGATTTTTGGCATGATTAGTATGTACTATTATCATTATCATCACTTGTTTTGATAAGGTTATTCCGCTACTAAATTCAAACAGTCTCTAAGGCTGTTTTTTCCAACGCCAGATAATTTGATCCGAGGAATAAATTTTGAATTTTCGACAGTTCTTCTATATAAAATCTGTCAGACGTTAATTTTATTTTACGAATAAAAATTATCTGTCGATTTATTCGAGGAATAATTTACAAAATATTGATAATTATTTCTTACAAAAACTGTCAAACGTCATAGTTATCAGATGATTGAAAAATCAGCCCTTATTGTGGAATCAGATCAACATCATTAGCTTATGTCTATTCACTGCTGAACAAGGAAGGCTGCAATTGCAGGCCATTGAGCTCGATTTTCAGTGACTCTCATACTTTCGTGTCTAGCCATCCTGCAAGAGTTGTCGTGTGGTTGCTTAACCTGAGGGTGACATAAGATGTGTTTGATGATTTGCATAATCTGAACGTTTCATTTGATAGTACCTACCTGGCTGCATTTCCATTAATCCTGTGGTAAGTAGATGTTTTTGCTTGTAGTTTTTAATTTTATTTTAACAGTTCAACAACATTCATTGCGTTATTTACGTCGTTGACCAAACAAATTTTCAAACATATGAAACATTAGATTGATATTCTTCAAAATGACTTAGTATAAATTGAGCATAATAAAGTTCATCTCCACATAGAACACAAAAAAAAGTTTCGATTCCTTGATGTTCATTGTTCAGAACCATAAACATACTATAAAAAAAGTATTTAAATGAATACTATAACTGTCCATACGACGAAACGAAAAAAGTTAAAATCCTATAGTTGTCATCAGTCATCGTGGCAGCGTCACACTTCACGAAATATCTTTTCGTATGGTCTATAATAGTTCAAGAATAGTGGTGACTCATCCACCAAAGCCACTTACGAAGAGTCGGAGTCGTATGACGGTGAGAGCCCAGCAACGATGAAGTGGTGATGAACCGGAATTTTGTGTTCGACCACCAACAGGTAATGTCTCATTCTCTTTATTATTATGAGCTTGTCACAACAAGCTGAGGAGGCCCACAGGCCTTCTCAGGAAAAAAGCCTCCCTGCCTTCTCCATACTTCTCGTTCTATTCCAATCAAGCCAATCCACTAAGTAGGAGTTCCGCCTTCACCTACTCTACTGAGCCTACCATGTCTCGTCGGCTCCTGTTGTTCGGGAGTGGGACCTCCTGTGTACTACTTTCTACTTCTTTGGCTACTTTCATCACTGTAAAAATTATTATTGGCTAAATCTGAAGGACAGACTAAACTGTTGCTTGCTAGCTATCAAATATAATGTGCTTTTTGCTATGTGGAGAAAAAGACAAATATTTTCAATTGCGAAAACCGGGCGTGTAGAAAATGTTATAGCTTTTGGCATATATATAACAAAACTGATCATAAAATGTTTTGCACTTTGTGAATTTGTGACTTGTTCTGAAATGGGAGAGCGCTTTTGAAAGCTTTGTATGTTAGAAATAATGAATGAATGAATGATATATTTATTTGCAAGAGGCGTAGCTAATATCAAGTTCTGATCTATGATCTATAAGCCACGTTATCCTCTGTAAAGTTTTTCAGTGTCTTTTATTGATATTCTTGTATGTTTTATTATTTCCATAGCCTGCAATACCTTTTTTGATCAGTTTTTTTTTCAGTTGTATGCTCAGTTTTTGAGAGTTCGTCGTTTGTTGAAGGTGAGTCGTTTATGCCAACAATGATTGATTATACTATTATTGCGTAACATTTTGTCATGTCAGCTACACATGGGCCAAAGGCACCAACGACAGGCATCCACGCCAAAGGTACTGGACTATGTGTGTAGCGGGGAGGAAGTGCCTTCGCCATTCGCGTGTCAGGTGAGTCACTATCGATATGAGCATACTCGCAGGAGGATTTTACACACGTTGTCTATCTCTCTTTTTTCTAATCTCCTATAGCAGGTTTGCTGGAAGAGCTTTCTTTAGAAATAAGCATAACCCTTGTACGTATTTTTCTGTTCCTTCCTTCTGTCCAGCACCTTTGGCGTGGTTGCTTGGTGTTGGTGTACCTTCACAGATGTCATTTCATTTTACAAGCTATAGTTCTAGTCCTCCGAAACTAATTCGGGATTTAAGGTGTCTATAAAATCCAACACGTACTTAACAAAAATCCTACGATCTAACTTCAAATCTGGCTTTCAAGTTAAGTTTCTTTTTTTTATCATTGTCCCTTCGATAATAATCATGGTGATGAAATGTGTAGGGCAGACCAAATTGAAATTTAACGGTTAATGCTCATGGTACAAAATGCATGCCAATTGACTTTTAGTCTAATACTGATCTGATACCTATTTGATTACGGTGACCCCTCAGGACAGGCAGAGTGCATGGTCAAGGACTGCAAGCACCCTGAACAAGTGGCTGTGGGGGGCGCTGTGCTGCGGTTTGCCTGGTGTGCCGTGCAAGTTCTGTAGCTGCTGCGAGAGGCTTGAGGATGGTGGCCCTGAGAGAGAGAGGCCAAGAGTTAATCGTGAGTTCCTATTACGTATGTTTTTGTGACTGGCAGCCAACAATGATAATAAAAAAAGGAAGGTAAGTGCTTCGGAGGCTGGCAGACAACGCAACGCAGAGTTCAAACAGTTTAAGATAGGAACATGAAATCTGGAGATAAGTTAAAATGGAGACTGGTCATACACACGAGCGGCACGCCTCAACGACAGAGACAACTGCAACGTCGACGGCTGTCGTCAACACGCGTCGACGGTTGCAGTTGCTTCCGCCGTTGAGGCGTACCGCTTAGGCGTACGTGAAGTGGCCGCAGTAAAAGGCTTCTGACCAAGTCGAAGTCTTTTTATCAGCATGACTTGTTTAGGTTTACTTTCTATGAGCCTGAAAATGAATAGCAATTCTAAAATTACTAGTATATTTAATAGCAACGATGATGGAGAGTACAACACAGTGACTCAGGTGTTATCGTGAGTTGTGCATCATTGAACTATAACATTGATAAATTGCTAACAAAGGAACCTGACTGGTTTCACGTTTTACTAAATGATTTCCTGACATTTATGTAAATATTAAGTCAATCTCTGTAATTACTGTACTGGTTTCCAAGTACACTATTAGCTACATGTTCCATTCCTGTGTTTACATAAGTAATCAAGAAATCTAGGCAAGGTTCCAATTACCTTTCGGTGGAGTAACTGGAGTTATATAACTACGCTTGGCAAGGGGTATCACCCAGTAACTGGTTGTGGAGGTCAAAAAGGCAGTCGCTCCATGTAAAATACTGGCTGCATCTGGTTAGACTGGAAGCCGACCCCAACATAGTTGGGAAAAGGCAAGGGAGATGATGCTTAGTAATATATCATTGCTGCACTGTAAAAGGCATGCTTGCTGGCTGTCTTCGCTGTATAAAAAAATCGTACTTCCTACACCTTTTTCCGTTGTAAACAGAATCCACAGCGACCGTCGAGCGAATGGCGCGCCCGCACCGACCCCACGCCCCGCGCGGGCGCAAGCACACGCCAGAAACACTGTCAGCGGTGCGATGTGCGCTGTCGCAGCTTCAGGGGGAGCCAGCCGTGCTGCCAGTCCTGCCAGAATACCAGCCACACTCCCCCGAACCCGGTTGAGTGATCAGAATCAAGTGTTTAATCTTACGCAGGTCTAAACTGTGCGAAAATTGTCTATTGGTCTTGATGCTGGCTTTTGTCAGGATTTACGTAGCGGTCTGTAAAAATATCGTTAACTATTGTTGAGCTATGGATCATAATAAATCTGTAAGATCTTTTCATTTCTGGATCTTCGAGTGTAAACGTTCCGCAAGTGCCTTCTGCCTGACATCTTCAACAGTTGTTAAATCTGGCTGAGCGTTGAATGTTTCGTTTGTTAGGCCCAGAGGCGTACCTAATTGCGTAACACACTATCAGAAGCAATAGCTTTCATATTGACAGTTCAACAACATTCATTGCGTTATTTACGTTCTTGAGCAGACAATTTTTTCGAGCAATGGATTAGCAATATCCTTCAAAATGATTCAGATTGTGATTGATAGTGTGATAGACAATAAGGGTGCTGATCTCCATTTGACTGTTGCCCAACCCTAGCCATAGGCGTAAGCTAATCTGGCCCCTGGTCTAACTTTTGTCGGCGGATGCTGATCCATGTGCTTCTCATGTTTCTCCGACGTGTGACGCTGAGGATGGCTGAATGAATGTCGCCTAGGTGACTTGTTGACGATGTTAAATTGCGTCACTTCCTGCAGGTAAAGTTATTTTTGCATTTGATGTTTCTAAAATGCGTATAATAATTATAATAAAGGCGCGGCTCTAAGTATAAGGTGCAGGAGTATTATCGAGCGTTTCCTGTGAGCTGTCAATCTGTCATGCATGTTCTTCTTGCTTCATTAGATCATTGTATAGAAGTTGCAGATTCAATTCCTAAATGTTAATGTTACTTACATAAGTTTATTGAGTTAATTGTAAATACTTACATTCGGTTTTTAATAATTTCCAGACATCTATCGTGAGGTGATATTTTAGTTTTTTCGAAAACGTTTTTAACCAGCGGGGTAATTGCGTAACAGATTTAAAATTACACACATTTTGACAATTCGGCAACACTCATTGCTTATTTACGTTGTCGAGCAGACGAATCTTTCAAACATGTGAAGCAATGGATGAAAAATCTTTCGGATTGTGAATGACAGTGTGTTATGCAATTGGGTTGCAGGTGAATGCAGACTGCGTAGTACACTCTGTCTGTAGTTTACGATTTTAATAATTAAGGATTGGTGTTAAGTATTTGTATGAAGCTCTAATCATACAGTTTCGGGTCAGGGCTTCCCGGGCTGCGGCCGTCAGGGCTTACGAAGGAGTTCACTCGGGAACGTTCATAATGTGTGAAAATGTATCTCTTTCCCAGTCTTGATGAATACACTGAATACACTACAGAAGATCGCGGGGAAGACCTGCGGGGTAATTGCGTAGCACACTATCAGTAGGAATGGGTTTAATTTTGACAGTTCAACAACATTCATTGCGTAATTTTCGTTGTTGGGCAGACAAATGTTTCGAACATATGAAGCAATGGATTAGCAATATCCTTCAAAATGGTTCAGATTGTGCTTGATAGGATAATGTGTTACGCAATTAAGGTGCTGGATGAGACTCGTACACACCGGGGAACCATGGCACAAAAGGGAGGAGCCCTGTACCACTGTACAGGGTGCCTAAAAAGGCCACTTTGGCAGAATCATAATAGGATAATAATATGAATCATGTTAAAAATCGTAAATTGGTCACAAACTGACAATTCATAATATGATCTGTAAGCAATTCATAACACGCAATTTACCTGTTTGACAGTTTTGTATAGAAATTTGTAAAAAGGTCCACCAATGTTTACACCAAATATGATTGATATGAAATGAATTGTAGATGATTGAACTATTATGTGTAACCATTTAACGAAAATTAGAGGAATTGCTAATGATCTGCTGGGAATTCAGGAAATGAATAGCTTTTAGAGGTATTGCTTAAAGTGGCCTTTTTAGGCCCCCAGGCCTCCTCCAGTGCCTAAAAAGGCACTAACACCACCTATGTCGAACAAGGCTGCCAATGATGATGATGATGATGGAACACTATGCCCGGTACGCCCTGACCCTGAAAAGTAAGTATACATAGTTCCTTGGCTTTGCTTGATAAAAAAATTTGAGCAGCAAAAATGTGTTATTTGTTTTTATACGTTAATCATTGTACAGTGTTATATAAATATTCTTTTTATTATTGTATAAATAAAGTTAATTTTAAACGAAACCTTTATTTTTATGTTCCTATAAGCTCGCAGAATGATATTACTGCTGACATCTATCCGTAACCCATGTAACTAGCAAGCGACGTTATGGCCACACGCTGTTCGTGACGAATGATACCACTTTGTAATTCACCGACACATTGTAGTTCCACACCAGATACATAGATGGTGTTATATAAAATTATTGGTGCCATTTTAATTAGGGCTGCATCATTAATTGTGTTATTGTAAAAGAAAAACATTTCAAAGAAGAATAAGGTAAAGCAGCTTGAACATTTATTTATTTGTTTATAAACAAATAAAATAAAATGAAAGATAACTTCATCTTTTGCAACTTAATAAAATGCATTTGAATGTTTATTACTTAATTGATTTAGAAAAAGGGTTAACAATGCATTAAGTACTTTTAAATTAAATCCTTATTCTCGATTTTGTGAAACTCCTGACACCCAAACTAAGACTATCCTCTATCTCTTCGGTGTCAGAGTTTTTCACTGCCAATCACATTTTGAACCAATAGTACACAAAGTCTGCCAGCAAAACAAATGCGGTCATTGTCGCTAACTTAATTAGCATTCCTTAATGAGATTTACTCGTCTTAAGTTTGATATTCAGTCTTGTGGTTTTCAGTTTCGCGCCATCTTTCTCATAGAGAGATCCATTCCTTCTGAAAAGTAGGTCAGCATATTTGAAAGTCCTAACATTGACGCGTTCTGTCTCCGTATCTTCACGGTCAGAACGTTAGTAAAGGTCGTCGTCAGACTTGTCACGTCTTTGTGGATAGATACTGCTTGTAGTTTATTTAGTTCAGTGAGTTAGTTACGTGAGATCAGCTGTTATCACTTTTATCAGAGTCCGTATTTTGTGTGTGATAATTTGATAAAGTTGCCTAAGTGAGGTGATTTTTTTCTTTTTTTTTTTCTACTGGTGTATTTAAATATTGTTCCTAGGTCGTTTGTTTATGAGGTGTTTGCTTCGATACAGGTGAGTCGTTTTTAATCTAATCAGGTGGTTTTAATTAGCATAATACATAAGATGATAGATGCATTTAATGCGGAAGGAAAATTGCTTAAGGAAATCTATGCGGATTATAAAAAGTGATTAGTGTTGCCATACTTAACGGTTACATAGTTGCAGCTAGTATATGTTGTGATCTTATAGGTAGGAGGACTTGTTAATAAGGTGATTAGATATGTTTATAATTGGCAAACAAGCAGCAGCCCACAGAGCCCACAAGATGGGTCACCGTTGTCTTTGGACCGATGAAATGGGTACAGTCAAGACCACTATTAGTGGTCTACGATCTTGTCAACGCTTGGAAACATTCATTTCGTTATTTTTGCGTGAAATAACGAAAACAACAATGAAATAGGTACGACACCTATTTTCGAAACACAAAGGGGTTTATTCATAAACGATGACTAAAGTTAAGTACCTAACGTTTAAACGTTAAAAATGTATGGTTAAACAGTCGCTAATCACTTCTTAACTTTAAGCAACGTTTATGAATAAAGGGGTATGTTAGTAGCAACATACAATTTAATTAAAAAATAAGGGAGTTAATCGCTTTGAATAAAGCCAAGTGTACAGTCACGAGTAAAAGTATGTATACACTCGGCTTTATTCAAAAGCGATTTACTCCTTTATTTTTGAATGAAATTTTATGTTGTTACGAACATAGCATTTTCGAACCCATAGGTTTATCTAATGTGTCGTATTTCAACGTTGCATTCGTTATTTCACTAAAAAATCGCAATTGAAAGTTGCCAAGTGTTGACATATTGGTGCTCGTGACTGTACTTGTGCTCGTGACTGTACAAGAAATATCGCAGTGGTGTTGTGTGTCCCAGATAAAACGATAAAATGTCTGCTGATGCTTGACGGCATGGATTCGCTAAAGAGTGTTTAAGTAATAAAATGGACGCAATGCAAGACGTTGCAGGGTCAAGAAGAGATACCGTGGCCCCTAGCACAGGTAACTGAAGGAACACGGGTGGGTTTTAGTCGGTAAAAGTCTGACATGCCCTCCCGCTCCCTCCAGAGCGGGAGAAGTTATTTGATGACATCCCACCCAAAAAAAAGGTGTGTCCTATATACATAAATTAAATAAATAATTTACCTATTTGTTCCATTTAGGTATGAATACAGGTACCTACAACTAAGGTACGTCATGTAGGTAGAAAATACCTTACATTGAAATCGCTGGTCTGGCCGTCAGGGATATATTCTTTGGTTAGGGTCACTGATTATAAATACCTACTTACCTATAACTACTTAATAAAAAAAAAATAATCATTCATTTACCTACTGACAGCACGGAGCACAAAAGTTCCGTGACTGACAGACACCGCCCGGTAATAAACCACTGGGGCCTAGAAGTATGAAATTTTCAACAAATTAGGTTAGCTAGCGAAACTCCGCAGATGTGATGGGTATCGATATTGGTATGCCTGTCAATCTTGCCATTGACGGGTTTTCAAAAGTTATCAATAATAAGAGTCAGTCAGCCGTTTGAGCTTCCTACGTCCGGGTTCGAACCTACGACCTACGACTCGTAAGTCGGCGCATCTACCACTGTGCCAACCTTACCTGTGTGTGTCTAGATAACATGGACGCAATGCAAGATGCGTCACATAAGTTGTATAGTTACTATTTACTTACATAATGTACATTAAGTGAGGTTTCACCCGCGTTTATGTAGGAAGTTATCCCACGGGGACCTAAAGCCGGGATTAAAAGTATCCTATGTGTTAATCTAGGTTATAAACTATCTGTGTGCCAAATTTCATCCAAATCCGTTCAGCCGTTTTTGCGCCAATCCGGAACATACATCCAGACAAACAGACATTTTCGGCATAAGACTCGTCTCCACACCTCGTAGCAATGACTTTTGTTATTTAAGTATGAACCTACGTGCATTTAAGATTGGTATATGTACTACTACTATACCTACTACATATATGTATACTACAAAGGTTAGGTTTGTTAAAAATCGCTGATCACTTGTTGTTGATTACTTACCTACCTAACAGGATAATTTGTGTCTATCATGAACTTGCTACATTGATTAATGCTGGCTCGGTTGAAACGGGGCTCTTTTCGACCACGATGCGGGTTCGTTTCGTAACCAGCACCCCAATTGCGTAACACACAATTAATCGGAATCTGAATCATTTTGAAGCAAATTGCTAATCCATTGTTTCTTAGGTTCGAAAAATTTGTCTGCTCAACACGTAAATAACGCAATGAATGTTGTTGAACTGTCAAAATGAAACCGATTCCGATTGATCGTGTGTTACGCAATTAGGGTGCTGGAGAAACCATGCTACCAATGTGAACTTTTTTGTTTTTTTACGTTATTTACATATACTACCTACATGATGAAAACTTTCAGAATCTTGTCCTGAACTTATGGTTACAGTTTGCGCGTCGATGGCCCTGCCACCAGGGGGGCAATTCTCGTAATTTTAAGATCGTTCACAGTCTGATCTCAGTCTCAATCTGTCAAAAATAATCTCTAATTTCCCTACATTTTGACAAGTTTTTGACATATTTGTTTGTCGCCGAGATGAGACTGCGACTAGATTTTGAACGTTTTAAATTACGAGAATTGACCTTCAGACTGTCACATTTGAATTTGAACATTCTTAAAATTACGAGAATTGCCTTTCTGGTGGATAATCAGTTCAGGTTGATGATCTTATCTGGTGGACAAACAGATTAGATTAATGATCTTACGTGGTGGATAACCACATCTGGAAGAATATCTTATCAGATGGAAAATCCCAAATGTTGATGATTTTGCCTGATAGATAGGCATGGTGACGATCTTATTTTATTTGGTGGATGCTCTTAAGTTTTAACTGGTAAGAATTAAAATGTCAAAGACTCCCTTGCTTGACAAACGTAGACGTCCACTTCTACATTATAGTCAAAAAGAGAACAATAAGAACACAGCAGTTTAGTTTTTTTTTTATTATTATTCTCGCCTGTAGCAGCCATTATTCCTTGTTTGACAGGTAGAAAATTATATCCGCCTTTGTACCTTAGTGTGTGTGAGAAGTAAAATAAAAAAAAAAACAACTACTGAAAAATAACGCTCTAGAAAATTGGACACAAAAAAAATCTCATCTGAAATTGTTATGTACAGACGCCAGCAAGTCAAGCTACCCGAAACTGTCAAATTATCCCAATCAACCTTGAACCTTAATACTTTAGTGATAAAGTTGAAAATCTATTTAATAAAGGAGATGGCTAAACTGAAGTATGGGCGAAAATCCAGCAATGTCTAGACATGGTACCTAGCAATATGTAATGCTGAATAGCTGAATATTAGTATTTCATACAGAAAAAGTTTCAGGCGCTTTTTATATCTTTATAATCCTGAAAATGAAATCGTGTAACTCCTACATCAATAGGCATAAAAAACTGCAAATAAATTACATTGCTATGAACTTTTACCTAGGTGTTACCCAAACAACACTAGATTTTTGTCCAAAACCAAATCCCTATAGTAAATGTACTCGAGAGATGGGTTCTGGACGCTGAATGGGGCAACGCGCGCAAGAAAACACTCAGGCGGCAGGATTTTTCTGACTTGATTTACATTGGTCAATACAACCTACACGAATGTATAGCTAAACCTTCCGGAAGTGACAACCCCATCAAAATATGTTTGTTGAAACATCCGTACAGACAGACAGACAAACGCGCCAGGAGGACTTAGTTTAATTAGTATGTGGTGAATGTTAAATCCTGCCTAAACTAGATAACGAATACAGTGAGTAACCAAGGACTTTAAAAGATCATCATCATTCTCCTGCCCTAATCCCAATTTATTTGTGGTCGGCGCAACATGTCTTTTTCTTCCATACTCCTCTATTAGCAGCCATCTCGGTAGTCACCCCCTTTCTAACCATATCATCATTCACACAGTCCATCCATCGTTTCGTTGGTCGTCCCCTACTCTTATAGCCATCGACATTCATACTCAAAACTACTTTAAAAGATATTGAAATAAAACAACAAAAATGCGATTAATTTATTTATTCTGTGAATCTTATAAGAACTTTATATAAAAAAGTTAGTTTAGGTTATCTGTCTGTCTGATCAAATCATTCTGATTGGATGTTGCCCAATAACACAACCAGAGAGAGAGAGAGGTCAGGGACAGTAGTCCTGACGATTTGTAGGCCGAGAAACTGAATATCTGAAGAGGAAGATGATAAATGCTACCGGACGGGTATGTAAAGATAAAAAAACACACTGTGTTTAAAAACATTTTATTTAGATAATAGAAAGCTGGATGTGACGTTGGTAAATTCTGCAAAATTGAATCGTTTCTTTCCACTGCATGGCGTTGTATACTTCTCACAGAACGGCCTCAAGTTATGCGCACTATTGTATGACCAAATAAACGTACATCACTAGTTGCTTCTGAATTCAGCAGCTCATAACAAGGATGACAAATGTTGGCATCCCTTGGAACCTAGAACAAACTTAATTACCTTATTACCCACATGAATTATTTATAATACCTACACATTTGATTATTATGACATCTAAAGCAACCAGTCTGTTGTAGTCGTGATGTGTTGAGACGAGATGAGTCTTTCTGATTCATTGCCATTGAGTTCATTATGTATTTTGAAAACACGGTAAACTACTTGAAGTCACATTTGTTCGATGTTTCTTATATTTATCGGTTCTAGAATGATTCTAGCTGTAGATGACTTACCTCAATTGTTAACCATCGTGCTAAGATAGTGAGTAGAAAAGCAGGCAATGAAGAGGCGATATGCTGCCGCAGCCTTTGCGTGGTTACACCGCAGTTTATGCATCGCAGGATGAATTGATTGCAAGTCAAGTCCGTGTCGAGTAGCAAGAGGTCAGTAGGTAGGCAAGCACACAATAAGCAAGCGAGGGTCAATGAAAATCCAAAATGAAAAACCACAACGAACAAGCAAACGGCAGTGTTCCAACGATGTCTAACATCTGACGTTTGTTTTTTTTCATAGAGATGGGATTGAACGTCAATTGTAATCGAATCAATAAAATAATCGATTAGGTTGAAAGATAAAAATATACTTAAATAGTTTTTGTCGACCTGTATTCAGTTAATATTTTTCGACACAAAATAGGTAGTACATTAAACGTAGAAGCACATTCTGAAGCTTTCAATTATTTTTATTTGATTTTGATACGAAAAGAGTGGAATTGAATAGAGTCGATTGTCACTTAGAAACAACCCCGTTTCCCTGTGAAAACACAATAAGAAGCAACTAAACAGGACACCGAATTTAATTCCATCGATTCCCGCCAATAACTCTGATTACCACTTCTTAGTTTTAGAAAATAAATCGTTTTGATACCTGTTATCAAAAATCGATATAAGTATAGTTTGATTTGACATTTTAGAAAAGCGACATGACCCGTCCCTAGTTGCAGTACTGTATTATTATTCCCCTTGAACTTGTCATGTCAATCAAAAAAAGCAACTAAGATACTTTTTTTATGTTTATCAGTTCACGAAAGCGCTAGGAAATTATTAAACGCTTAATAATTCATGAATGAATATTTAAATATTACGAGTTAATGTGAAGTTACTAGACATGCTTGGGGCAGTCATTTAGCCATGTCCTTTGACAGATTGTTTCGGCGTTTTGTCGTGGTCATATGTCACTTTGCCCTAAACGCCTAAACCTTTTGATCGCTTACTACTGATAGAATGTATGGTTTTATTAAATTATAAATAAGTAGCTTAGAAGTTATGAGGAAACAGATGAACATACATACATAATAGCTGCACCCCGCGGTTTCAACAGCATAAGTTTCGATCCCGTGGGCATATCGGGATAAAAAGTCCTATCCATCCTATATGTTAATCCTGGTTATAAACCATCTGTGTGCCAAATTTCATCCAAATCCGTTCAGTAGTTTTTGCGTGAAAGAGTAACGAACATCCATCCATCCATCATTCCCTACAAACTTTCACATTTATAATATTAGTAGGATATACAAATCAAAATCATAACCCTCGTTTTTGCTTCGCCGTAGTCGAGTAATAAACAGTGCTTAAATGAATCAAGGACAATGATGTCAGATCGTTTTATTATTTTATTTATTTATAGCTGTTGTAGACAATAACATGACTTGTTTACTAATTAAAGGCTTTTAAATTAGATGAGGCTCTGTTAGCCATAAAATAACTTCAAGGTGTATTTTATAATGAATCTGAAAATAATCCAATGCAGGTTTAAATTCTACAATAATTATACCTGGTAGATCTTGAGATTTTAAGCAATCAGAAAATTTCGGAAACACTGCAATTTATAACATCTATTCAAGAACTGAGGAGCATTTGTGGCCTGGGTGGCCAAGTGGTAACGGTCGAGATAGGTCGAAGGTAACTATTTAGTAATCTGTGGTCGTAGGTTCGAAGCCAGACAGGCGCTTTAATTCAATTCAATTCATTTTAGTCAGACAAATAAAATATCCATAGAGTAAATACACAATTTCGACGTAACATAAAAATATTAGACAACATAATCAGAATAAAAATAAACAAAATAATAATCATAATCAAAATAGGCAATTTAAAATAACAAAATAAGTAACTTAATTATACATCATACTAATTTAAAATAATAATTATGTGTAAATTATTTCAACACCACTGCTCTCAAAACGGTAAAGGAAATCATCATGCGGAAACCGGAATGTCCTGGAAAAACATTCGACATCTGTCATCTATCAACCAGCAGTGCGATTCTATAACCATCTCACCGTGAAAACTTAGGTGAAGTGAGCGTGGAGTGAGCTATCATTCCAAATAATGCTAGGGATTGACACTACTGACAACTCACATCAAGCTCACTTCACTTGAGTTTTCACGGTGAGATTTTTACAGAATCGACCGGCTGCACTGGGCCCGCGTGGTAGATTACAGATTTATTACCACTCCCTCTCACAGAGAGGAGGCCTGTGTCCCAGCAGTGGGGACATTATAGGCTGATTATGCTTTTGCTGTTGAGTTAAGAGTTACTAGCTTGTTAGTAAGTTAGGTAGGTACTGCAGAAGACTTGTTTGCAATTCATATTACATGGCAATAAGCATTCAAGAGGTTAATTTCATCGTTTGTCCCCTTCCTTCAATCAATCAGCATTCCCAAAAACTTTAAAGAAGCTTCGAGTTTCTTATTCGAAATTAATTCATATCTAAACATTGCGTTTAGGTTGCGCAAGAGTGTAGTTGTGCCTGTTACTGGGTCAAGTTTATCAACTGTAGCATTGCTAGATCTGTTTGTACATAGAAAGGGCATTGTACGCCGCGGGCTATTGCAATAAACATGGAGTCGTATTCAACAAAAAAGTAGATAAATAAAGTCATCCAGACCGAATTCCGGCCATGGCGAGCAGTCTCAGCCAGCGGAGACTAGACTTTTGGCAAGGGAGATAGTATAGTGCACAAGTGTGGGTGGCATCTCTCTTTCTTCACTCTCATTATCCAATGAGATCAGGCGCAGGGCCAACGGCTTAACGTGCTTTCTGAGGCATAGGGGGGTTTACACACCGCCAACTTCCAAACTCCGGGTTTTTAGTAAGAAATACCGAAAGGAAACACCCAATAACTGACCCGGGAATCGAACCCAGGACGCTCAGCAGTCGAGCTTACCATCACGAGACTAACGGGGCAGGGCAATCAATGAGGAAGATAAGTAACCAGCCAAAAAGAATAGTAGAATTCTTTGTGAAGGTATTTGTACCCCCGGACCAAACATATAGCTCTGTACACATATCTGGAACTTCCGCAAGTTCCAGCTATTTACCACCATTATCATCTGCTGACGGCTTCCAGTCTGACTGGATGCAGCTGAATGAATTTTACATGGAGTGACTGCCAATCTGACCTCCACAACCTAGTTACTAGGAAACACGATGGTTTGGCAAGACTGGTTAACAGATATTTCGGTCTTCCGGCTAACTGTAACGACTGTCACCCTCACCTGCTTTCCGAGGCACGGATGGGTCTCGATATGTAAGGACCGACCTCGCAAGCGTTGTTTAACCTGAAAGATCGACTCGTGCGGCTATAGGGAATGCCATTTTATAGAAATTTCAAAAATGACGGATGTGATTTGAATATAGTTAATTTGATAATTAATAATTTTCCCGGCATTACTCAGGTACATAAATAAATCAGCCTGTTTGGTTCCACTGCAGGACAAAAGCTTCCCATTTCGTTTTTCCAGTCAACACGTTTCTTAGCCAATCTGGACCAGTCCCGCCCATAGGCGTCAAGCTCGTCCCGCCATCTTCACTTGGGTCTGCCGCGATAATGTCGGGACAGGCTTACACGCCCCATCGCTCGCCTCGTCACCATCGAGGCGGTCCGGCCGGTGCTCAAGCGCTGGCTCGGGCTCCTCCCGAGGCAGCGCTCGACCACCGGCCGCACGGCACCCCGTCGTTTCGGGTGACGCAGGTACTCTCGGGGCATGGTTGCTTCGGGAAATACCTGTGTCGCATAAACAGGGTGCCGGACGCCCGGTGTCACCTCTGCGTCGACTGCCGGGAGGACACGGCGCGGCATACGATGGCAGAGTGTGCCGCCTGGGAGGAGCCGCGCCGTGCCCTCATCTCAGAAGTAGGCAGTGACCTGTCGCTGCCCGCCGTGGTCGAGCGATGTTCGGCAGCGAAGAGTCCTGGGACGCGGTGGTCTAACACCTCACTGACCCGAGGAGGCTGCACCAGTCGGGGGTTCCGGAAGGATCGTACGTTACGCCGGTTTTCCTCGGTGTTCCCACCGGGGTGGTTTTTAGTCAGTAAGGGTCTGACAGACCCCGCCGCCCGCCACGGGGCGGTGGAACCCATGAGGATATTACACCCCGAAAAAAAAAAGTGTCTCCGCGATGCCGTTTGACATACCTATACCTAAGCTCTTATGAAATCCAAAAATATGTATTATATTACTACGTTACCTATAAGTTTGAGAGAATTGCGTCAAGGTCTTAAATACCAGAATGACGAGCGACAATGTCCTGGTGACCTTGGAGACGGGGCATCGAGCTCGACGTGGTTCCTATTTATAGAGTAGGTACTTAGTACGTGAGGAAACTGGTGTCCGGTATGTAGGGAAGTATGGGCGACTCAATAACATTGTGTAAAGCAAAAGTAGAGTTATAGGATATACAGGGTTGAATTAAATTAGCTAGCGAAACTCCGCAGACGTGATGGGTATTGATATCTAAACACGATAAAGTATTAACGATTTAATATTTTTTTAGGGGTCAATGACCGCTGGTTGTGTTGTTGTCGTTTAGGTATTGATACCAATCAGGTCAGTGAAGTTTACCCAAAAAAAATGGTTTTATAAACTGATATTTCAAGTAACCCTACCCTAATCGATGTCCTTGGAGTTTCTTGCCCATAGAAACCAAATAGGTAGTAACTACTTTGGAATAGGCAACGACAAAAAAAAACTATTTTTTTTAATTTATTGATACTCGTATTTCAAATAAATACACTAATCGATCGATGACCCCACAAAAAAACATAAAAATTCATCAACAAAAACATCAAATTGATGTAAAATAATATCCCGTGGAGTTTCTTGTAAAATAAAAAAAAACCTGTCTTATTTACTAACCTATAGAAAGATGTTAATTATACTGTTGACGAATATCTAAATGACTTGACAATTTATTGTGACATTTTAAATTTATTGTGATTTTTTATGTAGACGTACCTGCCTATTTTAAATAAATAAATATAAATAAATCATTTATTTGCCTGAAATATGGTGGGTACAGTCACGAGCACCAATATGTCAACACTTGGCAACTTTCAATTTCGACTTTTTCGTGTAATAACGAATGTAACGTTGAAATACGACACATTACATAAACCTAAGGCTTCGAAAATGCTATGTTCGTAACAACATAAAATTTCATTCAAAAATAAAGGAGTAAATCGCTTTTGAATAAAGCTGAGTGTATACATACTTTTGGTCGTGACTGTACACAAGATGTTAAATTAAATTATAGCACAGGACATATTTCACCCTCATTACGGGCATGCAAAATTATAGTTAGTTTACAACAATCATTTTTTTTAATTAAATTACAATTATTTTAATTATTACAATTTATAAGAAAATTTGGATTACAATAATGATTACAATCATTTAAGTTACAATTATTAGAGTTACAGTTATTTTATTACAATCATTTCAATATACAATTATTAGAGTTATATTAGTAGATTTCAATTACTTAAATTATTAATAAGGACAAAGTCATAGGAAATAAGAGAATAATCAGTATCTTAGTGGACACCAAATCGGCATGTGCTTTTATTCAAAAAATCTTTAACCGTGTAGAAGCTCTCCTGTATTAACCATTTTCGCAAGGCACAACAGAACCTTTTATATGGCAGATCGGTCATTCCTTTGGGCAAAGAGTTATATATTAGAGGTGCCATATAGGCACAGTTCTTTCTGAACAGTTGTAGCTTAGGCACAGGCATTTTTAGGGGCAGGTGGTTAATTTTGCGTTTAGATGTATTGTCGTTAGTAGTGAAAAGATGACTATGGTATTTGACAAATTTAGCTACTTCATAAATGTATATGCAGGGAACAGTTAGTAGATTCTTAGATTTAAAGATAGGTTTACATGATTCCGACCAATCCATGCCGTACAGTGCCCGAATGCATTTTTTCTGTGCTATGAACACCCTCGTGATGTCACAGGAATTTCCCCAGACAACTATGCCATACCGTATAATGGAGCATATGTAAGCGTGATATACCATAATAGAAGTATGTCTGCTCGTCACGTCTTTTACCTTTCGAAGTGCAAAAACAAACTTGTTTATTTTTATGCATAAACTATTAATATGTTCTTTCCAAGAAAGATGTGTATCGAGAATAATGCCTAAGAATTTTGCGCTGTTTATCTGTTGTATAAGTGAATTATTATAACAAATATTTAATTCAATGTTTTTACTCTTATAAGTTTTGAAGTTAATAAGTTTCGTTTTCTCTATGTTTATTTTTAATTTATTTGTGTCTAACCATTGAATAACATCTTCTAACGTTTTATATATTTCCGTTTCATATGTATCAATATTTTTACAGTCCATAATAATAGTTGTGTCATCTGCGAACAAGACACAATCATGTGTGAGTGCACCTGGAAGGTCATTGACGTAAATAAGAAATAACAGAGGCCCTACGATGCTACCCTGTGGTACCCCAGATCAATTAATCCTCTGTTTCGAGTCAAACTTAACTACATTATTGGTCCCAGTGTCAAATTTAGTAATCCTAGTGAATTGTTTCCTGTTTTGCAAATAGGACTGAAACCATAACAAGGAAGACCCCCTTATTCCACATTTTTCAAGTTTCGCGATGAGCATCGAATGATCAACGAAATCGAATGCTTTACTGAGGTCTAATAGTAGAGCTGACGTTGGGGTTTTTTGGTTTATATTATTAATGATGCGGTTTATTAAGGTGAAGGTAGCTAATTGCGTTGACCGATATTTCCTGAAACCAAATTGTTCCGCTGCCAAAATGTCATATTTATCCAGGAAGTTAACTATTCTTTTGAGCATTATTCTTTCACAGATCTTAGATAGGACCGGACATTTTACTTTTTATGACATTTTGTATTTTTTTATAATTTCTCAAAACCTACTTTTAATTTTATATTACCTACTACGTATGTTGTATTTAAATTGAGTACGATTGTTATTTTAAACAATCGTTATGTTAAAATATTTGTAATAATCTCTGAAAATTGAAAAAATCTTTTTGCATTGGTAGCCCAATTCATGTGCTATGCATGCATTACAGATGCACTAAGTCTAAATTATCATACACCCAATTATTAATGCGTTATAAACTCCTAAGGGAGTTTAGATTTAGGAGTGGCCATGATGCTTCATAGTCTGTGTAATAACAGGTTCGATTGTCCAGATATTTTTTTTTATTACCAATGGGCTCACTCTTGACCTCAATCCAGCCCAGAGGCAGGGATGAGATCTACGGTGGAACGAGCTTGCCCAGAAGAAGCTAGAAGATATTACCAATAATCTATTTTACATGTTGAAATAATATGGTTTGTTGCCAGAAAAGACTCTAATGTGTTTACTGTTTTTTAATAAAAAATTAGGTGTCCTTGTTAGCAACAAACTATATTATTTTAAAGTACAAATCCATTTTAAAGTTTCGTCTCGATTCACCCTTGCATCCCTATTCACCCCGTTTGACTGTATCTACCTATTATTTAGAAAATATGAACGAGTACTTCTTACTCTTCTGTAAAATCAACGCACGCATTATACTATAGTTACCGGCACGTAAGTTGGCAAAAGATTTTGTAGTGGGGGAAGTTCGCGCACACACAATTTCATACATTTTCATCCATAAACTATTATTTATCTATTATTACGCGGACATTAGTGTGGGTTACACGTTTACTTACATATTTTTTAATTTATTTTGTCACAAAGTAAAATAAAAAAATAAAAAATACTTAATAATAAAAAATAAAAGGAGTAGGAAAAATAATAATAATAATAAGAATAAAAAAATAGGAAAAAAATAGGAATTTATTTTTATTTTATTAAAATAAAAATAAATTCTTGAGGAAGGCTATAGGCTATTTAAAGTCACGCTATGACCCTTAGGAGCCGAACAAAAAGAAGAAAAGTCAGAAATTGGTTAGCGAAAACGAAGTGACACTGCGGCAGGTGATGCGATGCGATGGGTTGGGGGAATAAGAAATTTCACGAGGAAGAAGTTATTTAGAAGAAGCTATTTTCATATAAAACTACGCGGGCAGTTTTCCTTCTTAGCGTGACGATAGCAAACTAAAAGGACTCGGCCCAGAATTTGCCTACTTACTAGAATTCGGCGTTAATGAACCTTGAGAAGCTACGAGTAAGTGCATGGTTCCGATTGGTCGTTTCTTAATGAGAAGAGCCGGGAATTTGTGATTACTTTAGAATGAGCAGCGGTTTCATGTTCGTATGAGAACCAAATAGGATGATAAAAAACTTTTTTACAAAAAAGTGTTTTTTTTTAACCCTGAGGCGCACCCTATCCATTAAAAAAAGGAATTTTGTGAATCCGTCTATACAAGCTGTTGTTTTGCATCCTCGCCCAATTTAAGGAGGCTGTTATGAAAGACATTTAAAATAATCAAATAAAATTACGATCCCTGGTAAATAATGAATACATGCTTGTTTTTTTAGTTATTTAAGTTTGACAGTATTTCAGAATACACGACTTTCAAAGAATAAGGTAATCGCGTTATGGTATCGTATTAAGCGGCCGCGTTTTTATGTATGTGTAAAAGTGCGGTCTCACACAGGGCACGTTTTAAAATGCGTGTCCCACACATGCAGATTTCCGAAAATTAGAAAAAAAATACTTACTTATTTTATTATTGATTCGCGTCGAGAATCAGTAGCATAGTTACTTACCTCTTTGAATTTGACGAGGATGCAAAACGACACCTTGTAGGTATATGACGGAGAACATAGGTACTTACGAGTATATTAAACATATATCTAATATATAAAATTCTCGTGTCACAATGTTCGTTCCCATACTCCTCCGAAACGGCTTGACCGATTCTTATGAAATTTTTTATGCATATTCAGTAAATCTGAGAGATAAGGGATGTCCACCCTAGGGTAGGAGTAGTGTAGGAGTAGGGTAGGAGTAGTGTAGGAGTAGCGTAGGAGTAGGGTAGGAGTAGTGTAGGAGTAGGGTAGGAATAGGGTAGGAGTAGGGTAGGAGTAGGGTAGGAGTAGGGTAGGAGTAGGGTAGGAGTAGGGTAGGGGGTAGGACACCACGCGAACGAAGTAGCAACGGGCAGCTAAAAATAATTTATATATGGCAAAACAACGTTTGCCGGGTCAGCTAGTAGGTATATAAACATCCGAATTGAGATATTGAGTAAATTAAAATAGATGTTCAAGGTCACAAGTACAATTAAATACCTACCTATAATAATATTTGTCTCGTCTGTGGTCTATTATCATATTATTTGTTATTCTCGCGTTGTTATCTACGACTTTCTACCAATGACCGCGGATACTGGCAATACCACAATGATACCGTCCCTAGAGGTCAGTAGACCTTTTCGAAAATAAATAGAATCCTCGATTTGGACTTCAATAATTGAATCCATGGTTCAATCTAATCGGTTCGAATCGGTGTTCGGTTCGAAACTAGGTTACGTTTCCGTCGGCGATGCGGATGAATTTTCGACGCCATATTTAATTTGTGAATAGTTTTGCTAAAGTTAGGTTATCATTTTGTATTTTTTTATTATTTAATCAGGTATGAGTTATTATTTGCGTCCATATTATTTTAATTCTGATTAGGTAAATAAGTATTGTATTATCCTCTTTCATCAAAAAAACAGCATAGCAATTTCATAAAAAAACAATAAGTACTCAATTATTTTTATAGAAAATTTTGAAACAGCTATTTGGACTTTGGAAAAATATAGGAATCATGTATGGAGTACAGCCACTATAACAAGTTTATGACAAAGAAAGTCTTTCATAATAATATATATAATGTCTGTATTGAGATTGGTAGGAGCAAAATGCGAAAGGCAGAATGGTCTAAGACTAAATTATGACTTCTTCTTCATCTTTATAGCGTATCGAAGGCAAAAAGTTCAAACATCTTTGGGCCCAAAATTCAGCTGCGCGAACTCCGCTCACTGCCGCATTCAAGATCATCAAGTGCACAGGTGACAGGGCATAACTAATGGCCGATTCCTATAGCTTACGGGCCGTTATTGGTTAAAATTAAGACTCTTGTATCTTTACCAATAATGAACCAAATACCTCATAGCTTTGCATAATAGACCCCATAGAATATGGAAGTAGCTATCACAGTTAAAATTAGCTTACGAATATGTGCCCAGTTTGGTAATAAAAAATGCTTGTGAATTTGTGAATCGTTTATTTGTGATACATGGGTTACAATTACATGCAGGTGTTCATTACATTAATTAAAAAATTATAAAGTTCATACCACGATCAGCCACTAAGGCATACAAATGATTACATAATTTAATACAATAAAAATATGATTCTAAGATTCGAAAGATTTGATGCTACCATTGTAAGCAAAACAATTCGTATTTGTTAATAGGAACCGAACATTAGAAATTGCCACTAACCAGGCAGACATCTGTACCTCGAACAGCCACTGAGAATTTAAAGACCACATACCAGATCAACAAGTCAATCTGATTAGGAAAGACGACATTAGTTTACATGCACATAACAACAATTATTCTAATGATGATGCAAACACAGACATCACAAAACAATTTGAGCAATGTCAAGCTAGGTATTACGCCGAATTGTTCCACGATATGTCACTCATCCACACACAACATGCGATCCCGTATTGGCAAACAATGCAGGTACCTAATGCTATATACAGCAATTATCTAAAGCTCGTATACAGGCATTTATAATCATCGGTATGTAGGATTCCCCGCGATATTTCCTTTTAGCTACACATGTCGACTTTGTAGAGGTGTGAAACCCCAAGAAATTGTTGCAGCGATGCATGTAGAAACAATTAGCGAGTTGGAGATCTGTAGCCAATTCCGGAAAGCCTTCTAAATAAAAGGCAAGGAAAATTCCACACGACAACGTAATTGAATTGGTGTGTTTTCCTAGAGAGCTACTTTTGATACCGTAAACTTAAACCCCGCGGCCATCATGCCAGCTGTCACTGTGGCCGTTATGTGGCGGCCACCGCTGTCGTAGGAAACCGTAGCTTTATTCTTCGGCTTTTCGCTTATTTCAAACACATCATCATCTGCCTAGGCTTTTCCCAAAACTATGTTGGAGTCGGCTTCTAGTCTAACCGGATGCAGCTGAATACCAGTATTTTACATAAAGCGACTGCCTATCTGACCTCCATAACCCAGTTACGGAGTAATACGATATCCCTTGGTAAGACTGGTTGTCAGACTTTCGAGCTTCTGACTACCCGTAACGACTGTCAAAGATTCAATGACAGCCGGGACCAACGGCTTAACATGCTTTCCGAGGCACGGATTCTAAGTTCAAAATCCAATTACAATTGAAGACTCATTCATGATCTATCTCGTCTTTCGGCTCCAGTTTTCTTTCTACCCGGAAATAATACTGGGGCCGAAAGACGAGATATAAAGAAAAAATCTAGCCAATAATTCCCTAAAAAATCCAGTTCAATTATATAATAATACATATGTCAGTGGTTTTTTTCTTTTATTGCTGAATTTAATACTTTTAAACTCGATCACGCATGATGGAAAGGGACGGAAGAGGTTATTTCGAAACGGTGTGTTTTCATAAATTATATTACTTATAGAGAAAATGCAATTTTCCTGGTAACATATTTATCAATATCAACAGGAAAATTGCATTAAATAAGGAAAAAAGTATATACTATACTTCCTAACATTTTTAGGGATCCTTAACGTATGATTATGATTAGATTTTATGATTTATATTGATAGTGGCGATGATCAGAGGGGCAATTCTCGTAATTTTAACAACGTTCACAGTCTGATCTCAGTCTCAATCAGTCAAAAATACCTCTAATTTCCCTACATTTTGACAAGTTTTTGACATTTGTTTGTCGACGAGATGAGACTGCGACTAGATTTTGAACGTTTTAAATTACGAGAATTATTGGTCTTCTGTTTTGCGCTTTATCAACGGTGTTGTACTTTGGCATCAGTCAATGGTTAATGGTATAAAAATGGTAGAATCATATGATTATTATACTGCCATTTTCTATTCCGTCACCATTGGCAGACATCGGAAAACCAATTTCACCAAGAGGGTTAGCACAAAATATTGTCAGAATCAGAATTGAAGAGAATATAAATTATGATGTAAAAATGTAGGTTTACACGTTGCGCGGATCTAAAAATTAATTGGGATAAGCGCAGGAAAGTGACGATGATGATGAATGTAGGATTACGTAAATGGAGTAGGTATGGTATTAATGCGGAGTTTGTAAACTTAATAAAAATGCCGATCTCTTTTGATAAGTCCCTGCTGAGCTGAAAATAAAATGAATCTCAAAAACTTTTGGAAACTTACCCGTTCTTTGCCATGTTCCCCATAGAGGCAGTCGCTATGTTTAGGACAATTTAATATTGAGTACGTAAAAGAAATCGTTATCGTTTCACAGGTATTTAAACTGACATCATCACTAATGAATTAAATAGCTTGTCCTTTATTTTGTTTGACTAACTGTTATCTTTTAACAGTGAAAGTGTTAAGTGTGTGAGTCTTGGCAACCTATTTTACATGAAATGTTTTTGGCGGGATTTTATTAACCAACATTCAAATAGTGAAATAAATATTAAAAACTACACCCTAATTGCGTAACACACTATCAATCTCAATCTGAATCATTTTGACGGATATTGCTATTCCATTGCTTCATATGTTCGAAAAATGTGCCTGCCCAAAAACGTAAATAACGCAATGAATGTTGTTGAACTGTCAAAATTAAACCCATTGCTACAGATAGTGTGTTACGCAGCTACCCCGATGGTTCTTCTCTTTGACTTCAAAACCATTTTCCATGTTTCCTCTCATTAATCGAGCCGGTGGCACGCGACACAGGTGTTGAGCAGAAGTTCAGGTGATACCGTTTGTAGGTATGACGGGAATTCCGGTTACATAAGGCAAACAGGAAAACTAAGTACTTACCCATATCATGCTTTGTTTTACCTTTAAATACCTACTGTGCAAAAATATACAAAGGTGAAACAAGTATATGGCTTCATTTTTTTTACAACTGATGAATAGCTCACGTACTTAAAAAACGTTCAAAATCTAGTCGCAATCTCATCTCAGCGACAATCAATGTCAAAAAATTGCCAAAAATCTAAGTACTGGACTTCTGTATAAAATTGTAGGAACTTCGCAGGAATTTTGGGAATTAAAAAACTTAGGATCGTAGCTCGCAGTGTCCAATTTATTTGGCAGCCATGACATTGAAAAAGTTAAAAAGGTCAGGGACCATTAACGCCTGATAAAAATCTTATAGCTAAAAATCTTATAATCTAACAATTGCTGTATGGTTTAAAGTGACGCTTTAACAACTTCATACTATTGATGACAAAATGCAAACATTTGATTTTTGCCATTTTGGCGCTGACAGCAACGTGAGCGTCCATGAAACTAATATTTTTGATAGCAAGTTTTACAAGATGCGGATATTTTGACGCAAAATACACAAAAAAGTCTTATTCCACGATTTAGACCTAAATCATCAGAGACCAAACAACACGACGGCCATTTGTGGCAATGTGTTAATTTTAGTTCCTGAGACGCTCGAGTGGGTTTGAATCGGCACAAAAAACAACTGTCATTTCGTATAGTAGGTATTTGTATAATACATATTTTAGTCCAACGTATTTGTATAATACAGATCAGTGATGTACGGACGCCAGCACATCAAGCTACTACAATCTGTCAAACTTTAATAGATTTTTAACTTTATCCCTAAAGCATTAAAGTTCAAGGTTGATTGGGAAAATTTGACAGTTTCGAGTAGCTTGATGTGCTGGCGTCTGTACCTACATTAATTGTACCTATATTTTGACAGATTACGAATGAGGTTAGCATTCTTAAAAATACGGGAATTGCCCCTCTAATTTCTGAATTGAGAATTTAACGTTGAGAACTTGTCAAACTTTATTTTATTTAGATGCGCTAAAATAGCCCGCGAAATTCAAATTTACTTATGATTTTTGCATTTTACAGGTTAGGGTCAGGTTGTATGTTGATTGAAATATGATTTGCGACCGAAAAAAATATGGCTTTACAGAATTATAATCAGTAGAATCAGCCACACAAGTTAGTTAGAATAAAATTGGTCTCAAATGTAATGATTTCAAGAAATAGCTATTCAATAGGGTAATATGAACATAGAGAGTCGTATTGATGATTTTTTAATTATCCTACTAATATTATAAGCGCGAAAGTTTGTGAGGATGGATGGATCAACCAATTAACTCAGCCTATCGCAGTCCACTGCTGGACATAGGCCTCACCCTGAGGATGGATGGATGGATGTTTGTTACAGTTTCACGCAAAACTACTGAACGGATTTTGATGAAACTTTACAGTAATATAGCTTTTTAGCCCGATGTTCCCACGGGATCAACACTTATGCGGGTCAAACCGCGGGGCAATGCTAGTAATTCTACAAATAAAGTCTATAGACAATAATGTTAATCTATGCGGCTTTTTTCTAAAATTTTGAGGTTTGTTGTAGATTATTTTGTTGCAATTCTTGCTGAAATCATGACTACTAACTTTAGTTTGCCAGCTAAGATATCTATCATTATTATTAAGTATGCTTTATTATTTTATTAGATTAGATTATTCATGTTAACTAATGTTACCAAACATTTTCTTTTCCTCGTCAAATTAATTTGATCGAACACGCGGCTGGCTGGTTCAAAGTGGAACTTCTGCTGATATCCCTGCCATAGTGGCTGCGCGTAGAGTATATATCGAGTACGAATGTGTCTCAACACTATAGTCCCCTGCACAGAGCAAGCTGATCCATTCACCGCCTGTCTCCGCCCAGGTAAGTCGTTTGTTTGTAAACTTTTAACTTGCCATCTACAATATTGATAATATCCTCTTATTGTAGAGCATTATCAATTTATCAGCTGTTTCAATTGTTATGTAGTGTTGCGAATATCTTTTGGTACGTGTGCTCAATATCTTTAGTTGTTGTGATTTTGCGTTGAATAATAAGAATTTTCTAGAACGAAGTATAACATCACAACAGATAAGTTCTTTATAGTATAATTCTAAATAGTATTTGAGGCCCTCATTACAGCTGTTTTAATCAAAATACAGATCCATTATTGAAGTTTTTTGTTTTTTAAAAGTAAATAAAGGTAAAACCGGCTTCTGCGTTGGCGCATTTGTGTCGATCAAGGGCTTGAGTGGGGGGGATAACGATGCGCTTGAGTCATGTAAGTGTGTTTAATGTTGTTTGTCAACAACACAGGTGGTAACCAGTCTTGAGGAAGCGTAGTGGTCAATGATTGTGCCTTCTCTGTATGAGAAGAGGCCTTTGTCCTGCAGTGGGACAATAATAGGCTGAAAGAAAGAAAGAAGAAGGAAAATACGTTTATTTGCGGTAAACATGACGCAAAAAGGAACGTAAAAAACAAATAAAGAAAAAAACAATAACAAATGGTTGACATGCGTCACATCTACGCAAAACGGCTATCGCTCAGCATTATGCTGCGACCCTATGCAAGACAAAGCCCCGGCCCTGGTTGGTTGGCTGGCTGGTATTATTATATACAGGTGGTTACGACTGCCGAGGGCAATAATTATTGTAATTATCGGAGTCGCGCACCGAGGGTTCCGTACAAACTTGAATTGGGCCCCATTTTCATTACTTAAAATCGGTGTAGTAGTTCGGTTCAGTAGTTTGGTTGAGTCGGTTTTTCATCAGTAAGATTATAAATGATTATTTACATAGATTATCCACGGAACAGAGAAGTCTCTTTGTCCTGTGATACAATCTATGTACAGTATGTACTAATATAAATTACTAAAGTTCATAAACTATGAAAGTACCGAACATTGCTCTAACGAAGAGATAAACGGATTGAGGGACAAACTTAACTTTGCCGTTGGAAAACTGTTGTCCCCATACATCGACATAGGTCGCGGTTAGTTTACCAATTGCAAATAAGTTCGTAATCGCAAAAGTAGTATTTTTTTTGTGATGACACTAGAAATTTACGATTTTCGAATTTTTCCTTTACTTGTGCTACATGATATTGCTTCATGCCACATTTCATGATTCTAGGTCAACGGGAAGTACTTTAAAGGTTTTAATTCCCTTGCGAGTGTCAAAATATGTGGCAAAACGGAGCATAAAAGGCCGTATCTTTTGATCGCGTCGACTTAGAAGTTTGATTTATTCACTGCTGCAAGGGACCACAGACCTGAGTATTTGATATTAATTTCAACTTGATACCTTTACGCGTTCCTGAGAAAAAGGGTTCTGACAGACGGACGGACAGACAGACGGACAACGAAGTGATCCTATAAGGGTTCCGTTTTTGGTACCGAGTACGGAACCCTAGAAACAATAATTGTGAAAATAAAACTGCATAAGAGATATACTTGTATTAGAATTGTCCTTATCTTATCGGTTATCGAGACATTCGATCGTAATCTAATGTGTGAGATGATAAAATAAAACTTCGACTGTTTATCTTATAAAAACGCAATGTAATATACCTGACTATACTGATCGGATCTCCAAGTACCAACTTCCTCAGTCCAAAAATTTAATAATTGAAGAACGATGCAAAAGTCAAAATCAAAATTATTTATTTTATGAAGGCCTTTAGAAAAGGCACTTTTGAACGTCAAAATTTACAAGAAAATAAAATTGATTCCAAAAAGTAGTGCCGCGAAATCCTCAAGAAGAATCAAGATATATTTTTTTTTTAAATACGCACAGACCTACCTATCTAATCTGCATCTCTAATCGCCACATGTTTGCCAAAAATGTAAACAAATATGAGTTTATGGAAAAATAACTTTAATTCCTACACAATAAAGTTCAGTTAAACTTAAAACATTTTTATAACTTTTTCAATGGTGCTAGTCACTCTGAAATCAACTTAAATACCATTAAAATAGAGTTGATCTTTGTTTAAGTTAAAATAAAGTCAATTTGAAACATAAATAAAACGTAGATAAATGAGATTGATGTCTAAGCCTCGTTCTTGTTTACGAGCTCAATAGTTATGAAATATGAATGTTTAATAGCTTTGGGTTCATAGACCATTGCGCATGAGCAACTAATGCATAATATTACTTAGCCCAGGTTCGCACGAGCGATTTATTCCCGCGGCGATTTTTTCCCGCACAATGGATTTTCAACGCACTGCTTAGCGCCGAGAGTTGAAAATCCACCAGTGTGTTTTTTCGACGCGCTGGGATGTGCTCTGTTGGATTCTCAATGCTCGGCTCAACACCGAGAGTTGAAAATCCATTGCGCGATAGAATACCGCCTTGCGATTTGGTAGCTTGTCAAACATGATTGTATGTACATAATTTATTGTAGGTGTATGTACGGTCACCAAAGGAGATAAGTAACCAGAGTCCTCGGATAAAAATTTATATAAGTAATAGAAAACAAACAGTTCATTTATCAAACTAAATTTCATTCGAAAACATCCAACGGTTTCTACACCCCAGTGTCGTCGGATATAGTTGAACTACACTTCAACTATATCTGATGACCCTGGTTACATATCTCCTTTGTTGACTCTACCTAGTAGTAGGTACGGCCACGTACGGCCACATTAAACCGGTCATGTGTATGAACTACATCTATAATGTTGCTTGTTGCTGATGACGATCTTATAATCTACTGAAGTTGCCAACGAAATGGCATCAATATACATATTTTTTTTAATATACCAAGCATCTTGAAGGTCACTCTAGAGTCTAAAAGGTTGACTGCTTAACCGTGCCTCAATAAATGGAGGCCTCAAGGGCTTAAAAAAAAAAATTAAGCGACTACACGTTAAAGGCACTTCCTGTGGGGTACGGACCTTGGCTTCGGACGTCGCTGAGGGAGGGCAGCAAGGTCAGGCTGGATTGGATTAGATGTTATCAATAGCTATTAACGAAATGTTATGTATAGCTAACTTATTACCATTTAGTAGCGATAGTCAACGATCCCCCTAAAGCAACTGTGCAACCTATGATATTATTTGCAGACGACAGCACAGTAAATATTACATGTAATGATAAAAATCTATTTGAAAACGACATAAATAAAGCTCTAACATCTATAATAACATGGCTAATCAATAATAATCACTCACATATTTTCACTTCTACATCCACATTTGCATGTATATGTATAATGTTACACATGTTTACAAATAAATATATCTTTATGTTTATCTTTATCTTAGCTATCTATCTGATAAGCCTGTACCTACTGTCCCACAACTGTGCAAATGCCTCCTTCTCTCTTGAGTAGGTAATCAAAAAAAAAATAGTTTCGTCATATTGTTTATTTCTCGGTTTCGAAATTCCTTTTTTTTTAACCCTGTATAGTTGCAAAATAACCTCCCCCGTATGTCTGGTGCATCTTGGGCAGCTAGCTCAACGTTCTCTATATGTACAGAGTGTAAACAACATCGACGTGCAAACTGTTACCATGACATTAGCACATGATTATACATAGATCCCCAGTGTAGCATTTTAATTTTAATAGAGAGTTTGCGCTTCGATGACAGGGAACTCTGTGGCCCTACTTTCTACCACACACCTTCATCATCACCCTATAGCAGTCCACTGCCGGACATAGGCCTCTCCTATTGCATGCCATTCAACTCGATTTTCGGCAACTCTCATCCAGCTGCTACCAGCCATCCTGCGAAGATCGTCGCTCCACCTAGCCTAAGGGCTTCTAATCTTACATTTTTACCGATTCGCGGTCTCCACTCAAGTACGTCTACCCCAACGGTCACCGGTTCTACGGCTAATATGGCCGGCCCATTACCACTTCAGCTTGCTTATTCTGTGAGCTATGCACATACACCTTGCAGACTAGCTAACATTACACAACGGCATGATTAATTTTTCAGTGACAATACGTGAGGAAAATAATAAATATTCTGTGACTGAAAGTTTTAACACAAATTGGACGCATTTCAGTCAAGAATAAATTATTTCTCTTTAAGTAAACTATTGAATTGTGTACAGCAATAATTAGAAAACTAAATGCCGTGTCTAATTCATTGCTATGGTCAATTTAGATATAACTAAGGTACATTTATTCTTTAGTTAGATAACATTGTTTTTGCATGAGTTTTTTTTTATCAAGCTGCGTCCTACCTTTACGGCTACCATAAGCATATAAGTCATATGCATATTTACATAAGTCTCGATCCCGTGGGAATATCGGGATAAAGGTCATAGCCTATCCATGTGCCAAATTTCATCCTAATCCGTCCAGTCGTTTTAGCGTGAAAACGTAACAAACAAACAATATTATAAAGTCAAATCTTTTTCTTAATTAGTTTTGGCTAGCTTCCGCCCGCGACTTCACCCACATGGTAGTCTACTTTACTATAAAACATATCCTATGGGACTCGGCAATAGTGTAGTTTTCTGCCAGTGAAAGAATTTCCGAAACCAGATCAGCACCCTAATTACGTAACTCACTATATTCACTATAGGGATATTGCTAATCCATTGCTTCATATGTTCAAAAATGTTGTCTGCTCAACCACGTAAATAGGACAATGAATGTTGTTGAGCTGTCAAAATGAAACCCGTTAATACTGAGAGACGAGAGTGCGTTACGCAACTACCCCGCCGCCGCCGTACCTTCCAGAACTTACATCCTACATTCTAACTTACAAACTTAACCTCTTTATAAAATTAGTGTAGATGGGTAGACTTCGAACAGCCATTCATTATTTATGCGCGCAGAACGTTTATTACTAATGAACTACCTAATCGTCAAGTTTTTGTAGCCTTTTGTAGGATTGTAAGGAAACTTTTTGCTGTAGTCTTTTGTTACATTGTTATGTGCTATTTATAAACTGTCACAACCTATACAGCTTGTATCATAAGGATGTAGTTCAGACTATAAGGGTCAGTTCACACCGAGACGCGACGCTACGCGACGCTGCGCGCACACTTTAAAAGAGAGAGCTGCAAGGCGCAACGTTTTCTGAACTCTCACAATGCAATGTGTACCTTTTCGTGTAGAAAATAAAGTATATTTTGAGTCACTCTTTTAAAGTGCGCGCGCAGCGTCGCGTCGCGCCGCGTCTCGGTGTGAACTGACCCTTATACTGAAGAACTTTCTACATGGGACCAACATCGTAATCGCGAAAACAATATGAACTGTCCTATACAAAACTGTAATTACTCATCATCATCTGCCAAACCCTTTCCCAACTACATATGTCGGGGTCGGCTTCCAGTCTAACCAGATGCAGCTGAATACCAGTATTTTACATGGAGCGATCTGACCTCCATAACCCAGTTACTGGGTAATCGCGAAAAAAATATCAACCATCCGATACAAAACTTCAATACCTACTTGAGCCAAATGTATGAGACGGCTGATTATTTTTCCGCGATTAAGAAGTTGGTGCAATGGAAAAAGTTGTTCAAAAAAAGGAAAAAATATGAACCACATATTTCTGATATATGCTGTATAGGAATTATCCCATAAAGCATAATTATATCAGAAATATGTGATCATAATACACCATGTATTATGACCACATATTTCTTTCGAGATTCGTGTTCGAGAATATTTAAATTGTAAAATGTAAATCTATTTTGCAAATAATTTTGTGTAAATAATTTCACCACTACTGCTCTCAAAACGGTGAAGGAAAACATCGTGAGGAAACCGGCATGTCCCAGAACTAAAAATTCGAAGATATGTGACATCTACCAACCCGCATTAGGCCCGCGTGGTACTACAGCCCACTTCCTCTCACAGAAGGCCTGTGTTCCGGCAGTGTGAACGTTATAAGCTGATTATGCTTGTGTTATTTCAGTAGATACAGGTTCATTATGAAGAAAAAAAATACCTTCACGAAAAGTTCTAGAACGTGCCATCATCATTCTTTATCTAATTCTAAACATAATATGTAGGTATCTACATGATTTAATAATAAAGTACCTACCTAGGCAGATGCCATATCGAAAAAGTATATTTTCCTTAAGATAAACTCATTTTATTTGCTAGCAATTCAACGTGCAGGTGAACAGGATAACTCAACAAAATATAGTTGTGTCAATTTAGCACACGAAGGGTTCCGTTATGTTGGAGTCGGCTTCCAGTCAAATCGGATGTAGCTGAATATCAGTATTTTGTATTGTATTTTATCATGGAACGACTACCTATCTGACCACCACAACCCAGCTACTGGGTAATATATACCCTTTGGAAAAATTGGTTGTCAGACTTTCGGGCTTCTGACGACCCGTAACGACTGTCAAAGATTTACGAATGACAGCCGGGAACAAACGGCTTAGCGTGCTTTCTGAGACACGGAGGGGTATTGGTATGTTAAGATGGTCACCTATCCACGGACCAACCGCGGCAAGCATAGCTTAACCTGATCGATCGACCCATGCGGCTGTTAGTACTTGGCCACAAGCTCCTCATTAAATTATATTCTGTTATAGCAACCATACATGGTGCTGTGTGAAATGTCCAGGAATATTATTATGTCCAGGGATATTATTATTATTATACACTCAAACATTCTGTGAAAATTTCAAGTGTCTACCTATTACGGTTCAAAAGAAAAGCCCCGTGACAGACAGACGGACGGATGGACATGCAGACGGACAGCGGAGCCTTAGTAATAGGTCCCCGTTGGCAGCCTTTGAGTACGAACTCATCGCTACCATAAAAAATACCACAAAATATCCATAAAACTATCTTATATTCAACACATTCAATTTTTTTTTTTTTGTTTTGCGGTTATAGGTTTGGTAACAGAAGTTTGCTCTATTGTTTCAGATAAATTAAAGATGTTCAAGACTTTCCTGTTTGTGGCTGCGGCCGTTGCGTTGGCGTCAGCCGCACCTGCTGATGAAGCACAAGTAAGCATTTCTTTACAATTTTAGCTTTACCATAGGTATTTCATAAAATAAGAAATATTTCTTCAGTTTTCACACTCTGCATAATAATTGTGCGTTAATCGTTTACATCCTTTATTGAAATCCAGCATATCTGTCGCGGTCTATCAGTACTGTGTATGACAATGTACGTTTTTCCTTTTTTATCTATTTTAAATACCAATCCGCCAACATATTGATCTGTCTTCCTGTCTCTTCTTCTCTTGCTCCATCTTTCTACTTTTTCTCTGTTTTTTCTCTTTCTTGTCCTCTAACTGACCATCATTTTTCCGTACTTCAGGAAGTAAAGCGCGCGATCGTCAAATTGGAAGGTGACGGCGTTACCGGCAGCGTTACCTTCACACGGCAAGACGACGGCAAACTGCACATCACCGGCACCGTGACCGGCATGCCAGCCGGCGAATACGGTTTCCACGTCCATGAGACCGGAGACCTCACTAAGGGCTGCGCTTCCTCCGGCGGTCACTTCAACCCTAACGGAGTAGGTGTTCCTTTTCTCTATATTGCCATGAGTTAAATAGTCTACCAAAGAAATAAAGAAATCAGCGGTTCGGTTTGTTAAAAGTTCTGCTTTGTAGAACGTCGTTGGTGTCATATACTATATGTGTCTAATCAATGTCCGCGTACTGCACCTTTTGCCAAAACGCAATCCTACAGCGCCAAATAAGATTCTTCTCACAACCACCGTCTAATATTAAACCTTAAATCTACAGAAAGACCACGGCCATCCCCATGACGAGAACCGTCACGTCGGTGACCTCGGCAACATCAAGTTTGACGACAAGAAAACGGCCAACATCGACTTCCTTGACCACGAGATCATGCTGAACGGCAAGCACAACATCATCGGCAGGGCCCTGGTCCTCCATGCAGGCACAGATGACTACGGCAGGACTGATCATCCCGACTCCAAGAAGACTGGAAACGCTGGAGGACGAGTGGCTTGCGGAGTCATTGGAATTGCGTAGGGAGCTTTTGATCAATGTATGTCTAACATGTTCTCGAGAAATAATGGCTGGAGAAATGTACATTTTAGTCAAGTGATCTTACTACTGATGCTTAACTTCTTGGCTTAAATAGCGCTGTTTTCTTAGGCTTTAGTTGGATCTTACGTCATTACTCCTCGGGCCACATCTGTTAGACTGTATACATGTTTCTGTGGACTAATCCTATCACATTCCAAGTTACTAACAAGCTTTGAGATTTCGATACTTCCGATTGGAGCAATCAAAATGAATAATGCAATAAAATAACAAACTAACATCTGTGTTCTTCTCCATACTATTATTATACCGTATGGTATTATTAGGTACAAAGCATTTCGTAGGAAGAACTTAAAATAGTTCTTGTTAAGAATCTCAGTAGACATTGTTAATTAGGATAAGACAGCCTTTGTTTTCTACTTTTATATGATCCTGTGTTGTGGCACTGACTATGGTATTTGCCATGTTTTCTTCTATTCTGCCAAATTAAATAAATTATCTTTACAAATGTTGTTTTTATTGTAGGTTGTGATAAACTTCTTAAAACAGTATAAGTCAGTTTAAACGTTTAAAGTTGTAAACGCTAACAAAATATGACGCTTGGATGATTATCATGTTGATTTTTTCTTTCTTGGAAAAGTAAAAATAATTGTGCAGGCTAGAGGTATTCATTTTCACGATCACCACGAATCACGATTTTCTAAATCGTGACTTATGGTCGATCATTTGTTACAATTGCACCCAACTTGGACGTAAAATACCTTTATAGTACTTCTTTCCATCTTATTAATTATCGTGAGATGTATCTAGCTCAGGAAAAACCTGACACCAATTATATCGGTAGATAACAATGTGAATATGTGAATACGTAGATCTTTGTAGCATATTGCAATTACAAAGATATTTTTTTTAAACATTTTCATGTGGTAATTGATTTCGTAGGAGTGTCGTGGCGACGACATGTCATAAGGAAAGATATAAATAAAAATGGCTAGAGCAGGGAAATACAATGTACAATACATTGTATTTCCCTGCTCTAGCCATTTTTATGTGGTGATATGGCTAGAAAGGTGAATACTGACAGGACGGCTGATAGAGATATGGAAGAAGAAGAAATACTGCGCCGAAAAATAAAATAAATTGGGATAGGGAAAGAGGATGTTGATGGAGTCTCTCAGCTCTCTTGGACAGACCTCTGACCAGCAGTAGCTACTATAGGCAGAGTTGATGGTGATAACGATGTTGATGAAAAGATATTGTGAGTTGTATGAGATGGATAGCGAGTTTACTTGATGCAAACCGGACGATGCGACATCCAGACATAATTATTTAATGTTAGCGAGGTCATACTGATTGAATCATTGTATGTACGGTTGAGACTCTGTGATGCAATTTATTAATAGATACCTACCTAATCGTATTTGCAAATTGCTACACAGTGTTACGTATCTCATATCGTTTATTGCAATCCATAATGTACAATTACAGGTGGTAAATAAAAGAAAATGAATAGAAACAATTATGGACCCTGTCGGGCACGGCAAATATTTAAATAAGTAGAGAGAGGAAGAGCGCTTTATTAATTTCTTTGTTATCAAGTTGGAATTATTTTATATCCTATTTCCTATGTATTTATATTTCTATTCATTTTCTACTACGTACTACCTATGTACCTATATGTAATGATTTTTGGATAGGATGGAAGAGTTGTTGCTGGGGAGTTTGATCCGTGAGTTCCCGAATTGGTGAAAGTCGGACTTTTTGGCAGTTTTGATGTGCAAAATGGCTGACTCTCAGATGATTAAGGAATTAAGTAGTGTTTTTACCCTCTATATTATTAGCTTTTTGTTAGCATGGCATGCAACCACGGCTAGGATTCAGTTAAGAATAGAAATTGGACTGTTGAAATTCTTTAGCCTTCTTTTTGAGTAGTCGCGTATAACGGTGGAGAATAATACTTTTCAGGCAGAGGTAGGTAAATGTAATTGTGAACCACACAACCACATTAGTAGAACTTTAACTACGAAAAACGCTCACGAGATAAAGGCGTTGTCTTAGGCGATTTCTGTCCTCCTAGTTAGGAGGACAGAAATGACACTAACTAGGCACACGCTTAGTTTGGGGTCACACATCAAGCAATACATAACCAGTATAAGCTGACTTCTCATTGTAGGAAAAACCTATACAATGCAAGGTCAGCTAAAACTGGAAAAGTATAGTTTGACGTGTTGCCGTGTGTACAATTTTATAAATAAAAAAATTAAATAAATGTCGTTTTTTTACTAAGAACGTCCAGTACATGGGCTATTTTTCCTTTCTCTCTAGCTAGTCAGACTTTGTTTCCATTGTTGGCGTATTTTTGTGTTCTCTACTGACTATGGAATTCCCATAACACCTGAGGGGCAATTCTCGTAATATATTAAGAACGTTCACAGTCTGATCTCAGTCTCAATCTGTCAAAAATACGTCTAATTTCCCTACATTTTGACAAGTTTTTGACATTTGTTTGTCGCCGAGATGAGACTGCGACTAGATTTTGAACGTTTTCAATTACAGGAATTGCCCTTCAGTCCTACAACCCTCTGACAGTTGTCTGAAGCTCTTGGTCACGGGGCTATATTATAGTATATTATAAGTATGACTGGTGGACATTAATCAGCCCAGTGGGGTAATTGCGTAACACACTATCAGTAGCAAGTTGACTGTTTGTGTGTATGTGTTTGTTCAGTGTTTTGACATACATTGCGTTATTTACGTTGTTGAGCAGAAACATTTTCGAACATATGAAGCATTGGATTAGCAATATCTTTCGAAATTATTTAGATTGATATTGACAGTGTGTTACGCAACTAAGAGGTTCGCATGGGAGCGTTTTTCCTGCGGCGATTTTTTTTCGCGCATTGTAATTTCATCGCTCTTGTTAGCGTTGAGACCTGAAAATACAACAGTGCGTTTTTTTTGACGCGCTGTGATGCGCTCTGTTGGATTCTCAATGCTCGGCATAACAGGTTGAAAATCCAGTGCACAATAAAATCCCGCCGCGATATTTTTACTTTTAAGTCCCTGTAAAGGTGGGCGTACTCCGTTTTTTATCGCGGCTATTTATTTTTAAGGCGCTAAGCAGAGCGTGGAGAACCAAGTACTCGAAAAAAAAAATCGCCACGAAACACGCCCGTGTGTACCTGGGCTTAAATAATAAACTGGATAATTATTTGTTTTTAATTAATTCACGTTTTATTTTTGTATTGCAGGGAAGAATCTCCTGCTAAGCCGAATTCCGCTTCAGCCTCAACTATCAATATATTATTAGCAATGTCTATGTATTCTCTAATCGCAGTTCTTTTAAATTAAATTACAAATCAAGATTGAAAATATTTTTTTTGTCATTTGTTATGTTTTATACAAAAATAATTTTGTTATTTCATTTGACATTTACGTACAGCGATAATCTTAAACTTAGTTTTGCTCAAGTGTTAAGTTAAGCTAAGTTAATAATCTATTTATAGTACTTAATTATTATGAAACTAAGCTAAATAATGATAATGAACAGAATTAGTGAGTTGTACGTAATAATTACAGTCAATGTGGGTACTTAATATTTTTATAAGTTGTCAGGAACATGTATTCCAGGGTTATTTACCTGGGAACAGGTACCAGGTCTTTACCTGTAGCAGCACAATACAGTTAATTAAATATTATTGTAACGAAAATATACATTTTTGTCATTTCCTTATAAGTTGAGTATTAAACTACTGTTTTTACATTTAATTCCTGTTATTTTATTCTGTCCATGACGATAATCATTGTTTTTGTAAATGTACTCACAGCTTCATCAACTAAGTACCCCAGCAAAAGACATGCAAGTTCAAATTCAACATAGCTGATATCTGTTTATTTTTACTTAAATAAATATAATAAGTACCTACTAGCTGCGCCCCGCGGTTTCACCCGCATTAAGTTTCGATCCCGTGGGAATATCAGGATAAAAGTATCCTATATGTTAATCCTGGTTATAAACCATCTGTGTGCCAAATTTCATCCAAATCCGTTCAGTAGTTTTTGCGTGAAAGAGTAACAAATATCCATCCATCCATACAAACTTTTACGTTTATTTAGTAGGATGTATACAAACAGAGATACAGAAGAACATTTACGGAAGAAGAGCACCCTAATTAACGTAACACACTATCAATGTCAATTTGAATAATTTTAAAGGATATTGCTAATCCATTGCTTCATATGATTGAAAAATATGCCTGCTCAACAAGGTAAATAACGCAATGAATGTTGTTGAACTGTCAATATAAAACTCATTGCTACTGATAGTACTTATGTTACGCAACTACCCCGTAGCACTTAGAAATTCCTGATAGAAAATACAGGGTGGCCAAGTCGAATGCTTATGACTTTTTTGGCCGCCATTTTGTTTTTGGCGCCAAAGGAGAATGAGCACCGAACTATAGGTTTCTGCCCTGAACCTCAATAGCCATAAGATATATACCAATGGAAAGAGCTTTTCGAGGAGTAACTTTTCTATAAACACGGCTTTGCCAATTGTTAGTCAGTTTCGAGTTAATGACCTAAATACGTGACAACTTGGGCACCGAAACTCTTGGCGCCCAATAGCCATAAGATATATACATCAATGAAAATACCTTTTCAAGGAGAACCTTTACTATTAACACAACTTTTGCCAATTGTTAGTAAATTCGGAGTTAATGACATAAATAGGTGAATACTTGGGCACCGAATTTTAGGAATATTTTTGGCGCCTAATAGCCATAAGTGATATATCAATGGATAGTGATTTTTAAGAGAAACATTTGCAACTCAAACGAACTTTGATGGGACGGCAATCCCATGAGACTTGGGGTTCAGGAAAAATAGAACGTAATACATTTATATTACACACTGCGTTGCAAAAGATTCGAGGGTTTATCTTCTTCTTCATAAATGGAAAAACTTGCATGTTTAAAGTGGTTTTATTGATTGAAAATTGTGTTGCTGGCGTCTAATGGTTTAGGGCATATACGGGCATGTGACCGGACATTCATGAAGGCTGTAGAGTCTACTCTGAAAAAGGAAATTCGCTCTTCTGAGCATCAAAAATATGGTTTGGGATAGAATATCTTGCCACCACTTCTTCTCTGGTTAGGTATATGATTTAAGCCCAGGTAAGCAAAATCTTCAGTTAAGCATTCTAGACTAGATAAACTTGAGCGTCTTCAAAACTTTTGCATAAGATTTATATTTGGCCTACGCAAATATGATCACATACCTATCTGAATTTCGTACAAAGCTCAAGTGGCTTCCCATACGTCTTCGCCGGACTTCTCATATCTTGTTCCAGCTCTACAGTATTTTGTTTAATCCTAAAACCCTCTCTTATCTTAAAGAACGTTTCAAGTTCCTTCATGACACACATACCTAATAGATGTCTGAGGTCATCGGAAAACCTGAGACTAGAGATGCCGATGCATTCCACCAGTTTCTATGACGAATCTGTCCACTCGAATTTGTCCACTTTCAAAATTATGATAAAAAAGCACTTCCTCTCTGCTTAAACATCTTATTTCTTTTTATTTGCTCTTGTTTCATGTTTATTATTATATGTATACCTATATTTATTAAGATTAGTAAAATATACTTTATGTATACAGAGTGGCGATTATGTGATCACATTAAATAGTACAGCGGTCATTACAAGTTGTTAAAAGTCTGTTAAAATAATATTTTTTTTTTACTAAAAATAGAAAAAAAAACAAAATAATTAGCGTAAAAATTGTCATGCAATAAACCATCCTTGATAATAAGTCGACACGCGTGAGTCAATGGTATCAAGAATTTAACACAAACTGTATGTTATTGTTACTGAGTAAACACAAATTAAGTTTAATGTTGTTAGGTAACTGAAACGAAAAAAAAGGTCCCACGGCTAAAATGTTAATTGTTAGTAATGCTTTTAATTGTGTATGTTTAATATACGTTATGTAGAATACGTGGTTTCAATTCATGTGATAACCTAATCGCCACACCGTATATTTATTGTATGTAATGTAAATGGTACACTACACACTAACTACTGTATTTAACTCTCCTTAATTTTAATCCATCCAAAGGTTGTCTTTAAAAGATCGCGCTTAGCGATAAAATCGTCCATTGTGTCACCCTTGTAAAACTTTATATATGTATATAAGTTCTGTAATTTGTATGGTGTACAATTGTACATAGTAAAGAGTATTCTATTCTCTCGCTATTTTGAATTTCACAAATGTTTTTCTGAATGTTAGAAATTTCGTAGCTATTCGGTAGCTTTGTTAGAACTCATGGAGTAAACAACGAAAAATTTGGCGAGCTAATCACATCTGTTACGATGAAGAACAAGAGTACATAAAAGTTGCTTAGAAGAACTAAGCGAACACGCACAGAGAGACACGAAAAACGGAAGAGAACCTTTTGGCGGGCTAAAGATATATTTTTACCTCTATACCCGTCTGTAGCCATATACTGGCCTGCAAAACTAAGTATAACACTTTTAAAATTGGAATAACTTTTTAAGTACACAAGATATACTTTCGAAATAAAAAGGACTCGAAAAGGAGTTTAATTTTGTATATAAAAACTTCATAGTCGAGAACCTTCGTTTAAGAAATGGCTGAAAAGAGCTTTATAAACAAAAATAATCCTTTTAGAATTACAATTTTACCATTCATTTTTGTTTATGATTTTGTTTTCAAATTTTTTCTTGATCGATGAGTCTTGTTACAAAAGCTAAGTTAGACAACAGCCGATCGATTCTGTAAAAATCTCACCGTGAAAAGTTAGGTGAAGTGAGCTTAGAGTGATCTGTCAATAGAGTCAATCCCTAGCATTAGTTGGAATGACAGCTCACTCCACGCTCATTTCACCTAAGTTTTCACGGTGACATGGTTACAGAATCGCACTGCAGCACATACATTTTATTTATCATGCGTCTTTCACCTGAAGAATGTACTAGGATCATGACTTTTCTGGAACTAAGCATCAGTATGCGTCGTACTGCAAGAATGGTGGGTGTGACGTTACAAATGGTCCAGAAGATGAAGCGAAGGTACGAAGAGACTGGAAACCATCTGAGGAGACCTTGTAATGGCAGACCCAAGTGTACTAGTGCCCGAGAAGACCGTTATATTGTTTCCACTGTGTTGAGAAATCGCCACCTTAATGCAGTTGAAATCCAGCAACAGCTTCTTCAGACCCGAAGAGACTACATTAGTGACAGTACAGTGAGAAGAAGACTTGCTAAAGCAAATCTGAAACCCTGAAGAGCAGCGAGTGGCCCGAAACTCGAGAGAAAGCATTGAGCAGCGAGACTGCAATACGCCCGTGACACATACAGTGGGATGAAGAAGAGTGGTAAAGAATTTTGTTCACAGATGAGTCTCGATTCTCACTTTATACTTCTGATGGAAGGCGAAGTGCATACAGGCGGCCTGGTGAGCGGTACCTTCAAGACAGCTTCTCAGAAAGAGTCCAGTACGGTGGAGGCAGTGTTCATGTATGGGCTGGCATATCTTCAGAAGATCGCACAGAATTAGTGGCCATAGAAAATGGCACTCTGACTGGGGAAAGATATGCCCAACAGATTCTCAAAGAATATGCAGGACCGTATTTAGCAAATATGGGTGATGGATCGATGCTGATGCATGATAATGCCCGGCCACACACGGCTCAGGTTGTGCAAGAGTATATTCAGGAGGTTGGTATCAGCGTGATGGCTTGGCCATCAAGAAGTCCTGATCTCAACCCGATTGAGCACGCCTGGGATGAGCTAGGGAGGATAGTCATCGGGGGTTGCGGAAGGATCATACGTTCCCGCGACCCCCGGAGTAGGTGTAAGATGGAACACCGGGGTGGTTTTTAGTCAGTAAGAGTCTGACAGACCCCGTCGCCCACCCAAGGGCGGCGGAAAAAAAAAGGAAGGCTAGTCAGAAGCCGCAAATCACCACCAACCACCCTCAGGACACTAAAACAGGCACTGATTGAAGAATAGGAGAATATTCCGCAACATTGGCTCCGAAACCTCGTGTTCAGTATGCCAAACCGGCTTGAAGCTGTAGTCATAGCCCGAAGAGGCAATACCAGTTATTAAAAATTAAATAACATGTAAAACATACATAAAAATGTCAATTGAGGTTTTTGACACTAAGCTAAAAATGGCTATTTGTATTGTTTTATCTTTTTTTTAAAGTTAAAAATGTTACTAATGTATTAACTAGTTTCAAAGAAAGCTGATAAAATTTGCTATAAAACGTTTTTTATTTGAAATCTCTAACTTCGATAATTTATTAAAAATTAAAAGTGTAGTACTTAGTTTTGCAGGCCAGTGTACGAGTAGTATGGGGAAGAACGGGCAAGAAACTCCAGGACACTTTTAAATCAAGATACTATTTCATTTCGAAACTTTTTACCTGCATAACTGATGTTACCTACCTATAGAGGATACTGCATTGAATAAGGAAAAATAAGTAGGTAAGTACCCACATATACTTCTAAACATTTTTAGGGATCCCCCTAACGCATTAGATTTTACGATTCATATTGACAGTGGCGATGATCAGTTTTGCACTTTAACCGTGTTGTATATTGAATGATTATGATATGGAATTTCTTGCCTGTTCTTCTCCATAGAGGTCTACGTTTTGGAACGGGTAGCTGGCTTCAGCTTTCTGGCTCACTGACCGACTCCTTCACAATTGAAAAGTGCCTGTAAATGGTTTAATTGAAATAAATGCATTGAGTTTGAGTTTGGTTTGTTTGATTACGATCTTGGTCCCATGGAGAAAATTGTTCAGTCTGATGGTCTGTACCACCCTTCAATTTGGCTGGTCTTTGAAAATTAACCCTGTATACTAATAATAATGAAACTGTTTGTTTGGACGCGCTAATCTCTCTCTGAAACTGCCAGTCGGATTTGAAAACTTCTTTGTGCATTTGATAGCCCAATTTTCCAGGAAGCCTACAGAAAACATAACATCATCAAAATCAGAAGGAACGCTTAGTGCAAACGAAGTTATTACGGGCAGGCGACGCGATGCGACGGGGTGGGTCCGAGGAACAAGAACCATGCGGACGAAATCGCGGGCAGAAGCTAGTTAATCAATAAAATGGATTGACCTTTATTTATTGTTAAAACCAAAAACACAAAACTGGTTCCTTCTCTTTGACTTCTAAACAATTTTCCTTGTTTCTTTTCATAAATCGAGGTGGAGACACGCGACACAGGCGATGAGCAGAAGTTCAGGTGGGGTTCGGGGAATTCCAATATCATGTTTTTATCTTTATCCTACTTCCTACTAATATTATAAACGAGAAAGTCTGTATGGATGGATGGCTGTTTGTTACTCTTTCACGCAAAAACTACTAAACGTATTTGGATGAAATTTAGCACACATATGGTTTATAACCAGAAGATCGAAACTTATGCGGGTGAAACCGTTAGGCGCAGCTAGTTATTGCATAAATAATAGCACGGTGTGACCTCACTTATGTAAGTCATACTTAAGTAGTCCATTTTTTACACAGAAAAGCGTGACTTAAGTGCGCGTTTAAGTCACATGATATATAAAATAGTATACGATACGTGTGACTTAAGTAGGCTATTAATGTCCATATTTTAAACAGAATAAAATATTAACTTTACCATGCTTATATATTGTAGAAATGGCAGTGTTTGTAAAGTTAAACCCTGATCTTTTTGACCGCATAGCTGACGTATTTCCACGAAAAAGGCGTGATAATAGTAGGCTATGTCTTCATAGTGCGAGAACCACTATAATGCGCCAAAGTGTCTGCTACATGGCGCCAGCCATTTAGAATCAAGTACCAAGGAGTTGGTAAGAATTAAACTTGACGAAAAAAAAACTTTGAATTTTTTAGTGGACGAAGCGTATTATAGTGCGACGGAATTTTTAATGAAGAAGGGAATTTCTTGATTACTTTTTATAGTGATTTGAAATTATACAAAATAATATGATATTTAATTTTAATTTTATAACAGAACCGCAAGAAGGAACCTGGAGGAAGGGGGTTATTGGAAGTAAGGACCTGCAGAAGAATCGTGTACAATATAAATAATTATTGAAGTACTTTTTAAAATTGTAATTATAGTTAATTAATCTAAATTGACATTGTTAATCTTTATTATGATGTGTACTTAGCATCATTCTCTTGTGTATTTTGTACTTTTGCATGCCTTCTGGTTAAATATGGCTGTTCCTAATTATATTTTTTATGTCACCGTGTTTTGTACCCATATTTGCATAATAAATATCTTATCTTATCTTAATGCACGGCGTCAATAATATAATGGATTACTTAAGTCGCACGTATCGTAAAAAAAAAACGTCGTCGTTTTTAAAATATTTTAACAGTACATAACGACACGAACGAACGAACGTCGTCGTTTTTAAAATATTTTAACAGTACATTACGATACGTGTGTCTTTGTATATACAAAGAAGAAACGAATGAAGAGATTGTTTAAAAATACACCACCTGCTCAATCAACTCAGCCTATCGCAGTCCATTGCTGGACATAGGCCTCTCCCATACTGCGCCACAACACCTACCACCTGCTCAATAGTGTCAAATTATATGTCACGCAAACCTTATCTAAAGCAAGTCATTATAGCCCTTTCGTGCAGCCGGGCAATATTGTACTGAATTTCAATCAGTCAGTCAATCATATTATCGACCAGCGGGTTAGTTAATAATGTGATCTGAATTTTTGTATATATATTCATTGTATAATAGGTATTTAAATATCCATATCTAAATAATGAACGATTTAGTTTTTTATTAATTTATTAATACCTATCAAAAACGTATTTTATGTAATGTAGTCAAACAATTCGTTATTCCGACCTTTCCTCACCAATTTATTTCACCCAACACAAAGTTGGTTCATACTTCATAGTGGCACTTCTGCTGATTTTCCTGCCCTAGTGGCTGAGCATGTAGAGTATATATCGAGTAGGAACGTGTCTCAACACCATAGTCCCCTGCACAGAGCAAGCATCCATTCACTGCTTTCCTCCGCCCAGGTAAGTCGCTTTTTTGTAAGCTGTATTTATTGATATGTAGTGTTACGTGTCTTCTCAATGTCTTGTAGTTGTTGCTGTAGTAAATTCTACGTGTATTCCCATTCGTCCCACTGGTAGGTAGGTATAAATATAATAAATAATATTATATTTATTCCCATTTGTCCCACTGATTTGGTTAGTGATTTTATTTTTAAGCCCCATTGGTCCCACTAATTAATTAGGGTCTGGTTGTTCATTGATTGCGACCTCGTCCGCGCTATTACCTCGTTGTTTTCGCTTAGCGTTGTTTCTAACTTTTTTTCGTTGTGCTCGGCTCCTAACAGTCGTAGCTTGATGATAAAGCCTTCCTCAATAATTAGTTTATCAAATGTAAAAAGTTTATTATAAATCCGACCGGTAGATCCAGAGATTAGTGCGTTCAAACAAACAAACAGCTTAATAAAGCTGAAGAGTTATGTTTCTTATTATAACTAATATAATCTATACATATAATAATAGTCTTTATTAACAACCTTGCAAGTTACATTTCATTTTATTACTACAGGAATGTTTAAATTATAATATATTTATATTTTATTATTTGACAACGGTTTCTTGGTTGTCTTGCTTTCCAAGATAGAACTCCCCAAATGTTTTCCACAAGCATCGAGCTCTTCCTTTCCTCACCCAAGTCGTCCCTTCTAAGATACTGTCTGCCTTTCCTTTTGTGTTATATTCTGATATACCATTCTCCTTTGGCCTCTCCTCTTCATTTGTTTAATTTGGTATTTTACTTCCTATGAAGGGCAAAACAGATGATATTACTAACTACAGACCCATCTCGCTAATGTTAATGTAAAATTTTCGCTTAGGAAATTTACTAGAGCGATTAAAAAAGACTTCGAAAGGGAACCAGCCAAAAGAACAGACAAGATTTCACTGTGACTTCTCAACCATGGATCACATTCATACCATAAAATGGTTGATTCAGAAATGCAACGAATATAGAATAAACTATTACTTGACGTTTATAGATTACAACAAAGCTATCGACTCTTTAAAACACGAGAAAATATGGGGGCTCTCATCTTACAAGGAGTCCATTAAGTATATACGTACCTATAATTAAAAAGATGTGCGAAAATATGAAAGCTAAAATATACGCACAGAAAGGGTAATAGAATGTTTTCCCATTAGACGTGGAGTTAGGCAAGGAGACCCCTTATCGCCAAAACTCTGCAACCCTAAAACATATATTTAAACAACTTGAGTGGAGTAATTACGGAATAAATGTAATGGAGTATCACTAAATCATCTAAGATTTGCCGATGACCTCATACTAATATGTGAAGATCCAGGGACTTAACAGAGCATGATTGAACCACTGTTATACGAAAGTGGAAAGGTGGTATTATCAATAGATACAAGTAAAACCAAGTTGATGACAAACCAAACGGATATCCCAATAAAACCTAACAACGTTACTTTTTCGTTGAACTGCAACAAAAAGAAGTATCTTAGGTATCTTGGACAAAAATTGTTAGTAGGTATAGACAAAGACATACATAGATAGTGCAGCGTGACCTTTGCGGTTGCAACCTATTCTTTTCTAATACATATAACTTAGGAACATTATGGTATTATTATGTAGATTTAAAAAAACCATGCATTATTTATGTACGTTTTATTATGATTCATTATTCGTCAAGTTTTAGTATCCTTATGGAGAATTGTAAGGAAACTTTTTGAGCGAAGATAAATACTTTCACAGTAAGGTAGGTAAGGAAAATCTACCTACCTACCTACCTAGACAGGATTATAGATACATTAATATTATTTTATACATACTTATACATACATTAAATTTGTCAATAAATAAAAGGCCCGTTTTGACATTTGAGGATGCGTTCTTGACACCTGACAGTTTCATACAAACAAATACGTGTTTTGCGAATTTGATCTTTATTAACTACTAGAACTGTCAATGTCAAAACGGGCCTTTTATTTTTTGACAACTTTAACACAAGCTTTCTTCCCTTAGAGGAAGGAACGCCACCTGCTGCGATCCTTACATACATAGAATTATGTCCTATATTTGTTTAAATTGTAAATTATCATTTGTCCAAGATTGTTAGCAGTTACAGGCTAGTTATGAAAACAAAATTAATACTTAATGCAATTAAGAAAAACAACACCCAAACTCAATAGTTCTAAAACGTGAACACAATAAGTACATGAGTTAAAAGATAAAGTAGGTACCCAGGTAGATACCACATTGAAAAAGTACCTACACTTTTTGGCCGGTTAAGGAAAATTAAAAGATAAACACCATTTTTTACTGGCCATTTTACGTGAAGGTCAGCAGGATAAATCGGCAAAATATTGTTATGCTAAATGCAAAAAATCTTGCAAATTATAATTTATTCCTTGGTTACAAAAGTCATAAAATTCTTGATGGATGTTTTTCACTTCTTAGTCATTCCAAAAATGATTAAGAAATTACCATAAAGTAACCCTGAATAACCCGTCTTCAATATTGTTTGATTTTATTTTTGGGTTTTGAGGAAAAGGTTTGTTTAAAAGAGTTTTTGCTCCATTTTTTCAGATAAATTGAGGATGTTCAAGACTTTCCTGTTTGTGGCTGCGGCCGTTGCGTTGGCGTCAGCCGCGCCTACTGATGAAGAACAAGTAAGTTTATTTATTTGTATTGTATAGATACCAATCCGCCAAGATATTGTTCTGCGTCTTCTTCTCTTGCTGACTTGTCTTGCTGTTTTCTCATTCTTTCTCAGTCCTCTTACTGACCATCATTTTTTCGTACTTCAGATAGTAAAGGGCGCGATCGTCCGGATGGAAGGTAACGGCGTTACTGGCAGCGTTACCTTCACCCGGCAAGACGACGGCAAGATGCACATCACCGGCACCCTGACCGGCATGCCAGCCGGCGAATATGGTTTCAACATCCATGAGACCGGAGACATCACTAAGGGCTGCGGTTTCACCGGCGATCACTTCAACCCTAACGGAGTAGGTGTTCCTTTTCTCTATTGTAATATTGCCATGAGTTAAATAGTCTACCAAAGAAATAAAGAAATCAGCTGTTCGGTTTGTTAAAAGTTCTGCTTTGTAGAACGGTGTTTGTGTCATATACTACATGTGCATAAACAACGGCAGCCTAATGCACTACTCTTGTTCAATCGGGTTTTAAATTGCCTAGAGGAAGTCTTGACTGAAGCACAACAACCAATGTCCCTTCTCTGTATCTCTGCCTTGCGGGTATTAAAATTACAGCCCAAATAAGAATTTTCGTCACAAACAACGACTAATATTAAATCTTAAATCTCCAGAATGACCACGGCCATCCCCATGACGAGAACAGTCACGTCGGTGACCTCGGCAACATTAAGTTCGACGACAAGAAAACGGCCAAAATCGACTTCCTTGACCACAAGGTCAAGCTGAACGGCAAGCACAACATCATCGGCAGGGCCCTGGTCCTCCATGCAAGCACGGATGACTACGGCAAGACTGATCACCCTGACTCCAAAAAGACTGGAAACATCGGAAAAGATGTCGCTTGTGGGGTCATTGGAATCGCATAGGGAGCTTATCATCAATGTATGTCCAACATGTTCTCGAGAAATAATGGCTGGAGAAATGTACATTTTACTCAAGTGATGCTTAACTTCTTGGCATTAAATAGCGCTGCTTGCATAGGCTTCATCACCTAAAACCTGTGCTTTAGTTGGATCTTATGTCATTACTCCTCGGGCCACATCTGTTAGGCTGTGTATATATCTTTCTGTGGACTAATCCTATCACGTTCCAACTAACAAGCATTGAGATTTCAATACTTCCGATTGGAGCAATCAATATGAAATAATGCAATAAAATAACAAGCTAACATCTGTGTTATTCTCCATACTATTACTGCAACTATTATTATACCGTATGGTATTATTAGGTACAAAGTATTACGTAGGAAGAACTTTAAGTAGTTCTTCTTAAGAATCTCAGTAGACATTGTTGATTATGATAAGATGGCCTTTGTTTTCTACTTTTATATGATCTTGTGTTATGGCACAGATGAAATTAAATAAATTATCTATATAAATGTTGTTTTTTATTGTAGGTATTGATGAACTTCTTAAAACAGGATGAGTCAATTTGTCGAAAATAGAAGTACACGCTAAAATAATATGACGCTTGGATAATTATCATGTTGATTTTTTGTTTCTCCAAAAAGGGGTCTCCCCTTCATATTAATAATTACACAGGTAACGTACCAATTTTATATTCCTAAATTGTTAATTATTGCCTATTATTTGTTACATTTGCACCTATTGGACGTAAAACCCCTAAAGGTCCTACTTCTTTCACTCTTAAACGATAATTATCCTCAGGTGTATCTATCTCAGGAAAAACCCGACAGCAAAATCGGTATCTATTAAATTTAAAAAAAAAATTAAAATTAAAATAGTTTATTTCTGTAACTTTCTTGTACAATATTATTCTGTGGCTAGAACCTCCCAGGAAGCATGTAGTAATGCTTGTGTTGGTGGTTCTGCTCCTCCCTCGGATCAACATATTTTTAGGTAACTATAGGTAACTAAACTATTTTAAATAATTACAATCAAGTACCTACACAATGAATGAAAAGTTAGAGAAACCGGTATGACTTCTCTTTATGTGTGTGTGTGTGGTGTAGGTGTGTGCGTGTGTGTGTGAGAGGGTGTGTGTGTGTGTGCCTTTGTGATAGTTAGAACATACTATTTCTCATGTAGGTTGTGTGAATTTGACTCCTATTCAGGAGACTTCTAGCCCTACGATGTAAATATCTTGGGATCGGGATGTACCACTAGAAGTCACGAATATTGTTTAGAGTTCGTATTTAAATAATAAATTCTCTACATCACAGTACCCATGCCGCTCGAGCTCGCGAACGATTGATCTATGGATGGTGTAGTATCCAGGATTTACGAAGCGACATTTTTTTTGATACTATAGTATCCTTGATGTCAATTTGTGAATTCGTAGATCATAAATATTGTGTTTTTTTTGCCTAGCTGCTTCCAACTATGTTGGAGTCGGCGTCCAGTCTAACCGGATGCAACTGAATACCAATATTCATAAATATTGTAATTACGAAGATATATGTATATTTTGTAATAATTTGTATTTGGTATCTAATTGATTTCGTTGGAGTGTTGGGGCGTGCATCCCAATCTTTTATATTATAATGATATGGGACATTTCTTAATATTAATAAAGTGGGCTAAATCAGTAAAAAATGAAACGATGAATGTATTGTGTTTACGACGATATGGCTAGAAAGGGGACAAATACTGACATGACGGCTGATAGAGATATGGAAGAAGAAGACATGCGACCCAAAATAAATTGGAAAGGGAAAGAGGATGTTGATGGAGTACCTCAGCATAACTTTGGACAGACCTCTTACCAGCAGTAGCTACTATAGGCAGAGTTGATGGTGGTAACGATGACGGTGAAAAAATGATATGGATAGCGAGTCAAGAGTGCAAACCGGACGATGCGACATCCAGATTTTATTTAATGTTAGTGAGGTCATTAACCCTTCATCTGTCGGAACATAGATCTACGCGAGACACAATGGCTTTTTAATTGTGTCTGTAATTACGACATTCGACGGGTTAATATTCAATTGAATTAATCCACACAATTACATATACAGGTGCCAAGTATTAATCAACAGAAACAATTGTGGACCCTGTCGGGTACAGAAAAAATTTATATAAAGAGCAGAGAGGAAGAGCGCTTTTCTGGTTTTCCATATTATTCAATATTTATTTTATTTCCTTTCTATCTGTTCTTAGTTAGTGAATCACTGTACACGTGTATGGTTGCGATTCTGTGAGGTGTGTTTGTACGCAATTTATTAATAGGTAGATGGGATGGAACAGTTGTTGCTGCAGAGTTTCTTCCATCAACTAGCTAAATCGCTAAGAGTTGGTGAAGAGATAAAGGCGCCGTTTGACATTTCTGACCCCAAACGCCTAGTTTGGGGTCACGCCTGGGTTGGACAGTCCAAACTGATCTTGTACATAAACAATTTAATAAATAAAAATAATAAAAATGACGATTTTTTTACCAGGAACGTACGCTACGTGGTTAGGCTAGTCAGATGTTTTTTTCATGTTACGTCACTTATGTTTTCTCCACTAGCTATGGAAAGCCCTTAACACAGCTTTCTTATTACCGACCCTCTGACAGTAGTGTAGTTTTCCTGGTAGTCGCGCGTCATCTGTTTTCAGCCGTCGATCCGCAAGTCGCGTCGCGGTGACTCATGGCATGCTCTAAAGGCCAGGAACACTGGATACGGCGGCGCAAGGGATTTTGCCACCAGCCAGCGCACACTGATAATGTCAGCGGCCTATTATAAACCGTGGCAGCTACCGAGACATCCCGTTGCATGCCGAGGGCTAGCGCACACCAAGGGCGGGAGGACAGGGGATTTTGCCACGGCATACAGCCAGCGCCGGCGCGACCCAGCAATGTTAGCGGACTCCAGCGCTTACCGTCGCTTGCCTTCGCGTCCCTTAGCATGCCGTTACCTCTCTCATCTCTCATGCCATCGCACCATATTGAATTGGAGCCAAAATTGACGGTCGTTTGATAGCCACTAAGTATTTGCTTAAAATGTGGCAAATTCGTTTGTCAAACCATTTAGTAAGACCATGACTACCGCATTTAATTTTATCCTAAAGTTCCTAAACTTGATGAATGACCCAATTCTTTTCAACAAATGTGTACCATTAACTAATCCCATTGTGTTCACAGAGGAATTTTAACAAACAAAATTTTCACAATTGTGAAGAAGAACAACCTTTTTTGACTATGTAGGTTCCATAAAATCTCTTTGTCTGACTGGTGGAGACTGGTAATTACACCATTCTTCCCTGAAGAGTCTACAGGACAGGTGCTGCCGTTACTGCGACTGGCAATCGCAACAATGTCAAGTTTAATAATGTTTAATATACCTAAATAAATCAATCAGTTACACCTAAAAAAGACGTGGTTCCAAAAATATGGGGTCAGAGCGCACCACGCAGCAGAAAAATAATCGAAACTTTGACAGGAATGTTTCCAAAACAATAAATTCCAAGAAATGTTGACATTTAATTGACCAACCAAATTCGCCAGCTTAGACAGGTCCTGACTTCTTACCGTAAAATTATCTAAAGGGACGTGTTATGTTATGGACAGTTACGCACTTGATAGTGGATTACCTAATGAAAAATGCGTAAAATTGGCGAAAACACGATTGCATTTTAAACCGGCAAAAAATTGGCGATTTCGCGGAATTTTGTATTGGGTACATCATCATCATTTCAGCCGAAAGACGTCCACTGCTGGACATAGGCCTCCCCCAAGCACCTTCACTTCGATGATTTGCAAACAATGCAAAAATAAGTAAAAACTTGGCTAGCACACAGAACATGATCGTTAGGTCATAATGATGACCCCAACTACTAAAATACACCTAATTAGTCTTCAGTTTTCCTTAAAACAAGTGTTATAACCTCTTTGCATAAAACGAGTAATGCCTCGATGTACTGTAAATAGACCAATATAAGTGGGTTAACATATCTAAGTAGAGGCTAAAAACGAAGTCATATTATTTTTATAAACTACTGTTAATGAAATACATAGGTAGCTATACAAAAACATTTATTTAGCTAGTGTCACAACAAAATACACAAAAGCACAGTCCACAGATTTGTCACAAAAACGAGTGTGTGTTCTGGTATTCATCACTGGCACATCCATCGCAATTACAGCGTCGATTTCCAATCAAGGGTTTGCAGCTCCAAAGAATTCTAAAACCACCACCAGCCCGTCGCCTACCAGTCGTCCGAATTAGCAGACCTACATGGTTTCGATGGCCCCTCACAATAACACACAGAAGGTCCCTTCAGTAAACCTTGCGAATGCTGGCATGATCCTCCAAAACGTGGGTAACAAAGGTTCATTGAACATCCATTTGCATATCCCTTTACGCAGGCGTCGTAGCATTGCCCATAACAATGATGGCTGGATTCGAAATCATAGCCGTTGCATGATACTTGAAGAGACGGTGCGATGAGCCCGATTAGAAGAATGACCAAGACACACGTGTTGGACATTTTAACGTTCAGAAGTCTGTTCTTATACATATAATTCTTCTGTTACGTGCGTATGTCACTAATGGCTGGATCAACTTTGACAAATTTTTTTCGTTAGGTGGCACTGCGATTGTGTTCGGGCACGATAACGTCTGTCGAGTCCGTCCGTTTGAAATAAATTATTTGAGTGTTTTTCACTTTGACTTGTTCTTTGATTTTGATGCGACTGTACCACGACGAGAGGTTATGAATGACTGGAGCGAGTAGCCGCTATCCCACCATTTATAGTGGCGAGTAAACATGGCGATTTACAGTTATTCAGTGTTTATTATTGGATTTACCTTTTACCTAGATTTCCTTAACGATGTTCCTGTAATTCCTAAACTCGTTCAATTTATTTAACTTATACTTAGAACTGTTGTTAACTTGGGCTATTGTTAACCAAAGGATAATGCAACTCTTCCTTAGAAGCTCAGAATCAGAATTTTATTTGCTCTAAATGACCTACAGTATAAGATTAATAACATAAATAAATTAGATCAGCTACATTTTAACTTATGGCGTGCAAATCCAAAACTTGGCCAAAAATTTTAATGTAAAAAGCAAGTGTATTCACTTTTATAGTAAATATATTATTTTTCTTCCAATGGTCAATTGGTCACTTCTAATGGTAATGGCCAATTAGTTGCAACTAATTGGCCCAAATTTAAGTATGTATACTAATAATTGCATAATTATTTTATTGCATAATTAATTAATTATATAACGCAGAATTATTTAATTACATAATGAATAACTATTTAATTATATAATTGCATAATTATTTAAGCATAAATAAGCAGAGCAAATTTTACAAAATCGGTCATTCGCTAAGTAAGGTACCGTGCGCTGCAAATAAAACTTTCCACAGGGAAAGTCATACTTTACATAGCAGAATTACGGTGACATACTTACGATCGATAGCAAAAGACATCGCCAACTGTTAATTGTTAATGCTCCACCTGCATATTCCCACAACTGATACGATACCAGCATAATATGTATCGATTTATTCTCGGCCTTTATTAGGGTTCAACAAGGAACCCTTATAGTTTCGCTATATAAGTCTGTCATAATTTGCAGTTGCAATTTATGGGAGAAAATGATTTTCAACTACAATGTTAAGTTTGTTCTTGGGATAAATTCATTCCAACTACGGAACCCTCTATTGTGCGTGGTCCAACACGCACTTGGCCGGTTATTTTTCTGTCAAATGTGTCTAGCTTAGATTTCATATGAAAACAAAAAACTGGATGTGATGAATTGGTTTGTTAATAAAAAAAAAGCATTTAATTTAGACAAAACGCATATTACATAAAATAAAATAAAATTTCACAATACTGTGATAGAAAAGATCACATTAAAAAAAATGGCCAGTATAATTAAATTAAATGAATGAGTACCTAAGTACAAATTAATAAGACTACAGAATGAGACAAAAAGGTAGTTGAATTCTAAACAAAAACGTATTTGTTTTTTCTCAATTAAGTAGGCAGGAAAATAATATTAAATATATGTACAAGTAAGTATATAAAAAAGATGGGTAAATAATCACAGGGCAACAAAAAATTCATCCGCATCACTGTCAACAGGAAAAGTGCCCAAAAGGCTGGTAGCATTGCCAGTTGCCACGTTGTATGGCAATGCTGATTCTTTGGCCAAAAAAGTAGGTAGAATCTAGATTCCAAAATACTTTTTTTTCGTTTGATTTTGTTTATAAGAATTAATGTACCTACACTGCCGAGCTAAGCTCAAAAGCGGTATGTCCAAAAAGAAATCGCAAAGTTGATTTTTATGGCATCGGATAGCTTTTAAAGAAATACAAATCCGATGAGCTAAGACAAATAGGTATCTTAATAAAAAAAGTTTTCCCTCTCTCATTTTTACTTCAAATCACTAAGGGGTGATTTTTCCAACGCCAGATAATTTTATCCGAGGAATAATTTTGACAGTTCTTCCATACAAAATCTGCCAGACGTCAATTTTATTCCACGAATAAACAACGGGTAGCACTCCGGGAGTGCCGGCAGAAGTGAAAACTTGAATATTAACGTTGTGCGTTTTTGATATTTTGGAATGCGGTCTACTCTCCCTCCGTCTTACGAATTTTCGATCAGGTCACGTGTCCTGACGCGAGCTCCGTCTTACGAATTTTCGATCAGGTCACGTGTCCTGACGCGAGCTCCGTCTTACGAATTTTCGATCAGGTCACGTGTCCTGACGCGAGTTTAACATTTTTTACCCATCACAACCAAAGTGCACAACGCCGCTAAAGAAGTGTTCACTTCAATAATTTTTTTATAACCGACGAAAAATTTCGACGCTAAGGGGTCTAAACTCATGTGCTGAATCCATGGTTACAGTTTGCGCGTCGATGTCCCTGCCACCCTGTATAGAAGCAAGTACATTAATACATTTTCTCCCTATTATTTATTTATAAGAACGTCCTAGTTTGCTAGCTGCAAGTTGAGACAAAGAAATATCGATCCCATGTGTTAATAAATTCATAGTGTTGCAGTTAGATCGAGGGTATACCGTACTCTATGTAGAATAATATGTATTAACACTGCTATTAAATGTATCGTTTCTTTGTTTAAATAGTGTGTTATGGCATGGTATCTCGAAGGTTTGTCCTGAAAACTATTCAAAGAATAAAAAAATAAGCGTCAAAAATGACCACAATAACATAACATCACGCTTGTAATCCCCGAAAGGCTAGGCAGAGGTGTACCTATATACCTACACCAACATTTCGCCAGTTTGTATGTAATTGGGGACGACCCTATGGACATCCATCGACACACAAATCCAGACTCCCTCAATAACACTGCCCGACCTGGGAATCGAATCCAGGACCTCAGCTCAACAGTAGCGTTTGCGACCACTGGACCAACGAGGTAATTGTTGGAAAATATAATAAGCTATTTTGTTTAAATATTGTACAACAATACAATAATAGCTAGGAAAGAAAAGTTTAGAATTAAATATACAAAGTGATAAGTTTAAGGCCATTTAACTTGACAGACAGACGTAGGCGCCACATATCGTATAAGGCTTTATATACACACGTTTTTCTTATTGTGAAAAACTACGGTTTATTCTCCGTGTGTAGGTAGGTAGGCAACGTGCACGGTCGTCAATGGTCTATGGAATTTGTTGACGAACACGGTTTTTCTTGCTGTGAAAAACTACGGTTTATTCGTCGTGTGTAGGTAGGTAGTCACGGTGGTCAGTGTTCTATGGAAGTTATTGACAAACACGGTTTTTCTTGCTGTGAAAAACTACGGTTTATTCGTCGTGTGTAGGTAGGTAGGCACGTTCGTCAGTGTTCTATGGAAGCTTGTTGAGAAACACGGTTTTTCTTCAGCGCGGTTTATACGCCGTGTGTAGGCATAGCTCGTCAGTGTTGTATGGATCACTATGGAAGCATGTTGACGGATACGTTTTTTACGCCGTTTGTCAGCGTTGTATGGACCAGTTGACAGACACGCGTTTTCGACGGCGTGGTTTATACCCAATAACTGGGTTGTGGAGGTCAGATAGGCAGTCGCTCCATGTACAATACTGGTATTCAGCTGCATAGTTGGGAAAAGGCTAGGCAGTTTTTTTTTTTGTAAAAAACGTTCCCCACACTAGGAATTTCTCCTGTATCGTGGGTGCGTTTACAAACATTTATACTCACATACACAAACAGCCAGACCCGGAACAACTACTTGTAGGTCATACAAATATTTGTTCCGTGCGGAAATCGAACCTGCGACACCCACTGCGCCAACCGTGCCATCATTGATCGTCAGTGCCGAGATTGATTGGTTTATACACTGTGTTTAGGCACGGTCGTCAGTGTTGTATGGATCACCATGGAAGATTGTTGACAGACCCGACCCATCCGATCCAGACCCGTTTTTTCTACCGCGCGGTGTATTATACCGTAAAGAAACCGTGCCGTGTACAATGGCCCTTAGGGTGCTACCGTGCTACTATAAAATGCTGTTCAGCCGTCTGCATTATGGATGCACCCTGTAACGTGCACGTCTGTTACGGAAGATGGACAGAAAACATTCCTAATTCCGGACTAATACAACTGAACTATTTGAATAATTTAGTTTTTAAATTCAGTCTAACTACTTACTCAATTCTAGTATTTCTTTTTATAGATACAAAACCGCATTCATAGAGTCGTCAATAAGATAGCATAATGAATCATGAAAACTGTTGTTATGGCTGATTCATATTTGCATTCCTAGAGTCCGTTCAGTTATCATACCTCTGACAGCAACAACCGAATAGCAAACTTATAGCAACGAATATAAAGATCATTATGCTTTTGACCGACCTGTCAATGGCAGCAATCCAATAGCAACCTTATTGCTATGACAAATAAAGATCACTGTGATTTTGACAGTGATGCAAAATTAGAGGTAAAATAATAAATTGTGAGCGGACTGTATGTGTTCAAACGTTAGACCAAAAGTGACAGTTTTTGAAGTGAACACTTCTTTAGCGGCGTTGTGCACTTTTGTTGTGATGGGTAAAAAATGTTAAACTCGCGTCAGGACACGTGACCTGATCGAAAATTCGTAAGACGGAGCTCGCGTCAGGACACGTGACCTGATCGAAAATTCGTAAGACGGAGGGAGAGTAGACCGCATTCCAAAATATCAAAAATGCGCAATGTTAATATTCAAGTTTTCACTTCTGCCGGCACTCCCGGAGTGCAACCCGTTTTTTCATTTTGAAGTGTCATGTCAAGTATAGACGTCAACGTCAAGGACTTAACTCATGCCTTTACCTGCATAATCAGCCTATAAAGTTCCCACTGCTGGGACACAGGCCTCCTCCGATGAGAGGGAGTTGGCCGTAATCCACCACGCGGGCCCAGTGCGGGTTGATATATGTCACAAGTCTTTGAATATTAAGTTCTAGGATATAATTTCCTCACGATGTTTTCCTTCAACGTTTTGAGAGCAGTGATGATGCAATAATGTGCAAGTAAAATGCCTGACTGGGTTCGAACCTACGACCTACAACTCGTTAGTCGCGGTCGACGTCAATATAATTATTAATTTGAGTGCGAGAGGTGATTCAATATCATTGCACAATAAAATTATTGCACAATGTTATTGTTGGTGTGTGACTAAAAATATTACGCAATACTGATCGTACGCGGTCACTGACACACACAAGTACGCTGGAGCTGGACTAAATATACCTACTATACGAATGCCGATTTTAAGCGCCCCGCTCGAGCGTCTCAGGAACTAATATCGATACATTGTTTGTAAATGGCCATCGTGTTGTTTTGGTTGTTTGGGTGCTCTAATGGTTTAGGTCTAAAAGTGAAATAATACTTTTTTGTGTATTTTGAGTTTACTGCGAGATATTTAAAACATTTTTATCATGAGAGTTCATGAGAGAGAGCACACGAAGCTACTCAAAATAAACTAGTTACAAACTCAAATTACTAATGAGTTGCTTGAACGTCACCGCCCATACATTCTCATTGAGGTCCGCACACGACGCGACTAGGGGACCATTTTGGTTACCCATTGAAAGGGTTTTTGATAGGGTTTTGACAAAGTGTTGTTTTAAAACCCATTTCATATTTATTACACTCTTTTACGCAAACCCTCATCAATGGATAACATCTTCCAAACCCTATCGATTTGATTACCTGTACATTCAAAAACCCTTTCTTGGTGGGTTATACTTTTTAATGGTAAGACGTTTTGAACGGGTTACCCATTCAACGACTGTAACAGAGTTACCCATTCGGATTACAAGTATTGTAATTTTATCTCTCGTGCCTTTACTATAAAGTACTAAACTGCCTGCATTCGGCAGGTTTGTTGTTGTTTCTTGTTGATTTCAAATTCTGGTGTAATAATTCTGGCAGTAACGGCACCTACTATTTGATCCTCTTACTTTATCATTTTAAATAATGATGTCGTTATTGAATAAATAAAAATCTTTAAAAAACATGGTACATATTTATTTTTTAAAAACACAATTTTTCAGAATTACTGCTTTTGTTTTGATTGTTGTTCATGAACACTTTGCATGACCATATGAACTATTTGATGCATACATTTGTTACGTCGCCCTTCTTCTAACTTGCTTAGATATTTTGCAATTAATAAAGAAAAATAATAACACGCATGAATATCATATTCCTTGCTATTGTCTGAGTTATCAGTATTTGTAGTCTTATCTTCCATTTCTTTAGAGTCATTTTCAAAAGCCAAATCGGGAGTAGACGCATTGTCTAATGTCGGTTGCAATGTCGGCATTGACACGCATGAAGCATCGGTTGTCCTTAATTCCTCAAAATATGTTGATTCACTTTCGTCTGAGCTTCTGTCGCTGTCTGAAATATATATGTGCTCTAAAAAAATAAGAATTATTATTATAAAACTAGTAGGTATTAAACAATTTAGTGGCATATTGCTCCTATTAAGACCCTGTCCTCCTCCTAGACCTATAACAATTTTAATGACAAGACAGATTTTGTCTATATAATTAGACTAGCTAGAAGCCCGCGGCTTCGCCCGCGTGGATGTCGGAAATATTTTCATAAAAAATTCCACGGAAACATGCTACCAGGATAAAAAGTATGTCCTTCCCCAGGATGCTATCTATCTCTTTACCAAATTTTATGAAAAACCCTTAAAATAATTATATACTTTTCATTTTCTGTTTTAAGTATTAGTACCGAGTTTCAAGTTAATCCGTCCGAGGGGTTTAAATTTTTTTCTAACCTATTAACTTTTTCACTCCCTAAATCCTCTGTGAGGACTTTTTTAAAACTAAAAAGTCACCATATTCTGTATTAATTACTAAATTATTATTTATTGGCAAATATTGCCAAGTATCAAGTTTATTAACCAAAGGAAAAAGGTTTTTCATATTAATTGTATCCCGTCTTTTCACCCCACAGGGGTAGAATTCAAAAAACAAATATTGGGATGTTTCCATAATTTGACTCAAAGATTATTTATACCCATTTTCGAGTTAATCAAGCCACGCATTATAATCCTCTTCTGTAAAATTAACTACCCATTTTCACCCTATTAGGGGTAGATTTTCGAAAAACCCTCATACGTGTTATTATATATTTTTAGTCTTAAGTATAAACACTGATTTTCGAGTTAATCGGACCGCGAGTTCAAATTCTTCCACACAAAGTTTAACACATATCCCATGTGAGGGGTAGTTTTGAAAAACGAATAATGACAAACTTTATTGCTTGCGAGTATTCATGCCAATTTTCAAGATTATTAACCTAACGAATAAGATTGTTCATATAAAGTGTATGGGGATACACTTTATATGAAAATTCTTTACACCCCCACAGGGGTGGAATTTTGAGAAATCATTTGGGATGTGTTCATAACTTGTCTCAAAGATTATTTATACCAATTTTCGAGTTAATCAAGCCACGCTGTAAAATCCTCCCCTGTAAAATTGACTACCCCTTTTCAGGCCGTCAGGGGTAGATTTTCGAAAAACCCTGATACACATTATTCTTTCCTTTCAATTTTAGGTATAAATCCTGAGTTTCGAGTAAATCGGACCGCGCGCTAAAATTCTTCCTCACAAACTTTGAAACCCCTCAATCTCCTTTTAGGGGGTAGTTTATAAAAACAAAAAATGGCCAACTTCATAATTTACTTAGATAAGTATTCTTGCCAAGTTTCAAGTTTATTAACTCAAGGAATAAGATTTTTCATACAAACAAAATCCCCCCATTTCACCCTCTTAGGCTCTTAGGGGTGGAATTTCGAAAAACCCTTTCTTAGTGGATACCTACTCTTCACGAAAAATACACCCTAAAAATTTCATGTCTCTAGGACCAGCGGTTTAAGCTGTGCGTTGATGTCTCAGTCAGTCAGTCAGTCAGGACTTTGAATTTTATATATATAGATAGATTTAAAATAGTCACTTTTCGATGTCTCATATTATTAGACAAAATCTGTAACTAATCCACGTCGGTATAGATCTGATATTTAATATGATATATAGTCTTAATAAGAGTAATAAAAACAAAAAATTTGTTTAGAATGTTTGTCTGTCTGTCTCTATATTTATTAAAAAGTTACCTTAAATGTTCACCAGGATATTCAGCTATCACCATACCAAATTTAATCAAAATCCGTCGCGTACTTTTTGCGTGCACAAACAAACATACATACAGACAGACAAATTATTCAAAAATTGGTGATTTGGTATCTATATTGATTACTTATTACACCCCGATTAAAAGTTTAAAATATATTCAATGTACAGTCACAGGTTATTTACAGTTTTATTATATGTGATACTTAATTAAAATACACTTACTTACCTTTGTTCATCTTCAATATTCAGATGTTATTTATAACTTAAAAAAGAAAGCACCGTCCTGTCAAACCGAGTAAGTTGTAAGAAACACTAATGGAACAATTCTATATGATTCCAAACTTCCAAGGTCAATACCTACGAGTATTCCTACACTCCAACGTAATTTAAAATGATTTGATTTAAAACCCTTTGATAACCCCGACAAACCCTTTTAAAGGGTTATCTTCTTCAATTGGAAATCATACACGAGCCGGTAACATCTTGTACTAGTTAACTTATTGATAGGGTTACCCTAACGTTAGTGTTATGAAAGGGCTACCACTACCAAGAGGTAACCCTTTCCGTTACTGTAGGCGCACAATCTGTAACACTTTCGAAAGAATTAACTTATATTCGGGGTTGTACGGTCCCAAACCGGTTAGTAACGCGTTAGCAACTGATCACGAGTGACGCGTCGTGCCGGTCGCCGCGCTACTGGAAACCCGAGTTTTCTGTGTTTTTGTTGCAAAAATGAACGAACAAACCTTAAATATTAAATTTGTGTAGGAAGTAGAATAGTATCCATGCTTATATAATTATAAACTATCAGATTACTCACGAAGGGATGTAACAGAAAGAGTTTGGAGTGAAGTGGGAAAAATTCTATAGAATCCCACTTTGTTATCTGTTTCTCTCAGCTCTCGTGCTGCAACTGACAATCTGCAGTTTACATTATTTCGAATATAGGGGTGAATCCAAAACCGACGAAGATTCCTTCTGCGTCTATTACGTTGATAATAGTATAATACAATGTCGTCATCCTCGCTCGATCCACTCGACATGTTCGCTTTTTTTTCCAATATTAACCACCGTGTGCTTTGTGAGCAGAAATAACTGAAGTGACTGAAACTTTGCAACTTGAGTAGCGCCGTGTGCGTGCTACAGTTACTAACTGGTTTGGAATTCTAATTACTTATTAGTTCCGTCATTTTTGAGTAGCTTCGTGTGCGGAGGGGCTTACTGTCAAAAATATTAGTTCCACGGACACTCACGTTGCTATCAGCGCCAAAATGGTGAATATTAAATGCATTCAAATTCAAATAAGTTTATTGTTTGTTACATGTACTTAGAAAAAGATCTTATAGGTAGTTATTAGAATAGTAGCACTGTAACATACCTATACGGTGTACAATATTCTACGAGTATAACGTTATTATTATTATAAACATTCTTGCAGTTGGTCTAGTCACTCTTTGCATTAATCAAATTATACCTTAAAAAATATTATAAAAATTAATATGCTTTAGTCAAATTATACATTAAAAATATTTATACATTGGTCAAATTATACATTAAAATAAAAACTCATACATTATCAATTAAACAAAAACATTAACTCAAGATTTTGTTATTACTACCACTAGCCCTAATTTAACACACGGGTAGGGCCGTGTGTTAAATTAATGTCGCCACTGTAGCGCCACGTTGTAGATCGGTGTACGCGGTGCATTGAAAAAATATGGTGCAATAAAAATTAAACTCTCTCAAACTTTTTGCAATCATTGCGCAATCTAAACGCTCAAAAACACTACACTACATTTAAAATCAAATCATGGGCAATTATTAAACTTCAGAAGCTAGGTGCACGGTTCCAATTGGTGGTTTCCTATGTGAAAAGAGCCGGCAAGAAACACCACGGTCTACAAGAATCGTAGTTCATATTCCAAGTTAGTCGCATAAGTTAGATAATGAACGATAATTGTCGTCTGTGAGTGGGGGGAAAGGGGTGGTCGTTTAAAATTAAATGTTCTATTGATTAGCGGTTGTATCGGCCTCGGTGTGGGTATCAGGCCACCTGAAGAATAGCGTGCAGCTGTGGGGGTACACGGGTTCTCCCTAATTATATGCAATTACTAAATTGAATATGCACCGGTGCTTGTATTATTTATTTTTGCGTTCTTACTTTGTTTACGGGTTGCTACTGTTGTGCTCTAGAAGATATTATTTTTGACGATGAAAAAGTATGTTTACACATTGTATAATAATTAAATATATTATATTGTAGCGGTATCTACAACGCCACATGCGAACAACGCGACATACTGACGTCACGCAAATCCTGCATCTCGCAAGCAGAGTTTACCGCGCAATTAGCATAGATACAATTTCCTAACATCAATCGTTGGGCCAGGTTCTACCCGTGATGGTAACAATGTATTCCAGTCCTTGGACGACACTCGGACACTGCCTTAATCCACCTGTCATCACGTTCACGTTCAATTAAATCCTAAGATTTTGAAGGATTGTTAATCCATTACTTCATAATGGTTGGTGATGGTTCATGGTGGTAAAATTCGTCTGCTCGACAGCGTAAAGGCGCAATGAAAGGCATTACCATTGTATATAAGAGAGTTACGTTGTTAAATACCTACCCCGACGGAGTCAAGTTTGGTTTTTTGACTTTTGTGTTCCTAAAAATGTAAATCAGGTCATGATTTAAACCTTACTAATCTTTGGTCAGTGTCATCCCCATTCCATCAAGATTTGGCAATTATCTATGTTGCAATTTTTACCACACCAATTGCCTAAGACACTGTCTTTCACATTCTGAAGGATTTTGAAGAAAATTCGTAACCAATTGCTTCATATTTTTGAAAATTCGTGTGCTCGACATCGTAAATAACGCAATGAATGTTGTCGAATTGTCAAAATGAAAGATAATTACGTTGCGTGTTGTAGCTTCTCTGTCCAAAACATTTCTAGGTATATTTTAAATGCTATTTCGCTTAAACCGGTGCAGAATACTTAAATATTTATAAGAATGAACAAAGGAAATGTCTGTTCATCGATTTTAAATAAAGAAATACACAGGTGGGAAGATGTAACTCCAACCTAGTTAAGTGTGGCTACCTCGACGGATCGGCAGAAGGGTGTGGTTTTGGAACTAAGTATATGTCGCTAACTATGCTCCACCTCATATCCTGCCCTCTGTGTCCCAAAACATGCAGTCAAAGTGACCTCTACGCTGCCACTGCCGACGCTGGGAAAGTGGCAAAGTTTTGGGCCAAAAAGATCCGAAATATAGTCGTACGAGCGACACAAAGAAGAATTGGAAATAGAGAACCGGAACAAAGAAAAGCAAGATCCATGTGCCAAGCTTTTGAATATGTAAAGCGCTTTGTCAAAGGCTGGCATTAGCTGAAGACAGTCGCCAGTAATACCTTGTAATTGTATATTATTGATCGAAGCGAAAATAAACAGCCAATCACGCGCGTCCATGTCTTCATAAAGTAATAAACTGACCTATTTGAAAAAGTGCATTAAAGTATATTCGCAGGGGCCGGTCGATATGTCATGTCAATTAATAACTATAGGACGAATACATCGCAAAACTATAAATTAAATCTTTGATACAAAGCAATTTGAACCTTACTACCAACAGAAAAAAGCTTAAAGTTACAATGCTTAATATAACAAAGAATCAACTTGCAAACATAGAAAGGCAGTTGAAATAAGGGAATATAGTCTGTAGATCAATCTTATAAAAATCAACACAAATGTATGAGTAAGGTGGTAAAGAAACAAAGGCTGGTGCTGAAGATGGACCCTGAAGTGTGGGTAAGTGGACACATGGGTTCCCACATTCTAAATATTGCGACGTTAACATAAGCGGAGAGGTCAGCGGAGCGGGTATTGTGGAGAAGTAAAAAGAGAGAGAAAAATTAAAGAAACTTAGAATAAAAAACTTACCTACTAACTTAAGTTACCTTACTTTCTACTTATTTATGTGTTGACAAGCAAGGCAAGCTAGTAACCAAGTAAATACAAGCTTAAAAAGAATATTTGCTAAGAATTTATACTTAAATAGAGCAATTACAGAAAAAGAAGAAATACTGCGCCAACCCGCCTAAACAAATAAAAAAAAAAACAGAGGAAAGAGGAGGATGATAATAAAGACACTTAAGCTTTAAAAAATAAAGTAAAAAAAAAATATTTTGGACCAAACAGTTGTAAACATTTTATAAACCTGCCAAACTGCATGACAGTTTGTCGGCTGGATTAGCGCTCGTCCTAAAACATTTGGTATCAACAATCTGATTAAACATCTAAGTAGGTAGATACAGGTACTTCAAATCGACGATAAGAAGATTACTCGTATAATTACAGCAACGCAACTAATTATTGTCGCATGTTGCGACAATTTAAGGTTAAAGCAAACTTAAAATTGATTTACATTAGCTTCTGCAGCAAATAACAAACCTGAAAATCTATGTGTCATAGAAACAACAAAAAAACTACAAATACATAACACCCTAAGGGGAAAACCTTGTCCATGCATGTTTAATGAGCTTTCCAACCGCTCCGCTCGTCACTAAGTTCCCAGTAATCACCGGTATAGGTCGTCAAATGCATTGATCGATATTATGTATAGCCCTACTAAGCCTTCATTTCCCATGTCCACTCCGATCGTACATGACATACAGATTGTAGTCCGCTTTCTCAACATGAAGTCAAGACGCGTTCGTTGTATGAAGTTCTTCATCAGTCTCTTTAATATCATTTGCATAGTGAGTTTGTCTATTAATATTTATTTTTAATTCGCGTTTATATTGTTTTTCGTTTTCCGGTGTCTTTTTTGTTGTTTTTCTATTAATGTCGTCGTAATTTTCTTCGTTCATGAGTTGTAAGGAAACAGTGTTTTTAATTATTTTGATGACAGTAATCATTTTACCTATTCAAGCGTCGGACTATTTAAAAAAAACTTATATTTATGTTTGATATCGTAGGTGTTAGAATCAATGATTTCAAGGTGTTCAATATTCATATTTTGAGAAAGAGTTCTTTTCATTACTGCGAATGTAAAAGCATACGTGACGGTTCTTTCAAAATCTTCTTAATGGTTCTGAAATATATAACATATTATCTCGGGTTGCCAAATAAATCATTATAAATAAATTGAAGTAACGTTAGGATAGCAGTCGGTGAACTAAATGCTTTATATAGCAACGTTTATATTTACAAAGTGTTGTTGTCAAACAGTTGTTCGGGTTGATCTTGATGGCAATATGCGTGATCAACCTAAGGGACAAGACGCCAGATGCGGAGTCTACCTTGTCCCGGGGGTTGGTGTCGTTCCTCCTCACCTTGAGCATAGCCCTGGTGATAACAGATGTCTTGGGCTGCATTGGAGCTTTGAGGGAACATGTCAAGCTCCTCTATGTGGTAAGTACACCATTTTTGTTTTCGGTAGCTTTTGAAAGCGCGCGTAATATTGACGGTTGATAGAAGACTGCGAATCGGGTTTTGCGGAGTATGAAATAGGAAAATAATTGAAGTTAGATTGTTTGAATTAAATCTTTGTGATTAATCAAGAATTTAAAACTGTTAATAGTTGCACTTTATTGCATTTTCAGGTTATTGCACTTGCGAATATCTAATAAATACTGAATAATAATAATCAACTGAATAGCAAAATGACAATTGAAGTGTTCGCGAATTAAAAAAAGAGCAATTTATTTAATTGTAAGCGATCATGGAGGTTCTTGCCAGTTTTTTCACAAACGATATCTACGCTTTGGAGTGTTGTTACTGACAGAACTATTTAATTGCCAATTCGAATGTCTTAGAATAATTCTTCATGCAATAAGTGATTATGATGATTTACAATGATTGATGTTTGTGATACAATGATTACTACAGACACCAACGATATACTTACACAATCAATTACTCACAAAATATTTTTTTCAAAAAAAAAATTGATAGAACATTCTAGAAATAGTCTAGAATGTTCTATTTTTATTTGAAAAATTGATTTTGTGAACATTAAAAAAAAACTCTTTGTAGATCTATACCTGTGGATGACGTTTTAATTATGATTAAAATTTGACGTTATCAATAAATATAATTATTTTAGGATAAGCGGAACACATTACTTACTTTCTCTAAAAGATCTTGCCGCCGTGTTAAATAAATAAATTGTAAAAATAAACTTCTGTTTATTTATTGACTGCATAATTTACAATCTCCCTTTTCTGTGGAGGATGAGGAATATTTACACACTGTTCCTCATATCACTATATTGGTAAACAGGGTGGAAACTTTCAGCGGGGCATTAAGGGGAAGTACCTTATCCGTTGCAGCTACACGAAAATGGTCTTAGGAGACTATCCATAATTTTTTATGGAATTTTGATCTCTATTCACAGGTTTTCAAAAAAAATTACAGTTAGCAAGAAAATAACCATTTTACACAAAAATATTTTTTGATGCCAATCGATCCTGGTTCTAATACTGATCAAAAACTTCCATGGGACCAATCATCGTTGGAGTACTCAAAAAGTCACAAATTGCAGAAAACTTTTCCCGTACATTTTGTATGAACATTTTACGCAAAAGCTTTTTAGTGACGGTTGAGATCTTTTTGTTGACTGAATAAAACGATAAGTTTAAAAACAATTCAAATAACGAACTCGTTATTATTAAATAAAAAACAATCTGACAGTTTGTTGCGTCCGAAAAGCTCTGAGTGTGTTGTGAATTTTACATTAAGTACATAATTGGACAGCTATTGATAAGAGAAAAATGATCTCCAATTTAGAACGTTTAGACTTGCCAGAAGCATATTACGTAAATAATAAAAATACATCAGCTGCGTTAGAATGGTATAGGATCAACTATAATACCATTTTCGTGTAGCTGCAACGGATAAGGTACTTCCCCTTACTGCCCCGCTGAAAGTTTCCACCCTGATATAGACCCTGAATATGAACGCCAGCCCAGCCTTCGTGCAAATAGTATGTAGATTTTATTCTGAAAAAAAAAATATTTTCAGCACGCATCTTTCTTCATATTCTTGGTGGCTCTGGAACTAGTGGTGGGTGTGGGTGGGGCGGTGCTCAGTACGTGGATAGGGCCAAGTAGTGAGCTGCGCGTACAGTTCTACAAGAACACCACCATTGAAGATGAGACCGCCAGATACCATGCCTTTTGGGATAAAGTGCAGTATGAAGTGAGTTTGACAACATAGTAACTTCATGATAAAGAGTTTGAGCCATTGCTCTCTTAGATTGTTTACCATTTCTTTAGTTTAGATACCCCTTTAATTGAGGAACAGAACGCCGGATACCTCGCCTTTTGAGATGTAAGTGTGCGGGTCCATTTTTTTCTTAGATCCTTTCCTAAAGTTTTATTTAGATCTATTTTACAATTTAGCACACACTTTATTGAGAGATCAACATAAAAAATTGAAAAAAATTGTTTAAAGTTCAATTTTAAAGGCGACTGCAGACCGACAACTGATATTACCGCCCGCTACACTGTAGCCAACGACGGAAGTGTTTTCATGGAGTTACTTAGAAACCAGTTAGTAGTGTCGCTGCGGTCTGTTATTGCGGTTGGGCTTTACCACTGCAGTCTACGGTCGGCGGTCGCCTTCGGAGCAGGTGATAAAACTAAACAGGAGAATAATTTCTTTAAATCTTAAATTTCTTACACTCAGAATCAATGCTGCGGCGTCGACGGCCCTCAAGACTACTCCATCATCCACCGTGACATCCCCCCTTCCTGCTGCGCACGCGCACACCCCCTCCGCGAGGGCGGCGCTCGACGTCACTTGCACTCCAGCTGCCTATCCGAACGGACATATTACATGCGCGGCTGCGAGGAAGCTCTACGCATCAAAAAAACTTTTAAAGGAAACATTTTCATAGCAACCGGAGTCGTTTTTGTTCTTGTAGAGGTAATTTGGATTTTTTAGAGATATTTGTTGTTTTAAATGACATAAACAATAAATATATCTTACCTCTCAGATTCTCTGCATCGTGTTGGCTCTGGGGATGGCTCGGGCGGTGTGGTCAGATCGTCGGAAGCTTCAGGCAAACTTACAGGCGCATTTTGAATCTTAATATGAAAGTAGTAGCACCCTGCAGCTAGAGGCTTTGCACACTCAGGCGCACTGATCATCGCCACGACATAGAAGTAACTAGTCATATCAAATTCAGTATTATAGTCCTTTGTTCTTAAATCAGTATTAAAATGTATACCGTAAAAGGTTTCAGTATTATTTGGGATAAATATTATTAAAAGTTAAACGCATACTTGGAAGGCAGGGGTAGGGCTCAATTGATTGATTAATTTTAAAGTTCTTTCTAAACTCTTTGCTATAGTACAGACGCCAGCAGGTCAAGCTACCCGAAACTGTCAAAATTTCCCAATCAACCTTGAACCATAATGCTTTAGCGATAAAGTTGAAAATCTATCAAATAAACACAGACTGTAGTAGCTTGATGTGCTGGCATCTGTACATTAAAATTTCGACACAATGTAAAATATATATATATATATATATATATATATATAATATTCATGAAAATCTTTAAAATGGTATTTGGAATCATAATAGAGTTAAAACCACTTAAATAATATACCTAATCTAATTAAGTCAAAAAGACCATTTCGTTTAATTATTTAATAGGTACATAGTTTAAGTTTTAGTCAGGTAATTAAAATAGCTAGGTAAGGTATGTAAGTTAAATATAAGTTAAAAGTTCTAGTCAACTGTAGTTACTAACTTAAGTCATTTGAAATCATAGTTTTGAAGGGAAAAATAACTGAATGTTGCTGCAAGTTAAAATTACTATAATTATTTTGAAAATCTAATTTCATGCCAACTCTTCAAACCTGTAATTTCTGTAAATTATGTCATATTCTAGAATAATTATAATTATTCATTGTTTTCCACTCAACTTTATATTTTTCTAATTACTTTCCTGTAGGTATATCATTTTTGCTTTAGTCCGTTCAAGTTATTTTACCTCTGACAGCAGCGACTTTAGCGACCTTATTATAATGACAATAAAGATCACTGTGATTTTGACAGACATGTTGCGGAACATGACGCTCGACAACTACTTGAATGTCCCGAGAGAATGTCGCGGAACATTTTGCAGGCCTACCAATGGTGCGACACTGACGCGAGACGCGTGCGCTCGCTCTCGGAGCGGGATCAAGCAATGTCTGTCTTTTGACTGTGATTTTGACAGTGATGCAAAATCAGTGGTAATATAACTGTGGAAGGACTGCATGTACAACCCGAGCAAGTTAAATAGGCACCTCGCTTGAATGCGGTCCCGTAATGTACTGAACAGTACTGTACGAGTGCCGTCACAGCGCCAAGTGTCTAAACTCTGATTTTTAATCTGCTAGACTAAAACAACAGCTGTGATTGACCCTTTTTTGTGAATATGACATTAATGTAATGATCGCAGCTGTCACTTTGGTCTAGAAAATAAAAAATCAGAATTTAGTTAACTCGCGAGGTTTGTACCTACATCTTCATTTGTGATTATGTAATCAAGCCAGCCAAGTCTCAATAATTAAATGATATAAGCCTAGTCAATGAAAAAAACAGTTACAAAGAATGACACATTTCATCATTCAAATTAATTAATAGTAAATAGCAACGGAAACCAATTTCACTAAATATAGAAAAATAAAATATAAAAGTCAATACTTTCATTGCATGTTAACACATAGTCTAAAATCAAAATATAATAAGACTATGTCAATATACAATACTAATATCAATATAAAATACTGATGTCAATATTTGTATACTTAAATTGACATTAGTAATGATTAATGTCAATATTTTTGTCAAGGACAACAATACATTAATTATTTTATTAGCATGTCAACATTCTGTCATTAGATTTTTGTCAGTTATATATAAATTCTGAATACTGTAATATGCTATATGAGTGGTACAATAGTCTAGTAATTTTGTTTTGAGTCGATTTAGCTATAATCTGTGATAAAAATAGTAGTGAAAAATCAGCTGTGGCTATCAATAATAGAAGCCGTCGGACCAATGATTTGTAGTTTATAAATAACAGTTAAAAACCTATTAATTTTCGCCTTTTCGAATGTGTTAAATGCACGCATTATTTGAATGATAAATGGATTTTAGGGCCCAATTGCATCATCAATCACTAAATATATTTAGCGCTGAAAGTATTTTAAACATCATTCTGTCTCTGTCGTCGTCATACGATTGTCTGAAACGGAACGATGTTTTAAATTCGTGTAGCGTTAAATGTGTTCAGCGATTTGTGGAGCAAAAGAGGGCCTGAGAGTATTTGCCAGTATTTAAATGTGCCTTAATTATTTTGTTTTTATTTTATAAATGTATAATAATAGTATAATAATTTAGTAAAACTACAGTATGTAAATTAACGAACAAATTGCGTAAAATGTAAATAAAACTTTTTAAAAGATCCGATTTTTGTGATAACAATTATAATAAAATATCAACTGTAGGTATACAATTTTCTAAAGGAAATCAATTAGGTAGGTAAGTTTAAAAGTTCATCGTTAATTGACGTACTGTACTAAGTATAATTAGGTTTTTGTTTTTTAAATATTAATTAAATTATTTAATAAAATAACTACGGGAGTATTCTAAAAATCGTGAAAACTTGAAAAGCCAAAACGACTTACTTAGGAGTAGAATAAAATATCAGTTTTTTTTTCTCCTAAGACTTTCAATGTCCACTGGAGATGACAATGAGTGAAATTAATAGATTTTAGAGCAGTTTTTAAACTGACCTTAATTTTAATATACACCGTGCAATTTTATCGTCTTACAACGCATTTTTAACCGATCTCAAAAAAGGGGGGAGGTTGATCTAAGCTAGGCAATGGGCAAAATGTGTTCAAATTACCACCCTTATGTGTAGTATACACAATGTAAAAACAATACGACAGTAAATTAAGCTTCGTATATACAATTACGTTCCCAGTCTGCATGCAAAAATTCAATCAAATATATCCAATAGTTTAAGAACTAAAGCTGGTCAAAGATTGGCAATAAAGTAGTGATGAGCTGACTATGGGAGTGCGCTCATCCCTACTGCTATTTACTTTGTTAGAAAAAAATAGTAGATTATTAACCAAGGGGATAAAGCAGTGTCTTCGGTCGCGGGTGACGATTTAAATCGCGAGCATAACGAAGGACTCGAGGTTAACTCCCGAGCGTAGTGAGGGTGTTAAAAACTTTAATCACGAGCGAAGCGAGGGATTTAAGACGAGCCCTGAGTGTAGCGAGGGATTTAAGTTCACCCAAGACTAAGACAGCTTTATCACCGAGGAAAATACTCTACTTTTCGTACCATTTGCGAAAAAATAAACTTAACGTTCATGTATTTGAAGAAAACAAAAACGCGGCAAATTCCTAGACTAATATTTTTTTGTCGGAAAAGCAAAGGCATCAAGCTCATACGGCCTCGTCGGTTTTCGTAATTTTATTTAATAATAATTATAACTGCATAATAAATGCGTATTCCATTTTCAAAAAGATGTATAATGCTTTATATACAAACTCAATGGTGTAAACACAGATGTAGTTCAGTATAAATTTCGGTAAGTATTCCAAATTTAAATCACATTCTCCCCCTAGAGGATGAATGAAATTCAGTACAATTTTCTTTCCCTGTTTTTAACAGATTAAAAATGACTATTGTTATGTTCGCTTTTTGTGGCATAGAATGTCACTTTTTTGAGCAATTGGTATGAAAAAACACTTTTTGATTTCAATGGTAGGATCTGACAGTTTCTAAATACTCCTATGCATTAGTATTGCCAGTATTATCATTTTTGTCCTATTGTCATCTCCACATCCACAGCCCGAATTCACCCACTGCTGGACATACGCCTCTCTTTTCTTGTGCCAATCGCCATGCTCCTATGAAAGCCTCATCCAGGTTTTTCCCGCGATGGCAACAATTTCATCTGCCCATCTCGCCGCCGGACGACCGACATCTCGTCCTCCACTCCTTGGACGCCACTCTATAACAGCCTTACTCCACCTCTCATCACTGCACGTTGCCAGGTGTCCTGCCCAACTGTATTTGAGTTCCATAATACGTGTTCCTATATAGAAGACCATCGTACGTCTTCGTATCTCGACGTTTAGAACTCGGTCTATTAACCTGATGCCAAGCATGAAACGCTCCATGGCTCTCTGTGAAACACTTAACCTGTACACAGCCTTATGTGTGAGCGTCCACGTCTCAGCACCGTACGTCATGTTTACGTATTAGATAGAAAAAAATATTTTATTTTAAGAAATTACTTCAGCCATTGTATTCGATCAGTATTGTATCCGAACAGTTCAATGTAATTAAGAATTATTTTTTTCATTTTGGATTTTAAAATAATTATTTACAATTTCTTTTCAAATTAATAGTATTTGGCATTGGACTGGTTTCAAAACAATGACCGTTGGGGTAGACGTGTTCTAGAGTGGTGACCGCGATGTGTGGGATACCATCGCGGGAATTGACCTTAAGAAGGTGGCTGGGACTGACGGACTGGATGCGGAAGGTGAAGGTCAGGGTGTTGTGGCGTAATCTGGATAGGCCTATGTCCAGCTGTGCACTGCTATAGGCTGAGTTGATTAATTTATTGACCGTGAATCGGCAAACGTAAGGAAAGACGCCATATAAAGTTAGGCTAGGTGGAGTGACGATCTTCGAAGGGTGGCTGGTAGCAGCCGGATTAGCCGAGTTGCCGAAAATCAAGTTTGTGGCGTGCAATACGAAAGGCTTTGTCCAGCAGTGGACTGCTGTAGGCTGGTGGTGATGGTGATGATGATAATTAACTGCTTCACCGTTGTAAGACGATAAAAATGGCATGTTGTATTTATGCACACCTTTTTGTGTCACTTTAGGGTTAATATCGTGTATAATTATTTTAATGTTAATTATATTGAAGGCAAATGATGTAAGGGTACAATAAACTTTATAGCGCCGTAGTGTCTTATTCCCTTTATGAGGAAGAATTTTAGAATGCTTAAAATGTAGACATTTTAAGTTTTGCCATGTTATTGCTTGTTTCTAGGTATGCAGAACACAGTCAAGTAACAAAATTCGTCAGACACAGATCAGGAAAGAAAACTAAAATAAAAATAAAATAAAATCCTTCAAGTAAATAATTAAAATTAAATTAAATAAGTAGGTAACTATTTTTTTTTTCGCAATAACGGTTTATATTTTATATAGTTTCAAAATTGGGTTGAAAAAATAGATGTTTTTCGTTAGATGCACTGGGTTTTGTTAAAATGAAGTCAAAACAAATACTTATTAAAGAATCAGACTAATGCTTTTTTTTAGTTATCATTTTTGTAATTTAATTTTTTTTTTATTCTACTTGTGTAAACATTTTTTGCAACGTTATTGCTTTGTAGTGGTTTATGGTTTCTATAAAATAATTAACTTAGTAAGAGTTTAAAACTCGCTAGAATTAAAAGGAATAAATAGGTTTAAACTTAAAATAAGATTCGTCTAAGTAAGATTCTAGACTCGTAAGCAACCATCATGTCAATTACACCGTAGAAGCTTTGCGTGTTTTCACGCCTTTTCCGAATTCATTTGCCTTATTAACTTAAGATTACATATAAGGCATTAGAAAATAGTTTAGGCACAGGCTGTTTCCAAATACGCACACATTAGTTATACTTTTTTGGAAACATCCTGTGTTGTTTATGTAAGTTTGTCTATGACAACATTAGTAATTAGGTAGGTAGGTAAGTAAATAGTATTAACTTAAAAGTATATTAAAAAATATGTAAGTTGCGTTTCTGCCGCATTTTTAAATGGAAATTACGGGGAATTGGTAGTTTGAAATTATGTTCATTAGGCGTAAGACAACGAGACTTTACCATTGGTCGTTAACGACTGTGTATATTTCAACTTCAGCAAGTTTCGAGGTCATTCTGTATATATTATTTTTCTGATTCTCATAGTATATTACATCCCTGATTATTAATAGATAATGAGATAAGTATGCAGATTATACGCACGAGAACATATCAAGATACATTTCCAGTGTAAGCTGACTTCTTATTGTCCGAAAAGCCAATGCGAGGTCAGCATAAACTCGAAATGTAAAGCTTGATTTGTCATCGTGCGCATCTTTCATCGCCATGCCCATATACGTTTTCGGTCCAAAAAATATGTTTTTTTTTTTATAATACACATAACATAATATAACGTCTGTATTCCCCAAAGGGAAAGGCAGAATTTCATGTTATGCCTCTTCAATTTAAAAGGCATGACAAACAACTAAACCATAATTTACTATACATATAAGTTCCTGAATTAGAAACATACTACACTTTCTTCTTGCTTTTGTTGTAAATATACACAATGTAAATAGCTCTATTTTTATTCCTTGGCAATTGATATTTTTTTCTGCCTTATTTAGCTATTAGGGTAACATTTAGCCCTCGGAGGGGTAGGGCGTGGTAGTTCTAAGATAGCGACTAGATTTAAGAAGTAGTGTTTTAGTATTTAAGGACCAATGAAGACGTCCATAGGATTAAGCGCGCACTATAGGGACCTAAGTATATTAGTATTCGTTCTAGATAATTATAATTACACTATTATGTAGGTAAGTAATAACTTTTATAGCACTGTGACCTAAACTCGCACTTAAGTCACGCTTATCTGTGATAAGTGTGAGTTTAAGTCACACGAGCTATAAAATAGTAAAATTATAAGTAAATGTATGTACTATTATTATAATAAACGCTATATTGTAACTTTTTTAGAATTAGGTATATTATTCTACAATTATCACAGTACCAGCTTAGCAGAGTGTGCAACTAAAATTAAGATCATTAAATGGAGAAGAATTTTGTGTTAAGGTATTTATAGGTACATATTTCTTAATCTCTCATCAAATATTTTTTCGCACAATTCCCTAGAGCAGCCTCTAGTATAGTATAGTAGGTATAGTTATGATATAGTCTTCATACATTTAATTATTAAGATTTTAAATATTTTTAATCTTCATGGCCGGTCGTGTGCAAGTTTGCAAGTAAAATGTAGGGGCGATAAGACGGAGCGGAACTTACCTTTGTTTTTATTACAATAGACAGCTGATATTTTTGTAAATCTTGGCTATATGTTTCTTACTACTAAAAAGAAACGGGAACATTGAGAATTGTGCCTTCGAAAAATCATTAAGTATAATAATAATCTACAATTAAAAAAAAAACCTTACTGTGCCTTGTTTTATATTTCATATCAACTCCAATAAATATCGCAGCATTATGCTGAGATAGGAGCCTTTATGGCCTCGCAGAGGTGTTTTGTTGCTTTTAATTTAAGTTTTAAATGCTCCTGTTTACTGTTTGTATTTCCTGTGTATCCCAAATATTTTTTTTCTTTCTTTATTGTCTCTCTTATAGTCAATAATAAAACACATATAATAAGTAAGTCGCCTGTGACTACTCTGAAAAAGAATCGGAAGTATATTTAAGATAACATTCATCTAGATTTAAGTCTTCATATGTCTAAAGTGTGTTTTCTTTACTGTTTCTAATTTGGTAAACAAACATGGTGTAAGAATCGAGAACTGGAGTTACTGACATAGCTTGTAGAGTGAGCAAGCGGAAGTGGCAGTGGGCTAGCCATGTTTGACCGATGGCTGGTGGAGCAGACGAGTCCTGGAGTGGAAACCGCGTATCATGCGTAGGGTGGGACGGACGGACGGACTGTGGGACTGACCACCTTAGGAAGGACAGACTGGATGTGGATGGTGGGGGATGGGGTGTAGTGGCGCAGCCTAGAGGAGGAATATGTCCAGCAGTGGACTGTGATAGGTTCAAGGAACTTAAGTTCCTTGGATAGGTTGAGTTGAGTAAGATTTCGATTTCGCACAAGCTATGTATATGGTTTTTAATGGTTAATTCGAAGCGGGTTTTGAGTTAGGTAAGTAATTTATACCTACCTACCGTGTGTCTGTATCAGAACAATATAATGTATTGCACATGATTGATGCGAAAACTCGTGATTTTCGCACCGTGTTAGTTTAGCAAATAAGACTAAGGAAAAACACACTAGTTATATCATTTAGTAATAGTTAATCATGCTAAAAAGTAGTTCTTAAGGCACTAGGTTTAAGGCACTCAATGTGGTCGTCATGTGATATTGTAACCTTTTGTATTTTGGCATTGTGTGTGCGAAATTTTACATGTTGTATGTTTATTGGAAACTTTGGAAATTGATGTATACAGTGTTTGTCAAATGTATTGTTAATAAAATGTTTTTCACTGCATTGTGCATTTTTATTTACCATCATCTGCCTAGCCTTTTCCCAACTATGTTGGGGTCGGCTTCTAGTTTAGCCGGATGCAGCTGAATACCAGTATTTTACATGGAGCGACTGTCTATCTGACCTCCACAACCCAGTTACTGGGTAGTACGATACCTCTTAGTAAGACTGGTCGTTAGATTTTCGGGCTACTGACGACCCGTAACGACTGTCAGAGGTCCACGAATGACAGCCGGGACCAACTGCTTAACGTGCTTTCCGAGGCACGGAGGGGTCTTGGTATGTAAAGATGGTCACCCATCCACGGGCCAACCGCGGCAACCGTAGCTTAACCTGATAGATCGACCCGTACGGCTGTTATTACTCAGCCATAAGCCCGTTATTTATATTTAGACAAGGTTTAATATTGTAAATCTCTTCCAATTTCATGAAGGTTGGGGGTAGAAACTACAGAACGCCACCTGCTACGACATTTACATACACCTTGCCACCAGTCGACCCAAAATATTTGGGAAGAGCCATCTGGCCATCCGCGCACGCTGGTTGCAAGAACCTGGGGGTCTACTCCGAAGTAGTATCCGCCGAATGTTCGGCCATTTCCTGCTACGAAGTTACTATTTGGTTCGGTCGGTCCCGATCCTACACTCCTACACTCTTTTGAATATTGACTATGGTCCCGACCCAACTGAGCCGATCTGAATGTTTTTTCGCATTTTTCAATAATATTCAATTCGGCCATGTGTCGGTCCGGTCCCAACATTTGCACTTAGCACTTCGGAGTGGACCCCCTGACCTTTCTTCATTGTGTCGATGGCACGACAGTGTAGATATTAAATATTGTTATCCCAAAACTTCGCCACTTCCACGGCATCCTTGGTGGCAGCGCGGAGATAGCTGTGGCTTCATTATTTGGGGCACAGAGGGCAGGATAGGAGGTAGGACATCATTTGCGCGACAGCTCCACATCCAAACCCTGCTGCCGTACCGTCGAGGTAGCCACACTTTGCGAGGTTTAATTTGCATCTTCTCACTTGGGTTCGGTGGTGTGGTGGTTCAGAGACTTCAGCGGAAGGTGGTACCCTGCGGAACGTTGTTCGCTTTGTGGTAGGTATTGAGTGGGTGGAGGGAGTATACCGCCACATTTTGCAGTAGGCGTCAGCCTGGTTTCCTGGTAGGGTCGCTGACGACGTTTTTAGGAAGATGTGCCTGTGGAACAAGTGCATGAGACATTGCAACATTGTCTCTGGAATTGTGCAGTTGCCGGTTATATCCCAGATGCGATGCCTCTAGTACCTGCACCGTAATTGCGTATTGTACTTTTAATCACAATCTGAACCATTTTGAAGAATATTGCTTAACCGGTGCTTCATATGTGACAGCTCAACAACGAAAATAACAGAATGTTGTCGCCACAGCTATTACTGTTAGTGTGTCACACATTACCCGCAGGCATCATCTGTATCCCTATTCGCAGACCAATAACATAAAAAAATGAGGGCTTCCAATGATTTCACAAAGAAAATTCCTGTAAAATGATGCTGGCGTTTTTACAAAATAAAACTATACAATATGGAACACAGATACTTTATTTTAAGAAAATCTATTACAACATTTATTTAACACTAATAGACTTTTATAATAAGTAATAATATTGCCATTTTATTGAATTAACTACTGAACTTGCGTTTTCATAATTATAGATAAATAAAGATAGTAGGTTTTGTGTTCTCTTCTAAAGTTTAGTTGGTTCTCGGTCTGTATGTCTAGCTGAAAACCATTTTTAGACGAATTGCGTAAGTCAACTAATCCATCGCTTCCTGTGCTTGATAAATTCGTCTACTCGACAACAATGGCTGTTGTCGAATTGTCAAATTAAAAAGCATGGCAATTGGTAGTGTGTTATGCAATTACCACACAGCTGTGCTTGGGTGGGTACTTTGCAGGATTATTTTAAATAATATAACATAACATCGCGCCTAAAGGGATAGGCAGAAGTACACCTGTGCCCATTTCACCAGTTATGTCTAAGTCCCATGTAATAAGGGGCGAGTCGCAGATGAAAAACTCAATAACACTTTGCCCGACCTGGAAATCCAGCCCAGGATAGCACACACAAGCGCTTGAAATGAAAGTTCTGTCTTTTGGAACACAGAAGATTTAGCGACCGTACAGGTCGCTAAATCTTCTGTGTTCCAAAAGTCTCTTGGTATTTGTATATATTTATATAAATCAGTGTAAAACATTGTTTGCAAGTTCAGTAATCAAATCCGAAATCGAAGGAACGTTTACAAGAAAGTAAAACTTAACATCTACATTTTTTTTTACTTTCAAGGAATGAATTTTCTAATGAATTTAAAAGTATGGTGGGATAAATATTCACAATAGCACTTATGAAATACTGTTAATAAATTAATGACTAGTAAAGCATTCTCAATACTTACAGACTGGTGGTTAAACTTAATTAATTAAAATGCATAATTTAAAAACATCGAATTTTTTAAAGTAATTCACGTATTTTTTATTGAGTTTTGTACCGCGAATGGCTCTGTTTTTCTATTAAAATAATTTAGTCATGCGTATGACGGCTTATGACACAGTGGGGGCGATCCTTGCGCACACATTTTCAAGGAACCAGCGTCCCCACGTCTCATCGTCTCGTCTTAGAGAAAAAAATCGTACTTTTACTCCCTGCGTCCTTTTACCCTGAATTACTCTATTGACGTATTACTATCAGTACGTCACTCATACTAAGGTAGGTAAGTTTATTTAAAACTCATTCCATGAATCAGTAATTTTGATTTCAGTTGAATTAGTGTGAATTACGTGAGTAACGTACGATTTACTTTGAGTTACGAGTACGAATTTCATTATCAATGCTCTCAAAACGGTGAAGGAAAACATCGTGATGAAACCGGCATGAAAATTAATTTCACTTTGTGTAATTTATTTTATCACCACTTCTCTTAAAGTGATGAAGGAAAACATCGTGAGGAAACCGGCATGTCCTAGAACCCAAAATTCGCAGACACGGGACGTCTACCAACCCGCACTAGGCCCGCGTGGTAGATTACAGCCCACTCCCTCTCGAAGAGAGCAGGCCTGTGCCCCAGCAGTGGGAACATTATATGCTGATTATGACACGACTAACACTTTAACGTGTGTTTGTGTTGTGGTTTATCCGAAATTATCTTCAAGAGACTTTAACATTTTATAATGTTTAAAATTGAGCGATTCTATTAGACTATTAAAAAGTTCTTGTTTTAGTTCAATAGTTTCATTGTTAATATATTTATCAAACAGTGGTTTTGAATTAATTTACAGTACAATTGTGTACCTATTGGTGTTGCCCAAAGCCACAAAATATTTTAATGTCATACATTTTTCAGAAATTCAATATGTACGATATGTTAAGGTACGTAACGTACGATATGTTAATTATTATTACAGCTTTGGTTTCAATAAGAAAACTAACATCTACACTACATAATGGCGGTTCAAACGAATTTCCAAAAATACATATATAAATTATAGTAGGATTATAGATACTTTATAGCTTTGCTAAGGGTAGATCGTAACTTCAAATTATTAATAATAATATACTAAGTATTCAGAATATTATCATTAATAAAATTGCGTTTACAAGCAGCCAATAAATTATACATTATAAATTATACATCTCAATAAATTATACCCGTCAATTCCAATTTTCCCAATTAAAATAATAAGTTGGATACAGCTGTTGTGAAAGATCTTTTTAAAATACATAGTTGGGTAGGTATCATATAATATTACGTTTAAAATTCTGGATAAGAATTTAGTATTTTTATAAATTATCACCATAAATGATTGCACGAAATCCCGCCATTACGTTACAAATTCAATTCAATTTTATTCAAATGTCATCTCTCCGACGTCCAATTGTCAACTTGACGTCAGAAGTCACACTATATAATTGACGTCACCACAAGAATTGACATTTTAATTTCTTTAAAATACATTCTATACTTAAATAAATAAGGTAACTTATATTAACTTACAAGTATTGTGCATTGCATATGAAATTATACTCTGTAGCTGCGGTGTCTATGGTGTAGAATTAAGCGGTCTCCCGGCTCTTTCCATGGGTTTTTATGGAGTGCGCTAACCATAGAGCTAGCACGATGCCTGCAACCTGAAATAGAAAGAAACACAATTTTGATATAATATATTTTCTGTTGAATTTTGGTGGTTAGAATTATTTCCATGACTTTATGAAACTTTTTCATAATTATAATGGCAAAGATAAGTGACCTGCTGGTTTTTTTTTTATCAATTTGGACAGTAGCATACTTTTGTTCTTAAAATTATACATTATTAGCTGCACCCCGCGGTTTCACCTGTATAAGTCTCGATGCCATGGAAATATCGGGATGAAAAGTATTCTATGTCCTAATCCAGGTCATAGTTTACCTATGTGCCAAATTTTATCTAAATTTGTTCAGCCGTTTTAGCGTGAAAGCGTAACAAACAAACATACAAAAAAACAATTATTTTCTCTTTATAATATTAGATTAGAAAAAGTAAGTAGGTACCTATAAAAATGACAGTTTATTAGTAAGGTTTCTTTTTGTGAGAATCTTACTTTACTAGTAACATAATTCCTTGCCTAAATTACCTAAGCCAGGTTTTATCGCGTTACCTTAGAAAATAGTGTATCAGCGAGCTAGATCTTACGACCCTTTAAAATATTCTTTTACGATACCTAGGCATGTAAGGAGGTCATCTAGATTAGCGGTCCGTTCAATAAAGTGAGGCCGTTAAAACCCTCGGCCTAGGTTAGAGATCTGAGATTGTGGCATTAAATTCTGGTATAGCGTGACCCCTGTGACGTCAGGCGAGGTACTAAGGGTTGCAAACTCGTTTATATGTAGGAGTAATTGTCAGGCGAATCAAACAAGAAAATAACAGTCGTTTCCCAGCAATAATTTTTGCACAAAATTACTTGGTTGGATGTACAGAATGCGTAGATGACGGCTTCGTGTTGGGGCCATAGAATTCTTATCACTGGCGAAGATAAAACCCTGAATTTGGAATATAAGTTCCGTAGATGGTGAAAGAATTATAGAAAATACATTTATTTAGCACAGACTAAAAGACGCACTATACACCAGATATATACATACATCACATAAAAACAAATAAAAAGTGTAAAATCCGATGTAAGTGAATGTATAGTACCTAAATGTAAGTTATTAGCGGGAAAGTGTGACTCACGGCTGCGCCAAAAACGCCCAGTTCAGCAAAAATACCAGGTTGCTGCCAGGTGGCTGCTCGTGCAGGTAGAGGTGTAATAAGAAAGGTTCACGAGTCTACTTGTCTTCCTCTATTTCTGTTCTGTGCTCGTGATTATAGATCTATTTTATTTTTTTGTATACACGTGCTTTTGTGACAGATAAACCTATTTTTCTTTCTGTCTTACTCTGATGAATCAATTCCGCCACCATCTTGCTTGACTGGCCAATATTTTTACTAAATACCTCAGGGTACAAAGTTTTTTTTTTACAAATACATTTTATTTGTAGTTCTTTGCAAATTGTAAAATCTCTTTAGCTTTTATCCCAAAATCATACATCATAATGGTCTTTCCATTGAATTCATAAACGGTGTTACTACTCTCAGTTGCTTCTCTTTTAGACAAAAATACTTTTAAAGTCCATACGAAAATATCTTCCACAAAAAAGCTTCAAAGTTAACCCATTATCATATATTAAGTATCGTAAAGTTTCAGGCGTGATAACCTAATGAGTTAACGCGTGATAACCTAGTGACTTAGGTTGGTCGTGCAATTAATATAAATCCATGCCACGCAAATGTTGTTTGAACATGCGAAGTTACTTTGTGAGTCGTGTATAAAGCCACATTTCAAGGCTTTGAACATATTTTTCATGTCAGGTTACGCATAATTTCATGATTTTTTTGGTGAAAACTTATGGTGGGTGTGTCATTTTAATTATAAGCCGAATGTGTTATTAAATTGTCAGGTTCTAGGTAACAAAAGTGGGTTGATTGTGTAGGTACAAGCCATTATTTTTATGGGACTTTTTCGATCAATAACTTTCCTTGATTAGCTCATTACTTCCATATTGCTGTTGAATGTAGGTTATTTATCTTAATATTACTTAATAATTACTTAGAATATAAATGTCGTTTCCTTTACTTGCCTATAATATCGTTTTTTTCCGCCCAGTTTAATACTTTTCTAAAAAGTACGTAGTTTATCCCCACATTAACAGTGGCGTTGCATGGTTCGCAGATTGCCTAGTTTGGGGCCAATGTAAATTCTCTGTAATTTTTTGAGCAATAAAGTTGTTATTTATTTATTTATTATTATTTATACAAGCCCATGATATAGGTCTTTGACTGTCTCCTAAAAAAAAACAAAAACAAGACTAATCATGGACATATCCAAACGTCCCTATCACTCTCAAATAGGTAAAGGCTTAAGGAATACTAACCTCCAAAAAGCAGAAGAGAATCCCACAAACAATGACGGTCATGCCAGCACTGTGCACAGTTCCAAGCACCTTGTCCTCACATCCCTCCTTGAAGTACTTCTCAGATGAGAGGCAGTCAGAGCGTTTGATCTCGGCGGAGCGGTCGGTGCCATCGTTGGGGCAACAGCTGAAGGACGGGTTGATGCGGGGCTCTGAGGCTACGTAGTTGTCGGGGCCGGTGATGCCGCAGCATTCCAACTGGAACAGGAAGAATGGAGGGTAAAGAATGAGTTGGAACATTGTGTAATGCTTGGAGGGCACTGTACTGAAAATCTGGTATTCTAGTTATATTGTTGGCAGGAGTCAAGCTCATTTCGCCATCTGCGTTTAGATGTATGGTATAACAGATGACAATCCAAGAGTTTCAATCAGACGAAACTTTAAGTAAAATATGACCAGGCTCTTACTAACGGTCATATGATAGTTGATGAGCTGTCCCTCCTCTGAGCGACAGCTGCGAATTATCATATGAGTCTAGATAGAGACTCTAGAGAGCAATTAGAGCTTAATAAAGTATGACACGGAAGTCTAGCTAATTAAGGTCAAAAAATTATAACAGGTATCAACTAATTTGTTCTTAGTCAATGTCATAAAAGCTATTTATTTCTCATATTATAATCACTTGTTTGCTATTGATGCAACACAATATTACAAAATGTTAAATGATATAACAGTAGGATTGACACTAACGCTGGTCTGAATGCGGTCCCAGAACTCCCTGTAGGTAGAATCCTCTTCCTTGGTGGACTTGTTCTTGATGAAGGAGGCTCTAAGCTGAGACTTCAGTTGACCCTCAATCTGAGGACGTAAGGCGGCTGCAGCGATGCCAACAGACAGCTCCAGGAGAATTATGATGATCAAGCAGCCGACAAACTGGGGAAAGTAAATGATATGGATGAATTTTAAAATAGAAAAAAAAACTAAAGGATTAATGAAGAAAGATGGCAGAAGATATCGTGAGGTGAGTGAGCCACATACTACTGAACCTGAAGCTCTGACCAGAGTGCAACCATAGTAAAAAATCTGTCTATTTATGAAATCGTTAGCATAAGTGCCCACGGGCAATTTTAAAAACCAACAGTGTGTTTTTTCGACGCGCTGGGATGCGCTCTGTTGGATTCTCAAAGCTCTGCTCAACACGTAGAGTTGAAAATCCAGTGCGTGATAAAATCCCAACAAAAACAAAAGCTTTGACCAGAGTGTAACCATGGAAAAAAATGCTCTATTTATGAACTTGTTATAGTTTAGTGTAATTGCCATTTGACTCTTCATAATAGTCATCATCTGCCTAGTCTTTAAAGACGGAATTAACAACCGCTCCGTCTTTAAAGACTAGGACATTACAATCATCATCATCATTTAAGCTTCCATTGTTTGCTTCTTCATTAAACTTCCATAACAAACCATTTAAAGCCACTAGCACCAGGCAAGCTTTATTTGTGTCGTAATCTTTATCAAGCTCATTATCAAAATAATATGCTGACAACAAAACAATAGGACATTTACCGACAGCACAGTTCATCAGGCAGCCTAGATCATTTCCATAGTGAGGCCTGCCCATGACCAATTATGTTTTTGGGTCAGTATTGAAATATAGGCGAAAGTCATGAGTTGAGTAGGTGGGTCAAAATATAGAGGTGGGGTTTGACCTAGTAAAGATAAAGTTTAATTTAATTACTCTAATGTGTAATGTTATAAGTTGTGACGTTTCCCATTTTAGAAGTATGGATCAAGCATATGCCAGTCGCGAAATACAAATATGGGAGAGTCTTATAATACAACTAGCTTCTGCCCGCGACTTCGTCCGCGTGAAGTTTCGGCCCATCGCGTCGCATCCCATCGCTCGCCCGTGTTACTACTTCGTGGTCGCTTAGTGTTTATGACTTTTTTAATTTTGCTCGGCTCTTTAGGGTCGGAGCGTGATGTTATATAGCCTATAACCTTCCTCGAGAATTGGGCTAACAAATGCAATAAGATTTTTTTAAATCTGACTGGTAGTTCCAGAGATTACCCCCTACATACATACAAACAAACAAATTTACTCTTTGTTCACAATTTACTCTTTGTTCAAAATTTACTCTTTTTTCACAATTCTACCAAGCCTAAGTATATTTAGCTGGGATAATGAAATAAAAAACTTCGGACTGTTCACAAATTGGACACGCCATGGTGACCAATTTTTCGTCACACTCTATTGGTCAATTAACGCGTCTATTGGTGATTCGCAGTTCGTATTATTTGTTTCAAGGTTAAACTAAATATCGTCACCTACTTTGACTCTTGCTATGGTTTTTATAGTTCAATCTTTGGGGACTTGGTGACTGGTTATTTTAGTCATAATTAACGTTAAAGTTTTTGTGTTTTTCTAAACTTCCGAGCTTTCAGTGTGTGTTTCCTTTAATCGGATGGACTTAATTATTGCTTTAGTTATATACCGTCACTGTATATGACACTGACAAATGCGTGCGCTGACTGGATAGGTCCGTAATATTATTGTTTTGTAAAAGTGTTTGTTCTGCAAGTAGTAGAAATAGAGTCATTTATCATCTATCATTTATGGAAAAAACTTGGTTAATCTTGGTGTACTTAGTTAGGTCTTCCTGCGATACCTAGGTACATTCACCAGTTGACAATGAAATTATCATAGGTATTCGATTAAGAAATAGCTACTTACGATATACAACAGCTTGGGACTCTCCTTCCAGGCGCCGAAGCAGCCGAAAGCAGCGATGATGATGATCAGAACTCCGATGGCTATCAGGAGTGCATCAGTCTCGTGGCCGGTCGGCTCCATGCCAGCAAACCCCTTGATCATTCCCATGTCCACGCATGCTGCTGCTATTATGACGATGCCGAAGATCTGAGGAAAAAAGAAAGGTTTGGTTAAATTTTCATTCGTATATAAGCCAATCTATAATGAAATCCTACTAATATTATAAACGCGAAAGTTTGTAAGGATGGATGGATGGATGGATAGATAGATAGATGGATGGATGGATGTTTGTTACTCTTTCACGAAAAAACTACTACACGGATTGGGATGAAATTTGGCACACAGTTTATAACCAGGATTAACACATAATTTGTATCCCGATTTTCCCACGGGCTCGAAACTTATGCGGGTAAAACCGCGGGCGCAGCTAATTCTTATATAATTATGTTGTATTTTGTTGTTGTATTTAAATTTATGCTTTGTTGTAAAATTGCAATTTTATTTTTCTATGTAATTTCAGATATTTATTGTTTATGAATAAATGACTAATGACTAATCCGCCTAGAGCAAATGTGGTGATCAATGACCATGCCTTTTCTGTATGAGAGGAGCCGTTGCTCTGCAGTGGGACAGCAGGTAACAGGCTCATATTATTATTATACTACTAGCATGTCGATAAGAAGTATATATGCCTATGCCCACCTCCAGGGTTAAAAATATCCCCATACCAAATTTCATCTAAATCAGTCCAGCCGTTTCGGATATTAGCCGGAACAAACAGACAGACAAGATTTAAAAAAAATGTTTTTGTCATAAGTACCGTGTAAGCTTTCATATGCATTCAGTAAAAAGCTATCATTTTGACATTACAAGCCGAAAATTCAATTTTATTTATTTGTAGTCTATATTTTGGTTACATTTTGGTTGCAGTTTGTATTTATTTAGTAGTGTTGGAGTCAGGAAAAAAGACAAGATGAATTAATTGGATAGTAAAACCAAACGTTTTTAGAAAACTTGTAACCTGTATGAGAGTCCCGTTCTAAAGATCGATATATGAGTACTGCTCATTCCTATAAACATATTAGTCTCAAATAATCGTTCTTTAAAAACCATCAATTAATATAATTTAAGCTACTGCATAGTTTCATCATATGCCTAGCCAACTATGTTGGGGTCGGCTTCCAGTCTAACCGGATGCAGCTGAGTGCCAGAATTTTACATGGAGCGACTGCCTATCTGACCTCCACAACCCAGTTACTGGGTAATACGAAATCCCTTGGTAAAACTGGTTGTCAGACTTTCGGGCTTCTGACGACCCCGTAACAACTGTCAAAGATCCACGAATGACAGCAATGAATGATGCATAGTTTATAATAATATTAGTTCTCAAAAGTGAATTCTTCGTAATATTAATTTAATAAGCACTAAATATCCTCAAAACCTTGAAAAGATTATAAATGTTCTGAGAACTTAACCACAAAAGCACAAAGGGTAAATTATTAAATAATTAAATTAGGATACATTAGATGATGATGTCAGGTATGTTGTCCATCATTTATATTACTGAATTAATTGTTATATTTGAGTAAATTAAATAAATGACTAAGGACTGGCTCGTTATTCTAGTGGTCGCATGCGCTTCTGCTGAGCATAAGGTCCTGGGGGCCTGAAAAGGCCACTTTAAGCAATACCTCTAAAAGCTATTCATTTCCTGAATTCCCAGCAGAGCATTAGCAATTCCTCTAATTTTCGTTAAATGGTTACACATAATAGTTTAATCACCTACAATTAATTTCATATCAATCATATTTGGTGTAAACATTGGTGGACCATTTTACGAATTTCCATACAAAACTGTCAAACAGGTTAATTGCGTGATATGAATTGCACAAAGATCATATTATGAATTGTCAGTTTGTGACCATTTTACGATTTTTAATATGATTCATATTATTATCCTATCATGATTCTGCCAAAGTGGCGTTTTAGGCCCCCTGGTTACGATTCCCAGGTGCGAATTCCAAGTGTTATTAGGTTTTTCATTAGGAATTTCTCAGTGTCAGACCGGAGTCTGAACTTGTGGCCAGTTGATGGCGATAGGCTCGCCCACTATTACATGGAACTATAACATAATAGGGTAGATGCCTGGGTCAAAAAATAATAATTATATTTAGTCCGTCAGTTAGATTATCGAAAAATAATGGACACGTAATTTTTCTTTTGTCAATCAAACAAAAAATGGCAAAGATAAAGCGCGTCAAAATTTGGGAGTGAGGGGTCGTGACGTCACTTGCTTGCAATAGTGTCGCAAGCAAGTGACGTCACGCGGAACTTTAACGGGCGATATCTTCATCAATTTTTATATAATTGAGAAAAAAAAAAATACGGGTTCAATATTTTTTGATAATCTAACTGACGGACTAATTAGATTTTTTTGGAAAATAGCCAGGAGAGAGGAGTGGTGGCCAACTGGTATCGGCCCCGACTTACGAGACGTAGGTCGTAAGTTTGAACCCAGTTAGTCACTTTGTGTATAATTTTGTCACCACTGCTCTCAAAACGGTGAAGGAAAACATCGTGAGAAAACCGGCATGTCACAGAACGAAAAATTCGAAGATCTGTGACATCCACCAACCCGCACTGGGCCCACGTGGTGGATTATGGCCCATTCCCTCTCACAGAGACGAAGCCCGTGTGATTCATTTCAAAATCGTGGGCCATTTAACTTCAGGTGGGTGTTGTCAATTAGAAGCAATATCCGATTACTATTTGGCAACGCCCACATTCACACGTCGTTTTCACAACACCGTGATTTATAGTGTCAATGGGTTGATGTTGATACTTCTTGTTATCGTAGTTAAGTAATATCATGATACATTGTTTGTAGGTGAGCCTCTATGTGTGTTGTATGCATATTTTCCCCAAACTTTTCTTTTTACAAGCTTTTTTGTGTTTATTCTTAGCGTCGTGTTCATTACGGACGCTTTTAACGTTCTACATCGTTCTCACGTGCATAATTTTTAACATGAACGATGTAACCATGTCTTTGTAACCATATTTATTTTGATTTAAAAGAGTGTCCATGGAGTTTCTTTCCCGTTCTTCTTCATAGGTACCTACTACGCTTTGGACTAGGCAACTAGCTTCATCTTTCTGACTGACCGACCCCTTGACAATTCAAAAGTGTCTGTAATTGGTCTATTTGAAATAAACACTTTAATTATATAACTTTATCACATAACTTTTTTGAGTTATATTTCCTGGCACATTGAGGCCATTGTACCTACATTGTTTTATAATAATTATGAACCTAGTAACAAGAGAGCCTACAATTTAACATCGAGAGATAATCAAGACGAAACAGCACACGATTACATCTTCTCATAAATCTCAAACAACACAGGCTTGAATGTATTACCATGTCTGTTTGATATACAGGCCATAAAAATGGGTCACGCTGTCCTATAGCCGTTATATAAGCGGCCAAGGAAATGGGCCATAAACTGCACATAAAATAGACAATTTCGTGTCAAAAGTGTTGAAACTTTGCTGGCCGCAGTTATTTCTTGGGAAATGGTTTCTTAAATAGTACAGTGATTAGAAGTTAGGTTTATTTGCCAGATGCAAAGTACTGATGTATATGTAAATGATCATCATCATCACATAGTATCAGCTTCTAATATCATTTATTGGACAAAAGGCAATAATAGATATTAAATATAATGTATTATGTAAAAAAACCTGTCTGACCCGAAAGCGAATCATATTAGTTACTGCAATATAATTGCCAAAAGTAATACACAACTTTATTCTTATTAAAACCCTAACGACCTCCTAAGGTAGATATACTTAAAACATTTGTTTCAAGGAAAAGTGCAATACCTATGCGTTCAAAATTTTTTAAATTGAAATTTTTCGTCGGTTCAGAATCATATGTACTGAATTCACGGTAGCAGGTTGCGCCTCGATATCCCTGCCACCCTGTATGTTCTAGAATATAACATAGAACAATTTGCAGCTAGCTTTAGTTTATGCAAATCACTATTGCACGGTTGTTATTTGTTATTGTCCACTGGTGGCGACCTTGTGAAAATTATTCAGCCGCGAATCTCTGTTCTGTTCGGCACATTTCCTGTGCGTCACTTTACGTTTGTTTATTGTGCATTGATTGCATGATTAGTGTACTTATTGTGGCTTTTATAAAACACCTACGTGTTGGTTTGTTTGCTCTATTTTTCCAGTAATACATAAATAACGGGTGTAAAAAGACACTTAACGAAGCCGAGAGTCACTTGTATACCCCGTCATTGTTATCATTTTTTTGTACTGGACCATATCTGGGAACCCTTCTGGTCGAAATTCCAACTTTTACTGACGTTTTTTTTACAAAAACAAGTTTGTAATGTAATAACAACACTTTAAATACCCCCACGACCCCTGTACCGTTGCATGCACCCATAAGCATAATGTTTTGCGTGTTACATTTGTGGTGTGAAAAGCGGTAGTGTGCAACTACCGCTTTACACACGAAAAATAAAAGTCGTTTCCCAGCAATTATTTTTGTGCAATGTTACTTAGTTTGATGTACAGAATCAGTAGTTAACGGCTATGTGATGGGTCTTTTTACACCCTGTATGTACTTATTTTTAAATAAAAAATATTTGTTGCTTGATTTTAGGTCCCGGCTGATATAGGTACTCAAATGGTGTGTTTAAGTGAAACGAGATTCAAACCTCATTAATATTTGAATCTGAAAATGAAAAAGTAATCAGCACCTAAAAAACTTACACCCTATTGATGTCAAAATTACATTACCTACAAATTATGCCTTGTACACGCAAATCATGATTAGCAGTAAGGCATTACTTTATTATTCAACACATTAAATACTATTTTTACAAGCTAACACTAAAATATATAAATTATATGGCAGTTGTATTCCAAAATAAGGTCGGGTCAGATGTTACAACAGTTGCAAAATGTCGTAACTCTCAAATTGTCGTAACATCTTGTTTCAACGAGCATGTGCAAATGAATGGATGCCTTGTCAATAAGGCATGGTGCAGCCATGACGTCACTGTATTGCCATGGCGTCAAGGTATTGTACTGCTATGGTTATTTCGTTCAATGTCAACAGGCGCGTCCTACATAGTAGGTAATTCTATTTATATTTAGTTGTTGGTTTTATATAATCGGAATTCAATCTTAGTATGCAGGTGAGGAATATAAAAATTTGATGTGTTGAATTTAAATCATAATTCATGATATCAATAAGGAAACATTTAAAAAACCAGAAAGAATACAAAATGGAAGCGCAGATGGTAAGTAAACATGACAAAACTGGTGCCGCACCCGGAATGATCAATAAGTTACCACTACACTTAAAAAGCTTGATCTATACATCTACATTTAAGACAACGCTTCAAGAATTCCTATTAGATAAGTGTCTCTACTCTGTTGACGACATGTAATATTTATGACCATGCGTTTCCTCGTTATGTTACTAGAGCCGACTGAAATTTTATCGTTTTATAAATGATATGGACATTATTTTTAAATGACAAGTGTATTATTATTCCTATTATTAATTTAAGTTGACATTGAACTATTTATGTTTATTGTAATTTTTAAATGTTTTTTATTTCTAATCTTAAATTCTTAATGAGTTGACATTGAAAATTTTCTTGTAGGTAATTTTAGTTGAGTTATGATTGAGTATTGTTGTTATTGTTTTAATGTGTTACTTGTATTATGAATGATAATGTTTTTATTATTTTTATCATGTCAAACAAAATGTAAATTGTTTGTGAATAAATAAATGAATGAAATGAAATGATAAATGATTATATTTCGGTAAGTTGGTTTGTACAAACACTATAGACGTCTATCATATTTTACAAAAACTAGATGGGGTCGTCGATTCCTAGCTGACTACTCCGAGAAGACAGGCCGAAACAAACGCAGATGTCACTGTCTCTTTTAAACTCCAGACATAATCTTGGTCAGATGAGAATGAATTAATGACATACACAACACAGTTTATAGAAATATCGACATTGCAAATAGTGTGTGAACAAGAGAACAAGTTTACAGGTGCGACAACCATAAAGATCTAACAGACAGCTCGGTGATATGATAGCTTCTTTTACGGCAGACTTTATATCATTATGACAGAGCTGCTAAAACTGGCTTCTGAGAGATGTCGTCATCAATTCCGTAATACCTTCCATCTTATGTAGATGTTACATTATTTTGCTAAATGGTAATTTGAAGAGTATGAAACTCAGTATCTCGGCGACCATTGCAACATTTGACGCGTGTCATGTTTTTATAATTGGATAAAAAAACAAATCTTAAATGATGTGTACTACGTCATGTAACAACGAGTAGTACCTATGTCAGTCAGTCTAAACTAATATTAAAATAAAGAGAAAATATTTGATGTTTTGTATATTTGTAATAGATAAACTCAAGAATGCTTAACCGATTTTAAAAATTCTTTCACCTGTGGAAGCTACATTATCAGCGAGTAACATGGGCTGTATATTTTACAAGCTTTTATTTTAGTACGAGTATATTGTGGTGTCTTACGACTTCCACGCGACCGAAGTCACGGGCAGAAGCTAGTATACCATATAGCTGTAAGTATATTAAATATACCATATAGCTATACGTTTAAGCATTGTATAGTTACATTGTGGGCCTGTGTTTAAACAATATTCATCATAATATTAAGTCCTTGGGCTTGATATCAACTTTCAGCCAAAGCAGACCAAGACCCAGACCCAGACCCCCAGACCCCTCAGCTGAATTTCAATACTACAATATCTACACTGACGAATAATTTATTGATTAAAGCAATAGGACAAGTCAAAGGAGACGGTGAAATCGATATAAAAACCAACTTGTTGTCAATCCAATCCAGACGGAACGTATTACAAATGTTCGTTCATACATACAATGGTAATGAGAACGGGCCAAAAACATGAGTCTTGATTGACAATGTGGTCGTAAATAAGGAGGGGAAAGTTAATGAATATTTAGTGGATAGCATAAAAAACAATTGCCAATAATAATTTGTGCCGTTAAGATCTCGATGGCATAACAGCAGAATTTAAAATTGCACTTTGAGCAAGATGGGTTGACGTCGGATTAAAATACTATAGTCTAAATAGTTTTTGTCCAGTTTCAGTGTAAAGGAACTAAACACTCAACTCATATCAATTCATTCTAAAATGGAACAGTGTAACGCGGCAAATGATTGAAAACTAGTAAATAATGAGGAAATACAGTCTATGTTTGACTATAAAAAACACATGATATGGTTGTACGAAACAGATGCACTCCAACTTTTAGCTGTAAATAATTACAATCATGTATTTGTCCCATAACTTTGACGCAATGAACCTTGAAACCAAGAGTGCTCTTGAAAATCTGTTGAACATCTGTCGTGTGTAAATTGGTCTAATTGTTGCAGGAGCGTGATAACATCGCATGACATCAGGACCATTATTCTATTTTGATGTCCACTTCGCAAACTCGATCGTAAAACTGTGGTGTTATTCCACTGCAATATTATAAGTCATATGCAGTCGAAGTGTGAATTTGCTATGATTTATTTTAAAGTGACTTCGCTTTCAAGTTGTGCGGTCACTAAAATTAAGCGTTGAAGTGAATTTTACACAATTACGTTACTGCCTCATAAACTATTTTGTTCTTGCTCACAGCATAAATTAAAGAAAATAGTTCCTATACTAATGCTAGCTCCTTAGAATGACATGCTGTTGGGGTTCTGACCTACTTATGATAGTATCCTGATTAAAATCAACATCATCATTAATCATTATTCTTTCAGTTTTTTCAGTATCTCCTCTTTTAATGTAATGAAATTGAAAGTAAGTAATTTTATTGGTGCTAGCACATTATTTATAACTAACTCATCGTTAAACGATAATGTGCGGCCACGTTTATTTTCTTTATGTACCGACAAATGGCAATGAACTTCAATTCTTCTGCTGGAGAATAATTTGAAAGATTACCACAAAGTAAATTTTAGTAAATTTTTAGATAGAATAGAATAATGTAGGTGACATTATTCTATTAAACCTGAATCATCTCTAACCACTGCTATATTTACAGGAATCAGAGCAGGTACTGTTACCCGTGGTGAGTAAATTTGTCATAGACCACAATATCCAAGAACATCATCTATAGAATGCTCCACTATTTACCACGATTGTATAGTAAAATGATATCGACCAATGTCATAGGTACTTCTCGGGCGCGCGCGACCTAAATTCACGACCCGGTCATAGAGTCGATTTAAAAATACACCTTCTAGCTTAATTGTAGCCGCATTTATGGTTTATGATTTCATGTGGGTAACATAAATATTTTTAATGTCATTTTTATTATGTTAATTTTTTCTGAGATATCGTTCGAGAATAAGTAAAAAACTATTGCATTGGTGTAATCTAGTGTTTCAGTGGAGAAAGCCTCTGAAGTCGAGAATGGTGCTGAAAGAAGGAGTAGATGGAGGAAAACAATGGAGAAACCACAGTATTAAGGAAACCATGCAAAGACGAAGCAGTGGAGACATGAGAAGACATGCTGCGTCGACCCTAAATAAATTGGGTTATGGAGAATGATGATGAATTTCTTAATAAACTTACAGTTGAGTTAACCTTAGCAAGATTTCGTTAGATAGATAGCCAAGTAGAGGATCAAAGTGGTAGCGCAATATCGGAAAGATCACAAAGTTAACCACATTAACTGCTAACTATTGCTGAGCTAAAGAAAAACAAGAACAACTTTTCTCATCCAAAAGTTCCACCTAATGTTTCTATCAGCCAAGCATCTATTGAATAAGAGATCATTCCGCCTAAGTAGAAATGCATTAATGAGTATCTATTGATTGATGGAGTCTACATAATTAATGACTACAACACAGGTTGTACCACCCTGCGTGATTAACATATACTTCCATACAATACTAATGGTAAGGATCCAATGACCCGGTCATGGAAATAATTATAATGACATTTGGACATGAAATTATACATTCAGGTGAATCATTGAAAATTTTCCGACTGAAACAAATCGATTTCCAGAAAGTTGTAATGTTTGATGAAAATAGTAATAATAGGTATCTATATAATGTAGTATAAATACCTGTTATTACTTTCATGTAGACAAGTAGAAAGAGAGGCATTGAGTATATAGGAGGAAGTCTGATCGAGTTTAGCCCCGGTGATCAAATTGTATTGAAGAAAAGTTTCAAATTCAAAGCAGTTATTTCCTTCTGGTACAGGAGTCGATCAGTCAGAAAGTTGAAGCTACACGTTGCCCATGTTTTGAGCACGATTGTTAATGGCAATAGAAAAAAATCAAATAAACGATGGATGGATTGTAATAACTGACGATGTGGCTAGAATGGGGATGAATACTGAAATAAACGCTGATAGAGACGTGTAGAAGACGCTGTGTACACAACACCAAAAAAAATAGAAAAAAAATTGGTACGAGCAGGGCAGGGAGATGACGATAATGGAGCAAGTGGAGAAAGAGAGAGAGTTTAATGACAATCATTGTAAATGAATAGAACAAAGAATATTGTAGCTTTTATAGTAACTTTGGTAATCGTTTTGATTTGTCGTTTTGATTAACAAACATCTTTAGGCTATCGTGTTAATTCATGGCCATGGCTGACTACTGTTGAACCACGTGTTACATTAATATTCTAAACAATGCCCCCTTGTTAGTTAACATGACCAAAATCCCCAACGTGTGTGGACTGAACCGTGTAAACAACTACAAATCACGTTGGTAGCATTGTTTTCATTTGACTAATTCTTCGCTATGGTCTCATATACATTATATAGATATTTTATAAGCAAATTGTTTTTTTTTTATATAAAACAATGGGTTCCGTTTTCTTTGGTTAAACATGTGTATAGGGCCGGGCGTTTATAAGACAAAAATGCTTATTTGAAGAGTATCTGAAAGTCTGTGTCTTGTGTAACATGTTTGCCTCATGTGCGATAGACGATGATGTGTGGAATCGTCTTAAAATCAAATCAGATTTATTACACAAACACGCCTTTTATCGTTCTCCTATCTATATCACGGTCTTATATTACCAACATTATCCAACACATGGCAAAAACATAAAGTAATAAAAACAGTCTCGTCGCCAACGCCAATTTGAAGCGAAACTTTTGCCCATTCCAAAAAAAACTTTTAAGTCGACTGCGAGCAAGGTTGCCCCCTTGCTGGCAGTCGACCTAAAAGTTTTGCTGTTCTTTCAATGAAATTAACGGATGTCAATCTTGTTTTAGCAGTGTTGTACGCACGAGGACGTGTTGCTTCTAGGCTAGGCATTTCTATTGACATCTCATAGTACGGAAAGCCCACACAATGCGAGGTCAGGTTATATGTCTAACGATTTTATTATATACTAGCTTCTGACCATGACTTCGTCCGCGTAAAACAACTTTCTTATTTTTTTTTCCGTAAGAACCAACCTCGTACTTCAAGGAATATTCTAAAAAAAGAATTAGCGAAATCGGTTCAGCTGTTCTCGAGATTTGCGCTTAGCAATACATTCAGCGATTCATTTTTATATTTATTACTAGCTGACCCGGCAAACGTTGTTTTGCCATATACACACTACTCCTACACTACTCCTACCCTACTCCTACCCTAGCCCTACCCTACTCCTACCCTACTCCTACCCTACTCCTACCCTACTCCTACACTACTCCCACACTACTCCTACCCTACTCCTACCCTACTCCTACACTACTCCTACCCTACACCTACCCTACCCCCTACCCTACTCCTACCCTACTCCTACCCTACTCCTACCCTACTCCTACACTACTCCTACCCTACCCCCTACCCAACTCCTATACCCTAATCCTACCATACTCCTACACTACTCCTACCCTACTCCTACTCTACTCCTACCCTACTCCTACACTTATACTTCTACACTACTCCTACCCTATTCGTACCCTACCCCCTACCCTACTCCCTACCCTACTCCTACACTACTCCTACACTACTCCTACACTACTCCTACACTACTCCTACCCTACTCCTACTCTACCCTACTCCTACACTACTCCTACCCTACCCCTACCCAACTCCTACCCTACCCCTACCCTACTCCTACCCTACTTCTACCCTACTCCCAACCTACTCCTACCCTATTTTTTTATTTTTTTTTATACTCTTATGTATAGCACGGTGTCATCGTGTGTACTCTAATGAGTCACATCGATGCGTGGAGGCGCTTCGAGTAAGCGGATGAATAAATAAACCATTATGACATTAGTCTCGTAGACTACGCAATGGTGATCTAACAGGTCAGGGCTGACAGAATATTTTTCTAATTTAAATAATTTTCGGAGTGTTTTGATTTCGATTCAAGGGTAATTTGATTATTGGATTGTTATGTTAAGGTTGCGAGATGAAATCTTGCTACATTATATTATTTATTTTGTGATTCTTAACAGTACCTCGATGAAGTGATTGCCATCAATGCAGATAAATAAATGATCAATGCTAAGGCCTACCTAAAACCGGATCCCTACTTTCACGCTCTAAAAATCAAAACAATTCTCAACAAAAAACTCACTTTTCTTGTCTATCTGTGTGACCGCTCAGATCTACTAACTGCACAATAGATTTTGATGCGGTTTTCACTATCATTTAGAGCACTTATTCCGAAAGGTCTATGTGAAGGTACAAGATCAGCTGAACTAAAAATCTCACCATGAAAACTTAGGTGAAGTGAAGTAATAGTGTCAATCCGAAATATCAGATGGAATGCACCTAATGTTTTGGATTAGAACTATTGACACAATTGAGTTCACTTCAACGAAGTTTTCATGGTGAGTTTACAGAATAGTTTGGGAAAAATCTCAATTTTCTCTTCTTTTCAACCTGTGCGAAACAGGGGTCTCTAGTGTATATTAAAATGCAACGTTTGCTATCCTCACACCTTCAACATAGCAAGTACATACAATAACATGAGAAAATCTAAGACTTGTCACGTTTAGTTCTTGTAATGTAATTGCAGTGTTCCATGTCAGATGATGTATCGCTTAGGTCACGCAGACGTCATTTACTGACAGACTACTAAGATAATATGCAGGCATAGAATAGTATTTAATGTTATAAAGTCTTGGTAAGTGATGGTAATTATTAAATTATACAGGTTTGTAAATATAAATGTGTAATGGAAGATGAAATTAATAAACTAAATGAATAATTAAAAAGTATGGTGGCGCAGCTGGACAAGACTCCTTTGTTTAGTGCAAGACATAACACAGACTGCTTTGGTTCAACGATTCAAAATATTGAAAAAAATGTGTTCTTTTTAATGGACCTTTTAAGTATATACGAGTATATGATATTGTATGGTGGTGTATGGTATATGATTTAACATTTAGGTATATATTTTATGACTTTAAGAGCGTTTACAACATACGGCATTTCATACAAACTTTCAAGTCCTTCTTTTTCGAAATGCATGAACCGATTTTAATGAAACTTCCTACGCATAAGCAGGATATATATAGGTCTAAAAAGTTAATTGAGAACATTTTCGAATAATTGTGTTACAGCTAAATTCGACTGATTTTAAATTTTCCATAGAAACAGAGATTTCCAATTATCTTTTTTTAAATAAGACATTTCGAAAATGTTCTTATCTAACTTTTTAGACCTACATATGTACCCTGCATGTATACAATTAAATTTATTCCATACAATTTTTAAAAATATTTTTGTGAGTATCAAGGCGTAACGCTTATGAGATATTCAATGGAGTTTACTTTAAAACATAACAAACACAGACAGTAATCGTATCAAAGCATAAGAAAATCAGTTCATTAAATAGGCACTGTAGTGTTTTCTGGAAAAATCTCACTGTGAAAACTAAGGTGAAGTAAGTGAACGTGAACTGTTATCCCACCTGACGCTAGGGAATCTAGGGATTGACAGCTCACTTCATACTCACTTCACCCAAATTTTCACGGTGAGTATTTTAAAGAATATACCGGCTGTTACTGTTATTAATCTCTCTAATCTCTTCTTTAACGTAATGAAAAAATAAATTAAAAAAAAAACTTATAAAATAAACAGAAAAGTCTAGCTATGCTGTGACATGAATTGAAAATAATCATCATCATTATCTTTGACGACACGGTTGGCGCAGTGGCTGAGCAATCGACTGCTGCGCTGCGTGTCGCGTAGTAACTATTCAGTATCTGTGGTGTCGCGGGATCGATTCCCGCACGGAACAAATATTTGTATTGCCTACAGGTAGTTGTTCCGGGTCTGGCTGTTTGTGTATGTGATATTAAATGTTTATTTATAAACGCACCCACGATCCAGGAGTAATTCCTAGTGTCGGGCAACGTTTTTAAAAAAAATAAAAAATCTTTCCGCTTTCCCATGTTTTCTTCTTCCATTCCCCCCTGTCAACCGTCACGCTGCCACTCACTCCCTTATATTTCATATCATTCCTCACACAATCCATCCATATTTTTTGCGGCCTCTCTCCCTCTCCATTATTGAAAATAATAAACTACGAAAATATAATTGATGATAATATTAATTTTTCGTAGAATAAAAGTAAAATTAGGTACCGCCCGTTCGAAAGTATAACAAATTAAATTAAATTGATACAAACTAATTGAATGTTTTATCAATTACTAAAATTGAACTACAACATGGGAAAGTTGTAGAGGTACAAGTTAGTAAATCAATTTCAATTACTTCCAAACTATGTAATGTAATTAGTGGGTTGATGTTATGGGCTTTTATTATAATGAACGTTTAGTTCGTAGGTAGGTACAGTGGAAATATTTATTGTACCCTACCCTTTATATCAAAATAGCGGTACCTTTAATTTGTGTAAGGTCAAAACGATACGACGTCGCATCGTGGCGCGTTGCGACGTCGTGCTACGATGCGATATCGTACGACGTGTATCGTAAAAATTCACGACGCGACGTGACGTCGCAACGTACCACGATGCTACGTCGTATCATGTGGTTTTGCCTTTAATACATACATAAGTCGTTTTTACGACACGATGAGGTCAAAGGGGAGGTTTTAGGTCAAAGTTCTTCGTTTTCATCAATACTATATAATTATATTTATAATTAAATGTCCAGTAATGTTGAAAATACATAGCTCGACTGAAGACTCGAACTGAAGAAGTAATGCACATGTCGCAGTAAGATGGTTAAATCCGTGGTATAGTTATATCCCTAGGGATATAGCTACCGTAATATAGTTACACGAAAGTGGTTTATAACTGTCTTACACGATCTAGTAACCAACCATCAACCATCCAACAACCATCAACCAACCATCTTACTGCGACACATACACTCTGACTTCTGATGTAAAGAAAACTTAAGTTACGCCCAAAATACTTAGGAAAAGCTTACTCTATCTTATTGGTTCAATTGTCTATAGTCGACAAACAAAGCTCTCAGCATCAATAGAAAGTTTAAGAGTATCCAACATCCATTTGCAAACTTGCGTGGGATAAGTAACGGAATTACCTGTCTAGTCTTGATTGAATTACCAATAATGATGGGAAAAGGCTTTATTTGGTTATACGTATCACCGATATTCCTGAATAATATGTCGTGTATGCAGTATTAGAGACTAGGAACTGTTGTTCCGTGGAAATAATCATCGATCATAAAATAAAAATAAAAAAAGACATTAAAGTTACTGAACCGTGACAACCCTAACGAATGGCTTTATTCCGACAGTTCGGTTGTATAACAAAAACGCGATCGTCCTTCACGCGTTGGTTTTAGACGGGAATCGAACTACATATCAACAATATGTTGTCATGTTTATAAACACTACTACTTATAGTTATTTTTAAAAGAATTCTTTTCTTCGGAAATGAAAAGGAACAAAACCTTAGTATTAGTGTAGTGTAAAAAAGTGTAAAAATAATAGTGTTAATGACATACATTAATACATGAACGAAGTGCTAATATCATCATATCAGACTTTCAGTAAGTGGAACGGACTTTTATAAAGTACAATCAACACTAATCTAAGTTTTAAAATAACTATCACGTAAAACATTAAGTTAGATTTAAATTGTTTATTAGGCTCAATTTACACTGCCGTGGAACAGAGTGGAAGCGCTTTTTTTTGTACAAACAATAATGAACTTTTTGTCAAAAGAGTAACACACAAATTAGATACACACATACACATACATAGGTCACAAATCTTCTGGAGAATTATCGCGCATTCTCGGGAATACATTCTGAGTAATAAGCTCGTATCTATTTTGTACGTTACACAATTGACATAAAACTCATTTTGCTATGTATAATATCGCTATCAAAACTCACTTCCACTCCGTTCCGCGGCAGTGTAAATTGAACCTTATTCTTATAAGACTAATAGCCTATAGGCTAAATTGTAACTAATTATTAAGAGCCTGCTACTTTTTAATAAAGGATAAAAAAAAGAAATGGAGGTGAGATGACAATCGCTCATGACAAGAAGCGGATACTCATAGATTGGTGTTTAATCAAGACAGATTTCCTTAATTAGTCAGTAACTAAATATCGGAAAAGCAAACAAATAAATGGGGGAAAAGAACCAATACGATGGGAAATCGAACTCGTTAGCCTACATATAGCTATCCGACAGTTTAAACCCACAGATAATGAAGTCCTCGCGTGACTTCACACATTGCATTTACCTACAACATTGATTTTATCATTAACTACCTGTTCTTATGTATTTCCTTGGTTGAGGCTTTTAGAGTTCATCGAAGAATCCCATTTCTCAACAAGCAGGCATCCGAAAGTGGAACCGCCGATGGACATCTGCAATACCCGGAGACACTGCGGGCAAGTTGCCTACCCTTAGAACTACTTCGAATACCAACTCAATTTAGGACATGACAAGGGGTGGTTCTGAGGTATTTCAAAAGCAAGTCTTTGGGTCTAGGTGGTGAGTCTTAGGGACCGTCTCCACGAGCGAGAGAATCGCGGCGATATTATCGTCTTGGTCTTGCCATCCAATTCTCGTCGCGATGACATCGCTGGGTGGAGACACGTTCTAAGAGAGTGTAAAGAAATACGTGGCTCGACGTGCTCTCGCTCGTGGAGATGGCCCCTTAGATCTATACTTATGTATACTAATAATGAAGCTAGTGCCTTATAAATACACAGTAAAAACACTGACAACATAAACTACCCTATATAGATAATATAATTATAGTATAACCTCATTTTTTATTTTTTTAAACTTTGCCCCACACTAGGGATTTCTCCTGTGTCGTGGGTGCGTTTACAGACATATAAATCACATACACAAACAGAGGACACGGAACAACTAATTGTAGGTCATACAAATATTTGTTCCGTGCGGGAATCGAACCCGCGACACGCCGCTCAGCAGTCAATCGCTTAACCACTGCGCCAACCCTTCTTCTTCTATTAATTCCTTTCCGCGAGAATTGTTTCTCAGTCTCCGATAACAAAGGCTTTATGAAATTATTGGTGTAACCAGCCATTGAAGAACTAATGCGCAAGATTCACTAAACTATCTGTCATCCAGTCACAGTCATATTTTCATTTATGATAATTTTGTGAGCAAGAATAGTAAAGTGGCTACTGTGTTTGTAATTTGGAGCTATTTGCATAAACGAGTCATTGGCACGCTCGTTTCCAAGCTAGCTGTCATTTATGTCCAAATTATGATCATAAATCCTAATTAACAACTAAATGTTTCCTTAACTGGGAACTTTTGCCAAAGAGTTGCTAGACTTGAGAGAAAAAAAAAAGAAAAGGTACTGAGCTTCTTTAGAACTATGCACCATCTTGTGTCACGTCTTCTTTTTTTAGTGTGTCGATAATTATGCATATAGAGTTGGGCCAGAATTCGGCTACGAGTCACTTGTAATGTGCCAACAACAGGACACGGAGGATACAAATATTAAGTGTCCCATAGTTTGTGGATCTACACCACATTTATACTCTAGGGCGCAGTCATCTATGAATCTCCACCTGAGCACCTGCGGGATGATTGCGTAAAATGCTAACAGTAGCAATGGCTTTAACTTTGACAGTTCAACAAAATTCATTGCGTTATTTACGTTGTTAAACAGACAAATCGAACATTTATGAAGCAATGGCAAATGCATATGATGAAATATCCTTCAAAATGGTTCAGATTGTGATTGGTTGTGTGTTACGTAATTAGGGTGCTGGTTCCCGGAGCCTGTTTAAAGACTTCCAGGTTAGCCAAGGTACATCTCATTTTCAAATAGGAGATTTTCAGCAGATGCAATAAATGGGTTGGGTAGTGGAGCACTATCTCGCCATAGCTTAAGTCTTTTCTTCCATTATTATAACGCGGATACATATTTAAATTTATTTATTTTTGGGTTGTTAATTGTGGCTTGCGGTTGCTCATAGTTCCCTTTTATTTTATCGTTACGGAGCTTTCGTAATACGTGTTTTCTGCTTAGAAGATAAAGGTAATTTATTGTATACTTTGGGTAACTTCAACCGGCTCGTGAATGCATGACTGATTCAAATGCTTGCACGGTCGAGTGATTCCTGCGTCTCAAAGACTCAAAATTGTTTGTAAGTTTTAAGTAGTGTCTGCTTCAAACATATTTTAGAAACAGTATTATTATATTTAAGTCAAATGGCAGGACATGTCATTTGGTATACCTAAAGTACATAATGAGTTTTAAAAAAGATTAGAAAAGCTAAGGATTCTACTGAAAAAAAGTACCTTGAAGTTAGACTAGGAATTGAAAACCAGGGGGTCTACTCCGAAGTAGTATCGGCCGAGTGTTCAGTGTTTCCTGCTAGGAAGTTACTATTTGGTTCGGTCGGCCCCGATCCTACACTCCTACACTCTTTCGAATATTGACTATGGTCCCGACCCAACTGAGCCGATCTGAACATCTTTCGCATTTTTCGATAATATTCGGTGCGGCCATGTGTCGGTCCGATCCGAACATTCGCACTTTGCACTTCGGAGTAGACCCCCAGCAGTGCGAACGAAAAGCTGATTATGCTATCATAATCAGCTTTTAACGTTCGCACTGCTGGTACACAAGCCTCTTCTTTGAGAGAGGGCCATGCGAGCCCAGTGCGGGTTGGTAGTCATGGGTGATGTCACATGTCTTCGAATTTTTGGTTCTACGGCATACCGGTTTCCTCACGATGTTTTCCTTCACCGTTTGGAGAGCAGTGGCGATGAAATAAATTATACGCCGTAAGTTCAGTGCCGATCTGGGTTCGAACCCACGATCTACAACACATAAGTGGGTGGGGGGATCCACTGGGCCACCACTGCTTCTAATTGAAAAATGTTTTGCTCAATTACAAACCAGAGAAATAAAAATCAAGATTTTCTGTTGCTAGTAAGGGCTCGATCTCACCGGAAAAGCTTTAACATGAAGAATCCTTTGACTACTAATCTGCATTAAAAATAGTCAACTTTAGCTCTATTTGGTTATATAAAAGAGGAAGGTAACAAAGGAAATAGTTACTCTATGATGTAAAGGAAGCCGTCACCATTTTAAATAGAAAAATGATAGTTCATGGCGGTCATCAGTGAGGAACTTGTGAGTCAGAATTATCATCACTTACCTTCACGAAGTAATGATGAGGTGACTAATACTAAACTTAGGTATAATTACTAAATGTTTACTTATTTTATAATCTAGTACGTCTTCTAGTTATGACGGTATAAGGAAATATCATTTAAAACACGACCATATAGTTGTTACCTACCTATCCGGATTCGAATAACATAATCAGCCAATAATGTTCCCAATGCTGGGACACAGGCCTCCTCTCAGAGAGAGGGAGTGGGCCGTAAGCCACCACGCGGCCCCAGTGCGGGTTGGTAGATGTCACGTCTTCAAATGTTTGGTTCTAGGACATCCTGGTTTCCTCACGATGTTTTCCTTCAACGTTTTGAGAGCAGGCAGGAAGGCTTTATTTTACCCAAAGACATAAAATTATTTGTACCTATCTTAAATCTCTTTGATTTAACCCTTTTACCCCTTACTGACGTATGTTACTAGACGTCATTCAGTCTGACGTTTAAACAGGTAAACCCGTACACCGTACTAATGAATTATTGAACAACCATGGAAAATCCTTCGTTTGACATCAGTTTCCCGTGACCAAAGGGGAAATAAATTGTAAACTAGTCTTAAAGGTAATTTGATTTCAAATTAACTCTCAGTTAGATGTCAACTATACCGGAGACTTATAGTGCTGTGACATATTTAGGAACTATAGATATAAATAAAAAAAATAATAATGTTAAAAATGTGTGTCTATGTTAACAAAAAGTTTTTGAATAGTAATTGGTTGAATAGTTGAAGTTTAGTGAATCAATTTTATCTTTATCAAATGGGTGAGTTCTATTTTATGATATTAACGTAACATCACGCCTGTATTCTCCGAAAGGTTAGGCAGTGGTGCACCTACGGTACCATGACCCCCTAAAATCATTCAAGCTGTCGAGAACTCGAGAGTCTGCATGATTTACTTGCCTTACTAACTTAAGTCACTAACTTACTATGTACTTGGTGAGCCCCCCCACAATTTGTGTTATCAAATTCTTGGATACAATATTAATTCAAGAAACCAGTCAAGTGTGAGTCATGCGCTTTAGTTGAGATGGGACAATTTTAAATAGATATTATAATTTGACATTCTTGAGTGGCGCCTCTGACAACATTCTTTATTATTAATTCAACTTTGGATAAATATATTAAATCCTTTATTAACAGCTATAATCCAACATTTGAGCGGATTTTTCTATGAGACAATAGTTTTGACCTTTCATAGGATATATTTTGTTGTTGAACATTCTTGAAGTAAAGACAGTCTTCTATAAATTCTATCAGACAAAAACTAAGTGGAGCATTTACCTGTCAGTCCTTTAGTGTCATTGTAAATTATATCTAATTATTCAACAATACTTTAAAAGTCGTCATTATACAAATGAAAACTGTACAGACCTCTTATAGTACTTGTTTGGCCGAGCCGGGCCATTTAAGTTGATATGTGGGCCTTGATTGGCCTTACGAGATCGTATCTATAGTGTCTCTTTATGTAAGAACCATAATTGAGAAAATGTTAATGAAGCAGTAATTTATAAAAATGTATCGAACGATATTTGCAGTATTTATTCAATTATAACCTTGTGAAAGCTCCGTGTGAAGTTAATAATAATGAGGTTTTTTTAACAAAATATTCACGTGCTTGCCTTTGGTGGTTTAGTTTAATAATTAAGCAGTATTTAAAAAAATATAAAAGCTCAATAAAATTATTCATTAACATTAAAATTTCGTACGTAATTTTCTTTAAATTTAAGTGCGAAAGCCCTGCGTAAACCAAGTCAAGCTAAATCACATCGTAGGAATTTACGTGAATTTCAAGCTCACCGTTGAAAAACATTACTTTTTAGAGAATTTAATGTAATATGAGCTAATTGCAAATATTTTAATAACAACTGAAATAACACAAACTCTTATTCACATATTTGACGTTTTCAGCGAAGAGCACGCTTTCAGAATTACCCTTGAAACTCGCCGCTTTTCATTTTGCGGACGAAAATATCGTTTGTTGACGTTCCAAAATAACGTGACCGACATTTGAATCTCACACTGTGATCAATTCTGTAATCAATTTAATGTTTCCTTAAAAATGGAAGTCATTTATTCCGCGTGTCCTGAAGTTCTATTCAAAAGTTTGCGTCCGACATTTTTTCTTTCGTAAATTAAGTTGTTGATCATAGGTGCACCGGTCGAAAACAACGAGCGACCGACGACAAAAATAACTATTCATTAAAATAGAAGTGAGAAACATCTGTTTTGTGTTCGCAAAAACTGATTGAACTTATTTATTCCGTTTGGAAACAAACTTTCAACCCACGTCTATTATTACGAGACAAACAAAAACTGAACTCACCAGAAATATTCCATTGAAGACCACCAGAAGATATTTTATACAGCTCATCCCGCATCCCTCCATCTTGAATCGATTTAATTAAAAATAAACACAGAGAATCACAAAATAAATCAGAATCTACAATTATAATCCACTCGAACTGAATGCAGTGACAAACAAAAGAGCGGGAGATCCGAATTTGAAATTCAACTTTTTTTTTAAATAGCGACTCGGTCGTTCGCTCGCGTCCGGCCTCTGTGGCTGAATGCGACGAGGGTCGACCCGTTTTGTATTTTAGTAGCCCAAGAGTCGGGTGGTGTGAAGTCGCGTGAGGGTTGTAGTCACGCACTGCCACCACCCCCAAATTACTTCGACCCTCAAATTTGACGTCGTAAAGCACTGATAGAGATCACTTTTAATCGGTTGAAACTAGCGATCGGTTATTGGTCTCAAGTCTAAGATTGTAAAGCGGTTAGTTACCTAAGAGCCTTCGTTTTTTTACGGTAGACTGGAGAGATTGGTTTTGATATAAGAATTTATACGCATTAAGGTATAAGAACTCTTTGTTCACAATTTATGCTTAATATGTTAATATGGGTCATCAAGGACCAATGACGTGATAGAATTATCTTGTAGTTTTACAACTCACTCTTGCCTCTGCAATACCGATGCCAAAGTTTATTTCTATCTTAAATAAGAATTGCTGTCCTGAAGTGTCCTGAAACCTAATTGCGTAACGTACTATTAAACTTAATCGAATAATTTTGAAGGATATTGCTAATCCATTGCTTCATATGTTCGAATAAAATTCTGTTCAGCAACGTAAATAACGCAATGAATGTTATTTAACTGTCAAAATTAAAGCCATTGCAGGCTGCTGCTGTAAGTAATCTGGTACTATTCGAATCAAAAGGACAACACAAGGACAACACAGTAGGGTTGACAAAACAATAAAAAAAAGTAAAGATTCATTTGTAATCGTTACGAGTACGTGATGGATCACAATAGATATGTTTTTACAAACCAAGCTTCGCCGTTTGTGTTAATACTTTTTACCATTGTTAATGGTCAAATCGATTTGGAGAAATGGGACTTACGGATTCCGATGAATTCAACGCTCGAATCGATTCGATTCCGTCAACAGAACGATGCTTGAAAACACCCTTTTTATGTTTTATTCGGAAGTTCTTACCTGTCTTAAAAAAAGTTTATTTTTGGTTGACGAAAAATTGTTCACAAGTTAACGCGTAGATATTTTTTGTTTTTTTTTTATGACCATGTTTAACTTTTTACCGAGTAGTCCGGTTATGATGATTCTATTTTTATTTAAAGAGGGCGGACTCAAAATTTGTAATTTTCATTAATTTAGGAGCTTAGTTAGACTAGGGCCGATTCTCAACACTCAACAAAAACAGAAAAGAGAAAAATCAGCCCTAATGGGTTTAGATTTTGCTTTTCTGTATTTTTTTTTTAAGTCGGTTTAATTTTTTTTTTAAGTCGGTTTATTTTTTTTTAAGTTTTGTTTAAGTAAATTAAGTGCCTGTCTTAAAGTTAGCCAGATGTTGAAAATTAGAAGTTCTTTCGTATTTTCTTCTTAAAATGATTTCTCACATTTGTTAATGATCATTAAAAGTTCTGAAGAATTCTATAAGTCTATCAAAAATTCCCCGTCTTCCTATAAATAAACTGCTGATCAATAAAACAATACTCATTATTGTTATTTAGTCCATTAGTTAGTCCTTTAGTTAGTCCAACATTAGTTAGTCCTTCTCATAATTATTGCATGACGATAATAATTACATACGTATAACAATGTTGACACTTGGTACACGAAGACCGTCCGTTGTAACGTTCATTTTGTAGGTTAGAAACGTCATAATGACTATCTACAACATAATTATTATAATAATCAGCCTATAAAGTTCCCACTGGGACACAGGCGTCTCTGTGAGAGGGAGTGGGCTGTAATCCACCACGCGGCCCAGTGTGGGTTGGTGGATTTCACGTGTCGTCGATTTTTTTGCTTCTAGGACATTTACTAACGATGTTTTATTGTTCACCGTTTTGAGAGCAGGTGAAATAAATTTTACAAAGTAAAGCGGCTGGCTGGGTTCGAACCCACTACCTAGAATTCTTAAGTCAAGGCCTGTACCACTGGGCCACCACTGCTCCTTACGAGTGTACTACGTGAGCTCAACAAATGGATGTGCGAATAACACTTGTGCGACAAAACTGTACTGCGACGTCACCATAGTACGAATGTACGCTTGTGCGACAAGCAATAATATTAAGACTTAGTCGACGGAGCCCCACTCGCCAGCGGGGTATTTCTGTCTGCAGGGTTTAAAGGAACCTAACCAAACCGAACCTCGGGGTGCCTCTGACGTCGAAGACTTAATATTATTGCTTGTCGCACAAGCGTGCATTCGAACTAAGGTGAGTCGCAGAGGAGACAGCGGCTAATAGCCCCCTGCTTTTATGCCAATTTATTCCTGGTCGGCGCAACATATCTTTTTCTTCCATACTTCTCTATTAGTCGTCATCTCAGTAGTCACCCCCTTTCTAACCATATCATCATTCACAAAACCCATCCATCGTTTCTTTAGTCTTCCCCTACTCTTATAGCCATCGACATAAAATTATGCATAGTTTTGGCAATCAATATTTTTATAGAAGAGGTATATAGCTATCGCGGCTATATATAAGTAATAACAGCCGTATGGGTCGAAAGATCAGGTTAAGCTACATTTGCCTAGGTCGGTTCGTGGATGGACCATAATACACATACCAAGAGGCCTCTGTTTCTCGGCAATCACGTTAAGCCGTTGGTCCCTACTATCATTCATAGAGCTTTGACAGTCGTTACAGGTCGTCAGAAGACGAAAGTCTCACAACCAGTCTTACCAAATGATATCGTGTTACCCAGCCACTGGGTTGTGCAGGTCAGATAGGCAGTCGCTCTATATAAAATACTGGTATTAATCTGCATTTGGTTAGACTAGAAGCCGTAGTAGTTCTTAAACAATTAGACAGTTTATCAGAAACTGTTAGAAAACAATCATATTTTAGATTGCAATTCTTGTTAAAAAGCTATCAAAATTGTTTTCACAGAAATTTGTTTGCCCGTAAGTAAGTACTTAATATGAATACGACGAATTGCCATGACGACCAATGTTGAACCACTGGGGACTTTGACCTGTTAGGTTAAAAATCTTTTACCTTACTTGGATATAGTTAACACTTGGTGCGGTAGGGTCAATGTTTTTGTAACTGCCTTGTTCTATTACTTTAGGGATCTTTAGTTCTTTTTGATTTTGGTTTATTGTTAATTAAAACGGTAACACCAATTACATTAATTAACATAATGATATGGTAGGTATACAAAAATATTTCAAATACTAACATTTAATAGAGGACACCCTAGCATACTTTTTCTCACAAAACATCAGACATACACGCATAATTCTACTCCATTCATCGGCAAACAGATCACATTCAGGATTGGTGGTCAGGAGGGCATTAAGCATCCTTAAAGTACGACACACAGGGGACTCAGCTCTGGCGACAGTTTTAGATAAATTGATAAAGGTTTCCGGCATTACATTAGACATTGCCCATACACTTTTGGTCCCATGGGGGTAGGTAAAAACTACATAACGTTACCTGCTACGATCCATAAAAACTCCTTTTGCCTCGTTTACGTTCATACGTCATCTCATCCCACGCCGGTTGCGAGTACTAGGCACCTGCAGTGCGATTCTGTAACAATCTCACCGTGAAAACCTTAGGTGAAGTGAGCGTAGAGTGAGCTGTCATTCCAACTAATGTTAGGGATGTTGACAGCTCACTCTAAGCTCACTTCACCTTACTTTACACGGTGAGATTTTTACAGAATCGATCGGCTGACCTTTCTGAAGAACATGACACACCGATTCCTCCTCCCCTCCCAAACACCATGACCTTCGTTTTATCCACATTTAATTGGACTTTGAAGGCGGATGATTAATGACCAACCTATATAATGTTCCCACTGCTGGGGCATTTCCTGTGACGACACAAATCTTCATTAGGTGAAGAGTGGAAAGACCATGCAAGTTTTCTTCATGAGAACCCCTTGCACTCAAACGTAACGAAAATTATTATTCATACAACATACAGTCCGTTCACAGTATTTTACTTCTGATTTTGCATCTCTGTCCAAATCATTGTGATCTTTATTCACATTTTAATAAGGTTGCTAATGGGTTGCTGCCACTGACGTGTCTTTCAAAATCATTGTGATCTTTATTCTCGTTACATTAAGGTTGCTATGAGGTTGCTGCTGTCAGAGGTAAAATAACTGTGAACGGACTGTTTGTTTGTGGGATTATGTTTGTACCTAGTCCGAGCAGATTGATCCACTTCCCGAAAAGATTCGGCCAGATATTATTCTATGGAGGAGAGTTAACTTTATTTTTAGGATTTCTCGTATTTTGCGCAAATACCGAATTCCACGTGCAAATCTTACTTACATAATTTTTTGTATTTATTTTTTTGTATTTAAGCAGGTAGGGCTTGTGGCTAAATAATAACAGCCGTACGGGGCGACCAACCAGGTTAAGCTACGCTTGCCGCGGTCGGTCCGTGGATGGGTGACCATCTTTACATACCAAGACCCCTCCGTGCCTCGGAAAGCACATTGAGCCGTTGGTCCCGGCTGTCATTCGTGGATCTTTGACAGTCGTTACGGGTCGTCAGAAGCCCGAAAGTTTGACAACCAGTATTATCAAGGTGTATCGTATTACCCAGTAACTGGGTTGTGGAGGTCAGATAGGCAGTCGCTCCATGTAAATACTGGTACTCAGCTGCATCCGGTTAGACTGGAAGCTGACCCCAACGTTGGGAAAAGGCTAGGAAGATGATGATTAATACCTATTAACAAATACTACGGAACCACAAACAAAAATAAACCATCAATTCTGTAACGAAGTAAAAATAAAAAACTTTTCCTTCAGCAGTCAGTTTCCGGTGATAAATTAACTGATCCTAAGGTACCTACATGTTAGGAATAATGTCAAGTTTATCGGTCCTAGGTTCTAGCTTAGCGCTGAGTTATTAAGTTCGATGACTTTGAACCTGACACGAATAGGATTTATAGCTTACTAGGTAGGTACGGACGCCAGCAGGTCAAGCTACCCGAAACTGTCAAATTTTCCCAATCAACCTTGAACCTTAATGCTTTAGCGATAAAGTTGAAAATCTATTAAAGAAATTTGACAGATTGTAGTAGGTTGATGTGCTGGCGTCTGTACTTAGAAAATACTTGTGAAAACCTTTACTGAGAAAATTATTTAAGAGTAATTAGTAAAATAAACACGTAATATGTTTTGAAAAGTAAAAATATACAAGGTCAAGTTAAATTAGCTAGCGAAACTCCGCAAACCGATAACTAAACATGACAAAATTAAACATGATTTAAAGTTTTTTTTTGGGGTCAACGTCCGCTGTACTTGAATTGTGAGTCGATAAATTTGTTTTATCGTGTTGAGACATCGATACCTGCACCCTAATTGCGTAACACACTATCAATCTCAATCTGAATAATTTTGAAGGATATTGCTAATTCATTGCTTGATATGTTCGAAAAATGTGTCTGCTCAACAACGTAAATAACGCAATGAATGTTGTTGAACTGTCAAAATGGAACCCATTGCTAGGTACTGATAGAGTGTTACGCAATTACCCCGCTTATCACATCTTTGACGTTTACACAAAAAAAAACTGATTATTAAATTGATATTTTAAGTATTTTTTTATAGGTGGCATGACCACAAAAAAAAATCAAGTTAATTTGTTTTTTGTTTTATCACATTTACATAGACCCTGTATAGCTATAATATTTACAAATTATTACCTAAAAACCTAAAATAATAATAAAAATTCACTACTTACTAAATGCAAAAAGATTTTCCGATACCGGGAATCGAACCCGAGCCTCCTGGGTGAGAGCCAGGTATCCTAGCCACTAGACCATATCGGATGCTGTGATACTTGTCGAAATTAAAGTACGTAAAGTAAAAAACTAAAGTGTCTGGTAACGGAACGTCGTCAAAAATGTTAAATGTCGGACAATTATAACCAAAAATTTAAGCGTAGGTCAGAAAAAAAATACTATTACAACAAAAGACTACAGTTAACCAATTTGATATTGAAAATGCCAAATATCATATGTTTTTATCAAGTGTTTTAAGCATATCATTTAAAAAATACTAACTTTTAATTGAATATAACACACCAAACATGTCTTAACTATTACAACATATTTTAACTTTATTTCAGTGACATTAAGTTGATTTTAGAGTGACTAGCACTCTTGAAAAAGTTATAAAAATGTTTGAAGTTGTAGCGTAAACTGAACTTTATTGTGTTGGAATTAAAGTTATTTTTCCATAAACATGTTTGGCGAATATGTCGCGATTCAAATTTAGCCTGTGTTGTCCCACGGCAGGGCAAAGGCATCCCTCTCCCTTTTCCACACAATTCTGTCTTTTACGAGTCCTTATATCAAACTCAAAAGTCATTTATTCAAATTAGGCTGAGAATCAGCACTTTTCGAACGTTAAAATTACAAAGGACAGTCCCCCAAAAACGCCCGCCCATCACCACTTCCTAGTGCTATCGCTGGGAAGAAGAAGTGGCGCAACAAACTCCCCAGCAGCACAGCTGTCTGTTCAGTTAGAAAATACTTGATTGTATACAATAATAGGTACGAGTATGTTATGTAATTAACATTACAAGACACAGAACATTAAATTAAATCATTTGCCAAGCCTAAGGCCAGTACTTAGGGTAGGGGTCAAGCTCGTCCCACCATCTTCGTGATGGCGCCGTGCGTTTAGTGGGACCCAATCGGTGGTTCTTCTAGCCCAATTGTCATCTGACATGCGGCAAACTAATCTAATCGAAAATTCAAAAACTTTTGCCAACCCTAAGCTTGAACCCAGAACTTTACGGGGCAGTTAACCTTTATAGGTGCCACATATTTTTAACTATATCTATCAACTAGCTTCTACGCGCGATTTTGTCCGCGTGACGTCGCATCGTCCCATTACTTTACTTCCGCTTGTCGTTGTTTCTGACTTTTTTTCTTTTTGCTCAGCTCCTTAGTGTGATGCTAGCGGGATGTTAAATACCCTACCTATAGCCTTCCTCGAGAATTGTGCTATCAAATAAAAAATATTGTATTAAATCCGACTGATAGTTCCAGAGATTAGCGGTCAGATACGCAGTTGCTCCATGTAAAATAGTTGTAATGTTCTTAACGTTCGACAACATTTCATCCTACAAACTGTTCTTTTACAGCACCGTAAAACCCCTTACAAAATAGTAACAAGGCGCAGGAAAGACTTGGTTTGCACTCTTCCACAAGTACGCACATCATTTGCGAGTGGATTCTTTAACTACTTAGGCCCAGCACTGTACAATAAATTGAACAAAATCTGCTTGATCTACGGACTGTCTTACTTTAAGTGTAAAAAGACTTTACGTACATTTCTTCAAAATAAAAGCTATGATGAAACAGAAAAATATCTCAGTAAGTGACAGTGACAGATCAAATATTACATTACACTCTCTCTTTCACTCTATCACACACACACACACACACACACACACACACACACACACTCACACACACCCTCACACGCCACTTACACTTATACAATCACTCACACATACTCACACGCGCGCGCACGTACTCAATTATAATCATTGCTGTAGTATTAAAAATATATATATATATAAATATTTAAATAATTGTACTAGTTTATTGTAACTTTTTGTAAGGGTCAGGGACTGCTATTCCTTAATACAGGTTATTCTATAACCTAGCTAGGAAAGCTGAACTTCACCCACCAGATTGTGTTTGACATGGTACAAACTGATATGAATAACTTTATGTATGCCTCATGTACTACAATCTCCTTTTTATGAAATAAATTTATTATTATTATTAAAAAAAAAAAAAAAAAAAATACTAGTATTCAGCTGCATCTGGTTAGACTGGAAGCCGACCCTAACATAGTTGGGAAAAGGCAAGAGGCAGATGATGACTTGTAGGGGTTTATTCATAAACGATGACTAAAGTTAAGTAACGTTTAAACGTCAAAAATGTATGGTTAAACAGTCGCTAATCACTGCTTAACTTTAAGCAACGTTTATGAATAAAGGGGCCAGAGATTAGCGCGTACAAACAAACATACTTCGGCTTTATTACTAGTAAGTATAGATGGCCTGAACACACGGGGCAGTTAACCTCCACTGGTGCCACATGTTTTAGAAGTATTTACTTATCATAGTTTCTATCATCAACACACCAATAAATGGTCAAGTCATTTACCTCAGTATGTTTACTTTTGTACTTACTTCCGTGGTTCGTTAGGGTGTCATTAGTAACTGTCAAATGCATGGCGTTGTATGAAAGTAGTGTAGGGTGGGAGTACCATGAGTGTGGGGTGTATTTGTTTGTTGTTTTGACCTATTTATTTAACGAGCTCGTGGAAGGTGTTAATACAATAAGTTTTTTATTGTTCTAGAAGTTATTGATTGGGTTATTTTTAATTTTTTTTTGTTTGTAATTACTTAGTGTTTTGTAAGAATTGGGGCGAGTCTTTTAATCATCCTACTCGTTATTATAAACGTGAAAGTTTGTGAGGATGAATGGATGGATGTTTGTTACCCTTTCACGCAAAAACTAGTTAACGGATCTGGATGAAATTTGGCACACATATAGTTTATAACAAGGATTAACACAGGACAACTTTTTATCCCGATATTCCTAAGGAATCGAGACTTATGCGGGTGAAACCACGAGGCGCTGCTAGTTTCAATGATATGGGATTGCTAGGACACTAAAGTATTTATTTAATCATCATATATGTATATACATATTTGTATGGTGGTGTCGGTCTACTACAGTTCCGTGAAAACCGATGATGCAGTAGATACTGTTTCCCTATCCATAAATAATAAATTCCATATTTTCTTGTAAAAAGCTGAGGGGCTTGTGGCTAAGTAATAACAGCCGTACGGGTCGATCGATCAGGTTAAGCTATGCTTGCCGCGGTTGGTCCGTGGATCGGTGACCATTTTCACATACCAAGACCCCTCCGTGCCTCGGAAAGCACGTTAAGCCGTTGGTCCCGGCTGTCATTCGTGGATCTTTGACAGTCGTTACGGGTCGTCAGTAGCCCGAAAGTCTGACAACCAGTCTTACCAAGGTGTATAGAATTACCCAGTAACTGGGTTGTGGAGGTCAGACAGGCAGTCGCTCCATGTAAAATACTGGTATTGAGCTGTATCCGGTTAGACTGGAAGCCGACCCCAACATGGTTCGGAAAAGGCTAAGCAGATGATGATTTTCTTGTAAAAAGCGTTTTCTTGTAAACGGCCAATTGTACATAAATTAAAATTTCTTCAAGCAGGGAAAGGCTAGGCACAAGGAATCGGCTAAAAATAAAAAAAACATCGTCTAACTTTAGAGAAAACTGACCTTGCATTCATAAAACATGCAACTACTAAATATACTTTCTTTGTATTGCAATCCTTAATGACCCTTACAAACGCTATTTCTAACTTATATTGAACGATTAGAATCACCTACGGTTACTAATAATATGACTTATAAGGGGTTATATTTCCAACGCCAGATAATTTTATCGGAGGAATAATTTTGAATTTTTGACAGTTCTTCCAAACAAAAACTGTCAGAAGTCAATTTTATTCCACGTATAAAAATTATCCGTCGATTGAGCATTCAGCCCTAAGACGCAATCCTACTAATATTATAAGCGTGAAAGTTTGTGTGGATGGATGGATGTTTGTTGCTCTTTCACGATAAAACTACTGAACGGATTTGGATGAAATTTGGCACAGATGGTTTATAACCAGGATTAACTTAGAGAATATTTTTCATTCTGATATTTCCACAGGATCGAAACGTATGCGGGTTAAACCGTTACATGTATAAACTCACGCTTTTCACCCATGGGGCTATGCAGAAACTACAGAACGCCACCTGCCACGTAGAGAAGCCAGCAGGTCAATCTACTCGAAACTGTCAAAATTTCGCAATCAACCTTGAACCTTAATGCTTTAGCGATAATGTTGAAAATCTATTAAAGAAAGACAGATTGTAGTAGCTTGATGTGCTGGCGTCTGTAGATACTCCATTAGCTTCGTTCAAGTTTGTACTGCACCCTAATTGCATAACACACTATCAATCTCAATCTTAATCATTTTGAAGGACATTGCTAATCCATTGCTTCATAATTATGTTCGAAAAAGTCTGCGTAAATAACGCAATGAATGGTGTTGAACTGTCAAAATTAAAGCCATTGCAAAGATAGTGTGGTTTCAATTCTCCCACTGGTAATACACACCACGCGCAATAATTATATCTAAAGTAACCTTGAGACAAGGAGCATTATAATATTATCATACAATGTGCCAAAACCACCTAGAATGGAGACCTAGATACCAATTCCAATCAAACCAAAGTGATTCAAAGAATGAAAACGAAAAAAAAAGACTGACAGGCAAAGGTCGAAAACTGCGAACAGCCCTAACTAGGGTTACCAACTTTTGTATATCAAATATACTTAGTATATATTTGTTTCAAAACCATTGCCTGTAAAAAAAATATAATACTGTGGTACTTATGTTTCAAAATTATTTTATTGAAGTGAAAACTTCTTTAGCGGCGTTGTGCACTTTTGTTGTGATGACTTTTACTATGGGACCAAACCTGAAATCGCGAAAAAAAAATCAGCTGTTTTTTTGACAAGTTAAGCGAACATAAATATAGGGAACAGGTGATTTTTTTTTCGCGATTTCAGGTTGGTCCCATAGTAAAAGTTGTTCATAATGACGAGTACAATGACCTCTTAAGAGGTTGTTGGTGTTTTTCCAATAACCCTGTATAGTAGGATGCGATATTATGTAGTAGGGTTGGCAACCCTAACCCTAACACCCTAATTATTATTATTTTGAATTGAATAAATTTGTATATGGAACAATCGCGAATTCCTGCGTCCTTGGCGCGAAGTGGTGAGAAGGGGTGGTCAATGGCTTTGTGCGTCGTGTTGTGGCTTCGTTGCCATAGCAACGGCGCAATAAGTGGCAACCTGTGCCATGCCTGATGGCTATGACCTATGGCCGGACTGACTCCGTCAAAAGTATTAGTCGAACTGTAGTTAGTCTATTATTGATAGGTACCTGAGTTTCAGCCATGTTGCATGATTCTGCGACTAGATTTGTGGTATCTTGTAAGTTTGTTAAGAAAAAGGGTGAGTAATCAAGCCTAACATTAATAATAATAAATATCGATAATTTCCACCATTCGCAAGATAGTTTGTGTTGACCATGACGTAAGTACCTATATTGATTTTCTTACAGTTCGTCGTAAATGAGAAAATTAATTGTTTTTTAGTGTTGTTTATTACGTTCTTCGTTTATTTTCCGACTAGCTTCTGCCTGCGACTTCGTTCGCGTGGAAGCCGCCACCACACCACAATATACTTAAAAAAAAGCCCATAGATGAGAATTTAAAAAATCTGTTAAGTATTTTTTTAGTTTATCCTTTACAAACAAATATACTTACAAAAAATCAAATCTTTTCTCTATATAATGTTCGTTTAGATAATAATTATATAAATAACTATATAATCAATTTTATTAAGTAAGTACATCAGAAGGCCAATTCTCGTAAGTTATAATGTTCAAAATCTAGTCGCAACTCATCTCAGCTACAATCAATGTCAAACACTTGTCAAAAATGTAGGGAAATTAAAGATATTTTTGACAAATCGAGACTGAGATCAGACTGTGAGCGTTCTTAAGATTACGAGAATTGCCCTCAGATGTAGAAGGGGCCAGAAATTCTTGGCGCATAATTAAAATAAAATTTCTAAAACAATTGCTACCGCGACTGTACCCTCAAAAAAGAACAATAGGTACTTTCCCCACACCACCGAAATCATAAATTACTTCGGCACTAAACGTTAAAACTGCCATGTTCATCCATACCAATTTCTTTTGGTAACATTATTTTTAGGCATAATAGACCGTATTACTTCTACTTAATAAATCATAAATAAAGTATGATCGAATTTCGGCCATGGCGACCAATCTCAGCGGAGACGAGCCTTCGGGGCGGGAGATGTTATAGTGCACAAGCGTGAGCGCAGACACAGGTGCACTCTCTCTTCCCTTACTCTCATTAACTTCATCATATCACATCATCCCACCCCATTGTTCAACCTACATAATTAGGTACTGTGAGCGCTTTACGGACTCTCAATACCGAGACGAGTGAATAATAATAATATTAATATGTTTATTTCCCAAAAAAATACAGATAGTTTAGTACAAGAATAGCAATCAGTCTGTTACAGTGTTACATTAAGTTGTAGATGACATATTAGAAGCCAAATAACATTTAATATTGCAGTAATCTGTACCTACATTTTTGACCCTGCCTCTTAAGGGTCAGTTCACACCGCGACGCGACGCTGCGCGCACACTTTAAAAGAGTGACTCAAAATATACTCTCAGCGCGAACTCTCACAATGGAATGTGTACCTTTTCGTGTAGAAAATAAAGTATATTTTGAGTCACTCTTTTAAAGTGTGCGCGCAGCGTCGCGTCGCGTCTCGGTGTGAACTGACCCTTAACTAGGGCGACCTGTGTCTTAAGAGACGGTGTAGTGAGTAAAACCACAGTTTGTCATATTAGCTGCAGCAGGTGGTGGAGCAGTGGAGGCCAGGGGTAACAGTCGCGACTTAGGCTCAATTTACACCGCCGCGGAACGGAGTGGAATCGAGTTTTCGTACATAGCAAAATGAACTTTATGTCAATGGTCCAACGTACAAACTAGATACGAGCTTATTACTGCGGGCATTCCCGAGCATGCGTGAGAATTCTCCAGAAGATACGCGACCTGTGCATATGTGTGTATCTAATTTGTGCGTTACACTTTTGACATAAAGTTCATTATGATTTGTACAAAAACAAATCGCTTCCATTCCGTTCCACGGCAGTGTAAATTGAGCCTTACGAGTTATAGGTTCGAACCTAGAAAGGTGCTTTACTCTGTGTAAATTATTTCATCACCGTTGCTCTCGAAACAGTGAAGGAAAACATCGTAAGGAAACCGGGCATGTCGTAGAACCAAAAAAAATAATACATGTGACATCTACCAACCCGCACTGGGCCCGCGTGGTGGATTACGGCCCGCTCCCTCTTACAGAGAGGAGGCCTGTGTCCCAGCAGTGGGAACATTATAGGCTGATTATAATCTGGACTTTTCTATCCATGTCGCCAAACCCGAAAAATATAATATTGATACCCATCTCGTCTGCAAGTTTCGCTAGCTAATTTAATTTGACCCTGTAGGGCGAATTTCACCAAACTTTTATCCGTAGAATAAGTCTTATTCTGAGAAAAAACTTTGAATTTTTGACGGTTTTTCCATACTAGAACTGTCAGACATCAATTTTAATCACGGATAAAAGATATCTGAGTTTGGCAAAATCAGCCTTAATTATGAAGACTATATTTAGCAAAGAAGACAATCGGACTGAGAAAGGATACTCACCAACCAGAGCAGTGTATAAACTGTCTAACTCTATTAACATTTTAAAAAGCCGTTAGCCCAAAATGTTCAGTCAATAAATCATAATTATGCGACACACGGCTTGTTAACATCTCTTAACACCAAAATGGTCCAATTCCTACAGTTGACAGTTAGATATTACTTGCGTGGGATAATCCGTTAATACCCTGTCGTCTTAGAAGCCATTTTGGTATTTTTGCTCTATTGCTCTATTGTCTATTTTTAGAATTCAGGCATTTTGATGGAGTGTGGACATCATTATTCTCCTGACCTCATCTCAATTTATTTGGGGTCGGCATATATGTCTTTTCTTCCATACTAAACTTCTCTACTAGTCGACATCTTGGACCTTGGTAGTCACCGCCTTTCTAGCCATATCATCTTTCAAGCAGTTCATCCATCGTTTCTTTGGGCTTCCCTTACTCTTATAGTCATTCAGCCATTAGCACATGCGGCGGGATCGTCCGAAAGGGTTACCGCTGCCCTGGAACAGAAAGGGCTAAGGAAGGAACACGGGTGGGTTTTAGTCAGTAAGAGTCTGACACTCCCTTCCGCTCCACCCAGACCGGGAGGGGTCATTTGATGATTTCCCATCCTTAAAAAAAAAAAAAAAGCCATTAGCACATTTAAACTCCTACAGTATTTATCTTGACGATTCTTCAATGTTTGTATTTATAAAGGTAGAGACAGGCCCAATCCACCAAATCGAAATCAACTGAGCCGGTTAAAGGCATCTTCGTATAATCAGTTTAGTCCTGCATACATTGCAATGCGGTTTAGTGCTGCATACATTGGTTAGGTACCTGACAAAGTTAAAACCCTTTCTAAAGACTTTGTATGCATTTGATGGATGGTGGTTTTGTTTGTTTGTATGCATGCGCATGCATTTTATATGCTTGAGTACGAGGCTTTTGACTACGTTGTATTTTATTTCTTTTTTTACTATTTTTTTTTTTATTTGTAACATAGACATTAAATAGTTTTTTATTGTACCTATATTAATAGTCTCTTTGATTTAATAATAATAAATTATAATAAATTTTATTTATTTCCTAAAGGTTACAGACTTAATTTAAAAGGTTATCAAAAAGGTATTATTTATTACATCTAGTGGTAGGAGGTAAGTACAAAACAAGTGAACTAGTTTGCAGAAATCTGTATACAATAAATTGGTGAGCCCTGCCTCTCAAACTAGGTTTACCTGTATCTTGAGAGACAGTGTATGTGTGTATTTCTAATGTGCGTTTTGTTTGTGCGGAATAAACTATTTTTCTTTCTTTCATCGTGGGCGTGGGGGTATGTAAATGCATAAAAAACCTACACGTGTTGAATAAATTAACTCCTTCTGTTTTTTGGCAGTCGGCTAAAAATATTTGAAAACCCACAATAACAATGTTTAGTATCACGATAACTTATAATAATAATTAGCACTTTATGACACGGCAAGTGTTAATTAAGTCGAGGAGGAAGTCGGTAGCATTCATGTCAGTATCAGTATACAACACTGACCATTTTTAAAGACGCGCGTACAGGTTGAAATATTTAAAAAAATTAAAATTGATCCCTTTATGAATGGATTATCCTATATTTCGAGTGAGTGGAACTTCGGAAAATGTTCTCTTGGGGAAGTGTCGGTGGCGTGTGCCTATTATCAGTATTTGATTAATGTTAGTGTTTGGTATAGGTACTACTGTTCAGGTTAGTGAAATTTCTTCTATACATATATACACACAATACATACATACAGACAAATAAATCAAATTGACGTGTCTGTTTTTAATGTTAAAATAACAACAAAAAACATTTATTTTTTTAGTCTGTCTTTAGATCTACTTCACAAAGAGGTATACTATAAAATTTCCTCTAGTTTCATACTGAAATTACCTGCAGCGCTTGCAAGTTTTCAGCATAAAGTTGATGTTTACGTAATATTCAATAATATAATAAATACGCATCTTCATTCTGTCTGACCATTACAGCGCATACATTTTGCTTGAACGTAAACCACGTACCTGCTTTACGTTTTTAAAACTCTTCTGCGTAAAAAAAAAATGAGTTTCAGTTCTAAGTATTGGGAACCCCAAAATTTATTGTTTTTTTTTCTATTTTTGTGTGAAAATCTGCGGTTCACAGAATACATCTACTTACCAGGTTTCAACAGTACCTATAGTTCTTATAGTTTCCGAAAAAAGTGGCTGTGACATACGGACGGACAGACAGACAGACAGACAAGACGAATCCAAAAGGGTTCCGTTTTAGCCATTTAGCTACGGAACCCTAAAAATCAGCTGTTCCCTACAAAAGTGCAATACCTACGCGGTCAAAATGTACGGGAACTGGGATTATTTTTTAATAACTGACGAAATATTTCAACCAGTGCACAGTGTCCAGAATATGACGGGGTCCGCTAGGGCCGCGGGTTGTTCGAAAGAGATACCGTGGCCTGGCACAGGCAACTGAAGGAAAACGGATGGGTTTTAGTCAGCAAAAGTCTGACACGCCCTCCCGCTCCGTCCAGAGCGGGAGAAATCGTCTGATGATTTCCCACTAAGAAAAGGAGGTCCAGAATCATACGTGAAGGGCGGACGTTTTGGGGGACTGTCTTATGTAATTTTGACGTTCGAAAACTGCTGATTCTCAGCCTAATTTGAATAAATGACATTTAATTTGATACGTACTGAATCCATGGTTGTGTGTCGATGGCCCTGCCACCCTGTATTATAATGTGGATATTAACGAATTCAGAAGTTCGACATAAGTACATATTATTAGGTACCAACAGCGTACCTAGGTAGTTACGTTACTTACGTTGTCTGATAAAGTGATGACCGTCATCGTATCGACGTCTTCCGACTTGACAATAATAAGTACCTATTAGGTAGGTATCTAAATAATAACAATTGCTATGATAGCAAACCTATAAAATGACGACACTTATTCTCATAATATAACCATATTTTTCATATATTTTATGGGAACCGTATCTGACAAAGAAAAAAAAAATAATGAAATTTATTTTACGTGACTGCATTTTGCAAATAAGAAATATGAAATCAGCTGCACCTAAGTACTTCATTGTCATTTTGCAGATAAATGAGGCTGTTTGAATAATTGTTTTATATTTACATTATTTCAAGGTAATTGAGTACTTATCATAAATTTAAATCAGATGAGGCATCAATGCGAATTCTATTTCCTGAACAGATTTGGGTGTATTACACCAACACGTTTCGGGTCTACCCGCGCTGGAAGCAAACACGTTGTTAATTTATTTATTTGGGATCTCCAACGGGCAAATGATATATAATTATCCTACTAATATTATAAATGCGAAAGTTTGTATGGATGTATGGATGTTTGTTACTCTTTCACGCAAAAACTACTGAACGGATTTGGATGAAATTTGGCACACAGGTAGTTTATAACCAGGAATAACACATAGGATACTTTTTATCCCGATATTCCCACGGGATCGAAACTTATGCGGGTGAAACCGCGGGGCGCAGCTAGTACAATATAAAATCACAGTAAGAAAAAAATATTTTACGTGTCCTCCTACAATTATAGGAGACCACAGCATGCACGTGTAACTAGAACACGATAAAAATAAAAATAGAGAAAATAAATGATGAAAGTTGAGAAAAAAAAAACCTTTATATATATACATATAGTATCTCTAGAAGTATGAGGAATAAATTCTCAAGATCTACATTTCTGATTTATCCAAAAACATCCCGAAAATAGCGAATCTTAACAACTCCCGCGCATTCTGGCACACACAAACGCTTTTCCATAATGCCACATAAAGTATGGTGAATGAATTCAGTTCCATTATGTGATGGAAACCGTGCGTCGGAGCATTGGAGCACACTGTATTGTTAATTGGCCTATATATTCAGGTGCGCCGGATGCGTGGTTCATTTTGGACGAGACTCCCACACATTGGGACGACATGGCCACTTCTGAGAAGGGGGGTAAGTCCAGTCTTCCATGTTTAATTAAGAATAAAGGAGAAATTCATGTTGAAGATGAGATTAGAGAGCAGATAAAGATATAAAAATAAAAAATAAACCCCAAAAACCAGTTATCGATAGTGTCGTTTGTTGTAGCAGTAATAAAGCAAAGTTGTAAATTCAAATTAACACTAGATTTTTTTCTTAGTTAGTGTTGCCTTATCGCAGATCTATAGCGAACGTAATACTTAGATTTGAAGAGTCGAATAAACCGGAAGCCACTGCACATAGTAAACACATGCTTTTGTTGAAGTCTTATATCACCGTTTTTTATTAACTTCAATAGCATAAGACAGCTGTTACAGGGGGCTAAAAAGGCCACTTTGGCAGAATCATAGGATAAAATTTAATATGAATCATATTAAAAATCGTAAAATGGTCACAAACTGACAATTCATAATATGATCTGTGTGCAATTCATATCACACAATTTACCTATTTGACAGTTTTGTATGGAAATTCGTAAAATGGTCCACCAATGTTTACACCAAATATGATTGATATGAAATTAATTGCAGGTGATTAAACTATTATGTGTAACCATTTAACGGAATGGGAATTCAGGAAAAGAATAGCTTTTAGAGGTATTGCTTAAAGCGGCCTTTTTAGGTCCTCAGGAAACAAGAGTAGTCATTTTCAGCTATCTTAATAATGTATGTATAAATAGTTCAGTGCAGCATACATGCCAGTATAGTTAGTAGTTAGTACCAAATGCATTCATCACATAGAGTACCAAAATCAAGCATGACGTATTTCCATAGTAGTCATTGTCCTTCTTTCCACAGCTAAGGAATCAGACCTCAGACATGACGTCATCATCGAAGCCAGTGTGGAAGAGAAACCAGAAATCAAGGCCCGAAATGCTGGAAATCAGGAAAAGAATTCGCGTCCCGAATGCACGAGATGTCTCAAGGCGCTATTCGTGGTCTTAGGAGTAATCGGAGTGGTTAGTGATATTGTTTATTTTATATTTATCTATTTCTTGAATAAATAAGTTGTAAAAATAATTTGTTCCCTACGGGCACGTCTTCCCTACAATTACCCCGGTCTACTCCTTGATATGCAATGGTCGCTGTAGCACCATGAACATGAGGCTACAGGAGCTAGTGCGAATCTTGGGGTTCATTCGATTAATCAAGTCTGGTTTAACCACGCTGGGATCGGTGCATTTCATTCATTCATCATTCATTCATTCATGTAAAAATAATTTGTTTCAAATTAGTTCCAAAATTGACGATAGGTTGGACTCCTTCAACAAGAACCGGGGGTCTACTCCGAAGTGCAAAGTGCGAATGTTCGGATCGGACCGACACATGGCCGAACCGAATAATATTGAAAAATGCGAAAAAAGTTCGGATCGGCTCAGTTGGGTCGGGACTATAGTCAATATTCGAAAGAGTGTAGATAAGATAAGATAAGATAAGATAAGTCTTTATTTGCCTTAAACATGGTATAAAGGTGTTACAGTTTGGTAATATAATATAGTCCACATGTTTAGCTATACAACATCGTGTATCAATTGCATGCAAAATACTTAGAATCTATTAGTAAGTAGAAATAAAATGTCAAAGCTATAAAACATTTTCCACAATACAATCATCTTAACATAATATTATTTAATGTCAGAAATTAATATAAACGAACAAAATTAAAAAGTCATAATTGTAAACATTATTCGCAACAGTTCTATAACATTACATAATATAACTTAAAGTAAAAAAAAGGAAATTAATAAAGTCAATAATTATAAAATTAAAATGTCAAAATTATAAACATTATCGACGATCCGGTATGTCAATATTTGTGAATTATAATTTAATGTCAAAAAAATCCTTAATGTCATAAAAATTATGTTCATTCAGCCATTTAAAGAGTCTGTTTTTAAAAGAATTAATATTAAATAGCAATTTCATTTCTTTTGGAATTTTATTATAAATGCGTACACACATCTCAAGAAAACTTTTAGAGTACTTGGCTGATTTAGGAGTATCCTGCAATACAAGTCTACATGGATCCCTATTACGAAAGTATATTTGATTGACTTTCTTGAATAATTCCTTATTATTATATACAAAGTTACATATCTCGTAGATGTACAGTGAAGGAAGTGGTAATAAACCAAGCCTTTTAAAATGCGGCTTACAGGACTCGTCAGTACGGATCCCACAAATGGCTGTGTGAAGGAGTGTAGGATCGGAACCGACCGAAACAAACACAAACAAACTTCATAGCAGGAAACGGCCGAATATTCGGCCGATACTACTTCGGAGTAGACCCCCTGGTCCTTAGCAGCTTCGAACAGAGCGAAGTGGAAAGAGCTTAGGGAGGCCTTTGCCTTGCAGTTGGACATCACAGGCTAATAATAGTTCCAAAATTCAGATAAACTTAGGGTTTTCGATGACCAATGATGTCAGGCAATACAAGTACTTTATATTTGGATTTACTTCTTTCTTTTTCAATATCGATATGTATACACTGTTTAATAATATAACCATTAACATTATATTTCTCTGATCTACAGAGTTATTGGTAATAAATTAATAACCTTGCAGGACTGGATTACTAACATCATAAACAACAACTTTTGTTCTATGTCTTTTTACAAAACATAATTCATTTACCAAAAACAAACCTTTAAGATTTCGTTGTTCTATCAAACCCCCACTCCCCTCCGCTGAATTTTGTACTAGACAAGGCAGTTTATTTACCTAATTAGCACTTTCTTTCGCTTCGCGTAGAGTTCATAACAGAAAATCGAATATTTCAATTTGTTGAACTGAACTATTTTTATTTTTGTATGAAAATCTGATGAATTAATAAAACTCATAGAACAAAAGTTGTTAAGTATTCCTGAGAGGTTGTTAATGTTTTACCAATAACTTAGCTTAGCTAAGCTTAGCTAACTAGCTTATCTCCTTTTTTATCATCTTTTATCATCCTCGGGTCGTCCTGCCTTTCTCCCAACTTATTTTTATCATCCTCGGGTCGTCCTGCCTTTCTCCCAATTTATTTTTATCATCCTCGGGTCGTCCTGCCTTTCTCCCAATTTTTTTTAATCATCCTCGGGTCGTCCTGCCTTTCTCCCAACTTATTTTTATCATCCTCGGGTCGTCCTGCCTTTCTCCCAATTTATTTTTATCATCCTCGGGTCGTCCTGCCTTTCTCCCAATTTATTTTTATCATCCTCGGGTGGTCCTGCCTTTCTCCCAATTTATTTTTATCATCCTCGGGTCGTCCTGCCTTTCTCCCAATTTATTTTTATCATCCTCGGGTCGTCCTGCCTTTCTCCCAACTTATTTTTATCATCCTCGGGTCGTCCTGCCTTTCTCCCAATTTATTTTTATCATCCTCGGGTCGTCCTGCCTTTCTCCCAATTTATTTTTATCACCCTCGGGTCGTCCTGCCTTTCTCCCAATTTATTTTTATCACCCTCGGGTCGTCCTGCCTTTCTCCCAATTTATTTTTATCATCCTCGGGTCGTCCTGCCTTTCTCCCAATTTATTTTTATCATCCTCGGGTCGTCCTGCCTTTCTCCCAATTTATTTTTATCACCCTCGGGTCGTCCTGCCTTTCTCCCAATTTATTTTTATCATCCTCGGGTCGTCCTGCCTTTCTCCCAATTTATTTGGGGTATACTTAGCAGCGGGGTAATTGCGTAACATAATATGAGCCAAATGCCTTCCATGTTGATAATCTTCAGCCTTCCATATATGCATTGCGTTATTTACGTTGTTGAGGAAGGAAAGGAAATACAAGGAAAGGAAGCAATTGGATTAGCAATATCCTTCAAAATGATTCAGATTGTGATCGTTACTGTGTTACTCGTACGCAAGTAGGGTTTTACTGGTCTACTTCTTTCATTATTTCTATTAGACATCATCTCAGTAGTCATCTCCATTTTAGCCTTATTTATTCACGTAATCTATCAATCGTTTCTTTGGTCTTCGTCTAATCTTATGACTATCGATTAATACTCAAGACTTTCTTCTCGACTTGATCATCATTTCCACACAACTTCTTGAAGGTCACTGGTGGCACCTTCAAACTTCGTATTTAATACTTATTTCCTATTCTATCCATTTGCTTAACACATCACTATGGCATCTAAGCTCACAATACTCCTACAGTATTTTTGCAACGATGCGTTGGCGCAATTCGTGAACGCCTGGCTGCATGGCTGCACAAGGTTATTTGACAAAATGACTGTCTGATTATATCGACCCACTCAGGCGTCTGCATGAAAGTAGCGATACAAATGCATAACTATTGCATCAGTTTCGAAATGACTTTCTTCGAACAGCTTATAAATAATACTATATGATATCAGGAATATGATGCTTCATGTAAAATACTTCAATCAGCTGCTTCCGGTTAGACTGGAAGGCGACCTCAACATAGTTAGGAAAGGCTAGGCCGATGACAATGATAATGATCAGGGGGTCTACTCCGAAGTAGTATCGGCCGTTTCCTGCTACGAAGTTACTATTTGGTTCGGTCGGTCTCGATCCTACACTCCTACACTCTTTCGAATATTGAATATGGTCCCGACCCAACTGAGCCGATCAGAACTTTTTTCGCATTTTTCAATAATATTCGGTTCGGCATGTGTCGGTCCGATCCGAACATTCGCACTTTGCACTTCGGAGTAGACCCCCAGGAATATGATGTAAGGATATATCCATGCTTTAGGTATAATTATGCCAAGAGGATCATCGTGATTATTAGGTATTAACATCTACCATCACCATTCCCCTGCCCTAATCCCAATCTATTTGTGGTCGGCGCAACATGTCTTTTTCTTCCATACTAAACTTCTCTATTAGTCGTCATCTGACATCGTTTCTTTGGTCTTCCCCTACTCTTATAGCCATCGACATTCATACCCAAAACTCTCCTCACGACATTTCCCTTATTCCTCCGTATCACATGCCCATACCATGACAACCGATTTCCACACAACTTTCCAGGTACTGGTGCCACTTTCAGACTTCCTCTTATGTACTCATTCCTTATTCTATCCATTATATCTCTACATAATTATTATAAATTAAAGTCACTCTTCGTGTCTGTCTGTGTGACCGCGTTGTTCTTCTAATTTGGATTTTGATGCGGTTTTCACCATCATTTAGAGAATTTGTTCCGAATGGTTTATGTGTATAATATATTAATTGAATCCTACGCCTACTACAGAAATAGTCGTAAAAACAGGGTTATTTAGGATGAAAACACACCAAGAAGCCGAGGCTACTACAGAACAAGCATTGTCTTGTAGAAAGAAAATGTTATTGACATATTATCAATTACTAGCTGACCTGGCGAACGTCGTACCGCCATATTTAAAAAGATCTTTATTTATTTTTATTTTCTTCTATACAAACCTTGTACTGACAATAACAAAAACAAAAAAAGTGTTATCCAATTTGGTGCAGTTGATCGGAAGTTATGCGCGTACATATTTACATTTCGGTGATTCATTTTTATTTCTTTAGATGATAGATGATGTAACAGGTTTAAAATTAGAAGGCCAATTCTCGTAATTTAAAACGATCAAAATCTAGTCGCAGTCTAATCTCAGCGACAAAGAAATGACAAAAACCTGTCAAAATGAAGGGAAAGACGTATTTTTGACAGATTGAGACTGAGATCAGACTGTGAATATTTTTAAATTACGAGAATTGCCCCTCAGGTGTATGTCAAGCCTGTGGTTCTCAAAAGGAAGTAAGAATTGCGACAGACATTATCATCAATAAGCTATTCTATTTTATTGCACTAGAATTACAATTACCTGTAACAAAAATACAAACTCATAAAAATTCTTACTTTTCGACAACCTTTCTTAGCATTTAAGAAAATTGATAAGCAGACCCAGAATTTTGAGTATATCTACTTATAGAAAGATGGTAATATGCTTGATGATAAAAAAATCAATATAGATATACATAGACGATGTTGACAGACACACTCATTATATTGTATTTTTCTTCCAGATAGCAGCAGTATCCCTATTAATCCTGGCAGTGCTGACATCAATAGCCACGAAGGCATATGACTCGGAACAGTCCAGCAGGATGGTGGCCATGGTACTGCTGGCTGTGTCGGCAGCCGTTACCATATGTGTCATCATCTATGGCGAGGTGGCTGTCTTCAAGAAGCAATCGAGACCTGTTCATGTCGTAAGTTTATTTTAAATCAATAACTTCCTCAAGGTTGGTTCCGATAGGTTTTTTACCTTTTATGTATGTCCCGCTGTAACTTCTTGATCATATTTGGTTACTTCTTTAGGTGTCTCTCCGACTAGTAAAGGTTAATGGTAGTCAGCTCTACATTTATATATGTTGGACAATGCAGTCTATGCTCACCTGCCTAGCCTTTACCCAACTGTGTTGGGGTCGGCTTCCAGTCTAACCGGATGCAGCTGAATACCAGTATTTTACATGAAGCGACTGCCTATCTGACCTCGACAACCCAGTTACTGGGTAATACGATACCCCTTGGTAAGACTCGTTGTCAGACTTTCGGGCTACTGACGACCCGTAACGACTGTCAAAGATCCACGAATGACAGCCGGGACCAGCGGCTTAACGTGCTTTCCGAGGCACGGAGGGATCTTGGTATGTGAAAATGGTCACCCATCCACGGACCAACCGCGGCAAGCGTAGCTTAACCTAATCGATCGATCCGTGCGGCTGTTATTACTTATAGCCACAAGCAGTCCATACTATTATATATTTATTACATCACCACTGCTCTCAAAAACGGTGAAGAAAATATCGTGAGGAAACCGGCATGTCTTAGGATCAAAAATTCGAAGACACGTAACATCTACCAACCCGCACTGGGCCCACGAGATGGATTACGGCCCATTCCCCCTCGCAGGGAGGAGGCCTGTGTCCCAGCAATGGGAACATTATAGGCTGATTATGCAAAGGAAATAAGTACATAAATAGGTGGCGTTATGAATTTAGCATGTCAGTACTTAATCCTGGAGAAAACAGTGTGTGTGGTATTCGGACACTGTGAATGAAAATCATCATCATCAATAATGTGAATGAAAATGAGAAGAATGCAGCATCGAATTACCTTTACATAAAATAATAACAGTATGTAGATGAAAACGGTGATCGAAGCGGATGGGAAATATATTTCGAGAATGTTTGAGTTTAAGCCTTTCGTGAGCTAAGATATACTTATAAACTAGAGATGTATATAGTATGGCTATCATATTAAAGAATTTTATGGTTCAATCATTCGAATATAAACTCTAATCTAAACCAACAAGCGTCATAACTGCTATATAGTAGTTAATACTTTATGGGATTAGGTACACATTAAATAAAAAATACAACCTGCGAGGCAATTATGTAATACACCAACAGTAGTAATAGCTTTCATTTTGACAGTTCAATAACATTCATTGCGCTATTTACGTTGTTGCGAAGACAAATTTCTCGAAGAAATGAAACAATGGATTAGCAATATCAGGCTGATTATGTAATTATGGTGCTGAAATTCCCAGAAATGCGTCATCTTACAAAACCAAAGCATTTTCAATAAAATAATCTCAAAATCAATTAGAGTCGTTATTACTTACATTACGTGTTCTCTATGGAATCGTAGGTAGTAAAAATATGATTTTATGTATTTTTTATACCTTCGTTCTGATAAAGTATCGACATTAGAACAATACCTATGCGATTTTGTACAATAAGTCGTAAATATTTTACAACTAAGTTTATTAATCTATCTTTACTCGTGGAGGGCATTTTGTCATATAAACATAGTATTAATAGAAGTACAGACTTCGATGTCAACAGACAGACTTCGAAAACAAATCGATAATCGAAGACTTCGAAACAAAAACGATATTCGACTGACTTCAAAAAAAAACAAAGGCAGACAAACGGGTGAAAGGGTGGAGATTGATAGTGGCAAATCATTCCATGAAAGCAGCGAAGATTTGTCAATAAGATTCATAGCACCGTTTTCTTCAGACCACGACTATCTTACCTACCAATTTAAATGACATTAACTTTGAGCGGGAACGACCTATGCTCGAAAGCGAATCAAGCGAAATGGACAGAAAACCTACTAGACAATCCATTATTTTATTTACTTTGGAAGAGACGCAAACCCACTACATGCACATGCACTGCATGCACTGCATGTTTCCCCCAACCATTTCTTATTGTTTTTTTTTGTGTTTTATGTTCTTTTTTTGCGTCATGTTTACCGCAAATAAACGTTTTTTTCTTCCTTTCTTTCACTGCTCGCCGGTTTAGTTTAGCTAAGCTTAACCACTCACTTTAAACAGCACCCTAATTGCCTAAGACAATGGCGCCGATTCCCTTGTTCACCGACTCAACTAAATTTAAGTCAGTGCATCTTTTTCTTTCTATTTCATTAAGAAAAGGACAGAAGATAAATATTAGTTTAGTCCTGTCAAATTAGTCAGCGCCTGACGTAAATTGACGTATTTTAAGTCGCCGTGTTTATAATCACGTCTAAACTGTCTATGGAGTATCTTAATTTGACAGGACTAAACTAATATTTTATCTTCTGTCCTTTTCTTAATGAAATAGAGAGAAAAAGATGTACTGAACTTAAATTTAGTTTAGTTTGTAGACAAGGGAATCGGCGCCATTATCAATCATTTTGAAGGATGTTGCTAATCCATTGCTTCATATGTTCGAAAAATTTGTCTGCTCAACAATGTAAATGACGCAATGAATGTTGTTGAACTGTCAAAATGATAGGCATTTTTGCTGATAGTGTGTTACGCAATTACCCCACACAACAGACCATAGCCGCAAATAACTAATTAAAATGCTAACAAAAAGGACTAACAAAGTGTCGCAAGGAAATAGCGTGCCACAAGCTACAAGTTATAAACACAAGAAATGGGATCCAAGGTAATTTACTAGCGCCCTTGGAGTCCTATATAATATATTCAAGTTCAATTGAAACCCGTTGGCATATCACGCAAACTTGACAGGCTAATTGTGTCGACCTCTCGGTCTCGACCGTAGGCTTGATGTTATTGTTCATTACACTTGACTAAGCTATGATCATCTTACTTAATGATATACCTTCTTGAAGGAGGAAGCGCAAGGGAAGCCCGCGAACTTTTCATCATCATCAATACAGCCGTTCCATGCAGTTCATATTATAATCCTATTGACTGATATTTCATGAAATAGTCGTTTAGTAGGACAGGATTATTTGAACTTACAGGGTTTTAGTGATGATTTTAATGATTAAAATTCTGTAAAAACACCCACATACTTGTTACACTCGCGAATAATATGTTGTTCAACATACTTCAACATAATTGAAAAAAAAAAACGTTAGAAAATTTGACCTTAACACATCCCCCATTTTTGTAGTTTGTGGGGCCCGACTGGGGCCCACAAACCACATGGCTTGTTCAATGAAATCTCCAAACGGGGCTGGTTGACACTTCCCGTGACCCAAAGGCTGGTTTTTACCTTGGCCAGAGGCTAAGCATTGCCATACAACGTGGCAATGCCGCCAGTGTCTTGGGTACATTACCAGTCGACAGTGATGCGGAGGAATATTTCGACGCCATATTTTAGTTTGTTAAATAGTTTTAGTTAAGTTAGGATATTATACTTTTATTTTAATAGTTTGTTAGTTTAGAAGTTTGTTCCTCTAATAAATACGGAAGATTTTTGTATTAAACTAATCTTTATACATTCCAGGCTGCAGTGGTTCTGTTACTCCTGGCAATCATCCAGGCGCTGATAGCTGGTATATCAGTGAACGTGGAGCCGGCTGATGAAGCGAAACTCCTCAAGTCGCTGGCAGAATCCTTCAGGCAGGCCAGGGAGGATAACCCGAGGCATCTCAAGATTTGGGCCATGACACAATCCGATGTAAGTTTTGTGTATACCTCCTTTTTCCATGCTAGGCAGAAACTTCAGGACGTCACCTGCATCATAATTGCGTAACACACTATCAATCACAATCCGAATCATTTTGAATAATCCATTGCTTCATATATTCGAAAAAATTGTCTGATCAACAACGTAATTAACGCAATAATTGTTGTTGAACTGTTTAGTGCTATTTATAGTGTATTAGGTACGCAATTTCCCTAAATGATAATCACTTTGATTATTTATTTTGCAAGATTGGAAACTTGAAAGGTGTGGTATTTTTTTCCGTCCGTATTACACTCGCGAGCAATGAAAAAGTTCCAGTGACATAGCACCAAATTACTCCTAAGCGGGAACGGCTAGCTTAATGACGCCGTCTGCAATATTGAAGTACATTTAACAGCGCATCAGAATATTACCAACTAAAAACGTAAATATTGTGTTCAAATTTTAAATTACGGCATTTTGTGGGTGGAACTTTTTCATTGCTCGGCAGTGTAATTGTGCCCAGTGAAAGGCAAATTGGTTTGCCTCGTTTATGGAACTTAAACATAAATAATAATATAGATAGGGGTGTACCCACTATACTTCTGTGCACCTCTATCTACGCATTCGGGGAACATATGTAGTCCTCCAGACCGTATTTCGGTCATGACTGCCAATCTCAACGGAGAATAGCCTTCGGTGCGGTCGTGGATGATATGATATTGCACGAGTGTGTGTGCAGACACAGTTGCACTCTCAGATTCCGATGCGACAGCAATCCGACATGACCAGATCAGGCCCAGGATCAACGGCTTCACGTGCTTTCCGAAGTACGGGGGTATCACACCACCAGCTTCCAAACACCGGGCTGTTACTGAGAAATTCCTAATGCACAAAACCCATTAACAGTTTGTCCGATCTGGGAATCGAACCCAGGAACCCACGCTCAACTGAACATAACATTATCGAAGATCGAGGAACATAGGAGCGTTGTTATTTTATTAACAAAAATCCGTTACTTTCAGTTAAGCTGCTGCGGTGTCTACAGTCCCGAAGACTATCGAAGCTCGAAGCTTCCGTACTACTTCCCCCCGAACGTGCCCATCTCTTGCTGCTCGACCTACGACTCCTCAAGGTCCGATCTGGTCCAAGAAAGAGACAGAGAGCTTTGTAAGGTGAAGAAGACATACTATACGGAAGGGTGCAAAGACTTAGTGCTGATGGTGTTCAAGGAGACGTCTTCTATGGTCTTCACTGTAGCTGTTCTGCTGATTGTTGTTGAGGTAATTATAGAGACAGTTGGTATGGCACATAAAGTTTCAGAAAAAAATCGGCTTTGTAGAATCGTCAGACACTTAAAAAAAATTCAAATAAAATTTGCGAGCGAAACTCCGTAGATGTGATGGGTGTAGATGTACACAAATGACATGCTCCTCATTCTCAATCATAATATTATGTTTTTCAGGTACTCCTTATGATCATTGGTGCGGTGTTAAGCCGAAGAAAAAAACAGACCGAAGACTAGCCATCAAAGTAAACCTTTGTTCGCTAACTGCAGTAATGTACCTAACCCTAAATCTAATAAAAAATGCATCGAAAACAAGCAATCGTCCAGCGGCCGTCGAGATCTCACTTTAGAATTAAAGTTTTTTAAAGCACTCGCTAGATGGCGCTGTATGCAATTTTAAGGCCTGTTTTAGCTTTCAGTACAACAATAAACACTAGGTTGTTAAAATAATAAACTTTTTAAAAGTAGATTAAATTAACTGTTCGAAAAATAAATACTTACCGCCCAGTGTGTCACCCTTTGTACAATTTCTATACTTATGTCTGTAAATTTTATATGGTGGGTTTGAAATGTACTACTTCTAGCTTCGTCTTTCTGACTGACCGACTCCTTGACAATTATTCAAAACTGCCTGTAATTAACATAATAAGAGTTGTTGTTCCACTTTTGAAGTAAAGTTGTTGAACAGGTTTTTCTATTGATCACAAAATGTTTTGTAAATAATATTGTTGACTTAAAATAATACTTACTACATTTTTGGGTAAATTTTTATAGTCATGTTAATGTTACCTACTTCTTGCGTAAATGTTAAGGCATATTTACATTTTTTACGGGTCAGCGCAGACTCGTTCGAATTTGGAGTCAGCTACTGACTCTATGTAAATCTGCCTTTCTGCTAGTGCCTTGTTTTCAATTGTAGCTATATTAGTTGAAAAAATACTTTTTTAATTAGGTACATAGTGAATATCGCATTTATTTTAAGGAAATTATATTAAAAATAAACGACGACAAAAAAGAAATATAATTATGTTTATTCCTTTATTTGTTTCAGAGAGTAAAACTTATGTACTTACTCAATGGACTAATGTTTATTTATTTATTTATTTATTTATTTATCTGCTTACATTAACCATTACAGGATTTAACCCAATGCGGTAAATGCGCTTATCCTAACTTAAATTATTATACTAACACCTATAACTTATTATAAATAATGCATTCCTTGTGAATTCACTCAGAGAACAACAGAATAAGTCCGTCCCACTCGCTATGAGGTTGAGCGTGCGGAGTGCGCGCGTCAGGGGCGCCTCCCTTAAAAGGTTGGTCCGAGCGCGCGGTTCCACTAGCAGCGGCGGCTGCCGTCGTCGCCACACGTACCTGTCCGGAACACACAGACTCACCAGCTCTAAAATAACTGCATTATGCACCTTCCCTCTCAGTAACTTAAATATATATGAGGTGAGTGCAAGATCCCTCCTAACCCTTAGCTCATTGTATCCTACCAATTGTAATGAGTCCTGTTAATTGTAATGAGTTAGATATAATATAATCACTATCATTAATTCATTACATATTATAACACAAAATCCCCCCGCCGCGCGCCGCGTCTGTCTGTATGAACGCGCTAATCTCTGGAACTGAAATCCGACAGACAGGATTTGAAATATTTTTCACTAACTCACAGCCAGCCGGCGGGCACGCTCAGCAGTATTGATCCGGACGTATTAATAACATTATTCCGTACCAACCTGCTCAGCGGCTCATCCCACTGCCTCTGGGAAGATGGGTTTGGCCGAACTGAATTCGGGCAAGCCATTTTACAGGCATTCACCGCATCGGTCAAGCACGGCACTTCAGAGTCAACCAGGGAAGGGAATAAAATATTCCCGGTCAACTTTTCAGTCCTGTGAATAGAGGACACGAACGTGTAAGTTAAGACGGGTAATTTGACGAGCGCCGAGGCCACCAAAACGGATGGGTAGTGTGGCTTGAAGCCACCCTCGGTCGTCCAAGGCCACATTTAAAATGGATGATAATGTGCTGCGAATAATTTAGTGAATTATGTCAATGAGCTTTAGCTGCTTCCATAAAGGGGAAGAGTATAGAAAATATATAAAATTTAGCCCAAGACAACAGTGTCATATCATGGTGAATGTCAAATGTAAATTCATTTTGCAGTCTGTCCGAAATGTCCTTGAATTTTTCACATCATTTTATCGTCGTTGAATTAAGAAAAGCTGCCTTCTAAAATTTAGGAACCAAGGACGTGCAGTGAACTTTAAAACTAAGAACGTTACTATGTACTTACCTATTTACTCAGAAATAAAATAATATGTACTATCTACGTAAATAAGGAAGTCATGGGGACACAGGCGCGGTCGCAGCCCAAGATTTGGGGGGGGGGGGGGTCACCAAGTAGTAACTTAGTTAGTAATGGAAGTAAATCATGCAGACTCTCGACACCTTGAATGATTTTGGGGGGTCATGACCTCACGACCCCCCCCCCACCTTGGAACGCGCCTGTGGGGACAGGCCTTTGCCCAGCAGTGGGATGATTCAGGCTTATAAAACTTTTCACAAACTAAAATATGGCGACGAAAAATTCATTGATAATGTACCCAAGAGACAAGCGGCATTACCATGGCGTATGGCAATGCTTAGCCTCTGGCCAAGTTAAAAGCCAGCCCTTGGATCACGGGAAGTGTCAACCAGCCGTTTCAGAATTTCCATAAACAGACCATCACGAGCACTCGTACTACTCTGCAGAGCGGCTCATCCCACTGTCTCTGGGAATGACATGGTTCATCGGGTAGATCCGTGTTCGGGCGAGCATGTCTCTAGGCATCCATAGCCTCGGAGAAGCACGGCACATCAAAATGAATCATTGTTCCTGATTAATTTCTCAGTACCGTGGCCCGAGGATATGAAATCCGGTAAATGAAAACTAGAATTTTGCAAATACTTTAAAACTTATTAAATATCTCCGTTTGTCCGGTAAAATAATTAATGTGAAGAACATAAATAGAAAATTATCATAAAAAATATTGTGTAGTTTACGCCATCTATCATCGTTTTACTGAAGCTCAAAGGAAAGTTGAGGTGAAGCTGGTGTACAATATCTCTACTAGATGGCAGCACAAACTAATTTACTTGTATCAGCACTGAAAGTGGATGATTTCAATATAAATTATGTTTATAATAAAACATGCTGAAAATAATAAAAGTTGAGTCCTGAAAGAAAGAAAATACATTTATTTGCGGCAAACATCCCGTTTAATTTAGTAAAATACTTAGAAATGTGTGGATACTGTGAACAGTTACTTTTAGATAATGTATATTCATTATCAGTTAATATTATTGTAAAATAATATTTGGAGGTAACTTACATAACTTACTGCTAGTAAATAATAATTTCTTAAGCATTTCTGTAAGCATCGATGGTTCAGTGGTAGAATGCTCGCCTGCCACGCGGGCGGCCCGGGTTCGATTCCCGGTCGATGCAATTCTTTTTGCGTAACGTATTTTTTTATCGTCTCAATTTTAAACGCAAACCATTAAAACTCAACAATTAGCCATAATTACACTATCAACCATAAAACGTAAAAGTTAATTTCGTACTTAATCGTACTTAATGGTTAAAAACCATTTGAGTTTATAAGCCACCGATTTCATTTTAACAACAACATGAGTTTCAGTTGGTGCTTAGGTTACTTATTTTTTACTTGTTCACTAAACATTGTGAGAACGGGTAAGTTGAATTTATTCAGCATCATCCTAGCCTAGCCAGATGAAGCTGAATACCACCATTTTACATGGAGCGACTGCCTCTCTGACCTCCACAACTCAGTTACTACGTAATACGATACCCCTTGGTAAGACTGACTGTCAGAGTTTCGGGCTTCTGACTTGGTACCCGTAACGACTGTCAAAGATCCACGAATGACAGCCGGGACCAACGGTTTAATGTGCTTTCTGAAGCACAGAGGGTCTCGGGAAGTAATGATCCACAGACCAACCGCGGCTAGCGTCGCTTAACCTGATCGATCGCACGGACCCCTCTCGTAGTTGTATTGATTATTTTTATGAATAAACACAAACTCAAAGGTAGGTATTTTAATTAAACCATTTACAGGCTCTTCTGAATGGTCATTATTTTTATTATTTGCGTTATTAGAGGCAAGCCGGCGTTAGCACGTTAAAATATCGCGGCGGGATGTTATCGTGCACTGTAGTTTCAACTCTCGGTGCTGAGTCGAGGATTGAGAATCCAACAGAGCGCATCCCAGCGCGTCAAAAAACACATTGTTGGATTTTCCACTCTGCAATTGGCATTTTGTTTTTATTTTTATTGTTATCATCTGCCAGTATCGCAGGCGCAACACAGATTAATTTGTATTGTCAATGTCAATTAATGAGTGAGTATTGTCTTTGGTCCCTGACCCTGACATCAAGCAATAGACAATATTGACAACTTTTCACATGCTTGAGTACGAGGCTTTTGGCAACTTTGTATATGTATATTTCATGTTTTTTTTTTGTAATGTTTTGTTTGTACAGAATAAACAATTTTTCTATTTCTTTCTTTGTTTCTTTAAAATTCCTCACACAATCTCATCTCTCTAGTTCTCTATTTCGCCACATTCTATAAGATTGATGTCGGACTGCAGCTTATACGAATTTTCACAGTACCTCCAGAATACTGCCTATCGCCTCTAAACCGGAGCGACTGCAACATGGCACCGAGAACAGTCTACTCGTACTATAAGCCAGGATCCCGCTGTGAAAGAGAAACGTGGCGAGGGTGTCCCACGGCCAACAAGTTTGATAACGAGTACCTTTGCTCCCTCAACTGTATCTTTAGAAAGAGACAAGAGGATCAAGATGATTTCGATCGTAAGTTTTCATCATTTCTTTAGGTCATCTGCCTAGCTTTTCCCAACTATTTTGGGGTCGGCTTCCAGTCTAACCGGATGCGGCTGAGTACCAGTATTTTACATGGAGCGACTGCCTATCTGACCTCCACTATCCAGTTACTGGGTTTTACGATACGCCTTGATACGACTGATGGTTGTCAAACTTTCGGGGTTCTGACGACGTCAGGTAGGCAACCTGACCTCCACAAACAAGTGACTGGGTAAACAGCCGGGACCAAACGGCTTAACGTGCTTTCCGAGGCACGAAGGGGTCTTGGTATGTAAAGATGGTCACCTATCCACGGACCAGCTGTGGCAAGCGTAGCTTAACCTGATCGATCGACCCGTGCGGCTGTTATTACTTAGCCACAAGCCTCATTAGGTGAGTACTTAATATTTGCGCCAAAGCACAATTCGTTCAGTCAACGAATGACCCTAAAGGGGGTGTAGAGTGCATGAGCAGGGGCCTTAGCGATACCTTTAGAAACGGGTTCAGAGTGTTTAGGGAGTAAACCTGAACAACTGAAGGAACACGGGTGGGTTTTAGTCAGTAAAAGTCTGACACGCCCTCCCGCTCCGCCCAGATTGGGAGAAGTCATGATGATTTCCCACCCAAAAAAAAAAGGATCTCGCCAGTTTCGAGAAATACATCCTCCGCTCAGTTTCAGACTGAGTCAAAGGAGAATTACCAAAAGTCGTATCAAAAAGTCTCGTGCATCAAGATCAAAATATTATAGTAATTTATTTAATTTATTTTCATAATTTTTTACGACATTTCGCGTCGGGGATTTGATTTTTGAACAGGGAATTTAATTTAAAGTAATAACGTGTTGATATTGTTTTATTCCCTTTACATGACGTTCCATTTCAAATGATATGATTAATATAACCTTGAATTTTGAAACTATGATAATTTTTCAGCATGCAACATTCCACTAAACCAAAGTATATGCGGAGAACAAAAAATTGTTATTACCCACGTCGACGGTTATTGCAGACAAGCGTGGTGGGGAAGTTGTCCAACATATAACATATTTGATGAAATGTATAAATGCGTAGAAGCCTGTGATGGAATAACAACAATATACCCTGACATCTCTGTAACAACGCCACGTTCGCCACCTGCGGAACAGTTAAACGCAATAATCAAAGTCATCGACGATATTATTAAAGAAGAGTTTCCAACGACTACTGGCCAAGTGACTGAAACAGAAACTGAATCTACCACTGAGACTTACAGTGTGACTGAATCTGAGGAAACAACAACTGAAGCTCCAGGAGAAATTACAACGAATGATGAGTTTGACGAAGTCTTAAACCCTTGAAAGTCCTAAGACTATTTCCAGTAGACTAACATTATTTTACATTGTACAGACGCCAGCACATCAACCTACTACAATCTGTCTTTCTTTAATAGATTTTTAACTTTATCGCTAAAGCATTAAGGTTCAAGGTTGATCGGGAAAATATGACAGTTTCGGGTAGCTTGACCTGCTGGCGTCTGTACATAGTAGCATTTTAGTTTAGGTAGAGGCAGCGTATCCTAATGGTGGTCGCACATAGGGTGGTCGCACATCTGACGGAAGGTACGTCGGGCGCAACGACCATAAAACGTCGTTGGTCGGGCGTAACTTCGTTAAGGCCACGCGCACCTAAGTACAGTCACGAGCAAAAGTATGTATAAACTCGGCTTTATTCAAAAGCGATTTACTCATTTATTTTTTAATTAAATTTTATGTTGTTACGAACATAGCATTTTCGAACCCACAGGTTTATGTAATGTGTCGTATTTCAACTTTGCATTCGTTATTTCACGAAAAAATCGCAGTTGAAAGTTGCCAAATGTTGACATATTGGTGCTCGTGACTGTACACGGGCGTGGTCTCGCCCGCACGCCTCTCGCGACCGACAGGTCCGACAGCGGCAACGAACGTCTTGGCAACCGGCGCGGCGCGGCGTGTCGGTCAGTCATCATCATCATCGTGATGTAACCGCACGCTGTCGGTAGCGTGTGACGTTTCAAAGAGACCGCAGCCTTACTTCCAGTTAGTACGCTCGACGCACTATCACCATCGGTCGAGTGTGCAAGGTTGAATGTTGTATTGTCTATTCGTCTGTTCTGACGATGCGCGACGCGTCTTCCTTCAGACGGGCAACCACTCCAAAACTTAACTTTTGGGGTAGTTGCACGTCTCTCTTAACTTTTGTCGATTCCAACGCATCCAACCAAAAAATAAACAAACGCTACATTATGTATTAAAATTTTAATTGCAGTTGCATTTTTCTCCCCAGAATGTTTGACTATCTTGGAAGGATTAAAAAAAATCAATACCCTAAAATTGTGTAATACACAATCAATCACAATCTGAATCATTTTGATGGATAGGTATTTTTTATTTTTTTATTTAATTTTTTAATCCTTGGACATTTCACACAGCACCATTTGTCCCAAGCTAAGCAACCTAATGCTTGTGTTATGGTAACAAGATGGCTGATAAACTACTTATATACAATTTTTTTTTTTTTTTTTGTAAATACATACATATTATAGATAGAAAAACACCCAGACTCGGAACAAATACATGTAGGTCATACAAATATTTGTTCCGTGCGAGAATCGAACCCGCGACACGCAGCGCAGCAGTCAATCGCTTAACCACTGCGCCAACCGTGCCGTCATCATTGCTAAGTCATTGCTTCATATTATGTTCGAAAAATGTGTCTGCTCAACGGTTGTTGTTGGTGTTGTTGTCGCACTTACCCTGCGGTACTGTCTATATTTATATTTTGCGTCGGCTCTGTTTTTGGGTTTTCCATGACGTGGGATATTACAGCAAGCCAGCAAGTAGCTCAAAAAAAAAAAATGAGTAAGTAAGTAAGTAAGAATTTTATTTGCATAGATTGTAGGTACATAAAATAAGATCTATAATAATAATTGAGTGATCCTTGTACAATCTACCTTATATTAGGCATGCAAACATCAGTGAGGTTGTTAAATTAGGAATAATATCGAGTAATGGCTTTAGAAACAACCTTATATAACTTTACAATTTACTTAATATAGTTGGTATAAAAAAATAAAAGAAATCAGACAAATTAAAATAAATCAAAATAGGTAAGTATGTCAAAGAAAAAAAAATCATTAGATATGTCAAAGTAAAATTAAATTATTATTCAATTAATCATTTATATGTCAGCGTCATTAAAAAAGTCAGTAACTTTTAGTAATGAGTAACTTTTAGTTACCAATTTTTACTAATATTTCAGTACAAACGCCAGCACATCAAGCTACTACAATCTGTCAAATTTCTTTAATAAATTTTCAACTTTATCGCTAAAGCATTAGGTTCAAGGTTGATTGGGAAAATTTGACAGTTTCCGGTAGCTTGTTGTGCTAGCGTCTGTACATACAGTCAATACGGATTTACCTAATAATGACGTATGCTTGTGATATAACCCCTGTCAGTCAAGTCCATTCACTCCCAAAAGCACCGACCGATACCGATAAATGATCGAATACCGATAGCATCGAGATTTCAATCGATTCAACTCGGTAAGTGACGTGATAATGGTGGTGTTCCAGACATGTTTATATCTTTTGATTATCTCTTTGCTAGTTGATTTAAATGGGGACAGCACGGGCACTGGCGATGATCTGCTTAGTGCGTAAGTATTTTAAAAGGAATGCGTCTATTTATTCTAGATAGGCTGTGCTCGCGAATTCGTTCGCGTGCTTGTCGAAAAACGACTTGGACTTCATGGGTTTTTTGTTTTGCACAGAACCCTAATACTTTTTCTAAGATAAAAATACCTAGCCTTAAGTTACTCCTTCTAGGTATCTATCATATGACATCTGAGGGACAATTCTCGTTATTTAAAGAACGTTCACAGTCTGATCTCAGTCTCAATCTGTCAAAAAATACTTCTAATTTCCCTACATTTTGACAAGTTTTTGACATTAACTGTTCATCACCGAGATGAGACTGCGACTAGATTTTGAACGTTTTAAATTACGAGAATTGGCCTTCACCTATCTGCCAGTGAAAGTCCCGTAAAAATCGGTTCCATTTGTAGGCTCCATCTGCTCGACAATGTAAATAATGCAGTGAATGTTGTTGAACTGTTAAATGAAAGCCATTCCTTCTGTTAGTGTGTTACGCAACTACCCCGCAGGACCTTCATAGTTTGGTTCCTTTTTATTAATTTAGAATTTACTAATAGCTGGGTCCGCGACTTCGTTCGCGTGGATGACGAAACTTATCAATGAGTTTTTTGTGTAAAGTGCTATTTGTGTAGAACGTTATCTATCGAGCATACTGGTAATAATACTTCTGTCCCGGACCCCGGAGCGGGCCCTTTGTGGCTAATTACAATAGAAAACCAATTGTGGAGATGATCTCTTTCTGGAAGGCATCGTGTTATAAGTATATCCGTATTAAAAATAAAGAAATCTTTAAGACTATCTTTATAGAAGAGCCCTAACACCTAGTTTAGAATGTATTTTTACATATTTACGAGTATTAACACTTTGCGGAACACTAAACGCCCCCACCGCTGTTTGTCGAAGGACCGATGGCCGGTGGAGCAGACGAGACCTCGGATCGGCAAGCGTAGTGCGGGACGCCCCGCAGCTAGATGGTCAGACGACCTCGAAAAGGTGGCTGGGACAGACTGGATGCGGAAGGCGGAGGGGAGGTGTTGTGGCGCAGCATGGGAGAGGAGTATCTCCACCTCCAGCAGTGGACTGCGATAAGCTGAGTCAAAATCCTTCTAGACTTATAAACAATAAAACGTCTATCGTGGCTCGTTCGGTGTCCTACCGTTTAATGATATTTTTCTATGGCGACTTTTTATGAAACGTAATACTTAATTACAAATGAACGTTTTCAAGGACACTATAGCCGTCATGATAATAAATATTCTATTGTGTGTGTTAAAATTAATAGTCCATAATTACTTCTATTCAATAATGATCGAAGCCTGAACTTGTTAAAAGTTTTTTTTTTAAACCACAGACTTCCAAAAGAATTATAATACTACAAGGTGAAAAATAAGTTTAATTTCGGAAGACGGTCTTTTTTTTTTTTTGTTAAAAGTTTTTACTTTTTTGTAGTGGTACCTAGTTACCAACTCCACGCAAATGCGCACACCTACCACTAACTTCTTGCTAGAAATCACAGTGATAGGAAGTTATTACAACAACATAATTATTGAACTTGACCCTTTTAAACAAAAAAAAGTATTAACATCGGTTCATAAACAAAGTTATGCCCGAATATTATATAAAAGAATACATAATATATATTTATTTACCCACGAAAACTCATAATAAAATTTAAAACAAAATGCAAAAAGAATATTGCATCGACCGGGAATCGAACCCGGGCCGCCCGCGTGGCAGGCGAGCATTCTACCACTGAACCATCGATGCTCATACAAAATTGTCTGAAATAGTCAATTATATCCAGCAGCCAAGAGCCATATTGGGGTCATATTACGAAGTAATAATGCCGTCATAATTCCAGTGCGACAAGAAATAGTGCTATCGTTCATGTATAGCTCCGTCTCTCTCTTACACTGGGATCATGATGGCATTTAACCGTCACACTAAGGGCGAATTTCACGAAACTTTTATACCTAGCATAATAATAATATTAATACTTATGACAATTTGACATAATATATTGTCTATACAAAAGCTGTCAAACCACAATATTTATTTCTCAGATAAAAGTTACCTGACTATTGAAAGAGCAGCCATAAAGACTTTTTCACCGTTTTTCCATACTCATTAGAACTGTCAGACGTCAATTATATTTCATGGCAAAATCAGCCCTTAGTATTTAAATTACTTCGTAATGTTTATACAAGTAGCTTACTGAAGCAGAGTGAATAAAAATATTTCGAAATTATTTCCCTCACGTAGTATTGGGCATGCGACATTCCTCAGCAACATCTGTACAAGTGTCTTTTAAGTAGGTAGAGTTTATACTGACAATACCTATGGAAGATATTTACGTTCAAAACTACTTTTGAAAGGAAACAGTGTCTATTTGAACTATGTGTTTGGTTATGAAGTCACGGATTAAGCAATAGGGAATTTAGTAACTAGGTACCTACCTGTATTAATGCTAACAAATATTAAGAATAATTCACCGATGTAACAATTACATAAATTAATAAAACACCTATACAGAAAAGTAAACCTCGAAAATGAAAGCACATTACGTACTCCGTATTGCTTATATGACACATCACATACAAATTGGACATGGACATGACATGTAACACTTGTCTTGTCACCGCTACTTCATTTAAAAGGGGTGTGCAATGTTTACCAATAAACAACACAAACCATGTCACAAAGTTGAAAGGTCACCGCGAGATGGCGCCAAAATGCAAAACAAGATGGCGACAAGCGAGCAGCTGATCGACCGCACCTGACGCACCGGCGGCACCGCGGCACACTACACTCGCTAGTCTCTGTCTCGCTGTTCTAGTCAAAACGCGAATGACTCAGTTGCGCCAAGACCGAGTGACGGAAGCGTCGCGTGTGTTGTTTATTATTAACGAAAGATTACGATGCCGATGTTTCGTTCACCAAATAAACAAATAATGACGTGAGATCCTAAGGACGATTGCGTAACTTTGCTATATGCATTATAGTTATATGATTATATCGATTTTAGAGATGCTCGCGAAGTAGGACAGTGTTCCCAGGCTTCTCAGTCAGTGTGTCTAGGTCAGACGTTTTCGGTACTGAGTTCGTTGTATATCTTATCGTTTGTGCAATTATTTACGTGCGGTTGTTGTGTTATTGATTGAACGGAAGTCGTTGACTCGTTATCAGTAGCTTCTGTGGAGTGATTGTTGTTGTTGTGAATTGTGACGAGGATAAAACAATGTTTGGAGTATTTATGAAGCGGTGGAAGCCTAAAAGGTAAGTTGGTTTAGTTAGTAGAGATAATGATGGGAAGAAAAACATTATTGAGGTCGCTTTTGGTGAAGACTCTTTCGTTTTCGAGAATGTTACTTTTGATAATTTTGGTAATGAAATGGCAAGACCATTTCATTACCAAAATTATCAAAAGTAACATTGGTGACATTACAAAATATTGAACTCTGTTAAACTGTAATGTCAGATTGGACGTCGGAAATTCCTTAGAATTTTTTTGCATCTAAATTCGGACTAATTTTGGCACGGCTGCAAACAAACGCGGGGCTGTTGACAATCATAATAGATGAAATATTAGAAAAATATTTACGGTTACTTACTTCTATTTGATGTTTGGATTCTATCAAATTCGTTGAAACAGAAAAAAATATTTCAATATCAGTTAAATGGGTCATCAATATTTTAATAGATAGGAGATATATATATATCAATAAGACAACAATTTAGAATATATTGCCTAAATCTCTCGATGCCAATTTGCTCTCATTCTAAATTAATTGCTATCTACCTATTCTTAAAAACAAACGAATATCTAGCACAATTTTTCGATCCCAAACACAGGGCATACTGATACCTATATATATAGCTGGATTTACAAGTACAATCTAGGTACAGAAAATTATACATTTGACAGGTTTAAACAACAAATCAACGCGATATTCATTACCCTCATCCACAGCCTCCAATCCGCTCACTTCAGACAATAAACTCCTCTTGAATTAACCTATTTTCCTCAGCATTAGTGCAGGTATCAACGATTGAACTAGGTAAGTATAATAATTACATAACATCAGGCGTGTAATCCCCGAAGGGTTAGATAAAGGCGTATCCTACCTATAGTAGGTACACTCACATTTCGCCAATTATGTTTAAGTCCCATATTATAATATGGGGTGAGTCTATTGTTACCTATCAACTGGGCACAAATTCAGAAAAATTCCATCCAGGGGGATGGAATTTTTCGAATTCTCCGAAATGCGAAGTGCGAATGTTCGGATCGGACCGACACATGGCCGAACCGATTATTGAAAAATGCGAAAAAAGTTCGCATCGGCTCAGTTGGGTCGGGACCATAGTCAATATTCGAAAGAGCTTAGGAGTGTAGGATCGGGACCGACCGAACCAAATAGTAACTTTTTAGTAGGAAACGGCAGAACATTCGGCCTTGGGTTCTACCTCGGAGTAGATCCCCAGGGCTGCTACTGACGAATTTCTGTTGGAAAAACACAATAAAGGTACAAGTCTGTAGCTGACTGTAGACTTGTACCTTAACACGACACGACCTCATCCTCCGCAGTAGAGCTAGCTACCACTAGACGAACGACCCATAATTACCTGTCAAACAGAATAGAACCATCTACAATCTGTCACGAAATTATCAAGACTAAATTAACTTAGAATATCTTCATTACATATTTACATACAACACCAGACGAAGCCAGGTAAGTCATTATTGAGCAAAAACTGAAAATTTAAACTATCGTGTTACATAAAGGAGATTAGTTACATGTCGATACATGAGTCAAAGTCGAAGTGAATCCATATGATGTAACTGTTACGAGGACGTCAGTTTATTGAATAATATTTTAAAATAGACCTAAGGATATATAGTAAATCTATATATAGGATTGCACAATTGAAGGTGCTTCTTCTGATTTGGTTAACACCGAAACTTCAAATAATGCTGATTTAAGTTGGTTAAACGGTGAAGGAAAACATCGGGAGGAAACCGCGTCGTGAAGAACTCGACTCGTGAGGAAAACGTGCTAGAATAAAAAATTCGAAGATATCTGGTATCATACCCGCACTGGGCCCGCGTGGTGGATTACGGCCCACTCCCTCTCATTGTGAGGAGGCCTGTGTCCCAGCAGTGGGATTATTATAGGCTTATTATATCGTGTATTTCTTCCTGCAAATCATTAGAAAAAATCCTCACAATAGATTTGAAAATAAGGTCCTAATATTTGGGAAAAAAAACAGAATAAATTTCCACTTGGATAGTAAGTACATAATAATTTTATGCGGTCTTGTTAAAAAGGAAGTGGGACAAGTAACTTACCTGATACATAAATACTCGTAATATCATTGCTAGAACTTGACAACACATAGTCAATTAGTAGCTCTACAATACACACTGCTTATGCCTATTTAATAAGGATAGGATACTTGTAGGGTAGCCAGATCTTCAGGTATAATTTAAATTACGTCTTTAAATTCGAAGCTCTTAATGCGTAATGATAATGACGGTGGAATTTTGCGAAGAAAGGACGTAGTACGCTGGCAGCAAGTGTAAGAAACGCAGTGCCTAACAGTACAATTTGTAAGACAACGGTTACAATAAAAAAGATGATGCGAATAAAAGGTGTTTAAACATGAGATTAACATAAGCAAACCCAGGTTCCAACAGTAAATTAAACATTACAATAACATACACGCTCATACCGTTACCAAGTGCAGTTTTTGGTTGCTGACGCCAGAGTCAGCTAATGTACGAGTATCGGGTTGGAGTTCCGGCAAAAAACGTTTATGCAAGTCATACAGGCAAATTAGGTACGTATCGAATTACATATGCAACCGTCAAGGTGTTGAGAAAAAAAAATTGTTCTGCACGACATGAAGAGTATATTGGTAATGAATGGCAAATACATTCATGATGGTGCTGATTTATTGGACGCAGAGAGTTGTATTTCAACGAATAGAGATGTTGAAAAGAAATCCTTTGGAAACTAAGATCTTAAATATTGTTACCTGTAGAATCGTCTGTTCCTTTTGAGTTTGACGAACAAACGAACAAAGAGCTGAGAGAAAGCTGAAGGTATTAACAAATGAAGTCTTCATTTAGCTAACTATCAAGATCTAAAAACGTGGGAAAATTATTCTTAGATTCAAAGTAATTCTTTAGAAATATACTAGAAAGAAATGGAGTTGCGAAGGGGGCAATAATCGGTCCACTAATTGGTTTTCAAAATTATTGGGAAATGAATGAAATGAAGCTGTTAATACTGAGAAAATATTAGAAGAAGATATTTTAGTTATTCTTAGAGTAGTATTTACAGCATGACGTACGTCTATGAACTGTAGATGATAGACTAGTGTCTGTCATAGATGTTTCTAAAAACATTCAGCTGCTGACTACTGAAACTATTTATCAGGAATATTGCAGTACAGTGTTCTAAACACTTAAACATAATATACTTAAACAATGTAGATAGTCTATGTCGTTTATTGCGATAGTATTTTGCTGTACAGACGCCAGAAGGTCAAACTACCCGAAACTGTAAAATTTTCCCAATCAACCTTGAGCCTTAATGCTTTAGCGATAAAGTTGAAAATCTATTAAATAAATAACAGATTGTGGTAGCTTGATGTGCTGGCGTCTGTACCTATCTGACAAGTGATAATAATGTTCTATCTGAGGCAGATCGATAAATCATTTATTTTTATTTAAACACTAGCTGGGGCCGCGACTTCGGCCGCGTATATTGGATTTCATGGGTTTTATTTTTTTTTGCGCGGAAACCTAAGTATGTATGTTTCTAAAATAAAAGTAGCCTAAGTAACTCCTCATAACATTAGCTATATGCCAGTGAATCCTATCACAATCGGTCCAGTCGTTAGGACACTCAATTTTATTTATTTGCATAGATTTAAGTTAACCTTTGACATGCACCAGTAAGTTTATTAACTTATTCTAGTTGCCATGCGTGTTGAAGTAATTATGTAAATTATAATTTCATTAATTTCCATGTACAAAGAATTAATGTCTCTACAGTGACTTTCATGTATTTCATTTATGACCGCTCCCTAAATAAGTTGTTTTTCAATTAACGTATACTCTTATTAGCAGCGGTATTAATTTGATCAATTATAAAGGGAAAAAATAAGCAAAATAATCATAGGGCATCAAAAAATTCGTCCGCATCGCTGTCAACAGGAACAGTGCCTAACAGGCTGGCAGCATTGCCACGTTGTATGGCGATACTAATTCTTTGGCCAAGAAACAGGCCAGCCCATTAACGTATGCTTTTACAGCAGAGTTTAATGAAGGCATTCATTAAAATTGAATGAGTTGAAGATAATTTAGTCTTTCATTGTTATTTTTTTTAATTTACCTATTTGAATTGTTTTCGGCCTTATTATTGTTTTTGTGGTCGATTGAAATAACGGAATGGTTCGTTGTTTATTTACCTAACTGATACCTACTTTTATGGGTTATTTTGTTGTTCTTTCAAATACGGTAATCATAAACGTTATCTTCGTACAGTAGGAGTCTGTTCTGCTTACCCCTTTAACATCAAATGCGCGACTTATCTAATCACTTCCCATACAAATATTATCATTACATTGACTAATAATACTGACATTATATGTCTCAGAGAAAGTTTAGCGTCGCGATATCATCTTGTATGTATTATCATAAACTGTGGAGGGCATCGTAAATCGTCGCTTTTTGTTCGCCAGTGAAAGCTAAGCTATGTATTACCACAGGTATTACTATATAATTTACTTATTAAAGTTTTTGTTAATAAAGAAGATGACCATGATGATGATGATGATGATGGTGATGGTAGACCTAGACAGTAAGAAAGTTGACTGTAAATTGAATGCTAGACATTCGCCTGTCAAACCGTTATAAGAATAGGCTTGGTAATTTGATTCCCACTTATTACTACCTACCAGTTATTACTACTACTCTCCTCCTCCTTGGCTTTGTGAAAGCCGCAGGAATCAACTGGTTGCGGGAAGTACAGAACCGGTCTCTGTCTACCAGCCTATGTCCAGCAGTAGACGTCTTTCGGCTGAAATGATGATGATGATGAAGATGGATTACTTCTTTTAATCTCAATTCAATTCAATTCATTTATTGTATCAAATATGGTTGGTACATGAAGTTCTTCTAAACAATATTTAGTAACACACACTTGGCCAATATATTGCATGCAATAAATAGTACAGTTAAAAGTAACTACATTTTGTTAATTCATGTCTACTTAACAGTTAAATATGTCTGTGCTTTAAAGTATAAAATTTACATCTCCTTGTATGACTTCTATAATATCCATAGACCTAGAAAACATTAGCGCAGAGCAATTTACAATTACAGGACAAGTAATTACTTCACTTATTAAATACCACTACGTTTTCTGCCTAACAAAAATTCTTTGAAGCAGTATATCAAAGAAAATGTATGGAATTCATAGGTGTTCCACAGGGCACAATACTCGGTCCACTAAAGAAAATTTACTACTAGTATATAGGGTACCTACATACACGCCACTGTAATAAACAAGTCAACTACAGCAAAAGCGTAAAATATCACAGCACATCACGCGATGTGAGCAGAGCCTTAACGCTAAGTAATAAATTTGTTGTACCCGCATATCGAGTATCTATGGCTTGTCCCGATAGTTCACCTAACGACAAAGTTATTTCTATTTATTGTATTGATTTGTGGTCTATTGGTAACTGTGAAAGCTGATTTATATCTTTAGAAATTTGGGTAAGATTTAAGAGCGGCTTTCATTATCAGCCTGTAATGTTCCCACTGCTGGAACACAGGCCTCCTCTCGGTGAGCGGTAGTGGGCCATAATCCACCACGCGTGCCCAGTGCGGGTTGGTAGATGTCACATGTCTTGGAATGTTTGGTTCTAAGACATGCCAGTTTCCTCACGATGTTTTCCTTCACTATTTTGAGAGCAGTGGTGATGAAATAATATACAAAGTAAAGCGTATTTCTGATTTCGAACCTTACGACCTACAACTCGTAATTCACTGCCGTTACCACTGGGCTGCCACTGCTCTCCAAGAGTGGATTATCTACTGATTATTTAGAGTCTTTTGTGTTTTGTTCCTGTGACACGTATTGTATCGGTATTAGCTTGGCTTAGTAAGCTAATGTTAGTTACTTGTAATGTCGTACAGTCACGGTATCTTAGTTATGATGATCCTTCAATTGTATTCCAGTAATCTTAATCTCATCCTTTGCATTATGCAGACTATTCAAAACGCTCTCTGAAGTTAGTAGAAGCTGCAGCTTATGCAACAAATCTTGGCAACTCAAAAATATCACTATGGTCTTGTCTTTTGTCATTAAGTTTCACCATCATCTGCCTAACATTTTCCAATCTATGTTAGGGTTGGCTTCCAGTCTAACCGGATTCAGCTGAATAGCGAGCGACTGCCTATCTGACCGCCACAACCTATTTACTGGGTCATACGATACCCCTTGGTAAGACTGGTTTTCACACTTTAGGGCTTCTGACGACCCGTAACGACTGTCAAAGATCCACGAATGACAGCCGGGACGAACGGCTTTACGTACTTGCCGAGGCACGGAGGGGTCTTGTTATGTACAGATGGTCACCCATCCACAGACCAACCGCGGCAAGCGTAGCTTAACCTGACCGATGAAGCTCCTCCTTTTGTCGTTAAGTTTATGTTTATCTAAATACATATTATATAGTATTTAGCTGAGATCCCTTCTCCAGTATATTTTTTTTTTATTGGCTGCTCCTTGGAAAACATTTCCTATCTTATCCTCATCTCATATAATGACGTCGACGAATGATGCTCGCTTGCCCAGGTCTAACGTATTCACACAAGAGTGTAGACTAACTACTGTAGGCTATATTTGCTTATGCTCAGTAACAATAGTAATTATTTTGCTAATTATTAGGTATTTGGGTTACAACACGTGTTTTCACTATTGTAGACGGTTATCAGCTGTTATCATAGTACAGCCACTAAAAACACTATCAGTCTGGCGCCTCAGCTCTTTATGTCAAGTTGTCAGCATAAATTGCACATGACATCATGTTGACAAAGTATTTAGTGGTAAGTACAGCTCCTTGAGTTCGTTGGATACACCGACGACAGATATAGTCTAATTTTGCTGCCAAATGGAACATTGCTTCTTAAATAATAGAAATAACAATATGGCGTTAGATCAAGAGCCTGATCTAAAAGGCAGTACTCCTCGATACGGCTCGCATTGTGAGGAGGTTCCTATCTTCCACCGGTAGTTTGGACTCTGCTCCCGACACCGGCAGGCCACTATTTTTTATAACGTAATTTATAGGTATGTGTATTGAGTGAGTTTAGAAATTATAAAAAAAAAACTTTAATTTGAGTCAATAGGGTAGGTAACAATTTTACTTTGAATTTGAATTTAAGAGAAAAAAAAATGTACGGTAACGTTGAAATGACAGGAGTAAAAGAGGTTCCATATTGTATTATATGTCTTCGATGTAGGGTTGCAGGAATCTATAGACGGCCATGTGGTCTTTCCGACTGTTCCTGGTCCTTGATTGCAGAGTATTGCTATTAATCAACCCATTGGACTCTGAATCCGTAACAACATCACTCGCAGTAGGTAACGTCATCAAAACCAATTTCAAATAATACCAGAAGACTCCATTCCTCAGCCTTTTCGTTTCTTTTTACAGTTTTTTGTATCCACGTCTATTAAGACACCCATTCCGTAACCCAAAACGACCATTACCCTAACTAATTATATGAATAATTTTAATTTGACAACGTTATTAAGTTTTTCTTTTATTTCTCAACCCGTGTCTGTGTCCCACAGTCGGGGAGACCGGCACAATCTATTTATCTAGTGCTGCCCTCTAGCTAGACCACCTGCTGAGATTTTAATTGGAAATTGGCCCTCTCTATTTGTAATGCTCACAGCCTCTGAGCACCACGGTGGGTGGTCACCCTCTGTTTCTTATTTCCCCTTTAATATGTGAGCACTGAGGACCGATTCTGTGTTCGTACCGTCATGTGTTATGTAAATCGTTCCTCATTTGTTTGAAGGATACGCCGGAATAATTATGGTTTTCCTCAGTACCGCATCCGTGGTGAATATTTCAAGGGATAAATGTAAAGGCATGATAAATTTCACGTTGGATGCAGGTAATGTGTTTAATGCTGTGTTATTATGCTTTATTACAGCGTAAAATACTGTGACTTTTTTTTTTTTAATAGAGTGGCTCCTTCGTGAATAATGAAACCTTTTTAAAGGAAATTACTTTTTTAGCCTCTATAAAGGCGCCGACCCGTAAAACCTGTATATTCTCACTTTATTAAAACAACAAGTTAATATTAAAATAATTTGCATATTATATTGAGTCTTATTTATTTAAAAATCCCTTGCTTTAATGAAAATCTCGGTTTGAAAATTATTTTTATCTATATGATTGTATCTTTTGCCCTTGGGCCATGTAGTTTTGTTCCTTTTTAGTTGTCTGTGGACTAACGTGATTACTGCTCATGCCCTCAGGGTTATAGGCATGGATATTCTCTTTACACAAATTGCAATTGCTCTTGCAATTTAATAAATGGTTCGTTTACAACCCTTCGTTTGAAGTGATTGAGTAATAAATATTGGTTATGGGGCAAAAATATCCCGGGAGGATACGGGTTGAGTGTGAGATTTGAGATTGTAGTTGTATTGGAGTGCGACTTTGCCTGCGCTTCTAGCCTTTTAATTTTGAATCTCTATAGAGTAGGCCGGACACGTCTCACGACTGCACCCGGGGAGATGGGCAAAGATTAGACATCCGAAGACGTCGAGGTACACCACGGGGATGGTGTTGTGCGAGTTGATAACGTTTGTATGGCCAACGGCAACATGGCCAGAGATCGCACAAGACAGGGTTTGAAAGGAAAAAGGGAAGGCCTTTGAAAAAATCAGCAACCATATGCATATTGCAAGCTAATTTGACCTCTATTTTCTAATTAAACTTGAAAACTGTAGCTGTCATGACCTGTTACAGTTCAATACGATCACACCGAAGCTTTATCTAACACAGTATTTAAAGATTTAAACTAATTAATTCCTAATTCCGGCCATTAACAGACAACGATATCCTGCACTATGTCCATTGCTGCATTTGTGTCAAATATATAAATGTCGATATTCTAACTAATACGTCAATGGTCACGAAACTCGTGTTTCTGAAGGGCCTCCGAGTCGAGTGTTAACCTTTCAAACATTATGTCATTATAATTTTTGGTTAGTCTTTATAAATAGTCATTTGTTTACGTTTTAAGTCAAAGATGATGTCATAGGCGTGGCATTTAGAAGGTGTGTGATAATTAACCGACTTCAAAAAAAGGAGGAGGTTCTCAATTTGGATGTTTTTTTTATTTTTTTTATTTATGTTCGGGCATAAAGAACTCCGTCATTTTAAGTTACAAACATAACATAAAGAGACCAGAGATAGCAGTCATGGTCCATTGATATCGTCCTCGACTTACGAGTTGTCATCCACTAACTGGGCCCGCGTGGTGGATTATGGCCCACTCCCTCTCATAGAGAGGAGGCCGGTTTCCCAGCAGTGGGAACATTATAGGCTGATTATGAAAAAGATTCCAAGTCTGTTTTCTATCTGTTTAATATCTTACCCATCTTGTTTTCGATAATGTCTCCGTATTTTTTTTTATTTTTATTAATAACATCACACCAGTATTTCTAAGAGGTAAGAAGGGGTGCAGACTGCAGCATTGAGTCCATATACTTTTTCAGATGGGAGGCAAGCCTAGTTTCGCAAAGCTTAGCTCTTAACAGGGTAAAAGTTTCATTTAAAATCAATTTCGATACCTAATCTATGTAAAATGTATGTAGGCTCAACAAAAATAAACTTAGTACAAGGATCCATGCCAATAAGATAGGTACCTAAAAACTATTCGACCTCTTTGGCCCGGCAATCATAAAGTACCTAGGTACAAAGAAACCGCTTCGATTCCCATGCACATAACAACAGCACAGCAAGGGTTATAGACCTACACTGAATAGGTTCGTAATGACAGGTTGGCGGCAGCCGACAAACCACATAGCAACTCGTTTACGTCACACTGACGATTCTTTTAGAAGATCTTGCAGAATGATGAAGAAAAAATGTTAAGTAGCTTGTTTGAAGATGAAAACATATTTGAGACGTTCATGGCTTCTGTAAAATGTCACAGCGGGGTAATGGCGTAACACGCTATCAGTATTAACGGCTTTTATTTTGACAGTTCAACAACATTCATTGCGTTATTTACGTTGTTGAACATGTGAAGCAATGGATAAGCAATATCCGTCAAAATGATTCAGATTGAGATCGATAGTGTGTTACGCAATTAGGGTGCTAGTTTCTACCAACGATAAAGTCTTCTTTCAAATCGAATCTGTATTTCACGCTGCAAAGAAAATTCGTGGTGGAATTTCTTTAGTGTCCCAGAGCAGGTACCTACCTAATCCCCTAAAGTACTATCACAAAAAATAATGCTTCCACTAATTCGTACTTAGTGAGTTTTTGAGGACGAAACTATTAAAAACAAAGCAAGGAACCGTGAATTCGAGTTGGAAGTGTTGATTGAAATAAGAAATCACCCTGAGAAAACGCACTGAATTCACCCTGTAAGCAGTCATCTTAATAAAAAAATCCCCTCCGGAGCAACTGGACAGATTCGCAACAGGACATATTCTCAGCTGGACAGATTAGCAACCGGACAGAGTAGTCGTTAAAAAATTAGTTTATAAACAAAACCAGCAACTGACGTAGGTAAATTTAAAAGTGTTTATTCAAGGAAAGTCTTAATAACACAAAGGCGTCGTGCCTTTGTATCATAGAATATCTAACTATATCATAGAATAAAACTTGTATTACAATCTCTACAAAAATTAAATAAATACACACAAGACAATGTTTCTAAGGCCCAGACTGTGTGCTTGCAGTCAAAACTATTCTCCTCCATAAAGAATAATAGAAGCTCGAGACGCAGCACCAAAATTGGCAAAGAAATATTCGCGATCAGGTGATGAAGACAAGGTGTAGCTTATTGATAATAATGATGTCGTTAACAAACAAATCCTGTTATATACGTGCGACAAGAAAAGCGAAGGTGTGAACTCAATCAAGGCTCGAGTATTCAAGGTTACTTCTGACATAACTTACTTACTATAGCTAATAAATTAAGTGCAGCCGCCAGTACATCAAGCTGCTACAATCTGTCAAATTTCAACTTTATCGCTAAAGCATTAAGGTTCAAGGATGATTGGGAAAATTTGACAGTTTCGGGTAGCTTGACCTGCTGGCGTATGTACAGTCGCCAAAGTAGATAAGTAACCAGGGTCGTCGGATATAGTTAAAGTTTAGTAAGAAACCGATGGATGTTTTCTAATGAAATTTAATTTTATAAATTAACTGATATTTTTCTATTAATTAAACTAAATTTCATTCGAAAACATCCATCGGTTTCTTACTAAACTTTAACTATATCCGATGGCCCTGGTTACTTATCTCCTTTGGTGACCGTACATACCGTTCAAATATAACAAAATGACGTAACTCTTAATTGTAATCTGTTAAACGCTAAAATGGATAATGATTTGCTATTCTACTGTGTTCAGTTAGCTGCGACGGATGACTACATACGGATAAAAAGTACTCTGTACTACACAGGTTCAGGTAGTTGGCGAAGTTACCATAGCAACAGCATATTAACAAGTTTCTAGTGAGTAGTGCTATTCTGTAAAAAAATCATCGTGAAAACTTATGTGAAGTGAGCTGTCAATAGTGTCACTCCCTAGCGTAAGTAGAATGACAGCACACTTCAAAGTCAAAGTCAAGATCATTTATTTCAAATAGGCACATAAAAGGCACTTAAGAAGGTCAAAATTAACAAAAAAAAATTTTATCGATTCTAGACACCCCGTCCAAAATGTAGTTTCGTATGAAGAAGTATGGGTAGGAAACTTCACAGTTCCTCTATAAAAGACTGCTTCAAGCTCATACCCCACCTAAGTTTTCACGGTGAGGTTTATAAAGAATATAATGGTAGGTATTTTTAGATATACTATGAGAAGGTAAGCAAGTAGTGACACCCTGATTCAGGAGAGGAGAGAGATATAAAGAACGCCTAAAAATGGCAGATTTTCAAGAAACATTGAAGAAACGTGGTCGTTTGGAGAGATAAGTGTACAGACGCCAGCACATCAAGCTACTACCATCTGTCAAATTTCTTCGATAGATTTTTAACTTTATCGCTAAAGCATTAGGTTCAAGGTTGATTGGGAAAATTTGACAGTTTCGGGTAGCTTGATGTGCTGGCATCTGTACACTACCTAATAAACTACAAAGTACTACAAATAAAAAAAATACTAGAAAATAGAGCTATCCACAAAACATTAGGAAGTTAAATCACGTTCAACGTTCGTATGCTGCATAAATATTCATAAAGGCGCCGAGTCATCGTCGGTCAGGAGTTGACTGATAAGGCGAGTACTATCTCCTGATACGAGCATGTACCTACTTGTGTAGTACTACTGTGGCACGTGGTAGTGGTGACTGAGGCCGACCGGCTCGCGTTTTCTTTCTTTTTCCTTATTTATTCAATCTAGAAGTATGAGCAGCTAATATTAACTTAGGCTTATAATTTAATTAGGTTCTATGCAAAAAAAAAATCTAATTTTCGTCTGTTTTTATTGAAAAAAATCTGTTACATACATTTCGACCTCGTAGGTATAAGTAAGTATCCATGTAAGAGTAAGGGATAGAGCAGAGCTGAACAGAGCTGAATAAGTGTGGTACTCCTACCCTAGCCTTTTTCCAACTATGTGAGGGTTGGTATGTTAATTTAAACACTACGTTCATCAGCCTATTACAGCACCCCAATTGCGTAACACACAATCAATCGGAGTCTGAATCATTTTGAAGCAAATTGCTAATCCATTGCTTCATAAGTTCGGAAAATTTGTCTGCTCAACACGTAATTATCGCAATGAATGTTGTTGAACTGTCCAATGAAACCGATTTCAATTAATCGTGTGTTACGCAATTAGGGCAGCAAGCACAGCATAAACAGCCTATAATGTGGTGGGACACAGGCCTTCTCTCTGAGAGAGGGACTGGACCATAACCCACCACGCGTGCCCCGTGCGGGTTGGTGGATGTCACATGTCTTCGAATTTTTGGTTCTAGGACATGCCGGTTTCCTTCACCGTTTTGAGAGGTGATGAAATAATTTACACAACTGGGTTCGAACTTACGACCTATACAGATCAGAAGTCGCGGCTGTTACCAATGGGCCACCACTGCTCTTGCAGCCCTCCCTGAGAGAGGGACTGGGCCATAATCCACCACGCGGGCCCAGTGCGGGTTGGTAGATGTTACATATATTCGAATTTCTGGTTCTACAATTTCCTCACGCTGAACATTAAGCATCACTTACTTGTCTGCCTTAATTAATTCCTTGCTTACCCTTTGTAACTCCAAGATCCAGAACTGAATAGATATTTCTCTCTAGGTGTCGTATGAATCGGAAGCGAAATAAAACCAATCATGAAACTTCCTACTAAATAAACGTGAAAGTTTGTATGGATGGATGGGTGGATCGATGTTCACGCAAAAACTACTGAACAGATTGGGATGAAAGGCACACAGATGTTATATAATCAGGATTAACATGTAGGATACTTTTTATCCCGATATTACCACGGGATCGAAACTTATGCGGGTGAAACCGCGGGGCGCAGCTAGTGTATAATAAAACAAAACAATTCAGCTCTAAAAGGGGAGCAGCACTAAAAGATAACTATTTCACAGATAACATAAAACCATCAGCTGTTAACCGAGGTTTAAATCTTGGTTAATCTGTAGTTTAAACTCTAGTATAATTGCGGAGCCTAATTAGTGTTTCCTGTATAAAACTGAGCCACCTGCCGTATGCTAATAGATACCTGGGTAGCTTGTTAACGAAGACAGGGACTTGGTACACGATTAAATAGTATGTACAGACAAGCTACTACAGTCTGTCAAATTGCTATAATAGATTTTCAACTTTATCGTTAAAGCATTAAGGTTCAAGGTTGATAGGGAAAATTTGACAGTTTCGGGTAGCTTGACCTGCAGGCGTCTGTACTTACATCAGCTGTGTTTTTGCCTAGATAGGTGGAGTTGTAAAGTTATAATTGGGGTGCAATAAATTATTTTTTAACAAGAGCAGATTACAGTGCTTACATTTTCGAACTGCCTTCTACGTACATTGTGTTGATGTCGACTCAGGCAGCGGCATGCATTGCATAGGCATATAAACAGTGCCTACCTCGAAAAATCACCATAAGCCTGTCAATTACATTTTAGTGTGTGCCCCATAATTAGGAAACCCACTAAATTATCATACATAACAAAAAACAAAATCTTCATACAAACTCGCGCGGCAGTAGGCAGTCGCCAGACGGCCTACTCGGCTCCCGTACTATTCGCACATTGTCATTGGGCTTTACTCGTTCAAGTTAATACGACGAAATTAAACTATTCTGAAAACCAATGCACGCCATTGACTCAGGCTGTGTCAAGCTACGCTATGAATTCCGATAATCCATCTGCTAAGCTTCTTCCCAACTATGCTGCTGGGTAACACGATACCCCTTGGTAAGACTGGTTGTCAGACTTTCGGGCTTCGAACTACCCGTATCGGCTGTATCGACTTTCAAAGATCTACAAAGAATAGCCAAGACCAACGGCTACCAGGACGGGGGGTCTTGGTAGTCGACTTTTCAGGCTGAATCAGACAATTTTTATGAACCGTCCACGAAGCGTTCAAAATGAACAATTTTAACCAAAAATAATGTCCTTGTAACGTCTTGTAAATATGCTTAATAAATATTTACAATATTAATAGTTGTAAATCTTTGGAGACCTGTATCTCGGTAAGTATTGAACCTACAGAGTTGGTTCACTTTAAAAACGAGATATCAATACCTATCAGGTATGCGGAGTTGTGCTAGCTAATTTAACCCTGTATCATATACATATCATACACCATACTTTTTTCCCTACAATCTAATGTAATTTCTTTGTTACTAAATTACTAGCAACGTCTGATACAGGGCCTTCGCTAGCATGCCCTGAGGGATGGTACAAATTATGTTTTGTTCTATCTTTTATGAAGACCCTTGTGGTTCCTGGGGACTCGTTACCATAGACAATTTCATCTACAATCTTCTTGCATGAGCTCTAGAGTTTTTTTTTTTGTATTTCACGATGTTTTGCGTAACCCCAGTATTTATTCTGGTCTGAAAATAAAAATCAATAAAGAATGTTTCAAAAATATTCATGGCTATTAGATCGAACATTTTCTTCATAAAATATTTATTGGTTACTCGTGTTACGTGGTAAATTGTTCAGCTGCATCAGGTTAGACTGAAAACCGACCTTAGTATAGATGGGAAAAGGCTGGGCAGATGATGACCTAAAAATGATGAAAACTTACGATCGAAATCAACATGATCCAAGATACAGTTGAGGGATCAAAGGTACTCGTTATCAAACTTGTTGGCCGTGGGACACCCTCGCCACGTTTCTCTTTCACAGCGGGATCCTGGCTTATAGTACGAGTAGACTGTTCTCGGTGCCATGTTGCAGTCGCTCCGGTTTAGAGGCGATAGGTAGTCTGATAAAGAATTAAACATACGTAAGCGAAAGATGAGCTTCAACAAAATCATGTTTCGCATATTGAGAGGTTGAGTCTTACGGCCACTATACCCTGTCCATTAGGTAAACCGTTTTTTGACAGATGTAATTGTGGTTGATGTGTTGATACACGTACGGTATTATAATGTCTGTAAGAAGCCGTAAATAAAATAATTGAATAAGTTAAGGCAGTTAAATATTTATTTATTATGCATTTTAAAGTTAACTTTTACGTAATCTGGAATATGCGTTCTAAGACAGCTGTCAAAAAACGGTTAACCTAATGAGCAGGGTATATGTCTATAATTAATGAGTTGACATCCTCTTGTCTACAATAGCAAAAATACACCATGTACTTGTTTACAATATGACATGTCATGTAACTTAACTACAGGACATTTATCACAAGTTAGCATTTACACGATAATTCGCAAAACACTTCAAGTTCGTCCACCTCTGTCAATGTTTTGCTAATAATGAATAGGTACGGTCAACAGTAGAGTCAATAGAGGCAAGTATACAAGCAGAGAACAGGCGAAAACTACAGAAATGAAGTACAAAGAAGTGAATAGAAGTGAAGAGTGAGTGAGATTGTGTGGAGTGAGTGAGTGTGTGAGTGAGTGGTGAGTGAGTGAGTGATGACTGATTATATAAATATATGGAAGAGGAAACGTCCAACTAACCATATAATTTGGAATAAAGGCAGGAAGATGATCAATATATAACTTAGTATGTGTGCTGAGCAGTGGGTGGGGCTTGTGGCTAAGTAATAACAGCCGCACGGTTCGATCGATCAGGTTAAGTTACGCTTGCCGCGGTTGGTCCGTGGATGGATGACCATCTTTACATACCAAGACACCGCCGTGACTCGGAGCTGTCATTCGTGTATCTTTGACAGTCGTTACGGAAGTCGTCGTCAGAAGCCCAAAAGTCTGACAACCGCTCTTACCAAGGGGTATCGTATCACCTAGTAACTGGGCTGTGGAGGTCAGATAGGCAGTTGCTCCATGTAAAATACTGGTATTCAGCTACATCCGGTTAGACTGGAAGCCGACCCCAACATAGTTGGGAAAAGGCTCGGCAGATGAGATGTGTGATGAGCAGTCAAGACAACGCTTTTTTGAGTGCAACTTTAAAAAGTACAGTACCTAACAGACTAGTGGAGAGATGTAAACCAAACATTTTTGTTGACTGTACTCATAACAAGAGTACCTCTAACGAGACAAAACCTTGGAATCGTAAGTACCTAGTTAAAGCAAATGTTTGAACTCACTGAAGTACAAAAATACAGCATTAGTATACTGAAGAAGACCTTTTATTTAAACTTTAGTTTCAGTAAAATAAGGTTCAAATTCCCTTGGCAAGAGATTCTTTAAAAAGTTAGCTCGAGTCTGAAGTATTATAGGTACTCGTACGTTTAAAGGAACAGGGTTACATAAAGAGATCAATGTACTGTAAAAAGGTGTTTTTCATATTCTAATTAATGTATTTTTATTGTAATGAGATTTCGTCACACACGTTTGAGGCAACTGGCATGGATTTGGAATAAGATTAACATTCATTAGGTGTTAAATGAAGCCGCTTTGATGGTCAACGTTAAAACTTAACTTATGGAAATACTTGCTAACAACTTGATAGTAAGCGGTTCTAATGAGTGAAGATTTGAAGAGTGTCATTTGAAGCAATATTACCTAATAAAATGGTGATCTATTACTTAGATTTTTTAAATTGGTAGACAATTTTTTTTGGCAAACCCAAACCAATTTTTGGTAACTTCTTACAAACCATAAAATAATTAATTACTTACCTACTTAAAAATAAGTTGAGTAGTCAAAAATAAAAAACAACCAAGTTTTGTATTTAAATATGATACGTTATTGTTATAAATTTTACCAACGTACGCTGATAAGTAATACAGATATTTTTGTTGGAAGATCATTTTAAGAGGTTAGTTTACCATTTTTTAGTATCGAGAAAAGTTTTGTAAAACGTGTTTTGAATACAACAGGGTTCAGAAATATGTTCAAGATTAACACGACATCGCGGCAGGCCCAGACGAGATGGCGGATTGAGCTGGATAAAAAATGGTCTTTGGCAGCCCTGGACAGACAGAGGTGGAAAGAGATTAGGGACGCCTTTGCCCAGCAGTGGGACATTAACGGCTAAAAAAAAAGAGTCAGTCAGAAAGATGAAGCTAGCTGCCCATTCTAAAGCATAGTAGGTATTTATGGAGAAGATCGGGCAAGAAAGTCCACGGACACACTTTGAAATGCTGCGCCACAACACCCTGTCCTCCGCCTTCCGCATCCAGTCTGTCCCAGCCATCTTCTTTAGGTCGTCCGGCGTCCGTCGCCGTACGCTTGCCGATACGCGGTCTCCACTCCAAAGTAAAAGTAAGTAACTGTGTAATAACGATTTTCTATCAGAAGATAAAATATTAGTTTGGTCCTGTCAAATTAGGATACTCCTTATACAGTTTAGACGTGTTTGAAAACATGGCTACTAAAAATACGTCAATTTACGTCAGGCGCTGACTAATTTAGGACTAGGTAAACTAATATTTTATCTTCTGACCTTTTCTTAATGAGATAGAAAGAAAAAGATGCACTGAACTTAAATTTAGTTTAGTTAGTGAACAAGAGAATCGGCGCCAATTACTTATGTAAGGCTCTTTCTACCAACATTTAATACTTCAGCTGTGGAAATATGGGTCCTTATTGCACATAGTATCATGTTACATATTTTCTATTGTATAATATAGGAACCTGATGTTATCAGCGGCTCTTATCACAGCACGCGAGTCGTAATGATCAACAGAGTAAGACGAATTGCTTAAAAACCTGTCGTTTGTTTCCTCACCAACTTATCTTTGGGTTCATCGTATGAGAAGAGTTGGTAAACGGTACCTACGTGATTATGTTGTAAAGGTATAAAATATAATTGGAAGCAGGAATCTGTGTCTATTATCTTAATTACGAAAGAAAATGAATGTAAATTAATAAACGGGCATACTAACGAATGCAAAACGGGATACAGCGGTGTAACTGCGTAACACAATGGCATTCATTTTGACAGTTCAACAACATTCATTGCGTTATTTACGTTGTTGAGCAGATAAATTTTTTGATCGTATGAAGCAATGGATTAGCAATATCCTTCAAAATGATTCAGACTGAGATTGATAGTGTGTTACGCAATTATGATGCTGGACGTAGGGTAGAAGACTGCCAGGCTTAAATGGGAACTGGCGGGTCTTATTCAGTCGCATGCATGACCGCTGAGCAAAAGTATCTACACAATAGGTGCCTGTAAATGGACGGCGTCGCCGAAGCCAGGCCAGAAAGAGATGGCAGTTCGGTCGGAGCCATAGTCAATATTCTAGGAGTGTAGGAGTGTAGGATCGGGACCGACCAAACCAAATAGTAACTTCGTAGCCGGAAACGGCCGATCATTCGGCCGATACTACTTCGGAGTAGCCCCCATGGACGCGTACCGCGAGTGCGGTGGTTCCATGTGCAGATGGTGACCATCGAGGTGGTTTTAGTGAGGTAAAAAGACTCCCTGGTCTTATCTCCAAAGACCGGGCGCCTTTGAAGGTTCCCCCGAAACCAAAAAAACAAGGAGGTATATACATAGATACTAAAGATACCAATAGGGTGTCGCCTATGTCTACCAATGCACGTCATACATATATACATATATTTGACTTTTAAGAACAGATAAATAAAATTCACATCGCACAAAATATCTATGATTCTACTATGTTAAATGATTTATAGACAACAACAGGTTGCTTTAATCCGGCTGTCACGATAATTTATTAAATTGACACAGTGACAACAATAAATACTTATGCAATAACTTGAATCGTGTACAGCATTGCAAGACCTATAGTAAAACCTATAAAAAATCAGATTTTAACAGACATATATCCAAAACTAGTACTCACGACGACATATCAAGCTATACATTTAATATATAAACTAACTTCTCATTGTACGAAAAGCCTATACAATGCGAGGTCAGCTAAAACTGCAAATTTATAACTTGATGCTAGTAGAATTTAGCGTGTGTACAGACGGCAGACGCCAGCACATTAAGCTACCCGAAACTGCCAAATTCTCCCAATTGACCTTGAACCTAATGCCATAGCGATAAAGTTGAAAATCTATTAAAGAAATTTGACAGATTGTAGTAGCTTGATGTGCTGGCGTCTATACTAACAAAGCTTTTTATAATGGGCAGGCTACTGTTTGGCTACTACTTCAGCTGGTGGTAATCGATGATGCGATCGCCGATTGAGTACCTACTCTAGCCAAGAGGGAATATATTTATTCATTGAAGGCTAAAGTTATATCTATCTATGCAGGGCTTGTATGGAGGCTGAGGAAACCGTAGCGCATATGCTCTTTGAATACACAGGCGTCACCCAGATTAGGAGAGAAACCCTCGGTGCACCCAGATGTTACACAGATGTTCTTAACAGACCAGGAGATGTAATCAACTTTTGGGAGAGGTGGGCTAGTTAGAATAACCAACGACGGCCGCCATGGCCCATGGCCTACGCACACTGGTCCACCTGAAGAACTAAGTGTGGAAACCAGACCCTCAAACATAGAACATAGATAGGTATCTATAATAAAACACAGACATTGGCACGGAGTTCCAATAATACTTAGCGTCACTCACAAATTCACAGTAGACGTGTTACCAAAATATTTTGTTAGAAATTCCATCATAGTCATATCGGTGTCGCAATGCCGTTCGTTTGTCGACCGATTTCGGATTCATTGTTTTAAATATTGAGCTGTCATTTAGTCAAACAAGGTCTAAATCCTTAAAAACTCTTTGCATAACGTGTCAAAATTATGCTAAATGTATGCGGGTTTGCACAATACGTCATGCGCACGCGGCTGTCGCGGCGTTCTCTTTTCAAACAATGGAATTAACGCTCGCATAGTTTTTGTCACAGTGAAACGGAGCGAGAAATTTTCTTTAAAAAAAAGTATGTATGTGTTCTCGTGTGTATATCTGTGGTTAATACTAATTAGTCGTTCGTCTTGTGTTAGATTTCATCTGAGTTACATTGTTACATTTGCCTTTCCGCAATTTTTTACTGTCTCTGTTCTTTGTATGTGGGTTTCATCTTCTGGGCCAAATCTAAAAACGGTCGCCACATATTTTTGGATTCTAAGTAAAAAAACTCGCGATTTAATATCGTGACGTTCACTTGTGGAAGCAGTACTCAGATCCATTACAAGCTATTTCTCCTGGTTTTTCATAGCTTCGCCGATTCGAACGCTTTGAAACCATTTTAACGTAGGACACAGGGTAGAATGAAAAGCTGTAGGAGAGACCTGTCCCCAACAGTCGGGCCATAAAGGTTACGATAAAAACCCAACAAATTCACCAACCATAACATTAATAAAAACCCCTAATTCATTACCAAAACTATAACGTTCCCATACCCAAATATCTCCACATAAACGGAAACGAAATTGTAATAAATCTCTCTTTCACCAGTTAACAACATTTAATTTGTATATTTATAGTCAGCAGCAGGGCCAGCAGGGTATGTTACCCCGCTAACCATGGCTACTTCCTGGTCACTGGTTACTGATGAGCAACCGACCGTGGCAACAACTCAAGTGGAACTGAGATCTACTTGGAACTACTGTTGATTGTTTTAAGTTTCTAAACGATATTTTTTTGTCGTAACTGTAACGTACTTTTACTATCGGATTCTCAAGGCTTTGTGCGCGACCGATTCTGAAGAGGTATCTTTTTTGGCAATTCTAGAGGGAATTAATACAGGCGAGTCAGCGTCTGTATTAGAGAGACTAAATAAAACTAAAAATGTTTCTGTCAGGGTCATGCTTTCCATCAATCTATTGGTCAGCAGTGGCTTCTTTTTGTCAGTAGTGGTTTCTAGGAGTCTGCACGAGCTGTTGCGAGCTAAAACGCGAGATATGGAGACATAAGTAATTGCACTTATCCGTAGTAATATAGCGGGGCTGTTTGCCCATGGCAAGCATGGACTCACCCCTCGTGGAGTGGATAAATTTACTTTGTTTTAATTTTTTTTAGCAGATGTGTGAAAGATTATATGGCTAGAAGGGGGGTGACTATCGAGATGATGACTAATAGAGAAGTATGGAAGAAAAAGGCATGTTGCGCCGACCCCAAATAAATTGGGATAAGGGCAGGGGAATCGCTGGTCCTGGCGCAAGGGAGGTCGTATCAGGCGGCGGCCGACGCGATGACACGCGGGGCTGCGATAGTCGTGGATAGGATCCGGCGGTTGGGTCTCGAGGTGGCATTGCACAAGTCCGAGGCCATGTCCTTTCATGGGCCCCGGTACGGGCCACCTTCGGGATCCCAACTGATGGTAGGAGGGGTTCACATCGGCGTCGAGGCAACGATGAGATACCTGGGTCTCGTCCTCGACTGCCGGTGGAACTTCGTCGAGCATTTCCGACGTTTGGCCCCCAAACTGGAACGGGCCGGGGCCGCCTTAAAGCGGCTCCTGCCCAACCTGAGGGGGCCAAACGCCTCCTGCCGGAGGCTTTACGCGGGGATCGTGCGGTCCATGGCCCTATATGGGGCCCCGGTGTGGGCGCGTTCACTGCGGCTTCGAGCCGCACACTACCTGAACGCGCCCCAGAAGGTGGTAGCCGTAAGGCTGATCCGGGGCTACCGCACGATCTCGCGCGAGGCAGCAAGCCTCCTTGCCGGACTGCCGCCATGGGATCTGGAGGCGATAGTGCTCGCGCGCCTGCATGATTGGCGCGCGGAGGCACTAAGCCGGGGGGAAACTCTGCACCCGCGGCAAATCGCTGCGGAGCGGACGGACCTCCGGCGCGATCTCATGGCGGAATGGAAGGCGCGACTATCGCAACCCAGCGCAGGGCACGCCGCGATAGCGGCGATAAGACCCCTCTTTGAGGAGTGGCTAGAGAGGCGTCACGGCGCTCTCACGTACCGCCTGACGCAGGTCCTCTCCGGACACGGATGTTTCGGGAGGTTCCTGCACATCATCAGGCGGGAGGAGACGCCCGGGTGTCACCACTGCCAGGATCGCCCAGAGGACACGGTGGAGCATACGGTGGAGGTCTGCCCTGCTTGGGCGGAGCCCCGCCGTGTCCTCGTAGAGGCGATCGGCAACGGCGGCGACCTCTCGCGTCCGGCCCTGGTGCAAGCCATGGTCCGGGGCGAGAGGGAGTGGGAGGCAGTCACCTCCTTCTGCGAAGCAGTCATGCTAGCGAAGGAGGTGGCGGGGAGGCTGAGGGAGAGAACCTCACGCCTCAGCCGCCGCGGGAGACGCTCCGGGCGTCGGGAGCCGCGTGACGACTCCCGGCCACCGTAGGCGCGGGCCTGCGGGCGGTGAGTAATGGGTAGCTCACCGTCCGATCAGGACCAGGCCCGTGCCGGACGGCGCGTTGTGTTCCACGCGCGCCTCAAAGAGATGTCAGCAGAGGACGGGGCCCCACAGGGCCGAAGCCTGCCGGGGCGGCGGGATTTTCCGAAAGGTTAACCGCTGCCCTGGAACAGAAAGGGCTAAGGACGGAACACGGGTGGGTTTTAGTCAGTAAAAGTCTGACACTCCCTTCCGCTCCACCCAGAGCGGGAGGGGTCATTTGATGATTTCCCATCCACAAAAAAAAAAAAAAAAAAAAAAAAAGGGCAGGGGAATGGTGATGATTTTTTTTAGCAGATCCATCATCAGAATGAGATTTTATTATAATCACCAATATGAAGTATCAAGGTTCGTAATAAATATTCTAGATCCAGGAAATTTTGTAGAGACCGAGAGTCTGCAAAATATTTGAATAGATGTTTGTTTATAATTTAAGGTAATAACGCTGGCTCTGCTAATTTGTTGCTGTTTAGTCGATAAGTGAGCTAATTGAGCTAATATGGAATGACTTTGAAGGTAGACCTTCGTTCAAAGACTATTAAAACTATTTTTCGTCGCTAATGACCAATACGCGATAGTTTTTTTGCGGCGATATCAGAGGGGCAATTCTCGTAATTTTAATACCGTTCACAGTCTGATCTCAGTCTCAATCTGTCAAAAAATACTTCTAATTTCCCTACATTTTGACAAGTTTTTGACATTTGTTTGTCGCTGAGATGAGACTGCGACTAGATTTTATACGTTTTAAATTACGAGAATTGGCCTTCTGACCATTTCGTCCCCTTGACGAAATTTACCTGGCTAATCTAATCTTTACATCCTACTTAATATTATAAATGCGAAAGTTTGTATGGATAGATGGATGTTTGTTACTCTTTCACGCAAAAATTACTGTACGGGTTAGGATGAAATTTGGCACACAGATAGTTTATAACCAGGATTACCATATAGAATACTTTTTATCCCGATATTCCCACGGTATCGAAACTTATGCGGGTGAAACCGCGGGGCGCAACTTGAATTATTATAAATTAAAGTCTGTCTCTGTGACCGCGCTGTTCTTATAAACAACGCAGCGGATTTTGATGCGGATTTTACCATCATTTAGAGAATTTATTCCGCAATATGTGTGTAATATATTAATATTAAACTTACATTTATATAATAAAGAAATCTCGGTGTTTTTTCAAGTTGTTAAAACTGTGCGAAACGGGCGATTCGCTAGTTTTTTTATAAGACAATACAAAAATACAGTTTTAGGAAATTAAAATTAGAATATTTGGTATTTTGGATAGATAAACTTTTAGATTTTTTAATGAATAAACTGTGAAGATTTTTATTTTCCACAAAAAATGCTTACCTTCTTAATTGTTTTAATAATTCGCATTAATTACCTATTTTAATATTATTAACATTAAAAAGCAATTTATGAAACAAGAATGATAAGAATTTTAATAATACGGCAGAAACTATTGTGTTTTAAATCATGAATAAATGTCTCAGAGATTATTCGCATATTCTAAAATAAGATTTTGAATAATTTATGCCAAATTGAGAACAATATTATGATTTCTAATGAACGACGAATACGTAAAATCGTGTTTACTGAATAAATTAAACAAATAATTATGTTATTTTGTTATGCTTATAAAGATACAGAAACACGCGATACCTACGTGAGATAATAAAATATTATTATTTATTTTATTATCTATTAAAAAAACACAAGCAATGAAAAAAATACCAAAAAGATATTCCGATACCGGGAATCGAACCCGAGCCTCCTGGGTGAGAGCCAGGTATCCTAGCCACTAGACCATATCGGATATTGTGAGGGGTGTCGAAATTAGAGTATACCTCCGAAGTCAATGTTTCATTTTTGCAGAATCTGTTATCTTTTTTTAATTATTGTATATTTTTAGCATCTTCTTTTATCTTTTACCAAGTCGTTAAGAAGATTTCTTCATCTTATATTCATATTATTCCGTTAGAAAAAACTTTCAAACACTGTCTCTTTAGGAGTCAGCAGAATACTAGCTAACTTTTACATCTCTTGAATGAGTTAGCAATTGCAACATATTTTTAACACCATCAGTTAATTTGACATGTTTGTTTATATTACGATGATTTATAGTTAGTTAAATGTGTTCCAGTTAATTTTAAGTGACCTGTTACGTTTCCTAGTGACTACTGACCCAAATGAGTTGTCACTATTAACGGATTTAGACTGTTTGACCGTGTGCAGCGTGCGGAGCTAGGGCGACAATAATTCAGACATAAAAAGTGATATTTTTCAAGAGACTTGATAGTCATGGTGGTATCCTATTCTTCATACGTAATTGTATACAACGTTACCACGTTGTATACTTACGTATGACGATCGATCGTAAAGCCTGATTAGTAACATAACATCACGCCTGTTTTCGCCGAAGGGTTAGGCAGAAGTGTACCTCTATAGTAGGTATACTTACGTAATAGTGGGCGTGCCTATTGAAATCATCCGGGCACAAATCCAGATTCCGGGATTCCAGATTTCAATTTCTCGGTAGCATACCGAGAAATTCCCGATGTAATCCCAATAACACCGACCTGGGAATCAAACCCAGGACCTCATACTTTGCAATACCACTCGGAGTCGTGATCAGTAAGTGATTAGTTATTTGGCTAAAAAGTCAGTCAGCTGCGGCTAGCTGCTGCTGTGTGATTGACTAAAATAACAACGACGAATCAGATCAGCTGACATAGGGAATACGATTGCTGGCTTCCCAAAACCGGGAACGATATCCATATAATCGTTCCCGGTAAGTACCACGACCACGGCCACGACCGACGTCAGAGGCACCCCGAGGTTCGGTTTGGTTAGGTTCTTTTAAGCCCTGCAGACAGAAATAGGGGCCCCGCGAAGCGGGGCTCCGTCGACTAAGTCATAATAATATGCTTTTCGCACAAGCGTGCATTCGAACTATCGTGAGTCGCAGTACAGTTTTGTCGCACAGTCGCACTAGTGTTATTCGCACATCCATTTGTCGATCTCACGTAGTACACTCAGTGTTTCAAATCTCTGAAAATGGAAGTCGTATACTGTCCCACTACTGCCACAACTTATGGTGACCACAACCATGATCTAAGAGTTATTATTCACCTGAACCAGTGCGTGGGATGTGCCACCAATCTAATGCCCTATTACACGTGCACTATTTTGGGTTTCGCGCATTTGATTTTATGCACAGAAGTCGTAATTTATTTCCATGTTCTTGGAATACTTGTGTGTGAAGTATTTGAATGTCATTTGTCACACGTGATGACGTGAATGAATAGCATCCTAATGTGTAATTGGGTGCATTGAAATAGCCTCTAAGAGTAGCGGATTCCTGTCCAAATTATCCTGTCCAGATTATTTTTTCTTGTTTTTTTTATTTTTAACCCCCGACGCAAAAACGACGGGGTGTTATAAGTTTGACGTGTCTGTGAGGGTGTGGGGGTGTGTGTGTGTGTGTATGTCTGTCTGTGGCATCGTAGCTCCCGAACGGATGAACCGATTTTAATTTTGTTTTTTTTTTCTTTGAAAGGTGAATTTGTCGGGAGTGTTCTTTATTGTTATTTTTTTGCTAATCCATTACCTACTTCATACTTATGCTCGAACAACGATTACGATTAATAAAGTAAATAAGCCCTTGCTACTGTTCGTGTGTTACGCAATTACCCCGCTGTGCACCCCGCACCCCAATAATTGCGGAATACAGTTTCTGTCACAGTCCGAAGGATTTTTCGAACGATATTATTAATCCATTTTGATATGTTTGAAAAATTTGTCTGTCGATAGTAATTTAGTTTAAAACATTTTGGCATTGCTATGAATACTTCGGAATATATTATAGTACGGAATATACTATACGGAATATATTACTTTGGAAATAATAGAGCAAGACATGCTATATGATTCTCTGTTTCATAATGTGAGCTCTAATCTGACCTTGCCATTGAATCTCAGATTTCAGAGTTTATGAAGGCAATTAGTCCTCATGGGATAAATGTTATCGTCATGGTCATAAAGCGACTCTTTGATTTCTTGACTGCCTCGACTGAACTGACTGAAGACTGATTTGGAATTATGCCTGGCCAAAAATCCCTTTAATGATTATAGTCGAGAGTCGGTAGGTATAGGTGAGATGTAACTTGTAAGTAGGTACTACAGTGCAACCTATAACAAATCGGAAGGGAACAAGTAAATATTCGCTAAATCAAGTAATTCGTTAAACTGAGGTTTGTGGTTAGGTTGGGTTGGTCTAAAATTTGTTACAAATAGGTAGATAAAAACGTGTCGAAACCTGTTGCGACTGAATCACATACTATTGGGAACTGTTTTTTACATTACTATGATTGGGAACGTTATAAGGTTTTGGGTTGACAAAATTCGTTCCTAATTAGAGGTTTACACTTTTTTTTGACAGTTGAAAATTCGTTATATCGCAAAAAATCTTCGCAATGTAAAGGTATATTTTACATTGACACCTATGGACAATTCAAGGGAATACGAAGAATTCGTTAAATCGAGGAAGTCGTTATATTGAGGTACGTTATATTAAGGTTGCACTGTACTAATTAATAAATGACACTATTTATCCTACCTACCCCTTCGGGGAATACAAGTGTGTTGATTTGATAGGAACTGTACTCTTTTTAAACTCGTCATTGTTATTGTAAGCCCTTCACTCGTGTTTTTATCTCCCGATATTATGACGCGACACGACGTCACCATTTTAAATTCCCATGTTGTTCTCAAGTGGGTCCATTACATGCAAATCATCGGCTCATCACGCGTTGACCTTATTGTCTTCAATTCAGTGAATTGGTTCGCCCACGTGCCTAAACGGTGTACGTCGCAGAATATTGACCTGAGTGGACTGCTCTCTCCTTTTACGTACCTACCGATGTTAGTAGATTTTGGAGACTTCCAGGATTATTTTGGGTTTATTGGCTTCATTTATTTACAGAGGTTTAATTCGCTTATTAAATCAGCGTAACAAGGGCTATGCTGGCTGAGGCTGAACTCTTCCTCTCTCCGAGTTACCTGTGCCCGACAGGGTCCACAATAGAATTGAATTTTCTTTATTCAAGTTACAAAGACTCAACAAGATTGTTAGTAAAACTTACGACTATGTAACACAAACACTAAACAAAAACAAGGAAACAATGATCATATCATGTCTTTGTAAAACCTACTTAAAAGTTCATATCGTGGAAAACAATAAATATATTGAGTACTTATCTTAAAATAAGTACCGTTTTGTTACATTTCATGATTGATCCTTGTCAAACCATTAAATTGTGATCATTGTAGGTAATTTTTGTCTGGAAATCTTGGCCTAAAGCCTAAAGTAGGCTATAAATGAGATCATAGTAGGCCTTAAGCTAAAATCTAAGACTTTGCCTAGCAACAACAACAACGCTAGAAAAATTGGCAAAAACTAGGTTAAATAAAAAGCAAATGTTAATATAATACGCACATAGGCATATTTATTTTCAATATTTCCTCACGTACGGTCCATTTGATACAAACCTGCGTTGTTGCAACTCAATAACAGAGTCAGCATTTCAGCAACACTGTCACTTTGTGTCAGGGTGTGCACTTACTGGTTCCAAACATTGAATTAATTTAAAAGTTTGTACAGGGATGCACAGGCATCGATGTACAACCTGTTACCATGGATCCAGTACCTACATGATTCTAAACCTCAAAAAATAAAATTAACCTGCAACCTAATTGCGTCACACACAATCAATCTCAATCTGAATCATTTTGAAGGATATTGCTAATCCATTGCTTCATATGTTCAAAAAATGTGTCATGACGTGTCTGCTTAACAACGAAAATAACGCAATGAATGTTGTTGAACTGTCAAAATGAAACCGATTCCGATTGATCGTGTGTTCAGTGTTACGCAATTAGGGGGGAAATTCAGTAGATTTTGATTGCGAAGGTATTGCACTGTTTTAGAAAACAGCAAATATATTTTTTGTAAGCCGACGAAAAATTTCTACGAAAAATTTATCTTAGAATTTTTTCGTCGGCTATAAAAAAACCCTGAGTGTGACGGTTCAGTTTCGTTCACTGCGCTTAAAGAAGTTTTTAGTTCAAAAAACATCGGTGGAGCTGTAATACTCGTAGGTAATCATATGGTACACACATTTTTCTAACATACCTAATGTTATAATGCAATGTATTAGCAACATCCATCAAACCGATTCAGCACCCTAATTGTGTAGCTTACTATCAATCTCAATAAGAATAATTTTGAAGAATATTGCTAATCCATTGCTTCAAATATTCGAAAAATTTGTTTGCTCAGCAACGAAAATAACGCAATGAATGTTGTTGAACTGTCAAAATGAAAACTATTGCTATTGATAGTGTGTTACGCAATTAGGGTGCAGGTGCCACAATACATATTAGCTAGTCATTTTGCGTAGCGTTCATTTCAAATTAACCTTATAACACCAATGTATTTCGTGTACTTATAAAATATCACTAAATTGCATTCTGTGATGCCAGGAAGGCAATGTAATCGAAGTGAGTGCCTTCGGATTCTGCTTGATATTTGGAAATATCAATCTTGGACGCGTTTGTCGGAGTTAAGACTTTAGCTTTGTGTGTTTACAGTTGAAAGTTGCTTGGGAAGATTATATTTCGGATCGAACTCCTGCGATATTAGTTTATGTACCTATTGGTGAATCGAATGTGAAGTTATAAACTACTTACGATAATATTCAAATTATAATACTTATCAAAAAGCCTATATAAGTTAGTCATAGAGTTTTATTCGGATAAACCGTAAAAATCGAATCTTCCTTGAAATATTATAATACGGTCTAGTAACGCTCCGCATTCGTTGCAATGCCTTTTTAATTTTTTTCTTAGTAAACTCCGGAGCGCACATAACAACTTACCAAAGTATCATCACAATCGGGCGAGCCATTTTCGAGTTTTGGCGAGACCAACGCACTACAATTGATTTTGTAGAAATTAATTAAATAAATGAAAATAAATAGAGATCTATCTGCATGCCATGACACATTCAAATATTAAATACTAGCTGCGTCCCGCGGTTTCACCCGCATAAGTTTCGATCCCGTGAGAATATCGGGATAAAAAGTATCCCATATGTTAATCCTGGTTATAAACCGTCTGTGTGCCAAATTTCATCCAAATCCGTTCAGTAGTTCAGCTTTTGCGTGAAAGAGTAACAAACATCCATCCATCCATGCATCCATACAAACTTTCGCGTATATAATATTATTATGTAGGAAGAATTAGTATCAAATGAGTGAGCACCCTAACAAATATAATATGCCTTCTCAAGCCTACCAGCATATCAAATGATCGCTTACCGCTTCACTTATTATAAGTCCGTATTTAGCTATTTATGTAGGTACTGCTGCGTAAATAATGTCAGCATATATTATTTTATATAAACATGGCGCTACAGTAATTGTTACAAGAGGTTTACTGTTTCCGTTGTTGTCAGGGAAATTGAAATACTGGCCCAACTATCTAATCAGAGGGGTAATTCTCGTAATTTTAAGAACGTTCACAGTCTGGGGGTCAATTTCTCGTAATTTTAAGAACGTTCACCGTCTGATCTCAGTCTCAATCTGTCAAAAATTCCTCTACTTTCCCTACATTTTGACAAGTTTTTGACATTTTTTTGTCGCCGAGATGAGACTGCGACTAGATTTTGAACGTTTCAAATTACGAGAATAAATAATTGGCCTTCTGATTTAATCTATACTGATAATAAAGCTTTCAGTATAAACGAATGCAGTTGAAGATATAAAAAGATAAGTACCTACCTAGACTGTTACCCTAATTCCGTAACACACTATCAATCTCAATCTGGATCATTTTAAAGGAGCTAATCCATTGCTTCATATGTTTGAAAAATTTGTCTGCTCAACAACGTAAATAACGCAATTAATGTTGTTGAACTGTCAACTGTCTGAATCAAGCCTTTGTGATCCAACCTAAGTTATTTTAACGTCAGACGAGGAATTTATAATCCCTATCGAATTCGATATAAAAGAGTATACCCAACATACAAATTCTCATGAAGAGTTTCTCAAATGGTATCAAATGTTTGATAGTTACGAAGTAACAACCGTGTTATTACAGTTTATTCAAATAATACAGTAGTATAATCGTTAAAATGACTATTAGCTTGGAGAATTGAATTGGGCCATATTTTACGGGCCCAATTAATTTAACAATATCGATTTTGAACTTTAACAAAGTGGAATAAGGTTCATAATAGTTTCCGGGCCTAATTAATTGTACAACATTGATTTTGAACTTAAAGCAAGTGTAATAAGGTTCATACTGGTTTGTCGTGTTATAATTTTTACGATTTATGAAAGGTTGTGTAAAAGCGTATAAGATTTTATGGAATTCTTTGATCTTTGTGTTACAAATGTTATAATCTTATTAGTAAAATGAGTAGGTATTAATTAAATTTTATTACTACATAAAATGTTGATTTTATCTAAAATAAATATTTATAAAATTCAAATGAAGGTTTTTAAAAATCAATAGTAAATAATAAAAAAAGCAAAAAGATATTGCATCGACCGGGAATCGAACCCGGGCCGCCCGCGTGGCAGGCGAGCATTCTACCACTGAACCATCGATGCTCATACCGTATGGTGTAAAATTGAGAACAACAATCTTTCGGACGTACAAGATATTGCATGTGTGAAAAAAAATGAGTTATGTTATCTATTAATACTTTTCGCAGCTAATAATAACATTCTAATCTCATTTTTCTCATTCGCATTTGCGTTTGTACTGTTATAAATTTGTATTACTGTGAACTTTACTGTTATCAATGTTATCAAGTAATGTAATGTTTGCATGGAATGAAAGGCTTCTTTCTGGGAATAAATTAACGGTGTGTGTCGTTCGTAATATTTATTGTACAAGACGCCAGCACATCAAGGTACTACAATCTGTCAAATTTCTTTAATAGATTTTCAACTTTATCAATAAAGTATTAAGGTTCAAGGTTGATTGGGAAAATTTGACAGTTTCGGGTAGATTGATGTGCTGGCGTCTGAACAAAAATTTTACGATTTTTATACATTTTCCAATTTTTTTTGTAATTTTTTGATCCTCTAGCGGGATTAGCTGTGTCCGTGTTATCAGCAAGGGTCCTGTCAGAATACCAGCCCTTTTGGGCTTTCTACAGGTCATTTTTAATATTGGTTGATTCGAAAAAAAATGTTATTTATTTATTTTATTATTTGTGTAAGTACACAAAGTAAAATACATAGGGATATGACAAAGTTATAATATGAGTACAAAGGTACTGCTTATACTGTTAATTTGGTTTACTGGTTGTATTTCCTGAGCTTCTCCCAAATGCAATATTTTTCTATCTACTTTTCTTTCTTTCCTAATAAAATCTCTCTAAAATTAGTTCTAATTAAGATTAACCAAATATTAAACAGTCTAGATAACTAAACTAAACACATATCTAGTACTCCTACTACCTATGTAAAGTGCAATCAACTTTTCTAAAGTCAATATTTTTTTTTCACGAACAACAGTCGTGATCCTTCGCAATTGGCTGTAACGAGCTCTCGTGACCGGCCGAGCATGGAACCTGGGCCCACTGGTTGGCTGTCACGTCACTACTAACCGTTAAAGTGTTTCAGATTATGGTATTTATGTGTTGTTTGTTTTGTATAGTGTTATTATGGCGGCTGTGACGTTGTGATGGTGATTTGTTTTGACAGGAAAATGGTCTGTGTCAAAATAACTGGGATATTGATTGGATAATTATTTATACACATACTCGTATACCTACATAATCAGCCTTTTAATGTTCCCACAGCTGGGACACAGGCCTCCTGTCTTCGAGAGGGAGTGGGCCGTAATCCACCACGTGGGCCCAGTGCGGGTTGGTGGATGTCACATGTCTTCGAATTTTTGGTTCTAGGACATGCCGGTTTCCTTACGTCGTTTTCCTTCACCGTTTTGAGAGAGGTGGTGATGAAATAATTTACCCGGTACCACTGGGACACCCAGGGACACCACTGCTCTCTAGAAGATCAATAAAACTAATTTTTGTTGTTCAGTTGGTGTCTGTGGCCTGTTGGTTGTAAATGAGTGTGACTTTCAGAGGTAAGGTTCTTGGGTTTAATTTGGAGCTCGAGTAAAGTGCCCCTGCATCGGCTAGTGTCCTTACACCCGAGCGTCAAAGACATAGGCAACTGCAGCCTACCACCTAGTACCTACGGTGCACGAGCGGCACATTGTCGACGGAAGTTGGCTTTGCTGTTGAAGCACTTGTTGCACTTTGGAAAACGATTGCAGTTACCTACATACAACATACAAACGAATACATAAGGTATTATTTTGTGGCGTCAAATATTATTTTTTCAGCTTTATTTCAGCCTTTGGTTTTTTTGGATTATATAAGCCGACTCTCTGTTAGCTTCAACCTTCAAATTACACCGTACCTTACTTTACTTAGGTACATGTGTGGGGCACACCCCCACCCATGTAAAAGTAAAAGTTCCTAAAACGCAGGACATATAAATACATATTTTATATCGTTCCTGACTATCTATACAGCTTCGTAGAAAGGGTTAATAAAACACTTCACTTAACTTTTGACCTTCCTGAAAGCCTCCCTTTTATGGGAACTTTCTTTTTATATTTACTTTTCGTTTTATGAAGAAGGTCAGCTTAGAAATGTATTGGACTGTAAGCTGTTGAGCACTTATTTCACTGACGCAATAAGGTAAACAACAACACAACACAACACAACAACACAACTTTGAGATAGAGGTCAAACGCGACCCTCTCCAAATTTTTTTTTGCAAATAAATATTTTATTATTATGTCGTTTATTTATTTAGTTTTCTTATTTTTATACATTTTTAAATATTAGTATAAAAAAAAACATTTTAAAATATAAAAAAATAGTGATCCACCGGTGTCGGGAGCAGGGTCCAAGCTACCGGTGGTTAGGGCTCTAGAGACAGAAACCTCCTCACAATGCGAGCCGTATCGAGGAGTACTGCCTTCTGTTATTATTATTATTATAAGGAAAACATTATGTAGCAAGGGCACTTTGTGGGGTCCTCCACCTCTCTCAGTAGCAGCCCGGAGCTTGGAAGTTGGTGGTGTGATACCCCCGAGCCTCGGAAAGCAAGTTAAGCAGTTGGTCCTGCACCTGAAGGCCAATTCTCGTAATTTAAAACGTTCAAAATCTAGTCGCAGTCTCATCTCGGCGACAAACAAATGTCAAAAACTTGTCAAAATGTAGGGAAATTAGACGTCTTTTTGACAGATTGAGACTGAGATCAGACTGTGAACGTTCTTAAAATTACGAGAATTGCCCCTCTGATCTCTTCACGGTCGTGCCTGATTGCCGTCCCTTCGGACTATGAAAGAGAAGGAATAGAGAGTGCTCCTATATTTGCGCACACACTTGTGCGCTATAATATCTCCTGCGTACCTGGCCAATCTCTTTGAGATTGGTCACCGTGACCGAAATCGGTCGGAAGTATTATATTATATATCTCCTAATTTTTCTTGGTCATCACTGACATCGGTTAAGGAAAACACAGTGAGGAAACCAGGGGGTCTACTCCGAAGTAGTATCGGCTGAATGTTCGGCCGTTTCCTGGTACGAAGTTAATATTTGGTTCCGTCGGTTCCAATCCTACACTCCTACACTCTTTCGAATATTGACTATGGTCCCGACCCAACTGAGCCGATCCGAACTATTTCGCATTTTTCAATAATATTCGGTTCGGCCATGTGGCGGTCCGATCCGAACATTCGTACTTTGCACTTCGGAGTAGACCCCCTGGACTTATTATCAATACTTACTAGTCTGAAATCGCCAACCCTGAGCAAGCGCTATGTTAATGTTTATGTCTTCTCCATGGAGGTGGACTTTGCCCTACAGTGGGACAATAAGATGGTGTTTGGAATGATGTAGCTACCAAGTTTAACTAACTGCTGATCGTGAAGTCTTGGGCTGGATCCCTCTTTGCTCTAATGGTGATAGTAAATCCCTCAGTCGGTGAAAGTGTGATGCGGTTTCAAATATATAAAATGTTCTAGCTACACATTATTGTCGTGTGACTGTACCTTCGGGAAATGCAGGCGTGTCGTTATATTTGCATTACAGAATAGATCCCTTTTATTCTCTTGACCAAATAGCGTCAAATTAGGTAGGAAGCATGTTATGTGCCCGCGCCGCAAGTTGAGGTGGGCTGCATTAAACTCACAGACGATACGCCACTGGAATATTCTCAACTATAGGGCTGGTGCTTTTTCTGAACGCTTCGGAATGTATTAACAACCGATCACTTATGTCTGAGGGTACACCACAATAGAAGGTGGACCTGATGAAGGTGGTGGGAATCAGCTGGATGCGAGAAACGTAATGTTAGACCCAAAATTTTAGATCAATTGGTCGGTTTCATTCAACGTCCAGCAGTGAACGTCTCTCGGCTGAAATCATGACGATGATGAGAAATCAATGTCCCCAGACGAATTTATGCTGTTAGAAGAATCATATTCAACAGTTGATACTTCGATTACCTATTTTGAATTAACCTTTGATGTTTTGACATACCATGCCGTGTTTCAAACATTTCGTGACTTGTTTTACACGAAGCAAATTCTAAAATGTCATAATATATACTTGTTAAATGATCATTATTAATTTAGCCAAAATACAGGCAATATTATTCTTGACTAGTTGTGAAACCACAGACACAATTTTTTAAATAGTTACCAAATGGTTCATCACTTGCGTGCATTGGTTGCGCATCTTTGACCATCTTATCAATTTTTATTATACATACTTAGGAGGGCTATGCTGGAAGTTTCCCTACGTGAACGAATCAGAAATGAAGAGATTCGTAGCAGAACCATAACCGACATAGCCCGAAGAATTGCCACACTTAAGTGCTAGTAGGCAGGGCACATTGCTCGCTGAACAGACGACCGAAGGGGCCGGAAGGTTCTGGAGTGGCGACCGCGTACCGGAAGACTAAGCGTTGGAAGGCCTCCCACAAGGAGGAAGGAGCCGATGACCTCGTGGAAACTGCAGGAATCCGCTGTTTGCTAGAAGCACAAAACCGGCCAAAATTGCGATTAGGAAACATAGTAAGGAAAATGGTAAAAAGCAATAATACTGGAAGGGAGAGTGCACCTGTGTCTGCGCACACACTTGTGCACTATAATCTCTCCCGCGCTGCAGGCTGGTCTCCGCTGACATTGGGATTTGGATTATGACCGAAATGCGGTCTGAAGAACTTTAAGGAAACGGAAGTAATCAGTACCTATCCTAGAAAACTCCTTTCAGAGATTACTTAAGAATCTGCTAAAAATGATGTCGGCCATTGTTGAAAAATCAGGCTATCAATTCATGTGCGGAGAAAAGCTTACCTTAATGTATTTTTAACCCTGAGAATCTTAAAAGCCTGCAGATACGCGCCGTAGCAGCCCTGAGCCTTATTTAATCCCTCTCGTTCTGAGGGTTTCCACTTCGCGACCCAGTTTCCCTCGGAAAATATAACCGTTATTTCAGCTTCCATTTTATATTTTTACTTCCTTAATACAAATAGGTAGAGGTGCGCCAGGGAGTTTCGATTCCTGAATTTATAACGCATTTCAGTGAAGGTATGGTTGGGAGATTTTTGAGAATAAAATAAATGAAAATAGCATGTGACTAAAATATCTACGGTGTTTCTCTCCTGTAATGTATAAAACCTACTTATAACATATGTACCTTGTGGCTCTTAGTGAGCGAGCTTTTTTTTTTTTTATTAAAATTGAAAAACTTAGTAACAATTTTCCTTTTTTGTGTTTGTGTTCTTTTTATGCGTCATGTTTACCGCAAATAAACGTATTTTCTTTCTTTCTATCTTTTTATTAAAAAAAAAAAAAACTTTGTTTCAGACTAAAGTCCATTTGGTTAGTAGGTACACACAAGACTTAGAAACTAATGCCCTGCCCTAAACCTTTCTTAGGAATGTCTCGAGTCTTTTTTTTTTTTATTATTTAAAAAAAAAAAATATTTTTTGTGTTTTTTTATTTTTATTGTTGTTTTGTATACGTAACATCTGTGCGCTCTAATTGTTAATCTTAGTTTTAGATATTGTTTTTCAGTAAGTGAATTATGTATGCAATTCTTATGAGAAATAAAGTTGTTCTTAAACCTAAAAAATGTTGCCCCACACTAGGAATTTCTCCTGTATCGTGGGTGCGTTTACAGACATATAAACTCACATACACAAACAGCCAGACCCGGAACAACTAATTGTAGATAGAGAAAACGACACACGAGCGATTGCAATAGGGCGGCGCCTAAAGGAACAGAGAGTGCACCTGAGTTTGCACACACACCTATGCACTATAATATCTCTTGCGTACCTGACTACTCTCCATTGAGATTGGTCACCGTGACATATCGGTCGGAAGGATATTATTATTTAGTTTATTTATCTATTTACAAAATATTTCTTAAAATGTAATAAAAAAGTATAAAAAAGACAGGAACCTCCTCACAATGCGAGCCGTATTATTATTAATTCGACGACACTTATACAGCGCAGCAGTCGATCGCTCAGCCACACTGCCCTAACCGCGCAGTGGCTGAACGATCGACTGCTGCGCTGCTAATCGTGGGTTCGATTCCCGCACGGAACAAATATTTGTATTGCCTACAGGTAGTTGTTCCGGGTCTGGTGGCTGTTTGTGTATGTGAGGTTAAATGTTTGTAAACGCACCCACGATCCAGGACTAATTCCAAGTGTGGGGCAACGTTTTTTTTAAATAAAATATATAATTATATTGATTATTGATTGCGTATTATTATTAATTGCATGATATGCAAGTAGGTACCACACTCATGAATTTTCATGAGTGTGTGATGCAATTGATTCTCCCATCGATTGTTGATTCATCTTTAAAGAGGATGCTTCTTTGTAATGATTGTCATTCATCATCATTGTTGTATTGTTATTCAATGTTTTTATCTCTTTGTTACAGGTACCTACAAAAAAATACTGACGTCTCCGTGAGTAAGAATCGGAAGGAAACGAACGGAGGTATCCACTCAAATGTTCGTTAGGAGGTTCACATTATCTCACGAGTTTGTCTCTGTATCTTTAATGGTTATAGGTTGGAAAAAAAACCGGGCGTAGACCAATCATTTTACCTCAGTAACCCTGGCCCTCAACATTCCTAAAGGGAACACCAAAGGAAAGCCCGTTCTAAGGATCTTAATGATACGTTTAGTATCCTTTTATTTATACATGTGGGACGCCCCCCAGCTAGATGGACGGACGACCTAAAGAAGGTGGCTGGGACAGACTGGATGCGGAAGGCGGAGGACAGGGTGTTGTGGCGCAGCCTGGGAGAGGCCTATGTCCAGCAGTGGAATAGGCTGAGTTGATTGATTGGAAGGCGTATTTTATTACTATTCTTTTAGTCTTGTGTAGTTTTTAGGGTTCCGTACCCGAAGGGTAAAAACGGAACCCTATTACTAAGACTTCGCTGTCTGTCCGTCCGTCTGTCCGTCTGTCTGTCATCAGCCTGTATCTCAAGAACCGCAATAGCTAGAATAGCTAGCTGTTGCCGCTATAACAACAAATAGGTACTAAAAACAAAATAAAATAAATATTTAAGGGGGGCTCCCATACAACAAACGCGATTTTTTTGCCCTTTTTTGCTCGATATCAATAATGGCAACAGGTAGGCACTTGAAATATTCACAAAATACTCAGTTGTATTTTTACTTTAATAATAAAATAAAAATAAAATAAATGTTTAAGGGGTGCTCCCCTTAAATATTTATTTTATTATAATTTTATACCATACAACAGACGTAATTTTTATAGATAATGGTGGCCTCCAACCTATCAATGTAATTTTTTAAAACGTGCATGTAATTTCACTGATAAGATAAGATGTCTTTGTCTTTCAAACTAGTACACAGCAGTATCTAGATATCCGAAGCGGTTTGGAAGGTGTGAATAACTCTAATCAAAATCGTAAACTCGGCCAATGCATCAAGTATTGCGGAGACATTCTGCAAGTTGCGACTATAAGCCTACATAGATTAGAAGCCAATACAATCGTAATAGCTTGAGTTGCCAACAACTTCATTAGGGCTTTATCATACTATAGTTGTTTCGTTTTAGCATGGCAATAACGGTCATTACCCTTTACCTAATATCTCTCCGTAGGAACCCAAACAATAAACTAAACTTGTATGTATGGTTTTTAGGGTTCCGTAGTCAACAAGGAACCCTTATAGTTTCGCCATGTCCGTCTGTCTGTCTGTCCGCGGTTTAGCTCATAAACTATTGGTACTAGAAAGTTGTAATTTGGCATGAGTATACACGTTAATAATGCCAAAAAAGTGGTAAAATAAAATTTTGAAAAACAATAATATAGGGTACCTCCCCTACATGTAAAGTGTGGGATATCGTTGGATAGGTCTTCCAAAAATATCACAGTAGATATTGATTCAAGAGGAAAATATTTCCAAATACCTAAGCCGTTTAGTAGAAGGGAACATAAGCCAAACAAATGCGTTTTGATAAAAAAAAAATAAGTCCAAAGTATTAGCCATGCCAAAAAAAATCTGTTTGAGTAATGATGTACTTAACCTATAGCAAAAATGTATTTTTTTAGTAAATATTCTAACCAAGCCGTTAATGAGAAGTAGGCTTTATAAAGTGACTGTGTTAAAGTACTAAAAGTAAAGGCCTTAACGTATTTTATTTCCGTTTTTTGAATGAATTTGAATGCAGAATGTCAAAAAATTTAGGTGGGTCAATGACCGCTATTGCCATGCTAAAACGCGACAGCTATACATATAGTTATGTAGTGTACATATGTTGTGTGGTTATGTAGTGTATGTGGCCATTTTCTATGATTATGCAAGAAGACAAATTAAAGAAAATACCTGAAAAACTGAACAAAAAGGCACCGATTCGTTGTGAATCTTTTTTCCACGTCTTAAGTTTTTTTAAAGAGCGGCTAACGTCTATAGGTACGTCTTTTCCTTTGAAACAACTTAATACATTTCCTTCCTTTGTATATTCTTGTAAAGCGTTTACTGACACCATTTATTTGTCATGTATGAGTAGATAGATCATGAACTACGGTCCTTTCATAGTAATTTTACGTCTGATTTTGCATCACTGTCTAAATCATAGTGATCTTTATTTTCATTCTAATAAGGTTGCTGTTGCGTTGCCGCTACTGGCAAGTCTGTCAAAATCATTGTGATCTTTATTCTCGTCACAATAAGGTTGCTGCTGTTAGAGGTAAAATAGCTATGAACTATCTGCCGATCGATTCTGTAAAAATCTCACCGTGAAAAGTTAGGTGAAGTGAGCTTAGAGTGAGCTGTGAAATGTTTTACTGTCAATCCCTAGTATTAGTTGGAATGACAGCTCACTCCACGCTCACTTCACCTAAGTTTTCACGGTGAGATGGTTACAGAATCGCACTGCTGTATTATATTTAGTGATTGACAGGTTTCAGTTGAGGTTTATGCGTCGTGTACACTGCGTAAAGTCCACTCAAGTCCCAGGAGCCCCTTCGCCAGTTGAGTGTGAAACGACCCTAAATAACTCACAAACAATAACAACGCTCTATTTCCCCCATAAGTTGCAATTCTACTGTTTTAATTCCCGTATCAACAAAGAAATGGCACGTTACTAATAAAATATAAACTGACCGTAAAAGTCTTAGGTAACAGCCAATAATGAAATGTTTTATGTTATAACATACTTTGCCGGATAGGTGCTAAAAACTATCGAAATAATGCGCAAATGGAAAAGTGTGATGTTTATACAATGACAGTAATTTTACGTAAATCATTTTTAAATTGTTAAAGTCAGATCCATCCATCACAACGACAACCAGTCTTACCAAAGGGTATCGTATTACCCAGTAACTGGGTTGTGGAGGTCAGATAGGCAGTCGCTCCATTTAAAATACTGGTATTCAGCTGCATTCGGTTAGACTAGAAGCCGACCCTAACATATGTAGTTGGGAAAAGGCTAGGCAGGGGTTTGTACAAAGGTTACAAAGTTATTAAATGCACCAAACCAGCCCATTACTAAAGTATATTTCAATATTCCTATGTCGCAAATAGCGATGTTATGGTGAGTGCTGGTAAATGGCAACACCATAGAGGATACGTTGCCAATCGTTACCACTTTTATGGCAAATACTATTCAAAAGGGAATGTAGGCTCTAGTTCCAAAGGATAAAGTCCAAATTGAAATGTCTGGAGGGTGCAGTTAGCTAGGATTGTAAAAATGTGAAGAAATAAATGTCTGTCTTACAATGTATGGTTATACTGGATTCTGAACGACTAATATACTTACCTTACGCGAAGATCTTGATATGCATCTTGGAGAGCTTTAAAATAGCCTCTACGAGTACTTAAATGTTCGTCTACCTGACTGACTATAGGGTGTCCTAAAGCCAACTTGGGCACCAGCTTGCTGACTAATCAAAATGTGTACAGTCACGGACACCAATATGTCAACACTTGGCAACTTTCAACTGCAATTTTTTCGTGAAATAACGAATGCAACGTTGAAATACGACACATTACATAAACCTATGGGTTCGAAAATGCTATGTTCGAAACAACATAAAATTTCAATTATAAATAAAGGAGTAAATCGCTTTTGAATAAAGCCGAGTGTATACATACTTTTGCTCGTGACTGTACTAAGACATGAACACTGCACAGCTGTTCTTACAATATTAAGTATAGTTCGGACTGAAACTTACTACAGAAGATAATTATAATGTAGAAGTTCCATGTCATCATCATCTGCCTAGCCTTTTGCCAACTATGTTGGGGTCGGCTTCCAGTCTAACCGGATGCAGCTGAATACCAGTATTTTACATGAAGCGACTGCCTATCTGACCTCCACAACCCAGTTACTGGGTAATACGATACCCCTTGGTAAGACTGGTTGTCAGACTTTCGGGCTACTGACGACCCGTAACGACTGTCAAAGATCCACGAATGACAGCCGGGACCAACGGCTTAACGTGCTTTCCGAGGCATATGTGAAAATGGTCACCCATCCACGGACCAACCGCGGCAACCGTAGCTTAACCTGATCGATCGACCCGTGCGGCTGTTATTACTTAGCCACAAGCCATGTATGCAAGCCTATTGTCACTAACCATGCACCAATATATTACATATATAATACTCAGTTACAGTTCACCACGACAAACCGTGGGAAAACCATTAAAAATGTGATGCGTGTCTGCACAAAAGGTTGGTGCGGTGTACTAACCAGCACACTAATAATCACAATCTGTATAATTTTGAAGGATATTGCTAATCCATTGCTTCATAATCATGTTCCGAAAATGTGTCTGCTCAACAATAAAATAACGCAATGAATGTTGTTGAACTGTCAAAATGACATTGCTACTGATAGTGTGTTACGCAATTAACCCGCAGGCTGCCACTTTAATTTCCTTGTAGAAAAAAAACACCTTACAACACTACCTACCTCAGGGTTCAATCCTCAGGAACCCAAACTCAGCTGTCGCACCTGTAGTCGTAAGCCTACCGAGGCAGTCATCACCTACGTGAATCTTATATTTACAGTTAATTATAAACGGTACAACACCAATTACATTAATTAACATAGAGATTATTATTTGACAATAATATAATTTAATTTAAAACTGACATGGAACAGTGGACTCCCTTGCATACTTTCTCATGCAGAACACCAGACATATACGCATAATTTTACCTACTCCCTTCATCTGCAAACACATCACATTCAGGATTGGCAGTCACAAGGGCATTCAGCACCTTTAGAGTACGACAGACTGGGGATTCGGCATTGGATACAGTTTTGGCTGGGAGTTGCGCAAACAGATTGTGCCGGTAGCTCTGGCTATGTACGATGTATTTGGAGGGTACAAATAGTCGGTAGAAAACACCATGGAGATTTGGGCGATCGATACGTGAGGTCTTATATGGCAACCTAGTACATATTGGCTTGAAACATAATCATAATTGATATTATAGTGAGAGATTGCGAGCTCGTGCTGACCCAATTCCCACAGTTGACACATTGTATGAGAATATTGCAGATATCCGTGCTTTATGACATAATGTTATTATTAATTATTGTGAGAATCTGTTGTATTGCCAATTGCTCTGTAAGAATTGGGACGTAACTTTTCCCATGAGTATTGATTGTATCGGATTGATGCATTGCCTTTGGTAACCACTAGTTGAAACTTATATGCATTTTCTGCTCTTCATCGTCATCATTTTCTGCTTCTCTCGTCCCAGTCACACTCAGTGTTTTGCCTATCTTTCCTACTTCGTTTTAATCTACGCCTAACCTGGCTAGACAAGTTGCAATCGCTTTCAAAGCGTTTCGTATTTCTGCCACCACTTTCAACAGGATAGAGGTTATGTCAATAAGATCTTTTTCGTCATAGTTATAGCTGTTAGAGTGTCACTTTGTCTAAACCAAAAAGGGGGGGGGGGGGGGGGGGGGGCTTTTGGTTTAGGCAAAGTTTAGACCGTTGCTAACAGCCTTTCTACGCCATTCTTCCTGATTCTATTTTAAGGGTTCCCAAAGTTTGAAATGACATTTTACTTTAAGACATTTCTGTCGCTATAATTTGCCTTGAAGTTACAGAGACAGTTTCAGACTTGCAACTTCAATCAAATTAGCTACGTTTGAGAATTATTCGGCCGTTAGTCGCCTTTTACGATGCTGAGGTCTGTGACTGTACCTTTAGGTGTCGTAAAAGGAGACTGTGATTGAAAGCCAGTGGTTACTAGCAGTCCCGGACTGCTGTTGAAATTACATTCTCGAATTAATACTCAAAGTTCTAAGTTTCTAGTGCAGATTTGCATGCACAATATTATGCAGATTTGAGAGAGACTGCACTACAATGTTTCGGATGAAAGTGGATGTTTTTTTTTATGGTTTTAAACGATCTTTGGAAATCAGTAACTTTGGGAGATGGGCATGTGATGTAGTGGAACAGGGATGTCTTAAGAAATGTTTGAGTGAACGAGACTATACGAGTTATTGATAAGGAAATATGAATGTAAAGTCTATTCAAACTTATGTTTCAAATTATTGATGATATTCAACTTTATAATAATGGTTATAAAGTTGATTTCAGAGTGACTAATATTATTGAAAAAGTTATAAAAATGTTTGAAGTTGTAGCGTAAACTGAACTTTATTTTGTAAGATTTAAAGTTATTTTTCCATAAACTCATATTTATTTACAGTTTTGGCAATTAATCGCGAATGCAGATTAGTTAGTATTATCGAACGTATCAACAATTTTTTCACCCCATTTCCGAAACTTCCAAACTTGAATAGAATAGAATACTCGATATTACGTACAAAATAATATTATGGATTCAAGATTAGAAATTTTACATAGGGTGACACAATATGAGCTAAAAGTGATCTTTTAAAGACAAACTTTGGATGAATAAAAGAGAGAAGGAGAAACAATACCGCAGTTAGTCAGTAATATGGAACTAGCATTAACAAAACACTGTTTTTTTTAAGAAAAGACCTTCCTTTTTCCAGCTAAAGTTGCTTGCTCTACCCGGCGGCACGAAAATTGTGTTATTGTGCTCGAACGTGCCCGGAATCCGGTTCTTTGATTGGTTATTTGTTGCGTGGCAGCGGTAATGTAATATACAGCCTGCCAATTCGGTTTTGCATGCCATTTGCTTTTTTCGGTCTCGAGGATTTTTAAGGGGAAAGATTTTGTTTGGCATTTTTTGGGAGATACTCTTACTAGAACTGTGCTTGTGTCTTCAAAGGATATTAGGACCTGGAGCATCTAGAAGTATTTTAACAGTTATGTAAAATGGTAAGAGATATTTCTGTCATTAATAAATCTGGTAGATAAGCTCTTTTTCTAGAGATCACACATATTAGCGAGTGTTAGGGACCCCTGAAACGTAGTCTAGCGCCCTAATTGCGTAACACACAATCAATCAGAATCTGAATCATTTTGAAAGATATTGCTGATCCATTTCTCTATGTGTTCGAAAAAATTGTCTACTCAACAACGTAAATAGTGCAATGAATGTTGTTGAACTGTCAAAAAGCCGGAATGGCTTTCATTTCGACAGTAAAATTGCGATAAGTACTGTTAATGTGTTACGCAATTACCCCGCAGGACTCGTACTCCTTAGAACTTCAGTACTTATTCCTGAGAAACATTCAGACAAGCCTCGCTCCTATATCTCTTTACCATATTGATGGCAAAAAGTTCAAATAATGTTGGGCGAAAAATCCAAAATTCTAATTCCTTAAAAAAAACTAATAGCCACATCACTTTAACACTTTAGTCCAGAACCCGACCACAAACACAGCTAGAAAAAATACCGAGACACTAGATAAGTAACCTAGTTCCTCAGAATGCTAACACTTCACATTCGCCCAAGCTTACGCAGCTTTTCTCAAAGGTAGACGACGTTCGTTTGTTTTTTGCCTAGCTTCGCAGCTCCGTCTACAGTCTGGCAGTCTGACGTAGCGACAACGACGACGTGGCATTCTTCTCACGGCCTGTTTTTTATCGGACCCCTTTTATTCACCATTAGATTGCCTTGCGAAATATTTTATGGGAGATAAAAAAGGACAAAGTGTGGAGTTTGATGTGAGGATGTACTCGGGGCCTTAGATTATGAAGGAAAAGATTATACTTTATTTTATCTAGTCATAGTTAATTTTTTTACTCGTCATATCTTTTTTTTTAATATAGCATACTGTACTACCTTACTACAAAACAATTCATACGGTACCTTAAGACGCAGAAAGCCAATTCTCGTAATTAAAAACGTTCAAAATCTAGTCGCAATCTCATCTCAGCGACAAACAATGTCAAAAATGTAGGGAAATTGGAGGAATTTTTGACAGATTGAGACAGATCAGACAGTGAACGTTCTTAAAATTTCGAGAATTGCCCCCCTAGTTTAAACCAGCGAGCCATTTTAAAATTTTGAACTTTATTACGATAGAGTTCATGTTCCAATTACAAAAAGAGACGTTATAAACTCCAGTCGAAGTTGTCAATTTTGTATTAAGAACTTTACTTTCGGAATAAAGTTTAAAATACAGACTCGCTTGAATATTTGGGCTTGGACTAAAGTCAGAACTCGTTTTGCAATGAGGTGTGTCAAACTTCTGTGTCTTTTCTACTTATAGCGATTTATGAGCGGACTGTAATTTAGCAATAGCAATATTTTTCATAAAAAGCAATTCAATTACCATTCCTTTTTTTTCCTGAGATGACAATAACATTTTACGTAAGCGATTACGATCTGGCGAGTCTAGACAAAAAAATTGTTTATTGTGAGGTAACTTCCAATATATCAGCATAATGGGAGCGATTGTATTCATACAATGACATATACTTTAAAAGTACAATTTGAGTTTAGGTCATCGTATCTATTCAATTGATCAACTGTACAGGCTCCCAGGAAACTACCTAAAATAGACCACTCTGATATGCAACCTTCTTTTGTTTAACGCCTTCAAGCAGGTCATCATAAACCGCCTATAATGTTCCTAATGCTGGAATACAGGCATTCTATCGGTGAGAGGAAGTGGTCCGCAATCAAACACATGTCTTCGAAATGTTTGGTTCTAGGGCATGCCGGTTTCCTCACGATATTTTCCTTCACTGTTTTGTGAGCAGTGGTGATGAAATAACTGACACGAAGTAAAGCGCCTGTCTGGGTTCGAACCTACGACCTACAAACTCGTAAGTCACTGCGTTCAAGCAGGTGAAGTTATACCTATTGCAAACTGCACAGTTCTACTAGGCCTGTGGTTCTATCTATAATAAGTATAAAAATGAATCGCTGAATGTGTTGCTAAGCGCAAATCTTGAGAAAAGCTGAACCGATTTCGCTAATTCTTTTTCAGAATATTCCTTGAAGTACGAGGATGGTTCTTACGCAGAGAAAAATTTAAAAAATTGCCTGAAAAAGTCTAAAAACAACTCTTTTCTATACTCCCATACAAACGAATACAAATTTTGTTTCGGGGTGGGTCGGGGGTACAAGAAATTTCACGCGGACGAAGTCGCGGGCAGAAGCTAGTAATAAATAAATACGAGTAATAAGCACAGTTTTACAGTATAGGGTCAATTAGACACCCATTTTTTTAATTTATTTGTTAATAATCAAGTTCTATAACAGTTTGGTCGGTGATCTCCCAACTGCGGTTAGAGTCAGGGATTAGAATTGCACATTTTCAGTATTACATATTTAGGTAAGGTGGTTATTAACTAGCGAAACATAGCCGTTTAGAGAATTTCAAAGACTGCCTCGTAAATGGTACCTCTATACCCAGTTACAACTATGCTTGTTGAACAGACTCAACCCAGTAATTGGTGACCTTTTCTTGATATTACGTACAATAAACAAAGTCAGGTCTTACAAGGCAAGACTACCACAATGCCCGTTTGAAAATCAAAACAAAATTACGCATACCCTACAATCTGAAAACATAACGGAGAGTCCATAAAATTACCTACTTTCATATAACTTTGAACTTGGATATGCGCACGCGCTGCCGCCGGCGCTTTGGGGTTGCTATTACGAAAATGTCAGGTGTTAGCTGTGTTGCCAGCACATGACCGTTTCCTGGAATGTCGGGGCCACTTTGAAGCTAAAGATTTGTGAACAATTTTTCAATTTAACTCTGAGAAAGTCGCCGAAAAGAATTTCGTTACGTTATAAATATTTTTGAGAAATCCACACGTTCTTAAGTTCCGTATAAAATTGCCAAGTTTATTTTAATGGACTCTGGGTGATCTGAATGCAAAGAAATAAAATCATGGAATGTCAAAATTAATATATATGAATGCTTATATTAACTGCTTAATCACAAGCAGCCAATTATTGGTTTGTAATTACACTAATTACTCATTCGGAACGCTTGAACGTATTAATAGCACCGATGATATAAATATTTTATATCACGCACATGTAGGAGGTAGTACTTAACGTTATCATAACTTTCTTCAATAACAATGTGCGAAGTCATTTTGATAGAGCATAAAGTCTTATTCCTTTTTCGTGGAAGGAGGACGTAGAATTTATGTCGCCATCTTGATTAAGGCATGATTTATAGAGATAGATAGATAGTTATTAGAAACTACCATTTTGCTGTCCTCAAAATATTTATGAACACTAATACTCGTATAATAAATGCGCCTCTTTTTGTGAACCTGTAATAATTCCTATTTTGGATTCACAGTTGCTCGACTATTAGTAAAGCAATTGTGACCAACTTGGATGTAGCGCTTGCCGGCCACTACCGCGGCACCGCTCGCTTCGCTCGCTCGGCTCACGCACTTTTGGCACAGTTCTAACCTAACCTAACCCAATTGGTCGGCGTGACCCCGCCTAGTTACTGCGACTAGTTCGGCTCGCGTGCGGTTGGTCACAGTTCCAACCTGACCCTACCCGTTTGGTCAGAGCATCTTAGTTAAGTCACACATCTATGAGAAAAGGGTAGGTAAAAAAGGCTCATTTATTTGAAAAAATTATGCATATTTTTTCAAATAAATGAGCACAAATTTTAATAATGCATTTAGAAGCCCAAAAAGTTTTCAAAGGTTCATTCATTTTAAAAAGTGCGCGTCACTAGAATATCAATAAGTATTTAGAGGATCAGTCAACTATTTCACGTAAATTAATTGATAATTTCTCGATTGCGGTCACCTGATTGGTTTCCCCTATATACTTTGAGGAGATAGCTCCAAAATTAATAGCTAAGTGATGCCTGAATATTCAGACCTATTAAGCTCTGATATCGGCTTTGAGAGCACTAAGACGCAAATACGTGTACCTCTCGAGGGAATACTTGCTTATAGCGTATTAGCTTGGATAATATGAAGATTATATAGAGGATTTAGATTTCGCTGCGTCCTTGTTATGTAATCTTTAGTGTACCGTCTTCCATATAGCATGTTAATAGAGCTCTCATGAAGAAAATTCACCAGAAAGTACCTATTATCTTATATACTACCATATCGAATATTGAACTGTCTAAATTCGAGATAACTTAGGTGCCACTTTAGAGTTTTTAGAGAAAATATCAAGTTTGACAGAATGATTCGAGTATTTTGTATGGCAGAGTTGACAGAAAACGAGAAAAGTGAGAGAAATAGACGCGCGAATTCGCGTAATTCGCGGTTGTCATGTTAGCCCTGCCTGTTTGATTTGTTTGATTACGTTCCAGTGACATAAAAAAACCGTTATTAACATACCACAAAAATCGAGGAACCAAACTGTTAAAACAACGCTCCAAAAATCCATTCAACTGAACATAAAACAGTCAAACCAGACGTGATGTTGCAAAGCTTTTGGAGTAAATGCTCAAATATTTGAAGCGGTGTAAACAAATGCATGGACAATAAAGGTACCCTGCACATACCACAGCCTGTGTTTGTAGTGTTTTGTTCTTGTGCCAGACACGTAAGTATTGGGTACTGAAGGTGCTATTCCTAGAGGGAACGATTAGGAACGAAGCGAACATTGGAGAGTAATGAATGATACAGCGCATGCTGTCTGGTGCACGCTTGTTCGGTTAGTTTAGAGTATTATATGTGAGTATAATATGTTCGAAGACATATGACATCTACCAACCCACACTGGGCCCGTGTGGTGGATTACGGCCCATTACCTCTCACAGAGAGGAGGCCTGTGTCCCAGCAGTGGGAACATTATTGGCTGATTATGATGTTTATGCGAAAATTTAGTTTTTATCCTTTGAAAGTAACGCTGCTTGGCTATAAAAAAAGGTATGGTGGTGCAGGTGGTTCTTAGTACTTCTCTGGACGGGCTCCTTCAGAAAGAAAAGCGCTTTTCGTGAAGAGACTCTTGCGAAGGTCTAAACATTCTGCCATCAAGCTCCACAGACTAATTAGGAACGACCGTCTCAACTAAAACTGCACGCCCCACCACATCTTTTGATACAAACATTTGAAAATGTGTATGCAACAAGCATTGGAGGGGCGTGGAGTTTTAAATTAGACGATCCCTACTCTAACACTTCAGTTCCGCAGAAATCAAAAGGAAAATGTACCTATGGTGGTAGAACTTCCTTTTTTTATAAATGGCATCTCGCAGGTCAACCTAGGAGCTTGTCGCCCTCTTAACCGGGTTTGCCTGTGAGTAACTATAAACTTAGGCCTCCAGCCAGGACTTAGAAAACTTAGAAACTAAGCGACTAGGCGACACGCTAAAGCGTACCCCCTGTAGGGTACGGATCTCGGCATAGAGCGTCGTTGGGGAAGGGGAAGCAAGGGATAGGCTGTATCGGATTATTTGGTAGAACTTCCCCAGTCGAGCTACTTCATATACAGAGTTCCCCAATCGAGCTCCTTCATACACAGAGTTCCCCAGTCGAGCTCCTTCATATACAGAGTTCCCCAGTCGAGCTCCTTCATATACGGAGTTGCCCAGTCGAGCTCCCTCATACACAGAGTTCTACACTGGCTACAGTCTACAGCTAACCATATCCAATCTTGTAGTTACGTAATTGCCACGAGAGCCAAAAAACCGCCTGTCATTATTTGATATAGAAAGATAAACTTGAATACAATGTAAATTAAGTTCAGTTCAGGGACACCACATGCCATACACAAGGTCATGTCAGTCACGCGATATTGTTTTTTGTCAGTTCGATCTTTCTTTACTTCCAGCTTTATTTTATTGATTGTTTAATTTGTTTTCTCACGGTCTACTCTAGCAACAGTAGGTAACTCAAAAATCTTTGGATTTTTAGAATGTTTTTTGGTCAGATCAACCTAATAATCTTATAATAGTCTGACAAACAGAGGTGCTCGTGGCTAGTGGCATCTTTACATATCGAGGCCCTTCCGTGCATCCGAAAGCACGTTAACCCGTAGGTCCCGGCTGTCATACGTAGATCTTTGACAGATTCTTCGGGTAGTCAGAAGCCCAAAAGTCTGACAAGCAGTCTTACCAAGGGGTATCGCGTTACCGTGTAACTGGGTTATGGAGGTCACATCAGCAGTCGCACCATGTAAAATAATGGTATTCAGATGCATCAGTTAAGGCTTTTTTTTGCGGATGGGAAATCATCAATTGACCCCTCCCGCTCTGGGTGGAGCGGAAGGGAGTGTCAGACTCTTACTGACTAAAACCCACCCGTGTTTCTTCCTTAGCCCTTTATGTTCCAGGGCAGCGGTAACCCTTTCGGACGATCCCGCTACGGACGATCAGTTTAGGCTGGAGGTGACTCCAACATCATCATCATCTGCCTAGCTTTTTTCCGAACTATGTTGGGGTAGGCTTCCAGTCTCGGAGGAGGTGACTATGACATAGTTGGGAAAAGGCTAGGCAGGTTAATTGGTCTGGCAAAGGTGAAATATACAATATTGAACAACATGAATTTGCCAATAAGCTTCTCCGGATTATTGGCAATATACTAAAAGGTGAAATATTGCTTCGTTAGAAGATCGTCGAGTAAGAGAGTCGACTGTACCGTGTCCATTAGGTAAACTGTTTTTTAACAGATGGAACTAGTGATTGCAGCAACACACAATCAATTGATTGATACGCGTACGGTGTTATAATGTCTGTAAGAAGCCATAAATATGATAATTCAATAATATAAGGCAGTTTATATATTTATTTTATTGCGCATTTTAAAGTTTATTTTTACATAATCTGGAATGTGTATGTTATAAGACAGCTTTATATTATAGATTAGCCAATGATTACATAATAATTCTATACTTAATCTAGGTAAACATCGTCAACGTCATTGACTCATCAAAGCTTACAAATCTTTTCTATCGACTAGTCTTGCAATCGGTATCGTAATGCCTTGCGATAATCGACGAGAATGAGAAAAATCTTAGTTATTTTGATTTTTCTAGCTTCTTTATATCAATGACTAGCAGCGTCCCGCATATGTTTCGATCCCGTGGAAATATCGGGATAAAAATTCTATGAATCCTGGTTATAAACGGATTTGGATAAAATTTGGCACACAGATAGTGCCAAATTTCATCCAAATCCGTTCAGTAGTTTTTGCGTGGAAGAGTAACAAACATCCATCCATCCTCACAAACTTTCGCGTTTATAATAGTATAGTAGGATTGTTTATCATATTTATTTTAGAACTGATAATTAACAGTAATGGCGAGTCGGATCAACTGTAAGTTTTTTTTTATTGATACATTGTTCTAATCTTCCAAGATGGATGCTTGGAAACCTGTTACCAGGATCTTTGACATCAATCGTTTTACTTCTCGTCTATCAGCACTGTTTGAACGTCAAAATTACATAAGACAAAATACCAAAACGCCTGCCTTTCACCACTTCCTAGTGCTTTAGCTGGGAAGAAGAAGTGGCGCAACAAACTCCCCAGCAGCACAGCTGTCTATTCAGTTTCGTTAGAAAAACTTGATTCTATAGGTACAACAGAAAGTGTGCAAAGTAATTAACATTACGAGAATTAAACTATTTACTTACACTTACGTATAGTTGTGGTAGCCTAAAACATTCGTAAACATTAATGACCGGTTTAGGCCGCAATTGATCCTACCTAGGCCGTAAGAGATCACAATAAGCGTGATTTCATCTCCGCATGAACACAAAGATACCGGTGTCAACCGAACGAATCCATGAAATCACGTAACCGCAAGAGAGGGGCTTATTACGTTCTAACCGATCGTGCGAACGGAAGTAGGTCACCTGTAGTGTTGCCATTAGATTATACCAAAATCGGGAGTATTCGGTGGGACGGAAAATTAAAAGTTTCGACTCACTTGTCGAGTTTTTTTTTACCAAATTTTCGTTGTAAGTTATGTTTTTTTTTTCAGTGTAGGATAGTGGCCATTCCAAAGCGTAGGGTACCTATGGAGAAGAACTGGCAATGAAACTCTACGAACACTCTTTTAAATCAAATTACTAAGGTTACATCATTTTTTTTTTCCGTTAGTCTATAATATTATCCCATTGCTGGGCAAATGCCTCCCCCTATTCTGCTTACATCATTCATGTTAAAAATAATGCATGTGAGAACAGTGCAGAACGTTCAAAGCGTCCATAATGATAAGATAAAGAAAAGAAATATTAATTTAAAATAAGCCATGGCATAAAGAATTAATTCACAAAGACCACAATTACAATTTACAAGTTAATACTAATATATACATATTATATACTAGTATATAATAAAAAAATAAAGAAAAAGACAGGAGCTCATTGGGCATCAAAAAATTGCCTAAGAATTTGTTAAACTTACAAAAAGTTTTTTCGTAAGTAAGTTGCCAACAAAAATGATTAAATTCCCGTTGTTATCTGCTGTCAGTCTGGCCATCGAATATAACAGTATCAATCCACTCCACTTACAATCTCATAGGGTTGCCCTACGAATATCCGACAAAATTACACAGATCAAACAAAATCACACGTCTAAACGAATTTCATCTTCTCCAAAATGGGAAATAGCGTAAAAAATTGGGCCAGTCGGCAACCCTACTCATCATTTGACGAGTGCCCCTGGGACCATGCTGATAGATCCAGTTCACGAGTACTTTGGAAGTGGGACACAGCGTTATCTTATATTTCCTTGTCCATGGAGACCTTTCGCTATCTCTGATTTATTTAGTTTAGAGAAAAAAGGATTGACTGTACGTGACGTTTAGATGTCAGCTGGAATTACTTCGATGTATGTTCTTATTTTTTGTGTTATGGCAATTTATTTATGGGATGTTTCTCTAGAAAATATTGTAGAATATTTTTAGAAGTGTTTCTACAGTAGATAATATTTCGTAGATATTGCGAAAATATCAAAGCATAATGTTCCATTAGTTACATTTATAGCTGCTGCGTTTCGAATAAATTACCCACTACAATTTACATAGTTACCAGTTCTTACAACAAAAATGCGTAATACAAAAGATATACCTATTATATTTGCCATAATTTCCTTCCTACATCTAGCAAACTAAAGGCAATGACACTATCCCATTCAGCCTAACAACTAGCAAGTTTAACCAGCTACCACGCAAAGCGGTTGACATCTAAAATTTATTAATACAAAGCTGGGATATACACCAGCTGCATATTGCAATGCAACGGGAGCCCTGAGCCAGCCAGTCGCCGTGCATCGCTTGCGCGGACCGCACGTGCGAACCCCGCGTTATCGAATAACAATATTTAGTAACATTCAAAAAATCGAATTCTCTCATCTCTAATCGATTCTATGTTCGAATTTCAATATTAGTGTATTGTGTTTCCGATTTTAGTGCTATTTTGTTAGTAAACATTAAATTATAAATTAGGGACGCTTATTTTTAACGTTGATTATGTAGTTTCTACTTTCGTTTGAGTGAAAATAAACTAAAAATTGTTGGTACAAAATGTGTGTGTAAGATTCGCGTAGTGCTGTGAACCGGAGTGTGAAGGGTGAAGTGTACTAGTGATGTGAATGAAGTTTGAATCTGACACCAATATGTTTGGAGTATTCATTAGAAGGTGGAAACCTAAAAGGTGGGTGGAATACTGTTTTAATTGGCATCATTTTAGTTTGTTTACATTCTGAATTTGATTTGAATATTAAATTGGGTAATGAAGTTTATGAAACTTATTTTGAGCAATCAGTGTGGCTATTTTTCGTGTACCTATACTCTATAGCTTTTTTGAAGGGATGGCAAATAATTAAAAAAAAAACCTCATTATTAAACCTCATGGGGAAAATTACAAAGAGTATTTTATTGCTTTATGTTTTTATGTATTCACTAACATTATGTTAGCACTTATTTACCTATCTGTATTTGTTTACCGGAATAAATATTAAATCATTCATATTATTAGTATTAGGTATAACAATGGTTTGGTGTTATTGATATTTAATGAGAACATTTATTGTTTATATATTGTTTATTACTTTGCATTGTAAGTTGCTATGTTTTTTCATAGTGAAATATTTGTACAGTTTGCATGTACCTATGTAAGTAAGTTTAATATTGCTTAAACAATATTATAACATTTATTTCATAACATATTTGGCAGAGTTCCATTAATTTACCTCTCAGGTCAACTCAAGCGTCATCAGGTGTTCCATATGTCAACATAAAAGAAAAAACTATAACCAAAGAGAAGTCAGCTAGACATCTGTCAAATAAAAAAAAAGAATTTGAGAACCAGCTCTAATCTCTGTCATTTCGAATTTAGAACAAGAGTCATGTGAGTTAAGTCAGAGACGCTTCATATTGTTTTCTTTTTGTGAGCAATATGTTAACGACGGTTTATTTTAACGCCTAGTAGGTATGTCTAGCATCTGTCAAGTCACTTGGTCGTCTACAAATAGACAGCGTCCATCGTCCATCATTTTCCGGGTCGTAAAAGGGGACAAAGGAATTGCTAGCGCACCTGAACTCCTGGCTCCTCAGTTATAGCGCAGCTCTATTAAAAAATAAACCATGTAAGGTTTGATGAACTTTTCTTTGTGTGACAGTAAAAAACTAACTAGCAGTGACTACATAGTCACTACTAGTTATTTTTTTAGTTATGTATTGCCAATACTAAATTCTGATATTTAATTTGCCGGTATAAAATGACAGCTGCGTTCGACCTTTTTTGTCAACATAATATTATTTAGTTTATAGGTATTAGCTGTCATTTTGGTCTAGCAAATAAAAAATCCGAGTTTAGTTTTCTGCTTCAGTAACTACAGATAGTCTATTTTAGAAACAAACCATCAAACGTTGGTATAATTACTACCTCCTACATAATTATATTATTTCTCAACTGTTCTACAGACCTACACAGTTGAAAGTCAGAGCGCAAAACAACAGTAAAATTATGCAAAATTACTCCGGTGTCAAAAACTTCAACAATGATAAAACAATACAATACAATACAATTTGGTTTCAGGCCTGGGTTATCGACAGAAAGTGCCATCATGTGTCTTAAGCGGACTGTCCGGTACTATACGGATAGGAAGACACCTGTAAATGCGTGCTTCTTAGACTTGTCCAGGGCTTTCGATCTCGTGTCTTATGACCTTCTGTGGGCTAAGCTTGGGAATGAGAAGGAAGTAGAAACTGAGGTTACCTCTTTGCTAAAATTTTGGTATGAAAACCAAAAAAACAATGTTAGGTGGGCGGGGACTCTGTCCGAGGAATATAAATTGGAATGTGGGGTGAGGCAGGGGGGGATCTCATCCCCGCGCCAGCACACACAGCACAGCAGTACTGGCATCGGCTGTCATGTTGATGGTGTTGCTATGAACAACATCAGCTATGCGGACGATATGGTTTTGCTGAGCCCATCGATCAGTGCGTTGAGACGTTTGTTGAAGGTCTGTGAGGATTACGCGGTGGCTCAAGGGCTTAGGTATAATGTCGCTAAGAGTGAGTTTCTTGTTTTTAAAGTTGGCGCCAGAAGAGACTTGAATGTGCCGTGCATCTCGTTAGCAAGTATGCCCTTGAAGCGAGTTTCAAAATTCAAATACCTGGGTCATTGGGTCACCGAGGACCTTTGTGATGACCTAGACATAGAGAGGGAGCGCAGGGCGCTGTCTGTTCGAAGTAATATGCTGGCCCGCAGGTTTGCACGGTGTACTTTTGAGGTTAAAATGACGCTATTTAGAGCCTATTGTCAGACTTTCTACACCTGCAGCCTCTGGGTCAAGTATACGCAGAAGGCATACAGCGCTCTGCGTGTACAATATAACAATGCCTTCAGAATGCTTGTGGGGCTGCCGCGGTTTTGTAGCGCTTCGGGTATGTTTGCGGATGCGAGGGTGGATGATTTTTATGCCATCATTCGTAAGCGATGCGCTTCTCTCCGTCACAGAACACGCGTCAGCTCCCATAGCATGTTGAGGGCATTGAGTGACCGGTGGGACTGTCCGATGCTTGGCCGGTGGGTGAGACTGCACGCACAGGTCGGCGATAGATAGTTTGTTTATATTGTTTTGTAGTTTTCATTTTATATTTTTATTTTATATTTTTCTTTGAGATTGTATGTGTTACTAACATTAGTTAATTAAGTAATTTATGTATTTACTAACATTATGGACTGCAAGGTCTGCAATAAAAGTTTATTATTATTATTATTATTATTAAAACACAAAGAACACTCATTACTACCCATAAATTCATTCAATGACTTCAAAAGAAACTCATAATGCTATGTAGAAAATATTTAAAAAATAATAGCGCGCACGCACTCGCGTTTCCCCGAGCTATTACGAAGTATTCCGAAGCTATTCGCACTTTTTACAGCACGAGTCGACAGCAGCATTATTGTGTTAATTTTACTCGCTTTACTTTTTTTTTGGTTAGTAGAACCAGTTCCAAGTCGGCTGAAAGAAGTGTTTCCTTTGCCACTTGTGCGAGTTTTAAAGAAATAGGTTAGGTCGTTGTTTTTAAAAATAAATGTCTAGTTTAAAACTAGATCTGAGTATCCTGCTTGTCATCTGAGATTCTTTCTTTGAAGCTTGGACATTGTTCTAGAATTCGGGTTCACACAGCTTTATAATTTTTATTTCAATCAGTGTTATTTTCAGACTTTGGTCGGGATTCTCAATGTCGAAATAATGAACCAGTTTTCATTTTTAGTCAAAAGCTGAATGAGCAATAGCTTCGATAAAACATAGAATAATTAAAATTTAAATAGTTTTAGCAAGTGATTTTCCTATAACATTCCAATTTTCTGAAATAAAAATAAATTTTACGATTACTGGTAGCCGATACTTCAGGGGGGCAAATCCCGTAATTTTAAGAACGTTCTCAGACTCTTGCTGTCAAAAATACCTTAAACCCTACATTTTTGACAAGATTTTGACATTGGTTGTCGCTGTGATGACATTGACTAGGTTTTGAATGTTTTAAATTACGAGACTTATCGAAATTATCGATACCTGAAGAGTCTTCAGGTATCCATAATTTCGATAAGTCTAAAACATAATCATTCGTTGCTGATTATATATTATAATTGAAAAAAAACACTCCTTTCTCGGAATATTTCCTTTGTTTACAGTTTTCCATGGAACTGTTTCAAATATTCCACCTGATACACAATCTTGTACCTTTTGTTTTTTTTTTGGGTGGGAAGTCAGAAGAAGAAAGAATCAAATAACTTCTCCCGCTCTGGGTGGAGCGGGAATGCTGTCAGACTTTTACTGACAAAAACCAACTCGTGCTAAGGAGCACGAGTTGGTTTTTGTCAGTTGCCTGTGCCAAGGTGCCACGATAACTCTGTCAGAAAACCCTCGACCCTGGCCGGCATCGGCCCTAGCGGACCCCATCAGTTAACACAATCTTGTACCTTACGTCAACCTATTAACTAATCTCACATAGCATTATAGTGTAAACCCTTATTACCATTGTTTATATTATTTATTACTAAACGAACTGTACCGTAGTCGAGCGTGTGAATTAATTTAATAAAGGATTTGCATGTTGTGTGTTCAAGCGTGTTAGTTTTGTCGCGTGACTCGGGAACTAAATGAATTAAGTCCTGAATGGAATTGTGTCACACTGTGTCACGTGAAATGCCAGTTGGAATGTCTCTCTCGTGTTTGTTTGTAGGATTAGAATTTTCGTGAGTGAAGGGATTTGAGTTTTAATGGGATATAATGGACTCGATTCTGTCCGTGACTTTGTGTAATTCCTGGTTTTACCATTATATATATCCTATAACACTCGGGAATACTGCAGCACAAAGAATTTTCGGAATCTGCACACTAATTGCGGAACACACTTTCAATTGCAATCCAAATCATTTTGAAGGATACCTATTGCTGAGCCATTCCTTCATAGGTTTGAGAAATGTGTCTGCTCAACAACTAGACATGGGCGAAATAGCTCAGTGAAGAAAAAGAGTGATTAGCTCTTTCACTCTAAAGAGCTATATCACTCTTCTAGCTCACTAGCTCTTCTGTAGCTCAGTGATCAGACGCCGACTGTTAGTTCATTTGACTCTCGCCGCACGCGCGTCGAAGGAGACAGCTCGGCTCGCTCAATAGTCAATAGCTCTTTAGAAGTTTGAACTCTCTGTTACTCACAAAACTCACAATACTCACTAGCGCAGTAGCTCTTCTATAGCTTCTATTTCAATTTTCAATACCTCTTGGTGGAAGTTTAGGCTCTTTGTTAGCGTTGTTTAGTTCATTATCACGCGTAGCGATAAAGATTTTTTTTTCTTTTTTTGTGGCTGTGTTTGGTTTTGCTGAAGTACTGAGCTAGTGAGTCTGAGTGAGCTAACTCAGCTAGTGAGCTATCTAGCGAGCGAATGAGTGCGAGAGCTAGCTACGTCAATCGAAAAGAGCTAGCTCTTTTCTATCACTCGCTCACGAGCTATCTATCAACAACGTGAATAACGCAATGAATATTGTTGAACTGTCAAAATGAAACCAATTGCTACTGTTAGTTCGTTACGATATCTATCCACGGTTATTGTCCTCTGGATTTCTTACCCCGGCTAGTTTGTCTATGCCATAAAATCTGGCCTTACCATATCCGTATCTTAAACTATTAAACAAAATTATAGAGATAATAAATCACTTTTCAATACAAAATACACCATGTTTAATGTCAAAATATTTATTGCTTGTCATACTCACAAGGTGATAGACACTACAAAATATCTAAGAGACATTCCTCCTTAAAAGGAGTTGTTAATTAAAGCTGAAAACAAATTGCCGTTCAAAATCTACATAATTTTATTATCATTCCGTTCTTTTCCATGTAAGGGTTAACAGATCCTGATGCGATTCGTGTTAGCATATAAATTGTTGATGGTAATATATTATCGATGAAGAAACTTCTTGATTAGTAATTAGTCACTATAAGTGTCTTTCAATGTATTCTGGAGATAAAAGCTTTATAGAACTTGAGTTTTATTGTGTGACCAGGCTTCGAATATATGTATATTGTGGTAAAATGTATGAGTTTGTGGCACCCACAAGTAATGACGGACTATTCTTAGGCAGGTTTAAAAAAATACAGGAACCTTTCATAATCCCAGCTAAGTAATCTATTTTGATCATGCTGCACTCATCATCATCATCATTTCAGCCGAAAGACGTCCACTATTGGACATAGGCCTCCCCAAGCCGCCATTTTGACCGGTTCTGTGCTTCCCGCATCCAGCGAATTCCTGCGGCCTTAGTAGGGTCATCGGTCCACCTCATGGGAGGCCTTCCAACGCTACGTCCTCCGGTACGCAATTCTTCAGGCTATGTCGGTTACCTTGCTTCTCCTGCTGCTCTCAGCATCGGCAAAATAGATTACTTAGCTGCCATTTAGTGTCGAGACTTAGATACTTATTGTGGCTTGTGGCTAAGTAATAACAGCCGCACGGTTCTATCGATCAGGTTAAGCTACACTTGCCGCGGTGGGTCCGTGGATGGGTGACCATTTTCACATACCAAGACCCCTCCGTGCCTCGGAAAGCACGTTAAGCCGTTGGTCCCGGTTGTCATTCGTGGATCTTTGACAGTCGTTACGGGTCGTCAGTAGCCGAAAGTCTGACAACCAGTCTTACCAAGGGGTATCGTATTAATTACCCAGTAACTGGGTTGTGGAGGTCAGATAGGCAGTCACTTCATGTAAAATACTGGTATTCAGCTGCATCCGGTTAGACTGGAAGCCGACCCCAACATAGTTTAGAAAAGGCTAGGCAGATGACTTAGATACTTATTGTAATTATGTTGGCAGTACCTACACATCATCATCACCACCAGCCTACAACAGTCCACTACTGGACATAGGGCTCTCCAATTGCACACCATTCAGCTCAATTCTTAGCAACTCAAGTACTCATACTGCCTGCATAATTGCAACACCTATGTCAATGATAAATGGTTTTATTGCTGTAAGTAGGTTTCTACAGCCACTTTTATACGTCAATCATATTTTTAAAACTAGATGAGGTCGTCGTTTCCTATTTGACTACTCTGAGAAGAAAGGCTGAAACGAACTCAGAGTCTCTATTAAAGTCCAGATATAATATTGATCAGATCGTGTGTAGAACATGTAGATTGGTATCTGAAATGGTCTTTGGAGGAAAGAACGATACAGATTGAGTGGACCTGTCCAGTCCGTCCACGCATTTATCAGTAACCGTGCAGCTCTACTCAGAACCTATGTAACTCAACGACTCGACGAACAATACCAAAGAAAGGACATTTGGGTAGGCCACATAAACTACTCAAACTGCCAGACCATGATTAAAATTGAAACAATGACCCACACAGTCTCGACAAATTCCAAAAGCCGCAATTACAGCAGCCGCAGAAGTGCGCATTACATTACCAAAACAAAACTCACTACCAGAATTAAACAAATCTCTCCTCATCCAACACCTTGTAACAATATTCAATTTATTTAAAAACCTTACACAGTGTCTACCACATTTGGCCATAACCCAAGCATTCCGATTCGTGGTAATTAATTCTTGACACATGCCCAAATGTTTGGCTCTGTTGCTCCGCTTGTCCGGTGGTATTGTTCGACAAATATATACCGAGAGTGTCTCTGTGACAACTCATTTCCGTATCCGTAGTGTCTTAATAATAATACTGTATTATTTCTTTGAGGTGAAGAGAGCTGACGATTTTGTGTGGGTTTGATTCGGAGATATTTTGATTATTATTAGATATTTTGATATTTTGTCTATTTATAAAGGATTTGTTTAAAAACTATCTCCTGAGATTCTGACCTCGCAGAAGATCCTGTGGTAACGGGTCCGAATTACGAGTTGTAGGTCGTGGGTTCGGACTCAGGCAGGCGTTTTACTCTGTGTAAATTATTTTATCACCACTGCTCTCAAAACAGTGAAGGAAAACATCGTGAGGAAACTGGCATATCCAAGAGCTAAAAATTCGAAGGCATGTGACATCTACCAACCCGTACTGGGACCGCGTGGATTTGGATGGATTACGACCCACTCCCTCATGCAGAGAGGAGACCTGTGTCCCAGCAGTGGGAACAGTATAGGCTTATTATGCTAGAAGATCCTACATATAATTTCACTTTGGAAAAGTTCAAAGCTGTGGTTATTTCAAATTCAATTGATCATTCCTGAAATGATTCTGTTCATGGTGTGTTGTGACTGTGATGGATTTATTGTTAAAGCCACTTGTTAACATGAACACAGTCATGTAATAGAAGATTAAATTCAGTAAGCTCCAAGGGGCGCCCCATATTACATGGAACTTAAAAACATATCTGGCGAAATGGGCCACTGCCTACCCCTTCGGGGATTACAAGCGGTATGTTATGTTATTTAGAATGTGTTCTCTTTTAAGAGCCTTAACTGAGAGGTGAACTAGACTTTCATAATGCTGAGTCTTCTTTTAGGTATAACATCCTGTTCAACGCGTGATTAGAATCTTTTTGTACATTAACAAAGTCGTGTGACTTAAACCAATCATTCAGATTACTTAGTTTATCACAATCACAGCCCTCGCCCTAATTGCGTAACAAACTTTCAATCACAATCTGAATCATTTTGAAGGATATTGCTAATCCATTGCTTCATATATGTTCGAAAAATTTGTCTGCTCAACAACATAAATAACGCGATGAATGTTTTTGAACTGTCAACATGACAGCCATTGCTATGGATTTAGTAAGTTACGCAATTACCCCGCTGGGCAAAACTCTCTAGTGTGATTCTATGTGTGTGTAAACCAAGTTAATTTAGTAATAATATATGTCTTCGTCCTTCTTTTTAGTCGGGCTTAAAATAGAAAAATTCCCAACACAGTGCCTTTGTCCATTTTACACCCTTTCATATTTTGCGGTTTATTATGCAAAACAGGTACTACAAGGAAATCAAGCTAGTAGATACTGTAACAAGAATTCTGCAGAGCATCGCAATTTGATAAATGTAAAAAAGAGAAAAATGTGACTCCGTAATATCCGAGAGTGGACTGGCTCGGGGCTCCATCCTGGCAAGACAAAGAAAAATGTATACGAGAAATACTGCCCTCAGTGAATTGTAAATAAAAAAGATGTGTACAGGAATTGTTTTAAGTTTTACTGCAGGTTGCATAGTAGAATGGAAAGCGAAAGATCCGGGGTCTGGGTGTATTTTTTTGGTAGGAAATTATACACAGACAGCCCCCTTGGGAATTAGGAGAGCCTACAGAAAAGTTTAACTAAGCCAACTTTTGTTGAATTTTTGGAGCTTTAGACTGGTATGGGAAGAGGGTAGCGTCGGCAGAAAATATGTGTCTATTAAAGTCTTCAGTCTTGACTATTGTAATATTTCTAATACAAATTCAGCATAATACAAAATAATATGCAGAAATTTCGATTCTAAGAACGGAAATATAATAAGACGAATGCAATTAACTAGAATAACGTCGCAGAATTACGAGTTTCGGAAACAATGAATACGACGCTGCAATGTTAAGTCTATCCCAACTTTGTATTAAAAGCTATGAACAGTGCTTTGTTATATCATCGAATTGTTATATGCATATGGAGCACGACAAAACTAAAGGTTCCATCGATATACGAAAATGTTATGCAAGTTTCAAACAAATTCCTTTCCTGGATATGTCATCTTTTCGTACTGTCAATTACATACCAAAAGTTTGCAATATGTACTTAGACGGAAATATAGTAAATTGTAATAAAAAAATTACTTATGGTAAGCACGACGACATTAACCTTATACTTACATTTCCAGTATAAACTAACTTCTCATTGTACGAAAAGCCTATACAATGCGAGGTCAGCTAAAACTGGAAATGCATAGCTTGATAATATGTCGTCGTGCGTACCTGTATCTAATGACATGAACAAGATTAATTTAGCAATTTCTTATTTTCGCTTCACGGAAATCATTAGACGTTCTTGACCTTGTCATTCCTTGCCTGAGTTCGTATAAGTGCCAATTTCACCAATGAAACTGAATGCTACCAGTATATTATAAACTACGTTCAAGAGCTGTAAGCACTTAACCGCGGTTTTTAGATGTGCTGGTCGCAGCTTTATTGGTGAAATCCGTCCTTAAAGTTACACGAATTATGCCGATGAAACTTTTAACTTGTGTCGTATATCGTAAGGTACTGTGTAATTATTTATTATGATTACTCTCTGTATTTCATTATGTACATTAGGAAGCGGAAAATACTGGTCTGAAAATTACGACCGCACATAATTATGCCAGACAACAGATTTATCTAAGACCGCACAATAATAATAATAAACAATTTATTACGGTTTGTTTTGTGTTTGTAAGTCTTGTTATAATATGTACATGCGTTTACGAAACGGGCACGTATTTTAGAAGGATGGTTAATTTATTAAACTGTCAGATTTTGTATTAAGCAATTTACTGCAACATAAATCTAGTTTCGAATCGAGATTCATGCACAGGCATCGTTCCGGAAAATAGTCACATACTCGTACTTAACTACTATAATTGGTCCATGTAAAATACTGGTATTCAGCTGCAACCGGTTAGACTGGAAGCCGACCCCAACATAGTTGGGAAAAGGGTAGGCAGATGATGATGACTTAAATTACTACAACAATGAATACAACAACAATAAATTTAACTAAACTACAATTAAAATACAACAACAATTAAAATACAACAACAATTAAAATAAATTATTTAATTAAATTAAATTATTACAACAATGAATTTTTTCACTGTTGTATTTCACCCAAATATTTTTATGACGTTTATGTAAAGACAGGGAAAATAATTGTTAAGCAAATGGATACCCTACGTCAATTTGCCGTGTTTGAGCTATTTCATGCATCTGACAAAAAAAAAAATACAAATAAAAAAAATGAATGAATTAATGCTATGTTGGCCAATTCTGACCCTAATCCCAGAATAAAAATAACAGTATTCCAAAGCAGGATAACCGAAAATAAAGATCAAACCGCGCCGGCTGTCACCTGTCAAAATTTCATACACAGTAACTATCTCTAATGATTCGATGGCTAATAAAATATGTTATTATTAATAACTATTAATAGATTCATTACTGTACCAATACCGTATCCGATGAGCGTTTAGAAAGTAATTATAGTTTATTACAAAGCTGGCCGTAGGCGGTCTGATTTTTACGACATTCTCGATTGTGGCAATGTCGAATCGATATGGCATGCTAGAACAATGTTGGGCTGTTGGTGTATTTTTTATTTTTAGATGGTAGAATGGTCATTTTTAGATTCTGGTCGATAACATTATATTGTGGGTCCTTGATTATAAAGTTTCTTTGATGAAATCGTGTCTGGAGGACCTTATTGTTTCTCCCCCATTCAATCGACTCAGCCTTTAGTAGTCCACTGCTGGACATAATCCTCTACCATGCTGCGCCACAGCACCCTGTCCTCCACTTTTCGCATCCAGACGACAGACGACCTCAAGAAGGTGGCTGGGACAGATCCCTGCCACTTTTTTGAGGTCATTTGTCGTCTCCTCCATTAAATATTTGAAATATCCCAAAATAAGGTCTTGAAATTGGGATTGCTGCTGCATATTTGGGTAAAATCTTGATAATAATAATACTTTATTTCCAAAAACTTAGTACTACTTTACAATGGTAATGTGGCAACAATTCCAGTTAGGGTATAACATTACTAATGATAAAAAAAAACCTTAAAAGGAGTATTTTGTATTCATCAGCTGATTAACACCTTATCTGTAGCTATGTTATCAACTATCTTAGTCTTTATCAGTCATTGACTTCAAAACTTTATTTATAGCAATTTTATAGTTCGGAAGACACCGTGAGAAACTATCCAAAGAATGTAGGTATACGACGTACTCAGAAGGAAATTTTACTCTAGTCTTGCAAACTCTTACGAGCTCGCTAGCATATTCAAAAAGTGCCATCAAAATTTTAGTACCCTAGTACTGTTAGTCTTCAAGAATTAAAGTACTAACATTTTACAAGCTTTCTGATAAAGAGATAGGGGGCATGCCCCATGGCCTTCGGGCCCCTATGATCGTGTTACCTCCTTGTGTGGCCCATCATAATATAAGCAGTAATAATGTAAGACCACCGAGTATTACTGACTCATTCGTATGTAATATTATACCTTCGTAAAAAAATATGGGGAAAGATGGGACATTATATTTCTGGAAAAATGATAGGTAATTAAAATTAATCGGCGGGGTAATTGCGTAACACACTAACAGCAGCAATAGCTTTTATTTTGACAGTTCAACAACATTCATTGCGTTATTTACGTTGTTGAGCAGACATTTTTTTCGAACATACGAAGCAATGGATTAGCAATATCCTTCAACATGATTCAAATTGTGATTGAAAGTGTGCGCAATAAGGGTGCAGGTTATGACTTATTTATTATAGAATATAATAGGTCTTAACTAAGGCATGCAAACAGTTTTAGCTATAATAATAAAGAGTAATTAATATATATTACATTACATTCAATTAAATCAATATAAGTTTACCACGTCAAGATGAAATTCAGTAAATAATTTGAAATAGGCAACACAATACATAATGTCAAGTTTAATAAAATCGTCAAGTTCAGGGTCAAAACAGTTAAATTGAAAATATAAATGATTTAGTACAAGTCAGTAATGAAGATGTCATTATTATCAATTTAAATTCTTATCGGTCAGAAATTCGCCAATTGAGTAATAATATTTATTAATTAATAGATCTGTCAATTTCTTTTTGAAAAATGGAAATGTGTTGATTGTTCGATCATTGATATACCCACTAAATTAAAACCTTAAAACTGACAAGCAACGCGCAGCCTAAATCACTGGGTCTAGACTCTAGAAGCATGATTTTTTGCTACAAGAGTTCCTTTTTTTTCGAAAGACTTAACTGACTGATGAATGTGTGGACGTGAACTTGATATTTAGTGTGCACCTCACACCTTGCACCTGTGACGCGATGATCACTTAGCACATTCATAAGGTAAAGATATTAATTCAACTTAGATAGGAGCGTCTTCATTTCCTAGCTATACATTTCCAGTGTTAGCTGTCCTCGCACTGTATAATCATATCTTAAGCAGCCTATAATGTTCCCACTGCTGGGACAGAGGCCTCCTCTCTGTGAGAGGGAGTGGGCCGTAATCCACCACGTGGGCCCACTACGGGTTGATAGATGTCACATGTCATCGAATTTTTGGCTCTAGGACATGCCGGTTTCCTCACGATGTTTTCCTTCACCGTTTTGAGAGCAGTGGTGATGAAATTATTTACACAAAGTAAACCCCTGGGTTGGAACCCACGACCTCCAACTTGTAACTTTTCTTAAAGTGAGAAGTTAGTTTATACTGGAAATGTATACCTGGATATGTCGTCGTGTGTACGTACTTACATCAACAATTTTTGTTTCAATTGCTTTATTTAGTAATGCAATTTATGTCCCACTTAATTATTTTTCGGTTCTTTGTAAGTTGGCTCGCTTTACAACCAATCGATTTAATTTAAAGAATTTAATCCACAATTTCTGAACATTAACAAAACACCGCCTTGTAAAATACGTTTCTGCACTTTTGAACAAATCACGATGCGATGTAAAAGCATTTTAACTGTTTTGTTCTTTTTAGTATTTAATCCAGTCGAATTGAAGGGTCATTAATTTCGGTCCGATGTCGACGATGCGGTCGGACCGCGGCACGTTATGTCGATCGAATATCGATAAAATTTATTAAGTATCGATACAGAGAGATTGCGGACCGCTAAATCGTCTATTGTCCGAGCTCTATTATTAAGAGTTGTTATTATTGTTTATTTCTATTGATGTCGATAAAATTTCGTGCAAAAACTTGTTATCTGAAATCGGAAATGGTAGAAAGTTTTTAATAGTACTTACATGCGTAAATTAATAGATAGCAGTAATAATAATAATAGTATTTATTCGTATCAACGCAGTGGCGAGCGAGGGATTTTTTCTAACGGGTAAGTCGGTAAATAATATAAAAAAAGAATAAATGACTTATAATAATAATATATTATTCTAATTATATGACTGTTATTAACTTACTAAAACGCGTAACTTTGAAAAATTCTATGTAACGCCGCCACCATCCTATTATGATGTTTTTTTATCTTATGGTGTAGTAAATACTTAAAGCGAAGACCGAAAGTCGAATAATACCGAAAATCTGACAACCAGTTTTACGAAGGGGTATCGTGGTACCCAGTAACTGGGTTGTGGTGGTCCAATAGGCAGTCGCTCCACGTAAAGTACTGGCATTCAGCTGCATGCGGTTAGACTGGAAGCCGATCTCAATATACTCGTAGTTGGGAAAGGCTAGGCAGATGTTGATTATCTAGTTAATACTTATAGTGTGACTATGTGTGCACTTTATTCCTTAGTACACTTAGTTAGTTGACTTAAGTAGAGTGGTTGTTCAGAAGGGAAGCCGGCAGAAATGGAGTTGTATGAACCGTCGCGCGTCGCCTCTGATATCTAGGTACGTGTACGATCCCTGAGGCGATACAAGATACGCCCAACTTGATGCCGTATTTGGCCATGGTATGTTTAATACTGCACTATCTCGTTACAAATTCTATACTCTAGACTCATAATACGCTGTACTGAAATATCATTGCACCTAGCTTATTTGATATTAGTATTTTGTTTCAGTAATCAAGAAACAACCTTGATTTATATTTAAAGTAGAAACTACAGAAGTATTCAAAATTGTAATGACTGACATCTCAACTTAGCCTATCGCAGTCCACTGCTGGAGTGCAATACATCCTGTCCTCCGCCTTCCGCATCCAGTCCGTCCCAGCCACCTTTTTGAGTTCATCGGTCCATCTAGCTGGGGGGCGTCCCATACTACTGAGACCTACGATAAACGAATTCTAATAAATCTACCAAATCAGAAATGAAATGATCCGGAAAAGAACCGGAGTTACCGACATAGCTTGCAGAGTAAGTAAGCTGAAGTGGCGGTGGGCCTGCCATGTTTGTCGAAAGACCGATGGCCGGTGGAGCAGACGAGTCCTGGAGCGGAGACCTCGTATCGGCAAGCGTAGTATGGGGACGCCCCCAGCTAGATAGACCGACAACCTTAAGAAGGTGGCAGAGACAGACTGGATGCGGAAGGCGGAGAGCAAGGTGTTGTGGCACAGCATTAAGTAATCTGAGGCACAGCCTGGGAGAGGCTGAGTTGATTGAAACCTACTAAAATTACATCGAATTTGGCTGAATGTTCTGGCAGAATAGTGATGAATAATAGCCTCACCAAATAGTCGTATGACCCAAATACACTCCTTTCAGTATAATGGTCGGCACTACAAAAGCCCACTTTTTAACTGATACGTTAGTACTATTAGTAATTCTGTGCTGATACTAATAAATCTTCTAAGAGCCGCCACTATTGTGCAGTTTTTTCTTTGAAAAACATTAGTAAAGTATACAAAAAACGTATTGTGGCTATCATCTTTAATTGTATTCATTCATCTGGTGTCGAATGGCTCGAGAATGGGGTCGCCATGTTGGCAAGCATTTCAGGACAATTTGTTTGTTGTTAATGAGGATTGAAGATTTTTATATGGAGCCTAGCATACCTACTGTCACGCCATTTTTTTTTTTTTTTAATTGCGGCCCTGCTTGAATCCTATATAAAATGATAGCCGACACTTTACGGGGTTTGGTCTAATTATGTTTTCTGTTTGCATTGATGTCAGCTATCGATTTATATAGGCTTTATGCGTGGCCGCCATTTTGAAAAAAAAAACACAAAATGTCGCGGCAGTCACGGTCCTGCAAAACCCCTTTCTAAAACTTTGATAGTTAACAATGATAGTTTTTCCGTTTGTTAAAATAATTTTAATAAAAACGCACATAATTTTTTTTTGCTGCCAAGTTCAGTATAAAAATGATATCTACTTAATTTCTAACTGACGTAGATTATCATGTCATAATCGTATTGTTTTAGTAGATAGCGAATTAATCATCATGCTCATTACGGAGCACTGACCTTAAGGCGGTAATTAGTGCGGAATACGTAACAGTTAACTAACCGCCGTAGCCATAGCCAGTGATTGAGTTACTGATATGGGCCAACGACATATAATCACTGGCCCATACTTACGTTCTTAATATTTTAAGCAAACTTGAAAAAGAAGGTTTTTTACTCGACTGTATTTTTTGTATGGAGTATGTAAGGATTTTAGCAGGTGGTGTTCTATTGTTTCTGCCTACCCCCCCATGGGAAGAAGGCATGTTTTTATTAAGGATGTATTTCGTTTTTATTTTTTTCCTAATTTGTTTATTAATTGTAGTTTAATTAAACTGTAGATTTTTCAGATAAAATATACTTTTAAACTCTTCATTTAGTAACAGGTTCTAATAATCTGTGTGACAGGTTTTTCCTAGTGCAGATACCAGTCTCCCACAAAGGATTTATCAGATGTAGTGTCTTCATATTTTTAAGGCCCCTTTGTGGAAGAGAAATAAATGTTTATGTAATATTATCTACCTTTAATACTAGAATTCGAGCATTAACTTGGGACAGTCTCTTATTCCTAACTATTTGGTCCCCCTACTCGAATCTGGGGCGACCTATGAATGTCTTATTGATACAGTATTGCTTGTTAACAAAAAAGAATTGACCATTTGGTCTTGGATTTATTTTAGTTTGGAATACGGTTCCGTATGACTGTTCATTATTGTTAGTGCTGGTAGACGTTGTAGTTTTTCTGTTTTTTTTTGTTTCAACCAGCACTTGTTTTATTATGGCCCTGCCAATAAGACCAGGCGCGGTCGCAGCCCAAGATTTAGGGGGGGGGGGGTCACCAAGTAGTAAGTTAGTATCTTAAGTTAGTAAGGCAAGTAAATCATGCAGACTCTGGACAGCTTGAATGATTTGGGGAGGGGGGGGGGGGTCGGACCGCGCCTGAATAAGACGTGCCTTAGGTACCTATGCCATGGTGTTTCATCTAGTATTTCTCAGTAGCAGCTCGGAGTCTGAATTTTTGATGTCGATGTCGGTAGATGGCAATAGGCATTACATGGGACTTTTTTTTTTTTCGGATGGGAAATCATCAAATGATCCCTCCCGCTCTGAGTGGAGCGGAAGGGAGACTCAGACTCTTACTGACTAGATACTTTTTGGTTTGAAACATATTTTCAGAACCAAAGGTGTTAAGATATTTCACGGTGAATTATTATGTCATTTTTGTCCACACCTCTATTCTAGACACCTTTCAGCTCAAGTTTTGAAAGGCACTCAAGCCCTTATTAATGTTATGCAAAGGAAAACTTACAGTGTAAGCGGCTTAGCGCCTAGTTGAGCGAAATGGGTCGGTAATTGAGCTAACCTGCTAAAGAGGTCGATCCTTCGATAAGTCAGCTTATCAAGTCAGCAGTGTCTTTGAGATTAATGTGTGTACCTACACACATTAATTACAATCTATAATTACAGTCTACAAGGTGTCATTTAAATAACTGAGCGACTACGCGACCAAAGATAAATCCGCGAAAAAAATAATCTGCTACTCCATCATTTTTTTAACCGATTTCAAAAAGAAGGAAGTTCCCGTTTCTTCCCATGGAGGCAGGTTCGTTCTTTCACTTCGTTTTAGTTAAGTATTTCAATTACAACTTGTAGGTATAATAAACATAAATGCTAAACAAGGTTCTTCCAATGACCTCACTTGGCATACGTGTTGTGGTTTCTTCACCATTACAACCATCAGGAGTTGCAAGGAATTGGCTTTGCCATTCGGAATTATAACAGAACGTTTTTGGTTTGTGATATTTGGAACTTACGTTTGTTTTCTTCATAAATAAAGAGTCCTTTCGTATAGGGTATGGTTTTCTTACGGTACGGAGTATAAACTGCGCCGTAGAAATAACGTGTCTGTCAAAAAGCTTCCATAGTGACCCATCCAACACTTACAACTGTGCCAACACACGGCGAATAAACCGTACACTTTCACGGCAAGAAAAATGTGTGTACAAAGGGCCTAAGAAAACAATTTAAAATCTTTATTAATGTCGCATTTCACATAGACAATCTACAGAGAGATTGCAGAGCTGCTTCCTTGGCTAGACACTACAATTTGACGAAATCCTGAGCGGAAACATCGTCCATTATTAGCGAGATTACCTAACATAAAACCAGAAAACCAACCGAGATACATAAATTATAATTTCACTACGGAACTCTACCGACAACCTGTACTTAAAGAAATCGACTTATCTGAAGCATGAGTTATACAAAACCAGTATACAGAGCTCTCGCTTTCAATGGGAACCCTATAGTATGGAGTCCCTATACAAAATGGTTGCTTATCTGCGCGTCGTTGTGCGAAAAATCGCTTGCTAATAACTCGTCGAAAATAAGTGTTACGAGTAACTGTTATTTGTACAATTCGCTATACGGTCCTGCAGTGTTTAGATGGTAATTATACTGTCAGATAGGATTTTTGGGGTATCACAATTAAATCTTGGACTGGTACTGAATGGGGATCTACTTCTGACGTACACAAAACATAACTGTTTTTTTTAACGTTGTCCCACACTAGGAATTGCTCCTGTATCGTGGGTGCGTTTACAAACATTTAAACTCACATACACAAACCGCCAGACCCGGAACAACTACCTGTAGGCAATACAAATATTTGATCCGTGCGGGAATCGAACCCGCGAGACGCAGCACAGCAGTCGATCGCTCAGCCACTGCGCCAACCGTGTCGTCAAATGATTCCCCGATGGGTTATGCAGAGGTGCAACTATAGTACTCCCACATTTCGCAAGTTACGTTTAAGTCCCAAGTAACAGGGGACGAGGTTATTGCTATCAACCGAGAACAAATCAAATCCAGACTGCTACTGAGAAATTCCAGATGGAAAAATCCCAATAACACTTTGCCCGACCCGGGAACCGAACCCAGGACGTCATGCTCAGCAATAGCGCTTGCGACCACTTGACCAATGAGGTAGCCATCTATTCCTGCTAACAAACGCATTCCGGAGTTTAGACGATGCGTCGAGAGTTGCAAACTGTTACGGAATACCAAAGGGTGTTTCATAATCACCATCATTTCGGTCGAAAGACGTCCACAGCCAGACATAGGCCTCCCTCCAAGCACCGCCACTTCGACCGGTACTCATCCAGCGGATTCCTGCGGTCTTCATAAGATCATCAGTGTTTTTTTTTTTACAAATATTTGAACTTCCTGCCTGCACTAAGACTCTACAACAATATCTAAATATACATGAATAGTTCAAGTCCCAACCTGGCTATTCTATAAAAACAGATTGGTAGGCATTATCAGTGTCGAAGTAAAAACTGCGTTCTCACTTCCGAGTTCCGTTAAACAAAGTAAGTTTGTCAATGAGTTTTTTCCTAGCAACGTTACGGATTTCTACTTGCACCGATTCATTTCCTGAATATGCCTGCCTTTTATGTAAGGTGGAAGATAATTTAATCTATTCTAACCAGCCTATACGACTCCACCGCTGGGCAAAAGCCTCCCCTCCCAGTGGCGTGCATTGCATATAGGCATATAAGCAGTGCCTACCTCGATAAATCGATAAGCCATAAGCCTGTCAATTACATTTTAGTGTGTGTGCCCCACAATTAAGAAACTCACTAAATTATCATACCTAACAAAAAACAAAATCTTCATACAAACACGCGCGGCAGTAGGCAGTCGCCAGACGGCCTACTCGGCTCCCGTACACATTCGCACATTGTCATTGGTCTTTACTCGTACCCTGCCTACCTATTCTGAAAACCAATGCACGCCACTGCCCTCTCCTTTTCCGCCAAATAATAATTTATTGAATAAAACGTTTACCCTTTAGCCAACAGTAATAAGATTTTCCATACATAGTTCCTTTTTTTTATTCGTGGAGAAGTCCTCATGGATACCCTTCGTCTGGTTAGAACGGAGGGTTATGTCGGGCTCGTACCGACTAAAATCCCACTGTTCCTTCTAGTACCATGAGTCGGGAGCCCGGTGCCTAAAAATAAACTGAAACTAACATTTTATTACAGGTGCAAGTAATGATGGTTCGGAATTACAATGTAAGGTAGCGATCCGCCTGATCTAGGTTAATTGAAACCTATCTTTCAGGCCATCATATTACAGTTACATTAAATTGGAACAGTAAAATTTTAAGTTAAACTGATATACGAATAATCTATTAACAACAGATGCATTGACTTCTAAAGACGTCAGACGGAAAACTAGAACAGACACTTGTATTTACATTTCATTCACCATTCTTTATCGCTCGACTGCAAGCGTACGCTAATTCACTAACAATTACACTAACATAACGTTTATTCACCTAAAACACAACATTATAATAAACTTCGCAATGAAATGTCGTAAGCCACATCTTGGAAACCCGCCAACCAAAACTTCAATGCACTTGCGCTCCAATTTATGATGACCTTTACTACTTTTCACATTTCCACCGAATTCTACCAATTTTCGCTAAGAGAGAAGAGTGAGGGAGATCAAGAACCGCTGGTCCTTAATTGCTCTATATCCGAATGCTATGTTTTCTGTGGGCGAACTTATTTATGTTGCAACTTTGTATCTGCTGGATAGTTTATAAATCAAGCGTGTTATTGACGATGCTTTCAGCTGTGCCATGGTACCTTGGTAACGAGGCATATTGACGAAATATTTGGAAAGACAGGCTTTAAATATTTTATATTCGAAATAGTGGAATGGATTTTATTTGTTTTCAGTAAGGTTCAATGTCTAATGGCTTGTAATAGCAAATGCTGGAACAAAATGTGTGTAAAAGTCAAATGCTGTGTCTGGCCATGAATGAAGCATTTCAGGATTTATGTCGTCAGTTTTTAAGACATGCTGAAAGATATCTAGATACTAATATTATAAAGAGGTAAAATTTGTGAGTTCGAATGTAGGGAGTAATCTACGGTTATTATCTACTGATCCGATTCTGAAAATTCTTTAACTAATTAAAGGCTACAGTTTTGCCGAATGTCATAATATTAATAATATCTATTATATTGATATGAAATTACGAATGATATATAGTACGTTAAAAAAAAAAAATACGCAGACAAATCCGCGGGAAAAAGTTCCTTGGAAATAAAGGCAACAATCTCCATGGCGTACTTTTCACAGCCATAAAAATCGACAGCAATTTCTCAACACAATGCCATAAAAAAGAGAAATTCATAGTTATCATAAATAATCACGATGTTACTATTACTATTGTTTCTAACAGTACTAGGGACCATACTTCGCATGATTTTTGCAGGTTGACCAAACACCGATTTTTGTTTATTATACAGAGTGGCGATTAGGTTATCACATTCAATAATACAGCGGTCATTACAAGTTGTTAAAATAATAAAATTAAAATTTCACTAAAAATAAAAAAAATACAAATAAAATAATTAGCGCAAAAATTGTCATGAAATAAACCATCCTTGATAATAAGTCACTAGACACGCGTGAGTCAATGGTATCAAGAATTCAACACAAACTTTATGTTATTGTTACTAAGTAAACACAAATAAAATTTAATGTTTTTAGGTAAATACTGAAACGAAAAAAAGGTCCCACGACATAAATGTTAATTGTTATTAATTCTTTTAATTGTGTATGTTTAATATACGTTATGTAGAATACGTGGTTTCAATTCATGTGATAACCTAATCGCCACTCTGATATCTCTTAACTAATGTATACTAATAATAAAGGTTCAAGCTAGGAACCTAGGAGCCGAGAAAAATCAGAAGCAACGCTAAGCAACAACGAATTCATAGCGCGGACAAGCAATGCGATGCTACGGGGTGGGTCGGGAGTACAAGAAACTTCACGCAGACAAAGTCGCGGACAGAAGCTAGTTAATGTATCATACACATACACCTTCCGGAATTAATTCTCTAAGTGATGATAAAAACCATATCAAAATCAGTTGCATAGTTTAGAAGAACAACGCGGTCACACAGAGAAACACGAGATGCGACTTTTAACTTTATGACATGTATGGATTACGATACAAAGGTCTTCCATAACAAATGTTTTTATAGGTTCTAAATAAAATTTAATAAATCTTAATCAAAAACGGACTTAAATAAATGATAGAAAGCCGATATGGTATGATATGATGTAATGTTAGTAAATGAATAGCCGTATATATCGCGTGACCTTTAGAACAAAATATAGGTTTTATGGTTAAAACCGTGCCGGATTTATTACCGTCCCTGGAATTATCTACCTCATCTTTATATGCTCTAAACGGTCTTATATGGTTTTCCATTTGGAAGCTAAAGAATATAATTTGTCGTTATTGTTGCCAGCTTCATTTTAAATGCAAACCTCACCATTATAGCCCTAGTCAGCGGGGCAGTTGCGTAACACACTAGCAGTTATAGCTTTCATTTCGACAGATCAAGCAACAGTCATAGCGTTATACAGGGTGACAGGGAAACTCGACGTATTTCTTGAAAGGGGTTACACTGATGTCATTAGCCAGTGAACTAGGGGTCAAAACTGGATGGTTACCGAGCTGTGTCGGTTCTTCGTTTTTTTAGAAGTTTTCTGACTTGTTACCAAAAACAATTAATTAAGAAAAAAAACTACTCCACTCAAAACAATTAAATGATACCTACTTTTCTGAAAGTTGAAAAATGAGTGATTATTAAAGAAAAAATGCTTGCAAAACTTACATAATCTCAGAAATAAAAGATCTTTAATAGCAAATTTTTATTTTTTTAACCATACCTACAGTTTTGAGCCCTAGTTCGGCTCTTTAGTCAACTGAGCCCGCTCGAACTTATCCCGCGGGATAAGTTGACCTAATGTTAATTTGTTGCTAATTACCTCTAGTATTATAACCCGTTTCAAGGAATACGTCGAGTTTCCCTGTTACCCTGTATACGTTAGTTCGTTCAATATATTTAGATGATATTCTTTTTCCTTTCAACATTGAGCTTTACTACTGGTGTCAAGGTTTCTACAGTTGATTCTTGAACTACTAGAATAAAGGCAAAAGATCGATAGATTATAATGCCCAAGCATTACGGCTGGATCGCCATCAACTGAGCACGAAACCAGATCCAGAAAGAAACCGTTCTCAATATTTAAAAGGCTTTGTTTCAGACTCGTCTTTACTTCGTTGAAGGCAATAGGCTCGTTCCCTAACTACTAACTCGCACTGGGCCCGCGTGGTGGATTATGGCCCACTCTCTCTCACAGAGAGGAGGCCGGTGTCCCAGCAGAGGGAACATTATAGGCTGATTATGTACTGTAACAGTACATAATCAGCCTATAATGTTGTAACTGATATATAACTGGCAAAATGTGTGTGTGTGTTAATGAGTTTTAAATAAATAAATAAAAATAAATAAAAAATAAATGTGTGTATCCACTATAGGTCACACCTAAACGTAACCCTTCGGGAAGTCATCACTTGAAACTACACACGAAAAAAACTCTCATCAACATTTACTCACAACTTTTTATCAGTCAAACAACCCGATAACAGGACAACTCGATTGGTTATCGATCGAAACTCGTTACCTAACGAACAGGGCAATGTTAACACAATCTAGCCTAGATATTCACCTATTTGCATACAGAACTCATTAACTATCGTCATACGACCTAATCGTACATTCACTTTTGGTATTACGTAAGTCTCAATCAATTTGTATCGATTGTGTGAGCGAATAATCGATTATTTTTATGATCTTAATGATATGCGGTTGTGGTATTTAGATAGTAAGAGTGGTTATCGTCATCAATATCGTTTTGGTCTCACGACGACATATCAAGCTATATATTTCCAGTTGGAGCTGACCTCGCATTATATAGGCTTTTCGTACAATGAGAAGTCAGCGTATACTGGATATGTTTTGATATGTGTTCGTGCGTACTGTAAAGGTTGTCTACAAAAGCCAACCTTATATTGTGCAGGCTGGCAGTAAACCACTCTAGTTGCATTTTTTGAACATTCGAGCGAACTTAGCTTTCAAATTAATGAAGGCTTTTGTTTCGAAAAAAAAAAAAGTGATAAAAGAGGCGCGTTGATGAAATACACGTTCGCAGGAAATAAACGTAATAATTATAACGTTGTATCATTTACTATTCTAGTATTAAAGTACCTACCTGTATTGGAATTCAGAAGTTATGCACATACATACAAACTTCCCGACATCAGTCAGTTGGGCAGTTGCCCGCCAGACACAACACCCGTCTGGTCGGAGGATCCTCCCTTTTCTATGGAGGATGAGTGAACTTTGCACCCTGTTCCTCATACCTCCATAGCGTTATATCTGTTAACGTGTTATTTACGGAATTTTGAATAAATAAATATCTATAGTGTACTCAAATTTCACCAGTTAAATATGTACAATCCCATGTAATAGGGGGCGAGCTTATTGCCATCAACTGGATGCAATTCCTGACTCCGGGCTGCTGCTGAGAGGTTCCTAATTGAAAAACCCAATAACACTTTGCCTAACCTGGTAATGGAATCCAGCGGGGTAAGTAAGACACTATCAGTAGCAATCGCTTTCATTTTGACAGTTCAACAACATTCATTGCGTTATTTACGTAGCACAGCAGATTTTTTTTGAACATATGAAGCAATGGATTAGCAATATACTTCAAAATGACTCAGATTTTGATTGATAGTGTGTTACTAAATAAGGGCTGGATCTCATACTCGCTTGCGACCACTAGACCAAGGCAGTCTCAGAAGTAGTCTCGTCAGAATTAGTCAGAGTCAGTAATAAAAGTAAAAAGTTAGACAAGTAGAGAAGATAGAATATGTATCTTCTACGTAAACATATAATAATATATAATCGCAAAAGCCAACTATTTGCCCTATTAAAACAAACAGACACAATGACGCACATTCTAAACAAACAAATCCCGTTGCAATAAAACATAACACCGTATCTGCCATTGATTTACATTCGCTCACACGTAACATTTGCATGCCAACCTTGGCATTGCCACTGATTGTGCCTGAACTAGAGACGCTGCCAAAACTGTACATTACAACTTGCGAATCGGAACAGGTCAGCTGTACAGTATACAGTTACCTAGTTATACTTTGTAACAATCAATTTGTTCAGGTGTTCGATCCAGTTTATCGATTGTTTTGTCCATTGTTGGGGTAAAAAGTGATCGGAGTGAAATTGTTTTTTGAAAGTAGGTCGGTTTCTTTTACCTGGACGATATTATCTGTAGTCTATTTCATGTTAGCGTTTTGGTCCATTGTCGTTATCATCATCATTATCATAATCTGCCCAGCCCTTTCTCAACTATGTTGTGGTCAGGTTCCAGTCTAACCGAATGAAGCTGAATACCAGTATTTTACAGCGACTGCCTACCTGACCTCCATAACCCCATAACCCCACAACCAGTCTTACCAAGGGGTATCGTATTACCCATACGATACCCCTTGGTAAGACTGGTTGTCAGACTTTCAGGCTTCTGAGGACAATGACAGCGAACGGAGGAGGTCTTGGTATTTAGAGATGGTCACAAATCTACAGACAAAAACCTGTCTATACCTTGCATGATACATTAGTCATGATACAAGTAAAGATTTTGACGTTTTCTCTATCTTGTCACATGGGAATTAAGCCTAAAACTAGAACATTTTGTCCATTCGATTATTATCTAATATTAATTGTCAAATTTTGTGCCCAGCCATGCCCAGCCTACCAATTACTATTGAAGGTCGACTATTCATTTCGCAAATTGCTGCCTAACGTTATTTCGCATAATATTAATATTAGATAACTTTCTAATAATCGTGATCGGCTATACATAATATTTTAATGTGAGCTTTAGGTAATTCTTATGTAATATCCTCTTGTAGGCATTCAGGTGGCACTTAGCCAATAGCTTATATCTACATAATTTAGCAAAAAGTGTTTTTTTTTAATGTTTTTTTTTAATTTCCCTACATTTTGACAAGCTTTTCACGTTTGCTTGTCGCTGAGATGAGACTGCGACTAGATTTTGAACGTTTTATATTACGAGAATTGGCCTTCTGGTCATGAATGGTCTTGCCTTTTCTGTATCAGTTAGTACTACCTATTAGTTATTCTGTGGTATCGAATGCCCTAGGGGTAATTTTCGTAATTTTAAGAACGTTCACAGTCTGATCTCAATCTCAATAATGTCAAAAATACTTCTATTTCCCTCGATTTTTAACTGAATGTCGCTGAGATGAGATTGTGACATGAATTTGAACGTTTTTAACTACGGGAATTGGCATTCTGAAGTGGGACAACTCTTATTATTATATCTTATTATTGTACAGACGCCAGCACATCAAGTTACTACAATCTGTCAAATTTCTTTAATAGATTTTCAACTTTATTGCTAAATAATTAAGGTTCAAGGTTGATTGGGAAAATTTGACAGTTTCGGGTAGCTTGACCTGCTGGCGTCTGTACCCCACTTTAATGAAATATTATGAGGCTACGTAATACATTATCGTATTAGCCAGTAACTGGGTTGTGGAGGTCAGATAGGCAGTCGCGTCATGTAAAATACTGGTATTCAGCTGCATCCGGTAAGACTGGAAGCCGACCCCAACATAGTTGGGAAAAGGCTAGGCAGTGATGATGCTACGTAACGCCTAAGTGTGCTGTTTTTACGTAAGTTATATGTACTTTGGCGTATAGATTACCTCCTAGTTTTGCAACGATGTTTTACGAATTACTGACATAACGTTATTATGATAGGCTTGTAAATTAATAATGTTCAATAAAATTAGCAAGTCACGACTAGGTATGGAGGGAATTACAATTTCTTCACTTATCCTGCGGTCTGGTACTTAGTGTTTAGCTCACATTTTATCCATTACTGGTTACAATCAAGATAACTACCTATATATAAATATAAAAAAAAATATTAAAAAAATATTAAAAAATTATTTGAACAAAAAAAAAAAAATTAATAAAAAATAATAATAATTATATATAATTCAATATTAAATTAATTAATTATTTATTTATAAATTGTTTCGTTTTTGTAAATTAAGTTTCAGAAGTAACAAATTGGAACATACTGTTTTGGACACGAGGACGACGACGACAAATACCTACCTTATGTGGTATGTACATATACCAGCGATTATTTACTTATTATTTTTATTTGTTAGCATAGATTGGGTCCCACTTCTGGGACCTTTGGCCTCCCCTTTTTCTTCCAACCCTATCTTGTGCTATCTCTGGCCATGTTGGCCCTGCAAACGTTATCACATCTTCACAACACCTTCGGGGTACATTATTCATTAAATAAAAATAATCTCAAATGTCAACCCATCAACACCATCAAAGACTAAAGATTTATGGAGGCTGACAATAAAAAAAAAACAACATTTCAACACGTTTAAACGCCCCTGAACGCCTACTTAAACCTATATTACAGTTAATTCTCTAAAACTACGTGTTAGTTGTACCCACCGTAAAGTTGTTAAGTGGTTCTTTGAGCGAATCATAAATTTAAGCGAGTAAGCACCTCTTGTGACGTAAATTAAAAAGTTGTAAAATGAAACAGCACGTGGAAGCGACCCGTGGTTTGTGTCCATAGTCTCACGGGAAAATCAAAGATGGCGGATGGAGATGCGCAAACGAAACACCGTATCTCATAGCTAACTAATATTGATCTAGTATTTACATTCAGGCTTTGAATCCATTAACATTGGTTTTGTATTTGGGCACTTAGCGGCTGAACCATTCTTATCCTGCGTTGGTGGATATTGGACTGAATTGAGAAGCTTTTAACAAATGCTGTGCATTTCATGTTTTTGGCTCGTCTTAATTAAATTTGAATTGAAGGTTATGTGGAGTTCTTAAAGCATTTTATGTCGGTTGTGAAGATACCAAAGCTAAATCAGAGATCTTAGAATGGGTATTATTTTAAAGGCTGATAGAAATCAGAGTTAAAAAAACCCAACATAAGTCGAATTCACAGTTGAACACCCTATCTTATTTTATATTTGATGACTGTATGTGATACTGATAAGGTTTCTAGTTTATCTAGAAAGACTCTCGAATAGATCAAACAGCATAGTCAGTCAGCAATGTCAGTCATTCCTGTCACAGCATTTATCTTATCTAGTTATATAAAACCTAGCAAAAACATGATAATGTGAAATCTAAACGTATTCTAAACACCTCATTGTTCAACGTTTGCACAATATTTTATTCTACCTATATTTTTATAGGTAGAATAAAATACAAAATACAATTTATATTCGCCTGAATTTCTCGAAAGATTTCTCAACGTTTTTCTATTGCAATTAACCGGGCTGTAGCGGGCGGGGCGGGTTGTAGTACTACACTTATATTTTTAGCCAATTTAAAGAAAGCAACAAAATATGGAAACGAAAAACTTTTTTTAGCATTACAGCTTAAAACTAAAAAAAAAACAGAAAACAACTATTATAATGCCAAAAGGGTCTCAGACTCTCAGTTCAGCATAATAATGTCACATGACAACACAACTATTACTAGTTATTTACTAATAGACAAGCCCATTAGTACTTTGCACACCCCGGAAATCGTATTCAGGATGACAGCAGTCCACCACTAAGTAGCCCAATAAGAAACTCAAAACTTTCTTGTGACGTAAGCTCCAATGGAAACGTACCTCACCCATCTTAAAATACCGTGAGCATTTCACAAGCTGATTTACAGACGCTAAACAGACTTCACAGAACATCACAGTTACGCAATTACATTCGTACATATATACAAACACTCAATACTTACATATATGTTCTAGATTTTAAAGTAAAACACAAATGTTTTTACTTCACTGAAACTTCTAGTACTTAACACTATTTTATTGAATACTTTTCAAGAAAATTCGTCCTTATTTAATCAGTGGAGTAACACAGATAAAGTGACAATGGATCGCAATGTCTTTTTATTTTGACAGTTCTGATACGTTCATTGCGTTGTTTACGTTGTTGAGCAGACGAATTTTTCAAACCCATCAAGCAATGGATTAGCAATTTGTTTCAAAACCTTCGGAATGTGATTGAAAGTATGTTTCGTAATTAGGGTGGTCTTTTTTATCGTTTCGTGAACGAACTAAAAGACAATAGATAGTCTTTCCTAGATAAATTCTAAACTTATTTCAGACTCATTCTGTTTTTTTCACAGGCTGACACAGGCTATCTTTGACAGTCGTTACGGGTAGTCAGAAGCCCGACAGTCTGATAACCAGTCTTACCAAGGGGTATCGTATTACCCAGTAACTGGGTTTTGGAGGTCAGATGGGCAGTCGCTCCATGTTAAATACTGGTATTCAGCCGCATCCGGTTAGACTGGAAGCCGACCCCAACATTCATAGTTGGGGAAAGGCTAAGCAGATGATCTCTGCGCATCCCGTACCTACACTGCTGCACTGTGAAAATCTTTGTCTTAAAAATCCATTGTCTATTACTTATACCACGTTCTCCATTATATCAGTAACATCCATTGTTAATACATTAATTACATTAACTAGTTGCTTCACATCCACATATCATCAAGGGAAGCAATTTACTATTGTGTCGTCGGAAGTGTGTCACTGACCCATTTCCTTGTAGTTATCATGGAATAAGAATTTACAGAAGGGACAGTCCCGCTCCCAAAGCAAGCATTCTAAATGCCTATAGATTCAGAGCATTGTCTACTTTCAACGCTGCCATGACTGTATTATTTCATCGATTCACGTTGTTCGATAGTCGCTAAAATGAACCGCCTTGGGTGCACCAAAATTAGAAGTGATTTATCAAATTAGGTTGAGAATCAATCACTTTTTGAACGTCAAAATTACATAAGACAGTACCTCAAAAAAGCTAAAGCGAAATAGAGTTGGTGAAGGGCGGGCGCCCTTCACCAACTCCATTTCGCTTTAGCTGGGAAGAAGGACAACTGGATTGCGGTGAACCGATGGCATCGGCTGTTCAGAAAGATTCAGTGTGATGTATAGTATAGCAACCAGATTACCTTCATCGATCGACCATTATTTGTTTTGATGCGATCAACTTTGATTGGTGGAATTTCATCATCCGCAATCTAGAAGCACTTAAAGAGCTGTAGGTGTCATTTCGGCAGCATCAGTGTACGCAAGAAGATAAATAAATGAGTTTCACTTCTGTACAGATTTCTTACTCTGTGGCAGCGTAGAGGCGCACCCATCCATTTGTATAGCACACGACAGTTGTCACATTATTAAATGGCGTCCCATGTGGCATTGAGGTGCTTAGTAGCCTACCTCAATGACGAAGAAAAATACGGGGGCTTAGGACAACTGTTTTTTTTTACGTTAATGTTAGGTTTGGGCATTGGCAAGTCGGTTTTGGGTTTGTCTTTGATAAAATGCTGCAGAAGCGCGACGAAAGATGAAGAGGTTTCTTTGGAATTAAGCATCACCTTACGTACGTACGAGTATAATAATGTAGTTTTCTTCTTGACTGTTAAAAGTGTGTACATAAAAAAAAAAATTTGGAAATTACCAAAAACTTCCATGATTCCTCGAGTTAATCGCTAACAAAAATGACACTTTTCATCATGCCTTAAGAAATCCCAACGTAAGGCTATTGACATGGGCCTGCGGGCGGTGAGCAATGGGTAGCTCACCGTCCGATCAGGACCAGGCCCGTGCCGGACGGCGCGTTGTGTTCCACGCGCGCCTCAAAGAGATGTCAGCAGAGGACGGGGCCCCACAGGGCCGAAGCCTGCCGGTGCGGCGGGATTTTCCGAAAGGTTAACCGCTGCCCTGGAACAGAAAGGGCTAAGGAAGGAACACGGGTGGGTTTTAGTCAGTAAAAGTCTGACACTCCCTTCCGCTCCACCCAGAGCGGGAGGGGGGTCATTTGATGATTTCCCATCCACAAAAAAAAAAGGCTATTGACATAAGCCGATGCCTGCCAGGGCCGCAGGTTGTTCGAAAGAGATACCGTGGCCTCTGGCACAGGCAACTGTAGGAACACGGGTGGGTTTTAGTCAGTAAAAGTCTCCCGCTCAGCCCAGAGCGGGAGAGGTCATTTAATGATTTCCCACCCAAAAAAAAAAGGGCTATTGAGATAATTTCTTCACACCTTACACTAACCTAATATAACATTACGCCTGTATTCCCTGAAGGGTTAGGCAGCGGTGTACGTATAGTATGCCCACATTTCACCAGGTATATTTAAGTCCCATGTAATAGGGAGCCTGCTTTTTGCCATCAAGTGGGCACGAATGGACTATGCAAGAAGTAAATCAACAACAAAAAGCAACTTCTAAACCCCGAAATACACATGCCTGTAACTTGCACAAAAGTATGCAAGTAACTGGCATGCCATTATGGTATACACCAATCAGAAGTGGTTTGGCACAAGACATGCAAGCTACTTGCATGCTTTTGTGTACAAGTTACAGACATGTGTATTCCGGGCTTTAGTCTCATGAGTAATCCCTTTAGTAGGTACCTATCCTGCACTCGAGGAAATGGCCTGTAGACAATACTTCAAGCCCGCACCCACACGTCAGCGCAATGATAACAGTCACACAAAAATATAAACCTATTTATATGCCACACTACTTCTACCTCGCATACGAATCAATGACATGACAAATTCTCTATAAATACATGCCCATTCCTCTTGTCGCGTCATAGTGTGCATGAGACTGATTTATTGCATGTTTTCGAATGCCTAGGCGCGTGTATCTGTATCATGGAGAGAATAACTAATGAAGCGCTATATAGCTTATGCATTTATAAGGGACTTGCAATGGTGAATTCGTTTCCTCTTTTCTATTCGTTGCAGCTTAAAAATAAACTCCATTTAATAAATCTGCCCAGCCTTTTCCTAACTATGTTGGGATCGCCATCTAATCTGATCGAATGCAGCTGAATACTAGTTTTTTACATGGCCTGTAATAAATGAAATGCCCTTTGCTTCAACAACACCCTACATCAAAGTTTAATTTTCAATACACGGCTAATTTACTTTCACTCTGCGAATGATCGTCGACAGCATCGCGCGAAGCAGTTCTATTGGACTAAGAATTAAAAGTCTCTCTCTATACGAACTCCATCTGCTATCTACTCCTTGATCTGATCCTAAATGAAGCCATTGTACGCAGGTGTGACGTCAGATTTGTTTACCATTGCCAACCTTATTTACTTCAACAGAATGATTAATTAACATAATTAATTATTTCATCATTATTTATACCTAATCTAGACTAACAAAACAAATGGCACGATGTGAAACGGATAAGTACTAGAAACCACTTTTGGCAGAGTTTCCGAAGCACATCACATATCGCTAATGGCCAGTGGGTAAAGTGGGATTGTTCTGCGTGCCAAAGATGCACTTGAGACCAGAGTCTACGTATATTGGAAACATTCTCTACATTCTCTTGAAACTGGTCAGGCAAAGAGTTATTGGTTTTCAGAAACCGCCTGCAGTTTGGAAATCTGCCCGATATTGTCGCGGTTTCCCTTGTTCACAAATTAAACTAAATTTAAGTTCAGTGCATCTTTTTCTTTCTATTTCATTAAGAAAAGGACAGAAGATAAATATTAGCTTAGTCCTGTCAAATCTCTCTCTAGTCTAGTCTAGTGTGTGTGGGTCTTAAAACAGCCTCATTCCTCATCATTCCCCTAGCGCAGAAATTTGTCGCCAAGAGAAAGGAATACCTTCACAACAATTCTAAACAAAAATAACACAACTAAGCGCTTAATAACCAAATTAAGTTTCAAAAGTGTATATATGCATTTATTCCTTCCTTCAGTTCAAAGTTTCGTGCTGTCAATCATGTTTTCCAGCACGTTTCCGTGTCTCTATTCTTACTTAACATAAAAGCCTGTTTCACCCGTCACCTTTCTTGTGTCATTACACAGTTTAGTCTTCATTACAACTTAGAACGTGTCGATTTCTCTCACGATATCTTCGTTCACCTCGTGGAGGTAAATTACATGTTTGATTGCTTTCTGTTCAGGAAGAAAAACATAATCAATTTTTGTGTCTAGTGTTGATTGCGAAGCGGCTTGTTTGAGGATTTACTATCAGTGTACTCATACCTGTACTATACAGCATGTATAAGAAAAATGTCAAAAAGGGGTACAGTCCATCAAAATGAACCACTCCATGGGACCATCATGAATGAAAAAAAAAAAATTATCAACTGTCATACAAAACTTTAACACAGTACTCGACTCAAATGAATGGAATTTAGTTTGAGTTTTCCATCACATGAGCCCGTTTGTCAACTAAAATCAACAATCGTGGAACTGCTTCTGATCTTGCCAAGCGGTTTCTGGCTATCTAAATCGGCCTATCCTTTTTTCCCAACCATGCTGTCAACAGCCAGTCTAAATGGATGCAGCTGAATACTAGTATTTTACAAATAGCGACTACCTATCTAACCTCCACAGCGCAGCTACTGGGTAACAGGATACCCCTCGGTAAGACTGGTATTCAGTCTCTTGGGCTTTTGACTACGCTTAACGATTGTTAAATATCTACGAGCTGGGAGGTTAACGGTTTAACTTGCTTTCCGAGGCACAGTGGGGTTTCGATATTTAATGGATGGTCACCCATCCACGAACCAACCTCGGCAAGCATAGCTTAACCTTCCATCGACCAGTGCGGTTTTTACCATTCAGTCGCGGGCCCCTACCACAAGCGGTTTCTAACTAGTCGTAACAATTTGTCAATGTGGACGGATGTAAAATATTGTGACTAAGTAAAAATTCCATGAATGTAACCGTAATATTGTATTAAAGCGATTGTTTTTTTATATATAGTCGCGATAATGTCAAAGTTCAGTAAGTCAAGTTTGTGTTAATGAATTCGCTAATCGGCAAGGTCGCGTTCTTTGTTTATTATCGCCTCGAATACTAACGTAGCCACGATAAAGTAGGCATTCCGTATAACATCGTGTGACATTATGATTTACGACATTCTTATGATAAAAGTGGGATAGGTCGTATTTTACATATTGCGGAGGTTATTTGAATTGCGTTTGATGTCCGAGTCTGTGTTAGCCAAAAATATATACGAGTAGTTCTGAGTTTCTTAAATAATAAGAGGGTGGAGGACTGATATATATTTTTTTATTAACGTTAAAACTAATATTCGACAGTAAACAGACTGGAGAAGTATTATTGTGACTCATCATCATCTGCCTAGGCTTTACCCAACTATGTTGGGATCGGCTTCCAGATTAACTGGATGCAGCTGAATACCAGTATTTTACATGGAGCAACTGCCTTTAGACCTCCACAACCCAGTATCTGGGTAACACGTAGGAAAAAAAAAATACATTAAATTAGCACAGACTAAAATACACACAATACATCCGATAAAAATAAATAAAAAGTCTGATGTAAGAAATCAGTAGGAAAGTGGTAAGAGTGAGTGTTATTGTGGCTATCAGATCCCGTTTCGTAATGTCCCGTGGCCCAGATAGACATAATACCTATTTGGAGGTATGAGGAACAGGGTGTAAAGTTCACTCATCCTCCATAGAAAAGGGAGGATCCTCCGACCAGACGGGTGTTGTGTCTGGCGGCCAATTGCCCAACGATTGATGTTGGGAAATTGTATCTATGCTAATTACGCGGTAAACTCTGCTTGCGAGATGCAGGAATTGCGTGACGTCAGTATGACGCGTTGTTCGCATGTGGCGTTGTAGAGACCGCTACACCTACATTATCTTTCAGATATTATGCAAAAGTAGAACAGAATTTGAATATAATAATCTGCCAAAAGATAAGTTTAGTGGTAGTTATCGGTAGGCAGTGAAGAGGCGTCTTTTGGTGCAGCGAATAATGAGCTAACCCTAGCTGGCATGCGAATCATGGCTGATATACATATACTCGTAATACGGCGACACTGACACTACATTAGCTCCCTAGCTCAGGGGACCTAACACATTAAATGACATGATTACTGCCGTAATCGTCACCGTCTCCGGTTGTACTTAAATCGTTCATCTACTATGATTTACAGATTATTATTTATTTTGCTTTTATATCCCCCTCATCATCATCTACCTAACCATAGAATACCAGTATTTTATATAGAGCGACTGCCTATCTGACCTCCATAACCCTGCAGTTACTGGGTAATACGATACCGCTTGGTAAGACTGGCTGTCAGACTTCGGGCATCTGACGACCCGTAACGACTGTCAAAGATCCACGAATGACAGCCGGGAGGGACCAACGGCTTAACGTGCTTTCCGAGGCACGGAGGGGTCTCGGTATGTAAAGATGGTCACCCATCCACGAACCGACCGTGGCAAGCGTAGCTTAACCTGATCGATCGACCCGTGTGGCTGCTATTACTTATCCACGAGCCCCTCGTACAAAATTACCGAGTGCCAAAGCATATGTTTTTTGTTAAAACACGCGGACGAATTGCTGGCAAAAGGTAGATAGTAATAATTCATATTTGTGATATGGGACATAAATATTAACTTTAGTAAGTAGTAGTTTTTCACCTCATTATAAAACACACAAACATGGAGAAATCTTTAACAAACAAATAATAAAATGCCAACTACATAGATAACATAAATGTCAGTCAAATTTATGAAGCGACAATACCGTAGTCCGTAACCTCTTTTAGATGATATTCTCAAATATGTACCAACATCTGTGATACTGTCAGTGGGGCAAGCAAACAGTGGGCGATGGTTATAGCCACGTGGGATTTGGGCATAATTTATATTTATGGCTATGTTATGGCTAGTTTTAATGGCAGACTTATTTTGATGTTTTTATTTATTTACATATTAACGAAGGTCTATCACGCGGCCTTCTCATTATATTTGTCAGTATTTTTTTAGTTTATTTTTGCAATGTTACTCAACTCACACTATTTATGTATAATATATATTCGTTACTATTTTTTATCTGTCACATATTTATCTTATTTATGTATGCATACACACGTCACGTTGCAGTGTAAAACTGATTTACATTCGTCACTTCACACATCAGGTTCAGTTGACAACCAGCGTCAGGCACTATTGTCTGGCATTTTTGCTGAACTGTAGTGCGATTCTGTAATCATCTCACCGTAAAACTTAGGTGAAGTTAGCGTGGAGTGAGCTGTCATTCCAACTAATGCTAGGGATTGACACTATTGACAGCTCACTCTAAGCTCACTTCACCTAACTTTTCATGGTGAGATTTTTACAGAATCGATCGGCTGGGCCTCTTTGGCGCAGCCATAAGTAACACTTTCCTGCTAATCTCTTATATAGGTCTTTATACCTTCTATTTGTTTTTTTATTAGTTGCTATCTGATGTATTGTGTGTCTTTTGGTCTGTGCTAAATAAATGTATTTTCTTTCTTTCTTTCTTTGATATTTAGTTTCTATTTCTTGATTGTTTGTCCGCTCTGCTTGTATGAGTTGGGAAAAAGAAGGTATACATCTTCTTCCTAGCGTGTCGCTAGCAAAAATTTAGTTTCTTTTTTTCTTAAAGTTTGGCCCAAAATTCAGCAACGCGGATAGCATTCGCCGACGCAGCCATTAGGGTCACGTGTGCAGGTGACAGGGCATGCGGTGCAAGATGGGAGGTGAGCCATTGTCTGTGGAGAGCCTTCCATGAACCCCCACATGTGGAGGTTGTCCTTGCTGCGGCCTACTTAGGTACTAAGAACACAATATCACACCTGTAATCCCCTAAGGGTAAGGCAAAGGAGTACTAATAGTTCACCCCTATTTCGCTTTCGCTGTGTGAAATGTCCAGGGATATTATATAAAAACCCAAAAACACTTCGACCCGACTCGAAAATCGTACCCAGGACCCCAGGAAAGAAGGTATTCCCTTGCTAAAATTAAGCGTGTCTTGTTTTCTGTTAAAAGCTGTATACATTTTTCATATTCGGTAGGTTCACGATTGTCCACAACATCAATAATAAGCTATATGATGTTCCTACGCTTGCCTAGAACTCCATACTTAGGAATTATGCACTTTAGCGTGACTTAGAAACTCCCAGGTTTCCTAGTAATTTCATTATATAAACCACATGGATAATGTTGTTGATGCCATATAATATATTACGTACACCTATTCCACAAAACGGTTTGATTATGCATTAGAGCTGTATGAACAACATTTTTCCTGTTTAATATAGGTAGGCGATGTTTGATTAACAATAGTGTATTTAATAATGAATTATTATTGCCTTATCAAGAGGCCTTGTATATTATAATTTACATATTCAATAGCCTTCATTTAAAATTATCATTGTGGTGTTAATTTAATGCATTGTGCAATTTATCTGTTCATCATAAAATGAATCACGTTTTATCACATATTTATCACGTTTTAGCAAGCGTGTAGTTACAGCTATCACATATTCTCTGGCAATTTATTGATGGATGAAAATTAATTACTAATAATAATTTAATAAACACAAACACCCCACAGAAATATGTATCGCCCAGACAGAAAGAAAGAGGAAAAAAAAACTACATATAATTTTGTTAAAAAGTGATTAATTGCAAAAATAGGACATTGGACCAGATGGCTCTGATGTCGAGATAAGTATGTCAGCTGTTTTACATTATTTTGTACTTAAAAATATTTATGTCCGAAAGATAAATTCAGCCAGAAAAATCCAGACACACAAAACCAATTCTCCTTAACCTGCCTCACAAAAAACCCTTTTTATTATATTTTTCGTTCTCTCTGAGCCCAATTTTTTCAGTCGGCCATAAACTTACGAGTTCCGATTGATTTTCGTGGTTAGAATTCAGATTGGTTTTTCCCAGATGAAAAACGGATCCAGACGGATCTTTGTGATTGTGAACGTTCTTGGCATTGCGGAAAATTGCGGATACAGCAGTTTTATTGGTTTGTTACATGTTACAAAGAGTATGCTTTTGATGTTTTATTTACGACTGGCGTTTATTGGATGGATTTTGTGTGTTAGGAGCTTGGGCAGTACAAGAACAGTTTTTCTATTTATATGAATTTTTTTATGCGATCGCAATTGCATGCAGTGTTTTGTTTCGATGTTCAAGTGTTTTAACGATTAACAATCTATCAAGTTTTTAACCGACGTTAAAGGTTTTCATTTGACTGAAATTTGTAGGCTACCCCATGAATAATCCATAACATAGAAACCTAGAACCTACCCACGTACTCATAGATACCTGTCTATCTCCAGGATTTTGTCCATATACCAAATTCATGAACAAATAGAACGTTGCAGCTATAGAATCCTGTTGATCCCATATTTAATCTAATTAAATAATCAGTACACTGGCTCATAATACTACACCATTCTTTCGTATAGGCACGCTTCACTTTTTTATCTGTTTCCCGCCATTCGTGGTGAACTGACAGCTGACATTAGTGACAGATGTCTTACTGCTGATGTGCATGAGATAGTGTTTATATATCTATAAAATAGATACACTACAGCAGCCATTTTGCATATTATGCTATGCTACCAAACTCTATGTATGTATTGGATAACAATAACAAAGCTATTTCTGCTGACAACAGACATAAGCAAAACTTAATCGAGTGTCAAACAACATGTGTGGCACTTGGCATGTTCGATCGTCTATACTTCTATAATAGTCTATGCTTATGTTCAATGATTGTCTATAGTTCTAGCGTGTGTTTATGTGCATGGAATACGTCGTGTTGTTTGTGCCAATAGTGCGGATTCACTTGTTTATTTCATTGTCTCCATGGCGCTAAGGATTTTGACAAGTTTATTTAAAATTGTGCTAGTGTTACGCTTGTTTAACTTTTATATATTTGTATATGATGTAAACATAACTGCCCCGTTGGTCTCGTGGTCGCAAGCGCGATTGCAGAGCGTGGGGTTCGATTCTCGCGTCGTCGGGCAAGGTGTTATTTAGTTTTTCCATTAGGAATTTCTTAGTAAAAGGCCGGACTTTGGAAGTTCGCGGTATAATACCCCCGTGTCTCCGAAAGCACATTCAACCGTTGGTCCTGCGCCTGATCTCTCTCCAGTCGTGTCGGATGCCCGTCCCATCGGTCTATGAGAGTGAGGGAAGAGAGTGCACCTGTGTCTGCGCGCACACTTGTGCACTATAATATCTCCCACGCCGAAGGCCAGCTCGCTGAGATTGACCGCCGTAGCCGAAATACGGTCTGAAGGACTTTATATACTGAAACAGATGTTTACAAGCGTGTTCAACTGGGTTGGTTGACTTTTCTTGTTTTGGCTGAGGAGTGAAGCGACATAAATGGATGAGTTCTCAAACTCTATGTAATTTTGGGTTGTCATTAAGTCTCATGCTGACTATCAGTTTAAGATGTTTTGTAGCTTCTGTAGCGAGTTTCCTTAAGTTAACTGTCGTTTGGGTATTCCGAAACTAAATATTTTTACCCAACTGCGGCAAAGCCTACCGAGGGTTATGACTTTAACAGGCAATGTATGTGTGTTTATCTGTTCCCTTATAACTCTTAAACTCCTCGTCGTATTTTGACAAACGTAGTCTCGTTGGCAGCGAGCCACATAAAATTGGCGTTTTTGTTATAGTTGGGATTTAGTACCTACCTAGTTTACTTTTTTTTTGTTAGTTTACTTTTCATCCCAAAGCAATTTGTGTAGAGCTGTGATATTGGTTACAAGTTTGAGAATGGGTTTAATAACCGTCACACACATCATCTGCCTAACCTATTACCAACTATGTTGGGATCGGCTTCCAGTCATACAAGTTGCAACGAAATAGCAGTATTTTATATGGTGCGACTGCCTGTCTGACCTCCACAACCCAGTTACTGAGTAACACAATAGGTACGTCTTGGTAAACAGTTACAAGCAATACTTGAAAATCTATTCATTTGAAGTAGGGATTATCATGAACACTCATACCGTAGGAAATCCGGCCGATAACACTATATATATATTATTACAAGTGTTTATAAAATAAACCTAGTATGTGGTTTATGTAATAAATAGGTAGCTATGAGTCAGTGTGTCACCGCTGCAGCAGGGATCACGTTTTATGGTTGCAGGTCAATTAAGTGCGTATATTGTGGCAAATGATTAACTTACGTTACCTAAGACGTGGCTACTACTTGCTGCGGTAATGTTATATTGTGAGTTAGGGCCGGTTTTTTGATCGCTAGTTAATCTAAAAAAAAAATTGTATATAAGTAGTTTATCAGCCATCTTGTTACCATAACACAAGCATTAGGTTGCTTAGCTTGGGACAAATGGTGCTGTGTGCAATGTCCAGGGATATTCAACCAAAACTCTACTCTGTCGGATTTGAATTCCGCAGAGTTTAAGGGCGAATTTCAGCAATGAAACTAAACGCGCTCTGCTCATCTAAACCGTGTACAAAAGCTGTCAGTGTCATATTCCGTAACAATGATGACACTGGCAGCTCTTGAACACGGTTTGGATGTGCTGTGAAAGCCGTACTAAGTAGTTTACCTTCTTTTGTTTTATTTATACAAAGCATCTTCAGAGAGGAAGTTCAACTTTCACGAACAACTAATAACGGCCACGGTTAAGTGGGCATAAACACAACATTTTACGATAGAAGCCGGAAAATCTTAAATAACCATAAAAATAAATCAAAATCAAAGGAAATATTAGCACAAAGCGTTAATAAATTCAGCCACAACGGCGGGTTACATCTACTATCGCCGTTTATAATATTATGGTTCCCATTAAAACAACAATCACTTCCCTAGACTGGATGGCGCGGATGGTGTAGTGTGTCTAATGGTTTTGATACATTGAGAAGGCTATTTTGCTGTAGTACTTATCGTTTCTATGTTTTTGCTTTATTGTAGTGTTTCTATAGTTAAGGAATCTGAGCGAAAGTATTTTGGACGATTGGACAAAATAAAGTTTAATTTAATTTGAAATTCATTAAATTATTTAGGTAATAACATTAGGTGTAGGTCGGTAACGTACTAGGTTAGAAGTGAGTTATAGTGGCGATCCATTCTCATTCTCTCTCAGAAAGAGAAAGGCTTCTTAGGTTTGCAGCGGGGTAGTTAGTCCTACTAATATTATAAACGTGAAAGTTTGAATGGATGGATGGATGGATCTTTGTTACTCTTTCACGAAGAAACTACTGAACGGATTTGGATAAAATTTTGACATACAGGTGATTTATAACCAGGATTAACATATAGGATACTTTATATCCCGATATTCCCACGGGATTGAAACTTATGCGGGTGAAACTGCGGGGCGCAGCTAGTTTTTTTTCAATAATTTTAACTTTGTAATAATAACACAGTGGCGCATTTTATAGCATTTAGTCATTATCATAAATTCAATTCAATCATTCATGCAGCCTGTGGGCTAATTATACGCAAAGATCGTACAGCGCTCTCCGCGTTCAATATAACAATGCGTTTAGGATACTGGTGGGGTTGCCCCATTTCTGTAGTGCGTCAGGGATGTTCGCAGATGCGCATGTAGATTGCTTTTACGCAACAATGCGTAAAAGGTCCGCCTCTCTGGTGCGCAGGGTGTGGGGTGGCTCCAACAGTGTCTTAAGCATGATTGCGAGTCGCCTAGACTGTGTGTACGTGGGTCACTGTTGTGCCGTCTCTCATGGGATGTCGCAACGGTGACTGACCATTATTTTTATTTTTTTTTTATTTTATTTTTTTATGTATTATTTTCGTTGTTTTATGTTTAGTGTCTGTGCTTACTAACATAGTCGTAAGTTTTACTAACAATCTTGTTGAGTCTCTGTTACTTGAATAAAGACTATAAATAATAATAATAAAAATAAAATTATCCAGTAAATTCTAGATGTGGTGCAAATATTTCCAAATGCCATACTTGTTTTATTCTTTTGACGTAGCTTTAAGTTTTTTTTTTTAAATTTTACATTAGTTGTCTTGAATGTGTCGTGGTTTTGCTAAAAGCATCAAGACTAAAATTCCCCGCATATGCGCACACGCATCAGGGATTGCGACAGGCGGCTCGGGCCCATTGAGAACGGGCGTGGGCGGCCCCGTCGACGACCGCTGTTGTGATACTAAATATTATACAGGGTTACCAAACCTTTAGAATATTGCTCTATTGTGTCTGTGGGGGAAAGCAAAATATTACTGATTTTGACAAAATGTTTTTGTGGTGAGGCGAGTGAGGTGGTTTAAAATAATATTGTTTTGCTGTCGATCAGAAGAGAGGCATTAGTATAGGTTTTAAATTGTATAGGGGTACCCACACACTGAACCCCCAGTTCCTTAACTCCAGTTTCTGAAAGCCTTTAGAATTGTTTTTTTTTGGATGCAGTTTTCAAATAATTTTCATTGGCTGTAGTTTTTTTGGACCTCCAATCACAAGATTTTCAGAAACCAGAAGGCCAATTTTCGTTTTCGGCCTTAAAAAAACGTTCAAATTCAAGACACAATCTCATCCCAGCGACAATCAATGTCAAAAACTTATCAAAAATGTAGGAAATTAATTGTATTTTTGAAAGATTGAGACTGAGATTTGAATGCATAAGTTCTTATAAATACGGGAACTGTCATTAATTTAAAAAACATAATGGTTTCAATGTTAGATCTCTACTATTTTCAATGTCCTTTGGTGCAAACTATGCCTGCCAAAAATACCTTTAAAAACGAAATAAATTACGATTAATTAATTACTACAGTTTGTTTATTTTTGACATCCTTATTTTGTAACCCGTGCAAGACCCCACGGCATCGGCAGATCGCCTAGAGGCGTGGTCTCTGATTTCTAATGTTTTAGATTTTTATCGACATCTGATGTAATTTTGCGTGGGTGACTTACGTGGGTTAACGAGCTCGGAGGTAAATAAAGTTTATATAATTTATATTGGCGCGGGAATATGTGTCACTATGTGAATGTAAGAAATGTCAACAGTGTTTTACGATTTGAGTTTTTTCTGGGTCAACGATAGGTCGGGATAGAAACAATAGACCTTTTAATTTTATTGTTTTTATATAGCAGTTTCTCTTGTTGTGACATTTTATTATTAGAGTGACAGCCTTCTCTGTTTTTAATAAATATTAATCCAATTAACCCCCTTATTTATAAATGTTGCTTAAAGTTAAGAAAAGTTTAAACGTCAAGAAATGTATGGTTAAGCAGACGCTGATCGTTAGGTGCTTAACTTTAAGCAACCTTTATTTATAATTATGAGGGAAACTGTATAAAATGAACCCAAAAAAATACTGGCTTGCAGGAAAACCTAAATTCCTATTCTCTAAAGCTTTGGTAGAGACCAAGAGGCCAGTAAGGCCAAATGGAATTTTGCATTGTGGGATATTCATTATTTACTGTAAGATTACACCGCAGACAATTTAATCTCAGAAATAAACAACGTTTACAGTAATCTAGCTGTAGAAAATTGAGAAATAAATCTTTGGCTATAATGATGTTTTGTAGCTTATTAACAAGTGCGTTTCATAATACATTGTTATTTATTTTGCAAGTAGGTTTTTATTTATTTAACTACTGCGTTGGTCTAGTGGTTGCAAGTGCTACTGCTGAGGTCCAGGGTTCAGTTCCCTGGTCGGGCAAACGTGTTATTGGGTTTTCTGCCAGGAATTCCTCAGTATCAGCCCGGAGTCTGGATTTGTATCCGGTTGATGGCGATAGGATCGCCCTTGTTACATAGGATTTAACAAAACTGGCGAAATGTGGGTCAACTATTGATGCACTTCTGCTTAACCCTTTGGGGAATACATACGTGATGGTATATTATGTTTCTATACAGGGTGGTAGGGACATCGACGGGCAGCCTATTACCATGGATTCAGTACATGACTCTGGACGCCCTTGCGTTAAAATTTTTAGGCGGTAGTTAAAAAAAAAAAATTGCTCTTCCATACATTTTGACCGCGTAGGTATTGCACTTTTCTATAAAAGGCTGTTTTTTTTTTGATAACCGACGAAAAATTTCTATGCCCTTCCCCCCATACACATGATTCGAGACCCCCTAGGGTCTAGTCTAGAATCATGTGCTGAATTCATGGTTATAGTTTGCGCGTCGATGTCCCTGCCACCCTGTATTTATTAGTATTATTTTAGCAGTTTTATACTTATTTTATTTGTAGAACAGTAGCAGTGAGACAGTTGTTCAAACATTACAAGTAAATAATGATATCAGTGTCACTTACAAATTACTGACATTATCGCTTTCAATTGAAAATACGAGCTCCTATTTTAAATTGAAAATGATATGCAGAAACGAGATACTTATCTATTCAATAAATAATTTATTTTAATCAAAATGAGTCTAATTATGATTTCTAAAACATAAAGGCAAAAATTATAGGCCACCTTTTAAAACTCTGACTTCGTGAATAAACGAGAGAATCGATCTTACATTTTAGGGATTGCTATAATCACAACTCTCGTTAAATACTACCATCACAATCTAAATCATTTTGAAGGATATTGCTAGTCCATTGCTTCCTATGTTCGAAAAAAATGTCTGCTCACCAACGTAAATAACGCAATGAATGTTGTTACACTGTCAAAATGAATGTCTTTCCTACTGTTACTGTGTTACGCAACTACCCCACTGTAATCATATTTCGTTTATTCAGGACGTAGGCTTTATTACTAAGCTTTATAAGTCCAATTTACAATATCATGATTCCATAATCTATCAGCGACCTGCAGGTGAATCCGTAGTAAATAATCCTAACAGACAGCTGTGCTGCTGGGGAGTTGGTTGCGCCACTTCTTCTTCGCGACTAAAACACTGGGAAGAGGTGAAGGGCGGGCGTTTTGAGGTACTGTCTTATGTAATTTTGACGTTCAAAAAGAGCCGGTTCTCACTGCCTAGTTTAAATCATCATCTGCCTAGCATTTTTCCCAATTATGTTGGACTCGGCTTCCAGTCCAACCAGATGCAGCTGAATACCAGTATTTTATATGAAGCGACTGCCTATCTGACCTGACCTCCACAACCCTGTTCTGGGTAATACGATACACCCTACTACTCAGAATTTGGACTGGTTGTAAGACTTTCGGGCTTCTGACGACCAGTGACGACTGTCAAGGATCCACGATTGACAGCCGGGACCAACGGCTAGTTGCGCCTAGTTCAAATAAAATACTTAATTTTTACAAGGATGTTGCATCTGATTTTTGTATAGCAGTCCCTTGTTTCTATGGCACAAAGAATTTTAACAATTATTCTTTGAATTCTAGATCATTAACATGCATATTACAAGGAAAACTCTTATCAGGATTAATAAGAACACATACTCGACATTCTGTAGTGATAACACTAATTAACAAGATAGGTAACTTCTTCTCAAAACAATCACGATAACTCGATAACTAGAGGTGCCCATTAAGATTCCGCGTATCGATAAAAAGTCGATCTAATTGCGGCCCAGCTCTATCGTGACGATAGCGATAAAATATCGATGAAATACACTTCCCTGTGTTGCTCTCGACATATTTATTGGTGATTAATCTTAACGCCTACATTTAGAAATAAACCATCGGAATCGGACTGTCGGAGATAGTCATGTTTGGGAGATAGCTTATTTTAAGCAAGGAAATAGAAATTTGTTTAATTAGCAGATACCCAATTTCCCTTATTTAAATGTCTCAAATTGGTGAAGCTGATTTACGGACATAAAAAAACTTTTTTTTTTTTTTTTGTTTTTGAAATGTGGTGCTCATGCTGTTTTTCACTGAGTCCAGCTGACACTTAAATATTTGAATATTGTGAACTATTTAAGAAAAGACGAAGTTTAAAAACAGACTACTAGTTTCGGATTTTATAAAGCAATTTCAGTAATGAAGAACAAGTATCAAGATCGTTTGGTCTAAACAAAGCAAAAATTACAAAAAATGCAGCATAGTTCGTTTAGGAACGTCCCTACTAGGCTAATATCTTCAATAGAAAGAAACAAAACAGATTTTATCGGTGGCTTATCGCGAGTCATAAAATTGCGTGAAGTTAATAGGACCATTATAGGCGTATGCGCAACATAGCAACAGATTCTCCTATTAAAGGTTCTCCCTTATCAAATAAACAATAGGGGAAGAGAAATCAGGAACATGATAGGCAATCAGGTTCTTATTGATTGTGGAAACAATCAGGCGTGGACATGTTTTCTTTCTGATTAAATTATTATAGTTGTCCATTTCATACTTCATGTTTTCTTCATAGACAAGTAAAAAAAGAAAGAAAAATGCGTTTATTGGCGTTATAGCAAAAAAAATACACCTTAAAACAGAAAACAATGTTTATAACCCCAAAAGGGCCTCAGCTGATATATATGTGTATAATGTCAGATGACAACAGAAAGTGAAAGTACCACCCGACGCTGATTTTCCATTTTCGTAATATTCCGTCTCTTGCAAAACGTCCTGTGCCTTTACTGTACAAGATTTCCGTAAAGGGTAAACTAATGTAGAACTTGCTGCAAAACAGACGCAGCATCAAGGATATACTGTGGAGCCCCCATAACAGTAACTAGATCTGGCAAATACCGCGTAACTTTATCAAGTACTCCAAGAAGTTTCGCTGCGTATGTCGTACAGATCCTTTGAATATCAAACCAAAGGACTGAACTAGAAACGTGCTGTATTTCCGACCAAATTATCCCCCTTATTCATAAACGTTGCTTAAAGTTAAGCAGTGATTAGCGACTGTTTAACCATACATTTTTGACGTTTAAACGTTACTTAACTTTAGTCATCGTTTATGAATAAACCCCTATATAGTTATTTACATTAATAAGACTTAGTATTAATATCATATAAGCGCATCAGGTGACCACGTGGTAACGGCCGGGATTACGGGTTGTAGGTCGTAGGTTCAAACCGAGACAGGCGCTTTATTATGTGAAGATTATCTCATCACGACTGCTCTCGAAACGGCGAAGAAAAACATCGTGAGGAAACCGGCATGTCCTAGAACCAAAAATTCGAAGACATATGACATCTACCAACCCGCACTGGGCTTGCGTGGTGGATTACGGCCCACTTCCTCGGTCCGAGAGGAAGTCCAGTTCCTGTGTCCCAGCAGTGGGAACATTATAGGCTGATTTTTTATGTATATATTTATGCATCGGTTCATTATATCACATTCTGAGTTTGACCATCCTACAAAATCATAGATTACTTAACAGACTTTTCAACCATTTCGCGTAACAAACAAAAATTCACGTGTAAAAAGAAAACTCCCCTACATATTATAGAATAGAATAGAATAGAATAATTTATTTCGGATAATTAAAATCCATATCTTGTTAGTATATATTAGCAACAATATTAGCTTACAATTATGTTAGTATTGTTAGTACTTATCTATAAGTAGCCTATTAAACAAAACCATTCACTACCCTCACCCAGTGCTTTTGAATGGGGCAGTCAAATCGAGCAGCAATGACCTTCAGAATGCTATTTTTAGCACCCCGCAGACGCTGCAGCAAAGAAGCCGATTTTTTACGAATTATGGCCTTGAAGCCGTCCGTGTGGGCTTCTGCAAACATTCCGGAGGCACTGCAGCGCCACGGTAGCCCCAACAACATTCTGAAAGCATTGTTATACTGAACCCGCAGGGCGTCAAAGGATCGTCGCGTATAGCTCACCCACAGGCCACTCGAGTAAAAAGATTGACAATACGCTTTAAAGAGTGTTATCTTTACTTGAGTTGTACATCGAGCGAACCTGCGAGCAAGCATGTTACTTCTCACCGCCAACGCCCTGCGTTCCCGCTCTATATCCCCGTCATCCTTGAGGTCATCCGTCACAATATGCCCCAAATATTTAAATTCGTCAACCAGCCTTAGTGCAACGCCATTGAGGTATACTGCAGGCACATGGGTAGGACGATGTTTGCCTGCTTTGAAGATCAGCAGCTCGCTCTTTTTGGAATTGTATTTTAGTCCATGTGCTTCTGCATATTGCTCGCAGATATAAAGTAGTTTCCTCAATGCGTTTATCGAGGGACCCAGCAGGACCATGTCATCTGCATAACTAATATTGTTGACACAGGTACCGTCGATATAGCATCCGACATGAGTGCTGCTGAGTCTCTCAAGTAGCTGGTTGACGTACAAATTAAACAAAAGAGGTGAACTCAACCCACCCTGTCTGACGCCACATTCCGACCTGTATTCGTCCGACAACGTACCGGCCCATCTCACCTGGTTTTTCTGGTTTGAGTACCAGTATCTGAGCAGGGAGATGGTATCCGCCGGCACACCCGCACCTCCTAGCTTATCCCACAGAAGGTCATATACAACAAGGTCAAAAGCTTTCGATAAGTCAAGGAAGCACGCGTATACCGGCGTCTTCCTCTCAGTATAGTACCTGACAGTATGCTTTAAGCTTAGAATGGCACTTTCAGTGGACAATCCTGACCTAAAACCAAACTGAGCATCATGTAAGTCCACATGTTGTTCGAGAATGCCATTATATCTACACAAATACCTAATAGGTGCGCCACCCGGATGTCCTCGTAAAACTGACTGTTTCCTGACTAGTGGGAACAATAAAATGGTTCTATGTAACTACTTTGTTAAGAAACAGCTTGGTATTAATAAATGAGGAGATGTTGTTACCAACATGGTTGATGTTTTTTTGTAGATTCAAAGATACCTACTCTCTTCTGAAAATGCTTTCATTTAAAGGTCTCTTCTTGATGAAGACTGATGAAGAACTAGCAGACTTCCTTTGTTTCACCGTTGTAACAAGGCAGAGAACCGGAGTCTTGTGTCCTAATTGGAAACTGTTGACTGCTGTATGCCGAGTTGGTCGATTGAATGAACATGTCTGTACTTCGTCTGCTGATGTTTTTATACGACTTGCTATTTCTATATCCATAATATACAGCATCATAGGTCATCAGGACACCTTTGACTAACCCTTCGCGGAAAACAGAAGTGTTGTCATGTTATCGAAATTAGATTAGACAAAAAAGTCACCAAAATGCGCGTTATAAACACAAAACCTCGTATTTCTGCCCGTAGATTCAGACATGGAATGCTAATATCTGACTTAACTTCATGCCAAATTCAAGTAGATTACGTCATCCGCCTCCAGAATCAATCTAGCCCCAACTAACAAAGTTACTAAATAGTCTATTAACCATTATCAAGTTAAGGCCATTTCTATTCAAAACGCGTTCAATCCGGTGCGTCCTAAGAATCGCTAAGTATGGCTGGATGAGGCTGATTGATCCGTCCATCATTTAGTACCTGATGAGACTGCAATGGATGGCTACACCGGTACTTTTCATGTACGCTTTCATCCTGTGTTGAGAAGTGTCTAGAATTATTGATTTATGTTTTTTGATACTAAATCGATGGGGTTCTTTGTTACTTTGTTTAGTCTGTTGAGCTAGTAGGAGTGACTATAGAGGTAGGGATGCATAGGTTTCTAACCAACCTGTGTTCGCAAAAACTCTGTGACTGTTGTGTTTCGCGCATGTCACTTTTCAAGCTTGATTTGTGGTTTGATTGAAATGATTTTGGAGTGTCCGTGAACGTTTTTGGTCTTAAGGCAGACAGGTGCGACGCTATTCTGGTAGAGCAATTTCCATGAAGTTAATATAGAAATTGTTTAACTAGTCACCAGTCTGCGGGAACCTTTAGTCTAAGCCCGCACCTTGCTTAGCCTTACACCAATCAATTACCAATGTATTCGTTTTTACAAATAAATTATCTTTTCATCTTTTTGTCTTATAAAGACGATATGATGTAGCAAATTTCGTGTCTAAATCTGAATAAGTGGCACAAGAGCATCCACTTCCGTATTATGTATTTCCGGACTAAAGAATCGATGCCAAAAAAGCCCACTTTTTTTCGCCTTCCTCAAAAATCTTTCGTTTCTTTTTTTCTCCGCTGACAAATTATCTTGTAGAAAAACGTGGCAAGCCGTAATGAGTTCAGGCTAATGAGTTCCCACCACAACGACTTTAGGCGTCCAATTTTACCTCCAGAAACTTAATGAAACTAGTCTTTTAAGTATTTAGTAACTTGTGACTGTCTACATACCTTTAGTTCTTTAATTATAAAGGCATGATGTTATATTTATTGACATCCTTTGTTAATTTGCCGTGTTATAGCTATTTCATACACTGTCAAAGAATGTCTGTGTTCTTCCGTGTTGTAGTTAATCTCCTTTATTCATAAACGTTGCTTAAAGTTAAGCAGTGATTAGCGACTGTTTAACCATACATTTTTGACGTTTAAACGTTACTTAACTTTAGTCATCGTTTATGAATAAACCCCTAAGTATTAACACTACTAATAAGTTATTTTATTGTTTACTAACAAGCTGGATCATTGTTGTCCGAAAATAAAGAATATAATATTATAATAATAATATTACCAATTGTGAATATACGGCAAATTTAAATTGGTAGTACATTAGCTGCCCTGACTTTACCTACTAAATTCAAAAACTATTTTTTGCATACTGGAAAAGTTTATTAGTAGTTCACAGCTACCACAATATTCTGTCAGGCAGTGGTATCATTTCTAACTTAGGTAATAAAGACAATTTACCTTCTGTAAAGAAATAGAGCTATAGTTCCACGATCGATCAGTTCCAATGAAGTCAAAAAAAAAAATTCTTGAAGGACGAATAAATTAGAATGATTTCAATCAATCAATGATGGACCGAAGCAGTATCAGATTATATTATTAGGTAATTGATCACTGTTGTATTAAATCGAGCTGTTATCGATGAGTTTTTGCAAATGGATGAATAAATCAATCAAACCAGACCACAACATGTCAAAGCCATTTGTCGAAACAAAATGTGGGTACTTATGATAATATTTTTGAACAGTTTTGCGCAGGGGTGGTCCAGTGGTAACCGCCGCGACTTACGATTTGATGGTCGTAGGTTCAAACCCAGACAGGTGCTTTACTTTGTGTAAATTATGTCATCACCACTGCTCTCGAAACGGTGAAGGAAAACATCGTGAGGAAAACAGCATGTTCTAGAAAGAAATCGAATATATGTGACATCTACCAACCCGCAATGGTGCCGCGGCCCACTCCCTCTCACAGAGAGGAGGCGTGTGTCCCAGCAGTGGGAACATTATAGGCTGATTAAGATGAACAGTTTTGATCCAACGCTCATTTGTAAAATTCTACAAAAATTAACTAGGTCCATTAGAATAGTATATACTTTACTTTTTTTTTTGTACATCAAAATTGTTACACAGCTGTTTAACACACCCACACACACACCCCGTCCATTCTTATCCATTACACATTTTAACGTCAAAATGAACCAAGCCACGTAGAAAAACAAGGTATATTTATTATTATGATGTTCCTGTCATCTTCACATTCTTCACCTCACTCCACTCAACACAAGCACTTTAGACCTACCTAAGCCTATATACATCCATCCACAATGTAAAGTCACACAAAGTCTAGAAAATAGGCCCACACTCCACTGAAAAACCAACCTCATAGCCTGTAAAACAGAGTCTATTTCCGCTTGTAAGCTCGTAATTATTTCTCTTACATGCTTGGGGAAGTAGTAGGTACCTATGTTGTCAGCAAAAAGGATGTACCTATGTTTGTACATAAGTACTTTTGATAGCATCACAGCACTTAAGTAAAGCGTAGTCTGCGAAAAACTTTTATACTGAGTTGTTTATGTTTTAGTTGATATCATAAACATTAAAAGGGTATCTAGTAATGTACCCTACATTAAATGTTTATTGTAATGGCTAATAGGCATTGCCTTTTTATGTTTGTCCATGATACAATGTATTACGGTCTAGCTATCTATGACCGTTTTACGTATATGTGACGTGTTTTTCCTCAATTTATTCATTTTGTGCTTGTTTTTTTTTCTTTGCGTCATGATTTACAGTAAACAAATGTACTTTCTTTCTTTTAGCGATTTGATGTTTCAGAGAAACTTTCGGACATCTAATTTCTTAATTTTCAGTCTATATAAATGTGGATAAGAGAATTAAATTGGTCTTGGTTTATTATTATTTACGAGTATATTGTAAGTAAACGTGTATCCCGTACCACCTAATTTTTTGAGAGTACATTAAGCAATAGGTCATATTCTTTTTACCCAGCTTTTACACTTCACAAAATCTGGAAAAAGCAGTAAATATTGAATTAGTGGAAATAACAAACATAAGGGAATTTAATTACATAACATAACATCACACCTGTTTTCCCCGAAAGGTTAGGCAGGGGTGTGCCTCCCCCACATTTCGCCAGTTATGTTTAAGTCCCATGTAATAGGGGGGGGAGGCTATTGCCATCAACCGGGCACAAATTCAGACTCCGGGCTGACCCTGAGGAATTCTTGATAGAAAAACCCAATATAACTTAGCTCGACCTGGGAATTGAAGCCAGGACCTCATGCTCGCTTGCTCGCGCTTGTGACCACTCGACCAACGAGGCAGTCAAAATAGTTATTATTAATAGTTAGTATTTAATTCTCTGAGGGGCAATTCTCGTAATTTTAAGACCGTTCACATTCTGATCTCAGTCTCAGTCTGTCAAAAAATACTTTTAATTTCCCTACATTTTGACAAGTTTTTGACATTAATTTGTTTGTCGCCGAGATGAGACTGCGACTAGATTTTGAACGTTTTAAATTACGAGAATTGGCCTTCTGGTGTTTTGTTCTTATTGCTATAACCAGCAGATCGATTCTGGTAAAGAACTCACCGTGAAAAGTTGGGTGAAGTGACCTTAGAGTGAGCTGTCAATAGTGTCAATCCCTAGCATTAGTTGGAATGACAGCTCACTCCACGCTCACTTCACCTAAGCTTTCACGGTGAGATGGTTACAGAATCGCACTGCAGGAACCTACCCAAGTAGCACACAAGCTGCTTAAATGGCTTCTGTACAACCTGAACGTTGTATAATAGCTGTTTAAGTGATTTACTATAATACTCAAGTTGTTCAGTAGCGTATTTAATAGTGCTTTAACAGGCATGTGGTACAATAGGCGAACAACGGTAAATATAATCCCAATGAAGATACAAAGGCGTGTCATAGAGTTATTGTACGGGCATTTGATATAAACCAGAGTTATAAATAACTTTTAAAACGCCGCAAGGTCTTATAGAGGGCTTTAGTAGTTAAAAGTGTTTAAATGGAGTTATACGCTTCTTTTAAAGCGCGTTAGGTTGTACATTGTATATTTCTAAACCTGTAAGCTGTAAAATAGAACTTATTACAGCTTTTGAAACGCTATATCTACAGCAGAGAAATATAATTATATAGTCGCCCGTAAGCCGTTATATTCGAGATTTTTACAGCAACTGTATGGTAAATAGCTGAATAAGGCAAGAAAAACACGCTATAAACAGCTAAAAGAAAAATGAAAACCGTTTCTATGGTCACTTTAACAGCTGAAGCGAGAGAAGAGTGTTTTACTAATCTAATTGCTTCATTGTGACTCCATTTTGTGTAAGATTATCGTAAATTTATCATGGATAACCAAAAAGCGTGGAAATTAAGAAAAAGACATGGTAGTGTGTGAGGAAAAAGATTAGCAAAGAATATGGGAATATTATTAATAATCGACCAGAACATAGTCTCGGCAAAAAATTTGGAAACGCTAGTAATCAAGTGAAGCTTCAAGGAAATTCGTCTAATATTACCATAACTTGCAATAGCGGTTTAGCTGACAATATTATTGTTAATATCGAAAAAAGTTGAAGCAGGTGACGCTGCATCAAATAATGTTATCAGTGTTGAAAACTCTAACAGTCAAGTGTGTGTTGAAAATAAAGAGGGTTCCGTAGGTTTAAATTCTGCGATTAATGTAACCTGGAGCAGTGATGTAGCTGACAGTATTAACTGTGACTTCCCAGGAGTTGAGGCCGAAGTAATTGCTGAAGAATCCGTAGATGACACTGCATCAAATAATGACGACTGTGCTGATCTCAGCAGTTCAGATACAGATACTGCCGAGTCTACTAGTGATTTCATAAAGAACGTTGATTTTCGCAATGAATTACGAAAATGGGCAGTTAAATTTAATATATCGCATTGCATACCGCTAGAAATATAAATTTAAAGCCGATTGTAGGCGGTGGTGTATACTGGCACAATGGGGTTACGACTCCTCTCACAAAAATTCTACGTTCTTGGGCCCCAGATGAAATACCAGAAGCTATTTCCTTAAATTTTAATTTTGATGGGCTTCCTATTCATAAAAGTTCGAAACAAGAATTCTGGCCAATTCTCTGCAATATTTTTAAAACAACTAAATTAGACCAGTTTATAATTGGTATTTATTGTGGGAGTAGTAAACCAAAAGATCTAGATGCCTATTTAAATGATTTTGTAGAAGAGAGGCTGCCGCTACTGGAAAATGGAATTCATATTGAGGAACTTGGCAAAACAATAAAAATAAATATTAGATGTTTCATTTGTGATTTAATAATTTAATTTATGTATAATTTTTTTTTTTTTCTATTATCTGATTAGTAATATCAAATAAGATAGATTGATTCTGCAGTATATTTTGTATATCACAATTTGGTTCCTGTATTGTCGCAGCTTGAGTTCCTGAGTTGTCAGAAAGTATTATATACGTTTCGCCAGGTTGAGATTCAGAAGCATTCCTGCAGTCAATTTTAGCTGTTGAAGTATTCCCGCAGTCTTCTTGTAATACCTGAAAGACATGAGATTTAGATTTTATTTTGACATTTGATCTAGCAAAGTGCGAGAGAAACTATTACCTAATGTGTTCATTATATCGATCTAAATTACGTTAATTTTACTATGATGAAAATAACCTTTACTTAAAAGTTCTAAATGTCTAAGTTCTCATTTTATTGTCTAAAGGTATATAATGAAATGACAAGAAGGGCACACTGCAAAAAGGGGCTCAGGGTATTTATTTCGATTTCGAGATAATAATGCACAAATGTCAGTTGAACGAAGTTCTATAAGAGTGCATTCACCAAACTAACAAAAAGGGGCTGAAACGTTGGGAAAACGTACTCATTTCATGCGTTTTTGAACACACTCACACACACTTACATATTTATAACCATAAAAATGATTGATACCTCTCTCTAAGTTAGAATTACCGGCGTTAGAAATAAAATGTCATAACGCCGGCCATTCTAACTAAAACCCACTGATGCCTGAAAAAACAATATATAGCAACCGTCATATTTCTGGTAGGTTACGGCTTAGAGACCTTTTTTTTCTATGTACTTCTTAGATAGTTCTCTAATAATAATCTAAGTTTCATTACTGGCGAAATAAACAAAATGATGCCGAAAAGTTGCATTGGCTTTTAAATTTCGCGGGCTACCTTAGCGGATCGACAAAAATTAAGGACATACTTTGCTCACAAACTCTTTCGTACTTAGATGCAATTAATGTTTTCATAATTAAAAGTTCAAATAATTAGACTATATGTTATCTGTAAATATTTAATTTATTGTATATAAACAAGAAATATTGCAGTAAGAGTCCTATTTAATTAGTAGAGTATAAATAGAAACATACAAACGAACAATGAGAAAGTGTAAGAGGGAATTAACGGGTTTTAAGAACCTGACAATGGACCCCTAAATAAAATGACCCTTAGAATATCAATAGTCCGTTGTACAACCTTAGACTCTTAAAATAATATATTAATTGCTGATGTACACCTAAAAAAAGTACAATAGAGCGTCAATACCACAATTGTAGAACCGAAAGGTCTACAACGGTGGATACTAGCGGCTTAAATCGATAGAACGGTTCTAATAAACTCTGAAGGCTCTTGTAACGGAGACGCCATTAATAGTTTATGATAAAAGCAATTCACATGATTATTTATAATTTTTTAACATCATAAATATGTATAAAAATCGAATTCACGCCGCTCTTTCTCTCCCAGGATTCTAAAGAAACTACTTATAAAGCTAAACTATCTTATATAGACTAAATTCAAAATTCAAACCCTATAATTAAATGTACTTTTTATACAAAAAACTGCATAAATAGCAGGCGCGTGAAAATTTTAGCTAAAAAATATGTATATATTTACAATAAACTGGTACTCGCACTGGTATTTTGCATGCATAATAGAAAAATCAACACTTACTTATTTTTTAATTATTTTCAGGCGTATTTTCCATCAATCACTTTCCATTGGCACTAAGTCTTTGTTGAGATGGTTCATTTCCCCAAAATATTGCTACCGTATACGTAATACAGATCCGTAAACTCTAATTCAGAGACACAGACGCATCTAAATAAGATGCGAGCGCTATAGTTGCGCTACAAGAACTTATTTTAGATACTTAGGCGCACACTATCGCTCGCATAGCATCTTTGTATCTCCGTACTAACACACATTTACGAACATTGTAGATACACTGTAGAACCTCAGGCCGTATAAATCTGCGCCTCTTTCGGGGGTACAACGGCGCTGTATCCGCTTGTACATCTACTGTAGAACCTGTTTATGGAGCCAATGCCGTTATTAAGAACTTCTAACCGGCCAGTGTACGGCTTGTTATAGAGCTTGTGTGCTACTTGGGTATCCACCAATCCGTAGGCGGATCATCTTTCTTCTTTACCAAATTTAAATAATCTTCCGAGCTTGAATATCTTAATTAATTACCAAAAAACCGTATCCACCGACAACCCACATTACTGTTATCATTTTAATTGACACCTCCATATTATCTAAATGTCGCAACTACTTTATTTCTATTTTCAATAGCATTATTGAATATTTATTCGTTTTATTTAGGGTTCCGTTTCAAAGAGACGAGCGCCGAAATTGATTAATGTAATGCGTGTTTGTATTTGTGCATCTGTTCAGTTGTCAGTTTGTTTGTCAAGTGCTTGGGGCGAAATATTATGTTATGAATATGTTACATTTCTGGGGCTATCTTCGTTATCTGTCTGTCGAATCTCTAGAATAGATGTCCTAATACGGCTTTGGAAATCCCTCATGTAGATGGATGATTATCATCACGTCAACGCCGGCTGCCGCTGAAAACCAGCGCTGGGGCTCTGTCTCGTATAGGGTCTTAGCATTATGTTGAGTGATATCGTTTTGCGTGAATGTGACGCATGTTTACCCCCAACTTGCTTTTTTTTTTGTGTGTTTGTTCTTTTTTATGCGTTATGTTTGCCGCAAATAAATGTATTTTCTTTCTTTCTCTCTTTCTTGTATATTACTCTCTCTCTCTACATGTCTCATGTCCTAGAAGAGACATGTAGGTGTCAACCCGCACTGGTCCCGCGTGGTGGATTACGGCCCACTATCTCACACCAAGAGGAGGCGTGTCAGATCATTGGGAACATTATAGGCTGATTTTGTGTTATGTGTATACGGAATCATTACACGAAAACAAGTGCTTGCCCGTTTTTTATCTCACCCGCATGCAAGCAGCCAATGACCCGTGTGTGACACAGAATCGTCATTGATAAGCGTTTTAATGACTCTCGAAACAACAACGTTATGTGGTCGCACGTCATCGCACAAAGGTGGATTTTAACAGTAACTTGTTTCTTATTAGATACTAATTTGTGGAAGAAAGGGTTATGCAATTCATAGTGTGGTCTGAATTGAATGGAGACCACCATGAAAGGTTTTGTAGTTGCAGTTTACTAATAATTATTTCGCTCTCGATCAGTTCGTATAAGAAACTGTCACAAACAATTTCGCCAATGTATCGTGCAGCGGTCAGTGATAGAACAGTTAGTTATTCTGTGTTGTTTGTTTGTCTGTCTTCTCATGGTTGTGATCAGACTGGCGACATTGATCAATGAAGAGTTCTCCTTACCCGTTAGTTTTTCTCGCATTATACATTTTTTTCCTAGTGCAAGAATGAGTAATTCTTGCATAAGGAAAAAAAATGTATTTTGTTAAATAAACTTTGTCGTAGGAGCGCCTACAGACACAAACTTTATTCTCTCCTGTATCATTAGTCTTTTTGTTCGTTGAGGCAGTCATGAAAAAAAAACCAATATATTTATCCTGTATATACTAGATTTTCTCTTATCTAATATATCCCACTAATATTATAAACGTGAAATTTTGTATGGATGGATGGTTGCTTGTTATCTTTCACGCCAAAACTACTGAACGGATTTGGATGAAATTTGGCACACAGATGGCTTATAACGAGGATTAAAATATAGGATATCCCTATATTCCCACGGGATCGAAACTTCGAAACTGATCGAAACCGCGGGGCGCAGCTAGTACACGATATTTTTTTAACCAGTGCGCAAACTGTAACCATGAAGGTACATGATTCTGAACCCACCTGCGTTGAAATTCTTGGTAAGTTATTAAAAAAAAAATGTCCTGCAATACATTTTGACCGAGTCGGTATTGCGCGTTTCTATGAAACAGTTGTTTTTTTTATAACCGGCATAATATTTCTACGCTATATTTATATTTGTCTGGAATCATATGCTGAATGCATGGTTACAGTTTGCGCACTGTTTAAAAAGTATAAGTAGTATAGTTTTGACAACGAAAGTAAACACAAAAATTACAAGCTTTCATTATGTAAATAATTAGAAACCTTCGCTATTGCTTATGTGTCGTCACGCTCTTTACCTTTACGGCACTAGTTCAAGCCATACCTAATGAGTTGAGTTTAACTATGTGTAACATGACCGAGACTGGTTACTCTTCCTAGTTCGTTTACAGCTTTCAACTCTTCAATATGGCGCTATATGAGCTAGCTAGGTAAGTAGCCGCGCCCCGCGGTTTCATCCGCATAAGTGTCGACCCCGTAGGAATATCGGGATAAAAAATATCCTATGTGTTAATCATGGTGGTAAACTATATCGTGTGCCAAATTTCATCCAAATCCGTTCAGGGTGTAGTATTGGTGCACTTCTGCCTTACACATAGGGTTAGGCAGAAGTGCACTGTCTATTGTAACTGTCTGTACCTACTATGCACTTCTACCATCCGCTTTGGGGAATACAGCATTATGTTCTGTTAGATTTCTTGAAACTGCATCGATGTCATTCAGATCTTTCTATCTTGCACCACATGTCCTGTCACGTGCACACTGACTGCGCCAGTGAACGGTATCCGCGTTGCTGAATTTTGGACCAAACAAAAAAACTAGATATATTAGTTTTTTCGTGCTATTTTTTCCATCGACACGCTAAGAATAAGAAGATCTTCGCCTTCATATCTCAAATCTCATCTTCGGCCATAACCATTACCAAATGGAAATACATCACTCCAAACTTTTAAATGATGTCCAATATTATAAAACATCTTGTAAGCATAACCTACATTGACATTTTTATCCCACATACACATAAGACCCTTAAACAACAAACAGGATATAACCCTACAATGAAAGGATCGGTGCGCCTGAGTCTCCAAACGATAACATTCAAGCCAACCAGCCACACAATTCTGCCTCCACACTAGATCCGAAATACCCTATACAGGATGACAAAAGACCTAAAATTACCAATTTTGTAAAGCCCACTCGGATGCACGTGCCTAGGGGCTGTTCCTAACAATAGGACGCCCCCTTTATAATCCTCTACGCATAATAGACCACCCCACTTGAGTAAATCGATATTTATAACAACCCTTATATGCAATTTTGTGCACATTTTTGTTAACAAAGGATATTTTGCAGTTTCTATGGGTGTTTAGCGTAATGATGTTAGTTACGTCACATATAGTGGCGTCACAGCAGGCCTTATGAGAATAGCAGCGCTGCGGTATTTATTTTTATAATATCGCTGCAATATGCTTAAGTAGGCGCCTTTTTGGCCTCGTACAGCCAATCGATTCTGTAAAAAGCTCACCGTGAAAAGTTAGGTGAGTGTCAATTCCTAGTAAGTATTAGTTGGAATGACAGCTCTCTCCACGCTCACTTCACCTAAGTTTTCACGGTGAGATGGTTACAGAATCGCATTGCTGGCCTTTTTATTTTTTGTTTTGTCAATTCGAAAATGTAATGTTAATTTTGTTAGTTTGTTTCTTTTTTACAGTTTGTACTTCCTGAGCGTTTCTGAAATATAATCATTTTCTTTCTTTACGTAATGCTGTACCTATGTTATTTTTTTGGTTTTTGTTTGGCTACTCAAGTTACAAATACATCCTGAAAAAAAAACTGTTACCCTAATACACTTTTAACCTCACGAGTTTTTGCATAACCTCAAAGCCAACAACCCCATAATAACCCCACCACAGATTACCAATTAAACACTAGATAAAACTTGTTGTGACAGCTTGTCATACTGACCGTTTTACTTCGACGTTTATATCGAAATCAATCAGGCTGTGACATGTTTAGAATAAAGCTGGTTACACAACGGATAGTGTTGCAGCCTTGCAGCTCAGCCGGATTAGAAGATGAATTATTTCAATAATAGATAATAGACAGTTGTATTATAATAAAGTGTGTCATAACTGATTTGGCTGTTCGCGATAAAGAAATGATTCATTTATGTTAATATTTGAAGGATTTGACGATTACTATCTTTGAGGCTGCATTAATGGCTGGACCTTTTGCCACAACAATTTCGAAATGACGTATACTTCGATTCAATTAAGACTTGGGTGCGGATTGCCCTATTTCTGTTTGTTGAAGTCGTTAACACAACATAATATCGGTCTAGTAAATAAGTTTTAGAGCAGTGGTGGCCCAGTGGTAACGGCCCTGATTTACAGGTCTTGGATTCGAACCCAGACAAGCGCTTTACTTTGTGTAAATAATTTCATCACCACTGCTCTGAAAACGGTGAAGGAAAACATCGCGAGGAAACCGGCATGTCCTAGAACTAAAAATTCGAAGACATGTGGCATCTACCAACCCGCACTGGGCCCGCGTGGTAGATTACGGGCCACTCCCTGTCACAGATGGGAGGCCTGTGTCCCAGCAGTGGAAACATTATAGACTGAGTACGTATACATGTATGTAAGACAGTACATTTTAGGTGGTGGGTCTTTATTTCTGTTTCTCTAGCCTAGCTAATAAATCAAACTGCTCAAGACTGCGTCCGCAATCCTGTTCGCAGCACTATTCGTTCTCAAGTGCGTCGAATTGGTAATGATAATGACTTTCCGTCTTTACCGACTATGATTGTCGCATCTTCTATAATGAAAACGCGTTAGTTTTATTATATTTTGCACAATATTTCTTGAATCATGTTCCATCGGTCATCGACTCTGTTTCTTTAAATAACTTGTCTGTTTATTGAACAATTTGAAGATGCAGGCTCTATGCTAGGCTGATTGTTACTGGCATGTTGATGTAGTAATCGCAAGCGCTACTGCTGAGCATATGGTCTTGAGTTTAATTCCCAGTTCGGCCAAAAAGTTTTTTGGGGGTATAGCAGAAGCAGCCCGCACTCTGGATTCGTGACTGGTTCATGCTAAAGGGTCGCCCCCTATGGTACTTCTTAGAGAGAACTGGCGATGAAATGTGGGTGTACTAACCTAACCCTTCGAGGAAAAATCAGGCGTGATGTTACAATGATGACGACCTACAATATCTTTGGCTTCCTTTAAACCTTCGAATCTGTATTCCACCATTCTCCATTTTTTCTCGTATCGGAACAATGATAAGGACTCCATTGTACCTAATACATCCCAGCTTTATCAATTTCTGCCGTCGAAAAGCATACAGAAATACCCTTTATATTATCATCCTGTGTATGTCCATTGCCTAATATGTGCCTTCCAATAACCGTTACAGTGAACGGTCAAAAGCCAGGGGGCAATTGTCGTTATCAATACACTTGGCAGAGAAATATTGGTGATAGCAGTTTGTTGTTATTAGCAGACTGAAGGACGCTGCTGGCCATCCTCCTTACTTTAATCCTACAGTTTTACTTATTCGTAGTACTACATCTTCATTGGAACCACATATATGTATTTATGTCCTGCTAAATTTTTGACGTTCTAAAACGTCCTGCACCCCGATTACGTAATACTCTTACAATCTCAATCCGAAGACTTTTGATGGAATTTCATAATCCATTACTTCATACTTGAAAAACATCTCAATTCGAAAAATTTTGATGGAAATTCATAATCCATTGCTTCATACTTGAAAAATTCGCATGCTCGACAACGTGAATACTTAAAACGCAATGAATGTTGAATTAGGGCCGGGCCACTCGATGCGGAGCGGTGTCAGAGCGGTGCTGCTTCTTACTTACAAATAATATCCATGGTATGCCACACGGAGTGTTCCGGCATCGCACCGCACGTACACACCGGACTTCAACTGGGCGATACGATTCGTTGGGGTGTGCACCGGAGTGACCAGATTGTACCCATAATCCGCCACCCTCTTCACCCACTGCGATATAGTAGTCACGCTGCGGTGCCACACCGAATCATAGATGTAGGAAAAAAGGTATTGATGTTAGGTAAAGATTCAATAACAGATTTTCATTTGTTTTTTCTATCTTCTTTGTCGTGTAAAGGGCAAGGCCGTTTATTAAATTTTGTTGGTCCAAAATATCGCCTCTTCCACGGCGTGGACGCACTGGTTGCATTTTTTGGGGCACAGGGCAGGATAGGAGGTGGATCATAGTTTGCTATAGGGCTCCATATCCACAGCCTGCTGCCGTTTTTAGGGATCCGTACCCAAAGGGTACGGATGTTTTTGCCTTGTGGGGATGACGGAACCCTTTGTGTGCGAGTCCAACACGCACGTGGCGCTTTTTTTCTTTAACACGTGGCGAGGACCAATTAATAAACTTTCCTGTCTGCATCTTTGTTTTGATAGACAGATGTCAACACCGTCATAATAATATTACGAATCACAACAATCCATTATCTCTTCAGTAATCGAATGTCGTTTGACGCAAATCGATAACCTCGCGATTATCCATCATAAATAATAACATTATTCGATTCTCTCGATGCTATCTCTATAATAAATACATTTCAACTGGTATATCATAATGTAAACTATAAATCGCTTGCAAAATATCATTTCCTTGGTTATTACGACATTTAATATCGTAGTAAATGTTCTGAGCCGTTTGTTTATTCAATATTCGTGCTGTTGCTGTGTATTGTGACTGTGTTAGGCAATTAGACACGAAATTGAAATTTGTAAACCTTTGGGCCTGTAGCCCTGGATATTATATCTACAGACGAAAATGTATAGGGTGTCTGTCATGCCCAGTTTGGCAATGAAATGTATGGAATTCTGGTTTTGTATAAAACTATCTGTATTGTATTTATTAGTCCATACAAAATGGTGTGTCAAACTTACGAATACCAATCAGTTCAACAGACCTTCTCATATTAATGCGGTATACTTTTTCTCCATCCGAAATCTACGTTTTGGAATGGCTAACTAACTTCATCTTTCTGACTGACCGACTCCTTGACAATTAAACTTGAAAATTCAAAAGGGCCTGCAAATTGTTTAATTGAAAATTGAAATAAATGCTTTGAGTTTCATCAATTTGTTAAACAAACTTTCTTATTTGTAGAACGGAATCGTTCCCATGTTTTCTGTAACCACAAGAAATGTTTATACAACACCTATGTTAATTCCAATTTTGTTGTTTGTTCCAGGTAATACAAGAGTTAGTTCAGCGGAACGAACATTCAGCACAACACAACCTGGATGTTTTGTTTTAAATTAAAAGAAACCGATCGCCAATGTGTGGTCCTTTCTTTGGTAAAAGGGACCACCCTTATCGTTTTGCCTCATGTTGTAAGTTGGTAAGGTACCGTGTGAGTTGTATCATCAAATTGTAGTAGTATAATGTCAACAAAATTGGCAAGTAAGTGGTTTAATTAACTGCGGGATGATTGCGTAACACACTATCAGTACCAATGGGTTTAATTTTGACAGTTCAACAACATTCATTGCGTTATTTACGTTGTTGAGCAGACCAATTTTTCGAACATATGAAGCAATGGATTAGCAATATCCTATCTAATATCCTTCAAGATCATTCAGAACTGATAGTTTGTAATGCAATTAGGGTGTTGTTCTAAGTTCAATTTTAGCGATAAGGTTCTTGATTATAAATGCTTAGTTTTTTGTCTTGTATGTGGATTTTTAAATGTGTTGGCTAACGAAATAACTTTTATACGCAAAATCGGGAATACCAACTTGGATAAAGTAACTTACCTTACTTAATTACTTAACTTACCTACGACTGCAATGTCTTAGTAGACAGTAATTAAACTAATTTTTGTTTTCTGTACGAGCCATCCTGCAGTATTTTCTCACCTTTTCCGTTTAGTCATTCTCTGTCTAACCCGCCGGGAAAAACAGGCGTGATATTATGTTCCCATTAATCCATCTAACGGTTGTCTTTAAAACATCGGCTTAACGATAAGACCTCCCATTGTGTACTTCATATATACGAGTAATTTAAATGGTGTACTTACTTAATAAAGACCTACCTATCTATTTACTATCTAACTTTGTATACACACTATGGTGCATATGGTACGCATGTAATGTATGTTTTCTGTGTCAATTCGCTCTATAAACTCGAAGGACCACCCAGTCTGGTAGCATCAATGCTGTCACCACCGCACGTAATGATTTCGATATCCCATCACACACGATAATTCAGACCATTTGTATGCAAAATGAATTGACAGCGAAAGTGTAGGGTTTAACATTGTCACTAACTTAGTTCTAGAGTGCTTATTTGTGTTTATGATTAAATGTGGAGCTTCGATAGGTCGTTGCCCATGTACCCACAAGTTTCCTAGTCTATATCATGTTGGCATGTGTTTTCAATATTATTGGATACTAGCGACCCTCCCCTCTTTCGCACAGTTTTTACGACTTTACAAACCATCGAGATGTCTTTATTCAATGTCAGTTTAACATTAATATAAATTATACACATAAACCTTTCGGAATAAATTCTCTAAGTGATGGTGAAAACCGCATTAAAATCCATAGTGTATTTTAGAAGAACATGGCAACGCGGTTACACAGACATACCCACATGAAAAACTAAAAAATATATACGAGTATATGTATATAGATGTAGAAGTCACACTGCCTGATTCCCCACGTCCTCCATCCTGACTACCTCAATTAACTACCTCTAAAAAATTAAGTTAAAAAAAAATCTTCAGACATTCCTGTACTATCCACAATTTCCTACCCCTTCGTGTATCAGCATGAAGGTATGTATGTTTTAGTAAACAGACACTCGCATAGCAACAACACTCTCATTCACAAGAGCGTTTCATGCAGTGTGCTCCCCTTTACACCTCAGTACTATTCTAACAAAAGTGTACCGTTCTCGAAAGCGGTGTACACACGTTCCTACATTTCTAACGGTGTAATATGAAGCCGTGTGTTGTGTTACAGTCATGGTACACCGCTTTAGCTTCCTGGCCTCGCTTCTGGATATTTTGTTGCAAATGTAACAATATGCTGTTTCTGTTAATAAGAGATGAAAATGTAGTTCTAAAAAGCTGATGACTTGGGTAGTGTTTTCATAAGTTTCTGTGTCGGCAAAGTCGAAAAGCTTTTGCTTTTGTCTACTTGAACTGCACCACAATCCGAATTATTTTGAAGGAACATCATAATTATTATATGTTTGAAACATTCGTCTGCTCGACTGCTAATGAATATGGTTGAATTGTCAAAATGACAGAATCCATTGTAAATGTGTTACGCAATTAAGCTGCAGAATATGCAATATTCGCTTCATTTGTAAAGAATTGCCTTCAAAAATACTGGTAATGATGGTGTATCCATTTACCAGACTATGTATAATTCAATTAATAAACTCCAAAATTGAGATCCCGAAATGAGGCTCAGACTTCTAGAGGATTTATGAATAGTATTGATTATGAAAGATGGAGATAAAAATATTAATACAGCTGAAAAACTTCATTGTCAAAGTAATTTTACTCGCAGAATAACATCAAAGCAATAAGTTCTGGCTTCGAAAAATAAAGTAGAAGAAGATGACCATCCCATATACAGCCAACACATTAAAAAAACGAACACCTTTGACTGCAGTCCATGTAGATATAAAACCAGCCGACAAACACGACGCGAACCCAGTAGCCTCGTCATATCCAATTTACTTGACGCCAGTTATAAATTTGAAATTAAAACCCACACTAAATTAACATTTATGCTAACAGGCTGTAGGTCCTAGACCTCCGATCTGTAATATGTTTAAGCTTAGCTGATCTGTATGACCATCTTCACTCCCTACATTACATTCTACAGCTTCAACTACCTCAATAAGGTTGAGTTTAGCTTTTCCACCATCAGCAGTCGTAACTTCTATACACGGAGTCCAATTAACAATAAAATTTACGACTCGTCGTTCAACATTGGACCTTATTGTTTGTAACAAGGTTTAACTTTGATTCTAGAGCTGGATTTCTATTATTGCTGTTACAATTAGGTTGGGAATTGTGCTGATTAGATTCAGTGCAGACTTTATTTCCGTTTTTATTCTTCTCTCATGTGTTGCTTTAATTTCTGGGAAATTGTAATTGTTTTATTTTGCTTTAGATTAGAATTATTTTATGAGTAGGGTTGACATTCAATCAACCAGCGGTCGGTTTGAGTTTTTCATGGATGGGAAAAACGTGAGTGTTTAATTTGAGTAATATCGTTTTAGTTAAAGCACCCATATTTGGTTAGGACTGATTTGAATCAGCCATTACATGTATCAGGATTCTACAAATCCAGGTATATACTGATAGTTACTAATCTGATTGTCTACAGATAGCAACCAACCGATGTTCGTGAAGCGAATAGCGTCACTATCTGTATCTATACTGCGAAGTTATCATCAGAAAAACCCGTTTTAATCACTAATGAATATTACTCATTACCTACATCACATCTAGCTTTAAGTATTACCTTTAGAACGAACCTTAAACCTTACGGTATATACGAGATCCTCCGCAAATCGTAATTCAATCCAAAAATCAACACCCGAATTCGGAGCTCTTGAACGGGTCCTCAAAATCGTTCGCTGCATTCACTAAGTTCTTTGATCAAGATTCGAAGCAAAATCTGGCGAGACCAAAGGGGATGTATACTCAGCCAAGAGTAGAGGGCCCTCGTGAATTGCAAACAAGTGCAAGTCAGCTAGTAAAAAACAAGTGCAAGTCAGCTAGTAAATTATGCAACCGGCTATGAACGTCCTAGTTTTGAAAAGGCTACGAAGAAAATTTTTGAATTCGCTTGAGTAACTTCTGTTTTAAGTAGTTTGGAAGTTTCTGTGTTAAATGGTGCGGCAAAGTTTAGATAGAGGGTTGAGTAACTTGGATAATGTTTTTTTGAATCTTTAATAGTTTGAAAGCGAAAGTTTTGTAAAGTGAATAAGTAAGTAAGTTTTTAGCAATAGGTTATCAGAAAGAACTAGAAAACTCAGAACTGTTTCGTAGGCTATGATGCTTGAAAATGATTTACTAGGTGATAAGGTGAGGTGATACCTAGGGTGACAAGAACAAACACCGACGAGCAACCTGTTACCATAAATTCAATACATGATTCTGAACCTCTCACGTTTTTTCGAAGTTTATTAAAAAACGATTTTGCTGCATGTGCTGAATTCATGGTCACAGTTTGTGCTTCGATGTCCCTGCCACCCTGTATAATAGCAGTTAACATGGTTACATGGGTATTTTCTTTCCTCTGGAATAGATTTCAAATTGTCAGGTAATGACTTCCCAATATAGTAGAATCCCTTTGGTCAGGTTTCTCTCTGACATTGATTTATTACAAGCTGACGCATTTTCTTTCATTCCCAAATCAACACTTCAATAGTTCGTGAAATTATAGCCTGTGGCCTTAGCCAATAAATCTACAGTAACGTTAATCACAAAATCGATTCCAGAAAAGTAATGACCTTTTGGTACCAAAAAAGTGGGATGAGGGGTGGTAATAAAAAGTTTTATATCTTGGTACTGATTTGGATCGGGAACTGTTGTATCTAAAAGAAATGATTGAACTCTATAACTAGTTGGGTTCTTTACTTTTATAGACGCCTGTTGTATGGTGCATGTGTTAAAGCGGGTAATTTGTGCATCGTTAAACATAGAGATACGAGTGCGTTAGCTGTTCGGAGTATAAAATTAGAAAAATGCTAAGCTGCTTAATTAGAATGGGGAGACACAGGATAATAATGTGAGCAGCTGTGTGTAATTGCGTGTGGTTTGAGTCTATCGAGGGAAAAGGATGGGAATAACTAGTCGGCGGTTTACATGACGTTTATTCACTTAACTTTATGTGAATAGGAAACCTAATGCTTAGCAGGTGACATAAACTTACAAATGGATATTTAAAAAGAAGATGAATCTACGTATACAAATCACCAACTTGTTTCCCAAACATGGTGATTATGGCAACATCCCCTGAGTACGACTAATGATTGAAGCCGCTACAGACCGATTCAGCAATGATATGATCAACATAACCAAACAAGTTATTACACTTGGAAATGCATGTTTGAGAAGCTATGAATATGGATGAAGCGAAAGACGCCTGTAAGGACCGTAGCAAATATTCAACCATAAATATCTAACGTCATGGCGTGAACTGCTTGCATTTATATTACTGTCGATACCGTTTAAGCATCAGCTTATAAGGCAAAACCAGCATCAGAATAAACTACAGTTTTATTACTCGCAAAGAAATTCAAACAAATAGTGTCCTATGAGTCAGACTTGGATAAAAACCTGTTTCTTAATACTTAATTAACATGGACGGATTCTAGAGTCAATTAGACTATCTCCCCTTATCTATTCAATGAAGGACCGGTTTCAACTTCTTCAATCCCGTTATGAAAATACGTGGTTCCGAGTAAGTTCTTCGTAGATCGAAAAGATAGGACCTACGATGGTACCTTGGGGAACGTGATATGTTTGCGTGTGTTGCCGGCCTGTGAAGATATTTATAGAATGTAGTTTTTGTAAAAATAGTTTGCGTTTTAATAAACTAAAGCAGAACAATTACGAAAGTCAGTTTATAATAACGATTTATTGTTATTTCAGTATTTTCGTGACCTATCTACGTTTTCAATAGCTTTAGCTACGTCATCAAAGACAACTTCGCTCTCTCTTTTATATAAAAATAACATAAATCGCGGTGTTTATTTCCTGAAGTGTCAGGCAAAGGTCGACGTTCTCCGATAATTTACCGATGACAATTTTAGATTCCAATCTGATATCGAGCTTTATCGCCATCCATCGAGCACTTCCTTTAGGAATATTAATTTACATTCTGCTTAGTCGCAGGTAGACCCTGTATGTTTCTTACATAATTATAACTTCACCTTGATTTATCTTTAAGAAGTACTGACTTTTAACCTTGTTGTACCTTTACCATCTAATTTAAGGATTACAAAATAATAATTTAATAGTATTGTCCTGCTGAGCAGCGGGCTCTTCTCATATAGAACAGGCATGACCATTGATCACCACGCTTGCTCAAGGCGGGTTGGCGATTTCAAAAATATTAGCAATAAGTCTAGGTTTCCTTACGATGTTTTTAATTCATCGATGTCAGTAATGTCCAAGATAAAAGAAAGTATACTATATGAATTGAAAAAGTCACATTGGTACTTATCCTGATTTGAACCCACCCCTTGTGCATGATAGGCGAAGCCTTAACCACGGGGCCCTACGAAAGAAAGATGATAATGAACTATACTGTCAGTAGTTCTGATAACCTCAAGACAGACTCAATCAGTTATAGAACGAGACCAGTTTTTCTTATTTCCTTTACCTACATACGGAAACAGGTGTGTGAGACGGTTGTGAGTATGAGCGGACAAAAGAAATGCTATGTTTACGAGAAAGTCTTCTTGGTAACCACTTCGATAGTAGCTCAGTTGTATGGTAGTAATTAAAAATAGTAAGCTACACTACACTACTTACTACATTTTGCCTGCGACTTCGTCTGAGTAAAATCTCTTGCACCCCCGACTCACCCCGTCGCATCGCATCATTCGCATCGCCCGCCCGCACTGTTATTTCGTTTTCATATAGCGTTCTTTCTCCCTTTGCTCGGCTCATAAGGCTCGTAGCTTGCTCGGCTCCTATTAAATGCAAAAACAATTTTCGAAATCCAAAAATTTGCGCGTTCAAACAAACAAACTTTTCAGCTTTATTATTAGTAGATAAATGATTTTCAATAAAAATCTCCTTACCTCTCTCTCCTACAAGACGATTGAAGGACAAACAAATCTTTGTGTTACATATACCTACAAGTAAAGCAGTTTTAAACAATTGAGTTCACACGCGGGCGTTTACGCCTGCCAAATATCATAACATCAGTATGTTCGTAAGTTTTATCGAGCTAAATCAAGATATTAAAATAACAGTAACACTAAAAAGGTACGTCAAACAGTGGCAAGTGAGATGTACGCAAAGAAATGCTGGATTTGATACTACACGACGTTTTATAAGAAACCTTCTTGGAAACCACGCCGAGATTGTAAAGACTCGTAAGTTAGATGAGGAAGCGGTTTGGTCTTAAGATGGACTGGACGTAGGTAATAAAACGCTTGGTGAAAGTGTTGTAAGGAATTTAATTAGATACTATACGTTATTTCTAGAAAGTTGCACTTTATTGCCAATGTTCTTTTACGTGGTCTATGAGAGGTTGGTGCCATTTGTAGGGGTTTAATAACAAATGGCACTTATGAAAACTTTCAACAATTCGTTTTTTTTTGGCACCTATTCCGGCTTTTTGTCTGTTCTGTGTCTTGTAATGTATCGAGAAGACAATTATAAAAAAAAAATTGATTTAGGTGATCAAAATCAAAATCAAAAGTCGTTTATTCAAATTAGGCTGAGAATCAGCACTTTTTGAACGTCAAAATTACAAAAGACAGTCCCCCAAAAAACGCCCGCCCTTCACCTTCTTCTATACCCTTAACTGGACAAGTGTACCAGAGAACACCGGAGGGTTTGATATGAATTTTGGCATATAACCTGCAGGCTAGAAGACACGGGCCTTAGAGTTTTGCCAAGTTAGGGATTATGTGATGCTATCTGTATATCCTTTGTAGCTATTCCTATTTATAACCACAATTGCTGTGAGTCTTTACTGAATCAAGACGCCAACTCGAGTTTCGCATGCAAAATCTTATCTCCAACAAGGTTTTCTCACGAGATCGATTCAGACAAACATATCGCCATCTCTCTCACCTTGCACCATCTCCTTCGTATTGTATGACAGAAACATGACGCGTGAGATAATGCGACTGTACATACATAAACACGCGTGTCCGTCCGTGTGTAATAAAATCTTTGGACGTATGACGGAACAATGTACTTTTGTACAGGAGATGTGTTAGGTTTAATCATTTTGTATATGTGTGTGGACCTGTGTATCTGAGTCCTGCCTTTCGTGCTGAGATGAGTAGGGTTTTGATGAGGATGAAGTATGAAGATTTATTATAATCGTCAACGTTTGTATAGACCATCATCGTCATCATTCTCTTGCCCTTATCCCAATCTATTTTCTTCCATACTTCTCTATTAGCCGTCATCTCGGTATTCACTTCCTTTCTAACCAAAGTTCATATAGATAGAATGTCATTTTCTTCATGTTTATCGTCGATAGCCTTTATCGTCGCACTGCAAGGCTGACGCTATTTTTATTTCACCCAAGGTTCCTATTTGGCGCCGATACTATCCAGGTTTTTATACAGTTTTATGTATTTTTAAAGGACTTTTACAGACAGATTATTACTATCATGTTCTTCATTATCATACTGATTTATGACGACTATCATATCCTTATTTATGATTTAAAATGAAATGAAATTGCTTATTCCGTAAATAGGATATCAGAATCACTTTTACACGTCTTCTTCTTTTCGTATCGATGGTACTCTTCTTCGATATTTTATGTTGTTTGAGCCCAATAGGTGGCGACGTTAATTGCGGCATCAGTAGCATTAATTATGTCACCTAAGGTGCAGGTGAACGTTCACTAAGGGCACTCTACTAGGCACCGCACTCGCACTGGGTATTGGATGGGTCAGTAATCCCCCATTTCGACAAGTTGTATCTACAGCGCCCTACTTGGGTACGCAATCGATTAAGAGTTTTCCGTATAGGCAAATGCGGATCACGGCCGAGAAGCAAATGTTCCTGGGGTTTTACGAAGTCTGTCTTGTCTTGGGTGGCCTGCGTGGATCGTAAGAAGCTCTTGCGACTTTTAAGCCTTCCCGGGGTCGTTGTGTAGTCGTGAGGGGATGTCGGGAATCGGATTCCTGGTTCTTTTTTTTTTGGTACACTTTTACGTGTAATTATTATATATATAAAAAGCATAAGTTAGATGGCTCTTTAGTCAACTGAGGCCGCTCGAACGATGATGTCGGCGTTTGCTATCTGACTACATACTCAAAGGTTACACTCTCTTTTAAAGTCCAGACATAATCTTGGTCAGTCGTGTAGACTGATGTCTGAAATGGTCTTTTTATGTCGGTCCAGTCAGTGTGTCAGTAATCGTGTAGCTCAATTCAAAACTTGAGGACTTGTATCTCCGTCCTTCGTATGACATTCATATCCATTTCTTTGCTTAATTAATATACATTGCTTAATTTATGTCTTTGTTTGTTCTTTGTTTACATCTGCGTTTACCTAACTGCACAAAGCTCTGTCAATACACCAACATGGTAGATACAGGTACGTTTAACCCAGCCGTATCTGCATATCAAATGTTATCTGTTTGTCCACTCTCTATCAACTTTTCCCTACAGAAACTGGGCATATATGCACGCACACGGAGTAAAACTACATGCTTACAAGCACGACCTAGTTAACACATCCAGGGCACCGAGACCTGTAACTTAACTATATTTTTTCCTCTAGATAGGTCAAGTTACATTGGAACTAGCGTCCATAGATCACAGACCTATTATTTCTAGAACAGCCAGGTTTCATAGAGGTCATGTTAAAATGGTAGTCATTGTAAATAATGAAGACTGTAAATTGATTATAGTCTATGAATGTTCAAAGAAAATGGCGCGGCATGCATTGCTTTCTATTTGAAGACATCAAACATTTTTATGACGTGTTTGATTATTGCCGTCAATACGTGCTCTGGGTATCAAAATGTTTGTACGCATTGCCGTAGTGTTTTTCCGATAAAGGAAAATAGTTATTTGAAGTCGTATATCGGTTTGAAGAAAAGGTTTATTAATAGAAAAAATGAAGGGTAATTTGTAGTAGTTACATGGATTTTGTAATGGATTTATCGATGATACATACCTATATACTATCGACACCCTATGTAGTCTAGTATAACCAAGAATTATCTGGCCAATGCAGACAGCGATCTCTGCGCTGCGCTGCCATCGACGATGCCGTAGAGGTGGCGAAGTTTTGGGTCGACAAATTTTAGTTCACTGTTGTACAGTCACGAGCAAAAGTATTTATACACTCAGCTTTATTAAAAAACGATTTACTCCTTTATTTTTGAATGAAATTTTATGTTGTTACGAACATAGCATTTTCGAACCCATACGCGTATGTAATGTTCGTATTTTAACGTTGCATTCGTTATTTCACGAAAAAATCGCAATTGAAAGTTGCCAAGTGTTGACATATTGGTGCTCGTCACTGTACATTAACACAGCGAAGAAGAAATGACAGCGGCGTGGCGAATTTATTGAATGCATATATGAAAGTATAGGCTTTAATAATATTTTGTTTTAAGTGTATTATTTTTATTTATATTAGATTCTTTTTAATTATGTTATTGTAATGTCTGTCTAATTTTTGTTTCTTGGTTTATTTTAATGTTTTATTTCATTTTAATGTTGTAATAGTCAAGGACATTGTCTGAAATAAATGAATTGAATTCGAATGAATTGAATTTATCGCACCATAAGTATCAAAATGCGAGTTTCTGAATACCAAGAGATCAACTATGCCTACATCCTAGGATTAATCTGATAATCAGCCACTTAAATACCGCTACAGAAGCCATAAAACAAATTAACATCTCTAAAAACAAAATACAAACATGCGATCAATCAAAATTTTACCAATAAACATGCGTACGCGCAGCATCTCTTTTTTATTTAAATTAAACACGTACGTAAAAACTTTGAAAAAAAAAACGAAGCAAAGACGTGCCAGCCTGGCGCCACCGATGTAGGAAAGAAAAAAGTTTAAATATAAAAAATATAATGAGATTATTAATCCTGAGATGTGGCACTGAAAGTAGGGTTGTCAGAGAAAAGAAAAAGATAACTGTAACCGACTGCGACGAAAGAAAGGGTGTAATGATTTTACAACATATGTTTTGGTGAGTGAAATTCTTAGTGATGTTGAGAAGTGTTTATGTTTAGGTATAGGTAACCACACATCAGTGAAAAACAATTGGACATTGACAGTCCCTTTATGTCGTAACTGTACCTAAGGGTGAATTTCGTAGTGCAAGTGTTACCACTGATGTGCGCTTGACTGGCCCCCTACGTCTCACGTAAGTAATCAACTCATCAGTTAACTTAGGGCGAATTTCACCATTGAAACTGAACGCGATCAGCACGTCTGGACCGCGTTCAAGAGTGTTCACTGTCATTGTTGTTGTGGAATATTGACAGTGACAGCTCTTGAACGCGGTTTATGTGACGATCGCGTTCAGTTTCGTTGGTGAAATTGGTCCTAAGGGCTCCGGTCAAAACTGACGGGGTCCGCTAGGGCCGATGCCTGCCAGGACGGCGGGTTGTTTGAAAGAGATACCGTGGCCTCTGAAGTCTGACACGCCCTCCAGCTCCGCCCAGAGCGGGAGAAGTCATATGATGATTTCCCACCCAAAAAAAAAAAAGGGCTCTGGTCAAGATCGAAATTATGTAGTCGGAAAAACCAGATAAAATGCACGTAAGTAACGGCGTACTAAATTAAGTCCTGAATATATAAACTACTAGATTCTGCGCGCGACTTCATCCGCGTGAAATTTCATGTTCCACTACCCACCCCGTCGCATCGCATGACCTGCCCGCGCTATAACTGTTTTCGCTTAGCGTTCTGTTTTTTCTTCAGTTTTTTTTTTAAGTTTGCCCGGCTTCTAAGGGCTATAGCGTGATGTTATATAGCCTTCCTCAAGAATTGGACTATCGAGATTTTTTTCAAATCCGACTCGTAGTTCCAGAGATTACCCCCCTAGAAACAAACAAACTTTTACCTCTTTTATAACATTAGTAAATACGAGTATAGATAAAGAGGTATTTGTGAGTAGGGAATAATATTCAGAACTACTGATGCGATACCGAAAATTCTTTCACTAATTGGTAGCAACAGTATTATCGATATCTCATAGGATAAAAAAAACAAGAAATTTCTTGTTTTTGCAGAAGCTAGTTACGAATAAACAAAGGATTTTTTTGCACCGTTTCGTTCCGTGCGTGAAGGTCGACTTTAATATATTAATATGTCTGAAAATGCCTAAAGTAAACAATGACTTAGTATACATTTTTAATCCAGCTTAAATATTACGTCTTTCAGGGTTAAAATCATCAAGAAAATTACTCAATTCAGTTCAGAGATTCCAATTTAAGATGAAATAAATAGGGTTGCGAGGCGAACACGCGAAACAAAAATTACCTACCTTGTTCTTATTTATTTTGACGTAAATTTGGACCGCCTTGACATACCAATGCTACATACAAGTACCTATTAAGACAAAATAATCTTGTAAAATCTGTATCAACTGTTATCAAGGTTTTATTAACTCGAACACCTATAGCTTATGTATACAAATTATATTGTATTTTAAATTGAAATAAATATTAAAGTAAAAAAAACCGGCCAAGTGCGAGTTGGACTCGCGCACTGAGGGTTCCGTACAATTTAAAACTATTATAAATATTTTTATTATATGATGTAACAACAAATTTACAGTTTTCGCAATTTTTCTTTATCTGTGCTATAAGACGTTGCTTCGGAAATTTGCGGAATAAACGGCTGTATCTTTTGATTGCGTGGGCTTAGAAGTTTGATTTTTTCACAGCTCCATGGGTCAGTAGACGTTAGTATTTGATATAAATTCCAGCTTGATACCTCCACGCGTTTCTGAGAAAAAGGGTCTTGACTGACAGACGGACGGACAACAAAGTGATCCTATAAGGGTTCCGTTTTTTCCTTTCGAGGTACGGAACCCTAAAAACCTCAAATTCATACCTACATTATTTTATCAGCCACTGCAGGGCAAATGCCTCTCTTCCCTCCTTTCACTTATCCCTATATTCTACTGTTTTTGACCAATGAACTGTCAATACAGGGTGACAGGGACGAGCTGAATTCATGGTTGCAGTCTGCGCGACGATACGCGCTCATGACTCTTGGGAACATGAGAACAGAAAACTGCAGTTTTTTTTAGTTTTTTTTTTTTTGATAACCGAATCTTGTGCAAACGCGGTGAAAATGTATGGAACAGCAATTTTTTTTCATTAAATATCCGAGGAAAAATTAGACGCGAGAATTATGGTAGAAAAAGACATGTTGCAACATGTCTTTTTCTCCTACCCCAAATATATTGGGATAAGGGCAGGAGAATGATGATGGGGTTTCAGAATTATGTACTAAATTCTATGGAGTCAGTACATCCACACGCAACCTGCTACCATTAGCAGTTTGCGCGTCAATGTCCCTGCCACCCTGTGTGTGCTAAATACATATCATACAAATAAATAATAAGTTTTCATGTCAATTACTAACTCTCACTACTTACTAATTAACATATTTATACATAGAAATACTGACTAATACCTCCCATAAAATATACAAACATCAGTAGAATAAATTAATGGAACACTTTAATTTATGTATACATCTGATTACTTACTAACTTGAACTAAGTACTGTATTTCTTGATTCTCCTGACATAGTACACCTTTTACTTTTGCTATGCAAATAAATCTTGGTACAACCCTATTGAAACCGGAATATAAGGTGGACACTTTAATATCCTGCGCGTGAGTTCGTGTTGTGACCACACGTCAGATTTAAGGAGGATTTTCTTGAGATTACGTGCGGTGTAGACTGAGTTCTGTGATTAGCGGGGTCAAAATATTGTTGAGTTTTTTTGTTCAGAGAAAAATATTATTGATGTACGATAATTTGAGAGGAATAGGAGATTAGAATGTTTGAATGGAAACTTTTCAGGAAAAGTGGCTCAGTAATAATACAAATCTATCTACGTATCTATCGGCCAAGTTAAGCTACGCTTGCCGCGGTCAGCCGTGGATGGGTGGCCATCTTTACATACCGAGACCCCTCCGTGTCTCGAAAAGCACGCTAAGATGGTGGTCCGGTTGTCATTCGTGGATCTTTGACAGTCGCTACGGGTAGTCAGAAGCCCGAAAGGCTGACAACCAGTCTTACCAAGGGGTATTGTATTACCCAGTAATTGGGTTGTGGAGGTCAGATCTCCATGTAAAATACTGGTATTCAGCTGCATCCGGTTAAACTTGAAACCGACCCTAAAGATAGTTGGAAAAAGGCTAGGCAGATACTTGCTATAGCAATTTGGTTGTCTTCTACAGTAAAGATCGGTAATAGAGCCGAGTCGATTATTCATATATTGTATTACGAAGATTTTGAAGGAAATTCCTCTTTTTTTCCCCAAAATCATGGCTTACCCATCCCATGAGTCACCCATCTCGAGGCTAATTTGTTATTACTCTTATTACTGGCGCTTATATCTTATAAAATTTGCATCCATATTGAATAGTGGACATACTGGACAGTGGTTGAAGGCTTGGAGGTCGAAATAATTTAAGGTCGCACTCACCTTCCGGATCTGTCTGTAGGTATCTTAATTAAGAGATCTTTTCGCTTCCTTGAAGGCTCCTTGTTTGCAAATTAAATTAAAATAATAAATACTTTATTTTGAGTGCGAAAAAATTTGTCGGAATTAATTTACTACTTTATTTTTATAAATTGCAATTTTCATTAACGTATCACTTTATTATAAAGTGTGACTGCGATCAGTCTTTTGTTTTTGTCAGTAACGAATAAAACCGCTGTTAAATAAATAAAATGAAGCACTGCCTACCTACTAAATTTTGGGTTATGGGGAAACTGGCCTCTGGTCCGCGGCCCACATTACACGGAGTAGGAACAGTAGTGGAAAAGTCGGCCGAATGCGTGGGCCAGAATACCATGGGAAAAAAGTATCGTAGTTTGGAATGGATCTATTAATGTACTAAACTTGCAGCCTAGCACGGAAGGCCTAGGCACTACGCCTCCTCTCTTCGAGAGGGAGTAGGCTATAATCCACCACGCGGGCCCAGTGCGGGTTGGTAGATGTCACATGTCTTCGAATTTTTGGTTCTAGGACATGCCGGTTTCCTCACGATGTTTTCCTTCACCGTTTTGAGAGCAGTGGTGATGAAATTATCTACACAAAGTAAACCGCCTGCCTAGATTCGAAACTACGTCCTACAACTCGTAAATCAGGGCCGTTACGTCTAGGCCACCACTGAGCTTGATTTGTCTGTATATAAAGACATTATAATAGTACAGACAGCCAGCACATCAAGCTACTACAATCTGTCTTTCTTTAATAGATTTTCAACTTTATCGCTAAAGCATTAGGTTCAAGTTTTAGTGGGAAAATTTGACAGTTTCGGGTAGCTTGATGTGCTGGCGTCTGTACATAGAAAACCGCTACAACTACTTGGTACAGTTATACTTCAAGGCCTAATAGCCTTTGTCTAACCATCATAATTAACCAAAGTGTCGGCAGGTTGCTAATCTGCTAGTCTACCAACACTAGAGGTCACCGACCTATAATGACTCTACACACAGATGATCGGCAGTGCAGTTTGTTTACGCTGGTTATTTTGTAAACATTGGTTTAGTTGAGTCGATTCTAATGGCTATGTTCATTATTTATCAGCCAGATAACTTTAGTTGACTTTGACCGCTAAATGATTAGCTAAGTATTATTGCTATTGCTCATTGTTTGGAAGAAAACTAATTGATTGCATTCACATGTTGTCAGTACCAGCCGATCGATTCTGTAAAAATCTCACCGTGAAAAGTTAGGTGAAGTGAGCTTAGAGTGAGCTGTGAATCTCTGGCATTAGTTGGAATGACAGCTCACTCCACGCTCACTTCATCCAAGTTGTCACGGTGAGATGGTTATTGAATCGCACTGCTGGTAAAGTACGCTTCCGCTTTTCATAACATCACGCCTGTAATTACAGAAGGATTTGGCAGAAGTGTCACCGTAGTACGCCCACATTTGGCCGGCGAGATGGCCATCAACCGGGCACAAATCCGGATTATCCGGAAAAGAACCGGAGCTGCCGACATAGCTTGCATAGTAAGCAAACTGAAGTGGCAGTGGGCTGGCCATATTTGTCGGTGGACCGATGGCCGGTGCAGCAGACGAGTCCATCGCGTATCGGCAAGCGTAGTGTGCGACGCCCTCCAGCTAGATGGACGGACGACCTAAAGAAGGTTGCTGGGACAGACTGGATGCGGAAGGCGTAGGTCAGGGTGTTGTGGCGCAGCCTGGGAGAGGCCTATGTCCACCAGTGGCAATAGGCTAAATTGATTGATATTTAGCACTTTAGACTCCAGGCTACTGAGAAGTTCCAGAAGTAAAAACCCAGTAACATCTTGCCCGACCTGCAGTGTGATTCTGTAACCATCTCTCCGTGAAAACTTTAGTGAAGTGAGCGTGAAGTGAGCTCTCATTCCAACTAATGCTAGGGATTGACACTATTGACAACTCACTCTAAGCTCACTTCACCTAACTTTTCACGGTGAGATTTTTACAGAATCGATCGGCTAGCCTGCCGATCGATTCAGTAAAAATCTCACCGTGAAAAGTTGAGAAGTTCCAGAAGTAAAAACCCAATAACACCTTGCCCGACTTGAGTCCTGAGACCTGCTCCTCAGTGGCAGCGCATGCACCCACTAGACTAACGAGCCAGTACAGAAGTTATTTCTATTCACGTTATTTATCAATACGTCTACACATTGAAAGTAAACATAAAATAAGCTATTACATTCCTTATAAGATAAATTATTTACTTTTAAATGCGTACGCACTAATACGGCACACAGTCACACACTACCTTCAAGCCATCGTGTACTCACTGCCGTATTCCATATAGGGCAGTCTACACAAACGGTGTAGGTCAGGTATTATATAACACAATGCCGGTAAAAAACGCTGATGTGATCTGGTCTTTATGTTTTATTTAGAACAGGTTTGTATTGTGGTAATTAGCGAGGTTGGCTGGTGTGGATTGCCTGATGTGGATTTAATTGAGATTTCTGTCAGCAATATATATTTATTTTTGCGGTATTTAAATTTTTCTTACTAAGCTTAACAGAGAAGTATGGAAGAAAAAAACATGCTGCTGCGACCCCAAATAAATTATCACACTAGAACAAGTATTTCCCGGGCCCCCGACTCATGGTACTAGAAGTAACAGTGGGGTTTAAGTCGTTAGGAGTTCGACATAACCCTCGGTTCTTTTCAGATGGAGGGTATTCACGAGGAATTCCCCACGGAAAAAATAGGAGAATGACGATTAAAAATTTTCTCCCTGTGCAAAAGTGGCGTTGTCAGACGACCAGTAGCAACAAAAACAATAAAACGTTAGCGACCTTTCTTATCAAAAATCAAAATCAAAAGTCATTTATTCAAACTAGGCTGAGAATCAGCACGTTTCGAACGTCAAAATTACAAAAGACAGTCCCCCAAAAACGCGCGCCCTTCACCACTTCCTAGTGCTATCTCTTTTCTACTGCTTTCTGTCCATAATTGAGGACTATCAGCTTTAGATACCTACTTGGCCTACAAAATAGCCATGCTGTAGATTCTTGTATCCCAGATTATCATTTAATAGCTGAAAACCGTGGTTTTGACCGCATAAGTCTCGATCCCGTAAGAATATCGGGATAAAAATGATTCTATGGCCTAATGCTGGAATGATCATGGTCTACCCGTGCACCGAAACTCATCCAAATCTATTAAGCCGTTTTAGCGTGAGAGCGTAACAAACAAACATACAAAAATGAAATATTTTCTCTTTATAATATTAGTTTATACATATTTCACTTGGAAGGCACTGCAAACGCAGTTAACATAAAAATACGATTCACAGCATCAGAACACTGCACCTCACATCTACACTCACACATAATTAACAGTTACAAAATCTCACGAGATCGTGCCCAACGAATTCGTATCATACTGTGTTCATTAGTTTATCACTAGAAGACGAACAAACAAGTGCACCACAGTGCTAAATCAGATCCATAGATCGTTAGCGGATGATTAACGACCGTGGGAATGCGCCTGCGCGCCTCTGGGAAAGCGAGATAGATCATGGATCGAGGATTCCGGTTTGGTGGTGGAAAAACGATCAGGATATGGATTTGAAATGGACCAGCATTGGAAATTGAAGACGTGTTTTTGAGGACGGGGAAAGGCAGGGTTTTAATTGAAGGTGTTAAAATGTTCCTTACTGGTCATGGCATGATTTTCGACAGTATTCGGGCACGAAATAAATGTCAAGACTAGAAACTTTTTAGTAGAATTTAACAAGATACCAAACACAATTTATAAACCAATCCTCCATTTGGTCGTTTGACGGTGAAGGAAAACATCTTGAGGAAACCGGCATGTCCTAGAACCAAAAATTCGAAGACATGTGACATCTAACAACCCTGTAAAAATTAAAACACGATAGAACGATGGATCGATTGTTGCTAGAAAGATGATAATAGCTAATAGAGTTGAATACAAAGAAGACATGTTTCTCCCCAAATAAATATGTATATGGTACATGGGAGTATGTTGATTAAACCTTAAAAACGCATTTAAATGCTTCAATTAGGCTTCCTAACTTTGCCGTTTATCTCCTTTACAGATTTCTATTCAGTATCGTGACAAAAAGATTTGCCATGCCAAAGGTGCCATATCTCAATAATTTAACAAATATTCCATGTAAATCGCTGTCCGTTACCAACAAAGTACAAGTCACTTCTTTCCCAGATAGATCGTCGTCCGGCACGATCTTAGAATCGTGCGCGCGCGCCGAACAATTTATTGTCGGAATAGATCGCTGTCCTAATTGCATCGCACTTGATTTTGATTGTATACAACCGTTCTTGATTGGTGGATCTTGATCTGTCTCTTTGTGTATTTTCATGATCATTTTGCATTACGATAGTGGTTGAACTTCGGGCTGTCTGTCGTAATGGTTTTGTGTCTTTGTTAGAGAACAATGGATGAAGATACCGCTGATTTGCGATGTTCTACTTGATTCTGTATGTCTTGAGTTTATTCGTGCTATTGAGAAAACTGCTTTAGAAGCATGGTGTTCTTTGAAAATGTACAATTATCAGAGGGGTAATTCTCGTAATTATAAGAACGTTCACAGTCTGATCTCAGTCTCAATTTGTCAAAAATACCTCTAATTTCCCTACATTATGACAAGTTTTTGACATTTGTTTGTCCCTTAGATGAGACTGCGATTAGATTTTGAACGTTTAAAATTACGAGAATTAACCTTCTGATGTAAAGGTATGAGCGGTCTTTATTAGTGTGGCTGTTTGATGTCTGCCTTCAAATTGGGAAGAGTCCAAATGAGCAATATCGTGGTGAGTTCTGTGATCGATAGTTTCAAATTGATCCATCGATCGTTTAATTTTATTAGTTCTTCGCTTTTGAGGTGATAATAAGAGTAATTTTTTAGCGAGAAGACTTTTATTCGTAAATGTTTCCGATTTCTAGACGCTTGCTACGTGGGTACACTAGTACGTAGGAATGTATAGTTCAACTCATCGTCCATCTAAACCACAGAAGCCATGCGGGTAGTTGTGGTTGACGAGTTTTTGTGGTTTCCATTGTGCGTGTCGACGGAGGGACATCCCTCTGTGACTCACAAGGCACTTAGTGCACCTATTATAATAAATATCATGAATTACGCAATCTGCATGGCTATTCGAATTTATTGTCTTCTTCTTATAAATATTGTTAAAGAAATTGGTCGTATGCGAAACTTATTTCTTTGCTTGACACGTCGTTGGTTTCAAAGTTTACTGCTGTGTAACCTGACCTTTTAATTTCTTTTTCTTCTTCGTTTCGAGTGGATTCCTGGTTGTCCTCAGAAAACAAAGATCGTTTCGAAATCTCCAGTGGAAAGTTCAGTTGCTCCTTTTGTACCGATTGTAAAATATTTGACTCTTTGATTTGCAGCCTGGATGCTTTATAAGCCTTTGAAACTGGTCTTTTCGTCTAGTCACCTGTTCCTTCCTTTCCACCACTACTTCAACTATACTTCTTGTCGTCTCCCATTCTTCCTTACTCCATTTTCACCTGCCCTTTTCTAACAACTATGGATTTTAATCCATCCATGGCTTAAGGTGCAATTTTAAGCTGACATAATAAAATAATGCTCCCAAGTGTGAAGATTATCTATGGGTACCTAACGGGTCCTAACAAAAACAAAGCAACTACTAATGCAGATGTTCATTACTATCTCATTTGTCATTCAACGAGCATACTTCACGATCACGAAGCGCACAGAATAAATTAGAATTTAGTAGTAAAAGAGAAAGTTTCTTCACAATGGCGCGTAATTAGCGTTAGTTTGTGCTAACTTGAATCACTCCGCAGTTATTAGGCCGTCACGAGTTGTATTAGATTTTCCTTTTTTATCGGCAATTTCTTTGGAGTTCTTGGGAAATGGAGTTTACTTGGATTACACGATTGTGTCGTTCTTTACCTACTGTATTCGTGCTACGATATAGTTTTGTAACACTTTGTTATGCCGTTCTTTTTCATCGTTCTTTGATCTAAAGTTGCTAGGCTTTTTTTTTTGCATGGGAAATCCTCAAATGACCCCTCCCGCTCTGGGTGGAGCGGAAGGGATTGTCAGACTCTTACTGACTAAAACCCACCCGTGTTCCTTCCTTAGCCCTTTCTGTTCCAGGGCAGCGGTAACCCTTTCGGACGATCCCGCCGCAAGTTGCTAGGCTTAAGCAAAATCCACATGTTGACATGCATTGCATTTGTATTTTCTTTCTTTCTTCTTTCTTTCTTTCATTAGAATATATACACAGTAAACGAGCTTACCTTTAAATTGGGCTAGACATTTACTTACGAGTTACGACAGACTACCCCAGGGGACAAGTAAAGAAGTTCTTACTTGACATGTACAGACGCCAGCAGGTCAAGCTACCCGAAACTGTCAAATTTACCCAATCAACCTTAATGCTTTAACGATAAAGTTGAAAATCTTTTAAAGAAATTTGACAGATTGTAGTAGCTTGATGTGCTGGCGTCTGTACATTCTAACTTATTTTTGAAGGTCTCTTTCTACTTAGGACTTTAAATGAAGATTGTGATGCAACCATCTGCCTTAAACTTAATTTTCCACGAATGAAGCCAAAAATAAGGTATAGATAGACAGCCTTTGTTGTCTTTATTATTACAGTTAATTATCTTTTTGTATTCACGTGTTTCTATGGCAAATAACCTATGTTTAATTATTTCTTTAACCATCGTATATATGGTATTTACATTTTCAAAATGGCCCTCCTCTATATTAGATTTTCACTCTGACTTTAATTTTACTTTCCCTCCTTCATATGTCAACCTCAATCCCTATTTATCATATCAGGTTTATTATGAAAGCTAACTCCCAACACGGGTTACTGTGATCATAGGTGACGGGATACGTTCGACTAATCCTGTTCCACTCCAGCGCATGTTGCGACTGCGACTAATCGCGTTAATTTGCGTCTAGCTGCAATATATTGAGGCGTGGACGTGGTAAAGAGAAAATGAAGGAGAGGTTTCTTAAGAATTGTAATAGGTATACGATCGATAACCTTGAATTTGGTTGGATAACTCCTAATTACATTAAGGAATGCGCTGGTAGCTAAGCAAAATCCACGTGGTCATTTGATCCTTGAGGTAAGGGATTAGCAACGCAGCGCACTGATGGGTAGCTATCCTTCGTGACACTTCCGTGTCTGGGTGGTGAACACGGAAAACCTTTGTTTACTTTATTAGACAAATTCATCAAAGTTCTAATCTGAAAGCCAATTCTCGTAATACGTAATTTAAAACGTCAAGCGTCGTTTAAAATCTAGTCGCAGACTGATCTCGTCGACAAAAAATAAAAAACAAAACAATTTCACACAAAAACAATTTACAAAACTTGTCAGACTGTGAATGTTTTTAAAATTAAGAGAATTGCCCCACAGGCATCTGAGTCTGTTAACGAACAAGGCAAGTTAGGTTGTGCAAACTGTTTCCTAATACCTACACTTAGGTATTTTTACCGATGCTGGTTTATACCACCATTTTTTAACTTTCATACATACCAAATCTGGGTAATTATAACGATCAGCTATACCGCAATTAAAATAGTTCTATGTATAGTCAAAACGAGTGTCCCACAAGGCATATCCTAGGACACACCTTCGCTATCATTCGCAGCTCCTCGCCAGTTGTGATTTAGTGCAATCTGTATCGAATCGTAGTATGAAGACTGGCAGCCGTGCGCCGGCACACCTTGCGTGCCTATTTGTGACCTAAATTAACTTTGTGGCTGGAAAAGTAGACCTATAAGATACCTATAGGTATGTGGAAGTTAATGTCACGAACTTGTTCCTATTCGAGGTTTTGTAGGTGTTGCTGTCGTTGCGGGCAACATTCAATTTAATATTGTTTTTCATAATGGCAATACTTTGTTAGGCCTCGAACGCCAAGATCGAAGTTACTGGTTTAGAATTTATCACCAACAAAAAAAAAACATAAATGTTAATAGGGCCAAGTTCGCCGATAAATGAATTGAGAACTAGATATGGGTGCCAAGATCAATGGCGGTAAAATACAGTTTATTATGTTCTTCGCTACTGGAGGCCACTTAGCAAGTTTTCAGATTCTTAACAGTAAAATAAATGTTCATAATTGACTTTGAAAAATTGTTAAGTTGCATCGAGTAACAAGTAACTACCAAATATTATTTATTATAGTCCTTATATAATACCTCGACAGATACTTGCCTAGTACGAAGCCTTAATATTATTTTTAAGTTCAAGAGACGGTAGGTATTGACGAGGTGCATTCTCTACATCCCAATCAACTTGTTCGGAAAGGGAAGCCATGAAGTAAAGCAATTTAGTACTTATATCTATGGAGACTAAAGTATTGAATTACTTTATAGAACCACTTCAATCATTTTGCTAAGATGCTATGAATTTATATACTTCGTTCTAGGGTTCTCACACCACAGCGATTCCGCAGTTTATTGACAAGATGGATTCCGTTTTATACAGTGCAAAGATAAGGCTTTCAAAACTTAAACTGTTGTGATTGTTATCATTGTCTTTCACTCATTTCCTCTATAGAGTATCCGGTTAGGAAACACTGACCTCATCTAGTTTTTTTAAATAATATTAACGTGTAAAAGTGTTTGTGAGCAGTGGTGGCCCAGTGGTAACTGCTGCGACTTCCGAGTTTTAGGTCGTGAGTTCGAACCCAAGCAGGCATTTCACTTTGTGTAAATTATTTCATCACCACTGCTCTCAAAACAATTAACCAGCATGTGCTAGTACCAAAAATTCGAAGACACATGACATCCGCCAACCTGCACTGGGCCTGAGTGGTGGGGGAACGTTATAGGCTGATTATGCAACAGTCTTGGTATAAATCTAGGTAAAAAAGACCAAAATAAACTCATTAATCATTATTTAATCATTTACTTTCCTTTGTGATCCGGATTTTGTCGTAGGCAACGAGGAACCTGACCGGGAATTTTTTTGTGACCAAAAAAAAATTAGATACTGAGCATTAATTTTAACTTTAGTGAGTTCATGCATAAAATAACTGTATCTTAACACTTACCTTCAAGTAGAGAGATAAATACGACTATTTGGTTCAGGCCAGCAGCCCTATCTTCAAAATTCCATAGATTATAAAAGCGTGCGGTGTAGACAATTTCAGATATTTATTGCGTCGGTTACAGAGTCTAGATAAATGCCAGTAATCTAGTTGGAATAGGGCCCGACCGTACGCCTGGAATAATAGGAAGTGTATCTATTTGTGTTGTGCAAATATCAGAAACGGATAAACTGATTTTCGTGTTGTTGGAGTTCGTGTGTTTGAGGTGAAGAGAGGAATACTATTAAATGTTTTAGGTGTAGATTTTAGAGGGAGGTTTAAAATGTTCAGCAGAGGATGTCTTTCGATTGAAATAGTGTTGAAGATTTTGATTTCTGCTACTTTTGCCTTTATTCAAGGACATCTATTGGTATTTCTTTGTGACAACTAGAGAGATCTGTAACACACCATCAGTAGCAATGAGTTTCATTTTGACAGTTCAACAACATTCATTGCGTTATTTACGTTGTTGAGCCGACACATTTTTCCAACATATGAAGCAATGGATTAGCAATATCCTTCAAAATGATTCAGATCGAGATTGATAGTGTGTTACGCAATTGGTGTGCTGGTTAAACTAGAAGCCAAATCTGGATTGGTAGGGTTAGGTTAGTTGGTAATAGAATTTTTGGATGAATACTCTTGAGTGTACACCATACAAATTATAGAACATAAATATATAAAATTTTACAAAGGGTGACACAATGGGCGGTTTTCATCTTGGATCGCAGACGAAGTCGCGTGCAACAGCTAGTCTTACATAAACTTTTTTGCTCATATTTACATACCAATACTCATCCTTTTAATCCTGTCACGTAAAGGGCACGCGCCTAAAATGGCAAACCAGTTAAGGGATACAAGAAACAATTTCTTTTTACAAAAAAAGTATATTTTTGAAGTGTAAAATAAACAAAAGTTGACGTAGCAGAAACGATGGGACTTGGAGACTCGGGGTCAATACGACCCGAGGTCAGAAGGACCTCTCACAGCTGGATGTCTGGTATTAAGTGTCTTAAAAAAGGAGGTATTTTTCGACTAGTCATATTTTCTGGTGTCGCTTGTTGGATAGTCCTTGTACTTATGTAAATTGAATGAGTTATTTTCGATAGTATCTTGGTAGTCTATGTATTCGACACGGAAATTATGGAAATGTGAAGATTTATTAATGATTTTATTGTGCCCTCTGATCCCGTAAATCTTTTGTTGATAAATCAATTGTAGCTGAAGTGTTGATAAATTATTGTGGATTAACTTTTACTGTTAGCTTGCATCATCTCTTTTTTTTTATTCTGGGCCTCTCTCAAAGGCCTCTCTCTATGACTTCCAGCTCTTTCGACTCAGGGCTAAAGAAGACCACTGTTCGTTTTGTTTTCTCCAGCTCGCGTGGATATGAAACTGGTGGTATTTGTTTAGTGATTGATTGATTTTTTCCGAGCACCAAAACAAAAACAACAGACCAACTGTCTAGTTTGGGGATCACTCAGATATCTTTTTTCCGTGAAATAATATTGACGTCTGACACTTCTGACAGTTCTAATATGGCAAAACTGTCAAAAATTCAAAATGTATTCTAAGATAAGACTCATTATAATATGTACAAAAGTTTGGTGAAATTCGCCCGAAGTATCTTTCGGTAGGAAATGAAGAGCCGAGTCTTCAAAAAAATACTATGACCAACTGAACTGGTTTAGTTTCGAAATCAACCATTGAAACAATCGAGGCTCCTTTTCACATAATAATTACTAACTACAGCAGACAAAGAAGCTACTTTTTATACAAGTGTCAGTCGGACTCCGTTGTCGAGTTCCGTACAACAAGGCAAAAGCCTTGTGCACGGAACCCTTCGTGTGCGACGCCGAAGAAAACACGTTTCTTGTATGGAGACCCCCTTAATTTTTATTAACTTTATTTTATTTTTATTATTAGCTGCGCCCCGCGGTTTCACCCGCATTAGTTTCAATCCTGTGGGAATATCGGGATAAAAAGTCCTATGTGTTAATCCTGGTTATAAATTATCTGTGTGCCAGATTTCATCCAAATCCGTTCAATACTTTTGGCGTGAAAGAGTAACAAACATCCATCCATTCATCTATCCATCCATACAAACTTTCGCGTTTGTAATATTAGTACGTACTCTGTGAAAATTTTTTTTTTTTATTTATTTATTTATAGTTAATTAAAACGGCACAGGTCCAATTACATTAATTAACATAGAATTATAGAAAATTAGAATAAAAATAAGCATTCAAATAACATACAATACAAAAATTAAATTCAAATTCAAAGGTATACAATTCGTGGATACAATTACTAATATTTGTTTAAGTAAATGGTTAAATAAATTAAATACATCATAAACTAACATGTAACGGTGGACACCCTCGCATATCGTCTCTCACAAAACACCAGACAAGCACGCATTATTTTCTTCCATTCATCAGCAAACACATCACATTCAGGGTCGGCAGTCAGGAGGGCGTTTAGCATCCTAAGGGTCCGACATACTGGCGATTCGGCTCTTGCAACAGATCTAGATAGCGGTGGTGCGAACAAGTTATGACGGCAGGTCTGACGGTGCCCAAGGTATTTGTCGGGCACAGATAGGCGGCAGAAAAGTCCGTGGAGCTCAGGGCAGTCAATACGACCGCTTAGGGTTTTACAGGCAATCGTGAGCTGATCAAAGCCCCTTCTAACCTCCAACGAATTGAAGCCAAACACCCCTAGAAGATTATTCGTAGGGTACATGAATGGAAAAAAAAATCTCAACCGTCTATCTATTCGGTTCAAACTGAAAGCATTTATTTCAAATAAAACAAGTACAGGCACTTTTGAATTGTCAAGGGGTCGGTCAGTCAGAAAGATGAAGCTAGTTGCCCATTCCAAAGCGTAGTTCATGAATACAGCCCGCTGACCGACAGCGGAGGCTTAGTAATACGGTTTCGTTGACACTCTTTGGGTACGGAACCCTAAAAAACGAGAATAGATACACTTAATTTGATAACCATCGGTATTCGGTGTAGCAGGATTCATAACGATTACTGCGAGATAAAAATCTCAATTATTTCAACAGCTAATGAGCTTCCCAATGGAGTTTTATAATTTTTGTTTTCTTGAGTATTACTTAATTGTTATTGTTTTTTTTGTAAGGATATTATATTGTTCGCTGGGTAGCGAAGGTGCATGCGATGTGTATCTGGTGGTTTGTTTGTTATTCGTTTTTAATATTTTGATTTTTAATTTCTGCAAACGAGTTTCACTTAATATCGTGAATTTGTGACCACGATATTAATGAGTGTAAATTCTTTTTCTTGTTCCATATTTTTGGTTTAGTGATGCGTATACTATCAACATTTCTAATGGTTTATGTTTGCCATTTACCTCTGTATTACGATGTTATTAATGTACAAATAAATACTAAAATATAAAGAACTTCACTTTGTGAGTTTGTATGTAGGGGTAATATTCGGAACTATTGATCCGATACCGAAAATTCTTTCACTAATGGGAAGCTATAGTATTGCAGAGTGTCGTAGGATATATTTTATATATATTTTTTTCAATAACAATACATTTTACGCGGATGAAGTCGCGGACAGAAGCTAGTTACCGATAAAAATAATCACACAAAACCGATAAAATTGGAAAAGTTTTCTGAAAGAAAAACTGAGAGTCCTTTTTTCTATGGGATTTTGTATGAACAATATTTGGACAGGACAATGTCTGTCGGGTCAGCCGGGTCAGCTAATTATCTAAAACTATTATCACCACGAATGACAGAAAATTGGTTAGCCTTTTTTTTTTGGGTGGGTAATCATTAATTGACCTCTCCCGCTCTGGGCTGAGCGGAAGGGCGTGTCAGACTTTAACTGACTAAAACCCACCCGTGGTCCTTCAGTTGCCTGTGCCAGGGGCCACGGTATCTCTTTCGAACAACCCGCGGCCCTGGCAGAAAATTAGTTAGCCTTATGATGTTATTAAAGCACAAGAGTTATATTTATTTGTTTGTGTCCATTACTCTTTCACACGCTGTCTACATATCTCTATCTATTGTCCTGTCGCGGGTATGCTGGAAGAGATTTCTTACGGAATAAGCATCATCTCTGTACCTATTTTTCTGTTCTGTTTTTTCTTGTCCATTTATATTTATGTGTGTACGATTTACGTACAATGGTAAAATAAATAAATAAGAAGCTACTATCGAAAACTCTCGTCTCTGAACTATCAACCTAAAGTACATGAAATCGATTGCAACGATATTAAAACCAACTGATACTGTACACAAAGAAATGATTCACTTAAAAATAAACTTACACACAAAATATAAATACGACGCGATCAAAATTATAATCAATTCAGCTTTATCACTGGTTGATAATGCATGCAGTGTCGTGGAGTGCATGTCATACGGTTATCGGGTGATGACCCTGTGCAGGGGCGGATTAGGACGATGTAAGTGGTAATCGATAACTGATTTACGTCAATCATATTTTAAAACTAGATGAATCGGTCGTTCACATAATTATTATTGTTGACTACATCTGTGCCCGCGACTTCGTCCGCATGAAATCTCTTGTTCCCTCGGCCCACGCCGTCGCATCGCATCACCTGCGCATGCTAACACATCGTTTTCGCTTAGCGTCCTTTCTGACTTTGGCTATTTTTGCTCGGTCCCTAAGGGTCATAGCATGATGTTAAATAATAGCCTTCCTCAAGAATTGGGCTATCAAATGAAAAACGAAATTTTCACATCCGACTGGTAGCTCCAGAGATTATCCCCTACATACAAACAAACAAACTTTTTCCTGATTATAATATTATTATAGATACATAGATTTGACCCGTTTAAACCGGATTTTAAGTTAAGAAGATAGTGTTGTAATAACAAACCGAAATGTAAACATAAGTGGGTGCCGTGGGCATTTGATTGTAATCATTTGTCATGAATCAGAGATACAGAATGACAAAACATTGTTACGTTTTCAAAACCCTTCACATCACCGACCTTCAATTGAGACATTAAGTAGTAAAGTTATTACGGTATCTAAACATCACCAAAATACCAAAAACAAACCCAATAAATTGAGCCATTCGTAGCCACAAAGTTATCAGATTGCACCTTTCGCACGCATGCACCGCGGAGGTCGCATGCATGCACCCGTCGCCCCCGCGCGGCCCGGTCCCTTGTCCGTGCCTGTCAACAAAATGATTTATACTGGTCATACAAACTCGATAAACTATTTATGGTGAACTCGAAACAAAAGCTTTTTTAAACAGTTTTTTGTTCTCCGTGTGTGTTCGATGTTGGAAACAAAATGAGTGAATTTTGGACGTGCAATACTGGGATTTTGTTATTTATTTTTGTCTGACAGCCTTTGAAAGGGTATTCAAATATAATCTGTGGTCGACGCTGCTGTCAAGTTATTTGATTGGATTTTGTTATGGCTGACATTCGATGACAAGGGCTAACATGTGATTAGACAGCAGTTTTATAAAAATGAGAGATTTGATCGCTGATCAAGCTTTTTGAAACGAGATCTTGTTGATTGTTCTTTTTTATAATAATTACTAATTGTGTGAAAGTGAAGTTTTGAGGAACTGATTATTTATTATTAAGATCTCATGTAAAATGTATTTGACATTGTGAGATGGCCATATTTTCAGCGTATTACTATCGATTGGTCAAGTTATATCACGATGAACCTCTGCAAACTTTCTTAATCAAACGATAGCACTCTTAAGATAGTATTAATCGAAAAAAAATGTACTATAACGTAACATTACGCCTGTATTTCCTGAAGGGTTAGACAGAGGTGCACCTCACGCATTTTGCCAGTTATGTTTTTAAACTCGAATTTCAATCCAGCCTGTTCCTTGCTGCCCTCTCCCAGCGACGCCCTCAGCCGAGGTCCGTACCCCACAGGGGGTGCCCGTAGCGTGTAGTTAGTTTTTGACTGGAGGCCTTAATTTATTGAGGCATCAATGGGCAAGTCCGGTTAAGCAGAAGACAACCTCCGAGTTTGAACTGGGAAATGACATTTAAAAAAAAATTATGTATGTTTAAACCGGAGCTGGAGGCAAGCCGATTGCCACCAACCGGGTTGGCCGAAGCAAGGAAGACCTGTTCAGGTGGAAATTCATAGACTACTCCGCCTTGCAGTGTAAATGTGGTGCTGTTCCACAAACGATGGGACACTTAATATCGTGTCCTGCGTGTCCTGTCAGCTGCACGTTAGAGGAACTGATGGACGCTGGTGATGGAGCCAAACAAGTGGCCGAATTCTCCATTCAGATTGCTATCGACACGCTAAGAAGAAGATCGGGTTTAATCTAGACTCGCAGCTGCTACCGAGAAATTCCAGATCGAAAAACTCAATAACACTTTGTCCGATCCGGGAATCGAACCCAAAACCTCAAGCGCAAACGGGACCAACAGCTTAACGTGCTTTCCGAGGCACGGAGGGATATAAAGATAGTCACCCATCCAAGAACCAACCGCGTCAAGTGTAGCTTAACCTCCGATCGACCAGTGCGGCTGTTATTACTTAGCCCTGAGCGCCTCATCTCTGTTTTTTATATCTAACTCAATATCTACTTGTCCCTATAATGATATTCATAGGTACCCCAAACAATGGAACTTCTCAGAACGTTCTGCCATAACGTAACATTGGGTATCACCAAAATATTAATGTATTCATTCCTTTGTTCCAGGTACGGACGATTTCTAGGTAAAACTAGCCGCGATCGATATGGTTCCTGCACGGCAGCCAGGTAAACTAGGACACGTCGAGCTTCATAAAAGATTTAGGCGCTTCGAGTTCTAGTTGTGAAGTATTATAGAAGTTACCATTGTTATTCATTGATATATATATTTGCTTGAATTGTTATGTCAAAACTATTAATAAAATTATTTAAGGTAACTTGGTAATGGTTTAGAAAAGCGAGTGGATCCTTTGTAACAAAGAAGAATGCTACGGCATCTGTTCGATTGACAGGGAGGAAATTAAGTCAACGACGTTTCATGACTGATACGCTTCAACGGCAGCCGTCGAGTCGGCGACACGAGCAGCACGTTGTCGCTGTTGAGCGTTGTGTTGTGTATTTGACTCATTATCTGCCTAGACTTTTCCCAACTATGCTTGGTGGTCTTCCAGTCTAACCGGATGCAGCTGCATACTTCACTCTGCACATAACACCTGTCACAACACCAATTTATCTCGTCTTCTCAACGTCCGTGTGTCACAGCAGGGATCCAGCAGAATATCACTGACGCTGATAGTACATTTGCCTGACACATGCTGAGCTGGATTCCCATTTGGTGCAACCTTATTATTTTATTATATTGGTTATTAATTTTATTCGTCATAGTGTCAATTTTATTTCGATATTTGTGTGTTTTTCATTTTGTTTTTTTTATCGGCACCTTGTTTTTATATTATACTCATGTGGGTAGTTTGGTTATCATCCAATAGTGTACTTTTGTGTGTTGTGCTGTCTTTTTTGTGTGCGCCAAATAAATGATTTATCTATCTATCTAATGCCATAATTTTACATGGTGTCATGTATTTAAGTATGGTGCTCAAATACACAAGCGTCATGGTGCCGTTTCGTCTGTCGTTGACGCGTGTCGCTCATATGTTGTATGCACACTAGTCCTATACAAAACATTACTACGGGCGAAAAGTACGTCACGCGAACTACCATGTCAGTGAAAAATGAATTGCCATTTTCAGTAAAAAGTACATAGGAATGTACTATGAATAGCCAGCTAATGAAAAGCATCTAACCTCACTTTGATGTGGTACCAACACCGCAAGAGAACACCAAACCCAACCTAACTAAAGACAAAACAGCCGCAACCATCAATAAAACATTAAACGGGTGTATATCTCATTAGGATGCAGTCATAATAATTTAGTTTTAATGTCTATGCTAAACAAAAGGTGCGCAGGAAATGTTTTGTGAACTCATAAAGTCATAAAATGTCATGGCAACCGGAGCATGGCTCGTTTATGCTCAGTGTCATCCGCTGTCAGTGTGAGCAAGGTCTGGACTATGAATGAGGTTTATTTTGATTTAGATTTAATTGCTTCAGTGTTACTGAAGGTATTAATATGTATGAGTTTAAGTGAACTGTTACCGTAGTCGGATAATTAAAAAATCTGCTAAGCCTTTCATTGGGAAAGGAGGTAAAGCTACTAGCTGCGCCCCGCGGTTTTACCCGCATTAGTTTCGATCCCGTGGGAAAATCAGGATAAAAAGTATCTACCTTATATCTTAATCCTGGTTATAAACTATCTGTGTGCCAAATTTCATCCAAATCCGTGTAGTAGTTTTTGCGTGAAAGAGTAGCAAATATCCATCCATCCATCCATTCAAACTTTCGCGTTTATAATATTAGTAGGTAAAATCATTTCAATTCTTACAAATAAGCATGTCCAATTGTAATTTTTTCTGCTAAGTTTTGCCAGTTAACGAAAGCTGAGGTGGTTATGGTGGAACACTTAAAGCAATTGTATTTCTTTTGTAACAATAAAACAAATAATTATCTACACTTACAACAAATGAGTCACTAGGAAACAGTCGACAAGAATGTCAGTCACCTCCCTACCTCATCAGTTTGACTGATCACTTGTCAATTGAAGACAAATGTAACAAACACTCATTATTAACAAGTGAGTATTGAAAACACTAAATAAGGAAACAAACGTGAGAAACACACATTACTCCCGTAAGTGGCACGACACGAAAACTCACTTAAGTTTAATTAAAATAATTAACTCATTGATTTATATGCTGATATTTCTTACTATTCATATGGTTCCGTATATATTACTACTCGTAAATATGTGAATTCATTGGACGTTGCTGTAAATAAAACAAGAACTAAGTACGAAACTCATCAGTACTGTGCAGGCTTTTATTTCTGTTTTTGAATCAGTATGAGTAAAGTATTCATTTTATTACGATTTCATAGTAATTTTTTTACACTATGTAGCAAGCGGCAAGTTGTTATACGCTCATAACTTTCCACAAAATCAATCTCTAATCGCCAAAAATCTATAATGGTAGCCCGCCAATCTCGCACTGGGTCCGCGTGGTGGATTACTACCCACTCCCTCTAACAGAGTGGAGGCCTCCCTCTTATAGGTTAATTCTGCTTATGATAAACTTAATGGTAAGTTTTATTCAATTCCTGGATTTATAATATAATAATGAGATACGTATATCTTTAGTATAATACTAATCCATTCTGTAAAAATCTCACCGTGAACACTTAGGTGAAGTGGGCTGTCAACAGTGTCAATCTCTAACATCAGCCGATCAATTCTGTAAAAATCTTCTTCTTCAACTTCACCTAACTTTTCACGGTGAAATTTTACAAAATCGATCGGCAAATGGAAAGACAATTCTCATCAATCCCACTTCACCTAAGTCTTCACGGTGAGACTTTCACAGAATAAATCTCCAGATAAAAACTGCGTGTCCGTAAGATTTTTCAACTTTGTCTTTAGGTGGCAATGCAATGAGTCAGTGCCATATCGGACACGTCCTAAAAGGACAAGACATAGGCGTTATGAGGTGTTGTCGTTTTTAAATGAGCATGAGAAAGGAACAGAACAATCCATCTGCCGGTATATTCTATAAAAATCTTACCGTGAAAATTTAGGTGAAGTAAGCTGCCATTCTTCATAAGCATGCCAGGGATCGCTAGGGATTGACACTATTGACAGCTCACTTCACCTAAGTTTTCACGGCGAGTATTTTACAGAATAGATCGGCTGCTCTTAAAATATGTTTCTCGATTGAAGAAAGGCTTTTATATTCGCTAAGTGGAAGGCTAAGCACACAAAAGAGCTATAAATCTAGAGAAAATACGACCTATAAAAATGTTATTATAAGATTTATGCAGCGAAGACTCCAATATACTAAAATGATGCCGTACAATACATGTAATATGTCCTAGGATGATACTCATAAAGGGAACATCGAAGAGAACGCCATTTTATGTGAATTTAGACTCTCGTGAAGCGCTCTACAATTTCTCAAATCCCCAATATATAAGATATAAGAATATACAAGACTAGCTGCGCCCTGCGGTTCCACCCGCATAAATTTCGATCCCGTGGAAATATCGGGATAAAAATCTTTTGTGTTAATCCTGATTATAAACTATCCGTGTGCCAAATTTCATCCAAATCCGTGCAGTAGGTTTGGCGTGAAACAGTAACAAACATCCATCCATCCATCCATACAAACTTTCGCGTTTATAATATAAGTAGAATAGGATTATGAAAATTTTCGTCGGTTCTTAAAAAAACAATTTGCTTTTCCATACATTTTGACAGCGTAGGACGCGCGTAGCACTTTTGTAGGAAACAGCCATCGATCACTAATGTTCTTTATTAGTGATCGATGGAAACAGCAGTTTTTTTTTGTCTAATAACCGACGGTAGTTTTCAACTCTGAGATGTCTAGAATCATGTACTGAATCCATGCTAACAAGTTGTGCGTCTATGTCCCTGCCACCATGTATTTTCTACAACAATAAAAAGAACTTTCAACCCCGCTACCTCCAATCACTTAACCCACACCCCCATCATGGGAACCGCCACATTGTTAATTAAGTATTCAACGTGCAACTTATAACTTCGGTGTGACAAAGGGCGTAGGTACATTTCGCTTGCAAGTGCTAAGTTACCTTTCTATTTCGTACCGTAACCTTAACGGTACTTATTCGAAGGTTTGTTTGTTTCTACTTGGTTTACGGTACAAGATAATGTATGGGGTTGAGTGGTGTATTGATTGCACTTTGATGGCGCGGTAAATCAATGGTTAAGCTACGGATTCCGAGAAGAGAGCGGTTGCCGCCACAATTTACGGGCGAATGACGTCAATGAAATGTAATTTATGAATGATTAATCAACATTTTTAATTTTAACATATTCGTATTTATATAATATATGTATAAGCTGACATACTGGCTAGCTGCGCCCCCGGGGTTTCACCCGCATAAGTTTCGATCCCGTGTGAATATCGGGTTAAAAAGTATCCTATGTGTTAATTCTGGTTATAAACTATCTGTGTGCCAAATTTCATTCAAATCCGTTCAGTAGTTTTGGCATGAAAGAATAACAAACATCCATCCATCCATCCATACCTACAAACTTTCGCGTTTATAATATTAGTAGAATAAAGAATATGTACATGTATAAAAAAAGAAGGAAAAGAATTACAGGGCATCAAAATATTCGTCCGCATCGCTGTCAACAAGAAAAGTGCACAAAAGGCTGTCAGCACCGCCACGTTGTATGGCGATGCTGCCAAAAAATAGGCCAGCCCTCTGGTCACGTGAAGAGTCGACCAACCGCTTGACGATGTCTCAAAAAATCCAGTGGGCACTCGGACCCCATGGCCCTAGTATTTCAACCCCAAACGGCTCGAACATTAACTTCCAATAAGATTGGAATATTTTCGAAAGTGAAAATTTGTTTTTTGTCACCATTAAGTCAAACCCTGCTGCCTTAATTTCCATGACAGTCGTCACTGTGGTCCTTGTGTGGCGGTATAACAACCTTAGCTTTAGTAATTTGGTGATTAGCTTTAATGATATGGGCAGCGAGTTAGATTTTTCCAATATTATGGGATTGTGTCTGTTATGCTCATCCATAGATAAATATCACCCATCTCTCCACTAGTCCAATGCTTCCTCTAGGATCCGGTACGGCTCTTAAATCCTTTCCTATCCTAAGGGCATGTCTTCCCTACCATTACAGTGCCTCCCGGTCTACTCCTTGATATGCAATGACCTCTGTAGCACCATGAAACATGAACACATCGGACTAGCCCAAGATTCGCATTAGCCCGGGGTTAGTGCGAATCTTGGGGTTCATTCGATTAATCGAGTCTGGTCAAACCACGCTGGTATCGGTGCAATTCATTTATTCATATTATGGGATTATGTCTAAAAGACTTAAAGATTCTAACAAACCGTTAAAATTATCGATGTTTTCTCGTATGAAGACGTGAAAAGCATTGCTTGTTGCGTGTTGGCTAGTTTAGTACTTTCCACAGGCTTGCAGCCAAGTCATTATGACTCTGAAGAAATCACATTGGTTGCTTATTTATGCTTACAACTATATAACGGTTTGGAACAGCAACCTTTTTAAAATTCATATCCACACGGCATACTGAAACTAAAAAAAAACATTCTCATATTTACCGAATTTTCGTTTGTAACAGCACATAAAACCTCAATGCAGTCGAATTTAATTCCGCTAACGGTACGGGACATTGATCGATGTGATATTTTTACGAAACTGCGCGTGATTGGGTTCTAATATGCGAATCAGAAAGGGCCCGTACTGCATAATAGCCTCATTACGAACTCTTTAGTGACTTGCAATGTATGTTTTTATACCGATTCATGTTACAAAATGAGTGAAGAAATAGCTTTGAATATTGTTTTGGATGTTGTTTTTTTATTATGTTACACTGATTGCCTTTATATAGGGACAGGTAGGTATATAAATACTGATTGTAATCGTCACTAATGAAGGTTTTTTGTTATGGCATTTTATGACAATGTTGATGCTGTTCACTGTGAAAGCTCTGTTCACAACCTCAAGAACTTAAATACATATTATTTAACTTAGATATGGCTTAGAAATCTGGATGCTCTTACATGTCGCTATATTAGTTTGTATACACACAAGCGACACCCGTTGACGCGTGTTGCTCGTGTGTATGCACTTAGTAGAACGCACCCGGTAGAAGCAAGGTCGGGTCGCTAGTTATTGCAAGCCAACTTCAATTCAATACAAAGATACCTAAATTCTTTCGACATTTTAGCAGGAAACCGTCACCCGTCATGAGTCGGAGCTGGAGTGTGTAATAAAGTCGAAGATGTCCAAAATTTGCTGGTGGAATGTGAAAAGAACAGGAGAGAGAGGGAGATAGTGATGCGGGAGTTAAAAGTTAATATGTATGATGTAGGGGCTTTCATTAGAATATTATCTACACCGAATTCGAGAGAAGCGAAACTGATCTATGAAATGGTTGCTGCATCACTATCTCCACTTACGCAATAACATATTTGTAATAGTAATATTATAATTACGTGTAATAATTAGTTAGATTAGGGTATGATGAGGCTGACGTACCTTTGTAAGGGCCTCTAAATATATAAAGATTTAAAAAAAAAATGTTTATAATTTAAACACCATATTACACAATCACACAGGATTCCCCTAAACACCATTTTCATGAATGCCAAACATACACAACTAAAACAATTGACGATTTCGTCACATAAAGCAACTCCCAGCAAAAACATTGGTCGGTAAATTGAGCAAGCTTGTGCCAGGAAACGCTGGGCAGTCGGGTTCGTAAAAAAGGTATGCGGCAGGAAGTGAGGTGCAGGTGCGACGCGTCTGTCTGTCTGTCCATCCGAAACTCGAGACGGGCGAGTCACTACGGAGTTTCTTATGAAAGAAATTGGGTTACAGGGCTGCTGGCTGATTTGGCAATTTTTGGAGTATTTTAACTAACATGTTGATTTGTGATATGAGAACAATTTTGTTGTGCCACCTAGTACTAGTTTCGTTCCGTTTTTTTTTTCCGGTCGAAGTGGAGGTGCTTGGGGGAGGCTTATGTCCAGCAGTGGACGTCTTTCGGTTGAAATGATGTATGATGATTTGTGGGCTGTAAAGATGTCAAAATGATGAGATGATGAGATGAATGTCGTAATTACAGACACAATTAAAAAGCCATTGTGTCTCGCGTAGATCTGCGTTCCGACATATGAAGGGTTAATACATGTGTACTGTTGTGTTTATACTCGTATTCATCATAGAATTTTGCGTTGTCAGTTGTTGTCATTATTTTCTGGTATCACTTAGTAGCTTTAAGATGTCCAAGCTGCCAAATATCAAAATACAGACACGGTATTTTCAAATATCTGTGTAACCCACCAAACTACTTCTAGGTGCAATCAAAAATGGTTTCTAAATAGGCATGCTTAGTAAATCTTCATTTGATTGCCTTTGTGGTATTTGCATCCATGCAACCTTCACCAGGCCATATGTCGTATCTTGGTATGGCTTCCGAAATTCCTATCACGTCTAACCCAATTTTATCCATTGCTAAATAGATATACAATAACTTGTGTATCTTACGCCACTTCACTGACCGGTGCAGTTCGCAATCACATAATAACCAGCAATTACGTGCTTTATCGTTCAAAATCACAATTTTACGATATAATTGGCTATTATGAGTATTATCTCTCCCGGTAGCCCTACACCGTACAAGTTTGGCGACATTGCGCAAGCGCATAAATCTCACTGACTGGCACGATTGTTCTCACATAATCGTCGCATGATAAATTGTAGTTTTTCAGCCGATCGATTCAATGAAATTAAAGGGGAAGTGCTTGTTTTTTGTTTTAGTACGTAATAAATTGATTGTGTTGATACGAACAGTTTGTTCACCTTTATACGCAATTCATTATAAATTAACCTGTAAGTTTGGTAGTTAACGGTGCTTTTTAATGTTAAAGCTAATTATTTATGTATTTAAAAATATTATACTTACGTTCATTCTCGGAATGATCGTCATAAAAAATTAAAGGTAATTTCCAAAAACAGTTGCTAAAGGGACATTAACATCATCTGTTACATTTCCAAACAAATTTAACATTTTCGAAGTTACAATGTTGTTTCAACTCTAAAAGCTGCTTATTACTGCCATCAAAATTATACCTTCGTATTGAAAATTTAAAGAAACGACGTATTTAAACAATGCAGCAGGTGTGAGACACGTCCCTTCCCGATGATAATTACAGTTCGACTGAATACCAAGCGACTGATGTTCGATTCATTTTGAATATGGAACAAAAAGCCGACCAATCAGCAAGCTGGCGTTCGGCTCGTGCGCGCCGTAAGGAGTTTTTTTTTCTTAAAAACGTTCCTATTTTGTAGTTCTGTTTCCATTGCTTGTTTTTTATTGGTTCTTTGTACGTTTGAGTTAAGTATGGATACTTTTTTACGGTTGTCCGCAGTTGCTTCTTCCAGTTGTTGATTGATTTGGATGCGACAGGTGCGTAGCGGAACAACATTTAATTGTTACAAATGTGTTCGTAACGGTTCGAGTGGACCTTTTGTTGATGAAGTAAACGATAGGGAATGGTTTGACTGGTTGTTTTTTAGAGTTATGAAGTACTTTTTACTATAGGGAAACAAGTTATTTAATAATTTAAGCTTATTGCATTGATAGTTAGTGACGTTCGTATTGCCTCTATCTCTGAAGGGATGCCATAAGGAATGTTATTGTCTAGTCCAATTAATAGGCGAATCTATAGTCTAGATAGTTTAATACTCCATACATATCTGAATTTATCTAGTAGAAAGTTCTTCTCAAAAGACTATGAGACAGTCTCTTACGCTTTTAAACTAACATAAGGTAACTCATCATACCTTCTATTAGGTAAACTACTAAAGTATACCTTCTTAAAAAATAAAAACATGTTCCACAAGTTTTTCACACGACCACACAAGCATTCCTCCTGTTGTAGGTGTCATTACTTTTACACAACAGTTGGTCAAACATTTGGACAAGTTCAAATATGTGCAGGGGAGGCCTTACAAATATTTGCTCCAACGTGGGAACCAACTGCAGAAACATAAGGATTCTTTTACAGACTCTAAAATTAATCCTTAACTAAAACTATTTGTGAGTATGGGATCTTTTTTACCCCAAAGAATTTTGTTCACGTGTGTACATATTTATATATAAATATTTTTTTTTTTTTAAAGTGGGATCAGTTGACAAAGGAAAAATAATAAAATTAATCTTTTAGTAAACTCATCCCGCGGGATAAGTTCGAGCGGCCTCAGTTGACCAAAGAGCCAGAATGTAACCACTCCCTCTCACAATGATGCCCAGCAGTGGGAACACGATACATAGGTATAGGCTTATTATGTAAAGGGTTGTCTTGTTCTTAAAGTACAAGGGTATTTTGCCTGTAAGGTTCGTAGTGCGTCTTATATAGTTTCTGCCTATCCCCATGGGATGAAGGTGTGCGTTGCGTGATGTGCGTTTATGTATGTGTATATGTTCATAGTACATATTTTCATAAGTGTTTTGACATCCTATGTTTTTTGCATTTTCTGGTGACGACGCGACGATACTACTTACGAAAATGTTATTTAAAGATTTCCAAGGTTTTTAGTAGTAAAATTTACAAGGGGTGGGTCAACAACAATGGCGGCTCTGTATGATGGCTTGTGACGTTTGCACGATTTTATGGATTTCCGTTAATATTTATGGCTAAATGTGAGGAAACGGATGGCAAGATGCTACATTGTTGTACCCGCCGCAATAATGGCGTACTGCTGTAAGTATAATTTATCGGATGTATAAGCTGTTTTTTTATAGTTTGTAAGCTGTCACAGGCGCCATCATGCAGTGTCGCGAATAATATTAAAAAAAAAAAAATGCAATGCAATGTGCATACATCTTCCTAGAAATGCAGTGGCCCAAAGCCGAGTGTATACATACTTTTGCTCGTGACTGTACTGAGATAATTGCCTTTATACCACTACTCCTACGTTCATGTACAATATTGGTATGTTTCTGTTACGTCCACGAAGTTAGAACCCATCATGTATGAAAAGAGCAGTGACCCATATGTGTGGCGTCTTATTCCAACCCAAATATACTTATCAGACGTCTTATTCCAACCCAAAATGACCCACAGGTGGGTCATGGACAGTGAACGTGTTAAGATAGCAACTCCTAATAACATTTCCCGGAGCTGTTAAATGAGTAGGTACTTTATCAATACCTGTTGAGTGGTTTTTGAGATTAGCGTGCACACATACACATACGTGCCGGAAATTTGGCTGTGTCGGATTAACTTTGGCGGGGCGCCATTTTATCAGTCCTTTCAGTAGGTAAGTACTGTGACGGGGTCGTTAATGAAAGGCGTATTTTATTATATACTTACAGGATGGCAGGGTCATTGAAGCGCAACCTGTTACCATGGATTCAGTACTACACATGCACGCATTACACACTCAACCTCACTCCCACGCTGATACTGAAAAAAAAAAATGTAAACATGTCATAACTGCAAACCGGTTTGTACGAGTATATAACATAATTTGTTAAAATTTGAGCCTAGTTTAGGCACCAGTCTCCCACAATATAATGCCCCTCCTATATGTCACCGTAGAAATAAGTGTAACAATTAAGAGTATTATTGTGGAGAAAATAAACTATTTTTTATTATAGTACATGATACTGAACCCCTCAGCGTTGAAATGTTTTGTCTGTTATAACAGAGGGGCAATTCTCGTATTTTAATAACGTTCACAGTCTGATCTCAGTCTCAATTTGTTGAACACCAATCACGTCAGCCTATTTGGTACTCAACAAAACAAAATACATATATGTCTTATGTTAAACATGGTTTCCCATTATGCAAATAATTAATAAAAATGGTAAATCCACTTTATCCAACATCGCAAATTCAGTTTGTCACCGCCCTAACTCCGACCACCAGCTAAAAGCAATAACAATAAATTTGATATCCTGTTCTAATAGTAAATGTATGCTATTAAGTGCATTACAGAATTTAACATTATTTCACAGTAAACGGCTTATCTTCGGGGCATAAATCATATTGTTTCGTAAATAAAATTACCATGTTTATGTAAATATGGCGTTAGAGCTGTGGCTTGGTTTTGGAATTCTATGGTGTTTTAGCGGACTACTATTAAACTTATCTAACTCTAGCTAAGGGGTGATTTTTCCAACGACAAATAATTTTATCCGAGGAATAATTTTGAAATTTTGAGTTACACTCAAAATTTCAAAATTATTCCTCGGATAAAATGTCAAACGTCAATTTTATTCCTCGAATAAAAGTTATGTAGCGATGGAAAATTTAATACATTTAAAACAGTTCCGATTACGGATATACGAATGTCGTTGCATTGAAGATGAAAACCAGAGGATTATTAAGGGTCTACCTCAATATGAAACCTAGAAAAATCTTCCTCTAGTTTTCATATTCAAACCAATGGATTTTTCTGCCCGAGTGCACCTAAGTACCTACCTAAATATTAAGCACCTTAACGTTGCACACTATTCCTAACAAAAGTGAGCAAAATTAAATAAACTGTAAATTAATTAACTGTCAGCCTACATTGTGTCCCATAGCTGGGCAAAGGCCTCCCCTTGTTTCTTGCAAACCTTCCTGTCTTGTGCGATTTCTGGCCATGTTGGCCCTGCAAATGTGTAGCGTGTGTGTGTGTGGCTGTACTTCAGAGAGAGTACGCAGGAGCCCTACGACCTGATCCCACCATCGCCATTTTACTACCGGACGACCAGACGTGCTGCATCGTACTGATATATGGAACCCCGAAAACCAGGTTTAAAAAAAAAACACTTTTGGTTACACGAAAGACATACGTAGTTTTAATTAGGGGGTTGACCTTGATACAAGGGCTAGACTAACTTGGAACTGGCAGACAACGATTTAGATACAGAGATGGCACCGGTTCAGCGATTGGAATCAGACTGAAGCGCCACGGGAGCGAAACGCAGTGCTGTCTTTAAAATGATGACAATACAATTTAGAGAAATCTATGTAATCAATAACTATTATTAATTAAGGGTTTTCTCTAGCATTTGGAAACCGTAACAGTACCAATACCAACCACACTTGGTTGATATCCCGACCTCGTACTCAGCGCTTCTCCTCCACGTTTATTATGCGCACAGCCAAAATGTGGAACTCTCTGCCTGTCTGTTCCCTTCCACGTTTAACCCCTAAAGCCTTCAAAGCAAGAGTGAACAGTCATCTTCTGGGCACGCTCATTCCATCATAGACCTCATCCATCGCTTTCCATCAGGCGTGATAAACACTGATGCTGCTCAATTGCTAATTCACCACACAGAAATTCCATAATCCATTGTTCCCATATCCTAAAGGAAACACTAGGGTGGTCTGACCATAAATAAGACCACCGCGCATGCAAACATATGCAGAAACAGAAATAAAACGCGCATATTAACGCATGGATACTTATTGGAAGCCATGCCTATTTATCTGCAGGCACTATTACTTCGCTCGGACACGCTATTAGCATAAATCATATTTCGTTATTTTGTCAAAGGTTGAGCAATGCTGGTAAATCTTCATCAAATCACAATACATCATTTTAATCTACGGGGTAATTGGGTAACAATTAAGTTAAGAAAAAGTACATGTTTTATCACTATTTAACTCTTATAATAAATTATCACTGATGACCTTTTTACCCCCGACAAAAACAGAGGGGTGTTATAAGTTTAACGTGTGTATCTGTGTGCCTGTCAGCGCCAATGTAGCTCCCAAACAGTTTTTGTCTTTTTTTTTCAATACTTTATTGCACAAAAATTCAAAATGTGTGCCAATAGCTTAATACACATTTCTGGAGTTGTAGGCTCGCCCAAATCAACTTCGTGCGAGCAGTTGGTCATCGTTCCCATAGTAACAACAAAATGGTACTGTTTAGATAATTTTAGTATTTAATGTCTAATTATTTCAGGTTGAGTTAGGTGAGATTACATTATGTACCCACAGACTGACAACAATAGAACAAAGAGGTAGTCAACAGGAATGTTGCTAGATGTGACATTCTATAATTTGTTTCTTCGAAAGGTTCTGCAATACCGTTTCCTAATTAGTTAAGTTTCAGAGTTTCTTGTTCCCTTGCAGCTTAGTTCGGATAAGTTTCTTGAAATTATAGAAGCGTCTTTTGCTTTGCAGAATGTTTTTGAACTAGAGAAAATTGGATAAATTCTACAAAGTTTTAGTTACAAAAGCAAATACCTAAAGGTTTGCAGTATAGTCTCTCTCTCCGAGCTTAAGATTCTAGTTTTACGAATGCTTACAGATTTGGTTTTATTAATCAACCTACAATTTTTAAAATACGCGACAATTTTGCGAGGGGCTTGTGGCTAAGTAATAACAGCCACACGGGTCGATCGATCATGTTAAGCTACGCTTGCCGCGGTTGGTCCGTGGATGGGTGACCATCTTTACATACCAAGACCCCTCCGTGCCTCGGAAAGCACGTTAAGCCATTGGTCCCGGCTGTCATTCGTGGATCTTTAACAGTTATGGGTCGTCAGTAGCCAGAAAGTCTAACAACCAGTTTTACCAATGGGTATCGTGTTACCCAGTAACTGGGTTGTGGAGGTCAGATAGGTAGTCGCTCCATATAAAATACTGGTATTCAGCTGCATCCGGTTAAACTGGAAGTCGACACCAATATACATACCTATGTAGTTAGTAAAAGGTTAGGCAGCCGATGATGACCATCCTCGTCGCCAGTTGTATTTATGAAATATAGTAGCGGAAAGTGATGAGTGAAACTGCGATTCCAAGTGACAACTGGTTTATTTATCACATATTAACATACCCTACACATAAAATAAAATCAGTAAGCATTCGTACTAGTCGATAGTGCGGTAGTAGGTAGGTAATTAAAATAACTAGGTCATTAATAAAAGCCCTGTTTTTGCTAATGAGTACCAAATTCAGCGCAGCTAAATCTGGCAATATGCCTAACGGGCCAGCAGTTAGGTACAATTAAAAACTTTTCTTTAGCCTTTGCCAAGCGTATTAATTAAAGTAAAAGAATAGCTACCTACTCCCATAATTTGACTTCTTCGACTTCTTCGAGATTCTGACAAAAGGAAGAAAGAAAATAAAATTTATTTGATCCAGATTAAGGCGCATTGATTCTGAATTATTTATTTACCGCCTACGCGGTCAAAATTTATGAAACAGGTACTTTTTTTTATTAATAACCCCCAAAAAATTTCAACGCTAGGGCTGAATTCATGGTTACAGGTTGCGCGTCGATGTCCCTGTCAACCTGTACACAAAAAAAAAAAACAGAAAAACTTAGTTATAAAAGTATTGTGCGGCTCACGGCTACGCCAACACGTACCTATGTTGTGTAGAATTATAAGCAAAAAGAAAAAAAAAACATCAAAATAACACTTACCTATCACTAACAAAAGAAAATCTAAACAGTGTCCCCAAATAAAAAGAAATGAAAAAGCAGCAAAATAATACTGGCCACTAACAAAAGAAAATCTAAACATTGTCCCCAAATAAAAAGAAAAGAAAAAACAGCAAAATAATACTGGCCAGTAATAAAAGAAAATCTAAACATTGTCCCCAAATAAAAACAGCAAAATAATACTATCTACTAACAAAAGAAAATTTAAAGATGGTCCCAAATAAAAAGGAAAAAAAACAGCCAATTAAAACTGGCCACTAACAAAAGAAACTCCAAACATTTTCCCCAGTTACATCCAGTACCACTACACCAGTGTAGATGAACGCACGCACTTGACCCCTTCTGACTTGACACTTGAGCACGTGGACCTCTGCCCGTACCTCTATGAGTATGTGCCTCTATGCTTGAAGCTCGTAATTAGACGCACAATATAGTGTACAGAGGTCGGCGTTGCTAAATATTTATGAACTGTGATTTACGTGACTTATTTCCCTCTTTTAAATAAGAAACCACCAACCCGCACTGGGCCTGCGTGATGGATTATGGTCCACTGTCTCTCACAGAGAAAAGGCCCGTGTCCCAGCCAGATTATGCTCTTTATGTGAATAAACGGTTTACTATTCTTTTTTTTTTTTTGGATGGGAAATCATTAACGGTTTACTTACGAACCGTTTTATAAGGGTTTCCTAAAATCTAAACACGCGTATTGCACTGGATATTTCTTATGTATATGTAAGTAAAGAACGTGGAAGGTGGTGAAGAGTCTGTAAGGCCAAAACTTGACTGTTAAGACGCCAGCAGGTCATACTACCCGAAACTGTAAAATTTTTCCAATCCACCTTGAACCTTAAGGTCCTTCTAACGATAAAGTTGAAAATCTATTAAATAAATTTAACAGATTGTAGTAGCTTTATGTGCTGGCGTCGCGCGTCGTAGGTACATGGTCATTTTTTGGTTTATAATTATCCTTACAAACTACTTATTAAAAGTGTTTTCCGATTGACTTTTGTATTTTGCAAAGATTTTGCCATTATTTATTTGGGAATGCTTATGAAGTTCAGCGTCAGACAGCATCTGACTCGCATTCAAGCTGAAATGGATCTTTTTGACACAGCCGTGACATCCACCAACCCGCACTAGGCCCGCGTGGTGAATTATGGCTCATTCCCTCTCACGGAGAGGAGGCCTGTGTCCCAGCTGTGGGAACATTTCAAGCTGATAGTGGCATACACTATGTTTTTGAGTCTATCGTGTTTCATGAACATTGTTGTCAAATAACTGTTAGTCTTTCTTTTCAGTGTTTTTGAAACCTCTTTAATGGGGCCGCCGTTTCTTTAAAATTATAGGAGGTTCCAAATGGAATCAAACACTTCAAAGCTTCAGTGGTTGATTGTGGGAATTCTATTTTTCTGTTTAACCAAAAGGTACCCAAAGTGACAGACTTCAATTCCAAGTTAGAAGCAGCGGAGGGAAGGGGGTCGCGAAATATTTTCCGTACTAAGGGGGCCACGCCATGAAAAAGGTTGAAAAACACTGGTGTGGACTAAAGTGTTAGTTTTAATTTATCTAATAACCGTCGGGAAGTCGTTAGGAACAGCATTAGTGCTTGACAGTTTAGGGATAGTTAGATAGTTGAACTGTTGAACACTTGGTAAGCTGCTTAAGTTTAAGGAAATACAAGTTGAGTGGGTACCTTGAAAGCTGGTCGTTAAGTAAGTTTAAGAAATGCTAGTGACGTTAAATGTTGCAATTTGTGCAAGTTTCTGAACATTCGTTTAGCGGTTTGAAGTTGGAGGTAGGCTTTTGAACAAATAGTTTTCACGATATGGCGTGAGGTTGAGAACTAATAATATTTTTTTTTTTCTTAAAACATTAACATAACATCATGCCTGCATTCCCCGTAGGGTTTAGCAGACGGACACCCACATTTCGCCAGTTAGGGTCTGTTAATTTATTACGTAAGACAATTTAACTACTACGACTACGTAAGAAAAAATAAGATTTGAATGAACCCCCTCCCCTTGGAATCTTACGTAAGATCAGCCGATCGATTCTGTAAAAATATCACCGTGAAAAGTTAGGTGAAGTGAGCATAGAGTGAGCTGTCAATAGTGTCAACCCCTAGCATTAGTTGGAATGACCGCTCACTCCAGCCTCACTTCACCTAAGATTTCACGGTGAGATGGTTACAGAATCGCACTGCAGTACCTATCCAAAAATTTAAAACTTACAATTTTTGGTTACTTTTGTGATCTTACGCAAGAATAATCTAGAGACCCTTCTAACCCCCATATACGAGTAAGTAAAAATAAGACTTGCTCGGACTCTACCCTCAAATCGTCTTACGTAATAAATGAACAGGCCCTTATGTTTAAGTCCCATGTAAGCCTATTGCCCTCAACCGGGCCCAAATCCGGACTCCGGGCTGACACTACGAAATTCCAGATAGAAAATACCATTAATTCGTTTTTCGGGACCACTAGACCAACGAGGCAGTCCAGCTTGTATCTCATTTAATCAAACTCAAATTATGTATTTCAACTAAACCAATTACAGGCTCTTTTGAATTGTCAAGGGTCGGTCAGTCACAAAGATGAAGCTAGTTGCCCATTCCAAAGCGTAGTAGGTACAGTCACGAACACCAATATGTCAACACTTGGCAGCTTTCAACTGCAATTTTTTCGTGAAATAACGAATACAACGTTGAAATACGACACATTGCATAAACCTATGGATTTAAAAATGCTATGTTCGGAACAACATAAAATTTCAATTAAAAATAAAAGAGAAAATCGCTTTTGAATAAAGCCGAGTGTATACATACTTTTGCTCGTGACTGTACCTAATATCTACCTATGGAGAAGAAAGGGCAAGAAACTCCATGGACACTCTTTTAAATCACAATAATATGTAAGTATTGGTTACATCATTCATGTTAAAAATGATGCATGTGAGAACGATGCAGAAATATTTATTTAATTATATTAAAAACATTGCAGCTAGACCGTAATATGCAATAACAATGGCTTTAGGGATCAAACACCTGTCCGTCACTTCTTGTCAAAAAAAACAGTAAAAAAAACTCTGCTACTACACAACTAATGCATCGCATCTACTTAATATGTACAGTCACGAGCACCAATATGTCAACACTTGGCAACATTAAACCTATGGGTTCGAAAATGCTATGTTCGTAACAGCAAAATATTTCATTCAAAAACAAAGGAGTAAATCGCTTTTGAATAAAGCCGAGTGTACATACTTTTGCTCGTGACTGTACGTAGATATTTCAATTCAAACAACACTTTTACGCGCCTGGCAACATTTTAATACTAACCCAATATTTTATCTTCCGTCGCCTTTAGAGCCAAAGGCGACAACATGAATATTCAAAAAAAATCAAAGAGTAATCGTGAGTTCTTTTACTTCGTGATTCGAAGTGAAATCAAAGACTCATCTCACACGATTCACGACCCAATAAAAATGTATCCGAAACTAAATGTCGAACAGTCAAGATCATATCGCGAATTTATTTTATGCTCGTATTTTTTCCTGTGGTTTTGCTTGGAAGCGTTTCTGGTAATTTATGGGTTTTTTATGGAGTTTCCTTAGTTTATTTTGGGTGTAGATAGTCGAGGAATACGAATAATCTAACTTACCTATACCTATAAAAAAATACTTTATTGGTTTCATCATTTGTAAATGAGATTACATTTTACTTGTGGTCTTAGAAAAGAAGATTAAATTTGTGATTAAAGTAAAGATAGCGCAATAGAAAGTTGTAAGTAAAGTTAAAGAAAAAACAAGTTAATGAAGAAAACCAATAACTTTCAAATAAAATCCAGATACACACACGATAACATATCAAGCTATACACTTTAGTTTTAACTGACCACGCACTGTATAGGCTTTTACAGACGCCAGCACATCAAGCAACTACAATCTGTCAAATTTCTATAATAGATTTTCAACTTTATCGCTATAGCATTACGGTTCAAGGTTGATTGGGAAAATTTGACAGTTTCGGTTAGCTTGACATGCTGACGTCTGTACAATAAGAAGTCAGCTTGTACTGGAAATGTCGTGTATACAGGATACACGACATTTCCAGTACAAGCCGACTTCTTATTATATCGGGGTTTTTTTTTTAATCTTATTGGTTTTCGTGTAAACCTTATCAATATCGTTACAAACGTAACCCAAGTATTTTTATCTGAAAAATAAACTGTTAAACATGTTGACACACTAAAGTTCCGTAATAAAATAAAGCTACTAATGTGCAACTTTGAATTCACTACCGAATTTAAGTGTTACCAATAATAAAAATAAAAAAGTACTGCAATAAATATCATTCAACTCATTCTTGGAAACGGGAATCGATTGGACTTTTTTCGATAAAAAAGGTTTTTATTTCCTTATATTTATAATACCTCATAATGTTGCAAGATGCAAAATAAAAACTAAATAATTTATTGGCCCTTTGGCACGTGTAGATTTGGACAATCGATAAGTAATCGAATCGTGATCTTAAAATTAAAAAGATTTGAAAGAATCGAAAAATAAGTCAAGACTTCGCGGATCTTTATCTCTCTAAAGTATTTAGACTTTCAAAGTTGTAAAAGATTTAAAAGGAATGAATTTTACTGTCATCGACTAATCATCACTTTTATAGACTAGAAAATAAATGTCTCTCGGTCGAAACCAATTACTCGAAGTGTCATCGTACGATGTCGCGTACCGATGTGATGACTTCGTAGTAAAACAATAATAATTTTGACCATTATCACTCATTTATAGCCTGATACAAGAGACACTCAGAGTTTATAGCCGGCAAGTAATGTATGAATAATAAAAGTGATAATGTAGAAAAAAGCATTAAAACGCATGCGTCCGGGAGGTGCGCGATAACATCGGGACGGGGACGTCTCAGGAGCATGTCGCGAAGTAATTATGTTATGTGCGCAGACGGGGCGGTCGATTGTTTTTTGTTCTTTGTGGAAAGTATTTTGCATATATGGCTAGCCTTTCTCGATAATAATGAAGCTTAAAGTGCTAATTTCTTTAATGATATTCTAAAGTGTTGTATTTGAATTGTCTTTCTTTTTCCTATATTTAAGGTTTAATCATTATTTCTAAATTAACCCCGCTCGAAACCTGCTATTAATTCTATTACGCCAAGAACCGCTTTGCAGATAAGAGAGGCAATTCTCGTAATTTTAAGAACATTCACAGTCTGAAGGCCAATTCTCGTAATTTAAAACGTTCAAAATCTAGTCGCAGTCTCATCTCAGCGACAAACAAATGTCAAAAACTTGTCAAAATATAGGGAAATTAGAGGTATTTTTGACAGATTGAGACTGAGATCAGACTGTGAACGTTTTCAAATTCCGAGAATTGCACCTCTGATCTCAGTGTTTGACTTAAACTGTCAAAAAACCTCTAATTTCCTTACATTTTTGACATTTGTTTGTCGTCGATATGAGGTTGCGACTAGATTTTTAACGATTTTAATTACGAGAATTTACTTCAGATTTTTTCCAACGAGAAACATACCAACATTCCCAAATGTACTTACTCTAAACAAAAGGCTTTCAAGCTTTGTTTTAAAGTTACAAGAGCAGGATTGAGGCATACCTATCAGTATTCAACGACCTCACAGGCTGTAACAGCCCGCACATGCCATAAATATTCCCTTTTCGCAACAGATAAGCAAATATAAAGGCCATGCGCACGCGCATGTATAAGGTCTATTCAAATCTTTGTTTCCAATGGATGTTATTTAGACTTAAAGAAATATCAACTTAATGCTAGCAATGAGTTACATTATGTTAAGTAATTTTAGAATAACTTGTACTAAAGAAAACATCATAACATTTTTGAAGGTTACTCTGTTAAGTACAGTATAGTAAGGTTAAACTGAACTTTATGTGTTTGTAATAAAAGTTATTTTTCCAAAAAAACATAATGGTTTACATGTTCGGTAACTAAGTTTCGAATGAGGATTAGGCATAAAATGCTATTGTGTCGCATCTGAAACAATTTTGTAATAAATGAACATTTTTTAGAGTACGTTGTCGCACTGATGGGTTATTTCGAGACAATATTTTGATATTTTTATACTGTAACTGCGTTCTTTCTGCATGACGAGACTGAGGCGTCAGGGGCTGACGTCTGTTTGGAGTAGGTATTACACTGTAGCTTAGATTGTAAATTCCGATCTGTTTATCAAAGATTTGTGCATACTTTTTATGTGGTTGATTAATACGTTTATAATATTGACATGTTTAAAAGTGGACAGTGGTATTATTGGTACATTATTGTTTAGTAATAAGAAATGAGGAAACCGACATGTCCTAGAACATCTACCAACCCGCACTGGGCGTTGGCTTGAGGCTGGGACACAGGCTTCCTCACACCGAGAGGACGCTTGTGCCCCAGCAGTGGGAACATTATATTTATGATGATGATGTTATGTAAGTAGATTAAAATGCTAGAACATTAGTGACCTGTACCTAGGGCTAGAAGAGGTTGGGGACCAAAGCTACACTCCCCTCGACTCACAAAATATAGTCCAAGTTGCATTCGAAATGGCGTATTCTTTGTATTAAACTAAAGCCTGCACCTTAATTGCGTAACACAGTTTCAATCACAACACGTCAGTTTTAAATGATATTTCTAATCCATTTCTTCTTAAGTTTAACAAACTCGTCTGCACAACAACGTGAATGACGCAATGAACGTGGCTTAACTGTCAACATGAAAGAAAACGCGATTAATTGTCATTTTATGTGTGTCACGTTACCCCGCTGGTTTAGTCTCACGAACCTTAACCATACAACTAAAAGCATAAAATTTTCACGACATCAGCAACTAAGTATGCGCGTCCATTTTGCGCAGCACTTTGCATTTTATCTGACCAGTGATGTGATAAATCGAGGCGGGTCTTAATGGCCCTGTACCGCTCACTTTAGGGTTAAGAGATTGTATGTGCATACGACCCGTTTCGCCCTTAGGTATCTAATGTTCAAGGTTTTATGGAAATTGCAAAAAACTGTTGGTTTATTTTGTCACTTTAAGCAATGATATCGGTCCCAACTTACCAGCCATGTAGGTCATGAGTTCAAACCCTGACTGGCTGCTCCTGGGACACAGGCCTCCTCTCTGTGAGAGGGAGTGGGTTATAATCTACCACGCGGGCCCAGTGCAGATTGGCAGATGTCACATGTCTTCGAATTTTTGGTTCTAGGACACGCCGATTTCCTCACGATGTTTTCCTTCACCGTTTTGAGAGCAGTGGTGATGAAATAATTTACACAAAGTAAAGCGCCTGTCTGGGTTCGAACCTACGACCTACAACTCGTAAGTCGCGGCCGTTACCACGGGCCGCCACCACTATATATGTAATTACTCTTCTATGGCTATTGCGTAAACCTAAAAACACCTATATCAATATTACCTTATACTACAGTTTTCAATACAAAAGCTTCAAATTCCTATGAACTAGATGCAACAGTTTCGTTTGGAAACGTGTTTGGCCAGGTGTTGCGGTTAGTCTTCCGGGACAAAACTTCCATAGTGTCCCGTTACATATGTCGCCATCTTTTTATGGGAACCCATCTTTTGTTTACCGCGGTTAATGGGTTCCCGGGATTATGTGCACTTTGTCTATGCCATCAAGTGCCATAGGGTCACCACATAAAGGAATATGGAGATAAATAAAGATAGCATATGGAGAAATGTATTTGTTTGATGGTTATAAATTTATAGTGGAGATTAGCCACATTAAAGTTAGTGGGATTGTTTTGATGAGGATTTGTTCTAGTTTTTTGTGTTGGTTGATAAATAAAAGAAAACATCTACCTTATTACATTACACTTAGGGCTGATTTTTCAAAAGTCAGATAACATCTATCTGAAAAATAAACGTTGCACACGGTTCGACATATTTTCTATTCAAAGGCTGTCACACTGTCATTTTTGTTCCTCTACTATCACTAATTATCCGACGATTGAAAAATTGGTCTTTATTGCCTTGGTTAGTAGTCGAAAAGAACTCCGGATTTTATTTCAGGAAGTAGCTTTAAGTATAAAATTTTCCTTCCCTATCCGAAAACATTTTTAAAACTTTCAGCTCACTTAAAAACCATCTTCAAATTACCTAAACTTTATGTTAATCCAACGTCTTCATTAATTTTATCACAAAATGTTCTACAAAAATTATCTATGTAGTAAACTTCTCAATCAAAACTTCTACGTTCTAAAACCTTTTAGGTACACATAATTTATGTATCGCTTCATAAACGTAGCCCCTCATGCTATAACTTAGCCACTCACGAGTGCCGACAACCGCCTACTGGCACCACACTAACCCATTTCCACTTGACTTTTATAACTTACGTGGGTTGCCAATGTGCTGATAAGCTCACCTCATTTTCAAATCACCATAGTTTTGCATAGCGTTTATTAAATTACTAAGTAATTGTTTCTTTTAAGTGAAGTTTCTTCTATGTTTGTTTCGGGATATTTGGGACTTTGGACGTGAACGGAGGCATTTTTTTATTAGCATTAAGATCATTCTGCTGTCTTTAAACCAATTTATTTAGAGTCGGCGCAACATGACTGTTTTTTCCATATTTCTCTGTTAGTCGTCATCTCGGTAATCACCCCCTTTCTAACCATATCATCATTCACACAGTCCATCCGTCGTTTTTTTTGTCTTCCCCTAGTCTTTACATATAGCCAACGACGTTCATACTCAAACCTTTCCTCGCGACAACTTTTTCATAAGCACTAACATGAACATATATAATATACACACATCCGTACATAAAGTCACGCCTTTTTTGGAGTGGGCAGAAATTACATACTCCTTTTGTTTTATAATATCAAATTGAACCTATGAGAGACCATCATTTGAGTAGATCTTGTGAGCTATCAAAGATTAAAAGAAAATAATTCAGTTGACACTAGAGACCACTGAAGAAAACGAATAAATAAATATTAAAAGAAATAATTCTTAAATTATAATGTGAGTTTATTGAACTTGAACACCATTGTCTCAGAATCAACGATGAAGATATTAGCCACAACATGTTTGTTTAAACTCAACAACCTAAATACAAAAGATTGATACATACATCGTATTTGGGTCATACCTCACATGAAAAATGCGTCAAAAACGATACAAAATAAAGCATAAATGTAAACGCACAAAACGGTGTCAAAAGCAAATGACTCGATTAAAATAATTACGTAAAGAACCGTTACTTTTTATTAAAGGAAGGATATTTTTAAAGTATCTTTATAAGTATGGTTTTATGTTCTGGATGTAACAGTGCGGTGTGGTATCATTATTATGATACATTTGGCTATATGACAGGGGGGCTTGTGGCTAAGTAATAACAGCCGCACGGGTCGATGTGGATGGGTGACCATCTTCACATACCAAGACCCCTCCGTAAAGCACATTAAGCCGTTGGTCCCGGCTCTCATTCGGCGATCTTTGACAGTCGTTACGGGTCGTCAGTAGCCCGAAAGTCTGACAACCAGTCATCAGTCATACCAAGGAGTATCGTACTACCCAGTAACTGGGTTGTGGAGATCAGATAGGCAGTCGCTCCATGTAAAATTCTGGTATTCAGCAGCATCGACTGGAAGCCGACCCCAACATAGTTGGGACAAGGTTAAGCAGATGATTTTGGCTATATAATAGTCGCAAGGAATGCTGCGCTTGCGGTCTTTAACTCTAATAATTTAAAAAAAAAAAATTACGTCTAATAACGGAATGATAAAACTAAAAAAAATATATGATGTAAACCTGTAAACCTCCACCGAAAATTAGTTTGAACGAGATCTAGTAGGTAGTTTTTTTTTAATACGTCATAAATAGTAAATTGTAATTGTACGGAACGGACGAGAGAGAGAAGTATTTTTTTTAAATTAGGCAATACTGATTTTTAGCAGTTCACACGCTAGGTTGTAGGTTAATAAAGACGCTTGGTTCCACAGGCTAATAAGATATCATGATGTTTTTCGTTCCTCACCGTATTTTCCTGACATTTAAAGGGCAAATTCGGGGTCACCTTCCTCAGAAAACAATAACAACTAAGGTGTAACATTATGTATTTGTCTATATACACATTATGTATTTGTCTACACAAGCACGTAGTAGATATAAGTGTTAACTGACGGAAACAGATAGTATGGCACGTACTTGAGACGGATACAGTTCGTACTGTTCGGCTGCAAAATAGCCAAGTAAACATGCTTTCCATTTACATAATTGGCACTGTTCTTGAAAATTGCGTGTATTGACAGTTAGAAATTCCTTCATATAAAACTAGGAAACTGTCACTTGGAAGGTTTGTAGTGGTAAGTTCTTGGGAACAGATTACTTGGAAATCCTTACAATATATAACAGACTAGCAGCGTCCCGCGGTTTCACCCCTATAAGTTTCGATCCCGTGGGAAAATCGGGATAAAAAGTATCATATGTGTTAATCCTGGTTTTAAACTATATGTGAGCAAAACTTCATCCAAATGCGTTCAGTATTTTTTGCGTGGAAGACTAACAAACATCCATCTATCCTCACAAGCTTTCTCGTAAATATTGCTGGACTGGAAGTAGGACTTTTGAAAGTTGCAATACTTTGTAAAACAGTTGTTCCAAGAATCCAAGTGCACTTTTATTTACAGAGACCAAAATAAGCCAAGAAGTTAGTTTTAAGGTTTTTCTGTCTGATAATGACGATACAGTAAATTATTCCAGCGCTTCTGCCCACCCACAATACGTCACTGATATTATAGGGATAGGGAGCCCAACATGTCTACCTTAAATATCTGAAAAACTATTAAATTTTCGTCAATGGATACCAACAAGTTCATAAGGAAGTTAATTCGTCGCATTTAGACCCAATTCCACAGATTGCTAGTAAAATCTCGATAATTTCTAATCACCCTGTATAAGCAGTCAATCAAAGCTAACTAGAAGCGTATTTATAAAGCATTCGGTGAACCATTTGTTTAGTCACAGTCCACAAATAATGCACAACATTGTACCAACGTGGGCGTTATAAATAACGCTGTGCAAACGATTTGCGTATCTCGTATTGTTTAGCTATTTCATCTTCACTGTACGTTTGTAGAATCGGAGTAGACTAAATAAATGCTATTGTATTTTTAGCCTGTGTTATGCCACTGCAGGACAAAGGCATCCCTTTCTCCTTTCCACTCCTCTCTGTCCTGTACAATTCTATCCTCGTAACATAGGGTCCAGTTAAAAACCAGCGTCAGGCATTAGTTGTCTGACATTTATGCTGAACTGGGTTTATTTGGCTCAGCCGTGAGGCACACAACACTACCTATGTATTGTTTTTTTTTCTGTGAATTGTGAGTGCCTTTAACCTGGGTCAAATAAACTTAATTTCTTTCTTTTATTTTATTGTCCCCCAATCTTCCCCCAGGAGAAGATGGAAGGACGAACCTCTGCCTCCATGTCGTAGACGTTTTCTGGGACTTTTTGCTAAGCCAATTGCATTTATATGAATGTTTGTTAAGAGTGTTGGATCCGTATCATAACGTATTCCGTGTATTGGTGGATCACCAATCAGCACTATACACACTTACACAGCTTCGTAACTTATATTACTAGGTACAAAGGTTCTTTGAGTCAGTCAGTTTGCATCCGGCTTCCATCTTCCTTTGAGAATTTCCACGTAGAAGACAAAGAAAAATAGGACAAAACAACACTTGTATAGGTAGGTACCTATTATAAGATATGAGATCTATTTTCTTTCTTTCCGTTTGCAGACCAAAAAGTACTTAGGTCAGAATTCAGAACTCAGAATTTCTGTCAATAAATTCGGTTTCAAGAATTTATTTCTTTAAAAGAATTTTACAATATTCACTTACAAGAGAAAAAAAAACACAAAATATTATAGTTAATAAAGGTACAACATCAGGAAGAATGACTGTTTAAATTAGTTATATCCAATATCACTTACAATTTATAAGGATTACAAAACTGTTTCTGCCAAATATTTTTTTAGTCTAACTTTAAAGATATTTTATAGATTTTGACATTTTGATATTATTTGGCAACCTATTATGTAATTTGGCTCCCTTAAATCTTATTTTATATTTGCCATAATTTGTTCTTGGAAAAGAGACTTCTAGAGTGTTTAATTTACTGCTTAAAATTGAATACAGTAATCTTGTTACCTGTACGCACAAATATTATTTAATTCAACCAAAAACAGAGCGTAAAGTCTGAACTACATAAATAAACAAACGCGAGTCGCGAATGCGATGCAACGTGAATGTTAACGTTTACATAAATTACGTAACCACGGTAGTTAAAGTAAAGTAAGGTATGTTAGGAGTGCGTGCTATCATTTAGATGCACCTCAGTACACCTAGTACGAAATATCCAGGAGCTACGTAATCTGTACGTAGGTGTTATAAAATTAAAAAGTCACTTTTCATGTCTGTCTGTGTGACCGCGTTGTTTTTCTAAACTGTGCATCGGAAGATATATGTGTATAAAACATTAGATATATTAAAAAGTCTCAGTGTTTTATTATAAGTCTTAAGTTCTTAAATCGCAAGGACTCCCCTTGCGATTTCAACACATAAGACTAGCATTACTTATAATATAAAATACTTATTGTTAGTATAAAGAACACGTGAAACAAGTGTCTTCCCCATAACTTATAGTGAATAAGAAAGACGTTATTGGACGATTTCTTAATTATATAGTTACTTAGCAGTTTAAGTTATATTTAAATTACTTATTAGCTAATAGGCTAGATTGTAATGTAAATAAAGTGTCACCAATTGTGATACTTTATAAAAGGCAAACAAAAAAAAAATTGTTAGTACTACTGTAGTTACCGGGAGGATGCTTACTTGTACCAGGATTTATGATTAAAAAAGCAAAATTGTTTATAGAGCACAAACAAAACGCACATTACAAAAAAAAGACATCTAATATACACATACAACCTAGTCAAAAGCCTCGTATTCAAGCATATAAAAAGTTGATAACTTGATCATCTTTAATTTAATAACACTCTCTCAGCCAAGTGTCAAATATATATAATATTTGACACCTGGCTTGTCAGCCAAATCTGATACCTACTGTCTTCTATTCTTAAAAACTAGTTAATTTTTGTCTTCTATTTCTTGCCAATAACTTTTAAGTGATTCGCGAAGATGGTATAAGGTAAACACTTTGAATGTTCAAGTTTCCTAGTTACGAAAGTTTGAAGGCTTTTGCGTATTGTCTCTCTGGCCGCATCTGTTGTGGTTGCCTAAAAAATACTGGTAAGCACCAAATAGGCTATATTCTCCACAGTATGAAGTCCGGTGAAGTACTACCAGCTCATTAATTCACAAGCAGCTTAGCTGTGTCCCAGTTTTAAAGGTATGGTTGCCGCTGTCACAGGCACGTGCGACATTCAGCTTTGTCTCTGGGACTGCAGCGCACCTGCGATGCGTCTGTTATTGCAGATGCCTATCAAGGCAGCGGTGACCAATTAACTTCAAGTAGGCCCGCTTGTTGGCCACCCAGTAACACCACGAAAACTGCCACATTTATTAAGATTTAATCTAAGGAGCCTGTGTTGTACCACTGCAGACAAAGGTCCCTTTCCTTTCTCCACGCAATTCAGTAGCCAGTCTTTTCCCTTATATGAGCGCACAAAAAAATACCAGCAGTGCGATTGTGTAACAATCGCACCGTGAAAACTTAGGTGAAGTGAGCGTGGAGTGAGCTGTCATTCCAATGAATGCTAGGGATTGGCACTATTGACAGCTCACTTTGAGCTCACTTCACCTAACTTTTCACGGTGAGATTGTTACAGAATCGATCGGCAGCAATCGCAGTTGGTGGCGAGAAATCGTGAGGTGAATCACATCAGCCATAAACAAGAAACTACATGAGGACCACGACCGCTCTGACAAGAGTGCTACGAAGGAGAAGTCTTTTCGCTAGGAATCAAGCTCGTCCCGCCATCTTCACCTTGTTAACATATATATTTGTAAGTATTGTAACTTCTCCGGTGGGCACAGTAGGCCAGTGACAAAGAGCAGCACAGCTGTTCACAACCACTCGATACGCTTCCGTACCGTATCGAACATCAATCAATGTTATCATAATTGAGTCCTCCAAACGCTGTTCACAAATCCAAAACCCGAATAATGTTGGCAAGACAAATCAGGGTACCGAAATATGTCGTTTTCGATACGATAGCCTGTCGGATGGTTGTGAAAAGCTATGCTGGTCGGCTGGCCTAGCATAGTACGGAGTGTCAATCAAATAAGAGGCAAACTTATACCTGATTTTTTACCAGAGACGTGCTTACAAAATTTGTGGAAGGTGACAAGTTATACGTTATATAATACCAATCTAATGTAAACCTACAGGGCAAAGGTCTCTACTCATACAGACAAGGAACGAGCATTGTAGAGACACCACCATATCAAGCTACTACAATCTGTCAAATTTCTTTAATAGATTTTCAACTTTATCGCTAAAGCATTAACGTTCAAGGTTGATTGGGAAAATTTGACAGTTTCGGGTATCTTGACCTGCTGGCGTCACGTCAAACGTTAACGGAGACAACTATTTTCATTTTCTCTGAAGTTCGTGCTTCGGCTACTGTATGTAACAGTTAAGTTTGGTATGCATAAGAATTTGTGTTGTAATTTAGATGCAACTCGTGTGGAAAGTAAGTGCGGTTGACATCTCACGTAACTTTTGTAAACACAGTGTGCTTTATTGCAGTTGGTAGTTTTTGGTGGTGTCCTCGTTATTTGAGCTGATGTTGTCACTGTGATCTGATTTTGCTTAGTTCTTACGTTTTTTAGATTTCGTAAGCTCTATCTTTTTCGAGGCTCATCTTCTGCAGTCTGATCTTAATAATACCGGTACTTTCTTCCTATTTGATGACCTGGGTAAATAATAACAGCCGCCCAGGTCGATCGATTAGGTTAAGCTACACTTGCCGCGGTTGGTGTGTGGAGGGGTGACCATCTTTATTTACCGAAACCCCTCCGTGCCTCGGAAAACACGTAAAACCGTTGGTTGTGGAGGTTAGATAGGCAGTCGCTCCATGTAGGTAGTCTAGACAAACTTCTTTCTTCTAGACAAAATTCTTTTTTTTGTTTGAAAGGAGATACTTTCCAAATGATCCCATGAAAATGATATCTAAATCTGATAAGCGGTTTTTGAAAAATCAACAAAAATCACAAAAATTATCACAACAAAAAAGTGAAAAATAAAAACTTTTTTACAAAAAAAAAAAAACAACCGACTTCCATAAACCATAAACACTACAAAGTGAAAAATAACTTTAATTTCGGAAGTCGGTGGCGAAAAAAGAAATACAAAACCAAAGACACTTGAGAATTTTGAAAATCGGTCCACAATTGGCGGAGTAATCGCGTAACAAAAACAAAAAAAAAAAACACCGTCGAATTGAGAACCTCCTCCTTTTTTGAAGTCGGTTATGCAAGTCGATATCACCCTGTATATTTGAACTTCAAAATAATCACTTACTTCTATGTATTTCTAAGTAATAGGTACTTAAGTCAAGCAACTCGTGTATATTAAAACAAGATTAAATACCATATCAGCATCTGTCATTTAATGGAAATGTGAAATTACTCTGCATTTGCATATCTCGAAGACTCAATACAATTTCTATATCTCTTCGCAGATATTATTACGGGTACCTACATAACCGATTAGACGATAATTTTATGTAATATGACTTAATTAACTTGTTCTTGGCCTAAGTGTCTCAACAGCTAAGCCTGCTGGGCTGCATTTTAGATCTAGGTACTTATTATTATCTTATTCGTGTTTATTAATTTTATTTTATGTTTGACCACTTAGAACATTAGTAGGATAAGCTATTAACTTGCTTTTATTTATCATATTTTTAGTAGTCCACTATCATTTTAACTAGAACCTCTTTCATTAATAGGTACGGTTAAATAAAAAAAACAGTTAATTATTACGTTCCTATGCACTGGGCCCGCGTGGTGGATTACGGCCTATTCCCTCTCACAAAGAGGAGACATGTGTCCCAGCAGTGGGAACCTTGATTATGCTTAGATGTCTGCCTTCAGAAATGGCGAGAAGATTCGCTACGATTGAAGAAATAAAAAGAAAAGAATATTGGCCCCAGAGTGGCGTGCATTGCATAAAGGCATATAAGCAGTGTCTACCTCGAAAAATCACCATAAGCCTGTCAACTACATTTTAGTGTGTGTGCCCCACAGTTAGGAAACTCACTAAATTATCATACCTAACAAAAAACAAAGTCTTCATACAAACTCGCGCGGCAGTAGGCAGTCGCCAGGCGGCCTACTCGGCTCTCATACTCGCACATTGTCATTGGTTTTTACTCGTTCAAGATAATAGGACGAAATTAAATTCCTGTCTACCATATTGTGAAAAACCAATGCACGCCACTGTGGCCCAGCAGTTTAGTTTGTGGACCGTCATTTAAAAACGAAGTACATTTCACAACCCTATTTTATTAATTAACGAGCACCTCGTCGGAAACAACAATAAAACAGTTGAAACTCCAAGAAATATTGACTTGACTGAATCAACAAGATCTCAACCCGCTATGGACCCAATCATCTTCTGTGCTCTCAAGTAAAAATAAAATAGTGCGCTTATCATTCGTGCTTGTTAAGTACAATCGCGATTGCCCTATCGTCTGTCATCCGTTCAGCTACACGGTCTGACGTGTCTGTTTTATCTTTGATCAGCGACTTGCGCCTGCGCAGCCATATATACTTTGTTCGCAATTAAGTTTCCGAACATGTAAATAAAAATGTGTTTTTGGAAAAATAATTTGAAAAGCACATAAAGTTTGGTTTGTGTTCTTTGTTTTTAACTCCGAAACTTTTTCAATGAAATCGACTTAATTACAAAATGATAAATTAATAACGTAAATTGGAAACAAGGATTTGAATATATAATAGTTACGGAGCTGTGAGCCCTGTAGGTCAGGGTTGTCAGCGTCTTAATATAATCGATTGAATTCCGTGTTGGATTTGGGGCGTGAGAAAAATGGTTGTTTTTTGTGGTGTTGCCATTTAAGGAATGGCGAAGATTGTGATCTTATTGGCCGACAAATTGCATGAATTCTTATAGCTGTCTTTTTTATAAGAGCTGAATTAGATATTAGTCTACTTTAAAGCTAGACTGTACTGCACAGCAAGAGGGTCTCCCAAAAAATAATAATATAATAGTAATATTATTTATATCTGAGTATATACATTAAGATCATCAAGTCATTTTAGCTTTCATCCCGTATGTTGCACCTGCCATGTTTTGTCTCTGCATCACCCTAAGATTGACTGGTAGACCACCTGGTCGTTGGTGGTTGCCTCAGGCAATAAGTCCACCTATGTACAGTTTTATTTTACTTGTGCATAAAGTTTTAATAAATAAATAAAATCTTAATATTAATAAACAGCTTCACATATACTACCGTTGTCAGTGTAGAAATATTAAAATGAAAGTACAATTCAAGACAAAGAACATCATTGATCATCAAGGTACTCGGAGAAAAAACCAAAATAAACAGAACTTTAATTAATGCTGCTGTAAGTAGACCGATTCACCTCCCATCATTTTTCATAAACTCAATGCACCGAAAAAACCAAAACCAATCATTCTGCTTACCTTTTTAACCTTCACTTAACCGCTCAATCTGCATTTATCTCGATCTATTAATTCATACATCCCATTAAAAAACAGACCATATCTTATTCGCTATTAAATCATACTTATATTAATATCAATAGAACAGAGCTCACTGAATATTATCGTACTTAATAGCCGTATAAAAATACAGTACACCTCAACTGCATTTAAGTGCATTGAACTGGCGCAGGCGCAATTAGTTCGCAGATAGGTTAAACAGAGCGCTGTAAACATCGTGTAGGCAGTGAAAGAAAGTTGGTACTAGATTGTATGTGGTTTGTTTAAGTGGTTTATTTTTAGTTGATTAAACGTGTATTTGTTTGTGTTTTTAGTTTGATACTTTTTGTTTGTACTTTGAAGATAGATCAGTTAATTAATGGACGAAAGAAATAACTTTTATTTGCAAATTGATGACTGTGAATTGAAGAATACCTTGGATGATTCTAGTGATTTGGCGATATGCTTGTGGCTAAATACTAACAGCCACACTGGTCGATTGATCAGGTTACGCTACGCTTGCCGCGGTTGTTCCGTGGATGGGTGACCATCTTCACATACCAAGACCCCTCCGTGCCTCGGAAAGCACGTTAAGCCGTTGGTCCCGGTTGTCATTAGTGGATCTTTGACAGTCGTTACAGGTCGTCAGAAGCCTAAAAGTCTGGCAACCAGTCTTATCGTATAACCCAGTAACTGGGAAGTCAGATAGACAGTCGCTCCACGTAAAATACTGGTATCCAGCTCCATCTGGTTTGACTGGAAACCAACCCAACATAGTTGGGAAAATGCTAGGTAGATGATGATGATGATGCCAGTGATTTGGCTCCAGGAGTGATAGAGGTGAATAGTCAGTTCAAAAAACTTGAGCATCTTTTATGTAGGTAAATAGAGATACATGAAAAAATAACTGGAGTAACCAAAGATACACTGCGAGACGCACATGCCCCTAAATCCTAAAAATTAAATACTGTTTATATCAAATGTTACACTTGGGCACTCAGATATGGGTAGGCAACTAAATTCAGTCTTCCATGAGTTAAGATAAAAATTAACCTAAAAAAATTACACGGCGAAAACCGAGTAAATTCATTTTAGAATGATAATTACGGGATGGACCTTTACGCGATTGAACTTTAAAATAAAGAGAATTCATTCATTTTAAATTAAAACGGAGAAAGTTTCATTGAACTCCGATTAATATTACCTTATCATAATTGAAGGAGGTATCCGAAATTGTTCGTTAATAAGTGAAAGCTCGTTTTTACTGAATTATTCTTTCACGCCTTCATCTGATTAAGAAGCTATAAATATCCTGTTGATTGGATGGCTGACTTTTGCCTCTCGGGAACAAAACTACACTTTTACGCCAAGAGCATTTTGATATCTTATTTTTTTTTTTCCTTTATTGGCCAACCAACAATTGTTTACACTGTAAATATTTAAAGTGCTATCTATATAATCTAGGGTTAGTGTTACAATTTTTTACAGGTTAGCACCGCATGCCCCATAAACATTACGTGTGCCACAAGCACTACACTATAAAATTAAAATTTATATCTTATTAACTAAAATTAACAAGTTAAAAATGGTATTACGTGATGGGATATAAAACTAACATAAGCAGTAAAAGTAAAATTAAAAAATCTTGGGTAACCTTTGTCTATTCGATTTAACAAGGATACAACTTTACTAAGCTATCAACACCTGACATAAGTTCATCGTTAACTAAGTAAGTAGTAGGTACCTACTTACTTGACTGTCCTGTCACTGACTTAACTGTATTGTGCTGCTGGGGAGTTTGTCGTTTGTTGTCTTCTCAGCGGAAGCACTAGGAAGGCGGGCGTTTTGTGGGACTGTCTTATGTAATTTTGACGTTCGAAAAGCGCTGATTCTCATCCTAATTTGAATAAATGACTTTTGATTTTGATTTAGAGTTTGGAAAGTTGCTAAATTTTATTAATTTGACCATTATGGCGGTGATATTTTATAAAACCTCTTATTCAAATTCAAAATATTTTATATCACATAAAACTACATAAGCACTTATGATACGTCAGAAGTTAGATATACCGTGCACGGTTCCAAACAGTCGTTTGCCATACTTTGTTCATAGTTTGTTAAATCGAACAGACACCTAAGTTTTTGCCAAAAAGTCAAACGAAAACAGTTTCCAAGAAAAAATCATTTTGATAAAATCATTTCTTCCGCTTAATCGAATGGAGGATGCACGCGAACGTGCAAAAACTTTTCTAAGAAACTACTGCATTATTTTATACTAAACGTGTGGTCCTAACATAAAAGGTCACACCGTCTTTTGGAGCTGAACTAATTTAACCTTTATTCACCTTTTATACACGACACACACACACACACATGTATGTCAGAACAGTTTAGCAGGCGCAGTGCAGCCCAAGTTTTTGGGGAGGGGGGGTCATCAAGTAGTAAGTTATTAAGGCAAGTAAATCATGCAGACTCTCATGATTTTGTGAGGGGTCCTGACCCCACAACCCTCCCCCTCTCGGACCGCGCCTGCAGTTTAGTTCATTTTGTATGTTTATCAGCCTATAATGTTCCCACTGCTGGGACACAGGCCTCCTCTCTTCGAGTGGGAGTGGGCCACGCCGGGCTGGTGCGGGTTAGTAGATGGTAGGTGGTCTTGGTTCTAGAGCATACCAGTTTCCTCACGATGTTTTCCTTCACGGTTTTGAGATCAGCGGTGATGAAATTATTTATTCAAAGTAAGCCTGCCTGGGTTCGGACCGCGACATCTCATAAGTACCTACCTCTGAGCCAACACTGCTCTCACATTTTGTTAGAGCTTCTTTATTATTATCACGTTAAATTAATTATCTTACTATAATATAACGGACACACACTTCCATAAATTGTTTGTTATTCTGGCGTATGCCACTCGTGGGTTGCAGCTGAAAATCAGCGTCAGGTGGTACACCTTGTGTTGTCATCTGACATTATACTGAGCTGAGGCCCTTTTGGCATTATCATCTTTGTTTTGTTTTTTTTTATAGTTTTATGGTGTAATTTAGGGGTTGAACATGGTCGAGGGTAGAAACTGTGGGGGTCGAACATGGACTAAACCATTTTTTTGCTGTAATGCTAATAAACATATTTTTCTTTCTTTCTTATTTGGTTTATTAAAACTTTATGCACACTTAAAAATAACCGTGCAATGGACTAAATGCCGAAGGCATTTCCTACTGTGTTGACATTAACACGTTTATCTTTATTTATTTATTCAAATCTCCCTTACAACTTTACTATCCTTAGGTATGTATGTATGTACCCAATGCGATAGTGCGGTCATTTTACATACGTATACCTACTACTAATTAACATCTGATCAAACTGATTTACATCCGTCACCTCACACATCAGGTTCAGTTGAAAACCAGCGTCAGGCACTAGTCTGTCTGTCTGGCATTTTTGCTGAACTGGGCCTTTTTGGTGCAGCCGTGAGGCACACTTTCCTGCTAATTTCTTACATAATTATTATGTTTTATACTTTCTATTTGTTTTCTTTATAAGTTGCTATCTGATGTATGTATCTGGTGTATTGTGTGTCTTTTGGTCTGTGCTAAATAAATGTATTTTCTTTCTTTCTTTCTTTCAATTATTTACCAGATTAATAATTTTAAAAGTTATACTAAGAACTAAAACAATTTTCTAGAAGATTCTTTTCTTTAAAAAAAAAACGTTGCCCCACAGTAGGAATTACTCCTGTATCGTGGGTGCGTTCACAAACATTTAAACTCACATACACAAACAGCCAGACATAGAACAACCTACCTATAGGCAATACAAATATTTGTTCCGTGCGGGAATCGAACCCGCGACACGCAGCGCAGCAGTCGATCGCTCAGCCACTGCGCCAACCGTGTCGTCGAAAATCATCGATTAAGAAAAGAAGATCAAATAAAAATACCTAACTACCTAATATATGATACTTATCGAACTATGTATTGCTTGTTTCAGGTATGTGTAGACGAGACGATGAGTCGATGACTGAAGAATTTGCTGGTTTGCTCATTTTCTCGCCGTAAGTTGCATTACACACACACACAAAATCAACCACAATATTCCCACTAATGGGACTCTCTCTGTGAGAATAGTTGGGCCATTCAATACGTGGAACCAGTAAGTTACTGGTGGGCTGAAACCCGTACCTACTGTAGGTACTGGTTCCAAGCCCACTACACTATCACATTTTAAAACTTAGCTGTGACTGCTCTAAAGTAGTTTAGTCGAGAGGCCTGTAATTCCGTTCCTTCCTCGTGGTCTAACTTAGTAGTCAAACTGATTTGACCACGAGGAATTTTAACATTCTTCGTGGTCAAACTGTAACTTTATAACTTTCAGGTATATTTCAGTTCAATACAGAGAAAAACTAATACAATCTAGATACTGCCAGGTTCGGTCTAGCCCAAACAAGGTTAAGTTTTTTCCTGCATTCAACTGTGACTGTGTATTTTGAACAAATGGTGATGATGTTACTCCGGAAATGAATCGACCGCTATTAGGCACGCTTCATAGAAATTATTTCAGTGGTTAACCATATCCTATGCGGGCCATTAGCGATGGTTTCATAGTCAAAAAGTAAAAAAAAAACTTATACAGGGTGTTTGGTAAAGTGACGTCATTCTTTGAATGGAAGGTAATGGGGGCAAGACTAACAAAAAATTATACGATGAAATATCACGGTATCAACCTAACCGGAAGTAGCCGTCACTTTTAAGCTGATTTTTATAGTTTTGTGCACTTTAGTTAAAAAAAAAATTTATCCATAAATAAACGAATTTTTACAACTTAATCCAAAATGCATATGCAAATTAGAGCAGTGGTGGCCGGCCCAGTGGTATCTGACCCAACCTACGAATTGTGGGTCGTGAGTTCGAACCCAGTACTTTACTTTGTGTATTTAATTTCATTACCACTGCACTGCTCTGAAACCGGTGAAGTAAAACATCGTGAGAAAGCATGTCCTAGAACCAAAAAATTCAAAGACATGTGACATCTACCAACCCGCACCAGGCCCGCGTGGTGGATTTTGGCCCACTCCCTCTCACCGAGAGGAGGCCCAGCAGTGGGAACATTATAGACTGATTATGCTTATGTAACTTTTATTTTCTTAGCGAGTAACATAGCTAAATATATCTATGTTATTATGATTCAAAACTTAAGTTGCATTAATAAGATGCCGTGAAAGCTTCTTTGACATGTTTTGACAAGCAAAACTAAGCATTTGTCCCGGGTTTTAGTATTAAAGAACATGTCCGATACACCTAATCAAATGAGTGTCTTGTGATGACAGCCGTAAATAAATAGTTTGCATTTGATTATCGCGCAGTAAAAGAAAATACTGGCATGACAAGACAGAGCGTGTCTGTTTTTTTTGTTGTAAATAATTTTAAAGTTATTAGTTAGTTAAGTTATATTAGTCAGTAATTGAGGCAAATAAAACAAATTCATCAAACAAATACATGAACAAAATTATTTATAACACGTTAGTACTACTTGGGTATTAACTTAATTAAAAAAAACGGGTTGCACTCCGGGAGTGCCGGCAGAAGTGAAAACTTGAATATTAACGCTGTGCATTTTTGATATTTTGGAATGCGGTCTACTCTCCCTCCGTTTTACGAATTTTCGATCAGGTCACGTGTCCTGACGCGAGTTTAACATTTTTTACCCATCACAACAAAAGTGCACAACGCCGCTAAAGAAGTTTTCACTTAAAAAAAAATTAAATGAGTCAATTATAAAATAAATTTTAGCTAAAACCTCGAAGACCGGATGACTTAAAATTAATAGAGGTATATTATTCCACCCGTTATTATTAAGCAATGATTTACGACATTGAAATCAAACCATTAATCTTTTACCTAATTGGTCTATTTTACAAAATAAATCGATTAGAATTAACTCGTTTTAAATCGAGACTCGAATAAAAAATCGACTAAACGCTCGGAGCTGTGCGCTAAACTGTCAATCAAAATAAGTAATCGCGTGTCTATCTCAATCGGCTATTAGTTATTTAGTATGAATAAAATTATATGACTAGATAAACGAAATTGAGGTAAGGTTAATAAACAGCGAAGTTAGATATTTATATGTTACTGATTTTTGTCCATCGAAATCACTGGCTAACTTTGGACAAAGGCTAGAGGTCTTTGTCCAAAGTTAGCGTAAAATACGCTTCAAAATATTTAAATTCCTTTAAAACATTATAATAAAAATCCCATTTATATTCTGCCATTCACACTAGAACAACTTCGCTGGCCATCAATCCCTTTAGGCTGAGTTTGTACTTAAAATAGAATAACCTAGATCTGGTGAATCACGTGCAGGTTCCTGATTTATATTAAGACAACGGGGGGAATTTAAATGCATTTGTTCAGGAAACACACGTTTGTAGGATTGACTGGAGAACTATTCTGTGGTCTTCCTCTTCTTCTAAGCGTATCGAAAGCAAATAAGAAAGTTATGACAATTGAAATATTTTGCTTAACCCGAAATTCAGCCACGCCAAAAAAACAATATAGCCTTTTCCCAACCATTCTGGGGTCGTCTTCCCGTCTAACCGGATGCAGCTGAATACCAGTATTTTACATGCGACTGCCTATAGAACTCCACAACCCAGTTACTGGGTAATACGGTACCCCTTGATAAGACTGGTTGTCAGACTTTCGGGACCCGTAGCGACGGTCAAAGATCTAGGATCGACAGCCGGGACCAACGGCTTAAAGTGCTCTCCGAAGCACGGAGTGCTCTTTGTAAAGATGGTCACTTATCCACGGACCAACCGTGGCAAGCGTAGCTTAACCTGATCGATGGACCTGTGGGGCTGTTATTACTTAGCCATAAGCTCCTCAATTCAGCCAAATGAACTCCGTTATTAAGATAAGTAAGATCCTCTAGTGCTCAAGTGACAGCATGCTGCGCAAGGTGGAAGGGCGACCATTGTCAGGTGGCACGTCAGTGTTCTGAGTGGAATACCTCGTCTCATTCAGAGCTGTATCAACCAAGTTATTCTGTGGTGGAGATTTTCAATTGTTTTGATAAAAGCTTTATTGTATCAACTAATTAAAAAGTAGGTTTTTTTTAAAACGAGTTTCAGACATTTATCCAATATTAATGGCCAATAAAGTCATGAAAAGCTGAAAAAAAAAAACGAAAAACTTGCTTAGCCGTAGAACTACGCGATTGACCACGTTCGCAACTAATAAAATAATATCCTACTACGAAAAGATTTAGGTAAACTGAAGCTACTGATTTTTTTTCCAATTTGCTATAAATTTTGTTAATTTTCAACATCCAATCTCATCCCGAAAATCGTCAGTATTGCTTAGGTATTTAATCTCAAGATTCTGCAAAACCAAACAGTTAACTACTAACTTTAACTCAGCCGTAATCCTATATCATAACAGTAGTACCTACCATCGCGTGTGCTTTCAAATGAATTTATGGCAACACTAGATGCGGCCCGCGGCGCCGTTCGTGTGTACCGATGATTAGTACAGGTAGTCTCTGACTCTCAATCTAGACCATAGAGTAAGAATATTTAGATGCAACCTTATACTCTGAGTGCAGTCTAGATGCTAGCGATTTTTTTTCGATTTCCCGGGTCGGACGAAGTGTTGTTGGGTACCCCCGTGCTTCGGAAAGCACGTTCAGCCGTTGGTCCTGCTCCTGATCTCTCTCCGGTTGTGATTGCCGTCCAATCGTATAATGAGAGTGAGGGAAGAGAGCGTGCACCTGTGTCTGCGCACACACTTGTGCACTATACTATCTCGCGCCCCGAAGGCTGGTGTCCGCTGAGATTAGTCTCCATGGTCAAAATTCAGTTTGGTAGACTTTTTTTATAGATTCTAACGGATTCGGTTCCAGACTGCCACTGTCAGTGTATCTAGTAGTTCGCTCGATCATTTTCATGATCGTCACCAAATTGACAAGTCTGCACCCCTGTAACTCTAAATCTCTTTTCATCTGGTCACGAGTTGGCTATAATTATGAATACGGATTATACACTTGATGATGCAATTTATTTATTTGATGAAAACATGCTCAACATCATACACAAAGAGTCAAGTTATTGCACAGCGGACATATTAAAACAATGGATAAAATGAAGGAATCATCAATTTTGAGATCTGGTGGCGAGCTAAATGATTGATTGCTGACATCAGCGCTAACTCACACAGTGGAATGAATACGAAACTTCTTTACGGTTTTCGTATTCTATGGTCCAGGTACTAGGAGCCTAGGCTATTCAGGAAGTGCCCTTGTACTTAAAGCAATTAAGTGTATAGATAATAATATAGGAGTACTGCGTTTTATTGGTGGGTAATACTGATTTATTGGGTACATACAGTTACTCTGGTACAATCTCAGTTGATGGGATTGTGGTTTGTATGATTGAGGCAATGATGTAAACTCGAAACAAAGGACCATAATTTTGTTTGAAAATGTCTGGTATTTGAAGCTTTTCTTTCTAATTTTCTTGACTTATTGTAAGGCATAAAAGGTCCATGACAGATAATGCTACCCTAATGCAACGCAAAAAAACTAAACCTGAATTTAAAAAAAAACCTGCCAAGTACTAATCGGACTTTCACAAGAAGGGTTCCGTACCACAAGGCAATAAACGCCAAAAAAACAATTTTAAACTTAGGTATTACACATACCTTTTATTTTTATAATTTTTGGTACCTACAAGTAGCGAAAATAGAAATACACATTCTGTGTATGTGTATTTCAATGTGTATTATTTTAATGTATAATAGGCATTTTATTATAATGTATTTCAATGTATTTTATGTGTATTTCGGGCTGCATGTCATGAACCGTAATATACCTATTACGGTTCATGACAAACAGCCCGCTGACAGACAGACGGACAACGGCTTAGTAATAGAGTCCCAGGGTACGGAAACCTAAAAAAGAAGTTGCTTTATTTGCTTCTCTAAAGGTTAAAGCAACACTATTTATACAACTTAAAGATAAGTAAGTACTTCAAAATCAACACACATAAACCAGCAGAAACTGCATATTTCCTCACAGCCAAATCACTTCGATTCAAGTAAGGGTCAAGCCTCATGTCTCAATCAAACAAACGAACATTCCCGAGTGACCACACAACAACAAATTGTGGTCATTTATATAAAGTAAACAGAGACCACGCTACTCATTTTGTATTAGATTTGATATAAAAAGTGTTAGTTGTTGCTTTGTGGTTTGAAGTGACAGATTAGATTGTAGTCTGAGCTTGAGAATAAGTTTTTAAAGGCAGTAGGAAATTAATTATGCTCCTAAAACTTTATCGCGAACCGCACACGTCAACCAATCAATCAATTGAGCCTATCACAGATTATCGTGTACAGATTATATGCACAGCGAATTTGCGCCACAAAACCCTGTCCTCCAACTTCCGCATCCAGTCTGGCCCAGCTACCTTCGATCCATCTAGCCGGCGCACACGTTGTCATCATTTCTGCCGAAAGACGTCCACTACTGGACAGGCCTCCCCCATGCACCGCCTCTTCGACCCGCACCCTAATTGCGTAACACACAATCAATCTCAATCTGAATAATTTTGAAGGATATTGCTAATCCATTGCTTCATAATGTTAAAAAAATGTGTCATGTGTCTACTCAACAACGTAAATAACGCAATGAATGTTGTTGAACTGTCAAAATGAAACCGATTCCGATTGATCGTGTGTTACGCAATTAGGGTGCGGTTCTGTGCTTCCTGCGTTCAGCGGACTCCTGCGGCCTTCACAAGGTCGTCGGCGTACACGTTATTATTTGTAATTATATTCTTTACGTACCAGATAACCGCCCTAAAAAAGACTCCTTGACAATTCAAAAGTGCCTGTTAATGGTTTAATTTAAATAAATGCTTCGAGTTTCAGTCTGATATAATTTTCAGCTGAACGTGCTAAAACAATAGCAAGCAGAAACTATGCAATTAATAGTTTTTCTATATCTCTTTTACTCCTGTAAAAGAGAGATAAAAAAACTACCATTGCCTGCTATGCTTATGGTCTTTTTCACATCCACCATAAGGACTTTTTGTCCAAAAGAGTATTTTCTGAAGCATCTTTCTATCTTAAACAATGTGGAGACAACAATAGCCGACAGCAGTGGCGTGCATTGCATAAAGGCATATAAGCAGTGCCTACCTCGAAAAATCACCATAAGCCTGTCAATTACATTTTAGTGTGTGTGACCCACAATTAGGAAACTCACTAAATTATCACACCTAACAAAAAACAAAATCTTCATACAAACACGCGCGGCAGTAGGCAGTCGCCAGACGGCCTACTCGGCTCCCGTGCTGTTCGCTCATTGTCATTGGTATTTACTCGTTCAAGTTAATACGATGAAATTAAATTCCTGCCTACCTATTCTGAAAACCAATGCACGTCACTGGCTGACAGCAAATGAAGACAGTAGCAATACTAATGCTTATCAGTATTGTGGAACTGTCAAAGAAATCCTGGCATCGAAATGAAAAAGTGATTTCTTTGAACAAACTGAATAAATAGTACTTAGTGATGGTTCGACATATTGATTTTACGATCAGCCAACTGCCTAGTGACTAAACTATTGGATGTATTTGATTGAATTTTTGTATGCAGACTAGAAACGTCATACGAGCTTAAATTTATTTTCGTACTGTCGCCTCCACCGTACAAACACTGCTTATTTTCAAACGTGCTTGAAAGGCACTACACTCCTAGAGCATTTTATTTTTCTAGCATAGAATTCTTTCTTACGTAACCTCATACAGACGAAGAAAGACTCCTAAATAATAGAACCGCCTGCAAGCCACAGCTGGCCTTAACCGCTTGCTGAAAAGGGACGTTTCAGGCTGAAGTAGTCCAAGGTCTTCACAAATGAGTTTTTCTCTTTGATTTATGTTTTTTCCACCGCGACGGAACCTTCCCTTGGAGAACCAATTTATTATAACTTGTTGGCACTGAAAGTTGAAAAATTGGTACAGTTTCACTGTCTGGGTTTTGGCGTAGGTACCTATTTGTGAGCAGATTTTTGAGATCATTACAGCTATTTGCCAAATGGTTGGTGAAAGGTTAGATGTATGAGCAAATGAGGCTGCAATTTTGAAATGGTATATACACACGGTAAAACCATCCCTTGAAAGAATTATTATACTTCATTTAGTGCGATCTCCTTTATACTAACATTCTTAATAAGGATGCTGTGGAATTCAATTACACTGCCGTGGAACTATGAAACTCGACCAATTAGTCTTCCTACAACAGTAATAATGCCTCTCTTGTCTAGTGATCGCAAGTATCACTGTTGCGCACTAAGTCCTGGGTTCGATGCCCAGGTCCGGGGAAAGTTTTAAGGAACAGGGTGTAAAATTCACTCATCCTCCGTAGAAAAGGGAGGATCCTCCGACCAGACGGGTGTTGTGTCTGGCGGGCAACTGCCCAACGGTTGATGTCGGGAAGTTGTATGTATGCTAATTGCGCGGTAAACTCTGCTTCCGAGATGCAGGATTTGCGTGATGTCAGTATGACGCGTTGTTCTCATGTGGCGGTGTAGATACCGCTACAGTGTTATCGGGGTTTTCTATTAAGAATTTCTCAGTAGCAGCCCGGAATCTGTATTTATGCCCGGGTAATGGTAATAGGGTCGCACTCTATTACATTGAACTTAAACATAACTAGCGAAAGGTGGGTGTACCTCACACGTATAGGTCTACACCTCTGCCTAACGTTTTGTTATGTAATAATGACCAGCACCCCAATTGCGTAACACACAATCAATCGGAATCTGAATCATTTTGAAGCAAATTGCTAATACATTGCTTCATAAGTTCGAAAAATTTGTCTGCTCAACACGTAAATAACGCAATGAATGTTGTTGAACTGTCAAAATGAAACCGATTCCGATTAATCGTGTGTTACGCAATTAGGGTGCCGTTTCACCACATCTTGATAAGTTCCGGTTCAATTATCTAGCTTCAATTTCACACAAATATTGAATGAATGTATCTACATTCATTCAATATTTGTGTGAAATGGAACCTTGCGTGCCTTACAATTTTCAACTATCAAGAATTCGCACTTAAAATACCACGCAATGCACTTTTCCAATCTCCCGCCTTTAATCAAAACACAAAAGGGCCTGCCAAGTGGTTATTACGCAAAACCACAAACAGTTACTTACGGTGTGACCTTACTATTGTGGACTCCCATGACGTGACCCCCCGTGATTGCGTTTGGAAATACATCACGCCTCTTATTTCGGAGTAGCTGCATTTTGCCGGAATTTTATTTAACTATTTATGTGCACACATATAAACAGACAAGAAGAAGGGAGCTGAAAAATACGTACAAAGATGATGCTTATGCTAAAGAAATCTCTTCCAGCATACCTGCGATAGGAGAGTACCTAAAAAGATAATTATGTAGACAACGATGTGTCGATGTCTTAGTAAATTACTGCTAGTGATAGTTTGTTTTTGGTTATGGAGACATTGTCAGGTATCGTCTGTTTTATCCAATCCCCATTTTGAGGAATACTAGGCGATACCTTAGCGCCTAAATAAAACGCGCTGTTGCATTTCAAACGTTCGACCCAGCGCTGAACGTTGACAATCCAACAGTGCTCTTTCAGTGTTAATGAAAATGGGCTAAACTTTGGCAATTCAACTTAGTGTTGCGGTCATAAGTCTGTCAGCATTTATTAAAACTGTTGACGTTTTTGTTTATTTTTGAGACACAACAAAAAAAAAATAGTCATGTTATAATCGTGTACTCGTAGTCTATACTAATAACAAAGCTGTAGAGTAATCTCTAGAACTATCGGTCGGATTTGAAAAAAGCTTTGTGCATTTGATAGCCTAATTTTTGAGGAAGGCTATTTAACATCACACTAATAAATAATAAATAACTGATGTCACTTGGAAAGCTGCCACGCTAAAATGGAATTGGGCTGGACACATCTGCCGCATGTCAGACGACCAATGGGGCAAACTTACGACCCAATGGGTCCCTCTTAATGGCAAGCGACCTCGCGGCAGGCCCAGACGGAGATGGCGGGATGAGCTGGACTCCTTCAACCAGAACTGGTTTAAACAGAGAGAAGTGGAAAGAGTATAAGGAGGCCTTTGCCCTGCAGTGGGACATCACAGGCTTTTAATAATTTAATAATAATATGACTAAGGGTCGTAGATCCGAGTAAAAAGAAAAAAGCCAGAAATTGCGCTAAGCGAAAATGAAGTTATAATGCGGGCAGGTGATGTGATGCGACGCGGTGGGTCAATAAAATTGAACAAGAAATTTCACGCGAACGAAGTCGCAGGCAGAAGCTAGTTTACTTTATAAAATATTGTCTTAACACTAATTACTTTCTGGAAATTATTAAAGAAAGAAAGAAAAAACATTTACGTATTTAGCACAGACTAAAACACACAATACACCAGAAGGCCAATTCTCGTAATTTAAAACGTTCAAAATGTAGTCGCAGTCTCATCTCAGCGACAAACAAATGTCGAAAACTTGTCAAAATGAAGGGAAATTAGAAGTATTATTGACAGATTGAGACTGAGATCAGACTGAACATGCTTACAATTACGAGAATTACCCCTCAGATACATACATCAGATAGCAACTAATAAAAAAAACAAATAGAAAGTATAAAGACGTAGTAGTAAGAAATAAGCAGGAGTGTGCCTCATTGCTGCACCAAAAAGGCCCAGTTCAGCAAAAATGCCAGACAATAGTGCCTGACACTTGTTTTCAATTGAACCTGATGCGTGAGGTGACGGATGCAAATCAGTTTTACACTGCAACGTGACGTGTGTTGTATGCATACTTAAATATATATATATTATAGTTTCTAACCCCAGTAGGTCCTAAAAGTAAGCTTGCTTTTTAATAAGGAAATTATATTACATACCCGTATAAGTAATTGGTGTTTAAAATCTATTAATAGTCCAACTTTAGTGTCCTCGTACGATTCTGCTTTAAAACCCTCAGGGTGGTCCCTCTCATTATTCCCTTAATATCCTGTTTTATTCAAGTACATAGCCACAAAATAATTACATTTTTAATTACCAACAGCGAACAAAAATTTAATTAAGTATTAATTAAACAGCGTTATTAATGCAATATAAAAGTGAAGCGCCTGCATTAATTTCAGAGAGCAGGGTATTACATTTTTTTTTTAATAAAAGGTGTTCTTGTCCTATAAAATTGGAAATATCAGACCGACTGGTTTATCATGAAGCAGTTTCAGTGGCTAACCAGACAGGATGGTGATTGTGGATATATTTAACTTAAACGCTTGGATAGGTACTTGATTCATGAATGATAATCGTGATCGGATTTACAAACATAGCTTGCAGAGTAAGCAAGCTGAAGTGGCAGCAGTAGACTGGCCATGTTTGTCGAAGAACCGATGGCCTGTCGAGCAGACGAGTCCAGGGGGTCTACTCCGGAGTAGTATCGGCCGAATGTTCGGCCGTTTCCTGCTACGAAGTAACTATTTGATTCGGTCGGTCCTGATCCTACACTCCTACACTCTTTCGAATATTGACTATGGTCCCGACCCAACTGAGCCGATCCGAACTTTTTTCGCATTTTTCAATAATATTCGGTTCGGCCATGTGTCGGTCCGATCCGAACATTCACACTTTGCACTTCGGAGTAGACCCCCTGGAATGGAGACCGCGTATCGGCAAGCGTAGTGTGGGACTCCGTCCGTCCATCTAGCTGGGAGCCCCAGGTACTGGGTAACAAGATACCCCTTGGCAAGACTGATTGTCAGACCTTCGAGTTTCTGACTACTCGTAACGACTGTCAATGATCTACGAATGAAAACTGGAACCAGCTGTTTAATTTGCTTTTCGAGACATGGAGGGGTCTCGATATGCAATGAATGGTCACCCAACGACGGACCGACCTCGACAAGCGTTGCTTAACCTTGGAGACTCGTGCGGCTGTTATTATGTATCTACGAGCCCCTCAACAATATGCATGAACATTATCAAAAAAAAAACATCGCCCAATATTTGTTGTTTTCACTGTCTCGTTTCTTTGATAATATCAAGTTATCTAGTGGAGAATCATGCAGACAACTCTTTCTGACTATCCGAAAGCTTGATAACCACCGCTCTACGCACATCCACTTAAAAATAACATGCACGCTACTTATTAACACCCGTTGAACGATCGGTCCACCGAACCAGTTGGTAAACTTCTAAAAATACACCCCGCAATCATCGGCCGTAAGTCTGCCGGCACCACGTTGTCACACCGTGAGGATAATGCCGTCATTACGATAATCATTATCATTATGGATAAGCGAGGCAGTTTGCCGATGGACAGGACCGTTAGCTGGTGGAGATAAACGATGATTTAATGGATTGGCTAGGTGAATTTGGTAGAGCTGATGTGGCAAAAAATTGAAGTTATCAGGTTTAAAACAAATCTACTTTAAGTACCTACTTAAAGGACATAGTCGTGGTGGTTCAATGTTCTTTAAGCTGGCTATGTTTTGGAAGCCTGACTTACGAAGACAAAGCTTCGCTGATGTAAGCCATAGCAAGAGTGAAGGAAAGAAGCGCGAAATTAGCCCAATCGCATAATATAACAGCACACGTGTATTTCCCCAACCGGTTAGCTAGAGGTAAACCTTATACAGGGTCAAAATAAATTAGCTAGCGAAACTCATCAGATGTAACTGGGTAACGATATCTAAACATCATAAAACTAAAAATAATTATACTAAAGTAAAGTAAATTCGACCGATTTTAAATTTTCCATAGAAACAGAGATTTCCAATCATCTTTTTTTAAATAAAACAATTCGAAAATGTTCATAACTAACTTTTTTGACCTATGTATCCTGCTTATGCGTATGAAGTTTCATTAAAATCGGTTCATGCCTTTCGAAGAAGAAGGACTTGAAAGTTTGTATGAAATGCCGTACGTTGTCAACGCTCTTAACTTCAGACGTGATGGGTATCAATATCTTAATACGATAAAACAAAAGAAAATAAATCTCGACTCATACTTCAAGTGACAACACAACCAGCTGTCGTTAAAAAAACATCATCTAATTCTTTTTTGTCTTTATAATATCGATACCCATCACGTCTGCAGAGTTTCGCTAGCCAATTTAATTTGACCCCATATAGTACAGTCACGAGCATAAGTATGTATAGGTAGGTACACTTGACTTTATTCAAAAGCGATTTACTCCTTTATTTTTTAATGAAATTTTATGTTGCTACGAACATAGTATTATCGAACCCATAGGTTTTTGCAATGTGTCGTATTTCATTGTTATTTTCGTTATTTCACGCAAAAATCGCTATTGAAAGTTTTCAACTGTTGACATATTAGTGCTCGTGACTTGACCACTAATATGACCTTGTGACCTTACATTACACCATGTCGCTAGTTCAATTAGTTTGCCAATAAAGGCTAAAGGCTATAAGTATTAATATATTTCTGCTGATGATGCAAGAAGCAACAGCAATATAAATTACTAATAAGTGAATGGTTCTATGAGACATTTTAAAAGCACTCAAGCTCGGGCCTTTCAATATTTTCCCAAAATGTGGACCAACAGTTGGTGATTTAGCACACGACTGAAGTTAACGGAAGTGTTACGTCACTTCCTGTAGAGAAACAATTTGGCGTTTCTTTGATGTGACTGACTTCTTCATCTGTCACTGGAGTCGTTGACTAATCATGCAGAGCTTTGAGGATTTTTTCCCGTTACGTAACATTTTGCCTAGAGAGCTCCTATGAACTCGGTAAGGCAAAAATAATGGCATTTGTTTTTCAGGTAATTTTCATCTTCCTCTGTCTAGCCTTTTCCCATTTATATTGGGGTCAGCTTCCAGTCTTACCGGCTGCAGCTGAATACCAGTAATTTCTGAAATAGGGTTTAAGTTTATTAAGTTATATTTCACCTCAGCCAAGAAAAGTGGTGTTAAAAACGGAGGTAGACTAAATAAGCATCGTTATTCACTAATTTATATTGATTTTGAAATAAAGATGAGGTAGGCCGGTAGGTTAGGCAGGTAGGTTGAAAAACAGTAGCACATTTATCTAAATGTCATGCTATCGTAGGTATCTACCTACGATAGCATTATCTCGCTTTAAAAACCATGCTTCCTCTCCATAGGAACGGCATTCCGAATCGGAAGTTGTCTCGACGACTCATAACTGCAATTTCCGGAGCATGCCATACGTAGCGACAAATTCAAAAGGCAGCTGGAGTCGATTGGATGCTGCACAGGAAACCAGGTGTTTAGACGAGGTGTTTAACTTGGGAGACGTCTACGAATGTCAGATTGATTGAATACAACGTAGTTCAATCATTCAATTTAACGGTTCGGCTAAAATTATAAAAACATAACTATACAGTATAGTCTACTACTAAGGATTCAGGTGTTTTTATTGAAGACTAGTTTCTGCCTGCGACTTCATCCGCGCGTTTCTTGTTACACTAAATTATATTCTATGACATTCGGCAATAAGTACTGTAACTTATTCCCATAAGTGAAAAAAAATTCGGAATCGGGTTGATAGTTTCGAAGATTACGTACTTACATACAAAAATGTTACCTCTCTATAATATTAACGGTATAGATAAAGCCTGGGGGTCTACTCCGAAGTGCAAAGTGCGAATGTTCGGATCGGACCGACACATGGCCGAACCGCATATTATTGAAAAATACGAAAAAAGTTCGGGTCGCCCCAGTTGGGTCGGGACCATAGTCAATATTCGTAAGAGTGTGGGAGTGTAGGATCGGAACCGACCGAACCAAATAGTAACTTCGTAGCAGGAAACGGCCGAACATTCGGCCGATACTACTTCGGCGTAGACCCCCAGTACCTATCCTATCTTGGGCGTTCCAAGCGATTTTTGCTACAGGTTTTATTGGCCCTACTGGGCCACATTTGGCAAACAAAAAATATCGCCCCGATAACCTACATCCTCTCAGCACAAGCTTCAGCTTTAATGACTAAAACGTTCCACCCTGTAGGTATGTAGAGTGTTAGCACCCAAAACCGTTCACAGCTGTTACATTATGGCGGTACAGTGTAACGTTTAGGTACCTTCACAGCGCCACCTATTGGCAATACGCTGTAAATAAGAAGGAAGTGTAACGTTACGTCACTCGCACGGAGTCAAATTGGCGCCCCTTTGATGTTACTGCTCACCGCTTTGTCTGTCACCCGTACCTATAGAGACCGCTAGTGATGCGAACCTGGATAAAAACTTTTTTTCTACTTTATTTAAGGTCGGTTCGTGGATGGGTGGCCCATTACATATCTAGTTAAGTGACCAAAAATTCATCTTTAACAACCATTAAATCCAGGTCTCCTGAATCCAGGTTTTCAGTAAGTAGGTACCTTATTTTGTGAACAGATTTTTCACTAACCCGATTTCAGGTTTCCCCTAAAATGGGATGGCATTGCATTACGCAAAAAGCCTAGTTTGGTTTCGGCTGAAAGTACTCAATAAAATTTACATTTTCAGTCTAATGTCGTAAGCGATTCTAGTTTTAGCTGAAGCGTTGGACCTTATTGCCCAAGGTAACTACTTACTTACCTACTAACGATCGATTTTCAGTGCTATTGTGCTAAAGTTCATGGAGGTGGATTAAATGTATGAGGTGATCAAAAGATAATAAAATAGATTAATAATCATTATGGATTTCCTGTCAAAATCAAATAAACCAAAAGAGCTCATGTCCACATGTTACGTAGTCACACAACACATTAAAATAAAATAAACAAAGCAATGACGAAAATATTGGTTGTCACTGGCCATATTTTAACGACAACCAAACACCACAGAAAAATACACTTAAACTTAACGCGATAGGGTTTAAATTACTTTGGCAAGAAAGAGATTTGAGGCTCTTTTAAAATGTTCAAGATTGCTTCCTTTCCGTTCTTGAGTGAACTAAATGAAGTTGTCTAAAAACAAACGACTGCTGATGAGCTGTTTGGCTTAATTTCACATTCTAAATGAGTTGAATTTAAATAAGAATGTCGCAAAGTTCTTACTGTAAAGATTTAGAACACTTTTAAGAACGATTATGGGTTTAGGCAGCACTTTAGGTGAGTTTATTAATGGAATTATTAAGTAGATTCGTCCATTAGTGTTAAAATATCCATTATTATTCAAAATTTCTTAGTAACTTTATTAAAAACTGTATCAAAAACTGGTGGTTTTCGAGATTAGTGACAAAATGACAGAGGCGACGCGACAGAATCAAATAGAATAGAATGTAATACTCTCTCTTATGTACACCATGCGAATTACAGATATAAATATAGAAATTTAACGTGGGGTGACACATGCGGGCCGCGGTCTTCAAGCGATCTTTCAAAGACAATCTTTGGATCTTTTTTAAAGGTAGAAGGAGAGAATACTGCACGTAGTCTTAACTTTAGTTGTGTATTATAGAAAACTACTAATATAGCACTGTGGGCCGATTCACACCGGAACGGCTGGCAGCGGCACGCCGAGCACTTTCAGTGTGAAATAATTTTAAACTCTATCTACATAATTAGAAGACCAGTATCGCTTGAAAAGGTCGCGCGGCCACGCGCGTCTGTTCGCGGCCGCTCGCGCCTACACGAACGCCATATGGTGCATTCTGGCGTCGCTGCCGCTCCGGTGTGAATCAACCCTACGTCACGATTTTCTGTCCATTTTTACACAGAAAAGCGTGACATAAGTGCGAGTTTAGGTCACACGAGCTATAAAATAGTAGGTATAGGTACGATATGTGAGACTTAAGTAGCTAAGGGGCTTGTGGCTAAGTAATAACAGCCGCAAGGGTCTATCAATCAGGTTAAGGTAAGGTTTGCCGCGGTTGGTCCGTGGATGGGTGACCATCTTCACATACCAAGACCCCTCCGTCCGTCTGAAAGCACGTCAAGCTGTTGGTCCCGGCTGTCATTTGTAGATCTTTGACAGTCGTTACGGGTAGTCAGAAGCCCGAAAGTCTGACAACCAGTAATTTTACTAAGGGGTATAGTATTACCCAGTAACTGGGTTGTGGAGGTCAGATAGCCAGTCGCTCCATGTAAAATACTGGTATTCATCTGCATCCGGTAAGACTGGAAGCCGACCCTAACATTATGTAGGTAGTTGGGAAAAGTCTAGGCAGGTGATGACGTGTGACTTAAGTAGTCTATTAATAATGGACTACCTACTTAAGTCACACGTATCATAATGTACAGACGCCAGCACATCAAGCTACCCGAAACTGTCAAAATTTCCCAGTCAACCTTGAACTTTAATGCTTCCGCGATAAAGTTGAAAATCTATTAAAGGTATTTGACAGATTGTATTAGTTTGATGTATTTCTGTACTATTTTAGTCCCTAAAGCTCCTTGTATCTATGATTGATTATCGTACTTAATTAATAACTCAAATGTCATATTGATACAGCTGTCACTTCTAATTATTATAATTAACGATCCACTAAAACTTTCATTAATCAAACCTATTAGTGTCAAAATTTTAATTAGCTAGGCAATTCGGTACGTGCTCTCATCCTAAATTACCTAACAATTATTTTAATGTAATGATTCGATTTCAATTAAGTAATGGAAGCGTGAAAAGTGTGAATGATTTGGTTTTAGGTGTGATTAAAAAAATATATTAAAAAGGACACTAGCGCACAGAGTAAAATATTACAAAACCAGCTGTTGCCCGCGACTTCCTCTGCAATCCAGGATGAAAAATAGCCTATGTACTTCTCCAGGTCATGATCTGACCATGTGCCAAATTTCATTCAAATCTGTTCAGCCGATTTAGCGTGAAAGCGTAACAAGCAAACATACCTACTTACTTTCGCATTTATAATATTAGTTAGGAATGTTAGGATGTGTGTTTACTTCATTGCATAAAATTCATAATGTGCCACTTGCCTAATAAGTACATATTTCTGTAGTTGTCCTCTCGCCCACAAATAAATGAACTTCTTGCGAGTTGAAACAAAAAATAATTTTACGACGATTCGCCCGTTTCAATCGAGTAAATTCGTTCGAATCGACTAATATACCGTAAGTAAGTAAGATATGAAAAATTTAAAAGATAACTTAAAATTATTATCCTTAGAACACAAACCTTTCCTACCTTTCTTCAAACTTTAGTTTAATACCTACAAAGCAGGTTGTAAGCCCCTCATAATGAACTCGACAAACACGACAGGACACGGCTTAGAACGGCTTAATCCTGTAAACGCTGTTTTATACTTAATACTTTAATTACTATGTAAAAGCAGACGGGATTTGGCTATCAACTTATCAAGATAAAGAGGAAGGATGTCTTGATAAAATGCGTTTTGAAAAAGGCAGCTAATCTCTCATTTAAAATAATAGAGATTTTTAAACCCGATGGTTTTGCACGCAGCCTGTTAATTTTCAGCCCAAGCACAGTTAAAAAAATAATTAAAAGTATCTGTTAAGCAAAATTGACACACTGCGTCACTTTATTTTCCGTGTTGTAGCCAGCCTTTTTTTTTGCTGGGTGGGTAATCATCTAATGACCTCTCCCGCTCTGGGCGGAGCGGGAAGGCATGTCAGACTTTTACTGACTAAAACCCACCCGTGTTCCTTCAGTTGCCTGTGCCAGGGGCCCACGGTATCTCTTTCGAACAACCCGCGGCCCTGGCAGGCTAATTGCGTAACACATTATCAATTAGATACAATCTGAATCATTTTGAAGGATATTGCTAATCCAATGCTTCAATAATCGAGAAAGTCTGCGACGCAATGTATGTTGTTGAACTGTCAAAATGAAACCCATTGCTAGGTAGGTACTGATAGAGTGTTACGCAATTACCCCATGTTCATACAACTGTCAAAAAATAACAGTTGGTATTTGATAATACGGTCAATTTAATTTATTAGTCAATTTGTTTATCAATTAATTTTCCTGACATTACTTAGCTACCTACGATTCGTTTCATTAACAGATGATTTTCAGCTTTTTCAACACTTAACTAAAGCTAAACATAGCTAGCCTAACGTTTCAGAAAGCCTACTCCTGTAATTAAACAATGTTCAAAATCTAGTCGCAATCTCATCTCAGCGACAATCAATATCAAAAACTTAAAAATATAGGGAAATTAGAGGTAGGTAGGTATGTTTGACAGTCTGATCTCAGTCTCAATCTGTCGAAAGTACCACCTCTAATTTCCCTACATTTTTGAGCTGAGATGAGTGCAAATAGATTTTGAACGTTTTTAATGACGGGAATCGGCCTTCAGACTGTAAATGTTCTTAAAATTACGAGAATTGCCCCTTAGATGTTTAGGTCCATTCTACCAACCTCTCGCCGCATCATAAAATCAAAGTCGAAAATCAAAATCATTTATTTGCAAATACAAAATGTAGGTATAAGAAAATAGATTGATTCTAGTTGCCCCTTGCAAAAGGTATGCTTTCGTATGTAGAAGAATGGGTAAGGAACATTATATTACCTTGGTAGGTATTCATATTCATCTCGTTTCATAACATACCTAAGTAGATACCTACCTACCTATAACAGTTACGTCAACAACAAGACTGCTACTGCTTTGTTGGATAAGTAGGTACAATAATAAGCCTGGCTGATAAGAAAGATCATGGTCATAAGAAAAGGTGAAAACACTTTGTTTGACTGTTTTTATGGTGTAATCCCGTGTTAATATGGTTTTCTTGGTTAATCTCTGTTATCGGGATTAAAAATTAGATTAGGTATGTTTTTAAATTGGTACACACGGCTACCACATCAAGCTATACACATTTCCAGTAGGGATAAGCTGGTTTCCGATTGTACGAAAAACCTATACAATGCGAGGTCGGAAAATTGGAAATGTATTATAGGTTGATGCGTAGCGGTAGCCGTGAGTATCCAACAAATTGTTTTTCATAAAACGCAAGAAACTAACTAATAACTACCTACAAACTCTGCTCTCCTAGTACCTACGGAAGAAATTAACACATAGTTATATATTAATGCCACTACGCTAACATTCAAAACAATGTTAAATTAGGTTAAAAGCAAAATCAAAATGGAACAAAAGCTAAAATTTTAATTTCCAACTGCTTCAAAAAACTGGCAATCGAGTATTCTCGCCGCCGTGGTATGGAAGTGCTCAATTTAACCGGAGCTAAGCTAACGAGTTAACTAATAACCGCGTAAGGTGCAGGAAGGCAGCCCAAGGAATATGCGCCACTAAGCCGTCGCAGCCGCGCGGGCGAGCGTCCGCAGCGCACATTACAAGGAGCGTTGCCTGGCAACGAGCGCGTGACGTCACGTGCTGTAGACCTTCTAACGAGAGCTAGTGATCTATATACAGTTGTAACATCACACTAAAGAACACACTTCCAATGGATATATTGGAATCACCGACGTTATACTTATTGCGTTGAAAATTCAGCTTGCGCGATGTAGGATTTTTGATTATAACTTCTTTGTTTTTGAGAAATTTCTAAATAATTTTATGTTTTAAAGTGTATGATTATTTAACAAACATTTCCAGTAAATGTTTTATTAAAATTGTTATATATTTTAGCTGTTTTTTCCATTTTTAGATATCATATAAATTTTCTTTACAACAGCGCCATCTATCGAACAGCAATGCAACTAATTCCGAATTTGTACTTTTGCTTTGTGATAAGATCTCAAGAAAAACACTTGTGCCGCATTGATCAAATGTTGGGAAACGGCTTTTAATTAATGAATATTTATATTATTTATTTATTGTATTGTTTTCCTAAAAAATTTATAGATTTTTTTGTCATTGTTTCAGAATATCAAATAATGAAAGGGATGAAAGTCCGACGGACGGCAACGTCTCCCCAGAGCCACCTGACCGACCTCCCGGGAAGGTACGACAGGTGCACCCGGAAGAGAAGACACAAGTTCTTGCATATGACTCCACATACCGCAAGAAAAATAAACCGAAAAACCTCCCTTTAGAAGAAAATCATTACAATCACTTGGCGAATACTAATGTTGCTATGTCGCCAATGTATCCGCTTACACCAAATATTTGCGTGGAGGGTGGAAAGATTGAGTTCATAAAGTCGCCGCCAGATAGCGCTAGGAATAGTGTGTCGCTAGCGTCGCCGCCGCAAACTCCTTTGTTGGCGCGGCGCGGCTCTCGGGAGAAACGCGAGGCTCGCATCTATGATGAGCCAACTGAGAAGTTCGACGGTGATAAGGTAGGTGGCGCTTTCACTGTAACAATTTTTTTTAAGGATTTTTTGAAAATGGTTTTTTAATACAAGGTAAAGGAATAGGAAACGTTTGAAGATGTAAAACAATGTCTAAATAATTTGATCGAATAGCTCAAACAGCCATTTACTTATAAGTAAGTATGTACCTACTTAAGTAAGATTTGGAAGCAAGTGCTGCAGTTCCAATCCTCCACACTTCTATAAAACCATTCCGAATACGACATGTTTCCGGTTTTAAGCGTAAGCAAATTCACCATAACCAAATGTTTCCTTTTCAAAACTTTCATTTCCAATCCAACTACTGGAATCTTTCTGCGAATTCTTCCAAAACTTGCCAGTTTGGGACGCATTCAATTTCAAGTCCAGCAAAGGGACTGACCCTTGTCAAAATCTTTTCAAAGTTCACGTTTGCTTGTGTTTTGATGTTTATGCAATTTTGGTGTTCAGAGCACTTTCGAGTTACTTTCTGAGCAATAACTTTGGTTTTTTGAAGTAAAAAACAGTATAACGATGCCTGCTGAGTACGAAAATAACTGCCTGGCGCCTTTGTTGTTTTAGTTTTTTTATAAATGTGACTAGCTTCTGTTAACTGTAATGTTCCCCCGACCCACCCCGTCGCATCGCATCGCCTGCACGCGCTATTACTTCATTTTCACTTAGCGTCCTTTCTTATTTTTTGGTAGGCTCCAAAGAGTCTTACCATGATGTTAAATAGCCAATAGCCTTCTTCGAGAATTAGCCCATGAAATGCAAAAAGATTTATCAAATCCGAGTTCCAGAGATTAGCACGTTCAAACAAACTCTTCAGCTTTATTATTAGTATAGAATATATAGATACGAGATATAGATATGTGATAAATAAGTAAGTAGGTATCTCTAGGTACTTCTTTACATACAGCCGATTGATTCGGAAAAAATATCACCGTGAAAAGTTAGGTGATGTGAGCTTAGAGTGAGCTGTCAATTAGTATCAATCCAAGGGATTGACAATATATATACATTAGTTGGAATGACAGCTCACTCCACACTCACTTCACCCAAGTTTTCACGGTGAGATGGTTACAGAATCGCACTGCTCTCAATAATAGATCAAACATGTTGCAATGATTTAAAATGTAAAAAACATAAAAGGCCCTGTATGACATCATTTTCCTGTCTGCCTCTTTAAAGGTGAGTATACACTAGAGCATTTTCTTGAGCTTTTCCATGTAATGTAACGTTCGAAGCGAGTGAGCATTTACCTATACCATTCCTTACTATTTTCCTTTGACTCTTCGTTGAAACGTCCATCTGCTGGTCGCGTGTGATGCGTTTTATCTTGCACGATGAAATCTTACACAAATTCGCTCGTTTGTTTGCAAAATAAAGTTCCAATAAATGCTCTAGTCTATACTCACCTTAAAAGTAAGAAAGAAAAACGTTCCGATTTTTTTACCCGAACTTAATTGACCTGAAGACTTTAAAGACGGCTCCCTCTTCACATCAAAGTTGATATTGAACATGAACAAAATATTTTGATCAACTAAGTACCTACCTACCTCCTGTGATCCATATTTCCACCCTCCTGCCGTAATCGGGGGTTGCTCACATGTAATTGGACTGTTGCACCATAATGCGACTTTAGTCGACACTAAATTGTTTTTGAAAGCCTTCACGAAGTCTTCCTGAGATTGACTCTCTTTTTAGGGATAATTTTTTGATTAAGGCTTTAGAAGTTTGTATTTAGTTTTGTTTTGATTCGTTTTTTTTTTACAAGAAGCTGTTTTTGAGGCTCCGTAGGAAAAACAGAACCCTTATAATATACCACTTCGTTGTCCGTCTGTCTGTCTGTCAAGACCCTTTTTCTCAGGAACGCGTGGAAACTTATAAGTCAACGCAATCAAAAGAGACGGGTGTTTATGTTCCGTTTATGCCGCATATTTTGACACTCGCAAGGGAATCAAAACCTATAGGGTACTTCCCGTTGACCTAGAATCATGAAATGTGGCAAGAAGCAATGTCATGTAAGTACTTAGCACAAGTAATTGAAAAAATCCGTAATCCGTAAATTTGTAGTTTGTAGGTAAAACGGAACCCTCGGTGTATATTATCTGAGGTTCTAATGCATCAGAAACCCGGTTTTTCATAATCGTTTTACGTAGGTATTTTGAACGGAAGTCTCTATAGCTTCTAAGTTACTGTACCTATAGCTCAAACTCAAAGTATTTATTTCAATTAAACCAATTACCTGGTACTTTTGAACAGTCAAGGGGTCGGTCAGTCAGAAAAATGAAGCTGGAGAAGAACGGGCAAGAAACTCCATGGACACTAGCTTTATCATTGCGACTTATTGACTTATGCAGGACAATCCTAACTAATATCTATCTATATATATATAAAAATTAATCCCTATTTCGCTTGGTCACGCCATAACTTGAGAACGACTTTACCGATTTCATCTCATCTTTTTTTTTTAAGTTTTCTAATACTTTGTAGAAGGTTCTTACGGAAAAAATAAATTAAGAAAGTTGCGCAGAAAATTAGATTTAAGAATTACGCCTTTACGCTAAAACCTCTAAACGGATTTAGATGAAATTTGACACATGGCATGATCTGGAAAAGGACATAGGCTACTTTTCATCCTGGATCGCAGACGAAGTCGCGGGCAACAGCTAGTTATAAATACGAAAGTAAGTTTGTTTGTTTGTTACGCATTCACGCTAATACGGCTGAACGGATTTAGATGAAATTTGGCAATTAGGTAGACCACGACCTGGAGAAGGAAATAGTCTGCTTTTCGTCCTGGTTCGCAGACGAAGTCGTGGGTAATAGCTAGTTTATTACAGTATGTGCTTTTGGGGTACAATTTTAACTTCTCTACATCTTTTCACACCAATTCAAACAGTAACTACAGATTACTAAGTATACTTACTAAGGTAGATATTACTCATCAACATCATAACCCACAGCCCGACTTCACCTACTGCTGATAGAGCTCATTTTTGTTGTGATAATCCCCACGCTCCTGTGCTAGTCTCATCCATGAAATCTGCATTCACGACATATTCGCCAAAAATGTAAACAAATATGAGTTTATGGAAAAATAACTTCAATTCCTACATAATAAAGTTCAGTTTACGCTACAACTTCAAACATTTTTATAACTTTTTCAATAGTGCTAGTCACTCTGAAATAAACTTAATTTCTATTAAAATAAAGTTGATATTTGTTTAACTTGAAATAACGTCAATTTGAAACATAAATAAAATTTGAATTTGAATATAGGTCATATTTCCACTTGCCTACAATGGCTTCATCGAATCTCCAAAATCAGCGCAAAATTCAATATCCCCCCAATAACATCGTAAAACTAATATCAAAGAAAATTCCTTGGAACATTTGAATTAAATTCAAACAGAGCGCGTATCTGCACCAAAACTTATTGCACTCCAGACATGCAAATGCGATAGGAGACCGTAAATTGAATTAATTGCACAGATTCTGTGAGTAAATCGACCTCTGTGTGGTGCCCATGAATCTGTATTATCATCTTGGTTTATGGTGGGAAGACATTCTGGACGGCTCTAATCGGAGAACCTAAATAGGGAAGGAATAAATGTGAATTTATTTAATGCTGGCCGATCATGTATATTTTACAGATAGGTAGTAAAAGCTGCATAGGTATAGAATTTAGTATCCATATGCTATACAGGCTGGCAGGAACGTCGACGCGCAAACTGTAAACATGATTTCACCACAATCATGATTCTAGATCTATTTTTTATATTAGCGGCGAATTTCAGCGTTTCTGAAGACCCCTGATTCAGAAGCATGTGCTGAATTTATGTTTTCAGTTTGGGCGTCAATGTCCAATGACGAAAAACTTCTACGCTACAAAATAAAAAACGCGCGCGCACGCGTAGAAATTTTCGTAGGTTACAAAAAAACTAAATAAATTGACTGTCACTTAGAAAAGTACACACTGAAAATGTATAGAACCGCATTTTTTTTTTAATCACGTTAAAAAAAATGTCAACGCTAGGTGTCATCACAATGAAGAAGAAGAATCCTGTACTGAATCCATGGATTCAGAAGTTGGCAAGGACATGCATGATAAAAGCATGCCAACCTGTATGTCGAAGCATCATGCTAAGATAGGAGCCTTTTGGCCTCGTATAGGACTTTCTGTTTCATTTTTCCTTTTGTTACTTTTTCTTTCTTTCTATGTAGTCAAAAGTTGAATCGCAAGTTGACGAAGGACTTTACCTCCTACCCTATACCTATAGCCATATCTTTTCTTAGTATGAGTTTGGATCAGAGTCGGCTCTAGACATAAACTACGTATATCTACATTTTCCCCATGGAGACAGATGATCATAGATTTGCTAAAAATGTCTGTCCACAATACTTTCATTTTAAGTAAAAACAAACACATACATTTACGTATTATAAAAAAATCTCATCTCTTGTCGAATGCAAGAGAAGAGAAGCAAAAGAGTTGGCTTTAGTCAGGCAATAGATCTTATAAAAATGTGAAACCAGATTTGGAATCTCGTATTTTTTATTTACAAACAAAAGATTTTAAATCACACGAGACAAAAACCGTCACTTAACGTCCTAACAACTTTATAGACGAGGGAAACCGATCAGCTATTTAACTATGCAAATCGCTTTCCGATAATGTCTCCAGACGGTCTGCGGATTTGAGCGTGTAGCACATCGTCAATGATAGCTTTATTCATATTAATGGCCGCAGTAAGGCCAATTTAGTTCCTTGATAGTGGTTCCGTGGTATGAAAAGGGCTTGCATTTGTCGGGATTTTAGGAGGTGCTGTAATTGGCCCGATGTTGATATTTTTAGCTTCCTTTATGGCTCATTTTAGAATATCTTCCTTCGTTGGATCTTGTGCAGAAGTTGTCTAGAGATACAGTTCGTCATCTTATTATTGTCAGATATTATTCTAGATTCTTTAATCCAGCTGCGTCAATTACAATTTCATATAGAAGACCGATAAGTGTTTTGTATGCTTAACTTTGATTGCAAGTTGTGAGCCAACGAAGGAAAGACAAGCAACAAAACTCATTGAAACACTCCATAACCGAGTTTTTCGTTGAAAACTAAGCATTTTAATAACCAAAAAGTTCGCAACCCCAAACGCACCAAAAACATAAAAAAAACTATTTGAATTATTTCTGACAGTATCAAATCATGACAATCGCATTTCTTTCGATAAATAACCTAAAATTTACCAATTTCTGAGTGGAACAAAACAGATATCAAAATTTCTAATGATAGTAATCAGGCAACAGGAAAAAACAAATTCAGAAATCATGAATCCTGCATCGTTCTTAATAGCTCAGCTAGAAGAAAATCACCGGGTGATCTACCTTGTATTACTGGTGATGTTTATAGTGTTCGTCATTTTGGATGTCAGAGGCCGTGCCCCAGCCAAGCCTGTGAATGTGGTCTTGATGCCTGAGACCCTCACCAACGAAACCAAAGTTAGCGAATTAAATACATCTTCAAAGAAAAAAACTAGTGCCTTTGACTCCAAGGAGAACTGTGTTTTGATTAAGAAAGCGGAATAGTTGAAATTGTCAAGTCTTTTTGTTTGGTTTGGAAATGTATTCTTATTTATTTGATATTTTTTAAACTGGTGTTTGATTTGAGTATGTAGGTATACATTAAAACAGTGGCTAGTTTCTGTTCACGTCTTTTCCTGAAGCCCAAATAATCTACTTAAGCATAATTAATCTAAGACGACAGCTTTATTTATTACTTAATAATTTATTTGATTATGGCCGTGGTTAAAGCAGAGAGCAGGTGGCCCAGTGGTAACAGCCGCGTTGAGGGTCGTAGGTTCGAACCCAGACAGGCGCTTTACTTTGTGTTTATAATTTCATCACCACTGCTTTCTAAACAGTAAAGGCCCGCGTGGTAGATTACAGCCCACTCCCTCTCACGGAGAAGAGGCATGTGTCCCAGCAGTGGGCACATTATAGGCTGATTATTTGATGAAAGCCTCATCTATAATGCACGAAGTTGTGGTGGGTTCAAATCCGAATGGACTTCTGAAGGCTGGATGATGATGATAATGATTAATCGTACAGGGGTTTAGGCTAGTCTACACTTACGATGCACTGAGCACCAATCTGACATTCCCAAGTCTATATTGAAGATAGAGAGACTGTTCTGCGATTACATTTCCCATTCCCATTTATAGAGAGCACCATAACGTGCCATAACGCAGGTAATGACAATCCCACATTAGTGTGCACTACGCTTGTCTCTACTCTCTAGCTCCGTTCGTGTAGCATTTGCTTAAGTGGCACACATTATGTTGTCATGTGATATGGTTTTAACATTGGGTGATAGTGGTATGAATGCAGGATTAGTCGTTGTTCAGAAGTGATATAGTGGAATGGGTTTTGCTGAATAATCAACACAGTCTTTAAAGTTTTTCTTTATGTTTTAGTAAATATTATTCTGTTATCTCTTTTTGCAAAGTTACAGGATAAGATTGCCATTGATTGATTGATTGATTGACAAATGGCAATCTCCCACTGGGCCACCACTGGGTGGCCGAGTGGTATTTTCCCCTACTTATGCTGTTTAGACCGTGAGTTCGACCCAGACAGGCACTTTAATTTGTGTATTTAATATCATCACTACTGCTTTCAAAACGGCGATGGAAAACATCGTGAGGAAACCGGCATGTCCTAGAACCAAAAATTTTAAGACATGTAACATCTACCAACCCGCACTGGGCCCGCGTGGTGGATTACAGCCGAAACCCTCTCAGCGAGAGGAGGCCTGTGTCCCAGCAGTGGGAACATTATAGGCTGATTATGCATATGCTATTGCTACCTTACTGCATATTGATTTAAACATGCCATATATATATCGCAGGATGAAATCTCTCAAAATCAGAACATTTAATTGTACTAAATACAGAACCTAATCCTTTTTAAAGTCGGCTAAAAACAAAAGGCACAACACCAAAGTAAGCTTAATAAATTGAAATACCCAGAAGAACAAAGTGTAGAAACAATTAATGTTCTAAACACTGCATCGGATTCGGAACACACATTACTCCACGAGCCAGATTACAGCGAAGCAAAACTTCTGGCATGGCATGCAACCTCCATGTTCAGAAGTTTGGTGTTTCCTTGGCCTGGTGCCACGGTTCGCAATAAAGATAGCTATCTAGATCCCTGTTCGTTTGTTCCTACAGCATTCTCACGGATTTGTTGTCTAGGACAGCGGTTTTTGCGAAGTTACGTTTTAGTTTTTCTCTTTTTGCTGGGAATTTTTTTATTGAAAATAAAAAAGGTTAGTGTAAGTTCAACACAATTTTATCGTCTTATAATTCTGCATAAGAGAGCAGTTCCAATCAACTGTTTTCTTAGGGTGCATACACACGAGGGACACGCATAGCGACAGAGGCGACTGCAACTGTCGACGCGTGTCGGCAGCAGCCGTCGCACACTGCCAATGGTCGCTGACCCCCAAAAAAGATATGTCTTTGTATTTTCTCATGTTTAGGTTTTGATACCTATCACGTCTGCGAAGTTCCGCTAGCTAACTTAATTTGACCCTGTTTAAGGAACTCATTATCATCATCTGCCTAGCCTTTTCCCAACTAGGTTGGGGTCGGGTTCCAGTCTAACTGGATGCAGCTGACTTCCTTATACTGTATTTATAAGGAAATCTTATGCTAATTTTTTTCTAGACGCAGCGGTTCAAGCAGTGCGTTGACTGTAAGTTAGCGAATGATTTTAAGACTTTTATTATCTTCCCTACAATCAATAAGTCAGATATTCCGCTGCACTCATCCTTAGCCTCAGGCGCAATGAAATTACACAACATTACGGCTTCGACCCCATAAGTGTAGCCAAACGAGCGTTTTGAATGAATTCCAATCTCGCGGATTGTTGGCATCTCCTCCTCGGGGCTATAAAAAATCTTTATAGATTGTAATGTCTTCGTGCGGCTGTCTGGTGAGTTTCTGCAGTGGGATGTCTATGCGATAGAGATCGTGGCGACGACGTGCTTTTGGCTTAAAAAAATAACAAATGGTTAATTGGCGTAGGTCCACAATTATCACGTACTTTGATTTCTATGCAGGAGATCCATAATTCTTTATAGATAATTTTTGTACACTTTGAATATTATTCGAAATGTTTTAATAGGACATTTTTAACATGACCTTGGCAAGCTTTAAGCACTTCAGCATTACCTCTACTATCGTAGCAGCTTTCGGATTTCAGACAATTCTATGTACTCTTTCCATTTATGTTCGCCATCATCACTGCTGCACATAGAAAGAGTCAAAAGCGTCAATTCATAAAGGGTATGCTGGCTAAATCCATCAACCAGAAGCGTCACTCCGTTTGTCCCATGCCCTAAAACAAACAAAATAAAAGTTAACTGCCCATAATCAATAGATAATGCATAAAATACGACGCAGTAACAACACCATGCGTATACATTTTTATTAGCTACACGACCAATATAACTTGAACCCATACAACACATAAATCTTTGACAAATACACTTGGAACATAAAAATGTTAGAGACATCGGAGCTCACCTTATATTTGTCGATCGAGAGTGAGTGCGTTAGGTCACCATGTATAGTTAAATTTTAAGGACAGGGAGATTTTCTGCATCATAAGAAAAATACTTGAATTTATTTTATGACAGCTTTTTATTATGTTAGATTTTGTGGACTGGAATAGGAGAAGCTTTTTGGGTAATGCAGGAATAATGTAAATATTTTATTGGTTGAAGTTATCGTTTTAACAAAAGATGTTAACGGAAGAAAATTTAGAAATTAATACAGTCAGCTTAAGTGTGTTTATGACAGAAAATACGACACAAATTAAAGTAAAGGAAAGAAACACTACTGTTTCTTTGAGTTTTTTAAATAATTTACAAAAAAATTAAAACGTATTTTTTTTTCACGAAACCGAGTTTACTGCATCTACAATTTTCGTTTGCAATTTTTCCAATATTCATTTCCTTTTCACTCAGGAAAGTCCTACTAAACGCCAAACTTATGCCCACTCTAAAATCTGACATCCTGTATAGAGAGGCTTTGATAGATTTTGTCCACGTTTTTTACATGCAAATGCAATCAATCACGGAGATAACTGTCATTTAACAGATTGCCTGGTTGATGCGCACTCGACCGGTGGTTTTGATTAAAATATCGATCCGAGTTATGAATAAATTGGTTTAGAGATTATGTTTGTATGATAGGAGATATAAAGTATCGCTATTGAGGCGTAGTTGAATGGTCAGTTTTATTTTTATTGTGTGATCTATTAGACAGGTAGATATGTCATGTTTGAGCGTGTAAATAATAAACGAAGTTTATTAATGACCACTACTGACAGTCAAAAATAAGATGCTTAGTTATATTATAGTCAGGACAAAAAGTGATGTAAAAACTAACAACAAAACGTCTTCACTTTATATTAATCAATGGACTATGCTAAGGGTGTATCAGGAAATCATTTTTTATTGATAAACGTTTTCACAGTCAAATATAGGATAAGTAGATATTTAATTACCTAATAGGTATAGTATAAACAAAAAAGTAATGTAAAAACTAACAACAAAACGCCTTCACTCTAAATTAATCAATATATGCTAAGGGCATAACAGGAAATCAATTGATTATTGATATACTTTTTCATGATAGTGTAATATATATAGGTCGTTAGGTAAAACATCAATAGGTACCTCCTGATTTTTCTATTTCCCAGCTGCACGAGAACGGAATCAAAAGCATTTTACCCAGAACCTACCTTTTCCAGGAGCTAGCGTTTAAAATTTATATCCAGCACAATCTGAATTTCATAGGTCGTGTAGACTCTGTCTATGATATACACAGCACACCTGGTGGCAATGCCATCTGTTGGTGCCTCGCAGTAATTAATTCTGCCATAGCCGTTGGACGGTGGCCAATGGTGTTTTTGCATGAGATTTATGTTGAAATAATGATAGGCTGCGAATATGGGTGCTGGTCGCTTTTTTTTTTAAAGCTAGTTGGGAAATATTGTGTCTGTGAAAATGGCGGGATTTTTTGGTGGGAAAGTGCGTGGGTTTGGAAAGATTTTAGTGCACTGAAAAACATTTCGCTGCACGGGAAATCAACGGTTTGGTTTGTTGCAGTCTAGCTTTAAAAGATATTCCTTTTTGTACAATTTTGTGCAGTTGCAGAATTTCCAATTTTCATAGTTGATTATTTTCTACTTAACGAACATTTCTTTTTTTAACCTTTGATTGATAGCACAGAATTGGTGCCCTGAGACAGCGAGGCGATGTCGCGGCAGACCACGTAGGAGATGGCGGGACGAGCTGGATAGGTTCCGTCAAAACTGGAAGGAGGACGCGCGGGCTCGCGGAAGATGGAAGGAGTGGAGGGAGGCCTTTGTCAAGGAGTGGGACAGCGTAGGCTAACATAAAAAAAAAACCTTTGGTTCGCATTAAAGTTTTCATCTTCGGAGGCTTCAGAGACAGTGAAAATGGTAGGGTTTTCTTATAGCACGCACCTCATAGCACGTCGCGAGACGAGCGTTCTTTTACCTAAACGTAACGTACGATATTAAAAATTTTAATAATCGTTTCGCACATATAGTTTATTCATATCTATGGGTGATACTAATTGTGCATGTCGCAAAAATTTAAACCAAAATTCTACAGGATAGTTGTATTTTCGAAAACGTATACTTCCCGCGTTCGTAGGGTTGCCAACTTGTTCTTATTTCAAGTACTTATAGTATTTTTGAAGCCATAATTTCCTGTTAAAATGTTAAGTACTTAGATGGCGAAAAAAAAAAAAAAACTAGTTATGTGTTTTGCTTCTTTGAGCCTTTATTAACAGGTTTTTTGATGTGTATATTATAGGTAAGAATTATTATTATTACACTCAAAAGGGTACAAAATACCATTAATTCAGCTTTTATGAGATAAACACTGGCCCTATTGCGCTTATTTCGACATATTGTATTGAAATAAAAATACCGCCATAGTTATACCGCCGTAAGGCGCGCCTACTATATTTTTTTTGAATAAAGTTTTTTATTGAGGGCTCTAAAAAAGCAGGATACTATATTATATAGACGGGTTGGCAACCCTACGTGTTCGTGCTAGGGCCAGATCATCTAATTAATTTTCTTCCACAAGTGCACAAATCGCGCGCCAAAACACACCAAGCGCCATACTTATAACTTGCCAGTTTTAACTTAAAAATACACCATCGTCGCGTCATCACTCACTATTCAAAAGTTACCCCCCGACGAACCCAATTTGAGTAATGGAAAAACAAATTTCGCAAATGGATATGGCCATGCTCTTTGATGCCTTCCTCCGCCGTATGTGCCCTATAGCCCTGTGCCTTGTGCTTCATGATAATTCGTTTGTATCTGTTCAGTCAGATTGGTACTGTTTCGGGGGAGTTAATTAGCTGTTTACAAAAGGGTTTGAAACGAACCTATTTTACCCGCAGGGTTAGGCAGGGACACTGTAAATATTAAGAGCTAAATAAGCCTACCACAAATAAAAGGAAAACAGTTTGAATAACACGACGATAACGGATAACAGTTTCTAGTAAAAGTTTTTATATTTTTTTTTTTTCTTTTAACACTCCTCCACATTTACGATGCTCATAGCCAAAGTGTGGAACTCTCTGCCAGCGTCTGGGTTCCCTTCCACATTTAACCCGTCTGCCTTCAAAGCAAGAGTGAACAGACACCTTCTGGGCACGCTCGTTCATCCATCGCGTTCCATCAGGCATGATCAAGATCAAGAGCTGATCTGTAATATAAAAAATCTGATTACCAAACAATAGAACATGAAAATATTGTCTAACATTCGATCCACTCAGCATTTTGCATAGGCCTTACATATGCTGTGCCACAACACCTTTTTTTTCAAGGTCGTCGGTCCATCTAGCCTCCATCCGAAAGAGAAAAATTATCCCCAATAATGTAGGTATTCAACTATTATGACACTATAATTATATTGTACCAGGCATCTAACAAGCACTTTGACGTCATCAGATCGCACAAAATATTAATTAAATAAATATAAATATGGTAGACAATAGTTTGGCATATAAACAAATACTGTATGTACATAATAACATCGTATCAATCACAAACAGAACATAATAATAGAACAATACCGTCGAGGGACATCAATGGCCGCTATGTAAATATAAATGATGACAGAGTAATGTGACGACGCAGAGTCTGCTGAAATTATTTTATAGATTTTCTTTTACTATGAAATTAGGTTTACGTTTCAGGTAGATTTATCAGAATAAATTAAATTTCCTTTTTTGCTAAAAACACCCTTGTAAATATACCATGGAATTGTTCATCTGAAAAATTGTGAAGTCACGTAGACAGGGATTGCGGGAGATTCTGCCCTAACTACGAGTATTTTTGGTTTTAGTCAGAATATTTATTTAGATTAACCAACTTTCGTATACACTACAGAAATTACAGGAAATAAAGAACTAAATGTAACAAACAATTATAGGTAAATAAAGCATTTTCTTATTATTAACGACTAGGTCAACAATCATAAAGTAGAGGAGTTAAATTATTTGTATAAAACAAAACAAAGAGAGATACTGCTGTCTCACACACTAACAACAACAAAAAATAATGAAAAAACAAGAAAAAAATGACCGTACTAAAACTATTAACTATAAACCTGCGAGACGAATGGTCAAGATGTTTTGACCGATAATATTGAATGAATGCTAAAGTAATTAGAAAATTCAGGGCAATAATTCCAAAATTTAATTCAACAGATGAGATTATAAGCAGTTTTCGAACGTCGCAAGTTGCAAAAGACAGACCCCAGAATACCCAACCCTTTGCTACTTTCTTTTTAAGTAAAGCTCATTTTTAAAAGCTGATATTTTGGAATATAATATGTTTTATTACGTTGCAACTCTAAATTATTATCGATTTGTATTGTTGTTGTAGATTGTTTGTACTTACATCTCATTCCACGTCTCGGAATTTTTTTAACACCCATGAACGGTTTTTTTTTTGTTTACCTTTAGCTAAATACCTAAACCGACGGAGTATAAGGTCCGTTTATGAAATGAGACAGCGTGTAGGTATACCATAGACTTCCATCATCATTCTCCTGCCCTTATCCCCAATTATTTGGGGTCGGCGCAACATGTCTTTTTCTTCCATACTCCTCTATTAGCCGCCATCTCGACAGTCACCCCCTTTCTAACCATATCATCATGCACACAGTCCATCCATCGTTTCTTTGGTCGTCCCCTACTCTTATAGCCATCGACATTCATACTCAAAACTTTCCTCACGACATTTTCCTCATTCCTCCGTAATACATGCCCATACCATGACAACCGGTTTCCACATAACTTTTCAATTACCGGTGCCACTTTCAAACTTCCTCTTATATACTCATTTCTTATTCTATCCATTCGTGTAACACCACACATCCCTCTCAGCATTCTCATCTCAGCTGCATGCAATTGCCTTTCATTCATCCCTTTTGTGGCCCAACATTCTGATCCATACAAGACAGCAGGTCTAACCATGGTTTTGTATATCTTCCCCTTAAGTTTAAGGGGAATGCGGGAGTCGCAGATTGTTCCCGTGACCTGCCGCCATTTCATCCATCCAGTGTTAATTCTGTGCTTAACCGTCCGATCTACTTCGCCATCGCTTTGCACGAGTGAACCGAGATACCGAAAATCGGAGCAGACTGGGAGAAGCGCGCCATCAAGCGCTATGGCTCAAGGTCAATAATCAACTAGAAACAAGTTATTTTTTTGCTGATCACGATAAAACTTTTAGTACGATATTATTACAGTAAAATCTCATACATTTTTTCTGCATCATTGAAACTAATCTACGCAAATTAATTGAGATCCATTCTAAAAGGTGGTTCAGTTCATACACATGCTCGTCTCACGCGCATCGTCAATTGACGATTGTGTGTTTGATTGTCAAACGCATGCGCGGGAGTTGCGGTTGTGGATCAAATTTTGAATATATAATTGTTGGAAAAGAAGTGGAATTGCAGTGGAGTGGTGGAGTGAGGGTCGGCAGATTTAGAAGTGATTTATGTTTGTTTTTTGTGGGTGATTGTAAAAGTGTTGAAAGAATTTTTCAATACGTAGGAAAAGTTGAAATTAAGTGAACAATATAAGATAATTTCGAACAGTGATAGGTAGTGATAAGAACAAAATTAAGTTGTGTCATTAAAAAGTTTTGATAGTGTTAGTTTATTTTGTTCAACTAGCTCAATAGTGTTAAGTTTAATAGCTGTGTTAAGAAAGAGTTTAATTTAAATGAAAATCAAAATAATTCCTGACAGTGACAGTATTTGATGTTATTGATACATTTTGTGATTGTGATGTACTATAATAACTATAATAATTCTTACAATAATAACAGCAATAATGGACATTATTTCAAGGTGAGATTTACTTTTAATTTTTTGTTAGCATATCTTAATTTAAAGAGCTAAGGGTCTGTGTTCTTACCTGGTGCATACCTGGTGAATTAATTCAAAATAGAGGTATTGTCTCACTTCTAACCTTAATTTTTGATGTGAAAACTTCGTACTTCGCGGTACACCAGAAAATACTTAACAAAAAATACAATTATTGAAATGATTTTTGGTAGGGGAAAACTTTATGAGTCGCTTAACCGACATGCTAATGTTAAATATCTGTAGCTCTATGAGTGTGAAGTGTTGCGCTTGCCGAGGAGTGATATATGCATAAAAGTAAAAAATATTATATGTAATATTTTAATTAATCATTTTCATCATTCTCCTGTCCTTACCGCAATTTATTAGGGGTCGTCTCAACATGTATTTTTCTTCCATACTTCTCTATTAGTCGTCATCTCGGTAGTTAGCCCCTTTCTAACCATGTCATCATTCACACAGCTTAATTTTCAAATCTTGAAACAAAAATATCATTTATTTCATGGTTTTAAGTTTTTACTTCTGTCGGTGGTTCCCTGTTTTTATTTTGACTGATCTTTGGTCCTTAAAGCAGTCTAGCGATAGGTATCTACAAAGCATTGCTCGTGTCACAATGAACAGTTGGACTCAATTCCTCAGTAATTCAATAGAGCAATTGCTATGTATTCTAGAGACTGATGTACGGCTCTGTCTACAATAAAACATGCAAGTGCCACAAGAAACAACAGACATATACCTAACCGTGTTTAAAAGCAAAAAACATAATATTAATTCTCTTCCATCCTTTTACCTGTAAAGGTGCGCTTACACGGGCAACTTTATTGCCAATTTCTGGTCAACATTAGTCAACTACTCTTCAACATCAAGCAATTTACTGCGATGTTGACTGCAGTTTTTGTTCAATCAATCAAACATCTCAGCTTATCACAGCCCACGGCTGAGCATAGGCCTTTCCTAGGCTGCGTCACAACACCCTGTCCTCCGCCTTCCGCATCCAGTCTGTCCCAGCCACCTTTTAATGGTCGCCGGTCCATCTAGCTGTGGGGTATAACACTTTACGCTTGCCGATACGCGGTCTCCACTCCAGGACTCGTCAACTCTACCGGCCATCAGTCCTTCGTCAAACATGGCCAGACCACTGCAGCTTGCTTACTCTGCAAGCCATGTCGGTAACTCCGGGGCCTTTATGGTTATACACAGCGAACACCATATTGAGCGATATGATGCAACTTAATTAATTAGGCAATAGACGTTTAGCTATTCAATTTTAAGGAATTAAAAATTAAAATACCTTTTCCAACTATTACCGGGCAGTAATTGCTGAAAATGGTCCGTGTAAGCGCTGCTCGGTGATGATGATGTTATGTTGATCATCTAGGGATCGTCGTTAATCAATACAGAATATATGAAACAATTTGAAGCAATGTTCCAGGAACACTTTTAGAAATTAAATTCTAGATTTCTCCACGCATTCGTCCACTACCTCCGGCAACTGTTGTCAGCAACAATTGCCCATATAACCGTAGCTCAACGCCTGTAAGATCGCTTCGTATCTCGACCGCGTGATGGCTCAACATTTGTAAGTGACGTCGGCACACCTGTGAGCGCAGGCTAGAGATAAATGGACGCGTCAACTTGTTCCATTGTTTTTGTGCTGTATTGCTAACATTGTCTGAGCTTTGTTGCGCTGTTGCGAGAATTTTTGTGGTACTGGAGATGTGTGGTTGTCTGTGACTGATACTTTTGTTTAGGTTAGGGATTTTCATTTTTTATGGAATAACCAGGGCGATTGCTAAACGGCTAGGACCTCGGACTTGCGAGTGATGGGTCGTAAGTTGGAAGTTACAGCCTAATTGACACACTATCAGTCAAAATCTGAATCATTTTGAAGGATATTGCTAATCCATTCCATCACATGTTCGAAAAAAAATCTGCTCGCCAATGTGAATAACGCAATGTATGTTGTTGAACTGCCAAAATGAAAACCATTGTTAGGTAGGTACTGATTGTGAGTTCCGCAATTACCCCGCTACTCGCTACGAACTTGATGTTGCTCCCACCATCAGTAAATTTAAGCTTGGTTTGATGGGTTAACAGAAATTCAAAGCAGGTAAGTAATTCTTCTTCTAAAACCTCGCCGTTTTTTCGTATTCTTAGTTGAAGTAAAAACAAGTTCGGTCTAACAATTTATTTTCATCATTTTTATACCCTGTCCATTAGGTAAACCGTTTTTTGACAGATGGAACTAGTGATTGCAGCAACACACAGTACATTGATTGATACACGTACGGTATTATAATGTCTGTAAGAAGGCATAAATAAGATAATTCAGTAAGATAAGGCGGTTTAAATATTAAATTTATTACGCATTTTAAAGTAAACTTTTACATAATCTGGAATATGTACGTTCTAAGACAGCTGTCAAAAAACGGTTGACCTAATGGACAGGGTATAGATACAATTTTCAAAGCTGCTTGTTGCCAAATTATAACTTAGATATTGAAAACTCATACCAAATTATTTCCAATTAGAAGACTCACACCATGAAACTCTCCTTCAGAAGTTTCCACACAAACACTGTAACGTAAAACCCCCTCCACATTCCACAACTTGTTATTAATAAGGGGCACATCAGACAACACGCGACAATGACACCAATTTAGGTTAAACGATTGTAATGATGCTCACTTATAACGATCTACGAACGACATATACGCGAATTAGAAAACTACACATTTCCTAACGTCGTTTCCTAGGGATTTTGAATGTTATGACTCTACGTGGGCGGAGGATAAACAACAACTTTTGGTCATAAACATCATTAAGCCAAAAAAAAAACAGCTACATCCTGTTCATTTACTTACAACCTGGCACAGGTTCTCTTCACAACTGGTCAGGTGTCTAAGGAGCATAGGAAGACACCTTATGGATTGGGATTTTCAGATCTTGTTCGCAAAACCAACAATTTTAGTTATTTTGCTCAGTACTTTTTTGTGAATCTATTACCAAGTAATAAAAGGAGGGGTACTTTGTTTTTCTGTTCGTTTACATAGATTATACTTACACCTAGCTATAACCGACCTTAGAATAGACAAAAAATTGTTTTTTTTAATGACCAATTTACAACGTCGCTGAACACTTTATTAGTAAATAAAACTCATATATTTTGTTTCGGATGTCTTCAGCAACTGTTTTTGCGACTGTAACAAGATGTACGAAGTACTTGAAGGTTGATACTCGTGTCATAGACATTGGAGATGACTTAGTTAAATGTGAATCATGTTTAAGAGTAGTTCTCACGTATAAACATGGTTACACAGCTTATTGTGAGTTAGCACTTGTCTTTACAATGGAGTTTATAAAACGATTTACATACTATTTATAGGAAGTTTATTAATTTATTATAAACAAATGGAGTAATTCAATCATATTGCTTAGTTTGCTTAGCTGAATCATCATTGACTATCGCACTTGGCAAATTAATTTATGATCATCACATGTGATATGGCCAAACAAACTTAGGGGTCAGTCTCATTATAAGTCCAGACATAATCTTGGTCAGACCATGCATATTAGTGTCTGAAATGGTCTTTCGAGGAAAAAACCACACAGACTTGAGTGGACCTGTCCAGGCAGTGCCAGCATTTGGCAGTAATCGAACTCTAGTCTGTAGAACCTGTCCTTTGCCTGACTATTTATTTATTTAATTTTAGGAGAACTAACAGCTATATAACAGAAGGATAACAATTGTACTTATATGAGACATAAAGCCAATTACTGGTTGTCTCGGGTAAAAACAGAAAATGTAGTAGAAGTCTTATGATCACTAACAATCATGATAGAAAAGAATACATTATATAAGGTATTTAAAAACTATGCACTTTTAAAAAAGTCAGCGTTCAGCCGAGTGCGTGCGAGTGCGAGTTTTGGTGGTAAATGGGTTAAATGAAACTCTTTGCAAAGAATATTCAGAGTATTTACTTAAACGATCCTATTATACCTATAATACGAAACTCGAAGTCCTAAATTGCCTTCGAAGGGCTTCGAAATGAATTCGTCATCAATCAGACGCTGACAGACGAATGGCCGAGAGGACAAAGGGCTGTTTAGAATTAAATACAAAGAAAAATGCGAAACCTTTTTCCAAGTGGCCGTAGATTTATGAGAAGAGCGTTTTATTGTGATGTTAATTGCAAAGTGATGTTCAGATGTCATTGGTGTTTCAAGAAAGGTTGACTTTGAGGTCCTCGCTAAGGAAGATTTACTGGATTTTTTTAATGGTTGGTCTGGCAATTAGATAGGTAATCGAACCTCAAGAAAAACGCACCCGTGATCCCATATATTTAATCTTTTTAGAACATTGAAGGCAGACATGTCTTACGAGATATTGTAGAGTCCGTTTCACGAAAGAAGTCCCGTGGCAATAAGTGGAACTAATTATATACATATATAGTTAGTAACATTCCTACAACCACCCTTCTGCCTCATACACATTTCTCTATTAAAGATTGTGCATTTTATTAACCAGTGCCTGTTATACATATAATTGACAAAAGAAAAAATACGGGTTCAATATTTTCTGATAATCTAACGGACTAATTAGAATTTTTTAGGAAACTAGCCTATTACAGAGCAAAATACAATACATAAACTGTTGCTGTTAAAATGTTTCACATTTAAGTATTTCTTATTTGTATTTCCTGTTTCACAATCTGTTGCCAAATAAATATTATCGTTTTTTTCTTTTCTTTAAGCATAAATTAAAACTATTACGTTCATAACTCTAAAGGAAACAGAAACAAAATCCAATAAACGGTCTCCTACATTCGTTATTCAATTAAAATGCGGTAATTATTCTCAATTTTAATTTAGCGAGCGACTAAAGAGGAATGAAAAACCTACCCGGCAGCGAGCGATTACACCGTTTTGCAAGGAATGGCTGGAAATAAGTGTAAAAAGGAATGGCAAAAGAAACCACTACAAACTACAGTCGTTCTATTAATCGTTGGGACTGGGTGAGACTGATCGGTATTTCTGGTTAGCTATGTTTTTATCGACGACGGTGTATTTTACCTTTGAGTTGGTGACGCCTTTTTTTTTTTAAATCTTTTTACAAAACGTTGCCCCACACTAGGAATTTCTCCTGTGTCGTGGGTGCGTTTACAGACATAATATATAAACTCACATACACAAACAGCCAGACTCGGAACAACTAATTGTAGGTCATACAAATCCGCAGATTTGAATGGAGATTATTTTGTAGCAATGTCATTTACGAATACTAACCTAGGAACTGTAGGTATTGTAGTTCAAATGAATTGGTCATAATAGGTATACTCTTGCTTAGGGTAGCTGGAGTGTTACAAAGATCTTTTGGCGCTTTAACGACATTCACAAGAGGGTATTGGTATTGACGGCACGGTTGGCGCAGTGGTTAAGCGATTGACTGCTGCGCTGCGTGTCGCGGGTTCGATTCCCGCACGGAACAAATATTTGTATGACCTACATGTATTTGTTCCGAGTCTGGGTGTTTTTCTATCCATAATATGTATGTATTTACAAAAAAAAAAAAAATGTATATAAGTAGTTTATCAGCCATCTTGTTACCATAACACAAGCATTAGGTTGCTTAGCTTGGGACAAATGGTGCTGTGTCAAATGTCCAGGGATATTATTATTATATTATTATTGGTGGTGGGTGCAGCTCTTCCCCAAAAGGGGGAACCAACCCAAATACTGATATTTGACATAATTAGGAAAAACGAAAATTTTATCAGCCTAGGGTAATGAACACAAAATAATGACGTGTGACACGTCATTATTTTGTGTAATTACACAAATGTTTATGTCACAGAAATTATATTTTATAAACAGGCGCCGTTAGTTCTGATTTTGGCCACATGCCAATAGAAAGAAAGAAAGAAAAAGTATCGCGACTCGTACAGGAAGATTATAAAGCTAAACACCCCCCGAACATTTTACCGTTTTAGGTACGGATGCTAAATATTTTTCTCCTAAACTGACACCTAGTAAATGTGCCTACTATACACCATTGGCTTAGATGCTAATGTAGATATTTTGAGCAAGTTTCTGAAAACCTATTCTAATTCCTATTGTCCCTGTCACGTTGACATCCCATCCCATCATATCCAAGGGCAGGTTAAGGTCTCTCTTCATGCCGTTTATCATTCCAATCTAAATTAAGAAAATCCGACTTTGGCACATTTCAAAAATTTACCCATCTCATACCATCCGAGTTCAGAATAATAAGCAAAGTTCCACCATCACATGATAATTATCATCTCGATCTCCGACACGTGATGAAGTGCCCTACACTCGCAGCCTACACGTTAGATTAGCCATTGTCCGCTAATGATCGATGAAAGAGGGTGTGTTTTGTGTGGTGGGGCTTAAGCGAGAAGCGGGCGCGAGAGCGGGCAACTAAGGGTCAATTTACACTGCCGCAGAACGGAGCTGAATGGAGTTTTCGTAGATAGCAAAATTAACTTTATGTCGATAGTCTAACGTAGAAACTAGATACGAGCTTACTACTGCCGGATTTCCCGAGAATGCGCGACCTAGCCATGTGCGTATGTGTGTATCTAATTTGTGCGTTACACTTTTGACACAAAGTTCATAATTATTCTTACAAAAAAAAATGGCTTCCTTTCCGTTCCACGGCAATATAAATTGAGCCTAAGAATGCTTGGGAGAGGTTTTGCAATATACCAAATTGTTTTATGAAGGCTATATTTATGATGGACGTAGTTTTAATCGCATATTTTTCGTGCGTTTCCATCTAATATCAGTCTTAACTGGGACCAGCGTGTCTGGGACCCTTAGTCATAAACTCCTCAAGTCACATCTCGTATTCATAACGAGGGTTAAGAGCCAAGGACCAATATTTGTACACAGTCCGTTTTGTACGTAATTGAGTAAAGCAATAAGTTTGGGAAGAATTTTACTATCTGAGTGCATTTTATGCCTATCGATTGTAGCAAGTAAGAAAGGCATTGGTTTACTGGCTACAATATATTTTCTTCTTTGAACAGTATGAGTTATATGAATGTAAAATGGTTGTTACCCAGAAGAGTTGGCGCTAGTCCCACGTTTATTAATAGTACCTATTGGATAATACCATACTTGTGCTCATCCGACTATTATTTCGTTTACCATATAACCCAAAATCGCTCCGCTTCCTCTCATAACTCACACCACACCCAACTCTCTGTAAGGTTTCATAGGGTCTCAGTTTAATTCGGGCGGGTTAATCTCGCGTTATTGTCTGAAGGTACGGGGGTTCGAGTACGGTCATGGTAGCTTTGTCAATGATACAGGAGAGGGCCACTCTCGATAGATCCGTCAATATGTAGGTTTTAATTGTGTTGCTATGGAAGTGTGGATCAGTTATGTATTTAGTGTTGAGTGAGGGTGCTTGGCAATGATTGGTTGGTAGGTGTTTAAGCTAATTGGGTAAGGCGAATCAAGAGCTGTCAAAACAAACAGTCCTCAGGTACTGTCCTAAAGAGCTGTTTCCCGTTTTAATGGAATCCTTTCCCCGCGAGGGGTTCCAACTTTTAAAAACTCTTAATAAAATTTTTGGCCACTTTGAACCCAATGACACTATAAGGAAGAGACGACGATACGGCAATTAATTAAACTGCGGATATTTAAATGCCGTTCCCGGTTTTATACGAATTTTTTTTGTCACTATAGCTAGTCGGCCAAATTCCATTTTTTTTTCACTTTATCTGTAATATTGAGTAATATTCTTATTTTTTTTTTAATTTTTATCATCAAAATTCTACACTTAATTCGCAATAAATAATTTGAATTTGACATACACAACACAGTTTTGATTGACACAGTTTTTCGTCACAATGACCTCAAGCAAAAAATATTTTGTCTTTTAATGTAATTTTCATTAGTACGTTTAGGTGTATATTCAAAATCTTTTTCCTATTGTTCTATTTATAGTATATGCAAGGTAAACCCACATAAATAATTGCGCTGCAATACAATAAGGCCTCGGGTAGACAAATGGTGCAAGACAATGTGAAGACAGTCGCCACAATTGCACAATGGGACACTTCGGCGATTGCGGGGAACGAATAAAGGCGACAACACAATCCCACTGTGGGCGTACATATTTGAAATGATTTGATGGCTTTTGGATATAGATATAAAGCAGTAAGCCAGAAACTGTATTTTTCAATATATTTTAAATATTTTTGAAACGCTTTTTAGTCATCGATAAGTTACTTGATGTTAAGGCCAGACATCGCAATTCGGCTCAACTTCAATTAAATATTATACAAAGTAGTATTGCAGGAGAACTTAAATAAAAGAAGATCTTATTACTTCGTTTTAAAGTACAGACGAAAGCACATCAAGCTACCCGAAACTGTCAAATTTTCCCAATAAACCTTGGACCTTATACTTTAGCGATAAAGTTGAAAATCTACTAAAGAAATTTGACAGATTGTAGTAGCTTGATGTGCTGGCGTCTGTACAGTCAACTTGCTATACATATTTTCAAGTTGACTGTCATTATTTATGAGGTCGTCTGAAAATAATGTCTTACTGTGTCAATCTGCCGAACAATATATTTCCCTGGCTGTATCAGCATAGGGACCTACCTACAGTCGACCATAATATTTCGATGGTTACACTCTGACCTTGAGCTGGCTTAGCGTAGTACGAAATTTCAATAGTATAAGAGGCAAGCTTATATTGAAATTGTTTATTGATATAATTGATTTACATAAATGTTTACAAAATAGGGCTTTAATACTAGGTGTAGGTAAAAATATTTGGATTCTATCTGAACTAGGAATAAACCTGTATCTCAGGTATCTCACTCAAGTGCTTATACATAAGTATTTTTTTAAATTGGTTTTATATCACTGACGCACAGCCTACTGTACCTATTTTTTATTAGCCGTTAATGTCCCACTGGTGGGCAAAGGCCTCCGTACTCTCTTTCTACCTCTCTCTGTCCAGAACTGCCAAGGACCAATCTTTATGAAAGGAGTCCAGCTCATCCCGCCATCTCCGTCTGGGCCTGCCGCGATGTCGTTTGCGATTAAGCGGGACCCACTGGGCCGTGTGTTTGGCCCATTGATCGTCTGACATTACCGTCGGACCTATAATTTCAAATATTTTTTACAAAGCTATACTGAATGTTGCTGTTGTACCATTAAATAATATGGCTGTAAGCTTGTATTTTATACATTTTTTTTTCAGAATATAAACCTGTTTTCTCTTTCACCGTCAATAATATTAACAAAAACTCAAACAAAATAACAGAAACAGATAAGTACGAGTGTGTACGCTCACAGATAGAGCGATTCTTCCGAGTTGACATCTCGACAAGGGCGGCGACGAATTTATTGAGCACGTGAAAAATGATACAACGCCGTGACTACCCTGGGGTGGTCCCTGCAGCTATACAGATATTGATGTTCTAGGCTTAATTGAAGCGGGTTTGGTAATGTTTTATATCAAAATATAAACAATTGCAAGCAATAAATCAGATAATAGAGACCTCTTTGCATCGGTTTAGTAGTGAAGAAGCCTTGATGGAACGGCAGTAGAGTGTGATTGTGGAACTATGTCACAAACCATGCTCCACCTCCTACCCTGCCCTCTGTGTCACAAAACATGCTCAAGGTGACCTTACGCTGCCACCGACAACGCCGTTGAAGTGGTAAAGTTTTGGGAAAACAAGATTTAAAATACAGTCGTGGCAGGGACGCGAGGAAGGAGTAGTAGTGAAGTCGCAAAATAATTAAAATTAACAAGAAATACAACAACACTATCTAATAGCTGAACGGTTAAAGCTTAGACTGCCGACAGAAAGTCGTAAGTTCCATCCCCAGCCGTTGCCCGAATAACGAGACTATTTATGTAGCATGCCTACGTTAATAATTCAGCTTACAAGGGTTTGAATAAATAACACTTCTGTGCAGTCCAAAATCTATTTTACTTATAATTTAGTGGGTAAGCAACTACTAGCGTAATTTACCTATTGACTTCCAAATCTAGTGGAAAAAATGTCACTCAACTTTTAAAAAAAAATCCGTAGAAAAGTATAGGTAAATAGAAATTCCTGTAAGAAAAAGGTAAAAGCACTTTTCACGCTACCAAAACTTCATTAACATGATCTACCTCTGTTAAAAACTCACCCCTGCAACTGACCAATCACAGACGATGCTTGCCCGTATTTTTACCCACATCTCGCCCCCAACAGTGGAGATGTTATCTGGTTGAATGATTGGCTGGAAACTGTTCCGCTTATCCTGACACTGTCTGCTAATTACCGATGTCTATTGGCTGCTAGTTTGGCATTTGTTGGTGTCCGATTTAGTAGTTGCAGATTGGTGCATTTGTGGTTGGGATGTTTTGCAAAACTATTGTTTCTTTACTCCATGGTTACTCCTGAAAAAGAAGTTCATTAATAATTTTGTAGCCTTGGTCTGTAAGTTGTGTTTCTTTCCATAATGGTGTAGTAGCAAGAATAAACTTTTATCAAGAAAGCTGTAACATAACATACGTACATAATCAGCCTTTTATGTTCCCACTGCTGGGAAACAGGCCTTTTTTTTTGGATGGGAAATCATCAAATAATCGCTCTGGGCTGAGCGGAAGGGCGTGTCAGACTTTTACTGACTAAAATACACCCGTGTTTCTTCAGTTGCCTGTGCCAGGGGCCATGGTATCTCTTTCGAACAACCCGTGGCCCTGGCAGGCATCGGCCCTAGCGGACCCCGTCAGTTCGTGCTGACATTTCTTTGAGGCGCGCGTGGAACACAACGCGCCGTCGACCCGGGCCTGGTCCTTACCGGGCGGCGAGCTACCCATTGATTGCTCGCCGCCCTGGGACACAGGCCTCAGGGCTTGGGAGGAAGTGAGCCGTAATCCACCACGCGGGCCCAGTGCGGTTATGTAGATGTCACATGTCATCGAATTTTTGGTTCTAGGACATGCTGCCGGTTTCCTCACGATGTTTTCTTCACCGTTTTGAAAGCAGTGGTGATGAAATAACTTACACAAAGTTAAGCGCTTGTCGGGGTACGAAAAGAACCCGCACGACATACACTTCGTAAGTCGCGGCCGGTGCCACTGGGTCACCCCTGCTCCCCAAAGCCAGTCACCAAAGCTGTAAACCAGCGGGGTGATTGCGTAAGACACCATCAGCACCAATGGGTTTCATTTTGACAGTTCAACAACATTCATTGCGTTATTTACGCAGTTGAGCAGATACATTATTCGAACATATAAGGCAATGGATTAGCAATATCCTTCAAAATGACTCAGATTATGATTGATAGCGTGTTACGCAATTAGGGTGCGTATTGGAATTCATAATGAAAAACATAAATGCGAGATTGCATTGATTGCATTCCTTTTTGCATTTAAAATACAATCTAGCAACAGTAGGTATCGTATTTAGGTATGGTGGCACTTGGGGGAGGCTATGTCCGTAATGGACATCTTTTGGCTGAATATTGATGATGGTATTATGTATAACGATGCATTCTTACAGGCAATTGAAGAAATACAAATTAGATACGGCTAGTTTTGTCAATAGACATTTCAATAACACTCCACTCCACTATCCACTTGGCGCAAATCAAACAATAATTTAAAATTCAACCCGCACCACTCAAACCCATTCAATTGAAAGAAACAAGTGACGATAGTTCCTGCATATCAACGTCCGATGGCACTGGACATTAATACAGCGATCATTCCGAAAGATTTCACCCCCTCGGCGATATAACTATTATTTATTAGCGCATGCGTCCTGCTTGGCGCCATCTAGCTTTGGAAATTAAAGAGTTATGAGAGTGACAGAATAGGTAGGTAATTAGCTATAACTCTGTGGTAAAAATGAAAAATGTCATCGAATTTATACATATTGTAAAGAATGAAAATTTATTAGGTGCGTGTTTTCATAAAGACAGAAATTGTGAGAGCAAATAGAACATTATAAATGACTATTTTTGCCAGACATTCATGCTTATAGTAATTTAGTTATGGAGGTTCCGAAAAATAGCTGCATGCGGCCAGCACAGAACCGGTCTTCAGTAGACGTCTTTCAGCACAAATAATGATTATGCAAGGAGAATTCTTTTCTCTCTCAATAATGCCTTTGTTATGACGTGGTTACCTTTTGGTGAAGCTGTATTATACTAGATCAAGTAGTTTAGCAGCGAAACAGTAGTGGCTCAGTGGCAACAGTCGCGACTTAGGTCCGGGGTTCGAAATTGGGGGTTGTAAATTATTTCATTATCACTGCTCTCAAAACGGTGAAGGAAAACATCGTGAGGAAACTGGCATGTCCAAGGACTAAAAATTCGAAGTCATGTGACATCCACCAACCCACACTGGGTCCGCGTGGTAGATTATGGCCCCGCCAAACCCACTTCGGTTTGGCGGGGCCTCTCACAGAGAGGAGACATGTGTCCCAACAGTGGAAATACTATAGGCTGATTATGAAGTAGTTTAATAAGTTGAGATTTGCGTTACAAGATTTTCTCAGAAGATTGGAAAATCTTCTGAGAAAATCTTGTAACGCTCAAAAGGGTGTCTCCAGATCTACCCCTTCGTAGCTCTACACGAAAATTTCTGTCGCACTTTCCATTGTTCTTATTCATTGAAACGTCTCGCAAAAAACCTATTCGCTTCTAATACTCCCTCAAACAATACCTTAAGGTCCATTTTCCTTTGACACTTCCATATTTATGTTGGTATTTAAGGGTAGGCAGCATTGTTCGCGAGATTTCGTTCGGAAAGCGGTGCCCTTTGCTAATGAGCCGTTTGAAAGGAAGTGGGCTGTGTTCGTCATATTTATAGGACAGTTAGTGAATGATAATGGAGATCTTTTCATGATTATTGACACCTTTTGTGTAGTTTCTATGGTGATGGGGTTGGGGTGAACGGAACAGTGATTTGCCTTAAGGTGAAATAAAAGAATAAATGTAACATTCAGGCGCGGACCTAGGTTTTCGCTCAAGGGGAAAAGCCTTTTTAAAAAAAAACTTTGGCATCTATTTTCCGTAAACTCAAGAATGGCCATCATTGAGGATGACTACTATGCAGATACTTCAGGTTCTACACTACAGGTTGTAAAACCATGTTTATGTCTAATTTAGAGTTTTAGACTCGGTAAGATCGAAGCCCTGGTAACAATTAAAAGTTTGCCGACATAAAGTAATTTTGAGTTGTTTGGATATTTTTTTTTTTTTAATTTGACTCTGACAAAACTCAAACTCAAACTCAAACTCAAATCATTTAATTCAACTAAACCAATTACAGGCACTTTTGAATTGTCAAAGGGTCGGTCAGTCAGAAAGATGAAGCTAGTTGCCCATTCCAAAGCGTAGGTACCTATGGAGAAGAACGGGCAAGAAACTCCATGGACACTCTTTTAAATCATAAAATTCTTACAAAATATTCATCAACAAAGGTGCACAATTACATTTAATGTTAATTTATTTATTTTTCACTTCAAGACACAAACATCAGTGTATCCCTGGCTCTTGTACAAGGGGTTCCTGTATCACACGAGCCAAAATTACATTATTTAACATTATCATTATAATTTATGCAGCAGCGGCGGCCCAGTGGAATCGGCCCCGATATAAGAGTTTGTAGGTCGTGAGTTCAAACTTCAAACCCAGCCAGGCATTTTACTTTGTGTAAATTATTTCATCATCACTACTCTCAAATCGGTGAAGGAACATCGTGAGGAAACCGGCATGTCCTAGAATCAAAAATTCAAAGACTTGTGGAGGAAGTGGGCCCACAGCGGGTTGGTTGATGTAACCAACCCGCTGTGGGCCCACTCCCTCTCAAAGAGAGGAGGCCTGTGTCCCAGCAGTGGGAACGCTATAGGCTGAATATGCTTATCATAATTTATTTAACGTTATTTTAGATAATTATCTTTCATCACGTGACTGTTACGCATAATAAATTGACGCAGTAAACAAAGGGTTAATGACAAAACTTCCAAACATGCATAGAAGTATGATTTATTACATACACAAACAAGCCTTCATATTTAAACCTTTCATGATAACATTATAATTACCAACAACACAGCAACTTTAAAATTATCAAAATTCTTAAAATAACATTCTTGTTTCAAATCATCTCGCGCGCCGCATATTTCAGATAGCACCCTGTAGGGGGCGCTCAGGGCGTACTTCCGGCTAATGACAGTGGATAAACGATGTCACATCCGGTTAGCTTTGTGCTCGATCGCTCCATTTCCCGCGATGTAGACTTTAGACAAGTTTAATGGGAGCATTTTGTTAAATTCATATAATGAAAGTTTATTGAGGTTGATGAGCATTCGTTACTTACTTAATATTTTTTAATAACTATGTTTATTTTGTACTGTGTATTTAGCCCTGGATCGAAAGAATAAAATATCGAAAGAATAAGAAAAAAATAGAATAAAACGTATGAAGTGAAATGCGATTTACCATAAGCAATGGTGCATACCCATCCAATTCAAGTGAAGTGTGATCAGCCCCTGTCTAAACCATTCTTCAAAGCAGAAGCGCATTAAAAACAATGTCCATTAACCAGCATGCCCAACTATGTTGGGGTCAGCTCCCAGTCTAACCGGATGCAGCTGAATACCAGTATTTTACATGAAGCGACTGCCCATCTGAACTCCACAACCCAGTCACTGGGCAACACGATATCCCTTGGTAAGCTGATTATCAGACTTCTGACTACCCGTGACGATTGTCAAATATTTATGAATGGCAGCCGGGACCAATGACTTAACGTGCTTTCCGAGGCACGGAGGGGTCTAGGTATGTAAAGATGGTGACCCATTCGCGCACCAGCCGTGGCAAGCGTAGCTTAACCTGATCCATTGTCCCGCGCGGCTGTTATTACTTAGCCAAGGCTTCACGCTTTAAAAACAAAGTATGAGCTATTATCTTGAAAACAGCATCCCCAAGACATCAAACGAAAACTTCAATCATAAATCGTCTGCGTAAAATCGACAGAAACCATTAAAGCTAGAATTGCCACTCAAACGCCCTAATTATCGTCGCCTCGTTAATTTCGCACGAAATCAAGAAAATACCCATAACTTACGAGCTACGAGGGAAAAAATAATTAAAAAATACAAAATGGCGTCGCTTAATGACCGTTTTAAAGTAAACGGCTGTAGTGAGTGGAAGGAGACGTCGTTCCTTTTTATTTTGTTTGTTGGTAAATATTTAGGTGTGAGATGTAGTTTCTTTTGAGGATTTTATTTATTCCTACTTCCTACTAGGTATCCTACTTCTAACTAATATTATACAGGCAAAAGTTTGTGAGGATGGATGGATGGATGTTTGTTACTCACTTCTACTACCTACTTCACGCAAAAACTACGGAACAGATTTCGATGAAATTTGGGACACAGTTTATAACCAGGATTAACACATATTATTACACATAACACATATTTTTATCCCGATATTCCCACGGGATTGAAACTTATGCGGGTGAAACAGGGCGCTGCTAGTGCATAATATTACAGAGTAATTTTTACATTACACCTGCGAAACTGCAAAGCAGTTGGTCGACATTGTCTCAGGCACTGTTGATGACAGGTGATATGCAAGAATGTTGTGATCGATTTTACCTACATGTTACCGATGTGTTGTGTTTACTGAAATCAATACTAACAAGTAGTAGTATATAACTATTTTTAAACTAACCCCCAACACCAATATCTAAGCGGAAAAATATTTTTAAAAGAGAATTATGATTGTTTTTTTCATCTGTAACTACCTAGTTTACTAGTAATGGGCCCTAAATTTGTCTACCCGTTTAAAGTTAAAATTGTGCATTATTAACTGACATCTTTCCTTTTTCCAGGAACTGCTGGAGAAGCGCATCAAGCAACTGGAGGCTCAATTGGAAGAAGAGAAGAGAAGGACGCAGAGGGAACGGATGGCCGTCACCAAACTGCAGAACAAACTTATTAAGGTCAGTCTACTTTCTATTTTCAATCAACAAGTGCTGAGCGGATGTATAAGAAAATGATCCTTCCATCAGTTATTTGCTCAACTGCCTTAAAAGAACACTGTTGAACTTTTTGGGCTTCCCTAGGCTGCGACCACTCCAGCATAGTAACTCTTCTAAAACTCTTAACTTCTGGTTTCAGAAGTTATGATTTTCAGCAATTTTTCTAGCACCGAAAAAGGGTTGAAACTTATTTTACTCCTGAAAGAGTTTGTTCAGTTCTATCAATATTTTTTGTTATACCATTTAATAACAGACAAACAGAACCATCTCACCAATTTACACCTAAAATCACTCAAAAACAAAACTGCATTGAAACAAAATAAACAACAGACTCCTGCCTACCTCTCAATCATCTTTCATACCCGAAACAAAAGACACGGTAGTTGATTGAAACCTTTTAAAGGATTATGTATGATTGAGAAGCGAATTGATTGAATTTTTCGTTTGCGCTCAGTCTTGGGGGGCGGGTAATCCAGGACGTTAAATGTAGCTGTTAGATTGAGACAATTATTTTGTGATGATGGCAGATTGTTTCCATGGTTACCTGGGTTAAGTAGAAGTCCTACCAAGCGTCGACTAATGAGATACTATTGATTATTCCTTGTTGCGAGACTCCTGGGAGTCTTATTTCACTTTCAGAAATTAAAGGGTCTGTGGAAATCCACCGCGGGGCGCAGCTAGTATTTAATTAACTTAAACATTCCGAGTAGTAAGTTTTTAGAAATAGGCATACTTCTTCACAATGCACGTTCATTGTGAAGAAGTATGCCTATTTCTAAAAACATATTAGATAGATATTATTAGTATAGATAGATGACGATCCCATACAAGATTTTCAAGTAACTACTTATAGTTTTTTCTGTTATTTAAAACAACCAACCGTAGGCTTGATTTTATTAGTGGTTGTACGATTACCTTTTTATATAGCTTGCTCAAGACGTGCTCAAGCGATGGTTTTTCCTGCTCTGAATGTTTGTAATACATGTCATTGTGAGATTTTGGACTATAATCACAAGTACGATACAGGACAAACTCCAAGTCTAGCCACCACCTATCATACCGTACCTATACCATAGTTGGAACAAGTCTCATCCAAATATCTACATATTCACGTTACATTGAACCGGTTTATGAGAATACCATGCTCCAACAAACTCCACCTTAACGATCCGACACTTGTCAATATTTGGCTTCTATTAATTAAAGCTCTCCCCTATAGGCGGCCGATACGAGGAATCTCGTACCTTCCATCAGGAACTAACGGATAAAATTCAGCAGATGCGACACGAAACGCATAATACACCACGTCTCTAATTAGATCACTGTATGTCCTCCTGGGGCATCCCCGCCCGTGTTTTCACTCACATCTGCTTTGTATATACTTTTTTTAGTGGCATTTCATTCATCCTCTCAACATCACCAACAAGAAAAAAAAAAGATTCTCTTGACCCCGTTCGATTTGATTTTATTAGTGGGATGGGAGATGGGAGGCTGGCGTCTAAACTAAGTTGAAACCTGGATTAAAGCACACGAGGTCTCTTCAAACAAAAAATCAAAGTTTACAAAATGAGTAGGTACCTGAGTTGCATGTCTGTCGGAATGTTACTTTGACTCTCAACTAATAATGTCTGATATTTACGATAATTTTAAATTTTTTTTTGTCGTAAGAGAAGCTTGAGAAAGGAAAATAGGATCTTTACATGATACCAAAAAAAGTGGCAAAGATGTTGTCTTTATTAATCTCATTAAATCGACAATGTCGATCCTTATGAAATAACAGAGAGCCTTCAAAATGTGACGCAAAACTGTCAAAATCCAGTCTTCCGAATATTCTTACTCTATACCCCAACCTCTATCGATTGTTCAATTAAAAATGGTGTTGGTAAAATTCAGCAGAATCTACTTTTTTGCTCGTCGAAGCATTCCAGGGCCAATAAGCGAAAAATACCGTTAATACTCATTTTAACTGCGTTTTATTGGTATTTGCCAGGATATTGCACTGGTATTTAAACATGACTCGTTTACATTTGTTCACAATCGGAGTACTAGGAGTATATGTATAGTCAGGAATGTTTGTATTGGGGCTATGTGTATTTTTTGTGCATAGAATTTCAATATTCGACTGCTCGTCTGGTCAAAGCTTTGGAAAAATGGGTGCTCGTTTATTGAGGGGCCAACTTGAGTTTTTTTGGACTCTTTTGGGTGCTAGCTGTGAGTAGAGATCTGATGTTTCGGAACAAAGGGGTTATTTTGTGTGATGTGTTGGAAAAAGAAGGCATGAAAATTTTTCTATTCATACAATTTAGTGATTTGACATGACAAACCACAACACAAACCACTACAGATAGACAATTTTTTTTTTTTGAAGATAATTTTCTTTAGGTAGTATACAAGTGTTAAGAATAGAATTTTGGAAATTCGAACCCGCACCCTAATTGCGTAACACACAATCAATCTCAATCCGAATCATTTTGAAGGATATTGCTAATCCATTGCTTCATATTAAAAAAATGTGTCATGTGTCTGCTCAACAACGTAAATAACGCAATGAATGTTGTTGAACAAAAAAAAAAACTGTCGTAGAATTTTTAAACAATCAACGAAAGTTCTCTACCAAACTACAGTCAGAAGTCAGTTAATACTTACTGAACCTATACAATCTTGCCGTTTGCGACGCGTTCCTGCAGTTATAGTAACTTGTAATGACCCAATTAAAGCAGTGGCAGTGTCTGCGGTTGTGGGTTCGATTCCCGTTTCGAGACAGACATTTCTATACATGTACCTAATGTAAACTTCGGTTTGTAGTTCGATGCGATTGTGCAGAGAAAACTGGGAATGCTTTGAGGGTGGTATTTTGACTCCTCGGTATGTTTAGTTTAGGTTGTGTGCGTTGATTTGGCATGACGGAATTATTGCTGAGGGGCTTGTGGCTAAGTAATAACAGCCGCACGGGTCGACCGATCGATAAGCTACGCTTGCCACGGTCAGTCCGCGGATGGGTTACTTTTACATACCGAAACGCCTCCGTGCCTCGGAAAGCGCGTTAAGCTGTTGGTCCTGGCTGTCATTCTTGGATCTTTGAGAGTCGTTACGGGTCTTCAGAAGCCCAAAAGTGGGACAACCAGTCTTACCAAGGGGTATCGTGTTATCCAGTGACTGGGGTTTGGAGAACCACCAGAAGGCCAATTCCCGTAATAAAACACGTTTAAAATCTAGTCGCAATCTCATCTCAGCGACAATCAATGTCAAAAACTTGTCAAAGTGTAGGTAAATTAGAGGTATTTTTGACAGATTGAAACTGAGATACCACTGTAAACGTTTTTAAAATTACGAGAATCGCCCCTCTGATCTAAAGAAAACCCTTTTTTTGTAATAACCCTATCAGTTTTCATTTTTGGTTTTTGTCTCAGAACGCCTGTTGCCATTAACATTTTTTTACTTCATCATCCTGAACAATTTCATTTGATTTTTTTCTCTTGTCGATGTCGCAATATTTTTCATTGACATTTTTAATCTCCCCAATCCTACAAATAAAGTAATCAGTACCTACCCTCTTCTCAAATTAAATCCCAAACGACTTGCAAACGCGAAATCAGAGAATCCGCGGACACCGTTAATAATCGATCGTGAAAACAAAAGGATAGGAACGGCGCACGATCAATTTGATGCAGGCAATCAGCGGCCGAATTCCCAGCAGATTTATCACAACGGGTTTTTGTACCGCACAAAGGTAAAGGGATGTTTTTGTAGTGCACTTGTGCATGAAAACGTGTCGGGTTTAGGTGCACAATATTTTTTTATGAAAAATGCTAGAATTTTTAGGCCTGCTCTTCGGTAGAATTATTTTTTAGGTATAAAAACAGAACTGCGAGTTAATCTCCATAAATAACTGATGGTCAACGAATAGATCAGATAACTTACCCGTGGGGTGGTGATCGTCTTACAAATTGAGTGATTTGATTTTGTTGTTTAACGTTTACTAGCTGGGCAAAGGCCTCCCCCAAATCCACCCAGGAACTCTTTTCCTCGCGGTACGCGTCCAGATTTTTCAATTATAAATAATTTAATAATATTAATCAAACAATAATTTGTTGGAAAAAGGGGTGAAACCTTCTATTCTGTCTTTAGCGAGTGATTTGGGTTTTTTATACTTTCACTAGCTGCGCCCCGCGGTTTCACCCGCATAAGTTTCGATCCCGTGGGAATATCGGGATAAAAAGTATCCTATATGTTAATCCTGGTTATAAACCATCTGTGTGCCAAAATTCATCCAAATCCGTTCAGTAGTTTTTGCGTGAAAGAGTAACAAACATCCATACATCCATACAAACTTTCACGTTTATAATATTAGTAGGATTAGACTCGCAAAAAACCAAAAAGCCTGTTTGCACGTTTTTTGTCCCTTTTTACTGTTTGAAATATTCCTGAATCCTGGAAAGAATTTTCGTGGCATATGATACTAGATAATAAAAGTTGACAAATACCTTATTTGCCTTAAACACACAAACAATTCTTCTATTTACAAACGCTATACTTCCCCCCTTCCACCACATTACTCAAAACAAATCTTAACTACGCTTCACCCCATACATTCCACTAGTTCCAGCAGAGTTCAAACATTTAAACATTTATTCCACATGCAGATTCCATTAGCTGCACGTTAAAACTTGGGGCCAATGGCTCCAGGGTCCAAGTCTTGGTAAACAGCGTGCAGCGTCTTTAGTTTGTCGACTGTCTGTGTTTAGTTTTGTACTGAGACTGTGTACAAAGACAGATGGATAGTTTCGTAAATATTTTAATATCGATGGTCTAGAAGGCAGATGTGATACGAGTAAGTGCGGTTTTTTGTAATGTTTCAGAAGAGAAATGAAATTGTTAGTTTAACACGTTATTACATAAAAACGTGCAGCCAAATTAATTTATTAATTTGTACATAATAATATAAGATCAGTATTTCGATTTTGACCAGACTAGGTGATTTCCTGTACTTTAGGGCTCAGGAAGTGCTAGTGACCGTGATAGCGTGTTTATTATTTAACCATTATTTATAGTACTTAAGTTAGGTTATTTTAGTTTTTGTGTACTAATTAATTGAAAATATAAAAAAAAAAATCAAAATCAAAAGTCATTTATTCAAATTAGGCTGAGATTCAGCACTTTTCGAACGTCAAAATTACAAAAGACAGTCCCCCAAAAAACGCCCGCCTTTCACCACTTTCTAGTGCTATCGCTGGGAAGAAGAAGTGACGCAACAAACTCCCCAGCAGAGCAGCACAGCTGTCTGTTCAGTTAGAAAATACTTGATTGTATACTATGTAAGTAATTAACATTACAAAACATAGAACATTACAATAATAATAAATATATAATAATAATATAATAAATATTATACTCTATTATTAAGTATTCTGCAGAAAGTTAAAAACCGTCGCGTCGTAAGAACTAACAATCGGAGTTTAAGTTCTTACCATCGGGGCGTAAGTACTTACAATATAATTTACTAGTTGCTGTTACCATAATACCCACAAACGATGATACGACAGTAAATGAAAACACTGGCAAGTGATGTGTGAAGGAGTTTTTTTCAAAACACCAATAAATACCTAAGCAACACTGCAATTGAAAAAAATTTTTTTTTCATACGATCTAAATTTAGTATTAATGGGTTTTCCCAATCAGCGAGTAGCTATTGGCTCTAATTGGATTTTATGTATTTGATTGAGTTTTTGTTTGGAGAATGGGGACGCCATTAGTTAAAAATATGAAGTTTAATTTGTTAATTTCGAAAAGATCAACCCAAATGCCAAAACTGACATGCTGCAACTATATCCAAAAACAAACACACCAGCCTTTCTTTCTGCTTACCCCTACATTACCAACTAATTCGTACCACGACAACACAATAAATCTTATTGTTACTTGAACTCAGATTGAACAGCACAACTTGCACAAAACGCTCCCAGACGATATATGCGTTAAAGTTTAGATTTTCTAACATCCTCCCCCCTTCCCCCCTGGCTGTACCAAGTTAGGATTAAAGGCTGGACTAGGATTTAGGCAGACAATGTGGATGAATGGACTCGAAAGTACTTATTATAGGATGTCTGGGAAAGTTTATGATAGTGTTCTACATGTGAATATGAATGAGTTGTCTGGTAAAGAGCGCGCTAAGCTAGACGTGGTTAGGACCAGTGTAAAATTCGGTTTCAAGAATATATATCTCTAAAAGATTTTTCAATATTCACTTACAAGAGAAACGATATAAAAAAATCTTATAGTTAATAAAGGTACAACACCGGGAAAAATGACTATTTAAATTAGTTATATCCAATATCACTTACAAATTATAAGGATTATAAAACTGTTTCTGCCAAAAAATTTTTAGTCTAACTTTAAACGTATTTATAGATTTTGACATTTTGATATCATTTGGCAACCTATTATGTAATTTGGCTCCCTTAAATCTTATATTATATTTGCCATAATTTGTTCTTAATAAAACACTTTTAAAGAACGTCTGTCAGCCTTATTGACTGCAATGTTATTATTTGCTCCTACATCCCTTCTTTTTAAAATTTACTGCTATACTAATAATCACAAATCTGAGGGGGGACGTTCATAGAACGATCTCAGTCTCAATCTGTCAAAAACACTTCTAAGTTCCTTACATTTTTGACAAGTTTTTGACTTTGATTGTCGCTAAGATGAGATTGCAACTAGATTTTGAACGTTTCCAATTAATTTTGTTGCCATCTGCGATGACGCAATGATTGGGAGGAAACAGTGGTGGCCTAGTGGTAACGGCCCGGATTTACGAGTTGCAGTTCGTGGGTTCAAACCCAGGCAGGCAACCCAGCTCTTTACTTTGTGTTAATAATTTCATCACCATTGCTCTCAAAACGGTGAAGGAAAACATCGTAATGAAACAAGCCAACCAAAGAGAGAGCCCTAGAACCAAACAATTCGAAGACATTTGACATCTACCAATCCGCGCTGAGCCCCAGTGGTGGATTACGGCCCACTCCCTCTCACAGAGTGGAGGCCTGTGTCCCAACAGTAGGAACGTTACAGACTGATTATGCTTATGCTAATGATTGAGTCACTTTACACATAGGTAATTATTAAGCATTTAAAATATCCCAATGCAGCTCGATTCCCAAATAGCATCTAAATCGAAACAACTAAGGAATGCAATTCAATAGCGACATTGTTACATACTAATTAAAGTGCCGATCTCCGTCTGCAGTGCTCAGAGTAACATGGTTTACGAAACGACACAAAGGGACGAACTAGACACGCGTTTTATTAACAGGACTTAGCTGAACGGAATGCTGGAGTTAGGGCTGATCTGAGATACAATGTATTTAATGGTAGTTAGAATAATTGATTTGTATTTTGTAAATCTATCTTACAACAAAGTGTATCCTATCAGTGAGAGGGAGTGGGCCGTAATCCACCACGTGCCAGTTGGTAGATGTCACATGTTGCAGCTTGAAGTGACCTGTGAGCTACCTGATTCTTGGGATTCACAATATTGCAGACAGCTCTCTTCAAGCTCCCTTCACCAAGTTTTCTCGATCAGATTTTACAGAATAGACTGACAGATAGGAAATGAAGTATGACTGCGTTTATTTTTGCTGTCACCATTATGTGTAAGCGCAGAAGATTATAGGAAGTCCAAGTCTAACCGTGGACATCTTTAATCTGATGAATGATGATGACGAATGAAATTCACTTAAAATCCGTATAATCTTATTACACAACATCCTGTCATTACCCTCTGCAACAAACAACCAAGACAAATCGTCAAGGAAACATACAAATGAATCAATCCCTCTACTAATTAGCCAGAGAGTCGGCGCGCGCGCAGCTCAAAAGCAGCCGCGCGCGCCGGAATGCGCGTGACCAATGCAATTAGTGGGTCCTTCAGCCGGATGCCTTGCTTGCATTACGTTAGGTATTTGACTCTAAATTTTCTGCTTTCTACCCTTCGATTTTGAATCCTATTTGATAGGAAAACAAGGTTGAATTTAGATTGGTAATTGATTTTGAGCTCCTTTGACACAAAAAGTCTTAATCGCCAAATTGGTGGAAGGCATTTTGAGTTTAATCATTTAGAAGTTAAGGTTCGAATTTCAATGGGGGGTTGAGATTGCAGTTTCTTTGGCTGATCTCCAGGATGCCATTCCTCACATTTGCAGTCTTATATTTTGATTGCAAAGTTGTGACACCTTTAGACATTTATCATTGTTTTGATGTTATAATACCTTTCGGCCACTACGGCGAGGATTTATTTTATTATAAGCGTAAAGTACGTGGTTTATTTCTGGGTCGGTAGTTGAATTACAGGAAATATTCTAAGCATTTTAAAAGGAAATTACATACATATTTAAATTTTGAACAATAAAATGAAGTAAAGTTAATCGGCAAGCAAGAATATATGATGCACTAAGTTATGATGGAAGCTTCGATGCTTTTCGTGCTCTGCAAATTTTTAAACAAAGAAAAAGAGGAGAGTCCTCAACGGAACACGTATATATTATTTTAATTTATTTTACTTGGCAGTTTCATGATTCTCGGTTACTTTGTCCGGGAAACAAGATAATCCTTGAAAAGTTGGTGGTGATGAGCAAGGTAGATGGGAAAAGACCTCTCGGCCGGTCACCTAACCGCTGGTCAGACCAAGTAACAACCCTCACTGGAGTCTCTGTTACGGCCGCCCTGAGAGAAGCAGAGAACCGAACGAATTTGAAGAACATCGTACACAAAGCCATGGAGACCTTTCAGGGACACGACCTTCAGTAATGAAGTATGCGACCAAGATGAAGGTTTGGTAGAGCTTTACTATCTCATCTAGTCTTTTGCTTCCTGTTAACCAATCTGTGCAAAAATTACTCTTAAAATCAACAATTTCAAGACAGCAGAACTTTTATTTTCATATTCCCAATTTATTAATTCCTTAATTATAATTAACAACTTCTACCTATATTAATGACGCCCTATCCATATCTGTATGTAAGATCGAGTTTGGCAATAATCGTAACATGTCCTTGCTAATCAAACTTAAGGGATTCAATTAAATAGGACGCCGTCAGATGACCCGACACCCTTGTTTAAGACAAGATCTTTATGTGTCTCCTTCCCTTCTGGTTTGTTCGCACTGGGCCTGAGAAACGGTGCATTTTCTCGGTTTATAACAACATTGACTTTGAATTCGACGTTATGAAAATAAACATCCAATAGTTCAATTTTGATTTCAAAGTTGAGAAAATATCTTATGCCACGTCTAGTGACTATTTTATCTCAAAAAAGTTCCGAGCAATTTTTCAGTCAAACGATTATTCGGGTAAACGTTCTTCGGACAAATGTGAACTTCGGGCAATCATGACGCACTGAGTAATTCTAGCCTGTAAAAACTGGATGAACCTAATAGCTGAATTTCACCCAAACACATAGTTACTGAGCTACATAATATGTTTTGAAGTAAGCACTGTAGACCACACTTTTAATTCCTGTGATTGTGACGTGCCATAGTTTTTATATCCATGTGGAGTGATCATATGGGTAATTCTCGGATCTCAGTCTCAATCTATCAAAAATACCTATAATTTCCCTACATTTGTGACAAGTTTTTGACATTGATTGTCGCAGAGATGATATTGCGACTAGATTTTGAACGTTTATAATTACAGGAATTGCTTTCAATTTACAGAACTTTCAATTTTTCTTTCTCGCGATTGCTACTGACCGTGTAACAGCGGCGCTATTCCAACCCAGTGCGTCCCAATTCCTTGTCAATTGCGATCTTAAGCACGTCCTCTAGTCTTGTAATTGTTTCTTATTCGAGCAACACATCAAGCGGCGCGGGGGCGGCCATTTGTAACAAACAATTATGTATAGACGAACATAATTCTGTTATGGATCTATTGGGAATAATTGAATATTTATAGGATTTGGGCAATATTTGTGAGGTTGTAGAGATGCTGTAGAGATATTTCGAGGATTAGCTATAAATGCTTTTGCATAATTTTGAAATTAAGGCAGTTCCAGGTCAAAAATAAAGCAAATATATTTCAATAAGGGTTTTTAAAAGTGACCAGCTATTCTTTTCACGCCGGCTAAAATTGAAGAAAAAATTTCGTACACACAAAAATGCCAGAAACTTACAGAAATAATTGACACTTGTTACTTCTTCAGAATAATTCACATTTAGTTTTTTTTTAATGATTTTAAAGCAGATTTAGAAGTAAGCATGATTTTCTATATCATCATCAACATCATCATCACCTAGCTAGCATTTTGCCAGCTATGTTAGGATTGCCTTTCAGTCCAACCGAATGCAACTGACTACCAGTTACATAGAGACTTACGACTACCTGTCTGACCTCCACAACCCAGTTACTGGGAAACACTACTCCGAAGTGCAAAGTGCGAATGTTCGGATCGGACCGACACATGGCCGAACCGAATATTATTGAAAAATGCGAAAATAGTTCGGATCGGCTCAATTGGGTCGGGACCATAGTCAATATTTGAAAGAGTGTAGGAGTGTAGGATCGGAGCCAACCGAACCAAATAGTAACTTCGTAGCAGGAAACGGCCGAAAATTTGACCGATACTACTTCGGAGTAGACCCCCTGGTTACTGGGGTACTTGATAATCTTCCTAACATACATACTAATACTTAATTTTATAAATGCGAGTCTAGAAACTGTCGGTCTACACAATAAAGTTCAGTTTACGCTACAACTTTTTTATAACTTTTTCAATTGTGCTAGTCACTCTGAAATCAACTTCATTAGGTACCATTAAAATAAAGTTGATATTTGTTTAACTCGAAACAACGTCAATTTGACACATAAATAAAATTTGAATATAAATCAATTCGATTTCCACACGTGAATAAAGCCTTTCCTGTCTAATAAATTCACTTTATTCTTAGTTTCCACGCCACGCTAGATTAGATTCGATGCACTCCAGGCTTTTAGCTAAATCATTTAGCGTACGGCGCAGCACTAGTATCGATAGTTTTTATTTATTTTTGCGTTTACGTTGATAGAAAATTCGTTTAGGTCGCTTTTTCTGCTTTTAGTAACAATGTGATTATATTGAAATAGCATTTTATCGTACGAGGAAAGTTGAAAAAAAAGGAATATTCGTGAAGTTTTTTCGAAACAAAGTAAATGGTTGCAGACAGGAAACCGGCGATTTTAGCGTTAAAATTTTTACTCTGGTTTCACGTAGGTATAAACTAACTATAATGTAATTCTAATCGGATGCAGCTGAATACCAGTATTTTACATGAAGCGAGTGAGATAATACGATACCCATACGATATCTGGTAATACGATACCCCTAGGTGGTTGTCAGACTTTCGGGCCTCTGACGACCCGTAACGACTGTCAGACCCACGAATGACAGCCGGGACCAACGGCTTCCGAGGCACGGAAAGCACGTTAAGCCTTAAAAATAAACATCGCGCTTTAAAAGACACGGAGGGGTCTCGGTATGTAACGATGGTCACCCATCCACAGACCAACCGTGGCAAGCGTAGCTTAACCTGATCTATCGACCTGTGCGGCCGTTATTATTTATCCACGGGCCCCTCGTAGCTTATACGGGATATCCTTCCCAATTCTTTTCTCCCTACTAATTATAGGCAGATGTCATTCTGTTAACCTATAAAACCGCCATCCATCCGAATTACTATTTCCGGCTAACATCAAAGACCGTAAGTGCTTCTTAAAGAAAAATCAATAAATACTAGTTATATTACGCGGCATTGCTTGCACCTGTTACTGGCGGTTTCTGAGAAGTTCATCTTGAAAAAACCCACGATGAAGAGTTAATGTGTTACTGTGGTTGGGTGACAGATGTGCGCTATTTTCCTTTTGAAGAAGGAGGGAAGGGAATTGTGTTCATTAGTAGGTTTGAAGACTTTCTTAAGTCTTTGGACGATGTTTAATCGTTTTGTGTATGCTATGGTATATGGTTTTAAATATTATTTACTATCTGCGCCCCGCGGTTTCACCCGCATAAGTTTCGATTCTGTGGGAATATCAGGAAATAAAGTATTTATGTATATTTATTTATTTAAACGTTTCGCACAAAAAAGGTACAAAGGCGGACTTAATGCCTTAGGCATTCTCTACCAGTCAACCAAGGTTGGTGAAGAGATTAGATGGCAGGTGCTTTGGTTGAGAGGGGCAATGATAAAAAACTTAAAACTATGCGCTATGCTTAAGCTTAAGCTTGCTTATGTTTAAGTATTCCATATATTAATCCTGGTTATAAACCACCTGTGTGCCAAATTTCATCCAAATCCGTTCAGTAGTTTTTGCGTGAAAGAGTAACAAACATCCATGCATCCATACAAACTTTCACGTTTATAATATTAGTAGGATTTATTAAAAAAAAAGAGAATATGGAAATAGACGGGAGGTATATATACAGGGTGTCCCTGGAAGTATGGATCAAATCGAACAGGAGTGTAGGCAAGGTCATTCCCAAACTTTTATACCCTGAGAATTTTGGTACAATTTTTTACGGTTAAAAAGTTAAAAATCGCTCGAAAATTGAGTAAAACTTTTGCCAGACCGAAGACTTTGCAGTAACTGTTTTTTATTATTGAACACATGTTTTGTTAGCGGCGTATAAGTATTACCAAAAAAAGGCCCACTCTTCTACAACGTTCTGAAAAAATAATAATAATAATAGCCCTGATAGTTTTTTTTATGATATTTTCATTGAGCACTATGCGAAGTGATTGAAAAAAACAAAAATTGGTCATAACTTTGGAACCGTAAAAAATTGTACCAACATTCTCAGGGTTAAAAAGTTTGGAAATGACCTTGCCCACGCCCCTATTCGATTTGATCCATACTTCCAGGGACACCCTGTATAGAGTTTTATTTTTCAAATATAATGGCATAAATACTTAAATAGGTGCGCTCGTTATTATCACTCGAATCCATACATTCTTTATCACCAAGGCTATGCACAGACTCAATTTTATTGACTGTATATAAACTGTCGATGACAATAGTGATGTAGACTCCAATAACAACAAAATTATTTTGTTTTGTTGTTTTGACTGTCGTGTGTTAATATCTTCATAATATAATGTTTGTTTTGGCATCTCTTCTCAGGGATCAGTCAGCTAGGAAATGCCGGCGCATTTATTTTAAAATAATACTAATAACCAAAACAATTACCTACCCGATAAAGTGTTTTAGAGGTTTCGTCACAAAAAAATAATATCAATTCCCTATCGCTTTATGAGGACAATGACGGCAGACTCCTGGAACGAACTATACAGATATCCATGCAACTGTACATATCTACAAACAAAGAGACAAATCGCTCATGCTCAGACCACCATAAAACTACCACATGTAATCTAGATGCAGCAATATTCGGACCCTCAATACAAATGACTGGTCAAGCCCCATAAGTGATGGTGGTCGTTTATCATGGATATTATTGCACCTATGTGTATAGACAGACGAATACCCTATGCGTAGATGTAGCATTTATATGAGGTAGGTGAAAAATTGCTCGATTAGGAGGGGCAAAGGTTGATTGCTTTTGTTTTTGTGGTAATGATGATTGGGTAATGTAAAAAATGTTGCAGACTTTGGAAATGCTTTTAACAACGTGTTTTTTTTATATCCCATAACTCTACGGGGTCATTGTACTCATCATTATGAACAACTTTTACTATGGGACCAAACCTGAAAGCGCGAAAATAAAATCTGCTGTTCCCTACATCTATGTTCGTATAACTCGTCAAAATGTAGGGAACACCAGATTTTGGTTTCATGAGTAACCACCAGTCTTTAATGTGATCTGTTTGCCGATGAATGGAGTAGAATTATGCGTGTATGTCTGATGTTTGTGAAAAGAAGTATGCTAGGGTGTCCTCTATTATTTATGTTAGTATTTGAAATATTTTTGTATACCATACCTGTTTCAATCTCTATGTTAATTAATGTAATTAGTGTTACCGATTTAATCCTACTTCCTAATTATTATCCTACTAATATTATAAACTTAAAAGTTTGTATGGAGGGATGGATGGATGTTTGTTACTCTTTCACGCAAAAATTACTCAATGAATTTAGATGAAATTGGGCATACAGATTGTTTATAACCAGGATTAACATATAGGATACTTTTTATCCCGATATTCCAACGGGATCGAGACTTATGCGGGTGAAACATAAATTGGAACTCGCAACTAGAATCAATTCTATTTTCTTGCAAATATTAACATTCAAGTGCTTTTTGATGGTCCAAATGAAATAAGTGAGTTGACTTTCACTATATTTTCATGAGCACTAATTCTTTAGGTAGCTGAATAGTTAAGAAAATGCTGCTTAACATTTTAGAAAACTCATTTGCAACATTACTTTTTAACACTTGTCACCTATTTCTCTTAAACATATACAAACTTAACCTAACATTTAGTAATTTATGCTCCGCCATTTCTCAGCCAAGAGACTCTAAAAGATTTGTTCCTGTAAATTCGCCACTTAGCACCAGAAACCAGGACTTATATTTATTCAAACAAGCTTTATACTCAAAGGAGATATGTTAATTCTTAGTGTTTACGATTCTCTAGAGAGACGACCAGCTGCTGCGGTGTATTCTTAATGTTGCCAGATTATACATATATATCCTCGGTTTAATGTTTTCTTGCTGAGTTAAATTTTGGTTTAGTACGTGTCTTCCCTCTTATTTCGGTCTATTTATTCGATTAAGGGCTGATTTTTCAATCATCTGATTTTATTCGAGTAATAAAATTGACGTCAGACAGATTTTGTATGGAAGAAATGCTAAAAATTTGAAATGATTCTTCAGATAAAATTAGCTAACTTACCCTACGCCACGCTAATATAACTGTAAGCAAATAAGTTATGAAAAGCTTTTAAAATACAAAAATCTCCGCCAAAAAGGGAATTTATATTTTAATTAATAACATTTCCTTGCTCCTTACATTTCAAAGGAACTTTTCCATTCAATAAAACTTGCAAATACCTTCGAATCTGAACAAATTAATTGCATCTGTCAGAACCTTAAGTCCTAAGCAATAAGGTTGTATATAAGTTATTTGTGTGAAGTATGTTTGTGCAGAAAGGGCAGTAAGAAATTATTAGACGTGTCCCGTCGTTAGAAATCAAAACATTAGAAACTTTGGTAAGAAGGGTACATGGCAGGGTACTGTGAAAGAGAACTCGGTAGGTGGCATTTTTCTGTTTACATTTGACGTTGAAAATTTCTTTTTTTAGGGTTCCGTACCTCGACAGGAAAAAACGGTACCCTTATAGGATCACTTTGTTGTCCGTCCGTCCGTCCGTCTATCTGTCAAGACCCTTTTTCACAGGAACGCGTGGAGGTATCAAACTGGAATTTATATCAAATACTCAAGTCTACTGACTCTTGGAGATGTGAAAAAATCAAACTTCTAAGCTAACGCAATCAAAAGATACAGCCGTTTATGCCGCAAATTTCCGACACTAGCAAGGGAATCAAAACCTACGGGGTACTTCCCGTGAACTCAGAATCTTGAAATAAAGGAAAAATTGCGAAAACCGTAAATTTTTAGTTACATCATATAATAAAAATATTTTTAATAATTTTAAATTGTACGGAACCCTCGGTGCGCGAGTCCGACTCGTACTTGGCCGGTTTTTTTTAAAGCATAATTTTGACAAATACCAAGCTAAACTTGACTAAACATAACGTTCTCGATTTTTCGGAAAATAGGGAAACTGCACCCGTGTTGCAGCCTAATAAAACTTTCCAATTTGTATTCCTGTTTATATATTTATTTTCAAAATGTCTGTGAGGTTGGTAATCCTGCTCAGTCTTTTCTCTGGAAACTCCTGAAAACACAGAGCACACACTACACTTACCTTTACCTTTTTCGTTGAAAACCAGCGTCAGGCACTAGTTGTCTGGCATTTTTGCTGAACTGAGCCTTTTTGGTGCAGCCGTGAGGCACACTTTCCTGCTAATTTCTTACATAATATATGTTTTATACTTTCTACTTGTTTTCTTTGTTAGTTGCTATCTGATGTATGTATCTGATGTATTGTGTGTCTTTTGGTTTATAAATGTATTTTCCTTTTCTTTCTTTCTTTATTTTAACTTTTGCACAGAAACTCCTTTGCCATTATAAGAATTTTCTTTCTTTGCCACATACCCAATGCTGAAATTCCTTCCCATCTTCAAAACACGGAAGTATCTCGCCGTGTATAATTACGAGGTAAATGAGCGTGACCGAGAAGGGGCAGGCTTAACCCTTCACAGTTCTCTCGCATTTATTGTTTTAAATCAACTTGTAAACAGATACAAGTTATAATTGCAAGGGTTGATTTTGAATTTAATGATAATAATCAAAAATATTCTGCGGTGAATCGAGATGGGTTGAATTAATACTCGAATGGTTAATTGTATTTTGGTTAATTTTACGGTGTAATAGGGCCTAGAGACTTTTAATAACAGCCAAGTTTGGTTGAAACAGTAATAATAATACGAGTAATAAAGAAATGTATTGACTTACAAAAAGTTGATACATACTATGTGCAATAAAGGAATACAAAAAAAAATAAGAAAAAAAACAAAACATTACATTAGAAGCAAACGAAATGTAAGATGCACACATACTCTTAGGTATACAAAATCTTTGTGTGTGTGTGTGTGTGTGAATGAAGTGTGTGTGCATGTGTGATTGTTTTATGAGTACTGATATTGTAACAGTAATGAGGTTTCATACCTAAAGGTTGCTAAAATAACCCTCTATATTCATCATCATGATCATCATTGCCTTTTATGCCATGCTTTCCTACTCCCTAATTGCGTAACACACTATCAATCACAATCTGAATAATTTTTATCGTAATTCATTGCTTCATATGTTCGAGAAATTTGTCTGCTCAACAATGTACTCGTAAATAACGCAATGAATATTACTGTGGACTGTTTGTGTGGTGTGCAACTACCCCCTTAGTCTGAACCCTCTATTAAGACCTGCTTGAAAAACGTAAGGATTTATATTTACATTGTCTTCTTTAATTTTTTTTTAACTCGACCAGTATTTTTGCCAATAACAATAATAATATAAACTGTAATAATATAGACTGTAAAATAAGCCGGAAACACATTCTATAACCTAACCAGATCGTTGACTAACGTTGTAAATTCAATATATTCACGCTAGGGAGACAGGTTAAATAATAACTCCTTTGCATTTCTAGAGCACAATGCACGTACTGCACACGTCCCGATTCGGACATAGCTTGTCGTCCGGGGCAAACATAATACGTTGTCTTTAGAATGTCTACGTTCCGTCCTCGTCTCGTCCCTCCTTTACATATGCACATATGAAGCGTAGTAGGAATTGTTTGTACAAAATATTATGCAGGGAACAAACTGTGAGCAAACCCCTGCGACAGTCCGATGTCTGAGTCTTGTGTTTCTTGTATAAATGGTTGAGACGACAACACATCATAATATTTAGGAGTTAACGTAACTTGGTCTTGCGAAATTGTGCTTTGCATTCATGTTTGACTTTCACCTTAAGGATGCTTGTGGACGTCCTTTATTACAGTTTTTACACATTAATGTACCTATGTGTTGAACACCGTCGCCAAAACCTATATCGGACCATTTTGAAAACCAAATCCCGTGCACATGATGACCACAGCTGCGTCCGTAAGTAAAACAAAAGAGGAGCCTTTTTAGGTCGACTATAATATGCGCTGCAAGCAGAAATAGTGCTTACGGTGGTCAGATATAGATTTTGGCGATAGTACATACTCGTACATACTTTCATAGTAACCCTTCACACCTGTAATCTCCGAAGAGTTAGGCAGGAGGTGTACATAAAGCACACCCACATTCCCATGTAAATAGATGTCGAGCCTATTGTCATTTACTGGGCACAAATCCAAGCTATGGGTTGCTTCCAAGAAATTCCTGATGGAAAAACCCAAAAACACTTTTCCCCGAACTGGGAATCGACCCCAGGACCACATACCCAGGAGCACCACCTTAAGTCCGGTGAAAAAATCAGTCCGTTATCCGGTGAAAAACGAATACATACCAGTAGGCTTAATTGTAGGTATAACACATATTTTTCTGACCATTTCAGACCTTTTTTTTTTCCTCATGGACTTCCTCCACAAAATACAAAACAACAGAACACTCAGCAAAAATGCAAATCACACGCAAAAACCCGCTAAATACGTAAACAGTGACATCCCATGGCGTCCCATAAAATAAAATGGCAGCCATAAGAGTTGCTCCATAAACAAGGATAGACTTACGCCAACATTCCCAGATTTGGACAATTAATTTCACAAATTAATGAAGGGTGGGTCAGTTCATTTTGGGTAATTTTACTTGCTAATACACAACATTTCGGCACATATGTTTGCAAGGCAAAATTGTGAGGTCCCGCCATTTAACGGTTTGTTTCTGGTAACATGACAGCTGGCTTGAAATAATTTTATGGAGGATATTTTTCTGGATATTAAAATGGGTGGTAAAAATCTTAGGACGTAATATTTATGGTTATGAGGTTTATTTAATTTTATGGTCGCAACATGCAGAGAAGATAATTACTACCGGGGTATTAAAATGTTATATGCTTATTTTAAAGCTAGTAACACTGCAGCACTTGTGCTGTTGTGCTGTCATGTATGTATGTGTGATCATGTGGTTGAGCTTGTGTGCACTTACAATACTGCAATACTTCTTAAGCGAAGTATTGTAAATTTGTAGTTTGCCTGTGGCAAATAAAAATAAAAAAAATCTCACACCTCCTTCCAATGAGGGTGGGCTGAAGACTACCTGCAACGATCCTTACATACTCATTTTGCTTAATCAGCGTTCATACATCTGCCAGTCTAATCTTTTTTTTTAAAAAAAAAAACGTTGCCCCACACTAGGAATTTCTCCTGTGTCGTGGGAATTCCTCACTCCAAATATACACTCTTGCAGTTGAAATCTACGTCATTGAAGCTATCAGGCAAGTAGATATAAGTTACAATCCTAGTTAAGCTGAAAAAAAAAACAATTTACCACTCTTGGAAAATCGAAAACCACAGTAATTAATTTCTGTGCTTTCTGTGTGCCAGTTTCACGCATAGCCCATCTCACCCTAAAATCCTTATCATCATTTTCGATACCCAATCTACACACGATCACATATCACTGCAAAACAAGGTTAAGCAGAGGTTACACGTGTCGTATCTTTTATTCAAGTGAAGCGCTCCCCCGATGGCACCGTGCCTTAATTAAGGGTGTACACACCTGCTTTAATCACAACATTATACATGCATTTGTATGTCGTTGTAATTAGAGATTGGTTCCGGAATCGGGGAGTGGTATTGGAGTTGCTTGGTGACGTCAGGTAGGAAAGATGGTGAACAGACTTCAATCAGAGAGTCAAAGACTGCGAGAAAATTTACCGTTTTTGCAAAAACTACTGGCCTAACAATACTTGCAATATTTTTTTGTGTGTACCATGAACAAAATCACTCATTTTTCACATATAACTTATGATTCGTTCTAATTATTTAGCTTTGTTTATTTATCTCTAACACATGTAATATAATATGTATCTTACTGGGCTGCATCAATTTATGTATTACTAGCTTTTGGCCGTGACTTTGTCCGCGTACAATTTCTTGTTTCCCCGATCCACTCCGTCGCATCGCATCGCCTACCTGGGCTATTACTTCGTTTTCTCTTAGCGTTCCTAGCGTGATGCTAAGCCTATAACTTTCCTGAAGAAATGGGCTCTTAAATACAATTTTTTTTTTCCAAATCCGCCTGGTAGTTCCAGAGATAAGCGCGTTTAAACAAACAAACAAACTCTTCAGCTTTATTATTAGTATCTATAGATATTAGTATAGATATGACACAATGTTTGAGATGAAAAAAAATATTTTTGTATTTTGTTTTCAGTTATCTCATAACACCTTTACTTTAAAACCTTATTTATAACGAACATCTGCATTTACTTTGTCCCGAAATAACAATATTTTCTCCAAAAAATATGGCCAAATACCAAGACGTTACACTGCAATTTGGCAGCCTAAAATGTCGCCGTAAGCAATTCTAAAGTCTTAAAGACATAAAATTTGCACCCACATACAGCATTTTCAATATAAAAGTATAATTTTACCTGCATATGTCAGAACCAAATTATGTTATTATATTTAATATGCGTTTTTAGGGTTCAGTACCCAAAGGGTGCCGCGTATCGGCCAGCGTAGTGTGGGACGCTCCCCAGCTAGATGGACTGCCGACCTCAAAAAGGTGGCTGAGACAGACTGGATGCGGAAGGCGTAGGACAGGGTGTTGTGGCGCAGCATGGAAGGGTGTTGTGTCGCATCATGGAAGAGTCATATGCCCAGCAGTGGACTGCGATAGGCTGAGTTGATTGATTGACCTTAAGGGTGCTAACGGGACTAATTACATACTAACGCTCCGCTGTCCATCCGTCTGTCACAGGGCTGCATCTTTTGAACCGTAATAGGTAGACACTTGAAATTTTCACAGAGTATTTACATGCTCTAGTCAAAGTATAATAGTTAAGTGTAGTAGTTATGTCATAGGTCATAGTAGTAATACTATGGACTCTATTACAACAAACGATAAAAATAAAATAAAGTTAAAAATAAAAGGGGGCAGGTATATTAAAGGGGGGCTCCATACGTGAAACGTGTTTTTTACTAAAATATTTAATAAAATATGTAGTGTTTTAAATTTTGTATGGTAGTACGAAACCCTTCGTGTGAGAGTCCGACACGCACTTGGCCACTTTTTTACGCTATATTGTCGTAAATTGCGCATCTGAGGTCCGGTCAGTGACCGCTTGAGTAGGTAGGGTGACGTTGCGAGGACACTAAGATGGCGCATCTAGTCTATAGCCTATTGTTTGTGCACGTAGTTGATGAGCGAGCACGTTTGCGAGTTTATTGGGAATTAAATGTTTATTTTATGACGTGACTATATTAGTTAAAGCGTGTTCTTTACAAAATTAGTTAGTCAATTGTTTAAGTTTGCAATAGCTATTTACAGGAGATACTTACTGAATACAACTACAGTTTTCTTTTTGGCATTGTTGTTATGTAAAGTTGCTTAGTATGCATCTTCCTCAAGAAGCTCTCTCCTATTAAGTTTAATTCGAATTTCCTACAGGTCTATTCAAACATATCAGGAGCGTGTCCGGGACCTGACAGGGCCGTGGCACACATTGGGCCAGGCACTGATGCTCCGTTGCCGGCCCGGACACAGATGCGTATGAATGAGTTCATATAAAATATACGCAAAGATATTTTTTTTAACACCGGACGGAGCACGGTCGGCCCACGGCCCGGGCACGGCCCTCATATTTTCACAATCCTCAACTTGCAGCATTTTAGCGTTCATCCGGACCCATGATCCAAATATTAATTTATATCGCCCACCTCCGCGGTCAGCAGCCGCAGGTGCGAATAATACCTTTACAAATGATCCCAAATGACAAGTGACGCCGGAGGACCCTGCTTGTGTAGATCCCGTAAACTGTTCGAACGAGACGAGTTTACAAATGATTAATTATCATCCACAATGTCCACTTCTGTATTTATGGAAGCCCTAGGGAATAAACAAAAAAGATTAATTTGCGGTTATGATGACGGACTGGACGTAGGTATGCCCAAAAACTCCGGCGTAAATTCATAGAGTTTTACGTACCAAGTGAAATAAAGCATAAATGTTATGCACTTTTGACAAAAACTCCCAATTAATTGAACCTGACTAAGGTTGAATCTCTCTTAGTAGCAAAAAATAGACCTTTTATAAATAGACGTTATACGACGAGCAAGTGGCATTCAACCTTATGGTTTAGGGTAACCTTAGAGGTTAGGTAAAGAAGTTCGACTATACATAACGTCCCTACGTTGATAAAAAATATTGGTATTTTTTTATATTTTATTTTTCTGGATACGTACGGCGAGCGAGCATTGACTATGGTATTCCATTTCTTCATGGATATTTGACGTCGATCTTACAGTTATTATAATGATCCTATTTACGAGAAAGCATAATCACCGAAGAATATGTTTTTAACACAAATAAAATAATCTAAAGGACACGCTTTAAAAATTTACTGCCTAGTTAATCCTAATTAGTAATTACAGAAACCTATAGGCACACTTATGTAAAGTATAGGTATTTAACAAACATTATCGTTTCTCTCATTTAAATCCAAGTGGTTTAACAATTTCATATTTCAGGTCCTAATTACAACATTATTAGAGCAAGAACATTTGTGTTACCGGGAAATGTGCTCGGTTTGTTTTGTGGTAGTCGTGAGAGCGACAAGCGACTCGGAAAGAATAAAAATAGGTGAATAATGTTAAGAAAGAATGAAAGACAAAAAAAATATACTTAAGTCGGACATTCAGAATAAAACTGCGTTTATTTTTGTATGTATGTATGCCTATTTTTGTTTTTTTTTTTCGTAGTAACTTATATTTTTCTTTAAATAATGTTTTTTTTTTGGATCATGGGGTCTGCAATAAAGATTTTTATTTATTTATTTAAAATAATAATTATAATCAGAAATTAGCAAAAAAAAAAAAACTCTCCACCTGCCCAAATCCCTAACATTGTTTGAGGCTGATGCAGCATAATTATTGTCTTTCTCCTTGCATACTACTCAGCCAGCCGTTATTTTCAGTATTTACCTGCGATTATCATCGTCATTTCAGTCCAAAAACATCCACTGCTGGCCATAGGTATCTCCTAAGCGTCGCCACATCCACCCGGGCCTGTGCTTCTTGCATCCAGAGTATTCCTGCGGCCGTTCACAAGGTCCTACCTATGTTGGGAGCACCCAAAGGCCTGTATTACTTTTGTAAAATCATGGCATAGAACCCATAGGATAACGTGTCTGAACTCTGTATCTTACCCGCTTTTACCTCTAACTTAAAGCCCCCATTTTACGCAAAATTAAATCTGCGCGGTTGCTCATGGCAGACATTAAAATTACATACAGACATTCAAATTTGGAATACATTCGTGTTGCGGCACTGCCGGAAGTACCCGCCTGCATTATTTTCATATTTCCAGTGCTGAATGCTTCAGCCATTGTAAAGGGTTTTGCGTGAGCGTTGTGTAAGCGGTAATTTATTATGGGAATTTGGGAATGAAGCACTTCTAGCATGTTGTGATGTTGGGAAATGTATGAAAAGAAAAACAAGTGGGGCTATTTTATAAACACACACATAAATACATACATAACATCACGCCTGTAATCTCCCGAAGGTTAGGCAGACGTGCACCTATGTATAGTACCCCCAGATATCGCTAGTTCTGTTTGAGTCCCATGCAAAATGGAATAAATCATTCGGGGCGAGCCTTTTGCCAGAACCGGGCACAAATACGGTCTCCGGGCTGATAAGCCCGATAAAAAATCTGATAGAAAAACTCAATAACATTTTGCCCGACCTGGGAAACTAAACCAAAACCTCATGGTCAACAGTAGCGCTTGTGATCATTACTCTGGTGTACAAATTGTTTTATGTAAATATACAAATATATATTTTACCAGTCTTACCAAGGGGTATCGTATTACCCAGTAACTGGGTTGTGGAGGTCAGACAGGCAGTCGCTTCATGTAAAATAATATTCAGCTGCATCCGGTTAGACTGGAAGCCGACCCCAACATAGTTGGGAAAAGGCTAGGCAGATGATGATGATACAAATATATATTTTTGTCAATAAATATATATTAAATCATGATTACACCAACGAGGCAGTTTTGTGTCCTCTTGTAAAATACTACGTATTTGTTCCATATCGTGCGGTCATGATTTTAAAAATATTTGATGGAAAAGTGGACGTAATAAATAGTATATCAACTAAATATCTTTTGTTATTTATATCCTTAGTGACCTTATTGGTGATGTTCTTCAGAAAGGTCAGGTGCGTACTCGCAACCGGCGTACGTGTATGACCGTAATATATTTTTATTTTATGTTCCCATAAAATACAAATACAAAGAGTAGTTTATTAAAAATACACAGAAATAACTTAACAAATATACTTCCCACTACATTTTCCACAGATTGCAATTCAGATATTAAATGTATGAACGGAAACGAAGAAAAAGGAGTATCATGGGATAGGAAAAAGGCGTAAGTTATGTATGTATTTATATCCTTTAACAATGGTTCTAATTTTGGTCCTTCGTGCCGAAGCTCACTGACTCGTCTATATAAATTAGATTCCGTGTAAACCAACATTTTCTCTTTTCGACAAATAAATTAAAATGCAAGTGTGCAGCCTATACTTAAAACAGGTACCTATTCCCCGAACGAATATACTTTATAGCCTTATAAATTTAGCTATCAAATGGTTTGGACTCTATAGTTAAGTAATAAGGGTGATATTTGACTGATTAAAATTAAGTAAATTCGAGCAAGTTAGCGGCAAGGGTAATAAAATGGCGCTTAGTTCCCTGTAATTGCTTTAGTACGTGAGTTTTATATTATTAACTGAATTAAAATGTGTCCTTTTTTCATACCTATCGATTCTCACAAGTTTAAATATTTATAGTCCATTATGACAATAATTATGGGTTACGTGAGATTAATGTGAAATCATAGCGCTCATCTTTCTTAGGTCTGATTTTTCAATCGACAGATAATTTTTAATCGTGGAATAAATCGGACGTCTGACAGCTTTTGTACGGAAGAACTGTCAAAAATTTAAAATTATTTTTTCGATAAAATTATCTGTGGTTGGAAAAATCTGCCCCGAATGAGATTTTTGTTTCTTAATATTTTTAGCAAAATTATTTTATTTTATCCTGGTCGGGAAACTTACAGCTAACACAAACTGTATTCTTACATAGTATGCAATAGAAGGTCATTTACCATTTACAAGATTCCACTGATAAAAAACGGTAAAAAAAAAACAATTAAAATAATAATAGTGCTTTAATAGTTATTAAAATAGTTGAGGTTTAATTTTGTGACCATAGAAATCTGTCGACCAATTGCTTAATTATAGCATAAGCATTAACAAATATTTTTATAATCAAATCAAAAGCCCTAACACGTTAAGTTTTGAAAACCAAATCCTGCATAATGTCGTAACACACTATCAATCACAATCTGAATCATTTAGAAGGATATTGCTAATCATTGCTTCATACAGGGTGGCAGGATCGACGTGCAGCCTGTTACCATGGATTCAGTACATGATTCTGGACGCCCTTGCGTTGCGTTTTGGTATGCTCAACAACGTAAATAACGCAATGAATTTTGTTGATCTGTCAAAATGAGAGGCATTGCTACAAATAAGAAGTTTGTTACGCAATTACCCCACTGCTCATTTTCCGCCTGTGTGCCAAATTTCAACGAAATTCTTCACTAGATAAGGCGTGAAATGGTTACAGACAGACAGTTTCTTGACTCGCCTCATCTGCCTAGCCTTTTCCCAACTATGTTGGGGTCGGCTTCCAGTCTAACCGGATGCAGCTGAATACCAGTATTTTACATAAAGCGACTGCGTATCTGACCTCCACAACCCAGTTACTGGGTAATACGATACCCCTTGGTAAGACTGGTTGTCAGACTTTCGGGCTACTGACGACCCGTAACGACTGTCAAAGATCCACAAATGACAGCTGGGACCAACGGCTTAACGCGGTTTCCGAGACACGGAGGGGTCTTGGTATGTGAAAATGGTCACGTTTTTAATCATGTCTAATTTGTTTATGGAGTATTTTAATTTGGCAGGACTAAACTAATATTTATCTGCTGTCCTTTTCTTAATGAAATAGAAAGAAAAATATGCATTGCACTTAAATTTAGTTTAGTTTGTGAGCAAGGGAATCGGCGCCATTATCCCATTTTCTTTCGTTTTCCCTGTTATTCAATAACTTATCTGACAATAACATGATCAATTTTGAAATTAGGAATTCTACCTACTTCTGATGGTTTTGCGATATTAAAAAGGAAAATGGAATATAAACCGAGATTTGCACACATCAACAATCGTTGGTCTAGTGGTCGCAATGGCTACTGCTGAGCATGAGGATTCGATTCCCAGTTCGGGCAAAGTGTTATTGAGTTTTTCCATCTCTGATTTATCAGCAGAAGCCTGGAGTCTGGAATTGGGCTCGGTCGATGGCAATAGGCACGCCCTCTATCACATGGGACATAAATACAGGGTGGCAGGACATCGACACGCAAACTGTAACCATGAATTCAGTACATGATTCTATACCACCAGCGTAGAAATTTTTCGTCGGTTATCAAAAAAAAAAACGGCCGTTTTATAGAAAAGTGCAATACCTATGCGGTCAAAATGTGTGGAAGAGCCATTTCTTTTTTAATTACCGACGAAAAATTTCAACGCAAGGGCGTCCAGAATCATGAACTGAATCCTTGGCAACAGGCTGCGCTTTGATGTACCTGCCACCCTGTATAACTGGCTAAATGAGGGATAGGTACTTTATGTAGATAGATCATACACCTCTGTTTAACCCTTCGGACAATACAGGCGTGATATTATGTTTCACTTCTTAGTATCAGATATCATCATCTGCCTAGTCTTGCCCAACTATGTTGGGGTCGGCTTCCAGTCTAACCGGGTGCAGCTGAATACCAGTATTTTACATGGAGCGACTGCTTATCTGGCTCTTTAGTCAACTGAGGCCGCTTGAACTTATCCCGCGGGATGAGTTGACTAAATAATTAATTTTAACAACTGTGTTGTCAACTGATCCCACTTTAAAAAAAAGATTAATATTTATATATAAATTATGTACTTACATACGTGAACAAAATTCTTTGGGGTAAAAAATGACACACCATGGCTTGGTTATACTGATATCTGACCTCCACAACCCAGTTACAGGATAATTGAAACCCCTAAACTGATAGCCGTGGGTAAGACTGGCTGGTTCTTAGTATACGATATAATGTTAACTGAGAAAGTAAAATCGAATATAAACCTCCGAGATTTGTACACATAGGTATAGACCACCGACTACGGTGTGTGTCAGTCTTATTTGTAGCTATATGTACTTTAATTAAGTCCACATGATTCTCCTTGGCCTGCACAGGGAGGACGTAGTCTTAACTACAAGAGACGTATCGATTTGAGGCTAGCTACCAAATTGGCCTTGCAGATTGGACGTAATTGCTGGATCGTCTGCTCTGTGAGGCATTATCTTGAGCAGAGAATTGTTCAGGAATTAAAATGGTTAAAAGGGACGATGTTTCAACGATAACAAATATAAATAGTATTGAATGCCATAAAATGCAAAATAGAGCGATTCATTTACAGGATATCATAATAAAATAATAAACAGCTTATTAATTACTTCATAGATTTCGTTCCAAACATTTTTAACCTGAATAGTTAAAGTACCTACTTATTCAATGTTTAATTGACGACACGGTTGGCGCAGTGGTTAAGCGATTGACTGCTGCGCTGCGTGTCGCTGGTACGATTCCCGCACGGAACAAATATTTGTATGACCTACAATTAGTTGTTCCGGGTCTGGCTGTTTGTGTATGTGAGTTTATATGTCTGTAAACGCACCCACGACACAGGAGAAATGCCTATTGTGGGGCAACGTTTTTTTTTTTTAAAAAAATACGTTTTAAATAGGTAGCAACTATCCTTGCTGTTCCAGCTTCTTTGTGGAGTTTCTTACCCAACCAACTTACAGGAACTAGGTCTTTACTCAGTTAAAAATAAAGACTTTTATTTGTAACAAAGATCCGCAGTTTATCTTAGTTTACAACACCATCAAACTCAATCCCCTAGCTACAGGAAGAGGGCAGACAGATGTCTAACTTGTGCATTACTGTCAAGTAGTTAGGTTCAGTGTTAGAGGATAGTTTAAACGATGAGCTCAACTGGGGTTGTGAGATGTTAATGGTGGTTTTATGATAAAAAAAAATGCAAAGTCAAATCATTTATTTCAAATAGGCACATAAAAGGCACTTTTAAACGTCAAAAATTATAGTAAAATAGAATTGGTTCTAGTCGCCCCTTCCAAAAGGTAGTTTTCGTATGGAGAAGAATGGGCAAAAAACTCTACCGTTACTCTTTTAAAATGTTTTCCAATATTTTGCATACATTAATATTAGGTATATAATAATATTGCGATGCACCTAAAATAAAATTACGATGCAGTTAGTGAAAATTAAACTCAAGTAAGAATAGAATACGTTTTAATACAACACCAAACAAATTACAGATATATGAATTTAGAAATTTAACATCGGATGACAAGAAGGGCGGTCGAGAAGAAATAGAGACAATACAGCAAGCTGTTGCATTCAAAATCAAAATCAAAAGTCATTTATTCAAATTAAGATGAGAATCAGCATTTTTCGAACGTCAAAATCACAAAAGACAGTCCCCTAAAACGCCCACCCTTCACTTCCTAGTAGTTTTGTAGTAGAAGTTGACAAAATTGATAATAACCAAACTAAATCGTTTGAAAGAAAAAGTGGGAAACGTGATAAATAAAAATAGCGTTCAGACAATCTGGTTAAGGTATTATTATATTTTTTCAAACCATTGTTTTTGAAAAAGACTGGTTGACACTTTCCACGACCGGCTGGCTTTTACCTTGGCCAGAGACTAAGCATTTCATACAACGTGGCAATGCCGCCCCAGTGTCTTGGGTACATTACCAGTCGACAGCGATGCGGATGAATTTTTCGACGCTATATTTTAGTTTGTAAATAGTTTTAGTTAATTTAGGATATAATTTTGTTATTCTAGTAGTTAATAAAGACCAAATTCACCCTAATTAGTAATAACGTTTTAATAAAGACAATTATTTTATTACTTGTTTTATAATTCAATCTCGTCCTACAACAAAAAATCATCCTAATTTTCTCGACACTTTTACTATTCATTTATCCCCTCTCACCCTTGTTTCGCGTAACCCTTATATTTACTAAACAGGCCATAACATTAGACAATTACAATATATCAAGGAAATTGCTTGTTTGGGCACTTAATTATTATCAATAAACGTGAATCATGCAGTCGTGTCGTCCATCATGAGATCATATCCTTAAAGCTAGGGTATGACGCACATTAGTAAAAGAGTGTTTTTCAGGAAAATCTGCTGCTACAGTGTTAGTAATAGAGGAAAACTAGTTTGCTAAGTTTAAGCTATGACATATGTTTTTTTTTTTCTGGAAGTAGTGTTGTGGCGTATTGCGTTCTACGCTCATACGAGTTCTACTTAGCAATAGCTATGCATGTCTTAAAGCTATATATTTAATAGGAATTTCTTCAAACAAAAGTTAGTCGCTCTATACGATACGTTCTACACGAACGCACACTCGTATTTTCTTATTAAAATCCCAAACAAATCCCATACATCTGTCGCATGCTGGAGGAGCTATGGGCTAAAGTAACCACACAATGGGTCCCAAACAGCAGCAAACGACAACGCGGCAGGCCCAGAATGAGATGGCGGGGTGAGCTCGACTATTTCCACAAGAATTGGCGTTTAACAGCACTGGATAGGGATAAGTGGAAGGAGGGAAGGGAGGCCTTTGCCCTGCAGTTGGACAGTAATGGCTGAATAAAAAAATTAAAAAAAACAAACTAAAGTGAACCTTGTTACAAAAAACATGTAGGTTTTGAAAAAACACTTTCACACGCCAGTCATATTTTAAAAATGAGATGACTTCGGCTGCACCTATTTATCTGACTGATTACGTACACATAACGCTGCATTTACAGGTTCCAGTATTTTTATAGTTTCTAGTAGAGAGCCTATTTGATTTTACACGATAATTCTCCACCGTATTACAACTGCAATACTTTGTAGGTAAACCAAGGCTAGTTACCCAGATATTAGCATTATCAACCTATGATGTTGGCACTGCTGGGACACAGACCTCCCCTTTATTATTTCGCCTTCCCCTTTATTATAAAATAAAAACTTTTTAACAAAAAAATTAATCCACCGAAAAAACTGAAAAGCAAAAAATAATAAACCACCTTAATAAATAAGTTCTTAAACTAATGTTAGCCTAAATATTTTATACCTAAATAATTTTGACTCGGCGCCGTTTAAATTTAAGGCAAGTTAGTGATCTTTGTTTAGGTATGGATTGTTTGGCGCCGACTCAAAATTACTTAGGTATACTTACATTAGTTTAAGAACTAGTTATTAAGGTTAATTAAAAAAGTTTTATTATTTTTTGCATTCACATCAGTTTTTTTTACCAAAAGTTTTACTACGTACTAAGTTTTACTGGAGTATCCATCTTTCTTCCCATTCCCCATAATTACAACAAAACCTCTCCACAACTAACAAACAGCCCTGGCACAGTGACAAAGTTAATTAAACCGCTAACATGTACTTGTGTAACTACTTGTAAACATGGTCCAACGAGTTCGCAACTCATTAACTCAAGTGTCATACGCACTACACTTTTGTTCGAGTTTAGTTTTATTGAAACATTCAAGCACCTATAGGTTTTATTTTAGTTTGGTTTGACTGAAACTTTCAGCTGAAATGAGACCGCTGAGAAGGATGTATGGTGCCAAGCAAAAAAATAATCTACCTAGCTATTTCTCAACTATGTTGGGGGTCGGCTTCCAGTCTAACCGAATGCAGCTGAATACCATAAAATGGAGTGACTGAATATCTGACCTCCAAAACCCAGTTCTGGGTGGTGCTACGCAAATGGATACAAAAGAATGGAGTATATAAGAGGAAGTCTGAAAGCGGCACCGGGGACTGAAAAACAGTGTGGAAATCGGTTGTCATGGTATGGCATGTGATACGGAAATGTACTATAATAGAAGGGGGAGACCATAGACACGATGGTTCGACTGAGTGAAAGATATGGCTAGAAAGGGAAGAGAAGAGAGAAGTGTAGAATAATGAATGATGATGCTTGAAACTTTCAATTAGTCGACAAATACATTATTTTGTGTGTCATATTTATTAAATCAACCGAGAACCGTCCACCGCATAGACCTTTTTAAAATGCAGCTACAGCTTCCAAATTACTTTCATTTACTCATTTGCAGGCTCTGGTCAAGGACGTTCCTCGTACAATCAGGAGAGCAATATTATTTATTTTATAGTATGAATTCATCATCCACATAGTCCTGTTACCCTATTTTAACTTTCATTTCAAAATAAAGAATGGACGCGCGAAAACTAAACTCTACTTGGTCAATTTTTACTCCTTACAAATGTTAAAAACCGCGTCATAATTTAGTCTGAAAACCTGAAAAGATTTCACGAGCAGCAATTCATAAAGTTAGCACATCGTAAATTAAAATGTATGAATGCATAATTTCAGGAAAAAACATGAAATATTTTGCGCTGAAATTACGCTAACACAGCATGCAGAGACGTGAAAAAATAGAATGAATACGCTTATATTTTTATAGCGAAAATACTTTTATTTACAACGGAATGAAAGTGGAAAATAATTAAACAAGTTTGTGGTTAAACAATTAGTGCTGGATGAAACAAAATGGAAGCATTTTGACGGCACGGTTGGCGCAGTGGTTAAGCGATTGACTGCTGCGCTGCGTGTCGCGGGTTCGATTCCCGCACGGAACAAATATTTGTATTGCCTACAGGTAGTTGTTCCGGGTCTGGCTGTTTGTGTATGTGAGTTTAAATGTTTGTGAACGCACCCACGATACAGGATTAATTCTAGTGTGGGGCAACGTTTTTATAAAAAAAAGAAAAAGATTGGTATCAAATTAGCATTAAAATGTTCTATAACGATGATGATATTGTAAATTATGAACAAAGTTAAAGTAAATGATAGTAAATAAATAAGTAAATGTATTTTCTTTCTTCTTTCTTTCTTTCTTTCTTTTATAGAGGAGCAGTGGTGGCCTAGTGGTATCAGCCCCGACTTACACAACCCAGACAGGCACTTTACATTGTGTATGATTTCATCACCACTGCTCGAAAACATCGTGAGGAAACCGGCCTGTCCTAGAACCAAAAAATCGTAGACATGTGACATTCACTATCCCGCACTTGGCTCGCGTGTAGGATCATGTCCCCCACCCTCTCACAGAGAGGAGGCCTGTGTCCCAAAAGTGGGAACATTATAGTTGATTATGTTAAAGTAAATGAGCGTTAGAGTGCTAAAATTAACAAAGAGAATAATGTTGAAAAACCTCTTCCAAACTTGGTTCTTGAGTAACACTGACCATTTCAGCAAGGAGTTTTAATTTTCTGTTACAAAATTTTTAATTATCTGAACGTATACTCTTTTATCAAGCTTTTACTTTTAAAAGCGACTACCTCGTTGGTCTAGTATTAGTAAGCGCTACTGCGGAGTATGAGGTCCTGGGTTCGACTCCCGGGTCGGGAAAAGTGGTATTGCATTTTTCCATCTGGAATTTCTCAAAAGCAGCCCGGAGTCTTAATTTGTTCCCGCTTGATGGCAATAGGCTTGCTTCCTGTTACATGGGACTTAAACTGAATATAGGTGCAAACCTATAAAACCTTCTCCACCGTGAAAACTAAGGTGAAGTGAGCTTGTAGTTTCTTTCCACCTTATGCTAGAGATTGACACTATTGACAACTCACTCTAAGCTCACTTCCCCTAACTTGTATGATTTTTTTTTTTTTTTAATAGTATTTATCCATTTATTTACATTTCATCGAACTAACACTAATATATACAATTATATACAAGTATATAATACGAAAAAATATAGAAAAAGGCAGGAGCTCATTGGGCATCAAAAAATTATGTATGATATTATGTTATGTTTTAGAACTAAGCTGCATTTTAATTAAAGCCGTTACTGCCACCAATTATAACCTCCAGCTTACCTGTAACTCCTGAAAGTCACCCCTCAAATTAATTACATCACAACTTCTAACACGTATGCCATTAATTATTGACAAGAATATAAACGAATGCATGACCACGCCTTGCTAACGAGTTCACAAATTCATTGTTTATTAACTATACAAAATGCGATTAAAGCGAAAGGTGGGTTTGGATGTACAGGGTGTAGTTTTATATGCGACTAAGTAAGCGGCAAGTCAGTGCTGATTGGTGAACTTAGAAAGAAGATTGGTGAATTGGTAAACTTAGAAGTACTTCAAAGTAACCACACGTTGTTGCAATACTTAAAGCTGTAGAGATATTTTTTCATTTTGGATTATAGCCCACTCCTCAGAGAGAGGCCCTCGTCCCAGCAGTGGGAACCTTATAGGCTTATTATGCTTATACTTATGCCGTATCTAGCATTCTGAAGAAATATCGAAGACATGTGACATCTACCAACCCACACTAGGTCCGCGTGGCCCACTCCTTTTCGACGAGAGTAGGCCCGTGTCCCAGCAGTGGGAACATTACAGGTTGATCTCGAAAAAACAACATTTTTTATCAAATAATTGGTGCCTTAAACATATTGAAAGCTTTTCTATACTGCATTCGCGACATATTCGCCAAAAATGTAAACAAATATGAGTTAATGGAAAAATAACTTTAATTTCTACACATTAAAGTTCAGATTACGCTACATCTGCAAACATTTTTATAACTTTTTCAATAGTGCTAGTCACTCTGAAATAAACTTAATAACCATTAAAATAAAGTTGATATTTGTTTAACTTGAAATAACGTCAATTTGAAACACACAATTTAAATATAGTCTGAAACATGTCTCCGAAAACATACCCTATTAATCCTGGCAAGTTGGACAACAGCCTGTATAGCAATGCAACGGAAGGGTGGACGGCATACATTCTTAATGCGACGCTGACAGCGAAATTGAGCTTTGATGTAACTGAACGAATTTTCATTTAACCGGTTAACGAACGTTACCTGACTGTGGTTATCACATAACTGGTGGTTATGGAGTTAGATAATTGAACTAATCAAGACTGACTGGTCCTTTCACTGGGGTTGGTGTTTTAATTATGTGTTTCTTATTTATTTATTTGGCTCTGTTCATGGCTCGTTTTAAGTTCTAAATCGTAGCTGACTAAGTTGTATACAATGTGGATACAGCAATAGGACAATAAATGAAAACACTGGCAATACTAATGCTAAGAGTATTTTGGAACCATCATATAAATCCTACCACCAAAATTAAAAAAGAGATTTTTTTTTTAAATAGTAATGATGGGCCCACTATCGGCCAATCTTTGACAAGGTATAGTGACTAAACTATTGGATATATTTGATTGAATTTTCGTCAGCAGACTAGGAAAGTCATTAGATATACGCAGTTTAATTTATTGTCGTCTCCAACCTGTATGCCTTCGTTTAAACTGATTGGAATAAAATGTGCATAGAACCTAGGGCACATAAAGAAAGAAAATGCATGTTTTAAAATCTTGAACCTATATTTTTTCTAATAAATAATTTTAACTCGAGTCGGCGCCACCGCGGCAGGCCCAGGAAGAGGTAGCGAGACGACCTAAATTTGAATCGCGACATATTCGCCAAAAATGTAAACAAATATGAGTTCACAAACCACAACTTAAAAAATTTTCAATAGTGACTTTTTCAGTAGTGCTAGTCACTCTGTAATCAACTTAATTACCATTAAAATTAAGTTGATATTGGTTTAACTTGAAATAACGTGAATTTGAAAGATAAATAACATTTGAATATAGACGCATACTGCAAGGGTTGGATCGAGGTGGCTCTAGACAAGGATGCCTGGAAGAATTTGAGGGAGGCTTTTACTCAGATATGGGACAGTGTCGGCTAATAAAAATAAAAATTACCTGTATTATTTCTCACTTTAACCTCAGAGATAAAGCACAATATTTTTTTTTCAAATAAAAAATGAACAGTCGTAATACAGAAATAAAATGCTTCTAAAAATCTAAAAGCTCGGAAATACTATCCAAACACACATCTCCACACCGTTAGATAAAGATGCTGTAGCCAGCATAATGTATAACACACATCATTACAACTTTACCTGACATAATAAATAATTGATAAGTTCTCCCAATTATTAATGGTGCAGAAGAGATAATATGAAAAGTTGACGAAGAGAGGAAGCGCGCCCCATATACTAAGGTATACCTTGGACGCTCCATATACGGTATACCTTTGTGAGGGAGGAAACAATGTGTGAGAAATGAGGACCGTGATGTTATTCATTATACCGGATATCCGATTGATAAGGAATTGTGAGGAAAATGGAATACTCTCTATTGTTACGTCGTTAATCATACGGGTAGGAAAGAAAATGGTTGATTTGGTAGGTCAATGGAAACGTGGACCATTTTTTTTAAAGTAATTTTTAATTTGTCGACGTTGAAAAAGTTGATGAAGATGATACTTATAATGCTAGTTTTTATTTGAGACATTCTACCAATTTTTTTTTTTTTAAGAAAATTCTCTTTCCTAAACTTTTATTTGCTTTTATACGCCCACCAACGTTTTTATTGCCAACGTTTTTATAAAACCATCATTAATTTTATAATCACTTTTTTCACACCTCTACGTTTTTATTTTACAAAATAATCTAACAAACTTTTCCTCTTTTTGCAGGTAACCAAAACATTTTACTACGAACGGCTCTCGGTAAGGTAGAGCTCCACTTCTATTAATCTAAACGTTCCAAAAAGGTCCTAACATATTCTTTCGCATTTATCTAGGTCTGGTTAATAAAATTACAGAGAAGCATGTTAGGACAAATTGCTAGCCCGCCCACGCATGAATATTTTGTCGCATATGCAAATGTATTTCGGAAGCGTGCACGGCGCCCACCCAAACCTCGTGTCTGCTTCCGGCACAGTGCGGCGGGGACAGAGAATCAAGTTCGTAATTTCACTGAAACAAGATTTTTTTACATTTTATCAACTCAGACAAAATAGATTGAAAGCAGGGATGCCTCCTACAATGGAACTTAAATTCTTAATGCAATGACTAATTTAAGATTTTAGCACATTTGCTAACAAAGTACTAAAAAACTAAGGCTTACAAAACTATCGGAAAGTCGATGGCATCCTTTGATGATTTAACAATGTGCTATAATGTAATTCTCGTCTACCAAGACAACCCCTGACCATTTTTTTTGGCTTTGGGACCATAAACACTTGCTACCTACTGAAAATCGGTCTATCTTTGTCAAGTGCCAAGAAAAACCCAAACCCCACCACAATTTGGCTCAAACTTCCATAACTCTTTTTAAAAACAAAACACAATCGCCACAGTCGGTTCATGATTGTGTTCTGTTTGTTCCATTAACTTTAAACTTGTATTACTGCACATTACACACTACACATCCGGTCACAGGACATCCGTAGCGCGCATGCGAATTAAGTCTCCGCTTTTGTCGATCTGAATGCTTTATGGCGCATCTTGAAAGGGTTGGACTGTGCTCCGAAGGGGAGGATTTAAGTACCAATGGATTTGGACGATTATACTGGCATAATTTAATGGGAAGTGTTTTGTTCTGGAATTAAAATCATTTCATATTTGAGTCTTTTGTTATTAATATCATGATTACAGTCATTTTACAGCTTAAAGTAACAAAGAACGTGTTACTTCTGAACTGTGTTGTCCATAAAATTTTACCCCCCTTCTTAGGCAGTTGGGTAAAGGGATCACGACCAAATCAGGTAATGGTCCTCTCCCGACCTTGTCAGTATTTTTGGTTCTTCTTCTTAAATTTTACGAGTTTGAATGAAAAAATGTTGTCATACACTGTACAAGTACAACCAATGTCAGCCATTTATTAGGGTACTTAGAATGGCAACTTATCTTGTTCATTGTCACATCTCTAATCAGTGTTTAATTAGTGCGCGAGAAAATCTTTCGTAAAGGTGAGGTTTGACCAATCGTGAACTTTCATAATTTCACATCCTACTTCTTTCTCTTTTTTTACCTGATCAACACTCTAATTGCATAACACACTATTACTCTCAATTTGAATCATTTTGCCAATCCATTGCTCCATATATTCGAAAAATGTGTCTGCCCAACAACGTAAACAACGCAATGAATGTTGTTGAACTGTCAAAATGAAACCCATTGCTATTGATAGTGTGTTACGCAGTTACCCCGCTGTCCTACTTCTGGACAAACGCCTCCCCCAGGTCCGTTACCTCTCTCGATTTTGTTTTTCTTCTCACCAATTCTTAAGGAAGCCATCCAAGATTAAAATAAGATATTCCAAAAAAAAAACTACATACACATTATTTATGGGGTGTTTACGATATTGCAAGGGATACCCTAATGTATCGGCAAGACAGTGGATAACTCTCGACAGGCACTCGCGAGATTGCTCGCCTGGTTGGCGCCAACACGCGTTTGGCCAACAAGGATTAAATGTGAGGGTTCGCTTTTATGACGAACGTTGGTCAAGAGCGTCGTTAAAACTGAGAGTGTTTGGTGGTCAGGAAACATTCTGTTTTCCGAAAATATGCTCAGATGTTGCCTCACCATTTTGTACGAATCTATTGGCAAAGTAAAGCTTCAAATCGCCTAATAAGGTTAACCACCTTATTCATTGACGTCTTTTTATTAAAGTGGCTTTATTGCACTGAAATGTTTGCCGTTTCTAGTCAGTTTATTGCATAAAATACTGGAAAACCACAAATAGTCAACACCACAAGAGCTTCACTGCACAGAACCTACCTATTCAGAATGAATCTTAGGGCCTAGACATAGTGACATTCTATCAGCGATGGCGACAATGGAAAAGTAAAAAATATATACAATTGACTTTTAAAATGAAAACACTAATCTCTTTCACAATCCAACGACTGGTTCTGCACTGTATTTAACCATGTAAAATGAGTTTTGCCCCACCCAGAAATAACGATAATATCATAATCCTTGTTTCTTAGTGTTGCCAAAGTAGAATGATACATTCAGTTCCCATGATGAAAATACATTTAAAAGTTGGTTACAATATTAATAATTTGTACTTTGACAGTGTTGCCACAGTCGATATTCATCATTCAAAATAGGATTATACTGGAAAAATACTAAGAGCGTAATTCTATTTGAAATATAGGCGCTATTATGTACAACTACCTAGTTATCCGTTATCGCTCGTAAGAAAAACATCACAACACATCACTCTATAATCATATTAACACACTCCAAAGACCTATTTTTAAAACGTCGAATGGTCTACCAATTTTCTATGCCATATAACTCGCTTCCGTTCATAAAATACCAATTTCAACCCTCTAACGTAACTCGGGATCAAGCGTCTATGGTACATCTATGGGGTGCATAAAAAATGGCATGCTATGTCGACGGAATGGCGCCGAAGATGATTTACCATCGTGCTTTTTAGTTGGGGTTTAAGCGATGCTGAAATGAGTTGAGGTTATGATCTGCTGTTTTAAGTAGGCTTTGTGTTATTAACAAGGATGAATAATAGCCAACTAATCCTACTTCCTACTATATAATATTATAAACGCGAAAGTTTGTGAGGATGGATGGATGTTTGCTACTTTTTCACGTAACAACTACCGGACGGATTTGGATGAAATTTGGCACACAGATAGTTTATAACCAGGATTAACACATAGGATACGATTTTTATCCCGATGAAACCGTGGGGCGCTGCTAGTGCATAAATAATTGGTGAGAGCAGGAGAGACTGTAAGAGTGCAGTTTAAAACCTACTACGCTTTGGAATGGGCAACTAACTTCATCTTTCTGACAGACTGACCCCTTGACAATCAAACGTGCCTGTTGAAATAAAAGTTTTGTGTCTGAGTTTAAGTTTGAAAAAGTGTAGTTCAAGTGTTCTTTCCTGTGTTAGTTACTTCAAGATGCAGGTTTTTGGGAGCCTGTAATAGGTAGGTACTATTGTTCAGCTTAGTATTGTCATATTATTTGAAACCGTACGCACGGGTTAAGCTACGCTTTCCGCGGTTGGTCTGTGGATGGATGATCTTCATATACCAAGACAGATCCGTGCCTCGGACAGCACGTTAAGCCGTTGGTTCTGGCTGTCATTCGTTTCTTTTTGACAGCCGTTACCGTTTGTCAGTAGCCCAAAGTCTGACAACCAGTCTTACTAAGGGGTATCGTATTACCCAGTAACTGGGTTGTGGAGGTCAGATAGGCAGTCGCACCATGTAAAATACTGGTATTCAGCTGCATTCGGTTAGACTGGAAGCCGACCCCAATATAGTTGGGAAACAGGTACGTAAATGATGATATTATTTGAAGCTGGCAGTCAACTCCAGTAAAGCAGTTTTGTTGGTTCATCCATTGTAGAATAGAGAGAGAGTAGAGTTTTTTCCCAGGTGTGTATTTCGAAACGCTGACTGTAAGCTTTTATGTATAGGTAACCGAAACTGATAGCTTTCAAACATTTTTCACGTGACGTTGTCACAATAAATCGTTATTGAATCCAACACTAACAGATGATTTATTAACACCACAAAAAATACACTGAATAATGACAAACCTAGTGTAAAATCCGTTTGTACGAAAAGCGCAACCATCCGCAAAGATATCGGCAGGTATTTAAAAACTACAACTACCCTCGAAAAATAACGGTTTATACGAGCACAAAACGCCATAAAATGCAAGGTAAACCCATTATCGGTGGCCGCCGGAAATGCAGCCGATGCCATTTTTCATAGCCACCGGATGTGACGGCAGTACACGTCACCATTCCGGGTTTTCGCTAGTTTTTCCACCGGGGAATTATTTAAAGTTATTAATGTTGTTTACTAAATAGTAGGTACGGTGAGGAATAACTCATTTTTAAAGCTGTTTGCTTAGACGTAACAGGTTGCTAGCCCGTATTTTAGCTGAAAACTTCCCGGCTCAGCAAGTTTTCAGGCTGGGTTCCACATTCCTCACAATCTTTTCAAAGGAAACGATATAATAGTTAATAAAAATAATAATAATAAATGTTTTATTCAGTATTAAAATTAATAAAATATTTACATAAAGTCTTAGAAATTATTTACAAATATATTATAATGTTAGATGCCTGTACTAGGATATACCTGTATCACAGGCGATAGTGAAAAAGTTAATGTGTGTGTGTATGACAATTTGGCCAAATATTATAATGTAACTAGCTATCTACCCGCGACTTTGTCTGCGTGAAATTTCGGCCCCCAACCTACTGCGTCGAATCCCATCGCCCGCGTTATTACTTTGTTTTCGCGTAGCGTTCCTCGTAGATTTTTTTTTTGCTCTGCTCCTTAGGTTCCTAGCGTGATTTTAATTAGCCTTGCTATAGAATGCAAAAATATCTTGTTAAATCCGACTTATAGATAGATATTAGCGCGTTCAAACAAAAAAAAACAAACTCTTCAGCTTCATTATTAGTACTCGTATAGTAAACATATATAGATTGATTAACAGACAAATCTAAATGATGCCAAACTCTCAATTGATGTTTGAAGGACAATAGCTTATTGATTTGATCTTGTCCGCAGTAATAATTAAGTCAATTTAATAGTCGACCAATTTTTTGTTGAACCACGTATCTGTCATGTGTCATGCTATGATCATGTCCATTGCCCATAACACTAGCAATCGAGACGGAAAGTACTTAGCATAGGATAATATTCTAACCAGTGCGCAAACTGTAACCATGAATGTAGCATATGATTTAAGACCCCCTATAACCTGCCCATTAGGTTAACCGTATTTTGACAGCTGTCTTAGAACGTACATTATTCCAGATTACGCAAAAGTTAACTTTAAAATGCGTAATAAAATAAATAGGTTTACTGTTGTTTTGCATCCTCGTCAAATTTCAGGAGGCTGTTATGAAAGACAGATAAGATAAATAATCAAATAAAATTACGATCCCTGATAAATAATGAATCATACTTGTTTTTTTAGTTAGTTAGTAGTCAGTATTTCAGAATACACCACTTTCAAAGAACAGAATCGCGTTATGGTATCGTATAAGCGGCCGCGTTTTTATGTGTGTGAAAGGGCAGTTACAGTGCGGTCTCACACAGACCGTGTTTTAAAATGCGTGCCTCACACATGCCGATTTCCGAAAATTAGAAAAAAAAATACCTACCTATTTTATTATTGATTCGTGTCGAGAATCAGTAGCATAGTTACCTCCTCGAATTTGACGAGGATGTAAAACGACACCTTGTATAAACTGTCTTATCTTATTGAATTATCTTATTTATGGCTTCTTACATACATTATAGTACAGTACGTGTATCAATCAATATATTGTGTGTTGCTGCAATCACTAGTTCCATGTGTCAAAAAACGGTTTTCCTAATGGACAGGGTATAGCGTAGAAATTTTTCGTCGGTCATCAAAATAAAATCAGCTTTTACATAGAAAAGTGCAATACCTACGAGGACAAAATGTATGGAACAATTAATATTTTATAGCCGACGAAAAATGTCTAAATTTCCTAAGGCTGTGAACCTGCTCCTCTTGGGTAGTTGATTCTACCCATTAGAAATCCTTTTATTGCATGGTTTTGCTCCAATCGCAGGCACTTTTGTACATATACATAGGTAAACCAAATACTTAAAAGGTCCATCTCATACTTTAAAAAACTTATTACACAAGATTTGTAGACCACCAAGTTCTTTTAACCCCGGACTTTCCCGGATCATAATTAAAGAAGAAACCATTTCTAAACATAAAAGAGGTTTTAATGCAATGTTTTATTATACCGAATAGTTCATTATAAGCCAGCAGGGTCCCAAAGTTACCGGCACTTAATGCTTTCCTGTCAACAAGACCACGGTAGGATTTAAGCCGGAAGATTTGGGCAATAAAACCATTGTATGCCAGGATCTGAATGCGTTATGTGTTATTTAAATAAAAGTATACTAATTTATTTATATGGAGTTCATTGTTACTGAGTGTGGCTTCTTTATTTTTGAGTTTTAGTGGTCTGTCTGGTAGAGTCTGCTTTTTAAGGGTCAGTATGATAGAGGGGCTTGTGGCTAAGTAATAACAGCCGCACGGGTAGATTGATCAGGTTAAGCAATGCTTGTCGCGGTTGGTCCGTGGATGGGTGACCATCTTTACATACCAAGGCCCCTCCGTGCCTCGGAAACCACGTTAAGCCGTTGGTCCCGGCTGTCATTCGTGGACCTTTGACAGTGATTACGGGTAGTCAGAAGCCCGAAAGTCTGACAATCATTAATACCAAGGGGTTTCGTATTACCCAGTAACTGCGTTGAGGAGGTCAGATAGGCAGTCGCTCCATGTAAAATACAGGTACTCAGCTGCATCCGGTTAGACTGGAAGCCGACCCCAACATAGTTGGGAAAAGGCTAGGCAGATGATGATATGGAGGTGCCCATTAGAAATCATTCCTTCAAAAAATCCTAATGCGAAATATTAAGATGAATACCCTTTTATGTAACTATTTTAGAATCCTCCCATATCATAAACGAATCTAGGCATTTGGTCACTGCTCCCTAGTTCCCTACAATTTTTGTATCTAAGGCTTTCTTCTAATCGAAATATATCAGACCGTTCAATCAATCAAGCAATACCATCTACCCAAACTACATAAACCAACCAACCAAACTTCCGCAAAACATCCGATCAACTTTATTTTGATCATAAAAACATATTCGCAATAGATATCTTCTTGAGAGTGAAAGCGCCCGGCGCCGGGAGGTCTGCGCTGCGCAATCGATACGGTCTTACCTCTCAAGGTCGTCTATATCTGGACAGTCTGCCGTCGAGCTTACCTGGTTTATTTTCGTCCCGACCCTGGAGTTACGGAAATGGAGATTGGTTTTTGAGCAAAACTTTTTGGCTAAGTGAGGAGTTCTTGATTGGTTACAAGAACAGTGGGGTTTAAGGTTAAAATTCTGTTTTTATATCTGGGAATTTCGCAAGAATAGTGGGTTTTCTAGTAATGTAAAATATGGTCACATAGACTTTAATAAGCAAATTTGACCTTTATCGTCTTCAAGTGTAGCTCCAGAATGGTCAAGGTCAATTAGACTGGGGATGTCTAACTTAGTTATTATGCTGATGTTAGAGTGTGTTTTTGGCAAGGTTTATTGATGCAATAAGGGCATTATTTCAAAGTAATATTCGAAAAATAAATATCAGTATACATAATATGTATACTGATATTTATTTTCATAATTTTTTCATGTAAAGTCTGCTGTCATTATCGACGGGCGAACTTGATTGCCATAATGAAAGAAAAATATTACCTTTGTATTCAAAATTTACATGTCGTTTCTCTATGTATTTTACTGTAAATAATAAAATAAATACATAATATATTATTGCAGACTACGAAAAATATTTTGAATGCCTCAGCAATAATCAATATTGTGGCATAATAATGTCGAAATCATCTAAATAGAATCAACAAACCGTTTGTTATTCTTTCATACCCAGGCTACCAAAAAAAACCATTGACTATATTGGCACTATATTCATAATAATAACTGAAAGTCAGCGATCCCGGGATATTCTTCCCGAATAATAAATCAATTGGGAAATCCATTACAACATGGGCTTGGCGTATATCCAGGACTATGTTACTAAGCTTGATAGCCTTTCGAGGACATAAGACGAGGTATAGTCAACCTCGTAAATCCTTTACCACCTTCAGGTTGAACGTCACTTGCACATCATAAAACAGCAAGTTGTATTAATTGTCTAAAGGAAAAAAGATACATATGTCGTGTAGATGGTGCTGGTGATGGATATAGATGGCGCCGCAGTACAGAGGACAGCACCATCTAACAATTTGATGGGTAAACGAATAATCATGTGATTTGAAACGCAAGCGAGCCCTACCACTTGGACACGATCGTCGGTGGAGGGGATGCAGCGAGGACCGGCGGAGAGACCGAGTGTTGCACAGTCTACAGTTGAGCTCGGACAGTCTTGGCAAACGATAGTAAATTTGTTTGATAATCTCTAGTTTATTAAAGTCACTTTAAATTCAAATTTTCTTTTCGTTCGAGTACCCACACCTACCTAAACTATGTCGGATCGTGAAGAAGACACGATGTTTCGCATCTCGGCCACCCAGTAATGCGAGACATGTATTAATGGCTGGGCAAAAGTTTCCACATAGTGGGTGCCTGAAGATGGCCTGCGCCGCCGAGGTCGGCCCAGAAAGCGTTGGCGAGATAACCTGGACGCGTACCGCGAGGGCTAATTCGAGGTGGCGCGGGAAAGGAATTCCTGGAAGGAATTGCGGGAGACCTTTGCCCAGCAGTGGGAGAGTAAAGGATAAACAAAAAAAAAAATGAATAGTTGATTGCTGACTATTCACATCGCCAGCGAGTAATCGTTCGTCGCCGTCGCACTCTCGCTGCTCGTGACTCGCCTACTCGGTTTTAGTTGGTAACTCACTCGATTTTAGTTTATCGTCGGCGTGGGACAGGTGACTTCATAAAGTTTAAATTTACTGGGAATTGTTGTCAAAACTGGTAAAGCAAATACGAGGTTGACTGTACTCTTGACCGACCTTAACCCTATGCGTAACTTTGTTTAGGTAAAAATGACCTTCGTTGGAGAAGCTTCTGGAATTCGATTAGGGAATCGTGTAGGAGCTGGGAAAAAGTTTTCTTTTAGCACTTAGTTCAATTGAGAGACAAAAAGGGAAAGTTAAGTAATTTGTGGAAAGCCTAAATCCATCACTGCTTAAGTTTATTTGTTGATCGGAAGCGTAGCTAGTTTTGTTATTGTGTTGTGTTATTTGAACATAAACAGTTACTGTCACTATTTACGGTAACGAAGTCTCCAGCTTTGGTAAAAATAAAAAGTATTTTGTTTAAAAATACTTTTTTTTGTCATAAAAAAAATGTCACACGTTTTACACGTGTTTAGTTTTCTAATGGTAGAGACAGATCGCTATTTATACTAATATTATAAAGAGTAAATAATATGTAAGTTTGTAGGGGGTAATTTTCAGAACTTCTGATCCAATTCCGCTTTTTTTCAGTAATGGAAACCACAGTATTGTCGAGTGTCTTTATGGTGCAGTAATTTTGTTATAGGTGAATCGTTTTCACATAATTATATGTATAATTAATGTATACAAAATACTGTAAAACATTTTAAAAGAGTAACGGTGGAGTTTATTGCCCATTCTTCTCCATACTTAAACTACCTTTTGGAAGGGGCGACTGGAATCAATTCTATTTTATTGTTGACGTTCAATAGTGCCTTTTATGTGCCTAATTTAAATAAATGTTTTGACTTCGACATAGGATATACACGCGTATGAAGTCGAGGCCAAAACCTATTTTAAGACAAGTCCGTATTCGTTGTCCATGTCTTGCGACTGTAACTGCTGTTTTTGAGATAACTACCTGTGTCTGTATTGCAAAATATATAATTCATCATTAGACAGCTGCTAATGATATCATCAAATTCTCGCCCTCACAGGAAACAAGGCAAAGATAAGTAAATATTAAATATCGCGAAATGTCACAGAACCTTTCAGTTCTGAACCCCTGCCCCATGGCGCCGGTGTGGCGCTGGTGGGTCGTAATAGTGTGGAAGTGCTACGAGGAATAAATAGCTATGGGCTTTATTGTTTTATGGTGTTTTTGAGAATTGTGGAACGAAATGTGAAGGATTTTTCATTGTTTTTTTGTGGCTGAGTTGTATAACCTATTCTGAAATAGAAATGTGAAGGATTTTTCATTGTTTTTTTGTGGCTGAGTTGTATTATTTTGAAATAGTTCGGTTTTCATTTAACCTGTCATTATTAGTTTTACAGTTACTCGTACAAGTTACCTTATGTTTAAGTTCAACAAGTTTTTCATCTGTAATAGATAATAAGTTATCCTAGTTTCCTAAAAAAAATCCTAATAAAATCCTAAGTTATACTAGTTTAAGCCACTAACGTCGAAACGTTTTTATTTCACCCAGCATCTCTATAGTATTTGCTTAAAAACATCTTTCGCATTATCAATCACAAGAAGCCACGAGTGTTATCGTTTATTCGTGGCTTCTTGTGTTGTCCAAAACATTTACTTATGCTATATGCTATGCATTTGCATTTGCTTTATGAAACTCAAAACACAATGATAACCAACATGATTTAAAGTATTTATTTATTTATTTAATTGTGGCACTCCAACTACTTATTCACTAATACATTCTTTCGGGTACTGTAACAATTGGACTTAAAATCTAGAGGGAATTTGTCACGTACAGGTGTGCACAGCGCTTACATTAATTCAAGTTTTATAAATGTAAATAGAGTAGGTACATACATAGGTTATAGGTTGAAAAAAAAAAAAACAAATCTAGGTACATGAAAACAAAATTGAAAGTATAAATAAAAGAGTTAGAGATATAATAACGCACTAAGTGTAAAACTGCTAGTATCGATTCAAATAAATCGACTACATTCACGTTCCACGAAGAGAAAACAAAATGAAACTCACTTTCAGCATGTTCAACACTCGCTCCACAGTTTCCAACATCTCATTCCGATTACAGGAAGCGTTGATTGACGCGTCGCCGATAAACAAGCGAGTCGCGCGGCGCCGCCCCTCTTTTGTTCACCTTGTTCGCCGTTTCCACCGTATTCATTGTGCCATAGAGTAATGAAACCGTATAGAAACGATTCATGTACCCAGACGGAAGAAATATGGCATATCAAGTTTTAGGTAAAGTTTGGCAAGGAGCGTCGTCTCTGACACCCATGTTTGTGTAGCATAATAATCAACCTACAATGTTCACAGGACATGGCTCACCGTTTTTCCTTCTTTCCAAAACCACCTGCACATTCCAGGATTTGAACGAGGTAAATGATAGAGCCGTCCTGGTACCTTCTTACTGGTTGGTTGGGACAAAGTTTGAGAAGTAGACAATCGACATGAAAAGAAGAATGTTCCCACTGCTGGGACACAGATCTTTTTCTATGAGAACGAGTGAGCTTTAAAGTAATCCATGAAAGGCCAGTGCGGGTTGATTGATGACTCTTCGAATTTTTAGTTCTGACATACCTGCCTCCTCATGATGTTAGCCTTTTTTCGCCGTTTTGAGAGCAGTGGTGATGAAATAAATTGCAGGAAGTAAAGTTTATATCCTGTCTGGGATGGAACCTACCGTACCTACCTATCGTAACTGGAGCCGTTAAAAGTGGGCCACAGCTGCTCTGGCCGTGTCTGTGTAAAAGTAGTTTTTTTGAGTAACGCATCTATACGAATTACTATTACATCATCTATGACCATTTTCCCCGCTTTCACATTTGACACTTGTGTGACGTAGGTACAGTGGGGCTGTGGGGGGCGTTTGAAGTTACTTTGACCAGCCGTCAAAGTAGAATGTTTTGGTATACAATAGTTAATTGGAAATCGCGTTTGATTTCACACAAACGACAAACGAATATGGAGGGATATAAATTATTTGGCGAATTTAGGATTGTAAATAGGTAGCTATGATTATTCCATTTCTTAAATAGGTATCTCCAAGTGTATTCGCTGATACTGGACTAATGCATATCAGGCTTAAGTTGTGATCTGACCAAGATTATGTGACCTCTCAGACTAGTCAGATAAGAAACGCCGACCTCATCTAGTTTTGGAAATATGACTGACGTGTAAAAGTGTTTGTGCAAACCCACTTACTGAAATAAAATATTTTATCATAGTCAAGGTATCACTTTTGTAAAGTCACACTGTCCAGATGGTTCTAGACAGTGATAGAAAAGTCAAAAAGGTATCTGTTGGATTAAACTTCCCAAAAGCTTATGTCAATCCTGTTGAACGTCGTTGTAAATACGAAACGTTTTGAAAACGATTGCCAATTGTCAAAACAATTGGCAATCGTTTTCAAACATGTGATCAAAAAATTGTCCGCTGAACAACGTAAATAACGCAATGAATGTTGTTGAAACGTCAAAATGAAAATCATTGCTATTGTTCTTTTATGTTTTTTTTTTAATTACCCCGCTGATCATTGTTACTGTCTGAAAAAGTCCAGTGCAGAAAAATAGCCCCAATTAACATTAAAAATTATGAAGAGCTTTGCAGATGAAACGTTTAGCTAGGTAAATTAATAGCAGTTAATATTCCATAATAAGATGAAAAATAAACTCGACAGAGTCTTTTGAAGCGAAACTGCAACCTCCATTTCCATCCCATAAATCATTTTACATACAAAACACGTTCGTATCTTTGCTTAATATTCATATAATTTAAATAATTTATACTTGGAGTCGTTTGCTTGTCTAGACACTGATTTTTGGCAAAGTCAAGGCTATGCTGAACAGTACAGGCGATAAAATAAATGGCAATACTCCATATACTCTAATATTATAAAGAAGTAAAATTTTTTTGTTTGTATGTATGTAGAGGGTAATCTCTGGAACTACCGGTTATCATCATCATCTGCCTAGCCTTTTCCCAACTATGTGTGGAACTACCGGTTATATTTGAAAAAATCTTTTTGCATTAGATAGCCCATTTTTTGAGGAATGCTATAGGCTATTTAACATCACGCTATGACTCTTAGAAGCCAAGCGAAAAGACAAAAAGTCAAAATGAACGCTTAGCGAAAGCGGAGTGATAGCGATGCAGGTGATGCGATGCGACGGGGTGGGTCAGGGGAACAAGACATTTCACGCGAACGAAGTCGCGGGCAGAAGCTAGAATGTGTTATAACTATATTAAAGTGAGAAAATGTAGAATATTCCGTTTGTTTATTTGATAGACTGTATGAGTTTCTACATATTATTATTTTGTAGCTTTATATTTAAATTGGATTGGCCAGTGGCCATCTTATTGGATTATTTTTATGGCCGTAAGAATATTATAGGAGAGTATGGAGGCTTTTGGCCAGCACTGGGCCATTAATGGCTAATGAAAATTAAAAACAAAATATTGTGTTTTTTTTAGGTTTTCAGCAAAAAAAAAAAAAACCAAGAGCGATAAGCCGCTCTTAGCTTACAACAAATACTCTGTTGTAAAACTGGTGATTGTACCAATATGACAAGTGAATTATGTAGGGAAGTATCTACCTAAATTACCCATAGTGATAAACACAAAAAAATAAAGGCAGCAAGAAAATTGGAAATGTGTTTTTGTGTGGAAATTCAGGCTTTTGCAAATTGGCTTTAAAATGCCTCAATTATATTTGTATCCCGAACAAACCTACATATATCAGCAGCATTCCTGCGGTTCTCGAATTTATTGGGTACCTACAACAATTTTTATGTCCGTATTTAAATGCCTAAAATATTACTAACTTTTTGACCCGACTGTACTTCGCCAATGAATAAAAGTGATCTCGTATCCTCTCTCTATACTCTTTACGTTGGTTCACGTCCAAAATAACAAATTTAAAACGACCGAGCAGCGTATTCACAAAAGCGAGTACTTTATTATATTGATTTTTAAGAGAGTTTGGCCTTTGTGTCTATAAATTTGTGAAAAATGCAATTATAAATGAGTATGCTTATTTTAACAAAGACAATATTATTCAAAAAGGCACCTTAAATTTGTTAATTTAGGAAATTAATTAAGTTCAGAACTTTTCATTTACAAACTAGGTATAGTACGACAACATAGGTAAAGTCAGTAAAACTATAATGCAGGCCACACACGTAACTATAATTATATAAAAAAAGCGGCTTAAGCTGGGAATTGCAAAATTTTTAAGTCTCAATGTAAATTGAATACCAAATGATTGATCGTGAAGTTCTGAATACATAATCAGCCTTTAATGTTCCCACTGCTGGGACACAGGCCTCGATCCTCTCTGTGTAAGCTAATGGGTAGTGGGAACATTATAGGCTGATTATGCAGATGCTGCAAGCATAATCAGCAAAGTCCTCCTCCCTGATAACATAAAACTACAGACATGTATGTCTATAATGCACGATATTATTATAGCTAATATGAAAACAAAAGAAAGTCTACAGTTCTCGGTACATCAGAAGGCCAATTTTCGTAATTTAAAACGTACAAAATCTAGTCGCACTCTCATCTCGGCGACAAACAAATGTCAAAAACTGGTCAAAATGTAGGAAAATTAGAAGTATTTTTTGACAGATTGAGATCTGAGGGGCAATTCTCGTAACTTTAAGAACGTTCACAGTCTCTCTAACCAAGATTGGTTAGAGAGCCTGTGAACATTCGTGATAAAGTAGGGGAAAAGTGAGGTCAGACAGACGTCTGACCTAACTTTTCCCCTACTTTATCTAAAACTTGATTTAAACTATTGATCCAGTGGATATATCCATCTGTCAAAATGTCGAGTGATATGGACAACATTACAGATAAAGATTGCATTACATGCAATCGTGTTAGTTATCTATTAATAAATTCCTTTAAACTGATACTATTTTTAGTGTGATCAACAAGAGTATCGAAACAAAGAAAATATGTTTACTTATCAAGACTGAATTTATAAATAATCTTGATTGAAAAATAAAAATTAATGGCTTTTAAAAAAAAAATTACATTTCCCCAACTTGTTCTTTTTGTACGTATTTCATTTCTTTCCTTTCCTTCCATTAACAAACTCTGTCTCAAATTTTGCAGAAAAAAAACAAGTCACAGGCATCTGTATTATGAGTTTAATTAAGAATTAGGTCTTTAATCACAGTTACAATTTTTATTCCACAAGAAAAACGCTTTTAATTTTGTGCAACTATGCTTGTGACTGTAGAAAGTAGGTATAGACGCCAGCAGGTCAAGCTACCCGAAACTGTAAATTTTTCCCAATCAACCTTGAACCTTAATTCTTTAGAGATAAAGTAGACAATCTATTAAAGAAATTTGACAGATTGTAGTAGTTTGATGTGCTGGCGTCTGTACCTACAAAGTTATCTTTTACACACTACCCGCTTCAATTTCCATAATCCTGGATCTATTTATATTATGTATATAATACCACATATATATAAGACTTGAAGATAAAATTACATACGATACGTCATATATTATATATGTAGTTTACACACAACATCTGTAACAAAACATCTCAACATTTATCTTATCTCATTTCGCGTTTTAATTACCTTTGTTCGCCGAAACTTATTTCCTATATTAGGAATACCTTGAGGATAATACCATAACACTTTCATAAAGTTAAATAGAAAAATTATCACTGTTGCTGATATTTGTATCATCTCCAAAACCACATTTTACTCAGTTTTCTCAAACATCTTTAGGAAAAATATCTGTCAATTCTTGGGGGCTCGCTGCATACACAAACTTTGTTTCAAACCTTGAATCAATATCCAAACACAACTTCTTCAAATCCACATTAAAATTTAAAAGCACAATTTGATGCGTCTTATCCAAATCTTTTATAATAGCCATTAAATTGAATGCAGCTGTAAAGTCTAGCTGCTTTAAATTAACACCATCTATGACTACTGGTATTTCGGTATCACCATGAGAAGTAGCTTTCATGACTCGCTGACGAACATGCTCAGCAGCACAGTAAGCCACATTCTCACACAAAGTGACCACCATTAGATCTCCCTTCTCACACTTCAATTTATTAACCTCTACAGAAGGTCTTGCTACATTATACAATAACAATAAAGCTTCTAGCACGATCCCCGTTGTTATTCCATATTCTAATCCAGCCGATAAACAAACAAACATAGTCACTACGCACAGTAACAGCTCCTTTATACTACTCCTCCACAAACTCGCAAAAATTTTGTAATCGATCATTGAGAACATAGCTGTTATAATTAGACCAGCTAAAGATGCCTTTGGTATGTAATAAAACGTTGAAGTCAAAAAGGTTAGAGCAACAAAAAGAAGTAAAACCTTAGTAATCCCACCAGCAGGAGTCTTCACACCAGAAACATGGTTCAGTGCTGTTCTTGTGAATGAACCTGTGATGGCCATGCTTTGTCCAAACGATCCAACAATATTACAAAGCCCGACCGCGATCATTTCTTGAGTAGCGTCTATCCTACCACCGTCAGCGAAAGCTTTAGCAATAGCCACTGCTTCTAATATCGCCACAAAAGGTATCACAACTGCTTGCACTCCTAGTACCTCAAACATGTCTACGAAATTATACGTTTGATTGCCGACTACTGTGCTAAATGGTGGCAAACCAAACTTTGGTAGTCCGCTGCCAATATCACCAATTATTAACAAAGGTTCCGTGCCAAAGGCTACTTTAAAGCTGTAAGCAATAATCATTCCAATAACGACGACAACAGCATTTCTTGACAAAGATATAAACCATCTCATTTGTTTTACAAATCCATCAGTCCGCTTGCAACCTTGTCCCATCTTCTTCAACAATACCAGCATAAGTATAGTCCCTGAACTGAGCACAGCTTCCCAAAGTCTTGCCGTGGTAATATTGGTGAAAAAGTTCTGAAACGACTCTAAAAAGTAGTTTCCTGAGGTACCTTCTAATCCAAAGAATGATTTCAGTTGTGCAGCCGCAATTTGTAAAGCAACAGCAGTTGTAAATCCACTTATCACTGGCATCGATACGAATTCAACTAGAAAGCCAAGGTTGAGGATACCCATGAGGAATATGAACACTCCTGATAAGAAGGCAATGAGGATGGCGAAGTCAGCGGAGTAATCGGCAACGTACTTTGCAGTCATTGCGGCGATAATAGTAGTGGGTCCAACGGTGACATTGTAGCAGCTTCCAAAGATCACGTATACGATTCCAGAGGTCAGGGATGCGTACAATCCATACTCAGGCGGTAGGCCAGCAATGACGGCGTGTGCAATACCTTGGGGTATAGCCGTAAGTCCCACTGTTAAGCCAGCAATGACATCTTGAATGAAGTATTCAGATTTATATTTTGGGAGCCATCCAATGACGGGCAGTCTTTTCTTCAAAACATCCATGCTGCACGTTTTCTGGAGACACTTTTTGGTTTTTCTTCGATACACTCTGCATTTAGGTTCATCTTGGTGTACAAACGTCATTTTCGTAAGAGTGTAGTGCTCACTGTGGTGTCGAAGTGACTGAGGTTGACGTAAGTGAGTTTCGCACTCGAGATTTCGACTTTTATCTGATGTCAAGATGATCTTATCGGTCATGTCAGAAATAGTTGAGACACTTATCATTATTTGTGTATCGGTAATATTGCACGAATTTACATAAATGGGAACTGAAGAGCTCTCTTAATTCAATTCCCTCATTTTTGATTAACAGTAAAATGCTACCAGAAGTGCGAGGTATCAAATTTAATGGGTGGTCATAACGTCATCATTCACCCGTGTTCCTTCAGTTGCCCGTGCCAAGGGCCACGGTATCTCTTTCGAACAACCCGCGGCCCTGGCAGGCACCGTACCTAGATAAGATAAGATAATATTTATTTGCTTAAACATGTGTCATACATACTAGAAAATACATGCATGCAAGATGGTAGGTAACAACATTATAGGTACAGGCATGTTAGCCACATGATGTGACGTGCAAATGTCAAGAAATATTACCGCTGTACCGTGATTTTTCGCGGCAGCGGAGTTACGCCCCGGCGTTTTGCGTCCTCTCGCCACTCCCATATGTGGGCGAGGACTTTGGCCTCCAGATCCCATGGCGGCAATCCGGCAAGGAGGCTCGCCGCCTCAGCGGGGACCGTGCGGTATCCTCGGACCAGTCAGACTGCCTTGACCTTGCATGCCTTTGGGACGCGTTCAACCGGCGGGCTGGTCGCCTTTTAAGCAAGTAAATATTTAAGCAAGTAAAACATGTTTCGTACTCGTGGGAACAAATATGGATAAAAATAATAAAACGGGTAGGGGAGTGATGCGGGGTGGGAGTCCGACACCGCATCTTGCGTGACGGGTTCATTTAAGAGCCCGGAGCGCGTAGTGGAGGGGGCTGCTGGGAAGAACCCCAGGTTCTTCCAGAAGCGTCCCAAACCGGGGGATGGACAGGGGTCCTCCTCGGATGGCGGATCGAGCTCGGCCCGCAGAAAAATTAGTCGGCGGGGCGGGTCCATGAGGGAGGTATGATGGTCCATGAGGGCTCGCCGCTGCGAAGAAGCCAGCTGAGCCGACCCAGCGAGACGAGAGGCTTGACACGGAGGGGCAGTCGGGAGTCGCCAGCCGCAGGGTGGCCCTCTCAGAGTCGTCAGGTGGTGAGCCGGACGCCGTTGGTGGCTCCAATCTGGACCACGACTTCCTCAAACCTGGCCGCCCGGCCAGGTTTGAGGAAGTCGTGGTTGCCGCGATTAAGAGTGTGGCCTTGAAGAGGATTCAGTCCCCCAAGGACAAGACCATATGCAGCTGCAGCCACAGCCCCATCATAGCGGCAGCGGAGGCCACCCACTGCAGGCCCCCGCTGGACGGAATGTCCGAAATGCGGGCGGAGGTGGCCCGCTTGACAGCTGCCATGGAGCTTCTCCGAAAGGAGAATGAGGAGCTCTGAGCGAACCTTGTCGGGCTGTGAGCAGCCGGCCCCTGGGAGGTGCCGCAGGTGGGGGCGTAACATGGGCAGCCAGTACCTGCTGAGGACCGGGTCCTGACCCTGGTGTGGCAGGAGCTGGCTGCCTTTCAGAGTCGGTTCTCCACCCTGGAGGCCATTGTCCTGTGCCCCCCGCTGACGGCGAGCCGCCATCGTAAGGCGGTGTCGTATGCTGCTGCCGTGGCTGCCGCAGCTACAGCCACGGGGCAGGCAAAAACCGGAACCGGTGGGACCGCACCGGAACACGCGAGGGCCCGAGCCCCGGCGGTGAAACGGCCGCCCCCGCCGCCTCCTACTTCGCCTTCGGCCGACGCGGATTTGCAGGTAGCCGAGGAAAAGAGGAAGGCGGGTAAGGCTGCAATGGTGGTCGTAAATCCTGGCATGCGATTCGATTTGTCCGGATAACATACCGGTAGGTGACTCCATAAAAAGTATTGTAATAATGTCACCGCAAGATTTTATGAGTTAAAAACACTCAGTTTTAGGGTGTCATTTTATGATAGCACATACTTTTTAAGATAGTCATCAAAGTGTATGGGTATTTAAGAAATTAGAGCCATTTTAAAAAACAGTGGAAACCTTGCAAAAAATTCGTTGAATGTCGTTGTAGAAACTTAAGTGGTAGTGGGCACATTGCTCGCAGAAAAGATGGCCGATATGGCCGAAAGGTTCTGGAGTAAAAAAAAATACGTTTCCCCAACGTGTTATTTTTGTACGTATTTTATTTCTATCCTTTCCTTCCATTAACAAACTCTGTCTCATTGCAAATTTTGCAGAAAAAAAATCTATCCATTCAGTTTTGTGAACTATTTGAAAATATGAAGTAGGTATTAAAAGAAAAAACAAAACATTATCCATATAAAAAATATAATATATTTTATATCTTAGAGACAGAATATCTGATACAACCTTATAAAACTAGGATTTCACAAAAACACACCTTATTATTACATCTTTATTCAAATTTTATTTATGTTTCAAATTGACGTTATTTCAAGTTAAACAAAAATCAACTTTATTATAATGGAGATTAGGTTGATTTCAGAGTGACTAGCACTATTGAAAAAGTTTTAGAAAGGGTTAAAGTTGTAACGTAAACTGAACTTTATTTTGTTAATATTAAAGTTTTTTTTCCATAAACTCATATTTGTTTACATTTTTGGCGTATATGTCGCGAATGCAGATTAGGTAGATAGAGTTACGAGCATAAATACCTTAAGCCCATAATACACGTGCCTTTAATTTATACAAACATATGCAAGTAGTTTTTGTACAAGTTAAGTGTATAATGGGCTTAATTATGAAATAGGTCTTTTCTCACAGTTACAATTTTTATTCTATGTACTTCTACAAGCATAAATTATCTTACAGTTGCGCAAAATTTAAAGCGTTTTTCTTGTACAAGAAAAACGCTTTAAATTTTGCGCAACTATAATTTATGCTTGTGACTGTAGAGTGTAGGTACAGACGCCAGCAGGTCAAGCTACCCGAAACTGTCAATTTTCCCAATCAACCTTGAACCTTAATGTTTTAGCGATAAAGTTGAAAATGTATTAAAGAAATTTGGCAGATTGTAGTAGCTTTATGCGCTGGCGTCTGTACGTAAAAAGTTATCTTTTACACACTACCCACTTCACTACCTATTTCAGTAATCCCGACATTTTTATCATCATAATCACAGTACAACATATATACCACTTAAAGATAAAATTACATACGTGGACACGTCAATATATGTAGTTTAATCATAACCAACATCTGTAACATAACCTCTCAACATTTATCTTATCTCGTTTCGCGTTTTAGTAATACCTTTGTTCGCCAAAACTTACTTCCTATATTTCGAATAACTTGAGGATATTATACTTATCATAACACATTTATAAAGTTAAAAAAATCATCACTGTTGCTAATATTTGTACCATCTCTAAAACCACATTTTACTCAGTTTTCTCAAACATCTTTAGGAAAAATATCAGTCAAATCTTGAGGGCTCGCTGCATACACAAACTTTGTTTCAAACCTTGAATCAATATCCAAACACAACTTCTTCAAATCCACATTAAAATTTAAAAGCACTATTTGATGCGTCTTATCCAAATCTTTTATAATAGCCATTAAATTGAATGCAGCTGTAAAGTCTAGCTGCTTCAAATTAACACCATCTATGACTACTGGTATTTCGGTATCACCATGAGAAGTAGCTTTCATGACTCGCTGACGAACATGCTCAGCAGCACAGTAAGCCACATTCTCACACAAAGTGGCCACCATTAGATCTCCCTTCTCACACTTCAGTTTGTTAACCTCTACAGTAGGCCTTGCTACATTATACAATAACAATAAAGCTTCTAGCACAATCCCCGTTATTATTCCATATTCTAATCCAGCCGATAAACAAACAAACATAGTCACTACGCACAGTAACAGCTCCTTTATACTACTCCTCCACAAACTCGCAAAAATTGTGTAATCAATCATTGAGAACATAGCTGTTATAATTAGACCAGCTAATGATGCCTTTGGTATGTAATAAAACGTTGAAGTCAAAAAGGTTAGAGCAACAAAAAGAAGTAAAACCTTAGTGATCCCACCAGCAGGAGTCTTCACACCAGAAACATGGTTCAGTGCTGTTCTTGTGAATGAGCCTGTGATAGGCATGCTTTGTCCAAACGATCCAACAATATTACAAAGCCCGACCGCGATCATTTCTTGAGTAGCGTCTATCCTACCACCGTCAGCGAAAGCTTTAGCAATAGCCACTGTTTCTAATATCGCCACAAAAGGTATCACAACTGCTTGCACTCCTAGTACTTCAAACATGTCTACGAAATTATACGTTTGATTGCCGACTACTGTGCTAAATGGTGGCAAACCAAACTTTGGTAGTCCGCTGCCAATATCACCAATTATTAACAAAGGTTCCGTGCCAAAGGCTGCTTTAAAGCTGTAAGCAATAATCATTCCAATAACGACGACAACAGCATTTCTTGACAAAGATATAAACCATCTCATTTGTTTTACAAATCCATCAGTCCGCTTGCAACCTTGTCCCATCTTCTTCAACAATACCAGCATAAGTATAGTCCCTGAACTGAGCACAGCTTCCCAAAGTCTTGCCGTGGTAATATTGGTGAAAAAGTTCTGAAACGACTCTAAAAAGTCGTTTCCTGAGGTACCTTCTAATCCAAAGAATGATTTCAGTTGTGCAGCTGCAATTTGTAAAGCAGCAGCAGTTGTAAATCCACTTATCACTGGCATCGATATGAATTCAACTAGAAAGCCAAGGTTAAGGATACCCATGAGGAATATAAACACTCCTGATAAGAAGGCAGTGAGGATGGCGAAGTCAGCGGAGTAATCGGCAACGTACTTAGCAGTCATCGCGGCGATAATAGCAGTGGGTCCAACGGTGACATTGTAGCAGCTTCCAAAGATCACGTATACGATTCCGGAGGTCAGGGATGCGTACAATCCGTACTCAGGCGGTAGGCCAGCAATGACGGCGTATGCAATACCTTGGGGTATAGCCGTAAGTCCCACTGTTATGCCAGCAATGACATCTTGAATGAAGTATTCAGATTTATATTTTGGGAGCCATCCAATGATGGGCAGTCTTTTCTTCAAAACATTCATGCTGCACGTTTTTTGGAGACACTTTTTGGTTTTTTTTCGATACACTCTGCTTTTAGGTTCATCTTGGTGATCAAACGTCATATTGGTGAACGTGTAGTGTTCACTGCGGTGTCGAAGTGACTGAGGTAGATGTACTGAATTTCGCACTCGAGATTTAGAGTTTTATCTGAAGTCAAGATGATCTTATCGGTCATGTCAGCAATAGTTGAGACTCTTATCATCATTTGTGTATCGGTTTCTGTCCTTCCGTATATCGGACAGAGTGACATAGTTTCACATGACTTCATATCTACGTCTATTATAACGGGAGACAAAAAACGCTTGACAAAGCCGAAAGTCACTTGTAGCTCCCGTCATTGTGATCATTGTTTTGATACTGGACCATGAATACCTTCACCTGGGAGCCTTCCCGTTACAGACATATTAAAGATCAAAGTTCTTTTTTTTTAGTAACACTAATTAAATGTTATAACCTAACTTTAAATACCCCCACAACTCCTATGCCGTTTGCATGCACCTGTAAGCACAATGTTTGGCGTGCATTACATTACTACCATAAACTACGAACAATCACACGAAAAATAAAAGTCATCTCCCAGAGTCTGTCAGTTTCTCCATCGTTTATTCCACTTTGACATAAAATACGTTACAATAATATATGTTCTTTTAAAGTCCCAACGTAATATTGCACGAACTTACATAAACGGGGACTGAAGAGCCCTCTTAATTAAATTGCCTCATTTATGATTAACAGTAAAATGCTGCCAAAAGTGCTAGGTATCAAATTTAATGGGTGGTCGTAAATCCTGGCATGCGATTCGATTTGTCCGGATAACATAACGGTAGGTGACACCATAAAAACTGTTCTAATAAAGTCACCGCAAGATTTTATGAGTTAAAAACACGGTTATAGGGTGTCATTTTATGATAGCACATACTTTTTAAGATAGTCATCAAAGTGTCAATTCATTCATTTGTTGTTGGCAATTCGAGCCATTTTAAAAACATAGGGGAAACCTTGCAAAAAATCCCCACTTTCGTTGTACTTATCCGGAATTCTGGGGTATCTAAAAACGCAGATAGTAAACATTTCAGCAGTAGAAAAGCTTATGTCAATCCAGCTCAATGTCGTTGTAGAAATACGAACAGCGAATTTTACTTCTCTAGCTCCTAATTCCAGGTCCAATTGAAAACCAGCGTCAGGCACTAGTTGTCTGGCATTTTTTGCTGAACTGTGCCTTTTTGGCGCAGCCCTCAGCACAATTTCCTGCTAATTTGTTACATCGAACTTTTTGCTTTTTATTTGATTGTTATTTGTTTTTATCGGATGTATATTACTTATATTGTGTGCCTTTAGTCTATGCTAAATATATTATATACTTTCTTTATTTCTCTCTTTGCTAAAGCAGGGGTAGAATACCCTATATTTAGTTAAGAATAGAATACTTTATTTATTTTGTACACCATACAGATTCAAGATATATTCTCGAATTCTCACTTTGATCTTAACCGCAACGCTACTTCAAATAATTTTACCTTTTTATTTTTTTACTGAAACTGTTTCCTATATTGTGCTTACTTACCCATTTATTTATAAATGTTGATTAGCGACTGTGTAAAAGCCATTTCACGTTTTCGCGCAAATATCTAAGATTTAGTCGCCTAATTTACCATCTTAGGTAAAACTCTGGCATTGTTGAATTCATGTTTAAAAAGACTATTCTTTCGTATTGATACTTCATGTAACACATTTACAAATACTTACAATTTTGACGTATAAACGTGTCTTAACTTTAGGCACTTTAGGGTTTATTTACAAATGTAAATAAACCCCAGAACAGAATGTCTGTATGTAGTTAATCCTTGTGATGGTATAGGTATTCCGCATTGGAAAATGTACAATACTTTTTATCTGTCTAGCATGCCCTAGATTAAAAATATTGTGTTTCATGAATTAATTAGAACAGTTTCGTTTGAAACCAGCACCCTAATTGCGTAACACACAATCAATCTCGATCTGAATCATTTTGAAGGATATTGCTAATCCATTGCCTCATATGTTCGAAACATTTGTCTGCTCAACATCATAAATAACGCAATGAAAGTTGTTGAACTGTCAAAACGAAAGCCATTCGTACTGTTAGTGTGTTCGCAATTACCCCGCTCTGTTTAAATTCATCATATAAATGCACGTTTTTTTTGCATTACAATGTACTATCGCCAAAATCTAGCATATCTGACCACCGTAAGGACTATTCCTTCTTGCAGCGCATATTATTAGTCAACCTAAAAAGGATACGAAAAAAACGAAAGAATTCTCCTAATTTTAAGAACGTTAACAGTCTGATCTGTCTCAATCCGTCAAAAATACCTCTAATTTCCCTACATTTTGATCAGTTTATGACATTTGTTTGTCGCTGAGATGAGACTGCGACTAGATTTTGAACGTTTTAAATTATATACGAGAATTGGCCTTCTGATATACCTATGTAAGTTTTGAAGAAAATTCATAGCTTCGATGCGCTTTGTAGATAGATGACCTACACTTTGAATCATGTGACATAATACGTACCTAGATAAATACTTCGAAATATTTGTAGGTAACTCGTTGATATCTAAGATACAGGTAAAGATTAAATAGATAGCAAACAGTGATTTTTCATAGTTATCTAATGGTAACTAGCGTCTGTCTGCGACTTCAGCCGCTTGTAATTTCTTGTTTTAACATAAAATAATTATAATTATCTATTCTATGGCATCGCATCGCATCGCCCGCGCTGTTACTTGATTTTAACGTAAAATAATTATAATTATCTATTCTATGGCATTGCATCGCATCGCCCGCGCTGTTACTTCATTTTAATATAAAATAATTATAATTATCTACTCTATGGCATCGCATTGCATCGCCCGCGCTGTTACTTCATATATACTTACATGATATACCTATGTAAGTTTTGAAGAAAATTCATAGCTTCGATGCCCTTTGTAGATAGATGACCTACACTTTGAATCATGTGACATAATACGTACCTAGATAAATACTTCGGAATATTTGTAGGTAACTCGTTGATATCTAAGATACAGGTAAAGATTAAATAGATAGCAAACAGTGATTTTTCATAGTTATCTAATGGTAACTAGCGTCTGTCTGCGACTTCAGCCGCTTGTAATTTCTTGTTTTAACATAAAATAATTATAATTATCTATTCTATGGCATCGCATCGCATCGCCCGCGCTGTTACTTGATTTTAACATAAAATAATTATAATTATCTATTCTATGGCATCGCATCGCATCGCCCGCGCTGTTACTTGATTTTAACATAAAATAATTATAATTATCTATTCTATGGCATTGCATCGCATCGCCCGCGCTGTTACTTTAAAATAATTATAATTATCTACTCTATGGCATCGCATTGCATCGCCCGCGCTGTTACTTCATTTCTAATCATCATCTTCATCATCATCTTGTTTTTTTAATTTCTTCTTCGCTTAGCGTTCTTTCTGAGTCTATTATTTTTGCTCGGGTCCTAAGGGTTGTAGCGTGATGTTAAATAGCCTATAACCTTCCTCAAGAATTGGGCCATCAAATTCAAAATATTGTACGAAGGCCGTTAGTTCCGAGGCAATCACTGCGCCCTCACGCCTCTAGTCGCCGCAGGAGACGCCCTGGACGGGAGTCAACCGCCGACTCCCGGCCACCGTAGGCGCGGGCTTGCGGGCCGCGAGCAATGGACAGCTCGCCGCCCGGTAAGGACCAGCGGGGACGCGCCGTCGACCCGGGCGGTCGACGGCGCGTTGTGTTCCACGCGCGCCTCATAGAGGCCAGGCCGATGCCTGCCAGGGCCGCGGGTTGTTCGAAAGGCACAGGCAACTGAAGTAAAAGTCTGACACGCCCTTCCGCCAGCCTAGAGCGGGAGAGGTCATTTGATGATTTCCCACCCAAAAAAAAAGGGCGTTAGTTCCCCTCTAAGATGAACTTGGCTTTGAAAACTGTAACTAGGTACTGGATGACATTTGTAGGTGGGTAGGGTAGGTGAACGGAGTAGGTAGGATTTTTTTTAAATTTCATACAAAGAAATTGATCAAGTAATAAATTTATAAGATTGCATTAAAATAACAAAAATTAACTAAAACTATTAAATAAATAAAGTAGGAAAAGAAAATGGTCAACAAATTTACAGTAATAAATACGTGAACAATAAAAACAGAAACTTTGAAAAAAAAAAATATCGAAATTCAAATCATACGCACCCTAAATGCGCGGAATTTATCAACTTAGTCGTAGCGCGATCCTATACTTTTCTTGCATATATTCTCGTGTGTCGCTTTTGTTCCACTTAGGTACACAACACCATTATTTTCGAGACGTTAAAAATACCTACATCACCATACTTCGGAGTATTTGCATGAAATTCGTTCCTATTACAGTTCATATTCCTAGGCACAGGAAAACATTAAAATCTATAGATAGCCTACATTCATTTCATAATGTTTCCTACATAAACAACTTTTATATTTATCTGAAAACATCACATTGACGGAAATTTCCGTCAATGTGATGTTATCAGATAAATATCATATTAATGTACACTGTACAGTCGACCGCGCATCGATGGTAACATTTTGACATTAAGTTGGTCTAGCCAGCATCCTAATTGCGTAACACACTATCAATCTCAATCTAAATTTTGAAGGATATTGCTAATCCATTGCTTCATATACTCGAACAACGTGTCTGGTCAGCAACGTAAATAACGCAATGAATGTAGTTGAAATGTCAAATAATAATAATAATAAATCATTTATTTGCATAAAACATGGTATAAAAATGGTGTTAAATAAAATAAAAAGTACAAACATGTTTTGCTATGTTATAGCAATTATAGCATGCAAATTTTTTTGGCAAATAATCTGTAACAATAAAGAAACTTATCAACATTTACTATCCATAAGCTCTTTCAAATTATAATAACTACGTTCACTTAACCAGTTATACAATTTTAGCTCTAACAACCTTATACCTAGAGACTTAAAGTGTTGTATATGTGAGTTTAAATGTTTGTGAACGCACCCACGATACAGGAGTAATTCCTAGTGTGGGACAAAGTATAAAAAAAAAAAAGTTGCTTAGCATGTGGTTATATACGCACACACATTGCTAGGCAGTTTCTATTGTACTTGGTTATTCTTGGAAAGTCACGAAGAACCAATTTATAGGGATCTCGTCTGTTGCGAGGGCATACATCATTTGCTGTCTTGAAATGATTTTTATTCCTAGCTACGAATAAACATGTCTCATAAATATATAGAGAGGGCAACGGTAGCAAGTCAAGTTTTTTAAATATCGGTCGACACGAGTCATCAGGTTGTATGTCCAAAATGAAAGCTATTTTGCTACTGTTAGTGTGTTACGGAATTACCCCGCAGTACGGAGTTTCAATACATTGCGAGACTAGCTTACAATGGTTTTGTTGTTACTGAATTTGCAGCCTACTGTACCTACATGTTTATTTCATTCTATTCTTGCACGTGAATTAGATTTCTTATCGAAAAAATTCAAGTGACAGGAGTCTTGTTTTCTTATGATAAGTATCATAAATTTTGATAGTCATCAGACCACCAAGATATTATAATATGCGTAATACCGGTGCATTACGCACGTTTTAATATCTTGATAGTCTGAAATACCTCAGCCTCTTGATAGTATAAATAAACACCTTAATATCACCAATTTTTTGGTGATATATTAAGGGGTTTAATTGTAAACATTGATTATAGTTAAGAGACGCTTAAACGTCAAAAATGTATGGTTAAACAGTCGAAACAGTGGTTAGTTCCTAAAGTTAAGTAATGATTAATTAGCATTACTTAAGTTTAGGAACTAACCACACTTATTCAGGTCTCTTCAGCTTTTGCCCATAGAAAACAACGATTTTGTAATGAGATCCGAACACATCCGTTTGCTTTACGGATGCGTACGCATCAAAAATAAAGTTAAACAGAGCTGAATGAGTGTGGTTAGTCCCTTAAGTAACGTTTATAAATAATAGGCTAAATGAATAACCAAAGCAAGCAGACAAGTGCCCGTGCCTGCTTGGTTCTCTGTGGAATTTATTACGTCACTATTGCATTAAACATAATCAGCCTACAATGTTCCCACTGCTGGACACAGGCCTCCTCTCGGTGAGAGGGAGTGGGCTGTAATACACCACGCGGGCTCAGTGCGGGTTGGTAGATGTCACATGTCTTCGAATTTTTGGTTCTTGTACATGCCGGTTTCCTCACGATGTTTTCCTTCACCGTTTTGATTGCACTAACGGCTGAACCCAATTACCTACTGAAAGATCGCTACTGATGGTAGCCAGTATAATAATTATAACTGTCATTATAATTTAACCATACAGTTCGCTACTGATATACCTATGTAGATTAGTGGGACGTTCAAACCAGAGGTAGATATGTTTTTCTACCTTCAGTATGCCAAAACTAGTGATAGAAGACGTTAAGCGATGACACAATTTCAGCAGGTAATTATTAGATTAGCGACTAAGGGCTGTTTTTTCCATCGCCAGATAACTTTTATTTGAGGAATAAAATTGACGTTTGACAGTTCTTGTGTGAAATAACTGTCAAAATTTCAAAATGATTCCTGGAATAAATTAATCAAAAAAAAATCAGCTCTAAAACAAATAAACACACCAACCCCAATCTGCGGTTAAAATACCAAATAAACATATAGGTACCAATTCTACACATAGACATGTATACATACAAACAAACAAAACGCTCTATTTCGCAAAGCCTTAACCCTTAACCAACCGCCGGGTACTTTCGACCCAACGCACTTTGGTTTGAGCAGCAAACATGGTAGATAGGTATTAATTTCTCAAGACATTATTGGCTGAGGAATTAAGCCTGCTTCAAACGGATTAATGGAATGTACCTATATGAGATATTCTGGTAATATTCGCGGGGTATATTGTTAATTTTCTAGTTTGTGTAAGGGTTTTGGGAAATTTTGATTATCTGTTAGTGTAGATACTAGGTAAGGTTTTGTTTGACGGAGTTGCAAACATGTCAATGATTACCGTAACTCGCTTTTGTAGTCTTCTCCGTACGTAAGTAGTAAAAGTACCTTTTGGAAGGGCCAACTAGAATCAATGATTTCTTGTAAATGTTGACGTTCAAAAGTACATTTTAATAGCCCCATCATCATCATCGTCAGTCATTACAGTCCGGAATCACCAACTGCTGGGTACTTAAATAGGGGTTTCGTCTGCCATACTTCACTGTTCTGTGCGTCCCTCATCCAGGTGTTTCCCGCGACTTAGACGATGCCGTCTACCCAGCGCGCTTTTGGACGGCCCTAGTTTCTTGGCCTACTTGAAATAAATTGCTTAACTTTAACTTTAATCTTATTATTAAATTATAATGCTCAAACATAACTGAAAAATTATATTTTTTTCATTCTTTTGTGTACATTTTTCAAGCAATTTCATACCTACGGGTCATTGCATAACAGACTATCAGTAGCAATTTTCATTTTGACAGTTCAACAACATTCATTGCGTTATTTACGTTGTCCAGCAGAAATTTTTCGAACATATGAAGCAATGGATTAGCAATATCCTTCAAAATGATTCAGATTGAGATTGATTGGGTGTTACGCAATTAGAGTGCTTTCCGTATGTAACCTTAATTTTAATTTGAACCCAATATATTATACATAATTATAGTCATGAAATAACTTATCTAGAAATCTCAAGCAAGAAAGTAGGTACCTGAACAAATATTTTTTTAGCAGCTTTGTGGCTTACGGTCAAGGTCGAAGCCATAATTCATATCTTACCCATTTAAAAGGCTTAGGTACTATTATTCAGCCGCGATATTTCTTTTCGTGTTAGCGAACCTACTACAAATTGTTATTCATTTTATTTTCAGGTATGTTACACACCAATAAATTGTTAGTAATGGCGCTAAATCCTGACGTAAGTACTAACCTGTTTTATTTTTTATCGTCACAAAAACTGTTAAACCAAGAAATCGTGAGTAACAATAATTTGTTAAGGCCAAATTAGCCTTAAACGTGATATTAATGTTCCTTGATTTTTGTACTGGGCTCTAAAATGTAACACATTATTATTAGTCTTGACTTCTGGAGCCTAAATACATATAACATATCACGCCTATATTCCCCGAAGGGTTAGGTAGAAGTCTACCTGTAGTACAGTCACGATCAAAAGTATGTATACACTCGGCTTTATTCAAAAGCGATTTACTCCTTTATTTTTCAATGAAATTTTATGGTGTTACGAACATAGCATTTTCGAAGCCATTGGTTTATGCAATGTGTCGTATTTCAACATTTTCAACATTGCATTCGTTATTTTACGAAAAAATCGCAATTGAAAGTTTCCAAGTGTTGACATATTGGTGCTCGTGACTGTACACCCACATTTCGCTCGTTATGTTTAAGTCCCATGTAATTCCCAGGTCGGGGTAAAGTTTTGTTTGGTTTTTGCATCAGGAATTTCCTAGTAGAAGCTCGGAGTCTGGATGTGAGCCCGGTTGATAACCACGCGGATTGACAATAGGCTCGCCTTGGAACTTAAACATAACTGACGAAATTTGGATGTACAGACGCCAGCAGGTCAAGTTACCCGAAACTGACAAATTTTCCCAATCAACCTTGAACCTTAATGCTTAAAAGATAAAGTTGAAAATCCATTAAAGAAATTTGACAGATTTTAGTAGCTTGATGTGCTGGCGTCTGTACTACAATACACCTCTCACCCTTCCGGTATAACAACCTTGATGTTATATGTTTATTAAATTCTAATAACCATCCCGACTGAGCAAAAAAAAAATTCAAATACCATTAATCCATTGATTCCCCATTACCAATTAACAACAAAATCCTCTCGTGTCCATATTGTCACATGGCTATAAGCTTTAAATTTCCACAACAATAGATTCCTCCGACTTACGTCTAAGTGGGTATTAATTCCACCATATATCAGTGAGGGTAGTTTCTTCGGCAGCTGGGTCTTAGCGACCCTTCGAGCAACAAAGGGTTTAATAAGATCGGAACGCAGTGAACGGTTAACTTGTATATGATTTAGTCATTAGTTTGTTAAGGAATGTAATGGTAATGTTCCACATTACATTCCTATAATCCATAGTTTTCGTAGTTGTTTTGTATGATTGAGGTAGTTATGTGATTTTCCCAAAATTATCTTAATTAGGTACCTAAGTTACGACGTCACAGATAAAATACATGCCTACGTAGTTTTGGAAATTTAGTAGGTACTATCTACTATAATATAAAAATGAATCGCTGAATGTGTTGCTAAGCGCAAATCTCGAGAACAGCTGAACCGATTTCGCTAATTCTTTTTTTAGAATATTCCTTGAAATACGAGGATGGTTCTTACGGAAAAAATATGAAAGAAAGTTGCTTCACGCGGACGAAATCGCGGGCAAAAGCTAGTTTCAATATAAAATGTGGGTGGACTATTAGGCGTACCGCTACCTAACCCCTTGGGGTATACAGGCGTGAAGTTATGTATGTATGCATTTCAATATGCAGCGTAACTATTCATCCTCTGGAACAGCCTATGCGTTATTCAGTTTGAGTCAGACTTATCTCGTTTACTGAAGTAGTACTAGTTGAGTACTTTTTAATGGAATAAACGCTGAAAACCCTCAACAATGATATAGGTACTGTGGGAGAGATACTTCAGTAAAACATGTATTTAGAATTAAAATAATTAATTATTATTACGGAATCCTTTTACGCGTATCATGACATACGCTATGTCAGCTTTTCAGCTACCTACTGATAATATTTTTATCTTGACACCGAATTATTACTTTCACAATACTTTTTTTTTAAATAAATAACACCTTGAGCACTAACACACATATACTTAAATTTTATTTGTTTCAAATTGACGTTATTTCAAGTTAAACAAATATCAACTTTATTTTAATGGTAATTAAGTTAACTACAGAGTGACTGAAAAAGTTATAAAAATGTTTGAAGTTGTAGCGTAATCTGAACTTTATTGTGTAGGAATTAAAGTAATTTTTCCATAAACACATATTTGTTTACATTTTTGGCGAATATGTCGCGAAGAATGCAGATTACATACATACTGACGCCTTTTTCCTTGGTGTAAGGCAGAAACTACACATGTTGCGATTTGCGAAGCAATAAACCTCTGCTAATAAAAAAATAAACAAATAAAATACTTACGAAAACATGGAGCAACTTCTATCCAGCACACGATCTAATTAAACTGATGACTCTTAATAAAAAACAGTTCATAACACTCCCTAGTCAGTTGACTCTCATAATGATGATAGATCATCGACAGACCCCAGTAATTATCACTTTATTGACTATTAAGACCCCCTCCCACGGCCCGAGCTCTATTAAAAATAGTTGTTTAGTCAACTGAAGTTCGTGACGCGGGAAATGATTTATGGGATGTATTTTAAAACGGTTGCTGTGTAGTTTTTAATGAGAATTGTGAGAAATTGGATGAAAGTTTTTTTGTAAGTGATACAAATGGTTTTGTATTTACTCACACGATTTGTATTTCCCTTCTGAAGATAGAGTGTTGTAATTTGTACAATATCACAGGATGTGACAAGGTAAGGTTGCGGTTTAAAAGAAGATGTAGTGACAAAGATTGAAAAGAGCATACTTAGATGACTTGGTCATGTTGAGAGGATGAATGAAAGGCAAGAGGTATGAGGTAAACTCTGCTTGCGAGATGCAGGATTTTGCGTGACGTCAGTATGACGCGTTGTTCGCATGTGGCGTTGTAGATACCGCTACAGGCTACTAAGAAAAGGTATTTTCGAGACAGATGTGAGTGGAAACGGAGGGAAGGGACGGCCTAGAAGGACATACCTAAGTTCATTCTTATTGGTGATGTTCTTCAGAAAGTTCAGGTGCGTAGTACTCGCAACCGGCGTGCGTGTATGACCAGATGTATGAACTTAAACGAAGCAAAAGGAGTATGACGTAAGGATCGTAACAGGTGGCATTCTGTAGGTCTGCCTACCCCCGTGGGAAGAAGGCGTCAGTTTATGTATGTATGTAATGTTAATATCTTATTTTAGCAAGAAGAAAATACGCTCTTTGAGTTAGTTTTACCCTTGAAATCGCTGATTAAACTTAGTTACTTTGAGAGAAACTATTCCAGTTTTTTTTCTTCAGAATGCGTCCATGTTGTTAATCCTTAAGTAAAACAACAACCTAATTTTCGTCACCTTTACATAACACCATTATTTCTAAACCTATCTAAAAAATAATGGACGCACAGCTAAGCCAATGAGCAAAACACCTTTCCTTCACTACGGACTCTATCTTATCGCTATAAGGTTCAAAACCCCCTGTCAAAAAACTGTATGTTTGTGTGTTATCGGTAATGTTGGGAACATATGCGGGGGCACGCGCTCCTACATCACCGTGTTATCAGCACGAGTCGGGCTCGAACTCGCTACCCTATCGGACGAACGCAGGCTGAAATGTCGATAACATCACGACGTATAGGATGCGAGTTGAATTAAAAGATGGCTGTTTTTTAGATATTTTATAGAAGCCTGGTAGAAGAAATTGCGGGTATTGGCGTCATCGCAGAAGTTAGGGTCCAACTTGATAATTGTGTAAGCTCGTCAATTGATATCTGCTCTAACAGCTATGTACAGGTCACAATAAATAACCGTAAACATGAATTTTAACTTGAACTAGTCTTACTTGCATCTATTCTGATCTGAAGGCCAATTCTGGTAATTTAAAACGTTCAAAATCTAGTCGCAGTCTCATCTCGGCGACAAACAAATGTCAAAAACTTGTCAAAATGTAGGAAAGTTATAAGGTATTTTTGACAGATTGACACTGAGATCAGACTGTGAACGTTCCTAAAGTTACGAGAATTGCTCCTCTGGTGTTGTCCCTTACAATATTAATTGGCAACAGAAGATAATACTAGAACATTTGATGGTAAATAGTACCTAGAGGTGCTTGCAGATGATGATGGATCGCTGGATGTTGATCTTTGGAGAGCAACGGATACATGTTTTAGCTGTTTGTTTATGTGTAAGCGCATAAGTCAACACGGGACTATTTCACCTACACCGATCGTTACCGACGTGTCTTTACTGGAAACCCGCTTCTTTTGGCAAGCACCCTAAGTCTAAAACGTAAGGTAAAAAACTTGCATATTGCAGTTTCTCATACCAATTGAGTAACTAAGTAAATTTGATACTTATAAGTGACAATCCCGTATACATTACGCAGCATTTTCGCACCACACATTGCTCATCCCTCAGGCTAAAGGCATGATTACACGATACACACTTGTCATCACTATCCCTTAAACGAAAATCCATACAGGGATGAAAAAAAAAAATCTGTCAAATTCAGAAGTGCTGATTCACGTTAATAAATTTCGGTGCAAGTGTCCCCATTTGACGCGTTCAGGCAATAGAAATATTGGGGTGATCGGGATAAGCGTTCCTCCCTTGTCCCTTGGCGGGGGATATTGAATGCTTGTATCAGCACTGATTTGTTTCACTGTGGTTAGATGGAGGTGGGACTGCGGGAGTAGGTCTCTAAGTGACGTCACGTTTTTATGGTTTGCTAAGTGTGACTGTATAATAAGGCCTGCAGCGGTTAGATTTCGAAGTACTTTTCTTGTAACGGTACGATCTTATGAGAATAGCGCAGATAATTGTAAGTCAGCAAGGTGTACTTAAGGGAGGTAGAGTCGGGCGTAGGTATAATTCAGTTTCTACTCAAGAGGTAAGAAAATGGCTATATTAATTTTCGTAACTCAAATTAGATGAACTTGAAACTTTATTTCAAATTACATGCGAATATCTAAACCTTCTTAACTCAACATTTTGAGCCACAGTAACTAACTAAAACTCATAACCCCAACAAAAACTCCTTACCACAGAACTTAATCTCCCATAAGAAAATTGTTTTCAAAGATATCGTGGCGTATGATAAATGCCGACATTAGTCCTGGGCTGCCACATCCAGGCATGTTAATCTAAAACGTCGTCTGCACGCACCGAGAGAGATATATCATGGGAACGCTGAGAGCAATCGGGGATTTTTCACATCATATTTTCCAGTTTTCTTCTAGTTGTTTTTAGAGAGGGTTTTTAGTTGGAGGGATAAGAAGGTTTTGCTAAGTTCAGCATGTTATCTTAAGAGGCCGTACACGCAATCGAATCAGTTTGGACAATTTTGGTCACTGTGCTAAAGTGATGTATCTGTTAACAGGTGCGATGACTGACACGATTGGTTTCTCGGCTCTTTTACCTTCACCTTTATTTCAATAATTTTTATTTTTTTTACAGTTAGATATTAGAAATTGACAAAAGGTTTTCGTGCACGGACCCTTAAAAATTACGAATAGGTTGTAATATTATTATTTTCTAGTTAGCTAAGATGGTCTTTACCTACATAATATCTACGTCAAAAAATGGGTTGTTAGTAAATCATAATCTGCCTAGCCTTTTCCCAACTATGTTGGGGTCGGCTTCCAGTCTAACCGGATGCAGCTGAATACCAATATTTTACATGAAGTGACTGCCTATCTGACCTCCACAACCCAGTGACTGGGTAATACGATACCCCTTGGTAAGACTGGTTGTCAGACTTTCGGGCTTCTGACGACCCGTAACGACTGTCGAAAATCCACGAATGACAGCCGGAACCAATGACTTAACGTGCTTTCCGGTACGTAGAGGTCTTTGGTATATGAAGATGGTCACCCATCCACGGACCAACCGCGGCAAGCGTAGATCGATCGACCCGTGTGGCTGTTATTACTTAGCCACAAGCCCCTTTGGGTTTTTAATAAATAACATATTTATTTTTTTAATTTCTGTTACAATGACGAATTGATGATAGACCTTTAATCAATCTGCCTAATATTACTTATAGAAGAATGCTAAACAAAATATGCCTACTTACCTAATAGCAAAATTTCTTTACTTACTACTATATTACTATTACGATACTTTGATTTATCAGGTTGGTAATAAGAGACTTTTATCAATGGCACATAAAAAATAAATGAACTATTCGAACCTCCCAAATTATGATCCCCTACTGAACTTTCCCCATAAAAAATAATAATAGTCAGAATAACACAATATTTTCACCTGACTATTTTTAAAAATTATCTCACATCCATGGCATTGACATGTCTAATCACGTGGAAATAATGGCTGAGCGAGCACATCGTTGTTGTCCTTTAAAACCAAAATACCATGATCTCCCACCCCTCCATCGAACCCCCATAATTTTAGCCACAAGGGAGTATAAGTATACGGATCGAAGGATCAAGTTATACTGGTCCTTCGACCCGGATACCTCCCTAGACCTTTTTTTCGTAAAATTTCAAGCTTCTGAATAGAGAATAGTTTCCAGATGATTAGGTTGCACCGTTAGGCACCGATTTGTTGCGAAAAAATACGTCATCTGTAAGGAGGATAGGAGTCCGTATTTCTTGCATTTTATTATGATTCGGTTAGTGGGTTATAGATACTCTTTCTTGGGTTTGTTTGCCCCCTGACCGGAATAATATTATTAGTAATATAAATTATTTGAATGGTCATTACCATTCAAATAATATATATAACTAATAAACCCTATGGGATTTCACATCTGAAAAATTGGCGATAATTCTGAAATAAACTTTTAAACCCTTAGCTAAACTTCGTTATGTAAGGAAATCTTGGGCAAACCTTCAAGCTTTTAACCACTGCGATTGAGGCTGTGCGTTGTCTGTCAGTAAATCAATAAATTTAACACTTTTAAGTACTACTTATTTAGATTTTCACGTGTTGCTGCATTGCAATTCTTCGTGTATCCTATAAACTAAGCTAGAAGCGACTTGTTTGTTATATTCATCGATCAATAAACAAAAAGAAACGTGTTATCCAACTTACGCCATATTTCACGAACTGGACCCCAATCATTAATCTCTGTTCCACGTTAAACGCCTGTATAATTGAGGTCACATCAAAAACAAACATATTAATATTAACATTACCTGATGCCTCTCAAAATCGAACAAACTTAATAAAGCACCTTCACTCGTCCTTGATACATTGTAATAAAATTTAAAATTGAATGTGCGAACTTTAATCCAAATCCGAAACTCCCAAACTTGATCTGCACACTTACAAATACGTATCACCCAACTCTTAAGCATCAAAAAATAGTGTCGAGATTCGATTGTTTCAGTTGTTACAGAAGTTTGTAAATGTTTGGGTCGCTCGGCCCTCATCAAACGTACTCTGGTACAGACAGAGGTAATGAAATAGCTGGCAAATGAGGCGTGCGTAGTTGCCAATAGCAACCTTTCACATCAGTCATTTGTGAAGCTGAGTTCGAAGTAGGGATATACCAGCATATTGGGTAACTGTGCTCCGTGCTACGGGTAGACTGCACGTCGTAATTACCGATTCCCGAATGGAAGCTCTGGTAAAACAAAACGATGGACCCTTTGAGCCTAAAAGCTATTGGGTACAAAGGTCTCAAAGCTTGGGTTATAGGCCTTCCATTTGATAGCTCTGGCAGGATTATTTGTCTAGGATATTCACCAAATTTTACCCTGTGTATATGTCGCTCAAACTGCTATTCCTCTGAAGGCGACTAAATCATCAATTTGCTTTAAATAAGTTATAGGTTGGTATGTGAAAGATGAGCGCTATGTCTGTATAGAAAAAGCATATAGGAAAGTACCTAAAGAGTGCAGAATTTTATACTCAAGACTTGCCAATACCACAAATAATAAAGGAAATCTTTTCTTAAACCTCTATCGCATCTTGACTTCTTGAGTGACAATAAATAACTACTTATAATGATGATGACTCCGTTTCTTAAATAATTAAATTATGTTAAAAAGGACCAAAATCTGCTGTCAAAGCCCGTGTTTACTGATCGTTGTAGCTGACTGGCTAAGCCACCATCATCCAATCAGCATGAAGTATTCAGAAAAACCGGTGCTAAGTTTGTTACTCCTTGTATACAAGTCAAAACTCTTGTTTCACTGTGTCTTACAAGGAGTATCAAGTTTATTCGATCGCGTGGGCGTATATCGCTTTTTCATTGGCACCCAATTTCCCGCCTAATGCCATGAATATAAATTGAAAGTGTTGCCAACTATCCGCTACCAGAGTTGCTAGACGACTAAACTTTTCAGAGGATATTGCCTCGGATTATTTGCATGGTCGCTAGAAAAATCCTATGTTATAAGAAAAGTTTATAATTGGATGGTAGCTGCAAAATTAAGTCGATTTCCGGAGCCGACAACTAATAAAAAGGAAAATTATTCTCAGTTTGTTTTGTTGTTTGTGCATGTGTGATTAATTTCCGCATACAAATCTTCTAATACAAAAGAAAAATCTGAAAGAGTAATAGTCAGAGAAGGAATCATAAAAAAAAGTTGAAGAAAAAAGCTCGAGCGCAATTAAAATGTGTATTCCAAGTTATTCATAATATGATTTTACAAAGCAATGGAGTCAAAAGTCAACCCAATTTATCCTTAACCCAGGCAGAAGAATAAGATTCTTTGCATATAGTATCGCTAAAAACGAACCCGATCCCATTTCACTGACAATAAAACCGATCCATACACGTCTCCAGTCTATCTCGCCCACAAAAGGGGGTTATTTTGAGATATAACCAACATCAACTACGCCCATTAATATCAGCTTTTGTTTACCAACTATTTTTTTTTATTTTTTAGGGTTCCGTATCCAAAGGACAACGGAACTCTATTACTAAGCCTAGAACCGTCCCTCTGTCTGACTGATATGTATCTTTTGGACTGCACTCTAATTGCGTAACACAATCAATCACAATCTGAATCATTTTGAAGGCTATTGCTAATCCATTGTTTCTTATGTTTGAAAAATTTGTCTGCTCAACAACGTAAATACCGCAATGAATGTTGTTGAACTGTCAAAATGAAAGTCATTGCTACTGATGGTGTGTTACATACGCAATTTCCCCGCAGATCTCTCTAGTTGTCACAAAGAAATACCAATAGATGTCCTTGAATACAGGCAAGAGTAGCAGAAATCAACATTTTCAACACTATTTCAATCGAAAGCCATCCACTGCTGAATATTTTAAACCTCCCTCTAAATGCCACAGAATTATTCCGCCGTATTAAGTAGCTCATTTGAATGAATACGTGTTACCTACTATGGCTTATAGCATGGGAAATAACAAGAAGGAAACTGTAATAGTTCTAGTGATAGGTACGGTCAGCGACTAAAGGTGATTAACACTGCTACTTTTACACATCATCTAAATTGAGACATAATGATTCGATACCCTTTTAATTTTACTTCTGTGCCGATTTCAGCTCAATAATTATGATTCAAAAACTGACGTGCTAATCGAGTGTTATCGCTGACTGTCAGCAGATACCTACGGAATCCTGTTTGTGTGGGCCGGACTTGCACTTGGCCAGTTTTTTTCCACTTTTCATAATTTATTTCGACATTTTTAACCTTTGACATGCAGTTTACCCGCTCTTCCCGGATGGATAGTAATGGAAATTTTATGGTGGTTTTTATGGCTTTTTGAGGGTTTCTTCGCGAAATTGTGTGTTTTGTTAAAAAAGCGTTTTGAATGAAAATGAGGGACGGACGGCGGGTGACGAAAATGCTTAGAGGGATGTTTTTATGGTGTGGACAAAGGTGCGTTTAATGGTTTTATGTTTGTGAGATTTTATGGGATATATATTCATACACGAGGTTGCAAGGTAGTCAGTGCGCACAAAAGCCCCCTAAAGTTAAACAGCTGTTACCGAACAGAAAATTCGACGAAAGATGTTCTTACCTTTTATTCCAATGTCTGCTTTTTGCACTTGACTGGCACATAATACGGGATTAAAAAAAAGCTAACTGATGAAACAGGCCAATCCATACTCATATTATAAATTCGAAAGTAACTGTGTCTGTATATTATACCTTTTTGCGCCTACACCACTGAACGGATCGATACAATTTGGCAAGGTCGAGATAGCTGATGGTATCCTGGGAAAGGACATAGGCTTCTTTTTGTCCCGGTAGCACGTTCCCGTGGGATTATTTCCGATATCCACGCGGGCGAAGCCGCGGGCAGAAGGTAGTGTTAAAATAAATTCCATTCTTCATCTCATCTTTCATCTTATCAAAAGCAAAACACGTTCAAAACATCGACAAACACAACACATCAACAATCAACTTCACAAAATACTTTAAGAATCAGATAAGAGAGATAGGTACCACAACAATATTCAAACTACATTAAAGCTCAAGGAAACCTCAATCCGTCATATTAAAATCCACTTGAAACTTTAAATCTACAAGATTTACAGCGCCATAACACTCGGCTTCAAGAAGACTAGATAAATATCGGAGCTAATATTTTCTAACATAAATTGTCTAGGTTCGATATTGACGGTGCAATAAAAATATTAGACGTACACACTGTACGGAACCAAGGATGTGGGACCTTACTACGGGAATACTCCTTTTTGCGTCACTTGGATATTAAATTGGTAGTCGAAGAAAATGAGAGACCAGTCCCATATTTTTTCTGTTTTTTTTTATTAACTTAGTCTTAATTTAGCTATATTCTCTTCTAAATTTAGCTTTAGCACCCAGAGGACATGAACATATTTACGTTTTCAAGTCTACGTAAACTCCCTATCAAAATATCGATCAGCGTAAAAGCATTGAGTCCTAGAACCAAAAATTCTAAGAAATGTGACATCTACCCACCCGCACTGGGCCCGCATGGTGGATTACGGCCCTCTCCCTCTCATAGAGAGGAGTCCTGTGTCCCAGCAGTGGGGACATTTAAGGCTGGTTGGTAGCGAGTTTTCTCCGTACACATAAAACAATAAAGACCAAGGAATAAGCCATGGAAATATCTAAAGAATTTCCAGTCTCTCACTCTATCGAACTAATCGACATGTGAGTTCGGAACCCATGGTTGAGTCTCGAAACAAACATTAAGATGGTTCTCTATAACAAATCACCTGGACGGTGATTTTCACCTGTGTACAGTAAATAGGTGCCTAAGACGGATATCCACAGTGTGTGCAATTTATTATTTTATGGTTTGAATAAATACTTTAAAATAGTTCATCTGACGAAAACTCAAAGATGACAGAAGCGATTCTGAGTAATATATATGTCCATTAGGTAAACCATTTTTTGACAGCTGTCTTAGAACGTACATACTATTTCAGATTACGTAAAAGTTAACTTTAAAATGCGTAATAAAATAAATATATAAACTGCCTTATCTTATTGAATTATCTTATTTATGGCTCCTTACAGACATTATAATACTGTGTTGCTGCAATCATTAGTTCCATCCATCACAAAACGGTTTACTTAATGGACAGGGTATAATTCGATTATCTAAAGATGCAGGCTTAGCTTTCACTTGTTGCAGAAAATATTAGAGGTAAATCCTAAATCCACACTTTACAAAAATTAAAAAGATTCTATTTAAACTTCTTCAAGAATAATTCTCCAACAAGTGAACGACCTTTCCTCTACATCTAAAAACAGCTGACTCTCAATACCTATTATTTTGTCCCCACTCTAGAACAAGCCTGCCTTTTCTGAGGCCAGGCCGTTGCCCGTCTGCCTCATATAATAGAGATGTACCTACAGTTTTGTATGGAATACCTAGGACCAACCGCTTTGTACCGACCCCCTTAGCATTCCAGCCAGTCCTTAGTCTAGACTCAATGGAGGTTTTATATTAGACTTTGATTAGAAGGCTCAAATTAGTTTTAATTTTAATGGAAGTTCTTTGTTTGAGTTTATTATGTGATGTTGAATTTTTAATAAAGTAACCGTCTATAACATCGCTGGTTGGAAATTTATCGAGTTTCCGACAACTGAATATATTATATAAAGACTTTATACTGCTAAGTAAATGGAGAAGCTGGCGTAAATGTGTGACGAAATTTTCGTAGTTTTTGTAACACCATGTTTAAATAGTTTCATTAATTAATAAAGAAACCAAGTTAAAAAGACATTTATGTATGTAATATCGTATAATAGTGTCTGCATCCGACTCCAACTTGTTGGGAAAAGGGTGAGCAGATGATGACTGCATAATAATGTCTGAGTTCCAAAAATAAATGCCCAAAAAGTAATGAATGTCTTAAATAATGAATAAGTGCCTCAAATTAATTTCAAGTAAACTTTAATTTGAGTTTTATTAGATTAATTCAAAACACACCGTATTCACAAGCGGTTAAACATTTTTTACATTAATTAAATAATGCTTCTTTTTCCAGTACCTGTTTACTTCATATTAGTATATATTTAAAACCGTACGTTTATCGAGAACCACTAGTACCTCAAGTGTCACAAATGACATGCCCGCTCCTGACAGTGCAAACTGAACCCACTTCACATCGCCCGCCGTTCAGTCGCTCACATTTGAAATGTCATGTTTAATTAAATGCTCATGAAAGGGGGAGAGTTACAGGTACAACGAGATGTTTTCGTTAAATAAATATGTAAATATATGTGGTGTATCTATTTTAGGTAGCTGTGTGATGACAATGATTAAGTAAACAGGTTAATTAATTAACACAACAGGTTTAGTTGAAAACCAGCGTCAGGCACTAGTTGTCTGGCATTTTTGCTGAACTGAGCCTTTTTGGTGCAGCCGTGAGGCACACTTTCCTGCTAATTTCTTACATAATATATGTTTTATACTTTCTACTTGTTTTCTTTATTAGTTGCTATCTGACGTATGTATCTGAGGTATTGTGTGTCTTTTGGTATATGCTAAATAAATGTATTTTTCTTTCTTTCTTTCTAAACTTCAAGTTATTCATTATCAACTTTAGTTACGTTAGTCATTAACAACAACAATACAATTGATTGACGAGACTATATTATTATTTATCTAGTATTATAGTAGACTTATTGATACGAATGAATTGACAATAGATAGTGTGTGTATGTTTTCTGTAAAATTCCACAAGATATCATCTCCATTCCATTATTATTGAAAAATTTCAATGCTTATTTATACACTATACAAGCGATGAAAAGTATATTCTTTGGTGTACTATGAAAACTAAAACTGACTAATCACAATACATTCTAAATTAAATAATTAATTAATTTTCCATTACATCAATTTTTATTTTCCGTAACTTTGGAACTAACATTTCCTTTGACTTCTTGCAGCTCGAAAAAATCTTAATTCCTTGACAAATTACACAAACCTTCCATCGATCATCGACGAATCCATTCTTATACAGATTCGAGAACAAATAGTACCACATTATCAAGTGACGCAGGATGATACTCTGTCGTCAACTTGACGCGAGTGATCTTGAATTCAGTGTGACTATCACTGACTCCACTTGACATCTCGTACGCATGTCATACGATACCTACGTTTGGTTAACAACCTGTATCAAACACTTGTCTATGTATAGTGGTGTGAAGAAAGGTTGTATTGGGTAATGAAAGTGATCGGAACAATGTGAGGTGATTGGGTTTTAAGATTAAAATTATCACAACTAAAAACTGAAAAATAAAAACTTTTTTACAAAAAAAAAACAACCGACTTCCATAAAAACACTACAAAGTGAAAAATAACTTTAATTTCGGAAGCCGGTGTCTTTGGTTTTTGTATTTCATTTTTCGCCACCGACTTCCGAAATTAAAGTTATTTTTTACTTTGTAGTGTTTTTATGGAAGTCGGTTGTTTTTTTTTTTGTAAAAAAGTTTTTATTTTTCAGTTTTTAGTTGTGATAATTTTTTTGATTTTTGTTGATTTTTCAAAAACCGGTTTTCCGATTTTGATAAAATTTTTATGGGACCATTTGGGAAGTATACCCTTTCCAACAAAAAAAGAATTTTTCAAATCGGTTGGCAAGCGACGGAGTTACGCGCGAACAAACATAAAAAAAAAAAAAAAAAAATACAAACATCCGAATTGAGAACCTCCTCCTTTTTTAGAAGTCGGTTAAAAATAATGTGGGATGTGAAAGTTTTTCGGAAAATGTTATCTGTTTAAAGTCTCTTGTCTACCCTCATAGAAGTTTCTGATCGTTTAATTTTTATAGTGAGAGCATGCTGGGTTTTTAGTTTCCTTATTAGTATCTATTCAAAAAAAAAACTTATATTCTTGAGACTGTGAAGATTACCTCAATATTCTCTGCTTATACAGGGTGGCAGGGAAATCGACGCGCAACCTATTACCATGGATTCAGTACATGATTCTGAACACCCTGCTATGAAAATTTTCGTCGGTAATTAAAAAAATATTTAGCTTTTCCATACATTTTGACCGCGTAGTTGTTGCACTTTTCTACGAAACAACAGATTTCTTTTGATAACCGTCTAGTAATCTAATGGGTCTAGAATTATGTGCTGAATTCACGGTTACAGTTTGCCAGTTTGTTTTGCGATATCCCTGCAACTCTGTATACCTGTACCTACCTACCGTCCTAACAAAAAATCAAGAAATGTTCAATGGCATAAAAACACATTTACCTTAAATCAAGATCGTACAACTAAGTAATACATCTTACATTGTTACCTTTGAAATAGAACGTTTCCTATAAAATCGAAGTTACAAAACGATCTCATTACTCTGGCAACATAATGCCAGAGAACTGCCAGAGAAGTGGCAGAGTGTGCCAAGCTGGCAAGTGATGGATCGGCCAGTTTTACCGGCAGTGTAATGAGTGAGATCGCGGCTTTATCTGCTGGCTTGATGTTTGATGGATGCCTGCCCATCGGTAGTTAGGGGGAGATAATGTTACGGGGAATATGGGCCGTCACGCTTTCGATCCGTAGCGGGTGGGCAGGGTGCTTTTTGCAAATTTTTGGTGTTGTGAATGGCACAACCGATATTATATTAGTGATTTTTAACATTGATAAGGCTAAATAATAACAGCCGTACGACCATCGAAGGTTAAGCTATGTTTGCCGCGGTCGGTTCGTGGATGGGTGACCATCCATTACATATCAATACCCATCCATGCCTCGGAAAGCACGTTAAGCCGTTGGCTATCATTCGTAGATCTCTGACAGTTGTTACGGGTAGTCAGAAGCCCAAAAAGTCTGACAACCAGTCAAGGGGTAGTAGGAGGTCAAGGAGTATCGTGTTACCCAGTAACTGGGTTGTGAGGGTCAGATAAGCAGTCGCTCCATGTAAAATACTGGTATTCAGCTGCATCCTGTTAGACTGGAAGCCGACCCCAACATAGTTGGGAAAAGGCTTCACAGATTGATTCTCTTTATGTATCTATTGGGCTTTAGAAATAAAATTAATATTATGTTAACTATGCGATATACACGCTATCATAATTTTTCGGTTACAGTAATATTTCATAGAATTGTTGTTATTACAGAGCGGGCAACAGAGACTCATGTTAAGTTTTCAGGCTAAAATGGAACGCCATAAAAACAAAGATAAATTATTTATTATGCACAAATAACGGTGTCTAAAAATAATAAACATCGGTACAAGTACAGTAGTATCTAATACTGCACAGTAATTCCTTCATATGTTCCAAAAAATTGTCTGCTCAACAACTTAACTAACGCAATGAATGTTGTTGAACTGTCAAGATAAAAGCCATTGCTACTAATACTGGGTTACGTAGTTACCCCGCTGGACACATGAAGGTTTCATTAATAAAACTCGATTTAGACTGTCTTATCTTTTCTCAATCTCAAGATTTTTGGAGCCCTCATTACCCCTAAGGGAGACATTGAAACTAGACTAAACAAAGCACCAATATTTATTCAGAGGACTAAAAAAAGTGCGTCAACATATGTTCGTAAACATACGTAAGTAAAGTCGAACTAACCATTTGGTATACACGCCATGCCACATAAGCACGTGCATTAATAAAAAATAGTAAGAAATGATGCTTAGTACGCACGACGACCTATCAAGCTATATATTTCCAGTATGAAGTCAGCTTACTTCTCATAGTGCGAAAAGAGGTCCTAAAACTGGCAAATCTATAATTACGAGCACAAAACAGAAATAGCCGGCCACTGCACGTCGTAATTGCGACAAGAAGACTTTCACTCAGCATGATGCTGTGCTATGGTGCTGCCAATGTTCATTTTATTGTGTGTGTAATAATTAAAAAGTTATTATACATCACTCTCTATAATTATTTTACATCACTCTCTTGATTATGCCATAAACTTAAAAAAGTTTATGGCATAATTAAGAGAGTGATGTAAAATAATTGACTACTCAACATACAACATTGATTAACAGTAGTGGCAAGTAGGCAATTCAATCTTAATCTCGTGCCTTTTTTCGAGATTCAATCTCGTAGGAAGACAATCTTGAAAACGAGGTCTCGCCAAATTGCCGGACGAGATCTCGAATGGACAATCTCGGCACTAGCCTTACCATGCATCTCGAGTTCGCCAATCTTGACTCGAGATTGCATTCTCTAGAAGCAAGTTAGCTCCCTATATTACCAATAGCTTGTTTGACTGTACACATAAATAAATGAATAATAATATGTAACAGTGCGGGGGCCCCACGGTGATGACTATTTTCGTTGCGTGCTTTTCGTTCACAGCTGGTGAACTAATTGCGTTGGGTTCATTCATAAAGTTTTGTATATTAGAAGTGTTTTGGTGCTTGTACACAATGGGCCATTGTATGACGATGAATATCACCGTCTCTTGATTTTTGTACTATATCTTTAGCTGGCTGATTAGCCACGATTTCTGAAGCGGTTGATTTTATTATCTTCCCATTTTTATTAGATTTAAAAATATGAATGCATCTGTGAACGGAGTTTTATTGCGTTCGATCAATACTAATGTTTGTTCTTCTTTGTTCACAGGTACTTAACATACGACAAATAATAACCCAGTGTAGTCTACGCCAACAATTAACTACTCCTACTAATAAGTAAGTTTTACCTAGCCGGCGCGGAGCATGAATGATGAGAACCTCGTGAAAGCCGAGAAAGATAAACAAATTAAGTATCTTAACTTGGCTCACGAGGTTGTCGACATGTGGCATGTGGACTCGGCAATCATTGTGCCGATAGTAATGACAGCCAATGGGTTAATAGCCAAGAGCCTCGACCAACACCTGAGGAGGCTCCCGTTGGGCAGCTTAATCAAGTGCTTGATTCAGAAAGCGGTACTTCTGGACACGGCTCGCATTGTCAGGAGGTTCCTCTTTCTGGAGCTTGGACCCTGTTCTCGATACCGGTGGGCTACTATTCTTTATATTTTTTTATGTTTTTTTTATCCTTTTGTTTATAAAAATATTTAAAAATGTAATTTATAAATACTTAGATGAAATAAAGGATATCAATAAGCATTAAAGTAAGAAATTGCAAAGAACAGCTTAGGTTGCCAAAAGAAAATTCTTCCTAATATTTATTTCTTTATTTCCCACACAAAAGACGAAGCCCTTTTCCTAATACTAAGATAAACAACACATTCTTTCGTCTAGCACTTTGACATTTCCAATTCTATTGAGTTTAGAATTCCTGAGACGGAACTAAGCAATATTTAATAGACTTCGGAGACCAGACTAAGTGCTTAGGTACTGAATTTAATTTAGTTTTGAACTGCGACTGCGTTTTATATTCTACATTGTTTAAGTATACGGAGTTTGTAAGAGCTGCAAGTTTGCGAAATAAAGTTGAATTTTAATATTTATACGTTTATACGTAGTTTAATGTTGACGGCACGGTTGGCGCAGTGGTTAAGCGATTGACGGCTGCGCTGCGTGTCGCGGGTTCGATTCCAACAAATATTTGTATGACCTACAATTAGTTGTTCTGGGTGTGGCTGTTCGTTTATGTGAGCTTATATGTCTGTAAACGCACCTACGACACAGGAGAAATTCCTAGTGTGGGGCAACGTTTTTAAAAACAAAACAAAAAAAAAATGTGTTTGTACAAAAAGACATTTTTTAATTTTCGTTTACGAAAATTCAATCAAAGATATCCAATAGTTTAGTCACTATAGCTAGTCAAAGATTGGCAAAACCCACAGTCGGCCCAGTGGTAGTATTGCCAGTTTTTTTTTCATTTATTGTCGTATTGTCGCCTTCAGATTATATATTTGTCCTTTGCGCAACATCCATCATTTATAAAATACGTATTCGCTTTTAATTGAAATAGGTAAGAGGACAAAGCCTACGTTAATAATTTACTGGACATTTTATTTCCTACACCCACATTTCGCCAGTCATGTTTTAGTACCATGTAAGGGAGCAAGCCCATTGCCACCAATCCAGCACAAGTCTGGACTCCTGCTAACCCTTCGGGTAATACAGGCGTGATGTTATGTTATACTATTTCCTAACTCCAATGCGAATTTACTAGAAAAACCGAGCTCTTCGTGTAACAAAAAAGACGAATCAATAGAGAGAGAAAACCAGGCAAAGTCGCAGGCAAAAAGCTAGCATTTTTTCCCAAAATGGCGGCTGCGGAGTAAAGACCCCAAAGTAGTTGTATCACCACATTGTCTTGTTGAAATAAAACGGAGCTGAAATAAAATTTTCAGGATTTATGACAGCATATTTCACATTTATTATGTACCAGGTACCTAGTTGCATTTTATTTTTATTTTCGCAAGGTTTCGGGCCCTTTTTCATCGTTATGAATTTTATTTTATTTTTATGGGACCTTAGTTTAGTCTGTACAATTTGGTGGTTATCTATGATAATAAAATGCATTTGTTGGTTCTTTTTTATAACCTCTCCACCATTTGTGTGTATGTGTGTGTGACTGTTGTATAATTATGTATGACTGTGGGTGTGTGTAAGTGCGTGGAAATCCTTATTAATCGCGTAATGATTATAAAATCGGTATTCTACACTGACATTATTTCTTCATTTTCCTCATAAGGATTCGCTTCATCAAAAACTCATTACCGTTCTGTTATCCTTGTTAAAAATGATTATATAAAAGCTAAGACGATACGGTCTTGTTAGTAAACAAATACCAACGTTCCCATACTAAACAGCTGCTTACCATATCTCCCTCTCTTTCCCTCCCCTCATAGTTTCCTCCTCAACAAAATTCCTGAAATACAGGGCTATTACCTAAATTCAATATTTAACCTAACACTAAAAAATGTTATCCTTTCGATTATTTAGTGCACCATTCTATTATGTTATCGCAAAACCGTAATAATTTACCCCTCTTAGGGACAACAAAGAGCCCAAATAAGTTTGGCCCTCTCTTTGAGAGTGAGCGAGAGTTCCCTTCGTCCTACAGTCCGGTTCAGTGTGGGGTCGGATCCCGGAGAGAAAGGACGCGTATTCGGTCGGTGTTGCTGGCAAAGCGCTGGATGGATCGCGAACAGACATAACAGAATGATTTTAAGTGCGAAGTGACCTTCTAAAAACGTTAGTTTACAAACACTTATGTGTTTTGATCGATTATTTCTCCGCTGTCGAGTGGTCGGTCGTGTCTCCGTGCCTCACGTGTTTCCCTTATCAAGTCGCGTGTGCTTTTCAAACGAAAGGAACCGATAAGGAGTCAAAAATTATTTTATATCAATTTTTCAAGGTGATTCTTTCATTTGGTTTTTTGTTTTCTTCCGTATCTAACTAAAATCATATTTTTTACATAAAATTTTCATTTTATTTCTATTATTTCTTTACCTCTGTCATTATGGTTTTTCTTTGTAAATATACCTACATTTATTTTATTGATACCATTTTGTTAGTACCACCGACATTGATCAGCCACCCACATCACGCAATTAAATAGTCCCACTTGAGCAGAAACGATAATTAATTTGATTATAAAGTAATAAATTAAAAGGTTTTATCGTTTCAATTAAAAACAGGACCTAAGTACTTTGCTAATGTAGTTACTAGCATCAGATCTGCAAGTGTTTAACGAGAAACTTGTTTTAACACCTAAAATGGTTAACAAACATTTTCAAAAGCGTACCATTGCATAATCAACCAAATTACGTAAGTAGTAAATAATGTTTTTAATAAAAAAAACACGTTTTTTTTTTAATCAAGCAATAACATCAATTTTCCTAAAACAATTTGATGTAGATTCACAGGCAGGGTATAGCTATTACTTTTTATGCCTTGCAATAAAGCCCTGAAAATAAATAAAAAACCTATCTTGAACAACTGACCAATTATTTATCTTATGTAACAGCCTTTATTCTCGTATATAACAGTAACTGACAGAAACTCATTCATCATAATGCTGCCAAACAGTCTGCTTATATTTCATTCACGAACTAAATCTGTATTTAGAGCGCCTTACATCAGTCAGTTCAGCAAATATTGCACAAAATTCTAAAATATTTAGCAGATGTCATTCACTCTAGCACTGCCAAGAATTCTATTTATGTAATACAATATTTGGTAGAATATCATAACATCAATTTATCAAATAACAGTTCAGGCTACCTACACAAAAATAACCTGTTTAAAATGCATTAATAATTCTGAACTAAAACTAAAATCACTAAAATTAAAACAAACATACTACTTATTATTATTAACAGAATCAAACTATTACTAAATAACTTCGAAAAAAATTACTCGACATAGTCAGCACTGCTAAAATTAAAAAAAAATTGTTCAGAACGCCTAAACAACACATAACTAAAATCACTCAAAAACTAAAACGTTTAAAGCCATCATTCATCTCACTGCCAAAAATTCCACTTAGTTATTACAATAATTCATAAAGTAAAACAGTTTCTAAATAACATCGAACAAAGTCACAAAAAATTTCAAATATTTGGCAGTTATATCTGTCATTCAACAACAGCCAAACAATCAACTAACTTAGTAAACGAATCAGTTTAAAACAACACTAAACTCAAAACTAAAATCACTCTAAAACTAGAAACTCATTCATCTCGCTGCCAGGGTATCGTTCACAAAACTAATCCTTATCAGAACGACCATCTATAGGTCACTGCCGAACTATTAACTAAACAAAACTGCTCAGAAAAACGCTAAATCCTACTAATATTATAAACGTGAAAGTTTGTATGGATGTATGGATGTTTGTTACTCTTTCACGCAAAAACTACTGAACGGATTTGGATGAATTTTGGCACACAGATGGTTTATAACCAGGATTAACATATAGGATACTTTTTATCCCGATATTCCCACGGGATCGAAACTTATGCGGGTGAAACCGCGGGGCGCAGCTAGTTTAAAACTAAAATCACTCTAACACTAACAGCGTTTTAGCCCAAACTCATTCATCTCCATGCCAGCGTATCGTTCACAAAACTAATCTATATCAGAACGGCTATCTGTAACCGAGGGCCCAACCCTTCGTTTGCCGTATTTAAAACTACGCTAACTCGTATATCGATCCATGTATTGTGGTTTGTTATGCACTTGGCCACATGTCTGCTAATCATGCTTTTGGATTATACGAAATAATTATTGGGGGTGAAGTATAGATGGTATATATCTGAGGAGGAAAAGTTGCGCAAATTATATAATGATTGAAGTTGCAGCTTTGATTGCTTTTTATAATATGAATCCTTGTCTTAAACACTACAAAGAAACGTAAAGAAGTAGGCGAACTCCTACTCACAAAATAAGAGCTAAAACTGTAAATGTTGAAGTAAAATCTATGAAATCTTCAATGCTAATCAAATATTACCAGCTTAATTACATAAATTACTTAAAAATCTCCAAAGCGAAAGACTCATGAACCAATAACCACGAGCCTTTCTACCATAACGCCACATGTCAGAAACATGAACCAATGAAAACAAGAAATAAACAATAATATAAACATTACCATCCACATTTGGTAAATCTAAAACAAGCTAAGTTTATCGATTACTAACTCGAATGCAGGTCGGTGCATGATGACTCACTGGTTTTACTGCCTACCCCACGGGCCACGGCATAATGAGGGGAAACGCGGCCTATTCGGACATGTGCTCTAGATTGCTGATTATAATCTTTTCAATTTTACACCGTTTGGGGTGTAAAATGTGGAAATTGATGAATTTAAAGTCGACCACAGAATTGTAATTTTTTAATTATAGTTTATAATGGGAATTTGAATGGCACTACAAAAATATAATTAAAGACTATAGTAGGATTGGGATAAAGGCAAGAGAATGATGATACAAAACCAACTCTTAAAATATAACAAAAAGATCTGAAAAAAAGTTATTATAATATCTAGATAATTGATATGAGGCAAGTTGAAAAATCAGTAGGAAAATTACAAAATAAACGTAAAAAAATTCCTCATTAAAAGCAAGTCTGACCAAATAAACACAAAAACCAGAATCTCATTCACAAAACACAGTTAAATTGCGAAGTGAGAGTATGGCCATTGATACTTTGATTCATACTGGCTCGCCCACACACACGTGGGCTTGAATGAACGAGACCTGCCCTTTTTAGGGCGATGTCGTAAGCACTGATAAGGCATTGACACATCTTTACTCTGGTTCCATGATGTGGTAATTTTGACAGATTTATGAATGTTGATGTTGGTAGTCATGAGATTTTTTGTGTGTATATTGGTACTGCTAGGTTGCTGGGAAAAAGAATTGAATTGTTTGGGGAATCGAAACTGATGTGGTGGATAGGTATTTTATGAATAATAAATAAATAAAGAAGAATATTTTCTTTTTATTCTGAAAAATAACTGTTTGGTTATAGAATAAAAAGAAAATTAGGGATATTTATTAATATTTTTTTTTACTTTTATCTACTTCTCAATTAATTACTTTTACTATCTTACGTTTTCAAGTTTAGTTGAATAATAACAGTTTTGACTTTTCATTGTTCTTGCTTTTCCGAATAAAAACATTAAAAACAAAATTTTCGTTCCAGCTCCCTCGTGAACTGACTGTACCAAAGTGGCTTTTACTAACAATTAATTATATAAACTGTGTTCAAAATATAAATAAGACTATAGTGATAGTGATTGTCCAAGACGTTTTGTGTCCTAAACTGTGCCAAATATTTCGTTAAAATTATACAACAAACTGAGAATTTAGACTCTATATGTACGAGAATAAGGTTCGAGTTTAATTAGAGGTTGTTGGGGAGGACCGGCATTAATGGCTACGAATGGGCACCAATTTATCTAAATTGAACAAGACCAGAGTCTCCGGTGTCAATCATGTTAGTATATTTTGCCATTTTTAATTATAAATTTTATGCTTTTCGACGGTTTTCTTTTGCTTTTGTCTTGTGTTTTATTGCGCGGCCGTTTTATGGTAGGTAATAATAATAAGCGGTTGGTAATAATATGCGTCGGTAGACACATCTTGTTTTGAATTTCTGTAACGTGTAACGTTTGTATTTAGATATGTTTGTCTTAGGCACATTCTTACAGCATGGTTCAAATGTTTTTATACTTCGTTGTTTCTGCGAAAAGAGAAGTAACTATAGAAAAATAACCACTTTTTAACGTACTCTGATTTTGTAGTTTGTAATCTGAATTAACACATAGGGTACTTTCAATCCCAGTTCTACGAACCCATGGGATATTTTCCGAATTCCACGCGGTCTGATCTCAGTCTCAATCTGTTAAAAATACTTCTGATTTTCCTACATATTTGACAAGTTTTTAACATTGATTGACGCTGAGATGAGACAAGATTTTGAACGTTTATCCTTACAGGAATTGGCCTTCTGAGCTAAATCAATAAATAACGTCAAACGAAACATAAAATATTATACATCTACAAGATGATGTATGATACATCTAGAGATGAAGTATGATACATCTGCATGTCTACATAAGTCATAATGATGTATGATACATCTACAGAATGATGTTTCCAAAATATTTTTTCGTACGACAATTATCATCAAAACAGCTTCATCCCAATAATCCAGGGCACGGTATAAATCCACTTTATTGCACACATTTCCGCCTCGCTGATACATATACCATTAAAAAGAGAGTTATATGTGGTGGCATAGCTTGTAAATCAGTGTTATTTGTCGAGGAAACATTTTTTTCGCCTCCCAAGATGATGTATGCTGAAGTTAGTGTCGCTGTGTTTTTGGTGCCCGTGAAAAGATGTAATTGGGCGGTGTGAAAAACTGCGTTCCTTGAAATCTAGTCGGAGAAACTCCTTACTTTTTTAGAATATTTAATCCAGAATTACTTAGAACGCACATTGTATCACACTATGTAAAATTTCTAAACTTTTATTTGTAATTCATATGGTGTACATACTCGTATTAAAGAGTATTCTATTTTTGGTGAACGAATAGATTCAAATTGCATGGTAGACTTTTGGAATGAAAACAGTTTTCTATGAATAGCAAAATAATTATTGCGTTAGCAACGAAGAATTTTTGTCGGATTTGGATAAAATTTGGCACACAGATAGTTTGTAATCTGAATTAACACATAGGGTACTTTTAATCACAGTTCTACGATCCCATGGGATATTTACCGACATCCACGCGGGCGAAGCCTTGAGCAAAAGCTACACATAGTATTTCAATAAATATCGACAATATAGCATCTTAATTCAGTATTCAATAGCAAGTAAACAGTGAATTTTCTTCAGTATCTTATAAACACTTGAGATGCTCATATAAAGTTTCAAGAGACAAACTGCCGTCGCAGCTATCTTAAAATTGTTGTTCGTGTCTTTTGTATTGTTGAAAATATTTTCTTATCGTGTTCGTCTAGGTACTATCTGCTTATTCGCTATTTTTTCCAAGGATATAAAAATGTTTTTAAATTTTATAAAGGAATATTTTTTGTTCTTTAAGTAAAATTTGTATCCTTTAACTTTTCTCTTACGACACTATTAGATATTTATAAATTAAAATGAAATACTGTTTGTTGGTAAGGGCATCACTTATATTCCCACTGCTGGGACACAGGCCTCTTCTCCGTGAGACGGAGAACGCTTAAGAACGCTTGGCCGAGTTCGCAATAGTCCAAATTTCGTGAAAAAAAAAATAGAAATGATACAGATACAGTAAAATTGAACGTCCTTTGTAATTTTGACAAGTCAACGTCTGTCGGGTCAGCTAGTAAATTATAAAAAGTAAAAAACATGTTGACGGTTTTTGCGTATTGCTTACAATCCATCAAATATGTTCCAAGTGAACGAATCTGTAATAGCTATTGGTGAAGGCAGTTTTATCCATTTTATTCGTCTCGTGGCCATTACTGAGCGCCATAACTCAGTTGTCTGGCAACATTATTATGTGCCACGCTAATCGTGTTGCCAATGTTGCCATACTTAATGGCAAAAATGGCGAAGACGCTTGAGTATTAAAGTTATTTATTGTATGGATATGGGAATTATTTTTGTTTACGTTTATCTGTAAATAACGTTTGTAATACTTAAACATTTTGTTTTTCTTTTTGTGGTCGTTCTGCGAGTAATGTGTCAGTTTTTTTATGGCTGTCGACTGTGTTGCCAATATTTACTTCGTAGGTACTTATTTATTTATGAAGATATCGAACTTCCACTCTAAGACAGTTTTATGTTACAATAAAATATAAACATTTTCCACAGTTTAGATAAATACGTATGTATGTATATTTCTATATACTTCGTGAATCGCTTATTTTCGAAGGAACACGAACTAGCACTGTAGTTAGAAGAACAAAATAATACCATAAAACGCGCCCGCGTAGTGGATTACGGCCCACTCCCTCTCACAAAGACGGCCTGTATCCCAGCAGTGGGAACATTATAGGCTGAATACGCTAAACGACAAATTTACCAAAAAAAAAAAAACTCTGCTGACTCATTTCCCCTTTTCACTCTCCTTACAATATTATTTCCTAACGCACAACCTATCACAATCATTCATCATCGGAGCAGCAATTTGTAAAATTGTTTGCGTCACCGGCATCAGATGTGATGTGATATGATAATACATCACGATCACGATCGTGACGTCATCGCGCGTCAATCACGCGCGTGTCGGTGACGATTCTGAAGATAAGCGGATTAAAAAACGATTATAGTATCGTGTCGGCGTTGAGCTTTTAAAAATATTGAAAATGGAAAATATTCCTGTTGTTATGGACGGTTTTTTTTTTGCAAGTGTCAAAGGAGTGCGATATTTTGGCAAACTTGTATCGCAAATACGTAATTAAGCTTTTTCGATTATTTTATACACGAAGTCGGGTTCGTCTTACTATATCCATGCCGAATTTACCTAGCCTTTTCACAGCTATGTTGGGGTCAGCTTCCGGTCTAACCAGATACAGCTGAATTCAAGTATTTTACATGGAGCGACTGCCTATCTGATCTTCACAACCCTCCATAATACTAAACCCATGCGATCTCTGGTAAAAAAACCCAAATCGGGAATTTTCGTACTTAGTCGTCGACACACATAAGAATAGAATAGAAATATTTATGGTGTACATAATAATTATCTTTACTTTGTACACCATAAAAATATCAGTTACAATTTCGGAATGAGCGATCTTATCGCTAAAACCGATCTTTTAAAGACAACCTTGAAATAAAATTTTCATACTATCAATAAAGTAAGTCAGAAATAATCAGTAGAGCATAAATATCAATAGAACATTGTTCAAATCACTTTTGTAGCCAAACCATCTGCTCAAGCACAAAACTAAGTTTATTGCCACATCACAAATAGATCAAACGAAGTCAAAATCGCAGTTACAGCAAGAAAACAAAGATAAAACTCATAAATTCATAAAACAAAGAAAAACTTAAGAGATACAGTTACGAAGTTTGTTTACTACCAACATAAACAAGATAAAAAGCATGGCGCCGGGCAGTCGACCAATCGGATTGAGTCGCGACGACTTCCGTTACGTGCGCGGGAAAATTCAATATCCGGCTAGATATTCGATCAGCCGATGTGGTTCTGGATTACCCCAGCCTCCCCGGACGATGGCGGTTTTTAAAAGTCCGGTTTGGTAAGGGAGGAAGGGATGGGCTTATGGCTACTGTGGTCAGGGTCCATTTTATTTGTAGATGTTAATGCAATTTTTGAAAAGACTCAAAGCAAACTAATCGTCTTGTTGTTATTATTGAATATGTTTCCTTTGTGCGTGTATGAAGGCAAACAACGCAAAAAGAGTATATAAGGATCGTAGTAGATGGCGTTCCGGAGTTTCTGCCTATGTGAAAAAGCTGTGAGTTTATGTAAATCAAAATGTATATGTAAATCTAAGGAAAGATACTACTATCTTTCCTTTGATTTCTGAAAGCTTTAGTATTCAAATCTGTTATGTTAGTCTCATATTTTTCCGCCTAACAACCACGACGAACATAAGATGTTGACAGGAGAAAAACGAATCTCAGAAATCGAAGGTTAGAATGCGGGTCGCCCGTTGTTCGAAAGAGATCACAGGCAACTGAAGGAACACGGGTGGGTTTTAGCTAGTAAAAGCCTGATACGCCCCCCAAATCATATTTCCATCATCATCAAAATCATCGAGCGGGAGAAGTCATCTGATGATTTCCCACCCAAAAAAAAAAGGTTAGAATACTCCTTTAATAAAACTCAACTAAAACAAAACTCCTCCTAAACTTGGTCTACTCAAGAGCAATAATCCTTAACAAACTCCAATAAGTTAATGAAAGCTTCATTTAATTAAGTCCACTTAAAACATGACGTCAATCATTGGCTTAGACAATTGAAAGTCGATTACTATACTTATCCTGACAAGGCTAATGCTTACTTTAATAGGCGGTAACTATCTGACCAAATACCAGCTGGTCTTCAACAATAGCCATTAAGTTACGTAATTATGGTTTGCTGTAATAAATAAACAGTTCTGGCAGAAAATTCAATGGCAATTTGATAACGGGGCAGTATATCGTAGCATCAGTATAACTCTTTGTGTAATACTTAGTAAATTCACTACAAGAACAACCGACTTTTCAGCAGTTTTCAGTCTTTTCACTAACTATTGTCTCAATCCCGGGAACATCCGGGTTAAATAGCTAGCCACTGTTGGTCCGAAAAATCGGATGCAAACTAGTGCTTACCTACATCGAAAAGTCTGACCTATTATGATTTTCTACATAATCATTCTCTTATCAAAATCAAAATATTTTATTTCACATAAACCTGCATGGGCACTTTTGAAACGTCAGACGCTAGGTCCTATTGGCCGTTTCCTAAGTAGAAGAAACGACAAGAAACTCCACGGTTACTTTTTAAAAAATAATTTGATTTTACAAAGTTTTATAATTATAGTGTTAATATGTATGGGAGGACAGTATAAGCTGTTAACAAGTACCAGGTACTTCATAAAATAGAAAATGGTCTACGAATCTACGGTTTACAATAGTCTTAGAAATATGAAAGTCATGTTTGTATTAAATTACTTTTCGGTTCTAGCACCTCACAAAACGCTCTCAGATCCACTTTTATCCCTAAACCACAACACAAAGAACGAAAAATCTTAAAAAATACCCCGTAAAAGAGCGTGAAACATCTGTAAACTAATGTACAGAGGATAGCTGAAAGTTTCAGTAATTTATTTTGAACGTAACTTGATCACGTTGCGACGCGCGGCCATTACGTGCCGCGTCCAGCTGTTTCATTAAAAAAGAGGATTTCTTGCTTGATTCGGTTTGTGCAGAATCATCAGAATCATTTGAATAATTTCTTGTTTGTTACTATTTTATTTTACAGTATTTAACGCATTTATCACTTTTCATAGAGTAATGAAAGATTAAAATGTCTTACGTAGAATTAATTGATTGCAAATGAAATAATTTAGTTTCTGAATGTCACAGTTTATCATTAGGTACTTGCAACAGCTGGCTCTTTTCGCCTGTAAAATATATAGGTATTAGGAAATTAAGTAATGCTTTAAGCACCTACTTATTATATCTTTTGTCTGACTATGTTTTGACCATCTGCACCCTAATTGCGTAACACACTATCAACCATAATCTTTATCATTTTGAAGGATATTGCTAATCCATTGCTTCATATGTTCGGAAAATTTGCCTGCTCAACAACGTAAATAACGCAATGAATGTTGTTGAACTGTCAAAATGAAAGGCATTTCTACTGATAGTGTGTTACGCAATTATTCCGCTGTACTTATTCTTATGTCAAAATCAGTAATAATATTAATCATAATAGTGTCTGCTACAATATTAGCTGTAGTGTAGGGTATAGCTATTCTGTTAGATGTCTGCCTCAGTAATCACCTATACGTCCAATACACATATTCACCTTAGTATCCAATACCTCTATTGTTGCCAACTCCAAACACAACCAACCTACATGCGCATTGTAGTCAAACTGCCAACCCTAGCACATGCACGTATCGTATGCCGCATCTAATTGGTAATTGAAAACGGCCGCGGCGAGATCAAAGCGCCGCGCGACCAATAAAATGTCAGGGCGCATCGCTGACATCACTGTCAGCTTAGGGCTGTCACTCGTGGCTTATTTCATTGTCAGTAGTAAAGTTGTGGCTATTGGACAGTAATTTAGTAATGTATATAATGGAACCTCAAACAATTCTCATTTTGCTTTCTTAAAAATAAATTATGATTGAACACTCTATTGTAATGAATGGGCCTCTTTTTGTGAACCTCTAATAATTCCTTTTTGAGGTATTAGAAATACTAAATAGCCAGGTATCTGCGACCAACTAGGAGGTAGCTCGGTTGGTTACAATCCTAACCTAACCCATTTGGTCGGGGTGCCGTAGCTTAGTTACTGCGAGCAACTGTGACAAAAGGTAAGAAATTTAAGAAGAGGTCATTTATTTATTAAGGAAGATGACTGACTGGATAAACGTCTAATACAAGTATAATATCCTGACCTAATTAAAACTATTAACAACTAAAATATGGCGTCGTAAAAATTACTCCGCTTCGTTGTCGACTGGTAATGTACCCAAGACACTGGCGGCATTGCCACGTTGTAAGGCAATACTTAGCCTCCGGACAAGGTAAAATCCAGCCCTTGGGCCACGGGAAGTGTCACCCAACTCATTGATTTCATTGAACATTGGCTCGTTTATTTAAAAAAAAGTTTATATCATTAGAAGCCCATAAAGTTTTTAGAGGTTCATTAATTTAAAAAAGGGTTCATCATCAGAAGGCGAATAAGTTTTTTTAGAGGATCAGTCAAATATGTATTTCCCGTAATTTAGTTATTGGTTTTAGTCTAAACCAGCTTAGTTACTAGTAGCTTGTTTAAGTTAGAGTTGAGTTTATTTGGAGTGGTTTAGCTTTGAGCTTTAAGCCGTACTTAGTACTTGTTGAGAGGATTTCGGAGTTTCAGATGGTGTCTTACCAAATGGCTGGATACTTATGCTAGGTTAAGGTAATTCTTTTTCACTATAAGAAGCAGTTAGCTTGAAGGGATGATTTAGGAAGATATCTAGCTAGACACAGTAACATACGATTTTCGTCTCAAACAGACTGGAGAAACAAATTTGCTAGACCTTTTATGAGATGAAAAACGATTGGATAGAAATAGAACTTCTTGAAAAGGAATTATTTATCAAATCAAAATAAAACGTTTTCATGGCGATATTTACTTATTTAAACATCATTTAAAATTTTATGGAGAATTGGGTGGCCTTTGTGCAGTTTTGGGACATTAGAGAGACGATTTTCCGTCGTAATTGATTTTTACGGAGTATTTTTAATGCCTGAATAAATATAATCTCGGTAAAAAATCTTATCTAGGATTCATTTAGAAGATTTGCTTCTAATTTAACTTGTTCCTAGGCTACAAAGCATGCAACACAAGCAAGGCATTCTCTACCAGGCAACCTTTTTTACCATACCATTTTTTTCTCTATTTGCCTCCACAATAACTAAATGTAACTGAACATGAAAAGCACACGAATTAAATAATCTTAAGCCCTACTCCATTATTTACATGACCCTCAACCAAAACAACTGACTGCCAACCATATATCAACCACTCTAAAGTTGAAATTCAATTGTAGTGCCAGTATTTGTAGACCGGCGGCCACCGGCAGCCAATGCATCATGTATATATCGAATGAATTGCATTTGTACAAACAGAAAGGGTGCTTTTAGCTCGCCAATGCAAATATTGATTTATTGTGTTAGATTTATGTGCGCCGGCGACTGAATAATACGACGTGGTCAGATTTTATGCGTGAACGCACAATTGTGCGTCCGTAATTTATGAATGGCTTTGCACTAAGTTCAGTTTGGAACACCATGTATAGTGGTGCGAAAGTATGTGAAACATGCTGTATAGTGCCGTGGATTAATCCGATGGTTCTTTAATTAAAACTAATGAGAATTAGTTATTTGGGACCGGTAAATAATTATTTGCAAATTAAATTATAGTCAGCATCATATCTATTATTCTGTGAAATGGAAATTATAATCTCCTCGTCTGTTAGGTAGCCTTATTAAGTTCGGTAACAATAAAAAAAGTAATTGTGCCCCATAAGTAACAGTTGAGCTCAGAATGGATGTTTTCATGTAAGCAATGTTCTAAAAACTTCAATTAGTGCAATATCAAAAATCTAAAAGATACCTTTTATAAAGGTTTTTTACCCTTTAATCACGTTCCAAATGCTTTAAGATTAATCTTTTATCAGCTTTTACGTTTTCAGCTGAAAGCCCTTTTATTTATACACAACAGACACCCCACCACAACTTACAGACACTCTTAAAAGCCACAAACTCAACTCCAATAACCTCAAATAACATAACATCTTCATACAATCAAAAGTGACAAAACCTTGCTCCCCACACCATAACGTTCAAATAATAATACGTTGCGTCGAAAAATCGCTGTCTACGAAAAAAATCCAATAGATTTAGCGCCATTTCTATGTCCAGCAAGGTGCACTTTTTTATTTAATTCTGCAAATCCACCCTTGTTTTTGTGGGGTGCCATCGTTTGAGGGACAAGTCACAGGCGGTCAGCAATTTAGGGTTATACCCGATATAGAACGTCTTAGGGTTGTTTTATTAAATCAGTCTATTTATTTTAAAGCGAATCAAAAATTGTTTGGGAATGTTGCATAGCTTTAGCGCATTTAATTAACTAGAAAGAAAATGGTAAACGATCATTCTTATGCTGAAAGTAGGTATGTATGTTTTCGTCAACAAACTCATACGTATTAGCACTTTTTGCAGACTATTATTGTAGCGGTTGCATTTGAAGTAGTACTGTAATGTAGTACTTCCATAATACTCTACAGTACCTCCCCAGCTGTTGATATGGCACACGGATTTTTAAGAAAAGTTCGGCTTTGAAACGTTTATAAAATCATACTATTATTATTGGTACATTTATATCGTATGATTGTGGATTTTGAGTGTCTGTCATATTTGTAATGTATTTCTTTTATGGGCCGGCCGCTTAACTGATACGTTGCCTGAGGTAGCTGCGCGGTGCAGGGGTGATCGTTGTCACAAGTTGACGAATCACTAAGCTCTCGCATCACGTCACCGCCCCCCCCCCCCGCACCGCGCTGCTACCTCAGGCAACGTCTCAGTTAAGCGGTTGGCGTATGGTGACAAATAAACATTGATTTTATTAGTCGTCCACTTTTGGACAACCACCCGCTAATTTCTCGCAACTTGGACTACCCCCCACTTGAGGGCACTAGAAATCAATACTCGACAACTGTCGGTTTTGAAACGTTTAGTTGAGAATTATTCAATTAATTCCCTCGAGAACTAATTTGTTTTGATCCTCCGGAGTATTTGCCAAACTTTCTACTGTAATGGACACAATGTTCGGGAGAGAACCTGGGTTTGTGGGAGCATTATTGTTTGTAACTTTGTATAGTTTGGGCACAGTTGAAATATTTCGTGTTGGAATTGTCAGGAAGGTATTGTTGGAAATTCAACAATTATAGTATTATTTAGGGTAAACTCTAAACTAGAACAATAATATTTGAAATACTTAAAAATTAAACAGACAGGGTATAGGCATAATCAACCTATAATATTCCCACTGCTGGAGGTCAGATAGGCAGTCGCTCCATGTAAAATACTGGTATTCAGCTTCATCCAGTTAGACTGGAAGCCGACCTCAACATAGTTGAGAAAAGGCTAGGAAGATGAATGTTGCCACTGCTGGAACACAGGCCTCCTTCCGGTAAGAGGGAGTGGGCTGTAAATCTACCACGCGGGTCCAGTGCGGGTTGGTTGATGTCACATGTCTTCGAATTTTTGGTTCTAGGACATGCCGGTTTCTTCACGATGTTTTCTGTGCTGTCGCACCACTGATGGTCGACATATCGTACTGTCGCCCTAACATTTGTCGCGTATTTGTTTGTCGCTACTTTGATATGATACGGAGTCGTTTTCCTTCATCGTTTTGAGAGCAGTTTTGATGAAATAATTTACACAAAGTAAAGCGCCTTCTTGGGTTCGAATTCATGACCTACAACTCGTAGGATAGGGCACCGCTGTTCACAGGGTATATGCATACTGTTATATCGTCATTCAGTATTTAAACTGACAAATATTCAACCACATATTTCAAATGATTGCCACGCGCTGAATTATGGCAATACCCCCCAGGATTGCTCATTGTATCGTCTATAGGGACGGCCTACGTTCGGCATTGGACATTTGCAGTGTGGTTAGTAATACTGATATTAGTATTCATAATAGCAAGTTCGTTTATTTCGCCATGATTACGTAATTCAGTATCATCATAATCATTCACACTGGTACCCAGTTTATTATTACTGGAATATGGAATTTAACTGTTTATTTTAATAGTTTGATAGTTTAGATGTTTATCCAATGTTTTTATGCTTCTAAATAAATAAACTGTGTTTGTACATATACATAAAGTCACGCTTTCTTCGGTAGGCAGAAACTACAGAACGATACCTGTTAAGATCCTTACATACTCCTTGTACTCTATATAATTATGTTTATACTCCTTGTACTCTATATATGTTTATACATGATGGATATCAAAATAGTTATCGAAGAGTAAGATCTTCAAGTTTTTAGAGTGGAGCTTATCATCATTTTACAAGACTATCAACATCGAAACTGGTTTTCAATCATGCTTCGGCTGTGAAAACTGAAAGATATTGTTATGAGTATGAATAGTTTGTCCTTTTAATTATTTTATTTCAATCAATAGTTGGGCATCTTAATTATATACAATATAATATTTATTATATGTACCGGTATATTATATAAAAAAGGGAAGAGCTCATTGGGCATCAAAACATTCGGCCGCATCACTGTCGATGGGAAAAGTGCCTAAAAGACTGAATGAATATGAATATTTTTGATGTACCATTGCTTTTGTGATTGTAAGTTTTATTATGTAATAGCGTGTAGCCGGCATGTACTAGAACCAAAAGTTCGAGGACATACCTACGGCATCTACCAACCCGCACTGGGCCTGCGTAGTGTATTACGGCAAACTCCCTCTCACAGAGAGGAGGCCTGTGTCCCAGCAGTGGGAACATTAAAGGCTGGTTATGCTATGTAGCTATCAGCCATTCACAAATCACATTTTAACAACCAAATACCTAAGTATCTTAAAATTAATGACACCCCACAAAAAGCCCCAATTTAAAACTGCTTCTTCCTAGTTTTTGTCTCAAGCTTGAACGGTAGATAGTTTAAAACCTTTTTAGACACTCAAGCGACGAACCAGAGGGGTAGACAAAAACTAAGTCCTTTAAGAAAAAAGTCGCTCAAGCGCTGGACGGCTTATAAGCAAAACAAAGCAGAAAGCCTTTGCGAAGACTGAGGCAACTTGATTTTATAGCAGCTTTTATAGAACTTTTGTTTTAAGAAACAATTAAGTTTCAAGTTGAGTAGGTTCGTAGGTACTTATGGCAAACGGACACTTACTACACAGTACTCACTTTAAACTATTATTGAAGTTAAAATGACTTCTGTCTTTCCTCGAGTATGCTTTCTAAATAAAAAACCAAGATTATTATTATTATTTATTTATTAATAACCAACTTATATTAACAGCTTGCACCACAGATACAAGTAAGTACTTAGTTAAGTTAAGATATGGAGAATTGAAATGACAATTATATGTTCGTTACGAGCCTTCCTGTGGATACATTTTCTGTCACCTTTCTCCAGTTTAACCACAATGTTACCATTGTAATCTACTTATATAAACATAATCTCATGCCTTCTTCCCATGGGGGTGGGCAGAACGCCAGCTGCTACGATCCTTACATACTCCTTTTACTTCCGTCATCACGTCAACGTCGGCTGCCGCTGAAAACCAGCGCTGGGGCTCTGTCTCGTATAGTTCTTAGCATTATGCTGAGCGATGGCGCATGTTTACCAACCACTTTTTTTTTGTGTTTGTTCTTTTTTTTATGCGTCATGTTTGCCGCAAATAAATGTATTTTCTTTCTTTCTTTCTTTCATTCTTTCTTTCATACATCTGAGGGGCTTTTGACGCGCTTTATCTTTGTCATTTCTTGTTTGATTGACAAAAGAAAAAATACGTGTCCATTATTTTTCGATAATCTAACTGACGGAATAAATATAATTATTTATTTTTTTTACCTAGGAAACTACCCTATTACGGGAATACACGCACGCTGCACCCTCATCTTTCTGAAGAACATCACTATTATGGCCACCGTCTGTCTTTCTAATCTGAAACAAGCATCAACATGTCGTAGTAAAATCACAAGCTCTCTGTATGAACAATCGCACCGAAAAAATCAGTTTCACAGTCACAATACTTTCAGAAAAATATTTAATACATTTTCCACCTTCATATTTAAAGGTATACCAAGATCGAAAGACAACATTTCCTATTCATGTATTACAATAAAATGGACTATCCATCTTTCTGTCGGCACATTAGATATATCGGTGACAGTTTTATGTTTGTCCACTATGTAAATCGCTGGCCACCCCAGTGATGTGCTGGCGTGAAGATTTATATCGATACTGTTCGGCCACCGTGAGTAGGGATGGGATTGTTTAGCTTTGGTTAGATTTTAGGATAGTGTTGTTTTGATTTTGAATCGTGTGGTGGGTCCGTGAGGATTTTTTGTCTTTAAGCTCCCTTGTGCCTCAAGCTCTTCAGATTTGTTGCTATGGACTTATTTGCGCCAGCAGGGTAATTGCCTAACACACTATCCGTAGCTATGGGTTTCATTTTGACAGTTCAACAACGTTCATTGCTGTATTTACGTTGTTGAGCGGACACATTTTTCGATCATATGAAGCAATGGATTAGCAATATCCTTCACAATGATTCAGATTGAGAATGATAGTGTGTTACGCAATTAGGGTGCAGTTCTTCTTCCCAGCTGTTGTTTTGGTGATGATTTCTGGAGTGAAAGTGTCTTCAACATAGCAAGGGATTTAATTATTTGTTAATTAACGCCTCTTACAGGTTTATGTTTCCTCACCTTGTCTGTAAAGTACTCTTTTTTCCACTTTTTTAGACTTTAATCTACGGAACAACGTATAGACGCTTGACTGTGCAAACCCAATCCATCAACTCACACCAATCTTCTCAAAAATAAAACTCTTGAAAAAGATCCGAAAGGCTTCTAAAACAAACAGCTGATCCCTTTTCCATTTCCTGTCGGAAAAACGTCGAAAAAACAAGAAATTCATCAATTAGTATCCAAACAGGGTATTGTCCCGAGTTTGTCGCTCTCGTTAAAAATACGCATCGGAGCGAGAGCGTCGCGCGAAGACCAACTCTCCTTGTTTAAGCCACTCACAAACTTTGGATTATGTAGCGTTCGCAAAATATATTTTAAAAAGTTTCGAGGAAGTTTGGTACGGTGTTTGTCTGTGTTTTTTTTTAATGAATAAATTAACCATACCTACTTTAGATATATTTTGTGATAATTTTACTAAAAAAGCAATAATAATGTTTTAATATTTAAGCTGTCTAAATCGACTCTAAAGCACCAACCTAATGTCGTCTGCCCTATAAAACAAAATGCCTATCTTATATATTAATAAACAAACTCAAACTCCTCAGGCGCTACAAAAGGCTCCAAGCCACACCTATGCATATGACTGCTTATCTTCTCATTGCATAAGTAATGTTAGTTTGAAAGTCCGGCTTTAAACGCCTCTGTGATCCAGTTCCCTCCATCGATTGTTTTACTTTGACGGCTATTGATGAAGTTAAAGTTTAATTTATCTTTTTAAAGTTTTTAGATAGAAATAGAATCAGAACTTATTTTATTCAATGGGTGATTAACGCTAGTGTTTTAGATCGTCATACACCAGCAGGGTAATTTAGTGACACACTAATAATTGCCATGCCTTTTATTTTGACAATTCGACAATATTCATTGCGTTATTTACACCTTGTTGAGCAGACGTATTTTTCAAGCATATGAAGCAATGCACTAGGACTTATCTACTTTAGCATCACCTAAGGAGATTCCTTTAACGCAACCCGCAAAATACGAAAACTCTTACAATTTTTGCAAAAAAAATAAAATGAATTTTCTACATCTACAGAATAATACTTATTTATTCGATTGAAGTATCAATATTAAATAAATAATTCTTCACCTGAGCAATAGTAAGACTATACTAGTTAAATGGTAATCTAAAAAGGTTTCCAAAATCCCTCGAGTAAGATTTTTATTTATTATTATTTTTAATAAATTGTGTTCCCTGCTACGTCTTTACTTTAGGGATTGCCATGGCAACCCACGATAACACGGAAGTTAATGCACAAAGTTGATAATAAAATCCTCCAGCTCACATAAATACTCCTCTTACTACACAAAACCGTAATTAATTATGTTTTCCACAACATTTTAATAACAAAAACACAACTAGTGCATCACATTAATTCTGCAAACAAAATCTTTTTGCAATCCCTACTCCCTTGGGATTATAGCCCTCTGGACTCACTGAGGATTCTTAGTAAATAGTGTAACCCCCCAACCCCTCCTTCTTACCGTAAAACCAATGGCATTCAGCTCCAAAGGATTTAGTACAAGAAGGGTATGTTTGGTGAATGAATAAATGTCCAAGAGAAGAGGAATTATCTTTTATATTTTTTTGGCAACCTAATGGAAAGCTTATTCCTTAAGATTATTTTTGTGTTGTAGTGGGAAATGTTTTTCTTGTTTATAGTTTGGTAAAAGGTCCGTGGCTAAACAATAGCAGCCCCACAGGACGATCGATCAGGTTAAGCTACGCTTGCCGCGGTCGGTCTATGGATAAGGGACCATCTTTATATACCGAGACCCTTCCGTGCCTCGGAAAGCACGTTAAGCCGTAGGTCCCGGCTGTCATTCCCGGATCTTTGACAGCCATCACGGGTAGTCAGAAGCCCGAAAGTCTGACAACCAGCCTTAAAGTGGTATCGCATTACCCAGTAACTGGGTTGTGGAGGTCAGATAGGCAGTCGCTCCATGTAAAATACTGGTATTCAGCTGGATTCGGTTACACTGGAAGTCAATCCAAACATAGTTGGGAAAAGGCTAGGCATATGATGATGATGATGGTTTGTGTGTTGTAATAATATCCTTATTTCTCCCACAAAAGCAAGATTTTTTCTATTTGGCATTCTACTTTGATATTTCTTCTATTTGGCATTCTGCTTCGACATTTTTTCTATTTGGCATTCTACTTCGACATTTTTTCTATTTGGCATTCTACTTCGACATTTTTTCTATTTGGCATTCTACTTCGATATTTTTTCTATTTGGCATTCTACTTCGACATTTTTTCTATTTGGCATTCTACTTCGACATTTTTTCTATTTGGCATTCTACTTCGACATTTTTTCTATTTGGCATTCTACTTCGACATGTTTTTCCCAAACTTATTGTCTCGAACTTATTTCTGGGCAAAATTCTCTCCCACAGCTTTCGACTCTTTCCTCTTTGTTACCTTCCGCGGCCAATTTTCCCTGAACACCTCCAAGTCATCACGACATCGTTTCCTGGGCCTCCCTCAGAGACGACGCCTGTCTTCTAGTTCCCACTGCGTGTCGGGACTCTTGTACTTCGACCTATTACACAAATTAACGCACAACAAAGTCCTTATATTCTCAAAGCATTCACCTCTACCTGAATACCATAAATCCCTCTAATTAAAACTGAATTCCCGATGCTGAAAAACTATCTGAACTGCGCAAACGTTTGGAATTCCTGCATAATTTCCTTGTAAACAACTTCTGATAACGCGTACACGTTGCATAATCATAAAATGGAGTTTTTATACCATTGATAGTACGAACTATACCAGGAATTGTGAATCAACACGCATATGGAGAAAAATGGGTTTTTCTATTTTCATTGGAAGAACTGGCTTTGTTACAACAGATTTTTTTGACAGTCGAAAGTTACTGAGAAATTCGGACTAAAAAGAATTACATTGGGCCGGACTAGTCTAAAATTGAGCACCTAGTCATCTATCTTACTTTATCTTTTTGTGACTTCAAGTGACAGCTATGAACAGAACCCAGCAATGCATAAATATGTAAGCTGTCACGCCCTTTATGCCTGGAGGCTTTTATTTGGGTAGTAGGTTTTTTTATTCACATTTTAATTAATTATTTTTTAGCTTGAGTACGTATAGTTTTTATTATATTTGTTGGTATATTGGCGTGGCTAGCTGGCATATTATGGCAAATAATTTAATTTTATGTTCTGTTTTGTAATGTTAATTACCGAACATAGGTACCTAGTATTGTATACAATCAAGTTTTTTTTTTAATTGAACAGACAGCTGTGCTGCTGGGGGGTTTGTTGCGCCACTTCTTCTTCCCAGCGATAGCACTAGGAAGTGGTGAAGGGCGGGCGTTTTTGGGGGACTGTGTAATTTTGACGTTCAAAAAGTGCTGATTCTCAGCCTAATTTGAATAAATGACTTTTGATTTTGATTTTGATCTGCTATAAGTTGGTTGAACCAAATAGGTCATGCCTAATCAGCCTATAATATTCCCTCTGCTGGGACACAGGCCTCCTCTCAGTGAGAGGGAGTGGGCCATAATCCACCACGCGGGCCCAGTGCAGGTTGGCGGATGTCACAAGTTTTCGAATTTTTGGTTCTAGAACATGCCGGTTTCTTCACGATGTTCTCCTTTACCGTTTTGAGAGCAACGATTATGAAATAATATACACAAAGTAAAGGAAGTCTTAAAAAAGATTTTACTCTGTACAATAATAAATGCTAATAAAATTACTGAAATCCTGTTAAGGCTCCCACAGACAGATGCGACGCGTCGGCGCGACGCGATTCTGGTAGAACACTTTACATGAATTCATCTACTAGAGTCGCGTCGGGCCTGTCTGCGGGAGCTTCTACACCTTCTATTTTAAACATAATTCAATTTCATCAGTTGATCCAAACTATGGCCTCTGTACCTAAGGTCGGTTGTTAAATCTTATTTAATATAACCATGGACAGGTTTCATTAAATCAAGCCTGGCTTCGGGAGGTATGCTGGTGTAAATTAATCCAATTTGGCTGACGAAGCTATAGAGTAGGTATACGCTTACCGTCTAGGTGCTAGTGATGTAGATGTAGATAATTTCCAAGTGCTAGTGTTGGGGATAATATCGATTATGATGAAAGTACCTACTTGTTATACTCGCGGATGCTAAAGTGATTATCAATTCGGCTACTAACATGATTATTGAGCTGTCTGCTAATCGAAGTGGCCATTTACCTATTTTTAGTCGATAGTGTAGCGATACATGTCATATCCGTGATGACATGTAGGTGAATATTTAAGATGAAGAAGTTTATTATAAACCCATTTTGTTTATGGGTTAGCACATCCCTACGATTCATAAACATTACCTTTCTTTTGGGCTCCGCCGCAGTCGGTTAAAAAAACTATTACAGTAAAAGATTTACTTTAAGATTTTTAGATGTTTGGACTTTAAAGAGACTGTAATACCTCTGAGATTGTTTCGGGGTTTTAAAATATGATTGACGCGTTAAAACGTGTAGAAATAATGTCATTTATCATTTACAGATATAGGTAATCACCTTCACCAGTATCAATCAACTCAGCTAACTATCGCAATCCACTGCTGGACATAGGCCTCACCAATCCCGTCACTAAACATCCTTTCCAGCCCTAAAATACATCCCAAGTTTAATTGAACTCTACCTACAACTGTTCCGTAACATCGATACTACAAACAAGCAATCATAACAACACTACCCCAACTAGTTAGCCGGTACAAATTCCGCGGTAATTAGTCGCTGGTCGTTCAAATCAAGGGTCAAAACAACCTGCTCGACGCTCGAACAAATTAGTAGAAGGTTACATCTACGAAATTGTAGTCCAAACCTTTGGTTTCCTCATCTAATCAAGCAGGTACAACCCTTTATTTAGAGAAGTGTTGATATTCAGGGGTTAATTGGGTTTCGTAGTGAAATATTTGCTTGTTTTAACCAATTTCTAGCTTCTGGTAATTTGACTTACTAATAAAATAAATAGAGATTAGGAAACTCAAACACTAAAAATATGGTTTGATAGAATGGTTGTTTAACTTCAGGCGTGAGCTGCACTATAAAAGGTTCATATATATAGACATATATAAACTCACGCCGTTTTGTCATGGGGATAGGCAGACACTACGTTTTAGGCTTCGTTTATGTTCATACATTCGGTCATTCACGCACGCCGGTTGCGAGTTGGTACTACGCACCAATAAGGGCACTATTATGACCTTCTAGGGCGTCAGCTCCCGGCGTTTCCACTCGCATCTGTCTTGTAACTAACTAACTAACCTTTTCTCAAGGTTCAAATCATTGTGAAAGGACTAGCCACTCTCTCTAGTCTCTCTCTCTCTCTCTCTCTGTAGGTTGGAAGCAGGACTGTCTGTAAAACTACTGCTAGACCAATATTTCAGGATTATTTTACGATAGAAAATACTCCATTATGTAATAAATAAGTTAGTTTCACATACTCATAAATACATAGCATGCAACTTTCAAAACATACATTTTCATACTTTCAACTCACACACAGTCAAAACTACTGAACTACCTCACAAACGTTCAACTAACTGCGTCTTCAAAACTTCGTTCATAACCAATTCACGAGCCGAGCACCGAACGCCGTACCCTGAGCTATAACGCACAATTGCACACCTCATTTGGTTTCGAAATGCATTGCATTGTGTGCGGTCGAGTTTGCCTGCAGCAGAAGCGAACCTGCACAGAGCAGCCTTTGAACGTTTTAGCATTGATTAGAGGGTAAATTTTGTCGTTTGCTGTAACTAGTTCGTTTGGTATAATTAGTTTTTGGCAAAATCTATGTATAAATAAGAGAGCAGTGGTTTTCTAGTGTTATCGACCCCAACTTAGGAGTGGGTTCAAACCCAAGCAGGCCCTTTACTTTGTGTAATTTATTTCATCACCACTGCTCTCAAACGGTGAAGGAAAACATCGTGAGGATACCGGTTTGTCCTAGTACCGAAAATTTGAAGACAACCTCTACCAACCCGACCGACAAGATTTATTGCAATATTTTCGTTATTGAGCAGACGAATTTTTCAAACATATGAAGTAATGGATAAGCAATATCGTGCAAAATGATTCAGATTGCGATTGAAAGTGTGTTACGTAAAATTAAATCTTAGAAAAAAATGGTAACCAGGACCAGCACCGGTTACCTCTATTTTCTAAGATTTCATTTTAAGAAGAGCAGGCGAAGAGCGGAGGAGTAATGTAGCTTAAATAAAAAAAAATAATGATACAAAAAATTATAATAAATATTAATAATAAAAAATATAATAATAAATATTTGTATGACCTACAATTAGTTGTTCCGGGTCTGGCTGTTTGTGTATGTGAGTTTATATGTCTGTAAACGCTCCCACGACACAGGTGAAATTCCTAGTATGGGCAACGTTTTTTTTTTAAAAAGAAAAGAAAAGAAAGCTTACTTTACATTTGGTGATATCTTTCCAGTGTCCACTCAAAGCCAATTTACAGCACTTTTCGCCATCCTAACTTAATATCTTAAATCCTAAACCCATACGATATTGGATTAAACTAAGCAGATTACAAACTAAGTGCAGACATCGATTCGGCATCACGATACGAAATTGTTTATTGAATTATTTATAACAATAATCTGGGCTTTACATGTTCATGTAACATAGGGGGATGAGTCATCTTTAGGGTTCCTTACCGAAGGATGCCAGCGGGACCTATCAAATGATACAGCTCTATGTCAGAAGGACGGACGGACGGACAGACGGATAGAGGAGACTTAGTTATAGGGTTATAATTAAGGGTCCGCTGTCCGTCCGTCCGTCCAGCCGTCTGACATAGGGCTACGGGAGCTATGCTAGGGCTCCTGGGTGTCCGTCACAGGGTTGTATCTTTTGAATCGTAATAGGTAGACACTACTACTACTTTGGCCGCTATTACAAAAACTTAATAAAATAATATTACTTTAAAAATTAAAGGGCGTTGGCGGTTCGGCGTTTTTTGCTCGATCTTAATAATTGCAATACCTAATATAAATAAAAAATATGCAGTGCTAAATATTGTACGGTGGTACGGAACCCTTCGTGTGCGAGTCCGACTCACACTTGGCCGCTTTTTAGGGTAGAAGAGATTACAGCTAGATAATTGGGAGTCCAACTTATTGATTTTGGCAGCTGCTGATTTTATTACATGTCCCTATTTTTAGGGAGTTATGATCTACGGTCTAAAGTTGTATAGGGATTTATTTTTTTGGTGCGGCACTAATGATAATCCTGTATTTATTTTTATGTTTATGTGGGTGAAAGACTAATATATTATAATGCTTTTAGTAAAATATGCCATTTTTCTAAGGCTGTAAATTGTTTGTTTTCTACAAGTTATATTTAGCTTTTCTTACAAAAAAAAAATAAACTGTGGCTTACGGTCATTCATAAAATAAAACACCTCAAATGATACTTCTTTATGCGGTCTTACTCCATGGTTTTTCTCGAGTCCAGGTTCGAGGGTCCGAGGTTTCGGAGAAAACAGTTTCCTGATGCATTTGTCAAGAGATGGCCCACTTTGCAAAAAAAATAAAAAAAACCTAATTCACACCCTCTAAAAAATAAAACACGATTTAATAATCTCCCATTGTAACAAAATATGACACACTCCGAGGGTCAAACCTATAGAACAAAACTTAATTACCATCTATTGTAGCGTATCGTAAATCATACTCTCTCACGAACTAGCCGCTGATGACGTCATGCCAAACAAAGCCCCCCGATTGGTCCAAACGGAGTCACGTGACCGGCGCGTGCCAACTCTTTTACGAAATTAGACGGGGAGCTAGCGTACTTTTATGTCATTCAAAGTCATTACAGACGATTTGAAAAAAGGAAAATTTACATATTTTTTTCATTTGCAGTGCATGCTGATTGGGTAATCAAAGAGTTTTATGGTAATCGCTCCTTGTTGGATTAAACGGTTCATTTTGTGATTCGAAAAATGGCAGTTTAATTGTGTCCGGGAGCGCTAATTGACGAATAATTTTGCTCGCTACAGTGGGTCCTTTTATTTTATTCACGGTTTTTTTACAGTAAGTATGTTAGCATGACACCCTACGTTAACTGTGTATAGCCAATTAGACATTATAACAATGTTGGACGCAAAATTGCCTCCAGTCATTTTTGTTACCTATAATTTTATTAAATTACTAGCTCTGCCCGCGATTTCGTCCGTGTGAAATTTCTGGTTGCCCCGACCCACCCCGTCGCATCACATCACTAGCCCGCGCTACTCCTTCGTTTCCGGGCCTCTCTCAAGAATTGGGCTATCAAATGCAAGCAGCTTTTTTTTTCAATCTGACTGGTATTACAGAGATTAGCGCGTTCAAACAAACTCTTCAACTTTATTCTTAGTACAATAGACAGATCATTTTAGTAAAATGAATACGCAGAAAATGACGTTTGAAACGGTTTTAAACAGGGCAGAGCGTCTTGTTTGTAAGACCCTCTTTCCAGATAACTAGCTGCAACATCCAAAAACGGGAGCACACAACTGATTTACAATATCAAACAAATATTGATCTTCACTATTTATTTGTGTGCCCTGCTCACCCCCTGTAAAGTCCCCTTCGAAGGGTTTACTTAATACCTAACGCCTAAGCAAACTGTGATAGTACCGGGATGCTGTCAATAAGGGATGTTTGGTGACGAATTAAGGGATGCAGGGGGTCTTAGAAAAACGAGAATGTTTTTTTCTGTTAGGGCGAAATGTTTGGGGAAATTCGATGACTAAGTGTTTGGGAAAAAGGGAAAGACAAATTAGTTCTTGATCAAACAAAAAGGTGAAAATATAAAAAAATACTTTTTTTAATAATTTATTTATTTATATTATGCTTTATTGTACACCAGAAACTACATAACAAAAATTTAAAAAAAATAATTATTTTATTTTTATTTTATTTAATTATTCAAATATTAAAAGCCTGAGGCAAATACTGATGGCGGAAAATGGGCTTAAATTTTTTTTGTATTCGCATCAACCCACAAAAAAAAATTGAACTGAAAATGGAAGGTATTTAAAATGTTTTCTCTCAGAAAAAGACACTTCTGCAGATCGAGCACTCCTTGGAGACCAACACCTGTGCTGTGACCCGAGAATTTCAAACCTAAATCGATACTTTTCGTAGAAGGCTATCTATAGCAAAATATTTTACCCACACACCTATTTTTACGTAACTTTAAGAGAGCTTTTCATTATCATAATCATTTATTTGTCGATCAGACAATGGTATGATCACATTCTGCCAAGTGTGGCGTGCAAATATTAGATACTTACATACCTACTTTTATTACAGGACAGAGATTATTACGTTAGTATTAATATTACTGATTGCATAATTACGAATTAAAATTACAATTTGAGGTATGTCAGTAAAAATAATATCATAAACCTACAATTTAGATATCTATCTGATTCATCAGATATATATTGCAGAGAAAACAAACAAACAAATCTACTCAAAAACAATATTGCAATCATAATTCAATCATCTCAATCCAGATGATAGCTGAAACGTTCCGTAAATAACAGAATTCACTTTATTAACTCAAGTTTTAATAATTTTATAAGAAACATCATCAATCAAAGTCGGATCCACAGAAGATCAGTCTGTAACGTGCACGAGTTATATTTAACCGCCTCTTTGGGTTACCGACCTAATTTTAAACGATATAATTTTTTTGAACGCAAGTCAAGCAGTGTTTTCTTAAAGAAAAAACAAGAGAACGTCTTGTTGTTCTTTTGTTTTTATTGAATTTTCATTCACTTGCTTGCTTGCTTGCTTGCTTGTAAACTATATCATCTATACACATTATGCAAAGTCGATTTTCATGTCTGTCTATGTGACCGCTTAGATCTTGAGAGATCTCTTAACTACACAATGCACTTTAATGCGGTTTTCACAGTCATTGAGAGCATTTATTCCGGAAGGTTTATGTGTATAGCTAGCACTAGCTGCCCCCCGCGGTTTCACCCGCATAAGTCTCAAGTCCGTGAAAATATCTGGATAAAAAATATCCTTTGTCCTAATACAGGTCATGGCCTACCCATGTGCCTAATTTCATCCAAATCCGTTCAGCTGTTTTAGCGTGAAAGCGTAAAAAACAAAGATACAAAGAAATTCATCCTTTCTCTTTTTATAGAAAGAAAGAAAGAAAGAAAAAGAATTTATTGCGACTCAACACACTCACACACTCACACTCTCTCTCTCTTTAATATTATATGGTTTAGATTAATATTGAACTTACATGAAATACTATATGGGGTGGCATCATCGACGCGCAAACTGTAACCCCATAGCGTCGAAATTTTTCGTCGGTTATTAAAACAAAATATTGCTGTTCCATACATTTTGACCGCGTAGGTATTGCACTTTTCTATGAAATAGAAGATTTTTTTTTTTGATAACCGACGAAAAATTTCTACGCTATGGGGTCGAAACACATGTGCTGAATCCATGGTTACAATTTGCGCGTCGATGTCCCTGCCACCCTGTATTTTGTAAAGTCGAAAAAACACTGTAGAGCAGGGTCGGGTGGCTAGTCATTAAATAACTAAAAGAATGGTAATTATTCGATCATTAATCTTCCCATAAGGTTTGATGATCACAATGCTCGAATGCTTCTGCCCACGACTGTCATTCTGATCTATTTCGGAATCTATAAATGCTCTATTACGACAAATATGGAATGATAGGTCAATGAGACCGTAATCGCCTATTTATTTATGGTATCCTGGTACATTGTCCGAAAGAACTCTGTAGTAATTTATTCCGTGTTTTCGATTGACGCGAAATTTTAACTTCAGTAAAATAAAGAGCATCTACTAAAGCATTTAAATACAAAATCATCTGCATCGCCCTAAGGTTGTCTGGTAGAAAATTCCTCAGGCCACCTTCCCCCGTCCACCTTTGTATAGTATTTTTTTACTTGTGTATAAAGGTTTAATAAATAAAATCTAAACATTGGTAATTTACCTATGTTTTCAATTAAATCAGTAAGTAATTGGCCAAAGAATTAACATTTGGGCACTTCACTTTTTTTATCTTCCCCTTTTTTATACCTAATTTTTATATCGGCGGATACCACAGCGTAAATCGTAAGCATAATAAAAATGTACACTAGCATTACAGTAATGACATACAGCATGAGCACAGCTCTCCACTTATTTCCTCATTCCTGTAGGGAAGTGCATCGGCTGGTCGTTATGCTGCGTACACACTGGAAGCTTTCCGCCTAGCTACGTACGTTCCTAGGACGTGGCTAGGAATGTAATGTGCCGTACCTGAATATAATGGGAAAGTTAAGTGTTCTACTTTGGAAATTGAATTTGTCGTGAATTATACATTGAGCTATGTGTTGTATTACTGAGTAAAGGACTGATACTGTGGAAAATTGCAGAGAAATGTTGTTGGCAATATTTCTGTACAATTACTTTGAAGCAATTTAAGATATACTGAAGGCTAATTCCTGTAACTAAAAACGTTCAAAATCTAGTCACAATCTAGGTAATCTCAGCGACATTCAATGTCAAAAACTTGTCAAAAATGTAGGTCTATTAGAGGTATTTTTGACAGATTGAGACTGAGATCAGACTGTGAACATTATTAAAATTTGCAGAATTGCCGCCCCTCGGTTCAAAATGGCTTTATAAATAAAGACTTACGATTTTTTAATTATTTTGCTTTTCAAGACAGTTTAATGCAATCCATTGCTAGAAATAGTCTTTTTTCAATCAGCATGTCATTCCATATCTATTAAATGGAAAACATTCATCAAAAACCAGAATTAAAAAAAAGACATCCAAAGCGAATTAAAAGTTTTACAGTTTTTTACTGGAACTAATTACTTAGCCACTAACCAAGAATACCTATATTAAAAAACAACTTACGATTCTCCACATCCAAGCTCTGATGACAGTAAAATAAACACACACAAACACACATATGAAACTTAACTTTAAAGTCAATGTATCTTCGTAATTCGCAACAGGCAGTGTGCTCCGAACTTTAGCCACGTCGCAATGGTAAAGTCCTGATTGATCGACGCCACAGCAATGAGCTTTAAATTACTAGTTTCCGTTCAAATGGAGACGTGTGATACGTTTTGCTGCAGTTTCATTAGTATGCTTTATAGAGTGTGAACTGTTTATTACGAAATCACACTGTGAAGAGAATTATGTACGTGATTTGTATTTAGCACAACTGTAGGTACGAGTACATCTTGACAAATATATAAACACGAACCATCACCCTACTGGCGTAACACATTATCAATCTCAATCTGTACCATTTTGAAGGATATCGCTAATCCATTATTTCACTTGTTCGAAAAATTTGTCTTCCTAATATCGTAAATAACGCAATGAATGTTGTTCAACTGTCAAACTGAACGCCATTGCTACTGATAATATGTGTTGTAGAAGAGAAATATGATGTGTTGTGTCAAGCCTGAACGTATGTAATTCTGCTAATCTGATAATTCTCTACACACATAATCACTTTCCAAAACTTAAGCGTATCCCCAAGAAGATTTATCAAACCAACAAACTGATTAAACTCCATCACTAAACCTGTATCCACATCCCAAAAACAATAAAACTTTTCCCTGCAATTAATCACCAGAAACGTTGCCATATGGAACAAATTAAACATTTGTTTGCTTACCGCTTACCAAAGTGTTACAATGTACAAACATTTTACCATAGTTAGCTCAAGGGCGCGCCACCTCCCTACTGTTAACTTCACGGAACTGTCAAAGTGACAGCTGTCAACTTGACAGGTGACAAGTTGATGGGTTGGAATAGTGGTGTTTTTTGACAGTTATTTGGTTGTAGGGGTGTTATAGTGGAAATAGTAGTTTTCTTGGATGTTTTAAAGGTATGAAGTGATACATAAAGTATGAGTTGCTTCTGTCTGTTACATTGAATTTTAAATGAGGAAAGTTTATGTTGCTTTAGTATTAAGTGGGTCCATAAGTTTATACTATAACATAAGTTTGAAACGGAACAAAATAATAGTAGATAGAATTTATGAGTGGGCAGGAGGTGTAGTGGTGGCTCGGTAGTATCGTCCCCGACTTACGAGTTGTGGGCCGTGGGTTCAAACAGGCGCTTTACTTTGTGCTTATAATTTTATCACCATTACTCTCAAAACGGTGAAAGAAAACATCGTGAGGAAACCGGCGTGTTCTAGAACCAAACATTCGAAGACATGTGACATCTACCAGCCCGCACTGGCCCGCGTGGTACAATCTGCTCCCTCTCACAGAGAAGAGGCCTGTGTCCCAGCAGTGGGAACATTATCTATAGGCTGATTATGCTAAGTCAGCAGTATTATCTTTGGATGGCTTAATATCGTTAGAATGTGTCGACTTTACAATGAAATTTCAAAAGACAATAACAGTATTGATATCTTCGATTCTCGTGCTGCTGCTTTCAAAAGACATGTAGGTACTCGTATGTACTCTTTCTTTTTAATTTTGTAACGCTTTGAATACTGTTCTCTTCAAATTATGTAACTTTGTGTCAATTATGTACCTAACCGTGTTTGGTCTCCGACACATTCCCTGTGTAAGTAGAAGTGTGTCGGAGGACAGACGCTCATACCTTGCAGCTGTAATTTTGTCAATTAAGTTTTATTTTTATTTTTTTCCTGTAGTTGTTATCTTTATTATTGTTGTTGCTGATCATGTTGTGCGACTGCGCATTGGGTGATAGTCAGGTCGAAACCTATAATTTGAACCGTGTACTTAATGTGATTATTGCCTGTTGTAGTTGCCTTGTGAATAAATAAATAAATAAACATCTCTGTCTGGTGACTTGCGTCGAAAAACTTACAGTCGAGTCGTCAAGATAAAACTCGCCCTTTATTCATTTTATTGCGCCCACTGCAGCATTTTTCATTATAAACTTTGGTAAACATTGGCCCTAAAAATATACAATTTCGTCACATTTACCTCCCCATAATCGTCCCGACAACAGTTCGAAAGCGTCTTCAGCTATAAAAATATATGTTGAAACTCCGTCAGCCACTGAGCCGAGCGTTAACGGAAATAGACGAAAATAGCCGAAACGGTTTCCTTTTCCACACCTCTTTTATTTTTTGTCTTTCAAAAGACTTGTGTACTTTGCACGGATGGGTTGCCATACTAATTTGTGGTTTTCTTTGCTAATAGAGGACCATTTTTTATATGTGTTAGGGTTTATTTTTGTCTGTAAATGAGACCGGAAAGTTATGGTGCGTGTCGGGTGATTAGCATCGAGTTTTGAATGTGTTTATATACTGTTTGGAGTTCTCATTGATTTATTGATGCTTTGCGACTATCTTCCAACTATGCTTTTTCAACTGTTATGTCTGCATTGATAAATTACTTTGACTTTTCTACAGTGCCTAGAGTTTTTTTTTTAATGTTTAACGCACATTTTGCCTACTTATGCCAGATACCGCTATCATATTCAATACATTGTCATGGAAGAGTTTCTGGTAAACGTACTCTTCCAGAAATTGGAAGAGTATTGGATTTATATATCGGCGTGCAATAGGAGAGGCCTATGTCGAGCCTTGGACTACTATAGGCTGATGATGGGCTTATAAAAACGCTGCTTAAAAAAAGTTAATTAACGATTACCGCATGCTTAACCATACATTTTTGACGTATAGACGTCTCTTAACTGCAAGTAACGTTTATAAATAAAGGTGTAGGTAGGTAAATGCCATAGCTACATACCATTTATCATCATTATCCACAAAAATACTAGCTCCAAGCTAAACCAACCGAAAGAGAAACGGTATTTCATTCAACATTCATTTAAAATTGGTGTCATTTAAAAATGATATTCACCTAAAACCTAAAAACAGTATAGGCTTAAATATAGACGTACAACTTGCTTCTCCCTTCCCGATCTATTTTAGTTTCTCAAGAATTAGTATCGGGAAAGTATTAGGTGCATTAACGACCACTCAATGTTAATGTTTCGATGTCTGCAGTTGTTTGTTTTTGTTTCCATTTGAGAATTTGAATCAATTATTCTACTGATGGAACAATTTATCATTGTTGTTGAAAGTATTATGATCTTAAAAAGAGATATGTTTGAGCATTTAAAACAAAAACGTTTACCTTTTTTTTTTGTTGGAATTGTGCGTTTTGTTTGTGCAGAATAAAATATTCTTTTCTTTTATTTTTCTTCTTTTTATTTATAATTTTTGACTGTGCTTTTAGAGGGTTATTTCTATATTCAGTGTTTTTAGAAACTTTTGAAAATGAATACTATTGGCAGCTTCATAAGTAGTTCTACTATGCAGCGTGTCTTCTTCCTATACACATATCTTTCAGCCGTCATCTAATGAGAGGCTGGCTCACTCTCTTTCTAGCCACAATTATCATCTTTCACAAGTAATTTTAATGCTGCATTACTTTACTAGCTGAATGTACAGACGTTGTCCCGTTTCCTAGAATTCGATCGCAGAGCCAATTGTGAATCTAAACCTTCCAGGGACCCACTCAAACACACATAAAAAATATCACCAAAATCGGCCCAGTCGTATAGGAGATTCAGTGACATACACGCATACAGAGGAATCAACGAATAAAGAAAGACATCGACGCGCAAACTGTAACCATGGATTCAGCACATGAGTTTAGACCCCATAGCGTAGAAATTTTTCGCCGGTTATCAAAAAAAAATCTTAATACAACAGTAATATTTTTTTTTAATAACCGTCTAACTATGTTTCCTTCCATTTTAGCTCCATTTATTTCATTATCAAGTAAATGCTAACTTTATCACGGTCTATCAACTACATTTTATCGTATTGTTAACTCATCTTCTAGACGCCATTTTAACATCACAACTCCACCACGATAACCAATTCCTAAATTTTCAAAGTCCTGTACAAACTCCATCCTTCTCAGACTCCCTTCTTCTCAAAGACGAACTCGACTCCGACCAAACATTCTTGGTACTTTGGTCTTTGTAAGATTTTGGATAAGTATCTTATCTATAAGCACAGATTTTTGTGGCCATTTACAAAGTTGGTTCGGTCTGCTGAGCCCAAATGAACTGGAGCTCGCAAGATAGGGCCAAGACTAATTTTCAATTAAAAGTTCATCAAAGTTTAAGTTGGCTCGGAGTTTGGTCGTGGTTCAAGGTAGAGAAACAATTAAAATTTGTTTTTGGATCGTGGTAATGGACTTTGAGGATATTTTTAAAGTATGGTGTATGTTTTAGAGCGGTGTGGAATGTCTCCATCTTGACGTTTTCGTTTTAACTTATTAACAACTGAATTTTTTTTACAACCATGTTTTGCCTAATCAAAGGACTGGCACATTTTTATATTGGTTTCATATTTTATATTGGTTTCATATTTTAAATAAGATTTTCTTGTCTTGATTTTGATACTCTGTCATTAACTCGGGTTTTGTCTTCCTGCCTGCTCGTGGATCACCAGAACTTCTTCTAAGAATGTAGTTAATTTAGATAAATGATAAATGTTAGCAGTCTTTATTTTAACTTATTTACGAAAATGAAATTGAATTTCCCATTTTTTCAAAATAAAATCCTTTATTACTTTTCTCCTCTCGTATGCAGCATGGCACAAATTATTTCTGAAATAGCTCAAGCCGTGATAAAAAAAATATTAACAAGTCAATTTGGTATCAAGGCTGAGTGCCCAGGATGCGACAGACTCCATTTACAGGTACTCGTTTACTCTCGATTGAAATACGCGTGAAATAGTTACGCGTATTTTAATTCACTTATCATCCTTATAGCCTTATCCCAACTATTTTAGGGTTGGCTTCCGGTCTAACCGAACGCAGATGAATACCAAAATTTTACATGGACCGACTGCCTATCTGACCTCCACAACCCAGTTACTGGGTAACACTATTAATGTATTTTACTGCAATCTTTGCCATAATTCTGTACAGCCTAGACTTAATATATCTTGAACTATGCTGCTGCATAAGACAAATATCGGAACTAAGCACATCAGTCCATAACTTGAACCACAATCAAGATAAGATCTTCGCTAAACTAAGTACAGGTAACTTTGAACCACGGTTAGTGGCAAATGGCTTATGTTTATATACTTCTTGCCATTAATCGTTGACTTTGTTTAATACTTGATTATAGTTTTAATGAAGTTTGTCTTCATAGTCGTATCAAGCTGTATGCATGTTTAATATGTATAGTTGGCTACACTATGCAGAGTTGCCTTTTGCTAACAGAAGTTACTTCAATAGGAATCCTAGGACTTTCAAATTTTTATTCGGAGTGTTAGTTACTACAAAAATCATTCTCAGGATTTATTTTTATTTTGTAAGGAAACATTATTTAACGAGAAACAGAAATAGAAAATGACCATACTTAAGCCTGACTTGTATATTTACTTAAGTATCAAGATTTTTGTCGATACTTGACATAATGTCAAGGTCATCTTAGAAAAACGCTAAACCATCTTCCTGTTATAAGGCAGAAATTCGCTCTCCACCGCTATCGTCAGTTCCAATTTCCAAGCCGAAAAATATTCAAGCGTAAAATTGACCGTTTCAAACAATACATTCCAATTTTCAATATCAAGCGCGATCTGTCGTCACGTGTCCGAGACGGATCCGATACGTCATGTCGTACCATGTGACGTCAGAGCCGGACGGCCGGTCCAAATTGGATTTTTATCCGATCCTTCTACGTCGCTTCCGGTAACGTCGAAACTGAGAATAAATTGTTTTTGTTCAGAAGATGTCTTTGTTTAAAGTTTTTCTTTGATAAAACGGCTTTTATGGAGTGTTGGGTAGACTTAAAAGTGATGTATCTTGCTAGTATTGTTGAGTTGCGTATGGTTTCCTGAGAGACTGGTGTTAGACGACAAACCAGCTTAAACTGTGAGAAATCCCGACACAGAAAACAGCGTATGTGTTCGTACCATCTAACCGCGACTAACGTAAGTTGTAGGTTCAAACCCAGACAGGCCTTACCTTTTTGTAAAATATTTCATCGCCACCGCTCTTAAAAACGGTGAAGGAAAACATCGTGAGGAAACCGGCATGTCCGAGAAGCAAAATTCGAAGACATGTGACATCTACCAAACCGCACTGGGCTTGGGTGGTAGATTACTGTCCACTCCCTCTCACAGAGAGGAGGCCTGTGTCCCAGCAGTGGGAACGTTGTAGGCTGATTATGCTTCAAAACAAGTGTAAACAGACATCTGCTGGGCACACCCGTTCCATCGTAGACATCGTCCATCGCTCTCCATCAGGCGAGATTGTGGTCATGAGCTTGCCCAATCCGTAGTAGAAGAAAAAATTAATAGTTTAAAAAATACTAGAAAAACACGCTTTTATAAATGCACGATGCCAGTGCCTATCTTCCGGCTTCATCATCAGACCTTGAAACCTAATCGTGGTCAAAGTTCATTACAAGACTTTTCTATGAAATCCAAAACAGCTATGATACGATTTTCCATCATGAAGTTCCAGTTCATATCTTCCGGCTCCATCATCAGATCAGTTCGAGAGTACCATATTATTGTATTGTCATCAGAACTACATACAGCTGCCAATTTTCATTACGCTACGACCCTTGGAAGATGGTTAAATTAGTTACCTTAGATTCCATTACATAGTCGATATATAGTAGGTCGACCTAATAAAAGCGTGTTAAAAACAAAGTAAATACCTAAGATTTAATTCATCAAAGAAGTGGTTAGTAGAGAAGGACAAATGGACTATTTCCCATCCACTTAAAACACCTGTTCGGATGATCAATATAAATACCTGTATTTACATTAAAATCGGTTAGAGATTCTTTATCCAACCACTTTAACAACGAAGATTTGGACATTTTGGTCGAGTCAAAGTCAAAGTTTTTTTATTTGTAAAACATTGGTGGTGTAAAAAACAGGTGTTGGTATTAAAATATATAGGTACACTATGTTTTGCCGATAACGGCGTACAAATATGAATTAGTAATAATTAATTTAAAGCGAATTCAGCAAAAATAATAATTTAAAAATGTAACAGTAAAAAATAATTAAGTAATATAAAAAGTAAATACCGAGCAAACACCGTTTTCCAGGACAGAAAATAGTGCTTTAAATCACATAGAATACCAGAAACGGTTGGTTTGAAAAGCTATCCGTCTTTATGTACTTACAAACATCGCTTTAATACTCAAGTTTATAGCTTTTAAAACTCCATCTTTTCCTACCTATAAATCATCTGCAATAGTTTCTCAAGTTCCGCATTGAATATTATAAAATTTTCTTCAGAGGAAATTGAAATTGTTTCAAGAGGAGGTGCTGACGGGTTCTGCGAGGCTGTATGCGAGATAAATGAATATCTTGCTAGTTCAATGTTAGTTTGACACTTAGTTTCTTAGTTCTGGAGATAACTCGTGTGAGTTCAGAGTATTTTCGAGCAACATTGACTGTATGGTATGGATAAGTTTAGGAAATATGCCAAACAGGATTTTCCTATAGAATTTGGAAGACAATATGGATAGTTAATATTCTTCTTGTGAAGTTTATTTTTCGTTGTCGACGATCGACAAGTGACGAGATCGAGTAGGAGAAAAAGAAATCTCTTACTTAGCTTAAGTTAGCGTAAGTAAGTATGAACCGCACGACCTTCCATTTTGCAAGACCTTCGACGTCTGCTGCGTATTGCGTACATAAGGACCAATAGTCTTCTTAAAATGGAGGCATCAACTGTTTTTGTATCCTTGACTATAATGACGTATTTTCTTTGTCCACAGCGTGAGGGTGCTGCCCGCAGCGATGCGGAGCGCGAAAGACGCGCGCGCGGCGACTGGGAGGCGCGGGCGCGCGTCGCCGAAGCTGACGCGGCCAGGCTCGCTGCCAAGCTCCATGCCGCCCAGCGTGAGATTACCAGGTAAGCAGCAAGTTGTAAGAGGCGTTAGTTATAGTATTATCTGACGGAATGACCAAGTCAGCTGAAGCACTTCAGTATTGTGAATTAATTAAAAAATGTGACAGAAATTCATAGTAGTAGGCAAACATAATATAGCAAAGCAAGCGGGAGATATTAGAACACGTGACGAGACTAGAGCATTTACCTTTACCCGATTAGATGGTATACAATCTACAGTCTGTAGGTAACCTCTGCTTGAACGCTATAATGGTTCAAGAAAGCCTGTTCATGAGGGACGTCATTGAACTACAAACACCCCATAAGAGACGATTATACTACACAATGCTCTCTAGAGACAAACCAAACATATCAACCCAAAATATTACAAATCAGAGTCAAAATAACAAAAAAATCACAAACCAAAACCACATTTGCAAGTGCAAAAAGCAGAGACGGAAAGCCGACAATAATTCGTTGAACAGCAAACAACCACTAACGAGATTGTGGACACACCATAGTTGATAATTAAACAGAATACCAATTAAAATATTGCCTTTTGCAAACAATTCCACGTATATATCTGAAATTCTGAATATTAGGTTCGTTAGTACCGAGACTCGGTTGTAACTGGCAACCTTCGTGATTTTTGGCAGGGACGGGCTTGGGAGCCAGTAATTTAAGTTTTTAATTAGTACGTCCAATGTGCATGAGTTGCAAAAGTTATTCATTTGGGCACTAATATAGTTAAATGTACCGAGGTTGTTTTAATGCAGGCTGGCAATAGAATTTATGGAATGGTTCGACATTATGCCGAACAGAAAAAGGCATTATTACCTAATATGTCACATGCCACAAACAAACATGACTCACGACATTCATCCTTACAACCTTCGTTCTGTTAAGTAGATCGACACCGCTTCTCTAGTTGCATTAATTATTTATTAAAAAATTATGGCTGAACACTGTCTCTTAAGACACAGGTCGCCCTAGTTTAAGAGGCAGGGTCAAAAAAAAAATGTACAGATTACTGCAATATTAAATGTCATTGCCTTCTAATATGTCATCTACAACTTACTGATTGCTATTTCTTGTACTAAGCTATCTGTATTTTCTTTTGGGAAATAAACATATTATTATTATTATTATATAATTATAATAAGTTTCCGATCCATCTAGTTTATCACATTTATGCATTTCGTTTTTGTTTTCTTAAACGAATCAAAATGAGTAGGTATGTTAAGATCGTAGTAGGTGACGTTCTGCAGTTTCTGCCTACCTCCATGGGAAGAAGCGTGTTGTGTGATTATGTATCTACACAGTTTATGCCTAAATAAAATCTTTCTGTATCATCGATTTACTAAATAAATACTGTTTTTGATCACAACTTATGTAAACAAATTCCCCATATTATCCATTTAGATAACACATTGATAAACGCGTGAAAATTATCGTAGAGTGCCCATTTTTATAAGGAAAATGAACTATCATTATAATAACTTTTAGGCACCCTAATTGCGACCCTGTACTCTGCCGTGTAAATTGATGAAGCCATACCAATTTGGCGTTTACGTTTCGATGCTATATCGATAACCGATGTTATGGCACTGTTCGATTTAATGAGCCGTTTAAATCGAGAACTACAATCGATTTTATTGCCAAATTATATCGAGTCACATTGTCGGTACTTAGGCTTTATCTGACTATGTAACAATGGCATTTCGGGTAATGTTCGAGTTGCCTAATTTAAATAAGAATAATTTTATGTCCAGACAAATCACTGATCATTCCAAGGTTGCCTGGAAGAGATCGCAGAAACCAATATGGCCGCGCATTGTATACAGGGTGGCAGGGACATCGACGCGCAAACTGTAACCATGGATTCAGCACATGAGTTTAGACCCCATAGCGTCGAAATTTTTCGTCGGTTAAAAAAATATTGCTGTTCCATACATTTTGACCGTGACCAATCTTCTGTTTCATAGAAAAGTGCAATACCTACGTATTGCACTTTTCTATGAAACAGAAGATTTTATGGGGTCTAAATTCATGTGCTGAAGTCATGGTTACAGTTTGCGCGTCGATCCCTGCCACCCTGTATTTTGTTCGATTCATTTTTTGTTGTATATTTTTGTGGTGTACCTACAATAAGTGTTTAAATAAATAGGAGAGTATACAGTAGTGAAAATGTAAGGATAGTGATAAAAACTCAGAATATCTTTACGATATTTGGCCTGCGCAGCTGTTTTTTTTTTTAACTTCTGGCTGTATCTGTAGGTCTTAAAAAAAGAGATATTTTTAGGAACCGTCCCCAAGGTAACATCAGAAGAATTCTTGTCCGTCTATAAAATACGCGAGATAACAAACAGCACCCATATTCTGCGTTCATTCTCCGGACAGGGAAAAACCTCTCCGTAAATAAACGCCGAATCATGCCTCCCATGCAAAAATTTAACAGTTGATCCTGATAAAACTCGCAAACAATTCGGCAAATTCCAACGAAAAAATACATAATTCGCATTTCGATAATAATTTAATATCGGAAATTAGAATCGGGAGAATCCGTCGAGCGATGCCTATCGAGCTCACTTCGGTAATTAACGAAGTTGAGTTCCAATTTCGAATTTACGGTACGGCACGGTAATCGGCCGGTGTCATTGGATGGCGATAAGCGTTCGTCCGATTGGCCGCCCGACCGTAACTTTTCGGGAATACGAACTTCGGGATTTACGTTCCAAAGTCCGTTATGGATCTGACCCAATTTGTTCGGGACTCGAATTGAAATTGGATTTTTTGGACCGTACCGTCCATCTATTTATTGGTTATGAGGTCCTTTGTTGACTAAAAGGTACTTTACTTGACGCTTATTTTGCGTCTTTCGTATTTTGGGATAAAAAAGGATAGTGTCGGTGTCAATTGTTTTATATTGTCGAAGACTTTCGGTTGGTCCTTTTCCTCGTGTCCCTAATAGTCCTTTGCAACTCAGCAGTACATATGAGTTCATATCCCGTTAGAGAAATGAGCAACCCTTGCCCAAATGAAATAAATCATCGGACTGGACCAGTTTTATTGAGTAAAAACTATAACATGGCATAATATCACGCCCGCTTTTGCCCCATAGGTCATCAAAATCGTAATCAAATAATAATATCCCTAAATGAATTCGACCAACCGAAAGTCTTCGACAATATAAAACAAATCTTGAATTCTCAAGTCAAGTCAAAACTGACACAATAATAACAAAACACAACATTTTCTATGCCCAGCTCACCGCAGTAAAATCCCCGAGAATTTTCCAATTTTCCTCTTCTATCATACAACAATTGAACCGTACTCAAATATATCCAATGTCAATCAAAAACCGTGAGAACAAACATCTGCTCCTGTATAAAGACCTCAGAGGGAAAACAAATTCGTTTGGTGAGGTACAGGCAGCGACAGAACTAAAGAAATTTGCGCAAAATATGTGTCAAAATGGTTCAAAAACTTTATAGCCGAATATTTTTCTCATGCTCTTTGGGAAGTTTAATACGGTGACTAACTTATAGTACTCGTAAAGGAAATATTTTGAGGAAATCCTGACATAAGACAACTGAACATAATATTCACAAAAGCTAATATTCGGAAAAACGGTGACTTGATAAAAAGAACAAATATAATAAAACAAATAGAAAAAGTCGTTTATCATGTACAAACAAAATTCACATTACAAAATTAAAGACATAAAATACATACAAAGTTGACAAAAGCCTCGTATTCAACAAATATAAGTTTTAAGTTTGACAACGTTGTCCGTTGCTATCTGATAGCAATGGACAATATCGTCAAACCTTTTTACTACTTATTTTATTTTATTGTCACCTGAATCAGGTAGCAATTGCTTCTAGAATTCCGAATATAAACTTCATAACTTACACATCAGAAATTCCGAATCGATGTAAAAGTAAACACACTTGTTTTGCCAACTGTACTAAGTGCCATAAGAGGCTTATTGCGGTCTAAAAAACACTGATACAGTCTGAATGTCTGTTTGTTTCGTCTGAGGTGCGTTTAATGTTATTGTGAGTGAAATAAGGACTAGAGAGGGAAGAGGAATACTCAGATTAATCTGAAGCGATCAACATGTAATGTGCAATCGGAGGGGAGTTTGTTTTCGAAATTATTGTTCTGTCATGTGATGAAAAGAGGTTGTTTTTTTTGTCTCACTGTAGGTTTGTTAAATATTTTACCAGGTTTTGAAATTCTGGTAAAATATTTTATTCTACACTATTAACACTCAGGTAGGTAGGTTTCAATAGTTTACCAACCCAAAACCGTCTTTAACAGCAAGCGAAACTTCTGCAAATAGTTTGTAGGTACTGTCGTGGCCTGAAATTACTAACTTATATAATAACGACTTCACTAACTAGCAATACAAAAACCAGAGTGAGAGAGAATTTCTTTTTAAGTAATGAGTATGAATATTTTCTTTATTTTTTCTTTTTATTGTCGGAAAACCTTTACTTAATTATATAACACGCCCATTTTTCTACCTTTTTTTGGGTAGGAATTCGTCAAATGGCTTCTCGCGCTCTGGGCGGAGTGGGAGGGCGTGTCAGACTTTTACTGACTAAAACCCACCCGTGTTCCTTCAGTTGCCTGTGCCAGGGGTCACGGTATCTCTATCGTACATTATATTACACTTTTCATTACGTACATTGTACTAGTTTTTTAATATATTTGTGCGAGAGTCCAACTTACGACATCACCCATAAAAAGGTATCTTTCCATCAAATCTGCCTACATCATAGCATCATTCTTTAAATTCGGGGCACGTAGCGTGCGGTAGCCTCGACCGTTGCCTCGAATTTGTATGAAAGTGATGCTGTTACATCGATTTATAAAACGCTGTATCTACGGCTTGATAGTTCCGTATGATAAACTATGATACGTCACTTTGACCCCTGTTTTGAGATTGTGTTGATGTTCATAATGCGAGCAGGTTATAAAATATGTATGACTAGCTTGTGCTCGCGATTTTGGCCGCGTTTTAACATAAAATATTCCGTTTTTTTTTCATATTAGCTTTTTATCAGTGAAAGAGTTTTTGTTATCAGATCAGTACCTACTTTCAAAGAATAATTACAAACATTCAATTATGAACTAAAATATTACGTCTCTGTAAATTATTAGTTAAGATTTAAGAACCCATTGTTAAAAGTTCTGAAGACCAATTCCCGTAATTAAAAACGTTCAATATCTAGTCGCAATCTCATCTCAGCGACAATCAATGTCAATCAACTTGTCAAAAATATCTGGAAATTAGAGGTATTTTTGACAGATTGACACTGAGACCAGACTTTGAACGTTCTTAAAATTACAGGAATTACACCTGGAGTAATTACTTCAGGTGTAATTCCTGTAATTTTCAGATTCAGATGAAAATATGAAATTTCAAAGATAATAAAATAGTGATTACAACATATCCATTATGCATTCAGCTTCAATCGAAATCAAACGGCACCTAGATATAAACAGGATACTACCGTGATCAATGATTTTAATCGATTCATTATTTTTATGAGCAACCGGAAGCAATGATGCAATGCTCTGACAATCTAGTATTTGCCTCCAGAACCATCTTATTGTGTAGGATAGATAAGACACTTCTACTTATATCATTCAAAATAATTTAATTATGTAATTAATTAATAACTTATTAGCAGTGGGACATTAACGGCTGAAAAAAAAATATCATGATCATTCATGATTCATTATAATTACGAAAAGTAATAACATCCGCTCCTCTTAGCTGCTAATCTGTAGAGTAATTTCGTAACACACAAAGAATTACAATTGATCGCTATTCCTCTCGTTTCGACAGTTAAGCCACAGCATTGCGTTATTTACCTACGTTGTTGAGCAGACGAATTTTTCAAACCTATCAATCAATGGATTTGGAATTTCCTTCAAAACCGATTGTGACTGAAAGTGTGTTACGCAATTAGGGTTCTAGTAACTAAATCACTTTGTTACTCAGGTTTAGGTTTGGTTTACCTCGGAAAGCACGTTAAGCGATTGGTCCCGGCTGTCATTCGTTGATCTTTGACAGTCATTACGGGTAGTCAGAAGCCCGAACGTCTGACAACCAGTCTTACCAAGGGGTATCGTATTACTCACTAACTGGGTTGTGGAGGTCAGACAGGCTGTCACTCCATGTAAAATACTGGTACTCAACTACACCCTGTTAGACTGGAAGCCGACCCCAACTTATTTGGGGAAAGGCTAGGCAGATGATGATGGTGACTCGGGTTTAAAGGGAATCATCGATAAGCCGAAACACCAGCTTAAAAAAAAATCTAAAAAAAAAATCTCACACACTGTGTTTTCAACTAATAAAACAGAAAAAAAACAAGCAAATAAATAAAAACAACACCACATCGATATCTCATATTTGTCGGACAATACCGATACGTATCGATTACAAAGCGAGTTCTCGGCACGTGCGCTTTACGCAAACACCGCACGTTGCGCCATCAATATTCATAATCGGTAATCTTATACCTATTCATCGGTACTCGTATTAAATTGACTTCACAAGTGCTTAAATCTTCGTGTAGATTTTTTATTATGGAATCATGTAAGCATGGTTCTTTATTGGGTGGTCCTTTGATCCGAGAAAATGTAAGATTAAAAAGAGTACAACAGACAAACTTCAAGGTTAAAGAAAGAAATCGACGATCTTCGCAGGATGGCTGGTAGCAGCTGGATGAGAGTCGCCGAAAATCGAGTTGTATGGCGTGAAATAGAAGAGGTCTATGTCCAACACTGGACTGCTGTAAACTGATGATGAAAGAAAGAAATAAAAATAGTAGTAAAAAAAACCCTCTGACCTCTGCGCTGCCACTGACGATGCCGTAGAATTGACGAGGTTTTGGGCTAACAAAATCTAATTCACAGTCGAAGAAGAAAAAGATTATAGTTCTTGTATTATAGTGAGCAGAAATCCTGGACAATGTCGGCAGGTATCGATTACAGATCGAGTTCCAGGCACGTGCACCATTGACAAACACCGCACGTCGCGCTATCAATATTCATAATCGCTAATCTTAAATCGATTCATCGGTTTTCATATCGAGTAGAATTTGTAAGCGTAGATTTGCAAGTATATCCTATGAAGACTATGGAAGATGAATTGTGGCTAGGTTGGTAAATCCTACTAATATTATAAACGTGAAAGTTTGTATGGATGGATGGATGGATGTTTGTTACTCTTTCAGGCAAAAACTACTGCATGGATTTGGATGAAATTTGGCACACAGGTGGTTTATAACCATGATTAACATATAGGACTTTTTATCCCGATATTTCCACGGGATCGAAACGTATGCGGGTGAAACCGCGGGGCGCAGCTAGTTGAGTTATAATACTTACCTTGCTATTGGTGAAATCTGACTTTTATTCATAAACCTTAAAAAGCTGGTCTTTCAAGTCTCTCAATTATGACAAGGTTTTTGACATTAAACTCGCCTTTATTCAAGACTATCTGCGCTCCGCAGTTACACCCGCATAAGTCTCGATCCCGTAGGAATATCGGGAAAAAAGTATCCTATATGTCTTAATCCGGGTCCAATGAAATTTGTCCTACCCATATTATGCCAAATTTCATTCAAATCCGTTCAGTCGTTTTAGTGTGAAAGCGTAACAAACCAATATACATAATATTTGTTTAGAAAAAGTGTTCAGTTCAAAATCGTGTCAAAAATATGTGATTCTTTCACTATCAACGCCCTCTATCAACAATCCGTCAGCGAAACGCGAAGATTGACCTAAACACCATTCATTGTAACAGTTGTAAAAGAAACCGGCTCTACAATTTAAAAATCGTTCTAATAACTATCAAATTCCAGTACGCCTACCAACTGGCATTAAAAAACAAAACACAAATTAAAACAAACTCCTTTCTCCACCTCTCTATTAGCAGTATATCCATCACTTTTAATAACGCTATTAGTTTTCAAAACAACTGTTCCTTAATATCTTTCAAACTATAATTGAATTTAACCGTGAACTTCATGTGGGCCGATATGATCCACGTATATCTATTTACGTAGTCCCCTTGCATCGTAAAACTTATAAATAATAAACCCACGACCATCAAACTGGGGGTTGGGTTCAAAAGAAAGAATTGGTTGGATCGTCCAAATTCTTTGGTTGAAGAATTTTGTTACTGTTCTTCTTATGATCATCTAGCTTGAAGCATTTTCATGAGCAATCGTTTAAATAATTTCACTGTAGAATCTGAAATCTCGTGTATATTGAGCCTCTCCTGTATTCTGCGAATTAGTTTTACCATCTACTACTTCTAGTTTCTCAAAAATATTTTTTTCGTCGTAGTATTTATTTTATTACTAGGTATATTATAATGAAATAGTGACTTGTCAAAATATTGAGATTTATTTATGATATGTATGAGTATGTTTAATATTTCTGTATTATTCACATATACCTACCTTCCGGAATACTTTCTTTAAATGACGGTGAAAACAAAATCACGGTTAAAACGACACCAAATCCGTTGCGTAGCTTAGAAGAACAATGCGGACACAAAGACTGCCACGAAAAGTGACTTTAATTTATAATAATGTATAGATTATTTTAGTTTCTCAAAGTATATTCTGTTTAGCAGGTCTGTAGGTATTAAAATCCAGAATTATTTCAGCTTTATTGCTATTTTCTTACCTTTAATTATGGTATATTGCCAGAAATTTACAACTAGAAAAAGGTTTTAAAATTCATATCGAACGATATCACTATTTCAAAATTTGGCTTCCAGGACAACTCTAAAACAAAAAGCAAACAGCTGCACAAGGGAGATACGAGTTTATGTGATACTATCACATAGATCATTAGACATGTGTTCGTTTGACGATCGTGATAGCCCAGCTTTGTCCCACCCTTATCTGGACCATAAAAATGTTATGTGTTCCTGGCCAAGCTTGAAGAAAAAACTATGATTTTATGGGTGTATTAAGTGTCACGTCTCCTCGGGGCAATTTTATTGTGCAATGAACGGAAATACACGAGTTGACTGTAAAAGAATAAAAGTACGAGTATATACCACAGGCAACAACGTTTCTGTACGGTGAAAAATGGTCCTTATGTTAAGATTTTCTGATGGGCAACAGTTATGAACCTTTACGAAGACACTACTCATATTTCCTTAATTAATGATCAATTTCCGTTAATTATAAAAAATTGAGAATTGTTTATCAATCGATCTCATATCCTATGCGGTTTAAACTGTTCATTTAAGTCATCTGCACCATCTTCAACGTCGACAGCAAAATAATTGACTACTATAAATAGTCAATCATTCAACTCAGCTTATCGCAGTCCATTGCTGAACATACCGCCATCCGCATACGTACCTACTCTTTATAGTGGGAATGTCCCTCTTTCCACTTGTCTTTATTTACTGCCACATGTCACCAGTCGTTTTATTATGAGTCAAGTTCATCTCGCAATCTCTTTCTCGGCCTGCCGCATTCCTATAGTTACCAAAAATCTTTTCTTAATCTTTTTCATTACTTGGGGCTGGTTTGCTCACTTTTTTTCTATAGTTACCAAAAAATAAAAAAGACAAATTCGATATTTCTTCTATTTGGAACCGTTTCTCTAAACAAGTAACTGACACTCCTCACACAATTAATTTGGAGTGAAGATCAATAAAATTCCAAGTGCTATACGATATTTCTAGTAAAATATTGAAGCAGCTGTCGCGTCGTTTGACGGCCTGTGAGCGCTCGACTAAAAATAATAAGACACCCGAAACCCGCCTCCCTGCATACATACCCTGAAGGGAATGTAGCACCGTAGATATTTTGATTTTGGATTATTTTCACTGAAGTTTCCTTTAAAATCTTTTTGAGTGACAGGTTGACAGTAAATATTAGTAGAAGAAGATCGAATTCCCTCGAAAGGTATAGTAAAACCATTTTGAGATTTATATTCTTCCGATTATTGCTGAACGATTTAAATATACATTATGGACGATTCCCGTTGATACCCCATTATTTTTGGAGCGTGCTCAATTGGTTTCATTAACTTAAATGCTATAAAAACATTGAAAATATAACTTTAAGCAAATGCGAAAAAATATACCCCAACTGTCACAGTATAAGCTTTCTGAAAAGCCTCTCCCCTACAATTTTTTTTTTCTTATATCCTCTGCCACATTCCTCTACTTTAATTTCACGCTTACCGTACAAAATTAAGATGTCATTGCAACTCGATACCATCACATAACGACACCCCCTCACCCCCTCCCTTCTCTAATTGTCTGTTTTATTTGTCATCTGACACTGAGGACTCAGAGCCCCTTGTTTTTTCACCCGAAGAACGAATTTAGGTGTAATTTTAGACTGAACACTTGGTGGACGTATAATTATTTCCATTCCGGGAATGTAAGGAACACTGGGTGTTGCTTGTCAAGTGCAGTGAAGAAAAGCTGTGTTTGTGTATGGTAAGGGCTGATTCGTAGAATCCTGTGTGAGCGCCTGGGAAATTCAGAGATGAAGCTTACATTAAATAATCTTACATTAGGGAAATAATACATGATAAAAACTTTCTTCCACAACACAATTATAACCGCGAAGCTGGATTAAAATGCAAATCTCAAGAATATCTTAAATAAGAACTAAAACACTCCTCTAGCAGCAAAGCAAGAATAGTGTTTGAAATTATTATCAAAGTTCGAGAAAAAAACCAAGTCTGCTAGAAAAAAATCGGTTCACTAGTGAGTCTTAATGTCTAAACTGACTACAAAATTACTGAGATGCATGCAAATACTCCACTTAAAATCTCCAACTTAAAGCAACACACAGGTAAATAACAACAACTCACAAGGGAAACATTACCATTAAGATAATAGAAGAGGATTTATAACAACATAGATAAAACACCACTCAAGTACGTGAGCCGCTCTCTCGCTTACTGAACATATTAATGATCAACATGTGTTCCGCACTGTACGATACGGATAATAGTTTGAATGAGTATTAGTGGAAGTAGATTATAGTTTATTATTAGCAGAATTGGAAGTTGGAATTGAGGTAGGGTAAGATGGTGGATTTATTCCCAGTAGTTCCATGTAGCTAGTTCCACATGGAACTACTGCAACTCACTAGTTCCATGATGTGTTTGCTGAATCAAAAGAAAAAGTTAATGTAGCAACGCCAAAAGAAGCTCAAGAATTGGATACTGCGACTAGTATACATAAACTCACGCTTTCTTCCCATGGGTGTAGGCAGAAACTACAGAACTCCACCTGCTACGATCCTGTAATACTTTTGCCTCGTTTACGTTCATACTCGCACCACTGGTCATACACGCACGCCGGTTGCGAGTACTACACACCTGACCTTTCTGAGAGACATCACCAATAAGGCACTGTATGTCCTCCTAGAGCGGGGGTCCTGGCGTTTCCGATCACATAGTACCTTGTAAAAGAATTGGGTACTGATACTAAGAAAATCCTTATAAAAGTAAAGCAACGAGAAATAATAAAACGTACAGGGTTACTGTAAAACATTGACAGAAAAGGAGAGTGCTTGTTGTAAAAAAGGCTCTAAAAATCTATAGAATTGCGTAACCCTTTTACAGCAATCAAAAATGCTTTTACAGCACTCTCTTCAAATTAAGAGGGATCGGAACGTGAAATCAAAATAATCTGAATTCGATTCAATAGTTCGTTTGACCAACACAAAATGTTAGTAATTAAGTTCACCGTACCTCGTATCTATCTAAGAGTATTCTGGTCATACAGAATTAGTCCCCACTTCATTTACATTCACATTTTACAATCGTCCAATCATGTTTGTCATTACTTATCCGTAATTAGTAACACATTGTACGCAACTTGTGTTGAGTTACCTATTTTTGTAATGAGTGAGTGAATGAATGTGAAGACGCGTTTGGTTATTTTTAGATTAGTCTTCGTCGTCGGCCGCTCCCAAAAAGTCTTTTCTATTATTTGGTTCATAACCATTTTTTTTACATATTATATCCGCTTAACTATATTATTGTGTAGATAATTTTAAACTGATATATTATGTAAAAAAATGGTTATAGCTTGTGATTAACGATAACGTCAAGTCATGATTAATCCGGAATTAGTTATTGTTAGAAACATAAACGTCTATACTTGCAAGGATCTTAAAATTACTTGTTACTCTTTACAATTCTCCACAACCCCAATCGGCATCAATCAATTCGCCATTAAATTTATTTTTTATAATTTTCTCAAAATTAACACCTGTCATAACACTGGGCATTCCCTACCATACTATTTTCTTGAATGATTCCGTTTTGATCCTAAACTTTATCAACCAGTAGATTAGGATCATTTTCATATAACTATCTATCTACAAACAAAAACAATACAACTCGGTACACACTCGTCTTACCGTCTCAGTGTGAACCATGGACCGTGAACACGAGGGGGGTGAGCAGACATGTTGCACTGCGAACATCTGCAGCTCTTTTATTAACAACTGCTTATGATATCTGACTGCCAGGGGAGGTTTTATTTTTAATTTTCGTTTCTGTGGAAGTAGCTTTTAGAATTGTTGTGTCTTTTAGAACATTACCCAGAACAATTTTCTGGGTAATGATAGAAAATTTTTCTTGCCCGTTCTTCTCCATAGAGATCTACGTTTTGGAATGGGCAACTAGCTTCAACTTTCTGACTAACTGACGGACTATTTAATTTTGACAATTCAAAAGTGCCTGTAAATGGTTTTATTGAAATAAATGATTTGAGTTTTATAGTTTGAAATGTTTTGAAAACGTAAGGCCTGTCCTACCCTGAGAAGAGGTTTCACAGATTCGACTTTACATCTTAACATACGCCTTGTTTTTATCACTATCAGGATCTCTTAAAAAATCTCGACCTATCTTATCTTCTAATCATGTTTTCTCTTGTTATTGTCCATCAAGTATTGTATAACATGGACAATGGACATATTTCCTAAATACCCAAATGCTCATGAAAAATCTACAATTCCAAAATAACAATGTCGTCTAAATAACCTATGCCCTGCAACGCGCACCACTTCTCAATGAAAATTAAACGGAACAGCCCCTCATCTTTGTCACATCTCCTGTACAAACACATCATGCAGCTAAAAACCTTACATCTACTCAAACTTCAACCTTGTGTCCTTGAAATACGATATTGATTTCCTTACACTTGCTTTCGTGACTGCAGAGGTAACTTTGTCGAAAACGCTCTGACATTACCGCTTCAGACTGAAGTATAATTCTAATCTGAACTTTATTGCTTTGTGATACAGTTTCAAATGTTATATCAAGTAGTGTCGGATGTTTAGCTACAGGTCTTTCATTTCTATGTTTGTAGGAACGTTCGCAATTAGCTCTGAGAGTGGAACGGAACGTTTTTAATAGATGACATGTTTTAGACGTGTTCCTTTTGTTTCTGTGTCTTGTCTGTGATGTCACAGGATCTTTGCTCCTTTTGCGAAAAGAGGAAGGAATTTCATAAAAGCTTGTTTTGATAAAAATATGTTGCAAGTTGCCAATTCTATTTTGGCCTTCTTAGTGCCAAACGGGTCTTCTTCAAATTATTTTACCGTATAAAGTAAAAACTAATTTACCCTCATTTAAATACGACCTCAATAGTACAAAAAAATCTCTGGAAAAATCAAGATAATTTGTAATGCAAGATGATAATCCACAAACACTTTAATTTCAAACATAGCGCCATTTGCAATCGACAATATAATAAGCAGCTGACACATAATATTTTTCTAGGGGCTGCAAAATATCCTATAGGCAATACCTCAGTCCTATAAATGCGGGGGTAAACACTATAAGCTTCCCCTATTGAGGGGTGCAATGCATTTGCATACAATGTAATTTAAATTTAAACTGATTCGAGCTCTACATAAACAACGACCAATTTTATTTTATTATGTTTTTGCTTATTTTGGATTGATTTTTTTTTTATAAAACTTAAAATCCTTTTTCTCTTTTACTTAAGAGTCACAGTCTTGGTAAGCCAGCACCTTCAAGCTCTATTAATAGAGGCAACTCCATTATATCTTTTTTTTCTTGAGTAATGTACTTACTGTCTTGAATTACCATGATCAAAACTATTTCCAGTTTGTGAAAGAGTTCTTTCTAATGACCACTACTTAACCTTGGTAAAAATATTGATGTGTACCTTTTTGTCATCATATTGATCGACTAAATTATTATACCGGCTCGACTTTATTGCCGCAGTGGCGAAGTAATTAAGAACATAATACGGGACAGATAGTTCAAGTCTACGTATTATTATGTTAGATGCAACGAGCACAATACAAAAACCATTCAAGTGCAAGTAACTTTTACCATATCCCATTTTACAAAATGCCTCCAAAATCTAAAACACTACGACACTTTGAACCTCACCTCTAGCCGTACCAAACAGACTGATATATCGCAGCTCACCCCTACTTCGTATTCCGTCCACGCGCCCTCCGCGACCTACCCTCCTATCGATCGCACGTTTTATACTTTTTGCGGGAATCCCTCTCGATGACCTTCGGGAAGTTCGTGGTTTTGTTTTGCTACAGGTATTTTTCTGGAAGGTTCTATTCTGAGAATGTATGTAGCGAGATTGTTCGATTTAGAATGTAGTGGCAAGTGTTAGTCACTCATTGTAACAATAGGTTTTTAGAATTATCTATTTCATTTAATACATATTGGGTTTAATTACGAGTTGATCTTGCTGTGTTTTACTTACTAATATTGCGGTTTATAAAAAACCATATCGTACACCAAATGATTAAGAAGATAATTTTATTATTATTCTACAACCATGCTTAATATTAGGTTTTATTAATGAAGTAGTAAGTAATATGAGTATAATTATAAATGAAGCTAGTAATGTACTCATGATAGACGATAATACACCTAAACAGTACCAAAACCGCAACAGTAGTATATGCATGAGTATAACGAAGTCTCGAAAATGTTCGTCACATTTTCCATGATGTAACCGCTGAAGTAAAAAGTCGTATCCCGAAGAAAAGTTGTAAGGGATATGACGCGAGCATTCCTTATAAGTTTCCGATAAAAGTAGGAATTTTCTGAAGTACATTGTCAGTTCATAAAGTGAGGAGCTTCATGCCAGCCAGATGGTGCTCCTCAGCGATATTGCTAACTTGTACTTTCCTTTCTACTTACTTCTTATGTTCAATAACTCTGTTTTATTTCGATTTTTTATTTGAGGTATAGTTTGGTAGTTTCTGCTGTTTGATGTGTTTCGTCCTTTTACCAATTTTCTACCTTGATCATAGATTTAGGCATTAGCTTAAACGAAATATCTATATAGACGACATATAGCAAACTGGCGTAAACAAAGTAATTCATGTTACGCTTCTAGTTTTCCTTAGAAATTACACTGTAACAACGACGATACATTCGATATATTATATATCTGACTGAATTACCGAAACATACTGATGACTTTTTATAATACACAGAAGGTATTCATAGCTTTTAGTCCTCTATAATTGAATAATTGGAACTGCAACATAGCAATCTCGAACTTCACTAAATTACAGTTTTGTTACATATACCAAAACAAAGGTTTAATGACCCAAATATTATTTCTTCCTTTCCACGCGAAAAACAGCAAAAAAACCAAGACAAAAAACTGTCATACTTGTGAGTAATAGCGGCTTGCATACCAGGCTCGCATGAACGCAGCGTCGTCGTCTCGAGATTGCAGTGCTCTGTAACGAGCAACGTGACCTTTTGTGAGAGATGTGCTGTGATTGTTGCTTAATAGCTCTCTGTGTGTTTTGGTTCGTTAAGATTCCGTCATTTATGTGTGTTTTATGATGATATTGTAGAGGTAGTTGAGTTAAACAATTGTGGAACAGTTATTACTGGTATAATAAAATCATATAACTGGAGTGGTATCTGATAGTAACCGGTAGTAAGCTCAACTGCCAGAAAAGAGAGTAGAACTCATTCCTGCTTAAGAAATAATCCATGAACATTATATGTTTCGTTGTTCAAATAATACACCTCCAAAAAGTGATTCCAACAAAAACAAGTTTCTAACAAAATTCGAAATTAACAGAGAAAGATTTCTGACCCATAATTTTCGTATTTGAACTCAACTTACTAACAGATTGTTATAACCACTTCGCTGTAAATTGAAACGTACACTACTCAAGCGTAATATGGCAGGAGATAGGAACCACTAGATCTAATACCTTCACCCGACAGCTTTAGAAAGAGGCTTTGTATTGCTTCAAAAGGAAATGTAGGAGGATTGGAAGAAATTGCTTTCGGGATTCAGGGTACCACCTATTTTGAACATGAATATAAGAAAACCAGTATTACTACTACTCCTGATGCTCAGCAGTGTAACACATACGCTGTATACTATCTAGACTTACCCAAAGTATTTATTATGAATTTATTAAAAGAAAATGTATCCCTGTTCTTGAAATCGATTCTTTGATAACCCGCTTAGTAAGCTTAGGATTACTTAACCCACTGAACCCAGCAGTAACTATAGAAAAAACAACACCACTGCTTAACAGAATTCAAGCTATATTCATTCCCCTATTTTCCTACAAGACCTCTTTCACATTTTCGGCATTTTGCCAAACATTTCCTGAAAAAAAGTCGGAAGTTCAGCGATAATCTCACGAATGCTCGGCGTTTTTCTTATCTGCGAGGAATGAGTGAATGATAATGAGCGGCGAATGAGAGTGAAGGAAGGAATGAAGGCTCGGGAGGTAAGAATAATATTGTGACGGGTCGCATGCCTTCGAAGACGTGACGTACCCGCGGATGGTAGTATGGGACTGTGAGGTATTTTGGGATTATACCTTTTAATATGAGAATAGCAGCGTTAAAGTATTCATGCTAAAAAAATCTCAGTGATGAACGAAGTTTCAACAGTAAAACATCTTTAACAACAATTTTTAGAACTATTATATATTTTAGTACTAACTTGAGCCCAATTTTAGTAATGAATTCCATTAAAATTATTGCCATCGTTCACAGAGGTTTATCTGTGTAACATAACGGTGCGAACCATGATTTATATTAAACCAAGGACCATAAAACGAAACTACCAAACCTGCTGCCTCAGTTATATAACAAGGAGTCATAACACAAATTCCGAACATAAATACATACACCATAACAACATCAATATAAATAAAGATTAGCAATCATTTTTACTGCTTTCCTTATAAATAAACATAGCGTATATGCATAAAACAAAGACACACAACAGAATGCACCCTCAAGAAATCAGGGTGCATTCCACCCTAGCATTTTTCCTAAGATATATGATTTTAATAATCGCCAAGATTACGGTAAGGAGGGACCGGAGACCTTCGGAGTATCCCTCTGAGTGCTGTCTGTCTTGAGAAATTGTCCCCGTAGCTATTTCATTTGTGAGGGCCACTTGATATATGCCAACTCTTATGTTGTATTCAAAGAGGACCTTTTTTCGTGTCAAGGAATTCCTTTTATTTGATTTTTGGGATTTAAGATCTGTTGTAGTTTGAGGAATTTGGTGGTGAATTTATTTTCGGCGGTACTTTTTTGTTTAATTTTGATGTAGGGAGGAAAGCAGCTCCTTTTCCTACCCTACGTAAGTCAGACACACAACATGTTACTCGCGTCAACGTCTTAATTTAAATCCAAATTCTCAAAGCAAATGTGCTCATAAGTACAAAATCTTAGCTCCCGTCAAAATTTTGCACAAGAACAAATCAAAAACAGCTGTTTATGAAACTGGTTGCTCAAGTAGTAATTAAAGAGCGCGTTAATCTCACGTCATGCGAAAGTCTTTCGAAGTTGGCGAAACGTAGCGAGGAATGAGCGAGGCGGCAGTTTGGAGAAAATGTCACGATTGCGAATTGAAATTTTGAGAATATGACCCGTGCAGTGTTGAAACTTGGGAATTAAAAGTAACTTAGAATTGAAATGGAAATAGTTTAAACTTTTTGAATATAATCGTATGCCGGAAAGCTCCTACAACTGTTTATAATGGAGAATTGAAAGATGAATCTGAACATATTCTTTATAAATCTTTATCAAATGTAGTGGGTACTACCAATAACGAAAATAATAGTTTCCTCGCCGCAATAGGCTTCGGCGGAAATCTTCAAGATTCTATAACAGCCTTTGCTGTAGAATCTATAACACTTGCTACATCATAAATCGCCCGATAAGCGCGAGCTATACGCAAAATGACAGCCCGCGAAGAAGCCTCAAATTCAAGATGGCGACACAATATGGCGGCGACCGCGAGACTGACAAGCCATTATTGAGACTGCAACGGGTGCAGTGGTTTCTTAATAAACGGCGCCTGAGGAAGTTATTAGTCGTCATACGTGCGAGCAAGGTTTAATTTATGGATGACAGGTGTTTATTGTTGGTATACATTTTGAGAAGGATATTTTGGAGATTACGTTTGTTTTCGGAGGATAATTGGAGAGATTTTGGCTATAACATATATAACACTACAGGATCATATCAACAATGATATGATCGTATAGTGTTATTACACTAAGAATTCCAAAATGCGACAGAATGCATAAAAAGAAATGCAATCTAAATTACTTCTTGGTCAAAATTCTTTGCTAATTGTGACCAAGAAGTAGTTTCGTAAAAATCGTCGTCCTTAATTTATGAATACACCCTAGCGAAAACAGTGTGAGTTTATGTAAGAAAGAAAACTCCGTAACGAAAATAAAAAAAAACAATACACAAAAGTAGCAAAAATGTGCAAAACAGACAGAATATGTAAATTACATAACTTTAATTTTACAGAAGCAATATGACATTATCAACTAAGTAACTAATCAAGAACACAATAATACAAGGAGATAACACACAAACGTACGAAGTTTCAATAGCACTCACTTTTGTCGTAGATCATATTGAAAACACGCTTCATTTAATATTCTTTCTGAACCTTTCTTCTGCCTTTGTCCTGGATAATAAGCAGGGACAGCACAAGTTTAATTGAATTAAATATTGTCTGGCTGGCAAGTTCGCGTTCGTAGCAAAGTTTCCTTTTATTTGTCAGACAAGACTATTACAGAGCAAATAATTATATTAGTAACAGTAGACTACAAAGTTAAACATGATTATATTAAAAATTCATGGCTACGACGTTATTTGACTTGTTTTTATGACATTTTTTCTTGGCAATCTAGTAAACCAAACTGAAGATTCTTCTTTAGGATTGATGCTAAAAATTAGGTAGTTCATAATAATGGTGTGTAGTTTTCCCGTAGTCTTTGCAAAAAGTAACTGAGAATTGCTCTGTTAAAAGTATGTAAAAGTAAAGTATGTAAATTAGCCTGGTGAGATTTAGAGAAAATATGTATACTGCAGAGGCCGAAAGGCTTGTCTAAACCTATAAACTAATATATTTAAGAGAAAATATTTGATTTTTTGTAGGTTTGTTTGTTACGCTTTAACGCTAAAACGGCTGAAGGGATTTTGATGAAACTTGGCACATGGGTAGACCATTACTTAAATTAGGACATAGGATACTTTTTATCCTGATATGCCCACAGGATCGAGACTTATGCAGATGAAACTGCGGGGCGCAGCTAGTAACAAATGTTTGTGATTTGGATAATAAAGAAAATAGAACTGAAAAATTTCTCTTAGATAGAATATAGTTGAAACCAGCATCTCCCCTAACATAAAGCAGTACTAACTACCCACCTTATATTTCCACCTCCAACACGTGTTATTTCCACCTCCAACTTGCAGCACTTATCATTTATTTCGTGTTCCTCCGCCACAGCCAGACATCCAAACACAATCTTCCATACATTTATGTTTATTATAAATTATGGCGGTGTTCTGGGCGTGTGCTAGAACAAAGCAGGAGGTCTTATGAAATTAGTGCGACTATGAACAACAGACGGGTATATAAATTAGTTTACCGGAGAGTCGGAGACCAGGGATCGTGATAATTCGGTGTAAACTAGACCGGATTGATGGTCTGGTGGTAGTTGGTGGTAATTTTATTAGTGTAAATAAAATTGAGGAGAGATGTTGCTAGGTTTATTTGTTTTTTATTTTTTTTTAATATTCCAGTTATCCGCTTGGAATGGTAGCAGGTGCATAGATTATACTGAATTTAGGAATGGATATTTTTGGACAACTTTGACATTTCAGCACATTTATTTTAAGGTTTCACAGTGGACTATGGTTAAAAAATAGAAATAGCTGAAGTCAGTAAGAATTACTTCCTCAGGCGGAAAAAAGATCAATCGAATATTAAAATAATAAATCTTATCTAAATTGTTATTTTGATACCTAAGCAACGAAAATAAGCAGCATTCTTAATCCTTCATACACAGTGTTTCAAAAATCATAAACCTAGAAAAAAAAAAGATCAATCGAATAATAAAAGAATAATTTATCTTAATTGTCATTTTGATACCTAAGCAACGAAAATAAGCAGCATTCTTAATCCTTCATACACAGTGTTTCAAAAATCATAAATCTAGAAAAAAAAGGTAATTGATCCCTCCACTCCCAATAAACAAGTGAGCCACTAACTATATTAGTTAACTCTGCCCTCCAATGCCCGGGCTCGTTTCAACAAAAACTGCATAGGGGAGAACATAATTTGTCATCAGCACAACTTTCAACAATTGACGCAAATGATTGCATTGCGTGAGTTTTACGTTTTCATACGATTTCTGTTGTGTTCTTAAGTTAATTGAACGTTGGAACTTTTCTACTTTTATTATGAATAGGATTTAACTGCCTTCACAGTGTTATTTTTCCTTTGCAAGTTATTATTTACGTATTTGTTTAGTTTTTGATCGGCAGCGTTGAATGGTCAAGCTTTTGGATTTTATTTATGAAAGTTTAAAGCACCTTTTGAAGGCTTTACAGACACGAAAAGTTACTTTAATTTATAATAAGTATCGACACTGAAACGTTTTAATATATTTACATATACGTTACGGGTCGTCAAAAGCCCGAAAGTTTGAAAACCAGTCTTACCAAGGGGTATCGTATTACCCAGTAACTGTGTTGTGGAGGTTGGATAGGCAGTCGCTCCATGTAAAATATTGGTATTCAGCTATATTGGGTTAAACTGGAAGCCGACCCCTATAGTTGTGAAAAGGCTAGGTCAGATGATGATTATAAATTAAATTCGCTTTTCGTGTGTATCTGTGCGACCGCGTTGTACTTCTAAACTGTGCAACGGATTTAGATGCGGTTTTCACCGCTTTCGCGGAATGTATTCCCAAAGGTTTATGTGTATTACACATTAATATTTAACTTATATATAATTCAATTCATTATATATCTTTTAAAAAAACCGTGCGAAGCAGGGGCGGTCGCTAGTTTTCCTAATAAGACTTATAAGAAACGTACACCGGAAAATATTCTACATCAACATCAAAGGCATTAAATACTTAGAACGGATACCCTTGGAGACACCATCAGAAAATACAATAAAATTAGGAAATATTCCGAATGAAATCAACGGCAAATACTAGGGGACCAGGCGACGTGAGGGTTCAAACGGAACTACGCCCTCTACCGGTTTGTTTTAATGCAATTGTCATGCAAATTTCAGAATTAATCGCACCCGCTTAGAGTTTTAGAAGTTTTATGACCTTTATTACCATCGGAATAAGTGTTATTTTATTAAAATTCAAATTCTCTTTTGTTTGAAAATGATAATTGTTAAAATGCAGGGAAAATCTTGTGCGGTCGTGCTTCGGATGTGGAAAACGAAAGAGTGTGTTAGAGTTTTATGACTGAACTATCTGGTGTTATACAAAAATATATATGATATTGTAATAAAGATGTCGTTTAAATTTTAATGAAATTGACATAATAGGCAATAAAACCTGTGTTTAAAAGACCTGGAGCTCAATTTTGGTGTTCAATAAAGTATATCTATAATAATAAAATATCTATATAAATAATAATAAAATACTTTATTGTTAAAAAAGATCTTTCGAGATCTATCTCTCTGTGTACAATGCAAGTTATTTTCTAGGGAAACAATTGAAATAGTCGCAGTCATTATTCATATACCATCGTAATTGAATACCAATCAATACTCATCCCCAATGATACGCAACACACAACTCATAACATCCCATCTAATTGTATGCCCGGGCACATAAAAAAGGGAAATCAAAGCACATAATACATCACGATTGACAAATATGAAAATTCATAAAAGGGCACAATCGCTCCGAGCGACATCTACAAAGAGTTTCAAAAAAATTGATCCAATTATACGTTCTATTTTAGAATTTCATTTTTTCCAATTCTGCGACGTGTGGCCCCTAGGCGTTTGATTAACAGCCGAATTTATCATGGTCCCAGCTCTAAATTAAAAAAGTAATAAGGATAATTCGCGTACATTACTGTAGCTGCTGGTTCAAGTACCTTTTAGAATTCATCATTTGTTTTTATTAGGTACGTACTTTTATGTTTTATGTGTGTCGGGGAGATTTTTCAGCGGAATTTGCTTGTTATGTTTCGAGCATATTCGCACTTGTATCTAAATTAAGCAAAAAAAGCTAGGAAAATTCAATGCTTCTACGTAATTAAATGTTTAAAGTCTGCTTTTTCAATAGTCAGATTTTTTTGTTATCTGAGGAATAAATATATACGACTCATCTACGGCAATGGTCTAAGTATAAAATAACTGATCCAAGCCTCATTAAAATATAAATATTCATACGCTTACCATAAAAATATTCAAATACGGACTTCCCATATCGAATAGGGTGACCATACCGCGTCAGGTGTTGGGAACGTCCCCAGCTACTGTTTATTACCGTCATATTTCAGCCCCTGAAAAAGACGAAACCCTAGTTGATTTGCATCTGACAACGACTTGGCGTAATAACCGAAGGAACCCTAATTTTGGGGGAATTATAGGTATTGCGCAGGTGCTGCGTTTTAGATTTTTATGCAAGGATTTAGAGGTGGTTATAAGATTTTGTTTATGCTTTGAATAATTATCAAAGTTAGACAACTATGTTATATAAAACTAGAAAAATAATAAAAGTTTAAAATCGATGTTTATCCTACTAAGAGCTGATTTGCTGAGCGATGGCCGTTTTGCGTGAATGTGACGCATGTTTACCCCCCACTTTTTTTTGTGTTTTTGTTATTTTTTTTATGCGTCATGTTTGCCGCAAATAAATGTATTTTCTTTCTTTCTATTTCACCAAAGTCAGATATCTTTTGTCCATGGAATAAAATTGACGCTAAAATTTATTAAAAGCTAGTCTACAATAAAATCTGATACGTGAACGAGGTTAGCTTTATGTGACAGGATTGTGATGTGTCCCACACGTAACAAATATTTGTTCAGCCAAAAATGGTTGATCCCGGCCGTGTCTTTTTACGTATAGGTAGACGCCCCCAGCAGGTCAAGCTACCCGAAACTGTCAAATTTTCCCAATCATCCTTGAACCTTAATGCTTTAGCGATAAAGTTGAAAATCTATTAAAGAAATTTGACAGATTGTAGTAGCTTGATGTACTGGAGTCTGTACATACGACGACACATCTACCTATACATTTCCAGCTTTAACTGACCTCGCATTGTATAGGCTTTTCGTGTAATGAGAAGTCAGCTTATACTGGAATTCTTTAACTTGATATTTATGTTGTTGTGCGTCCATGTAAGATTTGTTCGCATACGCACTTATGATACGGAAAAGAAAAATAATGGCGGGGAAAATGCCTTTACAAAACAGAATTATGAGTAGTTAAGTATTAGGCGTATGCAAGCGTCGGCGGCTGCCGTCGTGACGCGTTGAAGACTGCAGTTACCTCTGCTTTGACGCGTGTCGCTCACGTGTAAGCACACTTACTCAAAACATTGATTTCATTTTACAGTGCGATTTTAGCTAATTATAAACACATTCGGGGACAGTACGCTAGTTGAACAGTCTCTTTTCTCTCTGTACAAAAAAATTCACCCCACCACAAAAAGTACCTACCCTACTCAAGAACAAAAAGAAATGCCGCAACGTCCTTTCAAAACCGGACTACTTAAGAACCAAAGGGCCGAGATCCCCCACAGTACTTCCTCTAGGACAATTTGCGATCATTGAGGACGAAGACCACCCGCCGACGCCAATTGGTCACTTTACCGCTGCACCAAGTCACATTACCACTTCCTGTCACAATTATATCGATGAAATGAGGAAGCGAGGGAATTGTGGGAAGTGTGTACTTATAAATGGGGTTGATTTTTTCTATTATGTGTGGTGTCAGCTTTCTTGTGTCAGATGACTTTTTATTTTTTATCAGTTGTATTTGGGTTACTTATAACTGATAAAATGTGTAACATCTTTGGTCCATAGTCCCACAAAAAAAAAACAGTAAAAAAAGAATGTGCAAATCCTGAAATGAAATTAATCGGACTACACTTTCTATTTGATTTTTATTTGTTGCTATCTGATGTATGTATCAGAAGACCAATTCTCGTAATTTAAAAAGTTCAAAATCTAGTCGCTGTCTCATCTCAGCGACAAACAAATGTCAAAAACTTGTCAAAATGTAGGGAAATTAGAAGTATTTTTTGACAGATTGAGACTGAGATCAGAGTGAACGTTCATAAAATTACGACAATTGTCCCTTTGGTGTATGGTGTGTCTTTTAGTCTGTGCTAAATAAGTGTATTTTCTTTCTTTCTTGATAAAAATCTTTCTAAGATTTGACATTTAGGAAGTATTTTAGAAGAAGAAAGCGCAATTCTTTGGGGGCGTTCAATGGATTTCATCATATATTCCAAAAGAAAATCCTATAGGTTTACATACTACATTGTGCTATACAACAGAACTTAGGGCGAATTTCAAAAATGAAACTGAACGCGGTCAGAACATCTAAACCGCGTAAAAGAGCTTTCAGTGTCAATATTCCACCACAATGATGACACTGACAGTTCTTGAACGTAGTACGATCAGATTCAATGATGAAATTCGCTTTTAGAAGAGGCTTACTACCAAGCTTTCAAAGTCAAAATCAAAGTATTTATTAGTGCGATTGTTGGTGATATAACAAGTCTTACAGATATTTTATAGAAACTCAAAAATCTACCCTCTAGGGCATACACTATCCGCCCGATGTCAGCACGAACTGACGGGGTCCGCTAGGGCCGATGCCTGCCAGGGCCGCGGGTTGTTCGAAAGAGATACCGCGGCCCCTGGCACAGGCAACTGAAGGGACACGGCTGGGTTTTAGTCAGTAAAAGTCTGACATGCCCTTCCGCTCAGCCCAGAGCGGGAGAGGTCATTTGATGATTACCCAACCAAAAAAAAAGGGCATACACTATTCATTTAACAATATTAGAAATATTAAATAAAAAATTGTTTAAGATACAATCCAAATAATTTAAAAGTCTTCAGATAGGAATATTACATTATAAATCCAGGATAAGTCACAAGAAATTTTGTCAGCAAGGAATTCGTCAATGGTATAGTAGCATTTGTCTATTAAAAAAATATTTAGGGTGCGTTTAAATTCAGTCAAGTTTAAATCTTTTATGTCATTTGGTAGCTTATTAAAATTTTTCGGAGCCATGCAAAGTATGCTCTTGTAAAATAGAAGGGCTTTGAACTGCAAATTGCAATAAGCTGCGTTAAGGAGCATACCATCCTACCGGTAGCTTGTTAAATGTACCTACACATGTCCTCAAAGCTAGTTTTACCAAACCCCCGAGCCAAAATTGAATGGCTCGCGAAATTCACAGGGTTTCCATCCGATAGCCTTTGAGACCTAGAGAGCCTTCGGCGGATCAACACTGCATCATATAATGCACTCCATACAACTGAAAATGCACTTTATTACCTTGACTTAAAATTGGATATTACTGCAGACGAATGTTTGGTAGCACAAAGCTTTGTACTTGCTGAAGATGTAATTGAGTTTGGACTTTATTGAGTTGGGATAAGAGTGTGTTTGGGGGCATATAGATTTGTTTGCAATGGAAGCTGGTCACAGCATTCGATATAACGCCTCGAAATTAAGCGCGAATTGAAAATATTTATTTCACATGTGTTTTAACCCTTTGAGTGGCCAGTGTTATTTCGAATTTAAAATACTTTAAGTAATAAGGCTGGGCTGTTGATTTTAAATTACGTGTTTCGTTTGAGTCCTAGCATCCCATCTGAATTGTCTGCATCGAATATTGCTTATTTATTTTACCATGTTTTACTTTTTGATAAATAAAAATTAATTCTACTTTTCTTTTTTTCAGGTAAATATTTCGAGATAGTAGCGTGGTGATGCTGCGACTACCTTTTGAGTGGTTGGTACGATACCTGTGGGTAAGCAAACATTTTTGTTTGACCAATCTGTTTGTTCTCTTCTGACCATGTAGGGAAGTTTGTATTTGTGATTTGAGTGTTTAATGACACCTACGACACAGGAAATCCCAGAACGGAAAATTAATGTGAGTACATGTTACACAGTAGGTAGGTATGTACATTGTTTCGGTTCACCGATACTTTTAGCAATGAAGAAGATTGTTTAAGTATTTTTTTTTTTTTGTAATTTTCAAGTCATTCGCCTATTAAGTAGCGAAACGCTCTTTGCATTCTCTAGGCAAGGCAAACTGCATACTCTAAAAAATCTGATATTATCCTAGAACATCTTCTACTACCAAGATCTAACAAAAATGACCTTTAAAGACATTGCATTGTTTAAGTGTCAATAAACTGTTCATAACATACACCCACAACATTTTTTTACTTCTTAAAACCTCGACAAAGACACCGTTGACAGCCGAGAGGCAATAAAAACCCAGCACCTAACCCTTAGGAACTACGTAACAAACCCACTTAAAAGTTTTCAGCGACAAACTGTGCTCCCCCCTCCCCTCCATCAAGTCTAGACTTCAGGTGTCCATCGAAAAAAGACTCTGTCCCGAACTTACCCCCATTAAAAACATTTTCCCCATTTCACCCCTAATTCTTCTTTATTTTTTTCTAAACTCTAGCAGACGGTTATTTTGGCTATAACCTGTTTATAGCTCTTTTAATATTGTTCGATGTAAATTAGGGGAAGTTTCCGAAAAAGTTTTCAGCTGTTTTGTGTGCTTTTCAACTATTTTTTTGTTTATTGATTAGGGGGAATCTTGAATAAGTGGACTGTTTTTTAAGATGCTTACGAAGCAGACTTCAATCATGCAGAATAAATAAACAATTACAGCAATCTGATTATCATAAATTCGTCCATTTCGTTAAATTCACATCTAAAACTCCTGAAGAGCTCTTGATGAAGCGCTAACTCGACCAAGAGACCTGCCAGTCTAAATATGTTGTAAAAATCTCTGTGAGAACTTAGGTGAAGTGAACTATCATTCCACTTGATCCTAGGGATTTACAAAATTGACAGTTCACTTCAAGCTCACTTTACCGAAGTTTTTACACTGACATTTATACAGAATAGACCGGATGTTGTCTCAACAGTAGCTTATAATTCTGATGTGCTTGAAACTAAAAACTAAAAGTGTCATTCCAGAAAACAATTCATAAACCCTGTTGTGACTTTTTCTTTAATTCTGAAATAATAACGGACGTAACTTGCATAATTAATTCAAAACTACGAGCCTCAAAATAAAAGTTTCTTGCCGTAATCAATACCTAGGTACCGCACCCTAATTACGTAATACACTATCAATCACAATCTGAATAATTTTGAAGGCTATTGCTAATCCATGGATTTATATGTTTGAAAAATGTGTCTGCTTATCAACGTAAATAACGCAATGAATGTTGTTGAACTGTCAAAATGACCACTTCTACTCTTACTGTGTTACGCAATAACCCCGCTGAAAGCATCAGTATGTACCAACACTCGGACAAAATGCAAGATGGCGGCCAATCGCAAAGGGGCAAGGGGCATTTAGGGGTATTTAGAACCCAAAGTTTTTGAAGTAAATACGGCTTGCTTTGCATTCCAAAAGTCTAAACATTATTGTTTAGTTAATTGTTTCGTTGGCCGTACAATTCAATTTACGCTTTATTAATTTTAAGCGGTTTCTAGAAACGTTCAGAGTTGAGCAAAAAGTTTGTGAATTGCATGTGGTTGTGTGTGGTTTAAATGGAATTGTGTTATGAAAGTTTTACGTGTTAACATGTTAATTGAATGTTAAAAGTTATGTTTGATTATTTTTGTGATTTACATACATGCACTTTCGAGTTCAATAAATTCAAATAATTACTTATATTTCTAGTTGTAAAATTGTGTGAGTCTTTAAACTTTAAACACTTAAAACTAACTTGAGTTGGTAAATGAATAGCTTTCTGAACCATAAAGAAGTTACCTATTTTTGATTATTTTCGAGAGTTGAGCTCCTAAAGTTTTGAGATGAGCTGCACGATTACTGATAAATACGTGCACTGACTGGAAATGTCTAATCTGTGTGATTCTTTTCTCAAAAGACCATTTCAGGCACCAATCTAGATGGTCATCACATGATCTGACCAAGATTATGTCTGACTTTATAAAAGAGACTGTGACCTCTGAGCTTGTTTCAGCCTTTCTTCTCAGAGTGGTCAGAAAGAAAACGCTGACCTCGTCTTGTTTTAAATTATGATTGTCGTGTAAAAGTTTTTGTACTTACATATATAAAAGTAATTTATCATTTAAAAGATTTTCACAACACTGCCGGGGAGAGCTCTTAACATTCTGAAATTTAAGCATATTATCTAGTTTAAGTGTGAACACTCGTGAACGCTCAAAGGTAAAAAGTCAAATTCAAAGCATTTATTTAAAACTAGCTTCTGCCCGCGGCTTCGCCCGCGTGGATGTCGGAAGTTATCCCACGGGAACGTGCTACCAGGATAAAAAGTATGTGCTTCCCCAGGATGCCATCTATCTCTTTGCCAAATCAGAAGTTCAGTGGTTTAGGCGTGAAAATGTAACATACAGTTTCAAGTTCAAATCCTCCCCTGAAAACCGAATTACCCCTTTTTGCCAAGTCAGGGGTCAATTTTCGACAACTTTACATACTTATTATTAATTATTTTCTGTCGAAAGTATCAATACTGAGTTTCGAGGTAATCGGACCGCGCATTCAATTTCTTCCACACATACTTCAACACCCCTATATCCCCTTTGAGGGGTAGTTTTGAAAAACTAATAATGATAAACTTTATTGCTTACTTAGGCGAGTATTCATGCCAATTTTCAAGATTATTAACTTAACGAATAAGATTTTTCATATAAACTGTATCCCCGCTTTTCACCCCCACAGGGGTGGAATTTTGAAAAATCATTCGGGATGTGTTCATAACTTGACTCAAAGATTATTTATACCAATTTTCGAGTTAATCAAGCCACGCTGTAAAATCCTCCGCTGTAAAATTGACTACCCCTTTTCATTCCGTCAGGGGTAGATTTTCAAAAAACCCTGATACACATTATTCTTTCCTTTCTATTTTAGGTATAAATACTGAGTTTCGATGAAATCGGACCGCGCGCTAAAATTCTTCCATACAAACTTTGAAACCCCCCAATCCCCTTTTAGGGGGTAGTTTATAAAAACAAAAAAGGCTAAACTTCATAATTTACTTAGATAAGTATTCGTGCCAAGTTTCAAGTTTATTAACTCAAGGAATAAGATTTTTCATACAAATAAAATCCCCCCATTTCACCCTCTTAGGGGTGGAATTTCGAAAAACCCTTTCTTAGTGGATACCTACTCTTCACGAAGAATACACCCTCCAAATTTCATGTCTCTAGGACCAGCGGTTTAGGCTGTGCGTTGATGTCTCAGTCAGTCAGTCAGTCAGTCAGTCAGGACTTTGAATTTTATATATATAGATAGATAGATAGATAGTCACATAATAGGCACTTTTGAACGTCAAATTTTACAACTAACTGCAGTTAGCCTGAGTTAACAAGCTACCTAATACGATTTTATAAACCTTTAGCATAAGACATTACTTTTGCTTATTAAGCATTAAAAATATATCTGAGGATCCTCTATTTCCATTTTAAACATCAATAATTAATTCAAGCCACGCCGTTACAACTCCAAAGTACATCCCAAAATCCGAATGATTTATTCAAGTTTACACACGAATGTAATAAACAGTCGTCCGTTGCAGCCTGCAACTTGTTATCATTTGCACCCTTCCATTGTTTGCATAAGTCACTAAACGCACCCCTGCTAATGAAAACCTGGGGAAAATTCGGGAAAACGCGCAATAATAGAGGGGACGGGCAGGGAAGTATAGGCTGACGCGTTTTGTTGTAAATGATAACAGTGTTTTTTACCTTCTATAAAAACCTAAAAATAAAGTTTGTAAAAATAACGTGGCCAATCGATTATGTGACACTGCTATGCACATGTAATGGAATGGCACATTACATGACACAAAGATGCAGCCATTTTTCAATTCCAATGATTTCACGAGCAACAAAAGGTAGCGTCCGGTACCTCATATAAAAATTGCAGAGACGGATTTTCTTTTAAGACGAAAACGAGAGTCGTATTTATGATTATTATTCAGCAAATACATATTTGTTACGATCGTGAATCATATTTTGATGAAAATACAACCAGACACTAACATGTAATTTGCAAAAAACGTAATACGTCTACGTTAATTACTTTTCCAGGCGCTATTCTTTTCATAGACGATAGCGAGCTAGAAAAGTAAGTTGTCATTTGTTTTTCAATAACAAAAATATTTTCAAACTATCGACAACTGCCTGTATACAGCACACAGATAAATTCAAAAGGGCAGTGCACACTCAAATTGGGCGAAACTCAAACTTATGTAGATCCACGACAGATGTCGCCGCTCCCCTCGATTATCGTATGCAGATTAAGTGGAAATACCCCTCTATGCTCACCGTAACGTAGTTTCGAACCCACCTGTTTTTTTAAAATGGATTTTCGGAATTGTTTTTGCATTTTGCAATTTGATTGCTTGTAGTAGCCAAGGGATTCGGTTTGCATATTTTTTTTTGTGTGATTTACAATACTTTCTATGTTATATGCACAAGTGTAAGTGTCTGAGGCATGGCTGGTTTATTGATAAAAAATATATTAATATATACGTTGTATAAAATTCTAATAGGTATCTAATTAATTATAATAACTTTCTATGTTTATTGGAAGTATGATTTAAAGAACTTAATAGACGTGACACGTGACCAGAGGGCTGTCCTGTTTCTTGGCCAAAGAATTAGCATCGCAATAGAACGTGGTAATGCTGCCAGCCTTTTTGCCAAAAAAAAATTCGCTTCGCTGTCAACAGGAACACTGCCCCTGTTCCTGTTGACAGCGAAGTGGAACATTTTTTTTGATGTACTATGATTCTTTTGCTTATTTTTTGTACATTAAATATTATAAATACATTATTGATTTAAATTGTAGCTTAGGATATATAATGTAAATATTATCTTGATTAAGTAAATAAACAATTTAAAAAAAAGAACGTAATTGATTAACACATCCGCATCACAACTAATAATGAATTACCATGCCATAACTAAGCAATTTTTAAGGTTTATACTTAGTGATTGTCGACTATTACTGATAGTTGTTCCAACTGAATGTTCAACCCCTAAAAAACTTCATGTTTTTATATGATAAAAGAACGACTTTTGTTCAAACTACGTAAACTTTTATAAATAGGTACTGCCGAAATAAAAAGTCTCTTAGAGTGAACCTTTATTTATTCAAAGTGCACTTAAACTTTTATTTACCTAAATAAAATCATAACAAAGATATGGCTACTAAAACAGGCCCCACAGTTTTCGCCTGAGTCCCTCTATTTATTTGCACTAAAACCGGCAGTACATTATTAAGTCCTGTATGAAACCATCAAAACCAAGTTTATAATCTCCTGGGCTATGAATAACTTAGACATGTTCTGACATCTTGTGTAGGGCTACCTTCTAATGAAAATGAATTTCTTATAAACTCTTCTATTAAAAGTCAGGAGGGATTAAACTTATGACAACACTTTTTGTATAAACGGTTTTTAAAAAAAAGTAGAGTACAGTTAGAAAAAAATCATCGCAGCCCACTGCGATGATTTTTTTCTAACTGTACTCTACTTTTTTATTATATTAAATGACTGTTGATGAAATTGACCAACAAAATGTAGAATCTAGCTAACTAACCTTTTCATATTTTCTTCAAACTTTTAGATGAGTGACTACGGAATACATTCGAAAATGCTTTTATGAAAATAAAACTCACAAATTACTTTGTAAAAGAGCTTCCCATGAGCATGTCTAAAACATCCGGCAAACAGCTGCTGTCAATTAGAACTTTCACCATAAGCCCATGTTTCACCACCTCCTTAAAGACTTCCACACACATAATTTATCTTAAAATATCTCCTAAAATCCTGCTTTTATTTATCTTGCAACCCTGCAGGTAAGTTCGCTCATCATTTATTTACGCGTGCGTAAAATTCTCCCCCTAATTTGGGTAATTATTTGAGTAGGGAATCTGCTATTCAAATATTGAAAGTGTAGGTACATCCCTTTGAAGTTCCTCTCAAGTTTCGGGCACAAAATAATGAGTTATAAACTGTATAGGTTTTCGGTTTGACATTGTATGTTTTTGTGTGTGTTTTTCCCCTTCTGGCCCACCTACCCCTTATTAGTAATGAGAGCTTTACTGAAAGGATGGGTAGATATTGACAGAGCGTTTATATTTTAACGACGATAAGTAAAAGGATTTTTAAAGATTGATTGCGGCATATTGAAATGACATCTGATTTAAAATAACTGCCGTAGGTCTTTTGAAAAAATATCTTCGGGATCGGTTTCTAATTTATCGAAAAAACTTGATAGGAGAAGTGTTAAGTTTAGTAGTTTATTGAAAGTTATAATATCAGAGGGAGAATTTCCGTGTTTTTAAGAAAGATCGCATTCTAATCTCAGTTTTTAATTACGAGAAATTGGTCTTCAGATCTTCAAGTGTTTTAACTAATCAAGACAGACAATTTGGTATACAAATAACATCTCCGTTACGAACCAAACCTGTAGGAAGGTATTACTATTCCCTATCCGATTTAACAATTTCAAAAGGTACACAGTCCCAAAAAACTAATAAACGCTCACCTTTATTGGATGTTAACCCTTTGCACGAATGGTAAAATGGTAGGTAAGGCGAATGGTAAAATGGTAAAATTTCCATTTCACTGGAATACCTGTTACTTCAAACAGTCGATGTATAACGTGTTAAGTCCAAAATAAACACCTTCAACCCTTTAATACGAACGGGGTACAAACGACCCCATTTCACGCTCCTATAATTGGTGACGGTTTTCAAAGAATCGCTAAGGAAAATTTTCCGTTTCAAAAGAAAATTTTATGTCAACTGAGTTTATTGAAAATAAACAAAAGTGTTTGTTTTTTTATTATCATTGGCATCTTCTTTGTTTGGTACTAGAAAATTCCATTACGGTGTATTTATTAAAAGCCTAATTTATTTCATAAAAATAATAACAGTTCAATCAATCTGCCTAGCATTTTTCCAACTTTGTTGGGGTCGGCTTCCAGATGCAGCTGAATTCCAGTATTTTACATTTTACTTTTTTTTTGCATATCTGACCTCCACGGCCCAGTTACTGGGTAAAAATAAAAGCAATTTTGTTGCATAAATCGGCGGCATAGTAAATATGTTAGCCAACAATATTTCAAAAAGAACAGACATAAAATGATCACATAAAAAACTGAATGCTCTTTTGATAGATGAAAAAGCAAATTGATAGTGTTAAGCGCAAAATTCGCATACGCAAAATTGCATTTGCATTTATGATGAATGTAAATCCGGATTCAATATTGTTTTACTAACTTATTTTTGATGTTTTTTTGCGGACGACTGATGTCAAAGTTCACACGCTCAAATATAAATACTTCTCTAACTTAAGTACCAGAATGACCAGGATAACTAACTCTGCATTTTTTTAATAAAAGTCTATAACTTTTTAGATGTTCGTAAATTCGGTACAATTATGACAGCAAAATGTTGGCCAGTATGGCTTTAAAACTGCATTTTTTTTTTAATCAAAATTATATTGATGTTTTACCTATACCCTGTCCATGAGGTTAACCGTTTTTTGACAGCTGTCTTAAAACTTACATATTCCAGATCAAGTAAAACTTAACTTTAAATTGCGTAATAAAATAAATATATAAACTGCCTTATCTTATTGAATTATGTTATCTATGGCTTCTTACAGACATTATAATACCGTACGTGTATCAATCAATGTATTGTGTATTGCTGCAATCACTAGTTCCATCTGTCTAAAACGGTTTACCTAATGGACAGGGTATACATGTAAATATGCACGGTGACTCGATATAGTAGTCCAAGGGTGTATAGGTATATGTGAGGATGTGTATCGATCTAATCAAAACCCAACCCCATTGAAACCATACACCACACTTTATGTCTATTACACTCAAAATCGATTAACACCATCACGTATAATCTAAACCTCCTCTACCTGAACAAACTCAGTCTATCAGTCCCGAGTGAGGTGTATTGTGTTCTTTGTATGTTGGGGTCTATGGTACCCCATTAGCATTTAAGGGTTATGGCCTTTTGTAGGCCTTGACTTAATCGGTTTGTGGCCGCGCGCAGAATGAATTTGAACTCACGTGCCGTCAATACATTTTATGCTGCAGAGTCTTTGGTTGAAGTAAAATACAAGCGGAAGCGGGGATTTCATTTACCAAAAACGTCTTTTTAGGTGTGTAATTTCTTGTTGTATTCTGAATGTTGCTTATGGAATTGATATAATGAAGTCGATCGAAAAGCTAAATGTTTTACAATCGTACGAATTCGGACACACAGAAAGCCTCGTAACTACAAAGATTGGCAAAGATAATTAAAAGTTGATGGCAATCAAAATTGAATTGTTATTATAGGGGACTTAACTAAACTGGCGAAATGTGGGTGGACAATAGTGACATATCTGCTTAACTTTTCGCGGATTTTGGGGATGATTGACAGGCGTCTTAGCACTTAAGTTTAAAACAAATACATAGCTGTGTGCCAACGAAACTGAGAACTAACATAGCGGCCATATTGAATTTAGTGTGATGTTATTAACTTTATCGTTTTCTACTCTTGAAGCCCTTTCATTTGATACCCATATTAAGGGGGTTGAGAAAAAATATGTAATCCGCCATCTTGAAGTGGCGGCCATATTTAAATTATTACAATATTGAGTATTGCACATTATATTGTCACCAGAACTAAAGGGTATGCAACATTTTAGCTCAATTGGATACCAACAAATGGTCGAAAAATGGTTTGCAAATTTTGACGGACAACTTACAAACATACATACGAACAGTGCAAATTAAATAAAAGATTGTAAAAATAAAACAAAAGCGAAACCTCAACACAAAAGTCACGAGAATATACCGAAAACCGCACAGATTCCCAACATATTTCATAAAACGTCTACATTTCCAATCAGACCGCTGTATTCCACCTCACATACCATACCTCCAACTTTTTATTGCTTCACAGCATTTCTGGAACAATAGATGTGAACACTATATTAAACTCCAAGCGAAGGTTTTAAGATGGGGACCGATACACCATTGTTCTGTCCATCTTTTGTTGGCAAGAGTCGAGAGTGCTGCGATGTCTTCATATTACACCTTTAGGTTGAGGTTTTAGAGTTTCTTTAATGAGAAGTGTTGGAGTGTGAATGTGCCAATTATAATTTAGTTCTTGGATGTGTCTTGTTAGTGGTTTGATTTCACTGTTAGCCTTTTCTGAATCGTCTCTCAATCCGCTTATTTTAGTTTTCTTTTTGCTTTACTCTGGATGCTTTTCGTGCGTGCACGTTGCACGTCTTTTACAATCGTCCTGACATATGGTTATAAATTAATGATGTAAATAATATTTTTTACAATATATTTTAAAAGAGTGTCCATGGAGTTTCTTCCCCGTTCGTCTCCATATGCAACTATTACGCTTTGGAACGGGCAACTAGCGTTATATGTCTGAATGACCGACTCCTTCGACAATTCAAAAGTGCTTGTAAATGGTTTAATTGATATAAAGGCTTTGAGTTTCAGTTTTTGAGAATCATCATTTACGTCTTGTTCCAAGTTAAAATTTAACACTTTTTTTTTTTTAATTATGACTCTTTTGTTTCCGTGATGAATTAATGAAAGGAAGTAGGTAAGTAGTAATTGATGGTGCTAGTTTGGCACTACCGAATTCTACCATCGTAAATATTTCGGAATCGGCAAGCCTCACTACAGACCTTTTCCTTTTTTCTCGTATCAATGCGTAAGTATCCATCGTACGATAAGATTTCCCTTGGTACAGCGACGGATTTATTTTTCCGACGCATCTGGGCGAAACGGATTTGACAAAAATAGGAAAAACCTGGGATGATGATTACTCTGGGCATGGTCGTGACGATTTGGAAAATATAAAATAAATCGCTGCGTACATATTGCATTCCGCTAACGATGATGGTACTATTTGTATGCCATCGCGATCGTCAATTTTTACATGCATGTGCCGTTTAGTTTAGGTACGTATTCCATCACACTGAAATTCCGCAAAAACTATGTTATTTTACGGCTATAGGTCATTTTAGAACCACTTAAACCTCATAATATGTTATTCTAAAGATGGGTTATGATTGAAAGAACATAGAACCAGAACAAGAGCAAGATCATTATTTTCTTAATATTCTTGAACGTTTACTATGGTTAATAATAGACCAGCAAAAAATGCTCTTTGCCTGTAGATACACCAAAATAATTTGACTGATTGGGGATAAAATGTGCATTCGCTGGTTTGGTCTTAACCAACCTTAAGTCGAAATCGCCAGGGTAGCCCGAGAAACTCAAACTTTCTTAGGTTTTTTTTGCAAATTCCAAGTCAGTGTTAGATTGTACGATGTTCAAAATATGGCTCGCGACCGTAACATTTATATTTACAGTATTACCTATACGTAGAGTTTGTTTGTTTGTAAGGCGACCCATAAACTTACAATAATATTGTGCAATGTTGATGATTGCACAATATTATTGAACATATAGGGGTAGTATTGAAGATTGCGCAATGATTGAGTAAAAGATTGAGGACTTTTAAATTTTATTGCACAATATTTATTTATTGTGTCTTGTGTATGGTATATTGCCTAATATTTTTTAGTCTACAGTTCGGAGCGGTCGCGTACGCACGCGTGTATTTTTGCAGCGAAAATGGCACAAAAAACTTCGTTATTGTAGATTGGCCTTTTCATCAACCAGCCCTTAGTCCAGATTCGGCGTTTTCGTTTTTGCCGTTTTGCTACAATTAAACACACGATAGCTGCAGCCAAATCTTTATCAGACATGGTGCACTGAAGAAAGTTATGACGAGAATGCTTGTGCAATTTTATTGTCTCAATTTAATTGTACCGTGTGGGTTTCAGAGCTCATCAATCATATTGTGCAATCATCAACATTGCGCAATATTATTGTAGGTGTATGGGTCCTCTAAGAACGAGCTAATCTGTGGAACTACTGGTCGGGTTTGCACTTGGTAGTCCAATTCTTAAAGAAGGCTATACACTACTTAACATCACGCTAAGACTCTAAGGAGCCGAGCACGAAGAAAAAAATTAAGAAAATACCCTAAGCGAAAACGAATTAATAATACGGCAGGCGATGCGATGCGATGGGGTAGGTCGATGGAAAAAAAACACGTGGACGAAGCTGCGCACCCCTTTAACTAAACAATACGTGCTTTAACCGACCACATTATTAACAAGCAAACTCTAAAATTCAAAGACATTACTATCCCCCTTCCTCGAGACACACCTACGTACCTATATACTTTCAAACATCCATCATAGACCTTCACACATCTCCCCTACTGTTTATAGCAAATTAAAACAACGCAGCATCCCCTGAAGCAGTTGTCAACTGCTCATGAAACCCTCCATCACTGGACCCTCACCATAAATAGAGCATCAGGTGTACCTCGGCATACAACGATGTGTTCTTGTTTTTTTACTCAGTGATTTTGTGGAACAGTTCTGTTGGGAGCACGAGTTATTGCTGTATGAGGTAACGTTATGGGAGGTAGCTATAGATGTGCCTGTATGTTGGATAGAGGGTAAGCAGCTGTGACTTTTCTATGTGCTCTTAAGATTCTATGGAAAAGAATGTTGCCGTAAAACTAGGAGCGTTGGAAAAGGATGCATGTTGGTTCAATGCTGGCTTCTATGATCGATTATCCAAAAAGGTCATGTTCAAATAAATATCGTTTCACCATACTTAGTTTATCTCCTAAGATTTGATTTCTTATTTCTCATAACCATCAATTTTACATCATCATGATATTTTACCTTGAGCTCTTGTTTTGTAAAGTTCAAATTCAACATGTATTTATTTATTTAATATAAATTCAATGATTACAAATTACAAGATTACTTATTACTTATTGGTAATCTTTAATATTAATACATATTTTAAACTAAAGTCGCTTTCAAGTTTGTCTGTGTCACCGATTAGATCTGCTAAATAAACTACACAGTGGACTTTGCTGCGGTTTTCACCATCATTTAGAGTATATATTCCGGAACGTTTATGTATATACCTAATCATCCTAACTAATTTTATAAATGCAAAAGAAAGTTTGTTTGTTAGATACGCTTTCACGTAAAATACTGGTCTTCAGCTGCATCCGGTTACACTGGAAACCGACCCCAACATAGTTGGGAGAAGGCTAGGTAGATGATGATACGCTTTCACGCTAAAACTAAAGCTAAAAGGATTTGGATGAAATTTTATAAGCGGGTAGACCATGACTTGAATTAGGACATAAGATAATAATTATCCTGGTACTTAGTAAGCCGCAGGCAAAAACTAGTACATTTAGATATATTTTACCGAGATACAGTACTGAAATCATGATATTTTGAAAGGTCAGTAGGTATAGGACCCGTGTGACCCAGGAGCGAGTGGCTGGTATCTCATAAGAATTTCTAGAAACTATTAGGCAGTTTTCCATATCCAAAAATCACTTCCTATACCCAAAACCTTAACGCGTCGTGTCGCGTTACCAGCCAGTTTTGTTTACTCTATTCTCGGCGATATAAACTCTAAGTCGGGCGTGTTAATGGCCGCGGTGAAGACCGGAGGGTTCCGCGATTTATGGATGCTTCTAGTGGATGGTATGAGGGATGAGAGAGTGCATGTGTGGGCGCGAATGGGATGGAGTTTTTGGTTATTTTTGGTCTGGTAGATGAAGAGAGGAAAGTAGATAGCCAAGTGTTGTGGCAGAGTGGAATAATGGATTGCGATAAACCAATCTAATTCATAAATAAAAGAATTTCTCACGTATTGTCATGACGTATAGAAGAACAGCTTACCCTGATAACCATTTCGGATTGATGGCACGAACTATGCAAAGCATGGCTCTTGCCGTAAACTGTAATAATTGTCACGAAAATTGAAATAAGTTTTTTATTTTTTTATTATTTTTTTATTATCTGATACTAACATGAACATGGGCATCAATCAATTTAACGAAATTAAGAATTCGAAATTTTTCTGCACATGTTCAATAAGCTTCATAATTATTTAGCCAAGTGCACAACATCATCATGTAATTTCTGATAATGACACTGTTTGCCTAATGCCGTCAACCAAAACTACAGGTCAACGCACAACCAATCACGAATACCCCTCCATCTCCTCTCCCTTGTACCACAACCCAAGTACAGCACTAGGGTTCCTTTGGCGGCAGTATAAAACGCACCTGTTATACAGTGGGCGAGTGTGATTGCTTCGTATAATTGAATTACGCAGTGAAAGATATACGATTTCATTATGTTAGGTGGCGCTTTATAGCTAACTACGGAACCCGCACCAATTTATTTTGAATATATAGAATTGGAGATTTTTTTATGAGGTTTTTATTTTTATATGGCAATGTAAAGGGCAGCGTATAAATGGAAGGAGTAACATTTTTGTTTGTATTTAGTTTATAAACCTACGGGCCAGATGTTTATGATGATAGTACTTTATACCTCTGTTTTCTTTTTATGCAATTGTAGTTCAATTTCAAACTGCAAAATGAAAAACTTATTAAATAATCATCCTCTACCTAGCCTTTCCCCAACTATGTTGGGGTCAGCGTCCAGTCTAACCGGTATTTTACACGGAACGACTGCCTATCTAACCTTCACAACCCAGTTACTGGGTAATACGATACCCCTTCGTAAGACTTGTTGTCAGACTTTCGGGTTTCTGACTACCCGTAATCACTGTCAAAGATCCACGAATGACAGCCGGGACCAACGGCTTAATGTACTTTCCGAGGCACGGACGGGTCTTTGGTACCTATGCAAAGATGGTCACCCATCCACGGACCAACCCGCGCAAGCGTAGGTTAACCTGATCGATCGACCCGTGCGGCTGTTATTACTTAGCCACAAGCCCCTGAAAAACTAATTAAATCAGTCACATAAATTCAAATTCTTCTTATATAAATAGGTGGACACACTGTAAGAAATCATACAACACTGTTGCATTGAAATGAAATATTTATTTCTGTAAGTAGATCTTATAGGACACTTTTACACGTCAATATTATAATTGTATATAATTGTTAGTCAACATTTTAAAACTAGATGGCGCCGGCATTTCCTAGCTGACCGATCCCTGAGAAAAAACGACGCAACAAACACAGAGGGCATGGTCTCTTTTAAAATCAAAACCTTATATTATTAGGATTGTATGCGATTGTAAAATGTTAAATAATTATTTTCCGTCTGCCGTTCAAATGAAGCAATTTAGGTTATAACACTAAGTAGCCAATAATCTTCCTATGCAGCTCAATAACCCTGAAACAACAACAATAATATCTTCATCAACCATACAATATAAACAAGCTAATCAATCAGCAAATACAACTAATATAGTCTGAATTCTAATCAAATGCACACAGATACTAACTAGCATAACCTCGTTCAGTCATCCTCTGTTTGCTAGAAGACAATAGGAATGGTATATACATATCTTATGAGATGACATCGACCAGAGGGTTCAGAGCTTCGAAAATTCGCTTTAAAATTATACAAGATCACATTTAAGGGTTGAACTGAACAACTTTCTCTATGGGACCAACAACGTAATCGCGAAAAAAATATCAACTGTCCTATACAAAACTTCAATACCCACTCGACCCAAATGTATGGGACTGCTGATTATTTTTTTGCGATTACGGTGTTTGTCCCATGGAGAAAATTGTTTAGTTTGATGGTCCGTACCACCCCCTTAAATACGACCACATCTTTCTGAAGTACACATTATCTCGTAATTTAAACGTTCGAAATCTAGTCGCAGTCTCATCTCTTAACTTACTTAACTTTTAGCAATGTTTATAAATAAAACCCTGTATGTACATCGTAAAAAGAAAACATAATTTTCTTTTGTTATTTTGTGAATTGTGTGATAAGCTCCCGATTGCCGTCAACTAAATAATTTTGACAATAACATTGAAAGGGGTCTCACAAAGATGGTGGTACAGATTTGAACAAATGTTTGCCGTACGCATTAGGAACATGTAGCTCATTAATATTAACCCTTCGTGTGCTGGGAAGAAAATTAGCGCCGATGTTAACAAGCAGGTTTAATTTTTAATTTGAATCTACCTTGTTCATTTTAATTGGGGAGACTAATATAATATCCACATTCGTGCTTGAATCAACACTTAAATTTCGTTCTGTAATAAAAAAATATTTTATTACAAAAAAAAGGTTTTATGCCTTATAAAGACATCATTAATTATAGCGGTAGAGTTCTTTGTGCTACCAAGCAGCGTGGCTGTGTGTGATGCCGGCGTCTGATATTTAGAAAATAATTGCGATGTTTTGTGTGGTTTCAAGCTTGATAAATTACGTTTAAATCCATTATTCTTTAAAATATCAATCGAAAATAACTAGCTAAACTACTAGTAGTATTGTTAACTTATTTATAAAGCCATAATCTATAGTTTCTATCATTTACATATATAAAAAAGAAGGAAAAAGAATCACAGTCCACATCCCTGTCAATAGGAAAAGTGCCTAAACGCTTGCAGCATTGCCACGTTATAGGTATGGTAAGCGAAAACAATTATAATCTTCTTCAAAACTATAAGTTTCTAACTGCATTTAGTTACTCAGGTAAACAGCAAACGTGTTGCTTCACTCTCAAGTCATATCACACGCCGTAACAGGCGCACTTTGCAAATTGCCTGCAACAGCAAGACGTACGAAACTTATCCTGAAGTTTAGTGTTGCATACACTGGATACCTACAGGAAATTGTGTTAAAAATGTAATGCGAACCTTTCTATTCTGATGTAAATGGGAGAACTGTTTGCTTTTGTATGTTTTGCATCTATCTAGGATGAGCTGTAAGTTCCGGAAGGTATATTATAACAATTGACCATTAGGTGTTTTGTAAAATCTCATCGTGAAAACTTAGATGAAGTGAGTTTGAAGTGAGCTGTTTTTCCACCTGATGATATTATTGACTGCTCACTTCAAACTCACTTCATCTAAGTTTTCACGGTTATGTTTTTACAGAATAAACCGACCGTTATTCCTTACTTGCATGGCGCATAGACGGGTGAATAAAACTATTCAATGCTGGCCTGGATATATTATTAAGTCCGGATATTAAAATAAAAGAATTTAAATACTTTTCAGCCATAACTAAAATATCATCCTCACTAATATTCCAGTCTCCAACGAATAGTTTCCACTACTTTCAACTGGAAATCCAACAACGTCGCGACTTCACAGAGCGCCTAACAAGCGTACTCTGCAAATTGGCCCCAACCCTGCAACTGCGACGCGTCGTCGTTAAGCGAATTTAGCGCTAATTGTGTTTGACAGACCATGCAGTGTGAGTGCATTGTCGTGTGCGACGTTTTGTCCGCGCCGCGCAACTTTTGTGATTCTGTTACAACGTCAGATGTAAAAGAGAAAAATGTCGGACGCTCGTCATATTCTTTTGTTTTTATAAAAATGCGATGTTAAAGCGATTAGCTTTGTTCGTGTAATTGTTGGTGGAAGCGTTCGCAGTTATGTGGGAATAATGGATAAGGCGATTAAGGAAATAATGTTATTTTAAATGTTTTGAAAACTTTCATTGTAGGTACATATTTATTGTGAATGAAATTAATATTAAAAGAAGACTGTATAAGCAAATAGGAACAATCTAAAGTATTATGAATTCATCAGCTGTTTCAACTGGACGATGACAAAAAAAATTGATTAAGGAAGAAGGTTTAAGAAGAAAAATAGCATCTCATTTTTCCTCACATGCCTCGACAAACGTCCCAAAATCCGATACTTAACAACACAAACATTGACCGTAACACAACACCTTAAAACACAAAAAAAACAAGTCCACAATCAAAAAACAATAATATCGGGTATTTTCCCTCACTTTCAGTTAACCCCCCTGAAACCGTATACCACTTGGTATTCTGGTCGCAGCGACCAAGTGCCGTGATTCCACCGAGTAAATAACACTTCTGCGCCGGTTTAAGGCTGCTCCTATTGTTTGCAGTGTTCGTACACTAAGATGAACTGAGCCGGAAAATTGACTGTTTGGCCAGATTATTGCGGTTTAAACCAGTTTTATTTGGTTTTAAGTATTCGTTTAGTATTAAGCTAATTTTAGGGTTTATTGGCTGGTCGTAACCTTTAGGAGTTACGCTTTGGTGGAATCAATTTCATGCTTTTCAGCACCAGTTTTCGACCATTTATGCGATTATACAAGGTCAAATTAAATTAGCTTGTGAAACTCAGCAGCCGTGATGGGTACCGATATCTAAACACAATAAAACAAAAGAACATAGATTTTCAACTCATACTTCAAATAACAACAGCGGTCATTGACCCCCAAAAAAACATCGAATCAGTTTTATTTATCGTGATTATAGATACCCATCACGTCTGCTGAGTTTCTCTAGCAAATTTAATTTGACCCTATATTTAAGAAGTTATGCTGTAATAAGATGAAAGGTTCCTTAATATGTAAGTATTAATTCTACTCAAGAATACATATACACCATGTACTGCAATCGCATTTCAATAAAGTTTTATTGCTGTATCTATTAAGATTTTATTACAGAACTAAGACAGTCTACTAATTTGAATTTGCTGTTAGATAAATAAACCTCCTTTACTACTTGTAAGTAATAAAACAACAAATAAAGCTGAATATTGCAGATCCCAGGAGACACTTAATTTCGCAATCATTATTTTCACCAGACAACTTGTAATTCTACATTATATATATATGTATATATATTATACACCTTTCGCTCTAACCCTTTTAATCTAAGTCTATATTTGTGGCTAAGCTGTCTGTCTATCCGACCGTCTGTCTCGGGGCGCTCACGATCTCAGACCTAGGATTACCTTAGTTACCATTACCGGATCCCTTCGGGCATTAATAGAAGTCAGGCAAACTAGCGTTCTGGTAAATATTGACAATGTTTGGTGTAGCCAGGGGAGGGTTATCTTTAAAGGCTAGTGGGAGCTGAATTTTGGATATTGTTACCGAAGCAGCTTTGAACTGTACGTTAGAAAAATAAATAGCTGCTATAAATCATACTGATATTGTTTGGTTAGACGAGAAACTTAAAGAACTTGGCGAATATGTACGAAAATAGTCGGAGATATTATTATTGGTTCTGAGCCTTAAATAAATCTAAATAAAATAATCTTTATTTCGGATAAGCAACATCCATATGGGTTAGTAAACAAAAAGGTAACTTATACCAATGTTAGCAAACTTATTATCTATTTGGAGACAAGGCTGTTGTTCGAACAACATCACCTAATAGAGGAGACTCACACCTCCCCGCTATGGTCTTCAGGATGGAGTTGGAACTTTCCTTTACTCTGCAGAGCAAAGAGGCAGATTTCAGTCTGACGATGGCGTGGAAGCCATCGACGTGTGCTTGTGATACCATACCTGATGCACTGCAGAAATGGGCTTAAGGCTGACAGAGGCGTCTAACTAATCTGAACTCAACTTAAGATGCATGAATAATCATCATTCTAGAGTACAGGCCCAAATTTCAAAATTATTGTTTGTCACTGACCCAGAATTCATTCATGGCCAGCTCCAAAGCCCAATCCTTTAAGAGCAGCTGGCAAGCAGCGCAAACAGTAAACATTTTCACAATTTTTAGGCAAGACAAAGGTAAAATGTCACGCGACATTCGAGTCACGTTGCCGCAAGAGATTACGCGGTGAGCTCGGTTGGAGCGATCACGCACGGCCGGCCGCCATTTTAATTTGCAACTGTCGAAAACTTGTGCCGTCGACATAGACCGTCACGCGGCGTGTAAAGGGTTAACAAGAATTTTCTTTTTTGATATTGTTTGGGTATTTCCGCGTAGCGTATTTTGTATATTGGTGCCTAACTTTAATTTAAAATTAATTGGAAATGTCATTTTGACTACAAAGAGCACGAAAGGGTTAAATAAAATTGATACAAAAAAATATCGCTAGTTTATACTCGGCATTATGAGATGATGAAAATTAAATGCAAAACAGTTAAGAATAGATTCCACAAATCCCCATTGAGAATCCCCAACAATGGGGATTTGTAAATTTAGGTAATAATACTCACTTTATTAATAAGAACAGCCGATCTATTCTGCAAAATCTTACAGTGAAAAAAGCTCACTTTAAATAAATTAGTAAACTTCACCTAAGTTTTTGGCTCATTAATCGATTCGCACTAATTTACCTGCCCGAAACGGGCGAATCGACACTTTTTTCTACAGGCGACTCGCACGATGTTAATTAATTCGTGGGCGAATCGATAACTCCAGCAATATGTATTAAGCAATTGGCACATTTTGAATTGTATGTAATGAAGTTAAATTATTATTTCAAGGTGTCGTTCGCGCGTTTCGGGCGAGTAAATTCGTGCGAATCGTCTAATAAGCCAAAAAATTAGGTGAAGTTTACTGACTTATTTGAAGTGAGCTGTCAATAGTGTAAATTTCATTGATTTGGTGAAATGACAGCTTACTTCACCTAAGTTTTCGAAGTGAGATTTTACACAATAGATTGGCTGTTCGCATTTTTCATTAAGTAAAACAATTTTTTTCTCAATGCAAGACCCAATTGATAAGCAATATTTTACTCGATAACATCTAAAACAAGGAGCACTTGTATAAGAATACCACCACCTATCCACTAATCACCATTATAATCACAAAATCACCAAAAAACATCGTGTTACCAGAACATTAGTACCACCTAATTTAGATGGTAGATATAACGAGTCAAAAGTTAATGGTTTTTTGAACCCCTAGAAGCCATAACTGTCAGAGACTGATATACTATGTTAATTATCACGTTTATTAGAAGACCATACCTTTTAAAATTTTCATGCTGATTTTTCTGTAAAAATGTTAGTTATTTTCCTTCACAAGTAGGCCTACATACTTTTAAATTTATTTTCTCTTCACAAGTGAGATTAGTTTGTGAGTGACTGGTGTCAGCACTAGGTATACCTCTATAGCAAATCATTTTGGACAAGTAGATTGAATAAAAGATGAAAGATTTTCGTTTGTAAGGTGCCTTAATTTTTTATTTTATTAAGACAGTACGGAACCTTTTAGTTGTACCTTCGGCCTAAGTTAATTAACTTGTATGCCATAAGATCCGGCAACCAAGTCAGTACTGTGTCCTTTCTCTTCGTTAAGTTTGACCAAAAAGTATTTAGATAGATCGACACAGCATCCATTCACAAAAAAAAAAGACTGTTATGTAGTGACAAAATCATAACATAATTAGGTATTGGCATTAGGTACTATAGTTATTTACAAATAGTTAAAAATTAAATAAAAAGCATTTTAAAAGCAACCTATTACTATGGGACGACACTCGTGTTCAAAAATGAACAAACTGAAATGACTAACTTTAAAAAGTTGATTAACCGAACAAACCATAGCTCTTAATTTAAGCCATTAAGCCCCCCTCCCACGGTCGCGTGACAATATCAATAACGCTGTCCAAATAATAGGTGCGTTGAAAATCTATGAGACGATACATCATCGTTACTTTGTGCTATTATTATTTATAATGGAGTGAGAATTTGTTGAAAAATAACTAGTTGTAATGAGAAGTTAATTAAGTCACACTGTTAGTAAATATTTAAAAGACAGACGAGAATAGTTCAAAAAATTTGAAGAAAATACATTTGTGTTAAATAGGTATGTTAAAACACTAAAAAAGCGGCCATTTGCTAGTGCGACTCGCACACGAAGGGTTGACAACACACCTCAAGGCCAAAAAGCACGTTTCTTATATGAAAACCCGCATTAATTTTTTACTTTATTTTAATCTTATTAATTGTTGATGTAGCGGCAATAGAAATACACATTCTGTGAAAATTTCAACTGTGTACCGATTACTGTTCATGAGATACAGCGGAATAGAGTAATAGAGTCCTGTTGACACCCTTTGGGCACGTAATCTTAAAAAGACAATCGCAAATAACACATTTAATTTTTCCTTTAATTTTGAAGTCTCACTTCATTGTAGTAACATCATAGAGACAAACATACTCAATACGTCTTTAACGGTAAAGCTTTCTTTTACCTACCTATACAGGGTTATTTTTAAAACACTAACAACCTCGCAGGACTGTATTAGTAACATCATAAACAACATCTTTAGCTCTATGACTTTTAACAAAACTTAATCAAATTGCCAAAAACAATGTCAAGTTATTGTTATAATAACACTTTTTAGATCAGCCGATCGATTGTGTAAAAATCTCACCATGAAAACTTAGGTGAAGTGAGGTTAGAGTGAGCTGTCAATAGTGTTAATCCCTAGCATTATAGTTGGAATGACAGCTCACTCCACGCTCACTTCACGTAAGTTTTCACGGTGAGATGGTTACAGAATCAAATAGCTGTATTGTAGTAAGTACCGCCCCCTGCATTTGCAACGCACTGTTTGTTTACTTGTCTAGTCGTCTAATTTGGTACCGCGTGGAGCTTTTCACATTTAGAGCGATTCATTTAAATATTTTTAATTATATTATGAAAAAAAAATGATGAATAATTAAAAGGTCATAAAACAAAAGTTGTTATTTATGATGTGAGTATTACAGTCCTGCGAGGTTGTTAGTGTTTTACAAATAACCCTCTATAACTTTCATAGATAGTTATTTCATTCTTACTTATAATTTTTCTATCTACCCCTTCCTTTCCTTATTCTAATCTCTCTAGCACTTCCTTTCCTTATTCTAATTACCTCCAGAATAAAATACGTTCATCCTCCAACCTCACCAGCACTCCTTTCATCAAATTCAATTACTCCTAGACCACCCGTCCCTTTTAATTTTCTACATAAATTGAGAAATTCTCGCTCCGCGTCGAACTTAATGAAACCCATCACGCTCTATCGTAATGATAATGGTAGTTGTTTAGCCGTTAGGTGTCGCCACCGTCGCCCTCACATTACACCGTCTAGACAACGATTATTGAAAAATTGTTTACCGTTCATGTGCGACCACCTTTATGGTTGGTAAGTATCAATTTGTGCTTTGATTAAGACGTGTGTTTGAATTGGTAATTTTGATAACGATTGTGTATTTCTCTACATGTTTATCCAAAGCGATATAATTAGAAATCTACAATGATGCTGATTATACACTAACCTTACCTTAACTTACTTTTATTCGAGGAATAAAGTTGACGTCTGACAGTTTTTGTATGGCCGAACTGTCAAAATTTCGAAATTATTCAGCCAATAAAGTTACCTGACGTTGGAAAAATCAGCCCTTAGTAATAAACTATGTTTGGTACTTACAGAATTTGTGAACAAAGCATGAACCTAGACAGGTTCAGATAATCTGACTAAAAAGCCTTGATAAAATAAAATCAGTCGAAATCTGTCATGGAACAACCAGTTGGAACGAAGTTATAAGCGAAAGGTCGCTTTTGCACACTGAAAAGTTCCGTGACGTTCTCTTCTCTTCTCAGCGTGTCGATACCAATCTAAATAGACTTGTCCCAGAATTCGGCCACTTGTTTGGCGCCATCACCAGCGTCCATCAGTTCCTGTAACGTGCAGCTGACAGGACACGCAGGACACGATATTAAGTGACCCATCGTTTGTGGAACAGTACCACATTTAAACTCCAAGGCGGAGTCGTCTATGAATCTCCACCTGAACAGGTTTTCCTTGCTTCGGCCAACCTGGGTCCGGAGTTTTGGAGACGGTCAAATGTTAGACTTTTTTCGGTCGAGCTCACATTAGAGTATAACGTGCTTTAAGGAACTTCGTTCCAATTATCATGCTCTGCCATAATAGCTCGTATATGAAACACAAAACATTATAACTAATTATTAAATGCAAGGTATAACTTCATAAAGCTCCAAAAGGGTGTTTCTTAACAAAACGACTCCATTTAAAACTAGACATTTCTCCTTCTGTACCTCATAAACAAACGACCCTCTTCAGAGGGAGTTACTCAATAAAATCCTCTTCATTTAATACTATTTAACGATGGCAATTATTTTTGTCGAGCCATGTCATCCATTCGTGAAACAAAAGGTCTTGGAGCAGGAGTCATTTGTTTTTTACATTAGAATGCTTTGTTTTATTGTCTTTTGTCTCTAATTTTGGTGGAAAAGAAAATAATTGTGTTAATGTTTTTTTATTGTTTTTTGGAACGGCTATAGAAATAGAACTGTAACGGATCAACACCACATGCGAACAACGCGTCATACTGACGTCACGCAAATCCTGCATCTCGCAAGCAGAGTTTACCGCGCAATTAGCATAGATACAATTTCCCAACATCAATTGTTGGGCAATTGCCCGCCAGACATAACACCCGTCTGGTCGGAGGATCCTCCCTTTTCAATGGAGGTTTAGTGAACTTTACACCCTGTTCCTCATACCTCCAAAGAACAGTGGTGGCCCAATGGTAACGGCTCTGGCTTACGAGATCGATCGTGAGCTGAACCCAGACAGGTGCTTTACTTTGTGTAAACAATTTATCACCATTGTTCTCAAAACATCGTGAGGAAACCGGCATGTGCTAGAACAAAAAAAAAATCGAAGACATGTGACATTCACCAGCCCGCACTGGTCCCACGTCGTGGATTACGGCCCACTCCCTCTCACAGAGAGGAGGCCTGTGTCACAGCAGTGGGCACCTTATACACTGATTATGCTATAGAAATATGTAAAGAGTTAAGATGAACTATGTCAGTCTGTTTAACGAAGTGTCTGAAAGTTTCTGCAGTTGCATGGAACCTGTCTGCATCTACCTACTTATCAATGGCAACAGGTGGCTTCTTAGACTAAATATCTGAATATTGGAGTTCTATCCGATTAGTCTGACATGATGTTCATTTGCGGTTATTCTTATTACTTGACAATATATCTTCTTCAGCCTGTAGACCCTGCCTGCCTGGATGTAGCCATTCAGCCACTCTGATCCATTGTGACATGTTACTCATTGGAGTAGCTAGGGATGTTGTCTAGGGGCAGCCGTCCTGCTAATCTAACCACAGTCAATTAATGAGAGCCAAACTCTACAAACCTTACATCTTGGTCAAAATGTACGACCTATGAAGGTTCCGTCTTTTCCTTTTGAGGTACGAAGCCCTAATAAAAAGCGATTAAACAGTAAGTACTTCAATACTGTTGATTTTCTAGAGTGGGCAAAGAAGTCCCCCCCCCCCCCCCCCCAGCTACGTCCATGATGTTCAGGAATATCAGTGTAAAGATAAAGATTACAATAGAATGTTCCTGAATATCAGTGTAAAGTAAAAAAATATTCATCGAACAATCCAACATCATTCGCGCAGCAGTCATAAACAGACACCAACTAATATTGCCACTTGGATTAAAACGACACATAAATTAGTCAGCTAACAGAAAATTACGCATGCAAATTGCTTTGACACTAAACTAGGACTTTCCGTCACAAATAGTTTTCCCAGAACACTGGAATCCAGTTAACGATGAAGGGAACAAAACTGTAACCGTCCCTGTCACTCTCCTTAACTTAGACAGCTACAGTTATCGCTGTCTCGTTCGCACTATATAATTTGGTTGAGAGATCGAGGTCAGTTTTGCGTAATAGATAGAACTGACGTGGTAATCCGAAGCTTAGTTAAATACTGAGGAACATCAGTCTAAATGACGGTTGATTTGCTCACATTGAGCGAGCTCAAAATAAAACACTATTGATTTTACGAATACATTTGGTTGAGTGGAGAGTTTATTTGGTTTCGATATTGTTATGTTTGTGTTTAAATATTGAGTGTTTTAATGGGTTAGCTGTGTTTGTTCCAGCTATGAACAAGTTATATAGGGGTTTATTTATAAGCGATGATTAAAATTAAGCAACATTCAAATGTCAAAAAAGTATGGTTAAAAAGTCGCTACTTAATCACTATGATGAATGTCAAGTTGGCCTAGGATGTTAGGCAAAAATGAACTAAAAGATCCTCTTTATCAAATTGGTGATACCTAATTTTCGTTCAAAGCCAGCATCCATCACTTCTTCTGAGGCACTGAGATTTTTGGTAATATACTTATATATACCCTAGTGAGAGATAATATAAAAAATGGCGGTTTATCCTCTCAATATATAACTCCAAAAAAATCACTTGGCACTCCAAAAAATTACGGCTTCGATATCCTACTCCAATCTTCTATTAGGAAAAGAAAAACAAACGCCGAACTTAGACCCTTCTCCGATTTTATGCCGGAATATTTATTACCAACTTAACAGATTAAATATTTTACGGGCACTTTTAAGTGGCTTCGTAGTCATTCGATACGCGTTAAGCCAATAGCTACTGTTTGTTTAATATAGAACAGAAAGAACCCGAAAATCTAGTTCGTACAGTGACAATATTTGAATGTAACGATTACAGAATTTGCTGTTTATCCTACTAATATTATAAATGTAAAAATTTGTATGTTTGTTACTCAATCTCGCAAGAACAGCTGAACGGATTGGGATGAAATTTGGCACCACACAGATAGATATCCTGAATTAACACAGGATAGGATTAAACATTGGATATTTTTTATCCAGGTAAATGACATGGCTTGACGACTGTTATCAATTTGAATGTCCACGCAGATGAAGTCGCGGACCGAAACTAATATATAGAATCATGTCTTCTTTCCGCTGATTATGTAGACCATCATAACCAACACAGATGGCAGTTACAGTGATTACTACATTGCGTACATTACCCATGAACTTTTAATCATCCCTGTCGCTTCCTTTAATGACGTCTAGTATTATAGTTGTATCCTTATCGCTTGCTAGAAATAACCCAGCATTTCCATTCACCTCTCATACTACAGTTAATGTTAGTGTCTAAAGTTCTCTTTCATGTAAGAAGTAAACCTTCTGAAACTCCTCACTTCTGAGGCCCTAAACGTCAAAATGAAATATGTCCGTAGTGGCTATTGTGTGAAATGTAACACTTATTTCCCTTCGCCCTTTACCTCGTAAATCATCTTTGAGGTTTTAGATTTTGTTTTGAGTAGTTTGATTCCTGCGGGATTTTGTTTTTTTGTGAAATCTGATCTGGAATGTGGGTTTTGCCTTAGCTATGTTGTAAGTTTATTATTTTCTCTTTTCTACGTTAAAAATTGTTAATATAATATTGGCATTATTAGCACATAAACAGGTCTGACTGACAGTCTGTTTCTTGGAATTTGTATTACATTTAAATTGTTAAACATATGAACGTAAACGAGGCAAAAGGACTAGGGTAAGGGTCGTAGCAGGTGGCGTTCTGTAGTTTCTGCCCACCTCATGTACATAAATTAAACAACTGTATATTTCAATCCCCCCAATCACGTCATCATTGATGTATCACATAAAAGTAACACACACAAATATCCATTACCCAACAAGGGTATTCACATGTCAATCAGCTCCCTTTTCAAAATCAAGTGTCAAAGCGAACTAACGAAACTGGATATAAGTGGATATAGGCGGCGAAATCCGGTTTGAACCGGACTGGGCGCCAACATTCGTTGACGCTACGCCCAAACTGAGTTTGACTAAATGCCTGACAATTCAGGCGTCGGCAGCTAACCAATTAGCACTTTCTGTCCAATTTACATGTCAAAAGAATCACCTTTTTAAATTAACTTTGACTTAATGAAGTTTGAAAAAGGGAAAATTAACGTTACTGTGTAATTGACGGTAATTGGTTGATTTTGTCGAGTTGAACCTTTGCTTTATCAGTTTTGGTCGATGGTCTTTGCTTAAGTTATTAGAACTATGTAAGTCTAATAGGTAGTTCTTGCCTTAATGGGCGTACACTTTTGAAGAGTAAAACATATCTGGTGAAATGTGTGTACCGGTACACCTCTGCCCAACCCTATTGAAGAGTAAACATTATTGAGTTATAGAGTGTTAGAATGGTTTTTGGTTTACCATGTCTAACACATGAAATTAAAAACTCAATTAAAGTCGTTCTGTTAAATAATTATAAATAATCTTCTTTCATTATGTTCCAACAAATTGCTAGTTAGCTAATTTTATGATTAAATATAATTTTATCGAATGTATGAATCATTATATTAAAAGTCAACGCAATGCGAACTACACCTCATTAAATAGTATTTGTTCATATTATTTACATTACAAGCGAATCATGAACACACAGATACACGAAAACTAAAAATCCCAATTGAAACAGAAACACAAAAAAATTATTGGTTTCCAATCAACCAAACAAATAAAACTAACCCACAAGCGTTTGTTTACCATCGTTTACAATAGCCCATAAAAACTATAACCAATGATTTTGATTTCATACCCCAGCACACACTAGCTTTTCATAAATTCGAACTGTAACGCGAGAATGGCGTGTTATATTTGCTATATTGTCTGTTTATACTCGTAAAGTTGATGCGTTATAGCATGGTAACCTTCAACTGGTGGAGTATGATAATGCACTAAGAATGCCCTTTGATATTGTTGAGATTCTTATCTCAAATGGTTAACATAGGGAAGTTTATGAATGAGTCTTGCCACTTGTATAAGATCATACTAAAATTAAAGTGTACTAATTATTTTCTTCATTTGTTTCAGGTATGTCCACAAAAAAGCGCTTTTAAAACAACCACAGATCAAAATTACAAAAGAGGTTTTTATAAAAGAATTTCTATTCAACGTGCATGACAAAGAAGTAAGATACACCATTGCCCCCATTTGATACTGCTCCACTTTCAAAATCCCAAAGATTCCAAACAAAAGATGAACGGCTAACCCCCTCTATCTATAACGGTCACTACACACATAAGCAAACAGGCGAAATAACCAACAAATCTCAATCCAGGAGAAGAGGCGAAATGTCAAATGCTGTTCGAAAGGCACCACAAGATTAATGCGCCATTACGGGCGGAGCGAAATAAATATATGATATAAATCCGCTACCCCAGCCGAGTGTATTCGAGTCTGACTACCGCAATAATGTGGTGGAATATGAAATCCGAATTTGCTGTAAGTTTCGCGAAGGATTTTCGGAATAACTTTAGATATTAAACTGGCATTCTTGATGTTAATGGTTTAAAGAAGGATGCAGTTGGTAAATATATTATAAAGATCTAGGGACGTAGGTAATAATAGGCCTTGGTCGACAAAATAAACAATTGAGATAATAATTCATGTTTTCTCCAAGCCCTTGCGACTCGCTTTGTCTTTGACGACAATTTATTTAACAAATGTTTTGCAGAAAATAGGAAATCTAGAGCCCAAGATACCATCCAGTGAACAACCAATCCCTCCAGACAGATGACAAAACCTTGCCGACAGAAACTAATAGGATCCTGTCTTGGCTATTGCAACTTTAAAATAAAATGGCGGACACAAGAGAACCTGAAATAGTTTTCTTCGTGCAGCCATAAAGATTATGAGAAGGGAAAATAGTTATACTGGTTATAATTATATCAATGGCTGTCGCAAGCTTTTCTGTGAGACTACAATCATAATATCATCATCAAAGTTAAATAAAGAATTAGAAATACGACGTAATTGCGTCATAATATGATAATTGGAAAAATGGAATCTTCGAACACTACTACATATTTATAGTGAAAAATAGGGAACTGAGTTATGCCAATTCCCGTACTTAATTAAAAACGTTCAAAATCTAGTCGCAATTTTATCTCAGTGACAATCTATGTCAAAAACTTGTCAAAAATCTAGGAAAATCAGAGGTGTTTTTGACAGTTTGAGACTGAGATTAAACTGTGAACGTTCTTAAAATTACGAGAATTGCCTCTCTGATCAGATTTTTCATAACATCTTTATATTAATCATAATGACCCTTAAAATAAACGAAATAATCTTATACAAAAGAAGTCCACAAAGTCGTAACTCGGAATATAAAGAATTTGCATACTTAGCTGGAAACTCAAAAGCTGTGAATCTCTTCATTAAAGCAAGAGCGAGCAAAGCGGACTCCAAGAGATCCATTTCACAGGCTCCGAAGAGAGAAGTTTATTTACACTTTTTCTTTAACACGGACATAAAAGTTGATGTTAGCTTGTGAAAGTGTTCTTAAATATGAAAGGGTTGAGGATAATACGAATTTATTTTACTGAAATTGTAAACTTTGAGTAATATTAATTATGATTGAAAATGGTTCTCTTTGAATGCATAGTTTGGTATTCATTGTACTAAATAGGCTTAAATCCAAGGCTTTTTTGATCAAATCCATTGCGCAAATATTCGTTAATGGAGAATTGAATTAGGCTTTTGGTAAAGTGTAATATTTAATTCACGATTTCAATTTCAACTAGTCGTTTTTCGTTTTAACCGCAATATTGTTAAAATAAAATAAAACATTGATTTATTTAGATAATTATATACATTATCTACTTAGTTTTTACAACAACAAACTGTAAATATTATTATATTTTAAATTCCGATGCCATTATACGTCCCAAGTTTCCAAGGAGCAATTCTTAGTAAACAATAACCCTTTACCAAACTGGCAAGATCAAGAAACCAGTCATTCGCATCCTTAATCCCTTGCAATAAAAGCAAATACAGCTTTGGGAGCCGAATCACTAACTTTGTATGAGCAGCTAGCAAAGCACAGAGTCATTGTATGGTGAAAATTTAAATCAGTTTAGCCGAGTTTCGGATTATGACAGTGTGAAGCCCCAGGCCGTCGCTCCGGCGCCATCTCCATGCAAATTGGGCCTCGGATATGTAGGCCGCATTTCCAGGCCGGATATTCCGGGGTGGATTTAAAAATTGTTTTTTGCTGCCTTAGCATAATTCGCAATTTGTTAGCTTTATCACTATTCGTATTTGGGTCCGTTGTTTTGTTTGTTTATTTGATTTGATTGTCCTTTGCGAGAGACTTCTCTTGTTTTATCAGAATGAAGGTCTACTTTTCGCATAATATTATATGTTCCGATATTTTGTCCTCATACTTACATCTGGTCAGTCAGCCAGTCTTACCAAGGGGTATCGTGTTACCTAGTAGCTGGGTACTGGAGATCGGATATCCAGTCGCTCCATGTGTGAAATACTGGTGGTTAGACTGGAAGCCAACACCACCATATTTGAGAAAAGGCTAGGTAGATGACGATGATGAAGACGCACGTCCGTTTTTTCAACGCGTATTAGAAAAGCGCCCATTTACATGAGTCCTTAAACCTACATCATTTATATCAAGGTCTCAACAAGCTCAGACAGTCCGCAAAAACGTCGCAGCAGCAAAAACGTTTCCACATTTTATTCCACCGCAAATATTTTCATAGCACTATAAAAAATATGAATCTTTACTTTACTGTCACTAGCACAGAACTAACAAACACTCCTAAAGCTGAATACACATCGTTGTCTGGCCACAGTACCCCCTATTTATGTTTAATGTTCGGAGCTTTTTGAACTCAGATTTATATCTAAATCTTTGCTGTCACTACCAGATATGGTGAATTATATTCCCTTCTGGCTCTGTGTGTTTTAGATGTTGATTGAGCTTTAGTCGATCAAGCCTGTCATTGGTTTGTCGAATTGATTTCTGAACAAGAAATTGAAACGGTGTTTGCTTTAAGCTTAGTGTGAATGAAAGCGGAAAATATTTAAATGAGTTTTCTTTGGGAAAAGTGACTAGCCGTCTTTGCCATTCTATTTTGGTTGGCGTAACGTCCCTGCTAGACAAAAACAAATAAATCAATCCCAAGAAAATATCTTATTCCCAGATTGATGGACGAACAGCATATCAAATCCCATCTCTTACGACAATTGGCCCACGAATACTTGGCCAATTCTTCCAAAAACATCGTTGGCCCAAAAAGTAAATCGATTAGGCTTACAATACAAGAAGTTTCCTACATTGATGTTTTCTCATAAATCAAATGTAATTTCGAGAAAATCTACCCACTAAACTTGTTTCCACGGACTATTACGGCGGTAAATGTAGGAATAGTGTATATATAACAAGGAACATTCTACGCAGTAGGAAACAGCAAGTGTGATTGGGAAAGTTTTTTATGTCTATATCTCGGGTGTTGCGGGTGGTGCTGTTCGGCTATGATTTATTTTATTGCAGTGTAAATTAGTTTTGGATAGCAACTATGTTATTCATTATCTGGTGTTAGACCTATAGCTACGTGGATGTTGCTGATGAGTTCATCTACATCTAGATGCACCTCATCATCACCATCCCCATTCTCCTGCCCCTATCCTAATTTATTTGGGGTCGGCATAACATGTCTTTTTCTTCCATACTTCTCTCTTAGTCGTCATCTCGGCAGTTACTCCCTTTGCAGCAATATTATCTTTCACACACACAGTCCATCGATCACTTCAAGATACACCTATGCTCTACAAATGAAAATATTTGAATTCGAATACTAGTGTGAAATTTTTCCACCTTTTCTAACAATAGGGACATAAATGACAAACTTTTAACCAATTGACTTCTCCCCGTGACTTCGTCTGCGCGAAATTCCGTTTTAACATAATATATCCTATGAAACTCGGCAATATTGTAGCTTCCCATTAATAGTGAAACAATCATCGGAAGCGGATCAGTAGTTCCGAAGATTCAATTTTACCTCTTTATAATATTATAGTAGATAATGATTCAACAATACTTCTGAAATTCAACGGCGAGTGATCTTTGGTTACTTTATAGATGGAATTACAATTCTCAACCTCTAATTAGTAAATTAACCTTAGCATCAAGACATTACTTTACAAAATGCTCGACTTTCATGTTTCAAGAGTTGTTCAAAGAATTATTTGTAACCTTATTACCGTTTTCCTTGAAGTTATCAAAGCTGTTATAATTGGTTCGTTTTAATGTGAAACGGAATATAATAATGAATAATAATTTATTTTAAACGGCTGCTTTATTTGTTCTGACCTGGCCTGACCTGGCCCGGTAATGTTTTCTTTCTTTGAATAACTGTGCTATCGAAAGTACAAATTCTAGCCATTTTTATTTTCTTAAGACATGTGAGAGTTTATTAGGCCAGGTCTACAATCCCATAAATACTCTGCACTTAAAGCCTTCAAACAAAGCTTGGATTTTCGATCGAGTTAACTTATAATAAGTAAGTAAGATAAGTTTAAGATTCAAATTCATATCTTGACGGCACGATGGCGCAGTGGTTAAGTGATTGACTGCTGCGCTGCGTGTCGCGGGTTCGATTCCCGCACGGAACAAATATTTGTATGACCTACATGTATTTGTTCCGAGTCTGGGTGTTTTTCTATCTATACAAAAAAAAAAAAAAAATTGTATATAAGTAGTTTATCAGCCATCTTGTTACCATAACACAAGCATTAGGTTGCTTAGCTTGGGACAAATGGTGCTGTGTGAAATGTCCAGGGATATTATTATTATTATTATCTTTCTTTGCATTCCATAATGTTGTCAAGTTCTTCAAATGGCTTAAAGGTAAGGTACAATTACGGACGAATACTCTATATAATATTTGACAATAATATCAAATGTAGATATTATAATAGAGAGACTACAGTATTAAAGTTTCAAAAAAAAAGTGCAAATATAGAAAGGCACCACAAAAAATTGTTGTTTATTTTGTCTGAAAATGGACTTTTCAACTCTTTCACCAAATTACCTTTACCCACCATTAGAATAACTATATTCAAATTCTAGCAACTTTATAGCTTTGAAAAAGAAATAACGACACTCGTTACAGTCGCACAATGTGCACAGATCGAGTTCCATTCAAACAAGAAGTCTGTGCTGAAACTTTGTGCTGTCTTGTGCTTGTACTCCTTGTACTCTTTGTACTTGGACTATAGTAAACTGAAAGCTAACACCAATGTCTGGGACCGCCTTTTTGTGATGTCTGCTGGGAAAGTTGTTCTGTTTAGTGTGAGTTAGAATATTTTTGCTGGTTATGTCTGTTTTGATGTTGTTTTGGTTTGTATCGTTGTTTGTAAGAACGCAAATATTTCACTTTAATTTCGAATGGAGCTTTTCTTTCAGACCCACAGTCAATTAAATCCAACAAACCAAAGATCGGTCCAGCCGTTCTTAAAAATTCGAAGAAATTTGACAACTACCCACCCGCACTGGGCCCGCATGGTGTATTACGGCCCACTCCCTCTCACAGAGTCTGTGTCCCAGCATTTGAAACATTGTAGTCTATTATACTAGTCGATATACTAAACCTACTGAAAACTCGATCGATCAATAGAGTATAAAAAATACAGCCACATTCATCGCTCAAAATACACAATCACAATTAAGTTGTCAATTAAAATACAACAAACAACTCGATAACCAAACAAAATCCTTATTGATTATAGTCGACATCATTAATTAGCGTGTGTTCGCACCAATAGTTACAGCAACCAACATCAACCCCTTGTTTGCTTTCCACGTTGGTTACCTTCCTAATTGCGATGTAGTCTTGGGTATGTTTAAGTTTGGTGGGCATTTACTTACATAACGAATTAGGGTAAATATGAGACGTGTTGCTGTGACGGTAGAGCTACCTGGACCGGTTTCACTACCAAATTATATATAACAATCAATGAAAGCCTAATGGTTAATGCTATAAACGCAGATTAAAAACCTCCGGTTAAAATCATGACTGTTAGTTAGTTAGTAGAGACATTAAAACAAACGCTGATGAAGAACGTAAACTATTTAAGATTTGGGAAGCTAGATAAGATGATGAAAAAAACTAAGAAAAGTAGCGCAACTTAGAAAAAGTATTTTGAAATCAAAAGAAAAACTATACTTCATTTTGTCCCTTCGATTGATAGATAGATTGAATCATCATCATTTCAGCCGAAAGACGTCTACTCCTTGATATAGGTCTCTGCCATAAATGGAATACTCGTTATAAATTACAATAAATTTTACTTGATTTAATCTGAATCTAAGGGATGGTTTAATAACATCGAACATGTTTGATAATTAAACATGACAATCAATAAACACAACAACGAACTATCAATGGTATCACAATACAATGTTATCACAATGACATAAAGGCCGGCTATTGGAGTCAAAGCCCCTGTCAACCACAGAAGCTGAACATAATAACAAAGAGTTTGTTGTATATTCAATACCAGTAATATATACAGTATATATTGTATATGTAGTCATGATTGTTGTGGCTACCAGTAATTGCACTATGGATGTTGGTGATGGTGGCGTGGAGTAACTATATAGATGCAGGCTCCGTGTATGGGGTGTCATTCAAATTCAATGATGGAACGATCGTCTTTTATTTTCCTTTGTTTTCTCAACCTGTGAATTATTTGAAACATATTTGTCAAGATAGACATAATGGGGTTTATTCATAAACGATGACTAAAGTTAAGCAACGTTTAAACGTCAAAAATGTATGGTTAAACAGTCGCTAATCACTGCTTAACTTTAAGCAACGTTTATGAATAAAGGGGATAATGTATATCAACTTTTCTCAATAACCATAACATGTCGAAAATTCAGGGCACATTCCAATCCAATACTTGACATTGATTTGGAATGACCCTGTAACGTAAGATTTAAATTATTTGGGAAAACCTGTGATTGTTGTTTTAAATGTTTTATTTAAAAAAAATAATTATATTCATTATCATAATCATGGTTATGAGCTTTGTCCAGCACATGTTCCAAAAAAAATACAAATGGTGCCGTCCCTCGTCTTTTTTTCTTTAAAAAACAAAAGTTGTTGACATTTTCCCACTTCAGCGGTGATAAGGGATTTACTTGATTATTTTTATGATAAGTCAAAGGTAGTTGAATTAGTAAATAAAAACATTATAGCACATCAAATATGGATCACTAGAATTTTAAATCATATTGTGGTGTGTCACACCTAAAATGGGTTAATGTCAACCAACTTTTGCAGGGCATTGTAAATATATACATAAGTATATGAATATCTGCCTAAAAAAAACAATTCTGAAGTCAAAGCTAAGCCTGAAGCTAAGCACTTCGAGAACTAGACGTCATTATCATGGTAAAGAGACCAAGTTTAGAAAAGCAACAGATTTAAGAAACCCTCAAAACGAACGAAAAACATTTTAACTAAATTTGAACATATGAAAAACTTATTTGAATTCCAACATTTGCAACAGCCAAATATATACACGTATTTACGAAAGTCCCTCGACTTATTTCGTTCACAATATTGCCAGTGGTTCACATAAAGAGATCTCATTCCACGATCGGGCTCGTCATTTCTAAGAGATACCCAAATAGGGTATTTTGTGAGGTCGCCTCGTCCCTGAACATCAAAAGAACCCGCTACTTATTACTGAATTAAAGTGAAATAGTTTGCTTCTGTAAATTTTTGAGTTTATTTTGCCTTGCAAATATACGAGTACATAGATAGACCTTCAGGCTTCAGTTACAATATTTTGTTTATCTCGTATCTGTATGTGAAGCAGTAAGCTAGTAGTGTGCCACATATAATTTAAGACAAGCATATTTTCATAGAACATTTTGTGTCTTCTTGAACTAGGTCATGGATGGCTTGGGATACCCGTTGGGGTAGACGTGTTCTTGAGTGGAGACCGCGAATCGGTAAACGTAAGGTGGGACGCCCTCAGACTAGGTGGACCGACGATCTTCGCAGGATGGCTGGTAGCAGCTGGATGAGAGTTGCCGAAATTAGAGTTGAATGGCGTGCAATAGGACAGGGCCTATGTCCTACAGTGGACTGACTGCTATAGGCTGATGATAATGATGATCTAGGACATCATTAATAATATTGTCTTCTGATCATTTTTTGACTATCCTTGTAGTCATTCCTAGCAAATAATATTACGCTACTTAAAAATTATGCAACGGCATCTGCTTTACCTCCTAAATTTTTATTTCATTCACCCTTTTACACATCATTCCTTCTTTTTCTGGGCTTCGAAAAATGTCGCATAACATGTTTACAACGCAAACTGAAACTCATGCACATACATTGCATATATGCCTGATACTGGAAGCTTAAAGTCTTAGAGCCTATCAGTAAACATTGCGTACTTTGTATATTTTGGGCGCGTCGTCACCTTCGCATATCGACTTCATTCATTAGTTGTAGGGGACAAGTCACAAGCTCAAGATACGCACACTGGAACCTGTGATATAATATGGTCCAACGAAGTCTCTTGCTACATATATTTACTAGCAATTAACTCGTTGACTGCCTGACAACAGACACAGTAGAAAATCTATTGTTGGCGGTCAGCGGTGACCGCGGTGGCAATCAATACCCTAAGTAAATTACTCCAACTAAGATACGATACTTACACAAATTCATGTCTAAACCTACAATCGAGTAGGTATCCAAGTTCGAAACATAGAAATGCTTAAAACCCTCAAATAATAATGACGCTGAGTTAGTTTCTCCGGGTTTAGATTTTAAGGATAAATTTAAAATAACTATTACGTCGTTTTGTCTCATTTTAAGACTCATTCTAATCCATTTCTTGCTTGCAGCAGCTACTAAAGCCTCGGTTACGGTTGTCCGCCCATTTCCAATTTTTACACCACACTCTTAATATCTACATTCAGTAACTAGGTCGCGAAGTTCACTTGCTATCTTATCATCATCATTATACGTGACAACGCAATCTACATACATAATGAGAACACACAAGTACATACAGAAAGCATTTAAAATCTACTTAACCTCAAAATATTTTTCATAAAGAACGAATCAAGGGGCAATCCATCTAAGAGCGAAGTGAAAGAATATAGTCCGTTGATAGACAAGAGAATGCTTGTACCTAAATCATTTATTGCATGAGGGTACTCCAATTTGTTGTAACACGAAGGAAACCTGGCTGTTTCATGTCAATTAGGTGCCGTGGTTTCACGCAAAGGGATTCCAGTCTGACTACCGAAGCTCTCAGGGTGAACTCCTGTTTGCTCGTATATAAACCCAACTATATGTATTTGTTCATTTAGGTAAATATTATCTCAGTTCCTCTGCACCGATATGCATATTTCAATATGGTAGACCGAGATATCATCAAAATTATTATTATTAGTCTTTACCTTGCCTTCATTTCCCTTCTCTTTAACTAAAGCCAACTCAGGGCTTTCAAAACCTTCATATTTTCCTCCAAGTTGCTAAAGGTTAATTTAATAAGGGTTCAAAATTATAACTAATTATCCCAGATTAAGGTTGGAAGTTGAGTCCCAGTGCAGCCCCAAACAAACAAAGTTAAGCTGACTTTCAAAGCATTATCACGGATTTTGCAGGTATTTGCAAAAATTTGCCGCCATTGCAGGCGGTACGTGACTCCGCATCTGAGTTCAAATTTTCGCTGCGTGCAGATTTCCTATGATTATTCTGTTGGGCCGAACCCTTTAGGGACAAGGTTTTTAAATATTTAACGGTAATTAGGAAGGGATTGACTTGTTACTTTTGTTTGAAAGAGTCAATAGGGTTTGAATGGCATGTTTATGTAATGGGTCTTCTTTAATATTTAATGCCGTACCAAGTTTTATGTGTTCTACTTCGATTTCATTTTGACTATCTACAAATATTTTTGTCATCGTATTATATCACACGTATGACTATTATTCTTGTAAAACATTATGTTTCATTTTCTTTTTTTAAATTTCCTTTCTTTAGGTATGACTATAGAAACTTCCTTATGTCTATGGGTATGACGATTACTTTTACGAGCTTTCCTTTTTTATTCGAAATGACCGGCACAACAAACACCACACCGCTTGGGGTTCCCACTTTTATATTATCATATCAAGTGTTTCCAAGTACTGTTAACATCACAATAGCCATTCCCTTTGTTAGCCTTCGTGTTATTGCATTAATGTCCAATTCCTATTACAAGTACTCTGGACGCTTTATATTTGAGTTTATATTGCCAAGCGTCAACAGATTTTTTTGTTGCGTTTGTATTTGTATTACTATTCAAATTGGAAGAAAGAATTGGATTCAAATGTTACTTTACTTCATAATTTTTTCATCAACTGCTTGTTCATAAAGTGATCTGTTACCCTTCATCGGAAAACTGAGCTTATTCCAAGTCACAGTATTTGTCTCTATTCTATCTAGTATGTTATCTTTATCACTTAGAGCGATATCAAAAAAATTCCTCCGCATCGCTGTCGACTGGTAATGTACCCAAGAGACTGGCGGCATTACCACGTTGACATATTTTAGCCTGTTGTTCGTTTCAGTTGAGTTAGGATACTATATTTTGATCTTATTTCTTAATTAGGTATAGGGCATGATTTCATTTGAATTCTGAATAAACATTAGTTTAATGATTTATTTATTAACTGTCATGTCATTGAGGTACCCTGTATACTCTTTTTCGTCTAAATCATTTCCGAATGTTAGTTAGTTCGTAAAAATGTCCTTTATGTTTACTACATAAAATGTTTACCTAGTTTGTATAGATTTGATGCAACTAATCAAACTGCCGCAGCAGCAATTACACTTGCAATTAATAGCACCACCACAGGTGGTTTCATTTCATCCAACACTAATGCATTTAGTTTTGAAATTGTTATAATTGCGTCTGAACGACAGATGGTAGGATAACTAGCCAGTGACTTTGGCAAATACGTTACCTGGCTGGTAATTTTACCAGTGCAAGAGGAATTCTTGGCACAGTAGATTACTTCTTTGTCCTTTGGGATCTTAAAATATCGGCTTTGTAAATTGTCGTCTTTATCACTGTGTGACAGTCTGTGTCAAAAACTTCATGTCGTGACATACCAACAGCCACGTAGACAGCTACAAGGATCTTTTGGGGCCTGGATAACATTTACAGGGGGGCGTTGTTGGTAAGCATTCATAATATATAATTGTCACAGAAATTGTATTGAAAAAACAACAAAAGAAGGTGTCGGCATTAGTTCCCATTTTGACTACGCTACAAAAGATCCTTGTACCGCTGTAAAGCAGAAACAAATAAACGAAAAATGCCATGTATTTAACAGTTTATCGATCGTTCTATTTACCATTAACTTATACAAGAACATCAACTATCATCATTGTCTCCGCAACAGTGGCTTTACGTAAAAAATGTCGTCCCATAAGAAATTTCTTACCATCCAATAACCATAAAGACAATTTTTTCGCCCGTCTACCGGTAAGCACCCTGGTGGGAAAGAGATAGGGGTTAAAATGTATGGGGGTGAAGGAGAGGGGAGTATAGAATTTTCGCTTCGGCTCTCAACACTCGTTGCTGGTTATTTATGATGACCTTCGCCGCTGAGTTTAAATACTGGAGCATTTAGAACATTCTGCTTACATTATGTTTTTAGGGACGACTTTATTTTGTTTTCGAAATGTTTTTCTCGACATTTAATTTTCCAGTGTTCCAAGAGAACCTTTATATTAAAACTGTTGAGGTTGCTGTGAGGCCTGGGAATCTTTATGTAATACTCTTTGATGACAATCTAGTATACTCTAACAAAGTTGTAAATATCTAAAACGTAAAGTATCAACATTCGATGTTTTGCGATTTTCAGTCCAGAATTTGGCAACGAGTTTGGCACCTTCAGTAGCGTCCATTAATTCCTAAAATGACCACAGGATAGTAAGTGCACCATTGTTTGTAGGACAGCACCACATTTACACTACAGGGTGAAGTCATCTATGAATCTCCACCTGAACAGGTTTTCTGGCTTCGGCCTATCTAGGTTTAAAAGACTTCCAGGTAAGTTTTTTTTATTAACCACAATATGTAAAACACCCTATAGTCATCGACTGCGGTGAGACTTATGTTCTGCAGTGCATTCGCTAATATGATCCCAGCATTTTGTTGCAGTAAAGTAAGTGAAACACCATTGAATACGCTTTCTCATTCCCGACCAGAAACATCTTATCTTACTAATATTATAAACATGAAAGTTTGTAAGGATGGATGGGACGTATTTGGATGAAATTTGGCACACAGATGGTTTATAACCAGGATTAACATATAGGATACTTTTTATCCCGATATTCCAACGGGATCGAAACTTATGCGAGTGAAACCGCAGCGCGCAGCTAGTAACAAGTAAAGTTCTAACACCTTTATCAAACCATATGACTCCAATAAATATTCTAGAACAATCTCCAACACGTCTTTCTATACAAAATTAATTTACGACGGAAACTTGAAAATTCCCTACAACTTGCAACTACTAGGAGTAAAAGTGTCGAGTCGTAATTCTGTCGAGACATCTTGAACGTCGACCAGACGCCGGGAAGTACCCTTGTCACTAAATATAGCACTTTTTTATATAAAAGCTGCTGCACTTTTTGGCACTTTTTTGTTATTTTAAATCTTGGAAAGTGGTTGAGGTTAATAGTTTTCACTCTGACTTTTACTTTTATGAGTCTTAAAACCTGTGTTGCTATTTCTCGTGTCACGTAACTTTTATGTCTCTGCAGGTTCGTTTGAAGATGGCTCTGAGTGTACTTTTTATACTTGTATAACATAACATTTCGCTTGTTTTCTCCGAAGGGTTAGATAGAGGTGTATAGACATAGTACATCCACATTTCGATAGCAATGTAACAGGGGCCTACAACCGGGTTATCCTTTTTTTTTTTTTTGCAGATGGGAAATCATCAAATGACCCCTCCCGCTCTGGGTGGAGCGGAAGGGAGTGTCAGACTCTTACTGACTAAAACCAACCCGTGTTCCTTCCTTAGCCCTTTCTGTTCCAGGGCAGCGGTAACCCTTTCGGACGATCCCGCTACCAACGGGTTATACTTTAATTTGTACTTATACAATGTGAAGACGACAATAAATGAAAATACTGGCAATACTAACACAGGAGTATTTTGGAACTATCAAGTTACTCCTAACACCGAAATAACAAAATATTTTTTTTAAACGAACGAAATAGTAGTGATGGGCCGACTATGGGTTTTTCAATCTTTGACCAGCTCATCATCACCATCTGCCTAGCCTTTCCTCAACTACGTTGGGGTCAGCTTCCAGTCTAACCGGGTGCAGCTGAATCTTTGACTAGCTATAGTGACTAAACAATTGGACATATTTGATTGAATCTTTACATTTTTTTTTTATCTTCATTTGTTTTGGGGTTGTTATCTAAACAAATATGTCAACCCCATCGTGCCTTTTGCTATTGTTACATTAAACCTTCTAATTAACAGATAAACTATACTAACCAGTTAAACAATTATATAAAACACTTGGTGTAAGGATAGAAGTCACTGATAAAGGACTGTTATAAAATGACTTCATGAATCTTTGCATGCAGACTGGGACGTCATTAGTTATACTCAGTTTAATTTACTATCGTTTTGTGATCTTCACCTTGTACAAGTAGGTAGGTTTTCAAAGGTTTTAGTTTATAAATCATTTTTCAAATGACCACAATAGCACCGTTCTTTCCTTGACCCAACACTTTAACGAAATGAATACTTCAATTAAAATCACAACATCACTAAGCCACTATTTATAACTACCCTCAAACATTCACAAATCTGTTTCACACTCACCCCATAATTTGTTGTGGACACTAATTTGACAGGCGGTGTCGGGCGCAAAACAATAGGTTTTCTGCATACGTCACCGGCAGCCGCCATGATGGGGCTTGTATCATAATATTTGCTTGCCCATGCATATTTTGGTACTAATTGTGTTATTGACAGCTAATAGGTTTGTGGGTGAGCAGAGAAATGGGTGATAGTGTTGTGATGTCTATTTTTTTTTTTTTACAAAAGTGCACATTACTAATTTCTCACTTTTATAACATCCATAATGGACGGATGGATGACTCCTGTAACATAGGTTTTTCCTAGCATGGGGCTCATTGATAATTTATTTTTTACCAGGCTTTTTGTACGCTTAAATTAAGTGTCATATGTATACTTTTTTAAGTAAGTAAAAAAATATATTTTCGTTGATTTTGATGTGTAGAACTCATAGATATCCCAGTAGAACTTTATAAAAAGGTTTTTGTAAGGAAAAAAAATGAACAGTGTGACACATTAGTATGGTTACTATATACCTACAACTCATAAATGCTTTAAAAAGTACCTACCTCCCAAAAGGTGATAAGTAGGTACCTAAGTAGCCATGTCCCAAAGTGACTTTTACATAAAAACCATTTGCCTACTCTATCTATTGTTTTTTAATAACAAAGCTTCATTTAAAAGTTGACATTTCTAAAACAATGTGCGAGCGATGAACCCGGAGGCCGAAAGCCGAATGCCGAACGCCGAATTTACGAGCAAGCTTATCGTTTGGCCCTTCCCTAATTCGATGATTCGCAATTTTACTGTCTTCGCCTCCGGTGTCCATGTGTAGAAACATTGGATTTATATTAAGAAATAGAAAACGGTATATTGAAGGTGCAGTTCTGGATTTTTGGGGTTTTGTGTTACAAGTGATATTTGGATATAAAAAAAATCGATGTATAAGGGGTTTTGATTTTGATGTTTTGTTCAAGTCAACCAGCGATTTGACTTGTAGATAAGTCAAATCGCTGGTTGACTACGGGCATCTACATAGTACTGAAAGGTTTTCCGCACAAAAACTGTCAGACGTCAATTTTATTCCGAAGATAAAAGATATATTTATTTGTTAAAATCCACCCTAATTAATATAAAATACTTTTAGGGCTTCTTTCTTAATAGTCAGATAACTTTTATCTGAGGAATAAATATTGCGTGTGACAGCTTTTGTAGAGCATGTGTCAAACTGTCAGATTTATTATTTAGATAAAAGTAATCAGGCTGTTGAAAAATTAGCCCTTAATCAAACAATATTATAAAATGTATTTAATGGTATGTAAAAGTGTAATTTTTATATTTTATGCATTTATTCTGCTGAAATTTCTTTAGGAAACGTATTGGGAGCTGGTCGTAGTGGTCATAAGCCGTTTTTTAACTTTCCATGAACCCTAAAGTACTTATACTGCTATGACTACTCGTGTAGTTATTTAATTTCTCCCCGACAGACAAACATCCCAACTGCATAAACCACATAGCCGTACCAAAGAAAAGCGCAGCCATTTTCACACCTGAATAAAATCTCTATCTGCCCTTCAACAAATTCGTTCTCAAATCCCTGAATACCCTCAAAGTCGCCACAAATTGGCAAAACATATCGGCGGCTTTGCCAGACGGACTGGCGGTCTGGCAAAGAAATCGATTGAAGTATTGGTGCCATACAATCTGGCTGAACTGTTGAAGACTGCAGCCTGGAGCAACAGTTCCGAACGGCTGAGCCTCGATAGTTGGTGGAGCTAAGCAGAAAGCGAATTGGAAAAGGGAAATAAAACGAGAGGCGATTAGGATGAATTCTAATATTTTTATACAATGTTTTGAGATACTTTTCTTCTCATTATTTTGTATGTCTATCACGTTATTTGTAAATAGCCCACTAATGCTCGGTTCCTATAAACAAAAACGAATCATTTTGCCTACCAATGCAACGGTAGCATTTTTTATTGACAAACTGGGCATATAAATATATACGTAAGCTAATTTTACCTGTGATAGCTACTTACACAATGGAAGGGTCTACTATGCAAAGCTTTGAGGCCATTTCTTCATTATTGGTAAAGATACAAGTCTTAATTTTAAACAACATCGGTCCGTAAAGGAATCGGCCATAAGACTGGTTTGATAAAAATAGGTCCTTTTCTAGATCAGATTCACGATCAAAGAATATAGAAATAAAATATAATATAATTAAAAAAGAAACTATATTTGTAGATACCTGCATTGTTTTATAAAATAGCAATGTATAAAACACGCTATTTATCACCTCCAACTAATAAAACCGCTTATAAACCCTCGCTCACCTAATAGCCACAGCACCAAAGCTAGAGCTTCAGATAAAGGCTTTCAGTGTTTTACAGTGGCACGCGGCGAGCGCAGAGAGCGAAGTGAGCGGTGTGAGCGAAGTAAGCGGTTAGAGCAGACGTCTGATACAAATGGCTCGATAAATACTTTATTTATTTCATGTCTGTGTTTTAATGTGGTGGCAACGTTTGCTATTGGAAACATAATTATGTGTGTGAAGTCTGGGTGTAGTGATTAGAGAAGAATTTTTAGTATTCCTGTTGATCTTCTCTAGATACAACGCGATGATAATGTTTATTTTGATTCTACCGTGCGTTTCTTTATACTTTATATCACATTATTGAAGCGTATTAAAAATCATAATCAGCCTATAATGTGCCCACTGCTGGGACACAAACCTCCTCTCTGTGCGAGGGAGTGGACCGTAATACACCACGCGGGACCAGTGCGGGTTGGTAGATGTCACATGTCTTCGAATTTTTGGACATGCCGGTTTCCTCACGATGTCTTCCTTCACCGTGTTGAGAGCAGTGGTGATGAAATAATTTACACAAAGTAAAGCGCCTGTCAGGGTTCGAACCTACGACCTACATCTCGTAAGTCGCGGCCTTTACCACTGGGCCACCACTGGTGAGTCGTTAAGCAAAACTAAACTTAATTTACTAGCTAAAAAGGTAACTATAGAGACTGTTGAAAATAACACAGATAGTCCCTATGACTATTCAACCCATCCAGCTGAAAGCGGAATGGCATGACAGCTAATGAAGCTGACAATCAATGGAGTAGTGGCAGAAATATCGAGGCTTACATCACAAATCATGATCACTGAATAATGAATAGATATAAATTAATTAACGCATGCGCACTGCAATAACAATATCGAGGGGCTGTGGTTGGTAATTAATAGGACATTTATATTAAACAGATCATCGTGCTGCATGGGGTCAAAATATTATACCTCAAGCTTTTAATACAGCTTCATGTGTTCGAAAATAAATATGTCGGTATACGGTATATATCGAAATAGAGCTTTCCGATGTCGATAATATTTGAGTCCGGTTGATGATAATCGGCTCGCACCCTATTACATGGGACTTAAACATAATTGGCGAAATGTGGTTGTACTGCCGATCGATTCTGTAAAAATCTCACCGTGAAAACTATGGTGAAGTGAGCTATCATTCCACCATATGCTAGGCATTGATACTATTCACAGCTCACTTCACCTATGTTTTCACGGTGGGGTTTTTACAGAATAGCACTGCTGTACACCTCTACCTAACCCTTCTAAGAACACAGGCGCGATGTGTTTTTTTTCCAACCCATTTTAATTTCCCTCGATGCGATGCATAAATTTAATGAGCACCCAGAAGTATAGTAAGTCTATTAAGCAATCCGAAAAAGGAATCTTGTGCAGGCTCAATATCGTCCAAAAAATCACACAAATTATCAAAATGAATCCTCCAAGAATATTAAAACAAAAATGTTAAAAGAATCGTGAATACATTTGCTTTACAGCAAATGTATTATGCTTCAAAAATGGAGGACCAACATGAATACGTTTTAGCCGGAGATGAAATGTGAGGAATCGTCCACGATTTGTGAATACAGTTATATCTTGATGAAATTGTTCACTGAACAATGTTTTAGATTACTTAGCATTGTGTGAGATATTTGACTTTAGGTAATAAAGCATTGGTATTTGAAGAAATAATTGATAAAATTGGAAATTTAAAGTCTCAATTTTATTTTAGAGCTGATGAAATAACTTTACTGATTGCGCTTTTTCTAGTACCGATATCGAAAGCACAAAGTTTTTATAAAGTTGCAGTCAGTTTTTATCAGAAACAGATGCTCAATCACACGTTTTTATTAGTTTCACAAACTTCTAATAGCCTCCTAGATTTGTTGTATCCACTCAGATACTGTAATATTAAGTAAAAAATGCATATTTTTTTACTCGAGAGTTTTATCGTCTCGATCTTATGAGATCCAAAGAGCAGCTTTATTTCACGTGCAATTTTAAACGTAGTCAATCTTTAATTTAGATGCTCGAAGACAGGCAAAATTCAACACGAAGACGAAACAAGGAGCTACTGGCATTGTGTCGGTAATTACGACATGTACGACATGTGCACCTACAAGTACGAGTACTCGTGTACAATATGTCACCAACACCTACAATATGCTTGAAGATAAATATTGACTGTCACATTAGAACTCACAGCTGTTGAGTTCGGCGAGCAATTTTGTTGAGGGTTGAAAAAATAAAAACTTGAATTAAGATTATAAGTAATAAGATTTTTGAAAAAGAGGACCAGGGGCTTTATTATGAAGTCATAATGCCATCGTGATTCCATTCTGAAAAAGGGATGGTGCTATCGGTCATGTATAGATCCGTCTCTCTCTCGCACTGAAATCGTGGTGGTATTATTATTATTTAAGTCTTTTATTTCCCAAATCTTTTAAAATTAATTACAAATTATTATCATAAAATAATCAAATCTCATTCATTCCTAATTAAAACCTGAATTATAATTGAATCATGCATTTTAACAAACACTTGTAAATAAATGATGGTATTACAACGTCGTAATACAGCAATAGGGTCCTATTTAATATAACTGTTGTCAAAAAATGACAAAATAGTCACATTTTTAAGACAGGCGCTGTTTAATAAACTGAGAATGAATGAAAGAAACTTGTAAAATTGTCAGATTGTTGCCTGTCAACTTATTGTAAGCATATTACTGTTTCTTCAACTAATGCTTGCAGGTACCTAACAGTAATGTTTGATTACATTTCAGAATTATATGATTAACTATCTCATAATTTTTCGTCCATTACAAATCAGATACATTATACGCGACTATCAATTGACCATGCAATTAAGACATCTTCATCATCAAATTATTCATGTACATGTCCAAGTGTTGACAGCAAATTATTCAACTCCATGATCACGTGTTTATTCAGTCCGTGATTCAACAAGCCCGTGTGTCCCAACACTACGCAGTAGCAGACGTGCCAACTGTAGGCTCGTCTCCGCAAACATTAGTCACAGAGCGCAACGTGTGCACAACACTACTCGACCGCAGACTGTTGTAATTGTTGTAGCTACAACACTAGCGGATTAATAGCTGAGGTTTGAATCAATATGTCTGGAGAATAGGTGATGGTGGATCTTTTAAAAGGTACAGATGTTCTGTCTGACTCTTTGTGTAATTTGCGTCTAACCTTTTAGCGAATAAAACTTTTACGAATTGTAAAGTCCTCAAAGTTCAAAGTTACTCTAACTGGAGAAAATTGGCAGCTCAACTTCTGTAACTGGTTAACTTCATTATTTGCATAGCCTTTTACTGTTACATTTTAGAGGATCATTTAGTCAAAATTGGTGGATGTCTATTTTGTAAGTTTCGTTTCTTACTTGATTGCTAACAATATTTATCCGCAATTGTTGAAACAATACATTATGTTTCATGTGCATGGATGAGCTTAGCTCAGGGGCCGTATTATGTTATGACTTATTAATGCCACCATTTTTCCAGTGTGAGGACAGACGGAGCTATAGAAGGCCGATAGCGCCATCTCATTTTTTTCAATGAAATACGGCCCTAGAATTAAGTTTACTAACAGAAAACCTTTTACCATTGACAAATTTAAACACAACTTCTTAGTCTATTACACACATTATTTTAAACCTCGTGAACACATCTGTTCCCAAAAAATCCCAACACACAAATCAGTCTTATCAATCCTCATTTCTCCAAAACTCGAACCTTTCACCTTCGGAATCCTGGAAAATCTAATAAAACCGAAAGATACGGGAGATAGGTCCGAAATTACGAGGTCACTCGGGTCCGAGATCCGTTAATCTGTCGCCGGGTCCGTTTAGGGTCCTATCGTACGATAAGAACTCCGTGCCGCAGATGTAGACCTGCCTTTTGTCCGTGTTTATATGTTTATGGTCGTAAGTGTGATTATGGGTGGGAAAGATAAAAAAAGATTAATGAAATTACTTAAAATGAGAGAGGAATAAATTGTGATACATGTAATTGAACCAGTAGACGATAACATTTTGGCTGAAGCTATAGTGGATAAACCGAAAGAATTGTATGAAATCAATGATTTTATTGGAGCCAAAGAGATTAATGTTGATTTTCCTCTTATATAACCTTATGAATGCACGCCTCAACTCCTCGCGTTTCCAATCAAGCTCTCAATAAGATAAATTCTCGCCAAGAAATAAGAAGATTAAAACATGATTCCAATAAAATATTGTAACAAATTGCTATAGTCATCTTAAAGTTTTTATTTGCTTTCAAATGAAACCCTTTCCTACACTGGGTTACGTTTGGAGTGCCGCCAACCGCGTAATGAAAAGCCGAGATCAATACAAGTTCACGGCCAAGTCTTAAGCCAAATTTAAGACTTAATATTCATCCGGTTTTAGTGAAAACGCGATGAACTAAATTAGAACAAGGAAATAGTGGGTTTATGACCTTCACGATGTGTATAAACGAAAGTAAAATAAGTAAAAATTGTTGTTTTCGACATTCAAAATTACAATATGGAAGTATCGTTGGGCCCAAACTAGGTACAGTCTGTATCTTTGGCACCATTACATAGGTTTTGATAATTTTAGATAAAATATAATAAAATTAAAGTTGAAATTGGCTACAGTTAAACTAGTAGCCTCATCGAGACTACAAGACTAAATATTCAGCATTCTTTTCTTTAGAACCTCGTTTGAGTACAATGATTAATTATCTTCCGGAGCTTGTATGAAAGAAACGGCATTGATTGAATCGACAAGAGACGTACTACAGTTATTGGACCAACAACGTTCAATTTTCGGATTATCCGTAAGCTTTCTTATAAGTACTGTCAAGAATCATCGAAGAATTCAATTGAATGATTGTTGTGTACCTTTTTTATATACCTACTCTCATATCTGTAATCAAATCATATTTCATAAATCACTAGCTCTCTGGTTCAAAACAAGACTTACGGGATCTCAGTTAACGATAGACCCCTGCACAGATTAGCGAATCCTCCCTCGAGACGATTCCACACCATCGCACCGTTTATCGCCTATCTGCTTACTCTTGCACAGTGACTTTAAAAAATATTAGAAGACATGGATGATTTTGTTGAATATATTAAGTTAGTTATCTTTTTTATGGTTCATAATAGGGATATTATCTTCTTGTGTTAGAAAGAAAAGAAAAGAAAAAGAAAAGAAAGATCATGAATAGGAATGCTTTGGGTAATATAGAAATGACTATCTGCGCCCCGCGCTTTCACCCGCATAAGTTTCGATCCTGGCTATAAATTATTTATGTGCCAAATTTCATCTAAATCCGTTCAGTAGTTTTTGCATAAAAGAGTAACAAAAAGCCATCCATCCACCCATACAAGCTTTCGCGTTTATAATTATATTAGTAGATATTAAGTACCTATGTTGACTTTTTGCAAGAGTATTTATAAGTCAAAATAAAACGTTGCGATACTCTGTTGTACCTACTTGTTCTTTACGCGTAACTTGAATATTGAAAATATTCACTCCGCTCGTCAAATGACACAGAAATATTTATCAATAAATTGTCTCGATACAAATTCTTTCCTCTAACGTTACTAGTCCCGAGGCAGACGTCGCAATTTCCTATCAGACTCCGTTCAGCACAGTCGGGATTGCTCCCTTATCTCGAATCAATTTCTAAATTATATCCATGTCGTTTTCCTCAAATATATTTTCTAAACTATCTATCTAGACCACTGCAGCTTTGCCGTTAAAGTTTTTATAGGTATGAGCATTAAAACTCAAACTCAAAGCATTTATTTCAATTTAACCATTTGCAGGCACTTTTGAATTGTCAAAATTAAATATTCGGCAGTTAGTCAGAAAGTTGAAGCTAGTTGCCCATTCCAAATCGTAGATCTCTATGGAGAAGAACGGGCAAGAAACTCTAAGGACGCTCTTTAAATCAAGATATTATTACAAAATCCTGGGTACATTATTTTTGTTGCTTCTATATGTGAGAACTATAGAAAAAAAAAACAAATAAAGAAACAATTAAAAATATAAAATTAAAAATAAGCCCTGGCAGTTAAGAGATGACCAGTCTCAACGGATTATAGGCGCTTTTGAATTGTCAAAATTAAATAGTCGGCAGTTAGTCAGAAAGTTGAAGCTACTCGTAGTGGCCCATTCCAAAACGTAGATCTGTATGGAGAAAAACGGACAAGAAACTCTAAGGACACTCTTTTAAATCAAAAATATTATTACAAAATCCTGGGTACATTATTCTTGTTGCTTCTATATGTGAGAACACTCGAAAAAAAAAACAATTCAAAATATAAAATTAAAAATAAGCCCTGGTAGTTAAGAGATGACCAGTCTCAACGGACGGCGTCCGTTTACGAAAAGTCAACTTCGCAGAGCATCTTTGTCAGTCTTGCTCTAAAGCTCGGTTTGTCATATTAACGCCAGGGTACTATAACTAACTATTATACTGCTAGTATAATTTTCCAGTTCTGAATTATATTATCAACTGTTACATAAACCATTAATTACAATATTAATTCCAAATTGAATACCGATATCTATTCTCTAGCGTGAGCCACATCAAAATAGTAATTATACTATGTTAATAATATTACTTCGCCATTAGAATTAGGATTGAATGGAGTTATCACAGAACTAGATACTACTGAAAATATGATTAATTTTCAGTTTTTATCATCACAATTTAATTCAGTAATCAATAAACACTGAATCAATTTGAAAACTCTGCTGTTCAGATTAATTTTATCGAACGTATATTATGTTATGTCTATATATTATATTATGTCACTAAACAAACATTTTTTTTCATTATAAATAAAAACCCACGTAACCTAAAACCATACCATCATCACTCGAATTAAATATTCAAAGAAAATTACGAACCGTAGAAAATTTTCCATTTCCCCCACTTTCCCAGCGAATTGTTTTACTATGTATACCGGTCGGGCAATAAAAAAGTATACGCTATAAGTGCTTCAGCTTTGTCGTTTATAGCGCAACTTTTTATTGACGTCGTTTAAGACGTAATATAAAGTTGGTTGGCTCGTAAATCAGGCTTTTCTACCAACTGATGGATGGAAAGTAATGGGACCTAGAAATTACCTTGGGGGACCACGTAACAGTTAGTTACGGATAACCTAGGTCATATAAGTTTAAGGTCGCCTTGAACTTGTAAGGTCGTAACAATTCTCTCTTAGCAACGAAATAAATATGAAACAGCGATAGAAAACTATATAGTAACAAGAAGAAAATAAACTTGATGATGTGATAATGTCGCTCAAACGCTTCACCAAAATTAGGCACACAATTTTAAAAACATTACCAAATCAAATCTCAACAAAACGACAATGTGTCTCTGCTGCACATTTTTACTGCAACGTCCACGAACACCGAACACATCACTGCACTCTACATGCATGGGATGGCCTGATGTGGTCCCACTGCATCCATTGTTTACGTCACATCTATCTAACAAAACAAAAAAGGATCGCAAGTCTGTTGCAAAAACTCTTACATTCATAGCATCAGACCATCTGTTTGGTCGGCCATCACGTACGTCGCGCGTGCTTCCCCCCTTCTACCAGGAAATGAATTAATTCGACCACCGAACTGATTTACACGATGCTGAGATTTCAAGGTTTTCTTTTATTTGATTTTCCTTTTTGTGGTAATGTAGCTGGAGTGGGATTTTTTATTGTTTTTTTAGGCGCGCTGGGAGTGTGTGTTTTATTGGATTTACTGTGCGAGAATTGTCGTGAAGTGCTTCGTAAATAATATTATGTCTTGTGTCGAAAATGCCTCTCATGTATTTTGTTTATTGGTACAGTCACATCTTTCTGTTTAAACAGAATCGAAAATATATCTCTATTAAATTGTCCATAACTGATCAAGTGATTTAACATCATCATTATCTCCATATACTGCTTTCATTTTATGTATCTTTACTTTTAAATCAGCCATTACCACTACTACAACAAAAGCCTTCCAATACTCAAAGTTTTACATACTCGCTAACACAGAGATGTAACACCTAACCCACTTGGCACTTGGTGTAACTAGCTCGGGATAGCAAAAAACGGATTGCCACTTAAGGTGCTAATTAACTCGTGCAGTTCAAAGTGCCGTCAAGCGTCGAGTGTGTCTGGCCTTCAGGGTCCTCATGGAGATTTGTTACGTTGAACTGACTGTGGATACTCGTTTGTAAGTTCAGAAAAGTGGTTTTAGTTTTGGATTTGAAGATCAGTCGTATGCTTTTCACAACTAATATGAGGGCCGGCTTCCATCTTCCATCGGTCTATCTGGATGCAGCTTAATATCAGTTTTTTTTTTGTTTTTTGATATTTTCAAACTGATCTTTAGCTATTTCCTGCTCGTTCTATACGCTGTTATTTACAAGTACCTAAATGACAGCACATAGCATGAAGAAAATTAACTACCCCAACGTCATTTAAAAACCCTAAAATGTGAATAGAAATTTGGTTTCCGTTACTTGCCAGTTGTTTGTGTGGATGACAGATTCCATCACAGTTTAGACTCTAGACGTTTGTACATGAGCTTAGTCTGATCCTAAGACTAAGCTCATCAATCCTACTGTGATTGTGAGTCCATTGAGATCTACGTTTTTGGAATGGGCGACTAGCTTCAACTTTCTGACTAACTGACCGACTATTTAATTTTGACAATTCAAAAGTGCCTGTAAATGGTTTAATTGAAATAAATGATTTGAGTTTGAGTTTGAGTAGCTAAAAGAATCTCTCTTCATTGTATTTTTCATTGCATTATCATCCATACTAACATCGTTATCAAACAAAAAATACACAGCGCCCAACATTTTACTAAATAGCTGTCAAATTAAATCAACTCTATCAGCTCTACTCCCGTCCTGTGCACTAGACGTAGAGCTCGTCGCGTCGGTTTCAATTACAAACTCCATGCAGTAGTTATTTCGTAATTATCATGGAGAGCGAGCTGTATGTAAAGCTTAATTTCACTCGCTACAAGAGGCACATGTACGCTGCTTGCTCTATTGTTAAACGTTATTATATTCTATTTGATGCCATTAATATTGTGGTTTATATTGGTTTGAGTAGTCTGGTTTACTTTTTAGGTATAGGATTTTTCGTGTGTGTAGGTTTTTTCAGGAAAGTGTATTTGGATAGTATGATTACTATGATTTTCAAGAAAAATGACAACTTAAATAACACGTGTGAAAATTCTATTTGTTTCTTTACTCAAACCAAAATCTTTGGAAAAATCGAATACTTAGGAAAGTAGCCTATTATCTTTTAATAATCGTCAAACTGTTTCAATTCATAACGTACCTTTACAACGTTCCACAAGAAATCCCCTTATTACTCCGCTAATATTCACCCACTCAACACACAATATGCAAAACCCTCATCCAAAATTAAAAGCTATTGAAACATCCATTATAAAATCCACGCGGTAATTAATATAGGCAAGCAACATTACACAACATGACTAATTAATATACTCTACTCCGATTCAAACCCAAATTCCACCAAAATCGGCTCAAATGAAGCTCCACCATCATTCAGACATAATGCTAATGCTACTTATTTATTGACGGTAATCCATTATGCCACTACCATACACAAAGACCTCTTTATCCTTCTATATTACTGCCACTTACAGGTCTAGCTGAACTGGATATATAAAATTTGCAAACCATTTCTACAAGATATGTTCAAGCCTTAGATTGGCATCAAACGATAGGTCTTGGTAAAATGGCTACTTCTTGAGTATCAAATAAGGTTCGTTCAAGTGGTCATGTCTTCGATACAGCCAGTATAAGTTGGCCTTCCTTTCCTCCCTTATCAAGTTAATTTAGTTAAGGCTTCATGGAGATTGTTCGGCGGAGATGGATCTAGTTATAATGGTTCGTCTCAAGTTGGGTGTGCCGTGACCGCAGCTTTACTGAACGTCTTAGCGTTCGTTGTCTTCAAGTGTAACAATATTAGCTTATGTATCGTGTGTGATACATGCTTCTCACATGAGTTACGACCTTGTGTCCATATTTACTACGGGTGCTTTTACGCTTTCAATCATACTATGATGTTTTGGCTCGTGTCCAATTTCCTAAAACGCTGCTGAAAGTGGAGGCCTTGTAACTAACGAAGACATATATGTTACTTACGAGGTAAACAAAATTATCCGATATTTCCGATCATAACAATCTGTTGTTTTATTATTATTACTGAGACGACCCAAACCACTGCTGGGTAAAGGCCTTCCTCAAATTCTACTACGTATTCCTCCTAGGTCACCTCAAACAAGCCCTTGCGGTACGCCTCCAGCGGAGTAACACACATAAAATGACAATTGATCGCATTTTCTTTCGTTTTGACAGTTCAGCTACATTCATTGCGTTATTTACGTCGCTGAGCAATCGAATTTAAGCAATGGATTAGATATATCCTGCAAAACTCTTGAATTGTGATTGAAAATGTATTACGCAACGGTCGTCTTGTCAGCACTTCCGTTTTAATTATTACCTACTTACTTACTATTTATGTCTATCTTGTGTCATGTTACTAGGATAATGCTTTCATTTTCTTCATCTTGAGCTAGCACAGACTAATCCTACCTCTAAGCATCTTGCTCCATAGTCCATAGCCAAGTAATAACTATAGACAGTCAATTTACCCCAAAAAATTGCACCAAATACTTCTATTACGACTCTGCTAGTTTCCCCACCATCACAATAGACGAGGGTATCTCCAAAACACTCGATCGAAAGTACTCCCCGCCCTTTCCATGTCCATTGCCCCCAGAATTACGTACATTTAATGTTGTGGATGATCTGCGTGAGACATTAGGAGCGTCTTGGACTTAAGAGGAGTACTTACGGACTGTGGTCATTAAAACGGTTGGTGGGTTACGATTTCCGATGTTTTTCAAGTGGATGTGTGAGGTAGTGAAGCCTTTGATGTTGGGGATTCTAATGGTCTGTTACCTGTCTTTAAAGCCTTGCTTTTATTAGTTAGTTCTTAGATGTCAAAGACAAATCTGTAAAATTAAACTCCGCTAATAAGGTAATCACATTTTAAATACCTTTGAAATAATTCTGTAAGATTACCAAACTCAAACTCAAAGCATTTATTTCAATTAAACCATTTACGGGCACTTTTGAATTGTCAAAATTAAATAATAGGTCAGTTAGTCAGATAGTTGAAGCTAGTGGTCCATTCCAAAATGTAGATCTCTATGAAGAATAACGGGCACGAAACTCCAAGGACACTCTTTTTAAGTCAAGATATTATTACAATATATATGTGAGAACAAAGTAAAAAAAACAAATGAAGAAACAATTCAAAATTTATCATATCAAAGGAATTTATGAATACAGACATCGAAACCAACAATTGACAACAACGTGTTAATAAAATCAATGGCATCGGCGAACACTTTGTATGTAACACATGATTTTATAACACAGAACCGAGAGCCAAAAGTGCTCTCAACTATTAACATGCAGTGTTTACCATTGGGTACCAACGTTCAAAAAAACGACCCTTCACTCAGCCATACATTGGAAACTCTATCAGAAAAACCCAACTATCCTAAATGAACTGAAATCACGCGCCAAAAAACAGAAACGAAAGAATTTAATTTAACATACGAGAATCCGGTGAATCATCATCCACTCCAGTTCACATTATGTACGATTCAATTCCAGACGAATACACCGGCGAGCATAAAATTAACCCCATTCAGAAGGAAATAGAATTAAAAAATATATAAATGAAGCACTTTATCGTGAAGCGAGGCGACTCAAATTGGGTTTTTTACTCTTCCCTCACTTCAGAAATACATGTGTTGGTCGGAAACAATGCTGTAATCTAGTTGGACAAATTAAATCTTTGCGTGTGAAGTGAACAATGCGGACATTCAACATAAAACCCTATCTTGTTTCTTTTAAGGTTGAAGTTGTCGTGTCGGTAAGTCATGTGTGTTTCGTTTGACGGTGTCTTTAAAAATAGACGCTCGTGAATTTATCTGTAAAGCTGGCCTTTTCATTCAGGTTCATGCTTGGGTAGACAAATGTCACTTCCACGCTGATGCGGGTGTAAAAGTTAATGCAAAGATACGTATTTTAATTTAGGGAATGATAGGTCGACATTTTTAACGAAACTTTTCAGTAAGTAGATATTTATTCCATTAGGAAATAACATAATTTTCTTCTATGCTTTAAAAACTTGATTAATACAATAATGCTAAAGATACTAAAATTAACTACTTGAAGAGCTGAAATTGGTATTGATAGAACCAGGAAAAGAATATGAGTTTAACAACTGTTATTTAGAATCATCAATCAATCATTTTCGGAAGAATACATTGCGACGTAATTTTTCCAATAATACTTCAAATGGGCTCATTACTGACGATTGCCCGTATTACGTCGTCTCATAAAAGATTTCCCTTCGTTACAGTACTTTTTACGGTAATACGTAGGTCGATATAATTGGCCGTACAGTATACAATCGATATTACATAAATAAGTAGGCTGATTGATTCGATTTATATATACTTTTTTTTTTGTTCCATGAAAAGTATACTGAAATTCAGCCTTGGTTAAGCCGTAAGACGATCATTATTAATTAGTAGAATATAAAATGAATGTAAAAAAATAAATAACAAGTAAGAGACTAAGAGGTTTATTTATTTAGTACAGCATGGAAGACCAAGGAAACAATAGTCGACAGAAAGCCTTCGATAAGACTTCGTACTGAGAAAAAAAAAGTATAATCGTCAAACTGTATGGTTAAACAGTCGCTAATCACTACTTAACTTTAAGCAACGTTTATAATAAAAGGATTTGTGTGTGAGAAGTGAGTGAGTGTTTCAGTAGTGAAGTTTTTAGGAATCCTTTACTTTTGAGACACATACAAGCGTCTCAATCACACAGTGGTGTGAACCTAATATAAATAAATTGACAACACTCTCTCTTTCTCGCTTCGTAAAAAGCATTTACCTTTCCATTACAATAATCTACAAAAAAACACAAAAGAGAGACAAAGAAAATTTTAATAAGACACAACCCATCACGCGGCGGATACAAAATATTTTACTCAACTTATTTCCTTCATTCTTGAAGCCATTGTCTTCAATAGCGCTTTGCAGAATTTCATTCAGTTCAAAAAATATTTCAAAGACGACTTCAATTTTCTACTCTGTGTCTCAAGTTATAACGTTGATTGTTAAGTGATGGGATGTTGATCTCAAAATGAGTTTTTTTCTGCGTAGTTTGGATACATCTTGAACATGAATATCTTGTACATTTTCTTTCGTAGCTGTTTGGAGTTCTTTTTTCTTTATTGTCTTGGAAATGTTTTTGTTGTATGATAATAATTTTCTTCACCTAATGATGTGTTTTGTAAATCTTTTAATACGCAGAGATTAGGACATAATCTATGTTAAAAAAAAGCTCACATATGGAATACAGTTTTATCTTGATTTATTTCATAAAAAAAAAGCCTGAATAATAGCCTGAATGGCCTGCATCGGCCCAAAAAGCGGTGGTGAGATGGTGTGGATGCGTACGGCGAGGGCTGAAAGGAGTTCCTGGAAGGACCTGGGGCCAGCTGTGGGACAGTATAAGCTAAACCAAAAAATAATAAACTTGAATGGCATCGTCATAAGGACGACTTGATTAATCATGTGATTATGTGCTTTACATCAAAAGAAATGCTGCTAGATATATTTTTTGTCCGTCATTAGGTTATCCATTTCCTCCTCGAGCAATACCATAATGTAACAATCGTCTAAAAGTAGTATAGTTCTAAAAGTATGCTTTTGCAATATTGTTAAAAACACAAAAAGCACTTAAATCATTCACAACATATCCACATAATATCAAATACACGTCAAAACAAAAACAAAAAAAATCTGCATACCCTCAAATTCCAAGCCCCGCGCCCGCCCGCGGCGCCTTACGATATATCGAAAAAACTGACGACTTCGCGAAAAACACCGGCATGGGAGTCAAAACGCCATAAAGCGCTATGAAGCGCCATATCTGAGAAGTTTGACATGTTACAATATTATGGGTATTAGATAACTGTGATATTGTTACATTCCGCCCCTCAGGCAGTTTCTTGTCTTCCTCTACTTGAGAATTTTTAATATTTTTCGCATAGCTTCTGGCAATGTTTTGGGTATCATTATAAGATTTACAATGGATTATGAGTTTTTTTATGGAATGTGTTTGCTTTGTTGCTTCTTTTAATTGCGTAACTTTTGAATTTTCGGATTCTGGAGTTTCCTGGTTTTCGAAAAGAACATTGTAACTTTTTTATGACATATTTCACTGCCGAAGCCATTGTGTTGTTTTAAAGTATTTTAACTCAAAGCGGAAATTAAATTAGCAGGTTTTTTGTTTGTTATTGGAATAAAAAAAAACACCCATAGGTATGCGGTTAAAGCACTCTAAAATTAACTCTAACATTATTCGGGTAAACAAAGGAGTACTTACAGAATATAGTTTTAAAAAATTGCACGTGCACCTTACATGTCATAGAAGTGAAACTTCATAAAAAATAAACAATAAAAAAGATTTAGTGTTAGAGACAGAGAGAATTATATCTTTCTTCTCTCCTATGTAACGAAATTTGCCTAAACGTGACGCGTAGAAATTTCACTCTCAAGTTTCGTATAATTATCGAATCGTCACTTCAAAAATATGATAAACATTTTATCAAATCTAATAATCATATTCTTTTGTTTCAGGTATGTTCCATGATCATTTAACTGCAGCTCAACAACGATTCGTAAGTCCTTCTATCGGTACTAATCTCCTGTTTCCAATACATTGCGTGTTTACCAGTGCCTCGTTTTACGATTATTGCAGCATAGACGGCAATATCCACCACACCGTCGGTTTGCCATGGTTTCCCATTGATGGTGGTGGTTTAGGGCTGCCAAATCGTTTGGTTTTAGAGTAGAAGCGTCATTTACTCGTTTGATACGTTTGACACAAGAAAAATAACGTGCTATAGTATTTGGTAGGCAAATTAATTATTAACATTAATTAAGAAAGGTTCCCAAAATAATCAGTATCAAAATGATTGCATAACAAATGTTTTTAAATACTGAGAGGATAAATATTGAATTTCAGTATGCTTTATAATGGAAGTAGTTTATGATAGTTGTGATGAAGTAAGTGACAAAATATTGATTGACTACTTCTAATATTACAAACGCAAAAGTTTATGAGGATGGATGGATGGATGTTTGTTACTCTTTCACGCAAAAACTACTGAACGGATTTTGATGAAATTTCGCACAAAGATAGTTTATAACCAGGATTATAGGATATTTTTAATCCTGATAGTCCCACAAGGTCAAGGTCGAAACCTATGCGGGTGAAACCGCGTGACGTTTCTAGTATTTTATGGTGAATTAAAACTTACCTAAACACAACTTTCTAAACAATTTCAATGCTTCCATCCCTATACCATCGTTTGGTTATCACAATTCCGCGTGGTTGACGCCGATGTCCCCCGAACTCCCCCGAACACCCCCGATGTCCTTTATTGGACGATTTTTGTTTATGTGGTATAAAAGCCAGTCTTTTATTGCCATCGGTGAATTATTGCTTCGCGATAACGATGTCTGTGGTAAATCTTAAGCGGAATAATAATATTTGTTATTAAAACATAAAATAACGGCACAATTTTAAAAGTAGGATCTAAACCGAACAAAAAAAATCGGAAATATCTTGACTATGATAAAATACCTTGAATATCATGTTACGTGGTTAAACAGGGTGGCTGGGACATAGAAGCGCAACCTGTTACCATGGATTCAGTACATGATTCTAGACCCCCTAGCGGAGAAATTTTTAGTTGGTTATCAAAAAAAAATCTGATGTTTCATAGAAAAGCGGCAACCCAGGGGCGTTCAGAATCATATACTGAAACCATGATAACAGGTTGCCCGTCGATTTCCCTGCACCCTGTATACTCACATAATACGGACACGTCAGTCATCCATCTAATGGATAACACTAAAGACGCAAATACGTACACGAAGAAGTGGAAAATAAAATACGTAAGGACATAGCAAATAAACTTGAATGTCCGGGGGTTATTCAAACTCATTCCCTCATAACCCTAAAATGACTAGTGCAGAACCAACATTACAAGACAATTCATCCCGCACTGGCAAAAACTAAGCAGGTCTAAAGCACCCCCGCACTTAACCGTCGACGTAATATGGCGAAGACAGTGCTCCCCACAAGTCCCCACTTGCTATCTTTGTGAACAAGTCCAGTTTGGCCCATTAACCCTCTGCCTGCAGATAATGGCCCGATTGTCCCGGTTCGCTTCATACTTAATATATGGTGGGGCATGGCTTCAAGGATTTTGTAGGCATTTTGTTACTTTAAGGTTCAGGGGGGTCATTTGACGATTTTCCATCCACAAAAAAAAGGGGGGTCTTATTTTATAAAACGAAATAGCAAAAAAATCTTTTTTTTCCTTAAACCTATAACTTTTGCTATTTATACAGTATACCTAGTCAAACTAAACAGCACTTTTCAATAAATAATCGCCGCTTCATAACTATTGTTGGCGAAAACGAAATCCGAGGTATAAGTTTGTAATACCTTACATTCTACTATTTCAGTTTCAAACACTGAACACATCCATATCACAACATTCATCAAATAAAACACACACACCCTCACCCCCTTCCTCAAGTTCACACACACGCTGCCAACACACCTCTAATTTGCTACCAACGCAACAACACAACATGCTCACCTCACGTGATGACTGGCCGAAAGGCACGAATCACCTCGATCCATTACCCCGATGAGAGAAAGTATTTTATAGTTCAACCTTGCGCATTGCGACGCTCCTAATTACGTCTAAGTGTGGGTGAAAAATAGTTGCGGTCGTTAGTCGGCGCAAAATGGTGGCTGGTTTCATTTGTCTTACGTTTTTTTTACTGTTTTTTTTTTTGTATTTGTTGCTGCTTTTGGTTATGTAAGTTTGATTGTAGGTAGTGTATGTAAAATGGTTGGTTTTTTACTGCCTTTTTTAGGTTCCGTTTAAAATATAAAATTATGTTTCCCCTGTAAAAATAATCTTAGGAGTAATTTATTTGTACTTACTTAGATGAAGGAAATGTAAGAAAACTATTTGGTCAATTAACGATTTATTATTATTATTATTTTATTACTATCATCATCATCTGCCTAACCTTTTCCCAATCTATGTTGGGGTCGGCTTCCAGTTTAACCGGCTGACCGGTATTTTACATGGAGTGACTGCCTATCTGACTTCCACAACCCAGTTACTGGGTAATACGATACCCCTTAGTAAGGCTAGTTGTCAGGCTGGTTGCATTTTATTCCTATCATTTATGTTCTAAGTTTTAAAGGTATTTACAAATATGAAAATATTCTAAAATGTCCAATTACCTCAAAGTTTACGGCCTAAATTAATTTCCGCTGCTTTTATGAATCTCAATCATTAAATCCGATGCAATCACTGCTTAGTTAATAACAAACCTGCATCATATAAGCAATTGAATACCCTGCATTGGTCACACGCACTATTTCCGGCCATACCAATTCTGCCAACCCTCACGCGCCATTCGTTTCCGGAAGACAATGGCCAGCCAACCCGTTCCGATCGCAGATTTCCCGTCACTTCCGTTCCATCGGGCTCGAAATTCGAATCTGAATTTCGAAAATATATTTTTGCATTCGAAATGTCCAGTCCATTTTTATACCCGCCATTCATTTTAGAGTTATTTATTCTGTGCCATCATGTGTCATCAAAGGACGTTAACTTTTGTGCAACGAAATGTTCAATTATAAATCCGTAGACCGATCCGATCCGATCCGATCCGTAATCCGTATCCGTATCCGTATCCGTTATCCGTAATCCGTATCCGTCCGTAAAGTTTCAGGCAAAAATAGCCAAAAAATCCTTCGCTGCCGTAATCATTTTAAAACCACGCCTAAACGCGCAGAACACTTATTCGAATGTTCGTTTAAAAAAATTCAAACTCAAGTTTGAACCGATAAAGTTTTTTTCATCGCGTCGCCGCAATCGGAACCGCTACGAAATGGAATTGCAGGAAATATTGACGATAGAATGACACTCGATGCACTCAAAGGTAAAGTTTCGACTGTAAAAAGCCATTTTCTTACTACTCGTGAAACGGTTTCGAAGTAAAATATTTTCGATATTTGAATGTGTAGGAGAGTGTATTTTTTACTTGTGGTAGTTTTGTTTGTTTTGTTAAACGCTTTTGCAGATATGTAAATAAGTTTTTGGCTTGACGTATTCGACGTAAAAGATATTTATTTATGTAAATTGATTGGAATAACATTTTTACACGTCACAAATTAATCATGTTTTAAAACTATAGGAGTTCGGTGTATCCTAACCGAGTACTCTGAAAAGAAAGACCGAAACAATCTCAGAGTTCACAGTCTCTTTTAAAGTCCAGACATAATCTTGGTCAGATCAATGAGAACGATACAGATAAGTGTCTGAGATTGTCTTTTGAGAAAAGAAGCACACAGATTTGAATGGACCTATCCAGTCTGTGTACGCAACTCAAAAATTAAAAAGCTCAACAACTTGATCGTAGAATGTTTCTATGGTTTGTAGCCAAAATCAGAATATTAATTTGACACTAATCTGCCAACAACCAAAACATAAAACTTAGCTGGTTCCTATTTCATTCGGTTGTCCAAATGTGCTTCAACAACCTTCCATCTTTATTTCGTAAAATACTCTCCTCGATTATTTTCCCGCCGACTGCTAAACTGGGTCACTGAATCGCTAAAACGTTAACAAAAAGATAAAAAAGAACACAACAGAAATCTGTAAAAGTTAAGGAAAAATAAACTGGAGTACTTCTCTTTCGGAATATTTACACTGTTTTCAATAAAACACGGGCACAGTTCACGAGTCCGCCATGAAACCTAATTTCAAAGAAATTATGTCATTGGTGCCCGACGAACTTTTAACATAACAATAAAAATGTCTGCGTTATCGTGCATAGTAGAGCTCAAGCCAAGTTCACTGTGAATTTTTAAACCTAGTTCGAAGTTTGGGAGCTTGTAACAATTAGCATTTTTTTACATTCTTTCGCTTTGGTATTTGGAAATGAGTTGCGAATATTGAGATAAAAATTTGTTCATCGTTCCGGAATTAGGTTGACATTTAATAGGTACTCTAAGGAAGAAATTTATCCTCAAAATAATCGTTGCTTTTGAAAATTGTAAAATGTTTTCTTCATATTTTTATTTATTACACTACTGTTTTTCTTTAGAGGTCGCAAGCGCGACTGCTGAGTATGACGTCCAGGGTTCAATTCCCAGGTCGGACCAAGCGTTTATTTATTTATTATTACATTTGGGAAAACAAACAGTAGTATATTAAGCATAAACAGTGTTGTCTTAAAATTAAACTTAACAACTATAGGTACTACCCACAACATTTTCCACAAATTACTATATTACTTATGCAACGTGTTTTTTTTTATATCCCATAACTCTAGGGCGTCGTTGTAGTCATCATTATGAACAACTTTTACTATGGGACCAAATCCGAAATAGCGAAAAAAAAATCTGGTGATCCCTACATTTTGACGAGTTAAAGGGACACACAAGGAACAGCTGCTTTTTCTTTTTTTTTTTTTACAGGTGTGATTTAATGGTTTTTTTTTACTTTTCTGTTAGATAACGAGGTGTTTACTAATTAGTTAGAACCTCGAAAGTCTGACAATCAGTCTTACCAAGGGTATAACATGTTACCCAGCAACTGTTGTGGAGGTCACACAATCGCTCCATGTAAATACTGATATTCAGCTGCATTCGGTTAGACTGTAAGCCGACCCTAACATAGTTGGGGAGAGGCTAGGCAAATGATGATGAACGAGTTGTTTTTCTAAAATCCTTTCTTTTAGCTAATCAAGCTACTACAAAATACTGTTACGTAACTTCCTGTTCGACTCCTGAAACCGAAAGAAAAGGACATACAACTTAATACAGCCTCCCTTTCCCTCCATTTCACTATCTCGGAACTTTGCCACGTCAATTTATGTGCATATCAAATCGCTATTAGAACTTGGCTGTGCGCCTGACTCGAAGAATCCAATTGATTTTTATCCATTCATGAATTTTTCAAATTCATTTGACTTTTCAGGGGAATATGAAATGTTAAAGTTAACCCAATTACGCGTTTGAGTGAGTAATTGCTTAGGCTAGTGAGTAATTAAATACCTATGGGATGTTACAATGTAGGGGCACGTGGCTAAAAAATAAGAGCCGCACGGGGTCAAGCTACGCATGCCGCGGTCAGTTCGTGGATGGGTGACCATTCATATCAAATCTATATCTCTCCGTGCCCCGGAAAGCAAGTGATGACGTTGGTACCAGCTGTCATTCGTAGATATTTGACAGTCGTTACGGGTAGTCAGAAGCTCAAAAGTCTGACAACCAGTCTTACCAAGGTGTATTGAGTTACCCAGTAACTGGGTCGTGGAGGTCAGCTAAGCAGTTGCTTCATGTGAAATACTGGTTTTTATTCAACTGCATCATAAATGCTAGGCAGATTGGTTTTGGGATGTTACAATTTCGTCGTAATAATATTTTTAGATCTTTTTTTTTCTCTATAATTTTTGGATACGCATAAAATATTTTTACCTAAGTAAAGCGTAGTATGTATTGCTTTGCAAGGCTCCAAAAGAAAATACTTTTAAGCCTCCTTTTCTTTAGCTTGAGTTCTGTTTGTAAGTTTCAACGGAACAAGAAAGAAAAAAATGTTCTAGAACTATTGTTCAGTTCTCCAGATTCTTTCGTATCCTAACTTTTTAATACTTAAATACTTTTATAGTTTTCCACCAGATCATTTTTGTATAATTGTTGTGTTTTCCACCAGATCATTTATGTATCTTTTGCCAGACTTGTTAACCTCATAACAATTACTTTTTTTTTTAATATTCGATGTTCAGTTTCGACTTCGTTACTGTTTTATTATAAGTAGATATAAAAGATTTTGTAAATTCTTGCTAAAAAACAATAAAACGATACAAACTTTTTAAAACACGTTAAAACGAGACAAACCCTAATAGAGACGAAACTATCGCCAGACAAACTGCAAACATTTGCCATTGAGACCCGAGACCCGGCAGCCGAGAGCCGAGAGCCGAAAGACGAGAGCCAGCTTAAATGCTTCGACACAAAACTGTGGAAACTGAACTTATTTTCAGTAGGTATCGCATGCCGGTGATGCCGCCCGATGGCCTCCGGGTTTTGTAGGGTGACCATGTGGATGGACAATACTGGAAACCAAAGGATAAGCGCAGTAATTAACCGTTAGCTGCGTAAAAGTTGAAAAATAAAGCATTTCAAAATAATGCAATTCAAAAATCTGCTTATTTCTAGCAAATTTTGAATAATAATGAATATTTAATAATTTATAAATAATATGTTTTATGATTTTAACTAATTGCGACTAATGAGATAAGTCAACGTCAAAGCATTTATTTCAAATAGGCACATATGAAGCACTTTTGAACGTCACAATTTACAATAAAATAGAATTCATTCTAGTCGCCCCTTCCAAAAGGTAGTGTTTTATGAAGACGAATGGGAAAGAAACTCCGTGATAGATGAAAGAACACAACATAACGGGGTGTTAAAACGAAAATGTTACAAAAGAGGGCTCTCTCCACTCACTCTCTCTACTCTCTCTCTCCACTCACTCTCTCCACTCATTTCATCATCATACACCACCCGATTGCATCCACTGCTGGGCATAGGCATCTTTTCTCACGGTGGCAACAATATCGTCCACACATTTAGCTGGTCGAAAATCTAAATCATATAGGTAATAATATAACCTATATGATTTAGATCAAAAAACCGGTCAAGCGCGAGTCGGACTCGCGCACCGAGGGTTCCGTACAATTTAAAATTATTAAAAATATTTCTATTATAAATGATGTAACTAAAATTTTACGGTTTTCGCAATTTTTTCTTTATCTTTGCTATAAGACGTTGCTTCGTACCAAATTTCAAGATTCTGAGTTCGGGTTCCCTGTAGGCTTTGATTCCCTTACAAGTGTCGAAAGTTTGCGGCTGTATCTTTTGATTGCGTTGGTTTAGAAGTTTGGTTTTTTCACAGCTCCAAGGGTCAGGAGACTTGAGCATTTGATATAAATTCCAGCAAAGGGTCTTGACAGACAGACGGACGGACGGATAACAAAGTGATCCTATAAGGGTTCCGTTTTTTCCTTTCGAGGTACGGAACCCCAAAAATCAACTCTAGTCCTGAAAAGACAGTCCCAGCTCCGCCACACTGCATGGTATCCCCTTCAGAGGCAGATTCCCTACATTACTGCGGACTAAGATCTCGGATTGCGCAACAATTTAAGTTGGATTCCGCCCCCGCTGCCGAAGGCCCGGCCTCCATGGCTCAGGGAACATTCACTACTTAGATAAGACATACATTGATAAAACTACCTCTTTCCGTCCTTCCACGCTAGTATTAAGTTTAAAGGACATGTCGACTTGGTTAGTACTTGTCAAAAATGTTAGCAATGCTTGATATATGTAGGTTCAAGTAATAGTTCTATACACGCGCATACATAAGACAATAATGACGATAAATGTACAGAAATAGTTGTTACATGAAAGCTCCCAACGGTTAAAAAAAGTCCCTAATTCATCTCATTTGTGTAATTTTTTTTTTTTTTTGTAAAATCGTTGCCCCACACTAGGAATTTCTCCTGTGTCGTGGGTGCGTATACAGACATATATATAAACTCACATACACAAACAGCCAGACCCCGAACAAATAATTGTAGGTCATACAAATATTTGTTCCGTGCGGGAATCGAACCCGCGACACGTAGCGCAGCAGTCAATCGCTTAACCACTACGCCAACCGTGCCGTCAAATTGAAAATGATGGAAGAATTTTACATTCCTCCTGATGTCCTTTGACGCCTCTTTTGACACACAAGTAATTGGTATTTTTGCCTAGTTTTAGTAAAAGTAGGCTTCAAAGTAAGTATTTTCAAATTTGTGTTATTACTGGTTACTGTTAACCTGCACCATCCCACTGCTGGGCAAAGGCCTCTCCCCATGACTTCCAGGTGTTTCGATCCAGGGCTAAAGTAGACCACTGGTCGTTTGTTTTGTCCAGCTCGTCCCGCCATTTTCTACGGGGTCTGCGGCGACACCTTCTAGCTGTGTCAGGGCTCCACGAGGTGGTTATTTTGGCCCACAGCTTATTGGGCATACGGCAGACGTGGCCAGTCCCACTTCAGCTTAGCGGCTTTTTGAGCAACATCTTACGTTAGTAATCTGTGTTTTGGAGCGCAGTGTGGTGTTGCGAATATGATCTGTCAATTTGACGCCTAGAATACTCCGCTCCATTGCACGTTGGCAAACTTTGAGTTTGCCTTGACTTGTGTTATTATTACGGTAAAAAGCCTAAAATGACACGCATCCACATTGAACGACAGTCTTGTATCGAAGTTCCCCCGTATCACTAAAGGCAACACGACTAAGACTTACGTCGACTAAACGGAACAAGTGAACGACTCGCTACTTATTAGTTTGTTACTAACTCGGATTCTAGTCGCTGCGATTTGTAGTATAAGCTTAGTTTGTAGGTATTCGATTTGTTTGTAGTTTGAACCAATACTGAAAGAACAATTTGATTGTTTTTATTTTTGATGCTGTAGGTATGTTAGTAACACATACTGGCGTCATTTCTGACTTCAATGTTCAGCTCATGTCATAAAATAATCGCATTACCTTTAATAAAAATAAAATACTAAGAACTTTACCGTTCAAGAGAGCATTACGAATTCAAATTACGAATAGGTAGGAATGAATAGGTTGTATCATTTGTAGATAACCTTAATGGATTAGTAGTCAGTAATTAGGAAAAGAGAAACCTTAACTTTAGACTCGGGCTAATATTGTTCTAGCTAAAACTAACTTTTCAAAGTAAATAAAACTCGGACCAAAACAGCTAATTTCCAACAATCCAACTTTTCCTTTCTAATTTAATCAGCAAATAGATCTGTCGCCAATAAATCTTGAAATCCTTTGTAACACAAACTAGGAGACATAACTCATTTGGGCTGAAAAACATCCTGAAACTGGGTGCTGACCTAGAAAGACGACACGATGTATAGGGGTGGTCGTGGTGTGTTTTGTGACTTTTACTGCATTGGATTGGGCCATTCTTGACAGTGGACGTTTATAGCCCAATGAGAAAGAGGGATGATTACACTATGACAGGGAATTAAGTAGAAAAAATACAAACATTGATTTATTTCCTTCCGATCTACGAAAAAAAACGTAACCATTACTATTTTTGTACAGTTGTCGCCATTAAAAAGGAATTCTCGTCATAGCGTGCTCCTGAAATAACAAAAGAATTACCTATTTGATAGAACAAAAATATAGGAAATGATTTTTTTCTGTTTTGTGAGAAATAAGTGAGGCTTCATTTTTCTTTTAATTATGTATCCAAACAGGAGCGAATAGGAAGCTTTATTTATTATTGATTTTGGAATAGTTGGAGAAAAAAAAAAACAAAAAACTAGTTGTTTTTTTTGGCAGGACAAGATGGTTGTATTTTTTATACTTCACTGTTCGATATTTTAAAACTACCTTACCCGGCGAACCTTGTACCGCCTCATAATCAATACGAACGCATGTATGAGAAAATTCATTATCTTAATTTTTTTCGTGAATATTTCCCATGTTTCGATAGTTATTGCGTTATTCGGGGGCGGAGACATATCCAACAAATCAAACATCATAAAAATCGGTCCAGCTGTTCTTGACTTTGTTTTGTTTAAGTATATAGATTAGCTTTATTAAGGGCGGATTTTTTCAACGCCTGATAACTTTATTCGAGGAATAATTTTGAAATTTTGACAGATATTTCATATAAAACTGTCAAACGTCAATTTTATTCCTCGAATAAAATTTATCTGGCGATGGAAACATTAGCTCTTAGTCGAATGCTGAATTTTATTCGCTCTACCACTTCCACATAAATGTCCTATTTAATAAACAAACATGCCAACAATTAGCCGAATCATTTATTAATTTATACAAATTCCTCCCTGCTGATTAATATATTTTATTTAAGTGTCCCCCTGAACTAGTTATTCACTTGTTTTTATTTCACAAAATGGCGCCTGTCGTGATGTTTGTTTTCCAGATAGGCCAGTAATGTAAATTACTGTGACGGGATTATACTTCTTTGACACGAAAGTCCCGAAGGATATGTCACCATTTTGGATAGTAACACTTTTAATATGAATATGATTTTAATTGAGGTCATCACTGAACTGTTTGTTTCGCATGTATATATTATTTTGGTGTAAAACAGCTGATTAGGTTGAGTAAGTAATGCTAGTTAAGAAAACTATCGTGAGTAAACTGACATGTCCTAGAACCAAAAAATTCGACGACATGTGACTTCTAGCAACCCCCACTGCCCGCGTGGTGGATTTTGGCCCACTCCCTCTTACCGAGAGGAGGCCTGTGTCCCAGGACTGGGAACATTATAAGCTGATTATGCAGAAAACCGTAACGTAAAATCTTAATAATTATTTCTAAATCTGTGGTTATAAGTTTACCTGTCGGAGTCTGCCATCTGTACGACCACATCAATAAAAGAAGTATCTTCAGTAAACACATCTTAAATATTCTCTCTCCGTTAACTATTTATCTATTCACAAATAAACCTAAAAATCAGCCAGCCCTTACTATCTGACCTACTTAGGGCAAGGCGCAATGACCTTTCACTCCCGAATTTTCAAGCAAGCATTACTTTAAGGCCCAGCCCGAATTCCCACGTCCCCAACACGCAACATTACGTCATAACAACATAAAAATAAAGTCCAAAATAAATTGCGTGTCCAGAAAATTTAATTTACGAATTTATCTAACGGAATCATACAAGTATAAAGTTCATAGAGTTGCCAAGTAAATTAGTTTTTGACGTACACGTGTCGTTTAGATATATTTTATGGCAACATTATCGTAAACCGTTGATGAACTAATCGCATTGTTTGTTTTGACGTTTCTTTTTTTTTAATTATGTATATGTTGCCATTAATTAGGTCAATGCATGTAGTATTTTATGACAGTCATTTAGTTAATTATATACAGATTTTATTTTCTTTCCTTGTCTTGGCGAACTTTCTTTGTGTTGTCGAACGGAATGGGAGGAAAGGAAAAGTCGTGTAAGTGTTAATTGCTCTTCCCTTTTCTTGTACCCAATCGGCGTAAATTTGTCTTTATATGAAAGGGCCATTAGTATTTCTTGGAAAAACAAAAGCTTTGCGGAAAATAATTTGACAAAAAGTTTTTTTGTCACAGCTTTCCCGAATTATCGTAAATATAACAGAAAATAGGTCTGACCTACCAAGTAAATATTCAATCCTGGCTTTAATCATCAGAATCGCCACTCTAACGGATAGGTCGGGTTGGTGATTAAATCTTGATTATAATATTAGGGTTGATTTCTGAATCGTCAGTTATCTAATGGTTATTTTTTTAACTAAATAAAAATTGATCAAAAAACACATTTTGCAAAAATTTAACCATTATTTACTATTTTTAACAATTGGCTGAGTTTAAATCATACAGGTTTGATTGATTTTAAAAAACTAGTCAGAATTATTCAAATACATGGATAATCCAAACACTATCTTTACGCAAACATTTAAATCTATTTCATGCAAACGACCAATAAAAACTTACGGTCCGACAAAAAAATCGTCCTAAGTGAAATAGTTCCGCGTTTAGTCGCATCTAATGAGATCGAGTAGAATTAGACGTCGTCAGCGCGTCACATAAATTGTCGCCATTGCGACTGCTATCCCGAAGTGGGGTGGCCAGGGCTGCTCGAAATATGGATATAGGAAATAGAATTTGAAAGATTTTAGTTTTGTTTGTGAAGGAGTTTTTCCACTTTTTCATTTATTTTATGTCAAATATGATTTGATTCGATCTGATTTAATCAAATCATAAACCATTTTTCCAAATTAGTTCAATGTTTTTTTAACATTTTCTTAAGTAGACAATATAAAGACTGCCAATACCTCTTCAGTTTCCTCATTCTTCAAATCTGATAGTTTCTATCTAATCAAGAAATAATAACTTAACAAACATACTGAACTTGAAAGACTGCATATAGACTTTTTTAGTACCTAAAGTATCATGCCTCAAAGATGTTAATGATATATAGCATATAGTTTAGACACCTTTTAACTGGGTTGTGGAGGTCAGATAGGCAGTAGCTCCATGTAAAATACTGGTATTCAGCTGCATCCGGTTAGACTGGAAGCTGACCCCAACATAGGAAAAGGCTACGCAGATTATATGATGATTTTAGACACATTTAAGACATACACATAATTCATACATAATCAGCATATAATGTTCCCACTGCTGGGACACAGGCCTCCTCTCATCGAGAGGGAGTGGAACTTTAACACATCGTACTACTTAAAAACAAACTTAAAAAAAAACCGTCTTGCCAAAATCTTCATCGAATGAATGAAGTAATTGCACCGATCCCAGCGTGGTTTGACCAGACTCGATTAATCGAATGAACCCGAAGATTCGCCCTAGTGTAGCCTCATGTTCATGGTGCTACAGCGACCATTGCCGTCTTGCCAAAATCTTGATCATTAAAAAACTTCTAAAAGAATAATCCCCCGATCCGGCACAGCCCTACAAAGGGACAAAGACAAAGGGTCCAGGAAAAAGTCGTTTGGGAAGTCGCAACGAGCTATAAGGGACTTTCGATGCTCTAGCCGACTTTTTTTGATTGCGAGCGTCTCAACTTCTGAAGGAAAATCGCTTTCCATTCGTAGATATACAGTTAGCTGTGTATTTATACACAGATAAATGTAAGTATAGGATATTGTTACGGCGAAGGAAAACGTTGTGAGGAAACTGGCATGTCCTAGAACCAAAAATTCGAAGACATGTGACATCTACTAAGCCGCACTGGGCCCGCGTGGTGATTACGTCCCACTCCCAGAGAGGACGCCTGTGTCCCAGCAGTGGGAACATTATAGGCTGATTATGATTATGCTAGGTTATTGTAAGGTCTTGATTTGTGTAGAAATAACCATTTTGAAGGAAAAATCTAAGGTGTAAGGAGAGAAGTAGGAAAGAATATGCGGGATGATTTGGTCATGTAGAGACGATGAATGAAGCGCGACTAACAAAAAGTATCAAGGCAGATATGAGTGGCAACCTGGACAATTCCCGGCGTTTACAAACAGAGTGGCAGGAACATTGACGAGCAACCTGTTACCATTGATTCAGTATATAATTCCGAACCTCCACGCGCTGAAATTTTTCGCGGGTTGTTATAAAAAAATTTGCTGTTCCATACATTTTGATCGCGTAATTGCACTTTTCTTGAAACGGCTGTTTTATTTTTTATAATCCACGAACAATTTCTACTCTACCGTCTAGAATCATGTGCTGAATTCATTCATAATGGTTTTAGATTTTATATAATTATATAGTACATATAATTATATAAAATCTAAAACCATAGCAAAACCAGTAGTAGCTCTGTTGATACTTATTTCTGCATTGTGTTCATTTTGAATTAAAATATATTTACTCTGATAACCTAATGAATCAACGAAATCTATAGCAAACGAAAGCGAAATCCTGAACAGCCATTCAAAAACATTTCAGACCGCAAAATCTCCCCTAAAAGCAGCAATTCACACCGCACCACAAACCTACATTTATCCGAAACTCTAGAACAATACGAGAAAACAAAGATGTTTGTAAACAATACAGAAAATTGGGCTTCCATTAACATTCCAAGCCAGTCAGGTACAGATTGAAACAAAAAACATTTCTGCAGATGAATATTCAGAGGAATGGAAATGATTTATCATGTTAAACAAACCATTGCTTTTGTGTTCCTTCGTTTTGTGGTGCTTGTGATGTATTTCAATAAATTACGTCTGTGTTATTAACAATTTGGATGGAGTCCGGTGATTGGAAATGAAATATAAACGATGAACATGAACGATGTAATAATGCAATAAAGAGTTTGAGTTTAATTTTGCAGTGTTTTCGTTATTGTTAACTCATCATCATCATCTGCCTAGCCGTTCCCCAACTATGTTGGGGACGGCTTCCAGTCTAACCGGATGCAGCTGAGTACCAGTATTTTACATGGAGTGACTGCCTATCTGACCTCCACAGCCCAGTTACTAGGTAATACGAAACCCCTTGGTAAAACTGGTTGTCAAACTTTCAGGCTTCTGATGACCCGTAAAGACTGTGGAATATCCACGCATGACAGCCGGGACCATCTATTGGTATGTAAAGATATCCCATCTAAGGACCAACCGTACCAAAGCGTAGCTTAACCTGACCGATCGACCGTCTGTTATTACTTAGCCACAAGCCTCTGGTTAATATTAATCGTAAAGTTGATAAAACCAAAAACATGAAGTGATTCGAGTCAATAATATTCAAATACCTACACTGCACACACTGCTACAGCGTGTTTTTTTTTACATTTTTATAGTCACAAGTAAATTATACAAGCATTTTAGTTATGAGCACTTACGTAATTGTCTTTAGTTGCTGTTTATTACCGCTAAATAACAAATACTGAATATAGCCATCTCACCTCTACTATAACTCAATACGAGTAAATAGAACAGGGACAACCCTTGTCTGTCCTTGTCTTTCTCTGTAACTTGTCCAAACAAAACTCCGTGAAAGCTCCCACAGCATACAAATACACTAGAAATGCAGTACACTAGATCCAGTAGCTCATAAAGCGAATGATACATCCCCTCATCCTGGGTTATATTTAAATCAGTCGTCAGTAAGCCGCGTCCAAATCCTGGCGCGACCTATATCTGGAGCCGCCTAATACCGCCCTGGAAACTTCCGTGAGCGAGGCCATACTGATAGCGGGGGAGAATTGGTATATGGCTATGTTACACTGACATTGCATGACCAGTATTTGCTGCAAAAAGATTATATAGTGCGATTGCAGATGTGAGCGAAAACGCCAGGAAGAGACGCCCTAGAAAAACATACATATAGTGACCTTATTGGTGACGTTCTTTAGAAAAGATCAGGTGTGTAGTAGTCGCAACCGGCGTGCGTGTATGACCAGAAGGCTAATTCTCGTAATTTAAAACGTTCAAAATCTAGTCGCAGTCTCATCTCAGCGACAAACAAATGTGAAAAACTTGTCAATACGTAGGAAATTAGAGGTGTTTTTTGACAGATTGAGACTGAGATCAGACTGTGAACGTTCTTAAAATTACGAGAATTGCCCTTCTGATGTATGAACGTAAACGAGGCAAAAGGAGTATCGTAGCAGATGGTGAATGGCCCCATGGAAAGAAGCCGTGAGTTTTTATATGTATGTATGTAAGGTTAGTACGTTAGTTGTTGTTAGAATGCAGATTTTAATGGTTGAGAGGTAGTGTCGTTGAAATATTTTAGCTACACGTAGCTTCAATAAACCAACCAACTCATTCCATAGCAGTCCACGGACATGGCGTCTCCCAAGTTGCGCCACAACGCACATCCAGTCTATCGTAGCTACCTTTTAAAAGTCGACGGTACAACTCTGGAAGACGTCTCAAGTATCCCGGTAAAAGCTAGACTATCTGAAAGTTTTATTGTTACAGCATCCCTCTCTTAATTGACCAAGTATTCAATCTACGTGCGTAGATCATCTTAGACAGGTATTTTCTTGTTTGTATCTGGATCGTCTGGCTTAAAAATAATCATTCTTCTGTTAAGCGAATGATCCCTTATCCCATCAAAGATGGTACAAATTACCTAGTGGTCTATCACTAATTAAGACGCAATCCGCCACTCGCTATCAGTAGCACCTCAAAACCCAGCATCAGTTACGTAATACTCTACGCGACTGTAAAAAAAAATAATAACACTTTGCATAAGCATTTTTTCGTCGCTCTGCTTGAAATGGAGCCGTTTTACATTCAAATGTACTAAAGTAGACCAACAATTGTGCGAGAAATAGGTTAAGTGGGTACATGCATTGTGTGGGAATCTTTTCACTGCATTGCGAAGTTATTTTCGCAGTGTGTGTATGGGGTATAATCATTTTTAGCTTGCTTTAAGCACGTGGGAAAAAAGGTGTGGGGAATTCAAATGTTATACTTAGTAGTGTTTTATGAGGATGCTCTGCTTGAAGGTTTCCAAACTGTGGTTTTTAGTCAGGTAATTTGAAATTACGTGCAGTGGTCGCTCATAGGCATAGCTGGAATCTTACGTGGCGAAACTTCAACTAACAAAAACATCTTCTCTACTTTAAAATCCTCTCTGACAGACAACGCACTTAAACTGCTTTTGCCGATGGGACCACATCATTAAAATAGTATTTTATTGTATGTATAGATAACTATACCCTGTCCACTAGGTTAACTATTTTTTGACAGCTGTCTTGGTACATAATCCAGATTATGTAAAAGTTAACTTTAAAATGCGTAATAAAATAAATATATAAACTGCCTTATCTTATTGAATTATCTTATTTATGGCTTCTTACATACACTATAATACCGTACGTGTATCAATCAATATATTGTGTGTTGCTTTAATCACTAGTTCCATCTGTCAAAAAACGGTTTACCTAATAGACAGGGTATAACTATTTACACTAGATACTAAATTAAATGAGTAACTAACTTACTATGCAAATAAATACAAAATAGTTGATGAATGCTGGATAATGTCAGCACTAAGTACAATAGACTGAAATATACATGACTGTACACAATTTTTGATAAAACAAGTTGTTAAAACCTTTCACAGTAAAAAAATTATCTAGGGGCATGATAGTGCCCCCGCCAAGACGAGCCAAAACATGATTTCTTTATAAGTGTACTAGATTATTTCAATTACGTTAATTTAATTTTCCAACCGCCTAAAATTCACCAGTATCTCGAATACAAATCCCCGTACGAACACAGAGGAACATGGCGCATATAAACAAAGATTCACTTTCACTAGATGAGCAATATCATGAATAAACATAGCAAGCGATGGCGGAAGGTCGCTGGCGCCGCGCTCTGATTTACTGCTGCGTTCCGTTGGCTTTTAGAGCTTAGGGCTGAAGGGACAAGCGACAGCGGGAGCAGGAACCGAGTTAGGTGTTGCATAATTTTGTGTGGATTTCGTAAAATAAAAGATATATTTTTGCACGATTTTTGAGTCGATATCCGAAAACAAATGACTATGTTATATGTAGCCCCAGCTAGATGGAGACTGGACGTGGGAGGCGGAGGACAGGGTGTAGTGGCGCAGCCTGTGAGGAACCTACGTCCAGCAGTGGACTGCGATAGGCTAGTTTGAATGATTGATGTTATATGTATGTGTGAAAAGTTGTGTAAGTACTTGTATTTGTGCTTAACTTTGGAACCTACTGCGCTTTGGAATGGGCAACTACAGTCCAGCCGTCGGAGAAGGCGTTCCTGACACCTGTCAGTTTCATACAAACGAATAATAACGAATTGGTGTAATTGCAGTACGGCGTTCCAGTGTAAGGATAAATAAATACGTGCCTCGTGAATTTGATCTTTATTAACTACTAGAATTGTCGCACTGACAGGTGTCGGGGTCGCTTTGTCTCGTCGGCCGGACTTCTGGCTGCCCGACCCCTTGACAATTCAAAAGTGCTTGTAAATAGTTTAAGAAACTGAAATAAATGCTTTGAGTTTGAGTTTGAATAACAGGCTCTTCCCTGATTTTAAAAATCCACTCAAGAATAAAAACAAACAAGAAATGAGTAATTCCTTACTTGTATTGTATGCCTCTCCTTTCGTCGCTTCATCTTACAACTTACCCATCGTAAATCTCTGTACATAAAACTGAGCTGCTATGAGTAGACACAATTCGTTCTGTACTCATTGTACAAACGGCGCTGTTAGGAGGCTCACACACGACAACCTCTACTATGCACTTGTACGTATGTTGGACGCTACGTACATCCGTACTTGTGTCGACTTCCTTATTGCTGGGCGAACTTGAATACATTTGTTTTATTTCGCAATTTATGTACGGAATATAAAGCATTGTTTGTAAGTTGGTTTTTGTTTGATTCTAGAGTTTCTTAGATTAAAGTGGAGCTGCGCACTTTCATCACATTTGAAATTGTGTTCTTGTATCTGACAACGTTGACATCTGAAAAAAATATAAGATCATAATATATGTCACAATTAGCTATGGCAGGGTTTTTATACATAAAACAACATTTCGTTTAGGTCATTGGAAGACAACAACGACAATGACCGGTGATGATCAATCACAAAGAATAAACTAAAACACGTAGTCACCAATAGTTTGGTACCTAGAATAAACCATACACATAAACATAACATAATATTACACAGTACATAGTACACCTAAATTTCTCCAGTTAAGTTTAAGTCCCCTGTAACCGTATTGCCCGACAACCGGGCACCAAGCCTTTTTTTTAGGTGGGAAATCATCAAATGACCTCTCCCGCTCTGGGCTGAGCGGAAGGGCGTGTCAGACTGTTACTGACTAAAACCCACCCGTGTTCCTTCAGTTGCCTGTGCCAAGGGCCACGGTATAAGCATTTCAAAATGTAGAACCAATACAAATTAATATCCAACAAGGTTGCATTCTAATATTTCTAACTACCCGGCTACCCGCATGCTAGCCCATTCCCATCGACTGGCTCCGAGCTGCTACTGCTACCGAATTCCTGATGGCAAAAACTCGATAACCCAGGACATCGGACCCAAGACCTCATGCTCAGCAATAGCGTTTGCGATCACTAGACCAAAGAGGCAGTATAAACTAGTATCATCTCAAAACACCAAAACCGCTGACAAAATTATACTTCCAATAAAAGAAAATAAAATTATAATTCTTTCAACCTCCACCGCCCACAAAATTCATTAAAAAATAAAAATAAAACTCAAAACTTTAACTTATCTACATTATTCAGTAACTCTCGTTGCTGTCTGCGCATTCGAACCGCCGTCTAATTGAATCACACCGTCTTATAAAATATTCATGCGATATGATAATCCGTCTAGCCTAGCCCCTGCCATAGAATAACAAAACTGTGTAGCAGCGAGACTTGCTTTCTTTATGCGTGCACCGATGCCGCCGAAATGATGACCCGCCCCTCTTTACTAAAATCTACTACGGCATTCTTACGAGTGTGCTACGACCCTTTAACTTTTCTGCTAGCACTACTACCGGCTACAACTTTGCTATGACCAGGCTACGACCTTAAAACTATCCAGGGCCTTCATTCACTATGACCACCTAACGATTACTTACTTCGAAACCACGAATCACGCCAATCTCGCGTTCATTTTGCGCGGTTTTGTCCATTGTGTAATAGAGAACACGGCCCGTGTTTGGGGGCAATGCTACGTTCTTGTTCTGAACCTGCTACGGACGCCCATGCTACGAATCTACTACGACCAGTGATAGGACTTCGCTACGACCCAGCTAAGGCCTACGACCATGCTACAACTATCAAATGACCTTGCTATGAACTACGCTCGCCAAGCATAAGCCTGAAAACGTCGATATATCTGACGTATACAACCTGCCCTGTTAAACCGGTTCCAAGCCCCAAAACTGTAGGCAGTGAATTTCGCATCTACAAATTCCTATTCTATGCCCCTGCCCACCAGATTATGGTTGACGGATTCATAGTTTAGGCAAATGGTGAAGTTTAGTGTATATGAGCAATAAATACATGCGGAAGGGTGAGGGATGAATGCTTTGCATATTGGGGAAAGCAATTGATTTGAATTTAGGTACTGATAATTTGATTTGGGAGTTGAAGTTGAGGCGCTGACTGATTAGTTTATTGAGGAAGGAGACGTTTTGATAGATTGGTATTTGTTATAAAATTTAAAAATACTGATATATATTTTAAAACTAATTTGTTTTTCTTCTTTTTTAATTTAATCTATAATGCTACTTACAGAGTTACAGGTAGTTTATATAACACCTGCCAAACTGCAAAGTAATTTATCGGCAGAAGTTTCTTGTATTTCCACGAATCTTTGCTTAACTCAACATAATTAAATTTTAAAACTAAGATTACGGCTCAATAGGCCACTCCTTAAATGGACACAGAGTAGTTACCCACACAACCATGAACAAAGACATTTTCTAAAGGTATTCAGTAAAAAGTACATGTAAATAGTTTTGTGACGTAAACTTTTTGTAGCTATCAGTACCGGACAATTTAAATCGTATACTTGAAATATTTTCTGCCATCCTCTTTTGAGGATGTTATACATCAAACAATATAGCATATCATACAAAGGAACATCAAAAACAATTCCACTTTCAAATATTTCTTCTCCCGCTTTTTTACAATAGACAAATATGAGCCTAAGTAGCTTACCCTCTTAAGAAGTTAAAAAGAGAACGCAAGTCAAAGACAATAAACATTCAGCCTATAGAAAAAAAATACGTAACACCGCACTGGCGCTTCCAAATTCGTTATCCTTCAATTCCTCGCTCATAAAACGTAATCTTGTTAAAAAAAACTTATTTCATAAAGTCAGAGGGAAACTGGGGTAGAAATTAAAAGAAAAGGAGCTGAAATTTCAGTGAAGGGAGAACAAAAAATATATTTAATGTTCTTTGTAGTAATGGAGAACACGATTGTAACTGCTTTGTAGGTTTAACAATTATTTAGCGCAGCTCAGATGGGAAGTTTCCGGTTTCATCGTTAAAAAAACTTTTTTTTTATTTCCCTCCTGTGTTTGCGAAATTTTTCTTTGTGTAAACTTATAAGTTTTATGTGAGGAATACTTGATATTCTTCCGTTTATCGTTTTGATTTGTCCTTAGCTCCTTTATTTAAATACAAACAATAAACCTTAATTACAATATACAAGCTAACACTAAAATATATATGTATATTATGTACCTACAAGTAGATATGTAATAAAAAATAAAATAAAAAGGGCATCAAAAAATTTGTCCGCATCGCAGTCAAACTTAAAGCAACACTTTGAGTTTGAGTTTGACTGCGATGCGGACGATTTTTTGGCATAAGAAGATCATTGGGTTCGGTGCCCAAAAGGCTGGCATCATTATCACGTTGGATGGCAATGCCGATTCTTTAGGCTAAAAATAGGACCTCTGGTCACGTGAAGAGTCATGTGCTAAGTTGATTTTTTCGTGACAATTTCAAGTAGTTTATTTTCGTTATCAAAATTGGGTCAACTCAAACAGTGTTATCGTGGCCAAATATGTTGAATATTTACTCGACAAACAAGGTTTGTTTACTGAATTATATTTTACCTGGAAATTGGTGTTTTTATTGAAATTGTTCAGTGAAACATAAATTGTTAGCTAGTAAACCTAATTGAAATATAGTTAACAAATAATGAGCGTATGTAATACAGTGTGGCGATTAGTTTATCACATTAATTGAAACCACGTATTCTACGTTACGTATTTTAAATGTACACATTTAAAAGAATTAATAACAATTAAAATTCTAGCCGTGAAACCTTTTCTTTCGTTTTTAGTACTAAAAAGTATTAAACTTAATTTGTGATTATTTGGAGACAATAGTATAAAGTTGGTGTTGAATTGTTGATACCATCGCCCCGCGCGTGTCTAGTGCCTTATTACCAACAGTGGTTTGTCATGCCAATTTTTACGCTATCTATTTTATTTGAAAATTTCAGTTTTCTATGTTATTATTATTTTTTTTAATTATTATTTTAACAGATTGATAACAACGGCTGATTTTACCAGTCAATTGACGACTGACAGTTCTAGTATGGAAAACTGTCAAAAATTCAAAATTTATTTTCATTATAAGACGTATTGTATGTCTAACAGTTTGGTGGAATGCACCTTTAAAGTGATAACCTAATCGCTACTCTGTATAATCTGTATAATGTAGCAGCTCGTAACTTCTACGATAAATATACGGATATTTACCTAAATATATGTACAAGAACATTTTCAGAATGCATTCGCCAACCGTAAAGCCGAGATTAAACGTCAAAATCACTTCCCACTTACCTCCATACATTTAAGTACACACAAAGTATCGAAACGCCATCACGTCATAAACAAATAAGTACAGTACTCCCCCATAGCGAAACAAAATTTAATAACATGGAGACGCAACAAAATAATCGAATTTCAAGATCTTGTTTGAGAAAATTAAAAAAAATATCGCTCCCGACTCCGCCCGATTCCGCCCGACGAAGGCCGAACGTCAACTCAATTTTTATCTTAATCTGTATTAAGAAGAAAGTGAGTGTGCTAGGTTTAATAAAATTTTCGCCGACCATATAAAGGAGACGCGAAATTACTTCGAGCCGTATCTACTTGAAGGATGGGGAAGTTTTTGGGAGAGTTTTTAAATTTTCATTTTGTGTTTGCTTTTTGATGTTTGGCTGCGCGTTATTAAATTAAAATACTCGCAGTATTTTAGAATTTTATTGTTATGGTATAATTAATTTGGAAATCGTAATTTGATGGAATGCTTTCTCTTAAGGTACTTTACACTTTTTATTTGATTTTTATTTTTTTTATTTACAGTATAATTCTGTTGTGTGCCTTTTATTCTGTGCTAAATATTTTTTTTTTTCTTGTCAATAACATTATCAAATTGAGTTCTATTGCGTTCATTTTCACACTATTTTTCTGTTAAACAGTAATCCTTTTCCATTTCATTTGCGCCTTTTTAAAAGTATCAAATCCCCTCTTAAATCGTATCCCAGTAATAACATCACCCAAATCAAATAAAAATAAGATCCACTTACGGAGGCAGGATTAAACTGCATCCAAGAGGACGGTAAGCAAATATAAATTAAAACGATTTCAATAATTAATTGGTCCTAAGCAAACGTTGCTTCAAACGTTTCCAAAGGGTTACATTTGCACTTAAACTTGGATGTCGGACTGTTGGTGGAGTCGCGGTGATGACAGAATGTTGGATACCAAATGTTCGGTCTTCATAGGTACCTTATAGCTTAGTGCAGCGGTCGGCAACACGCGGACGTCTTACTTGCAGCCCGTGAATGTTTTGTAAATTAGTTATAAATAACTATATACTTTGTAGTTTTCATTTCTGAATGATTTACGGTGGTTATTTTTCTAGGTATAAAGCTCAAACGTATAAACATAATGTTAATATTACGTGTACGAATTAACTTCCGTATGCTTTAACAATTTTGAATAGCATTTTTATTTTTTCGAAAAAAAATTATACGTGAGTATATTGGGCTTCTAGGGTTAATATCACAAGTGCGGCCCGCCTTGGCCCGGCCCTTGCCTGCCAAAAGGTTGCCGACCGCTGGCTTAGTGAGTTCGGTTATTCCGGCTACGGGCAAAATACAACAGCTCTGTAGTTTTAAATACAAGAGTCAAAATGATAAAAAGGTCTTTTTATAAGCTTCCGACAGGTTTCATTTGGAAAGGTCCACGATAGATTCAACAATCCGTACGGTGTATCTACCGCACCTTTGCCAATAAAGTAATTAATTTCAGTGTTGCATTTTGACGCAACTGTACATTTTAAATTACGAGAATTGGCCATCTGATGAAGATGGCCAATTCTCGTAATTTAAAATGTTCAAAACTCTAGTCGCAGTCTCATCTCAGCGACAAACAACAACAGCGACAAAAAAATCTCAAATTTCCCTACTTTTTGACATTTGTCAAAAAGTTGTCAAAATGTAGGGAAATTTGAGATTTTTTTAACAGATTGAGACTGAGATCAGACTGTGAACGTTCTTAAAATTACGAGAATTGCCACTCTGAATACCATAAACAACGTTTGCGAGGCGGTTCAAAATCGCTTGACACTTTACTTGACACCTAACTGTTAACTAATGTTAGTCTACTATAAGAGTGCATAATAAGCGCCCTCAAACCACAATGCTACTCTCTAATACACTTAGTATAAACATAATATTTTCAAATTGAATTCAAAGAATTTCACATAAAATCACAAATCTCCACTGAATTCGCAACAGAATCAAACACGCTATCACTACCCAGACTCGCACACGCCTCGTAGGTGTTTTTCCCCGCTCGGACGCTTCCCAGTTTGCTTTGAGAGGTCTCGCAGGATATTGCAGCCCCCAGCCATGCAGGAATGGATTCTAGTCTTGCAAAAATGAGGACTAAAGATAATATCCAGTGTTATTTCTGACTATGGTACGGTAATTATTGTTAGTGTTGAACTTAAAATGGCGGTGTAAAAAATGAATGGAAATTTTTTTGCCATACCATTTTAAGTAAAATGAGTTTTGTGATATTACAATTGGTACCATACAAACATGTTTCTTACAACTAATTCTTCAAGTCTGTACTCTCAACTTTACATTTAAGCTTCGTACTAGATTACCTATACTTCCCGCGGTTTGATAAAGTTTTCAGTTTTCCTAATTACTTTTTGTGTTTCGCATTTTCTCTGTTTTCACTTAAAATTTATTTTTTCTTATTTTATAATAAATACGCTGGAATTTTCTACCTGACCTTCATATAAAACACTATTAGTATTTGTAGTAGTGACGATTCATCTATTAAAATCACGGTGACATCGAAACGTTGATCACGACAAAATGGACTCCCTCCGAACACCCGAAGATACTCCAAATTAAAATTTCACATTTCATCGAAGCATAAAATAATTTCCAATTTTAAAAAAGAACGTTACACAATTTCATTAAGTGCGAACCAATACAGGCAGCTTAACAAAGGTTTAAAAAGAATCGGTAACAAACCTTTAACATCCGATTTATATCCAATCAAATCGCATGCATCAGGGATCGTACACCAACACCAATAAAATCGACTACCATACAAATAAAAGACGCCCAGCATGGTCTGTATCAAAGAGTCCTATACAAACAACTTGGGAGCCATTTAATTGGGTACCAATGTCTATTTGGACGTTCGTAACTTCGTCCGGATTATTATCGTTGTTTGCGATCCCTGCAACGTTCCGGTTTGGATTTGCTCCTGTAAAAGGTCGAAGGGTAATATTTGTTTGAGAAGGTACTTATTGGTTGAAGGATGGTTGGGTTTGTAAGTACGTTATGGATTTGAGTAAGTATAGTGCTTACAGGTTTCTTGTAGGAAACTTGAGACTGAGAGCACAAGCACGTTATTGGATTTTCAACTTTCTGTGGTAAGCCGAGTGTTGAGAATCCAATAGCGCGCATTAATTTAAGTGGTGTCTTGTGTTAGTGATAACGGACATTATCTGTATGGGTTATGTTTTAAATGACTCGATTCTTGTGGAAAACCACACTAGCTAGTTATTAAAATAGTTGGTTGATTAGTTTCGGTAACACAATGTCAGTAACTTAGTAACAACATGCTTAAACTAAAGAATGAAAATGTCATGAATCTGGTTTTTTGTTTAAATTTTATTTAGGTACTCTACCTTAATATAGTACCTACCACATTTATATTCGACAAGTTTTAATCGAAGAGTGTTAGTCTGGTACACACATAGTCAGTTACATATTTTCATTACAACGCTCACAGTTGCGTCAATTTATAAACAACCTCACAGCCCAACAGGACATAACCACATTACATATGAGAAAAACATCACTGAAAATAATATAACAACAAACCACATAAAAATATCTTACCCATTCCTTGTGGAATGTCCTCTTAGAATCCGGGGAAGTCACACACACACACACACGTGAATGTACATATACTCGCTCGTAAAACATACTAACTTCGCCTTACAAACATTTTCAGAATGTTTTTCATGCAATACTGTTCTTTTACATGCTGTAGTTTTGACAGTTCGACGGAAAGCACCCAATTTTATAGATTTAGGTCAGTTTAGAACGTCGCTTTGGTTGATAATGTGGTGGTTTTATGAACCACTAATGCTGTGGTATTCTTTATTTAAGTTGTATAATGTTGGTTGTTAACATTTCAATAAATAACATATTATTAACTTACCTAATACCATAACGAATATTTTGTAACATCCCATAAACCTGTGTTATGCAAATAAATGAATTTAATTTGAAGAAGTGGTCGGTGAACTTAAATTGAAAGGAATTAATTAAAATATGTATAGTTTTATTGCAACACAAATTCAGTTCATTCCACTTTTTATACTAACAATGATAACTGAAGGCGTGAATAAGAGGATCTGATTACAAGCAAGCTGGATCAATTCTCGTGCTAGCAGAACAAAGAGGAAATCTTTGCCCAGGAGTGGGAAGGAATTTAGGCCAAAACAAAAAAAGACATACGTACTATGACTATGCATAAGAAAGAAGTCAAACTAACGTTTTGGAAATTTTTGGAAGACAATCACAAGAAATCAATTAACCAATTCTTATCTAATATCTCACTTCCAATATCTATGTTCTTCACACGCTAAGAAACTACGTTCTTCTAACAATCTCCTCTTACTCTGTCCTTCTCATACGTCTGACTTTGTTCATTCTTCTTTTCATATTCAGTCCATTCTTCTTTGGAATGCGCTTCCTCTTGATATCAGGATGGCCACCAGTCGGTATGCATTTAAGCGGAAATTGCAGAGTTATTTTCAAAACAAATTTAAAAAATAGCGTAGAGTCATCTTAACACCTCTCTCCCTTGATTTTGTATATATATATATATATTATAAGTATACATTATAGTAAAAGTATGTAGGTATGTGTATATAACCTATTTATGTACATAGTTTTAGGAGTTTTTTTTATCATTGTCCTTCTCAACCAAGGCACCTACCATCTAATCTCTTCACCACCCTTGGTTGACTGGAAGAGAATGTCTAAGGCATTAAGTTCGCCTTTTAACCGCGAAAAGTTTAAATAAATAAACCAACCTTTTCAGTCCACAATCACTCAATGAAAACATAAACCGCTTTACATAAACGTAAGCTCACATAAAAAACCTAAAAAAAAACAAATAAATATCCACAAGAGCACCGTACATTAGTATCTCAGTAAGTAGTTTATCCAACAAACATTATTCTTCCCCGCTTAACGTATTTACGTTATTTATACGGAACCAAGATATACACAGATATGTAGAGGATTCCGTTATTTTCCTAACACTGCTCTACTTATGGAAGTTTCCCTTCTTCAGGCTTCTGTAAAAGTTGGCTCGGTGCACGAGGTAGGATGTAACCTAGATAAGAAATTAGGCTGTGTTGCAAAACGGATTCCTGGCACACTTGCTTCCGATTTGCCCTAGTTTGGCGATAAGACAAAACAATATGATATGAAACTCGACATATAGAATTTGAAGTGTTTTAACTTTTAAGACACAATCTTTCTAGCAAAAAGAGTATGTTAGGATCGTAGTAGCGTTCTGTAGTTTCTGCCTACCACTATGGGAACAAGGTGTTAGTTTATGTATGTGTATCTTTCTAGAAATGTATTCAATTAAATAATTACATGACAGACACTAGAGGTCGTCTTTCATGCTTATTGAAAAACACAGATTTTGAGACTTTGCCAAACGTCAAAAGTCCGCCAAAAAGTATCTAAGCAAACATGTAGGTAGAACGATTATGAATTTGGAATTTAACTTGTAATAAATTCAAGGATACTATAAGTACAAAAGTATTACTAATTAATTAAAAAACTTCCTCATAAAAAACCAGACATATTCAAGAAAACCCCTACACCCCTAAACCCTAAACAACTAATAAGAAAATAAAACCCAATTCCATATAATTCAGCACAAATTAGCTTTTGAAACGTCCAAAAGGAAAGCAAAAGGTTCTCGGCCGTTTTGTGAAGACCCCCTTCACCCCCACTGGACCCCAAACACAAATATGAGTATAATTACCCCTCTAATGTGATATTACGCTTAGGGGAGCATCCTTGGCAGGGGATGCTATTTGGAATCAGGATGCATGAAATTAAATTGCCTGCTTTTAAGATAGCTAAGAAATTTCTGGATGATATTTTGGTCTGTGAGACCTAGGGGTGTACTGTAGGGTTGAATACAGGAATGGTTATTGCAGTTTGTGTTTACGATATTGCTCTCAGTGGCTTCTCAAGAGTGTATTGTGGGGTTCTTGGCGACCAAATTCCTATGGGCATTTTCTTTACACTTAAAAGTTGATGACGTTGGAAATCAAGCGCTTTTAAAGCTGTTTTGGCATCAAACCAGGAAAGTCTTGTACTGAAAATAAAAAAGTATTGGAAGGTAGCCATTATGTAGTGACATCATATTTTATTTAATAAACCATTTTGCACAATCGAATTAAATACTTATTGAAACAAGATGCTATAATTGTCAATATTTTTCTAGAGTACGCAATGAAAGATGCAAGCAATTGAGACACTTCCACACGAGTCAACGTGAACCCACCAAATTACATATTTTGCGTTTTAAAATTATCTACCTATAACCAACAAAAATTTTGGTATTCAAAATATGCCTAATAAAAAAAAATCCTCACTGAATAATGACAGTCACGTACCTCGATTTAGGCGCACATTTGTCACGCGAGCGCGCAAGGGTTATAATTGTGACAGACAATGAGGAGAAGGGTTGATAATCATATTCTAAACGTCACTCTACTACTTTTGGAGTATAACGCTTTTTTACGTCGTGGGTTGGTTAATTTACTGAGTTTAGTTTTTTATTAATTGTGAAAAGGACATCGTCAGCCTTTTGTGTGTCAAAACGAATTGTCAGCAAATTGTAGTTTGGAATAAATTATAGCAAAGTTACCTATTTTTCACCGTTGTTTACGAAGGCCCCGTTTGTGAGAATGTTTAGCAGTGAACAAAATATAGTGCCTTATTTGATTGTATTATATTATATATATATTATATTATATAGATCATATTATATTTATTATATAGAGAATAGATTATATTATATAGAGAAGAACCAGAAGAGATAAACTGTCTTGAAAAACGCAACGTAAAGCCACTTGGCTTAAGAAAAGAAGTATGTTTCAAGCGTCTATAATTTCAGCCGAAAGATGTCCACTGTTGGACATAGGCCTCCCCCAAGCACCGTCACTTCGATCGGTTCTATGCTTCCCGCATCGGATTCCTGCGGATTCCTTCACCAGATCATCGGTCCATATTGAGGGGAGGCTTTCCATACCTATCTTCTTTTTGGCGTGTCGATAGCAATCTAAATGGACTCGGCCACTTGTTTGGCGCCATCACCAGCGTCCATCAGTTCCTGTGCAGTTCCGTGCAGCGTGTGTGTGCGTGTGTGCGTGTGTGCAGCGTCAATACCTATGATGGGTATTTACATCCAATACTTTTGTCAACCAAACGATCATTAAGAAAACGAAACAAAATAATGTCTCTCTAATTTCTGAGCACCCATTATCAAAATCCCATTTAATACTTCTCAACAAAATCGAATTCCCCCTCAATATTCTAATATTAAAATACATTATAAAATTCGTCAGAAGACAAACTCCGCAGCTTCTGACATAGTTTCCTAAGTCCCTGAACATTCTTACAGCGGAGTTTAGCAAACAAATCATGAATATTGAAAAGTGACTAAATAAGCTGCTAATCTCCCAAGAGAGATTCTGCAAACGGTTTAAGTTATAAACTTATTTTGGAATGAAAATAGGAAAGCATATAAATGGTCACAACTACTTTTCGATTACTCAATTTTATCGTTAACTAGCTGACCCGGCAAACGTTGTTTTGCCAATTATACATTATTTCTAGGATTTTTTTATGGGTGAAAAATTGATTTTGGCCGATTCTCAGACCTACCCGATATGCACACAAAATTTCATACAAATCGGTCCAGCCGTTTCGGAGGAGTTTGGTAACAAACATTGCATCTATATTTTGTTTATCTACATCGTATTTTTCTGATAAAAAGTTCATCTCAAAATTCGGTAAGCATACAAAAATTAATTGAAATAATATATGATATGATTTCGTTTTGAAAATTCTACTACGAAATAGCAAAAATGATCCCTACCGGACCTATGATCTTTTGAAAGATAGTCGCTTAAAACGGCAAGTTGCACCACTCGCAAACAAATCAAAACTCCTTTAAATATCCAGCATAATCTTAATATTTAGGCAAAACGGTTTATACGTCGTGAAATGGCTTAATGGCTATATAAACCGAATTTTAATAGGAAACTTTGTGAACTAATTATTTTCCCATGGGCCACCCTCTTTCAAGGGAAGATGGTAAACACAGGAGACGCAAAACTGCTTCTTTTTTATAATTTAATAAGGATAGCCTTCCAATACTTTAGTAGCTTTAAATGGAGGAAATTGTTTGCTAAAGAGGGTTTCAAGATTCTTATTTAATTTGCAAAATTGGACGTTGCTTTTTAGGATTTTTTTGAATGAATATATTTTGGAAGGTTTCTTATGTAGAGATTTTTATTAAGGGACTCTCTTTTTTATTTAAATATGAAGAATTGTGAAGTAATTATAAGGTTACAACGATTTTTTCCTTTATGTGTAAAGGAAAAAATCGTTCGAGATTAAAAGTTCATGATTATATAAATCTATCCTAGCCTTCTTTCAACTATGTTGGGGTTGACGTCCAGTCTAACCGGATGAGCTCAATACCAGTATTTTACATGGAACGACTGCCTATCTAACCTCCACAACCCAGTTACTGGGTAACTCGATAAACGTTGATAAGACTGGTTGTCAGGTTGGGTAGTACAATGAGACCACCGTGATTAAGATTGTATTAATACCTATGTTATATGCCTTACTTATTGACTAATCGATTACTATTATCTTTAGGGTTGATAATACATAATCAGCCTATAATATTCCTACTATTGGGACACAGGTCTCCTCTCGGTGAGGTGGAGCGGGCAGTAATCCACCACGCGGGCCCAGTGCGGGTTGGTAGATGCCACATGTCTTTGAATTCTTTTGGTTCTAGGACATGCCGGTTTCCTCACTTTGTTTTCCTTCACTGTTTTGAGGGCAGTGATGATGAAATAATGTACATAAAGTAAAACGTCTGTCTGCCGCTACCCCTTGGCCACCACTGCTCAAGTTATATTATTCGCCTCATAATTATTAACACTAATGTTAAAATTCATAACATGACTTCATAAAATATAAAAATAAAGCTACACAAAATCGAACATTGTTTAAATTTGTTATAACATTTAATTAATACACCTTTCATGCTATAATAAAATGTCATCGAAACAAAAATGCCTTTCAATAACGCCAGCCGATGTAACACGTAAATTTGACCAGGGTAACCAGACCTCCCCGGCCCCTCCTTCACTCATACAGAAATAAGGACTAGAAGGATATCGTTTGAAACTCACAGGTCTACGCAGACTGGTCAACACCTGAGCAGTCATTATAATTTTGATTGGCTCCCGTTTGATTTCGCACAAATGCTGGATAATTTTCTATTCGAAGTTCCGCTGGAGAGACAGGAAATTAAATTTCTTGATACCAGCTCCAATTGACAGTAATTGTGAACAGTTTGTCAATTCAATTTGTAAGGTTTTGATAAGAAGTTCTTTTTTTTTTTGCTGGGATTATAGAAGCTGTACGCTAATAAGCTTTTCTTTGTTTGTTTCAGGTAAAATTTACAATGCAGTTTACAAGCGGAAAATCTGAGGTACAGAAAGTGCTCGTTGAACCAAGAGATCGATGAACGGTTAGTTAAACAATGTATCACTATACTATGCTTTGGGTCTGAATAAGACGGCCGTGTTTTAGGGTTCCGACCTTAAGGGAAAGCGGAGCCTTTAGGCCCTCTGTACACGGCACGGTTTCTTTACGATACGGCGTATAAACCACGCCGTAGAAAAAACGTGTCTATCAACAAGCTTCTATAGCAATTCATACAACACTGACAACCGTGCCTACACAAGGCCAATAAACCGTAGGCACACGGCACGGCAAGAAAAACGTGTGTACAAAGGGGCCTTATAAGATCACTTTTGTCCTACTATCAGAGCTTTTATTGGAAAAGTCACTTATCACAATCTGAATCATTTTGAAGGATATGGCAAATCCATTGCTTCATATGTTCGAAAAATCTGTCTGGTCAACAACGTTAATAACGCAATGAATTTTGTTGAAGCAAGTTACTTCAATCACAATCAAGTCAAAAACAAAAGGAAAGGTTGTCAATCCAATAACTTTCAGCAAAATATTTAATCTTCATTGACATTTTCATAGTTTTAAACAAGGTAGGTTTACTCGTATTAGATAGCACATTTTATGGTTCGAACATTACCCGATAGTCTCATGAACCCGCATATATAATTTACGTTCCCTTCTAGAAGTACCAGGCGCCCATAAACTGATAGAAGGCAAGATCCTTCACAATTTGGACGTAAGATTTATCGGCCGGAGTAGCGCCAGCGCCATGATTAAATATGGCCGCGCCTTGCAGGGTGGCTATGATGAGATCGTGTTTATTAACACGTGAAGAAAATCTTTTCTTTGCATGCAAATGGTTATCTTACAAAATCTACATACATAGGAAAAACAGGGAGTTTTTTCTTTGTAAAAAAATCAGTTTTTGGGTGAGGTTTCTCGTTTAATTAAATCAGAAGGCTTGACTTGCGTTGAGAGCCTGGACAAAGTGACAGTTTATTAGCGACAACGATAGTGAAAAAGTTAAAAGTGTATTTGCTACTGAAAAGCTTATGTTAATCCTTTCACTTGAGGTTCCATTTCAACTTTTTTGTTCAACAAAAAATACTCAAAGTATTTATTGTTGAACAAAAAAGTTGAAATTCAGTTTGATTGAAAGTCTGTTCAGAAGGTTTAAATCGCTTTCGACTTAGCAGTTGATCAACTAAAATTAAACCATGCCTATGATAAATGCTTTAAAAGCGATGGTCACTTTTCTAGGCCCTCTTTTTAGCATAAGTAAACATTATTTTAGTGTAACATTCTAAGATTCTTGAATTAATCTCAAAAATTTCACCAACCTTCATAATTACTATAGCTACATATTACTATGTACTCTCACAACATTCTCCCACTCACAAAAATCCAAAATTTTAATCAAGAAATTTCATCAAGAACTTTGTCCCCATTTCGAGCTAAAATATACACCTTAAGCAAACCCTTCTTGAAGGCGAATAGGCTGTAAGAAATTATCTTTGCCTCACTACAGCGGTACAACTAGAAGTGTTGTCGTTAAACCCCTTAAAACCGGAGGGTAACTTCGGCTAAGTTCGTATAACTTCGGAAGTTCCGAAGACCCTTTGTCCACCGTTTCGTTACAACCAAATGAAATCCTTTTAAGTTTCTTTGTTGAAATTTATTAACAGTAAAAATGTTAATCTGTGCCGTTTCGTCTTATGTTTTTGTTTTGTTTTTTCTTTTTTTTTCTGTTTTGTTTCGTGACAATGTTATCGGGAATGTGTAGAAGTTGGGTTTTAAAAAGTTCTTGATGGCCGGGTAAAGGATCGTCCCAGTAAGTCAGAGTTTGATGGACGGATTGCTTAACTTTTTTGTGATTGTTGCATTATACTTTTCATCCAGGATTGTCTATGAAGAGAGTTTATTTTTCAATTAAAACTAAATCTACTCGCCCCATCAAGGATTCTTGGTGGAATAGACATAATTGTGAAAGAAAGGGTCTTTCAAAAATTAATTTAATTTCCCTATTCATCAATAAAAAAATGTAATCACGCCCATCAAATTAAAAAGTCCTCTACTTTCCTAATCCAACCGGAAAAACGACAAAGCCGATTAATATTTAACGTAATAACTCATAGTAAAACCACCCCTTTCTGCCATTAAATCTTTTTTTTTTCCTAACCCGTCAGTCGCAAATCTTGGGTTCTTCCTTCAAGGAGAAATTAAAAGTCGGCCGTGAGCACCCTAAAGCTCTGCCTACCTCTTTGTGTTGTTAATCAGATGAAATATTTAATTACTTGTTCCTGATGCTGCAGCTGTCAGTTTAGACAACCCTTTTAGGGAGTTTGAGTTAGGAGATGAAGCGGGAGTGGTGGTAATGGATTCGGTAAATCAAAAGAGTCAGCCTAGAGTTAAGCGTCTGGGTTTCCTGTTTCGATCATACCTACAAATACTTCAGTCGTCTAAAATTTCGTTATACATGATAGTACCTACAGGTGAACGCCAAAGTTTTTGCAACAGCCGGAAAGTTTTTCTCTTATGTTTTATTTATAGCTTTGCATTAAACTCTGCCGCCAGAAAGAGATGGCGGGATGAGCTGGACTCCTTCTCAATGGATTGGCCCACAGTCGCAGTAGACCGAGAAAAGTGGAAGGAGGGAAGGGCGGCTTTGCCCTGTAGTGGGACAACACAGGCTCATAATAAATAAATTAAACTCTGCGGGATGAAATTCGTTCGCGCCGATCATTCGTGTCAACTAACTTGTTTGGAGATATTCGAACTCCGCTAAAAGTCACATGACTTCCTAATCATTTAAAGAAACGACGCATGCAGTCATGTCCTGCGTTTTGCATCTATGCATTGTGGCCAGAGTTTTATTCAAGTTATTGAATTATCCTTTCGAAATTATTATCAACCAATACAAGTACATAATTTCATTACAAAGTGCGCACTATTAAAAAAACGGCGCTCTCTTTTATTTTGGACCACACCATAACTCATCTTGCGCGACTAAATATTTCATTCCATACACAACAACCATCCTTCGTTATTAAAGGTACTTTTTTACCAAATTTCTGCGTCCCAAGATTAAGGGTAGGACTCAAGGGTTCAATTAATCCCCAATTTTTTTCAATTCAATTGAATTCTTAATCAATTGGCAGCGGTTAGGGGACTAGAGTTAATTTGAATAATCTAATGATTGCAGTGATGCGGTTTAGTTAATTAGCTCGGTGAAGATGCTTCTAATTTGTGTAATTGATTTTGCGTGTTTGGTGGTAATGCGTCTGATGTTATTTTTGTTGGTTGCTTGCGGTTTTAAAATGTAATGATTTCAGACAGAGTGCCAAGAGAAGTGGCAATCGCTTTCAAATTCTTCGTATTTCTGAGACGACTTTCTACAGGATTGACATAAGGATTTCGATAGCTTATGTCAATCCAATACATTTTTGACATTTCCATTATCGTTGTGTTGTATTGTGTAATGTAACGTGATTACGTTTTTATCGCGTAGAATTCGGCTTTTCAATATTATTTTTTCCTTCACAAAATTAATTAAACAAAATTTGGTTTTAAGAAAAATACAGTAATCGAGGGATAATCGTTCTGAATCATTTTCAAAATTCTTTTTTTTAACCTCTTCCTCGTCGGCTGGTTCTAAAAGCTAATTACAAAAAGTTCAACATAATCATCATAATTTCTATTCTCACAAAGTTATGGAGATTCGCTAATCACATTACTACACGTAATACATCAGAACGCAGCCTCGTCTTGAACAAATCTCTTTACTTCCCAACGTAATCTGTCTAACTACGTAAACGAATTACCTTCTGGAGAGATGCCATCAATCTCGGATAATGTAGGACCCGTCTTCGGATAGTTTTGAAGACGTTCGATGTTATTGGGTAGTAAAGTACTGGAAACATTGTTGTTTTGTAAGATTGGATTGAAATAGATTGAATGTTTTCAATAATAAATAATAATAATATCCCTGGACATTTCACACAGCACCATTTGTCCCAAGCTAAGCAACCTAATGCTTGTGTTATGGTAACAAGATGGCTGATAAACTACTTATATACAATTTTTTATTTTGTAAATACATACATATTATAGATAGAAAAACACCCAGACTCGGAACAAATACATGTAGGTCATACAAATATTTGTTCCGTGCGGGAATCGAACCCGCGACACGCAGGGCAGCAGTCAATCGCTTAACCACTGCGCCAACCGTGCCGTCAAATAATAATAAATTAGAACTACAGTGCAACCTCGATATAACAAATCGGAAGGGAACAAGTAAAAATTCTTTTTATCAAGTAATTCGTTAAACTGAGGTTTGTTATATTGAGGTCAGGTTGGTCTAAAATTTGTTATAAAGAGGTAAAAACGTGTCGAAACCTGTCGCGACTGAATCACATACTATTGGGAACGTTATATAAAGGTTTTGGTTTGAAAAAAAATCGTTGATTAGAGGTTTACACTTTTTTTTGATAGTTGAAAATTCGTTATAAAGAGGTTGTTCACAACAAATCTTCACAATGTAAAGGTATATTTTACATTGACTCTTATGGACAGGGGGATTACGAAGAATTTGTTAAATCGAGGAAGGCGCTATATTGAGGTGCGTTATATTAAGGTGGCACTGTATTACTATTTCTACAATACTGGCCGTCAAATATCTTGAGTACCTAATTGCTTAAAATATTTTGAGCAATGTTTAAAACAGTGATGCGATGTTTAAGAATATCCTTGGAGTTTCTTGCACATTTTTCTCCATAGAGATCTACGTTTTGGAATGGGCAATTAGCGTCAATTTTCTGACTAACCGGCCGACAATTCAAAAGTGCCTGTAAATGGTTTAATTGAAATAAGTGCATTGAGTTTGAGTTTTTCTAAAGGACTCACTCAAAGTATAAAGTTTTACTTTAGAGTTAACATGAATGTTAAGACTGACTTTCCAATGTACGAGTATGCCCTTTTATGTACAAAATCCTAACAATTACATATAATTACAAAAATATCATATAAATATGAAAAAAACTTGAATGATATTAATGCAATTTTTCCACGCCAGTCCTGTCCTACACAAATTCATGTCTACCCTCACTTTGACGCGGAAGTCGTAACGTTGTCGGAGAAGAACCGTCGGCTTGATGTATAACATTAATTAGAATACTCTCGGAGAGGACATTCTTCCCCGTTCTTCTTAGCTTATCTCTAATAAGGTTGAATGGAAAATTAACTTTGTGAACGTTTTATAAGGGAGAATTCTGAAGCTTTCCTGACTGGGCAGGTATTTTAGAAAGCTTGCTTGGCAAAAAATAGCATTTGCAGAAGTAATAAGGTCTGTTTATAAATAGAAAACTCCAACTTGCTTTAATTAGCACCCTAATTGCGTAACACACTATCAATCTCGATCTGAATCATTTTGAAGGATATTGCTAATCCATTGCTTCATATGTTCGAAAAATTTGTCTCTTCAACAACGTAAATAACGCAATGAATTTTGTTGAACTGTCAAAATGACAGCTATGGCTACTGTTAGTGTGTAACGCAATTAAAGAAACATCAGTCAGACCAGCAACTCCAGTTTAACCATAATAATTACTCGTAAAACTTACACAAGTACCAAACTCTGGGTTTTCTCGTGCTCCTCATAAATTCACATTTATCACATTCACACAGAAGCCTAATTTATGCCAGTTAAGAGTTCAGTTTATCTCTGTAAGCCCCCAAATGTAATGGTCGAGGTGATAAACCTCTTGGAACATAAATCTCTTGACCAACCATCTACTGGTTTATGAAGTGCGAGAAAGAGATGGAGGTATGGAGAGAGAGTGCTGTCTTTCTCTGGCTTAAAATGTGAAGTGGCTTGATAAGTTCATGAATGTTTAAGGATTTTATGTAGGTAATGAATGTATGTAGTTTTTGATGGGAGAGATTTTAAAGTTATAAACGGACGCTCGGACTTCACGATATAAGATCGTATACTCGCGTTTTAGATAAGTAAGATAATAACAGAATAAAATCCGTTCTTTATTCTGCGATTAAATCTACTTTCACAATAAAAATCCAATTAATTTTTCCCGCTTTATAACTGAGTAACTTTGAAATTATATTTAGACTAGCAGCGCTTCGCGGTGTCACCCGCATAAGTTTCGATCCCGTGGGAATATCAGGATAAATTAGTGAATGAGTTAATCCTTGTTATAAACTATCTTCGGGCAAAATTTCATCAAAATCCGTTCAGTAGTTTTTCCTGAAAGAGTAACAAACAAAACATCCATCCATCCATACAAACTTTCACATTTATAATATTAGTAGGAAGTAGGATTTCTGTTTGACGTTTAACAATCTTGGTATTACGGGTGTATATCTGGATGGAAACTTTCACTTTAGGACCTGCAGTGCGATTCTGTAACCATCTCACCGAGAAAACTTAGGTAAAGTGAACGTGGACTGAGCTGTCATTCCTACTAATGCTAGGGATTGACACTACTGACAGCTCACTCTAAGCTCACTTCACCTAACTTTTACGGTGAGATTTTTACAAAATCGATCGACTGTGTGTCCTTCTGTAGTTATCGGTTCCTATATCTTTCTAAAGCCATAACACATTCATAAACTCTATAAAACATTACAATTACTTTCCAAAATCACTCAAATTAACCCCCAGAAGCGAATTTCAATACTTTACAAACATTCGGTTAGCGTGTCGATCGACATATCTGCGACACGAAGCTCCGTCCGAATGTTTATGAGTTAATCGCAGCTTTGAAGTTTGACGAAATGCTAGTATTTATAGCTTTGGGCACGACATGGGTGCGTGGGTTTATGGGGATGGTAGGAAGACTATTGGTTTGAAATTGGTGGGGAGGGAATGTCTGTTGTTGTGAGATACTAATAGTAATGATTTTTGGCTGTGATTTTCCCACAATAGGGTAAAGGCCTATTTTCATAAAAGAAAAAGCTGAAACTAGCACTGATCACCACGCCTACTCTTATTGAAAATTTTCAGATTCAGATCCCGTCAAAGATATTATGATATTTTCGGCTAATTACAATTTAGACTGTCAAGGTGCATATTGAAGACTGCAAACAAACGGCTAAATAACATTAAATTTTACTTATTAACTAGCAAAATTATCTTTATTGTTTAAATGCTAACTGTACTATGTAACCAGTTTTGGTAGTAAAACAGAAATCCCGTACCGTTTTTCATAAAACCTTCACAACACTTCCACAAACAGTAAATCCGGAAGGTCTACGTAACACACGACCCACATAACGCCGCCCTAAAAGATGATACCACAACACATATACTAAATAAATGCCTTAATTCTCATAAAATTCAATGCGACACCAAACGTTGCGTTCCGTTTTACGAGCCCGTCGATCGTACAAAAATAGTTGATGTCGTGCCTGCTGCCAAATGAAAGTGACATAAAAACGGAACGCATAATAACATCCAGCGTAAGTCACTGGATTGACTCATAAAGCTTTTACATAAATATCTGGGTGGGGAACCAATGGCAGCGATTTGTGATGCAATTGTATCAGAAACTAGTGAAATGCTACTGTAACTTTCTGGTGGAATAAACAGGGCGTTTGTAATAATACTGGCTTCATTGAACATTAGGGAAGAACTATTTTCAACAATAACTTTTTCCACTTTTGGATATGTTTATAATGCCGTAATAGTTCATGTGGGTTACTAGTATCTCCGTTGAGATTGGCCACTGAGACCGAAATCGGTCGGGAGGATATTATTTGGATTAGTTCTCATGGAAGCATTACCAAATTTTTTAGAAACATTCAATCTTGCTGTTACCGGTAACGCCTTGGAAGTGGTGAAGTTTTGAGCCAACAAAATTTTATTTATTGTCGATAGAGATATTTTTAAAAGGAGGAGGTTAGATGTTCAAATAAACATAATCCTACTAATATTATAAATGCGAAAGTTTGTAAGGATTGTTGATGTGATTTGTTACTCTTTCACGCAAAAAGTACTGAATGGATTTAGATGAAATTTGGCGCACAGATAGTTTATAACCAGAAATAACACATATCATAGCATAGCACTTGTTATCCCAATATTCCCACGGGATCGAAACTTATGCGGGTGAAACCGCGGGGCGCAGCTAGTTAATAGATAAATTAGCTGTTGAGGGTTAGCGTAGATCTAATTATTTACCACTGAATGGATTGATCATACTTATGAAAGATTATAATTTATTCAAATTATAATAAAAAAGAATTATAATAAAATTAACCTCGACAACTGAGACCCCACCACGTCACGAACGCGTGAAGTCGTCAGAGATTTATAACCACATAAAGCATAAAGGAAAATACGCTGAATAATCAACTGAAACGTTTGCCCGTAGCAGATCGATAACCAAATGTTTATACTGTTCATTTATATTTATTTATGTGTATTACTTACTGGTTGCTTCGTAGGTCTAGTGATCGCAAATTCGACTACAGCGATACTGAACTCTTAACTGGCATAAATTAGGCTTCTGTGTGAATGTGATAAATGTGAAATTACGACAAAACCCAGAGGACGTAGTTGTGTAGATTTTACGTGTAATTATTATTTTTGAACTGGATTCGCTGGTCTGTCTGATGTTTCATTGCTTGAAGCCTGAGCTGCGGGGTGATTACGTAACACACTAACACGCATGGCTTTCATTTTGACAGTTCAACAACATTCATTGCGTTATTTACGTTGTTAAGCAGACAATTTTTTGAACATATGAAGCAATCTATTATTAGCAATATCCGTCAAAATAATTCAGATTATGATCGAAAGTATGTTACGGAATCAGGGTGTGATCATTGGTTCCCATTCGATATACAGCAGTGCGATTCTGTAACCATCTCACCGTGAAAATTTAGGTGAAGTGAGCGTGGAGGGAGCTGTCATTCCAACTAATGCTAGGGATTGACACTAATGACAGCTCTCTCGAAGCTCACTTCACGTAACTTTCACGGTAAGATTTTTACAGAATCGATCGGCAGGACGTGCAAAGTATTAAGTATTGTGTTTTTCCATGAGGAACTTCTCAGTGGCATCCCAGAGTATAGATTCATGGCCGGTTGCTGGTAATAGGATTACATGATACCTAAACATAACTGAAGACTTTTACTATAAGACCTCTGTCAAACCCCTTGGAAAATAAAGGTGTGATATTATGTTATATCTATAATCTACAATTCAAACCAAAAATGTGTGTTTTTTTAAAGCAAAGGCCGCGCGTTTCAGTTAGTTTCTGCCTGAAAAAGCATGATGAAAATTTGGAACTTCATTTATCACAATTTTACTCACAAAAAATATGCGTCTCTTTTTTTAAATACTGACTGCGATATGTTGCTTCAAAAAGCAACATCCCTGTTTAAATGAAATTCTTTTTTTTTGTTAACGGTGGCATGCGAAACAACTTGTTTTTCACGTATTTTCTCTCAAAAAAAATATGTGATATTCAACCCAGTTGATTGGCAGACGAGATAATAATTATGACGGGAAATATGTTTATATTTATTTAAATTATAATTTTCGTGAAACACAAGTAAAAAGAGAAATGAGAAAGAATGACGAAAAAAAAAAATTACGCATACATTTAATATCAGTGAAACTTCATAATAAGAGAGATTTAGTGTGAGAGACGGAGATAGTTATATCCTTCTTCTATTTCATGTAATGTGCCTCAACGTGACGCTTCCTCGAAATTTCACTCTCAATTCTCATCCATTTATCGAATCGCCGCCTAAGAAGACGCGACTTTAAAAAAAAACCGGCCAAGTGCGAGTCGGACACGCGCACCGAGGTACAATTTAAAATTATTAAAAATATTTTTATTATATGATGTAACTAAAAATTAACGGGTTTCGCAATTTTTCCTTTATCTGTGCTATAAGACGTTGCTTCGTACCAAATTTCAAGATTCTGAGTTCACGGGAAGTACCCTGTAGGTTATGATTCCCTTGCGAGTGTCGAAAATTTGCGAAAATTAGCGGCGTAAACGGCCGTATCTTTTGATTGCGTTGGCATAGAAGCTTGATTTTTTCACAGCTCCAAGGTTCAGTAGACCTGAGTATTTGATATAAATCCCAGCTTGATACCTTCACGCGTTCCTGAGAACAAGAGTCTTGACAGACAGACAGACGGACGGACAACAAAGTGATCCTATAAGGGTTCCGTTTTTTCCTTTCGAGGTACGGAACCCTAAAAATAAGATATTTATTAAATCTGAATTGAACGAACGTACTAAGACTAACCGGTTGCACTTACTACGACGTTTCGCGTCAGAATAATAAATGGACGTCGAAATAAATGTCTATACATACGGGGGGAGGTTTCAGAAAATGTTCTGTGTATGTGTGACAGAACTGTAAAGCATGTAGAATGGAGAAGGCAACTGTGTGTATGCTTGAAAAAGTCGAACAGAGTTAGTTGAGAAGAAAAATATGGCTGGCCAGGTAGACTTATTACTATCATTTTAATTTTTTGAAATAAATCGAAATGTATACCTACTTAAATGTATAAATACTTTTGATTCATTAATGTTTTGGATTAACAACTTTAAACTGTTAAATTATTTTAGTTAGAAAGTTTAAGTAGAAACATAAACTGCTTAGTTATTTAAACATCGTATTGAAACCTTTCTATCTTAACAATAAATCATCTTTAAAGCAAGGGCGAACAGGCATCTTCTCGCTTGCTCTTTCCGTAGACTGTATCCATCGCTTTTCACCAGGTGAGATCGAGGTCAAACAGGCCCTTTTCGCAATAAAAAGATAAAAACAAACATCGTCAGTCATTAGTCATTATTGTGCCTATGTTCAACAAATTAATAAATGACTAACGATTATGACTAAGCAAAAACCTTATCGTAATAAGTACAAACTCTAAAAGTGCCACATCCATCTCTTCCCACATTCTGAACCCCCTAAATGATTGGCGGCAGTGATATATTATCATGTACCTGAGGGGACTGAACACTGACAGACGCTGAAACACCTTAATGACGAGCCGCGAACGAAAATGATCGTCAAATTGATCTCATCGGGGTATTGAGAACGAAGATAAAAATGTTTGGAGAAAATGTGACATACCTAAGTGTTTTTGTGTCGGGAAAATGGGACAAAATAGAGGATTTATTTAGTAGGTACCAAATATAGTTTTGTGTTGCGGTTGTATTGTCTTTGATAAGTTCGGTCGGTAGAGAAAAACTAATGATATTTTTTTATGAATTGTGAAGTTTACTTTATATCGAGGCAAAAATTATCATATTCATTTATTTGCATTCCACAAGGTGGAATGTGGAAGGTGGATGATAACAAAAGGCTTAGAGCAAAGAGCCGTTGTAGACCCTGTCAGGGCACATCAAAAATCAGTTTGATACATAGCTATTAAAAATCTAAATCGTAGAAACTGAAATCAAAATAAGTTATACAACAATAAGTTTTTTGTTTTTTGTTTTTATGTATAATAAATTATACATGAGAAATTAATAATTACATTCGCATAATAGTTTAAGTACCTATTTAACATCTTATTATAACTTGGTATTGGTCGAAAAACATAATTATCAGAAATACGAGTAACATATTTTGTAAAATTACGGTAAAACCTACCAGTAAAAATGATATCCAAGAAATATCATCATTTCTAGAAATTAATATCAATCAGGGTCTCCTGACAAATGTCATGCACAGTGGTCATGCCGGTTCACTGAGTTCTACGCAAGTGACCCAGTCAACCGTAGCGCTGGCCTTGCTACGACGTAGCAAATGCTACGAGTTTCGTAGACAGCTACGAAGCTACGGCGTAGGCATATTCGGTGCGTGGAAATATCAATTTTGATTTATGCGTGTGTAGTCAGCTTGCTAGTGGAAATTAGCACAAAGGGCCTGTCGGATACCTAAAGGGCGAAAATACATTCGAAATTCAGAATAGAAGGTTTATTGACAACAGACTCGTAAATAAGTTTTATAAACAACATTGATACATATACAATGAATTTCAATCCATTAAAAAAATATTATTACAACTACTTATAACATAACATAACTTTTACTATTTATTTTATCTTCTTGTACAGTAGTGGTACATAACATCAAGCCCTTATTCCCCGAAGGCTCTAGCAGTGGTGTATTGAAGTACAACCACATTTCGACATACAAAAAAAGGTTTTGATTAACTCAAAATATTAGAAAATTCAGCATTATCCTTCAGGATTATCGCGAACTAGTGCAATAAAGAATATTTTCATCCAATCCCATAATTCCCAGTTTCTATCCACGAAGAAATCTTCATCTTTTCGCCCGTACACTAAGCAACATCTCATCGCCCACTTAGCTCTTAAGCCAAAGATTTCTTACAACCACTCGATGTCAGAACAATGACCCTCAAGGCCGTAGTTCTGACAAAGGCCGTCTGACCTCAATCTATTGTTGTCAATGGCCGATAAAAATGCCTTTGTGGGTCTGAAGAGCGGATATAACCGTCTTGTGTTTCTTTTTTTAGAAGATTTCGTAATTAGGTGGTGTTCGGTATTGTTAACATGAAGATACATTTCGTCTTTGATTTTGATAGTTTAGGCACCCTTAAAGAAAATATCGTGAGGAACCTGGACTTATATTATAAATAATATAAGTAATAAAATTTAATAGTAATTATAAATAATATAAGTAATAAAATTGAATACTAATTATAAATAATATAAGTAATAAAATTGAATAGTAATTATAAATAATATAAGTCTGAAATCGTCAACCAGTCTTGAGCAAGCGTGGTGATCAACGCTCGTGCCTACTCTGTATGAGAAGAGGCTTTTGTCCTGCAGTGGAACAATAACAGGCTGGTATTATTAAGCACCCTTGTCTCATTGACTTATTATTCTAAAATAGTAAGTACTAGAAAGGGCCAAAATAAACATTAACCGAAATAATCTGGTTTTTTTATTGCATTTTCTGCAAGTTGGCACCTTCTTGTATCAAAACATTTCATAATGAAATCATTCAATCTTACTTACATATCAGTAATTTCAAAACATAACCAAATCTAAAACAAAAGCAAAACTCTGCTAAATTGTTAATATAACCCCTTACAAAATCCTTACACCACATGCTTACTTCGATAACCGGGTATAGAGGTATACCTATTGCAGGTAACTGAACAGTTCTTCCCACACGCATTTTCCCACCATCATTCCATCCTGATGCTGCAACCTGCCAAGCAGATAGACAGCTGATGATTAACGAGAACAGACGAGACAAGGGGAGGCAAGAGGCAAGGGGGGTGGGAGGAGGTTGCAATTTCCATAAACGACGTCTAATGGCTGCCCGTCTAAGACTCACGGTAATCCAATCCAGGTTGAATCGATGGATGGAAGATGGAGCTAGGTAACTGTGAGCTGTTGTTCTCATTATACCTAGTGGAAGATTATGGTGGGAATATGATATTAATGTATTAATGTTTAGATGTAATGGGTGTGACTATAACATAAATTAGTTTAGAAGGTGTTAGACCAAACATATAATATATAGTGTGAAGACTAAAACGGACAAAACCTTTTGAGTTGGTGTAGTGTAAAAAGTGTAGAAATAATAGTGCCAATGACACACATAATAACACATGAACAAAGTGTTAAGAAAGTGGAACGGAGTTGTGTAAAATACAATCAACAATATTCTAAGTTTTGAAATAATTATCACGTAATAAATTAAGTTAGATCAAAATCGCATAAAGGCTAGATTGTAATTCATTATTAAGAACCTGGTTCTTTTAATAAAGGATAAAAAAAAGTTTAGAGCGAACTTTAATGCAATAAAACTCAAGTATTTAAAGTCAATACGGAATTTATTAGTATTCGTTGATTTCAAAAGCAACAAATAACAGCACTTTTGAATTTCCAGAGATCCCAAACCATAGTTGGTTCCTCTGGAGAAGAAAGGGTAAGAAACTCTATAGATACTCTTTAGGTAATTTGGTATTTGAGTAAATTATTGTGTTCCAATACTTAAATTAGTGTTTGTATAAGAACCTGTCTGAATGAAAGTGAATTACAACCAATCTTATGGGCGGCATCCTAAATAAAAATAAGTTCTGCTATATATAAACATAAATGAACGGTGAAGGAAAACATCTTGCGAAAACCGGCATGACCTAGAACCAAAAATTGGAAGACATCTACCAACCTGCACTGGGCCCGTGTGGTGGCCCACTCCCTCTCACACAGAGACGGCACGGTTGGCGCAGTGGTTAAGCGATTGACTGCTGCGCTGCGTGTCGCGGGTTCGATTCCCGCACGGAACAAATATTTGTATGACCTACATGTATTTGTTCCGAGTCTGGGTGTTTTTCTATCTATAATATGTATGTACTAGCTGCGCCCCGCGGTTTCACCCGCATAAGTTTCGATCCCGTGGGAATGTCGGGATAAAAAGTATCCTATATGTTAATCCTGGTTATAAACTATCTGTGTGCTAAATTTCGTCAAAATCTGTTCAGTAGTTTTTGCGTGAAAGAGTAACAAACATCCATACATCCATACATACAAACTTTCGCATTTATAATATTAGTAGGATTTACAAAAAAAAAATGTATATAAGTAGTTTATCAGCCATCTTGTTACCATAACACAAGCATTAGGTTGCTTAGCTTGGGACAAATGGTGCTGTGTGAAATGTCCAGGGATATTATTATTATTATAGAGAAGATGTGTGATGTGTCCCAGCAGTGGGAACATTATAGGTGGATTATACAAAGCACTTCAGCTTATAAACAAAAGCACGTAGTAATGGTCGAACGAGTTTCTAAACAGCTAGAAAACCCTTTCAAACCAGATTCTCTTTTACCATCAAAATATAAATCCTAGATCCACCCGTTACCTAATATCACCATAACAATAACTCCGCGAAAGTTTTTCAAGTCAATTTCCATATGAAAAGTGGCGGATTCAAGATGGCGCCGCTAATCTCTGGCGCCATTCAGTCGACGTCACGTCCGGATGTCGGGATGGCTCGTTTCCGCTCCCACGACTTCCGGTTTGCGACAACCTTGAAGGAAAAAAGTGATAAAATGTCACTATAATGATTTAAAGGAGATGGTATAACTGTGTCATAAAATGATATGTGACAGTGTTGTTGATTGTCAAAAGAAATGGGTCACTGTAATAAGACGAATATGTAATTTCTGTGTCGCCGTTTTTTGATGGAATGCTATTGTATCTACTGTAATATTTGCATAATTCTCCTGTCATTATCCCACTTTATTTGGTGTGGACGCAACATGTATTTTCCTTCCATACTTCTCTATTAGTCGTAAACACGGTAGTCACCCCCTTTCCAACCATATCATCATTCACACAGTCCATCCATCCATGGTTTTTTGGTCTTCCCCTACTCTTATAGCCATCGACATTTAAAATTAAATTAATTAATAATTACATTATTATTTCCTTTATTTAAAATTAAACATATAAATTATATTTTTAAATATTTGCATATAAAAAACATAAAAACATTTAAAAATATAAAAAATAGTAGCCCACCGGTATCGGGAACAGGGTCCATACATACATTACATTTATTATTATATTACTCAAAACTTTAATATTAGATGGAGAAAGAGAATAATAATTGTGAAAATGTTTTCCCGGTAAAAAATATATCACAATAACTCTCATTCATTGATAATATCTAGAACTTAATCTGTACTGAAATTAAACACACATACATACATAAACTCACTCTTTCTTCACCAGAACGCCACCAGCTACGATCCTTCCATACTCCTTTTGTTTTTTGTCTTTTGCTGAATTTAAAATCACATTATAAATCAATGTAAATTGAGATAAATGCCAGCCTGAATCATTTCACGAAATAGGCCTCCCCTTTAAACATGATTACACCTTTCTTCCGTAGAACAATGACACAAACTCCGAAATCCTGAACGTTACATTAAACTTAAGAACGTGTCACTTGAACTTTGAACGTAACGGTGATGAATGTGGAATTCTGAATTCTTCTCACTAATTCACATTTAGTTAAACGCTTGAAGGGGACGTGTTTTGTTTCTTCTCCATACAAAAATATTTCTCAAATTAAAGTCGGTAAGATATTCATAATTTTTGGGGTAATCGTAATTACTTCCAATTATTAACATTTATATAGACTAAGGCAATGTACATAAATCTGTTTTATATACTTCTTGTCTATTGCTTACATACTTACCTACAATATTTTGATATAAATAAGTTAAATCAATAATATTGAAGAAAATATCTCTCATCTATATCACCAGTCCTAGCTATTCGTATATATTGGCTGCTGCGACTAAAACTACAAATGGAGGGTTGTAAAAATAAGGCTCTTATTTTGCTTAATTGTGGTGTCCTACGACTTTCACGCGAACTAAGTCGCAGGCAGAAGCTAGTCTATAAAAATGTCAACCCAATAACATTTTAAAAACATTTATTTGTATGAAAAATACAAAACTTGTCATCTTAAACGCCCAACTTTACACATATAGCACTCATTACCAAAGCAATCTTTCGCGAACTTTCTTCAAGATGGCGGCCGCTTTAATTCCCGCGCTTTATAAAAGCACTGACACACGGTACACGCGCTGTCGTGCGTAATAATATCAGTCACGAAAATGTGACGCGATCGAGGCCTTTTAAAGGTCGAATGTCAGTAATTAAGGTGAAATGCAAGGTAGCGAAAATAAATTAGATTTAAGCCGCGTTGGGGATAAAATTTCGTGAGAGAGGATTAAGATGCACGCAAGTTTTTGTAATTTCTTGGTTTTACGTACCTCTGAAGTATTAGGCTGAGGCTCTGAAGTATTAGTTAATTCTACATACAATTTCCAAGCTAAATATTATATAATTCTTCACACAATTTCCATCACGAATATGGTTTAGTTTTGTGAAATCGTAACAATTTCGAAGTCAATGTAACGACGTTTTTAACAAGTGCATTTAATGAGTCCTTGTCTATGCTTTTACTTGGATCTTAATCTATTATAGACGCGATATCCGAACAATAAACCCTTTATCGAGTACCTGAGGAAGGTAGGAGAATCGCAAATGATAAAAATTAATAATTTGGTAAGTGAACCTACATGATACATAATCAGCCTATGACCGTCCCACTGCTGGGACACAGGCCTCCTCTCTTTGGCAGGGAGTGGGCCGTAATCCACCACGCAAGTACGGGTTGATAGATGTCGCATGTCTTAGAATTATTGGCTCTAGGGTATGCCGAAACTGCACTTAACACACAAAATTATATTGTCTTCAAATCTTCCAACAGTGTGTCGTCTCTCTTAATCGTATAATAAAACATATTACCGTAGAACCGTACGTGCTCCGTTTAATAAGTTGAAGGCAACTCTAATCTCATTGTGACGGTAATGTGTGACAAAAACGAAAGGTTCAAGTTAAACCGTCACAGTTACTTTTATTGAAGCGATCAAACTGAACGTTTGTACCTGAGATGGTGGAGAGTTTAATAAGAAGTGTCGTGTATGCGTCTTATTGAATCTTTGATGGACAATAAAAATGGTAATATGAGAACACGTGGGATTTATTAGTTACTTGTCTTCTTGTTTGATTAAATAAGAGGTTCATTCGACATAATAATTCAATCATAATTAATCAGTATTCATAAAATAGTCAAGAGGAATTTAAAACGTAAGCAAAACTCGTAGTTTACTGTTACTGTGAGCCTGCATCATCCCACAGCTGGGCAAAGCCCTTTCCCCATTACTTCTAACTCTGTCGATCTAGGGCTAAAGTGGACCACTGGTCGTTTCTTTTCTCCAGCTCGTCATCCGCCATCTTCTACGAGGTCTGCTCGAAGTTTAATCATTTTAAACCTTTTTTTTATTATAAAAATATGTATGATTTTGAAGAGTTTGCATATTAATTACATCAGTAGATTTAAATATTGTTATATTAGGTATTATGCTAAGCTCATTAGTACCTACAGCAACATACTACAAACTGCTGACTACCCCAAAATCCATACTACCTTCCAATTCGAACAATTTCACAGCTACAATTGAATGGGAGTACATAAATCAGGCTGACCTCGTAACTGACCGATAAGTCAATCCGCTATGGAAATGTTGCTGCTGAGTGGAAGCCCGTGTTCTGTACTCCAGGGTAAGTTATGGTGCTGTATCGAGGGGGAAAGAGGTGGGAAGAAGCTGGATATAGTGGACTAGGAGTTCTAATGCTATTGAAAGGGTTGTGGGGTGGTAAAGTTAACGAAAGATTATAATATTTCTTATTTGGCACTTTATTTTTTAAAGAAAAGGGAGTTTCGTGATTTAAATAACACTATAATGAGACGTGGCATGATTCTAAAGATGGTTTGGTTTGGTTGGTCAATGTGGTCACATAACAGAAAACTTATCAACTGCTTATATGTAGATAAGCCCCCTCCTACTATAGTTGTGTAGAGCTTATTGGAAACTATTCGAGCAAACTCGAAGGTAATAACTTTCTATGCAACCTACGTCTGTGTCAACTTTACAAAAGAACAATAACGTGTCATTAATTTTGGCAAAAATACGAGTCTTCAACACATCTTCACCAAGAAAACACCAACACCTACCCCCTTTTAACCACCTTCCACCAAACTTATGACACTAATACCCATCGCAATGCCATAAATTGGCCACAAATTCATAGTCCGGCTATTTATGTTCATGGGCTATTACTGCGGCTATTAGGCTACTAATCGCCGGTGATTCCCGTGATCCGAAGTGGCCGGTGACTATAGATTATGTGGCAGATGTGCCAAACAGGTGGGGACTTATGGGATATCATTTAACGGCTATTGGATCTTGCTTGATTTGTTAGGGCATAACTGGGGTGGTGGATTTTTTGGGGTGGTAAGGATGAAATATTTTTGTGGTGCTGAAAAAATGTATATGTATATGCCTTTGAGGAGTTGCCATATTTTCTGGGATTTTGTGTGTAAGTTGTTGATTAATTAATATTTTAGGAGTGAAAAGGGTCTCGTTCACAACCTCGTCCGATAATTTTAACCGGCTTCAAAAAAGGAGGAGGTTCTCAATTTGGATGTTTTTTTTTTTTTTTAGGGACCGATCACCGACAAGCCAATTCGAAAGTACTTCTTTTGTATCTTGCTAATTTCGGATCTTGGTATGAACGTAAACGAGGCAAGACATACTACTTGTATGTAGCATCGTAGCAGGTGGCATTCTGTAGTTTCTGCCTACCCCCATGGAAGGAAAGCTTGAGTTTATGTGGGTATGTATGTAACTTCGTAAAATTACATTCACATCAAACATCCAACTAAGAAACGTGTTTGGTTAGGCATATATTATGTACGGTTACCATCCAATTAAATCCTTCTTGAAAATAATAATTTCACAATTATGAATACTGTTCCAATAACACTTCATATACATATGGAACTAAATTGAATCCATTGTCGAAATTAAATTGCTTTCAGTATCTAAAACCAGTGCACGTAGACCTCTCAAGCTGAAGAAATCTCATTGTATTTGAACAAATCAATGAGCTGTTACAGATCTTGTGAGAATGGTGGCTACGCTTCACTGGATCGCTTTGTAGCCAACGTTAGCTTGAAACGAAGGTTGAAGGAAAAGGATAAGGAGACTTCTATATTAATATGAAGTTATTGAAAATAAACGAAATTCAGTTATCATTCAGTATCACCGAAATTCAGCAGCCTCTAATCTCGCGTTTGACATTAAGCACTGGCTTAAAAGAACACATAACATAAGACCACGCCTGTAATCCCCGAAAGGTAAGGCAGAGGTGTACAGACACAACCGGGCACAAATTCAGACTGCGGGCTGCTACTGAGAAATTCCTAATGGAAAACAATTAATAGAAAAAATTATTTCCCAATTTGATCTTGTTATATATACGTGATCTCACTACAGATCATATTTTAATATGATTGTTTTGTTTGGTCAGCTCACATATCAAATAACTAGATCAGGCTTTCAAAACCTGGGTGCAAGCAAGAAGGATGTATAAAATGTTATTCATTTTCTAATAAAAATATCTGTTACCCACAGACAAACAACTTTCCCAGCTATCTCATGTTGCCAAGCCACAACATAGCTAAGATTTACGACAACATGCCTACAACATATTCACATATTGTGTACAAAAACTCATTTACAGGTGTTGTTAAAAGTGGCACATGTGCGGCTCATAAAACGCTTATCGCTTACATCAATATCCGAGCAGAGTCAGCGCGAGTCTAAGGGTTGAGGATGCGGTTTTAGACATAGGTGACAGCGATTTTCATAAGTTCGCTAAATAGACTGCGAACCCAAGTCGCCGTAGCAAAGATAATCTCCACAGATGGGGGTTCATGGATGGCTCAGATCTCAAGTGCCTAGGCGGCACCACAGACAATCGCCCACCTTCCATCCAGCGCTGCATACCCTGTCACCTGTGCATATGTAACTATGTAAGTAACAGTGTGGATTGTAAAAGCCATTTTGAGTATTGATATGTGTCCCGCAGCATGACATTTTGTCCGTCAAAGCACAATCAGCCTATGATGTTCCCACTGCTGAGACATAGGTCACACAGGCCTCCTCTCGGTGAGGGGGAGTGGTCCGTAATCCACCACACGGGCCAGCTCGGGTTGGTAGATGTCACATGACTTCGAATATTTGGTTCCAAGACATGCCAGTTTCCCCACGATGTTTTCCCTCACCGTTTTGAAAGCAGTGGTGATGAAATAATTTCCACAAAGTAAAGTGCCTGTCTGGGACGAACCTCCGACCTACAACTCGTAAACTCGTAATTCACCATAGAAAAATATTTTTTACCCCTAAAATTAACTATAGACAAAAAAAAACCCGGCTAGAGCGACCACACCCCGTAGACTCTCGAGCTCGGTGCGACTAAAAGCGTGCTCCACACAACGAAATGGGCTTACACCCGCCGGCATTGTGCTCACACATTGTTCCGTCTATGCGGGCCTTAATAGCGACCATGTTACACGGCCACCGGTTTTTAAACGCCTTTTCAGCTTTGTTACTAAAGAAGTGTTTAACTGTGGAAATTGTGAAGGAATTAATGCTTTATTTAATTGGTACTTGGGTGTGTTTTTGCTTGTCGTAGACCTGGAAAGTAGAGGCCAGTGGTCATGTACCTGCCACTTTATTCTGTAACAACCTCACCGTGAAAACTTAGGTGGAGAGGGCTTACAGTTAGCCGTCATTCCATGATCATCTATTCCTGATACTAGGGTATATATGAACCTATTGACAGCTCAATTCAAGCTCACTTCACCTAAATTATCACAGTGAGTTTTTACAGAACAGATCGACTGATTTGGTAATCTAAGCAAACATACAAGTTTAAAAGTTTGTGTTAAAAAACGTTAAACTATAAACGCTTTGGATACAATTATCTTACATACACATTATAAACATCAATTACCATAATGACAGACTTTCATTATTAAAATAATAGTTAAACTCATACACACATTTATGGGTACCTAGTCCCTACATAATGATGTGCGATATTTCAGGTTAACAGAATAAGCATGATAAGTATATAAACTTTTTTATTCTGCGTGAAAATTTACTTGATACGAGTACAAAGACTATCAATATATCTTTTTAACGAGCTTTCTAGGTTGCCAAGAAAGTCTTTATTCATCCATCGGACAATAGCAAGTTCAGGCAGGTTTAAGCTAAGCCACAATAAATCTAGTATTGAACCTACTTGAAATTCAATTCTTCGCACAATACAATGGAGAATTTATTCAGGTCTTAGCGACGCACTGTATCTACCTTCAAATCTGCTGTAAATTATTGGCAAACTTAAAATATTACGGGAATAAAGCGTACCGAAGTGGGGAAGGAGTTTAGACACGGTACCGGAATCTACAATATGGGAACAGGACACAAATAAGAAAATAAGAAGCAATACTGAATTTTCGCTATTTATTTCAAGAGGACGTCCTCTTTTTACGCGCCTAATGACAGCCAGGGTTATTTTTCTACGAGCCTGCATGATATAAAAGTACGATTAAGTACCTTTGACAGGCAACCAAACCATATTAAATCATTCATATTTCTACCACCAAGCAGTGTTACTGCTGTGGGCGTGTTATTAGGTATTCAAATAATGTATTTTATGTTTATCTCTGCAATATATCTCTGGTATTACAAATGTCCATAGGTGGCAGCGATACATCATCATCTTTGGTAGCCTTGTTTCACCCACTGCTGAATATAGGTACCTTCCCTTTTGCGCCATGCTTCCCTAGTATGTAGGAGTATCATCCAGGTGTTCTCTCCTTGGAGACCACATACCTCCCCGCATCATCTGCCTAGCCTTTTCCCAAGGGTCGTCTTCCAGTCTAACCGGATGCAGCTAAATACTAGTATTTTACATGGACCGACTGCCTATCTGACCTCCACAACCCAGTTACTGGGTAATACGATAGGTCTTGGTAAGACAGGTTGTCAGACTTTCGGGCTTCTGACTACCCATAACGACTGATAAAGATCCACAAATGGCAGCTGAGGACCAACCACTTAACGTGCTTTCCAAGCCACGGTAGGGTCTCGGTATGTGAAGATGGTCACCAATCCACAGTCCAACCGCGGCAAGCGTAGCTTAACCTAATCGATCGACCTGTGCGGCTGTTATTATTTAGCCCCGGGCCCCTTACTCTAGCCACGGGCCCCTCACTTTATCCACGGGCCCCTCACGCTGTTTTGCTATACATAAACGTAAAATTATCTACGATGCGTATGAAATACGTCCACGTTAACACAGTTCCAGTGAACTGCTAACGATTCACTAAATGCTAAGCCTTGACCCCGTGATATTTGCCTGACATTATGTTTGTTCGACCTACAAACTTTACTGCTGTATTACAACATCATAGAACTTCCTGTGAAGGAGTAGCCAGTCAGGATACAACTGTACCTACATAGTTATATCTTCACAGAAAAAAAAAAAAATTCACATAAACCTACATGGGCACTTATTAAACGTCAGAAGCTAGGTGGACGGTTCCAATTGGTCGTTTCCTATGGAGAAGAGCCGGCAAGAAACTCCACTAATTCTAGATAGTACATTTTGATGTCAAATAAAAGAGACAACGTGCACAACACATCTGGCTATATTTTCTATGACCAGTGACCCCATAGCCTTTTTTGTCGGGGACAATGCTAAGGTCAAAAAAAACTTAATCAACTTTGTTAGACTTAGAAATCGAACCATCATACACAATCCATGAGCACAATTTCTGTCACTGAAATGGTGTGGTTCCTTTCTTGTAAAACTGGTTAATGTTTTTGAAAATTTGGTTACACCAAAAGGTGTGTTAAAGTATTAGGTACAATGGAATAGCAATGAAAGCCATTCAATTAGAGAGTTTAGAGAAAAGTGATGTTTAGTGACGAATTCCGAGAAATTTTCTTAAAAACATGAAAATTGATTTTTTCATATTCCATGAATTTTCGCCTAGGCTTTATGGGGTGCTAAATTGTTGCAAATTGGTCACTCTATCACACCCTGGAAGGAATCTTATACCTAGATGTTGAAAAATAACCGTACATCAACACGGGGAATAGATAGCCTTCAGTTATTCATGACGAGGGAGAAGGGTTGTAAGAATATTGTATTTTTAATCCGGTTTTAAGACGTTTAGTTTTCGTCTGATGGGAAATTAAAAGGAGAGGCGTCTCTTGAGGTAAATATTTTAACAGCGTGAACTAGCAGCGTGGCTAGTATCCTGTTTACTTAGTCAGGCAGAATATTTAGTCAGATACACAGACTGTATCTATAACTAATTATAATCATAACATAACATCACGCCTGTTTTTCTCGAAGGGTTGAGCAGAGGTGTAAAGACGCCAGCACATCAAGCTACTACTATCTGTGAAATTTCTTTAATAGATTTTCAACTTTATCGCTAAAGCATTAGGTTCAAGGTTAATTAGAAAAAATTTACAGTTTTGGGTAGCTTGATGGCTGGCGTCTGTAACTACCCCTTCGCCAGTTATGTTTCAGTTGTATTCTTTGATTATAATGATGTTGCTCCTAATTTTATATATTTGCCACCTAATTTGGGGTATTTTAGCAAAAGTAGACTATTATTCCCAGTATACCATATAAGGCTGCTGTTTTTGGTGAAAGCTATTTTCGAACGGAGAAAAATTACAACAATACCTGTAGACAACACAAGGAACAGCCACAATTTAAACATTAGCACCTAACGAAAATTGACACAGCTTCTTTAATAATAATTAGTTTTCAATTATTTTATAAGTACATATTGTGTTATAATGCAATATGTTTTTCAATACTATAATTACATGTACCTCTTGTTATAATAATGTTTGTATGCCTATAATAGAGATGATAATATCGAAACTATAATATTTATATTAAATTCCACCTATGGCCCACAATATAAAGATTCTGATATTGAGTTAACTTTTAATCCAGCTGATTGTTACCTACAAATAAAATAAGGAACTATTCCCGTTAATTTATCTGACCCACATAACCCAAATAGTGTCACCTGTAACAAAAGCACTAATAAGGGAAAATACCCTACATCCTAGACCTCCCAGCCGTGCATAATCGCAACAAAAGGTCTTCATAATCCCTAGACCTTTGACCTTTGACCTCTCGTTATCGCAACCCGCTCTAATTGGGTGTCGCAGAAAGAAATATTGCGACCGACCGTTATGTATTGAGCAGAGAAATACTGCTGACCACCTTATGTGGGCATTGAGGGGTTGTGCTCAAAATGTGGGCATTTGTACGGTTTCTTGCAAGCGTCGATGTGAGGAGTAAGCAATTATGAGGAACTATAGGAAAGGAAATATTAAGAGAGAGAGAAATATTATTATATGGTCTTTTTTTTACTCGTATTTACCTATTTGTAGAATCTCATATGAATACAACATGTATCTATTGTTAGAGAAGATTGAATAGTTTCAAACTGAGTATACAAAGCACAAAAATTCGAATCCATGAACATTAAAGAACCCTAGTTTATACGCACCTAAAGGTACAATCCTTTCATAACGACTTTACTTCTGATTTTGCATCACTGTCATAATCATTGAGATCATTATTGTCGTTTCAATAAAGTTGCTTCTGTCAGAGGTAAAATAACTGTGAGTGGAAGGTTTCTTAGAAGAATGGGTCCATCAAAAAAATCTATAATTTTCTCCGGTATTTGACATTATGATGTCAAAGCATTTATTAGGCTTTAGTTGCATAAGAAAGCATTAAAAGCAAAGAAGAAGAAAAACTCATTTTTAAGCATCGTTTTTCATTGCCATCATTAGTTATTACTTGCTTGAATATGCTTAGGTACTTGAATATTTTCAATTTAAAAGTTTCCACAACGTTACATTTTACAAACTCCCCCAAAAGACTAGGTGTCGCTGTCAAAAAAATATAACTGTCGATACACATCAGCCCCTACACAGGTGCGTCAGCTACTTGCGTTTGCGTTTTATTAAAAATTTACATCCATCGCTCGCACTAAGGCATATCGTCGGTAAAACTCCTGCTTACAGGTACATAATAGATTGGTGCAGAAGGTTGGCTACATATAACGGACGTGAATGCTCACGTATCTACACAATCTGTATAGTATTCGCGATTTATATATTAAACTTGTACATATATACATATGTATGTAAGTGTGTTTTTGAAAAAACTACAACTTCCAACATTATTTGTACTTTCAATAGAACTCCTCACACTAGTGTAAAAATGAGTTTTTAGAAAAAACATAAATTAAAAACAAGTATTTTAATAGAAAAAATCCGCCATTTTGAATTCATATAATCATCATGGCGGATTGCACGACCCAGACGAGTCGGTAGACACCTCATATTAAAATCCATCCAGGCTACAAAGATACGTCTACTCGAACGAGATAAACCGCAGTCGCCGAATGATGTAAGTGCATATGTATGCGTGCGCCTGTTTTTGCTCGTTGTATAGAACTGACCTTCTATAGTATCCTGTGCTCCTGGTACACCGAGGCGTAAATTATGCGAACAACGGGTCGTTTCTCAAAGTGAATTTTGTGGCTTAAAATGAGGTTGAATATTTAAGAAGTATCTTGATGATGATGATGAACTTCGTGGGTTTGCTTTCCGTGTTAATAAGCTGATGTAGTATCGTCGCTTTACGTAAATTATGGATGGATTACGCTGAGGCTGCTAACGTAATCTCATATTGATGAGCACCCACCTTGCTTCCTATTTGTGGAAAAACCTTAATCGGAGATTTTTTTTTAAACATTAATTCGGTTCAATCTCATGGTAACTTTCGCAAAATACATAATTATATACAGGGTGGCAGGGACGTCGACGCGCAAACTGAAACCATGGACTCAGCACATAAGTTTAGACCCCATAGCATCGATATTTTTCGTCGGTTATTAAAAAAAAATCTTCTGTTTCATAGAAAAGTGCAATACCTGCGCGGTAAAAATGTACTGAACAGCAATATTTTTTTTTAATAACCGACGAAAAATTTCGATCGATCAACTTGGTGAAAATAGCTTAATAAAAAAAAATAATTAAACTGTGTTGCAAGAGTACTAAAACTTCTTCCCTAGAAAGTTTACTGAAATAAATACAAACTTGAAGCTTTCTTACAAACTTCTGTATAAATTCAGACACTTCTTAGGTAGGTGTATAAAACCCACCGCAAAACAGAACTCCTAAATCCTTTAGGATTCAGTTCACAAGGATTATGAAGACGAAAGTTTTGAAGTCCTTAAAGGATTCACCTCAAGTCTTAAAAACGTATACTAATTATAAGTTTTACCCGCATATGTTTCGATCCCGTGGGAATATCGGGATAAAAGTATCCTATATGTTAATCCTGGTTATAAACCATCTGTGTGCCAAATTTCATTCAAATCCGTTCAGTAGTTTTTGCGTGAAAGAGTAACAAACATCCATCCATACAAACTTTCACGTTTATAATATTAGTAGGATACCAGCTTATTATTGTTCCACTACAGGGCAAAGCCCCAAGGCCCCTTTTCTCATAGAGAGAAGGCATGAGCATGATAACCACTCTTGCTCAAGGCGGTTTGACAATTTCAGACTTATATTAACTATAAGTCCAGGGGGCCTACTCCGAAGTGCAAGAACCGAATATTATTGAAAAATGCGAAAAAAGTTCGGATCGGCTCAATTGGGTCGGGACCATAGTTAATATTCGAAAGAGTGTAGGAGTGTAGGATCGGGACCAACTGAACCAAATAGTGACTTTGTAGCAGGAAACGGCCGAACATTCGGCCGTTACTACTTCGGAGTAGACCCCAGGTTTCCTCACGATGTTTTTTCTTCGTCGATATCAGTAATGGCCAAAATAAACTTAAAAAGTACATATGAATTGAAAAAGTCACATTAGTCAGGATTTGAACCCACAACCTCATACATGAGAGGCGAGGCCTTAACCATTGGGCCATCACGACAGCGATAATACTCGTATGTAGAAAGATTATTTGACTATAGAACTTTAGACTGCAAATTGCAAGAAGTACATTTTCCTATCCATGCATATTTTCTCTACCGTAATTTTAAAATCAGTTTTCATGCATGCATTTTAATATCCATCTATTTTCTTTTACAAAAATTTGTTCATGCCTCCCACTCACCAATGATTCGAATATCATGCAAATGCCACAGACTAACTGATATACAATGAGTAATTACTTCGGCATTAGCAGTGCGCCCAGTACACTGCTGGTGCGTTGGTGACAATGCGAGGAGCGTGGCTTGAATGTAATCCTCGCGTTTAGGCAAATACATCGATATGGGGGAGCGGTGGCACAATACGTGAAAGAGGAGCGATTAATGATATGGAGAAAGTGACGGTTATTAAAGTCAATGTTAGTTAAGAATGAAAGTAAATATGTCCTACTAATATTATAAACGTGAAAGTTTGTATGGATGGATGGATGTTTGTTACTCTTTCACGCAAAAACTGCAGGACGGATTTGGATGAAATTTAGCACACAGATGGTTTATAACCAGGATTAACATATAGAATACTTTTTATCTCGATATTCCCACGGGATCGAAACTTATGCAGGTGAAACCGCGGGGCGCAGCTAGTTATTATATATAGGTGAGGAGAATGCTCAATTTTTAAAGAAAATTGGCTATAACTAATAAATGTGAAATCGTGACGTCAATCATATTTTAAACTAGATGAGGTCGGCGTTTCCTATCTGACTAGTCTGAGAAGAAAGGCCGAAACAAACTCAGAGATCACAGTCTCTTTTAAAGTCCAGACATAATCTTGGTCAGATCATATGAAGACCATGTAGATCTGAGATGGTCTTTTGAGAAAAGAACCACACAGATTGAGAGGACCTGTCCAGTCAGTGCACACATTTGTCAGAAATTGTGCAGCTTAACGTTTTGAGTTGAGCTGCACAATTTCTGACAAATTTAATTTATCTATCAGGAAATATACCTAAATGATTGCAAATGAATACTCTATGAACGTTACTGCCGCATATCGCTTAATTCCCCCGCCTTGCACCACCACAGTACCTACCGACACAGGTTTTAATAGATAAGATTTACGAGCTCTCATCTGGTCAAGGGTTGAATGCGACGTAATTTGTCGCGGCAGGGGCGGCCAGGGGGCGCAGCCGCCATGTTTGGCTAGCTTGGTAAAAAATGGTAATTGTTTACCGTGGTTTTAATACTTCTTTTTTAGATTTTCGTAGTAAAAAGAGCGTTTAGGGTTCAATAGCAGTGATTTTGTCTGAGTGCCTTTTTTGGTCGTTCTTTTTAGTGACATTCCGTTTTGTATTGTTTTGATTGCTCTTTTCTCTCTATGTGAAACACAATTTTACAAGTATACCTACTAATACTTGCTCACCTACAAAACTATCATCCCCAAGCACTTTCCCGAAAATACCTCCACGAAAACAAATTCCTCTTCTGCCCGCAAAACATGTGGGTGGGTATTAATCAAAAATAGGAACACACCCCGGTCGATACTGCCGTGACTGGCCGCAGTAAAACATTGCCAGCGTAAAAAAAAACACCGTCGAAAAAAAAAACAAAACATTAAATTACACTGTAATAAGGCTCGGTATAAGGTAATCGACCCCCGAACCGACCAACTAGATACGCCACGTGGGAAATACGCAAAAAAGGTTCAATTGCTGCCCCAGAAATTAATTTTTGGATGATTCATTTTGTTTAAGTTTGACTTGAGCGTTGTGATTATGTAACTTTTGTTGTGTAGATAATAATTTAGGGAATTTTAACAATAAAATCTGCATGTTCTTTTGTATAAATGAAAATTGAGGAATGTTCCAAACGTTACTTTTATGGGCCTGACCGCCTGACACCAGTTAAAAATCCTAGGTGTTGCATGACTTTGTCAGGTAAAGGTTCCATTAGATGGAGCTTATGAATATTGTATTCAAACAGTTTAGACTGCTATTTCTGACAAATAATTATACAACAAATAACATAATAAAAAGTACAACAATTATACCAAAAATGACTAGATCATAAATTATATACGGTAGATATTGTATGATTATAAAAAATTATCAATTTTCGACATTGAGTATATTTTCCTAATAACCGATTCCTTAGCTTGAGGAAATTTGCAAAACGCTAACATTTAATCAAACCAAACGCAAAGTTATTAAAAATTGAACACAACCACAAGGAACTTTAAAATTCTAATCAAAGAATGCTATGTTGCCAGTTTGAAAAAAAGTGAATAATTTCTTACAGCGGGTGGAGAGAACTCATTCTATTCAGAGTTATTGAAAAAGTTCCATTATTCAGTATCTGTGGAATGAATTCCGTTGCCAGCTTTATAATAAAAGGATTCGTTATGGAACGAGTTAATAATGGAGTGGCAACCAAGCGCGGATTGTCCCAATTCTTCAGCTGTAAGGAGGAAGGATTCATGTAGTTTTCATCGGTTGATGTTACAAAAGCTATTCTCGTCTGTACTTCTTGATTATGCCTTCATCTGTAAGAGAAAACTATTGTAGACATGTTCGACACAAGTACTATTGTAACTGACTGGGGCTGCCTCAGCTTATGTATGACACTATGTTTGAGAAGTAATAAATATTTTTGTACTTGTATTGTATTTTTTTGTAAGTATGTTAACAATCTTCTTGAGATTTGGGCCTTCTTTAGGACAATATGGTTACAGCGCCATCTCTTGTACAAATCTGTCTCTTTAGCTCTGAAAGAATGCCATCGACATAAAACCTCTTCAGTACAGTCACATCTGAATTTTAATACTTACAGGATGGCAGGGACATCGACGCATAACCTGTACATGATTTTTAACCTTCATTAAAATTTTTAGTCGGTTATTAACAAAAATATATGTTGTTCCATATATTTTGACCTCTTAGGTATTGCAGTTTTATATGAAACCTCTGTTTTTTTTTATATATGACGAAAAATTTCTACTCTAGAATCATGGGCTAAATTAATGGTTAGTTTACACGTTACACGACCATAAATCTTAGTCAAAATGTCTGTCTCTTTAGCTGTCAAGAGGATTTTTAACATGTTTGCAATATTAGTGATCAGGGTCAGGGTTAGTATCCATCAAGAGGAGTTCCACAAAGTGTAAAAAACTATCACTCATCAAATCGACTACAGTAAAGTTTTAATTGACGTTCAAATTAAATTAATTAACCAAGTCTTCCAGACAATACCGTCTCCATTTGCGCAGTAATTTGACCGGTTCTCTCGAGTTACTAAACGTAATATTTAGTGTTACACCGTAATACCCTTTACGTCCCTTAATACTGTAATCTTGGCCCTCAACGGTGTATTAATAATTAAAAGAGGGTGAAATAATCATTTCGAGGGGTTTTTGTTTCAGGCATTATCTCCTAAGAAGGCTCAAGTCCTTTGTGATGTAAAACCTTAATACAGCTTCGGCAGAATTAAGTATTAAAATTGCGCAACGTTGATTAATTTCTGAGATTAAAACAGTGGCATTGTGGCTTCGTGATGGGCGTTTTCATAATTCAGGTTGTTTATGTTCATTTAAAACGGGTTTAAGAAATCCGATTACGTTTCTGGTTTACTTTGTAAATGTTTTGGAGGACGGAAAAAAAAGAGTTCTGACAGTTCTGACCTAAAAAGGAGGTTGGACAGTCAAATAGGCCGCGACTAAGTTTGCAAGCAGAGGAAAAGAGTAAACAAAAATATTGAAAAAACTCACCACGTCGCTTTTCGTGTTTGTCTGTGTGACCCCGTTGTTCTTCTAAACTCCGCAATGAATGTTGATGTGGTTTTCATCACCATTTAGAGAATTTATTCCAGAAGGTTTATGTGAACTCACATAATGTAGATATCCCCTCGTCTGTAAGGCAAGCTATATATATATTAAGTTCAGTAACAATAGAAAAATTAATTGTGCCTCATTAGTGACAGTTCAGCTCATAAGTATCCTTGTCAACTCGTTAAAAGCGTGCGAAGCAGGGGCGGGTTGCTAGTATTATCCAAAATAGCAACCCAAAAAAGAAACAAGTCCCATATTTCTTCACTTAGCCATCATTTGACGTTGATGCGCTCTCGCGAACGGACGTCTCGCGCTAATGAAGTCCCGAAATGCGTCAAGTGCACTTCTTCCGTCTTTCTCTTACTTTCACGGAACGTCTTTTGTCCTCCTCTGTCGCAGAGTATGCAAATCTTCAGCTCGCCAGTTTGTTCCATCTGCATAATGAAGTGTTTTGTAAGATCATTTGGGATCTTTTGTTTTTGATCTGTTCTGTCTTCGGTATAATTTTGTTGATGAAACACAGTACGTCAAAGAAAAATAAAATAATCTTTTTTAGCTAGGTTTGAAATAGAATGAAAGGAAAGATATTCAATGGACTACTGACAACTAATCACTTCCGCCATTTTCTCCATCTTAAAATCTACTTCCTGGAGGTGTGATTCGTATCTTCTTGTTGAATGATTAAACAGCCGATCTATTCTGTCAATATCTCACTGTGAAAACTTAGGTGAAGTGAGCTTGAAGCGAGCTAGTATCTGGTGGAAAGACAAGTCACTTCAAGCTCACTTCACCTAAGTTTTGATGGTGAGATTTTTACAGCCGATCGATTCTGTAAAAATCTGACTGTGAAAAGTTAGGTGAAGTGAGCTTAGAGTGAGCTGTCAATATTGTCAATCCCTACCATTAGTTGGAATGACAGCTCCCTCCACGCTCACTTCACCTAAGTTTTCACGGTGATATAGTTACAGAATCGGACTGCTGTACTCGAAGTGAAATAAACTGTAATGTATATCGTTTGTGAACTAATTTTGATCTAGCACTAGACCCAATCAAATCCGACTAAAAACCTATAATGTCTATTAATAAGTAAGTGAAACTGACACTGATGGCCGTTTTCACTAACTTTAAGAAACACATTATTTCACTTTTGGATTTTCAAAGCAAAAAATCCAACAGCGTGCTTTTGTTTATGCATTCATTTAGGTGTCGCTCATTCACGATACACGCATAATATTCCGAGCACGTACGACAGTTTGCCAGACTTGTCCAATACTGGGCTTGAGTGTTTGAAACGGTCGTTATCTGAAACTTATGTTCACTTTGAGCGATACTCACTTACAAGTTACCTCATCTATAAACCGTAATCTCTACCATTTTGTGAAATACCAAAGAAGTTATTGAATTCGCGTAATTTTTTTCAGTAATTAGTTTTCTTGTGCTGTAATGTTTTATTTTTGCAGACTAAACCCTTTTTTTTCACTCGTACTCGAATAATTATAGAGTTATTGTAGGTGATGGTCAGATAGGCAGTCGCTCCATGTAGAATACTTGTATTCAGCTGCATTCGGTTAGACTGGAAGCTGACCCCAGCATAGTTGGGAAAAGGCAGGCTGGTGATTGTAGGTAGTAGGCTTGTCCATCCCAGTTTCGCCGGGGATAATTCGAATTGTGGAGCCCTTGTATAAAAATGTCGTCGTTTTTTCGCAAACTAACTAAATTAGGTTCCTTATGCGTAACATCACGCCTATTTTCCCCGAAGGGTTCGGCAGAGGTGTACCTATGGTACACCCACATTTTGCCATACGCCCCAAGTAACAGGAGGCGAGCCGATTGCCATCAACCGGCCACAAATTCAGACTCCAGTCTGAGAAATTCCTGATGATGATTCCCAGAGACTCATGTTGCTTGCGACTGCTTAAGACATCACTAATTAATATTTTTCTCTGTGTTGTTGCAGAATGGAGGAGACAGTGCGGTCGCTGCTGCAATACAAGAGCCGTGTGGAAACTCTGAAGCAGGAGAAGGCGTCCCTATCATCAGCACTCGAGGTAAGAAACCTTCTTAATCTCCTTCACACAAGGATTATGATTAACGCAGTCATTTATTTTATACTGGAATGGCGAAGATTCTTTGCACAGTCGCAAATGCTGTACTTCAAATACAAAAATGGTATTAGTGAACCATCTTTTGCCCGCGCCTACCCCCACGGGAACGTACTACCGGGTTTAATAGAATTATACATATGCCCTTACCCAGGTCATGGTCTTCTTAATTATGTGCCAAATTTCATCGAAATCCGTTCAGCTGTTAATGCGTGAAAGGTAACAGCACGGAGCAATTTGCACCGTGGATAACAGACAGCTCATACTGTCCGACAGACAGAGTTACTTTCGCATTTATAATAGTAGACAGATGACAGACAGACAGACAGATGACAGACGTAACATATGTATATTATGTAGAACATACTGAAATCCATATACCCATCCAATTAGTGCCCCATTGAATTTAGGACTAAGTGTCAATGTAATAAAAGTTCCAATATACACCAAAATCGATTCTTCGGCCACAGCATTCTGTAGCCAGACAAGCAAACTTTACGATCCCTATCGAGACGGTGTGCCCACGTATATGAGACCATAAAATACGAATAAAAACTTATCTTCATAGCGCAAATTCCTGAGCAAATATCCTCTAAACTGTGGAATTAAAAAATTCACGAAAAACCCCTGGAGCTGTACCCCTGTCCAGGCTAAAATGGACCTTGCCTTCCCTAGAGTGTTATTAAAAAAGTTTTTTTCGGGAGTTCTAGTTAGACCGGTGTTCTAATATAGACTTTTAAGAGGAATCAAATACAAATATTCAAAATATTTCAATATGGCTGGCTGCATTGTTCTCTCCCCCATTTTTTTGATGAAAAGTTAGGGGAAAAGCGAGTAAGATGGACTCACAATGGACTCTACCAACCGTGATGTTTGTTTCCGATCAGATTTCAACCGTAACCATGTTTTTGTTATGTTTATAAAATTTTATATTAATATTTAAGAGAAAGAGGTAAAAATTTGTGAGTTTGTATGTATGGGGTAATCTCCGAAACTACTAATTCGATATCGAAAATTCTTGCACTGATAGAAAGCTACGCTAGCTATTGCCGAGTATCATAAGATATATTTTATGGTATATTTGGCTTCCGGACAGACGGAGTCACGGGTAGAATCTAGAAGAAAATAAATATCCTATAAGATGTTCAGTGAACATAAAACACCTTTGTAAAATTCTCAACATTTGAAATAACTGTATCACGAAAGGCACATAGAGGATTTAAATCTTGGTCATAAATATGTTAGCTAAAACTTAATGAACTAAAATCATTTGTTGGCTTTTCGGCTAACAAAACAACAACTGTTTCAAAGATAAAACATGTTTTTTTTTTTTAATTCTCACATATTTAGGTGTTAAGTAAGTCTTCGTCATCAATATGTTAAACTAAAACTTAATAAACTACTAATTTGATGACATTTTGCCTAAAAAGAAAAAACTCATACATGCATAGACCTTGTTTTTCTTAACTCTCATACGAGTATACAATATTTACTTCATTAATTTTAAAGCTTTAAAACATTTTCATCTGAACTTTTCCGCTTCAAAATTCCATTCACTTTCGTATTTAAAAAAAGAGTATAAAAATCCCCGGTACGAGTATATTCCTGTTTCACTACAGCGTTGGTCATTGTGCACTCCCCTACCTTCTACGTCACAGCTGTCTGTTTTGAATAGCGGATGAGAATTTTGATTTTTCCATTTCCCGTCACTTTTTGAATGATATTCGTGCATTTCGTACCTGTTCGCCATTGTGTAACAACCCCCTATGCTTTAATATAATCGTCTTTTAACGTTTCACGGTACGGTCAGACGTTGAAATGGGAGGGAATTTTTATATTTGCTGTAAATGTGTGCGGAATCCCGTTTCAGTTTTTTTTACAGACACGTGTTTAGTTGAATGAACAGAGAGGAATTTGCATATTTTTAATCGACTTCAAAAGAGGAGGAGGTTCTCAATTCTGATGTTTATATTTTTTTGTTTTTGTTGTCTGAGATTCTTTCGTTCATTCACATTCAAGTAGTCTTTAACAGCGTCTAACAACTTATGAATCCAGTCACCTAATTGTGTAACACACTTTCAATCACAATCTGTATCATTTTGAAGGATATTGCTAATCCATTGCTTCATATGTTCGAAAAATTTGTCTGCTCAACAACGTAAATAACGCAATGAATGTTGCTGAACTGACAAAATGAAATCCATTGGTACTGATAGTTTGTTACGCAATTACCCCGCTATAAGTAGCGTACACTGTCGAACTCTCAACAGCGCATTTTCTCTCTTCTTACGCTTTTAAAGTAATCCTCTTACAAAATATCCATTACCACCCACACTGCACCGAAGTGGCACTTATCAAGAAACCCAGTTGCACCACTAATTACGCAAAAACGTCTCATCCCCCTCACAAACACGTTCCGTCCATAATCCCTCAAAGAACGTCCAGTTATGACCGGCGCAAACCAGCCATAACCAGTTTGAGCCGGTTTGAGCCGCCTTGCCCCGCGGGGTTCAAAGAATAATGATGAAATTAAAGGGGACTCTTAAAGTGACAGGGATCTAAATGTATTGGTTTTTGTCGTTAATGAATTCGTCTATCTGGAGCGGTCATAATCCAAAAATGATCGCGTGTCCCCCTCCGGTCGATAAATGCTCTTTAATGTCGCTAAACGGCCGTCCAACCGGGGACAAGCGTTGTTTGTTGTGGTTGTTTTCTTGCTAAACGCTTTTTGGTTTCCTAAACACTCGGTTTTATGGTATAATTTTGAATGAAAATAAACTTACAAGTACGGTCACCAAAGGAGATAAGTAACCAGGGCCGTCGGATATAGTTGAAGTTTGGCAAGAAACTGATGGATGTTTTCGAATGAAATTTAATTTCATTAATAGAAAACAAATAGTTTATTTATCAAATTAAATTACATTCATTCATCATTTTTTTTTTCTTTTTTTTTAATTTCATTTAATTTTTTTTTTACAATTTTACTAGAGGGACGACCCTGCTTCGCACGCTTTTACGACCTAACATATGAACAAGATTTTTAAATAAATGTAAGTTTAATATCAACAAAAACCAAAAAACACAAAAACCTTCCGGAATAAATTCACTAAATGATCGTGTTAACCATATCTAGAAAACGTTGCGCAGTTAGCACTCATATAGTATACTGTACTCTTTGGTTTAGCAGGACAACGCGGTCACACTAATTTTATTATATTTGATATAGATTGAGATAAATTATTTTCAAATACTAAGTAATTATTCCTATACTCGCTGATAATTTTATTATATTTGATATAGATTGAGATAAATTATTTTCAAATACTAAGTAATTATTCCTATACTCACTGATAGTTTTAACTAGACCAACACTATTACACAGCTGGCGTTAAGTTTGTTTCTAGTTACCTAAATGAAATTGGTATTGCAGGACTGATCCAACCAGTTTAAACTAGAATAGTTTCGGGACCTAAGTACACTTTGAAATAGTATTTGGTTTGAGAATTATACTACTTTCATTTAAGTAAATACCCTATTCTAGTTTTAGTATCAAATCAAAGTTTCGTGCCCGAAACATTTAAATTAGTGCCATATACTTAAATACACTTTAATTTCCAAGATAATCTGAAGTGATGTTATAAGGAGAAAAGATTAGATTGTTTGTGTTTGTTTGTTACGCTTTCACGCTAAAATGACCGTAGATGTCCTAAAACAAATGAATTTGATTAAATTCAAGAGCGCTGCTGCGTTTAAACCAGGATCAACATTATTATTGTGTCTAACTTTATCGATCTGTGCACCGCGTTTATACCAAAATACAAAACAATAATTCTATATGTTTCGTTTATTGTTTTCGTTTATCGTTTACACCTAAAACAAATTGTAAAGACAAAACTTGTAGAATACTTGTCAAAATATAAAAAACGGTGAACAAACTAACTAACAAAACATGTCTGAAACAACGTCAATACATTTCTTGAACATGTTTTATACGCGACATGTTTGTTGAAAACAAGGATCACAACTTGTATATTAGTGTAAACACGGCTTAAAACACTGCACAGACCTATTAATCAATCGAATAAAATAAAAACAGTTCTGTCTATAATAGCTGTCAAAAAAGCTTTTCAGTACATTTCCACAGCACTGTTTTGTTGTAGTGTGCGGAGAGCCTTACTCGACATTTTACCTCACGTTATTCCATATAGGCTCGATCCAAAATATAACAACAAAGATACTCCGCCAAAGGTTTGAGAGTCCTCCGCGAAGATTACAGCTCACCCTCGTAATAACTGCTAAATGACGGACTGACAGACCCCTGATAGTTTAATATGCTTTAAGTATCACATACTGCCTTATAGTTATATGTAGGCGTTGCGCTTTCAACTTGGTCTGTCGAAAATTAGTGTCCCTGCCCTATAATAATTCGGTTCGTACTCGTATTTTCGTACGTATAATGCGTTTGTTTTTGACAAAATTTGCTTGTTTTAACCTACAATTAGTAGTTTTTATGTCCAACAAGGACTTTACATTAAATTTCACCAGCTCTTTCTTGAATATGATCGCTATAGTTGAATGATTTCAAATCGGGAAAGACTGACTTTTATCTGATAACTCTATCAATTGCTTTAATAAGTTTTATCTAAAATACAAAACGGAACTTGCTGTTCACTAACAAATTGCATTTAATTGACATAAATATCCAATCTACAAGAAATAAATACTTATCACTCACGAAATTTTACTCTCCTTTTAAAAAAATTCAAGAAAATCGTCATGTGCTTTTACTAAAACGTCAACTAAAGCCTACTCGAGTATCAAAAAGGCACTTAGTAAAGAGCAGTGCCATGCTCTAAATATGACACAGGGTTCCCTGTAGGGCGGACATGACGACAATAGAAAAATACAGTGAACAGTAATAAAGGTTGTGGAGTGATCACACACACGACTGTGGGTTCATGCCTTAATGTTAAACACACTGAAAAATTATGAGCGGCGCAAGTGACACGCTAACGGCGATTGGGACCAGAAAACTTCCAATGTCCAAACTGACATCAGCAGGCATATTATTCCCCATTAGTGTATTCCTGCACCCTCATTGCATTGCACATTTTCAATTCCAATCGAAGGATCGAGAGTTTTAAAGGAAATTCCTAATCCAATTTCTTCATAGGATTGAAAAGCTCGTCTGCTCAACAACGTAAATAACGCCATGAAAGTGACTGAATTGTCAAAATGAAAGGCATTACCATCGATTGCCATTTTACATGGGTTACACAATTACCGCTGGGCAATCTCCCAAACTCCCGAGTATAAAACGCCAATGATGAAATGATGATAGATTTTCCGCCATCCACTGCTGGACAGTTACTTTTCTACTCTCTTAGATACCTACTAGTGTAATCTGTAACGATAGTTTCACTAATCCACTAATCTAATCGCTACCTCTCAAAACTGACACCACATCACCCACACACGTACAAAGAAAACCCGCGCTGGAAGGACATTAAAATGGCGGATAGCGGGAAATCGGGTATGCACAATAGCTGGGGTTTCCCGCTTTAAAAGGCCACCCCCTCTAAACAATAATTCAGCTACACCCTAGCGAAGTGCAAGGGCGCAGTTACAGAGGGCACTCGGATAGGGTTGCGGTTCAAAAATCGATAGTTTAAGCTGCCTAATAAATGAGTCGAAGTTGTATGCTGAAGTGGAAACTTTTGTGGAAATATGCAGTAACTTATGGGACGTCATATGTAATCAAACAAACTTTGAATCTTTTAAAGCGTTGTATTTGATATGTTTTATGGTTTTATTTGTTAACATCGGTTCAATGGTTAGTAAAATATCTCTCTCAACACACTGTCCCTTTCTCTGTCTCTCTCTTATCAACTACAACAACAACAAATCTACATAATCTATCTATAGGAGATTTCTATAGAGATATCCAATTGAATTTAATTTTCCTCACATAAAATCTTCACATAACGGTGTCTTGATCTCTAAATAAAAATCTATGGCAGTCGTTATGTCGTCGTCAGACTTTATCGACTTTATCGGGTATCATAATTATTACCCAGTAACCGGCACCCTAATTGAGTAACACACTATCAATCTTAATCTGAATCATTTTGAAGGATATTGCTAATCCATTGCTTTATATGTTCGGAAAATATGTCTGCCCAACAACGTAACCAACGCAATGAATGCTGTTGAACTGTCAAAATGAAACCCATTGCTACTGATCAGATAGGCAGTCGCTTCATGTAATAAACTGGTATTCAGCTGCATCCGGTTAGACTGGAAGCCGACCCCAACATAGTTGGGAAAAGGTTAGCAGATGATGATGGATGCAAGTTTAACTGACAGCTATACTAATCAACATTAAAAAAATAGCCAATAATCAAAGATAATAAAGTCCTCCCACACATTAATAGAAAATATATAACCACTAGCTGACAGTATGGCAACTACATATTACCGAGAGAAAGTTACCTTTGCCTCGTGACTGAATCACACTGTCTCGTGATTGGTATATATAGCGATTAACATCACGATTGCCGTCAATATAGGGTAATTAAGCTCTGAACTTGCTTTCTATAGAGAAAAAGTACCTATAGGATATACTTACATAGTACGTATTTTGTTGTCATTATCTGGGACATATATGGGACCTGCCGGTCAATTCTGTGCAAATCTCACCGTGAAAACTCAAGTGAAGTGAGCTTGATGTGAGTTGTCAGTAGTGTCAATCCCTAGCATTATTTGGAATGACAGCTCACTCCACGCTCACTTCACGTAAGTTTTCACGGTTAGATGGTTACAGAATCGCACTGGTGTTTCTTAATATGTAGTAGTGTTATTTAAAGTTTATAGTTATGTTGAGAAGCGGTAATCCCATGCCATTCACAGTTATGTTGAAAGGATATCACTTCCATGTAACACTGGCTGGATAGAAGACTGTATACATAAAAGTTGACATATAGTTTTTGTACGATACACCATTTACTTCTCATTGTTCTTATATAAACCTTTACACCTTCCTAATAAATTCTTAACAGTATTTCCTTTGTTTTCGCTCTGTAAATCACCCCAACAAGTTACGGTCTTTAAGCCTGATTTTTTTTTTCTTTTCATCTTTTAATTTGTTAAGTTAATTGAATGGTCAAAAAATATAATCAACACGGATCGAATCCGCAACGAGGTGATCCGGCAGAGAACCAAAGTTGTCGACATATAGCTCACAGAATAAGCAAGCTGAAGTGGTAATGGGCCGGCCATATTAGCCGTAGAACTGATGACCGTTGGGGCAGACGTGTTCTTGAGTGGAGACCGCGAATCGGTAAACGTAAGGTGGGACGCCCTCAGGCTAGGTGGAGCGACGATCTTCGCAGGATGGCTGGTAGCAGCTGGATGAGAGTTGCCCAAAATCGAATTGAATGGCGTGCAACAGGAGAGGCATGTACAGCAGCAGGCTGATGATGATGAGGCGTACCTGGTGAAAATATTAATTCTTTGTCTGAAAAGAGGGCCTATGTCTAAACTGGTGTGAAATGTAAGGTACAGATTCGAATAATTTACTGAAGGAACAAACGAAAACGCAATGGCTACGGCTGATAAAATCTTGTAAGAACATCACTGAAACACGACTTCAAATTCAACATGACTTCCCTACCCCTAAAAACTTACCACACCACATGTCGATAAATTACATCCATTTCAAAAACATAGTGCCTATCTGTCTATCTGTGAACATAATTTTAAAATGGCTACACCCCTACGGATCACAGTCGGGGGTCTAGGGTGCATGCTGCCCCCCGGCGCCGCCCGCGCCACGAATTTACACTCACATACTAATTGTGTTTGTTTGTTACTTGGTTATGTTGTTTGTAAACGAACTTTTTTGGGATTAGTTGATGTAGGTGTAGGGATATCGGTATTAAACTGAGTGTGTTTTTTTTAAGTTACGGATTTCGATGAGACATTTGCCTCAGTGACTGAACAATTGGATACTGCGCTACGTATCGCGATTGTGATTCCTACATTGTTACATTGGTTTGTCTGATTGTATATGGGTGAATTCTTCTTCTACACTCAGACCGAAAAAATTGTTAATATCATAGTGAAAAGATATGTGCATTTGGATTTGAGTGATCTTTTTTATTTCGTGACAAAATGTGATTACATTTAGTCAAAAATAGTCAAAACTCATAGCCCAAAGTAAAAAAATTGTCACTCTCAAGGGTCTTCAGTTATTACCCAAAGTGTAGCCAGTAATGCTGCGGCCATATTGTCGCGTTAGGGTGAAATACACTTCGCGCGATACCGCGAACTACACTGAGAGAGAGATCTCTCACAAGTGTAGTTCGCGTTATCGCGATAATATAGCCGTAGCAATGGCAACGTCTGTACCGGGAATGACAGGTAGTAATAACGTAGGTACAAAGTTCAACCAGAAACCAAACTTATTCGAGAATCACCCATAACAACATTTACTATAACTATAGCAACAAAAAACCCTGCATTTCCCTTACAAATGTCGTTTTATATCTCGTCCGTGACTACTAAAATGTTGTCATAATGACACCGTTTGTTAGAGCGGGCGCCATGTCGCCGACGACTGGCGAATTAACTTATATAAAGAGAAAAAGAGGAAAATGGGAGAATATCTAAAGATAAACAAAGTACACAAGTAGGTTGGGTTCATGCTCCATTTACGAGATGACCCACTAAATATGTGCATCTGTTATTTAGATAAAGTTTTGTTTCTATTTAGTTTCTTGGAGCTTTAGTTTGGCTTATGTTAGTTAATACTCGTAGTTATCCTTTTACTTGTTTTTCTTTGTGTTTGTGTTCTTTTTATGCGTCATGTTTGCCGAAAATAAATGTATTTTCTTTCTTTCTTTCTTGTATTTTCTTTCTTGTCGCCTGCGTTTGCGTACAAATATATCGTACATTACATTGAACACTATGCTACAGTTTAGTTTAGCCTTTTCTTAATTTACTACATCATGGCTTTTGAGCGTTGCTAGCAGAACCAGAAAAAGGCTTAAGGAATAATATTGTATCATTTCGGTAAAGAGTTGTATGTTTATTGGACGAATTTGGATAATATACAGGGTGGCAGGGACATCGACGCGCAACCTTACTTCAGTATATGACTGAAGAAAGAACCGACGAAAAATGTATGTGCTGAATTCGTGGTTACTGTATGTGCGTCGATGACCCTGCCAGCTTGTATATTGGGTTGAAATTGTGGTAGAAGTTGAAATGTCGAAAGAATTTTTGGAACACAGTGGCAAAAAAATAGCAAAAAATTTGACGCCAGATCATTATCATTATGTAGATAATTTTGTGACTAGTATGATAGGTAATACGGGCCGGTGTCCGCAACTTCACGTCAATGCGCGTATTTTGCGGACTTGTATGATTATCTTATCTTCTCTTACCTTTGACGTACTTCAACTTTGAGACGGACAAATATGTCAATCAATATAATCTACGATCCTCTAATGGGGCTTAATACCTATAGACAATATAATTATCAACCAACACCTCAATACATAATAATCACCCCCTAATTAGAAACCCATCGAATCATAAATCCAATTACCACGGCTACCTCAATCCGTAACACCAGCTAAAACCTCCCACTAATTAGGCACACCTAAACCAAAATACTAAAATAATTAACGTCCACTATCTGTAATATTCACTGCACGTTAAACCGCTGCATTTTAAACTGCAAGCAGGCAAGTTATTCATTACTGTATCCGGGTAGGCAGCGGCTGAGGTATCTTCATAATTACGTTAGCGAAACTCCGGCCCGCCATAGTTGTACGCTAACGAAACCAATTAGTATGTGGCCATTGGCGTGTACGACACGGCTTTTGGAATGGTCATTGTTTAGGATACCAGCTGTCTTGATAACACTAAGTTTAAAGCTAATTTATTTGTAAGTTTTGTCAGTCTGGATTTTTCAGCAGCGAAAATGATGCATGAAGATAGCCACCTCTCTTTATTTAACTCTCCTCTTTAGTTTTGCACTTAGTCATGTTGCCAGAATTTTGTGCTTTTTTGCGTTGTTTACACTAATAATCGTCAATCAAATAAATTGGGATGAGGGCCACATGAGACCAGAAAATCATTAAAGGAAGTGTTCAATGATTTTATAGAAAACTACTCAACTTCATCATCATCCTGACGTTTTTCAATTATTTTGGGATCAGCTTCCAGTCTAACCGTATGCAGCTGAACACTTATTATTAAAAGCCAAAGAACTTATTATTAAAAGCCATGTCCCACTGCAGGGCAATTATACTCCCGTTCGTACTTTTTAAAACTTATCAACCCTTGAAAGCCCTTTAATCCAACCGTACAACAATGGAAACATGACCAAGGTAGCTATTACAGGCACAGGATGCTAAACTAACTCTGCGCATATTCCGCGATAAGATAATCCGACTAAATTGGAAACTGGCGCCATCTATTAACCGACCGATAGGATGTTATGAATTATTGATAGAATATTAATGGTTGGTGTACCAGTGACGGGGGTAACTTAATCTATTTAGTCATAACAATTTAGTTTTCGACTTAGTAACTTGTAAACGACATAGTTGTGTTTTCTTGACCTAATTTCGGGTTTCCTTGACCTGTGAGTAAAAGGCTAAAATACCACGACAAACCCACCATCGAGTGATGATGGGTTTGTCGTGGTATTTTAGCCTTTAACCAGAAACGCAGGAAAAGGAAAGGAAGAAAGTATCCGAAAAAGGTTATCAATTATTTCCTACAAGTATTTATGCACATATGTAGGAATTAATATAAAAATATTTGAGGGGCATTTCTCGTAATTTTAAGAACGTTCCCAGTGTGGTCTCAGTCTCAATCTGAAAATAGGTACCTTTAATTTCCCGAGAATTGGCGTTACTAGAATTGGCCTTACGAAAATTGGCCTTCAATTCATGAGCACCTGTATTTAAAAACTACTTATTATAAATCTAGTCCTAATCTCATCTCAGCGACAATCAGTGTCAAAAATGTAGGGATTTTAGAGGTATTTTTGATAGATTAAAACTGAGATTCGTTCTTACAAATATTTTGATATTTCATTATTTTGTATTGATGTTGTCAAACTCTTGTGTTCTGAGGTTTCTTGGTTAACACTTGATTTTGAAGCCTTTCCTATATTTCGAAAACGTCTTTCCCGACAGTAGATGTAATTACTTTTATGTCCTTCATTCCAGCAGTACATTACAAGCCATTCCACACCCGATTAGTGAAAAAAACTACAACAGTAACTTGTGCCCCTATATTTGTGACGCGTGACCGAACAAACCTAATGATGTCTACACTGCAGGCCATGATTAATGACCCCCGCTTTAATTCTAGTTATTGCTGTAAGGGAGGGCGCCCACGAGCAACTTATAGTTACCCAGCAACTGTTTTGTCTATGTCGCTGTCTTCTCGCCGATGCGCACACGGGAGTGACAGCAACGTTACTTCTTTGTTAAATTTTCGTTTGAGCAGCAACTGGCTAGCCGGCAACTTTTTTAGAGTTCCGCACCTCGAAAGGAAAACGGAACCTTTATAAGATCACTTTGTTGTCCGTCTGTCCGTCCGTCTGTCTGTCTGTCAAGGCCTTTTTTCTCAGGAACGCGTGGAGGTATCAAGCTGGAATTTATATTAAATAGGTACTCAGGTCTACTGACCCATGGAGCTGTGAAAAAATCAAACTTCTAACGCAATCAAAAGATACAGCCGTTTATGCCGCAAATTTCCGCAGATGTTCGACACTCGCAAGGGAATCAAAACCTACAGGGTACTTCCCGTGAACTCAGAATCTTGATATTTGGTATGAAGCAACGTCTATAGCACAGATAAAGGAAAAATTGCGAAAACCGTAAATTTTTAATTACATCATATAATAAAAATATTTTTAATAATTTAAATTGTACGGAAGCCTCGTTGCGCAAGTCCGACTCGCACTTGTCCGGTTTTTTGTCGCCGTGCGCGCAATTGCATTGCAAACAATAGTCGGGCGATAGTTGCGTCCAAACCTGCGGATAAAGATGTCTCCCAGCTGTGGCGTCGCTACATGCGCGCACGTTCATACAATGACTTGATGTGAGAGACAAATTAGTGGCGGAGACAAAAGTTGCTCGTGGGCGTCCTCCCTAAATGTAATCACTTTACTGAAAGCCGCAGTCGTTCCATACGAAACAATGACTATTTTCGGCATCAACACGATTCTGATTTCTAACCATTAATCTTATGATTCGACTGTTTTCGCAAAACTATGATGTTACGTAATTGTTGATTAGTGGTTTTACTTGTCATGGTGGTGGATAATTGGATAATTTAATTAGCTGAATTAATTAATGTGTTTATAGCTAGTCGCTCGTCTGTACTTTGATGTGATCAACGTGCAGAAAAACAATACCTGCTTTCTAATTAATATTTAGTGCTGCTAATTCGAATTTTTAAATGCTTGTAAGAGTGAATAAGATTAATAATATAATAATAATAATACAACGTGTTTTTTTTTATATCCCATAACTATAGGGGGTTATTGAACATCACTATGAACAACTTTTACTATGGGACCAAACCTGAAAGCGCGAAAAAAAAATCAGCTGTTCCTACATTTATGTTCGTATAACTCGTCAAAATGTAGGGAACACCAGATTTTTGTTTTGCGATTTCGGGTTTGGTCCCATAGTAAAAGTTGTTCTTAACGAGGAGTACAATGACCCCCTGGAGTTATGGGATATCAAAAAAAATACGTTGTATAATACCAATGAATAATACAAAAATCAATCTGCCTACCCTTTTCCCAACTATGTTGGGGTCGGCTTCCAGTGTAACAGGATGCAGCTGAATACCAGTATTTTACATGGAGCAACTGCTTATCTGACCTCCACATCCCAGCTACTAGGTAACACGTTACCCCGTTGGTAAGACTAAGCCATATGAATAACTACCTTTAGCCCGCGACTTCGTCCGTGTGTTTCTAGTTCCGTCGAACCACGAGCATCGCATCGCCCGCCCGCGCTATTACTTCGTTTTTGCTTAGCGTGCTTTATTTTTTTTCCCCCAATGCACATATACACCTTCCTCAAGAATTAGGCTATCAAATGCAAAGGGAATTTTTCAAATGCGACCGATGGTTACAGAGATTAACGCGTTCAAACAAACAAACAAACTCTTCAGCCTTATTTTAAGTATTAGTATAGAAGATTGGTATGAATAAAACCACTTGATAAATGATTTTATTTTTGTAAGTAGGTTTGTACAAACACTTTTACACGTCAATACTTTTACACGTCAATGAAACTTGAAATAATAACGTGCTAGGTTACCTAATCCGTATACAAAACGACATATTGCTATTACAAGCAACACAAAGAAAACGACAGTTGACAAATCACGGCTGCTTTGCAAAGGGTTGTGATTTATACTGAAACTTGCGCTGTTATTACCAAACATAAAACTAAGGAAGGCGTAATAGCCAGCCGGTGATTGATATCATAAATCAGTTTTATAAATAGTCAAGTTTTTTTAACTGACGCGTATAGTTTTTATGTTAAGATTTTTCTGAAAAAAAAAAAGAGTAATTAGCGGATTCTAGGTTTTCAAATATTATTCTATGAAAAATTTTAGTGTGATGTTTACAGCCTATAGCCTACTTCAAAAATTGTACTATCAAATGCAAAAATCATTTTTCAAATCCGACTGGAAGTTCCAGAGATAGGCGCGAACAAACAAACTCTTCAGTTTTATTATTATTATAGATAGATGAATATTGTCATTGTAATCTTTTAACATTTTGGCTGTATGCCAATAGAAAATTACATGGAAAATATGTCCACACAAAAAAAAATACGCCATCAGAAATCCGTCGTTTCATAAGCACATGTAGCCATGGCATCAAACAAAATAAAATAAAAGCGAATTAATAAATGGAGTCCTATAACACTCCACGAATCGATGGGAAAGCAGGCAATCAGACAGGCTCTTCACTTTAATTACCTGATCTCGTGAAACATCTGCGGTTTCATTCGAATTCAAAATATAAATTAAAATCACTAAATTAAGAGCGCAGACGGCAAAATGGCGGCGGTTGGTAAATAATTAATTCATGAAATAAACGCACGTTTGATTTGCCCGTCAATCACGCGGAATTTTAATTAAATTGTTTGAATTGTTATATTATCGTATCGCAAACGGTGTGGTTGCGTTGTCTGTCTGTAGATATTTTATTAAAGACTTATGTAATTAAATAATTGAGGTCTATCAGCTTTTATTAAACACAAATTCAAAGGAGACTAGAAATAAGAAAACTCCTTGGCAGAAAGCTAATAAACCTTTTTGCAGTATCTATTAAAAACAAAAAGTATATCATTTGACATTTGTGAGTTTGACACTGATTTATGGCGTCCAATGAGTATCAAAAACAAAATTATTATCTGAATATCTTACGTGATTTTGGCAAAATTGCGGTGATATTAATTTCCATAAAATCCACAGATCAAGATTTGAAGTTGAACTATTTTATATTTTTGAAGGTCTCCATTTAATTTATTTGAATTTTCCATGTAAGTAAAACTCCATGCAATAAAACTGTGCAGTCATAATAATTATAAGTATGTCCAAATTGAAAGGCCTCGCCATTCAAACCTAACCCTTTCATTGCTTATCAACCGCGTGTTGTTGCAGACACACAGACAAACAGATTCGTTGTCTCGCCCTCACTCGATGACTAATGAAAACCTCACACCGCATAAATGATACTCTGATAATACACTTTATTGCTGGGTCATTACGATTCAAAGTCCGTCAAGTTGTGTAGAATTCGAGAACGACAAATATCAGTAGACCCGTGACTCGGAATAGAAATGCCCCTGAGCGATGTAGTGTTTGAAGGCCAAGAGGGGCCGAGTGGGTCAATTAACACTGGTTTCGTTTGTTGTGAGAACTCCGGCTTAATTAAGAGTGTGAACGATGGTCCCTTTTCGGGGGTATTTTTTTAGTGAAGCAGTATACCGACGACAGGAGTGGCCCTGACGTTTTGATGAGTGAGACTGAAAAAATATTGCTGTGGGCGATAGAAGAGCTTGTTTTTCTTATTTTTCGGCCTTCAAGTTATTATTAAACTGCTATATTTTTACGCCTTATTTGTTAGGGTATAAACAACAGAAAAACAAAATTTGAATAACCAAACTGACACATAACAAATTAGTTTTGTACATAAACAATCTTGTTTACTCCCAAAAAATCCACCAATTGGGCGTCAATTCCCTCGCTTTTCGCCCAACGTCGCCTTCACCGTCAGTGCTTGTTGCAGGCGTCTGCGGCGCACTATCAGAGCCAGCTGTCCACCCTAGGCTCTGAGAACGATCGGCTGCGCAGTCAACTGTCCACGTTATCAGCCGGGCTGGGCGCAGGCGACCAAGAGCGACGGCTCGACGATGTGGCGCAGCAGGTCGTGCGAGCGCTTCTGTCGCAGAAGGTGAGGATTTTGAGCAGTAATCTTGCAGCAATGACTGTATTTCTGTCTTTTTCACTCTGCTATAGCACCAGACTGACACTGTCGTATTGTAGGAGCAAACACCTTAAGTTGTTTTTCTTGCTTAAGGTGAACACAGCACTTTCAAGGTTACGGAAACTGTTACTTTCTTGAATTTTGTCAGTTAATGTTACTTTATTTCCTGGCACAAGGACAGGGTTTGGTTTCTGGAAATATAATGTACATGCTTGTGGTTCCACGTTGTATTATATTTTTATTCTGTAAAATTTAATACAAATCAAGATATTATCGTCGTTGATATTTACAGGCCACCCATTTTAAAAGCACTCGTTGATACCAGCCGGAAGTCGACGAAGTCCTTTAAAAGATTAAAACAAAGAAACATACTCGGAAATGTTAATCCGCAAAAAAGGGAATGTCTACCGTAATCCCTGCTGGCATTAAGATGCATCCCGGAAATTGTTTTCTCATAATTATAGTCACCCTTGTATCCGCGTCCGTGGATTATGTGGTGCCTACATTCGCACATAAATCGCCCGAAATGGGACACTTCGGCCTTAGCTGGCACCGTAATAATTTCAGAAGGCCTGGCCCACTATAATCTGGGCATAATCTGTCCGATAATGCGACCGTTTGTGTTTAAATCCAGTTTGTGAATGTCCGCCATGTTGCTGTAGTTTTGGCGCCAACTTTCCTGATAAAGATGGCGCCGGTTGCAAGCGACGACCGCTTTTGATTGTTTTTCAAAGTTTGACGCTCCTGTTTTCACATGGCTGGAAAATGCTAATGACAAACTTTGGTCGTTAAATATTCATTCAGCGGCGTGAAGTATTTTACTATCGTATACTTAAAAATTTTGATATGACTTCGTAAATGTTGCCAGCTATTAAAACTAAATGCTATGCTAAAAGATCCATGATACTTTAAAGAACAAATGATACAATTGTGCCTAATAAAACAATTACCTTCTACAGTCAACCTTACTTGAAAGATTAAAGTCACAAAATGATTCCAAAATTGTACCGCAAATGGTCAAGTTGAAGCTATAAACTTAATTTACGAGGAAACTTCGTGCACTTTATCTTCATCAATATGCTAAATCTATTAGCTGCTCAGCCGTGTAAATTCTGAGATGACATTTAGGATATTATCAGGCAATTAACGTCACGTGGTGATTAGACATGATGAATGCCTGTCTCCTGAGTTTATTGATAACATAATATAGAGTAGGTGTATAGACAAACTCCTTCTGAAGTAATTAGAGACTTCAGTCTTCACGTGTGGGATGAAAGACGACAGGGGAAGATTATTAGTTTACGTAAGGGTAATTTGAGTGAGTGAGTAGGTACTTTGAAGGAGACGATGATGGTATTACCATATTACTAAAATAACGCAAATGTTTGGGTATAATGATGATAAATTTATTTATTCATTTATTTCAGACGACGTTGGCCTATAGATAAATACCTTAACCTTATTTATGACGTTACAGGTTAAATTCGTATAAGTATTATAGAAATAGGAGACAAATCACTTTGCATTTAATATTGAATTTAATAAATTATTGTTCTTTTCGTTGATAGGTCGGTCATCTTAAAGCTAAAACCTAAAAAAAATATATTTGTCTATTACTATATGTTACTTGTTGGAGTTTGGTGGCCCTGTGATACAGACGCCAGCACATCAAGCTACTACAATCTGTCAAATTTTTTTAATAGATTTCCAACTTTATCGCTACAGCATTAAGATTCAAGATTGATTGGGAAAATTTGACAGTTTCGGGTAGCTTGACCTGCTGGCGTCTGTACCTAACAGCCACGACTTACGAGTTGTAAGTCGTGAGGAAACCGGAATGTCCTAGCACCAAACATTCGAAGACGTGTGACATCTGCCAATCCGTACTGGGCCCGCGTGGTGAATTACAGCCCAGTCCCTCTCGCAGAGAGGAGACCTGTGTCCCAGCAGTGGGAACATTATAGGCTGATTTTATGTATGTATGTTACTACATACCTACTTCATATAAAATATCACAATCGATGTGTTAATTAAAATGAAAACAAGACGTATTCAATTTAATATAAAATCAATACCGACGTAATGACATCTAATAAGACACCAAAACAAACAATCTAATCCACGTCTCAAAATAATTATATCAGCTCTAATTAATACAGCAGTCTCCCAAATATGTACATCTTAACTTCAAAGAAAGTTATCCCCTCCCCCTCGACATGACATTACTTACCGTTACATTTAAATCCTTTCTGTCTAAACGAAAATCACTTAAAATTTATAACTTTACTCCATTAATATTATTTTCGGTTTATTAAATTTATTAAAACTGTTGCTGAAGTTCGTGGAAATGTTAATTAAACTTGGCTTGTGCATTACTTGGTAGGGTTCTTAGATTTTATAAGGTGGGAGGCACTCGGTAGCAAAATGGTTCAGTATGACAATTTCGTAACTCACACGGTTCATCCGTGTAGGATATCTGAAATTCTTACTTATACATAGTACTCTGTAGGCCCGTGCCTAAATAACAACAGCCGCACAGGTTGATCGATCAGGTTAAGCTACGCTTGCTGCGGTTGGTCCGTGGATGGGTGACCATCTTTACATACCAAGACACGTTAAGCAGCGAAAACACGCTAAGCGGTTGGTCCCGACTGCTATTTGTGGATCTTTGACAAGTCATTACGGGTACTCAGAACCCCAAAAGTCTGACAACCAGTCTTACCACGGGGTATCGCATTACCCAGTAACTGGGTTGAGGAGGTCAGACAGGCAGTCGCTCCATGTAAAATACAGGTATTCAGCTGCATCCGGTTAGACTGGAAGCCGACCCGAACATAATTGGGAAAAGGCTAGGCAGAATCATCTGTTCCTTTAGATGAAGACACTTTTTTTTTAGATGATGACATGCGTACTCTGTAGAATACCTAGTGGTCTATGCTCTATGTTAAATTCTATGTTAGAACATAAAATACCTAACCTAATATCGCGACATATTCGCCAAAAATGTAAACAAATATGAGTTTATGAAAAATAACTTTAATTCCTACACAATAAAGTTCAGTTTACGCTACAACTCCAAACATTTTTATAACTTTTTCAATAGTGCTAGTCACTCTGAAATCAACATAATTACCATTAAAATAAAGTTGATATAGTGTAAGCTATATTACTGTAAAGTTTCGTAAGTATTCTAATGAATAACACATAGGATACTTTTTATCCCGATATTCCCACGGCATCGACACTTATGCGGGTGAAACTGCGGGGCGCTGCTGGTTTGAAAAAAAATGTTTTAAGTTTGAGTTTGCAAACGAAATTGCACTGTTGCTATCTTGAAACATCATCTAACCAAGGGTTCCCATAGCTAAGCTGCCACCAAAACTTTGTATAAGCTGCTCCAAGTTCTAAACTAAACCTATCCGCCAACTAAGTTATGAGCGCTCTAAACCCGCTAAACCTTCCTCAGCAAGGTCCGACAGTGTCCCGAAACATCCTTATTTCGTATCCGAGTATCCGAGATCCCCCTATAATTACCCCACTCGAATTTAATTTAACTAATGAAGTATAATTAAAATGTACGCGTTTATTTCGAAGACGTTTTGACGAGATCCTGTGAGGGGGGAGATTCGGTGAAGTTTTCTTCGTTGATGTTAATAGCTGTTGGGGAAGACGTAATAGATGTTTTACGATTTCAAAGGTATGGTAAAGATGGGCGAGATTTGTAGGACTGTTTATGTTTTAGGTATGGAGTGAAACTCTATTTAAAATTCTGATTATTTCGTATTTGTGTTTAGGTATTTAAATGCCTAATTCTAAACAACTGTATTTCTGGTTTTTCATACACAGACATAATAGGTAAACATCGAACATTTTTACGCAGTCCAGGATCATGTACTTAATGAATCCATGGTGACAGTTTGCGCGTCGTTGTCCCTGCCACCCTGTAGAGTTTTCAAAGATCGATTCAACTGAAACTATAACATTCAAAGTTAATAATCGAGTTATCACGATCCGATTAGCCGATCAAAAAGTTTCGATTGCACACGCCCTAACCGCTCCGTCCAGTGTGACTTCGTTCTAACCACATTTACTTACATAATATCGTTTTCCTTCCTCCAGAGCGTACGCGAAGAATTGGGATGCGCGCGCGCCCGTATCCGCGAGCTGGAGGCACAGAACCGCGCGTTGAGCGCTCTGCTGGTGCGGCAGCTGCGACCCCAGCCCCGGCCATCGCCTGCTACGCCTCATACGCCCCTCACGCCTCATACACCAAGGGACTTACAAGGTAAGCAGTGTTAATTCCTAGATCGTTGAGTGACTCGCTGCAAAATTCGCCGCGCGTGCCTTGTAGGTAGTAAAAAGTCGTCTGCCAAACATGAGATTAACTGCTGCAAATAATAGCAACGTCAGCTGAGTGGTTTTTTCATAACATTTCAGCATAGTGTTGAAATCTTTGTGGATTTAGAATGGATTAATGTTCGGTTCCTAAAAACAAAACGGGTTGGTTTGTGTTTCAAAGTTCTTATAATATATTTAGGTTTGAAAAATGTTCTCAAGTACCTAAGTGAAATCTTTGTAATTTCTTATAGAGAAATAAATTTCCTTACCAATGGTAGAATTTTTGTTGCCAAACTGGGCATATAAATAGATTCGTGGGCTAATTTTAGCTACTTCCATAAGGGAGCATCACTACTATGAGGTGTTTGCTTCATTTTTGGTAAAGATATAAGATTGTACAAGAGTTTTAATTTTAGCCAATACCGGTCCGTAAATTATAGGAATCGGCCATGAGAATAGTTACTAAGTACGGTAATTTTTAATACTTTAATATCAATTTCTGTTCAAAATTCCAGTACACTTGGTAGACGTCGGCTCCTGTGGGTCTCTGGTGTCGTTCAGGGACTCCCCGCCCCCCGCGCCGCCCGTGTCTCACCCGCACCCCCTCAGCCACGACGACAAGCGGCGCCACCAGATATTGGCCGATATCTGGACTGAATTGAAGGTAAAGGGACCAGACATAGTTTTATCTCAGGTTTAAATAATAGAAGAAAACAAGAATAAAGAAATAAGTTTCCAAAGTAAGCAGCTCAACCCTGATCAAATTTTTTTTTTTTTAATTCAACCACCGTAACTGAAATCATTATCATTTCAGCTAGATGACGTCTACTGCTGCACAATAAGGCTTCCCCAAATTTAATCTAAACTGAAATATTTCTATATTATTATTTTAACAAAGTTTTTAATTCAATGGTGCGTCCACCCTCTCCGACAAATGTGCCTTTAGCATCTTCATCAATCCAATATCAAAACATTCCTGTGATCTTCCAGGGTCTGGAGGTGACTCCCGCGAACCTGGCGCGCGCGCTGTCCGCGGTGGACCCCACGCTGTGGGCGGCGCCCACCAGGCCGCACACGCTCTCCCTCAGCATGCCGCAGCCCACCACCGACCCTGTGAGAGGTAAAAAAATCCCAGGTCCAAAAGAATTTCTGAGAATTTTAAGTAAATGTAATTCCATTGGTCAAACAACGTGAATAACTCTCGGTTTCTGAAAGCCAGATCAAGTGCTTGATTATTGCTTCATCAAAATAACAAGATGGGGGAAGGAGAGTAGGCAGGCCACCAGACAGCCAGCAGCAGGCAGGCAGGCAGGTGGGACAGACACGGCTAATAAAAAAAAACACAACGTCCAATTACCGTAAGATTTGACAGCAGGTAGCAGGCTAAAAATCTAAAACAAGCTTCTACAAACATCGAAGTTAGACAATTGAAAAAACTGACAATGATGCCTCACAAATTCTCAAGGCTCTTAAACCTCCTGTTCTTAAATATAAACAATACATTTTTATAAACTACTAACTTCTGCCCGCGACTTCGTCCGCGTAAAGCAACTTTCTTTTTTTTTTCCGTAAGAACCTTCTACAAAATATTAGAAAAGTTAAAAAAAATGGATGAAATCGGTCAAGTGTTCTCAAGTTATGGCGTGACCAAGGGAAATAGGGATATATTTTTATATATATAGATTGATTGCCCTTGAACACAGAAATCCGTAGCCAATCTTCGATCATTGCATCCGGATACTATTTTGATTTCTGTGTGCTCAAACATACATATATTTACATTACAGGGGCGAGTGGAGAAAAAGTAACAGAAGAAGAAAGCGGAGAGGTCGGCGAAGCAGGGGCTGAGTCCCCTGAGAGTGGCGCCAAGGACGAGGGCTACTCCACCATGTCTAGTGACGTGCAAGCCGACGCCTCCCGACAGAGCGACCACGCGGCCGACAGAGCCCTGCCAGACCTCAACGAGGCATCAGATGAAACAGACAATCAAACCATCGTCTCCATCAACCCTAGAGAATCTCGAAGACATGCAAGGCTCCTAGCAACGGATGCAGACTACATCTACTTCCCATTAGGAGTCGCGTTCGCTGGCGTTAGAGGTAGCTACCCTCCCTCGCGACCAGTGCTACCCTTCCAGCATGTAGTGCGAAGCTTCTCTGATTCACATCTGTGTTTAAAGCTAATTGCTGGAACAACTTGCCCCACCAGCTGTCTAGATACTCCTACGCCTAGTTCTGGTGTTTTAGTACTAGATCTGAAACCTGCTCCCGAAAGACCGCTGAGGAGAGCAGCTATCGCTTCTACAACAAGCTCCGAACGGGTCTCCTGGGGTAGCACACTAGATGACCGAGCTGAGGGCTCTCAATACGATGCTGATTACGTCCAACATTGGCTAGAACTTGATGATGCAAGATCAGCGTTACAACAAAGACATAGGGATCTAGCCGATTTAGAATACGATAGGGCTGAACTGGAAGACTGGAGCTTATCACTATCCTGCGAAGATCTCGGGGACAGGCAGTCTCCCTTTGCCGAAATAACGACGCCTGGCCAAATATCCTTGTCAACGTTACCCAGCATCAGGGAAGATGATGCGTTAGAATTAGAAGAAGATGTCGGTGATTGCCTTTGGAATGATTGTGGATTTGCAACTATAGAAATAGACGAATGCAGAATACAAGATGATCCTGATACGTCGGAGAAAAGGTGGGACTGCAATGGCACACATTCACCTGGTGGTTCGTGGTCCAGTGCATCAGACGCGCCTGATAAAAGATCTAGCACAGCACTGAGCGAAGACGGAGACTGTGCAAATGTCGGCCTAGATTTCACAAGAGATTTCTATCGTCTCGTTAAATATGAAAGCACAAAGAGCTTAGCATCAAATTCGTCCAGAGGTATTCCTGCGCAGGATACGAGCAGTCATTTAAGGATCCATGATGTTCAAGCAATGGCTTTGCAGGACAGAGAGGTGGCGTTGCAGAACGTCCTGCATTTTATTGCTGAGCAGCAGAAATATTGTAGGGATAGGGAAGAGTCTGATTCTGTATCGTCGCGGCCCTTATCGGAGATAAGGGAGTTACCACCTCCGTATGCCGCGGCGGATTTCGACGATGACTCTGTTGGTCCTCGGAGTGAAGTGTCAGAAGACAGACAGAGACCTGACTCCTTCGGCAGCTTCTCTGAAAACGATTCTTGTGACGTCATCCACGGCGACCGGCCTAGGGTTGCCTTCTGTGATACTGTATCCGAGCCACGGTCCACGCCGAGATTCATCGAACGCGAAGACCCTTACACTGAATCAGAAGATTTCTTCGACGAATTTTCCAGAGTTGAAAACGCAGAGAATGAAATAGATGAGAGGCATCTCATAAAAGTACAGAGAAAGAATGAAATTAATAAAAGCAATGATGTGATTGAAACTGTCGAAGTTGAAGACCAGCCCTTTGCTGCTGTGAAGGAAGAAAGGCCGTGTGATATCGAATCTAGTCGAAGTTTAGACCACAATTCAGCACTGAAAGAGAATACTGTGAATATAATGTTGAACAAGCAATCGCCGCTCGAGAGGGAAGTAGAGCCTTGTCTAACGAAATCGTCCAGCTTTCCGTACACCAGCAACGAAGAGATATCCTTAGTGGAAGAAGTGTTAAGCGCTTGTCGAAGAAGCACAGGGGCTTTAGTTCCTGTCCCTGAAGAGGAAGAAGGCTCGTCCCCAGAGACTGGTTCCCCACAAATGACTGAATCCAATACAACTAGCACTTCTACGGCTGAAACTGTGATAGTAAGTAATAAGAACGATGCAATTAAAGATGGGAAACTGCGGGAGAGAAGCCGGATCCCGACGCTGATGGGGGGAAAGAGGCCACCGTCTTCTCCCAGCAGGAACAGGTCGAAGATCCCCGTGGTGGATAGGAATAAGCCCGGGACTGCGCAAGCGTCGGTTCCTGAACCGATCATTGTGAAGCAAGAACATACGCTGAGTTTTCATGAGGCTGCAACTTCGAAAGATGTTATTGAGGAACTTAATAGGTGAGTGTTCGTTTATTAAATATAAAAAAGTTTCATCATAATACCTTAGATATCTTGGATTTATTCGTGCCTCGGAAAGCACGTTAAGCCGTTGGTCCCGGCTTTCATTCATTTTGACAGGGTCCAAGCCCGAAAGTCTTACAACCAGTCTTATCAAGGGGCATCGTATTACCCAGTAACTGGGTTGTGGAGATCTGATAGGCAGTAGCTCCATGTAAAATACTGGTATTCAGCTGCATCCGGTTAGACTGGAAGCCGACCCCAACATAGTTGAGAAAAGGCTAGGCAGATGATGATCTTCGAAAACGAACACGTAAGCAGCCCCTGGGTATTCTAGTTAAATTATTGACTTTTATGACTTTCCTGTTGACGATGTTAATTTTATCAATACAAAGATACGAATGACCTATTAAGTGTTGCCAAACTGATTACGATAAGTCGTTGCAAATCATGATCGGACGTACAGTGAGTGACTTTCATGTCATTGACTTAAGATTTAAATTGCAATAAGTTCGTGATGTGCAAGAACTAAAGCGTTCTTTTCCTTTATCACAAAAGATAAGTGATATCTAATATTGTGCATAATTAAGATAATGTCTTTTTTTTTCATTTACGGTATAAAATTTAAAAAAAAAATCTGAATTTTACAAGGAGCGTTCGTTTCGTGTTCATTATTATCAATATGTATTATGGACAAGTTATTTTCGTGGTATGTGTGAAAATTGTACTTTTCATACTTAACTTTTTTCGGTCTATAACAGCTGTTTTATTTTTTATCAATTCTTGTGTTATCACAGCTTTATCTTCTTCAAAATTAACAACTTGTCGGCTTATGTCTTCAGAATGATTCGTCAAAGCGAGGGCGCGGCGGGCGCGGCGGGCGCGGCGGAGGGCGCGGCGGGGGAGCGCGGCGAGCGGCCGGCCGCGCATGCGCAGCGCGACGCGGCGCTGTGGGCGCACACGGGCTGGGTGCATGTGGAGAAGGACATCGACTTCAGTGACCCTAAGGTATTGTTTCTAATGCTGTGTACTTATTTCGACTTTTGTCATATTGACTCATCACTATTGTCATTTAATATTTATATGTAGCTGCGTCTATCACTCGTGCGTTCACTACGTTGCGTTGACGCGACAGTTTGACGTCTTTCTTTCCTTGTATTATTTGACAAACTTTTTTGTCTTTTTTTTTCTTGTTACTTTTCTTTTTCCTAAGTATAGTTAAGGTTTCCATAAGCTGACTGTACCTACTTGATAACATGAAGTATAAAAATTGAGGGGATGACAATAGAATAGTTCATCGAGGGAAAAGAAACAAAAGTCAGAAGGAAGTGATTTGTCGATAATAATTCAAGGTAAAAAAAACAAAATAACTGACTGTTGACTTCACTGTAATTTCTGTTTTTTTTTTTGTTAACATTAATCTTGTTTATTAATATTTCGATTTACTTATGTAATAATTTGCACGCTGCAAGGTACATTGTAGCCGATCTCATTAATTTATTTAGGTACTTACAACATCTTATACCTGTACCTACATTCGAAGCAAATAAAGTTCTGATTCTGATTCTGAATAATACGTCGACTGGCGTCAGAGTTTACAAAAAAAATAAAAAAAAATTTGGTTAGTTGCAATGGTTTAGGTAAACCATAGGTAACTCAGGATAATTTAGAATTAATTTTGACTATTCTTTGGTTTTCTTGAAACAGTCATAGACTAATGACTTTGTCAACCTGTTCCAGGCCCGAGCCAACCTACTAGACGTGATGCTAGCGTCGAGCGACTCATCGCCGTCGTCGTGCGGGTCCTCGCCCGCAGAGCCGCCGCCGCCCTACTCGCGACTACATCGACTGCACAGGTCTAGGAGGCAGAAGACAGGTGAATATGGCACCTTTTTCTAATTATATTGCTGTTTATGATAACTATACATGGTCAAATTAAGTTAGCTAGCGAAACTTCATAGACGTTTGTTATCTTTATTAGAATTAAAGAAAAAGTATTTATCGCACATGAAGATAATTACACAAACTTTACACACGTCTTTTCCCCAAGGCTGAAACTACAGAACGCCACCTGCTACGATCCTTTACATACTCCGATTGCTTCGTTTACGAAGTTTAATACAAACACAGAAATATAAATCAATACAAATTATAAATACAAATCCTAGAAAAAAAACAAATAGGAGACCAAAAGACCCTTATCCCAGCATGTAGCTGCCGCTGTTATTCTGATCGGGCACGCTGTGATGCAACCAATAATTTATAGTAACCACTACATTATAATTACACGCGTGTGTGTACCCGACGTAACCTCATTACTTTAGATTTTATAATTATGGATATTCATCGCGCCTGTAAAGTTTCGCTCGTTAATTTAATTTGATCCCGTAGCGACAAGACTGAAATTAACTCTCGCAATGTTAATATATTTATAAACAGATACTGAAACTGATGTTAATGAAAAGCTCTTGCTATGTCGAATTACATTTTATTTAGACATAGTTTAAATAATATTAATTGAAAAGAATCTCATTCAGTCAAGTCTAATGATATTTTTAAACTTGAATTGATTCTTACTCTAATTAAGCTCGGACAGCATAAAAATATTGTTATTATTGTATTGACAGCAAGAGTTCAGTTCCAAAAAGACAAAATGGCCGATTTATAAAACAATCCCCATTATTAATTGTTTTTTAGGCTAAGCTCATATTTAAAGGGAGTGATCAATTTCCTAATTCTACTTAGCCATAATAGAATCTCTGCCCTCGCAAACTCTTCATGCATTATCGTGAATCGGCCATTTTGTTGTCAACTATAGTATTTAATTACCTATCAGCTCTAGTACAAATTGTCATTTTTGATTCACATCATTGACATTGACATTGAAATTAAGTATTTTTATATTTGAATGTTTTCTAAAGCCTGTAAAACACCGTGCGATTTCATTGTCTGTACTATGGCATACCATAGTTAATTTTATTGTATGCCACACATAGACAAGTAACTTGCATCGTATAAATGGGGTTTAACTTTTTCAAGAGTCCAAAACACGATTGTGTCAATTTTTACATGAGCTACTTATAACGCAGGTTTAGGCTGGCTCTGTACAGGCTGAATTTATATCTGAATTCATATCCAAAACTAATATTGAATTTCGGCAATATTTAGATCGTAATATTACAAAATAAATTGTGTGTGGAGAAATTAATAAAATTGTATGCGATACTGCGCTTTTGGAGCTACTTACTGGTTACGAATTCAGATATTCCATCGTGTATAGGGGCAGCCTTACTTCCGATATCTTCGTGATCTGAATCGAATTGCTGTATAAATCGAATAAAGTTTAATTTGACACTTATTGTCAAATGACAAGAAGAACTGTCAAACTGCTAGTGTTGTGCTAGTGTAGCATTCGATTCAGATATCGAAAATGTCGAAAGTGCCTGACGATCTGTTTTTAATATTTTGAATAAATCTTTTCTATAGTCTTAATTCTGTTCTAAATATATTCAAATAATTTAATATTATTTCACAAACTCAAGCATTAAAAATGCTCTTTCATTTCTGAATTCAATTCAGTTACATTTTTCATTTGTGTTTAATTTTGCTTTTTTTGACAAACGTTAAATGTTGATATCATATTATTTGCACTTTATACTATCTCTTTTGAAAGTACCTACTTAGTTCTAAATGTAATATTTTAATTTAACTTATAGCTCAAATAGATTATTGCACGTGAATTTCTACAATCTCAATGTCTACATTTAACGTTTCTCTCAAGTCCGCACAGATCTTGACTGCATGATTTAATCTTCATTGATTATATTATTTTTCAATCCGTTTACACAGTTTTTTCTTAGAGATTTTTAATAAATATGAATAATTTCCTTAATAGTAAAAATAGGTTAGGACCTACTTGCATGTCAGCTCACTAAATATAATAGCATTAAAAATATTTAAACCTTTGTTTTAACGATTAGCTCAAATTGTATTAAGTGAACTGCCTTGCAGGATAGTCTCGAGGACAAACCACCAAAGATCTGTGCTGACGTATATGTGTCATGTCATTTCATGTTGTCTGTCGTCACGACCAGCCACGTCACTCGTTTCCGCTCTCACTCACACGCACCATCTCACTCTCTCGCCTCATTCCGAGTAGACCGCCATCAGCAGGCAACGCCACGCTCATTACTCTGTCAATCTATCAAACAAGGGGTTCATTGTTCTATTTGGTGGAGTCGAAACAAAATCAGTAAAGATTTAAAGGGAGACGCTTGTATCGATGTTAAAAAATCGATGTTTCTACAATCATATCCCGAAGTTACACATTAAACTCGGGGTGTAAATTATTTGAGAAAAAAATGAAAAATAGATGAAATTAAGCGAATATGAAGATTTTCTAATATTTCGTGTATCCGACAAATGCCGAGTCCAAAGTTGTAGCACATGTTTTTATTTCCGAAATATTTACAAAATTTTACGCTACTGCTTTCCGCTCGCTTTTGGTCAGCTCTCTGTCTACCTTTTGTGGAGAAAGTATTACTTCGGGATATGACTTCACTAAGTGTGAGCGTGGTGTGGCTTGCGCCGCGTGTGTGTGCGAGCGGTGCTGGACGACGGGGCGCGTGGCTCACGCGTGTTGTCTCGTCCAGAGGGCGCTCGCTTGTAGAGTAGGCTCGTGCTGACGCTCGTGTTGGTGCAGCGGCCGCGCTGCGCGTGCGCGGGCCGGGCGGACTGCGCGGCCGGTTCCGGCGGCCCTCCATCCTCGGGCGCGAGGGCTTCTTCGTCCGCTACGGCGAGCCGGAGCGCGCCGCCGTCGCCACCTTCGACTTCCTCGACGACTTCTCCGGAGGATCCTCCCCGGAGGCACCCAAAGACTGTACCTAAATTTTTAGCAATAAAACGCGTCCCAGATCGTTATATTTTTCTATGTCGTTGTGATAGACCGCGGCGGTGTGCCGACGGTGTGACGTCACCGTCCGACGCGTGTCGGCCGATTATGTTTGTAGTGCAGCGTCGACGACGACTGCGCGATCCGCCGGCTGCAGCTTTTTAGATACTTCTGCTTCGAAAACTAGATCTCGTAGGTGTCGTAGTACTCACTTTGGATTAGTAGGTCTATGACGAGGCACCTAGTCTTTTAAAAGAAATAAAATTCTTCCTAGATATTCGTTAGTAGGTGTGGGAAGACTAACGCATTCAGGCACGGATGCGATGATAATTGTATAATTGGAAATTGTTTAGTTTATACGCGACTGACTCGTTCAGCAATAATGTTAAAGTTACTGATGTATCTCGCGAGCCAATTAGCTATTGAGTGATTTGCGCTTAGTAAAAGAAAGCTACCGGCGAGCGAAGACAGCTTCAAAAACAATATAATGTTAATTTGGATCGATTACTTCCTGCGTTAACTTGCTTACGCTTCGTACCAACGACCGACAACTTAGGTAAGAAGGCGAAATAATTAATTGACTAAGTGATTGAAAGCTGCGGCCTCGAAGTAATGTGATATTTTTGTATATACTGTAAGTCCCACTTATTTTCATATACATTTAAATGGATTCCTTTCTAACCGAACGAAGCGTTAACGTTGGAACTAGGGTGGAGTTCTGTTTAGCAGAGTCTGTGCACCTGGCACGTAAACCCGATCGCGCGAATCGATCACTGCTACCCTCTTTTTTGCACAAACGTGTTGAGGAACGAATCAGAAAGGGACGGATGATCCAATCGCGCGATCGCAGCGTAATAATCATAATAATAGGTACTTATGTAAATATCGATTACAATTTACTTATCGAACTAGAAACTACTTATCGGTTAAAGAATAGTCATCTATAACAATCGAATAACCATTTATAAAGATCCATTAAAATCGAAGGGTACTAAAGTATGTTAAGTGTATGTATATAATTATTATGACGTCATCGATATGCTATTTATTTTGTATCATTTGCGTAATGTCGATCTTTTCTGTGTATACTTAGGTACATATCATGAATTTGTATTATTTATTAAGGCAACGATACACTATAATTTTAATATTTGATAAAAGTAGCAAACGATGATGGTGATTCCGATAAAAACTGACTGAAAAACTATATTTTCTATCGATATCGATAATTCTATTGATATTGTTTCGTACAACCCTATCTCTGACTGCTGAGAACTGACTATAAAACAGGCTACAAAGTTTTAAAATACCAAAAAATAAAAATAAAGAAAATTGAAACAAATATCTTGAACATTACCATTCGCTTGTTATTTTTATCACGACAATGGCTTCTCGCTATTATATGCTATCTGTAAAATTATCCTCTTTGGACACGGTTATAAACCTTGGCAGAAATGTACACTTTAATTATATTGTTATTTTAATGGCTGAACCAAAGCGATTTTACACAAAACAATTTTTCGCCGCCACTTGTTACGCAACAACACTGTTCCTTGTTTTTTTTAATTGGCAATTATTTCATACTCAGCTTTTTTTTAATGGTGAAGAATGAAGACAATAAAGGAAGATTTATACCTATTATTAATTAATGTAAACGAAGCGACGACTCGATCGATATTATCTAAAATATTAACTTATTTAGTGTAAGCTACTAATGGCTACGATGTAATGCCTAATTTGAAATTTAAAAGACGTCCCCTTAGTTGTTTTGGATACACACACTGACGTATGAAGTTTTTGCTAAAAAAAACATGTAAAGAACGAATATCTAAATGATTATCTAATGTTTTAATATTAATGTTTATATTCAAATTCCTCTTATATTATTAAAGTAACGAATTTATACAATTGTAAACAATGTGTACCTATTATGTAAACGTGATGCAGTGTTTGTATCCAAACAAGGAGTGTAAAATCCTTATTCTAGTAAGTTACTACAAGTAAAACTCTTGGATCTTATCAGAATAATCTGAATAACAACCGTAGTTGTATTTAAAGTTGTTCAAAAATCAAAAGGAACATTTTTTTCAAACGACCAATCTGTTTACCCTATCATACATTAGTGTCATTGTCATAATATTTAAAAAGAAAAATAAAAAGTCGATTTACATTTGTCATGGGAAATAAATATGTCCATGTGTTTAATCGTAGGATCCAAATGGTACTGTGATTGGTAGCTACCACTGAATTTTGGAGCACAATTGGAAATTTAAAAGATTAATTAAAAATGGCGTAATTGCTCGGTATTGGGTGCATTTGTCGGTACATTTTAACCTAAGAGATAGGAATACTTGACATAGGTAGGTACTTTGAACAGTACAAAATGTGTAGAGTAACAGTATAATTTAATTATCTACTATTACAGATGGGTTCAATAAACGATTCCGTTCCCAAATTATATATTTTGTTTTAATTTACCCATTCCCATAGCCTATCCTCTTCCTTACTTACCAAATCTCTTTTTAAAAGCGATCGTCGCGCGATTTTCCGATAGTTGTCTCTTTTTGTTCCGAAAACCGTAAAGCGCCCTCTGTCGACCACGCGTTCACCGACCAAAAAGTGACATAAGGACTTCATGCTTTGTCCATCAGGTAAGTACCTCGTTTTCAATATGGGTTGTTTCAATAGGGTGAAAATAGGCATTTAGGTACCTATGAAGTTGAGAACTTGTTACACTGTACTTAACATGTAGCCCGCGAAATTAAAAATTTCTTTGCAAAAATTTTAGATCTAGAATCGTTTGGCAGGAGTTGGGTAAAAGGGGTTAAAGCTAGTAGGGGCTGGGTCCCCGATTATAACGCTACCACTCTTATTAAAAGGTATGAATGCATATCTTATCTATCAAATGCATATCTTTCGAGAAATTAATTTTAAATAAATCTACACTTAAATCCGATAAGAAGCCAAAACGATTCGTTAAAATGGGCGATTGACATGTTGTCCGTGATGTAAAATGACGTGCAAAATCGATAAAACGAAACGTAAAAAAAAAAAAATGTTTTGTTGTTTTATTTTTACCGCCCGATATACTAGTATACTAGTACTAAAATATTTTGAATTTCGTGGGCCACATTGAAGGAACTCAAAAAGGAGATTCCAAGTTCTAATGAAAGTTTAGGCTCTTTAATCACAACAGCGAATGTTCTCAACACACACTGCGGAGCTCACAGAAATCTCTTGATGCGAAATGTAAATCTATCAATTTTTTACTAAGATGAAAGTGACGTCAAAATCAATTTTAAGGCCAACGCACGCCCCAGGTAGTGTTATACAAGGGGGGATCAACGTTTCTTTATTTAATAGAGAAATGGGCTAAAGACGTCACTGAATCGTATGCGAGATAGGGGAAGAAGAAAAGGAGAACGGCGCTAAAGTGGGAGGATGACCGGAGATCGACAGCAGCTGCGACATGAAGAAGGAAAGCTCACGGTCGAAAACTGTGGAAGGGCGAAAGAGGCCTATGTAAGCCTTGAAAGCAATACTAACTCACTGCCAATCTGCCTAGCCCTTTCCCAACTATGTTGGGGTCGGCTTCCAATTTAACCGGATGCAACTGAATACCAGTCTTTTACATGGAGCTACTACCTATCTGACCTCCACAACCCTGTTACTGGGTAACACGATAACCCCTGTCCTTGATTGGTTGTCAGACTTTCTGACTTCGGATTAAAAGATCTACAAACTATTCGTGCTTTCCAAGCCACGGAGGGGTCCCGATATGTAATGGATGATGGTCATCCATCCACGAACCGACCGCAGCAAGCGTACCTTCGGTCGACCCAGTTTCCTCAGCCTCCATGCAACTCCTGCATAGGGGATCATTCGGTCCCCTATGCAGGAGTGTGGAAGTGATTGTTTATCAAGCAGTGTCCCGTGATGGTTCCCGTCACTAGGCGCAGGCCGTTCCTGTCCAAGCGTAGGAGACGTCTGTGGTATACCTACATCCACATTTCGCCAGTAATGTTTAAGTCCCATGTAACCGGTGGAAAACCCAAACCTCCAATGTTCAATTGTCCGGGAAACTGGACTTACCCCTCACGCCAGAACTCACAACAGAAGAACACAATGCGTAGGGGGCAGAAGCGTCCTCAAGTGTAGTCTCAAACAAAGAAGACGAACCAGTATCAGCCACCCAAAAAGACATTGAAACGTGCACCTGTGAACCGCCCCGAGAGGGACTACCAGCGTGAACCAAACAGCCACCCATCTTTATGAACGCCTTTTCCGTCTCATTATATTATTTATTTGGGACCGGTGGCGAGCCTTTTGCCACCAACCAGGCACAATTTCAAAATGTAGGTACAATACAAATCAATATCCAACAAGGTTGCATTCTAACATTTCTAACTGCCCGGCTACCCGCATGCTAGCCTATTTTAGCCACACAACCATTAACTAAACATTGATAAAAAAAGGTGATAAGAAAGTACCTACCCATGTACTATATGTAACAATTAGTTTGAACTGACGCTGATTACACGTTATGTGATGTGGGTTTTAAGTTACCTATAAATAATGACGGGTTCAATCATTAGGTATAGTTTTTTTTGCTGTGTGACGTCAATTAATTCTGACGTCAGGTTGTTATAAATATGCTACGTATTTGATTAATGGTCTTCATATCATCTGCCCAGTCTTTTCCCAACTATGTTGGGGTCGGCTTCCAGTCTAAAAGCTTGCAGCTTAAACAAATCTTTACACTTCTTGGTATTCAATCTTATTATTCTTGAACTTAACATGAATCAGCCAGCGACCCAGATCTTGAAACAGGAACCTCATTTTTACGAAACAATACCACTTTAGGAGATACCACCTCGTCCATATCGCTTTTACTTCTCGTAGCTCTGAGAACCGAACAATACTGGGATAAGTTGGTACGTATTTACTTAATATCTACACATAGCTGTAGGCTGTACCCCGTGGTTTCACCCGTCGTCCAACAATTCTGACTTTCTTTTTTCTTTTTATTAGGCTCCTAAGGGAAGCGTGATTTTAAATATTATTATTAACCTATTATCCTTCGTCGAGAACTAGGCTATAAAATGCAAGAATCTATCTTAACAGACTAGTAGTTCCAGAGATGAGCGCGTCCGAACAAACTCTTCAGCTTTATTATTATATACGTAGAGATAACATAACATCACGCCTGTAGTCCACGAAGGGTTGGGCACAGCTGTACCTACTCACACATTCACCCCGTTACATTTAAGTCCCATATATGCGAGCGAATATCCAAACTCCAGGCTGCCACTGAGAAAGTCCTAATGAAAAAATCCGATAAAACTTAACCCGACCTGGGAATCGAACCCAGGAGCTCATGCTCGGCAGTAGCTTTTGCGCCCACTAAACCAACGATACAGTAAACGTAGCCTTATACTCAGCAGTATCGGGGTAAACCGTCTGACTAAATTATCCAGACCAATGCAGGCGCGGTCTGAGGGGGGGGGGGGGGGTCGTGGGGGTCATGACCCCAAAATCATTCCCCCACCCCCCCAAATCATTCTAGCTGTAGAGTCTGCATGATTTACTTGCATTACTAACTTATGTTACCAACTTACTACTTGGTGACCCCCAAACCATCTTGGGCTGCGCCCGCGCCTGAACCAGTGACGGTCAACAGTTTACCGGTGCTCGCCAGTTTGTCAAATACCTCTCATATATACGCTTCCTACCTACGAAACATCCGCTAGATGCTAGATACAATAGCAAATCAGTTCACGACAACTCGTGACTTGCAGAAATGTGCGTTCAATGACCTAATCAGCAATTCAATGACTTGATACCTGCATCGATGGATAGTCATGTTATAGTTCCTTTAGATTTAGTAGGAAGGCCTCTACGGTAACCAAGCGGAGCAGTAATTACCTCGTCATTCTCAGGTTATAGGTAATGTTCCCACTGCTGGGACACAGGCCATCTCTCTGTGAGAGGGAATGGGCCATAATCCACCATCACGCGAGCCCAGTGCGGGTTGGTAGATGTCAATCTTTGATCCTGAGACATGCCGGTTTCCTCACGATGTTTTGTTTCACCGTATTGAGAGCAGTGGTGATGAAAAGTAAAGTTCGACCTACAACTCGTAGGTCACACCCGCTGCTCAATGTTTGACAGTATATTTTCTGCAATAAATGATTCTTATTCTTATCAATAACTCACGGTGTAGTGTGTGTGGCAGGTTATTGCATCACACGGAATTTCCACTTCATTGGGGTAAACAAACAATTAATAAGGGCGCACTTGTCGACATCCACGTAGACTCCACTCCATGACGCATAACAAACTGCGTTTCTGATAAAAGTTTTATAATACGCAGTAGGTATGAAGCTGCAGTGACTCCCCAGATTAGTCAGCACATGCTGAATGCGACTGCCGGCACGCAGACAGGGTGACGGCGTCGTATCCTTCTTCAGATAATGATATGAGTGTTGTTGGAGCACTCAATTCCGGTAACACACCTGTGTTACCGCTTACCGCTTGATGTGCTGGCTGCTTGTACAGACGCCAGCACATCAAGCTACTACAATCTGTCAAATTAATTTCTTTTAAAAGTTTTCCAACTTTATAGCTAAAGCATTAAGGTTCAAGGTTGATTGGGAAAATTTGACAGTTTCGGATAGCTTGACCTGCAGCTGGCGTCTGTATACTGAGTTAATGAAAAAGTTGTTAGGTACCTATAGGTAAAAATAAATCATACAAGACTGCAAGAACTTTCTAATGCCAGCTGAAACTCCACCCAAGCTAGAGTTCGAGTCCGCAATGTACCGTCGGATGAGGTCACTAATGCTAAGGCTACATTGTCTCGATAACCAAAAATCGAACCGATAGTGGAAGACCTCGGTTTCTTTCAAATGATACAAAAGAATTGACGCTGTTTTTAACCGACTTCAAAAAAGGAGGCAGGTCTTTTTATTTGTTTATTACCTCCTCAAGCATCTTTCAAATCTCCTTTAGAATGCTATTTCGAGACACATGGGAATTTACAAGGAGCAATAGCTTCTAAGGAAAATTATTTAATACTCATAATACTTTAACACAAATAATACCTAATATACCTATTAAGGTACTCGTACGTAGTGTGTTTATTTACCTTATTGCTGAAAATAAACCTTAATTAGTGTCAGTTGTTTGGATTCTTGTGGAAAGGAAAACTGACAAATATGAGTTGGGAAATTGGAGAAATAACTTTAATTCCACAATACACAATAGAGTTTAGTTTACGCTACAACTTCAAACATTTTTAAGACTTTTTAAACAATGCTAGTCACTCTGAAATCAACTTCATTACCACTGAAATAAAGTTGATATTTTTAACTTGAAATAACATAATTTGGAAACGTAAATTTGAATAGACCTTAGGTAGGTTGCTACATAAACTATTTGGGAAAGTACATTATGTTATGTATCTATCTAGTTTTAAAATGTGACATGGGTCGTTCAACAGTTAATCATCCCTTTGGACAATTTTAGGTTGATAAATGTATCATAGCCATTAAATTTTAACTCTTGCAGCAGAACTGAACTGATTATAACTTTGAAATGTAGGATTGCCTTGACCAGAAACTCTGATTCTCTCTTATGCCGAGTTTCCAGCTTTTTATGAGAATCCAATAGGTAGGTACATATTTACTAGAAGCATGCGAGTATATCCCGTAAGCATATAGGACCTCTTGGTACCAGGAAGAAGGTAAAAATTTAGTATTAGTATCATTTGGCAGAAAGGGGGGGTGGGAAGTGGACGAGGCAGGGGAGGGTATCCCCTCTCCCCTGACGCCACTTCCATGAAAAGGTAACGCACCGTTCTTGAGAAAAACAAATTATGGTAACCTAACCTCAAAAGACTTCAAAGGACGCGGGGCACAATGGTTTAAAAAAAAATAACCATGAAGGGGATGGCGGGTGATGTCCGAGTTCGCTCGTTATTTATTTATCCATTTATTTCAGGCATCAAGGCCCATATAAACATACAATATGCTCGCTCACTAGACCCCGCCATCCTCTTCAAACCAAATTGTCCGAGTCGGAGTGCCCCAAGTCCTGAGCTCGCTTCGCTCGCTCTTGCATCCTAAGTTCTCCTAGTTACAGTAGTACATTGCACACAAATACGATCAGTGGGGGTGCACTAACTTTGTTCTGAGCAGGATTTCTAGGTTTCTTATACAAACAACAAAACATTTATTTAAAAAAAAAGTTTCGTTTTATCTATTTTGCCCGACATTTTACACTTTACTAGGAGAGATTTGGTTGTCAATCGCCATTTTAACGTTTCGTTTTTTATCTGATTTGGGTATTTTTTTAATTATTATTAATTAATGGAAAAATATGCATTACCTTTTAATAAGAGTGGTAGCGTTATAATCGGGGACCCAACCCCTACCAACTTTAACCCCTTTTACCCCCAACTCCTGCCAAAGATACTAGATCCAACGCGAATTTCCAGATCGACAAACTCAATAACAATTCACCTGACTCGGGAATCGAACCCTGCCGATCGATTTTGTAAAAATCTCACCGTGAAAAGTTAGGTGAAGTGAGCTTAGAGTGAGCTGTCAATAGTGTCAATCCCTAGAATTAGCTGGAATGACAGCTCACTTCACCTAAGTTTTCACGGTGAGATGGTTACAGAATCGCACTGCAGGCCCTCATGCTCTTTAGTAACGCTTGCGACTACTACCCCGAGGCAGTCAACACACAGTCACCACTTACAATAACTGAAAAACGGTAAATAAGCTGTAAAGTATATTAAATGACTGGGTGAAAATTATAAAACGTCTCTATATACTAGTGGTAAAATGCACCGCCATCATGCCGGTCCCTTTGCGCATGTCAGAAATACTGGGCTATCGAAGAGAGACCTGAAAAACCAAATCGATTTAAATTCAAATTACCGATAACTCTAAGCATTTATAAAATCGTGTTAATGCAAAAATCTGCGAACACACACACTAGCTGTTATATTGTCAAATTGTTAACACAAAAAATAATTTTGAGAACTGGTCACACTAAGCCACCGTTTGTGCTCCATTTTTTTAGGATCAAGGAAAATGGATTAAAGGATTCATAGAAAGGAATAAAAACCAAAAAAATAAGTTAATACATTTATTTATTTAAAAATTAAAAAAAAATGAAATTGTCATGATATATTTGAATCTAAAATCACAGTGAGTTTACTCTATTTCTTATTCCTTGTAACGATACAGTTTTCAATTATATTATAACTGTTGCGATCGTAAATCGACCGGTCGGGTGGATTTTATTGTATCGATAAGAATTAATTAAACGTAACAATTGATATATGGAATGCAAATGACTTGAAGTCAATTTTCAAAGGCGATTTAGCTATAATAATAAAATTAGGTAAAAGGATTATCCAGTATTATTTCTTCGTTGTTTAAATGAGTGATAAGTCGTCACACAGATTCAATATTGTATTGTTAATTATTTGCTATGTATAATTTTCGCCCTAATTGCGAAACACAGTTTCAATCGCATTCCGAGTTTTGAAGGATCTTTCTAACCCATTGCTTCATAGGTTCAATAAATTCGTCTGCTCAACAACGTAAATAACGCAATGAACCAGTGCAATGAACCAATGTCAGAACAAAGTTAGTGCACCCCGCACTAACTTTGTTCTGAGCAGGATTTCTAGGTTTCTTATACAAACAACAAAACATTTATTTAAAAAAAAAGTTTCGTTTTATCTATTTTGCCCGACATTTTACACTTTACTAGGAGAGATTTGGTTGTCAATCGCCATTTTAACGTTTCGTTTTTTATCTGATTTGGGTATTTTTTTAATTATTATTAATTAATGGAAAAATATGCATTACCTTTTAATAAGAGTGGTAGCGTTATAATCGGGGACCCAACCCCTACCAACTTTAACCCCTTTTACCCCCAACTCCTGCCAAAGATACTAGATCCAACGCGAATTTCCAGATCGACAAACTCAATAACAATTCACCTGACTCGGGAATCGAACCCTGCCGATCGATTTTGTAAAAATCTCACCGTGAAAAGTTAGGTGAAGTGAGCTTAGAGTGAGCTGTCAATAGTGTCAATCCCTAGAATTAGTTGGAATGACAGCTCACTTCACCTAAGTTTTCACGGTGAGATGGTTACAGAATCGCACTGCAGGCCCTCATGCTCTTTAGTAACGCTTGCGACTACTACCCCGAGGCAGTCAACACACAGTCACCACTTACAATAACTGAAAAACGGTAAATAAGCTGTAAAGTATATTAAATGACTGGGTGAAAATTATAAAACGTCTCTATATACTAGTGGTAAAATGCACCGCCATCATGCCGGTCCCTTTGCGCATGTCAGAAATACTGGGCTATCGAAGAGAGACCTGAAAAACCAAATCGATTTAAATTCAAATTACCGATAACTCTAAGCATTTATAAAATCGTGTTAATGCAAAAATCTGCGAACACACACACTAGCTGTTATATTGTCAAATTGTTAACACAAAAAATAATTTTGAGAACTGGTCACACTAAGCCACCGTTTGTGCTCCATTTTTTTAGGATCAAGGAAAATGGATTAAAGGATTCATAGAAAGGAATAAAAACCAAAAAAATAAGTTAATACATTTATTTATTTAAAAATTAAAAAAAAATGAAATTGTCATGATATATTTGAATCTAAAATCACAGTGAGTTTACTCTATTTCTTATTCCTTGTAACGATACAGTTTTCAATTATATTATAACTGTTGCGATCGTAAATCGACCGGTCGGGTGGATTTTATTGTATCGATAAGAATTAATTAAACGTAACAATTGATATATGGAATGCAAATGACTTGAAGTCAATTTTCAAAGGCGATTTAGCTATAATAATAAAATTAGGTAAAAGGATTATCCAGTATTATTTCTTCGTTGTTTAAATGAGTGATAAGTCGTCACACAGATTCAATATTGTATTGTTAATTATTTGCTATGTATAATTTTCGCCCTAATTGCGAAACACAGTTTCAATCGCATTCCGAGTTTTGAAGGATCTTTCTAACCCATTGCTTCATAGGTTCAATAAATTCGTCTGCTCAACAACGTAAATAACGCAATGAACATGGTTGAACTGTCAAAATGAAAACTAAATGCGATCAATTGTCATTTTGTGTGTTACGTAATTACCCCGCAGTTTTGTTTAGGTACGATTCCATTGTATGTTTGCTTAAAAACGGAAATAAAAAAATGGTTTATCAAAAATATGACCCAAAAGATCTTTTATATAATTAAACTGAATACGATTATAACGAACAGTTGGCATCAATGAATTATTTAATGAACGAAAACAAAAGACAATGCTGTAAATATAAACTAAGTATAAGTAAGATGCCTATAATAATAAATATTCTAGACAAAAATAAATAAAAACGAATATAAAAAATAAAAAATGGCTTAATCTTTATCTTTACAGCTCTTGTGCAGTGGACAAATTACTCCAATATCGAATTGGACACACATTACTTCGAATAATTCGAATAAAACAATCGAAGCGTGTCCACGACGAGCCTGTTACAGTAGCGATCACAAATAACTGCGAAAGGAACTAAATTATTGAAGTGTTGCCAAAACAAATATAATTATTTTATATCTAATAATACTTAGTATTGTACCAATCCGTTTGTGACCAAATTAACTTAAAAGTAGTAAGGTATATAAAAATAAAATTTCAACAATTTACACTATGAGGACTGCTTTTGAACAAAAATAGGCATTGCACACAAAAAGTTTTAGCATTTGCTTCACACAGCATCAATTTCGTTAAAATTATAATATAAAGTATAAATAATTTACATAATAAGTTTGTACACAAATCGTCAATATTAACCAGTAATGGCAAAATTATCTTCGTCCACATCTAAATGTTTCTGAGTATGAAAAGTCATGAAAAAACTATCATTAAAATCTCTATGGTACGTGCATGTAGATCAACTGTTGTATTTTACTGATAACGATCAAATACAATGGCTTTTGGTTAATTTTGTTTTTGGGTAGCAGCCAATTACCGTTGGGATTGTATCAAGCTGACTTCAACCTTGAATAAAAGATAATTACCGACCCTGAGAATGACCGTACTGATGAACATAATGGTAGGATATAAATGATCTAATGACCATAGACAATAAGCCAATCGGTATTTTCTTAATGCTCAACGTCAATGAAACGTCTTTACTCAAAATGTAATGTAATAATCTTGACAGTGCGTGTAATTGGTTTATTTGAAATACATGCTTTGTGTTTGAGTAAGAATAGTAATGAAAACATTAGGATGTGCAGTAAAATTTAAAGTGCCGAGAATTTATTGAAAACAAAAAAAAAACAATCGTTCGTTTGACGTAAAAAATAACCGGAAAAAGTTTAAAAATTGAGGGTAGAAGCTATTGCACGTCCGTTTCATATTCTCCAAACATGACTAGAGAAATATTAATAGTTTTAAAGTAAGAAATGTCAAATTCTATACTAATTCGACACAAATATGACATTTTTAATTATTGAAACATTCACTCATCTTTTAAATTCATGAAATATACAATAGGCTACACCATTTCAACTCTGATTTTTAATTTGCTGGACCAAAATGACAGCTGCGATCATTACATTAATGTCATGTTGACAAAAAAAGGTCGATCGCAACTGTCATTTTAGTCCAGCAAATTAAAAACCAGAGTTTAGACATGATTCTTGTGTTAAATTTACAAGCTAGGCAAAGACCTTACTGGCTAGATAGGAAATAACGATAACAACCTGATTTTTGATAAAGTAGAATAATTATGCGTTTACTGGCCATCGACATAAATTTTAAAAGGGCTACAAGTGGTATGGACTCAAAAAAAAGTATTGTATTCGGCCAATACGTACATTATTCATACGTTGTGGAGAGTTAATAGAACATTCTTTTTTTTATTGTTAGAGCTTCCATTATTTTAACAAACAGGAGCGTAACATTCATAACAGTAACCTTAATTTAATTCAAACTGAACAGTCCCGCCAACACCTACAGAACAATAGAAATATTTAAAAGAAAACTTTCCAAATGTCTATGATTTTCTCAGTTTTGCATTATTTACTTATCATTAACCTTATTCTACACACAGACAAAACAGAGGGCAAAGCTGAACATCTAAAGGTCGACGACAAAAAAAAGAAACCGTAAAGCGCGCCAATTTTTTCGTTTTAAATATGGAAGACCTAGATTGTTCGTATTGTGCTTATTCAATCGATACAATGGTGTTCGAAAAGTTGTTTTTTTTTAATGCGTTATGCGATTAAATCCAATCCAAAAGAGAATTACATTTTTGGAATATTTATTTTCCATTGCCTTACGTTTAAATTCGTAAAAGTATACACTCCGTGTAATTGACTACTATAATAGTGGTGGCAAAGCCGTAATTTATGGGCAAACTAGCTGCGCCCCGCGGTTTCACCCGCATAAGTTTCGATCCCGTGGGAATATCGGGATAAAAAGTATCCTATATGTTAATCCTGGTTATAAACCATCTGTGTGCCAAAATTCATCCAAATCCGTTCAGTAGTTTTTGCGTGAAAGAGTAACAAACATCCATACATCCATACAAACTTTCACGTTTATAATATTAGTAGGATTACCACTATAATTACTAAGTAAAATGACCGCGAGCACAGCGATATTAAAGTTAAGGTTGCCGTAGAAAGGCGCGACGCGACTCCGATAGAACAATTTCCATGAAGTTTTCATAGAAATATTGTTCCACCAGAGTCGTGTCTGCGGAGGCCTTAATGGTTTGTCACAAAATGTAGTATAATTATCGATAAGATTCGATACCTATCAATGTTTAGCTTTACCCTGTATACAAATTAAGCTCAACACTTCACTGGATTTTCAATAAATATTTAAGTCTTGTGATGAATTTTAAAATAAATTGGCGTTAAAAGGAAGCCGTAATGTTGAAGTTGATAATTGCATTTTATGGGAGTCACAAAGAATACAGTTGTAAAGAAGAATTATTATGAGCCGATTTTGATAATTTCATAGAAAGAGTATTAATGTATAAATTCTTAATCAGCACAGACCCTAATAAAGGCCTGTAGGAAAACTCCTTAAAGGTGAAAAAAAAAACATTCACAGATAAAGTAAAAAGCAGTCACACTCCTATTAAAGTCAGGATAGACATTCTTCTACATCGTTACGCTTTATCTAACCTCCATGCTCCTTAGCACGGCCAATTCCTTCTTCCACAATAAGTTAAGACTCTCTAATATTAAAAAGAGCGACTTGTTTAAGGAACATTATGTATTATTTCTAATTCCTAATAACGCCAATATTAAGATTATTCTAGAATATTTATAATCTTCTCACTTCATGTCCCGACTGCTTCCAAATAGGGGTTTCTTCTGTCCTCCTTCTTTATGCGAGCTGTGTAAAATATTTTTCTTGTTATTATTTGCAAAAAAAAAAGTCTAATTATCGTGCATTATCAAAAAACGTGCTTGTTTGAAATTGGAACCATGCTTGGCGGCCATGTTTTTAAATGATGAAATTCAAGATGGCGCCCTTAAATTAGTTTTAGTGACTTACTAAATTACTTCTACCTAATAAGTGGTTTTAGAATTGAATGTGGTACGTAATGATTCAATTCCAGGCTTTCCCCAAGCCTCCACTACTGAGATTTTAAGTATACCTAAACTTATGTAATACAGCCTCTAGGCTAAGTTCAGACAACAAGCACAATAAGGTTTCCTTAAAAAAGACAAAGAATCCGTAGTTGTAATCCGGTAGGTTTTAACAGCACTGCAGTTATCTGAACTTATCCTTATCTGGGTTCAAAAACTACCGTACTACCATTGACTTTCACTGACATGCAATTGCCCGGGAAACTTCCCGAGAGATACCCATCTATCCACCAAAATGATCTACGCTAGAGGAATTTACATACAAAAACAATATTATATTGACCAAGAACCACTTTACCTATTCTAAAATCTTAAAATTTTTAAGAATAAAGTAAATGAATGTCAAAAGTTATCTCTTCTGTCACTATAATATTCTTTGAAACAAACCAAGACCACATTGACTAACCCAATACTGCTCATCGAATTGGTAGTCAAAAATTGATACATACAAACATCTATTAAAATATTTACATTCCTAGATGAACATGCATAATTAATAAACACATCGATACACATTCCACATGTTTGAAAATACACGTGGTCATTTAGCACAATAATGGTACAAATACAAACTAAAATCGAATGGCATTGACAGATACAATGACTTGGCAGACAAAGCAAATATTTGTCAACATGAACACCTGAGCGTTACCCACGATATCCACTGTAACCAAGATTATGTTTGGTACATAGTGACAATGATGTGTAAACAATAATGTGTAATACGGACAGTTGAAAAAACCGGATGGTTCGTAACAGACAGGCAATTTAAGCTACAGTAATACAGTAGTGTCACCAAAAAAAAAATGTATACAACTCTTGATATTTCTCTCTTTTAAAAAGAAAAAGAGAGTTTGTCCTTATGACCACACGATAAGAAATTAAAACTTATACTTATTTATGAGCCGAATTTACGGGATTCAGCGCCGAGTATACGCGATTCAGCGTCATCGATCGACTGGAGCCGAGTATACCCGATTCAGGTACCAGCGACACCTACTCGAATTTAGTTCACGAAAAGCGCTTTTTGTTAAAACAAAAAAAACTAAGAGTCCGCAGAAACGAAGTTTTCTATCACTCACAGCAGAAACATCGGAAATAGTGTTTTCGATTTCGACACATCAAAAAACTTACTGACTTACAATTTGACTCACAATCGATAAACTATCAAAGAAAACATTGTTCTCACTAAACGCAAATTGTGTCAATATCCAGCACAATAAATATCATCGTCTATTGAACAATGTACATGTATGTAATCACTTATCAGGTTATTGTAAATGGAATTTGAATAATCCTATTCAATGGACTAGAAACCTATTACAATCCAGTCAGCCATTACTGTTTCACAAAGTGTGGGAACCGAAGATACTGGCGAAAAAGTACAAACGCCAGCACATTAAGCTACTACAATCTGTCGAATTTCCTTAATAGATTTACAACTTTATCGCTAACGCATTAAGGTTCAAGGTTGATTGGGAAAATTTCACAGTTTCGGTTAGCTTGATGTGCTGGCGTCTGTACATTGAGGCCGTTGTCCCACGCGTGACGCGCCTAGCTATCAACGATTTTCTTGCTCAAGAAACGTAGAAAACATTATAGGTCCGTGTAAGTTCAAGAGATACATTAATAGCTGTAGTTCTATTCTGTAAAAATCTCACCGTGAAAACGTAGGTGAAGTGAGCTGTCAATAATGTCATTCCCTAGGATGAGGTGGAATGACAGCTCAATTTAAGCTCACTTTCCCCAAGGCATCACATATTTTTACAGAATAGTACCGCTGATTGCTGACTGTTCACACCGCCGCCGCCGGCGAGTACTCGACTTTTTTTTATTAGTCATTATTGGCCCAGAGCTGGACAACTGTCTCAATGATCCCTTTCCAGAGCTGCCAAGAATCAATATTTATTAAAGGAGTCCAGGTAGCGTGGCGACATGAGCTATAAAAAAAGTACTCGCTTAGCGACAGTCGCGTGCGGTGCAGAACTCTCGCTAAGAGACTCACGCTTGGCAAATACGCATACCACCGAGTAATCGATCGTCACCGTTGCGCACTCGCTATCCAACTCGTTCTGAATTACTAGCTCTACACGATTCTCGTTGATCGTCGGCGGTGGGACATGTACCTAAAGCTAAACGCACACACAGATGCATGAGGCCTCAGCGCATCGCGTTTCAATACAAAAAAGCGCGGTAACATGGGATTATGGGATATAAAACTTAGGCGTCTTCCTCACTGGATCGACGCGTTTTCGGTTCGGTACAGATTCTTTACCGAGCGCATACACAAGTCTCTGTACCGAGTACTACCGAACCATTCGACTGTACAGATTCGGTACAGAAACGAAAACGAAACGCTCCGGTGAGGAAGGCGCCTAAGTCAGGTACAGGTAAAAAATTGTTGGAATTTTTCTCAAATTATTCCGTTCTTTCAAAAGATTTGACTACAGACGAGGACTCTTGAAGAACCTTTCATAACCTTTTTAATGGCGGATCCTTGAATGATCAAAGAGAAACGTCTTGGACCCCTTGAGAATAAAGTAACCAAGCCTAAAAAAACCTCTTTCCTACAACATCCAAACATGGTTAAGCATCAGCGTTTTTTTCAATCAGCGTATAATGTTTCTACTGCTGGGATACATGCCTCCTCTCGGTGAGAGGGAGTGGGCCATAATCCACCACGCACCCCAGTGTTTGTTGGTTCTAGGTCATGCCAGATTCTTCACGATGTTTTCTTTCACCGTTTAAAATTATATGGTTGCTTGAAAGGAAAGCAACAGATAAAGATATCTCTTAGTCATGCATTTTTAATAATGACCCACAAAATGAACTTCACCATATCTGTTATCACCTTATTAATTTGATATCATCGCGAAAGTCGACTCGTCGCGATAATATCAGTCCTTATCAATTTTATTGGGAATTCCGTTATTTATCGTTGAGATATGATTTGCGGTGAAATTATTAACAATGGTTGCAGCTGACATCATTATTTTCATATTACCTACTACTGATACTTCGCGGAATTATCATTCGTTTATGATGAAACAAATGGCTTTCAAAACACGGGTTTTCTTTACAAGGTGTAACAAGAAACGATCTTTGGAGGATATTGCCAGAAACCCGAGCACTGGCAAGTTAACTGCACCGTATTCAGGAAAGCAATTAATACTTTTGTGTTTTCCAACCTCTAACAAAGGAAATATTTTGAAAGAGGGTAGTTATTACTTCACGTTCGGTCTTGCCTGTCCTGATAAAATTAAAAGGTTTGACTGCTTTAACAAAAGAAGGTTCTCTAGTTTGTGTTCTTACATTTTTTACGTACTAATTACTAATTGAAATGCAAATGAACACTTAGATATCACTTTTTTGCCATTAAAAAAGCGGTTCCAACTTGTGTAATAGTATTTATCTATTTAAATGCAACCCAAATTGTCAGTATCCTTAGGCGAGGACACATTTGACGTATTTCGCCACTTCTGTACAAACTTTCACATTCAAAACGCCACATATGCAGTTTATCAACATATCTGGCTTCCGCCCATTCGGCATACAATTAGCCCCTTATCATTAGGTACACGTAAAGCCATATGGCTTTACTGATAACTCTACAAAACATCTGATTAACATACTGAAGTTTAAAATATTAATATGGTGCTTCGTCTACTTTAAATGCCGACACTTCGAGAGCTACATAGGTATCGAATTATCGATTACTTAGGTGATATCAGAATCGTATAAGGGATATGAATCAAGAAGTTACGATAGGTTAGACTAACATAAAATAGAAAAAAAGAAGTATGATATTAATTAACGCTGTATTTGGAGTTTTATAATTATGAATAATTAAGAAACTTAATGACTGCGCAATGTGTTAAACAACATAAGGATGAAGTGAAGACTGAATGGCCTGTTTTGGTCTCCAGACGAGGATAAGTATCGACAAAATACACCTTTGCATGATTCGAAGTTATTATTAGCAAATAACAAAAGTGCATTCAAAACAAGTGCTTGAAATACCTACACGACAATGAGGAAAAATATGAACTCGCATTCTATACTTATGCTAATTACATGTTATCTGAAGGCCAATTCTCGTAATTTAAAACGTTCAAAATCTAGTCGCAGTCTCATCTCGGCGGCAAACAAATGTCAAAAACTTGTCAAAATGTAGGGAAATTAGAGGTATTTTTGACAGATTGAGACTGAGATCAGACTGTGGACGTTCTTAAAATGACGTGGAGAATTTCCCTTTAAGAAGAGTATGTATATAATTATGAACTAGCTTCTGCCCGAGACTTCGTCTGCGTGAAATTTCTTATTCCCCCGACCCGCCGTCGCATCGCATCGCATCACCTGCCCGCGCTATCACTTCATTGTCGCTAAGCATTCTTTCTGACTTTATTTCTTCTCGCTCGGCTCCCAAGGGCCCTAGCGTGATGATGCCTATAGCCTTCCTCAAGAATTGGGATATCCAAAACTCTTTCAAAATAAAATGAAAGAAGAATGAAATCCGTCTCGAAAATCCCCTCGCAAAACTTACAGACTGAATTATAAAAGTAACCCTGAACTCTACTACTGCCGACAGATAAATAATTATTTGCAATGTATTTTTTTCCGGCTAACATTAGCCAAAATCAATCAAGTTCTATAATGGTAAAAGATACATAATTGTAATGCATCTCGTTGGTAATCTTAAATAAATAAATAAAGTCATAATCATAACGCAAACAAACAACATGAGACAAAACAGTCTCGGTGAAATGTGACTCATCATAGTTAATCGTTGATAAATAAGAAATGAATCCATTTATCTAGCTAGCAGCATAATTTGAAGATTTACAGCTTAAATAAACTGTCTTCCGAATCTTGTAATCCAGAGGAAAAAATTGACATTGCGGGACTGGGAACCCAAGAATGTTGGCCGCTCAGAATTGAATGCGGAAAAATTGAGTTTTATCCCTAAACCCAAACCAGTACGGTGTTAGTGGTCTTGAGTAAACAATGTGTTATCTGCTTTAGTTTTTATTATTTCTGGTTGCACCGTAGAGGACCATAACCACAGTATGTATTGTGCCATAACTTAACCACAGACAACGGCATTGGCTTTGCCATTCCAGTCCAGTAGTTTGCAAGTCCAGTAGGACTAAATTATTAATTTAGAAGGGTACCATCGATATGTATAGAAGACGAAAGTAGAGGAAGAGTTTTCAATCATCGAATGCAATAGATGTTAACTTGTCGTAGTCACTCAGCTTAGTCATCAGCCAACAGACACAGATTTTATCAAAACCCAAACTTGGCAATCAGTCAATTTATCAGTACTTATTACTATCTCTGTATTTTCATACCGCAAGATGTTATGCTAATATTACAAAAGGCCACGTCAGTAGTAGTATTAAGCAGACAAACAAATCGGTGTCACCGTCCGAGCGGGAATTACAATTACACCATATTTCGGTAGATGACGAAGAGACATTTGCCTCCTACTCGCGACCTACGTGACTGGAACGACGTGGCCCATCTGCTGTTTGCCAAATGTTTTGTCTATGAATTCCTTATTTGAATTTTGATTTTTTTTTTTAAGAACATGCGGCTGTTTTTATAAACCGGCTATTTAGGTAAACCACAAATGATAAATGATTTTATTTTGTAAGTAGGTTTGTACAAACACTTTTACACGTCAATCATATTTAAAAAAAAAAAACTAGATGAGGTCGGCGTTTCCTATCTGACTACTCTGAGACATAGGTTCTCAACGTGTGCGATAACGCCCCCCCTCGTAGGCGTTTGACACTTTCAGGGGGGCAGTAGAAGACCCTTAGAAAATTAAATATCCTCTTACGACTAGGTATATAATATTACACGTTTAAATAAATCGTGGCAATAGCTGTTTAAGATTCGCGATAAATGGTAACAAAATTGGGAGGGCTCTAGAAAAAATATATTCTCAAAGAGGACAAAATAAAAAAAAACGGGGGTAAACAATCGGATGCAAACTAACTTGTTATACTTGATAACTTCGGATATATTTTAGAGATTATTAGCATGAAACAGGTTATAAATAGACGGTTTCTTTGTGATGGCGATCTTCCCACTTCAAGAGCAGTGAAAAAGGAAATGCAAACCTAGCGCGCTGTTGAATGTTAGTGTTCGACAGCCTTTATGTGAAAGCGGTAAGCAATTGTTACTTATTATGTTTTACAAAACCATTGTTTCCGGCTCCGAGTATCTTTAGTGTAGGTGTTGCTTAGGAACTATAATATTATTGTTCTTACAAATAAATGGACGATCGAATCGAAAACATGTGACATCTACCAACAAGCGCGGGCGGCCTACTCCCTCTCACTGAAAGGAGGCATGTGTTCCAGCAGTGGGAACATTATAGGTTGATTATGCTAGATAAATAAGCTGCTGAGCTGGGCTATGGTTCAAATGAGTAGCAAGGGTTCTACTCCGAAGTGCAAAGTGCGAATGTTCGGATCGGACCGACACATGGCCGAACCAAATATTATTGAAAAATTCGAAAAAAGTTCAGATTGGCTCAGTTGGGTCGGGACCATAGTCAATATTCGAAAGAGTGTAGGAGTGTAGGCTCGGAACTGACCGAACCAAATAGTAACTTCGTAGCAGGAAACGGCCGAACATTCGGCCGATACTACTTCGGAGTGGATACCCCAAGGAAAGGTAAGATTTTTCGACATAAGATCTCTTTTGGGTTTGAATAAGCGGTCCAGAATTTCGATCAGATTAGGTACTAATTTTTTTTTGGGTAAAAGGCTACTGAATTAGATTTTTAAATTGTAAAGAAACGTGTGTTACTTAAAGAGTACGTTAACCCGTAAAAGTCAGCCGCTAAGTCAATATCTAAAATTCTGTACATTAATATTATACGATCGACATAAAATACACTCGAGAGCAATGAATCCGGGTCACTTGAAGAATCCTAAAAATCTCGGAAACTAAAAATGCTAGGTTAATGCAATAAATTGTATTTAATAGACAATGTAATACTCCTTAAATGAAGTTATTAAAACTTCTTAGTTATTGTAAAGTTATATCATAAAAAAATCAAATTTGAAAAAGGGCCACTTTCGAAGATGGAACTACGAAATTACAGCATTTGGTTTTGCTTTTGTTTGTAATCTGTCATTTATGTGGGTACATAAACCATGTTGATAGTGCTCTATATTCATTATTCAAGCTGAAATTATGTCGCTTACGCCTGAAGAATGCACCAGAATACTTACAATGCTGGAAACCGGCCGGAGTCAGCGCGATACAGCCAGGACTGTCGGTGTGTCGCTGTCAACAGTACAAAGAGTTCTCCGACGTTACGAAGAAACTGGTTCTAACCTACGCAGACCAGGAACGGGCAGAACCAGGTGTACCACAGCACGAGAAGACCGATACTTGGTGAACACCATGCTTCGAAATCGCTTTCTCACAGGAACTGAACTCACAAATCAGTTTCAACGCCTCGGAGGAAGTAACCCAAGTGCATGGACAGTAAGACGTCGGCTTGCTGAATCTAACTTAAAACCCCTTAGACCTGCAAACGGCCCTAAACTGGAGCGTGGGCATCGTATTTCAAGACTAAGATATGCCCAGAGCCACGTAAATTGGAGTATTGAAGATTGGTCAAAAGTTATGTTCTCCGACGAATCAAAATTTATGCTCTACAAGCACGATGGAAGACACAGAGTGTATCGAAGACCAGGGGAAAGATTCAAGCAAGCATGCATCGAAGAAAAAGTAGCCTACGGTGGTGGGTCTGTACTTGTGTGGGCCGGAATTTCTTCTGAAAGTCGCACAGAGCTGGTGATCATAGAAAAATGCTCTTTCTTCTTATATGTGGAAGAAATCCTCAATGATCACGTTGGTCCATTTATGGTCAATTTAGGTGAGGATGCTATATTTATGCATGACAATGCCCGACCTCATACAGGCAGGATTGTGAATGACTACCTTCAAGAGATGAACATTACTCGTATGGAGTGGCCAGCGCGCAGCCCGGATATCAACCCGATCGAGCATGCTTGGGACGAGCTAGGCAGATGCGTAAAACAACGAAACCCTCCCCCAATCATGCTTCGTGAGCTCAAAATTGCTCTCACAGAGGAATGGGAGAATATTCCCCAAAATCGTATAAGGAACTTGGTGTACAGCATGCCAAACCGCGTAAACGCAGTAATGGAAGCACGAGGAGGCAATACGAAGTATTAAAATTCAAGAAAATCGTAATAAAGTTAAAAAATTTCATGTTTCCTATTTTTGTTTTAAGGAGAGATCAGCAGTTTTTTTCTTTATGTAATTTTGTGTTAATAAAATGTATGGTGACTCATATTTTTTTTACTTTCATTTAAGGTGTATTACATTGTCTATTAAATACGATTTATTGCATTAACCTATCATTTTTAGTTTCCGAGATTTTTAACATTCTTTAAGTGACCCGGATTCATTGCTCTCGAGTGTAGTTACGATGGTCGATAATTTTCGAGCACGTTTCTTGTGAACGAAAAACCATTTGCAAAATATATAACATATCATCACGCCTGTTTTTCCAGACGGGTTAGGCAAAGAATTATAAAATATTTACGCAATTAAATGTAGTATTTTGTTTAAATCATCATCAAATAACAAAATTGGCAGCTCGGGAGAGAGAGATGGAGGGCTTTGCCCAGTAGTGAGATATTAATGGCTAAAAAATAACAAAGATCGTGACGGGATTTTTAATATGATTGGCTGAATTTCACCCTAGTGTACAGCCGATCGATTCTGTAAAAATCTCACCGTGAAAAGTTAGGTGAAGTGAGCTTAGAATGAGCTGTCAATTAGTGTCAATCGCTTGCATTAGTTGGAATGACAGCTGACTCCGCGCTCACTTCACCTAAGTTTTCACGGTGTGACGGTTACAGAATCGCACTGCAGGTTGCTATCTTCATAAGCAAATACACAATCTATTAAATTCAAATCCACGCAACAGATCTTTAACTTTGAAACAGACATGCCAATACTACAACGCCAAATACTTGCAATAAAAAGTCTACGTATGGGTTCGCAATAGAATTATGCAACAAAAATGCTGACAGTGCTGATTACCTAATACAATAGAACTGGCCATATGAAAGCCGGATATTTTATATGTAGGTGCTAATGTGATATTTTGTTTCTTCCCCACTTGGTAACTAGAACTACGCTTTTTTATTAAGTTCATGATTTATTATATAAATCAGTGAGAGACTGAAGTCTCGAAAACAATATTGATAACTTTGTAAAAAAAACTTGAGGAAAAATATTCATTATTCCATTTGAAATAATTAATTCACCACGCATAATGAGTTGTTTTAATTGCGCACTGGAAACAGCTGTTGCTACCAGCAAGACGGAACATTTATAAAAATAATAAATAAGTAACGAACGAGATTACTTACTTTAATTTTAAATATTATGTAAGTTTTCTAAATAAACTGCACAGGTCCACTAACACCTGTGCGGTTATTTCCTCAAAAGACCACTTCAGACACAAAAAAAAAAAGAAAAAAAAATGTCCGTGTGTGTCCTCACATGATCTGACCTCGCCCGAAAAGCGCGAATCGTCACTTTTACATAATTTTTTTTTTTCTGTAGGCGAACTTTATCGCATAAAAATCCGTTTCGGGCGCGTAAATTCATGCAAATCGACTGAAAAGTCACCAAGACTTTGACCCATGAGTTTTTTTCGCCATTTCTTCTCAGGGGTAGACAGATAGGAAAAGTCGAATCCATCTAGCTTTGTTGTTTAATATGACGCGTAAAAGTGATTCTGCTATCCAATTTAAAAAATAAACAATGAATTTCAAATAATTAAATAATTCGTGTTATTTACTAGATAGGTAGTTCCAGTTATGGTAGATGACACTACTAAACTTATATCATACATTACACAATCTCTCTTCTTCGTCACATCGAGATAAAGGGGAATGTATAGGCCACACTATATTTCAAGACATTTACAACACACTCAACTTTGAACTCTAACCTCTCGAGCCAAAAGTTGATTATCGTTTGTTGTAGTTTTTATGAAAGTTACTGTGTTTTCTTACCATTCTGCTGACATACGTGTCTTTACCAGGTTTTATATTGCCATTTTTAGATTACTCAGTAATGTCTTCCGCCAGGGTTACATACGTAAAGTAGGCATATAGTAATAACAATTAATTGCTTATTTCGGTGCATTGACACCTTTGAATAAATTATTAAGATAATATTGCATGTCTAATTTATTAATTTATGTGACAGATGTTCTTTTATTTATTCCTATTTGATTATGTACATGATCTACTTTGTCTTTATTGAGTAAAAATGTTGCTTTATACGGTATTATGTACTTAAGTCACGTTTCCTTATTTTTTTTATTTTCGTCACTACGTAAGTTTACAATGTAGAGAAGATAGGTCAACATATCATCGAGTAAAACGACAGTTTTTCCATACTAGTACTGTCAGACGTCAATTTTATTCCGTGGATAAAAGATATCTGACTTTGGTAAAACCAGCCCGTAGGCCATATAGTATAGATTTAATTTTCATGAGAATAAATTTATTTAGGTATAATGTACTCGAATCTCTATTCCATTGCATATATTTCACATAAGGCCGGTTTTTTGATCCGTAGTTCACCAACTACACTGTGTGACACACACACACAGAACTACACACACGTACACTGCGTCACTACATCTGTGATTGTGTAATTTTGTGTGTAAATTCAGATACAAGTTACTTGTTTATGAATAAATGACTGACTATGAACCAATTGTTAATTATAACTAACTAGCTGTTGCCCGCGACTTCGTCTACGATCCGGGATGAAAAGTAGCCTATGTCCTTCTCCAGATCATGGTCTACCCATTTGTCAAAATTCATCTAAATCCGTCCCGCACTTTTATCGTAAAAACGTAATTCTTAAATTTTCTACGCAACTTTTTTTTTCCTCGTAAAAACCTACAAAGTATTAGAAAACTAGTAAAAAAAAGATGGATGAAATCGGTAAAGTCGTTCTCAAGTTATGGCGTGACCAAGGGAAATAGGGATTCATTTTTATATATATTATAGGTAGATAGTTAATTATTTGACCATTGGATAAACTAACAATTGTACAAAAAAGCACATTTTGCCAATATTTAACCATTAGTTACTATTTTTAACAATTGGTTGAGTTAACTACGGATCAAAAAACCGCCCTTAGTTACTTTCAAACTTCACACTTAAATTCTAGGTGCTATTTGATCAATTAAAATGTCATTAGGTTCACTTTCTAATGACATTTTAATTACTGTTACTTACTGATAACATTTTAATTACTATTTACTTCCACAATAAGTAAAATTAAATCACTAACCCCCTTATTACAAAACAAGGTTTTTCTTTCAATCAGGTTTAAACCACTGACCCAGTTATTGAATTAAGAACCCAACTGATAGAGAAATGCAGTTCTTTATACAAAATTGACAGCTTAGTTCGGTGCTAAGTTGTCATTTTAGTATTATGAACTTTGCCTAAGTTCGAAATACAAGTACATACTGGCTCAATAGTTTAGGCTAGAACTAAAATTAGGTTTCGTTTTGTAATAAGACGGTAACTCTTTAACTATTATCATGACTAAGATACAAACACAATTTTGAATTAAATAAAAATTACTTTTTAAATAAACGCTTGACCTATCTATTGAATAGTCTCTAAATTAAATAAAGATTTTAAAAGACACAAATTACAGAATAACCCACACCCTGCACACAAAAAAGCACATAAATCATGCACACACACACGCACCAACCAAAACCAAAAACATCTACTTACAACAATATTTAGGAGAACTAGAAGCATTAAAATAGATTAGATAATTATTATAGCACATGCAAATAATAATTAGGTATTTGTACTTTATTTATAAATGCATTTATCTACAGGATCCAGAATATCAACGAAAAATCTTTGATATTACTTTGCATTTTTCATTTGCTAAGCTATGTATCTATCTGCATAAATAAAAATAAAATGCTGTTTGTTGGTAAGAGCATCAGATAAGAACTGCTGGACCGATTCGGCTATTTTTTTTTTTTTTAATGTTCGTAATAGTCCGAACAAGGTTTTTATGGAAACAAATATTGTAAAAGTTTACCGTAAAATTGAAAGAATTTGTTTTTAGGGTGGGTCAGATAATGTTGACAACAGACTGTACAAACTGAAAGGACTTTTTTCAATGGGACTTTTGTATGAACTATTTTTTTAGACAGGACAACGTATGACGGGACGGCTACTAGATAATCTTGTAAATAAATGTATTTATACCTAGAAATTTCCTACATAACATTTAGAAACTAAATGTATAAATATCCTTGAAATTCCAATTGGATGCCATTCAAATAGATTACATTGAATATGTCAAGTGCTTAACGCATAAAAATGTTTAGTAGGATATTTATAGCATATAATTGTGGCCAATCCATCACCATAATATACACAAAATAAAATTTAAATCTTACCTGAGCATTACCCTGAACTGTTCCAACTGCCGTATACTCTCCGAGAGTCTAGAGAAGGCATTAAAGAGTGCCACAACCTCTGTCCTCTGCAGCCTTTCATGGGATTTGTGTCTGACGGGTAGGTAACTCTGATTTGTGTCACTCTCGGGACTGTTCCACTTGCTTGAGAACAATATCTTTAATGCGGTTCCCAAGCCTTGCGTCTGCAGCTTTCCCCACAGCTTGCATTTGTCACACCCAACGCAGTCCATTATTCTTGAAATATTACGGAAGTGCTCGCGGAACTCCACCTTCAGTGCTGCTGCTTGACTGCCTCCGTTGAACATTGAGGACTCATTGAAATGGTCCGGGAAGGAGTAGATCACACTCAGCATGTTATGTATTGCCTGCCGTGTCTCCTCATCTTCTGTAGGATTACCAGTGAAATATTCCTCTTTCTCCAAATAAGGTCCAGCTTTTGCCAAAGCTCTCATTTCTAATAAATAAACAAAGTACAGGTTCTTCAGCCAATTGGGCCCTTCGCCAAATGTTTGAGACGGATCAAAACGACGTTGGAACTCTTCTAGGTTAGGCCCCCATTCACCGTCAGATGTGAAACTCGCTCCTTTCTCAAACAATAAATATTTTGAACATAAGTGCACATTTATACTGGTGTGCAAACCTGACACAGCTCTGTAGAATACTCTCTTCTCTAAGCACATGTTGCTTAGATCTGAAGTCATCACAAATGGGAAAGATCCATAAGGATTTGGTTTGGGTCGGAAGCAGTTTTCCTGATAAATACTTTTCCAGATTCTGTTAGCTGAAGGTCCTTTGTAGCCGGTAAATCTTTCAGGGTTTAGTAATAAGTCTACATATTCTGCATCAACATCCTTATCGTCATAGCCACAGAAGTTCTCTAGGGCATCATCATGAGCCTTCCACTTAGCAATTTCATGTTGACTGGCAGCACTGATAGTCAGATTCAGGTATCCCAGAGCATGGTCATGGTCTGAATCTGTGTCACAGTGCTCCTGCGCCTCCTTCGTGTACTTGGTGGCCGGAGTCTCGTCTATGTGATCATTCTCGTAACCATTCTCAACACCAGGCACACTCTCCTTAGAACAAGTCTTAATATGACAGTACCTCATCGCACATTTGCTGTCGTCCACCCAGAAAGGACATTCTTTCTTCAGATTCACTTTGTAGAAACGAAAGTAGTCCTTCCTTATTAAACTTTGGAGGCGCGGATAAACCTTCACGTTATTAAAATAATCGATGGTGTCAACATTGCACGAACAGTCGCCCAGAGACCCGTGGAGTTCGTCAAAGCAGGCATTGCTGTCGCAAGGCTTTGTTTCATACAGCTCCGTGTCGTAACCGACCGCTTGGACTATCACTAAAGCGAATATTATAAACACTACACAATAATTTTTGTATGCCATTTCGGTAGCCACTTTCGCCATGGCATGAGTATTTCTAATAAATATAGTCAGTAGATGACCGTGTTCTAACACAGCACATTTGAAACTGATGCTAATGAGTATTCACGAAGTGGTGAAAGTGGAATTAAACACACCGAAGACGAAAAGGTAGGACGTGCTCAAACAAGCGTTCGCACTTTTCATGATTCCGGACTGATCTGACATTGACAGCTAAATTGACAAATCAATGCAGCTCGAGGTGCTCGAGTAATGTCAATGTCAAAGTGCGTTCAAGGAGTTTTTACAAAAATTTGCTATAATCTATTAGCATAATCGAAATCCGACGTCACTAACAAAATTATGACGTGCACCAATCAGATTCATTGTTCTATTAATGGGATGATATTCTTGCTGGTATTACTACTCGTTCAGTTTTGATTCAGAGTCCAACAAAAATGTTATGATATGTCAGAAGAACCTAAAATTCTACAATAGTTTTTATTATAGTTGCGTTAGAGTAATTTTGTTTTTGGGGCTTGTGGTCAAGTAATAATAGCCGCACAAGACGATCGATTACGTTTAGCTACGCTTGCCGAGGTTGGTCCGTGGGTGGGTGATCATCTTTACATACCGAGACCGTCTATCCGAAGTCCGAAAGTCTGACAATCAGTCTTACCAAGGGGTATCGTGTTACCCAGCAACTGGATTATGGAGGTCAGATAGGCAGTCGTTCCATGTAAAATACTGGTATTTAGATGGCGATTGCATCTAAAGAATATAAAGATATAAGATATCTAAAGATTGTTAGATTGGAAGTGGACCTCAACATGGTAAAAGGCTGAGCAGAGCATAGGTAGTCGTTTTATTTGAATACTGATTACTTTGAAGTCATAATGCATAAGATCTTGTCAACTATTTCTATGAACACCTAATATCACGGCCTGTATTGCTCGAAGGGTTCGATAAAGGTGTAACAGAACACCCACAGTCACGTTCATGGACTAAGGGGGCCGAGCCCATTCGAATCCAGACTCTGGGCTGCTACTGAGAAATTCTTGACTCCTTTGTTGGTATAGCGGTCGCAAGGCACTGTGCTGAACGTAAGATCCTGGGTTAAGCTACATGTAGTCAACCCGGAAGCCGATACCGAATTTGGCAAAGCGAGTTGTCAAGCCGATGGCTAGACTAGGTTCACGTTTAGCCTCCTGTTGTTCCACTAAAAGGTCCCACAGTATTCGTTGCGTTTGAAAGTAGGTAGGTACTTACACTGGGAGAGGGCTGATCCCAATCGGAGAAGAAAACCGCCTCGACGCCTAACTCGTCGGAACCCCGCCTCACTGTCCCCCCATCCAGACACCAAACGTCACAAATGGAAGGCGGCGCACAATGATCACGTATTGCCTTGCTCTCTTGCACAATTTGGTTTCGGGGAGACCCTTTATTCTCCCTAGTGTCCCCACAGATGTTGCGGGGTTTCGAATCGGTATTTTCGTAACGTTTTAGTGAGACAAAAATCCTACACTCGGAGTGTGGAGTCTTATCACCACAAAGCTCGAGTGCCTTTTGAAGGATTGATAGATTATTGTTTTCAGAGGACGTCAGAATGTAGTTGTCTGAATAATTATTTATGCGTGCCTTTGCTAGGGTATTTTACGGGTTGCCGTTTTTCCGGCTTTTTTTTATAGGAACCCATATTTTTTTAAATAATATAAGGGGTAAACAAAGCGCGGACGGACAACCGAAACCAATTAGACATTGATACTGTGATGTGTATGTAGCTTTAAGTTAAAATGTAAAGAAGTTTTATATATTTGCTTCACAAAATGCTAAGCTAATAGCTTTTGAAAGAGGTTTCTTCAATAGCAAATATAAATTTTAAAAATAAAGAAATCGTCTATGCTGTTTCAATAATTGTCTCGTAAAAAATCGAAAACCCGTATTTTTGATGCTAGTAACCATTCAAATATTCAAATTCAAATATGTTTATTATCAGCTTAAATAACATTACGCTAGTTACAATGAGGAGCCACCTTTTAAGTAATTAATTTACTTGTGTTAGGGTGCTCCGCCCTTCCCAAGTTACATTACTAGTTATTTAAGGAATTTCACAAGTAAGGTAATCTTACAATAAGCTATAATAACAAAAATAAAGTAATATGCCAGAAATTAACATTTAAGTGCGCTATCGATTGGGGATGTGTGACAGGGTCTGAATTGTGTGGGGGTGTGTGTATGTGTTAGTGTGTGGATGTGTTGTGGTGTGGGGGTGTGTGCGTGAGTTTGTGGGAGTTGCGGGTGTATAGTGTTACGCGTTACCATTAAAACAAGAAATGGTTTGTGGCAACCCTGCCCACAGCAGTCGGTATCTACTATGATGTATACCGTGATTTGATACTTTTAGGAATAAGTCCAATCAGATTGAATCGTCATCTTCTATCTAAGAAATAAAAAAAAAGAATGTTGAAGTAGAAAATTTATTTATTCCATACAATACAATATAATTCATTCACAAAAGCAGTTTCATCAGAAATGCACAAAAAGAGATTCAAAATACAATAAACAGACATTTGCTCCCGATATCATTTACTATTTACACAGGCATGTGAAACGAGTAATAGATCACATAGTATTTAATAATAGAAATGCATAAATATCAAATTTTTAACACTTTAATATTATTTGTAAAATGGACGTACTTAACTTTATAACGCCGATTTATGCAAATACTTTTTATTTTTATATAATTTCTATTGTTTATCAACATTACAAACAGTCGCTTAACTAACTTAACAGTACCTAAACTTTATATTTTAAAATGGTGCAACAAAAGAAAATGAATAACTAATTATAATGGTAAGGTACAGCGCGTCTTGACATCTAGAGGCATCAAGTTTTCATTGATGCTTGAAGATACAGAGTAAAATACAACAACGTACCGTCTTAAATGAGATAACTTCGACCTGGAAAAGTTTACTATTGTCTTAAAAAATAATATTATTAGTCAATGAATATACAGCCTAAGGGCCATAGTCAAAAGTTTAAAATATAATTGTGTATGTCCGCCTTAATAGTTGAGCTCAAGAGGCTCTGGTCTATGGATATTTTTTTTTTAAGTTTTAGACAAGTAAATTTTTTCCAGGTTGTATTTTCGAAAAGGTGGGACTTGCGCTAGACCGAGCTAACCTTAACTTAACTTGTACATAAGTAACTTATGTTTTTGTATCTGTCGTTGATTTTTATTGTTCTTATTCGAATGTTAATTTCGTGATGTCTTCGTTTTAGGCATACCTGAAATTGTCAAAATAAATCAATCAGTATTTTTCGAAGTTTTTCTGTGAAAACACATAATTTATAACAATTGGATCTAAGAACACTGGTACCATAGAAAAATTAAACACAAATGTATTATAGGTACAAACATAAATATTATACAATATAACTATTACTTGAAAATTTTAACCCTCCCATGCCAAACAAAAATAATTAGTACAAAATAATTTACAAAAATATTACAACAAATATTATTTACAGAAATTGTTTATTGAATTACAAAACTGTTGAATTGAGCAAGTAGAAATTATTCAGTTTGGTATTGTAAAAATAACTTCCACGGTTCATCCCACAACAAAAATAATAATTAAGTACATAAAAAAATAATTACAACAAAAAGTACTTAAAAACAACCACAAACATGCAGATTAGTAGTTTTATTTACAAAAACGTGACTTACCTAAGTATCATGCTTTGGTCAAACAATTCCAAAAATAAAAGTACATTTATATTTGTGCAATATTTAAAGCTTTGGGCTTGAGAGCTTATAAATATGGGCCTTAAAATTAGGGTGAGATTAGTAAAACAAACGTTATTATTTATTACACACATTCTTTATTGATTACAAAATTCTATCAAATCAATCAGTGCAAGGCACAACTCTTTCATCTTATTATTCCTTCCCCCACAATCTATCCATTACGTATGCCTTTTAAATGGGTCTTCGTCTTATTAATTTGGCACAAACATATTAAGAAATTTATTGATTAACACTTAAAAGTCTGTGCAATTATTTCAATAAATATCTAACAAAATATAAAAATTCTAAGTTGGACACAAATATATATTTCTATATAAAATAAAATCAAATCAAAACCTAAAACAGTCGACAGTAGTAAAATTTTGTCAATTTTTATTGTATCAATAAACTTACGTACCTAAAGATTTCTAAACAAGTTTTTATGAAAATACAATATCACATTGCAAGATTCTAAATGTTTATACATATAAAAATAAATGGAGATTCCTTAATTCGAAGCGTTTAATTAAATAGAGTTAATATTTTAGTAAGTTTCAACATCTAGAAGAGACTCTATTGAATATTTTAATAAATGATTTTAATATAATTATTTATCATTTATAATGTTATATTTATAATCTAATCGTAGAGCCCAAAACCCTTTGCTAAAAATGTATGAAGCGTAATGAAGTAAAATATTCGAAGTTAATAATTAGATTTGAAAAGAATTGCTATAAATATATAGATCATAATAAAATTATTTTAATTGTGGATGTTGTCAATGAAACATATACATGTTTCATTCAAACCTGTATCAAAATCATACGATTTTGATACAGGTTTAATTCCAAGGTGAAATGCAGCTTTTTTTTGTTAAAAATGCAAGCATTTTGATCATAATCGTCAGATAATACAAAAGCTAGGCAACATTAAGCTGAAAATCGAATGTCAACCAGAGCCTATATCTCTCTTTGCGATACTTTTCAACCTAATGTTATGACAGTTTTTGTCCTATTCCGAGTACCTTCTGCGATGTGAAAAAAGCTAGTGAGAACTCCTTTGTCTGCAAGCCTTCAAATGACGTAATGCCACGGTTGGCTGAACATCAGTCTTCCTAAGCCTGTGTCCTTACTACAATGGGTAGGAGCCGCCATTGTTGGTCGGCGTGAGAGAGAGATGGAGCTATACAGGACGAATAGCGCCATCTCACTCTCTCACCGATACAATGATGGATTCAACACGCCCTAATACAGCTTGATCTCATTGCACATTTGTTATATTTTAGGTAGGTAATCAAATGTAATCAATTTGGTTGCGTTAGATTTTGCGTTAATTGCGCACAACAATGTTAGTTAAGCATATTATGAATATAATAAGCGTTATTATTATTTTTTAAATATACATAGTCGCATTTTTTACAAGTCAATATTTTTGTCAAAATTACGCACCATTTGTTACATAGTTTTGTCTCTTTTGCGCCTAAAGTGAGAGAACCATTTCGAGTAGGTTAGGTAGATAGAATGATCTGAATGATGCAACCAGTTTTCATAAAAAAGGTGAGCATCAGATTAATTGCATTACTTTGTTATTAGCATGTAAGTTATTCATAGCTATAAAGTTCTAGGCTCATATTATATTTAATTATTTTTATAAAAATGGTGTGGGGCGTAATTTTGACAAAATCACTTTCACATTAACGTATAACTTAGCCTTATTATGAATACCACTTGATTTAATCAAGCAATTAATATGGCATACAAATATTTGAGATTCAAAACCGTTTCGACACAATCTCAAGTGAAATTCAAAAGGCGTTTTTAATAATATGCTACTTGTAGCGTCTTTTATCGCATAAAATGCTAGAAAAATGCATTTTAATGCAATCGTCAAAAAATAAAAAGTCGTGTTTCTCGATGAATGAATCGATTATAAATCGATATCGAATCAAATCGGACGCCAAAAGTAGCATTTGTGCTTGCTGTCATTGTGTCCCAAAAAAAAGTCAATCAGCCATGCAGTGTACGTCCGCTCACAAAATTAGTTAACAAGTAAAAAAAGAACCAAAAAAAATTGTGTTCATAGGTACCAGTTTTAATGTACAAAATATTAGTAGCGAGACCTTCTGTCCATATTTCTTATGGAATTGGCGAGACACAGCGAGAACAGCGCTCCGACCACCTGAAACATGTAAAAAAATAACAATTTAATAACAGTTACTAAGCCAGAACACAGACGCCCTCTTTTTGTAGGTTAAGTTTTTTTTTTTTATTGACAATGGGCTCACTCTTGACCTCAATCCAGCCCAGAGGCAGGGATGAGATCTACGGTGGAACGAGCTTGCCCAGAAGAAGCCTATTAAATTTGACCACGTTGAATGACACAATATTATGTTGCTGCACCCCGCGGTTTCACCCGCTTTAGTTTAGATCCCGTGGTAATATCGGGATAAAAAGTATCCCATGTGTTAATCCTGGTTATAAACTACCTAAATGTGTGCCAAATTACGTCCAAATCCGTTCAGTAGTTTTGGCGTGAAAGAGTAACAAACATCCATCCATCCATACTTTCGCGTTTATAATATTAGTAGGATTTTCGCAGACTATTGGTCGGATTGTGGGATCCGATAGGAAAAAGCCGATTATTTCATATTAGGTTGTATGATAGCTTTTACATAAATTCAAATTTTATTTATATTTCTAATTGACGTTATTTCAGATTTCAGAGTGACTAGCACTATTGAAAAAGTTATAAAAATGTTGAACACTTATACACAGCCTTCATATTTTAAAAACTAGATGATGTCGGCGATTTCTATCTGACTGCTCTGAGAAAAAGGGCTGAAACCATGATAGTACGAGTATAATTATATAGTAGGCTTCAGACATTTCTAAATGTTGACACTGTTTGGGATGATTAGGCTGCAGAGATAAGTTGAATAAGTCTATCAATCTAAAAATAAAAGGTGATAAAAATAAACTTGTTCGTTTATGAAAAAAACGAGGTTTTGATAAAAATATCAAAAGTCACAGGTTTTCTTTATTTTTTTATTCTGTGACCTTTTATTTTACCTATTCATTTGTTTATTTTGGCATCTACTAATATCATTTATTTGAATTGCATTGACAATTTATTATAATTAGGTATTATGTTACAGTATTGTAAAATGTTATTTTATTTTTACATAAAATAAAATAAAATTTGGGTTTTGCCTGAATTGTGTTTTTTTTAAGTTTTTTAATCAATCGACACTTGCTATTGATATAACATGTATATTTTGTATCATATTAACTCTCTGCTTATGCATATATGGCATGGAAGCTTGCGATGTTTGGAGAAAGTAGTTTTTTTATGTAATAGGTTTGCAAACAGGCTGCCGGCCCACGTGATGGAAAGTGTTGGTTACCGCCGCCAACATACAATGGGAAACTGCCCATTGGTTGTCAACTTTAAAGATAAAGTTGAAATGTCATGTGGCTGTCACTTTTATTACTCGCATTCCTTCATAGAGGAAAACGGTGCTCTATAAAGCAGCTATAATTTCTATACTACATAGAGTAGGCGTTCAATTTAGTTAATCGAAAAACCGAAAATCGCAATAATAATCGCTAATTTTCGCACTACCCACGAGTTATTATTGACTTTCGTGGGTTTGTCTATTCTAGTCTAAGTTCGTTTTTGACTGAATGCCATTAGTCTGCGTTCTTCTTACACTTATTGAACTTCTTCTGACTGGTCCTTCTACGATGACCACTAAAATTAAGATGGTGTATTCTGAAAATTGGCAATGTCTCAAATAGCTGTCAAATATTCTGTTGTTTTGATTAATTCATCAATATTTATCATCCTAGCAAAATCAAAAGTCATTTATTCAAATTAGGCTGAGAATCAGCACTTTTCGAACGAACGCCGAAATTACAAAAGACAGCCCCCAAAACGCCCGCCCTTCACCAAACTTCCTAGTGCTATCGCTAGGAAGAAGAAGTGGCGCTACAAGCTCCCCAGCAGCCTTTCCCTTCCCCAACTAGTTGGGCCGTCGTCAGTCTAACCGGATGCAGCTGAATATAGTATTTTACTTGGTACGACTGCCTATCTGTCCTCCACAACTCGGTCACTGGGTACACACACACTTTGGTAAAACTGGTTGTCAGACTTTTAATTAATCAATATAACTAAGGACTGGTTTTTCCAATGCCAGATAATTTTATTGGTGCAAAATTTTTGATTTTTGACAATTCTGTCAGACGTCAATTTTATTCCACAAATAAAAAATATCTGTCGATTGAAAAATCAGCCCTAAATTAAATATCGCTCAGTTTTACTAAAATGTTGATTGAGTGTCAACATTTAGAAGTGACGTTCAGAAGTGCATTAAAATTGTTGAAATACGCACCTCAATACAGGCAATACCGATAGCGATTCCGGCGATGGGCTTGTTCCACTTCTCGTAGAGGTCGGAAATGACGCTCGCGCAGCCTCGGTTGGCCACCTCGATGGTGCACTTGCCTCCGATGGCGTTACCGAAGGTGCTGGTGGTGCTGCAGCAGGAGTCGGGAAGGGTGATGCTTAGGCCGTAGTCCTGGGGACCGTTCTTGCCGCAGCAGGCGAACTGGAATGAAGAAGACAATTCTTTGTTAAAGGTGGGATGCCTAGTGTCATCGCGTAACACACTAAATTAACAATGGCTTTAATTTTGTCAGTTCAAGAACATTCATTGCGCAGACGACCATCTTTGTCGTCAATCGTCGAGACTCATTCTTTGAAAATCTCAACTAATGAAGATACTTCATGGTGTCCCAAGCTTGCCGGCAGTCTTTTATTTTTACCGCAACTTGTCGTATGTCCCTTTTCTCGTATAACTCGTGCAGACACGAGATACCCAACGCTATAGGTGTAGGGTCAAGATGTGTTTTCACAACACGGCTAATGTGCGTCTATAGTAGAAGGGCATTTTTGACCGTTGAGCTGAGAGGCGCATGTCATTGTAACAGTCTGATATTTTGTATTGTTAGCCAACGATCGGGCAGGCTTAAAAATATCGCAGCGAGATTTTATCGCGCACTGGGTTTTCAACTCTCGCTGTTGAGCCGAGCGTTGAGAATCCAACTGAGCTCATCCCAGGACGTAAAAAAACACACTTTTGGATTTTCAACTCTCGGCGCTAAGCAGTGCGTTAAAATTACAATGCACGAAAAAAAAACCGCGACAAAAAAGGTCTAATCTTTAGATGGTACAGTCGAACAAAGAGTTCGGTACACCTACAGGTAAAAGTATTCATCCTTCCATTTCCATTCGCTGGTATAGGTATATTAAACTGCAATTTGAAATTTTGAATAAATAAATTGTAAGTAAATATGTCCTGGGTATTTATAAACTATGGGTATTTCTGGGTATTCTTATAACTGTAAATTATTTGTTTTCCTGTACAATAAACAATACCTACTATTGTATGAAATAACGTCAACTTTGATATAAGGTCCTTTGTTCCTTTGTAGGTAATTGTGAATATTATTTGAGAAGTAAGTAATTTAAAGTATTTTCCTTGTATTTATTTTTCAACTCACATCGTTATTATTCATATTGTACGAGGTATACCTACTTAATTGTTTATACAAGAAACATTTTTAACCAGTGCGCGTAGAATACATTTGCGCACTGGTTAAAAATGTATCCTGTATAATGTAAGTAAAACTCTTACAGAAGCGAATGTCTTACAAAGCATAACACATACATATTGTATTCAGGCTACCTTGCAACTACATTTAAACAATGTTGCTGTTGTGTGCTAAGTAGTAAAATGTCATCACTTCTATAAGAGTATCTGAAGTGTAAAAAGTTGTTATACATGGACTTTATTAACGTGCACGTCTTACTACATAATTATATCGTTCCTACATACAGTGCCCTCCAAAAGTTAGTTGATAATTTTTCCACTTCAGCTGTGATGCCATATTACGATTTAAAATTAGTAAATCATCAGGTAATCTTAAGGTTTTACCTGATTTTTTTTTTTTGTGATAAGACATAGGTAGTTGAATTAGACTATAAAATCGTTTTAGTGTGCAATTCAAACATTTGAAACTAGAATCTTAAATCATAATGTCAACCTTGATCCTTCAACAACCTTTGAAATGGGCACCTAACTTCATCTTTCTGACTGACCCTTCACAATTAAAAAGTGCCTGTAAGGATTAATTGAAATAAATGCTTTGAATTTGAGTTTGACACCTCATTTAAATGAATATTGGCAATATGAAGCATGAATATTTTTCCCTGTATACCATGTATACTCTTTGTTCGACTGTACCTTAAAGATATTACTATAAATAATTTACCTGTTGCTGAATGTTGTTGATGACAGCATCAGTAGCCTTGTCGACGTCAGCGCCGGACCTCTTGTCGAACAGAGAGTTGACCGACTTGACCAGACCGGCCTTGATCGTGTCACCGTAAGCGAACAGGAGAACTGCTATCACCACTTGCACGATGATGATCACCAGCAGGAAGAGCGCGTACTGAAATACGAAAATGCGTAATTAGAATCAGTCGTATCAACTTTTGGCTGGTTTTAATGTCTGGTGAAGGTCAGGGTTCTCTCGCATCAGCAGAAACTATAGGTACCTCATGCCGTGGTGGATTTTAGCCGGTCTATAAGATGGTGAAGCTGGGGATTACAAGTGCACAATGTCCTATGATCATTCATGAGGATTTTCCACCCGAAACTGATGAATGTCCTCCGCCCTGGGGCGGGCGGCGGACGTCTTAGTCCGCCGTCCCTCAGGACCAGTTTAAGGCTAGTCAACCTAGCTTGACCACCTTGTAGAACGTTCAGCATAAGTCTGAGTAGTCATCTAGAGTTACGCTGAACGTTCTTTTAATTATCGAGCTGCGTAAAAACTATTTTGTACAGTTTAATCATCATAATTATGAAGTATATCGCGTTAGTATTTAGCACAAAAAAGGATGCTCGTCCTCTTTAGATAAAAGCGTAAAATAAAACCTATTTTACGCCAACAGCAGTGCGATTCTGTAACCATCTCACTGTGAAAACTTAAGTGAAGTGAGCGTGGAGTGAGCTGTCATTCCAACTAATGCCACTATTGACAGCTCACAGCACCTATCATTTTTCCTTGTGATTTTTACAGAATCGATCGGCTGCACTGCGGGATATGGACTACTATATTAACACAACGAACCATAGAAATGAAGCCAAAAAGTCCAGAAAACAGTTTTTCGGTACATTCAAAACCAAAACAGTATCGATCGTTAGAAGTCTGGTTATGAACCAGCTGCTTCCGTTCCACGATACTTTCGACAACGGCAATTTACTCTTGGTACTTAAAGTATCACCCCAGAATTTCGTACATCATACTGAGAAAACGAAACGGATGTCTTCCATAGTTTACATTCCATTGCGTGTTTCGAAGAACAGCGTGCGTTCCAAGTTTGAATTGACACAGCAGTGGATTGTTGGAGAGTTGTGTTTGTCAATCGAAGTTTAAATATTTTGTGTACTGGTTTCGTTTGCCAAATGTGGGCTGTAATTGATCCAATCTATTCCAATGTGTTATGTAAACGTCGCTCTTACTAAAATGGTATTACGGTTTAGATTAGGTCGTCAAGGTCATCATTTCACCAATATGGTAATGGCAAAAACGAAATATAACATTTTGGCTCTTTCAAACAAATTAAGAATACTAACTGACTCAGTATCATAGCCCACAGTAAAACAGAAACCTCTAGAAAAATGCCTGTTTAGGTAGGTAGGTAATAGGTAATACGGGCTGGTGTCCGCAACTCCACGAAAATGCGCGTATTTTGCGTACAAATGCCTGTTTATTATAAGTAAGTACTAATAAATTAATATAATTCAATGGTGCCAGAACCGTCACAGAACTTTACATAGCTCTTTGAACATCTCATCCCGTAAGAGCAGTTTAATTTTACCCGACTGCGGTGCACACACGAGGGTAATGATTTTAACAGGCTATGTATGTTCATCTGTTCCCTCATAACTCCTAAACTACTCGTCGTATTTTGACACTTGCAATGACCAAAGTCTATGTAATCTGTACTATTTCTGCCTTAATCACAAATGACATATTATATTTAGTTATGACGTGTGACTCCGGTAAACTCCGGTTATACGAGAACCGATGTCATTTTGTTACATTTTGAATAGGTTTACCGGATTTTTTGTCGTAGTTGGGTTTTAGTTTTAAACTTTCTTTTTTTGCTAAGTAATCTGGCCCAAGCAATCTTAGATTGTTTCGCACGTAGATAGGCAACATAGTTTGGTCTGGAATAGTCTGGATACATACCGTGACAACCATGCAGTGACTCTCCCGTATCGCTCCGCAGCAACCGAAGAAGGCTATCACGAACATGATAGCGCCTATGATAATGAACACCCATGGCGCGACCGTCAAGTGGGTCTTGAGCTCCTCCGACACAACCGTCCAGTTGAGCTTAACTGCCACTCCGATACCTATGACTGTTAGGCCGAGGAGCTGTGGACAAAAAAACAAATTATAGTTATAGCAAAAGGTCGTTAGTGTGCAAGTACAAGGATTTTATGGCGCCTGAATGACATTGACAGGGAGGTGCTGTTGGTAACCATTTTTGCAATTGTTTTGTGAAATGTATTGAAAAAACAAGATGGCCGCGTTAGTTCCGATTTAGACCACGCGCCAAAAGATCCTTGTAGGTACAGCTATTATTAGAACGTTATTTAAAGAGTACACATAAGACTGGCTGAATGGAAAAAAAAACTAATAAATTCCAGTGCGTTAAGAATTAAAATTCGAATATGTATTTTTTTAAAGGTTTTCCGCTAGAGAAAAAACTACAGAAGGCCAATTCTCGTAATTAAAAACGTTCAAAATCTAGTCGCAATCTCATCTCAGCGACCATCAATGTCAAAAACTTGTCAAAAATGTAGGGATTTTTGAGGTATTTTTGATAGATTGAGCTGTGATTAGACTGTGAACGTTCGAAGTGCCCCTCATGATGCTTGAACTTTTGAAGTGTAGCAAAAAATGATGTGGTCAAATATGCAAAAACTGCAGTCCACACTGCCGATATTATGTAAGACTGGTAGAAAAACCAAAAGTCAATTCAAAGGATTACGTAATTCGACCTTTGGACTTCCTTATGACGACAAACAGCTTTTTTGCACTGTGAAAAAATACTGTCACCCACGTAAGTACAAGCCCCCAAAAATCCCATGTGGATATTTTTGGGTTGGATTGTTTCAAGACTGCGTGGAAAGTGGAAAAAAGAAAAGAACCCCAAGGGGTTTCCTAATTAAACAGCACATTTTTTTTCTCATATTCACCATAAACGCTTCAATGACACTGCACCCTTATTTCGTAACACACGCACAATCACAACCTGAAGGATATTGCTAAACCATTGCTTAATACGTTCGAAAAATTAGTCTCCCCAACAACGTAAATAACGCAATGAACTTTGTTGGACTGTCAAAATGAAAGCTATTTCTACTGTTAGTGGATTACGCAATTACGCTGCTGTCCAAAATGATTCGAACATCATCGGTTGCGAATACCGCGAAAAAACAATTTTACGAATGAGTAAGTAATTTATTTTAGTGGTCACTCGGCCAAGCCACTACGGTTGCGTCGGTGACTCAATTCGTTAGTCTTTCTGGTTGGCATATCTGACCAGCCAATCTATCGGGTCATGGCCGTGCAACATAGTGTTTGGTGGGTATTTCTGAAAGTTAGTACTTAGGCCTTTTTAACACTCTGTTATATTAGCTTCACTTGATAACTAACTACCTAACAAACAATGTAATAAAATCTTAGAAGTCAATTTTAACCTTCTTCTAATTGTCGTATCGAAATGAAACTTTGTATGTATATGTAGTTCGGATGACAAAATTATAATTTGGTATCTTGGACCTGATCTGATAATGGAGTCAGTGGATAGTGGAACTCTTCAGTGGCTACTAGTAAACCACTCGAGTTTGGGCTGATATGTTGGTTTTGACGAGTCCAAGCGATTTTTTTTTTAGTCAAATGAGTCAGATGTACTGATGATATTGATAAGCTATGACAAATGGATGCAATCGTACTTTCATTAGAAGTGCTTAATTATTTCGGAATAAACTATCATTTTTCTAATTAAGCGGTTGAATGCCATAATTACAGAAACGATTAAAAAGCCATTGTGTCTTGCGTGAATCCACGTTCCGGCGATGGGTTAAGGGCACCCAGAATCCCTTCTGGGCTTCTCTTCTCAACTCAGGATGGTACTCATCTGAAGGCACCCGTTCCGTAGCCCCTTTTTTTTCAAATGATCGTTTTATCTCTACCATCGAAATTTTTCCTGATGTGAGGTTCGAATTTCAGTCTAAGCCCACGTTCCCACAGACGTGAAAAATATCACGGCGGGTTTTTATCGCGCACTGCATTTTCAACTCTCGGTGTGAGTGAGAGAGAGTGGGCCATAATCCACCACGCAACTAATCATTATTCTTCTAACTAATTATCATTTGCCACACCTGCCGACCACACATCTTTCAGCATCCTTCTCTAATATCCCTGAAAGAGGCGATAAACATGTCTTAATTACGAAAAGCAGTGTTAGAATAGAACAGAATTTAGTGAAAAACATGATGGAAGTAGGTAATCGACTGGCGTGGTACAGATTTAGAACCGAGCGATGACCGTGCACGTGGTCCGTTGGACAACAAATTTTAGAAGAAATAAATGAATGTTTATTTTATATGCCCGCGGCTTCGTCCGCGTGTAAGTTCTTGTTCTTCCGACCCACCCCGTCGCATCGCATCGCATCGCCTGCCTGCGGTATTAAGTACTTCGTTTTCGCATGGCATTCTTTCTGGTTTTTTACTTTTTTCTTGGCTGCTAATGGTCCTAGCGAGATGTTAATAGCCTATAGGCTTCCTTATGAATTGGGCTATCAAATGCTAAAAGAATTTTTCAAGTCCGACCGGCAGCTCCAGAGATTAGCGCGTTCAAACAAACAAACTTCAGCTTTATTATTAGTATATATTATGTATAGATATTTATTTTACCTCTTACAACTATCATTACAGATCTTAAACCTAATTCGATAATGTGGCTATCAACTATTATTATTTAATTTCAGATATATTATCTACTACACCGCAATACCTACTCAACTACAATTAAACAAAAACGTACCTATTTAATTAGCTATAGCTAGTTATTTTCGAAAAACAAAGGGTTTAGAAGATCCGGGGCATACCTAACTGCCCGCCATTTTGATCTTTTTTCAAAATGGCGGTTACAAGCGCGGCCACAATTTAAAAAAAAAAATCAAAATGGCACAACAGTTATGTATGTATGCTAGGCTCCATATAAAAATCTTCAATCACCTTTATTTGCAATTGCAATTTATATTCATTTCATCTAAATTGCATTCAAGAGAATGAAAATAATGTTGTTATGTTCGCACTCTTATCTCATTCGAGGCCAGAATCGTATTCAGAACAGATGGTATCAATGAGAAGGTTAATTTTAAAATAACTGTTGTTTGTAGAAAGAGTGATATCATAGAGACGCGAAAATGAATATCGGAATTTGGGGCAAGCAAATTCAAGGTTTGGACTCATCCAAGTTATCCTAACGTTTTTATTTTGCCAAGGAGAATCCATGGCAAAAAATTCATTGCTTCATATGTTCGAAAAATGTATCTGCTCAACAACGTAAATAACGCAATGAATGTTGTTAAACTGTCAAAATGAGGGCCTATCCGGGCTCGACAGATGGCTTATCCACCTGTTCCCTTCGCAGTCAAATTCACACAGTGAACAATGTTACCGGAAGGAAATTCGGCGCATGTCACACCGGCATTAATTCAATTGTTTGGGTAAATTATTATGAATATCATACTTGTGTGAAAAAATTACTTTATTATTACCGTGTGATACCTACTTATCTACATTGATGTGATATGAAAAATAGGCCGGAAAGTGAGGACTATAGTTCTTCAACAGGGGGCTTAGGTACCACCAGCTCTCTCAGCTTTTTTGTTCTATGAGTACCTACTCATAACTACACAACAACTACAAAACAGTGCAGTTCAACTTCTGCCCTGCTAAAAGAGCTGATGGTAAGCCCCCCGTAGGTAATCTACTGCCAGCCCTTGTCCTGTGCCATGTCGGCCCAGTCGTATTTTTTTCATTGATCGAGAGTTGAAAATCAAACACACACTTTTTATTGGCGCGCTGGAATGCGTTCTGTTGGATTCTGAATGCTCGGCTCAATAACGAGAGTTGAAAATCCAGTGCGGCGCTGAGCAGACTATTGGAAATCCAGAGCGAACCAGGACCTACTTGAGGTCGGCGAAAAATGTTTCTCTTTCCATTATGTCCTGTCAGCCGTTTCCTTATCATCCAAACTCTTTCCTTCATATGATCTCTCACACAATGCATGTATTCTTTATCTCCCTCTTACGTTCATCAACATAACAATACTTTCACAGTATTAATGACCTCAATCGCGTCAATCAATGCCCTAACTAATCCTCACGTGAGCCATTCCAGTACGGTCACCCGCACTCAGAAGTGGAACCTGAACTACGAAAACCGCCCTTACTCCTACGAGATTACTGCGCTGTCAAAGTCAAATTGGGCCATACACGCGTGGTCGACTGTACTTCAGCTGCAGTGTTATTTCCTACGCTGTGACGTCATACGAGTGACCCCTTTAACTCACGCGTGTGCGAGCTCGAAACGAATCAGGCTGAAAACATGATTGAACTATTTCCGTACTAATTCGTGCACGTCTGTTTCGAATACACATGGGAAGAAAAATATGACTAGTGTGCGGTTGATAAAATCAAAACTAAAATTCATTTATTCAAATTAGGCTGAGAATCAGCACTTTTGGAACGTCAAAATGACATAAGAAAGTAAGTACATCAAAACGCCCGCCCTTCACAACTTCACCGCTTCCTAGTGCTTTGGCTCGGACGACGAAGTGGCGCAACAAACTCCCCAGCAGCACAGCTGTTTGTAAAGTTAGAAGAAGTTCTGAGCATCATGCATGTGTTCATGCTTGTGTTGGAGTTTGTCAAAATATCAATAGCCTGTCAGTAAGATCAAACAAAGTTGAATCTAATGGCAGCATAAGTACTGTGAGTCTGTGACTAACAATGCCTTTGTGAATTTGTGGTTGCTATGGTAATTTTCCTGTTCGATGGTGATAATTGGAGCATGATAATTTATCGGGTCATAGATTATTAACGCACAGCTCCATAATTGCTTAAGTAACACATTTTCCTGCTCAACAACGTAAAAAAGCAATGAATGAAAAGCATGAATGTTGTCGAACTGTCAAATTGAAAGTCAATGGCGCCGATTACCTTGTTCACAAACTAAACTAAATTTAAGTTCAGTGCATTTTTTTCTTTCTATTTCATTAAGAAAAGGACAGAAGATAAATAATAGTCTAGTCCTGTCAAATTAGGTTTATAAAAAAAATACGTCAATTTACGTCAGGCGCTGACTAATTTGACAGGACTAAACTAATGTTTATCTTCTCTTAATGAAATAGAAAGAAAAAGATGCACTGAACTTAAATTTAGTTTAGTTTGTGAAAAAAGCAATCGGCGCCATTGCTGCTGTTAGTGTGTTACGCAATTTCCTCGTTGAACTTAGCTTTTATCCAGTAGGTACTTATTAAACCAACACAGGTGGAAAGAAGTGTAATCATAACTTTAAATGAGTCTGGCTTTAACTTACAGTCAGAATACCAATTCCCGTAATTAAAAACGTTCAAAATCTAGCCGCAATCTATCTCAGCGACAATCAATGTCAAAAACTGGTCAAAAATGCAGGGAAATTAGAGGTAATTTGCCAGATTGAGACTGAGATCAGACTGCGAACGTTATTAAAATTACGATAATTGCCCCTCAGAGCCTCCTCTCTGTGAGAGGCAGTGGGCCGTAATCCACATTTACTGTTAGTATGTACAAGAGAGAAAGAAAAAGTACAATAACACGTGTATGGTGACGGTAACATCTGCTCATTGTGTTTACAAAACAATGTCTGTAAACTGTTTTCATTTAGGTACAATTTGACTCGGGAGTCAGACATATTCTGAATTTTAGCGTGCACCACAATGCACCTGCCAGTCCAGCCATCTTACTAAGTGGGGTTAAGTAAGTTAAACGGAAAGGCCAAATCGTACCAGGAGGAGAAAGATGTGTTCCTTTCCTTAATACAAATTGTCCATGTGGATAGTAATCATTTTTGCGGGGCCAACATGGCCAGAGTTCGCATAAAACCCTGTGGTTCATGTGTGGAAGGAAAAAGGGGATGCCTTTGCCCAAAAGTAGGACACAATGTAGGGTAACAAAAAAAAAACGGTAGTAGCTGAATGAGACTAGCCTAAAACCGAGTAAAATAGAAATAAAAAATAAATTAAATATAGCCAGCAGTGAAATGCTACAAGCTGGTGATGATTAAAACTAGCCAATAGACGGCCCACTCTCTCTAACCGAGAGGAGGCCTGTGTCCCAGCAGAGGGAACATTACTACATGCCCAAAACTTTGCCACTTCCACGGCGTCCGCGTCGTCGTCAGTAGCAGCCTAGCAGCGCAGACGTCACTTTGACTGCATGTTTTGGGACACAGAGGGTCAGTTTTACGTAACTTCAAGAATTCAAATGTTGATGATGTAATCTAGACGCAACTCGCATTAGACTTCTGATACAAGATCGTGTATGTTGTTCCTTTTTTCTTAACCTTTTAACTTATTTATTTTTTAATGATGTCGCTTTATCAATATACACACTTCATTTTGTTGAAGTTATAATTTTATAAATTTATTTAAGAGCGTTTACAACGTACGGCATTTCATACAAACTTTCAAGTCCTTGTTTTTCGAAATGCAAAAACTTCATACGCATAAGCAGGATACATAGGTCTAAAAAGTTAGTAAAGAACATTTTCGAAATTTCTCATTTAAAAAAAGATAATTGGAAATCTCTGTTTCTATGGAAAATTTAAAATCGGTCGAATTTAGCTGTAACACTATTTTACCTTTATCCTACCGGTATCCTACTTATGTGGAGGAAGTTTCATTAAAATCGATTTATCCATTTCGAAAAACAAGGACTTGAAAATTTGTATGAAATGCCGTACGTTGTAAACGCTCTTGTGGCGCAGGTAGAAGTTGGTTGGAGGTTCGCTGGTTGTTGGTTGATTGGCTGATTGTTGGTGGTTGTTGTTGTTGGGAAACTTTTTGGTGAGAACACAACTATAAACATTTGATTAGATTTGAAGACTGCTATTTATTATTTTATTTTAAACTTACTATTTTGATCCATCGTCAACAAAAAAGACAACTTCTAGTCTGTAAGATCAAGACGATGAATGATGTGCGAGTTTTTTGAAAGTAAGATAGGTAGGTATATGTATTCTTTTTAATGGAAATGGATTTCTAAAAAATATCCCTTTTAGCACTTCACAATTTACAACTTTTTATTTTTTAAACACTCATTCAAAGATAACAAGAAAATCACGCATTCGCACCGTTGCTAAACAGATGAAAATCATTTATGTTAAAGTATGTTGGTATTTGGAAGTGGAACAAACAACAATTTGAAATAACTAAAGAGATTTTAATTTACAAAATAAATTAATTAATCAGAACTGGCAACATCGCTAGAAAGAAACAGCAACGCTCTCACTTCGTACCAGACACCTATGTGTTCTAATTTCAAAATAAGTAGGGTGAAGTCTCCAGTTATTAACCAATTATAACATAATATTTGAATTGAATTTTTGGAATAACGAGCTGGTAAATATATTCATAACTAGTTTTATATTTAATTAAGCATCATTCTAAAATACAGGCCTATCACAAATCCATTATATTATTCTGTACATAATCGTCTGGGGGCGTTATTTAGCTGGCATTAATCGATATTATCTGAACAATTGCCCGTCATTCCGTCCGAACCCACCCATCGGTTAAAGGTTATCAAATATATGTCATGAAGTGCCTGCCATGCCTATCTGAGAATGCCTTGATTATTAAAATATTGATCTATTTTTTTCCGTTTGTATTACTTAGGAGCTACGCCCACAATAATAATTATTGGTAATACATAATATTGGTCAGAATGATTTACTTAGAGCGAAGATAATCTTTATCGTGTTATAAAGTTAACCTCAGAATTGCTGAGCTCCAAACGTTAGGGAAATGACGATGATTCTTTGAATTCATTCCCAACTTAGTATGGTAATGATATCTACTTGATAGTTCACATAGAACAATGGATATAATTGTTTAGGTTACAACGATGTTAAGATAAGAAGATGCTGTTTTTTTCCTTTATTCATCTTGCTGGAAAAATAAATAACAAAGTCTATTTTTTTGCAACATCGTGCACGCATCGTGCATCATACTGTATACTTTATTTCTTTACATAACAATCCTTTAATTACGTTCAAAACTCTTAGTTACCTACTCGAAACGTCTACATATTTTCTTCAATTTCTTTTAATTGGACGTTAAATAAAATCTACACACAGTAGCTCTGGTAGCGATAAGTAAAATTAACACTAATCAACGAACAAGACCGCCATCGCTACTTAAGCCTTGTGGGACCCAGACGCCATTACAATGCCGCGAACAGCAAATTGTCACGCCAAGCCAAGTCGTTGATCAATCATATGAGGCTGTTAACCCATTTTAAACAGGTCTCTTTAAGGTTATATTACGTAGGAGTTAGGTAGACTGGATCTAGTTTGTGAATGGAAGGCAATACTTAGTCGAATGTCTATTCTGTAATCTGTTTCCTGCGCTATAAATTCTCTCGCAAGCTGCAGAAAATCGGGAGTTTGTCCAACTTTATCTCAAATTTGAACTGCTATTGACTGTTCTTCACCGAACGGAGGTCGGACCAGATAGTGGATGAAACCTTTCCGAGTAAAACGCGGATGTACACTCAATTCTTCGCTTTCCGTATCCAATTTCTCTCTTGCATTCTTTCAGGTCATTGGTCAAACTGACTTGAAGGCGTCTCGCTTGACGCATCAAAGGCATGTAGGGAAAGGAGGGATGAATGCTAGTGCAAGTTAACAGCGTAAGTGGAACTATCAGCCCTGTATTTTTAACTAAGGAATAATATAATTTGTGTGTCGCTAGCTTGTACTCATGAGCTCATTAGGAGAAACATCGATGATGATTGAGTTTCTTCAAAGATTTTCCGGTCAAATAAGGTTGTCAAAGAAATTTTTTAACGCGTACAAAACCCAACGACATCGCGTTTCTGTCCACAAATAAAACTATCGCCCTTTCATCATACTTTTAACTTTATTTAAAAACACTTCGCCATGGCGTGAGGTAAACGCCCCAGTTGCCGACCCCCTTTCATTATTGTGAATTTATAACGCGTCTCGTTTTAAAAGTCGTATGGTTATGCATACCGTGGCCGAGATATTTCACAGGCGGTTGTGTTTGCATAACTACAGCACACACTGTATAGATTATGTACGGCAGCTGAGTAATCCTGTGCACATGTTACGTAATGAAATGGCAGCCATGATCGCATTCACTTGAAAAAAAATATAGGTAGGTGTTGTAATAATCTTTATTAGTGCATTTGTGTAACGTAAAACTCAAGTTTAAGATTGTAGTATTGAGAGCATTCAATACTTTATCGATTTTATTTAAAACTCAATAACTACGTTAGTTCAACATGAAAGAGAACCATCAAAATATTTGTCACGACAAATAACTGTTGCAAATTGTAAACGAGTTGCTTTTCTGTATACCTATGCAGTTAAACCGCCATATTTACTTACCGAATAACGGTTTTACTGATAACGGTGTCGTGCCAATATAATTAACATTTCAACCGGTTACTGAACTAGTCTACAAACTTAGGCCATTTACCTGTGGCAGAAAGACTAGACTGAAAGCTCGTATGACTCAAGGGAGTAAGTACCAAACCCGGAATTCCCCCGATCGGCAAGCTGCCAACAGCATCGGCATCGTCTTTGTTATAATTATTGTGGAGTTGACTGGTTGACATAATTATTAAATGTTTTTTGTTTGTGAAGTGAACGCTGGATTGGTATTGATTCGTTGACCCAAATGGACTTGACACGCTTGACTGCACAACTTATTACATATGATTTTATATACATATAACTAGAACCCATTACTCATCAATTAAAACCAGACTATGAGTCGTCTGTTCAATAAAAACCATCTTCTAAAGCTGGGCAGGTCAGTGTCATCTGCTGATCATCTGTCATTCCGACGCAAATAAGTGTAGGTGAAGACAAAAAGACTATGCGAACATCTCTATTTTAATTCACACTACAACGAACGGTACGAGGAATTACGCTAATAGTTGCTTTGAAGAGCTTGGCTCTGATATTTTTATTTTCATTAAAGCTTCGTCATCTTCAGATTTACACCACGTAATTTATTGATTTGTTTAAACTATTCCTATGTTTAAAACATGAATCGAGCAGCACGAAATAAACCGATTTCCCTTAAACTTGCCATTAAGCACCCTTCATAAGTTACGGAAGGTTGAACACCACAATAATCACAGGTTACTTGTGAATAATGGGGCGTCACACAGTTTTATGAGCGTACGCTGGGTATCGAATGTTTTTACAACAACGACCTAGATACTCCAATACACAGTGCCTGTGAAAGCATTTGCTGTTAAGAATTCTGTACGTGACTTTAAAAGAAAGCTTGTTTGTTTAGATCAAGTTTGATGGGGTATTGTATCAAATAAGACTGTATGGGATTCTGATGTAATCGGAAACGTTCACTTGTTCTAAGCAGGAATTGTGGACATTCCCAATAGGCTCAAAATAAACCTCTCTTGACTTCTAGGGCTAGGCATACATCAGATTCTAGAATCCAGAGGCATTGTTTATCTAATACGTCTCGTAAACCACGTTGCTCAGATTTACTGCTGTCGATCAAACCGAAATCAATTTAATGATGAAGTACAAAACTGACATCATGATGATGATTGATGAGGCAACACTATAATGAGTTTTCTTTAGGCACTCGGAATTGCTTAAAATTGTAGAACATTGAGTGGCTTTGTGCTTTAAACAAAGGCTTTAAGCTTTGGACATGATTCGATATTTATAAGTAAAAGTTTGAATTAAGATTAGAAGAAGATGAGTTCTGACATCTTCCTTTGTGCTTTCATTTAAGATAGCAAAATCTTGAATATGTTAGATTCATATTATGATTCTCTCAAAACCAAACCATACATATAAACCGTAATCTCCAAACTAAAATCAATCTTCACCGCATAATTTCACGGTACGCTGCACATAGCCAAAAATTCATCAGCAAATCTTGCGAGGTTACACAACGTGCGTGACCCAGCCAATACCATTACCAGGTGTACAACTATGGCGAGGATTGCATAAGTAAGGTCGGTGACCGAGCGACAATGACGAGGAAGGAGGTGAGGTCTGAGGGCGGAAGGGCATAGACAGTCCATGGCGATCTGTGGAGTCATTAAATGCATGACGCCTGACTGAAAATCTTTCGGGGAGAGTCAATTTTGGATTGGAGTTTATTTTTGAGCCTTTGTGTGGCTGGTTTTTACTTCTTCTATAATTGTCTTTAAGGATAAATACATGGGTTTGAATGGTAAAAAAAAGGAAAATTCTGGACAAAGCATAAAACCTTTTTGGTTTCTGAAGTCGTTAGCAATATCGCTCCGAAACTTTGACTTAATTTAAAATTATTTTTCCATAATGGGATTTTTAAGTCGTTTGTTTTTATCCCTGAAACGAAACATTCGTAATAAAAAGGTCTGATACCGGGTGTGGTGTGACATGTAATGTAAGCTATCAAAGCAAATATAGCAGGAAGTTAATCTAATTAAAACCAGATCACGTGTTGGTGCTGAGCTACTGAATAGTACACAACACACATTACTATTCTGAACCAGACGTTAACTTCCAATGCCATCGCAAATGGAACCATTTCAAGTGTATGTTTGGATATTACTTTTACTGTTTCTATTGTTTTTAAACGCCAGTTACTGTCCACAAACGAGAGCAGATTATCTAATAATTTTATTCTGCGATATTATGTAAAAAGAACTTGCATCAGGGATTACTTCAGACTCTACAACAGTTTACTGATTAGCAATTTCTACAAATTCATCTGTAAAATAACGATGACCAAGGTATGGACGATACATATCATAGTATAAGTATCGTCCGCATCTTGGTCATCTTCGTCCTTGGATATCCTTTAACGACATTGAACAGCTTATGTCATCCAAACATTATAGGTCGCCCGTGGGTGGTATTTTATGTAAATCATCTGAGAATTTCGCTTGAGAGTATGCATGAGATTCGATAGGAAAATTATAGCCGGATAAATAGAACGTGACCTCACCACATTACTTTGAATGAGTAAAAATTCGTAGTATCAAATTAAACAACAATGTTAGTTTAGAGATAAGAATTTTCGTACAGATCGCGTATAGAAATCGTAGTTCTGCGCAGCACGAGATTTTTCCTGAGACATGTTCATAATGTAGCTGTCTTTGAGTTTTTGAAGCAAACGTTATATCAGGCGTACGTGTGACGAGGAAACAAAGACTTTATTTAAAGAAGTGAGTAGAGTGTAACTTTATCAAATAATCCCGAGGATTTCCAAAGAGAAACGCAAATACTAGTGGCAAACTGGCAAGGCTGTCAGTGCGCAACATCCGCGGACGTGTACGTTTGTTACAAAAAAACTATTGCATCAACGCTGGATGTGAGCAACACTGGTATACGTGAAACCAGTTTTAAAACGAGTTTTTTCTGGACTCGGATCGAAATTATTCGGCGTCTACTAACCGTTTTCAAGGAAACGAACACTTTTTTAATTGAAGTCGGAAATGCCTGTTTATGAAGCAAGCGTAGACAGGCCCACGTGCTTACCGAAATGGCGATTAAATGCGTTCAAAATCTTGGGATTTTTTAAAAGAAAATATCCTTTCTTGCATTTTGTTCTTTGTGGAAGATGTCCTAAATAAAATATGGCATATGTACCTCAACTAAAGTAAGTAATAGGGCAAGCATGTTAAGTGTTGCGGGCGCCAGTTTGGCGGCAGAGTCGTGGCGATGATGTCACCTCGGGGCAGGTCACGTGTACCATGTTTGACTATCATGGATTATGGCTGTATCGTCAACGATGACTTTATTGCTTCGACAGTGGGCAAAATGTTCGGATTAATCACTAGCAGTAAACTTTATTGGTATGGAGATCCTTCTTGGGATATCAATATTATCATCAAAGTCGTAACTGTCCCTAGTTATAATCCCTTGGGGAATTTACAAGATGGTCTTTTGTGTCGTATAAAACTTAACTGTTACGTGGCTTGTTTCATAAATTTCATAATGCATGTAAGCAAAGAGGATTGCAAATATGCAAGGATTATTCAAATGCCTTAGCTCAGGTTACGTCATGCATGAGGATAAGCTTCGGGAAATTCTAGCCTTCAGTCACGATCACGTTCGCCGTTATCCTTCAGAATCAGACCAGGGACTTTTCCTTGACCCACTTCTAAGGAAAATACAAGGGCTTTCTGATATAACCTTCATAAAAGCTGAACAAACTGATTTTATTGGAGTGCAAGACGTAAAATTTAGTGGCCTTGATGTTAATCGTTAAACTACTGGTGTTACGTTGAATTGTGGACACTAAAAACTGTATTATTCATCAACACGAAGTCACAAGTTTTGTATTTGAGCCGTGACTGTTATGGCAACGTTCCCACACAAAATTTCCAAAACAAGACAGTATCTCTTCATTAATTATTTAATGAATTCACCTGTTGACTTTCGGAGGGTGAATGAGTGAGGAAAATTGAGTTTTATCACGCTATCTTCATTGTTGACCCAGTTTACCACGTAAGAAATTAATAAGACGGACACTAGCTCACATTTAAATACAAATGCAAATGTGAGTCCAATGCAATGTTTAACGTTAAACTGCAATACTAATGGACTAAAACTTGCGTTACGTTTGTAACCACAACTATAAGCTTTTAGAAGTAATTAATTAAACAAGTTTCTTCCATTAGGGACACCATTTCGTCTTACATCATTTCATTAGTTAGTTACTCTAAATGGGACAGCGCATTCTTTTGGGTCAATAAATATTTCGAGGCTTGCGGAAACCATTAGTTTGCATCAATTTTATTGAATAAAAAGATTTCCTATAGCTTTTTGATTATTACATTAACATAGGCCGCATGGGTTGGTTCAGATGGTTCTAATCTGTTCAATCTAAATGCTGCTACATGCCAATATTGAATAGAAATACCTGTATTAACAAGTATTAACTTTATCGGCATTCTAATTTCCTTTCCTCGACGTCGTTAAAATTTCTTATCGAATGAGCAGTAAAACAGGTCTTTGTCATTCCAACAGCACCAGAGCGTAGCTTAGTATTAAATGTAATTATTCCAGTATCAAGCAGTTGTGAACCAAGGTCAGACATGTTACATTCAATGAAACGTAAGCTGTGAGCAAGATGACAGTAATACGTACTAATATTTGTACATCTGTTACTGTCACGGCACCAGATTCTTTAACATTACTTAGGTCATTTAAAGAGAATGGCTTTATTTGTGAACGTACTTCTTAAATCTCAAGGATTACTTGTCTTTTGAGGAGTATTTTAACCGTAGGTATGAATGAGTATGTACAAGATTGTTTTTTGGGATCTTTCTTGACACTTTTAGTATTGATGGAAGAAAACCTTATCAACTTTTTAGACGCATTGCCATCGGGGGGTAGGTAGTTGTTGTGTGCAATGAATAAGTAATATCCTTCAAAATTATACAGATTGTAATTGATAATGTGTTACACAACTAGGGGCTAGTCTGGTAGAAACTTTTAAGACTTTTTGGTACTAATTGATCAAAATTTTAGTTTATAATTGCCCTTCATTGCCGATTCAATTTTTTATCTCTAAATTGGCGCCAACTCACATAGTAACAGCCTTCAAATACGACGTATTCACGAAACAGCGACCGTCAGTCATTATTCGCTACGTGATACTCAACCAAAATGCGGTCCGCGAAGACACGTACGAAAGACAATACGAACAAAAATGTGCCAAGATGTAGATAACGCATCAGATCAAATTCTCTATAGCCATGTAGGCAGCTTCCTTCCAATATGTAGCTGCTACTATAAACATCCATGATGTCACATTATTTGTCTTTGCGACATTGACTACACGCCCGTTAAGGAGGTAAAATATGCAATAAACTGACTGACGGCATTGTTCATGATTCATGATTTCTTCTGCATAGTCACTCCTATTTAAAACATATTACGTTAAAAACTGGTTTGAGCGGAAACTTGTTGATGGAAGTATCTTTGTAGTACGCACGGCTACACATCAAGATATGTACATAACCAGTGTAAGCTAACTTCTGATTGTACGAAAAACCTATACAATGCGAGGTCAGCTAAAACAGTAGGTATAGCTTGATGTGTCGCCGTGTGTACTGCATTTTGACATGTTATTTTTTTTTATCTTTAAACGCTGCTCTTTATCAGATTTAGTGCATGGTATAATAATTATGGTTCATATCGCCTTTTTGTGTTTAACAGCACAAGGACGTGATGGGAATTAAAAGCGATTTAGCGAGTTCCCTTGTCGTGTGGGTTTATCATCATGGGGATTTAAAGTTCACAATTATAATAATAACTAAGCAAATTGCTGTTTATGTAGCACTCTAATAACAATATTTTTACAACTTTAATTCAAATTTTTCAATCATCTGATAAAATTATTTGAGGAATAATTTTTAAATGTTGACAGTAATTTCAAACAAAAACTGTCAAATGACAATTTTATTCCTCGAATTAAAGTTATCTGGCGATGGAAATATCAGACCTAAAAATATTAAGTAAGCAGGCACCTACTAGCTATAACGAAATAATTTATGCAAGTGCCCTCAGAAGATACCTAAATTAATTAATTATAGACTATAACATTTATTATATTTTAATAAAAAACATTGAATAACAACAACAGTACGCTTCACCCTATGAATTCTATCTTCGAATCCAGTCAGACGGAGAGGGAAGACGTATTCCATCTCTTTCTTAATGCTTAGGCTTACGAGAGACAGAAATAGAAGATGTGGTAAAGTTTACCCGCACAAATTATTGAGAATGATTGCAAGAAAAAATGCTTGAGGTTGAAGTTGTTTGTGGGCATAACCTCGAAACGTTACTAATACACGAGCTTACAATGAAATATGTAATTGAATTAGTTAACTTTTGAATAAAAATCTAGCGGAAAACCTTTTCTCTATGATAAAAGATCGCTACTTCAAAATGTTGGAAAAACCACATGTCCGGCTCGGATTGGAACTTTCAATAGTTTGTGGTCGACGCTGGGCGTCAGTTTCACTGTTGGCTGGTCATGCCATCAGCCGTCCACCCGAGCACAAGTCAAGCAAACCGGTTCCGATCCAAGCCCGCCCTTTCCCCGACTTACCGCGACCAGCAAGTTGAAGAAGAACAGCACATATTTCACAAAACTCGTTCCACATCCCATCTTGAATGAGTTGTACACACTGTTGGTATATGTTCACACACAATCGCACTTTGTCACTCGCGGTTACTTGTTTATGTGAGCGGAGCGCGAGCGTAACCCACCTACTTTGACGTTGGAAATGCTACTAAAGAAAATAAGTATGAGATCGCGACAGCGGCGCGTCCCCCCCGCGTCCCTCTCGGGTTCCATGAATCATGGATAGGGTGACCATCAGGGGGTTTACGTTGAGTCAGGGTCTGCGTACTTGGTGACGATGACGTCTGTGTTTAGTTTTGCTGTCGTCTTTTATTAATTTTACCTTATTCATCGAGAACTTAGAAACTGTTACGGACGACCTCGCTCGTAGATTAGGATTTAAAGTACCACGTGTAGTCGCTGGATTCAAATACCGCGTATATTGAGATTTAAATGCCACGTGTAATTAAGGTAGATGCCTGTGGTCGCACCACAAACTGTTTCCTACGTACATCAGGTATCCTATGTGTTAATCCTGGTTATAAACCACCTGTGTGCCAAATTTCATCCAAATCCGTTCAGTAGTTTTGGCGTGAAAGAGTAACAAACATCCTTCCATACAAACTTTCACGTTTATAATATTAGTAGGATTTCTCATATTAGGAAATACTTATTCCATGTATTTCTGTTAGCCTGTTGCATCCCACCTCGAAATTTTGCGTCCTCGAAATTTTCAAAGTTTGCAGTACCTACCTCATCATCTGCACCATCTGCCTAGCCTTTTCCCAACTATGTTGGGGTCGGCTTCCAGTCTAACCGGATGCAGCTGAATACCAGTATTTTACATGAAGCGACTGCCTATCAGACCTCCACAACCCAGTTACTGGGTAATACGATACCCCTTGGTAAGACTGGTTGTCAGACTTTCGGGCTACTGACGACCCGTAACGACTGTCAAAGATCCACGAATGACAGCCGGGACCAACGGCTTAACGTGCTTTCCGAGGCACGCACCTACCTATAATGCTTAATTTGAATAGGTACTATACTTACCTATATTTTTATTTGTGTAACTGTATTTTATTTGTGCCAACAAAGTGGTTCGAACCTTTGTGGCACATCCGACCCACCGCCATTTTTATATTTTTTCAATACTTCCGCGCACGAAGAATGTAGTATGTAGTGTATATGGGCTGTGGGCTGTACCCATATACACTACATTCTTCGTACACTTACACAAACAAAAAATGTCAAGTGATATGGTCCTAAAGTGTCACGTTCCCAATATATGTGGAGGTAAAGATCGCCATATAAGAACTATGAAAATCATTAAACCTATTACATAGCATTTATATTATGTGTTTTGTATTAGTTTTCACCAGTTATTTAACATTACCAGTTATGGTATAGAAGTAGGTATACTTTGACAAGCAAAAAAGCATTTTAGTATCTTAAGCAACTAATTATAGCGGCTTTTTCGTGCAAATATTTATACTGTCTTCTAATAAACAGTCAAATCAACCTGGGACCTATAAACCTATTATTTGAATACCTACAATGATACACACGTAGTTACTGTATTTTTAATGATTTTCATAGTTCTCATATGGCGATGTTTACCTCCAAATATATCGGAAAATCACACTTTAGTGTACCCTATTGTGTGCTGCTGTTGTTGTGCCCTACCCATTTATACTACTTTCATCGTGAGGGAAAACTTTGAAAAAAATGGCGACGAGTGGATATGCCAGCTCCCCATAGAAAATCGAACCCCTTTATGGGCTTGCAAGAAAAATTTCCAAGAAAATATTTACATAATTTAAAAGCTAACAGTCTTAAAATAATAATAGTAATATGTATTTGTAACGTAACTGATCAAGGTACTACTGCTTACTTGCATAATTAAAAAATCTAAAGCAATACTTATGGATATCATTACAAAAAAAAACATCCTAAAGTTCTTTGTCCCTTGTCCCAAAAAAGTCTCAACAAAACCCCGCGCGGTATGGTGGTCCTATTCATGACCCCTCATTCACCTGTCCTCTTTCTCGCTCGCACCTGGGGCGATTCTCCGTGCCGCTCTAATATTTCATCTCGTCTCAGCAGCAGGATCACTTTGCAACTTGTGCAAGTAATAATTTGGATAGTTTGATGTACTTATTTTCGTTTTAATATAGCTGAAATATTGATGGATATTACGATTTCTGAATGGTAGTGTGGTTTCTAGACGATAAGTTAGTTATATAAATGAGATAAGTAGGTATCTATTTGTTTATTGCATATTTGTGTCCCAAGTTCCCAACCAATACGAGTTTTTGGGGTCGGAGTCGGACGCGCACGTTTGTTAACCGACTTCAAAAACTAGAGGCTTTGTATTCGACCTGACGGCCAATTCTCGTAATTTAAAACGTTCAAAATCTAGTCGGTCTCATCACGGCGACCATAGATCTATGAAAGAATTTCTATGGCGGCGACCATAGATATAGTTTTTTACATTTTTATGGCGGCGACCAACAAATGACAAAAGTTTGTCAAAAATGTAGGGAAATTAGGAGGTATTTCTGCCAGATTGACACTGAGATCAGACTGTGAACGCTCTTAAAATTACGAGAATTTCACCTCGGTATTTCCGAGAGTCTTTGTATGCCTGTGAATTTATCAAAAACTGATGAATCTATTCAGGATGCAGTCAATGTTTCTCTTAGAATAGGTGAACCTCCTACCTACCTACTAGTACAGCAGGTAGGTAGGAAGTACCTACTTACCTGAACAGTTATGGGAGGAAGGAAAACCACAACACAGTTTTGATTTATTTAAGTTAGGTAATCAGTAAAGCCTAACCATATAATAAATTTAATTTTTTCCTCCGCTTATAATTTTTAACACAACTAATTATTTACACACTCATCTGCCTACCTTTTCCCAACTATGTTGGAGTCGGCTTCCAGTCTAACCGGATGCAGATGAGTAGGTACCCGTATTTTACAGGGAACGACTGCCTATTTGACCACCATAACCCAGTTACTGGGTAATACGATACCCCTTGGTAAGAATGGTTGTCAGACTTTCAACTGACGACCCGTAACGGCTGTCAAAGATCCACGAATGACAGCCGGGACCGTGGTTTCACGGAGGGGTCTTGGTAGGTATGTAAAGAAGGTTACCAATCCACGAACCAACCGCGGCAAGCGTAGCTTAACCTGATTGATCGTCCCGTGCGGGTGTTATTATTAAGCCACAAGGCAACAACAACTATTTACTCACTAACCTCTGATTTTTATTTTGCTAGACTAAAATGACAGCTGCGATCGACCTTTTTAACGCTTTTATTAGGTCGACCTGTATGTAACTAACTATGTAATGGAATCTAAGGTAACTAATTTAACCATCATCCAAGGGTGGTAGCGTAATGAAAATTGGCAGCTGTATGTAGTTCTGATGACAATACAATAATATGGTACTGTCGAACTGATCTGATGATGGAGCCGGAAGATATGAACTGGAACTTCTTGATGGAAAATCGTATCATAGCTCTTTTGGATTTCTTAGAAAAGTCTTGTAATAAACTTTTTTATTGTCGAATTATCGTCATATAAATCGCCTTAAAAAAACAGGTTTTGTGTATCAGATGCGGAAGAATTTTTGATACCTAAATATTTCGTTTTGGGATTTTCCTTGTGGCACTGTTATCGGTTGGTGAAGTAAATAGTGCACCGACAACAGGAACAGAAAATATTTTAGAAATAGGTATGGTAACTAACTAGGTGATTGTGAACTCACTTGCGCTTATCCGTGTCCTAAAATAAAATAAAAATAAGTACACTTACTTAATGAAATTTTGTTAAGACAAAATACTAGACATAGATAATAGACATACCAAGACCCTCCGTGCCTCGGAAAGCACGTTAAGCCGTAGGTCCCGGCTGTCATTCGTGGATCTTTGACAGTCGTTACGGGTCGTCAGTAACCTGAAAGTCTTTCTAGTTAGCAAGGGGTATCGTATTACCCATTAACTGGGTTGTGGAGGTCAGGTAGGCAGTCGCTTCATGTAAAATATTGGTATTCAGCTGCATCCGGTTAGACTGGAAGCCGACCCCAACATAGTTGGGAAAAGGCTGCGCAGATGATGACTTAATGAAATTTTGTTGAGTCGTGTCTTCGTGTCCTGCGGGGTAATTGCGTAACACAGGGCTGTCCAGGCTAGATAGGACCTAGGGACGCAAGCGCTGATGCTGAGCATGAGGTCGTGGGATCGATGCCTCGGTCAGGCAAAGTGTTATTGGGTTTTTCGTCCTGGAATTTCTCAGTTAGCAGCCCGGAGTTTGAGATTACCGGGACTTAAAAATTAGACCTTGGTCCAGCCGTAGGACACAAACAAAAACATTTTATCCGTTTCAATTCAGCATTTATTCAATCCTTTGTGGCATTCAATACAATATAAAAGAGTGCGGTAACGTGAATATATAGTACCTACCTACCTACATTGTAGCTTCTAATTCTCTGGAGGAAATTGAATTGTATTGCACTAAGCTGTACCTCATACTTACTACTTTGTATCTCATTATAAGAGTACTGTAAGTTCCTATGAGAAATAAATTTCTTTAAACCGGAATAGAAAAAAAAATAGTGTGCAAACATTTTCAAAGCAGAAAAACAATAGGTAGGTACCAAAATTCCCTGATGAATATTAAAATTTCCTAAACTTGCCAAAAAACCCAACATTTTAACGTTCCGTTCGCATATTTATGAAGTTCTTCGTCTTTGCATAAGTAGGTACCCAATTTGTTTTACATTTCTTTAATTAAACTCTTTTGTTTATTTTTTAAAATATTCAGCATCGTCACTATTACCTACCACTACAAATCTGCAAGAAGTGAGATCAAAACATACGCGACAGTTTTTCTAAACTTTATGGACTATAATTATTATTACGTTTTTTGACGCAGGCACGATAATTTATGCAATTGGCCCTCAATTTTAATACCTTTGCCTTATTGGTGGCCGTTAAAGAAATTCGGAATTTTTAGCGGGAAAAAATATCATCGCTTTACAAGACAACGGTTAAATGCAAAACTGGTTCCATTACAAAGAGCAGTAAATTCATTTTCGCAATTTCGCCGACAGACAGTCTACATTACGAATACCAAACGGGTACCTAGACATGTAGTTATTTCGCTTTCGATTCGCCATTCGACTTAGCAAAAAGTGGAGGCTCCGTGCCCTGACCATAAACAAGCAGCGAAGGGAGAAAGTTTCTAAAGAACTCGCGAACACTTTCCAACACTACGTATTTACGCCCTTCGGCTGTATCTACGTGGAGATGAGAATTAATATATGAAGGTTATGTAGCGTTTGCTGAAAATAAATTATTTTTAGGATTCAGAGGAGTTTTAGCAGTGTATCTAAAAAAGGTAGGTTTTTTTCTTTGCAGGTTTTAGTTAGGACGTGTTTTATAACATTGTAAGTAGGTATTACATAGCCTACTAGGTACTTCATTTTCCTGCAATTTTTCCTCTGGTGCAGTCATCTGTCGCACTTCTTAGGTATAGCTGTCATAAATATGAGGATATATGCAGTGAAACAGCAAAATAAATACTGGATCATTTATTGGTATTAAACGTACAAAAATCAATACAATATTTTCTTAACTCTTAGTTACATCAAATTCGTCAGTAGGTACTAGGTTTCGGGTAGAATAAATCACATTTATTTAATGCACACAACCCACACAATCACTATTCTAAAGCTATTATAAATATTTATATATTTAATAGGTAATAAACCTCTTAATAAAGCCTTAAACTCTACCTACTTACAATGCAATCATCTTAACAACACGCCATCTTGGATTTTTTGACGTTTCAGCTGTTAAACTTACTTCACTGTTGTTTTTGGTAAGATTTTTATATAATTTGCTGACTCATCAAAGTGAAGTTCGTATAGCCCTGGTCGAGGCTATTTTTTCTATATTTCTATTCAGGCCTGATCTTTCAATTGCCAGATACAATTATCTGTCACATTTATTCCTAAGATAAAATTAATCTGACGATTGAAAAATCAGCCCTAACGTACATTATTTTTTTTTTTTTAGAAAAATGCTTTTTAGTAAAGGCACAGATTTTCAGAAATTAAACACAATTTCAAGTTTTCAAGACTAACTCAAAAAAATTCAAACGCAATCGAGATCATGAGACTGACTGTTGTGAGGTGAGACTCAGGAGTACACTTTGTCTTGTAATCAATAGTATACTTTTTTTTTTGTTGTAGTTTTTAGACTATTTTCACTGAGTATGAAACTGTTTTGTTGCGTGTGCGCGTCCCCATCATTTTCGTAGAGCGATATTAGTCTGACTAACAAAAGACAGTCCTGACCACAGAAATATTTTTTCTTATATCTATGGTCCTGACTCGGGCGCGAAGCCTTTGATTCACATGTCCAGTGACACAGTATAATGACGTCAGGACATGTATATTGTTTGTGCCTTCTATGTAAGATTTTATTGCACAACCTTGGCAAATCGGAACTTGAGGAAAATATTTTCGTTTTGCAGTTGGAGTTGTGTTGTAGTCTGTCGGTAGACTAACATGAGCAAACGTGAAAGGATAACACTGGATTGACTTGCACCTTTGCCATGTTTTGTTTAAAATCTACAGAATATACAGACTGGGTGAAGTACAGATGCCAGTCATCGATCACTAATTCGATGATGCCAGTACATCAAGCTACTAAAATCTGTCAATTTTTTTTTAATAGATTTCAACTTTATCGCTAAAGCATTAAGATTCAAGGTTGATTGGTAAAATTTGACAGTTTGATTGGGAAAATTTGACGTTGAGGAAAACTAGTTATATCAATATTGATTTTTTGAATTTGAATTTAAAGGTCGATTAACAGTACGTACTCACAATTTAAATTAATATCGAACAAACTGGATATTTTAACATTTTTTTATAAATTAATATTTTTTCTAAAGCCGAATATTCGAATAGGCACTTACACACATTGCTTATAACGAAAACGAAATAATCAGGATATAAACTATATAACAATAAGACAATATTTTGCGACAACACTTTTGTGAAACTTGTTCATTATTGCTGTAATAGTATCTATTTATAGTTACCACGCCAAAACCTCTAATATATCTGACCATTTGGAAACAAAATCCCGTGCACATGATGACCACATGACAGCCGCGTCCGTAAGTAAAACAAAAGAGGATTCTTTTTAGGTCGACTAATATATGCGCTGCAAGCAGGAATAGTCCTTACGGTGGTGGTCAGATATAGATTTTGGCGATAGTACCTACAATAAACTGCATTGAAAATTTAGCTGCTTATGTTTACCTAATTTACGTATAACAGTTACACTACAAAATATTGTAGTCTCCCAACAAAGTAGTACCTAGTAATCAGGGAAAAATTCCTTTACTATTTTCTAATCCACATCCACACTAATCTCACCTTGCAAATTTTAACCAAACACTATCAACAAAGAAGTCGTAAATACATATTTTACACAAAAACCGATATTTTTTTGTTTTTTTAGCCTAGAGTTGGTAACAAATAAACCAATGTCAATAAAAAAAATCTATAAAACATAGCGCAACATGAAGAGCAAAAAGGCACTGTTTATTTACCTAATAATCGCTCATGACCCAGTATACTAAAGTTAGCAGTATTACGTTTTCGTACAAACGTCCGAAAGGGCGCGCCACGGTAATATTCGGTTTACTCCGGTACTTACTTTACTGTGGTCATGATTCTTACAAAGTTATAAGTACATAACAGTCGACTCATATAGATAATTTAAAGTCTTCCGTGACGTCATTGGAATCGTCGTCATCCTATTCGTCACAGTCACAGAAAACAATTGAATAGCTTTCAACCATAGATACTACTTATATGAACTCTTTGCTTACGTAAAAGACTAAGGATAAATGTGGAAGGAAATCTATAATAAAATGGTTTTGATTTAAAAAATATATTAAAAAAATAAAATTAATACGATTAGAACAAGAGGTAGGAATTGGAAGAACAAAAAAATACTAAAAACATTCGTAAACTTGCATTAGATATCTAAAGAGCGATAATTGTTGGACCCATAGACAATAATTAACATTCCGTTTTTATAAAATCCTTAAACTCATGGCTCATGAAGTTAGGATACATTTGGGACACCTTTAAGAACTTTATGAAAAAAATAATAATAACGAAATAACAACGTTTGGTAACTACATTGGATGGAATTTACATGTATGAAGACCGTTTGATAATCCACCAACCCTCACTGGGCCCGCATGGTGGATTATGGTTTTTCTCACAGCGGAGGCCTGTGTCTCAGCAGTGGGGTAATGAGACCATTTTGCCCTTACGCAGCCTTAGAGTCAACGTTTCTCAACCTTTTGGTAAGGTTGTCGGGCCGCCTACGCCTGCCAAAAATAGTTTAACTGAACAACTTTTTCAACCACCGCTAACTTTCTGTTTTGAAATGGAAGCTTTAGTTGTTTTGGTAGCAAATACCCCAGTTTATTGCTGAAAGCCAGAACTGCGGTTCTGTCTCGCATAGGGACGTAGCATTATGCTGAGCAATGGTCGTTTTGCGTTTATGTAACGCATAATTTCCCAGCTTGTTCTTTTTGTTTTTGTGCACTTTCCCTGCGTCATTTTTACCGCAAATAAACGTATTTCTTTCGTTATTTTATTAACTATTGACATTATCCTCATTTCGAAAGACCCCGATAAAATCTCACGTCAAAGACCGACTATCAGTAATGCAGAGCCCCCATCGCCAAGGTTAATTACCCCTTAATTGCAAAACAGGCCTTTTTTGTACAGTACTGATCATAAGTGTTCATTGTATTCTATGTATTATAACTACGTGTAGACTTATGATTATAAACACTGTTAGACCAACAAAGCATTTAGTGTTTGCTTCCGCCATATTTTCGTAAGACTTATTTAAGGCTCCCGCAGACAGGCGTGACGCGACGGCGCGAGACGCGTCTCTGGTGGACCAGCACCCTAATTGCGTAACACACATTCAATCCCAAGTCGAGGGTTTTTAAGGAAATTCCTAATCCACTGCATCATAGGTTTAAAAAAATCGTCTGGTCAACAATGTAAATAACCCCATCTTCTTCTCCGTGTCGCTGACTGAATTTTATATCTTGTTGGCCCAAAACTTTGCCACTTCCACGGCGTCGTCAGTGGCAGCGCAGAGGTTTGACTGCATGTTTTGGGACACAGAGGGCAGGATAGGAGGTGGAGGATGGTTTGGGACATAACCCGATTAAAGTACTGAACTGTCAAAATCAAAGGCATTGTGATAAATTGGCATTTTATGTGTATCACGCGGTTAAGCCCGCGTCGCGCATATCTGCAGGACAGCAGGAGCCTTTAAGCCTAGGATGATTTACGTTATGTTTACTATAAAGTCTTGAAACAAAGGTTGTTAGTGTTACAAAATAATTATGTAGGTATAGCTGCAGCTATTTTATAAATATACAGGGCTAACGGCAATAGGGGAACACAAAATAACTATTGATAATACAGGATGGGCAAATAAGAGGTACTTATACACTTTATTTTTTAAATTTTGTTCTATGAAATATAAAAATTATTAAGTATTTTTATTTAAATATAGTATTTTGGGCTGGCAATTCAGTATGGAAAATAATCTCAGAAAAATGTCCACCTCTAGCAGCATGGCAGATGTGAACCCTTTTCACTGCGTTTTTCATGACATTTTCACATATTTCCTGCGTTAGGTATTTCAGTGACTCTGTCACAGATATTTTGTTTTAATTCTTGAAGGTTCATTGGCCTGTTAGCATAGACACGTCCCTTTAGATAGCCGGGAGCTGTTAAATCCGGGGATGTTCGGGGCCTATCAATATCACCGTTTCTCGAAATCGAAATTAATCGACGCGGAAACGTTCTTTTCAATGTCTCGATTGTGGCTTGTGCCGTATGACATGTGGCCCTGTCTTGTGGAACCACATGTTTCCTAAGCCCAACTGATTCACTTGATGGAAGAAAATTGATTTATCTGTTACAATGCCATGCTGCTCAAATTTAATCACTAAACGAGTTATTGTTATCCTTGAAGGTAAGTGATTTCTACCAAAACTTGGCCGCAATTTTATTAGAATTTCCGCAATACATGATTGAGTTGAGTAGAATGTTTTAATATTTAAAACACTTTGTTCAGCCGTAAAACGCTCCATAACAATTTACACAATTTTCATGAAACAACTGTCATATTTGACGCCAAAACAAAATGGCGGCAAAAAAAAGTTGTATACCTCCGTTGCCCACCCTGTATATAGATTGTGATACAGTAATTATTTTTATCAATATTTAATGGAAGTGATAGTAGTGGACGGGGTTTTCGTTAAAAGTTTGATTTACTCCTACTAATATTATAAACGCGAAAGTTTGTGAGTATGGATGTTTGTTACTCTTTCACGCAAAAACTACTGAACGGATTTGGGTGAAATTTGGCACACATATAGTTGATAACGAGGATTAACACATAGGATTTTTATCCCGATATTTTGACGGGATCGAAACTTATGCGGGTAAAACCGCGGGGCGCTGCTAGTCTACAATAAATTATTAATACGGTTAATGAAAACTTTGTGGCAAGAATAATATAATACGTTTTTAAACTTACTCTAAATAAACCTTTCTAAATAGTATAAAATAATTATTTTAGTATAACGTCAAACTTTATGGTGGCTCTGGAGTGCGCTACTTGCTGCAACGCTCCAATTATTAACTGCCAGTCAATAAATAAATCTATAAAAAGGCCTAAGCTGGGTGTTGTATCAAACAATATAGTTGTATAATAAAAGATTGCATTTTTATGTTATTCAAAGCTCCAAGTCAGTTCAAAGACTACGTTTGAAGGTTAGCGCAGACAGGGCGCGACACGAAGCCAGTATTTTTTTTTTATGAAACTTCATACAGCCCGATTCAGCTCGGAACATGAGGTGAGTCGCTGCGCAGTAACGAATTCATGTGTCAGCGGGGGTGAGGGGTGAGGTACTGCGCAGCGAGTAGCGTACTTCAGAGCCGCCATAAAGTTTCAATCGGACTGTACAAATAAATTGTTAATAATAATAATTTGTCTACAACATTCGCGTTGCAACTGTCTGCGATAACCTTCAAACGTAGTCTTTGAACTGAATTATAATTCTCACTTATTTCCATCCATGATATTCTTTGTAAATATACGTAGGCATAATTAAAACCTAATTAGAGACATTTATGACACATTCCACTAATACGTAAAATAACTACGTACAATACGGCCGATGAAGCCTGGCCGGTCTGAACATAGCCTCGTACTCGCCTCAACGGCTCAAATCACTATGTTGTTCCTAAAATCCTAATATATGCGCAGCCTTCTGCGCAAAGTTCGGATCGGTCATGAATCAACAACAACTTTTGTGCCAAGTGCCCTTCACCATAATTTGTGCACGTATGTCATGTATCTATCTACACCATATTTTCTTGACTTATTCTACTAATACTTAGGCAGGGTAGGAGCTGGGGCAGTGGGTGAGGCGAGTAGTGAGTCGTCAGGATTCGCGAAAGTCGACTCTCTGATAGTGGTCGAGTTTCTGATGGATTGCCGGCGTTTCTCCTTGATGGCTTGCGCGAGGAAGAATGTGCAGAATATGCCAGTGCTCTGTAACAAAAGAGATTGGTTTGAGTATATCTTAGGAATTCTGAAAGAGGGAAAGATATTGGAGTACTGTGTTAGAATCCAAAACCCTAAGTTTAAATATACGCTCTAATTTATTTAAGACTTTATGCACACAAATGCACAGAGGCGGACTTAATGACGTAGGTATTTTCTACCAGTCAACCTCTTTCCGTGTTTTGGTCATTTTAAGCGAGAAATTAAATACTATATCTACCCAAGCAATCCGGCCGAGACAAAAGGTTGAGTACCACAGAACTTGAGATTTTGCGAAGCGATGTCAGAACGACACGAGAAAATGTAACGTATTTTATATGATTGGGTCCTCTAAAATACGTCACATTTTCTCCTACATAAGTTACTTATAGAAATGCCTCCCAATATTATAAAACTGTCGAATGTTTACAAGCGCGCAGGAAAACGCAGTTTACGCCATAACTATGTTTTCTCCCAGTCAGGCAAGCAAGGAAATTGTACGGAGATTATTTATTTATTGCTAGTCAGTAGCATTTATTCAGTTCCGCTTTATTTACAGTAACAACATGCAACTGTAGTGCGGTAAATAAGAGGGAAAACCATTCTTGAGACTAGGACATTCGATGTTGTTAGATTTTTGACAGTTATTACGTACGGTTAGTCAAAAGCCCGAAAGTCTTCAGACAACCAGTCTTACCGACAGGTAGCGTGTGGGTTTTCTAAGGCTCAATTTATACTGCCGTGGAACGAAATGTAAGCGATTTTTTTTTGTACTCAAATCATAATGAACTTTATGCCAAAATTGTAACGCACAAATTAGATACATACATACGCAAAGGTCGCGCATCTTCTGGAGAATTCTCGCGCATTCTCGGGAATTCCCGCAGTAATAAGCTCGTATCTAGTTTGTACGTTGGACCATTGATATAAAGTTCATTTTGCTATGTACAGACGCCAGCAGGTCAAGCTACCCGAAACTGTCAAATTTTACCAATCAACCTTGAACCTTAATGCTTTAACGATAAAGTTGAAAATCTTATAAAGAATTTTGACAGATTGTAGTAGCTTGATGTGCTGGCGACTGTACGAAAAAACGATTCCACTCCGTTTCGCGGCGGTGTAAATTGAGCCAGACTGTCAAATAACGTCTGAAATTTACCGTCGAATGACGTCACAGATTTTTTTTATGACAGTATGTTGGTGTTTCCTTAGAGAGTGTTTTTTGACACCGGAAAGTCAAGCTCAGCTGCAATCATTTTCATGGCGGCCGTTATGTGGTCATAGGAAACTAAAGCTTTACCAGCACCCTACTTAATTGCATTGATATTGTCAAAGTGCTGTATTGCTTCATATGTTCGAAAAAATTGTCTGTTCAACAACGTAAATAACGCAATGAATGTTGTTGAACTGTCAAAATTAAAGTCATTGCTACTGTTAGCATGTTACGAAATTAGCCCGCCGGTAACTGGTTGTGGAAGTCAGGTAGGTAGTCACTCCATGTTAAACATTGGTACTGAGCTGCATCCGATAAGGCTAGAAGCCGATCCCAACATCGATGGGGAAGACTAGGGAGGTGATGATGACATAATTTGAATAAAAAAACTACCTAATGCTCTCTTTAATTCAATTTAACAGCAATAAAACAGTATGAGAACAGCGTAAAAGTAGTCAATCCAGTTTGGCGACCAAATCACATTTGAAACAAGTTGACCATCTAAAATATCAAATGAACAAACTGGAATTAATTGGAGCTGCAGGAAATTACCATACCTACTTTCAAATGACTTTGTTTTTTTATCTCCTTTATTTGCTAGTGTTTTCTAAGGTGATTAACCTGGTTGACACTCATCATATGATGTGTCATCTTAATATTATCATACTATCTCCGTCTTAATTATACTGATTACTCAGAGAATCATGCGTGATTTGGGTTTTTCACAGAATTGCTTACTGACATCTGGGGCCATACAATGACATGATTAAGCTATCATCATTCCAATACGAAAGAGATGGAACTATACAGCACCTTAATTGCGTAACACACTATCAATCACAATTCGAATCATTAAGGCTGCCATCAGACGGACTGCATCGCAGCAACCGCGCGCAGTCGACATATTCGACTGCATGCAGTTGTACGTTCGACTTCGTACTTCGTACTTTGTAACTTGCTGAATAGGTGCTGTAGTAGTCACTATAGCACCTATTCAGCAAGTTACAAAGTACTTATTCTAACTTTCTCATACGTTCTAACTGTCCCTTTAATCTGTATGATATAAACTTATCTAGGGCAGACCGGCGCCAAGTTTCCGACGTATCAAATTAAATCACTATGTAACTTCGTAGAGCAACAAACAGCGGAGTTTCAGAAAGTCTACTTTTCATTACAAAGAAAAAACAATCTGCACGTAAACAAGATGCTGAATGAAAGATACATTTGGATATATGATTGATACTTCGACCGGTTCCGTGCTTCCCGCATTCACCGGTCGAGGTGGCGGTGCTTGGGGGAGGTGTAAGTCCAGTAGTGGACGTCTTTCGGCTGAAATGATGATGAATCAGATTATCAGACCCTACCAGCTAAGCATATGCATGTGTGTATGCTCAGCAGTGCGATTCGGTAACCATCTCACCGTGAAAACTTAGGTGAAGTGAGCGTGGAATGAGCTGTCATTCCAACTAATGCTAGGGATTGACACTATTGACAGCTCACTTCACCTCACTTTTCACGGTGAGATTTTTACGGAATCGATCGGCTGTACAACAACTACAACATTAAAACATAGTCTAAACTCTAAACTATGTTTTCTGCAAATAAATATTATTTATATTTCTTTTTCTAGAAATGCTTGATAAATTTGGCATTGTGAGGGAACTAAGTCAAGAAAATGGAAAACGGGCAGAATGTTCCAGCGCAGCAAAAACCATCCAAATAATAAATCCAAAGGCATAGGATCTGAATGTCCTGCACCCTAACTGCGTCATCCACGATCAATCACAATCTGAATGCTTTTGAAGGATATTGCTAATCCATTGCTTCATATATTTGAAAATTGTGTCTGCTCAAAAACGTAAAAAACGTACCTAGTGAATGTTGTTGAACTGTTAAAATGAAAGTCCTTGCTACTGATAGTATGTTGCGCTATTAGCATTACCCCACTGATTATGGATAGATGCCGCACATGAGAACTTGTCATGTGTGATCTGTGATCGCTCGCACGCGCGTCCGTCTCCGTTATACGGTAACTATTTAGTAATCTGTGGTTACCTATACCGAGTAAAACTTCTGCTTGTGCCTATGGAGTGTTCATACTAACAACGCTGAGTTCAGCGGCTGTCACCACCCACGGCTTGGTTAACACAGTAAGTGCACTAATGGACACAGGACATGTTATTGTAACGCTATCTTCATTAGTGGGGTAAGCTGTCCCATAGGAGTTAACTTAGAACTTGAGGAGAAATTGATAGTGTGGCTGATAGATTGATAGTATAGTGCGATAGAGGTATGCGGAACAGGGTGTAAAGTTTCTCATCCTCTCTCTCGCAGTCTCATCTCGGCGACAGACAAATGTCAAAAAGTTGTCAAAAATATAGGGAAATTATAGTTATTTTTGACAGAATTGAGACAGAGATCAGACTGTGAACGTTCTTAAAATTACGAGAATTGCCAGACTGACGTTGGCTTAGGTGGGTAGGATACTTACAAACATTATGTAGACTAGATGATATTTTGTACTTTGTAACGTGTTCAACAAAAACCAATTTGGAAAGTCCCCAATAACATAATACATCATTGAAGTATTCGAACAACGCCTCAATTTAAATCCCAGAAAACCGCGACTAACGAGTTCAAATGCATGTCAAAGTCCGAGTCGAAACCACAGATATAATGGTCGAAACATTCTTTTAAATTAGGGCACTTACAGACTAGTAGTAGTCAATAATTTGCTCAGGGGGCTTACCACCAGGTCTTATAGGAGGGCAGAAGTTGAACTGCACTGCTTTTTTGTACTTAGTCATAGAACAAAACAGCAGTGCAGTTCAACGTCTGCCCTCCTATAAGACCTGGTGAAAAGCCCCCAGAAAAGAGAATATTTTGCTACATTATTTTTATTGTACAAAGAACATCGTGGTTATTGCGTAACCCACATAAAATTACTTATTTTTTATTTTATTTTTTAATTTTAATTATTTATTTATTTATCACAAACACTACTAACATTACAGGGAATTCCTCTTAATGCGTTAGCGTGGTCCTTAATTAAAAAATCTTATTTATAACTATTTTAAATAACATCAAACATACAATTATTACGATTGATTGCAGTAGGTTTAATTGACAGTCCACCCTTGTTCTTACGTTGTTGAGCATAACGAATTTTCCAAACCTATGAAGTAAAGTATTAGAAATATCCTTCAAAGCTCTCGGATTGTGATTGTGAAAGTCACCATCATCTTCCTACCCTTTTCCCAACTATGTTGGGGTCGGCTTCCAGTCTAACCGGATGCAGCTGAGTATCAGTATTTTACATGGAGCAACTGCCTATCTGACCTCCACAACCCAATTACTGGGTATTACGAAACCTCGTAGCATAACCTGATCGATCAATCCGTGGCTGTTATTACCTAACCACAAGCCCCTGATTGTGACAGTATGTTTACGATGCAGTGTTCATTTCAAAATCCATGTTTTGAACCTTAGAAATGTGTCATGAAAATGTTACAACCAGCACTGATAAAGTGATAGCTCATGTAGTATGAACCCGTATGAATCGCGGCGTGCAATTGAACACCACCCACGGCTCACGGGTGTCGGTCTCGAGTGAGCTAATGACGAGAATTCGAGACCCCTCTCTGGATATCCCACATGATCTGATTATGTAACATTCTCGTGTGGATAGAATTTTATTTTCAAACAAATGAAGTTGATGCAGAATACTTTTAATAAGAACAATATTATGACAGGACTATTGGTGCCAATAAGCCTGAGTTAGTGGTGGGTCGACTAGAGCGGCGCGCAATTATTGAATTTTCAAAAATCGCTCCGATTTTTTTCCTGCTAACTTTCGTAATGACTATAATGTGCCTAAGGAACTCTTGTGCATTTCAATCGCCTAAGACCGAGCGGCATAGGCTGTGCGTAGTCTGTCAGTGAGTGAAATTAAGATTTTCATTTTTTCAGGCCCAGACGGAGATGGCGGGATGAGCTGCACTCCTTTAATAAAGATTGGTCCTTGGCAGCTCTGGACAGAGAGGTGGAAGGAGAGGCCTTAAGCCTTTTTTAGGCCTCTGGCCAGCAGTGGGACATTCATGGCTAATATATAAAAAAATATGGATTTTATAATAATAGAGAAAGTATGGAAGAAAAAGACATGTTGCGCCGACTCTAAATAAATTGAGATAGGGACAGGAGAATGGTGAATTGTTAACAATTTTATTATTATTTTTTCGTTTCGGAATTACCCGACTATTCACCAGCAGTGTAATTGTGTTACACACTATCAGTAGTAATGGGTTTAATTTTGACAGTTGTACACACGGCTACACACCAAGCTATACATTTCCAGTTTTAGCTGACCTCGAATTGTATAAGTTTTTCGTACAATCAGAAGTCAGTTTATACTGGTTATGTATAGCTTGATGTGTAGCCATGCGTACAACATTCATTGCGTTATTTACGTTGTTGAGCAGACACATTTTTCGAGCTTATGGAGCAATAGATTTGGATAATGATTCAAATTGATAGGAATAGTGTGGTACGCAGCTAGGGGGCAGGGGGCGAGGTCGCCACTTGATATAGCCGGGAAATCCCCAAACAAACATGACGTGATCATTAATAAAATCGATAACTAATATTTAGTTAGGTAGGTTCTGACTTTATTGATTCATATTCAGGAAATGATGGGTTGCGTGACACATGGTAAACTTTTGCCTGACATAACTTGAGTTCTTTTTCGATAAATTTATTGTTTGTTGACTACAAGGAATCCGACCGGAAACGGATCTTATTATCGGCCGACGACGAAACAGTTTTTCTTTAGTAAAAAAAAATACAGAATTCCAGTCTCCATCTTATAATCATATTTAACCGTTTAAGACAAAAGCTGTTGGCGAAGGGAGTTGTACTTATTGATAATTTTAATGAATATAATTCTGTAAATTACGTAAGTATTTGTTACTGTCTCGAATCATATTTTATTTTTATTTTTTATTATTATTTTTTAAAAACGTTGCCCCACACTAGGAATTTCTCATGTGTCGTGGGTGCGTTTACAGACATATACCTAAGCTCACATACACAAACAGCCAGACCCGATTTTGATCATCATACAAATCGCAATCCTCCTCAGCTCAAACTGGATCTCCAGCCTCAGCCTCCTCAACCCATCTATCACGCATCGTCATCAACACACCCTACCTCCACATACTACACAACACTCTTCAGTCCATCTCCATCTTTTAATTGTTTGTAAATATAATTATATCTTTAATTATTTTCTACCTCCCTTTCTTTAATTTCATCACCTCTTTAGTTTTACTTGTCGCTACACGACATTTTGGCAAAATACCTAACGTAAAATAATGAATTTCGCGCGATACGTTAGCGCTTCCTTGCTCAACATAATAGGTAAGAATAATAACGGCAACAAGAGTAGCAACATTATTAATAACTCTAGACTAGAGTTATTAATAATGTTGCTATCAACAGAGTTCCAGATGCACTAATGCTCCTACAGTTTCCACTTTTACAGATAAGTCAGCTGTGGTTTTATCCGTCTATAAACAACGAGTCGGAGTTACCAGGTAGGTAACAAACTGGTAAACACTTCCTAGTCATATCCATAATAATAATTAACAAAACATCACGCATGAATTCCCCGAAGGGCGAGGCGGAAGTGTGCCTATGGTACATTTCGCCAGTTATGTTTAATTCCTATGTAATAAGGGAGGGGGAAATCACAAATTCAAGGTCGCTCAGCGCTATGGAGCGAGCTATACTCGGAGTCTCTTTGAAGGTATAAACCAGGAATGAAATTATCTGGAAAAGAACCGGAGTTGCCGACATAGCTTGCAGAGTAAGCAAACTGAAGTGGCAGTGCCGCAGTGGGCTGGCCTTGTTTGTCGAAGGACCGATGGCCGGTGGAGCAGACGAGTCGGAATGGAGACCGTATATCGGCAAGCGTAGTGTGGGACGCCCCCCAGCTAGATAGACGTACGACCTAAAGAAGGTGGCTGGGACAGACTGGATGCGGAAGGCGGGGGATGTTGTGGCGCAGTCTGGGAGAGGCCTATGTCCAGCATTGGACTGCAATAGGAGTTGATGTCATGCATGTTTGAGATTCTGTGAGATGATGGACCACATGATGGACGATAGATGAGATTTTTTTGTGTCATTATTATTTGATTGTTTTTTGTTACTTTTACTTGTTACTTATTTTTGCGTATTTCTTTCTTATTATAAATATTATAATGTCTGTTTCTTTTGTGCCATAACTTGGATCTGGGTTTTTAACGTTGTGCATGTTTTTACCAAATAAAAATAATAATTAAAAGGGTTGCAGATTGGAGCTATTGTCCTGAAACTGCGTCAATTTGCATTATCTTAAATTATCACATGAAATTATCTGCGAACATCCCAAGCGTAGAATAAATTAACAAAAAAAAAATCCCATTGTACTTGATATGCATGTGTGTGGTAGATAGGTAGGTACTCAAATTAAAAGACTATTGTCTATCGTTTTTTACCAACTGCCAGAAAGATCTACCTATGTTTTTGCCAAGATGCTTTCCGCTCCGTTCGACACTGCTTGCGCGAAGGTAGTCATCGTCACATAGTACCTACACTACCTATGATGTTAAGTGTTTACACAGCATTGTGTCAAAGAATGACTTTTTGTATTTTCTAACAAATACTTTTAACTGCGTACCCAACGTACTATCAATCACAATCTGAATCATTTTGAAGCATATTGCTAATCCATTGCTTCATATGATCGGAAAATTTGTCCGCTCAACAACGTAAATAACGCAATGAATGTTGTTGAACTGTCAAAATGCCATTCCTATTAATAGTGACGAAATTACTCCGCAGTATAGGCTGATTTTGCAAGTATGAAACAAATACATGGTTTCATATAACACAGTTATTTTTATCATAAAAATAATAAACCATCCAAATAATTGCAGCTTACTTGAATGTATTGAATCCCTGATTGACCTAACTGATACTTTTATCAATACAATTGCGATCTGTCAAATCCGTGTCCCAAGTTCCCATGCGACTTGATCCGTTAGTATATTTATTTATGTAAAGATTCCTGTAACCGTTGGATAAACATCCTGCTAGCTATCAATGGGGCGGGGAAGACCCGGGACTCCCGGGGGTCGGGAGCTAATGGCAGTTAGAATAACCAAACGGCGCGGCGTCAAAGGAATCCGCCATGAAACAAAGTGACATTGTCATACTAAGACATTGTACTGTGGTTGACTGATAAGTTCCACTTTGTACATCCTGTGTTTTTTCTTTGAAATGGTCAGTGGGTCATCTTAGATGGTTTCTAATAGGTACTTAATCTATCCCTTCATTCATTAACGTCTTGCAACATTTATGTTGTTTATCTACGTATGTGTAATAATGAAATGTCTGTCCCTCTATAACATGAAAATTACACTGAAAGATATAAAGCGTTTATTGTATTTTGCTTCATGCTCCCTTAGCTATGGCTGCGGCTGAGAATATCTTTCTGGTAACTATTATGTCACTGGAGAATCACATACTTTTTTCATGTATTTCGGTTGGAACGAGCGTTTTCATAACAAACCGTTGTGAAATTACGATGGGAAGACGACCCAACGTAAAGTGTGAACGTGATCTAAGATGCAGAGTATGCAGACGATGCAGTACCGCGGTTCGAAGTTTGAATGCTGCGTTCATAGATGAAATTAGTTTTTTTTTTTCTGGCACATTCATGGAATTAGTATGTTCTGTGAGATTTATTAAAGGTCCTTGTAATAAAAATATTATTTCTATGCATGACGAGGCAGACTAGATCCGTAATGTCAACGATTATGTCAAAGTTAAAGGCGGTTGTTACCATAGATTACTAGCGACGGTTATTATTGCAATGGTCGTCCTCCTATTTTTTACCATTAATGATAGATATATTGTTTAATTTCTTAATGCGTACAATTATGTATGCAAAGAGGAAGGAACACGTACGAAACGGGAAGCTTCAGTACTAAGAAGCCCTATAGGATTTACATTCACCAGGCAAAACAGAGCCGGAAGATCGAAGATTAGACCAAGTTATAACTGTTCAACAGACCCTTTTGGCATACTGATACCTACATAGTAGAATTACAAATCTTTAGTTCTATTCCCATATTCACGTGACTCTGGGGTCTGACGACTCAAAAATGTATGGCATGGCAAACTGGCCAGCATTGTTCTGGGTAATTACTTAGGAATAACAATCCCATCAGGTTTCTCAGCAGCACAGCCACACACGCAAGAAAGACATTTCAGATATTTTGTAACACGATTCCAATGGTTACGCGCCGTCCAAACACGCTCCAAATTCGAAATAATAACAATGGCCGATGGCGGTTAACGGAACGACTATATTTCTGTCAGCGCCGTATTTAGATTTATTATCATGATAACATTGAACTGCGACGTGTGAAGAACGTCCAAAAAAATAAATATTTACTTAAAACAAATTGTATGTACTTCCTACTAATATTATAATATAACCGTGAAAGTTTGTATGGATGGATGGATGGATCAGGATGGATGTTTGTTACTCTTTCACGCCAAAACTACTCAACGGATTTGGATAAAATTTGGCACACAGATAGTTTATAACCAGGATTAAAACACAGTTTTTATCCCGATATTCCAACGGGATCGAAACTTATGCGGGTGAAACCACGGGGCGCAGCTAGTAACTAACCTGGAAATAATAATTAAAGTTTACACAAAAATTCGCGTAACGTGTGACGCAACTAGGAAGTGTAATTCTGCAATGTTTAACATTCTTTGGAATGATTTGGTGTTACCTAAATATTACACATTGCTAATTGATTCAGCTAGTGCGACTTTTAATAGCATTGGATTATGTCATATTATTATGCTATACTACCTGCGCCCCGCGGTTTCACCCGCGTAAGTTTCGATTCCCGGTGAATATTGGGATAAAAAGTATCCTATATGTTAATCCTGGTTGTTAACCATATGTGTGCTAAATTTCATCCCAATCCGTTGAGTAGTTTTTGCGTGAAAGAGTAACAAACATCCATCCATCCATCCATACAAACTTTCACGTTTATAATATTATAGTAGGAAGTAGGATTGATAACGAATTATTATATTTCGAGACGATTCTAAAAATATATGTATAACTAATGAAAGTAATGTCTTGTAACTTCCGAAGTTTCTTGTATTCATGAATCATTTGTATGTTCATTAAATTAATGGATAAAAAAATAATGATAAGCTGGTAGGTACTCATTAAAAGTTGGGTAAATTGTAAAATGTAGGCAGAGGAAAACCCTATAAATATACTTATATAAAAGTGTGACCTAACGCACGCAACGATAAGCATATAATTTGGCAAATTCTTGGTGTTTTTTCCTTCAACTTGCTGATAACTTTTGTTAGCGGCTAATACAAAAATAAACTTCCTCAATATCGTGCCATACTGGTAGGCACTTCAGTTTAATATCAGTGTTAAAGGTCACACACGATGATGTTACGCCACATACAAGGAGCTTCGACCTTAAATTGTACTGTACTGACACTACCAACTGAATCATTTGTGAATACCAATGACTCAGCTAAAGGATTACGAGCACCATCAATTATTATTGTTATGGTAAGGTTACATGGTCAGGCCTTAGACCTTCTGGTTCTAGACGAGCTATACATAGAGTACACCTATGAAAGTATTTGAATGTCAAGCACAGTCAAAGACAGGCAATCAAGGTGACCACTGCGCTGCCACCGACAACGCCGTGGAAGTGGCAAAGTTTTGGGGAAACAAGATTTAAAATACAGTCGTAAAAAAGAAGGACAAAAGGTCATAACTAGCCCGAAAGTCTGACAACCAGTTGTTGGAGTATAGCAAAAACAAATCGATCCTACTTCAACACTATCGTCTTTCTCTTTCTAACTCATAAATATTATTTTTTACTATCGAGCCCGCCTTTACCACTTGACCGAAATCCTTACTTTCGCATAGCGACTGTACTGCTCTTTTAGCCTTGTGTGGGATCACACGTCTCACGTAATATTAGTAAACACACCTTCCAATATATAAATATAAAAGGATAATAAACGTATTATATAAATCCTTATAACAAGTGTTTCCTTTGGTGCTCCTCCGTTAACTCTAACACCAGTCTTGCCAAGGGGTATCGTGGTATCCAGAAACTGGGCTGGGAGGTCAGGTAGTCGCTCTATGAAAAATACCGGTATTAAGGTTAGACTGGAAGCTGACTCCAATGCAGTTGGGTAAAGACTAGGCACATGACGATGATGACAATGATCGTAACCGAGCCTGATAATGAAACTGAGAATGATGCACTAATTCATAGCACGGTCGCGAAAAACGTCATAGATTAAAATAGCCAAAAAAGTTTCAAGGCGTTGTCTCAAGTTCGAGGTTAAGGAGGCAAGAAATCTGTCGTCGTGAGGTGACATCCATAATTCCATACTAATATTATAAATGTGAAAATAATTCTGTCTGTCTGTCTGTCACCATCTCACGCCTTGAGCAGACAAAATGGGTTTTGTAGGTATAAAATGGCAATGATTCCTTTTTCCCCAATGGAGCTAGTGTACCTACCTACCATTGACGTGCCGTCATATCACTAGCTTTTATTAGTATGTTTATTAAATAACAATAATGTCCTTATGGGTTGAGTTTCAAAAAATCTATTCTAAGTCCTCGGGTTACCTGGATCGTTAATTAATAGACTCTGCACCCAGGTAGGCCGAAGCAAAAAAACCTTCTCAGCTGGAGAATCACAGATGACTCCGCCCTGCGGGGTGATTGCGTAACGCACTATCAACAACAATAATTGTCTTTTACTATTTACGTTGTTAATAGTCGTAGTAATAATCGTTATTTACGTTGTTGAGTAGACAATTTTTTCGAATATATGAAGCAGCGGATTAGCAACATCGTTCAAAATTATTCAGATTGTGATTGATAGTGTGTTACGCAATAGTTTACCGGTAATTCGTTCCAGTGCAGTGGGAATTGGGATAATTCCCGACCTCCACGCGGGTGAAGCTGCGAGCAAAAGCTGCTCGTACTATAAAGTGTTGGCCGCACTCAGCATTTTATGAGTATCGTATTTATGTGTCTTTTTCTATAACTTGTTTATGCTCAGCCTCATTTAACCTCCGCCTTCAGATACGTGCAGCTCACACCACGATCAGAAGAATCATTAAAAGTCAATTACGCCAATTGTTTTTAATAAAATAAAGGAAATCTTGCAACTGCATGGGTGTCAAGGATTTTCATGTGATTCCTAATCGTTGAATTACTGCAGCTTTGTAACCCTACGAAACAAAGACGTGGTTCAGGGGTTTTAGAATTGATACCTACATTATTATTGATTGATTACCTATGTGTCCAGATTTTAAAACAGATTTCCTTTACTTACGAACTTTAACCAGAGGGGCAATTCTCGTGATGTTAAGAACGTTCAGTCTGATCTCAGTCTCAATCTGTCATAAATGCCTATTTCCCTACATTTTTAGGGTTCCGTACCTCAGAAGGAAAAACGGAACCCTTATAAGATCACTTGTGGTCCGTCTGTCTGTCCGTCCTTCTGTCAAGACCCATTTTCTCAGGAACGCGTGGAGTTATCAAGTTGAAATTAATATCAAATACTCAAAGCTGCAATCCCTTGAAGCAGTGAAAAAATCAAAGTTCTAAGTAAACGCAATCAAAAGATACGGGTGTTTATGTTCCGTTTATGCCGCATATTTTGACACTCGCAAGGAAATCAATACTTAGGGTTAGGGTACTTCCCGTTGACCTAGAATCATGAAATTTGGCAAGAAGCAATTTAATGTCATGTAGCACAAGCAAACGAAAAAATCCGAAAACCGTAAATTTGTCGTTACATACCTCCGGTACGGAACCCTCGGTGCGCGAGTCCGACTCGCCCTTGACCGGTTTTTTTTGACAAGTTTTTGACATTGACTGTAGCTGAGATGAGATTGGGACTCGATTTTGAACGTTTTTAATTAAGTACGGGAATTGGCCTTCAGAACTCTTTTTCTTTCTTTTCGGCTGACGTTTATAAACCATCGAAGTTCTGTTGATGACGTTTATAAACCATCGAAGTTCTGTTGTTGATGAAGCCGACATAATGTACTTATTAAAAATTACGTTTTTCTTTTTTCAAAATTATCTTTAGTTTTTCTCATATTAATAGCAGTATCTAGTCTAAAACTTTGTGCAGTGTTAACTACTGAATGTAACAAACGAGTAAGTGCGATCTTGCATCAATTACGTCACGAGTGGTATGACGCAATTTATACGTCGAAAACAAATGATTCACAAAACGTGATTGATGTTTCCGAGAGTCTCATTACCGTAAAACTGTTTATAAATATGTGAACAGTGACTGTACTTTAATCCACCCATTATAATTTATATTAGTTTTACGTATTAATTATCATTTAAATTAGTTTCCTGTATTATACCTACTTGTAGTGCTAATCATTTAGTAAATGTTATTCGCGGATATGGATGTACTACACGTTCAATATACCTACATATTTATATGTTTTTAGGATGATGTTGCGACTCGTTTTTGCGGTTACTCATATCGATGGATTTCATGCCTCACCTTGCAAAAAAGGGCCTCACTTCTGATTCTCCTGAGTAGAATCAGAGGGAGTCACAACAGCATCCTGAAGGCTGTAGCGGCAGATACTGCCACCGCCATAAAAAGGCAATTTGTGCGAATACGCTTTCTATGGACGATCCATTAACCTTCTGCAACTGAGGTGGGTTTCTATGGACGGTCTTTCCATTAACCTTCTGCAACTGAGGTGGGGTTCTAGTCAACATTCGACTGAGGTGTAGTCTGTCAGGCGTCACTATACTATATACAGCATGATGCGTTTATAACTTTTAGAAATAATAGGGCTCTAGTTTTGTTTTACTATTAAGGGATTTATGTTCAATGAAATAAAAATGAATAAGCATGCTCAAAAAGAAAAACGAGAGTACTTATTTAAGTGTAAACCTGCGGGATAATTGCGTAAACCACTATTAGTAGCAATGGCTGTCATTTTGACAGTTCGATTCGACATCATTCATTGAGTAATTTACGTTATTGAGCAGACAATTTTTCGAACATATGAAGCAATGGATTACAATATCCGTCAAAATGATTCAGATTTTGATTGAGTGTGTTACGTAATTAGGGTGCTATTGCTAACATTTTTTTAATAAATTGTTCTAATTATGTATTAATTATTTATTTATTTAGTTGTGGCACTCCAACTAATACATTTTTTCGGGTAGATACTGTGACGATTGAACTTAAAATCTAGAGTGAATTTGTCACTTACAGGACGGTGTGCACAGCGCTTACATATTTCAAGTTTTATAATTTAATTAATTTATTATCTAACAATGATATTATTTTTAATAGAATGGGAATGAATTATTACTGGAATACGATATATACACTCGAGAGCAATGAATCCGGGTCACTTGAAGAATCCTAAAAATCTCGGAAACTAAAAATGCTAGGTTAATGCAATAAATTGTATTTAATAGACAATGTAATACTCCTTAAATGAAGTTATTAAAACTTCTTAGTTATTGTAAAGTTATATCATAAAAAAATCAAATTTGAAAAAGGGCCACTTTCGAAGATGGAACTACGAAATTACAGCATTTGGTTTTGCTTTTGTTTGTAATCTGTCATTTATGTGGGTACATAAACCATGTTGATAGTGCTCTATATTCATTATTCAAGCTGAAATTATGTCGCTTACGCCTGAAGAATGCACCAGAATACTTACAATGCTGGAAACCGGCCGGAGTCAGCGCGATACAGCCAGGACTGTCGGTGTGTCGCTGTCAACAGTACAAAGAGTTCTCCGACGTGACGAAGAAACTGGTTCTAACCTACGCAGACCAGGAACGGGCAGAACCAGGTGTACCACAGCACGAGAAGACCGATACTTGGTGAACACCATGCTTCGAAATCGCTTTCTCACAGGAACTGAACTCACAAATCAGTTTCGACGCCTCGGAGGAAGTAACCCAAGTGCATGGACAGTAAGACGTCGGCTTACTGAATCTAACTTAAAACCCCTTAGACCTGCAAACGGCCCTAAACTGGAGCGTGGGCATCGTATTTCAAGACTAAGATATGCCCAGAGCCACGTAAATTGGAGTATTGAAGATTGGTCAAAAGTTATGTTCTCCGACGAATCAAAATTTATGCTCTACAAGCACGATGGAAGACACAGAGTGTATCGAAGACCAGGGGAAAGATTCAAGCAAGCATGCATCGAAGAAAAAGTAGCCTACGGTGGTGGGTCTGTACTTGTGTGGGCCGGAATTTCTTCTGAAAGTCGCGCAGAGCTGGTGATCATAGAAAACGGCTCTTTAACTAGCGTAAGATATGTGGAAGAAATCCTCAATGATCATGTTGGTCCATTTATGGTCAATTTAGGTGAGGATGCTATATTTATGCATGACAATGCCCGACCTCATACAGGTAGGATTGTGAATGACTACCTTCAAGAGATGAACATTACTCGTATGGAGTGGCCAGCGCGCAGCCCGGATATCAACCCGATCGAGCATGCTTGGGACGAGCTAGGCAGATGCGTAAAACAACGAAACCCTCCCCCAATCACGCTTCGTGAGCTCAAAATTGCTCTCACGGAGGAATGGGAGAATATTCCCCAAAATCGTATAAGGAACTTGGTGTACAGCATGCCAAACCGCGTAAACGCAGTAATGGAAGCACGAGGAGGCAATACGAAGTATTAAAATTCAAGAAAATCGTAATAAAGTTCAAAAATTTCATGTTTCCTATTCTTGTTTTAAGGAGAGATCAGCAGTTTTTTTCTTTATGTAATTTTGTGTTAATAAAATGTATGGTGACTCATATTTTTTTTACTTTCATTTAAGGAGTATTACATTGTCTATTAAATACAATTTATTGCATTAACCTATCATTTTTAGTTTCCGAGATTTTTAACATTCTTTAAGTGACCCGGATTCATTGCTCTCGAGTGTATATATGTATAAGACAATGCAATTTATTAATATTTTATTCAATTATAATAATTAAATATCAATTATATATAATAATAATTATTGATTGTATAATACATTGATATATTGAATAGCAATAGTTTAGCATTTTCCTGAAGTTCAATCTGCCCAGTAAACAAACGACGTTAATCGTTTTGAAATACTTAATATTTCGGTATTTTTAGGTAAGAACCTGCATTTTGCGCACAGATTTAAATATTTACGAATTGTTTAATTTTCCTCATAATACAGACCTACTAACTTTTAAATTCAATTAGGATTTCTCAGGTCGCAACTACCTAACATTTTGAATTAGATGGATAAATATTTTCCAAGAACATACGTCTAACACGTGCATTTAAGGAAAATATTTATAGTTTCGTAGTAGGTAGCAAACAGGCTAAACACTATTTTTACTACCGATGCGGACTGTTTTCGTGGCACAACACGAAATTAGGTATAATAAGGAAATAATGCGCTCACTACGCAGGTTATTGGTAACACAGAGACAAAATAAAATAAGCCAAAACTACCACGTCCCTATTTATTTCTACAAAAATACCGGTTGCACTCCGGTAGTGCCGGCAGAAGTGAAAACTTATTTTGGAATGCGGTCTCTACTCTCCCTCCGTCTTACGAATTTTCGATCAGCACCCTAATTGCGTAACACATAATTAATCGGAATCGGTTTCATTTAGACAGTTCAACAACATTCATTGCGTTATTACGTGTTGAGCAGACAAATTTTTCAACTTATGAAGCAATGGATTAGCAATTTGCTTCAAAATGATTCAGATTCCGATTGATTACGCAATTGGGGGTCACGTGTCCTGACGCGAGCTTCGTCTTACGAATTTTCGATCAGGTCACGTGTCCTGACGCGAGTTTAACATTTTTTAACCATCACAACAAAAGTGCACAAAGCCGCTAAAGAAGTTTTCACTTCAAAAAAATTTAGGTAATTTGGTAAGTACAGACGCCAGCAGGTCAAGCTACCCAAAACTGTAATTTTTTTCCAATCAACCTTGAACCTAATGCTTTAGGGATAAAGTTGAAAATCTATTAAAGAAATTTGACAGATTGTAGTACGTAGTCTTTGGCTGGCGTATAAACAAGTAGCAGGAAGTAATTCAATTAATATTTTCTAATGACTAACAAAGAAACTAAATTCGTGTGTTCATTGCTATGTCCGGATAATAAATTCTATAATAAAAGTTTATATGTTCCGCTCGCTAGTGACCCGTCCGTCATTAGTCATTACTCTCATTGAAGATAATTAGATAATTAATATCTCGTCCAAATGATTCACGTTGCGTGGACTGTCCTTTCATTGTTGTTGGTTACTGTGATGCATTTTTTCTCTTATCTCGATTTGTACTGTCGGTAAGTAAGTATGTAGTAGGTACTTACCTACATACTCAGTATTAAATAGTAGGAATGTGCAGTCCTGTTAAATTTATTATTCTCGACAATTTATTTTTTTATGCCTGACAATATCGTATGCTAAAATTATGAGAATTCACACACTTGTCTCTTCATAAAATTGGCAAAAAAGATTTATTTAGGTATTTATTTATCTTTATGTCAGGCCAATTACCCATAATTTTGTTAGTATAACTTAAACTGTGTTATTATAATTATCAAAGACATACACATAAACAAACAAGGAACAATAATAAAATAATAACAACCAATATAAATCAAGAAGTACTAGTTATATCTTAAGCCATCTTCTGAAGACACCCGGCAACAGTACCTACATGCACTGCGCACAGATGCCTCATTGATAACCTTCAGTCTTACTCGAAACAATGCAATGATTTGACTATTTTGTGACTACATATTTTCAAACCGATTTTTGAGCCGTTATTTTTGGTTCATTTAGGTAACAAACTATGTAATTTATTCAGAATTTATCCGCGACTATTATACTTTCGTACCTACCTGTTAAAGCTTATAACTTACAAAATGCAAGGATATAAACATCGTAATCGCGACACCAAGGGCGCGAAAACCAACCAGGATGTTTAATTAAATTTCTAACAAAAACTATAAATGCTATAACTGACTCACTTTCCGAGCATCTGAAAAAAAAAAGCTTAGAAAAACTAAGGCTGTTTCTCACAGCATAGTAACGAAAAAATGTATTCAACCTTTTAATCCAATATTATTCATCATTTCAAAACATTATTTTACAGTACAGCGCTCAACAAAAATCACGCTCCATCTATTCAATGCCATCAAAGTATTTTGCCTATTAGGCCTTGGTTTTACGGTCTAGAATCGTATGTGATTTTCTGGGAGTTGGTTTTAGGAAGTGTTGAACAGCGTACTAGGCCAGTATAGCGATGGCTGGGTACATTGCATTTAATGACGCGTTATTTAGATGACATCCTCTCTGTTCTACACCACAGCAATTTTCATATTAAGGTGGTCGTTTTTCAATGTCATATCATTCCCGGTTCACATTCATGCGCTCAGTGATATAATATGCTGTATTAAATAGGTTAAAACGAAAAATATTAAGTTATTTTAAGTGGGTGGTGAACAGGCAAATATTTTGAGATTAACTGACTGACTTTTGACATTTTATCAGCTGACTCAGTTCAATCAACTCAGCCTATCGCAGTCCACTGCAGCACCCTAATCTGAATAAGTTTGAAGGATATGACTAATCTATTGCTTCATATGTACAAAAAATTCGTCTGTTTACAACGTAAATAACGCAATGTACATAGTTGAACTGCCAAAATGAAAGCCATTCCTACTGTTAGTGCGTTACGTAATTACCCAGCTGGATATAGACCAACACCCTGCACCCCAATTGCGTAACACACAATCAATCGGAATCTGAATCATTTTGAAGCAAATTGCTAATCCATTGCTTCATAAGTTCGAAAAATTTGTCTGCTCAACACGTAAATAACGCAATGAATGTTGTTGAACTGTCAAAGTGAAACCGATTCCGATTAATCGTGTGTTACGGAATTAGGGTGCTGGCTGTGCCACAACACTCTGCCCTCGAACTTCCGCATCCTGTCTATTCCAGGCATTCCAGCCACCTTTTTAAGATCGTCGGTTCATTTAGCTGGGGGGGCGTCCCACACTTCGCTAGCCGATACGCGGGGTCTCCACTCCAGAACTCTTCGCCATCGGCTAATTCGGTTGGAAATTGTGATTTTTTATTTATCGTAATATCACTGACAAGGTTAAAATACTTGTATAAAAAAAAAAGAGCATGTTGCACAAAATTATTTAAATGCGAAAACTAACAAATAAATAACTTTATGCTTACCGAGTATGACCGTGAACAAAATTGCTAAATTGAGCAAGAAAACGTTCCAAACGAGAAATTAGCGAACGAATTTTAAATGTTTCATTTACATTGTTACCGTAAACAAAAATTGTTTTTTTTTTCTTTGAGTGAAGGAGACGCTTTTGTAAATGGAAGGTCGCTTCACATTTGTTTTGTGTTTAGCACTTGGTAAATTACAGACGCCAGCACATCAAGCTACTACAATCTGTCAAATTTCTTTATTAGATTTTCAACGTTATCGCTAAAGCATTAGATTCAAGGTTGATTGGGAAAATTTGACAGTTACGGGTAGCTTGACCTGCTAGCGTCTGTACGATGGATGGAATGATATGAAAGAGAAGGGAGTGAATGAGAACGTGACGGTTGACAAGAATGGTAGAAGAACACGGGTAGCGGCGACCCCAAGTATCACCTGACGATGATGATGAATTTGGTAAAGTTGCACAAAAATGATGGAAGTTTGAAGCACTTTGGTTTATTTATTAATAATTAATTTATAGTTTATTAAAACGGTACAACACCAATTACATTAATTAACTTACCACTTACTAACTGGTTTACTTTAGCAACCAGAAATATTTCTTGTAGTCTGCAGATACTTTCGAAAATGATGAACATTAACAGTACCTAGTGTCATTATAAATGGTAATAATAACGTTGTAATACCTTTAGATTTTTTTTTTTAATAAACCAAAAAGACTAAATTGGAGGCGCCGGGTATCGATCCCGGTACCTCTCGCATGCTAAGCGAGCGCTCTACCATCTGAGCTACGCCCCCGACAGTATCTTGACTCAAATGAGTAGGTACTCACCTACATTATTAGATAAATCTTAATTTTCTGTTTGTACGTGCTATTATCAGAAAGCGACCTTACTTTCAATGTACGAGAAGAGACATTGTATTTTGGACTCTGTTAAAGGTGGCTTTAGTGTCTTTTATTGAAAATTAGAGTTTTTACATTTGCTTCGTAATGTTTTGTTGAAGTTTAGGGAACGGCTTCTCCCTTTTCCCACCTAAAGGATGATGTTTTGGTATGCTCAACTAAAAAAAATATCTGTATACTGAAAATTCAGTAGACAGTTTTTTTTTTAGTTGAACAAAAAACCTACTTGTATAAAATCCTGAAGAATCCTGCTACTTCACCAGGTGCTAAATCACAATACAACAGCCCATACCCATAAATAATAATAAAACAGCTGTTATAATATTTGTGTCAGCTGTTCACAACGCGCCATTGATAAACGTATGTTATGGTAAGTACTAAGAAATAGATTTATGAGTAACTAGCTGCGCCTCGCGGTTTCACCCGCATAAGTTTCGATCCCGTGGGAATATCGGGGTTTTGTTAATTTTTCCTTATTACCTTACATTAAGGAAAAATTAACAAAATCACGTACCCACTGTGATTTTGTTAATTTTTCCCGAATACCTGATGCGCAAAACGGATGTGAAGGTATAAAATAACAATGATTCCTTTTTCCCCAATGGACCTAGTGTACCTACCATTGACGTACCTTCATATCACTATCTTTTATTAGTATGTATGTTTATAATAATAATGTCCATAGGGGTTCAAAAAATCGATTCTAAGATCTTGTTAACGGGGTACTTGGAAGTCTTTAAATATACTCCGCACCCAGATAGGCCGAAGAGACTGACTCCGTCCCGGACTGTAAATATGGTTCTGTCCCACAAATAAATAGGCACTTTATATCGTCCCAAGCAGGATCTAGGTTCCCCCAAGGCGGGCAAATATATATATACCTACTGAAACCCCCCCCCCTTTCCCCCTTTTTCGAGGATAACGACGAGTTATCCATATCTTAGTACTATGTTTATGTCTATTTTAAAAATCTAGACTCAAGGGGAGACAACTGCACCCGTTTATCCGCACCAAATTCAGCACGAATCTGGCATATGATCCCAACATGGCAGATTCGTACTGCATTCGTTTTAAACCGTGCAAACAGTGGGATATTGACGTGTGATAGTGTTTTTCTATCTTTTTACCGTAAAGCATCGTACTGTTTATCGCCGTGTGCGCCTTATGGAAGACTAATCAAGACAATTTGCTTACACGTTGTGAAACTCATGTTAAGTGCTGTGCTGTGATAAGCTGACGGGAATAATGAACAACAGCCAATCTGTTAGCAGCTACTAATCTGTTCTGTGTACAGTCACGAGCAAAAGTATGTATACACTCGGCTTGATTCAAAAGCGATTTACTCCTTTATTGAATAAAATTGTATGTTATTACGAACATGTCATTTTCGAACCCATAGGTTTATTTAATGTGTCGTATTTCAGCGTGTGAAATGACGAATGCATCGTCATTTCACCAAAAAAACGGAATTGAAAGTTGCCAAGTGTTGACATATTGGTGCTTGTGACTGTACCACTAAATCCACTAAAGTGTAAATACATATAATAGGTATCACTTGAAAATGAAGCTCGCCCCTGTTAAATGGAACTTACATAATAATAATATTATTAATTTATTCAGACAACCATTGATCCATTACATTACATTACATTTACATTTAATATTGTTAGTATGAACTTATTCATAACTTATAAAATGTAGGTATACTATTGGTACCCCTCACTCTTCGGGGAAAACAGAGGGGTGATTCCCGTAATTTTAAGAACGTTCGGATTCTAATCTCAGTCTCAATCTGGTAAAATATTTCTAATTTCCCTACATTTTTGACAAGTTTTTGACATTGATTCAAAATCAAAATCAAAATCAAAAGTCATTTATTCAAATTAGGCTGAGAATCAGCACTTTTTGAACGTCAAAATTACAAAAGACAGTCCCCCAAAAACGCCCGCCCTTCACCACTTCCTATTGCTATTGCTGGGAAGAAGAAGTGGCGCAACAAACTCCCCAGCAGCACAGCTGTCTGTTCAATTTAAAAAAATACTTGAATTTATACAATACTAGGTACTTATGTTCGGTAATTAACATTACAATTTTAATTACCGAACATAAGTACGATTGTCGCTGAGATGAGATTGCCACTAGATTTTGAACGTTTTTCAATACGGGAGTTGGCCCTCTGGTGTGATGTTATGTTTGTGTGTTCAAAATGACAATCCCGCAACACGTAATATCCGAATCTCGTAGCATCAAGACCGCGACCACGCCCGGTGTCGCTGACGTCAGCAGCCGCGGCGCGGGCTGCGCAGGCGCATAATTCAGAACAAGGTTACCCGGACCGTTGGCGCTCCTTGCTATATGATAACTACACTAATCCTGATTTACACCTTGTCGTTGGTTGCCTGTTAGCAGATTTTAGAGTGACTAGGCTGTTTGGAAATGTGCTAGCGTCTTTAAGTTTGTGTAGGGATAACTTGAAGTTGAAGAGTAGGATTGGTAAATAAAGTTAAGTAAGTACTTGTTTCTATCCTAACTTTGTTGGGAAGAGGTGATCAGTAGTTGAGATCATGATAGAGGCATAAAAGTTAAAAAAATAGAGATAATAGACCGAAGTATTGTGTAGTACCTAGTAGAGGATACTTTTTGTTCTTCTTGAACATTAGCAGCACCCTGCGGTTTCACCCGCATTAGGCTCGATCCCGTGGAAATATCCGGATAAAAAGTGTCCTATAATCCTGGTTGTATACTATCTGTGTGCTAAAGTTAATCCAAATCCGCTCAGGAATCTTTGCGTGAAAGAGTAACATACATCCATCCTCACAAACTTTCGCGTTTTCGGGAATTCGTTTGATAAGACGGAAATCATCAGAATGACTACATAATTAATAACGCAAAACATTTTTATTTTTTCTTAATTTTTAAGAGTTTTGTTTGAATCATTTTGCGTCAGGTGAATGACACCAATTTGTAACAGAATTTTATTGCAATATTAAAATGAACGACCGAGTTATTTATTATGCAAAAAAATGCAAACATTCGCTAAGAACAGACATCACGATTATGCAAAATAAGCTGAGAGAAATTAATAAGTTTAAATCAAAGTAGCGTTCTTTACCGAAATATCGTTAAATACAGCATTCAGAATGAAATATATTTTTATACTTAATATACTTTTCTTCTTTTCGGCTTCATTGTAACAAACAAATTTTAATATAAATAACAATAAAATGGCTATTCATAAAAAGAAACTCACAAGCATACATGAACCCTGAAAACCTAGGAACATATACATATTATATAGGTTATAGGTCTAAAAAGTTAATTGAGAACATTTTCGAAAAATAGTGTTACAGCTAAATTCGACCGATTTTAAATTTCCCATAGAAAGAGAGATTTCCAATCATGTTTTTTTAATAAGACATTTCGTAAATGTACTTTACTAACTTTTTAGACCTATGTATGTATCCTGCTTATGCGTATGAAGTTTCATTAAAATCGGTTCATGCATTTCGAAAAACAAGGACTTGAAAGTTTGCATGAAATGCCCTACGTTGTAAACGCTCTTAAACGTCCGTAAATTATAGGAGTCGGCCATTAGTAACAGACTATGCCACGTTACGTGACAAGTTACGCTACATGCTACGCCATATACTACGAGATACGCTACGCGAAAGGTTACGCGAAACGCTACGTGATATGTTGCCCTACATAGGTACTACACAATACGCTACGCGAAACTCGTAGCGTTTCGCGTGACGTTTCGCGATATGTTGCACAACACGCTACGCGAAACATTAGGTGAAACGCAACGTGATACGTTGGATGACATGCTAGTGCTACACGATGCGTGACGAGATACGCTACTCGAAACGTTACGCGAAACGCTACGTGATACGTTGCACGAAACGCTACGTGATATGCGGCTGATAAACTACTTATATACAATATTTTTTTTTGTAAATACATAAATATAAATGAATCATCAATCCTGGTCTACAGATTGGTGATCGCTCTATTCGCTCTCTAGGTAGATCTTTATTGGCAAATAGGAAGCTTGCACCCTAATTGCGTAGCAGACTATCAATCACAATCTAAATCATTTTGAAGAATATTGCTAATCCATTGCTTCATATGTTCGAAAAGTTTGTCTGCTTAACAATGTAAATAACGCAATGAATGTTGTTGAACTGTCAAAATAAAAGCGATTGCTACTGATAGTGTGTAATTATTACCCCGCGGTACGGTATAACCTAAATTATATCTGTATCTCTAAATTATAAACATAAAGAGAAAAGATTTGATATTTTGTATGTTTGCTGTTACACTTTAACGCTAAAACGGCCGCACGGATTTGGATGAAATATGGCACATGGATTGACCATGACTTGGAGAAGTACATAGGCTACTTTTCATCCTAGAGCGCAGACGAGGTCGCAAGCTACAGCTAGTTCTACGATAAAAAAAAAAAAAAAAAGATAAAATAAAAAAGAAAAACCCACCACCTACCACCACCTACGATAAAGAGAGGTTGCAGTTATTTTCTTAGCGGCCTGTCTATCACTTATGTAACGACTTTGAAGATTTCAAGGTTTATAAGGCTAACAATGTGAACATTGACCAAATAGACACAATATGAACATCACAACAACTTAAGTTTAGTCAATATTTTGGCGTACAAGTCAAATTCTTTGTTCCTTCGTGCTGAATTTAAAATTAGCTACAAGATAATGGACATTTAAATATTACATAATACAATGACCTCACTCCCGCGCATCTATCGTGATGCCTAATGTTCTGGGTTGCCAACAACAGAAAACTCCATTTATAAATAAAAAAATATATATTCTTATAAATAGCTTTTCCACGTGTTATTAATAACGTAGGACACGTTATTCTGTTTTGATGCATTGTACAAAAATAACTATGGGTTTTGTTAAGAATATAATTAATAATAGATAGTGAATAGAGTGGTGGTCGTGATATTACAGTGGCGCGTGGAATTACAGTTTTTTTCTTCGTCGTATCGATGATTCCCTTTTATTAACTTTTACTAGCAGCGCCCCGCGGTTTCATCCGCAATAAGTGTCGATCCCTAGAAATATCAAGATAAAAAGTATCTTAAGTGTTACTCTGATGTATAAGCTATATTACTGTAAAGTTTCATCAAAATCCGTTCAGTAATTTTTACGTGGAAGAGTAACAAATATCCATCTATCCATCCATTCATTGTCACAAACTTTCGCGTTTATAATATTAGTAGGATATAAGCTTCGACCAGAATTAGACCACTTCGACAGCATTAGCGTAGGTCTCGTATAGTGCAGGTGTTTTTACGCAGAGGTGAGGCAACGTTTGTGATATCGCTTCACAGTTCACAGTCGCACTGTGGCTCATCGCAGAACCCACCTGACTAAGCCATACCTGCAGCGGCCCACCTGACTTCTTAGTCGATTAAGAGATTCCCAGGTGGTCGGCTGGGTCCTTTTCTGCAGAATCATCATACTCTTTAAGTATCTACTTTGTCTTTTCCTACAGGTAGCATTTTATTCTAATCTACGTTCTAACTGTCTCTAGAAATCCAATTGGTGGCAGTCGGAACCGTGAACTAGTCTCCTGGGTCAGGGTCTATGAGCACTTTCTCATTGCCTTGGTTGGCAAGATATGGAATAGAATGGTGACACGATGATGAATGGTTGATCAGTCAATCTGCCTAGACTTTTCCCAACTATGTTGGTGTTGGGTTCCATTTAACCAGATGCAGCTGGAGACCAGTATTTGACAAGGAGCGACCGCCTATTTAGAAATAAATACATTTATTTGCGGCAAACATGACGCATGAAAAAGAACATAAAAAACCATAACTGGGTTGTAATTGTAACCTCCACAACCTAGTTACTGAGTAACACGATACCCGTTGGAAAGACTGGTCGTCAGACTTTTGAGTTTCCGTGTCACCCGTAACGACAGTCCAAAATCTGCGAATGCCAGCCGGCTAACGGCTTAACGTGCTTTTCGAGGTACGGAGTAGTCTCGGTCTCGATATGTAACGGATGGTCACCCATCCACGAACCGACCGCGGCTAGCGTAACCTTCGATCGACCGGACCAGCTGTTATTATTTAGCCACGAGCACGATGATGATTAATAGTCGATATCTATCTATACCTATAGTGTTCTGATACTAATAATAAAGCTGAAGAGTTTGTTTGTTTTTTTAGTTCGTTTGAGCGCACTAATCTCTGGAAATATCAGTCGGATTTGAAAATTGGTTTTGCATTTGATAGACCACTTCTTGGGGAAGGCTATTTTATATGCTACGGCATTTAGAAGCCCAGCAAAAATAACAAAAGCCAGGGGCTGCAGTCTCGACATTCATAGCGATCGCTTTACGACAGAATTCGGTCGCAAAGTCCTGTCACTCCATACATTACATCTGTCAATCCGGGACTTTGCGACCGAATTCGGTCGTAAAGCGAACGCTATGAATGTCGAGACTGCATCCCCAGAAAGAACGATAAGGAATAACGCAGGCAGGAAATGGCGCTCTAATTTAATATATTGTGGTGTCTTACGACTTCTACGCGAACGAAGTCGCGAGCTAGTGGATAACAAATGGTATCTTCTAAAGGTTCAATAAACGCTGCATTATTTGCAAAAAATAAAAAAATATTATGGTTTAGGAGGAACACTAAAGGAAAGGTCGTTATAAGGATTTATATAAAACGTTTATTATCCTTTTATATTTATATATTGGAAGGTGTGTTTACTAATATTACGTGAGACGTGTGATCAAGACTAAAAGAGTAGTACAGTCACTATGCGAAAGTATATAATTTAATTTTGCAAAATATTTTTCTGCTATAGCAACACCGTTTACATTTTCTTGAATACCGGTGATTACTGAATTAACTCTCAAGGTAAGGTAATGTTTCTAAGTAATGAAATGATAAAGTTCTTTGTGGGTAGAGTTTTACAATAGAACCTAGTCCATGAGTGTTTACTAAGTATAGTTGTTTGTCGTAGTAATCGTAGGTTTCATAGAAATATAGGTACGGTAGGCCACGTTAGTTAGTGACTCAGTGATAACAAAACATATAGGTACCTACTTATAGGGTGGCAGGAATATCGATGTGCAACCTGTTACCATGGATTCAGTACATGATTTTGAACAACCATGCGTCAAAATTTTTTGTCGGTTATTAAAAAAAAAGCGGTTCCATACATTTTTACCGCGTAGGTTGCAGTTATGCACATTCGTTGCTCATCTGAAGTGTTGACATTTTGAACCGTTTATGTTTTAAGCTAATGTTATTCTGATTCATTGAAAAATTAAACTGTTGATTAGGTTCGTGTTGATATTTTGATTGTTGATGTTTTTGAAGTTGAGTATCCCACCCACTTTTGAATGTAACAGCTGGGACATTTTTTCGAACATAATTATGAAGCAATGAATTATTAATTAAAATTACTATCCTTCAAAATAATACCTACACTTTCAAAGACAATCTGAATCATTTTGAAGGATAATGCTAATCCATTGTAAATTAACGCAATGAATGTGGTTGAAATGTCAAAATAAAACCCTTGGTTACTGATGTGTTATGCATTTATCTCGCAGAATTCGGCCACTTCGACAGCGTTACCGTTGGCTTCATAAAGGTCTTCCATAGTGCAGGTGCACAGAAAGCACCACAAGAGGCGGGGCATAGTTTGCGATGAATCCAACGTATTGATATTTAATATTTAATGTTTGTAAACGCACCCACGATACAGGAATAGATGCTAGTGTGGGGCAACGATTTAAAAAAAAAAACCAGCTCTGCTGCCTCTCTCAAGTTTCTCAAGGCGGTTCTTTAAAAAACGAAGCTTGATTATTCACCACACCAATATTTGTTTAACCATAATATATCAGGAACCATACCTATGTCATTTTAAAGTTTGACACTGTTACTATAAGTATAATCCCAACAAAACCTCTTTGTCACCAACATAAACACGAAAAATATGCATAAACTAAACAAATGACAACCACAGAAGTCCTTTCATTAATAACATAGCAATCAACCTTCAAGGATCGTTGGAAGGCATATTTTTCAGTTCACGTCACAGCCACAAAGAAATTGGTAGGTACTTAATATACGCGTTTTTAGGTCAAGCATCGTAAATTCATAAATTATTTAGCTTACTGCGTTTAATGTCGAAATAGGGATGTGCGTGTGTCGATAAGATTGAATCTTAATTTTACAGTATTTTTTTTATTTCATGAGACAGGAGATGTTATTTGACTTTTCAGATATGGTTAGTGCCAGAAATAAAACTGCCGATATATTCTGTAAAAAAAAACTCACGAAGAAAACTGTCAATCCCTAGCATCATGTGGAATGAGCTCATTTTAAGCTCACTTCACCTAAGTTTTCAGGGTGAGATTTTGTACAGAATAATACTTCAGCAGAATTATTTATTTATTTGATTAAAGATTTAATTATTGCTTAGTTATTGAAGATTATAGAGTTACATTGTCTGCAAGCAACTCCTTCAAGCAGACTTTGGCAATTAGCCAGCCAGCATTAGTGTGAAGAAGACACGCTGCTTCAAGTGAAGCAGAACTTTAGCCAAAGCCAGGGCTTAAGTAATTGCCTAACGACGCTATGTAGCTAACTCACTGCTGTTGCATATTCAAAATGACGTCATATCGGAGAACATATTTTGCGTTCGCCATTTAGTAGCCAAAAATGTAAACAAATATGAGCTTATGGAAAAATAACTTTAATTTCTACACAATAAAGTTCAGTTTACGCTACAACTTCAAATATTTTTGTAACTTTTTCAATAGTGCTGGTCACTCTGAAAGCAACTTAATCGCTATTAAAATAAAGTTAATATTTGTTTAACTTAAAATACTGTCAATTGGAAACATAATTTTGAATAGATCTTAGATTTGTAGCTATAGCATGCTTACTAATAACAAAGTTACTAAAACATTTAGAAATGACACAGACCATGAAGTCATTATTCAAGAAATTTGCTGTCGACAATAAGTAAAGTACCTAGTTGCTTGCGACCTAATTTAAAAAATGTAGCTGTCGTCTGGTCTAACCTAACCACAAACATTTGAACCGTCATCGGTGACTATCGTTCTTAAAACTCCTTACTTTGGTAGGGTACCCAAACTAGGTACCTATTTTTCACCAGTCAATAGTGTTGAACTACAAAAAACATTCAATTACTCTAAGAGTCGGCGAACTATCGATAAAATTCAGAACAAAGTCGTGTGATCGCGTGTCAACACTGGCTTATCGCGTCCGACCATGTTATTGTTTACATCGAGATAAGGTTTTTGTTGCCCTCTATCGTTTGTAGTACCTTTATGGTTATGGCATAGTAATTTATTAGTTTCTTGCTGAAGTACCATCTATGGCACAAAATTAAAAATGTCTGCACTTCGACACTTATAAAGAGTATTTTAAGTAAGTGAATAGTGTAATTCTTATGAGAATAAAATGATCTTAAACCTTATTTTAGGTTAGTACAGTAGGCTGAACGTCTGTGGTAACAAAACCAGTAAATGCTGGTCTCTTCATCATCAGCTAATGTTCTCACTGCTGGGAGACAGGCCTCGTCTCTGTGAGACGGAGAGGGCTATAATCCACCACGCGGGCCCAGTGCGGGTTGGTAGATTTCACATGTCTTAGAATTTTTGGTTCTAGGACATGCCGGTTTCCGCACGAAGTTTTCCTTCAACGTTATGCTGGCCTGTTATTATATTGAAACTCCTTGCTATGTTAGGGCAGGTCAAGGTCAAAGTGTTACTATCCAACGTGCAGTCTACTGCACATCAGAATCTCTAATCGTCGTGATTAGTTGTTCTTCAACAATAAAAGAAACTGAGAAGCGAAAAATAAAAAAAATAACCTAACTAAGCTCCTAAATTAATGTAAATTACCTATTAATTTTAGGTCTGCGCCAAACAAATCCTACTAATATTTTAAACGCGAAAGTTTGTATGGATGGATGTTTGTTACTCTTTCACGCAAAAACTACTGAACGGATTTTGGATGAAATATGGCACACAGATAGTTTATAACCAGGATTGACACTTTTTAGCCCGATATTCCCATGGGATCGAAACTTACCTATGCGGGTGAAACGGCGGGGCGCAGCTAGTAATCTATAAAGGTCGATCAAGCTGGCAACATTTGACTTGGCGCCATTTTCTTTGTGTCGACTTGAGAACCTCCTCCTTTTTTTCGGCGGTAAAAAAATACACACTTAAACCAATTGATAACTTTAATTTATGGCCATACTTCGTATCCTTATCGTTTCATATGAAGACACTTCAGCCATTTCTAAAATTCCAAGCACTTTTATAATGTGGTGACTTGTCTTCAATCGAAACAACATGCAAAAATATTGTATTAGAGTCAAGATAAGCAAAATCAACGTTACACTAGGATTAATAGCTAACAGTTTCGTTGTTAGTTGTATAACTCTGCGATAAAAAAGTAGCACACTACGTCTAGACTCTATACGTAAAATTCTAGGTAGCATTCAATTTTTGTAAGGCTGTAAAGGGGATCTACCAGGGTCGCGGGTTGTTCGAAAGAGTTACCGTGGCCCCTGGCACAGGCAACTGAAGGAACACGGGTGGGTTTTAGCCGTTTTAGTCAGCCCGCCCAGAGCGGGAGAAGTTATTAGATTATTTTTATATGGAGCGTGGCAAATACCTACCTGTCAGACATTTTTTTTTTTTTTTTTAAATGGCGGCCACGTATGTAACCTATATAAATCGATAGCTGACATCAATACGTGTCATGCAATTGATCTAAAATAGGTCTCATGCGTGGCCGCCGATTAGAACACAAAAAAAAACAAAATGATGAACAGAGGGGCAATTCTCGTAATTTTAAGAACGTTGACAGTCTGATCTCAGTCACAATCTTAGAGAAATATCTCTAATTTCCCTACATTTTGACAAGTTTTTGACATTTGTGTGTCGCTGAGATGAGACTACGACTAGATTTCGAACGTTTTAAATTACGAGAATTGGCCTTCTGGTATGCCAGGGACCTGCAAAGCCTTTTGTTAAACTGTATATTAAGAGGTTTTATTTTTATTTAAAATAGGTAGGTACGCTAACAGTATACAGGGTGGCAAGGACATCGACGCCCAAACTGTAACCATGACTACAGCACATGATTCTAGACCCTCAAATTTTTTTCATGACTTATCAACAAAAAAATCAGCTGTTTCATAGAATAGTGAAAGCCTACGCGGCTAAAATGTAGGTACTGAATAGCAATTTATTTTTAATAACCTACGAAAAATTTCAACGATTTCCCCCTGGGATTCTGTTGCGCGTCGATGTTCCTGTTTGCTACCTACAGCTTTAATTAAATAATGTAAAATGTACCTACATATATAGGGATATAAGTATATTTTACATTAATTAATAAAAGTTACAGGTGTAATTTCTGATGTCTGAACAATTACAAGTGTACACGACATTCACATAATTAAATTGGTACCTAAATGTATAATGTTTTTTAAGGTTATCGCGGCTTAACATTAATGGCAAAATTGCCATCAAACATTTTGTAATAAGTATGGAAATTCAATTATTATAGTAGGCAAATCGTGAGGCGAATCACATGAGCCCCTAGACAAGAAACTACATGAGGACCACGACCACTCTAACAAGAGAAGTGTATGACCATGTATGAACCCAAAAAGAAGCAAAATGACTATGTAATAGAACTATGATTGAGATCATGGTAAGAGAAAACTTACCCAAGTCTATGAGAACTTCGGCCAAATAGATTTATTTTCGGACGATAATTGCAGAGCCCTTATAAGTTCCTTTCCAATCTCCAAATGTCCTTCTGAAGGGTACGGGTACGATGTACTTAAATACGCAAATATAGTAAAGTACCTAGGTACCTACATAATACTTTTGTCTAGAACGATGAACTTCTAATATTGATTCAGACTTTCAGACAGACGCGTCATCCAAGAGGTAGGGGTCCCCTACCTTTGTGTACCCCTGGGGTACCTACCTACATACTACTACTACTACTCAGCTGGATAAACTTAAAAGAAAAAAATCAATGATGTACACAACAGAAGATCTACCTAGGTCTGAATTAAACAGTGGGTAGATGTGGGCTGAATATGCAGAAACGAATTACCCAGTAAAAACAAACAGGTGCCAATATAGATCCTACATACAAATTATCACATTATTACGCCACACTACAAACAAAACGAAATCACTTTCACTATTTCAAATGTTAGCATTACAGCCTACAACAAAAATTTTAAGTGTAAGATATCGACCATTTTGTAAGACCTTCCCTTCCCCCGCTTGCCTCCCTTAAAAGGGCGACAGAGGGGTAATTTGATGGTGTCACAAAGGTCTTAGTTTGGTGCGTAGGCGACGCGAATGGTGCAGCTTTCTATGATTGCGCAAGATTCCGACGTGGTACCATTTGTTGGACCGGTTTGACAACTTTTTTAACGGTCTGTGATTTGTAACTCGCAGGTACAATGGTATGGGATTCCCATGTGGTCCGGGGATTACAAAGATAATGGTCCACGGTATTGTACAGACATCCCTTATAGATGTATGATTCATTGTTCTTTAGGGAAAGTGATGTCGGTTTTGTAGTATGTACAATCGCCAAAACCTATATATATCTGACCATTTTGAAAACCAAAACTTCTGCACATGATGACCACAGCTGCGTGTGTAAGTAAAACAAAAAAGGGTCCTTTTTAGGTCGACTAATAATATGCGCTGCAAGCAAGAATAGTCCTTACGGTCGGTGCTCAGATATAGATTTTGGCGATAGCGTTAGTAGTAGCTATTCTGTGGCGATAGTGCATGACGGACTTACAAAGTATGCATTATGAATTACATGGTACAGTACACACACGAATTGTTGGATGAAGCGCTGCTCTCCTAGCTTGATCACTGTGTAATTTGTATATTTAGGAGAGACAGTTTCGTCTCTCTATTTAAGTATCACAATAATCGTGTTTGTTAAGCTTTTGGAACTAAATAAAGTCCATAAAGGATTCCATTCCCTAGTAGAGGATTCCCCACCAAAATTACCTTTACAAAATTCGTCTAACTCTTGGGGTATTTTATTACCTTATCTCTAGTAATAATAAAGATTTAGAGTTTGTTTTATTTTTTGTTGGTTTGAACGCGCTAATCTCCAGAACTACCAGTCCGATTTGAACAAATATTATTGCGTTGATTGCCTAATTCTTGAGGAAGGTTATAAGGCTATTTAGCATCGCTCTGCGACCCTGAGGAGCCGAGCAAAAAGAAAAAAGTCAGAAAACGAAGTACCTAATAGAACGGTGGATAGGATGCGATGTGGTGGGTCGGGGTGGAAATATCACGCGGCCGAGCGGGCAGAAGAAGGTAATAATCGTGAATTTTATTGAAAAAATTACTAGAGACTTTTTCATGAAGTTTTTACTTTATGAGATAAAAAAGAGCCTACACATAAATTGAATTCAAGCTAACTTAAGTTACGTCTGAACTTTGATGTTCACCTCGACGTTCACACTTGAACTCCCTCAAGTTAATAGAGTTATTAACAATAGTGTCTCGTAATTAAGATAGCAATGTCTTTGGAATTCATGGAGACAAAAGATGAGGAACAGGAAAAAAAATATTGCGAATTGAATTGTATGAAATAGGAATATTAAAGTCTAGGCAGCAGGTTTTGTGTGTATGGTTGCTGGCTGGCAATGCTGGCATACAATAAACTTTTACGCTTATTATAGAAGACTGGAGACAGGTATGCTGAAGTCCATCAAGTGAAACTAAGCTTAGGAACAAGCAATTCAAGTAAAAATAATGTGTACGTAGATATCGTATGGGTATTTTTAAAATCATCAGTTTGATATGTCAAACTTTTACTTGTCTTCGATTTTTAAAATATCCATACGACCGAGCAATCTTGGGAAAGGTTCAGAGTAACATTCATGCACATCGTGTTGGTGCATAGGTATGTCATGGTGGAACTGCTAATATGAATATAAAGGTATAATGAATAAGGGTGATCATCCATTACACAACGAGACCCCTCCGTGGCTCGCGGAGACCGTTAAGGGGCATCACAAGCCCGAAAGTCTGACAACCAGTTAACCAAGGGGTACCATGTTACCTAATAGCTATGTATTGGAGGTCTGAGAGCAATTCTCGTAATTTTAAGATCGTTCGCATTCTCATCTCAATCTGTAAAAAATACCTCTAATTTCCCTACATTTTTGACAAGTTATTGACATTAATTGTCGCTGAGATGAGATTGCGACTAGATTTTGAACGTTTTTAATTACGGGAATTGGCCTTCAGATAGGCAGTCGCTCCATGTAAAATAACAAAACACCAGTCCAGCCTAAACTAATTAGGAAAAGGCAAGGCAGTTGACTAAACCTCTATGTAACTTTAGTTCCTCATTATGCCGCATCCCAGTTCATAGAGGGCGCTCTTTACCTACTCTGCATTTGCAATAACGAGTATTACGTTACATGCTACATAATATATTATGATTTCATGTGTTATTTTGGTGCATTTATTACTTTAATTGATGCAAGAGACAGAATTAAACTCGTCTGGCTTTTATGATGTCACTAGCGATTTAAACGAGGTGAATAAACAACAATAAAACATCTTTGAGTAATATTTACCGAGGTCTATTTTTAACGCGTGGTTAATAATGTTACAACAATTGGCATTTGCGACACGCTAATGGTATCAAAAGACCGCTGCTTAATTACTACTTATGTAACAGAGAATAAAACGAAAAAAAAAACAAAAAAAAAAACATAACTATAAAAATAACATAACTTCACGCCCGTAATCTCCGAAGGGTTCGTGTGTATAACTCCAGCTTACTCACATGTGATAGAATAATTCTACCTATGCCAATATTTAAGGCATAATAGCTGCAGTCAAAGTTCCCAGTCTTAATTTAGCTGCCACAAAAACTTCGTTAATAGGAGTCATTTAGTGTGTTTTAGCTGAAGTGACGTCACCCCCGCTTCCTCATTCAATACAGGCAAACCAGTGAGGTTAGGGTTTTGAACTATAGTCAGAAAAATAAGGCATACTCGTAATAGCTGCACATGGAAGGAAAGCGTCACCTACGCGGTCAAAATGTATGGCAGAGCAATTTTTGTGATGTCTACCAAGCCACTGGGCCCGCGTGGTGAATTACGATCCACCGAGAGAAGGCCGGTGTCCCAGCAGTGGGAACATTATAGCCTGATGTTTAGCAAAACAATATTTTCCCACAATGGGTGTGAGCAATCGTTGATATTTATATTTAAACAGTCACTCTTCAACCCTTGATAACCTGAGTGTTTCAACACTACCAATCATTTACTTAAGTGGGTACCTACGTCAGAATCATTCATCATTGTAACCTATTTGGTTCGAGTGGTGTTACACGAATTGATAGATTATGAAATGAGTACCTACATAAGAGGAAGTTTGAAAGTGGCACCGATAACTGAAAAGTAGTGCGGAAATCGGTTGTCGTGTTACGGAGAAATTTTGTGAGGAGAGTTTTGAGTATGAATCTCGATGGCTATAAGGGTAGGGGAAGAATGGTCTTCCCCTACTCTTGAAACGATGAAACGATGGGTGGACTGTGTGAATGATGATATGGTTAGAAAGGGTCCAGTTTTGACCCCTAGTTCACTGGACTTAATTTGTTGCTAATGACCTCTAGTATAAGCCCTTTCAAGGAATACGTCGAGTTTCCCTGTCACCCTGTATATAAGGTGTATCCTCATACACGAAATATTTTAAGAGATACACCTGTAAGTGGTAAAAAAGCCATAGAAACAAAAAAAAAATCTAAGTATTTGACTATTTTAATGAAATAATTTAAAATTACTTGACACCTAATAAATATACTGGGTCCTTCTTATTTTTAATATCCATTACGCTAGTTTTACGTAAGTAGATATATATATCATGGTTGTAGGAGGTCCGGCGGGAAGTCCTCGGACGAGCTCCTCACGGAGAGCTCTACGAAGTTACTAGTTTAGGTACCTACTTACTACCGTATAGGGGGGGACAACCACAGAACAGATAAAAAAGGTCCCCTTTTATCTGTTCTGTGGGGACAACCAATCCTCAGTTTCTTATCAAAGCAAATAAAATCAAAACGGGTTTCTTACTGTTCAAGTTGCCAAGAATGACATGGGAAACATAGAGAACATAAAAGTGGGGTGGCTCCATGTGATTGTTCAAAACAAGATGTCCTACGTTTTTCATACAGCCGGCGCAAGGGTAGCCCGCAAAATAAAAAATTTCTAACGTTTTTTGCAACTTGCAGGTCAGTGTCGGCTTGTATTTATTGCATACTAGCAGCACCCCGCGGTTTCATCCGCATAAGTTTCGATCCCGTGGGAATATCGGGATAAAAAGTTAATCCTGGTTATAAACCATCTGTGTGCCAAATTTCATCCAAATCCGTTTAGTAGTTTTTGCGTGAAAAAGTAACAAACATCCATCCATCCACATACACTTTCACGTTTATAGATAATATTAGTAGGATATTACAATGGCAATAGGGTCGCCCCCTACCTATTACACGGGACTTAAACATAACTGGCGAAATGTGGGTGTATAATACACCCACACCCACACCTCACCCACAGAGGTGACAGAGGTGTACCTATGTGCACCTCTGCCTAACCCTTCGGGAAAACAAGGCATGATGTTATACAGGGTGGCAGGGACATCGACGCGCAAACTGTAACCATGAATTCAGCACATGGACACAAAAAAAAATATTGCTGTTTTTTCTATGAAACAGAAGATTTTTTTTTATAACCGACAAAAAATTTCTACGCTATGGGGTCTAAACTCATGTGCTGAATTCATGGTTACAGTTTGCGCGTCGATGTCCCTGCCACCCTGTATTATGTTTTGTTATGTAAAGTTGTTATTTTTGTAATCAAAACCCGTTTTCCATTTCAAATGCAAAACGTTCCAGTTTTTAAGTGTTTGTTTTTCGAATCATAGGTCACGCCCTCTACCTCGTGTAACAAAAACTAAAAAAATACTAAAGTTTTCGTTTAAAACGCTCGTTTATTTATCTAATCGGCTGCCAACGACCCATGCCCAGTCACCTTCGTTCCAACCATGAGTGGTCACTAAAAATAGATGTTACACGTTTTTTTTACCAGTTTTTCATCAGTTGTAGTTTTAGTGTTTAGTGGCGTACTCGTAGGTAAAATATCGTGCTAATAGACGCTACATGCAACTGGTAATTAGGTTTTATGCTTATGAGTAAGCTTGTACGAGTTAGAAGAAACAGTTATACATACTAATAATAAAGCTGAAGAGTTTGTTTGAACGCGCTAATCTCTGAAATTACCGGTCAGATTTGAAAAAAATCTTTTTGTATTTTTTGATAGCCCAATTCTTGAGGAAGGCAAACATCTCGCTAGGGCCTTAAGGAGTCGAGCTAAAAGAAAAAAAGTGATGATAAATAACATAATTATTCTTAGTTAATAGGTCTACATCATAATCAGCCTACAATGTTCCCACTGCTGGGACACAGGCCTCCTCTCTGTGAGAAGGTGTGGGCCGTAATCCAACACGCAGGCCCAGTGCGGGTTGACAGATGTCACATGTCCTCGAATTTTTGGTTCTTCTAGGACATGCCGGTTTCCTCACGATGTTTTCCTTCACCGTTCTACATTAGGTGTTATCCTTACGAGTAGGTACGACTTATGAGAAAACGTTTCAAAAACAAGTAAAAAATATTATCATTTTTGTTTATCCTCTTTATTTAATATTTCAAGAGTTTTATCGCTAAGCGATAACGTCTGTCGCCCGTATTTCATTTATCCTTGAAAGTCAAATGTGAGTCTGGTTTTTGTGGAGCGACCTGTCTGACCTTTGCAATCTTTTGACGTAGGTAAATTATCCTTTCTTAGTCTGTGGTATGGGTTTAGAATGTTGTCGTTCATACGTCTGATAAAATCTTGCATTATACTTTTGCCTTGTCCGAAGAGATTACCATTGTACAACTTGTAGCAGCACAAATATAATGTCACCTCTTATGCACTTTAGATTAAACCTCTTTAAGATATTTTAAGACGGATAGGTACCTTATTTTCGCTGTCAGTTTGCCGTCAATGCTTCATTCACATTTTAGTGCTCCGCCATTATTGCGCACAAAATATAATTATGATAGAACTTCACTTACAGGTAAGTTCGTTTAATTTCTATGTATACGGTATACCTACCTAACATTTTAAAATATCTTCAGAATCTGAGTAGGTAAGTATAAAGAGGGTGATTAGGTTATCACATTAAACAGTACAGCGGTTATTACAACTTGTTATCAGTCTGTTAAAATAATAAAATACAGTAAACAATTTTACTAAAAATAGGAAGCGGAATTTTTCAAACAAAATAGAGGTAGTTTAAAAATTAGCACGAAATAAACCACCCTCAATAATAAGGCACTAGACACGCGCAAGGCGATGGTATCAACAATTCAACACAAACTTAATGGTATTGTTACCAAAATGATCATAAATTAAAAGTTTGACGATGTTAAATACTAAAACGAAAAAAGATCCCACGGCTAGAATGTTAATTGTTATTAATTATTTTATTTGTGTATATTTCATATAGTACGTAATGTAGAATACCTACGTGGTTTTAATTAATGTGATAACCTAATCGCCACACTGTTATAAATTGGGTTATATTATACCACCAGAACCTAACATGAGAAGAGGAAGGTCATAAAGTATAGTGTTTTAACAAAGACACGCTCTCCTTGCAGTTAGAATTTAGATTGAATCTAAGGATTATCCCTTATTATCATGTATTTCTATTCCATAGATTTTGTAAACATCATCACAGTTCTATGGAAAATGGAATGATCTATGGGTAGCGCAACACAAAGTAAGTAGGTATGTACAGACGCCAGCACATCAAGCTACTACAATCTGTCAAATTTCTTTAATAGATTTTCAACTTTATCACTAAAGAATTAAGGTTCAAAGTTGATTGGGAAAATTTGACAGTTTCGGGTAGCTTGACCTGCTGTCGTCTGTACCTAAAATAGGTGGGATATAAATTGTTTTTACACGACTGCCCATAAAAAGGAGTGTTACGTTTTCAGGGTTCATGTATGTTTGTGAGTTTCCTTATTCCACCATAACACATTCGTATTAGTTATTCCGTGCCATAACTTCTAAACGGCATAACCGATATCAATGTATGTAGTATCATTATTTTTACATTGAATTGCATTCTTGACGTTCAAAGTGTACAGACGTGCTCATCAATGCATTTTTTAATATAAAATAAATTAACGTTTGCATAAATAGTGACCTAGTTTTAGTGTAGGCATTAGCGAGTTATATAGAGAAACATTTTAAGTGACAAGTTTAAATAATGAACTGACTATATTATTTTAAATATTCACGTATATGGAAGGCAGCCCCTTTAATCGGAGTGCGATGATACGACGCAGCCCTCCACCGACACCGACCCCGGTACCGACACCGGTACCGACACCTACACCGGCGCCGACACCACCCCGACAACCAAGACAGGACCAAGATGAAACACTTCCAGTAGTGTCCACTTCGGAGATCCAGACCTGGATGACATCAATTGAGCAGTACCTGAGTGAGGTGTGTGCTATTGCTTCTGATGGTAAGCTCAATACTGAGCAGAAACTGAAAATCACCAATCTTTGCCGAAAAGTTGGACATGGAGTTTCGCAAATGGCTGTTCAATACCAGTCATTAAAGCAAAAAGCCATTCAAACCCATACCTCCCTTAAAAACATGACCGAAGCTCGAGACCTATCCGACTGCCTAACGGAGATGAACCGGACGATTCAGGAGTCCTGTACGAAGCAGGGGGCGAGTACATCTTTTGCAGATATGGTAAAGAAGGGGTCCAACAGTTTTGTTCGTCCTAATACTTTTAGCTCCGTGGCGATTTATCCCAGTGATAACTCAAAGACGAGTGACGAAACCAAGACCATGGTCCAAAATATCATATGCCCTGGAGAAATGAAGCTGAAAGTACGAGGCGTACGCAAAATAGGAAAAGGAGGATTAATAATCAGTACTGAGACAAAAGATGACCTAGATAAGCTCAAGCAAACAGTCCAACTCGCTTCGTCAGGGCTTACCGTCGACGAACCTCAGAAGCGCAAACCTCGCATTATAGTTATAGGAGTTCCCACATCTATGTCTGAAAATGAGGTTTATAAATGTATCTATGATCAGAACTTGACCGACAAACTGCCGACTATGTCCCAAGATACATTTTTGACCTCAATAAAACTGAGCCACAAATCTGGCAGGAAGGATGCTGAGAATTGCAACTATATTATAGAAGTCCCAGCCATCATTCGCAAAGCGCTCATCACAGAGGACAGATTATTTATAAATTGGACGTCCTGCCCTGTACGAGACTTCACACTAGTAACTAGATGTTACAAATGCCAGCAGTATGGTCATGCAGCCAAAACTTGCAAAATTGCTGCCCCCACATGCGGTCATTGCGGTGAAGAAGGGCACACAATCCAAGATTGCGCAAAGAAGGCCAATCCGCCAAAATGTGCTACATGTTTGCGCTTTAAAAAACAAGCCAACCACAAGACGGGAGACACAGATTGCCCTGCTAAAAAAGCTGCCGAATACAGGTACATTAACTCGATAGATTATGAAGGCGCCTAAGAGCGCCACATACTAGTTTATATTTTAGACTTAATTTACTGTCGTAATTTTTGTTTAATATGGATGACAACTTAATTACCGATATCGATAACACATTTTTAACTATATCAAAGACATGTGACGTTGAGGACTGCAGACAATATTTTTCCGACTATCAAAATTCGCTAACCGTAATGACCCAAAACATTCGTAGTATCTATAAGAACATAGATAGCTTTAATGTTTTTCTTCATAGACTTAACTTTCATTGTGATCTAATGGTACTAACTGAGTGCTGGCTATCTAACCGCCACGATAATCTCCCAGCAATACCGGGTTACAACTTATTACATACCACAATAAACAACAATCAAAATGATGGTGTGGTAGTCTTTGCTAAGGAATCTTTAAAGGTCACAGTCGAGGAACATAATCTACAAGACTGCATGAGTAATTGCTTAGTCATCAAAATTGGTACAACCACAGCGATAATAGCTATGTATAGATCCCCTTCCTCTAGAAACTTAGATCCTTTTAACAAATCCTTAAACCAGATTTTTCAAGCACTAAGCCCATTTAAGAATGTCATACTAACAGGTGATTTAAATATAAATATTGGCTCCGAAAACTGCGATGCAGGGACCCAAGATTACCTTAATATCTGCTTATATCATGGTTTTCTCCCCGCTCACACATTGCCTACTCATCAGAGCGGTTCCTGCCTCGATCATATGATGATCAAAACCAGCCTATCATATATTACGCTTGTTACTAACTCAACAATTACTGACCACCACGCAGTCTTACTCAACGTAAATTTAACGCTGCCTAAGCTAAATCGTCCTCAGACTATTAGCAAATTAGACATAAACAAACTCGAATATGATATGTGCAACATTGATTTTAGCCTAGTTTACAATACTGCTGACGCTAATTTGGCTTTATCGTACTTAATAAAACAAGTTCAACAAGCAATATTACGTAACACGACAGTTTCTACAGTTAATAAGAAATTGTATATTATTAAACCATGGATTACTCCGGGACTAATTCGGTGTATAAGACACAGAGATAAACTACATCAGAAAACTAAAAGATACCCTGATAATCTAATAATTGAAACCACCTATAAAAGATACAGGAATTTCTGCAACAATCTCCTGAAGAATTTAAAAATAATTACGATAAAACTGAATTAAATAAAGCAGGAAAAAATACCAAGCAACTTTGGAAACATATTAAAAACGTCACTAACATGTCTAAACAGCGTGAATCAAATTCGAGTTTATTGTTGGCTAATCCTTCACCACTCTTATCAGCCAACAATGTAAATAACTTTTTTGTAAATGTTGGGAAAACTCTTGCCGAACAGATTCCAAAATACTGCGACCAACCATCTTTCAAAAAATCAAGCAATAGCTGTAACTCGAAATCTTTCGCCATGTTGGATACTGATGGAGATGAAATAACTCGATTAATTTCTGGGTTAAAAGAGGACTGTGCAGTTGGATGGGATAATATAAGCAATAAGATCCTTAAACTCTTTAAGCATATTTTGGTACGTCCCTTAACGCATATATTTCGAATCTGTCTTTCCGAAGGAATTTTCCCTAGTTGTCTAAAAAAGGCAGTTGTAATCCCTATCTTTAAATCTGGAAGTAAAGACGTAGTTAATAATTATAGGCCAATATCCTTACTCCCCTCAATTTCCAAAATACTAGAGAAAATTATAAACAGTAGACTAGTTAATTACCTAGAAAAAAACAACATCTTATCCCCTGCGCAATTTGGTTTTAGAGCCAAACTGTCGACAGCCGATGCGGTGCATAGTCTGACTGGTTATATTTCAGAAGAACTTGGCAAAGGAAACCAGACCCTGGGAGTCTTTCTCGATTTAGCCAAGGCATTCGACACGGTGTCTGTTTCTGTCCTCCTGAACAAGTTAGAGATCATAGGAATAAGGGGAACGCCGCTGAAACTGTTTACTGACTATTTAGACCACCGGTACCAATGTGTTAAAATAGATAATATTACGAGCGATGACCAGAAAAATACTGGTTTTGGTGTTCCACAGGGGAGTATTCTGGGCCCCACCCTCTTCCTTATTTATATTAACGACTTGTGCAATCTAAATATCAAAGACTGTAAAATAATATCATATGCCGACGACACGGCGTTAATATTTAGCGCTAAAACCAGTAGCGAACTGTTCGAAATTGCTCAACTAGGTTTTAATACTGTGACTAATTGGCTTCAAATCAATTTACTAACATTAAATGCCGACAAAACAAAATATATTCACTTCTCCATGCGCAAGCCCCTACTTAACATTACTAACCCTCATCTATATGCCCATCAATGTGGAAACCGTACAATCACCATGTGTAATTGTCCCTTTATCCACAAAACGAGCAACATAAAATATCTGGGGATAATAATAGACGACACACTCTCTTTCAAAAAACATATTGAAAGCCTAGTGAAAAGAGTACGCAAACTAATATATGTTTTTAAAAAATTGCGAACTTTAGCAGATTCCAAATTAATCACACAAGTTTATTTGGCCCTATGTCAATCTATAATTCAATACTGCATCACTTCTTGGGGTGGCGCACCAAAAACTAATTTGCTTCCTCTTGAAAGAGCTCAGAGAGCCATTTTGAAGGTAGCAAACTTCCATCCCTTCTTTTTTCCCACAGATCTGCTTTATAAATCCTGCAATGTACTAACGGTTCGCCAGCTTTTCATTATGCACTTAGTATTAAAACAGCACACCATGCTTACCTACAATGCCGACAACACTAACAAGAGACGGAATGATCTGGTATGCATGTCTAATGCAGCCTCAAAACATGTCTTTGTAGAAAGATTTATAACATTCTTAGGTCCATTCCTGTACAATAGATTAAATAGAAAACTAAGTATCTATAAACTAAATTACTATAGCTGTAAAAAAATTATTCTTAATTATCTACTAACAAACAATTATGCACAGACAGAAGACCTACTTATTGTCTGCAAATAAAACTGCTAACACGCTATTTTACGTTTATTTACCTAAGTTTTAATTTAGTTTTTACGTTATACGCATTGTTAATTTATTATTTTAAGTATGTATGCACTTCTTAGCCTGAAGCACAGGTTCAACCTAGTTCAGGCAAATTAGCAACTGTGCGCTATTTTTAATTGTTAAGGTAACCAATGTAAAATGTGTTCCCTTTTTATAAATAAACGATTTATTATTATATTATTATTATTATTATTATTATTATTATTAACGTCCTCTTTTTCATGGATGTATCAAACAAAACTATCATTTTCGACATTTCTTCGTCGATGCCTTTTCAGCCAATTCTTTGGTTGAATAACGTAACTAAACGATGATTCATTATAATAAACCCAAGGGACACTATTGACGACATGACGTTTAATTATGGCGCGCAATTTATTGTTTATGACAAGGCCGCCATTGTTATTCAGAGTGTCACCAATGTACCGACGTTTCGAGGCCAGCTGTCCTTTGGGATCAGCCATGTTTTGCCTATGACCATGTTTTTAAAGGTCGCTTGGTCACGAAACACGTATAAGTAAGGAAAAGATAAGTAGGTATTAATTATATAACGAAAAAAGGAACTATTGTGTGGTTATAAAATAACTTGATGAATGACCAAGAACATGTAATCAATGATCCATGGGATAAAGCATGGGACGCTATCAAATCAGGATCAGGTGTAATACGATCTGAGGAAGGCAATCACAAGTGGTGTAGACTTGAAGCAAAAAGTAGAGAACCGAATGTTGCTGCTAATCTTTCTCTGGTCAGAAACAATGACTTGATGGTTCAAGCTGAGTTAGCTGAGACATATTACATTGGTTTCCATTTTTAACACGCTTTTATTAGCTTCACATGTAACTAACTAACAATGTAACAAAATCTTATTAATAACCATCTTCTTACAACAATCCAGACGATAACGAAATGAGATGGCAAGCGCCAGACATGCGAAATCCTTAAAGTTCTCAGCTTATCGATTTTATATGCAAAACCTGCGTTCTATCTAAAAGCCCTATCAATATTCTAGTGCACTCCCTTAAAACTATAAGTCCAAAGTCTAAAGTCTCACGAACATGTCCACCAGACGAGACGACATTAATATTCAACTTCGCACCCTCAAGATTAATGCTCCGTTTAGCCTTGAAAGGAACCTAGTCCTTAGGGGAGAAAAGTAGGCAGAAATAAAAATATTATGGCCAAACAATACTATTGTTTTGATCTCAAGCCCCTCGTTATAGCCACAGCCAGACGAATGATGTCACATTGGGACACTCAAGGATATTTTTCGGAACCTGTTTGGACTACCCCTCGTTTAAGCAGTCTCCTCGATCCACAATGTATTTGTAAATATAATTTACTTTCTAATCTAAATGGACGGAATTCGGAATTTGGATGGTATTCAAATTACGTCGTTGTTGTTTTTTAAATGAGCGCCGGTGGTCTGTAGCCAGGACATTAATTATTGGGAACTCTTTAGCTGCTATTCCGTGCCATAATGAGCCTTTAACAACTATTAGTTTGTTTTTACCCAACTGTGCGACAGCAAACACAGGGTTTTGTTTTTCACGCGTATCTACGAGCATTTATCTATGAATGTGGGATTCTTTTTATTTTAACGTTTATGCTGTTAAGGAGAGTAAGGAGATTAAAATTTATAAAAGCCGTTCCCAAAAACAAATGATGAGATCGATTTTCCACGGGGCTACGATGGTGTTGGCGTAAAGGTTTGTTCAGTTCAGGGCGAAAATTGAACTGCTGGCACTTAAACCGCGTTAAAACTCCATCCGGCCGGCATATTACAAAACGCGTTCTAACTTTGGCCCAAGACTAAAACTTCGAGTCAGTACTGAGAGATAGTATTTTGTAAACTTCTTAATACACAATTGACAATTTACACCCGTTTTTCTTGCCGTGAAAAATTACGGTTAATTCACCGTATGTAGAGTCTACATACGGTGAATTAACCGTTGATTGCTATGGAAGCTTGTTGACCGACACGTTTTTTCTACGGCGGGGTTTATACGCCGTACCGTAATGAAACTGTGCCGTGTACTTGGTCCGGACCGAAATGGCTCGATGGTTAAAACCTTGAAGGATAAACCTTGCTTTGTAATAACGTCGCATAACATGCTAACTCACCTGCAATATAGAAGCTGCTAAAGCCGTCATTGCGACCAGCAGGAGCTGCTGTCTCGCGTAATCATGCAGCGGCTTCCCACATCCTCTCTGGTACAGCATCGAGCAGTCAGTCGTGTAAGGCTTGTGGATCGCGTCTAGTGGACCCTGGCCGCAGCAGGAGAAAGGAACCTGGCCCTTGGAGGTGTAGTCGCTTGGGCCTGTTACGCCGCAGCATTCGAACTGGAATGAGAAGCGAAGACGTTCTTTAGATGATACAGGAAGATGGATTTTGTTTGTTTGATGGTAAGTCCAAATTGCAGGGTTGTGTGTGGAGAAATCTAGACGCAAGCGTTACTGCTAAGCAGGAAGTCCCAGTTTCGATTCCAAGGTCAAGCGTGATTGGATTTTTCCATCAGGAACTTCTCAGTAGTAGCCTGGAATATGGATGGTGGCAATAGTCTCGTCCCCTTAAGTCCCCTATTACATAGGACTTAACATAACTGGCGAAATGTGGGTGTACTATACAGGGTGGCAGGGACATCGACGCGCAAACTGTAACCATGAATTCAGCACACGAGTTTAGCCTCCATAGCGTAGAAATTATTCGTCATATGAAAAAAAAACTTCTGTTTAATAGAAAAGTGCAATACCTACGCGGCGGTCAAAACGTATGACAATAGCAATATTTTTTTTTAATAACCGACGAATTTCGACGCTTTGGGGTCTAAACTCATGTGCTGAATTCATGGTTACAGTTTGCGCGTCGATGTCCCTGCCAGCCTGTAGATACACCTCTGCCTAACCCCTCGAGGATAACAGGCGTGATGTTATGTTATGATGGTGTACCTACTCTAATTTACTCAATGTCAAAATCTAAAATCATACAATGCATATCGCTCTTTAAAGGGGGGACACCCGAATCCAACAAAATGGCGTGCTCAGGAGTCAGGAGTCTACAGTCTAATTTTCTGATGGCTAGAAAAACCTAGTAGATAACTCTGCAAGATACAATGGGTGATACACCTCAACAATTTCTGTACACTCCCGTATCTCATATTATTGATTACCAGAAAGAAAATATTAACAAACCTCACCTTAACTTGTAACCTGTCCCATCGTATCGTATCAACGTTGGTGTTGTCAGTATTCTCCAGGGCATGCTCGAAGTAGTGCATGATGGTGGACTTGATGTCGATCTCCACGTTGTCCCACACCACCATGGCCCAGACGAAGCAAGAGAACTCGATCACCACCACCAGAACTATCAGGATTCCCGTCTGGAAACATACCATTACATAATCAATATGCATCCTCAACCATTGCTCGAGCAGCGAGGTCAAGAGCCGCGCCATAATTGCGTTACACACTTTCAATCACAATCTGAATAATTTTGAAGGATGTTGCTAATCCATTGCTTCACATGGTCGAATAATTTGTCTGCTCAACAACGTAAATAACGCAATGAATGTTGTTTAACTGTCAAAATGAAGCCATTGCTACTATTAGTGTGTGCTACGTAATTACCCCGCGGGTCCATTCAATAAAATAAAAAAAGATTTATACGCCATATGATTGACCCCATAGTTACTTGAAGTATGTGTTTAGAAAATCATTTTTTTTTATCTCGTCTAGTTGTGTCGACGATAGACGATACCTAGTTGTGCCAGTATCTACCCAACACGTCTATGAAGTTTACCAGGCTAATTCAATTTGACCCTGTACCTACGTATTCTTTATTTTACCATAGTTTACATAACAACATCATCAGCCCACTACTGGGACACAGGCAGAGGAGGCCTGTGTCCCAGTAGTGTGATAGGTTTCTGCAAGAGGGAGTGGTGGACCGTAATCCACCACGCGGGCCTAGTGCGGGTTGGTAGATGTCACATGTCTTTGATTTTTTTGGTTCTGGGACATGTCGGTTTCCTCACGATGTTTTCCTTCGCCATTTTGCAGTGGTGATTAAATGACCATAGTAGTTTACTCGTTATTTATTAACTCGTACGTAACTAGTTTTACTTTCGGTATATTTTGGTTTCGGGCTCAAAGGGAGAGTTATTGAAGCCCAGTGAGGTGAGTGAGGGATGCATGGATAACAGCATCCAGTTGCGTCTGCTGATAATACTAAATAATGACATTTCAAGCCTATGTTTTTCGCAGCCAAAACGAGCAACATTTCTTGTGTTATTCAGCAAAGTAGTAAAACAAGAGCAGATCAACACAACATGATTAATTAATCTAATTAGAGCTGTAGATGTCGAGGTCAAAGTCTTTTAATTAACTAATTAAATGATCATGATTCCACCCTAGACGATGCAAGTATTTAGATACTTATAACTTCGTACAAATGCTACCTAGTGCATGTTTAGATCCTGGTCGTACGAAGCTATATCAAGAATTCTTAGCATTATATCTATCATCCGGCCTTTGTACTGTAATCATACAGTTGATCTGTTAACTCTGGGATCAATTAGATAACTACGCGCTTATTATAAAATACTGACACGCCAAGCCAGCCGTCTTCATGACTCACGAAACTGAATGAATACTTACAATAATGACATGAATCTGGTGCATTGACTTGGCAGTTCTCCAGCCGATCCATGCGATCGAACATGTGATTATGGCCATCATTAACAGAAGTATGGCAGGGTATTCCGCATAGACACCAATGAAATGCCGGTATACGAAAAGCCTGTAAATAAGAAAACCGCTGATGCCGAACAGCACAACAGCTGACATCTGTTGACAATAAACGGAACTGTTAGGGAAATCTATTATTAACCGACCAAATTAAAACGTCGTTGGTTTTAGCTGTCAAAGATCTTAGTCCTACTCTGTCCTAATGAGAAGGGTCGACTACTAGCGCCACTGTCAAAATTATATTGTGCTATAAGATTTTGTTGGGTTATCTTGATTGATCGTACAATGCACTCAAGAAAAAGTCCCTGCAATTACAGCAAGGAATAGAATGTGTGTCAGCGTCTCTATTTCTATATTCTGCAAACATTAATAAAATTGAATGAAAATACTTAATAGACAAAAGTGGAAGTTAATGACCTGTAAGTGCATGTTTTAACATAGTTGTTATGACAACAAAGGGGAAATTAGCTGCCACTGCTCTATTCAACAAAAATAAACGTGAAGTTTTCACTAAAACAATAAAATACTCACTGCGAATAACACATTGAAGGTTAGCACGAGATATTTCCAGCAATTTGTTGAGAGTCCCATTATTATTTTGTGTGTTCACATGTCAGAGATCTTGTTTGAAACTTGATTCAAAACAAAGAGCGCTCGTTCCACACGGAAAATGTTTGTGTACAGACAGCGTAGTGGCCGCAACTCACGACTCGAGTGATGCAACCACGACACCGCTGACTGTACGAAATTAAACATTCGACATTTTTTATCTTTGGAACGCAACTTATCAGTTTATTTATTTAAACAGAAAAAGGCGCGTCATTTTTAAATGACGAAGATTCTAAAGCTTCTGAGAAACTGCCTTCATATTGATGTCGATTGGGCGCTATCAGCTTATCATGATAACAGTATAAAAGTGTTGTTGTAATCTAACCTAGTTTCTGACTGAGATAGATATATAGCACAAGTTTATGTTCTGCAACGAGGCGATGGTTATAAATAACCAGTTGACACTTTCTGTTTGTGACGTCACACAAGGTACGGTAAGGTAGATCTAGGTACTACTACGGTAATTAGGTAGGTACTATTTTGACTGTTTTCTGAAGATCTTTGTTTTATTTATTTTCCTTTGTCCGTAGGTATATTGATTTGAAAGTATTCCATTATTTTTATTCAAATAAGTCAAAGGTAGGGTAATAATTTTATTCTCTATACTCTATCCTTGAACATTATTGAAAAATTAAATTTTTTAAGAACCCCTGACACAAAACCGCTCTAATCATTAGCATCGTTCTGATAAAGTATAAAATAGTAGCGGTCCCCAGACGCGACATGTTTTATTCAAAAAATTTCATACGTAGGTACTTACGTAGGGTAAAATTTCAAGGTTATTTTTTTTCTTTTTATACTACTACTTACCTTTTTTGTTTAGGTACCTACTATTATTTTTTTTGTGTCGGGGATTTTTTAAATTAGTTTAATTTTTAATTTCATGCCCTTTGTAGGGACTCCTTAATTTTTTTATTTCATTTCTTTTATTGTCTTGCGTTTTATGATTCAGGTAGGTAGGTAATTAGGTGTTTAGTCAGGTTTTTTGTAATTCGTCATTTTGTGGTGGCAGCCATCTTGGATTTGAAATTTATCAGTGTTTAGTAATCAACTAGACAAGTCCTTTCATTTGATAGGTACCCATATTGAGGGAGTTGTGAAAAAATATTTAATCCGCCATTTAGTAGCGGCAGCCATCTTGGACCGATTTTCATGAAACATAGCTAAGAAAACTCCCGACTAATTCACCTTTCAAACAAAAAAAATAAAATCAAAATCGGTTCATCTGTTCGGGAGCTATGTTGCAACGGACAGTTTTGTTAAAAACGGATTGTTTTGAATTTTCCCGCCGCAAAAGTTCATCTACCTCCGCTACCTCGCATCGTATGTCCTTATCCCTAGAATCCCTGAAAAAAACATAATATTTTCTTGGTCCTTTAATTCAAAATATTTTAATCTAATCATGCGTAACATGCATATAACCATATAACGACATTCTGGATGTAAAAACTTAAATAATGAAACAATAAAACCGAAGTACTTTACCTATTCGTAGAGCAAGATTCACAGACCGCACTTTGAAGAACACAGACACGTTAGTATGAGACACTTAGCAAAGTCATATTGCAGTCTGTGAATATTACCCTTAATAGGCAAACGGGTAGGTTTCAAAGAACATGATCGCAAAAACAAAGATTTTTTACAAGGAAGTCTGGCAGTCGGTCTAGTTCCACCATTTCCATAACTTTTCTCACTTCTAATTCGATATCTGGACTGACCGGACCCGCCTGCCTTGCTGTTCGCAACATAACTCTCGCTTTGTCTATGTTTCTGTCGTACATTGCCAATAGAGCCAGCATTGCCCACCCATCTGCTAACAAGGGCTCAGTGTTAACAGCCACGGACAACCAACGTTCAGCAAACCATTGCTTATCCAATGCAACATAAATTCGTCCAATAAGAAGAGCTGTATGACCCGAAGGGTTATTTTTATGGGCACGCGCAGCCCTCTGCAGTGCCGTCATAGGATCTAACTTAAAGTCGGACAAAGCTGCTGAATACAGAAGCGAGGAACAAAGATCGGAGCCGGCTCTTTCAGCTTCCACTAATGCTTTCTCACAGTCATTATCCCAGTTACGAATACGAGCCAAGCAAGTTGCACGCATTTGCGACATTTTAGGTGTAGGCCCAAACTTCTTTATTGCTTCAAGAATCTTTTCCATCGCATGGTTAAGGTCACGCCTCAAAACAAGCGAGGCAGCTCGCAGGTAATACACATCCGGACTTACTTGATACATTAAGCTGTTACTGCCACGGCTAGCACAGCCATGCTCAACACATTGCAAAAGTTTCTCGGTAAATTTGTAGCATCGAAGACAAAGAAAAAACGCAGCTGCAATTAGTAAAGGGTTATCAGCTGATACGACTTCTGGCATCCAATATATTTCTTCCTCTCCACTGGTCTCCGTCCATCGCGCTAAAATCTGATCCCACTCGACGGGCAGCGAGAAATTTTTTCTCATTTTCATTGCAGCAACAAATGCTGCAAACATATTGCCTTTGCAATGATGAAAAGTATGTAGGGCTGCCCAACCAATTGAATTAGCTGTACCGTCTGAATATTCACCTTTTACAGCAATACGTAGGGCTGCGCCGGCTACATCTGAGCCCACCTTGCTATCAAAGTCTAGACCGCCAAAAATCCATAGTAAATATCTATTCGTAGGTAGGCTGTTTAAAGCTTCATACAAGTAATTCTTAGCTTCATCATCATTGCGATCTTCTAAACAGCGTAAAACTTTAGAAATTAATGAGCTTGCGTGATTTTCTGGCACTTTTAAGCATGTCTCCAAATGTGTATCGGCAATTCTAGTATCTCCGGCGATTCGACATCTCGCTGCAGCGGCCATAGACGGAAGACGAGGTGGTGGTGGCTGAGGAGCAAAAGATGCTGTCACTGCACGTCTACTTGCAGCATGTTGACCAGTCACTGTGTCCTGGTAATCAAGATAGGAGCATTCTCCCGGGGGGAAACTTTTGAGCAATGATCTTACTCGCATCAATAGACGATTCGCAGCAGTTCGTTTTATACCCTGGTTCATTGGTATCATACCCTTACAAGCTAACCCACTTAGCTCTTTATGCACGGCCAGAGCACCTCCTTCCTTTCTTATGGTGCTCGCATCAATACCAGGAACGTCCTGAACACTATCGGATTCTGATTCTTTTAATGGGATGTCGGTCTCTTCTGGAAGAAGAAACCCCATTATTTCATAAAGATTTTCCAATTTAGATTTAGGAACTAAAGCCTCTGTTAAATCGAGTCTTATTACAGCATAGGCAGAATGTCCAAATTCATCCATTACATTTGGATCCGTGTCGCGCGCACTAGCTTTAGCACTCGTGGGGGGGAGCTCCAGTAGTGGGCCGATATTTTCAGGTGTATTAGCTTCATTATATTGTACCAACTTCGAACAAACAGTGACGCCCATTTGACCTGGTTCTAATAACACTCTTGCATCTACTAATCCCATATAACGTCCTCGTAAATCAATTTTTCCAGTTCTTGGCACACCCGCCACTTCGATCATAAATGGTGACGATAATCTTCTATGTAGGCTCTCTGGGTCAACTAGCACTCGTCTCATAGCGTTCCAGTAGAAAGAACGACAATGTTTAGTATCTCGCCGTCGTAAATCATTTGGAACAAATTTATCTTGAGTGTGGACGTTCATAGCTGTGTTGGCAGCATAGCCGGCAGCGCTGACAGCTGCGAACACAATTTTCTCAGCACTCGCTGAGCTCAGGGATAAATTAAAGTTTATAGCCTTTGGATCATGAACTTCATTTAATCCAATGGCACTCACATAAAATGTGTTGTCTTTCGCTGCTGGCAAACAATGGACTGAAATCATGGTAAGTACTAAAGGAACTTGGTTATCATCTTTCGTGCCCAGCGAGATGGCTCGAACTATAACTGAACAATCGGTCCTTTCCCCTGTTTGTATAGAAATTAAAGGCGCTGTTATCAATATTTTTTGCTCTCCTATTAACAGTGGAAATAAATCTATACTTGCACCAGCACGGTTATCGGGATGACATAAAGGATCTGGATCCTTTGCAGCTTTTCCTCCAAGGGCACGCAGTAGAAGAATTAAAGGCGTATTCGCAACCATTGTTTGAAAAGTTGGTTCGTTAAGGTTTATAATAGGCAGACTTTCAGACTCAAGAATCTCGTCATTCTCCCATTTTCCTGATAATACCAGCATTCCGTTAAAGTAGGCCAATAAATGATATTCTCCTGAACCAGACGGGGTACCTTTAAGAATTAGGGTCAGGCTCACAGAACGTGGAGTTGCGGACCTATCACTGGATTCTAATAATAATATATCTGTTTGAGTGTCAGTTGTCCCAGATGATGTTTCTGTTTTATGAGTTTTTGGCATTTTAAGCGAATATTTTCTAATTAATTTTAACTCTTAGAACTTTTGATTTTTGGTTTTACTTGGGCCCAAAGTACCATACTCTTGAACTAGTGAACTACCGTATTCGATGCCTTTGAATCTCGTTCACTTGATTGAAAATGACATTGACAACCAATAATTGGTTATATATACTTTTTTGTCTTTTTATCTCAGACTAAGGCATTATAATATAATTGAGCTGCCCCTAAGATTATTGAGAAAGAGTAGTGTCTCGATCGGCACGAGCCGAATGAAAGCCAAATAGGTGTAATAATGGATTTAGGTCAGCTTCGTTGTTCAACAAATACTGCCAAATAGAATGTGGCGAGTGGCGACCCAAACATGTGTGTAGCACCCCTAACTCAGGTTACAGGAAGGTTAGGTTTTGGTGTAAGGCTTGCACACGATCGTAGATAGAGAATGACGCACACGATGTAGTTTATCCGCGCCATCGACGCGCGTTTAGACGCGCCACGAAAAAAGAGATGTCGTGGCGGTGCTTGAAAAACTAAGAAGGTTTTATACGTAAAGAACAAAGAACCTGTGCACGAGATTTATTTTCTTGTAATCTTATTTTTGGTTATACCAATGAAAGAATGTTCTTTCTTTCTTTCTCTGTTAACACAAAGAAAATTTAGTAGAGTGGAGATAGAAACGCACAATCACTCGTCTCGTTTAAAATATGGACTCATCTTGGCTGCATCCCGTTATACTCAAAAGATATTCTTTAACTTTATTTTCATTTCGGAACGAAAACTTTTTCTTCTTGGCAACTCACTGGGCTTATTTGTTTGAGGACTTTGACAATTAATGTCATTTTTGACAGACTGTTTTTTTTCTAACGAAGTTGCGTTCCATTCAGTTTTAGTATAGATGTTAAACTCTATTCACTACCCATCTCTTATTTTTTACTGGTTTTAGAAAGAGATAATGATACGTAATGTTACAGAGAAGTTATTAATATATTTGCAGTGAGGCAGTGACACTGACATTTTTATGTGGAAGTTGGAACTGCTGTTTTATTTTGAGTTGTAAATATTTTTTTATCGAATAAAATATATCGTAAAATGATATAAAATGTACACATTACTGCATGGGTTTTACAAATACTTGGTGCAAAAAGACGAATACTGTGTGTTAATATTAGGACTTGACAATGCAGGCAAAACGGTAAATTGCTATTGAGATAGCTCAGTACAAGCTTCAACTTATTTACGAACGAATTCAGTAAAGTTTTCCAAAAACAATTTGCAAATATTATATTTTATTTTTTTTATATTTCACAGACGTATCTGGAGGCTACAAAAACAAAATTTACCAAGAAATACAAAGCAATGAACCCCAATAGGATAACAACTACAGTTGGATTAAATATAGGCAAAATAGATGTGGATGGCGTGAGGCTTAACTTTTGGGACCTTGGCGGGCAGCAGGAGTTGCAGTCTCTTTGGGACAAAGTATTTATCTCACATAAATAAAATTTTTAATATACCAATCTAAATTTAGTGCTTGTGAAATCATACATCAGAAAACAATACTTTTGCTGACGGCAGTCCAAAAAATATGTTAAAGGATCGGGTGGTCAACAGATTGGTAATATTACTTTGCTTAGGTAAAATGCCTTTGAATGTCCAAAGGAACCAGTTTTTTTATTTTATTATTACTAAATCCGTAAATTTAGTTAATAAAGATTTGATGTCAAGCATACCAAAACAAAAATTTAGATACCTACATTAATTTTCTTACACTTAAAATTAATTTATAAATAAATTGTGCTCATGTTTTCAGTATTATGCAGAGTGCCACGCTGTCATTTACATAGTAGACTCGTCTGACAGAGAAAGAATTTCAGAGTCAAAGGAAACCTTTGGTTAGTAATTACTTTCCCTAACTCTCTATAGCAAAAGGAAATTATTCATGATGCCATACTTGCCTAAATCAGTATCATCATCATCTGCCAAGCCTCTTCCCAACCATATTCGGGTCCGCTTCCAATCTTACCAGCACCCTAATTGCGTGGCACACTATCAACTTGAATCATTTTAAAGGATATTGCTAAACCCTTGCTTCTTAAGTACAAAAAATTTGTCTGCCTAACAACATAATTTATTTATTTATTTATCTCATGGAAAACCAACAGCTTTACATAAGTACAATAAATATACATGAATAAGAAACATGAAGCCAATTATAGGTTTTCACGGCTAGCTAGACAATAATACAGTAAGAGATCTAATAAACGACAAATTGTCAAAAACATAAGCGCACCAACCATCAAATCGGTTCCGCCAAACATAAGGAATAAATTACAATTACACTAATAAAATTAAATAAAATAAGTACCAGAGCCAAATTAACACAAGGAATTAATTTTGAAGAAATCAAGGTTCAGCTTATTGCGTACGCTAGAGCCTTTCGTTGAAAACAAGTCAAAAGAGAACTGCTTGCATAAGTCATTGAAGTCTTTACTCGCTCGCACTAAAAATGAGTTTTGCCTGTAGTTGGAAGAAGATAACGGAATAGCGATAGGTGGATTAAATCTGAGTAATCGCTGGGGAATATTAAAATACAACTTACGTAGGAGCTGCGGACAATCCACCTCATTGGATACAATTTTGAGCAAAAATGTGCAATCTGCTAATCGACGACGGTTACAATGTGGTTGTAGGTGAATAATAAATAATGCAATGAATGTTGTTGAACTGTCAAAATCAAAGCCATTGCTACTATTAGTGTGTTACGCAATTACCCTGCAGATGTAGCTGAATACCAGTGTTTTTTAAATGGAGCGACTGTCTATCTGACCTTCAAAACCCAGTAATAATTTCTTATATTTTTAGTTTTTTTTTTTTGTCTTTTCGTTTATAAAAAATATTTAAAAATGTAATTTATATGTACTTAGTTGAAATAAAGAAAAAAGTAATAATAGTTCCTGATGTTGTTAGGCCAATATTTGATATCTTTTTAAATGTATTTTATAAAAATGTATATGAAAATGTAGTAAAGAGAACTACAGGTTTCATCTTAATAAATATTTATTTGCTTAACATTAAGGAAATGTTAAAACACAGGTTAAGAGGAAACCTGTGCAGTTTCAAATTCAAGGGGAGAGGCTTTTGCCTAGCAGTAGAGTATGTTACAGGCTAGACTAGAATTTGTATTGTGGACCAGAAATTTCTTGATATTTCTACATCTAAAACAACCAATCAAATGGTTTGCCTTTAATGATGCTATCATACCTCTAATGGCATAAACATGTACTGAGTAATGACAACTCTAATTCTTGGAATTCTATATTTAAACTGAGCACTTCTACTTGTTAGCATTTTTATATTAAAACATAACACACTATTTCTATGGTAGGTATGCTAATGGTTGCGGGTTCGAGTTGTGCTTGTGTCTTCCTCATAGTAAATTTAAAAAAAAAATATTCCAATCTTCTTTTATTTTCCCACTGCACTGAAATGGTGTCTTCTCATACAGACTAGGCATGAGCTTTGATCACCACACTTGCTCAAGGCGGATTTCCGGGAATAAACTTTTATTTTTCATAGAAATAACATAAATTAATAAAAAACACGCTTTTATAAATGCACGTAAAAACAAAAAGCTAATCGTGGTCAAAGTTCATTACAAGACTTTTCTAAGAAATCCAAAACAGTTCATATCTTCCGGCTCCATCATCAGATCAGTTCCATATTATTGTATTGTCATCAGAACTACATACAGCTGCCAATTTTCATTACGCTACGACCCTTGGAAGATGGTTAAATTAGTTACCTTAGATTCCATTACATAGTTACATACAGGTCGACCTAATAAAAGCGTTTTAATATTTCTAAAAGGACTTTATGTTCTATGTTTCAGACAGAATGATAGCTTCGGAGCACCTGTCCGGGGTTCCGCTGCTCGTGTTAGCCAACAAACAAGACATTCCAGACTGCATGGGCGTTCACACTGTGAAGCCCATATTCAACCAAAACGCGCACCTCATTGGAGCGAGGGACATTATGCTTATGGCTATATCTGCTCTTACTGGGTAAATGTATATAAAAGATGACAGATATAATATAAAAAGCTTTAGCCTGCGGCCTTGCCCGCGTGGAGGTCGGAAATTATTTCACGGGAACGTACTACGGGAATAAAAAGTATCCTATGTCCTAAACCAGGCCATTGTCTATGTGCGCCAAATTTCATCGAAATCCGTTTGTATAAAAAGCGTGAAAACTTTTCTTATCTGCTGTTACCCTACCACTAAAATGGAGACAGACAGACAGAGTTACTTTCGCATTTACATTATGAATTACATTACATTTCATTATGGATACATATAGAAAAATAAATTGATCCAAACGCAGAAATCGCGCTATTTCCATAAGTACATTATTTTCGCTTTTGCCCGTATACAGTGTGGCAGGAACATCGACGTGCAACCTGTTCCCATGGATTCATGATGCATATACACTATACAGTGCATGATTCTGAACACCCTGTGTTGAAATTTTAGGGCCTACCATGTTGCGCGTCGATATTCCCTGCCACGCTGTATTTTTATATATTTTTAATGGTAAACAGTGCTATTGTACAAGATAATAGCTAAACCAATTCAAGATAAGTTTTGCTTGAAAACCCTACAAAATTAAGAACATCAAAATGTACAAGTTCCTCATCACCCCCTCTCCAATGTGCCCCTCGATCGTTTTCGATAATAAATAAAAATATTATCGTGTTCGATAGATATAGTTTGAGTCATAGATAACAAACACTTTCGTCACTCTGATAATTATTGTTTTTGTTACAACTTTTCAGACTATTTAAGAGCACTAATATATATCGTCATTCGTCAAACTGTGAAACATTTATTTGTAAATGCAGCAAAAAATAGGATGTGATTGACTGCATTTTCAGATTGTAGGGTGGTACTCACCGAGAGCGTTCGCTTTACGAATTGGTCTTGCAAACATTCGTTACAAGAACGTTTTTATGCAACGAACATTCATTCGCGAAACAAATAATTTTGTGAGTAGTTACGTGAATCCAAAACACGCAGAAGAAATTCTTTAGAAGCTGCTCGCGAAAGAAAGTTCGTTTCGCGACTGTTGGTTGCAAAACAAAAGCTCACGCATCGAATGTTTGCAAGGCGCGAATGCTCGCTGTTGGTGAGTACCTACGGTCGTTTAATATGGACATGTCAAGGTCTCACTGATACTTTGTGGGTTGACGGCGATGAATAATTGCGTCAGCGCGCATGTTGCCAACTTATGCAATTATTTAAGTAGTACATAACGTATACTTAGTTAGATAATAAGTATATGCTAATCACCCAAAATCAGAATAGTTGTTTTTTTTTTTAATTTAACTTCAAACATTTTTCTTCCTATCCTTTCGTAAGGAAAATATTTTTTACAAAAATGCCAAAAATATTTTTCAAGTCAGTCACAAATATCTTAATTATTCAAGGAGTTCAAAATCTACTTCTTTTCCTATCTAATCTAAACAAAATAGAAATGGCATTTCACTCCTCAAAAATAATAATTTCAAGCATGTAATTAACTATCACCTAAACACAATTTTGAATGAACAGGAAAAACTAGTTTGATTATTTATTTTAAATTATGGTGACCTATTTACACATAATAGTTCCTTTACAGTGATGGAGTGGATGAAGGCATCAGATGGCTAGTGGACTGCATAAAGAGAAACAGCGTCGACCGACCGGCGCGCAACCACGACGATAACTTATAAAGGCGACACCTACACCCGGTGCATGTATAATATGTCTTACGCCCGACCGAACGACACTACCGATACAATGAATAGTAATTAGTTTTCCTATGAAGATAATGATGTGACTCGTACGGCCCATTGTTTTGTACATACAGTATTGACATTTAAGAATAAAACATTAATAGAACTGGTGCTGTATTGCTATCCTTTTTCAGTGATAAATTGTACCTTTGATAAGAGATACGTGGTGACTGGATATTTGAGGAGTACCTGCACCTGATAAAACACTTCTGATAACAGTACAGTTTACACCGTCGTGGAATATTGTGGCATAGCTTGTGAAATGTTTTTATTAAAGCAATTTTAGGACATTTTGATAGTGTGGTTTTAAAATTTTAATTATGGCTTATCCTATGTATGAAGTTGATTGGAGTGTTTTGCCGCCAGAACAAAACAGAAGGTAGGTGAAAATATAAATGTTTAATTAGCTCCTAATGTTAAAAAACATAGATCATGATAATGCCTCGTGAAATCTGTTAAATAAATTCCACCGTGTAAACATGTCAATCATGCACAGTAGCAGAAATGGAGCAGATCGGAACTGCGGAAATAGTTTTCCGTTTTCCAAAAAGGTTTTCCACGTAGCGTTCGTTCAGGATTCACAAGTTGCCAGCTTCTTACATTCATAATTGATTTAAACTTGCTCATTATTTAGTCATTCACTATAAATAAACGTAAAAAATCATATATTTGATTTACAATTCCTTTTATATAAAAATATAAATGATAAACATCCTAAATTAAAATAAGGAAAGTTATTTGATCAAAAATTAAGCAAACGTCATGTGCGAGTCACGGCGGCCATGTTGAATTTCATGCAACGCACCACGGAAATGTCAGCTGGCAATTGTATTATTTCTTTGTAATTAATAAAATAAAGCGTTAACTTTTGACAAAGCACTTTTTCTGTGATAATAAGTGAACATAAAAATGAGCAAATGCCGCATTTGAGTTTTAATTAGAAGTGAAAATATGACAGAAGTTAGTCAAAGGTGGCATGCGATTTCACTTGCATTTCTATGGTTTGTGACGAAATAAAATGTTCGCCGACGTAACTAAATACGTGTAAATTCCTTTTTAGTTCCTTACGTTATGATTTTAAGAGTATTCCAGTGATAGTTTTTGTATCAGAGTGGTTTTTCGTTTGACTGGTTTTTGACCTCTCGTTCTTTGCACCTGGCCCCCGTGAAGTAAAATTACCTGTGTTCGAGCACCGCAAGAAACATCTGTTGTTGCCTGTAAAGGATTGATAAAACGGACAAGATGAACGGCTCTGAATCCGGGTAAATTATATTGTTATTATTTTCCTTGCCAAACAGGTTAGAGCTGAACATTTACCTTCATGGTTTCCTGAGGACACAGACATTAAAACACCACACATACATCTAAAATAAATAGTGCTGATGTGAGACATATTATGTTTGCATTATATGGCGATAGTACAAGTAATTATTAGAACATTTACTGACAGATTTGTGGTATTTAATGCTACTTAACATAAGTACTGCTTCATTCTTTTTGTATACGGTTGATCATGATCTCATTGTTTATATTGTTGTGATGTGTAGAGTCAACTGAATACTAGAATATTTTCTCTTTTTTTTACATAATATAATAGCATAGCTTATTTCCATCAACAACTCTGTAAACATCCACAGTTATTTGTATTAATTATATTCACTAAGCTTGACCCTTGAATATGTCATCAATCACCTTTTCTCTTATAATTTGCTATCATTTATTTAAACTACCCTTAATTATTTATACTCAATAGAGCTAAATAAATTATCAATATGTATAAATGTGGCCTTCACTGGCTACAGGATTCAGACAATTGATTTACTTTTGCAGCCTTAATGACTTGATAGAAACGTTAAAAGAGTTCCATATTTCACAAAATATTTTTTTTTCTTCTTTACATACTCAAAATAATTATTTAATGTTAGAAGTTGCAAATGTGCCTAAAATTGACCTCACACATCAATTAAAAAGGCAGACATATCAAATTCCTCTATGAATTTAATTACATTCATTAAGTCTGTCTGTAATTCTGTATTTTATAACTATAGTATGTACACAATGCAGCCAGCCATTACATAAAGGTATTGTTAGAGTAAACAAAGCCTTGATGGCTGTCACATTCATGGAGCAAAGGGCATGAGGTCATTAAGCCTGCTACCTGTATTATAACCTGAGTAGCCCTACCCTTCAGGCTTTTGTATACTTGTGATATATCTCATAGACAATGAATAGGGAACCGATTATTACACAACTACTAATTTTAGATTTGTGTGTGTTCCGTACAGTTACTGATAGTGATTGAAGTCCTAATAATAACTAAATCCAACATAAAAAATGATAAGTATTGATTTTTCCTCAAACTATTTACTACTATTAATATACTCAATTCGTTTTTGCCTCGATATAGGCATAGACATATTTTTGCTTAATAAGAATAAATTGTATACTGTTACTTATTTAATCAGAAAATGCATTTATTGTTAAAAAATTATTGTTATAAATAAAAAACATTACTCATATACTTAAAAACTTAAATCTAACATCAAGTCAAAACAGTGTTTTTTTTTTATAGCACATTTTACTTTATTTAATTTTATTTATTTATAACAGTTTGCTTGAGTTTTGAGTGAGGCTCTGTAATACGCGACTTAATATCAGTTCCGAGTCTTGTGCCTCTTGACAAAGGCCTGCAGACTTACTTAAATGAATAAAATGTACCACTTTTTTGTATTAAAACGAAAAATAGGTTCCGTTGTGTTTAAAACGCAATCACAACAATATTTCTCCATGCATGTATGTACCTTTATCATAATTATCAGTACGTAAACATTGCGCATTGTATTACATCTGATAATTCCAATTGGTAATTGATCCTAATTGATCATTGCAATGTCGTGACATTATCAACTGTCAATCCATGAGTACAATAAATTATTGACCCCTATGAACTATGCCGATGATATCATCAACTTTTAATCTAGGTAATTCAGGGATGACCTAGCTACCCATAAGAGTGATAAATTTATTTTCGGAACTTGTATGAGTACATCCACAAATCTGTTGTATTAAAAAACTTGTTATCAGAACAGGTTTTGTATCAGTGTATTGAAATTACTTTCTTATGCTGATATAGGAGCCTTTTGGCCTCGTATAGGACTTTGTTTCTTTTTTATTTTTGTTACTTTTTTTAATATATTTTGGTTTTTTATTTTTCACGGTGTTTAGTTTAGTTTGTGATCTTCCTGTACAAGTCGCAATCAATACTTTTCTTTCTTTCTTTCAGAATAGTATTGTGTGTGTTCTTAAAAGAACTTCCTATACAATTAATAATAATAATATCTATAATATATTTGTAAGGGAGATATAATTAATAAACAAAATAATCACATCTTTTTCACGTTCTAGATCTAGATCATAGTAGTTATTAATAAAAATCTGTACATTTATCTTGTAATCATTAAGGAAATAGTACAATAAAATTAATTTAATCTTGCTATGATTGCATTATTGTTATCCAACATTGTACAAATATGAGGCAACTCTAATCTAATAAAAACTTGCATAATCAAACCTTTATTTAAATATATATATTTTTTTAGTCAACTCAGCCAATCGCTGTCCACTGGTGGACATAGTTCTCCCCCGAAGTTTCATAATAAATTGTTATAATACTAGCTTTTGCCTGCAGCTTTGCCCGCATGGAGGTCTGCAAAAAGTATCCTAGGTCCTACCCAAGGTCATGGTCTACCTGTGTGCCAGATTTCATTTATCAAATCTATTCAGCCGTTCTTGCGTGATTGAGTAACAACCAAATAAAATTATCTATATCTATACTAATAATGACTATGGATATAATAACGCTGGGGTCTAAACTCATGTGCTGAATACATGGTTAGGTACATTTTGCGTGTCGATGTCCCTGCCACCCCGTATAACACATGGTTCATTATGATGGATCTCATAACTCATCAGAATTTTGAATATTTGTGATCTAACTTCAGTATTTTGGCAGGTTCAACCCGGCATTTAACATTGCCACTATAAAGCAAGTGGTAAATGAGGCCATAGAAAGAGGTAAGCATAGTTTATAATAAATGTTAGCATTACTGGATGTATAGTTAGTCAGGTAAAGACTTCTTAGCCAAAGGTTACACTGGCAAGTTTGAACAGGCTATTGTGTTGTGAAAAAAATAAACATAATTATCCATTAATCAATCTGCATTTTGGCGTCAATCAGACCAAAATAACTGGTAAAGTTGATAGTGTAACCTCTATCATAAATTCATAAGTTATAAATATACAGGGAAGTATAAAAAAATATACAACTACTCTTTTTTCATTTCAAATAATCTTATTCATGCGTCACTTACATGATAGTTACATTATAATGAATAATATTAAATTGGGTAAAATTTTCTTCCCTGAATATGTTAAACTATAGATTCAGTTAGCTTAGTCCAACAATCAGGAAAGAAGCAAGAAATCTTTCATTTAATCAATGGATAGCAAAGACAACTAAGTGAATTGAAATGCACTTTGGAACCATATTAAAATGGTCGCAATTTGCAAGCATGAATAAATAGCATTGAACGACTACTTGTTTCTTTTTATATAACTTCAGTTAGCCTTCTTACCTTGAATAATTATTCTTTTGTAGTTAAACTAATAGTATATAAGATAATATAAAATAACATTTTTAATCATATAAATTTAAGTTTGCTTTCAGCTATTTACTAACAAATTAAATTCACCTCATTAAATTATTGTCGAAATCGATAGAGACCTTATGAACATAATTCCAAAAAACCTTTAAGATATTGTGTAGAAAATATCTTGAACTGAGGTTGACCTTTGAGAGAGGTTTTGATACGACTTCCATTTGATTGAACTATTCAAGAGGCACTAAATCCCAATAAGAACCTCCCTCTATATTTGGTTCTCTGAAATTACACAAAAAATAAAATCGGGCTTGTAATATGTACAGTCAACAAAAGAGATAGGTATGCAGGGTCGTCGGATATAGTTGAAGTTTAGTAAGAAACCGATGGAGGTTTTCCAATGAAATTTAGTTTGATAAATTAACTGTTTGTTTTCTATATCCATCGGTTTCTTACTAAACTTCAACTATATCCGACGACCCTGAACTGTACGACAAAAAACATTGTTTTACAGTGATACGTTTTGGCATCGCTTTAACCTTAAAATACACACATAACATAACACCTGTATATCCCCGAATGGTTAGGCAAAGGTTCACCTAGTACACCCATACTTCGCCAGTTATGTTTAAGTTCCATGTAATAGATGGCGAGACTATTGCCATCAACTGTCAAATAAAAATCTACGCAGGGAAAATTAATATCGTAGTAAAAATAAGTCTATTTCAAATTCAGCATATAACTTGAAATGTCTATCTTGTTACAGTTAAACTTGTTACTTTGGCTCGCAAATGCTGTAATTTCTATCTCGCAAAGTTAGCGCGTCGTAACCAAATCGTTCCCGGTTAATTGATCGTAACACTTTGTAAGTGGGAAAAGGCTTTTAAACTTCAGCTTTACACAAATTGAACGTGGAACGTTGGCATTTGGACACTTGTGACAAGGGCTTACTGCTGAAGTTATGCGGTGAAATGACTCCAAGTTGACTAAAAGTTAAAAGTTATTTACTCCAATAGTACCTACTCTTTTAATGGCAGTTGAGTCATTGGTCCCCTAACATACGTAGCCATGCCGACGTATAATTTTGCGGCGGGGCTTTCAACTCTCGGTGTTGAGCCGAGCCGTTGAGAATCCAACAGATCAACAGAATCAAAAATACACAGTTGAATTTTCAACTCTCGGCGCTAAGTAACGCAAAGAAAATCCAGTGCGCGAAAAAAATCGCCGCGGAAAAAATGCGGCCTTTTTTTTTTGGATGGGAAATCATCAAATGACCTCTCCCGCTCTGGGCTGAGCGGAAGGGCGTGTCAGACTTTTACTGACTAAAACCCACCCGTGTTCCGTCAGTTGCCTGTGGTGCCAGGGGCCACGGTATCTCTTTCGAACAACCCGCGGCCCTGGCAGGCATCGACCTTAGCGGACCCCGTCAGTTCGTGCTGACATCTCTTTGAGGCGCGCGTGGAACACAACGCGCCGTCGACCCGGGCCTTGTCCTTACCGGGCGGCCAGCTGCCCATTGCTCGCCGCCCGCAAGCCCGCGCCTACTTTGGCCGGGAGTCGGCTGTTGACTCCCGTCCAGGGCGTCTCCTGCAACGACTAGGGGCGTAAGGGCGCAGTGATTGCCTTTCCCTCACGCGCTCCGCCTCCTCGCGCATCGAGCATTACTGCTTCGCAGAAGGAGGTGACGGCCTCCCATGCACTCTTGCTCCGTACCATGGCCATGACCAGGGCCGGACGCGAGAGATCGCCGCCGCCGATCGCCGCCACGAGGACACGGCGGTGCTCCGCCCAAGCCGGGCAGACCTCCACCGTATGCTCCACCGTGTCCTCCGGGTGATCCACACAGTGGTGACACCCTGGCCTTTCCTCCCGCTTTATCCTGAACAGGAACCTCCCGAAACAACCGTGTCCGGTGAGGACCTGCGCCCTTTACCTCCGTACCTGGGCTTATTCAGAAAAGCAATTCATAAATGCAAGATAACCAAATGTTCATTTATCTATTTATGAGAGAACCCAATAATTAATCATATTTTTGCGGTAAAAAAAAATATATAAGTCATTAATAACCGCTCGTCAATCAAGACAGCCTATTGATCCAACATTGCGTCACCAATCAGAACCTTTCCCATAATCGATTCGACAATGATTCACCAATCACGTTTGACATCACCTAGTTTAAGATAACGCACTCCAAACTAGCACTGATCAATGCTTTCTATGTGTGTGTGTCGTCCGTAACAGTCGCGCCGGTTTCAGTGCGGATGCCGACTCCGACCCGTCTCCGGGACCTTATCAGGCAGATCAGAGCCGCAAGAACGGCGGCTGAAGAGAGAAGCGTGGTTAACAAGGAGTGTGCTTACATACGGTCTACCTTCAGAGAAGAAGATAGTGTTTGGAGGTGAGTTTCGTGTCTATGCTTTTGTATTATTTTTTTTCAGCCACAAAGTCTACTCCATTCTTGTCCTTGTCGCAAACTCTTCGTCAGTTCTTTATCCGGTTGAATGTCGTAATTACTGAAACAATTAAAAAGCCATTTTGACTCGCGTGGATAATCGTGCATACGACGACGGGTTAAGAAAAACGGTTTTAGACAAAAAACGACTTCAGAAAAAGAACCGCCCTCAGCCATCCAGTTCATACCGAAAACACATAAATCTTCTGGTAAAATTGCACTCAGCGCCCTACAAAATTTGAATACGTCAGTCAAGGAGGACATAATTTTCGCTCAAGCGTGAACCACTTGTGATCCGGTTACCAAAAGCGACTGCACAAACAAACGAAGTCACACTTCCTTAGTTTCGTCAGTTCATTGAACCTCATTATTGGCTGGTAGCCCAGTCAATATTCTCTTGCATAAAAATATTACGAAAGTGGAAGAAAAAGAAAAAAGCGTCAGATCGTAATCATAAATGGCGATTTATTATGCTGATGTAATTGTAGACCAGTTGCTTCGCACGAGTAGATTTATTACCAGAACTTTTATCGAAAAGGCTAAGTCAAACTGAAAACTATACGACTGGTGGAGTAGCCCAATCGATTTTCTTACTTATATTGCCCTGACCCAGCAGATGGACGGTTGAAATTCGCATTTTAGTACGATTGCTTGGATTTGGCCGATCCTTGCTTTGTCCTCTCTTCCCTTGTTTAGAATCAGATAACGCGATTAATATAAGGGTGATTCTGTTTCGATTTGAGGTATTTTCTGGAAAATGAAACATTATTAACCAGTTAAAAAGCCATTGTGTCTATACGAAGGATTAAATGATTGTTTTTCCATAACATTAATCAATACAGCAACGTGCGAATGCTCGTTAAAATAACAACCTTTTGTTTACTTACGTATTGCGATAATCAATATTCAATATTCCATCTGCAGAATTAGTGTGTGACATATTATGGGTATTAAACTTCAGTCATAAAAATGCTTAGTGTACGTTCCTCCAATACCGTACCCTACAAAAAGGGGTCATGAGTCGTGACCTTTGGCGCAAACGCAAACTGTCAAGTCCCTAGTCAAAGTTTAAGAACGACAATTAGCGCATCGCGGCAACAAATAAGGTACAAAACAGCGATCGATGCCTTTAATGTTAGTTGAATCGAATAGAAAAAAATAAAAGTTATTTTGCAGTTTTAATTAAATTAACAAATTAATGCACGGCTCAGTGGAATAGTTTTAGGTAGGTATTTCTAAATTGATTGAATCCCCTATATTATCATTACCTACGTAAAATATTTAGGGCTTATTTTTGAGAATTAGTTTTAGGTAGGTATTTCTATAATTGATTGAATCCCCTATATTATCATTACCTACGTAAAATATTTAGGGCTTATTTTTGAGAATTATGCGACGAATAATATTTTTTGAGCTCTGTTTCACGATTGTTTTAACCCCCGACGCAAAAACGACCGGGTCCGCTACTATTAGGCTAATATTTAGAGCGGACCCCGACGCGACAACATTACACCAAAAAAAATTCATACGTAGGCTCATAATTTCAAGTTTATTTTTTCTTTTTATAGGGTTTCACGTTTAAATACCTTTTTTGCTGTATTTGTGGCTGTCTTTTCATATTTTTTTTTTTTTACTTGTTTTAACCTTTTTATTTCTATACTATTTTTATTATTTTGTGTCGGGGGCTCTTAAAATTTATCTTTTTATTTCATGCTTTTTTTAGGGACACCTTATTTTTTTAATTTAATTTCTTTTATTTTCTTGCGTTTTATGATTCTGACGTAGAATTTGGCGTTTAATCAGGTTTTTTGTAATTCGCCATTTTTATCATGATACTATTTTATTTTTATGAAATATTTTTGAATAAGTCTTTTCTTTGAATATTAGACAATACACTCATTTTTTATCTGGTTTGTAATATGAACCAATACGCCAAACTGTGCGACAAAAAACTGAGCGTTTTACGGTGTCCTACGTTTGGGCAGCGCCTTAACTTGACGTTGCATTGATTTGAAACATCATTCAGGACAGCTGTTTCTTTTCACGACAAGTATGCATACTTATCAGATAAGTCCTAACAAAGTATAGACGCGGTCGCCTGAAGGTTGTTCGAAAACCACAATAAAACCGCAAGGTACAAAGTTACAATCATGACTGTGGCTAAACTATTTGCTGGATACAAAATAAATTATTATAAACGTAAAAAAACAGCAAAGGCGATGGATATTTCTTTAGTTTGTAATATCTTAGACGCCAAACATTCTAGATTCGTAACAATGGTCGTCTATATAAATATTGATAGATTCAGTTTCATATGGTTTACATTAGAATGCGACCTTGGGGCTAAATTCCCAGGAAACCTTGTTGGGCTAGGTCTTTGTAGCCAGGCGGCGGCGCCCGCCGGGGGCCATGAAACACCCATGGGGGCCATGAACCCGAGGAGGCCCGCGGTGGCGACCAGTCGGGGGTTGCGGAAGGATCGTACGTTCCCGCTACCCCCGGCGTAGGTGTGAGATGGAACACCGGGGTGGTTTTTAGTCAGTAAGAGTCTGACTGACCCCGTCGGCGCCCCAGGGCGGCGGACATCCATTAAGATTTTCCACCCCGGAAAAAAAAGGTCTTTGTAGCCAAATAATAATATAATTAAAGGTTATCGTTACTCAACCAATCAACTCAGTCTATCGCAGTCACAATCAATAAACAAAGATCACTAAATTGCCTTAAATTTAAACGGTGCCTACTCAAAATTATTTAGGTATAGGTACTTACATTAGTTAATTCGGTTAAATAAAAAAGGTTTATTATTTTTTGCTTTTCAGTTTTTTCGGCGGTTTAATTTTTTTGTTAAACTGTTTTTATTTTATAATTTTTTGTGGCTATAATCTGCTAATTGTTTGTCAAAGGGCAGGCATAATATGTGGCACTGAGTGGAGTAATAATACACAACTCAGCATTCAAATCTGTGAGTGAACAATAAATCACCTCTATTTTCCCACTCTTAGGGTTGGTTTTTTTTTTTAATTTATATGGGACCAACTTTGGGGTATACCCTTTCCAATAAAAAAAGAATTATCAAAATCGGACTACTCTGTAAAAAGTTATGCGTGGTCATACATAAAAAAATATTGTATATACGCGTCGACTTGAAAACCTCCTCCGTTTTTTTTTGTCGTTAAAATACTTCTATGACTTCAAACAATCGTCCCTTACTTTAAATGTAGACTGTGCTCGTGCAATTTTTTGCACTATTTTTCATTTTCCAGCCTAGTATTCACCTATGTAAAATTATAATGTGGCCTTCACATATTTGTCTCTATCAAATACATGACCTTTTCGCTGAAATTGGAGCGCTCGCTCTTTGTTATGGAGACGAGCCCGTCTAGTTTATTCTCTAAGGTATTTTAACCCCGGTCCTGACGCAAAAACGACGGGGTGTTATAAGTTTGTGTCTGTGTGCGTGTCTGTCTGTCTGTGGCATCGTAGCTCCCGAACGGTTGAACCGATATTGATTTTTTTTTTTTATACGAGAAAAGTGACAGATTCATTTTCCACCGTTATAAAGAGCTTATAGCAATCATATTGTGTCCATGGACCTCTTAAACTTACTTATTTACTACCTTCTGCCCCGACTTCGTCCGCGTGAAATTTCCCCGATCCACCCCGTCGCATCGCATCGCCTGCTCGCACTATTACTTCGTTTTCGGTTAGCGTTCTTTCTGCTCGGCTCCTAATGGTCAGCGTGATGTTAAATAACCTATAGTTTATTATTACTATAGATTATCATATGAACCTCCAACAAAAGATGTCCACAAAAAATTAAAGGATACAAAAAGAAGTTTTTGCCTCCTCCAATTACACGCCACAGTTATTACAATCAGCACAAAAACAAGCCAGTTTCCGATTGTTACTCCAAAGCTGAATCAATCTCGTCTCGTCTTTATGCCTTGCTCTAAGGACATAAACAGACAATCTGCGTTCATTTAGACTGTGTCATAAACTTAATGGAGCAGTAAAATGGAAATCCCACTCTGTGTGCACTAGGTATATGCTTATCTCTGACGTAGGGAAGTTTTAATCAATGTTAGTCGCATAGTGACAAAACATCTATACGGGGTGGCAGGGACATCGACGCGCAAACTGTAACCATGGATTCAGCACATGAGTTTAGACCCCATAGCGTCGAAATTCATCGTCAGTTATTAAAAAGGAAAATGCTGTTCCATACATTTTGACCGCGTGGGTATTGCACTTTTCTATGAAACAGAAGATTTTGGATTTTCGCGTGGATGTTCCTGCCACTCGTATACTAACAATAAGGCTGAAGAGTTTGTTTGTTTGAACGTGCCAATTTCTGGAACTATCAGTCGGATTTGAAAAATTATTTGTATTTGATAGCCGAATTCTTGAGGAAGACTATTTAACATCACGCTATGAGCCGAACAAAAATTCAGAAAGAACCAGTGACGTGTATTGGTTTTCAGAATAGGTAGGCAGGAATTTAATTTCATCGTATTAACTTGAACGAGTAAAGAGTAAAGACCAATGACAATGTGCGAATAGTACGGGAGCCGAGTAGGCTGTCTGGCGACTGCCTACTGCCGCGCGTGTTTGTATGAAGATTTTGTTTTTTGTTAGGTACCTATGATAATTTAGTGAGTTTCTTAATTGTGGGGCACACATACTAAAACGTAATTGACAGGCTTATGATGATTTATCGAGGTAGGCACTGCTTATACGCCTTTATGCAATGCACGCCACTGGAAGCAACGCTGAGCGAAAACGTAGTGATAGCGCGGACAGATGCGATGCGACAGGGTGGGTCGAGGAATCAAATTATTTAACGCGGATAAAGTCGCGAGCAGTAGCTAGTTTTTTATAACTTGAAAGCAAAACGTGGATCGATAGTTACATTTCGGTTTTGCACAATCGCCGAAAGTGATACAATATGCCGATCCCTCGTTTCCATCGGAAGTTCGCGCCCTAGTCTTCCAGCGACTGCTATAAATTAAGATTGGAATGATATCTTTAATAGCCTCCATATTGTATACTGCAATGAATGGTAAATAACAATGGTAATGTAATAGGATTTTATGAATATTGTAGGCACTACCTACACTTGGGAGTGTTTTGAAATAGGTAGGGGACTCCATCTAACATGGTAGGTAGGCAAAGAGGCATGTCTAAAATTAGACAGTCGTGTCTACCTCATAGGGAGAGATCGTATTGTAAGACTATCACGTACATAAATATTATAAAGAGGTAAAGTCTAGGTTTGGACGTAGGACGTAATCTCCGAAACTACTAATCCATCGTTGACATTATAAAAAATCTTTCACTGATAGAAAGTTACACTACTGCGGAGTTCCTTAGGATATATTTTATGGTATAGTTAGCTACCATGCGGACGAAGTCGCGGGCAGAAACTACTTAGCGACTAACAAAATGTATTTTTATTGCCTTCCAAAAATTATTAGTTCTGATTTCTGGTGGTAAATAAACCACGCTTTTATCTCAGCGCTTGCTTCCTGTACAGCATGCAGCAAAACATTTACATAAGCTAACAAAGTGGTCTGCAAACTAATTTTCAACAGGACAATCAATCGATTGTAAAGTACACACGGCTACACATCAAGCTTTGCATTTCCAGTTTTAGCTGACCTCTCATTGTATATAGGTTTTTCGTACAACCAGCTTATACTGGTTATGTATAGCTTGATGTGTAGCCGTGCGTACATACTTGTGTAGGTATGTAATATTGCGCACATATCGCCAATATAGTCCTCGCAGGTCGCTAAGGTTTGTACGTGTTATCCATTATGCATGTGTTAGATTATTCGTTATATACTAGAAGTATATGTATCTATATAATAGCCAAATAACAAGCTTTGAAAATGAAAATGGTTACTAGTTAGTTATTTACTGTGTATGAAGGTTATTATTGAATATAGTTTGTAGGGAAAGGGTTTTATGAAGTAAAGCACAGACAGACAAGGCTAAGCATTTATTTGAATTTAGGCTTGTCAGTAATTAATCAGAAAACTAGTCGTCCGTTCGTAAAACTAGGTCATCATGGAGAAGAAGGACAAGAAACTCCATGGAAACAGTATTTAAGTATTATATCAATACATTTCTTACGTTGTCATAAATTATCGTTATTTCTAAAAACAATTCATTCTATCTCTTGGACAACGGTCCAAGAGAATTCAAAATAAAAGTAACATAATAACAATAGTTAGGAATATTGGCCATAATATGATTTACAGAACAACATAGCCATAATAAGCAATAATTAAAGTATAATATCAAATTACTTAACTTACGTGACACCTGGTCGATCTATTCCACATAATAACGGCACTAGAACCAACCAACTGAACATCTACCAAGCAACTGACTCGATAACGTTGTTACAATCCTTTTTATACACTACCAACGTCTTTTACGTCAAACATCTACCGCCATTTTGACACAATCACAGATCATCATATATTTTGGCTTAATATCTTCTCACACAATTAGTAATAAACAAATCTTATATAGTGAAACCATTTTAAAACATTATAAGGTAATTAATCAATTTATTAAGAGTTGATTCTTAGTTCTTAGACATCAAAAAGTATATCAACATCAACTGACAGTATTGTGCCAATCATTTGAAACAACCTATTATATTAAAATAGCAATATAAAATCTAAGATATACTACAAGTATAATCAAATATTACTTAATCATTTATAGTAATAACATTTAAGTATTTTTTTTACAAGTTAAGACTGTTGTTTTTTGTAAACACAATATCTAGTCAAATTAGGTACTTCTGAAATTTGACGGATGTCACTATCCAACAAACAATATTCTAATATTATTATATCAAAATGAAATATCTAACACATGCATTATGACAAATTATAATTGTATAAGTATTATCTCATTAAGCACTCGTGTCGTGGCTAAATGATACCAGCCGCACGGGTCGATCGAAGGTAAAGCTACGCTTGCCGAGGTCAGTTCGTGGATGGGTAGCCAATGATAACATATCAAGACCCCTCCGTGCCTCGGCAAGCCGTAGGTCTCGGGTGTCATTCGTAAATCTTTGACAGTCGTTACGGGTAGTCAGAAGCCCGAAAGTCTGATAACCAGTCTTACCAAGGGGTATCGTGTTACCCAGTAACTGGGTTGTGTAGGCCAGATAGGCAGTCGTTCCATGTAAAATACTGATATTCGGGTAAAGGAATGCAGATTGGTTGACTTAGCGCGCATGTAAGTAAATGCAAAGGTAGTTTTTACAATCAGTCGAAAAATATAAATCTCCCTGTAATAAGTTGTACAGTCAACAGCAAAAGTAGATGATCAAAATCAGAAATTCAATACTAATTAACGGAGTTCGCGTCAGAACTGTGGCGTCGAAGTGATTCAAAAGTATGACACTGAGTCTGACATCATTTTGAATCACTTCGACGCCACACAGTTCTGACGCAAACTCCGTTCATTAGTATTAAATTTCTGATTTTGATCATCTACTTTTGCTGTTGACTGTACATACAACAGCACTATTTTCGTCTTTCGTATCCAATCTACCTCAAAGAAACTCCCCGAGACATTTTCCTTCCCTCTAGACGAGATGACCGGAAATCGAACCCTGAGTATAAATTCCGGAGACGGTCCGCCTTCGCAAGGAGTGTCAGTATTAGTCAGTAGATTTATCTATTTAGGAAATGAAGCATTCCTGAGTAGGGCTACACGGTTACTGACAAATGCTTGTACTGACGTAACTGGTCCACTCAAATCGAAAGAAATAATAAAGTTTATCTGGATGGACACAGTTCGTGAAACATAAAATACAAAATGAACAACGAAAATATTACGGCGACATATTCCAACAAGGTTGAAACACTAGGGCCATGGGGTCCGAGTGCCCACTTGGTTTTTCGAGATATCGCCAAGCGGTTAATCGACTCTTCACGTGACCAGAGGGCTGGCCTGTTTCTTGGCTAAAGAATTAGTATCGCCATACAGCGTGGCAATGCTGCCAGCCTTTTGGGCACTGTTCCTGTTGACAGCGATGCGGACGAATTTTTTCGAAAACTGATTTTCTAATGAACGTCCAAATCTGTGTGGTCCTTTCCTTTCCATTTCAGGCACTAATCTACATTGTCTTCACATGATCTCATCCAGATTACGAGTATGTCTGGATTTTAAAAGAGACTGACCCCTGATTTGGTGCCATTTCCTCTCAGGGGTAGTCAGATAGGAAATGTCGAATCGATCTAGCTTTTTTTTTTAATAATATGACGTCTAAACGTGATTCCGATATCTTATTTAGGGCTGATAATAATAATCCTCGAATAAAAGTTATCTTGCGATGGAAAAATCAGCTCTTATAGAATAAACATTTTCTTTTCCCAATGAAATCTTACTTGACTCTGTCTGTTCTTTCATTCTATGGGGTAGTAAAGAAAATATGTTAAGCTCTTAAATTGACCTCAAGTCTGTATGCATTACCTACTTATTATTAGTTAAGAACTCAATGTAAACGATAACAAGAGATCTCAATCTCACCGTTTCAATATTTAAGCACTAGATACGTCGACACAGATTCTCCTTATCAGTCACTCAGGCAATAAATTGCCATCCATTACACGTTAAATTATGTACCAGTTTCTCGAGGCTTACCTACTAAGGAAACGACCCAAAATAACAGGTACAAATAATATACGTGATCTTTGAGATTCGCCAAAGAATCGTATATCTTCTTATATATAAAATTCTCGTGTCACAATGTTAGTCTGCATACTCCTCCGAAACGGCTTGACCGATTTTGATGAAATTTTTTGTGCATATTCAGTAAGTCTGAGAATCGGCTACTATCTATTTTTTTTTTTTTTTCAAACCCTTAAGTGATAAGGGATGTCCACCCTAGGGTAGGAGTAGTGTAGGAGTAGGGTAGGAGTAGGGTAGGAGTAGTGTAGGAGTAGTGTAGGAGTAGGGTAGGAGTAGGGTAGGAGTAGTGTAGGAGTAGGGTAGGAGTAGGGTAGGAGTAGGGTAGGAGTAGGGTAGGAGTAGGGTAGGAGTAGGGTAGGAGTAGGGTAGGAGTAGTGTAGGAGTAGGGTAGGAGTAGGGTAGGGGGTAGGACACCCCGCGAACGAAGTAGCGCCGGGCAGCTAGAAATAATTTATATATGGCAAAACAACGTTTGCCGGGTCAGCTAGTTATAATATATTATCTTAGGATCTACCAAAGCCGGTTGGGCAAAAAGTTGTTTGGAAAGGAAAATAGCGCGACTACTGATCCGAATTGATTTAGTTCGTTTTTGGTAGATAGGTACTGTGATCCACGTACCTAATCCAATCTCAATAGAAAGAAAGAAAAAGTAATTATTGTTACTCGTACAGAAAGATCACCAATTAAACTAAACACAGGCATAAATAATAAAAAAAAACAAATTATATAAAAAAGTAATAAAAATGAAACAGTAAGTCCCATACGAGGCCAAAAGGCTCCTATCTCAGCATGATGCTGCGACATTTAAAAAATAAATGTCGCAAATCTGGTATTCTTATGGGGATAGAAATATAGAGTAACTTCCGTTTTAGCAGTAATCAAACTGTGTCGTGAAAATAAGTAAGTCGGTCCCAAGAAAAAGTAGTATTGTTCTTTAGTTTTTAATATTGGCTGTGCCCGAAGATAACCGGGAAACCGGAAAAACTCGGTAATAACTAGGTATGGTCAGTATGGACGCCGTCCATATAGACAAGAAAAAACACAATCGGATCACTGGTTCTAGAGTAGGCTTAAGCGCATTACCGGTCAGGCAGACAGAGAGGCGTTGCGTTAGGTTGTCTATAGTATGTCTGTAGGGACGGGGTAACCTCGATTACACTAGGGTTGGTAACCTCAGGACCAACCCTGTCTCATCAGTAATACTCGTCATCAATCGATTTAATATACACGGTGTGGGGACATCGACGCAACAGCGACATGATTCTAGAGACCCAAAAGCGACGAAATTTTCCGTCACTTATTCAGTTGTTCCATTCATGTTGAACATGTAGGTTAGGTATTGCACTTTTTCGACACAGCAGATTTTTTAATAACCTATGAAACATTTCTATATCAGTTCTAGAATCAAGTACTGAATTCATGGTAACAGATTGCGACCCTGTAGGTATAATTTCTAATCAAAAATCCTTGTCACCAGATGTCGGAACATAGCGAAACTCCTCTACATCCACATGCTGGGCTACCCAGCACACTTTGGTCAACTGGAGTGCCTCAAACTGATAGCTAGTCCGCGGTTCACGGACAAGCGGGTCGGGTACCTCGGCGCGATGCTGCTGCTGGATGAACGGCAAGACGTTCATCTGCTCATCACCAACTGTCTAAAGAAGTAAGTGGATATTATTAACGCTCGGCGATGTTGATTTTCAAAATCCAACGGCAAAAACATTCATTTAAGTGTTCCTAAGTGGTAGTGAAAACGGGCATTTGTGTCCAACTGTAGGGGAAAGACCTTCCTCAAGTAATTAGATAAGTGCAATTTTAAGATGGTGTTATGGCAGTGACGTGTGTTTTTAATCATTTTAGCTCTTCGGTTCAGTATAGTCTGAATGATAAGAATGATTATTACTATTAGAGCTACAACATGAGTCTTCCAATCAAAATGGAGTAGGGTATATTTTGATCATCACCGATCTTTGTTGACGAATTGGCAATCGTATTTTGTTGATATTTGCAGGAAGGAGGACGGTGTCGTCCTTCCTCTTGACATTTCGCCTTTAATCTAACCAAGGACCCTTAAAGTCCTTTGTTGAGGAAGTGATGGACCTTTTCATCCCCTTAAGGATACTTCACGACTGTTTGTATTAATCCTGTGTCACTCGGTCATCCTAAACTTATCATTTCAACTCACAGCTATATAAAAGAACGTTTTGTTTATTTTTCTCAACCAATCTTAGTTTTCTTTGTAAATTTCCTTTCACGGTTCAAAGAATAAAATTCAATTATTCACGTCCAGTAAGCCTATACCTATTCTCAGTTCTCATACGTTTCATTTCGATCCCCAATGCCCGAGCTACGAAACAACTTCGGGGCAACGACGTTAGTGAAATGAGATTAGGCCCACGGTTCCGTTTCCAATAACACAGGGCCTTGAACTTTCAAATGGCGTCAGGAGATCAATAAATACTGGCCTAAATTACGCGTAGACCAACAAAAACCGTTTCACTTTAAAAAATACTTTTGGAACTTCACAAAAATGGAAAGTTTTCTTCATAAAACCAACCCCCCATAACAGTCTTTCCGTAATTTTTGGGACAACGGCCATTACCAGCAACTTTTCAAGTTAAAAGTTCATGACTCTTAACTGTAATAGATGGGTAGCTTCCTAATGTAAAGTAACTTGTTGTGAACTTAGCCAATCAAGACGAAGTTTCATCTAGTTTTAGATCTTTAAGTAAAGGTTTACTTAGTGGGTATCTCAGCCTGCGTTTGACCCGAATTAGTTGCATGCTTAGCGTCAATTAGCGCTCAAAAATCTTGCGAAATAGGTTCGTTATCTTTACACGTTCTCTATGATAAAAACGCATCACTCATTGTCGGACTGTGTTCGATATGAGTCTCATAGAAATGATCAGACTTGAATAAACCGACTTGATATGGGCACATTCCATACAATTCTGTCTCAACCAAATGGTGATGATGCGAAGAGTCTGTTCAGCAGCCAAATTACGTAACACACTATGAATCACAACCTGAATCTTTTTGAAGGATATTGCTAATCCATTGCTTCATATTTATGTTCGAAATTTTGTCTGCTCAACAACGTAAATAACGCAATGAATGTTGTTGAACTGTCAAAATGAACGCTATTGCTACTGATTGTGTGTTACGCAATTACCCCGCAGGTTCATAGCCCAAATGTAATCCTAAGCAGTGTGTAATTAGGGTACAATGGGACTGTCATGATATAAAAGTTCCTAATTAAATAAAGCATTTAAAAATAAACTTATTCTTTCGTAAAAATATTGATAAAGGAACACAAAAGAAAATGCAAACAATTTTTAGACAAAACTAACGGACTCCATTCTTCTTTTATAAAATAACGTTCGTTAACAGGAAGCGAGGGATTACGCCATAGAACGCTTATGAGTGCCGTGCCGTAATCCCAACATGTCCGGTGGCTCATGATTTAACAATCACAATATCATATTATTACCTACGCTATGTCGGCGCGTAACAAAAATGAATAGACAATTTCGAACAATGACATTCGCCCACATAGTCATTCGTGACCCGTATGTTATACGCATATATGATTAAATTCTTATGTAACTTTGCTTTGCTTTGAAGTAATTACTGTTTACCTTTAATTACTTGCGTAGCATAATCAGTCTATAATGTTCCCACTGCTGGGACACAGGCCTCCTCTCGGTGAGAGGGAGTGGGCCTTGGGCCATCCATCACGCGGGCCCAGTGCGGGTTGGTAGAGGTCACATGTCTTCGAGTTTTTGGTTCTTGGACATGCCGGTTTCCTCACGCGGTGTTTTCCTTCACCGTTTTGAGAGTTACTTGCGTACAAAACAGAATTATTTATGAGAACGAACGTCGTTATTAAGCTCTTTTAGATTATCTCAAAGTGATTTTGACAAAGATTTAGGGAATATTGTTAGGTAGTTTTTAGGGTTCCATACCCAAAGGGTGCCAACGGGACCCTATTACTAAGCCTCCCCTGTCCGTCCGCCTATCCATCTATCCGTCTCTCCATCTATCCGTCTCCATCATCTGTCTGTCTGTCTGTCAGCGGGCTGTATCTCATGAACTGTAATAGATCGACAGTTTAAATTTTCAATGTGTATTTCTATGGCCGCTATAACAACAAATAATAAGAATAAAATAAAGTTTAAAATTGAAGGGGGTCCACTTACAAGAAACGATATGTTGTGTTAAATATTTTACGGTGGTACGGAACCCGGAACCCTTCGCATGCGAGTCCGACTCGCACTTGGCCGGTTTTTTTTGCGTCACGGCTACGGCCTTCATCCTTACTGTAAGAGAATTTTCTTAGGCATTTTATGAAGATTATCTTGAAAGCCTGTCTGGGTTTTTGCGCAGTAGATGATTGGATATGACAGTTAACTTTTATAGCGCAAAACCTTTTTGCTAAACAAAATCGAATCAAGAAGTCCAAAGGCAACCTTCTGCTGTAAATTTTTCATTGTTTGCTCCTTTCCGATTCCCGAGAATTTTGCATATTAGACAGCCTCATACATTCACTCCTATCCGCGGCCCCCACAGAAAGGTTTGTGGCCGCATCTGCATAGATAAGCCGGGGGCGGGCCGCAACTTGAGCACCGCTGAACTAAAATGTTAACAATTACCTACGACCACGTTGTTCAGGCTTTTAAATTTTCATTCCATTCGCTGCGCTTAATGGGCGTCCATTTGTATTTTGTAGTAGGAATAGGAATCTGCTTTTATTTTATGTACTTACAGCTTTATCAAGCATATTTTTTACTATTGATGTGATTTGGATAATAAAATTATCATCATCATTATAGGCCACCCATTGTTGAGATCCCCTTTGCGTTGCTTTCCTGGTTTGTGCGAGTTTCAACCAGGTCTTACCCACGATCATCTGAGTGTGATGTCCACCTGGCTGTTGGTCTACCAACATTACTTCTACCGTCTCTCGGCAGCCACCGGGTAGGGGTCAGTATCTCGGGATTTGTAAAGAACAAAATCAAATGTACGCAGATATAATCAGCTTACAATGTTCCCACTGCTGGGACACAGGCCTCCTCTCTGTGAGAAAGAGTGGGCCGTAATCCACCACACGGGCCCAGTGCGGGTATTGGTGTGGTAAATGTCACATGTCTTCAAGTTTTTGGTTCTAAGACATGCCGGTTTCCTCACGATGTTTTGCTTCACCGTTTTGAGAGCTGTGGTGATGAAATAATTTACTCGAGGAAAAGCGCCTGTCTGGGTGCGAAACCACGGTCTACAAGTCGTAAGTCGCGGACGTTACCACTGGGCCGCCATTTTTCGGCCATCAGTCTCAGAAATGTATCCAGAATCCAATAATGCAACCCAAGGCATGCAAAACACCGTAGGCGCGGGCCTGCGGGCGGTGAGTAATGGGTAGCTCACCGTCCGATCAGGACCAGGCCCGTGCCGGACGGCGCGTTGTGTTCCACGCGCGCCTCAAAGGGAAGTCAGCAAAGGACGGGGCCCGATAGGGCCGAAGCCTGCCAGGGCGGCGGGATCGTCCGAAAGGGTTACCGCTGCCCTGGAACAGAAAGGGCTAAGGAAGGAACACGGGTGGGTTTTAGTCAGTAAGAGTCTGACACTCCCTTCCGCTCCACCCAGAGAGGGAGGGGTCATTTGATGATTTCCCATCCTCAAAAAAAAAAAGGCATGCAAAACAAAATGTGAATTACAATGCGGTCACAAATATTCCCAGACTTGTGATATTTGAGAATATATTTTATTCATACTATTCATATATCTGCGACCAAAGTTACATCAATACGAATCACGAATTTGCATTGATACCACAAAACTCGCTTCTATTAAAAGGCACAATCGATATTTGCATCGATATGCTTGCCATTCATTGATTCATTCGTAACATGCATAAAACCTTTTGTTCTAAGTTCTGTCGACCAATAAAATCGTGTCGTCAAATGATCATATACAGGGTTATTTTAAATAGGCTAGCTAAACTCCGCAGACTTGTTGGGTATCAATATCTAAATATGATAAAACAAAAAATAAATAAATTTGATGATTTTGTTTAGTGGTATCATCAGCCGCAGTTATTCTTATTATAGTCACTTGAAATAACAGTTATTTTTTTTGTGAACTTCTTAGAGTTGTTGGATATCGACATATAAACACGAAAAAACATTAAAATCAGTTTTTCTTAAATCGTACTTCAAATAACAACACTAACAGCGGTCGTTGACCTCCCAAAAAAGACAAAATCTTTTTATTTTTTATATTATCGTGTTTAGATATATTGATAGCCATCTCATCTGCGGAGTTTAGCTAGCTAAATAAAAATAACCCTGTATAGTGATTGGTTACATTATCCAATACACGTTAATGGTGCCATATAAAGGCAAGGCTTGAAGGTTAATGGCCAGTGATGTACTGGCATCATAATGTAATGCCAGTAATAATTATGTTATTAGTAGTAAACATTGACCCGGTCAATTTATTACTTAATCATACATAACAGCTTCTGCGCGCGACTTCGTCCGCGGAAAATTTCTGGTTACTGCGACCCACCTCGTCGCATCGCATCGCCTGCCCGCGTTATTACTTCGAGCTCGATTCGCGTTTTCGGCTTTTTCTTTTTGCTCGGTTCCTTAAGGTCCTAGCGTGAACTTAAATACCCTAAAGCATTCCTCTATCAAATGCAAAAAGATTATTTCAAATCCGACTGCTAGTTCCAGAGTTAAGTGCGTTTAAACATAAAAACTCTTTAGCATTATTATTAGTTTAGACTTTAGATACATACATAGATTATCGTCTCTCATTTGACCTTTCTAGACGACCCCATGCTAAAAATAACAAAAACCACGATTATTATTGTGTGTGGGAGAGTATTCTACCCACTTTAATCCTGTCTAGCACCCACGGAAAGATATCTAAGTTACAACGTGAACGGTGAACGGCCCTTACACTGGGGATTTACAAAGGTCAGCTCTGGATCATAATCTTAACGCGACATCACGCCTGTGTTCCCCGAAGGGATAAGGAGAGGTGTAATACATTTTTAAGTCCTATGTAATAGGGGGTAAGCCTATTCCGGTTGTCATAAGTCGAGCACAATTACAGACTCCAGAAGGAGAATTCCCGTAATTAAATGCGCTCAAAATCTAGTCGCATTCTGAAGGCCAATAATTCTCGTAATTAAAAACGTTCAAAATCTAGTCGCAGTCTCATCTCAGCGACAATCAATGTCAAAAACTTGACATAACTGTAGGTAAATTTGAGGTATTTTTTGACAGATTGAGACAAATCTGACTGTGGAAATTCTTAAAATTACGAATACAAGAACCACAACAACCACACACAACACAACAAGAACCATTGTATAACAGTATGAGAGATTTTCACCTTACGCTCATGTGAATGTAGCGAAATGGCCAAGCCATATATTTTGACTAAGGTATAGAGTTTGCGAAGTTAGGCCTTGTAGAGTTAGGGCGTGTAGAGTTAGAAGCTTGGCTCTACATGAGATCTGATTACTTTTTGACAGTGCGAGCTACATGGTCTCGTCTTGGCAACATTTAACATGAAATGTTTTTGTGGGATATTTATACCTATATTCAATAAAGTGGAGGAATCAGCGATTCCGAATAAAAAATGCACGGCACCCATCCGGCAGTCGCAGTAAAATAAAACCTATTCGTTAAAAACCTACCTAAAACATTGAAAATAGAGCAAAAATATTCAGTGCACCTATTACGTTTACATTTCCATAAATTAGTTGATAACGCCTCCACCTGTCATTTTTATCGGCAAGTAGATTGCGCTGTGTCGTTGACATCGCCAGTCATGGCCTTGCGTTACACACACTGTCACCTTAGTAAAGGAATAACTGATTTACATATCCGTAATTCCACGTGTAGTCTGATATAGCTTTATTTTCGGAACCTGAGATAATTTCTAAGGCATGTAATAGGTAATACGGGCTGGTGTCCGACTCCGCACCTCCGCGTCAATGCGCGTATTTTGCGTACGGCATGTATTACAGAACCTCACTCAAGACTCAAGCATTAGGTACTTAAAACTTAAAGCCATTTGAATGGTTAAAACTAATTTAAAATTTTTGCTCGGGTCTTGAGCGAGGTCCAGCAGGCTACTATCAGAAGCAATGAGTTTCATTTTGACAGTTCAACAACTTTCACTGCTTTATTTACGTTGTTGAGCAGACACATTTTTCCAACATATGAAGCAATGGATTAGCAATATCCTTCAAAATGATTCAGATTTAGATTAGTGTGTTATGCAATTAAGGTACTGAATGAATAGATTTCCATACACTCTTAAAAGTAAATGCAGAATTTCTGTAAATAAAGTTGAGAAAACAAAACGTACAAATGTCTGGGAATGTGCTTACAAAAAAATGAATACAATATTTTCCTTATTTAATTAAATCTGACATGAACCAAGTTGAGGAAAAATACATTTAAAATTAATACAATTGACCATCTGGATCCGGAGATAAACGTTGCCTATACACTGATGTTATACCGTTGTAGGCCTTCCTTGATCTGCTTACCTTATTAGGAAAACTACTGCACCAATGGAAGTTGTACGTATTTCATTTATTTATACTTCTTAGGCTCTTTAACAAAATAAAATATGACTTTTACAATAATAGTTTGTTGCTTTAGGATATGTATGTACTCGTTGTAGATCAGAAAATAAACTGGAAACAATGTGGAAAGTGCATTAAAATATGCATAGAAAAAAGTTGGCACAACTAGCAAAATGAAGTCTTGTGTAAAAATAAAAAACAAGGTAAGTATCTAGCATATACTTTAAAACAGCTAAAGAAAACACGCAAGTACTTACAATACACCATCTGATCTAATACTCAAAACCCGGTAATTTTCTCAGTATTTGATACGCTAATTAAAGAAAAATCGTTAAGTTATACGGTTTTTCCTTAACTACGCTACCTGTCCCGGCTAGATTGCCAATTACGTTTCACTTTGCGAAGTTGCCTATTAACCACCAGAATTGCCAACTTTGGGTAAAAAATGCCGTTCACTGATTGGCCGTTATCCCGCCGGCTTTCAGGTCGATCGAAAAGCTCCATCTTGATTGGCCTACCCTAGTTGCTCGACTGCCTAATTAGTCTTTCTGTGATTGTCATACTTAGGTCTTACCAATCCTTAATGCTTGAGTCAGGTTTTGTTTTGAAACTACAAATTGCCTTTTCGTGACTACCGGAACGAGACGTAGGTCTGAGTACAATTTATGATCCTCCTCAAAGATTATTCAAAGCGCCTACAGGGGTCTTTTGTTGTTGACAACTACCTACGATGAAATGTCATGCTTTTAGCCCGAGATCTTCGCTCCCACGCACAGGAGTAGAATCATCCAACGAAATGTTATGTATTATTTCTTCGCGCGGAATGCGTAATAAATAACATTATTTATTATGTAATTTTCTTGGGAAAAAGACGCTGTGTCCTGTGGAGACAATGACTCTTTGAAAATACATTTTTTAAAGATCATCCAGAATCCAATCTATCAGTCGGCCTCACTGCCAACCCGCACCGGGCCCGCGTGGTGAATTACGTCCCACTCCCTCTCACAGAGAGGAGGCCTGTGTCCCAGCAGTGGGAACATTATAGGCTGGCAGCATTATATGCTGTTTACTCCTGCTTTCACATGACAAGGAGACCTACCTACAACAACTACACTTCTAACTTCCCAAATCTTTTCTCAACAGTGACCTCAACAGCAACACCCAGTTCGTAGTGGGCCTGGCACTATGTACCCTCGGGGCCATAGCCTCTCCGGAAATGGCCCGGGACTTGGCCTCAGAAGTGGAACGCCTCATCAAGTCTCCGAATGCGTATATCAAGAAGAAGGCAGCGTTATGCGCCTTCCGCATTATCAGAAGAGTTCCCGATTTGATGGAGATGTTCCTGCCTGCTACTAGGAGCTTGTTGACGGAGAAGAATCATGGTAAGCATCATCACTCTCTTGCACTTATCCCAATTTGTTTAGGGTCAGTGCAACATGTCTTTTTTTCTTCCACACTTCTCTATTAGCTGTTATCTTTGTAGGTCAGTATCACACCCTTCCTAGCCATAGCATCTTCTACACAGTTTATCCATCGTTTCTTTGGTCTTCCACTACCCTTATAGCCATTCAATCATGGTAAGGATCTATTATACTGTGGATTTCCGCGACCTTCACTAAATGATCGGTCCACTTTGACGTTCTTCGGCTGACGGACGACGTTGGTGATGCACATAACTCAGGAAATCTGGTAGGAAATGGATTTTGCTAGACATAAACAGTTGTATGTGTCTAGTGTCTAGACTTCTTGGTCAGGCGACGACCATCTTACCTTGAAAATCCTAGGCCTTGTATATAGACAGTAGATTTGTAGACCATTTTCTATTTTGTTAAGTACCTGGTAATTGTTGACATGCCTACGCTGTCCTCCCATACCCATTAACACTGTAATTTGAAAACATTGTAAAAGCCAATTACAGTGGAGTTTCTTGTCTGCTCTTCTTCATAGGAAAAAAACCAATTGGGACCCAGCACCCAGCTTCTGAAGTTTCATAAATGCCCATGTCAAATAAACTATTTTGATTTTGAATCAAATGAGACGAAAAACATTGATGTACACACATGGGTTTTTACTTAAAAACCTTCTAATATGCACATCTCGTACGTTAGCGTAAACATAGAAACACATAAAATTGTTATAGCAAGTCACACATAGAACATTAAAACGTAATATAGATTCTGATGTGTCAATAAGCACACGCAAAGAGTTCCGACGTGGAGCACGCTATGTTACGAGGGCGTCCCACCGCCGGCGATTGACGAGAAGCGAGTAAGTACTAAGTAGAGCGAGCGACTAAAATCGAGTTCGAGTAGAGAGCGCGCACCGGCGACGAGCGGCTACTAGCTGGTATGTGTATAGCAAGCGCACCCTAATTGCGTAACAGTAACTTACAATCTGAATAATTTTGAAGGATATTGCTAATCCATTGCTTCATAAGTTCGAAAAATTTGTCTGCTCAACACGTAAATAACGCAATGAATGTTGTTGAACTGTCAAAGTGAAACCGATTCCGATTAATCGTGTGTTACGCAATTAGGGTGCAGGTCCATTCAGCAATAAAAAAGCGTTGATAGATAGTCGCTTCCTCGTTTGTGGTGGGACAGGTGCCTACTAAGGCTGTCGCACCTTCGAGGCTCGCATAACATCTATATTACCTTGCTTACTAGCTGGCTCAAATTCCACCCCTTGGAGCTATTTCTATTAACTTTTATCAGATGAAGTTATAACATATATATTATGTTGAACCTGCATTCTTTTACTGTGAGAAATTCCGTAGAACGCGACTACAGGAAAGCCCGCTTTGTATGTTATTGAATGCGTGTAGCGTTGCTCCCTTCTAGTTTATGGTCTGAACGTTTGTATTTCGACGATATGAATTGTCTAGTATATCTGAAGATACTCTGTCTTGGCGAAAGATTGTTTTACAAAGACACTTTCTGCGGGTAATTGCGTTCAACACATAAATGGCAATCGATCGCAATGCCGTTCATTTTGACAGTTAAGCCACGTTCATTGCGTTATTGACGTTGTTGAGCAGTCGATTTTTACAAACTTATGAAGCAATGGATATCAAAATGAAAAGCCCTGCGATGGATCGCCATTTCATGTGTTAAGCAGTTATCCCGCCGGCCTACATTTTAGAAGGACACGCTGTCTTTTGTTTAGCAGATGCTCATAGACGTCTGCTTGTTTGCCGCCTAATAACATACATAAAAGCAACCACGAGTACTTGTCAGAACATAAAGATGATATTACATTTACAAAATTTTGACAAACTCATTAAACATTGTATGAACATCGTCATCAGGTGTGCTGATAACTGGCGTGACCCTCATCACTGAGATGTGCGAGAACAGCCCTGATACCCTCAACCACTTCAAGAAGGTGAGTCTTCGAATATTAACCTTATTTTTCTTAAGTTAAGATACATTTTTAATTAGCAAACTTTATGTCACTAATGACATTCTGTTATTTGCATACACATTAATTTTAAAATAGAAATAAGTGTCAGGTAATAATATTAGTAAAAATAAATATGAATCTTATGCAATCAAAGTTGAGGTTGCATTTTGTAGGTATTTAGACGTGAGCGTTAGGGTTGTCACTTCACTGTCACTTATTTCAGGAATCGGCTAAGTGTAGATGATAAGCGAAAAAATATTTAAGGCAACTCACGCTTACAAAATTGTACTCCAAGGCACTATTAATTAAACTAAATACCAAGACTCGCGGTCATAAAACGTGCGAGTAGGACGGTGCATATTTAGGGAGATTTTATTAAATCGATACTACGTTCTTGGCTATATGTGCATTTCTGCCTGATCCATCGGGGATAGCGTGGTATTATGTTATGTGATACTTCGTATCGGGTCATCCTGCTCTTACGTTTTGTGACCTCGCCTGCCAGAGACGTTTGCTTTTAATGGTTGCATCACATTATGCAACGTCATTTATGACTTAACATTATATTGTCACACTAGGGTATAAACAAACGCGTTATGTCTTTTACTAACCACGTGTGAAAAATAAAGTAGGTAATGTACAGTACCGCTTTAGATGTTGTACAGTCAACAGCAAAAGTAGATGATCAAAATCAGAAATTCAATACTAGAATTAACGGAGTTCGCGTCAGAACTGTGTGGCGTCGAAGTGATTCAAAAGTATGACACTGAGTCTGACATACATTTGAATCACTTCGACGCCACACAGTTCTGACGCAAACTCCTTTCATTAGTATTACATTTCTGATTTTGATCATCTACTTTTGCTGTTGACTGTACCTACTAATATTCTACGTTCGTTTGTACATAGATAATTAAATGTTGTTTATCATTCTAGACCTGTGCAAATGACGTGTCTGTGTACGAGGTAAATATTGATTGATTAGCTAACTTTAACTTGAAGCAATATTTCTCCATCGTTAGCTTTGAAATGTAGGTATTTAAATTAAGTTAGGGTTAAGGTTATTATTGGCCCAGTGGTAACGGCCGCGACTTACGAGCGGTAGGTCGTAGGTTCGAACCCCGACAGGCGGTTTACTTTGTATAAATTATTTCATCACCACTGCTCTCAAAACAGTGAAGGAAAACATGTTGAGGAAACCGGCATGTCCTAGACCCAAAAATTCGAAGACATGTGCCATCTATCAACCACCACTGAGCCCGCGTGGTGGATTACGGCCCATTCCCTCTCACCGAGACGAGGCCTGTGTCCCAGCAGTGGGAACATTATAGGCTGATTATGAACAAGGTTATTCAATCCTTCATAAGACACGCCTTTTATTACGTGGGAATTAACATAATTTTCGAAATATGGGTGTACTCTAGGTACACCTCTATCTAACCGTTCGGGGAATGCGTGTTGTTATGGTATATTAGATTTTTCTTTACAAATGGCTAAAAGTACATTAGATGATTTATAGTTATTGTGCTCTTGGAAATATGTATCTTCTTAGAAACGTATCGAGTTTATCATTAACTTTTTATAGGGATAGTGAAATTTAAAATGCGCATAGTACCTACACACGGCTACACATCAAGCTATACATTTCCAGTTTTAGCTGACCTCGCATTGAGTAATAGAATAGAATAGAATAGAAAACTTTTATTTCAGACCGGAGTCCATAAGGTTAGTAACAATTTTACTTAACTTCTAGTGTTAGTAGGTTACAGACACAAATCTACATACAATTAAATTCAGCGTGGAGCTGCATCCACCTCCGCAACATCGGGGAATCCCACCGATCTGCGAACACACTGAGAATACTGTTAGTGCTGCCGCGAATACGCGTCATCAGGGATGCGCATCTACTCCTAATAATGGCGGCAAAACCATTAATATTATTATCCGCAAACATCCCTGACGCACTGCAACGCCACGGCAACCTCAACAGTACTCTCAGTGCATTATTATATTGAACGCGTAGGTCGCTGTATGCCCGCTGAGTGAAGTTGACCCACAGGCTGCACGTGTAGAAGGACTGACAGTAAGCTTTGAACAGCGTAACTTTGACTGCCTTCGTACATCGTGCAAACCTGCGGGCCAGCATGTTACAACGGACAGCCAGCGACCTACGTTCCCTTTCAATGTCGCAATTGTCTTTTAGATCTTCAGTGACCCAGTGGCCCAGATACTTAAATTTATCCACCCTTCGCAGGGGTTCTCCACACAGTGCAACATGAGGAATACACGAATATGTCACCCTGCCTGCTTTAAAAACCATTAGTTCGCTCTTGCAGACGTTATATCTGAGCCCATGAGTCACCGCATATTCTTCGCATATAGCGACCAGTCGCCTCAGAGCACCGATCGATGGGCTCAGCAACACCATATCGTCAGCATAACTAATATTGTTAATGCATACCCCGTCAATATGACATCCGACTTTAGTGCTGCTGAGCTCAAGGATCAGCTGGTTCATGTATAGGTTGAAGAGCCTGGGTGAGCTGAGCCCCCCCTGCCTCACCCCGCACTCCAACCGATACACGTCCGAGTGCGACCCAACCCACTTCACGCTATTGCTTTGACTACCATACCAGTACTTGAATATTGACACTATTTCAGGTGGTATCGTAGTCTCACATTCCAGTTTACGCCACAAAACATCGTAACAAACGAGATCGAATGCCCTTGACAGATCGAGAAAACAGGCAAAAATAGGAGTCTTCCTGTCTGTGTAGTATTGAACAGTCTGCTTGAGGCACATGATTGCACTCTCGGTTGACAGCCCAGGCCTAAAACCGAACTGGGCATCATGTAGCTCGAGGTGTTTAGCCAATTGCTTGTCAAGCAGACTGTCCATAACCTTTGCTATGACAGTGGCCAGAGAAATGGGCCTGTAGTTGGAAATGTCAGAGACATTCCCGGTTTTATTTTTCACAATAGGCACTAGGCAATAGGTAATAATAAGATTAACTTCTAACCTCCTGCTCGCATTGTCACGAGGATCTTCTCTCTGGAGCTCTGACCGCCGGTAGCTTGGACGCTGTTCCCGATACCGGTGGGCTACTATTTTTTTATATTTTTAAATGTTTTCTTTATCTATTTGTTTATAAAAATATTTAAAAATGTAATTTATATGTACTTAGGTGAAATAAAGATAAATCATAATTTATTTCACGAAGTTATTCCCATAATAAGCACATTAAATTACATAGAAATATACATGAAACATTACACATTAAAAAACATTGCAATAAAAATAAATATATTAGTTAAAATAAAATTGTATAGGGTTTTCGTACAATCAGAAGTTAAGCCTATAGTGGTGATGTATAGCTTGATGTGTAGCCGTATGTACAGGCTGTTATGTAGAAGAATTTCATGTAAATATTACATAATCTGTTTAAAATTCATATTACCTATTTTTTTTATTTCCATTCAAGTTTTAATATTCGTTTTTTTAATCACTTTATCTTCCTGCAAAACAACATACCATCCGACCTTATCTCCATCGAACGCATCCGATTCAGTAATCGATAAATAATTACATATAACTCGATATCTAACCGTAATCGCGGTCGTTAAACCTGTTCGCGTCGTAATACAGGTTTTGATTTTATTTGATACTGGCTAATACTGAACCGTTTATGTGGCTTTTAAGAGTAAAAGACACGATTACTTGTAGTGTTCCCTTCCACATTTTGCCCATCTGCCTTCAAAGCAAGAGTGAACAGGCATCTTCTGGGCACGCTCGTTCCATCATTGGCCTCATCCATCGCTTTCCATCGGGCATGATTGGGCCAGGGCAAGAGCAGGCCGCCTCAGCAATAAAAAAGTTCAAGTTATTTTTCGCTTATAGCTTTTCCGAACTGTGATTGGGTGTGCTAGCTGCAACAAAATATAGCGTTATTTTTCATAGAGAAACTGCCATTTGAACTACAAGCTTTATACCTAATTTTTTTTATCATATTCCGCCCTTTAATCCATAAATTATAAATACACTTGTAGCGGTATCTACAACGCCACATGCGAACAACGCGTCATACTGACGTCACGCAAATCCTGCATCTCGCAAGCAGAGTTTACCGATACAAATATCACAACATCAATCGTTGGGCAATTGCCCGCCAGACACAACACCCGTCTGGTCGGAGAATCCTCCCTTTTCTATGGAGTATGAGTGAACTTTACACCCTGTTCCTTATACCTCTATACACTGATTAAAAGCTCATGTAGCTGTACCTACGTTCTTATACGGTCGAATACAAAATGACTGTTATTTCTGCTATCAATAAATTAAGCTACACTGCGGCAAAAATGAAAACATATATAAATTGTTCTGCATGTAGCATAATGTATTCAATTACGCCCTTGGGAACATAAATATTCGTAGTATGTATTATCCTATTTTGAATATACTTGAAGGCCAATTCTCGCAATTTAAAACGTTCAAAATCTAGTCGCAGTCTCATCTCGGCGACAAACAAATGTCATAAACTTGTCAAAATGTAGGGAAATTAGAGATATTATTTGACAGATTGAGACTTGGATCAGACGGTGAACGTTCTTAAAATTACGAGATAGTTGGGCAAAGGCTAGGCAGATGGATGCTTACAATATTTGCCATATCCCAATGCAAAATAGTCTAAAATACATGAACTCCCGGCTTTTCCCATGGAGGTAGGCAGAAACTATAGAACGCCACATGCTAAGATCTTTACATAGTCTAAAAATACACCTCTATAATATTCTAATGACACGTAAATAGCAATGTAAATAATACACCTCATGTGCTTATCAGAGTCGCGTCGTTTTGTAGCACCTACTTGCCTTATCACTCTCTTATCATATCAATCGTAATGGCAACGTGTACACGGATTGTTAGTCTTGAAAACTATTGTTTTTGTTTTATTATACGTGACAATATTCTACTTTATTATAATAAATCGTTGGTAATCAAACAACCGATTTTCTTTTGATTGAAGTCAGTTATTTCTATTTTAATGGTTCTACAGTATGTACATTCTAGAAATAAGTTTAAGTAATTAACCATGAATATGCTGAGTCGTAGGTTTGAACCTAGACAGGCGCTTTACTTTGTGTAAATTATTTCATCACCACTGCTCTCTAAACGGTGAAGGGAAAAATCGTGAGGAAACCGGCATGTCGTAGAACCAAAAAATTCGAAGACGTGTGACATCTGCCAACCCGCACTGGGCCCGCGTGGTGGATTACGCTCACTCCCTCTCACCGAGAGGAGGCCTGTGTCCCAGCAGTGGGAACATTATAGGCTGATTATGTATGTATGTATATATATACTGAGCATGAGAACCTGGGTTCAATTCCCAGGTCGAGCAAAGTGTTATTGGGGTTTTTCCACCTGGAAGTTAAAGCTGACCGGAGCCTGGATTTGTGCATGGTTGATGGCAATAGGCTCGCTCCCTATTACATGGGACTTAAACATAACTGGCGAAATGTGGGCGTACTATAGCAGCACCTCTGCCTAACCCTTCGGGGGATATAGACGTGATATTATGTGTATAATTCCAAGTATAAATCTGTAAGGTTTAAATTCTACTGTACTATAATAGATTGGTGATCAAGCATCCGATTTTCTCGGTCGAAGTTTCTATATTCTTTTGATTGCACAATGATTGCGCACTATGTACGGTCTAGAAATAATATATAGAAAAATGAATCATAAACTTATCGGAAATGTCATGAAAAGGGTAGCTTGGCTTAGCACGCCACACACCTTCCGATCAATAGCCTTTGATAAGCTAGGCTATTCACAGAAAAAAAAATAACAATAGGGATTATATGCTGTATTAAAATAGCATTTTTTATAAGTCCAGACATTCTTTAAGACACAGTCAAGTGCGCTCTGATTTGAAAAGTAGTTCAGCATAGCTATTTACAACCTTTCGCCAGGTTGTCGAATCCAAAATGACACATATTTAATGGCTAATTTGCCTTGTCCTTGACAGCAAATAGCTGTCGATGTCTGTAGAATGGAGGTCGAACTCCAGATAATTTTTATTCGTGGAATAAAATTGACTTCTGACAGATTTTGTTTGGAAAAATTGTCAAAAATTCAAAATTATTCCTCTGATAAAATTATCTGGCGTTGGAAAAATCAGCCCATCATCATGAAAAAATTTTCAGGTTTTGGCTTTGTGAACAGCTTTTAGAGGACTCTTTTGGTAACATTGAGTGATGTTCGATTCGGCACGGCAGCGTATCGAACGGTTGCGAATAGTTAGGCTGTACACATTTCTAGGTTTACCTAACGCTTGTGTAAAATAGTTTGCTTAGCCTAAAGCGACTAATCATCCCATCCCAATTTGTTTGGAATCACCGCAGCAAGTGTTCTAATGCGACTGCGTAACCGAACTATGCTATTTAAAAACCTAAGTACATACATACCCGGGCGTATGTATGACACATCGAGGCTTAGAAAGAGACGTCACATGATTATGAGTGTCAGGAAGACGCTCTACCTTGACGAACTTTTTCTAACTGTGTACAGTCAACCGCATGTACAACTTCTGCGCCTTCGTTTCATAACAGTGAGGGCGGTTTTCGTTGTTCAAGTATTGCCTCTGATATGCGGCTGACTGTACCGTATATACCTACGGCCGGGTACTGTTATAAACATAATTATAATGCTAGTTGTAATTATAATGAACCGTTCGTAAAGTATGATGTAACACTAATGATGTGTTTGTGTTGTCCCGTAGGAGAGCGGGCAGCGCGAGGTAACATACAAACGCTGATCCATGCACTTTATACCTGTTGGTAGTCTGATGACAATGTATTTTGAACCTTACATACTTGCTATCATAGGCGATAATTGTGCAGAAAGTGTCACCAAAAAAAATCAATAATTTCACGCGAAATTAAACCTTAAGTACATGCATTTATAGACGATAATGATGTGTATTTTGTATAAATGTGTCACCATCAAAAATTCAATGATGTCACCAAGCGTTAATATAATTTGCGTTGCTCGAACCATAAAAGCAACAACCTTGTCTAATCCATAAATTCTATAGCTGTGGTTTCTGTGTATTCAATCAATTCTTCTGATCTCAAATATTCTAAGAAATTGATTGTCTCGACAGTAAAATAAAATTTATAAATGTGGTGACCATCTGAAATGCAAATACAGCATGTATCAGAACGGTGTATTCAAATTTAAAGGGGTGGTACACACCATCAAACTTAATAACTTTCTCCATGGGACCAATATCGTTATTGCGAAAAAATTACTCACTGTCCCGTACTGAACTCCAATAACTACTCAACCCAAATTGATGGGACGGCTGATATTTTTTTCGCGATTACGATGGTGATCCCATGAAGAAAGTTGTTTTTTGGTCTGTATAAGGGAGAGAGTTTAAAAAAAAGAGGTACTTAAATTTTTTCATCACCGCTGCTCTCAAAACGGTAAAGGAAACCGGAATGTATTAGAACCAAAAACTCGAAGACATGTGACTCTCTCACAGAGGGGAGGCCTGTGTCCCAGCAGTGGGAACATTATAGGCTGATCATGTAAGGGACAGAGTGCACTATTGCGAAAAAATTCAATGAGTTGTCAGAAAATGACAGATATATACACTGTCAACAGAATACAGAACAAGCATGATTGTAATATTGTGTTGGTTATATAACCATATTTATACGTGGGTTATTTAATAAGCTGTTTGTCGGAAGCCATACAGTCAACTAAGTCGTGTCATTAGTAATTATGCAATTAGCCTCGTATTTTTACTTAGACAATAAGTATGAAGACCAGACAACCACTCTTACTAATGGATATCGTGTTACCCAGCGGGTTGTGGAGATCAGAGGGGATTCCAGTCTCAATCGGTCAAAAATATTCTCAATTTTCCCTAAATTTTTGACAAGTTTTTGACTATATGGCTTCCGCAAATTCATGGGACAGAATCATAAAGGTTTAATATAAACTTCTCAACCATCCGAGTAGTGATAGCAAAGTAAGAACTTGTGTGAATAGCACTCGAAGTAGGCACTTACATAATTATACATAATAATTATAATATCATAAGTATTAGGTAGATAGAACTTTCTGAAGAACATCATCTTCTTACTTAGATAGAAACTACTCTTTCTAGTGACTACCAAATTATTTTATTTAAACATTTATTGCTATTTCTATAACGAAACTCTACCAAACAAAAAAAAATTATATCCTGTTAAATGCAAAAAAAAATATATCCATCTATCTATATATCTATTTAAGCCCACGGTGTCCCACTACTGGGCAAAGGCCTCGCTCGGCAATCGGTTTTGTTTTTGATAATAAAATTATGGCCATGCTTGAGTTTCGTCATAGAAAGTAGGTATATAATATAACTAATATTGGTACACATTTTCTACCCTCTTTTCTATTCTATGTCCATGTTCCTTCCTTACTCATAATAATTTGGTAGTTCTCTTACTTTCGATTCTTCAATAGACTATTCTATCCATGTATGTAATTGTATTGATAACGCTTGGGATTTCCAGACATTATGAACGTAGCAAACATATTATTAGTATTTTTCAATAATCATTTTATTAAAGAACTTGTTGCAGTCATAACATATCATCTGACTATAAGTATGCATAAGTTATTGTTTATGTTGATGATGAAAATTTTATCGAAATAAAAACATAGCATCATAGACATATCGTAGCGTGAATGAAGGTTTCAAAAAGTAGTTACAATTTTTTTTCCTTATAATTATCTAAAGTTCCTTATATACATTTATCTGGAAATCCCGTCTCACACATTACTAACTACTCAAAACACAGTATGAATGCATCACCAAAAAGTAAACGTGACTAACTATTGCAAAGAGGTTGAAGGTCATAATTATTTTCTTTTTTTTTATTGTCGATGTAAATGCCCAGTCCTGTGTATATTCGCTGTCGTATCGTGTTGTAAGCCTGTAAACTCATTGATATATCTCCGACAGTATTTAGTATGTATTTAATACTTGCCTGAAACGTAAAATGTTTGTTTTTTTTTTCTCGCTTCGCAATCTTTGTCTATGTGCATTGGGCGAGTTGTTGTCTGTGGTCACTACATGTAAGAGCATGGGTTTGTTTGTAGATCGTACCGAATCTGGTGAGGATACTGAAAAACCTGATTTTGGCCGGGTATTCACCGGAGCATGACGTCAGTGGAGTCTCAGACCCGTTCCTGCAGGTAATGTTACAATTTTTAATACTTTTATTATATTATATTTATTTGGGAAAATAAATGGTTGCACATTACAGTATGACATAAAATTGGAAAAAACAAAAATATTACCAACGAAATTTTCTACATAATTATTATAAATAAAATATAATTCAATATGAAATAGAAAATGCAATATATTTTTGTTACGTTAAATACTAATTTATATTGGTAGTGCAAAGTTAATTAAAAACACACACCAATGAGGTTTACACAGGATTCATAATTATTATCCAATTACTGGTTACATGTTTCCTTTTGCTTAACTAGGTACTTAATAATGTTGTACAAGTCATTTATCTTACACAACTCAATAGCCGCAACTTGCAAACAAACATTTATTTTCCGCTAATACAAGTAAGTATCGCGGATAATCCAAATAGTTATATCCCCTCTTGCAAATATTAAAGGAAAAATAGACTTATCTTTTGCATCAATAAATCAAGTGTTTCCTCTACAATATCAGGAAGTATATAATAACTTTTATCTGATTTCCTTATTCAACCACGTATCTTAACGACAAATTATAATAGCAAACGTTTTTTTTTTCCGCACTTTCCCCAGATTGTATTACTTTTACTAGTTTTTCCCTTCGTGATTCCCTTTCAAATGTTGTTAAGAACTCTGCACAATATCCAGTTAATTCAAAACGGTGAAGAAAAACATCGTGACGAAACCGGCATGTCCTAGAACCAAAAATTCAATTCGAAGACATGTGGCATCTACCCACACTGAGCCTGCGTGGTAGAGTACGGCCCACTCTGTCTCAAAAAGAGAGGAGAGCTGTGTCTCAGCAATGGGAGCATTACAGGCTGATTATGCTGCTTGTAGAAACTGTAACCTACAAAATCTCAATCTTACAGTAATGCAAAATTTCGAATTTTTAGGTAAAAATCCTCCGCCTCCTCCGAATACTAGGCAAGAACGACGCGGAAGCATCAGAAGCGATGAACGACATCCTAGCCCAGGTTGCCACCAACACGGAAACCAGCAAAAACGTTGGCAACACCATCCTATACGAGACGGTCCTCTCCATCATGGACATCAAGTCCGAGAGCAGTCTGCGAGTGCTGGCCATCAACATCCTGGGCAGGTTCCTGCTGAACAATGATAAGAACATCAGATATGTGGCGCTGAACACGCTGCTGAGGACTGTGCACGTTGATACGTCGGCTGTTCAGAGGCATAGGACTACGATTTTGGAGTGTTTGAAGGTGAGGAATTAGTCTTCTTTGTATATTTTGTAGTTTGTACAACTTGTACAGCCACGAGCACCAATATGTCAACACTTGACAACTTTCGATTGCGATTTTTTCGTGAAATAACGAATGCAACGTTAAAATACGACACATTAGATAAACATATGGGTTCGAAAACGCTATGTTCGTAACAACATAAATTTTCATTCAAAAATAAAGGAGTAAATCGCTTTTGAATAAAGCAGAGTGTATACATACTTTTGCTCGTGACTGTACTACGACTACGACTTTTTGATACTTTAGTTGGTTAAATTATTTGCAAACTCGCTTTGAATGTTAACACAGTGCATTATGCAAGCCTTGTTTATGTCAACTAGGGTAATAACACTAGCTGCTGGTAATCAATCAGAAGAGACATTTAAGTCAATAAATAAAAAAATACTTTCTACCACTTTTCACATCAATATTTTGATACTACAAAGAGACATCATGTTTCTGTATCTCCAAACCCAGACCTCACAATATAACGCAATCAATTACCACCGAAATTCTAGTCAAAGAACTTACCAAACTAATCTCACCAGTTGCTGTGACATCCAACCGCCTTTTTAATACATAGAACCCACTTTAAAATGTTTTACGTCATTTTCAGGACCCAGACGTTTCAATCCGTCGCCGCGCAATGGAGCTATCCTTCGCGCTGATTAACGGACAGAACATTCGCAGCATGATGAAGGAACTGCTCGCATTCCTGGAGCGATCTGACGCCGAGTTCAAGGCACATTGCTCTAGCGCCATGGTGTTAGCGGCCGAGAGATACGCGCCGTCCAACAAGTGGCATCTGGATACGTTGTTCAGAGTACTGCTCAAGGTAAAAAGAGCTACATTTTATCTACTCTGTACTTTCCAAAACATTTTAGGTCGTATCGGCAACGCGTTAAAATTACAAAATGTTCAGATAGCTGGTCTGATTGTCCAAGGTGAATCAATCCGATATCATGTCGAAGAATGACAAATTCAATTTTTTATATATATAATAATCTAAGATGGCAGTTGTATCTTGAAATCCAGCCACAACTTTGTTTAGTCAGGAAAGTAACAAGGCCCAGTTTCAGAAGGCCTATTTAATTTAATCAAATTAGATTTGCCATTTACGATTTATTGATAAGAGTCTTGATTAGACAACAAACTAAAACTAGTTGTTTAAATAAATGTATTCTAATTCATATTGTTTGTTTTCTAGGCTGGAAACTATCTCCGTGACGACACAGTATCCAGCACACTTCAGATCGTCTCCTCAGCCGCGCCCGAGAGACAGGCGTACGCCGCCATGCGGCTGTGGACCTCGCTCGAACGGTCCGCTGTCTCGGGCGATGCCACTGAAAAACAACCGCTAGTACAGGTATGTTTAGTTACAATAATCTATTGTACTATCTGTTGAAATGTGTCAAAAATCTACTCAAATTCGTGCCATCAAAAGAATTTGGTCTAAAGACATCTTATATCATAATAGACGAAGACTTGTTGCTGGGGAGCCACGAGCCACGTCTTCTCAGACAAAATACTAGGAAGTCATGAAAGGCTGGCGTTTTGAAGAATACTTCATAACTTTGACGTGCAAAAAGATGTGGGGGTAAATTCTGTAAAAATCTCACCGTGAAAACTTAGGTGAAGTGAGCTGTCATTCCACCTGATGCTAGGGATAGCTAGGGACTAACAGCTCGCTTCACCTACGTTTTCACGGTGTTATTTTTGCAGAATAGCACGGCTGATTATAAGTCTAATGAAAAAAAAAAAGATTTTGTTTAATTATTCATTTCTGTGCCGAGCGGCGTCAATGAATCGAGTACATTACTTTATAAGTATGTAGTTTAACATTGAATAATTAGGTGGTTGATTTCGAGAAAAATACTAATGTTGTGTTTTGTTTTGTAGGTGGCGGCGTGGACTATCGGTGAATATGGTGACTTGCTGGTGTCGGAAGCTAGTAACGCCATCTCTATGGTCGATGAGGACGGCGTTGGTGAGTTCACAGTCAAACCTATAATTATTTGTGAAATAAAATATGTTCCTGGAAGTAACAAATCACCACTTCACCGGTCAAATTGTTCTCGTTCTCTAGGTCCTTCCTGTCGAAGCAGCTAAGTAAACCTTTCATCCCATACACAATAAAATAACAACACATCGGTTGTGTAGAAAGATGGTTGACATTTACCCTAACCTTCTCCAATAGATTTTTAAGTTATTATTGTTTCTTTTCAGACGATTTCGTCCGTCCTTCGGAAGAGTACGTCATTGACGTCTACCAGAAACTCTTGTGGTCTACACAGCTGTCCATCAACACGAAGGAGTACTTGCTGCTGTCGCTCGCCAAGCTGTCCACGAGATTTACCACTCAGCCTAGCCAGGAGTGAGTAGAATTTATCAGCTATTCTAGAATTTAAAAGCTGCCAGGCTACCGAAAAAATCTTCACGAATTTTATTCACAAGATCTGCTTACAGTCAAATCATAGAGAAGAGAGAAAAGTCGCTTGGCTTGATCCTACCTTGTAGGTTTACTCTTGCTTAGATATTATGGTTATCTTAGTTCGTTGCTGCATAATGAGCGTACAATTTCCCCACTTCTGGGACACAGGCTCTGTGAGAAGGAGTGGGCCGTAATCCACCACGCGGGCACAGTGCTGTTTGGCTTGTTGTGATACCGTACCTAACCGGTTGAATGTAATTACAGAAACAATTAAAAAGCCATTGTCTCGCGTGGTTTACATTTGCCCGAAGGGTTAATAAAGTACCAGCGCAGAATACTACGTTAAAGCCACATAGGGCACATATTTATTATTCTAAATACTTACCATATTGTTTATTTTCAGTAAAATCCGAGTGATCATCGACATGTTCGGATCTCACATTCATATCGAACTGCAACAGAGAGGCGTTGAGTTATCGCAACTATACAGGTAAAGCCTTCACATTAATCTATGTACATAATATATCTAGAGAATGAGTGGCTTTTGTATAAGAAATTAAATTGTAAAGCCTAAATACACTCAATTAAACTTATTTTTGCGACTAATACCCTTTAACCCTATAACCCTTTTTTATTGATTTTGTAGACTGGATTTCTATCACTAAGATATTTAAATATGTATAAAGATACAGGTGTCTCTTCACTATTTTTTTTTTTTGTTAGAAAATTACTTTTATTTTGTATTATTTTCATGCTAATAATTATAATAATTTATCCAGGAACTACGCCCACTTGCGACCAGCCTTACTGGAACGTATGCCGGCAATGGAAGCCCCAACGAGCGGCCCGGACGCGCGCGATGACAGCGACCACGAACAGGACCTGTCCGACACCAGCCCCGACCACAAGCCCGACCAGGTCGCTGTATGTACTACATGACGCGTTATTATATTACTATATACTAAACTATACCCTGGACATTCTAGACGGGACAATGCTAGTATAACTCAACTTTCACCAAAACGTCGTGATCTTCGTAGTGTCGATGGCGCCACAGTGTATTTATTGGTATTAGTATTAAAATAAACTAGCCTCTACTCACGACTTCTCTCTGTGTGTTTTAACACAAAATAGACCCTGTGACATTACAATAGCGTAGCTTTTTTTTTAATAAATCAGTGAAAGATTTTTTGTAATCGGATCAGCACGTCCAAAGATTACAAATAAACAAACCATTTCACCTCTTCATAATATTAGTTGGATATAGGATGATTTCCTATGAAATGAGTCAAGAGAATTCTCATCTGTCTGAAAACTAGTCTGCTCTATTTAATTTCTGTAGTAGCCCGTACACAAGTCTGGGGTATATTTACATTTAGTTTGCTATCATATGACTTTCGTACATTGACTGATCTTAAATTCTGTTGAACTTTCTAGGACGCGTTATTAGACTTGATCATCGGCTCCGACTCGCTGACGAATGGCGACGTGGACCACAAACCGTCGCTGCCGCCTGCTAGCAACAATAATACTAGCAGCAATGTAAGTAATCAACCGCGAACATGATGGATGAGAAGCAGCACAGATTTTTTGCTCCATTGGTGTAATTGCTGTATGGCGTTCCAGTGTGAGGATAAATAAATAATAATAACTTACGGATTTTGAAATCGTAACGCAAAAAAGTGCTCAATAAATGTACCTACACATTCCTTTCATGATTAGCTACTTTATGCCTACACCGCTTCTTGAACAATCATATACAGCGTGGCAGGGACATCGATGCACAACCTTTTACCACGGATTCATTACATGATTCTGGACCCCTTCTTGCGTTAGATCATGTGCTGAATGAGCTGAATCCATGGTTACAGTTTGCGCGTCGATGTCCCTGCCACCCTGTATCTAATGACTTTCCCAGTCTACATCCAAAAATTCAATCAAATATAGAAAATAGTTTAGTCACTATAGCTAGTCAAAGATTGGTAAAATCCATAGTCGGCCCATCACTAATATTTAATTTGTCAGAAAAAAACACTTTTTTAATTTCATTGGTAAGATTTATTTGATAGTTCCTATATACTCCAATGCATGCGTGTTGCCAGTGGTTTCATTGTTTGTCGTATTGTCATCTCCACATTGTATTTATAAAATGTCGTCACATTCAGTTAACCAGTTTGAATGGTGAATAAAAAAACCTCAATATCGTGGGACATACGAAAGAGGCATGTTTTCTTAGCTGCTTCTTACGGTAGACGATTTCAGTCCTATAGACAAGTGAATTTACGCTTCTATTATAATTTCCAGGATATCCTAGACCTGCTGAGCGGTTTAGACCTGACCCCGTCGGGGCCGACTACCGTCATGAACAACAACGTGCCCACGCCGGTGCCTGCGCCTGCGCCTGTTTCGCTACTCGACGGACTGTTCGCCGCGCCCGCGCATATAAACACACCAGTCACGCAAGGTACATAAATTAAAATCGTGTGTCACGTGTCTCGTCATTTTCAATGGCGTAGTATTTTTTTCAGCAACTTTAACCCTCTGTGCCCCAAAAAGTTCAGCCATAGTGCTCTCTGGGCTGCTACCGACAGTGCCGTGAAAGTGATGAAGTTTCAGCGATAGCACTAGGAAGTGGTGAAGGGCGGGCGTTTTTGGGGAACTGTCTTTTGTAATTGTGACATTCAAAAAGTGCTGATTTTCAGCCTAATTTGAATAAATGACTTTTGATTGTTTGGGCCAACAAAATTTAGTTCACTGTCGTGCCACAGACGCGACGAAAAAGTAGTTTTTTTTTTCTAATGAAGTCTCTCTTTTACTTTCAGTGGAGCTGGCCACAGTGACGGCCCTGGAGAAGAGCGGCCTGCGCGTGGTGTTCGGCGTGCAGCGCGGCGGCGACGTGGTGACGCTCACCATGCGCGCCAGCTCGCAGGCCGCCGCCACGCTCACCGACTTCCTGTTCCAAGCCGCCGTGCCCAGGGTAAGCGCTCGCAGATATGAATAGTGAACGTAGGAATAATCTCATACAAGTTATCAGTCAAAACCACGATTCGGGTTCAAAAGGCGTTGGAAGTACTTACTTTACTGTCTGTTAAATGTCGAGCTAATTCAAAGAATTATTGAGAAATTGAGTTTCTAGGGGATGAAACGCAATTTCTCAATAATTCTGCGTGTAATATCTGCCTCTAAATCGTCGTCGTTACTTAAGTTGAACTACATTAGGCCCACGTGGGCCACGTATGCCGATCTGGACGCGTCGCACCGCATACATTTATATGGCAACTACACTCTAGTACGCTACATTTTAATTTCGATCCAGCCTGTCCCTTGCTGGCCTCTCCCAGCGACGCCCCAAGCCGATCCGTACCCCACAGGGGGTGCCCTTAGCGTGTAGTCGCCTAGTTTCTAGTTTTTTAAGCCCTGACTGGAGGCCTTAACTTATCGAGGCCTCAAAAGGCAAGCCCGGTTAAGCAAACGACAACCTCATAGGTTGAACTGCGAGACACCGAAAAAAAATACGGTACATTAGATCCACGCCATGCGACGCGACGCCGAGCTGTGAGCCCAGATATTCGGGAGGTGGTGGCGGGCGTAGCCCACGCCTGTGCCATGTGTAGTTCTACGTCTCAGACGTCGTCATACTTCTGTATTCGCCTACATGGCAAAATGGGGTAGCGTATGACTTAACCCTTCGTATTAGTATGTATACGTGGATCCACGCGAGACATAATGGCTTGTTAATTGTTTCTGTAATTACAGCATTCAACCTGTTAAAATAGCGTTCTTTATCAAGCGTAAAAGTTTTACGCTTGATTTGTCTCGGAACTTCTGGTCGGAGATCGTGCAAAAACCGTAAAAATTGAAGTAATTGATTTCATGTTTTGTCCGCCTTGCAGACGTTCCAGTTAGACATGATGTCACCTTCCGGCACCGTTCTGCCGCCCCAGGGAGAAATCACTCAAGTCCTCAAAATCACTAATCCATCCAAAGTAAGTATCATTATCATAGTAATAGAAAAATTATTATCTCTTTATTTTGGTTGGTTTTACTTACTAAGTATTTAAGCTAACATATCTTTTTTATATACGTATTTCTGTGTTACAATAAAACATTTTTTTTTTCTTATTTGACATTGACGTGTTTCTCTAATATCTCATCTTTTCAATATCATTTGAATGCACCCCGCATACAAATTATATTGAAAAGATGAGATTATTTGTAAGCTTGGGTTTACGGCCGTATGGCGTCATCTCATGTAGAAGGCCGGTTTTTGATACACAAAGAAAAAAAATACATACAGACGTAGGTATTCTTTCTTACATAATTATAATAACTTGGTATTCTATCGTTTCCAGTCTGCCCTTCGACTACGGATACGAGTGTCGTACAACGTGGACGGCGTGCCAGTCCTGGAGCAGGCGGAGGTGAACAGCTTTCCGCCCGACCTGTTCAACTGACGAGGGGCCAGTCCGCCCGGCTACTGCCTCTAGCCACCTCCCTGCACGGTCACCTGTGTTTTATGCAGTAGTTACTAGTTACACGGTCATCGATTGTTTGGTTAATACGTAATATTTATAATGAATAATGTCCCTAAAAGACATCCCTTTGATCGTCACAAATGGATGACAAAACAAATTGTGTCCAGCTCGTCACTGTCTTTGTCTTTTAGGCATGACAATGGTGGATGGGCACAACGTTTTACTTGTCATCTGTTTGTGACTATAGCGGTTAAGAAGCTTGTAAAAGGTGTGTTGGTCCCAGCTCAGCTATTTGGACGAATTATCAACGTAGATACAAGGAACCGTATTTTGAAGTTTTAAAGCCATTATGGTTTTGTTGCGAAAAAGGGATGGCGCTATACGTCCTGTACAGCTCTATCTCTCTCCTGCACTGGAATAATGAGGCTTGTACGCGCCTTAATCGGATCCCTATAAATATATACCCTAAAAACCCAAGCCTTTTCGCAAAACTCAGTCTTTAAAAAAATATTTTATGTTGAGATTAATCTAGCTTTATCAACCGTGTTGTGATCTGGATAGCTGATAAGATCTCATTATATGTATTTATATTATATAGTAATGCTGCATTGCACTATTTATGCTCCAATACATAGCTTTATTTACGTTAAAATTCTAAAATATAGAAAAAAAATGCAGTCTTTTTACTCAAAACAATCGATGACCGTCTTCAACTACGTCTCAATTGATGGCGAGCTCCACCCCACTCGACAAAGACTGACCACACGCCGGCCACCTTACGAACCGACCCACACAGCCGTCATGTCGAGATGTGCACAGCTTCACCTAGCTCACTTGTTCCCGCTGAGATTCGCGAAACATTCCATGTGTTACGTAGTGTTTAAAGTTTATGTCCGCAGAAGGATACAGATTGTTGGTTTATCGTTGGGTGACCAGAGATCAAAATGAGTCTTATCGTAATAGAAACCCTGAGGTCAGTAGAGGTTTTGCTTTTATATTTCTCTGGGCACATGGCGTCAGTATTATTACAATCTCAAAGCAATTAATACTAGTGTGGTCTACTTACTGCTTCTATCATAAAATTGCTAATTTTTCGAGCCGATCTAGCATTCAATCACAATGATCGGCTCTGAGCCCACGTTCGCGAGGACGTGAAAATATCGCGGCGGGATTTTATCACGCACTGCACTGCACTTTGAACTCTGCGTGTTGAGCCGAGCTTTGAGAACCCAACAGAGGGTATCGCAGCGCGACAAAAAAAAAAAAAACGCACTGTTGGATTTTGAACTCTCGGCGCTAATCAGTGCGTTGGAAATCCAAACCGCGAAAAAAAAATCTCCGCGGGATAAACACGCCCGTGCGTACCTGGGCTTATCGACTAGCTTTACCATCAATTCTTCTCGAAAGGGAAAATTATCTCTGAATAGCTGCTTCTACGTAAAATTTCTAGCATTGCGACACAAATGAAAAACGTTGTCATTAAGATTTATTAATTAGTCTAATTCTCTTGTGGTTTCGAGCCGTTGTGAACATTCCCGAATTTGAAAATTTTGCCCTCGATTGATAAATTGTAAATGGATGTACTAGGACTTCTTGTGTCGCTCGCGCTGTACATAAATTGAGATTGTGTGTATAAACGATTTATAGTAAGCAACCTGTGAATTGGAGGGCTGTATGGAATGTACTTAATAAAATATAAATGAATCACTAATACTGATAAATTTTGTGTGATAATGCACTTTAGAACGCAAGCCAAAGTATTGGCCTTGCATGGAAGTAGTCAATGGTCCGGAATACACTGGCGAGCCAAAATTTCTGGTCACTCTTGCATGTTAGTATGATATTTATGAACTTTCCAGGCTGTATAAATTGTTTTAGAACACAATTATTTATAAATTAATGTTTGTGCCTTGTTTTTTTGCTCGTCATTGTATTTTGTACCATATTATTTAATTTCCAGATAGTCTGTTCGATGTCATTAGTTTGAATGTAGACTCATTTATACCTACTGCATTTTGTTAAGAATAGTTATTTGTGTACGACACCTGTGAGCCGCTTCAAATGCTAAACAGTCAGTGGACAGTACTGTAACTTTTATTGAGAATTTTATATTTTGCGACGATGTAAATAATGATGAATACATCTCATGAAACACGTAGTTATGCAAATTATGGATTATTGTAAGAATTTTACACGCGTTCGGCGACAGCCGGACATTTTTAACATTTAGATTAGTTATATCATATGTTTATTTTCATCCTATTTATATTATTTAGGTTATCGACTAACCAGCATATTCTAATGAAGTATCGTAGGAGTATGTACATTTAGATATACTTTTGGAAGCCACTGGAAATATAGAAGTCGCACGTGCTCTTAATAGTTTTTATATTCTCTGTAAAGCGTTCATGTGACTATCATGAAGGCATATATTTTATTTTTGATTATGTAAAGAGAGCTTGGCAAAAGATTATATCGTCAATTTGGTGCTTCGTTTTACTATATCTGATAAATAGAAGGCCCTCCACAATGTGAGATGTTTATGATTTTGTGTATAACTAAAGCTATGTGAAAGATGTACATAATGATTATAATGATTTTATGTAAATTGGTTAATAAATATTTGAGAATGTTTATATAATCAATTTGTTGGTTTCATTTCATTGCACCCACTTCCCTTCAAATACAGGCTAGAAAATGTAGATATCATATGATTAATTCTGTATATAGCTGCGACCCCACTTATGACATGTTGAGCGAACAAACTTCCTATATGTGATACCAAAATGTGATGCCACACAGCTAGTCATTCCAAACTCATAGAAAAACGCAACATGGTTGAAAAATTTTGACTTTTCAATAATATCCAGAAGATCTTTCTGGATATTAAAGTCCAAATTTCAATAATATCAGTTTGAACTGAACGGACTTTATCCACCAAATAAAATCAGATAAAGCAAACTTAACTATCCACAAAATAAAATCAGAGGGCGTAGTGCGAGTTTCTTACCTACTCGATCGCGTGAACGTAAACGCAGGTTTGTACGGTATTAGAGCAGCGCCATCTAGTGGAAACTCGATAGCACTGCTGTCATTCATACAAATCTGAGTTTACGTTAACGCCATCGAGTAGGTAGAAAAACTCGCACTATGCCCTCAGATCTCGATCGACAGGAGATAGGAGATGAGCCATTGTCTGTGGAGGGAGAGGCCACGATAACTTGTGCCCGGGTCCCGGCTCTATGATGGTTCAATAAAGAAATCAGGAGGTTTAAGTAGTTCTTTCTAAAGATCATATCTTCCTGTGTAGGGGTTGCCACCAGCTGGACGACTGCTATAAGCACAATAAAAGTATGATCTAAGTCTCAAATTGTCGCCGCTTTGTATGGACTAGCTCGGAGGTTCGCTGAGTGAAATGCTAAAATCCCCGTCCACATTATACGTAAAATGTTGGTCACTTTGTGAAGAAGAGAAAATTTAGTAACTCTTCTTGTAAAATGACAATTGTCACAAGATCAAATTGTACAGAAAAACGTATATCGAAATTCACAGATACATTTATTAACTTACAAACCATTTAATACACATTGAGTTTTATACAATTCCTATAGTTACTCGATCATGGGTGTCGCAGGCGCAGGTCGTCCGCTCACACTGTTGAACAGCCTGTCTTTGATCATCTGCGCCATCAGGCCATGGATCACTTCGATAGTGGTCTTGCAAGCGTCCTTAGTTGCCTTGCCAAGTTTGTCTTCAGTTCGCTTCTCATGAGGGTCTGCGCCGGCGACTATGAATCCGCCGCGACCTGGCAACGAAATGTCAAGCTGTAGAATTGATGGAAGAACACATAAGATAAAAAATGAAAATGTAGCAGGCAAATTTTTATTTAGTCTAATAATTACGATAATAGGTTATCTCTTAGCACTGCTGCTACTGTATAATGTAAACAAAATGTTTTATTTGTAGCACAAAACAAGGTTAGTTCATCAGTGTTTTGCTGGGCATGTATGTACCATGCTACAAAAACGTGGTGCACGCGGAAAGTTCAGATATGGCAGGAGAAGTTAAACTGGTTGGTTACACAAACATGCTGAAATAATCCATATTGCAGTGTGTTTTAAAAGGGAATGAGATTTCGAAAGACATTTGAGTATGAGTGTTTATTGCTAAAAATATAGAGAACAACCAAGGAAGCAGAATTAATTTTAAATGAACTGAAATGATGAAGACTTGCTGTGCCAACCCCAAATAAGGGCTGATGGATAATTTAGACTTTATAAACAAAAACTTACCCAAACAGACTTCACTTTGCTCCAGCTTATCAGACAAGTCAAAGATCTGTCCAGTAGTGTAATCAGCATTAGTGATAAGACTGGAACTACTCAGTGTGTTCACCCAATACTTGTTCCAGAGAGAGTCCAGTAGCCTCCGATCTAGGGAAGACTTGAAGTAAGATACTTCTAGTGAATAGTATTGCTTGCAGTGGACTCCAAAGTCCTCAATTTTGTTCAGAGGAATCGTCTGGTATTCTGAAGGCTCCTCATTGGCTGGTTTGTAGCCCTGAAAATATTAAAATTTGGAATATTACTGTTGCGAAAAGCTAGGAAGTAATATTAGGGCTAAGTAATAACAGCCGCACAGATTGATCGATCAGGTTAAACTATGCTTGCTGCGGTTGGTCCGTGAATGGGTGAACATCTTCATATACCAAGACTCCTCCATGTCTCGGAAAGCATGTTAAGCCATTGGTCCCGGCTGTCATTTGTGGATCTTTGATGGTAGTTACGGGTCAGAAGCCCAAAAGTCTGACAACCAGTCTTACCAAGGGGTTTCATATTACCCAGTAACTGGATTGTGGAAGTCAGCAAGGCAATCGCTCCATGTAAAATACTGGTACTCAGTTGCATCCAGTTAGACTGGAACCCCTACCCCAACGTACGTGTAAAAGGCTAGGCAGACGATAAGGCTGAAAGGATTTGAATGAAATTCGGCATCACACCGATAGACCACAACTTACTTTTCATACTCAATCGCATAACGGCTAGTTTAAAATTATCATTAAAATCATTTTTCATCACTCAAAACTAAAGTATTCCATATAAATTGAATAAATAATTTCAATACTTAAGCTTCAGAAAAGAGGAAAAGCCATCAAAACATCATGCAGGTATAGTTTTTTATCTAAGACAAATATGCAGAATTTGCTATACCAACCTTAGGGTATGTCCTGAAAGCACCCAGGCATACCTTGCCAGCTGAGATAGTTCTGACAGGGTCAATCACAATAGCCACAAAGGGTTCCTGGAAGTTCTGATTCAGCATCTGTGTGGACACATCAATACCGGACAACCAGCAGCCATAGCCTGGATGACTGTGGTACCAACCAATGGCATTTTCATGACGGCCTACCTGAAATTACAAAATGATTTGAAACTTTTTATCATTTGTAACATTTCATATTGTATTTCAGTCAATTGTTCAAAAAGTTTATAAATGAAAGGATTTATCATTACTACACATCAACTCCTTTATTGCACAAAGTAAACTTGATTAGCAACTGTTTAACTATTACACTTAACTTTAATCATTGTTTCTAAATAAATCCCATGGTTATGTATTTTGAAACTATCAACAAAATTAAGAGAGCTGATGAATTGAAAGTTTAAAATATTTACCTGCTTGGCTGCCTCGATGTAAGCTGTCATGTACTCATACGCCTGAGCTTGGGCATTTACCCGTGTCTCAGTACCCTCTACTGGCAGTGCAAATGAATCCATCACTATCATTGTATTCGCGTCTACCTTACCTGTGGGAAAAATTTGCTAATTGGTTAGATTATATTTAACCACATAACATGGGGGAATAGGAAATAAGTTGTACCTAAAAGTAATCCCATGACTTCCAATGTTCCTCCAGACCTTGCGTGCATCACCATTTTGAGTAGAGCTAATGCAGATATTTTTATATCTTTGAAGAAATGAGGACTGAAACAAAGAAGCATTGCAGTCAAGTTTTGTGGCTTATAATACAATTTTTAACGCATGAAATGTTTTAAAAAACTTACTCTTTCTCCCATGGCTTCGCAGCAAGAATGTCTTGTTGTTGCTTTTTATCGTAACGATAGATTTCGTCTACACTGGATACAGTATCGATATTGTTCGACATCACCCATGTTTTTTGAGCGATGGATGACTGTGAGTCGGCACTTGTAGATGCCATTTTTCACAACTTTTAGTAATTCAATATACTATTTGTTACGATAATTCGAACGAGCACTCAAAAGTTATTAATACCTTGAATAGAATTATGATTTTGGTTGGAAAACAAAAGTTCAATAAACGCACAATGGCTGCGTTTTGTTTGATTGACAATCATTTGACAGCTGAAGGCAGTTGTCATTTGACAATGACAGACATCGGTCCTCCGTAACAAAAAATTGAGATTCAGCTCTGTGTCTTTTCAGATAAGTCCTATACGGTTTAGTGGGGTAGGCAGAATTTAAAGCTTCATGACTTTGACTTAGAATTTTAATGAAGTGTGTTATTTAAGACATGTTTCTGCCTCTTTGCATCTCAAAATTTTACCAGTCTTCTTTTTGGTTGCTGATACAGTGATGAATTGATGACGAATAATAAACTTTACCTACAGTAAAGATATGATTATTATTTTTATGATCTTAGTTTTGTAGTAGATCTCAGCGGCCGGCGGTGCTAAAGTAATAAATTGTGATACATGCAAAACTTTTCTTTTGAGCATGACTAGATAGCATCTTTTTTACCTTAGGACCATAAACTCCAGAGTAGAATTGCTGTTTAATGAGACTAAGGGCTAGTTTCTCGAACGATTGCGATCATTTTCGTTCGAGAAACTCGAGTTCTAAACTAAAAACCCCAATTTATTATACCCAATTTGACTGCTTCACCCAATTTGCAGATTGCACCCATGTTGCACCTAATTTCACGTTTTCTAACAGCTATTACGACTACTGACACCAATGAATCAGTCCAAGTCAGTTGATCAAATATTCTCTGCGATACCAAACTGCATAGTATAATCAGTCTATAATGTTCCCACTGGTGGGACACAGGCCTTCTTTCGGTGAGAGGGAGTGGGCCGTAATCGGTAATCCACCACGCGGGTAGATGGTAGATATCACGTCTTCGGATTTTTGCTTCTAGGGCATGCCGGTTTCCTCACGGTGTTTCCTTCACCGTTTTGAAAGCAGTGGTACTGAAATAATTTACACACAGTAGGTAAAGTGCCTGTCTGGGTTCGAACCTACGACCTACAACTCGTAAGTCAAGGTCGTCTCAATCTGCGATACCTACTAACTTTAAATTATTGGCTCTCAATTTTGATTAAGTACTGGTACTGCAATAGGGCACTCACTGCTAATCCCCAGTAACATTAGCCGGGCCTGGCAAATCTTAACTCAACATGTTTGTTTTATTACATCAGAAAAACACTACTCATCCAAGTTACCTTGCTTTCTAATAACTTACATCAGCCGTTTGTTTACCGGCATCAAAGCTCACCGGTAGTATATTTCATCATGCAAATTATCATAGTGACTCATACATAAAGGAAAGAGACTTCAAGGAAAATGTATACAGAGGTAGCAAAGTAGACCATTTATCTAAGCTTACGTTAATTTGTTTAACGATATCGAATGAAAATAGATTAAAAACTTACTATGAATATAATCAATCAATAATGATTTTATTTCAAGAATGATTATTGAGGCTTTGAATAATTAATTCTATGTTTTGTCTTTGTCTTACGTATGCAAATTACCATAAGTCTATTTCAAGTGCCAGCATCTGTATGAGTAACGTCACATCTTTTGTCTCAACTCAACCAACGCTGTCACTATCCCTATCTTTTTCTTTCATTCGGTTGCCGTCATTTAGTCAACACCCCTTTGATAAGGTTGCACCAATCACATTGAACCACATACACATTTTCGAGAATCTAGAAAAATATTTATTACTCGCTGAGAACCCGAACATGTACGACGCAATCGTTAATAGCGCGCCCGCGAGGAAATATCAAATAAAAGTGCTCTAACAAATGGTTGATACGGAACTCTGATAGTATGCAAAAGTTAAGACATTAGATAATTGTCAATTACCAGACCAGTGTTGTGGAGTGTTTGTTTATAAGTTGTGTTTATACAAGTCAACAAGATGAGCGCTCCTATTATCATCACGGTGCCCAACAACTACCTGGCTATGGAGGCGGTTGAGGAGATGGAGTCCAAGGTGCTGGTGGACCTGCCATCTCCCGCCCCCTCCAGGAAGCGACGCTTGGACCACTTGACATGGGAGGAGAAGATGCAAAGAAAGTGAGTCATTCATGATTTGATGAAACATTGCCTGCGTGTCGCGTCATGCCTTTGTAGAATAAGATGAGAGGTCAATTTATACTGGGCAGCGGTCAATGACGTTTTTGTGTTATTACATTATTCTGATTCATGTGTTAACTATTGGATTGTTTCTTTGTCACAGCCATCTTCATATTTACAAAGTGTAAAATCCTTTCCATCTGTTTTTTGGTATTTAGTTTGGGATCAGTTGAATGGAAAAACGTAAAGTGCGAATAGTTGTCATAAATTCCAGAGTATGTTGACCTCACGTTCCGTGTACAGTTACGTACAGAAAGTTAGCACTATCCTAAGCATTGTTAGCGATAGCAAAATTGTTCTAACTGGATTGTTTGTTTATCAGGAAGCTGAAGAACCGCGTAGCGGCTCAGACGTCGCGCGACAGGAAGAAGGCAAAGATGGATGAGATGGAGGACCGCATCAAATACTTTATGGATATGAATGACAAGTTGACAAGTGAGGTGGAGAGCTTGAAGGCGTTGAACGAGCGTCTGTTGAGCGAGAACGCAACGCTTCGCAGTGAAGCGGCCGCGGCGCGGAACGTCGCGGGGACCCCCAGACCGGCAGAGTCTATTCCTCAGCAGAAGGAAGGGTCCCCGACGGCGATCCGCGCGGCGCGCCTGCTGCTGGCGATGTGTCTCCTCTCGCAGACCTCCTCGCACACTTCGATTCAGACGAATACCTCGATACCCTCACTCAACTTGCAGACTCCCTCTTCAAAGAAATTGATGCAAGTGCTGCAGGAACGCCTCAAAATGTAAGTACTATGAAATAAATGAAATTATTTACATCATAAAAATTACTTGTATCACAAATTCACAACTTCGGTAGCTGACTGTGCATTGTTGGCAAATTTCCTGCTTGTCGGGCCCGACTAACTTTATTTCCTGTAGGTCACTAGGATATGAATCATGCCGCAATAAAATAATTAGACTTGAAACTTTACACTTTCACCATTTTGCATATCACCGGCTTGTCATCAGATTAAATTCCCCTTGATAAGATAAAATTACATGCTGTCTGTTACTGGGTTCCTAAAGGGAGATATCTAATACCTATTAACCCACATCCTTATCTGAAATGGACTAACATGGATGATGTAATGTTGACCAAGTGTTGCATCATAGACCAAATAAGTTTTGTTGGCATCATATTATGATGCCAACAAAACAACTATGTATAACTGGTCTCATGTGGGGGCCCAAACTGGTCTGTTATGTAAATCATCATCGTTTATGACACAATGAGATACAGTTGTGCAATTTCATAGCTATGAGTTAACCCTTTTAAACTATGGTGGACATGGATTTTATTGCAATATTGCAGAAGTGTATTTATTTTGACTTTTAATAGCCATTAATGTCCCACTGGTGGGCAAAGGCTCCCACTATCTTTCCACCTCTTTCCTACCTGCCCAGAGCTGCCAAGGACCAATCTTTATTATCTCATACCACCATCTCCATCTGGGCTTGCTGCAATGTTGTTTGCCATTAAGGGAGACCCAGGCATCAGAGCATATTAAAGCATTTTTTTGAGTTTATATTGAATAATTCAGGTCTCAAAAATAAAAATAAATTTACTTTAACACTGTTTTCTCTTGTTACAGGACACAATCAGGAAAACTGGAGAGTGCATTGAAGGACCTGAAGTGGTGGGGACCGCAGCAGAGCACCTGGAATCCGGTGAAGGTGCAGTCATAGATATCAAGCACGACGTCCACAGGATACTGTCCCAACACTCCTATGCGCATCCTTACAAACCAGAGATAGTTGTCACTGACACAGAAGAAGTACAAATTAAAGAAGAGAACAATGACAAGGGGGACTTGTTCTACGCCAGCTGTGATGAAGCCAATGACTGCATCACGATCGAAGTGCCATGTGAAGAACACGACATAGAAGAAACACCTTTACAGATTAAGACAGACTTCAGCACCCTGACAGACGACTGTTCAGGGATCACGCTGGAGTGTGACATGAAAATGCTGTCTCCAATGACCATGTCACCTAAATCTGTAGAGAATCTAGGCCTGTCTCCATCGCACACGATCTCCGACCTGGGATACGAGTCATTAGCCTCACCACTCAGTGAGCCGGAATCCATGGACTTGTCAGACTTTTGGTGTGAATCATTTTCAGAACTGTTCCCCGGTCTAGCGTAGAATGTTTCTGCATTTCGACTCCCACCAAAGACTGACTAGTTTTAAGTTCTATCTAAGTTATTGAATCTATATTTTTAAGTTATGAAATGACAATTTAATTAGTGTTTCTTTACCTATTTATTAAGTAAATGTTTTTATAATATATAACAAATTATAATTTAGCGTTTAGTTAGGATGCACATAGATTGTAAATAAACAATGTCCTGTCGAACTTTGTGGTTTTCTTTGCATGTGCTAACCCCCAGTTAGTAGTAGAGAGTAAATTTATATTTTCTTTTTATTGCGAATGGCTCTTGATGATCTCGTCTGGTGGAAATCAATGAATGAGTTCTATGATGGAACGATTATCATCAAGAAATAATGCCATTGAAAATCATAACTTGAGTTCCTTACTTAATTATAATAATTCTCTCCACAAAATAATAATTTAATTATACAAGGATAACAAAATTGAACTTTGAAATAACCAGTTTTACAAAACAACAAAGTGCTCTATTGAATTTCATATAGGTGCCTGCCACCTACAAGTCAACTTCGAACATTTCCTCAAAACAAAGTGATAAACAACCTGAAGTCAAGTTTATCAAACTGGTTTTTGGTTTAGGTAATATTTTGTATTTTTTGTACACAATGACTCAGAAATTCTTAAACGGAATAGAAATTGTTTTTGCTTTTTTCTATGATTCATTACTCATTAGTGTAACTTTCCTGAATAGTGGGTAGTTATCAAAAATCAAGGTCAACTGGACGTCATGCATAATTATGTCGTCATTCAAATGGAAGTAGTCTCCTCACCACCGTTTGAGTTTAGACCAAAATCTCATTCATACAGGGGGCTGGGCTGCTGATTCATACAAAAAATGATGTAAAAAATAATGTCACGAACTTGGAATTACCAATAGACATCAAAACAAAGTCAACTATCGTTTCTTGACATACAGGAAAAACCGTAACCAATATGTACCTATTTGTGTTTTTTTCTGGGCTAAGATCGCCCTACTCTTTATATTTGCGGTTATACAACACAAAATGGAATTATCCAACCGTTACCTACGAAAAGAACGTGCTGATAAGCATAAATGAATGATAAAAACGTAATTAGCCGTTAGCGATAATGATAACCACAATTTTACTCACTAATAAGAATGTCTATAGGTAGGTACAAAGTACTGGAGACAGACACTTGTGATACACAAGTGTTTTACAGCTTTGTTCTAGTTCTCGTTTCAAGGTGATGATGGGTCGATCATGTATTATTTTGTACACACATAACGCCGTACGTATTATTTCAAGGGGTAGGCAGTGGTGTGGGTTTAATATAGTAGCCTGTATACCCACATTTCGCCAGAAAAATACCGTGTCATGTCAGGTGTGTCGTGTGGTGTGGTGTGTCGTATCAGGGAAGTCACCTTGCGAAAATCCAGGCTCCGGGCAGCCTCTGAGAAATTCCTCATGGTAAAACCGAATGACACTGCCCGTCTTGAGAATCGAACCTTGGACCATGTTCAGCATTGCGAATGCGACTAGTGATCAACAAGGCAGTCATATTTTACACGACTTCAAGTATTTAATAGTCATGCATGTGAGCATGTCTAAATCGAATTATTATCTAGAGAGTAGGTTCTCGAAAGCGTTTGGATCCGCCCACAGTTCGCTAACGACGCCGCTGATAACCTGGTACAATAACAACGCAAATTACAATGTAATCAGTGCTGGCTTATCGGCATTTATCAAGCACGGTTCTTTATTTAGTTTGATGATCGTGAGTTTTTATAACACACTATACCTAAGTAGGTACCTACCTAGGTAGTATACTATAATTTACTATAACCTAATCAATTCTAGTATCCAATCATTACCTAAAACCTATATTTGAATTTAGAATTTGAGATAATCATCAAGTTATGGAACAAAAAACTGAATGTCATACGTGACAAAGTTCAAATTCCATTGCAACCAAAAACTTTTTAGAACCTTTCATTACGACTGGTCGTTCAAAAATCAACTTAGAATAAAATTGTACAGGAAAGTTGCGATGGAATGTAAATTATCTGAGATTATTAATTAAAGTATAAATTAAGGGAACCTAAGGCAATCAGTAGGTGCACCTGGAAAGTTAACTGTGAAAAAATAACAGAACTATACTTTGTTTATACAATTAATACCAAACATAGGTACTTTACGGGTTTCCCGATAAACACATTTAACAAACAAATAAAAATGTATAGAACGCTTGCTAATAATGTTCAGCGTTGAAAAGTTTAAATACCGCTATGGTTTAACGGTTACATAAGCAGGAGGATAAAATGTAGGCAGATACCTACTGGTACACCTACAAATGGTATTTATAAACTGTTTTATAGACCTTTTATTAATGGACTGGAAAACGATGGGTCATGATTTCGATGCCTATACGGTATACCCGTTGTAGAGTCGATCGCACGTGCGTGTTATGTGCAATATTCTATGTTTTTTTTGTAAATGGCATCTCGTAGTTGATCTTGAGAGGTCGTGACTACTTAACCGGACTATACTGTGGTTGCCTGGCCTTAAGAAAACTTAAAGCCTCCAGCCAGGGTTTAAAACTAAGTAAAATTAATCGACTGCACGCTAAGGGCACCCCATGTCGGGTACGAACCTCGGCTTAGGGCGTCGCTGGGAGAGGGCAGCAAGATGGGACAGGCTGGATCGAATTAATAATATTAGTGCTTTGATGAGCACGGCGTTTCCTAGGACTATCTCTGAGAAGAAAGGCCGAAGCAAACTCAGAGGTCTCAGTCGGGGAGTTTAAAGCTACAGGCTCAGCTACGGCGCGGGCTGGCACTTCAGCGAGCAAGGGTCGGGCGGGCTTTCCTCTCCCTTTTCCACACAATTCTGTCCAGTCCTTACGGTAGGAGTCAAGCTCGTCCCGCGATCTTCGTCTTGTGTACGATAATAAAAAAGAAACATCTACTAACCAAGGTGTATTTCTGAATACCCGGTAGGTAAGTAGACAGATGGTACGAAGGACGACTCAAAATCAATAAAGATATAAATTATACATAGACACCTGTGTTACTCCCATAAGTTTGTAGGTCAACTGCATGATAAATGAGATATCGATTTTAATAATTAAAATGAACAAGTTAATAAACCGGCTGTGGAAGACGACATGCATGATTTCATGACTATACAAAGACATCCTAGCATTGAAATTAAAAAGTGTTTTTTTCGAACAAACTCAATAGTTAGTGATGAGCCGACTGTGGGTTTTGTCAATCTTTGATTAGCTATAGTGACTAAACTATTGGATATATTTGATGGAAATTTCGTATGTAGACTGGAAACGTCATTAGATATACGCAGTTTAATTTACTGTCGTATTATCGTCTCCACCTTGTATAGGTATCTACCTAGAGATTGATAATCCTTATCTGTGGGAGTTAGCAGTTCAATTAATGGCGTTGTGCTATAAAACCTTATCTTTAAATTGCGATTTAGTCTGACATTCATAAAAAAATCGGTTTTTCAATCAACTTTTAGTTATTTGTAGAAAGAAACAGATAAATTCTAATTCTCGTCAATTTTTATCCAAACTAATATTATGCAGAGAAAGATTTGATTTTTTGTATGTTTGTTACCCTTTCATGCTTAAAAGGCAGAACCTATTTGCGTGAAATTTGGCACGCGCGTAGACCATGACCTTGATTTGGACATAGGATACTTTTTATCCCGGTATCGAGACTTATGTGGGTGAAACCGCGGGGCGCTGTTACTGTTTAACCCGTTGAATGCCATAATTACAGACACAATTAAAAAGCCATTGTGTCTCGCGTGGATCTAGGGTTAATAAATGGCTCAGTTGATGTAAACAATATCAATAAAACAACAGCTTTAAAAAAACATTAAATATATTTGTTAAAATATTACAGATTCAATAAAATCGTGTCTCATAGATTACATACTCTTACGGTACGCTACTACCAACATCACCAACATTTTCCGTAATGTTGGCAACACTTCAACACTCGTTCCCATTGCTATCAACTAACTGAAGCGATAAACTTAATGCCAGCACTCATGGACGCAAATAACATATTTGGAGTTACAATATTAACTTTTGGTGAAGTTGCCATGGCGATAACATATTATTTTTTTCCTTTTGATAGTGGGGAAAATACGTATTTTGTTTAACTGGGCTGATTACACAGATGTTTCCTCGATAACAGGGCTGTCCAAAGCAAGGCCCGCAGGCCGCTTGCGCATGCGCTTCCATTAAAATGGTAAAGGTACATCGACCATAATAGCCAAAAATTTCATTTAAATAAGTTGTTCGAACATTCAATACAAATCGGCGACTTCGTAGGTAAAGTACCTAATATTTTTCATCTACTGCAAATATGTGTAATTATTGTATGTAATGTAACCAACCCGCACTGGGCCTGCGTGGTGAATTATGGCCCACTCCCTCTCACAGAGAGGAGGCCTGTGTCCCAGCAGTGGGAACGTTATAGGCCGATCATGATGATGATAGTATGGTATCCCAAATAAACGAATGAAATATTTATTCGGATGGCAAAAAGTTTTCTGTAACCATTTTGTTTTTGCGGCCCTGAAATCAATTTTGACATTTATATTGGCCCGCATCTAGTTAAGACTGCTCTGCACTATACTAATTTGGCGTATGTATTTACAAATGTAAATTTCTGTATGACGTATTTTCATAAATTTATTCCAAAAAAAAAAATAGCACCAAAACATGGATTTTATTCGTAACAACGTTTACGTTAGAAATATGTTAGACCATGAGCACCGGCCTTAACAAGCTAGCCCGATATGTTTGGCACTTTCTAACGAACTTCGAGCCATAACGTAAAATGGAGTAATAAAAATATAATAACAACATAGCAAATAACTGTACAGCATAACGCTAATGGAAGATACAGAACTTAATTAAATAATTGAGTCAAATCGATTATATTACTGAAAGCGTATAACATAAATAAAATGCATGTAAAACTAACGGATTGTCATAAGCAGTACGAATATGTCGTTCCTTGGGAACAACGACGGAATTTGTTTGTTGTCTCTTCTTGGAAACATTGTGGGTCTTTCCACTTATTAAAGATTTTCATCACTTAATTTTCCCTTCCATAACCAAATTTATTTGGGGACGGCGCACTTACTTAGCATAATAAAGCTGGACAGTTCGAACGCGCCAATCTCTGGAACTACGGGTCGGATTTGAACAATTATTTTTGCATTTGATATTTTATTCTTGAAATTGAGATTTTAACAAGAAATTTCACGCGACCGAAGTCACGAGCGGAAGGTAGTTTAAGATATATGCAGTTCAATATCAATGCTTAAATGAATTGATGTCCTGCTGAGGGAGTGGGCCGTAATCCACATGTTGGTTTCCTCACGATGTTTGCCTTCACCGTTTTGAGAGCAGTGGTGATGAAATATATTACACAAAGTAAAGTGCTTGGGTTCGAACCCACGACCTACAACTCGGAAGTCGCGGCCGTTATCATTAGGCTACCACTGCTCTATCGTGTAGTCCCTATTTTTTGTTGTTGTAAGTTTCCAAGAAGGTTTCTATTATTTACATCTACCATTATCTACCTACTCGATATCAACAGGTAATTCCATCGCAGTTCCCTCCTTCATAAAATGCAGCAAACTAAGCCTTACCAACTAAAAGTAATGTCTGCGACATCTTAGACCGTACATTATTATTATTAGCACTATTTGCAATAACATTTCCAAAATTTGTATCCTATCTATTCGTAGAACGATTTTTAGTATAAACACTATGCTTAATTAGTTTAAATCACATGCACTAGTAAGACTACATTGATAAATACTAGATTGTTGCAGCCCGATTCAAACTTTATGGCAGCTCGGAACATGAGGCGAGTCGCTGCGCAGTAACAAATTCAGGTGTCAGCGGGGGTGAGGGGTGAGGTACTGCGCCGCGACTAGCGCACTTCAGACCCGTCATAAAGTTTAAATCGGGCTGTTTTTAATGTGAGCTTTTTTTGTAGTTTTGTTATAAATCTTTTTATTTACATCTCACTTTGAAGTTGTATTTAAAAACAATTTTGATTTATTTATATTTGTGTGGCTGTGACCATTTTTGTACGTTCAATTAATTATTTTTATTCTAATTGCAGGACATTATCTAATATAGTCCCTTGTCCGTTTTGTTTTTTTTTTATTTTGGTAAAGAAAATAACTAATATTTTTATGAAGTATATATCAATAACGACTCATTATGTAAATCATTGTTGTTACATATTACATTCATTATACCGTACTCGATATTAAAAAAAAATATATGTTGAACATCGCAACACAAAATATGACAAATATGACGTAATAAATCCAACTTTAATAATGCACAGTATACTTTATAATAATTATCTCAAGATATGAATCAGCATTAACTATCGTTCGACGTATAGGGAAGCCCCGCTAGATGGATCGATGACCACATTGAGTTAAGGTGGTATAGACGTGTTATGACCCTAATAATAATACATTCTTCAAAGAAAAAGCTATATTTAGTCTGTGTAGACAAAAATTAGCAACACTGTTAAGGATCTTTGCACGTGGCGTTCTGTAGCCTCTACCTTCCCCAAAAGGGGTGATGTTTAATGTAGTATTTGCAGAACATTCGTTCTGCCTACACCCATTTGAAAGAGGCATGAGTTTCATATATGTATGTTCAGAACTTTCGTTTTGTTCCAAATATATTAAAATAAACACGGTATTATTTTCTTATCGAACACCACTCCAATTATTATGACACCTATTATCGGAAACCTTGAAGGCCATTCCTACGCAAGTACGCAGTTACCGAATATTAAAATAAAGAAATTTCTCGTCGCTAGGCGCTAATGATAAAGCTGAAGAGTGTGTTTGCTTGTTTGAGCGCAGTAATCTCCGGAACTACCGGTCGGATTTGTAAAATTCTTTCTGCATTTGATAACCCAATTCTTGGGGAAGGCTATAGGCTTTAACAAACACAATAGGAACCTTAGGATCCGAGCAAAAAGAAGATAGTCAGAAAAAACGGTAAGCGAAAATTAAGTAATAGCGCAGGAAGACTATGCGATGAGAAGGGATGGGTCGGAGGAACAAGCAATTTCACGCCGACGAAATCACAGACAGAAGCTTGCTTCTTCTTTATAAAATACTGTGCATTATTAAAATAAGTAAATTCAAGTGAGTCGTAATGTACCTCATGAATATTTTATCTTGACAAAGTACTTGTTTATCCAATTGGCTTCACACTATCTTTCGATAAAGACGTATTAAACGCATGATCCTGCTGACCTAAAAATAATCTCATTTTTTATATGTTTTCTAGACAAATCATGTTTGTGTCATTAAAGTAATTATTTTGATAAGTTTTAAACAGATTTTTATAACACAATGATATTATAAGTAAAACGAAATAAGATTATATAAGCTCCGCAAATGATACGTCAAAACTTGGCTAATTAGCAAAGTTTGAGTTGTCTTGTCTCTTTTTCGCTCCCGATAGTTACAACATGCTGTCCTACTTCCACTTGTCATCTAATAGTTCGACATTGTACCGTTTTTGAACATCGAATGTTGGGTAGGTAACTTATCTTCCTCTTTTCCAAACTAATATTATAAGGAATAAGATTTGATTTTTTGTATGTTTGTTTGCTACGATTTCACGTTAAAACGGCTGAACGGATTTGGATGAAATTTGGCACATGAGTAGACCATGGCCTGGATTAGGACATAGGATACTTTTTATCCCGATACTCCCACATAATCGAGACTTATGCGGGTGAAACCACGGGGCGCAGCTATCTACTTATAATATCATTGTTATAACATAAATAATGTTAGTATTTCTTTACATGTTACAGCATTTATAATATCATACATTTTCTTGTAATAGACGTTATGGCACTAGTACGACTTACAGTCGATACTTAGTTATAATAATTAGAACCTTTGCCTTCATAATTTGAACATTTTTACAATAAAATACTGCAATCATAAGTCGATATTATCGATTTTCAGTCACAGCGCCATTCGTTATTAATTTATATTTTTCGAACGCTCACAGTTCATAATGCCAGGGTTACACGAGGCTAGTTTTTTTTGAAGCTAGGATAGTAAGCAAGTAATATCCTGGCTTGGGATCATGGTAGAGCTGTTTACACGATGCGAGTAAATTCCAAGGCAAAAGCATTGCGGTGACAGTCCGTGGAGTAAAATGATCCGATTGGGCACTATCTTCGCCGGCCACACGAGGCTAGTACAGGCGCGGTCCGAGGGGGGGGGTCTTTATTAATTATGATTTACTTGCCTTACTATCTTACTACTTGGTGACCCCCCCAAAATCTTGGGCTGCGACCGCGCCTGGGCTAGTAGACAGACCAGTACAGTAAAATCGGTGGTGGGGGGCGCTACTAAGTCAAAAATAGAACCACAAACTATCAAACTAGCTTACTATCTTTCTCACCAGCTTACTAGCCTAAAAATGACGAAATTCTGTATACACGAGGCTAGAGTGACTAGCTTACTAACTTACTAGCACTATCCTATCTTCAAAAACTCGCTTCGTGTAACCCGGAAATAAAAGACAATCGATAACCCAAATCGATTTTATAACCAACAAAGTTTGAATATCGATTAATCTTCTTTCGCCGATATCCGTTCGCTGTGACGTCACAAGCCATGACAACTTAACCAAACAGCTTATCGAAGCATATATGACAGTATGGCTTATCGTTTTGTTCTTTGAAAGTTCCTTTATTGAGTTGTCTAAGGCAGAAGGCGCATACAAAGTGCTCGGGGTGGAACTTCCTGAACATGGCGGTGATGCAACGGCCTGCGATGGGTTTGTGGCAACCGGCACAGAGGGAGCCACGCTTTCCATGGTAATGGGTTTCGCAGTAAGGATGGCCTTCGTGCTCGAAGAACGAGCCACCGTGGAAAGGCTCGCGGCATTCCTGGAAAGAAGGAAAACATAATATCAAGTTAGATTATGATGTGTAGTAATATACTAAAATAAATATGACATAAGAAAAATAGGTGGCGGTTCGATGAGGAAGTAAATATTAAAGAAATGACGCTTCTAATGGCTTTTAATCGAGATTCTAAACATGATTATATGAAGTCATATGAGATAGTATTATCAATTAATGGATACAATAAACCTGGACAAGTCCTGCTTATTTTTAACGGGCCAAAGTATGTGTTGTGTGGTAGGTGATTGATTCTAGAAAAACAACTATCACTATTTTGCTTTCTGCCAAGAGTCGTTTACTCTTCTATAATGGGAGGGCGCTGCGTACGCTTGTGGTCTGTTCACTTTCAAAGTGAGTATGTGGGAGAGAGAGAGTATGTGGGAGTAGGAAGTTGTGTAGTGCGTGTTGCAAAGAAAAAAACCGATAACCCTGCGGGGTAATTGTGTAACAGACTATCAGAAGCAATGGGTTTAATTTTGACAGTTCAACAACATTCATTGCGTAATTTACGTTGTTGAGCAGACACATTTCTCGAACATATGAAGAAATGGATTAGCAATATCCTTCAAAATGATTCAGATCGAGATTGCTAGTGTGTTACGCAATTAGGGTGCTGATCTACTTTAATATTAGGCCTTTCCTAATTTATAAAAAATTGTGACTACAGTAATAAAACTGAGAGAAGTAAACTATTATTACCGCGAAATATATTGTTGTACTCATTGTATGAATTACCTTCTTTGATATTATAAATGTTTATAAACAAAATAAGTACATTAAATCGGTCTGTTTTATATCAAGAAAGTGTTGTGTAATATTTTGATGTACGATGTGAATTATTTGGTAGACTACGTTTATAAACGTTTAAGCATCTAATGGGCTTTTATTGATGCCTTTTTCAGCGGTACAATTACTGTTGCTTTTTAGTTGCCTGCACATAGAAAAAAGATGAATAAACTTATTAAAGAGAACAAAAATCATCATCATCTCATCTGCCTAGCCCTTTCCCAACTATGTTGGGGTCGGCTTCCAGTCTAACCGGATGCAGCTGAATACCAGTATTTTACATGGAGCGACTTCCTATCTAACCTCCATAACCCAGTTACTTGGTAATACGATACTCCTTGGTAAGACTGGTTGACTTTCGGGTTTCTGACTACCCGTAACGACTGTTAAAGATCTACGAATGACAGTTGGGACCAACGGCTTAACGTGCTTTCCGGGGCACGGAGGGGTCTCGGTATGTAAAAATGATCACCCATCCACAGACCAACCGCGGCAAGCGTAGCTTAACCTGATCGATCGGACTGTGCAGCTGTTATTATTTAGCCACAGGCCCCTCAAAATAGAACAAAAATATGCATTAGTATTTACTTATCAGCAATACTTGGTTCATGTGGTGATACTTATAAAATTATCAAAAATTTTAAAGTTAGCTATCATTTAATGTAGCTTTTCCCAAAATCAACAAAACTGTATGAAATGCTAATAAGCTGTCCAACAGCCAGTTTTGATCCACGAATGAATAATTACGTCATTGAGTGTTATTTTCATTTGCTGGACAATTATCATTTGGCGGGAATCCATGAAAGTGTCACATTATTACGCGAAAAAAACATACAAGTTGTGTTTCATAGTGTAATGACGAGAAAAAATATGTTGTCAAACAACGGCATAACAGAGAATTATATTTACTATACAAGTTTTTACTATAGTTATGTAACAATCATATCAGTCTTTCAGTTGATTCAAAATATATCGTTTACGAATGAGAAAGAGATACACGAGAACTTCGAGATAATCAAGTGAAAGTGACCTCTTAGCTTACAAGACATATACTACTGTACGAGAACAGCTCAATGTGAAATTAGTCTTTCATAGACTAGGCTATAAAATTACAATCTTGCCTGAATGAACTAACTTTCATTCGTTTAAAAAAAAAAAAAACTCCGAATATAAAACAACAAAATGGGGCTTCAAATAAACGGTGCGTACTCGAAACATTTCCAAGCATATTGTTTGCATATTACGCAACAGGCCTGGCAAGCTCCCGCGTTTCATTTCGTAACTATAACAGTTTTAAAGGCACTCTTAAGGAACATTAAACTTGCACTATTACCCTTAATTCTCCGTATATTTGTCCGCGTAACGACTGGGTAAAAATAGAGCGATGGGTTTAAAAATAGCGTTAAATCCGATGGCCCATAAACAAAACGCTCTGATTACTAGCAGCCGGTGTGGCTGCAGACGTCCTGTGACGTCACGCACACCACTATTTATAGAAAGTTCGGGAGCCGGGAAACCCTATACTCGGCACTTGACCTGCTCCACAATTTCGCTGCATTTTTCCCACCATGTCCTTCCCTATGCAACAACAATGAGATCCGATAAAAGGTCATTGTCGTGCGCGTACGCACGTGACCTTGAATGCCTGTCAGAGGGCACATCCGCAATCTCATATAGTTTTGTATTGTTTTTATTTATTTTTGTTCTCTTTTTTTTTGTTTCTCATTCTTTTTATTTTTGTTCTCTTTATTATAAATCTTAGCATTACAATAATATTACAAAAATATATTACATAAATTAATTTCCCTATCAAGTACTAACGACTAGTTGTTGTTTCACTTTGTGTGTAAATAACATCTCTGTGTGTGTGTGTGTGTGTTTAGATCATTCCCTTGTAGTTCATAACGACGAGCATAGCTGTAAAAGAAATTCGGGGAGGGCATATTGAGAGGGGGGCATTGGTGACGTCATCCTTTATTCATCCTCATCGACTCCGACGCATTTGGGGCATACCGGCTTTCCTTCCATGGCATAGAAAGATTTGCCTTTGACAGCCTTTTCGCAGTCCTGTGAGGTAAATATTATATTAGAAATCCAATGTCCTAAATATGCAAAAGTTTTGGGACTTTTGAATAGTCAGGAGAGCTTAGATACTTGACCTGGCATATTGGAGCATTATTTGTAAATAAACAGTTTCTGCGGAGATACCTGTGATGAGGAGACCGATACTGACCTTGCAGACGAAGCAATCAGGGTGCCACTGTGTGTTGAGTGCTGATATGTAGTTCTCCATGATGGGCTTGCTGCATCCCCCGCATTTGGGCGCGAACATGTCGAAGTAATCATTGCGGCAGTAGGGCTTGCCATCCCTCTCGTGGAAGCCATCCTCACCAAATTGCTGGCCACACTGAGCACAGAAGAAGTGCTCTGTGTGCCAGGTCTTTTCCAGCGCTGTTACGCATTTCTGAAATTGAAAATACACCTTAGCACCGTGAATTTAGAGTCCGACATTAGTTGAGCGAATTTTCCGAAACTAACATCGAGGATTGGTCCATTGCAGTAGGCGCATCTGGGGGAGAACAGGTTGTGGTAGTCAGGCTCGCAGTAGGGCCTGCCGTCGCGCTCGAAGAAGTTCCTGGTGCCGAGCTCCTGGTTGCAGTGCGCGCAGGTGAAGTGCTCGGGATGCCACGTGCGACCCAACGCGGTGATGACCTGGAGCACACAACAGTTCGTTATTCACTACTTTAGCAAAATCACTGAACACTTTTAGGAGCAGAATTGGATTTCACTGTCTTGCTGAATGATGTTTGAGGTCGAATTCTGCTCCCGTCACGGTTGGATATCCACCTGTCCGACGATGGGCTTATCGCAGGCGTTGCAACATCCCTTCTGGGGGGTTTGGACTCCTTGGCGGCTCATGTCTGCTCGGAGAGATCCGAGCATATGCTCTAGAGAGGCTGACTCTGGTTGCCGCGGGTTGCTGCGGTAGTGTTCTTGCCACGCACGCTTCTCGCGATATACGTGGGTACCGCTTTCAACTCCTGTGCCAGTGCCGCTCACCTGAGGAATAGACAAAGTATTTTTGAGAGGTGTTTCTAAATTGCCATCTTTAAATATCAAATTCGTTGAATATTATAGTCTTAATAAGTGATGACAAAGTAGAAACATTGGATAAATGGAGTTGAGATTGAACTTGAATCTTTTATTTGGACTTCAAAGATAAAATTTTCTAAGTCCAAGTAAAAGATCGAAAATTCATCGTAATCCCAACGTACAGAAGTAAATCCGCCCGTTCGTGGTGGATTGGAGCGAATGCCGTCCGAGTGAAATGTTTGTCTATGTACTCTAATATTATAAGCTCGAGTCCCCACCACGCCTGTGATGTAACGCTGGGAACTATCTTTAGCCGGCGCGCTTCAGGCGAGTGCGAGGGAGACGGCGCGGGTGCTGGAGGAACGGCTTCTAGCGCGGCTGGAAATAGCCATGGACCAAGAAAGGCGAGTTGTAAATATTATAATAAACGGAAAAGAGGAGACTGCTGTAGTGCAGTGTGCCGAGGTGGCCGTGACAGATGCCGACCGATATTAGACCTTAGGGTGGCGATGACTCACAGGTGTTCGTATATTAAGTACTACAAAATCGAATCGTAAACTCGACCGAAACGATCCACCAGATTATAAATTCTGAGTTTATTCAGTAAATTCGCGTTCATGAATGAAAAATACTGTGATAACAGAGGATATAAACAATGGTATAAGATGCGGCTATTGCGACGCCACCAGCTCCGGTATCTTTTTGGCAGCATCTGGGATAATCAACTATCCTTTATTTTACAAGCAACCTTGGATTGCACTGTAATTTGTACACAAATTAAAATAAATAGCCATTTGTTTCACATTATACATTAGCAATTAGACGAAGATATATCTTGAGGACAGCGGAATTTAGGTTAATCTTTTCGCAAAGTTTTCTAGATCGATTTATTGAACTTTCATGCGCACTGCACTCCTGTTATTTTATCAAGAATACGTTACAAAATTTGCAGCACAGAGCATAATATTTACGGTGCGGATCTATTAAAAATGAGGCAGATGCCAACGATTTGTTTTGATAGCATATATACGTCAGTAAAATGTTGGCAGGAAAGGGAATCTTTAGGGAATAATGAAGATGCCAAAACGGATTAATATAACATCGGAATTATAGCCGTCCATCAAACTTCAAAAGCCCTGTATCCTAACAACTTTTGGAATAAACACGACATATACGTAATGTAATGAGCTTTACGTAATGTAATAACTTAAAACTCATAATTCATTATGATGATTGTAAATTACGACTAAGATATTTCAATGTAACGACGAACTCGTGTATCTGCAAAGCTCTTTAGCCAGAATGTCTGATAGCTTGAGTTAGAACGACGAAGGAATCCCAGTCCTTCTTTCTCGTCGTATCGATGATCCCAAACTATTATGAGTTTTGACCAGAATTTTGCCACGTCAACAGCGTTAGCATTGGCCTCGCTAAGGTTTTTCTTGAAATGTATAGTTTTATCTTCTCTCAGTGTATTTTTTATTGTGTATTTCGCTAGTTGAGGCATTTCCTTCTGTGTCAACTTGTTAAGTAGATTATTGTTTCTGTGACCTGGTCACAAACTTGCTTGCAAAATGTAGCGAAAATGGGAAAAGCGTTCGTCGCGTCGAAATGGATTCTTTTTATTGGTAGCCCAATATTTCTCGCTCCTGGGCAAAGGGCCTCCTTCAATCTTTCGCGATACTCCTTGTTAGTCTTACATACTAAAACCCAAGTCCACCTTCAACCACTTACTTTGAAATCAGAGAGCGAAGCCATCAGATCATCCAACTCCTTGGTGGCATTGGAAGCATGATGATGATGACGTACAGCCGTCGCCTGCACCTGTGGTGGTTGCTGCTGCGACTGCGCAGGTTCTACAACCGTTTCCTGGACAGTGACTGTCACTTGTTTGGTGCCAGGACGCGGAAGGGTCCCTCCTTGAGATGGTGGGACTGGCGATGTTGAGGCGCGACTGGGGACAATAGGAAAGAAAATGGTCAATAAAAAGTTATTGCAAGGAATACGGAAATGGTACAATCAGCTTTGTACACGTTTTTCTTGCCGTGAAAATCTACGGTTTATTCGCCGTGTGTAGGCACGTTCGTCAGTGTTGTTTTGTCGTACCGTAAAGAAACCGTGCCGTGTACAAATGGCCCAATTATTCTAGGCACAGATCTCCCCGACTGCCTAAATCGGTCAAAAAAGGTAACGAAATACCCCTCTCTTTATTGCCTATTTTGACCGATTTGTCAGAAGCTTGAGGCTATACACTATGAAAAGTTATTTAATAAAAATTAATTCTCGACACCTAAAGAATAGAAGAGAACGGCCATAAGTTTATCAAAGTCCTTCGAACATCTGCCTTCTCATTTCCACAAAAACAGCTTTCTGTTCTATTATAGCTTCCTAACAGGCTCGGCCCCTATTTCATGGGACTTAAACATATCTGGCGAAATGTGTGTGTACTAAAGGCCCAACCCTTCGGAGAAACCAGGCGTGATGTTATGGTATAGCTTCCTAATAGATTATATTCAGCCTCATCATCAAGTAAATTAAAACTTCTCTATAAACTGTAATGACGACACTATCGAACACCTCGCCTCCTCGTGATTGGTCCACATGTCATGCATCTCTTGTGTTTACAGAAACCAGTTATAAATTACTCCAGTACGTAAAGACCTATTAGAGTTTGGCGCGGGCGCATGCAGTGCGTCTTAATTCCTTAAATAGACGATTGTCCTTCCAAAACGATTATTTATTTAGTAGTTAATCTGTGTCATGTGTGCATTCGTTAGTATGGCATGCGCAGGGACTGACTTGAAAGAGGAAATTAAAAGGAATTTTGGATCGTATATTTTGTTTGTCTATACATAGAACATCTCCTTTCGTTGCTCTAGGCACGGTTTCTGCTCCGAAAGTTTTTTAATTAGCTTTTCTTGATCGTTGCGCTCAGTTGCTATGTCTAAAATGTGTTGGGTTTAAAGTTATTATTACCCGCAGTTGCATGTGACTGCTCTAGTATTACATTTAGTTTTGGTAAATATATGGAAGAAATAACAAGATGGTCAGACGCGATCAAGAAGGCAGTTGGAGATCTACTGAGCGGTCCATACTGCAGGAGACAGCAAACCTTGAAGACGCGTCGTATGAGGTCACGATCCTCAGCATTGAGCGAACGACCATGAAGAAGAATGGAAGAAACACTATATCTACCACTAACGGCCATTAAGTTACCGCAACTGGTAAGAATATTAAGAAGATTATTTCAGTCGATTAAGCAGCAGCTGCCATGTAAAATGAACAATAGGAAATGGATAGCCTAACTGCACTAAGACTAAGAGCCACTATAATATCTAGAATAACCAAGAGCTTTTAGCCCGTCAAACAGGGTTTACAAACATTTCAATCCAAGACTGACGAATGATTGTGTAATTTGTTTTACTCTTTAGAACCCATTCAACCAATGAAATGAAGAATGAGTGGTCTTTCTTTTGTAAAAAGGTACCATCAACTACACTTGAGTAGAAGTATAAAAACTGCTGCAACGAAAGTAACTGCTACGTAATGAAGGCGTTGTCCAAGTCAGAATGTTGCCGTTGACTGTACGGGAGGGATCTCTCGACGGAACGTCTTTCAACGGCTTTTCATTCTCATATTCATCTTCTCAAGCCGCCCCTGTTCCCACCTAATGTGTTCTAGTAAATAATACAACACATACGTTTGGTAGAAAGTCGGCGGCAGGTGCGAATACCGTCCGATTGCACATAAATACTAATTAGTGAGCGGAAACGTGCGCCAGAGTCACCCGTCCATGCCAAAAACAATTATTTTACATTGTCAACCTTTGTTGGGGATCATGAAGAAATTTGATTTATGCCTGAGTGAGCTGCGATGTGTAAAATGTCAAACTTGTATGTTAAATTTGATTTCACAGGAAATTTTGAATGCATAAAGTTGTTTTTTTTTTTCAAAACAGTTGATCTTGTAAAAACCTGCGAGGGCATAGTCAAATGGGCAAACAATATGTAGTAACCGACTCTCACATTGCCTGATGCAGCAACGAACTAATTCTATAAACTAATTCGACACTGGGTCTGACAGGGCATCTCAACTGCTGAATATATGCTTCTGTAATAGACAGCCACAACCTCGCTCTTTGGGAGACGATACCATTTATCAAAACGTCTGGCAAGCAGAGTGCGAATCACAATATTATAATGATATCAATGTCAAGGTAATTTCTGCTAATCCAACTAATTTAATCCCTCAGTCTCTTTTAAATTTACGACCCGCAGACACTACATTTGGCGGAACGTTGTTGATAATAAACCTCTCTGTAATGATCTCAGCTACAGTAGGTACAAATTACAAGGTCAAAATATGGAAAAGTGATGATGGAATTGCCTTGGTAAAACCCATTATTTAATATGAAAGGCACCTTCTTTTTAGTGACTACTGCTTTAACCTGAAGGCCCATTCCCGTAACTAAACACGTTCAATATAGTCGCAATCTCATCTCAGCGATAATCAATGAATGAATGAATAAAATGCACCGATCCCAGAGTCGTTAAACCAGACATGATTAATCGAATGAACCCCGAGATTCGCACTAGCTCCTGTAGCCTCATGTTCATGGTGCTACAGCGACCATTGCATATAAAGAATTTCTCAGCGATAATCAATGTCAAAAACTTGTAAAAAAGTATTCAACATTATAGTGGAAGTATTTTTGACAGATTGAGACTGAGATCAAACTGTGAAGTGTGAACGTTCATACAATTACGGGAATTACCCCCTGGTCGTAGAGATATTCAATAATCATTCTGTTTCTTATGAAACCTATGATGTGACATACTATGGACTTGAGGTGACCTACCAGCTGAACGACTGTTTACATTTTCAACATCTACAAAGCTTTACATTAGGATAAGGTATCTAGCTGCGGAGCAATGACTGTAATGCAAATAATACTATATGTATACATATACAATATAAATGAATTCTCCTATTCAGAGTTCAATTACCTTCCTATCAATTGAATTATTGAATCGATTTCTCCCATCCATATCGTCTGGATCCCATCATATTCTACAATATATTACTCGACGCAACTACGCAAGTCACCGTCAACGTGTCTACGTTCAAAATAATACAATTTTTATTACAACACACTAGGTATATCGGTCGATATATAAAAATATTCACGTTCAACGGATGTAGTGGATCGCTGCCAAAATCCGATGATGAAAAATTGCTTGAAAAAATACGCGTTGCCTTCGAATTAGAACTTTTGCGATGGGATTACGATGGTTACATTAAAATCTAGCGGATATCAACAGATATAAAACCTTGTAGTGTTTATAGATTCAAAGCTGTTATATTTTATGCATCCTCTTACTTGTTTTTTTTTTTGCGTCTGCGGCCTAGGCCTGTTTCTGAAGTCAACCAAGTTGGGTCAACCAAGTGTACAAACGTTTCGGACTGTACTTTTCTAGTTAAGAGTCATTGCGGAGTGATAATTTTACCTACTAGGTAATAAGAGCTCGAAAGTAATTTAATTTTGCAGCGCAGTACGAAATTCGCATAGGTACTTACTCTTAAGTAATATAACAAATCTTTCCACAAGACATACAAAGCCTGTCATCGAGGTTAGTCTCTCAAGAATGCAGGAGTAATTACCTTTCACCAGGCTACATACCTCTAGGAAGTTATTATAAGATGTGGTTTAGTTGTCCAATATTAATTATCGCACCTACTGTATGTAGTATTTCCATGTCAATGTGAAGAGTAGGAAATGTTTATCTTTGCTGCTGAGATTTCTTGGCTGAAATATGACTGATATTCGGGACGTTAGCGATACCGTGATATACCAAAGCTAGATCAAAACCGAGTAGAGTAATCAATCTTGGTATTGAACTGAAGACGCCAGGCAGTTTTGTTTTCAGAGCTAGCTTTTGTTTTCAATCAGTCCGTAGTTAGATTATATCATTTTCTTGAAGGACTATTGGTTGGTAGGGAATTTGTTGCGTAACTTCTTCCCAGTTATAGCACTAGGAAGTGGTGAAGGGCAGGCGTTTTGGGGGACTGATGTAATTTTGACATGTATCATAATGTGACCAGTTTGAATAAATAACTTTTGATTTTTGACTTTTTGTTTGAGACTTGTTATAATATTTATAATGGGAATTTAATATCCAAATCTCCCGAAAAATAGCCATGGACATTTGACAAAATGTTAAATGCTATCCCCCCGCCTCGTAGTTTTCCCCAAGAACCAGTTACGTTATTTCGTCCGATTATTCACTTGAATAGGGTTTAATATAACTAGAATATTACGAAACGAAGATGAACGTCTATTTACGCGTTGCGTGCTCGGGTAATAAAGATCCATCTTCATTTACGCATTTATGACTTTGGGGGGATAAACTCAGAAGTCATAGTCTGAGTGCATTGCAGAGTAACGCAAATAAACCCAACATGGTTTGAATTTATGTTGGCGCTGATCACGACTCTGACTAAGCTAAGAATTTCAATGCATTAAATTAGTTTCTGCTTTTACACGTTTTCAGTTTAGTGAAGTTATTATTTTAAGACTGTTGCACACGAGCCGTCAAATTGAATTATTCCCGAGGGCAATTGAAAGTTAAATGTATCGAACGCTTCCAACTTTTTTACAAAGACTTTGGTAGGCTTGCAAAGATTTGATTTCAGAAAAAAAACCTGATAATAAAATATTGTAATTGCTGAATCCACTTTATTACACCGATTTACAGTTTCGACACCTGGCTGAAGTAAGTAGTCAGTGTAGACTCATTTTCAAGATTTCAGTATAAAATCTAAAAGAGATAATTATGTATTTGCTATGAAAATACTTTTTTTTAAAGCTCTGTTTTGTAACTTTTGTAAGGAAATATGTTTATGTTAATAAAACAAGACATAACAAACTTTACTACGAAACATAAAAAACGAAGAATTGCCTAAATACACGAAATACTCGTAATCTTTCTTCGAATGAGTTTTCCTACGGGAATCAGACAGTTCCTCTAAACTCCGTCGTGTGGCCACACCGAAGGGGCGATTATAATAACAAAACACTGCTATGACGTCATGGCGTGCTATTTGTGCGCGTTACAAAAATAGGTAAGTTTTCACACGGCCCAGTCGACAGCCCACGGCCCGATATATACTATCTAAACGTGATTATTTTTTTTAGGTTCCGTACAGGAACACTTTTGAAATTGAAGAACCCCTAGCCACCTTCATCGGATGCCATGCAACGGAAGCAACAGCCACATAGTAGAAATTGAAGAAGAGTGTAAAGTCGTATTTGTTATTATTATTTTTTTTTTGCGCAGTACGTATCGGTTACGAAAAGTTGGATAAAGTCGGTAATGAAAATGGAATTTCCGTTTGCAAGCACCCACGACTTAAATCTACATATACTGGCATACATGTTGGATATAATTAAATTGAAGTTAGAATTTTCGGCTAGGACTGTGATTTAAAAACAGTCAAGCTGTTTACTGTGGAGCCGAAAAACAGGTCTATTTCATGGATTTCGACAGCTAGATCGATGAACGCTATACTAAATCGCCGTTTATCTTCAAAATCGCAAATCTGTAGGCACCTTTATCTACTAAAATACATTTTCGAAATAAACATTAGTTTTTTAACATTCTAAAACACGATCTACTTGAAAGCTAATAAATTCAATCGCACATAACAATTCTTCTTCTTCACTCTCACTTTGCGGGCTTATTGCCAAGGCAATATGACGCCTATTGCTATTGCAAAGGAACTGCATATGTGCTCGTGCTCATTAGTAGATGCAAGAGTTACCAGTTCCTATATCCGTCATAATGTGACTGCCAATTCTATAAACAATAGTTACGTAGGTGTAAAATGCTCAATTAAAATGACGTAAACAGGAACAGTTTGACTAACGACAAAGTAACAGTGTGTAAGACTTCTTCGCAGGGTGACTGGTAGCAGACGAGCGCCGAGTAGCCGAGGATTAAGGAATTGAGGCCTGTGACCAGCAGAGCACTGCTATCACTAACGATGATAGGACGCTCTTAGGCAAGGTGGGACGACGAACTTCGCAGGGTGGCTGGTAGCAGCTGATTGAGAGCCAAGCGTAGTGTGGCCGAGGATTGAGGAGTTGAGGCCTATGACCAGCAGTGGACTGCTAAAGCCAGACGATGATAAGACGATCTCAGGCAAGGTGGGACAACGATCTTCGCAGGGTGGCCGGTAGCAGCTGATTGAGAGCCGAGCGCCAGGTAGACGAGGATTCAGGAGCTGGGGCTTATGACCAGCAGTGGACTGCTAAACACTGACGGAGACAATACGATCACAGGCAAGGTAGGCCGACGATCTTTGCATGTGCCTGGTAATCGATGGATGAGATTGGAGGAGGATTGAGCTAAGCGGTATTAAATTGGAGATTTTATACCCAGCAATGGACTGCCATAGACTGATGATAATAAGATACTCTCAGGATAAGAAGAGCAAGGAATTTAGCCAGCTGGCCGGTAATAGATGGATGAGATTGGTTGAGGAACGGGCTAAGAGACATTACATTGGAGATGTCATGTCTAGCAATGGATTACTAAAGTCTGATAATAATAAGATGCTCTCAGGATAAGAGAAGCAAAGAACTTCGCCACCTGGCCAGTAATCGATGAACGAGATTGTTCTAGAATCTGGCTAAAATAACACCAGTTTATTATTTTTCCACCGCAGTGCAGAGGCATCTTCTCATACTGAGAAGGCATGCGCATTTATCACCACGTTTTCTCAAGACGGGTTGGCAAATTCAGACTTATATTAACTAATAATCTAGTATAACAATAATCTGGCTAACTGGTGTTAAATTGAAGAGGCAATTGGGTAGTCAAGAACTGCTACGTGGTGATAATGATAAGGAACTAGCATCACCTGTTCCTTCAGTAAACATTGTCATTAATCATTAAACTTACAGAGAAACTAATATAATGATGTTCGATATACCAAATTATTTATAGAAGGCGAGACGTAATAATTCCTACAAGAATTGGCAGTGCCATCAAATGTCATTTCGTATTACATATTCTAACAGATGGGCTATTTGCTTGGACATACTTGCGCGTTATTGTTTAGTAGGTATAATATATTAATATGGCACATGCATTATACATATTATTATATAATAAAGTCAGAATAGCAGTAATTATGGATTAACGATAAACCATTTAGAAGTGCATGTTCATTGTGAAGGTATTACTATAAATTGTTTACAAAAGGTATTTACAAGGCAGGTGTGAGGGACAACGCCGGAAGGGGATGGTCTAGAAGGATATACACCGTGCTCCGGACGATTTACATAAACTTCAACCAGATCTATCTGAGATATATCTTTACTGTGACCAGATGTTCAACCATGGAAATAAGCATTCTTCATTATGGACACATAATTGAATTCTTATTTTTATTTTTTTGTTAATTTTCATACAAACTAAGTACCTTGACGTAAATCACCCGATATGCATTTGCTTTAGCTCTTTATCCGAAGCATTTGATAGAAAAATACCCTTTCTTATATCTTTGTAACGAAGCCTTTTTTAGTACCTTTGTTAGATTTTATTTGTAAAAGCTATAGAGGCGTTTGCCAAAGTTTATGGATAACGTAAAGAAGAGTAAAGAACACACTTATTGGTGATGTTCTTCGTAAAGGTCAGGTGCGTAGTAGGTCATACTACTACGCACCTGACCCTTTTAAACGAAGCAAAAGGAGCATGTGAGGACTTAGCAGGTGGTGCTCTGTAGTTTCTGCCTACATGAGAAGAAAGTGTGAGTTTATTTATGTATTTATGTGTGTATCAATTGTTTAATTTTATTTAGCACCTTTCCACCTTAGATGCTGGAAAATATGTAGATCTTGAAATTCAGCAGAACAGAGAGAAAAATCTGAACTATAGGTATAACTTTCAAGTCTAGCTTTGTTATTTAAAACTTTTATAGTTACAATTAAAATGAGTTTGCAACCACTCCACCAGTCTTCTTCCTGTGTTTATGGCTGTACACGTATTATTTGAGGCTACTTAATGGCTCGTCCACACACTTCAAAGAAAACCATACTTTAATACGAGCATTGGAGTATAATTTAAACAACACGGGTTTTCCTTTGATTAGAATTAATATGTTCAAGTACTTGGCAGCTTTAGTGAGTTTTTATTTAAGGTCGAAACAATATCTGGCATATGTAATTTCTATAACCGACTGTTGGCAACTTTTTTTTCCGGACTTGTTGATATTTTGCTAGTTTGAATGTTATAATGTTTTCTGGCGGTGTGTGGAACGGATATTAAAAAAAATATAGTGGGTGTGTCAACGACCGAAATAAATATAATAGAGTACCTATGTAATATTGTGTAATAGTATTATATTTTTTTCTAGATTAATAATATTTTATTAAACAAATTAATACTCAATGTTTTTTCTAAAATTGGTTTAATTTTCTACACATTTTCAGGGTTCCTCCGTTTACTTCGTAGAACAGTTTTTTGAGATGCGACAGTGGTAAAGTTTTTTGTGACTATCCGATCTATTTTTCGAAGCTAATAAATTGTTTTTATGGTGAAACACACTGCTAATAAATTTTCTACATCGCTATTCTATACATAACACCTGAGGACATTGGTAGGGACAATCTACTGGGCTAGAAGTATCGCCCACTCTGTTCTACCCATGTGACAAACTTTCTGTGTTTGTCAAGAAGGATTCGTATAACATTTAACAATCATGGGCAATTTTTTATTTATTTGCTATGGGCCATTATTATTATTATTTACAAAATACAAAAATATTTATTTCACTTAGAATATTTTCTGTTTCGTCATACGTTAGGGATCTCAACCATTTAATTATTGTTTTTTTACAATCGTATAACAACATATATATATCTAATTTAGTTCAGGTTCAGTTGATTATAGATGTAGGTGGATTGTGTAACATATTGACGTCTAGCAAAGGCAGTTCGAATTCCTGGGGAGTAGGCCACTATATCTCTGCGCCTTCTGCATTGAGATGCTGAGTCAAAAGGAAGACACTTATGCAGGGTTAAGGACACGTAAAGAATATAAAGTTTTCTAATTGAGAGCAAGTTGCTAACTCTATAGAGGTCAGTTGTAGGGTACCTAAATGGTTGGTTGGTAAATGATTATTTAATACTTTAAGCACACAAATGTTCATAGACGGACTTAATGCCATGGGCATTTTCTACCAGTAACCTTTGGGTATGCAGACGCAAACCGTGGTAGGTGCTATTGTGAAAAATTGAAGAATAAATATTTTCATTAATTTTTTTTTTTGCTTTAATTTATTATATTTATAAAAACTTCCACCAGGAGAGGGTAACTACGACGTTTTCAAGCTCTGCTCTTTTCTAGACTTGCCTTTTAATGCGTTTAAAGCTCAATTAAAATCCAACCTTTGTTCAAAGGCATACTACATTTTATTTATTTTACTTCGATGGTCTTAGTTTATCATTTTGTGACTTCAAGTGACAGCTATGTGAACAGAACACAGCAATGCATAAATATGTAAGCTGTCACGCCCTTTATGCCTGGAGGCTTTTTTTTGGGTAGTAAGTTTTTTTACTTACATGTTAATTTTAATTAATTATTATTTAGCTTGAGTACGTATAGTTTTTATTATATTTGTTGGTATATTGGCGTGGCTAGCTCACATATGGCAAATCATATAATTTTATGTTCTGGTCTTGTAATGTTAATTACCGAACATATGTACCTAGTATTGTATACAATCAAGTATTTTTTTTAATTTAACAAGCAGCTGTGCTGCTGGGGCGTTTGTTGCGCCACTTCTTCTTCCCAGCGATAGCACTAGGAAGTGGTGAAGGGCGGGCGTTTTTGGGGGACTGTCTTTTGTAATTTTGACGTTCAAAAAGTGCTGATTCTCAGCCTAATTTGAATAAATGACTTTGATTTTGCTGCTCAACATAACAATCGATGAATAAGTGCTGTAGACATTATCAAGCCCCTCATATGGACCTCTCCGGTCCATATGAGGGGCTCGTGGCTAAGTAATAACAGCCGTACGGGTCGATCGACCAGGTTAAGCTACGCTTGCCGTGGCTGACGAGACCCCACCGCGTCTCGGAAATCACTCAAGTCTTTGGTCCGTGTCGTACTTGGATTTTTAACAGTCGTTACCGGTCAGAAGTCCGAAAGTCTGACAACCAGTCTTACCAAGGGGTATCGTGTTACCCAGTAACTGGGTTGTGACGGTCAGATAGGCAGTCACTTCATGTGGTACTGGTATTCAGCTGCATCCGGTTAGACTGGATGCCGACCCCAACTTGGAAAAAAGCTAGGAAGATTGCAGGTCCATATGATAAGAACTGTTGCAGGAAAAAAATATACCTATTCGTATAGTTCCACTCACCCATTGGGAATTTCTGCGCTGAGCTGGTCGAGGAGAGAGTCCACCGTAGGTCTAGAGGAGGCCGGGCTGGCTGTGCCGTTGGTGCGGGCATATCCGTCTGATACTGTCAAAGAAAAGAAAGTTCATCAGTAAATTATACATGGAAACTCTTTCTGAAAAATATACCAGAGAGAAGTTTTATTTATTTATTTAAGGATTACCAACGAGATACGTAACAATTATCTTAAACCATTATTTAGCTTGCTAATCATTGCTTGCTTGCTTGCTTGCTTGTTTTCGTAGGTGGTTAACTTAAAATATAATAATAATAATAATAATATCCGTGGTCATTTCACACAGCACCATTTGTCCCAAGCTAAGCAACCTAATGCTTGTGTTATGGTAACAAGATGGAACTACTTATATACAATTTTTTTTTTTGTAAATACATACATATTATAGATAGAAAAACACCCAGACTCGGAACAAATACATGTAGGTCATACAAATATTTGTTCCGTGCGGGAATCGAACCCGCGACACGCAGCACAGCAGACAATCGCTTAACCACTGCGCCAACCGTGCCGTCAAAAATATCCATTGTATGTACAGACAAGCTACCCGAAACTGTTCAAATGTTCTTTACTAACTTTTTAAACTTATGTATCCTGCTTATTTGTATGAAGTTTCATTAAAATCAGTTCATGCATTTCGAAAAACAAGGACTTGAATGTTTGTATGAAATGCTGTACGTTGTAAACGCTCTTAAACATAATTGGCGAAATATGGATATCACATTTATCGTACATCGCCTAACGTCAGATGGGATAGTGGTCAAAAGCGAGTCTATCGTATCAAGAAAAAAGGTAAAACCGCACGCACAGTCACGTTTTCGAAATAACTGGAAGTATCTATCTTGAAGGTAGTATTAGATTAGATTTCATGGATCTCAAAGAATGCAGAGCTGAGGAATTCTCCTACAAAATGTTGTAATTACAACGATTCAGGTTACGGAGCTTACGTCTTTCACGCGGTCTTTATCGGAACTGCAATCGTAAATACAAGCGTTTGTTCAACTTGTTAATTGATTTATTTTACGCAAATACCAGTTCGACAAAATAAACTTGAGTAAAAATAGTTTTTGAGTAATTTGTTTACCTAATCAATAGTGGTCAGTCCCTACAGGAATTAGGGGTATTTCAACCTAAGGGACTTGATGCCAATAGTAATCTGAAGTCCTCCTAAGATTTTGAAAAATAAAATAGACACACTTAGAATAAGGTAGCCCCAAGTAATATGCTTTAGAAAACGGTAGGATTGAATGCTGGTAATCAGTAGGAACATTTCACTCGGCTGACGATCTATTCACAAATGGTAAATAATGATCACTTGTTGAAAACGATCTGAAGACTTTCAAGAGACCCAGATAAATCAAAAGCTGACGCGAACATATTATGCATGAGCGCCCAAAAATTCCAGCTCCAAATCAACACTGCAGATTTATAATTTACTGCAGCAATGTTATTTATGAGCATGAAAACCTTGCTAATCATACTCCAACGTGTACAAAATGTACCGAAACTTCTGGCAACGAAACCATCATTAAGAACAATAATTCTAGGTTCATTAACTTTATGAGCAAAACGTTTATGATTAACAAACAATGTTAGGAGTACTTCGCAGCAGTTAACGGCTTGTTTACATACAATTTTGACAGGTACGAATATGAAAACAGAAATTTATGAAACATTAAACGTGGTCAAAAATAATGTTTGTTTTGAGAACGGGACAGTTGGGATGGTCTTGACGAATTCGTCCAATGCCAAGTGCAGGCCCTTGTGAAAAAGTGTTCGCTTGCCAGAACGTCTGGCGTCTAAAGGTTCTACAAAGTACGGAATCAGACAGCGTAGAAAAACAGTACTAATAAAATTCGTGGCGCCGAAAACGCGTTGAGCGCACAACTTCTGTCACAGCCCACCTTCAAAGACGTCAGTTTCTATACGCCTTTAGTATCGTAGTGCGTACTATCGGGATATGAGAGTAAAGGAACAGAGTACACCTGTGTAGGTACTATAATTTCTCCTGCGTACTTGCCTAGTCTCCGTTTAGATTGGTCGCCGTGACCGATTTCGTTCGGGAGGGTATTATTATTCGTGCTAGTAAACGACACATTTTGTTTGTATGGCAAGTGTTGACACTGCCATAAGGCGCCATGAGGCGTCTCCGAGCTCTATGTTCCTTGCCTTTGGCTATGAATACATCAATATGTTCTATAATAAACTACGATTATGATTGCCTTAGGGAAATTATTAAGCTATTAGAAGCAGATGTTCATGTTGAGCCCTTAAACGGTTGACCTGTAGGTTAAGTGGCCCTAAAGATTTATTTATTGTTGTACAAGAAGATAAATCGATGGCGCACGCCTAAAAATATCTTTTGAATGAAATGCTAAAAGAATTATTGTGATTGATATGCTATTTCATCAGCGGGGTAATTGCGTAACACACTATGTACTACTGTGTCGTAATACTGATGGCATTCGTGATACAGGGTAATCCTAGTACGAGTGCCAAAGCACTCCTTTGACATGCACATTACATAAGACCTAATTTGTTTGTTTTTTAAGGAGATCTAATGTACCCATTATTCTAGTAATAAAGATTAATTTATTTATTTACTATCAGTAGCAATTGCTTTCATTTTGACAGTTCAACAACATTCATTGCGTTATTTACGTTGTTGAGCAGACAAAATTTCGAACATATGAAGCAATGGATTAGCAATATCCTTCAAAATAATTCAGATTGAGATTGATAGTGTGTTACGCAATTGGGGTTCTGATAGGAACTGTGAAGAAGCTTTCAATTTCACTAATAGCAACCTATTAGTTAAATTGAAAGCTTAGGTATTCTAATTTCCCAGTGTTTGCACACGGAATGCTAAAATTTTGCCTATGATGTAAGCATGTAGTTTGGGGATAAAGTAACGACAGATGAAGTGACGACAACTAGATGAGTTTGCGAAATGTGTCGCTCGTTTGAATATCAAAGTCATGCATGTAAGGGATGACTAGAGATAGACAATTGTGGGTAGTTATGATCAATGACTTTTGAAGAGGACGGAATAGAAGTGGCTTTCCAAATAGATTTACGTGAGTTAGACGATGAAGAAATTGACGCGTTTTTGAAGGACTTTACCGAAAACTTGAAGTAATAAACTGCGTCGATTGCAGATAAAATATTGAAGAATAATAACGACAAACCCGAAACAGCGAAAGTTGACATTATTTGGCCATATCGTCTCGTTGAAGTAATCTGTTTTAAGCAAATAACTAACTAATAACTAGATTACACAATCATCTCGTACGTAAGAAGCAATAGATGGATCAACAAGAGCGAAAAATTATTACACGCGCCGAAAAACTGCACTCCTATCTTTAGACCACTGGAAGTTCGGAGATAGCAACACGCAATTTCAAAACAGTCTACACTTCTAGAAATTTTGCCAAAACATATGAGAAGTAATAGTGCTTTCTATAAAATATGGTCTTGTATACAACATCGGATCCAAATGTCTGAATACAAGTGTCAGGGCGATGCCAAATGTCATTAAATGAGCGAGTAATTCAAGTTTATTGGATTGAAGACATCATGCACCACTAATTGGACTAGCTTCTGACAACGAAGTGTTTGCTGACGAAATTCTGAAGAGACAAATGAGTGTCATACTTTACAAGTTCACTGACTGAGCTGAAAACATTTTTGCGTTATGTTTTGTCAGGAAAGAAAAGCCAGGACTTTTTAAGATTGTATTCCACTAACGTCATAGATGTAAATCCGAATCCGATATTACATATTATGTCAATTAATCTGCCAAGCCTTTTGCCAACTATGTTGTCCGGCTTCCAGTCTAAACGGATGCAGCTGAATATTTTGCATGGAGCGACTGCTTATCTGACCTTCACTACCCAGTTAATGGGTCACACGATACCCCTTTGGTAAGACTGGTTGTCAGACCAGCCTCGGTTGGAGTTTCGCTTCAGCTTTGGTTGATGGGCTTCTGACTACCCGAAGCGACTGTCAAAGATTTACCGATGCTACAGATGTAAGCAGTCTAATGTACCACTAAAAGTTTTCCTCCAATTTTAGTAACTCAAATTATTATGATGTACAAGAACACCATCATTACAAAGATAATGAAGCCAGACAAGAACATTATCATAATACCAGATATTAAGAACTCAAGAAAGAAAATATATTCAACGCCAGTAACATTAGTTTGTAAACCAAACAATCTGGAACGGTGTTCTATTTCGGATGGGGCGAGGACTGGCCTTGGTGTAGACATTTGCCGATTACTTACAGCTATAAACATACTATTTATTACTGTATTCCGATGTATTTGTTGATCTATGGCGTAGTGAAAATGTTTTGGCTGAAGAAATTGGTAAAGTGGCCGTGAAATTTAGAGATTGCAATGATTATTTTCATCGTATAGCAGCAGCAACAGAAAATGCAGAACCGTTTTAAAAACAAACAGTGGAGACATTTATGAGTAGTGCCACTAACAACAATCATAAGACAACATCGCCTCATTTCATTGTTGTCGGAGGAACCTACCTTCGCCATCCCGTATCTTTTCGAGAGATTCGTAAACAACAGTTAAAAGAACGGGGACAGGAGACATCTCCATTCTTTCTTATCATATACCCTTCAGTAACTATTCAGAGGTATCATAATCATTCTTCTTGCCTTATCCCAATTTATTTGGGGTCGACGCAACATGTCTTATTCTTCAATATCCATACCTCTCCTACTGCCGTATCATCTTTCACACAGTCCACCCATTCCAAGCAACGATGGCATTAGTATTTCTACCTATCCTTGTTAATTCAAATTCAAATATTCTTTTGACTATACAAATGTTTTTCTGTTAAACGTTGTTATTACATGGAAAGATAAATCAGCTGTCATCGGTACAATATGTAGGTCAGTGCGGTATTTTTTATAATTGTAGTGCTTTCCAGCATGAAATTCAGGTTACAGGGCTAATATATTACATAAATGCTACACCCGAGGTCATCGCAAATGAATCGTTTCGGCGTACATGAAATAATCTTCACATCCTACACGAGGTAAGAATTATGGGAGCGCTTGATTTTGATTAATCATATTTATCTCAACTTTGGGAATAACAAATTGCTTTTGATAGTGCAATGGTGTATTTCGGTGGTTGTACGTTTAATTATTAGTTTTGTTAGATGCTACGGGTTCTTTTAAATTGGATATGTTTCGATTTACATTTTATTTTTTTGTTTTTTTTTTATCCGTTCTGTGTGTCCAGCTTTTTTGCTGGGTATTATATTACATTTATAGTATTATAAAATGATCCATTTGTCTTCAAAGATATTTACTATTATTTTTACTCCCTAAGCCTGCAAGAACCCACAGTTTGGCAAAGGCCTCCCCAATGACTTCAATAATGTTTTATTTTTACTAATATTGGACTCTTCTGGCGCTTCATGTTGGCAGGTCACGCCCCTTTTATCATACATCCGCTTCTTTGGATTAACATTCATGTTTTTCAGTGTTTTAACCTTGTAGCAATCTTAATTTTCTAACTAAGTGACAGTGATTTGTGCTTTCAGTCAAGACTATTAATCTATTAAATATTTCCAAGACGATAAAAGAAACTTTCGTACGAAAACTAATTTTGCTTATAATTATGACATAGGTGTGGTGAGGATTATGTTATAAGTAACCCGCAGTGAATTATTTTAAAGCTGAGGATGCATGCGAGCATGAGGATTGATTTCAAATCTTTGAAAATAAATATAAGTGTATAGTGTCTTGGATTGTCGCAAATAGAAACTTACGAGTTTTTATTTCAGAAGTACGTAATAACTACTCAAAGTAGATGTGCAGCACTAAAGAACATCGCGAAAATATGCGTATAACACTATTCCACAAAAGTTCATCAACCAATATTATTCTATTCCGGCCACTTTCGGCTCTAAAGCAGGGGGTCTACTCCGAAGTAGTATCGGCCGAATGTTCGGCCGTTTCCTGCTACGAAGTTACTATTTGGTTCGGTCGGTCCCGATCCTACACTCCTACACTCTTTCGAATATTAACTATGGTCCCGACCCAACTGAGCCAATCCGAACTTTTTTCGCATTTTTCAATAATATTCGCTTCGGCCATGTGTCGGTCCGATCCGAACATTCGCACTTTGCACTTCGGAGTGGACCCCCAGGGCAAAGACCGCCAAATCAAACTGCTATCCTAAAAATAAAAACACTAAAGACTCACCATTTCTTTCACTATACGTAGTAGACTTGTCCACATAGTTCCCGTATCTCGCGTTGCTCAGATCATCGAGTAGGGTGTCCAGTTCCGTCAGGTTACCGCGTCCACTCCTCTCTGTCGACCCTGTCCTGCCGTAGCCAGGCTGTGTCGAGTTATAGTTGGTCTGTCCAGCATTGTAGGTGGATTGTCCCGAGTTGTAACCGGGTGAGTGGCTACCGTAGGTTGTCTGTGTTGTGCTGTATTCGACTGGTGCCGCCTTCTTGGTCTCTCTGAGTAGTGATGTGTTTTGATAGGTGGGCTGTTGACAAAAAATGTTTTATGGCTATTTATGGTTACAAAATTGATAATTCACTGGTATTTAAAGTTACTAGTAACGACGACCCTTCAGTGTAGACTAAATATCTGATTTAGCAGCAGTAAGTAGCTTCACCGCACTGAAGTATCTGGCTTAAGGCTGACTTTTTCAATAACGCTATTAAGAATATCATTGTCCAAGGAATAATTCTGGATTTTTATCAGTTTTTTCTAGGCAATACTGTCAGACGTCAATTTTATTTCACGGATTAAAGCTATATGACGTTGTTAAATCCGCCCTTAGTCAGATTCGGGGCTTAAAACTTAGAATTAAAAGGCTGACCATGACTGTACGCGTTCTGCCAATGCGAATAGATCCTAAGAAACCCCAATTGCCACCTCAAAAGGAAATGTTGTTTAAAAAGCACGTTCACAAATTTGATATGGCCACGAGGTGTATATTCTATACTAAATTGTATGCAACTAAACCGTGCAGCCATTCGCTGATCCATAGAAACGCACAGCTATTGCAGTGTGACTCATGCGTAATATAATGACAAATGACATAGCAAATGAATAATAGCGTACTAATATGTTTAGAACCTAAATATCTACTACTTAGTTTACACGAGTCATTATTTTGCCGAGTACCTACTTGAATCGTTATAGATAAAGTTGATTCCCTTACTAGGTACTCTTGTCGAATACTTGTCAACTATTGCTTTCAGCTCTGTTGCTGATAGTGTAATATATAACTAATTAAAAATATTGAAATACTAGCTTCTGCCCGCGCCTTTCCGCGTAAAATTTTGGCCCCGACCCACCGCGTCGCATCGCATCGCTTATGACTTCGTTTTTGCTTAACGCTCTTTCTGACTTTTTTTCATTTCGCTCGGCTTCTCATGGTTGTAGCTTGCAACCAACATAGTCTTAACCTTCCTCAAGAATTGTGCTATCACGTGCAAAAGGAATTTTACAAATCTGACGGGTGGTTCCAGAGATTAGCGCGTTCAAACAAACAACAAACTCTTCAGTTTTATTATGAATAAACATAAATATAATTTAGCTTTGTGCACAATAATTGTGTGGGTGGATTGTGGGCTGAATGCCTTAAATATCCTTTTTTATCTTGATATGGATACAGACAAGTTTTTATTATAAGTATTATTGATTTATTATTTAGTAGATTTTCAATTCATATGTAGTTTCCGAGTTTATCTTGGACATTACTGACATCGGTGAAGGAAAACATCGTGAGGAAACCTGGACTAATATTTAACTAAGCTGCGCCCCGCGGTTTTACCCGCGTAAGTTTCGACCCCGTGAGAATGTCGGGATAAAAAGTATCCTATGTGTTAATCCTGATTATAAACTAACTCTGTGCCAAATTTCATCAAAAGCAGAAGTAACAAACACACACACACACTCACAAACTTTCGCCTTTATAATATTAGTGTGATAATAATTATAAGTCTTAAATCGCCAACCAGTCTTGAGCAAGCGTGGTGATCAATTCTCGTGCCTTCTCTGTATGAGAAGAGGCCTTTGTCCTGAAGTGGGACAGTAATAGGCTGGTATAGATGTTGCCGAGACTCACTTCGAAAACAAACTGCCACTGTTAGGGACCTCTCAAAAACTTAATATTGCTGTTTTAATGCAAGCCTTAAAAGCTCAAGGGCTCTGTATCTTTCGAAGTTCATGTTTCATCTTCAGTGGATAAAAAAAAAAGATTATAATTATAAAAGAAAGACGGGAAGGAACTAAAGTACAACTGAAGGAAGTTGACCGCTATTGATGACGTTATAAAACAACGTTGTCTGAAATCAACGAGTTTCTAAACACAGGAAGTACTGTAGCGACATCTATACTCAACGCAATACGTCTTGGAACCATTTCAAATGCGGAGTGCCGATGCACTTACGTTATTTAAAGCTAGATGGCGCTGTTCACAGATAAAGAAGGAAAGTTTTGAACAGAGGATACAAAATTAGGAATTACACACTGATCAGAAAATTACATTAGAAACAATGGGATTCAGTTTTTTAGATACAACTAATAGAATTCCTCCCATGGCAGCCTGTCTACACCTGACGCCCAGAGGTAAATCCTACATCTTACATTTACTTTTTCCGTTTTGTTGATACATATTTTAAACTGAAAGGGTAATGAAAGAAGTAATCTGCACATAAAACCGTAAACACCACAGCTGTGTACAAAGCAAAATGTTTGAAAGTGAAACAAGACATGTAGTAGTCAACAAATACTTGTATTAAACTAACTAACTATTATCGTGAGTAATAGTAACCGCAACATTGTCGGCTAGTAGAGTCATCTGGGTCATAACAACATCTTCATGCGTTTCAAGAACTGAACGAGATTATTAGTTGCTTATAAAATAGAAAAATATATAGATATAGGCTTTTGAAGAAAATTTTGAGCAATAAAGAAACGAAGGATGGACTCTGTGAAAGATGATTTATGGCTAGACAGGGGGTGACTATCGAGATAACGATTAATAGTGAAGTAAGAATAGCAGATAAAGACATGTTGCTTCGATCCCAAATAAGTTGGGATAAAGGCACGAGAATTATGAATGCTAAATTATACAGGGTGGCAGAGACATCGACGCGCAAACTGTAACCATGAATTCAGCACATGAGTTTAGACCCTCTAGCGTCGAAATTTTTCGTCGGTTATTAAAAGCGTTCAATTGGCCGGATGTATAGATGATTTTTTCAGCAATAAAATTTTATATATAGAAAAATCTGTTCCAAAAATTACCATCAACAGAACAGTGGTTTGACCTACTATGTATCTGACCTAGGCCGGTAAGTTTTTGAGGGTGTACAAGTTGGCATTTTTTAATAAAATGATTGCCTCCCTTGACCCCATTACTGCCACACAGATTGTATAAATCTTTCTGGCTACTATACACCATATATCAGGAAGGTGTGGTCAAACGTAAGGGTGCGGTAAAGACCATCAAACTGAATATAACTTTCTCCATGGGAACAACATCGCAATCGCGAAGAAATAACCAGCCGTCCCATAGATTTCGGTCAGGTAGAGAGAGTTGATATTTATAACACACACATACACCACCCCCTAAATATGTAATTTCGTAACACATAAACAGTAACAGTTGCTTTCATTTTGACAGTTCAGCAGCATTCACTACGTTATTTACGCTGTTGAGCAGACACATTTTTAACCGACTTCTAAAAAAGGAGGAGGTTCTCAATTCGGATGTTTGTATTTTTTTTTTTTTTTTTTTATGTTTGTTCGCGCATAACTCCGTCGCTTGCCAACCGATTTGAAAAATTCTTTTTTTGTTGGATAGGGTATACTTCCCAAATGGTCCTATGAAAATTTTATCGAAATCGGACAAGCGGTTTTTGAAAAATCAACAAAAATCAAAAAAATGATAACAACAAAAAAGTGAAAAATAAAAACTTTTTTACAAAAAAAAACAACCGACTTCCATAAAAACACCAGAAAGTGAAAAATAACTTTAATTTCGGAAGTCGGTGGCGAAAAACGAAATAAAAAAACCAAAGACACCGACTTCCGAAATTAAAGTTATTTTTCACTTTCTGGTGTTTTTATGGAAGTCGGTTGTTTTTTTTTTGTTCGAACACATAAAGCAATAGATTAGCTATATCCTTCAAAATGATTCAGATTGTGATTGAAAGTGTGTTACGCGGTGCAGGTTCAACGATAAACATAGTTACAAATACAATATCACATCTAAGGAAAACAGTTTATATGTTATCATTAAATAATCAACATAACAATATAGAAACAAGGAATGTCTTGTGACTTCAACGAGGACCAGTTGTACTTGACTTTAGTGCAGTAGGACACTGTTTGTAGGTCGAACTATGTATTACAATCATGCATGATAGTATAAAAGCCGTTCTTGATAACATGGATGAAGTAAATGAGTTGGAATAACTAATCTTCGGAATTCATCATTGTCTTCTAGAAAAAGGTACCACCACCATAGTCACTTTGGTAGACCAATGGATGAATGATCAGAAAACAAGACTTCTCAAGTTGATAATTTTGCTGCCATTAGTAAAGAAATCATAGCAGTCATAGCAGGAAACACAGAATAATGGTGCAAAGCGAGCCGTTACCTTGATTAGTAAAGTTAAGGAAAAAGGGAGCAGATTGGGCCAGAGTGGTCACGCAGTGGGTGCTAGAAGACGGGGAGTCACCGAGGGAGGTCTAGAAAACGCTGGCGTGATGATTCAGATGCGTTTACGGGAGACTGGCCGTAGAAGGCAACCCACAAGGAACAGTGGAAAGTTATGTTGACCAGTCCTTTGCCCAACGTGGGACAATACCATAAAAATACCGTTTAAATAGGTCAAAATTTAAATAGGCCTTTCATCTTCGCTTCAAGGGCTACTCTGGCATTGATTACAAATAGCTCTTAGTTCAGCATCGCAACCACTTTATATCCGTAGATTCCTAGAAATCAGAGTTTAGTATACAAACATTGAGTAAACTATGACTTTGAACGTTATTATTATCCGTAACTCCAAGAATACAGCAACTCGTCAACATGTCATTAGAGGATCTCTTTGATGACTAAATTCTATGAATTTATATGTACAGATATTCGTCACGTACGTCAGTATCAATAATATTTTAATGGTTATATGGGGACAAAACCCAAGCCTTGAGAAATCACTGTTGAAACCACAGAACAGAATATTTTCTGTTGTGTGGTTGAAACAACTGTATTGTGTACTGTACTGTGTGTTTCAATAGAAATAATAGGCAATAAGGCAAACTGAAAACTTATGTATACTAAGAGCAACTTGGGAAAGAACCATGTCCAAGGATGAGTTGCTTTAAACTTTAAATATAGTGCCACTTTTGACAAGCCAGACCCCACTGAAGCGTCTACAGAGGATCTACTCTCTAACTCCGTCAACGAAGATACAGGTCCGTCCAAAAGTAGATGATCCGTCAATACAAGTGCAAAATTAAATTTCGGACGGGCAAACACATATCGGGAGTAGGCACAACAGTCAAATCGTGTTGTCGTTAAATCTTAGTTCGAACTTCGGACTAATCATATATTTTTAAGTGATACGGAGTAGGAAACCTGGGGGAGGCCCGTAACTTCGGCCAAAACTATGGATTTCGGGGTTAGGGACTAGACCCCCAGAGGTGGTGACTGGTGATCTAAGTTCCTGAAGAGCAGTTTTAAAATACAGCCCTTGGTGAACATGATATTATTCCTCTACAAGGAAAGTATTGTAAACTTTCTAATAAAGATGAACCTGAATCCTTCCACATATTTTATGATTAACGCAGTTACTAGGGCTTAGCATATAATCGGCAACATAACAATCTACTTGTAATCATCAGTACGTAGGTTACACATATTACTTAATGATATAAGAAATTAATCATCACACTTACATCGTCTCGCCAACATATCGTAATATCATAATGCTATCTTTCTCTACCATAAGTACATAATGTTTATGTAAGTAAGTAAACAAGTATATCGCTATATTGCAGGACGATCGACTAAATGATGGGTAATCTCGTTAAAGACGCTAATTCGGGTCAATTGGGCATGGCCGTTCTACTTATACGGTGCATTAACTTAGACGCTTGTTATTATGAAAGATATAATTATTCTGTTGCGAATAAAGCATTGTGGTTTAGAGAGGCTGTAAGTCGCATTGTAGGTATTTCAAACAGAAATTATGGTTTTTAAAGAGCTACTTTGTAATATAACTTCCTTCTCTGGCTCTAAAGCCTGACCTGATATATAATCAGCCTGTAATGTTTCCACTGCAAGCCTCCTCTATTTTGAAAGGGAGTGAGCCGCAATCCACCACACGGGCCCAGTGCGGGTTGGTAGATATCATATGTATTCGATTTTTTGGTTTTAGGACATGCCGGTTTCCTCACGATGTTTTCCTTCACCATTTTGAGAGCAGTGGTGATGAAATAAATGACACAAAGTAACGCGCCTGACGGAGTTTGAACCCAAGAAGTACAACTTGTATATCGGGCCCATTACTCCTGACCATTACGCTGCCTAACATGATATATCTCACAATTTTAAAACTACAGCATATTCGAAGTTATGCTAAAGTGTGTTCAACCTTCCATCCACATTGAAATTACACTATCTTGAAAAGATAATCAACTGACTGACTTTACTAAATCTTCTAGGATTAGGCTGTCACTTACCGAAGCAGGTTTATTATAATCTGAAGATATATTCCTAGATCCATTAATCGAGCCATAACCCGTGGACGAGGGTGAATTCAAACTGCCTCCCGGGGAGCTGAGGCGTCCGGGCGAGCTTCCTCTGCCAAGCGGAGAGCTGGTCCTGCCAGGGGACACCGTTCTTCCACCAGGGGAACTCCTGCCTCCTGGACTGCCTACCCTGGCGCCAGGGTTGATGGAGTTCTGAAGGTCAGCGAGCAGCGCATCTGGAATCAAGGGAAATGGTAACGTTAGTAATTATAGTGTAAATCAGCTTTAGTTAATAAATTTGCCGAGATTTGCCCGTTTATCAGGCTATCCTAAAACTATAATACTCTTTAATTGTGACAGAAGTAAATCAAGCTGAGAACTTTTTTCCATTTTTATAACGGGGAGGGGAGATTTGGAAGCGTTGTAATTTGTTTGTTTATATCATTTTAAGCTACTGATTCATTTTCATAATAGCGCAAATCCTTATTATGCAAGTGTTCCGTGTGACAACGTTGATTTGACCTGCCTAGACACGGACACAGGACAAACCAATCTCGCAATTTTACATGACTAAGAAGAAATGAATGACGAGAAATGAGCAGGAAATACAGATATTGGAACTTGTTGAGACGATCAGACCGATTGTTGTGTCTAATTCGAAACAATGTAAGTTGACCCGTTCGCACTTCGTATACATCAATTCAAAACGATCGAAAGATTAACTACTGTAGGTACGCTCCACGACATATCAAGCTATACGATGTCAGCTAAAACTGGAAATGTATAGCTTGACGTGTCGTCGTGTGTACCTACGTAACTGGCAGCAGGGAAACCAAAAACTTGTTTCGGAACATTAACGTTCACTAGTCCTTTCCCAAAATCCAGAGACTTACTGTAATTGATTTATCCACTTAACCATCAGCACGTATCGGCTAATGTAAATGAGTCACTTCAATATAATATGTAGGTAGTGATGACTATGAGAGATCTTTAGTATTATAAGTTCATCCGACGTTATCGCAAATATGTCATGTTATCTTTAATGTCTTATTTTGTTATTCGTTTTATTAAGGCGGTAGCCTTTGAAAAGAATTCTTCTTTTTTCGTGTTGATGGTACTGTAAAGGTTGTCCGCCGAAGGCAACCTTATGTAGTGCAGGCTGGCTATATTAATTTAGCGCGAGTTCCATTCGAACATTCAAGCGAGTTTAGAATAAGGTGTCAAATATTTTATTAGGATTTTTGTAGTCAGTGCTAGTTTAGTCAGAAATATGTTCTGTCAATATAAACATGATGGAATCGTATCGTTGTTTGATTCGTCCCGATACCTCGAAGGGTTCGTCTAGCCCTTCACAGTACTCTTCCTTGTAGGAGGTTTTCTTTTTCTTTTATGTAGTTTTAGCCCAGAAGCCCTTTTTCCTGTACCTCAGATGACCTAAAGAAAGAAGCTACTGATGCCACAATCAACGTGGCCACCTACTGGGCTGTGCTTGAAAAGAATAACAAATCGAAATAGCTAACACTTTGGACGACCTTAATAAATACCACCTGACCTGAGAAATTCATTCGAGCATCCCTCCCTTTTGGTGGTGATAGGAGGAGGCGGATTAAGGGACATATTTCTAAAACTACTGTAAATAGTCCAAAGGTGCCTTGCTGTGATTATGACCTTTGAAGTGCTTTAGGAGGAAGGAAGAAGCCTGTTAAAAAACAGTGCATGTTGGTAGCTATTGTTGTTTACAAAATGTTACATTTCTACGTATGCTCGATCAATATTATTGAACAATATTAAATAACTATTAATTAATAACAAGTATTTATTATCCAACAAATTAACACAAATAAAACGAGCCGCATTTGTTAAATGACATCATGTTTGCTGGAGCAGAACGGGGTCCTGCTAATTGAACGGAATTACTATTATGGCACCAAACGGTGCAGTGCAATATATTCAATGTTTTGTATTGCATCATGAAAACACAATTTTTAGAAGGATCGGCTTCCAGTTTCTCAGTCAGAATCTAGACGTATTTAGTTACTCCGAATGTCAATGTCAATGGAATAGCAATGAAGGCCATTCAAATTGAGAGTTAAGAGAAAAGTGATATTTAGTGACGAATTCTGGGGAATTTTCCAAAATAAATAAAAATTGGATTTTCTCGATTCCCACGAATTTTAGCCTAGGCATTATGGGGTGTTTACTTGTTGCAAATGGGTCCCACTGTCACGTCCTGGAAGGAATACGTCAAATGACCAGTCACCCTGTAGAATATCACGCCTGTTCTATTAACTACTATCCGCCCGAGGTACATTCCTTCGGGAGGATAGTAGTTAATAGAACAGGCGTGATATTCTACAGGGTGACTAGACAGCCACTAGCCAGGATATGATTATGTTCTTTCTGATGAAATGAAGTCTTCCCAATTTATCATTCTAATGAGCACAAGCACCTGCATTTGCAAGCACCTAGGAGCGTTTAAGGACACTTACTTCTACTTTTTTTTCCAAATTCCGATCCAGCCTGTCCCTTGCTGCCCTCTCTCAGCGACGTCCGTACCCTACAGGGGGTGCTCTTAGCGTGTAGTCGCTTAGTTTTTAAGTTTGTTAAACCCTGGCTGGGAGCCTTAATTTATTGAGGCATCCACAGGCAAGCCCAGTTAAGCAGACGACAACCTCATCGGATTAACTGCGAATTGCCATACATAAAAAAAAAAAGTTTTTTTTTATGTTGGGATCGGCATGGGAGGTAAAAATGCGTGCGTATTCTATATTACACCTGAAGCTGGGCCAGTAAGATAAGTACGGGGGGAATATGGAGAAGCTCCCAATTTCGAATATAATTAACTAATTTTACTATGTTGAAAATAGTGTCAAGGGTTCAACCAATTATGCTCATTTGGAAATGCCATGCGGAAATATCACATAATAATGGTTGTGTGTTAGGTATAGTTATTTATATGGTAGGTATGACTATAGATATACACCTACCTAATTTTATCATTTCACAATAATTGTTTCCTTTAGGGGCCGATTTGTCCAACGAAAAATAATTTTATCATAGGAATAATTTTAAATTTTTGACAGTTCTTCCATAGACAATCTGTCAGACGTCAATATTAATCTACGAATAAATATTATATATCGATTGAAAAATCAGACCTAAGTTCAGTAAATATAACTTTGTTACAGGAATTGATTATATTGCCACCCGATGTAAAATCCAGAACAGCTATGTTCGATTTACCACAATATTAAAATCTAAAAAATCCCAATCAAAATATCACCCAAAACAAAAGAAATGGCTTCAAGTTTTTGCATAATTAAAAATTGATACATTTCGCAACGCAAGCGCACCCGGCCGATACAGTACCCCAAGACTTGTTTGTCAGGAACCACTTTGCTTTTCGGAGTTCAATGGCTCCATAGGCTTTTTAATAAGAATACTCTCCATCAAAAAAACAGCTAACTACTATAATGGCGTAACTCCTTATCGGTCAAGTTGCGCAAATTGCCTACCACCATTAGATAAGCAGTATTTCACAAGGTATTTTACAAGAAGCCTCTGTGATAATTAATTAAGGGCCATCTGATAAAAATTATGGATGCCCCCAACAATACAAAGCACCTTTTGTACACACATATATTGTTATATTCGAAGTTTCAAACATGAGTAACCTCAATAATAGTTCTAAGTCAATGACAAATAAGTGATTCAAAGTCAATATAACTAAGAACAGGATATTAATGAAGTAAACACTGGATTTCGAATAAGAATTAAAATATTTATACCCAATCCACCAACAGCTTCATAAACCTCTTCGTATTGTATTTTCTTTGGCGAAGGATTCTTTTTTTTCAATATTTTCCCGTAGATATCATCGTTCACTGTATAATGAGAGTGAGACATTTTCAATATTTTAAATTATAACTTTTTGGTATCACTTAAAACGGTTCACAAGAAACTGGCCGCGGCGAATTCGCAAGAAACGCCATAAAAAGTTCAAAAAAGTTTTTGCCTCAAGGGCGGAGGAAGGGATTCTAAATTTAAATATATCTCCTTTGCCCTCGTGCGAGCAAGGAGGCGCGGGCGACTCTCTTATGGACTAATGCAGTACTGATTCACCTCCACAAGCGCCAAGCGCAAACCGCAAAAATCGCTCACAACCTAACAAATTGTTCACATAAATATTTGCGTTTCTTTAATAGTCCGTTTTAGTAGAAGCGCTGAGAGAGATGAGGTCACGAATTAGTATTTCGGTCATGTTAGTTGTCTATGTCAGGACAATGTAAACCAGCTCCGTTATAGAGGTATACAGAAAGTAAAACAGATGTTAGATGTGCTAACGCTTAAAGTGAAGCGCTGAAAGTGCTTTATGGTGCGGTCCATCAATGAACTCGCTCGCTGACGCCGCTTTGATAATACGGAGTTGAGGCGTCATAGGATGACGCCTTCTCGGTGGAATTTGTCTGCTAGCCCTCTCTGGCAAGTCGTGAAGTTCCGTTTAGTTGTGAGGGAAAGGAGAGGGCGATGCGATTAGTAAGTACTTTTGGAATTTCGTGGAAGCACTGAACTCTGGCCTGCGGTCAGTCTGAGATAATAAAGGCATGCAGCATAGCTATTACTTTTAATACCTATGTATCTTATGGAACGTATATTATACTTATAAGGATTTTAGTTTTTTGTTTCGAAATTGTTCATTATTGTATAGTATGATTACAGTTACAATAGTAGAGCGAAATGTACACATATCGTTTAGGAAAATGCAATTTTCCTTGTTTATAAAGGCATCATTATTATTTGTTTGCAAACTGTTTCCATTATCCTCTAGGCGATAGAATTTTCAAAATTTTACCTCGTACCTTACCAACCTAATACCATTATGAGCTAGCAGACATAGTGAACACCGAATACAAAAGAGTCAAATGAGGTCGTTAGCGCCAGTGCGATTAAAGAAATCCAGGACATAAAGCGTATTGAATTTTTAAAAGTGATTAGTGTTTAAAAGTATTCTCATTTAGAATCTGTGATAAGTTGAGGAATATATTCTGGGAATCCCGAAATAAAAGGACTAACGTCCTAGAAGGAAACTTAATTTACACCAGAAAGAGCATAAAGAAAATGGTTACCAATTATTTTACCAACAGTGGTGATTTTGACGACCCAGTGGATGTATACCAACCCAAGTGAGGAGGTAGGTTCTATGTTGTCTTTTTTTATTTTTGTCCCGAATTGTGAATCAGAAGAACGATATAAATTGACACTTTTTACAAGACTGACGGGACGCGGATGCTGCACGGAGTAGCATGTATAAAGTGTTCGTAAAGTTTTGGATCCGGGCCTCGACCCGCCTCGTATATCCAGGCACGGCTCGCGCCAGACATGGTCTAGCACAAATCATCCTTAACGCCTTACTATATTTCAAGATCAACAAGCGTTGTTGTGAGTGAAAAACGTTGCTATCATTTTATTAGAAGGCGTAAAAGACGTGCCCAAGCGCATTCTTGATATAGATCGTAACAATGAACACAAAATCATTTTAAATATCGAGAAATGAAAACAAATTAAACATCTAAATAAAAATAGAATATCAATGGGAAAGAAAATCATACGATTGCAGTTCTATCTATGAACGGCTGCGAAAAGCTTGTTAGTGGTTAGTTTTTATTTGTCGTACTAGATGGCGTGACTTGTACGAGCGCTCCGGGAAAATATGTTATTTGGAAACTCTAAATCTTAGGATACGACGATAATGATGCAATTCAGAATATAATGAAAACTTTAATACTTTAATTAACTTAAAAAAAACAAAAATACAGAAACATAGTAGATGTACAATCTTTAGAATTCCCGGTGCAATTAATAGCTTAACGTTAATTTCATAAACATGATTAAGATAACCACCGGAGCGTATCGAATCAAAACTATCACTAATAACAGGAACTTAGGCACTTCCTAAAATAAAACGCGCTAATTAAGATGCGTTAAGATTAAATTAATGGCTTAATTAGTCACGCAAGCACCTTTTACCATCATCATATTTCACCATCACATACGCTCCTAATAAACCGTATCAATAAAAGGTCGTTCCTCTGCCTTTCTCGTGTCGGCAAGAAACTCTTCAAAAACTCTTTTGGTACACGTAGATAAGCCAAGCCAGTTAGCTGGGAATGTGTAAGCGAGTCTAGTACATATTGTCGCTCATAGAAGGCATAATGTTGACTGAATCACAAATGGGGCAAACGGATTAGTATCATGATGAGCACAGTTTCTGAAGTGTATAATGTTGAGGAGAGCAGTGGTAACCCAGCGGTAACAACCTCGACGAGTTGTAGGTCGTGGGTTCGAAACCAGGCAAGCGCTTTACTTTGTGAAAATAATTTCATCACCACTGTTCTCAAAACGGAGAAGGAAAACATCGTGTGGAAAGGCACGTCATAGAACCAAAAATTCGAAGACATTTGACATTTTATCCACCCGCACTGGGCCCGCGTGGTAGACAGCCAACTCTCTCTTGAAGACGGAAGGCCTGTGTCCCTGGAGTGGGAACATTATAAGTTTATTATGCTGTACGATGAGGAAGAATGTTGTAGTCTTTACTGACCGTTCTTTAACTGTGGTTTACAAAACCCTCGGAAAGATATGGTATCGCCTATTTTCCCCCGACAAAAATGAAATGAAGAAAGTCCTTACGTTTTCCTTAATCCATGCTGCTCTTCAACGTCTGCTGGCGATGGCTAACCATATGACGACTTATTAAGGTTCTTTGAAACCTTTAGGAATCAAGAGCAAGATCGAGCTTTGATCATAGTCAAGATCATCAGCACAGGGGCCGAACGAAACCACGCGAAATGAACGCGAGGTTGGCGTGATTAGACTGATTAGCTAAGCAATTGACGCGGTTTCGAAGTAAGGAATCATTGAGTGGTCATAGTGAATTAGGGCCCTGATCAGGGGCTGGAAACCATAGATGGTGGAATAACCACAATACAAGCAGGATTACCAATGCGAAACCACAGATGAACAGTCAACAGGTCATGGTCAGGGCAGGGTATATCCATCAGTACAAAGGGTGGCAGGGACATCGACGCGCAAACTGTAACCACGAATTCAGCACATGATTCAAGACCCCCATCGTAGACGTTTTTCGTCGGTTATCAAAAAAATCTGCTGTTTCATAGAAAAGTGCCAATACCTACAAAAATGTATGGAACAGCAATTATTATTTACAATAATAGACAAAAAAAAATACATAGGGGGTCCAGAATCATGTACTGAATCCATGATTACAGGTTGCGCGTCGATGTCCCAGCACCCTGCATGCATCAAAATAACTAACCTACATTGATAATTGCCGCAAAAGACACGCCATCCTACATGATTTAAATCTCACTAAGATTAAATCAACTTCATATCTGGATGCAAAGCTATTAATAACAGTGCTGTAAGACAGGACAAGTAGTAAACAATGCGATATAGTGTCGAGAGAATATTTTGCGGTGCTGACCACATCTGACCACAGCCCGCAAGGTTATCTCAGGACAACTGACACCTCGTGGTCAACTGATACCGAATAGTTTCAATTGTTCTCTTATGAATGTAAATTATTCGAAATCTGAAACTAGGGCTGGTTTTTTTGTGGTCGTGGACAAAAATGAAGCTTTTATTACTTTGGCTCACGATATTTTGAATAGGATCTAGAAACGGCTTTTTTTTTTCAAGTAACTATCAATTTCATAGATTTCGCATGACCTCGTGCTATGGCTTCTTCGAAAAATACTATGAGCTACATTATTAGAAGCCGAATAAAATAAACTAATGCTTCGTACGTCGGTAGAGCCAAATGTCATCCATTAACAAGTTATGAATAAAATATTATCTGATGACAAAGGAAAATATTTTTGCGTTTGACTAACAAAGACCATAACTTGGGCGACGTGATAAAATCGGACATCTTCACCAAACCAATAGACCCGATTACGCAAGTTTTGTTTACGCAGCGGTCCCGAACGCTCCACTAACACGCAACCGATATAGCCCAAGGCCGTACAATAAAAGCGACCTGACTCACTCATGAATTAGTCCCAAACACCTCATATATTTCACTCACCAAGATATGCACTGAAATCGGCAAAGTATTTCCTCCAGTCCGTGGACTTCAGTTCGGGGGGACTCGGTGGTCTTCGCTCGACACTGTACTTTCGCTCCAAAATCGGGGAGAACGAAACAGATTTTGGGGATGCAGAGCGCGTGCGCACGGATGCCATCCCTCTGCTTGGTATAAAAGGCGGGATGGGTCAAATTGACGACAGTCGTGGCTGGACCGCGGCTAAGAGTAGACTGGTTATTTTCGGTGTGATGCAGGGTTATCTGCGGCACGAGCGACGCCGGGTGATAGCGCGGTTACACTGTGAGCTGGCGACAGAGTTGCGCGACGCGCTATTCCCGTCAGGTGGTCATTTCCGCCGTTACGTATTTCACAACTGATCGCGAACCGACTTCATTAACCTCTTTGTAAAAAGCGTGAAAAAATATAATGAATGTGCGTAGGGTTATGTCTGAGCCAGTATGTTATGTAAGTGACATGTTTGTGTGTGGCGGCTGTGTGGGCGGGCGGCGCCCTACAACTGTATCTACGTGAAACTCACGTGGTCGCCGCGAGTAAACAGTATTAACCTGTTTTCTCACAATAGAGAATATAATTGGCAGCTGGCTTAGAGTTTATTTTCAATGTATCAAAACACAAAGGTTCGACGGAAATACAAGGGCCCATTGAAGCCAATTATGCAATTATACAGTAGATTACATATAATGACGTATATACATTAGTAGCACGCGTGGAAGTAGGGCAAACATTACTAACGTTTACGTCTGTTATTTCGTAAACAATGGTGTGGACTGTGGTTTTGTTTGAAAGAACTACTATAAACGGAAACATTGATATTTGAATCAAGTCAATGTACCTAACAACGGAGTTTTATACAATTTCCTCACGCCACTATAAAGCCGTAACGAACGAGTAAATCACAACGATAAAGTGGAGATAAAACAAAAACTTTTTTTAACATTGTTCTCAACCATGTCATGGAAGCATTAACATCAGCGAATGATACTCCGCATAAAAATAATGATGAGAGAAAGTCAGAAACTACTAACTATCTCATTGAGGAAGCAATACATCATGCAATTGATTGGAATATTAATCTAATTTCATTAAGTGAATTTATGTATTTCAAATCCAGTTCCATTGAACAGCAGCAAGAATTACAAGTCAAATATGTACATAAAAGTTGAAGCCATAGGCAGGCCTATGATAAAATTCGTATCAGATCTGATTATAGACTCTAGTTTTAAGGCTTCATATATCTAGAAGACACACAAGGTTGATAGTCCAATTACAATAGTTATATATACCTATAAAAATCAATTGCTGTTCGTTTGTCTGGCTAAAACTCGAGAACGGCTGAGCCGATTTAGCTGATTTTGGTTTTGAAAATAATGTTTGTCGTAGTCCAGGGAAGGTTTAAACGGTCAGAAAATATGGAAAAAGGAGTAGAGTAGGAGTAGTGTAGGAGTAGGTCAGGAGTAGGGTAGGAGTAGGTTAGGAGTAGGGTAGAAGTGGGGTAGGAGTAGTGTAGGAGTAGTGAAGGAGTAGGGTAGGAGTAGTGTAGGAGTAGTGTAGGGGGTAGGACACCACGCGAACGAAGTAGCGCCGGGCAGAAATAATTTATATATAGCAAAACAACGTTTGCCGGGTCAGCTAGTAGTTATATAAATTCCCTAGAAGTTCATGTACTTATTGACGCATTTCAATTTTGGCAAACGAGAAACGATCGCAGACTTTTTTAAACCATATCTTGTTGTGATAAATAAAGACAAAGCCATTTTAAAAGGAAATTGTATAAAACGTATCGATATTGTATCCATTGTCTCTGGCGTGTGGGTGACGCCCATCCGTGGGTAGGACCATAGTAGAAGTACTGAAGGTCACAATATCTTAGATAAAGATACAAGCAATAAACATCTTAGTACCATTACATGTAACAGCAATTATACCAAAGAACTGCGTTGCAACTGGAATTTTCTTAGTAAATCTATATCAAAGACCTTTCAGAGTATTATCCTGGCCACTGTATCACTAACGAAAAGGAAACCAATTTTCCATCCTATTTTTCTTAGGATTTATTCAGTTTAGGGCTGATTTTTCAAACGCCAGATAATTTTATCGGAGGAATAATTTTGAATTTTTGACAGTTCCTCCATACAAAATCTGTCAGACGTCAATTTTATTGCACTAATAAAAATTATCTGTCGATTGAGAAATCAGCCCTTAAAGAAACATAAAAAGTTCTTTGTGGGACTCTTAACGAAATTTGGAGAAGTAAATTTTGTGATCAATGCTAAGACTGATCATTCAACAGCCATATCGCGCCTGTTTAAAAAATGTTTGGTGAAATGATTCCAACAGTAGCAAAAACCACCTTATTCACAGAAAAATTGCTGGAAGTAGGTGACTATGGTGATCGTGGGCGATGGCTAACTTGTCCAGCTACTAATAACTAAGTCGTTAATAAAACCATTGAATCCCACACTTAATTACCACGCGTAAGCCTCTACGTCAATAGAAATCTGTTTATTATGTAAGATTAGTATGGGATTATCAATGATTACTGCGCATCTTGTAACATAAAAACACGCCTACGATAATGAGCTTCATAGTCTTCAGTCGCCATAGCACTACCATTTGTATAATCTCTTTTAGCAGATAGATATGGGTATTATTCAAATCGACGTACGATGAAACTGGTTTTCCTTGCTCCAGCTTTCTCGATATGTAACATAATGGTCTATCCATAAATACCAGAAGTAAAAGCTGAAATGATGATGAGACCATGAAATGACCGTAACGTGATGTATCTGATACTACTGTTTTACTTCTTCGCCAGGAACCAAAAACAAAAATAGAATGAACATAAAATAATGGCCATTGAAACTGGGTTGAAAAGGTAGGTCATAACAAGACTAGTCGTCTCTGACTCAAGTCCTGCAATTACTAGCAATTACCAGAATGCTCTTATTGGATGATAATTGTATTTGGCAATCACATTACTCATAGATTCATAGCTACACAGGGTAAAGTGGTATTTTACGAGATGAGCTAACTACCTGATGCTGCCAATAAAATTACATTATGATGGCCAGAAATAGACCAGAACAAAAGTACTTAAATCAACTTAGATCATGTGTTTCAATGATGATGACACACATAATTAAACCGATAATTCGAAGTGCTAAAAGTTCTACCAGAATTAACACAACACCTAATAATCTAGAGGCAGTCATTTTGTTACATTTAATAATATAACCTAATAAGTAAAGATAACAGAGCCGACGAGATTGCAAACACAGAGGTGTCAATAGAGACTAGATAAGATTTGATGTGGTCGAAAATAGATCAATAATGGTAGAACAGGAACCAAACTTTTTGGATAGAAAGGTATATTACAATATTGTGATAAGAGAGCTTACAGAATAGAAAGTATAATAGGAATTAAAAGCAAAAATGGTGATGTTGATGACAATATCCACATAAAAACAAACCGAGCAAGATATGTAAAAATCAAAGATAACGTCAGTGTGGTCGTTGCGTCAGACCCTCTAGACACAGTTGATATTTATTGCAATTTTCATTTTTACAATAAAATTTTTATTCTTAAGAAAAACACATGTAAAACTCAACTGCGATTAATAAATTATTATAGAAACTGCCACATGTAAACAATTACGCCGTAATTCACGTATTGGCAGAGAATTATGTCTTTAACATGTTTGTAACTAAACTAAGGCCAAGTGTTCGACAGAATTATGACTTCGGCGGAGGCCAATAGGTTCAGTTTAATGGCTCAATACGCTACAATGGAGTTCTTAGATATAGGTGTATTTCACCCAGCCTATTAAATGTGTAGATCGGTTAACAATAACATCGTTAATGGACGTGGATTTAGGATATCAGGGATTTTAAATATATGTAAACTTTCGCTACCATATATCACAAGCATACGCTTTCAATAAATTTTCTTTTACCAAATACAATATAACATAATCGGATCATCCACTCACAACATTGTCTAGACATTATTAAAAGCTTGCTTCAAAAAAACATAATCAATCATTTCATCATTCTGTTCTTCAGTTGACGTGCAAGCGCCTTAGTATGAGAAATTAATTAATTATAGTACCTTCGACTGTAACTAATTCTGTTTTAGACGTAACACGAGTATATTAATTGCATTCATTAACAATTATGGCTTGGAATGAAGTACAGGACTTTTAAAGCAAGTTGTGCTAAAACATAGATTCAGTTGTTGATAACAAGGCAAATATGTCAACCTTTTATAGGTAGTACTGAATTTAAACAGAAACTTAGTACCAGTTCTAGACAGCCCTTTTTTATTTATTTTTTAATTAAACCAGTAAATGGTATACTAGCAGTTTTATAAGTTAGAGATAATAAGCACAATTAAGAACTTAATTCATTCGCAGCCCAGTGAAAATTAATGTAAATTGAACATTGCTTCATTGGAGTAAAGTACGGTTTAGAAAAGCAAATGAATAAAGAAAATTGTTTATGACTTGGATTATAATATGGAAAACGCATAGACAATGAATGAATAATGCAACATATCAATGAACAGCTTGACATCAAAATTTCACGCCATAACAGTGAGTCGTTGACCAACAAAAGTTTCCATTTTCCAAGTATCGTACGCACGTGGGTATTTCGAATGACATACAGATCGAGCTATGCATATTTCATGTAATAGACATGGAATACATATCACAGCAAGATATGAAAAACATGAATGAAGCGTGCTTACTGACTAGCAAAGATAATCAAGACATAACGGTTGTGATAGAAATGCTCGCCTCAGATGCATTTAATGATTATTGTTATGTTTTAATCAAGCTTGATAGGAACCGCACCAGATTCAAGCAGGTCTGACTAGTCGAACAAAAAATCTAAATGGCATAATGAGAGCACGTAAGCAAAGTAATCTATAAACTTCACCATCCCGGAAACACTGCAGTAACTTATGCTTGTCACCAATCTAACGCGATCTCTATTGGTTGTCCTATTTCTACGATACTATTCGTCATTTTACTATATCTAATAGCGAACTGGGATCTCTCTAAATTGGCCAGTACGATGGCCCTGTTTTATTTATAGGCAATTAACACTGATGTTTGCGGCGTCTGATACTACGGCTTCATGTTCAATTGATTGACTGTTGACATATTGGGATGTGATGTTTAAACATGGCACGACGTACGCACAATCATCTAAACTTCTAAATCTTTAAAACCAGGGTGATCTATTGAAATAATAAAAAAAAGTTAAGCTATATTTGAATTGTAATTAGCATCAAGTTAAAGACGCACGCACAAGAACGAGTGGGCCCAGTTATTTTTAAATCCACGCTCTAATTACTGCTTTGTTACATCAAAGGGTTATTAGTCGGACGGCCGCCAGCTCACAGGGTACACCGCACTAACGAACACAAGTCGCCGAATTAGTCTCACACAAGACACGTCAACCGTTACCAATTGATTCACAGGCACCGGAGAAAACCGTCCAAATTAAAAACACGGCATTAGTTTCGCACGCAACTGTCGATCGTCAACGAACGCTCCGCGCTCGGTCGCAGCGGTTTGATCGGATGGATGTCGTCGCAGCGACTGACAACTGTCGCGGTCTCAAGACGCAACTGTGGGACGGTGTCTAATGATCTCAGTTTCATTGTGGTGCGGAATTGAGCTTGTAATGGGCACATGTGGGCGATGGACGTATCGGCCACTGGTGTCCAGGGGAGGCATTGCCTAGTAAGAGGGCATAGCGGATCGCAATGTTCTCGGAAGCCGCCACGGATGGGAATGCAGGACGCGGTCGGCGAACAGAGGAATGCTACCGGCTTGAGCAGATTGCTTCCTAGCTCGTGGCAAAATTATTGCAGAAACGTAATATTGCGGAGAAAGCCCTGTCCTTGATTCTTATCTTGAATAACGATTGGCAGAAGCTATTTATAAAGCCAACGCAAAAGATTTTCATTAAAATTTTGTAATTTATTTATGGTTGAACACGCGTTATAAGTAAGGCTCTGCCCGGTTTAATCAGAATCGCAAACGAAAGGCTAAAGAATAATCACAATCATGTTCGCTAAGAGCTTACCATAAAAAGAAAACAAGCTAAGGAAGTTATAGTTAAAACGAAAACCGAAATACCAAACAAAGATCGCTAACGACGATGACGAGGTACATGCCATAACGAATCGCGTGGTCAATGCCATTCATGGTGAACTCAACAAAGCGTAAACCACGGCAAAACATTATTGTCTTGAAGTTTCTAAACGACAAGACAAGATGTATTGTCAATAATTCTTAAACGATATTATACTAAACTAGCAACCAGCCCCTGCTTCGCACGGTATTCACGACTACGTCAAACATCGAGATTTCTTTATTATTATTTAGTGTAATGGCAGACCACGTAGGAGATGGCGGGACGAGCTGGATAGGTTCCGTCAAAACTGGAAGGAGGACGCGCGGACTCGCGAAAGATGGAAGGAGTGGAGGGAGGCCTTTGCCCAGGAGTGGGACAGCGTAGGCAAACATAAAAAAAAAGTGTAATGGTAATGTCTTATACACATAAACCTTCCCGAATAAATCCCGGAAAACCGCATCAAAACCCATGACCACAGATTACTAAATAGTTACTACCCATGACGTAGTTTAGAAGAACAACGCAGTCACACAGACAGACAAGAAATACGCCATTAATGTATAATATGTATAGACTAAACATAGAACAAGAATACAATGCGATATAATGGTTTCTAGAAAACCGCTTTCATTGAAATGTATGATGGGAACCCTAGTTAAATTGAGGGTTGCAGACGGAAAAGCAATTTTCGCCTAACAAAAGAAACAAACATAAAAAATATTTGAATAGCAGAGCATAGAAATGAAAACAGAGGAATATATGTAGAGAAAAAAGTACCAACTCAGAAGCTAAATTATTATTTTATCCGATTGTCAATCTGATGCCTACAACACCAAAAGAACAAGTAAGTACTGTACTTGTACTCTTAGTACTCTAAACAGACATTCCAAATATCCGATTAGCATTACTTATCCATAAAGAGGTGTATTCGTTTCCTGGTCGGCTGCGAGTGGGTGACCACTATTTTTGGTAACTTGCCTCTGGTCAACCGCGCAAATTGTAGGGCAACCGTAGTTAAAGGCGAAGATTGTTATCTACACTTGTTTTTGTACGATGCTAATGATACATTAGAAGTACTTACTGTACTTTAACACGTTTTTGAAGCTGTAGATACCATTAGTTCCATTGATGAACAAATCAGTAACAAGCGATATGTGTGTAATTAGTTAAGAAAATGATTTGGACCTCTCTTATAAATAATAATAATAATATCCCTGGACATTTCACACAGCACCATTTGTCCCAAGCTAAGCAACCTAATGCTTGTGTTATGGTAACAAGATGGCTGAGAAACTACTTATATACATTTTTTTTTTTTCGTAAATACATACATATTATAGATAGAAAAATACCGCAGTGACAAGAGTTTAATTTCTGGTACAAAAAAGCCATTAAAATCTGTTTGCCTAATCGGGTAAAGAAGTAATCCCCATCAAAAATTCTAAATCGTCAAGCCATTTGTATTGATAAGTTTTACGACCACTCTCTTCATTGATATCTAACTAAGCATATAATCGCGGTCATTTGAAAAGTTTCTTCAATATATTGACTAACATTGAAAGCAATAAAATACATATTTGGGTTTCTAAAATATGTCAGACATTACTATGATACAGGGGTCAAATAGGTCCATGAAATGGATAAAGCAAATAAAACAGTAGACGGCACTTTTATTATAATAAACTCACATCTATAATTAGAAGTTTAAGTGGTTCAAAGTTCAAATCAATCTACTTAACACTTGAGCCAGTAATACAGAATGCAATGCACATAACAGTAACAAACAGAAACAGCAAAATTAGCATAAAGAAACAGACTACAAATCAAATTCGCAAGCAAAAGTAAATCAGTAAATAAACAATCCTAGACACCCATAGATTGTAAATGAAACAAAACAAACAGTTTTATTAAGAGATCAATAGAGGCGCCAGTCGCAGACCTTACATAACAATCTGACCACAGACAGTGATGCACTAAGCTTTTAATTGAAACAGCACAGTGTGAGGTCATTAATACATAAAGCGTTATCTTGAGTGACAACACTAGTTAGCTCCATTCATTTTGCACCGTGAGTATATTGCAGTTAACAGATACCACAATTTATAGCCAATTGTTCCCAGATATACGATTAATGCGTAACAATTTATCGTCTAAAACAGCGAATAAAGTAGCCGACTGTAATTGCAATATTATAGGAGCTTTGGAAGCTGATATTGGTGGTATTTCTGTGGAAGAAGCGTATAATATTACTATTGTAACGATGAACGGTTCATAAGGTCTTATGACTTCCTTTGGCAGGAAACATAAAACAAGTATCAATGTGAGCATTACTAAATGTGAACTAGATGCATTTATCAGAATAGTTGACTTACATATAGCAGATGAGCGGTCAAGTGCAGAGGGAATCTGTATAGCTTTTAAGTGCTCTGTTTCTCATTCGGCATACAACAAACTTTCAATATTTTACACAATTAGAAGAAGCTACAGTTTAGAATGATTCTAAGGAAAGTTCAATGATCGATTTCGTAAATTCAACAGGAAATAGCCATAGCATACTTGAAAGATTCCATGGGAACTTAAATCACGCGATCTACGCAAGCTTCCACTCTATTAAGCTTTCGATCGACCGGAATGTATACGTATGTTAAAAATAAATAAAAAATTAATGACGTCCAAATATGATCACGATCACATGCTGGCCCCATGAGAAACTACTCGATCACATGAAAACAGGTAAGTAACGTTAGTTTTTTTACCTAATTAAAAGCCACCGGTACAAATTGACTGGGAACATAATACGTGTTTGATATCACGGGAGGCGTGTCGTCTATGCCGTATACAGTTCACCCCCCGTTGGTGCATGGGACGATGGTTCAATGGTTGCAGACTTCTTTCTAATGCTAATGCTGGTGAAAATAGTAGAAATGTTGGCGAGAGTGCCTACTGACTCCCTAAAGACTCAATATAGCTAGTTTTGTAGATAGTATATGTATATGGGTAGGGTTGTATCGAGATCGGTATGTGAAGTTAAGTTTACGAAAATTTAAAGAAAATGAATGCTCTTCATTTTCTTTACTGGAGGAAGAGAACAAAGCTTACATGATCAAAAACACGCAAGCAGCATATTTTGAGTTGGTTTAAAACTCGGTGTAAGCTCGGCGTGACACCATGCGAAAAAATATTATCAATCGATTATATTTTTTCTCCTCTCTTATTTTTTTTTTTTTTAATAAAAGCAGCCGTCGAGATTACTTTTGAGTTGCTTATCGCATTTCTGCGATAAGCTTGGCATTCAAGTACGGTGATGCCATCTTGATTATTGAACCTCAAGACGTGTATGATGTACTCTTGAAAGACCTAGTATGCGTACAGTGTGCATACACAGCACAGAATTAAACTAGGTTTGGTATGACTGAAGGTTTAAATAGCACACTTTGGAATGGAAAGGATCTAGAATGTACGCATATAACTCAAATTAACTAAGGATGGACGGAGGCCCTTGAAGGCTAAAGGCCCAATGAAGCTGGTTTTACTAGTTTGTTTATACACACTTACTAAAGATGTGAAGAAAGACTTACAACATCAATATTACTGGTGCTCCAAATAGAAATATGATTCATATAAGTGAATAATTCGTAGATACTGAATTGTAGCGACGTTTACGACTTCTTGGTATGATCGTGAACAATGGGATTTTAAATGAAAAAATAGATTTAGATCAATGGCATTTGATAAGAACTGAAATATATGAAACTGAATGAAAACAATTTCTTGTACGGTAGTATTGACAAAGGCAAAGTTACTTGGTATTTTTCACAGCCTCCAAAATTCTAGCAATATTTTCCTAGATGGCATTAAGTCTGTTCCTGTAAAGTCTGACAACCAGTCTTACCAAGGGGTATCGTATACCCAGTAACTAGGTTGTGGAGGTCAGATACGCAGTCGCTCCATGTAAAATACTGGTATTCAGGTGCATCTGGCTAGACTGGAAGTCGACCCCAACATAGTTGGGAAAAGGCTAGGCAGATGATGATGATATTAAGTCTGGTCCTTTCAAACGAATCATAAACGAAATTCAAGAGTAGAGAAAAAGCGCAAGTGGCTTCCCACAAACCAAACTGAGAGTTCAATCAGCTCGTATCACTGCAAAAAAAAACCTATTCATAAAAACGTCCTTCCACCTTATTTTTCTACATCCGTATACGAATCCGTCTGTATAGCCAATCAAAATGCACTACAAAACAATTCAAGCATTGAAACACGTCCAGAAAATAAAGGGCACGATCTAGCCGAGGTAATGAGTGCATTTTCCCGCGAGTCCGCTGCGCCGGCGCACCCATACTTGGAGGGACAGCGGATCCGCGGACCGATTTGACGCGTTTGACACACTGATTGCTGTTATTTCTCAAAGCCGAGTCGCCGCCATGACAGGTGGACGTTTATTTATTAGTGGATCATTATCTTTTATGACTCGGCAATATGTTTTATCTTTCGCCCTTTGGCGGGAGAACGTAGGAAATGTAGGTATTAATGAACCCTATACATCAGGGATGTCTTGCAAGTTAAATGATGTACTGTCTAGGATGTATGGAGTTATGGACCCTTCATAAGTGAAGAATATTTTAAAGGACTTGAAGGTTTCAGTCATTCTTCGAGCTTCAACCCTTTCAAATCTTTGACATGCCGTGCTTGATTCTTTGTATTGATTAGACATTTGACTATATATTTAAATGCCTGAGAATTAACGGACACCTTATTTATGACTTTAAATAATATTTTCCTTCAAATATTTTTTTTTATTTTTTAATAAAAATATATAGGTATCTACTTTTGAAAGCATTGTAATTAATAGCTTATGAACTTCACAGAACAATACATAAAACTTAAACAGTGTAAGTAACCACACACAGTGGAGTAAGTATTTTGCGTCAGAAAGCTATAAAAAACTATCAAATTATGTTATTACATTACTAGTCTAAACTATTCATAGAACATTTCAAGAACAGATGCCGATTTAAAACCCCATAAACGCCATCAAGGCCTTTCCATAAAGAGCGTAGAGCCCATCAGCACTCCTAATACGCAATAATGAAATGAAAACATGAAACGTTAATTAGCATAATCATCCATCGACCCGACATTCCTATTTACCAAAAATGGCTGTCACTTACCCGTCATTATGGCGTCGATGACGTCACTATCACAGTCCTTAGAGAAATTCCAAAAGTCACTGATACTATCAAACACAGGCTTTTCCACGAAGATTATAACAGAACTGCGTTATTCCAGAATGTTCGCGCTGGAATGCGAGCTCTCGCCATATGTTTCGTATAAGTCGGGATAACTAGTATTGGCAACCGGGCGAAACCATGTACTTATGTACCATCCTTTATTGAATCGTGTGGGTGGTTACTGGTTGGAGCTATAGAACTTCCCGCAGATCAACCGTTAGTCATAGGGCCGAATGTTCAACAAATTGACTCAACTGAACAACCTGTTACTGAAAACACTAGTACAGGTCAAACACTATACAGTATTGTTTAGCCAAAACTTAGTCTAGAAGCGATGTAAACACTAAACTGTGTAGCCGCTAGGGTTCAAGGATCCGCGACTGACATTGCAGTTTTCCCGGGGACGTGGGCGGGCGGGTGCATTCGACGCGGCACTGCAAGGGTTAATGCACCCGTGACATCACACGCGCCACTGTGATAACGATCGATCACGAATTAACAAACCACGCTACTAAACAATTTAAAACAGTCATTAATTATGTTCTAAAGGAATACATAGGAGAACAAATTGAAAAGAATACACAGGAAAAAACAAATAGCTAATGAAAAGTAATTTTTTTTTCAAGCTTTTTATGATTAATTAAAAAGTTACAAGCGCCATCTGGTTGATCAAGATAGAACCTACTGGTCGACGGTTTCCTATAGAGTATGAATCATAAGTTTCGCTGCTCTGTGGGTAAAGGCTGAAGTTTTCCTAGACAAGCATAGATGGCGCTGTATACAACAGCTACCAGTTATTTGAAAAGCCGCATACTGAACTACGAAAAGCTAGTATAAATATTGGCAGAGAAGAAAGAAACAACAATAATATAATTAGTTGCATTGAAAATAGAGAAGACAAATGGGCTCTTCAAACTCTTCCTGGACAAACAACAGCTGAACTGCTAAGATTATAATATTAAACGGAAAGCGTTGTCTGGAAAATTGACAAATTATGCTTTTTCACGAAGCCAATAATAGATGTACGAATAAGTGGTGACAAAAATAAAGGGACTGGCGGAAAACATTTGGCTAGTAACAACAACGAAATGAGGTTGTTCACCGAAACATCTATGACCACGGTCTACGTAATAAACAGAATTATTGGCAAAAAATCTTCGTTTTAGTAACCACCTGAATTGCTGAGTTTAATTTTATTTCCATCTTCAATTTACGAAGTCGTAATCCTTCTGCCCATTAAATTCAATTTAGTTAGCATAGGTTCGTATATGCACCGGTGACCGATCTATCCTATAAGAATCTTACCATGAAAACTAAGGTGAAGTGTAAATTACAGCTTATTCCAAGCTCACTTCACCTTAGTTTTCGCGATGAGATTTTTGCCGAATATATCGGCTGGTGTTTGTTTTGAACTTTAGTATGTTTTATTACTAACTTAATTTTCGTTTCAGAGTTAAGCTAAGCTATGCTCAAAGAATTCTTAATGCTTATGATCTGGTCGCTTTTGTAAGAACTTGACTACAGATCGGAAAAATGCCAGAACTGTTTGTGTTTGTGTTAATTTGGGAACATTCTGTATTTTAGCAACAACAAAACAATTTTATTTATAGACTGGAAGGATATTTTAAATCTAAATAGATCCTCATGAACAAAAGAAGAATAGTAAACGATTTGTATCAATTCTACCCTAAATTACATTTCCAATCCAATAGATGCGGCCTTGGTCACTGTTTAGCCGAGGACAAATGGACAATTTGTCAAATGCAAATAATGGATCCCTCGTCGCGATTCATTTAGATCAGCAAAGCAGGGCTGGGTCAGGGCTCTCCTGAAAGCTAAAAGCATATTAGCCTGATTGGAACTGATAGCAAATCTACAAAACGATGACATAATCTATATTGTATAGAATCTGACGGAATAGAAGCTAAAGCTAAACAAATTATTTCTTAACACGCGAGATATTATTAGAAGAATACGATATTATAGAAATAATAAATGATAAAGAAGCAAATGTCAATGGAATAAATTTGAAATGTCACAGTAAATCGTTAGACTTTTATTAATACAATTTATTTGAAAGACAAACAGAAGGCGATGTAGATACGATAAGCAGTGGAATATTTTGAATTATAAAAGAACATAATGATATCAAGTAACGCAATAGTTAAGTAACAAACAAATGGTAGAAACGAAAGCTAATTAGAAACAAATTCGGTCATCAATATGCAAGAATGTATCGGATTACTGATAGATTACATACTATTGAACCATTTACTTTCCTTTTGAGGTACATACGTGATTAGAATTATGATGAACAACCGCATGTAGTCATTACATTTTTGGCAACAGAATTTTAATTATTGGAATTGTTGATTGAAATGCCTAGTTCGTTCTCTCACATTTTATAATGAAGAAACATTTTAACTTGACTGAATTAAAGATAGACTAGAAATATGTGGTGTAGATAATGAGTGATACGAGATGAAAGCGTGAATGTTCAAAAATACGATTAGCAAAACACTTTCTGAGTAAAGTTTCGTAACACGAGTTAAAAACCTTTCAACACAGTTCAATGTCTTCTACCGTAAAGCTTTATGAATTCATTTTAAAGAACTGTGTCTTTAAAACTGGAATATTTTATCTTGGCTCGTAAACCAATAGTGTTGCAAGATAGAAAAATATTCAAATGATTGTCGCAAATTAAAACCCAATGGGCACTCTGCCAATTGTCACAATTAATTGCCGCACATGATGCCGAAGCCAATGACCCTTCATTGACAAGTTTTTCATAAACCCTTCATTGAGTATCAAGATTTTATCATTTGCACTCAGTATCATCTTCAATAGGCAATGAATTTTTACGAGCCACCAAACAATTCGTAGATAGTAATCCCGAAATTAATCGTCGAATAGTGTTCGATACAGTCTCCGTAAATTCTCTATCACGAATATTTCTGACTCCTTTATTAAGTGTTCTAAACCATAGTAATTGCTACCCATTCTATCATGAAAATTGTGTATTAATGTCACTATTTTTATGTCATCATCTCCTAGGCTTTTCCCAACTATGTTGGGGTCGGCTTCCAGTCTAACCGCATGCAGCTTCATCCGGATCCAGTATTTTACATGGAGCGACTGCCTATCTGACCTATATTCTACAAAAGTTTTAACCGTCATTCAGTAGCAGAATACTAAAAGAACACACAAGGTGGAGACGACAATAAATTAACCTTATACGAAGTTTAATTCCACATTGTATAAACATAGAAAAATAAATCTATGAACGATCTATCATTAACGAATGTCGTGTTATCTGGATTGGATTTTAAACATCATGATAATCATTAAAATAACAACATCTGCTACATCTAAATCAATGTAATATCTAATATTTCTATCACTTCTACTAATAATAAAACTGAATGGCGGGCTATAACATAATATTTAGTAAGGACATCCCATTTCTCAAAATTCTCCAGTCAGGTTCCAATAAATATTGAGTCTATGGACTTTGAAAAACTTTCAACATGCCATCTATAAACACGATTAACGATACTGTAAATATCGTGAAACTAACGTTAGATAACAATTTGTGCAACGTGTTTTTTTTCGGGCCAGCTGGATACAGGAACTGGGACATACTACTTTATTTCTGTGCTCATTTGTCTTCTAATGATCTTACTCGTAAACATCGAAGGGTTTAACAATGTTGATAAACAGAATTTTAAATAAATTACTGGTAGGGAGAAGCTTTTGAAGTTGGGTGATTAAGATTCTTGAGTAGCCTTAAGAGAAAAAATAGATCTTAAATAAATTAAGTAAATCTGCAACCACAGGCCATTGTGCCCAATCGTGAACATTCAAAGGAAAACTGGGGTGAGATGATAGAGCAACGTTTATATATAAATTGCTTGCTTCCCTCAGTTAACTCTGCACTTGTTGGGAGTTGCAATTTGTAATGACCTTCTGGGTCCAAACAAATTCGCCATCCTACATTATCGCGTCCTTTTACTTCTCGTCGGCGTCTTATTTAGTTGAATTTGATCATCCGTGAAGGTGAACACGTAATCAAAATAATGAAAGTGATAACTATTAGCCTATAATAAATTGCCACTGTTAAACCTTACAGAAAAATAAAAGGAAAAGAATATGCGGAAATGTCAATTACTTAACACTAGACCAACATCAAAGCGTAACACAGGAACAAATATGGAATCAGGAAATATAATTCAGGTACAAATTGGAGCTAAAATAGCTCAGTGCAAACAAGCTCGCATACCAGGAGTTCAAATGCCGGTAACTCAGACGCACTAATTAATTCCTGAAGAGTAACATTGTGTGGAAATGTGAGCCAAATGGACGATTGAATCAAGCCTTTATTAGGAGAATTAGATGTTAAACAACACATCTAATATGCAAATGAAACGATAATTTCTACGGTGAATAATTTTCTGTTTAAACAAGGTTTTGTTTGAAGGAGAGTCTACTAATGGATCTAAATTCTCAGATAGTTGAATGAACTTGCCAGGAGGACTAGAGGTTCAATGCCGTATCGCCAAATATTGGTCATGCATGCTGCTAATTTTGGAGTCTTTGTACTCCAAATATAGCGTTCAGCGTACAAATTGGTCCACAATGGCTTTAGTAATGTACTCCTTAGAAAGACAATTCAGCAAAAACCAGAGAAGATACCATAACGAATTGACCACAGGCGATGTTATTCTTAAACATGGAGTCACTAATATTTAAAAATGTATTTCAAATTAAAAAGATAATAGCAATGGATCAGTAACGAAGAATAATATTCCAAAATGAGCCCATGTTTTAATAACCTACTCGTAATTAAACATAAGCGACTGTTCGATGAAACACATGGCATTGAACACGCAAAGTTTGGGAATTTAAACTAAATATGGGTTAATGTTAAGCAAGCAAGTGACTCATATAATAACAGTGAAGCTATCCATTTTAACGTTTCATAATATTATCATTTTCGGTAAGACAGAATCAACAATGATTTGGACAATGAACCTAATGAAGTGAATAAGTTTCCAAATACCTGCACGTAGGGTACCGTTACTTGTAATGACGGAGACGAATCGTCACGTAATGTATACGGCTCTTGGGTTACAGAAACATGTATGCCTAGCACGTATATTTTCATAGCAGGCTCTTTTCAATAGCTATCAGAGGTTAAAACAAGTGCCTATAATTGGTTTATTTTAAACTAGCGGACCTGGCAGACGTCGTCCTGTCCGAAAAAGCAGCGCCACCTACCGGGTCTAATTGTGTATACTGTATACTTTGTCCTTATAATAACAAACGTTAAAAAAAGGATTATCCAATTTGGTGCAGTCGATCGGAAGTTATGCGCGTACATACATTTTCGTGATTCATTTTTATTTATATAGAAGAGAAGATATTAAGTGATTTATCCAATGAAAACATCTAGGTCGGACGTATGAAAATTGTATAATTTTTCTTACTTTTGGTATCAACTCACAAGGCACTTGCGTTAACGGGACTCGACTATTGTGAGGATACAATGACCAAGAAGTGGACTAACCCAGTTTTTCATAAGTACCTGACGTAACAACTACGATACTAAAAAGGACATAAAACCATTTTTATCCTTTTGATAATTGTATGTACTGGCTTGAGACAAATTTTACGAGAATGATTCACATGTCTTTCAAAATACAACCAACTGCTAACGTTACTGTCGTTTCTCAAGATAGAATTAACAAGTAACGATAAAATAATAGCCCTAAGAATATAGAGACACAACAATTGATGATTAGCTTACATCACATCATAGTGAAGTCCGAAATTAACTTGGAGGAAACCTTAAATACCTCAGAATGGAAACATGCAAAAGAAGGTTAATGAGGTACACTTTTTTTGAAGCAAAAACGTCAAATAATAAGAACGTTATCGCCACAGGACTTGTAAACGAACTAGTAGATAAAAAAAACAAAAAAAAAAACACAGTTTTAATGAAAATAATTAATTTAACTCTGTAAAAAAAGAAATAAACCACGTAGTGATCTTGAAAAGAGACCTCCCTTGGTATGAAGGTGATACAGAACCCGAGAGATTTACAGGCCATTTAATGTACGACCATATTTGGACCCTTTCGTCTGGCCTTTCATGGAGACCTGAGTCAGAGGCCGGCTGTAAGCGTGTATTGTCGTAACACTGGCCACTAATAAGGAAATCTGGATGAGCATTCCGTGTCTATGGTAATTTAAAACTAGACGAGCCGAGTTTGGCGCGAAACTGGCGTAACTTGACAATGTGCCACACAATGGTGCCACATATGTTTTCATTGTAAAGGTAATTACTAGTGATAACAGATTTAAAAATAAAAGCTGCTAAAATATCTAGCGAATGCCTTGACTTCATTTACAGTTTCTACCTGTTTTGTCAAGGCAGTTTCCGTTTACGTTGTTTCAGCTTGTTTAATTAAACTGCAATTCATTAATCCAGCTGTTTCTTTGGATAGTTTTAAAATCTTTTAATGTTTGATCCATGAAGTCTTTACGATCTTCTTCTTCTTTTCCTATCGATGGTACCTCTATCTTTATTATATTGTTTGGGATCCAACGCACTGGACCCACCACGCGGACCCAGTGCGGGTTGGTAGATATCACATATCTTCGAGTTTTTTAGTCTAGTCTAGGGCATGCCAGTTTCCTTACGATGTTTTCCCCATCGTTTTGAGTAGTGATGAAGTCTGATCATTATTACGACCAACAAACTCAAATACAAACCATAATACAGCTAAGCTAATGAAGGCAAACGACAATTCATTCTGTACTGATCAATCTTTATGTATTGAGGTTTTAATTAGACTCTGGTTTAGGGCAGATTATAAATGAACAGCATTTGCATAAATATTGAAATGATAATGAATTCTCTATGGCCAATCTTTGGTGCTGCTATAGGCATAGAATAGAAATAGATATGAAAACGTTCTGTGAATAAACAATCAAGTTGGGAGACTCAATGAAATAACATATGGCCGACAGTTGCATAAACGTGTTACCTTACTATTACAGATGATGTAAAATGAACAGAATAGAGATTAATCACCAATCGTAACTTACATCTATACTAATAATAAAGCTGAAAAGTTTGTTTGTTTTAACGCGCTAATCTCTGGAACTACCGGTCAGATTTGAAAAATGCTTTTTGTATTTGATAGCCTAATTCTTGAGGAAGGGTATAGGCTATTTAACATCACGCTAGGACCATTTGAGACCGAGCAACAAGAAAAAGAGTCAGGAAGAAGGCTAAGCGAAAACGAAGTAATAGCAACAAGGAGTTTTATAAAAATGTGGCTGTTATTTTTAGAATAGGCATTGTGTATCGTACGAGTTCAAAGCGAACGAAGTCGCGGCCAGAAGCTAGTATTTAATACACAGCTGAATGTTTATTGAAATAAGTCAAACAGTAATTGGCATTCCATCATTTCAAACGAACTCATGTGCCATTCAACGCTCTTCTTGGTGTTCTTACAAAATATTGGCAAACAACAGTGTGTGATAAATCCAAACACGTTGGCACTTCATCTACTTCCTCAACGTTTTAAAACTATTCATAATCACTCTGAATCAAGTAAAGTCAAGGATGGTCCAGCGTCGTTTTCCGTCTCACTTGTTTCTCACCCAGGCGCAACTGGTCATTCAGGACTTGATTCTTAATAATATCCATCTGTGCAAGCAACATTATGTCATGACCTCACAAAGGTCGATGTCGAGGTGGCTTTATCTACCTTTTATATCTTATATCATACAGATACCCGATTCAATGAAAACTTGTTTCCCTCAAGATGAATCGTCTTTCCGATTTCGATGTGGCGACTGTGCCAAGGTTGTCATTCTGTTTAATTATATTTATTCTTGGTTAATTTTTACGTTAAATAAACGGATAATTGAAGACGAAAGTGTGGTCTTTTAAAATTCTGTAACAATCTCAATCAAAAATAGTTTAATCGTTGTACACCATTGAAAAGTTGTCCTAATCGAAACAGATGCTCCGACAGAACTCTAAATAAATCTTTTCAATATCACTACAATAATACAGATAGTATTAAATCTAATAACACAAGTGTATGCGTACGCGCATGCATGACACACATATGTAAATCACATGGCGTCCGCGGCTTTATGTAATCCTTATGAGTGTCGTGACCTTGCGTTAATTACTAATACAATAACTATGTGCTACGGCAAATTCAATATCGTTTATGTGTCTATAAAATAGATATTAAACGTGTTTGTCACAGATTCTGAGAGCATCATAAAATGCTATATTGAAACTATAAAAATATATAAGGCTGCTAGCGAACCCGACAGACGTCGTCCTGCCCGGGAAAGCAGCGCCACTTACCGGGTCTAATTGTGTTATCAATACATCCAGGAACCCTTTGAAATATACACACAAAATTTCATCCAAATCGGTCCAGCTGTTTAGGAGGAGTTAGGTGACAAACACACGTATATATTAAGATGCGACTATAGGGATATCCAGATATGACAATCTTAATGTGAGGGCAATTAATGGTTATGTCTAAGAGCGGCTAATCAATACCATTTATATCAATCACTTGGGTTATTAGGTGATCACAAGAATGATAAGAGGTTTAAAAAAAAAATACATAGGCGAAGCTGGTGTTTATACTAATATAAACCGTAGGATTTGTCGAGTAATTGTTAGAAAGTACTAGAAACAATCAAAATGAACGATATGCCGCAGTACCTCCAGATTACGAGTATTTAAACCGTGTCATAAATATTATTTGCCTTTTGTAGAGTGTTGAACATATGTTAGTAATTGAGCATTGATACATTATGAGTAACGAAGACAACTAATTTAACCTATCTAGAGTTATCAAAAATTAAATAAATATCTTGTACCGGTGCTTGTGCCTTGAGGGACCCTATCGACCCTACTCGACCCTATTCTTATAATTTTGATTTACAACGAATGTATTTGACAGATTCTTATCCGTAGTTATAATAGTAGAAGTTTTTCCTTTAAATAATAGACATTTTAAACAATGTTTTTAATAATTGTTTTAATGCTAAAATATATATAAAAGGTGTATATAAAACTAGTTAGTGGGCCGTTTGAATTTCTATCAGACAGGGACAGTACTCAACCTAGCAGATCACCTAGCGGCCTCACCAATTTTCAATTATTCACGGAATTCACAAATCGATAAAAATACTGGATTTACTACTCCTCACGATACTTCCGAAGATGTTCCGATCATAGAAAAATCATAAACGAGATTATCAATTCTATTCTTCTTGTTGATATCTTAAGCTATTTTTAATTACGATTAAATTATTTTTTTTATATCACATCAAGCAACTAAATCATTAATGCAGTAGATAATTATAAGATAACGCATGGATAAACTAAATTCAATCGATTATTGTTATGATTAAGTTTATGTTTTGAAAAATAATTAGAATTTAACATATACAATATGTGTAAAATAACACGCCTGAATCTAAATATCAAAGACTTACAACAAATAGCTACTTGTCACAGACATACAAGATTCACGCCCTTTATGAGGGGCAATTAATTAGGACAAGCAGATGGGATGTAACAAACCCACCAACATCATAAGTGGACGTCCCCTTTTGTAAGCACGCTAGTCGGTTCTATTATATTCATAGAATATTTCACATGTTTAAAGAACTATTAATCATTTTCATCATATGCATTGTTTTAATAACCTTTCCAATTACCAACAATCTAGCACACACAACCTCTATCAGACCTCTGAAAACATAATCCAATGTAGAACATTTTCGCACGTACCACGACCTTACAATGTCACCGCACCACATTCCGTTTAGTGATGAAATACCACATTTAGCAGCTAAACGCTAAATTGCAGACGTGGGCTCGGCCACAATGATAACTTAGTAATGCCTTCCACACCGATTCTGGCCATAACAGACTATGTACAGTCACGAGCAAAAGTATGTATACACTCGGCTTTATTCAAAAGCGATCTACTCCTTTATTTTTAATTGAAATTTTATGTTGTTACGAACATAGCATTTTCGAACCCATAGGTTTATGTAATGTGTCGTATTTCAACGTTCCATTCGCTATTTCACGAAAAAATTGCAGTTGAAAGTCGGCAAGTGTTGACATATTGGTGTTCGTGACTGTACACAACATTTTGTTATTTACGAAACGAGTTGCACGACTACTTAAGATACCGGTAGCCCTATATTCTAAATGCTTGGGAAAACTGCATAAAACGTACACGTTATAAACAATTTTAAAACGATAAGGCATACATTAATTGTGTACAGCAAGGTCTCTTCTGAAATACACAATAAAGCTGATGATGAGACAGGAAAAGTTTTTGTACAGTTTGGTCACCACCCACGAGGTCTTCCAGGAATAGACACCACCGTCATAAAAGAACGGAACAAAACCGCAAACTCGTCAACTAATGCTAATGAAACCAAATTAACCTGACTACAAACAGCAGCGATGACTTCACTAGAAGTACTCTAAAACATCACAGCTTTTAAAATTTAATTGAGTTGAGTACTATTAAACGACCATACGTTTTAGTTAGGACAATTGCTGTGCGAACTAATCATAGAAATACAAAAACGTGTTGACACATCAACCCGTTAGACGCTCAACTAAACACTCCAAAAATAGCAGGCTGGCAAACATCACTTGAATTATTACAAAAGAGAAATGTACATCTGTACGGTTCACGCTTCGTAGTAAATAAACACACATTGAGAGAGAAGTCTCACGATTCGACGTGGATGCACTCGAAGAACTCGCATGAGAAAATAAACACTAGCACCGGGAAATGATAGTGAGGACGTAGTTATAATGTTACCAGCACTCAGCTGTAGCCACACTCGTAATTACGGTAAACAAACACCAGCTGAATGATAGACACCGATAAATATCCGTTACACCATTTTTACACAGTAAAAGCGATTTAATATTGACTAATACTTACAGCCGGGCGATATTCCGTTCTCCTTCATAGCGCAGCGAAACGGATAGTAAGTGCCTGGCAGCACCTTGCCATACATTGTTCGATCCATCTTCGACCAATCACAGCTGTCTTTGGGAATTAAAACACCCACAGGAACAACACCGGCGTCAGCGCACCATAATCACAGCCTACACACTATCCGCGTAAACAACGTCCTACGCGAGAAAATGCAAAACACTTGCAATTACTATACAGTGCACCCCGTGTAAATAGTTACTGATTTATGCACGCACGATATTGGGCTATCACAAGGACGCAATGCGACTGAACGCTATCAGTACAGTTTAGTTATATTGATCGGCATATCGATGATTTTAACTCTGTTATCGATAAGCGTAGTGATAAGTGATAAGGCAATGTCACGGGGCGAGGTCGCAGTGCTCCGAGTAGAGTATTCGTCAACGCGGCGCGGTCACAACTGTCGTGTGTTGGTGCCGGTGCCGGCGCGCGCGCAGCCACACCGGCTACACTTCCAGTATTATTTATACGCGGGGACGGCAACAAATCAATGCATTTGTCAAAATCGATCCGTTTGTTCCGGCTCCTATACTGAATTTATTGAGGAAAATCATAAAATGAACAGTAAACTATTTTAAGATCACGCACTAGATCTTATACGACTAGAAATCGCTATACTGTCACTGTGCATTACTTAGAATGATAGATCTTTTGATGATATTGACTTCAGAAATGTAGCAAATTCATATCAAACGCTCTACTAGATCAAAAGAACCAATCAGATGTTAACGTTAGTCTAAATAATGGTAATAAAGCAACACGTCTTTAGAGAATTCCAGTAATTCTCAGTGTGGAGGTAGAGTTGTCAGCAAGCCAGAGAGAGGGCGATCAATCATGGATTCCGTGGCAAGAAAAATTCTAATTTCGTGCCTCGTTCCCGCCAAATTCTACCGCACCCAAGCCACATCCGGCAGCAATACGATGCGCACGCGTCTCTGACTTAAGACATCCGGATCATCATTCCACTCCATCACACTTCACTATAAGTTTACGATTGTCATTAGAGAAGTAGCGACTACCACTTTGATCTAGTTGAAAAGAAAGGGCTATAAATGTTAATAACAGCTCTCAAAGATTAATAGAAATCGTGTTAATTAGCTTACAGAAGTCATTAAGTTTTATAGTAAATGTTACCTATGTTCGGAAATCGCCGCAAGAGTATGCATACTTTCCAGGCACTCCGCAAATTGCTGCTTTTACGCGAATAACAGCTAAACATGGACATAGGAGTTTGTACAGCGGAGTGCATTTTACTACTTGTCCATTTTACGATCGAGTTAACTGTTCTATTGTTCCCTGGCCGGTCTCTAATAAGGAAGTAAATATTTGAGTGGTACTGGGTACTCGCACGGTGCTAACTCAACTCTCAACCCACTTGCATAGCAAACTAAACTATCGTACAGTGCAAAGAATTAGCCGCTGTTTACTGAGGCTTCAATTACTTACTTTAGTACCTCTGAAGCTGTTTGTTCAAAGACACATTGTTATTTTCCATTACTTCCACTATGTCATGGATGTGGTAAATTTTTGGGCCAATAAAATTTAATACACTGTAAAATTCGCCATCGACGCGACGAAGAATATTAATCAAATATTTTTTTCTTAAAACCATATAGAATTTTCTGGCATCAATATATTCTTCAATCTTTTATCAATCGTTACGACCATTCCGACCTTGATAGGTCTTGAACTTACGGTCCCTAAACACGATTAAAAGTTTGAAACCTAGCCAAGAACAATCGTTTTAACTGCCAAGGGTATTTATTTTAAAAATAGTAAAGAAACATTAGGTAATGAAACTTTACAATCATCACATATAAACAACCCACCAAGGAGACTTTACAATTTGCTTTGTGGAAATTAATAAACTTCACAATAATAAATGAATGCGGAAAAGCTCTCGAGAAAAACTGTCACTAATGTTTAAATATTACTTTCGCTATTTAATCTTCATGTAAACACAATCAATTTCGACCTATGAAATATAGTTTTTATTATTAACGTCGACGCATCTATCCGGACACACCAAATATGATTGAATTAAAAAGTAAAATCTCTAAACTCAAAGTTATGATTTCGAAATGGATCAAAATTAAAATAATAAAAACGTTACAAGTAGAACTTTTTCCAACCAGTACGTTAGGACTGGGTACACGCGTGCGACTGACAGATGTCGAGAACGCGTAACACGCAACTCATCGTAGTCAGTGACGGTGTGATGACGTCACTAAACTATATATTTACAGCCTTATCCACGAACAGACCAAACTGATACGATTTAGGTCAGATAGGGAAAGTTAATGGTATTGAACTGAAATTGGCAAACGCTACGGTTTATCAGCTGTGTCTGTAACACTCAGTTCAAGGCTGAAATTGTAATTTTCCAAGTAATTCTGAGATCATAAAGGTTCCAAGGTTCCTGAGATCACTCATTCATTGTAATAAACGTGATGTAATTTAATTCATGGTCAATACGGGAACTCTTACTCCATAAACAATTCTTGAACTAGATTACTAGAGGATAATATGTCATTGTGTATATACTACACACTATGATATACTATACTTCTCTACAAGACCTTGGGGCCTAAAAAGGCCACTTTGGCGGAATCATAATAGGATTACAATATGAATCATATTAAAAATCGTAAAATGGTCACAAACTGACAATTCATTATAATGATCTGTGTGCAATTCATATCAAGCAATTTACCTGTTTGACAGTTTTGTATGGAAATTCGTAAAATGGTCCAACAATGTTTACACCAAATATGATTGATATGAAATGAATTGTAGGTGATTAAACTATCATGTGTAACCATTTAACGAAAATTAGAGGAATTGCTAATGATCTGCTGGGAAATCAGGAAATGAAAAGCTTTTAGAGGAATACCTCTAAAAGCTATTCAGTTACTGTAAGCAATAGCTTAAAGTGGCCTTTTTAGGCCCCCTGATCTCAAATCAGTTGTTGCTTATTGGATTAAAATGTTATTTTAAAAGTTTTAATTATCAATGCAATTACTAGCGAAAAGAATGACGATAGAGAAGTATGGAAAAAAAGAAATGTTGTGCCAACCCCAAATAAATTGGGATGAGGGATGAGGCAGGAGAATGATGATTATGATACTAGCAGAAAAGAAAGATAACAATTAGTATCAGGATCTGCATAAATTTCTGCTTTCTGCAGTCATCTTCTTTCCCAAATATATTTAAAACTGACGTATAACCTACAGTTGCGGTTATTAAAACATTTCAAACGAACCTCCCATCATTCGAACAGTGTAAAACATCAAAACACGACATCGATCCACTGTCCAAAGCTACGTGTTTCCAATCACACAAGATAGGTGTGTCGCCTATTACAACATTCCCTAGTGCACGTCGACCACTAATTAAATTAATTAGGCAGAACGGGAACGAAGCACATTAAGCGTGGTATCGCGTGAACTGTGCGTGTAAAATGTGGAAATGTGATACCTATGGTAATGACATCGCATTTTTTTAAAGTTAGAAGTTGTGTCCACAGTGTCGAAGGAATTTGAAAAGTCTAAACGCTCTAAAAGAATCGTATTCAATGCCAAATTAGATAATGAATTGAAGTATAACTATAGGTGTAATTTATAACGCTTTTCCAAGTCAACCTACATCAATAGCATCCGCCTGTCCATCTTCATCCTGACTCTTATTGCTTTTAAACCTAATGTCTTCTTAATTATGTTTGCTACGAGTTGGGTGGCGGTTCGCAATATCATAAATCCGTTTTATAATGCTTTATTAGGTCATCGGGTCAGGAATTTCCTTCATCGGAAGTTTTATCTATCTACGTCCTGCGCCATTTTTAGATTGCTATGTTATTTGCTTACCAACCCGCACTGGGCCCGCGTGGTAGAGATTATGACCCACTCCCTCTCACAAAGTGGAGACCATTGTCCCAGTAGTGGGAACTATAGTATAGGCTGATTATGATTTTATTTGCTTTACTGAATCCAGGTTTTATTGTAATGCAAAGTTTGTGAATCCAGCCTCTAAAATTTTCGAAAGCTTTTCGAAAGTCTTATTACTAATTGAATTGTAATTGAAATTGTTAAATTGGTTACGAACCTAATAACTGCAATCAGACAAATAAATTGTCACCTCCCAATTAAATAATCTCGCACTAGATAATACTTGCAACGCAACGAAGTGGTGTTACAAAACTGATAAATTAGCCGTTAATCCAGCTAGCAGTGGACTTTGGATTAAAAGCAAAATTTTTCGTAGCATAGATATCCATAACAATGTTGATAAAGAGACAAACAATTGCGCCTGTTGTTGCTCTTGAGTTTATTGTATTTTTTAGTTACAACAATTTAACCATTCATCATTAACAGATTAAAGGCCTCAGTGGCCATATTGTCTTCGCAATGGATCGTCCTTTACTTTTTGATGATATTAAAGATAATAAAATAAAAAGCCATCTTTATCTAGAGAATGGACAGATCAACCTGAATAACTCCACCCATGGCAAAGGTCAGAGATATACAGCCATTCTTCGACGGTATGCTTATGTTTACTAGTAGAGATTGACGTGCTGTGGCAATTATATCAAATTCGGTAATAATGTTATTGAAAGTTGCACTAGCCTTACATTTCAATAGTACGCACATATTGAGATCTCACCAAGTTACACCACCTAATTAATCGATTATTTTCGTCGCAGCCCAACAAACATTTATCTCGATTTCAACTCAAGCATCCGATTTATTGGTCTGTCAGTTCGCATGGGCATTCCACACTGACATATAACAGATTTCTTGCATTCCCCTCTGGGATACTTCTCGAGTGTCTGATTAATCCCTACAGCTATATTTTTAGAACATACGTGTAGGTATGGGACTATGGAGGAATTAACGTACATCATAGCTTGTTAAGATATGGCTGAACCACTTAAAGTTGATTGGTTTTTAATGGGAAATTGCGCGCCATATTGTGTGGTATGATATATAAGTAATACCGATGAACTGCTGCAATATCTCATTTAAATCTTCTAGTTAGTGAATGCTAAGAGGAATGTGTACACGAATGGATAAAATAAAAAGGAGTACATAAGAGGAAGTCTGAAAGTGGCACCGGTAACTGAAAAGTTGTGTGAAAATCGGTTGTCATGATATGGGTACGGAGGAATGAGCAAAATGTCGTGAGAAAAGATTTGAATATGAATGTCGATGGCTGTAAGAGTACGGGAAGATCAAAGAAACGATGGATAGACTGTGTGAAGGATGATATGGTGACAGTCGCTCGGTTGACGACCGAGATGACGACTAATAGAGAAGTGTGGAAGAAAAAGACGTGTTGCGCCGACCCCAAATGAATTGGGATCAGGGCAGGAAAATGATGAATCTTCTAGTTAGTGGGAGCAGCCGACTGCATCTTCGGATTCTATAAATAATATGAGATAAGTTGGGTGGAGTATTGAGAACTTTCTCATGCAATCTGTCGGTCTCTTTCTTGAGTTCATCTGCAATTGCTATTCATGATAAGAGCGCCCTTGTATTTGCATCTGTTGTTGGTTAATAGTCTTGTTGTTCATTCAAGTTCATTCGTTATGTGTGAGATTATTTTTATACCTCGCTGTTCTCATAGGCTTTGGTCGTGTGACGTGAGCGTGTTTATAAGTCAACATTCATTCAAGAACTTTTGTTTTCGTACACCATGGAAAACCTGTTTTCTCAATCATTTGTTAGGACACCCATAGAAGACATTTTTGCTAAATTATCTGTGCCAGAGTGGTCATCTTGATCAGCACCGTCAACCAAAGCTTTTACGGAACTCTATTTACTTTTGATAATAAATAATAACTCAGATAGTTAGTCTAACCCGTTGATGGGTTTAGAAATAACCCCTTGATGACACCCCATCGCCTCGCGGTGATTAATGACCGGTGTTGGGTGTTGTCAGTCCCCACCTAGCAATCTTATAAAAGCTATTATGTTATGTGCGTAAACGTAGCTAGTTATAGTCATAATGTCTGCTTTATCATTACATTACATGCTGATTTTTATGTAAAAATATGTCCAAAATAGACATGGTGGAGCTGAAAATACATGTCCGATTGGCTATTCCTGTACTCCGAATACTTCCAGCTCAAACCATGAATTAAGGGAAACCTGGTATCTGGAAACTGGGTAAGATTCGAAGGTGATTTCTCTCGATCTTTAGGGCCGCAGTCATCCGGGTTTTCGTTTCTGAGTATGAAGTGTCCTTATCGCACTCTATCGCGCTATGGTTCTTAAACACGGCGCCAATCAAATAAATAGATTAGTCTCGCAAAATTATTATTTGATTGGTATATTTCCGCTTAGCAGTGTCCAAGAACTTATTATCCCATAAAAAATCTATATTTATTGTAAATGAATTCAGGATATGTGTCCAATATTTTATAGTATGTGCGTAAACTCGGTTATTGCGCCACATTCCTACAGACCTGTTTCGGAGCGTGTTGTGTCTCCCTTGAAGATGTTATGTAACGTACTGATTAGCGCCATTTAGGTACTCGTATTTATAACTGCGAATCTAATTGGGCATTGATAGTTGATACAGACGACGATGGCACCTTTATGGTGTAAGGACGAAGCTATGTTCTATGTTAAGAGTTTGGTTTCCGCACTTAGTCCTTCCGGTGGACAATTGTGCGTGGGCCATGGCGGCCGACGGTGGTTATTACAACCAGCCCACCTCCCTCCAGAAGCTTATTAAGTCTCCTGGCTAAGCTATCTGATTGACGTTATTTATGTCGCCGACCTTGTAATGTGTGAGAAGCGTGTATGCAATTATTTGTACCATCGGCGACGAAAATGACCTAATACTAAACTAAAGACTCGGGCACACGGTAAAACAGGAAGGAGAAATTTTACACACAGCAGCTAAGTGTCGCGGCGCCCTCTCATAGTGTGCATACTCACGAGCGCTACGCGTCAACGATACAGCCGTCGACAACTTGCCGCCCGTGTATTAGTCATTATGAGTCAATGGTGCTTAAATACAGGAGCGGGATGTTGTCGACGGTAGCTGCCGAAACGCGCTGGCGGCTGCAGTTGTATCTGCTGTTGACGCGTGTCGCTCGTGTGTATGAGCACATAGATTTGCTGAGTGGCAGAGTCGCGACACGGTACGGCGTTGCATGGTTTGACATTTTATGTAATGGCCTAATGCAAACATGTAGCAGCAAGTAAACTTAACTTAAAAGTATAAACCAGGACATGTGATTATAGTATTGTATCCAGTTGTTACACTGCACTAAGTATACAGGTGGGAAGAAAACATTAGGATCAGTTTCAGTATTGATGAAAGATAGTTGATGAACAACCACTATATGCAAGGCTTATCACAGCCAGTATTAAAAGCAGATAATTAAACAAACTCCACATTCATAGTCTTAAAAGTATGTAACTATATCTTGGAATACTTTACAAAATAATTATGAAGTATCATAATATCCCTATAATAAACATAACACTCTATTGTGCTAAGTCCTACCTTCCAGTGCCCAACAAAATTTTAAAAAAAGAACATTGATCTCATAGTTTCCTTGAATTTTAAATTATGAATCATGCTACAACTTGACAACGCCCTAGTGGCCAGTCCTGTCTGACCAAAATATTTTTAGTTTCGCAATAGGTACTTACCTTATTTCTTAACAGTAATGAAATACAATTGCAACGTCATTATTAAATATAATATTTTTCCTCTTCTCAAGTAAGTATTTCCTACCCAAAATTGGTCATGTTTTATTCAATAAATGTATGTAATGTATATATTTATTGATATTGCTTTGAAACACAATAAAATGATAGTATTGCATACTTGAACAGGTCACTGACATAATTTTATGTCAAAACTCTGTTTATCTTTTTATGTATGCTCAGATAAGGAAAAGTAAATAAAGAATTTATCTTCGAGTTACAAAGAAATCGCTTTTAGCTTATGTCCCTGGCAACAATACAATCGTCACGTAGGATAATCTGAATCACAGAATCCATATGTGTAAGTAAAATAAACAAAAAAATTAACTCAGGAAGTGACATGATAGTAGCAATAAAACCAAAAGGTGCTTATAAGCTCGCAGGTGCACTTGGCTACAGTGCCATGGATAAGACTAGAAGGTCCGACAAGGAACAAATATGCAAATTAACAAGTTATTTTAGCAGAACACGTCATTTCTTCTATACAGCAACCCAAACAGGTTATGATAAGACTAAACTCACCTAAATCATCCATTGTTTCTGCAAATACGAAGTCTCACCACTCACTTACACTATACTCTTTAAGTTACACTATTCTTAAACTTACGCTAAATTATATAAGCAGCAAAATACTACAATAATACTGCAAATCAAAGTTGAAAATTACAGCCCAATTATGGCAATTTAGATATTTAGCATTTTTGTCGAAATGTTGGCGTGACTGAAAACTTGTCAAAACATTTCTTTTCTTGTTCCTGGACGAATAAGACAACTAATCAACATTTGAAAGATGAATGATTTGAATTATACTAAAATATTTCTGAATTTTTGGTTAGCAAAACAGGAGGTTATTTTCATATAAGAAGCGCTAAACATTAGCAAATACGTAATTAAATTAGTTACATATTTTCTTTACTTTCAAACAATCAAATTTCATGTTTTTAAACGAAAACAGTTGCACCAACTACACGATTTTGTAGAATGTAATGTCAAATGAAGAACATTCCAAAACTATCACTCAATTGCATTGTGTAATAGACTACTGTCGCAATTACAAATTTTAAATTCATTTTGGATAGTTATAAAGTCAAAATATTAAATAAAACTATGACAAACTAATGAATAACATGTTAATCATATTAATATTTTTTAAAGAAAGTTAATTCATACTGAACTGTGCTTGTGTTTTATCCGGAATACAAAGTTTTAGAACGTGAAGTACTTGCTGTATTGATTCACCGCAGTTGCTTTCGTGTTTTAATACGCCCAATTTCTTTTAATTTCCAGTTATTTGTAGAGAAAACGAATTCAGATAACATGAGCAGTTCTGGGGAGCAGTTAACCCTAGCTAGGGATATAAAACGAGCCATCGAATTGCTCGAAAAACTTCAACAAAGTGGTGAAGTTCCTGCTACGAAGCTTGCAGCTCTTCAGAAAGTGCTACAAAGTGATTTCTTGAATGCTGTTCGTGAGGTGTATGAGCATGTTTACGAAACTGTTGATATTCAAGGCTCGGCGGACATTAGGGCTTCCGCTACAGCCAAGGCCACAGTGGCAGCATTTGCTGCGGCTGAAGGCCACGCACATCCACGGGTTGTCGAGCTTCCGAAGACAGAGGAAGGTCTAGGATTCAACGTTATGGGTGGCAAAGAACAAAACTCCCCTATTTACATATCAAGAATCATTCCTGGCGGCGTCGCCGACCGTCATGGAGGACTCAAAAGAGGTGACCAGCTGTTATCAGTCAATGGCGTATCTGTAGAGGGAGAAAACCACGAGAAAGCTGTGGAACTGTTGAAGCAAGCTGTTGGTTCAGTGAAGCTGGTTGTGCGATACACTCCAAAGGTTTTAGAAGAGATGGAAATGAGATTTGACAAGCAGAGGACTGCACGGCGGCGCACCAATTACAACTAACGTGTAATGCCAAACAATGATACATAGTCAGGCTATGATTAATAAAATGTAGGGTATGTTTTGACAAAGGTGCCAATAAGGCTACAAGCATATGATAAGACATGGTTATCCATGAGACATACTTTTGAATGACTTGACAAACAATGTCTGAATGGGGAGTAAATGAAACTGCTACATCACTAATTTTAAAAACAAAACAATGCATGGTGTTTTACTATATTACAGGCTGTGAATGACAAATTTATGGCACATCATTCTCTATCTAATCTCACTTTGAAAGTTTGCTTAATTAGCTTCAACAAATTCTATATTCAAGCCACATGCAATTTGATTGTTAGAAATTATTGTAGCAGTACACTGTTCTTGTCATCTATGTGTTCTGGAAAAGCTATAATAATTATTTTGCTAGATCAATGTTATAGTTAATTATGTTGAGTACCCACTTTGTATAGTATTAAGAAACTTTCTCGGAAATCTTATCGTTTTGATGGCGAAAAATTCAAACATCTTTGGCCAAAAATTCAGCTGTGCAAACTCCACCCACTGATGCAGTCATAAGATGATCAAGTGCACCGGTGATAGGGCATGCACCCATGCATCTTTGTAATGAATTCTGCATTATTCCTATGTGCTAAAAGTAATGGTAAAACGGGGTGAATAGGTTTGCAGGGGTGAATCGGAACGAAACTTTAAAGTGGATTTATACTTTAAAATAATATAGTTTGTTGCTAACAAGGACACTTAATCTTTAATTAAAAAGCAGTAAACACATTAGGGTATTTTCTGGCAACAAACTATGTTATTTCAACATTAAAATCCATTTTAAAGTTTTGTCCCGATTCACCCCTGCATCCCTATTCACTCCGTTTTACGGTATGTCACAAACTTGGAGAGCAAAAAAAAAAGTTTGGTATGATGCCAAAATCATGATAGGGAAAATTAGAGGCACATTTAGCAGGTATTTGATATAGCAAATATTGTATTTAACTCACAATGATAACTTCCAATGCACCAAATGAAGGCTCATTTACATGGAGAGTTTCTTGCCCATTTTATGCTGAGAATGTTATGGAGAGGGGCTTGTGGCTAAGTAATAACAGCCTCACAGTTTGATCCATCAGGATAAGTTATGCTTGTCGCGGTTGGGTGACCTTTAGATACCAAGATCCCTCCGTTCCTTGCTGTTGATCCCATTGTCATTCGCGAAAAGGCTAGGCAGATGATGAATGTTACAGAGAGTATCTTTTCCTCCATGTAAATCAGTCTCCATATTATCTGCTTTGATCAAGAGAAGCAACTTTATGTTACCTAGTTATACTCGTATATTAAAAAAAAGACTTATGGGGTAAATAAATAATAAATATACATAATAACTGCACCTATTATTGTGTTGATTGATTAATTAGTGTAAAGTTAAATACATGGGTATTTAATTAGAATAAATTAACATTTTAGAAATACTTAATTGATGAATTTATATTATATAAACAAATTGTGTAATTGTAAAAGGAAGAATTGTTATGAATTTATTTAAAAGTTGTCAGTATTTTAGGAGGTATAAATAAAACTAAATATTAAAATAATACATTTTATTTTAAACATAACTAACAATATGCCTTACTCCTAACTTCTTTTTAAATATTCCTACCAGCTATCAAAACCACCAAAACCAAATTTGCCATCCTTTTTAACCTTTTTGGCAGGACCTTCTTGTGACTTTGCAGCTTTACTGCTGGTTGGTGCGGCAGGTGGCGCCACTTCTTGTAAGTTAAGGTATTTGCCCACTCCATCTCGGAACACTTTCAGGGGCTGTTTCGCCTTTTTCGGCCTCACTTGAGAGCCTTCCGTTTCTGCTTTCCTTTTTAGTTCCTCTGCTCTGTCTTTGACAAGCTGTAACAACCCAAACAACAGGAATATTTTAGAGAAAATTATTATAAGGCCGTGTACTAACCAAAAGCGACTGTCGCGCAATAGTAATGATGACTAATATTAGAAATGCTAAAACAAATAATGTAATTTCAAAGAAGGCATAGTAAAATGAGATAATCTGACAAATCTATATAATCGATGGAAATATGGAGAAGCTACACCACACGCTTTAAAAGTCTGGAGGGATTATTCCCGTCCTTGTCGCGCGGTACGGACAATAATGACACAAATTACATAGTCGTGACGTCACTTCTGTGATAGTGCCGTCTTTGTCTAGCAGTTATTTTAAAAAGCTTATAACTTGGCATTTTTTTAAGGTTATAGACTCTTTAAAGCATTGTTTGGATTATTTAAAACATATATTTTTGAGTATAAAATAAAAAAAATGTCATCATCCATAATACGCGATTGCCGCGCTCGTTTATAAAAATAAGACGTATCAATCAAGTCGCGTTTGTACCTCATAATTCATGTAAACGATCGCGAATTCCTCTTACATTCGCTTTCGGTTAGCATTAGGACTTAGGGTCAGAACTCAAACTGGATAATTTTATTCATAAACAGTCTAATATGAGGTTCGCCATTCCTTTACAGACTGTTATTTTAATGACGAACAGCTGGTATTAGCACAAACAAGTGCACGCATACCCTCGAAATTATATTTTAGTAAAAACACAAAAGTCTCATTACAAGTTGCAGATAGACAACAAAGTATTTCTTATTTAAGAATATTACCTGTTCTTCAGCCTCAGCGAATGGGTCCACGAACACCTGCGCGACATCTATAACAATGTCCTGTATGGGCCGGTCCTTATTGTCCACCTCTATCTGTTCCATGGCAGTCAGGGTGTCCATGCCGCCGACGAGCTTGCCGAAGATCGTGTGCTTGCCATCCAGCTGCTTGCACGACCGGAAGGTTATGAAACTGGAATGGTGCAGGTGTAAATATTAATAAAAAAAGTTGTTATGAACTGAAGGTTGCTTCTAACTCAGAAGTTGCAAAGTAAGTAAAAAAAAAACAAATATCAAGCCAGACCCAATTAATGTCTGTATTTGATGGTTTGACCATAAAAAAACGATTTTTACTACGATTTGTATGGGATAGGTATTCTAAACTACTCGAAAACTCAATTTTGCGAGTGTTTCCTGCGAAAATGGAGCCGGAGCGCGTATGACCATAACTAATCACCTTATCATAATTACATATTATATTCTATATTTAAAACGAAACGAAAGTAAATTCACTTACAACTGTGATCCATTAGTATTCGGTCCTGAGTTAGCCAATGACAGCACTCCTCTGCCAGTATGATGCAGGTTTGGTTTGACCTCATCTTCAAATGGTTTCTTCCACACCGATTCGCCACCCAATCCCGTACCAGTCGGATCACCTCCTTGTATCTGAAATGGTTAAATCTACCATTAGCCTGTATTTGGAAACTTTGTCTTGGATAGGGCACGCTAATCAACCATCTTAAATTGCCGAACTGCATATGGCCCAAATCTATAAGCTATACTAATAATAAAGCTGAAGAGTCCATCCAGCCCGCTAGGAATGCTCAACACGGTCTACCAAGCGGAGTGTGTGGGTATAATACAAGCGGCCTATGCCATAGCAGTCAGGAGCGAGTTACGGACAGTCATATTCGTATACTCTCTGACAGCGCCTCAGTCCTCCAATCCCTAAAGAAGGGATGCATCACATCAAATCTAATACTAGAATGTCACAAGGCGCTTGAACAGGTAACTGTATCGAACCGCAGCACAGTGACACTACAATGGATAAAAGGACACACACACAGTGGATGAGCGCGGACGGGACGATGCGATGAAAAAACAAATAACCGGTCAAGTGCGAGTCGGACTCGCGCACCGACGGTTCCGTACAATTTAAAATGATTAAAAATATTTTTATTATTATGATGTAACTAAAAATTTACGGTTTTCGCAATTTTTCCTTTATCTGTGCTATAAGACGTTGCTTCGTACCAAATTTCAAGATTCTGAGTTCACAGGAAGTATCCTGTAGGTTTTGATTCCCTTGCGAGTGTCGAAAATTTGCGGCATAAACGGCTGTATCTTTTGATTGCGTTGGCTTAGAAGTTTGAATTTTTCACAGCTCTAAGGTTCAGTAGACCTGAGTATTTGATATAAATTCCAGCTTGATACCTCCACGCCTTCCTGAGATAAAAGGGTCTTGACAGACAGACACACGGACGGACAACAAAGTGATCCTATAAGGGTTCCGTTTTTTCCTTTCGAGGTACGGAACCCTAAAAAACTGAAATAAACTTGCTTACCATAAAATTCCGAATAGACCTATGGAACTTGGTGCCATTGTAGTATCCATTGTTGCAGTGCCTTATAAAGTTGTCGCAAGCTTTCGGCGTTAAGTCGCAGTACAACTCGAAGTTTAGAGGACCCAGGTTTGTCACCAGTCTCACATATCCTGGGGAACGAGAAAAGCTTTGAAATATGGTGTAAGGAATCTAAACAGAAGTAGGACATTATAAAATAATGCTATTTATCAGAAAACACTCTAGGGCAGTAGGAGAATCACACTAATATTATAAAGGCGAAAGTTTGTGACTGAGTGAGTGTGTGTGTGTGTTTGTATGTTTGTTACTTCTTCACGCTCAAACGGCTGGACCAATTTTGATGAAATATGTTTATAAATATAGGATTTGTATCCTGATATTCCCACGGGATCGAAACTTATGCGAGTGAAACGGCGGGGCGCAGCTAGTGGATCATAAATAAGTAGGTACAGTACTCTAGATTTTGTGGCAAAGCAAGAAAACAATACAAGGGACCTTGGCAAATTAAGTAGAGCTGGTCAATTGTATTACAAACCCTTAATCTCTGGTCAATTGTATTAATACCCCCTTGAAGCTAGCAATCAGTAAAAAGAATCTTTGCTACCAACCTTTTTTCTTCACCATATCATATTTGACATCATCTTCACAGATGATGGCTGCTTCGTGGACAGTCTCTGGCATCATAGCAGTGGAGGTGAAGCTGGCAGCCACCATGCCAGTAGAATAATGAGCAGCATTGAACTTATCTGCAACCTGTTATTAAAATCTTGCTTTATAAACTGGCACAGTCTATCATTATGACTTTAAAAATATGATTGACTTATTGTAGTCTTCAGTAATTCTTTCAATTGACGATCAAAAAGGCTACTAAGGATTTATATTATCGTTAAGGAATCACATCCAAGGAAAGGTGAATGGCGGGCGTTTTTGGGGGACTGTCTCTTGTAATTTTGACGTTCAAAAAGTGCTGAATCTCAGCCTAATTTGAATAAATGACGTTTGATTTGATTTTAAAGACTTGTTTGCTCTCCTACTTTTTTTTTTTTTTTTGCTCTAATATTCCAATGCACTATTTATACTGTGCTACTGCCCCGTTGGGTCCTGGGTTCGAATTCCAGAAGTGTTGCTGTGTTGTCCTATTAGGAATTTCTTAGTAACAGTCCGGTAGAGTTTGGAAGTTGGCAGTGTGATACTGCTGCTCCTCAAAAAGCTTGTTCAGCCGTTGTTCCTGCACCTGATCTCTCTCCACTTGTGTCAGATTGTATACTGTCTCATTGGACTATGCAAGTGAGGGAAAAGAGAGTGTATGCACGCACTTGTGCACTATAATATCTCCTGCACCAAAGGTCAGTCCGTTGAGATTGGCCGCCATGGTCGAAATATGGTCTGGAAGACTATTATTATGCTCTGGTAATAATATTGGTCAGTCAGCCAGGTTGTAATAAGACTAACTACCCAGCAGAATTCCTATGCAACTCATGAAGGCCATGCAATTGTAAAGTCGATATTATTAATAGAATACAAAACTTTTGTTTCAGACAGGAAGCCATAGGGTTAGTAATGCATCCTATCCTGCTTTCATTAATAAGCAGAAGCTAAGCTAGAAACTGCTAGAAACTGCCAGCAAGCCCAGGAAGGAACCAAAGTGCCTGTGGTGGAGACAGCCATAAAGTATCACTAAAAAAAAATACACCAACCTCTTTTTTAACATCTTTCTTTTCTGGTGCTTTGTACTCCTTCTCTAGTTCTTCAAGGATGTCTTTTGTTTCATTAGATACCGTCTTAAGTCTTGCATGTGGGTCTTTTCTCATTGCTATTTCCTCTGTAAAATAAACAAATATTGGGATTATGTTAAGGTTTCCACAATTGTTAGTTAGGGTAGTGGCGGGTAGCCCCAAGAAACATATATATGAATTATACTGACTGGGGTTACCTCCCACTCTATAATGCAGTTTAATAATTATGAGGTTTAAGTAAAACATTTTGCTTTATTTCAACTATATGCTAACAGACTGCTTGGAAAATGATGGCCATTTTTGTCTCTATTTCCAAATACATGTAATATTGCTTTAATTAGATAGGAATAAATTCCCTGGCACTTTTTGGTATTGAAGAAGAGATATTATGTATAAACAGGCTAGGGAAAAAGTCTCCTATATTTAGATAAATGGGTATATCCTTACCCCTTTATTTATAAACTTTGCTTACAGCTAAAACTGTTTTAGCTGTTAAAGTTAAGTAGTGATTAGCAACTGTGTTACAAAAATGTATGGTTAACATACATTTTTGATGTTTGAATGTCACTTAACTTTATCATTGTTTATAAATAAACTCCTTAATCTACAGATAGCAAACATGTGAACAAAACTACACAGTCAAAGCATCTTCATTTACCTTCAGTCTCCACCCTCAAATTATTCTTGATATGATGGAAAGAAGATATATTGAACTTGTCCAAGTTATTTGGATCCTGTATAACAATAATATCAGTCCTCGCAAACGGTGTGTCATTGATAAGGTCCTTCCAGTTCTTTCCTTTAATGTTAAGCTGTTCCACGGCCTCATTTGAGTACACATTACCACTGGTTTTAATAGCAACAATGTACGAGTTTTTCGTAAAAGGTTTGAATAGAACAGCACAATGGTAATCCCCTTCAGCATTCTTGAAGAAGTTCAATTTTGTTAGAGTTTTGACGTCTTGTTTCTGGAAAGGTTTTCATGGTTTTTACAAGGTGGATTAAACAATAACAAGTAATGATGTTTAGTTTCTCTCTTTATGGTTTACAAGCATGTATAAATAAGGCGACTTACTTTCCCTGTTACTGGATTTACTTTGAACTTCTTCACGAACTCTAGTATGGCTTGTAACTCGAATATATTTCCATCAGAATCGCAGTATGGGTCTTCGAAAGGCTGAAGACACAGGCAGCAATGGTCGTATGGTAAGCGTTTGAAAGTAGTATCCTCTTCTTTAGGAGTGCCCGATCTTTTTCCACCGTACAGTGTAGTCCACTCCGTGTACGTGAGGTACCTAATAATTTACAAAGAAGAATGATAAACAAAACATTGGGATAAATCACTGAAGAAAGGTGTATCATAAAGTGTAAAACTTGCATTTTATCCTTCTGATGCTGTCGTTTACCCATTTTGTTAGCTGTTTTGTAACGCTTTTTGGAAAAATGTGTCTATTTATTTAAAAATATTTAAGGCAAAGAAACACAAAATACCCCAAAAACACAAACTTCCGTCTTTTAGATAGATTTAGAATTTAGATTGACCAACTGAACTGTCAAACAATACTACAAGGACGTTCCGTGGACGTCAAATTGACATCACTGAGTGATGTCAATTTGACGTCCACGGAACGTCCTTGTCCAAAATGTGTGGTCCGGTTATATTATGCCAAATAAGCGTTGCATCTTGAGCATAAAATATAGCATAACACAAGCATAATTATTTCAGTTTCATACTTCTTTAGCAAACTTTTCCCGTCGTAATACAAAACAAGTTCTAACTTTAATCCAAGACCAAACCTTCAACCCAATTATTATATTTTGAGCTTAATTCTTAATCGGTTATAGCTTCTAAGGTAAGTTTTTGAGCGAATTTGCACACCAAAACAAGTCAGCTGTGGACTTTGATAAGCTAGAGGAGTGCATATAATTAAAAATACTCTGTGGAGGAGTGAGAGGTTACAATGAATAATGATGGTCTAAGCATAGACTAATATATATAAATGGCTGAGATCGTGATTCTAAAGCGCTTATTAGACTATCCAATTTAAGGAATGCTAACTAGGAACACTCTAACTAGGAAATCGGAAGCTAGTAATTACACGACACTAAATTGGATACTAAATTGAATTCTAAATCGGTGAGACGACGCATGCAGACGCATTCGTGAAGAACGATTTAGGAAGTAGTGCGATTGGACCTCCAATTTACACTAAATTGGATCCAATCTGTTCTAACTGCGATTACATCTGCCGATTTCCTAGTCCTGTGTCCTTTCGTGCCAGATTTTTTATCATTCCTTACAATTTTGGATAGTGTAATAAGCACTTAATCGATTATGGTTGAAAAAATAAAGTAAAAATAACATCTCGAGTAGTTTTTATTTTGCAATGTGGGCAACACCATCCTTAAAAAAATAAAAAGTTAAAAAATGTCGGAATGTGGTTGTGCTTCGTGTAATTTTTCATAACTTCATTATTTTAATTACTGTCTGCTTATTTTCCTAGCAATAAACTAGCATAATTAATTTAAACTATCAATCTGTAAGTATTCAAATGCCTGAGGTACTTTTTACATGTATTTGTTTTTTAACTGAGCTTGTGTGCATTCGGTGAATTTCAGTCAGTGGTTGTTTGTGTTGGTGAGGGTGACAGACAAATGGATGAAATGTGGTAGAAGTGGATTGAAGCTCTCAAACACCTTGCCGGAATACACCAAACTCCAGTTTTATCTTTGAATAAGGTATAATTAATTCACCTATCTCTTATCACGCAGTGGTATTATTGCGGAAAGTAACAGGCTGTGCATAGTTAAGCTTAGCACGGAGATTACACTAATAGCGTTGCACAAATTTTGCACAGGTCGTGGATGAATTTCGTTGTATACTAACTATTACGTATCGGGAGCCGTCGTTTTCATTCAATTGGGTCACCGGTGAATCAAAAAATTGTAAATTATCGGATAACGCCAGCCCACAAGATGGCCGACTGTTATTCGTAAGGTACAAATAAATCTTTTTCCATTACGTTTTGCATTGTTATTTTGAGTTAAATAGTTGAGCAATTGTCAGTAGAGCATAGTATTTTTTGTTTGTTTGAATGCTGATGTTTGGCGTACTAAGTGCAGGGATTAGGAATGTCTTTGTTCTAGTGATTTTGTTCTTGCTTGAAATAAAAAAACATGTTCTTCTTTTGTGATTTTGTAACTAAAAATGACTTGCAATGTAGTTGTAGCTGCATTTATATGACTCACAATTAATAGTTCTACAATGATTGATTATGATCATTTCTCATTTTCATGTCATTGCACTTTCAGAGTTATTTGCTCATAACCATGCTGTGTCATCAAACCTGTTTATTTTGGAAATCATTATTCTAAGAATATTCATACAATTTTGAAAGCCAATGTTAATTCTTTTAAAAATCATGAAAGCATGTGTTCATCAGACATTGTTGCACGCTTCTCCACCAATCATTACTCATAACACAAGCTTTTTAACTAGCAGCTTTTTGGTGTAGCGGAATGAGACGTTTGGTGCTTTTAGATAATGAGCGGTGCGTCTGGTTCATCAGGGAGTGGTACGGGTCGCGGCAGAGGCGGTGCTGGCTCAAGTGGAGCCCTTGCAGACAGTAAACCAGAAGCAAAAGAAAATAAACCAAATCCCAAGATGTCGAAAGCACTCGGGACATCGGCTAAGAGGATCCAGAAGGAACTTGCAGAGATTACACTAGATCCGCCACCAAACTGCAGTGCGGGGCCAAAAGGAGACAACCTGTATGAATGGGTCTCCACCATCCTAGGCCCGCCTGGTTCGGTGTATGAGGGCGGGGTTTTCTTCTTAGACATCCACTTCTCACCAGAATACCCATTCAAACCTCCTAAGGTAACATTTTTCTCTTATATTTATTGGTTTATCTTTGTCAATCCTTTGTTTCCTTCCAGCAGTTGTTCTTCTTGGTATCAAACAATGTGGATTTTTACCAATGTCTGTTTATGTTGTACTTTGCTTGTAGTAATTATGGATGTTAAAGTTCAGAAGCATGCCTCTTAATTTTTTTACTATCTCGCATCCTTTGTTTGGCCCAGCCACAAGTGTTGAACAACAAAAGGTTTGTTGAAGCAATGAATCAAAAGGACTTGTCTAAAGTAACAGTAGTTCAGAAGTTTTTATCTTACTTGTATTATGAATAATGTTGGAGGTTCCCAATAATAATAAAATTATGAAGACACTTTTTTAGGTAGGTAATTAATCAATATTTTTTGGTTTCTTTCTTGATAAGTACCTACTTAGGGTGAAGGAACTGATAGAGATATAAATAAATAAACAACATAAACAATATTTATCAGTTCAAGACTTAAACCTATTTATATAATATATATTTTTTGTACCTTAAGTTACACCAAGATATTAGAAACGAGAACTGGATTTCCATTTCTTCCATTGCAACCCCAAAAGAATTCATATCCTCTTCAATTTATGATACAGACAAATAGCATAATTATATAGGCTAGATAGACATCTCAATATTTTTGAATACAATGGAACTAAATACATGGAAAGGAAATGTTAAATGATTAATTAACCATACAGAGTATTAATTAGAATGTGTAACTGAATACGAACATGAAGACAGCAGAGATTTCAAACCTATTCACGTTTTATATAATTTACTTGTTAAAATAGGCACCTGCCTCGAAAATGATCATAAATTGCATCCTGTCAGATAAATAATAACACACATTCTTTATTATGATGTTTATGAGTTGAGCAGACCTTTATTAGCCTTAGTTTTATTTAAAGCGTTCGGAATCATGGCAATATGAATCCACGTGACGGTTTCCATGTTAAAAAAAGGTTATTTGAATATTTCGCGGCAAGTTTTATCCATTAAGTCTGTTTATGCAACACAATGAAAAAGGAAACAATATCAATCATGGTTTATTCATTCCACCCCTTGCACATACCTATAACGACTAACATCAAATCAATGCAGTCTCCCCAAACCCTAGCCGGCCGTGTCTAGCAACGCCCTAAACCGAGGTCCGAGCCCTGCAAGGGGTCGCGAGACACCCCTAGTATTTAATTAGTGCTGACATCCCTCACTCTGGACTCGCCATTGTCCGACAAATCAATCAGGGAATGCCAGACATGCCTACAAAGTTCATTACACGTCGTGGTTATTTAGAGGACGATTAAATTCGCGAAAGGTAATTATTTTTTTATGCAGGGAATTCTACAATTTGAGTCTCCCATCTACATTTTCAATGAACTTCATAAGGATGAAAATAGTTGCTAGAATGTAGGACGAGGGCAATCCTCTAAAAATACATCGCGGGCGCATTTCATCCATCAATGTCACGCATCATTTTCTCGACTCATCAAAATGTATTGTACATCACACCTACTTATCCTCGAACGATATCAGTGTAGACCGAATAACTAATTCACCAACCCGCGATTTTTGTACGCATTCGCCTCGATATCTCGGACGTATCTTTACCTCATCTAAATTGGGTCCTAATTATTAGTTTTTGCTTAATGTCGGAACAGGTAGGTTCTAAGAAATACTTTTGGGTTACACCTCGACTTTCAAACCACTTTTTCTGCAGTTACAAGGGTATTGAATCGACTTTAATAAGCGCAAAAGATACATCGACAGAATTAGCAACGAGTTTTGTTACTGTTTATCGCCCATGTTTATACCGTAGTGTCTACTTTGGAGCCATTGTGTAAAGCTTTAGAGGGTTTCACTCGTTAACAATATTGTTGTGAGGGTTCTCCCTTAGAGTTTAGAATTACGGGTGTCGGCGGCACATCATTAAGGGCATATCCTACTAATATTATAAATGCGAAAGTTTGTATGTATGGATGTTTGTTACTCTTTCACGCAAAAACTACTGAACAGATTTTGACGAAATTTAGCACACAGATAGTTTATAACCAGGATTAACATATAGGATACTTTTTATCCCGACATTCCCACGGGATCGAAACTTATGCGGGTGAAACCGCGGGGCGCAGCTAGTATTTTATATATAAAAATCAATGCCACTTTTCGTTGTAATTTTATAACTCGAGAACGGCTGGGCCGATTTAGCTGATTTTGGTTTTGAAATGTTTGTCGTAATCCAGGGAAGGTTTAAACGGTCAGAAAATACGGAAAAAGGAGTAGTGTAGGAGTAGGGTAGGAGTAGATTAGGAGTAATGTAGGAGTAGAGTAGGCTAGGGGGTAGGGTAGGAGTAGGTTAGGAGTAGGGTAGGGTAGGGTAGGGGTTAGGACACCACGCGAACGAAGTAGCGCCGGGCAGCTAGAAATAATTTATATTATGGCAAAACAACGTTTGCCGGGTCAGCTGGTATTTTATATTTTACACAAATGCAATTTGTTTTCAGCTGTTATGAGTATGACACTGGTTTACTATAACTTGATCTACCATCATATCATTATACAATTAATTCTCTTGCAAATGGAGTGAGACGAGATTCATTTTCGTCCCTCCTATAAATAGCGGATTGCGTCACCAAAAGTACCTGTATCCTTTTCCGTGATGCAGTTTCCTTTATGCGAATTTTATTGTCAATGATCTTTGGCTTTATCAGCTGGTATAATAGATATATTGTCTTATACATAACGCTGGACTTGGTCCTGAGCCTCTTTGGATTTACCAATGCATAAGGTTTAGGTAGGATCTCTTTTTGATCGCGGTCTTGTCATCATTCACGTTCAAGACACTGTTGTGTGAATTAAAGCATCTGAGTTCCTATCTCTATTAGTCTGCTTAGCCTTATCTAGCTTTGTTGGGGTCTGCTTTCAGTCTAACCGAATACAGCTGAATCCTAGTATTTTACATGGAGCGACTGCCTATCCTATTTGACTCCTCACACAACCCAGGTACTAGGTAACACGATACCCCTTGTTAAGACTGGTTGTCAGACTTTTCGGTTGCTGACTACCACGAATGGATTCATATCTAATACCCCAATATTTCCTTGCAACTTTCTAACTCTTTTCATACATATCTCGGAGTTGCATTATATACTGACAAGTTTCGAGTGATTGAACTCGGCATGCTATTTTCCGTTGGAGCAATATCCTGACTAGATTGATACAGATCTCAAATAGACGAAGCGTGTCGTGATAAGTCGTTGTTTCTTGTTACGGTGACGTATCTTTCTTCATAGGACTGTTGATATTTCAGAGTTTAGAAATTGAGTTTGCTAGATTTCTCAAACCATTGGACGGAGCCAATTAAGGACAGATTCAGATAGGGAAGGCTCCCCGCAGACAGGCGCGACGCGACTCCGGTGGAACAATTTCCATGAAGTCTTCATAGAAATTGTTCCACAAGAGGCGCATCACGTCGTCGCTTCGCACCTCTCTGCGTGTCTTAAGTCATCGTATATTCAGAGAATTACGGCTAAAATTTTTCATTGTTTTTTTAAGTCCCTTAGTGCTAAGAAGCCCACACTTTTATTTCCCGATCAAATATTGAGTACCTACCTTGACACTTCCCCTGCTTAAGAGCGACTGGTTGTTTACTCAAGACACACACTATTAGTATTGTACGGGTAACACTGATGGATGCGGAAAGGTTATCAACTCCTCAACATGAGCGGCTCCATATTAATTATTCCTCTTATCTGTTCCAGGTGACATTCCGGACTAGGATATATCATTGTAACATCAATAGCCAGGGTGTGATATGTCTAGATATTCTCAAAGACAACTGGTCGCCGGCGCTGACAATATCTAAAGTTTTATTATCAATATGCTCCCTGCTTACCGACTGTAATCCAGGTATGTTTTTTTGTATTTTTGCACTAGCTTCTGCACGCGGTTTCGCTCGCGTGGATGTCGGAAAATATCCCACGGGAACATACTACCGGGATTAAAAATACATACATAGTGTATTTTTAATCCCGGTAGAATGTGAAAAAACGGCTGAACGGATTTGTATGTCATTAGGCACATACATAGTTTATAACCTGAATTAACACATGTTAATCCAGGTTACAAACTATGTATGTGCCTAATGAGTCCAGTTGTGTTGTGTCCAGCTTATAACCTGGATTAACACATGTTCATCCAGGTTATAAACTATGTATGTACCTAATGACATCCAAATCCGTTCAGCCGTTTTTGCGTCAATCCGGAATTCCCGAACATACAACCTGACAAAGATGAAAAAAAAAATCTATACTTAATAGCACTGTGTGACCTAAACCCGCACTTCAGCCACGCTTTTCTATGACCATTTTTACACAGAAAAACATGACATTAAGTGTGGGTTTAGGTAACACGAGCTTTAGAATAGTATTTGATACGTTTGACTTAAGTAGTTTATCATTACATACATACGTACTCAGCCTATAATGTTCCCACTGCTGGAACACAGGCCTCGTCTCTGTGAGAGGGAGTGGGCCGTAATCCACCACGCGTTTATTAATGCACGGCGTTTAATAATTGACTACTTAAGTCACATGTATCGTAATGTACCTTATTACAAATTGTTATCGTGAGGTCTGACGCAATTATCTTTTCCATGTTGTCATAGTATATACAAGTTGACTTTCATTGCAAGATAAGTAGCAGCATTCAACCCTTACCCTAGCCTTATCAGTATAATTTTATCAGCCCTTTAGCTATAAAGAAGAGTTATTTTAATAATTCAAACAAATTTTTATTCATCAGAATCTCTGCCTATGCTATTTAGAGATTGTCGTGAAGGTAGAAATATATTGAGCACTTACTGTCGAATCAATAATATTCCATTCTATATGTATAGCATGTTAAGTTTGTAACAAAAGCTTTCGCTCTATAGTCTCGAGAGGTCAAAGCCCTTTCGTCCTCTATGTCCTCTTGATATTTTGTTCACGGTTTAATCCTATCGCCCGTGTTTATTTATATCGATACTAGTTTGTAGTGCGTCGTTTATTAAAAGTCGATGATGGATGGTATGTGAATTCTCATTAGATAGATTAAATGTTGACATTAAAATTGTAGCAGAATTTTGTCTATTTTTTTTTTGTTATTCACACACGGACAAATAGCGCCGTTCAACGATTTATTGTAATGTAAATTATTTGACTTTGATGTCTTTCACTGGCAAAATCTTCTAGTTAGAGAGAGGCCCTTTTTATTCGTTTTCTTCATTGCTGAGGATTGTGCCCGTCTTGAAAAGCATTGACGGAGTCGCTGACGAGCTTCTTCTTGGCGTCTCTGTCTCGATGAATTTTGCCCAACCATGGGAATATGGATGGTGGATTACGGATTTACGAGTGATCTATTAATTTGTATAATTGAGTAACGGTGTACTTTTGACTATTTCCAGCTGATCCCCTAGTGGGCAGCATTGCGACGCAGTATCTCCAGAACAGAGAGGAGCACGATCGCATCGCGCGCCTCTGGACCAAGCGCTACGCGACATGATTGCGCTGCCCCCGCCAACCGCCACGGAACAACCTGCAGTATCATACTCACTACCATTCTGTTCTAAATCCATCCTGTTCACGTAAATGTAAGCTTATAATGTTATATCCGATCACTACGCGTTATCTGGGACACATTTGTTAACGTCCACACTCGATACATTTAACGAATGTGCCCCACCTAGCGCAAGTTTACAGCTTATTATTTTTTAGTTGCAATTAATGTGATGTCAACATGCTTATTGACGGTCTGAAATAATTTTAGAATGATGAACGATTTAGTTGTGAATTGAATGAATTTCTGTTTCTAGCTCTGTGTTATATAAATACAGTGATAAGTTTACTAATGAAAGTGTATCGTAGGTTTAACCAGTGATTTGAGTCAATTTTGCCGCTATAATGCGATGATCTCATACACTCTTCAGCTGTTACTACTTATGTGTAAGTATGTCTGGTCTATGCGATGCCTATTATTATATATTTGGGAATAAATCGCATTATTGTACCCATAGAATGTTTTTAATTTCAGGGTAAAACTTACATGTCGTATTGGAATTAGATTAATTATTTCAAAGACAATATTTTACTGCTGTCAGTGTCTCCTGATTATAATTTTATACACATTTGAGTTATCGAAGTCTTGTCAGACAGGCTCTTTTCTTCACAACACAAGAATAATTACGAAACGCTATGAAATGTACATGTACACAAATGCAAAAATAACAGTTTTCTTCCACGTTATGTATGGCATTCATGCATTATCTACCTCCGCCACTGATGTCTTCAAATGAGTTACTGAATGGTTGTAATTTCTCTTAGCCTGTTGTGAATAAATTTTTGTAATTCCTAATAATATGATAGTACTTATATTTCTTGAATAGAACGCGACAGAACTGGCAGCATTGACAAGTACAAACTAAGATGATGGTTTTAAAAGATTCATGAACAACCAATCCATTATGACTTCAATGCTTTGTAATTATAATTAAGAAATCTTATTTCAAGACGAGGCAATCAGTTGCTAATTTTCTAGTGAGATGTCACAGGCTGAAGAAACAATGCAAAATTATAGTTTTGTGAATAAATATAAATGGCTTGTCGGAGGGTCAAATTTTAAGTCAGACTATAATTAATTTGAAGTACTATATATTATATTTATTTAATCGAATCTAGTTTGGGTTTATTATTATTGCTGAAGGCCGAATGAATGTCACTCAAAAGCCTTATTTGACTGAAAACGAAGGAATGTTACATTAGATAGGTTTTTCAACTTGGTCCATTTTGTTAAGGATTAGATAGTCAAATTATTTGAAATTTTAGAACTTCGAAACAAAAGGATTCTTGGGGACGTATTATTTGTTTGTTTTGAATTGTGCAATCTAATGTGGTTTTATATAAGAATAATTGAGTTATATTTTTACATTATTCACTTGAATATACAAGTTTAACATTGATTGGCTAGATTAGGTCTGGGATATAATAATTAATAACCTATTTATTTTTATAATGTGGACTTATGAAAGTATATAAATTACATGCTGTGTTATTTATTTGTTTTCGTTATTCTCGTTTGATGTAAAGTGATTCGACAATATGTATTATGCGGTGTCGTCATGTAAGCAGCGGACTATGGATTTGATATCACGTTTTACTAGTTATCACATATCAATGTAACACGGACGAAGAAATGAAATTGATAGTTATTTGTTTTAATAATTTCGACTACTTTCACCATTATCTTGATGAAGTGCCAAAACTCAGGCACGTTGGCCTCCGCTCCAGTCTGACATCTCCAACTTTTCTAAAATATTCCGTTTAGTATGTAAACAATATTAGATGTAAGTTATTTTATTGTCTAGATAATGTATAATGTATGTCTTAACCCTAGTACTAATTAGAATTTTAGCGTTGTAATGATTTTAGTTAAAAGGTGTATGTATGTCGCGCGTATATGAATGTTTTGGTGATACCGTCGTGAAAATGAAGATTTTATAAATTGGGTGATATCGCGAGAGTCGGAACTGGTGCTGTGAGATTCAGATGCTTGCGACATACAGCAGGCGAATACTGACTGGTATATTTTGTCATTGTGATTTTTTAATTATTTTATACTGTGACTCGAAATGTGTTGCTTGCAAGACAACAGCTGTATTTAACGCGACTGATGTTCCTCGAAATTCAATGTTCATGCTCTGATACCTAATAACCATCCTTTGTTATTACAATTTATATCATGGTATAAAATAGGAAAATAAAAATGTGTGTAACTAGGACACTGAATGCTGTTTCATTATATTCCTGGGCCCGTATTCCCTTAATTTAAAACGTTCAAAATCTAGTCACAGTCTCATCAAACAAATGTCAAAATGTAGGGAAATTAGAAGTATTTTTGATAGATTGAGACAGTTCAGACTGAACGTTCATAAAATTACGAGAATTACCCCTCTGATTAAAACTCATTTTTGGATAATGCAGATTTTATTATAAATATACACGACCTAGAACACTTTCCAAACGTTACAATGAACTAATGGTTCCGTTTTTAAATTAGATGCAATTCTTTTTAATTCACTTAGAAAATATCTTATGGACTTCAAGACCGAAGAGAGATCGCGTCTGGTTTGTCACATTGCGTCTAATCAACAAACGAATCGTACAAATCTAATATGATATAAGTAATAATAAATGTGCACCACTTCTACATTGGTTAAATATGAATAGTAAAAGGTACAATAATTATTTTAATACTAGAAAATTGAATTGAGATTTAGATAAGTATAAAAAGTAGGAAATTCCGATAAAGTTTTTGGCAAAATGTATCCATTTCTATTCGAAAAATCAGTCTTCTACACTGAGCACACTTTATTGTGAACTTTAAGAAAATCTGTGCATTGTGCTTAATCACTCCCTCGCTTGCAAATACATATGGCAAAGTTTAAAATTACACGCGTTTTATATCCACAATACAGTACCTCCTGATACTAATGTTATAATAGCACTTACGTTATCATTTAAATCTTACAAATAAAATGAACAAATTATCTGGAATAACAATAATAAAATAAATTATTTCAAAATATACATAGACTTCGTAGAGGTGTATTTGATCACAACTTAGTAAAAAAATAATTAGGTATTTGTGGAAAATATTGGGCACTGCTATTAACATCTAGATCTAAAGATTATGCAAGGAATACCGTTTCACGTGTTTATACGGTCTCGTACTGACTGCGGATGGAGCGAGCGAGACAGCACGCAAATATCACACCAAGCAGCTGAAAAAAAAAAAAAAAAAGACATTGTTATTTAATTTTACTTTTCAAGCCTGACTCATTAATTTCATCCTCAAAGGGTTAATTAACCGGTTGAATGCCGTAATTATAGCAACAATTAAAAAGCTATTGTCTCGCGTGTATCCGCGTTCTATGAAGGGCTAAAGAGGAACCAAAATTAATTTCGAATAATGCCTCTTGTATTGAAGCTCATTTGATTAATTCCACAAAAATCAAGTCCTGTACCATTCGTTTGCAGGGCAGGTCAAGTTTACAACGAAATCAATTGACTACGCTCTGCAAATATTGACCAATTTTCTATCAAATAAATCGCACGGGAGCCACCCCCTCATCGGCCCCATCTTGTGTTTGTTGACTTAACACACCACTACACTTCGCTGCCACAATAGTTGTAGCAAAGGACTATAATACAAGAATGTAGATCTATCATAGATTTAGGCTACTTAATAAGAAGTATTTACCTGCACAACAGCGACACCTATGCCGACACCGCCGAGTACCATAGCGATATCCTTGAAATAGACAACGAGTTTGTTAAGGCAGCCGTCTTTGTGGAAGTGTTCAGACTTGTCAGTGCACGGGACGGCAACTCCTCCGTTGATCTCCTGGCCGGAGCAGCAAGTGCTGGGCAGGGTGGTGATGTTGTTGGCAGCCCAGTCTTCGGGGCCGTAGATACCGCAGCATTGCAGCTGAAAATAGAAAATTGGAGGGTTTGTAAGTAGTAACAAACTTGTTTGTAGAGTTCTGCAGTACATCCTGCTAGGCAGGATCAGAGTTCTATAATAGTACACACATCCTAAAAAGGTTGAAGCTTGGTTGCGTCCATCTTGGATTCCTGGGGCATATTTTATTTTCAGAAGACCAAAAACGACATCTGTAAAGACTATAATCCTATAAATGTACATTCAGGACTGCATCTATTATAAATGTTCCTGTGTACTATTTAGATTAACATAAAGTATTGTGGACGCCACATGGCCACATGAAAACGCTTCATGTATTTACCTTATAACATATCCACCAGTAACCACGAACTAAATGAATGCAGACAAAGGATTCCAAGCAGACTCATGTTGAAAAGATAATGTAAACGAAATTAGTAATGCTTGTCTTACTTTACGGATTCGTATTATATTTATTTAAAATGTTTTACAACGGAAGGATTTTATAGCCTCCAGTGCGGCGATATACCCGAATGTACAGTTATGAAAAATAATTGTTTATCAAATACTTGTTTTTGGTGATCTGTAATACAGGTTTTACCTACAACAGACACCAAGTGTTACCTTGGCTTTGTACTGTGTTTGTGACAATGAGAGAACAATAAAGAATATTATTATTAAGTATCATTATCACTACGTCAATTTGCCGTGTTATAGCTATTTAGGTATTTTTATTTATTTATTTACGTTAGCCAACAATTGTTTACACTATACATTTAACAAATCATTTCCTATATAAAAGTGCAACAATTACAGGTTAACACAACATGCACCAAGCTATTTGATACAACTGTCAAAAAATTACATTTGTGATCTGATTATAAGGACAATTTAAGTCGCCAGTTTTGAAAATCTGTAATCACCCCGACTTTACAAGGTACGACTGGCATCCCTTGGGCAGGCAATTCTGCTAACCTCCATTTATCACCTATCTATTATTTTATGTGAACAAGTTATTTATTATCAGGAAATTGATACAAAATTAATAGTAACTTGTTTCTCGAAAAAATTACTTCGGTAGGTATCAGTAGTTCCTCATTTTGTAACTAGCTTCAATCCACGACTTCGTCCGCGTGAAATTTCGGCCCATCGCTCGCCCGTGCTTGTACTACTTAATATGTGTTCGATTTTAATCAAAATCAAAAGCCATTTATTCAAATTAAGCTGAGAATCAGCACTTTTTGAACGTCAAAATTACAAAAGACAGTCCCCCAAAAACGCCCGCCCTTCATGGGTGTTATTTCCCTGAAATAAATGAATTTATTAATATTATTATTACTACTTCGTTTTCGCTTACTACCTTTTAAGCTTCCTCCAGAATTAGGCTATCAAATGCAATAAGATTTTTTTAAATCTGACTGGTAGTTCCGGATATTACCCCCTACATACATACAAACAAACAAACAAATTTTACCTCTTTATAATATTAGTATCTAGAAGTACCTATAGACTATTATTATTATTAGTATATTAGTGTAGATTAACTGTAGCTGATGCCAAAAAGGAGAAAGTTGCCCATCGTGCATGGATCTTTCAAATGATCTTTGAAAAATAGTACAGTCAGCTAGAATCATGATAATTCATGTTTTATTTTTATGTTGCCAATCCCTACACAAACATCAACACCGTATCGCTATTGGTTGAAAAACCACTTTAGTCCAGCCTCCTTAGTTGCGGAATAGAGTGTAAAACATTGCTGGTACTTACATCAGTCTGTACGATGTCGAAGGTCTTGGCGACGTCCTTGTTAGTGGGGTAATCCTTGATGGTCTTGTTGAGGTGGTCCACTATGGAGTTCTCCAGATCCTGGTGCTTCATATAGCCTGCGATGCCGACAGCCATCTCAGCCACGAAGATGATGAGCAGGAACACTGAGAACTGGAAAATAGAATAATTTAATGTTAGACTTTAGACATAACTTGTGTAATGGATTGGTAAGGGATGTACAGGATCGGTAGTTTTGGCGATGTTTGAGGCTTGTACTTAGCAGAGGACTTCTTTCGGTTAAATGAAAGTGATGATAAGTACGTAGGTCTTGGGTGAACTAGGCTGATAGCAGTGATAGCATTGTATGTAGTTCAGCTGAAGACTTGAAGGTTCTCAAGGTTGGAAACTAAGGATATTACAAGCCCAAGATGCTCGCGATCGCAGTAGCTATCTCGATACTTTGATTTTGAGACTAGCTATTTCTTCATGGAAGGCGGCGCCAATATGTCGGTTCAGTTGCACCTGAAAGCTCAGTCGCTCAGTCCTGTGTTTGTACTGTACTTCTATCTACTCCAGAAGAACAAGTTGAACCGATTTGACCAATCACGAGGCAGATCACATCCGACAGCGATGTAAAAACAAAATATTTAGTTTTCACGTAAGCATCGAGGGAAACCCCCAAGCAGCCCGGGATGTACCGCAGTGAGGTATCCTTCGGCATGTGCGAGCGTGACTATTAGCATGCATTTGTTTTACATCGATGTCGCCCATCGAGGTAGTGAGCTAAACTGCGATCGCGAGATATCGCAATGTGGCATCTTTGGCCTGTAATTACCCCAAGGAAATGCAGTAGCTCTACTCTCGTGCTTATATAAAAGGTATGTACACAATTGAATTAAATACTACCTTATCATCACAAAGTACATAAAAAAGCTTGTTAAAGGCTTCTACGAATCAGGAGAGATAAAAATAACATTTGATTACACACTCACAGCCTGGTGTTGAATGTGTTGATTGCCATGTGTGCAAATGACGACACGATCCACAAAATGAACGCATATCTGATTGTCCCAGTTGTAACAATTGCGGTTCTTTGTTTGTTATTTATCTAGAACATCTTACTTATCTCGTTAGTAATTGTATAGACACATGTCTATATAAACCTAGTAATGAATCTCCTAGGGGATGACGTCAGATCTGGCAACAAAAGTTGGCTGAACGCCTCGGTAATCTTTTTTAAGATATTTTACACGAGGGTGAAAATACGTTGTGTTTATTTACTAAATGTGTATTGCATGTTGTTTTATGTAATTACTTATTACATTGTTTTTGTCCCGCGTTATTACATTGTTTTTGTTGAGAATTATTTTTGTGTTTTTTTCTTCTCGCTCGGCTCCTAGCGTGGTGTAAAATAGCTTTCCTCAAGAATTAGGCTATCAAATGCAAAAAGATTTTTCAAATCCGACCGGTTTTTTCAGCGATCAGCGCATTCAAACGAACTCTTCAGCTTTATTATTAGTATAAATACCTAATTAGATTTACAATACTAAAATCTAGCTGACTAATATAACTTGCGAAATATGAGTATACCTACTTGTACAGACGCCAGCAGGTCAAGCTGCCCGAAACTGTCAAATTTTCCCAATCAACCGTGAACCTAATGCTTTAGCGATAAAGTTGAAAATCTATTAAAGAAATTTGACAGATTGTAGTAGCTTGATGTGCTGGCGTCTGTACATACTTACCATCTATACCTACAGAGGTTTATTGGGTGAACTAGGTATGTACATTTATTAAAATACCCTTGATTTCCGAATGCCTGATTGATCAAGACTTCTTCCACCCTTTAAATAAATAGAAAAACAAAAAAGACTCCTTCCAGTAAAATTGCTGCTGCAGCTAACATAAATTATCATGTTAGCTTGCTGTCCAAAATAATAACAACCTGAGTGGACATGACAACAAATCTAATACGGTTTTAGTAATCTGGGGTAACTGTTTGCAAAATATAATTATGGTAATCGTTCATGCTCCGTGAGCGCAAAATTGCCCAAAGCCATTATAAACTCGTGTACCTATGTAGGCAGTTTACAGGTCAGCAACTTTTGCACAAGAGTTAAATTATTAAAAAGCGTGTTAATAAAAAGAAAATACGTTTCAGGCGAACAATTTACCCCTTTACTCATAAACGGCGCGGCGGCGGCGGTTTAGCGGAGTTATGAGTTAGCGACTGTTTAACCATATATTTTTGACGTTTAAATGTCACTTGTCTTTAATCATCTACTTAACTTTAGGCAGCGTTTATGAATCAACCACATAACTTTTTACCCCGTTACATGAAATTCTAAGAATCATACATGCATTTTAACACGATAATAAACACATGATGTGAAGATGTTATACCTATAAATTCAGAATTATTGTGTCTGGGAAAGATTAAAACATTTCTTTATCTTGTTTACAAACTAACGCGAGATTACAAATTCTGCGTCGTTATCATTCATAATATTTGTGTTTTTAATGACATATGAACGAAAATAAAAAATGGACCTTATAATCTCTTGCACATAGCAGAATAATATTACTCGTTCGAATAGGTAGGTAGAGACCCGACGGGAATTAAGCCTTAGGTGTTAGTGAGTTAGTCCCTTGAACCCTGTAGAAATATAGGTACCTCTATCTACCACGCTACGATCCACATGAAACTTTATATCATCACCCCCATTGCGTAATACATTTACAATCATAATCTGAATCATTTTGAAGGATATTGTGAATCATTTTGAAGGATATTGCTAATCTATTGCTACATATGTTCGAAAAATTTGTCTGCTCAACAACGTAAATAACGCAATGAATCTCGTAGAACTGTCAAAATTAAACTGTTACCGTCTTATTACAAAACGAAACCTAACTTTAGTTCTAGCCTAAACTATCGAGCAAGTACTTGTATTTCGAACTTTATTTCGATTTAGGCAAAGCTTAATACTAAAATGACAACTTAGCACCGAACTATGCTGTCATTTTTGTTTAAAGAACTGCATTTCTCTATCAGTTGGGTTCTTAATTCAATAACTGGGTCAGTGCAGTGGTTTAAACCTGAAGGCCAATAATTCTCGTAATTTAAAACGTTCAAAATCTAGTCGCAGTCTCATCTCGGCGACAAAGAAATGTCAAAAACTTGTCAAAATGTAGGGAAAATAGACGTATTTTTGACAGATTGAGACTGAGATCAGACTGTGAATGTTCTTAAAGTTACGAGAATTGTCCCTCTGATCAAATGAAAAACCTTATTTTGTAATTAGGGGGTTAGTGTGTACGCAATTACTCCGCTGTGTAATGAAATAGTTGTAAGGTATTAGGTAGGTATGATAATCTTTTAGTACTAGTTTCTTACATAGTAATGTAAGCACTGGAAAAGTAATTTTCCTACGAGTAAAGCGAACGGGGTTATCTAAAGCCGTATCCGCCCACAAAATTAATCTGTTATTGATTCCTACATCGCAGACTTGGTGAGGAGCTTCCAAAGTGGCCCAATAACCTATTTTGTCTAAAAATACTTGCCCAGCAGAAGCTTTTGTCTGAAAAATAGACATTCTATAATTTTCTAGAACACTCGGATAGCACGTTTAGCCGTTGGTTCCGGCTGTCATTCGTGGGTCTATGACAGTCGCTACGGGTAGTCAGAAGCCAGAAAGTTTGATAACCAGTCTTGCCAAGGGGTATCGTATTACCCAGTAACTGGGTTGTGGAGGTTAGATAGGCAGTCGCTCCATGTAAAATACTGATATACAGCTACCTCCGGTAAGACTGGAAGCGGACCAACAGAGTTGGGAAAAAGGGTAGACAGATGATGACTCTTACAATAAATAGAGCTGGCCCATTTAGCACCCATGTAAAAAAAATGTAAACATCAGAGTAATTAATTACGTTTATTGTTTCCACAATATACATGTTTAAAGACAATAATAAAGTCATATTATTGCTCTGGGAGCTATACAAGATGGAGACGACAATATGAAAATAAATTAAAACTGCATATACCTAATGATGTTACCAGTCTGCATACAAATATTCAATCAAATATATCCAATAGTTTAGGCATTAATGGTTAGTCAAAGATTGACAAAACCCATAAAACTCAAACCATTTATTTCAAATAAACCAATTAATTTAATTACTTTTGAATTGTCAGAAAGGAAGATGAAGCTAGTTGCCCATTCCAAAGCGTATTAGGTACCCATGGAGAAGAATGGACAAGAAACTCCATGGACTCTTTTTCTCACTCATCACTGTCATCACTACTATTTAGTTTGAAAAAATCACTTTTGTTATTTCGGTATTGGGATTTTTATTTGGTAGCAGCTGGATGCTGTATGTAAGCTGTAGAGTTGCCGAGAATCGAGCTAGGCGGCGTGAAATTGGAGAGACATGTTCAGCAGTGGACTGCAGTAGGCTGATGATGAAGATTTATTTGACGTGTCCAAAATAACACTAAGCATTAGTATTGCCAGCCAGTGTTTTCATTGATAATCTCCACATTGTATCATTTTATTATTTCCTCATCACGTGAATCAAGATTAGTTTTAGGTTTTTACAGTTCATTGGAACTTTCGTAAATCGTAACCCCCTATGAAAAAAACCCCACAACTGTATTTAACCAGTACTATAATTATTGACATGCACGCCGAATTCCAGAGACATTGTGATTAAATTATTATTGGTATTAAATTCCCATTCCTGTTCTATCTGTTTATATACATATTAGACAAAATAAACTTCACATGCCATACCACAGGCTAAATAGAATATAAGACCAAATAATGTAACATGAGAAACCATCGAATGTAATTACTCTACTTGAATGTGAATAAATGAATTTGAATTTGTATGAAGTGAATGCACGACATAATTTTAACAGGTACACCCATTGAGGAAAACGAAGAACAGGTATTTGTATATTTTATGTCGACTGCCGGGGACCAGTTTCAATATTGGCAAGGTGAATTTCTCTAAAGATGTCTTTGGAAACTAGGTCGTGAAGATCCGTTATTGCAATATGACGCAGGTCTTTATAGATGACTGATGAGGAGTGGTTCTACTCGTCGTCGTCTGCCTAGCCTTTTCTTAACTATGTTGGGGTCAGCTTCCAGTCTAACCGGATGCAGCTGAGTACCAGTACCTAAAGCGACTGCCTATCTGACCTCCAAAACTCAGTTACTAGATAATACGATACCCTTTGGTAAGACTGGTAGTCAGACTTTCGGGCTTCTGACGACCCGTAACGACTGTCAAAGATCCACGAATGACAGCCGGGACCAATGGCAGCACGGAGGGGTCTCGGTATGGAACGATGGTCACCCATCTGCGGACCATCCGCGGCAAGCGTAGCTTAACCTGATCGATCGACGTGCGGCTGTTATTACTTAGCCAGGATCCCCTCATGGCTCCACTCAAGGTTAATTAATTTGAGGAAGAAGATGATTTCATTATTTGAAAATTGAGAGACGAGTAACGTACGATTTAGGACCTACAGATAAGTAAGAGGTATTTTATGCATTTATTGTATTCTATACCATAAGTACCTGAAATCACCCCTCTAGTCTCCACCCTGGAGTTCGTAGCCCGAGCTCCAAGATATATTGTCTAGTTTGGGGTTCACTGACAAATATATTGTAACCTAGCTGTTGTTAGTATTTTAAGCTACTCATGTCGTCTCAACTTGCTTCCTGTATTAACTTGACAGTGAAAAATTTTCTACTAGCTGCGCCCCTCGGTTCACCCGAATAAGTTTCGATCCCGTGGGAATATCGGGATAAAAAGTATCCAATTAATCCTGGTTATAAACCATCTGTGTGCCAAATTTCATCCAAATCCGTTCAGTAGTTTTTGCGTGAAAGAGTAACAAACATCCATCCATCTATGTATATCCATCCAACTTACAAACTTTCACGTCTATAATATTAATAGGATAGGATTTCTATTCATTCTATGATTTTTATGTCAACATCATCATTTCCCTCGTCCCTTTACTTGTCACAGCAATGCCACAGAGTGCTTCTGACACTTAGGGCATAGACAAGTAATGAGGTGACGTCTGGCGCGGATTAAAAATGAATTATTTATTTTATTTGATAGTATTTTACATAATTATTTCTATTTTTATTATTTATTTATTTATTACTGTATTGCCCGTGACATCACAGCGGGCCCTATCAGAATACCAGTGCTGCGACATTTATTTTTTAAATGTCGAAGTATCATGCTGAGATAGGAGCCTTTTGGCCTCGTATGTTGACACTGTTTCATTTTTCTTTTTGTTACTTTTTTTAAAATATAATTTGGTTTTTTTTATTGTGTAGTTTAGTTTTATGATGTTCCTGTACGAGTCGCAATAAATACATTTTCTTTCTTCTTTCTATTTCAGCTCGGAATCATCCCCTGCTGGGTATAGGGCTCCCCTTTCATCTGCCATACTTTCTGGTTCCCGGTCTCATCCAGGTGATTCCCGCGACTTTGACATCGTCAACCCAGCGCGATTTTTCAAAACATTAATTATAATTGGTCACCCATAGCTTTTATGTTAATCTCAGTTGAGCAACGAACTACCAAACCTATAGCGATTACACAGTTTTAAAATAACATTAAAATCATAATGCAAATCGATGCGGCGCGTGAGCATGACCGGTCAGTCCTTGACCACAAGCGCGGTTTATCGCAGCCCACTGCAAGGTCGGTACAAAATAATGTTATTCATTGACCTGAACTACTATCGCTCAACTAAATCTACACATATTGCTTTGATACCCCACTGGGAGCTTAATGGAAGACTTGTGTCAAGTTGTGTCCCTTGTGTCTATCTGTGCTACAATCTCTACTGCTAATTAATTTATTTAGGGCGCGCAGTATTCAATTTACGATGACCTAGTTCGATGCTGGAGATTTTCTTCATTATAGACAGCTTTTCCATCCGTTGCCTATACTTGTATCGGTATACGTGCACAAGATGGCCGTCCGATCTCTCAGCTAGGTGTTAATGCGAGCTGTTTGTCATTTCAGTGTTGAAAAACCGCAGCATCCTCACACGATACAAGGCTTTCAGAGGACAGAACTAAACTTCTCACCTCTTGAATGATTCGAACAAAACAGGGCCGAATTTAAAAAAAATCATACATATTAACAACATACAATTTTTCCTCTCCCGAAGAATGTTGTGCGAGCTGAGATTTTCGAAGCTTAAAAATTAAAATTCAGTACATAACAAGATAATTTTGTCAGCCTAGCTAACAGTATAAATGTTTATATAAACAGGCGGTTCGGATTTAATTACGTAGATACTTAGTTCTAGGACTGTTGTTGACTTGCGGCGCAGATTACCTAACGCTCGTCTAGTTTATAACACTGACTACCAACTACTGTACATTGCTAGGCACGTGTCTGTCCCACAGTTCTGAATGGACCGTTTTCATCATTGTAGTTTTATGTTATTGAATGGCAATCAAGTTGCCACTTAAACATACAACATAAACAATACCAGAGAAATAGTAGATGCGTTACCATCCCGAAGTTTCATGCTGATCACACCCAGGGTTTGGAACCGGGAATTACCAAAAGTACAGGTTCTGTATCGGTACTTAGCGGTTCCAGATGGGTACCGGTACTCCACCTCACAAGTACCGGTACTCGGCGCATACCAAAGATCTCATATTTGTATGAACCCCGTACGGTTGGCAACCTTGAACTTATTTTGTTTCCTGATGCCTCTTTTCCTTCCTACAATATTACACAAATATTTCAGTAAGTTAGAGTGAGAAAACATATGTTTTCTCACTCTAACTTACGGAGATATTTGCTTGGTACCATACAGTATCGATACTGAATAGAAATACCAATAGTACAGGTACTGTGTCTGGTACCGGTACCAATAGTGCAGGTACAACGGGCCAATGGTACCGGTTCAAAAAAATACCGGTATTTCAAGCCCTATTCACACCACCCTTTCAGGCCTCCTTGGCGGCAGAAATAGGTACATATGGTGTTACCTACTTTTCAAAGAGCTCTACTGTTATTCTAAGGCTCAATTTACACTGCCGTGGAACGGAGTGGAAGCGCTTTTTTTTGTACAAAGCATAATGAACTTTATGTCAAAAGTGTAACGCACAAAAATTAGATACACACATACGCCCAGATCACGCATCTTCTGGAATCTGGAGAATTATCGCGCATTCTCGGGAATTCCCGCTAGTTTGTACGTTGGACCATTGACATAAAGTTCATTTTGCTATGTAGGAAAACTCGATTCCACTCCGTTCCGCGGCGGTGTAAATTGAGCCTAAGTCATCATCATCTGCCTAGCCTTTTCCCAACTATCTTGGGGTCGGCTTGTTATTCTACGTATCTGTTACAAAATGTAACGTTATTTTCTTAAGTAGTAGTATTATCTTCAGTTATCGGCCCAGCGACCTTTGCATTATCGACCGGGAGTGCATAAGCGATCATTAGTCCGGTGCCATTATGTTCATCCTGAGGCAGAACATACCTATGTATCTTTTAACGTTAGTTAACTTTAACATAATCTGTCAATTAGTACGAAGATCACTATGATTTTTTAATTCAAAATCCATTTGCGGTGTTCCAAAAACCAACATTCATTCATGTCGTGCATTTCCCTGAAGTACACAATTCGTCTGAATTACGGTAACAAACCAACGACATACAATGTACCAATTACCGATGTCATGAATGTGCCTTCACAATGCTTGATATTATGATGCCAACCTGACTCACCAGCCAACGCGATAAACGGTATAAAACAATATTTATGATAATGTGGAAATATTACAATAAATTGTTTTGTAATGTGAATATGAGAGCTGTGGCCTGTGAGAGATTTCCAACATCTGGCTGGGCGCTGGACACCGAAATTGTTCTCAAAACAAATGAATGACGGAAGATGTTTTTGCTGACGAAATGAGTTGGATGCAATGTTAGTATAATATTCGTCATTTTTACATCTTGGAATTCTTGAAGGATTGGTTGAAGTTTATGCATATAGCCGGTTTTGATGAATCAAAGGATAGGATCTAATTTTGTTTTATGAAGAACGGTATTTTTTACGCGTATAGGAGAAACAAACACGAATAGGAGCACGTCCAGATACAATGACGATATGTCACGCAAAAACAACACTGACTCATTTTTGATATTTATTTATAAATAAAATGAAACGAATACCATTTTGCTTCATACAATGTTTACTTACGTATACAGAGGCTATCGGTCAGTAGTTCAGTACCCGTCGGATTGCAGTCAACAAGTTTACAGCGATAAGTAGCACCCTTACACATTGGTGAATTAGTGGGGCGATTTAATGAGGCTGACACATGCAATGTAACGGTTAGTGAAAGAGAAATAATGTAGGTAAGTTTATTGTATGTATGTGCGTGAAAGGTAACCTCATAAACCGCTTTACTTTTTCGGTCATTCTTTTCCCACAGCATCATCTGCCTAGCCTTTTCCCTACTATATTAGGGTCGGCTACCAGTCTAACCGGATGCAGCTGAAGACCAGTATTTTACATGGAGCGACTGCCTATTTGAACTCCAAAACTCAGTTACTGTCCCCACACATAGTACAGTTACGATACCCCTTGGTAAGACAGGTTGTCAGACTTTCGGGTTTCTGACTACCAGTAATAAGTCAAAGATCCACGAATGACAGCCGGGACCAACGGTTTAACGTGCTTTCCGAGGCACGGAGGGGTCTCGGTATGTAAAGATTGTCACCCATCCACATACCAACCGCGGCAAGCGTAGCTTAACCTGATCAATCGACCTGTGCGGCTGTTATTATTTAGCCACGGGCCCCTCTAATTCTTTTCCCACTTGCCAAACGAAAAGCAGAAGGGGAGGCTATAATGTTACTCTCCAGTCTCCTAGAAATATCCCAAGTAAAATTAGGACAGATCGATACTAGATAGCACTGTTAAACTTAGTAGATTTTGGTAGTTTTCCCACAAACTATGTAAGAAAACTCTTCGTTTTCCGAGGCATAGTTTATATTTCCGAGGAGCCTTGCCAAGTTTTCTGGTTTTGATAGGTTAACAAAAGAATTGAGATTTAGAAATGCAGGATAGCCGAAAATAAAATATATTTTTAGATAAGTAGTTTATGTGCTATGGAGAGCACCGATGGCCCAGTAGTAAGAGAAACGGAATCTAGACAGGTGCTTTATTTTGTGTAAATAATTTCATCACCACTGTTCTGATAAACCGTGAAGGAAATCATCGCGAGGAAACCGACATGTCCTAGAACCAAAAATTCGAAGACATGCGACACCTACTAACCCGCACTGGGCAGGCGTGGTAGATTACAGCACAATCGCTCTCGAAGAGAAGATGTCTGTGCCCCAGCAGTGGGGACATTATAGGCTGCTTATGAGAATAATAATTAGTATTTTACGTAGATATAGGAAAGAAGATTTCCTCGTTTGATCTATGTCTAGAAAAAATAATTGGACGTATTGATTTGTGTTCATTGACTATTATGTATCCCGAACCAGGGGGTCTACTCCGAACTGCAAAGTGCGAATGTTCGCAACGGACCAACACGAATATTATTGAAAAATGCGAAAAAAGTCAGGTCGGCTCAGTTGGGTCGGGACCAGTCAATATTCGAAAGAGTGTAGGAGTGAGTATCGGGACCGACCGAACCAAATAAGTAGTAACTTCGTAGCAGGAAACGGCCGAACATTCGGCCGATACTACTTCGGAGTAGACCCCCAGCTCGTCTAGACTGGAGGGATCAGTTAAAGATCGTTGACGAATTAATTGTTATTTACGCCAAAGATAGAATTCAAGCCATAAGAAGTTTTGGGCATCAATCAATCAACTCAGCCTGTCGCAGTCCTCTGCTGGACATATGCATTTTCCAGGTTGCGCCCAAATACCATATCCTCCGTCTTCAGACTCCTGTCTAATAGGTGAACATATTTATAAAAACTTGTGTTGATTTTTATTACCAAAAATGGGTAGTAAAAAGAAAATTGAAACCTAAGGCATATCGGAAATTTGGAAAACAGCCGTCAGCTCGGCGCCCGGTAAGAACCAGGCCCGGGTCGACGGCGCGTTGTGTTCCACGCGCGCCTCAAAGAGATGTCAGCACGAACTGACGGGGTCCGCTAGGGCCGATGCCTGCCAGGGCCGCGGGTTGTTCGAAAGAGATACCGTGGCCCCTGGCACCACAGGCAACTGAAGGAACACGGGTGGGTTTTAGTCAGTAAAAGTCTGACACGCCCTTCCGCTCAGCCCAGAGCGGGAGAGGTCATTTGATGATTTCCCATAAAAAAAAAGCATATCGAAAATTGGTAGGTATTCGAAAAATGGTAAAAACTACCTACATCATTTCTAATCATTTACTGTATAAATAAGTAAGTAGATAACCTACTTAAATATTTACAGTAGGTAAATGATTTTGTTTCATGACGTTACAAACATTATTTACCTACAATCATTGCTTAGACGCGCCACAACACAATACAAAAAAGCAAAAAGTAGGTAAGATTTACTGAACAGATTGAATTTGTTCAAACGATTATTTTGTTTGCTCAATAACTTTGACATATCGTATAGTATTTTATAATATCTTGTAAATTCTAGGTATAATTTTCACGACATATAAATTAGAATAAGAAAAAAGGTTATTTTCCGCGTGAGTCTTCAATTACATGATACCACAGTATGCACATAACATAATATAACTATATGGATAAAATTAAACGATAAAAATAAAAATAGAGAAATAAATTACGAATGATGAAAACCGATTAAGAAAAAAAATAAAACATTTCAAGAATGGGTCAATAGGATGAACATTGAGAAAATAAATGATTAAATTTGAGGGAAAATAATTACACGATTGTTAAGATTTGAGCATTCATATTAAAATTAGTAAGTATAATAATTATTTCACATTACATTGTTGACTGTTGGAGAAAAGTGTATTTGTAGGTGGTTAAATACTTTTTGTATTTTGAAATGGGGAGGGTTATGTCCAGGTTACGTGTATTTATGTTTATTTGATATTTGATTACAATACAATACAAACAAAGCAGAATACCAATTTCATTTCCTCTTCCGTCAATATACCCGAACCCGATACACCTTACCTACTGCATTTACGCTACATTGTGGCATGTTCAAACGCTAGCATCGGCTAGCTCGGCGCCCGGCGCACGCTCGCTCGTTGCGTCTATATACGCTCGATACATACCTATTATACGGGGAGTGAGGAAGCGTTATCATACCTACACACCGCACTACAAGACGGCCAAAATAAGCGTCTACTAGCCGCATCCTAATCGTACCATGAACCGAGCTAAATCGTCACCAGGCAAGCAATTCATTACAACGGTTTTTTGTTTAATTGTGTTAACGAACAGGAAATTCCACATGTCCGCTGTAAGCACGTTTAACTGCACAACTACTGCTAATTACTCTATCTGGATATCACGTCCGCACATTGTTTATAGTTTTGATAATAAAAACCTAAATTATGTCGTGATTTTATCCAATTTTGTGGCGTTGGCATTTCATTCTGTTATCGAGAATTCTGGCTATATGCACTATGATTTTCGTGTTTTGTAAATAGTTTGCATCATAGAAATAAACATATAACAATGGTTTGCATGATCTTATGTAGTTAGTCATATTTGACAACGATATTAGGCTGTAATTAGCCTAATTTCTGTCCCTACCTATTCTCTTAAGCTCATTCGTGATTGCTAGTGCATTATAAGTAAAGGTTTAGGAAAAACAACAGGAAGATAAGATAGCATCATTGAGTCAGCGAGCGTGCCGTAGGTGACTCAACTAGGTATAAACTGTGGCATTGTCCACATTCTAGACTTTTCTAACGCGACCAACCACTTAGTGCTCAACTGTATGACTGTTGAGTTGTTAGCTCGTCATTGTGATTGTTAGACGAATGTTTTTTACGTCTTCAAAGGAAGCATCTTTTCTGATTTCATTTTTCAAATCTAAAAATGTTGATACACAATGTTTGTGATGCCTATGAAGCGAATGTTTGGCAAGGGACGCTTCGCTACGGATAATGTGAATTAGCTTATCGACAAAGTTAACATCCGGCGAGTGAAGCGTGAAACCGAACCTAATCTTACTTCGAGTAGTTCTCCGAATTGACGATCAGTTCGAGTTCTAAGTTCTGTGAATTGATTGGTGGACTGACGCAGTTGTTAGCCACATTATAAATGTTAATGAGTAGATAGATTAGAGTCATTAGCTATAAGTAAATACCAACGTTCTATTAATAAAACGAATATGAATATACAGATTGACCCTTGCAAATCTTCAGGTCACGACCTTTCGGAATATATTGCTTCTACGCCTACGAAAGCAAAATCTTCAGTCAACCCACACCATTTAGTCGAAAATCTTAGTCTATTAGGAACGCAGCGATATAATAGTTGGTTTATAAGTAGAAAAGGATGTGGCCATTTAACTGGATGAGACGACAGTTGCGTGTCAAAGGTCGCAGGTTGACTTCATCTGAGCCAATTGACCGCAGGGCTGCGGACTGTTGTACGAATTAGTGCTTGTGTTTGTTGCTCAATTGCTAAGCATTTATTGGAGTTATTGAAATTGGGGCAAAGATTTAAAGGCGTTTCAAGCAGCCAGTATTACTAAATCTTTGTACACGGCTGGTTTTGGTGCCAATACTAAATATTTGAACAATGTAGGAATTCACGGACACGATGTAAGCAAGCACAAAAAAAATATTAAATCATTCGACTATTAAGTACTCAAAATTCCTGCCCTTATGCGTAGTGCCGTGCGTACTAGAAAACTAAAAAAAAAACAATTTAAAAATTGTTTATTTTTTTACCATAGTTGTTTACATTTTGTTGGTGAATTAGAAGACGCCAAACTACATCATTACGTGTAGAGATGAGATGTATGCCATATTAGAGGGTATCTCTAATATGGCATACATCTTTGTCACTGTGATTAAAACCGTCTGCCATTCAATCGGTTTGCAGAAAGCAGAAATACAAATAAGTAGGTACCTGCTGTTTTTGTGCGTATTTTTTTAAGTTTTTTTAGGTAGTGTTATGTTAGCAGGTATAGTTTCCTGACGACGTATACTTACGTGACTATGACTAATCGTACAGTTTTAAACCGAAGTAAGCGTTATGTTCTTTGAGAGAAACGTCATAGCATAAGTCAGCTACAATTTCAGGTATCTATCTAGGTATATATAAACAAGTCAATCTGCTGTACACTGTACACGGTCATGTGATGGTGACTAGTTATGCAATAAAACTGCAATTTGTAGCACATTGTGTTCTGAATGTGTGCTAAACTTTAATAACAAACGGTTTGTTAGCAGCGCTCGGGGCCAAAATCGCGCATACGATAATTTGTTTGAATGTACGGTTTTATGAACTAATTAAGGGTTAAAGTACCGACTTGATGAGTAATGATGAAAAAATCCAGCAATGCATTTTGATAACTTGATGAATAAATCGAATCGGAAAAGTACCGCGAAAATCAAACTAACTTACGTTTTTTGCATTTTGCAGGTCAGTGTCAGGATGTATGTAAATTTATATGATTCGCGACCGTGACAAAATACAAGAAAATTGAATTTCGCGGGCTTCCCTGACGCTTTAATATACAATACGCGTACATCAATTGTTTATGAAATGATTTCTTTGTTCTCGAAAGTAATTAATAATAACTCTCAGTTATAGGTACCTATTTAAGGTTATTTCTTTGAATTTGTTTACATTAATAAATAGGTACATATTTAGTCTCCTAGGGATTGGTTAGTCGATTCCAGGACGACATAGCACTTGTCTTTAGTTGACTAACCAATTACGAATCGCATTGCGATTCTTAATTACTCATTGCACTTGGTACACATTGACTAGGTACTTCTATAGCGCTTTATTTTGGAATGCGTATGTTTGCGTATTTTAAATAGATAAGTACGTAATATATTTGACATAAAAATAACAGAACATCACGACTGTATTCCCCGAAGGGTTGTTCTCTTTGGGTCGGGCAGAGTACAGTATGCCCACATTTCGCAAGTTATAGTAGGGGGAGAAACTGCTGTATTTTCACGACTATTTTTTTTTACTCAATTAATTTCACTTCTAGTAGTTGTTTAATATTCGATAATCATGAACGTGAGAGTCAGATTCAAGAACTATTGGGCCTCCCTAAGAGGTACTAAACCCGTAGTTTCGGCCGATGTGAAGGGCGTTCTCTACTCATCGCTTGCTATAAGTTGCAAAAAATGCAGGTAATATAAATCAACGGATCTTATACTTGCAAAACGGAACCTTAGTTGCTAATATATTCCGTAAAGAAATGCGGGCGTAGGCTGGCGAGTACATGATACCCCTTGATTAATATACGACTGACAAGCGCGGATCACGACTTGAATGTTAAGTTAACTCAATGTTGGTGCAAAGGACGGCGAACTATGAAGCATCTTTTGGCTTTTTGAAAATACATATATTGCTTGCTAGCTAAATGGTTTACTATACTATACCTAGTATTAGTATTTTCAAATTTTATTTGTTTCAAATTGACGTTATTTCAATTTAAACTTAAATATCAACTTTTTTTTATGGTAATTAAGTTGATTTCAGAATGACTAGCACTATTGCACTATTTATTATTTTTAGCTGTAATAAGTTAATTAATGTACTACTTATTTCAAACACAATGCGAATTGTTACATGAATAAAATAAATAAATAAATTTCAAAAATTAGAAAAATGTTTGATGTTAAACGTAAACTGAACTTTATTATGTAGGAATTAAAGTTATTTTTCCATAAACTCATGTTTGTTTACATTTTTGGCGAATATGTCGCGAATGCAGATTAGTTATTAGTATGAGCCATTTGTGGTCTACTGCAGGGCAAACACCTACCCCAAGTCCTAAAGCCCACTTTATTCGCACGTGCGTACCACTAACGAACACTGTGTTTGATGTTCGTTAGAGGTCGCACGTGCGAACAAAGTTGTCGATGTTCGTGTTCACCATGTTTTTGTTCGTTCGTGCGTCATACGGCTTTAAGAACTTTGTTCCCGCGTCACCTCGAGCCAGATTTTTACTTAAATAGGTAATTATAATGGTGCTTTTCAGCTCACTCTAACATTTTTTTCTTTAGGTAGGTAACTATATAATTTTATGTTTTTGAAATACGTATTTTGGATGGAGCTAAGTAGGTGTAATATTAATAACGTTCAGAATGCTTCTCTACAATATGTCGTTTTGCAACCTCTTCAAATTCAAGGAGGTAACTATATGCTACTGATTCTCGACACGAATCAATAACAAAATAAGTAGGTTTTTTCTCCTTCTAATTTTCGGAAATCGGATGTGGGACAGGCATTTTAAAACGCGGCCTGTGTGAGACCGCACTGTAACTGCCCTTTTACACGCAAATAAAAACGGGGCCGCTTATACGATACTATAATGCGATTCTGTTTTTCGAAAGTGGTGTATTCTGAAATACTGTCAAACTTAAATACCTAACTAAAAAGACAAGTATGTATTCATTATTTACCAGGGATCGTAATTTTATTTGATTCTCTAGGTCTTTCATAACAGCCTCCTGAAATTTGACGAGGATGCAAAACAACAGCTTGTATAGGTATCCAATTATTTTCTAGAAGTTTTAAGGTGAACCAATGTCAATCTGGATTAGGTGGTTAGAGTTCAAGGATGGTATTAATTACAATTATGTCATCGAGACATACGGAGAAAACGTTGTCCAACACGGTATCCAGTTGCATAAGCAGGAAGTACTTATAACAAGTCCTACACGCCTTTCATTCCGGTAATGAGAGGGACAGAACAATAGGTGCGAGGGTACCGCTCGATCGATACACTACCGTAGTGTGATAATGTGTAATGTAGTTGGTTTACAAAAAGAAGATGGGCTACGAATGCGTTCCTGACACCTGTCTGTGCGACAATCCTAGTAGCTAATAGAGATCAAATTCGCAAAACACGTATTCGTTTGTATGAAACTAACAGTGATCAAGATCGTATTCTCTCGTCGGCCTCACTGAAGTATTTATTATTAAGGCTCGCTTGCGCCACACATCATTAAATGCATTTATCGCTACACCTTTTTAAAACATCGTTCCATTTCTGTCAATCGTTTGAAATGGACAGAGACATCATGATGTTTAATATGTTTAGCGCTATACGCTTTTAGTGATCAGTGGTGCAAGTGGGCCTTAGTCTACAGCTACACGGCTACAGTTTGACCGACGAGAGAATGCTCTCTTGACACCTGTCAGTTTCATACAAACAAATACGTGTTTTGCGAATTTAATCTTTATTAGCTACTAGAATCGTCGTACTGACTGGTGTCAGGGACGCATTCTGTCGACGGCCGGACTGTAGATTAAAAATATTGTTTTGACATTCAACAAACATCGTTCAGTTGTATAAAATAACTTCCATAATATTTAAATTAAACTGGTTCTATCGAGGCGTTCTGTTTCTATATAAACTGATTGTGTGTCAATGCTGTGTATGTAGGTATGTACCTAGTTGGTAAGCCAATTAATAAATAAATGCAGATATAATTTTATTATCCCTAGCTGTAAAACAAGTGTTAAATTGCTAGGATTCCGCAATGTGACACAAATACCGGATACTTCCTCCAGTCACACAGCTAATTAGATAACAATTTATGCAGTTTAATTTTTAATTAGAAGTTAAATAAAAAATATAAATAAAAGGGTAGCTAGGTATAAGTAAAGAGGACAAGAAGTTTAATTGATTTAATTATCGTAATTAAAAGCGTTCAAAATCTAGTGGCACTCCCATCTCAGCGACAATCAATGTCAAATACTTGTCAAAAATGTACTAATGTAGGGAAATTAGAGGTATTTTTGACAGATTGAGACTGAGGTCAGACTGTGAACATTCTTAAAATTACGAGAATAATTGCCCCTCTGATCGAGACTTATCCCGTGAAACTCTGCAATATGGATGAAATGCCTAGTTGTGATTGATTTCTTGTCTAAGCTAATATTATAAAGAGAAAAGATTTAACTATTTGTATGTTTGTTTGTTACGCTTATAACGCTAAAACGGCTGAACGGATTTGGATGAAATTTGGCACATGGGTAGACCACGACCTGGATTAGAACATAGGGATACTTTTTATTCTGATATTTCAAAGAAATTGATACTTACGCAGGTAAAACCGCGTGGCGCAGCTAGTTTAAAATAAATTGATAAGCCCAGGTTGATAGGCAGCCAAATAAATAAATAATATTTACATTTTGCTGGCATTATTGTGACTGCAGTATGCAACTAGAACTCAAAACATCAATGTTCTTTGAACTTTCACAAGTAAACATTTGAGATCTCATCATCTGCCTAGCCTGTTCCCAACTATGTCGGGATCGGCTTCTAACCTAACCAGATGCAGCTGAATAGCAAAATTTTACATGGAGTGACTGCCTATCTGACCTCCACAACCCAGTACCCACTGGGTAATACGTGGTATATAGGTAAGACTGGTCGTCAGATTTTTCGGCTTTTGACTGGTACTACCCGTTAAACGAATACCAAAGCTGAATGGATCTATCGGGCTTCTAACGGGATCGTCACAAGCCCGAAAATTAGACAACGTGCTTTCCGATTCCGAGGCACGGAGGGGTCTCGGTATGTAAAGATGGTCGCCCATCCACGCACCAACCGTGGCAAGCGTAGCTTGACCAGATCTATCGACCCGTGCGGCTATTATTACTTAGCCACAAGCCCCTCACATTTGAGATGTAATGGTTGTAAGTATTAAGATTTTTAACAGTAGGCAGTAGCCTACTGCACAAATCAAACAACTAACAAATGAACAGATTTGTGTATCTGACTAATAAGTAGGTACATAGTTATAAACAATATTTGGAAAACAAATCAAAAGATAGAAATAGGAAACTCGCTTTTCTCCAGGCATTGGCAGGGTAGGAATATTCATTGTTTTTATAAGGTGTAAAAACAATGAATGAATGTGTGTGGGTTTTAACTTAATATTTTTAATAATTTTGCATGCTAGTTTTAGCTAATTATTTTAGAAACTGTCAAAAACCCCGACCATCTGTAATGTACTACAATTCTTGCAAATAACTTTCATTTAATTTCAAAGAAATACTAATTTTGATGGCATATTCCTTGAGATCCATCAAACAATTTGTATCAAAGTGAGAAAATCTTTCTGAAATGTATTAACCAAGCCAACCTAGTAATAAAATCATAAACAATAGGACAAACAAGAATACTCACAGTCACTATCATACAGTGATTTTCCTTGACAGCACCGCAGCATCCGAAGAAAGCGACTATGAACACGATTATTCCAACGATGATCAGGACAATGGGTCCCGATGTGTAGAAGTTCTCATCTGTCAGGTCGATGTAGGGTGAGGAGTTGATCTCCGCTTTGATGCCAACAATCAGGATTATCAGACCCGTGATCTAGAATAAGGGAATATGTTGAGATGGTGTGGGAAATTTGTTTGGAAAAGAAAATTAAAAACAAATCTTATGTGGGAGTTTTTTTATGTAAGTAGGTAAGAAATCTATATTAAGGTTTTTAAAATTTCTAAACATCATTAATTTTAGTAAATGACTCCAAGATTATTAATATTCCTAGACCTCTATTACTTTTTCTATTGTTACCGAAATTTGTTTAGAAAAAAATATTCTGGTGTACTCCAAAAAACAGGGTTCATTTGAATAATATTTGGAAATACTACAAGTAATTTTTAATGATTTTCGCACGCTAAACCAAAGAGTTATAAGTTGTGCAATCTTTCCCAACTTCCTTGTAAGTAATGAGTCATCATTCATCATAATTTTAATAGCTTCTTAGCGGTGTGAGGGTACATTGCTAAGTGCGTGGTCTTTTAATTTTTTCACACAATATTCCGGCGTCACTCCACATAACAGCGCATTTTCTGCATTCTAACAGATATTCGAGTGATCTAGATTACTTTCGATATGGAATATGACAGTGATTCAAGCACACTTGAAAAAATCGAAGGTGAACAACATACTTAGAGCCTTCAAGAAAAAAAAAATGCTTGCTTACCGCGAACAAAAGATTGAAGCAAAACAGCAGATATTTCACACACGACATTCCTGCGCCGATAGCCATGTTTAAATCTTGTCTTCTAATCTAATTATAAAATTTTAGATCTGGAACAAAAGACACCAATATTTTATTTCCTTTCTCTCCATACGGTCGCGCAAGGTAAACATCGATTGGTGTCTGCTTGACGGCACGCCAGGTGAAACACTCTTTAGTTACTATTTGCACTTCTTCTAGATTTCTAATAATAGCTTTGTAATAACACTTCTCGTTTATTTATATACCGACAATATCAAAACAAAGCTTACCGCCAAAATTTATCTTTTGCGATAAAACAATACAACACGAGCGACGTCCGATTCACACCGAAAATAGCGAATGTCTGTGTTGCCATAAATCTGTACCAAACTCTACTGTTTTGAGACGAGCAAATGTTGCTAGAGTTTAAACGTTATAATTTGAAATAGTAGCTTTTTGGTGGTAATCAAAGCACACATGACACATCGACTTTATTTTTGTTGTGCAGGGCCAGCCTCCAGCAGCCTTGGAGTATATGCTAAACAAAAAAAAAAAAAAAACAGGCAAAGTACATCTCATTGAGTTTTAAGATTCAAATACCTAGATAAAGTCTAAGATTGGTCAAATAGTCACTGACACAGGACACTGCGGCCCAGTGAAATTTTATTATTGGTATACTTTTGTTGATACTTGCACAGAATTGGTTATTATTCATGTAGGTAGTCTTTTAATAATATAGCAACATGTAAAAGTGTTGTTCTTCGTCTTTCACTCGCCCAATACCTAATTTTTAGAACCACGAATGCTAATACTTAGGTAAAGTTTCTGTACTCGGAGATTAGATGGATATGTCGAGATAACTAAGATATTGGCCGTGCATGATTGATAATGCATCATCTCATTTTTCAGTCAACTTATCATATTCAGTGGATAGGTATAGCTACATTTTTTTAAGTAAAAAAAAAAGTATTATTAATGTTTGAAAAAATGGGGTTTGATTTCGATTTTAACTTCGAAGTTCCTAAGGTTTTGAAGTCAGTGAGATACTCGTTAGCAGCTGTAAATGGGGTGTTTATGGTAAGTTGTGGTTGGCCAATTCTTTCATTGTCAATTTCACCCGCGAACATAACAAGTTGTTTATCGGTACCTATCTTGTGTTTTGGAGGACTGAGTTTTGGCAGTCTCGTGATCAAATTGTCGCCATTTGACTTAGGTTCGTTTTATTACAAAATAATGCTTGGGAAACGGTGTGTACGAAGCAAAGTTGCACAATTTTCTAAGCATCATGAGGTCCTGGGCTCCTGAGTCGATATCAAGGCCCGGCCAAGTAGCAGCCAGAGTCTAGTTTTAAATATAATAAAAATCCTATCTATTTAAAAGGCAGCCCTTTTAAATAAGAGCATAGGTAGAGTTTATTATTAACACGCTGAGCTAGGTATATAAACAGACGCGAGTCGTAATGTTAGATCATACATAATCAGCCGATAATGTTGCCCCTGCTGGGACCCAGGCCTCCTCTCTGCGAGAGGGAATGGGCTGTAATCCACCACGGCCCCAGTGCGGGTTGGTGGATGTCACGTCTTCGATTTTTTGGGTCTAGGACGTGCCGATTTCCTCGATGTTTTCCTTCACCGTTTTTGAGAGCAGTGGAGATGAAATAATTTAGGCAAAGTATAGTGCACTGCTCGCATGTAATATAAATATAAGCACGACATTTATTTACTATTTTAGGAGGCACAGCCGCCCTGATAAAAATATAATGACATGCAAAAGAAGAGATTAGATATCCTGCTTTCTTTTCTAAGAAATTCTAAGATTAAGCAACTGTCTGGTAAACATGTTTGTTTCTAAAGGTTTTCGAAAGTTTCAGCGCAAGTTTAACTATTGAAGATCCATTCACGTATTTGAAACTTTAAGTTTGGCATTATAAGAACTAACTCATGTCAAACTTAAAAGCTTTATTTACAAAACATGAGCATTTACTTATGTCCATTTTCAATAGACTATTAATGCTATAAGTATGTACTTGATAATGTTTGTGCATAGTTACTCTATTTATGTATGTACCTATACAAAAAGTAAAAACTCATCTTATGATCTACGTAAAAATACGTGTAAAAATACGAAATGTTGCACTTTGAACGCGATACGCGATGCTGTATGTACAGACACCAGCACATCAAACTACTAGGCTACAATCTGTCAAATTCTTTAATAGATTTTCAACTTTATCGCTAAAGCATTAAGGTTCAAGGTTGGTTGGGAAAGACAGTTTTGGGTAGCTTGACCTGCTGGCGTCCGTACAGAAGTCAGGTCAAGCTACCCGAAACTGTCAAATTTAAAGAAATTTGACAGATTGTAGTAGGTTCCGCTTCTGTCAGACCGTTTTGTTGACCTTTGAACCCTTGCAACTGGATGTAACACATTGGGTATTCGTTGTAGAAGTTATGATTTAAATGATGACTGAGATTGTGAGTTTAAATAACTGGGAAAATTACGAAATGGTTAACAAGGTCTTTCTTTCCAGCTCACAGGATTCCTACTTCTAATCGTGGGTTTAACATTCTTGATAACATTCTCCGAATATGATGCCCTCATCACGCAGCGGTTCATCAGTGTGTCAAGTTTTGTGGTGGCCACTGGCGTCATAATACTGCTGGGATCCGTGCTGGGAGTTTACAGCGCCATCTCGCAACAATTCTACTTTGTAGCTGGTGTAAGTATTATTGATTCGAAGATAGAAAAGGGGCGAAGAAAGATGGCGTTCACTGATCTATTGACTAGAGAGCACGAAGATTCTGGCGTTTTGTTGAATGCCTACCAACTATGCCTGTCAACCTGCTGGCGAAAGACACTTGCACCACGCTTGCACGAGTCTATTTGCGTGAACGGTGTCTTTCGGCGCTTGTATCCACAGAAAGTCTGCACAAATGTCACCGTGAAAACTTAGGTGAAGTGAGCTGTCATCCACCTGCCGGACTATTTTGTAAAAATCTCAGCGTGAAAACTTGGGTGAAGTGAGTTTAAATTGACTTGTCATGCTACCTTTATGTTCGGGATTGACACTATTGACAGCTCACTTCACCTAAGTTTTCAAGGAGAGATTTTTACAGAATAGCATTACCTACAGTGTGATTCTGTAAACATTTCACCGTGAAAACTTAGGTGAAGAGAGCGTGGAGTAAGCTGTCGTTCCAACTAATGCTAGGGGATGGCACTATTGACAGCTCACTCTAAGCTCACTTCACCTAACTTTTCACGGTGAGATTTTTACAGAATCGATCGGCTGTACCTATAGGTAGATCCTTCAATATCTTTACCCAGACTCTTAAATGAACCTCTAAGCTATTACTTTGAAAATTCAAACCGACGTTACTTCCTCAAAATTATGAACCTAGTCGTTAATACAGTATGTGGTGCTTCTACTGGTGACGCTGGTCTTCGAGATCGCGATAGTGATCGCAGCCTTCTCTCTCACCAATGATGCAGCTGAGGAGATCAGGCTGCCGATGTTGGAGACGCTCCAGCAGTACGGCAGCAGGGTGGAAATTAACAAGTTGTGGGACGATCTGCAGATAGGAGTGAGTACCTACCAAGTTGATCCTTTCAATTATTTATACACTCAATAGTTTGGAACGTCCAGAGGGGCAATTCTCGTAGTTTTAAGAACGTTCACAGTTTGATCTCAGTGTCAATCTGTCACAAATACCTTAATTTCCCTACATTTCTAACAAGTTTTTTTGACATTTGTTTGTCGCCGAGATGAGACTGAGACTCGAGGGGCAATTCTCGTAATTTTCAGAACGTTCACAGTCTGGTCTCAGTCTCAATCTGTCAAACATAGGTTCCTCTAATTTCCCTACATTTTTGACAAGTTCTTGACATCTTAGCGACAATCAATCAAGTCGCTAAGATGAGATTCCGACTGGATTTTTAACGTTTTTAGGTAGATAATTACGGACATTGGCCTTCAGATTTTTTACGTTTTAAATTACGAGAATTTTCGAATGAATAGGTTAAAGGAGTTCCTGAATTAGGATTTAGGAGAAAGGTCGTCTGACCGAAAGGCCAGCGTAATTTACTATTCCAGTTTAGCTAAGATTCAATTATGGTCTCCTGATTAGAAACTGATAGCAATGTTTCTATTAATCGCTTTAAAAGTATCGCCATTCGAAACGGGCGGACAGAGCGTTCGCTGCAACGAATGAATATTGTTCAAGATCAATTTCGAAAGGTCTAGTGTAGTTATACATATATTATATGGGATGGAACACGTTGTTTGATGGGTGTTCAAAAAAGGCCTTTTACGAAGCCGAGACTCACAATTCACAATCATGTTCTACTCCGTACTTGGGACATGGTCTGGTTATTTCAAGCTCTTTCTGGCCATTTCTTTCTTTTACTCAACCTTTCTAATCGTTTATGGTCTTACCTAAACTTACTCAACCTTTTTCATGACGTAGTCTTGCCCCCATTCCCCCGCACTCAAGACAATCGGCTAGCTACTCCTCTGCTTTTCTGTCACAGGCTCACTCTTATTTTCTTCTCCTAGTCACACCACACATGCTCTAACGTTCTCATCAACAGCTGCATGCAATGCAGTTACCTTTCCTTACACATCTAGCTATAATAACTATTTCCTACCTATATGCCAGTACTCCAATTGCGTAACACTATCAGTCACAATCTGATTCATTTGACGGATATTGCTAATCCATTGCTTCATATATTCGAAAAAAATCGTCTGCTCAACAATATTTAACGCAATGAATGTTGTTGAATTGTCAAATAAAAGCCATTTCTACTGTATGTTACGCCATTATTCCGCAGGTGTTTAATCGGCATCATCTTTTATCTTCTCCAGTTAAAATGCTGCGGTGTAGGTGGTCGTTTCGACTGGATATCCAACCAGATTCCGATCAGCTGCTGCTTCATAGACTACGGCACCATCTCCCCGTTTGAATGCACCACCACCAACGCCAATAACGTCGGCTGCGCGACCGTCCTCGGCGAGTGGTTGTCCTACAATTTCTATGTTATTGCCATCTGTGCGGTGGTTGCCTCATGTTTGCAGGTCAGTAATGTTAGTACCTACATATTTTGTTTTCTTTTATTCGTATGATACAAATAATTTTAACAAATAATTGGAACAAATAATTGATACATTAGATTATGGTTTACCAATAGGTACTACTTTAAGGCCATTTTTTTAAATTCTTATTTTGAATTAGGAACTTTTATATTCGCAATGCGTATGACAGTCCCATCGTACCCTAAGTACTAAGGATTACATTTACGCCATGAACCTGAACAGACTCTTCGCATCATCATAATTTGGTTGAGACAGGATTTCATGGAATGTGCCTATGTCAAGTCGTTTCAACCTCAAGACACCAAAGAGATCACTTCTATGAGAGTCATATCGAACGCAGTCCATCAATAAGTGATGTAAGTCTTCCACAACTCCACAAGGCCTATTATGGTTTTCCAGCCGATCGATTCTGTAAAAATCTCACCGTGAAAAGTTAGGTGAAGTGAGCTTAGAGTGAGCTGCCAATAATGTCAATCCCTAGCATTTAGTTTGTAATGACAGCTCACTCCACGCTCACTTCACCTAAGTTTTCACGGTGAGCCGTGAGATGGTTACAGAATCGCACTGCTGTTATAAGTAATGGAACTTCTAGTCTAGTTCTAGATGTCTATCTAGGAGCAATAACGAAAAAAACTTTATCAATGACAAATTCATGCAGTAAACTTATCATAGCTTAGCTCGCTACATGTAGATTCCAGTCGTAGCAACATTCTGTGAAATATTTACCGAACTTAGTCCTTTGGGATTTCCGAAGGTATTCTCGTTTCTAGAAACGGTCCCCTCCAATTCAAGGCTATGTCTAAAGACCAAAAAACGTTTAAGTGATGACGTAGTGAGCGTAGTTCTTCTGTGGTAGATGTAATCTTCCACCATCGCTAAAGTATGACTGGATTCGCCGTGTCGCATGTCGTGTCAATTGAATTAATTAAGATCATCTAAAATTGCTTAACCTTGACCGTTCTCAATTACAAGTAACTACATACCAACATACCAGGGGGCCGGCTACTATCATCAGGATTTTAAGTAGATAGTATAATGGCCGATCAGAGGGGCTCGTGGCCACACAGCCACATGGGTCGATGCCGCGGTCGGTTCGTGGATGGGTGAGCATTCATTAATCATTACATATCGAGACCCCTCCGCGCCTCGGAAGGAAAGCACGTTGGTTCCGGCTGTCGTCAGTAGATCTTTGACAGTCGTTACTAGGGTAGTCAGAAGCTCAAAAATCTGACAACCAGTCTGGTATTCACTGCTATTCAGATGCATCCTGTTAGACTGGAAGCTGACCCCAATATAATCCTACTAATATTATAAACGTGAAAGTTTGTATGGATGTATGGATGTTTGTTACTCTTTCACGCAAAAACTACTGAACGGATTTGGATGAAATTTGGCACACAGATGGTTTATAACCAGGATTAACATATAGGATACTTTTTATCCCGACATTCCCACGGGATCGAAACTTATGCGGGTGAAACCGCGGGGCGCAGCTAGTAAATTATGTAGTTAGGAAAAGAATGATCCCGATGTTAAGTTTATTAATACTGGCTAGTGAGCGTTTTCAAGACTAGTGTCATCAGTTCATCATCATCTGTCTTCAGTTTCTTGCCAATATATTCGTTCGTGCAGTCCGAATGTGGATGGCTATCGAAGTTATAGAGAGATATATAAGATATAGAGTAGGGGAAGGCCAAATAAACGATGGATAGTCCATCCATCGTTTATTTGGCCTTCCCCTACTTTATATCTTATATATCTCTGTGTGAAAGATGATATGGCTAGAAATGGGGTGGCTAACGAGATGATAACATACATAGAGTAGTATGGAAGAAAAAGACACGTTGCGCCGACCCTTAATACATGGAGATACGGACAGGAGAATGGTTTGTCCTTTTAATAGATTTAGATAGATAGATAGATAAATCATTTATTTGGCGCACACAAAAAAGACAGCACAACACACAAAAGTACACTATTAGATGATAACCAAACTACCCACATGATTATAATATAAAAAAACACAAGGTGCCGATAAAAAAAAAACAAAATGAAAAACACACAAATATGGAAATAAAATTGACACAATGATGATTTTTACAGCTTTATCAGAGTACGGTTTCACCCGCATAAGTTTCGATCCCGTGGGAATATCGGGAAAAAAGTATCCTATGTGTTAATCCTGGTTATAAACTACCTGTGTGCCAAATTTCATCGAAATCCGTTCAGAAGTTTTGGCGTGAAAGAGTAACAAACATCCATCAATCCAACAAACTTTCGTGTTTATAATATTAGTAGGATTTGGAAGGTTCCCAAATGATTCGTTCTGGGCATAAAAATAAGGAGTGTTTTAGACCAAATTGGAAACTCATTGATCATACCTACGTATTATTTAGACTTCAGTTGCTTTAGATAGAATTTCGTTGTTTTACCATAGACCATTAAAATAAAAACAGACACTATTAATCAATTCTCGAATTGTTCCCTTTTTTCAGGTACTACTATCCTTGATGGGCGGCTACTTAGCATATAGGTCGAAGTTCGAAGTGGTCGAGTTGGAGTCTTAAATAAAGAATGAGTATTTGTAGGTTTTTGTTTTGTTTTATTTTTTAATCATTAGTGTGTAAGAACATTAATATTACCTAACCTACTCTAGCTGAGAGTAAAGACCTAGGAATGTACCAAAGTTAAATCCGACATTGTTAGTGATAAGATTTCCTCAAACAATATTTTTCGAAACAAACTATTTGAACCTTTTATTATAAATTGACAAGTATATAATCAAAGATTTGAACTCTTGTTTTATGACATGATTTCATTACAGTTACTAACATTGTGTAGCATTACTACTCATTTAATACATAATTTAGTACCTACCTTTGTTGATGTCAAATAAAATAAAAAGCAAAGTACCATAAGGCGAAATGGTTTCACCATTTGTTGTCTCCGAAATCATTACTTTACTTTCGTACCTACTTCATGTAAGAAAAATTCAAGCCAAAGACGCAAGCATACTCTGCCTCATACGGCATGCTGAGTCGGAAAATACTGGCATAATTTTTCCTATTCACAGATTTCCCCCCGTTGCGCGTTGTTCAGGAAAATGAGAGATGACGTCGTTTCCCGCCTACATTGTATGAAAAATGTCCAGATTATAATGGAAATTAAAATGAAAACGTATGTGTTTTTCTTATCGCAACCTGCAAGTAACATCGTAGCCTACGAGCACTACGAAGCGAGTTAAAATTAACGCCTTTTGTCATATCGACTGTAAATTGCAAGCGAGGCTATTGTGTCTATATTCTCTCTGTTTATAAAGATTCCAACAATAATAATAAAAAAAAAACATTAGTGACGTTTCTATCGATACATAATCTATTATTCATAGAGCACAATTCCAATTTAAAAATTTCATAAACAGTGTTCTGTGTATAGTTCAGTTTGAAACATATCGTGCGAGAGTGAGCGACGTTCGCCTCCGATGAGATAAATCCGCTTGTTTTCCTTATCAAGATTAATATACCTACCTATAGTGATAAAAATATCCGGAGCCAGTTAAGACGACGACAGTGGAAGCTGTCACGCGAGCGTACACGTAGCAATTTGAATAAATTACAACAAAATGTGGTCGAAACTGTTTACTACTGTTAAGTATATATTAGTGACTGTCAATTTTCTGTTTTTGGTAAGTAGTGTGTGTGTTTTACGCTGTTGTTGTGGTGCGGGAGGCAGTTCCTTGTTATTAGTGTCGCTTGTGGTTTACAGATCACTGGCATTATTATTCTATCGGTCGGCGGGTCCGTACAATCGGCGTACAATGGCTACCATCCGTTCTTATCAGAGAGGTTCTTCTCTCTGCCAGCATTCTGCATCGCAACCGGTGTCATCATATTCCTGATCTCGTTCCTCGGGTTCTATGGAGCCTTCATGGAGAACTACATCGTGAACATGGCGGTAAGTGGAACAATTGTTATCTTAACGTCATTCGATGGCCGTGAAAGCCTGTTATCCGAATAGTTTGTGTTCTGTTCTGATTTGTGCAAACTGAACCGAGTGAATTATATGATTCATTCGTGATAATTGACACTTTAATTGATGGTTCATGGAATTGAGCTGCCAAGTGTTAATGATACGAAAAAAGTATAAAAGTAGTCAGACATGTTTGATGCATTTGAAATCAACAGACAGCTTCTAAGTTACGCAGTAATTTAACCCTTTAATCACAGGCCATAAAATTTCGCGTTGATCTCAATGTCAACATCAGTACCTTTTGTTCTATTCTAGAGGCACATTATCACAGTAATGCTAATATTCTGTGAGGCTGCGTCACTGCTTGAAAGTAAACACAATTATCATGATGTTCACGAGATAATTACATCATTATTTGTCGGAACATAACGTTTTTGACATAAAATGTCCGTTGTTGACGCATAGCTGGGCTGGGATGGACGGAATTAGATCTCAGTTTACTTTTTGTTCGAAGTACCGACCGCCTGCCCTACATATACGTTCTGAAGGAACGTCCCAAAGAAATGTCAGTAGTCGAGTCAGTAATAAATTACAACGCATTTAATCTTCAGAGATAATGAAAGCAAATACTGTATAATTGTTTGTGTCATTTTTAGATGTAATTTGTAGAAACTTTTTGTGTTTTGTATGAGGAAAGAACAAGTGATAAGGCAGTGATGAGTAGGTATTTCAGTCGTGACATTTTAAGGTTGGTGACACAACAGACACAAATTGCACGTAAAGGCGGAGACTGACATGCAACGTTTGTTTGTGATGTATCGAGTTTTTGTAACGCGTTACTGTAGTCAGTGCAGCCAGCCGAGCCGCTCGGTGCGAGCGCCGGATCCTACACTCGACTGTCGTTATTTTTTTACTGTCAAACATATTTATTACACTTATACAATGCATACAACGTTATAGCTAGATTACGTAGATTAATTTTCTGAAAAATCTAACACCTTGCATTGGTTGCTATGGTGATATGTGGCTTACTATTACTACAGAGTACAGACTGACCTCGCGACAATTGGCAATAAATTGGTCATTCATGAATAACGAATTGAACATAAATATACCTAAACCCGATTAAGGCTAAGCTAAAAGGAGGGTTATGATGTTAGCGTGCTATGTATGAATGTTCAGCTGTTCCCTCATAGGTATCTCATAAACTATTCGAAGTATTTTCAGCAAAGACGTATTTTAGCAGACAGGATGTGGGTAACTAATAACAGCCGCACAGGTCGATCGATGGGTCGATCGATCAAGTTAAGCTACGCTTGCCGCGGTTGGCCTGTGGATGGGTGACCATCTTTACATACCAAGAACCCTCGGAAAGTTAAGCCGTTGGCCCCGACTGTCATTCTTAGATCTTTGACAGTCGTTACAGGTCGTCAGAAGCCCGAAAGTCTCACAACAAGCAACAACTTTTTTTTGTTTTATGTTCTTTTTTGCGTCATGCTTACCGCAAATAAACGTACTTTTTTCTTCTTTCTTTATTGTCATTTTCTCAAAAATGATTTTAATTTCGAGCATTATTTTGCCAACCTTCTTCGAGATAAATCGATAATGCTGTATTGGTTAATAGATGCGAGCAGCGCAGCGGTCGGAAAAGTTAGTATAAAAATCCATGTGCCATGTTTAGCGGCCGAATAAACTATGTATTACGTAAATCTATATATCTATCGTATAATTGAAAAATAGAACGACCTTTTTACTTAGAAACATGGCAACCAAGGAGGTAAATTATCAAAGATTTTTCTACCTGGTTTGCAAATTGCAGTTTGGCTGTTTAATTTAAAGGAAAAAAAAAACAAATGAACATATTGGCGCGTAAAAAATATTGTTGTTTGGTCGTCTGGCATTGATTCTGGAATTTATAATTTTCAAATAAAATGTTCTACTGTATAGGTTTAGTTTGAATTTGTTTTTACTGTATAGTTTGAATTTCCGCGCATTATTTGAGAAAAGTATATTAAAAGCCTTGGCCGCAATCAGACATTGATGGGCTCGCGTATGTGTGCCTCGGGCCACATTTTGACGCTCTTTGCCAGCAGCTTGCGCTGTAGTAATTTACTATTACGCATGCCATTACAAGAGATTGATGAAATCTGAATCCTACTGAATAACGAAGGCGTATTGCGTTGTAAGATAATAAGGACTCGAAAATGACAAAGAAGTTTCTGAAGATGTTATGTATATTGATAAAGAAATGAGCACTTGTAGATAGCTAGAGTACCTACATTAAGTATTTGAATCATCTACGCAAATGCAGTTATCTTTAAAAATGATCCCAATACTTAAAGACAGATACTGATTTCGAGCAAAGTTCTGTTTGTGAAAGGACGGGAAGGTCAAAAAAATGATGGATGGGCTGTATGAAAGATTGTTAGTAATCGGGGTGAACACTGAGATGTATGGACAATCTTACTTATCCCATCACAAGTATCTTCGGATTACTTTCAGGGAAGCCCCGGCAACTAAATTGTAATATTTAAGATAATAAACACATTTTTTTATTTTTTTTTATGGAAGGCTAGATTTGAGACTCAAAAATGTTTATCTGAGGAGGTTGTTCGTAGTAAGTCCACCAATTGGATCTCATGCTGGGCTTCATCTCATAGAGTAAATTGTCTATATTTCTATTTAATGCCTCTCCAATCGTCATTCAACTCGAAACTGCGTATAGGTTGAGTTTCTTGCCCGTTCTTCCGATGAATTGAGATCAACATTACAAATGGAGTTGGTCAGAAAGTTAAACCTTCAATTTTCTGACTGACCGACCGACTTTTTTTGGACAATATTGAAAAGTGCCTTTTTGAGTTGCAAACAGTCCAAACCTATGGTCCTGTCCTTAGGGTTCCTAAGCCAAATGGCATAGGTAAACAGAACCCTTATAATTGATAAAACATGAGTCAACGAAACATTATTTCGTATTTATTTGCATTTCAGTGTTTTCTTCATGAACGACTGATTTTTATTAGTTGTGTGTCTTGCCTGAAAGATAGTTAATTGTGTATCTATGATGCTTTTTATTATTTTTCATTATAAGTTCAGATGTTGTTTTAGATATATTATAATTATTGACAATGTATACAGACATATAGATACCTACCTTATAGGGGATTGAATTTTTTTATATGGAGCCTGGCATACCGACTGTCGGGCCATTTTGTTTTTTTTTCGAAATGGCGGCCACGAATGAAACCTATATATAAATTGATAGCTGACATCAATGCAAACGGAAAATATAATAGGACGAAACCCTTATTATTGCTTTCTATTTGCATTGATGTCAGCTATCGATTTGTATAGGATTCATCCCGGGATGCCATTTTGAAAAAAAAAAAAAACAAAATAACGGACAGGTAGATATGCCACGGACCTTCAAAGCTCTTTACTTCATCATCGTCATCATCATCCACAAACCGAATTCACCCACTGTTGGGCATAGGCATATTATAATATAATAATAATATCCCTGGACATTTCACACAGCACCATTTGTCCCAAGCTAAGCAACCTAATGCTTGTGTTATGGTAACAAGATGGCTGATAAACTACTTATATACAATTTTTTTTTTTTGTAAATACATACATATTATAGATAGAAAAACACCCAGACTCGGAACAAATACATGTAGGTCATACAAATATTTGTTCCGTGCGGGAATCGAACCCGCGACACACAGCGCAGCAGTCAATCGCTTAACCACTGCGCCAACCGTGCCGTCATATTGTGTAGTGCCAATCCACGCTCCTGTAACAGCCTCGAAATTTACTTAGTGTAGGTAGGTAAATTACTCGTACTTAGGGTATGGTTTAACAGTCAAAAGTCACCTCTTTTCGTAGATCCACACCCAATTATTTCCTATCTGTAACATCCTGCAGTATCGGCAAACACGTAAAGATAAGATAGATCACACTGGCCATGCAACCATTTTTATCGATTATTAAAAAAAAAAATGCTGTTCCATACATTTTGACCGCGTAGGTATTGCAGTTTTCTATGAAACAGTGGATTTTGATGGCCGAAGAAAAAATTTCAGCATCGAGTAGGTACTGAATCCATGGTAACAGGTTGCCCGGCGACGACCCTTAACTTAACGACCCTTATCTACTTAACTAGGTGCCTGCTGGTTGCCCCTTTTTTACATTTAATTTTAAAATAAAACGCTCTTTTTGTGTGTAGTGTGTAGACACCTAGACAAAAAGGAGCTCGTATTAAAAGCTTTTGAAGAAAAAATAATGTTTGTTCAGTTGTATTGTGTTATCATTACTTAAGTACCTACGTTAGCGATAAGTACGATACGAGTGCGATAGTATTTCCAACAAGGTGTTTTTTTTGTTTATCAATAATTAAAAATCAGCGATTTAGCATTATCACTGTTGATCTTTTTACCCTTAAACACTTTCATCATCACACTAAACATGATTTTTCCATCGCCACATAATTTATTCGTGAAATAAAATTGACGTCTGGCAGATTTTGTATGGACAACTGTCAAAATTTCAAATTTATTCCTCGAATAAAGCTATCAGCTGATTAAAACATCAGCCCTTACTCCTCAAATAGGGCGGATCGACAAAATCCTATTTCGAACTTTTTGCCATAGAATGTATACAGATTCCGATTCCTACTACTGAGAATTTCCTAATAAGGTTTTAACCCTAAAAATACTTTTCTGGTGATCGGAGTTCGGACCCAGCATTCAATGCAGCGACCACTAATTCGGTCTATAATATTAATCACATCTCTCAATCAATCAATACTCTTGACGTTATTTACTTATTTAAACTTTTCGCACAAAGGCGGACTTAGACTTAGGCACTCTCTACCAGTCAACCAAGGGTGGCTTAGGGTGGTGAAGAGATTAGATAACGTTATGAAGTTACTTGTTAATATAATAACAAAATCGACCAGAAAGTAAAAGTATATAATAGTGACATTTTCGGTGACAACACAAACTACTCGTCGCTTGTTGTGTCTAATTAATTTACTGACCGACAACGCACAGCCTACTAGGTCTAGAGGCATGGTTTAAAAAAAAAAAACATCCCCTGAGGGGATTAAATAGGGGACGAAACTTTAGAAGCACTCATCAGGCCCACGACTTGTCTTTTATAAGAACCAAATGACTATTCCTAATTAATCTGACCATTAAATTAACATTTCCAGTTCGTGGGTGCCATGATTCTGATGTTTGTCTTCCAACTGTCTGCCTGCATCGCTGGGTACGTGCTGAAGGGAAACACAGTGGTGCTGGTCCAGCATCAGCTCATCTCTACAATGAACCTGTATGGCGTCAACAAGAGCGTCGAAGTCACCAAGCTTTGGGACGAGGTTCAGGAAGATGTGAGTATTTAATTAAATTATAGAGGTGTGAGGAACGGGGTGTTAAGTTCCTTATCCTCCAAAAAAAAAGAGGGGATAGTCCGACCAGACGGGTGGTTTGTCTGGCGACGCGTGCTTTACTTGTGGTTACCAAGTGTATAAACACGCACACACACATGAATGTGTGTTTAAGCGCAGGAACTCTCGGTACCGTCCGAGACAATGACGAAGACGGTACGGAAAACTGTGTGTTATGTGCTGACGCTACTCGTCTTTACGCACACATTCACAGCGTTTTTGTTCACTTGGTTACGACAAGTAAACCGCGCGTCGCTTTGTAAGATAAACATACTGTATTACTGCTAGTCCCTTTCGGGGATGCAGGTGTGATGTTCTGTAAGTTTGCGTGCACACTAAAAACATGTCACGAGTTGCGTGTATGTATAACTGAGCAAGGTGAGGGTCATGAGATACTAATGGTGGACTTGCCATTATTAATTAAGGCACAACATTCACTAGAAGGCTTGGCCAGCGCCACCAACTTGTATTTAACATTGAAAAGGTTATTTAGTGTGGCTTTTAGTTAAAATAAACATACCTAGAGGTCACCGAGGATGGCTACTTTTAGACACCACAACATACCTACTTCTTTCTATTCAATAAAAAACATTATGCGAAAAAAACGGATCCCAGTACGTAACCCTTTTTTGCCGATTGTACAAAAAAGGTAAGTTTTGCATATCATACAAAAAAAAAATGGGCCGTAGCAGGACTATACCGTGGCTAAATAATAACAGCCGCGCAGGTCGATCGGTCAGGTTAAGCTGCGCTTGCCGCGGTTAATCTGTGGATGGGTGACGATCTTTACATACCGAGATCCCTCCGTGCCTCGGAAAGCACGTTAAGCCGTTGGTCCCGGCTGTCATTCGTGGATCTTTGACAGTCGTTACAGATAGTCAGAAGCCCGAAAGTCTGACAACCAGTTTTACCAAGGGGTATCGTATTATCCAGTAGCTGGGTTGTGGACGTCAGATGGGCAGTCGCTCCATGTAAAATACTGATATTCAGCTGAATCCGGTTAGACTGGAAGCCGACCCCAACATAGTTGGGAAAAGGCTAGGCAGATAATGAGCAGGAATATAAAATAGTAGGACGAAGCGGGAATTAAATAATTAAAATGATATTTTGGGACGAAGGAAGCATATTGTTTGAGACGACCCAGGACTTATGTGGGACAAAATCAAAATCAAAAGTCATTTATTCAAATTAGGCTGAGAATCAGCACTTTTCGAACGTCAAAATTAGGTACAAAAGACAGTCCCCCAAAAACGCAAGCCCTTCACCACTAAACAAAATATCATTTATATTTTGGGACGAAGGAAGCATATTGTTTGAGACGACCCAGGATTTATGTGGGACAAAATCAAAATCAAAAGTCATTTATTCAAATTAGGCTGAGAATCAGCACTTTTCTTACGTCAAAATTAGGTACAAAAGACAGTCCCCCAAAAACGCCCACCCTTCAGCCGACCTACCTACTACCTTTTTGTTGATCTACCTACTTAGGACTGCCATGTGGGCCACGCAAAGAAGACCAAACTTGTACGGGAACTCAGCATTTCTTATACTAAGAAGGAACTTGAATAAGTATTGCAAAGGGTGACGGAAATTTTGATAACAGCACGAATATTCAAATAAAAAGTAGCATAAAATTCTACCAATCTGTGATCAGTATACTTAGCTATTTTTGTGTGAAGTTCATTGTTGGCTAGGCTTCACAGCCTGGCTCATTGGCGTAATGTTGCTTGCCTGTTAGTCTTTTAGAGAGTGTGTGCAGGAGTTCCACGACCTGATCCCACCATCGCCCTTTTACTGCCGGACTACCAGACGTACTGCAGGGTACCATTTGCACTTGGCTGACATCCCAACCAGTCGTACTAAACGCTTGTCCTCCACATTTATCATGCATACAGCAAAAGTGTGGAATTCTCTGAAAAAAATGACAGCTCTACGTCAATTTGCCGTGTTATAGCGATGTCACACAACTGTCAAAGACAGTACAGTTGTGATTTGAATATACGGACAATAGGGTAGAGGCCTGGGTAAAAAAATAATAATTATATTTAGTCCGTCAGTTAGATTATCGAAAAATAATGGACACGTATTTTTTCTTTTGACAATCAAACGAAAAATGACAAAGATAAAGCGCGTCAAAATTTGGGAGTGGGAGGTCGTGACGTCACGCCATGCTAAAAAGTGTGGCAAGGCGTGACGTCACGCGGAACTTTAACGGGCGATATCTTCATCATTTTTTTTATATAATTGACAAAAGAAAAAATCCGGGTCCAATATTTTTTATAATCTAAGTGACGGACTAATTAGATTTTTTTAGGCATCTAGCCTATTAAGGTTGGTAGGCATTCGTTCAATAATTTTCCTTGACTTTACGTTATTTTATGTAATTGCTCTGAATCATCCATTGCGCCACTAGCAACCAAGTATTAACTAAGAACTAAATTAGAACCAATTATGAACTGCAATTATTTCTTGTTTCATGTGATCAAAGATGTGTTGCAACTTGTATATAAACGGCCTAACTTTAGGTTGATTGTTTTCATGACAATTCTCGAATATAAAACTGGAGAATTCCTAATGGCCACGATCAACGAGTCAATCACAAAAAGTAAAGCAGTAACAAAAGACATAAAACCATTTTCCCGAAGAAACGATTTTTTTTTTCCAAGCGCATGACCTCAATCACCCCAATAGAGTGTAGCGGTATCTACCACGCCACTAGCGAACAACGCGTCATACTGACGTCACGCAAAATCCTGCATCTCGCAAGCAGAGTTTACCGTGCAACTAGCATACATACAACTTCCCGATATCAATCGTCGGGCAGTTGCGAGAGAAGAGAAGAGAAGAAGAAGAGAAGAGTAATGAGTACATAACAAGAATAATACCCCATCAGCTGTAATTTAATTTAGTTACTAATCCCTTCTTACAAACACAACTATTACCACACTTTAACCATGCGTTTTGCTATTTTTTTTCATTAACTTTACCGTACGGTCCGCGCGCGCAGTTCTATTGGGGAGATTGGAATCATGTGCTTTAATATATAAAAAAAATTGTTTCTTTTGGAAATTTATTTGTATAAGATGAGTACAATCATGTGTGTCACTATACTCCATTCGGAATAAGATTAGACATTTAAACAAACCTTTTAACCGACTTCTAAAAAAGGAGGAGGTTCTCAATTCGGATGTTTGTATTTTTTTTTTTTATGTTTGTTCGCGCATAACTCCGTCGCTTGCCAACCGATTCGAAAAAATCTTTTTTTGTTGAATAGGGTATACTTCCCAAATGGTCCCATGAAAATTTTATCGAAATCGGACAAGCGGTTTTAGAAAAAAAAACAAACATTTAAAAAATGATCACAAAAAAGTGAAAAATAAAAACTTTTTAAAAAAGTTTTTTTTACAGTCCGTTCAACCGATTTTAACTTCTAAAGCTGCTCTTATTCTGCTGCAATTTGTCATATTTCTTTAATAGATTTTCAACTTTATCGCTAAAGCATTAATGTTCAAGGTTGATTGGGAAAATTGGACAGTTTCGGATAGCTTGACCTGCTGGCGTCTGAACTTTGGAGCGAAATAAATTCATAATTTATCCAAACTCTTCCCCAGTTCCAATGCTGCGGCGTCAACAACGCTAGCGACTGGATCGTACCCCTGGAGTCTCAGGGTCTGCCAGTCAGCTGCTGCAACCACGTCTACGGAGCAGTGGCCACCTTCAACTGCACCTTGACTGCAGCACATGCCACCGGTTGCTCGGAGTCCTTCGGGTATTGGGTGCAGTCCCATGCGGCTGGGATCGGCATAGCTGGTATCTTCTTAGTTTTAATGCAGGTGAGAAAACTTGGGAGCCTCATTATTTTCATCTTAAAGAAAACTGGAGAGTTACCGCCCATGAATACCTTAGTACTTAAATGCTATCTACACCCAAAACGATTTTTGTTAACAAATGTGTCTCTTCGAATTAAAGAGATTAATCATGTAACCATTAATCATGTGTCCACTGCTCAAACTCAAACTCAAAGCATTTATTTCAATTAAACCATTTACAGGCACTTTTGAAAGGTCAAAATTGAATAGTCGGTCAGATAGTCAGAAATTTGAAGCTAGTTGCCCATTCCAAAACGTAGTTCTCTATGGAGAAGAACGGGCAAGAAACTCCAAGAACACTCTTTTAAATCAAGATATTATTACAAAATTCTGGGTACATTATTCTTGTTGCTTCTATATGTGAGTAAAAAAAAAAACAAATGAAGAAACAATTCGAAATATAAAATAACTTAAAAATAATTAAGGGCATAGGCCACTCCCATGCTTCGCCACAAGCCACAACACCCTGTCCTCCGCCTTTAGCATCCAGTCTGTCCCAGCCACCTTCTTTAGGTCGTCGGTCCATCTAGACAGACTCACGATTTCCGATACACGGTTCTGCTCTACCGGCCATCGGTTAGACTAGACGAATACGCACTGCATTTCTACAAATTGCGTTCTAATTATACTGATGCATTCAGTTGAAGTTTAGTCTAGGTAGGTACTTCAATACGTAACGTCAAACTATTTTAATAACCTAATCATTGGAATTACTAGCTCCATTACTTTAATTAAGTAGTTTGGTAATCTTAATTAGTAGCAGCAGAACTTATCAAAACTTGTTTTTTGTTTCTGTGCTACGTCTATTTAAATATTTATTTAAAAAATAAAACAAGATAATATTTAGTTACAGCACATCAAGCTACCCGAAACTGTAAAATTTTCCCAATCAACCGTGAACCTAATGCTTTAGAGATAAAGTTGAAAATCTATTAAAGGAATTTGACAGCTTGTAGAAGCTTGATGTGCTGGCGTCTGTAGGTACATACCTAATATACAGGGTGGCAGGGACATAGCGCGCAACCTGTTACCATGGATTTAGTACTTGATTCTGAACTCTCCGGCGTGAAATTTTTCAACTGAGAATTAGTCTTCAAATAATATACATGTATATTAAAAAGGAAGGGAAGAATTGTAGAGAATCAATAAGTTTTTTCGCATCGGTCAACAGGGGAAAGTGCCCAAAAGGCTGGCAGCATTGCCACGTTATATGGCAATGCTGATTCTTTGGCCACAAATAGGCCAGCCCTCTGGTCACATGAATAGTTTTCTAAACTAATATTATAAAGAGAAAAGATTTGATTTTTTGTATATTTGCTTGTTACGCTTTCACTCTACAACGGCTGAAAGGATTTGGAAGAAATTTGGCACATGGGTATACCATGACCTGTATTAGGACATAGTATACTTTTTATCCCGATATTGCTACGGGATTGAGACTTATGCGGGTGAAACCGCGGGGTGCAGCTAGTGTTTTAATATTTGTGTTATTTTTTCAGGCTCTGGCAGTGGCAGGTGCATTATGGATGGCAAAGATATCTAGAGAAGAGCGAGGCGCCTACCCTTAACTGAGCAGCTTACCCTTAAGTTAGATATTAGTATATTTAGTACGCACGACGATATATCATTAAGCTGATGCTATGTATAGCTTGATGTGTCGTGTGTACGGTGACCAAAGGAGTTGAAGTTTAGTAAGAAACCGACGGATGTTTTCTAATACAATTTAGAGCCGATTGTTCCAACGCCACATAATTTTATTCGAGGAATCATTTTGAAATTTTGACAGATATTTCATACAAAAACTGTCCAACGTCAATTTTATTACTCGAATAAAAGTAGTAGAACTAAAAGTAATAGACAACAAACAGTAAAGTTAATTTATCAAATCAAATAAAAAATAAAAATCCATCGTTATCTTGTTAAACTTCAACTACATAACTATATCCAACGACCCTGGTTACTTATCTCCTTTGGCGAATGTATGTACCTACATTACTTGTATAAGGAAAGGTATGTGTGAAAAAAAACCTGTGTCATTTGTTAATCCAGAACAAATAATGATATACTTAAAAAGATGAAAAACATACCTACGTACGCATTTCTTACAATTTATTGCAGCAAAGCATTTGTAATTAAACTACTTAAGTACTATTTATTTAATCGTTATTAAAAAGCAATAAATAAGATCATGTTTTAAGCTACACTTTATTACTGGGATTTTTTTTCTTCTAAGTACCATTCTTACGGAGAAAAAATTAAATGGTCCTCTAAAAACTTATTGACGTTCTTATCATGCACACTTTTTTGAATAATTGAGCGTCTTTCTTATTTTCTGGTATTTTCTCACAGTTGGGCTCAGCAACTAAGCTAGGGTACCCCGACCAGATGGGTTAGGTTAGAACAACAGCCCTAAATCCAAATTGGACGCAGTTACTTGACCATTTAGTATTTTTAAGACCCCAATATTTTGGGTTCTTAAAAATACTAAATGGGAACGATTTGAGGTTCACAAAAAGAGGTGCAATAATTATATTACAGTGTTTAATTACATTTTTAGCGGCGCAAAATGGGAATTATTAGGGGTTCAATTAAATACATGCTATTCTTGGCTGCATAAAACATATTTAAATCCCAACCAACCAACTACATATATACAAAAATACTTTTTAATTTTTTTGTCAATTAATAATCTATATTCAAATTTTATTTATATTTCAAATTAACGTTATTTCAAGTTAAACAAATTTCAACTTTATTTTAATAATATTTATTATTATTATTATTATATGTTCAGAAAATGCCGGAAAATGACAACGTAAATAACGCAATGAATGTTGTTGAACTGTCAAAATGAAAGCTATTGCTAATAGCTTTCATTATGACATATATGATAGTGTGTTACGAAATTAACCCGCAGGTCGAAGTAGGTAGTCATATTAGTTCTATAATACTATAACTACATTTATTATTTTATAGATATTAGGTATCTATACTATATACTGTTAGAAAACTAATTATTATTTTTAACTGTAGGTAAAATACAAGCAATCATTTTTCAAAATACTTTGTAAAAAGCAGTAGTTTTGATTTATTTACCATAAATACATAGTATATTTGTAACAGAGGAACCTTCTTTATTTATTTAATGACTTATGTGTGGTAACTTGTAATGTAGATAAGAATTGTAAATACTCTAATGTACTTAAATATACATACATCAAAAATTTCGTTCTGCTGGTAATCATTTCATACTACTTCAGTCAAATGATGTGATATTCCATGAAAACAACACGTCTATATTCGACAAGTTTTTATCAGGAAATTAAAAATAAAAGTTTCCACGAACGTCGGATTCGTACTTACACGAAGGGTTCCGTCGCCGACACGCCGAAAAAACACGCGTCTTGTACCTATGGGTCCTGTAGGCACCCTTTGGGTACGGGTCCCTAAAAATAAAAAAAAAATCAGAATTCAAACCTTATCATAAAAATTGAATTCTAAGCTACAAAGCCCCCTATATGCTTAGATAATATTTTGTTGTTTATTTATTTGTTATACATTTTATTTTACTTAGTTTATATTAAAGTAAGTGCATTGTGGTACGAAAATAAATGTTTTAACAGTACTTTAAAAGCTGTTTTTTTTTAATACATCTATTCGTTGCTGGGAATCGAGTGAATATTATAAATAATGAATTGGAAATACACCTGTTTAACACCATACATTGTTGACGTTTAAACGTCACTTAATTTTAATCATCGTTTATAAATAAACCCTTTATCCTCATTTATTTTCCTTTTATTCTATAGAGGCGCAAACTGCTATTAACGTAATACAATTTTAATTTCGCGAGCTACCTTTATCGATACTCCTAAATCGTAGGACAATATGCTAATACCCAAATTCTAAGTAATTTCCTTCACTCCAGGTCAACTGCATGAAAAGTGGATGGACTAGAAGTCGAATGTGTTATGGTAGGTTTCATACCATGAGTTCGGCAGATGATTCCTTACCTTCACTAAGGATTAGAGAAGAAAATTGACGTTTATTGCAATTTACTACAAGTTTTAACTGCCAATGTCACCGATAGAGCCGGATTCGACGTGGAGAGGAGTGTAGGAATTTTAGAATATGGGAGTTTTCAATCATCAATTGCTCGTAGTCTCAATCATCAATCGCTAGCTAGCACCAGCGTAGCGGCACATGCATGGTACTGCAGTTATTGTAGCGTTGTGATAGCCCCAGCGTAGGGACGCGTACAGGGACGCATACAAGGACGTCTACAGCAATACGCCACCGCTACGGCAGAGCTACGCCGGGAATCGTTCGTAATAATCAACACACCAATTGCAATGAGCACAAGTGTTGGTGACCAATCATCTATCCTGTGACGCAGAGCAGCTATAAATGCAATCCCTACAAAAGCAGGCTAACAAACAATATCTATTATTTAATTATTAACAACGTGGCTCTACTATTGATTGCCACTGACCTTGTTTCCGAACTGTTAAACCGCATTGCTTCTAAATAAACGACCAATTGGACATTAATTCTGTTATCCTGCATTAACTAATGGTAAATGTAACCAACCACATTATGGTTGAATTTTCCTCATCCTTTACCAAATCAGTAACAAAATATTATTAAATTAAACTTTACTTATTCCTCCACCATGTGGATCACATAACATTTAGCGCCGACCGCTGCATGACGTCTGCTCACAGAGCATAATACGATCGTTTGCTATTTGCTATTACATTAGCGCTCCACTCAAAAGCGAACTAGCTAATTGGCTAAAAAAATACGTAATATTTTTCTTGCCTCATAATGCCTCCCGCGAAACAGTCACCGCTGGACGAGGCGCGCGAACGTTACCTTATCAACTTGATAAGGAACAGTGAAAATTTTCAGTACACTTTCGATTACCGAGGCGGAAAGATCATCCGAACATTCTGTGCTACAAAAATGACGAGGAACAGTCTGGAAGTAGGAATGAAGTGCATCAAATACATGCTGTTGTGTATAACAGCTATATTTGTGGTGAGTTTTTTTAAATCTATGGTGTTTTGTTGTATAGTACTATGTTATTGCGCCATATTATTTGCGCAAGGTCTTATCTGTGTTTTATAGATGTGAATCAACTTTGTTAGATTGCCAATGATACTTTTGTTTCCATATTTTTAAAGGGTTTTGAACAGAGGGCAAATATATTATGTTGCTTGGATTAAATTGCTGTTAGTAAATAAGGTGAATGCAAATAATAGAGTAGGGGAAAATCAACATTAAACTATTTTTTTTTAGGACAAGTTTAAGTTTTGTTAGAGATACCAAAGTCTTCATTTCAAATCGGTATCCAATTAGCGTTATACTAGTTATTCATAGAAAAACATATTACAAAAGTAATTAAATACAAATTAAACAAATGAAACATTTTATATAAGTAGATATTTAGTTCTTTTAACGGAAACTAAAAGGTATTATAGCACTAGCACTTTGTTATAAACGTTCTTAGCATATGATAACGTTCTAAAGTGGTATAATTAACGCCAAATGATAACGCTGAAGGCTAATTGACGGTGATGCTAGCCTGTTTTAGTCGCAATGGCGATAAGTTGTGTATATGTATGTACTACACAAAATATTGCCAGCGATACATTTAAGCAGCTTATCAACACGAGGTTGAAGGCTGGCAACATTTTTAGGGCATCATTCAGCTTTGAATTTCGAATATCGATCATATTACGTGTTGGCGCGGTTTGCAATGACTCTCGTTGGCCATTCTTCGTTCATAATGAATTATGATGGCTTATTATTCGCTTTGAAAGAACTCCTTTATGGGAATGTGTATGAATATAGGCGTATGTACAAAGCCTGCAGCAGTAGCCTCCAAAATTTAGTTGACATTTTTCCACTTCAGCTGTGACACGCCACATTACGATTTAAATTTCTAGTGATTCAAATGTGAATTGAACTGCTATAACGTTTTTAATGACTAATTCAACTACCTATGACTTATCATAAAAAAAAATAATCAAGTAATCCCTTAGGAGTATCTGATTATTTTTTTATTTTAAATCATAATGTGGCATCACAGCTGAAGTGGAAAAATGTCAACTAAGTTTTGGAATTTACTGTATATGGATAATTTATTGGGAAACTTGTGGATGTATAATTGAATAAAACCTATACGAGTACATTGCTAGGTGAAATTGGCAGAAATGCAGCTGTTTAGAAATAAGAATATTTTATCTGACCAAGATTATGTCTGGACTTTAAAAGAGACTGAGCTCTGAGTTTGTTTCGGTCTTTCTTCTCAGACTAGTCAGATAGGAAACGCCGACCTAATCTAGTTTTAAAATATAATCAACGAGTAAAAGTGTTTATTATATACGAACCTACTTACAAAATAAAATCATTTAAGGAAAATGACAATTGTGAATCCAATCAATTTAAAGAACACTAGAACTAATCATCAATTCAAGGAAAAATAAACAAAGCACCAGACTGCTTCTAGTCATCCATTCTTGAAGAAACTTATCGTTATCAAAAGGTATACAGATATCTATTGATTAGCCACTCACGTAGGTACAAATTGCGACATAATTCAAGATGCCATTTCATGCTAAAATACCCTGTCCTCCGCCTTCCGCATCCAGTTTGTCACAGCCACATTTATGAGGTCGTCCCACACCACGCTTGCCGATACGCGGTCTCTACTCCAGGACTGAACTGCTTCACCAGCCATCGGTCCTTCGATAAGCACGGCCAGCCCACTGCCACTTCAGGTTACCCTCTCTGAAGTACCTACAATAATATCAGTAGACGCCCTTTGTAAAATTTCTATATTTATGTCTGTAATTTATATGGTGTACAGTACTGGGGGTCTACTCCGAAGTGCAAAGTGCGAATGTTCGGATCGGACCGACACATGGCCGAACCGAATTATATTGAAAAATGCGAAAATGGTTCGAATCGGCTCAGTTGGGTCGGGACCATAGTCAATATTCGAAAGAGTGTAGGAGTGTAGGATTGGGACTGACCAAACCAAATAGTAACTTCGTAGCAGGAAACGGCCGAACATTCGGCCGATACTACTTCGGAGTAGACCCCCAGGTGCAAAGTGCGAATGTTCGGATCGGACCGACACATGACCGAACCGAATATTATTGAAAAAAGTGAAAAAAGTTCGGATCGGCTCTGTTGGGTCGGGACCATAGATTCGAAAGAGTGTAGGAGTGTAGGATCGGAACCGACCGAACCAAATAGTAACTTCGTAGCAGGAAACGGCCGAACATTCGGCCGATACTACTTCGGAGTAGACCCCCAGGGTCGTCGGATATAGTTGAAGTGTAGTAAGAAATCGATGGATTTTTTCGAATGAAATTTAATTTGATATTTGAACTGTTTGTTTTTTATTAATTAAATTAAATTTTATTCGAAAACAACGTTGGATAGATAATCTCGAAAAGTACACAATGTTTATTTACTTTGATTGTACAAATGACGTACCAAACTGCAAAAGTCCAGTACACCGAGTACACGTGCTTGAGCTCTGACAAAAAAAGAAAAACAATTGTAGGTTTTTAATTAGCTCATTATTACTGAACGCTGGATTCCTAATAGGTAGGTATCTATAATATACCTATGTATCTATGGTAGACCTTGATAAGTCAAGTAAATCCTACTAATATTATAAACGCGAAAGATTCTATGGATGGATGGATGGATGTTTGTTACTCTTTCACGCAAAAACTACTACACGGATTTGGATGAAATTTGGCACACAGATAGTTTATAACCAGGATTAACACAGGACTTTTTCTCTCGATTTTCCCATGGGATCGAAAATTATGCGGGTAAAACCGCGGGGCGCAGCTAAAGATGTCTGGAGGGTCAAATTAAATTAGCTAGCGAAACTCCGCAGGCGTGATGGCATAGCGGTATCTAAACATGATAAAACAGAAACAAAAATAATTTGATAATAATTTATTTTGGGGTCAACGAGCGCTCATAGTGTTGTTACATGAAGTTTAGTAGAGAAAATATTTTTTTTTTGTGTTTAGATATCATCGACCCATCCCGTCTGTGAAGCGTACAGAAGCAAAAACAAATAGATCTGAGGGGCAATTCTTGTAATTTTAAGGACGTTCACAGTCTGATCTCAGTCTCAATCTGTCAAAAATACTTTTAATTTCCATACATTTTTGACAATTTTTTGACATTGATTGTTGCTGAGATTAGATTGCGACTTGATTTTGAAAGTTTTTAAGTAAAAAGAATAAAAAGAAAAGAAAGAAAGAAAAAAGTTTATTTGGACACAGTTCGTGAAACACAAAACAAGTACGGGAACGGGAATACGGGAATTGACCTTCCGATATTTAAAGCAAATACACTACATACGGTTGTTGACCTCAAAACACCCATTATATCTGCGAAGTTTAGCTAGCTAATTTAATATGAGCCTGTATCTATTTGTTATCAACAACTTACTGGATTGTGGTAGAGTCGCTAAAATACTAAAGTTACCGATACTATCGGCAAATTGCTTAAAAGAGGGAAAAAGCGGCTTCAAGCAAGATTCCATTCTATATTGGTCTCAAGAGAGGTCGAGACGTGTGCTTACAAAAGCCAGTTGATTCCGGTCAGGTGCTTGTCCGAATCGCTCCGGGGTTTGAGTTGGCGCAGACTTTAATCCCCCGAGCCTTCAGGCCGGGTCACGAATCAGGAATCACGCCCTGGAGATCCATAGAGTGGATCCTTACAAAGCAAAATTTAAAGTGACTTTGCCACGTATATACCTAAGCTGCCAAATTAAATTAGCTAGCGAAACTCCGCAGATATGATGGGAAAACAAAAAAAAAGATTTTGTAAACTCATAGAACACCGGTGGTATTAGTGGTATTAGAACGGAATAAATCGTTTCGTAAGCACAGACGCCAGCAGGTCAAGCTACCCGAAACTGTCAAATTTTCCCAATCAACCTTGAACCTTAATGCGTTAGCGATAAAGTTGAAAATCTATTAAATAAATTTGACAGAATGTATATAAGCTTGATGTGCTGGCGTCAGTACAGTCACGAGCAAAAGTATGCATACACTCGGCTTTATTCAAAAGCGATGACTCCTTCATTTTTGATCGAAATTTTTTGTTGCTAGGAACGTAGCATTTTCGAAACCTTAGGTTTATGTAATGTGTCGTATTTCAACGTTGCATTCGTTATTTCACGAAAAAATCACAATTGAAAGTTGCCAAGTGTTGACATATTGGTGCTCGTGACTGTACATGTGTTATGTAGTTACGTGAAATTAAGAGTTACATTGTTTTATCGTCATTAGATCATATCGATACGATACCCATCATGCCATTGATTTTGATTCAGATTCAGATTCATCATTTATTGCATTCATATAGTTTACAAGTTGTTACAAGTATAATTTATTGGTATAGGTTTCATGCATGAACCCTGCTAGGGAACAGCAATATAAATAGTATTAAGTGCTACAGCACAATAATTAACAAAAACCACTGTGCTTAAACAAAAATATTAATTTTGCGTTCTGTGATTACTTTAACTCACACACCGATTTACTATAGTTGTTAATTTTTTTTGGAAAATCATCTACTTTTACAATGTTTGTAAATATACATATGTGAGCATCACGTATCTATCTATAAAGTAATCAATTTCCCTGTCGTTGCATTCTTTTATATTCTTTTTTCCTATTGTGGTAATTTTACTGTTGTAATTTTATTTTAGTTGCATCGTTCTCATGTATAATCAGCCTATAATGTTCCCAATGTTGGGACACAGGATACAGGCCTCCTCTCTGTTAAATGGAGTCTTCACATATAATTATATATGTGAAGACAAAATATTTTAAAAGAGTACCTAACGGTGAAGTTTCTTAGTTATTCTCTACTACCTGCGCCCCGCGGTTTCACCCGCATAAGTTTCGATCCCTTGGGAATATCGGGATAAAAAGTATCCTATGTGTTAATCTTGGTTATAAACTATCTGTATGCCAAATTTCATCCAAATCCGTTCAGTAGTTTTTGCGTGAAAGAGTAACAAACAACCATCCATCCATCCATGCAAACTTTCACGTTTATAATATTAGTAGGATAGGATACGAAACTACCTTTTAGAAGAGGCAACTAGAATCAAGTCGATTTTTTTTGTAAATTTTAGCGTTTATAAGTGTGCCTTTTATGAGCATATTTGAAATAAATAATTTGACTTTGATCACCTCTTTGGAGTTTCGCTAGCTAATTTAAATTGACCCGCTGTATATGTTAAAGTTTGTGGTAGAAGTACCAAATCACCAAACCACGTCTACAGCTGGAAATCCAGTAGACGTCTTAAGGTCGATAGGGTTCAAAGAAAGAAAGAAAAACCCGTGACCAATTTCGCTGGTTTTTTCATGTTAGCCTTTTCCTCTCTACAAGATAAAAGCATGACGTCAACCACAATGGATGCATAGGTACAAACTTTGTTCACATGTTTACCATCCATTTACCGGATTAAGTAAATCCCTGGTATCTACCTATGTATATATTACTAATATTGGGTATAGTATGGCAGCGATGTTCTATTACAGTTATTGGTCAATTTGCTAAAGGATTGTAGTACACACGATGTTATTGTTTACAGTAATAATGAAGTATTTGCAAATAGATATTGTGGATAGCATACCTCTATCCATACAAAAGACATATATTGTGAGTATATAGCATACCTGTATACCCATTATAAAACGAATTATTTACATTCCCATATTTTTTTGTTTTCTGTATGAGTAGCATATCTGTCAGCCTTTCTGCGGGGTAATTGTGTAACACACTTATCATCATCTGCCAAGCCTTTTGCCAACTATTTTTGGAGTCGGCTTTCAGTGTAACCGGATGCAGCTGAATAATAATAATATCCCTGGACATTTCACACAGCACCATTTGTCCCAAGCTAAGCAACCTAATGCTTGTGTTATGGTAACAAGATGGCTGATAAACTACTTATACACAATTTTTTTTTTTTTTTGTAAATACATACATATTATAGATAGAAAAACACCCAGACTCGGAACAAATACATGTAGGTCATACAAATACCAGTATTTTACGTGGAACGACTGCCCATCTGACCTCCACACTATCAGTAGGAATGCTTTATCATTTTGACAGTTCAACAACATTCATTACGTTATTTACATTGTTGAGCAGACGAATTTTTCGAACATATGAAGCAATGGATTAGCAATATCCTTCAAAATGATTCAGATTGAGATTGATAGTTTGTTACGGAATTAGGGTCCTGTATTAGGTATCGAAGAAGCAGCGACGGGATATTGTTAAATAGGATGAGCAGCTGCCTGACCTCCCACCTTGCCAAAACAAAACACTGTGAAAACCATACCGTTTTTAAAGTATGGTGTTGACATTCTTCAGACTTGCATGCCCATTGCCCATCCATTTAGGAGGTCATTCGAACATTAGGATACCTAAGTTCAGTCAAGGGTCTGGTAAACCTGCCAGGGCGGCGGGATCGTCCGAAAGGGTTACCGCTGCCCTGGAACAGAAAGGGCTAAGGAAGGAACACGGGTGGGCTTTAGTCAGTAAGAGTCTCACACTCCCTTCCGCTCCACCCAGAGCGGGAGGGGTCATTTGATGTAAAGACACACTGAACAACTTTCTCCATGGGACCAACATCGTAATAGCGAAAAAAATATCAGCCATCTCATACACTTGGGTCAAGCAGATATTGAAGTTTTGTATGGGAAAGTTCATATTTTTTTTGTGGTTACGATATCGGTCCCATAAAGAAAGTTTTTCAGTTTGATGAGCTACAAAGGGTGTGGCCCTTAAATTTGACCACACCCTTCTGATACATGGTGAATGGTGAAGAATTTAATTAACCATTGCCTACTTCAAATAAAATGTAGATTACTGTACAAATACAAGGTCTTTCTTCTTATTCTTATTCTTATTCTTATTCCGAGTGATAGCAGACTAATTACAATTCCTAACTACATGAAGACATATTCTAAACAATATAATAGGAACGTGAACTGCAATTAATTCACATTATTATTGCAGCTGACATCTCGTCATGTTTACTTATATTTCAATGGCCGTGCAACAGAAACAATGAACCGTGTATTATATTGTTCTTGATTTCCACGTGATCGGAATTTAGTCATACTGCGGCGGTTATGTAGAATTTTATGGGTATTTAATGTTACATAAGTAGCATTCAAACTGAAATTCAAAGCATTTATATAAATTAAACCATTTACAGGGACTTTTGAATTGTTGAATAAACGGATAGTTCAGAAAGTTGAAGAAGAAGAAAGGGCTAGAAACTCCAAGAAACTCCAAGTAGGTAGCATTCCAACTCAAATTCAAAGCATTTGTTTCAATTTAGTGACTGATTTTTCAATCATCTTTATTCGACGAATAATTTTGAAATTTTGACAGTTATTTCATACAAAAACTGTAAACGTCAATCTTATTTCTCGAATAAAATGGAAAAATCAGCCCTAAACCATTTACAGGCACTTTTGAATTGTCAATGCGTTGGTCAGTCGGAAATATTAAAGCTGAACAACTTTCTAAAGCGCCCATTCTAAAGCGTAGTAGGTACCTATGGAGAAGAATAGACGGAAGTGCAGTACGTCTTAGCTAGCCACCCTGTAGTACCTACAGTTAGGGAAATTAATTACTATAACATCAATTTGCCGTGTTAAAGCCTTTCCATACAACTGTCAATGACTGACTTCCCTTTCTTATCTGCACCCTAATTGCGAAACACACTGTCTGAATCATTTTACGGATAGGAGGATGGATATTAGTAATCCATTGCTTCATATGTTCAAAAAATTGTCTGCTCAACAACGTAAATAACGCAATGAATGTTGCTAACCTGTCAAAATGAAAGCCATTCCTTCTGTTAGTGTGTTACGCATTTAACCCTCTGAACCTACACTACAGTAACATCCAACACGTTGGCTAACCAAGGCTCAATTTACACCGCCGCGGAATGGAATGTAAGCGAGTTTTTGTAGCGATATTATACATAGCAAAATGAACTTTATGTCAATTGTCTAACGTACAAACTAGATATGAGCTTATTACTGCCGGAATTCTCGAGAATGCGCGAGGATTCCCCCGAAGACGCGCGACCTTTTTTTGGCTCCTATTTAGTTTGTATGTTATACAATTGACATAAAGTTCATTATGCTATGTACAATTTCGTTGCAAAAATTCGCTTCCATTCCATTCCGCGGCGGTGTAAATTGAGCCTAAGGCGTTCTGCGTTTCCCTTTGAAATTCTACTACTAAGAGACAAGAGCAGAGACTGCGGTTCCACAAAGTTCCCTGATGCCTTCCTTTTTGTCGAAACATGGCCGGATTACATAATGGGGTTTTTTTTTCGGTACGAAACCGCAATCTCCATCATTTCATTCAAAGTGCGTTTGGTAGCATTCCATTGGACCGTTATCAGCTTATCTGTCGAGTTCGTTCTATTTTTCTTATTCAACCATTTCGGCAATGTTGTAATGTTCATTCGGGCGACCTCCAGAACAATGTCGTACGAAATTATTTGGACATGATTTTGAAGTTCGCGGCCTTTCTAACATGTCATTTCTGCATATTCCTTAAGTACTGTATGTACTTCTTAAACTTTAAAATACTTGCACATCAACCATTTATGGACTTGCATCTATACCGCTGATTCACTATCGAAGGTTTGTTGTGGTAGAGGTCAAAGTTTAAGGCTGTTCCTCGAAAGTTACTTACAAATTCAAACTATATAGGTATTATAATATCCATGATAGTAGAATTTCCAAAGCAAGTATCTGACTATCGGAGATAAGTTGCGTCGCTAATGAGCCCTGTCGGCAAAGAGTCCTATCGGCGAAGTGTCCTGTCGGCAAAGAGTCCCGTCGAAGGAAAGTCTTGTCGGTGTTCAGTCTGTCGGCATAGTGTCTGTCGGCGTTTAGTCGTACACTCCATAAATAATGATTTGAGTACGTCAACGGCAGAGGGAACTGCTGCCGTCGACGACCGTGGTTAACGCGTGGCGACGGCCGCAGTTGTCTCTGTCGTTGGCGTGTGCCACTCGTGTTTATGCACACAAACTGGGTAAAACTACTGTTTTAATGTGGGTAGACAATAGGAATAGGTACCTACATCGTGAGGCAATCTAGAACCAAAAATTCGAAAAGAACAAATTCTCAGCAACTTCAATATGGCGCTGCATTTAATAAACTATTCAGCACTCGAGCGAGGCCGCCCTGTCACAGTTTCCAGCCGTTTATCAGTGTTATTGATTTCAGACTATTTATAACTATATAAAGTAAACCCATCGATGGCATTCCATGCGATATCCATGCGATTAACGCCTTTATTTAAATAAAACTTAAGTCTGTTATTGTGGAACAGTTTTCTAGCGCAGTATTTGACCAAGCACTTGTAGGAATCAATACAATGGTTCAGAATATTGAAGTCATTAGAAGTATATACTTACAATGGTTATATGTACATGTACATACAAGTATATAGTCTTCGCTAGTTATCACGTTTTTAACACATAATAACCGTTTATCTTTAAGAAATACTTGGTTTCTTTGTAGGTTCAGACGCCATATCCAGCACATCAAGCTACCCGAAACTGTCGAATTTTCCCGATCAACCGTGAACCTTAATGATTTAGCGATACAGTTGAAAATCTATTAAAGAAATTTGACAGACTGTAGTAGCTTGATGTGCTGGCGTCTGTACTAGATAATATATTTTTATGTTTACATAATATAAGCTATAATATTAATAATATGTATATTTTAAATATATAAAAAAATAAGGAAAAGAATCATAATCATCACCGCATTGCTGTCAACGGGAAAAGTGTCCAAAAGGCTGGCAGCATTGCCGCATTGTATGGCGATGCTGATTCTTTGGGTAAAAAGGCCGAAGAATTTTAATGTTGTGTCTTTAATATGATGCATAAGAATATGCATACTCATACCTTTCCCATTGCTGGTACAGCCTCCTTTCTGTGAGAGGGAGTGGGCCGTAATCAACCACGCCACCACGGGTTGGTAGATGTCACAAGTTTTCGAATTTTTGGTTCTAGGACAAGCCGATTGCCTCATGATGTAGGTATTCCTTCACCGTTTATTAATATAAACGTGAAAGTTTGTATGGATGGATGCATGGATAGATGGTGGTTTGTTACTCTTTCACGCAAAAACTACTGAACGGATTTGGATGAAATTTGGCACACAGATAGTTTATAACCGGGAATAACTCATAGGATACTTTTGATCCCGATATTCCAACGGGATCGAAACCTGCGGGTGAAACCGCGGGGCGCAGCTAGTATATAATAATATGTAGGTAAATGAATTTTCTAAAATTAATAACGTATCATGCATTTCATGTGACTGTCCTGTTTTGTTTTCGTATCTAATAGGAATGCATTTTTAATTAAGGATAAAATATATTTTTTCCTGTTCAACACTGGTTTGTTAGTAGGTAGGTACCTATTAAATGTTCACTAACTCTGTTTCTCAATCAGGTCAAATATTAAAATAATAAGTAGAACGGGATTTGAACATCCTCAATCACATATTGCACATAATTATTGTGGCATTTTATAGTGTGGTGTTCAAACTCAAACTCAAATCATTTATTTCAATTAAACCATTTACAGGCACTTTTGAATTGTCAAAATTAAATAGTCGGTCAGTTAGTCAGAAAGTTGAAGCTAGTCGCCCATTCCAAAAACGTACGTTGTCTCTATGGAGAAAAACGGGCAAGAAACTCCACGGACACTCTTTTAAATCAAGATATTATTACAAAATCCTGGGTACATGTTATTACAGGATATACCTACTCGTATAATTATACACAAAAAATAAAAAATAAGAATTTATTAATGTGTCTATAATGAAAAATGGAAATAACCATGGTCTGAAGTCTGAACGTCTGGTCGAAGTTTATGTATATCGTCCGGAACACGGTGTATAGTGGTACAACATGGGTTGGTTAGCAGGCATCCAACAAATAAATTTAAGTAACTCACTAAAATTAAAAGTCAAAGATCCCACGCGGGATCTCTGACAGTCGTTACGGATCGTAAGCCCGAAAGTCTGACAACCAGTCTTACCAACTTGGTTGTGGAGGTCAGATAGGCAGTCACTCTATGTAAAGTACAAGTATTCAGCTGCATCCGGTTAGAATGGAAGCCGACCCCAATATAGGTGGGAAATGGCTAGGCAGATGATGATGAGTCTGCGTCTGCACCCCTGAGTGTAGATGAGAATCATCATAAAGTCAGACAAATCTAGAGTAGTATGTCCTCTAGCTAAACCAAGAAGATCGATTTAAAGCTATTTTATCCAAGCAATACTCATGTTTTCATAGCGACATTTTCTCCCATTCTTCTACTGCAGGTACCTTAGGCAATGCGTACTGCAGATAAAAATCAAAACAGGCGATCGATTCTGTAAAAATCTCACCGTGAAAAGTTAGGTGAAGTGAGCTTAGAGTGAGCTGTCTATAGTGTCAATCCCTAGCATTAGTTCGAATGACAGCTCACTCCACGCTCACTTCACCTTCGTTTTCACGGTGAGATGGTTCCAGAATCGCACTGGTTCTGTTTAATTGAAACGAAAAATATACTTTTAAGTATGACATTTTCAGTTTAATACTCGTAGTTCAGCATATTAAACTGAAAGAAATTCTACGACCTCTGCACAATGACTTAAGCGGTTGGTCACGAGTGTATCGATTTTCAGCGTCCACTCAAATGTCAAGGTCTTGGCTCGTTCGTGACCACTTCGCTTTATTGTGATCCAATCAATATTATGGAGTTTCATATAACAACGTCCAGTCTTATGCTTAGTAAATATATACTTAATAAAATGTGTCACTATGCCTGGGGGCTTACCAACAGCTCTTGTAGTAGGGCAGAAGTTGAACTGCACTGCTTGTTGGTACTTAGTCATAGAACAGAAAAGCACAGTGCAGTTCAACTTCTGTCCTGATATAAGAGCTGGTGGTAAGCCCCCTGAAGGCCTACAAGACAAGGTGTCCTCATATCAAGGTGGAAAAGACAAAAAAACGTTGACATAAGCTTGCGAAACGGTAATGTCAATCTTGATTAAAAGACGTAGAAACACGAAACGCGTTGAAAGCGACTGTCACTTGACTTGTCTAGGCCCTCTGCACCCTAATTGCGTAACACTATATCAATCATAATGTTATTTTGAACGATATTGCTAATCCATTACTTCATATTATGTACGATTTTGTCTGCTTAACAACGTAAATAACGCAATGAACGTTTTTGAACTGCCAAAATGTAAGCGATTGCTACCGATAGTGTGTAAAGCAATTACTGGTTACACACCAAGACTCTCCTAGATAGAGCAAGATTGACACTCTAGCTAGAGTAGCAACATGAGCTGCTAGAGTCTTAGAGTCATCTTGTAAAGTATTATAGCTATACTGTGCCATATGAGCGATACTGTTCCAACATGAAATTAGACGCGCTTTAGTGGATATTACCATTACTAAGGACACGGTACTCTCTTGGTATTTGAGAGACAGCTGTTACGGATGTCGTTATTTTAAATAACAACGCTTTAAATCTCAATGATTGTTTCTTTATGTAGTTGTGGAAGTCTTAACAATACATACCTACGTTGGTCAGATTCTTACTTACTAAAGTCATGGTGGTCATTTTCACGACATCAGAAGACGTGAAGGTCAATTCCCATGATTTTTAAGAACGTTCACAGTCTAGTCTCAGTTTCAATCTGGCACAAATACCCTTAATTTCCCTACATTATTGACAAGTTTTTGACATTGATTGTCGCTGAGATGAGATTGCCATTTGAATTTGAACGTTTTTTAAGACGAGATATGAAGGCATGCCAATTCTCGTACTCAATAAAAGGTCCAAATTCAAGTCACAATCTCATTTCAGCGACAATAAATGTCAAAAACTGGTGTTTTTTGACGGATTGAGATAAGAATGGGAACATTCTTAAAAATACGAATTATTTTGCCTCTCTGAAAAGGGTTTCTATATTAACTTTTTATTCATTTAACGTAGATTAACTCCGTACCTACTATTTACAAAGGCTAAATATTTATTAGACATCATTTTAGTAGGTATGCTGAAGTAATTGTTTTCGGTGATTCATTTAATTATATAATTGGTCTCTTTTCCTCCTCGGAATACAATAATATATGTATGTCGTAAGTCTCCTGCGTGCCATGTGTTATGTTATGGGCATGGTAAACAAGTACAGCTACTATTGAAGTATTGATTGTGTCTAAACTACACTGTCTTAGGGCTGATTATTCAATAGTTTGATAAGTTTTATCCTAGGAATAAATATTGCGGTTTGACAGCTTTTGTATAGAAAATATGTGAGTCTGTCATAATATTATTCTTCAGATAAAAGTTATCTGACAGATAGACCTTAGGGCTGATTTTTCCATCGCCAGATAACTTTTATTCGAGGAATAAAAATCAAAATCAAAATCAAAATCAAAAGTCATTTATTCAAATTAGGCTGAGAATCAGCACTTTTTGAACGTCAAAATTACAAAAGACAGTCCCCCAAAAACGCCCGCCCTTCACCACTTCCTAGTGCTATCGCTGGGAAGAAGAAGTGGCGCAACAAACTCCCCAGCAGCACAGCTGTCTGTTCAATTAAAAAGAAAATACGTGATTGGATACAATACTAGGTTACCTAGATGTTCGGTAATTAACATTACAAAACAGAACATAAAATTAAATTATTTGCCATAATATGTCAGCTAGCCACGCCAATATACCAACAAATATAATAAAAACTATACGTACTCAAGCTAAAAAATAATTCATTAAAATGTAGGTAAATAAAAAAAAAACTTAAAAAAAAACTTACTACCCAAATAAAAGCCTCCAGGCATAAAGGGCGTGACAGCTTACACATTTATGCATTGCTGGGTTCTAAGACCTGGCAGTAAGCTAATTCTGGAGAAGGAACATAAACATTGTCTTGCGTTAAACTAGGGTGACCAACTATTCTTATCGTCTAAGTAGTCGTTGATGGAATAGTATGCCTTTGAACAAAGGTTGGATTTTAGTTGAGCTTTAAACGCATTAAAAGGCAAGTCTAGAAAAGAAGAGGGTATCTTGTTATAAAAGGTTATACCAAGCCCAACAAATGAGTTATGAACCTTATGAAGCCGGTGAAAGGGGGCACGTAGTTTGTCCTTATTTCTAGTGTTAACACTGTGAATATCACTATTTTTAGTGTACAAGTGTAAATTTTGCCTAATATATAAAATGTTGGCAAGGATGAATTGTGATGCAACCGTGAGAATACCAATATCTTTAAAGAAATCTCTTAGAGAAACTCTGGCACCTAGCTGGTAAATTGCTCGAACAGCTCGCTTTTGAAGGACAAATATATTTTGTATATCAGCGGCTTTGCCCCACAGCAGAATACCGTAGGACATAACGCTGTGAAAATAACTAAAATAGACTAAACGAGCTGTATCAACGTCAGTGTATTGTCTTACTTTCCTGACGGCGTAGGCAGCCGAACTGAGCCTTCCTGCTAGACTTGATATATGAGGTCCCCACTGAAGTTTGGCATCTACTGTTAGTCCTAGAAAAATTGCCGAGCCTACAGTTTCAAGCACCTCTTTATCTAAGACGATGTTGGGTCCTAGGTTTCTAACATTCGGTAAGGCGAACTTTACACATTTGGTTTTCTTGGCATTGAGAACTAAGTTATTTGACGTAAACCAATCTGTAACTATTGAGAGTGCACTGTTTACGTCGTCAAAATCTTGTCTATTCCTGTCTACTTTAAAAATAAGAGAGGTATCATCTGCAAACAGTACAACATCACAGATGCCCGTCAAATGGAATGGTAAATCATTAATGTAAACTAAGAACAAGAATGGACCCAGTATTGAGCCTTGCGGAACACCTAACTGAACTGGTAGCCCGGATGACTTCACACCATTAACATCTACACATTGGACCCTATTATGTAAATACGAAATAATTACGTTGAGAGCTTCGTTTTGGACACCGTAATGACGTAATTTACGCAAAAGCGTGTCATGGTGCACGCAATCAAAGGCTTTGGAGAGATCACAGAAAACTCCAATAGCATTCTGTGATTTCTCCCATGCGTCAAATATGTGTCTCAACAGAGCAACACCCGCATCTGTAGTTGAACGACCTTTTGTAAAGCCATATTGCTCATTATGGAGGAGGCTATTTAAATTAAAATGTCTTAGCAGCTGCTTGAGTATTAACTTTTCAAATATTTTGCTAAATGCAGGTAAGATAGAAATAGGCCTGAAATTGCCAACGTCATTCTTATTACCTGATTTAAATAATGGTATGACTTTACTACTCTTCATGAGGTCAGGAAAAGTTCCTAAATCAACACACTTATTAAAAGTAACAGCTAGATAGGGGGCTACGATGTCTATTATATTACTTATAAGTTTAGTGGAGATGCCCCAATAATCACCGGTGTTTTTAGACTTAAGTGTATTAAAAACATTAACTACATCACGCGGGGTTACATGTTCGAAACTAAATAAGGGACTACATTTAGGTACACTACTGTGCAAAAGGTTTTCAGCTTTAGACGAGGACGAATTTAAGGAGCGAGTCGTAGTTATCGGTATGTTGGCAAAAAACTCATTAAATGCTTCAGCTACGTCAGCTGCTTTATTAACTAATTTGTTGTCGACCATAATCTCAAGTAGTTTTTCTTGTTTAACCGATTTTCCCGTTTCATTATTAATAATTTTCCAAGTGGTTTTTACTTTATTAGTAGAATTTTTTATTGTATCGCCTAAAAATTTTGATTTAGCAAAAGCACTAATCTTTTTGAATAATTTTGAATAAGTTTTGACATACTCTAGGAAGGGAGTATCAAACCTGTATTTTTTCAAACCATATAACTCGTATAGTCTCGCTCTACTTTTATAAATACCGGGAGTAGCCCATTGGTTAAAGCCAACAGAGGATCCATTAATGTTGATAGTTTTGGTCTTGAAAGTGGATTGGTACTCTTTTTGCACAACATCAAAAAGGGCTCCATAAATTTCATTAGGATTCTCGTATTCTACTATCGATGGTGTAATTCTATGAGCTATATTATTTTTAAACATTTTGCAACGACTAGCTGTATAAGGCCTGCATTCAAGTTTATGTGGCTTTTTATGTAATGGCATGGGGAAGCTAGCTAATAAACCACAGTGGTCGGACGTTAAGTCAGTTAACACTAATTTATTTTTGGCATCACAATCACTAAATATATTATCAAGACAAGTTGACGAAGAAGCTGTGATCCTAGTAGGTTCAAAAAACAAGTTAATTAAATTATAAGACCTCAAAAGATTGAGAAGTCTAATACTTAGTGGAGTAACATCTAAAATATTAATATTGAAATCTCCACATAAAATAATACTTTTGGTATTTGGTAAAATTGACGCTTGACAGTTTTTGTATGAAATTACTGTCAAAATTTTAAAATTATTCGTCGAATAAAATTATCTGGCATTGGAACAACCAGCCCTTAAAATAATAATGAAAAGCATAAAACAATTCGTCCGCATCGCTGTCAGCGGGAAAAGTGCGCAAAAGGCTGGCAGCATTGCCACGTTGTATGGCGATGCTGATTCTAATTCTATTCTGCTATTCTTGTATTTATTGAATATTTCTTTCTTTACAGCTAACTTCAGCATTAATAATATCAGTGGGCACGACGATCTACGCGATCTACCATGACGTGTCCTTCTTCCTCGACGACAAGTTCTTCTCCCCGGCTACCTTCGTCATCGCTATCGGCATCATCATGCTGTTCGTGTCTCTCTTTGGATGCGTGGGCGCACTGAAGGAGAGCACCTGCTTGGTTAATATTGTAAGTAAACAAAAATATTGTGCAGGAATAAAAATGGCACATGGAGCTTGGACGAGTATCAATGACACCTAGAGACGGCATTCCTAATTTTTCTTATACTTGACTAGCTTCTTTCTGCCTGCGACTTCGTCCGCGTGAATTTCTTATACCTCCAACAGTCGAATTCATGGTTACAGTTTGCGTACTGGTTAAAATTATCATGTAAACATATTTTCAAAAACTCCGCTTCATTCTTCTCTCTCCATATTTTGCAACTTTGTAATAAAGCATCATTTTTTATCAGTTCGCAGTCATCCTCAGTCTGGTCTTCATCCTGGAGATCGCAGCCGCCGTCGCAGCCTACAGCCTCCGATCGCAAGTCACCGGCATGTTGGATGAGAGGCTGAGGGTCACACTGCCGTACTACTATGAGAACGAAGAGGTCGAAGACGCTTTTGACTTCATTCAGAGCAGGGTAAGTTTTATTTATGGACTTTTTAGTGTCTGTAATGCAAGATTCAACGATCAATATAAAAATACAAAGATACAACGCGATTCGATAATTTAATCGATTATATTATTATTTCCTTTATTTAAACGTAAACATATAAATTATATTTTTAAATATTTGAATATAAAAATTATATATTATTATTAATTATTTAATATAAATTATTATTAGATTATATAATTTATTATTATTTTTTCGATAATTTAATTTAATTCGAAACTTATTGATAACGTCCACGGATTATTCATCAAGTGATTACTTCATTTCATATTATTAATATTGAACAAATTAAAGGTAACAGTTGTTGAGAATTATTTCATCACCACTGCTCTGAAAACGGTGATGGAAAACATAGTGAGGAAACCGGCATGTCCTAGAACTAAAATTTCGAAAATATGTGACATCCACCAATCCGCACTGGGCCCGCGTGGTGGATTACGGCCCACTCCCCCTCACAGACAGGAGGCCTGTGTCCCAGCAGTGGGAACATTATGCTAATAGAAGATTCTTTGTTATTTTACGGGCTCTTGACAGTGCAGTAGCTTCGTCTACCTTCAGTTGAATGCTAGTTTTTAAACTTTAGTAACAGTCCATTCAGAGTAATTTTACCTCTGAGGGACAATTCTCGTAATTTTAAGAACGTTCACAGTCTGATCTCAGACTCAATCTGTCAAAAATACCTCAAATTTCTCTACATTTTGACAAGTTTTTGACATTTGTTTGTCGCCGAGATGACACTGCGACTAGATTTTGAACGTTTTAAATTACGAGAATTGGCCTTCTGATCTCAGTCTCAATCTGTCAAAAATAGCTCTAAAATCCCAACATTTTTGACATTGATTGTCGCTGAGATGAGATTGCGACTATATTTATATTTTGAACGGTTGTAGGTAATTACGGGAATTGGCCTTCTGATAAGTATTGCATCACTGTCAAAATCACAGTGATCCATAAAATAAGTTTGCTGTTATGTAGGTTGCTTGCTGCTACTGACAATTCTGTCAAAATCACAGTGATCCTTGTAGTTGTTATAATAAGGTTGGTGTTGTATTGCTGCTGTCAGAGGTAAAATAACTAGGAAAGTAGTCATTCCCTAGTTCCTCATATCTCATTCGTTTCATTCATTCCTCTTCATTTATTTCTTGATCTTCATTACGTTTGAGTTCATGTGTAGGTTGGCCATTTTGTGATTTTGGTGTTATTTTAATGGTAGATTTTTGTAGGTTGAAATATTACTGATGTTTATTTAAAGAAACAAAATAAACAGGGACACATGACACATTGAGCACTCCGCAACTCACACGAATGCGTGTTCATTGGCCAAATTGTATCTTGCCCACTGAATACGCGTGGAGTGTTTCACAGAGTATCGCCGTGGCAATACTAGCCTCTGCCCGCGACTTTGTCCGCGTGAACTTACGGCACCCGACTCATGGCGTTGTATCCCATCGCCCGCCCGTGCTGTTACTTCGTTTTCGTGTTAGCGATCTTTCTTACATCCCTCAAAAATTGGGCTATTCAATGGAAAAGTTTGTTTTCATCCGACTGGTAGTTCCAGAGATGAGCGCGTTCAAACAAACAAACAAATAAACTATTCAGCTTTATTGTAAGATGATGAAGAATATAAAGATGTTATCAGATTTAATTCTCTCAGAGCAGACACAGGCAGACAATAGTTTTTCAAGGAATGACAAGCAAGTATGACAGATGTGTTTTATGATACATACACATAGAGTCGTTGTCGTTTAGTTTACAATCTTCAATATCTATCTTTTATAGTCATTTGAGTCACATTTATAGGACTATTTATTTGTCTTCAAATAAAACTCAATAGATTATGAGTTTGGGACTCAGTTGTCCAATTATTAGACTCAGAACTCCGTTATTGTAAAATATCCTTGATAGAGGATATTTTAAATGAAACTTTATTAAGGAAAAATCTGTGTTTACAAGATAGAATATAAATGAGGAAAATCGACAGTTTTTATGATCATGACTTTTAGTAAGCATAGGTAGGCAAACACGTAAATAATAGATGTACCAATAATAATATAATTTTATATAATATAATTGTATTAACCACATTTTGTTTACCTAACTGGTTTGATATGACGATGCCTTTGCGCAATGTAGGTTTTTTTCCTTTGAAACAAAGAAATTACATGATGTTTTAACTTTAACTGCCCGTAATAATTGTGAAAAGCCATTTTATTCAGCTGTATAATGATAATTAGTCGGTATTGCCCGCTGTAATAGTTCAGTATTATGCTCAGTCCACTGTATCGACTGTAGCAAGGAAATTGATAAAGTACGGTTAGAATCGAACATACCTTTTTTTAAAACACCGTGCAGCCGTATCTACAACGCCCCATGCGAACTACGCGTCATATTGACGTCACGCAAAATCCTGCATCTCGCAAGCAAAGTTTACCGCGCAACTAGCATATATACAACGGCCCGACATGAATCATGGGGCAGTTACCCACCAGACACATCAGCCGTCTGGTCGGAAGATTCTCCCTTTTCTATAGAGTACAAGTGAACTTCATACCCTGTTCCTCACACCTCTATACTGGGCAAAACTACTGGAAAATTGACTAAACTTTATTCTGCACCAAAGAGATTTAAGATATTGTCAAGTAAATAATTATTTAATGTCTTTGTGCTTTCAGCTTCGATTAATAATGATCGAAGGCTTTCAGCATTGTGTGTATTTCAGTAGTAAACATTTTCTTTTGTTTTAGTGGCATTTCACTGCTGACCGTACAGCAGGGCTATTGTTTTGACTAGTTTTTCAAAAAAATAATTAGAATGTCTAGGTCTTGTTACTCTTTTCGTGTCGATGGTACGCCCTCTCTTGTTTTTTTTTTTTTAAATATAGTGCGAGCCTAACGTAGCGTACGTAACGGCCACGTTGATAGCGGCATCAGTGGTATTCTTTATGTCATCCGAAGTGTAGGTGATGGGGCACTACGACTATGTACTATTTTCTATTCCAGGCCGTATCTGTTTAGTCAAAAAAAAATACCTTCATAAAACTCAAAAACTAACCCATCTCTCACCATCTTCCAGCTGAACTGCTGCGGTGTCGACAGCTACATGGACTGGAGCGTCGTACAACCTCCTCAGGGAACCTCGGGCATCTCCATCAGCAACATCACCGTCCCCAACTCGTGCTGCGCCGAGTCAAGCTACGAAACCATCGCGGGCGTTGAAATCGCCGAGTGCACGAAGCTGTACGCCAATGGATGCCTTCCCAGGGTCTTCTATTTGGTCTACCAGAGCGCTGGTCTGTTGGGCGCTGGAGCCATGACCATTGCTTTTATTCAGGTTGGTTTTTTGTGATTTCTCACTTGCTTCTTTTTTCGAGTCGATCGCAAATGATAAATATTTTATTTATTTATTTAAACTTTTCGCACAAAAAAGGTACAAAGGCGGACTTAATGCCTTAGGCATTCTCTACCAGTCAACCAAGGGTTAGGGGGGGGGGGGGGTTAGGGGTTGGGGGGTTTATTCTGTTAGATGAGTTCGGCCACGCCAGCCGCGGCATCAGTGGCGTTTTTTACGTCCTCAGAAATGCAGGTGTATGGACCTTCTTTCTGAAGGTCATAGCAGCCAGTGACATTTTTCATGCTGGCCAGTGGAAACAAAAGTGTTTTGCATGAACAGGGAAGGGCATTAGCTTAAGTTGTGACAGGCCTATGTCCAGTAGTGGACAGAGAAGATTACCTACTAAACAATCTCGTATTTAGATCTGCAGTGCGATTCTGTAACCATATCTCACCGTGAAAACTTCGGTGAAGTGAGCGTGGAGTGAGCTGTCATTCCAAATAATGCTAGGGATTGACACTACTGACAACTCGCATCAAGCTCACTTCACTTGAGTTTTCACGGTAAGATTTTTACAGAATCGACCGGCTGCTGACCATATCACTAAAGAATAATATGGTGTTACTAAAATACGTGTTACTATGGTCATGCATGATGTCATTCTCGATTACCTTATTGTCCAACAAATATGTGACAAGCATGGATATAAGAAAAAACACATATTATGTCTGATGACGTGGCAACGACGTCCTTCGAACAAAGTCATTGGAGAACAAATAAATTGATTTAATGAGACTCGAGCATTTGTTACGTTTATAACATCGCGAATTTAGCACACATTTGAGCATTGTTTTGTTAAAAAAAATATGTAACACCTACAAAAACACGATAAAGTCGATCCTACTGTTTTATCAGCACGCCCAAAATCTAGTACCCATTTCCCATATCATAAATATTCAAGTTTATCTTATCAAATTTCAGATTATCGGCATCGTGTTCTCATTCTCGCTGGCCAGTTCAATCCGTAAGGCTAAATCCGAAAGAGAACGCAGACGCTGGGAGATCCAGGAGCGCGTCATCAACGCTTACACCTCCCTCAACCCTAACCAAGAGAAAAAAGCACCCGTTGTCTATGTCCCATTCCACGGACAAGCGACTGCCTAAGTAGAGGCTGGATGGACAGTGCCTTGGTCCTAGTTCTAAGATTAAAAAATTAGGTTTATAGAACCAGGTTATTGTGATAGCACTTTTTGTTTTAGATTTAATAAAGTACGCTATAAAGTCAATTGTAGGGTGTTACAAATGTCATATGATTTACAGAACCAGGATTTTATTTTTATTTTACGAAAAATCACACCAAATATATTCTATACTTAGTGGGGAAATCGTGCTCATCGAAAATTGGCGCGAACACATATGGGTTTGTGATAGTTGTAGATACTTATTGCTTAGTACCTACATATGATAAAATAAGTCATTTTTAATATTATAAATCTCTGTGAAATTATATTTTTAGGTCCAAAAACATGCCACATGTTCTCTCTTTTATCTTTAATTGATTACGTCCAGTTCTATCTTTTTCTTACCTACATTTTCTGCCATTTCGCTATACTCTTATTTCTTTGTAAGATTATTAAAACCTAAATAAAATTGATAGAAATCCTAAATTACTTAATATATTTTATCACTACTTTTATCAGTAAGTAAGTATTATAAAAGTATTGTAAAGAAATAAATATTTTTATTTATACAATATTTTCGTGTTTTTATTTACCTATCCAAACCTGGCTAAAATAAGTTTATTTTTACAAATATCTTACAAAATATTTCCTTTTATCTGCCGTCGCTACAGCGCGGCGACAACGGAAGTCAACAGAGCGTGCGCTTGCGCAACCGCCGCGGATCAGCCATTGTCTTGTCGATGCTGAGCCTACCGCGATGTTTGTACACCCGTGCGTGCAGCGGGTATTGTTTTGATTTAGGCACAATTGCTATATGGCCTCCTTTTAAAATTTATGGGCGTCTATCTTTTTCTCCGCAACAATTTGTCTCTCATATCAAGTCTTTGGGTTTGTATGAAAGTGCGCGCATGAAGCGACGCGACCGCTGCAGGGAGACATTTCTGTCCGCGGGTTTGGACGCAACTGTCGCCCGTCCCATCTATTGGTTGCAATGCAAGTGCGCGCACGGCGACAAAAAAGTTGTCAGCTAGCCAGTTGCCGCTCAACTGAAACTTTAATATAAAAGTAGCATTGCTGTCGCTCCCACGTGCGCATTGTGCAAATCTCGGCGAGGAGACAGCGACAGAGGCAAAAAAGTGGCTGGGCAACTAAGTTGCTCGTGAGCAAAGGAAGCAAGAAGAAGGAAGAAGAAGCTTATTTTTCTTCCCTTAGCAGTAAATAAAATCAGTATTATTGACATTCCTGATGAGTATGGTGGATTTAAAGCATATATACGTGTTAGGTGATACGTTACGTGGTGTGTACGGTGTTAGGTTAAGCGAAGGTACTTTATAGGAGTGACTCATAAAACTGACGAGTTTTACTATAACACCAACTCTTAAAGTCTCTCCCACAGGCGCATTATTATCAGTCGATAATATCGATATTATCATCACACGCCAACCTACCCGCCGCCCGCTACGTCGTCGGCTTAGCCGCAAAGCCTTGACGAGCGGCCCCCGCTCGGGTTCCTCTTAGCTTCACCCCCGCCTCGACAATGCGGGGGCGGGGGGGGGGGGGGGGGGGGGCTAACAAACATCCATCCATCCATATAAACTTTCGCGTTTATAATATTAGTAGGATTAGTTCATTTTCATGTATACTACACTCGTATCGGTATCGGTAACCGCTCTCCAAACAGGCTGTATATGGCTGTCACGGGAGCTCTCCTCCTGCTCCGCTAGAACGGATGTCTGAAAGCCTAGTGTGCTTTTCTTTAGCACTTTTATTCTAGACCCTACTGTGCCTCTTAGAGAGCATATAATAAGTTATGGGTCCCAGTGAGTCAATCAATCTGCATAGGCCGCGGCAAGCGTAGGTCCATTGACCTGCGACTGTTATAATGCAACTTTGCAGGACTGGATTACTAACATCATAAACCTTTTGTTCTATGACTTCTTGAAAAACATAATACATTTACCAAAAACAAACCTTTAAGATTTCGTTGTTCTATCAAACCCCCGCTCCCCTCCACTGAATTTTTTACTAGATAAGGCAGTTTGTTTTCCTAACTGCTTTCTTTTGCTTCGCGTAGAGTGCGCAACAGAAAATCGAATATTTCAATTGGTTGAATTGAAATATTTTTATTTTTTTATGAAAGTCTGATGAATGATTAAAAATCATAGAACAAAAGTTGTTGCTTGTGATGTTAGTAATATAGTCCTGAGAGGTGGTTAATGTTTTACCAATGACCCTGCATACTCATAGCAACGAGATCCCAGTGAATTTAACTTGGACTATCATTGAATTGAAAAAGATATCACGATCGGAGAATGTACGCTTAACACCAACATAGATATGCTAGATACAAAATAATGTCTGGCTACTAAAATCAGACAAGGGTTTTATTAGAGACAAATTCCCTTAAACCCCCTCATAATACCTCATAATCAGCGTATAATGTTCGTACAGGGAACACAGGTCTCCTCTAGGTGAGAGAAAGCAGCCCGTAATCCACCACGCGGGCCCAGTGCGGGTTGTCGATGTCACATGTCTTCGATTTTAAACCCCCTAGGGACTGATTTGAAGTAATGAAGGATGCCAATCGAGATAGATGAAGGAATGTCCTGCGGGGTAAATACGTAACACACTATCAGTAGCAATCGGTTTCATTTTGACAGTTCAACAACATTCATTGCGTTATTACGTTTCTGAGCGGACACATTATTCGAACATATGAAGCAATGGATTAGCAATATCTTTCAAAATGATTCAGATTCTGATTGATAGTGTGTTACGCAATTAGGGTGCCGGTCAGTTAAAATGATTCGCCTTGTTTGAAATCAAAAGCCTAATTGAATTGAGACCTTTGATTTCGAAAATTGTGAATCATTTGAACTGAACGCTTCTTATTCATGATGTCGATAGCAATCTAAATGGATTCGGCCCAGAATTCGGCTACTTGTTTGGCGCCATCACCAGCGTCCATCAGTTCCTGTAACGTGCAGCTGACAGGACACGCAGGACACGATATTAAGTGTCCCATCGTCTGTGGAACGGCATCAAAACACTCTAAGACGGAGTCGTCTATGAATCTCCACCTGAACAGGTCCTGAACGCTAGGGAGCTCTCCTCTGCTGAGGAGTACGTTGTGCCAGTTCTTTTTCCCAGCTAAAGAACTAGAACGTTGTAAAGGGAGCGTTTTGGGAGACTGTCTTATGTAATTTTGATGTTCAAAAAGTGCCGATTCTCAGCATAATTTGAATTAGTAACTTTTGACTTAACAAAAAACCCAAGTCCTTAAGATCTTAACACATTCAACAAGTCCGATTGTATAAACAATAAAGAAAAATGTAAAACATCGTAGTCTGTCGATACTTATCTACCTTACTTTTCTATAAAATATACAGCGATATCAGTGATAGGTAACCGATAGAGCTCAAGCGATAAGCGAATGGATGTTGTTATCATCCTGAAATCCTTATGTACCTATATACCTACTAATATTTACATGGCACTTGTACCTGCTAGTTCAATATATAATATAGTATGCTACTGATAGGTTTATCTTGGTACTTATAAGACGTTTCCTCGTAATCAATCGCCTTTGTTTAACAAACTTGTCTATCAACAACTGTTGCCCGAGGCTTCGCCCGCGTGGAGGTCGGAAATTATCCCACAGGGACGTACAGTCAACAGCAAAAGTAGATGATCAAAATCAGAAATTCAATACTAATTAACGGAGTTCGCGTCAGAACTGTGTGGCGTCGAAGTGATTCAAAAGTATGTCAGACTCAGTGTCATACTTTTGAATCACTTCGACGCCACACAGTTCTGATGCGAACTCCGTTAATTAGTATTGAATTTCTGATTTTGATCATCTACTTTTGCTGTTGACTGTACGTCCCTGTGGGATAATTTCCGACCTCCACGCGGGCGAACCCTCGGGCACTACTACTACTACTTTTGCTGTTGACTGTACTACCGGGATAGAAAATGTCCTTTATCCTAACCTAGGAACGAAAGTTTATTTAAATCCGTTCTGCCGTTAATGCGTGAACAAGCAGCACCCTATACTGCATTCGCGATTTATATGCCAAAAATGTAAAGAAATATGAGTTTATGGGAAAATAACTTTAAATCCTCCACAACAAAGTTCAGTTTACGCTACAACTTCAAACATTTTTATAACTTTCTCAATAGAGATAGTCACTCTGAAATCAACTTATTTTCTTTTAAAATAAAGTTGAAATTTGTTTAACTTGAAATAATATTAATTTGAAGCATAAGTTTATATAGACTTTAAATGCGTACCATACTATTAATCACAATCTGAATCATTTTGAAGTATATTGCTAATCCATTGCTTCATATGTTCGAAAAATATGTCCGCACAACAACATAAATAACGCAATGAATGTTGTTGCTTGTTAAACTGTCAAAATTAAAGCCTTTGTTACTGATAGTCTGTTACGCAATTACCCCACAGAGTTACCCCACAGAGTTACTTTGGCAATTACAATAGATATTAGTATGGAAGGTAGGATTTAGAAGATGTGTCTATAACCGTATAGAAGTTCGCTATTCTTACATTAAATAGTTTCAGAGAAAATTGCCTGTTATAGAGAATGGGTTGATGAAATATTATAATTACTGCTGCACCCCGCGGTTTCACCCGCATAAGTTTCGATCCCGTGGGAATATCCGAATCAAAAGTATCCTATGTGTTAATCCTGGTTAGAAACTATCTGCGTGCTCAATTTCATCCAAATCCGTTCAGTAGTTTTTGCGTGAAAGAGTAACAAACATCCATCCATCCATACTTCCAAACTCCAAACTTTCGCGTTTATAATATTAGTAGGATTAGTTCAGTTTCATGTATACTACACTCCTTTAAGGTATCGGTAACCGCTCTCCAAACAGGCATACAAACTTTCACGTTTATAGTAAGCATTAGTAGGATAGATTGGGGTCGGGTTCCAGTCTAACCGGATGTAGCTGAATACCAGTATTTTACATGACCCGACTGCCTATCTAACCTACACAACCCAGTTACTGGGTAATACGATACCCCTTGTCACCCTAACAACCAGTCTTACACTGGTTGTTAGACTTTCAGACTTCTGACTACCCGTAACGACTGTCAAAGTCCACGAATGACAGCTGGGACCAACGGCTTAACGTGCTTTCCGAGGCACGGAGTGGTTTCGGTATGTAAAGATGGTCACCCATCCACTGTGGATTGGTGACCTAAGCTACGCTTGCCGCGGTTGATCTGTGGATGATACACAGACCTACCGCGGCAAGCGTAGCTTAACCTTATCGATCGACTAGTGTGTCTGCCAGATATCAAATGATAAGGCTCACCTATTATCTAAAATAGGACACATTACTGTCTTTGCCAACTGTACGTTACTAGTAACTGTACAGGAGAACAGCTTGTACCACACCGACCGGTCAATACAAACACGACAACCGCGGGCCATGATATAAATATTTAATAAACTGAATGCCTGAAGGTCAAATATAACCCATAAGTAATCGATATTACCAGTTACAGTTAGTAGATTACAGCCCGCTACTGAAGTCGTGAAGTAGAATTATTTTCAGTACGAAAAACAAAGAAAATTGTGCTAAAATTGTCGTTATAAACCAAATTAGACAGAGTTAACATTTCTAGATCGGACGACTACATTAATTACGAATATTTAAGAGATAACATGCGATAATAATCTTTTGAACGATTAAAACAGAAAGCCTTTGTAAAATAACGTTGTTTTTAATGAACTCTTCTTCAGTAAAACACGCGCCGTTTCATTCTTCAAGTGAGACACACTTATGTGAATTTCAAAGGCTCTACGTTATCAGTGCACGTAGTTGGAAATCACACTGTGTTCGTGAATGTGTAAAACAATCGTTATCAGATTTCATTTGAGTTATCACTAAGATACTCGGCTGTAACGTGTTGGCTAAGGAACCGCTTAGTCGTTTTATAAGTGCTAAATTAAAAAAGAAAAGAAAATGACGGGCGCATCTGCTCCTGCATCGGCGACGTCGAGAGGTAATAATTCGGGGATGCATTTCACTAAAACGGAAACGGAGTACAATATGAAATCTATAAGATTTCTATTGTTGACCATCACAGCTATGTTTATTGTAAGTATATTTATATTTTTTACTTTATCATCACCATCATTATCTTACCTTATCCAAATTTATTTGCGGACGGCGCAACATGTCTTCTTCCTTCATAATAAAATATGGCGAAACTATTTAATGGTTCCTTGTTGACTACGGAACCCTAAGAAAGACCGATTTCGGTCACGGTGGCCAATCTCAACGAAGGGCAGGCAAGGTTCGCAGGAGATAATATAGTGCACAAGTGTGTGCGTAAACACAGGTGCACTCTCTGTTCCTTTACTCTCATAGTCTGATGGGACGACAGTGGGGAGGTCTTCTTCCATACTTCTCTATGAGTCGTGCACCCTCTTTCTAGCCATACCATATTTCACATAGTCCTTCCATCGTTTCTTCAGTCTATGCCTACACTATCATCAATACAATACCTACTTAAGATCATAAAGATCTGAATGATAATGTTTGTTTTGAGTGCTTATTGCGCAACTCGACAAATTGGACACATTATGGTTTTATGATTCTAGCCTTCATTCTTGCTCTTGTCTATACTAACAAATTGAGCAGTGCATTTGTAAGCATTCAAAATGCTGTATGTATTCAATTCTATCATCATCACCATTGACAGCCTTGGTACACCACACTGCTGAGGACAGTAGGCCTCTTCCTTCTATGTCATGTTCTCCTGGTCTGTACTAGTTCTTCCAGTCCAGGGTTTTGCATAATCAGCCTATAATGTTCCCACTGCTGGGACACAGGCCTCCTCTCTGTCCGCCCAAGCAGGGCAGACCTCCACCGTATGCTACGTGGTATTCTTCAATTACTCTTCTCTCTCGGTTCTTTGGCCGACTTAGGTGATTAGATTTGCCTCTGCCTTCGGGGAGAACAGTCGTGAAAGTAGTACAAAGGGGTTGATGACACAGTTGATGAAGTTCCTCCTAATAATTTTTCAAAACATGCAATCTACTGAAAAGTTGTTGTAACTGTATTACAATTTACAGTAACTGTTATTGTTACAAGTCTGTGGCTAGCTCAATGTTTACATTGTGGAAGTAAACTTAGGAAGGCACATTGCGCAATACAACTAGGAGCGGACTTCGTGCATAAAAGCAAAATTTACAAAGTTTACATACCAGTCTGCCAGTCTTCTAGATTTTCCAATCAATTAATACTTCAGTCTTGTACTAGATTTGTTTTTATATTTTCAAGATTTCATTTTGTGGCTTGTGGCGTCATTTCTGTTTATATTTGTTGAGTAAAGTCCCCCATCACCCAAAACACGTCAGCGTTGATAAAAGAATGATTGATATCTGTGATTGATATAGCCTATCATTATTGTCTATTCACGTACCTAGTATTAGTTGGTAAATCTTTTTGTTATCCTAGGTATGTCTAAAATATGTAGAATGTCTATTTAAGTTTAAGGCGTTGAAAATAAACGGTGGGCTGAAACAATGGCGCCAAATTTAAGTTCAGTGCACCTTTTTCTTTCTATTTCATTAGGAAAAGGACAGAAGATAAATATTAGTTTAGTCCTGTCAAATTAAGATACTCTATAGACAGTTTAGACGTGATTAAAAACATGGCGATTAAAATAAGTCAATTTACGTCAGGCGCTGACTAATTTGACAGGACTAAACTAATATTTATCTTCTGTCCTTTTCTTAATGAAAAAGAAAGAAAAAGATGCACTGAACTTGAGTTTGTGAACAACGGAATGAGCCATTGATGATGACTGCTACATTGTGCGTTTACCTCTCTTCGACCTTATACTTATTTATTTAAAATTTTAAATCGTCACTTCTGCAAATCTAATAGAAATCGGGTAGGATAGGATATAAATACCTAAGGTTTGTAGAGAATGAGACCTGACACTCTTGATTTTAAGTCGGTCTCTACAATGCGCTTGAACCAAAAAATCGAAGTAATGTGACATCTATACCAACCCGCACTGGGCCCGCGTTGTGGGTTACGGGACGCGACCACTCAATCTTACTGAGAGGAGGCCTGTGTCCCAGCAGTGGGAACAATAAAGGCTGGTTATGCTAAGTAGGTCCCTAGTCCCTACCAGCTCTTGAATTCCATTACACGCCATCTGGCATAGCTTAGCTGCATTATACCATCAATTTAAAATCGATTTGAGTAGATGTAGTGTAAAGGTTTCAGTTTACAATACATCTGTATTTCCTTGCCTGTCAACTATTAAGAGCGTTTACAGCGTACGGCATTTCATACAAACTTTCAAGTCCTTGTTTTTCGAAATGCATGAACCGATTTTAATGAAACTTCATACGCATAAGCAGAATACATAGGTCTAAAAAGTTAGTTAAGAACATTTTCGAAATGTCTTATTTAAAAAAAGGTAATGGGAGATCTCTGTTTCTATGGAAAATTTAAAATCGGTCTAATTTAGCTGTAACACTATTGTTCGAAAATGTTCTCAATTAACTTTTTAGATCTATATATCCTGCTTATGCGTAGGAAGTTTCATTAAAATCGGTTCATGCATTTCGAAAAACAAAAGGACTTGAAAGTTTGTATGAAATGCCGTACGTTGTCAACGCTCTTAAGCTCCGATTTTTTTGTAAACTGCCTGATCATGACTGTAGGAAGTCTGTCCAAATGCAAAAATGTTTTTCGTGTCATCGGTCGGTACATAATCATATAATCGGTTAATCAACGTTGACCCTCTTTGCTGTAATTTCCCGGTAAGTATGCTAAAACACTACACAAAATGTTATGAATAATGTTTTTGGCTTTATTTATTTAACTAATAAAGTCTGTTCTCGACATGACGTAAGTTTTTTCTTGTATTAGAGATTTATTATTCACTAACTTCTGCCCGCGGCTTCGCCCGCGAGGATGTCGGGAATTATCCCATAGGAACATGCTACCAGGACAAAAAATATTAAAAAATAGTCTATTTTACTCCTTATAACATCAGCTATCTGCCCGTGAAAGGCCCGTCGTAGTCGGTTCAACCGTTTCGGAGATTAGCCGGGACAAACAGGCAGACAGACAAAAAAAAAGATTTTTGTTCCATCTTTTATTTGTACAGCAGATACCTATACGTACAATATCTCGAATAGCCATCGAAACTATATTTCACGTGGGCTCATCGAGTCCAGATGGACATATGGACCTCGTTAGGATAATGTGACATTGTACATTTTGGTAACGGTATTCGTTTTTGTTTCATTTTTGTAACTGTACCTACAAAGATCGGAAAATCACCCACCTACCCAAGTATTATGTTGGTACTTTCACGGGAGCACACGAATGTGGCAAAAGTCAGAAGTCAAGAAACAAAGACACTGCGGTATGCGAGATTTTTAGGATTATTATAAGTACAGTGCCCTCTAAAAGTTAGTTGGCATTTTTCCACTTCAGCTATGACACACCACATTATGATTTAAAATTCTGGAGAGCCAAATGCTTGAACTAGATACTATAACGGTTTTAATTGCTATTGACTAATTCAACTTTATCATAAAAAGTAATCAAGTAATCCTTTAATAATAATATCCCTGGACATTTCACACAGCACCATTTGTCCCAAGCTAAGCAACCTAATGCTTGTGTTATGGTAACAAGATGGCTGAAGTAAAGTATTTAAATCATAACGTGGCATTACAGCTGAAGTTGAAAAGTGTCTACTAACTTTTGGAGGGCACTGTACCTACTTATAATAATCCAGACCACGCCAGATCCGCCAGAAGGTCAAGCGAAACTGTCAAATCTTCCCAATCAACCTTGAACATAAAAGCTTTAGCGATAAAGTTCAAAATCTATTAAAGAAATTTGACAGATTGTAGTAAGTTTATTTGCTGGCGTCTGTTCATAATATCCTTATCAAATGTACAAGAAAGTACCTTCAGTTGTTCGTTGAGTATTCGATCACATAAACCATCTTATCAATAGTTAATAAAAAATATCATAATCCAAGTAGGAAAATTTGTCTGGAAATGAGTCATTTAAGATTGCGTAAGACGGAAACAATGATGTTATTGAAAAAAATAAAATTAAAACCGTCCAAGGGCGAGTCGGACGCTCGCACAAAGCATTCCGTACCAGAGGAACTCTAATAGGTACATACTTTCACTTAGTTTATTTGTAAAAAAAAAAACAAAATTAATCTACCTAGCTTTTTCCCAACTACAACTTTTTGTTGTGGTCGGCTTCCAGTCTAACTGGATACAGCTGAATACCAGTCTTTTACTTGGAGCGACTGCTTATCTGACCTCCACAACCCAGTTACTGGGTAACACGATACCCCTGACTGAAGACTGGTTGTCAGATTTTCGGGCATCTCACGACCCGTAACGACTGTCAAAGATCCAAGAATGACAATTGGGTAGGGGTCTTGGTATGTAACCGACCGCGGCAAGCGTAGTTTAACTTTCGATCGACCATTTAGCCACAAGCCCCACAGATAGAACTAGAACATAACAGTATTTTATGGAAATTCCAACTGGCTAGCCTGTTAAAAGAAACTAGACAGACGGACAGACAGGCAGGCAGACGGCGCGGCGTAGGCTTTTAATGGGTCCCGTTACTGGATCGAAATTACAACCACGGAATAGATGAAACCTCTTTTATCTATTCCGTGAAAATTACAGTTAGATGATGACATGAGGAAATGCGGGTGGTGTTTTTTCTATAGAGACGCTCTCGCCCGTTTTCTTTCTGGTTAATGACCATATGATTAATGGCTATGATTTTTTACAGAATAATAAATGTTAGTTACTTGTATGTCCCTTTTTTTTTTTTTTTGAGGATGGGAAATCATCAAATGACCCCTCCCGCTCTGGGTGGAGCGGAAGGGAGTGTCAGACTCTTACTGACTAAAACCCACCCGTGTTCCTTCCTTAGCCCTTTCTGTTCCAGGGCAGCGGTAACCCTTTCGGAAGATCCCGCCGTACTTGTATGTCCCTATGTTTTCCTTTTTGATAATACATTATTTTTATAAGCACTAGAACCCTCAAAACATGCACAAAATTGCCTATTTAGACCGCTGTTAACAGAGGCCTGTAGGGTACAAATTTGACAACTATTAATGAAAAAAGGAAAACATGGCGACACAGTATATATCCTTCTTATCCAGTTTATAAAATATCTTTAAAATTGGTTCAATATTGGTGGAGAAAATAGGCGAGAGCCAAACCTCGAAAATGTGACTTTTTACTTAGGCTATTCAGTCGGATCTGCAGTTGTTATTGGGCGGCCGGACGCCGAGCGCTCGCAGAGCGACAGCGATATTTTCTTCAAATACCTCATTTTCAAAAGTCTTTCCGCCCGCATTTCCTCTTCTTTGTCCTGCCAAGTTAAAGACTTCACCACTCTACTACACAAAATCAAAACCCCTCGGAATATCCAAGTACCTATTTTACCTAACCTAATTGTCCATTCCAGGTGATATCCATGCTGATGGTAGTCCTGGGTATCTCAGTATACTCCTACTACCACGGCTTGTCCTTCTTCTACGACGGCAAGATCAGCGGTCTCATGACCCCATCAGCAATGAGCGTCTTCATCGGACTTGCGTTGCTGATCGTGTCCATCTTCGGATTCTTCGGCAGTTTGAAGCTCAGCACTTGCATGGTCAATGTGGTATGTATCATCAGTTACCTATGTACTTACCTATGTGCGGAAAGTGAAACGACATGTTAGAAATCATTTCTTGAGAGTTTTATAGATACATTTTCAAGGGATGGAGACCAAAATCCATTGCATATACAGGGTCAAATTGAATTAGCTAGCGAAACTCCGCAGACGTGATGGATATCGAAAAGAGATTAAAAAAAAAAATTGATGAGTGTTTTTAGGAATCATCGATCGCAGGTAGTGCACTTGAAATACAATCAGTTTGAAAAATGTTTTCTTTGTGTAAACTTCACAGGCGTGTTGGGCATCCATATTCTTAACACGATAAACAAAAAAACACACATTTTATCAACTCATAGGTACTTCAAGTAACAAACCAAACAAACCACTAACGGTCGTTGACCTAAAAGCAAAAACCATACATTTAATTTTTTGATTTTGTCACATTTAAATATCGATACCCATCACGTCTTCGGAGTTTCGCTAGCTAATTTAACTGACCCCGTATATAACTCGACGTTTAAACTAGTAAGCTTTTCAATTTACTTTTTCAACCAAAAGCTTATCGCAGTTAACTTTTAGGTATACCTGAAGCCTTCAGCTCGACCTCCTTGCATCACTAAGCCTAGTATTTTCCCAATTCTGTTGCGGTTGAATTGACCCAATATGGCAATGATGCAGAGCAAATTCCATGTCATCTCCACGATCTTTCCGTCTGTCATTTGTTGGTATTGATGGCGACACCACAAGGTTTAACATCCCCTTCGTCACACAGAGTTTTCGATTTATCCAAGGGCTTGCATTTTAGGGTAACTAATGTAGATCTAATCAAGGGTTTTCTTTTCAGTACGCATGCGTCTTGATGATGGTGTTCATCATTAAACTGGTGGCTGTAATCCTCGCCTTCACAATGAACACTGATAAGATAATGCATTACATTGACATACCGGTATGGGGTTATAACGACCTCGAGATTCAGCAGGAAGTTGACGCTCTACAAGCTAATGTAAGTAATAGTAGGTTCATTTACCGTATAGCATAATCATCACGCCTTGTTTCCCCGAAAAGTTGGGCAGAGGCGTAAATAGTACACCCACATTTCGCCAGTTATGTTTAAGTGGGGACAAATCCACTCTCGCCGAGGCCTCCGGGCTGCTGAGAGTGTTCAGATGGAAAACCTAATAACACTTTGCCCGGCCCGGGAATCTAACCCAGGACCTTATGCTCAGCAGTAGCACTTGCGACCACGAGACCAACGAGCCAGTCATCGACTATTCAGTTCATTTACTTTTGCATATTGAAAATACGAAAAGCATTGATAGAGACGCGAGTAGGATGGTAACCACGCCCAGAGTACTCTATAGCAGCTTAAAGCTCTTCCTTGTTGAACAATGGCATCACATCACATCACAATACCTATTGTGTTAGTTCATCTCGTCTTTGAATAGCATAAGGTTCTTTCAAGTGATGAGCGATGGCTAGCTGTTTCATTTGACTCGACATGAGAAATGACGTGTGAATCATAAAAATCGGCCCAGGCGTTTGGTCATACAGACCAAACGCCTGGGCCGATTTTTATGATTGTGTGTGTGCTTCAAAGGAACATACATACATACATAGGCTGATAAACACATTACCATTCCTTTGCGTCGCGCAGTCGGGTAAAAAATAAAAACGGCTCTAGGTTTCGGTTTCAAAAATATATAATATAATAGATTGGATTTATTTTTTTATTTATTGTCTGAGAGCAGTGCTGAAAAACAGCCTCAAAAATTAACTTTATTCAAGAGCCAAGCAGGTAACTGTCAGCAGGCAAGGCAAGGCAAGCAGGTAACAGTCTTTGGACTGACAAAATGGGACAAAATTAATGCTTAATAGTCTCTGGCAGACTAGTCAGATATCCAGAAATGTGTTTAAAATCATCCATATTTTTTCCAGTTCGGTTGCTGCGGCAGTAACACATTCATGGACTATTTGGACTTCAACTATACCAACAACCAGTCAACATTGCAGGCTATTGTGAAGGACGGTAACGAGACAGTGACCCTAATGGTGCCCAAATCTTGCTGCTTCACCTACAATCAACTGGGGGTTTGCGAAAGGATAGCTGGCATCGGTTGTAAAGATGCCTTAGTTAACGCGCTGGTGCAGAATTCCACTGTAATCGGTGTGCTCGGAGTGTCCGTTATGTTTATCAATGTGAGTGTGTTTTGTTTAACCCATGATTTCCACCAAACGGCTCGCATCGCATCGGATCGAAACGGATTTTATAATCTTTAAACGATATTAAATCGTGACCTACACAGTATTTAAGTTCCGCGGCATGCGATCGTAGCCGAAAGTATGCTGAGACGCGCGTTCGGCTCCGTTCGCCTGTCGTCGTATCCGATCGAATCAAATTAAAAATTAGAACACGTCAACACGGTAGGAATGAAACTATTTGACTACGCGCAGAAACGCATACGTTCGCAAGCGACGGTACGGAGCCGATCGTATGCGTCGACATCCTTCCGGAAGCGATCGGTTGACGCCGAATCCGTTCGTATCCTTTCCGATCCGATGCGATGCGAGCCGTTTGGTGGAAATCATCCTTTTAAGGGAGCTTGCATCAAGGAGCGAGTTTACCGCCAGTCTATTCTGTAAAAATCTCAACGTAAAAACTGAGGTGAAGTGAGCTGTCATTCTATGCTAGGGACTGATGACGCTAGTGAGATTTTTACAGAGTAACGCTTCAAGTAGATCTTCGGAAAGAATCGGTTACATGATTCAGCTGTTTCTTTGTGTCCTGACTTGAGGCAAATCTAGGCATGATTACGCGGTACCTACTAGTGTACCTTCATTGCTATAAGTGTAGGTAAATCATTTCGGTTCAGCTTGCTTCACGTACAGACGCCAGCGCATCAAGCTACTACAATCTGTCAAATTTCTTTAATAGATTTTCACCTTTATCGCTAAAGCATTAAGGTTCAGGGTTTATTGGGAAAATTTGACAGTTTTGGGTAGCTTGACCTGCTGGCGTATGTACCTACTAAAGTCGAGTTATGGGCCAGCAACAAAAAAGGCCCTGAAAACGCCTCATCGGTCGATGTAAAGAGAGAGAGAACGAATTCTATTCTAAACTTAGAGGCGTAAACGCACCACACGCAGGTCGCGCATCTATATCTACTGCTATAGGTATACTAATCTAAAATCGACAAACCACCACAAGACCGGAGATTAGACGAAATAAAATCATTTCTCCTGACGACGAATAAAACAGACTTCAAGGTAATAAATTGCCTAGCAGCATTACTTCGAGGGTAACGACCGTCTCCTCCACTTTACCTGACTCGGTAAACTTAGGTATTAAGGGAAATCCGTATAGATATGGAGTTTGTTAATTTGCCCTAGATTGCTAGATCCTACGAGTATCATGATGAACCTATATTGTTATCGTAACTTTATTACAAAGAAAGTCATTGGATACAGATAGTATGCAGGCACTGTTTGCAAGGATATTCTGCGCCCTACTTATCTACCTAGGACTTAGAGGTTGTTTTGATAACACTGAGTATTTAATTTATGCTTTGTTTAACGAAGTAGTTCAATGAAACCGGTCACAAAAATACCAGAAATTAATGTGGAAGCAAACATGTTTGTTTGTTCGCTCTACAAAAGAGTAAATGTTTTAACGTTTGCATGGTAAACAAATGTTGTGAAACATTTTTCTGTGTTGCTACATAAATCCTAAAGTACCCAAGTAATGTTGCCACCAACATGTTTCCACACAAATACAAATGTTGTCGAAACAATATTGTAAAACTTTTGAAAACATAATTATAGGTACACAAAATCACACCTATATTCCTCGAAGGGTTGGGCAGAGGTGTACCTAATTACGAGCTATATGTATAGTATAGGTCCAGCTTAGGTACACACCCAAGTACAAGTCATGCTCCACAACAGCCACAACCAAACATTACAGGATAAAATATAGATAATGTCTTTATTTTATACTGTAATTTTTTCATAATATAGTCAAAGTGGTTCTGCTGCGGAGCATGACACAGGTACACCCGGTGTACCTGTCCTACAGTAACACTCACATTTAGCGAGTTATGTTTAAGGCCCAGCACCCCAATTGCGTAACACACAATCAATCGGAATCAATCATTTTGAAGCAAATTGCTAATCCATTGCTTCATAAGTTCGAAAAATTTGTCTGCTCAACACGTAAATAACGCAATGAATGTTGTTGAACTGTCAAAATGAAACCGATTCCGATTAATCGTGTGTTACGCAATTAGGGTGCAGGTTGTAGGTAGTAAGGGGCGAGCTTATTCCATAGATATACTGTTTTTTTTTTATTTCTATAGCCTATTGCCATCAAGCGGGTACAAATCTAGATTCCGGGCTGCCACTGGAATAAATCCTAATGAAAAATACCAATGACCAGGCCGTCGATCCTAGGACCTCTCGCTCAGCAGTCGCCCTTACGACCAATGGACTAACGGAGCAGGGGAGGTCTACTCTGAAGTAGTATCGGCCGAATGTTCGGCCGTTTCCTGTTACGAAGTTACTATTTGGTTCGGTCGGTCCCGATCCTACATTCCTACACTCTTTCGAATATTGACTATGGTCCCGACCCAACTGAACCGATCCGATCTTTTTTCGCATTTTTCAGTAATATTCGGTTCGGCCATGTGTCGGTCCGATCCGAACATTCGCACTTTGTACTTCGGAGTAGTTGGGTCGGGACCATTGTCAATATGCGAAAGAGTGTAGGACTGTAGGATCGGGACCGACCGAAACAAATAGCAGAAACTTAATAGCAGAAAACGGCCGAACATTCCGCCGATACTACTTCGGAGTAGACCCCCAAGTGATCCAGCAGTGGGAACATTATAGGCTGATTATGCTATGGGTTACGTTAAGAAGAGAAACCCTGACTCCAGAATTAGTGATTTTGAATACTTAATTAATAATCTAAGTCTTAAATTCACTCACTGACAGGCAAAGTTCAGCCTAAAGCCTAGGTCCAGAAGCATGAATTTTGCACAAGAGTTCCTTTTATAACAAAAGTTAAAACACAGGAAGGATTTTTGTAAATTCACAACAATTCTAAAGGAGTTAGTATGGAAATTGCTTGTAACATAAGAATATTTGTTTTGCAGCTCCTTGGCATCATCTTCGCTCTGCTCCTGGCCCGTTGCATCAGGAAATTGAAGAGTGCAAGGGCTCTGATCACATGGAAACTCCGAGAGAACATGATCATGCAAAGAGAGGCAGAGGAGATGCAGAAGGGTGAGGCCCAGGTCTACATCGACCACCAGGCCTCCAGTCAGGCGTAAACAATTTTATAAAAAAACACTTAAACAAGGTTAAATTTAATTAGATAGCGAAACTCCACTTAGGTACGTATTCGACATAAGAAAACGAAAACAAAAAAGAGATTTGATTTTCTATACTCATACTTCAGGTACCTAAGTACAGTCTACATACGTCGTTGACCCAAAAAAAAATCAACAATACATTTTTTTTTGCTTTATCACATTTACCTAAATAACCACATTTGCGAAGTCTCGCTAGCTAATTTAATTAAACCCAGTATTTTTAAGTACCTACATAAATGTTGCTTTGCATTTGTATTAGATTAAAACAAGTCGACCCACAGTTGACTTTTCTTTTCGACTTGAATTACCTCCTAAGATGTTTTTAGACATATGTATGTAGTTATTATATATGTAGTTACTGGTATAGACACCAACAGGCCAAGCTGCCCGAAACTGACAAATTTTCCCAGTCAACCTTGAACCTTAATGCTTTAGAGATAAAGTAGAACATCTATTAAAGAAATTTGACAGATTGGTGTAGCTTGATGTGCTGGCGTCTGTACCAGTGTACTATTGTAGTCTTTGGTCTGTACGTATGAGCTAAAAAATATTGTTTTTGCAAAGTCATACAAATTGTCTTATAATATTATTAACGTAGATATTAATATTTACTTATATGTATTATATATGTTACTTATTACCTATGTATCTGTATAATTTTCGATGTACTAAACATGTTGTAAATAAAACAGTTGCAATAAGTGTTTTTATGTAATAAATAGAAAGTGACCTTGCTAGTGCGTTTAACTCTGTCGATTTAGATATCCTTCTAGGGATCCTTAAATCTTTAAATTTCTCCTCTTCCTCTATTGGTTGCTTTAACTCCTATCTTAAAGGCCACTCACAGCGAGTACGTCTCGACGAGTCGTCTTCTGACTGGTGCTCTCTTATCGCAGGTGTGCCTCAGGGTGGCGTTCTCTCTCCTTTTCTCTTTTTATTAACTCTGTCACCAGAGTCATCTCTTCTTGCTTCCATCTCTATGCCGACGACCTGCGGCTTTACAATCATTTCTTAAGAGAAGACGCGGAAGCCGCTTTTTCTGCCATGAACAGTGACCTGGATTTGATTAGAGAGTGGTCACGGTCTTTTGGACTGCAAATCAACCCTAGGAAATCCCAGGCCGGGATCGGCGGCAGGTATATGCGGAGTAGGCTCGATGTTGCGTTGCTGTCTCCACTCTGTCAGAATGGAGTTCAGATTGAATACGCACAAACGGTTAAAAACCTCGGGGTGACCGTGTACTGCTCATGTTGCTCAAGTCAGTCGTAAAGTCCACCATCCGTTCCATTCCTTGAAATGTCTCCAGGGCTTCTTGCCCTTAAACACCAAAATCTCTTTTGCTCAAACCCTCATTCAGCCCAATATTGTTTACTCCGATGCCTGTTATTTGAATGCCACCGAGGAGCTTTTAAATAAACTTGAGCGTTTGCAAAATATCTGTATTCGTTTTGTTTTTAACCTTAAAAAGTATGATGGCGTCTCCAAGTTTCGCTAGATACTCAAGTGGCTCCCCATTCGACTTCGCAGGAACTCTCGGATATTGTGTCTGTTATTCAATCTCCTTCACAATCCTATGCGCGGGAGCGTTTTTCCTACGCCCGTCCTCCAGATGCGCCTTGCGGGTCGCATCTTAAAAACCTTCTCAGATTCCCTCCCCACTCCACCGACTTCTACTCCTACTCCTTCACAGTGCACGCGGTGGCGCGATGGCGTCGGAATTCACTACCCCCTGACATTAGGGACTGCCAAACTGTTGCAGTTTTTAAAAGAAGAGTAAAAGAACACTATCTGTCCACTTCATCATAGTTGTGTACATGTATTTATTATTTTGAGTGCGTTATAATTATTATCATTCTAGTGATATTTAATTAAGATATGTAAGTATATTCTCATAATTTTTGATTTTATGTATTATTTTTCTGTCTCCTTTACTCTTTCACACGCTGTCTACATCTCTCTATCTATTGTCCTATTGTAGGTAGGTATGCTGGAAGAGATTTCTTATGAAATAAGCATCACCACTGTACCTTTTTTTATGTTCTATTTTTTTGTTTGTTTATATATGTGTGTACATAAATGGTAAATAATAAATAAATAAAATAGAAAGCTTATTATTTGATTGACACTTTCTTTTAATAAAAATATCAATAAATAGCAGCTGTAACTTGTTTAGATAAATTAAAGTAAAATATTAATAAAACATGGGTTTAACAGAAATAAAACTATCAAGTTGGACTGCAACATTTGGCATTTATTTAAAAAATCCTATATTACCGATATCTTTGAGATAACTTAGCATAGGAACATTGCAAACAATTTATTTTGAAAAACATTCTCAAACTGGTGCACTCAATACAGACATCAAATGGCACACCCTGTATATTATATACAGGCCGTGCCACTAGAGGTAGATCAACAGACACTGGGTGAGACCTACATTCCGTGTACATCCTGTATATTTAAAAAAAAAAAGATACAAACATCATACAAACATTGTCGTACGATATGTTTTAAAATAACAATATTGTAATTTATCTGAACGTTATACAAATTATAACAATTTCAACGATAGGGTGCAAAATAATTAGTTTATTTTTTTTATTGTAAGAAAACTGACCATCTTTCGCAGTATACAGGGTGCACACCTTATACAGCTATTTTAAAATATAGAAACCTTTATACACGTATCAAAGTGAACAATAAGCTTTTAAAATAACTCATAAATCATTGCTTATCTGAACGTAATTTTAATGATAACAATTTTATTGCTAGGTTTCAAACTAATTACTTGATTACATTTAGAGGAAACAAAGATAACCGATCATTCTATTCAGAACCTTAATTAATGTATATTTAAATATGCTAATGGGTAAGTAATCAAAAACACTGAGTGTTGTCTGATTGAATACTGGGATGATTTAGAGGACAATGTCCGCAGAACGCCTTCATGACGTTTTATTTGATATTTACACACTTTTATTACCAATTATACAAACTTTATATGACCACAGTAACAGAATACAATAATAAATCACATAACGTAACATAACGCCCATATTCCCCGAAGGGTTTGGCAGACGTGCAGCTATAGCACCCACATTTCGCCAGTTATGTAAGTCCCATGTAATTATGTCCTACCTAGAACCAAAAATACGAAGATATGTGACATCTTCGTATCACCCGCACCACAGAATACCCCGCACTATTACCCCACACAGAGAGGTGGCCTGTTATTCAGCCTTGGGATCATTGTAAGCCGAATATACGCAGACAAAATTGCAATTGGAAGTCCCTGAACCGTCTCCGGACCCAAGTGGGAAGGTGTAAGTCGAACCTCATAAAATGTGGCTACAGGGCATCAGGGTGTGCATGTGGAGCTGTACCACAAACTATGCTCCACCTCGTATCCTGCCCTCTGCGCCCCAAAACATGCAGCCAAAATGCGCTGCCACCGATAACGCCGTGGAAGTGGCGAAGTTCTGGGCCAACAAAATTTTAATAACTGTAGTGCCACAACACGAAGATTATTATAGCAATGTAAAGAATGAGTTTTTTTTTTTAAATTATGCAACATTTATTTCACTGGACGCCTCGCTCTTGAGTCTTGAACAACGTACTATTTAATCTTAACGGCGCAACGTGCGAAATCTGAGGGTCAGAGCAGTGTCAGTGACACATGACTCATTCGACAAATATCTTTAGTCACTTATAAATAAGACTGTCATTTGGATAAAATAATCACCTTGTTGCCCGGTGAGTGGCGTAAGCGGCTAATTCGATAAGCCGTTACTGCGGTATTCATCACTGAGTCTTATGACCGTACCTCATTCAAGACTGCAGTATTAGGTTAAGCGCGCACTGCGATGCGATTTTTTTGAATCGCATGTTCATGCGTAATAAAATCTAATCGTAAATAATTTTTCAAGCGAATTCTCAAGCGTTTTTTTGCCGCAGTGCGCGGACTCTAGAATATTGGTATTGTTCACAGATTTGCGATATTTTTTCGCAACGATTTTTTATCGTAGTGCGCGCTCGCCCTTACTTAGCAAGTTTAAAGCCATTTTTTGTTGCTGAATGTGCCCGCTCTTGATCTCAATCACGCTTGATGGAAAAGCGATGGATGAGGTCTTTGATGGAACGAGCGTGCCCAGAAGATGCCTGTTCACTCTTACTTTAAAGGCATTCGATTGGTTGAAGCTTTTAAGTCTTGGGTGAGATTCTCTAATGTGGGCCACATTAGAGAATCTCACCCAAGACGTACCTAATATCAACATACAAGTATTAAATTTTACATGTTTTGCTAAGTACGTTCAGTATAGATACAATGAGCGTTCATGGCGGTTCTGAATTGCGCTACTCGCTGCCCAGTACCTCACCCCTCACCCCCGCGGTCACATGAATTTGTTACTGCGCAGCGACTCGCCTCGTGTTCAGAGCAGTCATCAAGTTTGAATCGGGCTCTACTTATATTTAAGCAAGTGTACAAATATAAAGGTCAAAGCAATTAATAAAAGATAATATTGCTAATTAGCGCTAAATCAATCACATTACGATTACTTAAATGTTTAGCGATCACAATACACATTATAAATTAAAATACATATTTGAATACTTATAATTTAGTTTTTCACTCAATTTGCCAACAAAATATACATGTAACACCACTTAACCCCAAACTTTAGTACTTACTAGGAAAATATGTATTTATACAAGAATGTAATCAATATGAGGTACATTTACGTAGGTAGGCTACTCATTTGAATGAATAATCACTGATCATCCATCCAAACACTGGGATGTACTCAGATATTTCTAAAGGTATACTAGCTTTTGCCCGCGACTTCGTCCGCGTGAAGCAACTTTCTTACATTTTTTTTTTCGTAAGAACCATCCTCGTACTTCAAGGAATATTCTAAAAAAAGAATTAGCGAAATCGGTTCAGCTGTTCTCGAGATTTGCGCTTAGCAACACATTCAACTATTCATTTTTGTATAATAGATATGAGAACATCCCACACTCAAAAGTGATTGTCAACCTAAACCTAAGTACTTAATGATACTATATCAACTAGTAAAAAATAAATATTACTACACTAAGGGCTGATTTTTCAATCCACTGATAATTTTTATTTGTGGAATAAAATTGACGTCTGACAGTTTTTGTATGGGAGAACTGTCAAAAATTCAAAATAATTCCTCTGTTTTAAAATTATCTGGCGTTGGAAAAATTAGCCCATAATTATGTAAAATAGGACCAAATAAAATAAATGGTTGTGCAATAATAATGCAAAATACTTTTGGAACCGAACAACAACCGCAAATATTTTTTTAATCTTAACCGCTCTTAATTTAAATAAACAATATCTTAAATCTTCAAAAAAAAGTAATAGCCATATTATACAGTTGAATTAATGAGGGCAAGTCTAAAAATAGTTACTTTGAGGAGATAACTTCTATACATAGATAGAGTAAGCTTTAATTTATATATATCTGCCTACATTTTGAATTTGATCATGTAATGCCCTCAAAAACTCAACCTGTAAAATATTATTTAAAAAAAGTAATACTAGAATTAAAAATTATAAATTTAAGACTGTATGAAGCCAATGGCTTGACACAAATGTTCTAACTACTCACTGATTTTAATTACCTACCTATTTAAACATTCATAAATACACAGAGAGAAATGCACACACAGACATAAGCTAGAAATTACCACATGCATCATAGCATGTGGTATTTACTAGTTTAAGGTTCATTTCTTACATCCATATTCATACATCTGAAGACAATTCCCATAATTAAAAACATTCAAAATCTAGTCGCAATCTCATCTCAGTGACAATGTATGTCAAAAACTTGTCAAAAATGAAAGAAATTAGAGATATTTTTGACAGACTGAGATCACAATGTGAACATTCTTAAAATTATGAGAAATTCCGTTCAGGTCATACATGCACATTGATAGGTACAACTTTTCCGAAGCACAGCTTCAATAAGCTTATTATACGAGTTCATTTATCTGCATTTTTCTACTGACATCCATCTAACAAATTCCCTTTATAATCCCCTTTCATTCATCATCTCAACATGACCAAAGCAATCCTATTTAAATACCACAAAATAAATAAATAAAATTATAACTAAGTCATGTAGGTACCGTAATTTGTCCAGTGGTAACAAATACTAACTTTCACGATGTCCTAATTCTAAGCTATTTGGTTTTCTACCTTTTTATTTTGCCCGATTAAGGGTGACAGGCTCAGCCCTGGAGATTTAATACCATCGTTAGGTAACCCTTCATGACCGTTAATTATTTCCTTCTGATTGTTTTGTTTCTGGTCTTTTACTATATTATATATTTTAGTGCTGTGATCCCAAAAGTTTTTACCAATTTCTCTGATGATGTTGCCAATGTCCTGTTGGTCTCCGTACAGGTACGGTGGGGTAAACTCTCTGTATGCAATACATACTCTTCTTGATGTGATATCTTCACGTAGAACAGAATGTTCCCAGTGGTACCGTGCCTCTCCGTAAATGATTATTAGCGATCTCCTGGAATTGTTTAAAAGGTACTGTGAATATTTTTATAGTAATAAATACTTACAACTCTTATGAGCAGCTGTGTAAATAATAATCTTCTACAACTGATCTTGTCTACAAACTATTTACTCATAGTCTCAGATATTGCACAATGTTTTCCTATTTTCATGAAACATTATCATTGTGTAATACTTGAACTTTTAAATAAATTTGTGATTTTCCATAAATGTGTTTAATAAAACATGTGATCATTCATTTACAAAATGTGATATACATAAAAGAATTGAATTATATAAAGGAATTTGTAACTAAAATAATTTTAAGAATAAAACTCACCTTGGCATGGGTATTCTAATTATAACATCATCAGCGATCACAGATTTGCATGCTTCCAACATTGATTGTTCCATTTTGTTGTCTGTGATAATAGTACCATCAGCAGCAACCACTGCGCCATACTGTTCAGCACAATACAGATTGTATTTCTTTGTGTCACCTTTGAATGCAGTCATAGTGAGCACAGAGTCAGACAAACAGTTCACAGTAATTATTCTCTCACCCCATATCCAACAGTCATCAATGTGAGGGTCGATAGACGCCCCCTTACTAGGATCATACTCCAAAGAGCACTGCTCTATAACATAATAGTTCTTCAACAAATCTATACTGCCAAATCTCTCCTGTAAATACTTAGAAAATGCCGGAAATCCCTCGAATTTACCGACCACTACTTTTTTCTTCTTAAAATTCGTTTTGGGACCATAATTTTGCTTTCTCCTGCCGCTCTGCGACACGTCCCATGGCACTTCATCGATGTTCTTCATCAGCAATCTTTCCTCCTCTTCCGATATGAAATTCATTTGTATGTATACACCTGGGTAGTCTATAGAGTCTCCTTCATGGTTAGGATGTTTTTTGTAGGAGTCTAGGTCCCAGCCTCGCCAGGCTTTGTTGCAAAACGGACAATAAACATAGGCTTTACTTTTGTCAAGTTCCAGCTGTAGTTTTAAGTTTTCGGCTCCATATTGTGTCTCACATATCAAACATGTTCTACAACCTTTACAACCACATGGACGAGGCTTCGTCATTGTTTCACAATGAATAGTAATATAATGTGGTTTTATTAAACCATAAGACCGATTTCGCGATACTTCGGCGCGCAAACTGCGACTGGTCGAAAAAATCGAAGGATTATACTGTTTAGGTATTCTGTGGGTCGAAACGACGTGTTCGTGTGTCATTTTATCTATGTCAAGCTGACAATACTGACATATACGGTTTTTATCAGGATCGTTCCATGTAATTGTCAGTAGATTTATTTAGTTCTGGAGCATTATGTGATGTTGAAAGAACAGTTGGATTTGCAGCTATACCCAAACCAATAGACAGGCTGTCATATCGAAAATAACACATTTTCACTGATTTGCATGATTACGGAAGAATGGCGGTCGAATATTTTTTTAGGTTTAGGTTTTGTCTCGTTTAGTTAGGACTCCATAAATAACGATTTGGATTAAGTTTTTTTTCCTTACTATTGTTATTATGGCTATTATATTATTAGGTATAACTGAAATAAACGCTATTTACCCCTTCTATGCATTTGCCGATAAATTTATTTGTTACAAGGGATTCGATTTTCGGCAAAAGCCGGTTTATGCTTTAACTAGAGTAGGTAACATACATACGAAAGATATTTTACACCCTATCTCCGATTTGTGACCAGTCGCAGCATGCCCCAGCCCCACTGGCTGACTGGCTGCCCATAGAGTAGGTAGGTAAAGTAATATATACTTATTGCTACTGCCCTTCTTGCTAGAAACCAATCTTTTTTCCACAACCTACCGTTTAGATAGTTATCGTTCTAATTATTCCAATATTCGACGCTTTTGTTTTTTGTATAGGTACACTAGTAAGTGTTTTAATAATGAGCACTGGAATATGAAATAAAATCACCTTGAATATTGATAACTGACATTAATTTATTGATTCATCAATTATTATGTATATAAAAACAGGTTGCTTTTCCAAGTGTTTTATATAAATATTAGCATGCATAGGTAAACAATAAAACAATAGAATTCTTAAAAGTATGTATGCACTTACAAAGCTTTATAATTTCTTGCAACTTATTTAGGTACCTATAGTTTAATATAATTTAAAATAAAAGATGTACATCATATTTATACAATGACTAATTTTTCAGTAGGTATCATATCAGATCTGTCTTGATGAAAGTAGGACTCGCTTAAAAAAACATACAAAATATGGTACCTAAAAGCTACAAAAATATCTAAATTCGCATAAATTGTTGTCATTCTATGCGACAACCTTTAGAAAAAACATTAAGCATAATACTTTCAAAAAAAAACTATTTCAATATTTTGAATAAATTCATAAAAGCTACAACTATAGGGTATAACTATAGGGTAGTGTGATTGAGAAGCTTTTCTTCGTGACATGTGTTGGTATCATTTTATTAGATCATAGCATTAATAGAACAATATTAAAAATTATAGGCTAAAGTAGGTACGACTTGTTAGATAAAGCAGCATTTCGTCCACGGCCGATAGTTTCGTCATTACACAATCCCAAATAACAGTTGAAATAGTACCTAGGTACACAACGCGTATTGGTGATGTTATTATTTAAAAGAAATGATTAATAAATTCATTATTTGTGTTTTTATTTTCGGTGTCTCATAAATGATGACTCCTATTCACCATTTGGCGTCTTTTCAACAAAATATTTTCGTTTAAAAAGTTTGAGGACAGTGGTGATCAATAACAGCGCAATATCGGGTTGGTTTAGAGTAGTCTCATTAACGGATTCTTATATATTTACTCCTTCATAGAAATACATCTCAACAAGTCAAAGTATAACATTAAAATAATCCAACATACATTTTGGTTTTTGTATACATAATATTTTATTAAATCTATTGATAATTTTGTACGAAGTCTAAGTAAATAAAGTTTTCCTAGCAATACGAAATACAATTGGTACAATATTTGGTGTAAAAATAACAAAAATAAAAAGAGGATAACATACAAAATTTTTGTTTGTGGCCTGCCACATTCCGGAAGTCCTCGTGTTAATTATTTTTATTTATTTAATTTTATATCTACATTAATTCTAGAATGTAAATAGTGCTCTTGACTACAACGAATTAATATTTTTTTGTTAGTTTTTAATGATTACCTATATGCAGTGTCGTTAGGCTTAAATTAAATAATAATTTTCTTTTGATGGATCATAAAATGTAAATAAATTGCTATAAGTGGGGATAAAATTTTCAATTTAATTATATTTACTTACATTATCAGCACCAGTAGGTAACCAATTGTAAATATTAAAATTTTGCATTATTTCAGATAAAATGTTTAACATTTTTACCTCAACTGCGCAATATTTTTATTAAATATCTTCCAATAATATTATACTTAACACATCATAGCGTGATTAATAACTAACTACGCACCTATAATTATTTGCAACTTTAGAATGGCAGTGTCATGTAAACCTACGTAACTAAAATACATATAGTAGACACATTCTCATATTGTAACCACTGATATGTTACGTGATAAAAAGTAGTTAAAAGTGTCGTATCCTATAATTATCATGTCGGGAATATTTGGACAGAATTAGTTTTCTGATATAGTATTTAAAAAATACATATTCATTTTCATGTGAAAATTCATTGGAAAACGCCAGCTAACGTTAAATCCATGTCATCAGTTAAAACCTTCAGAACTCCAAAAACTGTTTCAATCAAGTTCATCAAAATCCAGCACTTTGAAAGTGGGATGGGAGACGAGCGCGAGGGGCGGCGGCGAGGGCGTCGGCGGAGCTACCACTACCGCCGGCGGCCGCAGACCCAGCGCTCCTGGATGCTAGTCGTCCACCAGGTCCCACAGCATGAGGGCGGCGTCGGTACCTCCTGCGCTGATCATACAGCGATCGTTGAACAGGAAGCGGGCGCTGTATATCGCTCCGCTGTACACTTTCATTTCATTGTATTCTGCTTTCGGACTTGCACAGGGATACCTAGAAAAATACAGTAGATTCCATTAGTCTTTAGTCCAGTTTCGATAGTCTTAGTAAGTTTCCGCAGAGGACAAAAGTGGTAAATATCAATACATGTTTAGTCTCTGACTGATAAGTGAACTATATCAATAAATTACCTGAATAAGCGAACGTATCCATCTAAGTCACCGCTTACAAGAAGGTCGTGAGCAGCCGCACGACTCGCCGTAGATATCAGTGTTGTCATCGGGTAAAATCGGTTGTTCCACATCCCTAAAAACAAGGCAATTAAAATTAACTTTACCATTCTACTATCTACAATATTGGTTGACCAAAATATATTAAGATATCTTCGAACCTGATACAAGGAATCCAACAGTAGAATTGTATGTCGACCATTTTACGTCCTTCATAGCGATTGGACTCTTTTCTGGCGATAAAGATTTAATATCCCCTGCAAGAAAATTTTACAGTTTAGAAGCAATTTACAAATGGAAAACAAAAGCAGTAATGAAGGTATACTTACAGAAGGCCAGATCGTAATCAGCAGTAACAGTTTGCAAGTAATTGCCGTCTAGACTCCAGTCGAGTTGCACGAGAGGTTGAGCGCCTCGGATTTTGTTTGATTTTTTGTATGAAAACCCGTCGCGGGACACACGAAACAAATAAATGCTGCCGTTTTGTGATCCTATAGCGAGAATATCTCCAGCTGAAATGCAATATAGGAATTAGTACTTTCTTCAGTAGATTCAAAAGTATTCAATTGATTCGTAATGAATGAGGCAGTATTTATTACTTTCAGGGTTTCGGTGGTTTTAGTTCTCTAACTACACAAGTTTAACATAGTTTTCTTACCAGAGTTATAAGCCAAGCAACTAAGAGGTGAGCCGCAGACTCGTAGAGTGGCTACATGGGCACCAGCATCAGCATTCAGAACTACTAGATGACCTTCAGTGCTTCCAGCAGCCAGCGCTCCTCCACTTGGATGCCACGCCAGCGATACACACTCATAGCCAACCTGGAAGTTATATTATAACATCGTGAATTAAAAGCAAAACCCTTAAAGGTTGCTACTTTTGTAGGATACAACTGTGTTTTTACATTACCTGAGTAGCAAAAACGAGTTTATGTCCCTTCCATAGGGCAATATTTTTGTCATGTCCTGCAGTGGCAAACATTTCATCGTCAGGATGTACAGCTAAGCCCATCAGTTGTTTATGATGTCCAAACACCACCTGTAGCAACCCACATTGTATGTACTGACTCAATGCATCTATACAATACCTACATATCCATTCAAAATTCTTCATGTTAACTCTAAATCAAGGCCTACGGTCAACATTTGTAAACATTAGTCCTTATCGTACATAATTTTATTATAATTTGTGTTTTTAGTTCCAATAAAATATTATGTTAATATAAAAAAAAGAAACTATTCGATTAGCAATTATATCAAGGTCTATGCTAATTAATACCTGATTAAATCTTCTTTGTAAAGAACCTTCCATAATATTGTTACGAGTCGTGCCAACGTAAATGTTACCATCGTTTCTGCCAGGCCTCTGCGGATAAATACTACGCACCCCTCCAACAGATTCAGGCAACTGAAAGCACAGTATAATAAAATTAATAGGAACCACATATTTATATTAAAACTTTCAAAGAAATAGAAAAGTATTTGGTCTGACAAACCTTTGTCTCAGTAATTCTCTTGTAGTTTTGAAGGGAATCCCAAGCTGCTATTTTCCTGTCCTTTTCACCTCCTGATATTAACGTTCCTTCAGAAAGCATCACCAGAGAACTTATGCCTTTGATGTGAGCCTGAAAAATATAAAATAAAGATGGAAATGGTCTAGAAACTATTTAAGTATTTGTCAACATTTTGAGAGCTTTTTACCTCAAATTCCATTCGCACGAAGTAAGCTCCATCGCTATCAACGCTGTATATCGTGATAAAACCATCACTATCAGCCGTTACAACATCACCGTCTTGCTCAAACTGTAACGCAGTTACATGTGTACGAGACGGCTGTAAAAAATAAAAAAGTTATAAAAACCGATAATTACAGTTTTATAATTATTGATTTATCTCCACTCTACAACTTACGCGGGAAACGACTCGCGCGTTCCTTATCTGCGTGGACATATTAAGCATACTCAAATATCAAATAGAACCTCATTTTGGGAATAATTTAAATTATTATAGAACATACCGGTTTGATAATATCAGTGCGTTCGAAGAATCCATCTTTTCTGCGATTCCAGAACGCCAAGTGACCCTTTCCGTGTGTGATAAGCAAGTTGTCGTCAAGTGGATGGAAGGCGGCACCAGTGAGCTCCTCTTGCAAAGTCTGCAATCACCAACGAAATGTTCTGTACAGACGTCCTGCACATAGTTTTTACTTACCAAGTTTGTACTATACTACCATATTAGTCTATGAATCAATATCTTTTGTCTTTGTTATTATTATTTCTGGAGTTTACTCCTTAAGAAACGATTTGAGTTATAAGGCCCGGTACGGAAATTTTATGAGGAGTAAAATCAAGTGTAACACGAAAAGTTGAGGCGTTACGTAGAAAGAGACAAACATATATATCTGTAGGATTGAACGTGTAAAAGAATGAGATGGAATACATTACACAGCGTATCTCATTCTCGGGGTCTCCTCTTTGTTTACTTTTTATCAAAATAAAACCTTTTTTGAAAATAAATGCCAGTAATTATACTTTTTTTATAACTTGAAACCTTATTTTAGTACAGTGTTTGATTCCACTGCCACGATTTTTACAACTAGGTTGAAGTATTAGATAAGCTTACTACAGGTACTAATATTTTTTATGTACCTACGTCTAAGATTTAGAAGTAATATAAATAATCCGAATAATTACAGATATATGTTTGTTTCTCTTACATTTTAGCAGATGCGTTCATTTACCCTTTTTTCTATTCGATATATCATAAATATCGTTCGTAAGGAGTAAACTCCAATCGTGCGTCGTAGCTGACACACACACACTTTTTTTTGTTGAAAAAGCTCTGAATGTGTCCATCATAAATAAACCATAACCGTAACTCAGTAAATAAAATACCTATACAAAAGTTGTATTTAGCGATACTACGCTTTTTTCTTTACACGTACTTTACTTTTACTTAGTGTACCGACCATGTTCAGGAGTCGTCGCGTGACGCGATAAGATGGTACTTGACAATTATGAAGAATTATTACCTGGCTACCGAGAAAAATATTTTTATATTTTTCTTGTAATAAAAATAGGTGTTACTTAAGACCAATCGTGGTTATTTAATAATGATTGAGTGTTTCTTAGCATGGTGTTTATTACCATAGGGAAGCCATTTTGATAAATTGCGTGGTTCTATGACGGGTTAGAGGCTTAATTTAATTGGTACGTCTTAAGCCATAGATATATGTCTAAGCACATTTACTGTAGCCATAGGTACCTATAGGGGTTCGAACATTTTTTTAGGGAAGCTGGCATATCCACCCGCGGCCTTTTTTTTCGATGTTTCCGCGCACTATGAAAGTAGTATATATGTAGGTATGTATATTTGTAAATAAATCGGGAACGTGACACTTAAGGGTATTAATTGTAATTTTTTATTTAAATGTGTACCTACATGTATGTACATTATTTAAACCGTGCGCGGAAGCTTTGAAAAAAAAAATGGCGGCGGGTCGGATATGCCACATAAGTTCGAACCCCCTCGATGATTATTCAACACAGTTTTCAGGAGTGGCTGGTAGCAGCTGGATGGGAGTGGCCGAAGATCGAGTTGAATGGTACGTGCAATAGGAGAGGCTTATGTCCAGCAGTGGACTGCTGTTGGCAGATGACAATGATGATGATGTTTTCAGGATAAACGTTGTAATTCACCGTAAATAGGACCACTACGACAGGTGCCAATTTGAAAAAAAAAGAAAAAAATAGTTTCGTAGCACGTAGCTCGTAGCCTCGTAGCAGATAAATGATTTTATCGAAATGAAGAACAATATCCTACTACACTAAATAAGAGACATCCGAAAACGACAATGATTCAACAAAAAGTAGCCAATAATAATGTATTTATGCCGAAATTATGCCTATATTTTTTATTTCGTAGCACTCAGTAATTCGTAGCCGTAATGTAGCTCGTAGCCAGGGGGCGGGGCCACGTCCAAGTGTGTTGAACTTGCGACCAAGCGCTACGAACTGATTTATGCTTTCGTAGAGCTTGCATTTGCACGCCTTATCGTAATCTATGGATGGAGTTTTTCGTTTCTTTGCGATTGCGAAAATGGGTTCCTTTCAGTTTATTGTTTCTTTGTTTACGTTGCAGTTTATTTTTTTAAAGAAAAACAAATGTATTTTCTTTACTTAATGGCTAAAATATTCTTTTGAATTTATACATTTTTGTACACGCATCACGATAAAAATTTTATGAACCTTTTATTTCTTTAATTTCTTATGGAAATAAAGGGATCATTATATTTTTGTTGTGATCTAATTTCTCGCATATTTCAGCCGCATATTTTAAAGCTTTAGTCGATGACCATAATATTAATGAAAACGTCGACCAATGTTGAAGTATAGTTTTTATGTCCATAGCGACTCTTTCCTCATTTAATTATGTAGCTACCACAGATAATGTTCAAAAAACCGGTAAGATATTCCAAAAAGTATCAATTAGAAAGATAAACGTTTATTTTTTAAACCTACGGAGCACATTTTCCATCTAAAAGGTGATATAAAAAGATAATCTTATAACAAACACATTAAAAATTCTCGGAACACTTTAAAATCCTCCACGACCACACCTAAAATAAATGCATTCTGCGGCACCCATATCTCAGATCCTATCTCCTTTCTAAATTAAAAAGCGGGGACATTTTAAAAACGTCACGAAAGCAACCCTCGCGTTTCTCAGGTTAGGTGACAAAGTTTATGGTTTGATATCGGTGCTAACACGGCTCCCACATCTTAATGTACTCGGCAACCTTGAGGGTTCACAAGGTTGCAGACAGTACGTCATAAACATATTATACATTCCGTGGTTTATCTAGATTTGATTTATTTATCGTAATGTCATATTAGTTTCTCGAATACCTGAATGCAGATAGGTTTAAGTGTAGGTTAATTTTCGGTATTCATGAATTATGCATGTTGTTCTATGGTTTCTATACAAGCTCTTTCAGTATAGTACCTACATGATGCAATTTATACGACACACGTCACCATAAACCAGAAGGCCAATTCTCATAATTAAAAACGTTCAAAATCTAGTCGCAATCTCATCTCAGCGACAATCAATGTCGAAAACTTGTCAAAAATACAGGGAAATTAGACGTATTTTTGACAGATTAAGCCTGAGATCAGAGGGGCAATTCTGTGGACTGTGAACGTTCTTAAAATTCTGAGAATTGCCCCAGCTTTGCGTATACAGCGTGTATCAGAAATGCACGGTCGTGTATCAGAAAAGATAATCAGCTGTCCCATACATTTTGGGTCCAGTAGGTATTGAAGTTTTGTTGATAATTTTTTCGGGATTACAATGTTGGTCCCATAGAGAAAATTGTTCAGTCTGATGGTCTGTACCACGCCCTTAAATATGTCCACACATTTCTGATATACGCTGTATCAGTACCTAATCATGCTTGGATATTCTGATGGCGTAACTACCCGACAACGTCATAAATTCTCTCTACAGCAGAAAGTGTGGCCCCATAGAATATTTTGCATGTAAACAGTGCTTATCTTACGATATTATGTAGTTTGCAGTCATAATACTCCGTAGAAAAAGAAAATCATTAAGTTGAAACACGCATATACCTGGCTACTCGTAACTATGTTAGGAACCTATTGTTTATAGTGTTTTTTAGATGTTAGCGTTCTATTGTTTTCCGATAACTTCATGGTATTGTTACCAAATAATCACAAATTAAGGTTAATGCGGAGTCAATGTTGTAATACCCTACTGTCCATTAGGTAAACCGTTTTTTGACAGATGGAACTAGTGATTGCAGAAACACACAATACATTGATTGCGATACACGTGCGGTATTATAATGTATGTAGGAAGCCATTAATTAATAAGATAAGGCACTCTATATATTTATTTTATTACGCATTTTAAAGCTAAGTTTTACGTAATCTGGAATATGTACGTTCTTAGACAGCTGTCAAAAAACTGTTAACCTAATGGACAGGGTATATGTAAATTCTCAAACGAAAAAAAAAGAAGTTTTTCGGCACCTTGTACACTTGGAAAATTACTAAGTGCCCGCTGATACTTATAAAATTAGAGTGAAATCCAATTAAGTTATATAGTTCAAATTTCTTAATGAATTATTAAGAAAAAAGACGCCTATGGCCCAGCAGCGGCTGAACTCGTGCTGTGGATGATGATAATGATGACCATCCTATTAAAATAAAGAGTTTGAACTTACAGCTACTTTTCCGAGTAGATGTCCCCATTGCCACTGCCACACCGACAGAATGCTCTCGCGGCCGGCGTCCACTGCCAACACATAGCTACCGCCATTCTGTTGGGAAAACACCATTAGGTATTTACAAACACTTAACAACACTCAACAAAATCTCTGACAGACGTGATAAGGGTTTTATTAGTGCCAACTTTAGAAGATGCACAGTGCTAACAGATCAAGACAGTATCAATAGGCCTCTATAGGAACGATGAGAGATGACGAAATGGCCATCACTAACTTACCAAGCCAAATGCATACATATTCTTGGTGTTGGGACACAGAGATCGTCTCTGTGTCCCAACACCAAGTGCACCGTAATCCATACGGGCCCGAAGCGAGAAGGTAAGGAATGTAAATCGTCGATTTGTTGGTTTTAGAAAAAGGTCGGTTGCCTGCCGACGTTTTCTTTCACCATTTCGAGACCAGTGGTTATGAAATAAATTACTCAAAATAAAGTGCTCGCCGACCCGGGTTGAGTAGTATACTTCTTCCACAATATGTTGGTACTCACGAGCTGCGAGAAGGCGACGGCGGCCACGCCCGCCTCGAACTCGGCCATGCCGAACACGTGCAGCGTCTGCAGCGTGTCGGTGCTCCAGATGCGCACGTGCGCCTGCGCGCGCCGCCCGCGCCCCGCGCGCTGGCCGCTCGCCACCAGCTCGCGGGACGGGTGCAGCTCCATGCTGACGAAAGGGACGGGTATTAATATATAATTATAAACATAAATCGTTTCATTCAGACAAATGCCCATATTTTATTAGTAAAGTGGTACTAGAAATTTTGGATATAGGTTAATATTGAGAAAGAGTTTTAGCTGTTCCATAAAACAATGTCTGTTAAAATCCGATCAGAACACAAAGGTAGCAAAACAACTTTTACCACGACATCATCTCAGAAAAATAACCTGTTTCTTGAAATAATAATAATAATAATAAATATCCCTGGACATTTCACACAGCACCATTTGTCCCAAGCTAAGCAACCTAATGCTTGTGTTATGGTAACAAGATGGCTGATAAACTACTTATATACAATTTTTTTAAATCACTTAAAAAAATAAAACAAACTTAAATGAAATAACTTAAATGAAATGAAAGCTCAACCAAAAAACGCCCAGATTGGAAAAGTTTATCAGAAACCCATTCCGATACCGGCAGGTAATAATTAGAAAATGTTCTAAACGAAATCTTATTCGACAAAAAAGCCTAGGTACGAAATGTGAAAGTTTACCATTGTATATCTTCCGTGTGTCCGATGTAGTGTCGCTGGGACTCTTCATCTCTGTCGTACATGATGGCGACCGCTGCGACGTAGTACAACAGCTCTCCTGTAGGCAGCACCCACAGGTTGCGACGGGAGTCAGAGCCGCGGTAACCGTAGCTGTGGGAATTCAGATAATTTAACTTAGTGATTTTTTTTTCTAGTTTCTCAAGTAAGAAATAAGTTCTAGAACTACTTAAATTGAAACAATTTGTGCACTTCACTTGACTTCGCAAAGTACTGTTTATAAAGCAGACGTCTTTCGGCTGAAATAACAATGATTCACCATAACTTTTCAGCATTCATTCATGCAGACGATGGTTTTGCAAAAGAATATTTTATGTTGAAGATCAAAATTCTAGCTTGTGCCACACTGTTGTAGACTAAATGAAACGCCTTCTTTGTAATTACTTACACCCAGTCAAGTTGTAGTTTCTTCTCCGGCGGGGAGTTGTCAATTGGTGCGTGATGTATGGGCGGGTAGAACGTGCGGCGCAGTCCTCTGATTGTCACCCGGATCGGCTCTTCTTTGAGAACTTCTAGTAGAGTGTAGTCTGTACAAATATTAAGAGTGCTCCATTATTTCATGTTTTGCCTAGCTTGACAAATTGTTTTGGGAACACAAAAATGCAGATAGCAAACGATAGTTTTGTTGACGAGAAGATATTTTTTTAAGAAGAAGTTTAAATGGCTGCAGATAGAGGTCTCTTGTGTTGATTGATTGGTTCAATACCTGAATTGCGAACGATTTCTCCTTCTGGCGCATACAGCACCCGAGGTCGACTTTTGCTCCTCGCGCGTCTCCCGCGCATATCCTCAGCCATCGGAGGAGCCGCCACGTTGCCTCGAGATCGAGATCTACAACTCACGACATTATGATTCGTGCTTGCCCAGTAGTTTCTGTTTAAAATTGTAAGGCCATAAAAGCATTATGGCCTTACAATTTTAAACAGAAACTATATTTTAACTGTTTGTAGATTTAGATTTAGAGGAGCGGTAGCATTAGTATTGCAACTGAGGGGTCCAAACTAGTGAATTTTCGCTCGTCCCTCTAAACGCCTTGTTCAGTTAGCTATAACTACTTTTAGCATTACACTGGCACAGCTAGACAGGGTGTTCAGTGACAGATTTCAAAGTTCGAAATGCTGTCAAAAAAAAACTTCACCTCTATTACAAAGAATGTTTATTGTTATTGAAAAACAATAATTACGGATTATATTTTTTGAAAACCCACTTCCTAAAAATGGTGACCATCGAGCCTAGCCTAATTTCTAGCTGTGCACCGCGGTTTCATCAGCATAAGGCTCGATCCCGTGGTAATATCAGGATAAAGAGTATTCCATGTCTTAATCCAGGTCATGATCTACCTATGTGGCAAATTTCATCCAAAACCATTCAGCCATTTTAGCGTGAACAAACAAAAACACATTTTTTTTGTCTTTATAATATTAGTTAAGAAGAGACACAGAATAAAAAAAACACTAACAAATCAGTTGAAACGGGTTACAAACCTTCTAATAGGCGACTCAATAGGTAATGGAGCACTGACTCCAGGGCTCAAGGCTGGAGCCACCATCAGCGAGCCCAAGTAAAAGGTCTCCACATCAGCAAACTCGTTCCGCAACTGAGAGAAACTTCTCACCTGAAAGTATCAATACTTTTAGTTACTTCTTCTTAGGGTGACGATAGCAGTCTAAATGGACTCGGAACAGAATTCGGCCACCTGTTTGGCGCCATCACCAGCGTCTATCGGTTCCTGTAACGCGCAGCTGACAGGACACGCTGGACACGATATTAAGTGTCCCATCGTTTGTGGAACAGTACCACATTTAGACTCCAAGGCGGAGTTGTCTATGAATCTCCACCTGAACAGGTTTTCCATGCGTCGGCCAACCTGGGTCCGGAGTCTGCTTAAAGACTTCCAGGTTACCCAAGGCAACTCATGTCCAGGTGAGAGGTCTTCAGCGGGTGGAACGAATGGTTTGGGTAAGGAAGCACTGTCTCGCCACAGCTTCAGTCGTTCTCGTTACTAACTCTATGTCTTTTAGTTACTAATTCTATGGTAGAGAAACTAAAAATAATGGCGGTGCATGTGGGTAGTTGTAGCGGTCAAGACCTATCTCAAAGTGTTAACTTTACAGTTGTTCTGGAAATGTCCAATATTAGACTGTAGAGTGTAGTTCAAGCGCTTATGATGTATAAATAACATAACATCACGCCTGGATTCCCCGAAGGGTTAGACAGAAGTGCAACTATAGCACACCCACATTTCGCCAGTTACGTTTAAGTCCCATGTAATAGGGGTGAGCCTTTTGGCATCACACAAATGCATGGCACAAATCCAGAGTCCGGCCTGTTACTGAGAAACTCCAGGAGGGGGGAAAACCTAATGACACTTGGCCCGACCCGGGAATCGAACCCAGGACCTCATGCTCAGCAGTAGCGCTTGCGACCACTACACCAACGATGCAGTCAAGGAAGTGAATATGATTTTGTTTTTACAGTATTTTTTTAAGAATATAAAGAACCGTTCAAATATTAGACCAAACGATACGAAATCTTTGTCTGATATGACTGGCTTGAAAGATTAAAGGCAAATTTTTCCAACTCCAGATAATTTTATCGGAGGAATAATTTTGAATTTTTGACAGTTCTTCCATACATAAACTGTCAGACGTCAATTTTATTCCACGAATAAAAATTATCTGTCAATGGAAACATCGGCCCTAGGAAAGAGAAGTTCAGTATTACCTCTTGCCCGGTTATTGTGTACATTCTCTTGGCTCCACTCATCTTCAGTACTTGTCCTAAGTCTTCCAACACCTCCTCAAACGGCTGTGTTGTACGTAAGTTTAATAAAACGCGACACTGCAAACATTACATAAAATCCTTATTAAAGTTAACCAAAATAGATTATTTAGGTATAGTATTTTTATCACATAAAACGACGCGCGCTTTACTTGTGGTTATCAAGTGCACATTCTGAATGTGTGCGTAAGCGCAGGAACTCTCGGTACCTACCGTCCGAGCCAATGGCGGATTCTAAAGTGTGTACCTATGTGCTTGTGTGTGTTGTGTACTGACCCTACTCGTCTTCACGCACACCTTCATAGCGTGTTGGTACACTTGCTTACCACGAGTAAAGCGCGCGTCACTTCGTGATATACAAATAGTGTAATAGGCATTTTGTGAAGCTGCACCTAGGAACCTAAATTACAGATAATCATCAACTGTTCGAAGCTAAGGATAATAATTTTATGTATGTACGGTCACCAAAGAAGATAATTAACCTAGGTCGTCGGATATAGTTGAAGTTTAGTAAGAAACCGATGCATGTTTTCGGATAAAATTTAATTTAATTAATACAAAACAAACATTTCATTTATCAAGTTAAGTTTAATTCGAAAACATCCTTTGGTTTCTTACAAAACTCCAACTATATCCGACGACCCTAGTTAATTATCTCTTTTGGTGACTGTACAACGCTTAAAGTCCATAACTAAAAAATTCCGAACCTATAAACACAAGCGAACTAATTATGGGACTATTAAATTATAGGCAATTACTGGTTCAAACTCGTGGATATTATACCTAATAAAAAAAACGGAACTCAATATTAAAGTCAACGACTCAAAATTTTACAAAAAATTACAAGTAATTTCCAGTGTTCACTATAACCCTTTATAAGCTTTTCCAAACCTAACATTACCTTACTTCCCTAATAGTTCTCTAATACGAATATGGCCATTTATGAGCCGACCTCGGTTTTCGCAAAGCTTCGGCAATCCCCAGTGTTTACTCGCCAAGGCCTTTGCACTGAAAGCTTTTATTAATACACTACAAATCGTTTTGGCGTGAAATCGCATTTAGTGTGGAGTCTCGCAATCTACGATGCCTTTAACATTGTGGGCATAAATACAGGGTTTTTGCATTCATTTTAATTACGGTGTTCCGCTTAGTAATATGTAATTGAATAGTGGGAACATAAATATATATATGTTTGGTACTTTTGATTTGAATATAATAACCGTATTAATCATTTTGCAAATTATTTATAAGTTCCATGTATGTTCCAGTTCTCATGGTATGAACGGCAGCTAAGACCGTTGGATACCAACCATATAATGACAAACGCAGTCAATTAAAGCACACTCGATTTTTACAAGAAGTCGTGCAGTCAAAATTACACGCCAATATCATTTAATTAACCCCCTAATAGTTCATCCCTAAAAATACATACGATTTGTGGCTGCACCCTAATTGCGTAACACAGTACCAATCTCAATCTGAATCATTTTGAAGGATATTGCTAATCCATTGCTTCATATCTTCGAAATATTTGTCTGCTCAACAACGTTAATAACGCAGTGAATATGGTTAAACTGTCATAATGTAAGCCATTGCTACTGTAGCGGTATCTACAACGCCACATGCGAACAACGCGTCATACTGACGGCACGCAAATCCTGCATCTCGCAAACAGAGTTTACCGCGCAATTAACATACATACAAACTTCCCGACATCAATCGTCGGGCAGTTGCCCGCCAGGCACAACACCCGTCTGGTCGGAGGATCCTCCCTTTTCTATGGAGGGTGAGTGAACTTTACACCCTGTTCCTGATACCTCTAAACTACTGTTAGTGTGTTACACAAATACCCCGCTGGTTTCCTCTTTGTACTCCCCCTAAAATGCTTGGATAAATGCTAAGCGGATGATGATCATAAAGCCTGTTACCTGTATTGAATGGTCCATATTATTGATGATCCTGATAACGCGCCCACTGGCAGGCTTGCCGCCGCCCGGGGGAGGAGCATCGGATTCTGCGACCGACTGCTTGCGAGTGCCAGCTCGCGACCAAGCGCTGGTCGTGCCGGTCGCTGTGCCGCCGTACCACATCCCGTTCTTTTTGCCGTAGCTCGCTGCCTGTTTGTGAAACGTCATTGTTAACTGTTAACCTTGACAGCATTGACCATTGACATTGACCGCTTTAGTCCAAAACTCCGAATTTGTACAATCACAAAAGGAGATAAGTAACCAGGATCGTTGAATATAGTTGAAGTTTAGTAAGAAACCGATGGATGTTTTCGAATGAAATTTAATTTGATAAATGAACTGTTTTTTTTTTAATAATTAAATTAAATTTTACTGTAAAACATCCATCGGTTTCTTACTAAACTTCAATTATATTTCCGACGACCCTGGTCACTACCTCCTTTGGTGACCGTAGGTACATTGTAAAAAGAATGGGGATAATTTAGAGTTATTATATACCTGATTACTCATTGCCAATTGATTAAGTTACTAAATTTTGTCAGACAGAACTATAATGCAGAATCAATTTATGTTAATAATGTTTATCTTTAGACCCAGGTTTAACCAACGAGCCATTTTGAAATTTCGAACTATAATCGGACAACGTTAAAGTTCTTATTACAAAAACTGACGAGTTAAACCCGAGTCTACGTTGTCAATTTTGCATTAAGAATTTTACGATCATCGGAATAAAGTTCATAATACAGTAACTGGCTGGAAGGTTTAGGCCAGATCTAAAGTTTGATCTCGTTTTGTAATAAGACGGTAGAAGAGACGCTACCAAAGCAAGTTGTAGAGTCAGTTATAAATTACTCATGTATAGTGCAAAGGCCATTATAGATTGGCAGAGCTTTAAATGCAGAAAGTGAAGAATACTTACCTACGCAAAGAAGAGCTAGACTAGACCAGCCGATCGATGCTGTAAAAATCTCACCGTGAAAAGTTAGGTGAAGTGAGCTTAGAGTGAGCTGTCAACAGTGTCAATCCACAAATGACAGCTCACTCCACGCTCACTTCACCTAAGTTTACACGGTGAGATGGTTACAGAATCGCACTGCAAGAGCACATAGCGATAGAGGGAGAGAGAAGAATGTTACCCTATTAAGTACAGCTTGTGCCCAAATGACGAGTGCGACATTTAATGAAGAAAAAGTAAAAGTAAAGTCAGTGTCTATCCTAGAAAAATCACACGTGCCAAAATTTTAATGACTTGCCTACAGCCTAATGAGACACATGCTTCAGCTTCATTAATTACCTTATTCATTTGTTTCTTTTCACTCGGTACCGACGCGACGGCAAGGTAAGAATTTTTCTGTTGTGAAAAAGAAGTTTTTAAGACAAAGGACAGGACATATTGGCTGCAGGGCTGTTTATGTTGAATTATAAGTTATAGTTATTAATAAAATTATTAAAATTATATGAATGACTTATTAGAAGCTATTAACTTTACGGTTCAACATACCTAGCATACTACTAACGAACTGAATACCGAGGTAATATTACAGCTATTTTATTCAGGTCAATGGGAGCCCGGGCTTCTTTCAACTGCTCGAAATGTACAACATTCCTCCGAATTTAGGCTTCAAGTGCTTTTATTAGGCTTTCGAATGACGTCAGAAGTAAATGTTTTCAGTTATTTCGGTATATAAGCGGCCCGACCTAAAACTATGAAGCCTTGTGAGCCTTGACACGAATACGTTGTTTGATGAATGTGCAAACTAAATGTGAATTTTCACTGACATGCATACGAAAAGAACCTGCATTGGCTATGATTTTTAGAAGAAATGAATATGAATATGATCGCTGAAAACCAGCGCTGGGGCTCTGTCTCGTATAGGGGCTTAGAATTATGCCGAGCGATGACCTTTTTGAGTGGATGTGACGCAAGTTTGCCCCAACTTGTTTTTTTTTGTGTTTGTGTTCTTTTTATGCGTCATGTTTGCTGCAAATAATTGTATTTTCTTTATTTCTTTCTTTCTTCCATGACTTAATCGTAGTGGTGGGATCTTTAAATTTGAATTTAAATTAGTGGTTAGTCTGCAACTTGATACGCTGTCATGTAATAAGTTTTACTCATTAGAATTTCAGACGACGAGAAAAAAAAAACAACCAAATTGAGAAACTCCTCCTTTTTTTGAAGTCGGTTAAAAATGAAACACAAGTGAAAGGTTAGTTCTGCTTTATTTTAGCAGAACTTTTCCACTCTCGGCTTAATCTTGAATTTATGCATCAAAAGTAAAGCAAAAACCTACGTAAAACGATTAAATATGAGAAACACTGAGCTATTTGACTTCATGTCCGATAATATAACACATTGCATTGTAATGGAAGTTTATTCCACCGGTAACATTTTAACGTTTTTTCAATGGCCGACGTGTAGGGAATGCAACAAGGAAAGTGGATTTATTCAGAATTTTATGGTTCTTTGGTAAATTCCCTTGCTTCCGTCGTTGCGTTGGCGTGATTTTTTGGCTTCCCGCGAATACTGTTTATAACCCAGTTTTGTTATGCGACTACATTCGAGTCAAAGCGGTGCTTTTGCGAAGATTTGATTTTAAATACGAAGATTTTATTGACATGTCTGAAGTACCTACTGTGAGAGCGATTCGTAAGTGCTGTTAATTAAATTAATATTGTGTATGTTTTCTGAACTTTATAATTTTCTTTTTTATGTGTATGTGTCTCTGTCTGTCTTTAAATATTTAATTGGTTTTTAACCGTTTTAATTAAAGTTAATAAATAAATCAAAGGTTGAAGTTTTTTTATGATTAGGATACGTACCTAATCTGCATTCGCGATTTATTTGCCTAAAATGTAAACAAATATAAGTTTATGAAAAAATAACTTTAATTCCTACACAATATATAGTTCAGTTAACGCTACCACTTCAAACTTTTTTGTAACTTTTTCAATAGTGCTAGTCACTGTGAAATCAACTTAATTGCCATTAAGATAAAGTTGATATTTGTTTAACTGAAATTAATATCAATTTGAAACAAGCATACCTAACATTTAACCTATTCTGGCATAAGTAGGTATTGCTATACTTGATAAAGCAATAATAGGTATTCTCACTAATTCTCCGTTATGTTTCTTTGTTTTGTGATTCAAGACGAAAGTTTAAAAAAAAAAGTTCAGATATTGACTGAATTCATTCTTTATCTGATGATAAGAAGCGATGAGTCGATTACATTTTATTATGGGTAAAATGAATTAAGTAATTTTATTTAATTGGAAATAAAATAAATTGCAGACAGTTGGGATTTTTACGACCGGGCCAATTACGACTGAGTTCTTTCAATATTCTTATATTCTTCTTCTTCTTTCTTCAATATTCTCAAAACGAAATACGGTTACGAATTATTCTAACACGTCAATAAGTTCCCAATAACGAAATGATTAAAGAAAAACTTTACGAAAATTAACTCTCACCATGATAGAAACCCTGAAATCTTCCTCGCTGTTCGCGCAATACCAAATCTTTAGCCGCGGTATGTTGTCACGACAAGTCACCACCGAGGACAAGCACCACCGGCGTCCGACCGACCACTGACCGTGTAAACAAAAGCCCTGCTTCATCCAAATTATTCCGAAGTCCTTGGCCGCTGGTACTGACCGTCTTCCAAGGACACCCTTATCGCAGGTCTGTGCGTGCAATTAGAATAACGTAGCTGTGAGTCCAGGGAATTGGCCTCCCCACCCCCGCGCGAAAGTTCTGCATTCACGCGAATCTTAGGGCCATTAGTGATGGTTCGGGGATCTCTGTATGTTGGTCTGTACATGTACATCTATCGTTCACCACGTGTGAGGGGCACGCTTCGTCGAGGTCACGTCTCAAATTGCTGCATAAGTAGTGGACTGCGGCGTTTGAAATTAATATGTCTGAAAATGTTAGTCATTTTGTCGTTTACGAGGAAAATTGTATTTCGTGTCCATGAGGAAGTTGAATTAAAAGGGCTCGTGGATATTTTATGGGGTGTTTTTTAATACTCGTGTAAAACGCAAAGGAAAAGGGATTTATTCCAAATTGGTTTCTGACAAACTTACATAATAGGTACTTAATATGAATTTCAAAAACCGGCAGGTTAAACAATGGGTATTAAGTTCATTTCAAAAATAGTTACTAATTTTTTAATGCTCATTCAAAGTTAAGTACATATTTTCAGTAAAAATACACCAAGCTTAAAAGTTAGGGCTGAAACCCATTAGAACGATAAGGTCTTATTAAAACCTTGCTACACCATTCTCAAAAAACTCTGGCACCCATTACTTTTACCCTGAACTTAATAACTACCATTAGCAACAACAAACACTAGAAATTATTTAAATACTACGCATTCATTAACGCATTTGTGACATAACCTCACTTTTGACGGGCCCTTTCGACAACCGGGGTCGAAACACGCAATTCATTTGAATACTCAAGGAAAACATTGGCTTATGTAATTGATAAGAACACATTAGCTATTCCATTTCCTTGTAAATGGATTTTGTAAGTCCTTAGTAATGATCTTGGAAAAATATTCATGGATTTTTTCAACTACGAAACACAAATGAGCTGCATTTAGGTGTCCAGACTGATTTTATTGTGAACCACGTTGACCTGCTATTAAGCAAAACTGTAATGGCTGCAGTTATTATGAGTATGTATTTATGTAAAGTACATAATAAAGCCGTACAGTATACTAGCAGGCTAATGAGCTCCGACGGGCTAGGCAGAGTTATAATAAATACCTTGCTTGCTAGAAAATTGTGCGTTAACAATTAAGCCTTGTCTTTAACATTTTGAGTCCACTTACATAATGTACTCACACGAAATGCTTCTAGTAGGAAAGAACATTTTCAAAGAAATATTAGACTAAGTGCGATTATAATAAAAAGTTTTCTATCTGTGCTGCGGATTGCTGGACAGGGTAATTCGACGCATTTTTTGAAAGAGGTTACATGCTCTTAGTATACTTGTACTATAGCTTACTACTTGCTGCTCCAATTCTCGTACTTAAAAACGTTCAAAATCTAGTCGTACTTAATATCATCTCAGCGACAGTCAATCTCAATGTCAAAAAATTGTCAAATATGTAGGGAAGATAGAGGTAAGTATTTTTGACAGATTGAGACTGAGATCAGAAGGTCAATTCCCGTAATTAAAAACGTTCAAAATCTAGTCGCAGAGTCATCTCGACGACAAACAAATGTCAAAAACTTGTCCAAATGTAGTGAAATTAGAGATAGTTTTGACAGATTGAGACTGAAATCGGACTGTGAACGTTCTTAAAATTACGAAAATTGCCCCTCAGACTGTGAACGTTCTTAAAAATACAAGAATCGCCCCTCTGGTTTGCTATCTCTGGTTCCGAACCCATGTTATTGGAGTCTTTGATGTCTTATATTTTCCTTCGTGGTTGCAAACTAGCTTAGTATAACCTCTTTCAAGTAATACATCGAATTACCAAACACTCTGACATATCTAATACTGATCAACTATGTACGGTACTACCTTATCTCAGCAGTTCTCTTGAAGCACGTCGACGACGATTTCTTAACGCCTGGACCAGAGCATCTACAATAGCAAAAACAAAAACCAACTCACGAAAGGCTCTGTGGAGTACACCGGAAGGGCGATGACGACAAACGGCGACTCCTCTTCACTGTCCAGCATCGAGCTGTCAGCAGCCTGCAGCCACCGGTACCGACTCGGGCGCCACAGCTTCGCAGCTGTTCCTATCTCCGCGAGAACGCGACCACCAACTCACAGCTCAAAGCTCACTCGCCCGACTTATGACGTCATAGGTTTGTTGAAGAATTTTTACGAGCAAAATGGCCTATTAAAACATTTCATGTTCTTAATTTTACTTTCGACTCATTCATTCTATGATATAATATGGCTAGAAATTAAGTGACCACTAAGAAGAAGGCTAGTGCCAGCACCCTAATTGCGTAACACACGATCAATCGGAATCGGTTTCATTTTGGCAGTTCAAAAACATTCATTGCGTTATTTACGTGTTGAGCAGACAAATTTCTCGAACTTATGAAGCAATGGATTAGCAATTTGCTTCAAAATTATTCAGATTCCGATTGATTGTGTGTTGCGCAATTGGGGTGCGGGTTTCTGAGGTTCTTTAAAAGCGCTCAATAGTTAATCATTCGACAAAGTGATCAATATAAGCAAAATTTATTCCTAAACTGAGGGTTCAGTAAAATATATCGATATCGAACCAATAGCACTATCAAATAAACCTCAAAATTATGGGGGTTTATAGTCGATGTATCTAAGAAAACATGCTACACGACCCCAAAAAAATTCAGGCAAGGGCAGGGGGATGATGAATCCTTCAGTTCATTCATGTGTGAGTGGAGAGTCAAAGACTTTGATTGTAAATGTCACTTGCGTTCAACACCTCGAGTCAAGTTCAAGTACCTACTGTTAGCAACGTGTGTGTCTTCGTGTCAGCCCACCGTTTTGCATGCAGTGATAGTCGTAACGTATAGTGGGTGACGTCTGTCCGGTCGCTACGGTCATACATTTGCATGTACTTACATTAAACTAGATAAACGAATTGCACGTTTGAAGTTATTCGTTTTGTGGAGTTTTTGGTTAATAATGCCTTAAGTTATTAGGGCGAGAATTCTTGGGAGTGCACAGTGACCGGAGAAAATATGGGAACAAGATTTTCGTTCAAAGTTCCACTTACAATAGGGGATACACTTTCCCGACAAACTGCAAGTCTGCATTAATTTACATAGAAATGAAGCTTGTCTAGTATTCTTTAGTTTTTATAATAATTGAAACGTTTTACCTGAACCAACACAGAAAACAAAACAAACAGAACTTACACTGTTATTCCGCACAACTTATTATTTAATTTTAATATTCAACACTTAGCCACGGCAGTTTCTAAGGCCCTTCGAATGCAAATGCACGACCTAATAACTATGCAATGGTCACGCTAATAAAAAAAACTCTTTTTTTTTTAAATGGGGCAAAGGTGTTCACGTCATTCTCGGTCTGTCAACGAAGATCGAATCTCACACACGCGACTCTCTGCACTTTTATATGGCTATAAAAAAGAAAAAAGGTCTTAAAGCGATTATATTACCGTGGCGTGATCCCAATACTTAATAACCGACGACTATAAGTAGCATTACTGTATTTGTTTTATGATTACATAGAACTTTATTGTAGGGAGGTAAAGCTTTATATGAGTTAATACAGGAGTTGTTTTTGAGTAACTTACTTAGGCCATATAAGTTAGTAGTTCATGTTCGCTTAACACACTATTAATGTATGTGTAGTATGCTGTATGTGGCTGATCAACATATGAATTATCTAACATGCTGTTAAATTCATGTTACCTGCTGTGATTGGTTGACTGCCAATCAAATCACAATTTGACCATTTTTGACCACTGATTGAGTTCAATAGCTTATCAGATACCTACTGGGAGAGATTTAGGAATAACTGTATTCTTAAATTGTATGTCTTTTACCTAAGTAGATAGGTGGAGACATAATTTTACTTTACTGTTGAGTCTGTGATTTTAGAGTTTTACTAACTTTAAAAAAACAGTAAAGTTTTAGAAGTGCACACATGAAACAGTACATCTATCATCTGCATGTAAGTACATAGTTAGAAAAACTTTATTTACATTTACAACAAACCTAATCGCTTATTACAGATGCGCCAAACAGATAAACACTAGGTCATAAAATGATCGATTTTACTTCGATAAATTTAAAAACATGAAGTGTTTTTTAGGCCACTTCACTTTAATTGCACTCAAAATATTATTAGATAATCGAAGAGATATCCGAAGTTAAATTAAAGGAATTCACGTATTATTATTCAGATGCACAGAGAAAACACGTCTATATGCTCAGACACCATATAAGGTACTAGGCCGACTCGCAACAGCTGACTAATTTGCAGTACCAACAAAACAAAAGCCCATCGCAACAACGGAACGGCTTAAGACACACGAAGGACACGCGAGATGATACCCTACAAACACGTTATTACGTTCTATATTACACCGAATGCTGGAGGTACGATTACGACGGTTGGATGAAGCAGACTATTCGAAATTTTATTTGTCGGTAGAGGGTCGAAGCAGGGCGAGGGGGGGCCAAGGTCACTCTCAGTAGAATCCACGCAATGTAACTAAAGTACAGGTAGATATGCATCAGCCCAGACGTCGGTTTAAGCTCTTTTATGTTTCACGAGAAGCAATTATGAGCTGTTATGCCCACTGGTGGTCGATCAGGCGACTGAGGCACGCAACCGATAAGAATTTCGGCCCACTCATTAAAGGTAACGTAAACAAAAAGGGCCACTTCAGTTTCAGCCAACCTTGATCCAATTTTTTTGTTACTAATTTTACGTAATAATTCTTGGAAGCCGAAGATTGTAATTAAATTACATGAAGCTTTAATGAAAGTTTCGCAAAGTGTGTCAAAGTCGGATTTGCTTAAATGGTGGGAGTTTTTTTTAATAGTTTCTATTGTTGGACCCTTTGCATGCTCCAGAAGAAAATGTTGTTTTTATGAGAATTATGCAAATATAATTTTTATAGGGCTTGCATTTCTTTTAATAATTTATTGTTTCAGTCATGCACGTGGTATAATTGAAATGTGAGAAATTTAAAGCTACGATGTTTAAATGTTAATACTAAGTCAGAGAAACATATAAAGAAAAATCACAGAATGAACCATTTAAGAACCGCCTGACAAATGCGTGCACTGACTGGACAGGTACACTCAATCTGTGTGGTTATTTCATCAAAAGATCATCTCGGACACTAATCTGTATGGTCCTCATATGGTAGGTCCAAGATTATTACTGGTTTTTAAAAGACACTGTGACCTCTGAGTTTGTTTCGGTATTCTTCTCAGAGTCTATTATCTTAATGTATTTTTTAATTGTAAAAGTGTTTTTTCTTCAACCATTTTACATTAATACAAATCTCAATTGGGTTAAACTTTTTAGTTTAACCAAATCTAAACTTGAAAAACAAAATAACGACAATATCTAAATTATTCATATTTTACACGTGTACATTAAATATTACGTCACCGAAAAAAAATACGAAAACAATGACACATCACATCTCTATCTTCAACTTAACGTAAACGCACAAAGTCACGTTACGTCAAGCTATTAAGTAGCAGCACACTGACCCACATCCCCGATTTGGTCAGCAGTTCAGTGCTGAGCACTGCACAGCTTAGTTTACAATGTTTCGATACGCTTTACTGAAATCACGAACGACGTACGGCGGAACAAAAGTGCAATTTATACATTTCGTGTTGAAAGTACAGGTGGGGCGAAAAAACGTTTAGTAGGCGCGATTACTTATATGAAAGTGTAATTTGAAAACATTGTAAAAGCCAGTTACTTTTAAGAGTAACCGTGGAGTTTCTTGCCGGCTTTTCTCCATAGGGAAACAATTCGAACCGTACATCTAGCTTCTGACGTTTCATGTGTCCATGTAGGTTTATGTGAAATAAAATGAAAGTGTTACTGATATTTAATCTTTAAGAAGTTTACTTTAAAAGAGACTATGACCTCTGAGTTTGTTATAATCTTGTGCAACATCATGTTTGTACCTAGTTTATAGTTGAACTTGTTGACGTTACTAATTACTATAACGATAACCCACCTGTTTCTTAAACCATACTATAACATCTCTTTAATTAAACCGAGTCAAAATTACATCCAAAATACAGTGGAGATAAGTTTACGCGTAGGCCGTAGCTCGTAGCAGATCGGTTACGAGCGTAGACAGTAGCTGCTACATCTTTTCGTAGCGATGTGCCCCAAGACTAATATTATAGTTAAACCCACGTGCACCACAAATCACTGAAACAGAACGATGTTTTAAATGTGTTTAGTCTAAAAGCATTCAAAATATCGTTCTGTTTCTGTCAATTGTTTGAAGATGATGTTTAAAACATGTTTATCGTGATTTTTCGTGCAAGCGAGAGTGATGTAAAAAAATAATAAATAATCTTAAATAAAACTGCAATAAACTTCAAACTAAAACAGCACAACTGCTTCATTTGCCTACCACTTCTACGTTTAATAATTTGCCTTATAAAATATTAATATTAAATAATGCATTTCTCACACAAGTCCGACTTTACAGTAATTTACGTCGTGACTGTACGAACCGCGCCCAAGTCGTTAGGGACTCCGCAGTATTGTATTAGCTGTATGAAACATTGTTCTTGGCTGAAACACTTGAGGTTATTACATTTTTTCTTATCATCGTGTTTAATTCTATTAACGATATGAAAATGGGTTTAAAAGAACATTAAGAACTTTTTCATCAATGATCTATTTGATTTGGTTTGCATATAATATGGTGCATTATCCTAATATGATAGATACAAGATCTCATAAAATTCATAGAAAGTGCACAGTAAGATGCTACGCAAGTGCTACGAAGTCTACGAACTGCTACGAGAAATCTAACCGTGGCTACGAAATGTTTTACTGCTTGAAATCAGTTTTTTTTAGTTATAATATCAATAGTACCAGCCTGTTACTGTCCCACTACAGGACAAAGGCCCCTTCTCATACAGTGAAGGCACAAGCATTGATCACCACGCTTCCTCCAGACGAGTTGGCGATTCATTAGTTTCATTGTCCACAGAATAAAACAATCTCGCTGTCTTCGACATATTTCTAATTTAGTTTATCCAAAACAAATCTAAATAATCGCAACCCTGCCAAAAAAACATTTTCGCCATTCGCGACCTCGTCTGCCAGTAAACCAGGTGACCATAATCTCACGAAATCAATGCTGAAATCAACGACAAATCTTAATAAAACCTCAAAAACTCAAGCTTACACAACACTCCCAGTAAAGTATAATAAATTGAATTATTTACGCCACGTTTCGCGATAGTCATCGTAAGAAACACAAAGAAGTAGTTTTTAATCGCGTGATCCCATATACCTCGGTAAAGGTTTTCTTACATACATTATGTACGTAGACGGTGACCGACTATTATTCTATTTACTTATTATTCATTTATTCATTCGTTATCGATAGTGTTGATGACAGTTTGTTTTTTAGGGATCGGTGAGTGGCTTGTGAAATGTGCGCGAATAAAGCGCGAAATTAGGTTGGATGAATTAATGTTGAGCAGTGGTGGCTTCGAGTTACGAGTTGTAGGTCGTAGGTTCGAACCCAGACATGCTTTACTTTGTGTAAATTATTTTATCGCCACTGCTCTCAAAACGGTGAAGAAAAACATGGTGTGTTTTTCCAACTGAACAGACAGCTGGGGAGTTTTTTGCGCCACTTCTTCTTCCCAGCGAAAGCACTAGGAACTGGTGAAGGGCGGAGTTTGAGGGATGTCTTATGTGATTTTGACGTTTAAAAAGAGCTGATTCTCAGCCTAATTTGAATAAATGACTTTTGATTTTGATCGTGAGGAAACCGGCATGACTTAGAACTAAAAATTCGAAGACATGCGACATCTACCAACCCTCACTGGGCTTACGTGGTGGTTTACGACACAGAGAGGAGGCCTGTGTCCCAGCAGTGGGAAAATTATAGGGTGGTTATGAATAAATTTTGAGTGATTTGGTAAAGTTAAATAAAGGAGTGAACAAAAGAAATTTTGAGTGTTTTGAAAATTTATTAGTTTGTTGTAATGTTTTAAGCACGTATTTTGTTGTATTCCATTATGTTTATGGGTGTCACAACAAAAATGATGTCAACGGGCTCAATTTTAGCGTGCGTCTATGGCTACTAATTTGAAGTCTTGAATTAAATAAGTACTGTTAATTCAATTGTGTTTTTGCAAAGAGAGACATTAATCTCGCAAAGTTGTCATAATTATCATCAAAAGAATAACGAGAAAAGAACACTCCATAGGCAAAGATGTCAAGAAAACAACTTCTGATGTTCGATTTTTAAAACCTGTCAATATCTAGAAGATACTACAGTCCATTCACAGTGATCTTTATACTCATTCCAATAAGATTTCTCTGCAACTGTCAGGTCTGTCAAAATCTTATTGATCTTTATTGTTGTTGTAATAAGGTTGCTCTTGGGTTGCAGCTGCAGCTGTCAGAGGTATAATAACTATGAAAGGACAGTACATATTTAGAAGTTTATTTTCAAATTCACTATGTACATAGTGAACGTGTGTGTAGTGTGTGTGTGTTTATTTTTGTACAAATAAACAAAACGGCATTATGAGAAAAAATATACAGAACCATTTTTCAAAAGTAAATATGTATTACAATTAACCTGTATGAGTAATAATACTTATTACAAAGTAAATTAACGACGCGGAAAATAATAAAAGTGGGCCACTAAGACGAATTACTTTCATAACGCCTTTAGATTTTTCATTATGTCCTTCAAGCTTATCTTAATAACCGTTTACGCCTTTTTATGAGAAAATATTTTAATTTTTTAATGCCAATAATTGAGTAACGAGAGCAGTGGTGGTGCAGTGGTGGTAATCGCCCCGACTTACGAGTTGTAGGTCGTAGGTTCGAACCCAGACAGGCGCTTTACTTTGTGTAAATTATTTCATCACCACTGCTCTCAAAACAGTGAAGGAAAACATATGAGGAAACCGGCATTTCCTAGAACCAAAGATTCGAGTACATGTGACATCTACCAATCCGCACAGGGCCGCGTGGTGGATTACGGCCCACATCCTCTCACCGAGAGGAGGCCTGTGCCGCAGCAGTGAGCAAATTATAGGCTGCTCGTTTCATTTCCTTGCCAAAATTATTGTAACTTTATGAAAATACTAGCTGCGCCCCGTGGTTTCACCCGCATTAGTTTCGATCACATGGGAATATCGGGATAAAAAGTATCCTATATGTTAATCCTTGTTATAAACCATCTGCGTGCCTTTCATCCAAATCCCTTCTGAAGTTTTTGCGTGAAAGAGTAACAAACAATCAAACATCCATCCATCCATCCATCCACCCATCCATCCATCCGTCCATCCATCCATCCATACAAACTTTCACGTTAATAATATTAGTAGGACTTAGCCACATTCACCGTTCACGCAGGTTTGCGTAAAGACTAAGTCAAACAATTTTGAGGTCAAGCTGCTGACGAATTTGAAATTATGTACTTTGCCCTGTTATGCTCAAAAGGCAGATGGAATTAGCTACGCATACTTTCGTTTGTTACGGAACGGAAACTTGCGGTCTTTATGACAACGACGATAGTTATCATTTCTTGTGGGTTTTTCCGGAGCCCTTAAGTATATCTACTGCCATTCATTACATTTTAATGTCCCTCCTACACACTCACCCACACTGTACACTTAGCAATGCTTAGATGGTGCTAGCAGTTCACTTCATTCTGTATGTTTGTTTCTGCTGCATGGATTGTATAGCTATTAAAATTGTAAATCAGTAATTGGCTGTAAGACTAGTTTATATATTTTAAGATCGAAAACTTCAAAGAGCTGTGGATTTTGTGAATAATAACTAAATAAATGTCCGGTATACATATACATAATGGTAAAGTTACTACCATCACTACGCTTTGCAAATGAATTGGTTATAGCGATTTGTTGTCAGTAGCAGACAGGAAGCTTCTGCCTATGCTCTTGACAACCCTCGAGAATAGGTTTGGGTTGCACATTGCATCATACACCCTGGGTCTAGTTATTAAAACTGAATATTTTTACATACTTAGAAGTGTTATACAGGTTGAATTTTTCAAGTGGGCGTGGATGGCCAAATCAGAAACTATGAGGAATAGCGAAAAGTACTCAAAGGAGTCTTGGGCTCGATTTTGATGAAAACTAAAACTGCATCATTGGATTTTTGAAAAATGAATATTTCTAGCCAGGAATCGAACCCGCACCCTAATTGCATAACACACGATCAATCGGAATCGGTTTCATTTTGACAGTTCAACAACATTCATTGAGTTATTTACGTGGTTGAGTAGACACATGACACATTTTTGAACATATGAAGCAATGGATTAGCAATATCCTTCAAAATGATTCAGATTGAGATTGATTGTGTGTTACGCAATTAGGGTGTAGTTGGCCATACGTCATTACTTCCCAGAATTTGACCCTTATTAGGGAGACTATTGAATGGTGTAATAATACAGTGTGTTTTTTTATCAAAATCAACAGGTTCGATTTCTGACTAGAAATAAGTATTTTTCAAAAATCCAATGATGCAGTTTTAGTTGTCATCAAAATCGAGCACGATACTCCTCTGACTACTTTTCGCTATTCATAATAGTTTCGAATTTGGCCATCCACGCCCACTTGAAAAATTTATCCTGTATATATGTCATTTACAATTCTTAGAAGTATTAAGTACAGACCAAAGCTTCACCAAACTTATGTACCTACAGATTCTAATAAGTCGTGGATTATTCCAGCGACGCCTACGGCTTGTCCTTACTACACCGTCTTTCTACCATAACTTTGATTTTCCAGGTCAATATGTAAATCCCGCGATATGATATGAAAGGAAGAGTGATTGTGTGGAGCGTCGTGGACGCACTGAATACTAAGCAGTACGTAGCTCGGTATTCTATTAGCAAGTGTCCTCCATATTAGACAGTTATTAAATACGAGGGTACTGTAACGTTATGTGTGTATGCTAATATTGACCCCACTAATGTACTTTCAGGGACGGGCCCGTGGCTAAATATTAACTACCGCACAGGTCGATCGATCAGGTTAAGCTACGTTTGCCGCGGTTGGTCTGTGGATGGGTGACCATCTTTACATACCAAGACCCCTTCGTGTCTCGGAAAGCACGTTAAACCATTGGTCCCGGCTGGCATTCGTGGAAGTTTGACAGTCGTTACGGGTCGTCAGAAGCTCGAAAGTCTGACAACCACAGTCTTACCAAGGGGTATCGTATTACCAAGCAACTGGGTTGCGGAGCTCAGATAGGCAGTCGCTCCATGTAAAATACTGGTATTCAGATGCATTCGGTTAGACTGGAGGCCGACCCCAACGGAGTTGGGAAAAGGCTAGACAGATGATGAATGTACTGAAATTTTAACTAAACGGTTATGGTTCGGTCGATGAAAGAAGTATTTCTCTTTGTTGCGCCGTTTTGGGGCAAAAAAGAAATGGTAAAGAAATTCAGTTGAGTTTGGCGCAGGAGAAATGAGTTGAATTTGTTAGAAAGAGATGGCATTATAAAGAGCCAAGCATAATGGAATCTTGTGAAGATATTTATTAGCACTCTAATTGCGTAACACACTATATCAATCAGAATCTGAATCATTTTGAAGGATATTGCTAATCCATTGCTTTATATATTCGGAGAATTTGTCTGCTCAGCAACGTAAATAACACAATTAATGTTGTTTAACTGTCAAAATGAAAGCCATATTGTTAATGTGTTACGCAATTACCCCGCAGTGACAAATACGGCGTATTGGACTGATAACGTCATGATCATGCTGGAAGTAAAGTCCTACTGATCCTGCTCAAACTGAATAACCTATGTACAGTCACCAAGGAGATAAGTAACCAGCGTCGTCGGATATAGCTGAAGTTTTGTAAGAAACTCATGGATTTTTTAAAATTAAATTTAATTCGATAAATTAACTGTTTGTTTTCTATTAATTCAATTAAATTTCATTCGAATACATCCATCGGTTTCTTACAAAACTTCAACTATATCCGATGACCCTGGTTACTTATCTCCTTGGTGACTGTACATTAGTCGAGTCTTAGTCCAAGGACGTAATAGAATGAAGTAACAAAAATGCAGCTAAGTAATAAAACGCACTGTCAAACAACCCCTAATCTTACCCAGCTAAACCAAACATATACAGTGGAAACGTCTTTCTTTACGTCGAGATAAGAGGTCCGACGCCGTCAACAGCCAGTCTCGAATGTTAATGGTGGGTAATCCACGCGTTGCCTTGATGCATATTAAGTGCAAGGTGGTGCATTGCCCCGTAGATGTCGTTGGCGGCTTACGGTCGTAGGCATTTGACACGACGACCGCCGCCATGTTGGAAAATGTCGTCGGGTTTTCGTGGTTTGATAATTGAGTGATTATGTTATGTAGTTTGATTAAACTTTGTATGCTTACCTAATCTGGACTTATTAAATGCATGCAGAAAAAAATATTGATTACTTTGGAGCTGTTATTTTTTTTTGGTTTGGAGGCATATCAAATTAATTTACTTATTTTTTGGTATGGATTAATACTAGTATTTTTTAAGTGGATTCATGTTAACTGAATAAGTAGATGTGATGAAAACTTTTACGGAATTATTTATGAACGACCAGCCTAGAATGGACACGGTTGAATCTTTAACCATTCATCGAATCTATTTGGTTAGTCATTCACAATGCACCAAAATGAAGCAATTGCATGTCTATTAAGTATAAGGTATTTCGTTCTCGAGACAATTCTAGTAAGTAAATAAGCGTAGGTTTAATAACAGCCCGTATTTACATAACGATGATTATATTTTAAAAACAATATCGCATCGCCCCAAAACCAAATTCAATTGCAAAAGAAATTAGCAAGCACGCAAATCAAAACTTACGACTTCGGAAAACCCTTTGAATTTTGAGCAATTTCCGTACCCTATGTTAAAACAGTGTTTAGCCCAAACGTAATTTATTTGCAATTAATGTTATCGATGTTACAAAACAATGTTGTGTATAATCAAAATGCAAATAAGAGGTTGTGGTGCGTGGGTCTTATCCTGTGACCCACATCTCCAAGGTTGGTCTCCTACGACATTTCGGCGTTCACGAAACCCGCAATTGTTTTGTAAATGAATGGAAGTAATTGAATATTTTTCGCGTTTTTGAAGTGGAGCAGGTGTTAATTATACAGCGGGGTTTGGTCGTCTAGACTCTATACTTATTTTGCAGCATAATTTTGATGTTAGGGGTAATTAATAGAGACAAGGAATCTGGCAACTATAGTATAAATGTAGTACCCATTGATAAGAATTGATATGAATTTATATACAAATGTTCCATGTTAATACCAGTACATAAGGCCGAACTAAAACTCAGAGGTAAAATGGTTCAAGAAAAAGCTTTTACATTTCAAAAATAAATTATGTTTTGCTTTGCGAGATAAGTTCGATGTTCCCTACCCGACTACTCTGAGGAGAATACCGGAACAAACTCAGTGGTCACAGTGTCTTTAATCTTGGTCAGATCATGTTTAGACCGTGTAGTAGTGTTGTTAGTGTTTGAAATGGTCTTTTGAAGAAAGAACCACAGATTGAGTGAACCTGTCCAGTCACGCACGCATTTGTCAGTAATCATGCAGCTCAACTCAGAACCTAAGGAGCTCAACGAATCGACGAACAATACCAAAGAAAGGAGACATTTGGGTAGGCTGCATCCACCTTTTAAACTTTTTGTACTTTCTGAGTTTATCTGGGACATTTCACATCGGTGAAGGAAAAACATCGTGAGAAAACCTGGACTTTTAGTTAATATAGGTCTTGAGCAAGCGTGGTGATCAATGCTCCTGGGGGTCTACTCCGAAGTGCAAAATGCGAGTGGGGTCGGGACCATAGTCAATATTCGAAAGAGTTTAGGAGTACAGGATCGGAACCGACCGAACCAAATAGTTCCTAGCAGTATACTTCGTAGCAGGTAACGGCCGAACATTCGGCCGATACTACTTCGGAGTAGACCCCCTGACTTCTCTGCTCGAGAAGAGGCTTTTGCCCTGCAGTGGGACAATAATAAGCCGATATATATATTTCTTAAGGTGAAATCTTCTTTAGCGGCGTTGTGCACTTTTGTTGTGATGGGTAAAAAATTTTAAACTCGCGTCAGCTCAGGACACGTGACCTGATCGAAAATTCGTAAGACGGAGGGAGACTAGACCGCATTCCAAAATATCAAAAATGCACAACGTTAATATTCAAGTTTTCACATCTTCCGGCACTCCCGGAGTGTAACCAATTTTTTTTTTAATTATACCTATTATTTTTTTCTGACATAACACCAAGTTTTCTTATACTGCTTATTATTTAGGTATAGCGTAAGCCTTAACATAGACGAATAACTTAGAATCTTGGCTCCATACCCGAAACACAACGCAGAGCGATTGTACGATTACGCTTGAATGATTACGTTAATTTTAAGAGCTTAGAACACACGCACTTGTGTTTGAAGCTTTAAGAACTACTCTAACTACTTCTTGCAGAGTTATTACAATCGTATCCCTATCATTGCAGTTTTCGTTTTTGATTATGAAGAGTAATGATACTCGTAACTTGTGTGATTGACAAATTGAATCTTACCTTAAAAGTCTTGTACGAAGACACGACGTATGAAGCTCCGTCTTCCAGCTCTTCAAGCCTGTACTTTCTGTCGCCGTCCATACCGAAGATGAACCTCGCTCCTCGAGGCAGTTCCAGCCTCTCTGACAGCCTGTCGAGAAGCGCATCCATCGACGCCAGGTCGCGACCCGGCTTGAAGCGGAACTCCACACCAGGATGGAAAGGATCTCCATTTCTGTAGAAGGTGACTCTTCTAGCCTTCCAGTAGTTGAGATTAGCGTATCGGCTCGCTGGTTCTGCTCTGGTGGGTCTAGCAGTTGCTTCGGATCCTTCGGAGTGGTCTTCGTTGCGTTGTGGTGGTGTTCCGGGGCGGGAGGGGCGCCAATCGCCGGGCTCTCGCTCGTCGTCGGACTGCGGTTCCGGCTGCTGCTGCGGCGGCGGGTCTGGCGCCGGTGCGGGTTCCGGAGCGGCCTGGCGACAGGGACGCGTCAGTAGGCGCGGCCGGGGGTGCGGGCGACGCGACATCCCTCGGACCGGCCCGCCCGCGGACTGCCGCGCGCCCCACAGACCCACCCACTTCCAATCAACTGATACCACTGTCTATGTTCATTCATGAACTGACGATTCATGCCAGCCACGTGGTTGATTGATTGGGAGTAGGCGGGTGATCACTTAAACTAGGGATGCGTTGACGAAGTCAGGTTAGGGTCAAAATTTTGATCAGAAATGTCAGGATTGTCAATCATATTGCATTAAGGTTGAAGGGAACTTGAATAACAAGCATATTTTCCGTAGTCTGTGTAGCCTTATCAACACCGCTGAATTAATTATATTAGAGCGTAGATTTTGGGCGCCGATCCACACGCCTGTGTTGGCTTCGCTCGTTAATTACCAAAATATGTAAATTATAACACTGTGGATAGTGGTATTAACTTCTTCAACCACAGTGTCTATACGGAATTTACGGATAATTTCGGAATCAGGAAGATGCTTCTATGAGAAAAGAAAGAGGAGATAATGCTCTATAATAAATTAATATTTCTTTAAATAAATTAATAGTGGAATACAACTTAGATGTAACCCTCAAACCCTATGGTATTTTTTTGTCATTTGTTTTGGGGCTATTTTCTCTATTTGAAAATCTATATCCTCCACGATCTTTCAAAGACTGATATAACACTAAAAACGTCAAAAACACACTCACATAGTAATCCAAAACCACCGAAATCATCACAAAACCTTGACTCCACTGTCCGTAGCCGCTAATGATTTGTAAAAGTTTAGCCCAGGTATAGAAATCGTTAGATATTCTTCAAGATAAGGACTAACGAGTCAGCCAACTGCGTGACTAAGTAAGCCTAGTCACGAGTATCGAATGGACGGTTACTTTAACTTACAAGTTATAATATAAGCTGTAAAATGATTCAGATTCGTCGGTAAAAGTAATACTTAAGTTAGTCACACGTAATTATGAAAGTTACTGCAATCATAAGTTGAGTGTTCTTATGATTGGCTACAGATTATATGAGTCAAAGTTCGGGGAATTTACAGCAATTGGAATTGATTTTCCTTTGTTTTCGTGTGCCATCTTATCAGATTTTAGCTGTAATTGGTTTTTCAGGTAATTTCTATCCCCCTTATTATAAAACCAGGTTTTTCTTTCGATCAGGTTTAAACCACTGACCCAGTTATTAAATTAAGAACCCAACTGATAGAGAAATGCAGTTCTTTATACAAAAATGACAGCTTAGTTCGGTGCTAAGTTGTCATTTTAGTATTTAGAACTTTGCCTAAATCGAAATAAAGTTCGAAATACAAGTACTGGCTCAATAGTTTAGGCTAGAACTAAACTAGGAGCCAGGAACTAGGTTTCGTTTTGTAATAAGACGGTATTAGTTTAAAAACCTTAATGTGACTACAAAAACCAGAAATATCTAAACACGACGTAATGGGCTTTTAAACAAAGCAGTTATTTCTAAAATTGTGAATAATTTAACAAAAACCTGATAAATCATGAGTTATTTTATTTAGTTTGTAACTCATTCTCTAACTAATAAGTTAATGAAGAAAATGTAGGGGACAACACATATTTATTCAAAATATTCAGAACCTATAAATCAACAGGTAACATCATCAATTGTATGCAAATTCTTTTAAATAATCCTTATTAAAAATATTTAGCTACATCACCTTCTATAATAATTTAATAATTAATTAATCTAATCTTACCACTGCGGCCACTGGCATCGCATCCTCCGTCGTCGCCATTTTAATTAAAAAACCAAAAAACACCAATCACAGCACTAAATCCAGTTCGAATAAATTCAGAAATACAATTCGCGAGCTCGCCTCAGCGTACTACGTAACTTCCGGGTAAAAACATTCGATGTTTAAATTACGAAAAGGTTCACGACGACAGATTAAACATTCACATAGTTTTTTTTTTTAATTTAAATTTCAAGCACTTTGCATAAGGCTGGAAGTTTTAAAATTTTAAATAATGTTCATTAAAGTGTTTGGTTGTTTTTGTTGTGAATGTGCTAGTCGTCCGGTTATGTTTTGTTAACGGAACAGAGTGACGGCTGTTCGAATGGGCGGCAACGAGCGGCCAGCGGCCAGCGCACCCGTGTGCGTCAGTGTAGCGGGGCCTGGTGCGAGCTTAATCGATATACGATCTAGGACACTGATATACAGGACTTTTAGCTAGTTTTTTTTTTTAGGGTGAAAGAGTATCAATTTTAATAATCAAATTGCTGGAAATAAGAGACTGAAAAATATTTGACTGCCACCGGACATATCTACTCATGCACTTAATACAGTTTTACAAAACAAACATTTTCGGATTCAGTATTTCTATAAAAATAACTACATAAATATTAACACACTAGTGGTTTCCAAAAAGTTAATCATAATACTGGTCTTGCTACGCCGTAGCCGTGCGCTACGCCGTCGTAGCCATCAAACCGCAACGCATGAGTCGTTCTTCTGTTCTTTTGGGAGTTGTTTATAGATTTATTTCTATATTTATGTGTGTAATTTATATGGTGTGGTGTGTTTTTAAAGAGTATTCTATTCTATCTTCAAAAGTGTTCATTCTTGTCCTAATTTAAAATAAGAGTATATTTTTATAAAAAACTAGAGGTCACACTCAGCTTACAGACGCGCTCCGCTACGGGCATTTCATTGTATCTTCTATATATACGTTGATATTGTAAATTATGGTGTTACACCTATTTTAATATACAATCGACTACTTCTTTTATTATAAAGTCCCGATTGAGCCCATTCACTCATGGCTAAATAATAACAGCCGCACGGGTGGATCAAAGATTAAGCTACGCTTGCAGCGGTTGGTTCACGGATGGGTGACCTTCCCTTGCATATCGATACCCCTCCGTACCTAGGAAAGCACGTTAAGCCGTTGGTACCGGCTGACATTCGTAGATCTTTGACAGTCGCTACGGGTAGTCAGAAGCCCGAAAGTCTGAAAACCAGTCTCACCAAGGGGTATCGTGTTACCCAGTAGCTGGGTTGCGGAGGCCAGATAGGTAGTCATTCCATGTAAACTACAGGTATTCAGCTGGTTAGACATGAAGCCAACCGCTACAAAGATTGAAATAGCTAGATAGGGTTTGTATTGAACCTCTTTTAACATTCATCGAAACATCTGAGTGTTTCGATGAATGTTAAAAGAGGTTCAATCAAAATCGAAAGTCAAAATTAGGCTGAGAATCAGCACGTTTTGAACGTCAAAATTACATAAGACAGTGCCCCAAAACACCCGCCATTCACCACTTCCTAGTGCTTTCGCTGGTAAGAAGAAATGGCGCAACAAATGTTCCATGTAATCGATTTCTAAATTAATTAATAAGACAAATTAGTATGACGCACATCAAATTTGTGGTTGTTCATGTGGCTGCTTATTGTGATTCTGATGATTAAAACTGTCTTATTCCATATATTACATTTTAAAAATCAAAATCGAAGTTAAAATTGAAATATATTTTTCGCAACGCATAAGTGGTCTCACTAGCCCGATGCACACGAGTTGCCCGCCGGTCGACGAAGCATATCGTGGCGGCGGCGGCGTGTTTATGTAGGTTAGGTCTATATTTTTTCACCTCTTACTTTGGGGAATGTTTCGCGTTTTTATGAGACCCAATTACGTTTTCTAATTATTATTTATGTTTATACGAACATCATAATGTTGTGTAATTCAGAAAATGTTTGCTCTACTAAAAAAAGCTCTTTTCAACCGGAAATAAAGCTTTCATTGATTTTGTAAATTGCAATATTTTTCCATAAAATTTTGAGCCACAAGATACAAACGACGCGACTCTTAGTTTGTGGCTCACCGAATTTGACTAAGAACTGATTTTTCCAACGCCTGATAATTTGATCGGAGGAATAATTTTGAATTTTTGACAGTTCTTCCATACAAAATCTGTCGGACGTCCATTTTATTCCACGAATAAAAATTATCTGTCAATTGAACAATCAGCCCTAAATTGTATTGTTACTTTTTGAAAAATAAACTATATTATTTATTATAAATCATGCAATACATATCTTATATATAGTAACGCCAACAAAAAAAAAACATGACAGTCGGTAAGTAATAATTTTTAATAACAATGCCACTTTAATATTATTACTTCCCATTGCTTACAGCAAAACTATTATCCTTCGTGCAAACATCCAAACATGCATACCGTGCCGAAACATGCACACGAGGTACCCATACCTACTCGTGAGTAACTCCACTGCAGCCAATTTTAATTGTTCCAAGGATACAATGCCAGAAGTCACTTGGGTAAAAACCAAGCCAAGTCACACATGGACTTCGGGAATATATATGGGTAGGTACACATTACAGAGAGCAGTGGTGGCCAACTGATAAAGGCCGCGACTTTCGAGTTGTCTACTTATTTATTTGGAAACTCAACAGCTTATAATTGACATACATGAGTCACCCCACTATCAATGAACAGCTCAATGCAGTTGCGTCAAAGTTACAGCATCTTACGGTCTGCATACACTGCTCAGTGATAGTGATATGATGACAATTATCACTTATGCCAATAATAGAGTTTCTCGGCATTGATAAAGCTAGGTTAACTAGAAAGTGGCGAAAGAAAACAAAAGAAAAAACTTAAACTAGTATAGCTATCAATAAAAGGTAAAATGCGATTGTTGAAACGGAAATAATAAAATGTGATTAATATTGCCACACTCATCACGCTATGTAGACAATCCTACTAATACACTCGAGAGCAATGAATCCGGGTCACTTGAAGAATCCTAAAAATCTCGGAAACTAAAAATGCTAGGTTAATGCAATAAATTGTATTTAATAGACAATGTAATACTCCTTAAATGAAGTTATTAAAACTTCTTAGTTATTGTAAAGTTATATCATAAAAAAATCAAATTTGAAAAAGGGCCACTTTCGAAGATGGAATTACGAAATTACAGCATTTGGTTTTGCTTTTGTTTGTAATCTGTCATTTATGTGGGTACATAAACCATGTTGATAGTGCTCTATATTCATTATTCAAGCTGAAATTATGTCGCTTACGCCTGAAGAATGCACCAGAATACTTACAATGCTGGAAACCGGCCGGAGTCAGCGCGATACAGCCAGGACTGTCGGTGTGTCGCTATCAACAGTACAAAGAGTTCTCCGACGTTACGAAGAAACTGGTTCTAACCTACGCAGACCAGGAACGGGCAGAACCAGGTGTACCACAGCACGAGAAGACCGATACTTGGTGAACACCATGCTTCGAAATCGCTTTCTCACATGAACTGAACTCACAAATCCGTTTCGACGCCTCGGAGGAAGTAACCCAAGTGCATGGACAGTAAGACGTCGGCTTGCTGAATCTAACTTAAAACCCCTTAGACCTGCAAACGGCCCTAAACTTGAGCGTGGGCATCGTATTTCAAGACTAAGATATGCGCAGAGCCACGTAAATTGGAGTATTGAAGATTGGTCAAAAGTTATGTTCTCCGACGAATCAAAATTTATGCTCTACAAGCACGATGGAAGACACAGAGTGTATCGAAGACCAGGGGAAAGATTCAAGCAAGCATGCATCGAAGAAAAAGTAGCCTACGGTGGTGGGTCTGTACTTGTGTGGGCCGGAATTTCTTCTGAAAGTCGCACAGAGCTGGTGATCATAGAAAACGGCTCTTTAACTAGCGTAAGATATGTGGAAGAAATCCTCAATGATCACGTTGGTCCATTTATGGTCAATTTAGGTGAGGATGCTATATTTATGCATGACAATGCCCGACCTCATACAGGTAGGATTGTGAATGACTACCTTCAAGAGATGAACATTACTCGTATGGAGTGGCCAGCGCGCAGCCCGGATATCAACCCGATCGAGCATGCTTGGGACGAGCTAGGCAGATGCGTAAAACAACGAAACCCTCCCCCAATCACGCTTCGTGAGCTCAAAATTGCTCTCACAGAGGAATGGGAGAATATTCCCCAAAATCGTATAAGGAACTTGGTGTACAGCATGCCAAACCGCGTAAACGCAGTAATGGAAGCACGAGGAGGCAATACGAAGTATTAAAATTCAAGAAAATCGTAATAAAGTTCAAAAATTTCATGTTTCCTATTTTTGTTTTAAGGAGAGATCAGCAGTTTTTTTCTTTATGTAATTTTGTGTTAATAAAATGTATGGTGACTCATATTTTTTTTACTTTCATTTAAGGAGTAATACATTGTCTATTAAATACAATTTATTGCATTAACCTATCATTTTTAGTTTCCGAGATTTTTAACATTCTTTAAGTGACCCGGATTCATTGCTCTCGAGTGTATTATAAACGTTAAAGTTTGTATGGATGGATGTTTCTTACTCTTTCACGCAAAAACTACTGAACGGATTTGGATAAAATTTGGCACACAGATGATTTATAACCAGGATTAACATATAGGATACTTTTTATCCCAATATTCCCACGGGATCGAAACTTATGCGGGTAAAACTGCGGGGCGCAGCTAGTGTGGTAATAAATTAAGATCTGGCCAAACCAAAGAGAATCTCGCGCGAGATACCGGACCAAACTTGCTCATGCCGATTGTGTAGGATAACTTGTATGGAGGTAACGGAGGTGTTCAAACAAGCGAGAATAATCGCATCATTTCATAAGGCGGGTATCTCATCTCCACCGCGAAACCAAATCAGCGAAACCGCTATGACTAAACTTGTCCGTTGTACGACAAGCGAAACTGCCTGTTTTAACGCACAGATTTGATTACGACTCTATCTCTTTCCCGCGTGATTTCGCCGATCTGCTCGGAAACCAGTTACACCTCCGCGCTCAGAACGCTATTTTGTTGCAGTGCCGCGGTTATTTCGCACATATCTGCGGCAGTCGACAAGTTTATAAAGCGAAGCTTCAATTTTTTTGTGAAATGGATGTTGGTTTTACTGAAAAACTAACTGAAGAGGTATACTGTATTTATTAAATAGAAATAAGAGACGAATGCTCCGATTACTACGATTCAACTGACTCTCATAATGTTCCGCTACTCGCATCACTACATAATGTAGTACTAAAATGTTTCATAACGGAATTCATTAAGCTGTTTCCCATCATTATTTTCGCGACAGAGGTGAACTTAGGCGCCACTCAGTCACGTTCCGCGTAACGCGTCTTAGGTGGGATTTAAGACAGCCCTGTCTTGAGCTCTGGTCACACTAAGGTGAATCCTACTGAGACAGTGCAAAGACCATCCTTATCAAAATTATAAAGGTAAAGGTATGCGGTAGGCGTCTTTACTCATCTACATCCTGCTCCTGTCCTTCACGAATTTATTTGGTGTCGGTGCAACATGTCTTTTTCCTCTAAACTTCTCTATGAGTCGTAGTCATCTTGTTAGTCACTCCCTCTATCATCATTGACACAGTCCATCCATCGTGTCTTTGGATTTCCCCTTCTTTTATAGCCATCGACAATCATACTCAAAACTTTCCTCATCCTAACTTTGGCCCTAACTAAATTTATTCACTAGAGTTTTAGCATAGTTATTTTCACCTGAAAAATCCTTCGAATTTTGGGGACTCGCTATAAAATGGAACTCATAACCACGGGCAAAGCCACGGGCACAGCTTCTATTTAATAAAGAAAGTAATTAGGTTATTTTTCTAATTAGTTTTATTAACCTAGAACGGTAATTACTGCCTTACGTTTAATACTAGTGTGAATAATAAGTGGTGACGAATTCCTAGGATTTTCTTGAACACGTAAATATGCATGTGATTCGGAATATTGTGTTACACTGGCCCCGATTCTGTAGGGAACCAAACAATGGTAATTAACAAATTACTTATGTATTTAATACTCAATAAACTTACAAACTATTATAATAAAAATGTGATATCCTAACTTAAGTAACCAACTAAAATATGGCGTCGCAAAATTCCTCCGCATTCCTGTCGACTGGTAAAGGAGCCAAGCTACTGGTGGCATTGCCGCGTTGCATGGCAATACTTAGCCTCTGACCATGGTAAAAACCAGCCCTTGGGTCATGGGGGGTGGAAACCAACTGTTTGGAGATTTCATTGAACAACCCATGAGCGCTCGGACCTCACAGCCTGAGGATTTCAACCCTAAACGGCTCGAAAACATAACTACCGATAAGGTTATTACGGTTCCGTAGTTCACGTCTCGTAACCCTTATTACACTATACTTTCGCCGCGTAAGGTTTAAGAATGTTTGTAAAGGCAAGCAAGAGGTGGATAATCTGTCAATGCAACGACACCTCACAATTTTTAAAGCTGTTAACTAATAGCCGTTCTAGGCTGGTCGTGAAGTGAACTGTCATCCCATCAGCTGATACTAGGGATTGACAGCCGCTCTATTCTGTGAAAATCTCACCGTGAAAACTTATGTGAAGTGAGCTTCAAATGAGCTGTCAATAGTGTCAATCCCTAGCAACAGATGAAATGATAGCTCACTTCACCTTAATTTTCACTGTGAGAATTTTAGAGAATAGACTGGCAGTTCAAGCTCACTTCACCTAAGTTTTCACGATTAGATTTTACAGAATAGATCGACAGTTCACTTGAAGCTCACTTCACCTAAGTTTTCACCGAGAGAAAATTACAGAATAGAACTACTACTCTCATTTAGTTTTTCATGATCAAACCTCCCGACTTATTCGTGTTTGCCTGTTCTTAAAGATACCTAATCTTGATCAACTTTTAGTCTGTTCATTTAACACTATACTACATATCATGTCTCTGTAACTGTCCCGCTGGTCACGTGGTCTGCGCGACTGCTGAACTTGAGTTCCTGAGTTCAGCCAGAAGTTTGGTAGTCAGCGATGTGATACCACTGCCACCGTGTCTTGGAAAGTAAGTTAAGCCGGTGGTCCTGCACCTGAGCTCTCTCCGGTCGTTTTGGTTTGCCGTCTCATCGGACTATATAAGAGTGAGGGAAGAGAGACTGCACTTATGTCTGCGCACACATTTGTGAACTATAGTGTCTCCTGCGTCGATGGCTAAGATTGGCCGCCATGGCCGAAATTCGCTCTGGAGAACTATTATATGCCCCTGAAATCTAAATAAAATACCTAAGAATATCAAGTTAGGCTCTCATTATTGTATTTTTGTAATCAAATATAGTAATTTTTGTTAATACTACTTAATATGCTCTGTGACATTTGCAAGCTCACCAGCTTAGCAGATTTGCATAAACTATAGGACGTTAAATATTGTGTTCTTGCGTGATTTGACGCCTATGTATGTTTTGCAAACAAAGCTACTTTATAATTTATTATAGGCATGAGTTTGTATGATTAATCAATGTCATTGAAAAATTATAAACACGTCACATTAGAACAATGGGAAAATTATTATCCAGACTGCTGTACAACCAGCGGGGTCATTGCGTAATAAACTAACAGCAGGAATAGCTTTCATTTTGACAGTTCAACAACATTCATTGCGTTATTTACGTTGTTGTACATACAAATTTTTCGAACATCTGAAGCAATGGATTAGCAACATCCTTCAAAATGATTCAGGTGGTCGTTGTTACTCAATTGCGGTGCACTGTGCAGTATCTATAACAGAACAAAAAAGCGTTTTATGAGACAGTACTTTTGCAGTACTTTTTGGATGGATGGATGGATCTGCATACACAATCGCGAGCTATTGTGATATAGTAATTTTATTTTAGGTGCATCGTTTTCACATATTATTATATAATTAATGTATGCAAAATATTGTAAAACATTTTAAAAGAGTAACGGTGGAGTTTCTTGTCCATTCTTCTTGGCGTTCAAAACTCCCAATATACACTTTAGTATATGGTTCAAAAGTGCCTTGATTTGAAGTAAATGTTTTGGCTTTGACAATCAATTTTTTTTTGTAATCTATGTCTGAAGAATACGAACCTAACTAAAGAGTCGTCACAGATAAGAAAAAAGTCATAAAATGATTCTGTTTTTCGTTCGATTGTCACTTTCAACAAGCTGCGAATATTCCGTAGCACTCTCGTAGCTTACAGAACGTAGCACATTTATATCTTCGTAAAAATAGACATAAAACTTTCTTATTATTTGTCTGCGGTTAGTACTAAAGCTTAATAATATATGGTAAGTAGTGTCGTGTCGGCACCTCAGAAATGCTTATATTTTTCCTGAATGCTCAGCCGTTTGAGGAACAAACAAGCGCTTGTTACCTCCAATTACGATTAAAATGCCCGTTTCGTACTTGACCCGATTCTTGGTATAAGGTGGTTTGTCACACAAAAACTCAAATCTTCGGTATTTCCTTTGGTTGATTGTAGCAGTTGCTACGAGTCGTAGCCGGGCTACGGCGTAGCGGCGCGGTACATAAGTAAGTGATTATGGGAAGTTGTTATAATTTGCTGATTAATAACTAATGTTTATTTATTTATTCAAAATTACGTAAATAACACCTTAAAAGCTATAACGCCAATGCAATGTTACTATCACAAAGATACACATACATACGTCTAACTTAAAGTGAGTACATACAATTAAAAATGCAATTAAAATACAATTAAAATACAATCGAAAATACTATTTAACAATCTTATGGCGTTTTTGTAATAGAGTTGGTAATATTTACGAAACTGTACTTAATAAAAAATATCTTCTGGCAGATTTGAAGCATAATGTTAAATGTTTCCTATGAGGTCTTACCGAGAATGTATGTGTTTAGTCTGGCCTTCTTTGGAAGTACTTGCCAAATACTGTTAAATACTGTCGCAAGCCCTTCTGCTAAGCATAAGGTTCTGGGTTCAATTCCCGCGTCGGGCAAAGTGTTATTGGGTTTTTCCATCTGGAATTTCTCAGCAACAGCCTGGAGTCTGAATTTGTGCCCAATTCACCGCAATGGGCTCGCCCCCTAATACATGGGGCTTAAAAATAACTGGCGAAATATGGCTGTACTATAGGTACACATCTGCCTAACCCTTTGGGGATTACATACATAAAATAATCAGCCTATAATGTTCCCACTGCTGGGACACAGGCCTCCTCTCAGTGAGAGGGAGTGGGCCACGATCAACCACGCTGGCCCAGTGCGGGTTGGTAGATGTCACATGTTTTCGAATTTTAGGTTCTAGAAAATGCCGGTTTCCTTCCTATGTGTTATTATTGGATAATAATATACAATTATAGGTAGTAATATATATAATTATGAAAGTATCGAAATTTGCTTTCAGTTCTACTATCACAAGTGACCTTGTAAGTTTTGTACCAAATAACACAGCGCGACGTATTTATCATAATAACAATGTACAAATAATAAATAACATATCCAGCAGATTGTTTCCCGATAACTTCTTTATGGAGGTCAACACGCACTGACACTCCGCCATTTTTTGAACTTGTTACCGAAAAGAAAATTATTTATTTAAATGAAACTTCCGTCATTTCTCATAATGAAGTAGGTGTAGCGTTCATATTATTCTTGCTGATTTATTTACTGTGCGTAAGTTATAAACTTTTGAAAATGTGTTGGCAGGAAATTCCTGGAAATTAATTGAGCGTTTTCCCAACTATGTGGGATGCAGTTAAATACCAGTATTTTATATGGAACGACTGCCTATCTGACCTCCACAACACAGGGTTAGACTGGTTGTCAGACTTTCGGACTTTTGCCGACCCGAAACGACTGTCAAAGATCCACGAATGACGACCGGGACGGCTTAACGTGCTTTCCGAGGCACGGAGGGATCTTGATGATCACCCATCCACGATACCAAACACGGCAAGCGTTACTTAACCTGATCGATCGACCCGTGCGACTGTACCAATTATTGATTATTATAACGGGGTCCTATGTATTTAGGTATGTTATTAATATTTATTCTGATTCTTTTTGGCAGGACTATTACCTAGATTTGAATCATGCTTGTCTGAGGGGCCATTATCGTAATTTTTAGAACTTCGTCTCGCATAGTCGAAACATAAACGTATCGATACATACTTCAATTTAGATAGGTATGCTCTACTCAAGAAATAAGGCGTTAAAATAAATCAATAAAGCCTTTTTACGAACAATATGAACAGCCTATAATGCCTTAATGAGGTAGGTAACATCAATAGCTATGGCCAATACGGAAGCTTATTTTCCTTCCTCCGTTCAAGCCAATTCCAACTCCATTCCCTGTTAATAAAGTCAGTTTTAGTGTGTAGGCTAGTTGAGTGACAGGCACTGAGTGACACCACTGTCATAATATCGGGCATCCGGCCGCTGATTGGTTGAATATTGAGCAGATGTTGACCCGCCCGCCTACGTAGAACGCCGCCCAGTTGGAGGATAAAACTCGGGTTGCTTAGCAACGGAAGTTGTTATTAGGTAAGAAAGAAAAGAGAATTTCTCATTATTTCGTTACTTGATAACATAACATAACATCACGCCTATTTCGTATTCCCGATATGGTTAGGCAGGGGTGTATTACATATTAGGTAAATGCAGTACACACACGTTTACCTAATTATGTCCTGTATAAAGGGTGAGATTTCGTATAAAAGCAGGCGGGAATCAAACCCACAACCCATGCTCAGCCGTACCTATATAGGTAGAATATTTTTTTATTTAATTACAATTACCAATTCTGTAAATCTAATCTAACAATCGTATGTCGAATTAACCCAAAGAAGTAAATTAACACAAAAAAGTAAAAAAAAAAACAGTTACCACCATGGATATTCATTACGTAAGGTTTTAGGGCATAACGTAAGTACCTAAGTAGTTAACCTAAACCTATTTCCCTAATTTTAAGAAAACACTTGAATCATTATGTTTAATCAATTCATCTAAATCTGAACACGCCTGAGTGTTCAAAAGTATTACATAGGTACTTAGTTGTTTTACCTATTAACTCAAGGCTACGCAAGGCGATAAGGGAACTTACTTACTTACCTGCGTACCTCAGAATGACCTAAAGAGCTTGACCCACTAAACGTTTTGAGACTTATTGCCCAAAGATTATGAAAGCCCAGGGTATTTATTGGTACCTGCTGAGGAACAGCGGGTTGAGGCTTGTCAGAGGAGTGGTGAATGATTATGCGAATCCCGCACCCCCGGCCATAGGCAGAGGTGGAACACCACGGTGGGTTTAGCTGGAAAGAGTCCGGCATACCCCTCTGTCACCCCCACGAAAAAAAAAGTGTACTTAATGGGCAATAAAGCCCCGTAGCTTTTCATGGGAAACAAATGTTGCACAACGATTTTTAGACATTTTTATTGTGTGTCGTAGGTTCATACAGGTTGAAAGTGAAACATGTTATTGCACCAATATTGGTTACCATGAATAAGGGGCACACATTAATATTCTGCGAAAATATCAAAGACATAGATTTTATTTAATCTAAATTAAAGAAAGAAAATCTCGCATCAAAAATTCTAAAAAGTTAAAAATAAAATTAAAAGAAAACAAAACTTTTAAAAACAAGCTTTTGTAACTTGTTAATAATTTAAACCTGATAGGAAATAAATAAAAGCGTGTTACATTCAAACCTGCTTCAAAATTGAGTTGCCAGAGTCCACCCGAACAAACATAGTTACATACATACATACATACATCGCAAGCTAAATAAAAGATTGTAATAAAATACGTTTTATTTGCGGTAAACATGACGCAAAAAAGAACATAAAACACAAAAAAAAAATGGTTCGGGGAAACATGCGTCAAACGTCATGCGTGCTATCGCTCAGTATTATGCTGCGAAGGGATGCAAGACAGAGCCCCATGTACTGGTTTTCAGCGACAGCTGGCGCCGACGTAATTACGTTGTCCTGTGCAGCAGACAACTATTAGAACACGTCTATGTTAAAGGCATAAATCTATGATCTATCTATTCGACAATCCTTGGGGACAAAACATGTGAGTGTTACATGGGTAATTGAACTAGGCCTTTTAAAACAGGCATATCAGAAATCAATCATGGTAGGTACTTCAACGATTAGATATGCATGGCTTTACCAGCCTGCACTAGGGCCGCGTGGTGGATTATGGCCCATTCCCTCACAAAGAGTGGAGGCCTTTTTCCTAGCAGTGGGAACATTCTAGGCTGATTATGCTTCTGGCTTTACTAATCAGCAGGATTATTTTAAGAGTTGGATAAATCGTTAAGAAGTCTCTGTGTATCCTTGGCTACCGCCTACCAATGTCAAACGTGTTTCCTTGTCTCTTTAAACAGCAGATGCTAGATTCCTAGATCGTATAGATTCTCGTTTATTTGTATACTAAATAGGTGCTATTGGTAAGCTTACATAGTCATGAAACATAAGTAGGTATTTAATTAGAGACTAAGCCTTTACCTACCTACAATCTTATCAATCACCATTATTGTATGATAGGCACTATGTAGGTACCTAAATAGGTTATAAGGAACTTACTACTTAATTTTGATCGGTGTCGTGTCGCGCCGAGAGCATAGGTACCTACGTAAAGTAGTGTTTTTTTTTTTGATGTGGTCGGGTTTATGTACCTACTTAATCTTAATCGAACATAAGATTAACGCGCAGATTAAAACTACTTAAGTAATAGGAGTCAAGTACATACAATAATTCGTTTTTAAAAGGTTATTTTTGATCTTATCTTTGGATTTTCAGCTGAAAACCGACCACGTTGCCGAAACTAGTTAACTGTTTATTTCATAAACTTCTACTGGGAAGCCCGCAGACAAAAAAGCAATGAAAATGAAAAAATGAAAATGGACACAATAGGTAGTGTGTGCGAGAGTAAAGGGGAAGAATATGGCTACCTATGTAACCGGCTTTATCTAAATAGGTACAGATTATTTCTCTTCCTCTACCAGCAGTTGATCTTCCAATTGTTGCAGCAGTACCCTAGCACCTAGATACTTAGTAAGAATCATCCCTAATGATCCCATAAGGGGGAAGGGCCAGGGTAGAGTAATCCTATTGAATGATGATGAATTTCATGAAATAGTCACTCTATATAATCCATATGAACCTAGAGTAGAGGGTTGTATTGATAATTTTAATAATTATTAGCAATCAATCAACTCAGCCTATCGCAGTCCACTGCTGGACATAGGCCTCTCCCAGGCTGCGCCACAGCACCCTGTCCTCCGCCTTCCGCATCCAGTCCGTCCCAGCCACCTTCTTTAGGTCGTCCGTCCATCTAGCTGGGGGGCGTTCCACACTACCTACGCTTGCCGATACGCGGTCTCCACTCCAGGACTCGTCTGCTCCACCGGCCATCGGTCCTTCGACAAACATGGCCAGCCCACTGCCACTTCAGTTTGCCTACTCTGCAAGCCAATAATTATTATGCTGTACCTAAAGTCATATTAGTTACGTTCGCGAATCATATTTTAATCAATGGCGCCGATTCCCTTGTTCACCGACTAAACTAAATTTAAGTCAGTGCATCTTTTTCTTTCTATTTCATTAAGAAAAGGACAGAAGATAAATATTAGTTTAGTCCTGTCAAATTAGTCAGCGCTTGACGTAAATTGACGTATTTTAAGTCGCCGTGTTTATAATCACGTCTAAACTGTCTATGGAGCATCTTAATTTGACAGCACTAAACTAATATTTTATCTTCTGTCCTTTTCTTAATGAAATAGAGAGAAAAAGATGCACTGAACTTAAATTTAGTTTAGTTTGTAGACAAGGGAATCGGCGCCAATATTCGACATGACACTGACCTGCAAATAGCAAAAAACGTAAGAAAATTTGAATTTTGCGGTCTGCCTAGAGCATCCCCTTAAAGATTTTTAAGGCACAGTAAAACATAGTGCTGCTTTATGGTAAAACAAAACGTTTGTTCCCACTAGTTCTACTGAACAGTTCTACGGTAGGACTATACATGTTACCAGTTATTTTGAGTTTGTATCAGTATAACGTAACCTACTATAACAATCGTAATTTCATACGACCCGCCAAATATGCAGAGAAAATAAGGGCGCACGACACATTCGTGACACCATAACGACGTAGCGTGTAATTCATCTAAACACTTACATTATGAATCTAACATCTAAAACCATACAAATAAGGTTTAAAATGAATCAAAGTTGAAATAACAAAGAATTGTGGTGTACTTGTATTTCGTAGAAACGATGGCTAGACGAAATAAACGTCGCTTATGACGTTTGCCCCACTTATGTCCAAGATTTATCGAGTATGACAAGAAGTGATTCTTTTTCAGTAGGTATTTACTTGGTAAATAGTAAGTCTAGACGATGGAATCTTTTTAATTTGTGCAATTTTGTACCTGCACACGTATGTACCTACGTACCTACTATTACAGTCTCACAACGCGGTAGATGAAGGTTTATGTTTGTTATTGCAGGTATGGCTAGAGATCAAATCTTAGATATTCTAACCCTAAGGGCACGAACAAGCAAAAACGTAACATAGTTACATAAATTCGAACGATTTTTAATTGAAAATACAACTATTTTATTTATTTCATTAACAGTTTTTACATTGTCGAAATGTTACATTTAGATCTAAAATAACATGATATACAATATTTAAACATAAGAAATAACAAATAAAATGAATAAATAGGTACATCCTACATGAGTGACAAATTTTAACTCTACGAGTAGGTAGGTATAACATTTTTCCAAAGTAGGTACGTAGGTATTATGTGCGAAACGAGCATTTTAAATTTTAAAATCGTTCTAAATAAGTTACGTTTACTCCAAGCGTTCATAAAAGTCCCACAGGCATCGTCAGGTTGAGGTCAGCCTCTTGTTACCCGACTGCACGACAGCAAAGACACAGGGTTATATATTTTTTTTGTCTCCAGAGTTGGGCGCTGACCGGCAGTGTAGCAGACGTATGTTTATTGATTAATAATTTTATTTTGTAAGTAGGTTTGTACAAACACTTTTACATGTCATTCATATTAAAAAAAAAAAAAAAAAAAAACTAGATGAGGTCGTCGTTTTCCCAAAGAGTATAGTAACTAGCGTTTCCTATCTGACTAGTCTGAGAAGAAAGGCCGAAACAAACTCACAATCTCTTTTCAAGTCCAGAGATAATCTTGGTCAGATCATATGAAGACCATGTAGATCGATGTCTGAGATGGTATTTTGAAGAAAGAACCACAGATTGAGAGGACTTGCCCAGTCAGTGCACGCAATTGTCAGAAATCGTGCAGCTCAACTCAAAACTTAAGGAGCTCAACTACTACACTATATTACACGTAGCGGCAGATTTCACCCGGTTTACTCATTCCACACATTCGCTACCAGCACGCGTATCATGAGATTGAAGCCAGCCATACCATTCAAGCTATCCAATCAAATCTATCCAACCATTCAGCCATCTAATCTCTTCACCACCCTTGGTCGACTGGTAGAGAATGCCTAAGGCATTAAGTCCGCCTTTGTGCATAACTTTTTGTGCGAAATAAATAAATAATAATAAATAAAATACCCAAAATTTTCTTTTCAAAGGATAATATACTACTGGGGTACAGAAGGAGACCTGATAGAAAAAAAAAACAGAACAAGTTCTAGAAATATTATGAAATTGATGTTTTTTATTAGTAAAGTACAAAATATGAACAATCAGGAATCGTAATCTTTGTTTTTCTTCTTTTTCTTTTTTGGAACACTATGTGGAATATCACCACCATTGATGTCTAAGACTTCATTGCAGTTTTCAGATTGATGTGTTATCTCCATAACTTCAATTTCATCTGATTCTACTTTTCGTTTCTTTTTCTTTTTTGATTTTTTTGCAACATCATCTACAACGTTAGTGTCATCTGCGTTTGTAGTACCTTCATTTGCTTCTATTTCTTTATGTTTATCTTTCTTTTTCTTCTTTTTAGGAACCTCGTCTGTCAAATCCACAACTAAATCGCTTAGTTGTTCTATAATGTTCTCTACTGGTTGATTATTTTCATCGTTTTTACGCTTTTTCTTCTTTTTGGGAGCTTCATCTGTTTCTTCAGTCGTTAGTGTAGAGTCCGGTTCTGGTTCTGCATGTTCGTTGACATCAGTATCAACTTTATGTTTCTTCTTTTTGGACTTAGGCTTTTCTTCAACGACCTCTTCAATGTACTCTTGATCCATTTCAGCATTATCTTCAGCAACTTCATTTTCATCCAATGCATTCTTTGATTTCTTTTTCTTATTATTGTCATCACTTTCTTCATTTTTGGATTTGGCTTTATTTATAGATCTCCACTCTTTCTTACTATTCTTTTCTGCATTTAAACTTTTCTCCATGTCTTTTGGGTCTCTATCAAGAACGGCTAAGAAGAATCCTGTAGTGAAGTCAGATTCTGGTTTGGAGTACATGCACCTTGTGCCCATACTGCCGTACATGCCCGAGCCGATATTGTTCCACTGTCCTTTGAGCAACTCTTTCACATCTTGGACCCTCCATTTGGCTCGTGAGGTCTTCACTACATTAGTGATAACTCTTTCGTTTTCTTCAGGGAATAAGGAGCAAGTACTGTAGACTATTCGTTTGGCTTTAGGGAAGGCGTTCATTGCGTGTTTCAAGAATTTCTCCTGCAGTGATGTTAGCTTTGCGAGTCTTGTGTCTTCTATGTAGCTGTGTACGCAGAAGTCCATACCTGAGAAAAAATAAAAATCTTTGTTAAATATGACTTTTTAATATTAAACTTTAACATGAACGACATAGGACTACTTATTACCTGATCCCGAACAGCTCGGATCAAGAAGAATGTACTCGACTTCATCCATATCACCCTTCTTGATTTCCAACGCATCTTTATGCATGGTCTTCACGCAAGTGGACCCAGTTTTTGCAACAAAATCACGCAGTACTTGGTATCTCTTCTCATTCCTTTCGACGGCAAATACTCGGCCCTGGAAATGAAACACATGGTCAGTTTGTAAATCCTTGATCAGATAACTGAGTTTACTAGCGGTTTAAATTACATCTGGCCCACCATACATTCGCTACCTGGTGCCAGAACCAGTGAAAAGAGCCAAAGAGCTACTTGAAAATTCCCAAAATTGTCGTTTCAAAGAATATTAGGACACATGACAATTTGAAGCAGTTTCATGGAGTACTGAAGAGGAACTGATAGTCAAAAAAACACTACATCGGGCATTACAGAATAATGGGAACATTTTCATTAATAATTGAACTGATGCGTGGATTATATGTTGTAGATAGAGTTGGGAGGACTGCCGCGTGGCGATTTATGGAGCTGCTCATATAAAGCCGCGCCACACGCTCCGTCCGTATATGTATTAGCCACCTAGCCTTTATATGGGATAGGTTACCTATTTTTTGTGGGAACATTACGACGGAGAGGCATATTAATATACTGTCATGTGGTGCTTTCATTACTTATTTTTATGCCATGAGGCAAATGAGGTTTTACTAATTAAGTTTTCTTTAAACGTTCTACGTTATAGTTGTTTTATTACCACATACATTTGCGTTTATATATTTTTTTATTATTTTATGTTAATAGCTTGGCCAACTGTGTTTGTACCTAGAGTAGAGGGAGTATGCTTGTGTCGACGGGTTTCTTTTCTTTTTTTTTAAGTGACTGTTTGTAAAAATAACTCAAGTACCTGACATGAAGTTCAGTTTGTACTATAACTTCAATTTTTTTACGACTTTAACAATACTTTGTACTACATGTTCTGAAATCGACTTAATTTATACTCAATTAATGTTGATATTTCGTTATGAGGAAATAACATCACTTGAAAACACTTATTTGATTATGTAATACGTACAGTATTTCGTATGTAGGCCGCCAGTTGCGTGGTCTTCATGCCGGGGGCTGCGCACATGTCCAGCACTACGCTGCCAGGCGGAGGGGCTAAGAGATGAACTGCCATTGCGGTAGCCTGAAAATAGAAGACAAGTTCAAGTTTCAGATTAAAGGGTAATTACTAAACTTATTAGGAATGCGGATTAGGTACTGAAGAGAGAATTTGCCCATGATAGGAATAAATAAATACCTTGGTACATGCAATGTGGAGATGACAATATAACAATAAACGAAAACACTGGCAACAAACTGATAATATAAGAGTAATTGACTATGACTATACTAGAGTAATGGACTATCAAATAAATCCTTTTTTTTTTTGGGTGGGAAATCATCATGAATTCTCCCGCTCTGGGCGGAGCGGGAGGGCGCGTCAGACTTTTACTGACTAAAACCCACCCGTGTCGTGTTCCTTCAGTTGCCAGTATGCCAGGGGCCACGGTATCTCTTTCGAACAACTCACTTCCGCGGCATCAAATAAATCCTAACATTGAAATTAAATAAAGTGTTTTTTTCTTCCAAATTATTATTATTGTTGTATTGTCGTCTTCACCTTGTATATTGCAACTTATACTGTTTTAAGGAAAAGCTTCAACATCAGCAGTACGAGGTTGCTAGAGAAATGATTTAGATATTCTATCACATAATATTGTGAATGCTTCCTACTTATGTTTAAACATGCACCTATTGCTTAGTTTTTCAAAACAGTTATTACCAACCTTATCTTGAAGAATAATTTTATTCTCCAAATACAACTCATGTTCATGCAATTTCGTTCCAGATGAGAACACAAACATGGTCTTCACGTGATAGTCTTGAGTGAAGTCTTCCTCCGTAAGATTCTGTATCTGTTCCAGGTAGTCAGCGTAAGACCCTGAGGTGCACCGTATGAAGCGGTACCCTTCATCTTGGAACGCTCTGATGGCATCCGAAGTTGTGAGTAGATTGGTGTTGATGCGGACATATCTCGGTCTGGGAGCAACTAGGTAAACAAAACAAGTTAAATAAAAGCTTGTTAACAAACAAAAGCTACACATAAGAGGTGTTTTGCCAGTGAACAATCAACAAAGTAAATGACGATCATTTACTCAGCAGTCCATGAAAACAGCAGTCACAAAAACCAATGAATGGAAAAATGTCACTTTTTGGTGGCATGTGGTTTCTGCAAATAGTACAGTTGCTTGTTGCATTGTAGTATGTAGAATCATAAACAGCTTAGCATCTTGAGTTACAGACTAACAGATGGAAATTGATTAGATAATGTTATGTGATTTTGTCTATCTTGCTCATAAGATAAGTAAAAGTGGATGATGGTGGCTACACAACTGCTTGCCCGAGATTTTTAACCTGACAAATGTTGTATGAATCAGGGGTTGTTCATAAAAGTAAAATACCTCAGAAACAACAATAAATAACCCCTGGGGCACCCAGATGTTCTTAACAAACCAGGAGATGTAATCAACTGCTGGAGGGAGGTGGGCTGGTTGGGGTAACAACCAACAGCGATGCAAACGGCTTTTAGTAGGCAATCTCTTGAAAGGTTAAAAGGGGCTTTACTCTCAGTTGTATATAACCAGCAGAGTTGGTGTAAAGGCAGACTACGGCAGGCAGAAGTAAAATAAAAACAAAGACCGTACATCTTTTATGTTTAATAATAACTAACTATCAAATTTTGGTAAATATAATAACTATTTTACAGCATTAAACACTTCAGTTAAATCAGTACTTGTTTACACACATCATTTTTGTAATGTTACTTAAGTAAAGCTATTTGGAAAAGATAGCACTAAACAGATATAAAAGCAGACATTTTAATACTGTAATGAAAACGGAATGTTCATAAATGCATTAATCATGTTTCAAGTTCAAAGTGCTCTTCTCAGTCGTGGCTTCAGCTGCAGGAGTAGCTGGATACGCGTGCTGGTCTACCTCATTACCATCTCCATCATATTCTTTCTCATGGTACGCTTTATAGACATAAGCTCCTATTATAATATTCACAACCACTACTGCAGAAGCTACGGACCACACATTCACCAGAAATGTTTCTCCTGGATAGTTTGTAGTAAGTACATGCCGTACACCGAAAAACGTGACAAATGGTAGAGTGAACATGGCAATACTGTAAACTAATAGATTTCCCAACACTATTGCAATTTGTTTCGTTTGTTGGGTTATAAATGGATTTGCATCGCCTGAGTCTGCCATTTTGCTTAGTTAATGTCGAAATTAGATCTGAAAAAGAATAAAATCTAAATTAATAATTACCTTCTGTCTTCAATTCAGCTTGGTTGTCAGATATGTATTTCTCAAACTGGTCTTTGTACGAGAGGACTGTTTGCTCCGGCTTGCTTTTGCCAGGTAGAGCCTTTTTGCCGAATAGGAGTTCTGATGTGAGAATTTTGGCAAGCCATGGGTCTAAACGTGACTCTTTTTCTAATATTTTACTATTCTCAAATATTTTGTCTATGTCACTCGCATGTTTGATTGTTTCTGTTATTAGTGCAAAGAGCACATTCGTCCTCTGTAAATATGACAAACTAATAGTAGTAAAGTACAAAAATCGTGTAAATAAACATTTCTTGTTGAAATACTTACGAAATGCCGTAATTTATCGTCGTACAATAAAGTTTTGACGCTGCCGCCTTCAGTAGAAACTTGCTTATAGATATTAGCAGCAATTTTGTAATGTCTTGGTACCTTGACTGAATGTTTAAACATTTTATTTAGCGCAATACGTTCATAAAAACCTTTTCATTGCTAAATAATATTGCCCAATATTCTTTTATTCAATACCAATTGTCACATTTGTCACGAGACAAACGTCAAATTATTGATTGTTTTAGGTTAAAATTCGTTCATATTAAGTTTCAAAAGTTCCAAAATCCAAACACAACATCAATGTTTTAAATAATTTTGTTCATTAATTCATGCTATTACAATGTTTTATTGATTATTGTATTTACTTTGTTTAAAACTGTTAACTGTATAATACGGGTCTATTGTAAAAACAGGTTAAACTCTTATCATTAAATTATCGTCAATAAATCTGAACGTATCCAAAATAAAATAGCCTCACTGCCATAGACAATATTGCGTTCCAATGTCTGCGTTGTCTATATGACAATTTTTAGGGTTCCGTATTAAAACAAGGAACCCGTTCTGTCTGTCTGTCTATCTTCCCACGGTTTAATTATCTCCGAGTTACTAAAATAAGATGCTGTAATCCGGCACGGTTATACATAGTAATTACGCCTACAAAGTTGAGAAACAACAGATTAATAAAACACCCCTACAGGTAAAGCGTCGTTAATTTGGATTTACTAGTCTTTTCCATCATGTGGGGTTGGGGTGTCGTTGGATAGGTCTTTCAAAATTATTTAAAAACAACGTGGGGAAATCGAAATAGCTAATATTGTACACCACGCTCGCGCAAGAGGAGTTCAGGAGGGAGGAGGGAGGGAGGAGGAGTCAAATATTAGCTAGGAGTCCAGATTTTTTCACGTTGTTTTTCCTTCGCCGATGTCACAATTTAAAAAAATAAACTCGGAAAGTACGTATCAATTGAAATTAGTCATATTGGTACATACTTTCCCAAAATTAACGCTCAACCGCAACGCATGAGAGGTGTCGCCTTAACACTAGGCCATCACGCCATCATTAAATAAACATTTAAGTTAAGGGTTAGTTTTGACTGTCCCGTTGGTCTCGTGGTCGCAAGCGCGACTGCTGTGCATGGGGTCCTGGGTTCGATTCCCAGGTCGGGCAACGTGTGATTGGGTTTTTCCATTGGGAATTTCTCAATAGCAGCCCGGAGTTTGGAAGTTGGTGGTGTGATACCCCCGTGCCTCGGAAAGCACGTAAAGCCGTTGGTTCTGCGCCTGATCTGAATGTGAAGTATTGTTGTATCTCATAATTATAAAGATGTATTATGTTTCCAAGTGACTTTACTAATTAAGTCAATAGTTCAACCGCGGAAATAATTTAGTCTTTGATAGTTTTTTTCAGAAGAAAATGAAATGAAATACAAACATATTTTTACGGTCGATAAAAACAATACCGTGCATATGTAAGTGCATGCCTACTGTGGAACCCTTCACTGTGCGTGGCCCGACACGCACTTGACAGTTTTTTTTTTTTTAATTATTAGTAGTACTTTACTTCTGTAAATAATTATTTTGAAAATGATAAATAATGAGTATCAAAAATGCTACATATATTTCTTTAATGTATAACTGCATATTTTTTAAATCGCATAGAAATATAATATTATCCCGCTAGGGGTAACAAAAAAATCGTATTAAACTATACCATAAACAATTTACTTTGCTCATAGTTTGTTGCACGTAATCTTTATTTACAATTTCACAAAAACATATTTTATTATTTTACGTTCGTACATTTACTATTGTACGAATTATGTAAACATTCTATGAAGAGGTAATTAAATAAATAAGTCTTCCACGCTTGTTGTGAAGTTGTTTGTGTAATTTATCGTTGACAGTTTCGTTTCGAATGGCGATATGCTCGTCGTAAAATACCAGGAAATGCTATGATTCAACATCGCTGCGGTTTCAACAACAGTGACTGATGTGTTGTGTGCATTATTTTCAGTTGGGGACAGCGACCGGGTCGCTGTAGACGCAAGTTATCAGTGAAAGTTTATAAAATGTCGCGGGGGTAATTCGAGTAACCTGGGAAAATAATACCAAAACAATGGTTCCTGCGCCGAGTTGTCCGTTTTCGTGGGACTACTGGACGTCCTCGCCATCGGACGTGGTGGAGCTCACGTGTCTGCTGCCGAACTCTGTTTACATTCCCCTGAGGATAAGCTGGGATGCCACTCTTCAGGATGTCAAAGAGGTTAGTGTGAGAGGGGAACAGCCTCGCGTGACTCACGCCTCTTGCCGATGCCGACGATATTTTGATTGCATTTTTGGAAAGTGGGTCAAAGTATTGGGTAACATGTTTACAGATACATTTATTAGGTACATTTAGAAAGTAGTTTACATTGTTTACAATTGCATGCACTATTTTTTATCATGTAGGTGGTTACAAAGACGTTCTAGAATGTCTGATATGCAGTTCTCTGTCATAGATTTTTTGGAAAAACATGTGTAACCTACAATCCTCTGTTATTATTGTTTGGTCATCACACTAGTGTCGAACTAAGTGACATTCATGCATCAGATTTGGCATTAATTCTTACACCTGTAATATTCCATTCCAAGATTACAGTTTTACTCACTTATTTATGTCAGGTATATTTGGTTTCAATATAAAAATTTCTTGGAAAAACTAAAATATAAATCCTTTTTTGTCCAATAATTCCTCATGTAGCCATAATTATACTTCATATTCAACCCTTTATTTAGAAAATTGAGGGTTAGACATTTCCTCTCATTGTTATCATTACTTTATTTTTATAGTCACACTTTGTGTTTATGTGAAAATAACAGAGCTGTAGCTTAATTTATAGAATAGGATGATGTAGGTATTCAACCTATTTATTTACATCTGTATGCATTGAATAACATGAGGTAACTAATACTGATATGGTTATGAATCATCATAATAATATCACTTTGACTAGATAAATCATATGAGCAATTTTAAAAATCATATAACTCTTCATAGTTACTAGGGTAAATAACTATGAAACTTTAAGTCCGAAACCCGAAAGTTTGACAACCAGTCTTATTAATGGGGTATCTTTGTACCCAGTAACTGGATTATGGAGGTCAGATAGGTAGAGTCCGGTTAGACTGGAAGCCGACCCCAAAATAGTTGGAAAATGGCTAGGTAGATGATGATGACTATGAAACTTACGGACAAAACCAACAGTTCTCAATTTAAATATCCGGATGTCATTAAGAATATTTTTTTACAGCAGTTGCATGATGACGAAGGAGTATTCTTAGCAAACCTTCAATGGTCTAGTCATTACAATACTCAAGTTTACCGTAACTCTACCATCATGGGCATAAGCACAGCACTTTTGTATATAAATTTCCAGAACTGATACTGTCAATGAAATGAAAAAAGTTACAGCGTTAAACCTACAGATGTCTGAGTAAAAAAGTAAAGCTGAAACACACATTATAAAAAAAATGTGATTAAGGCAGCCAAAACTGACCATACAAAATAGACCTTCCTCCAGCTATCAGAACTGAAATGAGCCTTGAGTGGCCACAAAAGTTGTCATTTGCATTCAGAAATCTTGACCAATATTTCTTTCTTTTCAGGACATATGGGACCGGGCGGTCAACTATCCCCTTTTCGGGATGTTGCATGAGATGTCCAGCTATGTGTTCCAATTCGTCAATTCTCTTGCGGTGCCCGAAGAGGTTGATGATGAGAACAAGCGCATCCGTGACATTAAACCAGTATGCGGTGTGCTTATGATAGTAAAAAAGTCAATTGAAAGGCCTGGAGAACAGTTGCTGAATACACATATTAGTCATTTAATTGGAAAACGTGAGTATTTTGTTACTATCCTATATCACAACCAACATTAAAATCATCAGCATCATTACATCATTAGCACAACAAGTAATGCTTGGTCATGTATCTTGGAGTCGATTTGCATCTAGTAAATTATTTGCTACCTGCACACATAACACGCGTTTCGATGCGGAAAACGGTTGGCGACTTACGAGCCGTCCCATACTACTATATCCACTATTAACTAATCTGTAAAACCTTATAACATTTTATTAAAGGTAGATTTTAGTAATCATTAATTCATTATTATTAATAAGAGGATGTGTAGTATTTTTAGGTAGGAAAAAATAGGCTGGGCAATCAAGTTCCTTTGTAATAATATGTTTATTTCCTGGTTTTACCATGCGTATGTCTTCCTCAATGTGTAGGGACAAAGTATAGGAGTAAACAAGAATGTAAATATGGAAACATCTAAATGTTATGTAATAAATAAATGAGGAAGAATAGGATAAAAAAATGGTGGTGTGGATAGGTAATGTAGGTATACGTAATTACCTACCACTGGGACATAAAAATAACGACATGTGAATTTGATAAGCATGTTTTGGTTCATTCGGATGGTTCAAAACCAAAATATTTTATTTCACAATAATGCTTTTACAAATAATTGACATTTTCAAATTACGGTGTCAATAGGTATGGGAGGATAGTGTAGGGGCGTCAACCAGTTACTGGTATACAAGGCCTACAACATTCTCACATTCACAAAATATAAACGAATCTATCTAAAAGATAAATAAAATAAATGTCATAAATGCCATTTAAACCAAATGCTGGCTGCTGAAGTAGGTCTGCATTGACAACTACCCTCATTCATCTATAATATAAAAATGAATCGCTGAATGTGTTGCTAAGCGCAAATCTCGAGAACAGCTGAACCGATTTCGCTAATTCTTGTTTTTAGAATATTCCTTGAAGTACGAGGATGGTTCTTACGGGGAAAAAAAAATGTAAGAAAGTTGCTTCACGCGGACGAAATCGCGGGCAAAAGCTAGTATCTAATAATTAAAAGGCACGAGTGCAGGCATTTTACAGTAGGCGGCACGTTACTGATAACAAAACTAGTATATTAAAATTTTATTTCTTTCAAATTGACGTTATTTCAAATTAAACAAATATCAACTTTATTTTTATGGTTATTAAGTTGATTTCAGAGTGACTAACACTATTGAAAAATTTATAAAAAATTTTGAAGTTGTTTTGTAAACTGAACTTTATTGTGTAGGAATTAAAGTTATTTTTCCATAAACTCATGTTTGTTTACATTTTTGGCGAATATGTCGTAATTTTATTGTAATAAGCTGGTCTCTTATTCTATTCAAACTGCTTACTACGCTAGATAGCAGAGGTGGCCTAGTGGTAACGGCCCCGACTTACGAGTCGTAGGTCGTGGGTTCGATCCTAGGCAGCTTTACTTTGTGTAAATAATTTCATCACCACTGCTCCCAAAACAGTGAAGGAAAACATTGCGAGGAAACCAGCATGTCCTAGAAGCAGAAATTCGAAGACATGTGACATCTACCAACCCGCACTGGGCCCGCGTACACAGGCCTCCTCTCTGTGAGAGGGAGTGGGCCGTAATCCACTTACGGCCCACTACAACACTATAGGCTGATTATGCTACTACGCTAGGCCAGCTCGAGCACAAAATTTCACCACTACCGACCGTGCAGTCGACTGTACATAATTATTTAAATAACAGTGAAGAAATACTCAGTGAGTATGAATCGTTATTTTATGTAAAGGCAACCCTTAAACAGTACTTTTATTTTGTACTCGGCATTACTGCATTTGAACTTATGAAGCTGGCTAAAACAGAAGTATCTGACATCGAGGTGAAGACGACAACACAACAGTAAATTAAACTGCGTATATCTAATGACGTTTCCAGTCTACATACGAAATTTCCATCAAATATATCCAATAGTTTAGTCACTATAGCTAGTCAAAGATTGGCAACCCATAGTCGGCCCATCGCAACTATTGAGTTTGTTCGAAAAAAATACTTTTTAATTTCAATGCTAGGATTTATTTAATAGTTCCAAAACACTCTTAGGTGTTAATATTGTCAGTGGATTCGTATTGTTGTGTCCACATTGTATAGTGATACAAATCAAACACAATAAATCAACTCCAATGAGATTTTTTTTAATTGAAATAAATGACTTATTATTTGTATAGGTATACCAAATTATCATTACTTGATTACATAACTTTTTAATGAATGAATGATGAATTTGAAATGAACCCACAAAAGGTTGTTGACCGATGTACGATTGTGTACATAACGTGTATCTAATTTCCGCCGTAACGTTTTGCGACAACCTAAACTACTGATTATACTATTGTTTGTTGAACATTGCATTGATAAGGCCCTGTTAAGTTGATACATCAGTATTTTGTTTAAACTTTTATAAAATTACTAGCTTTTTCAAACAGTCACATTTTTATGAAACTCCCTGGGCCCTCAACCCGCCGTTCTTACTGAGGTTTTTTGCTCAGCTCCTAAGTGTCGTAGCGTGATACTAAATAAGCTATAACATTCCTCAAGAATTAAGCTATCAAATGCAAAAAGAATTGTTCAAATCCGACCGGTAGTTTCAGAGATTAGAGCGTTCAAACAAACAAACTATTAGCTTGATTATCTGTATACTATAAAAGGAGAATCTGTCACTAAACTCCTCCTCCCAAATGGCTGGACCGATTTTAATGTTTATTGTGTGTTTGAGTATCCCTGGCTGGTTTACATTCATGATGATACCGGGTAGGTAGCACTGTTCTGGCAGGACAACGTCTGTCAAGTCCGCTAGTATTAGTATAGATAACTAAAGTTTAAATCACAACAACATTCATTCACATTAACATTACGCATAGTCCTAGTCTCTCTTCAAAGTAAAAAAAAAAAGGTTTAAGGGCGTTTAAAGCTCAGTTCATTAGGCGTTCGTTAAATTGATCGATACAAACCATTCAGTGACGCTCCGCACACGGAAAAGCGACTAGTAAAATTAGTGGATTGATAACTCTGAAAACATAAACATAAAGCTGAAACACATAATTCGGGGACTCCCCCTTTTAGACGGGAAAACGACAAGTGCAATTAGCTGTTTTATTACCCGATGGATGCACACTACAGTGTGTGGGCCATTTTAAACCCCGCACGCATTATGGCACTCTCTTTTAAACATCAATCAACGCGTGTTTTTAAAAACTGGAGTTGTGGAATGCTTTGCAGGATCTCCCAAAATTCCCAATGATTAAAGAAAAATTTTAAAATAACTCGGCGGGCCATCCATACTAATAATAGAAATTCGAAGGTAATTCTGCCTGTAGGTATGTTACCTTATCACGCTTAAACCACTGAACGGATTTCGATAAAATTGGCAGGGAGATAGATGGTTTCCTGGGGAAGGACATAGGCGACTTTTTGTCCCAGTAGCACGTTTCCGTGGGATAACTTCCGACATACACGCGGGCGAAGCCGCGGTCAGTAGCTATTATAGAATAGTAATCATTCTCTTGCCCATAAGACAACTTATTTGGGGTGGTCGGCGCAACATGTCTTTTTTTCCATACATCTCTATTAGTCATAAAGTTATTATCTCATTTTTGGGCCTGGTATAACCTTTTATAACAAGATACCCTCTTTTTTGCTAGACTTGCCTTTTAATGCGTTTAAAGCTCAAGTGAAATCCAACCTTTGTATAAGAATAGTTGGTCGCCCTAATTAACTCAAGACAATGTTTATGTTATTTATCCAGAACTAGCTTACTGACAGGTTATTGTTATTAGTATTAACTTATTTATTTTACTTCGATGGTCCTAGTTTATCATTTGTGACTTCAAGTGACAGCTATGTGAACAGAACCCAGCAATGCATAAATATGTAAGCTGTCACGCCCTTTATGCCTGGAGGCTTTTATTTAGGTAGCAAGTTTTTATTTACATTTTAATTTATTTTAGCTTGAGTGCGTATAGTTTTTTACACGACTGCCCAAAAAGGAGTGTAATGTATTCAGGGTTGATGTATGTTTGTATGTGAGTTTCTTTATTCCACCATAACTTTTAAATACCTGAACAGATGTAGTTCGTTTTTTGGCAGGGCAGTTGTGTTTTTAATTTTTGTTTAATTATTTATTTTTTTATCATATTTTTTTAATAATAATAATAATATTTTATTTAGGTCCTTTTACAAAGTAATACATTTACAAACTTATAAATACTTAGTAGTACCAAGTCCTTAACAGATTGGCTTAAATACTAATATAAAGCTAGTTTAATTTATACGTTTTTAATTACCTATGAAAAGTGCTTTGGTACTGACATTATAACTTGTGGCGACCTGCCTGAGCTAGGTTAATAAAAACCTGTGTTTCAGGCCATCCCCATACTAAGCGATCAGCTGATTATTTGTCCATACATAGTTAGTTATTTTTTAAATAATAATGTCCTACTTCTAGTAGGTACTAAATACAAATTAAAAATTACCAATTTAATAACTACATAATTATTGAAGTACTTCTAGAAGTCTTTCTGTGTCTGTGTAATCAAGTTTACCCAAATATTCGCGTATCTTCAGGCTACAATGTTTGTAACTGGCACTATAAATATTAAGTACTCTATTGAGCTTATTATATAATTCGGGTCCTAAATAGACATAGAATCGGTTTACAAAGGCATGTCTAGTTCGAGGCTTTATGCAGACCAAATCCTTCCTTCTCTTGTCAGAAGGTACTGGCTTGAAAGCGAGTTCAACGTGCTGCTGTAATGTAATGTGCAGTATAAATAATTGGCGTACTGTTAGCACCCCACAAGCAATGTATAGCTGGTGTGTAGGAAACCTGAAAGGCCTAAAGGTGGCTACCTTTAGAATTGCTCTTTGAGCACGTTCTAGAGGGAGTAAAATAGACTTTGCAGCTCCGCCCCATGAAGTTATGCAGTATGTAAGTACAGATTGGCACAAAACTAAATATACCTGTTTAATTAATTTAAAGTCAGCAATGTGGCGTAAATTTTTAAAGATGTATATGAGTTTACGAACTCGAGTACATTGCAAATCAATGTGTTTACGGAAATTTAGATTTGTGTCAATTGTGACACCTAAATATTTCATGTGATCGGCTTTAGCTAGAGTAGGACACGAACAAGCAGCGTCAGCGTCTGTCGTACAGTTATGAGCATAAATGGTATGGTTAGTAAGTGGTATATTAGTGTTTCTCATTCTAAATAGAATATACTTGGTTTTATCTGCATTTAATGTTAGTAGATTCATACGAAGCCAATTTGATACTATGTTAAAGCCACTCTGAGCATATTTATAGACCTCCTCTCGTGATTTAGCCGAGAATAATAGGGCTGTGTCATCTGCATATGACATTATGGTACCATTTGCTAATTTCAGGTTGCACAGTTCATTTATGTAAATTAAAAACAAAGTTGGTCCCAAAATACTTCCCTGTGGAATGCCGTAGCAGCTGTTTTTAAGTTCTGAACTTTTATACTGACCGAGTTTTACAGACTGATGACGATTTCTAAGGTAATCAGAAAAAAGTAGGAGTTGTGTTCCTCTAATCCCAAGTTTTTCAAGCTTGTGCAATAGTTTAGAGCAAGAAATAGTGTCGAAAGCCTTGGCAAGATCCAGGAAAATTCCCATGCAGTGCAAACCATTATCCAGATTAGTAGTAATATAATTTGTCAATTTGTGTACTGCTTGGCAGGTTGATCTTTTTGGCCTAAAACCAAATTGACTATCTGAAAGTAATTGGTTGTCCTCAAGATATTTTACTAACCTATTATTTATAATTCTTTCCAGAATTTTCGAGAGGCCTGTTAAGACTGAAATGGGTCTGTAGTTATTGACGCAGTACTTGTCTCCAGATTTGAATACATTACTATATAATACATTTGTTGGTATATTGGCATGGCTAGCTGATATAATTATGGCAAATAATTTAATTTTATGTTCTAATCCCACATCCCGCCTAACAAAAGGTGCTTCTAAAACTTCAAATTACTAAAACCATATTTTTTTTCTCAACAGGCCTCAACGAATTCGACAACATTCGAAGTTCGGAGGTGAATGACTTTCGGATGCGGATGCGATACCTAGCGGAGGAGAGTTTAATCAAGCGAGCGCAGAGCACCCGTCTGGAGAGGCTGCGGTACCAGTGCCCTCCAAGACTGGCAGACCATCCCGACACGCCGACGACCCTGAAGACCAACCTGAACCAACACTGCTTTCTACTCGTCACACGTGTCCCGAATTCAGAGGTAGGCAGGGAGATTTGAACTGTTTTTTTTAAATTATTTTTATTCATATTTCTATGAGTGCTAAGTGTTTTTGTTTGCATTGCGATTTTGATTGATAGGGACTAATCTAATCCCTGTAGCTAGCCTGTACAATTCTGTCTTTTGCGAGTGGCGGCGGCATGCGGCAGGTTTTTTAGGGTTCCGTATCTCGAAAGGAAAAAACGGAACCCTTATAGCATCACTTTGTTGTCCGTCCGTCTGTCTCAGGAACGCGTGGAGGTATCAAGCTGGAATTTATATCAAATACTCAGATCTACTGCCCCTTGGAGCTGTGAAAAAAATCAAACTTCCAAGCTAACGCAATCAAAAGATACAGCCGCTTATGCCGCAAATTTTCGACGACACTCGCAAGGGAATCAAAACCTACAGGGTACTTCCCGTGAACTCAGAATCCGAAAACCGTAAATTTTTAGTTACTTACATCATAATAATAAAAATATTTTTAATAATTTTAAATTGTACGAAACCCTCGGTGCGCTAGTCCGACTCGCACTTGGCCGGTTTTTTGTGTAATGTTTCGAAACAACGCGCAGGTGACACGGCTTAGGGGATATTCGTTTACTATAACAGTTGTCTGTACCTACATACACATGTACTACTTAATGCACAGTCTTAAGTGCATCAGAATGTTGATACTATTGCGAGTAACGGGAATCATGTATTTCTTGTTTATGTAATTTGAAGTTACAAAGAGCATGCAATTTGAGTGCTAACAGACTACATGCTTACGATACCTTTGGATACAGAATGTACTTTGACCTGAGCACCTTTTGATGTATAAATAGGTGCGATAAAATAAAGGCTATACCATTTTAGACCTTACGGCCAATTCCCGTACTTGAAAACGTTCAAAATCTAGTCGCAATCTCATCTCAGCGACAATCAATGTCAAAAACTTGTCAAAAATGCAGGAAAATTAGAGGTATTTAAGACAGATCAGATTACGATCGTTCTTAAAATTACGGGATTTGCATCTAGTTAGGCGATGGCAAAGCCGCCTCCATTTTGCATGATTTTTAGGATTTCGGGCAATATTCTACATAGGGGCTATTAAAATAATACTCATTAAGTATTAATTAAATAATAACGTCAATTTCATGTAATAAGGAAAAATATATTAAGTCATCGTTAATGATGGTAATTCCTGGAATATTATTTTGCGGTTCTGAATTCCTGATAAATGGGAAAGTTTACCATAAATGGTTTACCGATACGACTATCTCTAAGCCAATTACATGAACATTGAAAGCATATATTGTACTTCATTGAAATTGGTTTACCTAGTAGGTATAACACAACCATTAAATACATGGTCATTATATTTTCCTTTGCTCCTGTTTGATGATTTTGTATAGATTATATATAATATTATGCTTTATATATTATGTATTTATTGTCTTAAGCAACTGGTACACAAGGTTGTCTTTAAAAGTTCGCTCTTAGCGATAAGGCCGCCCATTGTGTCACCCCTTGTAAAATTTCTACATTTATATCTGTAATTTATAAGGTGTACATAATAAGAGTATTCTACTCTATGAAACAAGTAAAACGAAATGTAATATGAAATTAGTTTATTCATGAAAATATACAAACACATTGACCCAAATAAATGTAGGTCTGAAACGAAAATATGTGCCGTCTAGATTCGATGTCAGACATTGATCAGCTGTTGTTGATATAAATATACCAGACCAGTCTAGACGTGATAACTGTTGGCGCCTCTCACTGGCAATGACAATGAAAATCACCAATGTTTTTATATCCACTTCTCCACCACACAAAGTTGCTTCATAAATCTAATGGCCCAGTCGCACATTTGACAGTTTTATTGAAACAAATCGCGTTTTCCTATTCATAATGCAATTTGTAAAGCTTCCATTTATCTGAGGAATTTCTCGGAATGTCTTTTAAATTACAGCGATTCTTTGTAGTTTAAAAGATTTGTTGGAAACAATGTTTGTGATACTTAACTAAACAAAATATTCTCAAATTAAAGATAAATAATATTAATACCGTAAACTAGTGGTTTTTTTTTGTTTGCTAGAATCACCATACAACACTACCTTGGTGAGTGATAAGAGAGTATTTAAGACATTATAGATATCACTACTCACCACTCAGTCTTCTAAGGGCTGGTTTTTCCAACGCCAGATAATTTTATCCGAGGAATAATTTTGAGTTTTTGACAGTTCTTCTATGTATACAAAATCTGTCAGACGTCCATTTTATTCCACGAATAAAATTCTGTTGATTGAAAAATCAGCCCTAAATCACATAACATAACATCACGCTAGTATTTCCGGAAGGGTTAAGCGGAAGTGTACCTGTAGTACACCATGATTTCGCCAGTTCTGCTTAAGTCCCATGTAATAGAGGGCGATCCCATTGCCATTAACCGGGCACACATCCAAGACTCCGGCTCTCTCAATAACACTTTGCCTAATCACAAACGAGAAATTGAGAACGAAGTCTCTCTAAATCTCAGCCTAAGGGGCTTGGGCGGAGCACCGCCGCGTCCTCGTGGCGGCGATCGGCGGCGGCGATCTCTCGCGTCCGGCCCTGGTCCAGGCCATGGAACGGAGCGAGAGTGCATGGGAGGCCGTCACCTCCTTCTGCGAAGCAGTAATGCTCGCGAAGGAGGAGGCGGAGCGCGTGAGGGAAAGGCAATCTCTGCGCCCTCACGCCCCTAGTCGCAGCAGGAGACGCCCTGGACGGGAGTCAACAGCCGACTCCCGGCCACCGTAGGCGAGGGCTTGCGGGCGGCGAGCAATGGGCAGCTCGCCGCCCGGTAAGGACCAGGCCCGGGGCGACGGCGCGTTGTGTTCCACGCGTGCCTCAAATAGATGTCGGCACGAACTGACGGGGTCCGCTGGGGCCGATGCCTGCCAGGCCGCGGGTTGTTCGAAAGAGATACCGTGGCCCCTGGCACAGGCAACTGAAGGAACACGGGCGGTCATTTGATGATTTCCCATCCAAAAAAAGAAAGGTTGAAGGTAGCCCTTGAAATTCAAATTTTCTTACGTTTTTTGCCACTTGCAGGTCAGTGTCAGGTTGTATGTTGATGGACAACTATGTATTTACAGAATTATAATCATTAGAATCATCAATACAACTCTCTAAATATTAAGAACCCTGATACTAACCTGCAAATTGCAATTAACGTAAGAAAATTTGAATTTCGCGGGCTACCTTACCGCTGGTCTTCTGGTAGAGCAGCCTAGTGGTAACTACCGCGACTTACGAGTTGTAGGTACAGTAGGTCGTAGGTTCGAACACTGACAGACGCTTTACTTTGAGTAAATTGTTACGTCACCACTACTCTCAAAACGGTAAAGGAAAACATCGTGAGGAAACCGGACTGTCTTAGAACCAAAGCGACTCAGCGATCAACTAACCCGCACTGGGCCCACGGGGTGGATTATGGCCCACTCCCTTTCATAGAGAGGAGGCCGCTGTATCCCAGAAGTGGGAACATTATAGGCTGATTATGCGAAATGATCTTATCTATCTGAAGAACTACGTTTTAGACTATAAATAGGTTTTAAACTATCCTTAATCGTCATTGTGAGCTTCTTCCTCTTCCCCTTTATCCTCCGGCTCTATTTCCTCTTCGTCATTTTCGCCTTCCTCAATCCACTGCAGCATCAGGGATTTGCTTTCCTCTCTGAAATAGTAAATAAAACGGTCATAACGGATTAATGTACTATGAAAATGAAGTACGAAGATTAATTAAAAGGTTTCTGCCTCGTTGTTCTAGCTCGACTGTTGAGCCTAGGATCCTGGGTAAAAGAAAGAAAATAAATTAAAAAAAAAAAAGTGGGAGGTAAACATGCGTCACATTCACGCAAAACGGCCATCGCTCAGCATAATGCTAAGACCCTATACGAGACAGAGCCCCTGCGCTGGTTTAAGATCAGGAAGAGTGGTCATGTGCCTGGTTGATGGCTTGCAAGCGTGACCTGTGGCCACTTCTTCAGGAAATACAGGCGTTATGTTATGTGAATGTTATTACCTTTCCTCATCGGTAACAATTAATTTGTTAATCCTTTTGAGTCGTGGCAGCGCTGCTAATGTCTCGACCCTCAGCTGAGGATCGTCCTCTTCCCCTTTGACATCTGTTTCCTCCTCACCCGTCCCTCCCATGTATGGACACCCTTTTATCACGAGCGTCTCCAGCCCTTTTAGTACCTAAAAATAATAATTACATGTCATTATAATTTTAGAACATGACTGGCGAAATGTGGTTGTATTACGAGTCCAACGCTGCTTAATCCTTTTTGGAATACAGGCGTGGTGTTATGTTCAAAGCTAATAGTCATGAAATAATAATATGTACATGTAAATTAAAAGGAAAGAATTTATGTAAATATCCTACTTCCTACTTAATATTATAAACGTGAAAGTTTGTATGGATGGATGTTTGTTACTCTTTCACGCAAAAACTACTGAACAGATTTGGATGAAGTTTGGCACACAGATGGTGTATAACCAGGATTAACAAATATGATACTTTTTATCCCGATATTCCCACGGGATCGAAACGTATGCGGGTGAAACCGCGGGGCGCAGGTAGTATTAAGATAATTTAAAATTTCAACACTCTTTTAAGGAATTCGCCGATTACATAAGGAACAGTATTATCTGGGGTAATTCGGAGATTGATAGGTAAAGCGTCGTCTGTAGTCGTTAATTACTGTTATATTTGTCAAAAACTTTATTAACTACTAGAACTGTCAATGTCAAAACGGGCCTTTTATTTTTTGACAACTTTAGCAGGACTGCTTGCAGGAATTCTAGTGTTCATTGCGTTAGTTGCTAATTAGTAATACATATATAAATACAGATGCATACCCTTAGCTTCTTGATTTGTATCAATGTTCCAACTTTACAATTCCTCAGATTGATGTATTGCAGTTTCGTCAGGTCTTCGTGAAATCCGTTCAACAGCTTTATAGGATTGTTACGCACATGAAGAATCCTTAAGTTCACCAGTTTCTCAACCCCAGTGAGAGTCGTCAATTTATTTCCTTCTAAATACAAGCTGTCTAAAAGAGGAAAATCGAAATTCGATATATCTGCTATGAGATTTTTTCTGAAATCTAGAACTTTTAAGTTTTCCATCCTGCTTTCGAAGGCTACGGTTTCTATTTGGTTGCCGCCAAGTTCCAGAGTACTCAGTTCCGCCTGGAACACATCGTGAACCGATGTGATTTGGTTGTTATTCAATATTATGCATTGAAGATATTTCATAGGTTTTATGGCTGCCGAGGTTAGTTTGTTGTCGTCAGCTTGTATAAGAATCAAGTACGGTAGTTCTGCAATAACTTGTAACGCTTCTAAATCTAAGTAGTTGTGCGAAACGTCCAAGAACATGAGGTTTCGGTACCGCCTTATTGCCTTGATACGAGTCAACTTCAATCCAGTAATTGTGCATTTCAAATATGTGTATCTGATGACAATATATATTATATATTATTTCGACGGCACGGTTGTTCCCGCACGGAACAAATATTTGTATGACCTACATGTATTTGTTCCGAGTCTGGGTGTTTTTCTATCTATAATATGTATGTATTTACAAAAAAAAAAATTGTATATAAGTAGTTTATCAGCCATCTTGTTACCATAACACAAGCATTAGGTTGCTTAGCTTGGGACAAAATATGGTGCTGTGTGAAATGTCCAGGGATATTATTATTATATATAATATTAAACTTTATCGATGCTGTTTTCATTGTGCACTAGTGTAACATGGAAATAAAATTTAGGTATTTATTTTATGTATTATTATTATTGTATTTAGCAGCGCCCCGCGCTTTCACTCGCATAAGTTTCGATCCCGTGAGAATATCGGGATAAAAAGCATTCTGTGTTAATCTTGTTTATGAACTATATGTGTGCCAAATTTCATCCAAATCCGTTTAGTAGTTTTTGAGTGAAAGAGTACCTAATCAAACATCCATCCATTCATACAAACTTTGGCGTTTAGAATATTAGTAGGATTAACTATCATGAATAATTTCGGTATGATATTTCGCTTTGTTTCAACAAAACGCTGCCTTAAACTGTTCTCTTTCTTGGTAGCATCAGGTAGTAGGAAGGGTAAGTTGCTAATGTGGGTAGTACCTAGCACGAAGAAGGGTACATAGGTGCCTTACCCGTCTCCATCAGCGGTCTTGCCCAGCATGCTACATCTGACGCTGATATCTGATTTGGTGAGGTCCTTAAAAGGGAAGATTTCTTTTTTCTTGACGGGCTCGGCCTGCTCTTCCTGCTCCTCTTCTGGCGGCTCGTCGCCATCTAAACTAATTTGAAATGCGATTTCAACATTGTTAACTATTAATAATATAATATAACATAGCGATGTGAACTGAGGGATGTGGAACAAAACAGTGAACCGTAACGTGGAGGCTTACATTATTTCGACTTCGCTCGACATCTCAAGCGACATTTACCTATGTATTTTCTCCCTTATTGAGGCTTTAAAGATGGCGAGTGGTAAGGAGGTGAATGCATTCCATTCGGCCAGATGAACTGTGAAATACTTTAGTCTACCTATAGCCCCTTTAAAATGGTTGAGCTGAATGGTGCTGATCCATACGTCATGTTCGTGAACGGGCGCCGTCAGTAGGGGCTGGTGATCTCTTAGCTGCCACGGCTTATTTTAATTTCTGACTTGTTTTTATGTTTTCTATAACAGACGCTTTTAACGTGCACGTCTTTCTACATCGTTCTCACATGGTTAATTTCAACACGAATGATGTAATCAAATATTTTGTAACAATTTTATGGTTTAAAAGAGCGTCCGTGGAGTTTCTTGCCCGTTCTTCTCCATATGAAGAGAAAGATGAAGCCCATTCCAAAGCGTAGGTAACGCTTTGGAATGGGCAACTAGCTTCATCTTTCTGACTGACCGACCCTTTGTCAATTCAAAAGTGCCTGTAATTGGTTTAGTTGAAATAAATGATTTGAGTTTGAGCCACAAACACATTACCGTGTCGTATTGTGTCGTCACTCGGGATACACCAATTAAACGAATCAGCTTTGATTGGCTAGCACCGCGTCAGAAAGCGACACGAGTACACGACACAACTCAGTAATATGAATCCGGCTTTACTCATAGCTTGCCTTTAGTCTTGACATGGGCTCCTCCTTTTTTCTTGACCACTACGGGTTCCTCCTCCTCCTCTTCTTCCTCATCATCGTAACTTATCTTGAATTTCGATTTTAGCATTGTATGACTTTTATAAGTCGCCGTAAAAAATGTACTGACAAGTTTTGGCAGTGGTTTTGACGCATTTGTTTCGACAGGCTCGATTTAAAACGATATCATTTCGTACGTTGATTTTATGAATGAGGTTTTGTTTTGACTTGTTATTTGAAGTCTTGTTTTTTTAGTGTTTCTTGAATGATTTATGGCCGAACCCAATTACCTATTTTATCTATCAGCAGTTTGGGCATACTGGAGTTAGAAAAACCTATGTATCTCTGGTTCAACGTCCCAATAATCTATATCAGTAGCGATCTGTATGATATATTATACTGGCAGTTATAATTTGTACTGGCTACCATCAGTAGCGATCTGTCATTAGGGTATTGGGTTCGGCCGTAAGTTTACCATGTTTACCTACACAATGACGTTGTGATAAGCGAACACACGGTGAAAACTGATGTGTGTGTGTGGCTGAGCGATCGACTGCTGTGCTGCGTGGCGCGGGTTCGATTCCCGCACGGAACAAATATTAGTATGGCCTACGGTAGTTGTTCCTGGTCTGGCCGTTTGTGTATGTGAGTTTAAATGTTTGTAAATGCACCCACGATACAGGAGTTATTCCTAGTGTGGGGCCCAACGTTTTTAAAAAACCAACAACAACAACAACAATATTTTATCATTTCTTCAGGTGTCATTTTCCTCGAGCGTCCCCGCGACGCGCACACCTCAACAGCACATCGAAGTAATCCTACGCAAGCTAGCCAACTCCCTGAACATGCGGGGGGAGCATCCTCACAACTACGTGCTGAAGGTGTGCGGGCGCGAGGAGTACCTGTTCGGAGACTACCCCCTCATCCAGTTCCTGTACATCCAGGAGATGCTGGCCACTGATGGCGTGCCGCAAGTCATGACGGTCAGCATGGACAAGCTACCGCTAACGCGTGAGTTGGTGATCTGTGTTGTTTTATTATTGTCTTCGGCTGTTTTATATTGATCAGTTATACTATGTTTTTTTTAGATATTTTAGCAGCGAAACCTTGACGTACTTTTCATTCAAAATCTAAACTACTCGTTTTTTCAAAACGTTTTGATTTAAGTACCAAAATCATTTGAGTGTTTTTCTTATTTCTGGACCAGCTTCCGTTAGGGTATATCCTCTTATATCAGAATTGCCTTTTGGACTCTGGGCCGTCTCTGGTCGCTCGTTCTACCCGTTATGGTGGATCTTGAACTTGTCTACACATGTCCGGGCCGTCAATGTTTCGGAGTATGCTCTGACGTAAAGAAACATTGACCCGCGCGACACTAACAGTAGAATGGCTTTCATTTTGACAGTTCAACAACATACATTGCGTTATTTACGTTGTTGAGCAGACAACTTTTTCGAACATTTAAAGCAATGGATTAGCAATATCCTTCAAAATGATTCTGATTCTGATTGATAGTGTGTTACGCAATGAAGGTGCCGTTAAGTCAGAAGACTAGAAGGTACTGTCTAAAAGTTTCAAAGTTTTCATATTGTACTTACGATCCTTCAGTAAAGGTTCGTGAAAAGTTTTAGACTACCACCTGTATACTGCTCAATTCAAGGTTAATAGGATTAAATACTGACATCATCATACCCCACAGTAAACCGCGACCTGCCCTACTACCCATACTGCCTGCCGGAGCGGAGACGACTGACCTCGGAGCACTCCAACACGATGCGACGGAAGAAAAACGAGTCGGCGTGGAACATAGAGAAACACTACTCGTGCGTCGTACAGGGTGTCAGCAAACTTAACGTGGACCCCGGGAATGGTGCTGCGGTGAGTTTATTCATGTTTGTTTGTGGATGGGATGAATAGGGTACATGACAGTATTCTCGAAACGTAGAAAAAAGATAAGTCATGATAAAAATTAGATTAGGTATATTGTTCGCCGTGCCTGGGAGTCGAACCGTCGCTCGAGTCCAGCCTCTTGTCCCTCGCACACTTGCTCAGCGCTCTCTTAGGCGCTAAACCTGACTGTTGTGTGTTGACTTATGTAATTGGCCTTAGCCGTTTTATGTTAAAATAAATAAATAATAAATGAAAAATAATATCTTTAAAAAAATCGCGAATTTCTAAGCATTTTCAAATTATGCTAGACAGAGACAGCACTATTGAAATCTGACGTCACAATTTAGTATAGTAACTTCGCGCCATTCGGTACCATGACCGTTTTGCGTGACAAGGATAGAATAATAATTTCCAAAGCGCGTAACTTCTCCATATTTCCACTGTTTTTTTTCTTCAATAATTGTTTTTTTTTTGTACCATCTTTAGTATTTCTATGTATATTTTTTATATGTAGTAGTCAAAATAACCTATTGTATGGATCATAATGTTGGGCCAGAAAAGGGACGAATTAAAGGAAATTGCACGCAGCTAAGATAAGAATGATAAGAAGGGAAGTCTGGTGTTACGCGAATGGATAGAATAATCTTACGAGGAAATCTAAAAGTGACACCGGTGACTAAAAAGTTGTGTGAAAATCAGTTGTCATGGTATGGGCATGCTAAGGATTGAGGGAAATGAGATAAAAGTTTTGAGGATGAATGTCGATAGAGCTTTAGAGGACATAAGACCAAAGAAACGACCGATGGACTGTGGATGAGAGATAATATGGATAGAATGGGGGTGACTACTATGATGAAGACTAACAGAGAAGTATTGAAGAAGAAACCTACCAAATAAATTGGGATAAGTGCAAGATAATGATGAGTGGATAGAATAAATGTAATGGTTAAAAGAAGTATAGAGGTATGAGGAACAGGGTGTAAGGTTCACTCATCCTCCATAGAAAAGGGAGGATCCTCTGACCAGACGGGTGTTGTGTCTGGCGGGCCATTGCCCAACGATTGATGTTGGGAAGTTTGTAATATGCTAATTGCGCGGTAAACTCTGCTTGCGAGATGCAGGACTTGCGTGACGCTTTTATAATGTGACGCGTGGTTCTCATGTGGCGTAGTAGATACCGCTACAGAAGTATATTAGTTATTGGCGCCGATTCCCTTGTTCATAAACTAAACTAAATTTAAGTTCAGTACATCTTTTTCTTTCTATTTCATTAAGAAAAGGACAGAGGATAAATATTATTTGAGTCCTGTCAAATTAAAATACTCCATAGACAAATTAGACGCGATTAAAAACATGGCTACTAAAAATACGTCAATTTACGTCAGGCTCTGACTAATTTGACAGGACTAAACTAATATTTATCTTTTGTCCTTTTCTTAATGAATTAGAAAGAAAAAGATGCAGTGAACTTAAATTTAGTTTAGTTTGTGAACAAGGGAATCGGCGCCATTGATTCAAAATCTAGTAATAACAAAATTATATCCTAACTTAACTACAACTATTTACAAACTAAAATATAGCGTCGAAAAATTCATCCGCATAGCTGCAAGACACTGGCGGCATTTCCACGTTGTATGAAAATGCTTAACCTCTGGCCAAGGTTAAAGCCAGCCCTTAGGTCATGGGAGTGTCAACCAGTCGTTTTGAAATTTCCTTAAAAAGACCATGAGCATTCTTAGCCCACGACCCAAAGGTTTCAAACCCCAAACGGCTCGAAAGTATAATTATCAATGAGGTTATTATATTTACGCCGCTTGAGGTTTTCCGCAGCCGCAGCAGCAGCACCAGCGCAGCACGCCGACCCTGGAAGATGGGAGGCGCAAGAGTATATGGTTAAAACATCGCATAAACTACATACATTTAATGCCCTTTGTCGGGTCTCTTACCCCTCGATTCTAAACCTCGCAACGGCTCATTTGAACTTTGGTTTGCTTGCGGAAACCATAAGCTGTTTTAATACCTAATAAGTGTATTATTATTTGTGGTTATTTTATGATTGTTGAATCGGAATTGACGTCATTCTGTACAAATTACAATTCGTTGTCTGTAATGTAATTTAGACCTAATGTATTTTACGCTCTCAACTGTAGCCGAACTTTTGGGTTGAAGTGCTCATGAATAACAACTCGAGTAGGTATACATGTATGAATTTTCAAATGTATCTAGTTGTTTTGTAATTATAATTATTAGATAATGTGTAGAGCCCTGACCACCGGCAGCTTGGACCTTGTTCCTGATGCCGATGGGCCACTATTTTTTGTATTTTCTCTTTAATGTTTTTTATAAAAATATTTCCAGGTGTAGTTAATATGAATGTAAATGTAATAAAGGAAAATGGTTACATAAATTAAGGTTTAAATAGTCGTTTACAGCTTAGTAACATTTTCTAATTAAAAAAAAAAATTGCAGGTAATCTGCCAAGCTGGCATCTTCCACGGCGGCAAGCCCCTGTGCGAGACGCAGAAGACCCTGGCGGCGGTGATGGCGGACGGCGTGGCGGTGTGGGACCAGGAGCTCACCTTCCCCATCTTGGTGTCCAATCTGCCGCGCATGGCGCGCGTGTGCTTCGGGGTGTACGAGGTCACCAAGAGCAAGAGCAAGAGGAGAGGGAAAGACTCAAATAAGGTAAGCTGTTGCATTGTGATTAATATGTCATTTTTATGTGATCATTTTAAACAATGGTTATACTGCTGTATTTAATAATAGTTTACACAAAGTAAAGCGCCTATCGCTTTACTTTGTGTAAATTAATTCATCACCACTGCTCTGAAAACGGAGAAGAAAAACATCGTGAGGAAATTAAAAAAGAAGAGAAAACTGTTCTAGAACCAAAAAATCGAAGACATGTGACATCTACCAACTGGCACTGGGCCCGCGTGGTGGATTATGGTCAACTGCAAACTCAAACTCCAAGTATTTATTTCAATTAAACCAATTACAGGCACTTTTGAATTGTCAAGACTGCCTCTCACAAAGAGAAGGCCTGTGTTCCAGCAGTGGGAACATTACAGGCTGATTATGTTATGTTATATAGATGAACACACCTGCGAAGAATGATTCTTCGTATTTAATTTATATATTTTAAATTTATTAGGTATTCCTGTAGATAGTGCGATATATTCTTTATGTTACATTGGCAAGCACACAATTGAAGCAGCTCGACGAATTTTAATTTCCTCGACTGTCTAAATTCGTCCTAGCTTATTTGTGCTATCTACAACATTTGTGCCTCTATTTCATCAATAGTTTTCTAAAACATCCTCCCATCTATTCCAGGAGGGTGTAAACAGACTGACGTGGGCGAATACGATGATATTCGACTACAAGGAGCAACTGCGCACAGACGGCGTCACGCTGTCCATGTGGACGCACGTGGCCGACGACACGCAGGGCGACGACCTCGTGCTGCATCCTTTGGGAACTGTCGTGTCCAATCCTAACACGGACTCCTGCGCTGCCTTGCAGGTTAAGTTCTCTAAGTGAGTATCAAAAAGCAACAAGTTTATTTATCTAAAATACACACAGTGTAAAAAAATACTTACAAAACCAAAAAGAAGTCATGCTTTCCATGTGTACGTGTGGCGAGTAGTATGAAGGAGAAACAAGTTTAAACAAATCCATGAAATAAGTTATGGAATCAGGCGTTACTTTGCAGAAATCCGTGATAGTAAAATGTATTTTGAAAAAATATTTAATTTTAATTCACGCCCGCTAAAACATGCACAGGGAGAAGTTGCGGTTTTTACGATGCAACATGCAACCCAAACCTCTACTCGATACGTTTTTCGCCCGACCACAAATCGACTTCAGGAGATGTTGGCGGGCGACAAGTCAACATCTCCTGAAAATACTATTTTTTTTTGTGGAAATCTTCTGTGAACATTGAAATTGCATCTTAAAAAAAAAAAACAATAATTTCGGCTATATCAGAGGGGCAATTCTCGTAATTTTAAGACCGTTCACAGTCTGATCTCAGTCTCAATCTGTCAAAAAATACTTCTAATTTAATTTCCCTATATTTTGGAAAGTTTTTGACATTTGTTTGTCGCTGAGATGAGACTGCGACTAGATTTTGAGCGTTTTAAATTACGAGAATTGGCCTTCTGAACTATTTTGTTATAACTGCAAAATAATGTGTAAATTCATAAAACATTAAAGCCTCTTCACTAAAAGTTTACTTCGTAGTATGTTTTTCTGGTAGACGAAACCACTACTGCTCATCTCATTAACAATGCACTGCCTGAAAATTACTTAAAAATGCTCAAATATGAAGAAAGAAAACATTTATTTATTCCTCATCAAAAGTCAGAAGATAGCTTTAACGCACATTATTTCTAATCTAATCATTAACATTTATTTTTCCAGTTACGACTGCCAATACCCCGTTCTATTTCCTAAAGAGGAGACAGTGAAGAAGGATGACCCGGAACATACCGAGACTGTGTCTCCGGATGCGATGGAGAGGCTAAGCAGGGATTATGAGAGGCTACGAGCCTTCGCAGAAAAGGATCCCATGTATGAAATGCACGAACAGGACAAGAAAGACATTTGGGCTTCAAGGTAAATTATAAAGAATTTTTTGTCTAAATCGACAGGCTTTTAAACCTGATAAACAAATTTCTAGTCAATCAAATCAATTTGATTTTTTTTTGTCACCGCAAATCCTGTTACAATACTTTTTTGTGGTGTTCAACCAAAAGAATGCAAAGAATATGAAGTTCGCCGTTCTAGAGAAATAATTCAAATATTTTAGAAATCATACCGAATTTAATCAGAAAAGAAAATTAGTTTAGAATTGAAATTTAAGCTCAGCGCAGACTAAAGCAAAGTATTTGAAATTAAACCTTAATATCAATGTTGAGTATTCGAGTACAGGCACCCGAGCAGAGAAGTCTATTAGTGTTTGCATCGATGCTTGTGCAACTTCGAATTATATGTGATACTCCGGTCTGTATGCAACAAAAATAACAACAGTGTATAACTCCCCAGGGAGCGTTTCCGCAAAGAAGCCCCGGAGCTGCTGCCGAAGCTGCTGTCGTGTGTGGAGTGGGGCGAGCAGGCCGAGGCGGCGGGCGTGCGGCGGCTGCTGCGCGACTGGCCCATGCTGCGCGTGGAGAGCGCGCTGGAGCTGCTGGACTACGCATACGCCGACTGCGCCGTGCGGAGCTTCGCCGTTAAGTGTCTCGGCAAGATCAGGTCCGGATCACTCCCTAGCTAAATACTACACTTGAGCCACAACTTTTAGGCGCTCATCAGCACTATGTCAAGTCCAAAACCCGAACATTTTGACAGTTTAAATCAAATAAACGACCACTATCGGGCATATTAAGGGGCAAAGAAAATCAGGTTATCGAAATGTGTCATTTTTGATACGATAGCTGGTCGTGTGCTTTTGCGGTCATGGGCTGGGAAAATATTGCTTGCTTACGGTTTTTTGGCTGGCTGTCAATTCTCCAAACTTCCCCTGAAAAAAAACCCTGTCCCGATAAACCCTGAAAGTTATGCTGTTGGGCTATTTTTGTCGTTTTTAACGCTCGTTCCATGACGCTTAGACAACTACTGCAAGTGTTCCCGATGTAACCATTGCACCCAAAACAAACTTCAAAGCAACTTCATGAATGCAAACTGCAATAGTATAAAATATTGTATTATCTTCCACAGTGACAACGACCTCCTCCTGTACCTCCTGCAGCTGGTGCAGGCGTTGAAACACGAGTCGTATCTCATGTGCGACCTCTCCGTGTTCCTACTCAAGAGGGCCTTCAAGAACATGACCATCGGACACTATCTCTTTTGGCATTTAAGGTAAAGTTATGTTTAATATTATTATTTTACTTAACTGATCGTTATTATACTACATACTAATATTATAAAGGCGAAAGTTTGTACGGATGGATGGATGTTTGTTACTCTTTCACGCAAAAACTACTGAACGGATTTGGATGAAATTTGGCACACGAATAGTTTATAACCAGGATTAACACATAGGATACAAAAAGCGTATGCGGGGGAAACCGCGGGGCGCAGCTAGTCATATATATTTTGCGAAACCTAACACACGTATCCAAATTTCAAACCCAAAAAAAGATTTTAAAAAAATGTCTAAATAAATAATTTCGAATAAATAAAGCTATGAATGCGTCGTTGGTCTAGTGGTCGCAAGCGCTAATGCTGAGCATGAGGTCCTGGGTTCGATTCCCGGGTTGAGGAAAGTTTTATCTGGAATTTCAGTTGAATTTCGGAGTCTGGGTTTGCGCCCGGTTAATGGCAGTAGGCTCGCTCCCTTTTACATGGGACTCGAACATAACTAGTGAAATGTGCGTGTAGTGTAATTACAGCTCTGCCTAAGCCTTCGGGGAATGCAGGCGTTACGTTATGTGAATAACTATAGCTGATCTCCGGGTCAACGGCCGTGTATCGCGTGAACTTTTATATACACAGAGTGGCGATTAGGTTATCACATTAAATAATACAAGTTTTTAAAAGTCTGATAAAATAATACAATTTAAATTTTTACTTAAAATAGAAAAAAACAACAAATTAAATAATTAGCGTAAAAATTGTCATGACATAAACCATCCTTGATAATAAGTCACTAGACACGCGTGAGGCAATGGTATCAAGAATTCAACACAAACTTGTATGTTATACATAAAAAAATACATAACAAAAAAAAAATACAATTTTTAATACAAAACATACAAAACGCGACCTTAACGCTTTCTGCGATCTCTTTGCAGGACAGTGACCTTTTGAACCTGGAACCTTAAAGTTACTAAAAATATTTTAAAGAATTTCCAAATATCATAAAAACGTTCAAAATCTAGTCGCAGTGTCATCTCGGTGACAAACAAATGTCAAAAACTTGTCAAATTGTAGGGAATTTAGAGGTATTTTGACAGATTGAGACTGAGATCAGACTGTGAACGTTCTTAAAATTACGAGAATTGGCCCTCAGAGTTCGTACACTTGAACTACGAAAACCGTCTTCAACGCCTAGTATTATAAGTATAACCCATCGTATTCAAAACATGTCTTTGTAGAAAGATTTTTAACATTCTTAGGTCCATTCCTGTACAATAGATTAATTAGAAAACAAAGTATCTATAAACGAAATTACTATAGCTGTAAAAAAATTATACTGAATTATTTACTAACCATCGATTATGCACAGACAGAATACCTACTTACTGTCTGCAAATAAAACTACTAACATGCTATTTTACTTTTTTACCAAAGTTTTTAATTTAGTTTTTACGTTATATTTATTGTTAATTTATTTAATTAAGTATTTATGCGCTTTCTGGCCTGAAGCACAGGTTCACAGTTGCTAATTTGCCTGTACTAGCTTAGTACAGGCAAATTAGCAACTGTGCGCTATTTTTAATTGTTTAAGTATTAAATGTAAATGTATTCCCTTTTTATAAATAAACGATTTTATTATTATTATGGCGTTTATTTATTTAAATGTCTTATTTTATTACATTTTTAAATATTAGTAGGTATAAAAAAAAAAACATTTAAACATATAAAAAAAATAGTGATCCACCGGTGTCGGGAGCAGGGTCCAAGCTTTTTTTATTTTTTTTAGTTAGGGCTATTATTATTATCGTTTTTACATCAATTTTCCAATACATTGTCCTCAGGTCTGAGATGCACGTGCCGGCAGTAGGCGTCCGCTTCGGTCTCCTGCTGGAGGCGTACTGCCGCGGCTGTCAGGATCACATCAACAGCCTCACGAGGCAGATCACTTGTCTCGACAAACTTAAATGTAAGTATACTTGGTATTGTCTGTCTTATTGTGTTCATCACTTTATCATTCAAATTAAGATACTCTATAGACAGTTTAGACGTGATTAAAAACATGGCTACTAAAAATACGTCAATTTACGTCAGGCGCTGACTAATTTTACAGGAATAAACTAATATTTATCTTCTGTTCTTTTCTTAATGAAACAGAAAGAAAAAGATGCACTGAACTTAAATTTACCTTAGTCTGTGAACAAGGGAATCGGCGCCAATGTGTGTGTAAGCTTTTGGTGCCATCCGAGACACGGATGTAGTCGGGAGTGTGTGCGTGTGTGTGTTATGTGCTGACGCTACTCGTCTTCACAAACACATTCACAGCGTGTTCGTACAGTTGGTTATCACAAGTAAAGCGCGCGTCGCTTCGTGAGATAAATATACTATAAGTAGCTAAAAGAAGACTAAATCATCGAATTAATTTATTTAGAAAACATTAATTTAAGTACATTAATTAATATCTAATAATGAAATCTATACCGTGGGCGAAAATACTGCACATTGAGTTTTTGATAAAGTTCTAACAGTCTGCCTCTAAAGCTACACTGCTACAAGTATCTTTTGGTGCTTGAATGGCGTCGACAGAGGGCGCTGTTGGTAATCATTTGTGCAAATGTTTTTTAATCACAAAAACAAGATGGCGGCGTTACTTCCGATTTTGGCCACGCACCAAATTAATCTTCTAGCGCTATACACCCGGCTCTTATAAATGTTCCCCATCCACATTTTCGCCTATAAACTCATTCGTAATACAGTTGTCTGAGCATTATTTTGGCTGTGTCAGGGGCCAGCCAATGCGTGCGCAAGAAGAAGGAGATAAAGCAAGCCCGCGCCGCCCTCATCCAGCACCTGCAGGAGCAGCACTGTGTGGAGACACTGTGTGATTTTGTGTCGCCGCTTAACCCTAGTTTTGTGTGCAAGAGGATCAAGTAAGTGTAAATGAAATACATAGCTGGCCTGAGGTTATGCTGTGAAGAAACTTTCTATTGTTATAAGTTTTAGAGTCAAGTGAACTAAAGACAGTAATATTAGGTGGCATAACAACTTATTTGTGTTTTGAGCATTTCTGTCGCCATTATTTAACCGCTTATTTTAACCTGTATAATTATGCTAAACTCAATTTAAAAAACGCTTGGCAAAACAGTGTAATTTCATTGATTGAAAAGAAATTATAAAGCCCTTTGAAAATCAATGTCAACAACCACCAACCATCCATTTTAAAAAGCACCTTTATTTAAAAATCTGCTTCGTAATCTTCAATATCCTATTCTTACTAAAGTTTTATATCCTAGGCCGGATGACTGCCGAGTTATGGACAGCAAGATGCGGCCTCTACAACTTCGGTTCGAGAACGCAGACCCCTCGGGGGCCGACATTAGTATCATACTGAAGATTGGCGACGATCTGAGACAGGACATGTTCACGCTACAGATGTTACGGATCATGGATCGGCTGTGGAAGAACCACGGATATGATTTTAGGTGAGTTTTTTACTATAACAAAATATAACGCGTACCCCTCGGAGGTCGACATTAGCATGGATATGATTTATGGTGAGATTATAATTTTCTTCAGTTGATCCACCTGATTGACCCGATGTTAGGGGACTGACATTAGCCAAAGTTCATAAGCTGTGGGTGAAATTGAATAGCACTTCTGCAACTGAAATATAGTTAGAATATAGGCATTAACCCCATAAATATACCTTAAAATGTGAACATGAATTATATAGAGATTTATTGTTTCTAAAACGTTGAAGTTCTAAATTAGACTGGGCCAGGAACACAATGAACAAAAGAATAATGTTGGTAAATTGTTATTTTCTCCAAAGTGATGTCCGAAATAAACATAACATTTATTTATTTAATGTTTTATCTTTCCGCAGAATGAACCCGTACAACTGCATCTCGATGGAGTACGCAGTAGGTATGATCGAGGTGGTGGAGGACGCGCAGACGGTCGCCTACATACAGAAGCAGAGCGCACTCTTCAATGCCGCTTCCACTATCTATAAGTCTACGTTATTACGTGAGTATTGTATTAGTTCCTTGTTTTGTGTTGTTTTATTTTTTAATCTTTTATAAGTTCCTTGTTTTATTTTTACGGCTCCGTACCCAGACAGCCTCCGCTGTCCGTTCGTCCGTCTGTCTGACTGTCAGTGGGCTGTATTTCATGAACCGTAATAAGTAGACAGTAGAAATTTTCAGTGTGTGAAATGTATATGTGTTTACTATTGCTACTGTTACACAAATACTTAATACAAATAAAATAAAGTTAGTAAAAATTTAAAGGGGAGACCCCATTTTATTTTTACCGTACAAGAAACGTTTTATGCCTTGTGGTACGGAACCCTTCGTGTCCCCATGTAAGTCCAAGTCGCACTTGGCCGGTTTTAATCTTTTAGTTATTTTTTTCAACTTGATTCATGCCTTTTATATTACGATACGTAAGCAAAGTCTATCAGTGTTGTAGTCCTGTAAAATAATCATGTCTCTCAGCACGAAAATAATTGCCTAAAATACTGAAGAGAGAAACAAGAGGTGAAATGTACTGTAAAGTGCTGTTTTACAAACAAAAACCTTTATCCTATGTGTATTAATTTGAAACTTAGCATAAATACACTTCAGAAAAAAAATGATAAATAATAACTTTCAGCCCCTACTAAATACTTTATTCTCAACACAGAATGGCTACGGAGAAACACAGAGAACAACGAGGCTGCGTTCAACAAGGCTGTGGACGAGTTCACGATGAGTTGCGCCGGCTACTGCGTCGCGACCTACGTGTTAGGTATCGCGGACAGGCATCCGGACAACATCATGGTCAAGACTAGCGGTCAGGTGAGATACTACCATCATAATACTACTAGCGTATTGAGATCATCATCTGCCTAGCCTTTTCCCAACTTTGTTGGGGTCAGCTTCCAGTCTAACTGGATACCAGTATTTTACATAGAGTGACTGCCTATCCTGCCTACTAGCGAACTGGGATAAGCTGGAATTAGGTTGTAGGGTCAGGTAATAAAACTGGGTACTTCATTTGGTAAGACATGTATTCGGAATGGGGTTCGCATCGTACACAGAATGACAGGTACCGTGGAATCTTCTGGAACAACTTTGAAATCAAATAATAGTGTTGAGGTGATTACACGCTTACAACATACATTACACAAACATTGGCATCTTCTACTGATAACAACACGTCTTTGTTCCACAAAGGGATACATGGGTATATTCGTACACCAACATAACGCGAGTTATGTTACGAGTTCTATATATTACTAGCTGTTGTCCGTGACTTCGTCTGCGATCCAGGATGAAAAGTAGCCTATGTCCTTCTCCAGATCATGGTCTACCCATGTGACAAATTTCATCTAAATCCGTTCAGCTGTTTTAGCGTAAAGGCGTAATTCTTAAATTTTCTAATTTTCTGCGCATCTTTCTTAATTTTTTTTTCGTAAGAACCTTTTAGAAAAGTTAAGAAAAAAGATGGATTAAATCGGTAAAGTCGTTCTCAATTTATGGCGTGACCAAGGGAAATGGGGATTAATTTTTATATATATAGATAGATAACGTTAAAAGTACAAGGTTCTGTATCTATATCGTCCTGTCTCGGGTGTGCTGGAAGAGATTTCTTGTGAAATAAGCATCACCTCTGTACCTATTTTTTCTGTTCTCTTTTTTCAAACTAATACTCCAATAACATTATTTTGCTCACAGCTATTCCACATAGACTTCGGTCACTTCCTGGGGCACTTCAAGCAGTGGTACGGCTTCAAGCGAGAGCGAGCGCCCTTCGTACTGACGCACGACTTCATACACGTCATCAACAAGGGACAGAAGGGCTCCGGGGACAACTTGCCTATCGACTTCAAGATATTTAGGGAGCACTGTGAAACGGTGAGTGATATATTTTTACCCGACTGCGCGACGCAAAGGAGTGGTAATGTGTTTATCAGCTTATGTATGTATGTATGTTTGTATGTTCCTTTGAAGCACTATACAGACAAAACGCCTGGGCCGATTTTTATGATTCACACGTCAATCGATTCCTCCTAGTCCGGCGAGTGTCACTAAAGACATGACGTTAGTGAAAATTCAATATGGCGACTACTGGACGCCATATTATGAAAATGAAAAAAATGAAAGTCAACAAACTATGTCAAATGGGATATCGTTGAATAGGTATTTAAAAATCGTTTTTAGTTTCCTCTCAATATTTTTTGATTCGACTGACCGTTTTTATGAACTGTTTCACCTCGAGCTCGTCCTGGCCCAGTGGTAACGGCTCTGACTTACCGAGTCGTAGGTCGTGGGTTCGAACCCAGGCAGGCACTTTACTTTAAAGTAAATAATTTCGTCACCACTGCTCTTAAAACGGTGAAAGGAACCTTCGTGAGGAACCCTTTGATGGTGTTTAAATGATATTTGCTTTAACCAAAGGAATGCCGTAATTATAGAAAAAATTAAGAAAAACGATTGTGTCTCGCGTGGTACGTTTGATACGAAGAGTTAACCTATCAGATAAATCGTCCATAAGTTATTTCCAAAATAACCAAACAGAGCGAGCAATCAATAAAATCCCTTCATTTAAATTATCTTAATATATATAAATCTCGTGTCACAATGTTTGTCCTCAATGGACTCCTAAACCACTTAACCGATTATAATAAAATTCGCACAACATTTGCAGTTTGATCCAACTTGAAAGATAGGATAGCTTACATCTCAATTTATGATCGCAATATTATTTCATTGCAATTTCATTTTCCCATATAAACTGTTCTACCTACTTTCCTGTCAAACATTTGACGATCGTCCCTTCGGTACGCTAGACTCGGGTCCACTCGAATTGAAGCACGTATTAAATTAAGGGTTTTGAATAGTGTAGGAGTAGGGTAGAAGTAGGGTAGGAGTAGGGTAGGAGTAGGGTAGGAGTAGGTTAGGAGTAGGGTAGGAGTAGGTTAGGAGTAGTGTAGGAGTAGGGTAGGAGTAGTGTAGGAGTAGGGTAGAAGTAGTGTAGGAGTAGGGTAGGAGTAGCGTAGAAGTAGGTTATGAGTAGTGTAGGAGTAGGGTAGGAGTAGTGTAGGAGTAGGGTAGAAGTAGGGTAGGAGTAGCGTAGGAGTAGGGTATGAGTAGTGTAGGAGTAGGGTAGGAGTAGTATAGGAGTAGGGTAGGGGGTAGCACACCACGCGAACGAAGTAGCGCCGGGCAGCTAGAAATAATTTATATGGCAAAACAACGTTTGCCGGGTCAGCTAGTATTATATAAATATTTTAAACAGTATTGTTAATTTTCCACAGGCGTTCAAAATCCTTCGTAAGCACGGGCACCTAATTCTGTCACTGTTCTCAATGATGATCTCGACGGGTCTGCCGGAGCTGAGTTCGGAGAAGGATCTGCAATATCTACGTGAAACTTTGGTGAGTATTTTATTATCTTACTCCTATCATTTTCCTAACTCAAAATAGCGGTTGCCTGGAAAAGATCCAGAGATGAGAAAGCGATACAGCTGCCCATTGTATATTTTGTAATCTGCATTCATTCAATATGATTCGTTGAAAAATAACTTTAATTCCTACAGAATAAAGTTTAGTTTACGCTAAAACTTCAAACATTTTTATTATAACTTTTCCAATAGTGCTAGTCACTCTGAAATCAACTTAATTATCATTGAAATAAAACTTTATTTCAAGTTAAATAAAAATATTTGTTTAACTTGAAATAAAGTCAATTTGAAACAAATAAAACTTGGATATAGTGTTCGATTTATTTTTTATTATTTATTTTGGTGGTGTACATTAAAGAATGTATAAATAAATAATAGCTATTTTATAGAGTGACTGCCATTTGCATTCGTATCCCACGTCTCGTTCAAGAGACGCTGCTGAATTTAAGTCTTGTTAAACAACTCGAAAATTGGGTAATAGTTTCACAAGCTAAATGTTGTGTGCCCTTGCATCCCTCGGGCAATCAAATTAAATATCTAAAGTCTAATTATTAATTCACTGGAGTAATCTGACGTTTACGGTGTTACCATTTTCTGATGAAAAGAAAATAGTGTTGTTACAAGAAGATTGAGATCAATCACTCGCTCATTCATTCTTTACGTTCTAAAAATCAAATCACATCTAGTTTTGTTGTCTCCCAGCCTAGTTTTGTTTAATCGATATAAAAATATTAGTATTAAAGGTGTACAGAGGCCAGCACATCAAGCTAGCCCAATCTGTCAAATTTCTTTGATAGATTTCCAACTTTATTACAATGGAATAAGATTCATATTTTGGTATATCTGACAGATTGGGGTAGGTTGATGTGCTGGCCTCTGTACCTTTATAGGCCGATTCTTTCAAATGGCGAATTATATAAAATGAAATAAAAATGCATTGGATATATTTTTAATTTTTATTCGTCGTCGTCAGACATAATATCAGCACTATCGCTGTCACTGTCAGTTACACTTATTATAAAACGGTCCATAACATTGTCTATTATATGGTCGAGAGTGCACATTTTATTTTCTGCTTTTATTACATGACCCACACAGCTGGTCCATCTTTCGGTAGTCACGTGTTTAAGTCCTTCTTCAAATAATTTTTTGACTTCTTTCATTTTAAATGTTTTGTTGTTTCTGGCAACGTATCCTTTCACCTGCGCCCAAACCAGCTCTATAGGATTGAGCTCGCAGTGGTAAGGGGGCAGGCGTAATACAGTGACTCCGTGCTCCGCTGCCAAGATGATGGATGATGATGACAAGATGGCCGCGCGGGTGGCGTCCTGCGTCCGTCACGTAGGGAGGCAATAATGCCCGACCCAATAATGTCCAGCCTAATAATTCGTGTACATCGTCTCTGATAGAATTTATATATATTATAATTAATTACATCATGTCTGATAGAATTTATGATTATAATTATAATTAATTACTTTTTATAATAAATGTTCCTATTGACTTGGTGTGAATGAGCTGCTCACTCACAACGAATGAACGGAACGCATCACTATTACAATAAATATGGCAACATTATTTTACAAAGTGACATTAGCATCTGTCAGTTTACTCCAGTGAATTAATAATTAGACTTTATCAGCCTACCAAGTATCTACCAACGACTCAAAAAGAATAACTTAGCCTTTCATAGTCCACCATTTGACATACTCCAAAAGTTAGTTGATATTTTTCCACATCAGCTGTGACACACCACACTATGGTTTAAAATTCTAGCGATCCAAATGGTTGAACTGCTATAATGTTATTACTGTCTCATTGAATTACCTATGACTTATCATAAAACGTAATTAAATAATCCCTTACGAGTACTAGATTTTTTTATGTATTTTAAATCGTAATGTGGCATCACAGCTATAGTGGAAAAAGGTCAACTAACTTTTGGAGGCCACTGTACATTTAGAGGTGTTAGGAATAGGGTTTATAGTTCACTGATCCTCCATAGAAAAGGGAGGGTCCTACGACCAGACGGGTTTCGTGTCTGGTGGGGAACGATTGATGTCGGGACGTTGTATTTAAGCTAGTTAGTTGCGCGGTAAACTCTGCTTGTGCGATGCAGGATTTTAGCGTGACGTCAGTGTGATGCGTAGTTCGTATGTGGCGGTGTAGAAGCCGCGACATACATTAAGAAACCAAAACAATCTCTAACCATCACAATGTCACAGGTAATGGACCTATCAGAAGAAAAAGCAATGGAGCACTTTAGACAGAAGTTCAACGAGGCCATGAAAAACAGATGGACGACATCGTTCAACTGGGCCATCCACAACATCGACAAGAACAACTGACAGTGACCCGCGAGCCGTCGGCTCCCGCCACCACACTCCCACACTACTCTGTAAAACGACATGGCGACCCGTCATACGGAAAAAGAGGTTACAACACTCACTTTAACTACTGAAACCTGGTCTCACCGTACGTGTAAAGTTACTACTCGCCTAAATGTATATAAAATACGGTGAAATTAATTTATTAACTGGTAAAAGTGAGTGAAAATGAATTAAATGTTCTGTTGATCAAAAGTCAGCCGTAAAACTATCATTTAAGGTCCAGTTTACAACAGCGGACGTAAATAGCAATGCTTATTGCTTCATTAAAAAAAAACTGCGATAAAATACGAGGTAATTGAAAAATAATCATTTTGGCATTTTAATCAGACTTAAGAAACCGTAACACACATCTCATAAATATTGCTATAGAGCAAACCACCTCACTAAAATAAAATCAGCCAAGCAAGGAATATCAAGCAAAGGGACCTACAATTGCGTGTTTAAAGGATTGTGCAGGTGTGAGCCAGAATGACAGAGACCAAATTTTGAATATTTATACAGAATTTTATAAGAATCTGTACAGCGAGGAGCCGACTGTACAACCTAACTCAACTGTATATTCGTGCTCCGATAACATTCCACCTTTCACAGGCTAGGAAGTTCATAAGGCTCTGCAGAGCATGAAGAGCCCAGGCGATGATGGCGTAACCACTGAAGCCTTAAAATAAAAAATAGGAGAGCCTGTCCTTCTTCCACATGTTACAAACTTTTTCAACAGTATTTTAAAAACCGGAATTCTGCCACGCACATTTTGTCACTCGTTGATTATTCTTCTCCACAAAAAGGGTGACAAAACAGACTTAAACAATTACCGTCCCATCAGTCTGGTTTCGCACCTGTACAGAGCTTTCATTAAAGTGATCGAGAACAGAATAGCCGAAACCCTCGACAACCATCAGCCTCCCGAACAGGCCGGATTTCATCGCGGTCTCTACCACTGACCACCTCCACTCCACCAACCAGGTTGCCGAGAAGCACAAAGAGTTCCGGCTTCCACTTTATATTCCATTCGTAGATTATTCAAAAGCTTTTGATAGCATCAGCCATACCTCAATTTTCAACGCTTTACTGATCCAAGAAATAGACCTTTTTATAAAATTAATAATTTTATAAAAAGGTTAATATTTAGCAAAATATTTATAAACACAGCACCGCAGCCATTAAAATCTGTTCTAAAATTCCAAATGAATAAATTTGTTAAACAAGGAGACCCGCTGTCTCCAAAATTATTCACAGCCGTACTGGAGGAAGTCTTCAGAAAGCTGGCAGCAGTCTGGACAGAAAGGGGCATTATGGTTGAACAAAAGAGATTATCCAATCTCCGTTTTGCCGACGATATTGTCCTTTTTTCGTCTTCAGTCTCAGAGCTGACACAGATGCTAGAAGATCTCAGCACGGCAAGCCTAAAGGTCGGACTTCAAATGAATATGTCAAAGACCAAGTTGATGACGAACAGCGTGCATCACAGGTTCACCTTGGCGGGTGGAGAGATTGAATATGTCGATGAGTATCTCTATCTTGGCCAAATAGTCTCTTTCCAGGCAACACAAAACAAAGAAGTTGCATGACGCACCGAAAATGCCTGGAAGAGCTATTTGGCCATGAAAGATCTGGAAATGAAGGGCGATCTTCCTCTATCCCTCAAGAGAAGACTCATCGACATGTGTATTCTTCCCATTCTCACGTATGGTTCTCAAACATGGTCTTTGACAATTCAGCAGAGGTCCTGGCCTGGCGGGATCAGCTGGACTCTTTTAATAAAGATTGGTCCTTGGCAGCTCTGGACAGAGGGAGGTGGAAAGAGAGTAGGGAGTCCTTTGCCCAGCAAAGAACATTAACGGCTTAAAAAAAACAGTTCATATTTACCATTAATTTACATACATTTTTCGAGGTTTTTAATCGACAGATTGTGCTATCAAATGTGTTATAATGTATCATTTTTTAATTACTATAGCGGTTAGACGAGAATTAGTCATGCCTTATTGAACTGAAGTAATATTTGAAATTGTTGTACAATTTTTACACCCGACACAATAGTAGATAATCTATCGATTTATTAGCTTATGAAATTAGCAGAATCACTTTTCAGCGTTGTGGCAAATAAAATTTTGGTCAATTACTGAGAACATTGTCGTTGTGACGAAACCTTTATTGATATTTCGAATAGCTAGGGCGAGTGATAGAATTAGCCCCGGTTCGCACAGGCGTGTTTTTTCCGCGGCCATTTTTTTATGCGCACTGGATTTTCAACGTACAGACATCAAGCTACTACAATCTGTCAAACTTTAATAGATTTTCAACTTTATCGCTATAACATTAGGTTCAAGGTTGATTGGGAAAATTTGACAGTTTCGGGTAGCTTGATGTGCTGGCGTCTGTACTACTTAGAGAGTTGAAAATCCAATAGTGTGATTTTTTTGAAGCGCTTGGAAGAATTCTCAATGCTCGGCTCAACACCGAGAGTTGAAAATCAAGTGCGTGATAAAATCCCGCTGCGATAGTTTTACTTCCGTGCTAACATGGGCTTTTTTTTTAAGGATTTTCTAAATAAAAGTATTTATATAGACCTTCTGTGGCTCTTTTTGACTTAATTCGATTCTGACACTAGTTAATACTAGTTCACTGTTTAAAATCGAGTAACTGTTGACTCAACCTTTCGTTCGTTCGGAGATAATGGTTATCGCTCGCCCCTCACATGCATTTTTACCGATTGAACTGATATACTAACGGATTAATCCCGTTCACATAAATTAAAATTAAATATTTATACAAACAAGGATATAACTACTTAATAGTTTATCCAGATAAGTGGAAACATTTGAAATGAATTAGATCGCTAGACCTGAATTTTGTAAAACGGTTGTAAGGATTTGGAAATGTATGACGGAAATGTGTCAGCACTGTATCAACTTTAAATATTACTACGAGTATGAATATAACAATTTTATTGTGTTTTAAATAAATCGTAATGTTCGAAATACAATCTATGCCAGGAAATCTTTATTTTAGTTAATGAGAACTTACTGCAAAGAAAACAGTTGGTCGATATACAGGATTTCAGGGACATCGGCGTGCAAACTGAAAGCACATCGTCGGCAATCAAAAAAAAAATGTTTCATAGACCTACGCGGTCAAAATTTATGGAGCTATTTTTTTTTTAATAACTGACTTAAAATCCATGGTAAAGGGTTGCGCGTTGATGTCCCTGTCACCCTGTCACCCTGTAGTTGTCTGCTAAACGAATCCGGTTGTACTAATCAATCTTGTACTGTAATTATTGTAATATTACTCTGTCGCCATATTGCTTTTACTTAACACTCACTGTCCACAAAGTAGACACGATAGTTAAATAAACAACCTGAACCGTATGTGGTTCAAGGGACAGGAAATGAGTTAAACATACTGGCATGGATTCTATTGAGACAAGATTTTTTTCACTTAAATTGAAGATCTGTAGCATTTTTACCGATTGGTCATTTTTGTAACAAAATTCTTAAACTTGTGAACGGGATGAGGTTGTCCAAGACTGAAAATTGTTAATGAAAAGTTAGGCGCAATGACGCTAGCAACCGTGTTGGGCATTAGCTAATTAACTTACGATATAAGACACTTTACAGCGTCAAGTTAGATCTACCAATGTAAGGCTACATTGCCATGTAACAACCTGACATTTGTTAACGTATATGATATCAAAACTATCAAAAGGGTGTGTAAAGGCCCTAATTTGCTGTCGACCAATCATATATGATCCTGATGTTTGATATAGATCAACATGTTGTCTCGATTTTTTATTCGACCTCATTGCTCTAAGTATATAGAAAATTCACGATTTAACTTAGGAGCTTCGAAAAAGTTATAAACTTGTAAAATGTATCACTAACGTCGTATAGTTACGGCCCAGACATTCCGATGTCGCTCATTATTTCGGATTAGTGGAGAAATATACCGATGACTTATGAATTTATGATTTTTTAATAATCATAGTTTGTTTTTTTATAATAAATTAATGGAATTTTCGAAATTCTAAAAATATTTGAGTCACTAAAATTGATTCAGTTGAGTGACGTCATTTCTAGGGCCTTCAGAACGTAGTAAGGCGTGCGGCGGCAAATTTGGCTGTGATATAATCGCGCTGCGTATGCGCAATAAGTTGAAGGATTTGCTTTTAAGATGTTTAGTTCGGAGTTGAGGTTAATTAATAATAGTCGTCACTGATCACTTAGTTATCAAGCAACTGATTATGTTTGATAATTAAGTCTAGTATGCTTAAACTTTATGATAACTTATTATTTGAATAGTAAAGCAATTTGGAAGGAAATACATGCAAATAGCTGCCATATTTGGCAGCCATAATTTGTATTATAATTATATTAATTCTGGGTTGGACTAGCATGAAATCTTGTCTCCTTGAAGAGAAAAAAAGACGGGTTATACCTATCTATCTAAAATTTAGATGTTAAAATTATATGGAATTTGTATTTAGTTTCGTTAGGTGTTAGAGTTTGGATCAAAATTTAATTTTACTCCTTAGATTAAGGCATATGTATACTAGTTAATGGTAAGGGTATTTGTGGAGAAGGAAAAGAGAGGATTAGGACAGCCGCCGCACTCCTGAAACCTGATAAAATATAATAATAGACACTTTTTTAATGCATGGTATCCAATGCTCCTGTAAAAGAGAAATAATGAGCCATTCGATAAGTTAAAAAGAGGGCTTAATATCACACACAATAAAAAGAAACTGCTCATATTTAGCAACATTTGATTTCACGTTGCATCAAACGGTTTTAGGGTAAATATCGTGCATTTTGAAAGTGATCTACCCTACGTAATATTAGGCGAATTGCTCTCATTTATAAGCGTAGATTAATTAGTGAAAACATCATTTTTGCACGTTTATTTCGAGTCCCTCGCGATGTGACAGCGACGATATTCTTTTATCGAATAACGTATTCGATTAACAAAATTACGATCCGATCTATTCGAAAAGGAATTGCGTCGCTACTGGGATACAATTTAAATCATAGGCTTAGCAGTATTATATTGTCATATGTTCGTAATCAAAGTAAACACTCGCTTTTAAGTTTCTTTATAACTTCGCGCTACCTCAAGCTGTCGTGTATTTGTCGAAAACCATTTATTTGCCCCATTTAAGACTCCATTTTGAAAAACGAAAAACATTAGTAATATTACGTAATAAATCTTATGTGAGCATTGTCACCCGAGTAATGTTAGAAATTTATGGGTTTAGCAGAAACGTAAACTTACTATAGCTTAAACAATAACTACATAGACAAAATTAGCACTCGTCGGAAAGCTCTAGAGAAAATATACACGACCTACAGTCGATTGATATGAATTTTATTATAATAAAAATGCCTTATCATTATAGTTTAGAGTTAAGTTGTTGCTACACGGCAGTTGTGAACGTTTTAGGTAAATTGTTACGCGGTTCTATATAGTGTTATATCGCCCAATATACGAGGAATTAATAACCATTAACTTGAATTCAAAATCTTAGATAATTATCAAGTTTTGGAACAACAAACTCAATGTCATATATGACAAAGTTCAAATTCCATTACAACCAATTTCATTTACGACCATTTTTATTAGAAATGGTCACTCAACAATCAACCTAGCCTTCATAACGCTAAAGTTGATAGTTGAGTAAATGTCAATGAATGTAAATTACATAAGATTTGGAATTCAAGTATACATAGCTCTCAAATTAGTCACGCTGCAATTTAGACGATGACCTGACATTACCTACTTGATAATTTTACTGTCAAATTGTATCATTAGTGCAGAGTATTTTGCACGGATCTCGTAATTTTATTAATATAAATAATACAGTTTTGACTTCGCCTAGGTCAAGTTCTAGATTGCATCGCTAATATGAAGGTGATATACATTGAATATTCGCTTAGATAAGTAAACTGTATTTTTAAACAAAAAAAAAATGGCGTTGACCACGGGTGTCCGGTGTGACAATGTCGAAGACGAAAAAAAAATACGCGTTGACGTGAGGACTTCCTCCTTTTTCGTCGGTTAAAAAAAGTTAAAGTCGCTTAGCGTACACAAATATATTATAACCATATTGAATAATAGACAAGATAATTTTCGTATCGAAAACTTTTTTATCATTCTGGCCTGCGAAGTAAGACGTCATCACATCAAAATCAGGATGAAAATATACAAATATTTTCTTAAGCGAATGTTCAATGTTAAGTAGTTTACAGTCATACAGTTATTGCATGTCAGTTGTCTTCAATTATACATAGTCTTAACGATTAGTCTACACATAAGTCAGTTAATAAGTACTATGATGCGAATTACAGAAATATAAGCTCTCCCAAACCGTACGTGCTGGCGACGGCTGGCATTCAGTCTTTCCATAAAAAATAAAATATTTCACTAAACAATGCCGTTGAATTCGAATAATGTACTTCTTTTTTTGTTAGACGTTATACACAACTTCGATCTATGGTATTTTTTCGAACGTCTCAAAATTCGTATGGTAATGAAGTAGTAACCATTTTGCTTAGTGATTGTAAATGCAAATTATTTGGCATATTAAACGCGTATTAGGACCATAGCAAGCATACTTTTGGCAGATATAAATAATTTATAAATAAATAATTTTACGTACAGCCCGATTCGAACTTTATGGTGGCTCGGAGCATGAGGCGAGTCGCTGCGCAGTAACAAATTCAGGAGACAGCGGGGGTGAGGGGTGCGGTACTGCGCAGCGAGTAGCGCACTTCAGAGCCGCCATAAAGTTTGTATTCGGCTGTACAAAGGTTAAAAATATTTTCTATAAAAATTACTTTTTCTTAACAAATCCGTTTTCTAAAAGCCACAAAAGACAGATCCAGTAACTTTGCCTTTACCTCGAATAATATTAGACATATCACAAACTGAGCCATGCAATATATAAGATACCCAAGAAATTGATACCTTTGTGCGGACGAGTGTTTTTGTCACACATTTTATTCAAACACAGGTTTTTTTCAAATAGCTAATTAATGAAAATATAACTTATTAAGACCTGTGGTTATGTTATCAATGTTTGTTAAATCAACTTTATCATTTGATTTATGTTTATCACAAATTGGCTTGCAGTAGCTGTCATTAACTTAAGGAAAACATCGTGAGGTAACGGCATGTCCTAAAACCAAAAATTCGAAGACATGTGACATCTGCCAACCCGCACTGGGCCCGCGTGGTGGATTACAACCCACTCCCTCTCACAGAGAGGAGGCCTGTGGGAACATTATAAGCTGATTATGTTGCTGTCATTAGTTTGGACTACTTGGTTTCATATTTCGTCTTTACCATGAATTTGTGTGTGACCAAATTCAATACTGTGAACGTGAGAATTCAACACGATTTTTCTGATATTATGAAGTTAACACTGTGCGGGACACTAGACGTAAAAACAATGAAACTTCTATTATGTCTCGATTATGTACTGTAGACAAAAACATTCGCCCGACAAATGTTAAAACACCAAAATTGATTACCTTTGCGTGGTACTGCTACAATTATTATAAACCAAGGTACCGTTGAAGCACAGAGTCTTACCATCTAGTATTCTACAGCAATCTAGTTCGTTTGAAGTGACGCGTGGGGTGTGGAACTTGAGCTGAATACCGCAGTTATGACACCGATCCTTAGGTTCGAGTTATTAGGTCAATACTGTCATGTCTGATTCTACTGGTTACAAGCTTTCGAGGCAAGGAAACATCTAGTAATCAATTTATCTACAATTCAGTTATTATAAATTTTAACTAGCATGGTAATTTTTTTATAGAAACATGCTGTTAGGAAATGCTTTAGCGTATTGCCATTTTTGTTTTCTTCTAAATGCGAAAAAAAAGCAAATGGTATTAGAAGTGAGCCCATAAAATGTTTTCTAAAAAACACTAAAAATAAATGAATATTCCAAAATCAAAAGTCATTTATTCGAATTAGGCTGAGAATCAGCACTTTTCGAACGTCAAAATTACAAAAGACAGGCGCCCAAAACGCCCGTTCTTCACCATTCCTTGCCCATAATCATTCTCTTGCCTTTATCCCAGCTTATTTGGGTTCGGCGCAACGTCTTCTTCCATACTAATATTGATATTCCTTGCCCAATGGGCTACATATAATAACAAACTCAGATCATATTAGTATTTCTGTTTCTCATAACCAGTTTCAAGCAGTCTCGTTGCGGTTTAACCACAACCGATAGATAGTGTCACTATAATTATTGAGATCAAATATCTTCTGCTATACGTGCTATATCTAATTGATTACGATGCTTATAAATAGAGTTCTCGGCGCCAATGCAGACATGTCACGATTATTATGAATTTTAATACTATATGTTGCATTCAGTTTCACTCGGGTCCTAAAAGAACAACTCTAGGAACTCGAATTCATATTATGCTGTGTCTTTTGGTTTGGAGAATTTCATCCAAACATCTTTATATATTTTCATATTTATAGTATTAGTTAATATTAAGTAGGCGCCAACCCAGTTGATTATTGAATAAATTGGACAAAAAAAGACTATTTAAAAAAAAAATATGGAAAAATATACACAACATAAGGAATTAGGGAAATGACGGCTTTATGAACGTGACAGAATGTCGCATGCAAATAATTACTAACGTCATTGCATTGCCGAAATAAAAAATTAATATGAGGTCGGCATTGAAAATATTTTACGGGATTGTAGAATACATTATAAAATATACAGAATTGAATGAATGAATTATAGGAAATACTAAAATAGAAGGTTGATAACCGCATCGCTTTGAATGCTAATCAGACATAACGCATTTCTACAAAGGACTTCACGCGTCATAACTTCATTCATGCACGTCTAAAATATAAACTTCGCAAAAGAACCAAAATTTGTTGAATTTATATGCCCATACACTTAACGAAATGTTTAAAATACTAGATGATAATAACTGTGCGAGGTCACATATTGACTTAAATGCAGATATTTAACTTCAATTAATAAATCAACGCACTGATCAGAAGTCTTATATTACGTTCCCTGAGAAGTTTCAGGTAAAAAATTTATAGGGGCAAAGAAATTGACATACCTAAATATCTGTGGCAACGGTACCTATCAAAATGAACCATATAACACTGCCAATAAGTGAATAGTAGACTGATCGCCTTCTCATGTTAGTTAGCAATAGATATATACAGTTATAATACATAGACGGTACATGTGTAGCTCAAGTTCAGTTATTATTAATCGCTAGGTACGCAACGACGTGTTATTATTGTTATCAATTTAAACAAGTATGGACTGGGGAACTGTATCAATGTATAGGGCAACGTTGCATAGGACAATATTGCATAGGGTAAAGTTACATAGAGAACAGTTTTAACGTTGCATAGGGCTTTGTTGTAGCTGTTACTAAAAATGCATCTATGAAACATGGGACAGACAAGACACATAAGGCACACCTATGGGCAGTATCAAATGCTACAACATAAATCAGGCATTGTCTCAAATATGGTTAAAAGATTTGTTTCTCTTTGGACTATACCTAAAAAAAAAAGGCAATCTTCTAACCTTCTAACCCTGGTAAAGCCTTTAAACTTTAAAGGGAATTCAAACAAAAACCAAAGATAATAATGATTATTTTTAATCGATTTTTATTGATTCGTGCTAATTTGATTCAATTTTCCTTTTATTTTATGTGTGAAGGTGTATAAGGCCCTCACTAAACGATCACCTTGAATGACATTAAAACATAAAAACATTGATACAGTTTTCTAGTTTTCGAAATATAGTTCCATATAAGCCTCATTGCCATAAACTTGCTTAGCATAAATACTTCCGTTAACAACCGTAGCTTCTCATAGCGAGTGTATGAAACGTAACCGTATTTGATATGACAGATTGTTAGGTAAAATAGTCACAGTAAACTAAATAATTCATCATTATAACTTTAATTTGGAGATGGGGACATATGGCTATTCAAGAGATGTTTTTTCACAGACCGCATTCGTTGATAGTCGTATTATTGATATTAAAGTTGTGATGACTTCCATGAAACCCACAAATCATGAGTTGGAAGTTGGAATCTTTTTGATTTTTGGTCGCGCCCTACAGCCTTCCGTAGTTTTTGATTTTTGGAAACCTGAAAGCTAATCCAAACAAGACAGCTCTCACTAAGCTCACTTCACCTAACTTTTCACGGTGAGATTTTTACAGAATCGATCGGCTGGTCTAGTGGTTGAAACCGCTATTGCTGAGTATGAGGTCCCGGCTTCGACTTCCAGGTCGAGGAGTGTTTTTGGATTTTTCTATCAAGAATTTCTCAGTAGTAGCTGAATTTGTGCCCGATGGCGACAGGCTTGCCTTTATTACATGGGACTTAAACAAAACTAGCGAAATGTGGGTGTACTGTAGGTGCACTTCTGCCTAACCCTTCAGGGTAAACAGGCGTGATGTTTTGCATTCAATGAATTAGTGACACGTGTCGTGACACGGTGATGCGTGCCCGGTCAGCTGAATGTCCGCTCGTTAGAAAGTGCATGACCAGTTTCTTTACGCATGATCAGACATATTGGCTACCTTGGATATGTTTCATTATTTACATATATATGAACTAGGACATGTCTGTAAATTGCGGATAAGATTGAATAGGAAGAAATATAATTTGAAAGTCTCCTTGTAATTCTATGTTGTCATTCGTGCGTGCGTTCAATGCGTTCTTTTGACGGTTTTACATAGCCGTATGTCCTCATCTTTATGTAATAATACATAATATATCTATCTGTATGGAATTTAGGGTTATCGAACAATAGACTTATCGTAAACGCAGCTGATTAAAAATTAAAGAGATTTTTCCGAATGAAAATTAATTAATTATACATAGATTTTTTGTACATTTCAGAGATAAAAAAATATACAACCGTTGATGAAAATGTTTTTATTTCTCGAAACAATATTCAAATTAAATAGAACTCTTAAGATGTACTCATTAAGGATTATTTTTGTTCCGTTTAAGTCACTCAGTGTATTGTGTTATTTGCACATAAATACCTATATAATAAATATGTACGGCTCATGGTAAACTGTGTAAGTTATATAGCTTCCTATGTAGTGCTAAATATATTAGTTTTTAACTGTAGCGTTGCGCGAGGGACCGATTCTGATGTATCACTTACTTTTGTTTCGATAAACTTTGTATTTTTATAGTTTTTAAGTGTTTATCAGGGAAAACATTTGTAAGTAAAGATGCTTGGCTGAGATAATTTATCCTGAAATTATAAATGAAACAAATACGTGGTATTTACTATTTATCTTAAGGTTTGGGTAATGTTGACTTAATTTAAAGTTGTCAGCCATATGTAAACAGCTCAGTCGCCTACATCGCGCAACGTCACATTTTTTTTTTATGATTTACACGAGTCCCATTTGTGCAATGTAAATATTACCATCGTCTTATTTATGAGTGATAACGAGAACATTGTCAAGAACGCCTGGAGTGCGCGTGAAGCGTACGTGAATGTTTGAATTGTGTTTTTTAAATGAATTAATGCACGATGGAGATATGGAGCTGGGTTATTGTGATACTGAAGCAGTGAAATAACTCGGGTATCACCAGTAAGTTGTCACCAAATATTATTGAAGGAATAAGTGTTAGAGGATTGTCATCGAGTTTAATATTAAATAATACAAACATTAATTAGCCATATTCCTAAATCATTATTATAGTTAAGAATCACGATACATCTCAAGTCTACATACAATAGTTCCTTTGTCATGTGTCATGTAATCATACTACTAACGAGAATGTGTAATAGATTCGTTTAAATATTGTATAAAGTAATTTACTGAAAATATTTGCATCTATCTCAAATGTCATTTTATAGAATAAATTAAAATTATTATATTACGCTTACTGGTTTGTATTATTGTCTAACCCCCTTTGCTATAGGTACACCCTTTCTACCTTCTATCAAGTCATATTTGGAGAAAAGGCAAGTTCCTTACTGCCCACTGGTTTGTATCTAATCAGCGCAACGTGAAGAAAAAACTTTTCAAAATAATTCGACAGATCATTTAATAGATGAGACACTGTCTATCAAGTAATTTTTCCCTTTGAAGTGCCTTGCTACACATGACCAATTTATATAATGACCATCGCAGCGCAAATGAAATTTATATGTAAGTATTGAGACGGCCACAACATAGTTGTCAGATTATTATTTAAAGATTCGAAGACGTACACTATCCACCATATTCAAACTCTCGGGGACAAAGATGGACCATTAACGCTGAAAGCCTCAAAATGATTAAGTGCAAATATGTCTGCTCTGTTGCACTTAATGCATGAAGTGATAAACACAATGCATTTTTATATAAAAAACAGCTGATTATTTCTTAAATTCAGTGGTAGTGCAGCCTTCGAGGTTCTGTGCGTCATCTCATGAGCTGCGGGAGTTGAAAACCGGTGACCGATTTTCGTGCCATTCAGTGCGCTTCGATAGGTGTTTAGTTACAGTCATGTCTGTGCATGTTGATTCAAATAAGGTTGAGTTTCTAGTGCCTTTCAATCAAGGTATGTTGATTTCATTTTCTTTAATGTTGTTTGCCCTTCATTAATATGACATCACGAAACCAACACCTTTTTCCAGACATTGTGATAAGTTTTATATTTTATACAACGGCGACATAATTATATTTTTATCAAACTCTTATGACTAAGCACTCTCAGACTTTCATCGCATTTAAGGGATATTTACTCTGCTAAACTAGAAGAGATAGGTACTATAATTATGTCGTTAGTTAATGTGCATCTCCCTTTTTAATTAGTTTTAAAAACACCACAGATATTTGCTTAGCTGGAGTAATTTCGGTTAGGTAGTAATTTTTTACGTTTTTTGTTTCTGCTTCGGTCCTGAAATCCAACTGTGAACAACCAAGACGATGAACTAGGTAGGTAAATGACTGAAATTAACCTAGAATACACACACTTACACGTGTGTCGATACACGTAGAAAACAAGTAGCACAACGCCGCCATTTTGAAAGTTGCAAGACATCAAATTAATTTTAGATCAGTCTGATGTGCATGCACAGTGCGATTAAGCACCACAAATTCGATAACAGCTCGTTGTATAAAAATCCATCCTCTACTGAGGTAAGCAATAATTCCATAACTTATTAAATATCGAAGCAGCTGTCGTGTGAGGAGGATCGAAACCTTCGTTAGGTTAAGCAAAATCTGTCTATAGTTTTCCCACTGCTGGGACACAGTCTTCCTCTCTGTAAGAGGCCATACCTAATCCATCCACGCGGGGCCCACTTCAGTTTCCTCACGATGTTTTCCTTCACCACTTCAACCTTTTTTTTTTGGTGGGAAATCATCAAATGACCTCTCCCGCTCTGGGCTGAGCGGAAGGGCGTGTTAGACTTTTACTGACTAAAACCCACCCGTGTTCCTTCAGTTGCCTGTGCCAGGGGCCACGGTATCTGAAGGCAAAATACCTCAAAATTATCCGTTTTTTTTCAATTTGAATGTATAAATTACTTTGAAAGATCATTGAATTTCAAAATTCGCAATGATGAAGATGATGTGCGCAATATGGAAGGAGTGATGGGGGGCTATGGAGAAATGCTCCACTTGCACGCTGCGTGAGCGTGCGTGATCCATCGCCACTCGTTCGATGTCCACCGCGCACAGAATAGATGGAAAGCAGCACATGAAGTGATTTTTTGCTCCATTGGTGTAATTGCTGTATGGCGTTCCAGTGTGAGGATAAATAAATAGTAAATTAATCACTTTCGAACAATCCGCGGTCACCACTTCAACCTTCGTTATGTAACCAAATCATGTAGATAGTCTTTGTAGAGAGGGCTTGGCACTACATTAGATCTTTTTTAAAGCGATATTTAAGTCTTGGCAACCTACTTTATGAAATGGTTTTTGTGGGATTAGGTACTTAACTTACCAAAGGGTATCGTATTACCCAGTAACTGGGTTGTGGAGGTCACATAGGCAGTCGCTCCATGTAAAATACTGGTTCTCAGCTGCATCCGGTTAGACTGGAAGCTGACCCCAACATAGTTGGGAAAAGGCTAGGCAGATGATGATTTATTACTGGGCGTCATTTATGATATATTATCTCATTGTGGTTAGTTCAGTTGGACGGCTAGCCCTAGTAAAACTCCGCAACTACGCCAATACGTAGAGGTAGGTATAAAATCCAGCGTTGCTCTAACAAAGTGCCATAATGTGTAATAGGTATCTGTGCAATAATGGCAGCAGTACCTTTCAGAACACACAATTAACAAGCGCGTACACAAGGTGAAGGCAAATGTCGAAGGAGGAACTGAAGAAATTCATGTCGAAAGCTGAGAGATGTAAGTACCGAAAAACTTCTTACAAAACTAGCCTAATCCTGTTAAGTATATGTAGGTACTATTTTATTATCTTGAATGAGTGTGGAGGCGACAATGCACCCTTGAGGATTTAACAAGCTCCAGGCTGAAGAATTGTCCTGCTTGGGCGCACCACTCACCAGCGCTGTAACGCGTCATTGCTGAGGTAAACAGGGAAAATTCATACACACTTTCTATAATAAAGTTTATCGATTTGCTTGAGCTTAGCTTTTTTTTTAGCTTTTTATGTGCCTGTTCCCGTTCCCGGTCGCTTGCTGAGGATCACTGTTCAAACGATATCTGGATCACCAACGTAGGGTAGGTACCCAAAGTAAAAGGAGCACCGTAATTACCTACCGTAGGCCCTATAGCAACGCCTATTAGGAGAACTGCTGCAAAAGCGAGAGAAGCGACCTCGTAAATTTGAACACCCCGCCACAGATAGCTAAGATTTTCTTCCTTTTTTTTACCAATTTCCTAACTAGAAGTTACTTTGTCGATTTGAGTAGAAAAGTTTAAGAATTAAGAGAATCTAGGTTGCAAGAGCAAGTGCGGTGTTAGCGGATTGGTTAGACTTGATTGGTGAGGGGCGTGTCTTTTAGCAATGATTACTTATAGTACACGTTTTTCTTAGCATAATATGTTATTCTAAAACCCTCTAGCGGACTGAGGCTGCTAAATCAGGTAATTAATAAATTAATTATTATTACCTTGACCCTTAGTGGCGCGCTCACGGTTCCAGGATGCAGTTTATCGAATAACTTTGATAGGTAATTATTTCTTTAAACGGTTCTACGATTATTACATTAAACATACACACACACACACACATTTTTATATTTATTTATATAATCACATCGTTTGTCAGCTAAACTGAACCCTATTGTTTTTTCCGCCTTCTAAATATAAATCTACTAGCTGCGCCCCGCGGTTTCACCCACATAAGTTTCGTTCCCCTGGGAATACCGGGTAATAAAAAGTATCCTGTGTTAATCCAGGGTCCCCGCTACGTCCATACCAAATTTAATCAAAATTGGTCCAGCCGTTTGAGTGTGAAGAAATAACAAACACACACACACACTCACTCACAAACTTTCGCCTTTATAATATTGGTGTGATGTTTGTTTCCTAATTTTGCCATCAACTTATCAAAATATTCAAAAAGGTTGCATTTAACACCTATAATCTCTACAGTACCTAATTTATTATTGTCATAACTTTTCAGTAGGAATAAATTGTTCTTAGGGTAGGTAACTAGTGCGGAGGCCTAATAATGGAAATGTACGGCATCTTATTTGTTATTGTAAAGACAACACACAGCCTATCATCTGAACAAAGGAAATATACCTTTATACCTACTTAAACACACACGTCTTTTTCCTACGGTGGAAAGGAACATGTTTGGAAAATACTTATGGCCGATTCCTTTAAATTAAATCAATCAATCAACTAAGCCTATCGCAGTCCACTTCTGGACATAGGCCTCACCCAGACTGCGCCACAACTGCCTGTCCACCGGCTTCCGCATCCAGTCTACTCCAGCCACCTTCTTTAGGTCGTCCGTCCATCTAGCTGGGGGAGTCCCACACTACGCTTGCCGATACGCGTATTCCTTTAAATTAAGGACTGTTACTTGTTAAAATTAAAGACTCTTTTATCTATACCAATAATGAAGCAGACTTCATAGATTTGCTGTAGACCCTCCCATATGGAAGTAGGTACAATTAGCACAGGTAAAATTAGCTTACGAATCGATTTACATGCCAAGTTTGTCAATAAAAAATGCTACTATTAATTGGCAAAACGATAAGCTTTTGTTTATAGGAACCGAGCATTAGGTACCGTATTAGTTATTACCTTTACCTATTTAAAGGGGGTTGTTGAAAATTTGCTTTTTAAGGGGAGAATGGGGTGTTTCTGTTTTTACGTTTAGTTGCCTAGTTTTATTGGCAAAGTAGGTACTTATTAACATAACAAATAAAACATTTATACAAATCAATAAGAAAGAAGTTTATTGGCTTATTATCCTTTAAAAATAAGCCAAAAATGTAAAAGGTCAAAAACTGCAACATCCAATGTGGGATTAAAAAACAACATTAGTTTTGTAGAAAAAACACCACCATATTGTAATTCTTCATTTTGAATTTAAAACAATACAACAACATGAAACTCTTTTATTAATTTTCATCGTGCTGTATTCTAGTGGAGGCTCTTTGCGTGTACAAAATTAAAAACAAAAATATGTACCTCGGCTTTTTAAAGTTATTTCGTATTCGAACAATAGCATCGATACGATCTCTTTAGGCAATAGGCGTCTTTAAGAAATTTGTTTTTAATTCAATCTAAATTACCGCTATTCCGCTTTATTAAAATCAAAGTAAAGTCTTTACCATTTTTTTATTCAACATGCGGCGACGTGGTCTGATGTTGGTTTGTTTTCTATGTTATCGGCAAGACTCGTTTTATTCCACTAAAACTGCAGTAAAAAATAGTTACATTTCTGAAATATTTGAAAATGATATAATAAGTACCAGAAAATGACTTCGATGTAGCATCTAAATAATTGTAGGTACCACTATATCAATATCCTTTCTTTGCATACCTTATATTTCATTGACTCTCAAAACAAGCGAAAGTCATTGTATTTCAAGCAAATGAGCCAGAAATACAGTCTACGTAAAATAAACGTAATTATCATTAAGTTAATAAGATTGCACGTGGTCGTATAAAATCAAGAATGATTAGTGGCCGAGATAGACTGACAAAACATAGTTTAATGTCCGCGAGACATTGATTAGTGGAAAGACCGCTTTAGTTTAGTTTATTCCTCCGTAGCGCCGCAGTCACACCGCTACGAAACTTACCCAAGCGCGCGTCTCGACAATTTTCCGCCAAAAATTGTGACGTAACAATTTCCGTGATCTGTGTGAATATGACAGTGATTTTTTAATTTTATTTTTTAATTATTTAAAAGTGTGATAAAGGAATAAAATTAAAATGACGGCTGGGAATGAAGAACATGAGCCCTTGATCACATCTTCTGTTGATAACCAGCGTGTTACATTCAATAATACGCCACCAGTAAGTGTATAAAATTATTATAAATAATTTATTTTAGAGAATGTTGATTTAGCAGAAACCAAACTATTTTTCTAATGTGAAACGTCAATCTTTCTATGAAAGTTCGTTGTTAAGAATGTTAAAATGTCAACGAGGGAACGTCATTAAATAAGAAAATTTTACGAATAAATGTTAGCAGAGATGACGTTGTTTTGTTATGATTAGATACATTACTAGGTTATAGATAACTGGAACTAGTTGCTAAGTCCATTCAGTAATAGAGTTAATACAGGCACGGGCACATCTAGTCAGCTAATCACCTAAGCATTCATTCAATTGAAACTAGCTTCATAGAGGGATAAAGTTTTTTTTTTATTCGTGGTTCAAATCCAAACTTGTACCCGAGGTTTATATCTATCCTATCTGTAAGTAGTACGAACAGTGTGTATAATAATTTCATTACAAAATCATGAGAAAAATATTTTAGGCTGTACGCAGACGGTAAGATGTGGCGTAGCGCAGAAAGCTACTCAATTCCCACATGGAATAAAGTAAGTAATTAATAGACTATCTGTAGTTGTATTACCAAGTTGTTGTTGTGTTACCAAGGGGGTATTTGGGTTAGGGGGTTTTCTAATACTCCGTTAGATTACTATTTGGTCTTTAAAACATTTTCTAGGGCTGTGTCAGGTCGCCGAATTTCCACGAATGCTTACTCATGTCATATAATATGTATATATTTTTTGTTACTTATCAGACCAATAAAATATATCAGTCTGCATATTTCGATCGAAACTTTATTAAGATTATAATACATCATGAAAACCAACCTAATAACACATTCATTTATTAATATTTTATTTGTTTCACAAACATAAAATGTCTACCAAAAATTCCACGCCGTGTTCGAACGACCAAATTATAATATTAATGTTTAAAGCGTAAAGAAAAATAAACCGGACTTTATGTTCTATACCTACGAGAAAAATGTTACCAAGGCTGTATCGTGGATTCCGTGGGCTTAGACGAACTTAAAAAAACTTGGAACTGGTTTCCTAATGCTCCGGTTTTTTTGTTAGAACTTTGTTCTAATTTGATTTAAATATCCCTATTAAGTAAAAAGCTCCTGCTTGTCTTAGATTAAGAAATAAACTGTTTTTTTTTAAGTTAATTAGTCTAGTCTATTAGTTATTCTTCTTAGTGTCTCTGACACGACTGAATTTTAAATCTTATTGGCCCAAAACTTCGCCACTTTTTTTATTGTTTATTAATCAAAAACATTTATCATCATCATTGTTGAACAATTAAACATACCACACAAACCATCGCGGGCTTAACAGCGGTATGGCACTTCCATCCAGCGATGAGGTCACTTAAATAGTTAGTTAGTGTTAATTAGTTAGTGATCGTTAAAGTTGCGACATCATTTAGAAAAAATATCTTCAAAATTAACGCTAAGGGCCATCACGCCCTTCGCTTTCGACCGATCGACCGTTAACAAGGTTGTGACGATGTGGCAACAGCTGTTTGTTGATGGCATAAATGTAGTTTATAACCAACTAAATATATTTTTAATACGATATCACGTTGCATCTAATGTTTCAATCAAATTCTCTACTGTGAGAGTTAGTTCAAAACGTTACGCTTCTTGGCAGTCGAGCATAAAAGTCCATCGCAAGTTTTGCTAAGTAAAATGTAGCTTTTGTTGATGAAGCATACTAAAACATTAACCATCTACCTACTATATGCTTCCATCTACATCTGCAGGCGCAGCATGAGCACCATAGAAACGGGTTTTGTCGACTGAAGAATAAACAAAATGACAGAATGTAGAAAGATTTCTACCGTCTTAAGCATGACGATGAAGAGAACAAATGTTTCTATTCTTCCGTCGACAAAGTCCACAGTGTCAAGCTTGGCTACCAATTTTTCTCCACTTTAGACACTTGGGGGCAAAAACATTTCTTTTCAACAAGGTGTCAAATTGATAATTGCGTTGCTATGGAAAGAATAATTAATGTCTTTGTCTTCATAGAAACGCGACAGGTCGCCCCATGTTCGGCCACAAGAGATGTCGAGTTGGATAGAAAGAATTTTGTCTGTTCTTGGTAGAACAGAGATAGAATTGGACATGCTGCGCGAGCTGTTCTCAACAAGTACTGACTGTCGAGTCTAGCTAGGTATATTCTCCGGTCTATAACTACATTGATCGTCTTCAATTTAGTTCAATAGGTTACTTCCTATTGCATAAGAAAATGGACGCACTATTTAGATACAATAAAGATCGATACTTTAAATTTTCTGTTGCTATGAGCAAATACGTTATAAAAAATGCTTTGAAAATGTCACTATTTTATACAGATCAAATGATTATATTGTAATTTTTACTTAGTCCACTAGTTTTTACCCATATTTAGTTACAAGTATAAAATTACTAAGTATTAGGTACTAATCTTTATTCACATATTATCTGAAGAAACTTTGTCTACATCATTTTTATAGAATACATGGTGCGCCCCGCGGCTTCACCCGCATAAGTTTCAATCCCGTGAGAATATCGGGATATAAAGTATCCTGTGTGACAATCCTGGTTATAAACTATCTGTGTGCTAAATTTCATCCAAATACGTTCAGTAGTTTTGGCGTGAAAGAGTAACAAACATCCATCAAACAAACTTTCACGTTTATAATATTAGTAGGATTCTTTTGAGAGGCAGGCCCAGGAAGAGGTGACGAAACGACCTAGACGCGTAGTGCAAGGGTTGGATCGAGGTGGCTCTAAAAAAGGATGCCTGGAATGATTTAAGGGAGGCCTTTGCTTGGCAGACCGACAATGTAGGCTAATAAAAAAACAATTACCTACATAGAACTCTCGTTCGCTATCAGACATTTGTGAAACGTGTTATCAAGCCACCTAATTTTATCTACATAAGTATTGTATGTCAGCTACAGGTGGACAAAAACAACACACTCTTTATTTACCTACCTACCTGAAGGCCAATTCTCGTAATTTAAAACGTTCAAAATCTAGTCACAGTCTCATCTCGGCGACAAACAAATGTCAAAAACTTGTCAAAATGTAGGGAAATTAGAGGTATTTTTGACAGATTGAGACAGATCAGACTGAACGTTCTTAAAATTACTAGAGTTGCCCCCCTGATGTCTCCTGATGTTGCCTGATGTGTCCTGATGAAAACAAAGATGTTTTAATGTAGGTAATGTCAAGAAACAATAAGATAAATAAATATATAATGTACGTATTTACATAGACTAGCAATATATTCGTTAATTAATTCATTTATCCTGTGTGTTTAACATTTATACATCTGTTTAACATTTTAAACAAACTAAAAAAGTATTATTGTCGTTGTAGGTCGTAGCACCTAAGTTGCGAAACTTTAGAAAATAATATATTGAGAGATAATTCGGTTAAATAGTTAGGTAAGTATCATAATCTCCTAGCCTATAATGTTCCCACTACTGGGACCCAGGCCTCCTCTCAGTGAGAGGGCGTAATCCACCACGCGGGCCCATTGCGAATTGGTAGATGTCACGTCTTCGAATTTTTGGTTCACATACCGGTTTCCTCACGATGTTTTTCTTCACCGTTTTGAGAGCAGTGGTGATGAAATAATTTACACAAAGTAAAGTGCCTGCTCGGGGTCGAACCCACGAACTACAACTCGTAAGTCGCTGTCGTTACCACTGGGCCACCACTGCTCGTCATCATTCGTTACGCATCATACATTAAGTACTTCTCATACTATCCCACGATCAATAAAACCAATTAGTTAACAATACAATGAACTCCTAATTAAGAAACCCGACGGTATATTCGGTGTTTTATTACGACGGAATTAGGGGTGGCCCGATGTCGGGCACTAGTGTCAAGTTACCAGCACGTGGGAGTTACGCAACAACCTGTATAAGCCGACAGGTGCCGAAGATTAGGTGCTAAGCTTGACGCTACTTGAAAATATTAAAATGGAAAAAAATATCGTACAGCTATTGAGAGGAAATATGCGGGCGAAAGATTATGAAGGGTGATTGGAACCTGTTACGTAGGAGTAAAAAAATCGGTATTAAAGTTAATGTTTTGTAGGGTTCCATGCCCAAAGAGTAACTTCCGTCCTTCTGCCTGACACACAGGGCTGTATCTTTGAACCCTAATGACCAGCCCCTTCAGCTTGCTTACTCAGCAAGCTATATCGGTAATTAAGGTTCTTTTTATTTTTAGTATAACTTCGTTTCTAACCACCACCAAACCAGTAAACCAGTTCAAGCTGGCCTCTCATTCTATTAAAACTCCGTACTACGCTAGGCCAGCTCAAGATAACGTGTTACCACTGATGTGGGGTGCGGTAGACTATACCGAAACATCACTGTGTTTTTTTTTTAAAAAGCCATGCCAACTTTTTGTAAACATTTGTAAAAGTTGATTCCCAAAACCATAAATTTGTCAAAGCTATGGTTAAAAAGTTATAAGGGTTTGAACGTGGCCGCGCCATTGAAACGCGGCGAACCGCGCGGCCACGGAGATCTTCAAAACTAAGCATTGCAGAGACCTGAAATTTAGGTAAATAACAGATTGAATTTGTAAAATATAGGAAAAAATCCTGGGTTTATATTTTAGGAGCTGTAAGTCTATAACCCCCATGCATGGCCGCGCTATTGAAACGGTGAAAAACACGTTATCACCGATATCTTGTTGAAAAAGCATCGCAGAGGTCTAAAGTTTTTTGTAAAACCTAGATTTGAATTTGTCAAAATAGGTAAAAATGCACAAAAAAATTCTAGGTTTGCATTTCAGGAGCTGTGGCACGGAATCATCAATACGTCTTGAATATGTCGATAGGGTGACCATGGCTTATTGTTTACAGAAAACTTACCACGTATTTTATTAGAATTTATATCTTAAGGATTCTAAATTAAATTAAAATGAAACGATAAGATGCAAACAATATGTTTATATCTTTAAAAATCACATAAATCACAGATTGCTTACACTAAGATACCTACATTCTTTCAAAATCACAGATTATTTTCTTATATTAAGATATATTTCGTATTAATACGACCTCATAGCCAAAGATTTTTTCTAAATGTAAAAAAAATGACATTTCACACAAACAATCCTAATCACCATAGACCATATGTTAAATTATGTATTGTCATAGGTTGTCCAGAACTTGCGTGCGTTCCGGTTTTATTATCGCCTTAACAAATCATTGTAGAATTATTCAATAAGCAATGACACTTGTAATGACCAATCAGACCTACAACCGGGGGAACATACTCCACAGCACCTATCAGTTCATATTTTCTTTGTTTTATTTTGATATAATGCGGTATTTCTTCGAGCTTGATTTTGTCTGTGCCCTTAGGATCAAATAAAATAATGTTATTTAATTCGTATCTAAATCTCTTGGTTTCGTTGTTACATTTCAAACAAATTTTTAAATTCGAGTCATCTATAATGACTGCATCTTCCAGTCCTCCGATTCCGCATAAATTGATGATTTCTATATTAATAGTCAAAAAGTTTTTCTATGTTAATAGTCAAAAAGTTTTTCTATATTATTTTTACAAACTTTCTACAAATTCAATCTGTTATTTACCTAATTTTCAGGTCTCTTCAATGCTTAGTTTTAAAGATCTCCGTGGCCGCGCGGTTCGCCGCGTTTCAATGGCGCGGCCACTTTCAAACCCTTATAACTTTTTAACCATAGCTTTGACAAATTTATGGTTTTGGGAATCAACTTTTACAAATTGTTACAAAATATTGGCATGGTTTAAAAAAAAAAAAGTCGTGGCAGCGCCATTGAAACGGACACAACATCACTTGCGATTTCATTCTCCCTGCAAAATGTATAGCAATGATAGTTGATTTAGATTTCAAAAAGTCTATTTAATATCAGGGTATATTATTGAGAGAAATGGGATAGGTACTAAAAAACTTAACTAAATGTATTAAAGTTGAGAGAAAAAAATTAAATAAATAGGTAATAAAATATTTTATTTTATAGATAGATAGATAGATAAAAACGTTCACGTTCACGTTCGTTCGTTACGTTTATAAAAAATTAAATAAATCCCGCCATCTCCACGTAGGAGATGCCTGGACCTGGAAGGAGGACGGGCGGGCTTGCGAAAGATGGAAGGAGTGGAGGAAGGCCTTCCCCCAGGAGAGGGACAGCGTAGGCTAGTGAAAAAAAAAGTACTAATACGAGTACAACAGTTTTCCACGACAAGTTAAAACACTTATCGGAAAACTGATACTCATGCGAGGGGCGGCGGAGACGCCAGGCTCGATTACAAGACTTAACGATTAACCTTACCAATTGCTTTATTAATACTCATTTTCCTACTATGTTAGGGTTGGCTGCCAGTCTAACAGGATGCAGCTGTATTTTACATGGAGCGACTGTCTATCTGACCTCCACAACCCAGTCACTGGGTAATACGATACCCCTTGGTAAAACTGGTTGTCAGACTTTCGGGCTTCTGACGACTCGTAATGGCTGTCAAAGATCCACGAATGACTGCCGGGACCTTCCGAGGCACGGAGGGTCTTGGTAAGTATGTAAAGATGTTCACCCATCCACAGACCAACCGCGGCAAGCGTAACTTAAGCTGATTGATCGACCCGTGCGACCTGTTATTATTTAGCCACAAGCCCCTCAAGTAGAGATATAAGTACTTATCCTAATTCCTTCATGGTTGATTTGACAAAAAATTCCAAAAAAAAATAATTATTGTCTAATTGTCGTACTTAGGAGCAAAAAAACGATAATCTTATCTACCAAATTATGGATCCTAACTATTGCAGTTCTTTATTAATGAGACAGTCATTCAGTAAGTCATCATTACTTAATTATAAATTAACCGTTGAGCTTATCAATGATTAAAAAATGTCCCAAATATTAAGAACCATTTCTTTATGGCAGTTTACTTATTAAATACCATAAAAAACAAAGGACAGTCTCAAATTACTTAGAACAAGGAACACGGAATGAGATATGTATCAGAAACTGAGTATCAAATGTTGAGTAAGAGGTTATCAAGTTATATGCCTATGTATAGTAGTATTTATGTTTATATTACGAGACTGTAGTGCATGCAAATGCAAATGATCTTAGGTACATAGATTGTGATTTGTATAATTGTAAACATTGAGTCATTTGTAAAGTTGTAACTTGTAACAATGATCGAACCTATAATAAGATATACATACGCGTATATAATTGAATTGAATCACTCTTGTTGAGAACCTATGATGTATTGTAAAATGCACTCGAAATATTTTAACAAAGTCGTTTGTTTGTTATTTATGCACCTTTACACTTCTAAACCAATTTATGGATTTTTGATCGATCCCCCAAACTAAGAACACGCCTGTAGAAGACAGTCTATAGCCCTAGGACCGGGAACTACATTGTATTTCTATGCTAGACGTAAATCTATACTAATAATAAAGCTGAAGAGTTTGTTTGTTTGAACGCGCTAATCTCTGAAACTACCAGTCGGATTTGAAAAAATAATTTTGCATTTGATAGCCCAATTCCTAAGGAAGGCTAAGGGTTATTTATCATCACGCTATAACCCTTGGGAGCCGAGCAAAAAGAAAAAGAACGCTAAGCGAAAACGAAGTGATAAAGCTAGTTAAATTATAATTCTAATCAGCCTGCTGTATTCCACTTATGTTGAGTGAGGCAGGTGTATAACTAGATTTGTCTAAAATAGGTAACTTCCTGCTAAGCGAAAATCGTTTCTAAATGTCAACTTTCGAATCCAGTAATAAAGTAGATATAAATAAATGCTTTGTATGCATTATTTGCAGGTGTGAGCAGAGTCTAAAGGTGACTAGCACAGTGCCAAGTTTTGGCCCACAAAAGCAATTGTTAAAATGTTAATAAATGTATTTAGAAGATTTAGCGCATAATTTAATTTACACTTGAAAAATTTGCATGAAAAACAGCTTATGTTGTTTGTCAATCTCACTAACCTGAACAAAGTGCAGAAAAACATCTTGAGGAAACCGGTATGTCCTAGAATCAAAATTAAGAAGAGAGTCGTTGTCGTGCACCTACCCGCAGTGGGCCAGCATGGGATAAGGTATATATTAAAATAAAATAAATAAAATACCTCTCGTAGAGATTGGGGCTTAGTGCTCGGAGTATGGGCAATTGTGCTGTTTCACACATATAATCTACTTCTACTATAACTAAGTATATTCTGTTTATATCCTAGTATTTCTTCAAACAAAATGAATAAACTCAAAAATGAATAAAACCTGCTTGCGTTGGTAGAGTTCAAAATCCACTTCCTATTCTTTGGTTACAACTTAACAAGATTAGTAAAACAACAATTTTATGATGTTTAATTATGTAATGTTTATCTCAAAGGAAACACAAGTTTTTAGTTGTGATCACAACTTGGTTGACTTAAAGGTTTCTATGTTAAAATCACCACCAGTGTCACACTATGTATGCAGTTGGGTGACCAAAAATAAGTACCCCGAGAAAAAGCTTGGTCTTGAAAAGCCAACCCAACGCCAAAAGCAACCTTTCTCAGCTTCATCATCATCTGACCATCTCAATTCTTCCCCAGGATGGTCACTCGCCAGAATCTTCGCCTCGTGGAAGCGGCGGAGAAGTGAGCTTAGCAATACCACCATCCCACCGCAACTATGGAGCCATTGGAGGAACGGAGAAGGTCACCTACACCTGGGCGGATATCAATGCCTTCGCCACCGAGTCCAGATCCAGATCTAGACGTATTTGGAACTTCTGGAAGCCCTCGGCGAGCGGCATGTTCCAACAGAGAAAACAGCTGTTGAGAAATGGTAAGTTGAGGATTTTGTTTAATATTTCTTGTTTTTTATTTTTTGTGAGACGCTGACGTGAGAGGCTTGAGCCTAATTTACCCGATAAATGATAAATGATTTTATTTTTGCAAGTAGGTTTGTACAAACACTTTTACACGTCAATCATATTTTAAAACTAGATCAGGTCGGCGTTTCCTATCTGACTAGTCTGAGAAGAAAGGCCGAAACAAACTCAGAGGACACAGTTTCTTTTAAAGTCCAGACATAATCTTGGTCAGATCATATGAAGACCATGTAGATCGATGTCTGAGATGGTTTTTTGAGGAAAGAAACACACAGATTGAGAGGACCTGTCCAGCCAGCCTCCATGTAAAATACTGGTATTCAGCTGCATCCGGTTAGACTGGAAGCCGACCCCAATATAGTTGGGAAAAGGCTATACAGATGATGATCCAGGTAATACCTACAGTAATCAGGTTCACTGTTTAACAGCAAGGTGAAACGACATGGGTAGCTTAAAATACTACCTACAGCTAGGTTACAATATATTTTTTGCTAGTGAGCCCCAAACTAGACAGTTAGCCTAAATATTGGATCTCGGGGTACGAATTCCAGTGTGGAGACTAGACAGGTGGATAAGGAAATGGGTGGATGGTGTAAACAAGGTGGCTGGTAACGGTAAATGGGTGGAAACCTATGAGGTAGCCGTGGATTAGGACATATGTATCCTGCCAGGGTAGCGGGATCGTCCGAAAGGGTTACCGCTGCCCTGGAACAGAAAGGGCCAAGGAAGGAACACGGGTGGGTTTTAGTCAGTAAGAGTCTGACACTCCCGCCTCCGCTCCGCTCCACCCAGAGCGGGAGGGGTCATTTGATGATTACCCATCCACAAAAAAAAAAACCTGCCAGAAAGTTATGAAATTCTACGAGCCTCTAATTCTAAGTATTCTATGCTCATTTTATCATGCAGTAAAACCAGAAAATAATCTATGTCTACAATCAAAGATCAGATAGATTATTGTCTGGTTCTGCTTTACGTCTTCGTCTAATTGAGTCTGCTTGAAAGATCACATGTTGAATAACATAAACACTTCCATACTCATATTTTACATGCGAAAGTATGTCTCTCTGTCTGTTACCTTTTCACGTCTACACCACTCGTTATGTTTGAGAGATGGGTACCCTAGGACCAGTCGATCGATTCTGTAAAAATCTCACCGTGAAAAGTTAGGTGTAGTGAGCTTAGAGTGAGCTGTCAATAGTGTCAATCCCTAGCATTAGTTGGAATGACAGCTCACTCCACGCTCACTTCAACTAAGTTCTCACGGAGAGATGGTTACAGAATCGCACTGCTGGTCCCTAATTCCCCCAATCTGAATCTGAATCATTTTGGAAGATATTGGTAATCCATTGCTTCATATGTTCGAAAATGTGTCTGCTCAACAACGTAAATAACGCAATGAATGTTGTTGAACTGTCAAAATGAAACCCATTGCAACTGTAGTGTGTTACGCAACTACCCCGCTGGAGAAGGAAAGGCTACTTGTCATCCTGGATGTTTGTGTCAAAAGCCTTCGTTTTATCCTGGATATTAAAAATGACGATACTAATAAAAAAAGCTGAAGGGTTTGTTTGCTAATCTCCAGAACTACCTGTCAGATTTGAAAAACTAAGGCTATTGGTTATTTACATCACGCTAGGACACTTAGAAGCCGAGCAAACAGAACGCTAAGCGAAAACTAACTAATAAACTAAGGATGGGCGTTGAGATGCGATGGAGTGGGTCGGGAAACCATAAATTTTTCGCGGACAAAGTCGCAGGGAGAAGCTAGTACAATATACACGCAAATGAAGTCACAGGCAACAGTTGGTAACAAATAAATCTAAATTTGAATCGCGACATATTCGCCAAAAATTTAAACAAATATAAGTTTATGGAAAAATAACTTTAAAGCCTACATAATAAAGTTCAGTTTACGCTACAACTTGAAACATTTTTATAACTTTTTCAATAGTGCTAGTTACTCTGAAATCAACTTATTTTCTATTATAATAAAGTTGATATTTGTTTAACTTGAAATAACGCTAATTTGAGACATAAATAAAGATCAATCAAGATAGCAGACGGTATATTGAATATTAATTTACTAACTGACACTGTTCTCACAGAATGTCTGGCTAATATCAGGTAACATATTCAATTGATTGATTCTTATCTTAGATAAAATTCGCGAGAATCCGATAAGGCAGCTTAGCTATACTTAAAAGCCAAGGACAAATCAGTTTCTTAAAGTTCCTGGACTTTTAAAGTCAATAGAAACATTTACACGTATAATTTGATAAGAGTTAATTATATTACATCAATGCTGAGGAATATTTTAACGCTTTTGGGTACAAGAGTGGTCTTTTTCGTTTTGGTTACTGTGTGTGGAATTTTCCTAGCTTCCTCGCCAATCAAGGCACAGTATTGGTAATTAGTAGAAAAAAAAACCGGCGAAGTGCATGTCGAAACATCCCCACTTTAAGTGTACAGGAGGTACAATAAAAAAAAAATCATGATTTTATTTTACCACTTTTTCGGCGAGATTAATATATATGTGTATCCATGCCAAATTATAGGTTTCCAGTACTAAGAGTCTCTGAGCTAAGCTGCGGACGGACGGACGGACAGACGGACATTGCGAAACTATAAGGGTTCCTTGTTGACTAGGGAACCCTAAAAATAACCCACCTATTAACAGTCCCATTGCAGGGCACAGACCTCTTCTTATACAGAGAAGGCACGAGCATCTAATACACGCGTTTTCACATTTTTATCAAATGAAATTCTCTTTATTTTAAGCTAACTTAACATAATACACTTTAATTCACTCTATTAAGTGACTTGGTCTGGGATGATGAACTGAAGATGAATTTTCTTAAATTTACGAGTCTTGTTTTTATTAACTATCAACGGGAATATGGAATTGTGTCCAAATTGAGCTTAGCCTTTTTTACTACCCCCGTCATTATGTTACTAGTTGCACCCCGCCGTTTCACCCGTACAAGTCTCAATCCCGTGGGAGTGTCGAGATAAATAGTATCCTATGTCCTAATCCAGGTCATGGTCTACCCATGTGTCAAATTTGATCCAAATCCGTTCAGCCGTTTTAGCGTGAACATGAAACATACAAAAATTTAATATTTTCTCTTTATTGTTTCCATGTTATTAAGTATCTCGTTTTCATCTTCTCTAGTAAATGGCGCCGCCTACCCCGGTGAACTCCTCGCCATCATGGGCTCTTCAGGAGCCGGGAAGACCACACTCCTCAACACGCTGACATTCCGCACTCCTAGTGGAGTGCTGTCCAGTGGAACACGGGCGCTGAATGGACAACCGGCTACACCTGAAGCGCTTTCAGCACTGTCAGCGTATGTTCAACAGCAGGACCTGTTCATTGGTACACTGACGGTGAAGGAGCATTTGATCTTCCAGGTGAGTTTTAGGAGTCAATTTGAAAAAGTATTCAAATGAATAACGTTATTTTACTGTTTGACTACAGAAGTTTCAAGATTAGAAAGCTTTAGTTATTAAGATGAAATTATGATAACTGATACTATAGGTAAGAGGTATCAAAATATGGTTGCCATAAAAATTAACTAACATAACATCAGTTACGCCGCAAAACAAATATTTAAAAAAACCGTTAACATCAATGGAAAGACGCTCTGTCTGAATCACACATTTATCATTCACTAACGATGATTTCGTCGTATATCTCTGGCCTATTAGTAGAGTATCTCCTAAACTGAGGTAACATAGACAAACCAGTTTGATAAAAATAGAATCAATCAGGCCAAAGCCAGTATAGCTGAGACCATGACAAAAAATCTATGATATTGAAATAATGGCTTTATGACTTCAAACCATTAAAAATGAACTCCAAATGTGTGTTATGACGAGTTTATGGGAACTTTTATGAATCTATCGTGTTAATTTTGTATTTTTTTTTCTTCTATAGGCTATGGTCCGGATGGACCGACACATACCGTACGCTCAGCGGATGCGAAGAGTTCAAGAAGTCATTACGGAGGTGAGATACGAAACAGGGCTATATAAAACAACGTACCGGAATTTAAGAGATGTTGAATGATTGGATGGTGATGCTCAATTTAAATTAAATAGATTAAACGTTTGTGTGACTAAGTTAGTATTACAGCTAGAAGGATTCAGAATCAGCATCTTTGACATTTTGGTTCAGGAAAACTTAGAATTTCTTACGAAGTTTAATTTAAATTTTCACTTAGAGATAGACCATTATAAGTAATGTATTCTAATAAGTTAAAAGCATTACATACTGTTTATCGTAGTCGTAACTTAGTCGACGTAGGTCATTAGCGGTAAGCATTTTAAATAGTTATTAAAACCTGCTTCAAAATGCAGTTTTTTTCCAATGTTCTGCCGTTATTTTATCCCATTTCTAACGAAATGACATCAGAATTCGATTAACTTTGTCTATTATGTTTATGTGACGTTCCTTTTATGTAGATGAGATAGTAGCATTGTTTTTAGCACTAAATGGTGCCTGTAAACAACTTTTGTAGGTGAGTTTTTTGTTGATGTTTGCGACATACACATATCTTATTTGATTAACAGTCTCAAACTTAGAGATTATAATGTTGCTTGCAGATTTCTCATTTTATCTTTATGAGACGACTTATGAAGATAAAAAATAACTAGGCACTTAATTATTTTGTAAGCCAAGACACAACAAATGTCATATCTACATTATGATTAATATGCACCTGTATTTTATACTCGTTTGATTTGCATGAAAGTTATAAAATTCTGATGAGTATCCGGCTATTGTCCTTGAAACATCTTTTGAAATGGTTTCTGACTCTTTTCCTCTAAGCTCTATCACGCATTTTCTTAAGTAATTTTTTTTCGGGGTGAACACATGGTAGGACAGAGAGATAACATGACAAATACACATGATTTGTCTTGTAAGTAAGTAATATATAAAGTTCAATGTTCGTTATCATCAGCCCAAAGGAGGAGAGGCGTCTACTCTCGAACAAAATGGGGCCTCCTGATACTTTTACCTTAAAAACTTCTACACTAGGGGGTCTACCATCATGTGCTAAATTCATGGTTTCAGTTTGCGCGTCGATGTCCCTCTCACTCTGTATAGTATGCAACAAGACCCTAATAACATGGGAACATGAGGTAAAGAATCTTACAACGACTTATCTAACCAAAAGTCTTGTCCATAGCTGGCGCTCACAAAATGCCAGAATACAGTCATCGGCATCCCTGGTCGGCTGAAGGGTATCTCGGGAGGAGAGATGAAGAGACTGTCATTCGCCAGTGAGGTCCTTACGGATCCTCCACTCATGTTCTGTGATGAACCTACCTCGGGGCTGGACTCCTTCATGGCACAGAATGTGCTACAGGTATGTTTCATTTAGTGATTTCTGAAGTAGTAGAAGTATGTCCGATAGGTTTCAGCTATTCATCAGAATAAAGCAAGTTTCTAACGCCAGATAATTTTAACCGAGGAATAATTTTGAATTTTAGACAGTTCTTCCATACAAAATCTGTCAGAGATTTTATTCCACGAATAAGAAATATATCTGTCGATTGAAAAATCAGCCCACATGTAGCTAGTGCAGCAGACATGTCGTGAGTGCAGTTGAATATTCTCAAAAAATCCTCTTTAGAAATGAATTCCTACCTTCAGGTACTAAAAGGCCTGGCGCAGAAGGGCAAGACGGTGGTGTGCACAATCCATCAGCCGTCTTCCGAGCTGTACGCCATGTTCGACAAGCTGCTCATCATGGCCGACGGAAAGGTCGCTTTCCTCGGCTCGCCGGACCAGGCTAACGACTTCTTTAAAGAGTAAGTAGCTTTATAGTATACCTCTTTAGATGTGACGTGGCGACGGTGTTGAGAATATGAGACACTCTTCTTGTAGTTTTGTAATAACAGATCGATTTAGAATATTTCTTGGCTAAGTAATCTATATGGTTCTGTCAAAATGATCGGTTCCTCCCTTTTCTTTGATATGGTTTTCAGGGTTTAAAAACTCTTTGCCATGCTTTCTCTTGCATTTTATAGGAAACTAAAATTGCTACAGTACCCCAACTTTCTACTTCCGATATCCTAAAAAGGTGTTGGAAGTCATCATCATCATCGTTGGCAGCCTTGTTCCAACCACAGTTAAAGAAAAAAAGCGTTTACTCGTGGTGACAGCCTAAACTTTCCAAACAAATTTTACTTCTGCCAAACTGCAGAGTTTGTTGGCAGATGTAGCTCCCATATACAATGTCCGTCTTATTACAAAATGAAACCTAACTTTAGTTCTAGCCTAAACTATTGAGCCAGTACTTGTATTTCGAACTTTATTTCGATTTAGGCAAATTTCTAAATACTAAAATGACAACTTAGCACCGAACTAAGCTGTCATTTTTTATAGAACTGATTTTCTCTATCAGTTGGGTTCTTAGTTCAATAACTGGGTCAGTAGTTTAAACCTGATCGAAAGAAAAACCTTGTTTTGTAATAAGGGGGTTTGAGTTTAGGCTTCCTCCCTTTTGTGCCATACTTCCCTGGTCTGTGCCGGACTCAAGTATTACTAATTGCCTGTCCCCCGTGAAACTGGCGACACGGTGAGCGCAGTGGCTGAGCGATCGACTGCTGCGCTGCGTGTTCGATTCCCGCACCGAACAAATATTTGTATTGCCTACAGGTAGTTGTTCCGGGTCTGACTGTTTGTGTATGTGAGTTTAAATGTTTGTAAACGCACCCACGATACAGGAGTAATTCCTAGTGTGGGGCAACGGTTTTTTAAAAAGAAAGAAAGAAAAGAAATATTATTATGTTTTATTTCGTATCACGGGTTTAACCTCTTAAGACATTTTTACGTAATATAATACTTATAATTGGCTTAAATCATTATACCACTTAAGTAGTCGCAGTATCTACTTTTGTCACGTTCAAAGCCGACGTTTTGTTGGCCTGGTGTTTCTAATTCAGTGATAATCTTAACAAAGCTGTATGGCCAGAGTTCCTTAATCATATTTTGCCTGATTTTGAATTCCTCGTTCATGACCACTCGACTAATAAAACCTTGAACTTGACCACAAAAGCCTATGTACATATTAAATGATACAAAATCCGCTCACAGTGAGCTGACCTTTTTTGGACGTACCTAACTATATGGAGAGTTTTAATCAGGTGAACAAAAAAAAAAAACTAATGATAAATACATTTAATATTCTACAAATTACAAGCACAACCTCACCTATCTTGCTTCACATTCAACCCACCAACTTTAACTTGACTTCTTTCCCCAGCTTGGGAGCAGCCTGTCCTCCTAACTACAACCCGGCAGACCACTTCATCCAGCTCCTAGCGGGGGTGCCGGGCAGAGAGGAGACTACTCGCACAACCATTGACACGGTGTGCACTGCCTTCGCAAGGTCTGAAGTCGGCTGCAAGATTGCTGCTGAGGCTGAAAATGCATTGTATTTTGAGGTATGAGAAATGAAATTACTGTATTCGACTTATGGTAAAGTGTATCACACAGTTTATAACTTATGTAATATCACTAATTACGATTTATCTGATTTCAAACTCAAACCATTTATTTCAGTTAAATCGCTTGCAGGCACTTTATAATGGTCAAGGAGTCGGTCAGTCAGAAAGATGAAGTTATTAATTGGCCATTCCAAACTGTAGTAGGTTCATATGGAGAAGAACGGGCAAACAATTCCATGGACACTCTTTATTTGCGTTTGATACCATGATGATGGTGATGAGGCATTAAACGATATCAAACTATTAGGTATTTTTATTTTTTATTTTATTCAAGAGGAACAGCAAACAGCTAAAACATATAGTGTAAAAAAAGAAATACAGATAATATTTTAACAATATCGTAGCCCACAACAGTGTTCTCAGATTAACAGTGGAATATGTTAAACAATTAATTAATTGAACACTAGGGTAAAATAATACATAATAGATAATATTAAAAACTAAACTTACTTAACTATCATGCTTATCTGTATACATCACACATCGTACGTTTACACATCAATCAAGAGAGCTCCTTGAGTGTAAGACATTTGAATTTACTGGGAGAACATGCAAAAATGTAAAAGTCATGTTCAAAAGTCATGTTGTAGGCATCTATCATTCTGCGAACAGGTCAGCGCAAACCAGTGCCAGTGTTAGAATGGCAGGTACGCATGGAAAATAGTCTACCAGCGCGCACCCTTCGCTTGTTCTTTTTTTTTTTTTTAATCTAATTTTGTTTAGGGGCTTTTATCAAAGATATGTCAGCCCCATCCTACCCTTTTACATTGATTGGCTTACTTAAGCCTTCAAGTATTTGCGTCTACTTTCAAGTGTTGTGAGTTTGTACTTTTTAAGTAAATCCTGATATGGTAATTAAATAATATCCAAAGCACCTAAAGTGCATAGCACGTAGGAATTTCTGTTGAACACTCTCTATCGCCTCGATGTATTTTTATAGTATGGACTCCAGACGGACACGGCATCCTCCAGCTGCGAGCGAACGAGAGACTTATATAGGCAAATATATGAAGAAGGCTTCTTAAAATCTAATTTCGAGCGCATAACAAATCCATAAAATTGATACGCTTTATTAACTATTTTGCTAATATGCAAGTCTAGGCAAAGCTTGGGGTCTAGGATAATGCTGAGATCGCGGACAAAATCCACTTTTGTTAGGGGAGCATCGCACAGTGAATATGCACGTGTTACGATGTTTTTATTTTTGGTGAAGTTCAGAAAATTACATTTAGGTAAACTAAGCTGCAACTTATTTCTACGACAGTAGTCAGACGGTCTATCCAAGTCTTGTTGTAACGTAAGGCAGTCATTTACGTCGCGTATTGTTCTGTATACCTTAAGATCGTCGGCGTATAAGAGGAATTTGGTGTTAAGAAAACACTGGCTGATGTCGTTAATATACAAAACAAATAAAAGGGGACCAAGAATAGAACCTTGTGGTACACCAGAGGTGACCTGCGCGATGCAAGAAGAATGACCATTAACTACAACTCTCTGACTATGGTTAGTGATGTAGGAAGCAAACCACCTAAGTAAATTTCCACGGATTCCATTAAACTCTAATTTATTAATTCTAGTAATATTACGTGATCTACCTTGTCGAAAGCCTTGCAGAAGTGTAGACTGCGTCCACCTGAACACGACTGTCAACATTATCAAATAAAAAGCTTGTGAATGGCAATTAGTCAGACTAAATGATGAGTATTTTTCTTTTATCAGCGCAAAATCACCCCTAATGGAACCCAATCATAGACACATTAATAATATAAATATCCCTGGATATTTATATTATTAATGTGTCTATGATTGGGTTCCTTTTTCTTTTATCAGCGCAAAATCACCCCTAATGGAACCCAATCATAGACACATTAATAATGTTTATTGTTGTCTCCGATAAGTGAAGGAATACACCTACTTAATACCTGATGTTGCCCATTATTTAAGCGTCATGTATTACAAAGGGTTAAATAGCATCCGTAGTCTCGAACGTTTCAGACCTTGACTTAGTCCAAAGTTGACTGAACCATACCTAGTAGCGTCAAGGTCTTCTTATTCCAGTCTCCCATTTACAATCTCCATCGTATTTTCAAAAACTACTTTTCTAACTTCTTCTTCTCTTCCAGCGCAAGGTCAGCTCCGGCTGGGCGGACCCCGCGTGGTCGGAGGCCACCGCCATCCGCGCGCGCCGCTCACCCTACAAGGCGTCATGGTGCGCACAGTTCCGGGCAGTTCTGTGGAGGTCCTGGCTGTCTGTCACTAAGGAGCCGATGTTGATCAAAGTGCGGTTTTTGCAGACTATTGTAAGTATTCCTTAAAGTTACGTTTCTGGGACGGGTTCTACGTTTGTGTTGTGTGCCCTTAACACACACGTGAAACCTGTCCGAGAAACTTCAAATTAATTATAACAGTGTCATGTCATCAGCCACGTACTTGGCTGTAAAACAGACGATCGATCCTGTAAAAAACTCACCGTGAAAATTTGGATGAAGTGAGCTTAATAGTGTTAATACCTCGCATCAGGTGGAATGACAGCTCACTTCAGCTATGTTTTTTACAGAATAGACCGGCAGGATGGGACCTTTCCACTGGCGTTGGTAAAATCTAATATGTACAGTGACAATGAGTTGTCCAACATGACGTTTTCCCAGGTCTAATAAATTAGTCGAGACTTTTTCCCTTTCTCATTCCTAACTGTAATAACCAAACCCTCTTTTATTGTTACAGATGGTGTCAATCCTGATCGGCGTGATCTACTTCGGCCAGCACCTGGACCAGGACGGAGTCATGAACATCAATGGAGCCATTTTCATGTTCCTCACTAACATGACCTTCCAGAACATCTTCGCTGTTATTAACGTAAGGATCTCTTGTTCACATCGGCTCTTATCCATTTACTGCGATACACAAGTCTCCTGAAACTTAAGACAAACCTCTAGGTTCGTGAAAATATTGTCGTGAACAATACCTATATAACATCACGCTTGTATTCCTTGAAGGGTTAGGCAGAGGTGCACCTATAGTTCACTCACATTTCGCCAGTAATGTTTAAGTCACAAGTATTTGGGAGCGAGCCTATTGCCATGAACCGGGCACATATCCAGACCCCGGGCTGGTACTGAGAAACTGCAGATGAAAAAACCCAATAACATTTTACCCGACCCGGGAATCGAACCCAGGACCTCATGCTCAGTAGTAGCGCTTGCGACCACTAGACCAAGGTGGCGGTCAAACAATAACTATGCAAGTAACTGTAAACATTAATTTGACCTAACGCCTGAGGCAGATTTGAGGGGTAATTCTCGTAATTTCAAGAACGTTCACAGTCTGATCTCAGTCTCAATATGTAAAAAAATACTTCTAAGTAAAATACTTCTTCTTCTTGACAAGTTTTTGACATTTGTTTGTCGCCGAGATGAGCCTGCAACTAGATTTAGAACGTTTTAAATTGCGAGAATTGGCCTTCTGATGTGTTATAAATGTCATGCTAAATCACTTCCCCAATTAGAATATTGGGTCTAAAATTATAGTAGAGCCACGTGGGCATAGCTGATAGTGTACTGTCATGAAAACGTTAGACAGCTGGCAAAGTTGACGTTGACGAATCAGACGTTGATTAAAAACACTAATCTAGCAAACTCTTCGCTTAATAGTTTAAAGATCATTGAAAAGAGTCGAAAGCTTCAAATATACTCAGCTTTAAACCACTTCCGGCTCTACCTTTTCTTCTTCTTTACCTCTTTTGTAAACTTGAATTCAACAGCATTTTCTTTCGTCCACAGGTATTCTGCTCAGAACTGCCAATCTTCATACGGGAGCATCATTCAGGGATGTATCGAGCCGATGTTTACTTCTTATCTAAGACGTTAGCAGAAGCGCCGGTGTTCGCGACCATCCCGCTGGTATTCACGACCATCGCGTACTACATGATAGGGCTCAACCCTGATCCGAAGCGATTCTTCATCGCTTCGGGGTTGGCAGCCCTGATCACTAATGTTGCGACTTCATTTGGTGAGTTTTTGTTTTTTTTTTTGTTTTTGGAGAGGTGTTGACGAAATGATAACCTGTATAGGCGTTGGGAAGAACTGCTATCTTGCTTTAATGATCAGGAGCAATTTGTGCTTTTACAAAAAGCGTCATTACCTATTATTTTATAGATCTAAAAGGGAGAAATTACGATTTTACTACAAATCGTAATTTCTCCCTTATACGGGGAATGGTAACCAGGTTATATTTTAATGGCGTTTATTAGCAGGTTCCTTGACTTACACATACTAGGTACGGTCAAGGGCGTATTGGTGGGTGGGTTTTACCCAGTCTTATCCAAGAGCTTATCCTGGGGAACCAAACTGAATCTAACAACAGCACAGCTTTGCATACAGATCCTATCGCACCCAAACACTTAGCTCTCAACAAATAAACTCAAACTCAAAGTATTTATTTCAATTAAACCAATTACAGGTACTTTTGAATTATCAAGGGGTCGGTCAGTCAGAAAAATAATAAAATACGTTGTCGTTTTTTACACCCTGGTATTTAAATGTGTCTACCTACAACCAACAATAAATGTTCTTACGCTAGCAACAAAAAATGCCTAAATAATAAAAAACGATGTTGTCCAATTATGGCCGAAACGAGGTTGAGAGTGACCAACATTTTTAAGAAATATTGTGCAATATCCCTGCGGTTTTATAATTATATATTGTTTCTAAAGTAATGACACTATTAATTAGGTTAATAGAGAATACCACAGCCACTAATTTGATGAAAGCATAATTTAAATGACAATTTCACAATCATTTGTAAGTAGATGATTGACGGGAGCTACTACGAAAACTCGATTTTGGATTTCTCACTTTTTATTTGGAACTATCGAGAGTTTCCGACTCTGACACATTCACGTGACTTGCGTGGCCAAAATTGGCCATCTACTGGACTAAATGAATTAAGAGAGTCACTTAGCGTCACGTTACAGTAATATAGAGATCCTACCTAGATAGGCTACCTTGACGGAACGGCAGTAGGGTGTGATTGTGGAGCTATGTCGCAAACCATGGTAGTTTTGGGCCAACAAGATATAAAAGTCAGTAGTGCCAGAGATACTTGTATAAAGGTATGAGGAACGGGGTGTAAAGTTCACTCATACTCTATAGAAAAGGGAGGATCCTCCGACCAGACGGGTGTTGTGTCTGTCGGGCAATTGCCCAACGATTGATGTTGAGAAGTTTGTATCTAGGCTAATTGCGCGGTAAACTCTGCTTGCGAGATGCAGGATTTGTGTGACGTCAGTATGACGCGTTTTTCGCATGTGGCGTTGTAGATACCGCTACATCACTCCCCTCCGGATACCGGAGGTCGATAGTGGACTGAGTTTTGAATCTTGCTTGCTTGCTTGCTTGAGGAAGAAGAATGTAGAGATGTTAGATATGTAACAGTAACAAGAGTACTAGAGTATTGCAAGTAAGAGTAGCGCTTACTTTTAAACTAAGTACGTAACTTTAGTAATTTAATGGCACTTTAATAAAGGAATTATTAGCATTCAGGAAAAATAACAGGAAGATGATGATGCACTTAGAAGTGTGCTAACCAATCCCACTACTGTCATTAAAAAAAATGCCTATTTACGATGAAAAAAATACAAAGAAAATAGAATCATAAATCACCTATGAATTTTTTCAATAATATAAGCCGCACGAACCTAACTTGTCCAATTTAAAACTCGAAACTCTCCACGCATAAACTCGAAACCGACAACGATAGCTAAACACATTATCTTAGTAGACCTCTATAAAACTATTAAACCTCCACACGGTCACAACTTTTTTAACAGTTCGAAACTGGTTTAACATTGCGCAATGATTACAAAACGTAATAGAAGACTCCAAGAATGTAGCCTTATCATGAATCGTTTTTATTAACTTGACTATGCTAAGTTTAACATAATATTGAACTTTGTATAAGGTGGTGACGACAATACGATAATAAATTCAACTTCTTATACGTTATCGAGAGCAGTAGTAGCAACGGCAACCCCGACCTACGAGTTGTAGGTCGTGGGTTCGAACCCAGGCAGGCGCTTTACTTTGTGTAATTTATTTCATCACCACTGCTCTCAAAACGGTGAAAGAATAACATCGTAAGAAAACCGGCATGTCCTAGAACCAAAAAAATCGAAGACATGCGTCATCTACCAACCTGCATTGGGCCCGCGTGGTGGATTATAGCCCACTCCCTTTCGAAAAGAGGAGGCCTGTGTCCCAGCAGTGGAACTGCTTACAAGAAATCAATCAAATACAGCGAGGCCGGGTCATCGACGCGCAACCTGAAATTTCGTTGAAATTTTTCGTCGGTAATAAAAACAGCTGTTTCCTATGAAAGTCCCTACACGGCCAAAATGTATGAAACAGCAATTTTCTTTTCAAATATCTGACTAAAAATTTCAACTCAGGGGCGTTCAGAATCCATGATACAGGTTGTGTGTCGACGTATCACCCTGTATATGCAATAGTTTTTAGGCACTATGACTAGTCAAAGATCGGTAAAACCCATAGGCGCCAACACTACTATTTCATTTGTTGGAAAAAAAACTATACTTTTAATTTCGATGTTAGGGTTTTTTGATAGTTTCTAAATACTCTCATTAGTATTACCAGCATTTTAATTTATTGTCGTCTCCACATTGTAAAGTTATAGAGGTAGTCCAAAGGTTGTCGTTTCTTCTAGAAACCTTGACCTTGGGGACCTTGTGTCGGTCGGTCATAAATTGTTGTAAAGAATGATAGTCTGCTGTTTTCTATTATTGGTTCTGGAATGTACTGTAGGTTGTTATTGATAACTTTGATTCTATTATGGTTGCTAGGTGTTATGTACCTACTGGCTTGTGGCTAAGTCAGCCGCACGGGTCGATCGATCAGGTTAAGCTACTTTTGCCGCGGTTGGTCCGTAGATGAGTGACCATCTTCACATGTCGAGACCCCTCCGTGCCTCGGAAAGCACGTTAAACCGTTGGTCCCAGCTGTCATTCGGATCCTTAACAGTCGTTACGGGTCGTCAGTTGCCCGAAAGTCTGACAACCAGTTTTACCAAAGGGTGTTCTTCGTAGGCAGTCACTCTGTAAAATACTGGTATTCAGCCCGAAAGGGTACCAAGAGTTTTACCAAAGGGTGTCGTATTACCTAATAACGAATTGGTGGTAAGATTGTGGAGGTCAGATAGGCAGTCGCTCCATGTTAAATACTGGCATTCACCTGAATCCGGTTAGACTGGAAGCCGACCCCAACATAGCTGGGAAAAGGCTAGGCAAATTGATGACTTTCTGTAGATAGAATACTCTAGCCAGTCTCTGCTGCACGCAATTAAAACACTACAAGACGTGTCTTACCTACGGTATCGTATCGACAATTGCACGAATACGCACACAAACATACCTAAATACTACATACAAACCGCCAACATTATACAACAGATAATTTAATAGTTTTCTCGCAATATCTCCCCGATCAATATGAGATGTAACGAGAGACAAATTTCTCCGGACCGCAGCTTCTCGCGTGTCGTGCAATACAATACGGCCACAGCACAGTTAGGCGGTTTTCCACAGTTTACATAAACACGCTACTATTGAGGTGAAGGCTCTACAACATTGTTGACTTGTGGTATCAACGTGTCAGTAGGAAACGGAATGCGAGTTATGAATATAGCTTCTGCAAACTTTAATTTGTTTGTACACAAAGGGTTATTCTCAAATTCACAGATTAATATTTTTCCTAAAATCAGGGTATTTTTCCCCGTTCTTGATAAATTGTACAAGTGCTAGCCAAAAATGAAACATCTCCTTTCTCCTTTTAACATAAAATATAATAATATCCTCCCGACTGCTTTTGGTCACGGTAGCCAATCTCGACGGAGATTAGCCAGGTACTCATGAGATATTATAGTGCATAAGTGTGTGCGTATACACAGGTGCACTCTCTATTCCTTTACTCTCATAGTCCGATCGAACGGCAATCCGACACGACAGGGGAGAGATCAGGCGCAGGACCAACGGCTTTACCAGCTTTTTGAGGCACGGGGGTATTAAACCACCAACTTCCAAACTCCGGACTGTTACTATGAGATTCCTAATGGAAAACCCAATAACACTTTGTCCGACCTGGGAATCGAACCCAGGACCCCACGTTCAGCAGTCGCGCTTGCAACCACGAGACCAACGCGGCAGTTGACATAAAATATATCCTACACTCGGCAATATTATAGCTTCCCGGTAGTGAAAGCGTTCTCGAAATCGGATCAGTAGTGCCGAATATTACACCCTCCATACAAACTCTTTATAATATGAGATTATTTTAATATAAAAGTTATATAACTATACAACATACGTCTATCTAAAGCTAATTGATTGTTAATGGTCATAAAAACTTGTTATCTGCCATAAAATAATTAAATTGATTGTAGAATAAAACATTTACTTAGAAATAATAATGATTAATGGATTTACATATTTGTTATGATAATAATTATTAAATTTAATTAAAAAGACCTCTTCTAAAATATCTACCTACAGATTAATATAATACCTATACTTACAGCTTCTGTTTTATGTGTAATTTAACCAAATATTTTCTCGTACAGGTTACCTGATATCGTGTGCAAGCAACAGCGTTAGCATGGCTGCATCAGTGGGCCCGCCCATCATCATCCCTTTCATGTTGTTCGGAGGATTCTTCCTCAACACTGGGTAAGTGGCTTTTAGTCTATTCTATAGGATAAGTGGACCCATTTAGAACCTTCCTAGAACCTACACTGCTAAACACAAGCAGTTGGAAGTTAACTCACACAGTATTGCAAAAGTTCGTAGACCGTAGATTGCTACGCGCGAAGAGTCTACGAATTATTTTCGTAACCGCTACGCGGTTGTCAGACATATTGTGCACTGTAGTTCATAGTGCGAATGTCAAGTAAAATACCAGCAGGGTAGTTACGTAACGCACTATATTTAGGAATGACTGTCATTTTGACAGTTCAACAACATTCATTGCGTTATTTACGTTGTTGAGCATACACATTTTTCGAACATATGAAGCAATGGATTACCAATATCCTTCAAAATGATTCAGATTGTGATTAATAGTGTGTTACGCAATTAGGGTGCTGGTATTCATTTGGTTGGACATTGTTTTTATACTTATAGTTGTGTAAATTACTTCATCACCACTGCTCTCAAAATGGTAAAGGAAAACGTCGTAAGGAGAGCGTCTTAGGACCAAAATTTCGAAGACATGTGACATCTACCAACCCGTATTGGGCCCGCGTGGTGGGTTACGGCCCGCTCTCTCCCACAGAGAGGAGGCCTGTGTCCCAGCAGTGGGAAACATTTAGGCTTATTATGTTATAGGTATTTTCATTTAATCTGTTAAAGGCTAACTAGGTCGAAGTAATGTCAAGGATTGTTTAAAAATACCTAATAAGTCACACGTGGGAGATTCAAAACCAGTTTTGTTTACAATTTTAGATAACCTAAGCAACTCTTATTAATGTCGGCTCATAAGCGGCCGTTTGAACCAGTATTTTTGCTAATTTGCATAATGTAAGAAATACATTAGTTTTTATTGTCTTGAATTACTATTCATCGTGAATAATATAAGAACATATCTGGTATATTGTTATTGTGTAAGTGTAACTAGCTGCGTCTCGCGGTTTCACCTGTATAAGTTTCGATCCCGTGGGAATATCGGAATAAAAAGTATCCAATGTGTTAATCCTGGTTATAAACTATCTGTGTGCCAAATTTCATCTAAATCCGTTCAGTAGTTTGAGCGTGAAGAAGTAACAAACATACAAAACAAACACACTCACAAACTTTCGCCTTTATAATATTAGTGTGATGAATTTCGATATGCTGCAAAGCGTATATTCTAGAAGGGTAAAAAATATGTTATCTCTTTGACCTTTAGAAAATTAACATTGATTTTAAAATTATTAGCTCTTCCTACTTGAAAATCATCATAATCATCATTATTCACAGCCTGACTTCACCCACTGTTGGGCATAATCCTCTCTTTTACTTGTGCCTATCCCCACGCTCCTAGGCCAGCCTCTACTTAACAGTATTTCAGATTAAACTGCAAAATACTTAACTAAACTATTTTAATTTAGGCCGAGGAAAAAAGAAATACTAGCAAAAAAAAAAACAGTCTTACCAATGGGTATCGTATTACCCTGTGGATTGGAGGTCAGATAGTTAGTCACTCTATGTAAAATACTGGTGCTCACCTGCAACCGATAAGACTGGCAGCCAACCTCATCATAGTTGGAAAAAGAATAATTAAACAGAAAATACTAAACTGCTGTTATTAAAAACTTTTGTATTTATTTTGGATATAACATAGATTTACATTGAATCTTATAAAATAAGTAAGACCAAAATTTTTTTTATCAATAATTTTTTTTTGTTTATTTTTTAATATACAGGCTGTGGAGTTTCGCTAGCTAATTTAATTTGAACTTGTATAATAAATGTAAATCTATTTTACTGACAACTTGCTTTGAACCAAACGTTACCTTATCTTCCCTCCAACAGCTCCGTCCCGCCCTACTTGGGCTGGATATCGTACCTGTCCTGGTTCCACTACGGCAACGAGGCGCTGTTGATCAACCAATGGGCGGGCGTCGAGACCATCGCCTGCACTCGGGAGAACTTCACCTGTCCTGCGTCTGGGCAAGTCGTGCTGGATACGCTTAGCTTTTCTGAGGTAAGGCAACTAATTTCCTAAGGCTTAAAAACATAACAGACAGAAAAATTACAAATGGATTAATTTTACGAGCTGGAATTTCTCAGTAGCAGCCTGGATTTGTATGCACGTTTGATGGATACATTTCAATAAAGGGGCGGGCCCACCGCGGTGCATGCTGTGCACGGGCACGCGGCGCATTTTAGCTGCGTGTATTAATTTGTTTGACAACGTGGGTCTACGTTTCCACTGGAGTACACGAAGACCGACGACTATGTATAGCGTGGCACGGCGCACTGAGAGGCGACGCATGTATTCATCGTCTGAAGAACTGTCTAGCAAAGTCAGTGCCAATGCCATTCTATGACCTCGATACGATATATACGGGAAACATGAAAAGCGTCCGTTCCACAAGGTTTATGACTGAAAACTGCGCTGCGATAAGCGAGCTGTACATAGTCGTGGGTCATATTCGTGTACTCCAGTGGAAACGTAGACCCACGTCGACAGCGTTGAGCTATGTAACCGCCTATTCGAGCAAGCCACGCATGTATCAATGACGTCAATTCATGCGTAGCCTCTCCTTGGGTTGCAGTGGGCCCGCGCCTTTAGGCCTTGCAGGTCTATGCTTTGAAAATCTCTCCGTGAAACTAAGGTAAAGTGAGTTTAAAGTGTGATGTCATTCCACCTGTTGCTAGGGATTGACATTATAGCCTGCTAACTACGGCTTTACTTCACATTAGTTTGCACGATTTTGGCGGAATAGAGCTGTGGTAATCGCGTAACACACTAACAGCAGCAATAGTTTTCATTTTGACAGTTCAACAACATTCATTGCGTTATTTACGTTGTTGAGCAGACAAATTTCTCAAACATATGAAGTCATGGATTAACAATGTCCTTCAAAATGATTCAGATTGCTCGTAGTGTGTTACGCAGTTAGGGTATTGGTCCTCGTGTTCCAAAATCTATTTTAATCGAGAAGGACACGTCTGGATTGACGTGACGTACGTGGTGTTACAGTTATAGTTAAACAGGATACTGGTAATCTTTTTGAAGGGCCAACGGCCGGCTCTTACAGCAACGTTGGAAAATAATAAACCTTAAGTACCTATAGGCATTATATTATATTTTGTTTTAAGGATTTGATCAGATAAAGAAAGAAAGAAAATACATTTATTTAGCACAGACTTAAAGGCACACAACACAACGTATTATAATACAAGTTAAAAAAAAATGTATTTATTTTTTATATCTTTAAAAAAACATAGTCTTTCTCCTGCCCTTATCCCAGTTCGAATCGGCGCAACATGTCTTTTTAGGGTTCCGTACCCAAAGCCCAAACGAGACCCCATTACTAAGACTTCGATGTCTGTCCGTCCGTCTGTCTGTCACCAGGCTGTATCTTGAGAACGACCGCGATAGCTAGACAGTTGAAATTTTCACAAATTAAATATTTCTGTTGCCGCTATAACAACAAATACTAAAAACAAAATAAAATAAGGGGCTCCCATACAACAGACGTGATTTTTATAGATAATGGTACGGAACTCTCCGTGCGCGAGTCCGACTCGCACTTGGCCGGTTTTTTTTATTTCTTACTTAAAAAAAAAATTGTATATAAGTAGTTTATCAGCCATCTTGTTACCATAACACAAGCATTAGGTTGCTTAGCTTGGGACAAATGGTGCTGTGTGAAATGTCCAGGGATTTATTTATTTATTTATTATTCTCTATTAGTCGTCATCTCGGTAGTCGCACCCTTTCTCGTCATACCATCTTCCACACAGTCCATTCTTCGTTTCTTTACAAAAATATACTCAAAATATCAGCCATCTTGTTACCATAACACAAGCATTAGGTTGCTTAGCTTGGGACAAATGGTGCTGTGTGAAATGTCCAGGGATATTATTATTATTTCCTTTATTCAAAATTACACATATAAATTATATTTTTAAATATTTGAATATAAAAATTATAAAAACATTTAAAAATATAAAAAATAGTAGCCCACCGGTATCGGGAACAGGGTCCAAGCTACCGGCGGTCAGGGCTCCAGAGAGAGGAACCTCCTGACAATGCGAGCCGTGTCCAGAAGTACCGCTTATTATTATTATTATTATTATTATTAATATGGTTTTTCTTTCTTAGGGTGACTTCACAATGGACGTCGTCAGCATGGTGCTGCTCTTCATCGGGTTCAGATTCCTCGCGTACCTCGCTCTTCTATACCGTGCGCGCAGGGGAAAGTGATCCTTATAGTCAAATCATAGACCTTCAAATTCCTTGGCCATATAAATACATCTGTTGGGTAAAAATATTGTAATATAGGTTTGTAAGTTCAGGCGGGAATTTCTGACAGCGATTAATTATATTTAATTATATGGTTTCCGTCCACGCCCATCTTAGCCAGTTTTGACATTGAAAGTTAAGTGGAATCAGCTAAATGATGTACCTAATTCTTTATCACCTAAGTATTGCCACTAAAAAAATATGGGCTGAAGAGCTTAATAAAACAAAAAAAAAGAAATCTCGAAAATGGAACTGAACTCAGGTTTATCCAATACTCCGTGATGGGACCACAGACGAAATTTGTGTATAGTATTTGCCCAATGGTAATATGTTTAAAATTGGCCAATTTACTATGTAGGTAATAATTAATAAGTTTATAATTACAAGTTTTGTAAGCCTAAATAATAAATGTCTTGTTGTTATTGTTATAGTTATAATTTTATAAGTTAACCTAAGAATTGTAATTATGTATGTTAATTAAGTGTATCCATGGGTTTTTTTAATACGTGTATGAGTCGTTTTTTAAAAAGCGAATCTGACTTCCCAATATTAAACTAACGCTACCTCATATAACAGAGTTTTATTTCTTTGCAATGCCTAAAATAGAGATTATCAACGCACTTTTAATTTAAACACACATAAAGCCTCGTTCATCATTTCAGCCGAAAGACGTCCACTGCTGGGAATAGACCTCCCCCAAGCACCTGCACTTCGACCGGTTTTGTGCTTCTCGCACCCAACGGGTTCCTGCAGCCTTCATAAGGTCCACCTTGTGGGAGGCCTTCCAACGCTATTTCTTCCGCGAGCAATGTGTTAGGGCCTTATTACACTGCCTGTTGCTTAACTTATATAGTCCTCCAGAGTGAATTTTGGCCATGGCTGCCAATCTCAGCGGAGACTATAGCCATCTACGCAGGAAATGTTGTAGTGCACAAGTTTGTGCGCAGACGCAGGTACGTGCTAATAGAGACACACATACGTGCCTCACTGCGATACATCGCAGGTTGCTAAACACATTTTTTTTACAATCTTATAAAAAAAAAACTTATTTAAACAAAAAATAACACAAACAATCTTTTTTTATTAGTCCTAAACCAAACAAATTCTTCTTTAACTCAAAACATAAGAATCTGTACCTAAGGCGCCTTCCTCGGTTCGGATTTCGGGATTCGGTACAGATTCTTTACCGAGTGCATGTAATTAAATGAGAGCTTCCTCACTAAGTAGTTCCGGTACAGATTCTTTACCGAGCTCATACACATATCTCTGTACCGAGTACTACCGAACCAATCGACTCGCCCGTCCCGTCACTCCCGCCCCACCCCGCAGTTCACTCACACGCAGCGCAGGACCCATAACAAATGGCAAAAACCGTAGCAAACCGAGCCAGTCAAGAAGTGGATCTCGGTAAAGAATCTGTACAGATTCGGTATAGAAAAAAAAAAAGAAACGAAAACGCGCCCATCCGGTGAGGAAGGCGCCTTAGTTGCGAATCGATATGAAGTAATGAATAATAGTCTAAATCGTTCCGGATATAAACTATTACTATTTCTTACAGTGTAAGTATATGAGCTGCATTCAAATTCAAACTCAAAGCATTTATTTCAAATAAACAAATTACAGGCACTTTTGAATTGTCATTCTGTATGTAAATGCATTATGTATTTTTTATTTATTGACGAGCTACCTAACCTACCAAGATCCGTGAGTATCTTCCATTGATGTCGCAAGCGCAGCTCTCCAGAGGAAGCAGTGAATTGTCGTCAATTCAATAAATCTATTTGGGTGTGATTTTAATAAATCGTCTGGTTCCTATGCCCTCTGATTAATGGCTGTGAATTGGTAAATGGAAAAATTATGTGATGACTAATAGAATGATGAAGGGAGAGAGATGGGGTGACAACACGTTAAAGGCGTGTACATCTACGTATGCAGATATTAGGTAGGTATAAAATAAAATCGCTGTTCGTGTCTGATAGAACTGTCCAATTTTCCCCATGAACCTTGAACCTTAATATTAGATAAAGTTGAAAATCTATTTAAGAAATTTGACAGATTGTAGTAGCTTGATGTGCTGGCATCTGTGCTTACAAGCTCCTGTCTGCGATTTCGTCCGCGTAAAAGGACAATGCCCATGGATGTATGGAATCCCGTACCATGCTGCATCAAAGTCAAACTTTGTTTTTTATAGACTACACTTATCATATTAACTCCTACGAAAGTTCTTTTTGTAAAAAAAACCCGGGTCTAGGAGATTTAAAAAAAAAAAACTATATTTAACCTAAAAACTAGGTACTTTATTTTGTTTGACATGTCGTACACGAAGGGCCATTATTTCAAAAAAAATATAATCGTTTAATTGAAAAGTCTATTCTATTATAAATTCTAGTTATTTTTAATTAATGTAGAATCGGCAAAGTATAATTTTTTTACAAGTTTTTTGAAAGACGTGATCATGTTCAAAATTCAAGGTTATCATAATTATCATTTGAAACAGAACGTCATGTAAAGGGAATAAAACAATATCAAGACTGTTTTACTTTAAATTTAATTCTCTGTTCAAAAATCAAATCCCCGACGCGTATATGTCGTAAAAAAATATGAAAATAATTACTATAATATTTTGATCTTGATGCATGAGACTTTTTGGTACGATTTTTGGTCATTCTCCTTACTTGTGATAACATAAAATCTATACTGGCTAACTTTTTTTACCGTCTGGAGAAAAAGAGGGTATAAATGGTGAACGAAGTAGAAACCTATGGCACAGAAAAGTATTTTTCTTTCACAAAAAATCTTTTTTTTTTACATTTCGATTGAATGTCGCTACGAATTCATTGGCAGAATTTGCGCGTATAGTAAATGTTTTAATTTTCTTGTCGATTTTTTTTTTTTTTGTTTTAGTATGAAAAGTGTACTTCTAATAAGTAATAGCGTTTACTTTAATTTAGTTTTAACTACACTTTGCGCACTCTTTTTCTACTGTTACAGCTACATTTGTCGAGACGCCGAGCGGTGTGCAAGAGAGGGCGCGTGAAGTGTAGTTCACCTAATTTTCAGAATCGGATCAGTACCTAGTTCTAAAATTCCGATTACCCCCTACATTCAAAAACACAAATGAAAGAAAAGTACCTATACCTACTTAAAACTATTTTGTTCGGACATATGTAGTACAGTAGGCTGCAAGTCAGTGATAACACTTTGACCTTGAGCTGGGCTAGCGTAGTACGGAGTTTCAACAGGATAAAGGGCCAGCTTATACTGGTTCTTTACCTCCGACTTGAGGTCAACCGTACATCCACTGTCAAACAAAATAGCATAGAGCTCAGCTGTTCCACATTCGGAAGTACTACGTGCGCCCTGTAGAATGTCGCAGCCACAGCCTATATCAGACAGCTGAACAAGTAAAGTTGTATGAGTTGTAGCGAAACAAAAAAGAAAATTCAACCATTTAAACACGTTTAATTGTTTAGTTATATTTCTCAGCAACTGGCTTTTCTTCCAATAATCAAATGAAAACTGTTTCAACAAACCCAAAAACCCGTATACTATTTGAATACCTAAGACCCTCAAAAATACCCAAAACAGTCGTTTCAAAATGAATTTTACTGAAGAGCCAATCGATTCCTACGTAAAATTAAAAGTTCAGAATTATAATTGATGGCCTGTCATATGCACTAGAAAAAAATAAGTATGTAACCGCAGAGGTCATGCTGCAGACTATTGGGATATTGTTTCTTATACGCTGTGGAACTTCATTAAAATGGAATAAGGGTAGCTTATATTGAGCTTTTGAAAGGCTGAATGGAATCAAGGTTCATAGCCTACGGTGCCGAGACATAGACGCTCACAAAGGTCCACCGGGTACGAGTAGCACAAAGGGCCAAGGAACGAGCCATGCTTGGCATAACCCTACTATGTAGACCGCGTAATACCGAAATCCGTCATCGGTCGCGGACAGGACGATGCGCCTCAAGTGGAGTTGGGCCGAACATCTAGTGAGACGAGGAGATGGCCGATGGAGTAAAGCTGTGACTGCACGATCCTGGTTTCTATGGCCAAGGTTAGGCAAAAGAAACCAAGGCCGTCCAAAAGCGCGTTGGTATCGTCTAAGAAGCGATCGTATGGCACAAAAAAAGGGGAGGCTTATAGTTACCCAGCAGTGGATGATTCCGGGCTGAATGGAATGGAATTCATAATATCTGTGACCTCGTATTGGGAAGAGCTCAAATCTCTCAGAGCTTCTCAGAAGCTGTTCAGGATCTAGTTATCTTATCTTAAATCAATAATAAATCAATAATTTGGGACACTTATCGGGGCCACACCAGTTGCACTATCGAAACATTATTTTAACATTTAATCTGAAGTTGGTCTCTAACCTGAATGTCACTCATTTCCAATGCAAAGTTTGACCATGTTAATAATAGTTATTTACTAATAGAATATTGATAGTTATTTAGTGGCAGGGACGTCCAAAACTCGTGTATAATCTTTTGATAGTGAAAAACTGCACCCTGACCCCGTTTATGTAGTGGTCCGTTGCATTTAATTTACAGCTTATGATTCTAATTTAAAATGTGGGGTTTAACAGGAAAAGTATCTTAATTTAAATCACAAATTCTAAATGTCAGGCACTGCCTTAATTTATTGACACATAAATGGAAAATGCCTCTTAACCAAATGCCTTTTAGACCGGTATTCAAGAATGATGGTCAATGCTTGACGATTGTTCTAACCGTACTAGAGTAAAAATAAAAGAAATTTCAGAAAATTATGCCTTATTTACTATGCGAGTCCTGGAGTGGAGACCGGCAGGTAGAACGGCAGGCGTAGTGTGAGACGCCTCCCATTTAGATTGACCGACGGCCGGTGGCTGGGACAGACTGGTTACAGAAGGTGGAGGACAGGGTGTTGTGGCGCAGCCTGGGAGAGGCCTATGTCCAGCTGTGGACTGCGATAGGCTGAGTTGAAGTTGAAGAATTGATGCCTTGTTTTCTGATTCAATTCAAGGTTCTTCTGATTGAAGAAAATAGTCCTGAAGAGACACCCCTCCTTCTTCTTTAATTCCAAATTGAATTCCTTCGAATGAAAGAAAGAAAATGCGTTTATTGGCATTAAACAAAATTAATACACCTTAAAACTATAAAAACAGAAAACAAATATTATAATGCCAAAAGGGCCTCAGCTCAGCATAATGTCAGATGACAACACAAGGTGTACCACCTGACGCTGATTTTCAGCTGCAACCCACGAGTGGCATACGCTGAAATAACAAACACATAGGGAAGTGTGTGTCCGTTATAATAAATTGAGAGAATTGATTGAATGCTGGGTCGGAAAAGTCCGTCTCTTACACATTTCTTCTGTAAAGATCCTTAATCCGTTTGCATCCACGTCTCACAGAGTTTGGCCACCTAGCACAAGGTCAACGTTTCTGTCTAGGCTGAATTCGAGAACCTGACTGCATTAGCTAACGACACATTTAATTTATGTGACACTAGATCAGATAATAGTTTCATTAGTACTTTTTTATGCAGAATTTCTTATAAAATCGTTTTAATTCGAAAATTTATTTTTCCTGTTGCAGTTAACATATTGTTCGATTTCTTTTTTTTGTTAACACTTAATTATTCTAGAATTCTGTAATCTTTATCTAGGTCAATTATATGTAAACCTTATAAATCACTACAGACTAACGCTAGACGATTTGTTTTTGTTTCCATAGAGGAATCGTCTTCGGCAGACATGTCTAAAGCACGGTCTGAAGGGTCATTGACTAAAGATTCTTATCTTAATTTATACGTGATGACTCACAATTATTATCATACTTTTAAGATTACGATCTTTACGATGAATAGGTAATTATATAGTCTAATCTCTTATCGCAAATATTGACAGTTATGTTTGTTTTAAACACCAAAGCCAGAATTAAGCCAGAATGATCATGTATCTGGCTTAATTTATTCCCATTCTCAAATTACTCGTTTCATGGGTATTGTGGTAGCAAACGTGCGAGTATAACCATCATTTACACGTGTTTTTACTTAATTTTAATATTTATGATAAGATAACAAGCTCTTATGAGGCCATGCTTGAGTAAGCAAAGCGAGAACGTGAAAACAATAACACCTTTGTTGACGAACCTCATTTTTAAGAATCAACTGTCGACCTGCATTTTACTGAACGTTCTCCATACCTATCTACTATCCATAGTGTCTTACTAAATAAATAAATGCGAATGTAATGTCTTGTCTGTTGCCTTTTCTTCGATGAAATTTGGCATAAAGGTAGTTTGGTTAGGACATATGGTACGTTCCAACGGGATCGAACTCCCGCTCCAAACTCCACGGTGAAGGAAAACATCGTGAGGAAACCGGCATGTCCTATAGAACCAAAAATTCGAAGTCTTGTGACATTTAACAACCCGCCCTGGGTCCACTTGGTAGATAGCCCTCTCCCTCTTGAAGAGAGGAGGCCTGTGTCCCAGCAGTGGGAACATTACAGGCTGATTATGTTGATTACCTACACGCGGGTGAAGTCGTGGGCACTCGAAAAGTGGTAGCCATCGATCGATCTTTTGGTTGTTGGAGTACTGATCTTCTTATCCTGTGGCCGTGCGCAGTGACCCGACCGTAGGGCGGTGTCACATGTCTCGGATACGTTACATGAAAACCGAAGCCTTTCAAACTCGCCGTCACATCGTTTTCCGTCTGCGCCAATCAGCGATCGCCATACATCACGGTACTATATTCTATTAAGGGGATGCGATATGTTAGCCCGCGAAAATTTTCTTACGTTTCTTGCAATTTGCGGGTCAGTGTCCGGTTATATGTACAGACGCCAGCGCATCAAGCTACTACAGTCTTTCAAATTTCTTTAATAGATTTTCAACTTTATCGCTAAAGCATTAAGGTTCAAGGTTGATTGGGAAAATTTGACGGTTTCGGGTAGGTTGACCTGCTGGCGTTTGTACACAATTGTAAGCATGACCCTCTAAATTCAAATTAACCTATTTCATGAAATCTGGGGGCCTACTCCGAAGTGCAAAGTGCGAATGTTCGGATCGGACCGACACATGGCCGAACCGAATATTATTGAAAAATGCGAAAAAAGTTCGGATCGGCTCAGTTGGGTCGGGACCATAGTCAATATTCGAAAGAGTGTAGGAGTGTAGGATCGGAACCAACCGAACCAAATAGTAACTTCGTAGCAGGAAACGGCCGAACATTCGGCCGATACTACTTCGGAGTAGACCCCCAGGACATTTGCGGCCTATTCTAACTTACTAGCCAATTCTACCCTAGCGCTTTCGCCTTGCGCAGGTAGCCCAGTGGTAACGGGTACGACTTGCAAGTTGTAAGTCGTAGTTTCGAACCCTGACAGCCGCATTACCACTGCTCTCAAAACGGTGAAAGAAAACAACCAAAAATTCAAAGACGTGTGACATCCACCAACCCGCACTGGGCCCGCGTGGTGGATTACGACCCACTCCTCACAGAGAGGAAGCCTGTGGGAACATCATAGGCTGATTATGCTTTCGCCTTAATAATATGTTATAGGTTAAACCGAAAGAAAGTTCAAAGACAAGGTCTATCCAATTTGCGTTGGATTATGTGACAGGAGTTGAATGAACTCCAATGGATGACGTGTTGAATTAGGAAGTGGTGCAATGTTTAATATCAATCAATAGATCGCATGAATGAACCCAAACACATACCTACCTACAGTCGATGACTTGCTAACATGGAAATAATGTTTCTATGTAGCAAAAAAAAACCAGTACAGTTTAGAATTTGATGCAAACTCAAATTGTTTGTTTGAGTTTTCCAAAACATTTGTTTCAATGAAACCAATTAGGTACTGGTTTTTGAATTGTCAGGGAGTCGGTCAGTCAGAAAAATGAAGCTTGTTGTCCATTTCAGGTAACTATGGAGAAGAACGGGGAAAATCCATGGACACTCCTTTAAATCAAAACTTGAATGATGTAAAATGTTGTTTTCATCATTCGAGTTGAAATTATGCATGTGAGAATGATTTAGAAAGATATGCACATTAAAAGTGTTCATACTAAGCAATTCTAAAAATAAAATTAAAACAAAAGAAACCATGGCAGCTCAGAGATGGCAAAATGGTTGACCGATAAGAAATTCAGGTGAATCTTGGGTGAAGGAGAAGAGAAACAATACGCCGAGGAGATATTATCAACTTCTGAAGGGAGGTGGGCTGGTTGGAATAACCACCGATGGTCGCCATGGCCCACACAAAATGGTCCACGGGACTAAGTACGGAAACCAAACCCTCTAACATAGATTATGTATAGAAGTAATACGCGTGGGTTACAAGCAAGTGCCGATTTAGTAGGTATGTACTTACTGTCCGGCCGTCGAGAGAATATATTCCTGACACCTGTCAGTGCGATAATTCTAGTAGCTAATAAAGATCAAATTCGCAAAACACGTATTCGTTTATATGAAACTGACAGGTGTGAAGAACGCATTCTCTCGTCGGCCGGACTGTAATACAAGTATAATTATCAATTTTTTGTCCTTGAGAAACTGGATGTGAATAATATGTCGGTTGGCAGGTTATTTTTTTTTTAAATAAATAATAAACAGGATGTACCAAAATAGGAGTAGGTGATGGCTACGAAATCTACATAACAAGATAACACAACAGAGCTGAATCTAGAAATTAGTGTACCTACCCAACCAAAGCGTCATTCTTTTATAAAACTTTTCGAGATTTCATTGTGTACAGTTTCGGGCAGGTCAAGCTGCCCGAAACTGTTAAATTTTCCCAATCAACCTTGAACCTTAATGGTTTAGCGATAAAGTTGAAAATCTATTAAAGAAATTTGCCAGATTGTAGTAGCTTGATGTGCTGGCATCTGTACATACATTGCTTTTTTAATAATTTATTTATTTTTCAGACATAGTCGATTAATTATAAAACTGATGTAACATTCATACATACATAATCAGCCCAGGCCTCCTCTTGTTTACAGGGTGTAGGCCGTAATCCACCACGCGGGCCCAGTGCGGGTTGGTAGTTGGTAGATGTCACAAGTCTTCGAAGGTTTTGTTCTAGGACATGTTAGTTTCCTCACGATGTTTTCCTTCACCGTTTTGGGAGCAGTGGTGATGATTGGGAATTGGTGGTGGAATCAGAAAAAATACGGTGTAACCGCTAACAGGGCTAATTCGAGTAATATTTACCTATAGTCTTTTTTGTAAAGCACAATAGGTATGTTGCTTGTCATTTCATAATAATATTGACTTAGTTCACCAGATTGTCGACATGTGGGATGTGGACTCAGCGATCATTGTGCCGATAGTCGAGACAGCCAATGGCTTAATAGCCAGGAGCCTCGACCAACACCTGAGGAGGCTCTCGTTGGGCAGCTGGATCAAGGGCTTGATTCAGAAAGCGGTACTACTTCGCATTGTCAGGAGGTTCCTCTCTCTGGAGCCCTGACCACCGGTAGCTTGGACCCTGTTCCCGATACCGGTGGGCTACTATTTTTTATACTTTTTATATTCTAATATTTAAAAATATAATTTATTTATGTATTTTATATTGAAATAAAGGAGATAATAATATATTTTATTTTGAAAGTTTAGCGTGACTTGTACATTACTAATTAGGGCCATAACGAAATGCTAAATCAATTTAGCCAAAGCACCTATGTACTTTGTATGAGGGACTCTAATTAGCTTTATTTTTTGAGCTGGATGATAAATACAATAATATAAAACACAGATTATTACATGGGACTTCAACATAGTTCAACAGGCGTGGTGGGATGTTGTGTGTTAAAAAAATTAAGTAACACTAACAACACATTTACTTACTGTTAGCACATAAAAATCCATTAATTAATCACACATATCTTTCATCAATGCATTAGAAGCCTATCCGGCCGACACATTTCACTTTTGTTTCCAATAAAATGCCTGCATCCTGCTCTAATCCATATCCGTCCCTGTCTAACACAAGTCGTGATGTCAAACTATCAACGCTACACTGGTAGGCAGACGCGCTATGTTCTGGCGCCAAAACTTCTTAGCAATCGGTAAAATGAACGCGCTGACAATACCGTCCAGCTCGCTCCGATTCCAAATTTAAAAAATTAGTTAATGGTTTTTTTTTTTATAATTAGTAACGACATTGTGCAATAGAAAATGAGTGCCACCCCAAATAAAAATGGTGACAGATTGAGTTTCATAACAGAGCAAGCAGCTGAGGAGAACTATGTAAGAATGTGTTAACATTTAATAATATATACCAATTTTTACTAAATTTTAATTTAGAAAGTGATCAAGTGTAATTTAAGTGCAAGTTCAGGCAAATGTTTAAAAATAAACGTTGCGTAGAATGTTTTTGAATTGGATGTGCTACTATTGGATTCTTATCTCTGCTATTAATTAAATATTCATCGTTTATAGCTCTAGCTATAGTTTTAATTCAATTTTCTTGGTAGAGATACTTTAATATTCCGTGAGTCGGATCTACATGTATTTTTGTGGTTTTCCGTTTTAAATCGGTATCTAGTGAGCTTATTATTAGCTTATTAGCCTTACTTCTTTCAACAAGTTCAGTGGAAATTAAAATACTTAGGTATTGAAACTTAACGTAAACTTTAACGTTGTTGTTACGTTTGCGTTAGATCGTAGTACAAACCCTTGTTTACTGCATAGGTGATGTTATAGTATGCCAAATTGTAAGTAGAAAACTTCGATTGTTTTTTTTATATTATTATAATTAAATGGCGTAATTTTTTATGCTGTTTAAAAATGGTACACCGAATCTGGGCCTCTGTCTTTACCATCGTGCCTGTTCTTACGTTATCAATGTAATTCCGTATCAATATGTGCCTACCTTATCAGAATATTTATAGATACTAATTACTAACGTGTTACACACTTTTGCTCACTCAATTAAAAACGTATAGGTTCAAGAGTTCTAAAATAAGTACTTAAGTACTATAAATTATTGTTTCATTCCGAATGTCGTATAATTCATTGATTCCAAATTCAAAACTCTTCTCTCGCATTTAATTAATAATCTTTTGTCACGAATTATTTGTTAAATGATCAAAAAACGATAACAAACTGTTTTAATTTTACGTATTATTAGTCGTTTTATAAACATTCGCAAAATGTATTACTTTTATATTAGGTATTCAGGATCTTTAGTGGTATTTAAATCAATTACAATAGAATTTAATTAAATGTAGGTAATATTATTATCTAATAATATTTTCTCTTCACGATTAATTCGTTAGGTGATCAAAAAACGATGAATATCTTTTTCAATCTACAAACGTGGCATTTAAAAATAACCTAAATTAATTTTTATCTTATTCTGAATCAGTGATGGCATCTAATTTCAAAATGTAGGTATACTATCAATGACTATAGATATAGACGAATTAAATATAATGTTTTTTGTCTTGTCCAACAAAAATACGATATCGAAAATAAGCACCCGTTTTTCCTCTATAGGAAATGATTCCCCACAGTTCAAAGACTAAGGACACAAGGTCAAAGTATGATCTCTTGTTCCCTGAAATCGAGGAGGTGTTGGGACCAGCGCCGACCTTCAGACCCTGTACCTTGGTCTGGCGAGACGTGACAGTCCACATCAAACTCAAAGATGGGAAGCTGAAAAGACTTGTTAATAATGGTAAGTTATTTTATTCCGTTTCATATATTTTCTTTATACTGAAATCGCCAATCCGCCTTAAGGGGGGAGCGACAGGTGACGGGGTCCGCTAGGGCCGATGCTTGCCAGGGTCGCGGGTTGTTCGAAAGAGATACGGATACTGAAAACCAGCGCTGGGGCTCGGTCTCGTATAGGGTCTTAGCATTATGCTGAGCGATGGCCGTTTTGCGTGAATGTGACGCATGTTTGCCCCCAACAGTTTTTTTTTGTGTTTGTGTTCTTTTTTTGAGTCATGTTTGCCACAAATAAATGTGTTTTTTTCTTTCTTTTACCATGGCCCCTGACTCAGGCAACTGAAGGAACACGGGTGGGTTTTAGTCAGTAAAAGTTTCACACGCTCTCCCGCTCCGCTCAGAGCGGGAGAAGTCATTTGATGATTTCCCAACAAAAAAAAAACAGCGACAGCTAAGCCCGCGAAATTACGTTTTCTGCAATCTGCAGGTCAGTTAAAACTAAATAAGATTCGCGACCGTAACAAGTATGTATGTATTTACAGAATTATAATCATTAATAATAATTTAATAACCAACGAAAAATTTCTTCGCTATGGGGTCTAAACTCATGTGCTGAATCCATGGTTACAGTTTGCGTGTCGATGTCCCTGCCACCCTGTATTTAAGTAGAGGAATATCTCATTTGAATACTCAAAGAAATATCCTCAAAGTATTATTGTTCAATTCAGATTTGTATAGTAATGAATTAAGTAAAGTAATATGTGTACTACTACTAATTCAATAATCATCCGCATACGGCTTCGTGTAATTTGAACTGTTGCCAGGGCCTGAATTTGTACTCGATCTCTTTCTACTAAGCGCTCTGTCAATTATTCCGCGCCATTGCCACAGTGAGTCCCTTGTAGTAGGTTTCAAACTTTTTGGTTTCTTAAACTTGACATGTAAACTAACTTGATACTTATGTACAATTGCACGCCGACATTAAAGGTATAATAAGAGATCCACGTAATCATATTTATGCATTTTTGACTTAACACGATCGCGTGTTAAGTCAAAAAAAAAGCATAAATATGGTAACGTGGAATAAATAAACAGCAAAGGAAATAATTATCGCTACCTACCTGTGTAGTTTTAAATATTCAAATATAGAACATCACGCAGTTAGAGAGGTTAATTTTACGAGTGTTACTTGATCAAAAAATTGTAACCAACATCGTATAGAATACACAGTTCCAAAAAACGTTCGAATTAACACTATTGTAGCAAAAGAAAATCTTCAAGTATTATACATAATAAAAACAAAACAAATATAATAAAGAACACTTTTGCGCAGTTCGCATGATTCGGTTTTTCCGGATGTGCACTCTATGTACGAGTACTTAGAGAGTAGAATCAAAAGCAGCATCTTAATTGCGTAACACACTATCAATCTCAATCTGAATAATTTTGAAGGATACTGCTAATCCATTGCTTCATATGTTAGCAAAATTTGTCTGCTCAACAACGTAAATAACGCAATGAATGTTAGAAAAGATAAATAGGTTTATTTGTCACAAAAACACGTGCATACAAAAAGATAATTAAGTCTAATAATAAGAAAAATAAAATATATCTGTTGTTGAACCGTCGCGTCGTAATGAAAGCTATTCCTACAGACTGTTAGTCTGCAATTGCCTCGCAATTGCTGATTAAACCTATAAGGTGACTAGTAGCGCCCCACGGTTTCACCCGCATAAATTTCGATGCCGTGGGAATATCGGGATAAAAAGTATCCTATGTGTTAATAATAAAGTATCCAGCTAGTAATTTATAATATAACTGTAGAGTTTGTTCCTTTGTTTTAACGCGCTAATCTCTGGAACTAACAGTTGGACTTGAAAAATTATTTATGCTTTTGATAGCCCAATATGCTATTTAACATATTCACGTTAGCCTTAGGAACCTAGTAAACATAAAAAGGTTAGTTCGGCGAAAACGAAGTAAAAGCGCGGGCGGGCGATGCGATGCTGTAAGATATATTTTATGTTAAAAAAAAAACTACTGAACCGATTTTGATGAAATTTCTATGGGATCAATCTGAAAGTCCTTTCAAATATAAAAAAAGAATTTTGCAAATAGGGTTATATAAATAACGGAGGTAACAAATATAAAAAAAAAACAACCGAATTGAGAACCTCCTCCTTTTTTTAAGACGGTTAACAAGGAATTTCATGCGAACGAAGACGCGGACAGAAGCTTGTTTATTTTACAAATGACAGCTGAATAAGACAAATCTATCCATCAGATATCAAATTGCGAAGTTTCGAAACGTTCGTGAGAAACCAATCAAAGTATAACATGATATGGTTATAAACGGATATATTTTCTGCTGTATGGGACGCCGAGATTTTTTTTTTTGTTACGCATTTTCGGTGCGATATAGTCCCACGGATCAATTACATGATCAATAGTGCCGACGCAGACGCAGTCACGCGTACTGTTTAGGCTACTCACTACTGTATTACTATCCACTACTTAAATTTAAAGACCTCAATTCACTATAGATACGGTCGTCAAAATCTTGTGTGCTGTCAGCCTCAAAAAGATATATAATGTCACCGTATGATTTTTAACACCGTTAGTTTATAATCTATCTCGCGAGATTGCAAACTGTCCATAACTGCGGTTGGTCCGTGTATGGGTGACCATCTTTACATATCAAGACCCCTCCGTGCCTCGGAAAGCTGGTTAAGCCGTTGTTCCTGGCTGTTATTCGTGGTTCTTTGGCAGTATTTACGGGTCGTCAGAAGCCCGAAAGTTTGGCAACCAGTCTTACCAAGGGGTATCGTATTACCTAATAAGTGGGTTGTGGGGGTCAAATAGGCAGTCGCTCCATGTAAAATACTGGTATTCAGCTGCATCTGGGTAGACTGGAAGCCGACCCCAACATTGTTGGGAAAAGGCTAGGCAGATGGTGATAGCTCACTTCACCTAAGTTTTCACGGTGGCATTTTAACTTCTGAAGTGTAATCTAAGTATTTGCCTTAGGCATTATACATAACGGTGACACAACAGTATGCAAACGGATGGCGCCGTATGATGCATATGTATGCTGCACTAAAAATGCATTAAATAAAGGTTAAATTCTATGTTAATGTGAAATATGGACTAAAAGCTTTTTTGTGTATTTGTGCTTGTGACATTCTGATGACATTTTATCAGAAAAAAAATGTTAATTTTAGATAACAAATTTAGTTATTATCTTAATAAAATACAACAGCATTTGTTTTTAGAGTGACCTTGTAGGAACAGAACGTGTACTTACTTAATTAGTTAAATGATCTGAGGGGCAATTCTCGTAATTTTAAGAACGTTCACAGTCTGATCTTAGTCTCAATCTGTCAAAATTACCTCTAATTTCCTTGTATTTTGACAAGTTTTTGACATTTGTTTGTCGCCGAGATGAGACTGCGACTAGATTTTTAACGTTTTAAATTACGAGAATTGGCCTTCTTTTATTGGGTAGGGTTAACACGAATGGAAACAGGACTAGTCCATGTATAACCAAAAGGTTGATTGGTAGGAAATGCCTATGGTATTAAGTCCGCCTCGCCTCGTCTTTAGATTTATAATTATGCTTTTTTTTATGTTTGCCTACGCTGTCCCACTCCTTCCATCTTTCACGAGCCCGCGCGTCCTACTTCCAGTTTTGACGAAACCTATCCAGCTCGTCCCGCCGCAATTATACTTAAAGTATTAAAAAATAAGCGACAGATGTAACAACAAGGACTAGTCCTTCTCTCCATTCGAATTAACTGCTGGACAAAATCCAGTCAAAAGTTGATCATAGACCATCCATTAGAGAATCAGACTAGAAATTCACAGCTAGACACAAAGGCAACCACACAACTCGTGAGTCACAGACGAGTGAGAGCAGTGTTGGCCCAATGGTATCGAGACAGACGCTTTATTAATTAATTTTGTGTAAAGTATTTCATCACCACTACTCTATAAGCAGTGAATGAAAACATCGTGAGGAAACCGGCATGTCATACAACAAAAAATTCGAAGTCAAGTGACATCCACCCGTACTGGGCCCGCGTGTCAGATTGAAGCCCACACCCTGACAAAATTTAGTCCAAAGTTGTTAACAGACCATCCCATAGATAATCAGCCCAAAAATTCAAGGCTAGACATATGTATGTAGGCCTCTGTTGGCCCTCTGATCTCTCAGGCCCAGCCTGTCTATTCTGTAAAAATCTCACCGTGAAAACTAAGTGACCTTGAAGTGAGCTGTCATTCCACCTGTTGACAGCTCACTTCACTTAAGTTTTCACATGAGCTACAATAATAAGCACGTGCATTGGCTGAGGCATGTTCTCGTCTCTATCTTACACTTTAGTTTCACAGTTGTAAATATGACAGTTACAGCAATAAAGCTTAACCGAACTACGTGCTCCCGGCCTCAACCTCAACGTCTAACTGCTGTGTTATTCTGTAAAAATCTCACCGTGAAAACTTAGGTGAAGTTAACTGTCAGTAGTGTCAATCCCAAAACATCAGCCGATCTGTTCTGTACAAATCTCACCGTCAGAACTTAGCTGAAGTGAGCTGTCAATAGTGTCAATCCCAAACAGCAAATGGAATGACAGCTCGCTTCACCTAAGATTTCACTGAGAGATTTTTACAGATTAGACCGGCAGGAGGAATGACAGCTCACTTCACCTAAGTTTTCTACAGAATAGCACTACTGCTCTGCTAGAGCTGCTGAGATCGTAACAGCTGGACATTGTCACCGTGTTTTACATTGACAATATTTGTTTGTTTTAGTTAGCGGGATCGCGAAACCCGGTACAATGACAGCTTTAATGGGACCTAGGTAAGTCACATTATACTTGATTTTAATTACAAGCTATGCTGTTGTGCTAAATTTTATTCTACACTAGCCGGTAGGAATATTCTGTAAAAATCTCACCGTGAATATTTTGGTGAAATGAGCTGTCATACCACCTGATGCTAGGGATTGATTTTACTGACAGTTCACATCTAGCTCACTTCACCGGTGAGGTTTTTACAGAATAGATCAGATGATAGCCTATAAGGGCTGTATTAGAGATGTTTTGTAGAGTAGCAATATCATAGAAAACACGGTATTTTGCAGTGCTATATTAGTAAAAATTTTAACGTGAAAACGTAGGTAAAGTGAGCTTGAAGTGAACTTTCATCCTACCAGCCGCAGCAGTGCGATTCTGTAACCATCTCACCGTGAAAACTTAGGTGAAGTGAGCGTGGAGTGAGCTGTCATTCCAACTAATGCAAGGGATTGACACTATTGACAGCTCACTCTAAGCTCACTTCACCTAACTTTTCAGGGTGAGATTTTTACAGAATCGATCGACTGATGCGAAGAATTGACAGTTCACTTCACCTAAGTATTCACGATGCGATGTTTACAGAATATACCAGCACCCTAATTGCGTAACACACAATCAATCTCAATTTGAATCATTTTGAAGGATATTGCTAATCCATTGCTTCATATATTCAAAAAATATGTCATGTGTCTGCTCAACAACGTAAATAACGCAATGAATGTTGTTTCATTTTGACAGTTCAAACTGTCAAACAAAATGAAACCGATTCCGATTGATCGTGTGTTACGCAATTAGGGTGCTGCTAATTTTCACTCACGCGGGTCGCATAAAATGCCCTCGTAAGTTTTTATTTTCTTCAGGATTCTTTCATTATTCCTGTTAGTTTTTTTACGACAGATTCCGTATGTACAGTCACGATCAAAAGTATGTTTACGCACGGCTTTATTCAAAAGCGATTTACTACTTTATTTTTGAATGAAATTTTATGTTGTTACGAAAATGGCATTTTCGAACCCATAGGTTTATGCAATGTGTGGTATTTCATCCAAGTTTGACATATTGGTGCTCGTGACTGTACCTATGTCGTGACTACTTATAAATAATATATGCTTCCATTTCATTACTAGTAGATACTTCTTTAAATAATCTGGTAAACCAGTTGGTAAACAAGTTATAAATTCATTCATTCATGGCACGTGTGAGGCTAATAGGTAAGTGAATTAATAAAGTTTTAGATATCCTGTATAATTTGCTTTTAGGCGACTGACTGTCCTAGCTAAAAGAATAATAATTATTTATTTGTATAGAACATGGTATGCAACACTAATCAATGGAATATTTCGAACTCCTTTTCGTTACAAATGGATAACAAAAATTCCGCTTTTTTTTTAGCTTTTTCTTTAGTTTTATTTATGCTAAATACATTAACAATTTTTACTGAAATAGAAATCAATAAAATGTCCCACGGGAATGTACTACCGGGATTAAACCACCACAAATAGACAAACGGACAAAAAACTATATTTGCAGCTACTACTCGCTCCCGACACACCTCGTAGCAATTACTTTTTTTCAAAAATATTCAATATACAGAACCTTAATTAGGTAAAACACTATTAATCACAATCTGAATAATTTTGAAGGATATCGCTAATCCATTGCTTCGCATGTTCGAAAACTTTGTCTGCCCAAGAACGTAAATAACGCAATGAATATTGTTGAACTGTCAAAATGAGAGCCATTCCATTTCATTATAGATATGATAGTGAACTATCACACTATCACTAGAAATAGCTTTCATTTAAAAAAAGTAAAAGTAAGTAAGTATTATAATTATAGAAGTATTTCAAATAGTCACAAAGACAGTATTGACTTCGTTACATGTGTGTGTGTGGACATGCTTTTTACATTTATTTTACGATGTGTGCGTAATTTGTTGCATAAATTCCATTGACAAAACTTGATTTTATATTTCAAAGCCATTATAACGTCATTATCAATGAAATTATTATTTAAAATATTTAAGGAATTGTTTTGTCCTTTCATTTCATATAATTTATTTTATGACACGATCTTGGACGTCAGGCATACAATTATTTAATAATAATTATAAATTATAAAAATAATTTTATTCTGAATATGCATCATTACACAGTAACTATTATTACTATGACCTTATTATAATAATGGATCATAAATTAATGTATATTTAAGTACGCGTCGTTCTATTGAAAATACTTTTAATTAGGTTCATTAGCGGCCTATAAGTAGCAGTCCACAGCTGGACATAGGCTTCGCCTATTACACGCCATTCAACTATAATAATAATAATACTAACCTGATGGCCGAAAGCCTCGATCAACATCGAGGCTCTCGCTATGCAGTTGGATCAAGGGCCTGATTCAGAAGGCAGTACTCCTCGATACGGCGCGCATTGTGAGGAGGATCCGGTCTCTGGAGCCCTAACCACCGGTAGCTTGGACCCTGCTCCCGACACCGGTGGATCACAATTTTTGTATATTATTAAATGTTCTTTTTTTATACTAATAGTTAAAAATGTAATAAAATAAGACAACTAAATAAATAAACGACATAATACTTATAATTAGGTTGCATTTCAGTAACTTTTCAAGATTATCATTTGGTAGCCTTTTCCCAACTATGTTGGGTCGCCTTCCGGTCTAACCGGATGCAACGGTAAACCAAGATATTTGTAGAAATTACTGATACTTTCCTCATTTATTTATTTAACAATAAAAGTGTTGCAAAAATATTTCATATTTATTTGACAACTTTATATATTATTAACGTTGAAATGCATTACAATATTATTCTTTGATATATACGCCAGCAGGTCAAGCTACCCGAAACTGTCAATTTTTCCCAATCAACCTTGAACCCTTATACTTTGCCGATAAAGTTGAAAATATATTGAATATATTTGACAGATTGTAGTAGCTGGATGTGCTGGCGTCGTCTGTACACAGTATAAATTAAAGATGTACGAGACTAAAATGTAGAAATTAGCTTAAATTACATTTAGCTAAAAGCTGATTATATATAATTTTAATAAGAACATATTCTAGCATTGAAACAGAAACATATTTCCTCATTACGGTCAGTTATCGGTACAAATAACTCAACTGGAAAGTTATGATCTACATTCAGTTACAATCTCATATTACCCTGCGTATGCGCGCCTAGGCCTCGACTCTGAGGTATTTCTATCTACAAACTGTATAAGTAATACAACAGTAAACTGTATGATAGGTTTGTTTGTACTAAGATACGGATGTATGGAAATGTAGGACTTTTTACTTTAGGTTTAAGTAAACAAATATCACCAAAAAACAAACTGCGAGTTGTTTATTTGCTGTAAAATTGGGAAATGAGATAAATGTTCCAGCGGGGTAATTGCGTAACACACTATTCTAGCAACGGCTTGTATTTTGACAGTTCAACAAAATTCATTGCATTATTGGCGTTGTTGAGCAGACAAATTTTTAACCGACTTCTAAAAAAGGAGGAGGTTCTCAATTCGTTTTTTTTATGTTTGTTCGCGCATAACTCCGTCGCTTGCCAACCGATTTGAAACATTCTCTTTTTTTGTTGGATAGATACTTTCCAAAAATACTTCCATGAAAATTTTATCGAAATCAGACAAGTGGTTTTTGAAAAATCACAACAAAAAAGTGAAAAATAAAAACTTAAAAAAAAAAAACTGTGTCTTTGGTTTTTTTATTTCGTTTTTCGCCACCGACTTCCGAAATTAAAGTTATTTTTCACTTTGTAGTTTGTAGTGTTTTTATGGAAGTCGGTTGTTTTTTTTTTTTTTTGTAAAAAAGTTTTTCGAAGGTATGAAGCAATGGATTAGCAATGTCATTCAAAATTGAATCATTTTGAAGGACATTGCTAATCCATTGCTGATTGTGAATGAATGTGTGTTACGCATTTAAGGTGCAGCCGATCGATTCTGTAAAAATGTCACCGTGAAAAGTTAGGTGAAGTGAGCTTAGAGTGAGCTGTCAATCCCTAGTATTAGTGGGAATGACAGCTCACTCCACACTCACTTCACCTGAGTTTTCACGGTGAGATGGTTACAGAATTGCACTGCAGTTGTTTTTACTCTGCTTCATTTGTCTTCAATAATGGTAAAACTTAGAAAATACAGGAGACAGGAGGATTTAGTATCTACATAATTCTACACCTTGGTGTATTTCCAATAGAAAAAATAGCTGTTCCATACATTTCGACCGCGTACGTGTTGCTCTATGAAACTGCAGGTTTCTTTTTTTGATAACTAACGAATTATTTCTACGCTAGGGGTCGCGTCAATGTCCTTGCCACCAAGTAGAGGAAACTTATCAATATTATTCCTGAATTATATTTTATTTTTGTTGCAGTGGCGCAGGGAAAACTACACTCATGACAGCATTGGCACATCGAAATCCAGGTAAGTTTATATCCTTTTTTGTTTTTTAATTTTGAACAATATTTTATGTTTCAAAAATAAAGAGACAGTTACTACTTCACAGTTACTTTATTTCTGATTTTGCATCACTGTACAAATCACAGTGATCCTTATTCTCATTCGAATAAGGTTGTTGCTGGGTTGCTTCCACTGACTAGTCTGTCAAAATCATTGTGATCTTTATTCTCGTCACAATAAGTTTGATGTTAGCTTGCTGCTGTCAGACGTAAAATAACTGTATGTGTGTGGGTTTCCATGGAATTAATTATATATATACAAATCAATGCCACTTTTCGTTGTAATTTTATAACTCAAGAACGGCTGGGCCGATTTAGCTGATTTTGGTTTTGAAATGTTTGTCGTAATCCAGGGAAGGTTTAAACGGTCAGAAAATATGGTAAAAGGAGTTGGGTAGGAGTAGTGTAGGAGTAGGTTAGGAGTAGGGTAGGACTTAGGAGTAGGTTAGGAGTAGGGTAGAAGTAGGGTAGGAGTAGTGTAGGAGTAGGGTAGGAGTAGGGTAGGAGTAATGTAGGAGTAGGGTAGGAGTAGGGTAGGGGGTAGGGTAGGAGTAGGGTAGGGGGTAGGGTAGGAGTAGGGTAGGAGTAGGGTAGGAGTAGTGTAGGAGTAGGGTAGGAGTAGGGTAGGGGGTAGGACACCACGCGAACGAAGTAGCGCCGAGCAGCTAGAAATAATTGATATATGGCAAAACAACGTTTGCCGGGTCAGCTAGTTATATATACTTTATTATACACCAGAAAATACATAACAAAACCATGTACAGGGTTATTGGTAAAATACTAATAACCTTGCAGGACTTGATTACTAACATCATAAAACAACAATTTCTGTTCTATAGTCCTAAGGCGTTGTAAATGTTTTACCAATGACCCTGTATAATAATTAGTATGTATAAATTGAAGATAACACTTGTCTATATACAATTTTCGGTAACGGAAACTTATTTACGGAAAACAGTTTTGACATTTTATTAAGTTCAGCTGGTTTTTGAACGTCGTTTAAAATACGCTTCCGAAACTCTAGATGGGTTAATTATAAGCAAATCTTAACAGCTAACGTCACTACTTATGCGATGCATCAGATGTTTTGTGAATCAATAAGTACCTACATAAAAATATAATTTGAGGTCGCTTTTCGTGTTTGTCTGTGCGACCTGCTGTGCGATTCTGTATCATCTCACCGTGAAAACTTAGGTGAAGTGAGCGTGAAGTGAGCTGTCATTCCAAATAATGCTAGGGATAGACACTACTGACAACTCACATCAAGCTCACTTCACTTGTGCTTTCACGGTGAGATTTTTACAGAATCGACCGGCAGATTGTTCTTCTAACCTACGCAACGGATTTTTATGTGGTTTCAACATCATTTAGCAAATTTATTCCGGAATGTACATGTGTATAATACCTACATTAAAATTAAAATACTTTTTATTTTAGAGACTATAATATTTACATAATACATACAAAGCTAACTGACTTAAAATAATATTAAGAATATGTAGATAGATACATTTACATACAAGGAAAACAATCATAGGGCATCAAATAGATTTCTATCCAAGAAGCATGACGCAAACAGTTTAGGAAGCTTTTATATTAAACTTACAAAAAATAAAAAAAATATTTCGGCGACGCAGGAGCACGTCGCAGTTATTATAATTATTATAATAAAATGCAGTCTATAATCTCAAATATTTATTAAGTAATATATTTATAAACAATATATACGCATTGAGGTCATCATAACGTTTAGCATACGTAAAAAATGTTTTAATGACGCACAATACATTCGTAATGGTTTATTGCAGATATTCGACCTCAAAGATTTCTATTTAGATCCAAGTAAACGCATGCGGTTAAATTATGACGCACATAGTTCAGGAAGCTGTCAACAATTTTGAATTTTTTTTTTAAGTTTTATCTAATATCCTGCTTCCTACTAATATTATAAATGCGAAAGTTTGTGAGGATGGATGGATGTTTGTTACTCTTTTACGCAAAAACTACGGAACGGATTTTGATGATACTTTACAGTAATACCCATAGCTTCATCAGAATAACACATAGGACACTTTTAATACCGATATTCCCACGGAATCGACACTTGTGCGGGTGAAATCACTTTCACCTGCAGCGCTCCTAGTCCTTAATAATTTTAAATCTTAATTTATTCATTTTTAGATCTAGAAAGTTTAAGTTTTTTTGGCCAACCCAACAACAACGGCTACGGGTGAAGTTGCCTCCCTGGGCTTTGACCAAACTGGGTCTAAAACTCGAATTCCAAGACTCTCGAGGCTTGACGAAGGGGAGAGAAACATTCCCTTCTCTTCGTCAGAGAAAACGTTTGCTCATTCTTGAGAGAAAACCTAAATCCTAAAACCTTGAGAGAAAATAAAAAAATCCACGCCTGTCTCACTGCCCACTACGTTCCACTCAAACCCACCCAATCCCACTTACAGAGCGGCCATTTTTCATCAAAAAAAAATATTCTGTTTCATAGAAAAGTGCAATACCTACGCGGTCAAAACGCATGGAACAGCAATACTTATTTTTTTTTAATAACCGACGAAAAATTTCTACGCTATGGGGTCTAAACTCATGTGCTGAATCCATGGTTACAGTTTGCGCCTGGATGTCCCTGCCACCCTGTATATTCTGCAAAAATGTCACCGTGAAAACTTAGGTGAAGTGAGGATAAAGTGAGCTGTCACTCCATCTGTGCTACAGATTGACACCATACTAATTTCTTAATTTATTATTTTCTTTCTAATTCTTTCTTTCTTATTCTACGAGCATAAATAAATGAATGATAAATAAACATTTTATTCAGTACTAAAATTGGTAAAATATTTACCTACATAAAGTCTTAGAAATAATTTACAAAGGTTTAATAATGTTAGATGCCTCAATCAATCAACTCAGCCTATCGCAGTCCAATGCTGGACATAGGCCTCTCCCAAGCTGCGCCACAACACCCTGTCCTCCGCCTTCCGCATCCAGTCTGCCCCAGACACCTTCTTTAGGTCGTCCGTCCATCTAGATCTAGCTGGGGGGCGTCCCACACTACGCTTGCCGATACGCAGTCTCCGGATCCGCGGTTAGATGCCTGTACTAGGATAAACCTGTATCACAGGCTTTATGGTAATTGTAGGACAATAAAATTCTTAACAACTATTCATCACTAATTTATCCATTAACTATTTATTCTTATTCTATAAATTGACACTATTGACAGCTCACTTCACAAAAGTTTTCACGGTGACATTTTTACATAATTAATAAATCGGTTGTTCTTTAATAAATAGGTATAAATTAGATACAAGTAGGCAACATAAATTAGGTTTGTTAAATATTATAATTTATGGAAACAGATATTTGTTAAATAATTTAAATAACAAATTGTAATAAATTAACTTCGCCAATATGTCAAATACCTGTTGCTATTTTTGTTTTATTATGGTATATTTTGCTTAGATGGTTAAGCGACTACAGAGCAAAGGTCTTTCCATACTCCGAGATAACCTGTGGGGTGATTACGTAACACACTAACAGTACCAATGAGTTTGAATTTGACAGTTCAACAACATTCATTGCGGTATTTACGTTGTTAAGCTGACAAATTTTTCGAACATATGAAGCAATGGATTAGCTTCAAAATGATTCAGATTGAGATTGATAGTGTGTTACGCAATTAGGGTGCAGTTCACTTTAGCCACCCAAACCCATAATCCAATATATTTGTTTCCATATCCTGCAGTAGTCCTACACCAACCGGGGTTGTCCTTCGGTGCATTTGCATAGGGCGAACGGGGATAATCGTCGGTTGGTGTCTCATTTTCATTAAAAACGTCTAACGGGCCTCTGCGAGTTGGCTTCGGGCCCTCGTACTCCTTGCCAAAGGTCCGGGACCCCGAGAAATATCAAGAGACTTAAAAAAAAGACGAAAATGCTTGGCCAGAAGGCGAAGCGATCACATATCTATAATTAATGCACCTACTTTGTACATTATCTAAAAAAAAATAAACGTTAAGTATAACAGTTTCAGTCGGACGATATGTAAAAATACTTTGACATCATTATTTGGCACCATAATTTTCGAGATGTGTCTAATGTTCGTAAACACCGTTCTGTCGATGTCGATTGACAGCAGAAACCGAACGATGTTTTATATACGTTTTAAAGCGCTAAACGCATATAGCGATTTCTGGTGCAAGCGAGCCGGCTTAAAATGTCAATGACAAATGACACGTATTTCTGTAAATTTGTTAGAAATACACATTTACACCTCAAAAATTAATTATGGTATATAACTAGATGACTTCGGTGTTACCTATCTGAGAAGAAAGACCGAAGCAAACTGAAAGGTTCCGGTTATTTTAAAAGTCCAGACATAATCTTGGTGAGGCCATTTAGGGACCATGCAGATTAAAGTCTGAGATGGGATTTTGAGGAAAATGAGAAAAAATTGTATCCTAAGATGGCGTTTAAATTATTAATCTTTCTACAGTGGGAACGATGGTGGATGGAGACATCGCCATGAACGGCACACAGCTTGGCGAGTTCATGCATCAAGAGAGTGGCTATATGCACCAAGACGACCTCTTTGTCGACAACCTCTCGGTTATCGAGCACCTTACTATAATGGTAAGTAAGAATTATTATTTTTATTTTTTACGTCTTCATTTATGAATAGACATTCATATTTCTTTTGATGTAATTTAAGTCGAAAATTAAGATGATAATGTGTGTGATACGAATGCTGAAAATTACATGCTAGGGTCAATCTTACAGCAATGGGTTTTTCGACATTCATAAGAGAACAAGAAGATAATTATGTAAATAATAATAATACACATGGTGTCTCAGGTGAAAAGTCCAATCATTTATGTTTTTAAAACCATTTGTTTTAAATATGTTCTATCCAGAATGTAGTTTCCAATATGTAAACAACTTTTTCTCCCTTAGGCCCGACTACGCATGGACGGACGCACATCCTCCTTAGCTCGCAAGAGACGAGTAAACCAACTCCTGCGCCAGTTGTCCCTATATGGATCCAGGTTCACCCTCATAGGAGGCCTGGATGGAAGGAAGACTTTGTCAGGCGGAGAGAGGAAGAGGCTGGCGTTTGCAACAGAGGTAACATATATTTGTATTTCCTTCTTAGCGTGCCGTTGATTGGTTTTCCACATTGTGTCTGCCCAGAAGCCTCATTGCGTAACACACTACCGATCTCAATCTAAATCATTTTAAAGGATATTGCTAATCCATTGCTTCATATATTCGAAAAATGCGTCTGCTCATCAACGTTAATAACGCAATGAATGTCGTTGAACTGTCAAAATGAAACCCATTGCTACTAATAGGTAGTGTGTTATGCAATTTTACCTCGCAGAACTAAGCTGCGAGTAGTTACAGTCGCCCGCACGACGATTGGAACACTTTGACCTTAAGGTGGCCTTTTTTTTTTTTTGAGGATGGGAAATCATCAAATGACCCCTCCCGCTCTGGGTGGAGCGGCAGGGAGTGTCAGACTTTTACTGACGAAAACCCACCCGTGTTCCTTCCTTAGCCCTTTCTGTTCCAGGGCAGCGGTAAACCTTTCGGATGATCCCGCCGCCCTGGCAGGCTTCGGCCCTATCGGGCCCCGTCCTCAGCTTAAGGTGGCCTAGTGTAGTATTGAGTTTCAATAGATTAAGAGGCTACCTTACACTGGTTTCGATACCACTTACTTACAGTCTAATGTACTTAAAGTTTGTTTTTTTAAGCCCAGACAGTACTTTGACAGGCGTAATGTCAAACTCCGATACTAAAAAGCAATCATACTAGCATAAACTATGGAGCCAGGATTTGTATTTCGAATTTTATTTCGATTATGGCAAAGTTCTTAATACTAAAATAGCAAATTAGTACCGAACTAAGCTGTCATTTTTGTATAAATAACTGCATTTTTATAACCAAATAGCTGCGCTCCGTGGTTTCACCCGCATAAGTTTCGATTCCGTGGAAATATCGAGATAAAAAATATCCTATGTGTTAATCCTGGTTATAAACTATCTGCGTGCCAAATTTCATCCAAATCCGTTCAGGTAGTTTTGGCGTGAAAGACTAACAAACATCCATCCATCCATACAAACTTTCACGTTTATAATATTAGTAGGATAGGATAGGTTCTTAATTTAATAACAGACTTGGTGGTTTAAATTTTATCTAAAGAAAAACCTTGTTTTGTAATAAAGGGGATAAAGATTTGAAATGTCAGATAACTATCTGGGTTAAAAAGTGATAGGTATTTACCTACGAAAGAGTATTTACTGTACCGTCAGGTACTAAGTTCCATTCATGAACCGACAGTTTCCGAGTAACATTAGTAAGAAGAAAGATTGCATTTGGGGTTTTTCCAGTGTAATTAGTTCCTAATTGCACAAACAATCGCATTAACTTTTATATTCATTAGTAGCATTCACCATGTTGCACCATTTGTTTTAATAACTCGTCTTTTTCATGTCTAATTCCACAACGCCGTTAATATTTTTGAGCTGTCAAAATGTTATGCAATTAAGAGCTGATTTTTCCAACACCAGATAACTTTATCGGAAAAATAATTTTGAATTTTTGACAGTTCTTCCATACAAAAACTGTCAGACGTTAATTTTATTCCACGAATAAAAATTATAGGTCGATTAGAAAATAAGCCCTAAGTTGAGTGCTGCTGTGGTGAGAATCTTTTTAATATTAATAAAATTATTATGAGTTTAGTCAATTCTTCGGGAATAATTTCACGTGATGCAGTAATAAAGTAAAATAATAAATTGTAGTCTTTCATAATTTTCCTCATCAGTAAAAAAACCAAAAGGTTATAGTTTTAGAATTCATGATATTACTACCAATATTTTTCGTATTTCAAGGTTCGCTTCTAGTTTTTAAACAATTTATTGATTGTTTTTGTAAAAAAAAATGTACAAAAACCTTTTTAGTGGCTATGTGAAATACATGTTTATGCAAACTAAAAAATATTTTTTACCTAAATCTATAATAATATACAATATTTTTTTCGCTCAGACACGGGTTAGAAAACACGAAATAAGTATAAACTCGTGTATGTTTACTTGCGTATGTCTATTCATATAATTATAATATTTACATACTTATTTGCTTTAAGATAACAGCCTTCTAGTGAATATTTTACATTTTATTACAGTTTTACACTTCTTTTATATGTCTATAGATGTGTAGATTTTTTTATTGATGGAAATTTATGAGAAACGCTCATCAAACTCGTTTAAAACCAGCGATCATTGAAATTTATTTATTACAGCATGGAAGACTTACAACTAAAAACAAAGAAAAAAATAGGAAACAATAGTCGACAGAAAGCCAATTACAAGTCTTCGCGTTTAGACTTATTATAAAATTTGTGTTGTGAAATGCTAAATTTTTACTGAATGACTATGAAACTCAAATGACTGTTAATATTCATGCGTACGACAAATAATTGTCATCATCGTCAGCCTGTAGCAGTCCACTGTTGGACATACTCGTAGATCTCTCCTAAAGCGTCCGTTATACGTCGCCCAGGTCAGTTGGGTTTGGGGGCCATTCGTAACTCCGGGATACTTCGCACCCCCCTACCTTGCCGTTACCGTGACCGCTGCCAAAATCAGGAATAGCAAGGCGGCCAGGAACTGGGGGCCGTGACTGATTCTGGCTTGCCATTGGAGGGTTTGGCCATAATCGCCACGCTGGGCATGCGTTGGCGAGCGCAGGTCGCAGCTTCTCTAGGCCCCTCGCCAACGTCGACTTTTTGAAGCGAAGCAGTACGGATGCTGTCAGGCGTTCGTATCGATACAGTCGCGATGCGGTAGCGCGTTAGTAGCGCGTTGCATGCGACTAACGTGCGTTAGTAGCAATGCTGTCGCGCGTTTCGATCGCTACAAAAAGTCGCCGTGGGCTACTGTTGGTTTTTGTACTAACGCGCATTAGTCGCATTTGCACCGCGCTACAGAAGCGATGCCTACGCGCTAATAACGCGCTACAGCATCGCGACTGTATCGATACAAACGCGCGACCGTGTCGGACGTCATCGGGGAGAGAATGAAGGGAGGGTGGCGCGTGAATGGAGAACCGAGCATCAGTGCAACACAGACAGGTCGACAGAAGCGCGACAGTATCGCGTTTGCATCAGACTGACAATCGTGGTGTGGGCGAGGGCAAACAGCTAGCGACAGAATCGCTATAAAAAGTCGCCGTGGGCGATGGGCCAAATATGCGCCATTTAGCTGCGAAATTACATGGTTATACCGCCATTTGTCGGTTGTCAGAGCCTCGTTTGTTGTTCAGCAGGATGCACCACCAGCAGGTGAGGTTGACTTGGGGTACTGAGACGGTAAGTGTGCCGTTACACCCCAAATAATTGTAAACCGAGAAAAATTATAAAAAAGCGAGACTCAGTAACGCAGTTGAACATATTTTTGGCGGCGACTCAAACAAAAATCCAGCTGTAAATGAAGTTCCTTTTTCCTAGGAATCTTTCTCATAAAAATTTCTTTCTCAGCTCTTAACAGACCCTGGACTCCTTTTCTGCGACGAGCCAACCACAGGCCTGGACTCATCCTCAGCCCACCAGATGATGACCCTGCTCCGAGCCAGTGCAGCCCAGGGCAAGACAGTCATATGCACCATCCACCAGCCTAACTCGGAACTGATGGCACAGTTCGATAAGCTGGTACTCCTTGCTGAAGGGAGAGTGGCTTTTGCTGGCACTGCCACACAAGCTTTAAGTTTTTTTAAGAGGTGAGTTTGGAAACTTTTTTTTTGTGAACTTGGAAACTTGGAGCTTTGGAACCTTTATTGTGTGACTTCTAGTCTGTGCTAAATATATTTATTTAGCACAGACTAGAAGTCACACAATAAATAATCTATCCTAATAAATATATAATATGTATGTTATCTATACTAATAATAAATATTTTGTTTGTTTGAACGCGCTAATCTCAGGAACTTCCGGTCGGATTTGAAAAAATCTTTTTGCATTTGATAGCCTAATTCTTGAGGAAGGCTACGTAACATCACGCTAGGAGCCTTAGGAGCCGAGCAAATATAAAAAAGTCAGGAAGAACGCTAAGTGTAAACGAAGTACTAAAAGCGCGGAAAAAAATTCACGCAGACGAAGTCGGGCTCAGAAACTAGTATTTTAATAAAATTAACGTGACGTGGAACGTAATTTATGTAAAGGCCAGTTCCATGTAAAGGACATTCTATGCGTAGGTAAATATATGTTAGGTACATATATTTACCTACGCATAGAATGTCCCCATAGAATGTATGTTTACGTCAAATCGTTCAGTTACCTATTCATATTACGTGTTAAACTAGTTTTTTTTTAATATCTAACTGCTTTCCGATGCTATAAATTCATGAATTTATTTTACATAAAATCTTTGTACATGCTTCTAGGCGTAGGCCATTTATTTTAAGTGTCAAATTAAAATAGTATGAATAAGTAAGGGACATTAATTATTCGCGGATTAGGATTTAATAATAAACGGAATTTGTCACTGGTACAAATTCAATCGACGGAATAAATTACGGAATATAAAGCCTGCTTGCCCCACAAATCACTTAATTTAGTACAATCAGCCTGTAATCAACTATAATGTCCCCACTAGGGCACAGCAGTGCAATTCTGTAACCATGAGATGGTTACAGAATTGCAAACTTAGGTGAAGTGAGCGTGGAGTGAGCTGTCATTCCAACTAATGTTAGGGATTGACACAAATCACGGCTCACTTCACCTAACTTTTCACGGTGAGATTTTTACAGAATCGATCGGCTGGTCTCCTCTCTGTGAGAGGGAGTGAGCCTTCCTCTATCCACGAGGTATTCCACTCCGGGGGCTGCGGGTTGACGGATAATGTAATAGCGCTATATACTCGTAGATAACATATACATAATCAGCCTATAACGTTCCCACTACTGGGACACAGGCCTCCCCTCTGTGAGAGGGGTAATAGCGCTAAATATACATATAGAGCATAACAGATTAAGCGCTAAACGTATTTATTAAGTCTTTATATATATACATTTGGTCTCTGCCATTTTCAAATGATCAGCACCCTAATTGCGTAACACACTATCAATCACAATCTGAATCATTTTGAAGGATATTGCTAATCCATTGCTTCATATGTTCGAAACATTTGTCTGGTCAACAGTGATAATAACGCAATGAACGGGCGCCCTTACCGGGCACCCATAGTAAATTCAAGCATCTTTAACCCGCCCCGCTACGCATGGTTTTTACGATTTGACCAAACAACGAGATTTCTTTATTATATTTAAGTTTATTATTAAAGTATTCCACATGGAAACCTTCTGGAATAAATTCCCTAAATGATGGTGAGAACCGCATCTCAATCCGCTGCGGAGTTTAAAGGAACAACAGTTTAAAGGTCACACAGACAGACCCAAAAGCGCATTCTATTTATGATGCAATTTCAATGAGACTTAATTATTTGGTAAAGTTAAAAAGAATTCATTGTCGTTATCATGTAATTATTAATTAGCATCATTCTTAACTTCTTAATTAAGTACAAAAAAACTGTATTTCATTGATGATTAATTTTTTAATAGATATTGATTATACGTGGCCAAATAATAACAGCCGAATAGGTCGATCGATCAGGTTAAGCTACGCTTGCCGCGGTTGGTCTGTGGATGGGTGACCATCTTTACACACCGGTACCCCTCCGTGCCTCGGAAAGCACGTTAAGCCGTCATTCGTGGATCTTTGACAGTCGTTACGGGTAGTCAGAAGCCCGAAAGTCTGACAACCAGCCTTACCAAGGGCTATCGTATTATCCAGTGACTGGGTTGTGGAGGTCAGATAGGCAGTCGCTCCATGTAAAATACTGGTATTCAGTTGAATCCGGTTAGACTGGAAGTGGACTCCAACATAGTTGGGAAAAGGCTTGGCAGATGATTGATGATACTTACCTACTTGGTGTTGACAGCTAAAAAATAAGTCGTCGTCATTAAATAGTCATTAGATGCGTTCACTTTTTAATTGAAAAAATAAACTGAATCAAATACCGCTTTTTTAAGTTGTATAATAATTGTTTAAGAGCATTTAACTAGCTAATAAATAATTTTCCCAAAAATATTCGTTACATATACAAAAAAAAAAAACACAATAAAATGCAGCCTTCAAATACATCGATGTCGCAATTTTGACAAGAGGCGAAGTTAAAAAATAAAAAGTCTCAATTATGTATTTGTTATCACTAGCGACGTTTACCTACTTGTTATATTTCCTAATACTTTTACCAAAAAAACGAATTCAAAACTTAAATCATTACATTAAAGACGTTGGTAGTCATTAAGATATCGTTAAATACATTCTTTCAAACTGAATGCAAAGCCACATTCATTCATGTTGCAATTTTAACTATAAATCGATTATGACGATAAAAAAACAGTTGCTTCCACTGTCATTATGATGCCGTTAAATTTATTCACTATTGATCATTAAAAAACTGATAAAACACCATTTTTAATTGATGATGCGATCCTAGTCATTGCTATTATCGCAACATTGGCGTCAAACTCAGAGCATTTATTTCAATTAAACCATTTACAGGCACTTTTGAATTGTCAAAGTAATAAACCCATTCCAAAACGTAGATCTCTATGGAAAAATTGATTTTTCCAACGCCAGATAATTTTATCCGAGGAATAATTTTAAATTTTTGACAGTTCTTCCATCCAAAATCTGACAGACGTCAATTTTATTCTAGGATTAAAAACTATCTGTCTATTGAAAAATCAGCCCCTATTCAATCTTTCGCAAAGCAATTCTAGAATCCGGTGATGGCAAATCTATGGAGACGAACATGTTTTATTTGACAAGTCGTCCATAATAATTAGTATTGATCCAATACAATTGTGTTCCAACGTTTAAATGGGCTGGTCTAGGCTGTGACCTTAATAGGACTTCCCGACTCCTTAGCAACGTCCCACAATTGCATTCTCTTATTAGCTCAGTGCATTTGATTTTCAGCATCTAGTTCATTTAGTGGACATCTTTGCTAGATAAGAATGTAACTGTTAGAGCTTTGGTGGCCCAATGGTAACTGCCGCGACTTACGAGAACAGTTGTAGGTCGTAGGTTCGAACCCAAATAGGCGCTTTACTTTCTGTTAATTATTTCATCACTACTGCTCCGAAAAAGGTGAAGGAAAAAATCGTGAGGAAACCGGCATGTCCTAGAACTGAAAGAAATCGAAGACATGTGACATCTGCCTACCCGCATTGGGCCCGCGTGGTGGATTACGACCCGCTCCGTCTCACTGAAAGGAGGCCTGTGTCCCAGTAGTGGGAACATTATAGGTTGATTATTATGTTAGATAAACTTAACATCACGCCTGTAATGCCTAAAGTGCTAAGCAGAGGTGTACATATAGTACACCCACATTACGCCAATTATGTTTTAGTGCGCAAATTCAGCGACTAGGCTGCTAATGAGATTTTTCTTATGGAAAATCCCAAGAACACTTTTCCCGATCTGGGAATCGTAACCATGACTTTATGCTCCGCAGTAGTCCTTGCGACCACTACACCAATGACCCAGTTAGACTGTTACTACATCCATTTTGTTTTTCATGCACATCGACAGACAGAAGGCATTACGTTAATGTTAAAGATATAATAATAGAACCAGAGAAACAGCAGTCTGCAGTCTTCGACAAACTCTAAGTAACTAAGCGATGAAATTCGATCCAAGAATGATAAGATCCAGACTGTCATCGTTCCACCAATTATAGAATAATAATGGAAAAAAGAACCTGAATGCTTCTCAATATTCTTCCAATATTTATTTCTATTAATAAAATAAATTGCATCATCATAACAACACGACACGACACGACGTCATAATTATTATAACATTTCAACGAACTAACCTCAATGCATTTTTTCAGAGGGGGCAAACACCTCAGTGTTTTTCCGATTTATACTTACCAGTTTTCATCATGTTATTAAAATTAATTGTAGGTATCATAAAAGTTATAATCATAAAGGAAGAAAAAACTGAAACTAATTTTACCAAAGACACAGGATTGTATTCATCAATGATAACAAAATGAATGCTTCATAAAAACTTTATTGGTTTGGCAATCGGCACAAGTTGATAATAAAATATTTTTTTATTAGTTAGTGATTGAAATCCGTATTATCTCTAAACCACCCATTAGACTGGAATCTGTGACACCAGAAGGCCAATTTCCGTATTTAAAAACGTCCAAAATCTAGTCGCAATCTCATCTCAGCGACAATCAATGCCAAAAACTTGTCAAAAAATGTAGGGAAATTAGAGGTATTTTTGACAGATTGAGACGGGATCGGACTGTGAACGTTCTTAAAATTACGAGAATTGCCCCACTGACCTCTAGACGATTTCCTTAAAACTGCGGGGTAATTACGTAACACACTAACAAAAGAAATGGCTTTCATTTTGACAGTTCAACAACATTAATTGCGTTATTTACGTTGTTGGGCAGACAAATTTTTCGCACATATGAAGCAATGGATTAACAATATTCTTCAAATTATTCAGATTGATTAACAATATTCTTCAAATTATTCAGATTGTAATTTATAGTGCGGAATATATGAGTCAAGCTCGTGCCGACATCGATCGTCGCTAGCTTATTTAAATTTAAAAGCCTATGATTGTCGAAATTGACAGCCACATAATAAAACTAGTCAAACCTGCCTTCAGAAGGTAGATCATTTCCTCTTCAAATATTCCATAGCCTTATGTACCTTCATTTGATTGATTGTAATTTATAGTGCTGATATGTATGAGTCAAGCTCGTGACGACATCGATCGTCACTAGCTTATTTAAATTGAAAAACCTATGAATGTCAAAATTCACAGCCAAATAATAAAACTAGTCAAACCTGCCTTCAGAAGGTAGATCATTTCCTTTTCAAATATTCCATAGCCTTATGTACCTTCGTTTGTTTCAGCCTGGGTTACCACTGCCCCCTCATGTACAACCCCACAGACTACTTCATCAAGGTGCTGTCCATCACTCCTGGCTCGGAGTCAGCCTCACGACAGGCCATCAAGAATGTCTGCGACAGATTCGCAGTCAGCGACGCTGCCAAAGAACTGGACATGGAAATACATTTCGAATTCCACTTGATGGACAATGAGGATTCTACACGTTCTGTAAGTTACGAGTAACAAGTGGAACGAGTTATTAATTAGATGTTTTTGAAGAAATAATAATTGTATCTTCAGAAGATGTGTTTTACCGGTCATCGTAAATGTTATTAAAAAAACTCAGGGTCAAAAGTCAAATACACGTGCTGTCAATAAATTGGTAAATAAGCGATAGTAAATTGTCGTTTCTTCTTATAATGGTCAACAACTAGATCTAAAGTATGATTTATTGTCGACAGACCATGTCGGTCTTGAGTCAAGCATGCGTAGGTAATGGTACGATTTATTAGATGCGTATCGGCATTATCATCTTCAGAGTAATAACCGGGGAGTTCCACAGGGCTTGTTACTAGGCCCGCTTATAATCCCAGATGTTACTTCGTTTCTTTAAGCTAACTGATACCTACTTTGTTAATTTCCCAGACGAATCAAGAAACAGATGATACCTTCGAACGTCCTTTCTTCCTAACGAAGCTGTGGTGGTTAATATACAGATATGTACTTGTAGTAATCCGAGATCCGAGAGTGCAATTTGTAAGGATATTACAGAAATTGGTAAGTTGAAAAGTTATACATAGTATACTTAGTTATGATGATGTCTACGCTCATCATCATCATTCTCTTGCCCTTAATCCTTCTCGGCTATGGCTACATTTGCCTGTCTTATAATTATAATATGAGCGATAATTAATGATAATTCATTTTAATTAGCTCCTTAAGTCAAGCCAAGTCCAGGAATAAGTAATACCACCAGTCTTTTCATGACATTTTCTTTTCCAGGCTATAGCACTTACAGCAGGGCTATGCTTCATGGGCACCGCCCGGCTGACTCAGTCAGGTATCCAGGACGTCCAGGGTGCCTTGTTCATCATCATCGCAGAGAACACCTTCAGCCCCATGTACTCTGTTCTCCACATGTTCCCCGAAGAGTTCCCGCTGCTAAATAGAGAGCTGAAAGCTGGGTTGTATACAGCGCCGATTTATTATACTGCAAGGATGGTTGCTCTGGTGAGTATTGATATCCTTGAAATAGCATCGTAAGCATTCGATACACGTGCTTTTATTAGTAAATGATTCTTCCATTAGTCCAGGAAAAAGTCAGCCTTCAGTCGCCTTTTTCCCCAAAATGCAATTTAGGTCAACGCTGTGTTCTACAGGCTGATATTACGAGCCATTCCTGCACCCTAATTACGTATCACACGATCAATCGGAATCGGTTTCATTTTGACAGTTCAACAACATTCATTGCGTTATTTACGTTGTTGAGCAGACACATTTTTTGATCATATGAAGCAATGGATTAGCAATATCCTTCAAAATGATTCAGATTGAGATTGATTGTGTGTTACGCAATTAGGGTGCAGCTCCGCATCACTTACGGTCATAATTCGGGGCCCAAACTAATAATGAATGACAATACTAATTGACAGTTGTCTACTACAGATAATTATGTATACTCCCGACCGATAAATTTAATCTGACACTTGTTTTGACGGATCAATTATTTCTGGAAGGAACTAATACTACTTGTACTTTCAACTTGTTGACGGACTTAGAGAGTAGTCTATATCTCTATACCACCCTTGGTTGACTGGTAAAGAATGCCCAAGGCACTTAATTGCGTGCGAGAAGTTTAAATAAATAAATAAACCCAAAGTCTCAGGCCCTCTTGTCATTTAATCTTTTTTTTTTATTTTAATGTTTGTTTTATCTGATGTATGTATCTGGTGTATTGTGTGTCTTTTAGTTTGTGCCAAATAAATGTATTTTCTTTCTTGTACAAATACTATTGCTGAGGTCCTGGGGAAAGAAACTACATATCTCTCTTAGCAAGCAGAGTGATCATTCATGGTCTGAGGTAGAAATACCTTTGGATAATCGGTGTATTTTTTCATTCAGAACCTCTCCAATATTTGAAGGCCAGCTAAATGCCTGCTGTCTCGTGAATATGAATTATCCATGCTGCTCGTTATGTCTGTTCGTTTTTTTATTGTTTTTTTTAACAAAAGTTTTTGTTTAATATTGCGCAATCTCCTTGTTGAGAAGGCTTTGGTTAGGTGAGGTTGCAACTAATCGTACCAGCCACCCTCATTTACAAGTAGTTTAATTTATTAGTATTACATATAATAAAAAATTACGGGTCTGGCTGTTTGGGTATGTGAGTTTAAATGTTTGTAAACGCACCCACGACAGGAGTAGAGTATGGGCAACGTTTTTTTTTTTAAAAAAATAAGAAAGAAAGATAGGAGAAATAATTATTGTGACACCAAAGGGCGGAATAATATAGATTGGCAATTGCATAATCATAATCAGCCTATAATGTTCCCACTGCTGGGACACAGGCCTTCTCTCGATGAGAGGGGAGTAGGCCATAATCCACCACGCGGGCCCAGTGCGGGGTGGTAGATGTCACATGTCTTCGAATTTCTGGCTCTAGAACATGCCGCACCCTAATTGCGTAACACACGATCAATCGGAATCGGTTTCATTTAGACAGTTCAACAACATTCATTGCGTTATTTACGTTGTTGAGCAGACACATGACACATTTTTTGAACATACGAAGAATGGATTAGCAATATCCTTCAAAATGATTCAGATTGAGATTGATTGTGTGTTACGCAATTAGGGTGCTGGTTTGGGTAGATTAGCAATTAATTAACTCATATATACACAATAAACTACGATCTTTAATCCGGTTTTAAATAAATTTGAAATGAAAATTCTTTATTAAACGATTAATTAACCACCAGCTGAGTTAAAACCTTTGACTTGACAAAAATATGTATATTAAAAACTTGTTTTGTTAACATATTATATTATTATATGGGTCCAAAGTGGAGGCTCCTCAAACTACCGAAAAATGAAGTGCAAAAGGCCAACTGTAAAATCATCTGCCTAGCCTTTTCTGAACTACTTACGTCGGGGTCGGCTTCCAGTCTAACCGGATGCAGCCGAATACCCAGTATTTTACATGAAACGACTGCCTATCTGACCTCCTCAACCCAACTGAGTAATACGATAGCCATAGACCAACGGCTTAACGTGCTTTCCGAGGCACGGAGGGGTCTTGATATGTAATGGTCACCCATCCATGGACAAACCGCGTCAAGCGTTGCTTAACCTGATCAATCGATGATCAGGTTAAGCTACGCTTGCCGCGGTTTGCCCGTGCGGTTGTTATAACTTAACCACAAGCTAAGCTTAGCTTAGTTTTGTATAGGGTATAGAAAAAAAACTTAAAATACCTGAATACCTCTCTGATTACCTCTAACTGTTGTATTTTTGTTTCCAGCTGCCAGGCTTGTTGATAGAGCCGACACTCTTCACCCTTGTGGTGTACTGGATCGCAGGTCTTCGAGGTTCCTTGTACGCGTTCAGCTTCACTGTCTTCCTGGCTATACTGGTGCTCAACGTTGCTATTGCCTGTGGTAAGTAGCATCTGATCGCAGATGGCTCGTCCGGGAAGCATGACACATAAAGGCGGAGGACTCAGCATTGGGTGAAAAAGGATGATGCGATGGCTCTTGACGTAAAGTCTAACTAGCCTATGGCGAAAATGACACATGACCTACCTTATACTACCTACCTTTACAGACTTCATTTCATTGTAGTACAGATTAAATCAATCTCATATCATTCTCTATATTTCATTACATTGTGCTCATCGTTCGGAGACCAATGCAAAGCCTTTTTCTCATCCTTCTAACCTGCGGGGTAACACACTATCAGTAGTAATGGGTTTCATTTTGACAGTTCAACAACATTCATTGCGTTATTTACGTTGTTGAGCAGACACATTTTTCGAACATATGAAGCAATGGATTAGCAATATCCTTCAAAATGATTCAGATTTTGATTGATAGTGTGTTACGTAATTAGGGTGCTGCTTGGAGGTAGAAAGAAACATTCGGATTTCAAGAACAACTTCCCGATGTACAATTTTACAAGGAGCTATAGTATGCTATGCAGATATACTCTTATTTCTGTTATTAACATCATCATAATTGGTTTCTTTCCAGGTTCGTTCTTCTCATGTGCGTTTGGTTCAATGCCGATAGCCATTGCGTACCTCGTGCCCTTCGACTACGCGCTCATGATGACCTCCGGGCTCTTCATTAAATTAAGGTAAGGATACATTAATTACGGTTTTTATTGTTCTTATTTAGTTGGCACCACATGTGTTACGGTTACGACCTTATTATGCTGGAAAATCTTCGTTTTTTTTTAACTATCTGCATTAATATTTATGAGAGCTACTAGAAAAAATCGAAGATGACAATCATTTATTACTCTATATTCATGGTGTTGCCTATTAATGAGATCATTAATAGAGTAACTTTATTAATAAACAATGCTATAAACATCGGTTGAGGACGTTTATGGAGTAAACTGTGAATCTTTAATTCATCTATTTAATTATTTATACATTCTTCAATGTACCATCGTTCCATCGAGATATTTGCGTTTAAAAAACACATTAAGTCAAATTATACTTAATTATTTTTATTTGAAAAGAGCTTGAGACATCTGTCTATTGCAGAATTTTAGTATTGACAAGAATAGTCGAATTAGTATGTAATGGAATACTTTACCTATAATCTTTCTCTAGAGGTGTGACTAATATATTCGGAATAGGTACAGGTATACAATACAAGCCATCTATATTCATATTAGGATAAGCGAATTTAGAGTAATAGCTTACCAGAGGGGCAATTCTCGTAATTTTAACCTGTCAAAAATACCTCTAAATTACCTACCTAGATTTTGACAAGTTTTTGACATTTGTTTGTCGCCGAGATGAGACTGCGACTAGATTTTGAACGTTTTCAATTATGAGAATTGGCCTTCAGGTATTAGTCAAATAATAGGGACGCGTAATAGCAAGGCGACTCGTTGACAGTCCTAAGCCTGTTAACGTACTCTAAGTGAAACGGTGATTACATTTTCATTCATCATACATGAATGAAAATGTAATCACCGTTTCACTTCAGTATTAGGCATTAAATCCTTCATACTTTACTCGTATTATTCAATATACATGCATATTCACGAGAATCCTGTATTTCATATGAATAATAATTCATATGAAATACAGGATTAAGGATGAATACCTGCGTAATATTCTCCATAATAATGGAGAATATTACGCAGGTATTCATATTAGATTGAGTAGCTAATAATGAATCGGTTCACTAATATTTGACTAATACTCAGTAATAGGTTATATTTATTATATATCATGATATGCGATAACTAATATTTATTCAATAACAGGATTACTTTAAAATTATCCTAATATAATATCTCTAGCTTTCTCTTTCATGCCAGTCATTAATTAGTAGTAATAGTAATTTATTTCTAAAACTTCAGTACACGTTACATCAATGACGGCACGGTTGGCGCAGTGGTTAAGCGATTGACTGCTGCGCTGCGTGTCGCGGGTTCGATTACCGCACGGAACAAATATTTGTATGACCTACAATTATTATTAATTGTTCCGGGTCTGGCTGTTTGTGTATGTGAGTTTATATGTCTGTAAACGCACCCACGACACAGGAGAAATTCCTAGTGTGGGGCAACGTTTTTATAAAAGAAAAAGAGAAAGAAAAGAATGAGTTCTCGACTCCCGAACTAGGACATCCTGTATGGCAGGGGTCGAGGTTTCTCCAGTTACATAGATCAACATGAGAAGGCTTAGACTAAATACAATTAAGTGATTTTTTAAATAATGAAAAGCAAAAAAAAACCTTGATGAACCAAAAACAAATGTAAGTTCTAAAACAAGACTAGCATATATGGTGAGATGTGTGATGGCTGTGTGGATGTATGTAGGTGTGTGGATGTGGTTTTGTTTGTGAGACGAGTCAGGCCGATTACTGATAAGGTTTTGGTCAGATTACTGATAAGGTTTTGGCATCATAAGTGGCACTATTATCTGTTCGAAATCACATCCGCGGGGTAATGATACCAGCACGTTAACAATAATATTATTATTCAATACTTTGGTGGACTCTTTTAATGGAGTCTAGATCCTTATCTATTCCTTATCATTTATCTTAGACTTAATAATTTTTGTTCACTACCTAATTCTAAAATGCGTGTCTCAAAATGGAGCCAGGCATACGTTTAACAGGTTTTAGTAGATTTAATAAATAAATCATAATTAATGACCTGTTTTAACCTTTATTTTCAGTTCAATGCCAAAATACGTGTCCTGGATCCGTCATCTATCCTGGCTGATGTACTCGAATGAAGCGATGAGCATATTGCAGTGGGATGGCGTCCAAAATATAAGTAAGTTCTGCTATATACTCGTACATAGGTACATATAATTGAACGGTACAGGAACACATCGTGAGAAAACTGGCATTTGCTAGAACCCACAATTCTAAGACATGTGACATCTATCAACCCGTACTTGGCCCGCGTTGTGGATTACGGCCCACTCCCTCTCACTGAGAGGGGGCTTGTGTCCCAGCAGTAGGAACATTATAGGCTGATTATGCTGCTATAATTCTGACTTTTTTTTGGCGGTAAAGTTTTAAAATTGTTATGCAATACTATATCATACGTATTCTGGTGGTTTGCATGTATAGCGACCTTGAAAACCTGTCATAATAAACTATACCTGCATTACGTCACATAATAGGTAACATATATATACAAATAATAACGTAGGTAAGTGCGTCACGTAGAAATATGGGCGGTCCAACCACCTTAACACTCGCAGACAGGCGCGACACGACTCGTAGAATTTTTTTTATGAAAACTTCATAGAAATTGTTCTACCAGAATCGCATCTCGCCCGTCTGCTCCGAGCCTTTAGATTGGTACGGAATGGTCTTCGAAATGTTCGGGTGTATTATATTTCCAAGTATCTTACCTACGCTTTATTGACTAGCGCAATGGCTTAGCCGTAACCCAGGTCTCCTTGTCATCTGTGAGGATATCTTCATCCACACAGATGACTCGGTACAACTACGGTACACACTTTTTTGTCGTTCAAAAAGTGCCGATTTAAGGCGAAAGCGTTGGGACAGCCCGCCAAATGCAAAGTTTTATACTTACGTTTTTTGCAATTTGCAGGTCCGTGTAAAGTTTTATGATGAACAAAATATATGATTCTTGAGCGTAACAAATATCTAACACTTAGATAAAATTCTCGTGTCGCAATGTTTGTTACCAAACTCCTCCGAAACGGCTGGACTGATTTGTATGAATTTTTGTGCGCATATCGGGTAGGTCTGAGAATCGGCCAACATCTATTTTTCATCCAAAAAGAAAAAAAAAATTCCTAGAAATAATGTATGTTATGGCAAAACAACGTTTGCCGGGTCAGCTAGTTTATTAGAATTATAATCATAAAATTCGAAGACATGTGGCATCCGCCATCCCACACTGGGCCCGTGGTGGATTACTGTTACGGCCCACGAGAGAGGAGGCCCGTGTCCCAGCAGTGGAAACATTATTGGCTGATTATGGTTATGATAATCATAAAAATCCACTCTCTAAGTTCACATTACACTATTGAATTACTATTTCATGAAATAATGACATTCCGGGCCAATTCTAACTCAAGGAGTTGTAATGGTATGATTCTGTAAAGTCATATTTGTGACTTTTGTGTTTTTTTACATATTATTAATTAAAAAGTCAGGCAACTATGTGGCTGCAAATTAATATGAAATTGTATAAAACGAAAAAACTTGTATAGTATATAAAAACCTGGACCCACTGAGATTTCAATAAACAAATTCAACTTCCGCTCACAAGTTATCCCAGCCACCTGTTGACTATATGTATGACAGGTGTCAGGGTGCAAGTCACTCTTGGCATCCCGATACTTCACCCCTTTGGAGAAACCCAGATGAAGAATATCCACAAAGGGTCCCCGAAAAGATCGATTGCAATTGTCAATATTTTTACGTGATTGAATGAGAGTTGTTGAAAATCGAGTTGAATGGCGTGCAATAGGAGAGGCGTATGTTCAGCAGTCGACTGCTACTTATAGGTGATGATGATGATTATGACGTGATTGAAATTCATTGATGCGTAAATTGATCCTCTACCAAATGCAATTGAAACGATTGTCAATATTACTACAATAGCAATCGATTGCAATTGATTAATTGCGATTGATCGTTTCAGGGATCCTTGACGGATGAGCTAGGTAGCCCTCGAAATTAATAAATTGCATATGCTGCACTGGTTGACGTCATCACGCCAACGCCGGCTGCCGCTGAAAACCAGCGCTGGGACTCTGTCTCGTATAGGGTCTTAGCATTATGCTGAGCTATGGCTGTTTTGCGTGAATGTGACGCATGTTTACCGCCAACTTGTTATTTTCTTTTTTATGCGCCATGTTTGCCGCAAATAAATGTGTTTTCTTTCTTCTTTTTTTTTCTTTCTAAAATTGTCTTAGGTTTTATGCGATTTGCAAATCAGTGTCAGCTTGTATGTTGATTTAAATATGGTTAGCGACCGTAACAAATACTACATACTTTACAGACTGGCGCTTCAGATAAAGGGACGCCCCACGAAAAAAAATTACAAGTCACGAGTTTCGAACCTACTGAAGTACATAAGATTGCAACATAATTCGATCTTGTCTGACGTGTATTGTATGTATTGACGTGACTAGCACAGATACCGGCACAGTGTCGCCATCTATGACATTCACCGAATACCAACACGGAATGATAGTCGCATGCGCTGCGTTCCTTCATGCCATTCATCTTTGTATCTGATGTAACAGTTTTTTGTTGTACATACAACTGCACGTCCATTTGTGACAATTTGACATTGGCGCCGATTCCCTTGTTTCCAAACTAAACTAAATTTAAGTTCAGTGCATCTTTTTCTTTCTATATCATTAAGAAAAGTACCTACAGAAGATAAATATGTATTAGTTTAGTCCTGTCAAATTAAGATACTCCATAGAAAGTTTAAACGTGATTTAAAACATGGCTACTAAAAATACGTCAATTTACGTCAGGCGCTGACTAATTTGACAGGACTAAACTAATATTTATCTTCTGTCCTTTTCTTAGTGAAATAGAAAGAAAAAGATGCACTGAACTTGAATTTAGTTTAGTTTGTGAACAAGGGAATCGGCGCTTTGTCAGCAGTTCTTCAGAAAAATCCGCGGGGTACCTACTTGCGTAACTAACACACTAACAGTAGCAACGGCCTTCATTTTGACAGTTCAACAACATTCATTGCGTTATTTACGTTGTTGAGCAGACATTTTTTTCGAACATATGACACAATGGATTAGCAATATCCTTCAAAATGCTTAAGATTGAGATTGAAAGTCTGTTACACAATTAGGGTGCAGATGTATGACCGCAAACGAAGCAAAATGAGTATATTGTAATGATCATAGCAGATTGCGTTCTATAGCTTCTTTCTGCCTACCCCAAGGGAACAAGACATGAATTTATCAACAACGTAAATAACGCAATGAATGTTGTTGAACTGTCAAAATGAAAGGTGTGTTACGCAATTAGCCCGCAGACGTATAAACGTAAACGAAGCAAAAGGTGTATGCTAGCTTCTCTCAAGGCAAGACGGTGTGAGTTTATGTTTGCGCTTTATGACGCCAAGTAAAGACGGTGTTCGTAGTTCAATGCTACTGACGTTTGATTGATCGTAATTCGTACGTCATATAGGTAAGGGAAGCATACTGGTATATTTTAAGCAGGCCCTCAAGACATTTGGCAATATATCAATAACTATTTAGATAGAAGGTATTCAGACAATGCTTTGTAGATTTATATTTAGGAGACTTATTAATAGTATTAAATACGTGCGTAGGTACTTTGTAATTTGTAGGAATTTATGTAGGGTGAGGGAGGGAATGGTGTATGTCTATGGTGAGACAGTAGTAAGTAATATGATACGATGACGCCCGATTAGCGTTGTGGATGAACAATCGGGTAGGCAGGGTAAATACAGATAGTTGTTCCGGTTGTGGATGTTTTGTTTTGTGTATGAAAGATTGGTTGGAGCAGTGTTTGCCCAGTGGCAACGGAGGTCATGGATCAAACCCAGACAGGCGGTTTACTTTGTATAAATAATTTCATCACATCACTGCACGGTGAAGGAGAAGGAGGTTCCGGTTTCCTCACGATGTTTGTGAGGAAACCGGCATGTCCTAGCACCAAAACTTCGAAGACATGTGACATCTATCAACCCGCACTGGGCCCGCGTGGTGGATTATAGCTCACTCCCTCACGAAGAGAGGAAGCCTGTGTCCCAGCATTCGGAACTTTAAAGGCTGGTTACCCTATGAAAGATTTGTATTTGTAACTTCATTTGCACAGTGATTCTATCGACACTATATCCCCATTTACGCCATGTAATTTTTTTGCCCGTGGCCTACCATAAGTTGAGGCAACTATAAAAGTTACACCGTCTAAACCATAGAAATATAAAAATATATCTATGGTCTAAACAGTATTTAGACAGACGATGCAAGTTATTTATTTAGGTAAACTTTTCGCACAAAAAGGTACAAAGGCGGATTTAATGTCTTAGGCATTATCTACCAGTCAACCAAGGGTGGTGAAGAGATTAGATGGCAGGATTATTTAATGCTTCAATTTTAAATCTAACTAATTTAAATTGCTTCAAGAAACTTGCATATTTGTATGGGGCTTAGCGTCAATATAATTAGGAGAAACTCAAACGGTTGGCTAAAGGTTTTATTAGAAAAAAAATCTTATCTGTGAAACTGTCATAAGTACTCTTTTGCTTTGATTGACTAAATATAAATCAATAAGCCCCTATTTTTTAACACTTCCTGTAATGGGCCATCTGCTGTGGGCCATTTTTTTCTGTAGTTAAGGCAGGTAGATTATTATGGCGCCCGGGATATTCCCCACAAAAAGGGTCTGCCAGGTAAATGGGCAAAAAAACTATAACAGTAATGTATTTAGAAGGAGCAATATCTTTGTAGCGTTTAGAAATGTGTTAAGCCCATAGTAAAACAAGCGACATGGCGCCTTTGTTAAGGTATCAGGCCTTTTGACAAATTGAGGTTGTCGACCCGGGAGTCAAGTAGACTTTGAGTCTTCGATCGATAGTCGGCCTACACAAATCACAAAGCGGTCCTTTGGGTATTTTAATTTTGAAAACAGCAACATTTAACACAGCCGATCAAGGACATAGAAAAGAGCCGAGAGAGTAGTTTAAATCCTGCCAAAAGATTCACGGGTGAAGCTCGTCCTGAAGCACCTGGCTGCTAAGTCTTTAAAAGATGCCCATCCATAGACAAATATCATCCATCTCTCCACTAGTGCAATGCTTACTCTAGGATGCATTTCCGGTATGGCTCTTAAATCCCACCCTTTCCTACGGGCACGTCTTCCCTACAATTACCGCGCCCCCCGGTCTACTCCTTGATATGCAATGGTCGCTCTAGCACCATGAACATGAGGCTACAGGAGCTAGTGCGAATCTTTGGGCTCATTCGATTAATCGAGTCTGGTTTAACCACACGCTGGGATCGGTGCATTTCATTCATTCATTCATATTTATTTATTCACAAGTTAACTACAACAGGGCCCTTATTCACTATGACTATGACCACTCAATGATTCCTTTCTTGAAACCACATCAATTCCTTAGCTAATCACGCCAACTCATTTTCGTTAATTGTGTCAAAGAGAATAAGTACGTTACCTGCAATAGACTAGGTATTTAGATAATATAGACAAAAAAATATAAACAAGAATAGAATAGAAAGAATTGAATACTCTAAACAAGCCACAACAAAAAACAAACAGCATTTGTGTCAACAAATGTTTTATTAACACTACTGTTACTTATCTTCTTCAATGATGTGCAATCCAGATTCGTTCTGATTGATATTAAATTGGTCATAGGGAAACGGTTTTTGTAATTGCAAGGGCCATGCCTAATGTTTGTAATGTAATGCAATGTTCTTAATGTTTTACATGTTTTTTGCTGAACACACTTTGCTACTAATTTCTTACATCGGACTTTATTTTTCTATCTGGTGTACTCGTATCTATTGTATGTATTTTAGTCTGTGCTACTCAATAAATGTGTTTTCTTTGCTTTTTTACATACTTATTAGGTATTTTCAATGGCAGCGGCGGCCATTTTGCCCAATTTTTCATTCACTTACCAATCCGTATAAAAAGAAACGTTGTTTTCATGCCTTCTAAGACAAAGTGTTGTCATGTTGTTGAATTTTGGGCCAAACAAATTTAAAAAACAATATTTTTTTTAATCCACACGCTAAGAAGAAGATGACAAATTCTAATCATAACTAATTCTTTTGTTACAGCCTGCATCTCCAATGAAATAGGAATACCGTGCCTCAGCACCGGTGCCGAAGTCCTAACCACCTATGACTTCGAGACCAGTAACCTATGGACGGACGTCCTAGCCCTCTTCGTTCTGTACCTAGGTTTCCACAGCCTAGCCGTCCTGGCCCTAAGGCACAGGACTAGGAGAAAATAAATATATTTTTGTCTATGGTTTAAATTTTTTTTTTGGTATGGTGTCTATTATGATAAATGTGTATTCCGCGAGATGTAAATAATTTAAATAAAGAATTTATTGTACTGATTTTTTATGTTTTAATTTTAAAACCGTAGCGTTGATCTCATCTCTAAACAAAATGGAAATTAAAAAAAATATGATTATAAAAACATGGAGCTCGTTGGTCTAGTTGTTACAAGCGCTATTGTTGAGTTTGTGTTCCTGGGTTCAACCTGGGTCAGACAGTGTGATTGAGTTTTTCCATTAGGAATTTCTCACCATCAACCGGGCACCCTAATCCTCTATGTGCTACTGTCAATCTCAATCTGAATAATTTTGAAGGATATTGCTAATCCATTGCTCCATATGTTCGAAAAATTTGTCTGCTCAACAACGTAAATAACGCAATGTATGTTGTTGAACTGTCAACATGAAGCCAGTGTTACTGTGTACTCTCGAGTTCGGACAGTTTTCATTGTGAAACTGTGGCGGTAGACTCGTTCGCCCGGCAATAGGGATTGAATAATTACCTAAAGGCGAAAAATGTGGATGTACAGACACAGCACATCAAGCTACTACAATCTGTCAAATTTCTTTAATAGATTTTCAACTTTATCGCTAAAGCATTAAGGTTCAAGATTGATTGGGAAAATTTGACATTTTCGGCTAGCTTGACCTGCCAGCTGGCGTCTGTACCTGCGGCTTTGCTGATCCCTTCGGGGTAACACAGGCGTGATAATGGCATTATGATATCATCATACCATTATCATTCATCACTCGCTACAAAAATCTGTCGCTCAGTCGAAACGTCATATTACTATTTTGGCACTGATCAAAAATTTATTACGAGTATCAGCAGAAGTATTTGTTCAGTGGTTAGTCTGATTCAGTCATCTGAGTGTGTTTCCAAGTTTCGAGTGCTGTGTTATAAAAGTGACCTTTGGGCAACCGTGCACCATCATCATGGACAGCCTAATCGCTTACATAACAGGTAAGAAAAAAATACTTCAAAATACTCCAACTCCATTTTCGTCAACGACATTTATTATTTTGAAGATTATAAAAAACCATATCAGCCAGACAGTAGAGGAAAAGTTAAATCCAATTTACTTAAATTATATATTATTATATCTAATTACTTTTACAATAAATTAAATAATAAACTTTATCAAAATTTAAATTAGATCCATATTTTTGTTATGATAGTATACTGCCATCTTGCTTCTATTAAACTAACTACTTCACTCAGCAATCTAAGGTCTTATCACTGCAGTTCAGTACAAAATTGTTAGATGGCAGCACTTCCGCCCATGTTTTTGTACCTGCCGGGCCCGGCGAACAACGGGCGTTCGCTCCGCGCCGCGCAAGCGTAGTTCAAATTCATCCGCCATATTCGTCGTGTCAGACGGAGTGCAGTGCACGGCTGTGACATGTTTATTCGTAAACTGCATAAAACTTATGACATCGAGTCCTCACTGGTGCTTGTATTATTTAGATAACTCTTCAAATATGCGATTTGATGGAGTCTTGAATGGATACTCGCGTCGTTTGTTGAATTATAAACGTGCATCGAACTGTGCATTCGTGTGTTTATGATAACAGCATTAACAGTAATCCTCGTTCGTGTATTGTTTTTTGTAAATCCCTTCAATTGCTGGTGTTTATGGCTTGGTGATATTATGCAATATAGCATAACCGTGACCTTCGCGTTTCGTGACTGTGCTAAAGGTGTCTTTTGAGGTTAACATGCAGCTTGGATTATGAGCGACTGCGCCGAGCCATCAGGTTAGTAAGACGTCCAGTTATTTTATCGGTACTGATAATATGGTGTTTATTTATCGTTTGTCCTAAATTCTTGTTGTGACTACTTCGATACATCTACAGTTTTGCTTAACAAATGTCCATTTGTTATTGTAACTTTCCAAGAAATACCTAACTTAGAGCTAACTTGTTCTGACTTAAAATTCTAACCTAAGATAATTTCGAAGAGCTGTTTACGCGGGAATTTATACAAGATTTAAACAAACGTACATAAACTCGTTTATAACGTAATGTTGAGTGAACAACAAAGGTCATAAACTCATAACTGAGCTTGTAAGTTTAGAATACAAAGACGTAGGTCGTTCCGTTGGCGTTATGTCTCAAGTCGCGATGAACGTAGCAGCCGCGAAGCTTGCCTTGCACCTTAGCGGACGAGGCAAGGCGCGCGGCGCGCCACGCCACGGAGAGAATGCAACCTCGCCACAGGAATTACAAAGGGACTAAAGTGAAACAAGGACGAGGCATTGATTATCCCAATGTTTTTTTTTTATGATCTGGTGTTAGACGTTTAAGATTGTCGATGGAACTGGTTGATGAAATTGAATTGAAGAGTCGAATCGATTACCAACCTTTTTGGTCGTTTTGATCTTTGTAAGATGCATCAGATAAGAGGCTTTGAATCTACACTAAGTATCTTTGTGGAATCAGGCCACACCGGTACAGGTATCTAGTCGGTATCCAGCTTGAATGGGTGTGATTAAACCCATTATGAAGATCATAATCATTTTGTTTACGCGAGTAATGTAACTAGGTAGATATTTTACGCGCGTTGCGGTTAAAACAATACACTAGATGATCTACATAACTATACAATAGAACAGTCAATTCTATTTTTTACGTCAAACATCCTGTCGGCTGTTTTGTCTATTCTCATGTTAATTCACCCCTAGCGCGTCACATGTTTGTGTTTTTTTTATAAACAACAGATTGTACTCTATGATCTACCTCGGACAAGGAAAGAGACTGCCTATTCGGTTGTAAAATATTGTAATAAAAACTTTTCTAAAGTTCAATGATATGGCCTGGAAATAATTTAAGTGCACCAGGTACAGACTCATTAAAATAAATTGGCGAAGTATTAAATAATCCACTTATAACCCTTGCACGTACGAAACCGGTTTAACCGTTATTGATTAAACCGAAATGTTTTCTTTCCTAAGTACACCGTAGGTAAAGAATTTTCGGATTTAAACAGGACTAAAACCTGTGGTGTCCACTCATGTTATCAAAATAGATAAAAACCACTCTAGATTGTCGGTGGGCGTTCGATGTCTAGCTCATGACGTCACTGTAATAAAACACCCAGTCCTAACCGCATTTAAATAAGTACTGGATATTTGCAGCATAATTTATCTGAAAGGTACCTTACTAATGTCACTATTTCGTTGTGCAGATATGAAATTGGTTTCCTATGAAGACTTCATTACGAAAATAGATGAGATGAAGACACAACCTGTTGCGACCACGAACTTGGGTGTTCGTTTACTCAGAAATTGAAGTTGTATGTGATCAAAATGAGCATAATCATGTCAGAAATACATTCCTAATCATGTAGATATCTAAATGCACAGGTTAGTTAAACCTGGCTTCTATTTCTCGATGAATTTCCAAGCCCCAAGTAGCCAATGTAGCAATAGTCTCGTTCAAAGTCGCACATAAAAACAAACCGTTAATTTCTCTAGTCAATCATTCTTAAACATTGCAGGCTTGACAAAATCAATAACACGGAGATCTGGATATCGTTGTTCGAACTAATTGCCTGAAGTCACGGCATAGTTTCTAGCGAATAACCGACTTACCGACAAAGGTCGTAGCGCACAGCTTCTTGATAAAGATTGCGTGCTGTATCGTCGTCGAGGCGAACTGCGTTTGCTAACTAGCTAGAAGCGTGTGCGACTTGAACACTAGAAGATAAACCGAACATTAGAAACCATAATAAAAATCTAGTATATTTTTGTTAGAATTTGTTGGTACATTTTTTAGTGAACATTTATAACCTCGACGTCTTTGCAGATGACTTTTCGTGGCAGTGAAATGCAAGGAAAAATGCAGAAACGGACACAACTTGCATTGAAGAAAAAAAACAAGTTTCCAGAATCGTAGACAATGGCGCCGATTCCCTTGTTCACAAACTAAACTAAATGTAAGTTCAGTGCATCTTTTTGTTTCTATTTCGTTAAGAAAAGGACAGAAGATAAAATATAGATAGATAGATTAGTTTAGTCCTGTCAAATAAGTTAGTGCCTGACGTAAATTGACGTATGTATTTTTAGTAGCCATGTTTTTAATCACGTCTAAACTGTCTGTGGAGTATTGACAGGACTAAAATAATATTTATCTTCTGTCCTTTTCTTAATGAAATAGAAAGAAAAAGACGCACTGAACTTAAATTTAGTTTAGATTGTGAACAAGTGAATCGGCGCCACTGGTAATTAACGCATTAAGTTTTTGAAATCTTTTAAGAATTTAAAAAAATTAAAGAGATCTTGAAGGTAACTTGGAGCACATAGACAAGCTGATTTTCAATCAGAGGGGCAATTCTCGTAATTTTAAGAACGTTCACAGTCTGATCTCAGTCTCAATCTGTCAAAAATACCTATAATTTCCCTACATTTTGACAAGTTTTTGACATTTGTTTGACGCAGAGATGAGACTGCGACTAGATTTTGAACGTTTTAAATTACGAGAATTGGCCTTCTGATCGAGAAAAACATACCGCCTTTTATTACGGTTACACTGGACCGATACAAATTGCCCTCTTATTGAAAAGTGATTATCGAAGATTGGCAGGAAGATGTCCTTTAAATCAGCCGCAGATAAACGCTCGCTGGCCTGCCAGTTATCGATTAATGAGCCTGCTTACTAAGTCCTCCTAAGAAGTTTACTTGTCTATCGCAGGTTGCGACAGCCACGGATGCGATTCATTAAATCGGTGCCTAGATTTCCGTTTTAACCTGTTTCACTTGGATAACTATTTAACCTGTCGGCGTTGCAATATTCTACATCAATAATATTAAAGAGGTTTAGTGTAATGAGACAGTCGCCATACTTGCTATTTGACAAACTAGTAAGTGCAAGTAGAAACGCGAGAGGAAAAAGGCGCTGTGATTGTCTGTCGTCAATTACTTTGAGTTTCTAATCTACAAGTACATAAGTACGTACACCAGCTATCCAAGTGTTCTGTTTGTAATTTTACTGAGACAAGCCGTTTTAAAACTAGTCAGCTGTGTTTACTTATTTGTAATCAAATTCTGACTTCCGTTCAAGTTCAAATCACATAATCCACCAGCACCCTAGTTGCGTATCACACTATCAATCTGAATCTAAATAATTTTGAAGCACATGGATAATCCATTGCTTCATATGTTCGAAAAAATTGTCTGCTCAACAATATAAATAACGCAATGAAAGTGGTTGAACTGACAAAATGAAAGCTATTGCTACTCATAGTGTGGTACGCAATTACCCCGCTGCTTCCATACTACAAAAGTTAACATGGAATATAAGAAAGAATATATCTAAGAAGTAGTTCATATTGCTACTATTAGTCTCATTTAACCACCAGACAGATTTGTTTATTATCATCAAGCAACTTCTGCTCGAGCGGTTACGAAACAAAAAGAAGCGAGCTGTCTTACAATATTAGTCGACAATGATAAATAGTCTAATGGTCTTCTTAAATCGGTTTCAATGTAACTTGAGACCGATGAACTCTATAATTAGCGGGTTACGTCCCAAGTACGTGAAAGGAAAGTCTCGCGTGATACTCTTTTTTTTTATACACCACCTATGGTATTATAATGAGAATAATTTCGCCAATCTTGCAGTTTCTTGTTCGGATCGGAACCAATTACCATGGCATCGGTCACATTAACAGACAAGTGAAAGTCCATAATTATACATTATAGCAATAAAAGAGATCCACACGTTTCAATGGACAATTTTAATTTTTAAGGCCCATTTTGCGCATTGCATGTGATATAACTGTCCATCAAACGGCTGTTATTTTCATAGTGATGCAAAAACCCCGAGAACAAACGGAGTGTCGAAGTATTTACTACCAGATTTGGCATGACGCGATGATATGTGGAACTGGTTTGATGCTCGTTAAGACGCGCCGTGGAGTCTCACGTATCTGAACAAAAACCAAGCCGGGAACAGGGTCGACTTGTTTTGGACAATACCCGGGCTGACACTTGAATGCCGATGCGTTTACCATGTGACATCACATAGTTACCCGAACATGGAGAAACGTTCAGAAATGTAGGCTGGGGAGAAAAGACCTTAAAAGGTAACATAATATACGAGAGGCATTGTGTGGATTATACTCAAACAAATTGCAAATTGATAGGATTCAGTCTCTTAAGTTTATTTACGTTTCAGAGTCTGAAAGTTGGTTTTCTCCATGAATTTATTCACTTTTTGGCAAAACGTAAAGATGCTGAAGACTACAGCAGATCAATGTTTTAGATATAGAATTTTAAACACACAATTTGAATATACCAAAGCCGACCTTTTCTCAAACCCATACGGAATGTGAACCGTCTCACAAGAAATGGTACAAATTGTTAAAGAGGAATTGAGAAACAAAGCATTCATTGTTCCATATTGAAGGTCGACGAGATAAAACAGACTAAAGATAAGTCAGAAACTGAACTTAAAACATTGTTTGAGATGTTGCAACACCAAAAGAATAAATAAGACCCACTTGAAAACACGGCTGAGAACGTATGGATATTATTAATATTGGCTATTTATATTACTATAAACCTGACTAACAGCTTTTGAATTGCACATTTCCCGGACTCATGTTTAGTGGGAGGTTGAATTTTAGCACTAGCTCCCTTTGTGAGCTTTGCACCGGGTCACCGACCCTTAATTATCCTACAGTGCGCACCGCTGCAGTGCAATGCTCCAGTAAAATTCTGCATAACAAGCCTTTATTAGTCCCTGACGGCACCGACTTCCTTGACGATATTAGTTCAACTTTCTTTTAATAAACCAAAATTACTGGCACTTTGGCAAGTTTCAAAATCAGCAGTGTTAAAAAGGACATTTGTTCATTAACAAAGCCTTTTAAATACGAATAAGCTAATGACGGTTGGTGGTTGTGTAACGTACACCGGATAAGCCGCAAAAATGAAGCCGGTTGTAGCGATCCCTATCGAGTAACCGCATTGAATCACTTTTGCATGTCCACAATTACGGGCTTACGACCCAAACCTTGTGTACACTGTTTTTATAAAACGAATACGATAACATCAATCGAATCGATTCAGTCGATGAATCATACACGATTCCGATGAATTGTGTAGCCTGCCTGTATGTTTTGTTGCGAAAACTCAATTACTTTTTTGGAACCCCTCGCATTATGCCCGTCTGAAACGTATCCTGATACAACTATGATAAGTTTATTCAATTTCAGTTCTGATGGAAAAACTGATATCGTTTTCCCCTTCAGCTAAAAGTGGTTTGTTAGACAATGTTGGCAGTTATTATTGCTGTCAATAAATAAAGCCTGTTCTATTATATAGGAGTAGTGGCGCTATTGTCAAGATACGGGTAAATAATGAACGTCCTGCCTGTTACTTTTGTCCAAACAAGGAAGTGTAAATGTGGAGTAATTGGCTGGACCAGGAAATTACTAAAAGGTTTCTTAGGTTCATCGATCATTTGCGACTCGTGCTTGTTTTAACGGCTTCCTTTTTAGCAGAAGTGAAACGTGCCGATGAAAGCGTCCTCTCTGCAATACCTGCGCCTGCGCGCTCAAGTAAGTTTGTATCATCGAGATTATCATTCCGTAGTGGCCGAGTGAAGCGACCAGTTCCTTTATAAGGCTCGTTAAGTAAATGTTTTCCGTTAGCTATGACATACACGCTAATATTTGGCCTTCCACATGCACCAGCCTCCGACGAGAACTTGCTTGACGCGAGGTAAATTACTATATTTACCTGCAATTATGGTAGACGGTTTTCGGATTTATGTAGCAATTAAGCGCATAATCCCTTATGAAGCAGGGCGAGTTACAAAATGCTTTGAAAGTTTTCGCGTAATCTGAGACTTATTCAGGACGTGCAGCCAGTCTGTGAGGTTAAATACGGCTTTAATTACTCTGAAGTGGATTTTATGAATGTTAAATTTCCATTGAGATTGGCATTTTGAAAGGGGTTACTAATGCGTGGATTGTGAATCTCGCAAACGCAAAACAGTGTGACAGAGATATCGATGCGCAAACTTTAGCCATGAATTCAGCACATTATTCTAGAAATCTGCTGTTTTATAGAAAGTGCCTACGCGGTCAAAATGTACTGAACAGCCATTTTTTTTAAATAACCGACAAATTTTTTTTAATTTCAGAAACATGTACTGAATCCATGGTAACAGGTTGTACGTCGATGCCCCTGCCACCCTGTATGGCAAGCTACCGCCATCTTAATGTTGTTTCAAGAAAAATCTTCTTAACATTAAAATCCATAATTGAATTCTCGCTAAGTCGTACTGAGAAGGTTGTTTAGAGGAAACACTAGTACAGTAGCCGAGTTTGCCCATTCTGTTGTCGAGCGGCCACGTGCATGATCATGCATACTGTAAACAGATATAATTAAGGTCGTGGCGTCCATATTAATGCAGGCCCGATCAATATTCATAGCAAGCGGGCCGCGGGTCAGATGGCTAGATATCCATTGGCGCCCAGTACGCTCGGGTCAAGCAAGAATGAGTTGAGATTCGCGATAAAACTAGTTCAGAGTTTAACGCGTTAATTATTTTGTTAGCTTATTGATTTCTTAAGACTTGTAAATAATTACACTAATGCCTGTTTCTTCTTTTCTTAAGTCTGAGAAAGGAACATCGAATGTGATAAAAAAATATGTTGATATCCAAAAACAAATTCTTCCTTGTTGAGCTATTTCCTTTTCCAATTAAATGTAAGTTCAAAATTCAACACAAAAGCTTCGCATGAGTGACTCGAGCGCATCTTACTGCGTGACCTTGACGCGATAACGCTGCGTCCGCGCAGCTATTACCATGGCACAGCGGTAATACCCCGCTATTACTTTAAACGTTTACGCCATACGCGCCATACGGTGTTGGATCGAATTTTTATCCAATTATACGTCTTCAATTTCACGGTTCGTTTGTTCGTAAGTGTAAATTACGGATGAATCTTGCGTAAAATGACATTCTTAGTTGGTAACTATCAATCAATATCACTGCGAAACGAATTTCTTATCTTGAATACAAATTGTCTTCAATTGCATTGTCATTGAAATGAAGATGTGAGTTACTTAGCAATTAGTATGTCGATATGTTCATTATTGTTCATACTTCAGATTTTGGCTCTTACAATGATTGATTCTGTAAGATTAATTTATTTGATTTATTAGTCAATGACATAGTGCTGATATATTTGAGCGGGCACTAATGTACTGTAGGTAACGTTATCGTTAGTTTCTTCACTCCCGCAAAGTGGCAATTGCAACGTAAGTTCATTTTACGCGATTCTGATATCAGAATCGAATCTTCTTTCTATTCCCTACTTGTTCATTTAATATTTTCCATTCCTTTTATTTATCAAGTCTTTTTTATTCAGTATTCCACTACTATTGTGGCTATGTCAATGGTCGTCAGTCCATCTAACCATCTAACAACCGCCGTTCCTCCGTCCGGTCCCCGGTCTAAATTCTACTTCCTATCCGGTCACCGGATCTGCGCCATATGTGGTTGAATCTCGTCGAAAACTCCAATGAAATAGAAAGCATTCTGACGATTGGGTTTAAGAACTAGTCGTATTTGGGTATCAAGTGAAAACAAACCGTATATGGGAAGCGTTGCGTCATCACCAAGTTATTTGGCCCATAGTTCTAGTTAAGAGTTATCGGCTTGCTTGCGTTGTTACCATACCAATGGAAACAGATAGTGTGCATGGCTAGATGCTTTTAACTCATGAACTTCTTAATTCTGGTAAGCCAGTGTCGCTAACTTTGAAATAAAGAAGAGAAATAAGATTGTTTATTCTGTAAGTAAATAGGATATCGAAGTCACTTTTACAGGTCATATTAAAAAAATGATCCTAACAGAGCTCCGTTCTTTACTTTTGAGGTAGAGGTATAGAACTCCAAAAACAAGCTAGATGGTGTCGACATTTCCTATCTGACCCCTGAAAAGAAATGGCGAAACAAACTCCGGGGTCAGTCTCTTTTAAAGTCCAAATATAATCTTGGTGGCATGTGATATGAGAATCATGATGGCAATTGTCTGACTGAAATGATCTTTCGAGGAGATAGAGGAACACTCACCCTTAGGTGTTATGATACCTTTTCTATTTCTTTCAAGTGATTGCATATAATCAACTAGGGCGAATGGGAACATGTCTGAACCTTTACGAGCCATTCATTTGTTCTGTGAGAAGCCCAACAAGTTCCTCACTTCAATAATCCGATTTACGTCCATAGCCCTTGCTCTGTACATTGACTGTTGTCCAGTTATTTTATGACTTTTTTTTATCATCTTACCCGATTATATTTTTATGGATTTCATGCTAAAGTTTATTCGCCTTTTATTGTTTCACGATAAAACTTAGGAACACGATAACTTCTTGCAGAATTACGGTGTCTGGCTCGCTGTTATTTGGTTTTATCACTTTATTTACTTACAGTGGATACTAAATGTAATGTGCTTTAAGTATTATTTATGCCTTTCTAAGAGGTCTGTGACCTGTTTTTTTTTTTTTTCGGGGGGAAACCTTCAAACAGCGCCCGGTCTTTGGGGATAAACCAGGGAGTGTGGGTGGAATTTACCTCACTAAAACCACCATCTGCACATAAGAGGTCTGTGACCTGCAATCGATTTCTAAGGACTACGAAGTAGAACAGTGTTACAGAAGTAATAATTTGCTTCTACAAACTTCATCCAGTAAGTAGGTTAGGTATTTTAAGTACTGTATTGTAATCCATTTCGCGTGAACAGTGGTAATTAACATATTTGTGCGTTTTCTTCGCAGCTATTATGCCGGTTGCACGTGGATTCAGTGGAATGTTATCACATCTGCTCATGTTACCTTCCAGAACTCTGAGATAAGGCATGCAGTCGTGTAATATGCGACACTAAGAGTTGCTTGCGACTGAGGTTTATTTTTTAGTCGAAGAACGAAATGTTTTGATTTAATCGCACCATTTTCCCATTGTAGGCAGAAACTGGAAAGCATGTGTTACGAGGCTTCGTCGCCATGACCTGCCCACTACTATGTACATATTCCTAAGATTCGGTTTGAAAAGCTGTTGCACAATACACAAGAACAACAGACGGTTCAATGGATTTTGGACAAGTTGGAGAGAAACTGGTTACTAGATGACTGCAGGCAATATTAACTGGTTTGCGAACTTTGAACCTTCGGAGTAAATGTAGTGACGCCAACGCACCTCGTCTTTTATGGCTTCACGTAGGTATTCCTATACGAAAGGGGTGATGAACTTCTTGCAAACTTCTCTGCATCAGCTATCCTCGACTTCTAAAAGATCATCATTCAGCTATTTATCCTAACTAATATGTATTACGGTATCTGTGTCACGCTAAAGCGGCTGAACGGATTTGGATGAAATTTGGCACACAGATAGACCTTGACCCGGGTAAGGACATAGGCTACTTTCCAGGATCGCATATGAAGTCGCAGGCAACAGCTTGTTTTAATAATAATGTTTGCTATTCATTAACAGTTCTTTTTGTACAGTAGGTCTAGCTAGTACCTAATTCATATACTAGGGATAACTCTAACATAAACATCTCGTAATGTTTATAATAACAACACTGCGGTCAGATATGTATGATGTAAACGCGCTCTATACAAATGACGTTAAATTGTGGAGATTCCGATTGTTCTTCTTGATAAAATGAGGTAATATTTTATACTAACCAACTGTATAGTTTTTGCTAGCTAGCCCGTTAGCAAATGAACAGATTTGTTTCACTTTGTTAACAAATAAAGATGCAATTTTAGATGGATTACGTGGGATCTACCTCAGGGGGTTAATCTCTAAGTCCGTTAACGTAGATACAGGCTTGTCAGAATGTAGTTGATTCGTTAAAACAAGTGCCAAATTATATGTTACTAGGTCCAACTGTCAAATCGTGCAGTCTTCTTCAATTCAATTTTCAATTTCAATTCTTAGTTTGGGCCCCGACCTAATCTTATGTCCGGAAGTGATACAGAGTTGCAAATGCCCATAAATTCATCCGAAACTACGGTTTTCGTGCTTACGAGTATGTAGGGTAAACCCCCAGATTTGAAACTGCAGATGTTGTGTAAATTCCAACGCTCATGCAGTTTATGGCTGTATGTACTTACCTACTGCAATGGGCTTAATTAGACCTTATAGTTAAGTATCTCAACAGTGTAACCTATCAATTAACAAAACATAACTTTCGTCTATCAATCACATATCAGAGACATCCATTTGCTAAAGTAGGCCAACTATCTCAGTTGAGACTCGGATTCGATACCAATCGTGTCTCACATTATTCTTTGTCAACACTAAAAGCTCAATTAAGACCTCGTCACGAGCAGTAACGGTATCTTAAGGCAACCAGCCGTTTGTAAACAACAAAGTAAAACGCTAATAGCTTCCATAATGACTTTTTGCAAATGGTTTTAGTGCAGTATTGACGAAATCTTTGGTCATGAGGAAGTGTTTTTTTTTGCTGTCATTTGAGGATTATTGGTCATTAGTTTCGAAACTTTTTGGAGAAGAGGCGTTATACAAACTGCCTTTGATTAATATCCATGAATCTAATATATTATTGAAAGTATTTTCAATAAAAATGTTGAAAGCAATTACGGGCCCATTCTATGAGCACGTCCATGCATTTTGTTGCCGAGCTCGGCGTGAATTGGCCTTCTATATGAGACCAGTCAATACGATTTAGAGTTGGACCTCAATAGATCAGATAGTAGCCATTGTGAGCCCGTAACAGCTATTTATAGAGTTCGATGACTCCTCGTTCTATCAAATCGTAATAATTTATCCCTAAAACCTATTCATGAATGTATGTCAGATAGAAAATCTAAATTGATTTATTATTATCCAATTCTATTGAGCGTTACAGAAACCTTAATAAGGAGAACACGTTTGGGAATTAATAAATCTTGAATGTCTTCTAGATGTTTTTCGATTAGCTGTCAAAGAAAAAGAATGTATCAATGTTGTTCATGGAGTTTAATACCAAGTTAGCACAGCAATAAATGTTACAATACTTAATACGTGAATCATTGAGTTACTGGTATTTCATTGTGGTGTCGAAACATGGTAAATGATTGTAACGTCAGAAGATGTATGGAAATCTCAAAAATAAAATATAATTTGGTGTGTGAATACTTCAGTAATATGTTGGTTAGCAACTTTCGCTTTCATGTCCATTGCCGGAGCACGGCTGGTTGACACCGTGACACCCACGCTATGCGTTGTCACGTGTTGGCTATCGCCTACAGAACCAAGAGCTTTATGTTAGATGGACCAACGGACACTGACCACGGACAATTTCAAGGTGATAGAATTCTAATGGAAATATATTTTCAGCGACATTGCCATTGCTGTCTCCTTTACTGGTGTTAAGCTTTGAAGAGAAAGGTCTACTTCGATATGTGCAGACTGTTAAGTATGCAAAATCAAATCAGATTAATACTTCAATTAAAATATCGATTTAAGACAGTGTTGACACATGTCTAATTAACGACACGCCTGGATTTGTGTCGCATAGGTGGTCAAGTCACTCGCCATCTACAGCAGAGCTTACCTTCAAAGGATTATAGTCTTTCGTTCTTTGTTATAAAGGTGATGATCGCAGCTCGTAGATATAGAGGAAAATAATATCTACTTATCCATCATTAAGTAGGTTAGCATACCTATGATGTGGTTGGATCGATTTCAAGGCTTCGCGGTTTGTACAAGATTACCTACGCTTTCGGGGCATATAATTAAAAGACAATTTGGTAAGAGGTTTTGTAAAGAGGTTCAAGCCTGTCCGAGATATCGTTGTTAATCTTATTAAAGTTTATGTAAGAGGCAGTCTTAAATCATGCCAATAAACTTGCTAGTTTTGATGTAAAAATGTCTCAAGCCTTAATTCTCGCAGCTAAAGTAATTTACAGTATCGCCGTCACTGGAAAATTACTAAATTGAAATAAATTAATCGCTCAGTCAATCGAAGCAGCGAGGTTAAACCTGAATTCAATAAAGAGAGACGTTGAATTGAAAGTCTTGTTCAAAACTGATGGTTTTCACGATCCCTGAGCGCAGATTGCTTTAATGTTAATTAAAACGGCTATGTTAATTATAAGGTCTGTACCTACGGTAGCCAGAGAGAGTTCCGTGGAAACAACACGCCACTTTGTTCTTAGAATTAGCGGAATCGATTTACTTTGAGTGTTACAATTCGCAAGGTTCTTGGAAATCGTATAACCGAACCGAAACAACTGGATATTTTCAATTTCTTGCTACAAAGCAGGAACTGTTGAATGGATGTTGATGAGACCTAGTCTAAAGTTAGCTTTAAAGCTCGGATAACCTCGGAATGCCGCAGTTTTTATTGAAAGGATTAAGCGATACTGTTTGGCGTAAAAAAAAACTGCGTATGCGCATTAGGACTGCTTTTGTATTCATTATAACTTTGTGTAATGTATCAAGTGCAATATTCTTAAAATGGCTTCATCATTGATAGCGGTGACCAATTTACGAGAAATTTTGGTCGGCTCATGTTTATTAAAGGCGTACAACGAAAAAGGAGGCCGAAAAACCCAAGGGCCTTCACCTGTTTCGAGATTCAATCAGTACATTTCATGGGAACGTTCGAAGCCTATTTTTTGCCTCGATAAATACCAAAAACTCCACTTAAGGGAAAGAAAATCGAGACAGCAACAATTTAACCTTGAAATAGAACAGAGGGACAATTCTCGTCATTTTAGGAACGTTAATAGTCTAATCTCCGTCATACTCTGTCAAAAATACCTCTAATTTCCCTACATTTGTGACATTGATTGTCGTTGAGATGAGATTGCGACTAGATTTTGAACGTTTTTAATTACGTGAATAAATTGACCTTCAGATCGTGTCAAACATTGTTTGATACAAATAAAAGTGAGTTCAGAAAGTCGTAATGCCCGCCTAGTCGCTTTAGAGCTTTGATGTGGACGTTTATAGGATTGTAAAATGGCGAAATGTTTTTATTCACCGGTGTATACGTACGCCGTTTTCTGTTTCTAGCCGTGCATTCGTTTCATTGTGGCCAGTGTAGCCACTATTGCCTCACAAGCCTTTACTATTGCGAATGGAACGTAAATCGTTGCCCTCACCGGGAGTAGTTTATTTGATCGGGCAGGTTTAAGGTTCGACGCCCGCGCAGGGTGGTCTTACAAACTCACAATGTTGACAATTCAACGCTTCATCGAATATTTAATTTGTTTTTTACGTTCGTGGTGCACTGTGTCACGAGAATCATGTTACTGCATTTGTTAATGCGGCGTAATGAGACACTTGTATTGCATGGACAAGTCTTTAGTCATCAGTTATGATATGAATGATCGTGTCATCTGTATTACGATTTGCGGGATGTTAAAGTGTCGTTTGAATGGTTCACTCGACAATGTTCTCAATGTACACTTGTTGCCGTCTTTCACGGCTCAAGTATGTTATTTGCGAGTGTCGAGAGAGGCCTCGACAGCGGTTGATACGCTTATTTTTGTTTGTGCTCATAATCACACTTGTGTGAATTGGCGCTAATAGAATAACTGATGTTATTTTTACGTTACGCACAAATTTTCGTTCATGCGCGATTTCCTGTGTAAATATTTGACTATTTGTTGTATTCTTTATTCTATTTGCGATGTGTTCTGTTTAGTGTTTTAGTAACAAACAAGTCGGTAACATTTTTAAAACGGTTTAAAATAAACAGGGACGTCACTTTCCCACATTGTATACGGAATTTACGATAACTGAAGACGCAGACGGATTTTTTTTAACGATTCTGAATGCTAACTTATTTATTTAGGATTTCTGTTTCGGGCATCGATTCAACTGATGTTAAGGAGGAATAACTGTGATGGCGTGCAGTTTCTTATTAACTTTTTGCGAACATGTGGTCGCCCACGTTGAATTTTTTCGTTACATAAAATAACAAGTCCAGTTTAGCTTTGCAGAATTTATTTAAACCAAGGAAGAATATACAAACTTATAAATTTTACATTTCGTATTACTTTTGGAACATTACTCATTGAGACAATAAATCCAACTGCATTGTCTAGATATCTTTTGGCTGTTGCAGTGAAGATAAATAGTATTTTCTCAAAAGATCGAAATTGAGCTATGAGTCAAGGTATAATGTACGAACAGAATCTATCTTTCATTTTTTGACTACTTTACATCTAATATTTTCAGAAATTTCCATAAATTCCGATCGAGCTAACATGCAATTTGTTACATTTTGTGCCTACATGTCAAGTTATGAATGATTACAACTTTCCGTTGAGTGTTGTCATGCAAAATATTATATCAGAAAGAACACGATTTGTGGGCGTGTACAAAAACATAACCGTTGTATTCTTGTTTACTTAACTACAGAGCTGCAATGAAGCTCTTGCCTTGCAAAATTTTACCTTAGAGACTAACCAATATTACTAATCCACTAATAGACTAATGCTATATACCAATACTAAGTAACAAATAAGAAAAGTATTTTTTTAATGAAATTACATCATGATGTAACTTATCAAAAGCTTTAGTCGAATCCAAAAATGCAACGTAACTTCCAGCGCTCGAGAAAAAATAACTTTATCTTAATTTTTAAAAGGTTTATCATCGAGCAACACACTTATGTCCTAAAGCTTAACCTTAAAGGGGAAAACACAAACAAAGTACCGTCTTACAGACTTACAGAGGCACAATAAGGGTGTGGTCGGTGTCACCGTTGTCACCTCTCCCTATATGGAGAGAAATGGAAGTTAACACGCATTGCACACCTACTGACCGACGACTGTGACCTTTACCTTTGAACATAGAGCTGTTATTTTATTATTCTGTCTTCCCTTCCATGAGGAATAGAGGTTCGATAAGTTTCCATTGCTACTGGGTTTTAACTAAGAGATTATTGGATTCGTGCCCGATTGATGACAAGGTTCGCCCCCTATTACATGGGACTTATAACTAGCGAAATGTAGGTATAGTAAAGGTACTCTGCTGCCTAACCCTTCGGGATATACAGGCGTGGTGTTATGTTATATCTGGAAATATGGTAATTAAGTATATATGTAGTCAAAAATAAGGAGTAACTTTGGTTGAATTAAAATTGGCAGAATTTGAAGTCGTCTGGAGAGGCAAAGCAGGCAGTAAACCTAGACCTACTCTAGTAAATAAACTTCAAACAAGTTTATAATAATTCCGATTTTGTCCTAGCACAAAAATTTCCTTGTATTGTTCACCTGTACCTAAGTTATCAGATTTTATCGAATAGGTACCTGAATACGAGACCAACCTCATCCAATTCGACTTTTTCGAAGACCAGAGGCTTTATATCGTCTCATCGTAACCATCTTTATTTAAGTTTGATCCTTATGTCACGTCTTGTCCCCATATACGGACGGTCAAGGTTCAGTTTTTATCATATTGTTTACAATAAACGTATGATGAGTATTAAAAACGCATAACAGTCCAGATAAAGGTATTGGCCCCCTTATGCTGCGCATGCACATGTTTATATTCGATCGTTTTTAGTTTGAAATTGAGACCGAAGACGGTTTTTTGAGGTTATCATATTCAAGCTATGCTTACCTTCTTAAATACCAATGCCCGTGTTGGATTTTTTTTCCGCGCTATGCTAACCTGAGCGATGAAAATTCAATAGCGCTTGTATTATTAAGTCATGCATGCATTTAGGTGTCGCCTGGTGTTAGTGAAAACAGACATAAAAGTCCCTAGTTAGTCCACTTTTCTGTTTTACGCCCAACATCTGAACATGACATAATTGCCATTGTAACAAAACAGCTACCTGCGCAGGTAGGTACCAACAAATTGTTAATTTAATAACACACAATTATTATCTTAATAGTACCCAGAAGTGATTGTAGAGCATGTAAAAATAAATTTGATCCGACAACTAAACACGTTATGATACCGCTACTGTAGTCCGTAAGGTCGATACCTCTAGTAATCCTAGCTTATTATTATGTTCAGATATGATACGAAAGATACGTAGTGTACGAGTCTTGCAAGTGTCAGACTTCGCAACCTTGTCAGGCTGTCAAAATTAGAATTATAAAACACCTTATCGGTGTTATTGACGGCTAAATGGCGGGTACGTGAGCGTAATACACATTGGGTAGGTATTGCAGGCATAGAAAAATAAATAATACTTTGTGGTGTGGAAGTACATACATAAAACTTCCCGCTCTGAACGAATTCACGATAGCGATATTCATCAGCGGGGTAATTACGTAACACACTATCAATAGCAATGGCTTTAATTTTGACGGTTCAAAAACATTAATTGCGTTATTTACGTTGATGAGCAGACATATTTTTCGATGATATGGAGCAATGGATTAGCAATATCTTCCAAAATGATTCAGATTGAGATTGATAATGTGTTACGCAATTAGGCTGTTGGTTTCGGTTTCAAGGCGTATGATACGCCCAGTTTTAGTTATTTTTCTTTGCTAGGCTATTAGGCTTGGACTATTCCAAGAGACCCTAGCTTCCCAAGAAAATGAATTGAGATGTTTCCCTAGTTTCGTTTATTTGCTTCTTTTTTAGGGTTCCGTATCTCGAAAGGAAAAAACGGAACCCTTTTAGGATCACTTTGTTGTCCGTCCGTCTGTCTGTCAAGACCCTTTTTCTCAGGAACGCGTGGAGGTATCAAGCTGAAATTTATATCAAATACTCAGGTCTACTGACCCATGGAGCTGTGAAAAAATCAAACTTCTAACGCAATCAAAAGATACAGCCGTTTATGCCGCAAATTTCCGCAAATTTTCGACACTCGCAAGGGAATCAAAACCTACAGGGTACTTCCCGTGAACTCAGAATCTTGAAATTTGGTACGAAGCAATGTCTTATAGCACAGATAAACAAAATTGCGAAAACCGTAAATTTTTAGTTACATCATAAATAATAAAAATATTTTTAATCATTTTAAATTTTACTGAACCTTCGGTGCGCGAGTCTGACTGGCACTTGGCCGGTTTTTTTCCCTAACTTTGGCCCGTGGTATCGCCCGCGTGGAAGTCGTAAATTATGCTGCGGAAACTTACTACCGGGATAAAAAGTATGTTATGTTCTAACCTAGGAAGACTGTCAGATCTATCGGTGTGCCAAATTACGTCCAAATCCGTTCAGCCGTTAAAGCGTTACCGATGGAATTCCCATCGGCTAAAATTACGAATTTAGAGATGAATTTTCAAAAAGCGTTCCTTCATTATTAAAGTAGCTCTTGTGTGAAATTTCGAGCTTCTTGACCAAGTTTAGGCTGTGCGTTGTCTGTCAGTGAATTTAAGATTTTTATTAAGTTCTTGCATATGAACAAGAAGGCTTTGGACGTCGCGTCATTTGCCAAACGTAGTGAACAGCAAAAACCTTAATGCTGTTCTTAGAAACGGTCAAGTTTTCCTTAAGCAGACGACTGCAGGCCAGTGCAGGCCGACATTGGATCATTAGGTAATTCTCTAATAGCATATAGTTATTCAATCCATGTAACACATCTTGAAATGCTTTAATAACCTCATATAACTCTGAATCATCAATATCAGTAGCCATTAATTTGTAAAAACTATTAAATATGCAGATTATGACATAGTATAAAGAGGGAAGTATGTTATCTTCATACAAACGCACCGCGCGCGGCTTGTATGTTTGCGCCAAAGTATCTATGCGTCGCCGCACGCACACTTCAACAAAATCTCGACACGTTTCTCAGTGCGCCAGTTGGGGCTAACACCGCACGAGCGTCACGGCTTTTCGGCACCGCTAAATGAATGAAAAATGAGTGATAATCGCAGGAGAACGTATTGCTGTGTGTTTGGGTGTCTTAATAATTCATCGATTCCAGAATTGTCTCCGTTCAGATTACCTATTGAATCTTGAATACATTTCTGTATTTGTTAGGAAAACCATTGTTGAACTTTATTGACTAATGATCACTGAATTAGTTATACAGAGATGTGTTATCTTTGGCAAAGGCCGGGCTTTGAACTAATGAATTGGTGACAGTACTATCAGTAACCTACCGTTTACTCGTGCTCATCACCGCCCCGCGCCGCCCGTCTGCTGGCCCGTCGCTCTTTCTTTTATCGTGAAAGGTTTCACCATCGTTTAGGTAAAACCGACCTCACACACCCTGTATCCAGACAATACAAGTAAAAAATAACAACTTCCCTACCCTTGCCAATTTAAAAGAACTGAATTAAAATTTTGCTAAAAGTGACAACCCTGAGACAGTAGGCAATTACATCGCGGATTGGGCCGGAGATAGCCTACTTCCCCTCTTTATACTATGATTATGATCACGAATTCATTAGATATGTTAGAAAAATTAATGGACAGAGTCGATGATGTGATCATAAGTTTCGATAAACTTTTAGAAATATTTATGATCTCATGTTAAGTGGTTCTATAATACAGTTAATTAGTCGAATGGCTGTTTTCTCACTTTCAATGTAAATTATTTAGATTGAACGATATGTGGCGTTAATATACAGTCCTCTTCAAAAAGTTAAGAGTTATTTAATTAATTAATGGTTACAACTATCGTCATATTATATGAAAAATGTTGAAGTCTTTCTCTTCAACATTTACACTATTACGTGTTTTTTCAAGTGCCATAAAATATATTTTATGTTAAATCAAGAAGTTTCATGCAGACAAAGTCACGAGCAAAAGCCAGAACGTCTCTTAAAGATGAGCTAAAAGACAAACACGAACTCATACTTCTAAATCAACAATCAGATGCGAACTAAAACCTGTATGGTAATGTTGAACAGGCGTCTGCTCAGGCGCCACTACTCGATTGTACTATCGTATCGGTGTCTAAATCAATTCGCGGTTCAATCGATTCGTGCATGATCGGAGAACCGAGTCATTGAGGGTAGCTTGAGCAATCGCTTTAGAAACAATAGACACGACTGTACATCGAAAAGGTTGGCTCGTTGTACAGTTACCGGCAAAAATATGGGGAACTACAGACCATTCATAATAATAATAATAATAATAATAATATCCCTGGACATTTCACACAGCACCATTTGTCCCAAGCTAAGCAACCTAATGCTTGTGTTATGGTAACAAGATGGCTGATAAACTACTTATATGCAATTTTTTTTTTTTGTAAATACATACATATTATAGATAGAAAAACACCCAGACTCGGAACAAATACATGTAGGTCATACAAATATTTGTTCCGTGCGGGAATCGAACCCGCGACACGCAGCGCAGCAGTCAATCGCTTAACCACTGCGCCAACCGTGCCGTCAAATGTTCAGAATAAATAAGACACACTATACTTACACTTAGAATATTGCACAATGACAACCCCATTTTTATGTCCACGCAATCATTGTCCATTCCAAGGTTGCCTCAAAGAGATCGCAGAAATAGATAAGGCCGCCCATTGTATGTTTTGTAGTGTTAAATGTTTTTTTTTTCTGGTATACAATAAAGTATATATAAATAAATAAATAAAAATAATTGAACTATCTCAATGCCACGAGGGTTGCTTGTGCAACAGAATGAACACAATGTCAATCAACTCAGCCTGTCGCAGCTCAATGCTGGACAAAGCTTCTCACAAGTTGCGCCATGACACCTGGTTCAAGTAAGCTATCCGCATCCAATCGGTCCCAGTCACCTTTTCAGGAACTCGGTCCATAGGTATCTCAGCCTGGGTGTCCCTGCTACGCTTGCGGATCTTGGGGGACTCGTCTGCTACAAAGCAGTGGCGTGCATTGCTTAAAGGCATATAAGCAGTGCCTACCTCGATAAATCACCTGTGAATTACATTTTAGTGTGTTCCCCACAATAAAGAAACTCACTAATTTATCATACCTAACAAAAACAAAATCTTCATACAAACACGCGCGGCAGTAGGCAGTCGCCAGACGGCCTACTCGGCTCCCGTACGTACGTTCGCACATTGTCATTGGTCTTTACTAGTTCAAGTTAATACGACGAAATTAAATTCCTGCCTACCTATTCTGAAAACCAATGCACGCCACTGCTACAAAGGCTAATGACAATAGATTTATCGAATTGGCAAAAGTTTCTATGACAAGAGTCTCTTTAGTAGTTGTTCTTAAGGCCAATTCCCGTAGTTAAAAACGCTCAAAATCTAGTGGCAACCTCATCTCAGCAACAGTCAATGTCAAAACTTTTCGTAATGTAGGGATTTTAGAGGTATTTTTGTCAGATTGACACTGAGATCAGAGACTGTGAACGCTCTTAAAATTACGAGAATCGTAATTTCTGTCTATTCCTCCCTATATTTTAGACTCCAACTGTACCTTCGTTTCGTAGCTAATAAAATCCTTCTCTAAACACGAACGCTAAAGTTCATTTTGACATTTACTTTAACACGGCTACCTGTAGTGTAACGTTTTCTTCATAGGTTGCCGCGGTTTAATGCCATGACAAATTAAGCTGTTCTGGAAACCTTTATGATGTTAATCAATAAATCTGACGGCAGATTTTGCATGGCTTCATTATGAGCGTAAATTAAATCAACGATATTTGACATTTAACTTACTGACATGCTCTAGATCAAGAAATCTGTGTTAGTGGCACTGGTTACTGAAAAGTTGTGTAAAAATCGGTTGTATGGTAATGGGCATGTGATGCGGAGGAACGAGGAAAACGTTGTGAGGAAAGTTTTGAGTATGAATCTGGATAGCTACAAGAGTAGGGGGAGACCAACGAAATGATGGATGGACTTTGTGAAAGAAGATATGAGTAGAAAGGGAGTGACTGCCGAGATGACGATTATTAGACTGGTATGGAAGAAGAAAATAATAAGCCGCACAGACTCCAAATAAATTATGATGAGGGCAAGAGAATGATGATGCTCTAGAGTTCTAGATGTTTCTGTAAGTTTGAAATTATAAGGCCAACCTTAATTAAATCACAATGCTGAACAGTCAATAAAAGAGATAAGTATGCAGTGTCGTCGGATATAATTGAAGTTTAGTAAGAAACCGATGGATGTTTTCGAATAAAATTTAGTTTGATAAATGTGAACTGTTTGTTTTCTATTCATTAATTAAAATTTTATCCAAAAACATCAATCCGTTTCTTACTAAACTTCAACTATATCCGACGACCCTGCATGCTTATCTCTTTTGTTGACTCTACATATCAATTAAGTAGTATTTACATCTTCCCACCAGCTAAATTCTGCACTGGTGTACAGTTTTAGTAGACAATAAACAGGCACTGCGTTGCGACATCTCGATTAGCTAGAATGCTTAGCATTGATAATTAAATTAATTCACATGCAAAACTTGTCTTCTCTCGAATAAAGGGCCAATATGGCGGCCCACTTTGCCATTAAGCTGCGTAGGCGCAATAATAATAAGCACTTTTAAATGATAATGATTATAAAGCACCTTTTTTGACAAGACCATTTTTGGCAAAAAATCATATCTTCACGTAGGTAGTACTTACTTATCGTTATTTTAATAAAATTCACGGATATTCGATGACGTTAACACTTGTTATCGACTTTAAATCGCGTATCGATTACTATCGATATTCGAGAAGAATAGCTGACTTTTATTTATATTTTGTCGGCCAAGGATTTAAATAACCGTTTCATATCCTTTATTATTGTATTGCTGTTTTATTTGTCAGGTGAATTAATTGCTGCCATTACGGTTATGAGTTTAATTATTAAAACTTGTTAGCTTGGCTTAAAAAATTAAGGCGAAGTTTGAAAGTTATTAATTTTTACTTTATTAATTCAATTTATGAGTTTTGGGTACTTACTTTTCCTGTTGACAACGACGCGGACGAATTTTTTGATGTCCTATGATTCTTTTCTTTTTTATATACTTGTACATATTATTTTTAGACTGTTAGCTTTTAAATTATGTAAATAAAAAGTTATGAAAGTTGCTAAAAGAAAAACGAGTTTGTTCGGTCTTTCTTCTCAGAGTAGTCGGAACTCAGCTGGTTTTAAAACGTCAGTTATTTTTGACGTGCAAAAAGCCTTTATTGAACCAATTTACAGAAATGTAAATATCATTTTGACGTGCAAAAAGTCTTTATTGAACCAATTTACAGAAATGTAAATATCTTTGACGTGCAAAAAGTATTTATTGAACCAATTTACAGAAATGTAAATATCATTTTGACTTGCAAAAAGTCTTTATTAAACCAATTTACAGAAATGTAAATATCATTTTTACCATCATCTAACTGCGTTACATTACCTACCTAATTGTTATCATCTGCATAAGCAACGTTTTTGTCAGAAAAGCCTTAACTATATGTAGGTATATATCCAATTCTGGATCTACCAGCAGCACTCAATGGATTAACACTGTTTGTCAATAACAAGAAATATACTTTTTGCTTTATTTTTAAACTCCGATTCGTTATCTGTGACCCAGTAAGATAGGCTCGTCTCGCAAACAGTTTATCTCGAATATTAGTCTATTATGTGGTCCCGTTCTTGCAAGTTATGTCTCCAAGAGACACGCTCTAAAAAATCTAAAGATATCTGAACAAAAATTGTCGATAAGATTCTTTATCTTATTTGTTTTGTACATCAATCGATTCGTGGAAAACAGATAACAACATCACGCCTGTGATCCCAGAAGGTACATGGGGTTAGGCAGATGTCTACCTATACAAACACGATTTTCTACTTATATTTAAGTCTCATGTGGGCGAGCCTTTGACATCGACCGGGCACAAAGCCAGGCTCTGGGCTGCTACTGAGAAATTCCAGATGGAAAAATCCAACAACACTTTTCCCGACCCGGGAATCGAAACCAGGACCTCGTGCTCAGTTGCGCTTGCGACCACTAGGCCAACGAGGGAGTTAACACAGTGATAATGTTCAGAAATCATTTATTTTGCAATGAATGTGGGTGCAAAATAAGATTGTAAAAGTGGTTCCAACACACTCTACCTTACGGCATGCTGAAGTAAAAAACAAAAAAAAATTTTACTCAATTATACAATCATATACTTAAACAAAAAGAAAAACAAGTTATGTTATGTGGATCTACAGCCTTCCTACATAAACTAAACATCAAAAACAACAATCTTAAATTCTAAATCCTCCAAGTGGTTGATTTTACTTACATGAACAATTACAAATAATGATAATAAACAAGGTAAAATTTGAAACAAAAATAATAAATTAATATAACATTATAAATTCTTATCATTTAAAAAATCTTGTATAGAATAGTAACATTTATGTTGTGAACACCACTCACAAAGTCATGACAGAGTTACTTTTAAAATAAAAGAAAGAATCTGTCTTAACCGAATTCACTGTTGTGTTGATCACTAAAGCCATAAACCATTCGATGGTAGCTCCTACATCATGCATACAAATCGCGATTCGCACCTTGAATTCCGAGAATTGAATACAGACCACTGCCGAAAGACGTATGCCGTAATTTAGTCTGATTGACAGATCCGATATGAGCCAAAATTAATAATTCAGTGAGTTCTGTTACGTATTCTACGCCATTGGCTACTTTACTAGTAATACTAGTTACTTCGCAGGTAATGAAAGTTATCTCTCTTTCTAAGGTCTTTTCACCAAGATAAGAAAAAAATAAATAAAAATATGCGTTAAATACAGCAAAAAGTAAACAATGCTTACAATGCCAAAAGGGCCTCGGCTCAGCATAATGAGATAATCACAGACGAAAACACAATGTATACCACCTGAAGATAACATATTTAATGACCTCCAGAACTCCACAACTTGCTTCAGCATCAAGTAACACTAACTCTTCATCAAACAATTCACAACCGTGTCCTTTTACAGAGTCTACTTATCATACTTACCTATTCCACAGAAGACCTCGTCTGACCTTTCCAATGAATGTGAGTAAGAATCGAAGATTAATGGGCAGGCATCGTAGACAAAAGTACCACGTGCTATAAAGTTGTAACTCGTGGACGAGATCGGACCAGCAACGCGAGCGGGAAGCGTCTATTTTGAATTGTTTACTGCCGTCGCCATTCATGGCTAATAAAGACGTGCGGCGGCGCACCCATTGTGACCGCAACATGGCCGCCAGTTTGAGGGAGGAATGCCCTCTAAGCTCTCCAGGAAAGTGCTTGTATAAAGTAATGGCAAGTGAGAGCATTTTTGTGGTAATAAACCCACTCAAATTACAATTCTTAAAAGTTTTAGGGAATTGCAGAAAACCTGGCCGGTTAGGACAGCAAAATTATGAGTGAAGTAGAATCATTAGTCAGAACAATTTCCGAGAAATGTTATTTCAAAGAAATGAAACAGTTTTTATTGTAATGTTCAGGACAGCGACACGTAATTGACAAGTTGACAGCTGTCTTTAACCAAAACATATTTAACCACGGTTTTTACCAAACGCGTCAAAAGAAATTTAGAAATCCGAGAAGCCAAGGACTACTTAGACAATATTACATTTGATAACTCAATATTTGTTGGACTGTTACTTAAATAAGATACTTCATAAATAACGTGATAAACACTTAATCAATAACGCTTAACAAATCCCTAAATTCGTTGAATTCTTTCGTTTAGTGTCTAACCTCAAACGATTTTCTTTAAAAACTTAGTTGACATTTATTTTCACAATTCAATCTTCAAAAAGTAAAAAGTTTTTCCGATACCGGGAATCGAACCCGAGCCTCCTGGGTGAGAGCCAGGTATCCTAGCCACTAGACCATATCGGATACTGTGGAGCTGCTTGAAATACTGATTCAGCACCTCGATGCACACGTTGATTTGATAATACCGGTAATATACTTTACAGTGTTTATTGGGTGGTCGTGGTCCCAATAAACACTGTTAATGTTGGCTATAATAGTATATTTGTGGGTGGTCTCACAAATATACTACAGCCAACACATTTGACTAAAAAGCGGCAGCCAACTGCATCCCTCTCAGTTGGTTTCTGAAAAAGAAAATATTATGAAGATTAGTGTACTGATTTATGATTCATCGTATCAAACGCATGAGATAAATACAAATCTCGAAATTCATTAACATGATCCGCACAATATCAATGCACGTTCTACATACAATGATAGCAATCAGCAAAACGCTATCGCGTTACAAGAGCCTAGTTCGAGCCATTAAAAGGGTCGGTTGTTCTAATCAAAGGCATCCTCATCTAAATGACACAATTGGACTGACCTAAATATCGTTCCCTAAATGGTGCGGTTTGTAGAAATGCTACAATTTTGCATGAGATCATCGAGGAAGCGACAAGCACACGCCACTGGTCAATTGTAGCCGGTAAATGTATCCGTTGGTGACTGGCGCACTTCAGGTTTATTTATAGGTTTGTGTTGCTTACTTACTAATAAGCATGTGTTTTCAATTATTTCTGAAGGTATCAAGGAGTTTTAAAATACGAATATATCGTTCCAAAGTGCACTAGTAGCCGTTTGTCTACTATAAAAAGCTGAAAAAAGTTCAAGCTTTATCTAGGGATAAAGCTTGAAAATTTTCAGAAAGTTCTAATTGGAGTGTGTATGTGCTAGAAATCGTATAAAAGGCATACATTTTAGGGATGATCAGATTGAAACTGCTTCGTACAAGCTACTGACCAATCTAATAAATACAGAATACTAGGTAATGTTGAAAGTGGTTGAAAGAGCAATCGTTCGCTTTAGATAGTTTACATAGGTGTTTCAGTTTAGAATAATAAAAGGGCAGATGGTAAAGAGCCCTGAATAAATACTAAGAATTCAACCGTATGATGTGGGCAGAATTTACGTGGTTCGTAAGTGCGAAGGATTGATATGCTATTGACGCAAAACATGCTATAGTGATGGATTCAGAAAGAATGGTCAGTGGTGTTAAAAAACCATTTAAATAAATAGGACTCCAAGGACTCGCTTGAGATTACACATTCAACCATATTTAATTCAGAAGGTGATAAACTTTTATTTTTATAATACGTAAAGGTAAGTTTCAAACGTGTTTTATTAAATAACATTGACTCGGGTGTACCGAATAATGTTCCTACGGACATATTGTTTATATTACCTTACAAATATACTACTACATTAACATTAAACAAACTATCGCTTAGGTAACTACGTATTATTGGAATCGTGTGCGTTTGTTTATTTGTTTCTGTTTCTTTTTCTGGAAATATATTTGGAAACGTTTATTTTCATGGCTATGAAACTCAAGATGAAGGCTACATCGTACCTACGTATATCTTCAAAGGATGCCGTGTTGATAGGTACGCACACCTTATGTTCGGTGAGGTAACGTTTTAAGTGAAAGAATACGAGCGTTTTGGCCAGACCAAAATATTATTAAACGATTTAAAAACATCATTTTCAAAATTAGAAAAATCTACTAGATCTGCAATGAAAATGGGTTCTGGTACATACTAGGTAATGATAATGATGCAAAGTTATTAAAAAAATCAGAATCGCGTCATACTAACGAGTCCTAACATAAAATCTATTCCAAAATTGCAACTAAACAGCCCGAAACAAGCACTTATGGGAAACTTCACATTACCCGACAAGATGAAGAGCTTCACTTTACTTCGAAACGTAACGTTTACGTCAAAGAAACGTTGCTAACGATACTTTACGATCAATAATAAAGTCCACAATGAAAACCACGTCAGCGTCGACAGCTGTTTGAGACTGAACTAAACCCGTAAATACTGATGTATACTGCGCAATGAATATTCTAGAATACAAATAGGTTGGGGCGTCATTCCTGTCTGACTTGCCGCCGTTACGGTGAACGATGGCTTGTTGGCATTCTTTGGATGCCTGTCAAGCATATGGACGTGTCGCGGAATTCACAGTCTAATTTGATGGGTAATTGTTGTGTATTTTGGAATGCTCTAATTGGGTAGGATTTAGTCCGTGGAGCACCTACATTAATACCCTTTCTTGGTCTGATCGTCTTATCATTCAAGTTGTGTAATGTAACACTTGCCTCTAAAGAATATCAATGTTTAGCAGCATCTATTCCACTACCAAACACAGATTTACTTGCCTCTTTATCAATTGTTCATTATCAGACGCACAGGTGATTTTGGCTTTGATTCAGTTATGTTTATTCAATTTGCTCATTGTTTTAATTTTAGCTGTCATTTGTCAAGAAACTTGGAATGAATTGTTAGTAGTGCCAAACGCCAAGTCTTTTGTATTCTACTTGCAGGTGATTCATCAGTGGTCGTCACATATTTGTTTGAGAATTTTCAATCATAGCAGCAGAAACGTTTAAGATGATCAATTAATTACCAGGGTACGATAAACTAGTAAACGCAACTCATTGGCACGTCATCTGTAAGCAATTCATAAATGTTACTGTCAAACAAGAAACCGTTCATACTGCTTAATTTAAATCTTGCTCACGTGTCTAACGTAATATCGTGGTATATGAGCCATCGCACTGGACACCTGTCCAGGTGGGCGGCATGGCCAGGGTCGGCGGAAAATTCTTTGAGTTACAAGTATCTTGCGAAACATTTTTTAGAATCAATTCGCGGCCTAGTGTGGGCGGGGTTTGTACATATTTGGGTTATATTCGAATTGTCATTTATTAAACAAAGCTACATTGATTGATTGAGCCCAAAACAAAGGTGAGGAAATTCGGTATTCAATTATAAATGACTTTCCATTTGGACAATAGAAACACATCTTGGACACTCAAGTTCGTTCGTTAACTTGAGGAAGGTACCGTGACAATCTGTTTCCGGTCTGACCTGATGCAGTCATTAGCTTTGGCATACCACGACGACGTCGTGCAAAATTCTACGACCCCCTGTCTGTATGAATTTATAAATAATCCCGGTACGCCAGTGGCGGCGGCGGTGCGGCAGACCGCGGACGGCGCGGGCGCGCGATCCGCAATGAGCGCCCGCCCTAATCGACTTTTGCGATTCGACCATAGCTTGTAGAAGTCTTAGAAACTTCGCTAGGTGTTGCTTCAAAAGTCGCGAGTACGTGGTTTACATACGAGTGATCGCCGCGAGTGCAAAATGTGGTTTTAAAAGTGACAGTGTTTTAAATATTTGCCATCAACGTCGTCTATTAACGATAGATGACAGTTTGTTGTAATGAAGTGCGAATATGTGTTCTGTTAAATAAATACTTTTTGTCTTAAACAGGTTTCGAATTTGACGATATGGAAAAACTTTCAAGAACTTTCTTTTTTCCAAGTCTTCGTTCATCTTGTTCGTTTGACCGGTCACCGAGATTTTTGCTCCGGTGCGCGCTTGATTAAGCGCAGACTTGCCACTTCCAATTTACAGGAGAATAAATTGTCGTTTGTTCGGGACACTCGCAAATCTTTCTTCGTATTATTTGCGGAGTATCTTTTATGCTTCAAAAACTTGGTGGGATAAAATTTTTGCTTTTTGCTGCAGAGAAGATGAATTACTGCGGGTGAATGCATTTGAAATTCTAATTTTACCCGGCTATAGTTCCTTAACAAAAAGACTAGACTGTGCCCACGAATAAAGCGAGACAGCTAAGTATGTCAGTAATGTTGATCCTGAACAATTGCATTCAAGAATTCATGATGATTTTGTATGATTGCATTTCATATTTGCATTTCATAAAAACATTCATTGCAAATAAAAACACAGATTTTATATCTTCAACAAGTCGAGATCATAAAGTTTCCCAGTTTCAATAGTACCGTTTTGTATTATGTCTGCGTTCTTCCCATTGGTTTCGCAATGGTTTTCTTGTGTGGCTAATTTTACTTTACATTCATGTGGACATGTCATTACTGTCTTCATTTACTAACACATTGTTATCTGTAGTCTATTTTTGAACGTGCACGTTTCCACGTTCACGTAAGAGTTCAGAAGTAACATTGCTGGGTTCGTTCATATTAATTACGATGCTTTGTTTTGCTCGTAAATCGGTCGGAGGTATTGTTTCATTTAAAATAACATTGCTTATTATTTTTGGACCTGTTGCTCTGGTTTTTGCCATACAACAGTTTCTGGAATCGCAACTTTCATATTCCTTTTCTGGGACTTACTGTCCCACTGCTGGGCAAAGGCCTCCCTGCTCTCCTTCCACCTCTCTCTGTCCAGACCTGCCAAGGACCAATCTTTATTAAGGTGGATGCTCCAAGGTAGCCCGCGAAATTCAAATTTTCTTACGTTTTTTGCAATTTGCTGGTCAGTACTAAGTTATACGTTGATTCAAATATGATTCGCGGCCGTAACAAATATGTATTCACAGAATTATAATCATTAGAATCAGTAATACAACTTGTTAAGTTAGCATAATCCTAAAATGTCAAGATTTAATGAAATAGTCATTCAGTAGGGTTACTTGATCTTAGAGAGTTGTGTTGATGACTTTAATGATTATAATTCTGTAAATACATATTTGTTACGGCCGCGAACCATATTTTAATCGACGTACAACATAGTACTGACCAGCAAATTGCAAAAAACGTAAGAAAATTTGAATTTCGCGGGCTACCTTGGAGTATCAACCCTAAAAGAGCCCAGCTCATCACGCCACCTCCGTCTGGGCCTGCCGCAATGTCGTTCTGGGACTTACAACATACTAACTTCTTGTTGGTAGATCACGGCTATCTTGAATTAATGTTAATTAATTATTATTAATGTTTTCCTTAGTTACTTGTTCCTGAAAATTCCCAATTAGTTTTCTTAGCATTCGGATTATCTAATTGACAGTAAAAGTTTGTTTTGTCAGACGTCTAGGATATTTCTATAGTTAGTCTTCAGGTTGAATCATTATTATGTCTTCTGCGAACTCTTCAAACCATTCTCTTACTATTTGACCGATGATAAATGATTTTAGGAAACGCTTGTTAAGTTTATTTGTTATGCTAAAACCCGTGCCAAGATTAATAAAATTGAAGTGTGTTTTTACGCTTTGCGGAGAAAAACTTCCTACAAATGATCCGAATAATTTGTGTTACTTTTAGAATGCATCCCAGCAGTTAATAACATTGTGTTGCAAAAATATAAAGAAAATATTAAGAGTAAACATAACGTAAAAACTGTTGGATAAAGACATGTTTCAGAATGATTTGTGGTGTGCATTTTCTCTTTTGACAAAGTTGATGAAAATCATGATGCTCTGTTTTTTTTTCATACCGATGCTACTAGTGTTACAACATTTTGTAGACTTGTTATTACGCTTGTTACAATTTATTACACATCCAAGTTCCCGCCTACATCGAAAGTTTCGACACTATTAGGCCCATATTGTACGACATCATGTAAAACATCGTGTTATGGGCCACTCGGACTGTTGCTGCCGTAGGCGTACTGCAGGTCGTTATTCAACTTATGTGACCTTGCATAATACTTTAACGTTATCATTTTCCATGGTACTTGTATGGTCATCGGGGTCTAGGTTGAATTTTGTTTCTATATCTTCATTTAATAAAGGTACCTATTGCTTTGAAATCTTCATACTTATTTCATCTTAATATTTCAGTACGCTTCGCTGGGTTCAAATAGTAGCCTTGTCGTGTGTTCTCAATATTTGTTGTAACTAGATCACATTTCTTTTGTCCTTACTACTTGTAATAGTATACGTTGACTGCATTCCACGTAACCAGTCATTTGGACCACTCAAGTGTACGAAGTAATTGCTAAAAGATAGTTACGCAAATCTGATTGATGATAAAGATCCGACGGTTGTTACCGTTACTTCAATTTGGCCACCGTGATGTCTATTAGTTCGTTCACCTTCGAAACTTATAGTAATTTCTGGTTTGCGTCTTCATTTATTTTTTCCGATACCAATTGATCTGCTCAAGCTTTTGTTCCGAATGTGGAACTAATTAGCTGTCTGGATGACTGCTCATTTAGTTTGAAGAATTTAATTTTCAGTTATGTTAGCCATTGATCACGTCTTGTTATTTAAAAAAATAATAAAGCGATAGTGCTCAGTGCTGATTATTGTGTGCCAGCTAGTCTAGACATGTTTTTGTTAAAGTGTATTGTGATATAACTAGTGCCTAAATAACCCGTCAAAATGATGCAGGGTTTATTGGATTCGCTGTACAAAATTTATACAGGTAAGATGCATTGTCCCAGTAATTTCAGTTTTCTATTTCTAGGTTATAAATTATGTATTATTCAACGGTCTATAGATGTCGGTATTGATTTATGACTAACGATACTGCCTAGCTAATAATTGACAAGGTTGGTATATTATGACTAAACTATACTATACTATTAGCACTAAACTGTAGCGAGTTTACAATACAAATGAGAGTATTATGTGCAGATGACCTCGGACAAATTGCGGGCAATTTTCGCATGAATTTACTCAACGAACCGTTGTTTGCGTAATGTGACCTGAGGCTAATCTACTAGATTAATATTTCGATGCGACGCAAGCGCAACAACGGAAACTTCAATTCTGACAGTTCACTTTGACATTTCAATTTGTTCTTCGTCGATGACCGGTTCTACTTTTTGTGTTCGCGAGTTCATTCTTTACGGTTTAATTAAGCAGGCATGGAGTTCAGTCACGATGGCTTATTATTCTGTTCGGAGGGCGGGGTTAAATGATAAATTAATGCTTAGGCAGTAATTTGCTATATTTTTTGCTGCATTGTTGCTGAATTAATCTTTGTAATGGGTATGTTAACCCCGGAGATGAAAGAAATCTTTCATTCTTCTAAGCACTGCTAAGCGGATTACGGTACTTCTACATTTCTCTTTGAAGTGGCGGAAATTAATAAAGACACTTAGAAGTTACTCATTGTTTGCGTTTGAAGCTCTGGGTATTGTCTGAAGATTGATGGTACAGAAAAACCACGGACTTCAACACACTCAAGTCTTGTTTAAAAGATATTATGAAGTTTAAAAAATTCAAATCGTTGCTTATTTATCATTAGTTATGTAATGATATACTTCTGCCTAACCATGGGATGTGTTACACGAATGGATAGAATAAAAAATGAGTAGGTATATAATAGGAAGTCTGAAAGTGGCACAGGCAGCTGAAAAGTTGTGTGGTAATGGATTATCCTGGTATGGGCATGTGATACGGAGGAATGAGGCAAATGTCGTTAGGAATGTTTTGATTATGAATGTCGACGGCTGTAAAATTAGGGGAAGACCAAAGAAACGATGGATGGACTGTGTGAATGATGATATGGTTAGAAACGGGGTTACTTTATGACGACGTGTGAAGTATTCCATAGCATAGTTTCGTCTTTATATGAGTTACATACAAATACATAAACTTACGTCTTCTTCCCATGGGCGTAAGGCTGAAGGCAGAAACTACAGAACGCCCCCTGTTTCGTATCCCTATACTTATACCCTGCACCTATCCTAGTCTTCTTGGCACAGGCATGACGTGCAGCCGTCGACTATTTCTGCTTTGTGGTCGTGGTTTTAGATATATTTTGTTTTTATTTTTATTAGAATTAATTATCTGTGATAAACCTATTTTTCTTTCTTTTCTTTTTATCCTATCCTTCCTTCCTATTATATTTATTGCTCATAAATAATTACCTCACACGTTACTCATCCTCACAATCCGAGCTACAAACGCGAGTAATCACTACATTGTGTTTATCAATCGGCACGTTCGTGTTTGGCAATTGATTGCCTTTCGCAATCGATAACAGACAACATGTGTAATCTTACTGTTTGACCCCCGGGGCATTGTCAAGTTTAGATTGATTTTCTCTAGTGAGTTTCTTTGTTTGTGTACTATTAAATGGCCTTTCAACTGCTGTGCATATTTGGAAAAAACTTACCATGGACATGACGACATGAGAGCGGTGGCAATCGCTTTCAAATCGTTTCGGGCACTTCCTGTTGACAACGACGCGATGATTCTTTGTTTAATTTATTCCTTTTTTATATACATGCATAATCAGCGTATAATGTTCCCACTGCTGGGACACAGGCCTCCTCTTTTCGAGAGGGAGTGGCCTATATAGGTAATCCACCACGCGGGCCTAGTGCGGGTTGGTAAATGTCACATGTCTTCGAATATTTGGTTCTAGGACATGCCGGTTTCCTCACGATGTTTTCCTTAACCGTTTTGAGCCCGTTGTGACCTTTTTTTATATAATTATACATATTATTACTAGGTATTATTTTAAGATTCATTTAAATCATGTAATTATTTTAAGATCATAAATTAAAATTTTATATATTTGTGGCTGCAATATTGTTACTACTTACTACATACTACTTATGAGCCTATATTACTTATAGTTATTTGTCAACATTTTACATTGTAGCTGTTTATTTGTCCCATAATAAATAAAATAAAATATTTTTCGGTAGCTTTAAATGTCAATTTAGTACGTTTTTTATTAAATTTTTCCTTATAATAATTATCGCTGATAGAATATCACTTTGTCTATATCCTCAAATCTTGATTCACTTTAATTTTTGCTTTATTTTTGATGGCAATATTTAATTTTCTATATGTATGTAGATAGTACCTATTAGTAAATACATAAATAGACGACTCCGCCTTGGGACACTTACTATCATGCCCTGCGTCTACTGTCAGCTGCACGTTACAGGAACTGATGGACGCTAGTGATGGCGCCTAACTTCTAGCCGAATTCTGGGCCGAGTCCATTGAGATTGCTATAAACGCAAAGAAAAAGAAGTAAAACATCGAATTCATTACCAAACATTTTGCTAGAGTTTATTCAAAGTCCTGAATCATGTAGGTACTTACTCGAGATAAAATAACTGATGCTTGCTATATTAACAGATTGAACTTTAAGATAACGAAATATTTGATAAGGTTTCAGAAGTGACAATTCTTAACCTTATTTAATATCGACACATCACAGTGCACATGAGTGGCTTCGACTAGCGAGCACGAACGGAGAACAAACCAGGCCAGTAAAAGCCTCGGAATACCTTTTGAGGCCCAGATGGTGCATGGCTTAGATGGTGTTAGATGATAATTGAGAACATGATAACCGCATAAACGTGTAATGTTGGAGATCGAATCGAAAGGCGAGGAATCTAGTTTAAAAAACTGTTACATTTCCAGAAAGTAACGGAAAAAAGATTTGCAAGAAAACCCTTTGTTTTTTAATATTTTAATTTTTAAGACCACCATTTTATTGCACTTGGTGTACAGACAGACATCATATTTTTACAACGCAGAGATTAAAAACAATTTAATGGCTCGTAAACCTTCGGTGCAATTCCAGCGACAAGAAAAAAAAAGTTGGATTTATCGCTGTTGACCTAAACAGAACTGAGGAATTCGCCTCAGATCCTTCCTTAAACGTGAATTCCTCATAACAGGGGATCAACTGGGCCATAAACGGACCTCTACCATCGTGTTTCAAGAAAATTGTCTACTTTTATTTATTTTGCGCAAGAAATTGCTTTACGTGGATTGAGTTTGGCAGGTAACCTGAAACTGTTAAGGATTTTTGCGATAGTGTGATTGAGGAATGTGAATTCTCAGACAGGTTCTTCGATGATGTATAATTAGAATAACTCTTTTATAGCTTCTTTATGTGCTGGTTCGTTCATTACTGCCAAGGCTTTAATTGCAATTTGGCAAGAACATCTTCAAAGATACATAAAATTAAGTGGGGGCAAACTAGAGAATTCAATTATTGAGTCGTGTTTAGATTCCGGAAACAGTCTATTCGTGATTACCATTGAAATAACCATTTAAATCGATAAACTTCTAATCGAGAACGAATGGTTGGTAACCTCTGTGCAGGTGTGCGAAATCGTGATCAGCCTGCAAGGTCGCCTTGATGCAGTACAGTGGAAGCATTGTATGGACAAAATTAACGAGCAAATATAACTCGTATACTGATTGCTATCGAGAGGGGCTCGTGGATAAGTAACAGTCGCACGGGTCGATCGATCAAGGCTGAGCTACGCTTGCCGCGGTGGATGAGTTACTATCAATTTCACAGCGAGACGTTTCTATGCCCCGAAAAGCACGTCAAGCCATCGCTGTTATTAGTAGATATTTGACAGTCGTAACGGGTACTCAGAACAACAAAAATCTGACAGCCAGTCTTACCAAGGGGTATCGTGATACTTAGTAAATGGATTGCAGAGGCCAGACAGGCAGTCGCTCCAGGTAAAATACTGGCACTCAGCTGCAATCGTTTAGACTGGAGGCCGACCCCAACATAGTTGGGAAAACGCTAGGCAGTGATGACGATTCCTATCGAGTTCTAGTGGTAGGGGTACGATCACAATCGTAACAAGTATAGGTTACAAAAGAAGTAAATGTCAAGAGCATACGGTGGTTTGACCCGCAGATATTAATATCGCATTTTGTGGTCAGTCCTCTCGTTGTTCTGCTGAAATCGAGAGGGATATTATATTTAATGAGAATGACATTGAGACTGAGAGTGGGCCTGTTGTTTAGAATTTTATAAACTGATTTTTAACAAGGTGGTAGTATATGGTTGCTTTGTTCATCAACTCAGCCTGTCGCAGTCCACTGCTGAACATAGGCCTCTCCCTGGCTGTGCCACAACACCCTGTCCTCCGCCTTCCGCATCCAGTCTACCCCAGGCACCTTCTTTAGGCCGTCCGTCCATCTAGCTGGGGGGCGTCCCACACTACGCTTTCCGATACGCGGTCTCCACTCCAGGACTCGTCTGCTCCACCGGCTCTCGGTTCTTCGACAGACATTACCAACCCACTGCCACTTCAGTTTGCTTACTCTGCAAGCTATGTCGGTAACTCCGGTTCTTTTCCGGTGCTTTGTTATTTTCGCAGAAATGAAGGCTACTACGAGTATATCATCATCAAACTTATCTTACTTGTTAAGTTTAAATTATTGAATGGATAAGAGAATTGACGTCGACACAACTGAGTGTATAAAAGGCAATGATCATGTTTTTGAGCCCAATGCGCACGTGAAAGTGACAGAAGAAAGTGATTATTTAAAGATTTTATTGAAAAACGTAAAACAGACATAAAGTCGCCCAATGGCGTTTCAATTTCTTTTTACATTCCAAAATATGTCACACATACATAGGTACAGACGCCAGCACATCAAGCTACTAAAATCTGTCAAAATTCTTTAATAGATTTTCAACTTTATCTTTAAAGCATTAAGGTTCAAGGTTGATTGGGAAAATTTGACAGTTTCGGGTAGCTTGACCTGCTGGCGTCTGTACCTAAAAGTCAAACTCTTCTCAAGAATGTGTAACTTCAGTAAATAACCGTACATGCCTGCCTCATCATCGGCCTACAGCAGTCCCTTGCTACCAGCCATCCTGCGAAGATCTGCCTGCCTACTTGATGATAATTGCTGATTTACTGAGTCATACACGACTTTGCCTTGGAGTCTAAATGCGGTGCTATTCCAGAAACGATGGGACACTTAACATCATGTCCTGTCAGTTGCACGTTACAGGAATTGATGGGGGCTAGTGATGTAGCCAAACACGTAGCCGAATTCTAGTCCATTTAGATTTTTTTTTTAAAACGTTGCCCCATGCTAGGAATTTCTCCTATATCGTGGGTGCGTAGATTACCATCAACACGCTAAGAAGAGGGATCAGCATCAACGTTGTTATTATGTTGATCATGGTTGTGTGAATTGTTCATCTAATCAACACCATAATTTTCGTACGCACTTGCAAGTTGCATGCAAAAACCTTTTTGTTTCAACAAACTCTTTTATAATAATAATAATATCCCTGGACATTTCACACAGCACCATTTGTCCCAAGCTAAGCAACCTAATGCTTGTGTTATGGTAACAAGATGGCTGATAAACCTACTTATATACATTTTTTGTTTGTAAATACATACATAAAAAAAAAACCACAATCGGGACAAAAAGTGTAAAGTATTTCTGTTACAGAGATCCCTTATTTAGCATGTTTTACGTAACATCCACTGGTTTGCCAATTGACGTCACTATGGGGCAACAACACCAACTTTAGGGCTTTTCGTCCTTCAGACTGTTTTGACGTTTGTGATCTCTGTTTACAATTACGCTGGACTGACTGAAGGCAATTAGGTGATTTTGAAGTCAATTATGAGATTTAGAATATAGTTGAAGCTGCCCAACTTCATATTCTAATATTGTATAATTTGTCTTGATACTGAGTTGTGCTCTCAAAACGTTGAAGGAAAACAACGTAAAGAAACCGCACCCTAATTGCGTAGCACACGATCAATCGGAATCGGTTTCATTTTGACAGTTCAACAACATTCATTGCGTTATTTACGTTGTTGAACAGACACAATATGACACATTTTTTGAACATATGAAGCAATGGATCAGCAATATCCTTCAAAATGATTGAGATTGATAGTGTGTTACGCAATTAGGGTGCCGGCATGTCCTAGAACCAAAAAATCGAAGACATGATGTGTTATCTACCAACCCGCATTGGGCCCGCGTGGTGGATTATAGCCCATTCCCTCTCGAAGAGAGGAGGACTGTGTCCCAGCAGTGGGAACATTATAGGCTGATTATACTGTTTTACTGTAGGCATTGATTAATCCTACTAATATTATACACGCGAAAGTTTGTATGGATGGATGGATGTTTTTTACTCTATCACGCAAAAACTACTGAACGGATTTGGATGAAATTTGGCACACAAATAACTTATAACAAGGATTAAAATAGGATACTTTTTATATCGATATTCCCACAGGATCGAAACTAATGCGGGTGAAATCGTGGGGCGCAGCTAGTCTTATAATATATCCCATTATCCGGTCTGAAACCTAATTTAGCGTTACTTCCTTAAATGTAGCCACCGAAATTTAAAAAAAAAACACGTTTATTGCAAATATCTTTTTTAGGGTTCTACTACTTAGTTACTAAGACTTCGCTGTCTGTCCGTCCGTCTGTCTGTCACCAGGCTGTATCTCAAGAACCGCGATAGCTAGACAATGAAATTTCCACAAACTATGTATTTCTGTTGCCGCTCGCCAGCCGCTATAACAAAAAATACTAAAAACTAAATAAAATAAATATTTAAGGGGGGCTCCCATACAACAAATGCGATTTTTTTGCCCTTTTTTGCTCGATATCAACAATGGCAACAGGTAGGCACTTGAAATGTTCACAAAATACTCAGTTGTATTTTTACTTTAATAATATATAATAAAATTAATACTTAAGGGGGGCTCCCATACAACAGACGTAATTTTTACCGATAGATAATATAATTTAAATACGATACTAATATTTTTTTATAGATAATGGTACGGAACAATAACTCGAGTAGTAAAATTCTCATTATTATTTTTAATATTTGATACAATACCTCGTGGTCCGTGACATTTCGGTACTTAACTACATTATTCGTGTATTAACGACAATGTTTATTTTTCAATTACGAAGGTTATCGGCACGAAAGACAATAAATTATTTAACTTAGTATCCGAATCGAAGGCCGATGTTACTTTCAAGTTTAATTCTTGTAGGTAATTATTTATCGAATAACAAAGTTTAAGTATGATAACAGCGCAAACTGGGACAAATGTAGCCTTTTGTGTAACGGTTTCATCGTTAAGTATTGAGTAATAAATAAATAGATAATCATCATCTGCCTAGCCTTTTCCCAACTACGAGTATGTTGGGGTCGGCTTCCAGTCTAACCGGATGCAGCTGAATACCAGTATTTTACATGTAGCGACTGCTTTTCTGACCTCCACAACCCAGTTACTGGGTAATACGGTACCCCTTGGTAAGACTGGTTGTCAGACTTTCGGGCTTCTCAGTACTCGTAACGACTATCAAAGATCCATGAATGACAGCGGGAACCAACGGCTTAACGTGCTTTCCTAGGCACGGAGGGGTCTTGATATGTAAAGATGGTCACCTATCCACAGACCAACTTCTGCAAGCGTAGCTTAACCTGATCGGTCGACCTGTGCGGCTGTTATTATTTAGCTAATAAATAGTATAATCAAATTATTAAATATCCATCAAACGGTAACATAATAGGTATATTTTTATCCTCAAATAAAATGTAAAAGTAGTCATATCAATGAATTTTACCTCATTGTGCAAATTTTGTATCGATAATACGATAAAATAAATAAAATAACGTCAGACGTATTTTCAAGCTGCGAAATTCGTTCCTACATGGACTTCATTACGCACACACAGTATGGTATGTATTATTAAAATGCAGTTAGGCACATGAACTACAAGCAACGAAGTCTCTTTTATCGCAGAAACACGATATCTTACAACAAACACCAATTTCAAAATCGATAACACTAAACGACTATTTACTACAGATAGGCTGTTTAAACTCTATAAAATTATCGTTCACTTATCGATGTTGGGTAACAAATGCAGTTATCGATAAAAAGAGGGCGACGATGGTGGAGGTGCTTATCGAAGTTATCGACTAGTAGTGGTGGGGCAATCGCGAGCTGATCACTTATTTTAAAGAACTTGCCCCGTACTTACACTTGTCTTGTCGATTTTTTCTTGTTTTTCAACGCAAAGTGCAGTTTCATGCTGCCACTTATTTTTTTTTTAAGCTGGCGGCAGGCGATTTTGTAACTGCATATTTTGGTTGATGTTTTAAATTTTAGTTGAGGGGCTTGTGGCTAAGTCATAACAGCAGCACGGGTCGATCGATCAGATAAAGCTACGCTTGCCGCGGTTGGTCTGTGGATGGGTGACCATCTTTACATACCAAAACCCCTCCGTGCCTCGGAAAGCACGTCATTCGTGGATATTTGACAGTCGTTACGGGTCGTCAGAAGCCTAAAAGTCTGACAACCAGTCTTACCAAGGAGTTTCGTATTACCCAGTAACTGGGTTGTGGAGGTCAGATAGGCAGTAGCTCCATGTAAAATACTGGTACTCAGCTGCATCCGGTTAGACTTGAAGCCGACCCCAACATAGTTGGGAAAAGGCTAGGCAGATGATGATGATGCTTAAAATTTTAGTTGAGCTAAGAACGAACAATATAGCACATGAAGCTACTACAATCTGTCAAATTTCTTTGATAGATTTTCAACTTTATCACTAAAGCATTGAGGTACAAGGTTGATTGGGACAATTTGACAGTTCCAGGTAGCTTGACCTGCTGGCGTCGAATAACATGTACAATGCGAGGTCAGCTGAAACTGGAAATGTTAGCTTGATTTGTAGCCGTGTGAAACTTAGATTCACTTAACTAAAATGCTTTTTAAACTAAACGATAGAAACTAGCATTTCAAACATGCCGTTAGACATAACTATACTTTAGCATCGTAAAGTTTTGCATGTCAAATGTCTGCTCATGTATTAGGAAACTTAATTACTGACCTTAAGACCAACACTGTACCGATACATGTTGCAAATAAATGATTATGATTACACTAAAAAAATACCATTTAAAGCTGAAAATATTATCAATGGCGCCGAATCCCTTGTTCACAAACTAAACTAAATTAAAGTGCAGTGCATCTTTTTATTTCTATTTCATTAAGAAAAGGACAGAAGATAAATATTAGTTTAGTCCATATTTTTAATCACGTCTAAACTTTACTATGGAGTATCTTAATACCTGAAATAAACGGTTATTATTATTATTATTAATTTGATAGGAATAAACTAATATTTATCTTCTGTCCTTTTCTTAATAAAGTAGAAAGAAATGATGCACTGAACTTAAATTTAGTTTAGTTTGTGAACAAGGGAATCGGCGCCATTATCATTATTTATGTTATTTAATTATTGTTCCAGTATACCGATTTAAGTGAAGTGTATCAAAGGTATCATGTACAGAACTTAATCTTAAATCGCAGTAGAAAGTATTAATTACATGAGAACAAAATACTACAAATTGAATCAAGTGAAAGTATGATCTGAATTTGTCCATAAAATCGTGGGACACTTGCCAATTACGTACTACAGTTATTGAAATGTCTCATACTACTGATTAGGCTGGTATTGAAATTCGAAACCAAAGGGGCAATTCTCGTTATTTTAAGAACGTTCACAGTCTGAGGGGCAATTCTCGTAATTTTAAGAACATCTCAGTCTGATCTCAATCTCAAACTGTCAAAAAATACCTATTATGTCCCTACATTTTTGACATTAAATTTTTTTTGTCGCCGAGATGAGACTGCGACTAGGTTTTGAGCGTTTTAAATTACGAAAATTGGCCTTCTGATCTCAGTCTCAATCTGTCAAAAATACCTCTAATTTCCCTACATTTTTGACAAGTTTTTGACACTGATTGTCGCTGAGATGGGATTGCGACTAGAGTTTTGAACGTTTTTAATTACGGAATTGGCCTGCTGATGAAAGTTCAAATCTATAAAAATAAATAAAATCGAAGTGTCTGTTTGTAATGTCAAAGTATTTACAAGCTTTTTACTAAATGCCTATGACAGTATATACGGTATTTACTTATAACAAAATAAAAACATTTTTTGTTGTCTGTGTGTCTGTCTGTTGTTTGTTCCTGCTGGACCGATTTTGACGGGACTTTCACTGTCAGATAGCTGATGAAATAAGGAGTAACTTAGACTTTTATTTTAGAAAAAGAAAGAAATCAAAGGTATTATTGTCAGGCGAACGAAGTCGCAGGCATCAGCTAGTAGGATGATAAAACTCATATTTATTTTACAAATCGTAATATGCCAACTTACTTTTATACAGCTTGATTCTTGATATAATATTTTTCTTTATAAATATAATAAATTTCTTAAGAAAAAGCAATTCTGCCCCTTATCAACAATTAGTCGGCAAACATGTCACGAAGTCAATCTTGAACAAAATGCTTTTTGTATTATCTGACGTATGACATATTCACGACTAAATAACAAGAAAAAAAGCTAAGATAAAACAAATATAAAAGGATAATATTATTGGCTGTGGTATGAATGACTAATGAAATGTCAGTCACCTTTGGTATTATAAAATTATAATAGTATACATATACCTACGTAAGTAATGCTGCCAATAATTATTTAACTTCACCCGTCTTTTAAAATTTAAAGTTTCTCTAAAATAAACAGAAGGCCAATTCCTATAATTAAAAACGTTCAAAATCTAGTCGCAATCACATCTCAGCGACAATCAATGTCAAAAACTTGACAAAAAGGTATGGAAATTAGAAGTATTTTTGACAGATTGAGACTGACATCTGAATGTGAACGTTCTTAAAATTACGAGAATTGCCCCCAGATTGAAAGTTTTGCGTCTGGAATTCGAAAAAGACCGTTAAACCTTCCCGCCGAAACCGCTCGAAACCTTACACAATTCCCGCCACTTTTTGTTCTTATTTTAAATTCCCTTCGCTCAGATGTCAGCGGCCAGTGGCCAGTGCTCCAGTTGCAGCCACTTTCGTAACGTTTTGGCGATATTCATCGCTGCCGATCGCTTCGGGCGATGCAGCGATGTTCGCTTTAAGCCCAAGGCTTTTAGGGATTCCCGATAAGTGTCGATAACGGTAGATATCAATGCAAACGATAACCAAGTAAACCAATGTAGATCAAGTGCGAATATTTTATGAGCGCCGATAAAATGTTGTTGAAAGAAAATCCGCTTTTATTAACTCGATAACTTAGTTGCTTTTTATTGTTTGTTTTATATTTATAAATAGACTGCCAGTCAAGGTTATTTATAGAAAAATATATTAATATAAGCATCACCTTTGTACGTATTTTTCTGTTCCTTTCTTCTAGTCTGTTTATATGTGTGTACATAAATGGTTAAATAAATAAATAGATAATATTAAATTAAGTGATTATTTTATTCCAAAGTTTTTATAAGAACTTGCAACTAATGGAATGTATTAATTTACAATATAAGTAAAGCCACAGTTTGAATATTCAGTGATTCTATAATTAATTGCGTTTTTGCACAACCCGTTGTGACCAATGGCGAAACGATTACCTACCTATAAGATAACGATGCCCTAGATGTTTATTAATTATTAATGTTCTAACCAATTTATTATCGATATTTATTTGGTTCAGCTCTATTTTAGTTTTGTTAAAGCACTCGAGCACGCACTCAAGGTCACGAATTACCGCTTTAATCGTTTCGTAGTAGGTATGTCTGTTAATTAACTAAAACAATGCCGTAATAACTGTAGCTTGACTACCGTGGAGCTTTTGGATTAGAAACTTGAAACCGTTGCCTGCACGTGCACGCGTCTACTTACAAAAAGCGGCCAAATACGAGTCAGACTCGCACACGAAGGATTCCGTACCATCGTACAATATTTAACACTGATTTCAAAAAAATAAGTACTTTAAAAACAAAAAGCGCCGGACAAAACTCGTTTCTTGTCATGTAAAATAAAGTTAAAAATTAAAGAGGATACCTTTCATTTTAGCCAGCCTTAGTAATAGGGTCCCGTTGGAACCATTTGTGTACGGAACCCTAAAAAGTGTCACAATGTTGGTGTAAATTTACCAGTTTTTGTTTCATTCTGGATATCATAAAAATCTATCGATAGGAGAAAGGAATGATGTGGCATCCCATCACTACTTTAAAGGCGCCTTATCAAGGCTTTTGAATGCATGCATGCGTTTATGAATGTAGTGTCTGCATTCTCACACTTTTCAAGCAAGTTGTCACTCTTTGAATATCTTTTAATTAGCTTGGTCCCAGGCAAAGACTCTATGGTCCCAGGAGTGAGTGACATGTATGGACAACTTACGCTTACAGTCATAGGCGCCATGTTTTTTTGCCCACGTAGCTTCGAACATTGAGGAATGGACCTTGTGGGAGTTCTTTTGACATCATACTTATTTATTATCCTGCCACATTCCGGCTGAATTCGTATATCCTTTTATGCGACAAGAATCAGATCATGTAATGAACTTTCAAGTTTTTTTTAAGATTAAAAATAATATCTTTAATTTGATGGTTACTTTCATTAATTAGAAAGACGTTAAACCACTTTTTTGCACCGATACCTCCCATGAGGGACTTGACATTAATAATCCAATATGTTAATTAACCAGGTACCTAAAACGTTAGGGCAGATCCACACCTACACATGTGCAAGAACAGTGCGGTTCACGTGCATATTAGGAACATACATAAACACGTTTGCGAGCGGTCAGCGAGGGGTTAGCGTGCAAGTTATAATATTCACTATGTCCTTCGTAGTTTCGCGAAGTATTCTCTAACACGTCCATACTAAATCAGTCAATGAAGCACAAACAATTCGCACAAATCAATGCTCGCGAACTGCGCGTAAACTGTAGTGCTATTCTGTAAAAATCTCACCGTGAAAACATAGGTGAAGTTAGCTGTCAACAGTGTCAATCCCTAGCATCAGTTAGAACGACAGCTCACTTCAACCTCACAGATGAAGTGAGGTTTTCACGGTGAGATTTTTGCAGAATAGATCGGCTGCTTGCGACGCGAGAGTGTGACGCGTCCATGCCCGGTAAAGGCGCGTAGTGTACACAGTTCGCGCAGGTGTGGATCCGCCTTTACGAAACTGACGAATACTCCATTCCCACTTGATAATTATTAAAATTACAAGATTTGTTGCTGGCAGACTTAATATATTACCTCACACCGTAATAGTGCCATTAGAAGATACTTCATCATCATTGACTTTAATTGACATTGACAACTATAAAGTTTCAAATTGTTGGCAAATAGCAATCAGGGGTTTTTGTTTGCGTTAGCGCACATCATTAAGTCAAGTGGTAAGGCTTAGAAACTGACTTAACCTTAGGCCTTATGGTACTTAGTTAAGAATTGTGTTAAACTGAGTAAAAAAAAAATGTTAATTAACGCGCGGTTTCGGTTTTTTTTTTTTTTTTGAGTTGGGAATTTGAATTGGAGAACTTATCAAAGTCTACTTAAGCATTATTTAAGGTGATCAATGTAGCCCGAGAAATAAAAAAAAACCTTTTTGTAAAGAAATTTTGAATTTTGTAGGCTACATTGAAGGAATTAGGTACAAAGAGGGGCTCGTGGCTAAGTACCTAATAACATTTGCACTGGTCGATCGATCATGTTAAGCTATGCTTGCCGCGGTTGGTCAGTGGATCGGTGACTATCTCTACATACCGAGACCCCTCCGTGCTTCGTGCTTGGTCCTGGCTGTCTTTCATGGATCTTTGACAGTCGTTATGGGTCGTCAGAAGCCCAAAAGTCTGACAACCAGTCTTACCAAGAGGTATCATATTACCCAGAACTGGGTTGAGGAAGTCAGATAGGCAGTCGCTTCGTGCAAAATACTGGTATTCAGCTTCAACCGGTTAGACTAGAAGCCGTTCTCAACATAGTTCAGAAAAAGGCTAGGTTCATATTAATGACATTGAAAGAATCACCTTATGTAGAATTTGACAAGTTAAGTTCTCAACATAAAAACCTTAAAAATTGGATGTTTATTTTTCTCGTTGCTATCAATAAATTGTTCAATAGGTACAGATAGACGCCAGCACATCAAGCTACTACAATCTGTCAAATTTCTTGAATAGATTTTCAACTTTATCTCTAAAGCATTAAGGTTCAAGGTTAATTGGGAAAATTTTACAGTTTCGGGTAGCTTGACCTGCTGGCGTCTGTATCTACAGCTACGTACCTAATAAAGCTACTGAACGAATTTGACTGTGGAATTTCCGGACGAAATTACCCGTTATATTTTTTATTCACAATAAAATTGTATCAATACATTGGAATGTACCGACATTCTAGTTAGTTGATGAAATTTTTATTTTATATTTTAATGAAAAAGAAATAAAATGTAGTTCCTGCTTCTATGTCAACATCGTTACTGACCATAAACTTCTCTCATCAGCACTATTTTGTCTATGGTTCGTCACAGACTGTCTCATGTCAAATGTATGTACGCGGCATTAGTTGGCGGGAAATGCCTATGCTACAGCACCTAATGTTTATAAATGTAACAGGTGTGTGGCACAAAACGAATTTATGTACATACCGACATTAAACTGTCGCTTTCATGATCCCGATCCCGATCTCTTAATGATAACAATGTCAGATTTATCTAGCGTTATTTAGCGAAATTCGTGATATAAATCAGTAGATCGGTGACATTTAATGACAGATACATGTAACGTTCCATATTTGTTTTACCGCCCATTGTTTTATTTTAAAAATAGTTCGTATAATTACGTGTGGTTTTTTTTTAATTTCTCTTTATTGTTGACCATGTTCAAATGCTGCAGACAGGTGCGACGCGACTCCGGTAGTACAATTTCTATGAAGTTTTTATAGCAATTGTTCCACCAGATCCGCGTTGCGCCTGTCTTGGAGCCTTACAAGTTAAATGTTCTTGATCACGACGCAACTTAGTTCCGTTTTACAATAGATCTGTATAGCCTCTAGCACTGGCCTTTGAAACCGTTTCATCTGTGATTCGTAAACTGCACCAATTGTCAGCTATAATTTAAGGGGGAAATGTTCCGAGTCAGTTTTTGTTTGCATCATTTTACTGTCAGAATGGCGGCTCGATCGCCGCCGGCGCACGTGATGGAATGCCCCAGTGGGCCAGTATCAGCCATCAAGTTGTTGCCAAAGAACTGATGATGAAGTACTCGCACTTTAAATTATGCTTTTTGTTAGCCCTGATTGGTTGTATTGTGTAGGGCGCGAACGATAATGCTGTTGTTAACAATGTTAATGGTGGTTAACAGTTTTTTTTGGTAACCAAGTTTGGTAAGGTCTTTTCAGGTGTTGATTGGTTTACGATGAGGGAGAGTGTTTGTTGGTATAAGTCTCTTTTCATCATAGAAATATGTTACGTAACTATCGACTAACCCGCACCCTAATTGCGTAACACACTATCAATCACAATCTGAATCATTTTGAAGTATATTGCTAATCCTTTGCTTCATATGTTCGAAAAAATTGTCTGCTCAACAACATAAATAACGTAATGAATGTTGTTGAACTGTCAAAATGAAACCCATTCCTATTGTTAGCGCGTTACGCAATTACCCCGCTGTATTGTCCTATCTTCTACTTTCTCAAAACTAACGCCTTGTTAATTTTGAAACCAAACTTGTGTGCCTATTTTTATAAACAGGTTAACGGAAACACCTTTACAAGACATATTAAAAAAATAGCCAGATGGAGTTGATTTTTTTTATTTTTTTTTTATTGACAATGGGCTCACTCTTGACCTCAATCCAGCCCAGAGGCAGGGATGAGATCTACGGTGGAACGAGCTTGCCCAGAAGAAGCCTATTCACTCTCGCCCTGAAGAGATTAGGGTTGTATGAACTCGGGAATGCAGACGCAGGCAGATAATTCCACTCCTTTGCTTTTATTTCCTGTCTACCCCAGAGAAGAAATGGTACACAAACTCTTTGGTCAAAGTCTCTTTTAATGTGCAGACTGTCATCATCCGTCTAGCCTTTTCTCAACTATGTAGGGGTCGGCTTCCAGTCTAAACGAATGCAGCTGAATGTCAGTATTTTACATGAAGCGACTGCCTATCTGACCTCCGCAACCTAGTACTAGGTAACACGTCACCCCTTGGTGAAACTGGTAGGGCTTCTGATTACCTGTAATGACTGACAAAGATCTACGAATGACAGAAACATGTATGCTAATAATATTTTATTCTTTGTTTCAGGTAATATTCAGCCTTCAATTTGCAGTTCCCAATGGATTAGCAAACAGGAAGTTACACCAAATCCTTTTAAACGAGTGCAGTGCTCTAATATCGGCTTCGTTCGTGGCGCCTGCGCCGACGTGCGAATAGATGGCGGAAGCTTAATCCATGCAAATACCCCACTGATCTTTATACATTACGGAGCTTAATATCGGCTTGTAATTGCTCCACTATTGAGCAAAGACTTCACTCATACTGAGAAGGTACGAGCATTTGTACACCATGTTTGCATATTGCATGTTAGAGATTTAAGACTGCTTTGAGAAGGATTTCCTCACCAGGTTTTTCATCAACGTAAATCAGTCTTGTAAACGATAAACTTAAAAATCATTTCGAAAAGTCCAATAGGTACTCAAGTCAGAAAGTCAAATTAATAAGCACAGTAGTATCCTGCAGTCACTTGCAAGTTCAAACGCAGCCTTGTGCTTAACGATCTGCGGGGTAATTACACTAACAGTAGAAATGGCATTCATTTTGACAGTTCAACAACATTCATTGCGTTATTTACGTTGTTGAGCAGACAATTTTTTCGAACATATGAAGCAATTGATTAGCAATATCCTTCAAATGATTCAGATTGTGATTGGATGTGAGCAATTAGGGTGCAGGGCCTAGACAAGTGGCAATTGACAATCGCTTTCAAAGCGTTTCATATTTCTGCAGCTCTTTTCAACAGGATTGACATAAGTATTTCGGTAGCATAGGCCAGTCCCATACATTTTTGCCTTTTCCGTCATCATTATCGCTGATAGAATGTCACTTTGTCTAAGGCCTGTGGACCTTCATCTCCATCATATTATCATTAATTATACAACCAATATCCTGTATACTTAAGTAACCAAGTACCTACAGAATACAATAAGCGAATCACACTCATTTTAACGCAACAAATGGCTCAGTCATGCATTGGTTGAGAAACAAGGTCAAGATTTGTAGTATGCTCTTATAGACGATCGGGCCCTTCGCCGCGTGTTGTGAATTTGACGTTTATGTAATTGTACAAATAGTTGTTAGTATTTTATTGTTTTTGTGTCTCTGGTTGGTAAGAGGTAAGGATGTTGTGTTTGTGAACGATAATTTACTAAATAATGAAGTAGAATATGGAACCCTAACCGTTCCATATTCTACTTCATTATTTAGTAAAATACGTCAGGATGACATTGACATTTGTGACAGTAGATTTGTTACCCCGCTCGTTCTGAGAGCGTCGTGGAGAAATGTCTCTTGTGATATGTATCATGCTCACTGTAGCTTAAATTCATGAACGGTGTTTTAATTATTGTAATAAAGTAGTAACTAGATAAAAATGGGCCAGCGTGGTGGATTACGGCCCACTCCCTCTTACCGAGAGGAGGTCTGTGTCCTAGCAGTGGGAACATTATAGGCTGATTATGAGATACTCTGTAAAACCTGTAGGGTGTTGTGTCATTTACACCAGAAAGGTACTAAATGTTTTTTTTTTAAATATCGAGTCACGCACGCTTGAACTAATATTGGGCCTTTTTTTGTCGTTAAAAACGTTACAAACGAACCTATCATTGCCACAGATTAAATTGAATTACATTAGCCTTTTCAACCGAGATCTCGTTCTTGTAAAATAATGTTTCTCTCTAAATGGTAGATAATAATAATGTTGTTGAAATCGCAACAATTATCAAACTGTGTAAACTACTAAGTTGGGTCGAGCTCTGATGCAACGCTAAAGTGTTGCACCGCTTTGATGTCAACGCTTAAAATGCAACGTTTTTCTGCTAATTCTTACATCATTGGGGTTAATTTTATTCTGTTATTTTAATAACTTGCTTTAACAAGTTTTTAGACGTGAATGTGTCTCTGAGCAGGTGTTAGTCTAGACTGAATTAGTGATTATGATTTAGATTAAATCTGTTACATAAACGCCTGTTTTCCCGAAGGGTTTGGCCTATAGTACACTCACAATCGCCAGTTATGTTTCTAAAGTCACATGTAATAGGGAGCGACCCTATTGCCCTCAACCAGGCATAGTCCAGGCTCTAGGCTGCTACTAAGAAATTCATGATGGAAATCCAATAACACCACCGACTTCTACTCCTAATCCTTCACAGTGCACGCGGTGTGGTTGTGGAATTCACTACCACCTGACATTAGGGACTGCCAAACTGTTGCAGTTTTTAAAAGACGAGTAAAAGAACACTATCTGTCCACTTCATCATAGTTGTGTATGTATTTATTATTTTGGGTATGATATAATTATTATCATTCTAGTAATATTTATTTTAGAAGTATGTGTGTATGTTTATTTGTATGTATGTTAGTATATACTCGTAGGTAATTTTGTTTAGATTTTTAAGTGAATTGTGTGGTGGTGTAAATAAATAAACACTTTTCCCAAACTGAAAATCGAATCCAGGACCTCACGCTTAGCTGTAGCGCTTGCGAGACTACTAGACCAATAGAGGCTATCAGATTGAATCTATAAACCAAAAATATCGATTTAAAACCAACTTTTTTAGTAAAAACGTCCAAAATTCTAATCTTGTCTGGACAGTCCTTTAGATCTGACCTCTAAAACTCATAATTCGGAACACATTGTACCCTAATTCGTTTTTAATTAGCCAGATTGATTGATGAGTTGCATTTGGAGTTAATACATCATTAGATCTGCGACCGGACGTCAGTAATTAGGCAAGAAATAACTTTTGTTATTAACATTTGTAATTATTATATTCGCGTGACTATACTTCGTTGTTTGAAGGTCGTTCTTTGTTTATATTATTTAACAATTATTTACGGTCTGTTCTATTTAAATAAATTCGTTTATTACTGACTGAAATGGATGTTAGTGCAGCGGGCATCGCTTCTTGTCTATATTTTTTTTCCCAATCCAATCGGAATGTTAATAGTTCTGCGGTATTGGTAAGAGTATAAAAACTGTTAGGTCAGTAGTATAGTATACAATGTAATTTCACAATAAATAGCAATTCTTTACATTGTGTATGCATTTGGAGTTAAATAGTTAATACATCATTAGATCTTCGACCGGACGACAGCTAATTAGGCAAGAAATAACTTTTGTTATATTATATTCGCGTGACTATACTTCGTTGTTTGAAGGTCGTTCTTTGTTTATATTATTTAACAATTATTTACGGTCTGTTCTATTTAAATAAATTCGTTTATTACTGACTGAAATGGATGTTAGTGCAACGGGCTTCGTTTCTTGTCTATATTTTTTTTCCCAATCAAATCGGAATGTTAATAGTTCTGTGGTATGCAAGAGTATAAAAACTGTTAGGTTAGCAGTATACAATGGGATTTCACAGTAAATATCTATTCTTTACATTGTGTAGACATCGAGTTTTTCTATCAATCTGCCTAACGTTTTCTCAACTATGTGGTCGGTTTCCAGTGAAGTAAGCAGCTGAATACCAGTATTTTACATGGAGCGTCTGCCTATCGCACCTCTACAAGTCTACAACCCAGTTACTGGGTAATACGATACCCCTTGTTGAGACTGGTTGTCAGACTTCTGGGCTTCTGACTACCCGTAACGACTGTCCAATATCAACGAATGACAGGCGGGACCAACAGCTTTACGTGCTTTCCGAGGCGCGGAGGGGTCTCTAATGGATGGTCACCCATCCACGAACCGACTGCGGCAAGCGTAGCTTTTAACTTCCGATAGACCCACGCGGTTAAGCATTTGGATAAGCCAAATTTTATTCCATCTCGTTTTTATTTTTTAAATATGATTTGTAAATGTGTTTCGAACTATTATTATCCTATTAACAGAATAAACAATTTCATTTTATTTCTATTTCTTTGAACAATCGAAATAAATATTATCAGTTTTTGAATTACCAATATTATAATTTGTAGTTGAAAAACTCATAATATTTATTTCGATTGTAATTATTGCATTCATATTTATTAATATTTAATCATATTGATTGACAACAAATCATAAGAAACTATTAAGCCTTCATCGTCATATTATTCTAATGACTTCTAATCGCTCATAAAATCAAACATGCATACAAATAATCATCTCGATGACATTTGACGTTACTCCGTATGATGTATGTCATTTTCATACAATGGCTCGTAAGTCGTAGCATCATAATGGTGTATCCACACCGTGGCTGCTTTGTAGAACAATACTTCCAAGGAGACATGAGGCATTTACTAGAATAGAAGACCAATAAAATTCTCGTAATTAATAACGTTCAAATCTAGTCGCAATCTCATCTCAGCGACGATCAATGTCAAGAATGTCAAATTAAAGGTATTTTTGACAGATTATTATTTTTGAAGATCGGACTGAACGTTCTTAAAATTACGGGAATTGACCCTCTTGTCATGCACTAGGATTTTTTCTGGATTAGGGTGCACCTAGTACTTACCAGAGTATTTTTTTATAAAAGCGAGAGTTTTATCAAAGGCGTCTATTATTTGTACCATTTTTAATGTTAAATAGCTTTACAATGTCAACCTTCAAAACACAACCCAATTTTCAGCTCGCGCGTGTTTGGTATAATTCTAAGGCGCCATCTCCACGGGCGAGAAAATCGCGGCGATAGTCTCACCGTCCGATCTAAATCTCGCCACGATGATATCGCCCTGTGTAGACACGTTCTAAGAGAGTGTATAGAAATACGTGGCAGGACGATAATATCGCCGCGATTCTCTCACTCGTGGAGACGGCCCCTAACCTAGCCCGTTTTGGTATCCTAGCTTTAGATACTGTGACCAACTGTAGGAAATGGCCAGAAAGTTAAAAAGAGGCTCATTTATTAAAACAAAGTTTGCATCACTAGAAGCCGAAAAAGTTTTTAGAGGTGCATTAATTTTAAAAATAGCGGGCATCATTAAAAGGTCAATAAGATTTTAGAGGATCAATTACATAATTATTTCCCCTCCTCACAAAGCAACAGCCCTGCGGTGTGCAACTGTGGACGCACCTTTACCATTTTCATTGGAGGTGTGTTTACAAAGTACGTGATACGCGTTGCGTTTGCGACGATTGTACTCGTATCGACTTTCGTGAGAAGAGTGCTCGATAACCCATTTTGTTTGTCTAACCTTGAGGTCGATTTCATGGGAAACTATGTTAATACCGATGCGTTTGAGATATTTAATTGCTTATAGCGGTATTGTCTTACTTTTGACTGTGGTATGTCTCGTATCGGGTACATATGTTCCGTTTTTAATGCCGTCGCTGGTCTTGTCAAGACGCGTGGTTGCATTTCCGGAGTCTAAACATAAGATTTTAAATTATGCTGTCCTTATTGAACTCATATCTTTTCTCTTAGCGTGTTGGTGACAATCTATAATGGAGTCAGCCCAACATTTGGCTACGTGTTGCCCTGAAGTCGGCACGTTTAGTAGCGTCCATCAGTTCCTGTAACGTGCGGGCAACTGGACATAGTGGACGCGATATAAAGTGCCCCATATTTTGTGGGTCAGCAATTTTTTGGTTGACCGTACTTTCCCAAGACATAACTTTGTTTATTTCATTTGTGGTCCCAAACTAATACTCAAAATAATTATTATATTTATAGGGGGGATCCGGGTTCGCGGTCCCAGTCCAAAAAGCCCCCCGATCCGACCCTGGGGTCTACTCCGAAGTAGTATCGGCTGAATGTTCGGCCGTTTCCTGCTACGAAGTTACTATTTGGTTCAGTCGGTCCCGATCCTACACTCCTACACTCTTTCGAATATTGACTATGGTCCCGACCCAACTGAGCCGATCCGAACTTTTTTCGCATTTTTCAATAATATTCGGTTCGGCCACGTGTCGGTCCGATCCGAACATTCGCACTTTGCACTTCGGAGTAGACCCCCTGTATCTACGTCCTCTTTTTTAGCAAAACCAAGAGTTAGGCTAATCTTCCCTTACTTTACACATTTTGTTCCTAAAACTAAAGCCAAGTTCTGACTGCGTAGAGGCTTCCTTACATTGATACGGTATCATAAATCCAATATCCCCTTTAGTCGATACATGCACGGTATTACCATATCATCAATTCAAATGAATAGGATTATGGTTTTTTTTTTTTTTTTTTTTTTTAATTTATTATTTAAAACATATTATATATAAGTTGCTGACAAAAAGAATATATCACACAAACCATCGCGGGTTTAACCGTGATATATTAGACACATCATCTCGGCGCATACATTACATAGATGTACAGTCACGAGCACCAACACGTCAAACGCTTGGCAACCTTGGGTTCTAAAAAATATGCTATGTTCGTAACAACATAAAATTTCTTTCAAAAGTAAGAGGGTAAATCGCGTTTGAACAAAGCCGAGCGCATACATACTTTTGCTCGAGACTGTACCCACAAGTTCACTTCTTAAATTGAATTACAAATCAAGGAAATGTTTTTTCAATACTTTTTTGCAATTATCCTTGTTTATTACATCACAGATTTCGGTAGGTAGGCCATTCATTATAGATGGCAGCATGTATTCCCACGTCCGCTGTCCGTAAACATTGTTATATGGAGGGATCTTAAATATAGGTATGTATGACAAACAACGCAACGACTTCGGTCTTGTATTTTTTTCTAACTTTGTTACATAATGGTAATTCTCGCTCAAGACGCACATGCTAATCCTGTCGAAAACGTTCACAACCCGGCAGTGTTTGAATAGACCCGTGTCATCATCCTGGAATTGTGATTTTATAGTTTTTGGTACAATTGTTTTTAATATTCTTAACTGCAAATTGTAAACATTCTCGACATACGTCTTGAATGTACACCCATAGCTACTTATACCATAGCAAATTACGGAATCGGCCAGTGCCAGGTACAAAGTCCGAAGAGTTTTATATGGTAGTTTATACTTAAGTATATATAGCTTACCGTAGGTTACCGTGGTACATGAGTACATGACCCCCAATTATGCGCTATTTATTGTTGAAGGATATAAACGTCTCGTTTAGTTACAGAACTGTGCACTCAATACGTAAAAGACGTACCTATACGTAAAATATAACAAAATGTAGATAGAGACTTACTTATTATTGACGACACGGTTGGCGTAGTGGCTGAGCGTTCGACTGCTGCGCTACGTGTCGCGGGTTCGATTCTCGCACGGAACAAATATTTGTATTGCCTACAGGTAGTTGTTCCGGGTCTGGCTGTTTGTGTATGTGAGTTTAAATGTTTGTAAACGCACCGACGATACAGGAGTAATTCCAAGTGTGGGGCAACGTTTTTTTAAAAAAGTAAGGAACTTACTAGATCGATCTACATTTTATTATTTTTTTCTACTAGATAGATAATTCATTTATTTCGTGCTCACAAAAGAAATAGCACAACACACGAAAGCACAATCATAATTATGATGAGCTTCAGCCCTTAACTTCGCCCGCGTGAAATGTCATGTTCCCCCTGACCCAGCCCGTCGCATAGCATCGTCTACCCCACGGTCTACCCGCTCGATTACTTCGTTTTCGCTTAGCGTTTATTCTTACTTGTTTTCTTTTTGGGGTCTTAGCATGATGTTGAATAGCCTTCCTCTGGAATTGGAGTATCAAATGAAAAAAATTTTTTTTTTAATCTGACTGGTAGTTTTTTTTTAAATAATATAAACTAGTGCTTGACTGCGATCCCGCGTGATGGAAAGCTGTGATGCAATCGTTGATGGTAAAGCGCACTAATTTATTATGAGCCTATTCACTCTAGCCCTGAAGACACTTAAATTATAATCGGACGGGAAGACCGCTGCAGGCAAATTGTTCCAGTCCTTCGATGTACGCGGTATAAACGACGAGGCGAAACGCTTCGTCCGGACCGTAGCGGTGTCAACAACGTAAGGGTGGACACTCGCCGTACGACGGGTTGTCCGATGATGGAACGGTGATGGCGGAATAAAGTCATGTAATTCCCGCGCACACTCTCCAGAATGCATCCTATAGAATACCAAAAGGCTGGCTAGTTCCAGAGATTAGCGAATTCAAACAAACTTCAGCTTTATTATTAAATAAGATGAACTCGAATAACTTATACTTAGTCCAAGTACAGTTTTATGAGTAGGTACACTGTATCTTCCTCTCCATTAATTGGTTTTACGGCAATGTAAGAGTTGACAATTTCACAAGTTTGTAGCGTGAATCACTAAACGTGTTCCTGTTCGTTCGCTATAAAATTAACCGTTGAATGACGGCTATAAACAATGTTTGTTTAGTTTACAAGTGCAGTAAAGCCAAGCTTTATATATAGTTAAAGTAGCCATAAAATATGTGAGCTTTATTCGTGTTATAAATCTTAGGTAAATGTGCATCTCTAATAAGCAAGTTGTCAGTGTTTGAGCCAATCGCTAAGTGGTCTGTATTACATAATTACTTACATACACATAGGTAGGTACTTACTAGTTAATTAGCATAAGCTTTGTGGTTTTTAAGCTGCTTCAGTCATGCTAATGTCGTACGTATAGTTTCTATTTGATTTTTTGTAAACTAAACTGCTTTTATTTTTGGAAAAAGTGAACTCGAGAGTTTATGCGAGTGTAATTTGCCCCACCATAATCAAGTAGTAGAGGACATAGTGGACGACAAAATTGTGAACGTTCCACTATAGCAGAGGGGCGTAGTGGAATAATCCTTGTCTGTTTACTAAACAGTCGACCCCTGAAGAGCTGAAGTGGTGTGTTGATATTTGTATAAGTTTCTCGTTTTGAACTTATATAATAATATTGTAATATAAGTTAAGACCGATATTGTACCAACACTTATCGCAAATAAATTGATTTGATTTGATTTGATTTGATATAATTGAAAAAACATACGATGCATTGCGTGTTCACACAATTAATCTCGCGAGATTTATTATAAGCCAAACGGGCGGTGTTTGCAATTGTTCCGGTGATACATACATCACTCGCCAAACAAGCTGTTTCTATCTGAAAACTGCTTACATACTGAGATACATGTCATCACATAATCACATCACCCAGACAGAAACACGGTGTCGCGTGATGGAACAAGTTGATCATGACGTGATTTGGGAAACACGTGTAAGCTCCAGTTAAAAGCGGCGGCGAGGGAAAACATCGGGGAAACCCACACATTCATAATTTAGCGTGTGCTATGCCTTAAGAACCGCCACAGTAGGAGAAAGTGTAAAAGGTCTACTATACACCTTTAAATTTTGATCGTTTTAATCCTTAAAAGGGGTCATTGTACTCATCATTATGAACAACTTTTACGGGAACAAACCTGAAAACGTGAAAAAAAAATCAGTACTTACAGTATGTCGATTTATGCGATCATAAATCTATGGATCAACTGATTTTTTCTTCACGTTGTTCACGTTTAAAGTTGTTCATAATTAATGACCAATGACCCATTTCAAGGATTAAAACGATCTAAATTTAACGGTGTATAACTAACTAACTTGCATCGATTAGTCTCATGCTGCAACTTTAAATTCGATTAATGCGACAGAATATTCTTTCATATAAAATATCGTTTGTGATTAAAATTCGGAGTCTATATTATGGTATTAAAATCAGATTCGTAGGTTTAAAGTACATAGTTTCTACGCACTTGCCATGATTAAATTAATAAGAGCTAGAGACTTAAGAATATCCTAATTTTATGTGATTTAGAAACGATATTTGTATCGGTTCGTTCATCTCCATGTGCCATATGCGTGACCGACCTCGCACGGAGGTCGGACTGGGTCACAGACTCACAGATTGTTCGGAATGCACCTTCTGTTTAATTTATATTGTGGAACGGTAGCGCCACCTGTCATGGCTGACGTTAATTTATCGGCACGACTAGGAACACCAGTGCCAAGCATTCGCAACAATCAGTGATTGAATCTATATGATCTATGAGTCCTGCTTGCGTGCAGATTTCTTCGTTTTACAGAATGATGTCATCTTAGAAATATGTGTATTACAGGTGAAATGTTTTAGATATTGTGTTGATGGAGGTAAGTAGAAAAACTAGCGGCTGATACCTACCTAGGGTTAGAAGATTTTCAAATTCTTACAATTTCTTATGCCTTTCTGCTATGCTGTTCATTCATCCTTTATTTAATTCCTTTATTCTAATTATTATTCATTAGGAGTCCGGCATAACCCTTTGTTCTGGGAAGAACGAAGGGTTATGTCGGGCTCCTTCCCCTTAAATTAGAACCCCTCAAACCGAACTACTACCCACTAAGTAAATCCTCACTTTGTTTTACTGCTACGAGTCAGGAGTGTAAGATTCGGTGGCGCATGCTGTCTCTTTTGATGTTTTTACCGCAATACCAAGTGACCACGTACAGTGTTTACTTACTATTCTGCTGTATGTTGTCTTTGTCGGATCATTCGCTTTCCTTGCCGTTTTCCAGTTCGCTTTTAGCGGTAAGACCGTCCATTGTGTCACTCTATGTAAAATTTCTACGTTTATACTCGTATATGTCTTTTGTATGGAGTACATATTAAGGAGTATTATATTCTATTATTTTCAGCTATATAAAAACTTTCGCATTAATCTTACTTGCTTCTACTTTAATAACAGCAATAAAACCTTTTTTTTAATCCGCCATTATTTCGTCCAATGGATTGCGCGACAATTATATCGCGTTGAAAAGTTGAAATCAATATATATTTTTTTTAAGAAAAAACCTAAATTGATTTTACTGGTTAACACAGACTGTATAAAAAATGACCGGGTTAGTTTTTTATGGGTGGCAATAAATATTAAAAAGATTGTATCTTCATAGTTGTTATTGTCTGTATATTCGCGCCTACTGTTATAACCAGGTCAGGTTAACGCAGTCTGTTGGTCGGTAGGTCATGTAGACCTCTTCAAAATGGAGAATTAATGTTTATAGGTTCTAGCCCGGTGGCAAAGAATGTTTATCACCAGTCAGATGTTATTGCTTATGGTAACGTAGAGTCACGACACAACAAATTTATTATGGCATTCGTTTTCTAAAATTAATTTGGTAAATTCAGATTAAGACTATGCATTGGCACAGTCAACCCATTATATTCCCACTGCTAGAACACAGGCGGAGACCGGTGTCCTCGTGATGGATTGCGGCCCACTCCCTCTCATAGAGAGCCGTCTGTATGAGAGGGAGTGAACGGTAATCCATTACGCGGGTCCAGTGCGGATTGATGGATGTCACGTGTCTTCGAATTTTTGGCTCTAAGACAAGCCGGTTTCCTCACGATGTTTTCCTACACCGTTTTGAGTGGTGATGAAATAACAAAATAAACCGCCTGTATGGGTTCGAACCCACGACCTATAACTCAGTAACTTGGGGCCAATACCCACACCACCTTGGTACACCACTACTGTATTAGCATTATGGTCATTAGACTGGGCATCAATTGGGATCATTAATTACCATACTGAATGGCTTGAGCTTCATAGGTAGACACCGCCAGAAAATAAAATATCTCATCTAGAATCAAGATATAACTGATAATTGGTATAACTGGGTATTATAATACGACCTACGTTCGTATAAAATTATCATATATAAATAAAACGATGACGATATTGGATCCTCCATATCAACATTGTTATATACCATATCATCTATTTGCGTGAGTTTTTATGCAAATACATATAGCAGTAATTACAAAGCGCTATAATTAATATCAATGCTTTTGTAACCACTCCACGCACGATCTTACGAAGTAAATGGTAACTCATTGTTAGGCTAACAAAAAATACTTGTTTATGCTCCGTTGTATGGTTTTTGCCATGGTCACGGTTCGCGTTAGATTTTGACATGAACGAAATATCATTAAGTTTTGTAAGTACCATGGCCTATGGGGTATCTGAACACAAAAGACTGGTGTTGGAGAATGCTGTTTAGGTAACGACTGACGGCTTTGTGTGGTTAGAAGATTAAGAATATATGTTGGCAAAACTATTTCAAGTCAAGTCGAATCATTTATTGCAAGTAGGCCTTTGAAAGGCACTGTTGAACTACAAAAAAATGTAATAAAATAGATGCTTGATTCAAAAAGGCAGTTTTGTATGGAGAAGAATGGGCGAGACTCTTTTAAAATGTTTTACAATATCTTGTTATTAAGTACATGTATAAGACAACACAACTTTTTCTTTACCGTAGAGGAAGACCTCTGTGGTAAAGAAAAAATGGTTTCCCCAAAAAATTCGTTTGGTTTAAGCCTGATTTTTAAAATTTTTAAATAACCATCTCATCAACATTCTAATTAACATTCGTTCTTTGATTTGCATATGATTTTCCATTGATGACCACAAACGTTTGTTAATTCTCATTATTCCGTAGAATATCTATGCATACTCAAAGATATTCATTGTATTTAAAATCTCTATATTTATCTTACAGTTACTTGATAGTTATTTGACACTGATAACTTCATCTTTCTCTATCGTATATTCAAAGATTAGCAATTCTCGGATAAGAAGCCATTACAAAACAGTTATTCCAATGATTATTTTATAGCAGGAATACCCACTTATCATCGCCATACGGCAGTTATATCTAATGTTCCAAAACCCGTAGATAGTTAGACCGTTACATAAGATTTACAATAGCCACCTAACCACTTAAACAAGTGATGGGATTCTGATGACAAAACTACTATTGACGACAATACACCATGACCCCATAAGGCATAAATCAAGTACAGTTATCTTAATATTTTCTCTGAGAAAGATACAAACTGTCGATATATTTCACGAGCTTTAAAGTAAAGAGGTAGTCAGGTGCATTAGAGTATAGTATAACCAGCCTATAATGTTCCCACTGTTGGGTCAGAGGCCTTTTCGAAACCACGACCTACAACTTGTAAGTCGAGGGTGTTACCTCTGCGCCACTCCTCTTACACTGCATTACAGTATACATCCTGCACATCCATAAATATTGGATATCGATCATCAGAAAAAGTTCGACTTTGTAGAACGTTGTCCATATAATAAGCAGTAGAACCGATTACGACGTAGACGTGTTTTTGAGTGGAGACCGCGAATCGGCAAACGTAAGGCAGGACGTCCCCAGGCTCGTTTATTCCCGTTGTCCCCGTACGCCGTGTCCCCGTCCTACGGGGACAGCGGTACTTTAATTAAATATTTAAAAATACTTCCCGTTGTCCCCGTACACTGTCCCCGTTAATATATTTGAATACAATAAGTAAAAATTATTGCCCACAGTCCCCGTTTTTCTTTTTTAATCGACGAAAAAAAACGGAGGAGGTTCTTTCGTTCTTCGACGCGTATTTTTTATTTTTTTTTTATTTATGACGTATAACTTTTTACAGCGTTGTTCGATTTTGATAATTATTTTTTTATTGGAAAGGGTATACCCCAAAGTCGACTCAAAATTAGTTTTTTCGGCGGCTTAATTTTTTTGTTAAAAAGTTTTTATTATGTAGTCATAAGTGTGATCTTTTACCCAACAAACAAAGTGTATGGAATATTGGTAGATTAGTCTTGGTACCCGGTAGATTAATATAAAGGATTTAGACCTTGTTTTCAAGTAGGATTTTTTTATATAATGAATTTAATCGAAATAGTAGATTATTGTGAATGATAATGCCCTCAATTTTGCCTAAAAAAGCGACGATCTTCGCAGGGTGGCTGGTAGCTGCTGCATGAGAGTTGCCCAGAATGTAGCTGAATGGAGAGGTCACCAGAGGATTGCCTGCTGCTGTAGGCTGAAGACGATTGTGGACCGCTGTCTCTGTTACTCATATTCATGTCTGTGTATACCAGTCTCCTTCTCTCGATATGACATATTCACAACAGTGTACTGTATTTCCTACTTACCGTTCATCAAACAAAATAGTAGCCAAAGATCGCAGTATGACGATAAACGTCAATACTAATCACCAACGATATTTTTATAGACGCTATAACTATCGAATCAAAAGCGTCCCACACTTAAGTGCGAGGCAAGTGATAAAATTAGCACTTTATGAGTACTTACGTTTATTTGTTCTTAACGGTCATTTACCCCTGGCTAAGTGCATTACGTGTTACGAAAATCGGAAACGTTACCGATTTATAACACGCTCTAATTGGCACCAATCTTGCGTGCTAATTAGACCCTGTTTAAACCGGCTTTGATTAGGGACTTGATAGGAGTTAGTCATTTAGCACATGATCGGTTTTGGTCTTATGAAACTTATAAGAATGATTTTATGTACATTCATCCCCTGCTTCTGCCTCGTTGCTCTAGTGGTCGGAAGCACTACTGCTCACCATGAGGTCCCAAGTTGGGCAAAGTATTTTGGTTTTTTTTCATGAGGATTTTCTCAGTAGCAACCCGTAGGTACTCTGGATTTGGGCCCGGTTAGCGATAGGCTAGCTCCCTATTACATCGGTCTTAAATATAACTGGCGCAATGTCGGTGTCCTATAGACACACCTCTGCCTAACTCTTATGGGATTACAAGCGTAATGTTATGTTTTTCCATTTCATCCTCGGTTTCTGTCTGCTGTGCTGCTGGGGAGTTTGTTGCGCCACTTCGTCTTCCCAGCGATAGCACTAGGAAGTGGTGAAAGGCGCGTTTTTGGGGGACTGTCTTTTGTAATTTTGACGTTCGAAAAGTGCTGATTCTCAGCCTAATTTGAATAAATGACTTTTGATTTTGTCTTTATATCATTTTATTTGAGGTAGGCACAGCATGTTTTCTTCTGCACTACATCTCTGTTAGCCGTAATCTCAGCAGTCACCCTCTTTCTATTCATATCGGGTTGTTCATTTATTACGTAAGATAATTTTGACCACTTTCTGACCCCACCCCCCCTTCCCCTACGTAAGAAAATATATCATTTGGGTGAACCCCCTTCCCCCTTTTTTAATCTTACGTAAGATAAGTAGGTATCTACTAAAATTGCAAAGAAAAAGTTGCAAAAAAAAAATTAAAAACGTTTACTTTTTGCTTACTTTCTACGTAAGTAGGTACAGTCTAGACCCCTCCCCCCTCAAATCGTCTTATGTAATATTTATGAGCAGCTTCTATCATCTTTCACACCATCCAATCCATCCATCGTTTCTTTAGTCTTCATCTACTCTTCTTTCTTCAAGTTAAACTGTTGTCAGACAGCAAATAAAGGCTTAAAATTGTATTTGAAAACGAATAATATTTGCCTTTGCCTCTATCCACGTTTCTCATTGAATATTTAAAAACATACAACAAAAATATTAGTCACGTTTCAAATTGGAATTCTCAGGGACACTTTTTTATTTTCGAGTATTGAATGCCAAAATCTTTACGGTAGCCGATGTCAATCTTGAGTATGACAATGCCTTCTTCGATGGTGTTACGTGTATGGCGAATTAGCCAGATCATAATGGTGTTGGAAGTTTTGTGCTGTGTCAATGAAATTTTTTTCTTTGTGACTTTTTTATTCGTTTGTACTCTGACTTGCCGAGTTCATGAGTGTGTGAGTGCTATTTTCTGCAGATTTCTCTGTAGCAACTGCTCGCATGTTTAGGAGGTACTGTGGTGAGTGGTGTAAGGGCCATAAAATGATACAATGTTATAGTTAAGAGAGCAGTATCTAGATTAAGAAACTTTATGCTTGTGCTTTATATTATATTACTTTGCCATGTTATCTAGTCCTAGTTGAACAATAATTATTGCGTTTATCCGCATTGAACGTGTTTACATCAACGCGCCTATACTATCACTGGTTTTCGAAACAAAAAACCTACTAGAAATAATTTGAAAGTTTTTTTTTAAATAAAAAAACGTTGCCCCACACCAGGAATTTCTCCTGTATCGTGGGTGCGTTCACAAACATTTAATACTCACATATACAAACAGCCATTCATTCTAAATTTCGCTTGAATGTTCGAATGCAACCAGAGAGGAAATTCTCGTAATTTTAAGAACGTTCACAGTCTGGTCTCAGTCTCAATCTGTCAAAAATACCTCTAATTTGTTTTTAATTGTCGCCGAGACTTGAACATTTTAAATTACGAGAATTGGCCTTCTAGTCATACACGCGCTCCAGTTGCAAGTACTACGCACCTGATATTTCTCAAGAACAGCAGAAGAGGGATTCAGGAGGTATGTCTATGAAAAGACTAAGAAAATGTAATGACATGCTTTTCAACACAAAAATGGAAGGTAAAACAAGCGAAAGAATTACAATTAAGGAAAGTAGATCTCAAAGTCAATCATCATCATCATCTGCCTAGCCTTTTCCCAACTATGTTGGGGTCGGCTTCCAGTCTAACCGGATTCAGCTGAATAGTATAAGTATTTTACATGGAGCGACTGCCTATCTGACCACAACCCAGTTACTGGGTAATACGATACCCCTTGCTAAGACTGGTTGTCAGACTTTCGGGCTTCTGACTACCCGTAACGACTGTCAAAGATCTACGAATGACAGCCGGGACCTACGGCTTAACGTGCTTTCCGAGGCACGGAGGGGTCTCGGTATGTAAAGATGGTCACCCATCCACAGACCAACCGCGGCAAGCGTAGCTTTACCTGATCGATCGGCTGTTATTATCGAAGTCAATAACACACTATCAATTATCCTTTATGATGTCAGACCGAAGCCTACAGGCGTAACCACAATAAATCATCTGTTAGATAAGCCACGTGTACTTAAAACAATTTCGTATGGTTACCGAACTTTAGCATGTAAAGCAATTAAGCGCTGCCTCAAGCGCTTTCAGCGAACATTAATATACTATTCTCTTTTTTGTTGAATGATGTCATCCACCATATTTGGAGCTGTATTAACGAGTAAAGGTATGAACGTGACTGCGTAATAGAAGTATGTATGTAATGTATGGGAGGCGATTTGTATGGTGTTGTTACAAATATCATTATGACTGTAAGTGTAAATGAAGTAGCTCATGTATTTGTTGTTGGAAGCATGTTTGAGGCTCACGCTTGGAACTACAAGTTGATTACTTATTCAAAGTGATTATCTAGCTTATCTGACAGGCGCTTTACTTTGTGTAAATTATTTCATCACCACTGCTCTCAAAACGGTGAAGGAAAACATCGTGAGGAAACCGGCATGTCCTAGATAGAACCAAAAATTAGAAGACATGTAACATCTACCTACCCTCACTGGGCCCGCGTGGTAGATTATAGCCCACGCCGTCTCGAAGAGGCCTGTGTCCCAGCAGTGGGAACAAGATAGGGTGATTATGGTTACTTATGATCAGACAACATGACTTTTTTACGGAAAAACACACCAGAGAAGAGACACCGTCTCTTCTCACTGATCTCTTGTGTAAAGGGTAATCAGGACTTAGATAAGTTAAAAGATTGGCATCAGTATATCTACCCGAACTTAACACTACTGTTGCCATTTTTGAAGGGAAAACTTCTTTAGTGGCGTTGTGCACTTTTGTTATGATGAGTAAAAAATGTTAAACTCGCGTCAGGACACGTGACCTGATCGAAAATTCGTAAGACGGAGCTCGCGTCAGGACACGTGACCTGATCGAAAATTCGTAAGACGGAGGGAGAGTAGACCGCATTCCAAAATATCAAAAATGCACAACGTTAATATTAAAGTTTTCACTTCTGCCGGCACTCCCGGAGTGCAACCCATTTTTTTCTAACTTAATTCCTGTCCTGTTAATCAAGAGATCAGTGAGAAGAGACGTTTTAGGTCCTCTGGGGCTTTATTCTCTATGACTCAATGAACGAAACCGCGCGAAATGAACGCGAGATTGGTAGGATTAGCTAAGGAATTGAAGTGGTTTAAGTGGTTTCGAGTAAGGAATCGTTAAGTGGTCATAGTAAATTAAGGCCTTGGTGTAATATGTTTAGTTCAATAAATTGGATAAAACTGCTACCACCTGCGAAGTCTGCCAAGCGTTGTGATTGTAGCAATATTGATCATTCGCTATTAGGGGCTGATGCTGAAATGGGGCAGAAGCATCTAAATTCAAAATATTTGATGTCACATTAACCTACATGGGCACTTCCTAAACGTCAGAAACTAGACGGAAGGTTCCGATCGGTAGTTTCCTAAGAAGAGCTGACAAAATACTACACGGTTACTCTTTTAAAAATACATAATTTATTTCACAATTTGTGTACAACTTTTAAATCTACAACTGTTGTTATCGGGTAACTGTCTCTACAACGAAGGACGACTGTGTGTTTGTTGTATTTCCATGTATATAGTAGGATTTCTAGTGAGAGAGGAAATGCAACAATGTAAGCTGCTGCAAATAAATGCAAGTGATAATAATATGCGTGGACTGAAGGAAATGGGGTACTGCGGTGCTTGGTGATGGGCCATTATCACCCACTTAGTGCCACATTACAATCTTTACTTCAGCACGTAATTGTTACATATTGTTTCAAGAGATAGTTTCGTTACTTTTGGTTGTTTATATTGCTTGCGTCTCTGCATTTTCATTTATCTATTAGTTCGTTACTTAATTGGTTCATTCGCTTTCATTACTGCATCTACAGATAGATTTCTATTAGCAGGTAACTGCTACATCATTTCAAACGTGATTTTAGTTAAGTACGTAAGTTCTTCTCGTCTAAATTCACCATAGATGAATCTCCTTCTGTATTGCTTTTCAATGAAAGAGAACCTCACCTTCCTATTGTGGTAAATTGATAAGGTTACCTTTTGTCTAGCTACGGAATCTATATTTACATAATACCTAATGTACGCGCCGTACAATCGGTCATATAACTCCGTAGTCGCGATTCTTATCGGTCAAACGATATAAGACATGTCAACAAAACAATGTAATGAATGTCATACTCGCTGCCGACTACCGATGCCGAAAAACGCTTATCGATAAAATGTCATCTGACCACGCAAGACTTTTTCGGAATTCGCCTTTAATTGGCTTTGGCATATCCTTAAATGGATCTGCAAATTCAGAAGCGACATTCCTAATTTTTGGGTGGTACCTAACCAAACTTAGAAAGACATGCTTATGCTTGATTATATTATTAATATCTTCGAAACGGGTGAACCAATAGCTATCAAATTTTGGCGCATCGGTAGGAGATAATAATTGAAGCGATAGATGGACAGTGTGAATGATTATATGGTTAGAAAGGGGTGACTATCGAGATGACGACTAATAGAGAAGTATTTCCCGCAATTTTAACATACTTAGTACTAACAACTGCAAAGCCTCACATTTTGACAACTCAACAAAATTCAGTGCGTTATTTACGCATCGAAGCATATGAATTTTGTAACATATGAAGCAATGGATTATGTCTGTATTTTCTTCATAATACTTCGGATTGTGATGACTGTGTTACGAACACGCAATTGGGATGCCGGGTATTATCCCTAGAGATTCTAAAGTCAACGCGGATAAAGAGGAAAAGCTAGTTCGTATTCCTTATAATATTGTAGTACCCATAAGCGTTGCCTGTTTCTACATTATTACTAAGTATATATTTATCCTCATAAAAATCTATAATTTTTGTTTAATAAAGCATCGGTGCGTTAATAGACAGGAGTATTATTCAGTATGATTAATGTGCCATTCTCGAGTTATCTGCCAGATGTTATCAGATACACCCGAATGGCTTGTACCAACTAGTGTTGGGCCGATGTTTGATTTATATTTCGTCGAATTCAGCTCCGGCTAAAAGTGGCGTTAGTTTTGACGAGATAACTTTCTTAAAATCTCTCTGTTTTTGTAATCTTCCTGTGCGAGTCCCAATAAGTACTTTTTCTTTTATCTTACTGGTTTCGTTTGAATTGGACGTTAAATGTTAGTGTCCAGATTTCAGCATGTTTTCTTAATATCAGCACTTATTTTGGCAGTATTTGTAGTAATTTGAAGAGCATTCCTAGAAGTTTCTGCTTTCTGAAAAACCATTACTTTAAGGAGCAAAAAAGTGTCACTTACAAAAACTTTCCAAATCCAACCTCTTTCTGTATTAGATTAGAACTTTTGAAAGCCAAAAGCTCACAATCCGTAATCCAATATTCGCTCGAATATTCGGTAACGGTTTCGGCAGAACATTATACTCGGTCCATCCCTAGTTATACTATGTTTAATGGTGCGCGAGGCCACTAAATCGACCATTGATTTTTTTTACAATGTAATTGTGTTCGCGTAAAAATGTGTTGATGTGTTTTTTAGACAGATATTATTATATTTACGACGGAAAGATTGCTTTGTGTCTGTATTATGTGCGTGTAAATGATTTCAAATACCCGTAGCCTGTAGTTATTTAAGTTTTTTGGTATTTTTAATGTTATTTATATAGTTCTTTGGTAGTTACTTCTTGGTAACGATTTGTAATTATATTCAAGCAAGCAGCTCTCTTTAGAATTGATTTCTTCATCTCTACAACATAATTGTAATAAAATAGTAACGAAGTAAAAAACATTGAATATTTTTTTAAGTAAGTAGGTAAGTAAGTTTCGAGGAGTAATTCTTTCAACGAGACTGATGCCGAAAATATAGTTTTTAGAATTTTTGTCCGTTCGTCTGATGTAGGTATGTCCCGGATTGCCGCAAAAACGGCTGAACTGATTTGGATAAAATCTAGCACACAGATAGTTTATAACTTGGATTAACACATACTGATACTGTTAGCCTGCATCATCTCATTGCTGAGCAAAGGGTTCTTCCCATGACTTCCAGCTCTTTCGATACAGGGTTAAAGTGGACCACTGGTCGTTTGTTTTGTCCAGCTCACCCCGCCATTTTCACACAACATAGGGTGCTTTAAATCCCGGTAGTACGTTCCCGTAGGATATTTTCCGACATCATTTCAATAGGTAATGGAAAAAGGGCATATAGCAAAAGAGTCCAGACTGAGATGGTACGTCATGTACTTCGTCGAACAGATGACTATGTCGTGAAAATGTGCCTGTCCGTGGCAACAAAGAAGAGGGGAAAAGGAAGACCTCAAACCGCATGGATGACGAAGGTCCAAAAGGACATGAAGGAGAGAGAGAGAGAGGGAGAACGAAATAAATGGTGCCGTAAGATTGGGAAAGCGAACCCGCGTATCGGGAAATGGCGAGGCCAAAGAAGGAGAAGATTTCAGAAGCTAGTGACTAATATACTGCCAAAGTTATAAGTACTGACACAGCATTAACTTCTAAAACGATAAAAGAGGCTCCAGTAAACTTAAACTCCTATTTCGAACATTCAATAAAAATGTAATTGGTCTAAGAAAGATAACATCATCTGAGAATTCTGAGATGCGCAGTCCAGATATATGATTAGTTACGTAGGCTCAATTCGTAATGTGAACCCTATCTGAGATCGGATATTTATTGATCGGTGCTCGCATCGGATGGCTTCAATGTCGATAGCAATCTATTAATGTCATAAAATAGATTCTTGTAGGTGGCCATTGAGGACACCAAACCATCTGAACATCTACGATGGAAAATCACGATAGAATTCTGTAGAATCTTTTCAAACGAGATTGAACTTTTGAAACGTGATATTATGTATTAAAAAGAGGGTTGTAAACTTGTAAAATTACTCGAGTTTATGACGGTTTCCGGCAGATTGAGAAATGAGGAAATATTTCTCGGATTAATATTAACATGAAAATTCTATACTTACTTTCGTATTTGCCATCAAATATGCAAATTACCTTGAAGAAGTAGTAGTAGCGGGCGTGTCACGTACTGGGGTAAGCAGAACCTATGCTGTTTGTTTGAAATAAAGAAGTTCATGCGGTCGGACTTTTCTAAAGTTTGTATAGTCCTTTCAAACGAGATTAATCTTTTGAAACGTTATTTTATGATGTAAAAAGAAGGTTGTTAACATGTATAATTACTCGGGTTTATGACGGTTTCCGGTAGATTGAGAAATGAGGAAATATTTCTCGGTTTAATATGCAAATTCTTACGCAAAACGTTAGTTTTAGCCATCACATATGCAAATTACCTTGAAAAAGTACGTCATTACTGTCTTTCCAAATACTTTTCAGTGCTTCGTGACTGTGATAATACTGGTGTTCCCTTGTTTCGCAGACCGAAATTTCATAGAATTGCGAATCGCAGCAAATGTTTCGTATAATATTTGGTCCTTGTATTTTTACTGATCTGATAGTGTCTTTCAAGAACCGACAAGACAAGGAAGTCGAAAGATGAGTTCAAAATGCTTGGAAGACCTACTGGACCCTTAAAGAACACATGAAAGGTAGTCATCCTATATCACTCAAAAGGAAACTCATCGACATGTGCATCCGGCCCGTCCTAACCTACGGTGCACAAAGTTGGTCACTTACTGAACAACAGAAGTCCAAACTCAAGATTTGCCAACGGGCAATTGAGCGCAGCATAATAGGTGTTAAGCGTACAGATCGAGTTAGAAACACCACGCTGCGGTCCACAACTCAAGTAGCGATGTTGGAGATAAAACAGCCAGGCTGAACTGGGAGTGGGCCGGACACGTTTCACGAATGCACCCGGAACGATGGGCAAAAATCGTCACTCACTGGACGCCTGACACTGACACCGCCATCGAGGTAGACCACGACGAAGGTGGTGCGACGATTTGGTAACATTTGCAGGGCCAACATGGCCAGAGATCGCACAAGACAGGGAGGGAGGGAGAGACAAGGGAGGTTTGGAAAAAACAAGGGGAGGCATTGCCCTTCAGTAGGACACAAAGTGGGCTAAAAAAAATTTTTACTGATATTTATTTTGATAATACTTTATAGGTGCACGTGTAGCATTAAAGTGAAGCATAAAGTAGTAATGGCCACGGATTACTCGTGAATGGTAATAAATTGTTAGCGATTAGCGAGATATACAATAAAATATCAACATGCGTCATCATTGAACCGAAACCATTATAATCTATGGCAAATATTACACCAGTTGTTTGACTGCATAGGCTGAAGGATTGCACTTTTTACCGGACTGCGCGACAGCAAAGATAGAATGGTTCGCCACATCATTTCGATAAACTATTTGATCAAATAGTATATGCATGCTTCATTTACTTACGACCCTAACCTACGTGAGACATCATTGCATCATGATAAACTAGGTACTATGCATATCTTTGAATGGATACTGCAGAATCTCCAGCGAAACTTCTGATTTTGGCAAGCGAAACTTTCAATTGCTCTGTGGTTGCAACCTAAGTTAAAAGGAGGTTTTTGACCAAAGTACCATTTTAAATGCTACGCAACTTCACTTAAAGTCTGCTACAGAACTAACCTAAAAAAATGCGACGTGTATATTTATCTGAACGCGGCCAAACGACACGGAATATGGAGCGCTTAAGTTATTAGGGCTTCCTCAATTCAACGTTGTGGCTGATATTCCGTAAACCGGTCCCGCTGGTACAATTTACGAGAGAATGCTGAGTGCGCACTCATTTAAATGGTTTTAAAAGGCGGGAATGTAGGTCAGAACTTTTTTGTTTTGGTCCATCTGGTGGGTAGGTAGTCGCTGGTAATTTGGTAATTATCCAGGGTACAATGCTATACAAGAAGTAGAGCAGAGAATAGTTTAGTATAGTCCTTCAGACCGTATTTCGGCCATGGTGGCCAATCGCAACGGAAACTAGCCTTCGGCGCGGGAAATATTATAGTGCACCAGTGCGTGCGCAGACACGGGTACGCTTTCATTCCCCTCACTCTCATAGTCCAATGGGTCGGCAGTGCAGACAATAATTGGAGTTATGTATGTATATTTCCAATTTTCCAATAATTGAGCTGCAAAGGCATTTTTAAAAACACCTACATCACAGACTCCAGCTGTTCTCCGAGTATGAGTAAAGTGAACTGACGAATTTTACTTTATTTCATGTTGTACTGTAACTGTTAAAACGCATGTTTCTGATAAATTAGCATTTAAAAGAAAGCAGAACGCTGTATTTATTTGAAGTAGAACTCCCGCTCCTTACATGGACCATACATAATTCTGTATGTTAGCAGTAAATTGCTCTTACATGTCGCTCAAGTAAGCGTAAAAAGGTTTCATGCTTTTTTGCTCGAGCACCAAGTTTGCTCACGGTTTCGGCACGGCTTTTATGACGTCACAAAGGCACTGATTAATTTTCATACTAGGCCCCACGAGAGGCCCTTGAAAATACCGACGCAAAATAAACAATCGAGTATTATTTACTTTTAAATGTTAAACAAGTGTTGAGGAAGAAAGAAAATAAATATGAAATATGTAAATCAAATAATATTGAGCCGAGAAAAATAAAGTTCGCCTTGACCGTGATGATTCATGAGAAGATTATGTATGCACATAATTATATAGCGACGTATGTTTGTGAACGCGTAACGACAACGATATGTCTTTTTCTTGGATATCTCGCCTCATAGCGGGTGTGTCAGCTGGGGTAAGCAGGACCTGAGCTTGGTCGTTCGGTAGGTGTTCGTTTGATATAACGAAAAACATATGAGCACTCGGTCTGAGATTTTAAGAAAGCAACTCCTTATCATCTCTATCAATCATCGTCATCTTTTTCTTGTCATTGTCTGAAATTATGTGGAATGAGCAGTAGGTATGTCATTTCAATCAATAGTAGGTATGTCATTTCTTCTTCGTTCTTTGGCACACAGGAAACCCTTCGCAAAACCAAAACACAAAAATTCGTACACTCTTACCTAACAAAATTCAGACCATCTAAAACTCCATCGCAGCTTCGTCAACATTGTGGCCCATCGTTTTCTCCAGCCTGTCCCTAATTGGTCCAAATTGCCGGTGGCGTCTCGTCTCTTATCAGTTTAATTTATCTATTAGCTCCAGGAATAGCGTCTGCTTTGATTGCTAAAACTAAACCATTGAAACCATATTTGGAGAACGTCGGTTGAAGTGGTAACGAGGAGTATTTTTAGGTAGACGATTCAATTAGTGTTTGAAATATGTGCCAGAGCTTTATTTACGGTACGGCAAACCTTACGTACTTGAAAGAAAATTGGGTTTTCAGATTAAATTGAGTAATAACCGGTTTGTCAGATATTCTTAACAAGAGTACCTGTATTTAAACAATGGATTAGGTCTATATCTTGAAACATTGCGTTTCTGGACACCTACGTATGAAAGATAGACATGAAAAACAAATATAAAATGGATAAAATATTAATAAATGAGTAAGTTGATACAAATTTGTGTGTAGAGCAAGAAACAATACAACAACAAGCAGTATAGCCAACAAGCAGTGGAGCCAACTTCAGTTACAGTAAAGTTAAATACAATGTCTGGCTAAAGGACTCCCGAGTCCCAGGTGGTTGCATGTTTCAACCTAAACCAACCACTGTCTTGCGTACAAATTGCAAAATGTAAATACTAAACGCATTGTGCAAGCAATTAGTTCTGCTGTGTTACTAGAAGAAATAAATTAAACATAAAACAATACTGTAGTTGTGGCTGATTGAAAGACATCGCAAAACTTAAACCACAGAATACAATATGGAAGATAACAATGTATTACTTAGACTTAGAGTAATTTTCTTTCCTTTCGTGAGCTCTTTGAAGAAGAGCTCTGTGAAGAGGAGCTGGTCAGCATTATTGTATGTATAGCAATATGAAGGTTGTATCGCATATATCATAATATCGAATCGCTGTCACCGGTTACGGTGAAGAGTAGACCAGAATACTAATCCTCAGAGGCTGTAGTGGTGCAGTAAGAAATGATTCTTCGAAAGGCCATCTCCGAGTGAGTCAAATGAGCGTAAATGCTTGTTGTAAATCTTAAGAAAATCATTCTCTGCACAGCTTTAATGATCATACTTTACTCCTAAGGTGGATGCTTCAAAGTAGCCCGCGAAATTCAAATTTTCTTACGTTTTTTGCAATTTACTGGTCAGTACTAAGTTGTACGTTGAATTGTCGTATCATTAGAATCAGTAATACAACTTGTTAAGTTAGCATAATCCTAACATGTAAGATTTAATGAAATAGTCATTCAGTAGGATTACTTGATCTTTGAGAGTTGTGTTGATGACTTTAATGAAATGTAAATACATAATTTGTTACGGCCGCAAAACATATTTTAATCAACGTATAACTTAGTACTGACCAGCAAATTGCAAAAAACGTAAGAAAATTTGAATTTCGCGGGCTACCTTGGAGCATCCACCTTAACGAACACATCCAACAATCCAGGACTTGCTGAAACCGAGAACGAACATGTGGTTAATTTTACTTTCTATTACACCAAAGTACACTTCATGATTACCTACCTATGGAGCTGGCGACCGCAAGTCGGGAGATTGACTCGGCATATATAGTCACTATAGTTATATGTAAGTGTATATACAAGTTCGTTGGGCGTGCATCGTCCACCGCAGGGAAACGTGATGGAGTTACTACTGCGCACACATTATGGGAGATTTCTCGAACTGTTATTGTTGACGGGTTTAAGTTTAATGCCATTAATAACAAACATACCGAAAGCTTCTTTTTCTTCAACAAAAAGGAGCTTTGTCTGTCTTGTGATTTCTCAAATTAATCAAAAGCTGTCCGTAATTTTTGGTCTTGTCTTGAGCTTACCTCGTTATTATAGCTGCAAATTGAAAGTCGATGTTTAAACCAAACAAGTTCATGGGATTGTGATGATATGCCTCGTACCTACTCTTGGCTTAGAACCCACAATTATATCTCTCTATCATAAAAATAATCAAAATAATTATAGTTAACACAGTTTTCCTCTCCCAAGGAGATCTTTACGACAATTTAATAGTTTATTTGTCTATAAACTTTTAATACTTGTGATACCAAACAGATTTTATTAACGCTTGGTTTAACTTCATTGAAATTTCAAACAGAACATCTATTACAGGTCTATGTTTAAAATGTTAACGTGCTTGTCTGAGGTAATTAAAAGTTCCGTCTAATGATAGCTTTTAATAATTAACATATTTTTGTGGAGTCCCAATTAATGTCAGAGCAGTGGATAATTAATTGTTATCATCCCCTTGAGTAAATTTACTTTCATAAATAACATTTATCTTTCAAATTCGGGGGTATGTTGTCTCATAGGAGTTGTCTCAACCCCTCGTGTGAGGGGTAGCACCCCTGTTCTTGTGCCGACTTATTGAGGTCAGCCAACGGAAATTTTGGATATAGACAAACTAGAACGGTTATCGATATCTCAGTTTACCGAATTCGTATTTAGGTACCCTTCTAGGTGGTCGTTCTTATCATATTTATGTTCTGTAATACTGTGCTGTAAAACTTGATATTTTATCAAATTAATGGCATTTAATTTATGTTTCCCGATTAAGTACGAAACGGTTCTAATTATAATTACAGTGCCGATAAGATATCCAATGAGAAAACAATATTGTATAGGACCATAGGTATTTGTTTTAATGGGGCAAATGCTTTGGGATTTTATCTTACAGAGTTATATTTCTTGATACCTTAATTAAACTTGCCTGAGCCTACGTTTCCTACCTTAGATTTCTTATCAAGATGTGAAAAGTTACCATACTTTGCCAGGATGTAGTTACCTTCTTTCATCATCATCTGCCTAGCCATTTCCCAAGTATGTTGGGTCCGGCTTTCAGTCTAACCTTATGCAGATGAATACCAGTATTTTACATGCAGCGACTGCCTATCTGACCTCCACAACCCAGTTAATGGGTAAGACTGATTGTCAGACTTTCGGGCTTCTGAAGACCCGTAACGACTTTCAGAGATCCACGAATGACAGCCGGGACCAAGGGCTTAATAACGTGCTTTCCGAAGCTACTCTTGGTATACAAAGATGGTCACCCATCCACGGACCAATCGGACCTAACCGGACTTTTATAATTCCTTCAAATACAGTATCAGTTAAACAAAATCTTTTACTGTACCTAGTTTATTTATTTTTCAAGATAATATTCGGTAAGAACAGTCGCTTCCAGAATTGATTCATTCAGATATGAATGCAATATTTCGTACAAGTGCATTTAATGCTTCGAGTTTCGGGTGAGTCACCCCCGCCTGTACATGGCGTGTCTCGTGTGGGTGCCCAACGAAGTTGTATTGGTGATATCATTTTTAAGGAACTTATTTATGCGAATTTGTGAAAGTGATGTCATCGAGAGATGTTAGTGTTTTATATTTCACTCATTTGGGAATACAAAAGAATTTGGTGTGAATTTCCGGGGGTTAGAGTCGGTTTTCGCTTGGAATTTAGGCGTCGCGAGGGCACGGGAGATATGAATCGATTTTATGCATGCACCTTATTAAGTCTAACGTTGAAGGTTTGACGTATTTACTGCAGTGTCGTGTTACGGGGGTGGTGGAGTTATGGTGGCGTGGGCCGCCCCATGTCATTGTTGGAGGATCGTTCAGACGATAACGACATTATTATGACGTCATCTTTCAATCCATGATGACATCTTGTGAATTATCTCGCCGAGATTTACTGCGATTTCATAGGCTAGAAATTATCCATGTCAAAGTATTTAAGTAGTTGAAGGCCATTTTGATTTTTCAAGGAGTGTTTCTTCGTAAAGTTAGCGTAGCTTTTGATTTCAGTTCTATGATTTGATTTTAATGTTTTTAGTTCTAAACATCTGTTCGGCTCTTGGCAACAGCGTCTAAATAAACTAGCTGTTATTATGTTTAATATCTTAATTTCTAGGCTGAGATGTCGATGACGATGAAATTATATCGACATTAATGTTTTAATAGACGATTTTAGTCCAAATAAAACGTTACCAGATGGGACTAATGGACGACTGGAGCTGGTTATTTACTTGATATTTACAGCCTTATTCATAACGATATTAATAACAGTACCTACTGTATATAAATAGTGGCGTGTTGCCATATATGGATATAGTATTGACCTTCAATACAGTATCGTAACCTACCAATAAAATTAACTATCTAAGTATATTTTTCTTTGTTATCAACAAAGCTTCATTTTCTAAGATATGGATATTTAGCATATTAGGCGTGGCTATGGCTTCATCAGCTTGTATAAATAAATTGACATCATCTTTTTAATATAATATGTAGATAGGTACTTCAGTCAATTCATCATTTTCCCCTGCTTCCTTATAATTTATCAAATTAAAACCGCTGAGCACCTCTGTACTTCAAATTCCGAAATCAAAAGTTCAAATCTCGAAGCCAACGAGACACTTCACTAAAATAACGACTCAATTGACTATTTCCTATTTGCTTTCTTCCATTCCACTCAATTTCCTTCAGCTCAAAGGTTCAAAGTCATCGCAATCGGATCGCGAGCCGTGCTAATGATGAGCTCGTTAAATGGGCGGTCGCCTTACAGCTTCATTAGGCCGACCATCATTGCCATCTGATAACATTGCTGGCCCATGCTGGCTGATCGACGTCCAACAGAAACGATGGAGATTATTATCGGGGCTAGTTACTTGTTACGACTCAATGGGGTTTTTGGTCTTTGGAAGCTTTGTTTTAGAGAGGCATATAAAGTACTACGAAGATCTTTTAACATTCGAATGACGTTGACAGGGGGCTCTGTTGGTAAACATTTGTGCAATTGTTTTGTGGAATGACTTAAAAAACAAGATGGCGGAGTTAGTTTCGATTTTGGCCAAACGCCAAAAGAACATTTTCCCGCTACACATACAGGTACGGGGCAGTGGATTTCTGCGCCATTTTGAAAACAAATACGAGAATCTGAAGCTTCACGTTCTCAGCTGCCGAGTATTCAAATGACTTCCATTGTACTATGTATGTTTAGCAATACGAACGTGTTTAGCAATTACGTATGCCAATTACACAGCGAAAAAGCCGCCATCATGTTCTGGGAGTTGCATTAGTAGGAACGGGTGCTCGCAAGCGTAAAAATTACAAAACTTTATCCGTCACATTTCCATACAAACACGCCATAGTCGGCATCCCATGGTCTCTCGTCTCACGCACTAGATATCCCGTTGGCGCAACATCAGCTGGATAATTGTTTCGCGAGTCAGCTGGTTATTACGATAACGGTGCGCCGCGCCGCGCCCGACGCGCGCCGAAACTATCCGATAAGTTCCGAACGTGACTCGTACGTAATTACTAACGCTGGATAGTAAAGTCGAACTTATATCGTTTCCGAGAAAGAATTCTTGACGGAGAGAACGCGGCGTATCCTTGGAATTGTTTTATTATTAAGTATGAACAAACAAAACTTACTGGCAGACAGTTCAATGTTTGTGCATGACATACCGTACCGATATTAATTATGCATGACTACCTTTGTGAGGTATTTTTACATACGCTGCAATATACAGGGTCAAATTAGATTAGCTTGCGAAACTTCGCAGATTGGTTGATGATCCCAAAAAAAAAATATTAATCATTTTTTTTTGTCATGTTTAGGTATCGACCTACCACGTCTGCGGAGTTTCGCTAGCAAATTTAATCTAATCCTGTATACTTTTCTTTTAAAATCCAATTGAGTAAACCTCCCCAATGGATGTAATTATCTACCCTGGACAGCACTCTGCTCCATATTCAAATCTATACAAGCCAACCGTGCATATTGCTTCGCTTCTCATTAGTCTACAAAGGCAACGCCGGCTGGCATTAGCATACTTAACTACATCAATATATCGTGCTTTAAATACAAACAACCCTTTTCCAGTAACATGATTAGATGACGCAAAGGGTTGGGAACCCTTTGAAATGTGCTAATCACGTAATGCCGTATTTGTGTAGGGATTATCTCACAAAAGAGTATTGTTACCGATGCGTAATTGAACTATGTGTCCATTTGCTATTTTAATTTATGTACGCTTTCTAGGAGAGAAGTGAGGACAAAGCCCGGCTTTGTCATAAATGGAAAAGATAAATGTGAGCTTACAGAAACATTGATCAAAATGTAAAATTGCAGGGGTCTCGGATTAAGCATGGTAAAGCTTCCAAAACTAAAGTTAGACAGTAATCATGTTCCTTCTTTTATTTCTGACGCCATTCAGCACTGCTGTGTTCGAATATGAAGGGGAAAACTAGTGTTGAATCATGTCAATGATTCTAGTGATGTGACTTACAACTTACTAATTTATCAGTTGACTATTTGCCGTTGAGACCCTCACAAAGCTACACAAGCTTCTGCTAGTGTTTCATTAGATGACAAGAAAAACATTCAAACAACAACTCAAAATAAACAGAACCCTCCAATTCCACATACACAAGTCTTTGTTTCAAAATAAGCCCGTAACGGTACCGTATTTTTCTCTCAACATTAAAGGACCCGGGGTCACTCCCCTCACCTTGCAATAACTGTACACAATATAATAACAAAGTTTTTGCTCTGCGTGCATATTGTTAGCTGGAGGTTAGTGCAAATGCCAAAACTTGCAAGTTATCTGTGCTCGTGACTGAACTTAAGCAATCATTGGCAACATTGGAAACGCAACACTCATCAAATACCTCGGTGTTGGCGTCGTGGTTACCTCCCCGTTCTGTAATCATTTATTATGAGTATGATCGGTTCGGTGTTTGAATGGTGGTGTCGTAAAGCTATGTGGCTTCATTGAGCAGAATTTAGACATTTCAAACAGTGCTTCGTATGGATTCTGCTGTATCCAAGAAAAGCTAAGCTGCTAAAACGATGAACGTTCCCCTGCGGTTATAATGCTGTCTGGGTTTACCTAAAATAAGCAGTCCTAAGGGAATTCTGTTGCGAACAATTTTGTCATACTCATTGCGTCTATCAAACAGATTGCTAGAGAGTCTTTGCTAGGAATCTTACGAATTGCCATCAACAAACTTATAAGAAGCATAGAAATTTAGTCCTTGTTGCCCATGAGGAAGTAAAGTATATCCTACTTCCAGTTAAGGATCACACGACACCTTTAAGAAGAACCAACTTCATGAATAAAAGAAAGTCCACATCAATTAATGTTTAACACGGAAGTTATGGCAATTATTCAAAACACGTTAACTGGTGCTGGTATCATCACAAATCAGCGACACCTATACAGTTCGTGCCCAGACTACAAACGAAGTGCAGACGTGACCAGCATCACCGGCCATCGGATTTGAATAAATAAATCACGCTCGCATCCCGACTCATTTGTTAGCTGCAAGAGAAAGGCGTTCGATTCCACGCCTCAGCTGCAATCATAAACCTAATCTAGCTTTTACCTCTTTATGTTCTCTACGTGTGCATTTCGCTGTCAGTGTTGCCACTTGCATCACCAAGCTGTCCAATTTCACTTACCTATTCTTCATCCTTTTACAGCGTTCATAAAGTTTTTATCTCCAGAGAAAGTGCGTATTAAGGTTAGTCTTGTTCCGTAACTTCAGTGTCATTCTTTATTACTGATATCATCAGGCGACGACAGTTTTCACACTTTGTTTCGAGCTTTCGACGCCTCAACATTCGTCGTTGTAAAACGTCGTATATAAAACGAGCCATCGTTAATTCAAGCCAATTAACAGCGGGCCTTAACATTTAATTAAGTCGCCTAATTTATTGTATAGTTGTTATTATTTATACGGCATCAGCTTAAGAGAAACTGTCCTTACGTTCGCGAATGGGTTACGACAAATAGGGCTTATTAAGTAACTGAGTGACATTAATATCGATGAAATATGGCAGATTACGTATCCACGTCGTGCAACGTAAACTGTAATGTCAGGGTAATAAAGTTGTAAAACAAGCAGTGCACTTTGCTAAATACCACAATATTTTATGTAATGGCTAGGAATCTTTGAACTCCATTTCCAATAGTTACATCTTTGTTCTGGCTCCATAAAGTATAATGTGATTACTTGATAGTGATAATAAAAGTCTTGCAATAAAAGCGGTAATTAAGATCTTGAACTGAGATTCTGAATGTTTCGTAAGACGGATGTTTCTCGATTGAGAAGCATTTATCACTAGGGACGTATCGTTTGTTGTTAGAAAAGGTTCTTTGTTACAAGTATTAGTTTCCTTTTTCTCTAAGAATTTCAGTAATTTCGAATGAAAGGAAAGCCTTGTACCCAGTGGTACCATTCAACAAGTTGTTAGAATCACAACTGCTTATTCCGCTTGCTACGGGCGATGCACTAGTTGCTTGTCTACTTACGCTTTGCGGTTAACTTTAATTTGTTGTAACTTTAATTCTGAATCATTTCAAGTACTCCTTCTGCAATGTTTAGTTTGTCTTTTTGTATGTGTTTTTCTCTGAACTTTGAAGAATCGTCTAGGTTTATATACTTTATTGTACACCACAAAAATACACAACAAAAAAAGGGTAAGGTTCCTCTTCGTGATGACTAATGGTAATATTAACTCTGTCTATTTCAAACACCACACTTTAAAAGGAAAATTAAGATGTGTGATCACAAAAACTTCAAACTTTTTCCGTGGTTGCTTTATAGTTGTTGAGTAAAAATCTTCCCATACTACATTTATAGTACCTATATCTCCAACAATACACGTGTATTTAACCCTTCGGGAATCAACGCGTGACGGTTACGTGCGTTTGAATGACTAATGGAGCGTGACACAGTGGACACCTCACAGACACCTGGTTAAGGTATTTACATGAACTAATAGTTCTTCCTTCCAGGTGTAACGTTATATATATGGTTATATATCCTACCAATTAGCATAACGATACACTCAATCATTGAACAGTGGTGATTAACACAGTAACCTTGCATCCGAACTATTGTTGTTTTTGCTGTATTACGTCAGTTATTTATTTTGAGCAGGAAGTTGTAAATTATTGTGATTGTTCTTCAAGATATGTGTTGTGTTTCGTTATGATATATTGATTAATATCCGTTTTTATTTATGTTATTGTAAATACATTCGCTATTTACTGGTTGGATGGTAAACATCGTTCTTTCTCTATTTTCGGTATAATGATAATGTTACTTAATCGCCAGAACTTGTAGGTTTGGACAGCTCACTCCACGCTCACTTCACCTAAGTTTTCACGGTGAGATGGTTACAGAATCGCACTGCTGTACTTAATTTTGCTTAATGAGGGGAAAGCCTATTTTAGTTCTAGGGGGTGTCTAGAGAGCAATACTTACGAAGCACAGTTTCAAAGCTTGCGATCTTATCGCATTAGCAAGTTTTAGGAATAGTATCATCGTGCTGAGATATGAGCCTTTTGGCCTCGTACAGGGCTTTCTGTTTTTTTTTTTTTAATTTTCTTTTTATATATTTTTTTTTACATATAATTGTGTTTAGTTTAGTTTGTGATCTTCCTGTACGAGTCCCAATAAATACTTTTTCTTTTCCTTGTTTCGGGGACTCTATAAGTTACACACCGATGTTGGCTCAAACATTAAAAAACTTGGAGTTCTTGTCAGCCTTTTCTTCTGACACAAAGCCTAAGCCTCAGTCCAAAACCCATAGAGCCAATAAATATGAGTACTGTCCCATTATCTCTGCAGCACATGTTCGCATGTAAAGCGGCCGCGCAGAGGTCACTGCGTATCTAGACATCTGTCTGGCGAATGGAGCTGTTAATATTCGCCGTGTGACATCCAGTCACTTTGTCGTACCGACGACGACAGGTCTTATCGCACGATCAGCGTTTCACTGGGCGAAATCCATTCTTCGTGTAGGTACCGTGTGTGTTGAGAACAATTTGTGTAAATGCTGAGGTGTATGGAATATTTCCTGGTAAAAACGTAACTGCCTATTGTGCATACAAATGTGAATATGATTTTTTTCGGGTTTTGTAGCTGAGCTTAGATACGAACTTCATTAAATTATCTGGTCTTGCTTAGGCTGCTTTTTGTTCTGAAGAATAAATATGAAACGAAAAGAAAGAAAAAAGTTTATTTGGACACAGACAGACCGACACACTGACTGACACACTGGGGTTTATTCATAAACGATGACTAAAGTTAAGTAACGCTTAAACGTCAAAAATGTATGGTTAAACAGTCGCTAATCACTGCTTAACTTTAAGCAACGTTTATGAATAAAGCGGACTGTGTTTATGACAGTTTGACATATCCTACTAATTATTAAAAACGCGAAAGTTTGTGAGGATGGATGGATGGATGTTTGTTACTCTTTCACGCAAAAACTACTCAACGGATTTGGATGAAACTTTACAGTAATACCTATAGCTTATACATGATACAGAATATCACATAGGATACTTTTTATCCCGATATTCCCACGAGATCGAAACTTATGGGTGAAACTGCGGGGTGCAGCTAGTTTTCTATACAAATGCTGTCAAACGCTAATCACAAAACACTAAGACAAACTGCCTGAAAATGGAAAGAAAGACAATTCATTTATTTAACACAGACTAAATAAAGGCAACGCAGACATATATTGCAAAAAAAAAAAAAAAAGAAATGTATTCATAGGTGGTTTCATAGGTCAAATTAATTAAGATCTCACAGCGTAGCGTAAGATACTGCGTAAACAAAAAAGAGATTGAATGCTAATTAAGTAAGCAAGTTGAAATTCGTGCTGAATCCTACACGTGGGCTTGAAAATGAATGCCAGCTTTTGAGCTTTTTCATCAGTACAATAAATAAGATCTGACATTGTGTACTCAATTTGCTAATTGCAGCCTATAATTTTCTTAATTTCGGCAGTTTCACCCCTTTATAAGGAGGATTGTTAATTAAATGAGGATATTTTCACTTGAACGTGCAATTATGTTATTAATTACCCATCGTTTATTCGACACGTAAAAATGTTAAATAGCAACGTTAAATAACTTTCTTCACGATAAATTGAATTTCGACAATTTGCAATGCCGAAAGAAATTCCGACTCGATTTCTTTTTAAACTGTTAACTACTTAAATATATTTAAACAATGTTGATAAGAAGAAATTAACTGAAGGCCAATTCCCGTTATTAAAAACGTTCAAAATCTAGTTGTGACTAGACTTTGAACGTTTTTATGCGGTCTCAACTCAGCGACAATCACTGTCAAAACCTTGTCAAAAATGTTGGGAAATAAGAGGTATTTTACAGTCAATATGTAAAATACCTCTAATTTCCCAAAATTTTTGACAAGTTTTAGACTTACACACAGACTTACATCAGACTGTGAACGTTTTTAAAATTACGAGAATTGCCACTCTGGCCATTTACACAGTCTTTCTATTATTTATAAAAGTTCAGTCATAGACAAAAATTTTGTCGAACAGACGTCATTTTAAATTTCGAATCTAACCCTTCGTCTGCCGCGGTGTCCATTCGCCCCACGTATTCTCTAGGGTGGTCCCTCCAGACCCTCATTAATGTGCACCTCTACGATACGAGCGCGCGATAATTACCTGTGACTTGCATACAAAATCATTCTCTTCAATTTATTGACACTATATTTTTTCTTTGTTCTTTATCCGACTGTTCTTCGAGTTGAGATATTCATCTGGTTCTCACATTTTAAATCGTGTAAAAGTTCTTGTCAGAAAGCCTTGAGATATTTTCGAAGGAATTATTGCTTTAAAATTCCTTAATCGCTATAAGAATATTAATACATAACAGTAAAATAAAAAAAGTAAGTGTTACTGGGTTTTTCCATCAGGAATTTTTCAGTAGCACGCCTGAGTCGCCCCCTATTACATACAATGGGACTTAAAAATATCTACGAAATGTGGGTTTACCTACCTACAATTGGTACACCTCGGGCTCTGCCTAACCCTTCGGGGAATGCAGGCGATGTTATATGTATAAAAGTAAAAATAATGCCGCTGTCGTAAATACAGGGCCTTCTTAAATACCTACATTGGTGAATCTTTACAGACGTGATGAGTGTGTGTGGTGCATCTAAGTTTCGCTATTCTTAAGTATGCTACCTATAAGTATGTAGTTAATTAATATAGGCACATTTGCCCATTTTCACCGCATTGTCGGATTTTCAACTTTCGCCACTGCGCTGAGAGTAGTAAATCCAAAAGCGCTCTTTTATTTAGGCATTGATTTACACGTTGCCTAATTGCGTAACACACTATCAATCTGAATCTGAATCATTTTCAAGGATATTGCTAAACCATTGCTTCATATGTTCGAAACAAGTGTCCGCTCAACAACGTAAATAACGCAATTAATGTTGTTTAACTGTCAAAATGAAACCCATTGCTACTGAAAGTGTTTTACACAATTACCCTGATGGTAACATTATTACTAATAAATAATCGTTTATTATAGTAAAACAATGCACAATGCCTTATAAATATAGTAGTAGGTATGTGAGAGTGACTAACGCCTTCACATCTGATTCGAATCTGTCTGATTATATCCAGATTATGCACATGCCACTAAGACAGATGGAAAAACGTAGAATCATATTCATCTAATGGCATACCTAAGATTATATTATTACGACTACGAGTTAGTTCAAGGGTTGTACAGACGCAAGCACATCAATCTACTACAATCTTTCAAATTTCTCTAATAGATTTTCAACTTTATCGCTGAAGCATTAGGTTCAAGGTTGATTAGGAAAATTTGACAGTTTCGGGTAGCTCGACCTGCTGACGTCTGTACGTAAAAGTTGGAGTTTTATGGTAATTTAAAAGATAAAATCAGTCATTAGAATAATGTCAGGAAATATATTAGGTTTCCGTCCCTTAACTTTTTTATCGCATTTGAATGCAAAGGATAAGCGTAACTTTTTAACTGTTATCAGGAGAGGGGTGGAAGAAAACGATTTTTGTATGCAAATGTTCTAAGTAGATTCAAAATTAAACAACTGCATTGTTGGTCTATTGGTCACGAGCGCTACCTGGTGAAACAGGTCCTAGAATCGATTCCCGGGTCGAGAAAATCTGGGTTATAGATTTTTTTTTTTTATTATGCACAAACATAACGCACATTACAAATAAAAAAAGATATAAAAATATACACATACATCGTAGTCATTTCGTCGGTGATTTAAAAAAAAATTACTTTTCCATACATTTTAACCGCATAGATATTGCACTTTTCTATAAAATGGCTGTTTTTTTTTTTGATAACCGACGAAACATTTCTACGCTATGGGGTCTAGAATCATGTGCTGAATTCATGGTTACAGTTTGCGCGTCGATGTCCCTGCCACGGCTGCCACCCTGTGTAAACTGTTGACAATTTTGTCCATTGTTTTCTATCAGAAATAGCTCAGTAGCAGGCCAAAGTATAGATGGGTGCGCGATGGATTGCAATAGTCTCACCTCTTACTACGAAATGTCGGTGTATTATAAGTACCTACACCCCTGCCTAACCCTTCGGTGAATACTGGCGATATGTTATGTTAAAATAAACAACGGATTTCTTTGACGTTTTCGGTGATTGCGCTAACCAAGCAAAGTTAAAATAAATACGAAGATACAGTTTTCGAGCAAAGGCAAATAATAAAGACACATGGACTGCTGCGCTGCGTGTCGCGGGTTCGATTCCTGCACGGAACAAAAATTTGTATGACCTACAAGGAGTTGTCCCGGGTCTGGCTGTTTGTGTATGTGAGTTTAAATGTTTTTAAACGCACCCACGATACAGGAGAAATTCCTCGTGTGGGGCAACGTTTTTAAAAAACAAAATTAACAAATGACAGCCCTATCGCAATACACTTTGTACATGGTACACACGGCTACACATCAAGCTATACATTTCCAGCTTTAGCTGACCTCGCATTGTATAGGTTTTTCGTACAATCAGTAGTCAGCTTATACTGGTTTTATATAGCTTGATCTGTAGCCGTGCGTACTAGTTGCAAGTTAATAAGTTCTGGACAAAGTCATCATTACAGCAGTCTGCAGCGCGCTCTAAACACCGGTAGTGAAAATTATACAAGCAATCTTACGCAAGTATATTGTATTTGTTATGTAATTGGATATTTTATATTTTTTACCTTACCACAGTCAGTATTTTGTATTTTGATTGTTGTTGTATTGATTTATTTTTAAATGGTCAATGTAATTTATTTTATTTAGTCTAATTTATAATCTTATTTTCATATCAATTATTATTTAATTTATATTTTGTTTACTGGTTTATAATCAAATTAATTTCATTCACTTGTATTTTTATGAATCTGTCGTAATTTAATAATTAATGGTTTTACCACTGTTTCTTGTGCTAGCGGTGTTAACCTATAATTAATTGTTGCACCCGCAATTGTATCCTATTGTAAATAATAAGCTGATGTACTGGTGTAAACGATTGTTGGTTAACCTTAATAAAAAAAATAAAAAAAAAAAGTACAAAATGAGCGATACTTCCCCCGTGCAATCACCCCTACATACCCATACATATTTTAATAATAATAGGAAAATTGCTACTGCAGGCTATCATTCGAAAGGAATAAGTTTGCGTGGGGCAAGACACGCGACCCCTTACCAAACTATCATCTCCAACCTAAAACTTAATTATATTACCTTAGAGTCTAATTTCCTGTAATCGATTGCATGGACAGGGTTATAGTGACGCGCATGCGTTCATTTTGGAGGGAAAAACGTATACAGTGTTGCCATAGCAACGGTGTATGTTGCACCTATCCGTGTGTTCATTGCACTTGTGTAAGGAGGCTACGTCAGACTGAAACCTATCGGTTATCAAGAACCGTTTAGAACTGCGGCTATGCTGTGCAAATAGTTGTGAATCAAACCTTTGTTTCAAGTGTGCTTTGTTGTGATTGAACTCCACAAGGTTTGTTTACCTGTGAAGTAGGTGTTTAATCTGTCTGCTTTATCGCCCTCGTAATCTTTTAAAATACCGTTTTTTATAGCCATTGTCTTTGTCTCTGAGCAGATCTCCGTAGCATCGAGAGGGTTATTATTAGATTTTCTTTTTCAATAAGAATTAAAGCTGAAATACGGTTAGCGTGGAAAATAATAAAGTAAGAGACACTCAAGAAATAATGGCGAACAAGTTCAATAAAAATAAATCGCTGAGCAAATCTGTCGGCGTTAAAGAACCATCTTTACCCGCTGAAGTTCGTTAGTGACATTAGTCCGTACAATAAAAAGCCCATATATCTCCGAACAAACGCTTTCCTATAAATTTCAGTCGCATTAAACAAAGAGACAACGGCTGTAAGACGTTAATTAGCATGTATGATGTAATTAATCGTCCATCGTATAAGAAATCCTTGAAAGAGAGACGCCGATGGGGTAAAGTGACATGAACATTCCCGGCTCCCAGTCTACCCACCTTTTAGTATTGTGTTTGTCAATTAGAGCTTTCAACTCAGCCGTTCAGTTAATTGCTGGCTTTTAGACCTGTTAGTCAAGTAGCCGAGCCACCCTTCCATTTTGTCTTTTTGGATATATAAATCTTGTGAGAACCGGATTTTTTGGGTTGAAATCGAGCGGAGTGATATAGTTTGTGGTTTATTTTAAGGTTCGAAGGGATTCGTAGGTACTTGAACTTCGATATCGGTGGTTACTGGAAATCTTATAAGTACCTACATGTTGTGTGTTGTGTTTTACATGTTGAATGTTGGAACTGTGGGTGAGGAAATTGGTATTATAGAAAAGGTATTGGTGCTGGTCAATTTGCACAAATGCTAGTCCTCTCAGTTATCTATGAAAACTTTTAGGATACATAGCTACATTGATTTATTCATAAGTCTGTACTTATGTTAGGGTTCGCTAATTTAAATTTTTATTTAATTAAATTAAAACGCATAAATACTAGTTTCCAGGCCAGTAACTATTTGATTCGAATATTTTTGTATTGGTAACACTTTAGTTTGTCGTTGGTCGTTGGATGCTTCTGATTGGCTAATCAATCTGAGGTCAGCACATTGTCATCTGTGATTGGCTGACGACATTAAATCGTTAACCAATCGCAGAACTCGATTTTACCGCGGAAATTATCAAAAACCTGCGAGGCGGGAAGAGGTCGGTTGAATATTCTCACTCGAGCTGTTGGTCGGGAAAAATAATAAAGTTGTGTTTCCTGTTACTTGGATTTTCTTCAGTAGGTACTTCACCTAGGCATCCTGAAAGTCTAAATTTAGTCACAGAGCACTTTATAATACCGGTTTCAGTTTTATTTTATACTTAGTTCTTTTGTTTTTATAACAAACAACCTATTGTCTTTGCTTTTGTAATATTTATATTCAAATTCTTGACGTCATTGCCATAAACCTTATACCCCTTATTACAAAACAAGGTTTTTCTTTCGATCAGGTTTAAACCACTGACCCAGTTATTGCATTAAGAACCCAACTGTTACAGAAATGGAGTTCTTTATACAAAAATGACAGCTTAGTTCGGTGCTAAGTTGTCATTTTAGTATTAAGAACTTTGCCTAAATTGAAATAAAGTTCGAAATACAAGTACTGGCTCGATAGTTTAGGCTAGAACTAAAGTTAGGTTTCGTTTTGTAATAAGACGGTTTGTGTTGTTAATAAAAGATCATCTTTTATTACTTTAACTAGCTTCTGCCTGCGACTTCGGCCGCGTGAAATCTTGTTTTAACATAAAATATATCCTAAGACACTCGGCCATCCTCAAGCTTACCCATAATCGGCCTATAACGTTCCCAATGCTGGAACACAAGCCTCCTCTCTATGAGAGGGGGTGGCTCGTAACCCATCCACGCGGGAACAATGTATGTGGGCTGGTAGATGTCACATGTCTTCGAATTTTTGGTTCTAGGACATGCCGTTTTTGAGCACAAAATACAAATACATGAAGCTTACTATGTATTAGTGAAAAAAAAAATTGGAATCGGAACAGTAAAGATACTAATTCTACCTCTTTATAATAATAGTAAGTATAGATTAAACATACTATTCATATTAAATTACTAGTAGGTATTCTTACCTACTATTTCATATTTTAATCTCAGCGAATCTCGATTCCCACGTGCAAGTAATAGTTTTGTTTAGTTTCCAACGTCCGTCGCATCGATAGAAAACCAGCGATATCAAACTCTATGGTCAAGTTTGTCAAGTCCGAGTGGTTCGGCTAGAAAGCTGAAATGTGTCAGATATGCTGTGCCTACACACTTGTTAGCCTGATAATTTTCCTCGTAAAATGTAGGCTTCAACTCTCCAATTGTTGGAGCCAGACACACGCGTAAAGTGAACGAAGAATTTAATTTGAAAGCTATCTGATATTTGGAATGCGATTCTAATATTTATAGCAATAAGCGAGGGAAGGAAACGGTACTTATCTGAATTTCATATAGGTACTTATTCAAATTGTGCACTTTGAAGTAAAATGTATGGAAATATATCATCATCTGCATAAACTTTTCTCAACTATGTTGGGGTCTGTTTTCAGTCTAAAATCGGATACAGCTTATATGACTTTTGATTTTGATTTTAAGACTGTTTGTCAGACTTTCGGGGTCCCGACGACCCGTAACGACTGTCAAAGATCCACGAATGACAATGGCTTAACGTGCTTTCCGAGGCATGTAGGGTTCTTCCGTAGATGGGTTTACGTAAAGATGGTCACCCATCTACGGACCAACCGCGGCAAGTGTAGCTTAACCTGATCGATCGATCCGTGCGGCTGTTATTAATTAGCCACAAGCCCCACTATACGTATGGAAATACAAATATGAAGACGCTTTTTCCATTCACGATAATGTTACAACATGCATAGTTATAACCACACACAGCTAGGTATACAGAGCAGAGTGGCGATTAGGTTATCACATTAAATAGTACAGCGGTAATTACAAGTTGTTAAAAGTCTGTTAAAATAATAAAATTTAAATTTTACTAAAAATAGAAGAAAAAAAAATACTTAATAAAATAATTAGCGTAAAAATTGTCATGAAATAAACCATCCTTGATAATAAGTCACTAGACACGCGTGAGGCAATGGTATCAAGAATGCAACACAAACTTTATGTTGAGTATTGTTACTAAGTAAACAAAAATTAAGTTTAATGTTGTTAGGTAAAATAAATACTGAAACGAAAAAAGGTCCCACGACTGAAATGTTAATTGTTATTAATTCTTTTAATTGTGTATGGTTAAGTACGATATGTAGAATACGTGGTTTCAATTATTCATGTGATAAGTGATAACCTAATCGCCACACTGTATAGCCACACTGTCGTATTAGGTCTAAGATCTGTAAAGATAGTTGTAAGAGTTAAAAATAAATAAATAACGTGCACGTATGTCTATACATTTTATGGATGTGGACGCCCACGAAAATATCGTCGTAGTTAGAAATGATAAAAACGCACTTTGAATGTTGAAGGCAATTTGGCGCCAAATCAAATTGTAAGAACGTTGTTGTTGTTTGTTGTCGTATATAGAGATCTTGTTAGTGAGAGAGTTAGCGAGAAAGTAAGAGAGAGACTATAGGTACTCAAAAAGAACCAAACATTTATTTAGAGACTTACTAAGATACGTTCTGATAATGACATCAGAAACAATAATTCCTGAAGTGGTTTAACACCTGAATGAAATAACGGGTCGTAAAGCTATTATTGCGCTGGTATAATTCAAATCTCCAATCAGATAATATCCTATGCAAATGCAACAGTAATGATTTATAAAATGGCAACCCATAAACGAGGGCCCGTTATGTAACATTATAAACATTGTCATGTTTTATTCATGGCTATTAGACCGAGGATTTATCTAGATCTATTTTCACACTATTGTAATAGCCGTTTAAATTTAGACAGTGCTAAATGCGGACAGACATTTTAAATCGAAAAAGACCTTGTCTCATGCATTTAGATTGGTAGAGGATACGAGAGACTCCTATTTCGCGTTTGTATTCAACGCTCGTATAACACGAGTTTACGGAAAAATACCCATTTAAAGCCTTAAAAATAGCTTGTAACGTTTTGAATGCCTTTATTGCCCTACAAGTACAGTACCATGTAGAGTTCAATGTTCAATAGTACGCAAGCGCAGACACGGCGTCGCCGACAGAAAGCGCCGCGTCCAACATAAAAATCACTTCGTAAGTTCGTATGCTACCGGTCTACGGAGTTCCGCGCGCTACGGATAGATGGCGCGCTCTTCACTTATGTTTATTAAAGAAAATAAATACACGTTTTCATCAACATTTTCTGTTATTTACGCGTGAAAAAAATTGATCTGAGGGATTGCGTGACACGCTGTTATTTCATTGCCTTGGGCACACTTGTCAACAGTGAGGGGACCCCAATTTCACTCTATGCGTTTTCCTGTGTTTTGTGTAGGGGAGGAACGTGTTTTTCTATTAATTTGGGCTATCGCTTGTCTCCTCTTGAGATTGACTGAGACTGAAAAATACCCATAGAAATCAATTTGCTAGATTGACAATTTTAAAAGGGCGGGAGCTTGGTCCTTCGTCGAATATGAAATCCTTATGAAACAATACCGAGTCTTTTGAAATTCTTTATTATAGGAGCTCGATTCCGCCCGGAAAGTGGGAAAAAGGAGACGAGCTTTTTCGGTGTCGGCGATTGGTGACTCTTCTACGTAGCGTACCCTAATCTATTTAATGCAATGAATAAAAAAAAGTTATTAACAGTTTGAATTCCTTGTCAACAGATTGGCGCGCACCGATGGCAGACGAATCGGAAGCGGCGAGGGCAAGGCGCGCGCCCGCGCCCCCGCCGCGTCAAACCGTACGCCCGCCGGAACCGCGCCCGCGCATGCATTCCGACCCGCGCATACAACCGGACCCGTTGCGGCTGCCGGCTCCGCCGCGGTTGATCAGGCCGTCGGAGCACCTGGCTATAGTTGAGCGGGCCATGGAGCGCCGACAGCCGCCGCTCGTGCCGGCTGTCACGGTGCTGCACGGCCCGCGGCCGCCGCTACCACCGCCGCAACCGCATCCGCCGGTTTATAGGCACGTTGCGCCGCCGCCGATGCGGATGCCGGCTCCCGGACCGCCGATGATGAGGCCACCACCTAGGAGAGATGTTCAGGTAAGGATTGCATGCACATGTGGGTACTTAATACGAAGACTATCTTACTAATCGAAGATGCGATTGCATATTTTCCGAGATTTACTAATTACCCTCTCAAATGATGATGAGAACTCAGCGAATCAGTAATCAATGGTAGTTATGATAACTATGCCGCGAATTGTTCATTAAAACGGTTATCATAATATGCACACGCCCACCGAGTAGAACGTTCATAACATTCTCTCCCACGTTACATAACTTGTAAAATGTGTTCAATACTTTGTTTAAAGACTTGCTGAAACACTGAAAAACAATGCGCTATGCTCGAGTAAAACTTTTCTGCGCACATTGCAAACTGTTTTGCATTTTTAGTAGGTAGGCATGTAACGGTTCCATGCGTAACTAATTGTAAAAATTCCTTTGCATAAACAACTTCACGTGTACACCGCGGATTGTAAAATAAATCTGCTTTATAACCGTAATATGCACACGTAATAATTTCAGATTAGCCTTATTCTTCATGATTTTTTGTCAGAGAAGATTATTCTTTGAGTTACTAGTAAGAAGGTTACTTATACTGCATCATCGCTCACTTCGGGTGACATACATACCTAGTGATCAAACTGAGCCCCTATCCAATATCATACAATAGGAGTATAGTATAATACTAAGTATAAAATAATAAATCATAACATTGAAATTAAGTCAGTGATTCTTTCTAACATACTGAATAGTACCTACTGATGTGCCAACTATGCATTTTGCCAATCTTTGACTAGCTATAGTGCAGTGGCGTGCATTGCATAAAGGCATATAAGCAGTGCCTAACTCGATAAATCACAATTAAGAAACTCACAAAATTATCATACCTAACAAAAATAAAATCTTCATACAAACACGCGCGGCAGTAGGCAGTCGCCAAACAGCTCCCGTACTATTCGCGCATTGTCATTGGTCTTTACTCGTTCAAATACGGCGAAATTAAATTCCTGCCTACCTATTCTGAAAACCAATGCACGCCACTGCTATAGTGACTAAACTATTAGATATAAATAATATATTTGGTTGAATTTTTATGTGCAGTCTGGGAACGTCATTAGGTATACGAAGTTAAATTTACCGTCGTATCGTCGTCTCCACTCATTCGTGAATCTTGGACAGTCGTTACGGATCGCCAGAAGCTCGAAACTCTGACAACCAGTCCTACCAAGGGGTATCGTAAGCATAAGCATAGGGGTATTACCCAGTAACTGGGTTGCGGTGGTCAAATAGGTAGTAGCTCCATGTAAAATACTGGTACTCACCTGCATCCGGTTAGACTGGTAGCCGACCACAACACAGTTGGGAAAAGACTAAGCAGATGATGATGATTGCCGTCTCCACCCCGTACACTTATCAAAAAACAATTTTAGTTACTAGATGGTACATCCAATGTACCAATGTTATAAGAGCCTACATCCCGTCATCTATGTATAAATAATCCTCTATCTATTTACAAGATTTCAATAGTTACATGAGTAGGCGTTATATCTCTTCCTCGTTGTGCTAATCAGATTCTGAATACGATGACGCGCAGTATTCTGATGTTTGTATCTTGCTCAATACATATCGATGCGAAAGTGATAGCCAAGTGATTCACGAACAATCACCGAAGAAAACAAGATTGATGTACCATTATTTGTTGAATGGGTTCCGTCAGTGTCATGATTTTATTGTTGAAAGAGAAAATACTGGAGAAAAGGCTAATCAAGTAGGAATTGGTAGTCCTGGAACAGAAAAGGATGCTTTTAGATTGTGCAACATTAAGCCAATTGAATTTTTGAAGATAAGAAAACAAAAGAAAGAAAAAAAAATCTGCACAAACAAAACGCACATTACAAAAAAGACGTAAAATACACAAAGTAGTCAAAAGCCTCGTATCCAACCAATTAAAGTTTGTCAATTTTGTATAATGCTTGAAGATAAATGGATATTGGGATACGAGGCAGTGTTAAGAGTGCCTGCGTCATGAATGTCATGATTAATAATACAGACAAGTGTACCTACTATCTTACAGCAATAGAAAAAGTTCGTTTATCCTCAGTACTGTACAGGAGATTAAAAAAAACAAAATATAAAACTGGCTAGACACCTTAGCGTCGTTCAGGCAGCACGGAAGCCAACATTCTCCGAAAAACTTCCATCAATTTTGGATTGAACCGGAACTTGTGAGAATTTACAAAAGTTCCGATCAAATTGAACCCAAATCGTCACAACCCACCGACAATAACACATTGTTCTTGCCCCCGGCGCCACCCGGAATGCATGTAATATAAAACCGAGCTCGCTCTCCGAATGGCTTGCAGTTCCTTCCCGGTTTGAGTCATTGACGGCTTTCTTATTATAATGAGCCTAAGTGGGTGCCGGCCAGTTTGGCACCACAATAGCTACGGATGACGTGTTGCAAGCTTCAACGTATGAACGATTCTGGGACAGGGAAAATGGATTATTAGAATGTTTATGAACATCTCCAAGGTTCGTTTAGCCTTAAAACTTGGGAAGTGTTAAAGAATTTTGGCGTAATTGTGACATTAAAAATGATAAAGCACAGCTCATAAACGCGCTCTCTGTTTATCCAAAATGTTTATAATGTGAAAGAAAATTGCTGTCCATAAAAAAGATATACGAACAGCGATGTCTCAAATATTTGGCACAATTCGGTCATATAACCAGTGACTCATAAAAAAGAACTGGAGAAAATATCTCCATCTTCAGTTTTAAAGGGGATAATATTTTAATAATCACATACATCGTCTGCAATTTTATATAATAAAACTTTTATATCTCCATTTGAATTTGGCTTGACCCAGATAAGGGCTCATTCAATCGTGCCGACTAATAACCCGGCGAGACGGGGCGGAGTCGGGCCTTGGCCTAAAACCACATCACTTTACTGATATCCGGTCTTATTGTGATCCAATCAGAGAAAAAAGAAATGATATTAATCGGAAATGCTTTCGCATAAAATCTGTCTCGTTCTATTAGTCATTTTCAGTCGTAAAAAACTGAAGATAAGAATCATGAAAAGGCTGAAATTGAAAATGAAATTTAATTATATTTCCATTAATGTTTTGTTCAACCTGTGCCGAAAGGCTTATCAGTAGTAACTGAATGAATCGAATTACATTTAAGTGTCGCGATAACACATGCCATAACAAAATCGTCAAAGTATATTAAGTTGATAAATATACCATACATTGTGTCGTTGACTTTTCTTATCATGTTTTAGAATGTTATAAGTAGTAATATGTTACTTCAACGGTATATAACTTAATTCTTTGATGGCGTCTCTTGGGGGAAGCTTATGTCCAGCTGTGAGCGTCTTTCGTCTGAGATGAGGAAATTACCAACATTTGGAATTGTAGGTTATTGTTTTTGCATCGTCATCCTGCCCTTATTTGGGATCAGCGTAGCATGCCTTATTCCATACATCACTATTAGCCATTTCATTCATGTCGCCTTTCCTCTATATCATCTTTCACTCAAATCTTTGGTCTTCCCGTACCTCTTATAGCCATCCAGATTCATGCTCAACCCTTCCCTCGCGACTCGTCAACTGGTTTCGCAATTTTAATTAAAGATGAAATCGATGTAAAGGTGTTTGTGAAAGAAGTGGGATTAAGTTTAAAGTGTCTTAGAAGCCTTTGAATGATGTGTGTAGGAATTTTGTGCTGGCTATTGAAAGTGTTTACCAATCATGTTTGCATCGCGCTTTAACACTAGCAGTTACTTTTATTGTTTTCTTCTTGGAAACAGACCCCCTGATGAGATTGGCAGTTGGTGCAACTGTTTTTGTATGAGGTCTTACAACATTTCTGTAGCAGATATCAAAACAGTTAATAGGCTATCAAACGTAACAGATTGCCCTGCACCAACTGACACATTTGAAACTCCAATCATATCTCAAGTTAGAACTGCACGTTCGTTTCATACCCACTTTGCCCTCTTATTACTTGTCTCATTTCATCCGTAATCTCTGTCATCTCGTGGTAAATTATCACAATATTCAATTCACAATGCGACCCAGTTAAGGGCCCACTAATGACTCGCCCTACTTCGGTTTGATTGAGTATTGGTACTGCGTTCTGCGTTGGACAGGCAATCAACTAAGATATGAAAGAGATCGTTTGTCTTGGTTTTATTAGCTGGCGATTGTCCGACCATGTAAACTGGTGGCATTACATGTAACGGTAGTGTGTTTTGAGCGTTTTGATTTGCATTGTCACTCTGTCGTTTGAATGTAGGGCGGATATAAATTGTGGTTATGGACTTGCGTTGTTTCCGTCATTGTTTTTTTTCCCGATGAGTTCTGACGTTGGTTTTCCGTCTGCTTTAATGCTTTTTCCAGACCTGTTATGTCTGTCTCAGATTTAATCATATGCAAACTTTTCTACAAGCGTTGATGCATGCAAGACATTAAAAAGGAAGGCATGCAAATTTCCAAGTTATTCAATTACTTACCATCGTTTGGTCTAGCCTTCTCCGGAGACAATTTCTCGCTCGCTCCGTAATTACGGCGGCATCGAGAGAATCTCGTAGTGCCAATTAACAGTACAGAGTCGCCAACAGGAGCCAATTATAAATACCACGCTTAGATGCCGATTGCGAGCTTAAATGTACGATGTAAGTCTCGCGATTAATCGGGTGCTGAGGAAAAAACTGATATTTTAAATAGACCTTTAAGAGGAAGGAAATGGGCGGTTTTGTGCGTTTAACATTTTTAAGAAACTAGCTAAGGTTAATACTTAAATTACTTGCTAATAGGGCTATGATTTTTGTTGCATGTACCTATTTGAAAAACGGAAATAGGGTTCCAAGGCTACGAAAATTCGGCAGTGCTTGGAACAAATACTGTTGACTGTTAAAAAGTCATCCATCGTTTCAGAAATGTTTGAACCCCTGTAACGTCAACAATTTCATACTCATTGTTACAATACCCGTAATATCCTACTAATATTATAAATGCGAAAGTTTGTATGGATGTATGGATGTTTGTTACTCTTTCACGCAAAAACTACTGAACGGATTTGGATGAAATTTGGCACACAGATAGTTTATAACCAGGAATAACACATAGGATACTTTTTATCCCGATATTCCCACGGGATCGAAACTTATGCGGGTGAAACCGCGGGGCGCAGCTAGTAAATAATATAACTCAGTCGGCATCTATTGACATAATATCACTTTAATAGACTCGAAACGGGCGTATTAATAAACACGACCGGCAGACCGCCCGTAGTCGCGTGGGTGACTTTGTATTCATCGATTTACTATTCGATAGTTTGTCATGAGTATCGATACTTATATCGATACGTGCCATTAGCGAGTGCATTAGCCTTTTAATTGTGCATTATTGAATATGGGATAACACCCACGTCGGCCTATGTAGGGTCTGTACTAATGTTGTTTAGTAATCCGTTAGTAACTGACGTATCTATTGCCAAACGTTAACAATGTCTGTTGTGCGCTGATGTTTAAGGTCGGTCGTTGCTTTTGATTAATAAACGACAAATACGTCAAACCTGTCAAAAGAGGCGTTCTACGTTGTATTGACTGTGATAGCATGGGGCTCAAAATATGAGTTTTAGCATACATGCTTCATGCTCATACATGCAGGACGTGGGGTGACAAGCTTATTTGTACCATACGCGCTACGACTAATCTGTTGAAAGAAGTGAAAAGCCGTTCACCTGGACCCGCCCTGCACATGACCTGCCCTGTAAATGATTCCTCAAGTTCTGAGTTGAGCTACGCGATTACTGACAAATGCTTGCACTGACTGGACTGGTTCACTCAAGTCTGTGCGGTTCTTTCCTCAAAAGACCATTAATTTCAGGCAGTAATCTACATTGTCCTCACATGACCTAACCAAGATTATGTCTGGACTTTAAAAGAGACTTTGTCCCTTGAGTTTGTTTCGCCATATATTTTCGGTAGTTTCTCTGGGCAGTGAGATATCGACTAAATCTAGCTTAGTTTTTTATAATATGACGTGTAAAAGTGATTTCGATATCCTATTTTCAGAATAAACAATTTTAATTCTTTATGGCAAGACCCCAGCCCAAGGTACCTTCGACGTTTTCCGGACAATTTCAATAATTTCCTTATAATTAAAACTTTTTTACAAAAAAAAAAAAACAACCGACTTCCATAAAAACACTACAAAGTGAAAAATAACTTTCATTTCGGAAGTTGGTGGCGTAAAACGAAATACAAAAACCAAAGACACCGACTTCTGAAATTAAAGTTATTTTTCACGTTGTACTTATTAGTGTTTTTATGGAAGTCGGTTGTTTTTTTTTTTGTAAAAAAGTTTTTATTTTTCACTTTTTTGTTGTGATACTTACTTATTTTTTTTTGATTTTTCAAAAACCGCTAGTCCAATTTTGATAAAATTTTGTATGGGACCACTTCAGAAGTATCTCCTTTCGAACAAAAAAAGAATTTTGAAAATCGGTCCACAATTAGCGGAGTAATCGCGTAACAAACACACAAAAAAAAAAACATACCGTCGAATTGAGAACCTCCTCCTTTTTAGAAGTCGGTTAAAAAAGAAAAACGAATCAAACCTCGCAGTAGGAAGTCAGAACAATTTAAAATCAATGCGAAAGTAATACACGAAAGGAATCGAACGTGCAATTGAAAAATAGCTTATTACCTCCGCCCAACAAGAGAGGCCCCCGTAGAAAGTGCATCGCAATCTTTGTTATACCCTCTGCAATAATTCGTCCGTCGGATTCTATAGCTGACGGCTGCAAGCGCTATCGACGCAGGCGCAGTGACCATCAATTACTTGTATAGCTGGATTGTGTTACGCTGTTTCAATTCGAGAAACTACGTATTAGTGCTTGTATCCAATTGAAACGGGCAGTAAAGATTAAAATATTGAACTGTGGAGTTGTAGGTTTTAAGACTGCTTTCCAAAATGGAATGGTGGTTCTAGTTATGCCATGTTCCATAAAGCAATACAGGTCTGTTAGTATACAATATTTATCTTCTATTTGTCTTCGTAAAACTACAAACCAGCCGGGAGAGGACGCCCTAGGAGGACATAATAGTGACCTTATTGTTATTGGTGATGTTCTTAAGAAAAGTCAGGGGGTCTACTCCGAAGTGCAATATGCGAATGTTCGGATCGGACCGACACATGGCCGAACCGAATATTATTGACAATGCGAAAAAAGTTCGGATCGGCTCAGTTGGGTCGGGACCATAGTCAATATTCTTAAGAGTGTAGGAGTGTAGGATCGGAACCGACCGAACCAAATAGTAACTTCGTAGCAGGAAACGGCTGAACATTCGGCCGATACTACTTCGGAGTAGACCCCCAGGTGCGTAGTACTCGCAACCGAAGTGCGTGTATGACCAGAGGGGCAATTCTGGTAAATTTAAGAACGTTCACAGTCTGATCTTAGTCTCAATCTGTCAAAAATACGTCAAACTTCCCTATATTTTGACAAGTTTTGGACATTTGTTTGTCGCCGAGATGAGACTGCGACTAGATTCTGATCGTTTTAAATTACGAGAACGGCCTGCAGATGTATGAACGTAAATGAGGCAAAAGGAGTATGTAAGGAATAAGGATCGTAGCAGGTGGCGTTCTGTAGTTTCTGCCTACCCACATGGGAAGAAGGCGTAAGTTTATGTATGTGAATGTAATATGTAAAATTAGCAAACACGATAGGGTAAAGGAATCGAAATTCACCACATGCGAGATGGATGAAAACTTGATAATTCACTGAATGGTATCTATCAAAGCTGAGCGTAGATTTAGACTGATTCATCACCTCATCATCATTTTGCCGAAAAACGTCCACTGCTGAAGGTAGGCCTTCCATAAGCCACACACCTACTGGTTCTGTGCTTCATGGTGAAATCCTTTTTTGTGTCTCCATGAAACCAAAAAATTGCTCAAATTGCTCTATTCACATTATAATTCACGTATTCTGGTCATACTACACATATTAGTATCGCCCTTCGCAGGGTTGCCGCTTTCGCTGAAAGTGTAAGGAAGGGGGGGAGGGCGTGGTTCCCTACGGCGCCTCTGATTTACTGCGCAGTGACCGATTCATTATTATATTATCACCTGCTTGCGCGTGCGCTGCGTGGCCCTTTCTGCCCTTCATTGTTAAGGAAAATTGCTTGGGATTGCGTTTCAAGTTCTTATTTGGATGGGGCTATTTTGCTAGGCTAGGAAAATTATTGGAATATTGTCCGCGGCGGCTTTGACAGGGGAAAAAAGGTAGAGCTATAAATCTTTGTTTCGTTTTCAAGTAGCTTGAGGAAAACTGCAGTAATTAATCTTCTTTAAAACAGTTATTTATTTACACGGCTGACAAAAACATTTTTCGTTTGCACAATGGAGTTGTTGATGTTTTTTGGTACTTCGGGTATTGTGGTGCAATTTGGCTAACGGATTCAAAGAGGCCAGTTTTAAACAGTTCTGTAGACAAACTTAGCAAAAAGATTGGTTTGCATGAATTAATTGATTTTTTTAATTTAATACTAGTAGCGCCCCGCGGTTTCACTCGTATAAGTGTCGATTACGTGGAAAAATTGGGATAAAAAGTATCCTATGTGTTATTCTGAATTTCTGATGTATGTATATTACTGTAAAGTTTCGTTCAGTAGTTTTGCGTGAAAGAGTAACAACCATCCATCCATCCTCACAAACCTTCGCGTTTATAATATTAGTAGGATAGTAGGAAATAGGATAAAAGAAAAATGTTTCTTCGCTAATTTTACTGTTAAAAACCACAATCTCCTTTACATAATTTCCTTATAAACTCCCAAGCAACTTTCTCCACCGTTTAAATTCCCTTTTCTTTTTACTGGCATGTCAAACACTACAGACAGACTTGAAACTCAATATTGACGAGTAACTGGATCCGGGGATTACCGGCTACTGCCCGGATAAAGTGCGCGCACTGAAAAAAGACGTAAACTCGTAAAGAGTCAATAAACCGTATCGGTTTTCAGCTTGCACGGACTTCGTTGAGTCCCTTTGTCTTCGTTTTAATTTATTTTAATAGTTGAAATGTAAATAAGAATAGTTTTTTTGTTGAAATTAAAAAGATAGAATCAATTTGTTTATTATCAGGATTAATTTGATTTAGGGACTTTTATTCTTTAATAAAATCATGTCGATCCCGTAGTTCTTTACTCTTTTTCCAAGCTGCATCACCAGCACTATGAAAGGACTCATGACACATGACACAAGAACTATCCTTGTTCAATGTTTCTTCAGATTGTGTGCATCTGGCTTGATCACTGCCCTTACTTCAGTTGTTGATTCAATTATAGAATCATCCAATCAATAACATTTAGAAATCACGGTAAATAAAAGGAATGGTGGATTACTGCCAACTCCCTCTCACTGATAGGAGGCCTGTGTCCCAGCAGTGAGAAAATTATAGGCTGTGTGAGACTCTGCTCTTTACAATCAAAATGATTAATGTCCAAAGAAATTGCATATGATATTACAGTTTTTGACGGTATTGTTCTAAATATTATGTATTGAATCATATACGAGCATACCACTCAAACAGGTAGGTACCTATATTATTTACCACTAAAATGTAAGCGTGACCACTTTCCAATGTCACCGTACATTCAACGCCCACGCCGGCGCGCGACTGATTGACAGCTGACTGCAATCGGGTGCGCGTGCCTCCATTGTTTGTACGACACGTCAAACTGTATTGTTGTTTACTTGGCTTAGTGTCATACAAGTTTAGCTGGTTGTCATATTGGGATGGTCTTATGTCACTTCTCGGGTCTAGTAGTGCTATGCGGTATGGGTGGCTTAAAGTGGTAAACGCCCCTTAGGTCCCCGGACAAGGGGGCCACTGTTCAAAGTTTTTTTGACATTTTGTATAGGGAGTAAATGTAGAAAATCTTGGTCTGAAAGTGTAGTAAAATTACTAAGTATTTATTACTTATAATAATTTGGGTGGGTATAGCATTCTCTTTACCACTGCAATAGAAACATTCTATTTCGTTTTTAGAATATTGGTGATTGTGTGTGATATCAACGTCATCACATGTGATGTGATGACGTTGAGTAGGCATTATCATCTAAAAAAGACTGGCCGTCTCTTTTATAATAAAGATAACAATTTTCATAGAACATAATTTCTTTGCCGCCATTCTCTACCTATACCAGCCCTCGCAATTGTTTTCATAGGCCTGTAAGACTGTTTAAGGAAACTAACTATAAGTAGGTATTGTGTTAGTTTTTTCACCTTTTCTGCATGTTTGTTTAGTAGGCTAGTCGTTGACGCTTCACTACAATTTGCGACTTAGATGACACCGTTGTTTCTTGATGGGGTTACGGTTGTTTGTACCTGAAAATATGAATAGTCAGCTAATGGTTGCCAGTTATTAGCAGGCTATATAAAAAGATGTATTACGTATCCTTTAAAAAAAAATATGATTAAAGTCCGCCTATTACTGTTAATATACGACGGCACGGTTGGCGCAGTGGTTAAGCGATTGACTGCTGCGCTGCGTGTCGCGGGTTCGATTCCCGCACGGAACAAATATTTGTATGACCTACATGTATTTGTTCCGAGTCTGGGCGTTTTTCTATCTATAATATGTATGTATTTACAAAAAAAATAATTGTATATAAGTAGTTTATCAGCCATCTTGTTACCATAACACAAGCATTAGGTTGCTTAGCTTGGGGCAAATGGTGCTGTGTGAAATGTCCAGGGATATTATTATTATTATTATATTATTATTTATATGTAAGTACCTACTTATTTTTTATAGAATTAGTAAATTATTAAAAAATAGGTAATAATTTAGCGTTTATATTAACATTGCCTTGAAGCAAGGAATTTATCCCAAATAATAACTGCTATTTCAATTAAACACTTCAAAACTCTTATTAAGAAAAAATCATCCCGTATCGTACGAAACATTGAACCCGAACTCGCAGCAATGAATCCGTTGCGCGATGATTATGCAAATATTTTCTTTACGCGCACGTCTTGCGCCTGCGCACACAATGCCCGTACAAAGGCTCATGCGGCCATACTTGATGCGCGAGTGAAAACGCCTTTGATATGCTAATATTATAAATGTTAATGAAAGTAGTTTGTGTTATATGTTTAGGTGCTATGGGAACGTTACGTGTTTGTTTTGAATATGTCGTTTGTATTAAAATGAGTTAGATTTTGTTATGTTGATTTGAATGGGAAGATAAACGTAATTGCAGAAAAAAATTGTAATATGAAATAGAGGTTTTACGATGCGCTATGATATTATTTTATTATTTATTTAAATTTTTCGCACAAAATGGCACAAAGGCGGACTTAATGCCTTAGGCATTCTCTACCAGTCAACCAAGGGTGGTGAAGAGATTAGATGGCAGGTGCTTTGGTTGAGAGGAACAACGATTTATCGATTCTTTTTATATTTTAACATACTTCTTATGGGTTTGGGTGTTTCAGCATGTGAGATTTTCTGTCTGTCATCGGTAGGTAATGAATAATAAATGATACAGGAAAAATCTGGGGTCAACTTTTCACGAAAAAAAATAAAAATCATGCCTAATCATGGTATGGTATCGATTTTGCTCAGATATCTGATATTTCAGTCGCTCCATGTAAAATACTGGTATTCAGCTGCGTCCGGTTAGACTGGAAGCCGACCCCAGCATTGTTGGGAAAAGGCTGGGCAGATGATGATCTGATATTCAGTAAGATTATTTTTAATGTACAGTAGGTAGTTATGCCTACACGTAATTATTTGTGTCTCGTCTGGTGCTAATTATGAGAGACAAATGAAGGAAGCAGGTTAGGGGCCGGCTGGCGACAGCCCAACAATTTGTCATTTTTTGTGAACCATTGCATATTTGTCTAGCATGTGGCTCAAGGGAACTACAAATAGATAAGGAATGCCTACTTACCTACAGAAGAAATGTGATAAATATCTGTAGATAACATCAGGGAAATTAATCGCTAAGCAAATGGACTACCAACTTAAATTGTCCATATTGTAGTAAAATCACAACTGCCATTCTTTGATAACTGTTTGAAATGGGTATACAACGGCAAATTTCCGAAGGGTGTCAGTTTGCTTAACAAGTCATTTTTCTAACGTGTCGAAAACGATCCGTGAAAGATCACATGAAAACGGAAACAAGGTACGCTCGGTATCACTCATTGGCATCGTACATACCTATAATGTCGTTTTCAAGAGCCATTAATAAAATGATAAAAAAAACAATAGGTGACTGAACTACTGTTGAACATTGGTCTATTATCCGTTTTGACTTTTGATGCTACTACCTTAATAACGAGATAGTGTCTCGGAATGCCACTGAATAGTTTCTTAAATAATCTCAAACCCCACGCGAAATTTAGGACTACTATACCTACTTACCTAGTCTATTTTTTGGTTACCTAAGTCTTATTCCCCTTTATTCATAAACGTTGCTTAAAGTTAAGCAGTGATTAGCGACTGTTTAACCATACATTTTTCACGTTTAAACGTTACTTAACTTTAGTCATCGTTTATGAATAAACCCCATTGTCTTTAAATATAATTTAGTTAATTAAATAAAGTTTCATATAAAGCCACTCTAGCGCTTTAATGGACTCACCAAGAGGAAAAGCAACGAGACTATGTTGATTGCAAATATCGCAATGCAATGCACCTCGCGTAAGGTGGTCTGCATACCCCAAGATAAAATCTATACCCTTTTTCTCGGGCATTTCCATTACCTTTGTAATGTAAATACAACGAAATCTAAATGACAAGCATTACCATTCATACATCAATCATTGCTATTGTCTTGTTCACTTGTCCAGTCAATCATTTAAAACGAAAGTCTCGATATTCCTGTATCTGTCATCGATATAAAATAAACACGTTTATCGATTGTCCTTGTTCGTATTATGCGATTATAATCGATCAATTTACTCGTTACAGTTGTAGCAGATGTCAATCAACTCGGAATGTTATGTGAGGTGTACGGTTGCGTCATTTTAATAGCATGCTGTGAGTGTGAACACTTCCTTTGAGGATATGTTAGTGTGTTATAAAAGTTAGCACCTAATTTGAATAAACTGTTATACATACATTCTTGTTTCTATATCCGTTTAGAAATAGTTGTCGGTACTTATTACAATTTCTGATTATAACTTAAGTGAGTATTCAGGTGGTCATTGATCAATTTATTTATTTAAAATTTTTATGCAAAACGGTAGACATAAGGCCGAATTTAGGGCGGGCGTTTTTGGGGGTCTTAATTTTGACGTTCGAAAAGTGCTGATTCTCAGCCTAATTTGAATAAATTACTTTTGATTTGATTTGGCCAAAGATTACAATTTGTAGATTCGTTCTGCCGCGTCAAAGATAGTCGCATTTTTGTTTCGTTTGGATACCTCTGACATTGGCGCCGATTCCCTTGTCCACAAACTAAACTAAATGTAAGTTCAGTGCATCTTTTTCTTTCTATTTCATTAAGAAAAGGACAGAATATAAATATTAGTTGAGTCCTGTCAAATTAGTCAGCGCCTGACGTAAATTGACGTATTTTTAGTAGCCATGTTCTTAATCACGTCTAAACTATCTATGGAGTATCTTAATTTGACAGGACTAAACTAATATTTATCTTCTGTCCAAAGTTCTGTTCTGTCTGTGTGTATCGTGTGTGTTGAATTTTGCAGGCTACCCTGGCGCTTTCGCCTTAACAGTATTAATTACTTTAATATGATACTTGTGATTTCCTTTTTTCCATGCTCTGGAATGCAACCGAAACTGACCCAAATATTTGTTCGAATTGAAGTTCAATGAAATACTACAATGTGTTCCAACTGTCATTTGTTTGAAATGTCACCCCGTCATATTATTAACCCTGCCAGGGTCAAACAGTGCCCTTTCACATAATAAATAAAGTAGCGTTACTTTGTAATGAAACGTCCCATTGTTGCTGGCTGTAGAAAAATATTAACTTACGGTAATAATGTTTTATGTGGTAGTCATTATGATAGGTGAAGATTGATACATTGTTGGTTTTTTCTAGGGCCTTGTTGTATTATATTTATTTTAATCTTATTACGAAGTTCCTTGTTTACCAGCTACTGGGCCATTGCTCATGTACAGTCAACAATCAGATACTGACAGCGCCTTTTCTGCCGTAGCAATAACCACCATTGCTAGTCCCTAGTAACATCGCTGAAAAAATGTGCACCATTTGTAACCGGTATGTCCTGGAACCAAAAATTCGAAGACATGTGACATCTACCAACCCGCACTGGGCCCGCGTGGTAGATTACGTCCCACTCCCTCTCACCGAGAGGAGGCCTTTGTCCCAGCAGTGGGGACATTATAGGCTTAATACTTAATGCCTCTACTAAAACCCCAATTTCAATGAATTAGAAATCATACACCCGATCCAATTCCACCTGATTTCCGCCCAATGTTAACAAATTACTTGATATCTAATAGAAATTACCACGACGATATCCACCGATAGTTTCCACGATAAATCTGTCCTCGAGACGCCCACTAACCAATCGCGAATAGGTATAATAATATATTATATTACTATGAGACAAGCACATCCTCCTAGGGAAGACTTGATAGTTGGTACCATAAATTATGGGAGCGACGCCGACGTTGGAAGCTAATGTGCAATAGATTCCAAACAAATGACGGTGTAATGATTGTGATGAACTAACTCGAATAGTGGTAGTAAATCAAAATGTTCGTTAGAATAAAGTCGTTGAAAATAGATCGATTTCATTCGCTTTGCTGAATATGTAGGATAGTATGATTTCTGCAAGAGCTCCTCGAAGTCAAATATCGTTTTGACTAACGCGACAAAATTCATTAGTTTTATTTTAATCTAGTTTCTGAATTTCACGGTAACGAAGTTGCCGTTTGTGTGAACTTTGTGGCTCCCCAACCCATCGCGTCGCATTGCATCGCCTGCCCTTTTGATAGTACTTTTTTCTTTTTGCTCGGTTCCTGAGGGTCGTAGCGTGATTTTATATAGCCTTCCTCAAGAATTCGCCTATCAAATACAAAGACAAGCACATTCTCCCGTTTTCTAGGGAAGACTTGATAGTTGGTACCATAATTTATGGGAGCGATGTTGGAAGCTAATGTGTGTTAGGTTCTAAACAAATGACGGTGTAATGATTGAAATAAACTAACTTGAATAGTGGTAGTAAATCAAAATTGCTGCTTGAAGAAATTCTGTAGAGGGCGTTGAAAATAGATTGATTTTATTTGCCTTGTTGAATGTAGGTAGGATGCCTGAGAGCATATTTGAGCCAAGAGCTCTACGAAATCAAACGCTAGAGCCATCAAATTCATAAGTTGTATGAATAAAATAAAATGAAAAGTCTCACTCTCGCTGACACTGTGCGGGAGTACCCTTTATGTCGTGGACAAGGAAAGATCAATTTTCGGAATTTCCACGAGAATCCACGGGATAGGAAATATAGGGCGGATAACGTCGCTGAAAAAGTGCTAATATTAAACAGGTAAGCCAAAAGTACTAACTTAGCTAAGTACGTAAGTACTTTCATGTCGAAGTTCCAAAATTGAAAAAGCACCAAAAAAAAATAATTCACTATAGTATACATACATAATAATTATAATATACCAGCCAATTAAAGAGAAATCACACAAAACCACATCACGGATCAATCAAACCATCTCAACAATATACCATCAAAGTAACCGCCTGTAACAAATCAAGACCCGTTGCCATTGTCTCGGGCGCCTATTACACTACACATTATTTAATTCGTCGCTTCATTGTATTGAGCAATATTAGTGAAAGGACACGGTGTGAGATGCGTCCACGCCGTACGTCACGTCTGACGGGAAACATGGCCCAGGGAACGCAACCTCACGAACTCACTTCGGCAAAACTCGGCAGTGCTCGGGTTTGGTGATAAATCTTTACATGCCTGAAACTTTCTATAGATTGACACTGAACTGTGGCGACATTCGACAGCGAGACTGAAGAAATTCTATCGTATTAGAGGTTATAGGATTTTGCTAAGGACCATGCATGTTATGTTTTATAGGCAATCAATTATTATGACATGAAGTTGTATAGTTGAACTAGCTGCTATCTAAATATTCGAAATAACAGCCTTATTTATTCATCACCATAACAAGCACCTAACTTCAATCACTGCTGGATTTAAGCCTGTCCTTATAATAGTAATAGTTATAGTCCAATTATTTCAGGCATGTAAAGTTTCAGGCCGTCAGAATATTGTTACAGAGATGTTACATAAGTAGTTTTTAAAGTTAAGTGTTCAGTTCAGTGTCAGTATTGTGTGTTAGTTTCGTTTTTAGTTAGGTATTCTGACGTGTCTGGCGTACAAATACATTTTCTGAATTAAACGACTTAGGATAGCATTCAAATTGCAAATCAGTCAAATATTAGTTGTAGAAATGTTTGCTTGTTGAGTCTTCTAATTGAGTCGTCATCAGGACGACATTGCCCTGTAATCCTGCTAAAAATGGAAAAGAGACTAATATAATTTTGGATTATTCAGAGGTTTTACCTAAATTAAAAAAAAAAGTGTTATGATGACTGGAATGAATATTTTGACAAGCGTTCTTTAGACAAAGGGATTTGGTATAAAACCATGCAGGGTCAGCCTTTCGGTGTACCCTGGTTTGTAAATAGTAATTTAAGTCGAAAATTAGTTGTTACGGCTCATAGACTCAGATCTGGACACATTCCATGTAATAAGTTTGCGTTTATTATGAGGAAAACGAACTCGCCTAACTGTGTGGAGTGCGGAGTTGTTGAAGACTTACACCACTTATTGATGGACTGTGTTCGATACGAGTCTGGTAGAAATGATTTGTTTAGGGTCTTGAGGTTGAACAGACTTGAAGTAGGCACATTCCATAAAATCCTGGCTCAACCAAATGGCGATGATGCGAAGAGTCTGTTTAGGTTCATGGCCCAGTTGAGAAATGTGTATTTAGGGTACGATGGGACTGACATAGGCATTGCGATTATAAATGTCCAAATAAAAAAAAAGAAAACAAAAACAGGACGACATAATGCAATATGAGACTCGTTAATTTAATAACGAGTTCCATATTCAATTATGTCGTCTTATATAACAAGGTATGCGGTGCCTAATTATCATCTACCAACGCAATGTTTTTTTTTTGCATCTTAGCAATTATAAAAATAAGACTAAGAAAGGCCAGTTCACGTCACGTTACCACTTCAGTGCCTATTTTAATAACACGTCTAATTTGAACACTACACTCGAGGCACAACTAAATAGCTTCACAATTTATGTAACAATAATTATTACAGCTATAACAAAAACCAAAAATTATCGAACCCACCCTCCGGCCATGGTGACTAACGGCGCCATATTTATGAACTGTCATATCCATTTCGGCCCACGAACATTACAATCGGAACGTAATCACAATCGAATTAGAAATCGGACGTTAGATCGAATCGAATTATCGGCTCCGTGCGCGATTCGCTTGCATAATGTGATTAGACGCGTTCGGGCGGTCGGTGCTGCCCAGGTGAAGCGATGCGTGTGTGTGCTGTGAAGCGGAACATTACGGAATTAGCTGTACGTGCATTCTAGGATTCCTCATTTAGCCTGTTCCAAAAGCAGTTATCATGAGTTCTAGCCATTATCAGTATGCTGCCCCTTATCCCAAACCAACGTACATTGGCCTCCTAAAGTCAATTGACATTTTTCCATTTCAGCTGTGACACACGACATTATGATTGAAATTTCTAGTTCCTAATGTTTGAACTGTCACTGTAACGATATAACTAATTTACTAAATTAACCTATGACTTATGAAAGTAATCCCTCAATATTTTTATTTTTTTATATTTTTTTTGGCTAAGAGGGCCCACACGGGTCCACTAGCGCCACTACTTTAAAAAAAATATATATCTCGTGACTGAGAAGGAATTATGAAAATCTGCTCAATCAGCGACCTCGGTGGTCGCTGATTGAGCAGATTTTCACAATTCCTTCAAGAAGCAAAAAAAATCGATCTAAAGAAGCGGCCACATTCCTATCCAGTCGTATTTAGTTGCTTCGTGTCTCAATAAGAAACTTAATAAAAGGTATTAGAAAATTCCAGACACACTTTCCGAGGTCGCTGATTGAGCAGATTTTCATAATACGTTCTCAGTCACGAGATAATATTTTATTAAAGTAGTGGCGCTAGTGGGCCTGTGGACCTCTTAAATCATAATGTGGCATCACAGCTGCAGTGTAAAAATGTCAACTAAATTTTGGAAGCCACTGTAGATCAGGGTCGGTTTCTGAGAGCCTTATTATTTCACTCTCTTCACCGTCAACAGTATACGTTACATAATATTATGTCATTTCAGAAAATATACAAAAAAGCTTTCGAAAAGCTCTAACTAAATAAATAAAACTGATGTTAATTATATTGAGTATCTTAATATTGATATTAGCTTCGATGTCGGTTGCGTCACGTCTACCCGAATTATGACGGCTCCAATGGGTCTGGAGATTGCTCGTCTATAACATTCGATAAAAAAATAACTAAACTGCGGCACGAACGGTTCGTTGGTTCGTTTGTCTGGCTAATTATCCCAATATGGAAGCAGACTATGACCACCAATTGGTTTGAAGGTGATCATTATTCGATCACCTGTCTGGTGCTGGTTACATAAAAGAGTCGTGTTAATAAAACGGAAATATCTTGTAACTTTTGAAGAAAGTTTTGTATGAGTATTGTTTTTTCTTTGTTTTGATTAACATAACGTAACACCACGCCTGTATTCCTCGAAGGATTACGCAGAGTATATACAGTATGTAACAAAAACCCTGTTGTTCCAAGTAGGGACATTTTCAGAATCGATATCCGATGGTAATTACGTAAGTCAATTAAAAAAATATTCAAGAAAAAAAAATCAAAATAAATATTTTATAATAAATATTTGAAAAGTAACACTGATTGCTCACCCCTGCAAAGAGAAATAGGTAGCAACCGGTCGCTTTGTCGCCGCCCGCCGCCGCGCCGCACACTACCATACTACACTAAGGTCATGAACTCGTCACGTGTCGTTCACATCACTCAGCTGTTTGACTAATAGATAACACTTTGGGAACGTTAGTTTGAGTTTTTCAAAAAGTTGGCTTATCAAGTTTGACGATTGATAATTACAATAAACACTTAGCCAGGCCTCCGTCACTCCATGTACTAGCACGTTATAATTACCTATCGCCCGGCCGAGCGGTCCGGGCCGTTTGCGGCCCAAATTCAGTGCTGTGGGATCGCGCCAAAGAGTATAATAATAATACGGGAATCGCGCGGTGTGAAGCAATCACAACTGTACGTTTGAGTATTTAGGCACATTTTAGCATGCAGCGGTTGCTGACGAGACGGAGTAGGCTATTATAGCAGTAGGTAATTTTCTACTAAGTGAAGTATCTGTTACGTAGTAACTATTTAGTCATTTGTGACATAACTAACACTTTAAAATTAATTTATTTACCCACAGAACACGTACTTCCGTAGGGTCTTCTTCAAACATCACGAGGATTTCTTTCTCAATGTCATGGTCTCGAGTCCTCGGTTATCCTTCGTCAATACGATGTTGGTCTCGACCGTGCACAGACCCAATGTTGAACGTCCGTACGTGGAGACGTTGGGAAGCCATCGTGGAAGCAAAGTTATGTTCCTTAGAGTTGCGAAACGTTCTTGGTACACTACAATATTCCTCATTTGAATAAGACATTTTGGAAAAAAACGCACACACAGAATTCACTCACAAAATCACAATAATTTGATCCTTTTTCTAATTCTGTCAACGTACGATACATCCGTCCGGAAGTAAGTTGCGCGGGCGACTGAGGGGCAGTGAGGCGGACAATCGGCTAGTGGCGGTCGTACAAAAGGGAGTTTGTGCATGCCGCCTGCTTTGTGTTTTGGCGCCAACCTGTCTAGCTATCGCGAATCAAAGGGGCCGCCGCCGGCGGCGGCAATCTTTATCGACCGTAGGCTAGATCCATTAGTACTTGTAAGTTCAGATGTTAAAAACATTTTGTAACAATGTATCGAATTAAAAAACAATCTGATTATGGACAATGTTCGGCCACCATAGTTTTTTTTTTAATTATAACTTCAATAATGGTAAGCCTATAGGTATATATATACGCTCCTACAAGGAACAACAGGGTTTTTGTTACATACTGTATAGTACATACAACAACATTTCGCCAGTTATGTTAAAGTCCCAGCAGTGGCGTGCATTGGTTTTCAGAATAGGTAGGCAGGAATTTAATTTCGTCGTATTAACTTGAACGAGTCAAGACCAATGACGATGTGCGAATAGTACGGTTGAAGGAAAATTACTCGGTTGAGGAACGCCGAAACAACTTGGCTGACTAATTTTGACTAATAACTATTATCACACTTCTCGACGCCTTTAAATAGAAAAGTGCCATAACTAGAAATCTACATAAGTCATGCATTATTACATTTAATATACTTAATACGAACATTATTATTATGCAATGTTTTGTGCTTATTTAGTTTTGAACGACGACCATTCTCTGTACCATAAACGGTCGTGACACCCACTCGGTCAGACGAACCGAATCCAATCGGAGATTGCTGTAACAACATCATTACCTTGTGTACATCAGTTATCTGGATAACATCTGTTATGCTGGCAAAGTGATGATTTGCATTCTTACATAAGCATCTAATAATGAATGGTTTGTGTTTCGCACTTAATTGACATTTGGTGCGCAGGATTTGAAAGTAGAATTCTTTCTAGGCTGATTTTCTTTTTTTGGCTGATGTCCTTCAGCACATCTTGTCGAGGTGTTCCACTTCCACAGCACCGATTTCAACCGCACTAGAGCGGATGGCCACTAAGCTATTCCACTTACGGCACCGAATTTTTTTTTGCTAAGTGCTGTTGCAGTTCATTAATCCACCTCTTGAGTTTCGTATCCTGGCTAACCCAGCTTATTTTATCACTATTGTCCATCTATCTCTTCACTATGGCATGTTTGCCAAAGCGCAGTTCACCATCACATTTATCGTCTTACAGAAACGACATCAAAACTTCAACTCTTTTCAACCCACGAGATACAACGACACACCACCACCACTAAAGACAAAACCTAAGTTTTTACCTAAAAAAGCTCGTTAAATAAAGTCTTCAAAACAGCATTGCCTTAGGCGTGAGCCGTCTAAAATAGATGCACCTATTTTGCTCAGCTGAATGCCCCATGTCCCTGCTTCCAGTCCACTGATGCTGTAATACCTTGCGGCCTAGATTTTCTGCTTCAAATAAATGTTAATCAATACTGAAAGATTGTATACGGAGACCATTGTTGGGGAGTATCCATTGTCAAGATTTTGATTCTCTCTCTGTGTTTCTTCACGCGGTTTTTTGTGATTGTTTTTGCAATTGTATTCTAAAATGTATCGCATTTTTTACTCTGGTAATGTATTTCTAAGAGAGTATTTTGATTTTAATATTCTAAGTGATAGCTTTGCAGTATGGAGCAGTGGTGGCCCAGTGGTAACGGCCGCGACTTACGAGTTATAGGTCGTAGGTTCGAACCCAAGCAGGCACTTTATTTTGTGTACATAATTTCATCACCACTGCTCTCAAAACGATGAAGGAAAACATCGGGAGGAAACCGGCATGTCCTAGAACCAAAAATTCGAAGGCATGTGACATCCGCCAACCCGAACTGGGGCCGCGTGGTGGATTATGGCCCACACCCTCTCATAGAGGCCTGTGTCCCAGCAGTGGGAACATTTTAGGCTGATTATGCTTATAATGTAAGTACAGTAGCAGTGTGTAGTAGTGTATGCAGTATTCTGTACCTCTTTGTATGTAAATATCTAGTATTAAGTATTTTCTACGTTATGTTTATGATGAACGATTACCTCCCAGTCTTACCCAGAATCAAAAAAGGAACTAATCAAAATCCAAAGCCTTCTGGCATTTTCTAAAATTACAGACAACAGACATTGAGGTAATATGTACTTACATAATATATTACCTCAATGCTTTTAACTTCAAATCCTGCCATATAATTTCAACACAATCAATCTAAATTTTACTTTTAATCTATTCATATCTCCATCATGAATCTGTTTTATAAGTGGGTACAAGTTCAAGATGATACGCACGGCTACACATCAAGCTATACATAACCAGTATAAGCTGACATCTGATTGTACGAAAAACCTATACAATCTCCTTGACAGGCCTACGATGTCCTCCCATACCTATTAATTCTGGATTAGTCCATGTTCGACCCCCACAATCTTTACCCCCGTCCATGTTCAACCCCTAAATGTTGTCCATGTTCAACCCCTAAGGGGTTGAACATGGACTTTTATTTTTTAATATATTTAATCCACGTTCAACCCTCAATGGACAGTAAAACGCAAAAGTTTTTCTCATCTACCTTATGGCTATTAGCTACATTTTCAAAGTTTGCCTATCCTCTATTTGCCCTATATTTCGTCAGTTACTTTCAAGACAAATCAAATTATTTCTTTGCAAACATGGGTATACGAGTAGTATGTAGATGTTTTTATTATAGTTCTCCATATTTTTTTTTTAATGATATAAACTAGAGCTTGACTGCGATCCCGCCCGATAGAAAGCAGTGATACAATCGTTGATTCGTTGTTGTTGATCGTTGATTTTACCGTAACATGGTGTAGCGAAATAATAAAAATATTCACTTGTAATTGGGTAGTAACGTTTAATTTTGTAAAATAAAAAAAAAATGTAAATAAAACTTAATGAAGTACGCAGCACTGTTTGTCATAATTTAAAAATATTAAATTATAACTCAGACGCGACATCCTTGGTGTTACAACCCAATAATAAATTTCTCTATTACGCGTCGGTTACGATACGTTTGTAAACGTTCCTATAACTTCCGCAACAAATAAATATAGTAATCCTAAATATGTAACTGTTCACCAAGTCAATCGGTTATCAGGTAGCGAGGCAACAATTTATATGACTGTTTTAAATAAAATATGACAATAGTAAACACAAAAAAAAAAAAACACTAAATATACGCAAATCCGGTCCTAGACTCCAGGCTGGCAGTTAGAAGGCTCCTCGCTGGCTGGTATCAGAATCCACCAGCTTTAGTTCGAATCCCAATAGGAAGCTTGCAGTCGTCTGGTCCCAGGCTAGCGGCGGGAGCGAATTCAAGATCCGCCTACAGTCTTCGGACAAATCTACAGAAAATAACGAAAAATGATAATTCGAAACGCAGGCAGAATCTTTTATAACAAAAGAGCTGAAGAAAAGTTAAATTACATACAAAGTCTGAATGAAGAAACCTGACTCGCCTCGAGACAAGTTTTTAATGCTGTACGTACGTGATACGTTTATTTACGGGAACACTACATATTACAAAGAGAAGAATGAAATAAAATTTAGGAAACGATAAGAACTTTTGAATAATCAATAGCAAAGCAAACATACCCTTGGATAAAGTCGAACAACGAACGAACTCGGTCGTTCAAACCGTTATATCGATACCTGTAATATCGTGGCAAATTATTACATGGTCAAAGCGGAAAAATAAAATATAATGGACTTCCGTCCTGTGTCCAAAAAAAAACTTCAAATGAAAAATCTCGGTAAGATAAAAAACATGACACTTTTAGATTCAAAATTCAAAACCAATAACAAGAAAAAAACCTTTCTGATTAAAAATAAGGTTGGATTTGTTATCCAAGAAGGTCGTTCGTGATAAAATTATAATGTAGCATTTGCCAATGCTGCAATGGGCATTTTGAAATACAAGAGAGTTTATTCTATCTCATTAGTAGTTAGCACATCATAAGCCCCAAGTAGCTCATCATCATCAATTTTTACCAAAAAGCCATGTTGTTTTTTGTTACCCAACAGGTACTAATACTGTAAAATATTAATTGTAAAGAAAATAAATACACTTCTGCTCTCAGTATTACTTTAATGTCATTATTAGTAACCTAACAAACTGAGGGTTGAATATGGACAAAGTAAAGATTACCAATGTATTGAAATCCATGTTCAACCCCTGGGGGTTGAACATGGACATCATTTAGGGGTTGAACATGGTCGAGGGTAGAAACTGTGGGGGTCGAACATGGACTAAACCTTAATTCTGCAATATGAAAACATTGTAAAAGACAATTGTTTTAAAAGAGTAACCGTGGAGTAGAAACTCCACGGTTACTCTTTTAAAACAATTGCCGGCTCTTCTCCATAGGAAACGACCCATTGGAACCGTGGAACCTTGCACCTAGCTTCTGACGTTTCATAAGTGCCCATGTAGGTTTATGTGAAATAAAATATTTTGATTTCAATACGAGCTCAGCTAAACTGGAAATGTATAGCTTGATGTGTAGCCGTGCGGTACAAGTTCAAGATGGTACAACCCGGCCTGATGATCACGATAATGTCTTCCGGTACACGAGCCGTTATAATTAACTTCCTCAATAATACAACACGTGTGATGTGTATTAATTATTTTTAAAACCACTACTGGATACTTGAATGGCCAGATAATGTTGGTATCAGGTAATTGATAAACCAATTTTGGGGTTCGAGTTTGTGACCATGGAGTTTGGTTGGATCGGAGTTTAAATTGTAATTGAACGGCTTAAGATAAAATAGAAGAATATAGAGGTAGATAACTGGAAGAACATGTAACAAAAGGAATCCCATATACATTAGGTTTATATTATTATAAAAAAAATAAAAAGAATATTGGGGAAACCCATATACATTTTCCGGATTGCTCATAAAGTGATAAACTTTTCCAATATTCAATTAAGTAGTTAATATTAGGTATTGGCCGATTCATATAATTTACGGATCGTTATTGGTTAAAGTTAAGACTTTTATATTTTTACCAATAATGAAGCAAACACCTCATAGCTTTGCAAAGTAGACCCTTCCATATGGAAGCAGCAGGTAAAATGAGCATACGAATCTATATACATAAATGCGTATATTTGGCAATTTAAAATGCTATCATTGGTAAGCAAAACGATTAGTTTTTGTTTATAGGAACCGAGCATAATAAACTCATCCCGAGGGATAAGTTCGAGCGGCCTCAGTTGACTAAGGAGCGAAGTGTACAACACAAACGTCAATTTCTGACTCCTTCCGCGATCACATTGATCATCCATTCATAAACCACCAATTTACGTGAACATTATGCACGTATTTTCTTATCAAATTAAGCATCATTATATCCGACATCGGAACAGATGGTCTGATCATCAATCACGTGTAAGTAGCCACTGGAGGACAGTATGTCACTTTAATAATAATAATATCGTACTATTATGCCTCCGGTAATCGATCGGAACATTGATTTTTTGCCGTTTAAGATCTTATCTTAACATACAATGCTTATTTTTAATATAAATCTTGTTCCGAGATATTATATGAAACTGTAATTGATGGTTTCATTTATATGCACCGGAATTTATTGCTAAATGTCATCTTGAGTTCAGAAGTTTTGTAAAAGAAACCGCGTGATTGGAATCTATATTTAGCTATTTTTTACCTACATAAGACAAGTTTGAAAATAAACTTTATTGTACAAAACAGAGCCGTTTTGACACTTTAGAAATAGATCCAAAGGATTCACCATCGGGTACAAATTCTCTTCAAAACAAATGTAACTTAGCCAAAAAAGTAGCAATGATATTAGTATTATTATAAAAACCGATTTTATAGTTTATTTTTTTATTCTATCCAGGAAACTTACAGCGAATATTAACAGTGTTCTTAAACAATAAGCATTTGAAGGCCATTTACAAGTGTCCATTGATAAACACACAAACGTAAGTAAATTGTATAAAACAGCTTCGTTTTTAACCGACTTCTAAAAAAAGAAGGAGGTTCTCAATTCGGATGTTTGTATTTTTTTTTATTTTTGTTCGCGCATAACTCCATCGCATGCCAACCAATTTGAAAAGTTATTAAATATAAAAATTTTATCAAAATCGGACAAGCAGTTTTTGAAAAATCAACAAAAATAAAAAAAATATCACAACAAAAAAATGAAAAATAAAAACTTTTTTACAAAAAAAACAACTGACTTGTTTTTCTTCTTCTTTTATTTTTCACTTTGTAGTGTTTTTAAGGAAGTCTGTTGTTTTTTTTTATAAAAAAGTTTTTTAGCATTTAGGTATTAAACAAAAAAGAGATCAACGGACTTTTTTACCATCGGAAACGGACACAAATACCTATTCAAAACACCTAAGATAGATCTGACCGCTAAAAGAAGCCCCGCTGTAATTGAAAACCATCTTAATAACACTGTAAAGGATTTACCAGCAAACCTAGCATTAAAATTGCGCGTGAAAGCTCCGCCGTCAGCTTTGCCAACGTGAATTATTGTTCCTTTAGCAATCAGGGCGCATCCGAGTTTTGATTTATGCCAGTTTCACTAACCCCTCAATGCAACGGACCGATTCGCTCTCACCGGCGACCTATTACAGACCATTTATTAATGGGATCCATGAAATATTACCCACTTTCTAAGCTCCCATATTCAGGAAATTCGAGAATTATTCTCGTATTTGATTAACAAACAAATCGATTATCAGCACGGTTGAGGTTTCTCTTGTATTGAGTCAGAAAAGTATCGCTACCAGTATTGTTATTGCAGAGCAGTGGTGGTTGTAGGTTTGAACCCTGACAGGCGCTTTACTTTGTGTAAATTATTTCATCACCACTGCTCTCAAAACGGTGAAGGAAAACGTCGTGAAGAAACTGCCATGTCCGAGAACCAAAAATTCGAAGACATGTGACATCTACCAACCCGCGTGGTGGATTACGGCCCTCTCACAGAGAGGAGGCCTGTGTCCCAGCAGTGGGAACAGTAAACGCTATTATTGTTATTGAGAAATACGTCACAAACAGAAAAACAAAAATATCTGACCCCGTTAACAACATTTTCAGGACAACCGATCAAAGAATCGAGATCACAAACCGTTATCGATTCATCGATATCGATCTGGCGTCACAATTAGCCGAGGGGGACCGCGCCATAATTTACTGCGCATAATATCTGCAATGCATATCGACGTCAGTCGTCTAATAATGAAGAAATCTATTAAGATTTGTGCCCGAGGCGTGCTGGGAGCCACAGTCACGATAAGCTTACAGAAAATGGAACGACAGGCAAATTAGAATGTTGACATGTAGAGATTAGATGATAATGGACAAGGAAGCTGTGTTTACAGTTTTTGCCATACTTTGTCTTGCGACATATGTATTTGTGTCATGCCTTTTTAGATGAGCGAAACTGATTTGTTGATGGCACAAGAAGTAAGATCCATTCATCATATGCCTAGCCTTTTCCCAACTACACGTATAAACGTATTACATGAAGCGACTGCCTGATCTCCACAAACCAGTGGCTGGGTAATACGATACCCTGGTAAGACTGGTTGTCAGACTTTCGGGCTTCTGGCGACCCGTAACGACTGTCAAAGATCCAAGAATGGCAGCCGCGACCAACTGCTTAAAGTGCTTACCGAGCCACGGATGGGTCTCGGTATGTAAAGATGGTCACCCATCCACGGACCGACCGCGGGAAGCGTAGCTTAACCCGCTCGATCGAGCCGTGCGGCTATTATTGTTGACATCAAACCAGAGGCAAATCACTTTCGAACGAATGTATTCCTATAGAAAAATAAGTCTCTTTTACACACCGACTCTAAACCTGTCACCAAACAAAGATAAACGTCAGAACCATTTAAAATCTCAACGACATCGCAACGTAAGCGCAACTGAACGCAATACATCAGCTCCGATGATTGACCAATGCTATAACGTACCAGATAAGGCCAATACAGACTTATAGAGCACCTTGCGACACGAGGGAGAGATCCGATCAATCTCCATCGAGTCACGGAGCAGCTCTGTCTTCCTATAAAAGCTAATACGTCCTTAAATCGATACTAACGGCATTACTCAAGCTGTTTGTCGTGGACAGGACTTGTTTGGGCTTGATACTATTTGTTTACAAGTGTTGTTGGTATATGAGAAAGCGGATTTTATGAGAATTCTTAAAATCGTTGAACTTTTTTATCGTTTTATTGGGCTTGTTAGAATAAGAATCATTGGAAAGTCAGGATACAATTAAAAATTAATATGACCGAATATTAGAGAATAATTGTTTGTTTTGCCTCTTATGCATTTTTAAATCACGTAGCACACCAAATTCAATCAATACTAACTAGGCTGAGAATCAGCACTTTTTGAACGTCAAAATTGCATAAGACAGTACCCCAAAACGCCCTCCCTTACCACTTCCTTATTTGCCATATGTCAGCTACCCACTAAGTTCACACGCCAATTTACCAACAAAAACATTGAAAACTATACCCAAGCAGCGTAAAGAAATTCCAACATTTACATCGCCATCGTCATCCACAACCCAACTTCACCTACTGCTTATTCTTAGGTTCTCTTTGCTTGTGTCAATCCTAACATTAAAATTATTTACCTCAAATTCTTAAGTGAACTTTTTTAGTCTATTGAATTTTTGTGTCAATCTCTAAGCCAAGTAAAGTCACTGAGAAAGTACACAGAGTCATTAGCCCATAAATCCGAAGTGGTCCTGTTTCCTCAAGCCAGTATGCCGTAATTGTCGCTTTTCATTGGCTCATTAGCAACACTGTTGCTGATGATATTGCAAGTCAATGGCTACTGTTGTAAAACTGTACTTCATGATGAGCTCGTGTTTATTGGTTTTCGTGGTTAAGCTTGAGTTGTCTTCAAGTTAGTTTGTGGGGAAATTGTTCTATTACTTTGTGTTGTATTTTAAAATATATTTTGCCCGACGCTTCGCCTGCGTGGAACTAGTATAATATCCCACGGGAACGTACTACCGGGATAAAAAGTATCCTATGTCCAGGTCAGTGTGCCCGTGTGCCAAAGACCCAATCCGTTCAGCCGCTAAGGCGTGAGGTAAGGTAACAGACAGACTGACAGAGTTACTTTCGCATGTATAATATTAAGTATGGATCATCAGTTCTGATGTTTTCTGGGCAACGTAATTTAGTGAATTCATAAATATTTTTGTATTTTAGTCAGTTCAAATACTTAAGTAAAATACCAATATGTTTAGGCTAAATAACTCGTTATATGATGAGTCGAATCGTGACATCGAGGACAGTTAGATATTCAAAAATTCGAAAGCCTATTTCCTCATGCCCAATTTATCTCCGGTAATATTGCCTAAAGAGTATATATGCGAATCATATGCGATGAACCGTTTCTGCAATCTCGGGTCAGCAAATATAAATGGCATCGGAACAATATTAATTATGTTGAAAGTTCACGTCAGTCAGGCTCACAACCGTGAAGCTCCATTGATACGCCTATCAGTTCAAATGGTTGGCTCGTCACCTCAGCGATACTCTGACGCAGCTAGAGAGAGGACTTTTATTTCTGTGTTCTGCGCAGCCTATAATTTAATATTTATGCAGTTTTTTCGCCAGTAATTAAAAGTCTGTTTCTTGAGGCGATACTATAATATTTTTAATTACAAAGGAGTTAAGCAGGAAGCTGTTACTTTTATTACGGCTACCTTAGCTGCGGGTTTTAATTAAATTGACTTAACCTGGTCTTGTTCTTGGACCACCGTGGTTTCTTTATTAATGTTTCCATTTAAAGCGAGTATTACTAATGCACCATGAACTGGTACGAGACAGCTGGTGTGCACAATGTGGTAAAATCATTTATTTATGTTTGTAAGGGTGTGTATATATTTAAGAAACCACATGCTACCTAGAAGCAGGTTCTCCGATAGCCAAAGAAGGCCATGCGTGAGCGCCTACACGCAGAATGCAAATGCACGATATAGGTCGTCTGACTGGAGTTATACACGCATCCTAAGGTTAGATTGACGGGCGTAGAAAATTCTCTTATCGTGTAGCGTGCGCATCACTCTAGCGTGTCCCACATGCTTTTAAATTGTTCTGTTATTCTTGTTTTGCTAGGCTTTTGTTTGTCCTTCTGTCCGGTTCCATTACCTAAGCTCTCCTATGCGTATGATCAAGGCAATTCCACTCTGGATTGTTATTTCATAAATGGATGTGTTGTCAGAATGGCTCAACATGGTGCTTTTGCAAGTTTGGCATTATCTCTTGTATCGAAGTTGTATACAATATTAAGCTGTTTCCTGTGCTTGATGGATTAGCCTGTCAATGTTGGGACATTTCCATCTGACTAACACATGAATTACGAAATATGATTTCTTATACTTGTCGTTTAACTTTTTAATGTCATGATCGAAATATATGCTAATGAACTTTCAAATTCGAGCAGTTTCATTAAAGATAGGATCATTCTAAAGAGAGCTGTTCTCCTCAAAGTGGAACAGCAAGTTGATAGATCCTCCATTTATTTTCAAAATCACTTGGATCGCGCCTTAATTGCCCGTATCATTCGATTTCTTTCACGATTCCCGCTCGGCGCTTGCTCCACTTGTGTTACGCTTGCGTAATTGGTTACGCGCGTAATTGACGTTTGCCGATGATATAAACTCGTTTCATATCGACGCCGCGATCGAGGCGTCATCTTGACTGACGTTAAGTGTCGCTTGGTCTGCTTGTCTTGTTCACAGTGTCACTATTTCGCTTCATCCACTAGCCTCCAGTCGAAGGGTGACTTTTACCTTCGGATATTGTAAATAGACTGTAAGATTAATGTTTCTCCCTTGGGAAATAATGCCGCTACACCATCGTCGGTAGCTAAACCCATGAATTTTAATACTTAGGATCCTGTCTTACAAAGTGAGCGATTGGAAATAATAATAATCTTTCAATCAAGATTACAATGTTATACGTTTTGCAACACGCGATGTTCATCAGCATGCAAATAACGCTTTTCCCATGATATCGATTTCACGATTCCTCTGGTCTACGGGGTCAGCCCCATTCAACTCGCGGAAGAAAGTAAATTGGAAACCGTGACGTACTCGGTGTTGGGGCGATTTGTACACGTCACACGCGGGTTCAGGGCTCGCACCCGACCGGAGTGTGCGACCTCTGACGCCGTATCAGGTGCTTACTATCAGGTATCATAGATATTGGCCGGTTAGCGTCGGTGGCATCTTTAGTGGGTTAATTTGCCACAGATAGCGGCCATGATGGATTGTTTGACGCGGCGTGTGCGCCCGCGCGGCCGACGCCCGCGGTCAGAGGTTAAACGCCCACTTTGTGCACGATCCCTTCGTTGTATTGATTTTGCAGTCGATCACGATCGTATCTTGTGCATATCTTTATATCTTTTAATACGTCGCTCTAAACTGTGCATAAACCTCAGCAAAATCAATGATCGTGTCTATAAGTACACGTAAAGCTTGTAAAGACAGTGCCCCGCGGTACAGATGCATGAGTCGTGGTGAGCTGTGTCGATAAAGGAAATGTTTACCGGCACGTGGGAGTGGAAGCTGCCGTAATTTACTCTATGACTACATTATCTAATGACGGTCGTCGCAGCGCATGCAAAAACCGTATTTTAATTTTTAACATACGATAAGAAGGAAATTACTACCTGAGCATCGAACGGACCTTTTAAAGCTGTTATATCATTTCCTTGGCCGCTGAGTCGCCGACACTGACACAAAGTGGGCGTCTAGCTGTAATGATCGGGAGTCATTATTGCCGCCGCTCGATTCATATTCATTACTGGTAATGATTTGACGAACATCATCGGACATCGAGTCTTTCATTAAGAATTCGGCTCACTGTAATTGTAGGAAGTATTAAAGTTTTTTAAGTATGCGTTGATTTACGACCAAATTTTGTTTGCTTCGACCGTCCTGGTTCCCACTTCCGAGGGGTAATAAATTGAACTTCGCACTCGTGTTTTTAGTGTGCCTTTCTCTCGCTGTTGGTTTAAAGAGGATCGTATCTTGTTGACCCATCGTATTTACAATTTCGATTTTATATCGAGACTTTTGGCTGCAACGGTACCTCGGCCCGCTTGTCCAGCTCGGCTTTCGTCTGTCTATTGTTCCAGCAGTAACCCTGGCCGCGTATGGCGCGCGTAATGTTCCCGAGATAAAATGAAACCATAAATAATGTTATGATGTCGACACAGTCGTTGCTACTGATTTTAATGTGTGTTCGAGTGTAGGATTTACGAGCTCGATCGATACTGCAATACTCGATCCGGATTGTATTTAAATCAACGACGGTCTCTCGCAATTGTGTTTGTGTTCAACAAATTATTGGTGGTATCACGTTTGCACCTTCAGATATTTTAGATTAGCCATTGAATCTATTGTTCGATTATTATCGTCATCCTTTCGATATTATATTTGGAATTTAAATTCCAGTGTCCGTTTACGTCCTTAGCTACTGCACGACTATTAGCTACCTTCGTTGACAATCTATTAATTTTATTGGGGGTGACTGCCATCTGACCTCTGTAGCACTTAGTGAAACCAGAGTTCGCTTAAGATATTATCAGTTTCAAGATGGAAGCTGACCATCTTCTTGATATAATGCCTGGATTTGTTTACCGTCGCTTTCATTGAGAGTCATAGATGAAATTTTTCAGTGAATTGTTTCATCGTCTGATGAATAGCGATCGCGTGTTCATCTACCATTGTTGGATATAAGTGATCCTTAATAATGTCATATTTTTTCTTGTTTCTTCATTCTTCTGTGATATTCTAATGATATTTTATTCTGTAAAACTTTGGGTTTCTAAGAAAGCGGTAAACGGTCACACAATTACGACTGTCCATAGACAGAGCGTTTCTTGACACGTGAAAATGATAAATTTCATGACATCCGTTATAATTATGATGGAACCGCTTTCTTAAGAAACCAAAGCACAGCTGAGCCGTTTTTCGTGGATGTGATCCATATTTTCCCCCAACTTGTTCTTTTTTGTGTTTTTTCTCTGCGTCTTGTTTGCCGTAAATAAACGTACCTATTTTCTTTCTTTCTTTCAAAGTTTTACCAATGCTGTCTTGACCAACCCCAAGCCTTTTTAGGTTGTACCCAACTTAAAGATAACTTCACTCCTATATCAGCTCAGCATGTTCGTATTAGTCTTAAGCGCCCTAATCTAGAAAGTGTAATGTGGCAACACTGACAATCTTAAGGAGTAGGCCACATCGAGGCCACCCTCGGTCTGGTGCGCTATCTAAGCATGCACTACACTGCATCTGGCTTCCTCATGCAAATGATTGCAAATAAGTGCTTTCGTCAGTACACTGGCGTGCTTTCAGATTTAATGTAGGAGCTATTGTTTTGTTTGGTATAAATTATGTAAAATATTTTGTTTTTTTTTTTACTTTTATACACAACTCAACTCAAGTTTCAATTGAGAATTACATTTAGACCTCTAGGCCAATTCCCGTAATTAAAAACGTTCAAAATCTAGTCGCAATCTCATCTCAGCTACAATCAATGTCAAAAAGTTGTCAAAAATGTAGGGAAGAGGTATTTTTAACAGATTGAGATCAAACTGTGAACTTTCTTAAAATTACGAGAATTGCCCCTCTGATCTTGATCAAGATTAACCCCTAAATCTTATGTCGATACAAATGATGATACTCTTTAGGGTTCCGTACCCAAAGAGTGCCAACGACCAAGGGACCCATTACTAAGTCTGCTGTCCGTCCGTCCGTCTGTCAGTGAACTATATCTCATGAACCGTAATAGGTAGAGAGTTGAAATTTTCACAGAGTGTGTATTTTTATTGTCGCTATAACAAAATATAATAAAAATAAAGTTAAAAGGGGTCTCCATACAAGAAACGTGTCGTTTTCTGCCTGTTTTATGCATGGTGGTACGTACGACTCACACTTGCCTCCTTTTTTGTTTGTTTCCAACCATTATTTTTGTGCTAGTTTACACCTTCATAATAAATAAATTATTCCTTACATTTCTATTAAGGAATGTCTCATAAATAATACTCAAATGAATAAACATGACACACAGATCAACAATTTGTCACGTCGAGGGGAAATGTTGTTAATCGTTTTATAGGTTCCTCGTTCCGCTTTTATTTAAATATCATTTGAATAATTAAAATTATTTACTGGCAACACAAGTGCTGAAAAGTATTTGCATTTAGTACCTACCTATGGAAATTCCTACACGTAAGGACACGTTTTTATTCCCACAAGGGATGCCCAATAGCCGTATCTTTTGCCTTTTCCAATTCATTTATCTTTCCACCATCATCATTCAGCAGAAAGAAGTCTACTGCTGCACATAAGCATCCCCCAAACATCGCCACATCGTGAAGTTCTGTGCGTCTCGAATCTTGCGGATTCTTGCGATCGTCTCCACCTAGTAGAGGCCTACCCACGCTGTCTTCTACTTTCAATACACTTAGGGGTATGAGGAACGGGGTGTAAAGTTAATTCATCCTACATAGGAAAGTGAGAATCCTCCGACCAGACGGGTGTTGTGTCTGGTAGGCAACTGCCCGGCGACTGATGTCGGGATGTGGTATGTATGCTAGTTGCGCGGTAAACATCGCTTGCGCGATGCAGGACTGCGTTATGTCTGTGTGATGCGTAGTTCACAAGTGGTGATGTATGTATATGCCGCCACATCACCATTCTAAAGCTACCTACTATTGGTAGTGTAAGACCAACTAATTTCATGTCTTCCATCATACACAGAAATCAAAAGTTAAAGTCGGTAGTGTAAAACCAACTAATTTCACCAGTTTGTGTTCCAACAATATCTAAAGTTTCAATGTAACATGCACATTTCCAAATAAGATAAACTTTTCTTTAGTGAAATGCGCGAGTACGGTTTTATCGCAGCCAGCTTTTTCTTATCTACCGTTCGCCATTCCTAGTTTTCAGGGTGCGGTTATGTTGTTAACCGGAGCGTGTAGCGTATTAACTTGTATAGCTATTACCGACAGTTTTAAGCGCTTTGCTACCTACTTGTATCTGAGATCTTCCTCTCTCTTATTATTTTTGACCACGATAAAAAAAAAAAAAAAATTAAGAAAGAAGAAAGAATTAATTGAGATAAATTAAGGATGCTGAAGTCAACCATAATCTTAGAGCTGTAATAGCTATTTTGATTGAATCTGGATCAATGCTTGCAAGCTGTCAAATTTTTTTAGGAACTTCGGCTAGGTAAGTTTGTGTTGACGACCAAGAATTGTATCTATAGAATTTTTCATCCGTCATAAATGGAATATACACCCTCAATAAAACTACAATTTCAATTTTGCAAAAAATGAGTCGAGCTTGCCACTCGCTCGACGCCTCCCCGTGGCCCCAGGCGCTTCCTACTCAACATTGCACTTGAGGGAACTGACCCTATCTCATAGAGTTCCCTTTCGAATTGCCCTTGATGGTAATCTTCAGCTTAGTGAATGTATTCTCAGTGAAACTTATGAAAGTCTCGTTGGGAATTCTAATAATAATGATATGCAACAAGGAGTGCCTGCTGTACTATCTATTATTTCCCGTTTTCAATTGTTTATATCTTACAAGAAGCATTAAACGCATCATAAGGTAAATTGCTTATTATCAAGCAGCTGCGGCAGTTGGTTGAATTACTTGATAACCTTAGTGGGAAATAGGAAGAGTTGGGAAATAAAGAAACTAGCTGCAAACTTTGCAGAGAAAAAAAGTATATATAGATTTTTCTGGGTCTTATTTATTTGTAACTGGATTTTTGGTGGCACAGGTAAACAATAACGTTATGAATGAATGAAATGAAGCGGGAGCATAAGACAGGACATTGTCTTGTCGCGCCTTGTATGTTCATGTCTAGAAAACAACAGACATGCATCAACTTTTAGAAAGATCAATAACATAAGGCCAATTCAAAATCTAGTCGCAATCTCATCTCAGCGACAATCAATGTCAAAAACTTGTCAAAAATGTAGGAAAATGACAGGTATTTTTGACAGATTAAGACTAAGATCATACTGTAAACGTTCTTAAAATTACGAGAATTGCCCCACAGATCATCACTCTAGATTTTCCTTACAATTATGACCATTCGCATTCCCTTAAAACGCTCGTAAAGAAATGCAAACTTCTCTAAAAATAAACTGAGCCCAGCTAACAAATCATACGGCGCGAACACTTCATCACTGCAGCTATTAGCTTAGCCTTCCTAACATTTATCTCGGCTACCTGTCACATGTCACGACGAGCTGTGCTGCGTGGGCGCCGCTTCTGTTATCGAATAGCTGCACAGTTCCACACGTGAAGGTACGAATAATGTGCAAGAGTGTAAATGATTGTTTGCGTAATTTATTGAGCAAGTGAGGGAGTTAGTTAATGAGAGGTTGGGATAGGAAGATATGAAAAAAGAAAGGATTTTGGCTTTGGTGTTTAGTGTATCTGAAGGAGAGGTTACCAGGTCTAAAAGAACAGGTTACCAATGATGCAGACCTTGGTGTAAATTGGTGTATCTGAAGGAGAGGTAACTTATGTTGCTACGTCTAAAAGGACAGGTTCCCAATGTTGCCACGTATAAATAATGATAAAATGTTACCCTAATGGGCTGTCTACTACTATTACTATATATGATTTTGGAGGGATTTGTCACAAAACTTCGACCATAGTGCAACTGACTCCATATCATATTAAACTAAATTGTTTCTAGCACCATCATTTGCTAGCATTATATTACAATGTCGTTCATCCTTTCCATTCTTTGCAAAAGGAAATTCTAACTCAATAAACCTATATTTTTCAAAATGGCTGCCACATTAAATTTCAACCGTTACATTATTGTCGACATTCCAGGTAATTGCTTTCGCTCTAAGAAAATTACATTTAGGTCTTACATCAGTGCACAGCTACGGGCAATTTATTGGCATTTGCTTCCTAGTCTTCCTTCGAGGTTCACCCGTGGGTGGGCCAGGAAGTTTCATACGGACACCCACGGGCTTTCATCGCACCGTGATTCATATGCCTTAGACTCCAACTTTATTAACCGAGCAACCGTCTGTCTGTGCACATTAGCTGGTTTAACTTGGAATCGTTGGCAGATTTATGGCATGAGAGGTCCGCTCGATGGTAATTGTGGAGAATGTCGCGAGATAAGGAATGTTTTAAAGACATTTTACTACGGGTATTTGCGATGGCTCTCATAGGAACATGATAGACTGTCGTGTGAAGTTTGTTTAGTCAGTGTACAGGGTCAAATTAAATTAGCTAGCGAAACTCCGCAGACGTGATGGGTATCGATACCGTAACATCATAAAACAAAAATAAATTAATTTGATGGTTTTTTTTTGTGGGGTCAGTGACCGCACTTGAAATATCAGCTAAATTTTTGTGGTAAACTTCACAGACGTGATGGTTTTCGCTATCCAAACACTATCCCCTTTATTCATAAACGTTGCTTAAAGTTAAGCAGTGATTAGCGACTGTTTAACCATACATTTTTGACGTTTAAACGTTACTTAACTTTAGTCATCGTTTATGAATAAACCCCAATATAAACAAAAGAAAATAGATTTTTTCAACTCAAACTTCAAGTGTTACGTGAAGTTTGAGTTAAAAAAATCTATTTTTTTTAAAAACCAGCGGTCGTTGACCTCTAAAAAAACATCAAATTAATTTACTTTTGTTTTATCATGTCAAGATGTCGATATCCATTACGTCTGCAGAGTTTCGCTAGCTAATTTAATTATAGCCATGGAACCGTCTAGTTATACTATTGCCTCATGTGAGAAAAATATGCTAATCCTCTCTACTAATGCAAGTTACGAAATAGTTCCACTTAGCCAAAAGCGTACATTAACTAAGTTAGATTTAGAAATCAAGTTGACAGTACTGAACTCAATTGATTCGACTTTAATTGAAGTTAGATCGTTTCTGTAATGTAGTGTGTCATGTCATGAAGTCAATCTATCTGTCTGTCATATTTTTGAGTCTGTTCTTGGTATGGAATGTGTAGGTAGATTTATCTTCAGTCTAAAGCTGTTATGTGTGGGAGAAGATAATTAAAGACCGATTTCCCTAAGAGAGAAACCCTGGGAAACATCTCGTTACCATAAACATTTATGTACACCGAACTACTAAACAGCATAATAACCAATTAAGTTCATTGATTAAAGTCGAACATAACCTCATCACTTTCAACACTTAACTGTCATTTGACGTAATTGGTCGAAACAAATTAGCGATATCGAGCACTTTATCGATGTCCAATTTCGCGATAATCTGATCGATACGTTATATCTGCGGGTGCGCGCAGCCCTAAGGACATTTTTCACCGTTGGACGATGGAGAGTCTAAATTATAGGCTTTTTACAAGTTAATACGGCAATAAATAGGCGATAAACATCTCTGGTAGTAGCGTAGCACGCGCTTGTTTGACATAGGTGTAAGATGCAAGCTGCAGCTGCTGTTACGTTTATAATACGTAACTCGTAAGATTATCTGGTCGTCGATGTCCGTAATAGAGACAGATAGTATGGTAATGGTTCGATAAAGACATGTTAACATAAGTTCCGCGTGTATACGTTATGTTTATATTGTTTAAAATGTTGCTTAGATATTCAATCATGAGTTTCGCAATACGTAGTTGAATGTTTCAAATACTCTAAGTTTGCAGGATGTGGCGATCGGGGAAAGGTTGGTTTTTCTTTTTTCGATCGTGAATATCTTTGTATTGTATTGTAGGTAGGTATTTGTCTATTATTGATTTATTGAACATATTTACCCAAATACTGCCGCATAAGAACTGCTTCTATTTTCACGATTGAATAAAAAAATACAACCTATAACGTTCCCACTGCTGGGACACAGGCCTCCTCACTGTTTGTGCGGGTTTTTTCTTTCTCTCTGTGAGAGGGAGTGGGCCATAATCCACCACGCGGGCCCAGTGCGAGTTGGTGGATTATTGGATACTTACGTCAAATCATTTCGAAAATCAACTGTTTAGTCATTGTCATCCGTCTCACGATATGCATACCAACTTCGTGAGAGCGACCAAATTCAAAAGACGTTATTTGTCTACGAATTAATTATTGTTTATCTCTATCTATTCCACGCTTATCGCTTGTCACACGGACCACGCCTAGGGCACCGCAAAGCCCAGTAGCGGACTACTTTCACTGCGAGCCCTGGGAACACGAAATTCGACTAATCGTTTGAATTATTACTGCATCTGTGGTTATGGCCGCGTTCACTGTACGCCTGGGATTGCAGTGAAAGGCTCTCATTCCGATTATTGTTGATTTCTATTGTATTTCAATTTATTGCGAATGCGTTTGTGGAAACTCGTGGGTTTTGAGTGAGTTGTTGGGTTGTGTGTGTCTATTTGTATTTACTATTTAGGCTGTGTCTCTATGTTCTTTGTGCTTTGTCATGAAATTCTTTGCAAGAAATTCAACTGATTTAGAGACTGCTGCCTGAGAGAGATTTGCCAGAAGGCTAATTCCCGTAATTAAAAACGTTCAAAATCTAGTCGCAGTCTCATTTCATCGACAGTCAATGTCAAAAACATGTCAAAATTGTAGGGAAATTACATGAGAACATTACAGGGTGATTACTGAGTAAGCTGATTGAAATGCAGGCATTTTTAGCCTCTTGTAGAGATTGTACCTCTACATTCTTTGAGGATTGTACAACAACTTCGACATTTCCGGGGCATTTTTTTTTTATTAATATTTTCCGGACAATGGCTCTGCTGCCGATGCTTATGGTGCTTACCCTTTACGGTGCATTCAATTGAACACACTGCGTCTTTTTTATGCATCTCTTAAAATAAATAAAATGCAGCATGCGGTCACAATTTGCATCGGCCATTGTTTCATGCAATCCATAATTTCGTCTGAATGTATTGCCAAATTGTTTTTTTTACGAATTCCAGCCTCGTTTTGTTTTTGTTTTTATTTCGCGCTGTTTTTGGAGCTTAAACGGTTTGGTAATTTGAAAATCATGATATCGTCTGTCAGTTGTATAATGAGTTTATTATTATATTAGTGTACCTACTTACATTACCTACATTATTTATTTGAATGTCAAGGTGTATGTATGGGATGTAAACATAAGTTATTTATTTACTAATGATCGTCTTTGATAATGTCATGATCCATCAAACATTGATATCAGTTAAGGTCATCTCATTGCATTATGTTTTTGCGAATATCATTATGCATTTTTTTAACACACAGCAAAATAGAAACAAATTACACGGTACTACGTCTGTAACAGCTAGTGCTTTAAATTTTAAATACTAATTAAAGTCGTTTATCTTAAAGTTCATCTTAAATGCGGCACAAACAATAATTCATTCGCTTTAAAATATTTCAAGTACGTTTCAGCTATGTATTTATTGCTAAAAATGGCATCAGTAAAAATATTAACACCACAAGTTGCAACATTGTTGCAACCTGACAGATATAAAGACTGCTGTTCATTGCGGTGTAACGGAATCATCGTTCGGTTCCGTTGCAGCATGATTTAGATACCGACCATATTTTTCGCTGCTTATAATTTTCTATCCAATTATGATGGTTGGGATCCTTGTTAGACCATGATTTTCTTTGTATTGTATCATTTGTCTTCTACCTTGTATTATTCTGGCCTGTTTTTAGCACTCGCTTTCCCAACTTGCAATATAAACCTTGTAAGTTCTAAGTACGTGAATATTATGAATTGCAAATAAATTAATTATTAAAAAAAAAGTAAATGTTCAAAGGTTGTCTTTAAAAGATCGCCCTTAGCTATAAGACCGCCCAATGTGTCACCCTTTGTAAAAAAAATATATTTATGTCTGTAATTGATATGGTGTACTTAATAAAGAGTATTCTATTCTATTCTAACTATTTACAAGATCAAGGCAAAGGCCACAACGGAATTGCGTGCAAAACGCAACTAAAAATCACCAACGAACGAACATTTACACAACCACATCAATGTGCAATCAACCTAAAACAATATTTACCCAAGAACAATTAATGTTTACAAAATACCAATTGATTTTTGACGGAAGGTTGGACCTTTACACACAAAAACATATTACAATTTAAATCGATACATTGATATATGACCGAGGTTTTTCTTCAACGATGGAATACAAATGAACCATTGCACCGTGTTGGGGTCAGGGTGGCCTCTACTCCGTATTCATGAGACCAGTTTTTATCCTCACTCAATTCTCGCAATTCATTCGTTGATTTTTTGTGCGACAGTTGCGGATAATTTTGAATTGTTTTAATTTTTAAATGTATGGTTTATGTTGGTGTAGGTCGGTGTTTAAAATTCAGTCTATCCTATCCTACTAATATTATAAACGTGAAAATTTGTATGGATGGATGGATGGATGTTTGTTACTCTTTCACGCAAAAACTACTGACCGGATTTGGATGAAATTTAGCACACAGATGGTTTATAACCAGGATTAACATATAGGATACTTTTTATCCCGATATTCCCACTTGAACGAAACTTATACGGGTGAAACCGCGGGGCGCAGCTAGTGGTAATATAATCTAATACTTACCTGATTATTCATGCCCTGTTACAGTACTATAAGTACTTACAGGGTGGCACGGATATCTAGGCGCAAACTGTAACCACGAATTCAGCACTGGATTCTAGAGTCGAAATTTTTCGCTCTTTCATAAAAAAAGTGCAATTTATCTTTATTCAATTTGCAATTTTCTTTCTTTCAATGGCTATACGGTCAAAATGTATGGAACAACAATAAAAAAATTACAAATAATTTCAGGTTCAGAATCAAGTACTTACTGAATCCATGGTAAACCTTCTTAATTTTTTCAAATTCTTATAAATTCTTTCTAAAAAAAAAAAAATTATTGTTGTTCCATACATTTTGACCGTATAGGCATTGAAAGAAAGAAAATAGCAAATTCAATAAAGATAAATTAAAGAAGTGACGAGGATTTTGTCATCTTTGCTATATAACTATAGACAAAATCCTCGTCACCGCTTTAAAATGATAATAATTTTGCTTTTATTGCCCGCATGCGGATGAAGATAACACTTCATACCTTAACCTAATTACCCATTTACCCTTAACTCTCAACGCCAGACACATTAAGGGGGATACCTACTCACGGGTTTTGCGATTTGCAGGTCAGTGTCACGTTGTATGTTGAATAAAATATGATTCGCGACCGTAACAAATATGGCTTTACAGAATTGTAATCATTAGAATCAGCAATACAATTCCTTCAGTTAAAATTGGCCTCAAATTTCATGATTTCATGAAATAGTCATTCAATAGGGTAATATCAACTCAGGGAGTTGGCTTGGTTTTTATGATTATAATTATATTTAAAATAAATAAATATTATAATCTGAATAAATATGTATTACAGCTGCGAATCATATTTAGATCAACATACAATGTAAATTTTCTTACGAACGTAAGAAAAGTTACATTTCGTGGACTACCCAGACGCTTTCGCCTTAACCAAATTACTCATTCACCCTTAACTTTCAAGACCAGGCACATTAAATTCTAATTTTAAACTCGTATCAGGCATTCCTTCCAGCTCATAAATTCTATGGCGGCCTATTTACCGCGACCCATTTCGCCGGCCTATCCTTGCACCCAATCCTGGGCGACTTTGACCCGGGATCAACATTCTGACCTTGACACAAGACTACACCTTACGATGTAAAGCCTTTCATTAAACATTTTAGAACGTTCTCGTAACTTCCTGTATTGCGGAGGCCGTAAAGAGAGTAATCTTATGGGTAAGGACAACGCTGAAGGATTGTGTTAGGACTTTAAATATCTCATGTTGATTATGAAAGTTTAATTTGAGGGAAATTAAACTTATAGGTATTTTAAAAATGACTGCTAAATGGCCAATAAACTAAGACACTCAGATGTGTACTTACCTTGGACGGTTTGACTATTCGTCTAGTAAATTCGTCCAAGGTACAGATGCCAGCACATCAAGCTTCTCGAAACTGTAAAATTTTCCCAGTCAACCTTAAACCTAATGCTTTAGCGATAAAGTTGAAAATATATTAAAGACATTCGACAGATTGTAGTAGCTTGATGTGATGGCGTCTGTACATATCTAAGCAATTTATACCAAATTTTAAGAACGTTCGCTTTCTAATCTATCTGTCAAAAACACCTGTTACTTCCCTACATTTTTGACAGGTTCTTGAAATTGACAGTAACTGAGATGAGATTGCGGCTAGATTTTGGACGTTTTTAATTACGGGAATTGGGCTTCAATTCTCCAGCTCTCTCTCGATACTAATATCGAGAGAGAGCTGGAGAATTGCGATTGAGTTACTTACTCATCTTTTTAGCACCACATGACTTTTACTAATAAAAGTCATGTGGTGGTAAAAAGATGAGTAAGTAACTCATCGATGTCGGTATCGGGGTGACCGCCTTGAGGAAGCTGGAAGTAGGTACTTAAAACACTACTTTACTTCGTGACACCAACTTCATTGAAATATAAAACCACCACCTCATATGCTATTTAAATCCTTAGGTAAATAAACAAACATTCAGTTACCATGGAACCTTCAAAACTCTAACATTTTCATGAAAGGTACATTCATTTCCGTAGCTCACGCTAATGTCAAGTAAAATCAATACACGAGCGGTGACCTCGGCAGTAAACCCTGAACCTGACCTTCGGGGCTTCGATGTACGTCCTTCACGCGACCTTTGCCTGCAGGGTTGAACCATATCCGACCATTTTTATTTCCAGTGTATAATTTTTCTTTAAGTTCGGATTTTTTCATGGTCAGGTCCAAAGTTCTTTATGTATTTAGAACTTGACGAAGTTAATTGTGCTAGTACAAGTAAATAATAAATGTGTTTTCTTTTTGTTTCAGGTATGTGCTTGACTTACAATGTAATGAAAAATCTGCATCTCAGAGAAGTTACTATCTCGAATGTAAGTAGAAGATAGTCATTGTAATACTAAATTAAGAATGATATTGCAGTTAAATGCTTCATTCAAGTAAATAGTATTTAATAACAGTTATAACGGCTCTGCACTACAGCCTATCCAAATTCGAATTCAAGATTCGAGTTCAATCCGAATTGGGAATGTTCTAAATTCGGCCGGACTAAGTTCGGATGTAGTGCGCAACCCATCATACAAATAGTACTATGGCTACTTCAGATCGCCATTTCTCAGATTCGGATCGGACGCAGTGTCTAACCGCTCTTACACCCGGGTTCTGATTTGAGAATTTGAAGTTGAAAACTTGTCAAATTCTACTTTAGCACTTCTTAAAGCTCGCGAAATCAAAATGTGTTTGCAAAAAACGTAAAAAAAAATTAATTTCCTTCCATGTAGCTTGGGACATCGAAGGAGTCGTCAAGTCATTCCAAAGTATAGTTGAAAAAGTTCTCGACTTCATATTCTTAATTTAGAAACTCCAGGGAATGGAAATAAGTGAAAGATTTCTTTCCCAGTTTTAAGGCTAAATAAATAAAGTCAAGGTAATAAGTCCACGTCGTCGCAAGTTAGACCTTACCTTACCCGTGGGAGAGCCGCCGAGTAGTTCAAATGACTTTCCTTATACGTAAGACATACAACTTTATTGGTTTGGTTTATTTTTGTTATTAATTACATAACATCACGCCTGTATTCCCCGGTGCGCGGTCGCAGCCCAAGTTTTGAGGGGTGGGGGGGGGGGTTACCAAGTAGTAAGTTAGTAACTTAAGCTAATATGGGTTAATATGGGTATCTAGCCCCACATTTCGCCAGTAATGTTATGTTTAACTCCCATCTAATAGGGGACGAGCCTAAATCCACTGAGAAATTTCTGATGCAAAAAGCTCAATGACACTTTGACCGACCAGCACTTTAATTGCGTAACACTCTGTTAATCACAATCTGAATCATTTTGAAGGATATTGCTAATCCATTGCTTCATATGTTCGAAACTTGTGTCTGCTCAACAACGTAAATAACGCAATGAATGTTGTTGAACTGTCAAAATAAAAACCATTGCTACTGATAGTGTGTTACGCAATCACCCCGCTGGGAATCGAACCCGGGACCTCATGTTCCACAGTAGCGCTTGCGACTACTAAACCAACGAAGCAGTTTTATTAATGAGTGACAGGAAATATCTATGCAGTGCAGTGCGAATGACTCACAGCTAGCTAATGTTATGATATTAATAAAAGGACAGTCTTTCGAAACTTCCGCCGGTATAGTTACGTACTCAAGTAGTTATTAATTCCCAGTTCCGTCCACAAAAGCCGACTATCAATTATGTTGACGCGTAACATCTGAGTAAAAAAGTTAAATAATTGTTGATGTTTGTTAATTATTCGTTTTCTTAAACTGGTTGCGTTGACCACTGGCGTCTCGAGACGAGAAGTCACGGACTTGCTGTCACGGAGTATGAAGATACCGAAGCACCGATTAAGTGCAGAATTAAAGCCCAGAAGCTGCCGCGTATCAACAAGCGTAGTGTGGGACGCCTCCCAGCTAGATGGACATACCACCTCAAAAAGGTGGCTGGGACAGATCGGATGCGGAAGGCGGAGGACAGGGTGTTGTGGCTCAGCATGGGAAAGACCTATGTGGACTGCGATACTCTTAGTTGATTGATTAAAGCTGCCTAGTTACAAGTCGACCAGTTAATGAGATATGAGACGCTTCACTTTTTGTTATTTGTTGTCTTTCATTCGGCATCTTTCACTCGGAGTGAATCGTCTGAACAAAAATGTATCAAAGTTGAAAAACTAATTCACCAGTGAAACGATCCGACGCGCGACGATGTGAAAAATGAAATGAAAGGAGCAGATGAACGTTCATTCCTATGTTACTTTGTTGTTATCTTGTGACCGCGAAATGAAACAAAAACGCATAATTCACTCGAGTGAAGCGTCTGATATCAGCTTAAGCACTGGATGTCTTATAGCTAATACAAAGAATATTTCTTCATATTCAAGAATAGAAACAGTTGCCAAATGGACCACATCCAAGTGCCACATCCCGGCAATCATCCAATAACAGATCTTTCATCTCTCACCTGACAACGACAGGTAAAGTGCGCACTTCATTTGTTTCCTACTCAGTGTACGTCCGCGCCGCCCACGACACGCGTCTGCCTCGATAGCGATCGTATCTCGATATCGCTCGATTATACAACGAGTCTCGATTATCTGCGAGTCGAGTATCGATATCGTAATAGTTTGCGTCACTGTTTCATTGTGCTAAACGATGAGTCAATGAACTTCAACCGTAGCACGTTTTAGTGGGTGTGTTTTCGCATTTGATCGCGAAAGGCCGGGTTTGGCTGTTCATGTTTCTGCAGGCATCAGAGGGCCTGTACTGCCTGTAGTGTATATATATTTTGATCCCTTAGTAAGAGTAACTGTAATGATTTATTTTCTTTCATTTGAATAATTATAATAATAAAAGCCTTTATTCAGACAAAGAATTTTACAATTATTTAATTCTTATAGTTGTCGACTCTAGTGAGTCGATGACACCGACAACTTGGTCTGTTTGCCCAACTTTGGCCAAGTCTTCTTCAATTTTTTTCCACTCTGTTCTGTTTATAGCTTTCCTTGTCCATGTTTAATTTGCCTGCTATGGCCTTCGAAACTGTCTACCTCGTTTCCTTTTTCTATTTCTTGGGTATGAAAATAAAATATTTTTGTTCCACTTCTCAATGCCTCTTATTATTATTTATGGCCTGTCCATTTCCACTTAAGTTTTCTTATTCACGTTGTTACATCTTGTGACGTAAAAAAAAAAAAAACAAAAGTTTCATGCTGAGCTTTTTAGAAAGCTTACTATACCTATCAATTCTCTTAAAAGAAAAATTGTTGTTCCCTAAACATTAGTAAACATTATACACACGTGACTATTAATGACTATTAATGATGTCTTTCACTGTTTTATTACGGTCGTAAATAGCCAAAACGGTTGCGAAATTAACTCAAGAATCAAGTTTTATGTCTCCTTAGAGCCGATAGATATAATGTTTATTTAAAGTGTCGTAAATTTAAAATAGAGGTTAGTTATGTAATAGTTTTCTAACCGTGTAACTTATTTTTATTTTTAGTCTTCAATCGAGTCTGAAATTACCAACCTCTGAAATTACAAATCAATGAGCATTGATCACCATGTTTGTTACTCTTTCAGAAAAACTACTGAACGGATTTGGATGAAATTTGGCACACATATAGTTTATAACCAGGATTAACACAAGATAGGAGGAGGATAGTTTTTATTCCGATATCCCCACGGGATTGAAACTTATGCGGTTGAACCGCGGGGCGCAGCTAGTTTGCAAATAAATTGAAAAGCCAACGTCTTTCTCAATCACTTTCACACGCGGCACAAAGCAGTAAATAACGTAATTATTTCACTGTCCCATTGATCACAATTAATTATCGACTTATATGGACGATTGGCAATTTGTTTCCATAACTCCAGCACATCAAGTACGGCGAATTGCGCGTGCACAACAAAACCGTTTGTCTTGCACCTTCTAACTGATTGTACACACTGCTTGGGTGTTCGGCTAACTTAATTTACTAAGCAGATATTTTCTTTGGTATCAATATCTACTTAATTTGTTTGGTGATTAATAAAACCTTAAGTTATTTTTTTATTTAGCCCATACTGAAGGACTTGGGGAAGGCTTGCGCCGCCTAGCCGTTTTGCGTGGATGTGACGCATTTCAACCATTTCTTATTGTTATATTTTCTTTATTTGTTCTTATGTTCTTTTTTTGTGCGTCATGTTTACCGCAAATAAACTTATTATTAATAATTTTGTTATTTTTCCTTTGTCAACTGATCCCACTTTAAAAAAAGATTAATATTTAGGTACTCTTTTCCTGCGTCACCACTCCAACCAGCCCTTTATTTGTTATGTTATAATATTCCGGGTAAACAGGTGCTGGAAAAACGTCACAGAGGATAAACAGCAATTATCACATTTCTGCGGCGATTTTAACTTTGGCATAGTTTGCTTTCTTTATTTTAGTAACTAGCTTTTGCCCGCGACTTCGTCCGCGTGAAGCAACTTTCTTACTTTATTTTTTCCGTAAGAACCATCCTTGTACTTCAAGGAATATTCTAAAAAAAGAATTAGCGAAATCGGTTCAGCTGTTCTCGAGATTTGCGCTTAGCAACACATTCAGTGATTCATTTTTATATTATAGAGATCAGTATCAATGTATGAATTTCCTTGTACTAATAGGCCAAAGTGCTTCAACTCCTTGAGCCTACCCCATCATCCTCCTGAATCCTGCCCTTATCCCAATGTGCATAGGTTCGGCGGGCCCATGTTTTTATTTCATTTCACCCTATCATTATTAGGTATCTCTATCAGCAGTGATTTCAGTGTTTACTGCTGTTCTAGTCTTAAGCCACATAATCGACGGCACGGTTGGCGCAGTGGTTAAGCGATTGACTGCTGCGCTGCGTGTCGCGGGTTCGATTCCCGCACGGAACAAATATTTGTATGACCTACATGTATTTGTTCCGAGTCTGGGTGTTTTTCTATCTATAATATGTATGTATTTACAAAAAAAAAAATGTATATAAGTAGTTTATCAGCCATCTTGTTACCATAACACAAGCATTAGGTTGCTTAGCTTGGGACAAATGGTGCTGTGTGAAATGTCCAGGGATATTATATTATATTATTATAATCTTTCACATTTAGTGCGCATACACACGAGTGGCAGGCGTCAACGTGCCCACATACTAGGTACCCATCCACCTTTTCTTTACCCAGCGACTTTTCTTTACCCAGCGACTAAACTTACACCGGTCGTCTTAAATGCAAATTGTAAAATGTTCTCCCTGCCATTGTGTCGCCATACAAGTAAACCAGAATGCGTGTTTACTAATAGCGATCTCCAAGCGAAACGCGCATGACTTTAGTGTCAGTAAATAACTTGGTTATCGCCTCCCCTATATCTATGGGACGTTAACTATTCGCTAAATTATTTCCTTATTAATGCTATAGTATTTTACGTATTTTACCATTGACTTTAGACTTTAATGGGAGAATGAAATGGGATAAGGCACCGCCCTGTTTGGTTCTGTGATTTAACAGTCTTATGATTGTTCACGTCATTTTCTATATGAATTGGTCTGTTCAAAGGGTCCATTAAATTGAATAGTAATTATGCTTTGTAATTAGTTTTGTTTGAATGTAAAGTGGTTTTTTTACAACAGATACATAATAATATATTAACTCTTTTCCCGGTCTACTGCGATTGTGGGCTAATCCTTTAAGCCAGTTAAGGAGTCCAACTCATCCCGTCATCTCTTTCTCGGCCTGCCGCGTAGTCGTGGCCCACAATCGCAGTAGACCGCGAAAATTTGCCCAGCAGTGGAAAAAACACAGGCTTATAAAAAAAAAAACGTTTTATCCTAGAAGAAAAGTTTAGAATATTGTTTTAGAGTATAATTGTCCCGTGTCCAAACCTATCTGAATAAATAAAAAACATATTAGTTTTATTTTGATTTAAAGTTACCTACTTATGTTAAATCGAAGTGCTATCAAAGTTAATAGTTGTCATTATTCCCACCCAAACCCAAAATCGATTCCACAAACGATTGAAAAATCATCGATTAAACAAAAACCTAATCGATTTCATGGACAAGGCAATTTTGATCCCGGACAAATTAACGGTCTTTGTTCCTTTACTACCAACCATTTAACGAAGAACTCTAGCTTCAGCTACAATTTCCCCTTTTATGGGGAGACTAGTTCAGGTAAAGGGGGTGAGGGAGGTCAGGGTATATCGGTGTTGGTGATTATGCACTGCCCACGCCACCCACCAGCTTCCCACAATTACCTATCCTAAAGTCGAGGCAAAGACAATGCTTTCACCACCGCTGTTAAACATATCTGCTAATTAATGAGCGTGCGAACCTAGGAACTTTGTTATGTAACACATAGCCATCGTTCCTCGTTATGTAACTGTGTAATATGTGGGTTATTCTGTCATGATGTCAATAATCGAGCAGGCACTAGTTGTGACGTTCGAGTGCCTGCTCTTACGGAGTTTGACATTTGTTAGTGTCTACTGTGTCAATAGATAAAAGTTTTGTTTAGGGTTCCGTACCTCAAAAGGAAAACGGAACCCTTCTACACTTCGTTGTCCGTCTATCTGTCCGTCTGTCAAGACCCTTTTTCTCAGGAACTCGTGGAGTTATAAAGTTGAAATTAATATTAAATACTCAGGGCTGCAATCCCTTGAAGCAATGAATAAACCAAACTTTTAAGTCAACGCAATCAAAAGATACGGGCGTTTATGTTCCGTTTATGCCGCATATTTTGACACTCGCTAGGGAATTAAAACCTATAGGGTACTTCCTGTTGACCTAGAATCATGAAATTTGGCAAGAAGCAATGTCATGTAGCATAAGTAAATGAAGTAGTTTTATAATTATCCGAAATAAATTATTCTATTCTATTCTATAAAAAAAAAAACGGAAAAAATATTCAGGACGCGATTCCCGTGATAAACTATTTACATAAATATTAATTTGTACGGAACCCTCGGTGCGCGGGTCCGACTCGCACTTGACTGGTTTTTTTTTTGTTTGACTGTGTTGTGGATTTTGACCTTTTGACTTTAAATTCCGTAATGTTTAAGTACAACAATTTAAGAGATAACGCGGTTATACATATTATCCAAAATAGTTGTAATGACTTATTTCAAGAACAAACATACAGTCTGCAAATACTGGATAATGTGGTCAAAGTAATATTTATTTATTTACTAACAATTTTATAAAATACCATCTTAGAGCAACCTGCTGAAGCGCAGGGGTCATTTGCCGGGGTCATGGATCATAACATCGCATCAATGTAATTAAAACAAATAACGTGCAAAGAGAAGGCGAATTGAAGGAAATAGAGAGAGCCCTATGTCTGCGAGCGGCGCAAAAAAAATCGTAACTTGAAAACTTCCATTTTCAAGTTACGATTTTTTTTATGTTGTTATACTTTTTATGATTACTGGTCATTAGCCCTACTCGTGTGTTAAATTAATGTCGCCACTGTAGCGCCACGTTGTATAAAATTACGCCAAGAAACAAAACGTATGGACATGGCAGTGGTAGATATGTGATTATACATTTTATCAGAAATATTTGGAAAGAAAGAAAGAAAATACGTTCAATTTGCGGTAAACATGACGCAAAAAAGAAAACAAAACACAAAAAAATGGCTTATGTTTAACTTACCACCACCTATAGTAACATATAACAGACAAAAATAGTAAATGATCACCAAAATTAAACCCGCATTTTAATGTAAACATATAACCAAAGTTTATGTTCGATTCTCGACAGCCTGCAAAAAATAATCTCTTTCTTTCCATTTTTTTTTTCCATACAATCTAGTCGTTTCTGGCACTCGCCGGCCGCTACCGGGGCACCGGTCGCTTCGCTCGCTCGGCTCGTACGTAGGAGGTCACAGTTTTAACCTAAACTAACCATTTTTTTTTTTAATTAACCTCGTCTATCTAGTTTGCAGCAAGCCGGAGACATAACTTAATATGGCATCATAATACTTTATTTGGTAATAAACCGACATTTTATCGCAATCATAGTGGTTTATTTAGGCAGAAATAGCGCATTAATTTGCTCGCTAAGATTTAGTGATCATTTACTACATTTGGTGTTCGAATACAATTTGAAGTGCAAGAACTAAGGGTGTCAAAACATTTTATGGTGGTCATTATATTTAACCCCCAAAAAAATAGGTTTAGGGTTGGGGTAACAATGCGTCACGTCCAAGCAAAACGGCTATCGCTCAGCATTATGCTAGCATTGGACTATTATCATTAACCAGGTAGAAAGAGGAAATACGTTAGTATGGAATGAAGGTCGACAACCACGTGACCGCGTTTCCATTGTAATTAAACATTTGCAATAACTCTTCGGTTGAAATTAGTTATAAGTTTTATTGTTGTAGGTGTACGATTTTATATGTACTCGTATATTAATCATTATTAATTAATAACAAAACTGAAGACTTTGTTTGTTTGTTTGAACGCGCTAATCTCTAGAACTACGAGTACCAGTGGTTTTTTTTTTTTTGCATTTGGTAGCCCAGTCTATGAGGAAGGCTATAGGCTATTTAACTTCACGCTAGGACTCTTAGAGGCTGAGCAAAAAAGGAAGTAAGAACGCTTAGCGAAAATGAAGTAAGAGCGTGGGCAGGCGATGCGATGAGGGTCGATGCGATGGTCGGGAACAAGAAATTTTACGCGGATGAAGTCGCGGGCTGAAGCTAGTTGGTTAAACTCAAATCATTTATTTCAATTAATTAAACCATTTACAGGCACTTTTGAATTGTCAAAATTAAATAGTCGCTCAGTTAGTCAGAAAGTTAAAGCTAGTCCCCATTCCAAAACGTAGATCTCTATGGAGAAGAACGGGCAAGAAACTCCACGGACACTCTTTTAAATCAAGATATTATTTCAAAATCCTGAGTACATTATTCTTATTGCTTCTATATGTAAGAACAATGTAATAAAAAGGAAACAATTTAAAATATAAAATTAAAAATAAGTTAATATTGAAGACTCTTTTTGTGTTAATAAATAATTTGCTGTGTATAAAGAGTTTTATCGGAAGCTAAACGCTAACGTCGATAAATTATTATTTATCTGCGAAAGATTCTATTAGAGGAATCCAAAGGGGTGAAAAGAAAGACATCTAAAGATAAACCGTTAAATTTATATAATATGACATTAACCATAGATGTTGTGGTGAAAGCAGGACTGCAGAAGTCATTATTATTTTATTAGCTATCAATTTAAAAGTAAATGAAGTTGCTTTGGAGCGTTGTCGTAAACAACGTTAAGGGGGATGCACTAGGTAGCCTGTGAAATTCAATTTTTCATACGTTTTGTTCTGCAAATCGCGGCACCCTAATTGTATAACACACTATCAATCTTAAATAATAATAATAAATCCCTGGACATTTCACACAGCACCATTTGTCCCAAGCCAAGCAACCTAATGCTTGTGTTATGGTAACAAGATGGCTGATAAACTACTTATATACATTTTTTTTTGTAAATACATACATATTATAGATAGAAAAACACCCAGACTCGGAACGAATAAATGTAGGTCATACAAATATTTGTTCCGTGCGGGAATCGAACCCGCGAAACGCAGCGCAGCAGTCAATCGCGTAACCACTGCGCCAACCGTGCCGTCTCATCTCTCTAATCTCAAAATGAAACCCATTGCTACTGGGCGCTTACCATCAGCTCTTATATCAGGGCAGAAGTTGAACTGCACTGCTTTTTTGTACTTAGTCATAGAACAGAAAAGCACAGTGCAGTTCAACTTCTGCCCTGAGAGCTGGTGGTAAGCCCCCTGATAGTGTGGTACGCAATAACTCCGCAGGTCAGTGTCAGGTTGGAAGTATGTTGAACGAAATATGATTCGCGAGCGTAACAAGTAGATACGTTTTTACAGAATTATAATCATCAATACAACCACAGATACAACCCTCTAAGTTTATATAATCCTATTAATTCATGTCAAGAATAGCCATTCAATTATAAACGTGAAAGTTTGTATGGATGTATGGATGTTTGTTACTCTTTCACGCAAAAACTACTGAACGGATTTGGATGAATTTTGGCACACAGATGGTTTATAACCAGGATTAACATATAGGATATTTTTTATCCCGATATTCCCACGGGATCGAAACTTATGCGGGTGAAACCGCGGGGCGCAGCTAGTAGGATAATATGAACTTATCCCATGACCATGCGAATCCAGGTAAAATCTATTCAAATTGATGTTATTTCAAGTTAAACAACAACAACTTTATTTCAATGTTGATTAAGTGGATTTCAGAGTGACTAGCACTCTTGAAAAAATTATAAAAATGTTTGAAGTTGTAGCGTAAACTGAACTTTATTATGTTGGTGTTAAAGATATTTTTCCATAAACTTGTATTTGTTGACATTATTGGCAATTAAGTCGCGATTGCAGATTAGAGTAGAGGGTTGTATTGATGTTTTCAATGGTTATAATTCTGTAAATTCATATTTTTTACGCTCGCGAATCATATATTAATCAACATGACACTAATGATGATCATGACACTTGCAAATTTTCAAAAAACGTAAGGACATTTGAATTGTGCTCTCTGCCCTTAATATAACTGATAATATCAGTTTATTGAAAACTATCTGATATACAGGAAGTAAGATGGGAACGATTCTATGAGTTCTTTACGTTCCAATCAGTATAAATATTGATGTTTTTGTCGATAGCTGTGTGGAGCTTTCTCGGTATGAAAGAGTTTATAACCTTTAATAAATGGAGTCATTTCATGTTCTTACAAATAAATATTGCTTAGTTCATAACATCTCAGTATTGAGTGGGTGGGTGAAAGGAAAATAAATTAAATGAACTAACACTACTCATGACACAATCTTTTGAATGGTTACATTTAATCTTTTAGATAAAAAAAAATGCGTAAGTAAGTATATATTGTATAAGCACAGAAAAAATGTCGACGCATCAATTTTGCATGTCTTCTAACAGCTTCAAGAACCTTCAAAAGTATTTCTTTTCACTGCCAGAAATAGGCATTTATGTGTGTAATTGAAAGTTGATCGCAATACCTTTCATTTTACAGCTCAGTGACTTTCATTGCGTTCTTTACGTTTTTGAGCAGACGAATTTTTCATACCTATGAAGCAATGATTTAGAAATAATTCATTCTCACTTCATCGTAATCCTGTTGCAATTATCACGATTCTTTTGGATTCAGTCCAGCATTAATTCCTCTTCAGCACATCTTGTACAATTCTGGGCCGCTTTCGCAGCTATACCCTCTCTCCAACCCCGTCTGTCTGTCTACCCTCTTGCAATCACAACAGGGAAACCTTACCTCATAAATAGTAAGCCATTCATCTATTGCACGTCACACCCGAGGCGTGTTAACTGATTCCAGCGAGTCAGGAGCAACAAAACATGCTTAACGAGACGGTATCTAGAGGCGATGGGCGCAGGCGCACTGCTAAATCATATCAGCACAAAAAGGTTGGACCTACTGAGGCGAGTATAACGTGTAATAGAAATAACTTAAAACCTATTAATGGATCATTGTGAACCACTTTTACTTTGGGACCAAAAAAATCGCGAAAAAAAAACCACCTTATGTCAGCCGCAGGAACCCGTCTGATGCGAGAAGCAAAGAACCGGTGGAAGTGGAGGTGCTTGGGAGAGGCCTATGTCCAACAATGGACGTCTTTCAGCTGAATGATGAACTCGACAAAACGTAGGGAACACCTGTTTTTTTTTCGTGATATCTGGGTTTTGGTCCCATAGTAAAGTGTTCATGAAACGAGTACAATGTCCCCTTAAGAGGTTTTCAGTTATTTGAATTACACCTTGTAAACGCGATGGGGGCGTTCCTAAATCAACACAAGGCGAAAGTGTTGGGCTCCTCGATTGTTTATGGTGGATATATGATAAGGCAAGGTGGAGCGATGATTTAAGCAAGGTGGCTGGTAGTAGCTGGATGAGAGTAGCCGAGGATCTTTGTGGTGAAATGAAGTGTGATTGGAGAGGTGTGCTATGTCCAGGTGGAGCTGTGGACTTCTTATTGGCTAATGATGATACTAACTAGGTGTCGAAATTGGGTATTATTGACCCATCCAACGCCCAGTGCGAGTGCGGTGCTTCCAGACCATGCCCCACTTGCTGGAGTGTCGTAAATGCCGGTTCACCTGCACCTCGGATGACCTAAAGAATGCCACTGATGCCTCAATCAACATGGCCACTTACTGGGTTCAAATATATTAAAAAAACACACCAGCGACACGAAAAGTAAAAGTAGATGATGTTCATAATTATAGAAACACAAAAGCATTGGGAACTTCTGTATTTTATTGTGGAGGTTAATGATAAGATGCTCTATGTAAACAAACGTTCACTGTAGGAAACATTTCTGCAAGAGTTTCGCCACTTTCATTTGCTAAATAAATAAAGTGCTAAACAAAGTCTAGACTCGTACTAGCGACGCTAATTAGAGGTAATAAAGTAATTAGTCAACTAGTATGCTAATATTCTAATTGGGATGCTGACCCACGTGCTGTGATGATGTCAAATGTCTTTACATAGAATATTTTTTACTCTTAATTCAATATGGCGCCAAGCCGGCAAGGATTCGCGCAAGTATAATTGATTACTCACATTAGTCATTTACACTTCTTACTCACCACGTAACTTTAAATAGTTTTCAGTTTAGAAATCCCTATCCATTATTCCTCATTGGTGGGTATTTGACCCATAAGTTTACGTGCCTATCATCATCAGCCTATAGCAGTCCACTGCTGGACATAGGCCTCTCCTATTGCACGCCATTCAACTCGATTTTTGGCAACGCTCGTCCCGCTGCTACCAGCCATCCTGCGAAGATTGTCGCTCCACCTAGCCTGAGGGCGTTACGTTTACCGATTCGCGGTCTCCACTCAAGAACACGTCTACCCCAACGGTCATTGGTTCTACGGATAATATGGCCGGCCCGTTGCCACTGCAGCATGCTTATTCTGTGAGCTATGCGTGCCTATGCGGTGGAAATGACATATAACATAACGTCACTCCTAGTTGCCCTGAAGGGTTCAGCAGAGTACCCATAGTAGGTACACCCTCATTTCGCCAGTTATCTTTGAGTCCCGTGTAATACAGTTTTTTTTCGTCTCCTGTGATACTTATTTTAACTAGTGCAGGATACAGGTGATCTTTTCCACTAAAGTACTGTATTGTATTTCATAGTTCTTGCTTATTTATAACTGGCGGAAAAATAATCTGTGACACTGTTTTTGGAACAATAAAAATTGGCAAAAATGGGAATAAATTCCGACTCCAGGCTTGTAACAGAAGAAAAAATCAAAATTAAAAGTTATTTATTAAAATTAGGCTGGGAATCAGCACTTTTCGAACGTCAAAATTACAAAAGACCGTCCCCCAAAACGCCCGCCCTTCACCACTTCCTAGTGCTTTCGCTGGGAAGAAGAAATGGCGCAACAAACTCCCCAGCACCACAGCTGTCTGTTCAGTTAGAAAATACTTGATTGTGTACAATACTAGGTATGTAAAGTAATTAACATTGCAAGACACAGAACATCAAATGAAATCAATCTAATCTAGAGAAGACTAAGACTAGAGAGAGCTGGATCGAAGTAAAGGACATCATACTCCAAAAAAATCGAGATAAGAGCATGATGATCTCATCTACCTACGATCTAACGTCTACCGACGTGTTAGCCATTAAACTTCTATTAAGTCATGTTGTATGTGCGAATATCTTCACAACATTTAATCCTTCCACCATCGTAACTAGCCACATTGCCTTACAGGTGACGTGTCATGATAAACTTTGAAGTTTAATGTAGAGGCGATAAAGTATCAAACGCATAGTCATCGTAGTTGCGTACAGACAGGTGAGTCAGTGCTTTCTCACGGATTTTCATATTTATTTGTATCACTTTAAGATTCTGTATTGACAATACACAGAATGAGAACAGAAGGTTCGAGGACCAGAGACAAGGAATAGAACTGTCATTAAAAATGTTGGCGATCTGTGAGTCCAGGGGTTCGAAACATTTTAATTTTTGAAGTATTGTAAAGACTAATGTCATGTTTGAGTGATTTTCTTGTGTTGTTCGTAGTGGGTTTTCTGTAGCCTCTTGCATTAGTTGGTCTGGTTTCACCCGATTCGCGTCTGTGTGCAGTTGCATTAATTAATGTTCAGCGGTTGTTGCGCCCACGCATGCGTAGAAAGTACTCGACCCGTTTATCTGTGTATGTGTCGCTGTTACATGGCATGATCGATATATTGGTGAAACTACTATACGGGTATAAAGTTGTGCGCAGTCGGTTAAGTTTGATAGGCTGTCGGAGAATGGGGTGGTTCTCTGTGAAGTTTATGGGGCTACTTGAGAAATGTATGTTGCTTTAAGTTATGGACTTACTGATCTTGGAACAATAAAAATCGTTTGAAGATGGAGCCTCAGGCCCTTTGTATAAGGCACGGTTTCTTTACGATACGGCGGCGTATAAACGCCGTAGAAAAAAGGTCTGTCAACAAGCTTCCAACACTGAAGATCGTGCCTACACACGACGAATAAACCGTAGTTTTTCACGGCAAGAAAAAGTGTGTTTTTTTATTTATTCCTTTTTTCTTGTGAGTCATTCCTTACAAACTTTACTTTTAAAAGTAAAGTTTTAAAAGGAATGACTCACATTGGTTGGACATGCAGTTCTTTTATTGAGTAAACATAACTTCAAAGAGTGAGCGTCTAAAACCTTTCCACGTCATAATACAAAGAAATAGAAAATAAATTCTAATTATTCAGCGCTAAACGTCGAGATTCTTGCGATTAACCGTAACAACATGATTACACGATCCAATTGCGATTAAACCCAGGTCCCAATGCAGAAAAAGACAGGTTCCAGAACTAGTAGCGTCAGGAAATGACCAATAACATTTTCTCACTGCCACATTTGTATGGGGAAGTTGCAAATTGGTTTCGAATTAACGGACTAATAAGTGATGGGCGAAGGAAATCTAATCGTTATATATGCAGCGGTTGTGGTTCCGGTTATCTTAGTAACATCCCTACTAACGTACCTAACTGGTTGATAATCTGCGGATACTGAGCCAGGTCTGATAAGCTGGTGTTCGCAAATAGATGTGGTTGATGTACGGGAGTTGCGAGTTGTTTTATATAGGAATGTTGTGAGTTCCCTTATTTACTTGCTGGGTATTTCTCGCGACTTCGCCGCGTGAGTGTCGGAAATTATCCCACGGGAACGTATCACTGGGATAAAAAGTACCTTATGTGTTAATCCTGGTTATAAACTATCAGTGTGTCAAATTTCATCCAAATCCGTTTAACCGTTTTTGTAAATGAAAATTCTAAAAACCATATTTTCGCCATCGGACCCACCTCGTAGCAATTACTTTTTTTTTCGAAAATAAAAGGTAACTTCATTAAGCTGTGCTTTTGACTAATGTAGAGTAAAATTATGTTTGAAGAATAGTTAAATAAAAAAATTAGTAAAATATCTGTGTTTAAAATAGTCCCATCCTATGTTACCATACCATAAAGTGGAGTTGTTTTATTTGTCTCAGTTAACACTGCTAAGCTTTTTCTAGGTCTTGGCGACACGGGCGGGTTGATCAGGCCTTTTATGGGTATTCGATTTTGCTTTTACAGGCATATTGTTTTTAATGGACATTTTCGCAGATCTTAATGAATCCCGAACGTTATAAATTAATATATTAATATCATTAAAATACAGTTCAGACTTAAGACTACTTTACGATATACTGTAAGAGAATTACAATAAAACACATCTCGAATAAAGTGCATCTATCGCAATAACACAAAAAGGTCATAGCTTTTAAATTACACAATAAAAAAGTACTAGAACTACCAGACAGGTTTAGATTTAGACCACTTTCTACCACAAGCTGATTAAACCATTAGGTTTCTTATAAAATATCTCATTGTACTCGCCACAGATAACTCTAGTCCGTATCTAGTGATTCACCTGTATCGGCAAAACATCGATGTATTTTATCGATAAAAGTGAAAACTATATGGATGCTGCCAGCCGTTATACACCCATAACGTCCCATATTACGAGTTTGTTTTCTACTATCGGCCTGTTATTGCCCTATAAATATACAGTTTATGGGAATTCAAATTATATGTAATGTGTGTTTTTAAAACGAATAAAAGTTCTCAGTGATATATGGATGTTTTTATTCGTAATCGGTCGTAAAATATTGTTTTATGCTGATCTTGTCAGAATTAACTGCTTATCGTTAAAACGGATGATAAACTTAAATATGATAATTACTGACATTGAGCTTTCCTCTAAGCCTATTATTTGAATAATCTTAAAAGTTTAAATCCCATTAATGCCTCCAGAAAATTACTCATAAACATAGTCATAAAGATAATATACTTGCAGATGCAAAATAGCAGCCTGTCAAGGTAAACATGCATCTATATACAAATAAATAAAATTGAAGTATCTGTTTGCAATTTCAAAATAATAGTTTTTTAGCGGAACCTATACAAAAAATGAATTTTTAAATTTTTGTTTCTCTGTGTCTTCCGGCTAATCTCCGAAACAGCGGGACCGATTTTAACGAGACTTTAACTGGCAGATAGCTGATGTTATAAGCAACTTAAGCAAAGAACTTGGGGCTCCCCGCAAAAAAAATAAAACCCATGAAATCCAATTTGTTTTCCTACATACACGTGTACGAAGTCGCGGGCATAGCTAGTATAAAATGTAAAGGATGCATAACAAGGCACGCGCCTTGTCTAATCTGAATCAAGTTTCCTCTTACAAGCTGTTATTGTCCTGCAAGCCTTTGTAGTTCATCAGAGATGAATGTTCTCGGAAATGCAAGTGAAATTAGTTATCGCAGTATGTCAACTCTTGCGCTTATCTGACTTCCAGCTTACTGTGGGTCACTGTGGTCAATTAGGAATCCTTTTATCTTTAAGACTGGGACAGCAACATTTGAAGTGGATTTATCTGTGTCGTTTCGCTTTCCTGTTGAGTCGCATAACTCCAATATGCTTTGTAATTTTAGATAGTATTTGACATAAGTAGGTCCGTTTGTTCGTATAACATAAGCAGCCTATAATGTTGAGTGGGCCGTAATCCACCACGCCGTCGGGGCTTGTTGGTCACATGTCTTCGATTTTTTTTATTCTAAACCATACATACCGGTTTCCTCACGATGTTTTCCTTCACCGTTTTAAGGACAGTGGTGATGAAATAATTACACAAAGTAAAGTGCCCGTGTGGGTTAGACCCTACGACCTACAACTCGTAAGTCGCAGCAGCTACCACTGGGGCACCACTGCTCTCGTATCTGTTTGTATGGAGTTGGGTAATATAGCGTGATTTGTAAATGGAAGAATTCAGTAAACATTAAATGCATTCAAAATACATTTTGGCGCGAATTCAATTACTATAACCGTTGTGATTAAACTAAATTTAGGAGGACGGACGATCCTCAATGAGTTTATCGTCCTCCATCAGTGTAAAGTAACGTTATAAATGTGTCAAAAGTGAATCGAAAACAGTGTAAGTAAACCAAGAGTAGTACGTGGACTGGATGCAAGATCGTGACTTGATGTCTGTATTAACATATTAACGCGATACAAACGAGGGCACTCGCCTTCGGTCGCCTCCAAATGGCCACTATTATCGACAAGATCTTGTCGACTCTTGCCCCTCCCTACGCGCGGCCGGCCAACCGTTTTACAGCTTATTTTGTTGTCATTGTTTTGGTTTAACGACTTTATTACTAGGGAAATTACCAGAATTAATTGCTATTAATTTATTACATTTTCACTATAATTTAGTATTGTCTGCACTTGGCTAATAGAAACGGTATAAATAAGACAATACAATAAATTCATCTGTTTAGTCACTTTAAGTTGAGGTGCTCCGTGATTTTCAAAATTTATTTGATACTAGCTTCTGCCCGCGACTTCGCCGGCATGGATGTCGAAAATTATCCCACGGGAACGTCTACTGGGACAAAAAGTAGCCTATCACATGATCTGACCAAGATTATGTCTGGACTTTAAAAGAGACTGGGACCTCTGTGTTTGTATCGGGCTTTCTTCTCAGACTAGTCAGATAGGAACCGCCGCGCCGGGCCGGTCTCATCTAGTTTTTTAAATATGATTGACGTGTAAAAGTGCTAAAAAACCTACTTACAGAAATAAAATTATTTATCATTTATCTCCATTCTCAGGATGCCATCTATCTCCTTGCCAAATTTTATAGAAATCCGTTCAGTGGTTTGGGTGTGAAAAGGTAACATACAGACAGACAGAGTTACTTTCGTATTTATAATGGGGTTTATTCATAAACGATGACTAAAGTTAAGTAACGCTTAAACGTCAAAAATGTATGGTTAAACAGTCGCTAATCACTGCTTAACTTTAAGCAACGTTTATGAATAAAGGGGAATATTAGTATGAATATGGATTGTGAAATCCTTCAGTTGAATTGGCATACTACAGATACACCTTTTCGTCTTAAAAATGTGTCTGAAACCCCTCAACTTGCATCTAATTTCACTGCAGGGTTGAAAACAAACGCGTGTATGCACGCCCTATCCATTGATGATACTTGATTTACTGCTTCAGTTATTAAGTAGCATAACCAGTCTCCTTCAGTAGTATTTGTGTGTTCCCTAGAGCTAAACTGCCATGCAATGCACACGCGACTAAACCACCAATAACGAATAACTCTATGAGATTGCATTCGATTTACTTCGCCGTAATCACGGACTCGTATGGCCAATACTTTTCCATTTATATTGTTTATTATGCAAAACGCATCGCACTGCACCCTTTGTTGTGTTAATTTTCTGAACATTTTTGCTGTTTACTGCTGATTGTATAGGACCAAAGCTTAAGTTACTGTTAAACGCGGTTCAACAATCAAATATCGCTTTTTGATCTGGGTAAAACGAATTTTGTGTTTATTTATTCAAATTGGAGGGATTTTGAACTTTGCCCGTTATTTTTGGAGCGGTTTCTTTGCCGCGTGTCGCTATCAATGTTTTGAGTTTGTAATGCGCGTGCGACTCAAATATGGCGGGTCTGTTAGCCGTCAATTTATAGGCTTTTGGCGGGCGCGCCCACGCCACGCCTCGCCTTGATGTCCGTGTAATGTGTGCCCGATTGGATGGCTACAGCGGGATTATTATCCGCACCAATCCCTTCCGCGATTCAGCATATCGAATGTCCCGCGCACTAGCGATGAACGATCGTTGTGTTTGTATCGATACCTTGGATCGTACCAGAACGCAACGATACTAGGATGGTATCGAATATAAACTCGAATAACAACGATTCCATCCTCCAAATATCGAATCATATCATATCGTAATCCTGTTTACTTTCTATATTTACAAATAAAAATAATATTCAAGTAACTATCATCGAGTCATATTCTTTTCCTTGGTAGTTCTTTTAATCACTGAACATCCATTTATGACAATGTGGTACTACCCATCGATTCCAATCATTTGTATCAATCAGTCCAAGCATGTATCTATCGATAAGTGATGACTTAATTGGCTGTCAGTCTCACATACAATTTTTTATTCTGTTTGTTTTAGCTGTAAGTTATCCATAGTTGATAAATAAATAAATAAAAAAATATCGGAGTATCGCATCATGTTTTATCGATACTATAAAGTGCAAACTATCAAATCGGACCGTGCATCCCTACCGCGCGTTAACTTACATTCCCTATCAAAAATATGGTTTGTATTATTTTTCTATTTATTATTATCGCCATTTAACTGTGTGTCTTTACTTATTTTCTTACGATAAGACAGGATAAGCCAGCTAGAGTTTTTGAGTTTATCGCTTTCCGTGTTGTTTACTGTGTTTAGAATTACTGATTATCTCCTGTATATTCAGTTACTGTAAGGCGAGATTCGAGATAGCTGGTGTGATAGGATTTTGGTTTACCGTCTGGGGGTAGATAAAGGGAAAATATGCATTTGCGGAATAATTCTGTGTAATATCTGTTACTTTCGCCAGCGTTTTTAGTCACTGAGCAATCACCTTTACTTTACCGTAGATTACAAGACCTTTTGCTCTGACAGATTAGCTAACGCCATTAAGGAACAAAATTGCATATAAACTTCTCTTTATATTAATTTTCCGCTCATTTTAACCTTAGTTCGGAATCTTGGAACATATTTTCCTGTGAAAAATCCTAAGGGCCGGCGCTCACTGCCGGCATGGCACGGCAGATTGTGCTGCGGCATCCCGCGGCGTTCCGTGGCATGCCGTGGCATGGCAGGTTGTGCTTCGGCATGCCGTAGTATCCCGTGGCATGCCGTGGCATTCTGCTGAAAGCAGCCACTCTGGCATCAATCAGTTTTGCTCCGGCCGGATTCGAAGTTGGTTGTGTCGTTATGGTTGGCTGGGATTTAGTATTATTAGCACTTCTAGCTGAAGATGAAGAGAGACAAATGAGAACGGCTAATTTGACGAAAAGACAATTCTGGGCACATAATTTTTGGAGAACAAGATCTGCACAAGTTACAACCTTATTTCAAATAGCTTAGCAATCATAATTCCTCGACACAAAGTGACCCATACGTCTCGCGAGATGCAATGGCGTGCCGCTGCAACCCTGGAATGAAACGGCATGACTCGTCATGCCGCAGCATCCCGCGGCATGCCGGGGCGCGTCGCGTCATGCCGCGGCGCGTCGCGTCATGCCACAGCATCCCGCGGCACATCGCGGCATCGTGGTATCGAAATAAAGTAACATGAACTAAGATTCAAAATAACTTGATTAGTAATAAACCATGCCATGCCGTGCCGGCAGTGAGCGCCGGCCCTAATCCTTACTCCTAACAGCCGCACGGGACGATCGAAGGTTAAGCTTTGCTTCCCGAGGTCGGTCCGTGGATGGGTGTCCATCCGATACATATCGCGAATCCTCCGTGGCTCGGAAAACACGTTCAGCCGTTGGTCCCTGCTGTCATACGTAGATCTATGACAGTCGTTACGGGTAGTCAGAAGCCCGAAAGTCTGACAACCAGTCTTACCAAGGGGTATCGTATAACCCAGTACTGGGTTGTTGTGGAGGTCAGATAGGCAGTCGCTCCATGTAAAATACTGGTATTCCGCTGCATCCGGTTAGACTGTAATCCGACCCCAACACAGTTGGGAAAAGGTTAGGCAGATAGGATTTAAAACAAATGAGCGTGAAAACTGTTGTTAATTTCATAACGTTTGTACATGAAAAGAAAGGTCAGACTGCTGATATGATCCCACAATTATTAGCTATAAACTATAAAACTAGTTTCGAAATATGACGTGACTTACACAAGTCATGGGATCACAACTTTTCCATAAAGCGGGGTTTACATTACGACACTAGCTGCTGGTTTTAATTTGAAACTTAGCATACCTACACACCAGAAGGGCAACTCTCGTAATTTAAATCGTTTAAAATCTAGACGCAGTTTCATCAGTTCAAAAGTATCTTAAAGGTCTATTTTACTGTGGGGAAGTTTGGAATGGAGGATGTCAACGTGTAGGTTCTCAGCCTATGTCTAGCCTATTAAAAGTGAGCAACTCTAAAATAAGCTTAGCGCACATAATCTTATTTAATTAGATTGAGCGCTATTTTGTATGTTTAAAAATATGAAAATTGCATGAAATAAATAGTTTGATTTTTTTTTATCTCAGCGTTTAACAAATGTCAAAACTTTGTAGTCACAGTCTCTTCACACAGACACTTGGAACCTAACCGCTGTTAAATTTTAAGTGATACACTTTACCAACGTGATCCTGTCTAAGGGGACAGTATTCACTAAAGCAAGTCTATAAAACGGAACTTATTTAAGACACAAGAGCAAAATGTTATTTTTAAGACTGCCTCGTTGGTCTAGTAGTCGCAAGCGTTACTACTGAGTATCAGCACCCCAATTGCGTAACACACAATCAATCGGAATCTGAATCATTTTGAAGCAAATTGTTAATCCATTGCTTCATAAGTTCGAAAAATTTGTCTGCTCAACACGTAGATAACGCAATTAATGTTGTTGAAGCGGCAAAATGAAACCGATTCCGATTGATCGTGTGTTCCGTAATTAGGGTGCTGGTCCTGGGTTTGATTCCCAGGTCGGCCAGTGTTATTGGGTTTTTTCCATATAGAATTTCACATGGGACTTAAACATAAATGGCGAAATGTGGGTGTTAGATACACCTCTACCTAACCCCTCAGGGATTACAGGCGGATATCAAGTTGTATACACAGTTTCTTAAGCACCGTGATGTAAACCCAGCTTTACGTCCGCTACTTAAATAAATACAAGTACATAGAGATATCGACGTTTTAACCTCTGTACGGAGTAAAATTTATAACAGTCTCGTCCGCGAAATGTTAAACAGTTCGTTAGTAAGATCGCGACATGTGGGTCACAGTTGTCAGGTAGGCAACTAATAAATAATCCCTTATAAAGTATGCGAGTTTATTCATTGGCGAACGATTTATGTTACTCGGTATTATTAGCGACTAACTTTTGCCCGCGACTTCGGCCGCGTGAAATTTCGCATCGCATCGCATCGCCCGCCCGGGCTATTTTCGCTTAGCGTTCTTTCTGAATTTTGTTGGTTTGCTCGACTCCTAAGGGTGTAGCCTTCCCCAAGAATTGGAGTACCAAATGCAAAACGATTTTTTCGAATCCGACGTGTAGTTCTAGAGATTAACGCGTTCAGACAAACAAACTCTTCAGCTTTATAGATAGATTTAGCTTTTTCGCTTTTAGTATAGATTTTGCTCCAATGATTACAACTTCCAACTAGAAAATGTTCGATATTCAAATCGAAATTGAAATATGAAGGCCTCGTTCTGAATTCAAAATAAGAAAATGACAGCTTTATTTATTGTCTGTGGCTGTAGACGGATCGAGGTGTAGTGTTGTACACCCACTATTTTCTGATATCGATATAAAGTTCCATGTAATGGGAGTGAGCCTACTGCCATTTCCTTACATCAGGCTGCTACTGAGGTCCCCCTAACATCAAATAAAACCCACGCCTGACCTGACACTCACACTAACGCCTCAACCAACCTCAAGCTATTAAACATAAGATATTCTAAACCCTTAGTATCATAATACCTTCACATAATAATGATCGTAAAGGTTTATAATAACCAATCAAAACACGTCACGCGTCATTAGAAGGCACAGGTACGCTGGTACAGTCAATAAGCCAACGCTAAAGCTGTTTGTCGTAAAACATTTACCATTAAATGAGCCGTGAATGCCCGTGGAGTACCGCGCACGCGCCTCGCATGCTAATTTATTATGATGCCTGCGCCCGCAGTGGGATCGATCGATTTGTGAACTGTCACTTTGATATAACTTAACATGATGCCTGTTTTTTCCGAAGAAGTAGGCAGAGTAAACCCACATTTGGGTAAAATTCCATGTTTTTAGGGGCGAGCCTGCAGCCAGACTCTGAGCTGCTTTTGAAAAAATATAATTGTAAAGACACAAAAATACTGCCCCACATGAAGATTGAGACCAGGAGCCCACGCTCAACAGTTATGCTTACGACCATTCGACAAATGAGGACTATTTAATGAGATGATTTTAATGCGTATGATTAGAGTAACGGCGAAAATATCTGTTAATTATTAGTATTATAGAGTATATGATAGAGTAACAGTTGTTTACAACATAATATCGTGTTAAGAATAATGTTATTATTGGTAGGTCGGTTCACACGCTCATAATGTCTATGCCTATTCATAAATCGCAATCAATATTTTTTAGCCAATAAATATTGCTCCGCTAACATTTTTATAACGTTCCTCAACCATAATCTTTACTCAAGCAAATTGTTATTTTATTGAACCTGTTATTTTCTCTCTAACTACTTAATATAAATCACGTGTAAACTTGTGATTTCTATGACATTTACACACGTGCACGTCACTATTCCCGCGCTTTTTGCCCTCGCTCTCCATCTTGACATTGACAACTGTCAATTTTCCCGCGCGTTTTTTCGCTGAAGCCGTAATAACACGTTCGGGTATACGCATAATGACTCCGATGCTCAGCCATTGTCATAAGATCTTGCCCCCAACGTCTGTTAATACACTTTCACTCCTTTTGTTCGGGTTTAATGTCTCTTTTTGCTGCTGAAATATCATGTCAGACAATCGCAGCTATATCTGTCAAGCGAAAAAGTTGCTTTTCTATCTTGTATCTGCGTTGTTTTGCTGCTATCTCGGGTCACTGAGTACCGCGGAGTGTTTAACATTGTTCAAAGAATTAATTGCAGCGTTGTGTGGCTACACTTTCTTTTCTGTGTACATTGTAATAAAATAGTAACTGAAGTTAAAACTGTACATTGATATTTTTGAAAAAAAAAATTAATTGATATGAGATGTGTGGGAACGAGTCTGATGCCGAAAATATAGTTTTTAGAATTTTTGTCTATTTGTCTTGATGTATGTGTTAAAACGGCTGAACAGATTTGGATGAAATTTGGCACACAGATGGTCTAACCTGGATTAACACATAGGGGATATTTAAAGGAAGGAAACACGGTGGTTGGTTCCCGTGGGATTTTTTCCGACATCCACGCGGGTGAAACCGCGGGCAAAAGTTAATAGTCTAATAACGGAGCTAGAAATTGATGTTGATGCAGGTAAACGTTGTTTTACAAGAATATTACAGCGCTCGGAATAGTGTAAGTTTTCCTTGAAAATAATCTTTGATCTCTACTGAACACACGTTTACGTATATATGTGCATATACATAAACAATAAGAGCACCGATATAATGTACACATAGGTGTTATTTATGTAAAAAAAAACAGATATCGTAAAAGTGAATGGTTGAAAAAATGATTCATATACCTGCTCCAGCGAAGGAACCGTGAATGAACGTCGAACGAGCTGCAGACCGACCACTTCAAGTACAACCGGCCCTTAATTCGAGCTTATCTCTCGATCTAAATCTCGTATATATTAATTGCGTATTCAAACGAAACGAAATTCGATTAATTATTTTAATTATGGCAATGAATAAACAAGCACAGCGAACCTTCACTGGTTTACGCAGAGGACTTTGTTTTGTTTATGACTAAAATCGCAGGAGCTAATGGTTTTGCATGTACATAGATCTCGGGGTCTACCTCTAAGCACGTAATCCGTAGTTTCGGCCGAAGTTACGGGCGTTTCCTGACCCGTATAACCTTGGAACATAAGACCAGCCGATCTGTTCTGTAAAATTCTTACCGTAAAAACTTAGGTGAAGTGAGAGCCTGTCATTCCAATTGATGCTAGGGATGACACTATTCACAGCTCACTTCAAGCTCGGTCCACTTTAGTTTTCATAGTGCCATTTATACAGAATAGACAGGGCCCGAACTAAGTTTAAATGAAAACACGATGACAGCTGCCCTTACTCCCAGTTTTTTTGTCCGTCCGAAAACCTTAATTAATCAATCGGTAGTAGGGTTCATTCCGAAGTATCGAACTACTTTCTGAAGGGTCCTTCGCGCAGAACTTAGAGAGTAGGCCCTCTGGGACGAGACGGTAGATTAGATAGATTCTATGCCGTTCATACACATGACATCACGCCTTGTGTACCCGCAGGGTTAGGCAGAGGTGAACCTATGGTACATCCAAATTCCGCAAGGGACGAGCCTAATGCCATTAACTTGCCACAAATACAGCCTGTGGACTGCCACTCCAGATAACACTTTGTCTGACCTGGGCATCGAACCCAGGAGCTCATGCTCGGCAGTACCGTTAATAGAATCTTGTTAAAATGAGGTGTCGGGTCTAAAGATTACAATAAAACGGTGAATGTAACACCTGTTTAACTTCCCGTTTCAATAAGATCACATAAGCATAGCCGTGGGATCCGACAGGATGGGTGTTGCCTAATAGCCGACAATAACTTCCATACTTTTATGATCAACTATAAAACTACGCCTTTGAATAACACTTTATGTCTTAATTAAAACACTTCTCTGATTAATAAGAGAGATTATAAAAATACGAGCTTCTGCCCGCGACTTCGTTCGCGTGAAATTTCCTGTTATCTCGACCCAGCATGTCGCATCGCATCGCTTGCCTGTTGCGATTACTTCGTTATCCATCAGCGTTTTTTTCTGACTATTTTTTTGATTTTTGCTCGGCTTCTAAGGATCATACGTGTTAAGTAGCTTTCCTCAAGAAATGGGCTAACGAACGCAAAAATATTTTTTCTAATCTGACTGGTTCTAGAGACTAGCGCGTTCAGACAAATTAACAAAAAAACAAACAAACTCTTCAGCTTTATTATTATTAGAGATTAATTAAATTATATAATTAAGTCCGTTAAAAAACTAGTTATCGACACTTCGATCGTAACACGAAGATGACTCTGATATTATTTATACTAGAAAGCTAATTGGGAATAAATTCGTTCACCAATTAATTTTATCAACACGAGAATCTCTTACTTCGCACTGCGGAAACACCATTACAAGTTTTGTCATTTGAATTTCTAAACACATAAATTTATTTGATTTTTATAACGCCTTACTATACCCAATTCGAATCCTTTCTCTTTTGTATATAAATATCAAATTGATTTATTTCTGACGAATGTTATTCTATTAATTTAGCTACTATTATACGAAAACGTTGTTATGTATCAATAAAATTGTTTAATTTGACAAGATCCAATTTATGTCTGGCAATTCTGGCGCTTCAATTATTGAAACGTTCTGTTTATAACTGTCTGAACTCCTTTAATAATCGCTCAGTGATATTAAATACAAATCTATCTGCATAAAGAATTAAAGATGATTGAAATCTCTGCAATTTAAGACTTGAAAGCATTGGGAGACATGGAAACATAATTGGAATCAATTGGAAGATGAAAGTTGAAATTCTATCTAGGAAAAAAAATGGCCTAGAACTGAAGATGAATGTCTAAGCCATAACGATCTAATAAACATAAAATATCAAATCAAAAATCTACTTGGAGATCCACTTTTCAATGCCATGACACTCTGGAGATAAATCTTGATTTATTTCTCTGTGCCACCAGTCCCACCACTAGAGTAAACAAATCGGATGATAAATTACCAGTATGCTAATTTTTGCTTCCATATCTTTCCCGTCTACATACACATCGATTAATACAGTGTTGTTGCTTCGCATATGGGAGGATTTATGTTAATATCGGTTCCGCTCAGTACATTACTCACACTAGGAAGGGATCGCACGTGCTTTTGATGATAACTTTTATTTATTATTGACAGCATGTGTCGTGGTTTATGGCCTGTTAAACGTCACCCACGCTGTATTGTCGAGAAGAAAGAAATCACTCCGTATATGTGGCATCCTTTTAGTTTCGACGTTCGATGGTTCCTGTTCTTTTTGACAGGTGATAAGTTTACGATGTGAATTGTGTCGTCGGTTTAATTTGTTTAAAGTGGTAAAAAGCACAAAGGGTAACAAAATTAAGTTCTTTTTTAAATTCTTTATTCTTATGACCGCAGTGCGTATGACAGTCCATCGTACCTTAAATACAGACTACTACGAATTACATTTACGCCATGAACCTGAACAGACTCTTCGCATCATCACCATTTGGTTGAGATAGAATTTTATGGAATGTGTCTATGTCAAGTCGGTTCAACCTCAAGCCCCAAACAAATCACTTCTATGCTCATATCAAACGTAGTCCATCAATAATTAAGTGATGTAAGTCTTCCATAACTCCACCATCCACACGATTAGGCGAGTTGGTTTTCTTCATCATAAACGCTTTATGGAATGTGTCCAGATTTAAGTCTATGAGCAACAACTCATTTTCTACTCAAATAACTATAAACTTAGTCCTGTTCAAGAGTTCTAAAGGCATATTTTGTTACGTTAAGTTCTTGAAGACTGTTCAGAGCAGGTACGGAAACACCTAAATACGTATCGCCGAATGGAGCTCTAAAAACATCTAAATATTCTGTACTTCTAACCACAACATTACAAAACAGAACCATTATAATATCACACAGTAGCCTAGGGCGTCCACATTCTTGTGATATTGATATCTCAGTTCAATTACGACATAAATACCATGTTAGGAAAACTACGCTAATAAATCACCGCAGAATCGATAATATTGAATCAAATACGTCGTTCTATTGGAATCTACAGTTAAGGCCCTGCTCCACAGCAGCCCACGGGTAAGCTTCGCATGTACCTATCTTTATTCTTCATTCCTTCAATACTGAGCATTGCGACCACATACGACGCATCTCCAAGTTATGCGGTCTTCTGCAGTGTGGACCCCTCGGTAAATACTGCTTTCCACAACCTTCTTGATCGCGTCTGACCATCTTGCCGGTGCTCTGCCACACAGAGCTAGAACACTACACATATTCTTTCCACCCGGCTCAGTATTGTAAGCCTTTCCAGACCAAGCTTAGGTGAACGCATAAGTATTATGTCCGAAAAAGCTGAGGGCACGCTCTTGGCATATTGTAGATAGCCGCTTGGTGAAGTTGAGTTCCTTCAGTATGGATTCATTAGTTGTCGTGGCGGTCCATGGTATACAAAGTAGCCTCCGCCAACACCACATCTCGAAAGCATCGATGTGTGCTTAGCTTCATTTTATATGAAAATGTAGGCGGGATTGTCCACTGCGACCCACAGCCACGCTACGCTCGAAACGCTGGCAAACAAATGAACCGGTCAACTAGACTTGGGGCCCGATCCACAACCACACTATATCGCAGCGACAAAATGTGGGTAAGCGTGGTTTATGGCCTGTTAAACGTCACCCACGCTGTATTGTCGAGAAGAAAGAAATCACTCCGTATATGTGGCATCCTTTTACTTTCGACGTTCGATGTTTCCTGTTCTTTTTGACAGGAGATAAGTTTACATGTGAATTGTATCGTTGCGTTGTGGTAACTACAAAATCAAATGGTCGAATGTTGTTGACGGTGTGACTGGTCACTAGTTCGAGGTCTGGTTGGTGGTTGCGTTGTGGCTGCGACTTGACCTTGTTGCTAATTTTGACGACCAAATGTGGTCCGTGTAAATAAACTATTCATTTTCATACAAATTAGCGTCCGTCCTCGTGTTATCGTTGTGGTATGGTACGTGTGATGGGGTTCTTAGGTAACCTCTATGCACAACCGTAGCAGTGGACGGTCGACTTTATCAAGAAAACGGAAAGTGAACAGTAGTTAGCATTTTATCGCAACACATCGCTTATATGGTATTTGTTGCACATAATTCACGAGAAAGGAAAGTAGCAAGTGATATTTAAGACTTACGGGTACAACAATGGCATGTAAGCCGCTGTCCAGTCGGTACCTGTCTAGTCGGCTGAGTAACAACTGTGAAGCTTATTCGTAGGTATAGCATCCTCTGATTGATCGAAGCAGGTATCTTTAAAAAAAGCACACAATAATTTGAAGAGAAAGTAAAATAGATACTCGTTTCACAATTTTACTGTGTTATATTTATATATGACGATTTAATATTTTGACTTCCTTGAAACTGCTATGACACTTCAAAGATTACGTGCAATGATGATTATTACGATTTACAATAATAAGCAAGCTGAAGTGGCAATGGGCCGGCCATATTAGAACGGATGACCGTTGAGGTAGACGTGTTCTTGAGTGGAGACCGCGAATCGGTAAACGTGAGGTGGGACGCCCTCACGCTAGGTGGAGCGACGATCTTCGCAGGATGGCTGGTAGCAGCTGGATGAGAGTTGCCGAAATTCGAGTTGAGTGGCGTGCAATAGAAGAGGCCTATGTTCAGCAGTGGACTGCTATAGGCTATGATGACGATTTACAATAATAATGCCAACTTATATCCACAAATCAGTATGAGATATGGCTTTTTAATCTGATACAAAAACTTATTTGGATAGCGGATCTTGTGCAGTCTGCCAACCATACTCGGAAACAATCGATTGTAATCGTGTGTCCGATATCTATCGAGATATATCGATAAACATAGTTATATAATACGTAACAGGTGCGCAGACCGCACTGGTTTAAATCGTTACTAACGACCCATATGGCAACACTGTTGTCAGTATTGCCAATTATATCTTATTATTCCCGCCATGTGGTCTCCGCTTTGAATAGGAAGCCACATTTCTTCCAGGGGGTTTTGTTGAAGTACACTGAGGAAATCTATATCAGTAGAATAGACAGCACACTGTATAATCATATTGGCATTCTAATCAAGCGTGCTGGTTTTACCAATTTAGGTTTAAAGAACTTTATTTTTCTCTTAAGAACATAGTTTAATTAAAATGAGATTCACAAAAATATCTTAGGTATTAAATTCAAATATGTACCTACAGCTTTAGCTTAGGGCGACAAGTTTCGTAATATTACAACTTAATAATTTTATTTCACAATCTGTTCAGCAGCATTTCATTAGCAATAGTGTCTGTAAATATGCGATTTTAGTTTGTTTTTTTTTTTTGTTAATATTTAAATTAAATTGTCACACATTTTTATGTCCATAAGCAGGCTGTTGTAAAGTTCTACTCCCTCAAACAGTATGTTTTTTTTGCCGGCAATTTATGCATAACATAACATAACAGCATGGCGGGCCCAGAAGCCCACACCATAGGGCCACATATTATCGCCGGTTATGTTTAAGTTCCATGTAAAAGGGGGCGAGCCTTTTGCCACTATCGGGCACAAATTACAGTCGTCGGGCTGATACTGAGTAATTCCAGATGGAAAAGCCCAAAAACACTGTGCTTTTTTTTTTTGATGATGATGATCTTCGGTTCATCCGAAGAAAGAAAAACACTGTGCCTGACCTGGGAATCGAACCTCGGATTTCATGCTCAGCAGTAGCGCTTGCGACCACTAGACCAACGATGCCGTCCAGTAGTCGAGTGTATCCATAACATTCATTGCAATTTATGCGCTATCAATAAAACTGGCATAGGCATTTTTTTTCGTAAATAGATCAAGCTTTTAAGAGTCCTGAGGGGCAATTCTCGTAATTTTAAGAATGTTCACAGTCTGATCTCAGTCTCAATCTGTCAAAAATACTTCTAATTTCCCTACATTTTGACAAGTTTTTGACATTTGTTTGTCGCCGAGATGATACTGCGACTAGATTTTGAACGTTTTAAATTACGAGAATTGGCCTTCTGATCAATAACGAACTATCTAACCAACCAAACCTCCACCCTCGATGATCTGAGCAACGCCTCTGCCGTGCCGCCGCAATATAATCGTGGCCACCTGGGCGCGTCACAGCAATATAGATGGACCGTCGATACGAACAGAAGAACTTCTCATGATTGCTTCATTCAAATCAACTTTTACTAATGATTTTTTTTTATTACAGCTATATTTCTAAAGAAAACCTATTTGGCAAACTTTACAAATAGTCCCGAAGTTATCTTGGAGTGTTTACGTAATCTTCGTAGTGCGTCATCGTACACGAGCCACCCGGAAAAGGGGCGATCTGCGACATGCCAATAAATCAGGGCTTATTATCTCTGAGCCGGTAACGATTCCATAACGATCGGATGGAGTACGAGGAGCTATAATTAATATCCGCGCTTGTACCTTTTTCAATTTATCAACGCATATTGGTAACGTTCGAGATTCACGGTCGGGGAGTTTGTCGAACTCGGAATCTACAGCAGTCGGAGTTTTTTCCAATGATTGTATGTAGAGGTTATCTGCCAATCTCTCTTGGATTTACTGATGTTTTTGGGGTATTTATTTATTTTTTATAACAATTGCTTGCTGCACTTACAGTAGACACCAAAGCGCGCAACAAGCCAACAACATAACATTAAACTAAAAAACTTCATAAAAACCCCACACAGCTGAACTTCTAAAATGCTGCAAGCTTAGTAAGGGTGTAGGTACTATAGGTACACATCTGTCTAACCCTTCGAGGAATACAGGATAATTGAAAAAAAAAAATAACGAAGTAAAGCAATGTTTCATAAATGAACCTAAGCTCGATAAATTCTCTAAATAAATTCTTCTCCATAAATATTGCCATCACGCTACATTTTTTTTACATCATTAAACCCGCAAAATCCAATACCTTTTCCCGAGTTCCGTTATTACAAGATACCTATCCTCCACCATCAGCTTTTAAGGGTTCAACAATTCGTTACTTATCAGCTGTCCCGTCCGTGTGTCCAGTCCGTTAATTAAATGTGCCGATGGTATCAGTTTTAAGGCGTATTGTCTTCTGTACTTTCGAATTTCGTCCTCGGTACGAGGTCACGCCATCAGATCGGAAGTCTGAGAAAAGTTTAGAGACGCCGTTCATTGTTCAAACCTTCTTAATTAAAATGACTATCTATGGTGTTATGTAGGGACGTAATTAAAACAGTACTGTTGCTGGGCTCTGTGATGTAAGAGAGCACATTTCTTGGATTTGTTTTGTTATTTGTCTTCTACAGTTTTGCCTCTATCTTATACTTCTATAATTATTTTTCCGTGTGTCTATGTTTGTCTCTAACCGGATGTGACAAAATTAGAAATAATTTGAAGACATGTGCCATCTCCCGCACTGGACCCGCGTGGTGGATTACGGTCCACTCCATTTCATCGAGAGGAGGCCTGTGTCCCAGCAGTACATTACAGGTTGATTATATGTGTGTTATGTGGTACCTATAGTGTTATAAAATTGTTATACATACTTTCTCCTCCCTTTTTTTCTTTTTCTCAGTAGCCGCCTGTCTGGATTTGCGCCTGTTGATGGCACTCGGCTTGCTCCCTATTATTATGGGACTTAAGAGCGTTGACAACGTACGGCATTTCATACAAACTTTCAAGTCCTCGTTTTTCGAAAAGCATGAACCGATTTTAATGAAACTTCCTACACATAAGCAGGATATATAGGTCTAAAAATTTAATTGAGAACAATAGCTCTTTAAACATAACTGGCGAAATATGGGTACCTATACTAAAGATGCACCTTTGCCTCACCCTCGGGAAATCATCATCTGCCTAGCCTTTGCCCAACTCTTTGGTAAGACTGGTTGTCAGATTTTCGGGCTTCTGACGAGCAGTAACGACTGTCAAAGATCAAGGAATGACAGCCAGGACCAACGGAGGGATCTTGGTATGTAACGATGGTCACCCATCCACGGACCAACCGCGGCAAGCGTTGCTTAACCTGATCGATCGACCCGTGCGGCTGTTATTACTTAGCCACAAGCCCCCCTCGGGAACTACAGATGTAACATTATGTTACGTTACCTACTTTCATCAATCGTCGTAAAAACAACAGTCAATTTGACGTCTCGATCTCAAAAAAAAACGTCTTGCCAAGAAGCTCATTGGCAGTAACTCCTGGACAGACGCCAAGTTAGAGCCTCGGATTTTATTAACTAAAGGAAGGTTATTTGTTGGTTTTATGGAGCACTTTTCGGAGAGTATGCACTTGGATTGGTCGTTAAAAATTCGCAGCTTTCCCATTTTACGGCGGGAAAGGTCAGGCTCGCCTGCTGCGTTTTTAATATTCAATCGTTGAGTACAAAGTAGCTTGCAAACATAGTTGTAGGTTTTCAGCTTCTATATATTTCCAAATAACTGTAGACTTAAGACCATAGCCCGTCTTTCAGAGGGGCAATTCTCGTAATTTTAAGAACGTTCACAGTCTGATCTCAGTCTTAATCTGTCAAAAGTACTTCTAAAATCCCTACATGTTTTACAAATTTATGGCATTGATTGTCGCTGAGATCAGATTGAGACTAGATTTTGAACGTTTTAGTAATCGGGACATCTGGTTTCTGAATTGAGAGAATTTGAAGTTGGGAACTTGTCAAGCTCTACTTTAGCACTTACTTACGATGATTCCATCAATGTAGTCCGCGAAATTCAAAATCGTGAGTCTACGTCGTCGACGCCGTGTGTAGGTTTTCTTTTAGAAATAAAACAAACTAAGACAAAAGACGGTCTTGAATTACAAGTAGTCTTTTTTATTTACTACAAAACTCATTAGGCCTAACAAATATCGACACTACAAACTATTATTACGCGCAATGTGCCCATTCGTTTTTAAAAGAAGCTGTTTCTGCGTGAAATATTTCTCCTTGAGCACTTACATAAACAATTAGAGATACAAAAAACTCCATTATAAGTCGACCGATGTTTTTGTTCCGACTTGTTGGCCGTAATGTATTACGTGAGGTTATTTTCCAATTGTTATCTAAACCGCGAGTTAACGCAGTTTAGTTCTAACTACTGCGTGTGTCATGAATTCATGATATCAGTAAGTTAGTGTGAAATGTTTACGGTAATATGTGGATATTCTTTTATACTTAAAGAAAAGAAGGAAGAAAAAACTAACGCTGCCATCTTGTTTTTTTTTTTAATACAATTTCTGTGTAAGTAATCTAATAAACTACTACTAACTACTTTGTCTGTGACAATTTCACAAATGTGTACCAACGACGCCCGATGTCATTTAGGCGCCGAAAAATAATTGTAGTACTTTACTGTATTTAGGCTAGAAATGACGTTGACACTATCTGCCAAGGCATACAGCAATGTTCCTAATCTACAAATTTATCAAATATTCAAAAAACAAAAAAAAAGTTTGTCATATCAGCAAACATCGGTTACCGCTTTTTATGTTGCTCTTAATTTTCTGTTAGTAACAGGATTTTCTCTTGGATCTTCGTTAACAACAAGATTATGTTTTGGATGATCGTTGTCCAAAAAGTATTTAAAATGATGTGGCCTTATTTGATGACTGTTCACAAGAATTAATATAAGTAGGCACCTCTACAATACTCAAAGTAATTGGTAATAAGCAGTACGCAGAAATGTGATATTATCCACAAGAAATAAAATGAGCGAAATTCTTTCGTGTGTTGGAACAGACGTACGTAATAGAAGAAATTACGGACTATTAAACACTAGAGGCGAGACATAGAAAAAAAAAACCGTAATAAATCTATGAAGCTTTTCTGTGTGTCTGGCTGTACCAGACATCTCACTTGACGACTGTCTCGTCTTACTTTTTACAAAAGAATTCCTTCCTTCCAGACTCCGTTTATTGATGAGAAAGCTACATTCTGGCGTGCTAGGAAAGAAAGGTGCAACGGACAAAAAACTTGGAACTTTGGACCGGAAAAATAAATAAAAACTTAAGTTTCTGGAAGAACCTTAAAGATTTTGTTCGTGTAACACCAAATAGGTACATTAAGTTTGTCTTGAAAGTTGGAGCTTAGGAACGGGAACCGAATATAAACTTAGTTTATACAATTTTAATTTTACAAATTTTATTGGTGATATTGACCACGAAATCGAATGATACTGTTTGATCTGCGAATGCCAAATCGGTAGATACAAATAATAAGTTCTATTATTAACTAGATGCGCCTCGCGGTTTCACCCGCATACGTTTTGATCCCGTGGTAATATCGGGATAAAAAGTATCCTATATGTTAATCCAGGTTATAAACCATCTGTGTGCTAAATTTCATCCAAATCCGTTCAGAAGTTTTTGCATGAAAGAGTAACAAACATCCATCCATCCATCCATCCATAATATTAGTAGGAGGTAGGATATAAAGACCCTGACACCGAATCTAACGAAGCACAAGAATAAACACGCACACTTACACACACACAACTCACACACGCCACACACACATCACACAAACACCACACAAACATTACACATACACACGTACCACACCATTCCTGAAATCACCTAGTCCCCACTCTGGAATTCGTACCCCGAGCCCTAAGATACAGATTAACTGTGTAGTTTGGGGCTTACTAGCAAACAATACACATATATCGTAACCTATTATATATCGTAACCTATATTATTATAGTATTTTAAGCTAAACACATCGTCTCAACTAGCTGTGAACCTGCTTACTGTAATTACCTGGACAGGAAAAATTTTCTATTTCAAACTATTTGGAGTCAGTATAAACAATCTGGTGCGAGAGTTTTTCCTTTATACATATATATATTTTTTTAAAAACGTTGCCCCACACTAGGAATTTCTCCTGTGTCGGCGTGGGTGCGTTTACAGACATATAAACTCACATACATAAACAGCCAGACCCGGAACAACTAATTGTAGGTTGCAAATATTTGTTCCGTGCGGGAATCGAACCCGCGTCACGCAGCGCAGCAGTCAATCGCTTAACCACTGCGCCAACCGTGCCGTCAATGAGTTATATGGCAGTTAGGTCCTTTCTACCTCGCAGCTTAACAACAGTATAGCCCGAGGCATGAAGAAGGCAATATTAATAACTGTCGCATTAACAGCTGCGCGAGCGCTGCTTCGGGGGCAAAAACAATAGGCGATTGTGGGTATCGCGTCATTTACATAAGCCTTCATTGGTTGGAACGTACCATGAAACTTAGACGTGAATGGGTTTTACCCTTTTAAAAGAGAGCTAGAAAATGGAGTTAGCATTAGTATCGAATGTGTTGAAACTACAGATAGCATTGTTTTATAATGTTGCTAAATTCTGATTCTGCTAACTGTAAATATACTGCTAAAGTAAATCCGAAACACCTAACTTTCTGGTATACGTAACAAATATGATTTAAAAGAGTGTCCGTGGAGTTTCTTGCCCGTTCTTCTCCATAGATCCCTAATACGCTTTGGAATGGGCAACTAGCTTCATCTTTCTGACTAACAGACCCCTTGACGATTCAAAAGTGCTTGTAATTGGTTTATTTGAAATAAATGCGTTGAGTTTGAGTTGGAATGATATTTTCAGTAGAACCACGTTAAATCAGTTGCATATTCTCTTACCACAGAAACTGAAATATATTTTTTCGTAATTTACTAATAAGAAATTCGAATATTAAATACCGTCATTCTTAAGTTTATATGAAAATAACTCAATGAGATCTTATTGCCATCCGTTAGTAAAACAAAGATTCAAATCTGCCACGTCGCCGATTATTCACAATGTGAACCCTAAATCTCTTATTTTATTTCCCCCAAGACAGATAAGTTTTCATTTACATACTGCCCGTACGTGTGCTTGTGAATTGTGTGGAAACCAAAAGCGGGGGGAATACTTATTCAGATTTTTAAGGAACGCAATGAAGTTCAAGAACCTTCCTTTTATTTATCAGACTACGAAGCAGGGAACGGGCTGCTTTGCACAGTTTTTATGACTTGACAAAACGTTGAGATTACTTTAATACACGTAAATTTATTATGAATGTATTATACAGATAAACCTTCCGGAATAAATTCTCTAAATGTTGGTGAAAACCGCATTAAAAACCGTTGTGTTGTTTACAATGCAGTCACACAGACAGGCACGAAAATCGACTTTAATTCATAATATGTGTAGATAGAAGCTACCTTAAATTAGCTGCTCTGCAAGAAGGCACAAGATATGAATGCTCGACTTTTGACAGGCAGAGTTCGATTATCAGAAAGCATTTTAATTTCATGTCTGATATTTATATTTAGCTAGGTTCTTCATACAATCTACGCCATATTCTTAGGTATTCCAAATGTATCGCATTTCTCAACTTGTGATACATGTGCCCTAGTGTGGTTATAGCCTAACATCGATTATCAATGAGAGGAGCTTGCTGGTACAATGTTAAGAAAGCAGAAAGATAAACTTTTTTGATGATGAAAAAATCTTTGATGATCTCAGTTTCACAGGTCTTACCACCTCCAACAAGCAGACTCGACTTTTTGCCTCCAAAAAAACTAAATGTCTTCCGCCGTTTGTCACGACTAAGGGCGATATCTCGTGATTTATCCCGTACTTGCGAATCACCCGAGAATTTGTCGAGCCCGTGGCGAGACGAATAGCGCCCCTGTACGAATGTCGAACGATTTATTGGTCTCTCATGGTGCCTGTATGATTTGTCGACTGTCCGACGCTTGATAACGATGAACCACGGAATAGTAGACCGCGGGGACTAAGTTATTTATGATATTTGATTTTCTACTCACTGGGCGACTGAGATAGATGGTAAAAATTAATTCGAGAAACATGAGATTTAATTCAGAAATAATCATGATATCTACTATAATTAAATCCGCTGAGGGAAACTTCCACATCGGGTGAAGCAATATTAATAGTTCTAAATACTACCATTATCCTTTTTTAACTATCGATTTTTACTAAGTATATTTTTTATCAAAAAAGGGTTAAGGTGTGAATAAAGGAACCATTATTATCCATCTACGATCGGCAAAAACTTTCTACAATCCCTTATTCAACCAAAAGTACCCAAACCTTCGCCATTTTGTGTACCTACCTTCACAAAACAAATAAAATGGCGTCGAAAGTACCTCGAACATTGAACAAGGCGAAAATAAAACTAGCGAGACAGCTCATTGTGTTCTGTTGTTGTAGATAAGTCACTCAGCGGGACCCAGATCGTAATCCCAGAGAAATTAACACTTCCCTGATATTTCGAGAGGACAAAGACAAATGGAATACGAACTGTTTGTAGGATCGCGTTGTTGAAAAACAGGGAAAATGTGGTCGTTTGCTTGTCAAATGCTGAAAAACATTTTTTTTTAAATAATCATTCTTATTTTTTTGAGAGCAGTGGGGGCCCGGTCCTAACGACTTACCAGTTTTTGGTCGTGGGTTCGAATCTAATGACCACTGCTCTCAAAGCGGTGAAGGAAAACATATATAGTGAGGAAACCGGCATGTCCTAGAATAAAAAATTCGAAGACATGTGACATTTACCAACCTGCACTGGACTCGCCAAGCGGGGCTGCCTCTCGAATAGAGGAGGCCTGTGTCCCACTAGTGGGAACATTATAGGCTGATTATGGTTTCTTATTTATAAATTTCATATTATTCCCATTTGAGCCCATGGCTGAAGGTACACTGTCCGACAACTAATTACTTGAACTATGTAGCTTTTCATACAACTTTTACAAGTAAGGAGAAGATTTGAAGTAGTCCCCGTTTGCGCAAATGGGTTAAAACGCACATAAAATATTAGATACTCATACATAAAATATTAGATACTCATGTTGGTCAATTAGCACTTCGAGCAGAAAATAGTTACCAGTATAAAGTGGAACTTAAGTGCGAGAGACTGTTAGTATCTATAAAAACGCGACAGAATTACTTTACAAGTCCTAAAGTCTACACAAAGCGTTATAGAACAGTACTAAAAATAAAATTCGTGTTAAAATCACGAGATTATAGGGCAGTAACAATATAAAGCGAGGTTCGCGCTCTGCGCACCGCTGACCATTTACCGCGGCCATTGTTGGTCAGTAATGAGCAAAAAAAAAGTTTATTATCGCTGTTAGCTGTGCAGTGGACAATGGCCATACACAAACTAGTTTTTGATATTTTTTCCACGTCCTTATAAAAGGAGGTCGCGTAAGAGTAAGGACCCTTAATTTTATGTCGTCGTACGAACTTTTTGCTTGATATGACGAAGTAAATAACGTGTTGCTCTATTTATTACTTTATGTACTCAATAACGTTAATTAGTCCCTGGCAGTTAGCAAGGATTGTATTCGTATGGATGACGCAGGAAAACGTAGTGAGGAAACTGGCATGTCCTAGAATCAAACATTCGAAGACTTGTGATATCTGCCAACCCGCACTGGGCCCGCGTTGTGGATTACAGCCCACTCCCTCTTAACAAGAGGAGGCCTGTGTCCCAGCAGTGGGAACATTATGCTGGTGCTATCGATGACGCAGTTACGAACCGTCTTTAAAAACGACTCGGGGAAAATTTGAGACTTCAGATATTCTTAGGAAATGTTTTAGAGGAAATTTCGCAATATCGAGTAAAACCCATAAAGTTTTCCTTATTGAAAAATATTTGCGATGCGACCAGCTACACAATGTTTTTGTTCAAAATAGCGAAACGAAACCTTTTCGCCCAAACTTGAACTGAACGTTTTGATTTGCGTTCTGTTGCACTTTACAGTATTCATGGCAACCATTCCCCATTGTTGGATTTGGGTTAGATTTCACTGTCCTGACCTTTGTGTCTGTTACCAAATGTTTCGTAAAACCTTACTTCGACTATATTCTAAGGTTCGTTCAAATGAAATCGTCGATTGATTTTGATTCTCATTGGGAAACAATATTGCCAACTGTTGAAGTTTATTGTTATTTGAAGGCGTAGGAATGAAGAGCAGGTTTTGGTTTATAAAGCAGTGTTCTAAATATGCAGGTGTCAAGTATTAACGTGCATGGAGCTGCATAAATTACGAGTAAGTTTTGTAAAAAGAAACATGACCTATATAAAGATGCAAGAGAAAATATGGGGTCCTCTTATATTTACACAATATAAGGTAAGGTAAAACGGGCTGGTGTCCGCAACTCCACGACAATGCGCGTATTTTGCGTACGGGTATTTACACAATATATGGACTCAATAATTCATTCATTCAATAGTTAAATTTCTTTAATATATGTGTCTATATATTCGTATTTATTCTTGTATTTTCTAGACATTTCCGAGCCATTTATCCCGTATATTGCACGTGCCATGTTTTGTCTCTGCGTCACCCTAAGGTTGACTGGTAGAAAATGCCTCAGGCATTAAATTAAGTCCAACTTTGTACAGTATTTTTTTTTACATGTGTATAAGGTTTTAATAAATAAATAACTACACCGAGGTTTCAGCTGAGCGAGTCAATATACCACCTATTTGGCCAAAAGTGACTTAAGAGGATATTCACGTCGGATTAAAAAACACTTAGCTCTAAATGACTCGTAACATTTGTCCCCGTAAACGTATGCTATGGGAAATACAACATATCTACGTCTAGGAAGGTGACAGGCGGCAAATCGTCAGCCCTTACTAGGAGCGACATCACGCGATGCACCACATAAGGGCAGGGAAAGCGCTCGCAATTAAACTTTATGATTGACTAGCGTTTGCTGCGTTTGCGCATGGCCTCGTTACAGAAAATGGTTGAATACCTAGCTAGTGTTAAAGGTTGCTATCTTGATTAGGTTGTGGCAGTAGTTATTCGGTTTGCGTCGGGTAAGTTTGAGATATGCCCTAAATTGAAATCAGATTGAGTTTCTCTAAAGACCTAAGAAATCTGAAAACGACTCGAAGGCTCCTACTCGAAGGACATCTAAGGAATGATTTGACAAGAGAACAAATATGGAGAACAAAAGGAAAGGTACATTAATCTTTTGTTCTCCTGGTAAGTTTCAATCTCTGCCCGTTTATTTACAGCATAAACCCTAGACGTCGGTGTTAATTGATAACGATCAAGCCGTTTTAACCTTTTGCGTAATCTGAACGAGGATGAGAAAAGCATGTGGTGCGTCATCGGGAGTTTCATGTTAAGTGTCTATTCATTCCGTAATGGGAAACCATGTTGTTCCATAACGACGTTCAGGGTGGTGAAAGTGGCTTAGCTCATTCGCACGAATTTACTCGCCCGAAACGGGCGAATCGTCACTTTTTTAATGATACATTTGTTTTGTATAGGCGGCTCTCATGAATTGGCTCATTTTGAATTTTATGCAATGAAGTTAGGAAAAAATTACACGTTTTATAATATTTAACTCTTGTCACTTTAAGGGTAGCTAGGGCCCTTTTTTCTTAGTCGTATACTTATAGAAAAAATAATATTATATTTAAAAGTGAAGATTCGTCTGTTTCGGGTGAATAAATTCGTGCGAATCTATAAGCTGCGAAAGTGCGTATGTTGCGCAAATGTTTACCCACTAATTTACTTAAAGACTTCCTTTGAACGCTTCATTTGTAAGGTAAACTTACAAATTAGCATATCTAGTACCATCGGCGACTCCGTATGCCTTAGAGGGAACAATAACGATGTTAAGAAATTACTTACCTTCACTTTCATCACTGGAGACCCTTTCTTCAAGTGCTTTTATTTCGTCACTCGAAAATTGAGGAGAATTTTATGGAGATCCATTGTGTTTTTGACATCTGGTAGTAAGCTATTGAAACCGAAAGGTTAAGAGCTGCTCATAAAGTTCCGACGGTATAAATTTCTTGGCACTTCAAGACGCGATAAAGGTAAGTGTATGCTTTAAACACAACAGGAGTATGTGCTATCTTTAAGCATGTTGTTTTGTGAGTTCCGACATTCTTGTCATCTTGGCTCTTCCTTGCTTCAAAAGTACGAATACCTTTTTATATTTATTTAAACAAGTTTACTGTTAAATGATGTGCGACGTATGAAAATGCGATCTAGAACCCTGAGGGAAAACCCCTTTTCCGTTTTCTGCTCAAATTGTCTTGCCTGCGGGGTATTTATGTAACACTCATAAAGTGGGAATCGAACGCAATGCCATTCATTTCACTCAACGTGGCTGGACTGTTGAACTCGACTTACGAAGTTGTAGGTCGTGGGTTCGAACTTTGGAGGCGCTTTACTTCGTGTCATTTATTTCATCACCATTGCCCTCAAAAACGGTGAAGGAAAACATTGTGAGGAAACCGGCATGTCTTAGGACAAAAAATTCCAACACATGTGACATCTACACCCCACACTGGGCCCGCGTGTTGGATTACGGCCCATTTCCTGAACAGAGAAAAGGCCTGTGTCCCAGCACTGTGAACATTTTAACTAGACTGATTATGCAGTCACGTTTCCTGTGTTATTTACTTTGCAGAGCAGACGAAGTTTTCAAACCTATGAAGCAATGGATGTAAAAATAAACCTTTGCAATCGATTACCATTTAATGTGTTAATTACCCTGATCTGTTAAGATTAAGATCCTCCTCATCCTTCGACTGAGAATGCTTAAAATCATCAACCAATGTTTACTCTCCTATAATATATGCAGTCGGAACACAAACCCATGTTGATATGTCGTTCTTTCTCATTTCCGACCTGCCGACCACCCAACCGAAATTGAGCGCGCATAAAATTACCATCTGTTATTAAAACACGCAATTACAAGCAAATTAAATGATATATATTTAACGCTACCTCCTTTATTTATAACACTTGCTTCCCAGTGACATGTGATGGGATTATGGACCTACATGTAGTTGGGGTTCCTTGCGACAAAATATAGAATCCAATAAAAAAATGAATACATCTTCCGATCTCCGATATATGCTGTCAAATGCTGCTGCTTCCATAGCATAACTAGCCTATAATGTTCCCACTGCTGGCACACAGGCCTTGTCTTTTTGAGAGGGAGTAGAGTATCTACCACGCGGGCCCAGTGCGGGTTGGTAGATGTCACATGTCTTCGATTTTTTGGTTCTAGGACATGCCGGTTTCCTCAAGATGTTTTCTTTCTCCGTTACATACCAACTTATTTGTCCTTCATTACGAAAACTTCATTAAAGTTATTAATTAAGACTTGAACATATTCCAATAACCAATTAAAACCTTCTATTTTCATTGATTTTGTCAATTACTTTTAATTTTAGACGTCAATAGGTCTAGCCGCAGTCCGTATATCATTAATGTTCACTGTGCACTAATCCGACAGGTTGTCAGTTCCGAATCACGGAAGTAGTACATACATATGAACATGGATACATACATTCATATGTACAGAAGTAATGATAAATGATCGTCGTATTGCGCCCAAAACGGTATGCGCTCAGACGTCGTACGTTTTTGGCAAAATGTTTTATTCATCACTACGAAAGAATATAGCGGAATGTTTTTGTGACTCTTGGATCTTCCAAGTCTTACCGTTTTTGGTAGTTTTGGAGAAAAGTTTCTTGTGGAATAGATGCAGTTTGTTCAATTCATCTCTCTTAAAAGTTTAAAGTGGAATTTTCGACGAGCCTTTTTACGCAAGTTATACATATTTCGTTGTTTTCATGTTTAGGTCATCAATTTATCATTAACTAGGTAACTAGTCTCAAGTAATATATCATTCATTATCTATTTTCCTGGTTTTCGCCTCAATGAAGTTGTTAGCACTACTTCTGGGTTTCTATGTAGCGATTTATTACTTTCTGCTCGGCTGGCTCCGCAAAGCCGGCCATTTTTTCTCCGAGGTTTTGCTCAGACTTTATGCAGTCCAAGTCGACAAACTTCAAAAGAATGCTCGCATTGTTTTTCGATCATACATCCATACTAATACATTAAAAAATGCGAACGTATCTACTTTCGCATTTCTTCTGTCTCTTTTTCTGTCTGTCTGTTTGTTACCTTTGCACGCCTTAACGGCGGAACGGATTTTGGTATACGGATAGACCACAGCCTGGGTTAGGACATAAGCAGGTTACTTTTTATCCAGGCAGTTTCCGACCTCCACGCGGGCGAAACCACCGGCTAAAGCTAGTCAGATATAAAAGGAAATGGTAGCTTGGTAAAAAGTGCAATAAAAATGGGTTTTGTTTTTTAATAATACGAGGCGGGTGTCCGATGGGAGGTGGGTAGCGGAACAGCATGCCGATCGCGACAGATAACCGCGGCGCAATTTGTTATGTCGACGGGTTTAGTAGCACACTTTTTTGACTCACCATTATTATTATTATTAATAATTAAATTACTGTAGCTGGAACAGTTTCGATGAAAAAAATTGGTTGCGTCTACGCCCCTAGATTTGAAAGGCGTTCCAACTTAGATTTGGTATTAAGATTTTTGATTTTTTATATGTCAGGGTCAGATAGCCTTAGCTGATACAGTAGAAATTGTAGCTCTCCGTGAATAAAACCAAACCAAATATAGAAAATAATCCCTTAACCTTGACCTTCTGAAGACCACAGGAAGCCGCTGGATGCGGGAAGCACAGAACCGGGCCTATGGGTAGTAGTCGACGTCTTTCAGCAAAAATGATGATGAGTCCCTTAACCATTTCCCTGCACGCGTAACATGACTACTTCTATTTCATCTCTACGAAGTATATCAATGTCATTATATCTATCAAAGTGAGTGTTCTTTTGTAATTTTGATATTATTGAAGTCTTTCCTTTCTACAATCTGTCATTTTGTATTTCGTTTCTACGCTGGGCTACACGTTCTGACCCCAGAATCAGTTCATGATTCATGACAATTGTTGAACTCTTGTGTCTACTCCTCGGACAGTGAACCTGTTAAACTACCAGACACTCTTCAACGATCAACGTCCTATGAAACAATGGCTTCCCTGATGGTTATCAGTTAAGCTCTGAACTTTTAAAGTCGAAGCAGCAATATCTAGTCTACACACAAATTATGCAATAAATATCTTAGAAGCAGCTCCTCGAAGTGAAAGCGAGATTGTGCGAGGAATGCGATTAATGCGAGCTATGCACATCCTTTCGGTCCGTCTGTCACGATCGCTGGCTACCGGAGCACTACTAGACACTTTCTTTAAGTTAAGTAATGTGGACTGTTTAGTAATATTAGCTGGCCTTTGATCTGGAGCATGGAAATGGCTCTAAATGACGACTGTTTTATGTTGTTGTAAAAGTTTATGCAATTTAAACTGCTCGCCTGTGAGTGAGTGAGTCCTAAGCACCTACCTGCTTTAGCATATAATTTTAAAATGAGTTATTTTATAGACAAAGGAAATGTGCTATTTGGTTTTGTTTATAAAAACCGACCTAAATTAAAGATCGCCTGCTTGTTTACGTATCATTAGGAATAATATATGCAATTAAAAGTAAAAAAAATAAGTCTTATGATCAAGAAAAATAAAATATGTGCACACATTGAGTCACAACAGCCATAAAAAACAAAAATTGCTGTATAATTGAAAAATAAATCTCAACACTGGCCATAAATAAAATCGTTGCGTGTGTTTCGACGCCCGATGTTCGGCGATTATTCGCGCGTCGGGCCACACGGCAGGAAAATACACTGCTTATTTAAATGATACAGTAGTTTGCATACAATCACAGTGAAAGCCGACCATTGATATTTTAATCGTGGCAACAATATATTCGGCCGTGAAATCGATACCCCCATCGGGTTTAGTGTTACCAGTGTGAAATATTTCCCGGTATAGATTTTTGATTGCTGAATGCTGGACTGGTAACAAAAGCTGTCTACTTCCTCTCTGCTAAGTAATGCGTTGCGTACAAGAGTTTCTAATCATGACTCAGCTTCAGCTCTACATTAGGTAAATAGAATAAGTACCTACAAGCTACCTACTTTTTCTGATTTTGTGTGTTGGTAGTCTGAAATATACTGGTAGGTATTTGCACTAGTATAATAATAATAATAAATCTTTATTTAGCCAAAAACATACAGAGTTTAAAAGACTGATTAAAATACATTGACAGCTTAAGTTGAAAGTTCTGTACAAGAAACAGTACTCTACCTCCTAAGCTAGGGTATACCTGTATTTTAGGAGGTAGTATACGGTCGGGGTTTACCTGATCAACAAGTACAAAAGTATATTTCCAGTCTACCAAGATAAAGCTGCTATAAAGATCTTTTGGCGGTTTAATGACGTTGACAGGGGGCGCTGTTGGTAAACATTTGTGTCATGATTGTTTAGTCAAATGTATTGAAAAAAAAAGATGGCGACTTTAGTTCGCATTTCGGTCACACGTCAAAAGAGCACTGTAAGCCCGCAAAGTTGCAGGCTTACAGCGCTTTAATCTATTTACTATTTACCTACTTGTCAAAAATAGGTTTACAAAAGTGGTCAGTCTTCAGAAATGCTAATTAACCATTCAAACGTTGAGGAACAATTAATTTTCAATTGTTATGAGACCAACCACTCTATCGTGGCTTTGTGAATTAAATTATTTGCGACAATTTTTGGTATTGTGACCAATAATTGCCTGACTAACTGAATTATGAGATCGCCAGCGTCTGAAAGTCCATTTAATTAAGTTGGTTGTCAATTAATTTGATTGGCTATTGTTATACAAATACAACAGTTAACATAGTTATAAGGGAGATCAATAAACAAATCATAATTTGACAACAGCGGGGTAATTGCGTAACAAACTGCTATCAGTAGCAATAAGTTTCATTTTGACAGTCATTTTCACATTCATTGCTTTATTTACGTTGTTGAGCAGACACATTTTACGAGCATGTGAAGCAATGGATTAGCAATATCCTTCAAAATCATTCAGATTGAGATTGATAGTGTGTTTCGCAATTAGGGTGGAGATTTACTGATAAGACCGATACTAGCGAATACTTCCGAGGTTAGGTCCTAATTGTCCTAAGTGGAAAATTACGCGTTGACACAATGAAAAAACGGTGCAACAAGGAGCCTCAGTTATCAGAACGAGATAAGAGTATAATATGAAGTTGTAAACAGGAAGTGCGCGCGTGCTAATCCATCCGGATATTGCCGCGATACCGTGCTTAGTACGAGTAGTGGATTAATTATACAAGTTTATTAATAAACGCAGATCGAAATTAAAATATTAAGTAGAGATTGTAGAAACGCTCATAATTACTTTCTTATTAACATAAACTGCTAAACATGGGGCTTTTAGCAACACATAACATTACGTCTTGTTTTTCCGAAGGGTAAGGCAGAAGTGTACTTATAGTATACATCCACATTTCACCAGTTATTTATGTTAAGTCCCATGGTGGGCGAGCCTAATGCCATCAACCGGGGTCAAATCCCGGACTTTTATTCGGGTGATCAAAATTGTTAAGAAAAAAGCTGCCAAGTGCGAGCCGGACTCGCACACGAAAGGTTCCGTATCACAAGGCACCGAAAAAACACATTTCTTGTCCCCCCCTCCCCCAGACCCCATTTAATTGTTAACTTTATTTTATTTTTATCACATAAGTATTTGGTATTATAGCCGCAATAGTACCTAATACACACTGTGGAAATTACAACTGTCTACTTATTACGATTCATGAGATACCTACATCCCGCTTACAGAAAGACGGTAGGAGCCCCCCGGAAGCAATTTTTTGAATAAAAAAAAATTGAAAGTCCTCAAAATTATACCTAACCTAACCCAAATCAAAACCACCATTAAAGCCATCGAGAGAAAGTCCAAAGAACAATAGATCAGATAATATTAATTAACGTAAATTATAAGAACTGTCTCCATTATCATTTTCTATCACAACGGGCGGCCAATACAGTGTTGCCAGACTAAACTTGCTAGTGCAACATCTACCCCATCTCACGACAGAGACAGGCGATCCATCATAGGAAACAAGTAATACATAAGCCGATTATTTACCGGTAGCAAATAGATACGAAATAATAGTGCACCACTGTGCTGTATTTATTGGAGAATATTATCTGTTAGACTCGAGAGATATCGGAATGAGACGGTTATTAAACGAAGTGACCTGGTGCAGTCGGATGTTGATTTAGTAGTATGCCAATAGTTGGTTTATGTTGTGATATTGATTTTTTCTTTAACGCGTTGACTGCCAGACAAGAGACACAATAGAAAATCTATTGTTGGCGGTCTCTGGTGACCGCGGTGGCAGTCAATGCCCTAACACTTTCACTGTCCATAAAGTAGACACAATAGTTAAAAAATCAACCTGAATCGTTCATGGGACAGGGAATGGGTTAAAAACATTGTGTCTGGATATATAGTTGAGCTCAGAATTTTATCTTAATAGGCTAGTTTCCTAAAAAATTCTAATTAGTCCGTCAGTTTGATTATCAAAAAATATTGAATCCGTATTTTTTCTTTTGTCAATTATATAAAAAATGATGACGATATCGCCCGTTAAAGTTCCGCGTGACGTCACTTGCTTGCGACACTTTTGCAAGCAAGTGACGTCACGACCCCCACTCCTAAATTTTGACGCGCTTTATCTTTGTCATTTTTTGTTTGATTGCTAAAAGAAAAAATACGTGTCCATTATTTTTCGATAATCTAACTAACGGACTAAATATAATTATTATTTTTTTACCCAGGAAATTACCCTATTGAGTGTGTATGCTTACATTTTAACCTATGTAAAAGAATAAATAGAAATAGTTTATTATCCAGGTAAAAGCAGGACCATAGGATGAGACCACATCCTCACTCTCCTACCTTTAACCCATTGTAATTGGGGTCGGCGCAACATGTCTTTTTCTTCCATACGTCTCTATTAGTCGTCATCTCGGTAGTCCCCCGTTTCTAACCATATTATCATCATTCACACAGTCCATCCATCGTTTCTTTGGTCTTCCCCTACTCTTATAGACATCGACATTCATACCCAAAACCCTCCTCATGACACTTTCTTCATTCCTCCGTATCAGATGACAACCTATTTCCACACAACTAGACAGTTACCGGTGCCAATTTCAGACTTCCTCTTATGTATTCATTTCTTATTCTACCCGTTCGTGTAATACCACACATCCCTCTTAGCATTCTCATCTCAGCTGGATGAGACAACATGGGTTAATTTAGTATATTACCTACAGCTTGGTTTGAAAATCTTATTTGGCAGTGAGCCTCAAACTAGGTGAGTGCGCTTAACTTACATGTAATGAGCAGGTACATGATTTAAAAGCTAGTAACAAGTTAAACGCATGTCTTAGGTTTGTTAGCTCCATAGTACTGCCCAAACGAACGATACAATCGTTCATTTGCTGCAATCTGCCGCGAGTCGCGTCGAAGTCTCTGTTACCGGTGCGTGCGCGCGCGCAACGTTCAGCTTTGATTTACGATCAATAGCTGTACTGCCTTATAGCCACTGAAACTGTGGAGCTTTGGTGCTTTTTCAGATGATTTTAAATTGGAGAATTTACGTCTTTATTACGATATTATTGGACTCCGAGCATGGGCAAATTCCCGTATTTTTAAGAAAGAACCTGCATTCTTATCTGTCAAAAAATCACTAATTTACCTAAATTTTTTACAAGTTTTTGATATTGATGGTAGCTGAGATGAGAATGCGACTTGAATTTGGACGTTTTAGTGCCTTCTTGTCTCAATGGTCTAGATTAAAAAATGGTACCAAGAACCTAGCTTTCACGAGGCTGTTAACTTTGAAATTCTCAACGTTGGTATAACGTGCTTGTCTACACTATGGTAGGATAGCGTCATGTTTGCTGCAAATAAATGTATTTTCTTTCTTTCTTTATGCCCGACTCGTCATTGTTACGATTGGTGACCAAAATTTTACTCCATACGAGAAGTCTCGATTCGTCATCATTTCGATCTCAAATTAGGGTGAGAATCAGCACTTTTGGAACATAAAAAATACATAGGACAATCCCCCAAAGCGCCCACCCTTCACCACTTCTTAGTGCTGTAGCTGGGAAGAAGAAGTCTACTAACTGTTCTTCCCAGATGTAAGATGATATGCTATAAGATTCTACTAATCTTCATAGGATTTTCAAGGATGTATTACCAACTGCAGTTTCGCATTCCAAAGTAGAAAATTAACACAAACAAGGTGCATTGTTGTGTAAATTGATTTCCTTTCCATTTCGCCTCCACAATCGAGTTATGCCGCTATTATACATTTACACGCGTAACCACCGATTACGGCCAAGTCTAGATATTATGAGGCGCCTTCAAATACTAAAGGTTACTGTTTGGCTGTACCTGCGCTTGCGCCGGTCAAACTATAAATAACGCTAACGTTTCCGGGTAGGTACCTGAAGTACCTATATACCTGGTGATGTTTACAATTTTTGTTGCGTAAGCCCAATAATTCTTGTGCCGCGAACTACGAGTATGTATGTAAGAGGTAATTTGTAAAACATATTACATTATGTTTCCAGAAGGAAATGATCGTTTGAATAATGTTGTATGTCTACTTTGTTACGCACTAACTCGCGGTTAAGCATATGATGAGTTATGCTTATGCCTATTTTTTAAGCGAAACCTTAATGTTATGTCTAAACAAAAGCGCACTGTTGGATTTTTAACGCTCGGCTCAGCACCTAGAGTTGAAAATCCAACGTGCAATCATATTCAGGCATTATAATTTACGTCGTTGGTCTAGTGCTGGTGCTACTGCAGAGCATGAGGTCCTGGGTTGGATTCCCAGGTCGGGCAAAGTGTGATTGGCGTTTTCCATCAGGAATTTCTCAGCAGCCCGCAGGATTTGTGCCCAGTTGATGGCACTAGGCCCCATCACATGGGAATTAAACATAACTGGCGAAGTGGTTGTACTATAGATTAGATATACCTCTGCCTAGTTCTTCGGGGATTAAAGGATGTGATGTTATGATATTTAGGTGTGGCCTAATGTTAGTGAAAACAGGCAGTACCTTGTTATCTTTTATTAGCTTTTTGCCTGAAGTTTCTCTGTGTGATGATACGCCATCAGTAAAGAGAAAACTTTTCGCTCTATCAATTCGCAGATCTTCACCGCCAGTTAAACACGTATACAAAAGTCCCTTGAGCTATAGTATCATACAGTCTTAAATTATTAAGATAGAAATCTTTGCAATTTAATAATAAGATTTTTGCAAGAGATGTTGTATTTATTTTCTCAAATATTTATGGACGTTTTTTCAACAATTACTTTTCTTGTTCCGCAGGTATGTACACAATGCAAAGTTCACAACATTGCCGTCCGAAGAGCCGAAGGTAACTTCGTTACTGATAAATTATATCTATGTCTGTAAGTAGGTTTATATACATATATTATATACACTTTTACACGTCAATAATATTTTAAAAACTATATGAGGTCGACTTTGAGAGGAAACACCGAAAGGAACTCAGAGATCACAGACTTTGTTATAGTCCAGAAATAATCTTGGTCAGATCATGTGAGGCCCATGTAGATTATCGTCGGAAATGGTCTTCTGAGGAAAGAAGCACACAGATTTGAGTAGACCAGTCCCGTGCCCAGTCAGTGCACGTATCTGTCAGTAAGTGCTCAATACATACGAGCGACACGCGTCAACGCTAGAGGCAACAGCAGCCGTCAACAACATGCTGCTCGTGTATTTGAGCACCGTGCTCAAATACACAAGCGGCACGTTGTCGACGGCATCTACCGTGCCGACGCGTAGACGGCGGTGTCGACAACTGCAGTTGTTAAGAAGTATACTTGTTTGTTATAAAAAACTAACTGAGGAATCTTTATAACTGTCGTCATCACTTTCTACCGCTATCAGCATTCAGATCCATAACAAACGTCTCCAATTTTAATCACTTCCATAACTTCAATATTTATTAAAAGCTACCCAGAAAAGATACTACTCGTACCATCTTAGCTCGCACATCTAAGTAAAGAACACTAAATTATATCGTCGCTACCGATTGATGTAGCAGATTAAGTTTCTTGAAATCGATGCATACCTCCAATGGAATCGATATCCGGACAGCGGCAATTTAAGCGCATCGATAATGATCGCCCAATCAATCCTGACCTCTCGCAGTTGCATTTCACTGCAGATTTTAAATGAAAAATTCATTTTGAACGGCTCATGGTTGAGTGGTCATAATAAAAGTGTATTTCTTAGTTTCCGTTGATACAGTTTTCCAATGTATTGCGTCGACCAGTTTTTATGATTCAATCGCCTGCTACTTGATGGTAACTGCAATTTGTTCGAACTGGAAATGTATCCGAGTCTTTAGCTTTATTAATTTAATATTTGTTTTGAGAGGGATTGAAATGAAAATTTAAATTAAACCAACACAGTCATTGTTTTGATCAAAGCCGATGTGGCGAAGTGTTGTGACGCTATTGAGAGACTATTTTCAGCAGTAAACTGCGAAAAAAGTTTATCAATCTATGTGTCTAATAATAGATTCTAAGGGGGTCTTGGCTAAATAATAACAGCTGCACGGGTCGATCGATCAGGTTAAGCTATGCTTGCCGCGGTTGGTCTGTGAATGGGTGACCATCTTTATGTACCGTAACCCCTCCGTATCTCGGAAAGCACGTTAAGCCGTTGGTCCCGCCTGTCATTTGTAGATATTTGGTAGTCGTTACGGGTAGTCAGAAGCCCGAAAGTCTGACAACCAGTCTTATGTCAGTGTGTGTATGTGAGGACCGTGTTACCCAGTAGCTGGGTTATGGAGGTTAGATAGGTAGTAGTAAAATACTGGTATCAGCTGCATCCGGTTAGACTGGAAGCTGACCCCAACGTAGTTGGGAAAAGGCTAGGCAGATACCTATTACCTACTAATAATGTAGCATCCTGAAGATATACATAAGTAATTCATTTAGATCAACTTGATTGGCAGTACAAACATTGGTTAAGTATCCGATACACCCACATGCACACCCAATCATAGAAAAACCAAGTCAAACCGCATCGTGAACGGGGAAACAGTGACACGAATCGAAAGCGCCCTGAACTCGTTAAACCCACTCAAACCAACGTTAATTTAATCCAAGGATTGCTTTCTAAATGATGAACAAAACTCATTTGCGGTATGACAAGTGAAATTACCATCACCATTTTGCGTTGCTTTCACGGGGAGCGCAGTGACATTCAGGTTGTATCTAGATGAGCCCAGATTATCGTGTTCTGCCATCAGAACAGTACTGGACTTGCTTTTATCCGTTTATTTAATGTCCTACAGCGGATTCTTAATGGTGTTGTATAAGTAGATATGATCGTTGGGCGTTTTAGCGGTAATAGCATGAAAGCTTTAAGACTTCTCGAATAATAAGGAAACCTAGCTAATGGATTTGCAGATTTTGCTATGAAATGGGATAGAGTATTTATATTTTATTATTTTAATATAATAGCCTTTAGCTGAAAGCCTTCCTGATTTTGCGAAATTTAGGTAAAATGGTAAGATTTTCTCAAACGTTGCTGAAGGTAGGCAATTGGTCCTAAGGGCTCCGGTCAAAACTGACGGGGTCCGCTAGGGCCGATGCCTGCCACGGCCGCGGGTTGTTTGAAAGAGATACCGTGGCCCCTGGCACCGCAGGCAACTGAACACGGGTGGGTTTTAGTCAGTAAAAGTCTGACACGCCCTTCCGCTCAGCCCAGAGCGGGAGAGGTCATTTGATGATTTCCCACCCAAAAAAAAAAAAGAAGGTAGGCAATAATATTGCCAGAAAGATATACAAATTACAGTCCCTTCTTGAGAGAGGGGTTCGTGGCAACATAATAACAGCCGCACTGGTCGATCAAAGGTTAAGCTACGCTTGCCGAGGTCGGTCTGCGGATGGGTGAACACTCATTACTTTCCGAGCCCCTCGGTGTCTCAGAAAGCACGTTAAACCGTTGGTCCTGGCTGCTTTTTGTAATCTTTGACAGTCGTGACGGGTTGTCAGAGCAGAGGCCCAAAAACCTGACAACCAGTGTTACTAACCGGTACTGTGTTACCCAGTAATTGGGTTTTGGAGGTCAGATAGACGGTCGCTCCATGTAAAATACTGGTATTCAGCTGCATCCGGTTAGGCTGGAAGCCGACCCTAACATAGTTGGGAAAAGGCTGGGCTGATGATGATTTCCCGAGGGTGAGGCAAAGGTGCATCTATAGTATACGTACCCATATTTTGCCAGTTATGTTTAAGTACCATAATCATAGGGAGCGAGCCGAGTGCCATGATATCCCTTGCATTATCCTTTACCAAAATGTTTTTTGCTTCTTTGATTTGATCTTCATAATGGTAGCCTCAGCCTAGATGCAAATTCACACGCCATAGCATAAACTCACTTGATGTGTCAATATTCTGCGGTATAAATGTGGTTTCCATCTGTTCTTGACACCACCTTCACTATCATTGCACATTCGAAAGAGTCGTCAAGAGTTTCAAAATCTCGATTGTGATCAACAAAGGTGTATTGTTGCACTGTTTAATTACTGTTGCAATTAAAGATTACTATCAATCAGTCTGATATGAATAGTGTTAATGTGAAGTGACGGCGGGGGGCTATGTGTCATAATAGTTGCAATATGTATCAGAGACAGGTTCCTTCGAACCTGAATTTGATTAAGACATTTTATGTCACCGTTATTATCGTTATTAAAAGGCATTTTTTTTAAACGTTGCCTACTAGGAATTTCTCCTGTTTCGTGGGTGCGTTTACAAACATTTAAACTCACATACACAAACAGCCAGACCCGGAACAACTACTTGTAGGTCATACAAATATTTGTTCCGTGCGGGGAATGGAACCCGCTACACGCAGCGCAGCAGTCCATCGCTTAACCACTGCGCCAACCGTACCGTCATTCGTCGTCATAATCATGCCGTCATTGACTCATAATTGCGTGTAAATCTCCTCCATTATTTTAATGTCTTCATTTGTTTGTCTTATTTCGGAGATCACTTAATCATATTGGCCAGTCAGTCTTATCATCATTTCAACCGAAAGACGTCCACTGTCGCCTTCCCTAGACACTACGGTACGCGGTCGCTTCCCCAGAACCTTTCGGCCTCATCGGCCATCTGTTCTCCAACCAATGTGCCTTGCCCACTGCAAACTTAAGTGAGTTTGGCAATTCTTCGAGCTATGCCGGTTACATTGGTTCTCCTGCAGATATCTTTATTTCTGATTCGATCACGTAGGGGAACTCCAAGCATAGCGCTGTCCAATGCCCTTTGGGTGACTTTAGCCATCTAATGTGGCCTATTATAAACGACTGTGCTTTATTTACCGCCTTCTGGCAATTATTCCGTAAATGTTTAACTTCACTTGCCACTACAACTAGCATTATATCTATCTTTATTTATTTATTTCTATTGTACGTATCTATTTGTGTCAATAAATATGTTATCATTTATTTTCGTTATTAGTTTATCCTAAGCCTAATGGCTTTCATTTATCACAGTTGTTTGTCTAGAAAGGACAACAACAACAGATTTCGGACACCGAATGACTCATTCCTGTTTCAGCGCTGTTATCCAACACCATTTCCTGTAATTGACGTCACATTTAGGTTATTTGATTGCTGTATTTAGTGCGTGTTGTCCTATTTCTAATGGCGGGGGCTTATTAAGATATTTTATAAGCTAAACTGAACGTTTGTTTACAAACAAACGCGGCCACTTCACAACTTGCGTCAGTTGTCGTAACGCGAGTGTTGTCGGCGGTGCGGCGCACCCGCATGGCTTTGATGTCGCCCGATTTACGATAAAAAGTTGTCGCGTTACGTTTTGACAGACTGCCCACTTCCTCGTCTGTGAGTGGGTTGAAATTAAAAAATAAAGGTTAGATTATTAATTTATCTAATGGAGTTTTGTGATAAGGACTTTGGAGAGTTATTTTATTGTAATGTTCATCGGACTTATATTAATTTGAAAGCGTAAGAAAAACGTCTAACTGTAAAACCCACTCACACTGTTCAATCATTTGTAGGTAGACTCCATCAAGGATCTTTTGTCGCTTGAATATCATTGACAGGGGGCGCTGTTGGCACAAATTTGTATTTTTTTTTTTTGTGAAAATGTATTGAAAAAACAAGTTGGGTTTAGATTATTTTTTTTGTTATGTAATTTTTAATATTTTTAATGGTGTACATTAAAGTTTATATAGGGTCAAATTAAATTAGCTAGCGAAACTCTACAGACGTAATGGGTATCAATATTTGAACACGGTCACATAAAAATTAAAAAGATTAGATGTTTTTTTTTTGGGTCAACGACTGATGCTATTGTTGTTACTTCAAGAATGAGTTGACAAAATAAATTTTCTTTCGTTTTGGCGTGTTTAGACATCGATACAAATCACGTCTGTAAACGTAAAGTTTATACAAAAATTAACCAATTTTTTAAACTGATTTCTCAAGCGACTATACTAACTGCAGTCCATGACCCCACAAAAAAAAACATCAAATTAATAAAAAAAACTTGTTTAATATCTCGATACCTCACTACTACTCTGTGGAGTTTCACTAGCTAATTTAATTTAACCTTGTATATTTTTTTTTATTTTGCGTACCTATCTCTATTTTACGATGCTGTCAACTGTGAATAGCCTACTTATATACTTTTTTTCACAACTGTGGCAGGCGCTCAGAAATGAAATGAAATTTATAAATAAGGACCAATTTACACGTCTCGCGTCTTCAGAACCAGAATAACTGACAACTAATAGGTTGTTTACACTATTCAAGTAGCAAAACAGTAGACAAGTCCTCTACTAAAGACAGATTACGTGTCGCTGAGACTTCTCGTTTCAAATAAGGCACAGGTTACACAGATGCTCGAACGCGAAACTAGGCTAATCCTGCAATTTGCCACTAGTTACCTACTTCTATACAACTGCGATTTGTAAAGGTAACTGGTTGCTACTGCACATGCATGTCTTGAAAAGAGATTTATGCTGAACAATATTATCCTTTTCGCTTATCTGACTAATATTTTAAACTAGCTGACCCGACAGACGTTTTCCTGTCAGAATTTAAATTTGGTCTTGAGTTTCTATAGAAAAAAACACTTTCAGTTTTTTTCCAACTTTTCAAATTTTCCGGGCAACATTTCAAATTTTTCTTTTCATGAAAACCTTATTCGCACTTTTACGGACATTTTAAAACGAAAATAGCCAAATCAGTTCAGCCGTTCTCAAGTTAATATGCGCTTTCCAACGATGTTATCCATTAATCTATTTATCTATGTGCGTGTAGTAGTTTCCGTAGGAAGCGATTGAAACTGAAGGCATCAGCTGAGGCCGATGCCTGCCAGGGCCACAGGCAACTGAAGGAACACGGGTGGGTTTTTGTCAGTAAAAGTCTGACACGCCCTCCAGACAGAGCGACAGAGAGGGAGAAGTCATTTGATGATTTCCCATCCAAAACAAAAAGGCATCAGCTAGTGATTTATAAAGCAATTCTTAACAAAAAAAAAACTATAAAAAAAACTTTCCAAAATAATCGGAAGTACAAAACTCGTTTATTACTTGAAACACAATAAGACAACCAATTGACCTCTTTACAAGTCGAAATAAAATATAACTCCTTTTGCGTTTCAACAAAATTGTAGTCAATAAAACCGCCGGGCCCATGAGGAATCGATGTTTTAACACCATAACGGTGTTTCGAGTGCCTTAACAGTGCCCTTGTGATAAGCAGATCAATGGCTCTTTTATAGTCTATTGTACTGAGTGCTAGTTCAAGTTTACACTGTTTCCTTATGACTTAATTTTATATGTTGAGCGTTTTGTGTTTTACGTCTCCGAACTTTTGCGTTTTATCTGAAACTGAGTGTGTTTTGTAGGTGACAAAAATTAAGTGTTATAATTAGGATGGAAACATAAAAAAATAAACTTACATAACTTACTATAGTACTTAATAGGAACTTAATAGTGGTCAAACTACGCAATCAATATTTTTTACATCTGGGTTGGCAAGATGCCTTTGAATGAACATATTGACTAGAAGTAATACCACAATCTTTACTCATGTGGTTCCACTTCTAAATGAATTGCACTAAATCTGTGAAAAAAAAATATTATTGACGCAAATGGAAATAACTACTAACTTACGTCAGTGCTCCTAAATCGTATATACTGTCTATGCCCATATTACTGCAGGGACCCTTACATACGGTTGTAGGTAACTACATAGAGTATAACATTACAACTACCTTGTCTTTTGAGTTACGCAGCAAGCAATACCAAACAGTTGTAACAGAAATGGATAAGGCTATGTTTCTAGAATAATAATAATAAATACTGCATTACCCAATCAGTTTAGCTGTCGCTAATAATTAAAATGATACAGCTCTTGCACTGAAGTGGAAATTCATAATGATGATAATAGTTTCCTATTACATGGTGATCCGTTGTAAACTGCGTGTCGGATTTGTAATTGACATAGATTGGACAAAGATTTGAAATATTTATAAAAAAAATGTCATTTATATTAGATGGACCGATTATATTATATAAACTGGAACGACAATTAGTTATTTTTAATAGATTTTTCTAAAGAGATGACATTACAAAGATGTTGCCATTTGAATTGTCCTGTCACTATCGATGTAATAATAAAAAAAAATTAAAGTATTATTCTTTGGGCTTATTTTTCAAGCGACAGATAATGTTTGTTTTAGGAATAAATATTGCGGTTTGACATCTTTTGTATAGAAAATATGTCAAACTGCCATAATTATTCTTCAGATAAAAGTTATTTGACTACTGAAAAATCGGTCCTGTGTCAAGTAAGTTAACCGGACTCATCCGGAGATAGTCAAAGAGTCCATCAATAAATTGTATGATATCAATCAATTTTTACTAGGGAAGACTGTGTTCAGTACCATAAATATAAACAAACTGACTTGTTCATCAAATTTTTACACGTGAATAGGTATTTAGCTGCACATTGGGTAAATATACTTACACTCTTGATATCTTACCAGCTAAAACATCCCATGTTCGTGTATAAAGCACACAAATATAACCTACTAGCAGCGCCTCGCGGTTTCACCCGCATAAGTGTTGAGCCCGTGGGAATATTGGGATAAAAAGTATCCGATGTGTTATTCTGATGTATAAGCTATATTACTGTAAAGTTTCATCAAAATCCGTTCAGTAGTTTTTGCGTTAAAGAGTAGCAAACATCCATCCATCCTTACAAACGTAAGTAGGATAGTAGGACATAACGAAACGAAACGCGAAACGCTATAACAGTTCCTTGGAACGCTTCCTTCCTTATAGAATACTATTAGCACTGTTCACAAAATTAATGAGCTAGGCACATAAATACACGTGAATGTACTTAGGAAATCAATAATTTGATGTAGAAAGTATTGAAGAAGTTTCCTTAAGGATAATTTTTCGTCAGTAGGTCTCTGCCACGTCTAAGTCATCTCTAGAAAAACCATTTTTTTACAAGACCCAATCGACTCAATATGCATTTTTGATTCATTCAAACATTTAAGTAGCCCATTCCAATTCGTGTTATAAGAAAATCTATTTTTAGATCCCCGTTTATTACTCTATACATTTAAGTAAAATATAGAGTCATAATTGGGGATCTAAAAATCTCTTATGATCCTCATCTGAGCGTGTGATGGCAATCAGCCCAGAATTTGGCTACGAGGTTGACTACCAGTAGCGTCCATCAACTCCTGTAGCGTGTAAACAACAGAAGGCCAATTCCCAGTAATTAAAAACGTTCAAAATCTAATCGCAATCTCATCACAGCGACAATCAATGTCAAAAACTTGTCAGAAATGTAGGGAAATTAGAGGTGTTTTTGACAGATTGAGGCTGAGATCGGGCTATGAACGTTCTTAAAATTACGAGAATTACCCCTCAGGACACGCAGGACACGAAATTAAGTGTCTCCATTATTTGTGGGTCAGCCGCATTACACTCTTTTCATGACACACATCTAACATAACATCACGCATGTAATCCCCGAAGGGTTAAGCACAGGTATACATATAGTACACCCACATGACACACATCTCTTAACAGTTTTTTTTAGAAAACAGAGTATTAATTTGAACTTATCTCGAGACGTTGAAATGCATCACCTTGAATAAGATCGTATTAGGAACAGGAAGTCCTCAATACCCACACCTATGTATGTAAAATGTAGGTACATTATGCACATAATTTACTTTAAAATGCAGTTTCATTGAAGCTGTGGTCATTTCTATGCTGCGAAAGTGGGGAGCTATGACCATGAATGAATATTTTTATTGCATCCTTTTACCTCAAGTTTTCTCTTTATTGATATTGGAAATATTTAACTTTCCTTTAATGCTTTTTATACAGGCTGTCCGGTAATTAATGGATAATGGACCCCTTATGAGGTTATCCATTAATTACCGGACACCCTGTATATACTGAATTGAAATGTGTCATTTCTAAAATTCGATGCACATGACATATGCGGGGGGTGTCGAAACCGTCAAATTTTACCGGATAGTAATCCGGTAGTATCCGGCTTTGACAGTATAGACACCAGCCGACTTAATTCCTAATCGACGAATCTTGAAAATTAATCAAATCCTCAGTTTCCAAATTAATTAGTGCCATTAAGTTTAAATGATCAATTATCACATGATAATTGTAGTCATTAAATGATACAACAACAAAACGTAATCAGTAACACAGACAGGCGTACAGACACGTTCAATATCACTTCCCATATCTCAAGATTTTCTCCATAAAACACTAAAAACATTAAGTATAGAAACTCATTAACAGACGTCCCCCTTAATGACCGCAGTCGATATTAATGAACGGAATTAGCATTAGTAATTGCGTGTATCGGTCAAACCGGGCGGAAAATAAGTTAGTGTATAAAGATTCCTGGTAGAATGTATGTATTTTATATTTATACGACTTTTATTAAACTTATTGCGGATAGCATTAACGCTTATAAAAGTGTATGGTATGATTATGTAGTTAAACTAGCAAGCAATATGCTAGTATTTATAGTTTATCCGGAATACGGAAAAACAGATTTCCAAGAAATGTGGGAATCTCACTCAAGTACAAGAGAGCATAGAGATCCCAGCTCTATTTATGTATTTTTGTGTTTTTTACCAAATGTTAATAAAACCACGAAATAGAAAGAGATACATATTTTATTTAATTTAAATATGATGCTAATAAGTGCATCTTAAGCGTTTTTTTTTTAGTATTGACTATAAGAACAATAGTATTTTAAATTGAATATTTAGACAAAAATATGTTGTTAATGAGTGCAAAATATCCATTCACACATCTTTACTACTACGAGCGAATTACAGAATGAAATGAAATTACTTATTTTGAAATAGGTTATCGGAATCACACGTCTTATTATTTAAAAAAAAAGACCGGTAGAGGCCGGAGAGGTCACTTTTTCTATCTGAGAAGAAAGGCCGAAACAAACTCAGAGGACACACTTTCTTTTAAAGTCCAGACATAATCTCGATCAGGTCATGTCGAGACCATGTAGATTGATGTCGGAAATGGTTTTTTGAAGAAAGAACCACACAGATTTGAGTGGGCCAGTCCAGTCAGTGCAAGCATTTTTCAAACGTATAAATCTCAACTTCACTGATAGTTCGGTGAAGAAGAAATTACGTCGTTGTTGATCCAAACCGCAGACTAATCATGCGACTGCAACCGTAGGTAAGTGGAGTTTATTCCATGTCTGACATCGGGAAAACAAGTAATAATACCGATTTCGATCAACAAAATGATTTATTAAATCAATTATACAAAATCAGCCTTAAAACATAATTATGTATCTATTATGTAGTTTTTTTTTTTTTTTTTGTGGATGGGAAATCATCAAATGACCCCTCCCGCTCTGGGTGGAGCGGAAGGGAGTGTCAGACTTTTACTGACTAAAACCCACCCGTGTTCCTTCCTTAGCCCTTTCTGTTCCAGGGCAGCGGTTAACCTTTCGGAAAATCCCACCGCCCCGGCAGGCTTCGGCCCTGTGGGGCCCCGTCCTCTGCTGACATCTCTTTGAGGCGCGCGTGGAACACAACGCGCCGTCCGGCACGGGCCTGGTCCTGATCGGACGGTGAGCTACCCATTACTCACCGCCCGCAGGCCCGCGCCTACGGTGGCCGGGAGTCGTCACGCGGCTCCCGACGCCCGGAGCGTCTCCCGCGGCGGCTGAGGCGTGAGGTGTTCTCCCTCAGCCTCCCCGCCACCTCCTTCGCTAGCATGACTGCTTCGCAGAAGGAGGTGACTGCCTCTCATTCTCTCTCGCCCCGGACCATGGCTTGCACCAGGGCCGGGCGCGAGAGGTCGCCGCCGTTGCCGATCGCCTCTACGAGGACACGGCGGGTCTCCGCCCAAGCAGGGCAGACCTCCACCGTGTGCTCCACCGTGTCCTCTGGGCGATCCGGGCAGTGGTGACACCCGGGCGTCTCCTCCCGCCTGATGATGTGCAGGAACCTCCCGAAACATCCGTGTCCGGAGAGGACCTGCGTCAGGCGGTACGTGAGAGCGCCGTGACGCCTCTCTAGCCACTCCTCAAAGAGGGGTCTTATCGCCGCTATCGCGGCGTGCCCTATCTATTATGTAGTTGGTCACTTTTGAAAGAAAGAAAGAAAAATGCGTTTTTTGGCATTACCACAAAATTAATACACCTTAAAACTATAGAAACAGAAAACAAATATTATAATGTTAAAAGGGCTTCAGCTCAGCATAATGTCAGATGACTACGCAAGGTGTACCACCTGACGCTGATTTTTCTTTTTGTTAAAACGATATTCTTTCCAAAAATGTATCTATTAAACTTGTCCCAAAACACACAGAAAATGCAAATGAATGTAATTTGTAAAGCAAATCGACCATGTAATGTTATATTTATTGCGTGCTACAAGAAATTGGGGGAATTTTTGTTTACATTATGAGCTTTTATGTATGTATGTAGCTACGGCGCCATCGACGCCGCCTACGACTTTTGCTGTTTATTTTTATTGATGAGATTCACTTCAGGATTTTATGAAAATTACAAAAAGGGATCTTTATCCTCGTCGCTGTAAGGTTGCTGTCAGAGGTAAAATAACGAAAAGAATGTGAAGACTAAGACTGATTTTTCAATCGACAGATAACTTTTATTTGAGGAATAAAATTGACGTTTGACAGTTTTTGTATGAAATAACTGTTAAAATTTCAAAATTATTCCTCAAATAAAGTTATCAGATGATGAAAAATCAGCCCTTAGTGTGTTATTAAAGGACATATGAAATCTACTATACTATATACATATTATTATTTTAATTTATATGTATCTAGACTTAAACGAAGTCGCGGACTTCGCGGTCGCGCGCTGTAATAAAAGACAATAGTACATACGTCGTGGTTTAGAAATAATATTGTAGAGATTTGGTCATCACTGTTATATTTTTTTTAAGTTCTAGGTATTAAAAGCCAGGATACTTCACAGACCCCATAATAAAAATACACAGAAAACCACTCCAAAGTATGATAGCATCGTAAAAGTAAAGTAAAATAAATCGACGATTCAGCAACTTTATAGAAAGTGCAAGTGTCAATTTAATTTATTGTCCGATAAGGAACACCATATTTGCATCAGAGCCACAGATAATGAAACAGGCCAACAAATAACCGAACAAAATGGGTTTAATCGACGGTAACGATTTCATTGCTAATCGTTTCGTGAAAGTCGATTTATGTTTTAATATCGAGTTTCTTATCGAGTAAAAAGGCCAGCGGATTAGACTACTGACTCTGACCACATTCGCCCTGTTTACCGTAAATTGTACTTACGCTTTTCTCTTATTGAGTTAGTGCAAATACGTAGGACTGGTGTAAATCTACATCAAGGTACACAAATGTCTGTACATTAATTTCTCATATCTTGATTTGTTTTACAAATATAAATCTTGCGGATGCTGTGTTCAATTATGTTATTTCTGTAAGGAGTTTGATCACATCAGTAAGGTCAGCTACCCAAATTGAGAGATCCCAAATCCAACAAGGGATAAAGTGAAACTCCCATTTATTCTGCCGTGTTCAGAACAATAATTTTCTTATAACGCATCGAATAAATCACATGCAGACGTTCACTTAGCAACATCGGTATCGAGTGAAGCCATCATCGATACATCTCTTTCTGTGCAAACAATAGGCCGGCTGTACACTACCAATTTTTCTGTCAGCGCCCGCCGCTTGCGCACCTTTTAAGGTTTTTGACGTACGTCATTTTTACAGCCATGAATATAGAGATATTGGGATGACGGATCGGCTGATGCAAAGGTCAATTCGATTATTTTAATCGAGACATTTATCTCGATTCTTATTGTTTTCGAGTTCCGCGATACGAGACGTCTTAATCGGTCTGCCATTTCGGGTGCGTCATATTTTATCTGTGATCTACGGCTGGACGCGAGTGAAGGATAACAGTGATTTGGTATGTAGATGTCACTCGTAATTATACAGTCTCACTGGGTGGTTGTCCCGGCATTGTACGATTGTAAATAATTGGTGGACAAAAGAATTACCAGATTTCTTTATATCATTCCGACTACAGCACGCAATTACTATATCTTCTTATATATTTGCATTAAACTTTTCGCTGATAGAAATCTGTAGAAAGCAGGATATCATTTTTATTTACCGCGTCCGCGATTTATGATAGTCGGTTATGAATATTATTATTTTATTAATTAAACTCAGACAAATAAAACAAAAGTCTAGACGTATAATTGCGACGAACGTTCTGCAATAATAAATCTGCATAAATTGTAATAATTATTATTAGGCATAATTCATATTTATTTGTGTCTAATGTTGAATGGCTCCTAAACGTACAGATGGAGGGGTGTAGCTGTGCGGCTTCCTTTTACTACGCCTTCAAGCTGTAAATGACTCACTAAGGTGCCTACGGGCAGTTGTTCCTTTTGCAATCTCATTAGCATATATTCCACTTCATGAGTAGGTAGGTTATGATTAAGATTCATAGAATCAAGCCAGTATCTATGTATATCAAAGTGGAAGCATTTCCAGTGTATGCCTACCTATGTTCGTCCAGCCCTATATTCGTTATATCATTCACAACTGACAATAGATTTTACTAATTTGTTCCACATTCGCCCCACATTGATATTCCGCATTCGCCCCAAATTTGATATTCCTTGTTCGCCCCACATGTGATATTCCTTGTTTGCCCCACATTAATTTTACTCTAAGTACTTCTTGTCTGTTTCGAACTTATTTAATCCATGCCTGCTTTTGTGCTATCTAACGATCTCAACATTGATCTGATCTGACCACAGAACCGTTGAAGATTGACGTCGAGACGAGAATGTTTATTCTGCAACCTAGGTTTAAGTTCACTCACAGGCCATAGTGGCCATCAAGACGTCAAGCCCATTATTCACAGAACTCGCACTTTCGATACTCAAGAAGACTAAACATAATGTTATGCAGATGTGGTAACCAATTCGGTACTAAGTTGTATGCGCAGGCGCGTATGCTTTCACTCTCACGCCTTCGACCGGTCCGCGATGCGTTTCCGCCGGAAGGGCGCTCGATATAGTGGTCAATGTTATGGTACATTTTATCGATAGAATTGGATTTTTATTAAACTATTTATTTAATTTATGTACACACGATGCTTTTAAATATCATTGTTTTACATAAAGATAATTGGTTCGTTTATGTATTGACTTTGGAGCGTGTTTATTTTTATGTAAGTGATCATAAACAAACATAGATAAGCGTTTATTAGGGGAAGTTGAAGCTTTTAGATAGACATCTGTCGACGGATGTAGGTAATCGTATCACGTTTTTATTATTTCCTTCACTTTAATTAAAGTTTACTACCTATGTGGCAATAATAATCGAGATTAATCAGTAAGGAACTGCTCTTAGAGGTCTTATCTTCTGAATACAAACCAAAGTTTCTTTCTTTCGCAACTCGTAGCATTATGCTGAGCGATGGCCGTTTTGCGTGGATATTTTCCCCCAACTTGTTCTTTTTTTTTTTGTATTGTCTCTGCGTTATGTTTACTGCAAATAAACGTATTTTTATTCTTTCTTTTGGAATGTCTAAATAAATAACACCTCAACCAAAATACCTATAATTGACAATAACAAGAAATTATTACCCAATTGTATAGCAAACAATACAAGTTGGCAAGTGAACGGCATCGATTTCCAAATCATTGATGATATTATCGATATGGACACCTACAGCACTGGGCTTGTTTCGCCGACCCGTGTTAATGTGAGCAACTCGATCCAGCCTGATTCGAGAATCGAGTTTGATGTGTGACAGGCCGCGTGGGAGGTCAGTAATCGATATTAGATAATCGCATTAGGTTTACAAATGTTATATTAATACCTTCTAGTTGAGTCATTTTGGACAGTTACATCACAACACTATTGTAGTGTTGTTATGTGTAAACAGTCCATGAGTGCGCGAATTTAAATCTTTTGGACTTGTTATGATAAATAGGAGAGTAGGAAATGCTTGAAGGATTAAGGTAACTAGGCTGTAGCATTTCAAAGTTCAGCTTTGAATTAGATATGGTAAGTATTATCTAGACTTGCAGAAAAGGTCAGAATAATTATTCGATCAGTTAAAAATAATGATTCAGAACCTCTGTGAAATACGAGCGATGTGAGCAAAATAGGTGCGTGTTGAAATCTACGTGACTGGGCGTGTTTAGGCCAAGGAACGATCATGATCAGTTCTTCCTTGGTCCCCAAATATTTATTATGCCAAAAATAGTTGCGTAGATTTTTCAAGACGCACTCTATTTTGTTGTTCCCAGTTCAGCGGTGCTATTCTGTATAAAACTTAGGTGAAGTGAGTTTCAAGTAAGCTGTCAATTCCTAGCTTCAGCTGGTCTATTCTGTAAAATTATCACTGTGAAAACTTAGATGAAGTGAGCTGTCAATAGTCTGTCATCAGGGTGGAATGACGGCTCACTTCACCTTCGTTTCCACGGTGAGATTTTTACAAAATAGACGGGGATGACACGGTTCAAGCTCACTTCACCTAAATCTTCACGGCAATATTTTTAATAAAATAGACCGGTTTAGAATTCGGCTAACCAAACCACGCAGCCAGCCTTGACTGAACTCCTTCGCAGAGCTTTCCTTCCTCCTCACAGCAAAACAAACAACAACAACCCTTATCAGTATATCACAATAATTGGCCAACCAGTGAAAGACGAAGGATGTCAAGCAATGCAGAACAATTAAAAGGAACAATGACAAACTGAAGGCTTTGTCTAAGCACGGAACCCGGTAGCGGCAGGCTGGGCCACGAATTGTGGCGCAAGCGCAGCCGGGGTGTGTGGGCCGTGTCATGCTTAATTTCGATACAAATTGCTAAAGCTTGAACATGGCGAAAAGTTTCAGTAATTTAATCGTTAGTAAATTGTGCTGGTTGTAATAGTTCGGCTTTTGACAATCGGGTTGCGTTTCCGGTAATGAAAGACACGCCCTCTGTTAAAGTGGGTGTCATTATCTACGAGAGTGGCTCATTGGTTACTAGATTTGCATTTGAACTGATCCGTTGGTCTCGTGGTTGCAATCGCGACTGCTGATCGTGGGGTCCTGGGTTCGATTCCCAGGTCGGGCAAGGTGTTTCCTGCCAGTGTCGCCGATTGTTCCAAAGAGTTACCGTGTACACAGCTCTAAAACACACAGCCACAGCTTCTGGCACAGGCAAGAAGGAACACGGGTGGGTTTTAGACAGTAAAAGCCTGACATCCCGCTCCGCCCAGAGCGGGAGAGATTATTTGATGATTTCCCACCCAAAAACAAAAAAAAGAACGGTCGGGCAGTGTTATTGGGTTTTTCAATAAGGAATTTCTCAATAAAAGCCCGGAGTTTAGAAGTCCCCGGTGTCATACCCCCGAACCTTGGAAAGCCGTTGGTCTTGCGTCTAATCTCTGGTCGTGTCGGATTGCCGTCCCATCGGACTAAGAGAGTGAGGGAAGAGAGAGTGCACCTGCGTCTGCGCACACACTTGTGTACTATAATATCTCCCGCGCCGAAGGCAAGTCTCCGTTGAGATTGCCGCCATAGCCGAAATACGGTTTGGAGGACTATTCGCAAGAGCCCTGTTGTGCACCAGACGTAGGCGGATGATTACAAGAGGATCTAAAGTCGTCTATCAAAGGATCGCCCAAAATACTAATACAAATTCGACTGAAATCGTAATAAAATTGCAATATTCTTTCAGGAAAAACACACAAAAGACTTCCTGAAATTCTGTACCCATAGTGTCACTTATAGAAGCGACTTCCTTATTTGTTTCTACAAACTCTCTAATTGTTCCATAATTACACTGTACCAGAAATTAAAACGAAGTTGTACAGCAGTTGCACAATGTGTACCACCCTTATTGCGAAGCTTGTACCTCAAAGTTTACCTTTGCAACACCATTAGAACAAGGCAGTTAATTAAATTTTAATTAAAATCTATAATGGAAACAATAAAACCAACAAAAACTGGCGCGAGCGCAATCACCTTTCAAATCTTATGATTTACTGCAAAATTCCTGCTGCTAACACACAATGAACACACTGAAACTTACCTACAGAGAGTAACATTGTATCGAACTGTGTCAAATTTTATAACCGAGAAAATAAGGCTTCAATTTCTGTGTTCGCTTGTTGGAAAACGTTCAACGAAAGTCAACATTAATTTTGTTTGCACCTCAAAGATTTTAATTGCCATTACTGTGATAACATTAATAACAAATGATGCAACCACGATTTATAGTTACTGACGTGTAGAAAGTTTTGTTTTTAACTCGACGTTTGATTTGTTTGAGGTTAAAATTGTGTGTGGATTAATGAGAGTGACAGCGTTAATTGAGATTTTTTTGTCACCAGGCCATTTTAAGTAATGAAATGTCATTGGCTTGATTAATTATAATGATGTATCGTGAAACAGTAAACAATTTAAAATAACTCTGAATTTCTAGTAGCAGTAATACAAACGATCTTGGTTTTAAACAAATGAATATTTACTAATCCAATGGGATTAATTCGGCTTGCAGAATCTTATAATGTTTGCTCAGATCTGTACCTAATCTAGATGACTTTACGGAATCGCGATGCTCAAGCATGAATCTCGTTCAAAATGAACAGATGTACTATTATTCGCTATTCAAATCCAGTATTAAATGGATATTCATAATTGGCACCGAATTTCGAAATTCACTTAGGTACCGTTCTAGAATCATCATCTGTCACTGCAATGCAGTATGATGGAGTGACTGCCTATCTGACCTCTACAACCCAGTTACTGGGTAATACGATACCCCTTGATGGACGACCGTCAGAATCCCGAAAGTTTGACAACCAGTCAACCAGTAACAGTCGTTACGGGTCCAAAACGCCTGTCAAAGATCCAGGAATGACGGCCGGGATCAACGGCTTATCGTGCTTTCCGAGGCACTGTTCTGGAATACGGACAATGACCTATGTTTAAACTTTCAATTTCATTTCATACCTACATGATATTGTGATGACTGCAAAATCATTTTCTAGCTAGTCTATCGCAATCATCGTCAAACTCATGACAACCGCAAATTGTCGCTTGTCCCAACACATTTGTCTTACCTCGAGTTGACGACTGTTATTACCATCTCCAAAACTTTCATTGCTTCGACTTTAAACTTGTTGTTCCTATAACTACTAATTAACACGTTTATTATCGAGGTCAGTGTACGAAATGTTATAACGATACTCTATAATCTTTCTCGTTTGACATGAACTCTTTTAAAACCCATAGTTACTTTTGCTAACCAATTTAGATAGACCCATAGTTATGTTCATAATGTTAGGGTATGGAGCTCAATAATCGCTGGACGTTTTCGCAAAATCGCCCTTTAGTCACGCAACGGCTATTACAGCAATTAAATGATTAGAAGCATTTCAAAATGAAGCCAGTCAGTAATTACCTATCGTATTGGAAAGAAACCCTTCTAATGGCTTACAAAACGAAATTGCTTTTCGTGGAAATTAAACAGCTTAATTATGTGAATTAAGTTTTGAAATTGCATTTATTATTGTTTCTCTATGTTGCACGATGTCTTAATTTTAATATAAGCACAGTAGTCATTGTTATGCAATCCCTGAGATGTGATCTTTAAAGCTGAATGTAGAATCAAGTGCTGTTTTGAATTGCAACACAATATGACGTTTGAAAAACGAGTTCTTGTTGTTTAAAATTTAAATGCATTTGCTGTTTTATTCAGTGTACTTTGTAGTCACCTCATTTGTAAACAGGCTTAGGGATGGTAAGTTCTTTGTTGAGCTTTCTAGTACGTTCTGCATTTTGTTAAAGCTAAACGGAAAAAAACTAACTTTTTGTTCCTTTAGCCAGGAACAACCCTGGATATCATCATTCTTCAGCATCACATTTTGTACTACTAAGTTACTTGTTCAATAATTTTCTATTTGCATTTCGCAATAAATAAATTATGATTATTTTGTAAAAAACACGGTTTTGACCAAAAAACAATAGAATATCAAGTACAGAGAAATAACATCAAACGCGTCCAGTTTTGTAATTATTGTAGTTTTTAATTGTTTTGTATTAACTGCCAGTGTTCCCATTATTACAACGTGGTATGTCACCTCTTTAAGAATGGTTTTAAATATTGAGATCAAAAGGCCAATTCTCGTATTTTAAAACGTTCGAAATCTGGTTGCAATCTCATCTCAGCGCCAGTAAATTTCAAAAATGTAGGTAAACTAGTGGTATTTTTGACAGATTGCGACTGAGATTGGAACGCGACTGTTCTTTAAAATACGGAAATTGCCTCTCTAAATTCTTTTGATAATGCTCTCATTGAATTTTAGTTACCTGTGAAAGTAAACCTTAATTATGATTCTAATAGACTTTTGATTTCTAATGAACATACCACCACAAACAGCGAACAAAAAATAGTAATTTGTAATATCATAAAGCTCACAATAGATGGAGGACATTTTAAAGTCGTCAAATCGGGCGTACCGCGGCCATTGTAAATCACTCAACGCAACCAACAATAGATTCGGCTGATCATAAATAATAAATAATAATCGCTGAGCTTTCTACGGTGCGCTGCCATCTATCATTAAGCCGTGCATTAGCATTCGTGAGACGATTCTTCACTTTCACTGATAATTCGGTGCCAATTATGCAATTTGGGCATAGACTGACGTACTTGCGACAGGATCGTGTATGATCTAGATAGATAAATCGTTTATTTGGTGCAAAGACATAACACAAAATATGAAAGCACGATTAAATAATACCAAATTACATGAATATAATATTCTTTGTATAGCGTATCGATGGCAAAAAGTTCAAACATTTTTGGCCCAATATTCAGCTGCGCGAACTCCGCTCATTGTTATTATATTAAGAAACTATGCATGTACAAGGTGCCTATATACCAAAACAAAGACATATATTGAAGACACTATTGACTATGTCACACTTTTTAGGGTTCCGTAGTCAACAAGGAACCCTTATAGTTTCGCCATGTCCGTTTGTCTGTCTGTCCGCGGTTTAGCTCAAAAACTATTGGTACTAGAAAGTTGTAATTTGGCATGAGTATACACGTTAATGACGCCGAAAAAGCGGTAAAATAAAATAAAAATAAAAAATTATTTAGGGTACCTCCCCTACATGTTAAGTGGGGATGATATTTTTTTTTTCGTCCTTCCCCAAATATTAAAAGAGCTGGGGTTTGGATAGCTCTTTCAAATATTAAGGGTTTATGGGAAAATATTAGGGGTTTGGGAAGACCGTTTTTTGATTAAGTAAACCGTTCGCGACTTATCAAGCTTTAAAGTACCAATTTTCGTTAGAGTCAAATGTCCCCCCCATCTACCAACTAAACGGTTGTAGTTAGAAATTCAAATGTCACGGCAGTAGTACCTATATATAACGAAGTTTAAAGGAAAACTATCAACCTTAAGTGGGCTTTACAAGTTTACGAGTAACAGTCGACTAATTGTATTTGACTCGAAAATTTCGAACAACTCCATAGAAATGACGATAGACGCTAAGCGTCAGTTGTATCGTAGTCGACTATTAGTTATTAGTAGTTAGTATTAGTCGAGTAGTTGTGTCGTCGTCGTTGTGTTGTAGTTAGAACATGGTACGAAACTATTAGTCAGCGAATACGACCCGCACTTGGCTGTTATAAAAACTACGGAACCCTACACTGCGCGTGGCCCGACACGCAATTGACCGGTTTTTTTTAAATGAAGTAACGAACATACAAAGTGCGGTGTACGTCGCAAGGTCACTCCAAATGGGAGTCCAGCTCAGCATATATCAGGCAAATATACCAGACGCTGATATTCTGCTGGGTCCTTGCAGTGACATACGGACGTCGAGCTGACGAGATATAAATACGCGAATTATCGGTTTTGTCTAGAAGTGCAGCTATGTATTCTACAGTAAAATTTCTATCGTTCTATTTGTATATAGTTATAGTATATCTATATTATCATGTATGATGATTGATCAATCGCCTGTCAGTGCTTTAAAGAACGTTTCGCGCTCAAAAATGTTCCGCTTTTGTCACAACACTTATTTATGGTCATGGTTATGCAAGTGTTTATTTTTAGACTTGTTTTTAGTGGGCAGGCGCTGCTGCGTTAAATTCTTCCTTTGAAGCTCGTTCATGTGTGCGATTTTCCGTTCGATGAGTGAATGTTTAATTTTTTGCAAGTCAATGAGTTATAGGGTGTTTTCTTTTGCATTATGATTTATGTCAATATTTTTACGTTCTCTTTGTCATATTCAGTGTTGCCTGCATTTTCTTTGACGTAAGTTATGTTTTCGCCTTTAGTGTTTGGAAACATTGTACTGTCTGCACCAATTTCGTGCCTTAATAATTCACACTCCGTATTTTACTTTGCCCTTATAAGCTTAGGCTTAAGTTATTCGTACATAGGCGATTTGATATTATTTATTATATTGATAACGGCCCCCACAGTTGGCGGCATTACATGCAATGTAACGGAGTAAAATTCCTTCGCAGCACTGTTCCTGTCGTGTTCCCGTCTTAGTTACCATTTGTACAACTATTTTATATCGATGTCAACTTCAATCGTAGTTTATGAAGGGTTCATACGATACTAACCTGAGCTGTCTCTTCTTTTCTGCCTTTTCCCAACTCTGTCGGCGTCAGCTCACAGTCTCTCCGGATACAGCTGATTACCAGTATTTTACTTGACCGATGCCACTTGCAATGTGCATGTTCTTGAAAATTATTTCACCAGTATTTTTTTCTAAAACATTTAAATAATTATGTACACAAATAAATCTGTTTTGTAACTTAACACGTGTAGCTGACACGTACTAGACCACGTTGATTTGCATCGTCCACGCACACGACATCGCGTGTCAGTATTTTTTCTTCGGAAAAAACCGCTTGCTTACCAGCGCATGTAAATACATCTTTACGTGGAACGCACATTGTATCGCTAAATCTCGGTACCGATCCAGTCGCGGCGTGTGAACAAGACAGAATCGATCGCAAATTCGTGATTCATACGACCCAGACTTCGATACGAAGATGAAAGTTGAACAGGCGCCTCGGATTGGCTTTTTGGTTTAATGGCTGGCGGTGTGTGGTCTCATTCGTGCTAATTACTTCTCATGTCGTGGTCAGTGTCACTGCGATCACCCCGTTGATTCGCTGAGGGTTGGCCACACATCGCGAGATCGCTATCGAGTATCGACCGATTGGGAAACGAGACCAATTAAGGGAAATTGTCGAAAACTGGCTTAATGATTTATATTGCGCGACGATACATGGTACATTGTTGTGGCAATTAGCGAGGTGGCGTGGTGTGGCGGTTGTCGCACGTCGAGCTGTTTTTGTTTTTTTTTTAAGTAGCTTTTGCGTGCCTATAATTTATTGAGCGTTTTACCTGCTGTTTACAGCTCGGTGTGATCGTTATCGTAACTCATTTTCGTTCTAAAAAAAAAATTGACTTTGAATTCGGAATATATGTAGGCATAATCCCTATTAGCAGCAGCTATAGAGCAGTGGTGGCCCAGTGGTAACGACCGTGGCTTATGAGCTTTGTTAATTTGTGTAAATTATTTCATCACCACTGCTCTCAAAACGGTGAAGGAAAATATCGTGAGGACACCAGCATGTCCTAGAACCATAACATCGAAGACATGTGACATCCACCAATCCGCACTGGGGCCGCGTGGTGGATTACATTACAGCCCACTCCCTCTCACCGAGAGGGGCCTGTGTCCCAGCAGTGGGTACATTATAAGCTGATTATGTATTTACCTATTAATCTTCATGTATTAGAAACTGCCCACAAATAATAATCAGGATACAGTTATCCAGAGGACACCATCAGCCCCATTAAAAGTCCCTTTCATTCTGTCGTGCGTTGACAGGAAATCTGGAACGCATAAATTTACTTCCCACACAATTTATCAATATCATCCCACATAGAACAGCTCACTCGGTAATCCAATAAAATAGGTTTAACCTGTCGTTCAAGGCTTCATGGTCATATTAGGCGTCATGCCTCGATTTATTCTTCGTTCGTCTTGAAGTTTTGTCCCACATTCCAAAAAAATCTTAGTTTGTCCCATATCACTATGGAAGTTGTGCTTCGTCCCAAGTACAGTCAACAAAAAAAAATGTACTTATTTGAAAATTTTGACAGTTAAATTACTGTGTCAAAATTTTCAAATTTTCAATAATAAAAAAATCTAATCTAATCTAAACATTTAGGTATAAATCATCATTATTATCCAGTATCACAATCAAAATCACAGAAATGGTATAATAATCATCTTATCATTACTACAGTTTAAATATAACTAACATATTATGCCCACAATAAAGATATTTTGAATTTTTGAATATAACAGTCAGATCTGTTGTTTTACAAAGAATATCTTTAAAATTAAGAGCTGTAGAGATAAGATCTTTATTTTAGAAGTCTGGGAATCTGTGTACGTTCCTGAGTAGTATAGGTAGGTGCTACATGCCTTAACCAAGTGACCTTTCTGTTCCATAATTAATTAAAAACAATAAGAATCGCGTCGAGATCGCGCTACCGATAGTGGTGCACGGCTGGCATATCACGCGAGACCGCGTGCGCGCGGGCACTTCGCGAGATCTGCGAGGTTAAGGTTGAGGCTGACGCGGATTTGATTTGGATGGGTAACGAGACAAAAATAGGTTACTAACAAGCTAGGAAATTACTATAGTCCAAATGAGTCCTATGCATCGACATTTCCAGCTATTTTTATCTATTCTCCTCGTAGACAAGTATTTTTAAGATGATGGGGTCAGCGGGTTCAGTTTTTTTTTCTTTTTCTTAAGCTTGATAAGTTTTAACAATAATCTAATGCTTCAGTATGACCTGGTACTTACGTATTTGGAATAGACGACCTCATCTGGAGTAAATTACTTATTGGTCTTTTAAGAGGAACCGGGAACACCCGTGTTATCACCGGGGTGGTATTAGTGAGGTAAAAATCTCAAACTCCCCGACCTCACTCCCCGGAGGTCGGGTGCCTTTTGAAGGTTTACCCCCGGAAACAAAAAATAAAGGTACTGATTGAACTCATCTGATTGGGATAAAAGCTAACACACTAAGGGCGAATCCCACAAAACTTTTATACCTAGAAGAAGTCTTAAACTGAGAACAAATTTTGAATTTTTGACAGTTTTTCTATAAGTACTAGAACTGTCAGATGTCAACTTTATTTCACGGATAAAAGATATCTAACTATAATAAAATCAGCCCTAAGTAAAAAGCTAGTCTGATGAATAAGAATCGATGTGAGATCTCACCGATACAGCCCCACCACGGCTGGCATATCACGCGACCGCGCGCACGCGCTGATCCGATCGCGCAACTAAATATAAAAGCCAATTGTCCCGATCCGCCAATTAAACGATTCGCGTGCAAATCTGTGAGTGTATTAGTCATTGTTTACTTACGAGGATTCAAGCATTGGGTAGTTATTTTTTTTGTAGAAGTTGGTATTTAAAAGAAGGACGGTTTTTGATGGCAGTTTCAAATACAGGCCCAAAATCTACGGTACTGGTATGTCCAGGGGTATTATTTACAGGCACTTTTGAATTGTCAAAATTAAATAGTCGGTCAGTTAGTCAGAAAGTTGAAGCTAGTCGCCCATTCCAAAGACGTAGATCTCTATGGAGAAGAACGGGCAAGAAACTCCACGGACACTCTTTTAAATCAAGATATTATTACAAAATCCTGGGTACATTATTCTTATTGCTTCTATATGTGAGAACAATGTAAAAAAAGAAACAATTTAAAATATAACATTACAAATAAGCCCTGGCAGTTAAGAGATGACCAGTCTCAACCAACGGCGCCCGTTCACGAACATGACGCGTGGATCAGCACCACCCAGCTCAACCATTTTGTAGGGAACCGAATGATCCAACACACGCGCCACCATCAGTGAGACATTTAAGTGAGCATGACATATTCTCAACTGCCATGCTCTTTCAAGTCAACATCAAAATATCATAAAAAACGAATCCATGGTTTATACATTTACAAAAATTTAAAAATGCTTCTAAATTATACAAAACTATAGTTTGCAACAGTCATAACAGATAAGAAAAAAATATATATAAAAAGTTACTACCAATCTGGAAGAGGTATTTAATATTGAAGTATTCAAAATTAATCTTGATTGAATAAAATAAACATTAAATTCATAATGTCAGAAACACTAAAAAAATAAAAAAGAAAATAAAAAGAACAGAAATAAAAATAAAAGGAAAGAAAGGAGAAAGAAAGGAGTTCAGCTTCAGTTTAGACATTTTGGGATGTATTTATAAATGTTGCTTAATAGGTAATGATTGGCGACTGTTTAACCATACATTATTGACGTTGCACGTCTCTTAACTTAAAGAATCGTTTATAAATAAATGTAATTTTGTAAACCCCTTTAAACGATGCTTAAAGTTTAATCGTTAAAAATTACTTACTGGTCTTATGTTTACCTAAACCCGTTCAGTTTCTTAAAATTAAACAAGTGCATTTATATTTCTTTCATGATGGTAAACGTAATTGCCAACGATATCTTCTAAATGATCACCTTCCAGTTGACTTTCAATTAAACATCGGGCTTTCAATTACGAGTTCCTGGTGCTTACTCTCATGTATTTAAATATTTACAGACTTTAATCGTTAAAAAAACATGGCGTCAGTGTCGGTACCCTACGAAGACATGGTCTTAAACAAATTTCCGACAAATGGCCGCCGTTCGTCGATAAAAAACAGTGCCAATCGTAAGTCCTTATTAATTGTCGTTTAAACAGTCATACATTTCTCAGAACGGCTTATAAGTCGGTCCGCACGAATTTACTCGCCCGAATCGGGCGAATCGTCACTTTTAAATAGCATTATTTTTTTCTATAGGTAGATGACTCGCAAGAATTAGCACATTTTGAATTTTATACAATAAAATATATAAAAATGGACACACACGCACAGAAGTGATAAAAGAGTTAACTATTATACCTAAATCGTGTACTTTTTTCTTAACTTCATTGCATCACAGGTCACAAAACAAATTATATAAGGAGACTCGCCCGCGGGCGAGTAAATTCGTGCGCATCGACCAATAAGCCCTCAGAACTCGCCAATAATTGTGTAAAAATTCTTTGCCCATTAACGAAACACAAAATGAGCTGAGTAGTTAAGTTATTATATTGTTATTGTTTAAGGTCCGATCACTTAAAATGGTATGTTTCAATAAAAAAATATACTTAATTCAATTTAACGGCGACATAGTATCGGTGCTCACAATTTGTTGTTTCAGTGCTACCCGATTTGGTAGCATTGCGAAAATTTCATTCCACTGTTATTTCAGATATTCACGTTGTTTTTGCTCGTACAAGGGCCCGAGCACACGTTCCACAACCACAACGCAACCAGCATGACCGCGCGACCGGCCACATCGCAAACGTCCGTTGACCGACGCTGTGTCGATCATTTGATTTTATAGTTACCACTACGCAACTGCAAGAAGCTGCGGCGACACTATTCACATTTACACAGCATCAGCCACCAGACTACACTATTCCCACTGCTCGGAGACAGGCCTCCTCTCTATGAGAGCAGGACAATTCACACGTCTGGCCACATTTCACTGCTTGCTTTTGTCGCTGCGATGTGGTGTGGTTCTGGTAAGTGTGATCAGGCCCTAAAATACGTAGGTACAATGTTATTATTAAAACTTTTGTTCAATAAACCACTTTGTGTATGCTCGATAAAGTTTATTTTCATTTGGTACTGTTCCGATCGCGTTCTTTTGCGCGTGACATTTAGATGCAAGCGCAGACTGAAAAAATTTCGCAGAAGCTAATGCGAAAGCTGGCCTCGAAATTCTGTCAACAAGGATTATGTATCAGTAGTATGGCATTAACATTAATTAGTTAAGACATTCTCTTGATAGGACCATGGTATGGTATAAGTTGTTTTATCTCACGAAGGCGGGTTACGTGACTTTTATGACGTCGAAATAAGAGTCATTTTGTTACGATTCATCTGCTTTCGTGAGATGAAACTACTGCACACAATGAAAAACAGGAAAGGAAAATTGCAACTGCTCTTGCAAATTTTCTTACGTTTTATAGCATTTTCTCAAAAGCGAGGTCCTTTTTTTTGTCCTCTTCTAGAAAACATTGTTTAGAATTTCTATCGAAACTCATTCTCAAATGTCGTTGAATCTGCTCTTCAATTTATTTTCATGATTTTCAGCTTTTCCTCAAAAAATAGGTCAATATTCATTCAAAATAGTTTTTATTGCGTTCTAAAAAAAATCATTAAGTAAGTATTAGAAAATCGTTTTTACATGTCGTAAAACTACTATCACAATATTCACGGGTGTTCTCCACATTTTCCTTAAAACCGATTTACATTTTGTACAATCGCATGTTCGGAACGATTAGTTTTCTACAAAAAGCTGGAACAATGGAATCGATGTCCGGTCACTTGTCTGGTGTCCATACTTGTGAGCTTTACAACTGTCTACCCTGTAGGCGTGACATGCGCATTTGGCTGAAACAATACTCTATTTACCTAACTAAACCTTAACACACCTTTATAGCACTTAAAACAGAGTTCAAAATCCCTTGGCTTAGCAATTTCAGTAAAAAGATCACAGGTCGTTCTTATGAAGATGGGATTAAGGATGGTTTTCCTTTGTGTGGGATAGTAAAAGTAAGTTTGTATTAAACATTTATCGTCAATTGCGTGTCGTCTCCGTTTTCTGCATGGAGATGCATAATGATCCAGATTAGTTTTTGTTGTTAAAGCGATATCAGAGCATACTTGTTAAGAGTAGCTAGGGCATAAATATTTATAAACATATATAACTAGCTCGCTCAAGACAGGGAGGAGTGGAAAGAAGATAAGGAAACCGTTGCCCTGGCCTATTGACCTTTGCCTATTTTAGTGGAACTAAATAGGCTAAAAATAAATCAAATAAATAATATAACTAGCTACCCAACAGACGTTGTCCTGTCGAAGTTTCAGTTAAATGGTCTTGAGTTCATAAAAAATCCCATAGCAAAACCGACGTTAAGGTTTTCCCGAATTTGAACATTTTCCGTAAAAACTTAATTTACAAAAAATAGCCAAGGCGGCCTAGCCGTTCACAAGTGATACTAACGAATAGCATTTCATTTTTATTTATACAGGGTAAAATAAATTAGCTAGCGAAACTCCGCGGACGGGAGATGGGATTTTTTAAACTGATATTTCAAGTAACTACACTAAATGCGGCCAATAACCCCACAAATAATCATAATATATTTAAATAAAATATATTTTTATTTTATTTATCGTGTTTAGAAATCCATACCTATCACGTCTGGACAGTTTCGCTAGCTAGTTTAATTTAACCTTGCATGGAAAAATATAGACGTGGAAAACTTTCTTTTTAGTCTACAAAGGAAAAACAAATCAAACAATAATGAATTTAAAAAAAAAACAGTCGAAACTACGATAGTCTATTCTATAACAATGAACGAATGAATATTAATTCTTCTGCTACAAATTAAATTAAAACCAATCAGCCTAGGATTGAATTAGAAATCGCATATTTGCGTAATTGGTGATGTAACAGAATTGATCACCATTGGCGGAATATTAATCACCTGCTTGACACGATAAAGTCATTAATTACTTACAGAAGTCAGCGAACAAACTTATAATTATTAAGGACTGACAAAAGGTCGGTTTGAATTTAGTTGTCTATGGTTATACAATAATTATTGAGTAAGAGATCCGTTTTGTTTGAAATTATTACAGAATTTATTTCAAGAAATTGTCATATTTAACATAATGAGCCATCGCTGGGACACAGGGCTCCTCTCTTCAGAGATGGGAGTGAGTTGTACTCGTAATCCACCACACGAGCCCAGTGCGGGTTGGTAGACGTCACATGACTTCGAATCTTTAAATAGACTCCGGACCCAGGTTGGCCGAAGCAAGGAAAACCTGTTCAGGTGGAAATTCATAGACAACTCCGCCTTCGAGTGTAAGTGTGGTGCTGTTCCACAAACGATGAGAAACTTAATAACGTGTCCTGCGTGTCCTGTCAGCTGCACGTTACAGGAACTGATGGACGCTGGTGATGGCGCCAAACAATTGGCCGAATTCTGGGCCGAGTCCATTTATATTGATATCAACACCCTAAGAAGAGGACGTCGAATTTCTAGGACATGCAGGTTTCCTCATGATGTTTTCCTTCACCGCTTAGAGAGCAGTGGTGATGAAATTATGAATACAAAGTAAACCACCCGTCTGATTTCGAACTTCGAACCCACGACCTACGACTCGTAATTCGTGGCCGTTTCCACTAGAATTCTTCACTGGTAAGTGAAGAATTGTAAATTACAGCCCACACGCTCTCGAAGAAAGGAAGCTTGTGCCCCAGCAGTGGGAACATTAGGCTGATTATGTATTCCCTCATGGCTTACCATCACCATAACTGTCACTGTCTGTTATTTCACTATCGAATTCATAACTGTTAAATCAATACAAAACATCAGCACTGCGATTCTGTAACCATCTCATCGTGAAAACTTAGGTGAAGTGAGCGTGGAGTGAGCTGTCATTCCAACTAATGCTAGGGATTAACACTATTGACAGCCAATCGATTCTGTAAAAATTTCACCGTGAAAAGATAGGTGAAGTGAGCTTAGAGTGAGCGATCAATAGTGTCAATCACCAGCATTAGTTGGAATGACAGCTCACTCTAAGCTCACTTCACCTAATTTTTCACGGTGAGATTTTTACAGAATCGATGAGCTGATTGACATCAGTCAATATTGTAATCATCGAAGCGATAATCAAGACATTGCTGTTAGGACAATGTCGCTTTAATGATAATGATTTTGAAACTGAGAGCGAGCAGTATTGACTGAAATGTTCCAGTGATTTTACACTAAATATAAGCGCGCAGAAGGACTGCTGCAAACAGGGAACCGAATTGTCACTATTTACAAATATATGCCACTTGCTTTACAGTTGTTTGAAATTGTTCATTGTCAAGCGGTGTACAAAATAAACTAAAATGTCCGGAAATGTCAATAATAAAACCACATGATCTGATGTCGCGCACTCTACCACTAACCGAAAACCTAATGACCACATAGTTGGGATGTTCAGATACTCGTATACTTAAGGAAACTCACATATTTACACGAATAACAGTGCTTTTCTGGTACCATTTTAATGAACAGGAGTCACAACTGCGAGGATATCTTTCATTTGGGGCCGTCCCCATAACAATATAAACTAGTAACTTCGCCACCACAGTTTGCCATAATACGAAAATATTTTTGACAATGATACACATCGATGGTAGTGGGTGGACAGCCAGTTTTATCACAATTACCTCCCGTTTCGGAAGAGTATAACCATCTATCATCAGTCTTTTTTGTTTTTTTGTTTTCTTCTATGGCAACTGAGCCGATGTCGACTATTCTGCCAGAAGTCATTACTTGCCTAATGTTCCTTACCTTCTGTCACATCTTACTCTGCGGTCATAATGTCAAACTCTAAAAAGCAAGATGCTGTTCGTTGGTTTTGTCCGTCAATATAATTCGGTCAATAAAACTCATTACGTATCTGATCGAAAATGCCACAGCGTGACGTAACAAGTTTTCTCTCTGGCAACCCATACGGCGATCGGTTTTATTTTGTTGCCATACTTTGTGTTGTGCAATCTAATTGTTGGGTTTGAACTAATTTATTGATGTTTTTGTTGCAGGTATGTGTTGGAGCCTTCGTAGCAGTTTGCTGGTAAAATTAATTGATTATTTAAATTAGGGAAGGCAAGTGGAAAATAATATAATTACACAGATCAAAGAAGTTTCTCATCTCATGTAAATTCGGGTTACATAACATTACGTCTGTGTTCCTATCCCTTAGGCGGAGTTGTATCTTACACCCACATTTCGCCAGCTACTTGGCTGGCTTGGCTGGTTTAAGTCCCCTATCATACGAGTCGAGACTAGCCACCAACCGGGTACAAATCGAGATTCCGGGCTGCAATTGAGAAATTCCGGATGGCAAACTCAATTACACTTTGACCGACCTGGGAATCGAACCCTGTCAATGTCAATCATGCTCAGTAATCGCGGTTGCGACCGGTTAGACCGACGAGTCAGGCATACATTTGGGTTGGGTTGTTTTACATAAAAATAGTGGCGCTCAAATCTTAATCAGTTCATTTGTTTTTTGGCTAATCTCAGATTTTATAAAAGGTTTGGCCTCGGTAAACCATTAATTAATTTATTTTTTATTGGTTCACCAACAATTGTTTACACCGATTCTATGGTAAATGTAACATACGAAAGTGTGTGTGCAACAGTGCAACAATCATTTACAGGCAAACTCCGCATGCATAAAGAACTATGTATAATGTATAAAGAATTTGTTACCTACCTGAAACTCAATGTTTAACGACAATCTGAGTCACATTAAAATTCATAAACATAAATGACTGCAACTATGGTAGGTATATGCAACAGACAACATGTTTGTACAAAACATTCGCAAAAAGATCCGTTTAATAATGATTCAAGTTGACGTCCTGAATGAACAAAACGTTATACGAATATTAATAAAGGCAAAAACATACAATCAAGGACATAAAACAGTAGTACACAATATGATGTCTAAAGTTCTCACAGCACTTGTCATGAATTCGTGTGACGGTACGGTTGGCGCAGTGGTTAAGCGATTGACTGCTGCGCTGCGTGTCGCGGGTTCGATTCCCGCACGGAACAAATATTTGTATGACCTACATGTATTTGTTCCGAGTCTGGGTGTTTTTCTATCTATAATATGTATGTATTTACAAAAAAAAAATTGTATATAAGTAGTTTATCAGCCATCTTGTTACCATAACACAAGCATTAGGTTGCTTAGCTTGGGACAAATGGTGCTGTGTGAAATGTCCAGGGGATATTATTATTATTATATTATTAATTATAAGTGTTTGCAATGTTTTTTATACGAAAACATATGCTAAATATGCTGCACGAATTTTAAATGGCTACCTACTAGTTAGTTTACTGTCCTGACGTTGCTCAGGACATTTTGTTAAAACTTTTGAAGGACTGGCTAAGCATACCTACTATTATTTTTAATCTGCATTAATTGTATACAGGGTGGCAGACATTGACTCGCAAACTGTAACCATGAATTCAGCACATGAGCTTAGAGTTTAGACCCCATAGCGTCGAAATTGTTCGTCGGTTATTAAAAAAAATATTACTGTTCCGTACGTTTAGAGTTATTCGTGCTTCTAAGAAAATCATAGAAGCACGAATTACTCTTATATCTTTATTATATTTGCATTAGACAACATTTCAAATTAAGCAGCAAAAACTTATCAAGTGTAAAAAATCTACGATCTATTGACTACGACGCGATCTGTTTATTGACAGCTAAGCAAATGGAAAAAATTGCTCAATGAAGTATTAAACTTGAATAGGTAATCAACTTATTCGGTTGCCACAGGAATTAGGAAGTAATTGAGCATTGAACAAAATTGACGGGCGGATTCTATATAATATTATTTGAAGACTAGCTGTTGCCTGCGACATCGTCTGTGATCCAAGATGAAAAGTAGCCTTTGTGTTTTTCCAGGTTATGGTATACCCATGTGCCGAATTTAATCCAAATCCGTTCAGTCGCTTTAGCGTAAAAGTGTAACAACATACAAAAAATCAAATCTTTTCTCGTAATAATATTATTTTTTTTTTGTTTTTCACATAAAATATCATCTCTAATAATCCAATGACACTCGGCATTACTTTACCTTCCACTTAGTGACAGAATTTTTGGAATCGGATCGGTAGTTCAGAAGATTACACACGGTTAATTCCCAATTTGTCTATAATTCTGAAATTTTATAATAATACTAGCTGACCCAAACGTTGTTTTGCCATATACATTATTTCGTCGAAATATATTTTTTTTTGTGTGAAAAATAGATGTTGACTGATTCTCAGACCTACCCGATATGCACACAAAATTTCATACAAATCGGTCCAGCCGTTTCGGAGGAGTTTGAACAAACATTGCGACACGAGAATTTTATATATTAGATTAAGATAGGTACAGATTAATCCATATCAAACTCAAACTCAAATCATTTATTTCAATTAAACCATTTACAGGCACTTTTGAATTGTCAAAATTAAATAGTCGGTCAATTAGTCAGAAAGTTGAAGCTAGTCGCCCATTCCAAAAACGTAGATCTCTATGTAGAAGAACGGGCAAGAAACTCCACTCTATCATCATCATCATCCACAACCCGAAGTACCCCACTACTGGTCATAAGCCTGTCTTTCATGCCAATCCCCACGCTCCTATGCCGGCCTCATGAAGGTTCTACCCGCGATGGTAACAAAGTCGTCCGCCCATCTCACCTTCAGACGACTGACACTTCGTCTCCCAGTCTTCATCGGACGTCACTGGTCACTGCCTTACTCCACCCGTCATCACTGCACCTTGATCAATATAAGTTCTTTTATTTATTATTTAATCCAGAATCCAACTTTACGTCTTAAACGTCATAGAAATAATACATTAATCAGAAATCGGGGTTCCGCTAATCTGACTTGCAACCCCATTGATTACTCTTGCGTCATCCTATCTAATCTAAATATATATAACTCAAAGGTGACTGACTGACTGACATAATGATCTATCAACGCACAGCCCAAACCACTGGACGGATCGGGCTGAAATTTGGCATGCAGGTAGATGTTATGACGTAGGCATCCGCTAAGAAAGGATTTTGATCAATTCTACCCCCAAGGGGATAAAATAGGGGATGAAAGTTGGTATGAAACTTTGTCAAACTATACTTCTCAACGCGAGCGAAGCCGCGGGCAAGAGCTAGTTACTTATAGTACAGTGAACTGAACCTGCAAACTGCATTCAATACATTCTCGGCTAAATGCGGATTGACGTAGTAAGTGAGTTTTGCTCTGCAAATGAACTACTAGCCAGTTAAATCAATACTAACGCTAGCGGAGCCCGCATGAAATATCATTCTGTAGTCACCTGTATTAAGCAAACAGATATTAATTACCCTCATGCCAGGTGCGTCTTAAACTCTTTATACTTTCATTTACCGTGATTGCTTTCTTTGTCAATAAACTTGTAAAAGGTTTGCCACATCCGGCCATAAACCTCTCATGTCCATTTTCACTATTTCTAGAGGTTACCTATATGTAATGCCTGAATTCTACTGCACGATTCGACTGATTTTCAAATCTCGACGCTGAGCCGAGAGTTGAAAATTCAAGAATGCGTTTTTATTTAAGTATTCATCTAAGTTTCACCTAGTGTTAATGAAAACTGGCATCAGAGTCTCAGCCTGACCCATCTTCTGTTATTTGAAAGAGTATAAAACCACCGTTTAAACGATAACAACAAAGAAACGATTCTAAAATGCAACAAGGAACTAAGAATCAATCGAAACATTAATCAATTGCAAAAACATTTAAACCGAATCCCCATTCATACTTCCTCAATAAACAAAAAATAAAATATCAACATCGTAGTTAGGGTCGTGATTTTGTTCGGTCGTGAGTCGCGGCACAGTCCCAACACCGTCCGCCCGATATAAAGATAGGCACCGTTTAATTGGAGATCACGCTCCTTTGAGCACTTTATACCATCCAGACACTTCCAATGCTGTATTTAATTTGCTTAAATGGTTGTCTTCATGCTGAGTAATTATGTTTGGTTTGTGTGCCATGGGTATTATATGGTTGTTATGTTTATCGTACAATAATTTAAAGACTTCTTCCGAGTGCCAGGGCTGACGGTATTAGAATTAACACCAACAACGTGCAATATATACCACCTTTTTTTTTTTTTGGATGGGAAATCATCAAATGACCCCGATGAGTGTCAGACTCATACTGACTAAAACCCACCCGTGTTCCTTCCTTAGCCCTTTCTGTTCCAGGGCAGCGGTAACCCTTTCGGACGATCCCGCCGCCCTGGCAGGCTTCGGCCCTATCGGGCCCCGTCCTCTGCTGACATCTCTTTGAGGCGCGCGTGGAACACAACGCGCCGTCCGGCACGGGCCTGGTATATATACCACCTTGAGTTCTACATCTACCCAGATAGTCAGTTCCCATTCTTGCAGGAGGGATTTGAGGTGCAATGCTTAGGAGAGCCATAGGCAACTAGATAACGAAAAAGCCTACAGCTTAGCATCTTGGTTTCATATACAACACAATACATACAATCACACCTATAATCCCTGAAGGATTAGGCAGAGCTGTACCTTTAGTACACCCACATTTCGCAAGAGGGCGCGATATATTACTTCTCTTCTTTCATGTTTCTCTGGTTTTGTATCTTCTTCAACGCTCCTAATAAACATCTCTTTTGAATTGGCTAAGAAAACAGGAGTTCTAGCAAAACACATATAAATAAGTGGATATTAAACACGTGAAAATAAAACGCCTGTCTTGGTTCGAACTAACTCGTAAGTCACTGGGCCACCACTGCTCTCAAAACGGTGAAAGAAAACATCGTGAGGAACCCGGCATGTCCTAGAACCAAAAATTTGAAGACATGTGACATCTACCAACCCGCACTGGGCCCGCGTGGTGGACTACGGCCCACTCCCTCTCACCGAGAGGAGGTCTGTGTCCCAGCAGTAGGAACATTATAGGCTGATTCTGGAGCACATCAAAGAGTTTTTGCTGCTTCAGTCGTCTCTTCTACCTATAACCCAACACGCAGACCAGTAACACCATTTACAGTTACATCACCGAAGTGATCCAATCTTAAATCATAACAGAATCCCGTCCACGAATCATCTATAAGGTCACTGATGTAACTACTAACAGCTTCCGCGGTTCCCACCACACGTAACGAGCTATGTAAATATCAATTAACGGCTGGAAATGTTCCGGCGTTGCTACCTGTACCGATAGCTGGCTCACGAGACTTATAATTGATTATATCAATTTCACGTGATATGCAGTTTCCGTCAGCAGGTGTATGTCACGATGGTGCTTGGATGAGAAGAGTTCAACCTTTTTTTGGATATGCGTAGGGACTTAGGGAAAATGTCACCCAATTGAACAACAAACTGAACACGATCAGTATATCTAGACTGCGTTCAAGAGCTGTCAGTGTCTAGAATGATGACACAGACAGCTCTTGAACGAAGTTGACATATGCTGAGCTTTCAGTTTCATAGGTGAAATTCGCTCTTAAAGGCCATTATTGCTATCACAGGTCGACCTTGCGACTGGCACAGAAGTGTGGAGTTTGACACAATCAAAGAGAGGTCAAGGCCTATGACCAGCAGAATCGGGCTTTGGATGTTAATAAGGGACCAGAGGGTGTTTGGAGGAGTAGTAAGAATGATACTGCATTTAATAGAGACCATGCTACGGGCACCAACACACTTGGCATCTGTCAAATAGATAATTAAGTTGATTTCTGAACAAAACAAAATATCTAGCCATCTCTCAATATCGATCCTTCTGAGTATCTTCTAGCTTTCTGCAAGTGAGCGTTTGTAGCAGATGGTACTTACTGAAGCGGTTAAAGAATCGATAGTTTGGTTTCTGGTCATGTAACCAAACCCGTGCTACTGAGTTGTATATATGTCAGTCGTGAAGCCGGACAGTCAATGTATGCGCATGACCGGTACTAATGGTGCACACGTGTTTGGTTTAGTATGCAGCTATGTTAGGAAGGCATTTTCCCACGACACTTTCCTTTAAATTGTGGTTATTCAGAATTGTACTCACCTGTTTATATTTAGAAAAATAACGCTGTTTACTTTAGTCGCCATCCTTCATTCGTATATCGTAATCCCTGCAATGAATTCCCTTGTTGATGGACATCATCATCAACTACCGATGGTATTCCACTCATACTTAGTACAGTCTCTACAATAAAGAAGATTTATTAATTGTTTCCTTTGTTGCTAGTCGGATTCACAAATCTATCTTTAATTTTACCCTTCTCTTAAAGACGCTGTTGCTTGTCGAAGATGACGATTTTAGTTAACAAATAAAAAAAATATATATATATCTACTATTTTTCAGTCAACCCTGCACCCTAAGTGCGTAACATACTATCGATCACAAACTGGATAATTTTGAAGTACCTATATTGTTTTTGTTTTGTTTTTTTTTTTTTAAACGTTGCCCCACACTATGAATTACTCCTGTATCGTGGGTGCGTTTACATACATATAAACTCACATACACAAACAGCCAGACCCGGAACAACTACCTGTAGGCAATACAAATATTTGTTCCGTGCGGGAATCGAACCCGCGACACGCAGCACAGCAGTCAATCGCTCAGCCACTGCGCCAACCGAGTCGTCAAAAATATTGCTAATCCATTGCCTCATAGCCTGCTGAACTACCTGACTGACAAAATGAAAACCATTGGTTCTGTTTGTGTGTTACGCAATTATCCCGGTGATTCGATTCGCCATCACACAAAATACATACTCCCTATCAGACATGCAAGCCCTAAAACATGAAAGTGAACAAATAAAATGGCGTCGTCGTGGGCTCCTGACGATATTGCTTTCTCACTTGAAGCACTATTAACGTCACTGTAAACCACCTCTGCTATGTTTATTGTAGGATATAACTTAAAGTTACACTGCGAACGCTTTCTCATTGTAAAAACCCCACACGATTTAGTATCACTTGTAATCGACAAAGATCACTTGGAGAGGCGCAGTTTACTAACTGGAGAAAGAAGAGGCGAAATGAATTATGGATTCCTTTTAGCCTCTTCTTTCCCCAGTCTTTAATTATTAAAAACTAATGGAGTAAATAGATTTAACTGCCCTCCATTGCAAAAACCCTACTCTCTAGACTGTGACAGCAAACGATAAAAGGACACAGTGAACTTGGTATATCTTGAAAGTCTAAAAGGCACTTTTGGACGTCAAAATGTACAAAAAATTCTAATTGATTCTAGTCCCCGTTCCAAAAGAAAAAGTATGGAAAAGAATTAGCAAGAAACACCACGTTACTCTTTAAAAAAATGTTTTACAACATTTTGCATTCATTAATTATATAATTATATGTTGTGAAGTCAATGCGCCATACTGCAGGTACTGGGTCTTTAACGTCATCATCATCCAACTGCTCTTATTCCAATTTATTAGGGGTTGCAGCATGTCTTCTTCTTTTTCCATAATTATGTCCATCTCTATTAGCCGTTATCTCAGTATTCACCCCCTTCCTACCCATATCATCTTTCACACGATCCGGTACTGCCTTTTACTACGCAAATGATAAAATCCACGATATTTTTTGCGCTACACCAATCGAATACGTATTAAATTACAGTAACAGTTTGTAAGCTTGGGCGGAGTGAAACTTGTTTATGCCTTTGTTATTCTTGGGGTTCGATTCCCGTGTCGTGTCGTTGTCGGACGATGGTCGGCGATAAATCGCAGTCGACACCTCCGATACTACAATGGGGAAGGAGAAAGTTAAGGAAATATCACAAGATCGAGACGGGACAAAAATCCACGTAAATCTTGCAACTTTACCGACCGCCTCATTACCGCCGTTGTATTGTTTTCTAAATGAAAACGTATTGTCATTGTAATCTACCCTGACAGGTATAAACGGCAAGTTGGATAATCAAGGAAAACATAAATAGTCTTAATGGGTAGGCAGGTCTGCAAGTAACAAGTAAATACTGTCTTTAAGAAATTATTACATTGTATCTTTCACACTCTTTAGGTGCTTTCGAAACGGGGTGTTTGTACTGCAAATAAATTAAGGCATTTGGTTTTTTCTTTAGAGTCATTTTCGCTATGCTCCTTTTAAAGAGAGGACGACAGATTTGTACTCGCGGCACTGCTTGTAATTTAACAAGATCACACAGAAACTCAGGAAACTGTAACGAGACGGAATGCTCCACGTCGCTCGGATTCCCTCCATTGGTCATGTCGTGACAACCGACCATCTGAAGTAGCTCTCAAACCAGAACTACGTCGATTAGCGACGCACCATCATTATTTTATCGTATTACACTTGATTAATAACGACAATCTACTGACCGGGTCTTCTAGATTCCTATATAATTGTATCAGCTTTCTTCCATCTCTGTATGGATTGCTATCGCTAATTTCAATCGTTCCATCCAATTGAACATTCTTATCTTGTATATGGTATTAATTATTGCAACCGTGCAAGTGGAAGAGGAAACATATTGATGAAATATGTGACATCTCGTGTTTTGCTGGTAACATGATCTGATTGGATTTTGCAGAAACCGCGTGCTCTGTGCTCTACTTTTTCTTAAGAACGAAGTAACTTTGGGTTTGTTAAATGAGGCTCTAGTAGTTTACAAAACGTTTGATGTCTGACCTAATAAGCGTTCGTAGAATGATGGCTTTCATTTAGTAATTAGGCCACGCGATCTGTCAACAAACCCGGTATTTGTGCGGAGACGTATTATCTTCTAAGCACCACAACGACACATAATAACCACTGTGGACGTCGTTATCTCACCACAAATCGTCCCCGGAGCCCTGAGTCGTCAATGCGACGATTATTTAAATAAGCCCCGGTGCATACAGTCGCACAGACACGGTACCGTTGGCTCTACGTGATCCTAGCGCCTAGCGGCACTATCGGTGCCTGTCATTATCTTCACATTAACTCGGCTTCAGGATGTGGCACACTTTCGCATTTCAATAGACAATACTATTTCGGCGTTTATTGTGTCAACTCGACAACATGCTCGCGAGAAAGCCAAACAATCTCGAAGACTCGCGGCAAACAAGTCATACAAAGTGTAGCTGCAGCGAAATGTGAAATATGCAGAATCACTTTATGGATCACTCGGTCTTCCACAAAAAATGTCTCCAAGATAATCTATGCCTCGCATTCTCACGAGAATCCTCATCTTACTATTTACTCGTGTACGTTAAATTCAGGGTTCCGTAAAAGGTCTGAATAATTACGACGTCGACAGAAAAAGCGGTCGAATGCCATAGCTCGCACAGTGGTCTGATGCGCGATGCAATGTGAGGTTTTTGCTCGGGGTAAAAAATAGTTGCTGTCCGAGCGGGGTGTAGCAGTGTAAGCCCGAGGGGTTGAGATGCGGCGCGGAATCGAGCCGAGCGGCCGGCTGCGTCAGTGTCGCTGTGCCCCGTGCGTACAGCGGTCGTGGTAGAGGGGCGTTACGTGCCGCTCGCGTTAAACACTGTTATTCGCGGTTCGCCATCGAATGCGCACGTGTCGCCGGCACCGAGCGCTGCATCTATTTACACAGTGTGCACCTGTGACCACGCAAATATTTGTCGTGATGTGAAAGACCATTTTTGGTTCAGCCTACTGGTGTTTTTAAACTCAACGTCCTAATTTGTGTTCGTTCAGACGTGCTTAGTTTGTGCCAAGTTCTGTACTGTGCGTTTGGTGATATCGACGTTTCTTAGAGTTTTACAAACTCGTTGCATGTTTTGAAGTGTTCGAATACGAATTTCGGCGACAGCCAAGGCGTCACCACCGAAAGTTGGATGAACGCCAGCATCTCCGGTGCTAAGGTGAGGGAAAATTTCAATTTGGAAATATACCTTTTGGTGTTTTTACGAACATAGGCATAATTAACGTTATCGCGGACAATACCGGCTTATCTGAAACGTTCCGCCTGTCGCGAATGAATAATACCGTCCAATAATGTTTACAATTCAACTACATTATCAGCATTTTTCGTAACACTTGTTTTCGCTTTTAATAATAGCAGTACATTCTCCACTGGAATTACAGCAATATTTTCATGAATTTCATTACGAAAGTTTTGTACGGAATTTACTGCAGCCTAGTTGAGTTCTCGAATATTAATACCAACTTCCTTCAGAGTGTTGTTCAAAAGTTTGAAGCAATTACCAGATGTGCGCTCCGCAATGAATTGTTTTGTTTGTCATCAACATTAGTTCTCATTCAATGGCAGACTGTGCACACACACAGAAACCGTCACAACATCTGAATAGTATTATGATTATCATTATAACGTACTTCATAAATACAATTAGAAGATTAAGCATCATATATTTTTCAAGCATTCTTATAATCAAAATTGGGAAATTAAATTTTCCAGAAATTGCGACGTTAAAATTTTCCACAGCGAAAATATACTTTTTATCTGTCAAATTTAATATTTCATTATCGTTATCTTGTACTTCGCCAAGGACATAATTATGGAGTAGTATATCCTTATCTACTAACGTGGTATGTACTGGAACATACGGTAATTTATGATTGCTGACGTAACGTTTGGGTAACGTGCCAAAATATTTTCAAAATATTTATGACTGTCTCATAATGGCATGAGCGTCCTAAAATTCGGAAAATGTCTTGTAGAGTTAATCGAGAAAAAGGGTATATCATCGAGGAAACTTTGGCCTCTATTCCATCAATGTTAGTTCTTCTTCAAATCTCCTGGAGTCACCCGGAGTCAAGAAACGAACACAATCATCGAGGTACAATCGATAACTGCCTTCGATAAGAGCGTCCAGTCAGACAGCGCGTCGGACGTGCCGCAACAACGACGCCTTTGCCAGCCCGGTCACGTCTGACACACTCAAAGGACCTCCTTCACTTTTACAGTAGTGTATGTATACAGTGCCATACACCACGCTAGCCTAAAATATTACACCCAAGTACCGCCACTATCGTAAACAGACACGCATTTCCTCTAGCTCAATGAGCGCAATCCTCAAGTGCCAGAACTGCTTCTGACTCAGGTACTTCAGAAAATTCGACCTCCCCGAAATAGATCGATCCGTGTTCGTCTACCCCTGTTATTTTTTGTTTGCTAATCGTCACTCATTCAATTGCTCAGTTGGCCTTCCGCCAGGACTCCACGCCAAGGTTCGCTCCACTTTTACGTGCATCTTGTATTTGCGAAATGGAATCACGACTCCGGTCGCGACCTGGTGCTATGTTTAGTAGGCGCCAGTTGACATTTTTTACGACTGTGAAAACATGATTCTGCGACATTTATCTGGCCCGCCAAATATTTTCAGAGCGTGGAACATCAATCTTCGAGTCAAATCGAACCGTGTGCTCTTGTGTTCTTTTATTTTGAGCTGTCGTTACGCAGCAGTGTTTTGTTGGTGCTAGTTACCAGCACTGAATTAGTTTTACGAGTACCTACCAGCCGTGGTTCTGACGTGTTTGCTCACATCAAAAGCGGAGCAACTCATTGTTACGTATTTATTATTAGTTCCCATGTACAGTTTACGTTACATTTGTGTATGTAGGTCCTCAGTTTTCGTAACCTTGGCTTATGTTTTGTAACCGTAATTACTCACCAGATTATTCATTTTTGTTCGTTACCGATGATCATCAATCTTACGCGGCCTTTGTTCTGCGTAAATCAATATTGACTGAATAGAAAAGATGTAACAATGCGAAGAGGATGGTTTGAACAAGGATCTTAATCGATGTCATTAGGCCAACGACTGCGCGAACAATGTGCACGTCAAAGGTTTAATTAATGATGTCAAGTCGCCAAAAATGAAGCGAGAAACCCGCGCCGACCGGTCTCGATGACCTATTCGTGTTAGACTAATCGAACTAATCAGTTACGATATAGTTTCACTTTCCGATCCTGCGTCATGTTGGTATTAAGTTAATCCGTGAACAGCCTTGGATCCCATTTTGTTTTGCTAACAAGAATTTTGTTGACCGGCGAACAGCGCCAAATTAATTGTTGTTTTCAATTTCGTATACGTAAATCGATTCGCGTCCAACAGATACATTTGTTTCGGCAAAAGATTTAAGATGTCCAAATATTGGTTATGAGGTCGGTTATCGGTAAACTCGAGTTGCCGAGGACAGTTGTCATGGCCGGCAAAGTTCTCAGATCTTTCTGTCACCGACACTTTTTATCTTTATGGTGTTTAATTTGGGTCTCTGTCATGGACAATTTCATCACCACTACTTTCAAAACGGTAGAGGAGAACATCGTGAGCAAACCGGCATGTCTTAGAACTAGAAGACGTGAGCTCCATTAATCCGCACTGGGCCCACCTGGTGGATTATGGCCTACTCCCTCTCATAGAGACGAGGCCTGTGTCCCAGCAGTCAATTGTCCAACACTCATAATTATGTTCGAAAAAACATCTCAGCCTGAAATCACTCAATAACTCGGTAACAAACACGAGAACGTGCCTCATCTGAGTGGGCCTTATGAATAAATGCATGTTAAATTTTATTGTTGCATTGACACCAATATGTCATACGTACGTAAAGTAAGCAAGTAGGAAAAAAGTGGTAATGCGATGAGGCTAGAAAATCGGAACATGATCCGACGTATATGGGTAAAGGGACAGGTTCTTAACGATTGTCGAAGTCATCGAGTAACGGTCAGTAGCTGGTAAAAAAGTTTCAGCGATCCCCGAGTAATTGGCAGGTCTCATGCGGAATGTGGCCTGACGAAGATGTATCCCAAAAGGAAACACGGGCAACCGTACAAGGCGCATCGGATGCCTGTATTAAAATAGAATTTCAATTAACATCAACATCTCGGAATAAGGAAAAATATTTCTTGCTTAGTTGTGAAATTATCCTCTACATGGTCAGTTTTTATCTTCAAATTTATTGCAATAAGCCAAACGTAATTATCAGTTTCCGTAATAGGAAATCTATTTCAAATGCAAATGTAGGAGTGTTGCCATTTTATTAATACTCGCCGATATATCAAATTGTCGCCTGATATTAATAGGATTATTCAATAATCAGGTTTATCCTGTCAGTATAAAGGCTGGGTTCTAAGCTGCACTTAAATGGCGTGTAAACTTATCTAAATCATTGTAATTAGTGTCGGGGACTATGCTCTTTTAAGGCTAACACTTCTAGCAGAGTGGATTAACGGTACACTAATCATAACATTATCCCTGTAGTTTAGAACCAGCTGTAGCGTGTTGATCGAGGAATGTATGTCAAACGTATGCCACTAGATATCGGCGATACTAAGAAAATTACAAATATTATTAAAAAAATCCTTCGCCAGTTAAATTGTAAAATTCTCAGGAATGCCATTGGAGTTTGTATAGTGGATTCATTCATCAATTTGTCAATACCATAAAAGTATTTAAAAAATCCTGTATCATTACGTCTGTATATGGTCGCGAGAGCGCACGCCTATGTTCGTCGGAATTCTGTTAACACCATAAAAACTTAAAACTCCTTGGTGTTTTAAAACTTAATGTGGTCTCTTATCCGTGGAATGTGTGTCAAACGTATGCTGGTTCTACGAAGATCGCCGTTTCACCCTCATTTCTAGATATAAAAACTAAAATTTCTCTGAAATGATACTTTGGGATTAATTTGATGCGTTTCTTTAGAAAAACTTTTGGTTCATGGTTACTGCACAATGGTACAGACTAAACAAATACTTTACCCGCAGCTTCCCTCAATAACATCTACATGAGTCTATTCTCGTTACTTGAGATGATTCTCGGAACTCAATAAATGAATGCGTAGGTTCTCCTCCTTCTTAGTTTAATGGTTACGATCTAGCAATTTGCTATAAGTGAGTACTAAAAGCTAAATTAAGCTATAGTTCATTAATTTAATATGCAGTAGCTCCCAGGAATCGCATAACGGACGGTTAACGATATTCTTTCAAAAGCAGTAAAACAGTTACAGTCACTTTAGTTCCCTTGCAAGTGAAACTAAGTGCAGTTTTTATATACTTCTTGACTCTTCTTGACATTCTTGCCCTTATTCCAATGAATTTGGGTTCGGCGCTCTTGTTCTACCATACTTCCCTCTATTAGGCTCAATTTTCACCGCCGCGGAACGGTGTGGAGTCGAGTTTTCGTACATAGCAAAATGAACTATGTATGTCAATGGTCCAACGTACAAAGTGGATACGAGCTTATTACTGCGGAAATTCCCGAGAATGCACGAGAATTCTCCAGAAGATGCGCGATTTGTGCGTATGTGTGTATCTAATTTGTGCGTTACACTTTTGACATAAAGTTCATTATGATTTGTACAAAAAAAACTCTTCATTCCACGGCAGTGTAAATTGAGCCTTAGTCGTCATCTCAGAAGTCACGCCCTTTGTAGCCATATCACCTGTCTAAGTTCATCCATCGTTTCTTAGTCTTCAGTCTACATTCATACTTAAAGCTTTCTTCACGACATTTTCCTCATTCATCCATATCAAATGGCTTTACTATGACACAAGATTTCTACATAACTTTTCAGTCACCGGTGCCACTTTCACACTTCACTTATTTCTTATTCCATCCATTCGTGTAACACCGCACATCTCTCTTAGCATTCTCATCTCAGCTGCATATAATCTGCCTTTAACAACTTTATTAATTTCCTTTTTTTGATTAAAATCCACATATTTTCTAATTTCTTAAGACGCATCTTAGAAAAACGCGCGAGAGCAACAAACTAGAATGGATCATCGAACCGCGCGTGAGTCGGCTGATTAGCAACTCATGCGCACGTAACGTAACATTCATTTTATTGTCTCTGTCGCTGACTGTATCGAACGCGTCATGCCCCACGCATAGTACACTTTTGGATACATTGTATGTTTGTTTATATGTCTTAGTTATGTTCAAAAAGGTTTCATGAAGCTGTTCATCATAACCATTTTTATGTACCTATTAAACAAATTATATGTTTGTGTTTAACAGTTGTTTGTTGTTGTTTGGTATAGCGAAAAAGAATACTAAAAAATAGAACAGTGGAGTCTCTTTAGTTTTCATTCTAAAACCGTAATGTCTTGTTTTGCTCTACCTACTTATTTATTTCTATATAATTTATTGTATACAATTTTATATTTAATTAATATTAAATTAATCCGATCTTTATCTAATGCTGGTGGTAGGCGTTCCAGCAATCTGTCACCACTTACAAGCGATTATAGTGTTTGGACTTAATGCGCCACACCATACATGGCGTTAAACGGAGCGCTAAATATGCGCGAGCGCCGCTTTCAGTGCTACTTACCCAGTTTCAGAAGCGTGAGACTTAACCTATAACATGCTAATGTAGTAGGCATTTGATTACGATTAATAATAGTTTGTTGGGAAATTACATTTTTACATTTACCTACTTACATAGAAAAATCTGGAAAATGTTGGTTTGGAGAGCTTCAAAAATACCTTTAAGTTCGAAATTACATCATCATCCCATCATCATCATTTTTCTTGTCCCTATTCCAATATATCTGCGCAGGCTGTCTTCTTCTTCAAAAGAGAGGCAGAGGCCGCCCGCCATTGTCCTGGTGGTCAAATATAAAAAGAGACCTCAAAAAAGACTAATTGCCAGAACTGATAACCCCAGACAGAATAACTTGACGCAGAAAAATGAGGAGATCCGACCCGAAATAACGGGACTAGAGACGGAAGAAGAAGCTGTCTTATTCTTCCGTGCATCTCCAGAAGCCGTGATCTCAAAATTTACCTTTATCATCTTACACACCATTAAAACTAGTTCTAGAATTTTCTTATATTCATTAGTTAGGTAATTGTGAATTGCAAAATACTCAAGTCAATTGCTATTTAAAACAGCGTCGATTGTATCTAATCTACTGAGCAAATAATCTCTGGTTTGTTTGTTTAACGCAACTTAGATAAAACATGAACTGATAAAAATAACATGCTTACTTATGCAAGTTTCCGGCCCCGAGGTTCAGAAATTAGAATTATGTAACCCATTATCGAATCAGATGTTTGTATAGCATTGACCACGCTTTTTTAATTGACTACTTAACTGTTGCCTGCGGTTTCACTCGCATTCTAAAAAAACTACTTCATGAACCGGGATAAAAAGTATCCTATGTTTTTATCAAGGACTTGGTTTATCTGCGTGCCAAATTTTATTCAAATCTGTACAGCCGTTTTTGTGTGAACGAGTAACAAACAAACATCTTCACAAACTTTCACATTTGTTATATTAGTAAAGAGTGTTTTTGCGCATTTTCCTTTGGCAAAGTTCTAAATGTGTGAGTGGTCAATTATAACACATAATAAAAATAAAAACTATTAACTTCACGTAAACGCAGCCAATGGCACTCGTGTGAAAGTGTAAGTTTATGTTATGTTCATCTAATGTAACTTAGTTTTTCATCCATTTTGACTTGTTAGCGAGTCTCGCGAAATCACTTATAAAAACTGGCACTAACCAGGTGACCGATCTTTTATGGTTATGGAAAAAAAGCAGCTGGACATCCCATATGGGATCTTAGCGAAAGGTGTTGCTAGAGTAATGACCTCAGGCTTTATGAGTTCTGAACTAACGCGTGTTTTATTATAATGCGTTCAGTCCTTTATGCCTTTTTTCTCTTGAGTTAATTGGACTTAATAGCTCTTTCTTAGTTAGCCCTAGCGTTAGATTGAAAATATCGAGAACTTTTCTTGATATTTCCCGAATTTTGTTAATTTTTTTTTTTTTCGTTTTAACTTCTTAACCTTGGGTGTTTACCGCGTTATCAGTGTTGTAAACTAATCTTCCTTAATTGTGATGTTACCTCAGTATTGTTTATCGCATTAGAAAATTACCCAAGAATATTGACTCATAATAATGTGTCAATATTCTAACGACGCTTGGGTAATTTTACGCATTTTTATTATTATCAACAGACAACAATATCTAACTGAAATACTGATGCAGTATTTATTTTTGTTTCTTTATATTTCTTATTTTAACTTAATGTTTATTTTTGTTAAACCTCAGCATTTCAAAAGTCGTCATGTATAAAAATAGAAATTTATAAGTAATTCGAATCCACATTATAATATTCGCTACGGTTAGCAGTTACCTACATAAGTTTTTTCGTTTTTAGTGTGGCTTCTAAAATTGTGCAATTTTCCTTTCTTCGATTCGTTAGGAGCCAAATTCCAATGCTCAAATTCACTTGTGGAAGTTTACTGATCTCGATAATGTGACGAAGGATAAATCAACCTTCAGCCGCATAAATCTACACATCTCACACGTTTGTCAGCACATCATGTATAATTTTCATCTCTCCACTCTGTCCTTGGTATTTTCTTAAATTAATAACAGCAACTGCACCGTCTGCACTACAAGTTTTTGGCATAAACATAACGCATATTTCTCACATGAGATTGGCAACACTGCGAGTGAATTATGGCATACAGTTGCTAACAGAAATAAATTTATCTGACATGACTCTTACCCCAAAGAAATAGGGTCAGTTATCGCTTGTTTGTGCAAGTGGCAAGCCAATTAATTAAATTCATTGCTCGTTTTTCCTACAACAGTTTAGCTACGGGAAAAGAGAAAATTCCTTGTTGCGATACTGGAAGTCTTGGACCGCGTAAGTCGCATTCCGTTCTCTATTGCCTACCGTGAATGTAAAAGTTGTCATTAATGGCTGATGTATCAAGCAGAATGTGAAATTAATAAGGAATTGTAAAGATATATGTTACTGGCGAGAGAGATTGCATTTATGAGATTCTGTATTTACTTTACGATTCAATGGGTGTTGGATTTTATTGCTGGTAAATGGCGTGTAGGCATTAAGAGACCCCTATGGTAGTAACGATACTTATTTGCGTGGGTCTAACCCGGCTACAACCAAACTTGCCGACCGGCTGTCTTTTCACCATAGCTAGAAATAGGTATATTTTCGTTTCGAAGTCGAATCAAAGCCTTCACTTTCATCAAGGCATAAATCTATAAAGCAATGTCGGAGCAGGTACAATTTCGCTATAACGTAATTAGCGAGAAATTATCTAATACATTAACCGTCTATATTTTCACTTACAAAACCACATTCGCTTCCCGTATTGCTCGAATCAGCTCGGGAGCTACAGTGAAATCCGTGAATTATTACATTGCATCCATTATTCATTAATTAAGCCACAATCGAGGCCATAACGGGCCATCCGAGGAAGCGAAGACTTGTGGCCAGTATGTACCTTTCAACCAGGGAGTAATTAATAACTGGAGTGCTAATAAATATCAGAATCAGTGCGCAATGAATATGGGGCGCAAAACCACATCTACCGATAGATGATCACTCACTGGCGTCGCGTCATATAGCGCTCTGCTTTTGGAAAATCTCTTGGTGATGTTGGTTTGAAAGTTATCTGTCTGATTCCATTTACTATTTCCTCCGTGGTACAAACACATCTTAAAGTAATTTATGTATCTAACGTAGAGCAGTCGCGATACGCAAAACTGTTGCTTGTAACGGACTGTGTACCATTGGGACTAGGAACAAACTATTGGCTGTAGAGAGAAATGATTTAGAACAGCTATACTCTAAGTGTGTTCCGCGGAACCCTAGGGTTCCGCGATACCTCTGTAGGGGTTCCTCAAGAATTTAGAAAAAAAATCAAAACACCTCTCTCTGGTCGAACGTTTTGACACCGCGGCCGCGCGTATGTATATTTATTTATTTATTTGTATTTGTATAAACATGTGTTACAATAACTGGTACAATATCTCATAACTTTGGTATCAACATGTATACTTGTAGGTATACTTGTGAGCGCGCAGTCCCTTTGATAAAAGCCGCCTCTGTATTAGACGCTATAGTTGTCAACAAGCGACTTTCGACTCTAACTTAAAAAAATAAAGTCGAGATTGTTTACAACGTAATTTTTATATTTCTCTTTTTATTTTTGCTTTTTGTTTATCAAAGGCGCCGACTCGAGTATTTTCGAGAATATTCGAGATCGAGTCTAGGACTAAGTATAAAAGCGGCGATCGCGTGTCGCGCCTCGTCAGTCAGTTGACAATTAGCGTTCGGAGCGATAAGTTCCTGCCTACCTACTTATAAGCTTGCTAGCGAGAAACTAGTGTTCATTGTTCTACTGCCTGCTGTATTCGTTGTCTCAGTTTTATACATTTCTTCATTGTACTAAACTTAGTCTCTTATACGCAGTAACGATTGTGCATTATTTAGACCCCACTATCCTGACGTGTAACATTATAAATAAAGAAGAATGGAACGTTGGCTTAAAGGTGTTAAACGTGTTGCAACAACATCTTCTAATGACGCTGAATGTTCAAAAGCAGTACGCACGGAGAATATAGCAATCACCGATCCAGACGATGATGCCGCGACGTCAAGCTCGACGGTTTCAAAGACGAAAAAAAGGAAGTATGATGAATCATATATCAGTTTCGGATTTGTTGATTCCAACGGCTCACCTCTCTGCATGCTATGTAGTAAACTGCTTCCTAATAGTTCCATGGCACCTGCCAAATTGCGCCGACATTTAGAAACTGTGCACCCCGAGTCTAAAGACAAGAATAAAGAATTTTTTGTTCGTAAAAAAGATCAGTTATTGGAAAGTCAAAAAAATATGATGCATGTAACACAAACTATCAACGAAAAGGCCACGGAGGCATCATATTTAGTTAGCTATCGCATTGCACAAGCAGGTGAAGCGCACACTATCGCTGAGAATTTAATAAAGCCATGTGTATTAGACATAACAAAATGTATGCTCGATGAAAAATCTGCAAAGCATCTTTCTACTGTGCCGCTATCAAACGATACTGTTTCACGGCGAATCCATGATCTGGCAAGCTACGTCAAACAAGAACTAGTTACACGTCTACAAAAAACACGATTCGCCTTGCAAATGGACGAGTCAACTGATGTCGCTGGTTTGGCTATCTTGCTGGTTATCGTGAGATATCCATATGAAAGTTCTTTTAAAGAAGACATGCTTATGTGTTCACCGCTGCTCACAAACACTACCGGGGAAGAAATTTTTAATAAAATAAATATATTTTTTGAAGAAAATGATATCAGTTGGAACAATTGCATTGACATTTGTACAGATGGGGCCAAGGCGATGACAGGTAAAACAGCAGGAGCAGTGTCACGAATAAAAAATAAAGCGCCTAATTGTAGTTCCAGCCATTGTATTCTGCATAGACAAGCACTTGCGATGAAGCAAATGCCGTCAAATCTAAAATTAGTTATGGATGAAGCGGTAAAAATAATTAATTTTATCAAATCACGACCACTACAATCCCGATTGTTCTCATTATTGTGTGAAGATTATGGCAGCAAACATAAAACACTGCTGCTCCATACAGAAGTGCGATGGCTGTCTCGAGGTAAAACTTTAACAAGGCTATTTGAACTTAGAGCCGAGTTACAAATGTTTCTTTCAGCAGATACTTCTTTTAATTTGAAGGACCGTTTGTATGATAAAACTTGGTTGTTCCGATTGTCTTTTATGGCGGATATCTTTCAAAAACTGAACGAATTGAATTTATCATTGCAAGGTAAACAGACAACAGTGTTTCAGGCCTATAACAAAATAACTGCCTTCAAAAGAAAATTAGATTTTTGGATTATTTGCGTTGGTAAGAAAGAAATAGAAAGCTTTACGTCACTCAGTGAGTTTGTTAGCGATAACGACTCAGAAATGTTTCAAAATGATGTGTTTGGAGAATTGGTCCAATATCTCAGATCGATGCGCGCATCTTTTGAAAAGTATTTTCCCGAAGAACAGAATACAAAAATGAAACTGAATTCATGGATTCATAATCCTTTTTTACCTAACTTGGAAAAGCCCGAAAGTATGTCAAACGAGATATATGAATCTCTTTTAGAAATGTCATCAGACACAAGTATGGAGTCACTGTTCAAAACGACGCCTCTCAACGATTTTTGGTGCAGAATCCGTGATGAATATCCAATGCTTGGCAAAATGGCTCTGAATATTCTTCTCCCGTTCCCAACAACATATTTGTGCGAAACAGGATTCTCAACCTATGCAGCCACGAAAACAAAATATCGCAATAGACTGGACGCCGAACCTGATATGAGACTTCAACTGTCTTCTATCAAACCTGATATCAACCAATTGATGAAAAATAAAAAACAGTTTCATACCTCCCATTAGTTAGATTTTTTTCTTTTTTAATATCTTCTATTATTGTACTTGCCATGTGGTAAAGTAAGTAATAATTAGTAACTGTTACATTGTAATTTTATTATGCTTATTAATAAAGAATACACTTTTAAAAACTATTGTTTTATTGTAGGGTTCCATCAAGTATTTTGCTTCCCAAAAGGGTTCCGTCACCAAAAAAGTTTGAGAACCACTGATTTAGAAGGTACTGTCGATGGGAGAAACTGCGATAGTTTTGCAGTAGTGGTATAAATAGATGATACATCTTAAAAGCAATTTAACACTAAGCTGACAGGACAGCTGAAAGAGAATAAGTATTGAAGAGCAAACGTACTGGCCGGTCAGAAATAAATTGGGATAAGGGCAAAAGGAGGTTGTTGCCAAAGTTAATAATCACTTAATACTTATGAAATAAATAAAAGAAAAAAAGCTAAAGGTAGACATGTCCTAGAACCAAAACGAAGACATGTGACACCAACCAACACGCACTGGGCCCGCGTGGTAGATTACAGCCCACCCCTCGTGAAGAGAGGAGGCCTGTGTCCCAGCAGTGGGAACATTATAGGTTGATAATGCTTATGCTATAGATATAAACGTAGGAAGGAACCTAGAAATGGAAAGTAATGACGCTAGTCCAAGCCGCGCATCGCATGATGCTCTTCCGCATAAATTTAAATTATTGTGAACTACTTACTGACCTACGAATGCAAATCATAACATTTCCGTCTTACCAAGCTATTTACGGCGCAACTACTTCGCCTTGTCTCCACAATTTGTAGTTGAAACTTTATGTAGCAGAAAATAGATGTCAAACTACCATAACTGCATAAACTGTAAGATAAGCATACTTGGATTTTGTTTTTTTGAAAAGTTATCTCAACTTCAGCTTTGAGGAAAATTGCGTTTCTTTTTCTTGTAAGATGAGATCAGGATTAAACTTCGCTTGTTTTTAGTTTCTTAACAAGAAATTCTTGTGAATTTTGTTCTATTTTGATCTTCAGATGTTCTTTTGTTCTTACTTTAAAATTGTTTAATCGATTTCTTGTGTTGGTAGTTCTTCGTAAAGTTCTGATTAACACTCCACATTATTTGGTCGTCTAAAGCCCTTTGCTAGACTTCTTCAAAGAATACAAAAATGTCATAGTTCTACTCCATTTGATTAAGTAACCAATGGCGGATGCTATTCAACTGGAATGCTATCACATTCCTTTCAACGCAGTAACTCAGACATCTTGCATTTACATTTTACATTCGGATGTTCCGCACGACGCGCCCCGATCACGCGCGACGCGACACGACTGAAACGTCACGTCAATTAGTCGTGTCACGGTCGCAGCGGGACGCGAACACCGTTACTAGTCTGTTATGGCCGATATTTTCACTCTTCTATCTAATTGTTTGGACTTGAAATGATCTAGATTGGTCTAAGTCAAACGCAGGAATCGTTTCAAAACTGTATTTTTTTAACGCCGGTTGTATATCGGTAGTCCATTGTAATCATTTACATTAACTTACAACATACCACTCTGGTTTCTAAGACTAATGACGATGAATTCAATGAATAATGATTCATATTTAATTCCCAAATGTAAAATTCACAATTACTTTTAGAAGCACATCTTCAATCTTACTAAGCGCTAATTGAACAACAGCAGCAAAAAACGAGCCGCGTCAATCATTATTAGGCTCGCATTTTTATTGCCGAATTCAATGTACCAAAAGATAAACTTCTCGCCATGTTTCATTTACTTTGGGAAATTAGTTTTTATTTTCTAGACTTTAAATCATTTTTTTTAATGTTTTTTTGACAAGCGAAGTAGAACACTAAAGCGAGAATTACTTGAAGCAAAGCCAACAGAAGTAATAACTGCAATAAAAATAAGTAGACAAACATTCTCGTGTATATTTGTTTCTACAGGCTTTATATCTTTTCCAATGGTAGGGTTGGCAATCTCGACTTCAGTAATGATTTAACACAGTGTCAAGTTCAAAATGTACTTACTTCCTGGAAAGTTAATTTTATTCCTTGACCGATCACAACATTAAATTAAAATTTAAATAATAATAGTGTTACCGAAGAACAACAGGAAACTCCTAATCTAAATCATTATTTACTTAAGATTAAACAGTATGATAATTCTGTCATATCCTTTCCTGAATCTGGGTCATTTCTGCTGGAAATTACCACTTTGAAACATGCGAACCCTATTTCAAAGTCAAGTTCTTGGCCAAGTATCACGCAATGTCAGATTATATCGCGTTTGACCCGACGTGTCATTACCAGAGTGGCAGCCATAGTGTTCGGGACTCGGGAGCTTATCAATCATTCAATCAATCTTTACACATCGATTGATATGCAGAACACGTTTGTAGGTCTGTGTTTTTTATTGCTCACTTTCTCCGCAAAGAATGAAGTTTTGTTCTACCAAGTCCTGTTTCGAGGTCATGACTGCAGTTTTGTTTATATGTAGTTTATGATACTATAATATAAATATTAAGCCGATTTGCTACAGGGGATTTTACATGGACATAATTACAGCTTGATCTTTTGAAGTTCGGGTTTTGGAACTTGAATCTTACGTAATATCGAATTGCTCAATGAATAAAATGTCCAAACTTCCATATATAGAGCTGAGATAAAAGTAAAGTAAGAGGCAGAGGATAAATTCAGACCTACAAAGTTTATTTCCCTTCCCCAATGAATTGGTCGTAGTCACGCTCCGCCGGTTGGCTGTAAGGATTTCGAACTTAACCTTAGTAGATAACTAATTCTTTAACCTGCCATTGACCCAATGAACCCCAGAACGAATCCACTTGTGCAATTGTCATCCGTTTAACAGTTCAACAGTTGAGCTGTCAAATAATTTCATCTCTCTTCCACCTGAAGGAAGGAACGGGACGGAGTTAGTTTAATAATACGTTCTAGCACGATCGATCGAATGTCAAGGAGAACGGGCTAAGCTAAAATGCGAACAGTTAGATTTTACTCTTAATTGTCTGTGCTGATGGCTGCTAACGACGTTTTTACGGCTTTCATTAAGATTGGTGATTTGGATGAAATATTCATTAGAATTATTCATCCTTAACGAGATCTTTTTTCCGTCTTCGTTACTTCTTCGCTGGTCGCTTGATTTATGATTGCATTAACTAGATAATGATTATAACCGGCCAGATATTTAATATCTCTCATCTATAAAGCTATTCGCCATTCGGTATGCCCGCTATTTTTCTTGTCCGATAGAATCGGAATGTTGTCAACTATGTTCACATTATCTTGTTATCGAGTACTCTATCGAGGCCCACAATCGCTCACCACTTATTCAATTTCCATTGAATCAGAGTCCCCAAGCCGTTGACATGCGGGCTACAAATTATACGGGGCAGGACAGGCCTCTGTACGAATATACAAATTAGTTAACAACTATTCAAATGAATCGTAGATTTATTGGATGGAATGCTCTTATTGAAGTTGGCTCGTATTTTGATAGAATGGCGAGATGAGAACTTTGATTTATGACTTTTCGAACTGGATCAATAGTGTTTCGTTTCGTGGAATGGAAGAAGTGATCTTTAGGAACTACTTAGCTACGAAGAGCTTTTGAGATTTGATCTGGCTATTCAACATTTTATAAAAGTATATATACTTACTTAATAATAAAGCTGAAAAGTTTGATTGATGGAACGCGCTAATTCCTGGAACTACCAGTGGGATTTGAAAAATTGTTTTTGCATTTGATAGCCTAATTCTTGAGAAAGGCTATAAGGTTATTAAAATCACGCTAGAACCCTTAGAAACTGAGAAAAATGATAAAAAGTCAGAAATAACGAAGTAATACCGCGGACGATGCGATGCGACGGGATGGGTCGGGGGAACCAGAAGTTTCACCCGGACCAAGTCGCAGGTAGAAGCTAAACGTAATTTCATAAATATTCAATGTGATTAAATTAACAACACAATTTAGCGCATACTTACGTTACACATAAGTGAAGACCAAAGGCTGATTTTTCAATCGACAGATAATTTTTATTCGTGGAATTAAATTGATGTCTGACAGATTTTGCATGGAAGAACGGTCAAAAATTCCAAATTATTCCTCGGATAAAATTATATGGCGTTGGAAAAATCAGCCCTAGGTGAACCAATTACTAGGTTAAACTTTGATATCAACCGCTCCAAACTCGGCCCGAGTTTCGGAGCACAAGCTAGAAAATTACATTACCGACGAATTTCTCATGCATCACTCTAATGTAATAATTACTAAATAGACGTATCACAACTTTGCTAATTAAGCTTTATTAACGGTTCACCTTTATATTTCGTCCAAAGTAATGTGACCTTTAGTCCATTGTGATAAGGACGCGCTTATAATGTCGTCATAACTTTCCACTCCAGCGCTTCCTTTGGGAGCTGGTGACCCGTTTAGCTCATTAAGTGTGATGTGGCCTGTTTACTAAGGTATAAAAGGGCTGTTCTTTGTAAAATTATAGAAAGTACCCTTAGTGTAACACGTGAACTTCAAGGTTATTTCTATAATATACTAGAAGTCCTAATAAGTCCCTTGTGAGTGGTACCCTTTTGTTGCGAGGGTACGTCCTTCATGGTTCTAGGGACCAATGCCAAGGTTGAAATATTATTATTTCAAAACTTAAAATGAAAATGGTTTCCTTCTTTTTCCAGTAATGGTTCTGACAGTTGCGCAAAAGTAACTTTTAACGTCTAAAATCTCTCATGAAGCACACTTTGAAGATCTAATGAATCAGGTGGTTTCTGAAATTGGAAGTGTTTTGTCCCTTATAACCTCAGAGATATCGATGCAATGCCTACATGCTGCTGCTAAAACCTCTGAAATCGTATCTTTGACAGATTCTTAAACAATAAATTAAAGTTTTCAAAAGCAATATCTACCATTTGCAACCCTTCGGGAAAATGTTGTTTATTGAGTTTTTTTTGTTCTTCACACACGATTGTTATCAGTGTTGTTGTATGTCGTGTGTTAGCATAATCCCCGTCTGTTTTCAAAACTTCTTCTTGTAATCTCCTAAGAACCCAATTATTTATGCAGTTCCAATATGTATTATCTAATCATTGTTTTTGACTGATACCGCATGTTCGATGCTTTTATCTGACGTATGTGCCATACAATTGAATGACATAGTTCGTTGTTTTTGGCTTTTATCAGACAGAAATAGGTTTCACAAATACTAATCTGAAGTCTGTCTAAGTCTAATAATCTAAGTCCTAAAGTCCGAGTGGCGGGCATTTCATCGTAATTCGCAGCGCAGCATGTCTTCTCCCATGCTTCTGTATCAGTCGTCATCGCAGTATTCACACCCCTTCCAGCCATATCTTTATTCATGCAATCTGTCATTTCTTTGGTATTTTCTAAGTAGTAATGCCATCCACATTCATTCTCCAAATTCTCCTCACGACATGCCCTTCAATCCTCTGCATCACATTTACAGGAATTCGTAATTTACGTTACATCAGATTACCTCAATTTAATGGACGATTGTCGATGTGTTAACCCACACGTAACTAGCACAGTACAGTTAGTCCCGCGCACGCGCGACAGGATACAATGCGGTTAAAGTTAATTGCACGCGGTGCGCACACGATGCTTCCGTTGCACTCCACTGTATGGTGCGGCTGTACGCTTGGCCGTATGTGTACGAGGTACGAGTGGATGAGCGACAGTTTATTGTTATGTGCTGATGACATGAAATCATAAACAAAACATTACGGAAGTTCCTGTGTGTTTCTGCCAATAGATTTCGCTTATTTTTACCAACGGCATATATGTTCTATCATCAATTTCATTTATATTGTTGTATTGTTGAGGTGCACACCAAATAATAGTGCGAACTCCCCATTAGAGCCCGTTATTCTGCCTTTATTATGCAAATACAATCACCGGAACCCTCCCCCATGTTCACCCCTTTCGTAATTAAATATTGCATGTGTTGCATCGATTCGACGTCACGACACTGATGTCGCTCCCCACACTCCTGTACCTACCCACATAGATGGAAATTACGTTTTACAAATACTCGTTAAATATGTACATATAGAATGTGAGGAGAATATGTCAGTAGAGATGCATATTTAATTACTCTTATCAATAAAACTTTCATGATTATTCAAGTATACCTTTAATATTGTCTGTGAGACAGGTGAAGGAAGTTAGTTTAAAATATCAAACAGTAACAGTATACCTATTAAATTAAATAAGTTACATAATAAACTTGAAACTAACATCAAAGAGCTTCATAAAGTCAACTTCGTAAAGGTCACAGAAATAACTTTTTGAAATATGAAGGGTTGAGGAAACTCCCCTCTTCTATTACGGCTATACATTATAAGGCTATAGACCGACAATTTATTGCCTATTTTATTACAATAGTAGACAAAATTTATAACGTGATAACTTACGTATTTCATCCTGTTTATTAAGCGATGGAAATCTTTGTGAATCCGAGGGTTTAAAATGTTTAGATATATCTGTGCGGTGGGATTAGTCGTAGCTGTATCTACGCGATAGAGCTATGATTTATAGAGTTAATGGGATTTAGTGAAGTCTCGTCTGTTGGTTTATCTATTATTTAGTTGTTCACGAGCATTCAACTGTTGCTTTTGTTGGACAAATTGGTTACATTGTTGTCTCGTCTAGCTGTAAGCACCTCTAGGTCACAAGGATTTAGTTCGGAAGCTGCGGAAATTATTTACTGTGACGTTTCCACTATTTTATCTTCAAATATATCGGTTTTTGCCAATCGAAAGTGGATATCGCTTCTCTTTGTTTTCGATAAAATTGTATCAGTTCATGATACGATTGTATCGAATCTCGAATCATATTTTTCCTTCTGTGTTTTTATGAGTCACACTTTTTGTATTATCTGTCATGCATCAATAGGATGAAATTCTTGAATGAAAATAAGCTTACTCGCTCATTACCATTATTTTACTATACCTAATGATTACATTATTTTCGAGTAAACATACATACATAGAAAAATGAGACTATTATTTTTTAAAAGAAACGACAAAGCGGCATACTTACAAGACTCCCAAGAAATAATTGGGGTGCGCAACCTGCATACGTAATTTCCCGGGACAACATTGTTGCTAGGGCAACACGAGAGTTCGCAAGGGCTTGTCCCTCCCGAGGGCCGGAGGGCTAGAGGGAGGCGCGTGCCGGTCACGTGCAGAATGCAGAATATGTGGAGCGTGCATCCGATGGCACAAAAGCCGCCACAGCGTGATGTGTTTATCAAAGTCTGAGCGAAAATGCATTTTTCAACTTGATTATTGGAACGTGTTTGTGTTTATGTGCCTATGATTTTTAGTACATAAAGGGGGAAACAAACTAATTGCCTTTTGTATGATTTTAGTATTTACAGCCATAAAAGTAAAAGTTTCTTATGTAAACAACTTAATTCTTTTGGAAAGCCCCAAAACAAAGACTAATTGGAATATTTAATTATGTTTCCGGAATATTACCTAATCAAATAATTCTAATTTCGCCGGCATAGACATATCCGTCGCTATTATACCAATTTTGTGTAAAACAAAAACTATATAATTACCCATTGTTATACAGTATTTATTACTGATTGCGAAATCGCTGCTAATGATCCTCCGAGACAGATTATAATTTCGCTAGTTGTGTAACTTTAAAACGTTTAAGAAACGGAGTGAAATTCTAAAGAGGATGATGTAAATGATGCAAACGTCACAGACGAACTGATGATTAATTTCATCACCACATTGTTGGAAGTCGTAAAGCGTGACCCAGTGTGACCCGTCGTGCAGTTCTTTGTTTAAAACATATAAAAAAAATCTGCCAAATTTCGAATACAAAGCGCGCATAGCCCATTGTTCAAATTGTTGGACGCATGGGGCGGAGAATGGTCCCTCAGTGAACACCCTTTGGTTTTCGTCGATATGTTATTATCTTGGATCATTCTCACGGGATTCGCTTATGGATGATTTCCAGTTTCTGGACATTAGTTTTGCTTGTTAGATCTGCAACATTTGCGAGCATTTGGGGTGAATAAGCTCTGTGTCTAATGTGTTGTTTAATGAAACGGATAAAGTCTTACTTTTATGTTATGACTTTATCACAAATAATTTTATGTCCATGACTTTGTCCGCATGGAAGTCAACAATACCATAAAATCATACTGTGGAACTCGGCAACAGTGTAGCTTAATATCAGTGAAAGAATTTTCATAATCAGATCATTACGAAGCGAAGCAAAAAGAGTATGTTTGAGTAAGGATCGTAGCACGGGGCATTATAATATAATATCTCTGGACATAATATCTCTGCTATCTAATATATATTATATATATTCTTTCTACCTAAGTAAGACCCTTTCTAAATAAGGGAAACAGCGTTTAAAATATTAAAAAAAAAAACAGCAAAATATGACTAATCTTCCAAAAATTTATCATTTGTTTCCCTAATCATTCATCAATCTTATTTAACTCTAACGAAAAAATCTCTTTCGCTACCGTCGTTGGCTAATCGCTAAATCATGACTGTGACACATGCGCCGGATTACTATTACTGCCGACCCTCGGGACTCTTTAAACTTTGCGGGACCTCTGACCTTTTCCATTTTTTCTGGGATTATATTCACTGTTTACCCATTTTTTAGTGCTGTATGTTTAAAAAGATCCCCTTTTTTGTCACATCTATTCTTTTTTTGTCGTATACATATAACAAAAAATATTATAGTCGTACTCAAGCTTTCACATTTTTAGCTATATTTTTTTTTTGTTTGTAGGTCGATCTTCTATTACGTTTGCATTTAATGTGTTATTTACTACGACAGTTGAATTTGCAAAACCTTTCAACACAAACGAGAATTTAGGAAGATTTACTTTGACAAAATCTGGATGATTTTATTAAAATTTAGGTACCTTTTCCAGTGCAATATAAAGTTATTCATTCCACAGACGACAATTTATGAATGTTTCATAAGATTATAAAGACAGTAGGTACTCCAAAAGTATCGTAGCATAACTCCCCATGCCACAGGGGACACACTTGGGCGCACACCCTCACGCAAATGTTCCGACTGCTGGAATGCCCCCTTCAAAAGCATGGCCACCTCAATGATATAAAATAAAGTAAATACAGAAGGCCAACTGTTCATATTTTGCTTGGTAAAGCCGAGTAATTGAAACAAGCGCAAATACTACTTTATTCTTATCATTGTCTAGGTTATGTTCATGTTATAATTAATGAGCATCAAGCTCTGATTGTTCGTGCAAATATAGCATTTCTATAAACTCCTCTTAGATACGGTATGTTACTAACAGTTTCGAACTGTTCCAATAGCACGTGCATCATATTTTTATATATGTGTGTGTGTCCCTTCTGTGAAGTTCTATTTTGTATGTGTGTTCACGATCCGTGACTACACATGTCCGTACATCACCTGTTGTCTTTGTTCCCACGGAATCCAGCATTTAAATTGTACTGTGCATCCCCCATAATTTTACTACTGTCACACAACTGCCATATTTTAAAGGGAAAGTTATATTTAAGTCAGCACTCTAATAGATGGTTGCAATCTTTATGGGATCCTTTACAAATATTTATATTGTAGCTGTTTTTGTTCTTCAGTATTTTAAAACTTCCGGTGCTGCTCTTTCATTGTTTTGTTCAAAGCTTGTAGATTTTGTAAGATCTAATTAAACATGATGGAACAATGTCAAACAAACCCTGATGCCTGAGATTATACGTGACTAAGATTGCAATTCTGCAAATAATAGTCCCGACACAGTTACATCATTGCCAGGGAGTCATCACTCGTAGCCATTAGCCACGTCACCGGCGAATCCATCGCGAATATCACGACCGTCCACCATTCCCATGATGCCAATTATTACCATTCCCACGACCGAACCAACTTCTGATTCAACTATTATCTCAGATCTTGTAAATGCTACAGCCTGATTTATCTCAGCAATAATGTACTTTTAAGGTTTGCCTGATTGAATTTATAGCTTAATCGCCGGTATTGAAAAGTTGCCAGCTACAGCTGTAAATAAAATGGTACGTTAACCACATTACGATAACACATATCAATCAATTTCGAGATCATAATATTTACTTTTCTTTTTGAGTTCGTCTGGACGTAATGGGCGCCCTTGTTTGGGCGATAATGGCTCTAATTTGTGTAAATATACACTTCCTTGAGATTAGGAAAGATTTACGAATGATGTTGCGTTGGAATCATTTAATATTGGTAAAGAAGTTTAGTTTTATAGGAAATACTCGTAAAGTTCCTTGTATATAGACAGTATAAATCCGCGCAGGTTCATAAATATCGGTACATATCGTATGAATAGATTCCTTTTTAGCATCTGTGTACTCTTGCCTGACCTTCGCAACTCGCCAATTGTTCTCCCCAAAGCCATAAGCCCCGAAAATTATATACATTCCAGTAATAAATTCACTAGCAACATGATTTCTGTTTCTCATCGGATTATCTTTTACGTCAAGCTAGACAAGTTTATATAATAACGCCGATTTAAATGATATTAAACATTGTTGGACCGACTAAAAGGGGCCGTAGCGACTGCAGTGTAGTGCAATTTGTAATAATCTTCTTGCGATCCCTGGCGAGTGTTGCCTTGACCTAAAATCGTGAGCATACGCCGCCCGAGGCATACGCGTGCGCGCAGTGTCAGAGGTCCACCGAGTGTGCATGTTGTATGACGACCTCATGAAGATGGATGATCGGTAAAACTTTTACTTGATAAGTCAGTTTTATGTTTTATTTGATGGCTCGTAGATTATGATTGATCCTCTCAGGTGCATTCGATGGTCGACAAAAAAGGAACTCTACTACCTAATGATGTCCGTAAAATATTTTTTGGTAAAGACTTTTCAAAATGTAAACAATCATTTCAGAATTTCAGAAAGCCTGTTCTATCTAGACGCCGTTCACGAATATTTCAACAACGAATATCTCAATTCTAAAATAGCATTCAAATCGAAGTTTATTTTTTCTAATCATCAATTGTGTTGCTAGCCTAACGGTGTTGCAGATTTATCGCCAGGAACCACGCTTGGATCGCGGCGTGCGCCTGACATCACAATAGCTCGTCCATTTCTAGTTTAGAAATGATCCACCTCTGCCTCTCTGCGACTAAACGTTGGCAACCACTTTCAGTCGTGACAATGTCGCGTACCTTCGGTGTTTATGAGCTCTTACTGATAACAATGGTGAGATTTAGAGAACTTTTGATTTATAAAACATTTGACATTCAAATGGGCACAGTAGAACACCTGATACGATGAATTTGCAAGCTGAACTAGAGCTGTCCCCATTGTTAATAAAATAAACCGTCAATAACGAGAATAGGATTTTAATTTATGATTTAAGGAAGTCCTTCATAAGTCTCATCTCATAATCAGCCTGTAATTTTCTCACTCGTGGGACACTACCCTCTCTGTGGAAGAATCTTTTCTGTGTTGTCCTGACTGAATGAAATGCAATTTTTCCTTGACCTTATAGCAAGGCATTTGGCAAGCGACTTGCTTCTCGAAGAACATCTGTCTAGCGATCGAGTATATCGGCTATACATCGCAATCTAGCACGCTGACCAGTACTAATGAATGAAAACACGACAGGTCTTCATACGTAATGCACTGCCACTATCTCATAACCTTTAACTCCTACCAAAGTATTATCAAGACACATTAATTTATTCGATATAACTTATTTGTTTTTCAACACTGCGTCCGGAGATTAAAGAAATTCCATTACGTTTATCTCTTATTGTTATGTCATTAAGATTATTTGTTACGTTCGGTCAACTCGTCAGTTTCATCTCTTGTTTGTCTGGCTGTGTGTTTGTCATGTGTTCGGATTTGTCTTCTTGCTTATCATCTTCGGTTTAACGGTTCTTATCTGAATGTTTTATTTTGGTCACGTTGTGTGTATTGATCGATAGATGTTTGATGTCATTGGATCTGTGTTTATTGAGTTTGTTCATTTTTATAAAAATTTTCTCTTTACTCTTAACTTTTTGTTTGGAATCTTTATCAATTAGGTTTTGGTAAGATTTAGTTTTATTGCAAAAACTACTTAGAATGGTTTCAGACGTAGCTAGCAATGCAAACAATTCAACGACTTCACGATAAAATAGCAAACAATCGAACTCCCATTCGCTATAACAGTATCGGTATTCCGAAAATCCTACCTACCGACGAAAAAGGATTTATGAGATAGGCTCGAATCTCTAGCAATTAACATGTTCACATTACCATGCGGCCGCTTGGCGTGAGTCACGATCGGCTACCGTGCGCGCGCGCCGCCTTCACATAAACCATACAAAAACTGAGCACAGAAGGCAATTCCCGAAGCCAAAACACATTAAGGAATCCATTAGTCTATGATACCTAATATGTACGACTGTATAATATAGTCTCCAACTAGAGGATGGTTAGAATTTGCATGAATTTGAGAGATTTTGATTCCGTGTGATGTTTGAGGAGTTGATTCATCGCGACGTAAACCTTCTGCGTTTTTTTCATCACACACTTGAATGTAACGTGTGTGTATTAAATTCCAGTTACCAACGAGAAATTAATCTCGAACGCTATGTCAATATTGGGTTTTGTGTTTTGTCAATAGATTTGTGTATAAACGTTGAATGAGTGGGCGCGTTAATCTTCGAGTAACTAACGTCAACGAGTTTGCTTAGCTTCGAGATTGTTGTGGACTTGACCTTAAAAAATACTGTTAAAGTGAGAATAAGGCATTATTATGTGTGAGGCACGTCGCTAGTCACGTGCTACATGACCACGTGGGTAGATAAGCTAAAAATGGAACGTGTTATATTTTTATGTGACATTTTAAATTTTATTTCTAGCTCGGGATGTGATCGCTATAAATAACGTTGTTCGGTGAACCAGAAAAAAGCTGACGTAAAAGAACTTAATTCGAGAGGAATGGTCTCTATTTATATAAGTACATTCTTGTTTATCTTGTCTATGGTACACCTTTGTTGGACTACATCTATATTTTTAGACGTCTTTGCGAAATGCACTCTATTTCCTCAGCTCCTCAAATTCGCACAGAATCTATCGCCTCAGCTTCCGGCCATGTATCGTGATCTTCAAGTTCTTCAACCAGTTTTTATCACAACAGGAGTGACGTAACAAGAATAAGTTACACCCCAATGGACCCGACGGAACTGTCGCTTTTTATAAACAAGTTTTTCGGAGCCTTATCGTTGTAGGAAAGAAATCGATCAAGTTCCGGCATTCGCCTTCTCCAGAAAACTTTGAAGGCTTAAGGAATCAGTAGTTTCAGTGTTTCTTTTTGTTTTATATATTCTATATCAAAGGATTTCTTTGGTACTGCTAAATGGTTTCTTTTAAAGACTGATTTTAACATATTCTTATAAGTCTTGTACTTACATTTGAAAGCGTTTGATTGCTTCGTCTGTTTTGACTCACACTTGTTTACTTCTGAAACTCCATTAACACTTAAAGTTATAAAAAATACCACACGTGGCTTTTTTTATTGATAAACCATTAAGCTTGTTGAAGAAAGACTTTGTATTACATATAACATATTCGCACTTAAGATTTTTTGTCCCATTGTAATTGATCCAATTTTTTCTATGCCATGATTACACAAAGTACCTACTAAAAGCATATGTGTGGGTTTTTCCTGGGACTCTTTCCTGTACATTCTCAGACGTTGTTGATGATTTGATTATAGATTGGAGCATATCTGCAATTTAAAGGACGAAAATATGATTTCTAATAATAGTAATGTATAAAAGTCAGTCCATATTAATTTTTAATTCTGACACCCTTTCTCTCCTGATGAATAATGGTCCCATCCCATGAATATTCAAGAAGTCAGTTTAAACCTATAAGATTTCTAGACTATGAACCAAACAATTCACCACTACCAATGATTCATACACAATCGTATGATTAACGGCCCTACCGTTCCAACTTTAGTTTTCCATCAATGATTGGTTCAAAGGAAATCCAGTTGAATGAAAGCTCGTCGATAAAGCTGTGGGTTTACGCAACCAAAGTTTTTGTTAGCCAACTGTGGCGCTACGTCATCAAAACATCTTGAAAGTGCGATGGTATCGGTACCGTTTCGTAACCGATTGTGCTCTATCGTTGTATCAAACCAAACTGAATCGGCGGGGTCTGAGTCTTGAGATACAGCGGGATATATCAAACTTGTTAGTGTTACATTTGGAGTAAATTATTTTTTGATTTTAGCACTGTCCACCATAGAAACAGGTCTCTTCGATTTTGCGCCAAACAACACACAACCCTCAAAATGTGTTCTTCTTTCTTTCTTTAAGGTCGATGCATCAGTTTGTACAGTCATCCCATACTACGTTTCCTAAGTTTCTACTTTAGAATTATTTCGGCCTTTACGTCCGTGGTTTCTGAGTATTTCATTAAAATATTTTAGCCATAAACCCATCTTCAGCCATTTAATTGTCTCTGGTTCTTGAACATGGCTATGCTCACTTAGCTTCAGAATTAGAATGAAATAGCGAGACGATATCATGTTGTGGTTTTGTCAAGGCCTTTGGAAACCCATCCGACATTTGGCTTACGCACGAAGATTGCATTTATAATTAATTATATAGTTTTCTTGTTAGATTGCTGTTGAATTGCGTAACAAAGTTCCGCTTTTCTCTTATAGCTTAATTTAAGCCTATATTTAAATCTGCACTATCTGCATGATCGTGCCCATTAAACAATTCTTTTGTCTAGGGTGACTTGCGCTCTCCTTTCGCTACACTCTTGTCCTATTCTAATTTGGCTTTCTTTCTCACCACATTATCTAATTCAATTATTTCTATCTTTTACTCAATCTTTTCTAAATCATCAGACTTTGACAATTTAATTTCACCATCATCTTATTTATCAGTGTCTTTTTGTCCTGCACCGCTAGTTTAGTTTTGAACTTTCGAATAAAATATTCAGTTTTTCGCACGAACGATGACAAACTATAAAAATACCAGACAATTGAATTAGCTAATCACATTACAAAACGTAAACCTAAAATATTCCACAAAACTAGTTTCGTATCAAATAAATCAAAAAGTTGTTTCAAACAGTCAGTGCATTTCGTACATTTTTTTTTGTCACCTGACCGAATTCTTCCGTCTACAACGAACATTCTTCATTGTGTGTCGTGTCGCAAATATTCTTTGTTTATCTTTTTGGCACAACGCAAAATTTTGTTTACGACATAGTTTACTATCTACAAATATAGTTCACAATCATTTTAAAATCAGACAGGCTAATTTAGTAGACCGTGTTCCATAATAACTGAGATTATATCAAGCATCGGCCGTAGTTTTACTAGAATTCCGTTATCTATCATTTCCATTTGGTTGGTTCTTAGGCATTTACAATGCTTCACGCAATGGATGATACTATCTGACTCGGACCAGTTTTATTTGTGGTTATAATAAATTATGTAACAGTACGATTCTGAACAATTACAATTTAGTAGCCTGTCTCAAAGTGAAAGATACGTTTTAATTGACCAAATTAATGATAAAATTACAAAGTAGAATCTTTTGAAATTCTTGGCTCATATATCGTTTTTCTTGAAAAGATAAATGCAAAAGATACAAAATTACCATCATACGTTATTTAAGGAGACCACAATGATTAAACTGTTGAACACAATGTACGTATCGATGATGAAATTTATGATTCACGATTGTATCATGATCGAGATATCGAGTGCACAATACCCTTTGTTTAATCGCTTCATATTTTTGAATGTCTCGGTTGTACTCGTATGTCGTCGTATGTTACCTACACATTTTTGCTTGTGGCTTCCGCGTTTTAACTCACATTTATGTGTTTAATAAAAGGGTCTTTGCCTGGTAAGAGTTCTCCAATTGTATGAATCATGACGAAAATGATGGTCGAAATATTGGTTCTGCTTTTGGTGAATGACAAGCAACAAACAAGATGTATTTCATCTCAGATTAAAGTGAGCTCCTCAAAAACAGCTAGAAAATTATGTAACCAAATCACACAACTAAGTCTAATACGTTACGTTGGACGCATGTACAGCCAAAACACTGTTCTAGTAAATACACGAAATATACACGTGACGGTCAAGAAAATGCCAGATGGCGCGTTCCCAGCGAAGTGGATCGATAACCTGAGGAAATAGTTAGCACTTTGGATTGCCTGGGGAAGGCGTGTGGCATTGAACACTTTCGATCAACATGAATTTGTGAGAGCCAACTATGATAGCTTTTTCTTTGGTGAGGAAAATGAGCGCGCAAACAATGGCTTGGGTATAAAGTTTCAGATATGGATAGTGCTGATGAATAAGAACTTGATGAGGTCAATAATAACGGTGTCTTTACAGACATAAAAAAATGGTTCACTTTAGACAAGGGGACGCAGCAGCGGTTATAAAGAATCGTGGAAACTTTTGAAGTATTTTTGTTCTTGCATGGATGACGGAGAAAGAAATATAAAAAAATAATTATATGTACATATTTGTGAGAAGTTGGCTACTTAGTTTTATTTTTTGGAAGAGACTGAAACTATGAACGTACCTAATACGTAGCATAATATCACGCCAGGGGGTCTACTCCGAAGTAGTATCGTTTCCTGCTACGAAGTTACTATTTGGTTCGGTCGGTCCCGATCCTACACTCCTACACTCTTTCGAATATTGACTATGGTCCCGACTCCCGACCCAACTAAGCCGATCCGAACTTTTTTCGCATTTTTCAATAATATTCGGTTCGGTGTGTCGGTCCGATGCGAACATTCGCACTTTGCACTTCGGAGTAGACCCCCTGGTTTTCCCGAAGAGTGGTGTATGAATAGTACACTCACATTTGGCCAGTTATGTTTAAGTTCTATGTAACAGGTAATATTGCTATCAACCGGGCCCATATCCAGGCTCCGGGCTGCTATCCAATTCAAACCATCGTCATATAGCAGTCTAAAACAAGATGCAGGTCATTCCAAGGAGGATGTGTAGAATTGCAAGCAAAAACCGGCCAACTGCGAGCCGGACTCGCGCACAGAGGGTTCCGTACAATTTAAAATCATTAAAAATATTTTTAGTCGACCTGAGTATTTGATATAAATTCCAGCTTGATACCTCCACGCGTTCCTGAGAAAAAGGGTCTTGACAGACAGACAGACGGACGGACAACAAAGTGATCCTATAAGGGTTCCGTTTTTTCCTTTCGAGGTACGGAACCCTAAAAATAAGAAAATATAAATCAAGATTTATCTCCCGTTAAGCTAGTACAAACAAACATCCTTTATACTTTGAAATAAATTCAGAAAATAACTTTTTATCTCCGACAGACGCGATAAACAGTCGCCCACGTGTTAGTCGGCTGCAAACTTCTTATCAGTTCTCTGGCGTGATTGCACTTGCTCGCAAATGTACTAACTGAACATCCCTGAGGTATTTCTACATGTATTCGATTAACTGGCGGCTTTTTTATCTGCTGATGTTAAAGCGGTAGTATTGCGGTATTCATTAGTATCTAATGTGTTAGTTTTATTGGCAGCTTCTACTGTTTTTTCTTTTTCAGTAAAACATTCCGGGCTCGTTGGTGTAGTGGTTGTCTGGTCAAAGTGTTATTGAGTTTTTCCATCTGCAATCAAATCATCTCAGCAGCAGCTTGGAGTCCGGGTTTGTGCCCGATTGATGTGACTTAGCTCACCTATTACATGGGACTTAAACATACCAGACGAAATGTGGGTGTACACATTCGCCTAATCCTTCGGGGATACAGGCGTGATGGTGGCGCATTTGTTGGATCATTTAGCTCCCATCAAAATGGTTGAGCTGAATGGTGCTAATTCATGCGTCATGTTCGTGAACGGGCGCCGTCAGTAGGGACTGGTCATCTCTTTGCTGCCATGGCTTAATTTAATTTAATATTTGAATTGTTTTTTTATTTTTTTAACTTTTCACTACGGACGCTTTTAACGTTCTGCATCGTTCTCACATGCATAATTTCTATCATGAATGATGTAACCAATACTTTGTAACATATTATTTTGATTTAAAAGAGTGTCCATGGAGTTTCTTGCCCGTTCGTCTCCATAGCTACGCACTACACTTTGGAATGGGCAACTAGCTTCATTTTTCTGACTGACGGACCCCTTGACAATTCAAAAGTGCCTGTAATTGGTTTAATTGAAATAAATACTTCGAGTTTTGAGATTTGATGTTATACATGTGTTGTACATCTCTGCATGATATTTCCAGCCATATTTTATGTGTGCAAGCCTTTCTATGAATTAAACGGTCTTACTTTGTTTTTAAATAAATATAAAAACATACCTAGACCAAGCTCACCGTTTATCACAGTGATTTATACTCCAAATCTCATTTTATGATAAGACAGGCTTTGGTAAAATCTGGGATTAATTATGCCAGGCAGAAGATTTGTCTCACATTATGCTAAATATTCAAACTCTTTAATCTGCTTACATAATAATCTTATGTAGGAGTTTGTTCGAGTATACATTCAAGCTGATTGATTAATCCGGAAGACTTGACTAAATAACAAAATGTTATCTACCCTTCCTCGTTTAAACAGATTGTACAATCCTTCAGCCTATCTCAACGGACTGGTAGCCTAATGCTGAAGCCTGACAGCTGTGGTAGATATCTTAATGAAGAATGATTGACGTAGCACGTGATACGAAGTTGCTGTTGAGTGTGTGTGTTTGTTGAGTTGCCGTTGAGTTTGGCCGTTAGTTGTTTTGATAATGTTTTTAAATGAGACACGCTTACGATATTATTCAATGCAAGAAATTCGTAACAATACATGCCCTTTATATTTTACTTCTATTGCAACTCATTTTAAATAGGTAAAAAATATTTCTGAAAACAAAACGAAAACATCGTGAGGAAACCGGCATGTCGTAGAACCAAAATTTCGAAGACATGTGACATCTACCAACACACAACCGGGCCCGCGTGGTGGATTACGTCCCACTCCCTCTCACCGAGAGGAGGCCTGTGTCCCAGCAGTGGGGAAATTATAGGCTGATTATGCTTATGCTTGAATAATCCTACTAATATTATAAATGTTTCGCATTTTGTATGGATGGATGGGTGTTTGTTACTCTTTCACGCCATGAAATTTGGCATACCTACAGATAGTTTATAACCAGGATTAACACATAGGATACTTTTTATCCCGATATTCCCAAGGGACGAAACTTATGCGGGTAAAACCGCGGGGCGCAGCTAGTATTCATCTAATTCACATACCAGGTTTTTTTTAATAACGCAATTACGGCAATTTATGTTTGTTGTCTTACCAATCTCTCCATCATCATCTAGCCCTTTCCCAACTACATATGTTGGGGTCGGCTTCCAGTCTAACCAGCACCCTAATTGCGTAACACACGATCAATCGGAATCGGTTTCATTTTGACAGTTCAACAACATTCATTGCGTTATTTACGTTGTTGAGCAGACACATGACATATTTTTCGAACATATGAAGCAATGGATTAGCAATATCCTTCAAAATGATTCAGATTGAGATTGATTGTGTGTTTGGAGGTATGAGGAACAGGGTGTAAAGTTCACTCATCCTCCATTGAAAAGGGAGGATCCCCCGACCAGACGGGTGTTATGTCTGGCGGGCAATTGTCCAACGGTTGATATTGGGAAATTGTATCTATGCTAATTGCACGGTAAACTCTGCTTGCGAGATGCAGGATTTGCGTGACGTCAGTATGACGCGTTGTTCGCATGTGGCGTTGTAGATACCGCTACAGTGTGTTACGCAATTAGGGTGCTGATGCAGCTGAATACCGTATTTTGGTGTTGTCTTACCAACTATCATAGCTATTTTCATATAGCTACTTTCCATTTCAAGACCTCAACTTCCAAAGTCCTATTCTAGTTCTATGTCGCAAATTATCGCAAACCCGTAAATCGTAGTTACAGTTATAATTCGTGTAATTATGTCATTTGCAAGTTAACGTAATGGTTAAATATCGTCTCGTTTACCGTTATTAGGAGCGGATACTCCAGCTTCCTACATCGTTAAACAGCCGTTTAGCGCTTAGCCTATAACTAGCTAAGTTCAAATACGTGTTTCACTCATTACGGCACTAACAGTTTTCTATAACTTAATTTGATTCATAATTTTCCTGGGGTAATAAAAATAAAACTGCATAATTGCGTCCACAGACTTGATTTAATTGCGGTTAAAATATCGCTGTGCAATTAATTTTGAACAGTCATACTCATTAGTCCGCCTGCAGTTCTGTAAGTGGTTTAATTTAATTTTGTTTTTTTTCACCCAAGCTCCTTGTTTTACCTGCGTTTAAACGCGGCATACGGTGACGGAGTATCTCTAGCTCGAATGTAAAGGAAGCATGACTCTATACTTTACATCATATTAATTTAAATAGCCATGTTCTAAGATCCGGTAAGCTCACATGATTGCATTTTAATTACACATGATGAAGCTATTTAATATTTTCTTATTAGATAAACTATTATTACGTCACAGGAAGCCACTTCAACTAAGAAAATATAAAATTTTCGCGCGAAAACAAATCATAGATTTTTGCAATTTGCAAATGCCTCAAATATCGTGATTTCATGAAATATATTTCATGAAATCACGAGTGTGTGAGTTTGAGTTTGAGTTTTTATTTCATGACTATAGTTTTGTAAATACATATTTCAATGTTGATCAACATACAAGTACAACCTGCAAAAAAACGTTAGTTAATATTTCGCGGGCAACCCTTGCGGTTTCGCTTGAACTATTCAACAACGCAGTTCCATTTCGTCACGGGGAAACGCCCATCGGTCAATAGTATGTCGAAGCTGCATCGCTATTGTGTTCAGGCATAAATATCTGTAGAAATAAGTACATAGTGTGTGCAGAAACGAATAAAAGGCACAACAATTCTTACAATGTTATTTGTTGGCGTGCAGAATGCACACAGATTTTTACACTGAGTCGTAGTATTTAGAAAACATGGCGCAGTATGTTTTGAATAACATGTAGCTGAGAAAAGCTAAAGTTTTCGAAATTAGAATACCATCCACTAGAAAAGGAAAAGAAGCATTTCCTAAGCCGTCGTCGTTTGAATCTACTTAAAAATATCGCGGCGCGATTTTAACGCGCACTGGATTTTCAACTCTCGGTGTTGAGCCGAGCGTTGAGAATCCAATAGAGCGCACGCCAGCACTCTTTTTTTAACGAAAAAAGAACCCGTTGCATTTTTTTCCATCTTTACAATAGTTTAATTAACCGTGCTTTGCTAAATACATAATCAGCCTATAATGTTCCAACTGCTGGGACACAGGCCTCCTCTCGGCGAGAGGGAGCGGGCTGTAATCCACCACGCGGGCCCAGTGCGAGTTGGTAGAGGTCACATGTCTTCGAATTTTTGCTTCTAGGACATGCCGGTTTCCTCACGATGTTCTCCTTCACCGTTTTGAGAGCAGTGGTGATGAAATAATTAACACAAAGTAAAGCGCCTGTCTGGGTTCGAACCTACGGCCTACAACTTCGTAAGTCGCGGCCGATACCACAGGGACACCACGTTGCTCGCTTTGCTAAATACGTGCTTCTCATCTAACTAGTGCTACCACGTTGTCATTCTTGCTATATTTATTTTGAGTGTTTAATCTAGATTTCACACCTGAACAACTGCACAGATCTAAAACCGTTAGCTATGACTTCCGATCAACGTCATTCTTGAAGACATGTACCTACCTAAGCTGCCTAAGCATTCAAATTAAGAACAGTCTGAATCAGATAAACGTCAAATCGTACGCAGCTCCAAAGTTATGTTGGCAACATTTTGACAAATTGCGAGTCTGTTGATCTGTGTTATTACAGTAATTGGATATTAGATTTCTGGATAATTCTCTTGCATTATTGAGATTGCAGATTGATAAATTTTGAAATAACGTTGTGATTTTGCGTAGCCTTCGAGTTCTGGTCCTCTCTAAAGCTCGCCATTCGATTGTTGGTATATTTGTAACCATCCGACCCTACTACTGCCTGCCCAGGGGGTAAAGGGACTGTTATAGAATATATGGAAAAGGGTTTACAACGGAAAACTTTCGGTTGAATGAATTTGTAATGACTTCGTTTTTGACTTTGATCGAAATACAAACAAACTGACTCCTTTCATTTAATTTTTAATCGACTTCAAAAAAGGGGAAGGTTCTCAATTCGACTGTATTTTTTTTTATGTTTGTTACCTCAGAACTCCCTTATTTATAAGCCGATTTGCAAAATTATTAAGGATTTCCTTTCAGATTGATCCGATAGAAATTCCATCAAAAACGGTTCAGCAGTTTGCTTTTTAAACCAAAATTAGGTACTGGTAAAATTACAACTGAAAAGTGAAAAATAACTTTAATTTCGGAAGTGGGTGGCAAACAACGAAAATGCGAACCCAACGATACCGACTTCCGAAATTGAAGTTATTTTTCACTTTGTAGTGTCTTTTTGGAAATCGGTTGATTTTTTTGCTGCAAAAAAGTTTTTTGTCGCGTTCTAGACTATAGTTGGTGTTCTGTTAAACATTTGTCTAATAATAAAATCTTTTTGTTCCAGGTATTTATCAACACCCAGTTTTAATGACCAAACCAATGCTCTGCAATAAACGGGAGTGTGTGAGTATTAGTGTACAGACGCAAGCACATCAAGCTACTACAATCAGTCAAATTTCTTTAATACATTTTCAACTTTATCGCTAAAGTATTAAGGTTCAAGGTAGCTTGACCTGCTGGCGTCTGTATCTATATCCAGCACTGTACTTCTCTAAAGATGTCATCAATAAAAGGGCCGTTTCGACATTGACAGTTCTAGTCATTAATAAAGATCAAATTCGCAAAACACGTATTCGTTTGTATGAAACTGACAGATGTCAAGAACGCATTCTCAAATGTCAAAACGGGCGTTTTATTTTTTGACAACTTCAATATTAAAAGTTAGTGTGATGGCCCAGTGGTTAAGGCCTCGCCTCATGCAGTAGTACATATGAATTGAAAAGTCATTGGTACTCCCATTATGACTTTTTCAATTCATATGTACTCTATTCGGTACTCCGAAGTGCAAAGTGCGAATGTTCGGATCGGACCGACACATGGCCGAACCGAATATTATTGAAAAATGCGAAAAAAGTTCGGATCGGCTCAGTTGGGTTGGGGATAGTCATTGGTTGGGGCCATAGTCAATATTCGAAAGGTTGTAGGAGTGTAGGATCGGGACCAACCGAACCAAATAGTAACTTCGTAGCAGGAAACGGCTGAACATTCGGCCGATACTACTTCGGAGTAGACCCCCTGGACTTATACCCCTTTATTCATAAAAGTTGCTTAAAGTTAAGCAGTGGTTAGCGACTATTTAGCCATACATTTTTGACGTTTAAACGTTAGTCGTCGTTTATGAATAAACCCCATTGTTAATATAAGTCTAAAATCGCCCACCCCTCTTCAGCAAGCGTGATGATCAATGCTCGTGCTTGCAGTGGGACAAGTATTATTTTAACATTAAAAGTCACCGAAAAATTCTCAAAGGATAGTCCTCCGTGCTGTAACAGTTTTCCAACAATGACTCACAATTGTCACAATTTTATTTTAAACCATTTGTATTCAGCGCCGAAACAGTAAGCTCGATGACTCAGCACATTAGAATTGCTAATGACAGATATAGGCTGCCATTGTCTATTTTTATTGAATGAGTGAAATCATTCCGGTTAAAAAAGCTCTGCACATTTTACGCGAAAGAAATTGAAATTGAAGCTGATTTTTATGTTTCTTTGCTAGCACTTGCACTAATGTCACCTGTCATGGTAACTTAATGTCAAATTGACAGATAGGTAAACGTCACTTTTGTTTGACAGATTGAACGACTCATTTACCAAACAGTTCGTTCACAGTTATTTTACCTGACTGTAGCAACCCAACAACAACCCTATAGTGACGAGAATAAAGACCACAGTGATTTTGACAGACCTATCAGTGGCAGCAACCCAAAATTAACCTTATTGGAATGAGAATAAAGATCACTTTGATTTTGACAGTGCTGTGAAATAACTGTTAAAGGACAGTAACTTGCGAAACATAATATATATGTATAGAGAAACAAAAACCTTCAAATATTCTAAGAATTTGCTTAGCTATCAAAGGAAAATGAAACCTGCCCTCGATAAAGCGAAACAAACAGGAACTTCTTTCTCAACAAATAAGTTATCCGACACGTCACCAAGTAAACAGCGTTCCGTTTCGAAATAAAACTCGTCAAGCCAGAAACACGGTTGATATCTAATCGTCTGCACTAATAATGTCCTTGGATTTCACCGCGAAACTGTTTTAGTCACGTTTAAACTCGAAACTTATGATTTATGACTAACAGAGGAACAGAGAAAGTGTTCTGATGCAACAAACCGTATAAAAACTCCTTTCAACGTAACTTTATGATTGATGAGGGCCTATTCAGATGTTCAACTATTTTTTACCTTTATACCTTTTGCTGGAGTTCGTAGAACCCAATTGTGTGGTACGGGGGTACACCTCTATGCGATTATTACAAATGATCATGACCCAAAGGTCGACGACTTCGCTAATTCACGGAAATTATTCCATTAATATTAATTTCTTTCTAAGGAAAGTGTGAAAATCTGTTAAGTTGTGGGTGCGGCGTTTTATTTATTGCAGCTATATGATGGACAATAAATTAATTACGGGCGTATTTATGACGGGATATAAATTATTTTTTCCCATTACCCTACTTGTTATAGAGCTACTGTTTCAAAATCGTTTCGGTTTTAGAAGAAAGTCAAATTGATTAATTTCTTGATATAAACTCGCTTAAGAGATTTATGACCGTGTTTAGAGGTCATTGTGACCGAAACTAATCGATGTATCGTGTTTATCTTGTACCGATATCTTCATAGTTGTAAGCTGTGAAATAACATGCGTAAATAGATTTTAACACTAGCAACACACCGCCGCGACGTGACGGCGCCTCCGCCAATTTGTAACATTCCTCGAAAATTGTTCCAAGCTTAATCGAAATTACATCAAAATGCAAACTCTAGTTTTCAAGATGGAAAAGGCGATGACGGGTCTTACAGCATAGTTTCTTAGCCCACGTAACATAATTTTTGAGTACCTAATGATTTTTCTTTCATCTCTAGGGACAGACCTTATGAAAGCGATGCATAACTGCTATGACTAATTCATTTAAATGTGAGAAACTCATCATGCCTGACACCACAGAATCCGGTAGTACTTGTGAGATGTAGATACGCGGTTATTGTGCAATGTTACGTCAGATGCCTCGTTGCTCTAGCGGTTTTTCCTTTTCTCAGTGGCAGACAAGTCCAGACAGGTTCTAGGTTCTATGTCTGTATTTATGTCGGGTTAAATCATCCCCATAATTTGTGTAAATTATTTCATCGCCACTGCTCCTCAAAACGGTGAAGGAAAACATCGTGAAGAAACCGGCATGTTCTAGAACCAAAAATTCGAAGACATGTGACATCTACCAACCCGCGTGGTGGATTACGGCCCACTCCCTTTCATAGAGAGGAGGCCTGTGTCCCGGCAGTGGGAACGTTGTATGATGATGATGAAATCATCCCCACCTACTACATGGGACTTCAATCAACCAATCAACTCAGCCTATCGCAGTCCACTTCTGCACATAGGCCTCTCCCATGCTTCACCACAACACCCTGTCTTCCGCCTTCCGCAACCAGTCAGTCCCAGACACATTTTTGAGGTCGTCTGTCCATCTAGCTGGAACTTAAATTTTAATAAACTAGTGAAATATGACATCCATGTTTTGTCAGTTTTACCACGTCTGCCTACATTTTGGGGAATAGAGGCATGATGTTACGTCAGTTACGTAATACGATTATTTTATTTATTGGAATCTTATTTTCGTGTGAGAATATCCGACATTTACGCCGACACACGTCAAAATAGGACTTCATGATATTTTTTCCCCGAAGTGTCTGTGTTCCTCGATTTGATTGACTCGGAGTTATGAAAAGTGCTAGAAACGTCAGAAAACTCCGATTTTCTTTCGTACAAAAAATAATATTTACTAAATCGTGTTACTAATATTTTTGTTCGCACTTGATTTTGCAATTTTGTATGCACACGCGATTTTTATTTTAGTTGTTTGATAGTAGGAAATAACCTTTCAAACTCAATATTACGTCCAAAGTCAAGAACATACTGATGAAAGAGCAAAACATATTTCTCCTAAATTCAGATAAAAACATGTTTATATGAAAACAGTTAGTACCTAATTATCGTAAAAGTCGGTATGTAAAAATGCTAACACGTCATTTACGATTATGACTAAGCTTATGCAGAATTCCTACCATCAAAGGGCCTAGACTTATGAATGAATCCTAAACACCGAGCTTTTCGCAAAACCGTCTACATTTTTTTAGAACCGTTAACAATGCCCCTGGATACATAATTCATGAACCGTAGTGGATTATTTTGGAGCCTAGCCAAGCTAATGTTCGTGATGTGAAGTTATTGTTCTGGTTTCCGTCATCACCAGAATCGTGTACAATTGTTATGTTTAGACGAGTAGAACATGATGTTAAGACTCGTAGAGAATGCATCGGAACTCATAGATAGAAGAAAGAAACGCGAGAACGAATAACTTGTCCATTAGGTAAACCGTTTTTTGACAGATAGAACTAGTGATTGCAGCAACACACAATACATTGATTGATACACGTTCGGTATTATAATGTCTGTAAGAAGCCATAAATAAGATAATTCAGTAAGATAAGACAGTTTATATATTTATTTTCTTACGCATTTTAAAGTTAACTTTTACGTAATCTGGAATATGTACGTTCTAAGATAGCTGTCAAAAAACGGTTAGCCTAATGGACAGGGTATATATCTATGGATTCCGATACATTTTCAACTACCGGACTTATCTCCTTTCTTATATCTATGGTGCGTTCTTTTGGCAGGAGTGTAAAAGCTCCCGCAAACCTTCCAAGTTGCGTAAGTAATTTTGCAGGCGACATATTTAATCAGTAGGTTTGTAAAGAAATAAGTTATCTCTACCCAGTACTTAACCGGTTCTGATCTGCTGAACAGAGCTGAGTTTTCTCAATTTTCTTCTATAACCTAGGAAAGCAGGAATCATTTTAGGAAACTGGGTTATTCACTTATTGATAATGTAATGTTTGTATTAATATTTGTGACTATCACGAAAATATACCTTTCTATTGGGATAGGCAGAAACGACAGAACACCACCTGCATACTTCACATCCTTACATACTTACTCCTTTTGCTTTCTTCATTTGTTGTGTGCTTGTGACTACTTGTGAGTACTACTAAGATGAGAAAAAAATAACTCACTTTTCGTTCATTTAGCACTGACACTTCTGTCTCGGAATCAAACTTAGACGTACCAACACTTAGTTACAATCACAACAATTACCGTTACTACTTACATTGGAAGTCTCTTCTTAAGAAACTGCAATGTCACTGTGTGTGTGCGTGTGTGTTTAAATAAAAAATTAACAAGCAATTAAGTTCTGTAAACAGTACGAGTTGTGCAACCTGTGTTACGTCGAGTCATTGCACTTGGGAGTATTATTGCGCCCGCGCACCGCCGTGACTGCGCGTTTCCTCTCGGCAGATACTTACGGAAAAAAAAATCTATTAGTATTTACTACTTTCGATTATAGGTAGGTACTATGGGACTCGTGATGATCGCTCCTCCACCTGGCTTTTATAGTTTTAAAGACTGAAAGAGATGCGTTAATGTTCCTCTTAAAGTACCAACATACCTCTGTCAAAATCAGTTGTATCATTTGCATAATTTGATCCTTAATGCATTTTCTATTTATTTAAAAAAAAGGTGTACAGTCTAGGGGTTTCCACTTCTGCATCTGGACAGGTAGCCAAATGGCAACATATCAAACCGACATTACTTAGGTATACAGCATACAATTTAAATCTAACCAGCGCTGGGCACGCATGGTACAGCCCACTCTCTCTCACAGGGAGGAGGCCTGTGTCCCAGCAGTGGGAACATGATACAATTTAAAACAATTCCAAAACAATTTTCATTTGCCTCATAAACAACTCCTATACAAACTACTGTTTTCTCACATATTAACATAAAAATATATTTTATCAAACTAATGTCCGGCTGTCCGGCAGCGGACGGAATTAACATATAAATTAAAAAAAAGAAAAGAATGGACACGTCTGGCCGACTTTGTTTTTTGTTAATTGCTGTATTAGCATCTAATTGTCTCTTCCTGTTTGATTTTGTAATAGTCTCGTGCGTTAACCAGTACATTTTGTTAGATTGACCCAGATCTTGTTTGTTTGTGGTACGATTTTAGTGAAATTGGTTATAACACATCCGATTCTTATGATTTATACCTGGGGGTCTACTCCGAAGTAGTATCGACCGAATGTTCGGCCGTTTCCTGCTACGAAGTTACTATTTGGTTCGGTCGGTCCCGATCCTACACTCCTACACTCTTTCGAATATTGACTATGGTCCCGACCCAACTGAGCCGATCCGAACTTTTTTCGCATTTTTCAGTAACCAATATTCGGTTCGGCTATGTGTCGGTCCGATCCGAACATTCGCACTTTGCACTTCGGAGTAGACCCCTTGGATAGTCTACCTTCGGTTTATTTGATATAACGCAAGCGCTACTGAGCATAAGGTCCTGGGTTCGATTCTCGGGTCGGGCAAAGTGTTATTGGGCTTTTTCATCTGAATTCCAGCTGCAAAAACCCAATAACACTGCAGTTTTTCAGTACCAGCCCGGAGTCTGGATTTTTTCCAGGTGTATGTCAATAGGCACGCCCCCTTATACTACCCCCATATTACATGGAAGTTATAAATAACTGACGAAATGTGGGTGTACTATCCTATAGCTCTGCCTAACCCTTCGGAGATTACAGAGTGTTGTTATTATTATAGCTTTACTATGATGAACTGAAATTGCGTAATTTCATTTATGCAATTTCTGAACCTACACTATCTGAGTCGAATGTAAATTGATATGACGATAACAATTGACAAATATGATTTAATTCCCACGATGATGTGTGTTACCTTTTTCATTCGCTATAAATACAAGATTAACTATAGATAGTAGTTGTTACCATCCTGTAGAAGCCAATGATGTGTCCTAATAAGGGCTAAAAGTGCAGCCTTGAAAACTCCAGAGTTATTGTTTTGAATGACGTAATAAATGAAGTAGGTACAACGTAAGGAAAATCAAGATATCATAAACATGTCAGGAAGCATACTTGATTAGGTAAAAAAACGCAATTGCCGACTCTAGCAAAAAAACTAATTGAGGTACTTGTTACCTATCTAAAAGTGGTATCGATCTGCGCACACGCATTGTTTTCGAAATTCGAACGTTACGCGATAGGCGGAGGAAACTTTCCGTAATGCCCCCGTAATTGGTTGGAACGTAACAATGGTATACTACGTATTTCACTTACTCTAATAATGAGGAGTAGGTACGAGAGCGAAGGTAATAACAACAGTTTTCTGCCGCGATTTAAGTATCATTTTATCGTAATTATTTTTACCTAGATAGTAATTTATTATGTATTTATCAACCCAATTGTGATCTATTCTCCAACCAACCTATTTATATTTCCCTGCATTTGTTCTAGATATCAAAATAAAATTATAATTGTTTTTTTTTTAATTTATAATCGAGGTTTAATAATACAGCGTAAAAGTCCTGAGACCCATTTTAAAAATGTTGGGTTGAAATAACCGATTAAGTCAAGCCTCATTTTAAATCTGATTCATAAACAAAGCCTACCCTTTTCCCAACTATGTTGGGGTCGGCTTCCAGTCTTACTACGTCTAATTACTTTACATGAAGCGACAGCCTATCTGACTTCCACAACCTGGTTACTGGGTTATAATACGATACCCTTGGTAAGACTGATTGTCAGACTTTCGGGCTTCTGACTACCCGTAACAACTGCCAAAGATCCACGAATGACATCCGGGGGCTTTCAGAGGCACGGCGTTAAAATCTGATTCTAGATGGAAAAAGCAGAACATTAAACATGTTACACTATCTAAGAAGTAAAGTCCTCTCTTAACAATATTTCCAACATATTATAGAAGTTTTACGTAATACAAACATTTTTTTCTCATTTCCTGTCTGTGTTTGTTTATTCAATAAAATTAATGAGATTCTTCACACTAGTTACGTACACTCTAATTTATTATAGCATACTTTTCAGTGTAGCTTGACGTTAGCTATTATAAATCTTAGTTATTTATAATGAAAGTGAAGTAAAAGTAAGTAAACCAGACGTAATTTTTATTTTATTCGACAGTTTCAATAAAGCAAATACTTACTTACCTATTTACATAAGTGGCTGTAAGTAGGTATATACATAATTTCGCCAAAATGAAAATCACAAACTCAATAGTTTACTCTTTTTATTATTTCTATGGCATACGTAGGTATAGGATCAAAATAATATAAAATATTTTGTTTATATTATTTTCTCGTTTTGTCTTTTTCCATTGTCCGTTTTCGGAATAGAAAATAACATTTGACACGCATCAATTGAAACATTACAGTGCACGCAAATGTACTAACACTTTCAATGTCTACAATTTATATCTACCTTAGTTCATTGCTCCAATTAAACCACTCAATCCACTGCGTCAGACGAGCTGTAAAAGATTGCTATTATTTAAGAAACCAATATTGTGATGAGGTGAAGGCAAAATATAAAAGTTGATATGTGACGCACTCTTCGCAAAAGTATGTTTATTTATTCTTGCGATACTGACGACTATATTATCAAAGCACACTTGGCTTGGAATGTTGTGAGAGATGAAATGCATATTGTTACAATATTCTTTAAATCGTTGGCTATATTTTTTAGTCGAGATACAAAATTGTTTACTGTCATTCAAGCTCTCAGAAATTAAAATCAGAAAGTGAGATTGGAATCTCGAGACTTCCGTTTAATAAGACACATAACTTCAAAGAAAAACATACGGTTCGAATTGAGAACCTCCTTCTGTTCCGAAGTCGGTTGAAAACATTATTGGACTACAAGTTTCTTACGATCAACTCAGACTGTCGCAGTCCACTGCTGGGTCTAGACCTCTGCCAGGATGCAAGGCTACACCCGATTTTCCACCTTCCGCCAGGCCTCCGTCACTCCATGTACTTACGCGCTATAATTGCCTTCGACCCGGCCGAGCGGTCTCGGGCCGTTTGCGGACCAAATTCAGTGCTGTGAGATCGCGCGGTGCGAAGCAATCACAACTGTACGTTTTGAGCATTTAGGCACATTTTAGCATGCAGCGGTTGCTGACGCGACGGAGTAGGCTATTATAGCAGTGGGTATGGGACATTTTCTACTGAGTGAAGTATCTGTTACGTAGTAACTATTTAGTAATCTGTGCTTCCGCGTCCAATTTATCCCTCTCTTCTTCAGGTAGTCACTCGTCAGTCACCCATTTAGCTAGGGAGCTAGCTCTAAGCTATATTCTACAATAGTTTCGCTATAGTTTTAGGTGATTAACCTAAGCAAATTAGCATCAGTAACGGGTGTCGGTAAATTTCCAACTTCCGCGGTTACGTTCGGCTCTGTTTGACACCACAGTTTTGTATGTATGTATTTATGTCTGTTGCATTGTAATTATGTATTTATGTATGTACAATGGGGGCAGAAAACCGGGCGAAGCGGAGTTGGAGACCGTGTTAACTTGAAAATGCAGGTCAAGCTTTGGCGACTGAATTGATTTAAATAACATTACTTAGTTTTTGTGAAGTATGGTTTCGAGAGAGAATGGTGCTAAAGTTTGGAGCTTGTATCTGTCTCTCTGTCTGTGGCATCGTAGCTCTGAAACGGATGAGCCAATTTTAACACTGTATTTTACCGCGAAGACCTGCAGGGTAATTGCCTAACACAGTAACAATAGGCATGGCTTTCATTTTGGCAGTTCAACAACATGCATTACGTTATTTACGTTGTTGAGCAGACACATTTTTCAAACATATGAAGCAATGGATTAGCAATATCCTTCAAAATGATTCAGATTTAGTTTGTTAGTGTGTTAGCTGCCACTTATAATGATGATACCGATGGGTGTTTTTTATTATTGTATTGTAAAAAAAGAGGTTGCTACTTCGCTCTATATACGTCGAACCGTAAGCTCAATTCTAACTTCGTCGTACACACCGTAGTCCCCAAGTATCTCGAAGCAAAACAAACAATAGCAATGAGACATTGTAGGTACATAACATTAACATATATTTGCACTAACAACATTACTAGTTAACACGTTTACACGCTCGTAGCATCACGTATGGCCACCACGTGCTTCTAAATGACGTAACCAGCTGATTCATGCGAGCCTAGTACCTCGACCAGTGTCCTGAGTGTCAAGTTAAAATTATTTATATTCCTATCACTGGAGGAAACGGAATGCGGAAAGAAGACTCAAATAACATGTATTTATCGCGACTGTGGAATATGGGATAGTTGGAAATAGGCGACATGTTATAATATGCACTTTACATGAGTGTATGAAATATACACGCGTCGCATACATAACCTCACACCTTCCCATAGAATCAACTCAGACTATCGCATTCTACTGCTGGACAGAGACCAATTTACGCGTCCAATTTGTCCATCTTTTCTTCACTCGTCAGGGCCAGTCAATCCATGTAGACTAGGGAGCTAGCTACAAGCTTTATTCTACAAAAGTTTCGCTGTAGTTTTAGGTGATAAACCTGAGCAAATTAGCATCGGTAACTGGTGCCGTAAATTTGCTACTTCCGCGGCTAGTTCCTATTTCTTCTTCCATCGGTACTCCTTTTGCATCGTGCACGTTTATATATCTGGTCATACACGCATGCTGGTTTCGAGTATTCGCACCTGACCATTTTCAAACTCAACGGATATGTTTCAAATAAACCAATTACAGGCACTTTTGATTTGTCAAGAGGTCGGTCAGTCAGAAAGATGAAGCTAGTTGCCCATTCCAAAGCGTAGTAGGCACCTATGGAGAACAACTGGCAAGAAACTCCACAGACACTCTTTGAAATCATAAAATTGTTACAAAATTCAACATTCTGAAGAACATCACCAATAAGGTCATTATAATATATATCCTCGAATATAAGTATATCTTTGGTAGTAAAGTTTCATATAACAATATAAAGACTTTTGAAGCACCTTGTTTACGAAATACAATATATTTTGGCACGGAACAAGGTCGGACTCACTCCAAATTGAAGTGTTTTCCTTTACCAAATTAGAAGCACCTACTGAACTAAGTAAATACAAAATTAGCACATTGTTTTGTTAAATAGGACACTTTGTTACGGATACAGGCTTAAAAGGTAACTGTTTTTATAACGCTGAAGTAGTATATTTATTTGTTTAGTGAATTAACGACAACCTGTCAAGTGCAGAAATAACAGTCATGATCTAACTTTTCACACGATTTTAACCTCTATTTATAAGTTAGCTAAGGTAATAATACCGTGGTGTCATTTAATACAGGTGTTTACGAAATCTCGTGATTCATTCAACGTGGTCATTGCTCTTGGGTGTGTTTTGAATCAATGAAATCTATCAATCATATTTTGTGTGTAAGTGTTTTGACATAAAAGATGTTGATGATAGTTCTGTTTTCTGCACTTTTTTGTAGTCGAGTTGTTCGAAAATGTAGCAAAAAACATGATTTGTGGAACTGGTCAAAAGCCCAGTATTTTTATTGATAACAATAAAATTCCAAAACGAGCTCTATTGAACACCGTTCTTATCGACTGTCTTTCATAGAAATACCCATGTCAAGAGAATAACGATGATATTCTACATATTAGAGACCTTTACAGATTTCCAGGATGAGGAGACAAAGAAGGCAAATCTACTCTTTCCATCACTCCACACTGTTTTTGTAAAGAAAAAGCACTAAAGAGTCTGCCAATAAATATGCGCCTGAACAAGTAAAATTTTCGTGTTCTCAAACAATATTTCCAACATCTGTAATTTTCCCTAGGGAAGACTTAATCGATAATCAGGTAACAAAGGAATGTTTGTTCGACTCAGTGCCAAATATTTACAAACATAAATCGTCTGATGATTGTGTATTAATGTAACGCAATTTTTATATCAAAGCAAGGTCAACAGGACGCGTGTGGAATTCTACCCACATCCTATTATTTTCCGCAAAGTATTGTTGCAGAGACGTAGAATATGATAAAGGAATGATACAGATAAAAATAATTGGATGAGGGGGGGATATTTCAAATTGAATAACACAACGCTTGCCGGTCCTAATGATTTCCAAAAAAAAAACATGTGGCAATATTACCTATACCTACATTACTTGACACTAAAAAGACTTCGTAAAATAACCTGTTAACGGGGACACCAAAGTAAAGGCCATTCTAAGGATTTTAATAAGTTTATTTGAATTTTTCTTTAGGTATTGGAAAGTGTATTTTACTAACATTACGTGACATAGAGCTTTAATTTGTGACAATTATAAGTTACTTGAACAGTTTATATAGTACAAGTAGATTGCTTATTACTTCGTCAAAACAAGAAATATCCAGCCTCAGTCCGCCTTTGTACAGTATTTTTTTTACATGTGCATAAAGTTTTAATAAATATCGCCATACCAGTTTTTAACATTCAATTTACTATTTTACTACCGCAGCTTCAATACAAAAACCAAATCAATTAAAATCCAATTAATCACTAAACACGCGAGTACTCGGAGGATATTGATAATGGAACCGGAGGCATGTTCAATCATTATTTTTTACAATGCATTTCCGTAACAACTTTACTCACTCAATAAATTATTCCCCATCTTGCTTATACTGTTACATGTCAAATTAACTAGAACAAATTACCCGTACAAGCTAAATCCAAGATGGTGGTCAGTGGCGATCAGGTTAGATGTTGTAAAACTATGAGATCAGATTGGAATCACCCATCAGCACTAATAAATGACGTCATATTATTTATGATACAAAAATATCTGATGATTGTGGGTGCACGTGTTATTGAACTTTTTTCAGGGTTGTCTAGCGTCAAGTGGAATCATGAAAATAGAATTCTATGTATTGAAGACGCTATGCACGTGATCGAAATTGCCAGGAAACAAGACGGCCTAGACGAGTGGCAATCGCTTTAAAAGCGTTTTCTATGTGTACAACTTTCAACAGGATTGACATAAGCTTATGGAAGTGCCATACATTTTTGACATTTCCATCATCGTTATCGGCGATAAAATGTCTCTTTGTCTAGTTCCTTTGGTTGAACTGAGTATGAGAAACTTTGTATTAGTATACTGTACTGCCTACACTACCTTGCAGTGTTTTTATTGGTTAAATTACCTACCTACTTTCCGTTTTCTAAGAATCACCTGAGGTCAACAAGTAGTTAATAAACCTACTGAATTATGGAATAGCATAATCGCGGTCTCTCTTTAAAAGCTCACCGACGCCATTTGGATTTTTCTCTACCAGGGGATTACCCTTTTTCCATGACTACCTCTCCTCCTCATGAGTACGTAAAAATGTATCTTAAAATCTTCGCAACTGACAACCCTGCTCCCCATTCAATATAAAATGCTGATCACTAATTGACAGAGTCATAACTGTTCTAGTTAATCAGTTGCCACCAAATAAAGTCTGGTGTAGTTTTTTGATTAGCGTTTTATTGCCTAGATTTGCTTCCCATAATGAATCTTATGGATTTATAGTTTTCAATAGCAGTTTGGTACCATTGGTGGAGTCGTAAATACTCTAAAGTTTAATATATCATCCAAATAGGTCATATCAGGAGTTGTAGCTGAGTTAAAATAAGATATAAACATGAAGTACTTAAGTTCAACGAAGGAACATAAATCTACGGATTTTAAAACTAGGCCGATCGTATTACCTATAACAATACCTAAAGTGGTACTATATATCTCATGGCTCCATGTTATTGCCATTGTAAATATAAAGCGACGGCGAGACGCGACGCCGCGCATATGAATCGTCAAGTGGCAGGGCGAGGTCTCATCTTGTTAAACACCACACAATAAACCGCATACCCTATGATCCGTATCTCTAAAGCTGCAAGGACTATTATCGAAGCTCCCGTTGCCAGATCTTATTCTGTATCTTATTCTAGATTCGCTTACAACTGCACATTAGTTTTAATTAATGCAGCTAGTTCAACTCCAATCATATTAATTACACGCTAAGATCTCATTTTCATTGTCAACACTAAAAATAACTTCGAATGTATCTGTGTTAGTATGAGAAACAAGACTTGCAGCTTCAATTAAACGATTGTTTGCAAGACAACTGAGACATTTGAATAGTAGAACCTTACTTTTTTTAAATCTCCGAGAATGGTCAGCGGAGGCCTATTTTTACATACGCATCGCATACTATAATTGGTATGAAAGGACTCGCTGAATGCTGTCTAAAAATAGACGAGGAATTTGTATTCAGTACAATTTTGTCTCGAAGCGGACGACGACAATGCTTGGAAAAAATTGCAAGCCCTTTTATATTGCATTATTCTTCCATCCGTACGTACTTTTGCTTTATTGTGCCGCTACTTGATATACATGGAACACCAAATTGTTGTCTTGTTGATGGTTAAGGGTTGTTGTATTACACAATTTATTTCATCATTGCCCTCAGGTTCCAGAACAAATATTGCTTTACCTTCCATTAAAATTACAGGGATATGTTAGCACCTCATGCTACCACAACATAAACTAATAAAACATTGAATTTAGATAGAGTTAATAAACATAAATTAGAAGAGCTAACAGAGCTCCAATCACTACCAACAACTCTGTGAAGCTGTCGATCTTTCTAAAGATAAGCAACCGATGCCCCTTTCTCATTTCCATATCATTAAATACACAGTAAATTATATTATACTACTGTTAGACAGTTCATCATAAGCCGATTAAATATTATGGAATAATATTACAAACATATCAACAAACGTGTACCTTAATCCGCAGTGTAAACCACAATCTTTATGTCTATTTTCCATGTATATTCCATGTGAATTTATATAATTTCTGATTATGCGATGGATGCAAGAATTTATTCGATGAGTAGGTAACATGCAAATTGAACGTTGATACAATCTGGGACATTCCTTTAATATGTTTATAGTAGACCTGTCCTGTTCTTGTTTTTAGATGCAACTTGTTATATGTCTGTCTTTCGTCCGTCTACAGTTTTGTCTATAAAAGAACTCTGCGTCTGATTACGTTAGATCAAAGAGAAAGAATTAAATGATTGTATTTCTTTTGAGTAAGTTTAATGTCTAGTTTTAACCTTTGTGCCTTTGTCAAATTTAATTTTAGCTTGATTAGTATAATTATCTAACAATGTATGTCTACAAGGATTTTCATTTTCAAAGAGCGTGAGTTCGTCATTATCATCCTTATCTGCATAGGAATTTACACCGGGAACAACATTTGATTGTCGCCATTCTATGACATATTTAACGAGATCATCGAAACTACTACTCGATGTCTAACAATTTCCTCGCTTCCTTACATAGTCTAATATCGATGGAACAAGTTCTGTTTACTCATTTATCGTGACTTTGATATTCATATCCATTTCTAGATTTTACGACTGTTATTACAACTATGTATCTGCAATAATCTTGACCATTTTTATTATAATGTTCAATATTTTCCTTATGGGCTTGGCTTTTAAGGTGTTAGGAATCCCAATAACTGTTGCTGACTACTACTACCTGTTTTGTCTTGGTATTGATGTTATTCTACAAATTTCAGTGTTTTCACAGCATGATTTTCTGGTATCACATTTTCTATTTCTGATCAAATATTTGTGTAATACTTCATTCATTTGTAACTGCAGTGTGAATTACGCTAGAGGAGTATATTATTATGTACTAGTATCTTTGTTCTGTAACAACCCTGCTTCCTGTCAGCGTCACATTTGTCATAAACCACGTTATGGTTCAAATAACAGACAAACAGTTAACCGCTTTGTATTAGACACTGCTTTCACTATAATTATAATATTAATTATTCAAGTGCAGTGCTCTGTGAAATTGCACTGCAGTGTTATGAAAGTTACTATTCGAATAAACTAAAGCAACCTAGCGCAAATAATAACAGAAAGGTTCTTATTCATACGTAACTTTATGCGTTTTCATAAAGTTAATTAAATATGAATTACAAGAAACTATAGTTTCGTTAATTTTTGACTTTATGACGCTAAATTTATTTCCGCGGATGCATTTGCAGAAAAAGTGATGATAAAATCACAGACAGTATTCCTATATTTAAAATGGCAAGTCGTCTCGGCGTGACAAGTGAAACAATGATTGCAGGCGTTGTTAAATGCGAACGATTCACTTAATTGTACTCTGATGGCTCAATTGAAGCTAATAGCAGTAATTTGGCTTAATGTTGAACACTGATTAGTTTAAGATAACGCGAGTAATAATTATAACAGTAGCTTATCTATATTTTTCATCATAGCTATTAAGAATCACGCCCCATAAGACGCGATCAGAATCCGTGATAGCAGTGGAGTAAAAACCGTCATGAATTGTATGGGAATGACGATGGTTACGAACAACGTATATTCTTTGGTAATCAAGAAAAATGTCTCAATATCAATGGGGCTTAAAGCATCAGACAAGTTGAAAAATGAATGCTTAAAAGCAAAGTATCAAATACAAAAACCAATTGGTAAACCAACAGTTTCTGTGTGGTATTCTTCATTGTAACTGATTGATATGGCCATGTCTGGCATGCGTTCGGACTGAGGATTACAATTTCTACTTGGTTACTGCCAGCCTCGAACACTGTGCCAAAGGATAGCGATTTGGCACTCGTATCCTTTAAAGTATGTTATTTGGTACTAAACGTCGGAAAGCAGGCTTATTGGAGTATGAATATTGGTGTAGTATAAATCACCTTTCGGAGAAAATCTTGATTGCATTTTCGTTCAATTCCATGGCAATTTTCCAAATTCTCGTGCCTTTAAAGAAGTTGGCTTGGAGTTTTGTGAAATGGTTTAATTGCTTCGATGGAAATCAGATCTCTCTATTTCCAGATAAGAGTCTCACATCGCAACTCATTTCTTTCAAGAAAAGATCAAACATAAGATGCAAAATTCCAATTTACATTAACATCTTCCATAAAATCACAAACAAAGTTATATTCTCTGGGATATCCTACTCTTGACGCTGCTATAAATTAATCTAAAGTAGGAGCAAAAGAAATAAACGCGTTTTATTGCCTCCACCTATATTTACGAGACAACGTCCAGGATATAAAATTGGCATCCTCTGGAAACTTTAAACGTAACGTAATAATAGACACGTAAGCACGTTCATCGTTGAAGACTAGTTATATGTGTCCCAATTGTTATCTGATTGGCTACAATAGCTTTAATGACCCAGAATCAATCGTATGATTGGAAGGCACAGGATTCAATTTGTGATTAATTCGATTTTCTACTTACTGTAACGAGGATCGTGTCTGCTTTTAATATTTTTATGGTTAGTAATGAAATGTCATCAACTTAATCTGTCAGCTCGTTCTTAAAGTTAAGCCTTTAGGTGCAGTCTTATTTATTGGGTTCATTTTAAGTTTTATTGTAATCAAAATCTACCGTTGCTTAATATAAATCGACATCAACACGGGATCTTGCGCAACCTCACATGCTTGTATCATTATTAATTGACGGGCAGTTCAATGCCAAATGCTCACATTGATAAAGGCACGGGCGTCCCGGTTCACATGGTATTCACAGTCACTATCTTAATTGGTAAGGTCATTGTTAATCATTATTTTGAACGTGGAAGTTCAGCTAAATATGTTAATGTTTTATCAGATGATTCAACACGGATAGAGTTTAATAATCGGAACATTTAAAATGAGATGTATCAAGACGACCTTGTTTTTGCATAAGCTTAGCATTTCTCCTCTTCTTCACTTCATGTTTTATTCACGTCTACAATCTATTACCTAGATTGTGACCTCAAAACCTAGCCAATATGTTAGCTACATACCGCATATCTCATTCCGAGGTCGTATCCTTTTTCTGCTTTATTAAGACACTGCATTTCATATGTAATATGCGTCCTACTGTCACATCAAGGCATTAATTCACAATTTACTGCGCAGAGACGCGTTGGTGACTAATTTCACCAAGGCCAAAGACGATCCATTATTATTTATTACCTTATGAAATTATTCCCTTACCAAACATTACATTTCCAACCTTATGACCAACAAATAAAGTCTGTTTTCACTTTGTGCTGCTGGAATTGAAATCTCATTTGGACCCTTTACTACATCTCTGAGTCACAAAAGCGAATTAATGTGTTACTAAAAATAGTGCGAATGTAACCCAACGTTTTATGTGCAAACAACTACGACTGTTAACAGAAAATTTCTTTGTCTTGAATGTCAATTATCATTTGTTGTATTTCTGGATGCGTTGTTGGTGCGTATACTTTTTCTTTTACAAAGATGATTGTAAAATCTTTCTGTATTCTGAAATCATTGATTATTTTGTGTGTTTTGTATGTGTCCATTGTCCGTGTGTTTCGGACTTCACCTTTATAACTTTTCGATACTTGCGTTACTTCTGTGTCAAGTGTTTCGACATCAAACAAACGGTTCATGTGGCGGTGCGTGACCGTTTTAGGTAAATTTTATGGCAGGTGCCAGCAATTTGTTTATATCCATCGTGTTTATTCTACTCAGGGCTGCCCTTTGTACTAAATTCTTTGTAGCTTTTTGATGTCTCTTGGTTTTTGTACGGGATTACATTGAACTTAATAGTATTTCCGTTTTTCGAATAAACGTAATTTATTCATTGAATTCGACCATTCAATAAAATTATATATGAAATTATTGGCTTTGAATATGTGGCTGTGTCATGATTAACTTCGATTTTACATTTTTCTTCAAGTTCTCGTTGTTTGAAACTCTATTCTTATCACACAGAAACACTAAATTGTTCTTTGCGTGTTATTCCTAAACTGTTGTGTAGAACACATTGACCCGCAATCTCTCCTGTAACATGTCCGTTCGCGGGTCTGTTTGTGCGAGCACCATGGGTTCCCGTCATTATTTATAGAATTACAACATTTCTTCTAAAAACAGAGTTTTACTTACGAAACGCTGGTTCCCGTTATAGTCAATTTATTGAGAAACTGTGACTGAAGCTGTTTCAAAGAAACGTGTGGGTGACAACAGATCTTGGTATTTATGTAGTAGGCATTGCTGCTACTGTGGTAAAAAGTGCAGTTTCATTTATAAAAGCTTCTTGTATTTTAACTACAGCAGTTAAAATATAATCGGCCCAAAATTTAAATGTCCATCGTCAAACAATTTTGCTTTTTTGTCACTGCTATTAACAGGAGTGTACTTATAATTCATGAGCCCTATAAAGCTCCCCATATAGCTGTTCAAGTACATTGTTGCGAATGTAGTGCTGTTCACTACAAAGGACCTGAGGGCACTTACCCTGCTGAGCATGCACTTTTGTTCAAATTTTACAATCATGTGCCTCAAGTATATTGCATTTTTGAAAGTTATCGTGGCAATGTTTTTTTTTTTTTTCAATATAGGTAGGTACCTTCGTTTGTATAAATCTTTGAATTTGCTTGTATTGATTTTTACTTTGCTGATAGCACAGGCATGATTTTAGTTCAAATGATTCCCATTCTGTTGTCATTCCCTTTTGCTTCCTCGTCATTCTCATCACAAACTTCAACATCTTTAACTTCTTCCATATTCATTATCAAACCAAATAGTAATAATCCTATTTGTAATGGGTTTTTTCCATCCAAAAAGCAATTCGCAAAGCTTCTTTCCACCACACTGCACTCCCCTTTACAACGACACATCCAGTGCGCACTAACTGGCATCCCACTGTGTAATACTGGCTGTTATTACTTTTTTGTGCGCAAGTTCACCTGCTGTGCGTCCGTGAGTAACGAGCCTGATATTAAGCCGTTCGTTGTTATTTTAGTTGAAACCTAGCATTAGGTTGTGAAATATGTGCTGTGTGTACTGGGCCTGTTTTTTGTGTGTGGTTGAAGTCTACGAAATACGTTTTAACAATAAATGTTTTATTAGGTTTAACAACTTTATAAGAAAATTGTCCCTCATCGATCAACAAGTTTTTCTGGAATTTCTTTGATATGACCTCAGATATGACATACAATTTGATACCGATAACAGTTGCACAAGACATCATCCATCAATCCAACGGATTGATAAGTTTTATGAAGTGTAAAAATAACAATAAGTTACAACCTATCTTCCAACTTTACTCCTTCGATTGCCCCCTTATCATTATTATTTTACCACTTTGAATAGTGCCTTTGTAAAATAATAATGTTAATTTCGTCCAATATTTTCTCGGAGAGAAGATGTTAGCATAATTAAACATTTTTTGTGGTATCTAAGTAGATACCACTAACAGGTAAGCACCTTGAAATCTGGCAGCAGCACTCGTAATTTTAGTAAATTATTTTCGAGGTTTAGTTAAAATAACAGACATCCTTCGTACACCCTTCGTAGTCATCGACCTTCCCCTTCCCCTAGCCTCCTTAGTATGACGTCAATAGAACTCAGCCTTTAATCTCATTTGTAAGGATAACCAAAAGCCGTTCGCCCGTAAATTGACTCTATTCGGGCATATACCCTTTGTCTGTAAGTATAATATAATTCAATAGACATGAGTTCTTTCGTCACATAGTTAAAGTAATGACGTCAAACTCTCTGAATACAAATAGTTCTGATATTACTACGTTAATGTAATTTACGTTTTGTTTGTTTTGACATTAGTCGTATCTTCCAAATAAACAAGTTTATCTTGTAATTTACTGAGTTGAAGTACCAACAACCTTTATCCATTGTTCCAAAAACGTTCCTACATACAACCATCATATCAACGCTACAAAATACAATCTTAGAAACAGTTACACCAATCCTGAAACAAAACAGTCACCAACAATTTTCCTCAATCTACGTCAGTTAGCAACAATTTCCCGACCTACGACAACAGCGGTCGTTCACCTTGACGACGTTCCACTTGACAATCTCCCTGTAACACCCCTAGTGCTGACGCGAGAGTCGAGACTGCATTCAAGTGTTCGTCTCTCAGATAAAACTGCTGCACAAAGCCTTTCCCAAGAGCCCTCAACGTACGCGATGCAGTTCTAAAAAGGGAAGATGCATTTTTCGCTGCAATGCACTTTTCACGTATTGAGAACAGACTGGTGCTTCAGTTAATTACTGAGGGTCTTCTTTGTGAGTTTTAATGGTCATTCCTGGAGTCGCCGTTTGTTATGTCTTCGACAACAAGGGTTGGTTTAGGTACCTATTTTATCTATTCATTCGCTTGATTGCCTGCATGGTAAATACGAAACCTATAGGAACGTAATTTTTATGGCCTATTCGATTAACCGATTCGTAGGACTTCTGTGTGGTCTCCTCTTACGGTAGTCAGTCTCTAAAACCGTTTCATACAAAATTAAAGTCTGTAAAAAGCAATATAACTGAACTGGAGGCTTTCAACTCCGTAAAAGCAACCAATTGATTAATTTCTAATCATGAACTTACACTAAACCGATGTTTACTGCCACCAACAAAGACTTTATTGAGACTACAGTTAACCCAATCAATAAAGCAACGATTAACTGTAGTTAACTTAGAACTGTGATAGCTTAAACTATTAATCTAAACATTATTCAATCTAAACGGAAATGTGTCAGTTAAAGCACGACTGAAGAATATAAGTGGCTCAATATTAACATCGCAAAGGTAACACTTATGTACAGGGCTTCCGTTCTATTTACACACATTGTGTGTACCGACTAATGAATTCACTACAGTTGCAGATCAAAAGATATTCACGTCCGTGCCCCAAGCTGCAAATATAAAATTTACATAGACCAAAGTAAAAGCGCCCTTAAATGCCCCTGGAGTAGGATTCAGGATAGACGCAGACATCAATCAAGTAACGCCTAAGTTCGACAAAAACGATGCAACAAATGAATATGCCCCTTAATCCCTTGATGTAGAATTCAGAAGGACTGCAGAAGCATGAATGGTGGTTGAAGGCTAAAACAGTAGTGTTGGGAACGAACGCGTTATTACAACGCAGACGATTGATAATAAACTCCTTTCATTGCCATTAAATATTGTATCAGTGGTAAATCGTAAATAGGAACGGGAAATGAAAATGTTTATCTACGAGAATCTAGTGTTTGTTCTAAATAGCCGCAGATATCATTTGGATCATCTTGTTTTCATCAATCATATATCATAAATAATGGAAGTTTCTCGAAGTTGGATTTGAATTGATCTGCATTATTTAATGACATAGAGCAGACTAAATGAAGATGGATTGTGTTAAAGATAAATTAGCTAGAAGGAATAACAAGACATATTACACGTTGCTTTGCTTTAAGAAGTAGAATAAATACTGCATGAAGTAAAATAACAACTGCGGCGCAAGATTCCTATTCCATCCTAGTCACATTAAAAAACATTCCTTACATTTACAAACAAATTGCCAAGGGTACAAAATATATAGCAGTCCAACGTAATGTGCAGCACGTCCTGCCGACTTCCGCTGCGCAGGCGCCGCCGGCACTGACACTGACCCGTTCCCACGAAGCCCGATAACTAAGCATGCTATAGAAATATTTTACTTCTGCCATACTTCTTCCAAAGCCCGCACACATAGACAATCTCTACTTACAGGGACTGCTAAGTTCCTGTGTTCTGTATTGTCAGTTTAATATCAGACATAGAAGACTTCAACATTCCTCTTTTAAAGCAAGTACATAATCCTTGCTTTCACGGACTGCTAAGTTCCTATTTTCTGGATTGCCTGTGTAACAGGTACACGAAACATTTCAGCGTTGTCTCTGGGATGGATGCACACTTGCGATGCCTCTGATATTGCAGATGTCAACAGGCGTCGGCAACCACTTATCATCAAATGGGCCGCCCGCTTCTGCTACATACAAACAAACAAAATTGAATAGATATAAGCTTTGCGTATGTGTACGGTAGGCGACGGAAGAGTATAGAGTATTAAAACAGTATTTAAATCTGGGCCATCAGGAAGCCTGTTATTTATGCCGGCAATAATGGTAACGGGATTATCATGGTATGCAAAATTGACTCTTGAGAAAAGCAAATTAATACTAAGCCCTGATCAAGGGCTTATTTTTTTGGCCTCGTGTTTTGGTCCTCGTTTTGTGCTGCATCGTTGTTGATGCGAGAAATGTTCGTGCTTACTGTAGTATATGTATATGAAGAACAAAAACTGTGATCTGAACAGTTTTGTCGATCAAGAACTCCACAACCTTCTTCTCTGCGATTTTGATTAATGCCTGCCTTGTCTTTATTCCTTCATCATTTATTCTACCACCAGGAGCGAATTGAGTGTCGAATCTTCAGTAAAAATCACAAGACACACGAAATCTTCCGCCTCATCAATCCCATTACCACATCCATGATACGCATCATCACGAAACTTGTCACCGCCTACATTCCGTGCCATAATCTCATTAAAACCATGTCTCTTATACGTCTTCCTGCTTCACGTGTGTCACACGAACGCGCAGTTTCAAACGTCATGCTATTTCTACTTATGATATTAAATGAGATTTGTTTCAATTCTACATTTCCTTGTTAGGCAGTACCTAGTTTCTGCGTAGCGTGAAAATTAAATCGAAAGGTTAAATTAAGTACATCTAGTAGCTGTTCAAAATCTGCATTGAGGTTGGCTGAAGTAATCGATAACATGTTCAATTGTTTTGTGGGTCTTTCTAGGATCTTAGTTATTCAATTTATTTTCATTTAAACTTAGTTAAAGAATGCTATTCGTGTATATTAATTCCGTATTTCTTTTTGTTTTCAGGTATGTAGGAGAAAATTCACGCTTCGAGTCGGTGCGTATATTTCTGCTTTAGCAGTGCAGCACCTCTACTCTACGTAACACTTTTCAATATCTAAATAGAGGAAGGGACTCATTTCTAGGTTGGGCGGATCGGATATCACTGGGAATTGATCTTGTTTGCGAGCATCAATTACTGTGTGCTCGCCGACTAGTAATTAAACAAGCTGTCTCTTGTGCCATTTATATTCCTGCAAGGTGGTCGCCCCTGAGACATCAAACGCCCAACTCATATTTTAACTGACTACCTCCTATTTCTCTCCATTTCGCTTTATTAGCATAGCAACATTCATGAAATTTTCATCCATTTAACATTAGCTATTTGAAGGCGCCCCACAATTTATCGCCAATTCTCAGATGTTTTATTTTCATACGAGAATCTCACCGAATCCGTGACGAGAAATATTACAATAATTTCTCGGATGTTTATGTGTTTACACTAACCTTGGCAACGAACGAACAATTTAATGAATCGGAAAAAGCTCGAGATGTTGTGTGAAACATTAAACATTACAATTCCAGGAACATTATTTAAGTGAATTTCGTGTCCAGTGATATAAACATTCGCGCATGCGTGCTCGGCTGCGCCCGCGCCGAGCCGCCGCCGCGTCTGCGCAACACCCTATATTTATCCTCTCAAGGGTTTCCTGCTCGAAATGTTTATTAATTTATATATATGTTAACCGTTTGTTTACGCACATACCACGTGGCGAGGCCAATGAACTTTCCCATGATATTTTTGTTTTTACTTTTGTGAAATTCTTTGAGCGTAGGTTTTTAATTTATAAACGGCAGTAAAATAATTTAAAAATAAAACTGCTTTAATGATAACGACACGCTCATTAACGGCTGTCATTTCATCACTTCATATTTCTCATCTTCATTTAATTCTGTTATGACCTTGCTTTTCTCTTGGTGCACTTTGTAACACCTTGCAAGTCTGTTGAAAGAAACAATTTCTATTGTTGAATGTTTTAAATTGTATTCGGTTACAATTAATTTGTTATTATTATGGACTCTTCTTGATTTCCCAACTATGTTTCTTAGAAAACATGTTGAAGTGAAACTGGACTTGACATAATTTGCCAAATACCCATTTCGAAGTAACGCCTTTCTACTTTATAGTGCTGTGTGAGACGCATAGCAAAACTAATCATTGTATAATTTAAAGCCCTGTCAAGGGACCGATGGCTCTCTGGTCCCCACGTACTACTTTCTATTTAATGGATATGTCCAACCCGTCAAACTCGCTATCCTTGTCAGGTCGACCTCGATCGCACACACTTTATATTGTTTATTCCGCGAAACCAATCAAAACGCTAATTATTTTACAAGTTAATTGCGTAGTTCACATATTTACTTTTTACCTTTTAAGAGAGTGAAACTAATGTTGGTGTATAACATGTTTCTATTGAAATAGTTTTACGTTAGCTAAGCGACCAGCAGAGCTGGATTGGAATCAATGTTGCTGATTGTCGTTTCATGGTTCTACTTCGTCGTATCGGTGACTACATTTCATGCCTATATTTTAAATAAGCTTCGACCAGAATTCGGTTCCATAGTTTATGGTTGCTCTTGAGTTTCATTCCTTCTTCGTCTTCATTAATTTAATATTAAACTGTCCTAATTAATTTATTTCCTGCGTTCCCTGTCTTGCACTACAAAGAATCGTCTCTCACGATTAACTTTTCATCAAATCATAAAACTATTTCACGGTCTCTATTGTGACTTTCCTTCCGTGACCACACACATTACACCTTACACTTTTCTATTGTCAAGCACCACAAATTAGGTAGATACTTAATCGCCCTCTTCAATCAACAACATACTTTGCCGATACAAAAATAAAGTACATTTCAATTTGCCTCTCAAAGGCAGCAATTATGCGGCAAATTCAGTTTAAAGTATGGGGTGTTAGTACTATGATGAAATGTTAAATTTTGTATGGGGTACAGTCACAGCGAGGTATGTCGTAACATTATGATTGTTCTTTTGTTGACCGCGTTATTTCAATGTGGTATGGAAGTTTCACTTTTGATTCATGAAATATGTAACCTGCTTACAATGGAAACTGATGTCCATTCATCGTTGTTGATTCGAAGTATGAAACAATGATCAAACACTACTGTTACTGATCATTCAAAAATGCGTGTATTATCAAACCTGTTACGAGAAATGTGCAGCTATATGAGCTTGAGAGCCGTGGTGGCTCAGTGGTAAAGGCCGCGACTTACGAGTTGTAGGTTCGAATCTAGACAGGTGCTTTACTTTGTGTAAATTATTTCATCACCACTGCTCTCAAAACGGCGAAGGATAATATCGTGAGGAAACCGGCATGTCCTAGAACCAAAAAAATTGAAACACACAACAATCATTCAACATTCGAACAATCTTCAATCAATTGTGACATCTACCAACCCTCACTGAACCCGCTTGGTGGTTTACAGCCCACTTCGACTAACCGAGAAGAGGCCTGTGTCCCAGCAGTGGGAACAATATAGGTTGATTATGATGAGCTTGGAAGAACTGAGAAGTAGGCACAAGAAACGTAGATTTATATATTTCTCTCAAAGTTATCGTGTACTGCATGAATAAGTTTAATTAAATGTATTACCTACATATGAAAAATATGCAACTCATAAATGCAAATCCTTTTATATTATTCTAAATCCTATTAATACAAGCCTGCATACTTGCATATGTAATAAATCCAGGACCTTAGCTGTCAATCATGTGATCAATGTCAGACAGGTACAGTCGGGCACACAAAGCGGACGTGGCGCACTAAATCCGTGGCGCACGCGCAAGCATTGTGACGGGGTTGTCTTTAGCTGCTGTTGTGTAGCTAATTATATCAATTTGTAATTAGTGACAAGTTGAGATGTATGGGTGTGGCCTGTGACGGCTCAATCGTGTTCCTAATTTGTTAGTCTATCTCGCTTATTAATTAATTTTGCCTGATCGACAGTTCTGTCAGTAATTAAAATGTGGTTATCTACTTCCGACGTGTATTGAATAACTGGCGCTTTCACGACATATTTTTTGTTGTTGACCTTTTTTAGAAAGAACTTGGTGAAAAAAATATTCTGTCTACAATGTGGAGACGACAATACTCCTTATATTATAAACGCGAAAGTTTGTGAGGATGGATGGATGGGTGTTTATTGCTCTGTCACACAAAAACTACTAAACTGAGTTTGATGACATTTTACAGTAATATAGCTTATACATCAGATTAACACATAGGATACTTTTTAATCCGATATTCCCACGGGATCGACACTTACGCGGCTGAAACCGCGGGCGGCTGCTAGTACGAAGATAAATGCAAATACTGGCAACACTAATGCATAGGAGTATTTTGATTACTATCAAATAAATACAACCATGGAAATTGAAAACGTGATTTTTTCAAACAAACTAAATATTAGTGCTGGGCTGACTAATGGGGCTTGCCAATCTTTGACTAGCTGTAGTGACTAAACTATTGGATATATTTGATTGAATTTTCGTATGCAGACTGGGAACGACATTAGATATTTATGCAGTTTAATTTCTTTATCATATCACCGTCTTCACCTTGTATACTCTTAAAATTAGTATTGCAGTATAATTATACTTAGTAGTAATAGTAAGTCATTCTACTATATGTACGAGTATAGTTGGTAATTTAACAAACTATTTTCTCAATGTTTTACAAATACAATTATCTTTCAAAGTAAATATGAAACTACATGACTTCGTGGGAAACTAACTTACTTGTGAGAGTTTAACTTATACTAACGAGAAAAGCTAACCAACTAACTTATAGAACTACAGTATAAACTCAAGTCTTATGTCATAAAAGTTTGTACATGATTTAAAGTTATTACATGTTTTACGTGAAAGCCTAAATGACGTGTTAGAAAGTGACAGTTGACAGTAAGGACACTTTCACACGTTCTTTTAACTACGTACTTCATGTGATAATTTGATTTTGTAATAAACATTATGTTGACTGTAGTCTTTAGAGGTCAAAGACTATTTATTTATTTATTTAAACTTTTCGCACAAAAAAGGTACAAAGGCGGACTTAATGCCTTAGGCATTCTCTACCAGTCAACCAAGGGTGGTGAAGAGATTAGATCAAAAAGAGGTCAAAGACTATGTTTCAAACTTTTTAATCTTTTAGTCCAGAGATTAAAAAGCCTGACTTCCACTTTTAGTTGTTATATAGAGCAGCCAGGAGTTTGGTCTTATGCCCGGTTGATTGCAATAGGCCTTATTACGAGGGAATTAAGGCTTATTACACTACCCAATCGGTAGGGTCCCTATCTCCTAGGTAGGGTAGTGTAATAACAGATATAGAGATACTGTTAGGTCGATTGGGTGTTCCCAACCGCACTTGCCGACCCTATCAATAGGGCCCTACCGTAATAAGCCTTTTAAACCTGACTGGTAAAATGTGAGTGTACTATAGGTGCACCTCTGCCCAACCCTCCGGGGAATGTGGGCGTGACGTTATGTTCTGTGATATAAAGTTATATTGGGAGGTCAAGAGGATGCCCAACGGCATTCTTTAATAACAGACATAAAAAATGAAGGAGGTTACTTATATGTATAAGTATTTTTGCTAGTGGAAACACCAACAAATCTCTCGTAACTGTCATTCGAAGGGTTATGAGTACCAATTTTGCGGTAACCATTCATCATGATGAGGTAACATAAACAATTTGGCAGAAGTTAGTCTGATCTTTCAGCAGAACTCAGAACCATGTCGTAAGTGGTGATTTCATTCTAGCTTGCACATATCGATAACATCACTAACACAGATTTCTTAGAACGATAAAATACCAATGCTTTGTTTTTCATTTTCCTGCTGCAGAAAACTAATATACTCAGGAATGTTGCATTTATTCGATATATCACACAACATTTAGCGATTTAACTGTGACTTTTCACACTTCTGCTTTGTACTCTTTCGAACTAATCAGTCGCGTACAATCAACCTCACTGAACTGTACCAGTTGTGTGGAGCAATCACACGATATTGGGTCGTATTTTAAAGGGATTAGGTTGGATTATCGCGTGTGGGTTTTGTGCGGTGATAAGGTAATGTGTTGTAGAGTGCTCGGAGCAGTTCGTGACTGTGTCTTACTATTGTTGTATGCTACACATTGTCCTTACGTTCAGCGAGCTAATTTTAGCTTTTTGTACTGTTTTCATCGTGAGGAAACCGAGAATTCCTAGAACCAAAAATTTGAAGACGTGAAATTACCAATTCGCACTGGACCCGGGTGGTGGATTATGGCCCACTCTCTCTCACCGAGAGGAGGCCTGTGTTCCAGCAGTGGGAACATTATGTTATGTTTGTATGTAGGTAAGTACTATTTTATGTCTCAGCAAAAGCATTTTCTTTTACCTACTTCGCGGAATTTAGTTTGAGATAACATTGTTAGCACAGAATAAACTTATCTACAACGATATTAGATTATCAAAGTACTTTAGTTTCTCTACAATGTAGTTCTTGTTAAAAAACTAAATCATCAACATTCCAACATGATTAAGGTACTTTTAGTACCTATCTCCTCTTTACAAGCTTTTGTTTAACTTGTTCTAGAAAAAACCCAAAAACAGGAACCCGTTTACACAAAAACATAATTTAAGTCTCTCCTAGAGAAAACTAAAAATAAGAATTCACTCCTTAATAAAAAAGATTAATTATAAAAACACCTCGACAGTGTGTCCAACATAAAAACATCGTGCCATGTAAAAAGCCTCGCAAAAAGCTAAGGGCACTTACCGAAAAACACCACTGTGCTATTGATTAGCTTTTTTACATCCACGTTTCTGTACTACGTAGATAAATGATAGTGATAGATCGTCATGAATCATGGTGTCAATGACCTCGGCACAATGGTTTACGATTCAAGTGCTTATGTACTTGTCTCGTTTGATGGCTGTTACAGCATAAGGTGATTTTTTTTATGTTATCTGCGCATATGACGTGATTTGTGTGACGAGAACTCGAATGTTTCATTGGCTAGAATGATTAAATGTGACTGTGATAAATTCATTTAAATTTAAATTAACATAACATCATGCCTGTATTCCCCAAAGGACTAGGTAGAGGTGTACCTACACCCACATTTCGCCAGTTATTTTTAATTCCCATGTAATGTGAGTCTATTGCCATCATATCCATCTACCAAGCACACATCCGACCTGAAACTAAGAAATTCCAGATGGAAAAAACAATAAATTAAATTAACAAGGCACAATATGATTTGTTTATTTTATTACGATTTGAAAATAGTTTTGAAATACGAAATCGAAAACAAATATTAATTAACAGTGCACACACACAAATAAACACACATTGCAAATGCGGACCAATAACAATTATTGATCAAATGTCAGTAATTTGTAAAACAATTTCAATTTTCCGTTTCATAACTTCAACAATAGCATGTAATTCGCGTTGCTCCTGCGCCGATGACGTAAGCAGCGCGCGCGCAATTATGTACGTTACACTATAATCCGTGGAAACAGTTAAGCGACAACTTGGATACCGTTAAAATATCGGAAGTTAGAATCTAAACACTATGGTTTTTAAGCTACCAGAGGCAGCTGCCGGTGTACCGTGAATAAAGTCACTGCTTTATATCTGCGCTTCGGGGAAAATCGTAATGTCAGAATGTTGATTTTTTTGTAACAAATAAAATGGTTGCGTACGTGATTTCCATCTAAACCTGCTCATTATGCTTTTATTGCTGTTTAAAGTTTAAGCTAGACGCTTTTATTTTACTGGTCACCCATAATTTAAATTGTTCCGTTTAAAAAACGTAACAAAAAACTGTTTTAAATTAGGAACTAGAATAATGACTGTGACCTACGTGCCCTGTGCAGCCATTTAACTTAATTTTGTAACCAGCCAGCACCAAAAGAGACCGACAGTGTGGCAATATTATCAGCAACCTCTCATAAAATAACCTGTAGAGTTAACAAGACTGTAGGTACATACGGAGTAGGTGTGACTTGTTCATGTCTCAGCACATTTTTTGCAATGAACTAAAAAGGCACCGCCCCACGGTTCACTTAAGTATTTTTTATTACCATCCTTCACGTCAAACAGAATAGAATGCTATAATGTTTAATGTTACTCGCTGTTCAGGGTTTTGAACTGTCCAACTAAGTATCTGCTCTTGCGCAACAACATTCTTTCAAACCTTTTGTTCAACATAAAACACGTGTTACAATTTTTATCGCCGCCCATTACATTCCGAATGGACCGCCGATTAGTGTTGTGTCCACTCAGTGCGGTATCGATATAAAACGATCAGTAATTAATCGATACTAGTTAATATACGGCGTCTAGCGATTATGCGTGAGCTTTATAAACGGTGTGATCGTAATTGCTCTGAATTAAGTTGTTTCTGTCAAGGCGACGTGAGCAGTTACTCACTACGACTCCTCCCTTAAAAACCGGCTAATTGCAGCGCTCTATATTCAGTTAATAATAATTTCTTCATATCGAATGGAAGCCGAAAGATATTAAGCGCGAATTAGTATCGTAACAACCATCTTATATAAGCCAAATTGAATTTTCGAGTTCTTAAAGGTTAAATGCTTTGGCCAATTAACTTTGTCAGATACCAGTGGTCTGTTCTGACTATGAATTTATTGCTACGAAATCAAAGAGTCAATTTCCTTATACCGATAAATATTTGTGATAATATTTATGAAGATAGTAATCTTGTAATGTCCAACGTGATATTTATGCGCTATTTATTCATGAGTCATGCGCACCTTAGGTACTCGTATGTTATTTGGCAAAGAATATTTTGGGAGGGCGAAACGGCAATTAGTATTAAAATTTTAATGAGGACATTTGTAAATAAATTCAAAGGACTTCAATAATTAGATTTTCCTAGAAGTCAGCTGGATAATAATTGAGATGAGTAGGTAGTTAAGTAATACATATTTCATCGATATCAATCCCCACGCTGATTTCACCTCCCTAAACTCTATGTAAAGTTTATTTATGCGCACTGAAATATAATCTTCTCAGGCTATAAAGATGGGAACTGTTTTTGATTAAAGCCATATCTTGGAGGCTAAGCATCGGAAACTGGCGCTCCGTATAGGGTAAAAGCGGGTAAAAGGCACAACTGACGCACTTTATCCGACCTACTTTCCAACACAGACCAGCTTTAAGTCATAAACATTCTACGGAAAATGAGAAAATGTTTTTGAGCCTTTAACCCCGTTTTTTCTTTATTAATGTACCTATTAATAAAGAAAAAGAGTAGTGGAGGCCCAGTGGTAACGGCCGCGACTTACGAGTTGTAAGTCGTAGGTTCGAACCCAGACAAGTGCTTTACTTTGTGTAAATTATTTCATCACCTCTGTTCTCAAAATGGTGAAGGAAATATCGTGAGGTAACCCGCATATCCTAGAACAAAAAAATTGGAGACGTGTGACGTTATCAACCCGCACTGGGTCCGCGTGGTGGATTACGGCCTACTCCCTCTCACAGAGAGGAGGCCTGTGTCCCAGCAGTGGGAACGTAATAAAGAAAAATCGGGGTTAAAAGCTAAAAAAACATACCGATGTTACATGCCCATTTGTTTACTTACCGTATTTTGCTTATGTAAACGAAGCATATATCAATTTATGCATAGTCATGGATAACCTTAACTATTGATATCTCTTTGCGTCACGTGGTTGGTTTCATGAATACATTTATAGGAATAGTTGCAGGTGAAGCAAAAGACTTGTCAGTAATCACAGCATGGACATCCCTTGTTTATTTCGTCATGTTCTCAAATCAGACACTTGAATACAAAAGCTCAAGTTAATATAAAGTTCAACCTGGGCCGTAAATCTCTATGGCGAACGAACGACTCTATGACGAAATGAACGTGAGATTGGGGGATTAGCTAAGGAATTGACGTGGTTTCGAAGTAAGGAATCGTTAAGTGGTCATAGTGAACTAGGGCCCTGATTGATCTTTCCTGTTCTGCTACAGCTAGAACTGCCTAATACACGTGTATATCTGTAACTTTGCATCAAAACCTCACATTTATTATTGTAAACAATCAATTTCCTTCTTTTTCTTCGATCTTTCTTACACAAACAATACCACTTACCACCAGGTCCCATTCTTGACACAATCGTCACACATCACAAATGTCTAGTCCCATCTTTTCGCTGGCTCTCGTTACCTGCGCCCGCGCCGCGCACGCGTCGCGTCCCCGCCGATTGATAGCGTAGATTAAGCTTTCTACTATACCTACTCACTTAGGTACTGCACCTATTGATCAATTAGAGACTGACTGTAGTTAATGTTTCAATTTTACAGGAAAACCGCTATTAATTATTACAATATTTCGGTATTTTTAGGTGAAGATAGGGATATGTTTGCATCCTGTTTTTGAGGTCTGCGTTTTTGGTTTAATTAAATTAAGGAATGGTACATTTATACGCAAGTTATTTTTAGAGCTTTAACTCTAAAAATAACTTTACTTACCTACTGCAACGTACTGCAACCAAGTAGGGTTGCAAAATAAAAGTGACATACGACAATTGGTTATCGACCATCAAAACTCAGTTGAACATGTATGTCACGTCCATTCGCCCTAACCACACATAATTCTATGGTGAAAGACCTCGTTAATGTCACTGTCCACGGATATTTTACAATCAGACATGTCGCAACATTGCAAAAACAATTATTATCTCACACAGTTTCTAGAGAAACCGTCTCCTCAGTTCTACACACCTGGTTACGGCTGTCAGACTATCCATCAATCAGGCTTGAAGTAAAGTTGCTACCAATTGCCGGCCACTGTATCGACTTTAACTGGCAAGCGTGTGTCCACTAACTAAAGGATTTACACCTGAATTTGGACTTTAGGGGACTTATTATAGAATCTTATTTAACTTGACGTTGTTGGACATATGGTATGGCAATTCTTGACGAAAGAACAAATCACTATGAGCACGTGAGGATAGTAGGTGATCTTGCCATACTTGTAGTCCTAACTTAGGAGGTAATGTTGCACTTTATCAATGGGATTTGTTGTGGAGCCGCTATTTCGTTCGAACCAAAACAGATGGCTGGAGGCTTGGAGCGAAATGCAATGTTTACCGACGGTAAGCTGTGACTTATTGTGTTGGACTTTCGTGGTATTGATCTTGTTTTGTGCGCAGTTTTGGTTGTATCGACACAATTTCCCTAGGACTATAACATGTAAGATTCTAAGCTTTTCGCTAAAATAAGTAAAACTACCCAGAAATTCGAAGACATGTGACTTCCCGCGTGGTGGATTATGGCCCACTTCCTCTCACGGATGCCTGGATTCTAGCAGTGGAAACGTTATAGGCTGATTATGTATGCTATGTAAGCAAAAGTACAGATTGACTTTATCAGACGTGCCTAGAAAAATCCTTTTCTAGAAATTCTTGCCAGCCTCACCTTAAAATTCAAATAGCTCGTCTAAATAAACACCCATAGACCTCGATGCTGCATCGTACATGGAGTCGTTGTGTCTATCCTCTCGCCAAAGCTAGCGTAATGAAGACATTAAGATTCTTACCCATTTTGGGCGTTAACTTGAGCTTGTAGTCTGTGGATATCGGCTGATCTTCATAAATATTCATTTAAGCTTGGTGTGTGTAGGTTTTAACACTATTTATCGTGTTAAATGCAGAAGTTTTATGGAAAGATGGTCAATATGTTATGTTTCAAGGATTTTGCATGATCTCAAATGTACTCGTTGGTCTTATTGGGCATCTAAAATAACAATCTCTTCTAATTATAAAACTTCAGTACGCAGCAGAGCCATTGCTTCCTAGTATTTTATTAAACTGAGGCTGGAGGTTGAATTCTTAATCAGATCCAGCCTGTCCCTTGCTACCCTCCCTCAGCGACGCCCTAAGCCGAGGTCCATACCCCACAGGGGAAGCCCCCTTATAGCTTGCTTATTTTTTGTGATTATACAGATAAACTCTTTCACTTTCTTCCCATGTTGAAGGCAGAAACTCTGCTATGATCCTTACATACCTAGTTCTTTTGCTTTTCCTTTGGATTGTATCTTAACAATAATTCATCTAAATTATTCCACATTGCTTCAACCAAGTCTTCTGCCACTTAATCTGTTCTTTGATCGACTACCGTCACTACCGTGGGCTTGCGACGCCATATGGTCTCTGGATTTATCCTTACAATGTATAAACAGTTACGTTACTCTTGTAAAGCTTTACTACTCTATTGCTATTACGTGGTTTTTGTTACTCTAACGTTAATTTGAATTGCAGTTACGTTACTTCGTTGCAATATTTGGTTATTTGCATAAATGTTGCTGAAATTAACAGCAGTTTGAAATGAAAGTGGTTATACAATTTATATGCTGTTTTAATTAATTTGTGAATGCAATTTAAAGGAACTGTTATGTCCAGTTTTAATTGTGTAAATCTAGAATATTTTGCTACACCAAAGAATAAATGTTTGCTACACCGACTATTTTTACGAGTTATTTGCATAGACAAACATTTATCAGCTTTATTTAAATGAAAAAAAAAATGTTCATCTTGTTTCAGTTTCCTTTACTCATTTCGTAATTTTTATCTCTATCCACAACACACATTTAATATCCATACACAAATAGTAACACATCTTTTAATTTCAATAAATAAAGAGATCCTCTTTGAACTTGTGAAACTCTTCATATTATGTCATACATAGAGGAAACTGCTATCATACCAAATCATCATTAAATATAAAACAGCTGAGACACAGGCTGGATTTAAAAAGAACTCTTACATAAATAATATTTTGGCGCCGTTTCGTGTCTTGTCCTGACAGAAATTATTAATATTATGTAAGCAGAAATCCATACTAATATCATAATTTATTTAATATAAGTCTGTTTGTCTGATACGTTTTCACTAATAAACCGCTGAACCGATTTTAATGAGGTATAGAGAATAGCTTAAGCCCTCACTGACCCTGAGGAAGGATAAAGGCTTCATCATCATTTCAGCCGAAGGACGTCCACTGCTGGACAAAGGTCTCCCCCAAGCATCCGCACTTCGACCGGTTCTGTGCTTGTTGCATGCAGCGGATTCCTGCGGTCTTCACCAGGTCATAGATCCACCTTGTGAGAGACCTTCCAACGCTACGTCTTCTGGTACGCCACACCAAACCCTTTCGGCCCCAACGGCCATATGTTCTGCGAGCAACATGGCCTGCCCACTGCCACCAATTCTTCGAGCAAGGTCGGTTACCTTGGATAAAGGCATACCTACTTTTAATAAATCAACTCCTTGTTACCTTTTAAATGTGGTGTTGAAGATTGTCCACAATCACGAAAATCCACAATCTACGTGGACGAATTCGCGGACAAACCGCTAGTATTATAATAACAGAAATAACGAAAGAATTGTCATCAATGCCAGATATATTTACTATTTAGAAATGTTTTCTATTATCGATTTTGGATCATAACAAATTTGTATTTGCATAAATTGTGTTTTAAAATGCATGGACACGACTATTTGCAATTTGTTTTAATATTACATACGTAACTTTTGTAAAAGGATTAGTTATTTTTATGCATATTTATTTGCTATATTTTATGTTCTGGCAGATTAACGATCTGTTACTTTCAAGTTAGTGGGTAAATATTAATAAGTTTAATAGTTTTTGATCGATTCTTCAACTCTGCATGACAAACTAATACAATTTAAATAAATTAATTATTATCAATGGGCAGTGTAGGCTATTTTTTTTGTCGAATAGTTTTATACATAGGATACTCTTAGTGGAAAATTAATTTTCTTTCGGATGAATAATTATGAATTTTTCTCAGATATGATTTAAAAAATTTATTAAATTAAGGATTTTCAAATAGGACCTACCTACTTAATTAAATCAATGCAAAGAATTTCAAGCAGGTTATTCCGTAATTTCCGTACTTTTCATTTGTATATTTATTTTATGCATTGATTATGTTAATTGACATATTACTTTTTACGATTAGTGTGACCCGTCGTTTAAGCACTTCCGATAGCACTTCTAGAAATTTGAATAAATTAACATATTCATGTCTTTCACAAACATCTATGTACTAATTGATACATAACAGAATATTTTTGCTTAATTTGTTTTACTGAAAAGTGTCTCAGGTTAATTAAGATAACAACTTAACATATTATATGGCATAATATTGTAGCTTGTTTTTGTTCCTATTTAACAAAATAAAATAAAACACATACCCTTCGTATCAAGGATATCCATGCCATTAGATACCTGATAGCTAAAAGTCAGTCTTAAATAGGTATTTTAATTGTATTTTATTGTATTTTTTTTTCTTAGTATTATGGCACATTGAGGTCTTATATTAAACATTGTTTCACATAATATGTATACTACCGTTGCTGGTGTAGAAATATTAAAAGATGTACAGACTGGTTAAGATTTATCAAAAATGAATTAATGAATATAATTTCAAAATATGAATATGTAGTTAAATCTAAAATATAAGTCAAAATGTCTAAAATATAAATCATAATGTCAAAATATAAATCATAATGTCAAAATAAAAATTACAATGTCCAAGAATTCATAATAATGTCAAAGTACCTACTAATGTCATTACTAAGATTTTAATTACAATATCAAAAAGTATGATTTAATTTAAAAATTCACTGACGGAATAAAAACTCATGTCTACGAGCCAAGCAAACATTCTACTTTTAAACTTATTAATTGGTAACATTCTCAGGGCAGGTGGTAATTTATTATAAATTTTAATCGTCATACACATAGTGTTCTTCAACACCGGTAATTAAACTTAAAAACAAACGAAATTATTCTCCAACTATACTATAAAAACGTCAACAAGCATCTATAAAACCTAGTACTAATCACTGTTCTAATATTAATTACGAGTTCTAGACCGAAATGAATCAACGCCCGTCACTACTCACTACCTGGAGGCAAGCCAAGTCTTGGCATTAAAAAAAATCACTAACCTTGGAACTAATTCTTGACGGACGCCCCCCACATAGTTTAACTAATTAAACACGCGTTTATTAATGACTTTTATGTTATAATTGTGCCAGACGTTCTTGATCGCACGTGTATTTTCGTCTGTTGTGTATCCTGTGTGTTTTTGTTTGTGCTGATCTTAACTAGGTAAGGAAGGAAGATAGATTAGGTACCGGTATGCCTTGGGAGAACTTTATCAGTTCATCAGCCTATAATGTTCCCACTGCTGGGACACAGGCCTCCTTTGGAGAGGGAATGGGCTGTATTCTATCACGCGGGCCCAGTGTGGGATGGTAGATGTCCCATGTCTTCGATTTTTTGGTTCTAGGACACGCCAGTTTCCTCACGATGTTTTCCTTCACCATTTTAAGAGTAGTGGTGATGAAATTATTTACACAAAGTTAAGCGCCCGGCTGGGTTCGAACCCACGACCTACAAGTCTTAAGTCGGGGACATTACCACTGGGCCAACACACTCCACAGTCAGTCAGTTGTGCTTGAAGGCAATATCATTGTGAATATGACCATACCAGACCGGCCCAGACATACTTGTGATTTTTGTACCACTTCGAAGTGCTTAGATAATGATAATAACTGGTGGGGAATGCCATTAATGATATTTATTAACCAAAGCACCATCAAAGTGTACATAAAGCTTCAAGTGCTTAAACACGTCAATGCGCACTATTTTCAAACGGCGATGAAATCTACAAAAAACTTAAGAAGTTCTATTCTAACGTAGCATTTTTCGACCTAGCTAATAAACCCAGAGTACAAACCGTCTAGACGTAAATACACCCTCACAAAGCTCACCATAAAAAGAAAACTTTCAAAGCTCAAAGGTGGAGTGCTATGGCAGCTTTCATTAGAATTACAGGCGTGCTGAAAGAGTTTCACGCATAAAGGCGTTTCATCCGCTACAGCGATACTGAAGTCTTTGTAGACTGTTACTTTGTGTGTTTTAATTAATACTAATTTGTTCTGAGGAAATGTTGCGTTCTATTCGTGTTTGAGCAAAAAAGGAAAAAAAAACAATTTAAGGGATTTTATGTGAAGCCGACTTTGAAAGTGAATGTTGCATATATTTTGGTTATATTCCAAGGTGTAAGTGCCAAAATTATAGTTATTTTGAAAGTTTATTTTGTCGAGTTTTGACAAAATAAACTTTCAAAATAACTATAAACTCAAAGCTTTTATTTCAATTAAACCGTTTACAGGGACTTTTGAATTGTCAAAAAGTCAGTCAGAAATATGAAGCTAGGTGATCCATTCCAAAGCGTAGGAAAACGGACAAGCGAAACTCATGGACACTCTTTTAAAATTATATTTTGACATAATATTCGCTATGTTATTAATTTTTGGAGTGCATATTTATTTAAACTTCATGTAGATACAATAGTGGTACATAGTCTAACTTAACACCACATGACATTCCCTACCAGCCAACTACCAAAAGCATTTGTTTTTGCAGAATTAACAATTATTTTCTTTTTCTTGTTTTTTACTCAAAATGTGTAGAAACGAAATTCTGACCCAGATTCTAATTCAGAGCACCAATCTCAATCTTATCTCAATTTGTTTGATCTTTAGTCAATCTTATGTAATGTTCAATTCGTTACATACAACAACAACAACAACTTACCAGACAAAACGTATCTGTGTCTCAACACTGAACCTGCCTGATGCCTTATGGCAACAAAAGCCAAAGGTGAACGATCTCATTGAGGCCTACATGAAACAAATGCGTGTGACAGACCATCTGTCACTGTTCCATTACATCACTAGTGATCCGTTTTATTAAACATTCTGGGTGATTAATGAGAGAACTGAACCCGTTTACGAAGTTTTTTTAATAAGGAGCAAACACCTACGCAACATGTGTCCCTGGTACTTAGTATTTCTGGCTGGGTTTATCCCCGTGACAGATAGGTCTTGATAGGTCAAAAACCACGCTATAAGAATCGATCAACCAATAGCGATGAACATGCTTGTGTGATACTCCGCTGTCATTGGTGGAATATCACGACTTCCTGACGTAGATCTTGCGCTATCTAGAGGAGACCATCTTGTTTATGCCATGTATGTCAGAAAATAACCGTTGCATTGCACCATATGCAAAGTCCATCCATTAGTGAGTGAAAATGTCCAGAATCTATCTGTCGGAAATTTAGGAAATTTGCCGTGCCAAAATCTGTGTTTATATAAACACAGATTTTGTAGTAAGAAACCACTTTGAATGCTAATTTTAGTTTCATTTCCGATTTGATCTGTGTAAGAAAAGAAGATGTATGAGACTTTAGGTCTGCATACTAATTGCTGTCGGAAGAGATAGTTTCGTTTAGACATATTTATCAATCCGTCTACCCTACTAAAGCTAGTGCCGAAAGTCAGATGCTACAAGTTCCTATGGTTCTTCATGGTATTCTACATCGGTAACGATAGCTTCCAACATTTTGTCTGAGAACGTCGTCATTCTCAGAAAATAAATCTATACTTACATCTAAATAGAATTCACAATGCTCCTGCCCCTTATAAAAAATATTTAGGGTCGGCGCGACATGTCTTTTCTTCCATAATTTTCGATTAGTCGTCATCTCGGTACCCACTCCCTTTCTAGCCAATAAATTGCTAGAATTCTAAAAGAAAAATCACTGGGTAAGTAAGACAAAGCCCAAGAACACAGCACCTATTCACCTTTCACCGTCACTCGTCAATAACACGTCAGTACCCACACCTGTATCCTTGAACCTCGAACTCCAACAACAAAGGACATCGCTCAACCCGCCCCATCTAAAATAAACATAACTCTTCGACACACTGCGACATTGACCGTAATGAAAGTTCATATTACCGCTTGCGCAACATTGTACTTAAGGCCGCGTTCACACCAGTACCTACCTACATTAGTAGGGTAATTTTTCACTTAGAAAACCTCACTCTAGCAGAGGCGCCGTCCTTTAAATTTAGAGGTTATTTTGCTTGCTCGATCATCCTAAATTGTCCTCATTGTCGAACTGGAATGAATGGACTAAATAAAACTAACATTTCCGAGACTGGGTGCAATTTTCGAGCTCACTTCGCTCGCTTTTGTATCCTGCTTGCGCCCTTTTTTGCAAAAGTCACGAAGTCGATTTCTTATTTCTGTATGAATGGACAAAACAAAACCTAACCTGTCCCAGGCGGGAAAAAAATGTAAAAGCTCTACTCTCCAAGAGGGGCGCCGAAGAAATTTCGCCCAGGGCGCAGGGTAGTGCTGTAACCTGCACTGTGAATTTCACGTACGAACGGCAACGGGCACTGTACCTTCGTTTGTGTGAACTCACCGAACTACCGACTATTGTGAAAATGTATGAAAAACAAAGGACAGTCAATCGGTGGCTGACATTGTTTTTTCATACATTTTGTACTGGACGCTCACAGTCTGTCTGCTATACGCTTTGGTGTGAACGCGGCCTCACGTGCGGCGGCAGCGCGGCGCGGTCGACGGCGGCAACAACATATTACTTACTATTTTTACGATCAAACGTAATGTATAATACCGAAAAATCGTCCGATTATGCCGACACGGTTTTCAGATTATATTCTGTACGATTTGTGCTGGAGAAATCTTTGATTAATGACTAATAGTTTTTAACAATTGATTGTTTGTTAAGGATGGCAAAAGTTGAGCTTTCACGCATTTTATCGACATTTTAATGGCTGGTTTTGACGAGAAGTACCTTTTTAATTACCAATACAATAAATTGCAATAACGATGGCAAATACCCTAATTCGCGGCTGTCGGCCATCATCATTATTTTCCTCAATCGATACTTGCAGAAATTACAATAGAAATAGCTCTTATCAAGTTACGCATACGAAGATAAGGGAACGCTCACGTCCAAAATAAACTATCACTTCTCTGTGGGTGGGCCAAGTAATTTATGTAATTACCTACAAACAAACAGCTCAAATTGACTATATCTAAACATCATTCAGTCTTATTTCGTAAAGTAAAGCCCCAATGGACTATTAACGTCATTCAAATCCCTACGCATAAAATAACGACGAACACACACACGCACATAAATCAGAAGTAGGTACTATCAACCGCACATCGGTGAGTAAAACTATCATTACGAAAATTACCCTTACTGCTACGACATAAAGGCGCTGTCAAATGATGTGAGGTCGCCGTCGACTGTACATACGAGTACAACATCGTAGTAATGTATTGTTAGAAAAGCCACACCTGTCTTAATGCGCTCCTGAAGCTATTCCTTTGATAAAACACGAGTCACGAGCACGAGTACGAGATTTGGAGTGTTTTATTTGTCTGTGAATATGATTCACTAAATAATTTGAGCTGGAATACTTGAGCGTGACGTCAATTAGGTATATTCTAGTATGTAATACCTGAACATGAAAACGATTTTCATTACGTAATTCTCTGACCCGTTTTCACGAACACTAGGCGAAAATACAACTGCGCGCTTTTCTGATTCCCCCGACCTACTCCGTCGCATTGCATCGTTTGCGCTTAGCGTTCTTTCTTACTTGTTTTCATTTTAAAAACTTGGCTCCTATGGGTTGTAGCGCGATGTTAAGTAGCTTATAACCTTCGCCAAGAATTGGGCTATTAAATGCAAAAAGAATGGTAGTTCTAGAGATAAGCGCGTCCAAACCAACAAACAAACTGTTCAGCTCTATTATTAGGTGTCACCTAATGTAACTGAAACCGAGCATTATTCTCGCTTGAGAAAACTCCAGCTTTGGCCTGTCTTCACTCTTAAGGGACTGTCAAAAGAAAAGAATATAGCCAATAAATGTTCTACACTTTCCTTTGTAATAAACTTTCCATAAGCACTCTTATCCCAGCCAATCGCATAAAATACACATCTAATCTAAGTAAGTATGTACTCCAAAAACTTTCATCCATGCAAAACCGGTACAATATCTCAGTTAAACCAACAATGAGAATTAGTGTCACATCACTATCTGGAGTAAAGAAGGATAATGACCGCTCCAAGTTATTTACTGGCTCAGTACGAAGGGCACCGCAAGTTTTGCTTTCTAAGCTCTAAATTACGAGCAAAACTAGTTCATTCCACCGCGATCTTGCGTTCCCTTCTGTACAGGAATTGGTTTTAATAAATAAGGTTTTGTTGTGTTTTATGTCCACGGCTTAAGACAGGTAATCCCACTCCGAATGGCATAAAGACTGTAGTTACGGTGACAGTAAAAATTTTAATGTTACAACCGCATTTCAATTCATTGGAGGAACAAATCTGTCTTAAGATAAACAAATGACGATCGTTTTTCACGATTTGAAAAATGGCTACTCAATTTCGACAATGGAGTCAGGTACTCAAGTTTCAAAGGGCTCTATTCTCGAAGCCGTTCGAAATAGGGTCGCAAGTGTCACGGTCCTTTACAGGAGAGCGCTCGTCACTTTCTCCCGTCGGTCGTGCGACATTTGCGCAACGGATGGAGTGTCGCGTCGATTTATTGTCGCCCTAGATTCATCGGTCGCGTAATGTCTTATTGGTGTCGAATTTTTCATCGTTCAAGATAATTGCTGTCGTTTAACTTGCGATGCATCGTTTTTATTACGACAGATAAGTGCATTAACAATAAGTCTTAACCGAAGGGCGGTAAAATAAACAAGGTACCTATGCATACACGAGAAATTCTTTAGTATGTACTTCATGCTTATACAATTAATGTTTCCTGTGTAAACTTAATTATGACTGGTTCAACTTTATTCAATGTCCATTTACTTCTATTTTACTGCAGGTTTAAGCAGAGCTATTATAACCAACAAGATAACCGACAGTTCAACCGTAATTGTTCCATAAATCAAGTATAAACAACAACTAAAATAATGTACTAAATCTACGCTTCGAATAAACCGAAGTGCATGTGATTTTAACGCACACGCAATGCTAAACAGCTATAATGTCGATTAGTTTCGCACGATTCGGTACAGAACACTCGACTTTCATACATCAGACGTCAGTTATGCCATCCAGCGGCCCTACATTATATTGCGACATAATGTATGTACGTACGATGCTCACACTCGCGGCTTGCGCAGATGAGTGGTGTAAGTGACAAGATTATAACGGCTTTTGAGAATAGGAAACCACATAATTATGACGACACAATCATAATGACCACATGATATTTGCTTTTGAAAATGACAAAACACAAATGGTACTTGCTATTCATCATCTGCCTAGCCTTTTCCCAACTATGTTGGGGTCGGCTTCCAGTCTAACCGGATGCAGCTGAATACCAGTATTTTACATGAAGCGACTGCCTATCTGACCTCCACAACCCAGTTACTGGGTAATACGATACCCCTTGGTAAGACTGGTTGTCAGACTTTCGGGCTACTGACGACCCGTAACGACTGTCAAAGATCCACGAATGACAGCCGGGACCAACGGCTTAACGTGCTTTCCGAGGCACGGAGGGGACTTGGTATGTGAAAATGGTTACCCATCCACGGACCAACCGCGGCAAGCGTAGCTTAACCTGATCGATCGACCCGTGCGGCTGTTATTACTTAGCCACAAGCCCCTCTCGTAGCCACAAGCCCCTCTGGTACTTGCTATTACCTACAGTAAACATTTTCGAACCCAAAAGCATGTTAAGGGTCTTGATCCAAAATTATAGTCTCTTTGCTTTTGACTTTACAGCAAAATCAAAAGTCATTTATTCAAATTAGGCTGAGAATCAGCACTTTTCGAACGTCAAAATTACAAAAGGCAGTCCCCCAAAACGCCCGCCTTTCACCTGGTGTTCGTCACCTAATCGGGCACTATAGTACCCCCTATCTCAGCACGATGAATAAATATCACAGCGCTGGTATTTGACCTAAAATGTATAAATAACTACAGTTTTTTTTTTTTTGTATTCTTTGTAACCTTTAAACTTCACCGTGTTGACGTTTCTCCTTCACACTTACACCAACCACCAAGCAGATCAACAGTAGCTGCTAAGTGGATAATATCAATTGCGCGGAGCCATTCCGCATTCCAACGAGCGGGTCATTTGACATTAATACGAACACATTAATTCATTAAGAGCAACACTTATCGCGAGAAATGATGGCGAACCTCTTGATGATATGAATGACTACATGATTGCCCCCGTGGGACGACACATCCTGCGAAAGTAGGTAATTCAATGTTTTTGAATTTAGATTGTTGTGTTGAAATAGGAAGTCGTGTGGGCCAATGTTGAGAATAAACCCCTGTGGCCGTGGGTTTATGAAGAGACTGAAACTACTTAAAGCAAAACCGTCATAGTGAACTTGTATGGAATATTTACTAAAATGTTGGTATCACAAATTCTTAGGATGTTGAACTGGTTGCTGTGTCCTAAAACTCTTGATAATAGTATCAGGTTTGAAGTAACTAGCCAATTAGTGCACAACAACCTCAAAAGTAGAAGTCAGTGGACAAAAACCTTTAAAGGGTGTTTAATAAATATACAAGTAAGTTAGTGGTATCTTGAGGTAGTATTTTCCGAAGTGTATCTGATAAAGTACTTAAATGTCACCGTTGTAGTCGTAAACAAGGATTTAGGATAGCGAATTTACGGCCAAAGGATTTTCTTATTAGGTAGGACTGGTTCACAGGTCGAGGTTGATTCTAAGCCATAAAGACGGCTAAACACAATCATGTCTTTATGAATTGAAAACTTAACTTTCACTATTTCTTTGTAAACTTGGGAAATACATCTCTATAGTCTTGTAATTCCGAACAAACGCCATTTATTTATGTTAACATAAAACGGCCGAGGCTACTTACATTAGTTAATGTCACAAACACATAAGTTAAGTACAATAACGAAAAGTATACAACTACTCGACTGTCATACGCTCATCTCACTATACTCCAGAACGTGCCACAAACTAAACAAAAGTAAAAAAAGAACAGAAAATTCAAATTCTGACAAATAAGTCTGGCTTCTTAAAAATCTACATAAATTCGGCCAGCATTAAGATGCCGATAACCAAACTTTTTGTGGTAATATAAATAATAATCAAGCAAAAGTATTTCAACGGCCAGGTAACATTACTTGTGCTAAAAAGCTAAATCTGACTCACCGTTGACCTTGCATGGATGAAAATAAAAGCTGTAGTGTCTGTTACTCAAAGAAATTAGTTTTTATTTATGTATTTTTTTATGACAGCCCGACAGATAAAGGTAACTGACATAAACACGCCTAGACGTCATTGCGGTGGCCTACATACTAATTATTAAATATTATAAAAATCTGAAAGTCTGTGTGTTTGTTAGTCAACCACGTCTTTGGGAAGCGACAGACCGTAAAAATATTTGCATATCTGACAAGGCTTTGAAAGACTTAATTATGATACTTTTCCCAAGAAACGTGTCTGCTTATCTACTGTAGTTCCGCTGTGTCTATTTCTGAGTCTAATTTGGCTTTCACGTGAAGCTACAGATATAGTCGGTACGAATTAGACAGTTTTTGAAACATCCTGTTTATAAGGCAAGAGTTTAGGAAATATTAATAAGGAAAATATTATATTGACACAATTAATTTAATAATGAATGCATATTAAATGATTCATTAACTGCTTACCTACATTTAACAGAGTACCAACCTGCACTGGGCTCGCATGGTGGATTATGGCCCACTCTCTCCCACAGAGAGGAGGCCTGTGTCCCATCAGTGGGAACACTAAAGGCTGATCATATAATTATGCTAGTACTTACCTACATTTAACAAAGCAGTAGGTAACCTACTGATAAAGTACTCGAAATATCTACATTTCTTGCAGTAACATAAATTAAACAGCTACTACACTACGTGCTTTAAATCCTTTACTTAACTAGGTAGGTTAAGAGAAGTACCTATTAATTGCATGTACCAAAGTTTAAAGGTCCCAATACATTGAAGTTCACTCTAAACCGTTGCAAACGCTAAGTGGGTTCCCGTGTAATGTGGATGCATAACATTTGCATCTATTTTCTAACTAGGGTAACATTGGCGGTGCACTTAATGGTAAACTTAGTGACCGAGTTTGTCAATTTCGTAGTATTCGCTACTTGCAGTGTAGATGTGTTGAATATGACGTGATTTTTCTTAGAATTCTGTGTTTAGTTCGGTTTGGTTAGGAATAGTGGTTTAGTCATGTATTGTTTTGATGAAACTACGTAAATGACAGTTTGAAGAAAGGATTGTGTTGCAACTTATGGTGATACTGATACTTGATTTAATACAGCACGAGTCGTAACGAAAACAAACAGTTTTCACCGAAAACCGATTCTGCAGTGTTTTGTAACAATCAAGTGTAAATTATATTATCACTACTGCTCTCAAAACGGGGAAGGAAAACATCGTGAGGAAACAAAAAATGTCCTACAACAAAAAATTCGAAGACATCATCTACCAACCCGAAAACTGGGCCCGCGTGGTACATTACAGCCCACTCCCTCTCGAAGAGAGAAGGCCTGTGTCCCAGCAGTGGGGATATTATAGATTTGGTGATTATACACTATTCAGCAGGGTTTTGTACCACCTACAGTATTTGTCTCTTCTTCCCCTTTTTAATCCATCCAAAGGTTATCTTTAAAAGATCACTCTTAGCGATAAGACCGCCCATTGTGTCACCCTTTGTAAAATGTCTATATTTATGTCTGTAATTTATATGGTGTAGTGTATTCTATTCTATAGCTACCTATCTATCTAGATATATAAACCTGCCAACTGCTAACAACTGCCTTCCGAAGGTCATCGGTCAATCCAGTAGGCTTAATTCCCTCAAGAGAATGTATTGATCGGGTGCCAATAAATTACCATGTAAGCGGTGGCGTAACTCCAATCAACAATTACCTATTAGCAGAGGGCAATGACACCTCGATTTGCCCTTTCGTGGGACGTACCCGGCTTTTGCAAATACGCAACATTGTGGTTTCAGCAAATTAGGTTTGTTAATTACGAGTTTGGTGATTGTGATTAGGATAGATTAGTAGGTTATTGATTGATCTGTTGGTAATTGGCATTCAATCAGCGTTAAAAATAATCCCCTGTAAGTAATCGACGTCACGGTTGGCGCAGTGGTTAAGCGATTGACTGCTGCGCTGCGTGTCGCGGGTTCGATTCCCGCTCGGAACAAATATTTGTATGGCCTATAAGTAGTTGTTCCGGGTCTGGTTGTTTGTGTATGTGAGTTTAAATTTTTGTAAACGCACCCACGATTTTTATCGAATTACTAGCTGCGCCCCGCGGTTTCACCCGCATAAGTTTCGATCCCGTGGGAATATCGGGATAAAAAGTATCCTATATGTTAATCCTGGTTATAAACCATCTCATCATCATCATCATCTGCCTAGCCTTTTCCCAACTATGTTGGGGTCGGCTTCCAGTCGCGGACGGGCGGCCGGGCGGGCGGGCGGTCGTGGGCGGGTATGTTGGGGTTGGTTATAAACCATCTGTGTGCCAAAATTCATCCAAATCCGTTCAGTAGTTTTTGCGTGAAAGAGTAACAAACATCCATACATCCATACAAACTTTCACGTTTATAATATTAGTAGGATATCGTAATAGCAATTATGCCTCGTTGGTCTCGTGGTCACAGCCGCGACTGCTGAGCGTGGGTTCCTGGGTTCTCGATTCCCGGGTCGGGCTAAATATTATTGAGTTTTTCCGTTAGGAATTTCTTAGTAACATCCCGGAGTTTGGAAGTTGGGCGTGTGATATGCCCCCGTGCCTCGGAAAGCACGTTAAGCCGTTGGTCCTGCGCCTAATCTCTCCCCGGTCGTGTCGGATTTCCGTCCCATCGGACTATGAGAGTGAGGGAAGAGGGAGTGCACCTGTGTCTACGCACACACTTGGGCACTATGATACCTCCCGGGACGAAAGTTGGTCTCCGTGGAGATTGACCTACATGGCCGAAAAACAGTCTGGAGGACTATTCATTGGCATTCGATCTGCATTAAGAATTATATTATTGATGCTGGCATTTCGTATTTACACATTGCTTAGTCAACAACTTTGATCTAAATACATAACATAACATCACGCCTGTAGCCCCCGAAGGATCAGCAGAGGTGTAACTATAATTATATCTTAGTAGTAATGCAAACACAAATGACGTGTCAAATGATACATTCTCTTTGACTTCAATAATATTATTTTAATAACCACATTGTGCTAAATAAACTAATAATTTAATTTTCCTTGTTTCAGGTCAGTATCAATCAACTGTGACATCGATTTTCCATTCTTCGGTCACGTAAGGCAACCATTCATTAATTACTACGTAGGTTTATTTGCACGAGTTTTCTTATAAACAGTTTACGCGAGTTCAAGGAAACGTATCTACACGCAAGCAAACACAATTTACGAGAAAGGACAGAATTAACAACAAATCCTTTTCTGTTTTTCTTTCATGAATTACGAGTATTTTTTTTTTTTTTTAATAATATCCCTGGACATTTCACACAGCACCATTTGTCCCAAGCTAAGCAACCTAATGCTTGTGTTATGGTAACAAGATGGCTGATAAACTACTTATATACTTACATTTTTTTTTTTTGTAAATACATACATATTATAGATAGAAAAACACCCAGACTCGGAACAAATACATGTAGGTCATACAAACATTTGTTCCGTGCGGGAATCGAACCCGCGACACGCAGCGCAGCAGTCAATCGCTTAACCACTGCGCCAACCGTGCCGTCATCGTCTAAGTAGTTTATTAATCTCTCTAGTTGGTTAATTTTAAGAACTTTCACAGTCGGGCCTAAAAACGCCACATTAAGCAATTCCTCTAAAAGCGATTTGATCTTAGTCTCAATCTGTCAAAAATATCTCTTATTTCCCTACATTTTTGACAAATTGTTGACATTTATTGTCGCTGAGATGAGATTGCGACTACTTAGATTTTGAACATTTTTAATTACGAGAATTGGCCTGCTGTTATTTATTTATTTTTATTTATCCATTTATTTCAGGCATCAAGGCCCATATAAAACACATACAATACAATATTAATATAACTTAAAAATACTATAAATACATACAACATTATAATGGGAAGGTTAGGTTAGGTTTGTTATGGGAAGGTTAGTCCAATACCTAGCACTTCCATGGTGTAAAACTAGGTTATTGCGTAAAACACCTACAATAGTAATGCCTTTCATTTTGACAGTTCAGCCGCGTTCATTGCGTTATTCACGTCGTTGGGCAGACGAATTTTTCAAACATAGGAAACAATGGATTAGCAATTTCCTTAAAATCTTTCTTATTGCGATTATAAGTGTGTTACGCAAGGGTGCAGCCTCCGGTCCAATGACAGCTCGTCAATCTTCCACACAAAACTCGTATATCCGTTACAATTGGCAAGCAAATGGTCCAAATAGTTCTGTGACTGGCTGGCGAGGTATTTCTAGATCTTTTACGAGCACAGTATTGATTCCAAGTGCCTGCACCAAATGAGTTCCGTTTCGCTTCGGTCGTGTGTCGAGATCGACCTGAAATGCGGAAAACGTTGAGCTTTCGTTAAATAGCTTACTTATCATGTTCCTTTATTATAAAAACATCACTTGGTCCCAGAATCTCCTCGCTCAAGCATTATTTAATACTATTTTCAACCAATCAAAAGGCTTAAAAAAAACATTAATTTTTGAGTGAAGTTCTGTAATTGGGGCCTAAGTCTTCCAAAGTTTATTATGTTATTGCAATTAACACCGAAATAAATTTTAATAACGCCCGCAATAAAACCATCGTAAAATTATCAATCGCTCATCCGCGCACTAAAACAAGACATAAATCATAAAGTAGAGTAAAAATATTTAGTTTTACATCGATACATTACCTGACAACACTATAACGTAGGTCTCGTGGGTCGACGTCACTCAACAGAAGATTTAGACATTTACCGAAGCTTAGGTTATTTACGATCACGCTAATATTATTTATGTGTGTCAACTCGTTCTATTTTCGTAATCGGCGCAGTGTTGCGCTTGCGCAGCTAACGCAGTCGCTTCCAGCGGCCGAACTCCCCCGAACTCCCCCGAGGAGACGCGGCGCGTGATTCATTGCCGGGAAGTCGTAGGGTTGCTTTAACAAACACATAAAATAAAGGTTTGTACGAGAAATTGTCTGAAAACTGTCAGACGGATGACTTACAAATGTTTGACAAGAGATCTGAGTCGCTTTCATCTTGCTCTATTTGCGGATCTTTATTTTTCTTATCGTTTCGAAGGCCACCTATATTCAGCCAGTTGGGACTGAGACAGGTTTTTCCGGTAAGGAATAGAATTTAAATCATCTGAAACATTCAACATTCGAAATATAATGATTGCTAAGTTATAACCGTAACATTAGAAGTAGGTAAGAAAATAAATACATAAATATATCCTGTTACCTGTGCACTTCATGACCTTATGACTGCTTCAGTGACTGCAGTTCGCGTAACTGAATTTTGGACCAAACATGTCATATGTTATGAACATTTTACCATCGATACGAGAAGAAGAAAAAGAGGGATTTATAAAAGGCTGGATTTCATTAGGTACGAAAAGTATACAGGGTGGCAGGGACATCGACGCGCAAACTGTGACCATGGATTCAGCACATGAGCTTAGACCCCATAGCGTAGAAATTTTTCGTCGGTTATCAAAAAAAAAATCTTCTGTTTCATAGAAAAGAGCAATACCTACGCGGTCAAAATGTATGCAACAGCAATATTTTTTTTTTATAACCGACGAAAAATTTCGAGGCTATGGGGTCTAAACTCATGTGCTGAATCCATGATTACAGTTTGCGCGTCGATGTCCCTGCCAAGTATTCTTGTCCCCAACTATATGCACTTAACTTTATGAACAACTAAATAAATCACTACATAAATACACAAACTGACCAGACAAGAACTGATGCAGAACGCAAAACTGAGAGCAAAAAAAACATCCCATCCGCTTGCCAGCCCTCACCAGTAAGCAAATACCTAAATCATAACGAAGCAAGGACTGGAGTCATGGCGGCCGTTTATCACACACGCGAGCTATCTGCGACTCCATCATGATCAGGACTTGGAGGCCATCCATAAATTACGTCCATAGATATAAGAAAGAAATGTTTTTATATTTCTATCATTACGTCACGCGGTAAAAGAGTGCTAGGCGATCAACAAAGTGTGACATCGTGTGCCAAAAGGCAGCTTTGTGACGTCACATATACTATGGAAAAATTATAAAATATTACCGACTCTATCAATATTATTATAATAAGGTTTCATTTTATTTAGAACCGCAATATATGGCTATTTGTGACAAGGACGGGGTTCTAAAAATAATTAAATTTATGTGACGTATTTTGTGGATGGCCCCTTGGCTGCCCTGGCGCCTAATTGATGCTGCATCATTTATAGTCCACGAGAATTTATAGGTGCAAGGGCGGGACGATGTTAAAGGATAGTTCTTAATGACATATAGATATAGTATGACATATAGGCATCGTTTTATAATGATTAGATATCTCCGAAGAGGTTATTAATATCTGTAGCTTCCAATGATATCTATGGAAGATTAATGACAGGAGCTATGTCTGTAATTACGTTAGCGATAATTCGCTGTTCGGCGCTCTCGGTACAATTTCTCTAAATGATAGTATCGTTTTCGATAACTGTATCAATGGTCTTACAACGAGTTTTGACATAGCAACATCAAAGCAAAAATAAATAAATAATAAATATATAATAATGAATATATTCTAGATAGGCAGTCGCTCCATGTCAAATACTGGCATTCAGATGCTTTTGGTTAGACTAGAAGCCGGCCCCAACATAGTTGGCAAAAGACAAGGAAGGTGATGATGATATAATCCTAGAATCACATTCATCCAATTATCCTAGAACAAAAGACTCGACATCTTTTGAAACTCAACGTCCTCTAATTTTAATAAAGCTCGAGAAAGTATATCAGCTGCCAAAAGATCATAAATCAGTTTGACTGACACCAGTGTCGAAACCCCACCGGCACTGGTCGAAATACATAACTTCTTGAGAGAATAATATACGATATATCTTAATCCCTTGATCTCGATATGGAACAAGATAATAAAGCTAAAAGAAACTATGACAACAGTTGTCAGTCTGTAGTTACTACAGACTTAATCCTTGCTTCATATTCTTTGAATGGCGTAACAAGGAAGTCGAGAATTCGTGATGTATATTCGCATATGTCAGTGTCCCCTATTTTTTGTTGGTTCTGTCTCAATGTTTTCAGTCTTCCTTATCTGCGTTAAATGATCGATTTCCTAATCCTTATTTGTGGCTTTAATCCTTATATTAATAAAGCTTAGATTATATTTTGTATGAGCGTTGTTCTATTACTGCTGCTTAACTGCTGTCTTATTAACCTTTGTTAAGTTATTCATCGTCTTCATTTCGAAATGATGCCGCCATGACTTCTATTCTTTCAGTATCCCCGAACACTGCACTTGTATTCAGAATGTTTACCTAAAGTAAAAAGCTTAACATAACTCTCAAAACTTCACGCTTGTTCTCCCCGAAGGGTTAGACAGAGGTATGCCTATACTGCTCCCACATTTCGCCAGTTATGTTTAAGTCCCGTGTAATAGGACAAGCAAAAAGTATATAATTTCAATACCGATATTATCATCATCCACAGCCTGACTTCAGCCACTCTCTCTCTCTCTCTTCAGCCGACACAGGACTCTCTTTTCTAGTGCCAATACCCACGCTCCTGTGCCAGCCTCATCCAGGTTTTGCCCAATACCGATCATCATCATCATCATCAGCCTATAGCAGTCCACTGCTGGACATAAGCCTCTCCTATTGTACGCCATTCAAATCGATTTTCGGCAACTCTCATCCAGCCGCTACCAGCCATCCTGCGAAGATCGTCGCTCCACCTAGCCTGAGGGCGTCCCACCTTACGTTTACCGATTCGCGGTCTCCACTCAAGAACACGTCTACCCCAACGGTCACTGGTTCTACGGCAAATATGGCCGGCCCATTTACACTTCAACTTGCTTATTCTGTGGTTACTTTGGTTCTCTGCCGGATCACCTCGCACCCAATACCGATATCAGAAGCTAAAACTATTGTCAGAATTTCGATATTTTACTATTCAAAACGACTGTCAGACATACTCTAGGTACATTAGAAACATGGCTGCAACAATCACGACCAGATTGATTGATTACATTTAATGTTTCCTCGACCTTATCAAGTGATCACCAACACGCCACACAGCAACATTAACTGGCGTGAAAACGCAATTCTGGCTTATTTAGGTCCAAGCCACACAGCTAATGGCTTTGCGTGCCACGCTTGAGTAGCGTAGCTCGATACCTGCAGTGTGGCTTGCTAGGAGATCTGTTTATGTACTCGTATAGCATAATCAACCTATAATGTTCCCACTGCTGGCACACAGACCTTCTCTCAGTGAGAGGGAGTGGGCCGTAACATACGGGCCCAGTGCGGTATGTCTTCGAATTTTTGGTCCTATAACATGCCGGTTTCCTCACAATGTTTTCTTTCGCCGTTTTTGAGAGCAATGGTGATGATTGACAGCAGGCGTCGAAAGGTGTCGACGGATGCAGTTGCCTGTGTCGTCGACGCGAGTCGCCCGTGTGTATGAGCACTAAGAGCACGCAGCGTTGCACTAAGCATCAAGCGAACAGCTTACCTGTGTGTATTCGTCCTTATATTTTTCGTAACGACTCGATCGCGTTCAATAGCATGTGACAGCAGTATTGTCCCATAATGAGTAGCAGTCACACCAAGCGGACATTACCAGCTTCGACCGGCCACTATCGCGGTAATGAACGAAAACGAAAGTTTACGATTAAACGCGCGTTTGCGAACTTAACCGTGTTTGTTATTGCCGTGTAATTGTACCACTGATGGAAGTTTAATCGGGCTGTCGGTAGTTTTCGTTGAGGTAATATGTGGTTTGAGGTTATGTCTTCTGTAGTATATTATTATTTGGAAATTGGATTTGTATAGGAGATTTTTAACATATAGAGGTTTTCACCACTGATTGGGCCTCATTTAGGCAGACATCATGCCAAAAAGACGAAGATGAAAGGCCGATCTTTACTCCTACCGAAAGGACTGGCCCGCAGTGGCAGATGCCAGACGTGTGTGGAATAGGGAAAGGGAGGGGTTTTCCCAGCAGTGGGACATTACGAGCATGTGGGAGTTTTAGCTTTTGAAAGACTTACACCCACGTGCACTAAGTACCAGTTGATATAGGCTCTCATCTTAAACGGAACCTACCAGGTACAAATAAAAGCGTTTAACTAACAAAATCACTAGCCATAGAACAGAAACCTTCACGTCACCTATCATTTAGGGCGTACACGAGCACAAAATTGTCATCCTTGAAAGTGTAATATTACCTCACGCACCACAATTTAGTTTCTCGTCCAAACGAGGTGGTCTGAGCAAACATCCCGTGGCACGCGTGTGTACGGTCATTATACAAACTGGCTGAGTATTACGGGTAATTTGCTCACGCCGTGAAATTGCGGTCTCGCTGATTCGCTTGCCTCACATGATACCCACGGCCTAAAGCAATTGGTGGATGTTGATGTGGTAAAGTACATATCCTGTGTAATTTTGCAGGGTTTGGCGGCAGTTTGCGCTTTGCTCTGGCAATCTGCACGTTCTGCACCCTAAATGCGTTACACACAATCACAATCTGAATCATTTTGAAGGACATTGCTAATCCATTGCTTCATATGTTCGAAAAATTTGTATGCTGAACAAAGTAAATAACGCAATGAATGTTGTTGAACTGTCGAAAGACATTGCTACTGTTAAGTGTGTTACGCAATCTGTTTCTATATGAATATGGTAATCTTTGTGAAAGATTTAAATCCAGATCGCTTTAAAATTAACATTTTCTGAAGAGATAGACAGAACATTTAAGTAATTAATTCAATGTAAATGAAAAAGTGTTTCAAGTTTCGACAAATTATAATTAATTTTGTTCCTTATTAATAAAGTAATTCCGAGAGTAATTCTATCCATTTCAAGAAACCTTTGAAACATTAAACCTTATCTTAGTCAAATCAAAATCTTCTTTCATAATTACTAAAAAGATACCTAACACCAATAACAGTGAGATTTAATCGGCCAATCAGGTGAGAGTAGAATGCGATCGCAGCACGTGATTGGATGAAATCGAAAGTTGGCCGTTGATTGAGGCAGATTATTGGTTTTTCAAGCGAGTAATACGCTGGTAATTACGTGGTGTGGCTGGGAAGGTAATGAGATGTTGCTGCGTCGATTAAGGGACGCTATAATGTTTTGTTGGTTTTTTGAACTTTAGATATCGGTGGAATTAGAAACTGGCTAGTAGAGCGCGCTGTTGGATTTTCAACGCTCCGCTCAGCGTCGAAAGTTTAAAATCGTGCAGCGCGCTTTTGCTTAGGCGTTCATTTAGTTGAAACGGGCATAAGGGACGTTTAACGTGGAAAACCATTCGTTGTGACTTGTGTTTAAAATTCTGAGCGTCTTTGACAGTATCGGTGTGCTAGTCAGTAGTTTCTTTAAAACTGCTAACTATACTATTAATAAAGCTAAAGTTTTTTTGAACGCATAATCTCAGGAAGTACCAGTCGAATTTGATTTTTTTTTTTTGCATGTGATAGCCCAATTCTTTAGCCAGGTTATTATTATAGGCTATTTAAAGTCACGCTACGACGAGAAAAAGAAAATAAGTCGCAAAGAACGCTAAGCGAAAACCAAGTAAAAGCGCGAGCGGGCGATGCGATACGAAGGGGGTGGGAAGAGAAACAAGAAATTTAAAACAAGAACCTTTATAAAGTCTTCCATACCCACCAGCCTACAGCCATTTCTACAATCTCAATCAACTCTTCCTCTATCAATTAAACCCAGAACGTCCTGTCTCATAAATCGCAGTCACTTCACTCAGATCAAGTTGCAAATGAATTTATCAAGAATTTACGAACATGCCAATTTATGTTCCTTAGTAAAGCTGACACTGGAAGCCATGTCTACGACTCTTTATCGTTCTACCCGCTAATCAATAACGAGCAATGGCATAATCACTGAAACTTACGCGGTAGATTTAACACCAGGAAATAAACAACATTTCAATGTCTAGGAAACATTTGGTTCCTTTAATTGGACAGTGCTAATGAATTTTGAGGTGGTAGTCTTGTTGTTGGCGCTGTCATGTTTGTTGATTAAGATAAAGGAAAAAACAAATTAAACAATAAAAGCAAGGCATAACTCTGATACGAAACAAACGATTCAATAATATATTGATGAAGAATCTGACGATCAACATGAGGAATCTTTGTTAAAAACAAGTGACGATCAAAAACTCAAAATGGATTCGAAAAATATTCAAAATATCTTGCCTATTACAAAAATAGAAGACTATCAAATCAATACTATCATGATCATATTGAATTAGACCTCCATGGTGATTATTTAGGTATTACCAAAAAGCCTTTACTTGTAGACAAGCCTGTTATATTTGGAGATTTCAGACAAAACCAAATACTAAAAGGTCAAATAACTAAACTTCGTTTCGTACCCTACTTGTGAAGCGAAGTAAGACATGAAAAGGTCACGTCTCCTGATTAACGAAATGGTGCAAAACGTGACATTTGAGCAGAAAGCTTTACGTGAATTATGGCAGGTGACGCCATAAAAAAATATAAGTAGGACATTACGATTAACTATGAAGGTGTTGTTTCAAATAACGGTATTAAAAACAACCATGAAGATAAGGTTTTTGAAAATACATAAAATATAAATAAATCAAAACATTCGAAATACAAAAACAAAGAAAAATAATGAGCAAATATATAAACACAACTACGTATAGATATGAGCCATGAAGGTATGAAAACCACACAATAATATTTGACATTGAAACTAGCACTACATAATTCCCCGAAAGTATTACTAAACAGACATCAATTTCATTATTCATATATAGCACCTACATTAGATCACGTCACGTCAGACTGTTAGCTACAATGCCCACAGCTACACAATTTGGCGGCATTATGTTACCGAGCCAGTCAGCCAGCGTGTCGCCTCCGCCCACCCATCTGTGTGCACCACCTTATAAGGCTTGGGTTATTCCATAGCCTTCGTAATATCCATCGCTATATTGTTTATCGCGGCCTTCCTTAATTACCGGTACTTTCGAATGAACTCAACCCGTCTCCGCTAATAGGGTCTGAGTGACCTCACGGTTTTGCCCTGATTTACTTTGATCGTTAATTGGCTGGTATCGGCTTTTAATATTAAAATTTCATTGAGGACTTAACGTGTTACGTAAGCGTTAAAATAAACTTTGGAGTGATGAATGAAGTTGATTGAGCGAAAATACTGTGCATTCGTATTATTTAAAAATATGTTTCTACTTGCTAACCCGACAGACGTTGTCGCGACAGGATTTTAAATATGGTCTTTAGCTCATAGGAAAAAGCTCTTTCACTTTTTCTCAAACTTTTCATTTTTCCGGACAATTTTTCAATGTTTTTTCCGACGAACATTTTGAAACCAAAAATAGCCAAATCGGCTCAACCGTTTTCAAGTGATGCGCTTACCGACGAACAGCATTTCATTTTCATTTATAAAGATTATTTTTATTATGTGTATGCTTGTGAGTGATGTAGAGCAAGAACCAATTCAATTATTCTAGCCTTATTTAATTTAGTGTGAATAAATAAATGTATTATTACATTTCTGATGATAATCTCTGTGCGATTCATTGTCGTTTTTGAAGCAACTGGTAGATTTGAAACTAACTTCATTGTCAGTAATTTCTCAGATTAACTTGCTCTGTCGTATACCATAAGTGTCTCATAATACAATGAACATTATTGGGTTGAGAAAATAATGTAAGTCATGCATTGGCAACACAATAGAAACTTAAAACATTGTAATTGTTACTAAATACTTCGTGATTACCACAGAACGTCTTGGTTAATTAAAAGGGGTCGTGAGTATTGCATTCGGCTTTTCGGTCGGTGTTCTATACTCGTCCACTTGCCTTGAGTTAACTAGTATTATGTCTTTCATCCTTGCACTGTCTTTACCATTACTCATTGCTCTTAAATCTTCCTCCGCCAAAGCCCTGAGTGGCCGTAAAGTATATTTTCAAGATACATTTTGCTGAAACTCTGTTTCTCTGTAATTCCTTTTGATTTATGGAACGGCGGAGACTTAAGCAGATTTCATTGATATTTCTTTTTAATCCTTCCTGAGCATATTCTGAGGTCTGCATATACTTATGCAAATTCGCATTATGAATCAGCTACCCGTCCTACATAACGGCTTCCATTCACTTTTTTAAGCCCTTAAGTTCCAGTGAACAATTAGCCATGAATGTTTTTTTAATAAAGTTATCAATGAAAGGAAGTGTATCGTGAAACTTGACAGTTACCTCATTTTTTACGTAATTTAATTAATTAAACACGTCAATAAAGTGTTTAACGTCCATTGGTACTGTATCATGATATTGTTGACATCCACTTTCAAATTAGCGCCGCCCCCGTATAAGGTATTATAAGTGAGTCAGTTTTTATGAAACTTATTTTCGTTTTCCGCTGTAGTATGTACGTCGGTTTCAAATTAGTCATTTATAAAGCCACAACGCTGCTTTGTTAGTATGCCACAGCAGTTTTGTAGATCTAGAACAGTTATGATAGTAAGTGTTTAAATAAAACAAGTGCTCGCGTTTTTGTGGCAATCGGCTAGTGAAGTAATTACAGCAGGTAAACCAAATTAAGTTTTTATTTTACCTTTTATGTCTTCTTGTATTTCACAATGCACTATTTCACGTTTAACGTAATATGAAGAGTTTTTTTTCCAGTATCATTGTTGTGTTACACTCTAGAGTTGACATTTAAAATGGTTTTATTTTCCTTTACCTGACCATTTAGGTTTAGTTCATTCAGTGAGTCAACGGCGTTATCATCATATTTGACGTGTCTGAACATATTTCGTTCATTATTAATTAGTTCAATGCCATTCCACTGAATACCACATTTACTATGGTCATTCACCGATATAGACGTCTAGAATTGAAAATATTGTCTATACTTCAGCTACCTTTATATATCGAATAAACTTGCTTGGGAATTTGAAGCCTTATTTTAATAACACATGGTTTATTTTCCATTGAAAATATTTGTGTTTAAGACGTTTTACAGGTCAAATTGTTTGTTGTTAGTCGTCTGTGTCAGTCTCTCTATATTGTTTATAACATTGTTATATTGACTTGTATAGTCTTTGGTAATGTTTTATTATTAATGTCGAGTTCAGGGCGTTTACCTGTCGTTGACTTCATTCAAGCTTTCTAGTGAAGTAAAAGTGAATTGTAATCATAGTTACGATGAAGATAATTAAAAACCTTGTTAGTGATGTGGTTCCTGCTTAGATGTGTAGTGTTTGATTTCATCTTCTATCTTTATAAATTATCAAATATTATGTAAGTAATTCTAGCTTTGTATTATTTGGTATTCTCTTTCTTTCTTAGACGAAGTAAAAAGCATAATAATATAGGCTCACTTTATTACTGACTAGCTTCTGCTCGCGACTTTGTCTGTGTGAAATTTCTTGTTCCCCAGTCCCACACCGTCACATCGCATCGCCCGACCGCGCTTTTACTTCGTTTTCGATTAGCGTTCTTTGTAACTTTTGGTCTTTTCGCTCGGCTCCCAAGGGTGGTTCAGACATTAGTGCGTTCCTAACAAACTTCAGCTTTATTAATAACATAGACATCTAAAATGATTAGTGTGATCTCTCTATCTGCAATTAGCAATCTGTTTACTTGTTCAAGTGCATCTTTTGTTGAATTGCATTCGAGAAACCGCTCATAAAATATTAAATTACAAAACATAATAAGTCATATTACAACCTTACGCATGTAAACAGTTTCATTAACTATTAAATCTCCATTAACAAGTCTAAGATTTATGAGATCCGGTGATTCGGCGAAGCTTTTCTCTACCGTTCACTGTAATAGAGTTAACTTTACCAGTTTGACGTCAATCAGTCTCCGTCTAGCTTAACCAACGACGTTTCTCCGACATTACCTTACTGTACATAAGCCACAGAATACACATATTTACTCATTACTTGGCTGTACATATTTACTTGCTTAGAAAATTCATGCCCAAAAGGAAAATGAAAACAAGGACGGTCCCGAGAAACATGGGTCGGCGAGATCGAGAAAGTAGCGGGCCAGCACAGGACAGAAAAGAGTGGAAAGAAAAGGAGGCAGTCTTTACTCAAAGAAAGGAACTTAATTAATTTCATCAGTTTTACTAGCTTCTGCCCTTCCCCATTCCCATACCGTGGCATCGCATCCGCGTCATTCCTTCCTTATCGCTTAGCGTTCGTTCTGACTTTTTACCCTTTTGCTCGGCTCCTAACGGTGGTACCGTGATGTTAAATAGCCTATAGCCTTCCTCAAGAATTGGGCTATCAAATGTTATAAAACAGACTCTTCAGATTTATTATTAGTACCTATAAAAGCAAATATTTGCTCAAAAGGTCACTCCAAACTTAACAATGTTATTTACACGAGTTGATGAAATTAAACATTTTTATTTTTAGATAGCAAGGTAAACTTTTCTTTTTGTAATTTTCCACAAATAAGGCTTTTCTTAAAACAAACACTCCCCTAATCTAACAGATGATCTTAAACGGCCATCTTATCATAAAATTGATCATGTCTGAAACGTCTCGAGACCTCTTATTGAAATAGAACTTGAAATTTTTCAGGCGTCTCGTCTCGATTTAGCCAATTTATGTCTTTGGTAAATTGTGTTAGTTAATTAAATAGACGTAAAAGCAACTTGTTATTTCTCTCTAAAAATAAACATTCTAGGAATATTTTTTGTGTCTATTTTCGTAAAATTTGTAACTTTGTTTTTCTAAATTGCTACGAAACGTAGTTAAATATAGCTTAATTTTTTTTCTTAAAATTGGTATCTACGATGAACCAAGTATTTCACTTACATAGTTTTTATTTACATAGCTGGCCCCGGGGGTTCTTAACGCGCACACACGCACATGCTTTCAGATTTTTATTTTTTGACAAGCTAGTTTCGCATCGGCAAATATGACGAATTACCTATACAAACTCTCATCCTCATGGGATGATTTTTAAGTCCTCCATGAGTGCTCCCTTCATTATAAAAATAACGATGTGCGTTGTTTGCCAGTAAATGAATTTAACATTTTATGAAGTAGATTTTGAAGAAACCCCAATTTCACGCAAGCGAGAAAATTATTCACACAGCGTTTATCTAAATATATCCAACACTTACAAACATTTACTTTAATCTTCGCGTGCTCAAAGGTAAAGCATCAAAGCATACTGAAAAGTTTACGTAGCAAGGAAAGTGGTTCCGGTGGTCCCGACCGTACACTGTGGTGCATAGACCGCTGCGGCCACTGCGACCAATACCTGTAATAATAATACCGGACATTCAGTTATCGTAAATATTTACACCGCTCAATATTGTGCGATAAGTTTTTATGAGATGCGATTAGGGATGTCGCTCATGCGCGTGAAATTTGCATTTTCTCATTGAAAATTTTATAACATTTTTTAACTTATTCGTTGAGCAGTGGTGGCCTCGTAACTCCGACTTCCGAGTTGTAGGTCGTGGATTCGAACCCAGCCAGGCGCTTTACTTTGTGTAAATTATTTCGTCACCACTGCTCTCAAAACGGTGAAGGAAACCGGCAATGTCTTAGAACCAAAAATTCGAAGACATGTGACATCTACCAATCCGCATTGGACCCGCGTGGTGTATTACGGTGCTCCTCGCTGATTATATGCTTATTAAAAAACGTACACTACTTTAATTTGAGTAGGTATAGATATTTTATAAATATTTGGTGTTAATATAAAAAGCTATAAAAACTCTACCTGACTGAAATAAAATGTATGGAACTATTATGGCAATTATTATTATAACATATAATATAACCGAGTATCTACGTTAAAAAGTACATTTAATAACATTTGTTAATAGATACTTAGTGCTTATTTTGCATTAAAACGCTATCCTAAGAACATTACGCTCTCCACAGTTACATTATTTAACATAATTATCTAGAATTTTACATAATTATTGCAAATTCATGTAGAAAGGGTCTCTTGTGATCAAATCTAAACGATTTTATAGTTTTGCATAGTACTTTATGTTACTTTCACATCTACGTCGTCATTTTATTATCCCTTTAGTTATCTAATAGATAAATGTATGAATAAATTATAGTGTTTATCACACATTACCGCCTCCTTTTTAGAAGTTATCCACACATAGGAAAGAATCTTATCCCTTAATTTAGTTACGTCATCCATTAATGCTACTCCAAACTTGACCACGTAACCCCAACAGCACTTATCAATCTTCCCTGAACTGTAGGCACAACCCTATCTGACCCTGCAATAGGCTACATGTACCTATTGGCTCCCGTCGCACCGTGATTAATGAGTTAATGACATACGTTATGGATATTGCTCGTATGTCTACCAATCTCATAGGCTCAAAGGCTATATGGCTCTTTGGCTCTGGCTCTTTTGTCAGAGGTCAAAGGCCTTTGTTAATGTGTCGGTAGGCTAATGGAAATTAAGATTTGATTACTGCTTTCTCGCAGGTTTTGCTAAGAGAAGACTAAGTGAAATTTACAATCATGGAGGCAGGTTTTTGTCAAAGTTAAATCTACGTTGATTGAGCTGCGATGCTTGTTGATAAGATCAAAATAAACAAAGCTTTGGACTTATACTGCGGAACTGAGTAGATAGGTACTGCTAGGTACTGACAAAATTATCAAAAAAATATAGGTATGAATCCATGTTTAACGGGTCAGTAAGTCTCTTCGAAAGTGTACAAGCCCTATAAATCCGGAAGAGATGTCCCCAATCTGGTCAAGCGACAACAGCTCCCCCTTTCTTGGTAATACGACACTAAAGGGCTTCTTGTTGCTCTTCGACACTCCCACATTTTATGAGTTTATTTTTAAAATGTTACTTTATAAATGTTGGATCAACTTTCGTGGCCCCATTTGTATGTCATTTTTAGTTGGTAGTGTATTCGTCGACTATAATATATGGCTATGTTAACGATTTTGAAATAAACCTTTATATTTCCCTTCCAACCAAGTATTTATTGAGATTTAAAAAAAAACACCAACCTTATACAGGGTGTAAAAAGGCACATAACATAGCCGTCAACAACGCATTCTGTACATCAAACTAAGTAACATTGCATACAAATAATTGCTGGGAAACGACTTTTATTTTCGGTGTGAAAATTTGCTGTTTATGGGGTGTATGCAATGGTACAGGGGTCGTGGGGGCCGTATTTAAAGTTCTGCTACAACATTGCAAACTTGTTTTAGTAAAACGTCAGTAAAAGTTGAAAGTTTGAGCTTCAATATCTTCGTAACCAGAAGGTTCCCAGGTATGGTCCAGTACAAAAGAATTATTAGAATTACGAGGATCATAAGTGACTCTCGGCTTCGTTAATTGTCTTTTTACACCCGTTATGCAAACAGCCTCAAGCTAAAGAAATAAAAGCATTTTACAGATATGTTGGTTTGTTTGTCGCCAGCACCTTCATTAAGTCACAAAAGGAGTAATTAATTTCTTCATGACTACCTTTTAAATTAATATTCCACCTTAATTGCACCTCTTGGCAACCAGTCAATTAACCACCTTGGTAAATCCGGAAGACGCTGTCAAAATCAGGTTCGATCCGATGGTATACGTTACTCGATAATCTGAGTGGCTAAGTACATAGGTAACACGACACGCGATGCACCGCGGGGATTCTCACTGTGACTCATTTAAACACGTGTTTTTTTTACGTTTATAGCAGTTAATTTTATAGAGTCCGGCTGAGTTTCGTTTTCAGTTGTCGGCCATTTTCGGTAAAAAAAAAATAAAGTGCCGAAAAATCAATACTTTTAATTATTCATTTATTCAGAGAAAAATAATAGTAACATCTGCTAAAATGACAATAATATCTAACTGTAAAAATGTAGGAAAAAATGCTTTTTCTCGCATATAACACGTTCGCTTCGGCCGTTCGCTTCGGCCGAAAACAAGAATGCATTTTCGGTCGGTCATTAAAATGAAAAATACTAATTTGGTTATCTGTCTACGAAACCATGAGCTTTTTACACTATTTTAGGATAGCTTCATTAATAAGACAGATCTTAAATATCAGTCTCGATCTCCATTTCGGCATCGCATGGTTAAATTGATAACTTAGCTGTGAAAGAAAATGTGTACATTGAAATAAATGTTTCCGGTGATGCGTTACAAAAGCATAAAAAAAAGAAGATATAGTCTTGTTATTATTATTTACAGCCTGTCAAATCAATCAAACCGAAATAGGGATAGTAATTTACAATTCACATAGGAACTCATTTTCAATTTCAGAACATATTTCGTGAATAAATGTGTAGGCAGTCAACATTAAACCATGATTTACGTAGGAAATCCACAATATAATCAGTGTGAGGTAGGTTTCTCGGAGGATTTGCATCATTTTCTCCGTGATTATCATAGACGAGTAGCTGGGTGTTCGTAACGAGGTGTGGGCCGTCATCAAATGCGCTTAACGAACTGTCTGACTCCTGTATACCTATTGAGTTGAAGGGATATACCTTCGTTATAGCATGATTTATGAATATTGTTAGATGAAGCTGACGCGTTTTGCAATTTTCATTCAAGCGGAGCTATTCATATTTTTATGGAGGCTATCATTCCTGAGATGGCAGTAGTGTTACTGGTGCAAATCATATACCAACTTTAACCACGGTTAGCGTAAATTAATTGGAATCCGGTCGTGTCGGAAAAATATGTTGAACCGTGGTCGACCCTTAAAATCAGTTGTTTTTTTCGTTCCATTTAGAACTTGCCCAACTATGTTGAGTCGACTTCCAGTCGTAACTGTATGCAGCAGAATACCAATCTTTTACATTGAACGACTGCTTATCTGACCTCCAGTTACTGGGTCCCACTGTACCCCTTGGTAAAACTGGTTATCCGACTTTCGGGCTTCTGACAGCCCGTTACATCTATCAAAGATCTTCGAATTACAGCTGGAACCAGCGGCTTAACGTGCTTTCCTCGAATAAGTCTCTCAGTATGGAACAGATAGACATGATCATCCCCTTGGACCGACCTCGGCAAGCCTTTGATCGATCAAACCGTGTGGCTTTAGGGAGCCCATTACATCAGAAATGTAACTAATAAAATCCTTTTTTCTCCTTCCAGCCCCAACCATTACCCCAAGCGCCGCCACCGCTGGCGCTACCGGCTCAAACCGCCGCGAGCGCGCCGTCAGCCGCGCACGCATCTGCTCCTCGCACCATCGTCATCCAACGCCCCGACGCTCGTCACGGCTTCGGGTTCACCCTCAGACATCTTGTAGTGTATCCGCCGGATTCGTTGCAGGTGGGTGTGAGTAGATATTTTTGTTTTTTTTTTTTGTAGTTTTAGTTTTTTTTTGCAGCTTATGAAACAATCCTGAATAATGTTCTCCAAGGCTCATAGGCTTTGGCCCATACCACTTATGCCTTTGGCAATATCATCTTGAAGTTGTTATTATTTATTTATTTTATCTTAACAGACTCATCATGCAAGACTCATTTTAGAAGATATATCAAACCGTAAAGGGTATTTTGATTTTTAACACATAAGCCAAGAGGGATAATTTCAACACCAACATCACATGTGTAAACAAATCAGCTGTCCATTCTTCTACGAAAAACAAAGATAACATCGATAGTTCACAGATACAATGAATTTATATGAGCGAACCTTCAGTCGCCCCACAGATAATATGTGAAGTATTAGATACTGCAGTGATAATGCACTAATCAGTCGCCAGTTTTCGCGTGGCCTCCGAACAAGTATCGCTTCATATTATCAAGTTATTTTTACTGCTAATTTTTAATCTTTACCAGTTATCTTATTATTTTCTATCATCACCCTTCTTCCTATCGATACGTCTTGCTATCAGCGAAGCATCCTTCTTCATCTAACCTGCTACCATATACCTTACAGGATCTTTACGAAGATGCGCGCCACCTCGCGGTGGGCGCGGTGGGTGCGCCAATGGACACGATCTTCGTAAGGTCGGTGCGGCCCGGCGGACCGGCGGCCGCGGCCGGACTGCGCGCCGGCGACCGTGTGCTTGCCGTGAACGGCGAGCCGGTTGCCTGCGGCCGGTCCCGGGCGCCGTACGCGCGAGTCGTGCAGTTAGCACAACGGGAGCCGAGGATATTGAGGCTCACTGTCGTGCCGAGGGATCACGATTTGTTGCAGAGGGTGAGTTTTGAAACTGCACAATGTTGCAATGCTCCACTATGTTGGTAATTGTTGCACATGTGTTAAGGCAACGTTGTAATTAAAAAAAAGATGTGGCAAACATTTAAAAGAGTGTGCTTGAATTGTTTTGTAATGTTGTGAGGCGACTAACAAAAGGTATTTACAAGGCGTATGCGTAGTACTCGCGGCGTGCGTGTATGAACGCAGGAGAATGAACGTAAATGAAGCAAAAAGAATATTATGTTTAAGGATCGTACCAGATGGTGTTCTGTAGTTTCTGCATAATGTGAAGAAAATATGAGTTTATGATGATGATGATGATGACAATAATAATTTATTTATTCAATTTGACAACATTGGTCCAATGGTTCGTATCAACTAAGGGTTAGTAATATTAATTAAATTAAATCAAATCAAATCAAAATAAAACAATTTCTATTCATCCTGCCGCACGAGCCACCGGACAGCGTGTCTAAGTATTGGTGCATCGTGTTTTTCGGCGAGGGTTTTCAGTATGCTGTTGGTGCTAGCCCTCATTCTGCTTATTAAGGATGCGGTCTTTTTCCTCCGAATGGCAAAGAAGTCGTCGATTCGCGCTACAGCAAACATGCCAGACGATAGTGTTGGCTTCGGTCAGCTTGAAACTCGCGTCTAAAATAGCGCAATGAGTCTTAGGTAGTTCAGTAACACGCTAAAAATGCAAGCCCAACAAAGATATTAGCTAATAAAATAAAAACCGCAGTTATTATTTATGTACAACAACATCAGCAAATACCATACAGCTCAGTCAGCAGATAATGCGTGTCTTACTCAAGGTTGCACCTAATTATAGTTATAGTTTCTAGTAAACACCCATAAACAGACGAGCTAACTATTTCTACAACTAGGTACTTATTATTTACTTACCTACTTGAAAAACATTTTTTTTAACCATTTTTTTTTTACTTTCCTTTTCTTACAGTATTTCAGCGAAGCAGCATACAACCCCGAAACAAATCAGCGCCCGCTAGACATGCCGGCTCCAGTAACGGAACACGAGTCGCGGCTGTTCGACGCGTACCGGAGGCCTAGGGCGGCGCTACCGGCCCCGCAGGCCCCGGCGCGGCTTCAGGACCCAGAGTACGCTAGTGTGGCGTCTCTGGCACCTTCCAGATATGACGTCACGCGTCTGCCTGGACCACCGCACTATTTATTGCATGATGGGTAAGATCATTAACGTGACTGGCATAGTAAATAATTCTTAATGCATTGTTTGTTTATATCTAGACTTGTAGAATCATGAGTTTTATTACATACGCGGTTGATATATGATTCGCTTTATATCTATACCGAATATCGGGTATGTCACCAAAATATCGGGTTTAAAAAAACAAATTCTTAAAATGTTTTCTTATTATTCACAGCAGACGGGAATCAGACACATCTCTGCCATCATCGGCGACGGAGAGCAAAGACAGCCTCGGATCCTTCGACTCGAACTCAACCCTGACCGGGCGAGAGCTGGACGACTCGATAATCCTATCACGAATACGAAAAAGTCTCGAGCAGAAGGAGGCTTTCCTCCGACGGCCGAGCCAGCCCACCGGCTGGGTCACCCCTGACGCCCCACCCCCTATCAAGCAGAAAGAGTTCTACGCAAGACCTCAGAAGCTACAACAGCCTGCGTGGCCTCCCCCCGCGGCTTCCCCGCCCCTCGCCGCCTCCCCACCTCCTCAGCCCCCGCCACTGAACCAGGAAAGAAAAGAAGAATGTTCCGCAAGTGTCGACAGCGGTACTTACAGCGGCTATGGTGAAGTGAACGGAGCTCAAAACGACAAGAGTCGACAGAAACAGGACAAGAGTCAGTTCGTGTCGACGCTGTCGAAGATACAGGAGACCGGGCCCAGCATTCAGAGCATGAATGTGGGGACTGTCACCAATGGAGGGACGGAACTTAAGGATGATGCTAATCAAGATAACAAGTAAGTTAAGTTTTATAGTAAACCAGGTAGTATAGTATATAGGCAAGAAATGCTAAAAACGTTCAAAATCTAGTCGTAATCTCATCTCAGCGACAATCAATGTCAATAACTTGTCAAAAATGTAGGGAAATTAGAGGTATTTTTACAGATTGAGACTGATATCAGACTGTGAACATCATTAAATTACGAGAATTGCCCCTCTGATTATATTCGTTATAGGACCAATACTTAACGTACTTTTTTCCTCTCCTCAGATACCCAGCAGCAGAACTGCAGCTAGTAACAGCACGGACGCGTCAGCTGGAAGAGGCTCGCGGCGGCTGTTCACGACGCACTGAAGTGGCGCGCAGTGAGCTGGCCAGGCTCAGTACTACGCGCCTCGAGCCCAGCGTGGCGCTCAGGCGCAAGGAGTTCGAGACCAGGGCTGCGCGACGAGAGGCCAGGTCGCTGGATGTGCAGCCTCAAGGTTAGTTAACCTACCAGAGTACTTTTAAAATTGTCTTTAAAATAGAGTTTATTGTACCAGTTTATTGCACTACAACGTATATGGATCGTGTTGTGGTAAAAACGTTGACCCTATAAACAGTAAATTAGATGGTCACTATTGTAGAAAATAAAAATCTTATTTACTCACTCTTTTCCGCTCGAATATTAGGGATGATAGGATCAGCAAGCAAGCCTGTAATGGCTGGTTTCTGACCCGATCACCGTGCATTTCATCAAAGTTCACGTAAGAATTCAAGCCCTTATGAATCAACTCCAGTGTAACTTGGCATAATAATGTTATTTACTAATTGTTTTCATTTCATTACAGAGTTGGATCACGAGTCGCTTCTAGGCGGCAGCTTGTCAGGCAATCAGCTGACGATCACCGGCAGCAAACACTTACATTGTCCTCCACCAGACGGATATGTGCCCGGTACGTTTACTACTACATCACATATACATTTAATTACAACAACATCCATTCTGAACTAAGGATTACATCTTAGAGAATAATCCAGACGATCTAAACCTTTCGATTTCTTTGAATTACCCAATTTTGAGACACACGCGTACATACATAAATCAATGCACCTTTATAAAAGCTATATTTATCAAATAAATAACATCTTCAAGTAATAAAGATGAAATTCATCCGGTCGACCAGGATATCAGTCTCTTTTCTTTCGACTCAACTTGGGACCATATGATGCCACAAATAGTTGATTCAGCTGTTATTAGCAAGCTCAACACAGTTCTGGAAAATTTATTAAAACAATTAATTTTCTCTGTTACAGAAATAGAAAAGGTTCAAATGCGAACAAGGTCGAATAGTACCGGAAGCGATGGATTACCTATTAGAAGACATCATGCCACAGGTAAACCGTTATTCGATAAAATTATGACTAGAACACATCACATCACTAGTAGACAGGGTTTCACATCACTACACATTCACAGTACCTAGAGCATATAAGTGGGGGGAAGTTCGATAAATCGTTGTTTGAGCCCAAAGGGCGTAGACAATCAGTATATTGATATTAGATTTAGCTTTTTAGTTTTTTTTTATCGATAAACATTGAGTAAAAATTATACTACTCGTAAATTAAGCTCATTATTCATCAATATTCATATTAATATCTTAAAAATATATCTCACAACTAAAAAGTTATTTTTGTGTATTGTCCTGTCACTTCATTTACATAAAAATGAGTTTATAAGTACCTAGACGTTCATAATGTGCCTCTAAGGAAGGAAGGAAGTATAAAAATGAGACATGCTTCTAAGTTTTCTTCTACTCGTATGATTGATGCTGAGTCATGAAACCAATGAATGTGTAACAAACCACATGAATTTCAAAGTGATGGATCTCTTTAATCGTCATCAACTTCAATTCATTTGATTTATGGACTTTCCGCTCATACAGTTTTTTTACAACCACAAACATTACACATAACATAATGAAACCGTTGAACACACTGTGATTCTTCGGTATTTAGCTTTGGGCTTATTGGTTGGCGATACGCTTATTCACAATACCATTTATTTGAATGCTTTAACTATCTGAATCATCCAACTTTCAAGTCTAAAACATTACTTGATTCTTGATTCATTCGTAATTAAGTTCAGTTTGAAATCATTGATAATAATCTTTCTAAAGTCTTAATAATTCTCAATCTTTATAAACTTTGCTTGGTTATTCCTAATTCTTGTCTATGCGTCCACTAATTTCTGGAAATAAATAAAATCAAGTAACAAAGAAGCATTCGAAATTCGAGCATTCGAATAAAACCGTCGAACCGACGATCGCTCGAAGCGCGCCGACCAATGAGAAGGCCACACACACACACGTACTCAGCTTCGCACGCGTCTAATGGCACCGTTCCGCCCCAAGATGGCAGTCACGCGAAGCGACGAATGGGCCTGAACAAGGAACAGATGGAGGCCATGAACCGCGTGTCGCTGGGTGCCGCGGAGCCGCGCGCGCGCCCCACGCAGCTCAGCCTGGCGCCGGCCGCGCCGCCCACGCCCACGCCCACGCCCACGCCCAGCACGCCCGCCGACTCAGGTCGGACGACGAGGCCCCGGAATGCTCGTCCCCTCCCTACCTGCCTGCCGACTGTCGCGCTGCATGTGCAACTTAGATACGTCACCGACTGGAATACAGATTACTGTACTTGGTTGTAAAGTGATACATCGGCTTTGGAAAAGTTCTGCTTTTTCACGTTGTCCCTGTCACACCAATATGGTAGTCTCTTTCTAAAGCTCGATGTGTCGTTTATAGTCTTTGGTACTTGACACCATACATTCGTTGCCCGGTCCACTATTCGACATTTTTAACACAAAGTAAGGAAGTCCACCGGATGACGAATTTCGGGAGTCGAAAATCTGTATGCTAAATCTGTGACTTCCTTGACGCCTTAACTCCGTACCTCTCCCTACGGACTTAAGACGTCAACGCTGCCGGAATTGCCTGTTACTTTAATGCTAAAACGCGACGCGATATCAGCAATAATTGCTCTTTTATTTCCTGCTCGTTCACTAACAATTTCGTTTGAATCCGACCCATGTTCATGTGATAACGAATCAGGCTTCAAAGCAATATCTTTTTGGAAGGACATTGCTTTGAAACTAGGGAGGAGGCGATTCGGACTTACCTGTCTTCTCTAACCGTTTTCAAGGAATGCTGTGTGCTTTTAGGTGTGCTACTAACGCAGAACTAACCGTCGTGATCATTCGATGTCTAATATACTAATGTTGTGGTACAATATTGTGTCCAGGATGTTTGTTTTACTAAGTATTTTCTTTGGACAGGTTTTGCCGATGATTTGGTGACAAGAAGACAAAAGAAAGATGCTCAACTCGGTGGTCAGTAAACCAATTAACTAAGTGTCATAATCAACTCTAACTGCATGAAAATAAACGCCACAATTGATTATTATTACTACTTTTATAAATGACCTAATCTGGCAATGCAAATGAAACCATATAACAAGACTGATAAGGTTTATTTCCCTTTCAAGCAGAAGAAGAACGCGCCATGCGAAGGGTTTCATACTTGAAAGCCACATGGGGTGATCGATTGCACCTCGACAGTGACGTGGAACCAGACAACGACCCACAAGGCCTTAGAGGGTATGTACCCTTAACTCTTTGCACAATAGCATAATTACTTATTTATAAAAAATATATATAGAAAATTCTCATTTGTTTTGTCACCTTACGCTTATGTCTTTTGACCAATATTTTGCTGTTTTTCTCTTTGAACAGATTTAAGTGACAAACACAAATGAAAACTGTTGTTTAATTGTATTACACCTGTCCAGTAGATACCCAAAGTAGTTAACTACCGTTTATACCTATCCAGATAACAAAATATTTGTGATTAGCACCAATTTTTAATATCACTGTGTCACATAGAAATGTTGTAGATAGACGATTGTTACTATAAATTGTCTGTAGCCAATAGTAAGTAACCATTATCATGTGTACCTAACATAGCGTGGGTTCAAATTGGTAATATAAATTGTACTAACGGGGTATATGTGATTGGGTTCAAAACGCAGACAGCGAAAGTGGCGCCCCCCTCGGTTCACGGATGACATAACTCCACTGCTGAGAATATTCGACCCTCAAGCCGTGCTCCCCACGCGGTACGTCGTCCCACCCATAGATGGCGCTTTTTACAATGTGTGTAATAGTTACACGAATGCGTTCATAGATAGCGCCTCTAGTAGCCGAATTAAAGAACTTGATTTTTCGATGTTTTAGTGTAAAGTAATGAATTCAATCGCCTTGCACTGCTTTAATCATGATAAAATAATTAAATATATCGGTAAGTAAGTACTGAATATCACAAACAAGTGAGACCCATTCCATAACGAAGTTGACCTACCCACATTTTAAACAAATTCATCCGCAAATCGATTTAAAAAATAACTTGTTTGGGGAGAGCTTTGTAAATATCGTATTCGGTGGAACAGACGTCGATATTGTTACAACATAACAGATGTTTGCATGGAGATAATTTGTCAGTATTTTGATGTGTGCATGTTCGGTGTAGATGCTCAATGTTAATCGTACCTACTGTGTTACCCGTATTTACGTAAAATTCAATATCTGAATGTATATACGGCATGTTTGTTTTACTTATTCGTTGTTAGCTTAGGATTTTTATTGTATTTTTATACAGGGTGGCAGGGACATCGAAGGGCAAACTGTAACCATGAATTCAGCACATGATTCAGACAGATATACCCCCTGGTAAAAAATTGTTCGTCGTTTATCAAAAAAAAAAAGGTATACGTCAAATACGTAAGTATACGTACGAGGCGTCCAGAATCCTGTACTGAATCCATAGTGTCAGGTTGCGCGCCGATGTCCTTGCCGATACATTGTCATGTACATGTAAATATGTACCTTTAAGTAAGTATAGATTACTGTGGTAAGAGGTTTTGGAATTTGGCCTATAATGATCAAGCTTGTAAAAGAAAAAAGGTTTGGTATCCCAATCTTAAACTAACTTTATCACCTAAACTCCTCCACAATCAAAATTTCTTATGAGTAAAGGACATCACTAGAGCCTCCATCAACATTTTTAAGTACTTGCAACCCTGCGTGACCCTCCACTAGGATTGTTGTAATTAATTCATGTTAATTGTTATATAGCACTACGAAGAAAGGGGAGGAGGAGATAGCGGAGAATGCAGTGGAAGCCGTTGAAGGAGACGTGCAGGGCTACGTGCAGATCAAGATGGTGGTCAGCAACGGCAAGGTATGAACTAAAGAATTACATTATAAGCATTAGTATAGTCTTTAATGTTCCTACTACTGGAACACAGGCCTCCTCTCGGTGAGAGAGAGTGAGCCGTAATCTATCACGCGGGCCCAGTGCGGGGGCGGGGAATTTTTTGGTTCTAGGACATGCCAGTTTCCTCACGATGTTTTCCTTCACCGTCTTGAGAGGAGTAGTTATGTAATAATTTACTCAAAGTAAAGCCCCCTGTCTGGGTTCGAACCTACGATCTACAAGTCGTAAGTCGCGGCCGTTACCACTGGGCCACCAGTGCGCACTACAAATTGCTATTTAATCTTACCCGGGATTCGCAAGGCGTAAGCTTGGGCCTTACTGCAATTTGCACAAAGTAATAACAGATATCTGAGGTATACATTTTACTTTTAGAAGACTGTTTTGCATATCTGGAGATATGCAAAACAGTCTTCTCCCTCACCATGGAGTGACCATTATCTTAATTGTTTTACTTCCTTGTAGAGCTGTGGTTTTATAGAAAGCTATATTAGTTTATCACCTCGCCGAAGTATAGTTATTGGGAAATTAAATTTCATTTCGGAATTAGTGTGCATACACACGGGCGGCTCTCGTCAACGGCAGAGGCAACTGCAGCCGTCGGCATGCGTCGACGGCTGCGCGTTGACGCCTGTCGCTCGTGTGTATTAGCACTTTAGGCTTAGTCTTAGGCATGTTTTTCAGAACTCTAGAGACTGTGAAGAGATACGGAAAATCTAAAAAACAGATTATCCTCCTTTTGAGTTGCGCTGCAGTCGTTAAAATAGAAGAGACTGTTAATTTTTTGTAAGCTAACAAAAAAAAGGTATGTCTGCGTTATTTGACAATACTTTTTTGTTACCACAGCGCGCGAGTGACAGATCCTGGAAGCAGGTGTGGGGTGTGCTGCACGGCACCAAGCTGTACCTGTACAGACACCATCCCAGTCAGGTATGTGATAGATATAAATTAATCTACGTTTAGCGAGGACTGACAAAACTGAACTGAATCCGTGACGTGTAATTTCAGAGAAAAAATCGCGTATTTTTTTTAATTTCTATTTCTCCAATGGAATTCTTCATAATTATTATATTCACTTCTCATTTTTAACATGTACCGTATGTAACAGGCGTAAGGTACTATAAAAACGTATTTCATAAAAAAAACGAATTTGCTAAGTTTCACTTAAAATGCGCAACAACCATTTTCCAATAATTTGTCTTAACCGTCCAATTCGACAGAAAACCTTGTTAGCATGTAAACCTATATCTAAAAAGCTCGGAAAATCCTTATTCGGTGAGGCCAAACCAATAGCTATGTGATGGAAGCTTTACGGGAAGGTTCTATTTGTATGCGGCCTTGGCTCGCTCCGCTAAGTGACGTATGGTTCTCTCGAAGTGTACCTTTATGTTGGCCGAGAGTGTATAGTCTGCACGTGTGTTTAGGGCTGTCAAATGCTGTTGTGAAGGGATTTTAGGGGAAATCTTTTGCTTGACGGTTAAAGCTGAAGAACTCGGGGTTAAGTGGCAAGATTTAAAAAAAAATAAAGTAATTTAGTCTAGGTGAATCCGTGGGTGAAACCATCATCATCCAACCAACCATGTCTCATGGAATAATTTTGGCAGGAATTAGCTTAATTTTCTAAACTAGGTTTTCATTTATAATTTGGTTCTAAGGTACGACTCCTAATATAGAAGAACGAAAACGAATTATATTTATATTTATTTATTTTACTATGTATGTACCCACAGTAAAAGAAAGAACTGGAAGCTGAACCCAACATAGTTGGGAAATGGCTAGGGAGATGATGATGATGTACCCTTGGTAAAAATAAACGTAGGAAAACATCATTATAACATTTGAGTACAAAGAATTATGAAATAATCAATCATGGATCATGATTACTTTTTTTTTAATTTACATTGAAATGACAGCCCTATAAAAGTCTACAGTGTAGTGCAAATATTTTGAACAGTGAGGTACCTAATGGAAGATTGTTTTACGTGGAATGGTTTTTGTTTTGTTATTGTCTACGACTCATGTTTGCTTACGCGGCACTGGCTACACAAATATTACTATGGCGCTAAAATAGCGGACTGTTTACAAAATATCGACAGGTTAATGCATAAAATGATTAGGGAGTTTTTTGTAATGGAGCCTAAAATAGGTATGAATATTTATCGGTTTCCTGATCAAAGGTGGATTTGGAATGTGATTCATCTAAAAAAAAATCAAAGACTTTCCAATCGCCTAAAATAAAACGCAAAATCGATTTATTTTAAATAGTTCACAACTTGAACCATGAATTCAAACATGATTCCAAAAAAGTTGAAATTTTTTGTCGGTTATTAAAAAAAAATATATGCTCTGCTATACATTTTGACCACGTAGGTATTGCACTTTTCTATGAAACAGTTGTTTTTTTTCTCTTCATAACGGACGAAACATGTCTACACAAGGGGTCTAGATTTTTTTCTGTAATCAGTTCGCGCACTGGATAAAGAATTGCCCTGTATACACAAAGTTTCTACCAGTAAAGTACAATTATAACCGCCAGTATTAACCCAGCGATACTCTAAGCCCAATTAAGTCGACGACTAATCTTAATAACTAATTAAGATACCCGTGTAAGTTACACATTATGAATTCTAGCGATGTGCCGGTTATCTTCAAGATAAACTATCGACTTCCTGTCGCGCGCCATAAGCGCGTGCGCACCTGGCTTCATTGTTTAAACTTTGTACGACAGTTTAGGGTTGTCATCGTCTTAATTAAAGAATATAGATATGTTGACTTTAATTGTTTAAATCAAATATGGTGTCGTGACGTCAATCGAAGAAAGATTTGTAATATTTCTGAGTAAAAGAAAATTGATCCATCAATTTATTGTTTGGTCACCCTATCACCAGTTTCCTAGCTTATTGTCAGGGTTTATGTAATTAAAGGAGGTGTTTCACTTTCAATCTAGCTTCATGCTAGTGAAGAAAAACCTCTGAGAAAATTGCAGTATCTAGGTGCGATTTTATCACCGTTCCAATTAAAATCTTAACAAGTCAATTAATTATGCGTCTAAGCAGCTGCCGTGACACGAAAGTTAAGCAACCAAAAAACAAATGGTAACACATTCAACCCTTAGGTACCCACCATGTTGGGGCAACCCGCACCTTCCGAAAAACTAGCCAAGCGTACAAGTAACGGCAAACTTTACTGACCCACGTGATCAGAGGCGGAACTGCAGCTGTCACGGAATTAATGTGTAGTTTTCTTAATTATGGGCATAATTCTATAGGAAACACAGCTGTTTTTTTGTTTGGATTAAGTCGTCTGGGTAATAATGATTACATAAGATACGATTTATCTGAAGACTTTTGATGACACTTTTCAATATCAATCTTCTTCTTCGTGTCCTTAAAAAATGTGGAAGTCATGAGGAAATGAGGAAGCTATTAATGCTCTTCCTTACATTGACTGCATGTTTTGGGACACAGAGGGCAGGATAGGAGGTGGAGCATGGTTTCTTGAAGACATTTCTTTTTATTCTTTTCAATATTGATCGCCTAGCATAAGAGATAAAAAGAGTTCTGTTCTGTAAAAAGCTGAGTGAGGTGAAGTGAGCTGTCAATAGTTTCAATTCCTAGCATCAGGTGGAATGACAGCTCACTTCAAGCGCACTAAGTTTTCACGATGAGACTTTTACTGAATAGATCTGCAGATTTTGAATGGGTGTGAGTATAGAGAGACAGTTAAAGACTAAGAATTCCAAGTAAAATGTGAAGCCATGACACAGTATGCGCTTTGTTAGAAGTCTGCTACAACAAACATTCAGCAGAAAACACTTCAAACACGAATGTACGTAATGCGGAAGTCACAACTCACTTCACTTCAACTTAACTACTGTTTTCTTGTAATAAAAGGTGTCACACTTCCACCCACTCTCATCCACGCACTGAACGTCAAAACTCTAACAATATCAACTCTTGCGCATCCGAAGGCTCATACGGACGTCACTCATTCACGATAAACGCAATAAATTTATGAAATGATATATTTTTGGTGAAAGATTCGTGACCTTAAGTGTACATGTCACATGTGGACGTGCGAAATTTATGTTGTGGTCCCGACCATTCATTTTGTTGTTGATCAGTTCGTTAGATATAGTTGGTGTTGTCTTTATTCCTCATATACGTACCTACTACTAAATGTATTAATTTCGTTTGAACTCTAAAATAAATCGTCTCTGGAATGCGAATGAAGTTAGACTCCTTGTTTTGTGATTTCTTAGTAAAGCTTAAATATTGTTTATGGCTTCCTTGATATTTGCTGAAAGTGTGATCGTTGGAACAAAGACTGTGCTGTCCGCGAAAGCTGCAAGAGAAATAAAATGAAGGACAGAAGTAAATAAAGAATTTCCCGATGATATTATTAATGCTGGATGCGAGGAGCACAAACAGCGGGGTAACTGCGTAAAATACTTACAACCGCAATGCCTGACCACGCATTTTTTAAACATATAAAGCAATGATTTCCTTCAAACTCTTTCGAATTGTTATTGAAAGTGTGTTACGCAATTAGGGTGCAGCACCCTATCAATCACAACCTGAATCATTTTCAAGGATATTGCTAATCCATTGCTGCTTAATTATGTTTGAAAATGTCGCCTGTTCAACAACGTAAATAACGCAATGGCTTTTGTTGAACTGTCAAAATTAAAGACATTGATACTGTAAATGTCGTGTTACGCAGTTACCCCAATGGTCGATAAGAATAAGAATATTTAATTTACATACAAAGATCTTAAAAATTAGTAGTGCGCTATGCTTTGCCAATATTGGCATACAAATGATTATATGATTCTGATTAAATACAAATAATGAGTGGGTACTATTAAATTCCGTTAAAAAAAATATTACGGTATAATATTACGATGTGGTGACGCTTGGCCCTTGGTCCTTGGTCCAGCTGTGAACGTCTAATAATGATGATGAATCATGATCGTTACATTTTCCTAAGTTATTTCAAGTAATTCCGTAACGCCAGCATAGTTTCCTGAATTAACTGCTTTTGATCAAAAGGATTCCATCGCGACAGTCAAGTGTTTCCTCGAAGCGTGCCCTACAATTTATTATTGACATTACCTACACATTTCTCCGTACAATAAAGCGAGAATTAGTTTTATATTCCTTATTTAACCATCCATCCAACCATCCGTCCAAATATCCTTATTGTCTTAGCAATAAAGGCTATTTTGTTAAGTTCGTACTGCACTTTCACGGAAGACATTCCGCGTATGAAATGGATTTAGATATTCTGAGAAGTGTCGCCTCTATATTTCTACAGTTTATTAATAAGATAAATTATGACTACTGCGGAAATCCTATGTTCTTATAAATGTAGAAGATTGATCTTTCAATTATAGTATAATATGGTGTTATGGAAAGATGTTCATCTGGAGAAGAATGTCGCTATGATATTTTCTAATCTATATAGACAGGATGTGTCACTTGCTTGACTGTTGAAATTCTTAGGAACATGTTTATTCGTAGCAGAAAAAAAAATGTTCTTTCTATATCCGAAACTAGTTACCGCCCGCGACTATGTCCGCGTGAAAAGTCTGGTTTCTCGTACCCCGTCGTATCGCATCGTCTGTCCGCACTATTACTTGGTTCTCTCTGACATTTTTTCTTTTGTGCTCAGCTCCTAAGGCTCCTAGCGTTAAATAGTCTTCCTCAAAAATTTGGCTATCAAATACAAAAATATTTTTTCAAATCCGACTGATAGTTCCAAAGATCAGCTCGTCCAAACAAACAAACTCTTCAGCATTATTATTAGTATCGATATAAAGATAGCCTTATTAGTCTGATAACGTAATCAAGGTTCTAATTAGCGCCCATATTGCTTTAATTAACGTTACAAACGCACGTTATATCATACCGTACCTAATTTTCGTGTAAGTAATTATGCTACTAATTTATATTACTTACATATCCTTGAAACGAACATGAAACTTCGCTGTTCACAAGTTTATGTGGCGGCCATGGCTGTCGTAGGAAAGAGCCTATACCCTGTCCATTAGGTAAACCGTTTTTTGACAGATGGAACTAGTGATTGCAGCAGCACACAATACTTACATTGATTTATACACATAGGCACGGCATTATAATGTATGTAAGAAGCCATAAATAAGATAATTCAATAAGATAAGGCAGTTTATAATATTTATTTTAGTATGCATTTTAAAGTTGACTTTTACGTAATCTGGAATACGTACATTCTAACTTCTAAGACAGCTGTCAAAAAACGGCTAACCTAATGAACAGGGTATAGTGACTGCATATTTTTGCACGTGTCTAAGCCGCTTTAACACTCCTCCCACTATATAAATGACTACCGTTCTCCGTTCTCTCTTCCGTTCGTTACTTCGCTCCTTACAAATACTTCATCATGATCAGCCTATAATGTTCCCACTGCTGGCAAACATACCTTCTCTCTGTGACAGGAAGTGGGCCATAATCCACCACGCGGGCCCAGTGCAGGTTTGCGTATGTCACATGTCCTTGAATTTTTGGTTTTTCACGATGTTTTCCTTCACCGTTTTGGGAGCAGTGGTGATGAAATAATTTAAATAAAGCAAAGTACCTGCTTGGGAACGAACCCACGACCCCAACCCACTGGGCCACCACTGCTCTCTAGCCTGATTTATTACTCCCTATTCCTATTCTCATTCGGAACACGAAATGTCATGTGTTTTGGTATCACACGAGAGCTCTCCTTGACCCAATATTGTCAAATGAAAAAACTTGGGCTAAATATGGTATCATTAATCTATGTTTTGTAGTTACATATGGAGACTAGAACAGTAGTCTGTATTGTACAGTTCCAAATTGTAAGAGATGTTAATGAATTATGTAAAGATGATTTGAATTAATAACCATGTGTGTATGAAAAATTACATTACAAATTGGTCTATCTATACAGGTTGGCAGGGATATTTTCGCGCATACCACAAATTCAGCACATGATGCTTGACGTAAAAAAAAATTATTATGGTTTTTTTTTTTTATAATACGCAGGTTCTCAACACAGGGGTGTTCCGATAACAAGTTGCGCGTCGATGTCACAGCCACCCTACATGTACTCTTTAGAAAAAAACTATCTTGAAACAATTGGAATTTCCGAATAAAGTTCGCTGCTGTAGCTCTTCAAGTGCGCTCTTGCTTGTCTTCTGTCAGTTCAACTTTGTATTGGTCCCAAACAGACCTATAGACATACGTACTTTTGTTTTCATTGATAAGGTCGCGTTAAACCACTATATCACCTGATAGAACAACGTATTTGCTCTCGACTTGCAGACGTCCAGCCTTGGTAGCGTTGTACTTTTTTATAGTTCTTTGCTAAATCTTGGGAATTTTCATAAGTTTAGGTGTGACTGCTTTACAGTTCTTTGCTAAATCTTGGGAATTTCCATAGGCCTACGTGACTCCAATCACGTCCACAATCGGCCCTGAAATATGAACAGTAAAAATGACAATAAAATTACTAAAAATAAAATGCTTCGGGGTGTCGGGACTTCCCCGGCCCGAAAAAATGCCTCTTCCAAAATAATTCTTCCTAGAATGCAGTAACAAAGTGCTACAAAAACAAATAAATTAAACCTAAATGTCTCGTCTCGTAAAATTTAAGGTTTATGTTGTGCCTACGCATGTTTTCGCCAAATTGCTTTTTAACAGATACTATCTCATCGTAAAAATCCCACAATACTTAAAAGAATTTCTAATATTCATGGCTTAGAACTAGGAATAAAACTAGAAGAGATTTACAGCTTTTACTCTGCAACAAAAGCCAAAGAAATATCTCGTAAAATGGCCTGTCTGAAAGGCAGATACATAAACGTACATACATAAACTCACGAAGTCTTCCCACGGGAGCAGAAACTACAGAACGCTACCTGCTACAATCCGCTATACGTATAATCTTTGGAAACACTAGCGACATTGTTTTTTTTTAGCATAATCAACCCATAATGTTGCCACTGTTGGAACACAGGCCTCCTCTCTTCGAGAGCGAGTGGGCTGTAATCTACCACGCGGGCCCAGTGCGTTTTGGTAGATGTCACATGTCTACGAATTTTTGGTTCTAGGACATGCCGGTTTCCTCACGATGTTTTCCTTCGCCGTTTGGGAGCAGTTGTGATGAAATTATTTACATTTTATGATTTATTACTTATAGAGGTCTGAGGAACAGGGTGTAAAGTTCACTCAACCTCCATAGAAAAGTAAGGATCCTCCGACCAGACGGGTGCTGTGTCTGGCGGGCAATTGCCCAACGATTGATGCTGGGTATAATGCTAATTGTGCGGTAAACTGTGCTTGCGAGATGCAGGATTTGCGTGACGTCAGTATGACGCGTTGTTCGCATGTGGCGTTGTAGATACCGCTACACACTAAGTAAAGCGCCTGGGTTCGAACCCACGACCTGGACTCCTAACTCGAGGCCATTACATTAGGCCACCAATGCTCTACGAAAAAGTGTTACAAAGTTTTCAATTATAAAACTGCAATTTGATTCGAACCCAAAACCTAGAACTCTTGAGCCGTAACCACTGGGCCCCCACTGCTCACTGCTCATATCTTGTTTTGTTTCCTAACCGCCATATAAAAGTCTTAGTAAAAGCAGACTGAATAGGTACACAAAACATTCATAAAGTAATTGACTAGTTATTAATAGCAAAAGGTGTGAAGGATAACATATAGATACACGTCTTTAAACCCTATGACTTAATAACAGCGTACGATCAAAGCAAAAAATTTACAATAAACACTTCATTTTATAACAATTTATGAACGTGCATTAACACCGTTAAAGTATGTATTAAGTGCACTTTACTTGCCGATACTAAATCAATGGAACAAAACAGTGATTAGCATAATGCTGAGCGCTAAATGTACTAAATACATATTTATGAAGCTAACACCCAACGAAAATGTAAGAAGTTGCATGTTATAATCAGATCAATGTCGGACGATGCCTCTATTCTGGTGGTAGATATAACTACTTTGGTAAAATAAACAACGATATTTAATTCGGTATTTTAATGGGAAAGCTGTTGAGAAAAACTTAACGGTAATTATTAACACTGAAACTTACTGTGAAAAAATGAAGAAAAGTCAGAGATTTTCCCCTGACTGAAACTCATACAGGCGATTTTGTTGATTTAAAAACCCGCGTACCTTTTATTCTAACAATACAACTGTTGTAAGCACAGTCTTCGACCAGTGCGCGTATCAACTTCTGAAACTTCAATACACAATTTTTTTATATCTAAGTTTTGGTACATACAAACCTTGCTAAGTTATAAAAACTTAAAATTCTCAGTCAATTTCAATTACCTCACACCAGAATAAGATCTCTTATTTATAATAACGAATAGTTCCATAAATCGAGAAGGCTTGTTATCTCGGTGTTGCCACCCACACCTAGTGTTGCCCGTCCTGCCCTGGATAAATGCCATCGCCTCGAGGAAGAATGCTAATGTGAAACAAGAGGATACCGTACATACTGCAGCACCCATTATTTACGCAAAATACTTGTGGATGTTTGTCGTTTCCGTTTCGACAGGAAATTGGGTTGTCATGCAATATTCATAGGTTAGTTTGGCAAAGTTAATCTATGTTAGTTCATGATTGAATTATTATAAATAAAGAAGCTATTTTTGTATAGTTGTGTGAGAAATTTTGATAAGGTACAATGTTTGTGAGTGTCAAAAATCATATACGAGTTGGGCCCAGTCCACAAAACCGTAGTTCCATAAATTTTCAGCAGAAGTTTGGTTCTAAAAATGGTTTCAAACAATTTGTAACACTAACAGGCGTCTTCAATGTCAGGTACACTCACGTACACACCCCCAGGCATATTCTTAACACGTCAGAATTAATATATGAAAATTGCTATCGATATCCCCTTATTTATTGCAATGTTTGGCGGACTCTCAAGTATTTTTTTCATTATGGTAATGCGTTATGCCACTCTAGACAGCTGAGAGACTAGATTATACTTTTTAAGGATTATAAATAGTTTATTGCTGATTTGGTGGAGCTGTGAGAGGCATAAATCCTTTTTCGCCCCGCACGAGTAAGCATTGCATCGCCAGTCGGCTGGCTATTTTTTCTTGAGCCTAGTATCTATTTTCGTTGACATGTGTTAAGCAACTTGAAGTATGTAACTTATTAAATACTAGGTGCACCCCGCGGTTTCACCCACATAAGTCTCGATCCCGTGGGAATATCGAGATAAAAAGTATCCTGTACCGTAATCCAGGTTTTCATCCAAATCCGTTCAGCCGTTTTAGCGTGAAAGCGTAATAAACAATCACACAAAAAATAAAATCTTTTATCTTTATAATATTAGTTTAGATTTGCGTTCTAATACTTTTACTTAATTATTTGCCTCGGGAACCATGCATGAAAGATTTCCCAAATTTGACGTGTGAACAATTAAAGTTTTGTCTCGAAAATACATCACCTGAAGAAAGATCGTCAGGTAACCTTCTCACACGGAGAAGGTCACCTGACGCTTATACTCCATTAATAGACAAGGAACAGATAAGCATGCATGCTAAAATAATGGAATGGCCACCTAAACTTAATCGTGGATGCACACCGTAATGGATCGCTCGCACGCAATCAGTGATCGATCGGGAGACGCGTTTCGCGATACTGCGCCCGCGCATCCGATTACACGATAAACGACCCACAAGCCGATGAATTACAAGTAACTGCGTAATTGAACAGTTTTGATATTTGATTGATTGAGCATTTGCTTTCCGCGGATTAATGAATCCCTTCTTTTAATGAGTAAGTAATTTGACAATAAAAGCTCAAGATTTGTTAGGGTCAAACATGTTTCAGCAGATAACAACAATCAATCAATCAATATGTCTAACGTTTTCCCAACTATGTTGGGGTCGGCTTCCAGTCTAACTAGATGCTGAATGTATTTTACATGGAGCAACTGCCACGGCCTAGTTACTGGGTAAAACGATAACCCTTGGTAAGACTGGCTTCTGACGACCCGTAACGACTATCAAAGATCCACGAATGACAGCCGGGACCAACGGCTTAACGTGCTTTCCGAAACACGGAGGGGTCTTGTTTTATAAAGATGACAGCAAATAACAACAAAGGTCTTTATTCAACGAATTATGACACATGCGAGCAGGAAGTTAATAAAACAGTAATTCAGCACTGTAAAATTACGGTGTAAGCACAATAATTGCCCATTGTCTTATACAGCTCATTTCTCAAATTCCAAGCCACTTTTACTCGTAATTTTAAACCTTAATGCTGTAAACATATCAACTACTTAAGAAAACAAGATATATTTCATGCCATTGTTGTATTTTGTTGTTTGAACGGAAGAGTCGGTTCAGTGGGTGTTCGAGATTAGACACGAATGCATTGAGATTTATCATGGTTTTCTCAAAAAGGCGTGCGCTGCGCAGGCGGCGATTGAATGGTATAGCATCGCGGGTCAATGCTGGGCAGGTGTCGCCCTATTGTTTCATGCCAGGGTTACCGCTTATTGTTTCCTAACGCATTCGTGTGTACTTTACTAAAGGTAATATGTTAAATATATACAATCGTGATGGGTTAAAAGTTCGTAGAGGCATTAAACTTCGCAGGAAATATGAGTATCGTAATATTAAAATTTACGATCTAAATTAAATGCATGCGCTTGAGCATGAAAAAGTTAATATTAGAAACGTGAACGTTAAAGTTATTTTTATGTAGGTGTACTCTGAAATTACATACCTTATTTTTATTACTAGTAACTTAGTTATTTTGTTTTCGTATCCTTGATAGAGATTAGAGCTTAAGTCTCCGAAATTGACAATCAGGGGTAGCCAATATTTTTGAAGTATTTTTCGTCAAAGTTATCCTGTCCTCTGCCAGCCCTGCCTACCTACATACACCAATGTCAAACCATCAGGTGCAAGGAATTTTGGCGTAGGTATTCGACCTGAACAGAAATAAACATCTTTTGTTATAATTGTACGCCATTGTCCCAATGAGATGCACAAAATAAACACGTTCAAAATAAACCGTAATTAAATTGAGGTACTTGAGATTTACAAATGGCCGCTTTTAAAATAGAAATACTGCACACAGAGAGAGAATCTTTGTGGTATGACATAATGTACAGCCAAGAACAACTGTGTTTTGAATATTAATATACTAAACGTGTTATTTCTGCACGCACAGTGGAGTTCTTGGAAAATGAAGAATACTGGCAGAGTAAAGCAAAGGAGATTTGTATTCCGAGCTTGTTGTCATAATACAATTTTCTTGTTGCTAGTACGAGTAATAGTAGTGAGGTTATTTACAGGTTTTTCGCCATGGAAATTCTGTTTTCGAGTTCGCGATCCCATTATGAGATTTTCTGTTTACCTTTACACATACTAGCTGCGCCCCGCTGTTTCACCCGCTTAAGTTTCGATCCCGTGGGAAGAAAAGTAAAAGGAATATCGGGATGAAAAGTAACCTATGTGTTAATCCTGGTTATAAACTATCTGTGTGCCAAATTTCATCCAAATCCGTTCAGTAGTTTTGGCGTGAAAGAGTAACAAACAAACCTCCATCCATCCATCCATACAAACTTTCGCGTTTATAATATTAGTAGGACAATACAACCAAATTTAAAGCTCTTCTAATAAGGAATCCCAATTGCAAACATTTTCTTGTCTCTTCGACTTGTATTTTACAAGGCAGTTCGTAATTTGCGACATTCTATCTTTTAATTACAACTAAGACTAATCTCTAAGGAAGTTGCAGTAGACGGTAACTGACCAGTGCTTGTCGGGCTTTAGTCAAGTGCTCCTAGCGGGACGAGAAGTTATTTATAAACATGGCCGACCTTCGGGAAGCGTCACAACACACTTTATTCATTTGTCGCTTCATTTGCTGTTGAAACGCATGAATAATACTCTTAACGACGATCGTAGGCGTCATTCATTCCCCTGTCGACAGAGTTTGACTGTCTGACAACCCCTTAAAAGGACGTTGAACTCTACGGAACATTTTTGTGAAAGTAACAAGCAATAGTGAAATAGGACCTTTTATTGATGGCAAACGTCGGAAGCAGCTACTCTTAGAATCAGGTCTATTTGTATTTATTCTCAATTTTCGTTACATCAAGGACTTTAACCTTTAGGGTTCGCGGACCTTCTGTATAAAACCTACGTCTTAAGGCTTCACTTTCTAACTACGCTCGGTTAACCGAACAGCAACAAGTTTAATTAACAATTCCAGTATTCATTTCATCGTATCGCTTATTACGTATCGATAATTGCCGAATTAAGCGTAATCAGCTGTAACTTTTGTGCTGACAGCCTGCTGACGTGAATTGCCCATATTTCAGCCTCGGACGGTGTTGCTCAATTAACTGTCGCTGGTCAAATTGCTTTATTTGCATGCGCGTGTGAGGTGCGCCTCCTGATCCAACACGCCGCGGCGGCTGGTTCCGGCTTCCTGCCGCGCCAATTATAAAAATAAACAATAATCACTTCCTACGGCGTTCAGACAGGTCGTCAAGTCCTGCTGTCGGCGGCTCCGAGCTTAATTTGAGGGCGCGTTGTCTCGAATTTGCGTAATCGAACGACGTGTGTGGCGACAGAGCGGCTCCTTATAGGGTGAGGAGCTGAGGACAGAGCCCGCAGTGCGCATACTGCCCAAAAACAACAGCGCGGCCATCACGGGGTAATCGACACTTCATCTATCGAAAATCACACTTCTTTTTAAATTAACAAGCTCCGTATACAGTTATAATTGGAATTTTATTATGTCGCTCTCGATTATCGTTATTGCGATGAGCTTATCGATGCGTGTTAATAGTGGGCTGATAAAACAATAGGCTGGCGGGTTGCGAGAAGCGTCGGCGTGGACGAAACACGATTGCGCTTTTAAAATACTTTAAATGCCACAGTTGCAGCACAAGGACCGTTTAGAGTGATAAGGCCGACGTGTAATAACTTTGTGTAATAAGTTGGGCAAGTGGAATGCCGCCCCGATGGGCTTCACGCTCAGTCATTTTGTGTGCAATTCATTAAGTACATACTGAAGATGTTCAATCCATCTTTCTTGATATATTTTACGATGGATATTGTCACTGCATGTTATTACAGCGTTTTACCTTATTGATACTCCAATAAAATGGTCCTTATAGAGTGGGCAAATAGGGAGTGTCTTTGCCATTTTAGGTCACAATGAAAAATCGTCCTCATTTTTCCATGAGCGTGAAGGTTGCCAATTTGTAAACGCTAACCACGCGTTTAAATCACTCGTCCCTTCGAACCGAAAGGGCAGGAAGTGTACAGCTGCCAAACATCTGACAAACAGTAATAAATCCTTCATCCCTTATTTGAAGACAAGTTAAAAGCTTCCGAGCTTTTCGTAAGTTTGCAGACAGCTGACCTAGTTCTAAACTTGGGCTTTATTTTACATCTTATTCGGAGTTGACATTTCCATTTCGTGTGTTTAGGCTAAATTGAAATAGAAATAATGTAGACACAGGATTAACCTAAATCTGAAATTGACGGGGACAGAATTATTACCGTGTCGAACACAGATCAGATAAAAGAGTACCCGTTCTGTGGTGTCGAAGCTAGGTATATTTTTTTATTGCTCAATCACAAAGGGCTTTCTCTACAAGCATTTCTTGAATGTCGAGATCTAATTTTACTAATAATTTGTTGACTCAAAGACTCGAACACGAATATTGCATCACGAATGAACTTGACCCGTACAAATTACATAAGAGTTCACCTCAAAACAATGAAACACGCGACTGAATGCCAATGTTGGGTCGTCAGCTCCCGAGCAAGATGGCGCCGTCAACGCCCAGCGATAAATAATGCGGGAATAGAAAATAATTACGAAACTACGAAACAAGCTATTTGGGTGGTACTAATCTCCAGGGTTTGTCCTAGAAACGTTCAATATATCAGAGGATCTGAGTGATCGCTTAATCTCCCAAAATTGAGTTCGCGAACAGCGAAATCGTCTGGGAAACCTCAGTATCTATCGCCCTACATACCTTTCCTAATCTATTATGTAACGTGGGATAGGTGCTTATGTTATTTTTCTCCTCGTGGCTATTTTTAGATATCTCCTTTCTTGAGATTGAAAAGCTCGTATGAGCTCTGAAGACTAGCTCGTCGTAATGTGTTTTTATTTTGATCGTGATGAATAATTTTATTATAGACGTGTTTATATTTGTGTGAGGATTCTGTGGATACACGAGGCGTATAAGGATGTAAACCTTAAATAGACATAATCTTCCCACACATTATTTATACCTACACATCAAGGCGGAAGCCTAATGTATATAGGTAACCACAATAACAACATAATCATCCTATAATGTTCCCACTGCTGGGACACAGGCCTCCTCTCTTCGAGAGGGAGTGGGCTGTCACAGGTCTTAGAACGTTTGAATCTAGGACATGCCGGTTTCCTCACGATGCGTTCCTTCACAGTTTTGAGAGCAGTGGTGATGGAATTATTTACAAAAAGTAAACCGCCTACCTGGGTTCGAACCCCACGACTTACAACTCGAAATCAGTGTCGTTACCACTGGGCTACCACTGCTCTCTATCTGAAGGCAAGCGCGGACTAAATACTTGTAATTTCGTGTGCAATTATAAAAATACTTTTTTAATCAGTCAACTTCTACTGCGGTCCAGAAATTAAAGAAAAACATAAATTAATTTAGCTGCCCGTTCCCACGCGAACAGTAATAGGTAAATGGGTTACTTAATGGTCCGCGACAATTTGTTGTAAACGACGTGTGCAGTGTCGCAAGCGCAACCTTAATAACAACACTACTGTTACACATGGTGACGTCACTAATCTGCAAGTGATCACTCGAGCTTCACGAATTTTCACCACATAATACCGTACTTGGGTAAATCATAGACTATGGAATAGAAACTTCTTCGAAAGCAAATAGTACAGTAGCGGTAGGAATAATATTATATCATTCTGTGGTAACGGCAAGTCGATTTCGACACAAAACGTAAATAATCTCTAGCACTCGTATTTCCTTCGCAACGTGCCTCCCGAAGCCTAAACAAATACTTAACGCCGACAGACATTTGGCGAACGGAACGCATCAAAATGGCGCTCGTATTTCACTCATTACCTAAGTATATTGGATTGAAGTTAAGCATCCCATAAATAAATCTTCAGGCCTTCAACTATCCCATTAACGATATTATAGACTTTATTGTTTACACAATAAAGCTCGTTTTATTAAAAGCTGAAGTGGGTAATTGTGAGGCACATGATACACAAACAGTCACAGTGACTGGCCTACATACTTTTAACGATTAATCGGTCAATTAGATTGGTATCGACTATCGATAACTCTTCGGTTGTAGGAATCGGTAAACAATAATAGCGAAAGTATTCGAGATATTTGGCAATGGCGGTGTTTACTGCATGCCTTGGGCCTGTATTTTGGTTTCCATGGAATTGGGAACAGGAAAATAACTTGGACATATCTATGTCTAAGGATTGGTTCCTGTATTGTTGTATTTATCTGTACATTCCCAGTCACCATTACCGTTATATAAACAAAACTAGAATAGGTTACTTGAACGTAAGTGCTTTTCAGAAAATTCCCTGGCGTAATAATGTCAACCACAAAATCTGGTTATCCGAATAGCTTCCGGTTTTCATGAACTCCATTCACAAATTGTGTTTTCATGTAACATGTTTATCATGTAATAGTCGTGTTAAATTAAAATAAATTGCATGGAACGGAACTGGGTTCCCTGTATCGTAAACCGTTTATAATTGTGGAGAAATATGTAGAAATATAGCTAACTATGAACGACAGGAACAGCTGTCTGACGGGAGCATTGCGAACGGTGTTTGTTGTTACACACACTTCTGCAATACAATTGTAAAAAATTTCAGCGGAATTTTGTTAGAATGTTAATATGTAAATTTTGTCGAAATTTATTTTAAGACGTTACGATTATTTTCGTGTAAAACTATTTAAGTAATTGCTCCGTTATTAATAAAGCTGAGAAGTCTTGTTATTGTATTTAAACTAATTTGCATCACTTTATCATCAGTATATAGCCCTTCTGAATACCTTTAACATATTTTATATGATGTGACTTTACATAAGTAGGTTTCAATGCGTGGATATATATAGGGCTCTCTTTTATATTGCATTAGAAAAACTCGTGTATCATGTATCTTTTAAACGTATCGTACATTTGCATATTTTACTGTAATTAAAGCTCCATGCTTGATTAAAAGAGCATTCATGAAGTAACTCGGGACTGTAGTTTTGCATATAAAAATCATGCCATACTCTCCCTTAATAATTTTAAGAGAGGAAAACTGATAAAAGAAAATATATGTTTCCTTCACATTCCAAGGAAATGAGTAACCATTACCCAAGCCACGCAATAATTGTTTTTTACGCGACGTGCGCTGAACTGCAATTAGGCCAAATCCACAAAATACCACAACAGTTTGACATTCATTTACAACCACTCGATCTCTTTCCAGAGCACGGCACACTTCTGTCAGCGAACCATTTATCTCGTACTTTCTCTGGAACTTCCAATGATTATTCAATTTCAAAAGAGATTATCTATTATCTAAGTGTTGGTTTGTTTACTAAGCGTAATAGACGATGTTGCTATAGTGGTCTAGTTAGAAGAACAATCAAATGTGACTCAGTTTTTTTTTTATGTTGAGAAGTTCAGGTGATTCATTTCATTGCGCGGTTAGAGGATCGGTTACATTGGTACGGTGAATCATGCAGGGATCCTTGCAGGGAAATAAAAAGTAAACAAACGCTAAAAGTTTTAATTTATCTTTTCTTTCTTCCTTCAAAATATATTATCTTACAAAAAGAGGCAGATAAATGTCTTCGAAAAATCTCGTAAGACTTGGTCTGGAGATTCGCGCCCACCAATTAGAAGCGCCATCTTGATAATTTCCGGCCAACCAACTACTAAAATCTAAAAATTACTGAAAGTTACAAATGCTTATTTAACGTCTAATAAATGAGCCTTTAAAAATACTAAGTATTCAGTTTCAAAACACATTTTAAGTAGGTTATGTTCAAAATACGTTAAATCTTCATTTCCTAGCACATGACTCAATCTCTTCACACTTACGTATGCTGTTCATCGTCATAACAATTTCTGGAATGCCCCACGTGTCCCTCTCAAGTTTTGGTGTCACCTCATTTACAAACTGTAGGCTAATCAATCAGCCAAGAACCGAAGGGGACTTTGTGACTAAATTTTCCGTCATTTGGCACACCCGACCTTTGTAGGACAGACGTGGCCAAACAGCCCTCCTGTTTGAGATGTCCAGTTTGATGTTTCAGTAAAGGCCATCCGAAAAGGGCCGTAGTCTAAACATATTGATTTTGGTGGGCGGCGTCCAGACATCCGTTAATAAAGCTGAGCTTAGTATCATTGATATTGTCTGGAACAGGAAGGTCACTTATAAATAATTAATTAATAGACAACTAAATAACAGAACACAAACAATATTGAGAGTAGTGGTGGCCCAGTGGTAACGGCTGAGAGTTACGTGTTGTATGTAGGTCGTAAGTTCAAACCCAGACAGGCACTTTCCTTTGTGTAAATTATTCCATCACCACAGCTCTCAAAACGGCGAAGGAAAACATCTTGAGGAAACCGGCATGTCTTAGAACCAAAAATTCCAAGACATGTGACATCTACCAACCTGCACTGGGCCTATGTGGTTGATTACGGCCCACTCCTTCTCACCGAGAGGAGGCCTGTGTCCCAGCAGTGGGAACGTTATAGGCTGATTTATGCTAACTAAATAACAGAAGTTTATTGGTCTTTTCAAGAAGCTTTAGAGACGATTGTATGCAAAATCTTTCATGAAGTCGTTTTAAAATGGAAAGGTGTCTGTTTTTACACTCATTTAAATTCCTCAAATATCTAAACAACATTCACTCTGCTCATTGTTTGTCGAGAGTTCATGAGGAAAATTTTGTTCAGTAAGTAGGTAGTTGTTGCTGAAAAGTAAGTGAACTGGACCGGAAATCAAAAGAAAGTAATGAATTCTTGTTGATTTGGCTTTATTTACTGATCTGAATAGAAGCTTAGAACAACACTCCATTTCCTTTGTACAATGTACAACGCAAAAAAATGTTAGTCTAGTTATTTTTATATTTAAACAAAAGAGTTTATCATGAATCACTTGACCTATTAAGCTGAGTAGGACTAAACTAAAAATAGTCATATTCTGTTAATGTTTTCCTATGAAATATATCGCAAACCACAGTACTATGGCTCCTGTAGACAGGCGTGACGCGACTACAACAGAACAATTTCTATGAAAACCTCATGGAAATTGTTCTACCAGAATCGCGTCACACTTCGCGTCGCACCTGTCTGCGAGAGCCTTTAGTCATTTTTACACAATACTAATACAGTTGCCCTATATCGCTTGTTAGTCAGTGGGTTACCACAAAACTGTAAAATCGGAGTTTTTGCGTAAGTTTCCCAAGCGTCTGATAATAACATAATTTACGAGTTCGTATCTAGGATTCCCGTTACAATATTGTGCCAGTAATCCATTGTGTTATGTGGTTTGCGGTTACCGTAACATAACCATAAACACAATTTTTGTTACATTATTTTCAGTGTTGCGTTCAATCTGGTTTGATTCATTTTGTAACACTTATTTTTAGAACGAATTTTCTTGATAGACTCTGGTTCGTTAACTCCTTCCATACTTATTTAATGTTCAATTCTATGTTTTCATTTTCAATGGTTTTACTGTTTACTAAATTTTTGAGCAGTTAACCCAAGCAGGCGCTTCACTTTGTGTAATTTTCGTCACCAGTGCTCTCAAAACGGTGAAGGAATACATCGTAAGGAAACCGGCATTTCCTATAACCAACAATTCGAAGACATGTGACATCTACCTACCCGCACTGGGCCCACGTGGTGGATTACGGCCCACTCCCTCTCACAGAGAGGAGGGTTGTGTCCCAGCAGTGGGAACATTAACGGCTGATTAAGCTTATGCAATTTTTGTATATAGGTATTTTGACTGCACACTATTATTTATTCTTTTAATGTAGGAAGTCATTCAAATAAGGACACTTTTTCTTCAAACAGAACACTTTCTTGTATACCTAACCCTTTTTTCTTAAGGCACTTCAATTTCATTACTCCATTTACTTCCGCTTTCCCTCCATACTAAAGTAATAAGACAAATAAGGGTTCTATTCCTATTTTTAGAACGTTTCCGAAACTAATTAGTAACACAATATCGTAGCTGTGTTACGTTTACGTCGACCGGAAAAGTTCCAATGAAAATATTTGTCTATGGCTCACATCATTGGGGTCGAATTGCGATCTTTTGAAACATATTACCACTTTTTGGGAAAATTACGGTTGTTTAAATGTTATTGTAGTTTTTTTTTGCAAGTTTTTTTCATTTTAGTTATTTCTTTAATTAAAACGGCTTAAAACCAATTACAGATTTTAAAGACACAGTTTGTATATACACATGAAAGATAAATAAATTAAAATCATCAAGTAAAAAGTTAACAACATTTTGTCGAGTACAAGTTGCGCCTTACACAATCCTTGACACTTTGTCTACCCCAGTTGCTTTTAAGGTTGCTCTTAGGCCCATTGTTTTGAAAGAAAGGGCCACACCTCACCTTAGTCTTTAATTACAAAAAAAAACATTCCATTCGTTTCCAATTTGCAATACCAACATCTACAAAACACCCCAGTAAATCTATTCGTGACTTAATCACCATAATAAACAATGAAACGGCCATCAATCGACGCCAGCCATCATAAGGAACTCCCACTGCTGGGCATAAATGAAAAGTGTTGCTATTTTCGACGCGGCGGTATATCGACCACCACTCCGACTAATTAAGCCGTGGTGGCATTGAAAGTTAAACTGACAGCGTTCCCTGCTTTGCATAAAATGGGCATGATCATGGAGGGAAAATCAAGGTGTCATTATTGTTTATTTATCTGGTATTGCTATGGAAAATGAGACATAATATCTGTGTGTTACTAAATCTGGGAAAATATGATGCAAAATTAAAAATATTGTAGTATAAGAGGCTGTCTAAATTATTGGCTACCAAAATCTACATCAACAACTTGTTACCCAATAAAACACTAGGTATTACGTTCAAGCACGTGGATTACTTTGGAACTAATATACACTCCTCTATTAACGCAGAAACTAATATCCCTACTAAAATGTCAAGGGCGCCGTCGAGAATGTCCCGCCAACAAAGCGTGAAAGCCGACTCTGATACGACTGGCTCACGCAAACTACAATTGATTTTCTTTTGCACGAAACTTTGTTGTTATTCAGAGGTCGTCTTTATTGAGCTCTCTGATTTTTATCTAATTTCGAAATCGAAATAATTATGGTTAAAAAAAAAACCGGGAAGCCATCTTGCCGTTTTAAATAACGAACATCAAATATTTTCCTCAATGTTAATGACATTTAAAAACCAAAGCCGCCATTTTGTCGTTTTGAAAAAAGAACCGTAATAATTGTTTTCCTCAATTTTTTATCTGTTTTAGCCACGTCACTTTTTTATTAGAATTAAATAAACCAGTGCGTATTATTTTGTCCCGCCATTAGTGCCATGCATAGACAGATTACAATAGCTTATTCCAAACACGGGTTGTTTGCCTTGAAGATTTTTTCCTATGACTATCAACAAGCTATTGTTTTGCATCCTTGTCAAATTTCAGGAGGCTGTTAGGAAAGAAATAAATAATCAAATAAAATTACGACCCCTGGTAAATATAATGAATGCATACCTACTTGTTTTTTTAGTTATTTAAGTTTGACAGTATTTCAGAATACACCACTTTCAAAGAACAGAATCGCGTTATGGTATCGTATAATCGGCCTCGTTTTTATGTGTGTGTAAAAGGTCAGTTACAGTGCGGTCTCACACAGGCCGCGTTTTAAATTAAAATGCGTGTCCCACACAAGCCGATTTCCGAAAATTAGAAAAAAAAACTACTTATTTTATTATTGATTCGTGTCGAGAATCAGTAGCATAGCTCCTTGAATTTGACGAGGATGCAAAACCGCAAAACGACACGTTGTATATTTTGACCGCAGAATTTGTTATCTTTATTATTTTGGAACTAATTCTGTTCAGACTATGTTATTGTGAGTCACTTACATAACCAATTATCAGTAGATGACTCAATATACCTACCCCAAAAAAGCTTAGGACGTTGATGAATCATGGTTTTTACAATCTAAAAGCTTTGTAGAAGTAAAAATTGGCGCGATCGTGACAAAGTGGCTCAACCTTTGTTCACAACAATAGCTACTTATCTCATCATTGAGGGACCAAAAAGATTTTTCTCAGAACAGAAGTTCTTCAGAAATTCTGTCGAAACTGACTTACGAAATAATTAACTTAAGTAAACCTAGAGCAGAACCCAAGTTTGGTAATAACGCCCTCAAAATGTCATCCATTTTTGATAAAGCTTCGAAATAGCTGGGCTATTCTATAAATAGTCTGGGAGCCAGACTCGTAACCTTGTTACCCCATTTACCTGTGTTTCTAGGGGCTGCAACCATTTTGCTCGGAAAATTGGGAAATTGGATAAAGCCGGCTCCGTTGGCAGCCGAGTTTTCTTATTATTTACTTACTCACTTACGGGTAAATAACTTAACAGCGAATTCTTCGATTATTTTTGTTGGAGACTATTTCCATGGCAATAGTTCAAAGTTTTATTTATTTATAGATTTAACAGAGTTCTTTTTTATCTGGTAACTACGTGGCCATATCTTGTAAACTTGGCCACTTTTGTTGACAACGATCGACTCCATTTTACAGCAGAAACTCATGACAACTTTAGACAATAGTCGCACATAATAGGGGTGTGTTATGACGTCAGAGAATCGCGGTGCGGGTGGCGACGACGGGGAGGAGGGAGGGGGGTTGTATGTTCACGTTTACCACGTGTTCTAGTAATATGCGACAAATAAGCTCGGTTAGAGTAATTGAATTTTTACGTTAGGAGCTTGACAAGCATTAAGGCATGATATATTCACTTAACTAGTACCTAGTTAGTTAGTTGATCTAAAACCATTAATAGATTTGATTAACAATTTTTATTAAGATTAGTAGAACTTTTGATTAAAATAAACTGCTTCGGAAACATAAATGAATAATATTGGGATATACCTTGTAAATAATTGATTGATGTTTGAATTTTACTATATCAACACTTTGAAATTTTAATAGTTATGACATTACCAATTACACTTTACAATTATTTATATTTCTTAATCTGACATTTTATTAAACTATAAATTATTTGTTGAACTGACATAGGTATAACTTTGACATCAATTAATTAATTTGTTCCTATAAATCCATAAGCATGAGATCTTATTGTTATTGCTGTCTATTTTGATTTTATTTTTATGAATGTACCTAATTATATTAATAACATAGTGCAGGTTAAAATTAAATATTTGCACACCATTTGGTAATGGTAGAATGTAAAGGGGCCATTATAGTTTTAAGATCATACATTGTAAACCCACATTTTGGCTAATAAATAGATTTGATTTGGTTTGGTTGATCTAGTGAATATAAGCGTATGAGCACGAGGTCCTGGGTTCAATTCCCAGGTCAGACAAAGTATGGTTGGGTTTTTCATCTGGAATTTCTCAGTAGTAACCCGGAGTCCGGATTGTTGCCCGGTTGATCGCAATAGGCTTGCCCCCTATGACATGGGACTTGAACATGACTGACGAAATGTGGGTGTACTATTTTACACCTCTGCCTAACCCTTCACGGAATACAGGCGTGATTGTGTTATTTTTTAAACTACACAAGGATCATCACAAAGTTCATTTGTATAAATAATTAAACACAATATGGCCTTAAGCGTAAGTTACATTCATTTCATACAGTTTTTTCACTCTCCTGTAAAGTAGCCATTTTTGACTTCCGTACTATTAGAAATTCGCTGACGAAATACAAAAGGTTAGGCAATCGTTTTGGGAAGTCCCCATTTATTTACATAACGTACATAATCAGCCTATAATGTTCCCACTGCTGGGACACAGGCCTCCTCTCGGTGAGAGGGAATGGGCCGTAATCCACCACGCGGGCCCAGTGCGGGTTGGCAGATGTCACATGTCTTCGAATATTTGGTTCTAGGACATGCCGGTATCCTCACGATGTTTTCCTTCACCGTTTTGAGAGCTGTCGTGATGAAATAATTTACACAAAGTAAAGCGTCTGTTTGGGTTCGAAACTTCGAACCTATGACCAACAACTCGTAATTCGCGTCCGTTACCACTTGGCCACCACTGCTCCATCCTGCTCTCATTTATTTCAATTCACGTGTTTTTAAAAATGAAACATCGCATTTCCGATTCGTAAAGACTTAATGCTGTCAAAAGTTAGCATCACAAATTGATTTGAATTTGTGGCGCTTTGATCTTTTAGGAAGGAGGATTCAACGAGTATCTTTAAATATCCAGAAAATATTTTAAACAATTTCTTTCCGTCTTTTACCGTCTCCTTTTGACGAATAAAATCCGAAGAGACACGCTGTTTTTTAAACAAATTCATTGGCATTTACCGTTTGCAAAACGTTACTATTTATTCAAATTTTCAAGCTTTTTGTCTCGTTTTTACAGTATTAACGAGTTCCTATTTTAGATTAAAAGTAGCATTATCAATACAACTCAAATACAACGAAGGAATACATACATACTAAATCAAGCCTTGTTCCCATGGGGGTAAGCAACAACACGCACGCCGGTTACGAGTACTACGCACGCACCACCTCCTTTGTCAATATCTAGAAAAAGTAATAGGTGCATTTACCTTTTTAGTTGTTCTTATCATTAAGTAACTAAGGGGTTTATTTATAAACGATGATTAAAGTCATGTGAGGTTAAACTTCAAAAATGTATGGTTAAACAGTCGCTAATCACTACTTAAGTTTAAGCAACGTCCTACTAATATTATAAACGTGAAAGTTTGTATGGATGGATGAATGGATGGATGTTTGTTACTCTTTCACGCAAAAACTACTGAACGGATTTGGATGAAATTTGGCACACATATAGTTTATAACCAGGATTCACACATAGGATAATTTTTATCCCGATATTCCCACGGGATTGAAACTTACGCGGGTGAACCGCGGGGCGCAGCTAGTTTATAAATAAAGGGGTTAATGTTTATAGTAGAATATCTTGGACTTCAAACAATACAAAGCTTAAATATAGCCCCAATCACCTGATAATATCAATAAACACATAACGCCATACATTGCTGCAATTTTCAGCTTGTGACTAAAAATAACGTCGCGTCGAAATAGCTCGTCTCATTTATTAATAGAAGGCATTGTTTGGAAAGTCGACAGCGCCTTACACGGCTCCCCGTGTCTGCGTAATGCATAACTAATTGATAATTAATTTTATACGTAATAATGTAGAAAGACTGATGATAAGCTAAAAGATAAACTAGGGCTCTGTATTCGTGTGCTTACCTACAATGAATTAAATAAAAAAAAAATAGAAAACTTTATTCAGCTCAGTGTTTTTTCTGAGCTGAATAAAGTTTTCTATTTTTTTTTATTATTACTTACATATTTTGGGTACTTACAATATTAAAAAAAAAAACTCTTAGAAGATTTCAGGTAGGCCTTAGGTGCATGATTTTCACATATTCCCCGGACCCCACACTAGGATTCCCTGTGGCGTGAGAGAATTAGAATCCAATGATTTAAAATGGTCGTCAAAGAAAAAGGTGGACTTCGTTTGTTCTTTTATTAAGTAAAAGTCTAAGGTGTCAAATACAACAATATGCTGCTAGTATTGATTCAGTTCCTTACCAAACCATTCTCCACTTCATATCTTTGGCATTTTCCGCTATTATTGCGTCATTGATACGCCAACACAAAAGCATACACAAAATCCTTGATAAACTTAACTTCAAAGTATCAATCAATTAAAAAGCCTATATTCCGAACAAGTCATTTCAATCCTACGGCAACCAAATTATGTATATCCAAATATCGCGTCAACAGGCGTCAACTCTGTCTACAGAGCTTTTATCGCCGAAATAATATGATTACGTCAGAACCTTTATGACGTCTTCGATTTCACGATATTAAACGTCATTCGGTGACACTTGATAATTCATTTACCTTTGAATGAATTGTTCTTTCACTCCAATCCAATTGTCCTTACGTCATTGTTCAAGATATTGGTATTCTCACGGTTGCATCACAATTCATCCTTGCCAACATTTTATATATTAGGCAAAATTTACACTTGTACACTAAAAATAGTGATATTCACAGTGTTAACACTAGAAATAAGGACAAACTACGTGCCCCCTTTCACCGGCTTCATAAGGTTCATAACTCATTTGTTGGGCTTGGTATAACCTTTTATAACAAGATACCCTCTTCTTTTCTAGACTTGCCTTTTAATGCGTTTAAAGCTCAACTAAAATCCAACCTTTGTTCAAAGGCATACTATTCTATAAACGACTACTTAGACGATAAGAATAGTTGGTCACCCTAGTTTAACGCAAGACAATGTTTATGTTCCTTCTCCAGAATTAGCTTACTGCAGAACCCAGCAATGCATAAATGTGTAAGCTGTCACGCCCTTTATGCCTGGAGGCTTTTATTTGGGTAGTAAGTTTTTTTATTTACATTTTAATTAATTATTTTTTAGCTTGAGTACGTATAGTTTTTATTATATTTGTTGGTATATTGGCGTGGCTAGCTGACATATTATGGGAAATAATTAAATTTTATGTTCTGGTTTTGTAATGTTAATTACCGAACATAAGTACCTAGTATTGTATACATTCAAGTATTTTTTTTAAATTGAACAGACAGCTGTGCTGCTGGGGAGTTTGTTGCGCCACTTCTTCTTCCCAGCAATAGCACTAGGAAGTGGTGAAGGGCGGGCGTTTTTGGGGGACTGTCTTTTGTAATTTTGACGTTCAAAAAGTGCTGATTCTCAGCCTAATTTGAATAAATGACTTTTGATTTTGATTTTGATTTTGTTTTGTGTTTTTAATTGTTTTTGTCGTTACTCAGGTTCGGAATAAACCGTTTTACTTTGTACTAACCCTGTATTATTTCTGATAGATTAAAATTAGAGTATTCAAAAAAAAAAATCTGTTTGATAAATATGACAGTTAATTCGCAAGACACATTAATGCTCGTTTTCTTTCGTAAGCAACGTCTTGTTAGGTAACGCCAAAAGTAAGCAATTTCCTAAGCATCCACTTCCGTTTCACCATTCGTTACTCAGTAGAGTCAGTAGGCAACTCGTAAGCTTCGAAATTTAATTTTTGTCTGTAGTTTTTAGGCATGGAATTAGTAGTTATTAGGTATATTTTTTATTTCGGCGGCGTCTGTCAAATTTTTTTTAAATCTATTGCTATAGGCTACCTTTAAAAGTTGTAAACAAAACATCACATTACGCATTGGAGAATCGATTGTCTTCTGGTTGGTTCTTATATGTTTTTTTGCGCTACGTAAGTTCTGCCGAATGTGTAAGATGTCGCGTCGTGTATGAAAACGGGCGTATGTGTCGTAAAAAAATACAGATTCTAGGGAACCACAAAGTACTACAATAAATTTTCTAAAACATTTATGTTTTTATTACTTTTTTGTACACCATACCTACATAGAATACATGTATTCTGAGCATTTCATCAGTCTCACGTTTTCACATTCTAATCTTGAATGAAAATTGTTTTTCCAAGAAACACTCGGTGGAACCAAATAGTAAAAAAATACAACAAAAAATATATTACCCATAATTTCTGGTATGACGGTAAAAATCGGACATTTATTGATGTTAAAAACTCTTGCCAAGTGCCTATCGCTTTTCATAAAGAGTTTTCAGTCGTTGTTGCGTTTCTAGTTTCCTACAAACAACATCATTATCCCTTAAAATAAGTGAAATAATTTTGTGACAAAACTTCTATAAAAATTAAAAAAAAAATATGGCTAGATTTTCTCGGAACCCTGCAACATTTTTTTCTCTCCTCCTAAAATATTCCGGGAGCTCCCCGCGTAAAATGAACACATTTTACGAACTTTTGTCACAACATTCTTTCACTTATTTTAAAGGATACAGTAATTGTTTCTAGAAGCCCAGAAACACGACTGAATAATTTTTATGCACTTGGACAGAATTAAAAAAAAAACGGAAAAGGCTAAGGAAAAGGGAAGGGGAACACTTCATTTTTAACGTTTTAGCATTTTGTGTTTTGTTTTTTCGATGGTCATGCTACACTACATGTGCAGGCAGGAATCTGCATCTACATCTCTCTTTGATAAGTAAATAGGCCTGAAACAAGTAAAGGATTATCTTCCTTATAAGCTACGGCTTCCCATAACATTATATTAAAAAAAAAAACAATCGTGTAATATTTCCATGAATATATGTAGAAATATTGTGAAGGTTCACGAAAGTCTGTTTTAGGTGTTTTTGTTACCAATACACTTGATTCATTGTCATCGAAAAACAATCAATTTGATATTTTATCGTCGAGGGTCCAATGTTGGGTTCATTGACCTGCTGTTTAGCAGGCATGAGGCAGGGCTCCTACCCTTATAATGTTACTGGAATACGATTAAGGTATTTTAGTATTAAATAACATGTAAAGCAAATATATACTAACTTTATTTAGGTAAATGTAAAGCTTCGTGAACTTACGAAGAAAAGCTCAACTATATAAGCACTAGCAGCGCCCCGCGGTTTCACCCGCATAAGTCTCGATCCCGTGGGATGATCAGGATAAAACGTATCCTATGTTTTAATCCTGGTTATCGACTATCTGTGTGCCAAATTTCATTGAAATGCGTTCAGTAGTTTTTGCGTGAAAGAGTAACAAACATCCATCCATCCATCCTCACAAACTTTCACGTTTACAATATTAGTAGGATGTGCTTAGTTTAACTCTCCTTGTTATTTTAATTATGTTGTGTTTAGTTATTATGTACCTACTCGCAAGCGAAGCGGGGTTGTTCGAAAGAACATACTTCTTTAAGGATCGATCCATGGGAAGAAGGCCTGCGTTTATGTATGATTATGTAAAGCGTTATAATGCATTACGTGGCTCCAGCTAGGCTGCCCAAAATGGTCTGCAATTGCACTGCCCTCATAACACGCTGTAGGTAACATGAGCACGTGTGATGATTAGCTAAGCCATCCTTATTTTAATCGTCCCATTGGTTAACGCTTCCTTTAGGAGCAGTTACAATTTTTAACGGTGATCCATACCACAAGTTATTTTAGACTATAATGAAAGAACGCAATGCTGAATAACTTTAGCCGGGTGGACTATAAGCACCGTATTTTGACGTTTAATTGTTTCTGAGTATAACTGCAGAGGGGCAACTCTCGTAATTTTAAGATCGTTCACATTCTGATCTCAATCTGTCAAAAATACGTCAGATTTCCCTACACTTTTGACAAGTTTTTGACATTTGTTTGTCACCGAGATGAGACTGCGACTAGATTCGAACCTTCAGTAGGCCAATTCTCGTAATTTAAAACGTTTGAAATCTAGTCGCAGTCTCATCTCAGCGACAAACAAAAATGTCAAAAACTTGTCAAAATGTGGGGAAATTAGAAGCATTTTTTGACAGATTGAGACTGAGATCAGACTGTGAATGATCTAAAAATTACGAGAATTGCCCCTCTGGTTTACTATGTAAAAATCTCACAGTGAAAATTGCTGAAGTAAACTTGAAGTGAGCGGTCACGTTACCTGACGCTAGGTAATCGAGGGATTTACAGGTCACTTCAAACTCACTTCACCTAAGTTTTCTCGGTGAGATTTTCACCGAATATCACTACAGTATTGACCCTAGTAAGCGGCAGTTGTTTAGCAAATTCACGCCATTTGAGATGAATTATTTCAATAGGCTCTATTTGTTCAGGACCATCGGACCAGCGCCTTTGACGTTGTTAAAGGTGGCCTGGAATTACAGTGCAATGACCTTAGTTAGGGTTAAACCGACAATACTATTGTATACATTTGTATAGTATTTAATACCCTTTTTGTTCGCAAGACCCTGGTAATTCTACTCAATATTATTACTGTTGTAGGAATTTTAATGGTTTTATTGAAAAGCTTAGCAGGATTGATGATTGCTCAACGTTGTAGATGGATACCCTACTATGCCTTTAGGCTTTGTATAAACCGCGCCGTAGAAAAAACCTGTCAGTCAACAAGCTTCCATAGTGATCCATACAACACTGACGACCGTAGTTTTTCTCGGCATGAAAAACGTGTGTGTACAAAGAGCCTAACTCAATCGCCTTCGCTTGAGATGAACTATTCAAGCTCATGCTGCGTAGTAAAGATTACTGTTGGGACCTTATTGAGTATCGTGTTTAAGTCTATTCAAATGACATGAACTTTAGGCACAACGACACTTCTTACATTTGTATATGGAACACTGCAAGTTATCGCCACGGCGCTGGGAAAACGACTGGCCTTACTGGAGCATTGCATTTTGCCCTGCCAGCATTACTGCTACCTGTAGTCCCTACAATTACCTAATTACCAAGTTGGTAATGTGACTGGTCCAACTGACAGGCACAGGGTACGTCACTCATGGAAATTGTTTTACACTTGTATGGGAAGTAGAGAATTAATCTATATGTAGCCGAGGTCAAGCGGAAAACAATACCAATACGTAATCTGAATTACATATGAGCTATAGCCATTGATGAATGCATCGGGACAGTAAATAGGATAACACTACAACTAACATACATTAGCATAATCAGTCTATAATGTTCCCACTGCTGGGACACAGGCCTTCTCTCATCGAGAAGGAGTGGGCTGTAATCTACCACGCGGGCCCAGTGCGGGTTGGTAGATGATAGATGTCTTCGAATTTTTTCTTGGTTCTAGGACATGCCAGTTTCCTTCTCCTTCACTGTTTTGAGAGCAATGGGGATGATATTATTTACACAAAGTAAAGCACATGTCTGGGTTGGAACCCACGACCTGTAAACTCGGAGTTACCACTGGGCCACCACTACTCTCTACATACATTATCAGCCTGTAATGTACTCACTATTGGGACACAACCCTCTTCTGTGAGAGGTAGTGGACCATATCCTACCATGCTGGTCCAGTGCGGGCCATACGATGGCATAATTTATGTTACCAATAATTTGTTCATAGTATACATAAAAACAATGTTCACGACTCAGTTCACTGGAATCACACGCAACAAAAGTGATGTTCTGAAATATTTGCTACATACTACGTAGTCTACAGAATATCAGCATTCCAAGTATTTAGTATAAATAACGTTCCAGTGAATGAACAGGAAAATGATATGGAATTCACAGGTTTTTCACGCGATTTTTCTTTCAACGGACACAATATGACATGGCATCTAAAATATTGTGTAGCTGGATAGCTTTTAGAAGTATCACTGTTGTATTTCTCAACACATTTGTCCCAATGCGGTAGCATCAAAGATATATTGAAAGAAAGAAAGAAAAAGTATTTACACAGTTAAAAACAAAAATAAACTATATAAAAAAGTAACAAAAAGAAAAATGAAACAGAAAGTTGATTCTATACGAGGCCAAAAGGCTCCTATCTCAGCATGATGCTTCGAAATTAAAAAAATAAATGTCGCAGCGCTGGTATATTGCAGCTTTTTATTGCATTTTCACCGCATTTTCTAATGACACATTTTTCTCGCAACCGGCGTGCTTGTATGACCAACATCCTAATTGCGTAACACACTATCGATCACAATCTGAAGGATATTGCTAATCCATTGCTTCATATGTTCGAAAAGTTTGTCTGCTCAACAACGTAAATATAACGCAATGATTTTTGTTGAACTGTCAAAATGAAACCCATTGTTAATTTTAGGGCTGATTTTTCCAACGCCAGATATTTTTATCCGAGGAACAATTTTGAATTTTTGACAGTTCTTCCAAGCCTAATCTGTCAGACGTCAATTTTATTCAACGAATAAAAATTATCTATCGATTGAATAATCAGCCCTTAGTGTGTTACGGTATTACCCCTCAGATCATCATCATCATCAGATCAGATCAGAGAACGTAAACGAAGCAAAAAGAGTATGAAAGGATCGTAGGAAGGGCGTTGTAGTGTCTGCCTACCCCCATGGGAAGAAGATAATATGTATTTTTTTTACGATACACGATGGTTTAAAGAGCATTCTTAGAATAACTCTCCTCTTGAAAGGATTGAATAAAAGGAGGTGTATGGAAAAGACATGCTCTATAGAAATCACGCCATAAGATTCCTGCCTGCCCCATTCAGTTGCGTCGCTATACAACCTGCTTCGAAGAAATCTTCATTTTTCATAGAAACTTTTTACATTTTACCTTTTTTCTTACGCTAGTCTCCTTTGGCTGACGAGCGTCCTACTTTTCAGGAGAAAAAGTATCTACTAGGTAACATTTAACAAAACTTTATGTTCCTAAGAATTCTAATTTAGTACCTTAAAGTTTTCGTCGACGTTTTCAATTTCTTTTTGTTTTTATTTTTCATTGAAGTAAATATTATTTTTAGGTACTTAAAATACATTAAGATGCACCCGTCAATATCTCCGTAAATTGTTCGTCAGCATTTGTGAAGAAATGTGCTTTTAACATATCTTTTGTGCAAATCCCATCACCAAAATTGGAAGTGTTATTGTTTACGTTTTTCGCGATTCTGATATGCATCGCTAATGTACACGAGAAAAGCAGATTGAGTGATTATTATAAAGATATAAACAGAAATAATAATAATTGGTAATGAAACCCTATCAGTTTGTGGGAGCAGTCGTCGCCCAGGACAAAAAAGGCGCGAATTATGAGTTGTAGGTCGCAGATTCGATGCCAGACACGCACCTTACTTTGTGTAAATTATTTCATCACCACTGCTCTCAAAATGGTGAAGGAAAACATCGTGAGAATTATCCTGAAACTAAAAATTGGAAGACATGTGCAATCTACCAACCCGCATTGGGCCCGCGTGGTGGACCGCCTACTCTCTCTCACAGAGGGCAAAAGGCCTGTGTCCCAGCACTGGGAACATTTAGGCTGATTATGTTTGTGTGAATCATAAGAGCGTTCATATTGCAACACACTCCATCAATGGAATAGAAAATTATTGCTCCATTAATATAATCTTTGTAATCATTACAATAACATGTAATCAATGTCCATTATGTCCAACCCCTAGATCTAAGCTGAAACACAATCTACGAATAAACCACATTCAATTTCAAAACCATACCTTCACCTAATCAGACAAGATCTGAGGCAAATTACTACAACTTTTGATGTTACGATATTATCTATGACCCAATCTGTTAATAATTAGTTTAGACACATGTTAGGAACACGTTAATAATTTGCAGACCACCGGAACTGCTCCAAGGATGATCCAAAAAAGAACATGGTCACAGACTTACGACTATTTTTACGAACACGCCATCCATTGAACATTCTCGTCCGAGGCACTTAGGAAAGTTTAAAATAAACTCTGCAATGTGTACCAAACAATAGCTAAGACTCGTGTAAGAAAGTAAAACAGTCAAGGCTATCTGAGTTGTTTCCTAAAATATTTACACAACTTCCACGTTTCGAAATGGTGTTAATTTTCATAATACAGGATCAATTTGGTAACGTACGTCGGTCGTTTGGTAAATTAGCATTGGTTACCTAAAATGTCATAACGTTGGTTCGGATCAGGATATTACATGATGTATTTTGTTTAGTAAAATTGTATACGATTACGATTATGCACATCGTCTATTTCTATCCTTTTCATAAAATCATAATCAGACAAAGAAAAAAAATATGCCTGTAGTAATCCTAGGTATCAAGCGAAAAGCCTGTAACCATACTAATAATATAAATGCGAATTTTACCCCTTAACGGCTAACCAGATTTCGATGAAATTTGGCACACAGGTAAACTATGACCTGCACACAAATTGCGTAACACACTATCAATCTCAATCCGAATCATTTTGAAGGATATCGCTAATCCATTGCTTCATATGTTCGCAAAATTTGTTTGCTCAACAACGTAAATAACGCAATGAATGTTGTTGAACTGTCAAAATGAAAGTCATTGCTACTGATAGTGTGTTACGCAGTTACCCCGCTGGGCGAAGTCTCAGGCAAAAGCTAGCAGTAAATAAAAAGCAGGAATCTGCTACTTCTAGACAACAATATCGTAAAATAGAAACGTAGCCACATAAAAAAAAAATCTTGTTCCATATGATATATAAACTTCTTAATAAAAACTTACAAGCTCTATATTACATAAAACAGGAATTTACAACCAAGAACTATGTCGAAGAGTTAAATCTTTACATGATTACAGGAGTGCTTACAGTCTCATTGAACGTTTAAATATAATTTATGGGTAAATAGACCTATTTAGTTGGTTGCCAATGTTTTTAGTTTTATTAGCGACGTTAAATAGCGTAATACTTATTGTTTGGGGCCCCGACTTGGCCCGTTATACAAGAGGTTATATGAGGCTACTGGGTAAGTAGGTGTCTAGATTTTGCTGCGGATATTCTTGCCTGTTAATTTATTGAAATAATCAACTAACTTAGCATTTTGTAGGCTTTTTCTCTTTTCTTTCTTACTGGAGTAAGGTACAAAAGGCACATAAGCCCAACATGTGTTGGAAATATAGTTCAATATCGCTTTAAGCAATATGGCCGCCCATTATGTCACCTTAGGTAAAATTATAAATGTGAATGTAGACATTTTCAACGAATACAATTGTTATTATTAATACTCTTAGGGCGAAATCCACCAAACTTTTATAGCTAGAATAAGTCTTATCCTGAGAATAGATTTTCAGTTTTTGACAGTTTTTCCATACTATAAACTGTCAGATGTCAATTTTATTCCACGGATAAAAGATATTTGACTTTGGTAACATCAGTCCTTAATAAAAAGTTCAATTCTATTCTATTCTCACTTATTATTGGTTTGTTCCCTGTTACATAGGACTTAAACACAACTGGCGAAATGTGAGTGTACTGTAGGTGCCCCTCTGCATAACCCTTCTGGGTATACAGGCGTGATGTTATGTGTCTATTCTATTCTCTGTCTTTTGTTTAATTTTCTAAAATATTGCTACTACTTTTCTCGACTTTGCCGGACTTTTCATCTCGACATGCTGTTGTTGTGATACGATGCAACATTTCATCGGAATTCATCGAATAAACTTAAAATAGAACGACAAGTGTTAGCAAGGCCAACATTCACATTAACTACAAAAACATTGATTGGCAACTAGATCAGATTTATTAAGAAAACTACATAAATATCACAGCTTTTTAACATAAGTGTACAAACATACGGTTAGTTTCAAGATATACACGGTAGGGGAAACGAAATTACTCTGACGTGCATCCACGTAACTCGGTTGGCGGAACACACCCGTAAAACTCGCGTAACAGGCGCAAAAAATATACTGTAAAACGTTAAAATATCGTTAAAACGAACTGTTGACCCGTTTCCATGATGTTTACGTTTTTTTCCGTTTTATATACTCGTTTTACTCGATAAAATAACGAAGATATCCGCGAGAGATCAGTTTTCGCTATTATGGAGTGAAATTTAACGTTTTACTGCTTTTCCAAAGCCACAATGTAATTGGGGTAATTAAAAAGCCGAGAATATACTTCTTTTACAACTTTGTATCGTTATTTTTTTTAATTTTATTCCAATCGCCGGAATTTAACCTATTTTGTTCGGCCCACACTTTTATTATTGTTTACTTTTACTCGCGTGGGTTGACGGTACCTGATACGGTGCACTTTCCTTTGTTTTTGTTATCATGGAAGTGTTATACAATCTCGATGAACGGGAAAAGCCTTCATTATTGATCCCCTTCGAAAGTATTTCATACGTTATTTGTGCCAAGAACATGTATTATGATAGTGTAGCAAATATTGGGATTATGTCCTTTAGTTACGGCTGCCTCGTTGGTCTAGTACTCGCAAGCGCTACTGCAAAACACGAGGCCCTGGGTTCGAATCCCGGGTCGGACAAACTGCTTTTGGGGATATTCCTTCGTGGAATTTCTCAGTACCAGTTCGTAGTCTGAATTTGAGCCTGGTTGATGGCGATACGCTCGCCCCTATTAACATGAGACTTAAACATTACTGGCAAAGTCTGGGTGTACAATAGACTACACCTCTGCCTAGCTCTTCGGTGATAATAAGCGTGAAGATATGTTTACGGTGGAGTACAGTTTTTTTTTTTTCTTTAACCTGGAGTCAACCCGGGGGGTAACTGCGTAAGACACTCTCAGTAACAATGGCTTTAATTTCGACAGTGCAACAACATTGTCGAGCAGACAGATTGTCCGAATATATGAAGCAATGAATTAACAATATACTTCAAAATTATTCAGATTGTGATTGATATGTGTGTTTGTTAAGACTTTTGAAATATACGCAATTATTTACATTGTTTTGTAAAATCTAATTTAGTTAACTTATCTCGTCTGCAATGTGTTCGTAAACATGTTGTAGTTTGAAGCGAAATTCCGAAGCACGTGCTCCTGATGATATTAACTGATAAATGTGAACATTAGAGCTTCAATAGCAGCGATGGTGAACCCGCGATCGAAAAGGTCAGCACTGGCGAGTGGAGGCTTATTGTGGTCGATGTACTGCCTTATGCAAGAAGGTTTATTAAATCTGATGGGAAATAAAGTACCTAAGGTTTTATAAAGATATCCGCTAGCCCTTGAATTTAATTCTGTAAATAATACAGGCTGGTTTATTTTTTATTTTTTTTAATGCACGATCATGGCGAGGTATTTTTGGTTAGGATCTCTTTTCAAACTTCTACATTTACGCGTAAATTATTTGCGTCCTATCAATCACGTAAAAATAATATTTACGAGTATTCTCATAAATCAAGATTTCAACAGAGATCGACCTTCACAGTCGCAAAGATGCGACGCCATTTTGTAAATAAACAAACTTTTCTTCCTTCTCCTAAAAGGAAATGCTTGACAATGATTTTTCACAAACACATCACCACAATGTCTTGTAATCATAAAAACAAATTAGCCATTGTTTTTGAGATAAAGCTGCAATAACAATCCCACAATTTTAAAGTTGCGTACACAACAGCGTACTCAATGAATCCCACGTATTTATGAGCACAGCTTCGGTGTAAAACCGCTTAAATTATCGCACGTATACACTCGTCTTTTTACGATCTGTTAAAAACATAATATCTTTAATATTGTGCCAACTACTTAATATATCATAGAGATAACTACGGGCCGTATCGTGTAACCTCGCCTTACGTAATTAACAGTGTTCTAATTTAGATTAGGCCTAATTTACTTTTAGAATGTTTAAGTAAAGAAATGTTATTTTAGTTTTCTTGGAATGGGTGAGAAAATATATTCTGTGCTCATGAATGAATTGTGGAAATTGTCGTATGTACGACTTACAACCATTAGGTACCACTTATCATATTTAAAAAACTGAAAAAAATAGTCTCATGTTTATTTTTTATGTTTAATTTATTTATTAGTAACAATTTCTTTTGATATTAACGTGAAAACGTTTTATGTATTTCGTAACCTATATTAAATATTTCAATTTTTTAACACATATTATCGCATGGAAAAACTCACTTGAAACCGACTCATAAATCTAAACAAACGACTTCTACAACAGTCTTTCAGATTTTAAACAAACTTAGAACATGAATTACAAACATTCCCCTATATTTTATACATATTTTCATAGCCTTTTTATTCTTTCCGATGACCTACAAAGTTACCAGGTCTTTGCACCGCGATAATAAATGTAAGAGGGTGTTTAAATCTAAAAGACTCATTATTAGCATTTTATTGTTTTTATAAAACTGGAAACTCGATCTTCGTAGCGTTAAAAAGTGCGTAGGCGACGGTGGTGAGAACAACCCGGTTTCTCACCCCATTCTATATAATAAAATAGTACTAACACCGTCCCGCGATTTCACCCGAAGTTTCGATTCCGTGGGAATATCGGGATAAAAAGTATCCTATGTGTTAATCCTGGTTATAAACTATCTGTGTTCCAAATGTCATCTAAATCCGTTCAGTAGTTTTTGCGTGAAAGAGTAACAAACATCCATCCATCCATACAAACTTTCGCGTTTACAATATTAGTTGGATATTTTGTCTCAAGACAAATTTAGAACAACTTACCTGCTGCTCCAAAAAATCGGCTACAAATTAAGTTAACCGGAGATTTTGTGTATAAAGTGTTCAGTAAACCGTACTTTAACAGAAAAGGTGTCGTATCTAGACTTCAAAGTTTATATCAAAAACCTATTATTAAAGCTCCAATTCACTTCGCATACCTAGGGCTGAACCTTGTAGAAGTTTCTAAATTCCTTAGAATACTGAGCCATAGGTAATACGTCGAATTTCTATATCCGTATGTATCAATCGAATTTCATCATCGCATAGAGGAAACTTGTGTCATTGCAAGCAGTCATTGTTTACCTCAGCTGCATTTACTAGTTCCATGCAAATCCTGGAAATCTCTTCTGGTAGGGCTAATGTGTTATTCAATAATTTCTCAATATATCAATGTGCGATTCCTAGATTCCATTTAGGAAGGTAAACTCCACATTTCACACGGTAAACATGTTCTATGTTAGAGGGTTGGTTTCCGCACTTAATCCTTCAGGTGGACCATTGTGCGTGCTGTCGGTGGTTATTCCAACCACGGTAAACATTACTCGGTTCGTGTTCCAAATAAGTTGATTAAAAAAAACGAATACTGTTGCCGACGTCCCAAGGTCGGAAAGTACCCCGAACCCTGATATCTCAAGGCTTTCGCCCAAAAATACATTTATTAGCGGCTCCAGAATACAAATTACACACGTAAATGGAAGATCAAAGTGTAAACATTAGAACATCAAAGTTAAAAGCGATGGTAAACGAGTAAAGGGATAAATAAATGATTTTATTGAAACTTTCAACTTTCGACATGTTTCATGATAACGTATACTAGTGAGAGCATGTTTCAGTGCATTTCATATTCCGATGACAGTTTCAATTTCGTGAAAGCACACAGTGTGAACATCACCACGTCGGCGTATGCGCACAGACACTCTGACATAACTCGGCCATGTATTTTGCAACACACTCTATAAATAATCTCGCTATTCCACCATCCAAAATAAACAGTGTTTATTTTATGTTGCGTCGTTATAATTATAGTGCGGTGTCTTTAACCGTTAATGAGTGCTACTGTTTTACACGTAATACGAATATTTTCTAAGAATGTTTCGTCTCCCTGCCCCATATCGCAGACCACGCGATCATTTTAAATTAAGCGTCCCATAAATCAAGGACGTCGTGAACATTTTTCATGCGAAAGATATAGCGGCTTTTAAAAGAAATGAAAATACGAAGAAAGGTAAGGAAGCGGTGTCCTACTGACATCAATATCAAACATGGACGAAACAAAGATATTACTAATTTAGAACGCGGAGTGTTTAGTTGAGTGAGTGGGTACTGTAGCTGAAAGATTCCTGTTTACTTCGTGTCCATCTTTTCTCGCCTTACGCGTAATATCGACATTACCCGCCTGCTCTTATTTCAAATGAGAGTTTTTACGCCGAATTTGGCCTAAATTTTTGTGTGACAGTACGTGTCTACCTTCTTTTTTTTTGTGAACAATATAGCGATTCCAAAATAAGACATTTCCTGTACAAAAGGAGATGAAAGCGTTTATATTCTTCAACGCCTCTATTCTGCTAACGCAATCAAGTGGAACTTAACTGAATAATTCAGTCGGCTATTATATTTAGGAACACAAAACCATTTCGATTCTCTTTAAATCCATTGAAACATTGCTACTTTATTGGTACAATTTAGTTGGCCGCGAAACTGGGCCTGTTGCCAGAAATCGCCTAAACGAGAGAAAAACTACTTACAACAATGATTAATTAAATAGATTTTGTAACAGAAGGTGGGAAGAACCGAATCAGATTAAAAAACCACAATTATCTTCAACCCATTTAATTCCCAGATAATGAAACCATGGATCGAATGTAATAATTCCAGAATCGCGGAAACTGGGAGTTTATGGTTCCTCGAACGTGTAGCGCAGTTTACAACATCGTTCCGTAGCTTCTGATAAGCTATAAACCTACATCTGATACCTTTCAATAAGCAAGGCAAACGAATAAAAATAATAAACCATTCTTTCACACGTGAAATCATAGCTTTCATAACTGTTATTTTCTTTTACATCATTCGCTTACATTTTATTTATACTGTGTATGGTCAAAGAAAACTAAATCAAGTTATTTGGGACACATGGCATTTTATACTTTCAAAGGAATTCGATTTGTTCCAAATACTCGGCTCAAAGGACCAAAACAAAAACTGTTTTGGCCATGTACCAAAATTGTTCGCAGTCTCCCGAAGAACCATTGTGATGATAATTTGCAGACTAAACATTCTCTTTTGCAATAAATCTTTAGTCAAATAATTTCGCTCCTAATTAGTAAAAGTATAAGTACTAGTTTTAAATAAAACACTTCACCAAACTAATTCAACCAAATTCGTAAAGAACCTCTTTATGTGAAATGTGTGATTGTCCTAATATGTCCTCACGCGACCAGCCCAAGTTCGCGCAAACTTTGACTCATGATCAAACGTATGGGTTTCTAATATCTCTCCTAAATTAATAGTTGACATTCGCGCGGTATAATCATGATATATTAGGAGAAAGACTAAGATCAAAACATAGACAGGCAGACGTATTACTTACCTGTATTACCTAGGCAACACAGCTTCATTAATAAAACATTAGCAAGGGTAGTGCCCACGCAATCAGCTCTTTATTCATCGTCGATTATCTTCACAGGCTCAAGTTTAAGGGTCACCCTTTTACCCTATATCGTCAATCATTTGCCATTAAATACGAGAGTAATATGCTTGTGAACGACTGAAAAGGTTAACTAAAAATAGAATTTTACATCTCTTGGTTTAAGTACCAGATTTATAGCTGAAATATTATATTGAGGTGACATTTGTTTTTTATTTATATGTTAGTTAAGCCGCACGCCAGTGGTGTTTGGCCTCATATTCTTTTAAAAAAATAGGTAAAAGTATCCGCTGACATGCGTACTGCACACTAGACAAAACAAGCATGTTGCTACCTAAAAGTATTTTCACAAATATTTAGTTTTCTTCCCGTTCATATTTTCTATCAATAAAAACTATACTGCCGAACGACTATATCAAGAAACGAACGCCAAAAACCATATGTTAAATGTGTGTAAAATATCGTATTTCGGGAACAACAACACGGATTAAGGAATTGCTAATCTGGGGCCAAGATGGCCGACAGGAGCCAAGTTAAACATTGTATTCCGTAAAAACAAAACACTAACATATCATTTTCACAAATGGAAAATGGACACCTGCCATCCAAGATGAGTAAGCATCGCGAAACGAGGGGTATTCTTTCAGTGAAATAATATGGCAAAAAAAAGAAGAAATTGAACACGTGGTTTGCGTAACCTCTGACAGGACGATGATGTCAGAAAAAAAGTAGAACGGAAAACAACACTTTGTTTACTGATATCATAACAAAAGCTACGGATTAAAAGCACGGATAGTTCCTTAGTAAAACTTACGGGGTAGGCAGAAACTACAGAACGTTTTCCTTCGTTTTACGTTCATACATCAACGGGTTAATTCAGTAACAGTAGTAATGGCTTTGATTTTGACAGTTCAACAACATTCATTGCGTTATTTACGTTGTTGAGCAGACAAAGTTATCGAACATATGAATCAATGGATTAGCAATATCCTTCAAAATGATTCAGATTGTGATTGAAAGAGTGGTACGCAAGGGTGCTGGTCATAACACGCACGCCGGCTGCGAGCACTACGCACCCGACCTTTCTGAAGAACATCGCCTTATGGTCACTATATTATATCCTCCAGGCGTTTCCACTCACATCTGCCCTATAAACAAAAAAAACGGTCTAACTGAAGATTTTCCGAAGCCATTCCACACAATATTGTTCTTCCCACACTAGAAAAAAGAGAAAAGAACAAGATGTTCATGTTACTGACATTATTTTTCCTCTTGTCTTCCGCAATACGCAACTCATTGTAAACTGCCATCTCAACCAAATATTTTGCACTAGAAATAAATCTTCCGTGTCCAATGACGTCACAACACGGTTTAGACTTCCACACACTATTATTCTATCTTTATTAGTAAAAGTGTATTAACCTTTTTGAAACAATAAAAAACACCACAGAGGTAATTTATAGTGTTGATTTGAAAATATTTGTTTTATGTGTTTGAAAGATTCATGAAAAAATCTCTCGGTAAAGTTTTCTTGATAACATAAGCGTAACAGTGTAATTAATTATATTCGGAGAGTTTTATTTTGTGATTTGTATATCTTTGCGTTTTATAACTTCAGAAGAAGTATATTTATTGTTAAAAAAATACATTTTTCTTTTAATTTTTTTTATTTCTTTTAATTTCAAGTTTCATTTAAGATAAATAGTAGTTAATATTAATCAAATTTCAGACTAATCTAAGGCCTCAATTGGCCTCAAATTCTTCAAGTATGGGACTAATTTTGAAACTATCTAGACGTCTGTCCATCAAGGCCAGATTAATAGTAAAACGAAAATCCAATACTGACCTAAATAGTGAACGTGGAACTAGTATTACTGCCCAAATAAAGAACATTTTAAGGACCAGTTTCGTCTTACTCCGTTTTATAATATATTGTTCCTAGACGTACGCACCTATATTATGCAAAACAGGTCGTCAAAATGCTTTGACATTTAACTAGCGGAGTTTAGTGAAAATGACCCTCGATATCCTTTTATCTAACGGAAACAAGACGCCCTTTGATTCACCGAAATAAGAGATAAATAAAATGTAGTGCCAAGTCCTGTTAACACGAACAGACCAGGAAGACTATTTGTGTCCTCTGGTTTATTCACTTTAGGCAAAGAGCTTCTGCCGAATCGGCCTTTATGACTTCGCTCACAAACTGAATGTCTCGTGCGCATGCTAAGGAAATAAATAACAGAAGTTTAAGTTCAGTCACTCAGAAATGCAGGATTCTAGTAACGTCGGTTCTTTCCATATGCGCAAATATTCAAATCGAAGTGTGGGAGTACAGCATTTGCAGTTAGAAATGCAAAGTTTACATATAATTTATTGCGCATTTGTGATTGACAAAACATGCTCTATCTCTTTTGTAATATGGAGACATTTTTTTCCTTAAGTATTTTGTTATGCCCGGTACAGATTGGAGAAATGTTACATGAAATATAACACACGTTGAAACAATTTCACTTAGTTTTTGTGTTACATTTCACGTTGCATTGCATGAACAAAATATAATATACACAAATGAGCCGTTCATTAGAACGGCTCATTTGTGTATATTATATTTTAGTGTGTATGTTACTTTTTATGTTACAATACATCTATCTGTACCCGGCATTATAGATATAGAATTTGTTTCGTTTCGTTACTTGTTAACCTAAGTAAACGGCTTATCAATAGCTTTTCGTTTGTTCTAAAATCTGAATTTCCGCTTTTTTGCTAGTTCTCAATAATATCACCTAATCTTCTGTTACGTCTTCACAGTGTACATAATAAATCTGCCCTTTTCGGGTTTATTGCGCTGTCCATGTAGCGAGGTGCATCTGTCTTTTGTCTTAGTCACAGACTACCGACACTGTGAGGAAAGAATCGGAAGACGGTAGTGCGCATAAAATGCTAGCAAGCCGTCTTACTTTGTTGCCATCAGAGCGTATTTTCAGACAAGATTTTATGTTAAACAGGCTTTTAACCCTTCGAGACACAATGCCTTTTTAATTGTTTCTCTAATTACTGCATACAACCGGTTAAAGCCAGTATTATAGGAAGGCAGTGTGGCTAAGTTACCCGTTTGTTGTAAAGTTGACTCCGTTTTGAATGTGTATAAGTGTAAACCGGAGCTAGAGAGGCCTTCGCCAAGTTCGAACTTACATAAATCCCTTAACAGTGAGCTTAAACTACAAAGCTGTTGTAGCTTTGTAGTTTAAGCTCACTGTTAATTGTTTTAACACTTTCTTGTAGTATCATAGGAATAGCTTATTTACAATAAATTGTAATTTTTATTTAATAATTGAAGTCAATCATAAAGCTTTATCACTAATTATACGACTAACGATTTGAAGGTTGTAGGTTCGAACACAGGCAGCACTTTACTGTGTCTAAATTATTTCATCACCACTGCTCTCAAAACGGTGAAGGAAAACATCGTGAGGAAACCGGCATATCCTACAACCAAACATTCTTAGAAATGCGACATCTACAAATCCGCACTGGGTACGCGTGGTGGATTACAGCCCACTCCCTCTCACAGAGAGGCTCATATCTGCTAATAACTACATTTTCTAATTACGTCTTTATCTTAGAATACATAGCCTAACTGTTCATAGCACACATAGCGTAACGGTCCTTGGGTGGTCAATGTTCATTACTGGACTTCTACGGGCTGGTACTATGATGATGATGAATGGCGAATAATAGTCAGGGTATTAACAGGCGACTTGTCAAACGCTTAACTCACTACTGTTCTGCCAAACATAGCTTGAAGTAGTGCTTTGATATTCATAGATACTTTTACGACACAATGTTCTTCGATATGTCACAATTAGTCGGTACATTATTATGTAGATAGGTGTTTGTGTACATGATACAATACAGGTCACACCCAAGTTCGTCGGTACAGACTTTAGACCCTCTTTTCACGACAAGGCGGGCTAAAAAATCATAGGCAACTGCGAGTTCAAATTATTTTACCATGGCAACACCAACCGTAGTGTCGAAACATAGATAAATATGTAGGCATTATATACTGGAAGTGGTTACCTTACGTGAGCCTAGCCACTACGCACGCAGTGCCGCCATCATCATCATCGTCATCATTGGCAGGCTTGTTCCACACACTCTGCTGAAGTATAGACCTCTTCCTTATATGCCATGATTCCCTGTTCTGTGTCTCATCTCCTCGCACGCAGCACGCTTTTTGTACACACACGTTTTTCTTGCCGTGAAATACTACGGTTTATTCGTCGTCTGTAGGCACGGTCATCAGTGTTGTATGGCAGATGACAGTCACTATGACAGCTTGTCGTACGCCGTACCGTAAAGAAACCGTGCCGTGTACAAAGGGCCTGAGACTGTTTATTTCTTGCTGTGTACACACGTTTAGACACACTCCCACATTTAGCCTGCACTTCCTGCATATCTGTTGGAGCCGCAGATCTTCGACAGTTGCGTTACAAGTGCTACAACTAATAGTTATACAAACACTGACGCTCATGTTTCGGAAGTGGTTTATATCACGATTTATGCTGTGTTTATACTTGAAATAATTTAGATGTTAAGGTATGGTACAGGAGAACTATTCGTTAGGTCGAAATCGAAACCGACATAATTATACCGGTTGTACAAACGCCAGCACATCAAGCGACTACAATCTGTCAAATATCTTTAATAGATTTTCAAATTTATCGCTGAAGCATTAAGGTTCAAGGTTGATTGGGAAAATTTGTCAGTTTCGGGTAGTTTGACCTGCTGCGTCTGTACATTCAAAATTTTGTGATTTTTTAAGTTTTTTTTTCCTAAACTCAATTTTTTACATAACATAAACTCACGCCTTTTACCCATGGGGGTAGGTAGAAACTACAGAACGCCACCTGCTACGATCCTGACATACTCGTATTTTAGGCTTCGGATAATTGGTAAACCAAGCTATTTTGGTCAAAATCAGATTCCTATATTCCATCCACACAAAAATCACAAACAACTTCATAATCAAGGCTCCAATAACATTAATAACAGTTCGAATAAAAGCGTAAACAAAAACTCGTGGGACCGGAATAGCGACCAACTCGTAAATACGTCACTATTCAATCAGAGACTACTACGTCTTTCTTCCATAAAGTCACAAACATCATCATCATATCTTCTCAAAGATGAATCAATCAACTCAGCCTATCGCAGACCGTTGGTGGACATAGCTCTCCCAGACTGCGCCACAACCCTCTGTCTTCCGCCTTGTGCATCCAGTTGGCCCCAGCCACCCTTTTTGAGGTCGTCGGTCCACCTAGCTGGGGAGCATCCCACACTACGCTTGCCGATAGACGGTCTCCACTCCAGGGGGTCTACTCCGAAGTAGTATCGGCCGAATGTTCGGCCGTTTCCTGCTACGAATTTACTATTTGGTTCGGTCGGTCCCGATCCTACACTCCTACACTCTTTCGAATATTGACTATGGTCCCGACCCAACTGAGCCAATCTGAACTTTTTTCGCAATTTTCAATAATATTCGGTTAGGCCATGTGTCGGTCCGATCAGAACATTCGCACTTTGCACTTCGGAGTAGACCCCCTGGACTCGTTTGCACTACCAGCCATCGGTCCTTCGACAAACATGGTCAGCCCACTGCCACTTCAACTTGCTTACTCTGCAAGCTATGTCTTCTCAAAGATATTTAAAGAAAACTTTAGAGTAGACTCTACAAGAGAGCTTTTAAGAAATCTCGGAACTCGTTACTGTATCTCACAATTAATTAGTCGTTGGCTTTTAGCTTGAAACTCCTGTATTTTCTAAAAATAAACAATGGCGGCTTTGAGCTGTATTTTCCAAGATACATGAATCTGTAGCATCAAATCCAGCCTGATGATTCAAGCTATTAAAAAACTCTTTAAAATAAACCAAAATTAATTTCAAACATTATACTCAAGAAAACAGTACTATCATTAATAAATGTTCCGGTCCCTTGTATTGTAAGACACACACTTTATTGTTTACCGCCTAACCTATTTATTTGAGAGAAATAATTGCGCGGGCGCAACGCTCCAGTAGGCTTGTGTTACATGTGTTACGAGTTGTTAGATCAGATCAGAGACTCGTTAGCTACCGAGAAATGTGGACGTGAAGTGGGGCGAGACGGTCGCCTGTCGCTTGAACCCTGGCGGACATAGACGCTGTCGGGCGATGGCCCTGGCGTGTGTAGACGTCTTCATTCTGAATTGGCTATGCTTCCGATAGGGTTTTTTGTCATGAAATGAACAAAGCTACACGAAACCGTAACCAAAACCTAAATATACCTATGACAATATAATCAACCTATGTATACTCGTATTATAGTCACTGCAGGAACTTAGGCTTGAACTCTGTGCTCTCACAGAGGGCAGAAAAAATCTTTGGAATAAAATAGAATAGTATCTAAAGATTTTCTTTTTTATGTACAGTCAAAAAAAGAGTTAAGTATGCAGGGACGTCGGATATAGTTGAAGTTTAGTAAGAAACCGATGGATGTTTTCGAATGAAATTTAGTTTGATAAATTAACTGTTTGTTTTCTATTAATAAAATAAAATTTTATCCGAAAACATCAATCCGTTTCCTCAACTATATCCGACGACCCTGCATACTTATCTCTTTTGTTGACTGTACATTATATAAAGCAAAAAAAAAGCTTAAGCAAAAAGCTTAAAACTTTAGCAGCCTTCGGGAATGTATTGATTTTTATCGTAATCGTTCTAGCATTTTCTTTGATTCTTGGCTCGACAAACTAGACAACATAGAACAGAATACTTCATTCATATTGGAACGAAATAGTCATTACTCAAAATAGTAACATTCCGCTAATGAGCATCGCCTACACTTCGGAACCCGTTTACCTAATTGGCTCCTACGGTCAGAACTTAAACTTACATCCGCCATTCAAATGCAGCTGCGAATTTCTTTTAACCCAAAAAGCTTTTAAAATGTCTAAAAGGAGTATCTAATCATAATTTTCTTAGAAAAAATACGACAGGCATAATGCACTCGGAGTCGGTCAGTTCAAATCTGATGCCACATCGTCCTAATTGGCAACTATACTAATTTTTAAGGAATTGTGACAGAAATGTGCTGCGCCCCCGCAGAATGTAGAAGATGATTTTCTGACAGTTTCATGACCATCGCTAATCTGTAAACGGCTTTTGTAACTGACATTGGTGACGCTAAAACATAACTGGCGAAATGTGGTACATCACTGCCTAACCCTTTACGGTTTACATGCGTGATGTTATCTTATTGATTACGTAAGAGTTACAATGGTAGATTCACGGAAACCAATTTTTGGGGAGATTTGATTCACGGATGTTTTAAAAATCGCTAATCGAATAAAGGAGAATGGATGAGATCAACATGAGCTCTCCTCATTTCCTTTCCAAAACCATCTACCAACATGATCTACATTGAACTTCTAATTTGTAGATAACGATTTAAACATAAGGTACGTGTATTGATCTTCTACATACTACGTCAACGGGTGCCTTGCCAAAAATCAATCTTATATCAATAATAACCCACACCTCTATACATATTAAAATTCTACCTTAAATGGAAAACGTGACGTTATATTTATAACTGACACTATAATTTGGTTCCGAAATAACATTTCTACTGTCCCTTGGGTTCAGGAGGTTATTCCGTAGGGATTAAAGGGAAAACGTCGAGGAAACTACGTGAAATGTCAACTAACTGTATTATAGGTCTCCGAATAGGTTCCCAAGGACCATTTTGGTCCTTTTGGCTAAAATTCGGTTCATTTTAAATTGCATTTTATTTATCTGAAATTAAATCAATACTTCGCTTGGAATAAATTAATTGAATAATCTGAAATAGATAAATGTTTTGAACGGAATTTGTTTATCGCATAATTGATCAGTTCTCCACCAATTTGGCTATTTAATTAATAGTTTCAACAAAGGTATCGTACTTTTAGTTATCTTAAGCCCACTGGGTTATTAATTATTGTAATATTCAGTAGCCCAATCTTCCAAATTGCTGGTTTAAGTACCAGCATATTTTCTACTCTGCTTGTGTATTAACAAACTAATCTTTGTCCTTGTTTTGTTGCAGGTATGTTAACAAAGCTGTTTATCAAAACTTTCGAGAAGTCCTGACGTATGTATAGAATATTAATTTATTCATCTGTCGTTATACCTAAAACCGTTAAATTTCGACCCGGAGGCCCTCTACTCTATGACACAATGAACTTGGCAGGATTAGCTAAGGAATTGACGTGGTTTCGAAGTAAATGGTCATATTGAATTAGGACACTGAACTATCGTAATACGAATCCTCAAAGAATGACGATGCCCAAATCATCTTACAAACCGGCAGCATCATAGCTTGCATAAGCCGGAAAATCCGACATTGACACAAACTTTGCGTTGACGTAATTAGGCGATCCCCCGCCGCGTCTAATATAACAGACACAGACACTACACTACAGGCCACATTTCACGTCCAATCCTACCGTTACCTGTCCTCTTTCGTCACTCTACCCCACAAATAGTAGTCTATTTTTACCCTAGACTACGTCAGCCTGTGATTTACAGCTTATCGCGACCTTGCGGTAATTACCGGCTACCACTAGTAAAAGTTTACGGAACTTAGTATTTTTAGCTGCGAAAAGCGGAACCGTTTGAAATTAAGCGGACTAATAGGAGTTTATTTTTAAACTGGAGGCTCTTGTGCGTTTTTAATGTACACGTGCTTGGCGTAGGAAATGTAGGGTAGTGAAAAATGATGTTTTTAGTCAAATGTTTGCACATGGGCGTAACTCGGATGTAGCGAGCTTTGGAAGTAAAACTCAGTCAAGTTTTATTCGTAATTTTTTATAGATGTATTTTATATGGTAGAAGAAGAATTGATGAATGTGTTTTAGTGTCGTATTATGAAATAACTTACATCATTCATTCCAAAACATTAGCTAATCCCACGTTCTTCCTAAACTTTATCGTACGTAGGTGACGTTTTAAACCACTCTGTTACACGAATTTATCACCGTCATCATTTCTCAAATCCCTTAATTATTTAGTTTTTAGTACAAAAAGATGCCGTTTTGAATAAATATCAGTGGTATGTTAATAAATGTCGTATTAAGCGGTTTTAAATTGACCATTAGCGTCGCATCTTATAACATGAATCCAATTTGTTATCTTGAATGTTATTGAGCCAGTTTTTTCCAAATTCCTCCTAAACATGTACTAAACAGATGACGATAACGGTTTCCTAATCACCTAATTGTTTGTATAATTTAACCACAAAAAACCCAAGTGTAATTCAATAATATTTTTCATAAGAGAGTACATTTCTGTTTGAAGTTTTCCGGGAATGTTAATGTTAACGTTTCATAAAGTTTTTTTCCTTTATCGACGAGGTAGATTTTATTAGCTTACGATCATAAAATCAAATATGGCGTTTATAATATTTATTGGCAACATTTTTGGTTGAGTTTAAGTGCTTTGTGTTTCACATTTTTCTTTTTAATTCTGCATTTGTTTCTGTCCTTCATAAATCAACAACAAACATAACCAGCGGAAGTAATAAATGTAGTTAAATAATTTTCAGCTGTCAAACTATTATAACACTATTCTTTATCGTCCGCTACGAGTATAATTGAGTCGCTCTATCTACGCCATTAACTTTTTCAAGAAGACAAATATCTCTGTATCTAAACGGACTAAAATCCATTAGTTGCTTGATATATCTGTTTTATAATTAATCAGCTTAAAATAAAACAAAGCAACGCGTGCTTTTGATATTTATGTTCTTTAAGTTATTTATAAGAACTCTGAAATAAGGTAACCATGTATTCCTGCTAATTTCTTACATCAGACTTTACACTATTTATTATTTACCTGATGTATGTATCTGGTGTATTGTGCGTCTTGTAGTCTGTGCTGTGCTAAATAAATGTATTTTCTTCGTTCTATTCTTTCATAATTTTCCGTTTACGTTTCTTTACTTTAATCATATTCAGTCTACTAGTTAAATCTGTATATAGTATTCTTATACTTCTACCAAGCTATTTTAACGAATAATGTTCACATGGCAACAGAAAACGTATGTAATGTAAATGAATTAGACTTTGTTCAACAAGGTGATTTTTTTTACCTGTTTATTCAGTCATAGCACTAAATATTAGTTAAATCTCGTTCTGAAAACAAAATAACAACAGTCTCTTCTTCGTTTTTATAAAAAAAAAACTGTACTGCAGCTTTCGTATGTAACCAGCTTCCGCTGAAAACTGGTGAGAAGTTTCAGCGCTTACCGTAGATAAGCGAAACTTTCAGTGGTGCTTCAACCCACGCCTACTCAAAAACAAATACAGTAGGTAGAGAATACACGGCGACCCTACAGGGTGTCGGTCGCCTGATTTACCGTTCGCCGCCGTGTGGTCACAGCAACGCACTTTTAGAATTACGACCACAGCCTACAATAAATTGTGGTAAAGAAAGAAATGCACCCGACGCTATGCAAAGGACACCGCACTTCGTGGCTATTTTAGAAAAGTGATACTAGTCCGAGGTCGAAATGTTGCTATTATTTCTCTGTTTTAGAATAAACCCCTATTTTTAAACGCACTTGCAGTAAAAGGTGAACATGTTTTTCTAGAGACTATGAAAGGCTTCAGTGCTTGTTCACACGGTTACCGGGTAGTAGACACGGATGCCCGAGGAAAAATTATACAGAGATGAGCAAAAGCCCGGATACCCGTCGGGTAACCTGTACGGGTACCTGGAGCGTGTGAGAAACACATAAGTAAGTTCTTGCTACCACGAGACATGTCTCCTCCAAACAAATGTTATAATGAAGGACAAGGATAATGTCGCATATTATATGCTTGAAGGATGATTATATGACCTTTATACTTTTCTTGAAGCACTGTGTAACATCGCACCTACAACTTTGAAACCTAATACGTGCGCAATGAATACAAAATTCGATGTTGCAATCTGCCGTTATAAAAGACACAAGGATACTCTGGGCAAACATTTCATACATTAGTTATAACACATAAATCATATTATATTTTAGAATAATAGCTAGTTCTACGTAGTACTGTTTACGAAGCGTTAACCAGATCAAGGCGAAGTTGTACATAACTGCAATTCGAATTAACGATCATTGTTTCCGTAAAAAATAATAGTTTACTAAGTATAATAATCTTGCGGCGCAAAACTGCTATGAATTTACGCAATTTTAATTAGACATTCTTGATAAGAAGATAACATTTCCTTATGACTGTTTACGGGCATGATAAACCATGTTTAGATGTGACGAGCAAGAGGTGTTCTTAGCAAAATACAGGGTTATTAAAAAAAACCTTAAGATTTGGGCCATAAAATTGGTCTTCCAATTCTATACTAATATTAATAATATTATAAAAAGGTTTAATTTGTGAGTTTGTATGTAGGGGGTAATCTTCGGAACTACTGATCCGATTCCGAAAATTCTTGCACTAATGGGAAGCTACAGTACTACCGAGGGTTATAGAATATATGTTACGTTACGTTACGCACGTTAAAACAAGAAATTTACGCGTACGAACTCGCTGTCAGAAGCCAGATACAAATAGACTGCAGGAAAATGTATTATCGAACCCTAAACCATTTTCACACTTTCAATAAACATCGTAGGTAATATAAAGCCTTGCACATACGCCTACAAATCGCAACGAATGTGCCACACATGTCCCACGTGTAGAAAACTATTAAAATACTTACCAGCCAATCATATCGGCGGCGTGCGAAGTTTTATAAGTGCTCAATCACTTCCTACTTTCACACGAAACTCATGAGAAAACTAAATGTATTTCATTAAAGACTCTCGCTTTCCTAACAGTTCAGGAAAACTTATACTTTCTTTTGATCTGAAAGAGGAAAAACCTTTTTTCCTTTTATAGAGGAACGGGAAATCACACAGGAACGTGGAAAAAATATACGTCTTTAACGAATTAAGATGTGTATGTAGTTAGAACAGCCACTACTGGCTGGAGAACCCTAATACTACGTAACAGAAATCTACTATATTTAAAAAAGAATACATTTCATATTTTTTTTCATAATCAGCCTATATAATGTTCCCACTGCTGGACAGAATACATATTTCTTACCTATTCTAATCATGACTTTGACTTGACTGATAAAATTCAATCATATCTGACATTTCAATCAATTTACAGAACCCCCAATCAAGGACGACCTTTACAAAATACATGAAAACCTTCGAAGCTTCCACCTTAAGTAAAACACTGACATTTCAGTAACGCTACGATAGCACCTTAACCTCAAAGTGATTGGCATTTGACGTCATTCAAGATACATTACTATATTATACTATAGCCTCTCTTATTTGAGCTCTCTCTTTATGGCCACAGTAACTCAACTCCTACGGCTAATACCTTCTTGAACTATATAAGTGACCTGCTTTTGGCTCGTGGACATTAAAAAGGCTATTCAGGCTTCTGACTCGGCTCTGACTGTAGGCTTTGTTTTCCACGTGTACAAATACTTAGCCACCTTTACTTTTTCATTTTGTTGCTAACGCTATTTCGTACCAAATTGCCACATTATTGAGTTTTTTTTTTACCAAAAGAGGTTTCTAGGGAAAAGAAAAATTCCTTTTAGGAGAATTTATACATCATAATGTCGGTCGTCCGGCGGTGAGACGGGTTGATGACATTGATACCATCATGGGTAGAACCTGAATGATGCTGGTACAGGAGCGTGGGGATTGGCATGTGAAGAGAGAGGCCAATGATCAGCAGTGGAATTGCATGATGCATTCATCATAGGATAAAAAAAAACATACGATTAAATTCTCCCATTTCTTCAGAACTTAGGAAGGAATTACGAACCCAAACCGTTACTTAGCTCCCCCTGAGGTCGAATTATCAACACCATCCTACTCTGTTTGCCAAGTTGTAATTAATTACATCTATGTTTCAATGTAGCGTCCTATTAGAAGGCACCTGTGGCCTTTTTCAGTCATTTCCGCACTGCAATAACAATTACATCAACCCACACCTTTTCTCAATTAGAAACAATAATAAGAAACAGTTTGAAAGAACAGATCATTTGTTGTAAACTGTTCTATTTACGCCCATCTGAGCGCAGAAAAATCCTTGACACCCTACAAGGAAAATACTGACCTACATACGTCCTGACCTCTTCAGGAAGCCGCGGGAGGCAGCAAATATCCAAGTCTTTTACATTGAACAGATTGAACGTCTTTTTTGAAAAGATTAATGCTGGTATTATCCTACGCAGATCTAGGCAGGATTAGGCCCACGCCTGCATTCAGGAGCGTATTGAGTCCTCATCGTATTGAATCATCAGGTGTCTTCGAGACGTGTCAAGGTTTCATCGATTTTAAAGACGTGTCCTTCGGGATTCTTTGTTCAATGTTTTGTTTTATGTAGATGATCATGATCATTAATAACTGAATATCAGAGGTACACACGGCTACACATCAAGCTATACATAACCAGTATAAGCTGACTTCTGATTGTACGAAAAACCTATACAATGAGAGATTAGCTAAAACTGGAAATGTATAGCTTGATGTGTAGCCGTGTGTACCCCGTGGTAGATTTGTATGTTAAAAATGAACTTGTCTATCAATAATCTTGAGTCCATATGGTTTACAACAAAGAATATTCTATTCTTTACATGCTGAATTCGGCCTTGTAACATTCTTCACCCAATTTTTTTACAATTAATTTTCGTGTAGGAACATGACAGAATTATTTACTTAACATCCTCGTTCACCGGTGAAACTGCAAAAATAAAAAGAAATTTATCTGTAAGACTTTTATTAATGCTAACAGTTATCAGCTGAAATTTCACACAAAGCGTTAATTAAAAATGTTTTTCATAAATCTATTGAGTGTACAGAAACCGCAATATGGGCCAAGGTCGCGATGTAATTAATTTTGATTCGCGTTGTGGTTGTTTTATAGGCATTTCTTGTTTTTTTACCCTTCGGAGCAGCCGTAGGAATACCACAATATTTTCTATGATTTCAAGCTAATAACAAAAGCATTTTTGTGTAAATATTTCATGATTATGATTGGTTCTGTCATGTCAAAGAGTGCGTGGGTGCGAACTGATGTCTGGTACCAGCAGCACGACCTTCCTGGTCTTGCAAGGTTTATAATTATTAGAAGTATATTTATGACACCGTGTTTTGTTTTTAGCTATTAAACTGAAGTGACCTTCGCTTAGATTTTAGATTGTTATTATTTTTGTATCAGGCACGGTTATTACGTTTTTCCGGTTCATCTTATCGGATTGTTGAGTCAAGATCCTGCCGATAACCCATATCTATGTAATAGTAGTAATTGTGTTTCATAAGCGAGTATTTTGTAAGCACACAAGCTGAAGGTATTCACTTGGCGTGGCGAATTTCGACAGCCTCTACTTTATCTAATTAGAGGTGCTCCGACCAGCGGTAATTAATTGGGCCACTCTACCGTGTTTCCCACGTGGGGTTTTTCAGCTAGACATCCACTTCGAACAAGTTTATAGATTCTGTTAACTGAAGCCTAATTAATTTACAGGTCGTGGGTTCGAACCTAAGCAGGCGCTTTACTTTGTGTTATATATTTCGTAACCACTGCTCTCAAAACGGTGAAGGAAGGCATGCCTTAGAACCGAAAACTCGAAGACGTGACATCCGGCAACCCGCACTGGGCCGCGTGGTGTTTTACGGCCCACTCCCTCTCACAGAGAGAAAACCTGTGCTCCAGCAGTGCGTACATTATGGGCCACTTATGCCAGGCAATCGCAGATAATACGTAGTAATAAATTATCACGATTTCAGATTATGTAGGATTGTAGGTACTTTAAAATGGAAAACACGTCGAGAAGAATTCTTAGAGAAATATAGAAATTTTCCAGGCTTTCAGAAGCTAGGATGTAACACAGTATTTTATATGATGATAGGTATTCCCCTCAGAGAACTAGTTCTCTTCACGCCGGTCGTAACGTTACATACATAACTCATCCAGCCTGGATTCGGTCCCAGTTGCATTATGATTTATACGACGGACAGTAAACAAGAATCTTTTTACACGAGCTGAATCCATATCTATATCTTTATACAGTTGTGGACATATAATTAGGCACGACTGATAACAAAATCACTTTTGGATAAGTGTACTACGTGAGCTCGACAAATGGATGTGCGAATAACACTTGTGCGACAAAACTGTACTGCGACTCACCATAGTTCGAATGCACGCTTGTGCGACAAGCAATAATATTAAGTCTTCGACGTCATAGACACCCCGAGGTTCGGTTTGGTTAGGTTCCTTTAAACCCTGCAGACAGAAATAGGAGCCCCACTCCACTGCTAGGACACAGGCCTCCTGTCTGCGAATGTGAGTGGGCCGTAAACCACCACGCGGGCCCAGTGCGGGTTGGTAGATGTCACATGTCTTCGAATGTTTGATTCTAGGACATGCCTGTTTCCTCACGATGTTTTCCTGCACCGTTTTTGACAGCAGTGGTGATGAAATAATTTACACAAAGTAAAGCGCCTTTCAGGGTTCGAACCTACGAACCATATCTCGTAAGTCGCGGTCCTTACCGCTGGGCCACTACTGATCTCGATAATCTTATGCCTTCGCGGAATACAAGCATCACGCTACGATGATATTTTTAATTAACTTACTCTAAAATTAAATAACATCTTCAAGATCTAGAACAAAACTGCACTAAGCGGCGATTAGTCTTACAACACTACTTAAGAAAGCGCACCTACGTACAAACATAATCCAATTTAATGGGACATAATGTTTGCTGCAAACTCATTTAAAACACATTACTAACGTAATTTTATTCGCAGTCATAAAGCTTGAATGTCACAGGAACGATAAAACTCGCACGCACTTAAAAGAGAGATTTTTGCTTTTACTTGAGGAAATGGTGAGATATTTAATATTATATTAAAGTCATCAAAACAGCACACCGTGCGAGTGCGGTGCTTCAGACCATGTTCTCCTTGCTGATGTGTCCTAAATTCACTTACACCTTTGATGACCTTAAGAATGCCACTGATGTCGCAATTAACGTGGCCACCTGCTGGGCTCAAACGACGCGCAAACTGAAACCATGATTAAAGACCCCCAGCGTAAAAGATAGATCCTACGCGGTCAAAATGTATGGAACAGCGAATTTTTCGGCGGTTCAGAATCATGTACTAAATCCATGGTAACAGGTTGTGCGTGTCTGCCACCCTGTACGTGTGCCAACTTTTATGGTGATCGGTCAAACGGTGTTAGATTTTATCAATCTCATATATACCAACATCCATTTCACATATATAGATTTTAAACAAAAGACAGTCGCTACCAGTACTCTTGACATCATTCTGACCTTCCCTCACCCTCGCGTGAAGAGGGATAGCCTCATTCCATGCCGGAAACCGCAAGCTTCAGCTGTAAATATGATAGTGAGCTGAAATGTCAAACGTCCACGTTGATATTTCAACATCAGGGAGGGATGTGGACGTCGGTTCCGAGCCAATAGGACTCTATTTCCTGTACACGAGAGCCTACCGTAGATAAAGGTTCTATATCCAACTAACTTATGTACAGCTGTATTTTACGTAGGTGAATCGCGGCGAACTTATCGCAAAAATAGTAAATGTGCGTATGGTTTGAACGACCTATATATAGCCTTATTAGACAAGGTGTCATTTAAATAACTGAAAACCTGAAAAGGGGTAATTATACCCATCATTATGAACAACTTTTACTATGAAGAACAACCCTGAAATCGCGAAAGATCAACTTTCATTTGTTACATATCCCTTTGTTTTTAAAAGTATTCGGCCCAGCACGATATTCATTTGTTTTTGGAAGAATATTTTTGTACCAATATAGCTCTCGTTACAACAAATAACCATAGGGACACAATGCCTTTATTTGGCAAGGAGAGATAAATTAAGGCGTGTTCCACTCCGTGCACACATGCTTTACAGTTCATGGCCAATGTTAAAACAAATGATTTCCATCACTCCGTCATCGATAAAGTCTTGTATTGTAAACTATGGAACGTAAAGTACTTCTATAGACAAACAAAATCATAACAAGCGCCAATTGTAACTTTCCTCAGTTTGTATATCAGTTATTACATGTTTATGTCGGAAACTAGCGGATTTTCTAAATACAATAATTATATATGATAGCTTACAAAGCTTTGTATGAGTCAACGAACCGCAAATAACATGAGTAGGACTTTAAATAGCGTAATTCTAATAACGATATTTTAATTTTAGATTTACTACATACACATAGTAAATCTAAAATAGCTAATAACTTCCTGCGAAACTAAAGAATGTCAATGATTCAAAAAGCTCTTTCCATTCTAAGAAAGCTTCAGAAATTTTCAGAAAATCGGTAAAGATAACTTTCTTACTTTCATTTATGATTTCCTAGCGACACTTTTCTCTAGAATTCGTCATACAAGCGACATAACGACACTAAAACGATTCCTGTAAAAAAAAAAATGTTCTAATTGGAAGTTTGGGCGGCTAAGGCGGGCGGGGCGGCTTTCCGGAGGTAGGAAAAGCGGAGCGGTCGCCATTCGTTCGGCTGCCGGCAACGCAGTCGCACGCGTCCCTCTCACGGATTACTGCGTCTCGATACGCCTTCACATGTGAATTTGTGTATAGTGAACAATAAAATAAATAAACAATTTATAGTAAAAACTTTCAGTGTAAATGAACGTTTTTTTAAACTCTAGTTAAACGGTGGTTAGTGGTAGTGAAAAATGACATTAGACAGGGGTGACAGTTTTGTTAACAAGATACAGCCGGCGTCGTCTGTCTCTTGTCTCTCGCAGTGTCAAAACATTTTCGGCAAGAGGCTGAAGCGCTGGGGCTCCACGGGATCGTGGGTAAGCAGAAATTGAAGATTTTATCTAGCTATTAGTTATTTATCATTGTTTTATATCTACTGTCGCCCTTATTTGATTGATACTGTCGAATGTTTATATTGCAGTACTCAATTGTCCTTATCTTTTTAAAATCTACTAGAAATTGGATTCACACGCAAGGGAATAAAAATGTAGGTACACAGAAAAAAAAACAAAATTTTCATTTTTAATCTAATTAAAAACGATTATGAAGAACAATTACACTTTTAATGGAAGTAACTAATTACAATCAAGCACCAACTTAATCCGATCGTTTATTTTTAATAATAATTACATGCTAATTAATTTTCAATAATTATTTCTCCGTCACGAGGCATGTGATTGTTGTTTACTGCGAAACTTGGCATAGCTGGGTGTTATTTATCATTCTTAAAGATCACTTACATAGTGTCACTTGATTTAATGATTGTGAATAATATAATAGTTTGAAAACCTTCAAATATATTTGTGGAGACAACTTTTTAGCTGATCGCTGATAGCTGGCCATCGATTAGATATCTTCCTAAGTTAAAATTTAAATTTTAGTGAGAAGACTAGAAAAGCTGTTAATATTTTATATAATTAGACTGTGATGTCCCACTACAGGGCAAACGCCTCCCTACTCTTTCCAATTCTCTCTGTTGTAATCCGCTAAGGACCAGCAAGAGTTTTTTTTTTAATAATAAAAGAATCATTAGTAATAATCATAGCAATAATAGCTAGAGGTACTTCCTTACTTCAAACGATAACACGCAAAGAAAGTTCTTAAATCAGCATCCGAATTTTCCCAGGATTTTCTAAAACCATAAATATGAATATTAGATAACTAAGGAAGTTAAATTCACAACCTAAATCCATTGATGTATTGATTATTCATTTACCTTTTGATTTAGTAATAGAGTTATGTCATCATTACCTAAACAAAATAAACAAAACACGATAAACAACAAAGCAATGTCTACATATTAAATTGTCTACTGTACTATCACATCTCGCGTATTACATGCTTGATTTGGCACTTACACCATAATAACCTACTTATGTACAAGCGACTCTAATCTCTATGAATAGACTTTAATTAAGTAAATAATAAATATATACATGCTTGCCGGTGAATTGCATAATACGTTTACGCTTTTCTTTTATCTATCGCGTGTTTTGACGGATTACGAAACGGTAATTTTGAATTATGTAATAGCCGATAAAAAAACTCACAAGCGACTAGCGTTGTTAGAAGTACTTGAAGTTTTTTTTTTTTTTGCCAGGATTAACAGGAATGTATCACATCTGTTAGCTGTCGCTATGCCAAACTTACATAATGGATCGTATGTTTCTGTTTTTTTATCTATAACGGTTTAAAAACAGGAATGAAATCATCTCTGCTAAACTGATGTAGTCACTTTTCATAATCTATCCTTGAACACAAGTTATTAAGAAAGAAATTGATCAAAAGCACAGGAAATGCTGCGTTAGTTTTCCTGTGCTTTTGATCACACATTTGTCACTTTTTTTTTTACAAAGAATCAACATTTTTAACTTATAGATTTGTAAACATTTACAACCAAACGCTTCGCTACGTGCATTAGAAAAAGCACACACCGAATTGACGTGAACAGCGTCCAAACGAACAAAATATACCCTTACGATGTCCTTCAAACACGATCATGCGTAAACTTCATGTACAAACTTAAACAGTATTGGCAAACGAACATAATTGTATGACGGACGAAGCCATGTAGGGTTCCAACCCAAATTGAGGGGTGGCGTGGTCATCACGCGACGGACACGCGACGACCAGGTCATTTCCAACGAAGCCTGCGGAATAACCACGAGGTTTGATTTGTCGGGGCTGTGTCAGATAACCGCAAAGCTGAATCGGTTTTGACATATTGCTATGTATTGTTGGTGTATTATTCGGTAATAGGGGTAGTTTTGCTGTATGTTGTACATGTTTGTGTGTAGTTTATGAGTAGGGTAGGGGATGGATTTGGCAAAGGGATATTGGTCTATGAGAAGTTTTTTACCTCTATGTTGCAGACGCACCGAAAACATAGTAATATTATAGTTTAAACTACCAATTGTCACAAATGAAAAAGTAATTTGAAGTACTGATTCTTTGCGCGAGATGCGAGAAGAACAGAACCGGTCGAAATGGCGGTGTTTGGAGGCTTATGTCCAGCAGTGGACGTCTTTCGGCTGAAATGATGGTGATGATGTTGACTAATTCTTTACTTTATAAGTCGCTTACCTATATAATTCTGGCGCAAACGAACAATATCTTTACTTAGCAATTACCTCTTACTTGCAGCTAAGTATGAAACCATCATGACCTACCTACATAAAATTAAGGACAACGTCCATTGTTCGAATACCCTCACAATGTCGTACCGATGTGATCTACTTCTCTGATACATATATTTTATATATGTATTTCAGTAATACATAATAAGTATTGGGATACAATTACGACGCCACGCCTCTGAATTTCACGAGCTTTCAGGCTGTAAACTACCTTGAATGGCTTTTATGTCGGCCATTTATTATATGTTTTATTATTTTACCATTTGTCAGTTCACTTTTTGTCGATAATTAAGGAGACTTCACTTCGGACTTAGAATCAGATATATCAAATCGTCGCACATAATATAGTTCCGCGAGCTTTCCTCTCAAAATATTTATAAAGATTTAATCAATCTTTAAATCAGATTTTTGCAACAGTTCCGAGTACCGTTGTAAAGTCTAACATATGTAGGTATAGTTCGCGAGATTTTCTCTCTAGCATTGATTTAACATTATTGTTAGACTTTTGGAAACATCCCAAGATAGAACATAGGCCGACCATTAAATCCTATCTAGACTCGGCTATATAGCAACAGAAGTAGGAATCTTTGTCTTAGCGTTTCCTCTTGACTTGATCTGCTCACTGAATTCGAAAGCTCCTCTTTGAATATTTTATAACATTCTATAGATTTAATTTGGCTTTAAAACTTCGGCCTTCATGCGTCACACTTTCAAGCGCAATCTGAATGATTTTGAAGGATATTGCTAATCCATTGCTTTATAGTTGGATATTTTTATATTTTTTCTTTTCTTTTTGGTTGCTTAGCTTGGGACAAATGGTGCTGTGTGAAATGTCCAGGGATATTATTATATTATTATTATTATATGTTCGAAAAATGTTTTCCCTCAACGTAAACAACGCAATGAAGTTTGTTGATCTGTCATAATGAAATCTATTGCTACTGTTAATGTGTTAGGCAATTACTCCCCTGAACACAATCTTCTATTGATTATATTTACCTTAATAACTTCATATCACGCTTCAAACAACGTGTTAAATAATAAAAATAACGCATCATTCCCTTTACCTATTTGTCTACAATTACTCGAACATAACATGGCGGATAAATGCGATTCTAATAACACATTTAGTTGTCCACGATACAAACAACATTTCATTATATAACACTAATAGCAAAATTACCCGTTTTCAATATTTACTTTGCAATTACTGCTATTCCGAATAACGATTACTGTCGAGATCGTAAACGATTAGTATAATGACTTGGGAATCGTAAAAACTGTTTTTTTAATCTGTCATAACTACTGGAGACGTGGTGAAGTTAACATATACGTAGGTAGTAAAAATGAAGTGCTTCTTCCTGAGTTTTATATACAAGAAAGTTAAACAAATCGTGAAACGCTGGGTGAGTATATTGTTAATAAGAAACACCAAATATAATATAATAGTTTTATACGTTAGTGTTGGTATATCCCCATGTTATGTAAGACCGTTTATTATGCCAATTTATAATATTGCTTCCAATTACGCGGAACTTCACCGCCACACGGACTAGGATCATAAATCCAGTACGTCGTAGCGTTACTACAACAACTAATTCTTGCCAATTCGTATTCCTGATCTTATACAACTTGCAGACATGTTTGTTATTAGTTCTCGCACCTAGTTTAATGTTTGAGGAAGCTTTTAGTTGCTGACTTGTGTGGTTTTAAATACCCACTCCTCTATGTCCTGCCTCGTGTAAAGGTCATCTTTGTGGTTGTCCAGCCGGCCATGTAGCCTTTAGTTTTAAAATAAATTCAAGTCTAAAGGCCCTCTAGAAGGTCTTGATCCTATCTCAAGAATTAATAAACACGAAAGTCAGCCATTTTGCGTGTTCGAACGTGAAATACAAAAATAATAAACGGGTTGATAGAGGCTAACGCTCCCTGCGTGTCGCGGGCTCGAGTCCGAAGTGACCGGGTCTATGGCGGGACCTTGCTTCGCTAAACTGGTCCGGATGCGCAGACGCAGGACTGGTTTCGCGTCCGTCGTCAGGTGGCCACAGTTTACGTAATTTCGCCGAACGTAATGTCATTATCACTTATGTGAATGTCATACCACAGATACTCTCTCCATATATTTCATGTTAGAAAGTACATAGAATCAATTTGTAGAATATTATAATAGTATCAAGGCCCACCCCACAAACTTGTTTGCGGAATTCGCATCACTTTGCATAACATTTTCATAGGCCGGAGAAACAGAAATGATTGACGATATCGGCAAAATCTAGATCTAAAAATATCTAACGTAATATCTCAGAATGAAGGATTTCATTCACATTTCAGACTTCAGACTGAGATAAGATAATGTATTTGATCATAACAACATTTCTATGAGCGCCACAGTATCCTTGTTTCTGCCATAAATACGTCAAACTAATAAGAGGAACACATTTTCATGTTAATCATAGACGACATTTAGAACCCATAACAATGCGTATAGAAAAGTATCTTTGGCGTAAGTTTACGTAATGTCTACTAATAATGACATAGACACAAGGCCGTTGTTCCACAAGTAGGAAAACGCAACGCGATGTGATGCGGTAATAGACAACTGTATGTAGCATCTAGTTACAGTACATACTAGTTCCATGCATCTACTAAACTGCATAGGATACTGGCAGTTGTGGGCAGTGGCCTACGCCAAAGGAGTATTTTGAACTTAGTTCCTTATTCAATTTGAATTTCGAACCAGTCGTGTGCCTTTACAAAATGTCGCTTTGCATCGTGTCGCGTTTGTTGTTCACGTGGGAGGATAGTACAAGTTATTTATTTTTACACACCTCGAACCAGTAAATAATGAGCCGAACGACGTTATAAATAAAATGTTTCTCCCACGCAACATGGAGTAACATGTCAAGGTTCAAACGATATTTATGTTCGCACCGTGTAATTAACTAATTCCGGTCTGAGCGCATCAGTTTGATTGACATTTTGATTTTATTAGCCTTTTTTGTTGTACGAGCGAAATGGTTTCGTTTTCAAGCTTTGTTCTTGTAAATCGCGGCCGTTCTTAAAATGGAACAACTTCCATTGAGGAGAAAGTACAACATCAATAATTCTACAATTTTCAAGTGCATCTAAATAAACAATGGCGGCAGAGTTATCAAATATTCAGTAATAAATTACAATTCCCCAGTTAGGAACCACTTGCCTTCGCATTATGCAGAAAAGTGAAAGCTCATAATAATATCAAAACAATAGCGTCCCCATATAAATTTCACTTGCACAAGTAGTTACAAGTTTTCTCGGAACAATAATGTTCTTGATTGTTGGCATTGTGCTCGGTAACGTTAGAGTTAACTGATGAATGGCCGTTTCTTTGTTTTAAAGCTTTGGTTTCCTAGGGAAGCGGTTCCGTCATATTAAAGCAGCCGTCATGAAAAAATGCTCTGTATTTAGATAGCTGTTATTCTGTCAACGTTCATAGCTTTCAGAAACCGATGGTTTAAGTTAATTTGATATTTTTTTTATGTTAAGTTTTGCCAGACAGCTTTCAAGTAAGTTCCAAGTTGTCCAGGTGGTAAATTCGAAGATTTATTATGAATCTGTTCCGCGTTTGAGGAGATTTTTTTAAAAGAATCATGCTCTTGGTAGGAAACAACATACGAAGAGAAAAATGTATGTAACAATAAATTAACTGGTGAGATTCTAAGGGTCAACTCTCATATTTTTAAGAACTTTCGAAGTCTAATCGCAGTCTCAATCTGTCAAAAAAAAAAATCAATTTACCTAAATTTTTGACAAGTTTTTGGAATGATTGTCGTTTTTAAATACGGGAACTGGCCTTCAGCCAGGTATTTTTAAAATGCCATACATAAGTATAACATTTAAAGTAAAGAAAACATTCGAAGGAAAGCCAACGATGACCACTACAGATAATGACGAACAATCTTAGCTCTACATAAATCAGAGCAAACAGCTGAATGCGTAGACGTCGATAATATGCAAATATCAAGTTTACTTTCTACGATAAAGCCGTTTGATTTACGACAAAAAAGGACTTTATCTAACTTGTGTTTATTTGTACGATATATTTCGTTGGACACCTGGATAAGAAATGAGAATCTGTAGATATGTAGTTACAAACTATTTGAGAAATTATATTTACGTTGTAGAGCAAATATATCCTTTTATCACCTTCCTCCGGCCCTTATCACCATTTAATTAGGGTCAGCGTAGAATGTCGTCAACACAACCACCACCACAACTGCCATCTAATCTCTTCACCACCTTTCGTTGACTTGTAGAGAATGCCTAAGGCATTAAGAGGGCGCACACAGGTCCACTAGCGCCACTCCTTTAAAAAAAATATCTCGTGACTGAGAAGGAATTATGAAAATCTGCTCAATCAGCGACCTCGGTAAGTGTGTCTAGAATTTTCTAATACCTTTTATTAATTTTCATATTGAGACACGAAGCAAATAAATACAACATATAGGAATGTGGCCGCTTTTCTTTAGATCGAATTTTGTTGCTTCGTGTCTCAATATGAAACTTAATAAAAGGTAAGTATCTGAAAATTCTAGACTTACCGAGGTCGCTGATTGAGCAGATTTTCATAATTCCTTCTCAGTCACGAGATATATTTTTTTTAAAGTAGTGGCGCTAGTGGAAAGTCCGCCTCTGTACCTTTTTTGTGTGCGAACAGTTTAAATAAATAAAGGTCTCCTTCCATACGTGTCTATCCTATAAGTCGTCATCTCAGTAGTCACCCCCTTTCTAACCATATCAACTTTAACACAATCTATTTAGTTTCTTTGGTCTTCCGCTACTGATAAAGCTATCCGCATTGAAACTAATTACAGATAGGTAGTAACAATAGAACGGTTTACCTCCTATTACAGACACAAAGCTACAAGAGAAACCACATAAAGAGAAGTTTCCCCAACCAATTAGGAATCGTTAACTAATTGAAACTGACGCTTTAATCTAACATTGAAAGTTTCAACTCATTATTCATCAATCATAAGCAAATAACTATTTTTATAACCATCATTCATATCTCTCTGCCGCCCATCACTTAAAATGACCTCAAAATTCTATTCTTCAAGTTCAATGTAGAAATTCTTGACATCCCGCGCAAGTTTCGAGAAGATTCCAATGTTACTTCACAATGTACTATGTTAAGCTTGTGATCTGTATTGTCTTCTCTCTATGCACCTGTAGTCTGCAGACTTGGAGTCCTGCCCACCCCACATGCCAGCGACTACAAACAGAATTTGACAATTTCTATTTTTAGTCGTCCCGTCTGTGATGTCAGCAGTCAGTTACGGCGAGTCTTACGTACCGGGAACAGACCAGGTGTTCCCGGTGACCCCTATCAGTAATCTTGGCCTTCGACGACGCGGAACGTTTATGTAAATGGCTTTATTGGGACATAGAAGGTCCGTTTTCATTACGTGGGGGTTTGGTAATATACATAATATAATACTGAAGGTGTTCTGTTAGTAGATATTACAATTCTGGTTTTGACCAGGTTCGAGTAGTTATATTTTGTACTCAAACCAAGCCCTTTTATTTATAATCCTACGGCAGTTTTCAGTTAATTTTATGTTAATTTAGAGAGCAATTATAACTACATTAACAACGCCGATAGATAATTACGAAATTTAAATAAAGATAATGTTATCTTGACATCAAAAGTAACTCATGCTGCAAAAAGAAAGTGCATAGCTCATACTGTTTTGATAGGAAAGTGTAATACGATTGATAAAATCACAAATTCTCAAGTGTAACCTCGGTAATAATTAAATATTAAAATATATCTAGCCAAATTAGACATATTTCTTTTCTTGAAGGAAAACGTAAGGCGGTCTAATTTCCTGCAATAAAGTGTAGTAATAAATACCAGTCCGGTACGCTGCGCAGGAGTCGCGTGCGCTATGTTACGTCCGTTTCTTCATTCTTCAACTATCTGTACACGGAATCACGAGATCTTATCTGTATTGTCGAAATTATGATTCAAAGTGATGCTTTAGAACCTGCTAAGTTATTATGAAAAATATTATATACCTGTGAATCTAGTTCAGGTACTTCAATCAATTCATCATTATTTTGTAATATTTTGAAACCTGTGTTGTATAAGATGTTATAATAATTTTGACATTTATTTTTTAAGGTGTATTTACATATTAAAGAGTATTTCTATTCTGTCATAACTTTCCGATAGCTTGGTCATTCATGGTCAAGACATGATATTTTTTCGAAACAACTTTGGTCCGGATTTGGTATCCATGCAAATTACTTGAAATTCTGCTGACACTGTCAAACAAAATACTCAGCATAGTAACATGAAATATCACGTAATGGTGTCTCAACTAATTTGATCAATTTATTTGACAAAGCATCACTTGATCACTGTACTAACAAGTTGTCCTACAGCTCGCGGCTCTGACCGACTTTTACCCATTATAGGAGAAATCTAAGCAATTCGTTTACTTGACAATGGATGAAATCAAGGTGAAAACCGATCCTAATTATACAGTATTAATTGTACTTTCTTTTTCGGACTTAATCCAATCTTTGCCTGTGGGCATCAGAGGATTAACTAAGTAATGAGAAAAAACAACTTAAATAAACTAATCATATCACAATGACACTAAGCTTGATTGATAGAATGTCCATAATATGAGCCAGAAAAGCCATGATATGATATTTTATTTCTGTAAACAACATATTTAAAAAAAACTGGAAATTAGTTGTAAAAACACACTTTAACACGTCAAAAAGTGAACAATGCCCAATCAAAACAAAGCCGTTTCGTCCTTATTTCAATTCGGAAGTTCCTTCTTACGTTAAAATAAAACAGTTGAAAAAGAAAATACCTATACGCGTGGGACACGTCAATCGTCAAGTTACAAGACAAGCAAACAAAGCTACTAAGGGCGAATTCCACCAAACTTTTACCTAGAGCACGTCTTAACCTGAGAATAAATTTAGAATTTTTGATAGTTTTTCCGTACTAAAACTGTCGGACGTCAATTATATTCCACGTATAGAAGATATCTGACTTTGATAAAATCAGCCCTCATAATCAATCCGTTTATTTGTCTTCCACTTCATCTGTTCAACCGCGTTGCGTACGCGTCTATTCAATAATACGCATGTCCGCGATTTCTAACGTTTGCGGTTGGACCTACATACACAGTACTAAGTAACGTTAGAGGCTTTTCACACGGACTGCGAGTAGCCGCTACTGGAGACTTCTGTTGATCTCATTTATTTAAGTGGTTGTGTTATTATTGATTTGATATCGTACTTGACTTCAATAGACTAGTAGCTGTGGTCTGGCTGAATTTGATGCTTAGAAGATATTTGATTACGAGTACTTAGAAACTTGGGTATCGCAAAATTGCATATCACTATGTGTCCTTTCGTCTACAAGGCCAGTGGTATCATGTACTATGATATTACAGCCTGCTGACCATACCAGGTTAACCAAGAAAGGTGTGCACATGAAAAGCCAGTTACACAACAGTCCGTGCGGTGTAGTCCCCTATTATCACGGCCCAGTGGTCGCTCGTATGTCGCAAGCCTGTGTGTGGCGACCCTAATATTTATTGGAGGCATACAATTATGCAAGGAATTTTCTTCGCCATGCTGTAGTTACTTCATGTAATGCAACTGTGAAACCAGGGCAAAGGCCTGAAAAAAAAAACAAATGAATCACTTGGTTGCACGAAGACAGGCTGACGTTGAAAACAATTGAGATTTCTATGTATTAAGCATAATAAGCCTACAAGGTGAACTGCTGGGACACAAGCCTCCTCTATGTTAGAGGGAGTGGGCCGTAATCCACCACGCGGGCCCAGTGCGAGTTAGTAGATGTCACATGTCTTCGAATTTTTGGTTCTAAGACATTTTCCTCATGATGTTTCTTCGTACAAATTACCTGGAACTAACTAGGAACAAGAATCAAAATTATTATTTGATCAATACCATTTAACCTCGTTGAACTTACGAATATCCAAGATAAAAAAAAACAACTTTGATCAATCTTAAAGCTCAGAAACCCATTTGAATGCTAATTTGCCGTTTTGACAGTAGGAAAAATATTCTATCAAAATAAATATTTTATTCTCATTGTAAAGGTCAGTGACCGCTGAGAAATTTGTTGGAGGAAAACATCTACAAAGAATATACTTAGGCTTAATAAGAGAAGGGAATGAAATTAATTTTCTTTTCAACTTGTAATACATTTTCCAGAAATAGATCAGTTATTAACTCTGTTGAGAGATATACTATGATCAATCTTCATGTACAATCTAAAGCAGTTTTAGTGATGACTGATGATCAGTCAATGGTTTTATGGTATCTGTACTGATTTGTACTGTCTGAGAAAAAAGCTTCCTTCACCTATTACGAATTAAAAAAATATATTATTCCAAAAATTACATACATATATTCAAATTTTATTTAAGTATGTTTGAAATTGACGTTATTTCAAGTTAAACAAATATCAACTTTATTTTTAGGGTTCCGTACCTCAAAAGGTAAAAACGGAACCCTTATAGGATCACTTTGTTGTCCGTCTGTCTGTCTGTCTGTCTGTCTGTCTGTCTGTCAAGACCTTTTTTCTCAGGAACGCGTGGAGGTATCAAGCTGAAATTCATATCAAATACTCAAGTCTATGGTCTCTTGGAGCTGTGAAAAAATCAAACTTCTAAGTCAACGCGATCAAAAGATACTCCCGTTTATGCCGCAAATTTTCGACACTCGCAAGGGAATCAAAACCTACAGGGTACTTCCCGTGAACTCAGAATCTTGAAATTTGGTACGAAGCAACGTCTTATAACACAGATAAAGGAAAAATTGCGAAAAGCATAAATTTTTAGTTACATCATATAATAAAAATATTTTTAATAATTTTAAACTTATTACCCCTTTACATGAACGCGTAGTGGTATTATATTGAAATTCTTAACAAATACTCAAGTCTATAATATCTTTAAGCTGTAACAAAATCAAACTTCTACGTCAACGCAATCAAAAGATACAGCAATTAAAGCCGCATATTTTGAAACTCGCAACTACTCGCAAGGGAATCAAAACCTAAAGGATACTTCCAGACGACCTGGAATCTTGAAATTTGGCATGAAGCAACGTTATAAAGTACACATATAGGAAAAATTCCGAAAATCTTAAATTTTTAGTTACATCACATAGTATATTTTTTTTAATAATCATAAACTTACTAGCTGACCCAGCAAACGTTGTTCAGCGATTAAAAAAAAAAAATTATTTAGATTTCATTTAGCAATAAAAATACCATAACTTTTACTTATATACCTACAGGTTTGTACGGAACCCTCGGTGCGCGAGTCTGACTCGCACTTGGCCGGTTTTTTATGGTTATTAAGTTGATTTCAGAGTGACTAGCACTATTGAAAAAGTTATAAAAATGTTTGAAGTTGTAGCGTAAACTGAACTTTATTTTGTAGGAATTAAAGTTATTTTTCCATAAACTCATATTTGTTTACATTTTTTGCGAATACGTCGTTATTTTATTTAAGGTCTGAGATCAGTGGTTGCCCAGTGGTAACGGCCGCGACTTCCGAGTGTAGGTCGTAGGTTCGAAACCAGACAGGCGCTTTACTATGTATAAATTGTTTCATTATCACTAATCTCAAAACTGTGAAAGAAAACGTGAGGAATCCGGCATGTCCTAGAACCAAAAATTCGAAGACATGTGACATCTACCAACCCGCAATGAACTTTTGTGGTGGATTACGGACCGAGAGAGGGAACTCTCACAGAGAGGAGGCCTGTCCCGCAGAGGGAACATTACAGGCTGATTATGCGTATGCTTACTTCTCTGCCACATTCCAGTAAACGGTTCGGTGACTACCTAATTAAGTGGAAAATATGTAGTAAATAAACAAACAAGAGAACAAAGAATTCGTAAAAATATACGCTGAATAAATGGCAGACGAAAACTTGTAAAGCTTTCCACTACCGTTAACGGTAAAAGGAACTTAACCATGCGTTTATAACTAGCGCAGATCCTTTCAGCGAAACTCTAAACAAGTCAATGACCTATATTAAAAGACTGCTACTTTCAGATCCTAAATTAAATTACTTTATGCAAAAGCTTTCCCTTTTCCCCCCAAAGAACAGAAAAGAAAATATGTAATGCACTAAATTTCATTTTTATCGTATTACAAAAATAATATTATACTATGAATATGATATGATATGATAATGATTTCTCACGATAATAGCCCATTTTTTCCGCTCAAAGAATCACGTTTACTATCAAACATTATGTAAATCCTACTTTAGAGGTCATTGTCCTAAGAATATGGAAAATTGACGCTTGGTTTTTTTTAATATTTGTGTTTGAGGTTAAAGTTTACGGTTCAATTAGTTTTCTGTAATAAAATGTATTTATAGAAATTCAATCTTGGTATTTTTAAAAGGTCACTAAACGATACTCATCACTGAATAAGACTTCTCTAATCCATGTATTGTAACATATCCCTATGTGAGTCTAGACAATCTGCATCGCCTTTTGCCAATTATGTTGGGGTCGGCTTCCAGTCTAACCGTATGCAGCTGAATACCAGGATTTTACATGGAGCTACTACCTATCTGACCTCGACAACTCAGGTACTGGATAACATGATATCCCTCGGAAAAACTAGATGTCAGACTAAGTAAGTACCTGAGAGTCCTAGATGTTCCTATAAATGTCTTGTATATGTTTCTATAAATGTTCCAACACACACAGTACATAATATCCTTCCTCTGCGACACTGAGGTATAGAAATAACCGCCAGTACTTCCTGTCCCACCATATACATGACAGAATAATAAAAAAAGCTACACATGATGATAATCAAAGTAACGAATCATAAATAACGTCAGTGCAATCTACGATTTCATCGGAAAAAAAACGTTCTTAATTTTCAAACAAGGCAATAACTGAGTATCTATTCTAAAGTTTTTGCCTTTAAATTATTCAAAGATTTGAACTATGCTCATTCAGAGAATAAGATAAAATATCGTGAGTTACCAACACGATTTCGGCACCAAAAAATACTCAATAAAATCTACTGCCTATAAAACAATGATATTTAACTTCCTATTCAGCAGAAAAAAAAAAAAAATAACAATCGATCAACAAATTCTCACCACGCACCTTGAACCTATCGATAACCACAATGATTTATTATATTCATCTGACAAACGAAAGGTTGGGTAGGCTCTCTGGCCTTGCGGCTGCAAAGGTGAGGTTACATGTCTATCGCTCATAATGGGCAGCAGATGACAGCCGATAAGTCCTGACAGGATAGCATGACACGTGTCAATACCTACCCGCATTGTAACGCAACCGGTCCATACCTTGAGCTCACCAGATTTCGCGAAGTGAGCCTTAACCAGTGATGTGACGTCATATGCTACCTGTTACTTGCTGATAGTTCAATGTAATGTCAGCAAGGACATCTCGTTACGGTGCGTGCCCTTTGCTCTATATTATTTATTTAAAGTTACGAGCATATATGAACAATATATGAATGAATAGCGATGCAAGCTTTGCGTCTTTCGAAAGGATATTTGTGTTGCACCCAGTCTTTCCTTAGAAAGAGCGAAAGAAAAAGCTATGAAACCTCTTCCTACATTAGAGGCTTATGAATCAAGCTCCCTTCAGCGCCGACGCAACAATTTCTTGACCACCAACAATTCGTCTTCGAAAACGTCAACAATGCCACAAGATCGCCTTACCGAACATAGCATTGCCTTGCGCGCGCGCAATTCTTTTATTAATTATAGTGGCCAATTCGGTGAGGATATGACGCCATGGCGGCGGTGTCCGAGCGTGACCCACCTGCAAATCGGGTTGCGCACACGCAAGCACGGTATTCATCCTTGAATCGTTTGATAGAAACTGTATTGTTATTTGTTGGCTCGTGCCATCAAAATATCACGGGCCTCAATAATGTCTCGGATTAAATATGTGCATTTTAAGCAGGGAAGCCATTTAAATAAATTGGTCTTTTACTGTCTTGGTCCTTTTATTTCGGATGTGCTATTTGAAAATTCCTTAATGTCTGAAGCCAGAAATAAGCTGCGATTAGGACAACATGATTGTCCCATCCGTTGAGAGAGAATTGGATAATTTTAAAGCTCAGGACAGCACGTAAACAATCGGTATATTAGCATCACTTGGAGACACGTACGGCAATAATACACATAGTATCGCGATCGTAACAGCGCAGTCGTGAACACCATAATAATTGACATGACGACGTCTTGTTACTCCATAAGCAGCATATCATTTTTTCTATAACCCTCAAACTAAAAAGGACAATAATAATCAAAATGAAATCTAAAATGAAAAGTTTCGTTTTCCATATTAGGAACACGGAAAACTCGTCACAATTAAACATTCAACAAATGTATGCTAATAAACGATCGATTTCTTCTTCTGTTTATGGTACCATCGACCTGCGTTATGTCATGCGTGACATTTGAAACGTTTTGCGCAGGCGGCGCGATTGATTTCATAACTCTGACTCTGTTTAACCATAGTTTGTATTCCCACTAACGTTTTGCCAACACACCGATAGCGGTATCGAATCGCAAATCAATTTGGAACTATTTGGTGTCGTTAACCATTACACTTGCAAAGTAAATCGATACGGTACTTTAACTTATCGATTTATTAATCGTTAGGAATGTGTATCGATTATTTAATAATAAACGTCAGAATTTATAATAAGCGGATGAGATTTCTTATGCATTATTGTAATTTTATCCATCCGCACAATATGACTTTAATGTGATAATAAACCTGCTCAAATTATACAAATTAATTGAAAGGAAGCATTCAATTAATTTCTTGTTGTTCTTGTTAGCTGTCAAAATATTTTTTTTGTTACTTCTTTGTTTCAAATCTTAACGCAAATTGTTAGTAGAAGGAAAAGACTCCTTGAAAAGCTTCTGTATCGTCAATTACGATACCAAATCGATAATCATGCTCAAATTCCAATTCCAGATACCCACAACCACACACATCTACTCGTTAAATATTAATAATTCACGTTTATAATTGGTATATTTTAACAGAGGCTCTAAATATAATAAGGAAGTAGCACCCAATACAATAATTATTAGATGCTGTCATAACCGATCTATAGTTTTTTTAAACTAAAGCAATCAATTCAAGGCGAAACGCGGGAGTTCCGTTATTAAAAAATACAGTAAAAAGAAAAACTAAATGTTCTTCTTGAAAGATATGAACAGACTAATGGAATTGGAGTACTCGAGAATGTTGAACAAGTCTCTTGATCTTATTCCGAGTCTATTTACTTTAAACAAACGTCAGAGAAAAAATCTCGAATCTTTAGCGATTTCAATTCATATGGCAGTCGGTATGTTCATATTTGGCCGACTACAGAGACCTTAAAACGAGTTATTTAGTTAAGTATAATTACGTAAAGTTCATTGGTTATGGTTACTCACAAACATGGTCAACACAACACAGACTGACATTAAAGCCTGTTCGTTGAATCACGGTCGTTCTGACATGCGACAACCTTTCACGTGCTTTTTACAAAAACCAGACGATTATCCGATAGTGTTTTGTTTACATCACAATGGGCGTAGTGTGTGGTCCAGCATGAATGTACAAATGATCTTGAGGCAAAGTAAATATACCAATGATTCGATGGAAAACTACTTTTCTCTGTATCAAACTGACAATAAAGCTTTATTCAAACTGATTCTCTGAAACATAACATGAGGATTTATATCGAGTGCCGCACTACCGCTACATTTTAAATGAATCAGTGTTGTACATTTTTACATCATAAATTACGATACAGGCCGCACTAAGTGCGTATTGTACTGCTAGGTAGAAAGCCAGCTTGTCAGTTGCTGGCGGCCGATGAATCATGTTATATTCAATGGTTATAACATCGTGCGTGAGTTACGACATACTGACTAGTCGAATTTAAAAATGGTTTCGCAACCTCAGCCCTGTAAACTAAATGTCAGTCACGTCGAATTAACACTTTACACGCTTTTTTAGGGTTCCGTACCCAAAGGGTGCCAGTGCCAATGAGACCCCTTTACTAAGCCTTCGCTGACTGTCCGCCCGTCTGTTTGTCAGAGAGCTGTATTTCATGAACCGTAATAGGTAAACAGTTCAAATTTTCACAGAGTGTATATCTATTGAGAGTATTTCTATTAACAAATAATAAAAATAAAATAAAGTTAAAAATTAAAGGGGGTCTTACAAGAAACGTGTTTTTCGGCGTTTTGTTCCTTGTGGTACGGCGGAACCCTTCGTGTGCGAGTCCGATTCACACTTGGCGGATTTTTATATCAGCCATCTCTTTGGCAGCTTTCAGTATTTCTTAATTCATTAAATAGTTTCAGTTCAGAGATTTCGAAAACGTGCTTTATGCCCTGTTGCGTTTGCCATTGACCCAATAGCTTTGATATATTTTGTTTTAAAATCTTACACTTTAGAGGGGACAGGATTATGGCTTTTTTGTGGAGCAAGGGCGTGGGTTTTATAATTATATTATAATATAATTACAGAACTTACAGTTTTTTCATTTCGTTTAATATGCGCCATAAAATATCGTTACCATACGCCTGTAATAATCTTCGTGTCGCCAGCGACAGTTGTTTAAATTTTGTTGCTTCAACTTTGCCACGGCGTTATCGGTCACTTTGGCTGCATGTTTTGGGGCACAAAGGGCAGGATAGGAGGTGGAGCATAGTTTGTGACACAGCTCCACATCCACACCCTGCTGCCGTTCCGTCGATGTAGCCCCCACTTTACGTCAAATCTGGTAGAATGATAACCGCCATATACATACGCCTCTGACGTACCTACATAAGTGTATATGATTGAACAGATTCACAATTCCAGCCTATACTGTTACAAATAAATGTCTATTTCTGTTTACTCTGCGGTTCGCCGACCGTCCGTCCGTCACGTCACTCGTCAGTATGTTACACCAAACTGCGTATGATTTATGTCGTAGTGGCCGAGTCCGTCGTCGCTAGGAGTAACTACCGTTTCCGTACCTATCTGACCATCGAGCTTGTAACATTGTACAAGCGTCCGTCTGTCTGTCAGTCATGATCGTGCGCCTGCGCTTCCAAGAACGGATGCCTCGGTCCCGCGCTCCAGGACGTCCACTCATTACGTACTATTAGACCTCTGCGTGCCTCAGATTGTGCCGTAAATGGTCAGTTAATTGCAGTGTTTTACGGCTAACAGTATTTATAGTATGTCCAGGAGTCCAGGTGCGGCTTTGTCCTCATCCGACTGCGAGAATTCACGTTAAACATAAGTTTTGACATTCTCTGCAATATCGTAAATATTGACTTCAGATGCTTTATTTAATATCCGGCCATTAGATTCATTATTCATCACCAGAACGTATTAATAATCAAGAAGCCACACTTATAATAAGACCCCGTATTTGCTTCGTTTACTGCTCGGACCAGTAGACCATTAAATCGTCAACATGAATGTCTATGCTCAAGTGCATAGCGTGAACCGTTACGGCGGGGAAAGCTTTTCATCATGTGGGCACGTCCCAGTAATTGATATGTTTCATATCTGTAACGCGATGGTACACTTAGTGAGTGTGCACACTTCTTTATAAATGAATATCAATTACTTTTAATTGCATTGCATTAGTATTGCGCCAAAAATCAAAGGAGGCCGTCTTTAAGAAATCAGGTTGAACGTTAGCCTGCTTGCCACTCACACGTTGTTTGACATTAAAAATCAAGCCGGAGCAGGTAAAACCGCAAATTAGCATGAGAAGAAATAACAATATCAACTGTCTTCTCTATAACGTAGCCAAATTAAAAGACGTCATCGGCATTTTACACGTTCGCGGGGTTTTACGATGCGTAACAATATGATGTCAAAACCCAAGACTAAATTAAATGTTCTAAGATATCTATAAAAATCTTATCCTTGTTTCTTACGCACGAATTCATACATTATGTCCAACAGGAAAATACGAGTTCTCAGTATAAATCTTTCGTAGCTTCCTTTTGTAGCAAGTTGACAGATGGCACAAGAAAATCTTGAACCATTTCAAAGTCAACATTATCCTTACGTGTTTCTAGTAATTGTCTCTTTACACACTTAATAGAAATAGGCTTGTTACCCTAAATTCATTAACGAAAAGTAAGGGGTTATCAATTTCTGGACGAATGCCTGTTCAGGTGTTCAGGCTACGTGGTTTTGACACTAAAAAAAATCCTTGAAACATTTGCTTGTGTTACTAGAAGTTATCACTGTATTTTTTTTTTCGATTGTCCATATTACCCTATATTATACACAAAACCCATTTCTGAACCAAACCTGCTCTATACGATTTCGGCACCAACAAATCTTATACCATTTCAATAATCATTTATGGTCTAGAAATTCTCACTCCAATTACTCTTATTTCTCAATACGAAAACTTTCCTCAAGTGTAAACACTAAACAGTGCATTTATTATGAAAACAGCGCATGCATCTCAATTGCCGAAGCAAGTGCGGACAAAGAGCTGCAACACATGGCGACCGAGGCAGACCGAGTGTCTGCTTTCCGAGAAGCACGCCGAACACATACGAATGATAAATGTGAGGCACTTGCGTACTGCTCATTAATTACAAAATACAAATGTAAATGCACATAATTCTCAACGCTCTCTCTCAAAATTAATTGACTTTTTATCTCTCTTGAAATCTCTCACTCCTCCATCTCTAAATGACATTTCAGTTTTCAATGTCGATTTGCAATGAACATATCTATGAATAGGTCCAGTGTCCAACTGTGAGATTTATCTTTTCCTGAACAAATTAACTTCTAAACATTTTTGTGTGTGCTATTGTTACAAATATATAATGTAGCAGGAAGTGTCTAAAACGTTTCTTTATCGCATCGAAAGTCGTTCCAAGAATATTTTGTTATTTTAAACCCCAATAAATATATCAATCTTTAACTTTGCCGAGGGAATGCTTTAATGTGGAATTCCTTAATTTTACATAGTTAACCTTAGAAACAAGTACCTAGACAAAGATCTAAATGATTGAAAGCAGAATAGAGTTATTACGAAACCGAAGCACGTGGCATTTCAATTGATTTCTAAATCAAACGCCTCACATTGTTTATTCCCGATGGCAATAGAATTGCAATAGTGCATCTCAGTAGGCTCTTTACTGTCAATCGGTTATCCTGCGATCGGTTAGCTCCGCGCACGCACGCCGTCCGTCCGCGACGCAGCGAGCTGCCGGGGTCGACGACCTTGCACGCCCGACGTGGAAATAATGAAACACTGGAAATGATTGCGAAAATATACATTTGTCTTACAAGGCAAAAAAATGTTACTGTCTGAGTACGCAAAGTCTAGGACAGCGTCGTAGGCCGTAGCCCGTAGCACGTGCTGCTACAAATTAAGTATATTTTGGCAAAACGAAGAGCCAATTTTTTTGTTAATTAGTTGTGTCATAAACCGATAACTGATGCTCATTAGTATTGTCAGTTTTGATGTTTTAACTGGAAAACTTTTTCTTGGCTACCCACAGCTATGTCTACTTACCTACAATAATTCTTACCAAAAAAAACATTTCCTTGTCATGTCTTGCCCAACGTTACGTTTAGCTTCCTATAAAGAAAAACCCTTTTAGTCATTGCCAGACTGCAAAAAAATCAGTATGAAAATATGAATCATAAATTCGTACGCAACCTTAGTGTCTAGTAATCACTGTTAAGTAACAGTGTTAATTTTCACTCTCCATTACTTAATCTGTCTTGTAACCTTATGATCTTGCTCAATTGCCTTACTAATCATAGGAACTTTCTCGCCTAGACCACGTCACCCACGTGGCTCATCCAGTCTTCCACATCCGTGGCCCATTCAATGAACGAGTGGGTGACGGACGCTTGCAAATTATTATTGTTTACTTTCTATCATTAATTGCATATTTTACGAAACAAAAATCTACGTGATTCATAGTGTCACGTTATCTGAAGGTTTCATTGAAAATAACTGTGATTCAAAAGGTTTATGAGGGTTGAAGTACGCCTTTATAATGCCAATAGATTTGGAGATGAAATAAATTATTTTCGAGTGACTAATCGACTTGAAAAAGTAACTAGCTAATCCGTCTATTGGCCAACACCTGCCCACATTTGCCAAAAGTCACTCAATGTCTTAGAGACCATTTATAATATGTATCTACTCATTTTCACTTGTAAATGAGGCATCAGGACGATCGATAGAAAGTGATATACTCTGATTAATAGTAGAAGTCGTCACTGTCAAATATTTGAGTTGAAACGCTCAAATAATTACTTTTCCTTTCATGTCGAACGAACTACGAACATTTGTTTCACCATTGTGTCGGTCAATGAACCATAACATACGTGAACTCATTTTAATTAATTCTATAATGTATAAACTTCCTACACCTCATTATATTCGGTGTAAAATGTAAACTTTTTCAGGTTTCCTCTACTGAAGTTTATACGAGCGAATCAACGAATAAATTGGACAGAATGGAGGCTCGTTACACAAATAAAGAGGTATCTTTGAATTCGGGATATGTAAACAAATATTACACCCAATATTAAAGAGAATGTAAGTTACCCCAATATTGAGAAAAGTAGGCCATCATGAAATACGTAAAAACACCAAAATATTTACTTAAACGAAACGTTTTTATTAAGCTCAATTTTTTTTACTGAGTAAGTAAGATCTGTGTTAGCAAATAGGAAAGTAAACTTTGCAGAAATATTTTCTCTTAATCTTTTTCTCGACTGAGTTACCTAGAAATACATAATGGAGATACACGAATTTAGTTTATAACTACCTTTGTACATACCTACATTTTAGTCCCTCAAAAACAATTTACTCGTACTTGTTAAAACAAAATTCATTATCGGTTAAAGATAAAGAAATAGGAAAACAAATAGCAGACAGATAAATTGCTATACAATTTACTTTGAATAGCAATTTCTTATATTGACAGCAAGCAGACAACTTGATGGTTTTGATATACCTACAATAATAAAGATGATTATTATTTCTGGTATCATAAGACATCGATTTCTCTTGTCTTATCATTATCATATAACGAAAACAATCTCGATGAAAATCTACTTACATTTGTTTTCTCAATCCAAGATGGCGCTTAGCAGACTAATTTACTCCATAAATAAACACCATACATAATTAAGCTTATTTTCAAGTGGTTCAATTCCGCTTTAAGATATGCGGAATTCATTTATAACAAAACTAATTAGCTCTCGCTACACGACAGTACTGTATTCACAAGGAAATTAATGAAGATATTAAAGTAGCAGATCAGTTCCGAGTGATCAGGGGCCGATGGAGCGGCACGAAGCAACGCCCGAATGCCTTTTGGGGCCGAAACACACCGTAAACAAAACAAAACGTCATCGGAAAAGACTTAACACACTTGTCAGCTTACACATCGAACATTGACTCTTGCGTGGAGATGGAAAAAGGTGAATTGATGCGTGGCACCATCAACATGACATTGTGCACACCAGTCAAAACAGTTTTATTTTGTCTTTTGTACTGTAAAGGAAAGGGGTGTTTCAGTAGATTTAGACCTACTTCTTCTTTTCGTATCGATGGTACTGTTCCTCATTGTTTTTTTTTTTAATATAGTTTGAGCTCAGTAGGGGGCCACGTTGATTGCGGAATTAGTGGCATTAGGTCATTCGGTGTTAGGTGTACGGGTAGAACTATTTTACTATGAGACTAAACAGTCTCAACAAGTAACAACAACAATGAACAAACAAAAAATTATACAACTCAGGCCTGAACTCAGCCTGTCAAAGAAAGTTTAGAGGTGCTGCCACGTGCGATCAATCTCTTAATGTACCACGCCAATCACGATAACTCCTTGACTCGTCATGCAATAACACTTTTACAATTGAAATAACATTTAGAAGTGGAGAAATTAGCAGATGTGTCAATCATGATACATTTACGTACTAATATACAATATTGTTGTGTTGGTTCCGTATACGTTTTGTGAGGTATGAATCTGCATTCGGAATGAGGGTAAAAGCTTCTGCGAGCTTCCCGATTAATTTCGAGACATCTTTATTAAGTTATTTATGTTGACTTAGCAATAATCATGGCGGGCTGAAATGCATCCGTTGCGAGCTTATTTGGAGCAAACATTTTTTTGAAATTACTTATTACTCAACGTTTATCGTTTATTTCTATTAAACTCATACTAATGTTATCACCCCGCCTATTCAGATACAAATCAAATGAGATTCTAATGTAATGTCATCTTACATCACCAAGCGTCTATTGCGTATAAAAAAACATAAAGTTATGTTACGCAACGTTATCAATTGTTATTATATAGCCGTTATTTGCAAGTAGGCTATCGGCTATCATTACCTATATTAAGACTATGATAGCCGTAGCCCGTGGCTTCGCCCACAGTTCTTATTTGAACAGCTTTCTAGATCATAACGTAATTGTATAGAACTGTTTGATTATGTGTTATCGTCCTGTGATCAGTTTAAAATTATGATGTCTTGGACACCATTAACCATAACGAAATCAGCTATCGCGATCAATGGTCGATCCCTCCTCATTTAAACATTTGCGCGCTGCAGAAAAGGAGGTTGAACTACGAGATGCCATTCAAAAAAAAAAAAAACAAAATGAGAAGCACACAGGCTTTACCTACATCGCAATTTATATACTTGTGTCTCATTTTCATAGAAATACTTAAACTACCTATTTAAAATTTCAGGCCTGCATGATAAATAAAACATCGCTTCTAAAAACCGCTATGTATAAAACATTCCTTCACATTATATTGTATATATCGGAAAGTAAATAAGGAGAGTAATCTGAAAGGTTTCGAGAAATGAACATAACATACAAACGTACGCAAGACGTGTGAATTATGTTCGGTAAACAGTCTGGCGAACGCTTTGAAGATACCGCTATCACGGACGACTGAACTTTCAACTCCGCAAATTATTTTTGGCTCATTTGTTTAGGCCGACAAATATTTACCTTCTGAGCACATACTAGTAGACTTATTACTATAGTACAACTTGTTTATTCACACGTAATAATAGGACTCGCATTTAAAATGAATGATGTTTAATTTTCTTCTTAGCAGGGTTGTCAAAGTGCATTTATCTCAAAATAACTTACGTAATATTATAAAGCGCATCTGATGACCACGTAGGCCGCATATCCGTTCCATTTTCATCAAACAATGATATAAATAGAGTAAAATAGGTTATAAAACATGAATGTATGAAACTGCCTGACCCAAATACGCGAATGACGTCAGTGTGACGTAAGGTAACGTAAGGCGCATCGGGATCAACCCATTGACTGCGCGGGATCTGGTTTCTATTATACTTTCTATCCGATAAATACGTAAATCCGCACATTACACCGTACATCATAATACAGGATGCGATTAAGTAGAAAGTTACGAAACGCGTTTACTGGCTGAATATCGAGTTTTGAAAGTAATGTGAAATAAAATTGTTTACTAGCATGCGAACGAATGTAGAAAATTGTTGAAAACCTTCACTTAAAAAAAAATGCAACGTGGAATAGAACATTCAATTAAAAACACAATGCTAATTTATCGATGAATTCAATCTCTTCCATAACATCACTTTATGGTCGTATAATTCAATAAAATACTTAAAAGCTTACAGTTAAAAGCTTTTGTGGTTCTAGCGTTTACATAAGTTTAAATTAATTGCTATAAGTCTTATATCTGCCACAATCTCTCGTACAAATGGCCCTCTTAAGACTTCAGCGACGTCTGGCAGTCGGGGTTACGCAACGGTGACTCATTATTACCAAATATCGATCTACACTACTGCACGCACCATAAATCTTTCAAGACGCCGCGTTGAATCATCCAACCAACCTATTGTTTATTCGACACTTAGTCACGATAAGTAGATATAATCGTCACAGTTAGACGCACGACACAAATCGCCACAATAAAGTTACGTAAAAAAGAAACGCTAATATTACGGAAACTGTCAAACGTATTTACTAAAAGCGTTGTTGTGTGTCATAAGATTCACGAGTAATCGGAGAAGTAACTATTCGTCGAACGTCAGTATGGACGTCAGTGGAAATCACTCCGGGGTTCCTATATCTGTGTTATGGCCAAAATTAAAAGTTTAATTGCAAACTAACATGCGTAACGGAGCAATGACTTACCCTGAAAAGTTTGTAATTATTAAGACACGGTTCATTGAGAAAAGTAGGGCGTTTGCTTCACCGGTTTCAGCAGACCAATCTTTCACTTTGACACAATGTTAACAGAAAGCGACAAAACTCCACGTAAAGAGTTCAATGACAAACCGAGGAAATTGGCTGAAGGGTTGTCACCCGACGCGAATAAAAGTATGTAAATTAATAACTTGCGGACTGATATACATCCTGTTAAAAGTATTCGAAATTTTAATGGTTTCCCAGAATTTGGGAAAATCCACGTCATAGACATCCGACGGGAATGGAGATTAAAGAACTCGCAAGTTCAACAGTTGCTAAGTGCCGAAAAATGTTTCAGAAATCTTTGACAACCCTGTATTTCTAAGCGCGAAGGAAAAGTATGACAAATCACGATGATTACCTCGCGTTCGCGGTTCCGAAGAAATTACGAGTGACACGGTCATTGACGAGTCGATTATAATTCACTTTGCGAATCGATGTAGCCGGATCTTAGCACTCGCTTGACACAGCTAAATAATGTTTGTTGTTGGCACCTAATGACTGATATTCACTAAATCACTGGTCATTTGAAAGCTTTGATTAATGTCGCAGTTGAATGTAAAAGAAAATCTATGAGTTCATATACATGCCAGACGCTGAAGAACTAAGTATAAAACGTAACGTTCGTGTACACTGCACGAATGAAAAAACGAATTGACATGTTGCTTTTGAAATAACTCCAAAATGACAAAACATTTAACCAAATAAACGTCTGAGAGCAAAGGCAATAATTCGAAGAAACCACAGCCGTATTGTGCTGAATGGGTCATCCGGAAAAATCACCAGTTTCCGTACCGTGAAAAAAACCATTTTGGCAGACGGCGCGGAGTCTGCGCGGGAGCACTTTCTCTGCGCAGACGCAGATCGACAGAGCGCCGTCATAGTCCTGCAGACGAGCGCGCGCGCCGCCCGCCCCTCACTGCTGCACATTTCCGGAAATTTATTCAATTTTCACATTGTTGTTTTATCGCCGGTATCGATTCGGTCGAGCACTCGGACGCATGATTGATTATAATACAACACTTTGACGAATGTTCGATATCGACGGCTACGGATTTGTGTCATTCATCTGTGAGATATTTCGGAAGTTCGCGAATGACGTTAGGGCCAATGCCCTCGTGCTGAATTCACGTGAAAAGTTTGCTGGAAGGGTATTGTTTTGTTGAGTGTATCGAATAAGTGCATAGTGTGTGGTGCCGGTGGTGTGTGGCGTGCCAAGCTGTGACAATGACCACCAAGCCTCGCCCTCACCTGTGACGTTCGTGGACAGACGCCAAGTCATGACACTCTGGTACACCGATATATTGGTGAGCATGCATTCAGTGTTCCGATGTTATTTCAAGAGCTGCATTTATTTTTAAGAAAATCGAATTTATATTTATTCTCTCGTGTTGACACGAGGTACACGAGAATAGCTAATAATGAGTAAAAAAATAAACCAGCCAGCAATGAGCAAGTTAGACACTCATCTACGAATGATCGTGCATTTGTAGCTATAAAAGAGAAACATAATAGAGCTATAAAAAACCATATAAGAAAGTAAGAGTTAATCAAGGTTCAAATTCTCATAAACATAATATGGAATAGAGATACTATCGACTCATGCTCGATCTCTAATCTTCTAAGCGCCGTTTACCTACATTTTTAATTCATCCAAGCGAAGGCGTCGCAGACACAACACGCCTCGCAATTACGATTATTGGAAGGTATAGGCAATTGACCTACAAGTAAAGTGATATGCTATTACCGATAGAGGTGCCGCCGAGCCTGCATCGATCAGGTCAATTACTCGATAGTTCCGACATTCTTCGGTGTACTTTCTATGTAATCACCGCACTCGCCCTCGCGAACGGGACTAGTCAACGAGCTTCCTCATTAGCTCCCCTGTTAATTGTTTATTAGCATCTCTGGTATATTGCATGCTCGTTACGTCACCGTGCCGCTACTGACAAGCCGTTGACCCACTAATTGTGTTTGATGTGAATAGGTTACAATCGCTAAACGTTGTCGTCGGACAGACGAACATGATTTTTTACTTCACTGTTACATATGCGGAAATCGGTTAATGTGGGTCAGTCTCAATAAATCATCGATTCTTATCGTGGACCGACAGTTTTCAAGACTATTGGAAGCACGATCGTTTTCTCACATAAACCGAAATTGAGTATAATAGCATCCGATCACGATAAGCTAAATGACTCCACTGTAAAATAAATGTATTGTCTTTTGAATGGAGAGTCGTGCTCATTTTTCGAGTCGCTTCTCCAAGTAAATGTCGTTTGTTGTTTTTGGTTAAAGGTTAATAGGTTGGATGTCAGAAATAAATTATTCGCATATGTTTTTCCGTGAAATGTGATTACTAACATTGGTTAAAACCATCTGTTTTCCATTTTAAGTTGGCTGGAACGTAAACGTATCTGCTATAATTAATCATGCAACTCAAACACGTCATTTAACATGACGAGTAAAATACAGCTTCGTGAAAGACGCTTAGTATTGTAAGGTCAACATTACAACTCATTTAAGACAAGATCTAAATAGGGTTAAGTAGATGGTAATCTATAGCGCACCGTGACAAGGGCCTTGAATCGCGTGCCGTGACAATGTGGCACGCATCCGCGGAAGACGCAGCCGCGGTCGTACTTTCGATTTCCTCTGAGTAACGAGCCACTGCCGCGGGCGGGTAAACAAACACTTCTGAACAAAATCTATTCACTACTACAATATAGGCGACGCTAGAGAAATGTTCCGTCTTGTTCACGATACGACCTACTTTTCTGTCGCCAATCTCTTGGACCATTATTATTCTAAAGTTTGTTAAACTTTTTTCCGTCCATCAATCGTCATAATGAGCGTTTGGCATTCGCATTAATTACTCAACTATTTCGAATTAGCCGAAAATATCTGCTAGCTAATTTATTGTTGTCTCAAAGTTATTTAAGACGTTTACAATACCTCACAATCCAGGGTTTGTTGAATATTGTCTAGTAGAATAGTACATCTATAATATAATCATCATTTGAATCGCTGAATGTGTTGCTAAGCGCAAATCTCGAGAACAGATGAACCACTTTCGCTAATTATTTTTTTAGATTATTCCTTGAAGTACGAGGATGGTTCTTACGGAAAAAAAATGTAAGAAAGTTGCTTCACGCAGACGAAGTCGCGGGCAAAAGCTAGTAGTTCTATACCAATCAATTTGGCAGATGGATTCACAACCGTAAAAAAAAACGAGCTATTATTTTGGTGATGGTGCCATTTTTCCGGCCATTTGGCGCCAGTGATGCGCGTGCGTCGGAGGCATACCAGAATTATCAGAAGGATTACTTCTAACAACAGAATATTTAACAATAGCGAGATATTAACAAATAGGTACCTGAGCACTACAATTAGAACTGCTAATCCTGTCTTTACGTAGATCGTCTGGCCAAAACCATCTAACCCAAACCATTAACCCTCCGCCGGCCATTTATCTATGGGCCTGCGTCGGCGTCGCCTGAAATGAATAAATAACTTAACAACATTAAGCTTAAGTATAAGCTTGAACTTGTCGACAACTTAGCCTTCTGCAACTTCTTAAACTATGTCATCGTAATCTCGATGAATGCCGCCTTCACTCTGCAATAAAACCGACGCGATCACAACACTTGTCTGATTCACGACCATTCTTTCTGAAATACTATAATTAGGGGAGGGGTGAAAGCTAGACAAGACGCCTTTATTTCAGTTCCGTGAGTACTGTCGCCTCACGATTTATCAGCAACTAGTTTTTCGGAATGTGCAGTAATTACAATAATTTTGTTAACTGCTAGACACGGTTCGATTACACGGTACTTCCTCGACTTAATAGATGACCATGAAAAAGTTGACTGTCAATTATTTTGAGCTTTCATTTGTCGGATTACAATCTTGTTTTGTTACGAGATTATACTCTGTACACTATAGGTTAACAGTTTTTTGACATATCGAACTAGTGAGCAATTATAATAATTTTTTTGTCAAAACTGATACACGTATATAATGTCTGTAAGAAGTCATAAATAAGTTAATACAATAACATTAGGCAGTTTATATATTTATTTTATTACGCATTTTAAAGTTAACTTTTACGTAATCTGGAATATGTACGTTCTAAGACCGCTGTCAAAAAACAGTTATCCTAATGGACAGGGTATAGTCTTAGATAGGTCTACGTCATAATAGCCTGTCTTCTTCCTCCACTCGTGCCTAGTATGAGTGTGCACAAATGGCCTGGAGCCAAGACATTGAAAACATACGCGTACATAAGCTGGTAACTAATCTATTGTTACTCTGTATCGTTAACGTCATCGCTGCACGTTATTGCTTCGGTTCACTGCTGATAATGTAAACTGTTTAAAAGAAAAGGCTATTTCTCAATTATTTTCAAAACATAATGTCTGTAGGACGTCATTTTATACTGTTCTTTATTATGGGAACACCTGAAGTCGTGACAGGATGACATGAATTTGTTGGTATCATATGATTTTTAAAAGACAACGCTCTTTGGACGAAGAGCTACCAAATGGGTAACGAAAGATTGTGACCAATCCTTTTGGAACTGCAGAACCTAAGGTCCTCAATAGGGCCAAGCCTTTTTCAAGTTAAGGTTTACTACTAGTCTGACCTGAGCCGTTCAATTCTGTAAAAAACTTAGGTGACGTGAGTTTGAAATGACGTGAGTTAGGTGTCATTCCACCTGATGTTAGGGATTGACAGTTCACTAAGTATTCACAGAGAGGTTTTTACAGAATATACCGGCAGATATTACCCCCATACTCCTATTTTAGATTGAAGTCTAACCACCTCTTTTCTTTTGCCACAGAGCCCCGGCGCGGTTAGCGGCGGAGGCACGGAGGCGCAGGCCGGTTCCAGGGATGCCCTGGACGTGCGCTACTCTCTGGCAGCCCTCGCTGATGACTACACAAAGAGGAAACACGTGGTCAGGGTCACCACGGCAGCAGGCGCCGAGCTGTTACTACAGGTATGTTGATGTCTATGATATAGTGGAACTAACAGTTCAGAAATAGATTCTGGAAAGAACGACAGGTCCTGAATGAAGTGTTAAAGGCTTCACATGATTGTGACTCCTGTGATCTTATATATTATCATAATTCTTATGGCTAGAGGCCGTTTCTGCTGCCCCTATCGACAGCCATATCATTTCTTTCTGGACCATAAGTTGTGCTGCTGCTGTCATGGAAAGCGACTCCGGACCATTATTTTGGTCATGATAAACTGTCAAAGCACTCCTCCCCCCCGCAGCACCCCCCCCCCCTATACTCTGCGTGCAGGTTTTAAAGTGAACGATAAATTGTTGAATTTGCATATCGTTTTCTAAGTACCTCCTGCCTGTTGATTGAAAAAAACTCTAATTCGAACGTTCATTAACCCTATCTACCACTTACGAAACATTTGAATATAAAAATACAACAATGAGTTTTGTTACATTTGCTCCAATCCAATACAAACACGGGGGCAGTTTGCCAGAACACGTAATTTTGGCAAATTGTTGAATGCTAGAATGTTTCAATTATAATTAGCAACTACGACGGTATGGTATTGTTACAATTCACACAAAACTTCCTCTGATTCAATTATGTGAATTCTATTCATTCAGAACGTCGTCGTTAATATGGCAACCTACGTCTCGGTAAATGTACTTGACATATCACATTCGTTTTTTTCGTTGAAATAAAACTTTCAAGGTGTTATTTACTTACTTATAGATTTTTTTTTCGTTTCTCCTAGGCTGAAGGTGCAGCAGATGCCCAGCGATGGCTAGCAGCCCTGCGCCGGCACTCAGCGGAGCCCCCTCCGGCCGAGCCCACACAAACACAGACACAGACACAAACACAGACACAGACACAAACACAGACACAGCCGCAGGCGGCGCCGGCGCCCGCGCCGCTGCCAGCTCCCGACTGCCCGTCGCCGCTCCCGCCGCAACGCAGCAAGAAGATCGGCAGGAATAGGTCTCCTACTGGTATGTACTCGTTTGAGTTATTTCCAAGTTCCAAGATATGCAGGTGTTTTCTGGCCACCCGAATAAATTAGGACCTGAATAGATTTAGGATGAGTTAGACTAATCATGAGGAGAAATGACTTAGTTTATGGGAACAGAGGATCTTGTTTAGGTATATACTGTAATATCTATAATTCAATCAGACAGTACCAAGATAATTTTTAACGATTAATTTTTTTTTATGAAAATTATTTCGACAGCAGTAAAAAAACCTGGAAACATACCTTTGAGAACTATTAATGTAATCCTACTAAAGTCTGTTCTGTTTTAACTTGTCGTCTCATATCGGCACAAAATCCACAGATATAGCTATATCTGTGCCAGAATAAGTTTAATGAACAGGTAACTAACACACTCTTTCTCCCCTCAGGCCCACCGACACCAACCCTCCCGTCGTCTCCAAAGAACAAGACGTGGAAGGGTCGCATGGCGAAGCAGCTGCGGCGCATGCACGGCGGCGCGGCGGCGGCGGCTGCGCCCGCGTCGGGCTGGCTGGGCGCGGCGCTGGAGCGCTGTCCGCACGACCCGGAGCACCCGCTCGTGCCCAGGGCTGTCACACTGCCCGCACATGCCGTCGAGGTAGGAATTTGAAGCTTGAATTATAACGTAGCAATAGATCTTTTAGCCAGAGTCATGCAAGGAGATTGCATCAGTAATAAAGAGCATAAATTTACAATTTCATAACATTTTAAAAGCATGGACTGATTATTTGGAGATGTTCGTGGATTGTGCTGCAATAAAAATGTCAAAATTGACAAAATTGTCAAAATTGAGTTTGAGTCGGATTTTTTATTGGTTCGTTAGCATTTTTTTACTGGGTCAAAATTAAGCCTCTAGCTTCGAAGACACTAGAGTCGAATTCACCAGATTATTTTAAAGGAACAGGTCGACATTTCTGAATAAAAAATCCAGCCAGTATAAAACAATCCACAAGTCAACCTTATGCAGGTCTCATAAAATACTTACCCATAATGTCTCTCCCAGGCATACGGGCTCCGCACGGTGGGCGTGTACCGCGTGCCCGGCAACGCGGCCGGCGTGGCCGCGCTGGCGGCGGCGCTGGACCGCGGCGAGCCGCCGCCCACCAACGACGCGCGCTGGGCCGACGTGCACGTGGCCTCCAGCCTGCTGAAGGCCTACCTCAGGCGGCTGCCTGACCCGCTGCTGACGGCGGATCTGTATCCTGCGTTTATTGGTGAGCTTTTTTATTGTTGTTTGTAGTAGGTTCTGTGAGGTCCAATTTCGAAAAAGTCTTACTACTTGTAGCTTAAAACATCCGCTCAAATCCTACTAAAGTACAGGTCCAAATTCAATTAGCTAGAGAAACTTCGCTGACGTGATAGGTATCGATATCGACGATAAAACAAAAGCAATTTTATACATTTATATTTCATGTTACTACGGGCGGTCAGCGACCGAAGGGAGTGGTGTGGTTATTTCACCACATCTATGAAGTTTCCCCAGCTAATTTAATTTGACCCTGTATTTATTCGTTTATTACTAAAGGTTTCCCAACAGCTTCTGTATACAATATATCATACGTATAAAGCTCGGACCTTCCTATATCTAACTCCGATGCAATCAAGTTGTTTGCAAGTAATATTGATTCTCCAAATTTAAATAAGTATATTCCTAGTGTCGACTGCGAAAGAGTGGAAACACCCAATGTTGCCATTATACAAAACGAGTGGGCACTTCTTGGATATTCATTAATATGTAGTTACCTATCGTGACATCCGTGTTCAATAAACAAAGTCGACCGTGCTTGACTATTAAACACACCCGTCACCACTTCAGTCAACAAACTTTTTATCTATTCACTTTCTTGATACTTTCAACGTTGCTTTGAACCAGACCTATTCTATAAATATCTCGTCCTGATAACTTAGGTGATGTGAATCATCAAAATATCGTGTTCATTTTAAGACTTGACTTGACTCATATAAGAGTAGCTGAAATGACCACAAAATGTTAAAAAAATCCGACGATTTGAGAACCTCCTCCTTTTTGAAAACGGTTAAAAATACCAACTCAATTAAAAACAATGTGGAATGTCTTAGCTCTCGACCCGCACTGTAGCACATTCAAAGACCTCTTTTTATTTTTTATTTGTAAAAAAATCTAACCATATTTTCTTTTCGTAGCTGCTGATCGGTCACCAGAAAGAGCGCGGGAACTCCGTCGACTAGTCCGCGCATTACCAGACGCGCACTATGAAACACTTAAGTACCTGATCCAACATTTGCGCCGAGTGGTGGCGCATTCCGCCTACAACAAGATGGAGGCGAGAAACTTGGCCATAGTGTTTGGCCCAACGTTGGTCCGCGCGGCCAGCGACGACATGTTAGCGATGGTCAATGATATGTCCAGCCAGTGTCGAATTATAGAGTCTTTCCTCACACATGTAAGTGCTTGCTTAATCATCATCATTCTCTCTCCTTTATTCCAAAAACTCTGAAACAAAATAACGCGAACGCGCTCAAAAACACATTTTATGTTTATTATTTGCCCTTTACAGTACGAATGGTATTTCGAGGAGGAAGAGGGCGACCCTCCTATGGACCCACCCACTAGCGCGGAGGAACTATCCCCTGCGCCTGCGCCATCAAGAGACCTACTCATACACAACGTTAAGAAGATTGAAGGTAAATATCTTTACAAACTGAAAATACTTGACCCTGTGACAGAATTTTTTAATGTGATATATGTTATGCACCAACTTTTACTTTATGTTTTCAATTTTATATTATTTTAAATATACTAAACGTCAGTGCTTGTGGCAGCTGCTGTCATAAAACGTGCGAGAAAGACGGTGAATATTTCTCCCGACGTCTCGCTCCCGCGTCTTATGACCGCAGCTGACACGAACACCGGCGTATAAACTTACAGTAGCTTCTTCCTTTCAAATCTGTCGCACCAAATTTACCCAAGCCATTATCCCGTGTTAGCAACCAATAATACCATTAAAAGTAGCTTTCCATATTCCAGGTAAGGACGTGTCCACGCGGGACATAGTGTCGTCCATCATATCGGCGGCTAACCGCAAGATCCAGCGCAAGCCGCGCTCCAAGCCCGACAAGAAGTCGGACGACAAGCGCTCCGACGTGTCGCCGGGCGGCTCGCCGCCCAGCTCGCCGCTCACGTCGCCGCCGCACCACCTCACCACGTCGCTGGCAGACTACGACGGACTCAACCACAAGTACAGCAGGACGCAGGATGGAAATAAGTGAGTGCTTTAAATTATGCTGCTGGAGAGTTTGTTGCGCCACTTCTTCTTCCTAGCTAAAGTAAAAAGTTGTGAAGTGAAGGGAACCACATAATATATTGAACGTGCTTTTGCGGAACTGTTTTGTGTAAGTTTGACGTCCAAAAAGTGATAATTCTCAGTTTCAATGAAATGACGTTGGATGTTGATTACGTTAATGGAGCTCAGATAGATATATTTCAAGTATTGGGACGGAAAAACTTATATTGTGTTATTATTCTAGAATTGAACTGGACTCAATGCAAGCGCTGGGCCGCGGTCGTCAGGAACTCTCGCGGCATACTCACGCGCTCACCAACTTCTCCATAGATGGTGAGTTTAAACACTTCCACATATTTTTGATATTTACATAGAGTATGAATAAGACAAACACTAGTCTCGGTTTTTAATTGCGTAGAAGTTAGCTTGTCTTATCTATACTCGGTATATGCCTCAGCTAAGGATCTGGGAATGAAATGATATAATACTTTTTTTAAATATTCGTGTACAATAAAGGTGTCCGCTATTTGCCCCACTAGGTGTCCAGTACTGACGTCAGAGAGTAGACACACCAATCCCTTTCTTTTGTCCACATTATAAGGTAGAGGAATGTGAGCGTGCGTGTTGCAATGTGTGCGTGTACGCGCCGGCTACGTTAACACACGATGCTACTTGTTCACATCTGTCACCACACGTTACCAAATGTTGCACTTACTAGGTACATCATAACATGTGTCATTCTCTAACCTGTAAGTGAAACGTTGTCACAATAACGACGGCTAGATGTGAATAACTGTAGTATCAAACTAACGCTTCCAGTCGGCGGCTGTTGACAGCACGGCTTTAATTTGCTCGTGCATTAGTATAGTGGTAGGCCGGCGTGACCATCACCACATCACCACTGTACATACCGACATCACCCATCATCATCAGCTCATGGTCACCTAACGACGCCACCTCTAACACGCTTCCGTCTGTGCCTAACCTCCGCCCCCAGCCCGACGCGCACTAATCTGTAACATGTTGTCGCAGGAACCGGTGACTTGGTGTCGTCTCTGACCAGCACGTTCGACCAGAAGCTGCGCACGCTCAACAACTCGTCGCCGCTCGACGACGGCAGCATCCCGTACGCCGACGAGTGCGCCGACGAGACCGAGGAAGGCAAGTCCACCGCCAGCTCGCCCTCCGACGGAGCCAGCGAGCGCGACGAGCGACTGTCGCCGGCTGCGCGCGCGCACGAACTGAAGGCCGCCTGGCTCGCGCGCGACCATCGCCACTCCTCCTCCTCCAGCGCAGACGAGCCCGAGCGCAGCTGGCGCCGCCACCCGCGGGACGACCCCGACGACTCGGAGAAGGAGAACTGTCCTCGCCGCGAGCAGCCCGCCGCGCCCACGCCCACGCCCACGCCCACGCCCGACGCGCCCGGGCCGCGCGACTGCAAGCGCAACAGCGCGGCGCTGGAGGCCGCGCCCGCCGCGCGCGCCGCGGACGAGGAGGGCGCCAAGCTGAAGCGCTCCGAGTCGCTGCCTCGCGAGCCCGAGCGCGGCGGCCGCGTGCTGCGCTCCGAGTCGCTCAACTGCCGCGCCGAGCGCTCCGCTCGCTCCGACTCGCTGGGCGGCAGCAAGGAGCGGCGCGAGCTGCCGGGCGTGCGGCGGCGCGAGCAGCAGGCGTGGCGCTCCACGAAGCTGAAGCGCAAGAACGGCATGCCCGAGCGCGGCATCAAGCGGCGGCACACGGTGGGCGGCACGAAGGACTTCGACAAGGACGGCTGGTCGGCGCGCCACACGCGCACGTCGTCGCCCGACCTGTCGTCGGACGTGACGTCAGACCTGGCCGAGCTGGCCAGCGTGTGGCCGACGCCGCTGGTGCCGCCGCCGCGCCCGCCGCTGGAGTCGCACGTGTGACGTCACACGTGCTCTGTCTAGACGCGCGCGTCGACAGGCTCTCGACATGTTCACGTGACGGCGAGCAGTGCGGTGCCGTCGGGTGCAGTGGAACATTACGCTAGCGATGCGTCGGACCCGCAGCGGTCTCGACGAACCCATGAACGACTATGAAAGTACACGTCTCTTTAGTTAACGACCCTTCCCGGTGCCTATTTGTTCGAGTGGTGCTGACTTGATATAGTTTTCTTTTGTGCTGACGCAAAACGAACCTTCTTATGAATTAGTTTGAATTATAGCAAAACGAATATAGTATTCTACTATTCTAAATCGTCTAACAGAAGTCTGATTTACATTTACCCATTACCACGTCGATACTAACAGTTCGAAACTTCATTTCGAGAGAGGCTATTATTTGATTCGATTCAATTGACTGAATAGATTAGGTCACAATTATCTATCTATATTGTATAATATTACGAATGATTATAATACTCAGATTCGTTTACTTCATTAAAGCATGTTCAGAATTTAAAATTCCATGCGTATTACAACAATATTAAACAATTTTATTATCTCTAATAATAACCGAGGCGTAGCTTATAGTAATTATATAAATATAATTATGTATAAATAAATACAAAACTAAAGTGATTCAAAAAAAAAGAATTCAGTAGTGCAATACATTTTAAAAGCGTGGACTAGATGGAAACTATCGGTAATACATGAATTAAATCTATTAGTGGAAGTCTTAACGAACTTAGCTCACTAAATAATGCCAAAGAATGATATGAAACTGACGTAGTAACAGAACGCATGCGCGGAGCGTATCAGAGTGAAGGAACGAATCGGTGAACGGAATGCAAGGATTAAGATGTTGTCGGTCAACGACACAATGACCATATCAGGGAAACAATGTCGCACTTTCCAATATGAAACTATTAGTAGGTACTGAAGAGTACCGCGGTCGAGCCTTCCACACATCTACATTATTTGTTTGTAGTGTAACTCCCTTTGTAGATAAACAACTACTATTTACGGAGTTGCTGTGGAACTATGACGTTAAAGAGTGCAAAACAAATGCATAATACATAATATTAGTGCTACTAGTACGTAGTTAGAGCAGACAATGAAACTTTATTAGCTATGGTGCCCGCGGGCTTTATATTTAACTTGTATGATAAGTGATTGGACGTACCGCCGCCGGTACACGACATTCTGACCACACTACTGTAACACCACTTAGATGTAAGCCGTATACATAAGGATTATTGTAGGTTCTCCTGGAGTTTCGTAATAGTGATTATTGAAAGGATTTATGAAAATAAAATGCATACATCACCTACTTGCCTTCGCAATAGTTTTAGCTGATTCGAATTTTATGCACAATTCTCAATTATAATATTATAGATAACTTCTACGAATTAAAGTTACCTTGTGTCACCTTTTGACGACAAAACTATATGAGTTCGACGATGATTAATTAGATTATATTTGTCAGAATTTTGTAGATTGTAAACGCTTATAGTTCATTTACAAAATATGAATGAGGTGTTTAAATTGTAAATAATGAATGCAATACCTATTATTATGTAATAATGTTAAAGATATTCACTATGATGGTAACAATAGTTATATGTACGTGTATGCCACAACGGCCAAGTTAACTGCTCGACTAACAGACATCTACACTACATTACAGTGATAATAATGAAAGTGATCCCTTTTAGCTTTGTAAAAATTGTACATTTCTTTTATGATTAATTTATATTAAATTTGTTATCGTAGCTTTGTTGAATGCAATTATTTTTTATTGTTTTGTTTATCAAAGAAGTATTTTAGGCTAAATTCAATTGTTATTTATTTGTGAGAGATGTAAAACGTGATTCGGCACAATTTCATTTTGGAGAGAAAAAAAAATGTAATTATTATTCTTGTAAATATTTTCGTCGGCAAAATGATGTTTTAGAATTTCGTTCTTTAACTTTTAAAAATTTTATACCATCTTTTACGTTAAGACGATCTCAAGTTTGTTGAATGTTTGCAAAGCGTTCCTTTTAAAGTTTTATTTGTAAATATGTCATTTAATGTAGGAACAGTGAATTTACTAATTTTACTGAATCATATTGTATGTAGACGTAGGTGGCAGTAGTGAGCCGCTCGTTCAAAATAAAAGACATGTTTCAGCCGGGCCGGCTCGCCAGTGTCTGCTTGCAACAGATTTGTATTCAAATAATCTATTCATGTTCTTCGTGTAATCAGCTATGAAATTCAAATAAACACCTTTAAAGACATTTGCAAATATGGATGAATCCACATTTTCAATATTTGTCATTGTGTATATTTTGGAGCAATGAAAATAAAATATTGAATCAATTTAAACCTGTTTTTTGTTTTGAAACCTAATGTCCTATTCACAAAGTATAACCTATATCCAAGAAATACGAAAGAAGAACCGTACGTGCCTAAACGAAATACGAAGAATACTCGCACGCACAAACACACACACACTCTTAATAGAGAGAGAGAAAGTCGCACATTTTTTCACGGTGACGATTTCTACCAGTCAACGCCTACTGCAAGTCGCGTTAAGGAACTTCGTTCCAAAAATAAATAGGTACAGGCAGAAATAACACTTGATTGTAATAATATTTCGTCAACGACCATACACCTGAGAATATTTCTGCTTTGTATCTTGGATGGCAACGCATCTGCAGACATGTCTCTCACCGACATCTCTGGACATCTGCTTCATCAGAGGATGAAGCAGATGTCCAGAGATGTCGGTGACCACTACCATCAGAAAGAACGAGGGCAAGTATGCCACGGCAAAGCATGTTTTCAGTAGTGGCAAGTATCCGACATTAAAAAGAAAAACTAGCTTTCAGTGTTAAACTATTACTGTAGAAGTTTAGAGTGTAGTGGAACTTCGCAGAGAGCTCTAGCTATTACTTCAGCCACTTACTTGGGCTTGGGCTAGTTTCTCGTACGAAAATTAATGTGACAAATTGTCAAGTGCGTATAACCTGCTGCGACTGGCTGCTGGTTAATCATTCAACCAATCACAGCAGTTTACGCGGGCTTGACAATTTGCGAAAATTTTCGTTTGAGAAACTGGCCCATAGACACTTAATTACAATCATTATCCTTTTGCCACAAACTTCCCTTACTATGAACCACCGGCACAGCACTAGAGTTAGCACGGATTGGCGGTAAAGACTAAATTCAATCAATCAATCAACTCAGCCTATCGCTGTCCACTGCATACTGCTACATAGGCCTTTCCCAGACTGTGCCACAAAACCCTATCCTACGCCTTCCGCATCCAGTCTACAACAGCCAAGACTAAATTATGATCTGGGAAAGATGCATTTTGCGAGGCTCTGGAAGTGTGTAGAGTTTTTAAGAGAGGCGCTTTTGTATATCTTTTTTAAATGAACAACTCATTAACGCTGCATTAAGTCAAAATCTACACGGCACTACTATATAGTACAAGGTTTCTCTGTGTGCGTGAGCGCTGAACCGATAACACGAATCATTAGGTATGATACTTTTATTTATTTAGGATCTAATTAGTAATAACGGTGATTCAACTAAAAAAACTAAGTTGCCAGCAAGCTAAACGAACCCAAAAATTTGATCACCGGATCGGATAGATTAGGTTTTGTTTGGACCATTCATATAGGAGTTACTTTTTCAACTTCTGCAGGAACATTTTAGAATCAAGACTGGATGGGACTTACTCATGAACAATATTTAGCAAAGCCCATCAAAAGAAAACATAACGAAGCGTACTCCGGTAAAAATAAATAAAAATAAAAAATTGATTTGGCGGATGATGGATTTGGTTGGGATTACCGGTTTGGTCCCTCAGTTCACACGCACATAAAATTTTGCACCCCGCCTCGGATAGGTTATGATTTTCTATTGACAATTATTATTAATCTGGAAGTATAAGTCGGCCAAGTAACTTCTATTTGATCGACTAATACAGAAAGCCAAAGAATTAAGGGAACCAGACGAAAATTAGGCAGTAGGCTGCACGCGCGTACGAAGCGATCTCCAAAACGTTAGCACCTCGCCTCGAATAGGTTACATTTTCTTTTGATCATCATCAATGATTAAAAGAAAATCATCATCATCATTTTCGAGATATCGCCAAGCGGTTAGTCAACTCTTCCGATGACCAGACGGCTGGCCTGTTTCTTGGCCAAAAAATTAGCTTCGCCATACAACGTGGCAATGCTGCCAGCCTTTTAGGCACTGTTCCTGTTGACAGTGATATGATTAATTTGCTTATTTTTTCACATGTACATATCATTATTTTAATGTTAGCTAATGTAAATCTTCATCATAATGATGGAAAGAAAATATAATCTATCTGAGGCGAGGTGCTAAATTTTTGGAGATCGCTTCGTTATGTTTTCTTTTGATGGGCTTCGCTAAATATTTTTCATGAGTTGAAAAATCTACCAGGGGTCCCGCGCCTCGAAAGTTTGTTTGAACCCACGACCCCCTAGCGTAGAAACTTTTCGTCAAAATAAACAATTGCTGTTTCGTACAAAAGTGCAATAACTACCTGGTTATGTGTCGATGTGATGCCAACCTGTATATTATTCCGAAAGTATTACATAATTAGCCTATAATATACCTAATGTTCCTAATGCTGAGACACAGGCCTCTCTGTGTGAGGACGTAGACCGTATCCACCACGCAGGCTCAGTGCGGTTTGCACGTGGCTGCAGACTTGAGTTACAAGCTAGGAAATAGATACCTTGTTCATGGCAGTTTTCAGAATTCAGTACAATGTTACAATAATACAAAGTATGAAGTACGAAATCTAGAGCGATACCATATTTTGTGCTAGAATAGTTTATCCTGCCTTATTACAATATTAATATGAAAACATTGTCCTATAACGATAGTTCAAAATGATGTTGAATTCGCGCGTGGCATCAGAAACAAACAAACTAAAACACAGCAGGATACAGCTTCGAGAGCAAATCCCTGAAATATACGTAAAGATCTCACCAGATTGGCCCGCAAAGGGCCGTCTGTGTCGCTCGATGTCACCAGGCTCCACGGCCGGCAACCAGTCTAGGCCACCTAACCAGGCTAGAGATCAGGAACGCACGTATACCACTTGCACCGTTTTAAAGTACATATTTCAATTTGCGACACATAGAGACACTTCCACAAATGTTAGCAATTAGCAAGAAACCGTTCGAATTCAAAGTCGCGTGTGTCGCGCACGTTGCATCAAGCGAAAACAGACGAGACGTCAGTCTCCTTCGACAGCCAATGGTGCCGATTCCCTTGTTCACAAACTAAACTAAATTTAAGTTCAGTGCATCTTTTTCTTTCTATTTCATTATGAAAAGGACAGAAGATAAATATTAGTTTAGTCCTGTCAAATTAGTCAGCGCCTGACGTAAATTGGCGTATTTTTAGTAGCCATGTTTTTAATCACGTGTAAACCAAAGAGTACTATAAGATACCGGGTAGTGTAAACTGTCTATGGAGTATCTTAATTTGACAGGACTAAACTAATATTTACCTTCTGTCCTTTTCCTAATGAAATAGAATGAAAAAGATGCACTGAACTTATGTTTAGTTTGTGAACAAGGGAATTGGCGCCAGGTATCCGAATCCAGCAGTGCGATTCTGTAACCATCTCACCGTGAAAACTTGGATGAAGTGAGCGTGGAGTGTGCTGTCATTCCAACTAATGCTAGGGATTGACACTATTGACAGTTCACTCTAAGCTCACTTCACCTAACTTTTCACGGTGAGATTTTTACAGAATCGATCGGCTGATCTGATAGGATGAAATAAGGAGGCAAATAAATAAACCAAATGCATTTTTGTGACATTTTATTAATATGTATTACATCCATTTAATCATAACATCAATACATAACTTTTTGTTATATGGAATCAAAAAATATAATAATTTAAATATTCTAACGGAAAATCAGAAAGTTAACTTGTACCCATCGAATTGTATCTTTAGTTTTAAATTTTTTCCTTTGACAAAAATAATCTAAGTAATGTAATTAATTCGGTAATTGAATCCAATATATTAATATTATAATTTTGTCAACACATGAACTGATCTAATACATATATCGTGACTTATCGCTACTCAATACTCGACTCTCATTACCTTACAGAATCACACACTTTGAACTTTTCAGTCATATCATGTCAATCTACGTAACTAATAGATGAAATACTTAACACTGACAACTACGTCCGGATGCGGCCGGAGGTCGGTACAATCACATGAAACATCAATTATTTGAACTATCGACACCAAAAAGCCTCGAAACTATGTGGATGAGTGAGTGCTCTCGATCTACCCATCGGGAGAGCACGCTGTAACCATCAGGTGAAGGTAAAGCTCATAAATATACAGGTTCAAATTAAATTAGCTAGCGAAACTCCGCAGACGTGATGAGTATCGATATCTAAACATGATGAACATGATAATCACGTCTGCAGAGTTTCGCTAGCTAATTTAAATTGACCCTGTATTCGATTTTTTTCTAAAGTTACCTCATGCCTTCTCCCGGTAGGTACCGAGAACTTAGTCTAACTATTATAGTGGAGTTTAAAAACGACTATGGAGTACATATTAGCATTGTTATATAATGAACGTCAATATTCTTCCTAACTTGATTCAAACTGTCTACATAGCTCTACAGACAAAATTGGCAATCCTTATTTTAATTCCCGGCATGATGGCAAGCAGTTTTTGATGTGCTGAAGTGTGTATAGTTGTGTATGAATAGATTTAAACGTAAATGCGAATACTAGTAAGCATTTTAGGACCGACAATGCAGGGAAATCTAATATAATTATAAAAATATATCATTAGAACAAAAAAATAGCACTCTAATATTTTTGGCAGGCGAACCAAACTCGTTTCACCCTAGTAATAATTGTACTGATAAACGTTAATAATGACTAAAAAAATAAATATAAGAGATCGTTCAAATTTTGAGTCTTCTACCTAATGCCCGTATTTTTTATACGCGTTCATACTCTATCTACGTGACGAGGAGGCACGAATCCCTCAAAAATCTTAGGGGGCGGCACACTCAAATATCATAAGGAGTATATCGTGCCAAATTAAATGTAAACGTTCCTAGAACGGAGGTGCGAGCTCAGCCGGTCTACTCTATTAAAATCTCACCGTGAAAATTAGGCCATTCTACCTGTTGCTAGGGTGCACTCCAAGCTCAGTCCACGAAGTTTTCACGGCGACTTTATCATAGAATAGATCGCCTGGTCCACCACGCATCCCGCTCCAGTCGGAGACATCGAGGGTCGCGACGGGCGGGGCGCGGCGGGGGCCACTACAGGGGCCCGGGGCCCGGCTGGGGGCTCGGCGTCGGCCCACTGGGCCACGTGACGTCACTACGACTATCGACGCGAGCTCGGCTCGGGGAAGGGCTGCTACGGTGTAGTCAACAAATTCAGTGTTAATGTGCACGTCTCCCTTTTTTTATGCAGTAGGTGGCTTTAGCTGTCATTAACCTTTACATAATATCTCTTAGAAGTCTGAACATACCATTTTTAATTGAACCGTTAAAAATGTTGACGAAACTTTGTTTCTGTTTTAAAACTAGAATCTGTTCATCAATGTACGTTATTAATGACAGCAATATTACAGCTTTGTAAATCACAAAAAAACGTGATATTTGGGAGAAATTCATAATTTGCCAGCGACGTCGCGTGTTTTATAATTCGCGGTGAGCTATAGTATAAACCCTCGTACCCATGGACGACTTTTCAAGTCGGCGATTTTTGATCGCGCACCGGTTTTTTCAATGCACTGCTTAGCGCAGAGAGTTCAATCCATCAATGTAATTTTTAGTCGCGCTGGGGTGCTTTCTGTTAAATTCCCAATGCTCGGCCCAACACCGAGAGTTGAAAATCCAGTGCACCATAAAAAACGTCGCGTTAAAAAATCAGTCATGCGAGCCTAAGATGAGTGCACATTATCGCTGTATCCGCTCAGCACAGCACGTGTCTAGTGATGGTACTCGCGGCGGTAGCGCTGGTGGCGGGCCCGGGCGCGGCGCGGTCACTCCGCGCGCTCGGGGCCCGGCGCGGGGGCCGCGTGCGGGGCCGCGGGGCCCGCGGCCGGGCCCCAGGGCTGCACGGGCGGCGTGGGCGGCCGCGCGTCCTGCGCGCCCAGTGCGTCGCCCGCGGAGCTGCCGCCCTCGATGGCCAGGCTGTTCAGGAGCATGTCGAACAGCGTGTCCTGGAAAGTTATGTTACTAGTTAGATACTGCATGATGAAGAAAGAATTGAAAATCTATTTTACGTGCTACTATGTATGTGTTCTAATTTAGAACTAGTGAATTTCATGCAAATAGTGTCTAGTTATCTAATATTCTATTCAATACTACAAAAAAATAAACTACTACTACGATTGAAAATATTCCTTTGTATCGCTTTTTGAGACGCTTATAGATGAAAGGAAAAAGGAATTCTAATGCCTAAAAAAAAACAAAAATGCTTGTCAATGAACCACATTTTTACGGCATTATTATCTACTTTGGCCCGGCACGGCAACATTTAGCAAAATATTGTCCGCAAACTAAAAATCTAATTGAAACGGTGCGATTAATTTGCCTGTGGCATACCAGAAGTTGGAGCAGCAATAAAAGTCGCATTGTCTAAACAATGTTTAGTAGACGATGCAAGTAATTTGACGCTTCAATTTTATTGTATGCCACAGGACAGAAACTTGCATCATGTAAATGTGACTAGAGCCTAGTGTAAAATAAAAAATAAAAAAAAATGCACAAAAAACCACATTACATTAAGCTGAACATCGTTATTTACGTTGTAATCGAAGGCGGCCTCCACGTCGTCGGCGTCGCTGACGGACGACACGGACGGCCAGTAGTCGTGCAGCGCCAGCGACGACACGGGCGACAGCGCCGCGCGCTCGGGCGTGCCGGGCGGCGTGGCCGCGAAGCTTAGAGCCAGGCAGGCTGGAATGGGAGGGCAGATTAATATTTATTTAACTGACAAGAAGAAAGGAATAGAAAAATACGTGCACATACGACAATCAATTCCCAGAAACTCACCAGTGCCACTTTCAGGCTTTCTCTTATGTAGTTATTCTTTGTTCTATACATTCGCGTGACAGACAAGAACCATACAAGACAGCAGGCCTAACCATTGTTTTATAAATGAATGTGGGAATCGCTGATTGTTCCCGTGACCTGTGTGCAATCCGATCTACTTCGTCATCGCTTCGCACGAGTCAACTGAAATACCGAAAGTCGGAGCAAACCGGAAGAATCGCGCTATGGCTTCAGAGCTGGAGCCTCACTTGGCTTCAGCACCCTCGAAAACCATGAAAACATGATATAGCCGCTAGAGGGCGTCAACGGCAGTTTACTAAGAGCGCAGCTCCGTATTTAATAATTATAAAAAATTGTGAAAGTAAAAAATTAGTGACTGTGATTGCTGGAAGTCTGAATTGATACCGGTGTCCAGTGCCACAAGAAGTATCTGTGCTGTGAGTGTACGAATAAGTGCTTTTCTCTGTGGTTCGTGTGATGAACAAAGTATTTGTTTAAAAACTAAGAAATCGGACCGCAAACCTCATTAATTGTCTCCGGACTGGTTAATCATTATATACTAAGCTTCTACAGTGTCCCCACAGCATTTGGAAAGTTCTGTTTACCATCTTACTAAGTTGCTGATATATCAAATTCGCAAGTCATTTATCGCTCCTGGCGCCATCTATTGATTTCTCTTAGTACTACTGCGTCCTGCCCATCCTGATCGAACCGTAGGAATTGACACGTTACTACGATCATCACACTGCTGCCGTGTACCACATACTTTCAACGAAGCGAACTAGGTGGCGCTGTCCTTTACTCAAACTTTGTTTACATCAAGTTTAATATGAATTGCTGCAATGGCGAACCTACTGCTGCCCAGGATAATATCCTTCTGTGCTGTACATGTGAAGGAAAATATCACTTCGAGTGTCTGAATGTCACGCATAGCCAATATGCTGCGCTAAGCGCTGAATTTAAGGCTTCATGGAAGTGCCCGTCGTGCAACAATGTAACCAGGCGTCTTAGGTCGAATGTTAATACGCCAGTGCGCAGCTACACGGAACCTGCTATCGTGGATAACTCCATGGACATGTCGTATGACACCCTAGAGGAACGCAGTCCTCCTCGTCCATACAATGACCCCAGCCAAGTCACGGATAAACCTGCTCAAGCCATCACTAGCTCGGACTTTGAGAGATTCTCAAGTGAATTAAACAAAACCCTCGGCAACTGGCGGAGTGAGATGAATAAAGATCTAACTCAAATTCGCGACGATATCAAATCTACTATGGCGAATATACAAAAGGAAATAAATTCGCTGCGTACCGAGCAGTCCGTTTTGAAGCAGAATGTGCGTGACCTGCGCAATGATGTTGCCAGCCTCCAAGAGACTACTCAGGGCTTGTCGCAGCAGTGTGACATCCTTGACAAGCGTACCCGCGAACTAAATGGCACCAAGTCTGCTGATGTGGAGCTGATAGTCAATGCTCTTGAGACCAAAATTGATACCTTGGAACAACAGGCTCGTCAATGCAATGTTGAAATAGGTAATTTGCCTGAAAGGCGCAACGAAAACCTACCGGCCCTCATTGAAGCAATTGGTCTTGCACTTAACTCCCCAGTGACACAGCAGAACATCGTTGCTGTTCATAGAGTGCCACATGCACACCAACAAAGCACTAGACCAAAGAATGTCATCGTCAGATTCACGTCGTGTATACACAGGGATAACCTACTTAGTGCCTTCCGTAAGGCATCATCTCTTAAGACAGAACAAATTGGCATAACTGGAACGTCATCTTCTATCTACCTTAATGAGCATTTAACCCTGAAGAAGAAACAGTTATTTCGTAAAGCTCGGGATGTCGCCAAAAGCCACCACTACAAATATGTGTGGATTAGAAATGCCACAATACTTATCAGAGAGCGTGAAGGCGAACCCTCGTTTGCTATACGCGGAGAAAGAGATCTCGATAAAATTCGATCCAAATCGGTCGAATAAATGTCTAACTGGCATAGGTATCAATATTCTATATAGTTTTTACTGTTATATTTTTTATGTTTTACTCTGTTACGTTACCTACTTTTACAAAAATGTGCATGCCATGAAACTTAATACTATTTTAATCAATCTAAATGTACTTACTATAAAATTTAAATCAATTTTAGATACAATTTTTATAAAATCATATCAAATTATTATGAAATGTAAATCAAAATTATATACAATTTTAAATTTTAATCAACCTTATACACTAATTCTAATGATATGTAAGTCAAAATTATATATAAGTTTCAATATTCTCTTATTAATTCATTTCAACATCTATAAATGTGCTGATAAAATTCGTTGGATTCCACATTGTATGAAGTTTTACAAAAGAACGCGAGATCTATATTTTGTTGCAATACACTCTGATAATGGATAACACTGATAATTTATTAATTTACTACCAGAACTGTAGGGGAATTAGAACTAAGCTACACTCGTTGCTCGTGAATATCTTGGCATCCTCATATGACATCATAATATTGACAGAGACTTGGCTGGTACCAGAAATAGCGAATAGCGAGTTTATTGACCCTCGTTACGTTGTGTTCCGCTGTGATCGGGATCGTGACGCTACTGGGAAGCGAGATGGGGGTGGGGTGCTCATTGCAATACTGCGTGAACTTCAATCGGCCTCACTCGATATTCTCAATGGCCCACATTATAAGCCCTCGGCGTGTATTGAGCACCTCATGGTTGCATTGCCTAGCAAAAACGACAAACATAAGTTACATGTCATCAGCGCAGTGTACATCCCACCCGGGGCCAGCGCCGACGTCTATACATCTCATTTTGACCTTCTACAGGACACCTTAAATGCACCTAATGTCATGAATGTTTACATCGCCGGTGATTATAATCTTCCAAATGTCGCGTGGAGCACCTTAACGGCGGGGCAAGAGGCCTGTGTGGCATGTGTTTGTACACACCCTATATGCTCGGAACTGAAACACCTCATGTCTACGCTAGATGCTCATCAATATAACAGCACGCCTAATAGTGGAGGTAAGACCTTGGATTTGTTTATCTCGAACACCTGCTGTTCGACTAGCCACCTTAAAGATCCGTTATTACCAGTCGACCCCCATCACCCCCCTTTTGTTATAACCGCACCTGTTAGCCTACCCACACAAATGATGAAGAGAAAACCAATTAATAAGTATAATTTCCATAAAGCTAATTACGATCTCATCAATAAACACATGGACGAGGTCAATTGGTCTACGCTGTTTGACAATCTATCTTCAGAAGATGCCGTGGAGGCTTTTTATGGTATGTTGAGTGACATAATTAGCCCACTAGTCCCCCTTGCAAGGACTAGATCGCTTGACTTCCCAATCTGGTTTACGCCACAATTAGTTAAATTATTTAAAAAGAAGCAACGTCTTTGGGTAAAGTGGAAAAAATACAGCAACGTCAAAGACTATAATAACTTTTCCGAATGTAGATCTATCTTCAAACATATGTGTAAAACCTCTTATTCCAGTTATATTAACTCAGTTGAAGATAGTCTCTCTAGTAACATAAAACATTTTTGGTCCTATATTTCTAACCGTAAAAGTAAGTCAGGCATTCCGTCCATGATGCAGTACCAGAATGCCAAATCAAGTAATCCTGATGTTGTCTGCAATATGTTTTCGGACTTTTTCTTGTCCGTATTTGAGCCAGTGTCACCAACGCTCACGACGTGGGGTCCACCGCAGCAGTGCGCAGAGAATGGTAGCTTAATTAGTAATTTGCATATCGATAAATCCAAAGTGCTCAGCGAGTTGAAAAGATTGGACCCCTCTAAGGGGGCAGGACCTGACGGTCTTCCGGCGGCCTTTTTTAAGGCTACGGCTAATAATATTTGTGAGCCGATCTATATCCTTTTTAATAGATGTCTGCATGAAGGTGTGTTCCCGGTGATATGGAAGCGGGCTAACATTACGCCAGTGCATAAGGGTGGCTCAAGGCATGACGTTGAACAATATAGACCCATCTCGATTCTGCCGACCTTGTCAAAGCTTTTTGAAAGACTTGTTCACAATGAGATTTATCCTCTTCTGCATAACATTATCATTCCTGAACAACATGGGTTTGTCAAGCGCCGATCCACGACATCTAACCTGTTAATATTTGCCAATTACCTTTTTGAAAATGTTGACAGGCGAGTGCAAATAGATGCGGTCTACACTGATTTCAAAAAGGCTTTTGACAAGGTCGATCATGAAATTCTCCTGAATAAAATTGCGTACAATGGAATACGCGGAAATTTGTTGCGTTGGTTTGTGTCGTACCTCGAAAACCGGTCGCAAAGGGTTGTGGTTAACGGTCATCAGTCTGTCTCTGTTAATATTAGTTCCGGAGTTCCACAGGGCTCTATTCTGGGACCTCTATTATTCGTTATTTATATTAATGACATTAAGAAATGTTTTAAAAAGTCCAAATTCTTGATGTACGCTGATGACCTTAAGGCGTTTCAAGCGATACGTACTATGGACGACTGCCAGTCATTTCAGGAGGACCTAGACAGACTAACCGCCTACTGTATTGACAATAAGCTGCATCTTAGTATCCCCAAGTGTAACTATATACATTTTACTAAGAATAATTACATCTGGAATTTCAATTATACCCTTAACTGTATCCCCTTAAATAATATGTCTATAGTGAAGGATCTAGGTGTTCTCTTTGATAGCAAGCTGTCCTTGAACCAGCATATCGAAGCTATAGTCAATAGTGCTTTTAAAATGTATGGATTTGTGATGAGATCCTCAACAGAATTTAAGCGCACCTCAACCTATCTCTATCTGTATAAGACACTAATTCGCTCTCAGTTAGAATATGCGGTGCCTATTTGGAACCCCTTCTACCAAAAGTACGTAGATGGAATAGAAAGGGTCCAGCGCAAGTACCTCCGTGCTATGTATTACAGATGTTACAGGACTAAGACTTATCTGTCATACTCTCAGCTTCTTGTTAAGTACAAGCTTATCAGCCTGGAGAACCGGCGCAAATACTTGGAGGCCAACGTGCTTCATGATATTGTTCACAACAATTTTGATGCCATTGATCTAACGAGTAAGCTGTGTTATTCTGTACCCCGAACTGTTCATGTGCGTCAGGTTCGTTCACGCACTCTGTTCGCGATAAATTCTTGTCGTACGAACTCTGGCTTACGCTGCCCCATTCATAGAATGTTGGAATCCTATAATTCAAATTTCATTGACATTGATATATTTGTATGCACAAAAAATAAATTTAAATCTAATATTATAAAAAAATTATCCTAATTGTAATCTTATTATTTCTTTATTTATGGCATAATATAAGTAAATGAACCTGTATCTGATGATTTGGTTATGTAACTATAGCTAGCCTTATAGTAACTTGTTTATTAATTTCAAATTATTTGTTAATTTCGGTAATGCTCGTCTAGTGGCAACCACTGATCTTTTAATATGTCTTATCTGCGGATAATGCAGTGGACTGCAACATTACTTCTTAAGCTTTTGTTATCACTATGTATTATATATTATGTTGTAGTTGTTTATTATCCCTTAATAAATAAAATAAAATAAAAAAACGACAAACATGATGAAAAATTACGAAATTTTCGCAGCCGTCTTGGATTTTCATTTCTACCTCACTATTGGCTTTAGTACCCCCGAAAACCTTGAAATCGACACCCGTGACGAAAAAATTTGAAGTTTTTGAAGCCGCCATCTTGTATTTTCATTTTGACCTCACTATTGGGTTCAGCGCCCTCGAAAACCATGAAAACGACACCCAATGATGGACAATTTGAAGGTTTTCGCAGCCACCATCTTGGATTTTAATTTTGACTTCACCATTGGATTAAGCACCCTCGAAAACCATGGAAAACACGGTTCGGTCTCGGGTCTGTGCCGCAGCTGGCGCGGCGCGGCGGGCGACGTTGCCGCTCTGCCGCGCTACTGCTGTGTATACTAGTGTGTAGTCAGTACGTACAAGTGGCGGGGTGCCTAGTGTCGGGTCTGTGCCGCAGCTGGCGCGGCGCGGCGGGCGACGTTGCCGCTCTGCCGCGCTACTGCTGTGTATACTAGTGTGTAGTCAGTACGTACAAGTGGCGGGGTGCCTAGTGTCGGGTCTGTGCCGCAGCTGGCGCGGCGCGGCGGGCGACGTTGCCGCTCTGCCGCGCTACTGCTGTGTATACTAGTGTGTAGTCAGTACGTACAAGTGGCGGGGTGCCTAGTGTCGGGTCTGTGCCGCAGCTGGCGCGGCGCGGCGGGCGACGTTGCCGCTCTGCCGCGCTACTGCTGTGTATACTAGTGTGTAGTCAGTACGTACAAGTGGCGGGGTGCCTAGTGTCGGGTCTGTGCCGCAGCTGGCGCGGCGCGGCGGGCGACGTTGCCGCTCTGCCGCGCTACTGCTGTGTATACTAGTGTGTAGTCAGTACGTACAAGTGGCGGGGTGCCTAGTGTCGGGTCTGTGCCGCAGCTGGCGCGGCGCGGCGGGCGACGTTGCCGCTCTGCCGCGCTACTGCTGTGTATACTAGTGTGTAGTCAGTACGTACAAGTGGCGGGGTGCCTAGTGTCGGGTCTGTGCCGCAGCTGGCGCGGCGCGGCGGGCGACGTTGCCGCTCTGCCGCGCTACTGCTGTGTATACTAGTGTGTAGTCAGTACGTACAAGTGGCGGGGTGCCTAGTGTCGGGTCTGTGCCGCAGCTGGCGCGGCGCGGCGGGCGACGTTGCCGCTCTGCCGCGCTACTGCTGTGTATACTAGTGTGTAGTCAGTACGTACAAGTGGCGGGGTGCCTAGTGTCGGGTCTGTGCCGCAGCTGGCGCGGCGCGGCGGGCGACGTTGCCGCTCTGCCGCGCTACTGCTGTGTATACTAGTGTGTAGTCAGTACGTACAAGTGGCGGGGTGCCTAGTGTCGGGTCTGTGCCGCAGCTGGCCCGGCGACAGCGGCGGCTGGCGGCGCGAGCGCGGCGCGGCGGGCGACGTTGCCGCTCTGCCGCGCGAGCGCCCTGCTGCTGCACTGCGACGTGCGCCTGCCTCGGGACTTCCTGCGCTACTGCTCCAGTGACGTTTGCTTCCGGCTGCAAATGTTATTTGAAGAGTATGTTGGTCAAACAAATAAAAATTCAATCACTAAATGAGACTATATAACCCCACTAGCTTCACCCGCGTGGATGTCGGAAGTTATCCCACGGGAACGTGCTACTAGGATAAAAATTATGTGCTTCCCCAGGATGCCATCTACCTCTTTGCCAAATCAGAAGTTCAGTGGTTTAGGCGTGAAAATGTAACATACAGTTTCAAGTTCAAATCCTCCCCTAAAAACCGAATTACCCCTTTTTGCCCCGTCAGGGGTCAATTTTCGACAACGCATTCAATTTCTTCCACACAAACTTCAACACCCCTATATCCCCCTTTGAGGGGTAGTTTGTTACTTACTTAGGATGTAATTTTGCCAAGTTTCAAGTTTATTAACTAAATTAATAAGATTTTTCATAAACTGTATCCCCGCTTTTCACCCGACCAGGGGTGGAATTTTAAAAAATTCATGAAAATTCATAACTTGACTCAAAGATTATTTATACCAATTTTTGAGTTAATCAAGCCACGCTATAAAATCCTCCCCTGTAAAATTGACTACCCCTTTTCAGGCCGGCAGGTTTATGGACCTAGTGCAGTGTCTGTGAGAGTAGCACAAAATTGGTTTAAGCGTTTTCAATCCGGAAATTTTGATGTCTTATAAGCACGTCGCTCTGGTCGCCCTATAACGGATAAAAGGATGCCATTTTTGAAAAAGTGTAGCAAGATCGGCATATCAGTAGTTACGACGTAGCTGAAGAATTGGGAATTGACCACAAAACAGTTTTGGCGCATTTGAAAAAAACTGGGTACACAAAAAAGCTCGATATTTGGGTACCTCACGAGCTCACTGAAAGAAACCTAATGAACCGTGTACTCATTTGTGATTCTTTATTACGACGTAATGAAACCGAACCATTTTTGAAGAAGCTGATAACTGGTGATGAAAAGTGGATCATGTACGACAAGAACGTGCGAAAAAGGTCGTGGTCAAAGGCCGGTCAGGCTTCACAGACTGTGGCGAAATCCGGGTTAACTCGCAACAAGGTGATGCTGTGTGTGTGGTGGGATTGGAAGGGCATTATTCATTATGAGCTGTAACCACCAGGCAGGACCATCGATTCTGAACTCTACTGCGAACAACTGATGAGATTAAAGCAAGAAGTTGAGAGAAAGCGGCCGGAATTAATCAACAGAAGGGGTGGTTTTTCATCATGATAACGCTAGACCTCACACATCTTTAGCCACTCAGCAAAAATTAAGAGTTTGGCTGGGAGGTGTTAATGCATCCGCCGTATAGTCCTGACCTTGCACCTTCAGATTTCCACCTGTTTCGGTCTCTTCAGAATTCTTTAGGCAGTGTCAGGTTAACATCACGAGAAGACTGCCAAAAACACTTGTCGCGGTATTTTGATCAGAAGTCCCAAAATTTCTATAGCAATGGAATCATGTCCCTACCTACAAGATGGCAAAAAGTTATCGAACAAAATGGTACCTACATACTTTAGTTAAATGTAAATAAACTATATTAAAAAATGTTTTGAATTTTCTTAAAAAATGCGAAGAAACTTTTTCCCCAACCTATTAAATAGATAAGTAACTATTGAAAATTCTTATTTTATTGATTCTATCTAAACAAAATAGATCACTTACTATGTCTAGAATGTTTAGGGGTCAATCCATTCATGCGCATCAGATTCAACAGCAACATATCCGTATGAGCGGCAGTAGACAGCTGCGGGTCGTAGTCATGTCTCGGCGGGGCGTGCACGGGCGTGGAGCCATCCGTCCCGGCCGGCGTAACGCCCCGGGACGCGACCGCACAAACGAGGCGTCGGAGAATATCCGCCCCGGATCCCGCCCCGCCGCTTGCTGCTTCTATGTCGTTCTCACCTGAGAGATATATATAGATGTATCAATATTGATGCTACTTTTTTATTGACACTCCAGCGCTATACATAGCTTCAAATATGCAAATGCTAAGCTATGTCGATGTGTGTAAAGAACCAGAAGGCCAAACGTACTCGGAAAACGTCAAAAATTTAGGGAAGTTGGAAGTTTTTTTGACAGATTGAGAATGAGATTAGAATGCTTCAAAATATGGGAATTTCTCCTCAGATTCAGATGCTACCCTGACTTGCATAAAATTAAAATGTTTGAAGCTATGTCGGGCGCCGGCTGAATAGGCTGAACCCCACTTGAGCACACCTCACCGCGCCCTTACTCAGCAGGGTATACTGAGCGAAAGCGAATACCGTCAGTAAGCTGCGTCAAAAATAATAAATGAAGTCGAAACCGTCTCATCATTATAATACTGTAGTTTTGTAGCCAGACATTGTAAAAGAAAACATATAGCCTGATTGTGGTCTTTATCTGAAACCGAATACTGTATGCAAACTAGTCCGCACTGGCCATACCGCCAGCGGGGGGCGCGGTGGGTTTTTAATGTGATCAAGTGGGGTTCAACCCAATACTGACGCTACTTACTGCGGCCGTGGTGCGTGTTCTTGTTGAATCAAAAGCTCGACAGCGTTTCATCCTTTATTATTATTATTTAATTAAGCTCCGCGGCGGCCATTAACGCTCTTACTCATAACAGTGACAAAATCTACCGACGACGTCTTGAAAATTGTGTACTTGAGGAATTTTCGGGAGAGGACAGGTAGGGTGCGGTGCAGGCGCAAGCGAGGCGGCTATGTGGCGTGCGGGGCGCGCGGGGCCCGCGGGGCCCGCGGGGCGCGTGGGGCCCGAGCGGGGCGCGCGTAGGGCGCGGCGCGGGGCCCGCGCGCGCGGCCCGGCGCGGCCAGGCCGCACCACGAGCAGCCCGACGAGCCCGACGAGCCCTCTGCCCCAGGACCAGGGTTAGGAAGCGGCGGGGGGGAGGTGCGGCCCGGGGGCCATGGCACGACCCTACCGGGGCCAATACGCACAGGCTACCTTACAACTCTTTAAACAGTGCTCGGTAAAATTACATTAATATTGTTATGTTCTTTACAATCTGTCTAGTACTGTACTACCTACTCAAAATCAATGAAAGGATTCTCAGTCAACTAAAAAAATGTCATGCGTAAAGGTAGAATAAAGTAGAACGTTACCTGACATAGTTTCATCGTCAACATCGTTCTCTTCGTTAGAGTTCTCGTCCACGTGACTTGGATTATTTTCATCAGCGAACACTTCTAGTTCGCTGAACATCAAGTCCTGAAACACATATTTTAAATCTACAACTTATTTGCAAATGTAACATTTTCATGGTGAAGGTGTGAATATGTAAGCTGTCACATCCTTTATGCCTGGATGCTTTTATTTAGGTAGTAAGTTTTTATTTACATTTTAATTAATTATTTTTAGCTTGAGTATGTCTAGTTAGTATTATATTTTTTGGTATATTGGCGTGGCTAGCTGACATATGGCAAATAATTCGATTTAATGTTCTGTGTCTTGTAATGTTAATTGCTTAACATACTTACCTAGTATTGTGTACAATCAAGTATTTTCTAACTGAACAGACAGCTGTGCTGCTGGGGAGTTTGTTGCGCCACTTCTTCTTCCCAGCGATAGCACTAGGAAGTGGTGAAGGGCGGGCGTTTTTTGGGGGACTGTCTTTTGTAATTTTGACGTTCGAAAAGTGTTGATTCTTAGCCTAATTTGAATAAATGACTTTTGATTTTGATTTTGTCGGAAATGAACACTCTTGACTGTGTTGATAGCGAAATAAGTTCGGCAAAAATTCGGTACAGCAGCCATAAAGTGCAATGATTTATTTGTCATGGTTTCGTGGGAGTGTGAGTGCTGATGCCAAAAATACAGTCAAATTTCAAATCCGGCCATAAAATTCTATGCAATATTCATTATGGTCAACATTTGAATAATAAATAAATTTTACAAATGTCAGTTTTTCTGAATAACATTTTATTCAGAAAAACTGACATTTGTAAAATTTAAGATAAAATTTAAGGTAAGTAAGGTATGAGGGCCTTAGCACACCTCTGCCGCGAAAATAATGATGGGAAACCGCTTAACGAATTCCGCTAAGAAGCATTACTACATTATGTCGCGTTTCGACTAGCGGAACATCATGAGCACTTTCGACTTGGTAAAGACAGTATAGGTCTACTTCGGAGCTGTTAGATTAGTTTTTCCGTAAAATCAACATGCATTTTGCAAAAATAAAAAAATCGCTTTAGAAACTTGTCGACAGCCACAGCCACACCAAATTAGCGGTCTGAGCGCGGAGGTGTAACTGGCTTCCGAACAGATCGGCGAAATCACGTGGGGAAAGAAAAAGAATCATAATCAATCTGTGCGATAGAAAAGGCAGTATCGCTGTTTCGCTTGTCGTACAACTGCGGTTTCGCTGCTATGGTTTCGCGGCGGAGATGTGATACCTCAATAAACACTCACGCCAGTATCACTGCTGCTCTCCGAGGCGGCATGTAGCGGGTGTTGCGGGACGGGTTCAGACGAGTCCAGTTTACCACCCGCATTCAGTTCAGGTGACGAGATAGATGAACAGAGCACTACGTTCGCTACTGTCGGGTTATTTGTTTCCGTCACCGGGCTGCTTGATACTGCTGTAGGTTAAAATAAATGAAGAATAAGAAAAATAATAAAGAAAATATTAACGAATAAATAGATCGTCCCAAAGAGAACGAACGAACGCCTCGTCCGGACTTCAGACTGAAAAGAATTGAGAAACAAAAAATTTTAAGAAAAAAGAAAGGATTTTTTTATTAGGAATTTTTGTGTTGGTATAGGTAGTGATATTAAATCGGCACGAAGTTTGAAGATTTCTTTTCGAACTCATAAAGATTCTGAGTGGAGAAGTTCCCTGCAAGACTACAAAGAGACTTTATTAGCGGTAGATAGATGAAAGAAAGAAACAAATTTCAAAATTCTTTACTCAGTGCTCACTTCCTATTATACGCCTAAACCCGTGGGTTTGAATGAATTTAAGATTTTTATTGAGTAGATTACAATGACATACGAGTCACATGAAGCTGGCACGTAATTTGCATTTTTGTTTGAGTAGTTACCGGTGAGACTGGACTCCTTAGCGGGCACGTGATGCTTGTCAGGTCGCAGCTCGCCGGGCCGCTTGCTGGCGAGCTTGCTGGGCACGCGGCTCGGCGCGTTGGCCGCGCTCAGCAACGTGTGCAGGCTCACTAGCGCCATGTTGTCTGTGCCCGATACGTGCAGCGAGTTTGCGGAGCTGATGTATTAATAAAGAACATTTAACTTAAAAGTTCCACGTTTTGTAGGTCTTACGGCAGATTTTTCAATAGTCGGATAACTTTTACCTGAAAAATAATTATTATGAAAGTTGCAGCTGTCAAACTGCAATATTTATTCCTCATATAAAAGTTATCTAACTATTGAAAAATCAGCCCTTATATAAATAAAGGTTTGCGTTGAGCTGGAGGCCATAAATCAATCTTCGAGTCTTAAAATACGTTATAAATTGAGCAAAAGACTTTACAATAATCGACACCCAAACCCTAGGTACCGCCTCCCACCAGGAAAGATCGGAAGATTCTTCCTTTTCAATGGAGGACTGGTACAATCCTTCTCTAAGCGAGACATTATTTTTACCGTCACGCACGCGAACGAAGTCGCAGGCACAGCTAATGCTGTAATAAGTACGTACCGTGAAGTAGACGGCAGGTTGTAGCCCGCGTCCAGCGCGTGCGCGGCGTGCGGCGCGTGCGCATGCGCGCGACGCTCCAGCGGCGGGTAGTCGCCGTAGCCGAAGGCACCGGCCGCGGCGCTGGACACGTCGTTGTTGCGCGACTCGTCCGCGAACATGCCCGTGTTCAGGATCGAACCTGCGTAAGCGCCGCGGGCTGAGCACAAGCGTGCAACGTCAATATCATATGGGATAGGATTATCCAATATTAGGGAATTACGATCTGGTGATGAAAAAAAAACATACGATAGTCATAGGCGTTAAGGGTAGAGTTCGAGTTCTATCGATACTATCGTGACCACGACACTCAGTCATAAAATGATTGTATTGACTGCTGACTATACTACCGATAAGTATGGACAGCTAAAAAGTCGCAACACTTGTGTTGGAAAGCGCAAGTACAACAATTATCAAAATAATATAATGTCAGTAATTAGATCATCAATATTGATGTTGCCATCGATAGTATGACTAAGTCGCGATAGTATCGATAAAGTATCTATTCACTCACAACACTTTTCACAGAATTGCATCGAAGTTTATTCCACACAAAAAAAAACCCTTTCAAAGTGTTTTCTTTCAAATCAAAATCATCCACAAACCTGGACTAGCAAGCCTCTGCCCACTCATAATATTATGCGGCGCACTGAACTTCCACTGATTGCCGAAGACGAGAGAATCGCTGAGACTGTTTCCATCGACGGGGTTATTTTGCGAGGGATTGTCTGTGTCGTTGCTACCCGCGTTGGATTGCGTAGAAGTGTTTGAGCCGTTCTGTGCGCGAGTCGCCGCGATCGAGTTGCGTGACATCTCGAGGGAAAGACGCTGTGGGAAAGGGAATTTGTTAGTTAAGGTTGTTGTTTTAAATGGCTTATGTTGAAATTGTCGGATTTCAATATAATGGGGTGCTGATTGTCTGATCAAATAAGAACATAAGGCTAAATAGGGCATGCCAAGAGCATCACAACATTCAAAAACCGTTGTACGCTTTGAAATGGGCAACTAGCTTCATATTTTCTGACTGACCGACTTCTTGACAATTCAAAAGTGCCTGTAAATGGTTTAAATGAAATAAATGCTTTGAGTTTGAATTTGAAACATTACGCATAAGGATGCCCGTGGAGCCGTTTGATGACTACGTCGATGTTCGTACAACTTTATACGTACTTTATGACACTTATAATAAAGCTTAGTCTGCCGAGTCAATAACACCAATGTATAGTTAAAGAGCTACTAAAGTTAAAAGTTACCTCTTTGAGATCATTAATCTGCAGGATGTGTTGGTTTTGCATGGTGATCAGCTGGTTGATGTACCACTGCTGGTCGCGGCATCGCTGGTAGAACGTAGGCGGACGCACTTGGAATCTTTTATGTGAAACAGATACAAACATATGAGTGTAATGTTGGAGCAAAGATATTTCAGTTTGAAGTGTCTAGAATACATGACTGAATAACTGGTAGAATATCTAAACCTGAAAGATTTCTGCTACTATCGAGTTTTATTTGTGTAACTCGGTTTTGGGCGTTAACTTGCGCATAGTAACTATTTTTTTCTGCACGAGTACGTTTAGAAAGTTTGAGAATGAGTTTTTATTTCTAGAACTCTCTCTTTTTTGTTCTGAAGATATTGTAACAAACAAAACAGAATTCATTCATACCTTAGTATAAGAGTATCAGTGTCCGGGTCCAGATACCCCTCACTAGCCAGCAGATCGAGCCTGAAGAATCGGTTGTACCCCCAGCACTCCCCCACTTCGAAGTCAGAAGCAAACTCCCGCACTATGTTCTTTGAGGGGTCGCGCGACACTTGGTGCAGCATCTCCACGCGATACTCGTATCTGGGACATATTGCGTGTACATGTTCTGCTCAAGGGAATATGGAAGAGATTGTTGAAAAATGATGTGTGAATAAGAGTGTTTTTGCATTGAGCGTTTGATCAGGATAGGCGTTGATCCGCTTCTACGTTCTATGAACGCCTAAGCTGGACAAATGCCAGATGCAAATACACTCTTAGTGATCGCTAAAAAAGATGTTTAGATTCCCAATTCATCATAGACGTAATGAATGATGATACATTTGTCTAGAACTCATTCATTCTAACAAATAAATCTGTCACTTAGCGGTGTTTTTTTTAATACAGGGTTATTTTAAATTGGCTAGCTAAACTCCGCACACGCGATGGGTAACAATATCTAAAGACGATAAAATAAAAAGATTTGATGTTTTATTTTTGGGAGGTCTGCCATCGCTGTTATTTTTGTAACTTGGAGTGTGATGTTTTGTCGTGTTTATAATAATTAATACCCATCGCGTCTTCGGAGATTAGCGAGCCAATAAAAAATAATCCTGTATTAATGGAGAATTTAAACGTTAAATTTTAACGTTTTAAATATAATCTGTGTTTTTTAATGTAAAAAAATATAAGAAAATAAAGGCTATTTATTATATGACAGATTCATAATTCAATAATTATCTGTGCTAACATGGGGTGTACCTACCCACCACAATTATTATTTTATTTACTATACTAAAGAAACTACTGCCCCTACTATCTGAATTGTTTACTTACATATTCACTGCATCTTCTTCAATACAGAAGTCAAATTTGTCTCTAAAAGTTTTAAGCAATGCTAACAACAAATAGGACAGTTTTACGTACGAACAAGTAAGGCCACATAGAAAGTTCGAGTTATTTCTAACGAAAACTAATGTTTTATTTATATTTCCTAGTTTTAAAACAGCTGCAACGTACATTAAAAAAATCTATATTCTATAGATATTTATTTATACAGATGGAGTACGAATTTATAACAGGAACTGATACAACAAATGCGATACCAAAAGATGTGTGTCCCAGGCGTTTAGAAATTGTCTTTACAGATATAAGACTTGTCAATTAAAGACATGCAAGAGAACAAACTATCATTAAATTATTTTTACTGATCATCACAGAAATTGCATTTTTTTTAATAATTTGCATAAGTGCGATTCCGCACTGCATTCGATCCGAATCCGAATTCAAGATCCGACTTCAATCCGAATTGGGAATGTTCTAATTTCGCACGGATTAAGTTCGGATGTAGTGCGCAACCTCTCATACAAATCGTACTATGGCTACTTCGGACCGACATTTCTCGGATTCGGATCGGATGCAGTGCAGAACCGCTCTTATTGTCTTTTCATTAATGAACAAACAAATACGTCTGGAATATTACAATTAAGGTGACTCTATTTGCCAGAGTTTTGCTAAAATTAATCAACTATTTAAGATTCCTTATTCTAAACGGGTGCGACACATGTTTTGTGAAGGCACTGTATGTTCGAGTTATCTATGTCGTCGCCAATGGATGGATATAGTGGTACAATGATAAGCTAGATTTGCACAGAATGGTAAAAAAGAGTGTTTTTATTAATTGACAAGTGGTAGATTGACATAACATCATCTGACGGTTCAAAATATGCTGATTCTGATCCTACATACAATTATCTGATTATCATTTATAACTCTCTGAGCTCATTTATATCATATATTTGTTGATTACAAGATCGCTAAGACTAAGTCTGGTTTACCATAGAAGCTGCTGATGCAGTCTTATCTGATTATTATATCAGTTTAAAGTCTGACCCAAATTAAATGTTGGATGAAGGTGCTAATGTGCGATTACATTATCCTCAAAGCTGTTGAGATATTGATAGGAAACAATAACACTTTTAATGATTATTATTATCTATATCGTGAGACAACCTATATATCCTAGAACCAAAAATTCGACATCCACCAACCCCCGCACTGGGGCCGCGTGGTGGATAACGGCCCACTCCCTCTCATAGAGAGAAGGCCTGTGTCCCAGCAGTGGGAACATTAAAGGCAAATTATGCTATATCATGTGTACTGTAGAGGTTTGTTTGCCGAAGGCGACCTCATATGGTGCAGGCCGGCTATAGTTTAGCGCGGGTTACATTCGAACGTTCAAGCTAGTGTCAAATATTTTAATTAGGATTTTTGTTTAGAACAGTCAGTGGTAATTTAGTGAGAAATATGTAAAGACGTTCTGCCAATATAATCTTAAAGGAGTCATTTACTTCTTTGATTCCTCCCGTTACCTCAGTGGGCTCTTCTAGTCCTCTACAGTATATAGTACAACAGCTTCTTAGGGATCAATTATTTAAACAAGTCATATATTTGACTTCAGATAGCTACTTTTGTAAAACGTAACTAGTGCTTGTTTAACGCCAAGTAAGATGTCAATTTACCGCTTATCATCGCAAAAGAGCATTTGAAGTGAGCACACAGAAGAGAAGTAAGGCACAAATTATACAGAAGTATGGCAGAAAGCGAGGTGGCCGTGGCGTGTCTTCTAAGTTTTACACAAGTCTTATTATATGGAGACAAAAAACGAACACACAAATTAAGTTGTCCTAAGTTTGACTCTTGAGCCATCTCTAAAAGGAGGCAACCTTTTTGGGAAAGGCCACACACTAAAAAAGGCTTATAATAATGTATGCGCATATTGAAAAGGCTCAAGTCTCTGGTCAGAAACAAACTTGTCAAATCTCATGTTAGATTTGTGATTAATTGACCGAATCAATAAAAAAAGGCATGGCTTTATAAAATTCGCCCGACGCCTAGCGCACCTGGTTCACCTCCTGTCTCACCCTCACTTCAAATATAAATGGCGCCTTAAATACCAAGAGCATGCTAGCACATGGAGCTACATCTAATGAGCGACTCCCACAGCCCGCACTTACCTCTTGCCTACTCTTAACTTAGCAGTGCTTGCAATAACGAAACACTAAGTTATTCCACTATCAGTTACAAGGTACAGGGTAAAAGAAAAGTAAAAGATATCAGGGTCGGGTTGTGCATTCAAATCAGGTTACTGTTTCACCACTTGTAAGCTAGGATGTGCCAATGTTTTGTGTTCTACTAGATTTTTGAATCGACAAAGGTAAAATAAAAACGATGAAACGAAACGATTTTGTGACTGCATCATGTGCCGTTATAAATCAAATACTACTACAAAAATTGTAAGGGCAAATATGATCAAAATTTTGTGATGTCTGCATTTTTAGACTTTATTTAGTAATATGCGTGGTGAAACAGACCCACAAAAATATATAAAGAGAAATCACATTCGAATATTGTTACTTGGTATAAATGCAACCCAATTACAATAGTTTAAACAACTTACTTGGAAGTCTCGGGCAGCCCCGCGCTAAGTTCGAGGAAGACGGAGAGATAGTTGCCGCGAACGACTCCGTTACCGTCAGGGTACACCTTCAGGCGCCAGCAGAGCCCGTTCACGTGTAGTGGTGCTGAGTACACCGGCGCGGCTGCATGTTGCAGTTGCGTGAAGTTTGTCAGGGGAAACGTGCTGCTGTCGTAGCTCGGAACGATTTCACTGAGGGGCAGGGGTCGGGTGGACTGTCAATACTTAGAAAATACGGGGTGATTTTTTAGATGGGACTTGGTATGGAGCCAGCTCAGTGGCTCAAACGGCTAACATATTGGGAGCCCGCAAAGTAGCGCAGAAACTAGCATATTCGCAGATAAATTACGCTAGAATAGTCAGTTTGCGTTTACCCTTATAAAATATTCTCTCTATAATCTATAACTCTGCAACCGAAATATCTAACGCTCGTGTGCGGTAGTGTACCCATCAAATAAAAAAAAATCTTCCAAAACACGTTGATCATGCATAAATCACACTCCTACGCAATACGTTGCTTCAAGATTTAGATTATACTATTTTTTATAAATGGTAGGTACAACTTAAAATTTATTTGAGAGCCAACAATTTGACTTTGCAATGTCAAAGCGAAAGTTACTAAATTAAAAACCGCAAAAGATAGAATATCAAGGAGGTGGTCCTCCTGATGGAAAGTGGTACAAGGTCAAATGCGCTCCCATTCCCGGGACAAAGCTGAAATATCTTTTATGCCTGTAATTACACCGGCGCCCGGCACCCATACCGTTCAAAACGGAACATACCACTGCTAGGACCACCGCTGCTAGAGGAAGACCAGGCGCGGTCAGGGGGGGGGTCATGACCCCATGACCCCCCCCCCATTTTGGGCTGCGACCGCGGCTGAGGTAGACAAAGGTATAAGACAGCTAGATAGACGTAATAAATAATATACAATATTATCACTTGCCTGTGGAAATCGGCCGGTACGGGAGCAGTCACGAAGCTTGCCATCGGCTTCTTACGAACTTGGTGAATCATCTTCGATAGTTCACCACTCTTGGATATCAATTCAGACCTGCAAACATTGAGATATGTACAAAAACCCTTAAGATAAACTACTGTTTGACTTTTTCATATCAGTAATTTTAAGAGAGACATTCATTATTATTGTTTACGACTTTACTCGTGTTGGTTTAGTATTTCCCTTGAGGCCCTTATTTATAGGTCAGGAAAACCACCCCGCTCAATAATAAGCTCATAAATCAAGACTTCGGTTTCGGGAAATTCCTTGTTTCCGGAAACGTCGAGGGAAACCGACATCACTATGTAAGTAAAACCGTAAACAACAATAAACACAGTATTACAGACAAACATGCATGATTGAATGAACTTTCACATGCAATACTAACATATTTGATGATGTTTGTACGCTTTCTGGTCACCCCAAAATTATAGCATGAAGGTAGAAGATACACAATTAATACAATAGTAATAGCTCGAGTTTTTTTAAATTAATTGTCAAAGCAACGAGTTTGCTTAATTTACTGTTGACTGACTCCGTTAACTTGAATGTGGTACCTCAAATTCATGAAAGTAAAAGTATCCTGACAAACATAATCAGCCTATAATGTTCCCACTGCTGGGACACAGGCCTCCTCTCGTCGAGAGGGAGTGAGCTATAATCTTCCACGCGGGCCCAGTGCGGGTTAGTAGATGTCGCATGTCTTCAAAATTTTGGTTCTAGGATGTCGGTATCCTCACGATGTTTTGAGAGCAGTGGTGATGAAATTTTTACACAACACCTTTCTGGGTTCGATACCATGACGTACAACTCGATAGTCGGGACCGTTACCCCTGGGCCACCACTGGTCTCTCTCGTCCAAAGAGAAAGTCGTGGTGACCCAGGGGTAATATCTCCTATTCTCCCTATTAATAGTCAAAGCCGAAGTAAACATACCAGGGTTAGCTAAGTCATTAATCAATTCTAATAAGAATAGTGATGATAATGGTTTTTCAAAAGGAACAGAGAACAACAACTCACAAAATGAGGTACCAATTTAAGTCAACAAATGAGTAAATATTAACATGACTACCTAGTACTAGAATGCAGTTGATGCTCAATCTCCTGCAGCAGATGTTCAAGTTGTTCCGTCTCTTGGGTGAGGCTGTTTTTCTGCCCCATCAGGGTAAGGAGTTTAGCCTTCAGTGCGGAGTCCAGGCGCGAAATCATCAGTTCTACCGCGTTTCGAATCTCGCGTACGCGCTCATCTTTGGCAGCGCGCACTGATTCTACATTGCGTTCCTGTGAACAATATTTTAATTTGTAAGTGTACCAATGCCATGTCATGAGGGTAAATGAAATACATATATTATGTACATGTGCCTAAATATGTGACCCCCTCTATACATCATTTATTATGTTGAATAGACATTTTTTTTTTTAATATTTTTATTATAATTTCAGGATCAGATGATGTTTATGAAGAAGGAGTTAGCTGCTGACAGGGAAGAATGGAAGAGAAAAATATATTGTTGTGATTGCAAGTGACATAGAATCTCACATAGAAATATATGATACACAGCAGGAAGAAAAAATGTAATGTTTTGTTACCGAGGATGTGATTTCTAAAACAATTGCATTTCTTGATTACCTACAGCTACACCCTAAGACAAATTTGGGCTATAATTTATGTTGTACTTTCATTGCAACTTGAATGGCAGTGTAAAGTACCCCATGATCCTGGATTAGTAAAATTGTATCTTGCAATGCTACAGCGACATTGTCGCTATAACGCGAAGTACATTTCGCGCGCTCTCTCTCGCACACCACTCGCCTTCTCGCTGTACAACAGAGCGCGCGAAGTGTAGTTCGCGTAATCGCGACAATGCAGCCGTAGCAAAGGTGGAAGCTCAAATATTATAGTAGGACAACTGGCATCGTAATCTTATCTTCATCTCTTACTATTATATCTCAAGAACAAATAAATGTTACATGTTTATGTATCAGTGACATATAATATTCTCTAGAACTAGAATGCATTATAATTAATACAATAAGCTAGGTCAATAATCAAGACATTTCAAAATATTATAGTTATGACATCAATAATTTTGTATGCAGTTGTTTGCATAGCAACAGAATATTATCACAAAATTCTTACCACGTCTTGCACCAAACTAATCAGCTCCATCAATCTACGTCTTAGCTGGGACACTTCGTCACGGATCTGTGTGACATGTTGTTCATACACCTCTTCTAATGGCTTGAAAGTGTGCCCAGAGTGTGTGCCGCCCCACAGAGCACACTGGTGGCAGATGCAGCGCCGGCATGTCCAGCAGTACACTGTCAGCTTCTCCTGATGTGTTGGACACCTGTTCAGGGTGCTTTACGTGTGTTTATTATATCCTTATATGAGAACACTATGGATTATTATGAATGCTTCAGTGTTGTGATTATTTCTTGAAACTTTGTATGTGAAAATATATGTCAATAAATAAATTAAAATGAATGGGACAAAAAAGTTGCTTCTTATTTTTTTTAATTAAAAATAGGTTTCTAATTTCCTATTAAAAATCGTTTCTTTTTTATTTTAATAGAAAATTAGTAATGGTCAGAAGGTTGTCATAAGGTTTCTATTTCCTACTTAGCATCATTCGAGTCAATGAAGTATGATGTCAGAAATGTGTGCAATAATCACCTATCTCTGAAGCTCTCCCTCTGACTAGCCGAATTGCTCTGCTGCATCGTCTCGATCTGCTGGGTGACCTCCTCGACCCAGCGGCAGTTGACGAGCTCGTGCAGATGCAGGGCTGCCCGGCAGTGAGGGCACTGCGATCGCTGCTCCGTCAGCCATCGCCGAACACACGCATAGCAACACAGCTTCGAGCAGTGAGGGCACAGGTGTGCGTCCACCAGCTTCTCCATACAGATGAAGCAGCGGAACACCTCCGCCAACGTCTGCAACCATCATTCCATTCAAAACTCTCGTCAACTCAACATAACTGTCAAATATGTAGGCCACATCGATTTACCTCAACGATCTGCTCCTCGCCATTTCCATTCCCTTTGTCTCCTCGCGAGGCCATATTATAGGTTTGCTTTTCTTACTACGGGGCCGACGAGATATTCACCATAATTTAGACTTGTTTATATATTTCTAAAATAACAATTGGACATGTTTCGCAATGCGAGCGTCAATACACGAAACCACTTCCGCGTTCGAATATCAATCGAATCAAAATAAAAACAAAAAATGGTGCTTTTGTGCAACTTTAAAAATTACCCTATATTAAATTTTTTCACACAGATCAATAATCAAAAAACATGAGATTGGAAAAAATGTATTGGTAATATATCACGATTAATTTTGTTATGGTATTTTCCTACATTATTAATTTATCTTTGGCCACAATTCGCGTATTCTAAGCTGTAAACAATTTTCTCTTTCGCAATATTTCCCTACTAAAAGGGTAACAAAGCTGGCAGCACTGATGAAAAAGCAATGTTGCCATATAAAAAAAATCAATCGATCGATTATAGAGGTAGCGTTCGAAAAAGCACGAATTTGTACATACTACTTGGATGTGTTCAACAAAGTACTTCACGTATACGCTGTTTTTCTCTAATTTTGACCACAAATAAGTGCTTCTCGCAATTTTTTGCTACACATTCGCGCTATCTATCCACTGTGATCGATCTGGCAGAATAAGTCTGTCGAAGACCCGAGGCGGCAAAACGAAATAAGGTCCCTTCGATCTTCTCAGTTTTTGTATTTATTTCTCGTAACATTTTGCAACAAGTTATAAAATTGGTTATTCCGCTGACTTGCCTGGCTTTCCTGGCTGCAGCATCAAGTCAAGGTTACCGCATAATTCGAGAGTAAAGTACTTTTCACAAGTTGGGGGCTGGGTCGGAGGCCCTCTGCCGATGCCGCCGCCCCCCTTAATCCGCTAGTGGAATGAGCGTAAAGGAAGCTGAAAACCTGAAAATACATAAATATTGAGTTCTTTCCATGAACGCGCGCTTTTTCAATTCAAAACTTTAATAAATCAGCGATAAAGTAAAGACATTTAAAAAAATATACCTCTAATCTAAATAAAAGTGAATATACTGGCAATGATCATACACGCACTGACACTATATAAAGTTATCTGTGCACTGACAGAGCAGAGTTACGTCACATACGTCATATGTCGAATTTAACGTGATAACCTCTGAAATGTTTTCATTATTATCGTTTGTATCATAATTATTTTTTGTGGTGTTATTAAGGGTGGTTTTTAGAATACATATAATACTAGATTACGATTAGTAAACATGTAAGTCGTATTTCAATCAGTCATAACTAATGCTTCAACAAAATAACTTGCAACTATTTACTCATTTGAAATTATGCTTTCGATGGAACTGCATGTTATTTAACTCCAATGTTATCTTTATTTGATTTGCATTCAGTATTGGTTAGAGTCTTGAGTCGTACTGCAGTCGTACTTGAACTGGTTCCATAAATATTTCAATAATACAAAAACACATATTTATATTTTTGTAAATTTCAGAATGTTGATCTAAAAGGTGTCTAACGACAGGATGTTCTATAAAAAAGTGATGCACTGCACGATCTGCCTGAAACATGGCACTGTCGGAATTTCTGGGGTAAGCTTTTTGGAAATTATTACTTAATTTTACAGGAGGAAAAGTGTATGATGCATGTTGTTATCTTTGACATGATAGATTATTGCGTTTTATTTTTATCTTATGATACCTTGATATTAACTTAGTCATTAAATGTTTATAATGTTTATTAAACATACACCCTTCTTTAGAATTCTTTTTTTTTTGTGGTAGTGTGCCACAGTTGATTAAAATATGAATCGCAAGTGTAACAAATATGACATAACAGAATTATAATCATTAAAATCATCAAAACAACCCTGTATGTTCATATAACCCTCATCAATAATAGTCATTAATTATTTATAATTACGAAATATCAATCAATAGGGTTATTATTTTTTATTCAATTACAGAAATTAAAAACATAAAAAAGAACATTATCTTCTTACAAAAAGGATCTTGTAAAAAAATAATACTTACTTAACAATCATTATTGTTCTTGACAAATATATAAACTGAAACAATATTTTAAGATATTATACTATATTGTAATCCTTACATATATATATCCTTATATACCAGGAAAATTATGTAAAGCCAAGGAAACACTTTTAATGTTATTTGTAGTGGTTTTTGTTATCATTAGATATTTTAGTTGTGTAGCAGCTTTGTGGTTTTGAACTTAATTAGTCATTTAACATAAAGACGACTAATTGTGAAGTATGGAGGGAAAAGATATGTTGCACCAACCTCAAATAAATTGGGAGAGCAAGAGGGCACGAGAATTTAATGATGATGATAGTAATTGAATATAAAACTCGCCAAAAGAGATAATTTTTTTTTTTTATATTGTTTTGTTTGCCCTGTTTGTGGATAAATCGTCATAAGAGATAGTCTTATACTCATACTAACCATGAGTCCATGACTCCTAATAGTTTTAATGTCAAATTGTAAATCTGTCAGTGACCAGACCATAGACACAACATATTCTTTTCAGAAAGTCAATAGAACTTGGGTTTACTTTCAACGATACACTTAACATACAGGCTGTTAAAAATGAGTTTAAAATATGCTTTTTTAGCATAAAATATTTGATTTGATGACCACTCCCATTCTAGCCCTTTCCTCGAGCATGAAAGTTACCTAATCACAACATAATAGCCTGTGTTCCCCGAAGAGTTAGGCGGAGGTGCACCTATAGTACACCCGCATTTCACTAGTTATCAAATCAAATCATTTATTTCAGATAAATATCCATAGGTAAATTTTACACAAGACCTAAGTAGAAAATAGAATAAAAATAAAATAAAATCACAAACTTATAAAATTAAAATCAAACTTAAAATTAAAAATTAAATTAAATTGGAAACAAAAATTAAAAAAAAAAAATATTAAACAAATTAATACCCATACATATTACATTAAATAATAATCGCAGGCGCTGGCATGCAGGTGCAGCCACCTACGCAAAAAGGCGAGTCCCACCGCTCGGTCAACACCCTCAGGAGCCCGTTCGAGCCGCTACGGCCACGGCGCAAAAGCGACGCACTCCTTTTTCTAATGATACGGTGGAAATCATCGGTTCTAGCCTCGGTAAACATCGCTGTCGCGCTACAAAACAGAATACTAATCGCGTTGTTGTACTGAACACGTAGCGCGTTGTTGAGTTATGCTTGTCTCCCATTTAATAGGAGACAACACTATGGCTATCAGCCAGGCACAAATCCAGACACCGGGCTGCTAGTTCTAATCAATAACTTAAGATACTATTAGCCAGTACTGGCTAATAGTATGTCTCGCGTGGATCCACGTTCGCCGGAACATGTCTTTTTAATTATTTCTGTAATTTCTGTTAAACAGTGATACCTATATTATGCTACCTACTACTAAGGCGATTATCACACGGCACCGCGCGCCGCCGCGGAGGGCGGTGGCGGTAAAGCGGATTTCGTAGCAGTACCCCGCGCGGTAAGGCGGTTTACGCGCCTGTCCGCGCGGTTGGATTTAACGCGGATTTGACCAGTTTGATCACAGACACTGGCAAGAATATGGCAGTTATGCGGCGCCCCTCAGCGCGGCTGGCCGCGCGGAGGGGCGGTGGCGGTGAGAGCACCGCTCGAACGCGCGGTCAGGCGGTGTACGTGTGTTAGGCATCGACGGATTTAATAGAGATCAATGCGACATGAGATCCGCTTCACCGCCAACCGCGGCGGTGCGCGGTGCCGTGTGTTAATCGCCTTATAGGTACAGTCAGCGTGATAACATAGGTCCCTAATCTCAAAAATTGTTATTAAAAAACCATAAAAAAGTCATCATTGATAGCGTGTAACGGTTAATAAAATAAAAATTATCTTAGTAATTATGTAATGGACTGTTAACAAAAACCGCGCGTGATTTTTGAAAACATTTCTCACATTATATTATGACAACCCATAATCAGCCTATAATGTTCCCACTGCTGAGACACACGGAGCTCGGTGACAGGGAGTGGGCCGTAATCCACCACGCGGGCCCAGTACGGGTTGGTAGATGTCACATGTTTTAGAATGATTGGTTCTAGGTAATGCCAGTTTCCTCACGATGTTTTCCTTCACCGTTGTGAAAGCTGTGGTGATGAAATAATTTACACAAAGTAAACCACCTGTCTGGGTTCAAACCTACAACGCCTAAGTCGCGATCGTTATAACTGGACCACCACTGCTCGCTACTGGGCACTGCAGCAAAGAAGAAGGCTCAAAGATGCCCCATGTCTGCCAGCAAAGAAAATTCATCCATCCATACAGACGCGTCGACTCCCCCCCCCCCCCCCCCCCGTCCAATCACTATGTATGGCAAGCCGATCCCTTGAGGGAAGCAACCTAAACACTTAGGTGTAATTCTCGACCACCATCTTACTAAAAACCTAAGCAGCTCTCATTTTGACAGTTCTACAACATTCATTGCGTTATATATCGTGTTGAGCAGACATATTTTTCGCACGTATGTATGAAGCAATGGATTAGCAATATCATTCAAAATGATTCAGATTGTGATTGAAAGTGTGTTACGTAACTAAGGGCTATAGAGCAGGACCGCTGTTACTATCGAGAAACTTTTAAAATTAAGTACCTAACAAAAAGATTGATTTAATGAAGAAAACGGAAGCTTAATTTAATTTCGATTCGTTACAGCCCGAAGGTCAAAGATTAATTAAAATTGAACTGAACAAAGAAGCGTTGCGACCTGTCAATGATGATGACAGAGCAGTTTTGCGGGTTTTTCGGCAAAATTGGTTAGGACTTTAGATAAAAGCAAATCAAAAAGTCTCTCGAGCTACCAGTCGGATTTGTTGTTGATATTGATGTTCATTGCGTTATTTGCGTTTTTGAGCAGATTTTTTTTCGAACATATAGCAATGGATTAGCAATATCCTTCAAAATAATTCAGATTGTGATCGATAGTGTGTTACGCAATTAGGGTGCGGCAATAACTTACATAGCTAGGTGTTGTCTGTAGCCTGTACCTAACTAAGGTCATGATCAGATTGTTTATAGTTAAAACGAATAAACCCGCGACTTTGTCGGCGTGAAATTTCATGTTCCCCCGCCCCACCCCGTCGCATTGCATCACCTGCTCGCGTAGCGTTCTTTCCGACTTTTTTTTCTTTTTGCTCGGCTCCAATGGTTCATAGCGTGATGTTAAAGCCTATAGGTTATAGCCTTCCTCAAGAATTAGGCTATGAAATGCAAAAATATTTTTTAAATCCGACCGGTAATTCCAGAGATTTGCGCGTTCAAACAAACAGACTTTTCAGCTTTATTGTAAGTATAGATAAATAAAGAATTTCTATTTCGGGCCGCGCATTGCAGTGCAGGTATATTCTTTAGTACCTACCTACAAATCTATTGAATAGACAAACTCTATAATTCATAATTACATATAGACTTTCGTTTTAATAGACGTCCTCCTTTATTCCAGAACGGCATACTTCTGCAGCAACTGGCAAGGATATCGACATCACGATGCTGGAACAGTAAACTGCCACTGACGACACAAACGACAGCTCCGGCAAAGAGCAAAAATGTACCGCCACAGGACAACAGGATGTGGAAGGAGACGCCGTCCCTCGAAAGAAAGAATCAGATGGGGAACTATTGTATGATGCTGTCTAAGTTTCGGTTAAGTTGTAAGTAGAAGTAGCATTATATTTCTCGCCTTACAAAATGGCTCGCGGATATTTCTTTTTAAAGTATTTTATTGTTCGTCTAAATTATCTCAGACAGTGCAAGATCGATACAGTCGCGCTGCAATAACAAACCAAGTATGTCTAGACTGGAGACATTCCCCTTGCCATCGCTATTTCGTATCAACACACTCACGCCGTTCAAACGATTGAAAACAAACGCCCGTCCCACATTCTAAGTTGAAGTATAATTCGACGCTCCCAAGCAATAACCCGGTAATCGAAAAATCAAAATTTTACAGGAGAAAATATTTACTGATTTTATCAAATATCTTTTCAACAAGTGGGACTATTGAAGTCATTGATGTATTAAATGAAAGGTATTTTTTTACATCAATGACTTCAATAGTCCCACTTGTTGAAAAGATATTTGATAAAATCAGTAAATCTTTTCTCCTGTAAAATTTTGATTTTTCGATTACCGGGTTATTGCTTGGGTGCGTCGAATTATACTGGCCGCGGCTTATCAGTTACGTGGATAATCGAATGCCATTATATCTTTAGTAGATAATAGACCATGGTTTTACGTAAACAGAGAAAACAGTCTGTGGCACTGATGTCGATATCAGATGCGTCACTGGAGGCATTTCATTTTTGTTGCATTCCACGTTCATACGACAGGCGACACCGACAAAATGATATATAACAACTAGCTGACCCGGCAAACGTTGTTTTGCCATATACATTAATTTCTAGGAAATATATTTAAAAAAAATTGTATGAAAAATAGATGTTGGCCGATTCTCAGACCTACCCGATATGCACACAAAATTTCCCCCCGTTTCCACCGTTTCGGAGGAGTTTGGTAACAAACATTGCGGCACGAGAATTTTATATATTAGATGAAATGGTTCATCCGCTCCTTTTATTTCATTTATCGATTATTCTGTGGTGAGAGGAAGACACCGAGTTCAGAAATCTGACTCTGGTGGATCAGTATTCATTATTCACTTTTGATTCAGTTTGTGTTTCCATTTCACTTCGATTGAAAGGCAAAAATTAACGAAAACTGAGGCGTCTAATATCGGCTTAATAACACGAGGTGGTCTGATAACAAATAACACGTGTATCAATGCTTAATTGATAATTTCTGTAATCTTTGAAAGGAATCCCTAGAACGAAACCTGCAAAGAGTTAGAGAGAGACATAATATCTTAACCTCATAGTTTATCGATAAATAGGAGGAAAATGTCACTTTTACTTTAATAGTCTTGAGTGTTTACTACTCGGAAAACCCAATTAGTAACGCATGCTTATGATACTGGATATCAATCCATGAGACCATGACACGCCCTGGGAATACAAGACACGCCTTGAAAAGTAAATAAAACCGTCATGTACTAGTTAAATGACGGATTATGAAACTTACGGACTTACGAAAATTCAGTTTACGCAACATTATTAACCTGATAGCCCGGTGTTTGAAAATACTACGACACTAGTTTACTAACACTGCTATCAACTTCTATGGTATGCACTGAAAACATAGTAGGTAGGTAGGTAGGTACTTACATGGTTTCTCTAGGTAGACACTCATATAATAATAATAAAGTCCTCTTCACCTTATCCGGTGACAACAACCCAGAATAATTTCCATTCCTTTCGTGATCGAAAGGAATTAATGTTTTTCTTTACAAGAGATACAAACTTGTATATAGGTACCCCCTTTTTTGGTTGAGAAAATACCTGTGCTCATACCATGCTGGCCGTGGGATAGCGGCGCGCGGAGCTGTTATGTGGGGTTCGCATCTAAAGTTCTTTTGTTAATCCCAGATACTAATCTGACATTTAAGTCTTTTGTGTTTGCGTTTATTTGACATTGCACCTGTCAAATTAGTATCTGGATTTAGAAAACGATCTTTAATAAAAACATGACACTCCGTTTTTGGCAGTAGAGTACCTATCACTCCGTCACCCGCTGTATCTCTTACAAATATAACTTTCGCGACACCTCAATCGGGAGCTCGTCGTTAGCACTTGGATTCGTCTGCCATCTGCCTTCGGCTTTGTGGAGATATCACTAGTCACTACCTCCCTCTGAAATTCATTTAAAACATCCATAAATCCTAAAATACTTGTGTTAATAGAATGCTCTTTTCCAGCTTTAGTAGTAATGTCCTCGATGGCCGGGTACGCGCTTGCGCCCGCGCCCTTCGACCTGACGACGTTCGCGTTATGCGCGATCGGAACGGGACTCACTTCAGCGGCCGCCAATTCTATCAACCAATATCATGAAGTTCCATTCGACGCACAGATGTCTAGGACTAAGAATCGAGTGCTGGTCAAAGGATTACTTGAGTAAGAGCCTTTTTCAATGTTTAATTGTAAGCAGAATTTGGATATCTAGAAAGATTTCATTAAGGCAGTAAAGTTTGTACAGTTAAAGGTATGCGCTTCATTGATGTTCGTGTTTCCGAATTAGTACGAGCCTCGCGGCACAGAGTAACCCCCCACAGAGGCAAATCTTCTTATTTTGTCCTGCCGCGCTTTGTAGTAGTGCACCTATCATTGGGCGTTTGTATGAAATGTTCTGTGTCATGTTACCTACTCCGTTCGCAGATCAACATGCCATGCATGTCTTTGTTTTAAACGGGTATTGGAATTACATAGAGTTGTTAATCTATAATTTTGCAATCAAGATAATACAAAAAAAACAGGCAAGTACTTCCATAGTTTTTCTTGGAGATCAGTACGTGTCGCAAAGAAAGACTTGCTCACTGCAATTTTAATTCAGATTTTTTTTAAATACTGTGTAAAACAGAGTGAACGAATAATTTCAAAATTTCCAACGCTTAATTAATTAAATTAACATTCGACGCGTGTATTATGATTTATGATCCTGTATTTAGATAAATAGCAAATCAAATCGCAATTAGCTTCCCTAAACGGTTATACTCTGTCCTCCGTGGTTATACTCAATTAATATCCTCACGTCATTGCGTCAAATTAACAATACAATTGCTAAGCAACAATAAGCAAGCATACATAATTAAGAATTCTTTCATTAAATTGTCAAAATAATTTTGAAAACCTTATTTTTTCTTTGAATCGTCTCTCTTATCGCTCCTTCGAATTTGACACGGGTATTGTGATTGGTAATTAAGAAATATAATTAAAAATAAGCTACTTATCTTTTTTTAGTTACAAAAAATGCGAAGTAGGTAATTAAGCCGTGTATTCGTTAGTAACTTGAGAAACAATTCATCAAATGTTCCCGGAAACAATGTTACTCGTCTTGTTTCCCAATATATGCGATTCTCGCAACACAAAAGCATGTTCTGAAACCTGGTTACCCAATAAATAAAAGGCTTGAATTTCAAAACTTTCGAGTAACAAATGACGATCAGAGATCGGAGTTGGTAATCCAACAGAGAGAAAACTCCATACATGATACCCACAATAATTTTATTATTCATTTATTAATCCAAGTTACAATGACTCATAGACAATATTCAATACATTACATATACAACAAATTGTTTGTTGTCATTAACATAACATTATAATACAAAACAAAAACGACGGTACTTTCAACACTTATACTTACATTAGGTAATGGCCGACGACTGTAGATGACGTGCCAGTCACTGCAGCGTCGTCGTACAATGATAGGTACTAGAAGCATTGCCTCTGTGGGTGATCACTCTGTTGCGCGACGTTCGTGCTAATTCGGAAACACGAACTTTACCGAAGCGCATACATTTTCTGGTTTACCTGTATGTATAAATTATTTAGAGAATAACAAATTGTACAGCTTTCCTCACACCGCTTTTACGTTCCTCTAGGCCAGTCCACGCCGTAGGTTTCGCGGCCCTAACAGGTACCACAGGCTTGAGCCTGCTTTACTTCGGTGTCAACCCCCTGACAGCCGCCTTGGGAGCTGCCAACCTAGTACTTTACACGTCCGTCTATACGCCCTTGAAGAGGATGTCTATTTATAATACCTGGCTGGGGTCTGTAGGTAAGCTTTGTTTAATAACTTTCTTATAATGCTGGAATAATACTGTAGTTCAGTGAGTAAAGTGTTGGAACGCTTTAACCCCTCCTGCCTTTACACCAAGGTAAAAAACATCATAAAACATGTACAGACGCCAGCAGGGCAAGTTACCCGAAACTGTCAAATTTTCGCAATCCACATTGAACCTTAATGCTTTAGCGATAAAGTTGAAAATCTATTAAAGAAATTTGACAGATTGTAGTAGCTTGATGTGCTGGCGTCTGTACGTTACAAGTTGTGTCTACTCTTTTGGTTTACACCTAAAACAAGCTGTCAAGACTAGGAAGAAAATAGCTAACAAAACAATACATGTCTGAAATAACGTCAATACATTTATGATGGGTAGATACATGTTTTTGAAAAGTCTTTTACAGATTTGTCAAAAACAAGTGTCACAACTTGCATAGATGGGTGTGTAAACACGGGGTAAGAACGCGTTATTCTTATCTGCATCTTGTTTTTTTAATTGCATACAAGTAACGATCATTTTCATAGAAAACAAAACATTGTGCACGTCGAAAAATAATTAGACGTACAGCTGATTTTACGATTTAACTAATCCTTACTTTTTTTTTCAAATATTAAAAGAACATTTTGTTTTATTAAATTTGTCTTCCGCAGTCGGGGCCATACCCCCTCTTATGGGTTGGGCGGGGTGCGCAGGCGCACTCGACCCGGGCGCGATCGTGCTCAGCGTGATACTGTACTCATGGCAGTTCCCGCACTTCAACGCCCTGTCGTGGAACCTTAGGCCTGATTACACACGGGCCGGATATAGAATGATGGCGGTCACTGATCCCGGTGAGTTGAGATTTTTTTAAAGATCTATTGGTCTTTTTCATCGAACATTAAAAATTATTCCGATTTGAGCCTTATGTTACTGTCATAAAAGTTATTTTCAAGAACTGTAGTTTATTTAAGTATAGTTTGAACCTTATTTCGTTGCCATAAGATTGAGTAGTTGTATCTTTGGTTTGAAAGCAATGCAATCTGTGTAGCGCATCATTGGTTTATCTATCTTCTCAAACCAGTCAAGTCATGCAAACTTGTTTAAAAATATTTCAGCTTAAAGCCTTATACAGGTTTTTGGTTTCGTTTTCAGCGCTTTGCCGAAGAGTAGCCCTCAGGCATACGGGAGTGATCATCGGAACATGTCTTGCCTCGTCCTATCTAGAAGTGACCAACATGTGGTTCGCGCTAGAATCATTACCGTTAAATCTTTATTTTATGTACTTAGGTAAGATATTATAACTTTTACATTGGCCGTGTTTCAAGCCTTTTTAACTATCGTAATAAAATGTAGAAGAGAGAGAAGGAAGAAGCAAGTAATGATATCTCTTTTTATGTTTTCAGCATGGCAATTCCACCAGAAATCGGACAGTAACAGTTCAAGGAAACTATTCAGGTTTTCACTAATACACTTGCCAGCATTAATGATTTTGATGCTAGTCAATAAGAAGAATTGGTACAAGAGTGAGACACAAGAGCAAGAGGCTCCAAAGGTGCAGGAAGTAAAGATTCCTGACTCCAGGATATCAGTGTTGCCTCGTCGGCCAGTTGTGGCTGCGCAGGAGTCGGACGACGCATAGAAGTGGAAACACTGATCGATAATAACCGAACCGCACGCATCATAGAATCAAAATGAATTGTCGGGCGTCACATATAAGTTACCTATTAAAATTAAGTAATTATTTATTAAATGTCAATTCGGCGGCAATCCAAAACCAGTCGGCAAGAGTCGTACGATTCGCACGTTTGTTTGTTAGTTGCGTCGTACCGATCGATTCGTCGATGTAAGGATAAGGGAGAGGTTACATGAAACTTTAAGTCCTTATAAGTTCCTGTAACGAAATGTAAAGATGTATTGGTGCGATACATACGTTTGTTGCCGGTCAGTGTTCTATGTCTTAATCTACATGGAAGTAGATGTAGTACTTATGTAAATAATGTACATTATAATTATGTGATTCACTTAGATGTTCGTAAGTTAGTAATAGCGATCTAACCTCAGGAGATTTTGTTATTAAGTCACAGTGCGTGCTAAGTAATTAGGGCCTGTGCTAGCTTGTTGCAGTGTGCTTATTATTTAAATTATGTTCTAAAATAGTCTCGAAATTACTACAACAGTAATTCATGTATAATAAGCTATTTTGTTGTATGGTAATACTACCATTGTAATTTGAATAGTATCAGTTGATTATGAATTAGTCCATGACTCGGGAATAAATGAAATCAGCAAATAATAAATCCTTACATTTATTTTCTTGTGGTTTTAATTTATTACATTTTCATTGGAATCAGAAATAAACAACATACATACAAACATTCAGACCTGATTTGAACAACGCAGACGGACATTGGGTGTGAGAACACAGTATCAGTAACGAGCCGTGCGGCAACAGAGACCCGTGTTTGCTCCTAACGAAATCATAATTTCTCGGCAGTTTATTTCCTGAAACAAAAGAAATACGCATTAGTATTTTGATGGCTTGTATTGCTACTTGGATTGGCCTCTTATGCCTATTGGTCGTAAGTGCGACTTCTGAGCGCTGGGTTCGATGCCCTGGTTAGCAGTATAATGAGTTTTTCCCTAAGGAACTTCTCAGGAGGCCAAAGGACATGGCTAAATGACTGCCCCAAGCATGTCTAGTAACTTCACATTAACTCGTAATATTTAAATATTCATTCATGAATTATTAAGCTTTTAATAATTTTCTAGCGCTTTCGTGAACTGTTAAACATAAAAAAAAGTATCTTAGTTGCTTTTTTTGATTGACATGACAAGTTCAAGGGGAATAATAAATAATACAGTACTGCAACTAGGGACGGGTCATGTCGCTTTTCTAAAATGTCAAATCAAACTATACTTATATCGATTTTTGATAACAGGTATCAAAACGATTTATTTTCTGAAACTAAGAAGTGGCAATCAGAGTTATTGGCGGGAATCGATGGAATTCAATTCGGTGTCCTGTTTAGTTGCTTCTTATTGTGTTTTCACAGGGAAACGGGGTTGTTTCTAAGTGACAATCGACTCTATTCAATTCCACTCTTTTCGTATCAAAATCAAATAAAAATAATTGAAAGCTTCAGAATGTGCTTCTACGTTTAATGTACTACCTATTTTGTGTCGAAAAATATTAACTGAATACAGGTCGACAAAAACTATTTAAGTATATTTTTATTTTTCAACCCAATCGATTATTTTATTGATTCGATTACACTTGACGTTCAATCCCATCTCTATGAAAAAAAAACAAACGTCAGATGTTAGACATCGTTGGAACACTGCCGTTTGCTTGTTCGTTGTGGTTTTTCATTTTGGATTTTCATTGACCCTCGCTTGCTTATTGTGTGTGCTTGCCTACCTACTGACCTCTTGCTACTCGACACGGACTTGACTTGCAATCAATTCATCCTGCGATGCATAAACTGCGGTGTAGCCAGGCAAAGGCTGCGGCAGCATATCGCCTCTTCATTGCCTGCTTTTCTACTCACTATCTTAGCACGATGGTTAACAATTGAGGTAAGTCATCTACAGCTAGAATCATTCTAGAACCGATAAATATAAGAAACATCGAACAAATGTGACTTCAAGTAGTTTACCGTGTTTTCAAAATACATAATGAACTCAATGGCAATGAATCAGAAAGACTCATCTCGTCTCAACACGTCACGACTACAACAGACTGGTTGCTTTAGATGTCATAATAATCAAATGTGTAGGTATTATAAATGATTCATGTGGGTAATAAGGTAATTAAGTTTGTTCTAGGTTCCAAGGGATGCCAACATTTGTCATCCTTGTTATGAGCTGCTGAATTCAGAAGCAACTAGTGATGTACGTTTATTTGGTCATACAATAGTGCGCATAACTTGAGGCCGTTTGCAGAATTTACCAACGTCACATCCAGCTTTCTATTATCTAAATAAAATGTTTTTAAACACAGTGTATTTTTTTATCTTTACATACCCGTCCGGTAGCATTTATCATCTTCCTCTTCAGATATTCAGTTTCTCGGCCTACAAATCGTCAGGACTACTGTCCCTGACCTCTCTCTGGTTGTGTTATTGGGCAACATCCAATCAGAATGATTTGATCAGACAGACAGATAACCTAAACTAACTTTTTTATATAATGTTCTTATAAGATTCACAGAATAAATAAATTAATCGCATTTTTGTTTGTTGTTTTATTTCAATATCTTTTAAAGTAGTTTTGAGTATGAATGTCGATGGCTATAAGAGTAGGGGACGACCAACGAAACGATGGATGGACTGTGTGAATGATGATATGGTTAGAAAGGGGGTGACTACCGAGATGGCGGCTAATAGAGGAGTATGGAAGAAAAAGACATGTTGCGCCGACCACAAATAAATTGGGATTAGGGCAGGAGAATGATGATGATCTTTTAAAGTCCTTGGTTACTCACAGTATTCGTTATCTAGTTTAGGCAGGATTTTACAATCACCACATACTAATTAAACTAAGTCCTCCTGGCGCGTTTGTCTGTCTGTCTGTCTGTACGGATGTTTCAACAAACATATTTTGATGGGGTTGTCACTTCCGGAAGGTTTAGCTATACATTCGTGTAGGTTGTATTGACCAATGTAAATCAAGTCAGAAAAATCCTGCCGCCTGAGTGTTTTCTTGCGCGCGTTGCCCCATTCAGCGTCCAGAACCCATCTCTCGAGTACATTTACTATAGGGATTTGGTTTTGGACAAAAATCTAGTGTTGTTTGGGTAACACCTAGGTAAAAGTTCATAGCAATGTAATTTATTTGCAGTTTTTTATGCCTATTGACGTAGGAGTTACACGATTTCATTTTCAGGATTATAAAGATATAAAAAGCGCCTGAAACTTTTTCTGTATGAAATACTAATATTCAGCTATTCAGCATTACATATTGCTAGGTACCATGTCTAGACATTGCTGGAGATTCGTCCATACTTCAGTTTAGCCATCTCCTTTGTGTCAAGCTGATGGCATTAGGGTCGCCCCCCAATACCGAAATATATAATACACCTCTGCCTTCACCTTCGCGATGTTATGTTGTAGGAGTAGCCTTAGCAAAGGCATAATTTTTTGTTTCAAAAAACTAGGAAATTTGTTGCTGAGAACACCGCCCATTTTTCTAGACAAGACATGAATACTCGATTCCTTCAATACAGCCCGCGAAATTCATTTTATTTTTTTCTAAGATATTGAAAAGTTCAAAAGGGGTGTAAGGGGGAGCGCACAACAACTAGACTCCCCAAACGTCAACCTCACCTGCACGCGGTGCACCCTGCTGCTAACCAACGAGGCTCTGACGACCGATAAATGGAGGGATATCCATTTAATTCCGCGCGGTGGCGGGTAAACCACCAACAAAAGCATTCCCAAGGAGGGTTGGTGTCAGGCTGGCGGCCGACTGTTAAACTTTGCCAAAACCTATAGCAACATGATTAGAAAAGATATGATGCGCGATAGGGCTAGGGCGTACCCCACAGGCGACGCGCAGGGGCAGCACCCGGCTTCTGTGGGAAATGGACAAGGGTTGTTGCACCAGAACGGGCGGGTGCGACGTAAGACGCAAGCTCGGAGTGTGAGAGAAGTTAGATTGAGGTGTGCGAGCTGGAATGTAGGTACTATGACTGGAAGAGGAAGGGAACTAGCAGATGTTTTAAAAAGACGACGACTGAACATTGCGTGCCTGCAGGAGACGAAGTGGAAGGGTGCGAAGGCTAGAGAGATAGGAGAAGGATATAAGTTTTATTACTGTGGAAGCGATGGCAAGCGGAATGGTGTAGGTATAGTTTTGGATAGTCAGTTGAAAGAATGTGTAGTGGATGTTAAAAGAGTGAGTGATAGAGTGATAGCTGTTAAAGTGATTGTGGAGAGTTTAGTGGTTAATATAGTTAGTGTGTATGCACCCCAGTCAGGGTGTGAGGATTGTGTAAAAGAGAAGTTCTGGAAGGACTTCGATTGTGTGATGATGGATGTGCAAGATAGTGAAGAAGTGTATGTTGGGGGTGATTTTAACGGGCATGTAGGAAGACAGAAGGATGGGTATGAGAGAGTGCATGGCGGTTGGGGGTATGGAGACCGTAACACTGATGGCGAGGCACTGCTGCAAGCTGCCTCGGCCTTCGACCTGGCAATAACAAATACGTGGTTCGAGAAACGAAATGAGCATCTAATAAGTTATAAAAGTGGCGGCCACGCAACTCAAATCGACTACCTCCTAGTAAGACGAAACAGCCTTAAAACTGTAAAAAATTGTAAAGTGCTCCCAGGTGAGGACCTAGTTTCACAACATAGACTATTGATAATGGAGGTTAAAGTCAATGTCTCGTTCAGTAGGAACAAGGAACGGCCCCCACCCAAAACTAGATGGCGTATGATAGAAAAAGAGGAATGCGCCAGTATGTTTAAGAATCAAGTGGTAGAGAAAATGATTGACATGAAGGATATGGAAGGAAAATCTGTGAATGAATGTTGGAAAGAGATGGCGGATTGTATAAGGAGAGTAGCAAAAGATGCGTTTGGAGAATCGAAAGGGAAAGGTATGATAGAAAAGGATACATGGTGGTGGAACGAAGACGTGCAAAAGATGCTAAAAGAAAAGAAAATTGCGTTTAAAGAATGGCAGGGTGTAGAAAACGGGAATGATAGTTTGAAAGAAGATAAGAAGGAGATTTATAAAGAATGGAAGAGAAAGGCAAAAAAGGCGGTAGCAGTTTCGAGGGCTAAGGCGCAGGAGAAGTTGTATGACTCACTGGACAGCCCTAGAGGCCAGAAGGAGCTCTACCGGATTACAAAAGCAAGAGAAAGGAGAACGAGAGATATTCTTCACATTAAATGTATGAAAGACGACGTCGGTAAGGTTCTGTATAAAGATGACGAAATAAAAGAACGATGGAAGGTTTATTTTGAAAAGCTAATGAACGAAGAGAATAAATGGGATGGTGTGCTTAAAGAGGTACAAGTAAATATGGGTTTGGTGAGGGAAATTAGCATGGATGAAGTAAGAAAGGCAGTTCAAGGTATGAAGAATGGGAAGGCTATGGGCCCAGATGATATACCAGTAGAAGTATGGAAGTGTTTAAAAGAAGATGGATGTATGTGGCTGACTTTATTCTTCAATAAGTTGTTGCATGAAGGTGGGATCCCACAAGAATGGTGCAATAGTTCGCTAGTGCCCATCTTCAAGAATAAAGGTGATGTACAGGACTGCAACAACTATCGAGGGATAAAGCTCATGTCACATAGTATGAAGGTATCGGAGAAAGTAATAGAGAAAAGACTGCGAGAGGAGAGTGAGATTACCCCAAACCAGTTTGGGTTTATGCCAGGTCGAGGAACAATGGACGCCACTTTTGCACTCCGCCAGTTGTGCGAGAAGTACAGACGTGCACATAAGAACTTGCAGATGGTGTTCATTGATCTGGAGAAAGCGTATGATAGGGTACCTCGGGATGTTCTGTGGTGGGCCTTGAAAGAGAAAGGTTTGCCCGGGAAGTATGTAGAGTTAATTCGTGCTATGTACAATCGATCTCGTACCTACGTCCGATCGGCTGCTGGCAATACCGACGAGTTCAGTGTGGCTGTAGGCTTGCACCAGGGATCGGCTTTAAGTCCTTACCTCTTCCTGTTGATTATGGACGCTCTGACGGCGGACATACAGGAAGAGGCCCCCTGGTGCATGCTGTTTGCCGATGACATTGTTCTTGTCGGTGAAGATGGATCCGAGATCCAGAGCAGATTGGAGAAATGGCAACAGAAGCTGGAGGATGTTGGCTTGAAAATCAGCAGAACCAAAACTGAACATATGTTCTGCGATTTCGGCGGTCTCTCCAACTCTAGAGCCATAGCGCTTGATGGCGCGCTTCTCCCAGTCTGCTCCGACTTTCGGTATCTCGGTTCACTCGTGCAAAGCGATGGCGAAGTAGATCGGACGGTTAAGCACAGAATTAACACTGGATGGATGAAATGGCGGCAGGTCACGGGAACAATCTGCGACTCCCGCATTCCCCTTAAACTTAAGGGGAAGATATACAAAACCATGGTCAGACCTGCTGTCTTGTATGGATCAGAATGTTGGGCCACAAAAGGGATGAATGAAAGGCAATTGCATGCAGCTGAGATGAGAATGCTGAGAGGGATGTGTGGTGTTACACGAATGGATAGAATAAGAAATGAGTATATAAGAGGAAGTTTGAAAGTGGCACCGGTAATTGAAAAGTTATGTGGAAACCGGTTGTCATGGTATGGGCATGTATTACGGAGGAATGAGGAAAATGTCGTGAGGAAAGTTTTGAGTATGAATGTCGATGGCTATAAGAGTAGGGGACGACCAAAGAAACGATGGATGGACTGTGTGAATGATGATATGGTTAGAAAGGGGGTGACTGTCGAGATGGCGGCTAATAGAGGAGTTTGGAAGAAAAAGACATGTTGCGCCGACCCCAAATAATTTGGGATAAGGGCAGGAGAATGATGATATTGAAAAGTTCAAATTCTCAATTCAGAAACCGGGTAAATAAATAAATAGTCTTATACTCACTTAGATTTCTTAGGATGACGGTCATGGTCCCGGCTGTCGTCGCGAGAACGCTTGTGCGACTTGTGGTCGCTGGAGTGCTTCTTATCGTTAGATTTGTTGTGGGACTTGCTGTCGCTCTTGCGGTCGCGCTCGTGGTGCGACGACTTGTGATGCTTGTCGCGGTTCTTTGAAGGGCTGGAGAAAAGGTTGTGGGTGAGAAACAGAGAAAGATCATAATAAGTCGATGCATAGGAGATGTAGCGCAGAACGCCTTCTAGCTAAATGGCCCTACGTCCTTGAAAAGTAGCTGGGAAATACTGGATGCGAAAGTTGCAGAACCAGGTGTTGTAGCGCAAAGTCGGAGAGATCATATGTATGTCCAATAGTGGGCTGTAATAGGCAGAGTTTTAAAGGAAGCTTCTGATTTTATGTATTCCAATAATTATTTGCTTTGTGATATCAACCAAGATGGAATCTGCGTGTTTTTCGGTTCTAACTAACGCACGCCTTCTTAGTCGATACGGGATGATGACTTGGTCAGTACAGATTCAATAGAGAAATCTATTTTATGGACACGAAACTAAACATTGTAAACAAGATAATAAAGAAACCAACCTGCTGTTGCTGTGTTTCGACGGACTCTTGTGATTCGAACTCTTATGATTGGAGCTAGAGCTTTTATGGTTGCTTGAGCTCTTATGATTACTGGAGCTCTTGTCATTCTTGCCCTTCTTCCCGTGCCCTTCATCCTCGAAGCGTCCACGCCCGCCCTTGCGTTTTCGATCGAAGTCGGTTGGTTCCCCGCCTCGATCGTATATACGCTCTTTTTTGTCTTCCTCGGCAGCCTCGCGTTCGAGATCTGACCAGTCCTTCCCGGATTCTTCGTCTTCTTCACCTGGAATAGGGCATTAGATGTTAGGAGAATCATAGATATGGAAAAGGCAAATTTAATAAAGGAAGAGTTTATAAGGAATACTTTGATTTCTTCTTAGTGGTAGTTTTTATTTTATTATACATGTATTTATAGCATCGCATTGGCACATTTTAGCTGCAACAAACATCCGAATTGAGAACCTCCTCCTTTTTTAGAAGTCGGTTAAAAAAATAAATAAGGTTTCAACACACTCGCTGTATCATAGTACGAGTGATAGCCTTTCATGATAGATTGTTATAGATTTGAGCGTTCTAGATTTAAATCCTATTTCTTTAGCACCCTACACGGTCAACGCGTCAATTTTTGCACAGCACTCTATCAAACTGCCATACATCAGTTTGGGACATAATTAATCTGTTATCAATTTTGTTAGTTCTCAAATATATAATAATAATAATATAAAAATATATAATAGATACTCCGTGCTTATTTGCTAATAAATTACAGTGGATATCTTACCATCACTGTCGCCAGACACATCGGACTCGTCGGAAGCTTCCGAGTCGTACTCAGAGCCTTCGGAATCCTCCTCGCTCTCAGCGTCTGTCGGCTCGTACGCGTCGTCTTCTTCCTCTGACGATTCATCCTGTAATAGTGGGAATTAGGCTTTGAATAAAAGTAGGTAGGTGGTAAGGTACAGACGCCAGCACATCAACCTACTACAATCTGTGAAATTTCTTTAATAGATTTTAAACTTTATCGCTAAAGCATTAAGGTTGAAGGTTGATTGGGAAAATTTGACAGTTTCGGGTAGCTTGACCTGCTGGCGTCCGTACAAAAGTAGAACAAATAATAGTCTGAAGAAGTACTTTCTTCATTTTCAATTTATTGTGAAGGTAGGGTGCAGCTATGCAAGATTTACAAACGGCTTGGTGAAAAGATAAACCAGTAAGTCAAGCTAGAAGATCAGCCTACCGGTAAGCATTGGCTTCCCTGAACACATTACAACTCTCTTTTGATAGAGAAACATTAAACGCCTTAGTAAACCGTCAATTTAATCTGTTAGTCGGTTTACACGCAGGAAGCGATAGATTGACTATGATGTAAGTAGTCTGGGTTGTAACTTTATTATTATTCAATTTTAGACATTTGAGGCAAAAGCCTCCCTCTACTCTATTTTCACTTTAATTATCTCTATTCAAAATTTCGAAGGACCAGTTCTTATTTAATGAGTTGTAACTAACTTAAGGTTAGGTAAAATAACATTGATACGGTACTAACATTCGCAGCATTTTCCTCGTCGGACTCAGGGTCCAAGAATGACCATCCGCCGTTATCGAAGAAACCCTCGATGTCGTCCGTGATCGTCTTCATGACCTTCGTCCAGTTCAAGGACTGTATGCCTTCTGAGTAACGGATGTCGCAAGAGCTGGGGAGAAATGTTTGTCATTAAAATCTGTTTGGGCAGTTAAATCACGGAAATAGAAAGAGACAACGACATCGAAAGAAATGAAGGAACTATTCAAGACGCGTTTCGCGCGACAAGGACGGAAATATCCCCTCATAAAACCTTATATAGTTTTAATCCTCCCCTTTTTCATAATTCCAACTATACTTGCTTGCTCACGACTGCGCATTGCAATTTAAACCTTATTGACCCGCGCTCGTGATTTGCAACGACTATACTTTCTAAATATACTCACTTAAGCCACTCCTTCACATGATCGAGCATGTTCATAGGTACAGCGTTCACCATCGCGACTTTCTTGGCATAATCTTTGAAAACAAACACCATATCGAAGTTCTTGAGATGAAACTGTACCCTTTCAAAGTGGACTAATTCTACGTCTTCCAGTGCTATGACGAACGGCGGCCATTCAGTTAAGTTGACAAGGGCTCCTGAAGTGGGCTGGAGGAGGACTGTGCTGCGGAATGGGGCTCCGGGGAAACCTAATTCTCTGTGGAGTTAAAATAAAAAGGTTAAATTACCACATTCGTAGTTCTTGACACTTGATTGGAGACACTTTCTAGTTTATTCAAACTTGAAAATGCTGCTATAGGATATTGACCCAATCAATTAAACGCCTTTTACGACTCTGAATGCAGTGCGCCTATTGCGCCATATTTTGTATTATTTACGGTTTTATCACGTGCATCTTTTGTGAGAGTCCCGAGTAGTTTTGGACTCAAAACGGATAGATAGATAGAACATTATTTACACCATAACAGAACCCGTAGGTAACTAAGATGTGATATGAGCACGCGACGTGGTCTAAAGTAGATCTAGCCCAACACCGCGTCGCAAAGCGATGCGCTTACGCAGACGGTGTAGTATCGATGTAACTCGTACGTCTTCGTCACTCGTCGTATTTCGAGGACTTAGGTAAGGTATATATAAATTCGAACTAACCTGAAAGGCGTATCAAACTCGACCTCTTGCTTGGTCATGTTCTCAACTCTCTCACAGAAGCTCTTGAAGGCGACCTTGAGCTTGTGTCTCAGTTCCCTCTCGCTCTGCTCAGCAGCTAAGTCATCTCTGTCGTGCATATGCTGATGTTTTCCCAAGTCAGTGGTGATCTCACCCACTTCCGTGTAGAATTGGACGTCAACATGCTTCTTTTTACCTGTAATTGGAAGTTTGTTTGAGGATAAGAGATGATTTATGAAAATTACTAGCTGTGCCCCGCGGTTTTACCCGCATAAGTTTCGATCCCGTGGTGTGAATATCGGGATAAAAATATCCTATGTGTTAATCCTGGTTATAAACTATCTGTGCGCCAAATTTCATCCAAATCCGTTCAGTAGTTTTTGCGTGAAAGAGTAACAAACATCTATCTATCCATCCATCCATACGAACTTTCGCATTTATAATATTAGTAGGAATAGCATTTAGAGTTTGTAATGTTTAAGTTGTGTGCATAGACGAATATTGGTCAGTTCGGAAGGCAGAACAGGCGCTGGTCGCGTTTACGCCGCGTAGACATTGCGCTTGTGTCGTATAAACATGATTGTATCGAAGCGTATATGTTTGACGACGCATACCTACGCTAAGAGAAATGGGTTGATAAAAATTTATTATATATACTTATGTATGTACAGACGCCAGCAGGTCAAGCTATCCGAAACTGTCAAACTTTCCCAATCAACCTTGAACCTTAATGCTTTAGCGATTAAGTTGAAAATCTATTAAAGAAATTTGACAGGTTGTAGTAGCTTGATGTGCTGGCGTCTGTACTATAAAAATGTGCTTTTAGTGTGTCAACTTACCAAACATAATAGCATGCTTTAAATGGAAATGTAACAGTATGATCATCTCTCCATCGCACGGTTGGAAGAATGCATTCTTAATATTATTGTACAAAATATCCACTTTATCCCCTCTAACTGAAGTAAATCTGAATCCGTTTGTGTGTGATTCTAGAGACCCGCTCATTCTCTTAGTTACGATGTTAGGTCTTATGTACAAGTCTTTAAGTTTCGGGTTGCCTTTACTCTGTGAGAGAACTAAGGTGTCCTGTTTGACCAGGTCCTCCTTTTCTCTCTCTTCTGCTTCTCTTGTTTTGAACTTTTTCTGTACTTCTTTGATAAGCCTAAAGCCGGTGTTCAGATTTGAGGATGGAGGGGATATTTCGCCTGGCTCCTTTGTGTTTGTACTTCTGTATGTTCTGTAAATGTATAAATAGCAGTTTAGTCAGGTGAAAAGCACGGTGATCATGCGTACATATTAATACCAAACCCTCGAATATTGAAATGAGACTGCTATTTCAACTATACACGTTAAAGAGACAGGGGCAGCATTAGACTAGTAGCGGTATCTACAACGCCACATGCGAACAACGCGTCATACTGACGTCACGCAAATCCTGCATCTCGCAAGCAGAGTTTACCGCGCAATTAGCATATATACAAACTTTCCAACATCAATCGTTGGGCAGTTGCCCGCCAGAAACAACACCCGTCTGGTTGGAGGATCCTATTCTATGGAGGATGAGTGAACTTTACACCCGTTCCTCATACATCTATAGACTCAAAGGCGACTTAAAACTGAGTATTCAACCCTAAGTTTAAATGTGCCGCTTCCAATACCACATTAGGATTGCTTTCTTGGATATTTCGAAGATAAGCAAAATATGTATTTGCTATCACAAAAAACAAGACATGATATGGAGAGTTGGAAACTTTAGTATACCAGCATAATCAAATACTTACACTTCTTTGACAAACGTAGCATCCGGTTGTGAGTAGTTCCCTCCCTCGTTCCTGCCCATAGTGGCACCAGGGTGGAAGAAGTTTATCCTAAGGTAAGTGTAGTCACCCTCAACTGATTGGGAGATGTTCTTGATCGTTGATATATGGAATGGAACCGGTACACCGAATATCGGCAATATTACTGTTTCATATTTGCGATCTGGAAACAAATAATACATGATGATAACATAACATCACGTTTCCTCGAAGGGTTGGACAGAGGTGTACCTATTGTACACCCAGAATTCACCAGTTATGTTTAAGTCCCATGTAATAGGGGGCGAGCAACTGAGTAGACTTCCAGACTCCAGGCTTAAACAGTTCAGGCTGGCAGTACATGGTGGTCATGATTCATATAAATATATTGACAGGAAACATCTTATTCCACCGCTGCCAGATAAATTCCAGTAATTTTTTTGGCAGATTATCTTTTATAATTTAAAAATGAATCGCTGAATGTGTTGCTAAGCTCAAATCTCGAGAAGAGCTGAACCGATTTCGCAAATTATTTTTTTAGAATATTCCTAGAAGTACGAGGATGGTTCTTACACAGAGAAAAATTTAAAAAATTGCCTGAAAAAGTCTAAAAACAACACTTTTCTATACTCCCATACAAACGAATACAAATTTTGTTTCGGGGTGGGTCGGGGGTACAAAAAATTTCACGCGGACGAAGTCGCGGGCAGAAGCTAGTTTCATATAAACTCCTGTTAATTTTTTGACTTCCTTGGAAAACAGTGCCTATCTGGATGGACATTTTAATACAGGACCAGCCGATCGATTCTGTAAAAATCTTAGAGTGAGCTGTCAATAGTGGCAATCTCTTAGCATTCGTTGGAATGACAGCTCACTCCATACTCATTTCACATAAGTTTTCACGGTGATATGGTTACAGAATCGCACCACTGATCATCTGACGCGTAATATTACCAAGTTACAGCTAAAAGGCGACAGTCGCTTGTGCACATGGTACGCGGTAATTAGCGGCTTTACAGAACTGTGACTTGTATGATATTGCAATTAGCAAAATAATTTCACACTAACTCACCAACATATAACTTGAGTTCTTTAACTTCATTTTCCCTTGGCATCTGACTGGTGCTCTTGTATGAAACGGTGCTTTTCCTTAACTTTTCTCCTTCCTTACCGCTCGATTGTTTTGCTAACCTCTCTTTAGCCTTTTCGTTTAGTGTTATAGCCAGCTCCCTTTGATGTTCCTTACGTTTTTCCTCTGAAGAGTGCTCCGTACGAAGTTTTGATTCGATTACTGCTGTTCTTTTACCTCTGCCTGGAATAATATTGTGTGTTTAGAAATTAAGTTGGTTGAGCAAAGCAAGGTTGTATTTTGTAAAATTTAATGAAGAATTACTCTTCTTTAAAGCTGGGATTCAGTATAGGCCAATAAATGCTTATGAATGGGATAATAGCAATCATTTACGCTGTTTAGGGAAGAACAAAATAATCTTTTAACAGTTGACTATCATATTGGGACCTAAGCTTTTAGTGGTCAAGACTGTATCCTGCATAATAAAATAACGTACAGTACGCGTGCGTCAAGGCAAATGCAGTGTTAAATACAGCCAAACTGTTCTAAGACTTCATCTGCCTTCTTTGACACAGTTGCATACTGTATGAACATTTAGATAAACAAAAATTCCTGGAGGTCTACTCCGAAGTGACACATTCGAATGATCGGATCGGACCGACACATAGCCGAAACGAATATTATTCAAAAATTCGAAAAAAAAATCCGGATCGGCTCAGTTGGGTTGGGACCATAGAAGTTCGAATACTGATATTCGAAAGAGTGTAGGATCGGGACATTCAGCCGATACGATACACTTACCACATCGGAGTAGACCCCCTGGTTTTATAGTCAAAATAAGTAGAAACTCACCTCCATTCTCTACAAAGAGTTCCGATAGCATGTAATGAAACAAAAATAGGTGTAAGTAAGTATAAAACACTCCAGTTCGTCATATTGTAGGTAGTTAGTATAGCATCTATAGATACTGAAAGCTTTTACAAATATTATACAGGTAGAAATTCAAGTGGAAAGACATTCAACATACTAGTCTGTCATCCTTCTGTTTTTATTACTATCATATTCCTAAATTATAAATTTAAAAAATGATTAGTTATGTAAGTAGCAAATTGTTGGAAATTCATCATAGAGTTATTGACTTTTGTGTCAATATTTTCAACTTTAAATAACATGCAGAATACAGAGTTTAGAACCTATTAGTATTATAGCATATTTCAAAATTCTGTTAAATTATCAATTTTTTGACAAAACTACTCTATTTATTTGCCGAAAACATTCTTCTAATTATTATTATTCAACTTTTGACTCAAAATTGTTTGTATAAAGCTGAAATTCACATCTCAAAAACACTTGTATCACTTACAAATCATATTTTGTTTGTACACACACAACAATCAACCTTCCTGCCCTCAACATAACACTCTAATTCCTTTCTCGACCAATCAAATCTTATTTCAACACAACATGGAACTTTCAATCTTCCTCCCCTCACATAAAGACCAAATTCCTTTGCCAATCACAATGACTCACCCAGTATTTCAGTCTTGTTTTCTTTTTCTTCTTCTTCTTCCTCGTCGTCGTCCTTTAAGAAGATACCGACGTTCTTGATTTTCTTCTTAGATTGTGTGAGGAGGGATGCTGGTTGTTCTTCATTCACTAATACTGTGTCGCCGATGAAGAGGGCGTAGGTCTGCAAATGACATTTAGAAATACTATGCTATTGTCGCTAAATTTACTATTTTTGAATTAAAGCAGATTTTCGCAGTTTCGAAATTGATTTTCTCATTTATGAAATTGTAGTAGATTTGGGCATGCAGGCATATATTTCAAAATGCTGAAACTATGTCGAAAGATGGTAGTGAAATGGACCTGTGAAATAGAAAATGACGAGAAACAGAGATTTATTTTGTGAAGTGAAAAAATTGCAGCAAAGCTGAATCGTCATTAGGAATCTTATGAATAACCATACCTTGCCCTCCTTTTCCGTGGCGGCGCTATTCGTTAAGTTTGCCAAGCCGATATTAATGTTAAAAACCATTCCTTTTTTAGCCACAGTTGACGTTTTGGGCCCTATAATAATTGAACTTTCACGAAATTCTATTCCCATTGCGAACCTGTAAGATAACATAAAATTATTTATTTCAATTAGCAATGCAATGAGTTTCTGAAGTTTGTAACATAACATGCCTCCTCTCGGTGAGAGAGAGTGGGCCGTAATCCACCACGCAGGCCCAGTGCGGGTTGGTAGATGTCAAATGTCTTCGAATTTTCGGAAGTCTGAAGTTTGTTATTTAACTCATATTATTCATTATTTGCCTGTGGACAAACAAACTTACCCAAAAGACTTAGTAAGATTCTCAACCAAAGCAGGTTTCTCCTTTTTCGCTAGCTCCAGACCAGCTTCATAAACCGATGAAAGTTTAACACCAGAGACAAGTTTCTTCATAACTTCCTCTTCTATAACCAAGAGGAAGTTATAATTGCTCTGGATTTCATCTGTAGGATTGACGAGCAATGTCCGAACTATGTTTGAGCAGTACGATTTATATCGAGCGCCTAAAGAACAGACGATCGAGCCGAAATGTAGGTGGTTCTTGTCTGAAACGGCGCTGAATTTGAGACTGTAGTTCCCTCCTGATTGGATGATTGGAGGGTAGCACATGTCGACTTGGCTTGTGTCGACGCCAGTGACGTATTTCTTGTCGGATATCGCTGCTTCGACGCCCTCAGCGAGCTTTGAGTGTTTTACTTTCTGTAAAGGAGAAGTAATACATTCATGATATTGCATTTAAAAGTAGGAGTAAGGAGCTATTGTTTTGGAAGAAGAACTTGATAAAACTCACCTTATCTGAATCAATAATTTCCATAATCTGGTCTTTCAAATATTTCGTAAACACGTCAACTGTGACCATACAAGCTTTCTTCACAGTTATGATTTCTGAGTCTTCTTTTGGCGCCATAAGGTGTGCAATAGCTGAACTTATATCTACATTTTCGAATTTTTCACCTTTCATTACAGCCTTCCAACTTTCGCAGAATTCTCCGGGATAGTTATCTTTTGCGAAAACCCCGAGGGTCTTGCCAGATTTCGATTTTTTAATCTCTTGTACTAATTTATTGAAATTTTCTTTATCTTTATCGTTCTGAAAACACATTGAACATGAAAAATAGCATCCTGTGTAATACTAAGGTAGCCCGCGAAATTCAATTTTCTAACTTTATTTTTGATTTGCAGATCAGTGTCAGGTTGTATATTGATCCAAATATGATTGGCGACCGTAAAAAATGTACATTTCCCGAATTATAATCATTAAAATCATCAATACACCTCCCTTAGTTAGAATTGACCTTAGATGTCATGATATCACGAAATAGTCATTCTATAGGATAATTTGAACTCAGAGAGTTGTGTTGATGATTTTAATTCTGTAAATACGTATTTTTTACATTCTGGTTAACATGCAATGACACGTTTCTGACCTGCAAAATTGCAAAACACGTAACAAATTTAAAATTTCGCGGGCTACCCTGTCGCTTTAACCTTAATATTCAAATTTGTATAAAAAATATTCCGATTACATTCATTTTCCTCATGTTTTTGTTTCTTCAGTGTCAGAAAACTTGTAAACCAAACATCGCTAGTGTTCAGACTTGCGCATAACAGACACGCCGTTATTATCACAGTAATTAATTAAGAGGACTAAAATAGATTTTCTTAACACCAATCAGGCAACTTTCATTTTAACAATAATTATTTTATGTGTTATCTTGACTAACTAGTCATCTGGTTAAAGGGGTATTTTTAGTTTTGTTTGATTTGAGTTATTATTTAACAATCATTTACGCAACATTAAGAGCTGTTTCGCACTACGTCCGATCCGAATCCGAGAAATGACGGCCCGATTTTTTTATTTTTTATAAATGTCATCTCGTAGTTGGCCTAGAGAGGTCGTGACTACTTAACCGGACTATCCTGTGTTTGCCTTAAGTAAACTTAAAGCCTCCAGTCAGGGCTTAACTAAACTAATTAAAAATTTAAGCGACCGCACGAACGACGTACGAACCTCGGCTTAGGGCGTCGCTGGGAGAGGGCAGCAAGATGGGACAGGCTGGATCGAATTGTAAAGGCGGTCCGAAGTAGCCATAGGTACTACTATTTATATGACAGGTTGCGCACGACATTCGAACTCAGTCCGTCCAAATTTAGAACATTCCCAATTCGGATTGAACTCGGATCTTGAATTCGGATTCGGATCGGATAGTGCGAAACCGCTTTAACGCCATTAAATCAAGTCCTTATTGTATTCGAAATTCGAAACACGTGACTTCTGTCAGCAGCGAGCACGTTGCCGTGCGTAAGTACAAACAAATGCTCAAGTTTTGACTCACACAAGCACCAATTTACTCTACATCATATTAGAAGCAAGTTGGGCAATTTGGCGACATTTTTAACTGAAGAACAATTCTCGTAATTTTGAGAACATTCACACTTCGTCTCAATCGCAATCTGCCAAAAATAACCCTACATTTTTGACAATGATTGACGCTGAGGGAATGAGAATGCGACCAGATTTGTGTATAAACTCACCCATAAAAAAAAACCAAGTAAACTAAATAAGTACCTTCAGCCAGACATTTTTACAGCCTGCATTTCCTATGTAAATCACACTAATATTATATAGATGCAAGTTTGTGAGTGTTTGTGTTTGTATGATTGTAAAGGCTCACACAGTGCCGGCGGCAGGGCCGCCGGGCAAGCCGCCGTGCACCCGGCGGCATTCAAAGCCGGCGCTTTGCCACACAAAGGAGCCTGTATTGCCGGTGGCATAGCCGCTCGGCATAAACCCGGCGGCATTGCCGCCGGCACTGTGTGTAGTACCCTTTATACTTCTTCACGGTCAAACGGCTTGACCAATTTTGATGAAATTTGGTACACAGATAGTTTATAACCAGTATTAACACATATGATACTTTTTTCCCGATATTCCCAAGGGATCGATATTTAAGCGGGTGAAACCGCGGGGCGCAGCTAGTCGAGAATAGAATCAATAAAAATAAATGGTTTTGGGTTTATACTTACTCTATCTCTAACAAGTAATTTCACTGGAGGCAGTTCTGTTTCTTCCTTTCCATTTTCTATTTGTCTTAAAAATTCAATCTTCTTTTTGCTTGCAAGAAAACACATGCTGTTTTCTGTGAGAACCGTTATTGTGTCGGGCAGCTCATAACCAAACAGCCAAGTCTGGATACATAAATAAACTGTTTAATAATAATAGCAAATGAATAGTAAGAGAATAACTATAATCTTTGACTCCTGGAACAGTCTTCCATTTAGTTATCAAGCACAAAGCCTAAAGACAGCATTTTGGGTGTGGCTAATCAATAAAAATGTGTTTTTTTATGAGATGCTACTTGCTCATGCCAAGATGTTGTCTGACATCTACAAATTGATAGCATGGTTTTGCTGGCTTTCTTGGATTCAAACTGAAGATATTTGTTTCAATTACAATCAACCAGCACCTTTAAATTGACAAAGAGTCAGTCAGTCAGATAGATAAAGCTAGGACTGAACCTTGAGAACATTACTATTAAACTGTTTAAACAGGGTTTTTGGTTCATAAAGCGCTTAATACACTATCCAATTTAAGCAATGCTAACTAGGAACACTCTAACAGAACAGTTCACTAGAACTGTTCTTACTGCGACTACATCTGCCGATTTTCTAGTTAGCATTGCTTAAAATTGGATAGTGTAATAAGCCCTTTAATTTGGGTTAGACCCGTCTATACCTGGACCCTGTAAAATGATGATGTTCATAGCCCAAGTTTACTGTATATTTTATAAATATCCTTTTTTTTTTGTTGTTTTTATTGCACAATAAATAACCAAATGATGCAATATACCTACAATTCCAATCTCAATTGTTGATTGGCTAGTTATTCAAAGATTTTATTCTGGGTACTTTGAGGTGGAGGCAGTTTTGTAGAAACATGATAGGAAAAAATATTCTTTACATTGACTACTTATTGTATTATAGTCACCCAATTATGAATATTATGGTATAATTTTTTACCCTTCATAAGTGCCTCAAGTTATCTTTAGATTATAATGTTCAGGGTACCTTTATAACAAGATAAACTTGGAGTAAAATAAATTTTCTAGTGTAAATATAGTAAACAATGACAATTTATTTGACTGTACTGCTTTTAATTGAAGCAAACAGGTGATAGGTACATAAACTGTGATAATTATTCATGCTCATTCAACTAATCTACCAAAAGTCAGTATAATTGTGCTATCCCCTAAAATAATCTACATTGAGGTTTTTCTTTTCTTGATCACACTCAGTGAACAAAGCTACTATGCCATGTAAACCTCGACTGTAGAATAAACAAAATGGTAAAATCAATCAATATTGCTATTGTAAAGTTATACAATCAGATGTATCAAGTTCACTTTAGATATGTAGGTACTTTTCCTATAAGGATTTTACATTGATATTACAAATAGCACTGCGAACTTATATGTTGTGGGTAATAAAGCTTGTTGAAATTTTACTGTATAAACCAAGTTACCCTGCTTACACTAAACAAAGACATCTTTCTTTACTCGTAACAACTCTTAATTCAGTACATAAAATGCTCTCGACATGTTTTAATTCCCTTTTTAAGCACATGGAGTAATAAAATTCGCGCAAACCTGTAGCGCTGTTGACTTGCTGTAAAGCGTGTCTTCGTCCACTCCGACGCATGAAACCAGGCAATCGACCTTCGCCAGGGCATCATCGCCCTTTGAATCCGCTGCAGCAGCCTGTAAAACATGTAATTACTGTAGAACGGGCCCTCAAAACGGTGACATCAGTAGACGAAGAGTTACCGACCTTCCATGCTGCGTACAGCTTCTTCATGCGTCGATAAAAAGTTTCTTTATCGAGCGATATATTAGACATCGTGGAAAACAACAATAAAACTTAACTAAATAAAATATCCTACGTAATTACGCCGCAATGATCGCAATTTATTCACGACTCCACGACATTACATCTCTTTTGACAGCAAACACAAATGGCGGGCGTCGGTAGAGGAGGTGCCTGCCGCCTATTATTTCCATTGTCTATGCTTCATTCGAATGCAGTAACGAAATTAACCGACTTTTCCCAGTATTTTGATCATTTTATTATAATTATAAAATCGTAGCCATAGATGGCAATAGAGATATTACTCAGAGGTCATTGAAATCTAGTTGTTCTTCATTATTTGAAGTCAAATGTACCGAAACGGGCTAAAATCTTCATGCGTCAATTCAACCAATCGAGTGAGTGATTAAGATACTGCTTGATGAGCCCGTCTCTATTTTGTCTTTGTCTCTGTTTTTTGACATCTACCCTTTCATCTACTACATTCATTCTCTCCAGTCTAGAGATGGGTCAAAGAGTATAGTAACTATACAGAGATGGGTCGACGACGCGACGTATTTGGCGTCAACGAAACTAGACCGTCCAATTTCGTTCATCGACTAGTCGATCAACTATCTATATATAGCTAGCTGAATTCATCGACCAGTTTACGCGGCGTTTTGGCGGCGGCGCGCCGCCGCCGCCACTGTAGATTTCGTCGTAAAGAAGTTTAGTAAAATATGTGCCAATTGGTGCCAATGAAAATTTATAATCATCAAAAACATTCCTTAGAACTCGTAGCACAACTAATCAACAAATTAGCCGTGTGAAGCGTCGGAAACGGATTCGACTATATACCTACTATATAGTCCATCAATTATCGCCTCGGTGAACCGTCGATTCGTTCACAGCATGCATAATTGCATACGTCGACGACTGTCGAATTAACTAGTTCGTTCATTCAACGTCCATCACTACTCCACTGCCTGCTGTCAGGCCTCCGTCACTCCTACCGCCTGGCCGAGCGGCCTCGGGCCGTTTGCGGACCAAATTCAGTGCGGTTTTCGCAAGCGAAGCGCAACGTTGTTCAATTTTAATCGTTCCATTCGTTCGTACGCGTACCTACGATGCCGTCTGGTGCCTTATGTGCTCTATACTACTACTACTCTCTGTCTCTATAATTATGTTTTATCCAGATGTATTGCACAGTCAGAACCAATTTATAAAAAAAATATTTTATAAACGATTTATCAAAAGTGCCACATAAAGTCAGATCATCATATTCACAGTTCTCAATAACATTGACACAAAAAGTTATATTAATTTAATTTTATCGAAGAGGCAGCCCTGCGATTGCTGTGCGGTGCGAAGCAATCACAACTGTATGTTTGAGCATTTAGGCACATTTTAGCATGCAGCGGTTGCTGACGCGACGGAGTAGGCTACTATAAAGCAGTAGGTATTGGACATTTTCTACTGAGTGAAGTATCTGTTACGTAGTAACTATTTAGTAATCTGTGCTGCTGTGTGCTCTTTCTCTTTCTTTGATTCTTTCCATTCTTTCATTCAATTTCAATCGCATTCGCAGTTGCAGTTCACAATTTGAAAGTATAGAAGTTTTGTTTGAATTTAATTCGTAAGTTTTGTTTTAATCTAAATGCAAAAGTTAAAGTCCCAGAATTTAGAAAACCTTTCCGAGAGTTCGTTAAGGACTCTCGCTCAAAATCGTATTACAACAATTTTAGATTTTCTTCAAGAAGATGTTTCTAAGTTATCAGCGTTAACTAAATTGAGCCTGCCTGAAATATTAGCAATTAGAAATGAAATATTTACAAAATATTCAGCACCACTAATAAATGGAACGGATTTATTTATAAAAGTTTTCAAGACAAGAAGTCGAATTAGTACAGGTATACAAAGGTATGCAATGAAACTTCCTACACTAACAAAAGTTAGGCATTACTAACTTTTAAAAACCTTCTTTATTTGGTACCTTAACAGTATTACTCAAGCGCTAACTGTCAATTAAAAATTAATTTCAGGTTAGACACTTTAACAAATGGTGGGATTCCAGTGCAATACATTACAGAGATATGTGGCCTTGCAGATTCAGGGAAAACTCAATTGGCGTTCCAATTAGCAGTTAACTGTGTCAAAAATGACACTAGCACCGTCCTTTATGTTGATACTAAAGGGGATTTCTCGGCAGTCAGAGTACAAAAGATGTTGGATGCAGTAAGATATTCCCATAAGGTCTTGAATTATTTTTATTACATTATGGTATTACGCAAATGCTAACAAAAAAAAAGACTACTTGGATTCATTAAAGATGGATTGGCCTTTAAAATAATGTACTCTGTGGATTGGCCAGAGTAAGAGAGAAATGGAGGCTTTTAACACGCTCAGTGCCAAGCCCCATATGTCAAAACCCAAACACACCAGGAAAATTCCCTAGGCCAGGGCAACATTTTTTGTATACAAAATGTATGGAAAGTGTGCGCGTTAGCGATACACGGCTCTTAGACTGGAATGGTGCTTGTGTATCAAAAAGGATACACAAGTGTTTAGACAGTGTGTATCGCAAAAGATACACATGGCGCTGAGCGTGTTAAAGAGTTATTTATTTTCAACAGTGGTGGACCACTGCTGGGCTAAAAAAAATTCTTTATAAGTCAGCAGTTTCCAGTATAGGGTGATAAAAAGGTTTTATTATGTGACAAATTGCATCTTTCTATCAAAATAAAATTATTTAAGAAATTTTTTGCTTCAATTATAAATGCTTTTTATTTTTCAGGATATGGCTTCAATAATGTACAAAATAAGAGTAGTCCACATATGGACTATGGATGATCTGGTGGAGCTATTCAAGAGCCTTAAAAACAAAACACTCGTAATTGAAAACTTGGCAATGATTATTGTTGATTCCTTACCATGTTTGATGTTTCAACATCTTGGAGATGACAATAAAATGGGTAAGGTAATCTAAATAAACAGAAGCACATCCAATTAATTTATAAAAAAATAAATGCAATTGCTTAGGGCATCACTTCTTGGGGTTGGTTCTTCAGTTCTTCACCATAAACTAGCACATGAATAGCAAGGCTGTTTGAAAATCCATGCATTTTGTGGGCGTGAGATGTTGTTGCTTGGAAGTTGGAAAGGCTCGATGATTTATCAATATTATACAGGGTGACTTGTACTTTGACGTATTCCTCGCAGTGCATGGTAGATAGAGGGACCCATTTACAACAGTTAAGCACCCCATATAGCCTAGGTTCATGGGATTCGAGAAAGCTCAATTTTTATGTATTTTTTAAAATTTACCAGAATTCACCATTAAATATAACTTTTCTCTAAACTCGCAAATCGAATGGACTTAGAGCTGCTATTTCATTGGGCACCTATAACCTTCGCCTTTCGATAAAACCAAAATTTCTAAAACATGAATATGTGAACACGTTCATATAAAATGTATACACCAATATTTTTTTGAGCCCCTGACGGAGCTCGGTCCATCCATGTCCCAGACACGGCCCCGATATGGTTTGAATACACCTTTAAAGTAATGATACAATATACACACACATACTCTTTGTCACAGCCATTTTTGGCTTGATCCGAATCGAGCAAAAAAGTCAGCTGCCAGCAGTTTCGCTATGCCATCATCATATTATATTACACTTGGTACATATTAGAGCATTATAAATATAGTTTAGGAGTTCAATAATTATTGTATTTCTCAGTCCCTTCATCTACACTTTAAAGTATTAGCTTTCTAAAAGGAACAACTCAGTGTTTAATCCATCCTGAGAGGAATACGACAAATTACAAGCTACCCATTTTGCAACAATTAACTAACTATCACGTCCTAAGGAATACGACAAATTACAAGCCACCCTGTAATGCAGGGCCTGTATAGTATATTTATAGAGGCGAATATGCTAAAAATGTTGAACTTAATTCCCGTAAAAGTCGCAAGTCGCATTTCAATAAATAAAAAAAAATCTGCTTTCGTACATAATCTAAGGAACTTATTGATTGAGCTCGTTGTAATAAATAGGTTATTTTTTTTTAAAGATTGGTACTAGTTTACTAGTGGACAGGCGTGGATTGCTCAGGGCATCAAGTAGGTAGTCTTAATCCGGCACTGTGTGTCCCAGCAGTGGGAACATTATAGGGTGGTTAGGTTCTATGAGATGACAGAAGATGTAAATAATACAGGGATAAGGGAAAAACACCGACAACCTCCTAAGAGGTCATTGTACTCGTCATTATGAACAACTTTTACTATGGGACCAAATCCGAAAACGCGAAAAAAAAATCATCTGTTCCCTACATTTTGACGAGTTAACCGAACATAAATGTAGGGAACAGCAGATTTTTTTGTTTTCGCGATTTCAGGTTTGGCCCCATAGTAAAAGTTGTTCATAATGACGAGTACAATGACCTCTTAGGAGGTTGTCGGTGTTTTTCCAACCCTGTCTATGTAACAAATGAAAATTGTATTTAAGATTACATTGCTGGTTGTGTGTGTGTGTGTGTGTGATACATTGCTACCATGTCTTGTTCAGGCACTATGGTCATTTGTAACCAACTTCTAAAAAAAGAGGCTATGTATTTGACAAGTTTTATTTTTAGTTAATATTTATATTTGTTCGCAGGACTGTCACTTTTGAATGCCTTAGTTAACTATAGCAGATTTATTGCAAATGAATTAAATGTGGGAATAATTTATATAAACATACAAACAAGATGGATAGACACTGATATTTCTGACATAGAAGGTAAAGTCTGGAAATTACTGTGTATGTCATGACAATATATAAAAAAAATGTTTATGAAATTCTTTATTGTTTCAGATGATGGTGAGTCAACTTCTGCATTCAGAGAATCAACTTATATTGAAAAAAGAAATCGTTGCCTAGGAAGATATTGGGAACAGATTCCAGCTTTAGTATTACAATTAGAAAAACTTGGAAGCAGCTCTAAGGAAAACGAATGTTATACTCAAATTAAAGTATTAGTTTTAAGTTCTAATGCAGTTAAAAATGAAAATGGTCAATGTATTTTACAGTTAAGTACAGTGGGAATAACTTGATTCTTAATAAAAGCTTTGATTTCATATGTATTTCTATAATGTTCATATAAAATTCTGAAGAATAAACGACATAAAACTTTAAATGAGTCTGGCTGTAACTGTAAAATCGATAGTACAGCGCCTAACTACTAGATGGCGGTAAAAGTTCTTATCATATCATGCACGTTTATGGTTTCAGAAACTTGTCTATGAATCATTCGATTCAATACCCGTTGCTGCGCGTCAACATACTCAGTCAATCGCTCGCCTTCGCCTCCCTTTCATTCACTCTTTCATTTGAGCGCACGCCTGACGGGCGATGCGAGTTAAACTGTGATGGCTCTTTTTAACACTTTTGTAAATTCAACATTTTTATGATATTTGTGTGCTTAGTATCCTTCTTAGTGTAATTTAATTTTAATTTATATATTTGCGTTTACTTTAAAATGGCGAATCAAACCCAGAAAATCGTTTACAAACTGGTCCTCACTGGAGGTAAGGATTGCTCCTATATTTTGTATACGGTGATTTTTTAATTTTTCCATGCCGCTATTATGTTTTATTATGGTTTGTTTTAATAATGAAGTGTAATATATCTTTGTGGTATTTTATTTGTTATTGTATGTGATAATGGTGTCATGAAAAAAGCAACACGTGGATTTCTGACGACGTAAATCTCACCTCGAAACCACATTGTATTTTTATTCAGGACCGTGTGGCGGCAAAACCACCGGACAGTCCCGCCTCAGCACGTTCTTTGAGAATTTAGGATGGAAGGTGAGCAAAACATTTATTTTTATTTTACACTTCTTACTTGTTAGGTACCTACTTATTCTTATTTGTTGTCAATATGTTTAGATTTTGAAAAAAGTGTTTCTATTTTTATTGATAAAATGTAAAAACTGCACGATAACGATTATCTGTAGCTAATATCAATGTTATTGAAAGAAATAATTACTAATTTTTTCGTTTTACCATTTCACAACTAAATTAAAATATTAATTGTAATCATTTGGCCTATATTATTGTGAAATTAAATTCCTTCAAAAATTAGATATTCCTAGCAAAATATTGCTTCCCTCTCGAATTCTGAATTGTGGTGTCTCCATCTGGAGATCATATGACATGGTTCCACAATGTGTTTATTTCCAGGTGTTCCGGGTGCCGGAAACGGCTAACGTGCTCCTCAGGTAAATGAGATATCTACAAAAACTACACAGTGCATCACAAACATTAATTCAAGCTTTTAAATTTACATTCACTATCAGAATTGTGTACACAAATACACATAAAATTAATATTTTTAGTTCTATAAATATAATGTTTCACCGGTCAGATCAGACATGTCATTTGTGTTTTTCTTTAATTATGACTTCAATATTGCTAATTTTTTAAATTAAAATTCAACTTTATTATGTTAATCTTGGTAAGTATGTATAAAAATAGTTTCCGATTCCATGACTGTCAGTAAACTATTGAACCGTAAGCAAAGAAAGTTAATGTAAATTTAAAACCTGATTTACTTAGTATGCACTGTGAAAATGCCTTAGTTTTTGAAATTTAAAAGCTTGCACAACACAAATATGCAGTAGTTGTTAATTTTTTATCTTGTTATATGGAATTGGGAACTAATGCATAAGTGATGTAATCAAAATGAAAACATGAATTTAATACAATTATATTTAGTATGTTAAATGTACTGCAATGCATATTTTTTCTTTTACAGTGGTGGTGTCAAGTTCGCAGATCTCTCCGCAGACGAAGGTAAGATTTTCAAGTATTTATTTATAATAGTTGCAGAAATCACTCAAAAAATTATACAGTAGAATAATGTCTTAATGCCGCATGCCTAATGCTTTCACGCCAAAGCACACTTTAAGGGTCCACTCACACTTATTCAGCTCTGTTCAGCTTTTGTCCATAGAAAACATCGATTTTGTATGGAATGCGTACGCATCCGTTCAGCTTTACGACCGCGTACGCATTCCATACAAAATCGTTGTTTTCTATGGACAAAAGCTGAATAAGTGTGAGTAGTCCCTAAGGCAGCCTACGCATTTAGTGTTGGCGTTCGTTATCGTTGAGGGTATATGCTGCGCAAAAGCCTCCTTTCCATAAAATCCCTTGAACGAAACGCTAGCGCAGCGTCAACGTGACTTCTACAAACGCCAGATGCGAAGGCAGCCTAATTTTCACAGCTAAGGTAATAATTTAGTTCCATTACCTTCACATTTCAGCTTTTATCTACCTACATCCATATTTTAGAATGCATGAAATCAGGTACCTCGATAGACTATCCACGACGTTACCTATTCCTCGCTTAATGTTTATTAATTTTCCTTCTAAACGAAGTTACACGCATGTTAATTATATACTAGGTAGGAAAATTAATGTTCAACCTATTTAAAATGCATAATTTACGTCAATTTATTCTGTAAACTTACTAATGTAGACATTACTGGCACAGTGGCACTGCAAAAGTGATAAAGCTATTTTAATTCCACATTTGCGGTAATGAATTAAGTTTACATAAGCATAATTATGAAGTGTTTATGTTAGGAAGAATAGTGCTTACAGGAACCTGCTTGATTATGGATGCCAACATTTCAACCCACATTGTTCCATAGAATTTACAAACAGAAACTTCCAAGATAGGGTACCTACTGTTGATTTGACGAGCAACAAATTTTACGGAACAGAGTAACAATGGGGGTAAACAATTGATTTGATGGCAGCATGTCACATTGCCGTAACATTTTATTGCATTGTTTAAAATAATAAAAGGTTGTGGGTTTATACGTCTTATCCATAAAATGTTTTTAATACCACTAATAGAACGAATTAAATTCTCGATAAAAGAAAAGAAAATATTTTTGGAAAATCCTAACGTCGCATTGGCAAGTCTGATGACCGGAAACCTCTGCCAGTACGTACACATTTATTGTTTAGCATTGACTGCTGCCAAAATCTTATATCACACGTTTTTTTTCACCCTATCGTACATCGTTTTGTTTAGACGAAGCATTTGGCTGGCTGTTTAATGTTTAATTCTGTTTAGTTTTAGATGAGACCGGCCCAACTTATTCTATTGTGTATGTAATCTAATCCACAGCACAAGTTCAGTGTCAATGACCTTGTCTCATTCCTAATTAAAGCATAATCAGCCTATAATGTTCCCCTGGTTAACAGGTAGGGGTGTAATACCGGTTTTTTTCAATACCGGTATTAATACCGCATAGAAAAATTTCAATGCCGGGATCCCGGTATTAGACTCGTATTTTTATCCAATATTGTTTAAAAAAATCATTAAATAACTAACAAGTATCACCACAAAACCATAAAATACCGTTTTTTAAATATAAAATCACTTTTTTAATATAACTATACTTTATAGGCCAGTCACCGTAAACACAAACATCGTGTTAAAATCGCATTGTACTGATGTTTTGGAATGTTGTTAGGATAGTTACCAATATTGTAAAACTAAGATTGCGGTTTCGAAAGACCTGTGCAAACTGCGTGGTACTCGAAATTTTTCAATACCGGTATTGAAAAATGACAAAAAATGTCCGGGGTATTGGAAGCCCTAGTCATAGGCCTCCACTCTGTGAGGGCTGAAATCCACTACGTGGGCCCAGTACGTGTTGGTTCCTAATCATGCAAAATGCTTAGGAACCAACACGCACGAATTAAGCTTTTACATACATGCAGCATATATCGTTCTAGCCGATGTTTCACTTTGAAAACTAGTGCAACTTGCTTAGGATTTTGATCAACGTCATTCGGTACATGTTTTTTTTTATCTCCTCCAAGTTTTTCAGACGTTCTTTGACGGCCATTACAAGGTCAAATTGGCTTTCTCGAGAAATTCTCACGTAGATATTGGTCTCTTTATACTGCTAGGGGCGTGACTGCCATTGACGTAAACACCACGTGAGGTAGGTCGACTATACGCTCTGCCAAGTGGTAATTGAATTTTCATTGCTAAATGCTAGTAATTATAGTAAAGACTGGGCGATGGACAAATGGAACATTTCAAATGGGAAACCAACACGAGAAAGGTTTCTAAATATAGTCTAGAAATATGTTTAACAGTACAGGCAGTACTCAACCCTTTTAGTAAAATATTATCAAGCTCTCCCTATGGTTTCTGCGAAAAATTACTTTCTTTAAATAACATTTTTTCTGCTTCTGCTATTCATTAAGTTTCGTCGTGAAGGGGGAAAGCCATTTACATAATAGCACATTCACTCTTTAAATTCGGGCTGGTCGCATAGAATCCTGATAAAAAGTCTCCGTGAAAAGCTCCTTTGTTGCAGAAACCTTAGCAGTAGTTAAAAGGTCGAACAAAATTCTGACTTGTCACGTGCTCTCGCATGTTTCACAGTGTTTTAATATTTGGGCGTCTAATAAAAATAAACTGTTCGCAAGTTACGGCTTACAACAACAATGATAACCTCTGGTTTCATGCTAATTGTAAGGATAAGATGGTTTAGTTCCTTTTTAATGTTTAGGTAAGAATTCTCTTTAGAATTGGTTTCATCAGACTCTTGTCGCTGTAACAGCTGCGTGACAGTTGACTCCAAACCACATGCTATAAAATAGTTTTAGTGGAACTGTGGTCAAAATGTTTAAGGCCTGATGGAACACCAATTTCTGTTTCAACTACTAAGTCTTTTATATTTTATTATATTGATAATTATCGTATCTGACAAAACCTTGGTAAGTTTTTGAATAATTCGTTAAGTCATGCCACTTGGAAATGTCCCACCTGCAGATGTATGAATCATGCCTACAAGACTTGTTCAGTAGTCAAATTTTGCGAATTCGCACGTCACAGAGAATTCCGTACTGTTTGCTTTGTCACCATACATATAGGACAGATGTATCATTTCATACACTGCCAAGACGTAACGTCGTCGGGCTAAAGTCCAATATAAAACAGTCTAGATCTGTATAAAACTCATATTAAAATTTAAAGCGGGCAATAATTATGTTGCGTAAGATCAAACGTATTTGTATTCTGTTACCCCGGGTATTTCGGTTGTTTTACATTGGCTAAAGTCACGTGGATCGTTTATTTTTGCTCCTGAAGCTCTAGGTGAAGACCGATTTGCGAGCCCCTGTATGCGAAGCTTCGAAACGCCTCTTGGGGACGATTTTCTCGTCTATTTTAAGGATACTTTATTTGTTTCTTTTTCTGTGCTATTGTTTGCTTCGTCGTAGTTTAATAAATGTTATTCTGGGTATTGTTGGCCGATATTGCGAAATCTGTGCTAGAAAAGGTTGCTTTTGAGAGGCTCTTATCTTTTTTATTAGAGTAGAGGGCGTCGCAGAGAATAATATTATCATTCTGCTCTAATTACACAGCTCAGTCTTTCCAATCTTCTTAATTCCATTCCCCTTTGTGAATGAAAAGAGCAAGATTAACTTCGCTTAGTCGTTTCTATTGACGGTTGTATCGAGTCGTTACGTGCTTGTAAATCTGTATAATCCATTATCGACAAGGCCGCCTGGCGTTTACCCATTGAATAATACATATTTCTAACATCGGTATAAATAATCTTCTTATAAAAATTTCATTATAAATGTATAGATAGGCTGGGGGTGTGGGAGAGGGAGGGAAGGTTCGTTATGAGGCTTCTCGACGGGCTCGGCACGTGAATGTTAATGTGTGTGTCGCTGACGTATCGAGTATAAGCTAGTTCACGGTCACGTTCAGGGCGATAGAAACACGTTGTATATGGAATGCGTAGTTGTAGTTGCGTATCTGTAGCATTGTTAGGCTCTAGGATCGATGACGAGAGGCTCTGGGGCAGGTCTCTCATATGGAATAATGTCGATTTGTTATCGATAAAAATAATTTGTTTGGCAGTTGGCAGTTGATCGCTTTTCATTTTTGATGTTCGAATTGCATTCGTAGGTACTTACTTAAATGCAGATATCTGGCGCCTCAAATGCGATGCTAATCGTAATCTTTTTTTTTCGGCTTTCGTTATTATTGAGTAATTCATGTTTTTCGTTAGCGTGCATAATCGCCCGACAGGTGTTGATATGATAAGCTCCTTATTGCACATTTTTTGTTTACCAGCTCTGCCCACTCTGCTCTGCTGCTCTGTTTCACGCCTGAATTGCTTCGGCAGTTGTTTCTGATAAAATGTAGTTTTATACAATTGAAACGCGTCACGACACAATTTCAGCGATTGATACCGACACCGACTATTACCAGATCGAAGAATACGTGATTTTTTTAGAAATAGTCGATTATTGGCCTGAGACTGGCTTGTGAAACGTTAAAGACCTAACAACAGAATATTTTAAGGCTTTTGATAAGTCTATTATAGCATGTGGTCACACTGAGTCCCTTTATAACCCTAACAAGTCTACCCTACCACCTGCAAACTTTTATTATTTACGCATGTTACCCATTAAACAGAAATAGACAATCGTGCCCAGTTCCACTCAACCGCAGTTTTCCGTTCCAGTGCCCCCCAACGGTTAGCCATCACTCGAATAAACTGAATATAACTTGAAACCATTATACTTCTAATAAATTGTATATACAAACCATTTGTCATCAGTAAGTGACGCAGACATCTGTGTTTATTGAGCATCAAACGATGCCTGAACAAGTCCACCATCCGTTTCTAAACATCCATCAACGCTATGTTTATCATTTTATATCTCCTGATGAAGTCACATGCAACTCTGACGTAAAACAACAATAATTACTTTTGGCCCGCGTTACCTACTTTTATCTCTCATACTTACTTATCTACATCTTTTTCAACTAAAAATATAAGTTTTATGTCATCTTATACATCATAACAGCGATGTTCAAAGACAAAGTTGTCTGTCCATATCTTTCATTTTCCTCCACGGTTGAATTATTGCTCACTACCCATGTGACTTGTAGCTATTATAATCATTTCAAGTATTTCTAAATGTCTGAATGAGTCTGGATATTAAGGAAAAGAATAATAAGTGTTGACAAAATGCCCATTTGTTATTTCGTCGTTTGAAGTATCAACATGAAATTTTTCCGAGTTTGTGTACCTATTCAGACTTTTCTTCGTTTACTAGTATAAATAGTGGGCATAGTGGCGTCGTAGATATTTGTGTAGCCTAGCGTACTATTGACAAACACATAAAGCTTAGTTTTATAGGGGTTGGGGACTAAGTTCGTTCGGACAGACATCTCCCAAGGTCAGGACGACCTCACCAAACAGATATTGATTCATACTCAATCAATGCCACTATGAAATGTTAATAACCTGTAGCGGTAATAACGTTTTTTGTCATTACATACTAGTAGGCGTGTTGTAGAGTACTACCAGTTTTTATGAATTCTCTTTATGGCTGTTCTTTAAACCGTACGACCTCGTGCCCTTTTTCGTCTAATATCTAAACTTACGAAATACAGAAAGAAACAGTTCGTTAGCTTTCTTGTCCTTAAATTTTTATATGTACAGTGTTAATAACAGTTCGTATAAAAACCTTTTGTTATGAAGTAAGTCGGGCCAAGTTTCAATGCTGAAGGTAATATCGACCTACAAATATTTTCTGTATCAATTACACTTTTGCCTTGAAGTTTCATGTCAATAAAATAACACAAAGGTATCATTATCAGGCCCTTGAACACTCAATTGTGACACAATAAATCCACCTAGACCAACATCTACCTTAACACGCAAAGTCATTAAGATTATCAAAACAAACTTAATGGTTTTAAAATCTATCATGAACATACGTATTCATACTACTATGGATCCTAACGAGTTTAACAGTCATGATTATAAATAGCAATGCTAGAAACCAGTTTGTCATATTCTTAGGCTTAGATGATAATACCATCTATGATCAAACATGTGCTACGCACCACAGTCCACACTCCACACAGTTTGCCAAAACACAAGCATTTTCATAAAAATAATAGATAATGATTATGGCAGATCCGCCGAAAAGTGTTTCAGTTGACATGTGCACTACCAATTGCAAATGGTGCACAGCCGCGGCTGTAGCCCAGGCAAACGACGGTGTCAGTGGTGAGTCAGTAACCACCGGTAACCAACGCTAAAATGGAAACTTATGCAGTAGCTCTTATAAAGCTAAATACAACCATATCACATGACAACAGTTGGGGTCATCGATCTATCGCTAATTGCTTTATCTATCTATCCAAGCATAGGTATATGTCGCTCAGCTCTTATCAAATTAGGTAGCCCATTGCAGACTGCTAGCTCGTTACTATATCCACTGTATCTAAGAGACATAATAAATAGTGTTATTTATTAGAGGAGATATAAATCGGAAAGTTAAACAAGCTAACCGACGAATTCCAGTACGCTTCTGTTTCGTCACGTCACGTAATCGGAGTTTGTCGCAGTGATAACAACCAACATCTGATATCAATAGGATCGTTAATAGACTGTGGTTTTAAGAAGTTTTCATTTTAGATTATCTCGGTTCATGTGCTCAGTAATAATGTGTTTGGTTTGGTATCGTGCCAGTAACCATATTTAACCACGCACAGTATTTCAAGAGTTTCGTAGTCTCATTTGCAAAAGACTCATAATTATCACAATGATTGAATTATTTGGTCATTACGGCGTGACCGACTAATTAGCTTCAGTCAGGTATCAGGAGCTTTGTTTGGCTTCTGATGACGTCGCATAAAGCGTTGAAACTTCTTTCTTTTTTATGAGGGATTGACGTCAGTGGAGGCGTGTGTTGGTCAACGTCCACAAGAGAGCTGCCAAACACTTTGTGAAGTGAACAGGAATTTGAATAAAACAAGAGCTTGGAACTTTGAACATTCAAATTATTCTTAAATAATAATGATAGTTGTAAAGACATTCATTTGGTAGTTAGTTTAGCCATGATTATAAAATAAATTGAATCAACTTTTTACAAGAATCCCCTTGTTTAATTTTCTAACATGCCTACGCATGGTAGAAAATTGCTGAGTCATAAAGTATCATCGATTCGCAATGCAAAGCGAACAGGAGCTTGCTCAAATAACGATGAATAATGTAATTTGAATAGTGCATGAAATTTGTCATGAAAACAAAGCACGCGATACGAAAATAAATTTGATTTCCACTTTATCTTCGTCAGTCAATACAATTTTATGTTCTAAAATAACTTTCTAGTACGTTAATTTTAACTGGATTCTTTCCCGGATTTGTATAGCCAGATAAAGCTATCGTCGTTTGTTTGGTTTTTAATTTATTATCAAAAAGATAATTTCTGTGAACCCTCCGCACCTTGGGCACTTGATTTTAAACATTTATCCAGTTTGAATGAACCGTCTATCATAGCATTCATAGCTGTAAAGGCAGGTAGCCAACGAATAAAATCTTTATGTTGTAGGTGAGCTAAGTACTGTCAGCCTGCAAATACTTGCAATAATATAACTGCTATGACGTCTTTGATCTCTTTACTTACCTACCTTTAAAATACCATGTCGTTCTTGGTACGAGAGCATTTGGCCTCGGCACGTTGTTGACTTGGTAATTAGGGAAAAAAATTGATTAAAGTATTGTACAATGGCAGATGGATTTGTTGAAAACAAAACTTTTTGCTCGAAGAAGGAAATTTAATGAAACCCCTTATTTCCTTATTTAATGTTATTATCCTCTTGGCAAGAAACCCGTATTTACGTACTAGAAGCTTTTCCGCGGTTTTGCAGTTGTTTTTTTTTTCTTATTATCTACGTGCCTAGCAAAAACTTTAAAACAATAATGTTTTATCAAGTTCATGGTTATAGATTTTTCTTATCTATCATGTGATACCTAAGTGTCCACTCTAAAGTAGGTAATTTATGATTATGGCCGACGACAAGTTAAACAAGTAGTATTTATGAGAGGTTGTACTCAAATGTTAATTAGGGACTAAACCCTACTTACATAATTGCGCAGAAAACCCGTATCTTGTGATGACGTTGAAGATTACTTGTCTAAAGTATGATGTTTTTTTTTTTTTACTTTTATCGGTCGTAAAACACGTTAATGACACCATTTTTACATCAACCTCGTAAATTGTCTAGGCAGCTGTCGCCGACGTCATTGCTCGTACATTTTCATAGTTTTCGCTAACATCCTACTTTGAAATGCTACGATTATTACCCTACAATTACACCCACTTAGTTTAAATTAAAAAAAACCACTGAAAACTTGAATTCTCCACATCCACTGCGAGTTCACTGGTATGGCGCTGAAAATAAAACCAGCAGATAAAGACGGCCGAATTCGTCTCCCGGCACGCCTCTAGCTGAAATAATTTACTTACTTTATTTTTTAAATATACCACCAAGGCACCGTCCTTAGACTACAAACTGTCTGTCAATTACATCGGGGTCCTCACCATCTATTTGTAAACTCATAAAGATTTCCCACGAACAACAATTTGCCACCCATCTTTCTTATTAGACAGATTTCCTGCTATTACTCGTTGGCAAGTGTGTGTGAATAAATATTTACTGGGTTGATTGAAATGTAGTATAAACCGGTGGTATTCAACATGACTACATTACCGCTCTGTTACGGTCAGAATCGGAATCATCTTACATAAACAGGATACCTCTTGTCGCGATACCTTCTTAATTGATCGGTGCCACTTAAAAGGCGATGATATCGTAATACGAACTCGCAGCATCAGCATGTTGTCATTGGCAATGAAGACGATCGTTATCTACGATAGATATGTATCATCGCAACGTATAGCGGATTCTCTAGGAAATTAGTAACAGTCGATGAATGATTTAGATGCTTGATTCATCATGAGCACGAGTTATGATATTGATTTTTAGATACACCGAAAGAAATTAAGCTTAATGGCTAAGCAGATAAAGTTTTAATTCTTAAATCTATATCCGTACTTATTTTTTGGCATTGATTATAATAGTACCTACCGGGGTCGTTAACAGTGATTTGTAGGTGATAATATGTGTTTCGCGCGCCTTGTCGCGTCAGTGTCCTCTTGCGTCATAGACATGTCTCGTGGTTCTCCTCTCATGTCCGCATCATAGCGGCAAAAAAATATTCAAAATCTTGCTATTTATAGTTGTCGTAACTGTCTCTTCAATCTTGCCGACATTAAAGTCCCAAGTGTCAGGGTAGTACACTTTTTCAATTTTAGTAAAATTACAAAGGCATGGAATATTGTAATGTAAAGGACTACCGCGCCGCTTTTATAGATTTTCATCTTTTATTCATTGGGTGATGCCAACATAAGAGTACTTGTACTATGATTTTCAGTCACGTTCTCCAGAACGGGACTTTCAATTTCCGTTCAGTTGGAAAATGCATATGGATTGTGCGCGTGACACCAGTTCACTAAATTTAATTATACTAGCTTTATTCGACGACGTTTATTGGTATAGATCGTGCAGTAAATTGCCGTGATCAACGTTCATGTCTTTCCAAAACGTTTGTATCTAAATAACTTAATGTAGATAAATGAACCTAACTGTCGTTATTTATTATGCAGCGGGTAATTTGCCAGATAGGCTAACCTTCAACATTTTCTGAAGTCAAACAGAATATTTAAGGAACCTTCTGTGATTTGAAGTTTGATAGGTAGGTTATTCTTTTTCGAAGCTTTTCACTGCACCATTTCCTGCCGGAAATGGGAATGTCCGCTTGTATTCTGAGTCATTTCCTGAAGTGTTATCTGTAAACATAAATCAAGGTTTCTGTAGTGGCAAATTCGTAAAAAAAAACGCAAACAAATATTTGAATTTCTTTATAGTTTAAGCAAACATTACATTATCTATAATATAAAAATGAATCGCTGAATGTGTTGCTAAGCGCAAATCTCGAGAACAGCTGAACCGATTTCGCTAATTCTTTTTTTTAGAATATTCCTTGAAGTACGAGGTTGGTTCTTACGAAAAAAAAAATGTAAGAAAGTTGCTTCACGCGGACGAAGTCGCGGGCAAAAGCTAGTATTTCATAATATGGTTGTTGACCAATTAAAGCCACAAGATTATCCGATTACTGCTACATAAACATAACATTATAAATTAACCACGCGCAAAGCCATGTGTTATCAAGTCTCTGTCTAGCATCGTATAATACACGTCCAATAAAAAGGGAGGTATGTACTTTAATCAAGGTAAATAATTGATAGACGGATAAAGGTTTCGAGTGTCAACTGCTCTGGGGGATTCCCGTTTGCCAGTTATCAAAAGCTTGTTGCATCACTGTAATCTCCAAGCCTTTTCCCAACGATGTGGTTGGGGTCGCCTTCTAGCATAGAGGATGCAGCTGAATACCAGTCTTTTAACATGGAGCGACTGTCTATCTGACCTCCACAACCCAGTTTCTGCGTAACACGGTACCCCTTGGTCAGACTGGTAGCCAGACTTTTGGGTTTCCGACTACCAGCCGTAACGACTGTCAAAGATCTGCGAATGACACCCGGGCCAACGCAACGGTTTGACGTGCTTTCCGAGGCACGGAGGGGTCGATATGTAATGGATATTTAAATATACATACATGCATTCCTCAATGTTTTCTGTTTTCAGTGGCATTGCGCTGCAACGTGTTTGTTTGTCTCCAATTCAACACCTCATTTTATAGATTACTGTTTTTACCTATATGTATACTTTTGACCTTTAAGAGTCACGCCTACACTTTGCCTGAAACCGGTGATTAAAAAGTTTATTAACAACTGATTCTTTTTAACGAAGAAATTCTTTATCCTTATTAAAAAAAATATGGGAGGGTAGATATTAATTGGTAGTTGTATTTAATTAGTAGACTTCTTTTGTTTTAGACATTTCTTGGTGAATTCATCATTTGTCTGAATCACTGTCTAGCCGTTAATTTTACAGTTGTATACGTTCGTACACGCATCGTCATTCAGAATGTTTAGAATACCTGCAAGAAGAAACTTTGACCATCTGCGCTTTCTCATGACACGGTCTATTCGTCAGTTATTGTGTTGGTAGTATTAAAGCAACTCGTTTTCCCGTAGTTCCCAATTACATCAAATAGTTGACACGTCATTTGATGATTTTGGACATGATTGCGTGGGTTCATTAGCTTACCTATAATGATGCAAACCATTTATCTCTGCACTTACTCATCCATAACATAACATCACACTTGTATTCCGCGAAGGGTTCAGCAGTGATGTACCTATAGCATACACTCATCCATCTTCACATAATATAACTATCCTACTACGTATTACTTTCAGACCGAAACTTTTGTATTAATAAATGTGTATTCCTTGTTACAGCGTTAAAATTCCAGGAGAATCTTCTAAGGACTATGATACAAATTGAGAACACTTTCTTCGAGCTGGGCAGGACTTGCCAGAGGGATTGCCTGATTATATGCGATAGGGGAGCGATGGATGCCAGTGCATGTAAGTTTCAACTTCTACTTTTTCCTAGCCTATATGTATACCTAAGGTCAAACTTTAAAATCCTATTTGACAGCTGGACGGAGCCAGTAACTTTTTATCAACGAAATTGCTGACGGTTTGATTTACACACCTGATTTCTTAATTCTTAGATCTAAAACTACCATACTAACAGGTTTTAACACCGTATTGTGAACGCAGATCAACGGAAACTATAATTAACACGACTATTATTACTGGCCGCAAAACAACGTCATGCCATGATTATGATTAAGTACGAACAGACAGACAAACAGACGCCTGAAGGGCGGGCAATTTGTCTGAGAATATAAATAAGTATTTTATCGTCTACACTCTAGATATAATTATCAACAGTGTAGAATTGTAGATACTAGCAAATTATATCTGGAAGATAAAACAAAACAAATCACGTGCCCTATAAAACAGCTAATCTGCGTTCGCGATTTACTTTCCAAACATGTAAACAAATATGAGATATTGGAAATAGAACTTTAATACCTACACAATAAAGTTCAGTTCACGCTACAACTTCAAAGTTTTTTATAACTTTTATAATAGTCACTCTGAAATCAACTTAATTTTCTCTACAGTAAAGTTGATATTTGTTTAACTTGAAATAACATCAATTGTAAAGATGAATTTGAATAGACCTTAGACAAGCTGGTAGTACTAGGTATATTTATATTATACACTCATATGTAAATATGCAACGTTTATTATCATTACTGCAACAAGCCTCGTGGTTTCTCAACAAGTTTTATTATGGATACTTACCTACATACTTTACATGCTTCTAGTATGCCTCGGTAATGAGTTATTGAATCAGAAACAAGAAAACAGTCAGTTATACAATAAATCTGTCTTGATTGAATATCATAATTATGGTAAAAGCTGGCAGTAATTCGTCTTTGTCAGACGGGAATGTTATTGGTCTTGCAGTAGGTACATACAAAACATGTTTGTAACTCCGGGATGGGTATTTTTGGGGTTCAGTCTTAACTTAAACTAGAAAGAAATTGATAATTGAAAGGGATCCATGACTAGAAAGGCATAATCAGAACCTAATCAAATGAGTGATTAATTGATTAAGTACACCTATTGTTTAAATTAGTAGCTAAATAGGTAGATAAGGAGAGTTTAAATACAATATTCACTTGTACAAGGTCAAACAGAATTTACAGAGCGTGAAAAATTATCAGTAGGTAATCGATAATTGAAATGATGTTATTATATTTGCTGATTATAGAAATTACCTAAGTTTAGTTGTTACAAAAGCTTTATTGTTACCTGTATACAGAGTGGCGGTGACATCGAAACGCAACCATACCATGGATTCAGTACATGATTCTGAACCAGTCTGCGCTGAAATTGATGGTCGGTTATTTAATAAAAAAAAAACTGTTCCATACATTTTGACCGCAGGTTACATTTTTGTAGGAAACTGCTGATTTAAAAAAAAATTGCCATCGAAAAATGTCTGCGCTTTGAGTTCAGAATCATGTAAGTACTGAATCTATGGTAACAGCTTGTGCGTCGACGACCCTGCCACCTTGTATACCTACGTAGCTACATGGTGTTGGTACGCATTTGATTACTACTTATTACATTTATCATAATTTAGACTCGTTGCGCAAACACTTTGTATTGTCCGAGTCATAAATGAATAGGGACTTATTTATAATTATTGTTGCCTATAAATGGATCGCCTATTGTATTGGAGAGTGGTCCATAGTACCTACATACTACAATCTTGAACTGAATCTGAACTTAGCCTTAAGATCTACACTCCTGTATCGACCTGTTCAGTTGACCCGCGCGGTTTGAGGCGGACGGACGCAAGGAGCGACCAAAAAAAATGAAGGACGAGATATTTATAGATTTACTAATAGACGAAATTGAAAAAAGAGATGCGATTTGGAATCTTAACTCGAAGGACTATTCAAAAAGAATAAAAACCCACAAGCAAATTGCCTCCTCCACGTCCATTCTCACTGAATGTTCACGCTGGACTATCGCGCGCCCGCGCAAGCCGCCGCCATCTGAACAGGTGAATCGCGCGGCAGCGCGCGTCATCGCGCGTTCATCTGAACTTAGCCTAAACCGCGCGGTGGCGCGCGGGTCAACATCTTGCGCGCGGTGCATGGCGGTGCGCGCGGGCACGCGCGGTGACGCGCGGGCACGTACACATAACACAACAACATTGATTTGTTACAATCTTAAACCGCGCGCCGAGCCAACCGCGCGTCATCGCGCGTTCATCTGAACTTAGCCTTATATTGAAACTTCAATGTTTTTGTTATTATTTGTTACGATTAGATTTATATCTATTTGCAGTTTTAACTGGGACATGATAAATTGAAATCCAATGCGGTTAAACTAGATTGAGGTTTTGTAATGATTGGAAACTTGCACAATTGTACAAAACACAAAAAATATATATATCTAAGTAATGTTATGTTGTTGTGTAAAAATAAATATCTAAGTAATCTATAAAACAACATTACTGAGATATTTATTTTTTGTGAGATTGGAAAAAAACTGCAAGTACACAGGAAAATGTAAGCGCAATAGTGTTTGGATCACTACCATTAAAAATTCCCTTCATTATGCGGGACATTTAAATATGAACGACGTGAAGGTCGTAAACATGTTTACAAATATTTTATTTTGGGAAAGAAAATACCCGCTGGTAATGCGTTTCCGTAGATAACTTCTGCAAATTCTCTTGACAGGCACTGCAGATAAAAATAACAAACTTTGCGTGGTTTTGGTTTACATGCCTTTTTAAGGTTGAATACACACAATGTTATTTACCCATCATCTGCCTAGCCTTTTCCCAATTATATTGGGGTCGGCTTCCAGTCTAACCGGATGCAGCTGAGAACCAGTATTTTACATGGAGCGACTGCCTATCTGACCTCCACAACCCAATTACTAAGTAATACGATACCCCTTGGTAAGACTGGTTGTCAGACTTTCGATTAGTGAATAATTAAGATTTGTGAGATGTCAACCAAACAAAAACAAGTCTGAAATCAAATAAGCATAGATACTTAGGTAGGTAGATTGGCAGGTATATCGACGCGCAAACTTTAACCATGACATTGATTTAGCACTTGATTCTAAAATCCCTATCGTAAAATTTTTTCGTCGGACATAAAAAAGGTAGGTAAAGATTCATAGAAAAAGGCTACACCTACGCTGTCAAATTGTATAAAGCTATTTTTTACTTAATAACCGATGTATAAAAAGCCATGGTTATAGTTTGCGCGTCGAGGTCCCTGCCTCCCTTTATAATTTTCTCTTGAAACCACAAGTTGTACAAAAACATAGATGGCTTAGAAATGATGAGGATTACGAGTACATACAATCACAATCAAACAATAAGCCCTAATCACAAACATTTACCTAAAGAAAGGTACTCGTAATTTTCCTGTATTCAAACATGAGTTTTATGTAAATTCCGGCCACGCGCGAGCTCCAAGGAGGTTGTTTGCTCGCTGATACCCACTCCAATTTTGTTTACTTACAACGATATCTGAATGGGTCATAATTACAAATTATGGCTATCTATACTTGGCTCTTGACTGTTTATTAATCAGTTACTCCAATAACAATTAATTATACCTATGATCAGTATAATACTTAATTAGGTAGGGACAATTACTGGGACTTTCTTTCCGGACATGACTCAAATTGCTGCAGACTTGTAGACTGCTTCCGTATAGTCATTCACTAACGTTAAAAAAAAACAAAAGTATGTCAGGGTGTTACATAAAATTGGCGAGCAGCCGAATGCTACATTCATTTATAACTTCTCAATAGTTGATTGTGCCTAAATGCCTAATAGATTTATTTAACACATTCCAGTTATATCAAGAGAGAAATGGGAAGCGATGCTGTCTACCAACAACTGGAACTGCGTGGAGCTGCGAGACAACCGGTATAATCATATCGTGCACATGCTCTCTGCTGCCAACGGCGCTGAAGACTTTTACTCCACAGAGGTTGGCATTAACTAGTAACCTTTCTCTTACACTACAGGCGCCGGCGCCGCTCTGTGACATGTACAGTCACGAGCAAAAGTATGTATACACTCGGCTTTATTCAAACGCGTTTTACTCCTTTTTATTTGAATGAAATTGTATGTTGTTACGAACATAGCATTTTCGAACCCATAGGTTTATGTTATGTGTCGTATTTCAACGTTGCATTCGTTATTTCACGAAAAAATCGCAATTGAAAGTTGCCAAGTGTTGACATATTGGTGCTCTTGACTGTACTCAGGAAATGCAGGCCAAACACACGAAACTAGAGCACGTTTAAAATACTCGTTAGATAAAAGTCATTCGATAATGTGCTCGTTCTATTTTCAGTTTCGATTTTCTTCTTTGGAGATTAGTGTCTCGTAACCTACATTATATCCAATCTCTATGCTCATAAAGTCTTCATTTGTTATCTAATTGATGCTGTTTGTACGCCAATATTCATAAGAAAATCAGCATAGATTTCCTGTAATTCTAATCAGTACAATGAAAGGGTTGATTTTAACATAGGTTAATTCCACTACACAAATACTGATAATAAAGTAATTTTACTTGCTTGTTGTTAAAATAACACCTATACTATTTATGCACATTTTAATGCAAAAAATATAGAAAATAATGAACATATTATCACAAATTAAATAAAAGATAACAGGTTACAGAGAACATAAATATCATTTATCTTAAACGACGTAAAAAAAAAGTTGTCCAAAGTCTGTTAATTGCTTTTATTATTAAAATATTACGTCTAATTTCTTATCTGAAAAGCCACTAAATTCAAATATCAGTAGTACCTATGTAAAAACTTAACATCACGCCTTTATTGCCCGTAGGGATAGGCAGTTTAGGCACTGGTGCAGAGTACGTACTATCGCCAAATCCTATATCTGACCATTTCGAAAACAAAATCCCGTGCACATGATGACCACAGCTGCGTCCGTAAGTAAAACAAAAGAGGATCCTTTTTAGGTTGACTAATAATATGCGCTGCAAGCAGGAATATTCCTTACGGTGCGGTGGTCAGGTAGATTTTGGCGATAGTACATACATTTTGTCAATTATATTCTAGGTAACATGGCTAGAATTTCTATTTAAATAGTAGCACGTATTTCTATTTCATATCACGCCTGTGTTCCTCAAAGGGATAGGCAGGGCTGCTACTAAAATAGTAATAATAGCTAAATACTTTATATCCTCCTACTTAACCTATCTAAAATTATTACTGATATCATTGATTAAAGCCTTTAGGATCATGACCCCGTCTGTGGGTGTGGGTATTATCGTCTGCAAAGCTACTCCAGAGAGGCAATTCTCGTAATTTTAAGAACGTTCACAGTCTGATCTCAGTCTCAATCTGTCAAAAATACCTCTAATTTCCCTACATTTTGACAAGTTTTTGTAATTTTTTTTGTCGCCGAGACGACACTGCAACTAGATTTTTAACGTTTTAAATTACGAGAATTGATCCGATGAAAACGATGTATTGAGGAATCATTCCAACCGTCTATTATTATTACTTTAGTTTATTTATATGAATCTACGCGTTATCTCCAAACCGGCTAATTTCAATGTCACTAAATTCTTCTGTCATCTAACGCGTGATAAGTCTTATGTATATGTATGTTTACGCGTTATCTAGATACCGAATGTTTTGATACGATAACATACCTCATCATCATAGTAAATAATTAACGCGAGAGAAGTTACGTGACTAATAAAAATGTGTCAACAAATATAATGAGTGGGAAAACAAGTACCTACCTATTCAATATATATGTTACATACAAATTAGTTAATTTAAATAAGCATTTGATTTCAGTAGTTTGACTATTGATGACTGCACGCGGCTTCGTCCGCGTGGAATTTCTCGTTTTATAATAAGAGATTCTATGACACTTTGCAATACTGTAGCTTCCCATAAGTTACAGAGTTTTCAGAATCTGAAAAGTGTACAAACTCACAAATTTTACCTAAAAATGATAATATTTGTATAGATTGTTACGAGTTTACGACACACAACAATAACCTCTCCCACCTTTTTACCCGACTGCGCGACAGCACAGGCAGGTTACTTACATAGCACACAACATTAAAGTGAGATTGAGAAATAACTAGTACTATATAAATAATAATCGAATAACCCATCTCAAATTTACGTCATGCCACATACCTCTGAAATAAGCATGTAACGTGTAACTGAGAAGTTGTAGTAGGTACCCACCTACGTCGTAGCTAATCTAGAAAGCCATCAAAATTCATATCCTCTTGACATAACAATGGAACAGTCCATTACACCTCGTTGAAAAGCATTTTGACACCCATCTTTCGAACAATCAGTTTGAGAGACATTAGTGTATTAACTTACTCAGTTGGCTCAACATTACCGTGGCTCAAGACAAGACATCACGTACTGTTGTCGGACTATCGATTGCACAATTAAGTAATACGTAGTCTGTGGTACGTTATTAAGAGCAACTCGTTCGTCCAGACAATGGATAGTACCTTTTAACTATGTGGGGCCCTATTAAGTCTAACACGTACGACAGGTTATCATATTTGCATAAGCACATGCTTTAAAAACGAGACTACGTTATTATCATACTATTTCGCATCTCATTCATAATAACTCCTGTTATTATATTTTTTATAAATAAGCATATCTGTCGGCCTACTACGCGATTACGTACCTACACATGATGGGAAACGTGACTTGAATAATAAAACGCTTTAGAGTGCAATTTTATTGTAACGCTACTGGCATTAAATTTGTCTGCCGTGCCGCGGTACCTCCCATACACGTGATACGCACATGTTGAAGCACCGCATGACAAGGTGTTTAATTTCATATTACTGCTAAGCCGACGTAAAAATTTCGCGGCGGGATTTTATCGTGCACTGGATTATGAACTCTCGGTGTTAAGCCAAGCATTGAGAATCCAACAGAGCGCATCAAAGCGCGTCAAAAAATCACACTGTTGGATTTTCAACTCTCGGAGCTAAGCAGTGCGTTGAAAATCCAATGCGTGAAAAAATATCGCCGCTATATTTTCACGCCTGTGCGACGCCGTCGGCTAATACTTGTTGCAAAATGGCAGCCACTCCAATAGCAGCCAAGTACTACTGGATGCATTATAGAAGTACCTTATAAAAAAAAAAAACGACGAACGACGAAAATCCTATTAATTAGCACTACCTATTATTATTGTATTTCTTATGTAAGTGTCTGTAGTCTTTTATGAGAATAAATTTCTTTAAACACAATGGTCATTGACTTCACTAGACAACAAACTATTTTGTGTATACATAATTAAGTATAGTTTTGTCTGTCTGATAAAAGCTGTTAAAAAAGAAAGAGATAAGGGGTTTTCATATTGCACTTGTTATTTAATTAACACTTGATAACAGTAAGTAGGTACTTAAATTAGCGTGTGTAGTATCACACACCGTGCTATCTCTAGGTACGGAAAATGCACAAGTGGAAAATTTATCAATCGTCGATAAAAGGACATAAATAAACAGTAAAGGTGCAGTACCTACAAATAACATAACATCACGCCAGTATTCCCCGATGGGTTAGGCAGAGGTGGACCTATAGTACACCCACATTTCACCAGGTATGTTACATGTTGTAACATGCCTTAGGACTTACAAGTATGTTCTTTGTAATAGGGCCCTGCCCTGGCTGTTTACTGCCCCCCCCCCCCCCCTCCCCCCGTTGGTTTCGTGGTTACAAGCTCATCTAACCTACCTACCAATAATATACCTAATGCCGCATTTACACATTCGTGCGAATGGCGAAGCGAATAACGAACACGCATAATATAAATATGTAAACAGTGCGCTCGCTATTCGCCTCGCGATTATTTATTTCGTGTGCGAATGTCAAAATAATTCACATCGCGAATGTGTGAACAGTAGTTCGCGACGGCGAGGCGAATGGCGAACACGATTGCGTAAATGCGGTGTTATATGATTACATAAATTCATCTAATTAGGGCTGATTTTTCAATCATCTGATAACTCAAGGAATAATTTTGAAAGGATCATGACCGACTTTGTATGGAAATCCGTCTTAAGTTGAAACACAATAAATCTTTATTTATTATAGACTACGCTTTATATACTATTAAATAAAAGTGTTCATTTTCACACAAGTATCCGAGTTTAAAAGTAATTAAACAAATTCGGAGATAACCTAAAAATCATGTCTAAACTACTCGCAACTTATAAAATGACCACAGATCACTCATGTAGGTACAAAACCACAAAGATAGTTAAAAACAAAATAAGAGAACAGCTGCTAATTGAAAAAAAAACGTGAGTAATCGTGAATAACGAATAATCGTGCTTTTTATGGCCTCGCAGCGTTGATGTGACATTATCGAAATAAAACAACTTCAGTCAGATAGAGATTTTATTTTATTAACTTCAATTTATCCCAGATCTATACACAAATGAATAAGTTACCTACCTAATGTATACAAAGGTATAAAACACATAATATGAACAGACTTTTCATGTAGGTAGTCATTAGGTGTATTTAATGTTACAACAAGTATACTTAACATACCTATAGATGTTCTACGTATTTGACATGTAAAATCAGTAGAAATATCATTGTGTTAGGTACCAATTACCTTTATTATTCCTCATATTTACCAAAGTAATTATCTAAATTCGAAGCTGGAGCAGTTATATCGTGATAATGTCCCCAGCTCAAGAACCAAACTATAGTCATTATATGAGCGCAACGGCCCACAGTTCTCTTTCCAACCAGGCAATTGCATCAGAGGTATGTCATCCTCCACCTCATTATTCACTTCCACATAATATGTACCAGTTCGACTCGTTTAAGCTAGTAGGTGCCAAGGGAAAATCGCATCAAATCATTTATTGAAAGTCGCGGAAACCTGGTTAAATGTGGATTATCCTGGTCAATCATTTGGAAATTCGCTCTCCTTATATTAAGGTGTTCTCGTTCAACATATACTGCTAAATAGTTTTCAAGTGCAAGCCTATCTTTTGCAATTCTTACATACTCTGCAGCCTCCGGTGGATCCTGTATGGATGTGTAGAACTTATTAGTTAGTGCACAACAAATTCTAAAATCATCCTTTAAATGCAAAGCAGCACGATTATTAAATACATGCCGAAAGAGTCTGAAATCCCTCTTAATTCTCCCATTAACAACTTCTACAACCAGCGACACATGGTTACAAAACAAGACCGATTTGCTTGTTGTGTTGTTAATTGAAATTCATTTTCAAGTCATCCATCTACCTTGTGGGAGGCCTTCCAACGCTGTACTGCTAATATTAGCACTAATACTATATTATTACATGGGTCAGTATATCTCAGAACTCTGGGTTCCTGTACCTTTGGAAGGCGTATGAGGACCTGAACCAACTTGCAGAGGCCTGTTAGACACTCTTAATGGAATGTGGTACCAACCAACGACTATCCCTGTATGCGCTATGCTATTGCACCCAAGGACAACCCCCCGTTGGTGGGAAACTATTGCAACATATGAAAACAAAGTTAATAGGGCTATGGGTTTTGAAGTCTTAAGTGGACTGCGTTAGTCCAGTGTATAGATTATTACCGCTCAAAGTCAAATACTTTTATTAGAAATCACCACTGGCTTTGACTCACCGGTGACCTTATACACTCACAGAAACAACATAGTTGTTTTGCTGCAGTTTTCTGGGTGGTAGTGAAGTTCCCCAAGAATGAAAATTAACATTATAGAAATATGTGTAAGTCAAAAAATATTTACCAAGTGCAGTGGAACCTTTCTTAATATAATGTTCCTTTCTTGGCGGTCAGATCTCACAGCATGTGTTCTTGTTGTACGTACAATAGACTATTCCACAAGAAAAGCATAGACTTCTGTGACCAAATGCAGGCAATGGTATAGCATTTCCATCAATGAATGTGCTTGCTCGGTCTTGAAGTATTACCATACACTCCGTACATAGTACACTTTCTGATGAAAGCTGAAATAAAAGAAATTATTTCTCAATGTAGCTGTTTTTCTGTTATTCACCAATAATCATTGAATCCTCACATAATTATTATATAACAAAGACACACACATACACATTGCAAAATCATTGCATATTGTAAATCTTTATTGAATACACATTCTATGATTTAAAAACTGTTTATTACTGTAACTGTCGGTCTGTATGAATATGATAAACTCAAAAAGTACTGAACAGATATTCATGCAGTTTCCACCAATAGACAGGGCGATTCATGGGGAAGGGTTAGGTGTAGAAAACATGCATATCATAATAGAGAAAAACAGAGAATTTCAAAAGATTTTTATCACCCATGCCAAGCTGTGTCTTGCTGTGTTCCCTACGTATTCTTGTTAACTATAGGACTTGTAAACTATACTCTAAACTAAACTACTGAAGTATTCTTCATGAATCTGATAATCATATAATAAAATACTTTTTTCAAATCAACACAATAATACCAGAGATTAGAAACAAATCAAAGAAGTATTCTGGTTTATTATACAGTACCTACATCAGTATATTACATTGCTGCATTCTTCACATCAAAGTTCACTATTCCAAGATTTAATTATAGGATCAATAGAAAATCTTTGTTAGGTCTGTTATCATGGTACAACTTAGAGTTAGATGTTGCACCGCACTGAGGTTATTGGATATTAGTCAGCTATTCAAAGTACAGGATGCTAGCATGTCTGATAATCTAGAAGTAGGTAATATAGTGAAACTTACCTCAGTAGGAGTTATCAAAGATCGTATTAGAGTAATCATCGTCGTAGACGCTTGTTGCAAGAAATGTTGCAGGTGATTTCTGGGTATCAAAAGTGAATAATTGACACATCGGCTTCTCATTACCACCGGCAGCGGCATCGGTTCATCAGAATCATGCATGGACATGATTAGAATCTCAAAAGAGTTTAGAAACACAACACAAAAACGTTCTGGCGTAATAAAACACAATTAAAATGAAAACGTCTTGTCGTTAGTTACATGAAACACGCTAAGTTTTTTAAAGCAAATACACCAATGAATTTCCGTAAGCATTACTATTTAAGTGGAGAGATTAATCGCGGTGACTATTCGCAGTTGACACACTTGACACATAAACAGTAATGGCGGCTTCCGCAGGCGCCGGCTTAGGGATGTCGATCTAGAATCGATTTTATAGGTCAATTAAATATATATATATTTTTTTAAATCGATTTTAGAAACTTGAAAACGAGTTCCGATGTTTTTCCTGCGGATTGCAACTTTTAAGTTTTGATACGCAGTTTATTTGTTCTGTTTTTTGTAACCAAGAATATTATTTAATTTATTTTGTATTCGATTATTCATTACATTTGACTAATTATGCTGGCAAAAACGAATAAAGGTAGCCATTGACGATACGTCCATCAATCCAAATGGAGTGGACGTCTTCCAAAATGGTTTCGTGAATGTGATAAACGTATGCCAATCAAATGGACGCCTTCCAGCTTTGGATTTCCAAACGGATTGAAATCCATGCATCCAATCCAAATGGACGTCATCCGCGGCCGACTGTCAATGTCAAAAACGTGCGACACGCAATTTGGAAGCCGTTCGAATCGTCTGTGAATGGGCAAAACCGCGTCCATTTTTTTGTAAATTTTGTCTCAGTTTTTGCTATGTGTTGACTGTTCTCAATTCGGATGTTTGTATTTTTTTTTTTATGTTTGTTCGCGCGTAGCTCCGTCGCTTGCCAACCGATTTGAATAATTATTTTTTTGTTGGAATGGGTATACTTCCCAAATGGTCCCATGAATTTTATCGAAATCGGACAAGCGGTTTTTGAAAAATCAAAAAAAATATCACAACAAAAAAGTGAAAAATAAAAAGTAGTTTTTATTATCGAAATACACACTGCTGTTGCCACCATTAAAAAATCCATTGTCAATCAATAATTCTTCCGTACGACCAAAGAGATTTAAGATAAGTAAATAATTTAATGTCTATGCGTACGACGTCGACTTGATAGCGAATTTCTTCGAAGTGGCGGCGCGTACGTCCAAATGGAAGTAAGTCAATGTGCCTATAAACTGAAGTACATCCATATGGAAGTCTTCCATTTAGAAGCATTCCAAACAGACGTATCGTCAATGGCTACCTTAAGTGATTATCTATTATCTATAGTAAAGCTGTCGATGTAGAATAATGGCGGGAACAGATCTATCAGAACTCAATTTATTGCTGAATCGATTCTTTCCTCCGATTCGGACAGATTTAAAAATCGATCTTGTTTAGGAATAATCGCATCCCTACCGGTACGTCTTTCATCTGCCTTGACAGTTGCATCTGCGTGAGACGAAACGAAAAAATAAATATTTTCACAATGGAACTATGAAATACATAATTATACAGTACCTACGTTATGATATTACTAATTATTTAGCTATTTATGAGTTTAATATCATTTTTGTGATGTTTTTATGTAAAAGTATACTTACGTAACTCGTACAAATGAAGAGAACGAAACGTCCATCATGACTATACGGAAATGTACCTAGCAATCGTTAATTTACTGTTTATCTTAAAATCATAATTCCGGATACGAAAACAAAATTCCTGAAGTGAAAAGCTTGTAAAAAATAAGCAAATAATTTGTATATTAATTTGGTTTTCATACGTGCAACTTTTCTAGACTGGTTTTGGTCATTGTCCTTTGACAGTTATTTCATACAAACGCTGTCAAACGTCAATTTTATACCTCGAATAAAAGTTATCTGGCGATGTAAAAATCGGCTCTTAGTATGTATACAGATTCATTCTTAAACCACAAGCTTTGTACCTACATTCAAAACAAACCTATTAAATTAGTTTGCGTTTGTTTATTTCGCTAAACGATTGCTCCGAGCTATAAAAACAGTATTATTCAAATGTCTAACTTTATGAATGACCGCAGCGCATGCAACCTATAGACACTCTGGTTTACAATAACATTGGCAATGTGCCATTTCAAGACTATGGTGATAAAGCGCGTGCTATCAATCATACCCACAGTAATAATTGAATGACGTCATCGAATGATAGGATTACCGTTTTGTTATGAATTTACTAAGATTAAGGACCACTGATTATAAAATAGAAATATTATTGAATATCATCATGATGGATGTGTATCATGTGATCAGTGATAGACGTAATCGTCATACGATGATATCCATTCGGAATCCGACAATTTACCGTACGACCTAAATTATTTCCGTTATTTTTGCGTAACCTTGACAGATCACAATGATGAATCGGTTTATACTAATAATAAAGCTGAAGAGTTTGTTTGTTTGAACGCGCTAATCTCTGGAACTACCAGTCGGATTTGAAAAAATATTTTTGCATTCGATATTTTTTTTTTTTTTTTTAATGAAGGCTAAAGGCTATTTAACACAGGCGCGGTCGCAGCCCAAGATTTTGGGGGGGTCGCCAAGTAGTAAGTTAGTAAGGCAAGTAAATCATGCAGACTCTCGACAGCTTGAATGATTTTGGGGGGGTCATGACCCCCACCCCCCCGGACCGCGCCTGATTTAACATCGTGCTAAGACTCGAGTCGAGCAAAAAGATAAAAGTATGAAAGACATCTAAGACAAAGTAATAACGCGGGCAGACGATAAATTTCACGCGAACGAAGTCGTTGGCAGTAGTTAGTGAATAATAAGTAATGAAGGTGTTGTTTTATTGTTAACAGGATCATGCATCCCGGTCCGAAGGGGTAGAGTTGGCCAGGGAGCTTGACTACAACGCAGCGGCCGCCTGGATCGGCCACCCGTACTTCGACGTGATCGACAACTCCACGGACTTCGATCTGAAGATGAACCGGCTCATCGACTGCGTGTGCCAGAGGATCGGCATCGACACCGGCGACCGACTCAACGTCAACTCGAAGAAACGCAAGTTCCTCGTCAAGTCGCCGATTGCTCTCGACTCGGAGTTCCCGTCCTTCCAGGACTTCGATGTGGTTCACAACTACTTGCAGAGCGATGTCCGCAAGGCGCAAGTCAGACTGCGCAAGCGCGGTCAGAAGGGCCACTGGTCGTACATTCACACGCTACGGAAGGTCCATCCCATCAACGGGCAATCTGTAGAAGTGAGGACGCAGCTTACACACAGGGACTACCTGAACCTACTCCCGCAGCGTGACGAAGCTCACTTCACAATCTTCAAGAAGCGTCGCTGTTTCATCTACAACAATCAGTACTATCAGTTGGACATTTATAGACAGCCCTCGCATCCCAGGTGACTAGATACTAGAATTATAATATTATTATATCTATTTATTTATATATTACATTGCTTTCTTTATTGTGATAAATAAATTAAATGGCTGTTTTTTTCTTTCATTATTTATTTATTTATATTTTATCCTCTATCTAGAGATACAAGTTTCAATATGGTAATAATATGTATGTATGCTTCATTCTATAATTAAATATCTCTTTAATCTATCAACAAAATTGTCTGTACTTAAGTTATATTTGATATATTTTCAGGTGCCGGGGACTAGTTTTGTTGGAGACGTACAGTGCTGTGTATGACCAGGACACGTTGTTGGCTGCACTGCCCAAGTTCCTCACTATAGAGCGTGAGGTGACCGGTGACCCTGCCTTCTCTATGTACAACTTGTCCTTGAAGGAAGATTGGAAGACTTCAAAAAAGTACTACACGGGTGGTGAAGCCAAGGCTAGCGCGAACGGTAAGACGGAGAATGTTTGCTTCGCTATTTCAAGTTCTGATGGAGTAATCCATAAAGAGGATACTCTCGTCTCTCATGCCATACAAATGAAAAATCAAAAAATCTCAATAACTTTATAGAAAACAAGTAATTTTATTCATTTTCCAAACCCTTTGCGCTCGCCATATAAATTCTTATCTCTAACATAATATAGTCTTCTATCACGGCAGTGTTTTACAAGTTTGCTGCAACTATTAATTTATAAAAAATATGACTTAGTAGTTACAACAAATAGTGCACTGTTTAATAGATTGAGGGATAGTGAATAAAATTGCTTACAATCTAATCATTAATTATGACTTGAGAGTTGATCAAAAGTATTGAATGCAAATGAGATTAAACACATCAGCTAAAACTCCTTACTATCTGTCAAGCTAAAATGTCTACAAACGCTATTAAAACTAAACTTATTGACCGTCTTATTACAAAACGAAACCTAATTTCAGTTCTAGCCTAAACTATTGTGCTAGTACTTGTATTTCAAACTTTATTTCGATTTAGGCAAAGTTCTTAATACTAAAATGACAACTTAGCACCGAACTAAGCTGTCATTTTTTGTATAAAGAACTGCATTTCTCTCAGTTGGGTTCTTAATTAAATAACTGGGTCAGTGTCAGCGGTTTAAACCTGATCGAAAGAAAAACCTTGTTTTGTAATAAGGGGGATTACGTTTTAAAATACTTTGCGACTGATAAATATCTTTGGAGCAGGATACAAAGTTCTAATAGCTTTTGGGTCAGACAAGTCAATGTATTTATCTCTCGTCGGTAATTTTTTTGCATGCGATATTGTGATGTGAACACTGGCGTAATTGTGTCCTAGACTAGTTTAGACACCCCTATTAGTTCCGGTAGAATTCTTTTTTACTAGTTTATTTAGGTACCTTTTTAAAATCTTAGTTTTTATCTCATTACACATTGGATGTTTTGCACTAATACGTCAATATCTCCCCCGTCGCATCGTTTACTATTCTTGGAAATTTCTCTCCGGGCTGCCTTGTGAATCCTCGATTAACAAAGCTCCGCGATCCGGCACCACCTGGCTAGAATACCTATGCGAGTTTACAGACATCAGAAATTAAAGAAGTTGTGTCCATATAAAATGAATAGGCGCGGGAGGTATCGATACGATTCATGTCATTTTCACAGTCTGAATAATGTTAGCTTTCCCCACGCGTACCCGCGAGTATATTAAAGTCACACGTAACTTTCCAGATACGAGAGCTGTTGCTATTTTGGGACGATTCGAACATTTGGATTCATCAGATGAATCTACTCTATCGCATTTAGCTTAGAAAACGTGACTAACACATTTGCGCCAGTGTCACTATGAAACACTTAGTTTGGGGGTTAAAAGGATATTTTCTTTTGGTTTATCAGGGCATTCTAAAAGGTTGACCAACGGCCACCATGATGACAAACACAATGGCCAGAATGGAGTCGCGAAAATGAATGGGCACGCAGGTGAGAAAATAAATGGTCATGCCGTTGGGAAAATGAATGGTCACTCTGGTGACAAAGTTAACGGGTACAGCGATAAGGTCGGCGCCCGCGCAGGCAAGGCGGCGGCCGCGCACGCGCACGCTCCCAAACTCAACAGCGCCGGCGTCAACGGCGACGCGCACGACACTGAACTAGACGAATTCAAGAAAAGCCACAGAATGGATCTCGGATCACCAAAGATTACAAAGGTCGCTGTAAAGATTTAAAAAAACATTAACTTATCTACTTTAGATTTTGAAATTTTATGAAATTCCACTTTGTAACACTTCAATATACACCAAATTATGAAATACCAATAATTTTAAGATCTATTTAAATGTAATAATTATTTAATTATCGCCAACCATCATTAAATGGATCATGTATGCTCGTATAAATATTGTATTTATTCATAATTGTATAAATTGCCAAAAGATAACTATTTTTGTAGTATTCTTTAAATATTACAATATTTTACATAAGTAACGCATCCAAAAACACCACAGCATATGTTAAAATATTGAGCATTCTGAATAAAATAATTCAGATCAAAATGAAATGTTTTGTATTGTTTGTGCCTTTACACAGTATAATATATTTAAATACTTTTTCATAAAATATGAAATGTAATAAGAAATAATGTCATTCACATTAATAGCAGCATGTACTTAAACTGTTGCAATAATATCAATTAGTATTGTTGCAGTATGTTGAACACTATGATTAGTGTTTTAGGTTTTAATGTACCTACCTAACGCGATAGCATTTTATTTATAGACTTAATTTAATTATGTAATGACGACGTTAATCAATGTCATAATTAGGACATTGCAGTAAATCGTTTTAGTTTGTAGATTGAATTGTGAAATTTTAATGTCTCGATGTTGTGTGGTCACGTAGATCGTTCACACTTTTTTCTTTACAGGGGTCCAAGAATGTTCACGATAATCAACACCACTTGTAAACAATATTCACTAGAACGGTCCCCCTAAGCTTTTAGCGTTGAATTTGTCTTAAATGAAATATATTTTTATCAATAAAGAAATATAATAATTCGATTTAGAAATTGATGTCGTTGCAATGTCACTATTTTTTTTTTTTTTGTCTGTGGAGACTAGTACTTATCGCAAAATCATAAAAATAATTTTACAGAAGTATTTTAAGCCACCTTTTTAATATAACTTCAATGTGTTGAAGACAACATCTACTGTATAGTGGATTGCTAAATAGCTGTAAAGCTATTCAATCGTTTGGCAAAGATCCACGGTAGCATTGTTAATGGCTGTGCTATTGTAATTGAGCAATTGAGGGCTCTCATTCTACAGAGCAACTGTTGGCGGCGAGCGTGCCAACTGAAATTTATCTTACGAGCCGTTTGCACCAAAAGTATAAATGAAAAGCTAGCTTTACTCTGCTGTGTACAATTAAAATGCCAGAATTATTTGACAAAATCTCGTAGACTTGGCTTTGAATGAAATCTTACATTTTGATGATGTAATTTGTTTTGGTGCATCGTGCTGATAGCTTTTGGGCGTAAAAATCTCAAAATTGCATATTATGTAAAAACTTTCGCCGCATCCTTTCTTAATAAAGAAAATGCGTCATTGGATTATGTTTTCGTTTTATTTATTATCTACCTGAACAAGAGTTGGTGAAAGTCGAATGTTGAAGTGATCTATGTTGACTGCTGTTTAAACATGCCTTCTTCGGATAAGTTACGATTTTTGTTGACTTTGTGTACGTTAAACCTTATTATACCTTGCTCTGGCCAAACGTAGAGGTTTTCAAACTGGCACGATTAGTCACGCGACTTCCTACTCACTGAAAAATCGAAGCGCGCAGTCGGGCTGATTTTTCCATCGCCAGATAACTTTTATTCGAAGAATAAAATTGGCGTTTGGCAGTTTTTGTTTGAAATAACTCAATTTCAAAATTGTTCCTTGGAATAAAGTTATCAGATGATTGAAAAATCAGCCCAAAGTTTAATCTGGAGGCTGGAGGATAGTGGAACAACATAATTATAATTGAGTGGACGGGAACCGACTAAGGCTGACGAATGGACGTGTATAGTCTAGCATTGACGGTCAGCAAGCGCGAGTCCCATGCAAATCAGTAAATGACACATCAGCGAACGACGTCTGCGTAACACTTTCCAGCCTGAGGGTAGTTCCACATCTGACGGAAGATGCGTCGGGCGTAATTTAGTTCCCTAACTTACTAACGCATCATCGGTTGAGTGTGTAAGGTGTGATTATCTACTTGTCCATTCTGGTGTTTTAAGGACCACATGTTCTGTCAGACATGCGATCACCCTCTTACAGTCTAAAGGTCATGGCACATTATACCGGCACCGCTCCAAACCAGCATTTAACTTGTCATTCAATTTAGAGCATTAAATTGTGTGTAGTAAAATATATTTCATAACGTCAATATGAAAAAGCCAACGGCGGGCAGTCAGCGCATTTGCCGCTACCATACAACTCGACTCGCAGCCCGCGTGCTGCAAGCGAGCGGATCATGTGCTTACAGCGCGTCGACCGCATGCTTATTACGCGCCGACTCCGAGTCGCCAGCGAAACAACGTCACTGCGCCGTCGCGCGTCGCCCGCGCACCACCGCCATATATGCCATATAACAATATTTAGTTCGCGGTGACAGCAGCTTGCACCTCGCGACCACCGCGCGGACTGTGAGCTTACAAGTTGCGGCCGGCGCGCGGACTGCGAGCTTGTACCCTGCGGACGACGCGTAGTTAGCGCGCTGGCAGCAAGCCGTAGCCTAAATTCGAGGCGACGCCGTGCTGCAGCTGTGCAGTTGCGGTGCTGGTGTAATGTGCTATAACCTTAACTCAATCAGCCAGGCGCCATCTTCATGAGCGAGAGAATCGCAGCTTTATTAGTCTCGCCGTGTCATGAAATTCGATATAGAAACTGAATCAATCTCCACACGTAGATAATTTGATGGCACCGCATGACTATCGCCGTGATTTTCTCGCCCGTGGAGAGATGGCTCCAAACCCTGCGTCCTAAGTAAAAGCGATCGTTGTCACTTTTTATTCGGAAAACTAGAAAGCGCTGTCAGGGCTGCGGCGCAATGGAGGGGCCCGATAGGGCCGAAGCCTGCCAGGGTAGTGGGATAGTCCGAAAGGGTTACCGCTGTCCTGGAACAGAAAGGGCTAAGGAAGGAACACGGATGGGTTTTAGTCAGTAAGAGTCTGACACTCCCTTCCGCTCCACCCAGAGCGGGAGGTCATTTGATGATTTCCCATCCAAAAAAAAAGGGCTGTGGCGCAAGGCACAAGGCAGGCACGTCCCGTATTATTATTATACTCTTTGGCAGGCACTAAAACTCCGTCGCTGTCCCGGACACGGACGTGTGTGAACGAGTTCATATAAAATGTATGGTAGGTACAGACGCCAGCAACTACAATCTGTCAAAATTCTTTAATAGATTTTCAACTTTATCGTTAAAGCATTAAGGTTCAAGGTTGATTGGGAAAATTTGACAGCTTCGGGTAGCTTGACCTGCTGGCGTCTGTACACCGATATTTTTTTGAACCCCTAACGGAGCTCGGTCCGTCCACGTCCCGGACACGAACCTGAGAGCTTACCACCAGTTCTTATAGCAGGGCAGAAGTTCTGCACTGCTTAAACGAAACGGAAACAAAATGTGTTACACAACAGCATAATTGCGTTTCTGAATGTGATTCCGAAGCAAACACCAGTGGTAGGTACAGTTGGTAACTAGGATGTTGCCTAATGTTAGTAAAAACGGGCATTAGAGGATTGACATCTTCATTCTCACCTTACATTAAATAGAGCTTACTAATATTTTCGGCGATAATTTTTATTATTTTCAACATTACTGAAACATTTTCTATTTATTAAAAATACTATACATGAATATGGAATGCAATAGAGCAAGCTTAAAATACGTGGAATTAAATATAAAGATTGCTGCATATGCCCCGTGGTTAAATGATAACGGCAAGCAAAACTGGAAATTGGCCGACTATCAAAACGATAGTTTCTTATAAAGTAGATTAGATCACTTTACAGGGTGTGCGTATGACCAGGAAATTTCGCCGATGAAACGCTGCTATTGTGCTGTCTAAAAGCTTAGAGTACCCATAGCATACAAACAAATGGATCTACGAAATTTGATAACAACCACACCTTAAGCGTATGCGCATAAATGGCGCTGCTTCGATTTCTATACAAAATTGGAAGATTTCGACACGATAATGGACACTTTTGCTATACAGGACTACATTGCTGTTGTGCTGAATTCTCAAACGTAACTCATAACACCACGACGCTTCAAGTCAAGGTATATATTGCGCCAGATAGGTCTTAAGACCGGCACATACCTGGTGAAGCGCAGCGCGTGCGTGCGCGCACAGGGTGTGCGTATGACCAGGAAATTTCGCCGATGAAACGCTGCTATTGTGCTGTCTAAAAGCTTAGAGTACCCATAGCATACAAACAAATGGATCTACGAAATTTGATAACAACCACACCTTATGCGTATGCGCATAAATGGCGCTGCTTCAATTTCTATACAAAATTGGAAGATTTCGACACGATAATGAACACTATTATTTTGCTATACCTACTGGACTACATTGCTGTTGTGCTGAATTCTCAAACGTAACTCATAACACCACGACGCTTCAAGTCAAGGTATATATTGCGCCAGATAGGTCTTAAGACCGGCACTTACCTGGCGAAGCGCAGCGCGATTGTCACTGCCAAATAAATGTGGACCTTGCACTGGTTAAAGTTGAAAATAATAGAGAAAGGGGTGTGTTTCCGGTTAGAATCAGCTTAATTAATTTCGACTTTATTTTAAGAAACGCATTTGTGATATTTGTTAGGCAATGACGCTTCGCCAGGTCTGTCTTCTAGAATGACGCTCAAGCATGATCTTGATTTGAATAAGTCATTTATCTAGTTTTGAGACCGAGTGGGAGTTACATTGATTTATTGTATAAAAATACGGGGAACTGCCCCTCTGTTCTAGAATACGGGACATTCGGCTGGTAAAGATACTAATTACAGAATCATTTGTATTGTATATGTACGTTTATAGAAGATGCAAAGCCCAAATTTTGCGCCTACATAACCATTCTATATGCGAAACATAATAAAGTTGCCCAATTTCAACCATGCCACAAATACAGCAACCTTAACAGGATTAGTAATTTAGTTTTTATTTGTATCTTTGATTTTTTGTTCTTTATACATTTTGATAACTTTCTTGCCGGGCACTAGTGTCTGGCTAAGTCCTGGTCGTTTTAGTTTTTTCTTGTCTGTCGCGCCCTCCCAGATGGCGTCATCTGTAGGCAACACGGTGTCAAGGACGGCGAGGGGTGGCGGTACTGCCGTCATAGTGCCAGCACCTTCACATACCACAGACTTCAGTTTCTGGAAATGAAAGATTTTGTTGCTGATGATGAGGATGTAAAATTTTGCAATTTACCTGCTTTATTTCTAAGCAAATTCTTTTAAAGATGAATAACAAAATGATTACTGATGGTTTCCATAGACACATAATATTACATTATTGAATCAATGATATTGATACTAAATAATTATGCTAAAGATACAAAGATAACTTCAACTATAGGTCAACAGTAATTATGTTGTTACTTAGGGTTCATTCTATGTTATCATCATCATATTGACAAGCAGTGCAGACAGTATTAATATGACCATACAGTACCTGTTTATCTGCTTCCATTTCACCATTTGACTTCTGTATATCTGTGTCATGTGCATACTTGCAGTTGTGTCCAAACCGGCAGCGCCCCTTCCGGTAGTTCCAGCATATCCGTTTGCCATTTATCATCTGTGTGTTGTCTTTACCTGGAACCTTACAGTTTTGCCTATGTACTTGACGATTGTATGCACCACTTGATACTAAACTTTTATTTTCTTTAGATACCATGAAATGTATGCAAAGATTAATGATGTAGGTAAGTTTGATAGTATTTTATATGATGATGCTTATAATAAACCTTACGGTTATTAGATCATTATTTATTAGTTTCTTGACAGTATAATCAGAACATGGATATGTTGCTAGCAGATTGTTGGTACGTTTCTTAGATACCTGAGTATTATTTTGTCTTTGGCTGGTATCTACACACTTACTATAATAATATAGTAGGTATAGCCAACATGTTGATAAACAAACTTTTTTAATCAAAACTCTATGTCATGGACTTATAAAATTATAGTTGTCTGATAGAAAGTCAACATATACCATTTTAACATGCTTCTCAAGTATCGCGGCCTTTGCTAGTTCAGCTTCCACGAACGGATTGGAAAAAACAGAAGTTTGCAGGCTACTTTCTCCGATCGTCGGCTTTGGCAGTTTAGGCTTTGTGCTCTCTGGCTGAGATCTGGAAATCGAACACAGTCCAGTGCTATACAACAAGTTTTAATGATCAATATTGCGTTAAAGTTTACAAACTGTAGTTTTTACTTACTTTTCATGCTCCGTGTTATCTTCCTCAGAATCACTAGAGGATGACCCGTAGTTTAGTAAAGCGTTCATTTTTGTGATGCTGTGAAATTATTTTAGAATAAACTACTGGAATAGTATTACAATTACATACAATCAATAAATAAAAAGCATGCTTCGTTAGCTGCAGCGAAACCACAGCGAAACAATAACAAATTGTCAAATTCAAGTCAATCAATGAACGTGAAAGAAGAAGATAGCAACAGTTTTGCCTACTCTCTCATTAATGAGTGACGACACCAAGGAGATTACATACCAAGCCAAGCAGATCTACGATGAGCCACTCATATTTTAATTATTTTGTGTTTATAATAACAGGTACACACATTGGTTTCGTGTAATTGTGAAAGAAATAATGATTATTTTATTTCCAAAATAGTATTCTCCATTATAATTAGAGTAATTTTGAAGAATGAATGAATATTTAGTTTTCGTTTTTTATTCACTTGCAACATTTTAGTTTTGTAAAGTTGTCATTTGACAAAAATGATTACCACTCAATAATTACTGCTTGAAATGGTAGATTTTAAACACGACTTTTTCTTAAGTTACTTGCCCGTATGGTTCAACCCGACGCGACAAATTACGCATGCATGGTGCCTGGACTGACTGGACATTTAGCCTGTTCAACCATACGGGTAGAATTGTGCTTTTGCGGCAGACCTTCCGTTTAAAGGGATGCGCTAGGTAGCCCGCGAAATTCAAATTCTCTTACGTTTTTTGCAATTCAGTCAGGTTTGGTATGATCAGTGTCAGGTTGAATGTTGAACAAAATATGATTCACTAGCGTAACAAATATGATTTTACGAAATTGTAATAATCAAAATCGTCAATATAACCCTCTAAGTAGGTAATATAACCCTATAGTGAATGAATGACTATTTCATGAAATATCAATCAATTTGACTATATGAACTTGACACTGACCTGCAAATTACAAAAAACCTAAAAAAAATTGAATTTTGCAGGCTACCCAGCATGAAACCCTACCCTTAAATGGAAGTTACATCTTCGGGTGCCCTGACTCAAAAAACGCTGTAGGTACTGAAATCTAACCTGTCGTGAAAACCTGAAATAATGCAGCCGGCTGGGCTAAGATGACACACCCAACCCTAATCCCCATCTATTTGCGTGAGAGATTACAGTCGTATGAAGTTTCATCCCGTAACCAACCAAGTTTTAGCCCTATTAGCGTTGATATTGGGTTGTGTTTTGTGTGTCCCCAACCTTTTGATAAGATAATATGTCTTCACTATTGCAATATTCATGCCCCGTAGGCTTATTTACACAATACTGTAACAGCTGTTCCATTACCACGCTGCAACGGTGTTAAGTAATCCTATTAGTTCTACCGAATAATTATTTAATATAATAAGTGGGAACAAACCGAAGTTTGTCTAGCATTGAGCCATTGGAGCTCCTGTATTCTGCCATAGTTCACATTATATTCAGCCACTATCGCCAGCGTTTGACATAATTGGCATTTCGACAATCTTCACATTACATGCTATAGGCTATAGGTATGAAATGGGCCATTTGCTCTCTTTTCTTTCTCGGCCATGGACAAACCCGATCGAGTAGGTACGAGAGATTACCATTAGCACTAACTGCCTCGACGAGATCAATCAGGCGTGCTTGGTGGTGGTTCCATATAAGCTTCTGCTTGTGAAGAAGAGTACCTGTCTTTCTTCATCATTTTCACTAGATAGTTCTGGCAGTCTTTTTTTCTGGACAAATACGACTTCACGGAGTTCTAAACAAATCTACTACCCCAGTCAGGATGCTCTAATTTTCGAACTCACTTCGCTTACTGTTGCATTCTAGGTAGAATGACAATGACAGTTTAATTTATTCTAGTCTTAATGCTCCAATTTTGTAACTCACTTCGCTCACTATTGCAATATGTTTGTCACAATGACAACTTGTAACCACCTCACTCTGGATGGTATTTTATATTTTATTTTGTAAAGAAACGATACTCTAGTTTTCCCTTATAGAAAGGCCCCTTTAGGACTAGTTACAGCACTGTCTAGAACCTTCCGACCCTGCTCTGATCAAATCAATTATAACTTTTAACTCTTGTAAGGGCCTTGTGAAAGATGCAGTCTTTGTTGTCCCAAACATAGAATACTTTTCCTCCTACATGCAAAACTAGTAGATATCTTTTTGGCTATACAGATGGTTATCTAGTATTTTAGTTTGAATTTTTAGCAGTCGGATTATTTTGATATTGGTATAAATAAAAAAGCGTTAGCATGCGTCTTAAAACAAAATCTTGCCACTATGCGTAGTAATTGAAGTATTTTTTTAACTGTCATCCTTTATTTTATTCCAAAAATAACCCTAGTTGGAAGAAACACGTGTCACGAAATAACCAAGTGTCAGTCATACTTTTTAAGCATTGGTAGATTTCATCTTGGCATAGTAGAATTTTTCAATAAAGCACGATCACCCTATAATTTCTTTTTTCCCATATTTTTGAATGTGTGCGAGCGAGACAAGAACTCTCGCTAGTTTGCCGTATAGTGACGGCGGCATCAATTTCTGAATTAATTACCATTTGTCGCAAAAACTGCGCGTCCTTTATCTTTTCTAGACCAAAATCTTTAATCTTATTGCAGGTTGTGTTGATTAGTGATCTAAATGGCATCGGATGATGAAGTAGACGGTTCTTTCGCAGGTAAACGTTGAATTTAGCTAGCATGTCATAGGTAAGCCGCGAATAGCGGTATCATGTGTTTACTTGCGGTATAAGCAATTAAAAATTTAGAAAATTTTGGGTTCCGTGACTTAGTTTTTGCCACTTATTTAGTCCAAACAGAGTGATGTGTTATCAAAGAAGTGGTTTTTCAGTGAGTTAAGGTTGTATTTGTTATTTTGTGGTTGTAAATATTTTTAAGTGGCAGTTTGTGACAGAAAAGAACATGCGATATCCCCTCATTACTACTTAACAAAATGGACGCCGCCAAACAAAGGGATTAGTGACCTTAGCGTGAGGAGTGTGCTCATGTGGCGAAATGCAGTATCGTAAAGGTTTAGCTAGAGTGTTGGTAAGAGTGTGGAGTGGTGGACTGGTTTGACCAGTTTATTGTGAACTTGCAGGCGACGAGGACGTGGAGGAAGGTGAGGGTCAAAATGAGAACTCAGGAGAGAGTGATGAAGCACCTCCAAAGGTAATTGTAAAATATTATATTCATTCATGTTTTTAGTATTATTCCACTGCGAATGATTGTATTTGTAAACATTTGAGGTACTGCTATTTGTGTTATGGTTATGATTTGAAGTTAATTCATTAGCTGTGAATGATATTGTTAGGAGGACGAAGACTACTCACCTGAAGATGGTAGAAAAAAGAAAAAGGGGAAGAAAAGGAAAGCTCGTGGAGAGGAGAAGAAGGGTAGAAAGAAAAAGAAGAAGCGCAAGAATGAGAGTGAAGAGGTAAGTTCAGAAACATTATTTTAGAAGTATTGACACCAGCCGGTTGATTCTGTAAAAATCTCACCGTGAAAACTCAAGTGAAGTGAGCTTGATGTGAGTTGTCAGTAGTGTCATTATTTGGAATGACAGCTCACTCCACGCTCACTTCACCTAAGTTTTCACGGTGCGATGGTTACAGAATCGCACTGCTGATATGAATTTACCTTAGATACCCAATCTAAAAAGCATACTGAAAACAGCAATTTAGAAACAAAAATGCAACATCTTCCTTGCTACCTATGCTCAAAAAATAGAAAGTTGAAATGATCATTAGTAAAAAAATACTCTCACTTATAAAATCTTTTCTATCTATTACATCACTGAGATAGTAATTGAAACTCGTGTGGACTTGTCTGAATATGTGATGTCATGACTGATCTAATTACAGAAATCTTACTTTGCACTTTACAAACTAAATTTACAATAAAATCAATTATCGGTCATCCTTTGACTGATTGAATCAAGTATTCAAATTGTAGATTGAGTTTTATTGTATTTACGTTTTAATCAGTGCTACTACTATAAAACTGATAAGGTTTTCCATTAATGGATTTAAATTATTTTCTTTTCATCTATAATATAAAAATGAATCGCTGAATGTGTTGCTAAGCGCAAATCTCGAGAACAGCTGAACCAATTTCGCTAATTCTTTCTTTAGAATATTCCTTGAAGTACAAGGATGGTTCTTACGGAAAAAAAAAATGTAAGAAAGTTGCTTCCCGCGGATGGAATCGTGGGCAAAAGCTAGTAATCAATAAAAGATTTTTAAGAACTTACAATTCTCATTAACTGTTTTATAGTCATCATCTGCCTAGCCTTTTCCCAACTATGTTGGGGTCGGCTTCCAGTCTAATCGGATGCAGCGGCTAGGCAGATATATTGATTTGAGTCAAGTATGAAATAATAATTAATTTTAATATTCCATTACAAGTTAATTTTACATTCCTTTCTTTATTAAAAAAAAATCAAGTCACTTGAGTTCACAAACAGAATATTCACACAGTACTTTGACCTTTCCAAAACAAACAAAACCTCTTTCACTTCAATGTTATCTTAAGTTAATTACTACTAAGCAACATGATCATGTAAATCTAAATAAACAATTCAACAATAGTTTACATGTAAAAGGCAATTTTATTTTTTCTCATAATTGAAATGAGGTACCAGTATTATTTATAGGGAATTTGTTTCACCACTTCTCAGCTTAAACACTAGGAATTGATGTGAGGTGGTCATTTTGAGGGCTGAGGCCTATGACTCTTGATGTTCACATAACATAAAGGTGTTATGTTATGTGAAAATCGAGAGTATTCCCCGAAGTGTAGTACATCTATATTAGTAGTTATATAGTTAGTTATATTTAAATCTTATATAACAGGGGATGAGCCTATTGTACTAATCCAGACTCCAGGCTGCGTCATGTTCAAAGAATGCTAATTCTCAGCCTATTTTGAATTGAATAAGTATCAACTGTTTTTGCTTTCAACATAATATTGGCTCTGTATCTCTAACAGGGGGCCTAAAAAGGCCACTCAATTCCTCTAATTTTCGTTAAATGGTTACACATATAATAGTTTAATCACCTACAATTCATTTCTTAACAATCATATTTGGTGTAAACATTGGTGGACCATTTTACCAATTTCCATATAAAACTGTCAAACAGGTAAATTGTGTGTGTTGTCAGTTTGTGACCATTTTAAGATTTTTTATATGATTCATATTGTTATCCTATTATGATACTGTCAAAGCAGCCTATTTAGGCTCCCCGTTCTAAATTATTGTTTTCTTTCTTAGGAGGAAGAATTTGGTGGTGGTGGAGGAGTCGAGATTGAGGCAGAAGGTGATAGTGACTATGCTCTCAGTGCTATGTCATCCACAAAGAAATCTAGAAAAGGCAGAGGAAGCAAGCACAACACACCTGTGACACCGGCAGCCTCTGATTCAGGGTCTAGTAAGTATTACTTGTTACTTTTATTACTTGTAGATTCTTTTATGTGCAGAACATCTCTACTCCTCATACTACTTAGTGTATTTTCTACTAGTAATAGTATTACACTGTGACACAATAGTATGTATGACACTGTGTCAAAATTTCATGACACTGTGTGTGATGACGAGGCTGTGAGTGTGCAGACTTCACCCAATGAAGTCTGCTCAGTTGAAAGACCCAATGAAGTCTGCTCAGTTGAAAGAAATAGTAAACATTTCTAAGGTGTAGTACCTCTCTAGAAACTTGTAACTCGATCTTGCCTCTGGTAGGATTAAAAATGATAAATACATCGTTTTTATGAAAGACCCTTTGCTCAGCAATCATTGTCCAACTGCGTTAGGTTGTGTTTTTTTTTTCTTTTTAGTCAGATTTGAAAAGTGTTAAGTCATACTTTATTACTGTCCAGCCAACTCTGATGGGAATATAGTCTCTGTTGTTATGTCATGACATGCATAATATTTTGAACAGGAAAATATGGTTTGGGGTAAAACCCTAATTTCAGTTCTCCTTTATTTAAATAAATAAATACTTTTCAAGGTTATTCAGAAAATGGCAATAAAACAGACGTGCGAAAGTAACTCTGAAGGGCTTATGCCCAATAGTACCCAATACTGGACATCAGCATTGAAATATGAATAGCGCCATTCATTTATTGATCATGTTTTTACGCATTCAGTTCGTATTTCAAGTACTTCATTAGTTACGTAACGAGAAACGCGTCACACATATTAATCACGCGAGTCTTTGCAAGAAAAATAACAAACATTTGCACTTTCGAATGCAGTTATTTAGGAATTGTTATGTACTTTAGGATGCAGGACATGCGGTACATACAAATAATGGAATGAATCATTATCTCCTAGATATTCTAATCGAAGTCTAACGAGGCGCGGTGCAATGACCTCTTCAAGTTTATAATGACCTTGCTCAGTTCTCTATCATGTATCAAGATCGCTAATGCGTCTGTGTCTATAATTTGTGAATGTTTTGTTATCATGTTGGTAGTAGGATCCTGATTGGATTTATTGTTTTTTTTTTTTTATTATTTCCACTTTATGGTGAGTTAGGATTGCATTGGACGTATATTTCGATCGATTTGACGGGGACATACGCATACTGAATATCCGGATTAAAATGTTTAGTAGGATACCGACTTTACTTACAAAGTCCGCCGAAGATTCGGTGTAGCGAAATCTTTTGTCAACACACAAAAATACTGCTGATCCCTAACATTAAATTGCGCATTAATATTTCAAGTTTATTTGTATGCAAAGTTCTATTACAAAATGATTGCTGACATAAGCATGGCCAGTTACAAATTCTCAATGTCAAAGAGTTGAGATGAGTTAGAGTAGGTAGGTTTAGAGGACGAAATTACAAGCCTGCCTTTAAAATTATGAATCCCTGGACCCTTCATTATTTCCATAGCCTGAATGTGGCGCAGTTTTTTGTACACTTTAAAAACCAAAAGAAAATTTTAAAAGAACTGCACGTATCTCGGACACATACGAACATTTGCCTGCCATGTTTTGTCCCTAAGGTTGACCGGTAGAAAATGCCTCAGGCATTGAGTCCGCCTTTGTACATTATTTTTTACATGTGAATAAGGTTTTAATAAATAAAAACATTTACCCACTAGATGCATTCTTGAACTAGTGATTAATTTTATGTATTTTCGACTTGCGAAATCTTTATGCCGGGTAAACCGCTCTTTGCCTATTGCGAGCCGATCCTAAAATGTGCTGTTTCCACAGTAGGCATGCCTACAGTAGAAGAGGTGTGCTCATCATTCGGGCTCACTGACGTGGACATACAGTATTCAGACGCAGACTTAGAAAACTTGACATCATACAAGCTGTTCCAGCAACATGTGCGGCCATTGCTCGTCAAAGAGAACCCTAAGGTAAGAACACTGTTGTGTAAATGTATGGAATATTGAGGAATGAAGGATGTTTTGAAAGAAAGAATGAAAAATGCGTAAGTATATTGACACTACAGCAAAAAAAAAAAAAGAAAACACCTTGAAACTATAAAAAACAGAACAATGATAACAATGCCAAATGTCAGATGACAACACAAAGTGTTACTACCTGACTCTGATTTTAAGTTGGTCGCATTTATCAAAGATGGTTATAAGTGTTATAACTTATAACATAGAGTAGTGTAATTGTCCGTTAAATGTCGAAGTTAGGGGTTTTTAACCTTAGCATACTATCTATCTGCCTAGCCTTTTCTCAATGTTTGTGTCGGCTTCCAGCCTAACCGGAAGCAGCTGACAGCTAACCTAACCCTAGCACACTTTTTAAAATGATTATTTGTAGGCTCGCGTTTAACCACTATATCACCTGATGGAAAGCATTGTGACCAGCGATAGAGCACGCTTACCTAGAATTAACCTGTTCACTCTCGATTTAATGACATGGCATGATCATACAAATAGTAATAATCTTTGATATAATATTATACTTTGCAATTTTCTAAATGGGAGACTTATAAATATTTATGCAATAATTAACTCAAAGTGTAAAATAAATCACTATTGGTTGTTTGTTTTCCTCCTAATGAAATGACTAGGACTTATCTCACCTACCCAGTACTAGATGAAATAACTAGAAACTTCCTCATTCTTTTAACTGGAATATCATTGGCCCTACCAATTCGATAAGAATGATATTATGATTCATTTGTGAAGAATTCAAGAATATGCAATGCACAACATGTTGCCTTGTCTAATACAAGAATATAAGCGTCATAGTTCTAGGTTCCTGTATATCTCATGATTTAAGGACTCTGTTCCAATACAAATTCAGACGTTATTCTTGATAAACAAACTCAAATTGTTGGTCTTACAAAACACGAACTTTATGCTTACCAAGTTTAAAAATTAATCACTATCGGCGAAAAATAAGAACAAGAACTTGACTCTAAACGACCCTTTCGTTCAACCAGGTTCCAGTATCAAAGCTGATGATGTTAGTAGCAGCAAAATGGCGTCTGTTCTGCGAAACAAACCCGCACCTTAGCAGCGGGACCCCGGCTATGGGCTCCGAAGACAACACAAATACGTCCACAACTTCGGACTACGTGCCTAAACCCGGACGGCCTGGACGCACCCCTAAAGAGGTTAAGGTAATTATACTTTTAGACCTTTGTTTCCAAGTAGTAGAATTTGATTCTAATTCGATTTTCGATACATTCTTGATAGTTATACCGAATGCGACAATCTTCCGAAGAAACACTCCCCCGTATCACAGTCGAGAAACAGCATCCTAATTGCGAACACACTTTAATCCATTGTTTCACGTGTTCGAAAAATTTGTCTGATCAACAACGTAAATAACGCAATTAATGTTGTTGAACTGTCGTTATGAAAGACAGGTCTAGTTTGTTTGCTCAGTAGAATCGAACTTTGCGATATCTATATATTCGTCCGCGCACGAACCGAGAACCAACCCACAGCGGGACTTGTCGTGCCACAACTCTCATCCATTGCAGTCTTGTCTGCGTGGGTCACCGTTGTTTTCAAGTTTTCTCTAAAGATTGTTAACCCTTCGACTAACCTCGTGTTCCATTGACCACGGTTACCGATATCATTTAGTTTGGCTTTCTAAGCTATATATATTTATTTTATTTATTTAATTATTTAATTCCGCACAGAATGAAGAAGTAATAGAAGAGCCAGAAGAGGAAGAAGAGGAGGAACAAAGTGATGAGGGCGCCGCTGCACCACGTAAGCGAGGTCGCAAGCCCAAGCACGGCGGCGCGCCCGCCACGCCGCGCGGCAAGCCAGGCCGCAAGCCTAAAGTGCCCACCTTGAAGATCAAGTTTAGTAAGAGGAAAAGGACTAGCAGCGTAAGTTTTGTGCCCTATTTTTTTAAAGTCCCGAATAATTAATATCTTTTAGGTAAGCTAAACTAGGACAGGATATAGCATCATCAAGCATCAAGCAGTTTAAATGATATAGATCAAGCAGTTTAAAAAGACCACTTTAAACGTTTTTTTTTTTATTAAAACTAGTTGAGGGTGGTGTTTCCCAGATCCCGGCAGACTACTCTGAGAAGAAACATCTTAACAAACTGCATACAATTACATTGTAATGCTTAGGTCATACGTATGGTAATGTGTGTCTTATATGGAAAGCATCCGACATGTCATTCGTCATTGACATCTTCAACCACTGTGACTTTTTCAATAAATATGTACTTTCTGACTTCATCTTGAATATTATTGACATCAATGAAGGAACACAGTTATAAGACCTGGATGTCTGAAATCGACAATCTGTCTTGAGCAAGCGTGACCATCAATGCAAGCCCATGCCTGCTCTGTGTAAGAAAAGATATTTGCTCTACAGTGGGACAAACATAGGCTGGTATTATTTCCGGTGTATTATTTGTACAGATTACTATAGGAATTTCTGTTTTTCTTACTAGGAGGAAGACCAAGAAGGCAGTGCCGTGAACTCGGACTCAGATGCAGAGTTTGAACAAATGCTGGCCGAAGCTGAAGAGCCGAAGCCAGTAGCAGCGGCCGCCGCCGAGGAAGGAGTACCGTTGAAGGAAGATGACCCTGCAGTACCTGTGAGTGGCAACATTTTATATTTAAACATTTTGTTTATTTACTTAAGAAAAGTTTACATAGCTTAGTAAACGTTACAGTAAAAAACTTTTGTGAAGTTGCAATGTTAGGGGTTTATTTATAAACGATGATTAAAGTTAAGTGACGTTTAAACATCAACAAAGTGGTTAAACAGTCGCTAATCACTACTTAACGTCAAATAACGTTTAACCCTTCGTATGCCGGAACGTAGATTCACGCGAGACACAATGGCTTTTTAATTGTGTCTGTAATTATGGCATTCAATGGGTTAAAGGGGTTAATATACATCCAATGTTCTTCAGGAGTGTGTTTCAAAGATGTTGTTACATAATACTAACATAGTTTATTATTAAAAAACAGATATTGAAATAAGGCTGAGAATTCTATACTTTTAATGACTTGTTCTCACTGTCTTGCTCAATATCAAAATTAACATGGTTCAGCGGCGCAAAATATTTCAACAATTTGTTGTTGTTGTATGTTCAGCTTGTATTTAAAAGACCAATTATATTTTTTATCTCAGGTCAATCTTTATCGGTCATACACTGTGTGTATAACGGTTTAGTAACAGGTATCACAAAAGGTGCACACATGTGAATAAAGTTGTGCTGATTTGCAATGTGGAAACTTTTAAAATTAAGTGCTCATAGTCGACGGCAGCCTATACTGTTGACGCGTGCCGTTCGTGTATATTAGCACTAAGTAAATTGATGATTATTATGTATGTCCTAGGGTCTTTTATGTTGCTCATCTAGGCATGTTATCTTTTATAGCAACCCAAAAAGAAGGCAAAGACCAAGATCGGTAACAAGAGCAAAAAGAAGAAGAAACTTAAGACCACAAATAAGTTCCCCGACGGCGCCGAGGGAGAACATGAACACCAGGACTATTGTGAGGTTTGTAACCGGTTTTTATTTAAATCTTGATTTATCAAAACTTTTGCACATGGTTTATAGTCAAATCAGAAGTTTTCAACCTTGATTATGAGGAAAAACGACCAGCTGTGAAGCTGAATAAAGCCCTTTGTACGCACACGTTTTTCATGCCGTGAAACCGTGTCACCTAAAAGGTTGGCAGTCATTTGCACCTTATAAAACGGACCTGGTCTTTTTTTTTTACTGTGACAATTAAATAAAGGGAGAAAAAAGCGTTTATTAGTAGCAGTACAGCAAAAAAAAACCTTAAAACAGAAAGCAAAGATTGTAATGCCAAAAGGGGCTTATATCAGCATAATGTCAGATCACAACACAAGGTGCACCTAAATAGTAAATAGTAACTACGACACACCACCACCATGTTGTGTAATTTCAACCTTAGTGAAGTTTCTACCATTAGGTTATTGAAAACAAAGCTTATTATTTTACTCGTTTATTACCAGGTTTGCCAACAAGGTGGCGAGATAATCCTTTGCGACACATGCCCGCGTGCCTACCATTTGGTGTGTCTCGAGCCTGAGTTAGAGGAGACACCTGAGGGTCGCTGGTCCTGTCCACACTGCGAGGCCGAGGGCAACCAGGAACAGGACGATGATGACGAGCATCAGGAGTTCTGCAGGTAAGAGTGCAGCTGATCAAAATAACTAGAAATGCTTGTCCTCCTGCATCCTTCTGCATCCAGTCTGGCCCAGCCACCTTCTTAATGTCGTCTGTCCATCTAGCTGGGGGGCGTCCCACAGATTTTGGTACTTGAAGTGAATCTTTGAACAATGTTAAGACAAAGGTAGCCCATGTCTTGGCTCGAAACTATCACTGATTTATTATTCTAATAATATTAGAATGGACAATCGTCTTTTATTGTGATGTCGCATCATTTTCATGCAGACCTCTTTTGGAAAGTTTTGAGTATGAATGTCGATGGCTATAAGAGTAGGGGACGACCAAAGAAACTATGGGTGGACTGTGTGAATGATGATATGGTTAGAAAGGGGGTGACTGTCGAGATGGCGGCTAATAGAGGAGTATGGAAGAAAAAGACATGTTGCGCCGTCCCCAAATAATTTGGGATAAGGGCAGGAGAATGATGACCTCTTTTGGACCCAGTGTAGGTATTTTCTGGTCTTTTACTATTTCCTGTTTCTCATCAATCTCCTGACTTTATCCCAATTTATTTGGGGTCGGCCAACATGTTTTTTTCCTCCATACCATTAGTCGTCATCTCGGTAGTCACCCCCTTTCTCACCTGTTTATCATCTATATGTAACAAATTCTTCCCAATTTTACGATTACATTACCACATTCCGTTACCTCCACAGAGTTTGCAAGGACGGCGGTGAACTTTTATGCTGCGACTCTTGTCCGTCGGCGTACCATCGGTTCTGCCTCAATCCGCCGCTGGAAGAGGTGCCGGACGGAGACTGGAAGTGCCCTAGATGTAGTGTAAGTATTCTCACGTCTTTACCTATATTTAGGGAATTGAAAATCAAAGAGCAACAATGAATAGCTAATCTTTGACGTTTATTCAGCCAAGGATAGACCACTTTGCTCTCGAGATTACACTGTAATTTTTATACATACAGTTTTACAAGTTAACATTCATTTATCAGCAGTTTAAACAAAACGCGAAGTAAGAAAAACTAATAAAATGAGATGGTAATCCGTTGCAGTACAAACCGTGAACAAGATCACATTCGATTCTGATTACAGACAGACCTCTGGTAATAATGGGAAAAGTTCTAGCAAATAAAACAAAAACAAGTTACAAAGCTATTTGAGACAAAAAATATCAACTTTCAAGTGTCGGACATTGACTTCTTAGATCCGAAAAAAACATGCTATTCATAGTGCTACCTAGTTTGATGTAATAGATTGTATTTTACATCTTTTTTTTTGTGTTGTTAACTAATAATAGTAACAAATACAGAACTTAATGGAGTTGAAAGAAAGAAAGAAAATACATTTATTTAGCGCAGACTAAAAGACACACAATACACCAGGTACATCCATCAAAAAAAACAATTTGCAATAGTTAATAAGTCAAGCTTATTTAATGAATGGTTAAACATACAAAAATATCGTTATTTATGGAACCCTTTATCCTTTTAGTGTCCACCGTTGGATGGCAAAGTGGCGAAGATATTGACGTGGAGATGGAAGGAGCAATCGGCGAAGTCGAAGGCTCCGCGCTCGCGGGAGTTCTTCGTCAAGTGGCACGACCGGTCCTATTGGCATTGCAGCTGGATATCTGAACTACAGGTGAGTTTTAATAAAACGAAAATAAAACTGACGTTAAAAAAAGGATAAAAATAAAACATACCGAGATATTAAAATAAAGAAAAGAGAAGGTTACTTAACCAACCAATTTTATGGTCTAAGGACCTTACTGGCAGTATTCAGTGCCCATCTGGTTCTACCTAGATAAAAGAAAAATAACTTTGGACTAGTATGAATACAGCTGCCGGTACTTTTTCGGAGGTGGTGAAACAGCCACTAACTAATATCTTTAATTGGTTGTTTTATGGTTCGTTTTTCTTGCGTAGATCAGACACAGATCCAATTCCTCTTTTTTAAAAACCAGCCATGAACTAAGATAAACAAAGCTATTGATCACAAAACTCTACATCTCGTGTTATTATTTACATTACAGTTGGACGTCTTCCACCCGCTAATGTACCGTTACTACATGCGCAAATCAGACGTGGAGGAGCCTCCTAAACTAGAGGAACCTTTGGACGAGCGCGACGGTCGCGTCAAGAGGCTGCGGGATAAACAGGATCAGGATACTGACGAGAAGATTCTTGAAGAGAAATATTATAGGTGAGATGAATTTTACGTAATTTTCTGACTGCCCGTTGATGAAGGTGACGTCCTCATGATCGTTTGTGATCATGTGGTATTCGGTATTATTTAGGCGATAGTCAGCTGGCCGTAAAAACTCATCATAGCATTAGTTTAAAATGATTTATGATCAATTCATGTGTCTCTTATCTGAAGGCCAATTCCCGTAATTTAAAACGTTCAAAATCTAGTCGCAGTCTCATCTCGGCGACAAACAAATGTCAAAAACTTGCCAAAATGTAGGGAAATTAGATCTATTTTTGACAGACTGAGACTGAGATCAGACTGAACGTTCTTAAAATTACGAGAATTGCCCCTCTGGTGTCAAATTTGCGCGAAGATCGCTTTATACTAAGACTAGCACCGCTCCGCTGTTTCACTCACATAAGTGTCGATCCCGAAGGAATATCGGAATAAAAAGTATCCTATGTGATAATCTGATGTATAAGCTATACTACTGTAAAGTTTCATCAAAATCCGTTCAGTAGTTTTTGCGTGAAAGAGTAACAAACATCCATCCATCCTCACAAACTTTCGCATTTATAATATTAGTAGGATATGTTCAGGCTGTCATCATAAATATTTTATTTCCTTGATAAAAATCTTACCAAATAGCCCAACTTACATCAGCATATTTATAATCCCCTCATTAAACAACAGCATTCACTATTGTTCCCACCAATTCACAACTCTAACAAACAACCCATGACCTCAGATACGGCGTGAAACCCGAATGGCTGGTCGTGCACCGAGTGATCAACCACCGCACGTCCCGCGACGGCACCACGTACTTCCTCGTCAAGTGGAGGGACCTGTCCTACGACCAGGCCACGTGGGAGTCGGAGAATGCCGATATAGCTGGGTTGAAGAATGCTATGGACTATTATCAGGTTAGTTAAAAAAACTTTTTTTAATTCATATGTGCTTTTTGAGTTTATCTTGGTCATTACTGACACTGGTGAAACTGGAAATCATCACACGCGTGAGGAAACCTGGACTCAAAGTTCTTATAAGTCTGAAATGGCCAAACCGTCTTGAAACACTTCCGAAATATCCTCTATAGAACTAATTGATTGAAACTAATAACATAAAGCAAAATAATGGAACTCTTTTTATTTACAGGACATGCGTGGCTACATCACTTCTGAAGGCAAGACAAAAGGCACCAAAGGCAAAAAAGCAGGACGCAAGAGCAAGAACAAAGACATTATCGACGAAGATGACAGCAGCGGCGCCTTACAGATGAAGCCTAAGAAATACAACCCCCCGCCTGATCGTCCCACCACTAACTTGAACAAGAAATACGAAGACCAGCCACCCTACGTGTACGAGACCGGCATGCAGCTTCATCCGTACCAACTGGAAGGTCTTAACTGGCTGCGTTACTCCTGGGGACAAGGCATCGATACTATACTCGCTGACGAAATGGGTCTCGGAAAAACTATTCAGACAGTCACATTCCTTAACTCGCTGTTCAAGGAGGGACATTGCAAGGGACCTTTCTTAGTCTCTGTGCCTCTGTCAACCATCATCAATTGGGAGAGAGAGTTTGAACTGTGGGCTCCTGACCTATACTGCATTACCTACGTCGGTGATAAAGACTCCAGGGCCGTTATAAGAGAAAATGAACTGACGTTCGACGATGGCGCTAACAGAGGTGGACGACCTTCCAAGATCAAGTCACAAGTCAAGTTCAATGTACTTCTCACGTCTTACGAGTTAGTGTCGATCGACGCCACTTGCCTCGGCTCCATTGAGTGGTCCGTTTTAGTAGTAGATGAAGCCCACAGGCTCAAGAGCAACCAGTCCAAGTTTTTCAGGCTGCTAGCAGGATACCACATCAACTACAAACTTCTACTCACCGGTACCCCCCTACAGAACAATCTAGAAGAATTGTTCCATCTTTTGAATTTCTTAAATAAGGATAAGTTCAATGATCTCGCCGCATTCCAGAATGAATTTGCCGATGTGTCGAAGGAAGAGCAGGTGAAGAGGCTTCACGAGATGTTGGGACCTCACATGCTGCGGCGACTGAAGGCTGATGTGCTCAAGAACATGCCCACCAAATCAGAGTTCATTGTACGAGTAGAGTTGTCACCCATGCAGAAGAAGTACTACAAATACATTCTGACGAGGAACTACGAGGCTCTGAACCCCAAGAGTGGTGGACAAACTGTGTCACTGCTCAACGTCATGATGGACTTGAAGAAGTGCTGCAACCACCCCTATCTGTTTCCCGTCGCGGCCGAGGAAGCTCCTCTCGGACCTCACGGAAACTACGACACACAAGCCTTAGTCAAAGCTTCAGGCAAACTAGTTCTTATGTCCAAAATGTTGAGGCTACTCAAAGAACAAGGCCACAGGGTATTGATCTTCTCTCAGATGACGAAAATGTTGGACATCCTCGAAGATTTCTTGGAGGGAGAAGGTTACAAATATGAGAGAATTGACGGCGGTATTACCGGTACGATTCGTCAGGAAGCGATCGATAGATTTAATGCTCCCGGCGCACAACAGTTTGTGTTCTTACTCTCGACTAGGGCTGGTGGCCTGGGTATTAATTTGGCCACAGCCGACACTGTAATCATTTACGATTCTGACTGGAATCCTCACAACGATATTCAGGCGTTCTCTCGTGCGCATCGTATCGGTCAGGCCAACAAGGTCATGATATACCGTTTTGTAACCCGCAACAGCGTTGAGGAGAGGGTTACACAAGTGGCTAAGAGGAAAATGATGTTGACTCACTTGGTCGTACGACCCGGTATGGGCGGTAAGGGCGCGAACTTTACCAAGCAAGAATTGGACGATATTCTCAGGTTTGGAACAGAGGAACTGTTCAAAGAAGAGGATGGCAAAGAGGAAGCTATTCATTACGACGACAGGGCTGTCGGGGAACTGCTTGATCGTTCGAAGGAGGGTATCGAATCGAAGGAATCCTGGGCCAACGAATACCTTAGTTCATTCAAAGTCGCCAGCTATTCTACCAAGGAAGGCGACGGCGAGGAAGAAGTGGACACAGAAATTATCAAACAGGAGGCTGAGAATACCGACCCGGCTTACTGGATCAAACTGCTCAGGCATCACTACGAGCAACATCAAGAGGACCAGGCCAGGACTCTTGGTAAAGGCAAGCGAGTGCGCAAACAGGTTAACTATAATGACGGTATTGTCGCACAGACTGAAAACAGAGAAGACTCCACATGGCAGGAGAACGGCTCTGACTATAATTCGGACTTTTCACAAGGCAGCGAGGATGACAAGGAAGATGACGATTTCGATGAGAAGAATGACAATGGTGACTTGCTGAGCAGGCGCAGCAAGCGTCGCTTGGAGAGGCGTGAAGAACGCGACCGGCCGTTACCGCCGCTGTTAGCGAGAGTCGGAGGAAACATGGAAGTACTCGGCTTCAACGCACGCCAGAGGAAGTCCTTCCTCAACGCCATCATGCGCTACGGCATGCCGCCACAAGACGCCTTCAACTCACAGTGGCTAGTACGCGACCTCAGAGGAAAGTCCGAACGCAACTTCAAAGCGTACGTCTCCTTATTCATGCGACATCTTTGCGAACCCGGTGCGGATAACGCAGAAAACTTCGCTGACGGCGTTCCCAGAGAAGGCCTATCTAGACAGCATGTTTTGACTCGAATCGGAGTCATGAGCCTTATTAGGAAGAAAGTGCAAGAGTTCGAGCATATTAACGGGTATTATAGTATGCCGGAGATGATTCGCAAGCCTGTAGAGCCTGTGAAATCAGCTACGGGCGAGAGTGCCGCGCCGTCGCCAGCGCCATCTACAGCGACACCTATTACTTCAGCCGCGCCATCTCCCGCACCTACACAAGTCACACAGACCTCAGGACAGGCTCCCACACCCGGGGGCTCAGAGAAAGACGACAAAGAGGAAATCAAAGAAGAGAAATCTGAAAAGGACATCAAAGAAAAAGACGAGCCAATGGACACGAGTGAAATTAAAGAGGAGAATGGTGACGAAAAAGAATCAGCTAAAGAAAAACCAGAAGATTCTAAGGAAGTTGAAAGACGTATGTCGGTGGACGAGGAGCCCAAAGAAGAAGAGAAGCCGGAGGAAAAGAAGGAAGAGAAAGAAGTTAAGGTGAAGGATGAGAAAGAGGAAGTAGATAAGAAAGAGGACGCCAAGAGTGAGAAGGCCGAGTCGGAAGCTTCTGAGAAGCCGAAGGATGAGAAGAAGGTAAATGTGAGTTATTTTTAATATCTGAATTATGATTTCTTGCTTGTCCTTACATAATAATCTTTATGAGCTCAACTGTCACTAATGAGACACAATTACTGTTTCTATGGTTACCGACTTCAATAAGCTTGCTTCAGACGAGGGGATATGGCATAAAATTACTTCTCGTTCTTGTTGTTCCTAAAAATTATACATCAACTTTATCTTCAAAATACGTAACCAGCTTACTTGGAATGCAAATAAATCCATTCTAATATTATAAATGCAAAAGTAAATCTGTCTGTTAGCTTTTCACGTTTACCACTGAACTGATTGTTATGAAACTGACAGATAAGTAACCTAGGACCTTGAGAAGGACAGGCTACTCTTTTTGTATTAAAAGCAAAATAAACATAGCTAATGAATAAAATCACCTTTGATGATCAATATTTTGGTTTCAAAGGGTCAGCTTATTTAAAACCTACAAAAACCTCTTTCCAGGACGATGACGACGATGACGTGGTGCTAGTGAAAGAGGAAGAAGATCTCAAAGTGGAACGTCGCAAGTTCATGTTCAACATCGCAGACGGAGGCTTCACAGAACTGCACACGCTATGGCTCAACGAGGAGCGAGCTGCGGCCCCCGGGCGCGAGTACGAGATATGGCACAGGAGACACGACTACTGGCTGTTGGCCGGTATTGTGACCCATGGGTATGGGCGCTGGCAGGACATACAGAATGACCTGCGATTCGCTATCATCAATGAGCCTTTCAAGATGGATGTGGGTAAAGGAAACTTTTTGGAGATCAAGAATAAGTTTCTGGCGAGGCGTTTTAAGGTAAGACTATTCTTCTTCTTGAAGTTTACACAGTAGTTTTATATCAGACAGAGGGCGTAGTGCGAGTTTTTCTACCTACTCGATGGCGTTAACTTAAACTCAGATTTGTATGGAATGAAAGCAGTGCTATCGAGTTTCCACTAGATGGCGCTGCTCTAATACCGTACAAATCTGCGTTTACGTTCACGCGATCAAGTAGGTGAAAAACTCGCACTACGCCCTCTGATCATCAAAACTTTATTTCCTACTAGCTGCGCCCCGCGGTTTCACCTGCATAAGTTTCGATCCCGTGGGAATATCGGGATAAAAAGTATCCTATGTGTTAATCCTGGTTATAAACTATCTATGTGCCAAATTTCATCCAAATCCGTTCAGCCGTTTGAGCGTGAAAAAGTAACAAACATACAAACACACACACTCACTAATAAACTTACGCCTTTATAATATTAGTGTGATGTACTGTGGCTAGTCTTAAATATAACCAGCTCCAACTTTGTCGCGATATTTTATACTTGCACGTAAAGGAAATACCTGCATGGGTAGTTAACACGTCGTCAGACATTAAATTGCAAGTTCTAATTTTAAAAAAATCGTCAAAACCTTTGACGTGTAAAAGTATCGTAATCGTTCAAGATCTTATTGTATATTTAAAAAAAAAATCCTTTCAACAATACAACACTGACTTCAGCTAAAACTAAATACTCTAAATAGAAACCATTATTTTCTTTCCAGCTCCTAGAACAAGCGTTAGTAATCGAAGAACAACTTCGTCGCGCGGCGTACCTGAACTTGACTCAGGATCCGAACCACCCCGCCATGTCGCTGAACGCGCGCTTCGCAGAGGTGGAGTGTCTCGCAGAGTCACACCAGCATCTTAGCAAGGAGTCGCTGGCGGGCAACAAGCCTGCTAACGCTGTGTTGCACAAGGTATGGAGGCTTTATATTTTTTTTACCTCTTCAATTTTTATCATGGCTACGATATAATGTAAACTTAAATGAAGACCTATTCGCATACCTATAAAACCAGTGACATAAATAACCCTTCCAATCTGCTGTAGTCGGGTAACTAAAAGAGCACCATAAAAAAATATGTTCCTCTCGTCAACCATGTTTTACCCTGGCAAGTGAAGTTCTTTAGCCAATATGTCAGCAGCGCATGCAGTCAAATGGTGCATTGATTTATGTGATCATCTTCAGTCTTAATTTACCATCCAACAGTAGTCTAATGCTGGTCGTAAGCCATATCACGTAACTCCTATCCTCAGCCACTGTTAAAATATCTTAATGAAAACATTACTATGTAAATTCTTTATCCTAACTTAGTAACGCATTTGTTTTCTCCAGGTGCTGAATCAACTGGAGGAACTGCTGTCAGACATGAAGTCAGACGTTTCCCGGCTGCCGGCGACGCTCGCGCGCATCCCGCCAGTCGCGCAACGGCTACAGATGTCCGAGCGCTCTATACTCTCCAGACTAGCGGCTACTGCCGGCAACCCAGTGCCAGCTGGTAAGATAATATTTTGATATTATTACGTCATCATAGTTGTATGGAAAAAAAAAATCGGCGAAGGAAAATATCGTGAGGAAACCGGCATGTCTTAGGATAAAAAATTCGAAGACATGTGACATCTACCAACCAACCTGCACTGACGGCCCATGCCCTCACAGAGAGGAAGTCTTTGTCCGAGTAGTGGAAACGTTATAGGCTGATTATGCAAGCAATCATCTGCTTAGCATTTGGGGTCGGCTTCCAGTCTAACCGGATGCAGTTAAATATCAGTATTATATATATTATATAGAGCCTGATATGTCATCAGACTATATAAAATAAGAGTTTCTGGTGACATCATCCTCTCTAGTGAGGATGATGTCACCAGCTGGTTTAGCTTCTCATCTTCATGGATTGAAATACATTTTATGCGGCATGTTAGTCAATTAGACATGACACCAGTTGCGATTTCGTTTCTGTCCATTTTACCTTTTTGGAATCATGCAGATTAGCTGTTTTTACATTCGCATACTAATAAGTTATCTTATCCTTGCAGCGCAAATGGCGCAGTTCCCCGCGGGCTTCCAGTCGAGCGGCTCGCTGCCGGGCTTCTCCCCGGCGGCGGCGGCGGCCGCGAACTTCTCCAACTTCCGCCCGCAGTACTCCGTACCCGGACAACCCGCTTCCAGTGGATCCTCTAATGTAAGTAGCATACACAACATTTGTCTATGATGACCCAGGCGATTTGGCGATAAATTGAGGCAACGATCATGGAAGCTCAAATAATCTATTACCGCAATCTTTCCAAATTTAATTTATTAATTTGGTCTTTTTTTCTTTACAGAAATCATAAGCTCCGTAACTTATACAACATATTTCAACTTGAAAATTTGCAGGTATTATATTTCTCTCTTTTCTCATAAATAGACAATTTATAGTTTATAATTTACTCTAATTAACATACACTTGCGAGTAGTAAATTCTACAATAAAGTTATGAATGAACTAGAATGTTTGATGTAAGTAATATTAAAGTTTAAATTATTTGTTTTAGTGAGCGGCTAATTGGTCACATAGATGAATATTTTAGATGTAATCTTTCCAAGATTCGTGTTCCACCTTGGGTTTGAAGTGATAATTATAGCGAAGTAGTGCAGTTATGTTAGGTAACATACAAATACTACGTCATTTTGATGCAGAACTCACAATATTATTTATTTCATCCTGATCTGTATGAATCTTGTTTATTGTGTAAGTGATTGTGGACTATTAAGAAACCTATTTTTAATTTACCAAAAATGAAAATTTAATAAATCGTATCATTTAAGTGATTTCGTTCGTATTATTTTCATGACCTTTTAAACCCATAATAGCAACTGAACCTCCGTACCGGAATCAGTGTCAATGGGCGAAAACAAGCGACAGATCTACATGGCGCCACCCTATTCGAAAACCACCATCTCAATTTACTCATGATTTATGGCTAGGTTAGCTACTAATATGCGCAGTATTTTTGAGGACATACTATCATTGTCATCTAACAATGTGAACTTTAATCCAACATCGCAGCTGTACTGGCTACGAGCCAATACCAATTCGCATAGTTGTTTCAATTTGCGAGCAGGAGTTCAGGCGGAAATATGAACCTTATTTCACTGACACGAAATAATACAAGAAACATGTACAAAAATACCATTTAATTCATGATCACAATATGAATACGATTCAAAAACAGTCAAAACAGTAAAATTCACAAATATCACCACATGTAAGTATCATCATCTGTGTTGTACTTGACACAATCTAAAGGTTTGATAACATTGGGGTCTGAAGAACAGAAATGTTGTAGCATTTCCTCACTGATCCCGCAGTCTGAGAGATTCTCTTTGTTGAATGCTTTGGCGAAGTGGTTTGGCTCGTTTTCTTTAGACGATTCATCTGAAAAAAAAAGAAGGGTGGATTAAAATTTACAAAAGAAAATAGATCAATCTCGTTGTTGGTCTAGTATAACAACCGCGACTTCTGAGCATGGCGTCCAGGGTTCGATCCCTGGTCGGTTAGTGTTACTTATCTAGGCTCGACTCTTATTACATAGGACTTAAAACATAACTGGCGAAATGTGAGCTGATACCTCTGGCTACCGTTTCGAGAATTACAAGCGTGATGTTATGATAGAAGGTCTACATACCTTCAGCAATATTGCTAGCGGCCCAGGAGAACGCCAGCGTGGGCTGATGATGTGCGAAGGTAGCGCTGAATTGGGCTGACGAGCTAGTCTTCAACACGTTGAACAACGTGTGCAGGGTAGTTGGTAGAATTGGACCTTTCAATTCTATCGAGTAATACTTATTGCTATCGGAATGTATTGTGTTTTCACGGACCTGAAAAAAGAAATCATATTGTCCTTAGGCATAAATACATAATAACTCTCTTAGATAACTTAAGAAAAAATCTAGCTGTCTCATGTCAACGTGTAATGTTGTTGCGAGTCTATTTAGTTTTATCAGTAGACATGAAATTATTAAATACATGCTGCTAGTTGAAAGGAAGGTTTAAAATTTTCACCAATTTTCAGTACGACCGGTCTTTTTCGGCGAATATACCTGTCGAAGAAAAACTGTGTAAATACATGATTGAAACTCACTTTCAACGACTGTAGTGTCCCTCCATGGAAGGCCGTCGGAGACAGTAACGTAGGCGGCACCCCGGCAAACGGGCCGGTAGGACTGACGATTGACTTGCAGTTGAGGAGGAAGTTGAACAGCGCCTGCGCATCCGCCCCTCGGACGAATACTAATGACTCAGCCGCGCTGTCTACGCTGCTCTCTGCACTGTGGGTTATGCGAGCCTGTAGGATAAATATTTAATTAGAGAAGGGAAATATTAAATTGATCCTCTAAAAACTTATTGACCTTTCGGCGAGCGGCGAGCGACCTATCTTGCCTATCCTTTCCCCAACTATGTTGGGGTTGAATACCAGTACATATTTTACCTCCAGAACCTACATAGTATCTGATCTCCAGAACCCAGTTATTGGGTAATAAAACGTACCTCCAACATCCAAGAGGCTTCAAGCAGTAGTTTCAGTCACTCGAATCATCACAATCACTTTTGACCAAAGATTTTTCCTACTGAAAATGACGTGCAGTAAGACTCTGGCTTCTGACTACCCGTAACGACTGTCAAAGATCTAGAAATGACAGCCAGGACCAACGGTTTAACGTGCTTTCCGAGGCACGGAGGAGTCTCGACATGTTTGTACTGGTTGGTCAACCATCCACGGACCGATCTCAGCAAGCGCGACTTATATAATACAAGCTAAATAGCACAGAATTGGTGCCCTGAGACAGTGATGGAAGGAATGGAGGGAGGCCTTTCCCAGGAGTGAGACAGCATAGACTAGGAAAAAAAAAACAAGCTGTTGATAAAATATACCTGTGTGATATTAATCTTCTTAATGACTTCAGTCTCGAACCCCATCTGTGAGAGGAACTGGTCAGGGTCCTCTTCGTCCTCATCCTCCTTCCGATCCAGCTCATCCTGCGTGAACTTTTCATCCATGGTGTCGTAGCAACTGTCGAAGGATGAGTTCTTTGGTTTGTCATCGTCTGAGGTGTTTAGCTTCTTTTTGCTGTCCGGCCGCAGGGGCATTGTGTATTCTACGTCTGTGGTTCAAAATACGATAATTTCTTTTAAAACGCTTCAACTGGTGAACTGGTGTTTAAAAGAAATGGTGGATGTTGTCAAGGCTACTTTAGGAGATTATTGACTGGCTTTAGAGGATACTTTACATGGCGAAACAGAAGCATGCTCTCTCTTTTAATCAGTAGGAAATTTAGCTTTCAGCTCAAGATATGGTCTAGAAACTAGCCTTCTATATAATAATAATAATATCCCTGGACATTTCACACAGCACCATTTGTCCCAAGATAAGCAACCTAATGCTTGTGTTATGGTAACAAGATGGCTGATAAACTACTTATATACAATTTTTTTTTTTTTGTAAATACATACATATTATAGATAGAAAAACACCCAGACTCGGAACAAATACATGTAGGTCATACAAATATTTGTTCCGTGCGGGAATCGAAACCCACGACACGCAGCGCAGCAGTCAATCGCTTAACCACTGCGCAAACCGTGCCGTCAAATAAAATATAGGAGAAGCTTGCATTATTATGGGTAGCTAAAAGTGTGGTGTCTCGAGCGATATATTTGGCTTGCTTCTAGTCGCGCTGTCACTTCGTTTTCGGTTATCGATCTTTCTAACTTTTTTTCTTTTTTCTCGGCTCCCTAAGCGTCAGTTGTGGCGTGATGTTATATAGCCTGTAGCCTTTCTCAAGAATTTGACTATCCAATGCAAAAAAAAAACAAATCTGAGGGGCAATTCTCGTTATATTAAGAACGTTAACAGTCAGAAGGCCAATTCTCGTAATTTAAAACGTTCAAAATCTAGTCGCAGTGTCATCTCGGCGACAAACAAATGTCAAAAAACTTGTCAAAATGTAGGGAAATTAGAGGTATTTTTGACAGATTGAGACTGAGATCAGACTGTGAACGTTCTTAAAATTTCGAGAATTGCCCCTCTGATCTCAGTCTCAATCTGTCAAAAACACCTCTTATTTCCCTATATGATGACAAGTTTTTGACATTTGTTTGTCGCCGAGAGGAGACTGCGACCAGATTTTGAGCTTTTTAAAATTACGCGAATTGGCCTTCAAGCGGAGTTTTGGGGCACGTCTGCATACATGGCAAAAAAAAAAAAAAAAACTATACTCTTATCTCTCAAAATACAGTGCTATGTGGTGAATCCTGGGTGATACGATCAGTAGTTCCGGAGATCAGCGCGTTCAAACAAACAAAAAACAAACAAACTCTTCAGCTTTATTATTAATATAGATTTTCCACTGACCTGAATTACTTACATATGATGCCACTTCAGGATACTGTATTTCTATACCTCTGATCAGAAAATTCATAGTAATAATTTACCTTCCTGCCGCAAAATCTGCCTGAAGCCTCTGGTTGTGGGCGCGATCAACGCGCATGGCTCCGACACTCCGCACAAGCCAGCTGCGCGAAATAGGCAGGTAAATGTGTTCGCACACACGTAGAAGTATGGACAGTGTAGCGCGCGTAGCAACTGAAATAGTTATACATGTTTACTGGTATTGGTCACGAATCGCGATCAATTATAATAAACCCGAAAAGGAAAAACAAAAAAAAAAAAAATATGCAAAAGTGAACCATTTTATAACCAAATGTTAGAAGCACAGAGTACATTATACTAGTTAGAAGTGACCTATCTATTTATTTAGGTAAAATATATTTAAAAATCATATCTCCGAAATGGTTCACTTTTACGTATTTGTATGCATCTTATTAAAATTATTTCACTACTCAATCCAGCAAAGCGATCTGTGGTTGTTAGTGAGCTCTGGTTTAGGGTTTGAGGGCGCGGACCACAGACCACAGAGTATATCTCTCGTTCATCGGGCTGCATATGCGGTGGGTTGTCACGACTGCGATGCATCGAGCGATGTTTAGGCTTTATGGATTACGTTGCATTAGCCGCGGTCGCGACCATAAAGACTAACCAGACAAAGCTTGGCTTAACATCCTGTTGTTTGAATATTATTCAAAGTGGTTGACACGTAAGTAGGTCGAGTTCTATTTACGCTGAAAATAATAATAATCCATTCCCAAAAAGCAGCCTAAATTTTAGGTCTAGTTGTTCTTCTCACCTGAAACAATGACCTAAAGCTCTCCGTCCACTCTCTATGCAAGGCCTGCTTCACATCCTCATTGGTTGCCATGAAGCTGGTGGCTGCGACCTTCCCTGAAGATCGAGGGTACAGATCTAACCATGGTAGGTGTGGGTGTTGCCAGTATAAGCAGGCTTGGTGGAATCTCGCGCGTGGAGATGTGTCTAGAGTTGGTGATGTGGTTGTGTCGAGGCAGCGGACGAATCTGGTAGAACAATTATTTAAATTAGGCTGAGAAATTATTTTCAAGGTCAACTTTAAGAAGGGCAGCCTTAAAATAGACCACCCTTTATCTAGGCTTCCTTGAGTTGGGAATAGGTGGTGCAAAAAAACTCCCAAGCAGCATTTATGATACACATTTGGTGATACCAAATGTGTATTATTTTAAAAGCTACAAAAATAAGGTGGATAAAGGTGTTGCATTCTATAATGCAATCGCGTGTTTTGTGCAGCAGTTTGATAAAAAATTATAAGCCACTTATAATCTGTCTGTATTCAGATAAAACGTTTGTTAACACCACGTCTTTTGTTTTCATGTTGGATGCACTTTTTGGAAATGGCGTAATATGTGTATTATGTAAAATGGGTTGGTCAAAATAATGAGTATGACTGTTTTTGATTATACAGGGTGACTGGGAAATCGACGCGCAACTTGTTACCATGGATTCAGTGCAAGATTATGAATACTCCTGCGTTAAAATTATTTAAAAAAAAAATATTCCATACGCACTTTTGTATCAAACTACTGCTTAATGTTCGACACGCACTAATCTATGATATAGCTGTTTTTTTTAATAACCGATGATACATTTTTACGCTATTGGGGGTCTAGAATCATGTGCTGAATTTTATTGTTACAGTTTACGCGTTGATGTCCTTACCATGGAATAAAAAATATTATCATCCCAGAAACAGCTTGTCTATGCAAATCAATTAACTTTTAAATTAAATTATAATGTCTTACCCAGTAATTCCTGAAGCTTCTTCACTAGCCTTTAATTTGGCAGTCCATGCAAAAGGCTTTGGTGACATCAATCTTACCTTAGTTTTTAGAGCCCAGTCAATGGGTAAATGTTTGTATTTCTTTTCTGGAATCTGAAAAGTGTATGTCACTTGTATTCTTGTCATTATTAATACTTGTTTCTATACTTTCTATGTATTGATACATATATGCGGTTGTTACCTATTTCCATGAAATACCTGGTAGATAAAGAATATTTATTGCAGTTTCATTTCAAGAGGTTAACATAAGGATTCATTTGGAGAAGACATCAGAATGAAGTCATAAGAATTTTTAATGTACAACTCAACACATAATAAAATATGAGTGCCTCTTTCAAATATTAGTTTTCAAGATCCTTAGACAATAAAATTTATTATAGTATTCATGCTTACAGGTTCCACAGAATGTTCAGCAGTGAACTTCTGTAAGAGATTGGAAAATGTGGACAGTTTCTCAGTGTCCAACTCCTTCGCCGGCTTCTCAACAACCTTCGCTGCCATATTGAGTAAGGCATTCAGGGTCTTGTCATTTGACTCGTCTAGTTGTTCTTCTACTTTTGGCTTTTTATTTTCTTGTGGTTTGTTTCTACAATGAGCATAAATGATAAATAAAATTGATTAATGGATTGATTTGGATGGCTGGTAGCAGCTGGATGAGAGTTGCCGAAAATCGAGTTGAATGGCGTGGAATAGGAGAGGCCTATGTCCAGCAGTGGACTGCTACAGGCTGATGATGATGATGATAAATGATTTATTTATGTAAGTATGTTTGTACAAGCACTTTTACACATCAATCATATTTTTTAAAACTAGCTATGAGGTCAGTGTTTCCTATCTGACTACTTCTCAGAAGAAAGGCCGAAACAAACTCAGAGGTCACCAGTGGCGTAACTATACCCTTTGGGGCCCATGGCAAATTGATGGGATTTATAGGGAGATTCCTCAATGTAAAGAAGCTCAACCAACGTTATAATTTTTTTTTTACTGGCACTTCCCCCAATATTTCGTCCGCGTAGATTTCGCAATTTCCTCTACAAAATGGAAAACATGATTATTTCTATGGTCTAGCTAGTGGTTGAAAAAGTTTGCATTTCTATACTTAGGTAAAAAATTATTAAGTAAGTAAGTGAGTATTAAGATCCTCCTGTGCGCATGGCCGTCTCAGACCGGGGACCCCCGTAGGCTAGAGGCCCGTGGCATTTTGCCACTCCTGCCACCCTATTGTGACGCCACTGGGTCAAAGTCTCTTTTAAAGTCCAGACATAATCTTGGTAAGAGCTTAGTGACATACAGGACCCACAATAAGGTTTCTTTATGGTTATAATAATAGGGCTTGCGCGCTCCGAACTCTAGGCCGGAGCCGGAAGAGTTTACTTTGCCGAAACAGGTCTACGGTGAGGAGCCAGACCAAGAGAGATACAGAAACCTGCAGGGCAGCGTGTGGCGAGCTGTTGGGCAGTAGCGACCCCACGGACCCTATCTCCCGGGAGAAATCTTGTTCCTCACCTCTGGCTTGCCTTTATTGGCCGGCTGAAGTGAACAATGACGAGGAACAGAGCTCCCACCTCATTCTTGCCTTTACTGGCCGGCTTGAGTGGAGACTCGCAAGAGTAAACGTGCTCAGGGGAAAGAAGTATTCCAGTAAGTGCTCATAGGGATTTTGACCATCTTCCGGGCTCTGGGATTGTTCTGAAAGCCGTGAAATATCTCTCCACTCGTCACAAGCACCTCAGGACATGTTGCCCCCTTGCTACGTCACTATGTGCTAGCTATAGTTTCCGGGGGCCCATTATTGAGTGTGCAAGTCACCCCCTGCCATTTTATCCGTGTATATATAGAACATTGATCAGGCAGGGGCCATAGTTCTTCCATAGTTATTGGTAACCAGTCCACTTTAGCCACCCAAACCCATAGTCCAAATTTGTATTTTTCCACAATAAAACGATAGTCCTACACCAACCGGGGGTTATCCTTGGGTGCACTTGCATAGTGCATACAGGGATAATCGTCACTTGGTGCCCCATTTCAATAAAAAAATCCAAAGGGGCCTCTGCGAGTTGGTTTTGGCCCCTCATACACCTTCCAAGGGACCGGGATCCCATGGTCCCGAAATATGTCAAAACATAATAATAATAAAACTTAAAACTAACTAACTAACTTTTTATTATAGTTTACACAAGATGAGCGAAAAACTTCAACAAGTTCTTTTACAAAAAAAATCAAGGGGAAAGGCATTGAGCTAAAATAGTTTATGTAACATCATATTGCATGTGGAAACACTCTATGTTACCTCTTAATCAAAATGTCTAAGATTTATATAGAAAGTTAGAAATAATTTTAATGTATCTTAGTTTCTGACGAAAAAGGCTTCATCATGTAAAGCTTGTAGATGAAGACTGGGTTACAGACTCACTTTGAAAATGGATTTTTCCTTTTTTCTCGTTCCAGGATTCTTGAGAAATCTAGATCAACATGTTTCTGGCTGCTTGATGCTTCTACAATTGGCTGGGAAGGTTGTTTCATGCGTTCCTGGAGACAAAAAGGTTTCTAAATGGAACATATTTTGAATGCTAACAGACTGCTTGGATGTACAGTGACATGACTACAGATTAGATTTATGGGTCTTGATATCTTAGATATTTATCTGAAATCTTGTAACAAGTGATCCCTATCTGTAAAAAAGAGACACTATACTCATCACAGCACAGGAGTATGTCTATGTTTACATGTGACATTGTCATAAAAGGCAAATAGCATAGAAAATTATGCAGGACATGTCTTCTACATGTCCTGCTTATTTTTTTTATGCTATTTATGTTAGTGCCCATTGCATTATTGGGTCAGTGTTAGAGGCATGTCTACTAGTGTATTTATTTGTAATCAAGCTACTATTAAAATATGAAAGTTATCTCTCTCTTTGTAATTTCGAAGCAAGATAGAGCATCGTTTGTGTTTTGTTTTTATTATAATTAACGCCATGGTGACGTTACAGTTGAATTAAACAATTGTTTTTAGCTATTTTTTTAAAAATTCTAGTTTAATTCAAATTAATTTTGAACATTTTACAAACCTGTAACGCTTTTTTTCGCTTTTTCAATTTGTGCAGCTGCATTACTTCGTTTGGCCGCTTCCATGGCGAGGTGGGTTCCATGATTACAGAAATAAATAATATATAACTCGAACTGTAGCTTGATTCTCACTTCACTGAACTTAAATATAACTTTTCAATTACCGAAACATTTTTTGTTTATAAACTGAAAAACACCTGGCGAAACGCAGCGCCTATTACATCAATCCATCAATCAAACACTGCGTAGTCCAATGCTGCCAACATTCCAAAAAATCCCGTTGTTGACAAAAATGAGTTGCGTTCCAGAGCTGATAGTGGAAATAATCCGTACTTATAATAATAATCACCTTGTTACACGAAATAAAACTCATGGTTACAGAATTGACAACCTAACGATAAATTAAATTCGGTCAAGTATGAACCTGGCCAAACACTTCATAAAGCGCTTATTACACTATCCAATTTAAGCAATGCTAACTAAACTAGGAACACTCTAACAGAACAGTTCAGTTAGAACTGTTCTTACTGCGATTACGTCTGCCGATTTCCTATTTAGCATTGCTTAAAATTGGATAGTGTAATAAGCCCTTTAAGTAATAAATAATAATAATAATATCCCTGGACATTTCACACAGCACCATTTGTCCCAAGCTAAGCAACCTAATGCTTGTGTTATGGTAACAAGATGGCTGATAAACTACTTATATACAATTTTTTTTTTGTAGATACATACATATTATAGATAGAAAAACACCCAGACTCGGAACAAATACATGTAGGTCATACAAATATTTGTTCCGTGCGGGAATCGAACCCGCGACACGCAGCGCAGCAGTCAATCGCTTAACCACTGCGCCAACCGTGCCGTCAATTATGTCATGAGACTTTCAATGAAAGTTAAGATTTCAATCCGGAATCATTTTCGATAATCTAAATTCACATTTCGATAATGCAAAGTCGGTCAAATTCGCCATGTTTTTTTACATAATGTCATGGTCTTCCACTAGAGCAACAATTTATTTCCAGAAAAGATTTTCATCCGAGCAACCATTTTGGAAATATATAGCGTTTTGTAAAAAAATAAAAAAAATTGAAAGCTCCTAACTCGGAAACGGTGCGTCGTATGGCCATGCTTCTCAGATCCTAAATGGTTTCTATGGTCAAGGTTAACCCGAAAGTGCAATAAAAAATTCAAATTTTAGAAAAAAAAAACCGAAAAATTTACAAGTCCCAAAAATTTTTTTTTTTGAAATTTTTTTTTTGTATGTTTTCTTTGCTGCTTATAGTGCCCCTAAGCGTATACTCCAACTCCTAAAACTCCGCCCCTAAGATGACCCACTGACCCGGATCAGGTGAGGCTTTGTATAGGAAGTCAAATTAGGTAGGTATCATATTATCATGTTTGGCTTTCAGTTAGAGCATGGTATGTACGAAACTATCAGTCAGCGAATACGACCCGCACTTGGCTGTTATAAAAATTACGGAACCCAACACTGCGCGTGGCCCGACACGCACTTGACCGGTTTTTTCTTTTATTCTGCAGGGGCCACCATCAAGGGTTCTTTTCTTCGAATAGTTGTTCTAAACACCTGGTTCTCTGCGACGAATACAGAAAATGAGGCAGATAGATTTCGTGAAGTGTTTGGAATGCAAGCAGACTCTTACTTATAAAAAAGCATTCGTCCATATAAAAAATAGCTAAGTAATAGGTACCTATTTTTTAAATGGACGAATGATTTTTTTTGAGAATATTTCTACCTTGCATTTAAAAATATTTATTTTTATTTGTTATTACCCCTTAACCTCAAAACAATCATTTCATAGGTAAAAAAGTTATTATTTCATTTTTAATCCGACCTGCAAGCCCTATAACCGCCCTTCTTAGGAACCGGGACTACTGTGCAAGTGTGCATCCCAGCGATTTCATATTTCATTCCAGTAACTAAGGATGCTGTTAGGCTGTTGCTGTCAGAGGTAAAATAACTGTGAACGAACTGTACAAATCTAAATTAAATGTTATCAAATTAATTTAATCAAACGCTAAATTAACTCTTCACTTTGAACCCACATTGATTTAATATTTCCTTTCGGGTATAGGCTATAGCGTATAAGTATAAGTCTAATTAGAATTTCATGTAAACTCCTACGCCTATATAACGAGCGTTCGCGGGGATTAAAATGCGTTGACCTATGAAATCTCAGCGCGGGTTTTGGCGACACGTTCCCGCGTCGGCCGGCCGGTTTGCCGTACCAACGTATCGCGGCAGTCACATGCTGTCCGCTAACACGACCACTTGCATCATGGAATTACTTGTCAGAGCCAACGAAACTGTGAATTAAAAAAAAACCAAGAAGAGCGCGAAAATGTTTTTCCTTTTCGACACGAATTTAAATTTCGAAACTTTGAAGTTTAAAATTAAAATAGTTTTGCTTTTGTAAATAAAGTTTCTTTGGAAGTATAATTTTAAAATGAAGTTAACATCACTTATTATCGACAGTTTTGATTATGTGAAGAGGCGTATTTATTTGGTGAGTAACAAAAACTTTTTATTACCTACTTACTTTTTAAAATCCTCAAAGAATCCTTTCATCAACAATAAACAATTTTGAATGTTTTTAACCGAAGACGATATCTAACTTAGCATAATTCTAATTATTTTATTATTAAGAAGCATTGTTTTAATTAAAATTTTGATCCTCCTGCATTTTTTCCGCGTGCGTTTGTCTCGGGAGCACAAGGTGCGAGTCAACCGACTCGCAAAGTTTCGCAAAATTCCGAGAATTTTGATGATCTCAACTTCACAGTCCATACCGCACAGCTATCTAAATTTACTAAAGATTACCGCATTTGTTTGTCCTCCAACGAGACACGCACGTTGTAAGAAAGCAGTGTAAAAGGTGTAATTAGAAAAATACGAAATTGAGCTGCTACACTTAATTTATAGTGGCAGTCAGAGTTAGTGAAGTTTGAACCCTTCGTAACTTTTTACTTCGGGAAATATAATAATAGTTTTAGTCAGAGTTAAGTACCTAACTTAAACGTTCGAAAAATAGGTGTTTTTTCATGTGGACAGGGTTAGGGGATTATTTTTTTACTTTATAGGGATAGGTATAGGGACGGAGCTGACATCCTGGATTAACACGGAGGATACCTACATTTTATCCCGATATTCCCATGGGATCGAAACTTATGCGGGTGAAACCCAGGGCGCAGCTAGTTAAAAATAAATGGAAATAACTTACCAATTAGGTACCTATACAGTAATATTAACTCATACCTATACCTACTTAGGCGTCGAATAAAATCGTCCATCAATTTTTTTAAGCGATTTCTTTCCCAGAGTATCCTTAGTAGCTTCCCTTTACTAAGCTATGCTAATTATTTCAAGAATCCGCGACAAAAGCGTGCAGGACAACTAAAAGTATTTGGGTCAGGCGGTAAAGTACAAACTCTCGCAGTTTGTTAGCCTCGCGTGGCCGTAAAGTTGCTGAAAAAAGAAAACTAAAAAGCGCTCGGTTTAATGCAAATCTTCCTACTATCACTTGGGGAATACTTTTGAAAAGGAAAATTAGTTATGTAATATTAAAATTACGATAAGTACCATTACTATATTTTTACCACAGGGATCCTCTGCTCAGCATCATTTTAACCCGAAGAACCGCAAAGCTGTTCAGCGTGTTTACAATTACAATGTTATCTATGCTCTGTGTATGTGTGTGGCTATCACTAAGCGTAGCATAGTTAGCGTAGGTATAGTTTACCACGGTTTACTACCTATACTATGCTAAAAAAATAAAAGCACAATTTTGAAACAAGCTTTTTCAAAGTTGTGCTTTTAGGACACAGACTGCGCCTGCACATAATTTTTGTAAAACATGCGTTAAGTTTTGAGTCCGTCGAGCTATCGTCGAAGGAAATAAACGACTGTTACCAACTATACGGCTAGGGACAACAAAGCATACTTAATAACACCAATTAAGATGCGTGTGAGTGTAAATCGTATATCGCTATGCGCACGCGTTGACGGCTAACTCGATTATAAGACGCTGGACACATACTTAGATGACTCACCAAAAAGGGATACGGTTCCGACTCCAAATGTCACTATCAAATCAGTTTTATGTGACGTAATAGTATGGTATGGTCATGGACAGTAAATAGTCTTATTGCTCATATAACAAAAATGTATGTTGTAGGTACAAACAATTTGACACATATCTATTTCATCGGTATTTCCATTTTTACTGATCAGCGTGTCCTGAATCACGTAGGCATCTTGCAGCTGCAACAAATGGATATTGCTGTCCTTCGGAAATAGCCAATTTTATCACAGACTGGATTCCCCATTGATCTCTCTCTGTGGTCTTTCTTACTCGCCCTTAGTAGTCAATGAAAGCAAAGTCGATGGAAATTCAGTAGTAAGCTCTTTTTATATGAAAGACCATTTAAATAGTGATCCAGCCTGATCCTGCGAGGTAATTGCGTAACACTCTACCTATCAGTAGCTTTCATTTTGGTGTGCGTTACCCTGGCAAAATGTTGAGCCGTTTTCGAGATCTGGGAAATCCCAAAACGTTACCGCAGCAAAATCTTAAATAACTCAAGAACCATATCACACACAAATATTTACAAACCTTAAATTACTACGCAACAAAAGCTATCTATTCATGTATTTGGTTCCGGGCTGAACGAATTTTTGAAAATCGATTTTGCCAGGATAACGTTTCGAATGTTACTCCAGCAAAATGCGTTTTTCTCAAATAACTTTAAAACTACAATTCACACAAATTTTGCTATTAGTAAACAAACTCCTCATGATAAACTAATTATTTGTTATGGTCTCACCTCTCAAATGCACAACATTTTGCCAGGGTAACGCACACTTCATTTTGACAGTTCAACATTCATTCATTTATTTATTTTATTTGTAGCCGTTAATGTCCCACAGCTGGGCAAAGGCCTCCCTACTCTCTTTCCACCTCTTTCTGTCCAGAGCAACCAAGGACCAATGTTTATCAAAGGAGTCCAGCTTATCCCGCCATCTCCGTCTGGGCCTGCCACCCACTGGGTCGTAAGTTTGGGCCATTGATCGTCCGACATGCGCCGGATGTGTCCAGCCCATAGATATAGATTTCTATGGTCCAGCCCAATTCCACTTAAGCGTGGCAGCTTTCCGAGTGACATCAGTTATTTTAGTGATGGAACGGATTGTTGTATTTTTAACCTGGTCTAAAACAACATTCATTGCGATCGAAAAAAAAATCGACTGTTGTGTTGATTAGCAATATCCTTCAAAATGATTCAGATTGTGATTGAAAGTGTGTTACGTAATTAGGATGCTGGATTAAGGGACTACTCACACTTATTCAGCCCTGTTTAGCTTTTGTCCATAGAAAACAACGATTTTGTATGAAATGCGTACGCGGTCGTAAAGCTGAACGGATGCGTACGCATTCCATACAAAATCGATGTTTTTTATGGACAAAAGCTGAACAGAGCTGAATAAGTGTGAGTCGACCCTTATTCCGAAATTAACAGGAAGCGGTTTACTGAAATATTTTGTAAATGTAAATGATTTAATTTAAGCTTAAACAATGCAAGTAACGTACCATGAGAGCTATAAAGCGTGAGGGCCTAACCAATAAAAATGATTTATTCGCTCTAGATATCAGCTGTAACCACCCGGGTATGATCAATCATGCAGTTATGATCATTGCAGCATTTGCATTTATGTATTGAAAATGTTATTAAATTTAATCTGATTACAATTAATTCAGCTTTATGAACTTGGTCTGTAGATCTGCTTTTGCTGAAGAAGTGATCTTCATTTAATCTCATCTGTAGTTAATTTAATTAACGAGGTTTTAATTACTTTACACTCGGGAACAAGCAGTCGTCTTCAATCAAAAACCCACCTTCCCTCATGATGACCATCCTCAATATAAGAGCTTTTATGGGGTAATGCATGATGCACTGTTTTAGTCGGATTGGGTAGTGAAAATCAGGGACTAGTATGAATCATTTGAAGGTCCATATAAGAGCTTTTATGGGATAATGCATGATGCACGTTTTACTCGGATTGGGTAGTGAAAATCAGGGACTAATATGAATAATTTGAAGGTCCCTGAGTTTTCCCCATAATTAATGCAATAAGAGTGGCTCGTGGTTGAATAGTAACAGCCGCACGGGTCGATCGAAGGTCCTACGCTTGACGCGGTCAGTTCGTGGATGGGTGACCATCCATTACATATCGAGACCCCCCGTGCCTCGGAAAGCAAGGGGTATCGTGTTACCCAGTAAATGGGTTGTCGATGTCAGACAGATAGTCGCTCCATGTAAAATACTGGTATTCTGCTACATCCGGTTAGACTGGAAGCTGATAATGAAGGCACTATAGAACTGAGCTCGGTTCATAACAAATTAACATACACTTACACACCTATAATTTTTAAGTCAGTTAAATTTTTACCTGCATAATATTATCTTTTTCAGCATTATCAGTAGGCTATATTAAAAATAACGTTACATTGACCTTTCATTAAAATTAGGCTACATTTATTAACACAACAAACACCCGTGTATATAAATGCTTTGTCATCTAGTTGACAAAATTGCTGACGTAGTCTGCTTACTTCAGCAAATTGTTCATAATTAATTAGGTTGTAGAGGTATGAGGAACAGGGTGTAAAGTCCACTCATCTCTATAGAAAAGGGAGGATTCTCCGACCAAACGGGTGTTGTGTCTGGCGGGCAACTGCCCAACGACTGATGTCGGGAAGTTTGTATATATGCTAATTGCGCGGTAAACTCTGCTTGCGAGATGCAGGATTCGCGTGATGTCAGTATGACGCGTTGTTCGCATGTGGCGTTGTAGATACCGCTACAAGGTAGACAGTAGTGTTTGTTTTACCTTAATTCGCTGTCTAGATAAAAAACTGTTGTGCAAGAGATTGATTGATAGCTTGTAGACAGGTAATTGTTGGTTGAAGCATAACAAGTATAAATCAATCTTTAATCAACTATGTTGGGGTCGGCTTCCAGTCTAAACGGATGAAGCTGAATAGTAGAGCCACATGGTGCGACTGCCTATCTATCTGACCTCTACAACCCAGTTATTTTGTAACACGATACCCTTTGGTAAGACTGGTAGTCAGACTTTTGGGCTTCTAACTACCCGTAAGGACTATCAAAGATGGCAGCCGGAACCAACGGTTTAACGTGCTTTCCGAGGCACGGGTTTCGATATGTAGTTATTGGAGGTCACCTTTTAAGCAAGGAATTGCTTGTGTTAGGAGATGGATGGTCACCTATCCACGAACAGACCCAGTGCAGCTTTTATCATTAATTAGCCACGAGCCGTTCCTTTTAAAGTAGGTACCTACTTATAAATTACAAATGTTACTAATTGCCGTATTATCAGACTTTTCAAGGCAAAGATCCACTTATGCCTAAGTAAGCGTCTACTTTGTGGCATACATACGTCATTGAAAATGAAGCGATTGGAAATTAGTGCTTCCGTGATAAGTATCTAGGCAGTAAGTAGATATGCATTATCTTAGTGGTTTCCCAATAATCAATTCGAGGCATCTTTAAATAACCAGAATTTAAACCGATTCAATATAAACACACAGTAAACTCAATTACCTAAATTGACAGCCAATTTATACAATTTATCAATTATTTGTGTCGTGAATTTAAATGTTAACAAACTTTTATTAGCTGCATTATCTACAGGGTCAAATTAAATAAGCTAGCGAAACTGCAGACGTGATAGGTTATATATTTAGTTAGTTATATCGATATCTAAACACGATAAAAAAAAGTTTTTGTGTGTATTTTTGGGGGTCAATGACCGCAGTAGGTGTACTTGAAGTACGAGTTGAAAAAATCTTTTTACTTTGTTTCATATAATTATTGATGTTTAGATATCTTTATCGTCACGTCTACGGAGTTTTGCTACATAATTTAATTTTGACCCTGGATACTTAGACATAATGGACAAAGAAAAATCGGGCTCTAACGAAAATTTTCGGAAATACCTCAAGGTTTTCGTTTTCAGTTTGAAGTTTTCCACATTACACATGTTTGGTCCCTTTAAAAAGAAAATAAGTTCGTCTTTTTACAACTGATAAAGTTGAGGCAATCTCAGAAGTCTTATTTCCTTCTTACAAGATAAAATACGCATAACAAATGCTCTCAAAGAAGCCGGATATTAGTCGGCGTGCAATACCTGAAGGAAACGCAACTCAGATTCGATTGAGGACACGATTCTCATTTCCCTTAGTACCAGTGTAGCCCTTTCACTTCTTCATATACTTCACTTGTCAGAGGAAGCAGTGATGGTTGGATTTAGATATTCCATGCTATATTATAAAGAGGCTCCATGTAAAATACTGGTATTCAGCTGCATCTGGTTCGACTGGAAACGGACCCCAAGATTTGGGAAAAAGCTAGGCAGATGATGATTATTATGAAGAGGCAATTTTTTTTAGTTTTTATGTAGGTCTTAGAAACTACTGATCCGATTTCGAAAATTCTTCATTACTGGGAAGCTACGGTGGTGCCGATCTGTCATAGGATATATTTTATGTTCAAACAAGAAAATTCGCGCGGACGAAGTCGCAGGCAGAAGCTTATAATATCATAAAGTATCAAAAGAAACACTTCCTATAATCAAGATGGCTAGACTTATCAAGGATGAATTTATTTAGTATAACTTCTTAGTACAATCTAGTATCTGCTGACGAAATACATAGTATCAACGCCTATTTTGAAAATAGCTCTATAAAAACAAAATCAAAAGTCATTCAAACTAGGCTGAGAATTAGCACTTTTTGGACGCCAAAATTACATATGACAGTCCCCCAAAACGCCCGCCCTTCACCACTTGCTAGTGCTTTAGCTGGGAAGAAGAGGTGGCCTAACAAACTCCCCAGCAAACTCCCCAGCTGTCTGTTAAGTTAGAAGAACTTGGGGGGTCTACTCCGAAGTGCAAAGTGCGAATGTTCGGATCGGCCCGACACATGGCCGAACCGAATATTATTGAAAAATGCGAAAAAAGTTCGGATCGGCTCAGTTGGGTCGGGCCCATAGTCAATATTCGAAAGAGTTTAGGAGTGTAGGATCGGAACCGACCGAACCAAATATTTACTTCGTAACAGGAAACTTCCGAACATTCGGCCGATACTACTTCGGAGTAGAACCCCTGATTATATTCTATACTAATGGGCGACAGTTCTACTTCGTTGGGTTTGTAGTTAGTTATGTATATAAATATATTTATGACCGATTATGGTGTCTATTTATGTGGAAGTATCGATATCATGGGTATGGTTCTTACGAGAATAACCATTGTTAGAGCGACCTAGACCTTGATTCTTGACAGACGTAGGAAGATGATTGATGATTTAAATTATTTATTACCTTGCTCATCATTAAGATGCTGGTAGTTTAATACTTTGCAAGATATTCTTTTCAAATTATGAGACAAAGTTCCATGGAATTATTTTAGTTAGGCAAAAGGAAGGCAATAGAATATATAATTAACAGCACTGCTCGCAAAACGGTGAAGGAAAACATCGTGAGGAAACCGGCATGTCCTAGGATCAAAAATTCGAAGACACGTGACATCTACCAAGCCGCACGGGGCCGGCGTGGTAGATTATGACCTACTCCCTCTCATCGAGAGATATAAAATTCAATTGTCGTTCGTTAGTCTCGCAAAAACTCGAAAATGGCTCGACCGATTGTGATGAAACTTTTGTAAGTTGTTATAGGCGCGCCGGAGATGATTCTTAACAAAAAAACAACGCATACCATTATTGGCATGCGTTGGCTATGCCATGCCATGGCATTAGCTAGTCATCAATAAATTATGATTATCATTTGGTGGAGATCCTTCGGCATTCAGATATTTTACTACATTCTCGGAACTTTTATAAAATATTTTGAAAATATAAGTGTTATTGCAAATCCAATTGGGAACACTCTAGATGTGAATGTATATCGACGTTGGAAAGGAAAAATTATCCAAGCGACATTTTTGGCCATTTGAGTTATATACTTACATTGTTGGAATCGCCTGATTTTTCTGCGTCGTTTGGTCTTACTCACGTCCTTCTACAACGACTTTTGATGTCGCTTCGACATTTTGAAGTTCGCGAGAGTTCACTTTTTTTCCTTACTAACCGACAAAATTTTCGAGCATTTTTGAAAATTTGGTGGTTGTCGTAATTGTGAAATGCTAAATTTGCCTTTGGTCAAGTTTGACATTTCTGTTCGTATGATAATTACTCCACTTAGTTAATTTTTCCAGTATCTGGCAATATAGTGTTAGGCGCATAGTATATTTTATTCCTCAGAAAGGATTTGTTCTTTTATCACTTAGGTAATTTTGACTTATTTGGTTTTTTTCCTTTTTCCGTTTAGTTAAAATTGGCAGTTTTCGTTTTTTAATGTTCAACTGGTTCATTATTAAATTTGTGATCTCAATGTTCTTAAAATACATAGTATTATTATTGTGATATACTAGTAGATTTATAATACCTAACTAATGCTAATACTGTGTACCTTAGTGTTGCTTTGTTAAAATTAATAAAACTCAAGACAGTTTTAGGTGCATTTTATTTACATTCTTTAATGAAATATTAATCCAATTTTCAGTAAAAATATCGTTTATGCCAAAATTACGGAAAAAAAAATATATTAAATTAATATTTAGGTGGTTTTGCCTCAACTTCCACATGTTTTTTATTTTGGTAAGGCAACTTTTACTCTGATATAAATTCTAAAAAAAGATATATACCTATTACATTTTTACCGTACCTTCCTTAATCAAAGCTTGCCGGTTAGTCAATTTTTCCCGTTTCTACTTTTAGGGAAAATTTTACTAAACGACACTAACTTTAAAACTAAGCATTATTTTTAATAGTTATGTATACTATGTATAATGTAGATAAAAAATATCCAAATAAATTTCTAAGAATTAGGCTTTTTGGACCATTACAAGAATTTACACGATTTTTTTTCTGAAAATTCAAACTTTAAACAGCTCTACTGTAAAGTTAGTCTGATATATGTCGCTTGGATAATTTTTCCTTTACAGCGTCGATAATAGTTTGTACGACAGACTGTTTACTTTCCGCGTCTGGCGTCTGTGAATTAATAGCATTCATGCTTATTATGAATCATTAAACTGTAATAACTCATAATTGAATTTCATGAACTTTGTTGCTGTTCTGAACAGTTTCTTAACTGGCTGAAAATAAAATAATAATAAAAAAAATATTTTGAACCTAATGGTTGCTCTGGTCAGTATTTCTGATATCTTTCCTAAAAATCATCTATTCTCTCGAGTCTGTCAAATCACGTGTTTTGATAGAAGATATGCCCAGCACACTGTTTAATTTAATAGTTCCATTGACTATGTCGAATCCTGCGCATATACTATATTATTTATACACGGTAGCAGGGACATCGACGCACAACCTGTTCTCATAGACTCAGTACATGATTCTGAACCCGCGTGTGTTCAAGATTTTCGTAGGTTATTAAAAAAAAATGCTGTTCCATACATTTTGACCGCGTAGGTATTGCACTTTTTTATGAAACAGCTGATTTCTTTTTTGATAACCGACGAAACATTTCGACGCTAGGGGGTCTAGAATCACATGCTGAATTCATGGTTTCAGTTTGCACCTCGATGTCCCTGCCACCTTGTATAGTTATTCTTGAACACTTGTTTCCTATATTTTATTTCCTGCTATAGCTATTAAATCTGAACGTTTGTACTTCATCAAATCAATAATGAATGTCCTCTCTTTTGGCACGAGCACCATCTGCTACTAATAAATCAAAATAAACATTATTCTGAATATTCGACATTCCTGAACCATTTTGCTTGACGAGAATACTCTAAAATATATATTTAAATCCATAGGGACGGGATGATTGATAGCCATCAATTCACATTACCCCCATATAAGATGGATTAATGCACTCAGGAGGAAAAACCCTTCATTCGTATCATGTAGCTATAGTGTACCCTCTATGGGGCTTTGCGTACAAAGGTGAAGGGAATGTGTACATTATCGGGTTAGCGACATTAAGATGGGTTGTGTTAATTAATTAATTTAATTGGGGACATGCTCTGAAATTTCAATGAACTAACTTAGCTATCATTTTGAATTCTGAAAATTAAGATTTCCAAAAATAAATAATATGGCGGTCCAGCAGTGCGATTCTGTTACCAACTCACCGTGAAAACTTAGGTGAAGTGAGGGTGAGTGTGACATTTCATTTAATACTAGGGATTGACACTATTGAGAGCTCACTTCACCTAACTTTTCACGGTGAGATCGGCTGTATAGGTTGACGATATCGTCAAAGACGCGGGAAACACCAGGATGAGAGACGCACGGAACCGGGAAGTATGGCAGAAGAAATGGGAGCCCATAAGGGGGGTACCCAGCTGTGGGTGATACCGGGCTAAAATGATGATGATGGTCCAGAGATTTTATCTTAAATATTTTTTTTTTTTAACTTAGTTTTTAATAAACAGTGTCTCCTGCTTGAACACTTAACGTTGATAAAGAAGTCAGAGAAATGTTTTCCAAACCTTAAAACAAGAGCAAAACAGATGCTATTTTTAATTTTAATCAGGCATATCCTAGCATGTTTTAACACTCGACCGTGAGTAAAGGATTACATTATGCCCCTAGTGCAGATTAGCAATGGCTACTAACAAATTGTATTTTATTGCATGCACTTATGTCATCTTCAAACGCCCATACAAGTTTACGTTCATCTGGTATATTTCAGCACAACGAACATCATACCTATTTACTTTGTATGTTAGGTTCATATATCTAAACATTTTTATTAGTTACTAGCTTTTACCGGCGACTTCGTCCGCGTGAAGCAACTTTCTTGCATTTTTTTTCGTAAGAACCATCCTCGCGTACTTCAAGGAATATTCTAAAAAAATAATTAGCGAAATCGGTTCCGCTGTTCTCGAGATTTGCACTTAGCAACACATTAGCGATTCATTTTTATATTATAGAATATAGATAGTTAGGTACATATACTAGATAATTGGCTAGTTCTAATATCTAGCCTGCTAGTTACCTGCTAGGTACTAGGAGTTTATGGTCAGCTTTAGTTTTGTCGTAATTACCTGCATTATACCATTATACAACATTAGCTAGTAATTTAATGATGACGTACTGTGCTCGTCTTACATCTACTGCTACATGTTCAAATCTTAGGCGAGGACGCTGGCACCCTAAACACAAGTTAAATCTTACATTGGGTGCCAGAGCTCATCGAAAACACTTTGTTTCCCTAGTTGTAAAGCTTAATGTTGAGATACGAGTAAGTGTTTTTTGTACAATTTATTGAAGGTAATAAAACTTTTTTTTAATTTTTTTTTTAATGTCAAGTGGAAATGTCGAATGAGCTTTTATTGCACTGCATTTGCAAGTTCAATGTCTAAAGCTGTAATTTTACATATTAACTACTGTATGGAATTCTAGTTCTGGAACTTTAGCTACTGCCATAGTTCGATCCACCAAGTCGGTTCTGAGTAGGTACAGGTAAAGGCGGGCTACCTCATCATAGTATTTCCCTTAACCCAATTTATTTGGGGCCCGCGCAACGTATCGTCTTTTGCCGAACTTCTCTATTAGTCGTCATCTCATCTCAGTAATCACCCCCTTTCCAGCCATATCATCTTTCACACAGTTTATCCATCGTTTCTTTGGTCTTACCCTATTCTTATAACCATCCACATTCAAACTCAAAAGTTCCTTCACGACATTTTCCTCATTCCTCCGCATCACATACCCATAACATTTTCAAACAGCCGATTTCCACACAACTTTTCAGTCACCGGGGCCACTTTCAGATTTCCTTTTATATCACCGAGAGGAGACCTGACCTGTGCCCCAGTGGTCCCAGTACTGGAAACATTATAGGCTGGTTATGCTTAATAATCATTTCTTATACTATCTATGTCACCTTTTAGCGATCTAATCAATCATCTAAGTAATCGTACAAAAACGATCATTTAACATTACAGCCAATATTACAAGTAATGTTGCTTACCTCAAACTCATTTGAGCCTGTAGGATCCTGAAGCTTATACTCGTAGGTTCTTTGGCTATAGTATCTACGATTAAAACATTGATTTAATTTTGTAGCCATTACCCCAAGATCGAATCAATCACCTTATCCTACAAATCCTATCATTTAACATAATACAATGCAACATCTCAATGGCATTCAGTTTGGACGTTCGACATCGTTAATTAATGCAGGCCCACACTCGCTTCACGCTGTCATCGGCTCCATTCACTCGTTCAATGGAGGTAGGCACAACACGGCTGTCAAAGGCTGTGTATAGAAAGCCGTCTACGCACCGCCGCTGAATAGAGTCTGAAGTGGCTAGCTATACGTCCGTTTACACTTCCGACGCACGACCGACGTAAGCTGATGCAACGTAGTATTTATGCTCTTTTGCGATGGCTGAAATGTGTCGTTTAACTTGAGATGCTCAATTAAAGAGAAACCATGACTGAAAATTGCCAGACATCAATTCTACAACGTGGTCCGAAATAGAGGCTTAAAATAAATGAGGTATTTACTACGGTTGATCTCAGAATTTGAATTGAAAAATAACACATTTATTGCTTGAATCATAAAACATTTAAAATTACTACAGACATTAAGATTCTTCAAAGATTTCTTCTGAGCCCTGTCTTATGTATATTTTCTTGTTTCAGATATTATGGATCTCATTAGTGCTGTATCTTTTTTACGATACATTTATTTATTATAATATTGGACAGCAGTTTTATTATTTAAGAAGGATATTAGGGGTAAGTTAATTGATAAAATATGACACAATTTACAAAATATTATGTGCTCACGGGACAATCCTCTCTACTCTGTAAAAATGGAGCACGTGTTTGAAAAAAAATGAACTTTTTATTTCATAAAACGCAGTTTTTTCTCACCTGCCAGCATTCAGCATACGGGCTGAAAAAAGGTTGAATAAACCTCGTCGGCGATATTTTTTATTTTTCAGTTAGGACTATGCATCTCCCGTGGTACGGCGACTGTTATAAATTTATGTTGCGCCCTGGTGTTACTTCCTCTGTGCAAGAAGTTGAATCAATTGCTGTACAGAGTCTTATCAAGATTATGGCCTGGATTATTCTTTTTCTGGCTAGAAAAAGCTAAGAGTTTTCACATGACTGTTGCTATAACGCTCTTAGTTTTTGCCGGTAAGTGCGCTTGTTATGCTTCCAACGTATTAGATTTATAGCTTTGATAGACTGATGCTTCTGGTCTATGGGTTCATTACGAAGCAGAAACAGTCACGTTATTCCAATGAAATTGTAGTAAAATAGTGCCATGCTTTCCTAGAAACTTGGAATTTCAATATAACTGAGTGGGATTTTTTTCTCTCTAAATTGTGCGTGTTTACGTAACAAGGAATGTAATTAAAAACAGTTTGCGTTGCTGAGTCAAAGAAGAGTTTTATAAATGTAGTCTGGAAATATGTTGAGTTAGAGTAGGCAAGTATTATAAGAATCACAGAACATTGTATACTAAGAAATATTTAATCGGTTCCAGGCAGCTGTGTTATTTAAAAATTGAACGTTCGATATACAAACTTCATGGAAACAGTTTGGATTCTATTTCATATTTTGGGAGCTATTTCCAGCCAGTCTCTACCCAGGAACTGAAAAAAGGAGATTTTCAATGGGTTCCATTTTTAAAATATTCACAAAGCGAATTGGAAATGGTGGAAGGCTCGTTAAAGCCCTCTGCGTATGTAGAGCACCATTAAGTTGTTGAGACGAAGGCTAATGGCTGCCAACACCACTGTTAGGATTTCTAGCTTTTGTTCGTGAACTAGGACGTGGGTTTTAGTTTTACCTGTACTTACTTAAATAAAACTGAAAGGATTTTGACATTTTCATTAATATTTTATGGGGCTTTTTAAAGGCACTGTTTCTTTGAAGCCTACCATTTGCACTAAGTCCTAGTTCGAAAAACACAAACGAATTAATGTGATATTGGAACTTAGGTTCCTAAAATCCTACCCCTACAGCTCCTAATCCAACAACAACTCATTCTAATCAAAATACTTTACACCCATACCGCAAACACTGCCCATTATTTACTTCAAAACTTCCTTAACAATTTCCGTACCAGGATTTACAGCTAGCTTCGTAGCACCTGCTATACCATACACCAACAAACAGTATAATACAGGCATACTATTGTTTCCAGTTGTACATTCCATTTCCCACCTGGTAAACTTGTGGAATTTCTCCAGAGGGTACGACCAACAACACGCCGAGATTAACTTCGCGAGGCACAGAAACGAGGTTAGTTTGACAAACTTTAGGCTATCCACGTATTAGACTTACGTAACCAGTGTTCAGGTGGCTTAGAGGGGAATTGTTCTGGTATAGATGGCATTAACGCAAGAGTTGTTAGTGGTAATGTGGAGTTATAATATGTACGTGGAATGTCGTGAGTATGTAGATTAGGAAACTGTGGTGCTTGATTCTAGCAGTTTTTAATCCCCGACAGAAAAAGAAGGGTGATATAATTATCTGCAAGAGCTTCTGTGAGATGATGGTTGGTGTGAGGATTGAAGAAGAATGTTTAATTAAAATATTCAATAAAACACTTTTGAACAACAAAAGACCGTCCTATCGTCCGAGTGATTCTGATTCCTAAGGCCATAATTAGAAATCAGAATGATTAAAGACACAGTAGGTAGTCATTTAGATAGTAAACGTCACGATCCTATGAAGGGAAAAGAAAAAAAAAAATTTTACACAAAAAAAAAATCATAAACGTTTAACGAAGTATTGCTAACCAAAATTATATAGATTTTGATGAATAGCTAAGGCACTAAAGTAGTTCCTTGTGGCCACGATACAATAAGGTTAACAGTCGACGATGTAAATTCAGAAATTCTTTAGATCTGTAAGAATCTTTGCTGCATATGTAAGTCTTACGTAAGTCTATTGAGAATTTAGTTTTCCATTTTACTCATTTAACTTTCACAGCATTAGAATGTAGTCAAACAAATGAATCTATAATTCTTGATAGAATTGCAGATAAATTATACTGCATAATGCCATTAATTTACAATCTACTGTCTATGGGTAATATCCATGCAATTTGCGATGAATAGTTTATAGTACCAAGCTAATTGCAGCCAGACCTAATTGTATGAGGTAAATAGATTCTTATTATATGTATAGTAAGTAATAGGAGTAGAATGTAATGAAGTATTCATCTAAGGAAGAACACCTGTTCTTCCTTAGATGAATAAAAAACCAAAAGCATAAACCTTTATGCTTTTGGTTTTGAATTTATAGATACATATAACAGCTATAGGACATATTGCGATCCCTGCTGTAGGTAAAAATAGTTCCTAAGTATATAGGAGTTCCGGCGGTAATAACTTTGCCAAAAACAGAACTACTTCTTTAGCCATAGCATGAATGAAAAAATAAGTATTTGATGTATTTTTTTAGGGGGCGACGGCTGGTGGTGTTTTTACTTGAAGTATGAGTTGAGAAAGTATGTTTTATCGTGTTTAGATATTGATACCAATCACGTATGTGAAGTTTACAACAAAAAAAAACAGTTTTTTAACCTAACATTTCAAGTGAATACACTAATTGCGATCGATGACCCAACAAAAAAAAAACAAAATTAATCTCATTTTTGGTTTATCATGTTTAGATATCGATAGGTACGCATTACTTCTGCGGCGTTTCGCTAGCTAATTTACTTTGACCCTGTATAATAAAAAAATAATTAGGTACATATTTATTACGTCATCTACATCATGTAGGTCATAATAATAGTGACCTTAGATCGCCTCTCGATTACGAAGATGATAACATAATGACTTGACGGTTGACGGCCTTGATTCTTATATCTCGATCAATCAGGTTAACCTATGCTGGCCGCGGATGGTCCGCGGATGGGTGGCCATTTTTACATATCAAGACCCCTCCGTGTCTCGGAAAGCACGTTAAGCCGTTGGTCCCGGCTGTTTTCGTGAAATTCACGGATCTTTGGCAGTCGTCAGAAGCCTGAAAGTCTGCCAACCAGTCCAAACCTTACTTTGGTAAAACTGGTTGTCAGTCGGTCGGTCGGTGAGTTCAGTAACTGGGTTGTGGAGGTCAGATTGGCAGTAGCTTCATGTAAAATATTGGTATTCAGCTTCATCCGGTGAGACTGGAAGCCGACCGCAACATGTCGGGAAAAGGCAAGGCAGATGATGATGTTATCTGTGCCCATCTTTGGGCTTTGCCGTTAATCATTTCTTTAATTTCAGAATCCTCTATGTCTGCTATTAAGCACTGCAGGTCTAACTGGCGTGTCCATGCTTATCATAACTATTTGTATGGGTCTGACATCTATGAGAGTCGTCCGTAGAAGGGTCTACAACGCTTTCTGGTATACCCACCAGCTGTATCTACTCTTCATCGTGCTACTTATTATACATCCATTGAGGTAAGGCAATTATTTTATCTATAAGTAATATTCTTTCGTCATTAATTTTGCCTCAGGTAGGTAAAGCTTATCTCAGAAGGGTAATTTTATATTTTACGGGTTTCAAGTCTTTCGTTTAAAAAAAAAAACAAAAACAAAAAGTTTATTGCAGTAACATGTACAACTTTTACAGTAAACCTTTACCTTTTTAGTTTACTATCACAGACTTTAGATATTATTTAAAAAATAAACAAATATGAAAATAAACTTTTAGGTATGCTTCTTTGTGTATCCCATATTAACTTATGAGTTTGTATTTTACAACCTAACGGTTATAACAAACAAAAGAAAGCTACCAGTTTATGGCTATCCTGAAGTTAACGCAACACCTGCACAAATGCCAGAAACTGCGTTCTGTAGCGCTTTAGGCATTTGCAACAAAGTTTAGGCTTTAAAATATGATTTAAACAAACTACGTCGTGGCTTGAGTGTTGAAATAGAATGTAACAACTAAAAATATGATGTCAATATTCACTCATAATCATGGGCGTAGCCAGCCATGGGCTCAGGGTGGGGCAGCAGTCTAAAATAATATGTAACCAGCAAACTATACCCGCGGTCTTACACCGGTTAATTTTTTCATACAAAAGGGTTACACCCTATAGCACCCTGTATTTGTATGTATAATTCGAATAATCCAAAACACTTTCTTATTGCTCCACCTACCTACACCACGAAATCTTCCATCCAAAAATGTGTCTCGGCAGGGTGGGGCAAGGGCCCCCCCACCCTGCCCCACCGTGGCTACGCCCATGCTTATAATATCACTGAGGTAAACATTCAAGAAAAATTCTAGCAAAAAAAAAAAAAAACAAAATTAAGATAAAAAACCAGATCGGCAATTCTCGTAATTTTAAGAACGTTCACAGTCTGATCTGTATCAATCTGTCAAAAATACTTCTAATTTCCCTACATTTTTGACAAGTTTTTGAAATTGATTGTCGCTGAGATGAGGTTGTGCAGTGACTAGATTTTAATTACGGGAGTTGGCCTTGTGACTGGATACCATTTACCTATCAGTTATCGTAGGTCAACCTTGTGACCTTACATGCATTATTCTATTCATTCATCAATTCTCATTCATTCGTCTTCAACCTGTTACTAACAATTTATGGATCATTTTAGGTGTTCGAAATAAAATGATTTTATTTTATTTATTCATCGTATTTTCTGCTACGCACCAAAATAAAGCTTTACCTTATCTTATTAAAACTGTAAGGTCCAAACCATGTCCAAAGGCCTGCATTTTAATGATGGTTTAAAGTTTCAAAAGCGAACACAATGGTATGAGCAGCAAGTCAGCGGTGCGTGTGAGTCAGATGAAAATAATGAATCACGCCAGACTGTATTCAAAGCTAGCTTTTACCATATTAAGTAGCGAACCTACAGATTATTTATTGCAAAAACGTGTCAAGGTTCGATGTTATTGGAATGTAACATGGAACTTATAAATTATGAAAAGGGAAAGGCTTAAGTAATATTTCTGTGGTGACTGTAAGAAACTTTTAGCCGTTTAGAGCTCTCCAAACGACTAAAACTTTCTCTTACCTGCCTGAAACATCGTGTAATTTCTTTCTATGTACAATGTTGCCGTCCTTGCCTCGTAAAATTGAATTGAATTAAGTAAAGAATTTTATTTCAGCGGTGTTCTGAAAGAAGAAGTCATAGAAACTGAAACTAGTCCAAATTTTAGTCAAAACGAGAATACTCCGAAATTCGTCGCCATCAAATCAAAGGTGAGCCCTACCACATTTTTACAATATTAAAAATGGAAGCGTAATGATGATGTAAAACCATCTTGTACAATTCATGAAATAATTTTTCAGTAAACAAATAAGTCTTGAAGAGATTTATAATACATTAGAAGTGTATGCTGAACATTGATTTATATGTACACCATACACAGTCCTTTACAGCAGCGTCTGTGTCTGACGTTAACCCTTTTCCTACACCACTCTCGTGGGAGGTCACCTATTATAATGTACCTTAAGTAAACTCTCATTCAGACGGGTACTGAAAGCGTCTGCGAGGAGTGCGAGGGTAATCTAATAAGTATATTAATGTCCCTAATTGATGGTGCCCCACTCGGTCTAATGTATTCTGGAGTAGTGGTCCTTGTGATATCAAGTTTCGGGTAGTTCGACAATATTATGTACTCACCTATGAATTTGCTATCACTATAATAACTAGACTGTGTGTTAGTAGTGTTCAATATAATATTATCAATTATCTGTGGGTATAGATACCTACAGTATTTAAAACAATATATTTTCTTATAATATTATAAAGAGCTATATGTCAGTTTGTATGTAGGGGGTAATCTTTGGAATTTGTGATCCGATTCCAGAAATTCTTTCACTAATGGTAAGCTACAGTATTGCCGAGTGTCATAGGATATACATGTTTTATGCTAAAACAAGAAACTTCACGAGGAGGAAGTCGCGGGCTAGTCATCTATGTTTTGAGCTGCTTCCAAACGACATTTTTGTTTACATTATTTCTCAAATGATCATGCTCTAATTATATATCTCCCGCGTATAGCGGACCTACCTTAACAAGCTCTTGGGTGTGACCTGACGTATGTGTTCCAATTCAGTGACTTGATTAATTCTCTCCGAAATAACATTACAATCGACGCGCCCGCATTCCCTAAATGGTTGGCCTATGATATACAATATATAGACCTCTAACGCCTCGTTCGCACTAGACCAACGCTGGGGGTCTACTCCGAAGTGGTATCGGCCGAATGTTCGGCCCTTTCCTGCTACGAAGTTACTATTTGGTTCGGTCGGTCCCGATCCTACACTCTTTCGAATATTGACTATGGTCCCGATCCCGACCCAACTGAGCCGATCCGAACTTTTTTCGCATTTTTCAATAATATTCGGTTCGGCCATGTGTCGGTGCGATCCGATCATTCGCACTTTGCACTTCGGAGTAGACCCCCAGGACCCTGGATCCCGGTTCGGGCAAATGTTCGGCCATTTCCTGCTACGAAGTTACTATTTGGTTCGGTCGGTCCCGATCCTACACTCCTACACTCTTTCGAATATTGACTATGGTCCCGACCCAACTGAGCCGATCCGAACTTTTTTCGCATTTTTCAATAATATTCGGTTTGGCCATGTGTCGGTCCGATCCGATCATTCGCACTTTGCACTTCGGAGTAGACCCCCAGGACCCTGGATCCCGGGTCGGGCAAAGTGTTATTTGGTCTTTTCATCACGAATTTCGTAATAGTAGCCCGGAGTCTGGATTCGTGCCCGGTTGAAGGCTCGCGCTCTCTATAACATGGGACTTTGTGGGTGTACTAGTATACCTCTGCCAAACCCTTCAGAGATTACAGGCATGATGTTATGTTACCTCTAACGACAATTTGGTCTAATGATAGAAACAAGAGGAGTTACAGCGAGAGGTGTAGGTAAAACTATATATTTCCATCCTGGGTTACACAATCACATCCTTGAAGTTGTTTTGATATTTACAAAACTATTCTGAACATTGTTTACCTTACTGCGGTTCTGAGTTAACATATTTAGTACAATAACCCATAAGCTAGCAACTAGATTAGAATAGTCAGACGTGCTTCTAGGTAGGAACAGAAATTGTTACTCATCGCAACATATTGTGGTCTTTTTGTGCGCGTTTTACCCTTCCAGTCGCTTGGGTGGGACTACATTCAACACAGCCTTTTCTATGAGAATCGTTACTTGTGACAGTATATCAACATCATTTTCTTACATGGACCGATTACCCATACTACCTCCCTTTGAGCCAAACCGCCACTGAATTACGTCAGTCAGAGTCACTCTTCTATTTCTGAGCAACAAATCAAGTTCATTGATTTTACGTGTCTTTAATTACGTGACGATTTTATATTTTAATTATTGCTATCTCATTTGTTACCTCCAGAAAGTAGTTTTATAGTGGCAATAGCTTCATTTTTTAAAATATTTATAGCTTAAAACTCAAACTACACAGCTATTCAGAACCATTCGACTGGCTATCATATCAAAAATGACAAATTCGATAAACTGATTCATCTTGCCCACCGACAGCAAACAGCTGTTAGAAGAATAGCGGTCGTTTATTTGATTTAAAAACTGACAAAATTTTCGGGTTTTGGATTTGTGAACAGCGTTTAGAGGACTCCTACGGTAACATTGCTTGATATTTGATTCTTTACGGAAGCGTATCGAATGGTTGTGAATCTATGCTGGTGTCATTGAACTTAATCTGTTGAAAATCATGAAACCTGAAAACCTGCGTATGGCTTCCATCAATTACGCAACGTATGTGTTCACCTAGTTTCTGAATTACCAACAGCTGAAGCTCTATTTTCAGCCTTAATACCACTACTAATACACAATAGTAGATACTGTGCACATAATGTTTATTGTAGGGACTCAAATTGATATCGCAGGCGCGGCTAATTTTCGTTGACCAGCTGTGGCCGGTCAAATAGGTAGATTTATAATGGATTTACGATCTAAAACGTTTTGGTTAAGCCTCATTAAACATGGCACATAATTACATAATATATTTGTCCTTCCGTATTGTGATTTGATTTGAGACTCTGTATGAGATAAGATAATTCTAATAGTGGAGAATCGTTCAATTCTACATTGATTTGTTGATATGACACTTAAAGAACACACAAGATATTCGCCACTATTTCTAAATTCAGTTTGTAATAAATTGAACCTACGCCATAATGCACATACAAGAAAACCACTCACGTTTTGTGTAAGTTTTTCATAATAATTCAAAATAAAGTATGACATACAAGGAAAAATCGGTTTACTAACATTCGCAGTCGCAGGTTAGAAATGAGCGTTTCTTTAGTCAGAATGTGTTTGCAAAATACGATTGTTTTCACTAGGTAATGGCCATAATATGGTGTTTTGGGGGTTGTATTATCACACACTAGCAGTCCCAGCGGTTTCACTCGCATAAGTCTCGATTCCTTGAGAATATGGGGATAAAAGTATCCCATATGTTAATCCAGGTTACAAACTATCTGAGTGCCAAATTTCATCCAAATCCGCTAAGCCGTTTTTGCGTGATTGAGTAACAATCATCTAAATATACTAACTTTGTTAATAACTTTTTTAATAATAATAATATCAGTAGGATTTAATAAGAAAGGGTCCTTGATAGGCTTATTTCTTACGTCCGTACTTTTCCCAATCGCAAGACACTACCACTTTATTTCTTATTGTTTTATCACAATAAACCTTTTGGCAGTTCTAGGAGTTGTTTTACGGTTTATTGAACTGCTATCCATCATCATAACATTCTATGGTTAAACACATCATTCGATCGTAAATATTAACGTCAGGTTTCTGAGGAATATTGTTGTAAAAGTTGTGAATATGAGTCATGTGACCTAATTTTGATGTGACATCATCAACCTGTCTGTATAATGAACAATATTCATTTAAATACGTGGCGAACAGTTTAGTCACTGCTATTGAATAGGCCGATTCATTTCTTTTCGTGGGAAGCTTCGTACCCACGCTAAACGGCGGCATAGGGAGTATTATTTATACCTAGATACTTTAATTTTGTAATTGGCATCATTGTGATTACTTTAACGTAGAAGCAAGAAAGTTTTAGTTAACAGCGAATTATATTCTGTACCTATAGTTGTAAATAAACCAAAAAAATGGTTTAAAACCACGACCACGAGGGCCGTATATTGATTACATAAACCAAAAAACGCTTTAATTAAAACAACAACCACGTGAGCCGTACATTGATTACGTATTGTAATCAGTGTATAGGTACGTGGGATACCCGTACTAAATTCCTATTGATCCAATTTGGTCATAAATGTTTGTGGGTATACATACATACTTTCGCATCGCAAATAAATTGATTTGATTTGATTTGGATTTCTCCTTTTCGTATGATTTTTAGATATTTGCATTGCTTGGCCTATATCATCGCCATATGCATCGATTTGTTTATGCAATTTAAACGCTTCATTTCAAGGGATTTCGTTCATTTAATTTTATATTAGAACTCTGAGAGTTCTATTTTACTAGATTCATGATTCTATTATTTCTATTTGTGTGCAGGCTAAAATGGTCCTTTTCTTCGAATTATAGGTATGTGTCTACCGGCCGTCTTCTCCATTTTGTGTATTCTTTTTTTCGTGACGTGCAACTAATTTCAAGGTATTTAATGCGGTGTTTTATTTTCAGACTTGGCTGTGGATGTCCTTGCCATTGACTTGCTACGTCTTTGATCTTTTGTGGCGGATTTGTACTAGGAATAGAGCCAGAGTTAATATACTGGAAGTAAGTTTAGTTATTTTAACATAGCCTTGTTTATATCATAACGTAAACGTTTAGTAATGTCTAATTCTAGAGCATAATCGTCAATGGTATATACATATTATAATCCCAATGTTGTAGAGTTTAAAAATTTTGGCTGCACGCTTCCATTTTATAAATAACACAGTTAGTAACATTTGTCTTAACATCTATTTGGGGATAGACAGTGAATGCATTCCTATGATTTTTTAAATAGCATGAAACTGTTTTAGAAAATTAATTAGGGATTGTTTGTCCAATCGCGACCATAAACAATGTTCATTAAAATAGATAAACCTCAAACATACGAGGTTAATACGGTTTTATGTTCACATTTAGCTGAAGATTTTCGCGAAAATAGTTACGTGGGCAGTTTTAATCCAATAACCGATCAAGCTTTGCATAATCCTCTTATTGGGTAACGGTCTATCGGATTCTATAGAATTCATTGCATATTTTAGATTCGTATCATGTTTTAATAGCATTATCTCTTTTATTATGCTTTTACCTGCTATTTCAATTTTATCGTCGTTTGACAATCTAGGATCTCTAATTAAATTTTCTTTTTCGTGTTTTTTTAATTTTGCTTGCACTGTAGATTGCGTTTTATATTTTATTACAACACACTCCTGGGGGCCTAAAAAGGCCACTATAAGCGATACCTCTAAAAGCTATTCATTTCCTGAATTCCCAGCAGATCATTAACAATTCCTCTAATTTTCGTTAAATGAATATAGTAGTTTAATCACCTACAATTCATTTCATATCAATCATATTTGGTGTAAACATTGGTGGACCATTTTACGAATTTCCATACAAAACTGTCAAACAGGTAAACTAATTGTCAGTTTCTGACCATTTTACGATTTTTAATATGATTCATATTGTTATCTTATTATGATTCCGCCAAAGTGGCCTTTTTAGGCCCCCAGGCCTTATCCCAATTTATTTGGGATCAACGCAGCCCGTCTTTTTCGTCCATACCTACTTATATTTCTTTTAGCTGTCATCTTTGAATTCACTAAGCTTCTTTTCTAGCCTTATCATCTTTCACACAATCCAACTTATCTTAGATCTGCCACTTTTCTCATACTTAGTCATCTCATGTTCATAATAAGTAGGTGCCTAATTAATAGTTTCCTAGTCACATGTTCCTCTTATGTGACTATGAATCTATTTACTACTAGGATATTCTTTTACACTTTAATATTTTTATAAAATTCATTCATTCCTAGATTTTTACATGGTTTTGGTATTAAATATCTCTTAAATAACTACATAGATTGCTCTAGATTGAATATTACCAACCCCATTATTTCTAGCTCAACAGCCTGCTAACAGGTTATGGTCCCATGGGTAATTCCGCATTGATGGGATTAGCGGTTTGGGATGAATGAGTTAACCACTTCCCCTCGGCTTGTATAATTTTCGATGGGATGTTGTAATATTGTATGAGATGGTAATGGAATTACGAGCTAAGAAGTGTAATTTTCATTCATAAGGAAACACTGCTCCTTGCTGTACCTACTTGGTGCCCATGTATTATAATTATAAAATTAATAAATGATTACGTTGTGATGACGAGTACTGATCGTATATGTTGGATTCATTCATTCCTTCGACGGCAAAAAGTTGTGGGATTAACTTTGTCGTTTTTTGGATAGCAAAATTTATAGTCACCGATTTTCAGCCATGATTAGTCAATCGCTAGAACTATAGATAACTGTACACAACTAAAACGGCGAAACCATTAACATTATAGGTGCATCACATGGCGGGGCGCACCATAAGCTTGACAGTGAGCTGCCCACACGAGCTGCAGTGCCGCATGGGGCAGTATATACTACTGCAGTGTTTGGACGTCTCTCTCATTGAGTGGCATCCCTTCACTGCCGTCAAGGTAATTTTATTTATTTTATTTATTTATTAGGCTTTTCAACAATGAGTACACTGTTACTTTATAATTTGTACATTGCAAACTTAAATCTAAGCGCCTCATCACTTACAGAAAAGCACAGCATGCACTACATTATGCGCAGATAATAACACATTAATTTAAATAAAACAATTAACAATAAATACTTTGAGAAAAAAATAATAATAATAAAAAACTGTAAACGCTAAATTGATTAAAATGAAATAAATAACATAGATTAAATTAAATTAAATTAGATTCTATTTTAGAAATTTTATATAAAATTAGGTAATTATTTGATTTTAAATTAGAGAAACCCATTAGATGGCAAGCGCGACTTTTTTTAGAGCAGGTACTGATGAGTGAAAGAGATCAATGTCCACTTCATGGTCTTCGTATGCAGCATACATTCTAGACAGTGGACAGTATTGCCTTAAATTGGTATGACATCTTGGCATGCAGAAAAGTCTTTTATGAGAACTTCTTGGCAGGTTACGCGGCACGTGGAATAAGACCCTACTGAGCAAATCGGGACAGTGCAGAGAGCCCGTTACTAACTTCTTAAGGAAAACCAAATCCAGCATATTCCTGCGTTTCTCCAGCGACACCATATTAAAATAGTTCAGTCTCACTTGGTATGAATTGAGCTTTTTTCCCATATTATTGTTATAGGTAAGATGCCATAAGAACCGTTTTTGCAGCCGTTCAATGCGCTTGATGTGAACCTTATACTCAGGTGACCAAACCACACTGCAATATTCGAGATGGCTTCTAACTAGCGAGTTGTACATAATTTTTTTAACGTTGGGGTTTTTGAAGTTTTTACATTCTCGCATAACGAAGCCAAGCATCTTCGATGTTTTTAATATAGTTTTGTCAATATGTTCGACAAAACTTAGCTTTTTATCGAACTGAACGCCTAGGTCTCGTATAGTTTCGACTTCCTCAAGCCGCTCACCATTCAAATTGTAAACTGTCTGCACGATATATTTTTTTTTTGTGAATTTGATATGATGGCATTTTTTTACGTTCAATGACATTTTGTTTTGCTCACACCACTTTGTCAACCGGTCCAAGTCGCTTTGGAATAGTGCCGAGTCCGCAGGATTCCTTATAGACTTTATGGCTTTGAGGTCATCAGCGAATAGGAATATATTCGAGTTCGGGAAGCATTTGTAAATATCATTTATGAAAAGAATGAATATATGCGGACCCAGATGAGATCCCTGAGGGATTCCCGATGTTGCAATGTACGAATCTGAAGAGCAGCCATTTACCACAACCTTGAGCTTCCGTCCAGACAGATAGGATTGGAACCAACCCAAGAGAGGGTCCGAAACGCCATACATTTTAAGCTTCTTGACGAGTATGTCATGGTCTACTGTGTCAAAAGCCTTGCTGAAGTCGGTGTAGACCGCATCAACCTGGACACGCGCATCAACCGCCTCAACAATGCTTTCGACATAAGTCACCAAATTGGTAGCTGTCGATTTACCCTTCATAAATCCATATTGGCTGTCTATTATTAGCTGTGATATATGTCTAGCTAGCACAGGGCATATGAGGGCTTCAAATACCTTTGCAAGTATGGAGAGAATAGCGATGGGCCTGTAATTGCTCACATCGGACTGATCCCCGTTTTTGAAAATAGGCATAATTTTGGTTTCCTTCCAGATGGTCGGAAAAGTACCCCGAAGCACGGAATGATTAAATATAATACTTAATGGCAGTGACAGAACATCAGCCAGCTTATTTAAGAGCAAAGCAGGTATATTATCAGGGCCTGCCCCTTTGTGGGTGTCTAATTTTTTTAATTCTTTGCGGATCTGATCTTGTGATATAGTTATTTGGCCTAACATGCTATTGCTAATGCAGTTATCGAATTCACCTGTGCTCGCATGCGTAACATTCACATCGCTACTATACACCTTAGAGAAATGGGATGCGAAATAATTACATATTTCATTAGTATTATCAGAGGTGTTAATACCATCTGTCATGGAACTGGGGTAGTTACTGGTACCGCCTCTCTTCATTTTTAAGTAACTCCAGAAATATTTTGGATTTGAAGTAATTTTTTCCTCTATATCGGCAATGTGAGCATTATAACAAGTCGTAGCCATACGGTCACATCTTTTCCCAAGTAAATCTAATGCAATTATATCTAAAGGATTATTGTACTTTTTAACTCTAAGTCGTAGGCGGTTCTTTTCGTTTAGTCTTTTAATCAGCTGTCTCGAGAACCAGTATGGATATTTAGTATCTTTTATTGGTACTTGTGGAACGTAGCGCTTAATTAACCCATACAATATATTATATAAAAAATCTACCATCTGATCTATAGTCATGCAAGGATCTAGCTCTGATGACCAATTGACCTGCTCAAGTGCTGTATTAATTGCCACGTAATCTGCCTTAAAATAATTCAACTTAGTTCTATTGTTACAATTTTGTGCTTTTTTAATACGGGTAAATGGGAGCTCACACAATAAAGGTGGATGGTGCACATCTATTTTAGAAAGTACATCTACTGGTGCACTAACTACAACAAGATCTAAGGTGGTTAGGACTAAATCCAGAATTCTATTGTTTTGATTACATAAATAATTACACTGCCTTAAGTTGTTAAGCAAGACAAAATCCCAAAGAGTCTGTTCTACTAACCCTGTGCAAATATTTTGAGGAGCTCTTATCACATCGCCACCCGTCCCAAGCCAGTTAATAGTTTTCATATTAAAGTCACCAATAATTAAACATTCATTGGCATGTTCCAAGACATTGTTTGTATTATCAACAAAGTGTTCCAGTACTCTAGGCTGTATCGGTGACGGCAAGTATACAGTACAAATATAAATTTCATAAGCTTTCTTACCCCCTTTAAGTGACAACTTGACCCAGAGATCATCGCAAGAACTTTCGAATTTGATCAATCTCTGTGATTCTAGTTTTGTAGATACAGCGATAAGAACGCCACCACCGTCGGATTTATTATTCAACATATTAATGGATCTATCTCGCCTGTAGATAGCGTAACGCCCATCCATGATTTCTGAGTCAAAGATACCATCCAGTAGCCATGTTTCGGTGAACATTATGACATCGTATGAACAGCATGCAACTTTTTGGTAAATGTCACTCAGCTTTGTCCTAATACCCCTTACATTCTGATAGTAAATTTTTAACTGATCGAATTTAGATCCTTAACAATCTTATACCTTATCATACACTTTTTTTTTTTTTTTAATTTCCTATTGTAATTTGTCCAACGATCCGGTGTCCCTGATATATTTATAGTCTGCACCATCATGTTTTCTAACAAAGATCTTGCCGCCACGGACCCACACATACTTGTAGCCCAAGCTCTTTGCTTTAATCCTGGTAGCAGCATGCAGCGCCTTGTTTGCTGGTGATAAATGTTCTACTATATAGACATTTTCCTTTTTCCCGGCAATCCCAAGAAGAGCGGTATTGAGCTTCTCTTCAGAAGTTTTATTTTTATTAAAGTTGATAGAAGCCGCCAAAAAGTGGTCGCGAACCCGTGGACTGCTGAATTGAACAACGATAGACTTCGGACGGATACTAGATGGGGTTTGTTTCGCAATTCTTGTAACATGATGTATGTTATTCTCAATTAAGTCGCCAGATATCACCTTACTGATATTCAATACAGCTGACACAAGATTTTCATTGTTGTGCTCAGGCAGACATTGAATTTCCACATTCGTAGAACGTGCTTGTTGTTCCATCTGAGTTAGCCTCACACCTAGGTCTTGAACAGTAGCCTTGAGCTGCTCGTTTTCCTTTTTAAGATCAATAACGACTTTGTTGTTTAGGGAAAACTCAGACTTCATTTCCTCAAACTTTATGTTCTCAAACGTTATGTATGTGTAATGCTTACAAATACAAGAATAGGTACATAGATTTATTTTAAAGACTACTCCAACGGCAGCAACCCAGTAGCTTAAATTGTTATCTTGCAGCTGCGCCGATGATAGTGGTCATTATTTTTGGATTCCCTATAGGCACTCCTTCAGGTCCATGTCTTTGTAGAATTATTGTATGTATTGCCAGCTTCTAAGATGCCTCATTGGATAATGATTTATCAATATCCTATGACTTCAATACTTATACAATAACTGTTTACCGGCAGCTTCTATTTATCATACCTTAAATGTAGGTATTTAATAGGTGTATAATGTTCGAATGTCGAATAAATAATGTCTAATCATTGATTTCAAGTTCTCTTGACATAACATCGAAGAAAGAGTGGGTAGTATGAGTATAGATATCTGCTTCAAAAATAAAATCAACAAGTCGACCACATTCACTACATATAAACTACTTTAGACAATGGAGAATTTATTTTATCTTCAAGTACAATGACGGTTCCATGTATTTCCACTTAACCTGTCGTGAATTATTTATGCTCTAACAAGTAAAACGATATTCGGTTACGTAACTTCTGGCTATAGTTAAAATAAGTATATTCTGCCATAAGCGTTATAACATCGTGGGTGGGAGACTGCATATAAGGTAGTTGACCCATTAGCAATCACGCTAAGCGTATTTGCTTATTGACAATGGCTTTTGTAGCATCTCAAAATGGTACATAGTAATTGTAATGTTACTGTAGATGACATAACGGGTTCTGTAGAAGATCTCGTCTCGTTAAATTATATCATCTAAAGCTATCTACTGTAGTTTTCTCCTATATTTTCGGTATCTACGTGACCAATTGAATGCCATCTCAAGTTGTTTGTGCACCTGTCAGATGCTTTCACCAAACCCGAACATTCAGTATGACTCCCATTGGCATAGCCTCGTGGTAAAACGACCGAGAGGAAATATAATAATATCTTCCTACCCTGATAAATATAAATATTTGTAACCTTATTAGTACTTATACGGTACCTAAATATCATTTAATTCTATAGGTTCCTACACCATACCAAAGAAGCTTCGTCGTATGGATAAGAGTAAAGGGAGATTGGACGGAATCGTTAGAGAAATTGTTAGTGGAAAGAAGGCCCAGTGAACTAAGGTAATCTTCACAATCCTTTCAGAACTTTCATCTTGTAATATGAGCCTAAATTTTGTCTTTTTTAAATACCATTCTTTTTCACTGTCACTCTCATCTCACTGTGTATTATTTGAGCTGTTATTGTATTTTATTTGCTCCTGTTATTAAATTGCATTTTCTTTCTTTATTTTCAGTGTACTCGTAGACGGACCGTTCTCAAGTCCTATGGAGGGCGTCTGTCGGAGTGATGTGGCGATCTGCGTAGCTGCAGGAGTCGGGATCACGCCGTTCGTAGCCGTGTTGCATGACATGTTGCTGTAAGTGTTCCTCTATTTACTCAAAAAAAATATTTGTTATATAGTTGTGTTAGTTAGCCCCCACTCCAGCCAAAAGATCTCGCTGAGTCGTCCCAAAAGGAATTATTTGTTCAAAGGTATGCAACTTTTTTTTGCCTTGTCTAATAGATAGATAAGATAGATTCGAAATGAACATTCTGTTTGAATTTTGTCATAAAATGTATTTGCAATCTAAAATATAAAGTTAACACTATTCCAATTATCTATGTTTCAGAAACCCTCGCAACCGCCTGCCCGGCAGAATCCACCTTCTCTGGATAGTAAGACATGAAAAAGAGCTAACATGGCTTGCAGACCTGGCGAACAAAACTATACTACAATTACGAAACGCAAACCGCCCAGACAGACTGCACATAGAATTTTACGTCACTAACACACAAAATGAACTTAATAACGATAACAATAAAGCACATAATCCTGTAGCACACATGGTTGTGATTAACGAGAAAGGACTCAGTCATGTTGTGAGTAGAGATAGAGATGATGAGAGAGTGACTTTGTTGACTCCGAATCTTAACAGGAATACTAATGAAGTGAAGGCAGGTGGAGATGAAGACAATAATTATAATATAGCTAAACAGTATCCCTTGATTGGATGTAGAGTTCGACGTGGGAGGCCGCATTGGGATCGAGTCTTTGGATATTGGGTGCATTTATATCCCGAGTAAGTTGATCGTGTTTCGTTATACAGTTTTAGATTACTACTTTCCACAGATATTGTGCAAAAAAAGGTTTTTTTGAGACCGCACCAAAGAGTTTGAATGTGTTTATGTTGACCAATTTACTGATAAACTTCGATATTATAGTTTTAAGAGATGACAATTCAATGTCTTTCGAGAAGTTTAGAGTAAACCTGACTTACGGATGCAATTGACTCAATTTGTATACTGCATAGGTCAAGAAAACCTAGGAGTGCCACAAGGTTCTATATAAGGTCCCTTTTTATATATATTAATAGATTTTCTTAAAAATAGATGACACTCAACACAATTAAAAATAATTGCAACATTTTCCGCAAAAGTTACGTAATTACAATAACTGGTTATTAACATGTTTTTTGGTTTATCTTTCAGGTATCATCTGAACCTATATTGCTGTGGACCAAAGAAATTAGTGAAATTATTGAGGGGCAACTGTAAAAATGCTTCAAAGACTAGTAAAACTAAGTTTACGTTTGTACACGAAGGTTTCTCTTGATCAGTGATAATGTAACTACTCATTATTATAAAAATACAATACATTTATTACGAGGGTGTTGTTCTTTTATTTTCACATCAACTTTTATCGTTATTTATAAAGCATAAAGGTACTATGCAGCTATTGTGTCAAGTAGGAATTTGTAAAGTGATGAGGGTTTTGGTATATTTATTTTCAAAACCCATATTGGATAAAGTTCCTCCTGGGGGACCATGTCTTGATTGGGTTATCGTTTACTGCTGGGATAGTGATCAACATTAGCCTACAGCAGCATTTCTGGGCATAGGCCTCTCCAATCTCTCGCATTCACATCGATTCTCGATAGCTGCAACGAGCCACTCAGCGAAGATCGTCGCTCCATCCAAGGAGACGGATTATCCGTCGCTGGGAGATATACACATAAATAAACCGTTCTTTTAGGAAGCCTTCATTGTGTACCACTCCTGGGCTAAGGCCCCCGTTTTCTCTCTCTCTTTTCATTTTAAAATAATGGAACTGGAAACCAATTATTGCTGATCTCCTTTTAAAGCAGAAGAAATAGACAAGTTTTTTTTATTCTAACATGAGAGACTGTCAGATGTTATGTCAAAATAATGTCTGACAAATCAAATTATTTGTAAAATGATTTTACATTATCAATGAAAATATATATTACATTTAAGACAACACAATATCAGTACGAAGGAATGACGCCTGGAATACCTGAAGCAAAGGAGAAAACGGTAAAAGAGAAAAAAACAAAGAAACAAAAGACCAAAGTAAGTTAGTCTTAAAATCTTCTTGGATATCAACTTATCTGGATATCATCAATATTGGTATAGTTTGCTGTAGCTTCTACTTATAATATTTATTGACATTTGAATACTGTTATTTGCAGGCAAAATCAAAACGTAAACAACTTCTGCGAATCCGTTGCCCTATATGTTTTAACAACTTGGGCAAAGAATCAGTTGTTTCGACGAGGTGTGGCCATGTATTTTGCAGAAATTGTCTGCAGAAGGCGTTGTTACTAAAACCTATATGTCCTACATGTCGGAGAAAGTTGACAGGCTATCAGGGCTACCATACTTTGTACCTAGATGACAATGTTTATGACGACTTTATGGACGATATCACTATCGGTCAATAATATAAATTCCATCAGTTTGTACTTTTGAGTGTGGTGTGACTATTTAAAGCAAGTTAAACAAATTATTTTGTGACTCATTTTAGGATTGTTAATATTTTTTGTATAAATATGTTTTGTTTTTGTATTCAATGAATGTCCCTACAGTTTTTATTGCCTGCAATTAAACTTATTTAAAAAGGTCTGCTTTTTTACTGCAATACTGCTACGTAGAATTTAGGTCGTGATGAAGGAACCGAGAAGGTTATTGTGGCGATGCTTGGGAGAAGCCTATGCCCAGGATTGGACATCGTTTAGCCGAATGATGACGATTATGATGATGAGACTCAAATGATTACTAATAAACGTAAAGCTAAAATGAAAAGAACCACCAAACATAATATAATCAAAAATAAAAGCATCAAGCTTCTCAGAAATTGCAGTGGTAAACGACTTTCGTTTCTGACAATATTTATATTTAATATGGGGTCAGTATTATCCAGTCGGCGAAGTGGTAGCGGGCTTGACTGCCCGACTTCCCAGTGACCATGGTGCGCCACTAAGTAGATGCGACACGGTAAGCAGATGTAAGTATTGCCACTCGAGGATCCCATTATTATGCGGCATTGATGTCGTGTATAAGAGTCATATCTTATGTCATTTAAAAAGTCAATAATTTAACGTCACCCATGCGTCAACGCATGTCAACGTCACACAGACAGAATTGACAGACAGACGAGTGAACAAATGACAGGTCAGTCACAAAAGTTTTCAAAATAAAAAATTAGATTGCTTTATTTATTAATCTATCTAAACGGCAAATAACGCCATGAATATGAGAGCGGAGAGAGAATTGAGTACTAACGCTTACAGCAAGCTATTTCTCCAGAAACTAGACAGCCCGGACGAAATATTCCAGAATTACGTGAAAGTTCTAGCTAAGCATTATTTTACTGTGAAAAACATAATTCAGGTAATTATGAATGATAAATCAAATGATAATAATTTATTGATTTACCAACGTTTAGCCCAGTGTTATTTCAATTGTCTTTTACATCGGTAGCAACAAAATACTTGCTAATTCACTGGTATTTCTAAAAAATATTTCTCCTGTCTCTGTCCCTGTCTCCATCATTGCAAACATCTGACGTGGAAAGAACACAAATCATCAATAAAAAAAACGATGTGTGATAATTGCATTTTAAGATCTTTTGGGTCAGTGGGTCATCTTAGGGGCGGAGTTGTAATGTGTAATGTTGTGATAACTAAATTACAGGAAATATTAGCATGCCGAGACTCGATGGAAAGTCTAAACAAGCTCAACGAAAAAGGAAGGGCAGCTATATCAGTATTGAGGGATGAGATGGAGAATTTTGAACTTTATGGAAAAGATACGGGAGACTTAAAATATTCTAGCGAGGTGGACTCGCAGAGGCATCAGCTAGCATGGTAAGCTGTATATTCATTTACCTTCCAATGGTCTTCATTCTGGGTTATCAATAAGCATTCATCATTCATTAATAATGCACATAATCAACAATTAAGTCCTGTCCATAAATTTTTTATTTACATAACTAAAAAGCCTTTCTGTTGCTTAACGCTATTGCTAATTATTTTAAAGTGTTGACTACTACTTTACTCCCTTTAACAGACCCTTTTCTCTGCAGGGTTTCTGAGCAATAGGAACTTTTTTAGTGTTATATTATTATGTTGAAGTTTATTAAACACTAGCTTCTGCCAGCGACTTTGTCTGTGTGAAATTTCTTGTTCCCTCGACACAACCTGTTGCATCACATCTCCTGCCTGCGCTATTATTTCATTTTCACATATCTTTCTTTCTGCCTTTTTTTCTTTTTGCTTAGGTCTTAAAGGTGCTAGGGTTATGTTAAATAGCCTATAGCGTTCCTTAAGAATTGGGCTATCAAACCCAAAAATAATTTTTCAAATCCAACCAGTAGTTCCAGAGATTACACCCTACATACAAACTTACAAATTTTACCTCTTTATAATAATATTATAATTATAAAGAGGTAAAATTTGTAAGTTTACCTCTTTATAATATGGAAGTTAGAACTTCTCTGCTATAATAATATTATTATTATAGCAAAGAAGTTCTAACTACTAGATAAAGAACAATCCAGAGTCTTTATTTTATCTGATCTTATTGTATTTTCAGTCTTCTAAAGGAATTCAAGGATGCCAACATAACAAGCATGTTTGCCATAGAGAAGGCTCAAAGGGATGAATTGTTAAAATCTGGCGAAGGAGACGATTCTGGCCTCAGGAACAGAAAACCCAAAGTCGAGAGAGATGGACTGCTCAAAATGTCTTCAGGTAGTGTTTTGACCTATTTTCTTTTTTTTTTAAACTTGATTCATTTACCCATTAGTCCCTGCCCCATCCTCTGAAGCAGCTTTATCATTCCTCCTCTTGATAGCCTTCCTAAAAGGCATTTTAATGCTTGTTGAAATGATCATGACCATGATGTGGCAACATCATGCTGAGATAGGGGGCTTTTGGCCTTGTCCTGTACAAGGTACACTTTCTTTTTTTATCATTTGGTTTTTTATATTTTTATGATTGTGTTTAGTTAGTGACCGTACTGTGCAAGTCACAATAGATACTTTCTTTTGTTCTTATCTATCAACAAATAATTTCCTAAGTGCATAAAACATTTTACTACTTGTCACAATAACATGTTAAAACTTAATGGCCACTCATTTGACAAATATGTTTTATACCTTCCTTTAAATGAACCATCTTTCAGTAGGTAATTGAGGAATTCAAGTATCACTCGCCACATGTTAGTTGCAACTATTTAACCGTTGACAATAATTAGTTTCTTTAAATAAGCGCATGTGTACTGGCAGTATGCCATAAATAAGTAGAACAAAGAAGATAAATATTGTTATAGGCTGTTCGCAGTAGGACAGCTGTGTTTTTATGCTTTGTTTATATTTTGCTTTGTTATGTTCAGTAGTGGGTTACATTCTTAGCTTAGCCCAAATTTGTGCAAAAGCTAAGATAGCATTCACTGATTGGATTTAATGGGCTTCACACATAATAATATCTGAATATGGTACCTTTAGTGTCATATGTGCAATGGAATTGATGGTAAGGACTCTCAGCTGGGACAACCTCTTGAATAAGAGGCTTGATTAATAAGTTAAAAAAAAAATAGGTTTGGCTAAACTGAATTAGGGGGCTTGATTGATAGGTTTAAAAAAAAAACTAGTTTTGACTTTACTAAATTACTAGCATTAGAATAGAACCTTCTCATCTGATCTGTCATTTATTATTATTTATTACAATGTTTCTGTTGAAGCGATTTATTTTACAAATACTTTCATATTTTTTCTCTTTTTCAATACAGGTGTGACTGAACAGTTGCTATCCATAAGCAGACAGCTAGCAGACACCGCACAGAGGAGTCAGGACACGCTGGACAGCTTGGTGTCATCCAGTTCTACTGTGCATGTGAGTGCTTTTTGTTTATTGGACTTCTTATTTACTAACTGATGCCCCTGACGTCATCTGTGTATATTTTTGGTATTTCATTTTTTTTTTTAAATATACATGATAAAAAGTAGCTCCAGTAGCATATTACTAGATTATTCAACCTGGATATTTGTGAGTAGGACAGATCATTCTCTAGGTCCCAGGTTATGTGTCATTTTTCATAACAATCGGTTCAGGGGTTTAGGCGTGAAGACGCAACAGGCAGACAGACAGACAAAATTACTTTCGCATTTACATGGATTTTATTATAATTATATACTTATTTATTATTTCATCATCATTTTCCTGCCCTTATCCCATGTTACTTGGGGTCGGCGCAACACGTTTTCTTCTTCCATTCTCCCCTGTCAACCGTCACGCTATCATTCACTCCCTTCTCTTTCATATTATTCCTCACACAATCCATCCATCTTTTCTTCGGCCTTCCTCTCCCTCTCCATCCATCAACATGTATATTCATCACTCTTTTCATACTTATTTATTATTTATTCAATAATAATAACACCCTATGAACGAGAAGAGTTGTGCCTGGATTGATTGGTATTCAGATTCCAATGCTCATTCAGATGCAATTGTTCATTATTGAAAATCTAAACAAACCTGTGTCATTGACACATATTAAAATAATTTACCATTTTGTGTTTCAGGGAACTAAATCAGAGCTACAGAACACAGCCAGCACAATATCAGAATCTGGCAAACTTCTAAAGAAATATGGGCGACGAGAGTTCACCGACAAAGTTATCATGTTCTTCGCATTCCTATTCTTTTTAGCTGTATGCCTGTACATTGTACAAAAAAGGTTTTAATTATTGTAAAAACCATTTAATCATTTTATGTATAGGACAATATTTATAATTGATTATGATGATAATGACTTGTAAGTAATATATAATAAAATTACTTCGAATTGCATTGTTTGGTATTTCTAAATCTTTCTTCACTGCTATTTGGGTCATTAAAATAATTATAAACAACGCCATCTATTGGCAATGTTGAGTATTGACAACCTTAAGTCTGTTTGATTAGTTGTGACTTTTTGCCTTTAGATGTCGTTACTATCGTAAACGTCACGGCTGTTATTCGTCCAAAGGCTTGCAGAAATATGCAGAGAAGATACTTCGTCAATGCAGTTTCTTGGTGCACATTGGTGTATTGTATTTAGTACTATTATTTAAGAGGTAAAACTTTAAAGAATTTCCTAACAGAAAGTTGCAGAATACTGTGTGATTTAAGAGAAATTGGGGAGTATCATAATATAAATCTATCCCAAGTGCGCTTGAGCGGGATCACAAGTTTGGCTGTACCTAGTGGCTGGTGAGACATAAAGACAAGTGGGAACGATACAATCTATCCCTATAATTATTTTAATTGATACTCTATGTATCAGATATAATTAATTTGGTACGTTTTCCTTACTTGTAACTATTTAACTATTTCGGAAACAAAACTACGTCGAAAAAAGAAGGTCAAGTCAGGTTCGAGGTCAGTTTTCTGTCCACAACCTAACCTTAGTTGCCAGTTAGTTTTCAGGGTTTCGATCTCACTTAGCATCGTTTGTTCTATTGTTTGTTCCTGTTCCCTTCGCCTGGGAATACGGTGGACGTATAGATAGAAACATTAATATTGATTGTGGAGTGACGTGTTGGGAAGGCCGTCAGATGGCCATGGACAGCGACCCGTAGCGTAGCGTAGGTATACATATATGTCAGTACTACTGGAGTACTGACATATATGTATACCTATATACAGTCACGAGCATTAAAATGAAGAAATAAATGAAATGCTTGTTCGTTGGAGAGCTTCACTTGAGAACGGCTGGACCGATTTGTTTTGAAATGTTAAGATAAATTGAAAAAGTTGCCCGGAAAATTGAAAAAAAAAATTATAAGTAATTTTTTCTTTAGGATTTCTGTATGAATTATTGATTGGATTATGGAATTATGGACAGCACAACGTCTTGTCGAGTCAGCTAGTACTTCATGTTATGACGAGGTAAAATTTGTGAGTTTGTATGTAGAGGTAAATCTTTGGAACTACTGATCCGATTCCAAAAATTATTTCACTAATGGTAAGCTACAGTATTGCCGAATGTCATAGGATATAAGATTTTAAGTTAAAATAAGAAATTTCACGCGGAAGATGGAAGAAGAAGCAGAACGGACAGAAGCTACTGTATAATAAAGTAATAGGTGCTTACTGAGAAACTCTTTACAGTGCTTTCTCCTACAGTATTTATTGTATTTTTATGTTGTTACGAACATAGTAAGTATTTTGGAATGCATGATATTTTGAAATAGCAACAAAATTGTAATTAGCAATTGCACGACTCTTAAATTGGACTGTGTGAATGATGATATGGCTAGAAAAGAGGTGATTACGGAGATAAAGATTACGATTAATAGAGAAGAACAAGGATATGGGCTAGAAAATTATGATTATTAATAAAAAAATTAATGATTGTACTGGTTGTTTTTTATCTCATGAAATCCATGGTTATTTCCTTACCTGTAGGTAATCTATAGGTACCTACCCATTAAAATTGCCTAAGTGTTAGGTATAGCATTTACTTTTGATAAGGTTAGGGTCGTTAGGTGGTTTACGACTTAGGTAGGTACTCTCAGAACATTGACGCCTGCATAATTTTCCTTATTCGGTAATAAGCAGTGCCAGGTGCAAAGGTGACAACAGTGCACGGGCCGGCTTCCTTACACGTACGTTTTCGATAACCCCATATACCTATATGAGGGAAGTATAATACTTATGTACATTATAGTCGTGATAGGTCATCATTGCATCTGTACCTACATAACTCTAATAAAACTAGCTGACCTGGCAAACGTTGTTTTGCCATATAGGTACATTATTTCTAGGATTTTTGACCTACCCGATATGCACACAAAATTTCATACAAATCGGTCCAGCCGTTTCGGAGGAGTTTGGTAACAAACATTGCGACACGAGAATTTTATATAAGTATTAGAAGAAAGATAGTAACGAAGTCAAAACTGTACAGAAGCCAACACAGTAAGCTACTACAATCTGTTAAATTTCTTTAGTAGATTTTCAACTTTATCGCTAAAGCATTAAGGTTCAAGGTTGATTGGAATTTTTTTACAGTTTCGGTTAGCTTGACCTGCCGTCTGTACATTGAATATTATTGAGAAAAAGTAGGTAACTGCTACGAGGAGAGGGAACGAGTCTGATGCCGAAAATATGTTTTTTTTTTACAATTTAGTATGTACTATGTTCCGGATTGGCGCAAAATCGGCTGAACGGATTAGGATGAAATTTGGAACACAGACAGTTTATAACCTGGATTATCACATAGAGTACTTTTAATCCCGGCAGTACGTTCCCGTGGGATATTTACCGACAACCGCGTGGGCGAAGCCGCGGCCAAAAACCAGTTGCCTATAAAGCATTGGACATCGCACTTAGAGCTTTCGAGTTTCGTAAGATGATAGAATGTAAGCTCCGCACGCAATCGAAGATAGGTATCTTTTATCTAACTGATAATATAATGAGGAAGCGATATTTCTTAACTTATGTAAATGTACGAGTGATTTCTATCGAGAAGTCTGTTAGATAAGTGAGAATGGATGGTAGCATGGAGCAATATTTTAGGATGTTTTTCTTGTTATCTATGTACTAGCTTCTGCCGGCGACTTTGTCCGCGTGAAATTTCATGTTCTCCGACCCACCGCGTCGTACCGCGTCGCCCGCCCGCCCGCGTTTTTATTTCATTTTTGCTTAGCGTTCTATGAGACTTTTTTCGATTTCGTCAGCTCCTAAGGGCCGTAGCGTGATGTTAAATGACCTATAACCGTCCTCAAGAATTGGGCTATCAAAATGCCTCACATTTTTTAAAAATCCGATTGGTACCTAGTTTCAGAGTTTAGCGCGTTCAAATAAATTCTTTCATAGATTCCTTGACTAACGTTGATTAAAATTATAGGGTATAGTATGAATTTAGTTATCTGTGTCCTGATTATAAGTTTACTTTATGTTCAAGGTTTTATTTTTAACTCATAATGCTCCGTTAAATATTCTTGGAATTAACCATGAATATAAATATTATGAAACAGTTTTGTAGCGAGAAAAACGAATTAGTAGATTGATTTAATTGACTTAGAGGAAACAGGGACCAAAACTAAAATACAACTCAGCTATTTCAATAATAATAAATTTATTGCAATAAAGCTTCGATTGCAATATATGTATAGGTATACATCATATTTCTGCGTATAAATACATAATCCTTCAGTAATTGGAACGCAATGATAACTCGAACAGTTCAAGGGTAATTCAAGGAATTGATAAAATGACTCGACTGTCGATGTAGTGACAGCAGGATGTTTTTGCAAGAAGACTTTATCATTCTGGGAATCTCTGAATTGCTTGCAGCAGCGTGAAGGCTACAGTCTCTCTGATTGCCGCGTAGCCTTAGGGTAGGCAGTAGGTATGTACGGTCACCAAAGGAGATAAGTAGGTGGTAACCAGGGTGGTCGGATATAGTTGAAGTTTAGTAAGACACCGATGGATGTTTTCGAATGAAATATAAATTGAAAACGAACTATTCACCACCCTTGCCTGCCATCTAATCTCTTCACCACCCTTGGTTGACTGGTAGAGAATGCCTAAGGCTAATGCCTTAGGCATTCTAATCAATAAATAGTAATTCAGTTAATAGTTACAGGTACAAACGCAGGCTTAATAGTCTGCATTTGTACCTGTAACTATTAATTAAATTAAATTTTATTCGAAAACATCCATCGGTTTCTTATTAAACTTTAACTATATCCGAAGACCCTGGGGAGGAAGGGCCTATCAATGTGATAAAGAAAATACCATCTGATATACTTATAGAGGCTGTTAACTATTTGTTATTGAAGTACTAAAGATATGCATTGAGAAACGTTCTTAAATCTTCGATGATGTATTCCATTGTTCAATGAGGTATATTTGGTTACTTAATTATTATTTAGAGTATTAATGTAGAGTATAAGGAAACGTAGGTACCTATATCCTGTCCATTAGGTTAACCGTCTTGATGACAGCTATCTTAAAACGTACATATTCCAGATTACGTAAAAGTTAACTTTAAAATGCGTAATAAAATAAATATATAAACTGTTGTCTTAGTTATGGCTTCTCACAGACATTATAATACCATACGTGTATCAATCAATGTATCGTGTGTTGCTGCAATCACTAGTTCCATCTGTCAAAAAACGGTTTACCTAATGGACAGGGGATAAGCACTGTTTTTGGCAAACAAACATTATCTTATCTGATTTATGTAGTTATGCGTACCTACATAAATATAATGTGTATTATGAATAATCTTTAATGGCGTACCTGAGCTGTGTAAAATTTACGATTTGTGTTGATTGATTGTCTTGATTAGCCAGGAGCCGATCGTAAATTTTTCAAAGCAACCAACTTGTAATAGCTACAGTTACCGGCACGTAAGTTGGCCAAAGATTTTGTAGTAGTTCGCGCAGACACAATTTCATACATATTTACAAGCGCGAACTTCCCCCACTACAAAATCTTTGCCCAACTTCATCAACATCAGCCTATAGCAGTCCACTGGTGGACATAGGCCTCTCCTATTGCACGCCTTCCTCTCCTTTGGCCAACTTACGTGCCGGTAACTATACCTTATTTATCTTACATATTGATACATAAAGATGGTGATGATGAAGATCAAATAAACGCAACAAGGAAAATGCTAGACGTCTAAAATAAACGCAGCAGCGTCATAGTACCTACCTATCATAAATATCAAACGCGGTAGTGCTCCGGAACCCGGGACTAACCAGCTTGAATGGGTCTGTTGATATTGAATGTGCATGACGATTGAGAGGCAATGAGTCAGTGTTACGAGAATATCGGCACGTCGCCGTCGGCCTCCACCTCCGTCAGGGTTGCCAACTTTCTTTCTTTTATTTGAATATTTAGGAACTTATTCATAAAGTCTCGCGGTCAATGTCAATTGCCCGTGAATTTTCTTCGTAATACCGTTTTAATTATATTATTATGTTGACTTGTGTGGAGAGTATGAAGTAAGATTTATGTGAGTGTATATATGTCACAGTCAACTGTTTTAATTAGCCGTTTAGTTAACCGCCTAGCCTTTTAACTAAACGGCGCCGTTCAACTAGCGGCCTGAATGACATTCAGTCATTCAATCAAACAGCTAGGAAAATGACTTGGATCGCTAACGTTAAACTACTTGCCTAGCCCAGATATTTAAATTGGCGATTGATTGATTGGTGTTTGACTTGCGGCAGTCTGTGAGCACACTTGTGACATAATTCTTGGGAGTTATTTAATTGACCTCACACTGTTGATTTTATTTTGGTTAGTTGGAACTCACGCTGATGGCAACGTATAATTTCGTAAAGTTTTTTATTTTGTTTGATTTTAGTTTAATTAAATTTTAGTTTTTGTTTTCCTGTCTTGCAATAATCACTATGTAGATAGAAAAAAAATTGTCAGATACAGATAGTAGGTACATACTATGTACCTGTATCTGACAAATTTCTTTAATAGATTTTCAACTTTATCGTGAAAACATTAGGTGCAAAGATTGGAAAAATTTGACAGTTTTGGGTAGCTTGATGTGCTGGCGTCTGTACCACACTTTGAAAATGTCGCAACTCTGACTCTTCAATCAATCAATCAAAAAATCATTTATTATGAAATACTAGGCAGATGATGACATATGAGATGCTTTTCTTTTTGAATATTTCTGAGTTAACAGGGTGATGTCAACGGTCAACGATTGGAAATAATACGGTACAAGCAGGAATTAATCATCAACGTGGTATTTTCCTGATGGTATCTTTGAATAATAAAATAATAAATAAAAAAGCTTTTATTAATTGCTTACAGTTCCTTATGAGGGTTACTCTTAGAGTATGAGATAAATATTTGTTAGTATCGTCAATGTTTATGTTTTCTCTTGTGTAAATTATTTCATCACCCACTGCTCTCAAATCGGTAAAGGAAAACATCGTACGGAAACCGACTAGGGGTCGCAATACCGAATCATTTAAGCAAAACCGGTATTTTCGGTATTGGCTCCAGACCAATACCGATAATCCGGTATTTTCGATATTTCCGGGATTAAGCTAAAGTTAGCAAATTCAGTATAATAAAGTTTGTTTGCGGAGGAATAGTAAGTAGGTACCTAACCTAAATGAATTTATCTTCTAAATAAAACAAAATATTCATTGACACAAGGTTTATTATTTGATATGTTGGTAATCAATCAGTTAGTTCTTAGCAATAATTTACTAATACTAAATGCCTGTTTATTCCTTTATTAAAATAACTTAGGTTACTAGTTCTGGTTACTGGTTAACTAGTTCAAATACTTTAATTAATAATATATTATAATAATAAAAATTAAAGGCACTGAAAATAGTAGAGAATTGGTGTAGTACACCCCAACTATCAGTGAACCCAACAAAAACCGAACTGATCCTCTTTACAAAAAAGAGGAAACTTGCTACACTACAACTTCCACGATTCTTTGGAACTACCCTAAGCCTAACAACTGAAACCAAATACCTGGGCATCTTTTTGGACAAACAGCTGAATTGGGCAAAACACATCAACCACATCACCACAAAGGCCAGCATTTCCCTGCAATGCAAGAAAATGCTTGGGAAAAACTGGGGGATTAGCCCCAAGACTACCTACTGGCTTTACACCACAATTATCCGACTCATTATCACATACGGCTCACTAGTCTGGTGGCCCAGAACAGACCTGAGCACAGCCCAAAGAGATCTCGAAAAGCTGCAGCGTTTTGCTTGTGTGGCAATCACTGGCAGCATGAGAACTGCACCCACCACTGCCCTACAGGCTATGCTCGGACTGCCTCCCCTACACCTCATCGTGCGGGAGGAGGCGGCCCTGTCTGCCTTCAGACTCCATATATCAGGAATCCTGAGCATAGACTCGAGGATCATGCATATACGCCTAAAGGACGAGGCGATCAAACGGCAGCCAATGATGGCATCACCCTGCGACATAGCCCCCAAGCAATACTGCTTCCAAAAGCACTACAACATAGTGCTTAAAGAGGAGCAGTGCGACTACTCAGATTCGGGAGAGCTGAGAGTTTACACGGATGGATCAAAGACCGACTCTGGAACTGGAGTTGGAGTTTTCTCACACGACCTCAACATAAACATATCCAGCCCGCTAGGAATGCTCAACACGGTCTACCAAGCAGAGTGTGTGGGTATAATACAAGTGGCCCATGCCATAGCAGCCAGGAGAGTTACGGACACTCATGTTCGTATACTCTCTGACAGCGCCTCAGTCCTCCAATCCCTAAAGAAGGGATGGGGCAACCCGCACCATCACGCCAATAAAGGGCATCCAGCACGCCAGTCTAAGGGCCGGAACCAGTCGTACCCATCCCCTTCAATCAACTACGCAGGTGGCTACAGAAGCACACCCACGCACAAGCAGAGAACTGGTGGTCCTCGGCACCGGGCTGCAGGCAGTCCAAGGAAGCCATGCCATCATTAGATGGCAAGCTAACCAAAAAATTACTACGCCTGGACAGGAAAGGCCTGCGCCTGATGACGGGGACCATCACGGGACACTGCTCACTAAACAAACATTTCCACACGATAGGCATAACGGACAGCCCCCTGTGCAGAGCAAGTAATTTGAATTAAATGGCGCGTAACTTTTTCTATTTGTATTTGTTTTTTATTTATTTTACTAAAACCGCAAATACCGAATATCCCGGTTTTTGTGAAATGAATACCGGTATTAATTAGACCTAAATTTGGCCCGGTATCCCGGTATTTTCGAAATTCGGTATCCCGGTTTGCGACCCCTAAAACCGACATGTCCTAGAACCAAAAATTCGAAGACATGTACCAACCCGCACCGGACACGCGTGGTGGATTACGGCCCATGCTCTCTCACAGAGAGGAGGCCTGTGTCCTAGCAGTGGGAACGTTACAGGCTGATTATGTATGTTTTCTCTATGTAAGGATCGCCTGAGGTGGTAAAAGCCTCCTCCAAATATCGCAAATTCGTACCGCAGACTGGCTGCTCTTGCCCAAAAGCCAGTTATTTTCTCAATTCCGTCCTCCCACCTTTTGAAAGGCGCCTCTCTGAGTTTTTTTATTCAGGGGCCCAGTTTGTCTTTGAATAATGCTGTTACTAAATTTATTGTTTAAAGTCGACAAATACCTACACATCAAATAAAAAATGGATACAATTAAATAACCGAACACTAAACCTCACAACAAACTAAGGTTCGTCGAAAATCTCCTTTGCATTGCTGTCAAATCATCCCTCTCACAGAGAGGAAAGTGTACCACGTGATGTGCGAATAACACTTGTAAGTGCGACAAAACTGTACTGCGACTCACGATAGTTCGAATGCACGTTTGTGCGACAAGCAATAATATTAAGTCTTCGACGTCAGAGGCACCCCAAGGTTCTATTCCTTTAAACCCTGCATATAGAAATAGGAACCATCGACTAAGTCTTAATAATACGCTTGTCGCACAAGCGTGCATTCGCACTATCGTGAGTCGCAGTACAGTTTTGTCGCACAAGTGTTATTCGAACATCCATTTGTCGATCTCACGTAGTACACTCCAGAGAGGAGGCCTGTGTCCCAGCAGTGGGAACATTAAAGGCTGATTATGCTGTCAAGTCAACTGGTAAAGCCACGAGAGCGACTTTCAAAAAGCGAAAGGCACATTGAAAATTGTTACATAATTCACGTTCCAGATAGGGCCCTAATTAACTATGACCACTTAATGATTCCTTACTTCAAAACTACGTGAATTAACGACATCTGCTAATAACGTATTCTCTATGACACAATTAACGAAACCGCGCGAAAAAACACGAAGTTGGCGTGGTTTGAACTGTCAAACCACGCCAACTTCGCGGAACAAAAAACGTACGTATGACAAACGTAAGTTTTTTGCACGTGGTAAGATTACGCGGGGAATAATAATTACCATACAGAATGTGGGCCCAAGCTAGTTTTACGAAGCAGGTCCCCAAACAGGAAAAAAGGTTGCCCAGACTGGTCCGTCCCATCCAGTTACCCAGACAGCCCTACCCGTTAGACGACATTGAGCTGCATTAACAAATAATTTGTCAGCGGCTCGGAGGTCGCTCCATTAGCTTTGAATTCGGCACATGATAGTTTTAAGGCCGTTTCGCGAAATGATTGATGCCACAATAACTTGGGCAATGATTGGGTCCCGTTGCGTTGACTTACGTAAGAGGTTTGTAGTGTCTCACAGATTTATTGAATTGGTCGCTGTTCTTCCTTTTAGAACTTTGAATTCCCTTTTGAAGCGATCGTTGTAGCGTATAAACTGTATTTGTAGGAAAGATTATTATTATATTTAGGCATGCTTGCACCGACGGCCTTGTTAAAGCTGCAGGAACCCGTTGGATGCGAGAAGCACATAACCGGTTGAAGTGGAGGTGCTTGGCCGGCCTATGTCCAGCAGTGGACGTCTTTTGGCTGAAATGATGATGCTTGCACCACAAATAAGCATACATTGCAATACCAATTTAAAACATCATTCTGACTCTGTCATCGTCATACGTGAGAGCAGTGGTGACCCATCTGTGGTATCGGCCCCAACTTATGAGTTGTACAGACGCCAGCGGGTTAAGCTACCCAAAACTGTCAAATTTTCCCAATCAAACTTGAACCTTAATGCTTTAGCGATAAAGTTGAGAATCTTATAATGAAATTTGACAGATTGGAGTAGCTTGATGTGCCAGGGCGTCTGTACCTTTATTTTGTATATAGGTACTCATCACCACTGCTCTCAAAATGGTGAAGGAAAACATTGTTCATTCTCGGAGACATTGAGGAAAAATGAATGAAACTCAAATTTAAAGCATTTATTTAAAATAAACCAATTACAGGCACTTTTGAATTGTCAAGGGGTCGGTCAGTCAGAAAGATGAAGCTAGTTGCCCATTACAAAGCGTAGTAGGTACCTATGGAGAAGAACGGGCAAGAAACTCCACGTAGGTATACTCTTTTAAATCAAAATGGTTACAAAAATAATAGGTTATAAGAATACCACCATGCCTGATTGACTTGCTATTACAGAAATCTAAACAGGTATTAATTTTTCTTCAATATCTCCCACCAAAAGAATGTTCCATCCGATTTTCACTGTCGGCTTACAGTTCATGTACAAGAGTGAACTCATAACTCTCAAGATGCCTGCCAGTTGGCCCTGTACCTTTGAACACACGTGGCCTCAACCTTACAAGTTAAACGTAGTCTGGCAGCTCTCCGGCAGGATGGCCCGCCTCGTCTACACGCACTGGCAATGAACTTGACTAAGGTCAGTTCAATCGCGTTGTTGAGTGAGATCGCTTTCTGAACGACAATAGAGGAGTTTCACGGAATATTAGGACCTTTGAACAACCATAAAATCGCGAAAAAAAAATCTATTTTTCTATGGAACGGCTGATTTCTTTCGCGGTTTTACAGCTGATTTTTCGGGATTACTGGTTTGGACCCGTAATTTTTTTTCAACAAAAACTAAGTTTGTTGACCTAAGTCACTTTTCAGGGTCTTTCTAGAGTTATGTATGCCATTAGATTCCCCTCGATATATTGGGGTTTAAAATAACTGGCGAAATGTGAATGTATCATAGGCCTGTCTTCAGGAAAAAGGCGTTATATTCATGATATAATGCTTTATGTTGGTATTTGACAGTCGTTACGGGTCGTCAGTAGCCCGAAAGTCTGACAACCCAGTAACTGGGTTCTGGAGGTCAGATAGGCAGTCGCTCTATGTAAAATACTGGTATTCAGCTGCATCCGATTAGACTGGAAGCCAACCCCAACATAGTTAGGAAAAGGCTAGGCAGATGATGACGATGCTGGTATTTGTATCCTGTGAAATTAAGTAGAAAACACTGTGTTAGACAGTTTCAGTATTGAGCCCTTAAGTCGAAGGTTTAATAATAGGTACAAGCCTCAATAAGTATCTAAGTACTATAACTAAGTCATTTGTCAAAATGAAAGCTTATAAACCTACATTTTAATCTTTACACAAGAACCTGTCGTTAACTAAAAACCACAAATTGGCAGCTCACTGTTTCTACTGTAAAATATTGTGGTATCTAATCTAAAATGGAAATTTCGGGAAGCAATAGAGTCGACATCAATCTACATAATTCGCAATATTTGACTAAATAAAGAAAGAAAAATGCGTTTATTGGCATTACAGCAATATAAATATGTACACCTTAAAACTATAAAAACAGTAAACAAAGATTATATATAATGCCAAAAGGGCCTCAGCTCAGCATAATGTCAGCCGCTGATTTTCAGCTGCAACTCACGAGTGTCATACGCAGGAAAAAGAAACACGACAACTACAGAAAACTATTCTTCAAATACTCGTATATCATTCTGTTCTCCATCGAAGAACCACAGAGCAATTTTTGATAACTCATTTCATCAATGCATCGACAAAGGTTTCCTTTCATCAAATCAAAACACACAATGTTGATTTGAGAAAGCTCATTTATTCCATTTGTGGTAGGTACGGCATGAATATTGCTGTATTTTATAACATTTCTGATTGTCTTCAAGAATCTATTGTATCCAGCACAATTATCTTTTGAATTTGCAAACTTTGTTGCAATTTGCAATAAGATGCCCGTTGTTCCATGTAACATAATATTGTTTTGCATTATCTACTTCGATTGAAACTTTGAAAATCGATACGAAAAATCCAGGAAGAATCTGAACATTCTTAGGTGTCCGCTTTCAAGCCACGAATTACAGAATATTTATTCAAATTTGTGTAAATTAATCCATCACCACGGCTCTCAAAACTGCGAAGGAAAACATCGTGAGGAAACCGGCATGTCCTAGAACCAAAAATTCGAAGACATCTGACATCTACCAACCCGCACTGGGCCCGCGTTGTGGATTACAGCATACTCCCTCTCACAGAGAGGAGGCCTGCGTCCCAGCAGTGGGACTACTGGTAGACATGGGACACCGAGTGCCTTTTTGGTAGCCTCAATTGAGTCACATAGGGAATACCTAGGTAAGGTCTCAAGCATAATACCTAACATATTCTGCTCGTGACGATTACGATTTACGCAAGATTCAAAAGCGATTTTCTCCTGAAGTATTGATAGAAATATGGTGTAACGAGTAGGTATAGTATTATCAAAGTGATCTTGGAGGGCCAAGCCTTCAGCAGAAATTTTTAGTTGAATTCCCCAACACAAAAATTTTCATTCTTTTATGCCTCAAACTTTTTTGCATAAATAAGTCAAAAAATTAACTCTGTGCTCTGAGCGCGTTGTTGCCAATATTCTTTTAGTTGTCAAACTTTTCTGTATACTTACCTACATAAACTGGAAACACCTGGGGGGTAATTTTTTTTGTCACCCCGGCTTCCGACGATCTTAGTTCGCCACTGGTGTAAGATATTCGTGACTACTCTGATTTTCGGCAAGGAACAGTTCGGCTTCACAAAACTAAATGAAATCACCGTCTCCATTCCACTTCTGTCTGATATTATTACCTCTCTCCATGTAATTTGTCACCGTCCGTTCGGTTTTGTTAACATAAATACGTTTCAGTAGACGAAGCGACGGTTTTATTGCGAATAACAAGCTAAAATAATTGGTTCAGCTATTGATTGGGAACTAATTACTTTATCTACAAGTTCTTTAAGACTGGCTGTATTTGTATAGGTATGTCTAGGTACAATAATAATATTATAACGTGGTAAAGTTTGTGAGTTTGTATGTAAGGGGTAATCTTACCGGAGTTACCGACATAGCGCGCAGAGTAAGCAAACTGAAGTGGCAGTTGGCTGGCCATGTTTGTCGAAGGACCGATGGCCGGTGGAGCAGACGAGTCCTGGAGTGGAGACCGCGTATCGGCAAGCGTAGTGTGGGACGCCCCCCAGCTAGATGGACGGACGACCTAAAGAAGGTGGCTGGGACGGACTGGATGCGGAAGGCGGAAGACAGGGTGTTGTGGCGCAGCCAGGGGGAGGCCGATCTCCTGCAATGGACTGCGAAAAAAAAAATCAAAAGTCATTTATTCAAATTAGGCTGAGAATTAGCACTTTTTGAACGTCAAAATTACAAAGGCAGTCCTCCAAAAACGCCCGCCTTTCACCACTTCCTAGTGCTATCGCTGGGAAGAAGTAGCGCAACACACTCCCCAGCAGCACAGCTGTCTGTTCAATTTAAAAAAATACTTGATTGTATACAATACTAGGTACGGTGTTCGGTAATTAACATTACAAGACCAGAACATAAAATTAAATTATTTGCCATAATATGTCAGCTAGGCACTATACCCTGTACTAGGCCAATATACCAACAAATATAATAAAAACTATACGTACTCAAGCTAAAAAATAATTAATTAAAATGTAAATAAAAAAACTTACTACCCAAATAAAAGCCTCCAGGCATAAAGGGCGTGATAGCTTACATATTTATGCATTGCTGGGTTCTGATCACATAGCTGTCACTTGAAGTCACAAAAAGATAAACTAAGACCATCGAAGTAAAATAAATAAGTTAATAACAATAAGCTGTCAGTAAGCTAATTCTGGAGAAAGAACATAAACATTGTCTTGTAAATACATGGTTCGACCAATGGGCTCTCCCAACGTACACTGGGAGATTAAGAATGCCCGTATTGTATGTTGGAGGGTGGTTTACTCGAGGTGATCTCCTGCTGTCGAGATCTCTCACTGGTTTTCAGTCATAAACATTTTGTTTTACCAAACGCCTCCAAACAGCGGGGTAATTGCGTAACACACTATCAATAGCAATGACTTTAATTTTGACAGTTCAACAACATTCATTGCGTTATTTATGTTGTTGAGCAGACAAATTTATCGAACAGATGAAGCAATGGATTAGCAATACCCTTCAAAATGATTTAGCCTTTCCCAACTCCTCCCAACGAGATTTTCTTCTTCGTGTCGCATTTTAAATGTTGATTTCCTAAAACTTTGCTACTTCGGTGACAGCGCAGAGGTCACTTTGACTGAATGCTTTGACACAGAGGGCAGGATAGGTTGTGAAGCATGGTTTGTGACATAGCTCCACAATCACACCCTACTGCCCTACGATGAGATAACGAGGGATAAAACACTATCAGACAAAGGGATCCTAAATGCAAAGTTTCCCAGTATCAACACTTGAGACCTAATTATAAAAGACAAAAGGATTTTTTCATTTTCCCTACGATTTACATATGTGTGCTAAGAGAAAGTTCACATATAATTGAGTTTGCGCACAATTGTTGTTATGTAAATGGGCCTTTAAATATGGTCTGTATACCTAGTAGGTTGTACACGTGAAGTAGGGATTGTGGTTGTAAGCAAACGTTGAAAATTCAAAGTAAATAATCAACATTACATTGAAATTGTTGGCTTATTACCAACAGAAGTAAATTGTTCCATATACTCGTAGGTATGTTACTGTGAGTGGGCCGTAATCCACCACGCGGGTCCAGTGCGGGTGGGTAGAAGTCAGATGTCTTCGAATTTCTGGTTCTAGGATATGCCGGCTTTCTCGCGATGTTTTCCTTCACCGTTTTAACAGTAGCGGTGATGAAATTATTTACACTTAGTAAAGCGCCTGACTGGGTTCGGAGTACGGACCGACAACATACAGCGAGTAAGTCGGGGCTGTTACCACTAGGTCACCACTGTACTCAGTACCACGTCACATAAAAACTTATCTTACCGCACCAATTTAATTAACAATTCTCGGACAATGTAATTTTAATTTTGACATTATGATTTATATTTTGACATTATGATTTATTCTTTGACATTATGATTTATATTTTTACATTATGATTTATTCTTTGACATTATGATTTATATTTTCCACAATTTGACTTATACTTATTTTAGATTTAACTATTAATATTTTGACATTATAAATAATGCATTTTTGATAAATCTCAACCAGTCTGCGTGCACAGACGCCAGCAGGACTAGCGAAACTGTCAAATTTTCCCAATCAACCTTGAACCTTTAGCGATAAAGTTGAAAATCTATTAAAGAAATTTGACAGATTGTAGTATAGCCTGATGTGCTGGCATCTGTACATAGCTTTTAATATTTCTACGCCAGCAATGGTAGTATGGTGTGAACCAATGTTTAATATAAGACCTCAATGTACCTACCATAATGCTGAGAAATAAATAAATACAATACAATTCTTTCCACATAGATACTGAAAAATCGTTCCTGAAATCTCGCTTCCCGTTTTAAGTCCCTCAACATTAAACACATAAGCTACCTATGTATCGCTTGAGATCAGTAGATAGCAATAGAGTGGACATGAAATGGCCAGTTAACGTCCAAGTGCACATTATGACGTATAAAACGATAATGCATCCCTGCAGGTAAACTATATGGCTTTTAACTTCATAGCCTCCTTCAGGGGAAGTTAGTTTATTGGCTCGTCCTATGTAGTATAGTATTTATTTGTTTTTCTAGGCTGTCTATCAAGAGCTTTTAGTGTTTGTGATCGTTTTTAACCCCCGACACAAAAACCACGGGGTGTTATTGAAGTTTTACTTCCGTGCTTGTTTCTAGATCATCCGATCCGGGATCCGCGTAATACAATGTCAATATCAAACTGAATCATTTTGAAGGTTATTGCTAATCCATTGCTTTATATGTTCGAATAAAAATAAATAATTAAAAAAAATTAAAAACACCATTGCCCTGCCAAAAAACGAACTAAAAAGTAAAAAACGTAGTAGCCATACCCAAGGTGTTTGTGTTCTTTTTTGATAGGAAAAGTCACCTTTGTTTGAATATACAACTATTCATCAAGAAATTTGATAGCAGTCATGACCATGCATGACTTCTATAAAGTTTCATAAGTTGCAGAGATGAATTTATGGAAACATTTCTTTTTGTTATTTTTTTTTTTCAACTTATGTGCTACTTTTTCTAAGATTTATGTTTCTTTAACACTTATAGAAACTTGTTGGAGCCAGACATGCTTGCTTGTTGGAGATTTATAAGTTATGTTTGTTACGCCACATGCAAGTAAGTAGCATGTTGACACCTCAAATACAAGGGGTGCCTTATCTCCTCAAGTTCCAAGTTCCCCAAAAATGATTTTTCAACATTATCATTATTTGTAAAGTTCACACTTGACCAATCCTTGTACTGACGTGTCCAAAAGTGTAAGAATAAAATAAAATCAGTACCTGTACCCTGTCCATTAGGTAAACCATTTTTTGACAGCTGGAACTAGTGATTGCATCAACACACAATACATTGATTGATAAAAACGTACGGTATTATAATGTCTGTAAGAAGCCACAAATAAGATAATTCAATAAGATAAGGCAGATTATATATTTATTTTATTACGCATTTTAAAGTTAACTTTTACTTAATCTGGAATATGTATGTTCTAAGACAGCTGTCAAAAAACGTTTAGCCTAATGGACAGAGTATAGTTAAAAGTTAACCTTATTTATGCAGGTGCCTCCAGCTGAGGTGTCCACTATTATAATTCAGTTGGCGTAAGTTTTTAAACTAAGAGCAGTTATCCTCCCGTTTTAAGTGACGCAGGATTTCGTGGAGTTCGTTCAACCGTGTGCGGTTTGTTAGATACCTAGTCATCTCATGCACGAGGAAAAAAATTGGTAAACAAAATAACTACTTGCTATAAAAAGAAATGTTTATGTAAATGTAGTTTTATGTAAATATATTAATGCGTGTAGGTATTATTTATACGTAATTCTTCGTGTGGTTCGAGGAGCGAAATTTTAGGACAGTTAAAAATACCTAACAGTAGTTTTATGATTCAGATTTCTTTGATAGCAATCAGTAGTGAGATAGAAAGTGAATGCATCAATTCATTTCAGCCAAAAGATGTACACTGTTGGACACCGCCACTTCGACCGGTTCTGTGCTTTCCACATCCAGCGGATTCCTGCGGCCTTCACAAGGTCATTGGTCCGCCTTGTGAGAGGCCTTTCAACGCTACGTCTTCCAGTTTGCGGTCGCCACTCCGGAACCCATCTTACTATTTGATCAAAAATTGCTTTGAATTAAATTAATCGAATCGGGGGCGTCGGCCACAGGTGCCTCGACCACTGGGGGCCTAAGCCACGGACCCAATCTTACGGCCCCATCGGCTCTGCAAGCAATGTGCCCTGCCCACTGCCACTTAAGTTTGGCCATTCTTTGAAAGCGAATTGGTTACATGATATTCAGCTACTCTTGAATTAATGTGGTTGGTTTCGACAGACGTGGCTACTTTTGTGGAAAGTAACTCTCATCCATAACTCCACAAAAAACGCAACGCAAAACTGCACTCTAATTGCGTAAAACACTATTACTCTCAATTTGAATCATTTTGAAGGATATTACTAATCCATTGCTCCATAACTTGAAAAAATATGTTTGCTCAACAACGTAAATAACGCAATGAATGTTGTTGAACTGTCAAAATGAAACCCTTTGCTACTAATATAGTGTGTTACGTAATTACCCCGCTGGTCTAGGTCGCAAGTAATTACATAGCAGACATTAACCTGTTAGGCACCTGTCCCATCGCTGACGATTATCGTGAAGCGAGTCGGGCTAACAACTATAGAAACGATTTGGCGAGCAAAGAGCAGCGAGAGTGTAGTTCGGATAGTTTTTCCGCTGCGCTATGAGCGAGTGTGACAAGTAGAATGACTGCCCAAGTCACTTGCTAGGTATGCGTATGTACCAAGAGAGAGTCTCTCAGCGAGTGTTCTGTCGGCTAAACGAACGAGTATTTTCTTTGAGAGCTTTTGCCGCTGCGACGAACTAGTGGAGAGAGAGTTCTCGCCGGCAGTGTGAATTGTCAGCGATCAACTATTAGGTACATAATATATTTACTGTCAAAATCTTGATTATTGACAACCTACATCCATTACAGATACGTTTTTTAAGCGACAAAATAGTCGATAAATGAGATAAATTATTTTATTTCTGTAAGGGTTGACTCCTCAATCATCTGATAAGTTTATTCGAGGAATAATTTTGAATTTTTGACAGTTCTTCCATACAAAAACTGTCAAACGTCAATTTTAAGTTCTCTAAGTAGGTTTGCACAAACATTTTTACGCGTCAAACATATTTTAAAAACTAGAAAGCTATTCTCTTCCTCGCCGGCGCGGTGGGACAAGTACCTACACGATGAGGAAACTAAGTATGCACATATTCTCACTACACGCACGTTTACGACTTCAATGTTACCAGACGTAAATATTGTAACATTGATCATACGATTACGCTGATATCTATCAAATAGCCTGCTATATGCATATGAATGAAGTCGTTGCACTTTTTAGGGTTCCGTAGGCATCCTTTGGGTACAAAGGATGCCAACGGGACCCTCACCCTAAATGCGTTCCACAGTTTCAATTACAGTCCGACAGTTTTGAAGGATATTTTTAATCCATTGCTTCGTAGGTTTAATAAATTCGTCTGCTCAGCAACGTAAATAACGCAATGAACGTAGCTGAACTGTCAAAAGGAAAGAAAATGCGATCAATTGTCGTTTTATGTGTGTTATACAATTACCCCGTCTATTACTAAGGTTCCACTATCCGTCTGTGCGTCTGTCACAGGGCTGTATCTTTTGAACCGTAATAGGTAGACACTTGAAATTATGCACACAGAGTGTGTACTACTATGGCTGCTATAACAACAAATAATACAAAATCGTGTTTTTTTTGTAACTAAAGTATTAATTCATTGACTGCCACCGCACCGCCAACAATAGATTTTTCAGGCAGTCAACGTGTTAAAAAAAATGTATTCGGTGATACGGAACCCTTTGTGTGCGAGTCCGTCTTGCACTTAACCGCTTTTATGACTGCATTATGACTGTATTATGACTTCTGGATGTGTAATCTTTATGAATAGTAAACAGGTGGACAAAGAAGTCGCGGGATTAAATCTATCTATCATCCTGTAATTGGAAAATCATGATAATGCTATTAAAGCACAAAGAATTGCAAAGATAATGAAAATGGAAATTTTCTGCGATGGTAATGAATAAATTAATGATGTAAAAAGATGCGTTCTTTGTTTATGCAACTTTGTACCTATATGTGGGTGTTTTACGCTTTTGTTGCGTAACATAGGTACGTTATACCTATGTTACTAACGATTGTATATTAAATAGTGTGTCTGGACTGTGTCTAGGGCGTAATACAAGGTGACAGGACATCGACGCGCAACCTGTGGGGTAATTGTGTAATGCACAATCAGTAGCATTCGGTTCCATGTATTTACGTTGTTGAGCATACATATTTTTCGAACATATGAACCAATGGATTAGGATTAGGAGATTATAAAATGATTCTCATTGAGATTGAAAGAAAGAAAGAAAGAAAAGAAAGAAAATACATTTATTTGCGGCAAACATGGCGCATAAAAAAAGAACAAACACAAAAAAAAAAAAAAAAAAAAAAAGAAGTATAAAAAAAAGAATAAGAGAGAATAGATTGATAGTGTGTTACGCAATTAGGTTACTGAAGGACAATTCCCGTAATTAAAAACGTTCAAAATCTAGTCGCAATCTCGTCTCAGCGACGATCAGTATCAAAAACTTGTCAAAAATGTAGGGGAATTAGAGGTATTTTTGACAGATTGAGACTGAGATACCATGGATTCAGTACTTGAGTTCGAGTTGAAAATTTTCGACCGCGTAGGTATTCCACTTTTGTAGCAAACATAACTTTTTTTAATAACCGATGAAAGCTTTTTTATTATAAAAAAAAAACTGACAGTTTTGAATAGATAGTAAGTACCGTCCGTTTAGAGAAGATAGGTACTTTTTCATCTCATAATGTTTTGTTTAATCAAACCATTCTTTTTTCCTAGTTTTTTTTTTCTTTCTTTCTGGCTTCGCACGGTTTGTGCATTTAGCCAATGTCATGTTTGATTTTAGTAGGATTTTTACTGTAGGAGACAAAGGTACTGATACTAATAAACTGGAATTTATTAATATTATTTAAAACGGAATTTAGGTTATAGGATCAGTAGGATTATAACTAATTATAGTAATGATGAATGGTGGGATATACAATACGTTGACAAAAAAATATATTACAATTTAATAATATTAGTGGTTTTTCCTAGTTATCCTGTATTGTTACTGATGTTGTACACTGCTACGCAAAGGTCTTATATTAAAAGGCTAAATATTTATCAAGCAATAAAAATCAAGTAAGTAGCTTGACTCAACTTCAGCCGATCGATTCTGTAAAAATCTCACCGTGAAAAGTTAGGTGAAGTGAGCTGTCAATAGTGTCAATTCCTAGCATTAGTTGGAATGACAGCTCAGTCCACGCTCACTTCACCTAAGTTTTCACGGTGAGATTTTTACAGAATCGATTGGCTGAAGTTGAGTCGCACTGCTGGACTAAGTATAAAGTTAGATAAGATGTGTAACATTCAGAAACTATAGACACATCATGTGTTATCGGCTGTAGTTCAGTTGCGTTCAAAACTACATAAACTTTAGATGTTACTGGACCGTGAGGTTTTGAAGTTACGAGGTATAAGCACTTATCAGGTATAGTACCAGGCTACAAAGTGTTAGGATACTTATTTTACGATGTTATCTAGTTTAAAGTTACCTGAAGTTGACAGTACAACTAAACATATGAAAACCAACCGACATTCAGATACTCTTTGTATATCAGGGTCAAAATAAATTAGCTAGCGAAACTCCGCAGATGTATCGATATGTAAACACGATAAAACAATAAATAAATTGATGATTTTTTTTATGGGGCACTTATCTTTGGCACTTATCAAATATCAGTTTAAAAAATCTTGGGGCCTAAAAAGGCCACTTTGGCAGAATCATAATAGGATAAACATATGAATCATATTGTATCCTATGTGTAACCATTTAACGAAAATTAGAGGAATTGCTAATGATCTGCTGGGAATTCAGTAAATGAATAGCTTTTAGAGGTATTGCTTAAAGTGGCCTTTTTAGGCCCCCTGTTTTTTTGTGTGTGAACTTCACAGACGTGATAAGTACCGATATCTGAATACTATAAAACAAAAGAAAACATATTTTCTCCACTCATACTTCAATTACCAACACTACCAGCGGTCGTTGACCCCCAAAATACGTTAGCGCAGTGATACCCAACACGTTTGGCGGAGTTTCGCTAGCTAATTTATTTTAACCCTGTAGATTTTGTCAACACGTTTTAGTCTCCTAAGTACAGAAATAACATAGGTTACTAACATACAACCAATGATTAGGTACCATAGACATTATAGACAACCTACCTCTACAGTCACTCCAGCCAGTTCGATATTCCGTAGGTGGCATAGACAATAGAGTAGCGTTTATATCAATAACACGATGCGGGCGTAAGCTGGTCCTATACAAATATTTCAATGTCCCTGGGGTGGTGGTGTAGTGTGAAAGCATGCCTATTACGTATAAAAGACGACGTGGAACGGAGCTTGCATTCTGAAAGACGGTTAGAGAAATGATTTGAGTGTGTTAGAGCTTTTACAAATTAATGTTATTGATATATTTAAGTACCTGTGCACACACACGTCACGTTGCAGTATAAAACTGATTTACATCCGTCACCTCACACATTCAGGTCCAGTTGAAAACCAGCGTCAGGCACTAGTTGTCTGGCATTTTTGCTGAACTGGGCCTTTTTGGCGCAGCCGTGAGGCACACTTTCCTGCTAATTTCTTACATCGGACTTCACCCTTTTTATTCCAACTTTTTTTTAAATTATTTTATTATTGTTCGTTTTATCTGATATATGTATCTGGTGTATTGTGTGTCTTTTAGTTTGTGCCAAATAAATGTATTTTCTTTCTTCTTTTTTTTACGAATCTATACTTACTAATAATAAAGTTGTAGAGTTTGTTTGTTTGAACGCGCTAATCTCTGGAACTACCGGTCGGATTTGAAAAATTATATCTGCATTTGATAGCCCAATTCTTGACGAAAGCTTTAAGCTATTTAATATCAGGCCGAGCAAAAAGAAAAACGTCGGAAAGGACGCTAAGCGAAACCGAAGTAATACGAGTAGCACGGGCAGGCGATACGATGCCACGCGCTGGGTCGGGGGGAATTTTCCCGCGGACAAAGTAGCGGGCATAAATTACAAGAATATGATACAGTTTTTAAAGCTCTAACGCATTGTAATCTAATATCGCGACGTATTCGCCAAAAATTTAAACAAATATTATGAGTTTCTGGAAAAATAACTTAAATTCCTACACAATAAAGTTCAGTTTACGCTACAACTTCAAACATTTTTCAGTAGTGCTAGTCATTCTGAAATCAACTTAATTAACATTACAATAAAGTTGATATTTGTTTAACTTGAAATAACGTCAATTTGAAACATAAATAAAATTTGATTATAGGTATGTGTGTTGTACACACGGCGACATATAAATTTCCAGTTTTAGCTGACCTCGCATGGTATAGGTTTTTCGTACAATCAGAAGTCAGCTTATACTGGTTATGTACAGCTTGAACCATAATCTTATTTATTAATTGTAATGCCTCAAAGCATTTTAAGTTAACCTAGTCTTAACGTTGTTCGTAGTCAATAGTAAATTAAATAAGACCCTAAATAATAAAATTATTTATAGGTACTCACAGTTTATTTATTAATTTATGTTTATTATTTTATTTTATTTTTTTATTTTACCATTTATGTACACACATATAAATAGACAATGAAAAACAGAACAGAAAAAATAGGTACAGAGGTGATGCTTATTTCATAAGAAATCTCTTCCAGCATACCTTAGTAATTTGATTGCTTCAATAAACTTATTTATGTAGGTACTCACACTTTACTCCTCCCCGCGAAATCTTACTACGTGCAAACCATGTCAATATCGTGTCTTGTTAACGCAAAGGAATCGAAATATAATTATGTATTTTGACAGTTCAAACCACGCCATTATAATTTAACAGCATAGGGGCAATTCTCGTAATTTTAAGAACTTTCACTGTCTTATCTCAGTGTCAATCTGTCAGAAATACGTAAAATTTTCCTACATTTTGACACATTTTTGACATTTATTGGTCGCCGAGATGAGACTGCGACTAGATTTTGAATGTTTAGCATTACGAGAATTGGCCTTCAGATGTCGTGTATAACTAAGGAATTTACTTGGTTTCGAAGCAAGGAATCGTTAAGTAGTCATAGTGAGGGCCCTGTAGATGCATATTTTGAGACGATTCTGAAAGCTTCTTTAATTCGCGCCATCTATAGTTTTTGAAATATTGTCCAACAAAATATATAAAGTCATTTAATTTCAATTAAATAACATTTTATAATCACAACATGTTACATGAGATTAACAGAAGATTTACAGATCACATACACACTTAATCAGCCTATAACGTTCCCACTGCTGGGACACAGGCCTCCTCTCTGTGAGATCCCTCTCTGCGCGCCGTGAGTCACCACGCGGGCCTAGTGTCTAGGCCTAGTGGTTCTAGGATTCACTTTGATCAATCTTTTAAAAACCGAGATATTAACTGCCTATAAATGACATCTATAGTGCGGCCGACGAGAGAATGCATTGACAACTGTCAGTGCGACAATTCCAGTAGCTAAAGTTCGTTTTTTAATCCCAGATCTAACATTACTAATCTGACATTTAAGTCTGTGTTTGCGTTTTTTTAGCATAGAAATTTTGACATTACACCTGTCAAATTAGTATCTGGGTTTAAAAACGAAGTTTAATAAAGTTCAAATTCGCAAAACACGTAATTATTCTTTTGTATGAAACTGACACAAATGTCAAAAATACATTCTCTCGACGGCCGGACTGTACCAGTAAGTGTTATCAAGCAAACGTTGCACAACGAAAAGCTTCTAGATGATATCGCTCAAAATAAATCGAACCGCGAGTAATGCCTCAAGAATGGAGATTGGTATGTAATCGAATCATATTATATACAAACTCGATACGTTGCCTGACATGTACTGATTGACGATCGATTAATTTATCGATAAGTGGGTCAAATACGTTATTTTGTTACTCAATGGAAGCATTCTATTTTAGTTTGACATTTTTATTTTTGTTTTCTTGTTTACAACAAATTGTTTACTTATTTTTATTCAATATGATTTCAACATATCATAACATCACGCCTGTATCCCCCGAGGGGTTAGGCAGACGTGTACCTAATTCACCAGTTATGGTCAGAATCATGTTAAACGGGGTGAACTATAGATAATGGGAATGAAGGAGATATGTCCCGGTAGTTGAAAATGTATCAGAACTCCATGACGCTAAATCGACCCCACTCCAGCGCCACTAAGTTGTTTTTCATGATTTTAAAGACAAATATAGTAAAATACTTATATTTATAAACATGGTAAGTGATTCCACGATTTACAAAGTTTCGGGTTTGGCTTCGGTTTTTACAAGAAACCAATGAACAACACGGCATTCTTATATTTTATCACAATCACGGTCGAAAGCGCACTAGTTCGCGGAGACGGCCATTCGCCTAGTGCATGGTCATTTTGGCCATACCGCGACGACACAGATAGGTACGCCCCCTTGCCACTTCTCCTGTTTTTTACATTTCTATGGGGCGAACCTTTTGCCATAAACCGGGCGCAATTCTAGACTAACACAAAAAAATTATATAATGTCTATTCAAACTAATATTTCTAATTGATGTTATTTCAAGTTAAACAAATATCAACTTTATTTTAATGGCGAATAAGTTGATTTCAGATTGACTAGCACTATTGAAAAAGTTATAATACTGTTTGAAGCTGTACACACGGCTACACGTCAAGCTATACATAACCAGTATAAGCTGACTTCTAATTGTACGAAAAACCTATACAATGCGAGGTCAGGTAAAACTGGAAATGTATATAGCATGATGTGTAGCCGTGTGTACCGTAAACTGCAATGCTATTCTGTGAAAATCTCACCGTGTAAACTTAGGCGGATGTGAGCTTCAAGTGAGCTGTCATTCCATGTGATGCTGGGGATTGACACAATTGACAGCTCATGTCATGCTCACTTCACATAAGCTTTCACGGATTTTTACAAAATAGATCAGCTGAACTTTATTTTGTAGAAATTAAAGTTATTTTTCTATGAACTCATATTTGTTTATATTTTTTGCTAATAAGTCTCGAATATAGATTATATATGGGTATCCTAGAATTACCCAATCAAAATAACTGGTTGACACTTCCCATGATCCAAGGGCTGGCTTTTACCTTGGCCAGAGGCTAAGCATTGCCATACTACGTGGCAATGCCGCCAGTGTCTTGGGTACATTACCAGTCGACAGCGATGCGGATGAATTTTTCGACGCTATATTTTAGTTTGTAAATAGTTTTAGTTAATTTAGGATATATTTTTGTTATTTTAGTGTTATATACAAAAAAAAAAACCAAAATAACAACATTATACTGCTACACTAACGTGCAACCCACATTTCGACCGTTATGATTAAGTCTCATGTAATATTAGGGTGATTTCAGTTTCATTGTAAGGTAGATGTCATCGTTTAAAAGTAAATTTCTAGGCCTAAGGCCCATATTACAGACGGCGCGTTGTGTTCCACGCGCGCCTCAAAGAGATGTCAGCAGAGGACGGGGCCCAACAGGGCCGAAGCCTGCCGGGGCGGCGGGATTTTCCGAAAGGTTAACCGCTGCCCTGGATCAGAAAGGGCTAAGGACGGAACACGGGTGGGTTTTAGTCAGTAAGAGTCTGACACTCCCTTCCGCTCCACCCAGAGCGGGAGGGGTCATTTGATGATTTCCCATCCACAAAAAAAAAAAAAAAAAAAGGCCCATATTACAGAACCTTACTAAGACTCAGGCATTACTTTAAAATTTGTTTCAACCAACGGTTCAGTCAACGGTGGAGCAGACGAGTCCAGGAGTGGAGACCGTGTATCGGCAAGCGTAGTGTGGGACGCCCCCCAGCTAGATGGACGGACGACGTTAAAAAGGTGGCTGGGACAGACTGGATGCGGAAGGCGGAGGACAGGGTGTTGTGGCGCAGCCAGGCCTATGTCCAGCAGTGAACTGCGATAGGCTGAGTTGATAAATTGATTGAGTTTCAACCAATCAAATAGCTTTAAACGAGTTTTAAGTAATGCTTGAGTTTTGTGTGAGGTTCTGTAATACGGGCCTAAGAGTTCTGTAAAAAAACTGAACTGTTTTAGTCGGTATCTATTAATTAAACTATGAATCTACGATCAGTGATTATCAAAGCTTTATCTTAGTAACGTAAAACAATAAAGCATTGTCTGTCTAGCTCGGGGCTCACTGGCAAATAATGGCGCCGATTCCCTTGTTCAAAAACTAAACTAAATTTAAGTTCAGTGCATCTTTTTCTTACTATGTCATTAAGAAAAGCACAGAAGACAGTTTAGACGTGATTAAAAACATGGCTACTAAAAATACTTCAATTTACGTCAGGCGCTAACTAATTTGCCATCCATCCATCCTAACAAACTATCGCGTTTATAATATTAGTAGGAATTAGTAGGATGTTAGGATTTATATTATGAAACGCTATTCCTGGAAAGCTCAGAACAATAATGCAGCTAATTAACCTAACATGTCATCGGAAACCATAGACAATTCACCAACCTCGTTCGTACATTTCAGATTGAACCATTGACGAAATACCGTGGCTTGTTTCACACCACGTTTACATTATTAACGCTACATTAACGCTACATTTCGCGACTAACCGTTGGTTAGTGGACCAAAATTATTCGTTTGCTTTGATACGCGGTCGCATTGCGTCCGAGCCGATAATTGCAAAACTCGCGTTTGTGAACTCTATGGTGCAACTGCTCTATTGATTTTACAACGTGTATTAGAAGGGTAAAGTGCCTTGTTCAGTTGCCTATTGGTTTGTAATTAGCATTTAACCAATGGAAATTGCAGGGTTTAGAATACTGTCGTTTGGAATATGTATTTAGTTATTAATTACTATGTATTAAGACTGAATAGTAAGCATAATCTAATCAGCCACTGCTGGGCCACAGGCCTTCTCTCAGTGAGAGGGAGTGGGCTGTTATCCACCACGCGGGCCCAGTGCGGGTTGGTATATGTCACATATCTTCGAATTTTTGGTTCTTAGACATGCCAGTTTCCTTACGATGTTTTCCTTCACCGTTTTGAGAGCAGTCTTAATAAAACTATTTACAAAAAGTAAAGCGCCTGTAGTAAGTTCGTTATATTTAGACACACAAGCCCCCTTGTGGCTAAATAATAACAGCCGCATGGTTCGATTAAAGGTTAAGCTACGCTTGCCACGGTCGGTTCTTGGATGGGTGACCATTCCATACATATCCCGACCCTTTCGTGCCTCGGAAAGCACGTTAAGCCGTAGGTCCTGGCTGTCATTCATAGATTTTTGTCAAAAAAAAAGTCTGACCAGTCTTACCAAGGCCTCCACAACCCAGTTCAACAGTAACTGGGTTGTGGCGGTCAGATAGGCAGTCGCTCCATGTAAAATATTGGTATTCAGTTGCACCCGGTTAGACTGGAAGCCGACCCCAGCGTGGTTGGGAAAAAGGCAGGCAGATTGCAGATTGAGTAAGTTCGGTATATTGAAAAGTTTCCAGTGAAACTGAAGAAAATATATCCCTTATCCCGCCATTTTTACTCGTGTCAGCGTAATGTCAAATTAAAAAGAAATTCTGTGCAGAACACAGCTTATTTCTATGGCGCATAAATGACGTAAAACCGCACAAAAGATTAGACGAATCAATCTTGCGGCAAAAGTTCTAAGTACTTATGCACTTTTATTTCTTTATAAAAACACTAACTTTTATGCCTAAAAGAAACTGTAAAGCCATACCATACCCCAGTGACATACCATAAAGTAGAAGCAACTTTAACAGTTGCACCACCTAAACACTGTTTAGATGCAAGTCATTTGTTGCTTCAATTTTATTGTTTGCCATGCAAGAAACTTGTATCGTGTAAATGGAGCTTATACCCTATCCATCAGGTAAACCGTTTTTTGACAGCTGGAATTAGTGATTGCAGCAACAACAATACTATTGATACACGTACGGTATTATAATGTCTGTAAGAAGCCATAAGTAAGATACTCGTAAGTCAATAAGCTAAGGCTGTTTATATAATTATTTATTTTGTTACGCATTTTAAATTTAACTTTTACGTAATCTGGAATATGTACGTTCTAAGACAGCTGTCAAAAAACGGTTAACCTAATGAACAGAGTATAAGTATCGTTCAAAGTTTAAAAAAAAAGAAAAACAAAAGTTTCGCATTGCATTCCAAATTCAAATATGACCCATTTAGCTTGTCCAAACAGTTGATTGTTTTAGCTAAACAATGTAAGCTCAGAGAATGTAACGATGTCCCAACATTTTTTGAATCTATTTACTTTTCCTTGATTGGTCGATTTAGTTAGTTGCTACGTGGTTTGTGTTGCAACGTTGCTCGTGACAGGCAGTAAACGTACCTTCACTAGTTCCATTTGCAAGATTAATGAAGCTTCAGACAGGTTGCATATAATAATATATTATTATATCGTGGGCAGGTATTCACTTTATGTAATAGGTAGGCTGGGCATTGGGTCAAAGTGCCACCTGATGGAAAGGGGTTATTGCATCTATTGACACCTGTAGGTAACACAAAGGAATTTACCGATGGGTTACCTTTTACCATTAGTAAGTGCCAAGAGCGCTGGTGGCACAGTGTGATCAACCCCGACTTACGAGTTGTAAGTCGTAGGTTCGAACTCAGACAGGCGCTTTACCTATCAGTCTATAGTGTTCCCACTGCTGGGACACATTCCTCCTCTCTTTGATAGGGAGTGGGCTGTAATCTACCACGCGAGCTCTGTGCGGGTGGTAGATGTCATATATCATCGAATTTTTGGTTCTAGGACATGCCGGTTTTCTAACGATGATTTTGTAAATTATTTCATCACCAGTGCTCTGAAAACGGCGAAGGACACCGGCTTGTCCTAGAACCAAAAAATCGGAGACATGAAATATACAAACCCGAACTGGGCCCGCGTGGCGGATTTCGGCCCACTCACTCTCACCGAGAGGAGGATTGAGTCCCAGCAGTGGGGAAATTATAAACTGATTATGTTACCAAGGGCAGAGACAAAGTTCGAATGTCTGTTGTCATCCGTCTGCAATTTTACTTGCACCCATCTCCTTCGAATCGAATTACTGCAGCATTGTTGCATTCCGATCCACTTGGCAAACAGGAATACCATGTACATTGTACAGTACCTAGTAGTACTAACCCGGAAAAAGGCGTTTACAAAGAGCTCTATATATTTTTTAAATTGTGTTTTACATAACCTGTATGTGTAGCTATGTGAGTCACATTTAAGTTTGTAAATTGCACTGTGCAGCGCCTTGAGATTCTAGTCAGTAATGTTGTGCATATAAACTTAAATAAATACTGTTGAAAATAGGTTTTATATCTATTACCTTGAACTTTAGTGAGCTACACGAGTCCTGACAAACGTTTGCACTGACTACTGGTCCACTCAAATCTGTTTGGTTCAGGAAAAGATCATTTCAAGCACTAATCTACATTGTCCTCACATTATCTGACCAAGATTATGTCTGGACTTTAAATTAAAGAGACTTTGACCCTTGTGTTTGTTTACGTTAGATAGTAAATGTCGACTTTATCTAGCTTATTTTATTTTATAATATGCCGTGTAAAAGTGATTCCGATATCATATTTACTTACTATACTACAGAATAAACAATTTCATTTCATTTTCATTTCATAACTTTTTTGACAAAACGCTGTTGAGTCGAGTGTGTCAAACTCAAACTCAAACTCAAAGTATTTATTTCAATTAAACCAATTACAGGTACTTTTGAATTGTCAAGGGGTCGGTCAGTCAGAAAAATGAAGCTAGTTGCCCATTCCAAAGCGTAGGTACCTATGGAGAAGAACGGGCAAGAAACTCCATGGACACTCTTTTAAATCAGAATAATATGGTTACAAAGTATTGGTTACATCATTCATGTTAGAAATTATGCATGTGAGAACGATGCAGAACATTAAAAGCGTCCGTAATGAACAGATAAAGAAAAAACAATTCAAATATAAAATTAAATAAAAAATAAGCCACGGCAGTCAGTCAGATAGGGGTTGCTTAATAAAAGGAACATTGAAGGTTTTCAAGGTTTTTGAAATTAAAAATCTAAACGACTTTTTTCATTGCTACGCCCTTAGCAACAAAAATATCTAGATGAAAATAGAACCATAAGTAACGAATACGAAAGGAAATACCTCTCCACGGTTATTTTACGTCCAACTACATCTAATTATAGCCTTGCAGTCTATAAATACGATACTCGATTTTATAGCGCTATCGATGACTTATAAGGCAAGTAATTGAATTAATAGTCTAGGCAAGTTAGGCACAAAACACACATATCCTGGCCACATGTGTTTTCATTATCCGTGAATTAGGCTAGTGAATGGTCGAGTAATTTACTTAGAGACTACGTGGTTAGCATACGTGAGTGGCCAGTACTTGTATGCTAGTGAATTTATAATGTCAGTTAAACGCAGCACGATGAGAATATTTTTTTCTTTATTTTTTATGACAGGCTTTTTTTTATTGGTCGAAGTTGTCGAAGTTACTGGCCAGAGAGAATTTCCTTTTTTCGATCGCTGTTGTTTCCGTAATTTGTGAATGTGATCTACGGTTATCTTTGTATCTGGTAAAATACAATTGTATTCAAGTAGTAAGGAAGTGGTATTTATAACATACTTACGATACAGTATTGTTTCGACAAATTCTTTATCTCTTCCATCGTGTTTTCTAGAAATTTGCTATTTAGGTCTAGACTCTCATTTTATGGCCAGTTAAGATTTCATAGTTCCATAATAGCCCAACAGCTGCTGCAGATCTAATTTCAAAATTCAAAGAGTCCAATAAAACCTCTTTAGGCTACACTACGGTTTTGACACCTCAGCTTTTAAAAAAAAGAGCAGTCTGAGACAATACTTCAGTCAGCCAATGCAGAATACGAGTGGTGAAGCGTCGTGCTGAACCGTAAATTACGGACAGAGGTGAACGCTCGCACCACCCGTTGAACTTGACTCGCGGCTACCTTAACATTGCTGCGTACCGTGAAGATATTATATAAGGAAATGATCTAATCATGCGTCCTTTGCTACCGTTTTAGTTGTGGTTTTGATGAAAGTTTTTTGATTGCGTTCGTGTTTCAAATGTGCATTCTTTTTTAATTTCGTTTTTCTATTTGCTGGTTTGGGGAAAGGAGTCTGTTTAATTGATTGGATCTTTTTGGTTTTAGATTCCATACTTAAACTCGTTGTGAGGTCGTCGGTGTTTGTAGCACAATTCATTATTTTAAGCGCAAGTCGTTAATTAATTAAGTATTTTCTTAGAATTCTATTATAAACATGATTGTTTGCAGATATTGAACTCGCGTTTATCTTTGGAATTTAATGTTTAACTGTGTCATTGAACGTTGACATTAGTTAAAACTACACAAATGCTAAATAACTGAATGTTATTAGCAATATAATGTCTATTATTAAATTGTTTATCAATAAGGAAATTGTAACGCTGCACAAAACTATACCGGTATACGAATAGATTACCCCACTTTGATATTTAAGTGCAAAACCCACTTACAATCCAGCTTGAAGCGAACAAAGTATCTCAGCAGAACGCTTCCTGTTTACGAAACGTATTACAAAACGTACCCTTCGAATATTCCGCAGCAATCAGTGGTCCAATGCGATTCCAGGGTATGGACCGTGAACCCTGCGCGCACGCACCCGTGTTTGTCCGCCGTCGGATGATCCGAGGCCGATATATAAGCCGTCGGTATGAACACCCGGCACCATTCGCGATTAAACGCCACCGGAGTGAGCTTCCGCAGACAGAGGCCAGTCTGACCGTCAACTGAATTGATACAATTGCTAGCCACCCTTCCGCGATGTCTGTGCTCCGTGTTCTCCTGGTAGCCGTACTGTGCTTCGCCGTGACCGTCGAGTGCAAGCCCTTCTTCGACGCCATCTACGATGCTATCAACGGCAACGCGAGAAGATCTTACGGCTACAGCGGCTATGGAAACTACGGCTACGATGGCTACGGCTATGGAGGCGGCTACCAGCAACCTAACTACGGTTACAAACCGAGGAATGTAGAGCGTGCGCCGAGACAGGGCAAGACGTACAAGGAGATTTGCAGGGTCCACTTCCCCGACTCCGTAGCGGTGCCTGGCGCGGGGGGCATCGTGTGCCCCTACTGAGGGTCAGATCGCGTGTTCTACGCTGTGGAGCGCCTGCTCCGAAGACGTAACATCATGAGGATGGGTTGAACTGGTTTGAAGCACCAACAATTCACAGATGATCTCTACTAGAAAACTTATATTCACAGCATTTGTTTAATTACCGTTTTGTTGTTATAGAATGTGAAGATTTTCTTCAACAGTGTGTGCTTTGATATTTATTTTTGTAGCAGTGATTGTACTGTACGTCTCGATTATCGTAATCTCTCTCAAGTTTACGAAGTGCAAGTGTCAAGTGTCTTATTATCAATCCACGATGTTCACAATGCTAGGTCGACCCGTCCCATATTGTGATAAGTTACTTTTGTTAGTCTCATTGTAACATAGCGTGTGATACGAAGTTTATCATTGCCGTGATAACCTTGTGATAATTCCTCTATTAGTGATTATTATAGCTACTTTAGTTTCTCTGGACACCGGACGCTTAGAACACGCGATTATAGTTTAAAAAATTTGATTTGTTAATACGTAATGTGGCAAAATTATAATTGGCTTTTTGTACTTAGATGAAAAAATTGTCTTTTAGATCCAACTGTCTTTGAACTTCCATACTTTTTCAACCAAAGCGTTTCTTTTAATTTAATGTCTAGTACAAGTTAATTTTAAGTATTGTAAATATATTTTAAGTTTTAAAATAAATGTTATGAACTTATGAGCGTGTTTCAAGTGTGTACTGCGACGTGTTGTTGTGAATTAGGTCACTTTCGGGAGTGCGTGTCGTTACAATGATTTATCTGGGACACACCTCAATCAACAACCGTCTCTTTGGTTATGTACCAGTTGACAGATTGCTTTTTATTTCCTTAGCCGTGATTATCTGTGCTAATTGCAAAGGTATTTCCTGCACAGCCTTATTTGTTTGGCGCCTGCCCGCACCTTGAGCTTTTTGAGTAAAAAATACAAATAATTTAGCCTATGTACAAATCTGTAATTAGAAATTAGAATATCCTACTTAGACGTGGATGAGATGGTGCTGACAAAAAGTTGCGCAAAGTTGTGTGTAAATATTTCTTGTAGTAAATGAAAACTATCTGTTAAGAAACTCAGATTTTTTCAGTCATATATAAAAATGAGAATATAGTTTTAATGAAGTTATTACCATTATTACCAGGAGTACGTGGGTCATTAGGCATTCATAACGTAATTAAAAATAAAAGCCTTAATATGATTAATGTAATTTGGGCAAACCTACACGTTTTTTCAAGTTTTTTTTAATGATTTCCGTCTAATAATTTAGTTTAAGAATCTTAACCCAAGAACCTATGCAGGTAGTACCTACGGCCAGCTTCCTGGGCACTCAGCTCAGCTACCAACTTGTTCAAATAAGCCACGAAATCAGAAGATGCAAAATAAATTGCAAGTTCTGAAAATGTTTTTGCCATAGGGAAAACTGCTTTATAAACATAAAATTAACGATCAGAATACCTACATAATATTTTGCTAATTATATTGGTTATGCATTACGATACTAATAAATAGAAATAAGGAAGAATACGATTCAACCCTATTTATTAATATAATTATTTATATTTATGTGCAGTCATAAAGCATAGTCGTAACCTAGTCTATAGTTGTTGGTAAAGTTGCGTTGCGTTCAGTTTCGATCGTTTACGAGCGCAGACGCAGGTGTAGCGCTGACCTAAAATACGAGGGCACTGATTTATATGCGTGTTGGTTATTTATAATAGAGATATTATAGCTCGTGTTAGTCATTATCGATTTATTATTTTCTGATATTCTGTACGATATGCTCTACGATGCTACGATACCTATGCTATGCTCAGAGTCTCTTTGAAGGATAAAATTAGGAATGAAATTATCCGGAAAAGAACCGGAGCTACCGATATAGCTTGCAGAGTAAGCAGACTGAACACAACAGTGGGCTGGCCATGTTTGTCCAAGGACCGATGGCTGGTGGAGCAGACGAGTCCTGGAGTGGAGACCGCGTATTGGCAAGCGTAGTGTGGGACGCCCCCCAACTAGATGAACGGACGACCTTAAGAAGGTGGTTGGGACAGACTGGATGCGGAAGGTGGAGGACAGGGTGTTGTGACACAGCCTGGGGGCAGCAGTGGACTGCGTTAGGCTGAGTTGATTCTCTAGGATATAGTTATAGTTTTCAGAAGACTACCGAACTTAGCATACGAGGTTCGATTTCTTTTAATAACTTTCCATAAGTAAAGAAGAAGAAAGAATGGAAATAGATTTATTTAGCACACACTAAAACACAAACAATACACCAGATACATACATACATCAGATAAAAACAAATAAAAAGTGTAAGGTTCGATGTAAGAAATTGGCAGGAAAAAAATGCCAGACAACTAGTGCCTGACGCTGGTTTTCAACTGGACCAACTGTGTGTAGGTGACGGATGTAAATCAGCTTTATACTGCACCGAGACGTGTGTATGCAGAAGTGGCGTTAAAAGTGTATTTTGAAACAAAACTCCCTTATTTAATCTTACTCGACACAGCGGTCCTGAATTATAGATTTTAGATTTGTCCTCATTTTAGATTATTCTGATAACAATGCTGTCATCAACTGCCGCAGTGTCCATCTATTTTGTAGACCTACCTATACACTATGCAGAACACAATAACAGTCTCATTATAATACAAAACTAGTTCTAATTTTAGTTCAAGCGGAAACCTCCGAGTCAGTTATTGTATATTGAACTTTATTCCGACAGTTTTGAAGTTCTTAATACGAAATTAGTCTTGTGATTTTTCAATAGTCAGATCATTTCTAACTGAGGAATACATATGACAGTTTGATATATTTTCTATACAAAAGCTGTCAAACGGAAATATTTACTCTTCAGATGTAGAGATATGTGACTATTCAAATTCTAAGATGGTTTAAATGTGACTCTCTAGAATCAACCTATCTTTTTAAATTAATTTATTTTGTGAAGATATGTAGGTGATTACAGGGGTTTTTCAATATAAAATGACAAGTGCACAAACCATGTTCCGCCGATAGGCATACAAAATCCGAGTTAAAGTTATAGTAAACTTATTTATAAAAAACAAAAAAAAAAGAATTCATGCAGTAGTTTATAAACGAATTAACAATGTCAAGAAACATAATTATTATTAGGCATGTCAAGTTATAAAATTGTCATAATAATATAAGGAAAATGTCATGAAAAATACACAATGTCAATAGATTTCAAAAACACAGATATAAATAAATTATAAAAAAAAAATGGGTGCGTGTACTTATGTACGCGCGTCAGAAGTTATACTTTTAAAAAAACCATTTTTAATTGCATGCAAATAATTAATTACAAAAAAGGTTACAATAAAGTTCCTTGTTTAGGCTGAATAATGTCGGTAACAAGTCACGGGCCTTTTAAAGAAATTAAAAGCATAATAAAAAAACAGAATTTTATGGCATCCAATTTTTTATAGTGAAAAGTCCATTGCCTTTATTTTAATCGATAAGAACAGACAGGTTGCTATAAAAAATGCTCAAAATAGGTACAGACCGGTTTATGTTGAAAAAAGTGACGTATAGCTTTAAAAATAATGAGCGGTTTCGCGGACAGCTTCAACCTGTGAATTTTGTGTGACGGTGATGCGCGCGCGTCTTAAAATTTCACTCATCATTTTTTCATAACGCGCCTAAATAAGTATAACTACAACAAATAAAAAGAAATAAAAATTCTTTCCAACTTGATAAGGCAGTAAACGTGTTACTCCTCCATTGTTTCCGCACTAAGGCGATAGATAGATCAGCTGATGGAAATAGGTCAAATGACGATGGAAGATATGGGCCAGTGGTCACACTGTACGTCACTTCGTCGCACGTTGGACTACGTGTGATGTGATGTGACCACTTGTTGTGAACCGTGATTTGATTGAGTTGCGGCTACTGAAGGTTTGAAAACAACTTATGACTATAATTATGAAATAATAGCTGATTGGTAGATCGATGTTTTTAAAATAGGAGCAGTACCTGGTGGCCCAGTGGAATCGGCTGTGACTTACGAGTTGCACGTCGTAGGTTCAACCCCAGACAGGCGCTTTACTTTGTGTATATTATTTCATCACCACTGCTCTTAAAACGGTGAAGGAAAACATCGCGAGGAAACTGGCATGTCTTAAAACCAAAAATTCTAAGACATGTGACATTTACCAACCCGCACTGGGCCCGCGTGGTGGATTACGGCCCACTCCCTCTCACCGAGAGGAGGCCTGTGTCCCAGTAGTGGGAACATTTATAGGATGATTATGCTTTTTCTCACTTGTAAATTTTTCTTTGCTGTTTTTTCAAAATTCACAAAGTCAGAAAGAAGACTTTTTCGCCAAAATATCCGTTTGGCGTATGCTTTGCGATAATAAGGTTAGATTAATTTGTTTGAAAGGTATAGGTAGATGCTCTCCATCCAACGCCTTTATAACATTCAGGGAACCTGCTAATTCCAAAAATTAACTACTTTACGTAGCTCAAACGTGTTTCGTCAATTATCGTGTGACGTAACTGTCGCTAAAAGCCGAGACTCGAGCCGACTCTGATCATGATCCTGACGACCAATATTCTTTAGAACTCAATGAACGATTTAATTGATGAATGCCTTGCCCCAAGGACGAGATTTAAGGATACAAACTGCATCATTATCATCAGCATCAGCCTACAGCGGTTCACTACTGAACATAGGCCTTTACAATCGGTCGTCATTGAACTTGAGAGCGTCCTTACGTTTAGGTATACAAACTTACTGTTCGGCCGACGAGAGAGTGCGTTCTTGACATCTGTCAGTTTCAAACAAACACGAATACGTGTTTTGCGAATTTGATAGGTGCTAGGATAGGACAAGTGTCAAGAACGCATTCTCTCGACCGACGGCTAGACTGTAAAAACAACAGTTGCAGTTGGGTATAACCATGATGGTGTGCGTTCTACTCAAAGATCGGGGCTTCGGGATAATTGAGGGAATATTCCAAACCTCTCCCATGCACATCCCACGAGAATCATCAGCATCTTTGACAGACCACGTTCGTTTACTGATCATTTATTCGAAGACGGTACTCTACATCCACCATGACATAACAAAACAAGGAAATCGAATACGAAAACAGTATAATGCGTCCGTCCAATAATGCGCAGGAGTCGAACACCCCCCAATCTTCATAACACCATGTAATAACAACATGGCCGCGCATACAAATTGTCCTAAAATATGTTAAAACCATACTCAGCGTCCTTGAAAGATGCAAAATGTAGTTTATGGTTACCTGTCTATTTTGACTTATAAATATTTAACTAGTGTCGAAGAGGCTATGGTAGAATTTTATATTGTTTAGGGACTTAATTAGTATTATTATTTGTTATATAATAGGGCTTGATAGTTTTTAAGCCGAACTGAACGTTCTTTTTTCTATGTGATGTTTGTATTAACTAAAAACTCACGATTCAAACGATGGATATAAAAGTAAGGCTAGTGTTAGACCTATACCGGTAGGAGTAGTGTAGGAGTAGGGTAGGAGTAGGGTAGGAGTAGTGTAAGAGTAGTGTAAGAGTAGGGTGGGAGTAGGGTAGGAGTAGGGTAGGAGTAGTATAGGAGTAGGGTAGGAGTAGGGTAGGAGTAGGGTAGGAGTAGTGTAGGAGTAGGGTAGGGAGTAGGACACCACGCGAACGAAGTAGCTCCGGCCAGTTAGAAATAATTTATATGGCAAAACAACGTTTGCCGGGTCAGCTAGTGCATAATAAAATAAATATAGGTATCTATAAACTGCCTAACCATTACTAGTTCCATCTGTCAAAAAACGGTTTACCTTATGGACGGTCTATATAAGCAGTTGTTTAGGAGTCTAATGGCTGAAAGCGCGACTGCTGAACGTGAGAGAGGTGTTTTTAGATTTTTGGACTGGGAATTTCGCAGTAGCAGTTCGGAGTCTGTATTTGTGCGATATGTATATGTTTTTCCTTGGTTTTATGACATAACGGGCAAAATGTAAATGAATGAGAATACAGCCTGTCTATACTGTGATCAATTCTTAGCATCAGGTGTGACTCACCTCCTTCTGCGAAGCAGTAATGCTCGCAAAGGAGGAGGCGGAGCGCGTGAGGGAGAGGCAATCTCTGAGCCCTCACGCCTCTAGTCGCCGCAGGAGACGCCCTGGACGTCGGGAGTCAGCAACCGAATCCCGGCCACTGTAGGCGACGAGCAATGGGCAGCTTGCCGCCCGGTAAGGACCAGGCCCGGGTCAACGGCTCGTTGTGTTCCACGCGTGCCTCAAAGAGATATCAGCACTAACTGACGGGGTCCGTTAGGGCCGATGCCTATGCCAGGGCCGCGGGTTGTTCGAAAGAGATACCGTGGCCTCTGAAGGAACACGGGTGGGTTTTAGTCAGTAAAAGTCTGACACGCCCTCCCGCTCCGCCCAGAGCGGGAGACATCATTTGATGATTTCCACCAAAAAAAAAGGTGGATTTACTCACTTTAAGGTCACTTCATCTAAGTTGTCACGAAGAGACGCGAATAACAGCGATCAGCAGGTGAATGGCTACAGTCTTGGATTCAATACGAGGTCGGTCGTGACAGGCATTTCTTATTATAAATTATCGTTTTCAGATGTTCCTAGTAAATATTACCTAAGTGCCTTGCTTTGCCATCTCATTTTGGATTGTCTAATGACTAAGATAATTAGTAATAATAATATAGGATGAATCGGTATCCAACAGCACAGTTCCCTGCTAATTTCTTACATCGGACTTTACATTTTTTATTTGATCTTTGTTTTTTGTTTTTATCTGAGTGGCAATTCTCGTAATTTTAAGAACATTCACAGTCTGATATCAGTCTCAATCTGCCAAAAATACCTCTAATTTCCCTACATTTTGACAGGTTTTTGACATCTGTTTGTCGCCAAGATGAGACTGCGACTAGATTTTGAACGTTTTAAATTACGAGAATTGGCCTTCTGATGTATGTATCTGGTTTATTCTTTCTTTTTCTTTTTTCAACGGCTTGACCATGTGGAACTGCAGTGCGATTCTGTAACCATCTCACCGTGAAAACTTAGTGAGCGTGGAGTGAGCTGTCATTCTAACTAATGCTAGGGATTGACACTATTGACAGCTCACTCTAAGCTCACTTCACCTAACTTTTTACGGTGAGATTTTTACAGAATCGATCGGCTGGGAATAGGTCTGTAGGATAGTTAGTGGGTTCTATGTGAACTCAGGGAAACTTATTCTTTAGTAAATTGACTACCAACTTAAATTATCCGTATATCCAAATCACAAGGGGCTTGTGGCTAAGTAATAGCAGCTGCACGTTTCGATCGAGCAGGTTAAGCTACGCTTGCCGCTGTTGGCCCGTGGATTGGTGACCATTTTAACATACCAAGACCCCTCCGTGGCTCGGTAAGCACGTTAAGCTGTTGGTCTCAGTTGTGATTCGTGGATTTTTGACAGTCGTTACGGGTTGTCAGAAGCTCTAAAATCTGGCAACCAGTCTTACCAAGGGGTATCCGTATTACCCAGTAACTGGGTTGTGGAGGTCGTCACTCCATGTAAAATACCAGACTAGAAGCCGACCCCAACATAGTTGGGAAAAAGCTAGGCATCATCGTTTAAATCACAACTGTTATTCTTGTTGCAACAGTTGCAAGAAATGACTATCGTAGTACCTACATACTCACACCCTTTATACTAACCTACAAACACGTTTTTCTTACCGTGAAAAACTACCGTTTATTCGCCATGTGTAGGCACAGTCGTCTGTGTTGTATGGATCACCATGGAAGCTTGTTGACGGACACGTTTTTTACGGCGCGGTTTATTCGCCGTACTGTAAAGAAACCGAGATGTGTACAGACACGCCTATCACATCATGCTACTACAATCTGTCAAATTTCTTTAATAGATTTTCAACTTTATCGCTAAAGCATTAAGGTTCAAGGTTGATTGGGAAAATTTGACAGTTTCGGGTAGCTTGACCTGCTGGCGTCTGCACAAAGGATCTAATTCCAAGGCTACCGTAGTGTCAATTTGAACCATTAATTTTTCTGATTGTATATTTGCTAACCGGAACCAATGAAATAAGATGTCCTCAAAACACTAATCTTGATGAGTCATACATTCAGTCAAGAGCCCCGCAACGTTGGTGAATAATCTCATAAATCGATTGATATTCGCCTTAAATAAGCTTCACGTGCTGTACAAGGGGTCAAGTTAAGTCATTAAACCAAGGAGGGTTTAATGACTTTCTTCGTGGGGACATACTTATTCCCTGGAGAAAACAAAGGTTTTTTTTTCTTTTTTGGTTGGGAAATCATCAAATAACTTCTTCTGCTCTGGGCGGAGCAGGCATGTCAGAATTTTACTGAGTAAAACCCATCCGTGCTCCTTCAGTTGCCACGGTAACTCTTTCGAACAACCCGCGACCCTGCCAGGCTTCGGCCCTAGCGGACCCCATCAGTTGGTGCTGACATCTCTCTGAGGCGCTCGTGGAATACAACGCGCCGTCTACCACCGTAGTGAGTGATTTTAGCGAGAAACAAAGGATTTGCTAAAATCACTCACTACTGTGGCCATCCTCAGCCCATTGTGTCGGATCTCCGGTGAAAAGCATCAAGTTTCTTTATTTAATATAGAAACTACCCTGAATCAGACAGTCCCCATTTTATTGAACTTTTTCAATCCTGCCGTTCTCCAGTGATGCGCTTACAAACAGTATTTAGTTTTATTTATATACTAGCTGACCTGACAGACACTGTCCTGTTCATTATTCCTTCAAAACCATACAAAAAACGACGTTCAGTTTTTCCTGAGTTTGAACATTTTCCGGGATACTTTTCCAAGTTTTCTTTACCTTAAAACCTAATTAGGACTATTACGAACATAGACACATTTAAAAAAATAACCACGTTGGTCCAGCCTTTCTCAAGTGACGCGTCAATGAACAGCATTAAAATTTTATTTATGTACTAGCTTCGCCTGCGGCTTTGGCCGTGTGGATGTTTACCGGGACAAAAAGTAGCCTTTATGTTACTCCATAACATCTACTATCTGCCAGTCCCGTCAAAATCGGTTCAGCCGTATAGATGCCTCAATATTATGTAGAGGTCAGATAGGCAGTCACTCCATATAAAATACTGGTATTCAGCTGCATCCAGTTAGACTGAAAACCGACCTCAACATAAATGGGAAAAGGCTAGGTAGATTTATTGAATATAAATGTCTGTAAAGTTTAACATCTCCATATTAATCACTAGTTACTTCATTTCTGCCATATTTGTGGTGACAAACCGTGGAAATTATGTTTTTTTTTTGTAGGAAGTATGGGCAATGCGTTAGTCATACCTACTGTATTTATTTAGGTAAAGAACCGAGCTCTTACTCAGTAGAGTGACAGGTAATACGATGAATAATGATCTTCATGCTAAGTTTTGAGTATGAATGTCGATGGCTATAAGAGTAGTGGAAGACCAAAGAAACGATGGATGAACTGTGTGAATGATGATATGACTAGATCCCGAGTGACAAGTGGCTACTAGTGACGAGATGACGACTGGTAGAGAAGTGTGGAAGAAAAATACATGTGTGCCGACCCCAAATAGGTATATTGGGAAGCATGAGAATGATGATATTGATGAATGATAACGATTCTTTCAATGTTAATGAGATAAATGTTGACAGGCATATTGTATTTGCAAATGAATAATTGCAAACTTTAGTTAAAACAGTAATTATTTAAATTAGTTTTAACATTTTTTTTTTCAAATCACACTTATTAATACAAAGGAATCTTTATACACTCCTTTTTATTAATATTAGTATTACTTATTTGAAAAAAACTTTTCCCCATCTGCTATAATTAGCAGGCTACCCTCATGAGGAGAAGGCATGAGTTTATGTACTCTATAATTAATTCAAATATAAATCTGTATTTTAAAGGTATTTACTGTGCAATCTACGAACGAAGGGCATAGCAGGAAACTGCTCGCAATTAAACACTGAATTAATGTTTAATTAAACACTTGTTCGAAACCACACATGTTGCAAATAAATAAATGCATTGTTTAATTGTTATCTTTCCGTTCATTAATTCACAAACAAACATTTAACAAGGCAGGCACATAGAATGATTATAATTAACACTACCTAATCTTAACTATTAGTTTAGCACACAGATAGTTTATAACCAGGATTAACATATAGGATAATTTTTATCCCGATAGCCCCACAGGCTGGAAACTTATGCGGGTAAAACCGCGGGGCGCTGCTAGTATTATAATAACTAGAAAAGATTTGATTTTTTGTATATTTTTTTGTTACGCTTTCACGCTAAAACGGCTGAACGGATTTGGATGAAATTTGGCACATGGATAAACCATGACCTGGATTAGGATATAAGATACTTTTAATCCCGATGATCGAGACTTGTACGGGTAAAACACGGGGCGCAGCTAGTTATAAAACATGGAGTAACATAGTCATGTATTAATTATTAGGTATTTGGAGCAGATTACGATATATTACAAGTAAATAAAGACGAACAATGAGTGCACTGATGACCAGCTGTCATTAAATATATGTATTAATTACCTCATGAATATGAATAAAATAAATACATACATACCTATAATATTAATCAACAATATACGAGTACATAGGTCTATTGCGCATATTCTTGGAATAGCATAATTCTCGTGAAGTTAGCCATTGTTTTATTTTCAATACAATAGATTAGTTATAAATTATTTATATTTAATTCCCAGAGTAACTAAAACTGTAGGTACACTGGCCTCCGTGGGAAAAAGTGATGTTTTGTTAACTAAAGACTTGGTTTCTTTTTTGTTACGTAGGTATTATTATTTTGGTGTAAAGGAAGAAAGAAAGAAAAAGTATTTATAGTTAGTTTTTTTTTTTGTGGGTTGTGTGTGCAGAAGTCACACAGGTAAAACTAGAAGAATGACGTAGGTAATGATTATTTTTAACGAACCGAATGTAAATAATAATCTACTAATCCAGTGACAGTCAGTCACAGCGCTGTGCTCGAAGTTTCTTTGAAGGATAAAATCATGAAGGAAATAAAAACAATTTAAATTATATAGTCAGACAGTCAGTCAGTGTGTGTGTGTGTGTGGTGTCAGTTTTAAATTAAATTATATACACCATAATTATTGTTAATTATAAGTTGTTTATGTGTATGTATAATTATTGTCAACCTAATAATGGTTTCTATGTTAATTAATGTGTTGTACCGTTTTAATTAACTATAAATAATTAATCTTTAGTAAAATCTAAAGTATAAAAGGCTTACCTACTAAAAACGTAAAACAAAGAAGAAAATCAGGATTAAAATGCAACCATCCGACGCACATTCATTTTCTAATTTAAATGTATGATCCTGTACCTACTGCTAAAACTTCCTAAGTAACTTGAATTCTATTTAATTACTTTTATAAAACAATGGCAGACTTTCATAATTCTCGTATTCTCACAGTTTGGAAAGCAACGTGTTCTAGATTCTAATTACCTTTCAACTTTATGTCAGAATTACTTTTATAAAGGAGGAATAAAGTTGATTGAACTTTTTAAATGTTATACAAGACTACATGTCCGAAGTATCTACAGAGAAGGTACTGTACTATTTACTATACAGATTTTACCTCTTGAAATACTTAGTTTTTTTTCCTATGGGTGAAGGAAAACATCAAAATCAAAAAATTAAAATCAAAAGTCATTTATTCAAATTAGGCTGAGAATCAGCACTTTTAGAACGTCAAAATTACAAAAGACAGTCCCCCAAAAACGCCCGCCCTTCACATTCACACAACATCGTGAGGAAACCGGCACGTTCTAGAACCAAAAAATCGAAGATATGTGACATCTACCTACCAACCTGCACTGGGACTGCATGGTGGATTACGGCCCACTCTCTCTCATAGAGAGGAGGTCTGTGTCCCAGCAGTGGACACATTATAGGCTGATTCATCATCTGTCTAGCCTTTTCCCAACTATGATGGATTCGGCTTCCAGTCTAACCGGGTGTAGCTGAATACCAGTATTTTACATGGAGCCAGTGCCTATCTGACCGCTACAACCCAGTTACTGGGTAATACGATACCGCTTGATAAGACTGGTTGTCAGACTTTCGGGCTTTTGATGACCCGTAACGACTGTCAAAGATCCACGAATGACAGCCGGGACTAACAGCTTAAAGTACCTTCCGAGACACGGAGGGGTCTTGGTATATAAAGATGGGCACCCATCCACGGACCAACCGCAGCAAGCGTATCTTAACCTTGTAACGGTATTTAAAACGCCACATGCGAACAACGCGTCATACTGACGTCACGCAAATCATGCATCTCGCAAGCAGAGTTTACCTACCGCGCAATTAGCATAGATACGATTTCCCAACATCAGTCGTTGGGCAATTGCCCACCAGACACGACACCCGTCTGGTCGGAGGGTCCTCCCTTTTCTATAGAGTATGAGTGAACTTTACACCCTATTCCTCATATCACCAAAACTTGATCGATCGACCCGTGCGGGTGTTAAAATTAGTTAGCCACAATCCCCTTTATTATATTATTTTTAATTTATATATATGTAGATTGATTATGCTAAAGAATAGAATAGAATCTTTAGTATCTACACCATATAAATTACAGACATAAATATAGAAATTTTACAAAGGGTGACACAATGGGCGGTGCTGTAATAGGTACTTACCTAATAAATTGTAATAGGTATTATAAACGGTCTCAGGGACAGTTTGCAAAGACGTGGGCGTAGTACAGTCACTCGCATAAATATATTACTGTGGACGGCAATAATCGGCTTCATGATTCTTGCATTAAAATATCTGTCGTAAAGATGACGGCAAATATATGTGATTATTTGTGGAAGGGATATACAAGTGGGAGCATGAATATGTGACATCGAAGGAACACCAAAACTATCTGACGAGACGACGCAAAAACACAAAACGCAAAAACACGCAAAAAAAACGCAAAAACGCAAAAACACGCAAACACACGCAAAAATATAGGATGCTGCATTGGCTTCAAGAAGATGTGTTACATAACGTTCATATTAATACAGAGTGGCGATTAGTTTGTTACATTATGGGCAGAATTTTCAATCGACCGATAATTTTTATTCGTGGAATAAAATTGACGTCTGACAGATTTTGTATGGAAGAACTGTCAAAAATTCAAAATGATTCTTTCGATAAAGCTATCTGGTGTTGGAAAAATCAGCCCTAAACGGTACAGCGGTTATTACAAGTGGTTATCAGTCAGTTAAAATAATAAAATAATCAATTTTAGTAAGGACGGATTTTCCAATAGTAGGTACTTAATATAACTTTTATCTGATGTATAATTATGCCAGTTTGACATATTTTCTATACAAAAGCTGTCAAACCGCAATATTTATTCCTCAGATAAACGTTATCAGACTATTGAAAAAGTACACCTAAAAATAAAAAAAACTGAATTTTTCAAACAAAATAAATAGCTTAAAATTGGCACGAAATAAACCTACTCTTGATAATATAAGCACAGATTACTGAATAGTTACTACGTATATAAGGCAGTATACACGCGCGGGGCGATTGTATCAACAATTCAACACAAACTTCTTGGTATTGTTACCAAATAATCACAAATTAAGTTTAATATTGTTAAATACTAAAACGAAAAAAACGGTCCCACGGCTAGAATGTTAATTGTTATTAATTATTTTAATTGTGTGTGTTTAAAATACGTAATGTAGAATACGTGGTTTCAATTAATATGATAACCTATACCCTGTCCATTAGGTAAACCGTTTTTTGACAGATGGAACTAGTGATTGCAGCAACACACAATACATTGATTCATACACATACGGTATTATAATGTCTGTAAGAAGCCATAAATAAGATAATTCAATAAGATAAGGCAATTTATATATTTATTTTAATAAGTATAATCGCCACACTGTATATTTATTTTGATCGTGACTGTACCTAGATATCAGTTTCATAATAAACGCAAGTATCGTCAGACCAATAGGAATGCCCTTTCTAAAAATGACTATAGGTATACCTTCTTATAACCATATTAAAATACCCTATAAGATTCTATTTTAGTTATAGACAAGACTGTCGATAAGTCTATTAATAGATTGTATCTTATTTTTTTTTTTTGACGGCACGGTTGGCGCAGTCGTTAAGCGATTGACTGCTGCGCTGCGTGTCGCGGGTTCGATTCCCGCACGGAACAAATATTTGTATGACCTACATGTATTTGTTCCGAGTCTGGGTGTTTTTCTATCTATAATATGTATGTATTTACAAAAAAAAATGTATATAAGTAGTTTATCAGCCATCTTGTTACCATAACACAAGCATTAGGTTGCTTAGCTTGGGACAAATGGTGCTGTGTGAAATGTCCAGGGATATTATTATTATTATTATTATTATTTAATATATATTTCAAGGGTACAGACTCGTGATATTACATAACTTTGCTTGAAGTTTTAAACAGGAGCTTTTCTATGCGAAGTTTATGTTAAGAACTACATAATTATTACTTAACTGCCCCATTGGTGTCGTGGTCGTAAGCGCGACTGCTGAGCGTGGGGTCCGGGGGTCGATTCCTAGGTCGGGCAAAGGGTTTTTTCATAAGGAATTTCTCAGTACAGGAGCAGTACCGGAGTTTGGAAGTTGGCGGTGTGATACCGTGTCTCGGAAAGCACGATAAGCCGTTGGTCTTGCGCCTGATCTCTCTCCGGTCGTGTCGGATTGCCGTCCCATTGGACTATGGGAGTGAGGGAAGAGTGCACTTGTGTCTGCGCACACACTTGTAGATTATAATATCTCCCGAGCCGATGGCGAGTCTCCGCTGAGATCGGTTTTTTTTTTTTTGTGTATGGAAAATCATCAAATGACCCCTCCCGCTCTGGGTGGAGCGGAAGGGAGTGTCAGACTCTTACTGACTAAAACCCACCCGTGTTCCTTCCTTAGCCCTTTCTGTTTCAGGGCAGCGGTAACCCTTTCGGACGATCCCGCCGCCCTGGCAGGCTTCGGCCCTATCAGGCCCCGTCCTCTGCTGACTTCTCTTCGAGGCGCGCGTGGAACAGAACGCGCCGTCCGGCACGGGGCTGAGATTGGCTGCCATGGTCGAAATTCGGTCTGGAGAACTATTTGGAATGTCATCAAAATCGGTTCAGTAGTTTGGTTTTTAAACCAAAATTTACTGGTAAAAATTTTGCTTGCTGAGGTAAAAGTTTGCTTTCCTATGACTTTTCAGTGGTGGCTTAGTGGAATTGTCTTGGGATTATAAAAACTTTTCAACAACAAAAAGTACAACCGACTTCCAAAAAAGACACTACAAAGTGAAAAATAACTTTAATTTCGGAAGTCGGTGGCAAACAACGAAAATGCGAACCCAACGACACCGACTTTTCACTTTGTAGTGTCTTTTTTTGAAATCGGTTGTTTTTTTTTTTTTGTAAAAAAGTTTTTATATCTTGATATTACTTGACTACTATACTACTCACTTTCTTGTAATTTTGTTGTACAATAAAGCATTTTCTATCTATTTATGAACTTACAACAGAACTTAGGAGAGAATCGAAGCGAACTTTTACGCAAACGCGAACATTCATTCATGGGTGCTTTAACTAACATATCTGACATGTTTATACAAACACGCTACGCAACTTTTGACAGCGCATAAAGACTCGTAGCGCGGAAAGACGAGGGTATTTTGAGTGCTAGGTTACATGGCGAAATATGGATGTTATGGTACTATACACCTCTACCCAACCTTTCGGGTAATACAGGCGTGATGTTATGGTGTGTAGGATGATACTGTATCGTATCAACAGTACTTCTAACATATGACCAGTTTTTCAAATGCCTGCAGGCCGCGTACATCTCAAATACCAGCCTATAGATGCGACCCGAGAAAAGTTTGAGTAGCGCCGTTTTCGAGCAAACAGGCCTGAAACAGGCTGAAACAGTTACAGAAGATAAGACCGTGTTCGACAGCCGGCTCCAGTTCGACGTAGATCTTTGTCGTACTTTGTTGTTTTCATTACTTGCCCACTTTAAACGAAGTGTTTGAGATGGATCTGTACAGAGCTGTTGAAACCCCTGAAAGTATGAGAAATAAGTAGAATTATGGGCAGTTAAATGCTATTTAATATTTAGGTACTGTTTACTGAAATATTGTGGTTAATTTTTTTCACTTTAATTTTTTTAATATAAACTTTTTTGTTTTTCCACAAAATGAAAACAGAACACAAACACGGGGATTCTTTTGATTATCATTATCATAAACGTCTTGTTAGTTGACATTACATAATCACCCTATAATGTTCCCACTGCCACACAGGCCTCCTGTCTAAGAGAGGGAGTGGGCCATAATCCACCACGTGGCCCAAGTGCGGGTTGGTAGATGTTACATGTCTTCGAATTTTTAGTTTTAGGACATGCCGGTTTTCTCTTGATGTTTTCCTTCGTTTCAGAGCAGAGGTGATGAAATAATTTACACAAATTAAAGAGCCTGGGTTCGAACCTGCGAACTACACAACTCATAAGTCGCGGTTGTAACCACTGGGCCACGACTGCTGCTGTTGACATTGATTATACTTAAATAATTATCAGTTCAGTATGTTATGAATAATAATTTACTTTGTTTGAATATACGAGGTCAATAAATTAATTCTCATGTGTTATCACTTTAAGTTCCATACAATGATGACGCGTTGAGTAATTACTCATATTTTAATTGGAATTAGTAGTGCTAATACGTAAACACTTACGATAACGTATTTATTGTTTATTCCTTAACACTGAACAAAAATGGCAAAACATGATTATTAAATACGACGAAGCATCGAAGGGTAACCGGATCTTCGTTTAATAATACCTATAATATTTATTTACTAGCTTCCGCCGGCGACTTCGTCCGCGTGAACTTTTTTGTTTTAACATTAAATATGTCCCCGGACACATCGCATCGCATCGCTTCGCACGCTCGCGCTATTACTTCGTTTCCGCTTACCGTATTTTCCGCCTTTTATTTTACTCGCCTCTTAAGGGTCGTAGCGTGATTTTAAATAGCCTATAACCTTCCCCAATAATTGGGCTATCAAATTAAAAAAAAAACCGGCCAAGTGCAAGTCGGACTCGCGCACCGCGGGTTCCGTACAATTTAAAATTATTCAAAATATTTTTATTATATGATGTAACTAAAAATTTACGGTTCTCGCAATTTTTTCCTTTATCTGTGCTATAAGACGTTGCTTCGCACCAAATTTCAAGATTCTGAGTTCACGGGAAGTAGCTTGTAGGTTTTGATTCCCTTGCGAGTGTCGAAAATTTGCGGCATAAACGGCTGTATCTTTTGATTGCGTTGGGTTAGAAGTAAACCTGAGTATTTCATATAAATTCCAGCTTGATACCTTTACGCGTTTCTGAGAAAAAGGGTCTTGACAGACAGAAAGACGGATGGACGGACGGACAAAAAAGTGATCCTATAAGGGTTCCGTTTTTTCCTTTCGAGGTACGGAACCCTAAAAAACAAGTCTTTCAGAGATTACCGCGTTTGAATAAAAAAAAAAAACAAACAGGAACTCGTCAGTTTTATTACATTGCATACCTAATGCTTAATCAGCCTATAACGTTCCCACTGCTGGGACACAGGCCTCTTCTCTATGAGAGGGAATGGGCCGTAATCTACGGCCTGTGTGCCACGCGGGCCCAGTGCGGGTTAGTAGAGAACGTGTTTTTTTTATATCTCATAACTCTATAGACCAGGGTAGAAGCCTTTAAAAATAATAAAAAGTGAAAAAAAATAATAGTAGGATGAAACCCATTAGAAAAGGAGGGGAATATTATAAAAATGAAAGGAAAAATAATTTACGGGCGATCTGAGGTCGGGAAGGGGATGGGGGTGAGCTTTTAAGGGTAAAAAACGGTTTTTCTCGATTTCCGGCAAAACTAAAAGTCCTATCGAAAAAAGTTAAATGGCAAAGTTGTAGGTAATAAAAAGATCTAAAACTTTTGCATTAACACTTTTTTCACATAACCTCAAAATTTATATGAAAAATTAAAAAAACCAAGTTTTTGGTTTTTTATTTTTATCTTTTACAAAAATCTTTTTTTTTTAACGAAATTTGGTGAAAACTTACCTTTTTATGTCCCAAATACGCTGTAATTTATTTGATTAAAAATATTTATTATTTCACCTTATTTTGAATTAATATCGAAAAAGCACCCTCATTTTCAATCGAAAATTCACCCGTCAAAATATCAGCTTTTTTCAAAAAGTTGGTATGTTTTCTGTTCGTTGAAATCTCTATTTTCCGATGGTGAAAAAAAAAAATATGTTACCATAGTAAATCTTCTCAGAAAATGCAATAAAACGAAAAAAACTCGAATTCGAAAACTGATAATCTGAAAAGACAAAATCGAATTATTAATGCCTTCACTATTTTATCGTGAGTATACACCCCCATGAAAAAAAAATATTAAAGAAATAAATGTCAAAATGTATAAAAAATATATTAAAAATCTATAATAAATGTATAAATATATAAAAATATGTATAGTAAATATATTTTTAATAACTAACTTTTGGCTGGTTTTCATGTATATTTCATATATTTTAGATACATTCAAAATATATCTTAAAAGACATAAAAAACATAGCTAAAAATATTAAAAAAAATTATTTTGAATATATCTGAAATATATTTGAAATATATGAAATATACATGAAAATCAGCCAAAAGTTAGTTATTAAAAATATATTTACTATACATATTTTTATATATTTATACATTTATTATAGATTTTTAATATATTTTTTATACATTTTGACATTTATTTCTTTAATATTTTTTTTTCATGGGGGTGTATACTCACGATAAAATAGTGAAGGCATTAATAATTCGATTTTGTCTTTTCAGATTATCAGTTTTCGAATTCGAGTTTTTTTCGTTTTATTGCATTTTCTGAGAAGATTTACTATGGTAACATATTTTTTTTTTTCACCATCGGAAAATAGAGATTTCAACGAACAGAAAACATACCAACTTTTTGAAAAAAGCTGATATTTTGACGGGTGAATTTTCGATTGAAAATTAGGGTGCTTTTTCGATATTAATTCAAAATAAGGTGAAATAATAAATATTTTTAATCAAATAAATTACAGCGTATTTGGGACATAAAAAGGTAAGTTTTCACCAAATTTCGTTAAAAAAAAAAGATTTTTGTAAAAGATAAAAATAAAAAACCAAAAACTTGGTTTTTATAATTTTTCATATAAATTTTGAAGTTATGTGAAAAAAGTTTTAATACAAAAGTTTTAGATCTTTTTATTACCTACAACTTTGCCATTTGACTTTTTTCGATAGGACTTTTAGTTTTGCCGGAAATCGAGAAAAACCGTTTTTTACCCTTAAAAGCTCACCCCCATCCCCTTTCCGACCTCAGATCGCCCGTAAATTATTTTTCCTTTCATTTTTATGATATTCCCCTCCTTTTCTAATGGGTTTCATCCTACTATTATTTTTTTTAGTTTTAAAAATTATCGACCCTGGTCTACTAGGGGGTCATTGTACTCATTATTATGAACAACTTTTACTATGGGAACAACCCTGAAAGCGCGAAAAAAAAATCAGCTGTTCCCTACATTTATGTCCGTGTAACTCAATTTTTTTTTCGCGATTTCGGGTTTGGTCCCATAGTAAAAGTTGTTCATAATGATGAGTACAATGACCCTCTAGAGTTATGGAATATAAAAAAAAAACACGTTGTATAGATTTATATACTTTTTCTTACTTTCCGGAAATAATAAAGGCAAATTGAAACGAGTCAAAAATTAACCCGCTTGAACCCGGAACAGTAGTTCTATAAATATGTACTAGTGGTCAACGAGGACGACCGCTTTACGCATTCTTTGGGTAAGTTGCATTGACCTCTTGTAACCCCATATTGTCAAGTTAGTATCGTGTAATCCCATCTTTACATGAATCGAATATTTTAGGGGCTTGAAAATATCTTTTATTTTTTTGGGTTTAAAAATAGACGTAAATTATGACTACTTTTGCAGGTAGTCAAAATTTCACCCGCATTTACCCTGTGGTAGATGTGGTTTCATTAAATACCAAGAGGTTGCTAAAGTGGCAGTGGGCTGGTTATGATTGTCGAAGGACCGATGGCCGGTGGAGCAAACGAGTCCTGGAGTGGTGACCGCATATCGTCGAGCATCGTGTGGGGGGCGTCCCACAGTCATATAGACGGATGCCTTAATAAGATGGCTTGGACAGACAGGATGTGGAAGGCGGAGGACAGCATGTTGTGGCGCAGCCTGGGAGAGGCCTACCTAAGTCCAGCAGTGGACTGCCATAATCAGCCTATAATGTTCCCACTGCTGGGACACAGGCCTCCTATCGGTGAGAGGGCATAATCCACAACGTGGACCCAGTGCGGGTTGGTAGATGTCACATGTATTCGAATTTTTGGTTCTAGGACATGCTGTTTTCCTCACGATGTTTCCCTTCACCGTTTTGAGAGCTGTGGTGATGAAACAATTTAAATAAAAGTGGACTGCGATAGGCATAAATAACTAGTAGAAACTATTTGTTACGAACTTACGTATTTACTAATTATTCCTGTGACCTTTTAAAAAAAGAAAGATTTATTATTAAGTATACATATTATTTTGTTTAAAAAAAATCAGTGGTTTATTCTAAATGTAAAGCAACTGAGTTAAATAATAAATCTCGTCGAAATAGCTTGATTTAAATCGTGACTAGAATGTGTAAGTTTTGTTTTATGATCCTACTAGTTTGAGGTTTATCCCTCACGTTTGTTCAGATTTGTTAGTAGATTTATTTCTGTAAATTAAAATAATAAATTAATAAAGGAGGACGCGCTCGCGAAATGTGGAAGGAGTGGAGGGCTTTGCCCAGGAGTGGGACAGCGTAAGCTAGTAAAAAAAAAACAAAATTAAACCTAACTTAACTAAAACTATACTTATATAGACTTAAATAAGACACTGGCGGCATTACCACGTTGTATGGCAATGCTTAGCCTCTGGCCAAGGTAAAAGCCAGCCCTTGGGTCACGGGAAGTGTCAACCAGCCGTTTCGAAATTTCCTTAAAAAGACTATGAGCACTCGGACCTCACGGCCCGAAGGTAGTAGGTATTACCACTCATACACAGCCATATTAAATGTGGAGGCAGAAGAACCAAGGTAAACGACATAGCCAGAAGAATTGCCCAACTTTTAAGGGGCAGTAGGTAGGGGGCAGTGGGCCACTGTAACGTAGGGCTTTAGTGGTAGGCTACGTTAACATAAAAATGATACAATGTTTAGAATTTAAAAAAATAATTTAATTATAAAATTATGTGAAGGTAGAAGGGGAAAAAATATGAGAATTTAAATATCGGTTTGAGCTGGGTGTGAGTACGATGATATCGAGCACGCGCGAAGTTTTAGCTAACCGAAGAAACACCACTATCCTGCTTAGTAGTCTGGTAGGTGCAGGTGTGCAGTCAGCGTCCCGTAGTGGAGTGACATTGCTCGCAGAAAAAATGGCCGAAGCCGAAAGGTTCTGGAATGGCGACCGCATACCGAAAGACGTAGCGTTGGAATCCTCCCACCGATGACCTGGTGAAGACCGCAGGAATCCGCTGGATGCGAGATGTGCAAAACCGGTCGAGGTGGCGATGCCTATGTCCAGCTATAGACGTCTTTTGGTTGAAATCATGATGATTATAAAACCTTATTAAAAATGATGATTATAAAATTTTAAATAATACAAAAAAACCTATAGTTGACTGGTAGAAAATGCCTCAGGCATGAAGTCCGCCTTTGTGCAGTATTTTTTTACTTGTGCATGAAGTTTTGATAAATAAATAATTGAAATTATATCGTATCACTATATATTTTATAATAAAATAAATAAAAGGTAAATCGACTTAGTGTGGTATTATCATCTCTATGTAACGCCAAACTGTCAAAGTAACATATCGTATCGATTTATAGAGGGACAGCTTCATCAATCAAAGTGCTGGACTTACTTAGCTATCTGTAGGCTCAGCAGCTTGACAGCTCCACTAACTTAGTTTGGAATTCGATGATATTTCTGTATTGTTGAGAGGTGCTTTTGTAAATAAAACGTGGTTCTTGTAAACTTGTTTTTAGTTTAACTAATATTGCAAATTTCGTTGAGTGGGGTGACTTTTAAGAATAAGATTTAATTTATTTTGCTAGGTTTACACTCAAGTGGATTGAATTCACACTACGATTCCCTGTGATGAGATCCAGGCTCCTTGTTTCCGTTAAAAAATTGATATAAAAAAGTACATTTTTAAAACTTAAAATAGATACATATAAAAAGAGTTGTGGGGTGTGTAAAGAGTATGTGTGGTGGTGTGATTAGTATCAGTTGTGTTGAAGAGTGTGTCTGTATGTTATCCGTATGTTAGTGAGTGCACGTGTATTTGTGAATTGTCAATTAAGTCATACTTAATTGTCACATTGAGAAACTTTCTGTCATGTCGTAGTCCTGTGTAAGAAGCCAGGTTGTTCACATTCCATTTTTTTGTGTTAGATTTAGTATTTTTTGTAGACCAATGATTTTTGGACTTGGGGTGTAAAATAGGAATACGCCAGCCATGGGAGTAAAAGTTCTATTGTAAAAAAAAATTGTACCTCAGTTAAAAACGAAAGTAAAGAAAAATAATTGAAACACAACGAACCCGAACAGGTTGCTCCACATTGTGGAAACTTATCAACTTCTTGGATGTTTCGCAACACAACTTTAGCAGCACTTACCTTAACACTAAGACATGGCTCACACTATGCGACATGCAACTGCGACGTCTGCGACAACTCGGCGACTAGACGTAACGACAGACTGCGGCCGATAATTTTCATATAATTTGTTTGAACACATGACGACATATCAATCTATACATTTCCAGTTTTAGCTGACGCATTGTATAGGCTTTTTGTACATACAATGAGAAGTCAGCTTCTACTGGAAATGTATAACTTGATAATATGTCGTCGTGTTTACAGGCTAGGGGAGTCGCACGCTATCACTACTCGTCGTAGCAACTAAAGTCATTCAAATTTATGTTTCAAATGGATGTTATTTCAAGTTAAACAAATATCAACTTTATTTTAATGAAAATTAATTTGATTTCAGAGTGCCTCGCACTATTGTAAAGGTTATGAAAATGTTTGAAGTTGTAGCGTAAACTGAACTTTATTGTGTAGAAATTAAAGTTATTTTTCTACGCACGCGCATACTCGATTATTATCATGCGAAGCCTTCGCATGATAACTGGAGAAACAACTACCAATAGAGAAGGGAACTAGAGGCTCTATATTCACTCAAAAGAACACGACCGTCTCGAATACAAAAAGACGGCTAGTCGCAGACGCAAAAGATAGCTCTGCGTCTAGTCGCAGTGACAAGACTCTGACGAAAATGACAACTCTGCGTCCGCGCAGCGACAAGGCGCACAGTTTGCGCATGCATTTAACTAAGCTTGTATTTGTAATTCCAATGCTGCACTTTAAAAAAAATATTTCTGCACGTGCAACACTTGGCAATGTCTGTGGCACTTGCAAGACGTGTTTAAACTAGGTTTTTTGTGTGAGATATAAATAAAACCAGGTGTAATTAAGAACATGGGATTAATTGCTTGTATAATAAGGATGCAAGTTTTTTTATCGTAATGTTAAATCGCGAGAGCTTGTGTTTGTATGTTTGTGTGATAACATATAACAACACGCCTGTAATACGTGGAGGGTTCGGCAGGGGTGTACTCTATAGTCCACTTACATTTCACCAGTTATGTTTCAGTCACCCGTAATATAGGGCAAGCCTGTTGCCGGGCACAAATCCAGAGTCTACCTCCAGGCTTCTACTGAGAAATTATGAATTGTTGTTTTTTATGTTGTGTTGTATTGTTAAGTGTGTGTTAAATCGCTGTGTGATAGCAAAGTTATACCTAAGTATGTACATTCGTGTTTGTAATTAGCTCCATCTACTCAAGGATCTATCATTATGGTTTATTACAAAATTCTGTGTGAAATCATTAAAAATCTCGTAAAACACACAAAATTAGAGACACGCATATACTCGTAGGTGCTTAAATTACCCCCACGTTTCAGATCAAGGACAAAACAATTCGCTGTACCTACCGGTTTCTCAAAACTCTACAGCTGATTTTCCTAGACCATTATTTCCTTCGAGTACCATAGAGAATGTGGAGTCGACGATACGACAGTAAATACAATCATATTACCTGTGATTTCATTTACTGTCGTCTGTCGACTCCACATTATTTATTAATTTTATTATTTTTATCAATTGATCGATTAGTAATATATCAGAGGGTCAATTCTCGTAATTTTAAGACCGTTCACAATCTGATCTCAGTCTCAATCTGTCAAAAAAAGACTTCTAAATTCCCTACTATTTGACAAGTTTTGACATTTGTTTGTCTTTGAGATGAGACTGCGACCATAGATTATACAGTATATTGGTTACTGCGACTAGATTTTGAACGTTTTAAATTACGAGAATTGGCCCTCGATGGCCGATGGGGCCGACAGGTTCTGGAGTGGCGACCGCGTACCGGAAGACGTAGCGTTGGAAGGCCTCCCATAAGGTGGACGCACGACCTTGTGAAGGCCGTAGGATCCCGTTGGATGCGAAAAGCACGGAACTGGTTGAAGTGGAGGTGCTTGGGGGCGGCCTATGTCCAGCAGTGCAGGTCACTCGACTGAAATTATGATGATGATGATTACTATACTCCATTCGGAATAAGATTAGACATTTAAACAAACCTTTTTTACAGTCCGTTCAACCGATTTTAACTTCTATTCCATTATCTATAAAAAAGACGTCTGTTGTATGGGGCCCTTAAATATTTATTTTCTTTACTTTGATTTTTTATTATTAAATTAAAAATACAACTGAGTATTTTGTGAATATTTCAAGTGCCTACCTGTTGCCATTATTGATATCGAGCAAAAAAGGGCAAAAAAATCGCGTTTGTTGTACGGGAGCCCATCTTAAATATTTATTTTATTTTGTATTTAGTATTTGTAGTTATAGTGGCAACAGAAATACATCACCTGTGAAAATTTCAATTGTCTAGCTATCTAGGTTCTTGAGATACAGCCTGGTGACAGACAGACGGACGGGCAGGCGGAAGGACAGACAGCGAAGTCTTAGTAATAGGGAGGACCCTATTACTAAGACTTCGCTGTCTGTCCGTCAGTCTGTTCGTCTGTCTGTCAGGAAAAAGGGAACCCTAAAAAGGGAAAGAAATTGGTTTGGTTGGATTTGGAGATCACAGATCCACCAATTTCTTCTATGATTTACAAAACGAAACACGACTAAATAACCAACGAAATGAAATATCTATTTGGGACTTAGTAATCTCACAGCGATGTCCTGATTAGTCCCGGAGTGCGGGATTAGCTCCGAATCCCGTTGCATGAGGATTTACATCACATTTGTTTATTAGCCGCTTCATACTGAAGCCTTACTTTAGTGGATTTTGTACTGAAAACTTTGACGTATTTTCAGGATTTTCAGACAGCTTAGCTGTTTTCTTCGTTAAATATATTTTGGTCATTTGTAGAGCTTTGGCTTTGCGAGTTTTAATTAACGTGGAATGGGTGGACATATTGGTGAATTTCTTCTCGAAGAGAGAAGACCTGTGTCCCAGCAGTGGGAACATTATAGGTTGGTTATGATGATTGGGGAAGTGAGTATTTTTATATCTAGACACCAGGAAGAGCCAAAGCCAAAATCATTCTCTAGGTACTTACCTAAGTTAGACCCTATACTATCATCATCTGCCTAGCCTTTTCTCAACTATATTGTGGTTGGCTTCCAGTCTAACCAGATGCATCGTACCAGTATTTTACATGGAGCGACTGCTTCCACAACCCAGTTACTGGGTAATACCCCTTGGTAAGACTGGTTGTCAGACTTTTGGGCTTCTGACGACCCGTAACGACTGTCAAAGATCCACGAATGACAGCCGGGACCAACGGCTGAACGTGCTTTCCGAGGCGCGGAGGGGTCTAGGTGTGTAAAGATGGTATCCCATCCACGGACCAACCGCGCCAAGTGTAGCTTAACCTGATCGATTGACCCGTGCGGCTGTTATTGCTTAGCCACAAACACCTCTAAGTTAAAACCTATACCAACTTATTAAATTATGTTTATTAATATGGAAGGCATGGGGGAGTCCTTTGCCCAGGAGTGAGACTGATCAATTATAGGTACACACCTAAATAAAACGATGCTATACTTATCTACTACATTTTATTGTTGCAGGATTATAAAATCATCAGAATCAGCTCGAGAACAGGCAACAACCTGGATAAAGAGACTGGAAGGTAAGTATATAGGATGCCCGGGACATCGACGCGTTAACGACGTCGATGTCCCTGCCACCCTGCAGATCTGTCGCAGATGGATATAGTAGAATCGGCTGTTTTACAAAACCGCTAGTGGTTTTACAAAACAGCTCCGTTATGTAAAACAACTGAACAAAGTTCAGCGGTTTTCCATAGTTATTGAACTGGAACTCGTAGAACTGCATAATCGTTTTGCATTCATCAATGCAGCGGGTTAACAATTTTGTAAAACGCGTGAAATGAAACATCTTCTAAATTTTGTCGCTCGTGGCTCTGTGTGTCGTAACAACAATAATGGCGTCCGAAACAGAAATAAATAATACGAGTAGAAATTACCTTAACTCAAGTGAAAACAGTGATTTTAAGGACTATTAATTAAAAGTTATCAAAGTCTCACAAAAGACGCTCATTGTGAATGCAAATAATCCATTCTGCATTACGTCCAAGCGTCGTCGGCAGCAGTTTTGTAAAATGTAGTACAATAGAAATAGAAAGAATAGAAAAACACAAATAACATTTAAAAAAAATATACAGGTACAAAAACGTATTCTGAGGCGCGCACAAGACTTACATATACCTAGTACTAGAACTAATTATGGAAAAAAGACAATAATACACGAGGGAGCAAAACTTTATAACTCACTACCAAAAGATATAAAAAATACACAATCATTATTATTGTTTAAAAAACTACTAAAATGTCACATCATAAAGGGTCATAAAATAAAATAACTAATTTAACACAAAACTTAACTAATATAATTAATTTCTTCTAGTGTAAACGAGTCTTTATGTTTCAAACGCAAAACAAAGCGCACGAAGACCGCATTAACGCGCCGTACGGCGGTAGACAACACAAAACTTTTAAAAACTCGTAACAATTACCTTCTTATATTTGTAATGTTAACACTACAAGCTCCTACTACTCCTGGACAACAAAAATGTAATAGATTAAGTAATTTTTAGTATTTATTTCAGTACAAGTGATTTGTAATCTTTAGAAATAAATGAATTCAAACCGTAAACAAAAATTCAGACAGGAGTCCATAGGGTTAGTAACAATTTTACTTAACTTCTAGTGTTAGTACAGACACAGATGTACATACAATTAAAACTCAGCGTGGAGCTGTATCCACCTCCGCAACATCAGCAGAATCCCACCGATCTGCGAACACACTGAGAAAACAGTTCACAATGACAATCCAGCTGAACGTTGTTCAGTTGTTTTACATAACGGAGCTGTTTTGTAATACAAGTAGCGGTTTTGTAATACAGCGGATCCTACAATCCATCTGCAATATATCCACCATAAAAGCTATAATATTAATTACCAAATAAAGTTACTGTCTACTGTCTTTGTACCTATCTGGTACCTTCGTCCTACCTAACTATAGAAACAGGCTTCAAAGGAAATGAAATTAATGATCCGCTACAGGTATTTGAATATACTTAGACACACGTGAATAGATTCGTGTAATGATAGACGGTTGACAATGAAGAGGAATCGGAAAATGGAAGGGAATACACACGTTATAATAAATACCTAACATTTACGTAATTACCTTCTTGAAAGCGCCTACACAAAGTGTTTGAGCAGTGTGTTGTGAAATGGGGAGTTGCTATAATATGTACGTGGTAGAGTTTATTTTACGATGGGTAACTACAGTTTTTAATAATGAGCTTTAATTAGCAAAACATACTATGGTTCTTACTATCGAATTTATGTAGAAGTTAGTGGTTGTCATGCAATATAGACGTCCTTAAATGGACCGACTCAGCACTGTGCCTTAGGTATCTTTAACAAAACTCAAGAAATTAATGTATTTTTTGCTAACCATTTTGAAAGTAATTCACAGGATTTACGTCATAGCTAATATGTGAGGATTTACATTGATTTGATAGAGCCTTAGAGCCCAATTTTATCCAACCCATTCCTGCCTGGTTACCCGCAGTTAGGTAGGTACACGATATACTTCCTAAAATAAGGGGCAATTAATTAACACCAATAGGTACATTCTTCGGCAAATATTTGTTTTCGTAAAAGACGAGGGTACATTTTATCACAGACAATGACTACAGGAAACGTGGGCTCTTCGAAATTCTTACCCTTTTTACCGCTTGACATCTTCGAGGCGAAGCGCCTGGAACTTTGACCTAGGTACCCTTAATTATATATATTTTGAAAACTAATGTAGTCAGTTTAATAGATTTTTTACCTATTCTAACTACAGAATATTTTTGTCTCTACTTAATTACAGTATTTTGGGTACACTGGCAGACAAAATAGATGGGCCGTTTATTAGGCACTGGGCTGGGAGATATGTGCGTACAGACGTACATGTGCCAAATTGATTGGTTTTAATTGTGACGTTACTTTTATTTTAATTCATTTTTCACTAACAATAGGTTAAGGCAATACTAACACATTATGGATCCTGTAATCTGAAATAAAGAGTTATTATTATTATTATTATTTCATGAGCTGTGGGCCAAAATAACGACTACGTGGAGCCCTGACAACAGCTAGAAAGCGTCGTGGCAGACCCCGTAGAAGGTGGGACGAGCTGGAGAAAACCAAAGACCTGGAAGGTCGGCTGGAAGTCATGGGGAACCCACTGCTGGGCCTTCGCCTAGATGTGGGATGATGCAGGGTAACAGTAATGGTAATTCATTATGCAGACGTTAGATGGTTTTTGTTGTCTGTATACAGGGTGGCAGGGACATCGACGCGCAAACTGTAACCATGGATTCAGCACATGAGTTTAGACCCTATGGCGTCGATGTCCCTGCCACCCTAGGCTGTATAGAATGTCACTTCTACCTACTTAAAAGGGAAATCTATTTATATAAAAATGAATCCCTATTTCCCTTGGTCACGCCATAACTTGAGAAGCTTTGTAGAAGGTTCTTACGTACGTTACTAAGTTGTGCAGATTACGTACGTTACTAAGTTGTGCAGAAAATTAGAAAATTTAAGAATTACGCTTTTACGCTAAAACCTGAACGCATTTGGATGAAATTTGGCACATGGATAGACCATGATCTGGAGAAGGACATAGTAGGCTACTTTTCATCCTAGATTGCAGACGAAGTCGCGGGCAACAGCTAGTACGTAATATTAAGAAATTGGATAGCAACATTGTCATTATAAAGTAGTTGATTTGGTACTTTCTTTGTACCTGTTAAAAACAAGAGGAAAATTAGGACAAAGTGGTTAAAAGAAAACAAAAGTTCTTTAGTATAAAAAGTACTAAATAATGTAAATTTATACAAAAGGTTTCAGATTCCTTACTTAGGTATTTCAAACAACAAAGGGTTTCCAATTAATACCTTTAGAAAAGCGTACCAACCCCTATCACTCGATCAGTTCATTAACTACCAACCAATATTACAAAAGATAACACATAACAAATAGTTAACCAACAACAACGAGGGGCCCGTGGATAAATAATAACAGCCGCACAGGTCGATCGACCAGGTTAAGCTACGCTCGCCGCGGTTGGTCTGTGGATGGGTGACCCTTACATACCGAGACCCCTCCGTGCCTCGAAAAGCACGTTAAGCCGTTGGTCCCGGCTGTCATTCGTAGATCTTTGACAGTCGTTACGGGTAGTCAGAAGCCCGAAAGTCTGACAACCAGTCTTACCAAGGGGTATCGTATTACCCAGTAATTGGGTTGTGGAGGTCAGATAGGCAGTCGCTCCATGTAAAATACTGGTATTCAGCAGAATCCGGTTAGACTGGAAGCCAACCCAAACATAGTTGGGAAAAGGCTAGGCAGATGAAATAGTTCACCAACACAATATACGTTATACAGGGTGACAGGGAAACTCGACGTATTCTTTGAAAGGGGTTATACTAGAGGTCATTAGCAACAAATTAAGTCCAGTGAACTAGGGGTCAAAACAGGACGGTTATGATTATGTAAGTTTTGTAAGCATTTTTTTTAAATGATTAACTACTCATTTTTCAACTTTCAGAAAAGTATCAATAACATTTTTGGGGTGGAGTAGTTTTTTCTCATAATTAATTGTTTTTGGTAACAAGTCAGAAAATTTCTAAAAAATCAATGAACCGACACAGCTCGCTAACCATCCTGTTTTGACCCCTAGTTCACGGGACTTAATTTGTTGCTAATGACCTCTAGTATAACCTTTCAAGGAAGACGTCGAGTTTCTCTGTCACCCTGTATACGCCATTTTATTGTGCTACAAATAATTATTTTTTGTGGTATGTCTAAAAATAGTATGCACCAACATAGGTACTTAAAGAGGGAATTGTTAGAAGTTTATTCATTAACTAGAAATTAACTTGCAGCACTATTTTTGTGAAGAACAGTGGTGGCCCAGTGGTATTGGCCCCAACCTACGGGTTCGTGGGTTCGAACCCAGGCATATACTTTGTGTATTTTATTTGGCGAAGGAAAACATCGTGAGGAAACCGGCATGTCCTAGAACCAAAAATTCGAAGACATGTGACATCCACAGCACTAACCCGCACTGGGCCGGCGTGGTGGATTATGGCCCACTCCCACTCACAAAGGGGGCCTGTGTCCCAGCGGTGGGAACACTATAGACTAATTATACTATACTTATACTATTTTTGTTCAGTAACTGAGGGGCAATTCTTGTAATTTTAAGAACGTTCACAGTCTGATCTCAGTCGCAATCTTTCAAAAATTCCTCTATTTTCCCTACATATTTGACTAGTTTTTGAAATTGATTGTCGCTGAGATGAGATTGCGACTAGATTTTTAACGTTTTTAACTACGGGAATTAGCCTTTAGATTGCTTAGATTTGTACTTGTTGAAAAGGGGGAGAAAACGGGTAACATATAGTAAAACAAGCTTATTTAATATAAAGAGCACATTTGTTAAATTGTATACTTATGCTTTCATTTCCATTCTCTTCCATCAAACAACGTGAATCATATTTGAAACAGCAAGGGGTTTCCAATCAACACCTATCTATAGAAAACCGTATCTCGATCAGTTCATTATCGTCCGACCAATAGTACAAAAGATAACTCATAACGAATAGTTAACCAACACAATATACGCCATTTTATTGTTCAATTACATTCGCTTTCCGCATGATAGATTTAATCGGAAACGATAATACATACTCCCAGCGGAACCATTGCTATTTGACATAAATCTTATGATATTATTGAGGGTAAATATTGGTATTCTGGGAATGGAAATCAATGTGAGTGAGTGAGCCTTTCGTAAGCTTGTGTATTTCTGAATGTAGTGGCTCAAGGACTACCTACTATAGTGCGGCCAACGAGAGAACGCATTCTGACACCTGTCAGTTTCATACAAACGAATACGTGTTCTGCGAATTTGATCTTTATTAGCCACTATAAGGTGGGGAAAAAGGAATTTCATAATGTGAATTGACTGCTAACTTGTGAGGAATGAAAAAAAATTTGTTTACACGCAAAGTTTTTTTATTTGTTTTTTTTTTATTAAATTAGGTCGAGAAAATGATATCGGTTAGAGTACCACCCTCCTGAGTTGATCCAGATTGGTGCTCGTTTCTCGGCATTTTTAACTGTTGCTCGCAAACCGTTTGTCTCCAAATTGGTGATTTCCTCTTCAATGTTGGCTTTCAAGACTTTAGATATGTAAATTAACTAACTCTCTATCTGTCTACAACATAATGTATGTGTCACATTACGACGCCATTTGCAAAAATTATAGCGCATTCACATTATGACATTACTTTTGCCCCATCTTGTAGAATTGTCACACTGACAGGTGCCAGGAACGCATTCTCTCAACGGCCGGACTGTACTAGTGACCATCTTTTAGGATCTGACTTTTTTGCAGTGGTGTAAAGCAAACGTCATACAACCTTTCATACAGAAGAGGAACCATTCAGGATTTATCACTGATTGATTGGCGAATTGGCTCAATGAAGGGCGGGCGTTTTGGGCGACTTTTTGGGGGATTTTACCATTCAAAAAGTGCTGCTTCTCAGCCTAGTTTGAATAAATGACTTTTGATTTTGATTGATTCGCAGAGATCAATTCCTGAGTAGCGATTCTTGGAATAATAATATTCCATACCTTATTACTTCCGTATTTGGTCCTGGTTTCCATTGTATGTTGCCTTTATCATTTGATTAACATGAAAGCCTAATACGACATGAGATTGATTTAAATTACATTGGTAGTTCCAGTTAACCCGAAGCAATCCATATGAAATGGTCAATTCATGCCTCGCGACCGACGCAACCATACTATTAGTACCATCTACTCGTACAACACGCTAATTGAACAATCCCAATCTTTCAGATTTTGAAGGAAATTTCTAATCTATTGCTTCATATGAAAAATTTGTCTGCTTACAACGTAAATAACGAAATGAATATTGTTGAATAGTCAAAATGCAATGCTTTTGACTATTCAACGTTGTGAGCAGACGAATTTTTCATACAATTGATGCAATAGATTGCATAGCATATTGATATAGACGTGTTGAATGTACCACAAATAATTCCATTTAAAAACAAAAGCGGATTTTCTCAAATTTCTCGCAAGTTAGACCGTTTAAATCATATTAGTTTTCCCTTATAAGTCGGGTTTTCCTGTAAAAGGCGATTTTCTTTGAAGTATGCGTCGTAAAAATTGACTGCAGCCTGATTTATCATAGTTTTAATAATATATAGGGAAAGTTTTGTTTGTACATTTATCACTTCGATAGAGTCTGTTATTTAAATGTTATGAAGATTTTTTTTTTCACTGATGGTGTGAGTAATGAGACGAAATATCAAAGTAGTTTTTCTCAAAATTCATCCTTACGGTAATTGTTATAATGAGTATTTATGTACATGAGGTCGGCGAAACATGTACTTGGGGTCAGCGCAACATGTACTTGAGGTCAGCGCAACATGTACTTGAGGTCAGCGCAACATGTACTTGAGGTCAGTGCAACATGTACTTGAGGTCAGCGCAACATGTACTTGAGGTCAGCGCAACATGTATTTGAGGTCAGCGCAACATGTACTTGAGGTCAGCGCAACATGTATTTGAGGTCAGCGCAACATGTACTTGAGGTCAGCGCAACATGTATTTGAGGTCAGCGCAACATGTATTTGAGGTCGGCGCAACATGTATTAGGTCAGCGCTACATGTCTTTGAGGTCAGCGCAACATGTATTTGAGGTCAGCGCAACATGTATTTGAGGTCGGCGCAACATGTATTTGAGGTCAGCGCAACATGTATTTGAGGTCAGCGCAACATGTACTTGAGGTCAGCGCAACATGTACTTGAGGTCAGCGCAACATGTACTTGAGGTCAGCGCAACATGTACTTGAGGTCAGCGCAACATGTATTTGAGGTCAGCGCAACATGTACTTGAGGTCAGCGCAACATGTATTTGAGGTCAGCGCAACATGTACTTGAGGTCAGCGCAACATGTATTTGAGGTCAGCGCAACATGTACTTGAGGTCAGCGCAACATGTATTTGAGGTCAGCGCAACATGTATTTGAGGTCAGCGCAACATGTACTTGAGGTCAGCGCAACATGTATTTGAGGTCAGCGCAACATGTATTTGAGGTCAGCGCAACATGTACTTGAGGTCAGCGCAACATGTATTTGAGGTCAGCGCAACATGTACTTGAGGTCAGAACAACATGTATTTGAGGTCAGCGCAACATGTACTTGAGGTCAGCGCAACATGTATTTGAGGTCAGCGCAACATGTACTTGAGGTCAGCGCAACATGTACTTGAGGTCAGCGCAACATGTATTTGAGGTCGGCGCAACATGTATTTGAGGTCGGCGCAACATGTATTTGAGGTCAGCGCTACATGTATTTGAGGTCAGCGCTACATGTCTTTTTCTTCCACACTTCTCTATTAGTCTCGGTAGTCACCCCCTTTCTAACCATATCATCATTCACACAGTCCGTCCATCGTTTATTTGGTATTCCCCCTACTCTTAAAGCTTCATTCATACTCAAAACTTTCCTCACGACATTTTCCTCATTACTCCGTATCGCAAATAATTTTCAGATATTATTTATAAAAAAAAAAATCCTGATATTTTTGTTTTAGTCAATCCTGGTAAAAACGTCTAGTAATTTCACAAACAAGCCCTGTATTTTAAGCATTATACAGCGAATGCTGCAGCGAGGACAATTTTCCACTACGTTCATCAAACCAGACGCCATTTTTCTTATAGTATCTCTTTGTACAGCTGTATGGAATGAAGAACCGCTTTTCAGTATAAATTCTAGGAAAAACTTATGGCTTCGAGCTGTGTTGATGTAAATGGTACTTTATGTATCTAGCACTAGCAAGAAAGCAATAAGTACAGGATGGATGGAAAGCAGCACATGTTGCTTTTTTGCTCCATTGTTGGTGTAACTGCTTTAGGGTGTTCCAGTGTGAGCATAAATAAATAAACAAACAATAAACAAACAACAATTAGTAGTAAAATTATAAAGAAAGAAAAATACGTATATAATATTAAAATTTATACAAACTTAGCTCTGGATCCTATTTTGTTGGTTCTTGTAATAAAAAACTTGTAGCAAAATAGTAAAACGAATTAAACTTTTGTTCCATCATCTGACGTCATAGTCATTTATTAACTAACAATAATTTGTATCTTAATTTACACAAAATAAATTTAATTTAAAACATCAGTCTCACCCATATCCCAATTTATTTGGGATCGGCGTAACATGTCTTATCCTACTAATATTATAAACATGTTAGTTTGTATGGATGGATGCATGGATGGATGGATGTTTGTTACTCTTTCACGCAAAAACTACTGAACGGATTTGGATGAAATTTGGCACACAGATGGTTTATAACCCGGATTAACATATATAATACTTTTTATCCCGATATTCCCACGGGGTTGAACTTATGCGGGTGAAACCGAGGGACGCAGCTAGTTCTTCCATAGATATTAATCATCTTCTCGAAATGCACCTTAATTTTTTTTTACGGTGTATATTTTAGTTATGTAGTTCATAAAATCTAGGATTTTATTTTACTGCATCTTTAAAGTTTATGTAATTTTCATGCATAAAAGAGTTTACAAATTGTATCAAGGAGATTACATTTTAAAACAAGTTTTTTATTTCTTGAAGTTACTATAAACTGAGGTTAGTACAGTATGCTGAGATTAAAAAACATAAAACAAACCAGTAACAAGGGGAATTAAGTTCTGAATTAAGACAAGTGGCGAACTATTAAAAATATAGGGTGGCGGGACGTCGACACGCAAACTAACCTTGAATCCAGCACATGACTAGACCTGGTAGTGTAGTAAATTTTTAGTCAGTTATTAAAAAAAAACAGCTATTTCATAAAAAAAGTGTAATACCTACGCGGTCAAAATGTATGGAACAGCAGTTTTTGTTTTCAAAATCATGTACTGAATCTGTTGTAAGTTGTAACAGAAGGCCAATTCCCGTAATGAAAAACTTTTAAAATCTAGTCGCAATCTCATCTCAAAGACTTGTCAAAAATATAGGGAAATTTGCGGTATTTTTGACAGATTGAGACCGAGATCCGATTGTGGACGTTCTTAAAATTATGAGAATTGAGACGTTGCGCTTCGATGTCCCTGCCATCCTGTAGATATACTTAAACTAAAAAAATATGGCAACCAAAAATAGACAGGCCAACCCTAGTTTGACAGTTCATTAGTCCCCCTATTTTCAGCCATGTATATTTTTAGAATTTTCACTTTATTTGGTTTTTTTCCCAATCTGACCGGCGAATTTTGACCAAACTTTTTCCAGAATTTGCTTTACCACCACAACCCACAAAACACAGAATTATTCAAAACCTACAACTGATCGAATCATCCCGACCAAATCTTCACGTGCCAAATTCGTGAATAGAATAAAAGCATAAAGTAAAACCGTTTTCTTTTTTACACACTACATAACTCATAGATAAAAAGGGTTGACAGAAGCGCAGAGACAAATTGGACTGTTTCTCTTGACATAGACAATAAGGTGTTTGTTCCCTGGGGCGGTAGGTACCTGCAACGTGCGTGTTTACCGTTTAGGGATTGAGTAGGTACCTAATCGGGTGGTAAAGGTCTCTGGGAAAGGATTATTATTGGTACCATGTGGTAAGTTGTGTGTTAGATGGGCAGAGTTTAGTTAGATTTAAAAGTTTTGTGTATGAAGTCTGGCTTATTGTTACATTGAAAGTTAATTTGTAATGTTTGTTTTTGTTGTTTGTTTGTTGTTAATTTGTATTTGTTGATTTGTTTTTTTTTGTTTGTATTTTGTAGTTTTTGTTAATTTGTTGTTTGTTTTTGTGTTTTTTATAAAGTTTTCGTAGTTTCATTTAGCGATGCGTTTTTGTTAATGTCAACAGATAACCAACATTGTGTATAATATTGCAGTGCTCTGACAGGGTTCATGTTGAAAAACCGACAGTTAATCTATGTAAAATGTGTGACGTGCATGAGAGGAAATAATTTGTCCCCTGCACGCTTAATGCTTCTTTTGATCAAATAAACTCTTCGAGGTTTTACTACATTTTACCCGGAACAGAAAGAATACTACCTATATTAAAATTTGATTTATGTTTCAAATTGACATTATTTAAAGTTAAACAAATATCAACTTTATTTTAATGGTTATTAAGTTGATTTACGAGTGACTAGCACTGTTGAAAAAGTTATAAAAATTTTTGAAGTTGTAGCGTAAACTGAACTTTGTTGTGTAGTAATTAAAGTTCTTTTTCCATAAACTCATATTTGTCTACATTTTTGGAGAATATGTCACAATTTTATTTTAGACTAGCCCTAGGCTGTTTTGTATTCTGACACCTTATGTAATTCACCCGTCGGCTGTATCGCAAAAAAACAATCGCTTATTAACTATTCACTATTAAGCATTAGGTTGCTTAGCTTGGGACAAATGGTGCTGTGTGAAATGTCCAGGGATATTATTATTATTATCGGAAGTGTTCTTTTTTCTCAGCTCTTTGCCTGGTTTTTGCAACATTTACGGACCGAAGTCAAGTAAATGCAGCGTGTGGTGTGTTATGTGTTGTGAGGAGGACCTATTTCGTTTTCATCTATTTGCATGAACTTTCTGACAATGCGACATGTATTTAATATTGCAGCTTTTTGTAGGGTGATATACAAGCTTTCTTTTAAGTTTAGTAATTTAAGGCTATGGAGAAGGTGGTTTGGGATGACGCCTGTTGTGGAGAGGACTATAGGGACCACGTAAACTTTTTGTTGGCGCCATATTCTAGTTACTTCGTCTTTGAGTTCTACGTATTTACTAATTTTTTCAGTTATTGTCTTCTGAACGTTGTGTGTGTTGGGAACGGCAATATCTATTAGGTAAGTTACTTTGTTTATTTTATCCTGTAGGGTTATATCCGGTCTATTATAGTGAATTGTCCTGTCGGTGAGAATGGCGCGGTCGTAGTAAAGTTTATGTGTGTCATTTTCTAAGACAGTTTGTGGTGTGTAATTGTAGTAAGGAGTGTTTGGGTCTTGAATGAGTGTGTATTTGAGTGCAAATTTTTGGTGAATTACATTTGCTACCTGATTGTGCCTATGGGTGTAGTCTGTCTTTATTATTATTATTATTATTCATCGAGTTATCTATGAAACGGAAAGTAATATAAAATACTAAAATATTCATTCTTCTGAATGGCCCGAATTGGCAATTAACCGATACAAACAAAATACCTACATTGAAATTGGGAGCGTTTTGGTGGTATATTTATAAATAATAGGTAAATATAATATATAAGGTATTATTTAAATAGGTAATATTTTTTTATTTATTTCTCAAAAAAGTGTGGTACAGTCTGTTACTATAAATATACTTTTAAAATGTAAGGACAAATCACAAAGAGTTACAAACGAATTGAACTGGCGTCCTAGCTAGGTTACATGGTAACCTGGGGGTCTACTCGGAAGTGCAAAGTGCGAATGTTCGGATCGGACCGACACATGGCCGAACCGAATATTATTGAAAAATGCGAAAAAAGTTCGGATCGGCTCAGTTGGGTCGGGACCATAGTCAATATTCGAAAGAGTGTAGGAGTGTAGGATCGGAACCGACCGAACCAAATAGTAACTTCGTAGCAGGAAACGGCCGAACATTCGGCCGATACTACTTCGGAGTAGACCCCCTGTATTAATGTTCGCCAGCCCAGTAGCAACTATTAAGTAATCTGTGGCCCAGCTACCCACAGAAGGAAAAAATATATAAATAGGTATATTAATATCGGTCAACAGCAGTGCGATTCTGTAACCAAATCACCGTGAAAACTTAGGTGAAGTGAGCGTGGAGTGAGCTATCATTTGAACTAATGTTAGGGATTGACACTATTCACAGCTCACTCTAAGCTCACTTCACCTAACTTTACACGGTGAGTTTTTTACAGAATCGATCGGCAGGACGTTATCCGACAGACATATTATAATGGACAGACATATTATAATGGTTTTAATACCAAGATTAATATCCCCGTTGGCTCTTGGCTTAATACGCACTAATGTAGGATTGTAGGGGCGGTGTAGAACTGCAGCCCTCCCTGCCCACTATGTTACTGTGTAGACACGGACTCCCTTTATTTATAGTTCCTCTGAGAAATATTCTCTCGCCCATCGTCGACAATTTGCTAGGATTTGTAGTATACAAATCCTCGAAACTTAAGCGGGTGAAACCACAGAGCGCAGCTAGTCCTGCATATTTTGGATACATGACAGAAATATAGGTATTTTATATTTATAATAAAATAATAATATTTGTTCCTAGTATAGGAACAAATATTATTATATCGACAAATATATTATCGACAAATATATTTGTTCCTAGTATAGGAACAAATATTATTATATCGTATAAATATAAAATACCTATATTTCTGTCATGTATCCAAAATATGCAGGACTAGCTGCGCTCTGTGGTTTCACCCGCTTAAGTTTCGATTCCGTGGGGATATCGGGATAAAAAGTATTCTATGTGTTAATGCTGGTTATAAACTATCTGTGTGTTAAATTTCATCCAAATCCGTTTAGGAGTTTTGGCGTGAAAGAGTAACAAACATCCATCCATCCATACAAACTTTCGCGTTTAAAATATTACTAGCTGCGCCCCGCGGTTTCAGCCACATAACTTTCGATCCCGTGGGAATATCGGCATAAAAAGTATCCTATGTGTTAATCATGGTTATAAACTATCTGTGTGCCAAATCCGTTCAGGAGTTTTGGCGTCAAAGAGTAACAAACATCCATCCATCCATACAAACTTTCGCGTTTATAATATTACTAGCTGCGCCCCGCGGCTTCACCCGCATAACTTTCGATCCCGTAGGAATATCGGAATAAAAAGTATCCTATGTGTTAATCCTGGTTATAAACTATCCCCAAATCCATTCAGGAGTTTAGGCGTGAAAGAGTAACAAACATCCATCCAGGATAGTAGTAGGATATCGGAGGTTTTCGCTCATACATCGACTCGAATGATTCACAATCGTTAAACCACCTGCTGTAACCAGAAATCTACATGAAAAAAAGTTTAAAATGGAAATAAAATTGCTCCAAGCACTTGGACAAAATGTATGGTGCATCGTGTAAATGGAGCTTCCATTTACACGATGCACCATACATTTTCTCATCGAGCGAACCCAATCGAAGTTCCATTGATGGGAAATTGTTCCCAACTGACCCAATTAATGGGAATTCTGACAAAAGCATAAAAATTGGAATTTTAAAAGTATTTCTTTTACGATAACAGGAATGGATGGAATAACATAATATTTGTATTGTATTTCCTGATGGGTTCGGCAGGGGTGTACGTATAGTACAATCACATTTCGCCAGTTTGCCAAGAATGGTTGGTTATAAATGCATAGGTTTTTCATGGGTTCAATGGGAAGGCAATTACGTCAAGTGCGGAAGCAATCGATGCTTTATTTACCATTTGTTTGCTATGTAGGTCGCGGACGGGATATTTTCTTTGTGAAGGCACCAGCCGATAATTTCCACAGCTAATGTAAATGATAGCGTCAGTGTGACCGTCCGTTTCTAGCCTTAGGATATCGTTTTTTCCCAGTAATTGGGTAGCACGGCTCCGATTACAGTTGCCACGTGCAATATTGATGTTCTGCCGCATTTGTTTGGGTTTCATTCAAATTGAAGTTGTTTTATTAGGGAGAGACAGAGGGGTTGTGGCTAAGTAATAACAGCCACACGGGTCGATCGATCAGGTTAAGCTACGCTTACCGCGGTTGGTCCATGGATGGGTGACTATCTTTACATACTAAGACCCCTTCCTGCCTCGGAAAGCACGTTAAGCCGTTGGTCCAGGCTGTTGGATCTTTGACAGTCGTTACGGGTCGTCAGAAGCCCCTGAAACCACCTGCCAAGACTTTACCAAGGGGTTTCGTATTACCCAGTAACTGGGTTGTGGAGGACAGATAGGCAGTCGCTCCAGGTAAAATACTGGTACTCAGCTGCATCCGGTTAGACTGGAAGCCGACCCCAACATAGTTGGGAAAATGTTGGGCAGATGATGTAGTTGTTTTATTGTTATGTTAATTTCCGTGCTATCAATGCGTGATTACAGCAAGATAAAGTTTAGGGTAACTGATTTCGTCCTGGTTATGTGCTGTAGTCGAAACTAGCTGTCCAAAGCGGGGTTTATATTATGAAACAGTGGCTTGACTGTTCTATTTCGGGCGGCTATAGCTAACACCCGGTTTTTTGAAGGGCGGGTGTTTTTGGAGGACTGTCTTTTGTCATTTTGACGTTCAAAAAGTGCTGATTCTCAGCCTAATTTGAATAAATGACTTTTGATTTTGATTGATTTTAATTTTAAAAAGCTGATAAATTCAACTAAGACGCTGTGATATCTACCAATCCGCACTAGGTCCGCGTGGTGGATTACGGCCCACTCTCTCTGACGAAGAGGAAGCCTGTGTCCCAGCAGTGGGAACATTATAGGCTGATTATGTAACATGCGTTGATATCTCATGTTAACTGTTCAGATAAGTTTCCTGAAATAATTGTTATTATCTATACGGCAACGTGTTAGTTGAATTTATTCGTTTTTTTTTTAAACCGGGTGTTAGTTAGCCCGAAAAGAAACAGTCAAGCTGCTGTTTCATGACACTAGTTTCATTATGTAAAGCCTGCTGAAAGGAAAACAGATCTAGCAAAAAAAAAATATATATAAAAGTTCTCAGGGAATTTTGATATTATAATTTCTTTTTCTAAGATATAACCTTACAATAAACAGAAACTCAGGAATAATGGAGTTAGAATACATTTATTGAGTATTCCCGATACACAATAAATCGAACCTAACTATGTATAATAATAGAGCTGAGCTGAGCTTATAAAAATCAAACAAGAAAATAATTCCCTGGCGCGCCATTGCAGTATATTGAATAGGAAATATTTTGCTGGTAAACAGAACCTCTTGCATTGTATTCGAAGTTCTTCGAAACTTTACGATCGTTGGGTCCGATATAAATTTTGATTTGTATACCTGTGTAATACAAGCCAACTACATGTTTATTCAGAATTAAAATGATATACAAGTTGCGTGAGTGGTTCTGAAAGCTTTCTTCGGTTATTAAAAAAGAATTTGCTGTGTGAACTTTTTTATGAAACAGCTGATTTATTTTTTGATAACCGATGAAACATTTTTACGTCGCTATGGGGTCTAGAATCATGTGCTGAATTCATGGAGAGAGTTTGCGCGATGATGTCCCTGTCACCCTGTATACATAAATAACAACTTAATTATAATTAACTAATTAATTAATAAAAATAACAAGTCCTAACCTAACTAACATTATTAACAAACTAAAATATGGCGTCGAAAAATTCATCAGCTTCGCGGTCGTCTGGTAATGTACCTGAGTGAGACACTGGCGGCATTGCCATGTTGTATGGCAATGCCTCGCCTCTCGCCAAGGTAAAAGCCAGCCCTTGGATCATGGGAAGTGTTAACCGGCCGTTTTGAGATTTTATTGAACAGAGGGGCAATTCTCGTAATTTTAAGAACGTTCCCAGTGTGTTCTGGTGTGATTGCATGCTGCACTGGTTGCCGTCATCACGTCAACGCCGGTAGCCGCTGAAAACCAGCGCTGGGGCTCTGTCTCGTATAGGGTCTTAGCATTATGCTGAGCGATGGCCGTTTTGCGTGAATGTGACGCATGTTTACCCCCCACTTTTTTTTTTTTGTGTGTTTGTTATTTTTTTATGCGTCATGTTTGCCGCAAATAAATGTATTTTCTTTCTTTCTATCTCAGTCTCAATCTGTCAAAAATATCTCTGATTTCTGTACCTTTTTGACAAGTTTTTGACATTGATTGTCGCTGAGATGAGATTGCGACTAGCTTTTCAACGTTTATAATGACGGGAATTGGCCTTCAGACCATGACCCAACTACATCCAGTAAAATTCATGTTTATCCCTTGTGATGTTAAATCAGTAGAGGAAAACATACTCGTATTATTTAAGTGTATTTATTTATGATGGTGCCATATTTGTATTCACTTTCGCGCCAATATTATAGGATATTCCTACTTTCACGGTGATTTGATACTACATTTACTGATATTTTTTAGGGTTCCGTACCTCAAAAGGTAAAAACGGAACCCTTATAGGATCACTTTGTTGTCCGTCTGTCTGTCTGTCTGTCTGTCTGTCTGTCTGTCAAGACCTTTTTTCTCAGGAACGCGTGGAGGTATAAAGCTGAAATTCATATCAAATACTCAAGTCTATGGTCTCTTGGAGCTGTGAAAAAATCAAACTTCTAAGTCAACGCGATCAAAAGATACTCCCGTTTATGCCGCAAATTTTCGACACTCGCAAGGGAATCAAAACCTACAGGGTACTTCCCGTGAACTCAGAATCTTGAAATTTGGTACGAAGCAACGTCTTATAACACAGATAAAGGAAAAATTGCGAAAAGCATAAATTTTTAGTTACATCATATAATAAAAATATTTTTAATAATTTTAAACTTATTACCCCTTTACTCATGAACGCGTAGTGGTATTATATTGAAATTCTTAACAAATACTCAAGTCTATAATATCTTTAAGCTGTAACAAAATCAAACTTCTACGTCAACGCAATCAAAAGATACAGCAATTAAAGCCGCATATTTTGAAACTCGCAACTACTCGCAAGGGAATCAAAACCTAAAGGATACTTCCAGACGACCTGGAATCTTGAAATTTGGCATGAAGCAACGTTATAAAGTACACATATAGGAAAAATTCCGAAAATCTTAAATTTTTAGTTACATCACATAGTATATTTTTTTTAATAATCATAAACTTACTAGCTGACCCAGCAAACGTTGTTCAGCGATTAAAAAAAAAAAACAGATGTTGGCCGATTCTCAGACCTACCCGATATGCACACAAAATTTCATGCAAATCGGTTCAGCCGTTTCGGAGGAGTTTGGAAACAAACACCGCAACACGAGAATTTTATATATTAGACTTGCTGACCCAGCAAACGTTGTTATGCGATTAACAAAAAAAAATAAAAAAATAGATTTTGGCCGATTCTCAGACCTACCCGATATGCACACAAAATTTCATGCAAATTGGTTCAGCCATTTCGGAGGAGTTTGGAAACAAACACCGCGACACGAGAATTTTGCTTCCCATTCCCTCTCGCTCCACACCATGGTCTGAACCAGGGGCCCGGCCCTACGAGAGGTCGCTGCCGCCGATCGCCTCCACGAGGACACGGCGATGCTCCGCCCAAGCGGGGCAGACCTCCACCGTATGCTCCACCGTGTCCTCTGGGCGATCCGCACAGTGGCCAGGTGGTTAGTTGGATTTTCTATAAAAGCGTGTTTTTTTAGTTTTTTTAAACTATTATTTATTTTCTATTTTTTAGTTGATTTTTTTTATAAAAGCGTGTTTTTTAGTTTTTTAAACTATAATTATTTTTCGCTTTTAAGTTCGGTTTGCTAACTATCAATCGTCCTTAATATGTACAAATGTGTTGCCCGACCAAAGAGTAAGCCTGGAACTGCACGCATGCGTAGTTCGCGCACTAACTCTGTCTCTCTTACTCGCATGCAAAGGATGCGGAAAGAAATTAATTAATCCTGGCGAATCTAATTAGGATAATCGGATATTTTGATCGGATTATTGCATTGTCATCGATCTTTGACAGGTGTGCAAAGTTTGAAATAAATCTGATCGTTCAAAGTAGGACAAAATCGAGCTCAAAGGGGTCGGTTACAAACAAACAAACAAACATACATACAAACATACAGGTGAAACTAATAAAAGCGTGTTAATAAGCTAGTGGCAGTTGAGAGATGACCAGTCTCAACTGATGGCGCCCGTTCACGAACATGACGCGTGGATCAGCACTACTCAGCTCAACCATATTGAAGGGAACCGAATGACCCAACACACGTGCCACCATCAGCGAGACATTTGAGTGAGCATGACAAACTCTCAATTGCCATGCTCGTTCATGTCAAAAAAAAAAAAACAAAAACAGTTACATTATATTACACGTGGTACTCATATTTACAAAATAAATAAAAAATGCTTCGAAGTTATACAATACTATAACTTTTCAAAAGTTAAAAATAAAAAGATTAAACATTTACTCCAAAAAAAAAAAATACGATTTAAAAAAAAAAAAAAAAAAACCATGTTTATAAAAATAAAAGGGAGAGCATCTCTTCCAAATATAAAATAAAAGAAAACTAATTAGTGGACCCAAGTGGCTGTGACTGTGGAGCAGGACCAGCATTAAGCCAAGCTTTTTTATCAAGGATATAATCCTCTAATTTATAATATGCTTGTCTACATAGTGTGCGTTTTATGCATGTTTTAAATTTTGTCTCGTTCAGTTGTAGAATCCGCAGTGGTATTTTATTATAAAATTTTACACAATTCCCCATAAAAGAATTTCGTACCTTAGCCAATCTAAACCGAGATTGATCCAAATTGTGCCTATTTCTAGTATTAAAATTATGTCTATCACTTCTCTTCTTAAAGAGATGAAGATTTTTCCGAACATACATAATGTTTTCATATATGTATTGACAAGGTACCGTCAGCTTTCCACATTGTTATGTTATGGATTTCATTTAGCAATAAAAATACCATAACTTTTACTTATATACCTACAGGTTTGTACGGAACCCTCGGTGCGCGAGTCTGACTCGCACTTGGCCGGTTTTTTACCGCAAGATTTGTGTGGCGACGAATATTTTACCACGCCTGCGACTTTCAACCAACTCAGCGTATTGCCGTCTAGCATATCCTAAGTCTTTCCCAATGGGTACCACAGAAGGTGACTTAGGAATGAAAACACACAGATTTTGTATTCCTTTATGTCCCTTAGCTGAAAGTGGTGCAGATTACAGTGCATTTTCCCTAGCACTTTTTAATGTAGGGATGTTTGCCACCATTAAAAAGTGCTTAGCACTGTAAGTTTGTGGGTTATCAGGGGTGGTTCTTGGTTTTTATCGATTTCTTTATTTCAACGTACTGTTTGGATAATTTAGAATTAGATAATCCATTGCTTCATATGTGTAAAAAAAACTTCTGCTCAACAACGTAATGAATGTTATTGAACTGTCAAACTGAAAGGCATTGACATTGTAAGTGTGTTACGCCTCGCCGATTTTCACACTTTTATAAAGTTGCGCAATGATTTAGGCAAAGAACACAAACAATTGAATGAACCAAATTCTAAATGATTGAGTGAATGAAAAGAGTTCCCGTAACATGTTCATTGTCGATGCCGTGCGGCGAGTATGTATCCGTTCGTCAATATTGAATGTAAATAGAACACAAATTGCTCGTATCCGTTTGAAAAGCAATCAAGCACACGCATGCTCGCTATTTTGCGTGGCGTGGGTGATCGTTCATGCTCGCGGTGAGCGAAACTTCCAATGGATAAGTATATTGGGGTTTATTTTTGGAACGAAGGGCAGAAATAGTCACCTAACAAAAAAACCGTTATGCGACTTTTTATTATAAATAATAGAAAATGAGAGAGATATAGTTTTCATGCTTTCAGAGGGTGTTAAATCAGATAGTATTGTCAAAATGCAAATCCGAAACGACAACAGCAAATTAAAAAAAAAAATTCGCCATTTAAAATTTTTCGTAGCCGCCATCTTGGATTTTCTTTTTGAACTTCGTTCCTGACGACCTCACAAGGTTTTTAAACTGTTTTACTGTACCTACATTAGCATGTCTTCCAATGGATAAGTATATTAGTTAATTTTTATTTACGGAACATTACCATATAAGAATTGATTAATTAGTTTTCTATAATACTTTTTGTTTGGTAATCTTTATGGCTGCTCATAAATTACGCTTATTAACGTTGTCAAGGACTTCATTTAGATTATTATAGAATTATTAGATTTTTTTTTTTAGATTATTAGAAAACCCATTTATAAGTACGGTTTTTTATAGCTGAAATGATTACTTTTTCAGTTTTATTATGCCATTAACGTTCAAAACCATACTAGAACGAAGTATCACGAAAAATACAATATTAGTTTTGTTAATCCTAAGCCGAAAGGGCTATGTTTGTAGTTTCCCTACTTGATCGAATCAGTAATGAAGAGATCGGTAGAAGAACCAAAGTAACCAACATAGCCGGAATAATTGCCAAACTTAAATGGAAGGGCACAATGCTCGCAGCACAGATGGTTTACAAAGGGACCAATACCCGGTTACATTGGTATTTGGGTTTGTGATCTTCCTGTACGAGTCGTAATAAATACTTTTTCTTTCTTTCTTTACATATAATAGCGGGTTCATACGGTTCGATTTTAGCTGATCAACTGCTAAGTCGAAAGCGATGTGAACCATCTGAACAGACTGTTAATAAAATTGAATTTCAAATTCAAAGTATGTTTTGTTGACCAACAAGAGTTGTTGAACTAAAATCGAACCGTGTGAACCGAGAATAATGCACAGGGACTGTTTTTTTTAGTTATTTTGTATTTTGCTAAAATCAGAAAAAAAGCGCTGACTCACTTTCACGTTACCTAACCTACCGACCGAAACAAGATGGCCTATTCTGTAATGCTTATCCTTACTGGGTAAGCGCACTTGATTGACTTGCCTCTCTTTTATTGCCTCACGGTGTCTCCGTGAGGTGTTAGATCCAACCTTATCTTTCTTTGGAAAAGTCTTTTCAGTTCATGAATTTAATAGAGATTGATGACAGTTTCATTGATTCTACATACATACATTAGGTATGAGTTGCTAACGTAAGAAACATATTTTCTAGAAAAAATAAGAAACGCAATACCTAGGTTGATTTACAGGTGACCTTCTGAAAAGTACTGGTATCATGGGATTGCTGATTATTATGTTGCTGTAAGAAGTCTCATGCGCCTGAGACTTTATAAAAAATGCGGAAAGGTGGGTTTAGACAAAACAAACATAGAACCAGAGCAAGAACAAGAGTATTCTTTTCTTGCTATTCTTGAGATTTTGGTATGGATCACAGACCAGGTAGTACTGTAGATAGACCAACGAAAGAGTGCTTTTTCAGTTTCATCATCATCATCATTTCAGCTGAAAGACTTCAACTGCTGGCCATAGCCCTCCCCCAAGCACCTCTATTTCGATCGGTTCTGTGCTTCTCGCATCCAACGGGTTCCTGCGGCCTTCACAAGGTCGTCGGTCCACCTATTGGGAGGCCCAACAACAACAACTTTCCGTTTACATAAAAATAATTTGGTAGTGTGGAGATAGATTGTGCGTTCGCTCTTTTGGTCTTAAGCGGACTTAAAATGGTAATACTTTATTTATTTATCCTACTTTATTGCACACCACAAAAATACATAGCATAAAAAATACATTAAACACTGCAAAATATACAATGGGCGGCTTTATCGCATTACTGCGATCTCTTCCAGGCAACCTTAGAATGGACAGTGATTTTCCTGGAAATAAAATGGGACTGCTTTCCCAGACAACACAAGCAGCTCAATTGGTACTACAACTTACGGTTTTGATCAATGATCTCCACAAACTTTAACTTTCTTGTTCTTTTCTCTACAATGTTTGTTTCTCAAGAAACTTTAAAATACTGTAACAAGCTTGTAATGCGCTACAGAAAGTTGTAAGACGATATATAACGCGCTCCATGTTGCTACTTGCAGAGGATTTGTGTAGTAGGTCAGACAGTTTATAGGATAATAGTTCATGGCAGTTAAGTTAAAAAATATAGGAGTGGGGAAGAGGGTTTGTGGTCGTATTTTTTGGTCTTTAAGCACCTTCCTTATTAGGTTGAGAAATTACAGTACAAAATTAATATTTTTCTTTGGCTGTGAAGATACATTTATTTATATGATATACAGTATATCTGCCCAGCACTGGGACAGTAACTGTCCCAGTGCTGGGCAAAGGCCTCTCCCAAGTCCTCGCATTACCCGTCTAGGTAATCTCGCCACCGCTTTCTGAAAGTCTGTAAAATTAATTGTAAAGCAAACTGACTAGCAACATAAATTGTCCGTATATACAAATCACAACTGTCATTCTTTGACTTTAGTATGAAATGGCTGAAACACGGCAAATTGACGTAGGGTTCTTAATAATTAATTGCACTGACTATACAATAGGTTTAGCATTTTAGAGGCAACGAATGCTCTTGTTAACCAATGTCGTTGAAGGTGCCTAATAACTTCAACATGCAGCAGCTTCTCTTTTATACATGTCCAACGGCAACGTGATGATTACCTTGACTCTCCTCTCATGTCCTCCCCTCTCCTTTGACCGTAAATATTCGTATTAGTAGCGACTTTTCTGACACCTAGGTAACAAAATCTTCAAATCAAATTGAAGTCAACTCACAAAATAATTTACTTCTCTCCACTCCACAAACACTATTTCAATACATTTAAACTTACATTTGCAAATCGCAGACTAGCTGATCGTAGGTCAATTTTCCGGCAAGTACCCACGTGGTTACTGAAGCGTCCGTGGTGAACCGATCGTTGCAATTGCACCATTTGCACCAGCCGCTAACCGGGCAACCGGGACGAACCCAATCGCAAATTGAAAATTGCTCTATATGCAAACGGAACGGCTGCGGGGATGGAGACTATCAATCTGGATTTTCATCGAGGAAGTTTGTATTCGTTTTGACTGACAATGGAAGTAGATTTTCTTTAAATGTTACTGATTTTTTAGGGCTCCGTAGTCAACAAGGAACCCTTATAGTTTCACCATATCCGTCTGTCTGTCTGTCCGCCGTTTAGCTCAAAAACTATTGGTACTAGAAAGTTGTAATTTGCCACGAGTATACACGTTAATGACGCCAAAAAGTGGTAAAATAAAATTTTAAATGAAACAATTATTTAGGGTACCTCCCCTACATGTAAAGTGGGGATGATAATTTTTTTTCGTCCTTCCTATAGTGTGGGATATCGTTGAATAGGTCTTTCAAAAATATTAGGGGTTTGTGAAGACTTTGAGTTTGAGTTTAAATCTTTAAAGTACCAATTTTCGTTAGAGTCAAGTGCCCCCCCTCTACCAACTAAACGGTTGTAGTTAGAAATTCAAATGTCACGGCAGTAGTACCTATATACAGGGTTATTTGTAAAACACCAGCAACCTCTTAAGAGGTCATTGTACTCATCATTATGAACAACTTTTACTAAGGGACCAAAACTGAAATCGCGAAAAAAAATCAGCTGTTCCCTACATTTACGTTCGCATAACTCGTCAAAATGTAGGGAGCAGCTGATTTTTTTTCGCGATTTTAGGTTTGGTCCTATAGTAAAAGTTGTTCATAATGTTAAGTACAATGACCTCTTAAGAGGTTGTTGGTGTTTTACAAATAACCCTGTATAACGAAGTTTAAAGGAAAACTATCACACTTAAGAGGGCTTTACAAGTTTACGAGTAATAGTCGACCAAACCAGTCTTATCCAAATCTCATTTGGATAAGACTGTTGTCTTGTTTCAATTTGTCGGATCAGGTGAGGCTTTGTATAGGAAGTCGAAGTTGTAGAAGGAAATTAGGTAGGTAGTCATGTTTGGCTTTTAGTTAGAGCATGGTACGAAACTATCAGTCAGCGAATACGACCCGCACTTGGCTGTTATAAAAACTACGGAACCCTACACTGCGCGTGGCCCGACACGCACTTGACCGGTTTTTTGAAATTTCGTGTCAACGTTACTGAAATTTGACCTGAAATTTCCTGAATTCTGATCATATTAGCCAAATTCGCTGCGCACTGCTGCTATACCCACATAAGTCTCGATCCCGTAAAAACATCGAGATAAAAAGTATCCTATGTCCTAATCTAGGTCATGGTCAACAGATGTACCAAATTTCATCCAAATCCATTCGGCCATTTTAGCGTGAAAATTTAACAAACAAACATACAAAAAATCAAATCTGTTCTTTGTGTTTATAATATGTATTAATTTAGCAAAAGGCGTCTACTGTTGAACATAGGTAGGCCTTCCAAAAGTGTGAACCCAACGACGAAAATGTGTTGATTAATCTTATTGTAGTAGTTGAAATTATATTTGCTAAAGACAAATATATAACAACAACAATAAGGTGCAGTCAGCCTCAAAAAATATACAGGATGAAATTGAATAGGTGCGCCAAATTAAAATATCTAATTAGTGTTATAAAGTAAATTTAGAGCATGTAATTAAGAAAGGGATGCACGTACGTGCGCGTAGGTAAGCGATTTGGCAACGGCGCCACGTCGCGCGTCGTCGTCGCGCGCCCTTTTTTTCGTAGGATCGGTCAAAATGAGGTAAATACAGCTAGTTCAACGCGTTGCTAACTTGTAAAATTGATACTTCAATTTTCTTATTTGCGGATAGGTAATAAAAAAAAAATGTTCAGTCGAACGACAAATATTCGTGTCTACCTGAAGGAAATAACTAAGAAAGAAAGAAAGAAAAAGTATTTATGGCGACTCGTACAGGAAGATCATAAAACTAAACTAAACACAATCAAAAATAAAAATACCAAATTATATAAAAAAAGTAACAAAAAGAAAAATGAAACGGTAAGTCCTATGCGAGGCCAAAAGGCTCCTATCTCAGCATGATGCTACGACATTTAAAAAATAAATGTCGCAGCGCTGGTATTCTGATAGGGCCCGCTGTGATGTCTATCTATGTGATGAACTAAGTTTGCACTATCTAAGAAGATCATTACACGATTTTTTTCAATATTTTAGATTTGGAAATTGACAATTTATAATGATTACGTAACAGTTATGCTAATTCGATTTGACGCAAGTTTTCAATTTCATTCTGTATACATCGACTAGAATTCATTTGATTGTCTTCAATCCGAGTTACATAATTAAATACTGCATCAATGTGTGTAATTTGCGGTGACATATTCTTACAATATAATGGAACAGAGATTGCAGACAATTAAATGAACTCTTTGAGTTTGACTGTACCTATACCGTTAACGTGATAATTAACAATAGATTAGGTTGTATTCCCCGGTGTATTGTCGGGAGATGTACTTGTTCACCATTAAACATGTAAGCAAATATACAGGCTGGGACATTGACGCGCAAACTGTAACCATGTATTCAGCACATGGGTTTAGACCCCATAGCGTCGAAATTTTTCGTCGGTTATTAAAAAAAAAATATTGCTGTTCAAAAATATTGTTATTTTGACCGTGTAGGTATTGCACTTTTTTATGAAACAGAAGATTTTTTTTTAATAACCGACGAAAAATTTCTAGGCTATGTGGTCTAAGCTCATGTGCTGAATCCATGGTTACAGTTAGCGCGTCGATGTCCCTGCCTGTATATTTGCTTACATGTTGTTACATGTTGCTGTATATTTGATAAATGATAAATGATTTTATTTTTGTAAGTAGGTTTGTACAACAACAACAACTTTTACACGTCAATCATATTTTAAAACTAGATGAGGTCGGCGTTTCCTATCTGACTAGTCTGAGAAGAAAGGCCGAAACAAACTCAGAGGTCGCAGTCTCTTTTAAAGTCCAGACATAATCTTGGTCAGATCATATGAAGAACATGTAGATCGATGTCTGAGATGGTTTGACCAGCTTCTGCTGCGACTTCGTCCGCTTGATATTTCTTGCTCCCCGGACCCACCTCGTCGCATCGCATCACCTGCCCGTAGTGTCACTTCGTTTTCACTTAGCGTACTTTCTGACATATTTCATTTTACTCGGCTTCTAGTGTGATTTAAAATAGCAAAAATATTTTTTCAAATCCGGCTGGTAGCTTCAGAGATTAGCGCGTTCAAACAAACTCTTCAGCTTTATTTTTAGTATAGATTTAAGCGATACCGAGCGAGCCTTTAACCGATCTATTCTGTCAAAATCTCACCATGAAAACTTAGGTGAAGTGAGCTGTGAGCTGTCAATCCCTAGCATCAGCCGACCTATGCTGTAACAATCTCACCGTGAAAATTAATGTGAAGTGAGTTGTCACTAGTGTCAATCCCTAGCATTAGGTTGAATGACAACTCACTTCACCTCACTTTTCACGGTGATTTTTTTACAGAATATATAACCGGCAGGTGGAATGGCAGCTCACTTCACCTAAGTTTTCACAGTGAGATGTTTACAGAATACACATGCAGGACTCCTCGTTGTTATTATGAGTTCTCTTACAGATCATTACAATCGTACTATTCCTTTTCATGGCATTCCATTTATATCACAACACGAGACCAAATAAAACATAAAACTCGTCTTATTTGCTTCCAAAAAGAATAAAACGAGCAATAAACTCGATTTTCCTTTGACTTCTACAATTCCATAAAAGCAAAGAAAGTACCAATACAGTGTACTTCCGAGATATATATTAAATACAAAAACGTGTATTTTCAATGGAACCGTAGACGTTGGCGTAGCGGTGTCAAAGCGTAGTCTGTAGCCGCGTAGCCTTTATATCTCGTCGTATCTACTTCGTAGCGTCTTTTTTTCTATCTTAGAATCAAGCAGGCGTAAAAACCTGCACAGTCGACTTAATACGTTATAGTGCATACAATGTAAATGTATAATATAATAATATATAATTAATAATAGTCCTGCAGACCGAATTTCAGCCATGGCGGCCAATCTCAGACGGCCATCTACGCGGGAGATATTATAGTGCACTAGTGTGTGCAGACGCACGTGCACTCTCTCTTCCCTCTCTCATAGTCCGATGGGACTACAATCCGACATGACCGGAGAGAGATCAGGTGGAGGACCTTAGCGCGCTTTCCGAGGCAAGGGGGCTTCATACCGCCAACTTCCAAACTCCGGACAACTGGATCCCACGCTCAGCTGTCGCATTAGCGACCACGAGACCAACGACGAGCAACGGTTACGATGTTAGTCCCATAGAGAAAGTTGTTCAGTTTGTTAGGCTCGACCATACCCTTTAAATATGACCACGCCTTTCTGATACATGCTGTAGAAATGGATTTACATCGTATAAAGTTTATACAATGTAAATTATTTTTTTCCATAAAAAAAAACAAGTGCGGTCTGACCTCCGTCAAGAGTGAAGTTCCTTATACGATACTCGCATGCACGCACATGTATGTAGAGAGAGAGTGAGAAAGAGAGATTGAGAAATTGTGAAATATAACACAGAGTCACCTAGAATAAGTTCTTAGAACCCCCCATGAAGTTGTCGCCATCTTGGATTTTCATTTTTGATTTTCACTATTGGATTTGCACCCTCGAAAACCATGAAAACTAATATATAAAAACAAACAAATTCGTGATGATTTCTACCAGTTTACTCCTACCGCAAGCCGCTTCGTTCCAAAAATTGATTTCTTCGCCTTCCTTTGCTTTAAGCATGCTAAGGTGAATAAATCAATTTTTCAATAGTAAGTAATAAATTCTCGTCAAGGTCTCCCTATAATATAATTTCCGATAGAAAGCCTATTTGCTATTGACCGCTTTCTTCAGTTTGTGCTTACTTTCAATCAACCGGATACAATGGGCTCTTTTAATACAGCCTATATTTTTCGTAGAGGCAAGCTTAGAGTGGTTTGTGTTGTTAGTTTTTGTAATGTAGGGTACCTAATACTCTTGCTGTTTTATTATAGGATAGAATAGAATATTTTTGATATTTCTCGGGACCCTCGGGTCCCGGACCTTTGGAAGGCGTACGCCGGCCGAAGTCAACTCGCAGAGGCCCGATAGACGTTTTTAATGAAATAAGGCATCATATAATACTCTTTATTAGAGAGAGCAGTGTGGTCCAGAGGAAACCGCCCCGTCTTACGGGATGTAGGTCGTAGTTTCGAAATCAACCTGGCGCTTTACCTTGTGTAGAGAATTTCATCACCGCTCGCTGCTCTTAAAACGGTGAAGGAAAACATCTTAAGGAGACCGGAATTTCCTAGAACCAAACATTGGAAAACATGTGACATCTACCGACCCGCACTGGGCCCGCGTGGGTACCTACTGCACAGCAGTGGGAACAGTATAGGTTGATTAGATGCCCTGTTTCTCATACAATATCGTCAATCCGCCTTGACAAAAACTGCCCGACCCGAGGGATAATTTACTGTATTTTTAAGGACAGTCTCAACCTTCAAAAATGCTTCTTATTTACCTAAATGTTTATCAATTTTTGACATTGATTGTCGCGTTTGATTGAGATTTTGCTATCTGAAATTATTTGGGGTAGGTTTTGAATATTTTTAATTACGAAACGACCTACAGTTCACCGCTACTAAACATTATTCCATGAACAATGTATTTTGTTATAAAAATTATTCTAGTTCAGTTATGTAGGCCAGGTTTATATGTATACCAAATACACTGCAGGGAATTTACAATCAACACTTTAAGCCAAAGCTAATAGGTACTATTCACAGCTATACAAACATCGACTCAGTCAGCCTATAGACTAACAGACGATGAGACCATTACATATATTTTAAGAGCTCCGATATTAAGGCGAGCATGCTCCCCAGGGCGGGATAATCTGAATGAATAGCCATTTGCACAGATTTACAGAGATGTACCAAACTTCTGTAAAGACAGTTTTTTATGGCATGTATTTAATGGAACGTCAAATAATTCCAACTTTGCTTTTCTAAAAATATTATTGAACACTCTAATATAATGATTGCGCTTCTTTTTGTGAATTTCAAATAATTTCTATTTTCGGGTCCTAAAATTACTAAATAGCCAAGTAATTTGGATGTATCGGTCGGGATGCTAGCTTATGTGGCTTTTTTTTTGTTCCAGGCTGGTAAATCCTCAAGGATGTCTTCCGCCCGGGGGGGCCAGGGGCTGACACAACCACCGCGGTGTTCCATCTCACATCTTCGCCGGGGGTCGCGGTAACGTACGATCCTTCCGCAAACCCCGACTAGCTTAGGTGCCTAGCTTAGTTACTGCTTTGGAGGTATGAGGAACAGGGTGTAAAGTTCACTCATCCTCCATAGAAAAGGGAGGATCCTCCGACCAGATAGGTGTTGTGTCTAGCGGGCAACTGCCCAACGATTAATGATGGGAAATTAATGCTAATTACGCCGTAAACTCTGCTTGCGAGATGCAGGATTTGCCTGACGTCAGTATGACCCGTTGTTCGCATGTGGCGTCGTAGATACCGCTACACTGCGAACAATTCGACTCGCGTGTGGTTGGTTATAGTTCTAACCTAACCTAACCCGTTTGGTCGGGGTACCCTAACTTTGTTACTGCGACCAACTGTGAAAAAAGGCCAGAAAGTTAGAAAGAGGCTCAACTATTCAAAAAGGTGTGCATCATTAGAATCGCAAAAAAGTTTTTAGAGGTTCATTAATTTAAAAAAGCATCCACTATTAAATCAATAAAGGTTTAGAGGATCTGTTAAATATTTCCTCTTTTTACCTTATCACTGTGACTTCTTGACGACATTTTGTTATCTTAACAACTAGTTTGAAAATCTTCGTTATCGAAGAGATAGTGGAATGGTTTGAATAGATAAACGATATTGTACAGAGGAGCTTCGCTATCGACCGTGTGAACCGGCTCTTAGGATTTTGGAAGGAGTCTACGTCTAGGAGCGCCCTTATCTAGAGCAATATCTAGTATTTTATCTGAACCAGTATTGAGTTTCAATAAGGCATCAACTGAGATGTTTAGATATTTGATAAAGAATTACTTCAGGGGCTGAATGAGATGATAATAAAAAAAAAGATAAAAATAGTTTATTTGATAACCATATTTGTACAACAAAATTTGAGATTGAAGCCTCCTTTTAAGCAAAAGATGCCTGTATTAGGAGACTCCGCTCTTTCATAAACGAAAAGTGTCTATTAAACTATATTTATATATCTTACTTCGCGTACTGCTGTGCTGCTGGGGAGTTTGTTGTGCCACTTCTTCTAACCAGCTAAAGCACTAGGAAGTCGTGAAAGGGTTTTGGGCAACAGTCTTATGTAACTTCGACGTTCAAAAAGGGCTGATTCTCAGCCTAATTTGAATAAATGACATTTTATTTTGATTAGATTGATTGAACACATGTACGAGTACTACTTGCACATCCAGAACTATAGGCCAACCGCTTAACTGAGACGTTGCCTGAGGTAGCTGCGCGGTGCGGGAGGGGTGATAGTTTTCACAAATTGACGAATCACTGAGCTCTCGCATCACGTCACCACACCCCTCCCGCACCGCGCTGATACCTCGGGCAACGTCTCAGTTAAGCGGTTGGCCTATAGTTAAATGATTAAAAAATATGATATAATATTTACAAAAAACACACGATACTGATATTTCTGGAAGTTTAGCAGGGTGGGTATTGCCTCACTTTATTTCTTCCCTTCGAACTTATTCAATCAACTTGAAGCAGTGGCCATTTGTCTCACGCATTGGCCCGTGGCGGGACGTGTACTGGAAAAGTGGAAAACAGTCGCGATGGCCGCCTGCATGCTGCATCCTTGTGTCATGCGATAGGGGATGTAAGTTATGTGTGCCATTTATACTAGTCTTATGCAGAAAAACTGAAGATGGGTAAGGAGAGGTTTTTGTGTAAAAAATATGTGACGATGGAAATATATTAATAGGAAAATCACTGTAAAATTTATATTTAAGATTTGTGAATTCATCTAAACTCTAAGAACTAAATGAGACAAAAAAAAAATGATAACTTACAGTGTCCTCCAAAAGTTAGTTGACATTTTTCCACTTGAGCTGTGATGCCAGATATGATTTACAAAAAAAAAAAACAGATATTTTGAAGGGATTACTTGATTATTTTTTATGATAAGTCAAAGGTAAAGATAAATAAAAAAGTTTATTAAAAAACATTTGGATCACTAGAATCTTAAATATTGTGGTGTCTCAAAGGGGAAGAGGAAAAATGTGAACTAACTTTTGGAGGCCGCTGTAAAAAAAAAAATCTAAATCGCTAATAAAATCGCTCGCAAAAAAAAATTGCTCGCTAATCGCTGTATAAAATCTAAATCGTTTTCCCCGTCTAAATATAGTGTTCACCCAAAGAAATAAAAGATGCGATATTTCTATATTATTTTCTGCACCCTGAATGAAAGCATTTTGTTAAACAAAAATAAATAAGTCGCAAATAACAAAGTAAAGCAAGGAAAAGCATCAAAATTGTTATGCTCACGGTACTTATAATAACGACTGTTGATAAATTCTGAAACACTTCTTAGGAAACGACATTGTGCCACGCCATGGCAGCTGAAGAGTTATTCATTCAATTTACGACTCTTGGCGAAGAGCTGGCATTGGCTGGATGTGGCACTTCAGCTTCAAGAATATTTCACTACACATATGAAGCTCGTTAGAAAAACGTTATATACAAATTCGTTTACCAATACTTTCTATGTAAATATCAGTGGCAAGAAGTTATTACAACATCACCATGGAAATAATACGTATTAATGAAGCTAACTCAAAAAATATTTTATATAGCATCAATAATTCGTATTTTAAGGGTTCCGTCTCTCGCAAGGATAAAACGGAACCCTTATAGGGTCACTTTGTTGTCCGTCCGTCCGTCCGTCTGTCTGTCAAGACCCTTTTCCTCAGGAACGCGTGGAGGTATCAAGCTGGAATTTGTATCAAATACTCAAGTCTACTGACCCTTAGAGCTATGAAAAAATCAAACTTCTAAGCCAACGCAATCAAAAGATACAGCCATTGAGTGTCGACAATTTTCGACACTCGCAAGGGAATCAAAACCTACAGGGTACTTCCCGTGAACTCACAATCTTGAAATTTGGTACGAAGCAACGTCTTATAGCACAGATAAAGGAAAAATTGCGAAAACCGTAAATTTTTAGTTTCATCATAATATAAAAAATATATTTTAATAATTTTAAATTGTACGGAACCCTCGGTGCGCGAGTCCGACTCGCACTTGGCCGGTTTTTTATTAACGTGCAAGCTTTCTCTACCTTCTCTATCGAATTTTCGCCTTTGACTAAAATATCGATGAAGACATAATTATACGAATTGAGAACCTTCTCCTTTTATAGAAGTTGGTTAAAAATGACGTACAGACGCCACCAGGTCCACTCAGTCTCAATCTGTTAAAAATTCCTCTTAACTTTCCTACATTTTTGACAAGTTTTTGATATTTTGTTTGTCGCCGAGATGATCAGACTGCGACTAGATTTTGAACGTTTTAGATTACGAGAATTGGCCTTCAGATGTTTACATTAATTTGTTGATTGTCTGTAACTTTGCATGAGGTTTGTTTATATTGATCGTACTCGTAACCATTAGGTAATCATAACAATAGGAAATTGTAACGCAAAATCGGTTAAACCATCGTCAATGAACTGTGACAGGTTAAGCGGCCAACAGTTCCAAATGAAGTTGCGTTTCAATTTCCTATTATTGTGATTACTTTAAAGATTACGAAACTTACAGTCCACGAACCAATTTAAGTCTAGTTAGAACAATGGTTCTTTTGTCAAAGTAATGTCGTATCCAGTTTTCGGACACAATTTCTACATCCTATCAAACAATCTGTTAGAGCAACACGTTGTACATTTTTGTTTGTTTTGCAGTCGGATGGTGTGATCGAGTGTGATGACCGGCGAATATGGCCAATAATCTGTTCGACATAATACAGCCAACATTGTTGGCACTGGCTGATTATGTTGGCGAATGATTAGTGTCCAAGTGTCGTGTTTATTATGTCCAATGTTTGGTTTGGTTTCTGGGTGTTGATTGGTGATTGTTTTTGTCATCTAGTTGGAAGTACTGATTGACGTATGGGCTAGTGTTTGTACGATTGCTTTCTGTTTCATGTGAGATTATAATAGTCTGTAAACACCCACGCCTATGATATTGTAGTTTAAAATTCTTGAAACTTAAAAAAAACAATTGATTGTTTCAAGAGCCAAGTACCTATTTATTAGAAAGTTATTAAAAAAATAAGCTTTGAGTCCTGTTTAGCGCGTCTCCTCGTATTCCTTCCTATACCCTCTAGTTTGTACAGGACCACTATCGATATCGTGTCAAACGCCTTGGCTAGGTCAAGGAAAACTGCCATGACGTGTTCACCCTTCTATTAATTTGTTTTCCACATTTAGTCCTTCAAGTTGACCATTGTGCGTGCGTGTTTACCTTTTTCAACAAAACAATTAAATCTAATAAGCATTTCGGGACCCAACTTGCTAACATCGTCTGATAATCATAATAATAACTGGCTACTATTTTTTATATTTTTAAATGTTTTTTTATAAAGGAGATAATAATTGTGAAAATCGTAAAAGCACAGATTCATTCAGAAGACTGACTTCAGCAAGTCTCAAGAAAAGTATGCAGAATCATGCATAGGGTACTCGACTACTCGTGTATACTTTTCGCATGCACATCTAGTGACTATGATATGTCACTAAGTAATGGCCGGTGAACTTACGAGCGGAGACATTTCAACTTTGTTTCTAAGGGCAATGCTACGGCAGCTTGCCGCCCGGTAAGGACCAGGCCCGGGTCGACGGCGCGTTGTGTTCCACACGCGCCTCAAAGAGATGTCAGCACGAACTGACGGGGTCCGCTAGGGCCGGTTGTTCGAAAGAGATACCGTGGCTCCTGGCACAGGCAACTGAAGGAACACGGGTGGGTTTTAGTCAGTAAAAGTGACACGCTCTCCCGCTACGCCCGGAGCGGGAGAAGTCATATGATGATTTCCCACCCAAAAAAGGGCAACGCTTCGCCAAACCCTTATGTTGGAAGTGGGCTACGATTTTTTTTTACTGACAAAAAAAAAGGAGGAAAATACAGTACCAATGACCAACTTCCCAAGTTAAAGTTATTTATCACTTCGTAGTAATTTTTTTTGAAGTTTTTTATAGGGTGACTGTTCATTGTTTTAATTCAATGAAAACCGTGCCTAAAAGTCCAGCTATTGAGGTTGCCAGAGATGTTGCTAAAAGGCCGAATCCACAGCCCGCCACACAAAAAATAAGTAAAAAAACTTAGTTTACTTCCTTAGGTATATCTTAAAGTTCTTTAAACCAACGTTTTCCACAGTGCAAGTGCAACCTTCTGCAGGTCTGACTTCAATCACCCCCGATTATCTCTTCTACTTGAATGAACAGGCGACAATGCGCCGTATAGGCATCTCTTACACTCAATGTTGCAGAAATTGGACTTCATGTTATGTGGGAATATGATTCAATGCAAGAATGAAGTTTCAAGAAATGCCATTTTGGCTTGCACTGTTGCACATTTTATGGACCGGAACTGGGTCTTTTTTTTTCTGGCATTTTTTGGTGGACTTTAGCCCACCAAAATGTCCCACTAGTGGGATAAAATTGAATATTCACAATTTTGTCATCAGAAAACGGAGTATGAAAGGATCGTAGCATGTTGTGTTCTGTAGTTTCTGCTTACCCACATGGGAATAAGGCGTGACTGTATGTATGTTGTCGTCCACTAATTGAGTTAGGTGGGACAAATTACACTCGCATAAACTCTGAGTTCACTTTTCCCCCTAGGGCAAACACTACTGGATTTAATAAAATATTATGGTGAAAATAAAAACAGTGATTAGTATGAAAAAAAAATAAAAAATAGAAACTTATCGTGCGATATAGGATGATTTTACAGGGTATCTCTATCATGCGACTGTCAAAGAATGGTATTAGAGTTCAGCGCACTGTCTCGGCCAAATGAACCAACAGTTGTTGGGTATAGGCTGGACAGACTTTTCGTAGTGTATAATAAAGTGTGTATAAATACATATCATCCACAGCCTGACTTCACCCACTACTTAGCATTATATGACTCTATTTCTTGTGCCATTCTCATGCTCTTGTGCCAGCCTCAAAAAGGGTCTACCCGCCATGGTAACAATGTCATCGTCGCACTAAGTCGATTTTATGTTACAAACTAAATGTTGTGCAAAGCAAATTCATCAATTATTTAACGTTTATTGTTTTTTGTACTTTGAAGGACTGTTTACCAAAAATTCAAGTTTATTCAAGTAACCAAACTTTCCTACTCCAAGTTAGAACTAAAGTGGAAATAGCAAATTGATTGATTTTTGATTAACAACAGATAAAGTTATCGAATTGATTTAAGAAATTGATTCAAGACGATAAAATAAATTACTGACTCAAGTATTGGACGATAAGACCACTCGAAAACGATTGTATTATTTTATTATACCTAACCGTTTTGTTGATTCAAATCCAGTTAAATTTGTTTAACCATTATCCACATTGAACTAAAGTTAGAACAGAAAAATATAGATCCTCTTTTCCTCTAAATGATATTTTTTTACAAGATGACCTAGTTATTGAAGGATATGTTGAAGATTAAACTAAGGCCCGCTTGCACCACAAATCAATAAAATCATTTAGCGCTAAACAACATATTTAAAGCATTATTGAATGTCTGTCGTGTTTCTGTCTCACACATAAAATAATAATCTTCAAACTATTGTCAGAGATAAAACTTTTACTTAAATTCGTTTAGCGCTAAACGTATTTAGTGCAATAAGGCCTTAAAGTAAGTTTTGTTTCCTTTACAGATTATTAGTAGTAGCCCTATACAGAGTGAGAAAGAGAGAGATTAGATTGTCCGACTTAGCTAGTGGTCAACGGGAGTTTATCCAAAATAATAAAGTGTATAGTTGTTAAATCATTCCTAGATGTTTATCTTCGGCGTATAGAGAGCATGCTCACGTGTCGTCCGTCTGTATCAACTCTTACCAACTTGTACAGACGCCAGCACATCAAGCTACTACAATCTGTCAAATTTATTTCATAGATTTTCAACTTTATCACTAAAGTATTAGGTTCAAGGTTGATTGGTAAAAATTTCACAGTTTCGGGTAGCTTAACCTGCTGGCGTCTGTACCACCAAATACTAAATACAATTAACGCTTAACGTAGCTGTTTTTAAAACACCACTTTCGCTTTTTCATCTTCAAACGATTGTCAGAAACACAACGTTATTTCAAATTAATTATTTTAATTAGTTAAGCGTTAAATGTTTTTAGCGATTTGTTTTGTTTCCTTTAATATCACACAGAGTGAGAAAAAGAGATATTTTGATGGTCAGATTTAGCTGGTGATCAAACGCGAGGTTATCTAAATAAAAAGTTTATACCGAGAAGTTTTTTTTGTGAGTGAGTGTGTGTGTGTGTGTTTGTTTGTTACTTCTTCACGCGAAAACTACAGAACGGATTTGGATGAAATTTGGCACACAGATAGTTTATAACCAGGATTAACACTTATGATACTTTATATTCTGATATTCCCAAGGGGTCGAAACTTATGCGGGTGAAACCGCGGAGCGCAGCTAGTTGTTGAATAATTCCTACATATTTAACTTTAGTGTGTTTTATAGGCTACAATGTTCACGTGCATAGGCCTTTCACAATCATTTTACCTCTGACAGAAACAGCCCGATAGCAACCTTATTTTAACGTTAATAAAGATCACTGTGTTTTTGACACTAAAGCAAGATCAGAGGTAAATAACTTTGAAAGGACTGTATAGTTCGTTTTTTAATCATCTGACATTAAAGTTTTTTGTGTTTGCAATTTTTTTGTATAGAAATTTGACATTACTCGGTTGGTCCGTGGATGGGTGGCCATTTTCACGTTAAGCCGTTGGTCCCGGCTGTCATTCGTGGATCTTTGACAGTCGTTACGGGTCGTCAGTAGCCCGAAAGTCTGACAACCAGTCTTACCAAGGGGTATCGTATTACCCAGTAACTGGGTTGTGGAGGTCAGATAGGCAGTCGCTTCATGTAAAATACTGGTATTCAGCTGCATCCGGTTAGACTGGAAGCCGACCCCAACATAGTTGGGAAAAGGCTGGCAGATGATGATGACTTGTCAAGTTAGTATCTGGGGTTAAAACACGAATTTTAGTCTGTTTTGATCCTTAGTTAATAAGCGCGGCTTGATTACACTATCAATAGTTAATTCCGCTGACAGCTGACAATTAGCATATCATCCGTCACTTCCAATACACCGAGTTCTAATCACGTATGCTGTTGATATTCCACCGGCTCAATTTACTAAGCAACGGCCAACAGGCTAGATAATAATATGCGTGAAACGGACGCTGATTATCTCACGTTAATTTGATTAACTGCTAGGTAAACCCTTGCATACTGCAGCAATTTGTGGTGTGAATTGCAACTAGGCAGTTTGATATCACAAGACCAATTACAGAAGGCCAATTCTCGTAATTTAAAACGTTCAAAATCTAGTCGCAGTCTCATCTCGGCGACAAATAAATGTCAAAAACTTTAAAAATATGATAAAAAATGAAGGGAAATTAGAAGTATTTTTGACAGATCAGACTGTGAACGTTCTTAAAATTACGAGAATTGTCCCTCAGTACCAAAGACCGGTCGTTGCTCAGTACAAAAAAAAAATCAAACTCAAGGGTCGATCTCGTCTCAGCGACAATCAATGTCAAAAGCTTGTCAAAAATTTAGGCAAGTACAGGCCGTGCAGTGATTTTATCTCTGTCATCAGCGAGCCAACAGCAACCTTTTTTTTCCTTTTTGGCAACTGAGCCGATGTCGACAATTCTGACAGCGTCATGTAGTGTAACAGCAACATTATTGTAACGACGATAAAGATCACTGTGATTTTGACAGAATTGTCAGCAAGCCAACAGCAACTCTACAATACTCGGGTATTGTAGAGTTGCTGTTGGCTTGCCAATCACTGTGGTCGGCCACAGTGATTCTGACAGTATGCAGAAGTGTATGGGATGCAGCTGCAGGGTGGCAGGGACATTGACGCGCAGCCTGTTACCATGGATTCAGTACATGATTCTGGACGCCCTTGCGTTGAAATTTTTCGTCGGAAAAAAAAAAAATGCTCTTCCATACATTTTGACCGCGTAGGTATTGCACTTTTCTATACAACGGATGTTTTCTTTTTGATAACCGACGAAAAATCTCTACGCTAGGGGGTCTAGAATCATGTGCTGAATTCATGGTTACAGTTTGCGCGTCGATGTCCCTGCCACCCTCTATGGTAAAATAACTGTAAATTAGAGGCAATTTTTTGACCGATTAAGACTGAGATTTAAATGCTATCGTTAGGTTCTTAATTAAAAAAAAAACAGGTTAATTTTGAAACAAAAGCATTTTAACGCCCATGTCTATTCGATTTTATAAGATGTATCTGCAGACCTAAAAGTAATTATGATAATGGTTCCATTGATATATTTTTTCGACGAAATCCAATAGCAGCCAGATAATGAAAAGGGTTTTGTTAAACAATCGTAGGTATCAAGGGTTTAATTTAGAAAGTTATACAGGGACATTACACGTTATGTAAGGTTCCTCTTTCTAAGGGCGTAAATTTAAGCCGATTTTAGCTCACATTTGCCAAATAAAAAATAAACATAAAAGTAGTTTATAACATCAGTGTCCATCAAAAAAAGTCGCAGCATATTATACCTACGATTGTGTGTGGACGCCATTAACATTAAAATACTCTAATGAGCCGTTTTTCAAATATATTTGAAAAAAGAAAATTCACATTTCATTGTCGTTATGTTGACAATCAACAACTGTCTCGTTTATTTGATACGGCGGTCAATTGGAACAAAGTGAACATTAGTTCAAAGATTGCAAATTGAAAACATATTGAATAAAATTAAATAAGTATTATTACTTTTTTAATTTATTAGTATTGTTTTTTATAGAGTACTATTACATATATTGCTGCGTTTTGCATATATGTATGTTGGCATATATGCATCGCAGCAAGTGGTGTTAATACTTTTACAACTGGCTGAACACAGATCAGTCTGGTGGTGGTAGGTTGGAGGAGCGAAAATGATTGTTCTCCCAGTCTCTTGTGGTAATTTCTTTGTCTTTTAACACCCATGCAGATTTATTATATGCCTAGCCTTTTCCCACCTACGTTGGGTTCGGCTTCCAGTCTACCGGATGCAGCAATCATACAAAGACCGACTGCCTATCTGCCCACCACAACCCAGTTAGGTACTGGATAACACGATACCCTTTGGTAAGACTGGTTGTCAGACTTTCGGCCTTCTGATTGTCGGGATTAACGTGCTTTCCTCGGAGCCCGGAGGCGTCTCGGTATGTAAAGATGGTCACCCATCCAGGGACCCGTCTGGCTGTTATACGTTATATAACATACGGTATGGTATATATATACGGTATGCTTAGCCCCGAGCCGCCCTTTAAACACCCATGCATGGTTGTAGCGGTCTTTACTGGAGACTACTCGAGACTCTCTGTAGCCAATAACAAAAATTCTCATTATTTTTGTGCTAACACGAAAAAAGGTTCTACGAGTAGAACAAAATCTTTTCATTCACTATAAAGTCTAGCTCGGCTCAACGATATTAGAAATAGGGAGGTCTGCCAAAAAGTATAACATTAAATATTATGGACAATACATTGTAGTTACAAAGCTACGTGGTTCGGCGGCCATTTTAACTTGTTATCAAGATGGCGCCCGACGTATAACGGATAATATTTTAGGAAACATTATGAGAGTTTGGGCAGCTTTATGTCCTATTTTAAAATGTTAGTGCTGATTAGAGAAATAGATTAAAATTTGCTGTTTTTGACTAATATGTTAGCTTGGGCAGGTGTGAAATATCATAGCAACAACATCTCAGACAAGTGGGCATACATAAACTGCTGCTAAGTCATAAAAAGATGCAGGCTCGTTATGAAAGCGGCTATTACTTGTGAACAAACCTTCACCCTCTCTAGAATTAGTGCGACCACACTGCCGCAAAAATAATTATGATTAAAGAACTACGGACTGAGAAATAAGTAGCTTTGTAAAGAACTTCAATTTTACGTACGGCTTCACCCCTCACGTGCAGCTTACGTGAGGGGTGAAAATCAGTAATATCTGGCAACTTATTCCATTGAAATTCCCTAATTCGATAGGCCAGCTCAATGTCAAACAGCTACCACCGACCGACGTGCGGTCGGAATGCGTCGCAGCGCATCGAAGCGAAGAAGTAGCATCATGTGCATTACAAGACTAGTTTCAAGAGAGATCATGGCTGGATCTGGGCGGAAGAGAAACCTCGCGCACTCTAGCGTATTCTCTCGATCGATAACAGTTCGAGGGGGTTCAAATAAGCTGTGAAAAACATTAGAGATTATTTTTTAAATATGTGGTGAATTATTTTATTAAAGGTTACCTACCTGAATAATGTAATACTAGCATGGGTACTTACTAACTATACAACTAAAAAACGAATAAAATACCCTAACAACAAGCTATGATAAAAAATGGCGTCGAAAAATTCGTGAAATTATAATTTTGTAGGTGCCGAAAGGAATCAAACTAGAGTGCGAGCAAGATAGATAAGACTGCGCGCAACGTTTGGCTTCAAGATTATATGCCTGCCAGCACTTTTAATTACTTCAATTATTTAATTTGGAAAGCACGCAAACAGCACACTCTTGACACCTGACATATTATTATTAAACCTGTGATGTTCCACCGCAAGGCAAATGGCTCCCTACTCTCGTTCCACTTCTCTCTGTTTAAAGCTGCTAAGGACCAGTTCTTTTTGAAGGAGTCCAGCTCATTCCGTCATCTCCGTCTGGGCCTGCCGCGATGTCGCTTGGCATTAAAAGGGACTCATTGGGTCGTAACTTTGGCCCATTAGTCGTCTGACATGAGGCAGATGTGTACATCCCAATTTCATTTTAGTATGCCAGCTTCACACCTGACATTAATGTCAAGAATTTAAGATAGCCGCAAACGAATATTTGTGATTTCGGCCGCGCGCAGACTTATTTTGCGCGCACTCTAGTATTAATTCCATGTTTTTACATTCATCATCTGCCTAGCTTTTTCCCAATTATGTTGGGGTCGGCTTCCAGTCTAACCGGATGCAGTTGAATACCAGTGTAGCGGCATCTACAACGCCACATGCGAACAACGCGTCATACTGACGTCACACAAATCCAGCATCTCGCAAGCAGAGTTTACCGCGCAATTAGCATATACAAACTTCCCAACATCAATCGTTGGGCAGTTGCCCGCCAGACACAACACCTATCTGGTCGGAGGATCCTCCCTTTTCTATGGAGAATGAGTGATCTTTAAACCCTGTTCCTCATACCTCTATATAAATAATTTACTCAGTTACTGGGTAATACGGTACCCCTTGGTAAGACTGGTTGTCAGATTTACGGACTTCTGACGACCCGTAACTACTGTCAAAAGTCCACGAATGAAAGCCGGGACCAACGCAACGGCTTAAAGTGCTTTCCGAGACACGGAGGGGTTTTGGTATGTAAAGATGGTCACCCATCCACGGACCAACTACCGCAAGTGTGGCTTAACCTGATCGATCGACCTGTGCGGCTGTTATTACTTAGCCACAAGACGCTCTTTACATTTTACACTACACACTATCACTACCACTACCACTATTTATCTAACATTTGTAAATAGTGCAGAGTTGGTCAGCATTTCACGTCAGTCGGCAGGAAAAACACTTCCGATTGCTTTGTCCGGCGCTGCCAATTTCCTGATTCTAGCATTCACTTTCCCATTAATCTATAAACAAAATACCATCTATGTGTTTTGTAAACAACAAATATTCAATGCAAATATTTCACCTAGTGTTTGATGTTCAGTTTATTCATATCTATTAGCTAATCCTATTCAACATAAATATTCGTATACCTAGCTTTTGTTTTTTTCTCTCTGCTCTGTTATTGAATAGGTAAATATTGTCCGATCACTTTATTTAGCAAACAGGCAGTCGCATGACGGAGTAAGTCTTCTTTATCATAAGGATCCTCGCCGGCACAAGGATTCGGCTGCCGCAATGGCCATCGTTCGCCATAAGACAACAACTACTATTTTTATCTCACAAAGCTGCGCGGGGTACTTATGGTAACCAAGTGTGCAAACACGCTGTGAATGTGTGCGTGAAGACGAATAGCATAAGCACATAACACACACAGGCACTCACACACACTTCCGACTTCGACACATACATTCACACCGTGTTTGTACATTTGGTTACCACATGCAAAGCGCGCGTTACTTCGTGTGATAAAAATATTGTGGTACTTACGATAGTTTCTCTTACGACGTACGACCTTTTTTATTTTAAATCGTATCCTCCAAAATTACTCCGAATGCAAAACTACTAGACTAAAAAGCAGAATCTTAAGTAGCATAAGCATAATCAGCCTCTCGTCTCACTCTATCTCACTGATGGGACACAGGCCTCCTCTCTGTAAGAGGGAATGGGTTGTAATCTACCACGCGGGCCCAGTGCGGGTAGATAGATGTCACATGTCCTCGAATGTTTGGTCCTAGGCCATGCCGGTTTCCTCATGATGTTTTCCTTCACCGTTTTTGAGAGCAATGGTGAATCTTAAGTATTAAATCGAAATAGGACAGCCTCCTGTAAAAAGAACTTGATGCTCACCCTAACATAAACGATGAAAACTGCAAATATTAACCCGTCGCAGTCGGGGTCATTGTTGCCTTTATATCTATTCGTAAACACTTTACAACTCACGATTTGGTATCGTTGTTCAACATTTACAGCCCGTGCCGACTGCGCTGGCGGGAGAAGGGTTAACTCTGCAATAATGTTAGCTAACAAACTCTTGAAGGTGCTCGGGGGGTTAACGAATGAGGGTAGTTTAGTGAGCAGTGTTTAGTTGTGTTTGGTTTTTGTATGTTCTTGCTGGCTGCTAAAAGTCTTGCGTAAATATGTTATATGTGTTAATACTCGTATCTCCTCTTTATAATTTGCTACTTAACATACATAGTATGACGCCGGTTTTTTTTTTTGAAAGGCTGGAATGTTTTGTATAAGTAGTAGGTTTAATTTGCCAACTACTATGTTTTAAACTTTTACAATATTTAGCACAACTAATTATTTACCTACACTACGTACTTTTAATGACTAACTATACCCTCTCCATTAGGTTAACCGTTTTTTGACAGCTGTCTTAGAACGTATATTTTTCAGATTACGTAAAAGTTAACTTTAAAATGTGTAATAAAATAAATATATAAACTGCCTTATCTTATTGAATTATCTTATTTATGGCTTCTTACAGACATTATAATACCGTACGTGTATCAATCAATGTATTGTGTGTTGCTGCAATCACTAGTTCCATCTGTCAAAAAACGGTTTACCTAATGGACAGGGTGTAAGTAACTATGTATTGTTATAATTCTTATGTAATTTCCCCTAACAAGGCGAGCGCTACATCCAAGTTGTTCGCAGTAACTTGGCTATTTAGTATTGTTAGAAACCCAAAAAAAAGGAATTATTTAAGGTTTACAAAAAGAGGTGATTTCATAATATTGGAGTGTTCAATAATATTTTTAGTAAAGCAATATGGGAATTATTTGAGTTTCGATTAAATACATGCCTTATAATTAAACCCTCTTAGCTTCTGGGTATAATTACTTAGATATGTAACTAGATACAGTCAGCCCCAAAAATATGTATACAGGAACAAGGAACCATTTTATTGTCAACCAGCTAGATGGGCTGACGACTTATGAAGGTGGCTGGGACAGACTGGATGCGGAAGGCGGAGGAAAGGGTGTTTTGAAGCAGCCTTAGAGAGGGCTATGTTCAGCAGTGGACTGCGACAAGCTGAGTTGATCGATTGATTATGAAATTATCAGACTGGAATCTTGATTTGTGCCCGGTGTGTAAGCTCGCTACTTCTAAAAAGGGATTTGAAAAATAAGTGGCCGAAAGTGGAAAGCGCAGGTCCGATCGTGTGTGGAGTACTGCAGCCACATATGGGCTGGTGCTGCAAAATGCCATCTAGCAGCTTTGGACTCAGTGGAGAGGCGTGGGAAGAGGCTAATTGGTGGTCCAGATTTGGTTAAGACCAATCTACAAAGCCTGGAGCACAGGCGTAAGGTAGCCAGCCTTTCGGTATTCTACAGGATGCATTCTAGAGAGTGTGCGCGGGAATTACATGACTTAATTCCGCCATCATCGTTCTATCATCGGACAACCCGTCGTACGGCGAGTGTCCACCCTTACGTTGTTGACACTGCCGCGATCCGGACGAAGCGTTTCGCCTCGTCGTTTATACCGCGTACATCGAAGGACTGGAACAATTTGCCTGCAGTGGTCTTCCCGCCCGATTATAATTTACCATTTACCATTACCATCAAATATTGCATCACTGCTTTCCATCAGGCGGGATCGCAGCAAAGCACTAGTATACATCGTTAAAAAAAAATTGTGGATGCACTGTACACTTCTGCATTCCCCTTCAGGGAAAACTAGCGTTATGTTATGCATTCGTATGCATAACATAAAACCAGTATACAATGTATAATCCAAATCTTCCGATGCATATCTATCAAAGTTAAAGTAACATTCCTTTCATGAATACAATATGTAAATCATAATGAATGAACACTTCAGTATATGGTTTCTCATTAGGTAAACATTTAGCTAATTATAGTGTCGATTGTGTTAGGTATAGGAGCTGCCCTGTCATCATTACAGCATAGTTTAATTGTTTAACACAGACCATTGAAAGAGCCCACGCGTTTAATGAGTCGCTAGAGGAAATTTAATGTTCTAGTGAGCGCTAGAACATTCGATTTTATGCTCTGTGTCGGGCATGGTTTTTGGTTTTCCATTAGGATATTTCAGTTGCAGTTCAGTTTGGATTTCGTGGGTTAGTGGATATTAATTCACATTGTGAAAGCTGGTGCCAGATTTAGGTTTTATAAAAAAGAAACCCTTATTTACAGGTCACCAAATTATTATTATGAGCCAGCACTCTACTTGAGTAACACACTATAAGTCTCAATCTGAATCTTTTTGAAGGATATTGCTAATCCATTTCTTCATATGTTCGGAAAAACTATCTGCTCAACAAAGTAAATAACGCAATGAATGGTGTTGAACTGTCAAAATGAAAGCGATTCCTACTGATAGTCATCATTGACGGCACGGTTGGCGCAGTGGTTAAGCGATTGACTGCTGCGCTGCGTGTCGCGGGTTCGATTCCCGCACGGAACAAATATTTGTATGACCTACATGTATTTGTTCCGAGTCTGGGTGTTTTTCTATCTATAATATGTATGTATTTACAAAAAAAAAAAAATGTATATAAGTAGTTTATCAGCCATCTTGTTACCATAACACAAGCATTAGGTTGCTTAGCTTGGGACAAATGGTGCTGTGTGAAATGTCCAGGGATTTATTATTATTATTTATTATCTGCCTAGCCTTTTCCCAACTATGTTGGGGTCGGCTTCCAGTCTAACCGGATGCAGCTGAATACCAGTATTTTACATGAAGCGACTGCCTATCTGACCTCCACAACCCAGTTACTGGGTAATACGATACCCCTTGGTAAGACTGGTTGTCAGACTTTCGGGCTACTGACGACCCGTAACGACTGTCAAAGATCCACGAATGACAGCCGGGACCAAAGGCTTGACGTGCTTTCCGAGGCACAGAGGGGTGAAGATGGTCACTCATCCACGGACCAACCGCGGCAAGCGTAGCTTAACCTGATCGATCGACCCGTACGGCTGTAGTACTTAGCCACAAGCCCCTCTCGATTCCTACTGATAGTGTGTTACGCAATTGCCTCGCTGTACTGTCCGTGCTGTAAGCCCTTCCATTTTCCCGGTTTTTTTGCAATTTTGGGACAATTCTTTAAAGAGAGTCCAGTTCATTCTGATTCGGCTGTTTTTACAACGCATTTATAACATAATTGGTGAAAACGGTGTAGGTTAGGTAGGTATCCAATTTTACACGCACATCTACCTACCTCTTTGAGAAATAGACGTGTATAAAGTTAGTTAGGTAACGGTACAGTCAACAGCAAAAGTAGATGATCAAAATCTGAAATTCAATACTAATGAACGGAATTCGCGTCAGAACTGTGTGGCGTCGAAGTGATTCAAAAGTATGTGATTGTAAATTATACCAAACATTTACTACTAGTACAGCTGCCACATATTCGTGATCAGTTTTGACTCCAAAAGTTATTAACTCAATTCGCATCAGAACTAAGGAGTGAAAAAAATTTCCAAAACTAGTGAACAGTTAAAATCAAAAATTAAATGATGAAACTGAGGCCACGTTATCATGAGGCATACAATTCATCCATACTTATTTTTCAATTAACCCAGTAATTTAATTTGTTATGTTTTACGGAAAATCAGGTGAATTGGATAAAAAGTTGCATATTTAATATATGCCAAATTTCATCCAATTGAACCCCTAAAAAATATGTTCATTAATAAAAACTTTTTTACAAAAAAAAAAACAAGCGACTTCCAAAAAAACACTACAAAGTGAAAAATAACTTTATTATTTTTCACTTTGGTAGTGTTTTTTTTGAAAGTCGGTGTCTTTGGATCTGTGTTTTAGTTTTTTGCCACCGATTTCCAAAATTAAAGTTATTTTTCACTTTGAAGTGTTTTTTTTGGAAGTCGGTTGTTTTTTTGTATTTTTTTTTTATTTTTCATTTTTTAGTGGGTCAGTTTGTAATTTATCTAAGTTACAATAGCCCAATGACAACTGCTCATCACCTTTTACATCATAATGCTTTTCCCGAAGAACCAGGAGAACTGGAGCTCCATTGTGAAGGCATCATCATCACTATGCATTTTGACGAGCATAAATTACTTAGCAACCATATTAAAGTAATCGAATCGCAACCCGTGAAATACTTAGGTATAATTGAGTAGTTCCGATGCCCACCTGTGGTTTTGATCATCAGTTCCACTTCAGCAAATGGTGCTTTTCGAGAGCGAATGCACGAGTTACTATAAAAAATACCCAAATCACTATAAGTGTGCCTATAAAATTTGAGGGTTTCCCTCGATTTCCATGGGATCCCTTCATCAGATTCTGACTTAGTGACAATGGGACCACATCAAGAGTATACCCTTTCAAACAACAAAAAAAGTATGACGTAGTTATGCCTGAACATACGTAATATATATATAACCATCCGAATTGATTACCTCCTCCTTTTTCAGAAGTCAGTTAAAATCATATAATTGAAAAACTTGTGTTTTTTTTTGTAACTTCTGTAAAATGTTCAAAAGTAGCTGATGTGATACAAAACGATAATTCAATAAATATTATTATCTTTGCATGTTTGTGAATTTTTGTCAATGTTCAAAAGTAGCTGATGCGATACAAAATCATAACTCAATGATTGCTTTTGTCCAGTCGCCTACAATATATTAAAACCGGAAGGTAGATTGATATTTTTATTTTTAGGGCATTACCTACTTATATTGACTTGTTGCGCGTTTGTCGCACTGTTAGCGTTGAGTGCGTCTGTTATCTATTGCATTGATTTATTATAGCCAAGAAATAATAGATTAAAAATATGACACACCATATAACAGAGCATGAACGACATAGAATTATATCATTGCATGAAGACGGATTGAGTGTTAGTGATATAATGAGAAGAGTAGGTGTCACGGTAAGCAAGCATTTATTACTTCTTTATTGAAATATCTCCTAACATTTGGTAATTGGAAAAAGTGAAGACACATTTAAATTAAACCTGTCAGTTTAGTCTACTAGTCCAGATTAAACCTATAATTAGAATGACTATTTTTCATAGTTTAAAAACTATTAGTAACATTTAGATATATTTGTAAGCGCCACGTCTGCCCATAGACTGCCAAACAGTTACCAATACTGGCACTACCCTGCGCCCGCCACACCGATACAAAAACAAATTCGAAATTTGAGAAATTCGTAGGAAATATATTTTTTTTTTTTTTTTAAAAAGTTGCCCCACACTAGGAATTTCACTTGTGTCGTGGGTGCGTTTACAGACATATATACTCAAACAAACAGCCAGACCCGGAACAACTAATTGTAGGTCATACAAATATTTGTTCCGTGCGGGAATCGAACCCGCGACACGCAGCGCAGCAGTCAATCGCTTAACCACTGCGCCAACCGTGCCGTCATATTACGTCATATATTATATGTCACACGTCATACATTATATTGTTCATTTCAGAGAAATACTGTGCACCTTTGGATAAGAAGATGGGAAAATGAGGGTCACGTGAACACACAAAGAAAGTCCGGTCGTCCTCGTTGCACAACAGCTACGCAAAATCGAGAAATTGCAAACAGGATGAGAAATGATGGGTTTATGCGAATCAGAGACATTGCCACTAATATGAGAGTGTCTATGACCACTGTTCGTCGACGTTTAAAGGACGCAGGATTACGGCACCGTCAGCCAGCACGGAAATTATCCTTATCACCCTTGCACAAACAAGAGAGATTAAATTTTGCGCAAAGATATTTAGATTTTGATTTTCAAAATGTAATATTTTCAGACGAAAAAACATTCTCTTCGAGTGAACAGGGTCGCCTCACACTATGGCGAATAAATAACACGCGCTACCATGAAGAAAATATTGTTCCTAATAGAAGTAGTGGACGAATTAATATTGGCTATTGGGGATGGATGTCCGCTGCTGGACCAGGAGAGTTAGTTGAAATAGGAGGGCGTTTAAACAGTCAAAACTACTTGGAAATTATTCGAGACACGCTCATACCCACTGTAGATATTTCCCACCCAGATCTTGTGCCTTTCTCATTTATTCATGACAACAGCTCAGTGCACACTGCAAGAATCTGTAATGTGTGGTTTCAAAATAATCGTGACCTCATAAGAGTTCTTCCCTTTCCCCCAAAAAGCCCAGACATAAACCCTATTGAAAATCTCTGGGGCCTCATGATTCAGCAGTGGGACTCAGATACACCCCGCACCCGGGTCAATATACAACGTCATGTGGTTGAAATATGGGAATCATTTAGAGGTTCGAATGTATGCCAAAATATGGTGGATTCAATGAGGGAAAGGCTACAAGCGATAATAGATAATAACGGGGGACACACACGTTACTGACTTTTAATCCGTGATTTGGATATGATGATTATAAAATTGTTCTAATATAAGTAAATTAACAAATATAAAGATCATATTATAAGTAATAAAATTTTTGTTCCATATCTACAATGAAAATTGTTATCTATGTTTGTTTTTTAGTTACGTAATTTTTGATTATAATAAATACCTATGTGACGATTATTTTTCATCTTGAACCCAACGTCAAATTTCGGTCCCACAGAAAACAATGTTACTTATATGAGCAGAATAGTTTTAATATAGGTAATCCTGAATATTATATACCTACTCTTCCCAGGGTTCAAAATTAGTATACTAAAGCAGATTTCCGTTAAAAACGTAAGAAAATTATATTTCTTGAACATTTATAATATTTGAATGTATGAATTATTTAGTAATCAATTTTTCAATAATATTACTAATTAATCATAATAGCAATATTTTTTCATATATTTTATTTTTATTTTTGTCCTCTGCTCGGTGCTCCGTGCTGTTTTTCCGTAAAACATAACAAATTAAATAACTGGGATAATTAAAAAATAAGTATGGATGAATTATATGCCTCTTTATTACGTGGTCTCAGTTTCATCATTTAATTTTTGATTTTAACTGTTCACTAGTTTTGAAATTTTTTTTCACATCTTAGTTCTGATGCAAATTGAGTTTATAACTTTTGGAGTCAAAACTGATCACGAAAATATGGCAGCTGTACTAGTAGTAAATGTTTTGTATAATTTACAATCACATACTTTTGAATCACTTCGACGCCACACAGTTCTGACGCGAATTCCGTTCATTAGTATTGAATTTCTGATTTTGATCATCTACTTTTGCTGTTGACTGTACGTCTACTTATGTTATTGTAAAAATATTCAGATACAGAATCTTTTATCTAGGTACTGTGATAAATGATAACGCATTACGGGTCATTTAATCTCATTTTATTTGTTCAGAACAATACCACTCATCGGAAACAAAGTCGAATCATTAATTAAAATGTCAACGAATATTATGTAACTGGTCATATTATACCCATCTTGTCAACAACGACGTAACAAAAACAGCTTTACATGAAACCAATTAATTATAACTTTTTAATATCCCTTCTGTTCAAAGGGGAAATAAAAAGAAAAGTTTTGACAAAAAAAGATCGTATACTTTTCCCTGAAAAAGTTTGATGAGGCGGGGCTTACTCGCGCATGCGCGGTTCAGTCGCCGAAGAAATGCTTGGCTGACGTCCCCATCAACGACGACGGACGCTGGGCAGCAAGCAGCAGTCGCCGCGATACCTCAGTGCTATGCGGACGTGAAGCAAATGCACCTCTGCATAACTTAGCGCATGTCGTAGTGAATAATTACGCCGAAAGTACTTTCCGACGACCGGACATAACATATTATATACTTTCTAGAAAGTTGAAAAACTTTTTAAGTTCGAAAAAGTTTCGCGAAGTATCTAAAGTTTTTGGTTGAATGAAAATTCGTCTTATGTAATGTAGGTAAATAGTTTCATATGCATATTAATAAGTTTTATTACTTTTCAACATTACAATATTAAGTTATATGGTTATAGTTACTTTAAACAATTGAAATAACAACCAAAATATCTTACCTTTAAAGCCTTATTTACCAAAAAAGTTTTAAAACTATAGTAACAACAAACACTACACGTAAGTATTATATTTTTGACAACTCAATGCACATCCTTCTCTACACACAATGCACATCCTGCTCTCTATAACCTACTTATAATAATATATTGAGAAGAAATTTTCCGTGTAATACTTGAGTTTAAGTATACTTTACTCACCTCACTTTAAACTGAAAGTCGCACAACTATGTCAATTTAAACTTTCGGGATCTGCCCAATCTTATTCAGAATGCACAAACACCTTTAGTTTACTTTTGTTAAAGAAAATAACTATGCGTTTAATGTAAGTCAACTTTTCTCAGACTTTATCCACGAAAGCTTTGATATTATCTTTTCTGAACTACAAATAACTCATAAAAACAAATGAAGAATCTATTCTATAACTTTTTTTTTAAATAAAGAAAGAACACATAAAAATAAATGAATGCATTACGAATTCGAGAACTTGTTTGAATTATGAAGCAGATGAATGTCAGCGTCCCAAAACATCTTTACCCCTAACTAAAGGAGGTTTATTAAGAAATAAATTCACCTAAAACAAATGCCATTTAATACCCAAGTCTACTTATTCAAGCCCGCTGCTCACAAAAAGCCAAGTATAGTTAAAACGCTTACAAAACATAGCGATTAGTGATTCAAAACTCATTAACCTTAAAATAGCTTACTACGTTACGAACCCTTAAAATTATATTTTGGAACTAAAGCCGTCGGTACCCCAATAATGTCCACAAATGGGTCCCGAACACCGAAACCGAACCGCAAATATGTGACGTAAAGACCCCATTGGCGGAATGATACCTCTCACCATATTAGTTAGCCAATTGTTGTTAGTAATATTAATATAATAATAAATTACATTTGCAAATTTCGCGTCCTTTTTTAGGCAGCCCTATAAGAAGTGAAGTTTATTTTCGCTTTGTTATTGTGAGTCGGAAATTTTCTTCGTGGCATACGAGTACTGTATATAATATGACTTGAATACAAATTGTAAGGAGGAAAGCTGTCTGTTTTTCCTTCTACCCTTTTCGTACGTTTTCTGTTACATTTTGTAGCTTTTTTTAACTACTTTTTTGCGTACCATTGCACCAAAAGGCTAATTCTCGTAATTTAAAACGTTCAAAAAGTAGTCGCAGTCTCATCTCAGCGACAATCAATGTCAAAGAGTATAATAATAATACGGGACATCAATGTCAAAAACTTGTCAAAAATGTAGGGAAATTAAGGGTATTTTTGACAGTTTGAGACTGAGATCAGACTGTGAACGTTCTTAAAATTACGAGAATTGCCCCTCTGATCTTCACATTCACACGAAAATATGCCTATATTATCATTGAATAATAATATACTATGTAGACTTATAAGAATTTTTGAAATAATGGTCTCCTTTTAAGTATAGAAAAATTGATACCATTCAATGGTTATTGAAATGCAAAATGTCATCACGATCGTAAATATCTATCGTATAAACCTACCTATCGTTAACTTCTTGATTAAAATGGGTTATCATGATAACCCATAACCACGAGAATATCTTTAGTCTTAATCGTAATTTTCCACTCTCCCAGAGTTAAATCATGATTCCTCTTATAGCCCCCATAAACTTTTAGAACATTTTCTAATATTACGAGCTCAACTATCACCAATGAGACACAAGTACTTTTTCTATTGTTACCGAACTTAGTCTGCCTAACAGACGAGGGGATGAACCACATTTTCAAAAACCTTTTGGTCCACCAAAACTAAAACTATGTGCTTATAGATCCCGACACTTTATTAATAAGGAATCCTTATTTATTTAAAAACATAACATTTTCTCATGAAATCGGTTCCGTGAATAATAAATAAGTAACTTTAACCCAACAAGGGAATATGTAATATTTTTTATCGAAGGAATCGTTATAGTGGGACGTAAGCACTTTGAATAAATTGCTTATCAAAAAGCGTGTGTTCGGCTGGAATTGTTGCTTAATATCGGCCGTCCGATATTCGGCGCTGAACCCAATATGTACACAATATGTACACGTGTGTATAATGTTATTGAAATATGGAGTTTTTAACGAATGCGGAACTTTCGTTGTCTATTCATCAACTCCTGATCTGGCAGTTATTTTAAATTGTGTTACATTTTTCAATTTATGTCATGAAAAGTGGACAAACATGTCATGATTGCAAAATAATGATTAATTTTGTTGCCCCAAAAATATAGGCTGCGTGGAGTGTAATACCTATCTAAGCTTGCTGATTATGTATGGTCAATATCCTGTAAGGATATTTACCATATTTTTACACAATATTGTCCATAGTCAACAAGCTTTGCGCATTAAGAGACACAATATTCAGCAGTGTTCATTTGTAACTGATTTCAGTTACTAATTAGAAATAGAGACAACAGAGGAAAACCAGAGAGAGAGAGAGGTAGAAAGATTCTTAGAAAGATTTCAAATAAAATAATAATAATAATAATAATTTTTATTCATAAGTTCACATAAGTATAAATTACATAGAAGTTAGGTACATCATTACAAAATTACATATTAATATTATGAGGAAAATTTTAAACTGTGCCTAAAATAAATCTAGTGTATAACTTATATAATTATATTGGTTAAAAGCCTACTGGATTCAATAGCGACCTGCCTGATGTAGGTTTATTCAAACCTGTGTTTCCTAAAAAAAAAAATATACCTCCATATGAATTTAATCACTGGGACTTATATTTAATACTAGCTGCGCCCCGCGGTTTCACCCACATAAGTTTCGATCCCGCGGGAATATCGGGATAAAAGGTATCCTATATGTTAATCCTGGTTATAAACCATCTGTGTGCCAAATTTCATCCAAATCCGTTCAGTAGTTTTTGCGTGAAAGAGCAACAAACATCCATCCATACAAACTTTCACGTTTATAATATTAGTAGGATAGTAAGATTTTCACAAAATTTTATGAAAGAAAAAGTTAACTCCCATCAATGCGGCTAATTTCTGCGAAAGCATTCATATAGTGCCACTGCAAACCTCTCCGTGTGTGTGTAAGTACTTGAATATGAATGAATAAACATGAATATAATCCGAAGAATGAATAAAATAAATATGAAAATACACGTTTATGTAAAGTGTTAAACCTCAGCACCATTCAGTGAATAAAATAATATATTTTCTGTCGGTTTTCTCTTAACATTTTTCATTTACAACAGAATCTCATTCTCATGACCATTCCATTTATTTTCCTTTGCCCGCATGCGGGAGTGGTCCAATATTATCTGATGTAGCACATACCAAACCACGTGCTAGATGTATATTATCTTAATCTGCGGTTTCTGTAGTTGCAACTGCACTTCGACCACATGCGGGGCACATGAAATATCACATCGTGGAGAATTCAAAAATTAATGACGCTTTTATTAAATAGTTACAATAAAAAACGTGGAAACTCTACTCATAATCCCTCAGACGAAGCATAAAAGAGTATTTTAAGGTTTCAAATGAAAACAAATTTAGTGCTCATATTGATACAAAATACGGCAATTAATATTCGGAACCGTATAATTCGGTATTCAGAGAACTGTCCTTATAATTTGGTATTGGACGTATGTCTGTCCGTCCGCGTGTCGAGGACTGCAGTTCATTAAAATTATAACAATGATTTCATGGAATTTTCATAATAAAATGTTTCATGTAGATTCCCGCGGAATATTAATCAGAATACGGATGCATGTGGTTTTTATCTCGAAAGTATCAATGGGTATAATTATGGGATCTATAAAAAGTGGCGTAAAAACCAAATCAAATATGAAATAAGATTTAACCCTAGGTACTTTTTCCTGTGGAACTCACAAGGTTCGTTTAAAATTCATAAAAATCTATTTTACAAATATTTATTTGATGCAGGAATCAAACCTGCTGCATGTAGTGTCGCAGCCAATGACTCAGTCGCGTTGCCATAAAAAATAGTCCGGTTTCCTTATGTTAATCTAACCCAATTTAAATTCTAATTCAAAATGTTTTATTTCACTTAAACCTACTTGGGCGCTTATGAGACGTCGTCGGTTCCAATTGATTGATTAATTTTACTCTTTCAAAGTAGTTGTTGGTTACTCTTTTAAAAATAATTGACTTTTACAATGGTTTCAAATTACAGTAATATTATGTACCTATACTACTATAACAAGTACCGGGTACTAAACAAATTAGGAAATTATCAACAAATCGAAACATCTATTATTAGTTTAGCGTTAGAGAGATTAGTGTTTTATTTCTAAATACGGCATCTACTTCGGTTTCCTCTTTACATTCTACCAATTGGATTCTACCAAGAGGAACTTACTACTGCTAACATTTGCATCTTTCAAAAGGAATGAAATAACTTTTTCTTCAATATCTGCTTAATCTCAATATTTGCCTTACTATCCGATGCAGTATGTTTTCTCTCGATGTGTAGGTTGACTGCATCTAACTAAAGTTGCTGAATACTGAAGAGCAAATGCTCTTTACATTTCTTTAATCATGAATTTTGAAATGCTTATTTTTTTGTGAACTTTTAACCTTAAATGTCACTCATTAAAGATTATATATGTATAACCTTTTTAGTATCTTGTTCACGTTATCACGCTGTCTACATCTCTTTATGTCCTATCGCAGGTATGCTGGAAGAGATTTCTTTTGAAATACCTAAGCATCACCTCTGTACCTATTTTTCTGTTATGTTTTTTTTCTAGTCATTTTATATATTTGTGTACATAAATGGTTAAATAAATATCTTGCTCCTCTTTCTATAGGTATATAATATAACAATATAATAGAGGTTACGTTTTCATAAAGTTTTTAAAGAGAAGTACAATTCCTATTACTAAACTTCTATCATATCATCATAATTGGTGGAAAGAATTTTAGTAATAATAATAACTTTGTTCTTAAAATTCTTTTTATGAAAAAAAAAAAAACACCGTTTCTGTGAGAAACTACGTGTGCACTGCTATATAACAAAAAAAAAAGTTTTCTTTTTACAAAAATCTTGACTGTCATAGAAAACTATTTATTTCAATGAACATTAAGAATATTATAATAGTGGATTGAAAGCGAGCGATTCAATTATCGATTATATTATTATAAACGATGATACAAAGACACGGACTAATACAATTCAATTTAAACTCCATTTACGCTGATTCAATATATCACGCTTATTAAAAGGTAGTTGCGTTATAATGGTCTGTCTATGTAGCTAACCGTATTACTGTATTTGTTTATTGATATTTACACTAGCTCCCCCGTACTTTGTATATACTCATATCATATATGAATATGGTATGACAGGGGACATTCCCGTTTTAAGAACTCGAACGTTCCCGTTCTAATCTGTCTCAATGTGTAATTTCCCTATGTTTTTGGCAATTTTTTGACATTGATTACTGAGATGAGATTGCGACTAGATTTGAACTTTTTTTATTACGGGAATTGGCCTTCAGTTCATTATTTTTGATGTCCAATGTCATATACGACGTCTATCTTGTTTTGGATTCTTAATTTTCATATCCTTCTTTCGAGTTGGTACGGGAATAGGTCATACAAGGGCAAAGGTTAGTTCCAAATATTTGGTCATTTTGGAATCCGTTTTCAGTCACTGGGTACGGCTGAGTGTCACTACTTTGATCTTCACAACGGTTAGATTTACTGATGATAAACCGTTTTGTCTGACGAATTAACTTTGGCTCTGGGTTTAAACTACCTGTAACGATTGTCAAATGAGCCTGAACGATCGATCTGAGCCTATCTACCCATGAAACTCATGCAGCTGTACCTAATATTAGGTTTACATATAAATAGTACCAGGTTTCTAGGTCATTGCCTTCAAGCGTCGCAATAACCCACTTACTTCAGTCGACTTCTATAACTGTCGGGCCTACCCTAGGATATGCTTGGATTCCTGCCGTAACTATCGGAGATCTTTGATTAGAAAATATATTTATTAGATATGATTTGATTCAGAACCTTAGCAGGTAACAAAGTAGTTAAAGGTTTCAAAGCACTCTATCATATTGTTCTATTGTTTTTTTTGCCTTTACTGTTGTTCTAAGACTGAACCACATAATTAGTTAAACACTCCTTACAGAATCAAGCACCGCGAACGCGCTAATATTTGACTTTCCTAAATAATTAATGCAGTAATTCTCCAAAGAAAACGGAGTGTTGTGTTACAGACGTCATTGTCAAGGGAGAGGTACGCGATGTATTTAATATTCAACGCAAACTTAGTTAACGGGATGCACGGTTGATTAGTTGGCTCGGTAGCCGCAGGGTTAGATCCCATATTGCAGTGCAAAGTTGAGGTCATGTCGTTAATGGAGATTATCTTACGTGAATTTCTGGGGAGGGTATTAACAGTGTTAAGGACCTCCTTGGTATTTTGGTCTTGTAGACATGTTAGTTCAAAACCTTTACTAACTAACTTATACAAAGTATCTCTGTTTGGAAGGTACATATTCTCTACAGGATAGAATACTGTTTCCTTTTTCCAAAATTCATCGTATTCAGTTTTATGTTTTGGATTGGTTGTAAAATATTTATAGTTATACCGGCCCATAAAGTTCAGCAAAATTTCTGCGATGTAAGAGTACCTAATATAACAGAATTATATAAAAAAACAACTACACATATCTACCCGAGTTCTCGTAAACAGTGAACACCAGCCTTTAGAGAAAGTAAAGCAATATAGAGCTTGAAAACTACAGGTTAAATGCAAATCACGTGTATAACATAGACGGGAACTACGGTAAGACTATCACCATCTTTATACCTCTCACTTACAGTTGAATCCATGAATCCACACCTTATCCCCAGGCAGCACGTATACACGTACCGATCCCAATGATCCAGCGGTCGTTTATTATCCTGAAGGAGCAGCGGCTTAGCAGAGACACACGTGTTTCTAAAATATGCCTTTATATTTATTTATTTACACGACATCCTTACGTTTGACGGTAACGTATGAACAGAACTTATCGCGTGAGAATTGAGGAAAGTTGTATGCCTCTTTTTTTGATGGTATATGTAATTAGTTTTCCTATAAACCACATTTGACGGGTCATTTGTAACTTTGCCAATAAGCATGGCAAAGTTTGATTAAGTAGTTGGCTTCATCATCGTTATCATCTAGAGACCAACTTTATCAATTCCAGGGAATATGCCTGTTTTTGATTGTTGTCAATCTTCAAGCTCCTGTATACCTGTACTCTGGTAGATTTGTGATAAATATAACATACCTAATTTTGATTAACGTATTTTTTCCCAGTGTTGGGCAAAAGCCTCCCCTTTTTCCTTCCAAAGCTCCCTGTTTTGACCGATCTCTGGCCAAAACAGATCTCGCCAGATCGTCACAACACCTTCGCCGTGGTCTACCTCGACGGCAATGTGTCCAGTGAGTGACGATCTTTGCCCATCTCTCCGGGTGCATTCGCCCGACGTGTCCGGCCCACTCCCACTTCAGTCTGGCTGCTTTTTCTCCGACATTCGCTTTCCGAAAGTCTGACAACCAGTCTTACCAACGGGACCCATTACCCAGTAACTGGGTTCGGGAGGATAGGTAGTCGCTCAATGTAAAATTCTGCTATTCAGCTGCATGCGGTTAGACTGGAAGCCGACCCCAACATAGTTGGGAAAAGGCTAGGCAGATGATGTTGATGATCTGCTGCTTGAGTTATGGATATAGTCCACCTTCATAAACTTTCAATAATCGTATTAACTTGAAAAATATGTTTGCTATACAAACAGGGTTGTAGTTGTGTGTGACCTTATTAGTCCTATTAGGCAACCAGAACAACCCAATTATAAATGTAGAACTCAAAGTTGTCGTTAGCCGATTTCGTAGGTCAAAAGGTAAGGTATAAAAGGGAGAGGCCATATTTATACTGTTATAGTTAAATGTATGCTGACCAAACGGGCGATTATTATGCTCGGAAAGGCCCCCAATTATAATGTTGCTGTAGATTCAGAAACTTATTTAATTTCATAAGTACCTATTTTATATTGTGCGTAGTACGCACGGCTACACATCAAGCTATACATAACCAGTATAAGCTGACATCTGATTGTACGAAAAACCTATACAATGCGAGGTCAGCTAAAACTGGAAATGTATAGCTTGATGTGTAGCCGTGTGTACTCGCAACCGGCGTGCGTGTATGGCCAGGGGGCTTACCACCAGCTCTTATAGCAGGGCAGAAGTTGAAAAGCGCTGCTTTTTAATAAGTACAAAAAAAACAGTGCAGTTCAACTTCTGCCCGGCTATAAGAGCTGATGGTAAGCCCCCAGACGTATGAACGTAAACGAGGCAAAAGGAGTATATATAAGGACCGTAGCAGCAGCGTTCTGTATACGTAGTCTCTGCCTATCCCGGAAGAAGGCGTGAGTGTATGTATGTATATTATATTCATTTCCTTCCCTTTGTAGTAAGTTTTTTCTGCCAAATTTAATTCAAGTTTGTGTATAAAATATGAAAGTTTAAAAACTTCTAAACCCATAGTTTCTAATCGGTCTCAATCTTAAGCTTGTTTTCATTCAATTTTTCAACTCGTCTTCAAAGCAGTCTCCTGGGTGTTTTGATATTTTAATGAGTCCCTGATGCAAGCTGACGTGATAAACCCACGCGATGGTGTTCACTTCAGGTGAATTTTTACGGTATTTTTTCCATCTTAAAACCAAAACACGTACGTTGTAACATATTCACGTGTCTTGCAAAACGCAACTGTACATAAAGTATTCATACAAGTACTCCTGTTATTATAAACTCCACAAGAAAGTTTCCTTTTAGAATACGCATAAAAATCTAAATGTCAAAGACTGGCCTTTCTTTGAGAACGTTGGCGATTACAGTTCTCTCATATATTTTATCTCCAGTTGAGTTATAGTTGAAGATTTCCAGCTGATTTGTTCGTAGCTTCGAAGCTGATAGAACTGATTCGATTTTATTGACGTACTTTTCTTTTTTATTGAACATATCTTGTAAATGTTCGTTTTCTGTACATCATATTTTGAAACTTACAAAATATGATGAAAACGAACATTTACGGAGGACCATATTAAAATAGCTACCGAAACTCTGCAGATGTCTAAACACGGTCAAATAAAAAAAAAAAAATGTTTTTTTCTTAGGGGTCAACGACCGCTGGTTGTGTTGTTACTTGAAGTAAGAAAATGTATTTCATCGTTTTTCCATATCGATATCAATGACGTCTGTAAAGTTTACACAAAAAGAAGATTTTTCAAACTGATATTTCAACCAAATACACTAACAGCGGTCGATGACCCCAAAAAAAAATCATCAAAGTTATTTATTTTTTGTTATATTATGTTTAGATATCGATTTCGTTTCGCTAGCTAATTTAATTTGTCCCGACACCTATAAGTACCACGTTATGCGAACCACACTGCAATGTTTGATTGGCGCTTAGGATAAATCTATATCGTATTTAATATGTCTGATTCTAGATAAACAGCATAAGCATTATCACCCTATAATGTTCCCACTGTTGGGACAAAGGCCTCCTCTCTATTTGAAAAAGTCGTAAAAAAGGCCGTAATCCACCACGCGGGGCCAGTGCGGGTTGGTAGATGTCACATGTCTTCGAAGTTTTGGTTCTAGGACATGCCGGTTTCCTCACGATGTTTTCCTTCACCATTTTGAGAGCAGTAGTGATTAAGTTTACACAAAGTAAAGCACCTGTCTGGGTTTGAATCCACGACCTACAACTCAAAATTCGGGGTCGTTACCACTGTGCCACCACTGCTCTAGAATACTCTAGATAAAAAGTAAAAAAAAAACTAGCTAGCTTAGCTGCTTAGCTGGGTAGCTTAGTAAGAGTCTAAATTCTCTGCGGATTATCTTTCAAATCTGTTTATATTGTGAGTTTAAGTTGTACTCAAGCAGTATTAATTTCCATTTTAAACCATCTCAAGTCATTAAAATTAACCGCCCCTTAAATCTTAAAAATAATTATTAAAAGCGAACATTAATCTAAATTTTTCTTCGTTCTTTTTATTTTCGTTAGACTTTTTCATATGACCGAACTGTTCTGTCATCAGAAAATGCCTCCCATTGCTTTTATATAAAACGCGGATCCTCGTCCTTCATTAATTTGTTTGACTTTTGTGTGATCGGCGACGTGAAAACCGCTTTGGGTCAACCGAAAATATATTTTTACTAGCTTGCCTGCGGCTTCGCCCGCGTGATGGTCGGGAAATTACAGCCTGGATAAAAAGTATCATATATGTCCTCATCCAGGTCATGGTACTCATGGTCTATCCGTATGTCAAGCATCCAGATCCGTTCAGCCGTTTAGGCGTTAACACAGAGACAGACGGAGTTACTTTCGCATTTCATCATCTGCCAAGCCTTTTCCCAACCATTTTTGAGGTCGGCTTCCTGTCTAACCAGATGCAGCATTTTACGTGGAGCGACTGCTTATCTGACCTCCACAACCCAGTTACTAGGTATCACTATACCTCTAGGTAAGACTGGTTATCAGACTTTCAAGCTTCTGACTGCCCGTAACGACTGTCAAAGATCCATGAATGACAGCTGGGACCAACAGCTTAACGTGCTTTCCGCGGCACCCATCCACGGACCCACCACGGCAAGCATAGCTTAACCTGATCGATCGTCCCGTGCGGCTGTTATTATTTTCGCAATTACAGTATTAGTGTGGAAGTATCGATTGGTCATGTTACATAAAAGAACCAAGAGCCTTGAGATAATAAATGCTTTGTATTGTCATAGAATAATCATAGCACTAAATTCCAATCAATATGAGGGTAGATAAGTGTGATTCGATGAAACTTGGCCGCGATAAGGCAACTTTGCCCACGAGGCGGGCCTCTTTGACGCAACTTTTTGTTCTTCTATTATGACGATCCTCTTTGTTTGTCCGAGACGCTTCCTTTCGAAAACATTGCCTCGAATATTTTTTCACAATTTCCTTTTGCAGAGGTTTTAAAAGAATAGTTGAGTGGGAATAGGAAATACGTTCATTTCGGGTGAACGATTTAAAGGCATCGTTTTTCAATCCTCTTTCTCATTTTTATAGGCATACAAACGAGGTTCAGTACCTAACTGTTACTTAATCATTATAAATTGTCTTATCCCAAATCTAAATTCTTGAAAAGAATCGTGTAATTATCGGTTTAAATAGTGCAAACTAAGTTATTGCCTTTAAGTAAACACGAATTATTGGTGTTCCAGTTAAAAAAATAAAAATAAAGCATACTTACATTTTAGTGCACGAACGATCAGCAATCAAATCATCTCAGAGTCCACAACCTGAAGCAAGTTGGCAACGCGTTGAACTAGCGGTCATTTACCTAATTTTCACTGTTAGGAAGTTAAGAAAAAAGGGCGTGTGACGACATTGCCGAATCGCTTGCCTTCGCGTACGTCCGGGTTGGTAGATGTCACATGTCTTCGAATTTTTTGTTCTAGGACATGCCGGTTTCCTCACTATGTTTTCTTTCACCGTTGCACAGACGCCAGCATATCAAGCAAACTGTCAAATTCTTTCCTTAATGGCAATACATCATTACATGCTCTAAATTTTCTTTATTACACAAAGAATAAAATGTTTTAATTTGGCGCACCTATTCAATTTTATCCGATTTCCGATATTCAATGTTGATGCCGTAACAGTAGATAAGTTAAACCAGATTCAATACTCAAGTGCGATTGTAACTAAATAACGGAGCTGACGGTTAACTTAGCATTAAATGCAAGAACTCCACGGGGCTCACTGACTTGTTGATTCACAAGTTGTTGAGCTTAACCAAGTAACGAAGTTGGGCATTAAAATATCGTAGCACCCTGTAAAAGCTTACGATGCTACCGTTTGTTGAAAACTTTGTTTAATTTACTATGTACGGTTTGTTTTAACATGCGAGTATGTGTAAATTGAGGAAATGTAAATTAACCGCCGCACGGCTCGATCGATCAAGTTAAACTACGCTTACCGCGGCTGGTCCGTGGATGGGTGACCATCTTTACATATCAAGACTCCGCGCCTCGGAAAGCACGTTAAGCCGTTGGTCCTGGCTGTCATTCGTGGATCTTTACCAGCCGTTACTCGTCAGAAGCCCGTAATTCAGACAACCAGTCTGGCCAAGGGGTACCGTTTTACCCAGTATCTGGGTTGTGGAGGTCAAATAGGCAGTCGCTTCATTTAAAATACTGGTATTTGGCTGCAACCGGTTAGACTGGAAGTCGACCAAAACATGGTTGGGAAAAGGCCAGGCAGACGATGTCTTACGGGAATCGTGAATGGCTTAATAGATTTCTCGTAGATTGTACACATTTCATTAGCAATAGATCATACTTGTACGTTAATTGGCTTTAGGTATGTTGTTGTTGATACTATTATTCTTGTTTGTAATGGCGATTAATTAATTATTATATCTTAGAGCTGATTTTCCCAACGCCAGATAACTTTTATTCGAGGAAAAAAATTGACGTTTGACCGGTTTTGTATGAAATAACTGTCAACATTTCAAAATTATTCCTCGAATAAAGTTATCAGATGATTGAAAAACCAACCCTTAATCTTAACAAATACATCAAATTGAAGTGTCTGTTTGTAAAGTCAAAGTAACAGCATTTTACTAAATGCTTATTAATTCAATTCAATTCATTTATTTCGGACAATGCCCATAGTTAAGAACTAACTATTTCAAAATTAAAATCAAATAAAACACTGAAATAAACCAAGAATAGAAAAAATTAGACAAAAACATTACAATAACACAAAATTAAATAAAAATAATACACGTTAAACATAATCAATTACAAAATAAGACATAGGTACACAAAATAAACATACACACAATTTCAAATAATACGAGGAGAGGCGCTAACATGAAGCTGCATCTACCTTCTCTGATAATGAAAGTACTCGTAATACGATGCTTGAAACAAAAAACAATTAAATTTTTTTCGGTCTCTCTGTTTGTTTCGGCTAACCTCCGAAACGGCTGGACCGATTTTGATAAAATCTGGTATGGGGATATTTTGAACCCCAGGAAAGGACATAGGCTACTTTTTATCGACATACCACGCGGGCGAAGCCGCGGTTGGAAGCTAGACAAAAGTAAAACTGGCATGGTGCTGGAATCAGAACAGAACGACATTATTGTTGTTACATTTAGTGGAACTGTAAATATTTTAGATTTATGTCATTGATTTCCTACTCACTCAAGATAATCCATAATAATGTTCGAAGCTTAAGGCCAATATCCGTAGTTAAAAACGGTCAAAACATAGTCGCAATCTCATCTCTCTAAAAATGTAGGGAAAATTGAGGTATTTTTGACAGATTGAGACTGATATCATACTGTGAACGTTCATAAAATTACAAGAACTGCCCCTCTGATGTTTATATTATATTTATTTATTTATTATTCTTTTCAACAATAACATAACCGCCTCATGGCTTCACACCTCGTTACATAGAAACCGTCTTCAATGTAGGTACTCGTACCTACAGGTTGACTTCAAGACAAGTTGCCTCGGGAACTCGCTCCGGAATCCAAGTGACAGTATCGGAGTCTGTGACGTCATTGTTTTACACATCGACCCCGTTCGAATATGCCGCAAACATGGCGTGGCTTATTGAGGAAAGTTTTCGAGTAAAACGTGCTGTGTGCGAGGCGTTAGTAATTATTAGTACAATGGTACTGTCAGTTACACCGCGTTTTGGATTGGTGTGGAATGAGGTCGGCATGGCTAGATGGAAAGGAGTTGTTTTGATGGCTTGTTTCGTCATGAGAAGATGTTATGCCTATTTGGCGCAGCCGTGAGAAACACAATACTATTTTAAGTTTTTTTTTGTGTGAATATTGTGTACCTTACTTAGCCTGGGTCAAATAAATTTATTTTCATTCTGTTCAAATAAGGTTTTGTGATAGCTTATGAGAATAAGAATCTCTCCGTCCACAAAAATATATTCAAAAAAATCTCTCAGTTGAGATGTGGCTGAAAAGTGAATAAGTACCTACTAAAGACATATGAAGTTTTATTTCCATAAAATTAAATGATAAAAATCAACTGAAAAAGGCTTCGTTTTAACTAAGATAAAATATAACAATACAAAAACTATAACCATATACATATTGCGTTTACAGTTTTATGTTATCAAAACTTTTCTTCTCTACATAAAAGATGAATTCTCATTCACAACCAACAGAACTTTTAACCATGTAAAATAACTCCCAAAAAACAGTGCTCATAGAAATGTACAAAACTGAAAAGTGCAGTAGTTGAGTAGATATCCGAACATCCCCAATACCAGCCAAGATGATGTCCCAGCATCTGACGAGCATGTTCGAGCAGATCGGAAACTTCACGAAGAACAACTTGACGCATAATAGCAAGTTAGTGAAAGAGAAGGAAAATAAAGTGAATTCGAACCACGTTGGTTCTGGTGGTGGGGGAGGGGGAAACCAGCAGCCATCTCCCTCGCACAAGCATGGGCAGCCACCGCCGCCGCTGAAGAAACCCTGCAAACTTCGGAACGTGTCCTCGAGAGCGGAGTCGTATGATACGCTGTACGGGAACGGGACTGTGGTAAGTGTTATGATATATTTTTGATGGATAAGGTGTGACGTCACTATACACTAGTGGTGTGATCGTGTTCTTTATTGCGTCGTGTTTTATAAGCGGTGTGACGTCATATTCCAGAAGTGATGCTCTTGGGCCTCGGTGTATCTTCATTCACTTTAAGAATGTTTTGTGATGATGATTGAAATATATGATTTCGTATAGAAGATTATCAAATCAAACATTTGTTTGATAGAAATACATTGTTTTGGTAAGGATGAGATCTTTATAACCTAACTGTCATTGTATTCTGCCTGCAAGCAAGCGTGCAAATTTTTATTAAGTTTGTAATTATTGTTATTGTCGTTCTATTATGAATGTTTTTAGATGATCAGAAAAATGAATATCTACTTTTTTAAATCAAGACTGTTCTACATAACACGTTCACTGTCCACTAAGTAGACAGAGTAGTTTAACAATCAACCTGAATCATATATGATTCATGGGACAGGGAATCGGTTTGATAATTTTCCAGTAAAACAAAAAACGTCATTACCTATCTCACGCTAATATTACCTACATATCTACGCTCCTACACAAACACTTCTCGCTACATACCTACTTATCTATCTGTCGGATTTTCGCAGCACTGAAACATTATAATTATGTCGATTCCGACTACTTAGGCCAACAGTTTGTTTAGCGATAAGGCATCGATACAACGGTTCTGATTTAAACACTTGTGTTTGATGATATCCGCATGACTGTAGATAATGTGAACAATCATTGGTTCGAAAAGGTCAAAAAGTAATTAAGTAAATAGGGCTCTGTGAAAAGGAAAATATGAATAAAGAACGCGCTATTGGTTGAATGCTACCGTTAATTGGTGCTAATGTTAATTGGCTGAACCTTCTGTTTCGCTCATGTGAAAAAGGCCTTCGTTATGACCAGTATCTCATTTGATATTATAGGATGGTAAGTGTTAGTGCTTGTCATTCTTGGGGGAGGGGGGGGGGGTGCCATAATTGCCACGCTTGGCAGGCGGGTTGGCGATCACAGTATGGTGGTAGAATTCATAGAGAACGTTGCTGTCCATTCTCCAGTACGTCCCTAAGGCGCTTAGTCGTTGTGAAGGCCGCAGGAACTCGTTGGATGCGAGAAGCACAGAACCAGTCGAAGTGGAGGTGCTTGGGGGAGGTCCTATGTCTGAGTTTGAGCCTGATTTTGACTGCTAAAACATCACACTGTGGCGAAAAATCAATCTTACTCAAACTACTTAGAGTACAGTCAATCTATTCTGAAAAAATCTCACCTTAAAACATACATAGGTGAAGTGAACTTGAAGTGAGCTGTAATTCCACCTGATGTTATGGGTTGACACTAAAGAGAAAACTGACTGTGAATGTGAGTACCATGCTGGCTGGATTGAATACTGTCTGGCGGTTTTGAGTATTTTATATATGGCTTATGCAAATGTCCTGCAGATCTGGTAGCGTTGTGTGACGGGTCGTTGAGCTCCGTAAAATAGGGTTGAGCTACACGATGACTGATGCATACATGCCGTCCGTTGGTACAGTTCAACTCAACGCTGCAATGGCTCTTCAAAAGGCCCTTCCAGACATGGCCCTGCATTGCTAGAGTTACATAAAATCCTAATAATACAGTGTTTGGACTTTAAAAGAGACCATGACTTCTGAGTTGACTTGGAAATGCCAGCGCCATCTAGTTTTAAAATATTGACCAACAAAATGATGAAAGGAGGAGAAGAAGAGAGAAATGATGGCCTAGTGGTAATGGCCGCGACTTACGAGGTGTAGGTCATAGGTTCGAACCCAGACAGGCGCTTTACTTTGTGTAAAAATATTTCATCACCACTGCTCTCAAAATGGCGAAGGAAGGCATCGCGAGGAAACCGGCATGTTCTAGAACCTAAAATTCGTCGACATGTGACACTCCCTCTCGAACAGAGCAGGCCAGTGTCCCAGCAGTGGGAACAATGATTATGAAAATGGTCAAACGATCTACTTACATAAATAAACATTTAATTTAATTTAATTTCGAGTTCACTTCACATATGTTTTCAGGGTGAGACCGGCAAGTATTTCTTTAACGAAAGTTGAAATAGCAGGTATTCAACTGCGTTAATTAAAATAGAAATGAAGAAGAAATCTCAGTCTTAATTAAGATATCCTAATTAGGATAAAATAGAGATACAAAGAGAAGTTGCTTCTATCTTTTTATTACAATTCGCGCCTTACATCCTCAATGTTAATGAAGTTTCAATTAAGTCATAAAGTCATTAAGAACTTAGCAAATTAATTAAGAATGAACTCTGCTTTTAAGTTAATCAGAACTTAAAACACCATTTGAATGGACTGGTGTTTTTAAAATACGTATTCAGGTAGAAAGTTTATTTTCCATTTTGATGAAGAAGAATGCAAAGTTATTAAGTAATGGTATGTTTCAAAATGTTAATTAATGTAAAATTATCAGCGAATGATAAAAAAATCGTAGGTACACATGGTGAACACGAAGGATACTTATAACAAAATATCTATGTACTAAATAGCCATGTTTGCAAACCAATAAATTAATTGATTTGATTTCTTTGATTAAGGAATAATTCAGGAGGAGGGGCTTATGGCTAAGTTATAACAGCCGCACGGGTCGTCAGAAGCCCGAAAGTCTGACAACCAGTTTTACCAAGGGGTATCGTATTACCCAGTAACTGGTTGTGGAGGTCAGATAGGCAGTCGCTTTATGAAAAATACTGGTATTCAGCCGCATCCGGTTAGACTGGTAGCCGACCCCAAAATAGTTGGAAAAAGGTTAGGCAGATGACTATGAGCTATGGAATAATTATTAAGGCTAGACCATAAATATATAAAGTATTGCATGAGTGATGTTTACGAAAAACCTTGCCAGCTTCCCTAGCATAATCAACCTATAATGGTTCCACTGCTGTGACACAGGACTATTCTCGGTGAGAGGGAGCGAAGCAGTGCGGGTTGTGGATGTCACATATATGTTTTCGAATTGAAGGTTCTAGGGCATGCCGGTTTCCTCACGATGTTTTCCTTCACCGTTTTGAGAGCAACGATGAATCGGTGATGAAAGCAAAGTGTCTGAGTTCAAACCTGCGACCTACAACACGTAGGTAGCTATGTCACGGCCGTTTCGTATTGGCCACCACTGGTCTGCTTCTTAACTTAATAAATACGACAAAAATCGTATAGTAAAAGTACAGCATAGCTATTCACAACCATTCGATACGCTTCCGTACCGTATCGAACATCAAATGTTATTGTAGGAGTCCTCTAAACGCTGCTCACAAGTCCAAAATCCGGAAATATTGTCAGTTTAAATAAAATACACGACCGCAATTCTTCCAACAGCTGTTTGCTGTCGGGGGCAAGGCCAATCAGGTTACCGATCGAACGATAGCCTGTCGGATGGTTGAGAATGGATATGCTGGTAGGTAGCTCAATATTAATCCAATACTATTTAGAAAAAAAAGCTAAAAAGTTACAACGCGCAAAAACAGTACCCTTTTCTGGCACGTCTTGCTGAATAGGTCTACAACACGTCCTGAGATCCATAAAACGAGTCTATCCCTCGGTTAGGAGTCACGTGAGGATCACAAAATGGCGTCATACCCCTCGGACAAGGCTGTAAAACCTTTCGTAGATTGGAACGCAGTTTGCCACCTTTTCGATACTCCACAATACGTATTTTTTGTATTGAAGGAATATTTAAATACCGTCAAAATATTTGGGTTTCTTTTTTATACAGGGTGGCAGGGACATCGACGCGCAAACTGTAACCATGGATTCAGCATATGAGTTTAGACCCCATAGCGTAGAAATTATACGTTGGTTATAAAAAAAAAAAAATCTTCTGTTTCATAGAAAAGAAATACCTACGCGGTCAAAACGTATGTTATAGAATGTTAGTACAGTAAAACTTATGAAAAACTAGTGTTAGTAGGAAAAAAATAAATAAACACACAAAACACACATTTAAAAAGTTTTGATGTCATACTTTCCTAGAATCAAATATTATTCAAAATGAACAAGGAAAACTCAAAAATTTAATCTGTAGCTTAATTATTATTGCGTGGTGAATAGCAATAAATAAATCGCTGGAACAAGTTATTTGCATTTAATTGGGGTGCGCAAACAATGGCGATCAGTTACAATTTTATAGAAGGCTGTAGTTTATTAAAAATCACAATAAATATGATGTTATTTGCTAGTTTATTTTAACCGGGTTTCATTATTCCTTTAGGCAATTGAATATAACCATTGCTTTGTAGTAATTATTTGTGATGCCAATAATGAAAATCTTATCTTAAAGATGCCACTGAAAAAACATAGTTAAGGCTATTGTGAACAAAGATGAAATATTTAACCTATCTAGTGGAACGAAATACAAAATACAGAAAATATCATGTGCCAACTATTCCCAATTACAAAAGTCATAATAATTTACAACAAACCTAGAATCTTATTCAAAAATGTAAGTACCAATGTAAACCCACGTCTTTTGGCACAACTTGTGCCAAAAGTTAAATATATTTTTGTAGCCACTATGTAGCCACATTAAGACGTGGGTGCACAGACGACTTATACAATTTATTTGTTACTAGCAACCCGCCCCTGCTTCTCAAGGTTTACGACTTGACCAAACATGAAGATTTCTTTGTTACAGCTAAATTAAATAATAATGTATTATACAAGAAACCTTCTGGAATAAATTCTATAAATTATGGTGGAAATCGCATCAACACGACACACACGAGAAGCAACTTTGTCTTATCTCAGTGACAATTAATGTCAAAAACTTGTCAAAAATGTAGAGAAATTACAAGTATTTGTGACAGATTGAGGCTGTGATCAGAAAGCCAATTCTCGTAATTTAAAATGTTCAAAATCTAGTCGCAGTCTCATCTCGGCGGCAAAAAAAGGTCAAAAACTTGTTGCAAAGCAACGGTCAATAGGCTATTTAATAATATGCGTGAAACGGACGCTGATTATCTCACGTTAATTTGATTAACTGATATGTAAACCCTTGCATACTGCAGCAATTTGTGATGTGAATTGGAACTACGCAGTTTGACACAAGACCAGTTCCAGAAGGCCAATTCGCGTAATTTAAAACGATCAAAATCTAGTCGCAGTCTCATCTCGGCGACAAACAAAAGTCAAAAACTTGAAAAAAAAATGTAGGGAAATCAGACGTTCGTGAACGTTCTTAAAATTACGAGAATTGCCCCTCAGATTTTCATTAAGAATGAAAGAAATGAAAAATTAAATGAAATGAAATTTCAGAATGAAAATCTGAGGGGCAATTCTCATCAACATATTTTTAATAATTTCGAACCAAAGCTCAACCTGACACTCGAAAAATACGTAACCCCACACAGAAAACTTTAATTGAAGAATCGCATAACATACTCGTCATCATCATCATATTCCTTGCCCTTATTCCAATTTATTTGGGGTCGGTGCAACATATCGTTTTCTTCCATACTTCTCTATTAGTCGTCATCGCGGTAGTCACTCCCTTTCTAACCATATCATCATTCACACAGTCCATCCGTCGTTTCCGTGGTCTTCCCCTACTCTTAGAGCCCTCCACATTCCTCCAAAACTTTCGTTATTCCTCAAAAACATTCCCAAGGAGGTTTGGACACCAAACCTCCTTGGGCCAACTGTAAAACTATGCCAAAATCTCTACCCACATTACACCACTACTTTTTTCAGAAACTTTAATCAAACGACACGACAAAACGTACCTTTTTTCGGTACCCCCCTGTCAATTACATGAGTAGTGTTTAGTCCCATTGTTGGGACATTCCTTTTCATCCGATACAATCCTGAAACGGATTGTATGTAGCGGTAATAAAGCCAGTGTTACACCGTTAGATAACACAATAAGCTTAGCGAAATGCTGGCAAGTTAAGGCTATTACACACGAGACGACACGTGTTTTATTCTTGAGGACTTGTGCTATTGTGTCTGAAGATTTTCCACTTGTATTTTATTTTAGGTTTTGTTCTAAGTTAAGGTGTTTACTTGTCGTGTTGTGTATTTTCTTCAATTCTGCTCTGCAAGGGTTTTTATTTTCTATTGTTATATTTTCCGGTCTGAGTTTTGTGTTTTATAAGTACTGAACTGAAAAGGAGTTATGTGGTTAGGCTACACTAGGCAGTCGGTACCAGGTTTGCTCGTATTCGATTTGTAAAACATGTGACCATAATTGGTAATTCAGGTTGGATCTCTGCCTGGATCTGTGAAATTACATAAAATGTTACCGCGCAACTGGCATATATATATTTACAACGTCCCGACATCAATCGTCGGACAGTAGCCACAACACCCGTCTGGCCGGATGATCCTCCCTTTTCTATGGTGGATGAGTGAACTATACACCCTGTTCCTCATACCCCCTATAACGTTTCGGAGTACAAATAATGATTCTCTCAATCTCTCTCCTATTGTCACGATTGTTATATCGAAGCATTTTAGCCTGGTATTTACCAAAAGGTCTTTGACTCCAACATTCAAAGATATCATGAACGCTCCCTATGATTCTTCAGGCTGAAATCACTCATTATGGAGAGGGAAGAGGGTGCGAATATAAACTGAATACAATATAATACTTTCCTTTTATTATGTCTAGCTTCGAATACAAGTTAATCTGGCCATTCTTATATATGCCGTGGATTTCTTATTTATTGTGAACCTTTCCGGGCGGTTATGATCGCCTAGTAACCGTTATAGATATTTAAAGGAAATAGTTTTGGAATATATATGGTAATGGTTTCTCTAGATAGTTTTTATGGATCCGCGAAAGGATACTCAGCGAAAAAAAAAATTTTTTTTAGTGTGGCGTACCCAAGGGGTGCTAAGCCTTTACTGTCCGTCTGCGCTAGAGCTTAGCGCTTGCTATGTCTAGCGGAAGCAAGGTATATTAGCTAAAATAAGCGTGGTAGGTATAATAGGTATCTGTCCAGCAAAATATCCAGCAATTTCGATATACTGGCTAAGATTATGCTGCCAATAAAGCTGAAACTTCATTAGAACAGTAAACTACTTCAGCTATGTTCATCGGCTAGCTAGAGTTTGACAACGTTGTCTTGAAACTATTTATCGTTTCAATTATATTGAATACTAGTTGAGCGGCATATTAATTTGCTGATAATCTTGATTGAAGAGGACGTCCCTACGTCACTGGACAGCTTAACCTGGTACCAGAGGGGCAATTCTCGTAATTTTAAGAATGTTCACAGTTTGATCTCAGTCTCGAATCTGTTAAAAATACCTCTAATTTCCCTACACTTTGACACGTTTTTGACATTTGTTTGTCGCCGAGATGAAACTGTGACTAGATTTTGAACGTTTTAAATTACGAGAAATGGCCTCCAGTTTCAACATACCTGAAACATATTTTTTATACTTATACCTACTCGTAAATAAATGAGTAATCAAATATAATTAAGTACATATTGTGATGATTCACGCACCATTCAATTTGTTTATTTCATCCAAATAGAAACAGAAGGGTGAACCGTGTGGCATAAGCATAAATAAATGGATAAATAAATAAATAAATAAGCATAATATATAATCAGCCTATAATGTTCCCACTGCTGGGACACGCTGCCGCTCTGTGAGAGAGAACGAGCCGTAATCCACCACGCGAGGCTAGTGCGGGATAGATGACACATGTCTTCAAATTATTGGCGTCGCGAATTTAATGAGTACTGTCGTCTCTTGACTTTTCCGTGCTCTGTGGGCATAACGAACAAGATCCAAGCTAACAATATACAGGTTGGCTCGGATATCGAAACGCAAACTGTTACATTCAGTACAATATTCCGAACCCTCCTAATACTTTGAAATTTTCCGTCGGATATTAAAGAAAAAAAATTGCTGTTCCCTGTATTTTGACCGCGCAGGTTTTCTATGAAACAACCGTTTCGTTCTTCTTTTTCTAGGGGTCTAGAATCACGTGCTGAATACATGTTTACAGTTTGTGCGTCGATGAGGGGCTTGTGGCTAAGTTATAACAGCCGCACGGGTCGATCGATCAGGTTAAGCTACGCTTGCCGCAGTTGGTCCGTGGATGGTAGACCATCTTTACATACCAAGACCCCTCCGTGCCTCGGAAAGCACGTTAAGCCGTTGGTCCCGGCTGTCATTCGTGGATTGACAGACTTTGTTACAAGTCGTCAGAAGCCCGAAAATCTGACAACCAGTCCTACCAAGGGGTTTCGTATTATCCAGTAGTAGGTTGTGGACGTCAGATAGGCAGTCGCTCCATGTAAAATATTGGTACTCAGCTGCATCCGGTTAGACTGGAAGCCGACCCTAACATAGTTGGGAAAAGGTTAGGCAGATGATGATGAGTTTGTGCGTCGATGTCCCTGCCAGCTTGTATGTTATGACGTCAAATACAATTACTTCGGTATGATTTAGTCAAAGTGGATACGTAATTAATTTTCCCTTGTAGACATTTTCAGCAGTAGAGCAAAGTTTGGGAATGTCTTTGCCTGCCTTCAATACCTCATACGGGGCATAAAACAGTTATCGGCGGAATGCGGTCAAAAGCCACACAGTAACGGGAATTAAGGGGAAGAATTGGATCTATCCCTTGATTGATTCTGGAGTTTGGGGCCCTATCTTTTCCTCAGGAATCTTTTATTTGAATATAAAATGCACAATTTTTTATTTCACATAAACTTACATGGGCACTTATAATACGACAGAAGTGGTGGTGCATCATTCAATTGGTTATTTCCTATGGACAAGAACCGGCAAGATAATGGTTACTCTTTTAAAAATAAAACAAAGTAGATAAAAAAAAAACAAAAACACACGCACGATTTTATAACCGACGAAAAAAGGTTGATGGTTTCATGGGTCCAGCCTTAATACGTAAGGAAATTTCTGGTGTGTTGGGGTTTGGTTTTGCAGCCGATTGAGTAATTTGTGGTTTTCTTTCTTTTCTTTTTCTTTTCAAAACGTTGCCCTACACTAGGAATTACTCCTGTATCGTGGGTGCGTTTACCCACAAACTCAAACTGCAGTCAGTTAGATCTTAAAGACACTGGTAGTAAATCAAAAAATAATTGGGCTACCCTATAATTATTCTATGTGAGAAGCACACAGAACCGGTTGAAGTGTCGGTGCTTGGTGGAGGCCTATTATCAGCAGTGGACGCCTTTAGGCCGATGATGATATTCTATGTGTCGCAAATTACTATTAAAGAAGCTTTCACAATGTGAGAGAGATCTGAATTACCAACCATGTTTAGAATCATGTACAGAATTCACGCGTCGACGCCATGTATGTATATGCTGTATTGTAGACCAGGTGCATTAATAAAAGGAACATATCTAAGCATATATTTAAGCATGCACACACACGTCACGTTGCAGTATAAAACTGATTTACATCCGGCCCCTCACATATTCAGGTCCAGTTGATAACCAGCGCCAGGCACTTTTTGTCTGGCATTTTTGCTGAACTGGGCCTTTTTGGCGCAGCCGTGAGGCACACTTTCCTGCTAATTTCTCACATCGGACTTCACACTTTTTATTTAATCTTTTTTTATTTTATTTTTTATTGTTTGTTTTATCTGATGTATGTTTCTCGTGTATTGTGTGTCTTTTAGTTTGTGACAAATAAATGTATTTTCTTTCTTTCTTTCTTTCTATATCTAAGACAGTGGAACATCAAAGCAGTTATCTCTGTAAGTTCGATGTAACAGTGTAAAGTATATGTTATCATGACATATTTCCAGCTACTTCCGCCGCTCCTTTGTCGTCGAAACAAAAAGATTTATCTCGGGGTCTTCCGACGGCCACTGTTCTAATGGGGGTCAGCTTGTTGGCTTTTACTCGACGTGATCTCTGTTCCGGGTTAGAGGGGATTTTAGTTTTGTTTTGTTTTATCTATAAAACAATAAAATACTTTTTTTGGTGGATTCCTTTCCTCCTCTGTAATAATTGCTATGTACCAGTCAGTTATAACAACTGTAGGTCGAAGGTTTAAGATATTCCCAGCATATTACGTCGCTATTGCAAACGTAAGGTTTTCTTCTCATACTCAGATCTAAATAAACTCAATAACATATAACGTCACGCCTGATTTCCCCGAAGGGTTCGGCAGAGGTGTACCTATAGTAAACACACATATGACCAGTTATATTTAAATCCCATCCTCCATTCAATGGAAGCGACCCTATCGCCATCAATGGGACACAAATCCAGAAACTTAATATTAGCTTATGCTATGTCTTTTGTGTGCACTAAATCAATGGTTTATCTATCTAACTTATATTGACAAACTAGTTGCGCCCCGTGGTTTCACCCGCATAAGTTTCGATCCCGTAAGAATATAGGGATAAAGAGTATCCTATGTTTAATCCTGGTTATAAACTATCTGTGTGTCAAATTTCATGCAAATTCGTTCAGTAGTTTTGGCGTGAAAGAGTAACAAACATCCATCCATCCATATAAACTTTCGCGTTTATAATATTACTAGCTGCGCCTCGCGGTTTAACCCGCATAAGTTTCGATCCCGTGAGAATATAGAGATAAAAAGTATCCTATGTGTTAATCCTGGTTATAAACTATCTGTGTGCCAAATTTCATCCAAGTTCGTTTAGTAGTTTTGGCGTGAAAGAGTAACAAACATCCATCCATCCATACAAACTTTCGCGTTTATAATATTAGTAGGATTGCTGCACTTATTCATCTTAACTCCTAAGTCTCTCGTGGTTCGATTTCTGAGTCTAGCGTTGCTATAGACAAACTATCCCATATTCGCCAAAAATGTAAACAAATATGAGTTTATGGAAAAATAACTTTAGTTCCTACACAATAAAGTTCAGTTTGCGCTTCCATTTCAAACATTTTTATAACTTTTTCATTAGTGCTATTCTGAAATCAACTTAATAGTCATTATAATAATGTTGATATTTGTTTAACTTGAAATAACGTCAATTTGAACCATAAATAAAAATTTGAATATAGTGTCATATAGTGTGCATATGACACTATATTCAAATTTTATTTATACCAGTTTTGTTAGTATTTTTTTTAATACCAGTTTTCTTAATTATTCATTTTCAGACTCAGTAGTCTGAAAATGAATAAATAAGAAAACTGGTATTATTGATATCTACCTTGCTTTTTTTCAGGGATGGCAAACAAAGCACGTTTTAATATTTATTGGGGCTCAACACCTATGACAATAGAGAGGCTTTTAATATAAAATTATTAAATTCTTGCTCAGTATGACGTGATGTGCACATATTTCAGTTTATTGCGGAAAAACTCAAAGTCAAAATTGAGGCATTTATTTCAATTAAAATGATTTTGTCTCTCCTCCAGTTCTACGCTCATTATTACCACTGCTATTTTTTTAACGTCTTCTTTTAATTATATTAGCATATTTTACTATTTAAGCACCCGGAACTGTTCAGACTAAATCTTCCTTTTTTCTTCTAAGGTCAAAACAAGGTCGATTTTATTATGCACATATCACTGTAGCCTACAATCACCTTACGATAATGTTGTTCATGTTTTAATTCTGTCATACTGAACTTGATTCATGTGGCTTTCATGAATTTTCAAGTCATCATTCTCATCAATGTGGTCAAGATTTTTACAGGCACTTTTGAATTGTCAAAATGTCGGCCTGGCCCTCAGACAGTTGAAGCTAGTTGCCCATTCCAAAACTCTATGGGGACGAACGGGTAAGAAACTACAAGGACACTCTTTTAAATCAAGTCATACAAAATACGGGTACATTATTCTTGTTGCTTCTATGTGTGAATAAAGACGACACTAAGAATCATCACTAAAATTAACTTACGTACAAACGTAAAATCACGCCTTCTCCCAAGGGAAGAAACTACAGAACGCCAGCTACGACCCTTGCATACTCCTTTTGCCTCGATTACGTTCATACATCCGCACCCCAATTGCGTAACACACATTTTGAAGCAAATTGCTAATCCATTGCTTCATAAGTTCGAAAAATTTGTCTGTTCAACACGTAAATAACGCAATGAATGTTGTTGAACTGTCAAAATGAAACCGATTCGGATTGATCGTGTGTTATGCAATTAGGGTGCTGGTCATAACCGCACGCCAGTTGCGAGTACTACGCACCTAACCTTTCTGAAGAACATCACCAAAATTAAAAATAAATTAACCATTGTTTCGTGTTTGTAAAACGAAGCAAGTAGGTACCTTCAAAACAATCAAAGGGCATACTCTAAGCAGTAAACAAGCTATTCTGAATAAATTACAAGTGGGCATTGAACTGATCCATTTGAAAACACTTGCCTATTCATCAGGTTTGCGAAGTAAGCATGGATCCCCTTGTTACAGCCTCGATGCCCCATTTCAATAAAGAACCTCTAAGAGCTTATATATTTTACGATCTTTAATGACGTGGAGATGAACCAGAAGGTCAAGTCCAAAATGGAGGAACAAATGCGAATTACGTAGTGATATCTTCAATTTGTGGCTAAGTCTACTTGTGGCGAAGCAGTAACAGCCGCACGGGTCAATCGATCAGGTTAAGCTACGCTTGCCGTAGTTGCTCCGTGGATGGGTGACCATCTTTACTTAGCAAGGCCCTTCTGTGCCTCGGAAAGTACGTTAAGCCGTTGGTACCGCATGTGGTTCGTGGGTCTTTGATAGTCGTTACGGGTCGTCAGAAGCCCGAAAGTCTGACAACCAGTCTTACCAAGGGGGTTCGTATGTATAACCCAGTAACTGGATTGTGGAGGTCAGATAAGCAGTCGCTCCATGTAAAATACTGGTATTCAGCTGCATCTGGTTAGACTGGAAGCCGACCCCAACACAGTTGGGAAAAGGCCAGGCAGATGACGATTATTTAAAAAAAAAATGTTTTTGTGGGTACTTACGGGTCTTACTAAGAGGTATCATGTTAGCTACCCAGCAACTTGGTTGTGGAGGTCGGATAAGCAGTCGCTTCATGTAAAATACTTGTATTCAGCTGCATCTGGTTAAACTGGAAGCAGACCCCTAAATAGTTGGGAAAAAGCTAGGCAGGCAGATTGACTTAAACTTCATTGTAGGACCTAGATACTGGAATAGTGATAACATTTGAATACTAAAGTAAAGAAACAAAGAAGAAAGAAAATACGTTTATTTGGACACAGTTCGTGAAACACAAAATACAAAATTAATAAAATAACAAATAATGTTTCAGACAACAATAGTGTGTGCCTCACGGCTGCGCCAAAAAGGTTCATTTCAGCATTAATGCCAGACAGACGCTGTCTGACGCTGGTTTTCTAATGAACCCTTAGGGAAAAGTGACGGGGAGTACACACAGTTTCAACATACCTAATACATACTTATAAATAAATAAATAAACTATTTCTAGGTCAGGTCCATATCATTACAAATACAAATAAGAAAAAAAAAACAAAAACAAAACAACAGTCTCAGCAAAACCTGTTTTTCTCGATCGAAAGTAAAGTAACTTTACCTACCATTTATACGTTACTGAATTCTACGTGGAAAGTTTCTTTCCCGTTCTTCTCCATAGGTACCTACGCTTTGGAATGGGCAACTAGCTTCATCTTTCTGACTGACCGACCCTTTGACAATTCAAAAGTGCCTGTTAGTGTTGTTGGTTTAGTTGAAATAAATTATTTGAGTTTTTTTGAGTTTGTGTTTGAAATTATCAGAAAAAACATTTGCTCTGTGTTATCGTACATTATTGAACAAAGTTGGTCGTTTAATTTGTTTCAAACTATTCTTCTGGTTCGGAGTTATTATAATAATACTAGCTTCTGACCGCGGCTTCGCCCGCGTGGATGTCGGAAGTTATCCCACGGGAACGTGCTACCAGGATAAAAAGTATGTGCTTCCCCAGGATGCCATCTATCTCTTTGCCAAATCAGATTTTCAGTGGTTTAGGCGTGAAAATGTAACCTACAGTTTCAAGTTCAAATCCTCCACTAAAAACCGAATTACCCCTTTTTGCCCGGTCAAGGGTCAATTTTCGACAACTTTACATACTTACTTATTATTAATTATTTTCTGTCAAAAGTATCAATACTGAGTTTCGAGATAATTGGACCGCGCATTCAATTTCTTCCACACAAACTTCAACACCCCTATATCCCCCTTTGAGGGGTAGTTTGAAAAACTTATAATGATAAACTTTATTACTTACTTATGCAAGTATTGTTGCCAAGTTTCAAGTTTATTATCTAAATTAATAAGATTTTTCATATAAACTGTATCCCCGCATTTCACCCCCACAGGGGTAGAATTTTATAAAATTCATAACTTGACTCAAAGATTATTTATACCAATTTTATAATTATTCAAGCCACTTATTATAATCCTCCCCTGTAAAATTAACTACCCCTTTTCACCCCGTTAGGGGTAGATGTTCGAAAAACCCTCATACGTGTTATTATTTATTTTTAGTCTTAAGTACACACACAGTACACTGAGTTTCGAGTTAATCGGACCGCGCGTTCAAATTCTTTCACACAAACTTTAACACCCCTATATCCCCTTTGAGGGGTAGTTTTTAAAATCTAATAATGATAAACTTTATTGCGTACTTAGGCGAGTATTCATGCCAATTTTCAAGATTATTAGCCTAACGAATAAGATTTTTCATATAAACTGTATCCCCGCTTTTCACCCCCACAGGGGTGGAATTTTGAAAAATCATTTGGGATGTGTTCATAACTTGACTCAAAGATTATTTATAGCAATTTTCGATTTAATCAAGCCACGCTGTAAAATCCTCCCCAGTAAAATTGACTACCCATTTTCAGGCCGTCAGGGGTAGATTTTCGAAAAACCCTGATACACATTATTCTTTCCTTTCAATTTTAGGTATAAATACTGAGTTTCGATTAAATCGGACCGCGCGCTAAAATTCTTCCATACAAACTTTGAAACCCCCCAATCCCCTTTTAGGGGGTAGTTTATAAAAACAAAAAAAGCCCAACTTCATACTTTACTTAGATAAGTATTCGTGCCAAGTTTCAAGTTTATTAATTCAAGGAATGAGATTTTTCATACAAACAAAATCCCCCCATTTCACCCTCTTAGGGGTGGAATTTCGAAAAACCCTTTCTTAGTGGATACCTACTTTTCACGAAGAATACACCCTCCAAATTTCATGTCTCTAGGACCAGCGGTATAGGCTGTGCGTTGATGTCTCAGTCAGTCAGTCAGTCAGGACTTTGAATTTTATATATATAGATGTAAAACAGCTTTTTAATAGTATTTATTTCCCTGAGATATTTGAATAACAATATAGTTCCCACTGCAGCTGGGACACAGGCCTCCTCCCTGTGAGAGTTAGTAGGCTGTAATCCATCACAATTTTTGGTTCTAGGACATGCCGGTTTCCCCACGATGTTTTCCTTCACCGTTTTGAGAGCAGTGGTGATGAAATAATTTACTCATAAGAAAAAAAAAATACCTGCATTTAAGAGGGCTCTTGTCCACAAACGGCCCCCATATCGCATATGGCTTGTCCCCATATCGGTTTGACGGCGAGAAAGTACTTAGCTTGAGAGTTAAATTACCTTCTGTTGTTAGTTTGTATTGTGTCCTGTCCTGAGGTTGACACTGTATTGAGATACTACGGCTATAAAGCCTCTACCACATAGATAGCTAAGCAAAGGAAAAGCGGAGTGTCAAGCAAAAACATACAGCAACAACATACATTATTGTGATTGGCTTAATTATTATTTTATTTTTTTATTACTGTAACACGCTGACATTTTTTATTTTTTTAATCTTTATTGTAATTCCAATGATCTGAATGTGAGTTTTTATTTGGAATTATTATAAACCTTTGCATGCCCATGTGACGGTAAAATATGGAGAACTTTATTTAAAAAAACACCTTTGTTTTTTTTAAAAAAAACACCCATGTTTGCAAAGAAATAAATGATTTGATTTGATTTGACAGAGCTGAAACTGTCACAGAGGCTAGGCAGATAGATTTTTGATCACATAACCCTTGATCACCCGTGATATTAGTTTACGAATAGTTCTTGGGTGGGGAGCAACGGACTTTGGTATGGTCCGCCATTGGCTCGCTTTATATGTAACTGAGCCTTAAGTACATAATAGCAGCTTTCACCAAGCGGTATTACTTCAGTAATTAAATGGGCCGTGGTTATTGACAGTGGAGATTTTTTGACAATAGATAAGGAAATCCTTGCTGGACACAACTACAAAGAATCCTTGCGAGGTTTTCATTATGAGAATAAGGGACAAGTAACCACCTGTTGACTGTTATTATTAAGAAACAATTGACTATCATAGTAGTCTTAGTATGATGGTCAATTGTTTCTTAATCTCGTCCGAAAGTGAGGGTCTCGTGGCTATATAACAACTACCTCACGGAGGTCGATTGAAGGTTTGTGGATAGGTGAACATTCATTACATATCGAGACATCTCCTTACCTCGGAAAACACGTTACGCCATTGGTCCTAGCTGTCATTTGTAGATCTTTGATAGTCGTTACGGGTAGAAAAAAGCCCAAAAGTCTGATAACTATGGACTACGAAGGGGTATGTATGGGCAGGGGAGGTTGTGGTATCGCGTTACCCTGTAACAGGGTTGCAGAGGTCAGATAGGCAGTCGTGCCATGTACAATACTGGTATTCAGCTGGATCCGGTTAGACTGGAAGCCAACCCCAACATAGTTGGAAAAAGCCTAGACAGATTGAGTATGACGAAAATGAACTTGATTGAATGATTTAAAAAAAAAAATGTTTATTTCAATTACAATGGGCATTTAGATACATATATTTGGAGATCACCTTTTAAGCAAGGGATTGCTTGTCTTAGGAGCCTCCGCATTTCCACTTATGATTGTCGTATAACTTCAAACATCGCGTCAGCATGTCTGTTATTAATATATTTGTAGTAGGAAGTACTGAAGCATGATACTTCTCTAATATTTCTTGGTAATTAATTAGTTATGTCGTTGAACTTACTTGTATATAAAAGGCAATATCAAATAAACCCTCACGACGGTGGTCTAATATCTACACATAACTACTCGTATGAAGATTCATTTTACAATGTACTTCTTCGTCTTAGAGTGATTCGGCTACGTGTCTGGCGCCATCACTAGAGTTCATAAAACTCAAACTCAAAGCATTTATTTCAATTAAAACATTTACAGGTACTTTTGAACTGCCATTGCAAAACGTAGATCTCTATGGAGGAGAACAGGCAAGAAATTCCAAGGACACTTTTAAATCAAGATAATTATTACAAAATCCTGAGTACATTGTTTTTGTTGTTTCTATAGTGAGAAATCAGAGGGGCAATTTCCGTAATTGTAAGAACATTCACGGTTTGATCTCAGTCTCAATCTGTCAAAAATACTACATTTTTTATATGTTTTTGACATAGATCGATAAGATGAGATTGCGACTAGATTTTGAACGTTTTTAATTACGGGAATCGGCCTTCAGTTCTTGTAACGTGCAGCTGAAAGGTCACGTAGGACATGATATTAAGAGTCCCATCATTTGTGGAACAGCACCAGATTTACACTCGAAATTTATTTTATTTGTCACACCACTGGATTCAATTACAAAAATATTTATTCTAGATGTTATTAACCATTTAACTTATATGGAAGGTGGGTAGACCTTTTTTTTTTTGGGTGGGATATCTTCTCTGGGCTGAGCGGAAGGTCGTGTCAGACTTTTACTGACTAAAACCCACCCGTGTTCCTTCAGTTGCCTGTGCCAGGGGCCACGGTATCTCTTTCGAACAACCCGCGGCCCTGGCAAGGCATCCGTCAGTTTGTGCTGTATCATCCCATCTTCCTGGCTCGGTGTGCTGTTCTGGCGCTGCTGCTGCGGCTGTGGAAAACTTCAAGCGGCGAAAGTATAAAAACTTTATCGGAAATTATATTTTCGAGCCGTTTGGGGTTGAAATCCTCGGGCCGTGGGGTTCGAGTGCGCATTGCTTGTTCAATGAACTCTCTAAACAGTTGGTTGACACCTAGCTCCCGTTACTGGCTTTTACCTTGGTCAGAGGCTAAGCATTGAAATACTCCCGTGCCGGACGGCGCGTTGTGTTCCACGCGCGCCTCAAAGAGATGTCAGCAGATGACGGGGCCCTTATAGGGCCGAAGCCTGCCAGGGTAGCGGGATCATCCGAAAGGGTTACCGCTGCCCTGGAACAGAAAGGGCTAACGAAGGAACACGGGTGGGTTTTAGTCAGTAAGAGTCTGACACTCCCTTCCGCTGCACCTAGAGCGGGAGGGGTCATTTGATGATTTCCCAAAAAAAAAAGCATTGCCATACAACGTGGCAATGCCGCCAGTCTCTTGGGTACATTACCAGTCGATAGCGATGCGGATGAATATTTCGACGCAATATTTTAGTTTTTTAATAGTTTTAGTTAGTACAGGATATTATATTTTTATCTTAATCATTTGTAGTTTATTTAATATTAGAAGTTTGTAAATATTATCTTAAAATGAATAAATATTTTCACTTATATGGTATGTTAGTATCTAGTTAAATTCTACTACAGACAGGGTAATACTTAGATGGAATGGATGGGATGGATGGATGGGTTGGGGATGGTGTAATACCTAGGTAGGTGTATATCAAGTTTTTATTTGGTTCTTGAGAATTTAACCCTTATTATGATGTAGGTGAGTGACTTTATTTACCCAAAAAAAAAATTTCCCCGTTGTTCTAAATGAGACAAAATTCTGTTTTACAAATGTAATCACTTGAATAAATAATTTTTAATCTAAGTTGCCTTACATTTTGTTTAAGGCTTCATAATAAATTAAAGCAGAAATTTTGTCAGGTGTTACAATGATAAACTTTTCTTATTAGATGACCAGTTTTAATTTAATTATGAAACGCATTGAATTAAATTAGCTTTTGACCCCTAAAGATAATGGCTATTTCGGTAAAGCTGTTGAATATTTAAAGATACACATTACAACGCAGACATATTATTATTATTTCGGTCCCGCAGAATATTAAATAGAACAATGGAATAATAATAAGGCTAATCTTATCTAACAATGAGTCTAGTCTAGGTAATTAGTAGGTTGCAAAAGGTATAAAGTGTTTGCTCCGTAATGCCGGTCGCTAGTCTCGTTAACTGACATGCCGCGCCAGGCGTCGATACGACTGTCGAGGACTTTGCCGAGTCGCTATTCCGACATGTCAAGTGATACGGAGCACATAAACGCGTGGGCATTTGCTGTGGTTTTATTTAACCCTTTGAATGCTGTAATTACAGACAATTAAAAAGCCATTTTGTCTCACGTGGATCTATGTTCGATCTACGATACGAAGGGACAACATTTGATAAACAAAGAAAAAAGGAACGCGCCCGTACAGGGCGCTACAGGCGCCCGCCCCCGCACGGCCGCGCTCCGCCACGCCGCGCCTCATCGGATGCGATGGTTCCCACGGCCTGTTGGCCTGGCCTGGCGCGATCTGGCCTGTGAGAAAATGGGCAGTGGGACCGCAGTATTAAATAACTCTTCCTTTGCATCTAGTTTATTAGGCCGCACACGCTCATACCGAAACCAACTGCGCTGGAGCTGCGATCACGTTATTTGTTGTCCTTTTTGGAATGTGAAAGCGGCATCATGACCACAAGACTCCTTTCTGATTAAAAAAAATAAAATATAATTTCGGTACTATGTCATTACCTACTTAGCTATCAAATTTTTGCCCTCGCCTTGCTATGCTTGTTCAAAAACGCTCTAGGCTCCCCCCTACCATTGAGTGGCAGGTGATAACAAAGTAGGGTTAGGCAGTTCCAAAAGGACTTATTTTGATGAAGAAGTCTGAGAAGGAACTGCTACTCAATAGCCATAAATGTTGGTAGGTATTTTTTTTGCACCTGGTAGCACATGTAATTAAATATTATTATTGTGGAAGTACCTACTTTTGCTGCTGGTGTGTGTGTGTTAGAAATTTGGCTATAGACCTATTAATTACTGATAGGTAATACTATTATTTTTAATACATATGTACCTACCTAACTAACATAGAATTGATCACAACTAGCTTCATCTTTCTGACTGACTGACCCTTTGACAATTCAAAAGCGCCTTTAATTGGTTTAGTTGAATTAAATGATTTGAGTTTGAGTTTGAGAATTGATCACAGTCAAGTCCATCGTTTTCGATTCCAACGATTAAAATAATTAGCATCGGCCATCATTCCCATGAATACCTCGTTATGCTCTACCTAGAGTATAAAGCTGTCACCACACTACATATAATGTGAATAGTCAGTAAGATGCAACCGTAAGCTTCAGGCTCCGCCCGTCTGAATAGGCTTGCGGTCACTCAATGAAATGGCAGACCGATAGCGCAGACAAGCAAACCAAAGGGGATACACAAACAATGTCCATTGGAAATATATGCTGAATGTACTAGAGAATGATATAGGATAATATAACCTATCAATGTTTGTACCTATGGAGATTGGAGGTAATAGTTGGATTTAATATTTTTTTTTCATCATTGTTCGGCTCAATCAAAGCACCCGCCATCTTATCTCTTCACCAGCCTAGTTGACTGGTAGAGAATGCCTAAAGCATTAAGTTCGCCTTCGTACCTTTTTGTGTGCGAAAAGATTAAATAATTAGATGATAGTTTTTTTTTTATAAAACGTTGCCCCACACTAATTACTCCTGAATCGTGGGTGCGTTTACATACATTTAAAGTCACATACACAAACAGACAGACCCGGAACAACTACCTGTAGGCAATACAAATATTTGTTCCGTGCGGGAATCGAACCCGCGACACGCAGCGCAACAGGCGATCGCTCAGCCACCGCGACAACTGTGTCGTAAGTTCGTCAAAGTCCATTGTGTACACTCTAAATCAGAAATCAGTACCTGTATGTTTTACTGATTGCAATAAGGTTGCAAGAAGGACGGAGTGCTCACCATAAAAAAGCTACTGTAAATATACACATAACATCACGTTTGTAATCCCTGAAGGGTTAGGCATAGCATGGTACACCATTAAATATAAGTTCGTAATACTTAAAATAACCTACTAGGTATGCATGGTAAGTAGAAGAAGAAAGAAAGGAAGGAAGGGAAGTTCGGGAGCAAGTCCTCACGATTGGCAACAAAACAGAAAACTCGCCACACTGATCCAGAGACGAGATTATTTTGTTATTCAATACGATTAAATAGTCAATTATTACTCATTAATTAAAGAAACAGTCAGGATATTATTAAAAAAAACAATTATACAATGTGGAGACAACAATCCTACTTCCTACTATAATATTATAAACGTGAAAGTTTGTATGGATGGATGGATGTTTGTTACTACTCTTTCACGCAAAAACTACTGAACTAATTTGGATGAAATCTGGCACACAGTTTATAACCAGGATTAACACATAGAATACTTTTTATTCCGATATTCCCATGGTATCGAAACTTATGCGGGTGAAACTGCGTGGCGAAGCTAGTACGACAATAAATGAAAACACTGGCAATACTGCCTACTAATGCATAAAAGTATTTTGGAACTATCATATAAATCTAAGCATCAAAATTTTCATACAAACTTTAAATAGTAGTGATGCAGCCGACTGGTTATAGTGACTGAACTGTTGGACATATTTGATTGAATTTTCGTATGCACAGAGTGGGAATGTCATTAGATATAAGCCGCCTTATTACAAAACAAGGACGTCTACCCTGAAATGCAAAGTGGGAATGTACGGATCGGACCGACACATGGCCGAACCGAATATTATTGAAAAATGCGAAAAAAGTTTGGATCGGCTCAGTTGGGTCCGACCATAGTCAATATTCGAAAGAGTAGGAGTGTAGGATCGGGACAGACCGAACCAAATAGTAACTTCGTAGCAGGAAACGGCCGAGCATTCGTCCGATACTACTTCGGAGTAGACCCCAAGGTTTTTCTTTCGATCAGGTTTAAACCGCTGACCCAGTTATTATTGCATAAAGAACCCAACTGACAGAGAAATGCAGTTCTTTATACAAAAATGACAGCTTAGTTCGATGATAAGTTGTCATTTTAGTATTAAGAACTTTGCCTAAATTGAAATAAAGTTCGAAATACAAGTACTGGCTCAAAAGTTTAGGCTAAAACTAAAGTTAGGTTTCGTTTTGTAATAAGACGGAAGCAGTTTAATTTACTGTCGTCTTCACCTAGTACAGTGAAATCATTTTTAGACGTCATAGAGGACATAGAGCAAATTGCACAAATCCTATTGTCACAAAACTGAAGGAAAATGAACGCAGTGTGCCCTTTAACTGTGGCTACTCACGTAGGCAGTCCATGTAAGCTGAATATTTTAAAAGATTTGCAAAGCAAGCTTGTCCCCAGTGCATGTTTGCACCGAGAGCTCTCAAATATACTTCTATTTGACCTCGCAGCGAATCAGGCTATTTGTTGGAGCTGCGACCGGCTCGTGTTTGCCAACGCTTAGAACCCTGATGTCTCTCGTTCAACTACTTATTGGAGTTAACAAGGGATTTTGTTTGGAAGAAATATTTCTTGCGAAAAGGGTGTCGTGTTTGTACGTCTCATATCTTGTTTCTGGGAGATACCTACCTAAGGTAAATTTTGTCAAGAATAGACAATTTGTAGATTCAAGTTATCATTGAAAATTTACTTAAGCAGGAATCCCTAGACAACTAGTAAATAAAAAAAATAATCAGATGTCCTAATAACAGAAAAAGTCAAAGATCCAGTTGCAACCACAGTTGCCTCTCCAAGCAATTAGTTTAAATCGATCTTCAGCAGTGATCCAGCTGCTTCCAGCTAAAGATTGTCTTTTATATAGCAAAAATATACAAAAATATACAGCGAGTAAAAAATCTTGACTAGGTAGGAATAAAGGTTCTTTCTCTATAACTAGATATAGCTACATATGTATGTTTTGTGTCATATTCAGCCTTACAGACTGTTATGATATAAAAATAAAGAAACATGAATATGTTAGTGCATTATGCAAACACATGTTATCGGGTCGACGAGGGTTGGGCAAAGAAATATAAATATACACAAGCAAAGTAAGGTCAACTCGCTAACTCGGTTCAGGGCACATGTAAGAAGATATTACCATTTTTCTTGTAGGCTATACATACAAACACATAGATATTAAACACATACATACATACTACACTCAACAACACATACATAAAATTACACTAATACAATAATCACAACCGTGTGTACACGTCCTAATAATATCGCCTGTCTGTACACCGCCTTACTGCCTACCTACCGCTCGACCGCGCACCGCGGTTAGCGGAGCCCTGCGCCCGCGCTGTGCCGCAAGCCGCTGTATACCTACGACCGAGGCAAATACGCGGAATACGACCGATCGCCGCCGCCCGCGCCCCTGCGTCTCCCGCGCACGGCCGCGTCCCTCGGACGCCCTCGGGAGTCCGCTACAAACCTCTACGGCGAATGCATGCCAAATTGTTACTCGCGCCGCGCATTGATAGTTCTAAGTTTACTTTGTTATTTGTGTATAATAAACATTTATTTTACATTCTAAAGTAGTGTTTAATTAATAGGTTCCATAACCTACCCTAACACACTACAGTGGTGACCCCGAATAGTAAACACGTGCTAGTGCTACCTAAAACTTTAGTGCGGTGCGGAGTGTGTGGACTCAAAAGTGAACAAATACTGAACATTTCACAACGTTATGAGTGATTCCGAACAGGTCGTGGAGGATACGAAGCAGTCTGAATCACCGGCATCACATGATGTATTTCGAGTCGGCGTGCGAATCCCTCCATTTTGGCCCGAGAAGCCCGCGATTTGGTTCGCTCAAATAGAAGGCCAGTTCGCGATATCGAATATTACGGCGGACACAACGAAGTTTTATTACGTCGTCGGTCATCTCGACCCGCGATATTCAACAGAGGTCGAAGATATCATCGTGAATCCACCAGCGACCGATAAATACGGCAAATTGAAGACGGAACTTATAAAGCGACTCTCAGAATCCCGCGAGAAGAAAGTTCACCAACTGCTGACACACGAAGAGCTTGGTGATAGGAAGCCATCGCAGTTTCTTAGACACCTGCAACACCTCGCTGGTCCTAAAGTGCCTGAAGAATTTTTAAGAACAATATGGTCGAGCCGGCTGCCTAACAACATACAGTCTATAATCGCGTCTCAGGTATCAGCGCGCCTCGATGTATTAGCCGATCTCGCCGACAGAATTCACGACGTCGTGCCGAGAGGTCATCAAGTGGCGTCGACATCAGCAAATATGGTGAGTGACATGGAAACTTTGTCCAAAAATATGATCGAACTTACGAAACAAGTGCAATTACTAACGCAAAAAGTAGACAATATTTCCCGCGCAGGCCGATCAACAAGGCGTAACGACCGATCAAAATCCCGCCAGAGCCGATCTCACTCACGAAATACGGAATATCCATCATGTTGGTACCACTATAAATTTGGTGCGAAGGCCACCAAATGTATTCAGCCCTGCGATTTTAAGCCGGAAAACTGCAAAAGCAGTCAGTAATGGCGGCTGACGACTGCTCTACGTGTAAAGGCCGCTTATTTATCTCGGATAAACGTACCGGCATACAGTTCCTCGTAGATACAGGTTCAGACGTGTGCGCCTACCCTAAATCATTGTTACGTCATCAGCTACGATTTAACAACAAATGTAATTACGAACTTGTCGCTGCAAATGGTACTCCGATACCTACTTACGGTACGTACCAACTTAATCTCAACCTTGGATTACGCCGTGAGTTTTCTTGGAATTTTATAATAGCAGATGTCTCAAAGCCAATAATAGGCGTCGATTTTTTAAGTTTCTACAATTTATTAGTCGATTGCAGACGACAACAAATAATCGACTCGATTACGAACCTGACCGTCGGCGCACCTTCATCTCACGCAGTAACACATGAGCTGTTGTCCTTAAAAACATTTACTGGTGACACAAATTATCTTAACTTATTACGCTGTTATCCAGAGATAACTAGACCAGCTGGTTCAAATAGTGTACCAATGCACAATACACAACATCATATTAGGACAACATCCGGTCCTCCAGTAACATCACGACCGCGACGTTTGGCACCAGATCGTCTACAGATCGCGAAGAAAGAATTTGAGGAAATGTTACAAAATGGTACAGCTCGCCGTTCAGAAAGTCCATGGTCATCTCCACTACACCTGGTACCTAAAAAAGATGACGGCTGGAGACCATGTGGTGATTATAGATCATTAAATGCACGAACAATACCTGACCGGTACCCTGTGAGGCACATCCACGACTTCGCATACCAGCTGTCAGGATCCACTATCTTTTCAAAAATTGACCTCGTAAAAGCATTTAACCAAATACCAGTATTTGAAGACGACATTAAAAAGACAGCAATCACAACACCATTCGGACTTTTCGAATTTACCGCAATGACATTCGGTTTAAGAAATGCTGCGCAGACTTTCCAAAGGTTCCTCGATGAAATTCTGCAAGGATTCGAATTTACGTTCGGGTTCTTAGATGACATTCTTGTGTTTTCAAAAGGGGAGACAGAGCACATCGGACACCTACGAAAAATTTTTGAACAATTAAAAAAGTATGGCGTGGTTATCAACACCAATAAGTGCGTATTAGGTGTTAACGAAATAACGTTCTTGGGTTACCATGTATCCGCAGCTGGAATACAACCCCTGCCAGAAAAAGTAAAGGCGATCCAAGAATACCCCCTCCCCAAAAATGCTAAGGAGTTACGAAGATTTTTAGGGATGATAAATTTCTACAGAAAATTTCTTCCTGGTGCCGCTCAAATACAAGGCCCACTCAATCAAGCTTTAAGTGGCCCAAAAATTAAAGGAAACACGCTTATCACTATAACACCTGAGATTCAAGAAGCATTCGACGCATGCAAAAATAACTTGTTAGAAGCTACTCTCATTTCACATCCTGATACACAAGCTGAGTTAGCACTTTTTACAGACGCTTCAGACGTGGCCATCGGAGCGGTCTTACAACAAAGAAGAATGAATGACAGCTGGCAACCACTAGGATTCTTTTCCCGCAAGTTATCTCCTGCTCAGACAAAATATAGCACCTACGACCGTGAATTACTCGCCATTTATGAAGGAATAAAATACTTTAGGTATATGGTCGAAGCGAGAACATTTCAAGTGTTCACCGATCATAAACCCATCACCTTCGCCTTTACTACAAAAAGAGACAATTGTTCACCTCGTCAACACCGCTATCTCGACTACATCTCTCAATTCACAACAAACCTCAGGCATATCTCAGGAAATCAAAACGTAGTCGCCGATGCATTTTCACGGCTGGAAAGTATCGACACTACTATTGACTACAAAGCACTTCAAAACGAACAGGAAAATGACCGTGAGTTACAGAGTTTGCTAACTAACGACACAGCGTTGAAGTTAGAAAGAGTGAAAGCTATGGACGCATACATATACTGTGACCAGTCTACTTCTCGTCCTAGGCCATTCATAACACCAACTTTTCGAAAAGCAATCTTCAATAACCTACACAATCTCAGTCATCCAGGCCCCAACGCAACAGCTAAACTAGTATCAGAACGATTTGTGTGGCCTAAGATTCGCCGAGATTGCAGAAAATGGGCTCAACAATGCACTGATTGCCAACGCAACAAAGTTACCCGTCATACCCACTCTCCTCTATCATCATTCCCTGTTCCTTCCAACCGTTTTTCCCATGTCCACCTTGACATAATAGGCCCTATGCCACCTTCTTCTGGTTTCAGGTACTGCCTTACAGCTATAGATAGGTATACTCGATGGCCAGAAGCCTACCCTCTAGCAGACATCACAGCGGAGACCTGCGCTAGCACCTTCATTTGTGGTTGGGTCGCGCGCTTCGGGTGTCCAGAGAAGATTACAACTGACCGCGGAAAACAATTTGACTCTCAACTGTTCCAGTGCATCTCGTCGATTATAGGCGCTTACCATTGTCCTACTACAGCCTACCACCCACAGTGCAACGGCCTGGTAGAAAGAATGCACAGACAGCTCAAGGCCGCCATAATGTGCCATAACAACACGCAATGGTCGGAGGTACTTCCTCTTGTACTCCTGGGAATGAGGAGCGCCTGGAAGGATGATCTCCAAACCTCGACAGCTGAGTTGGTGTACGGCGAGCCACTTCGATTACCTGGTGAGTTCTTGAAACCATCAACTACCCACGACATAACAGATGAAGCAGATTTCGCAGCACGACTAAGAAGACATATATCGAAACTATCACCTTCATCAACATCCACCCATGGTGAGAAAATGTTTTATGTTCCTAAAGACCTTAGTACAGCCAACTACGTCTTCCTGCGAAAAGGACCTATAAAAAGGTCATTGGAATCACCTTACTCCGGTCCGCACAAAGTCATAGAAAGAGGACCAAAAACATTCACAATAGACGTCCAAGGAAAACATTTAACCGTAACCATTGATAGGCTAAAACCAGCGTACATGGCTAACAACAACGATGGCTCGTCTCAGAAAACACCACCACAACCTTTATCGCAAGCACCATCATCACCTGAAATCAAAACAAGAAGCGGAAGAACTGTAAGATTTCCGCGCCACTATCGACCGTGAACCGGTCTCAGCGGGGGAGTGATGTAGGCTATACATACAAACACATAGATATTAAACACATACATACATACTACACTCAACAACACATACATAAAATTACACTAATACAATAATCACAACCGTGTGTACACGTCCTAATAATATCGCCTGTCTGTACACCGCCTTACTGCCTACCTACCGCTCGACCGCGCACCGCGGTTAGCGGAGCCCTGCGCCCGCGCTGTGCCGCAAGCCGCTGTATACCTACGACCGAGGCAAATACGCGGAATACGACCGATCGCCGCCGCCCGCGCCCCTGCGTCTCCCGCGCACGGCCGCGTCCCTCGGACGCCCTCGGGAGTCCGCTACAAACCTCTACGGCGAATGCATGCCAAATTGTTACTCGCGCCGCGCATTGATAGTTCTAAGTTTACTTTGTTATTTGTGTATAATAAACATTTATTTTACATTCTAAAGTAGTGTTTAATTAATAGGTTCCATAACCTACCCTAACACACTACATTCTTGACGTGTTATTTTTACCAATATTATCTTTCTCCTACTCTTATTCCAATTTATTTGGGGCTGGCGCAGTATGCCTTCTTCTTCCATGAATCTCTATATTAACCAGCCTAGCCTTTACCAACTATGTGGAGTTGGCTTTTAGAAGACTTTCAGGCTTTTGACTACCCGTAACGACTGCCAAAGATCTACGAATGACAGCCGGGACCAACTGCTTAACTTGCTTTCCGAGGCACGGAGGGGTCTTAGTATGTGTTAGATGGTCACCCGTCCACAGACCAACCGCGGCATGCGTAGCTTAACCTGATCGATCGACCAATGTGGCTGTTATTACTTAGCCACAAGCCCCAAGCCCCGATGTCAAATACATATGTACGAATATATTATGAAGAAAATAAATGTCAGTTTGTCTGACCTTCTATATTTATGTATTCAAATTTTATTTATGTTTCAAATTGACGTTATTTGAAGTCAAACAAATATCAAATTTATTTTAATGGAAATTAAGTTGATTTCAGAGTGACTAGCGCTATTTAAAAAGTTATATTTTTTTTAAATTGTAGCGTAAGCTGAACTTTATTGTGTAGGATTTAAAGTTACTTTTCCATAAACTCATATTTGTTTACATTTTTGGCGAAAATGTCGCGAATGCAGATTACGTGCTGGGGGGGCTACAGACTTCTTTCCAGAAATATCTTACGGACGTAGAAGGTAAAGAGTTCACACGTGTTCAAAATAAATATAAGTTGGTTTTGCAACTTTATTTACCACTGAAAAGTAATCTTAAACCCTCGTTATTCATTATCGTTGTAACTAAACGTTGTTCTAGAAAGTATTCGCTTATGAATACTTAAAACTTTTGCCACTTTATACCACAAACATATTTTGTTTGCAATATATTTGTAGTCAAAACTTCATTATGTTATCCTTGAAAATATCGGGATAAAAAGTATCATAGGTGTTAATCCTGGTTATAAACTATCTGTGTGCCAAATTTCATCTAAATCCGTTCAGTACTTTTTGTGTAAAAGAGTAACAAACATCCATCCATCCTCACAAACTTTCACGTTCATAATATTATTAATAAACACATACTCGAAACTCACTGTCATTGCTGTCGCAAAATTGTTAGACAACATTTTATTGAAATTGTTTTCATACAAAACTACGAATAAAGGCATCTTAAACGTTACCCAACATAAAAATCTTGCATAAAAAAAGTCCTCTGGCAGAAATAAACCACGTTTCTACCAAGCTCGGATGGGTAGAGCTCAAACGGGTAGAAAATAGATATTTTCTACCGAGTCGACGATGTCAACCGGCTCACTAGAGAACCGGGCTGCAATTTTACGCATTGATTGGTGCATACAGATCGTTTGCAGCTTTTATAAGGCTAGATTGAAATCACTCCGGCTAGACTCGTAGAAAGAATAAACGTTCACGGGATTTTTGTATCTATGAACTGTTCGAACGCTTCCAATTGAAGTTGCTTTTTCGATTTTGATTTGATTTCTTGCTATTAATGTGTAAAGAAAGGAAGAATTACTAAGGTTTTAGTGATAAAGAGCAGTGGTGGCTTAGTGGTAACGGTCGCGACCTACGAGTTGTAGGTCGTAGGTTCGAAGCCAGACATGCTCTATATTATTATCAGCCTGTGATGTTCCACTGCAGGAAAAAGGCCTGTCTCTCTTTCCACTTCTCTCTGTCCAAAGCTACTAAGGACCAGTTTTTGTTGAAGGAGTCTGGCTCTTTACTTTGAGTAAATTTTCTCATCACTACTGCTCTCAAAAACGATGAAGGAAAACATCGTGGATCATTGTGTGCATATCCTTGAACCCAAAATTCCAAGACATGTGACATCTACCAACGCATAGGTCGAACTCAAATAGACGCTTTACTTTGTGTAAATTATTTCATCACCACTGCCCTCAAAACGGTGAAGGAAAACATTGTGAGGAAACCGGCATGTCCTAGAACCAAAAATTCGGAGCCATGTGACATTTACCAACCCACACTGGCGTAGTGGATTATTACAGGCTGTTTATAATGATAAAAACTTTTTCACTAGCTTTTGTAGGTACTGCAGTGCGATTCTGTAACCATCTCACCGTGAAAGCTTAGGTGAAGTGAGCGTGGAGTGAGCTGTCGTTCCAAATAATGCTAGGGATTGACACTACTGACAACTCACATCAAGCTCACTTCATTTGAGTTTTCACGGTGAGATTTTCACAGAATCGACCGGCTGTTTAGTTTTACAAATAGCGTTTGCAAACATACAGAGCTGGCTAGTAGACCGTCGCATAAAAGCCGACCACGTTTCTAACATTTTTGTGTACGTATCAAATCTGCAACGCTCCATTCGCGTCGCGTGTCACCAATGTGTATCATGAATTCACAACTTAGTTGGTAATTTGTTCTCGAAATAATACTTAATTTACGTGTAGTAGAGCAGACCGCCGAAAGGTTCAGGATTGGCGACTGCTTACCGGAAGACATAGCGGTGGAAGGTCTCCCACAAGGTGGACCAATGACCTTGAAAAGGCCGCAGGAACCCGTTTGATGCGGGAAGCACAGAACCGGTCGGTTGCTTGGGGTGCTTGCGAGAGGCCTATGTCCAGAGGTGGACGTCATTCGGCTGAGATGATGATGATGATGACAGCAGACCACGCGTTAGTGGTAACACTTTGAACTTGACCTGGCCTAGCGTAGTACGGAGTTTCAATAGAATGAGAGATCAACTTGGCGTACCGTGTAAAAGCTCGTTCAATATTCACTGACCAAGATTTTCACGATTAATTGTCATCTTTCGGGTGCCTTGGGCATACTTAATTATGCCTTATGAGGGCTTTACACGGGTGACTATTATATAACAGCACAATTTTCGCCGCATGGCTTGAACCGACTGTCTAAATGGAATTTCGGCTAGGCCGCAGGTGACTAAAATCGCAAGTTCCAAAGTAGAGTAGGCTTCGACTTTTGTCATGCGGCGACAGGTCGCATGCGACGGGCGATTAAAATTGATGGTGAAAATGATCAGTCGCAGGCGATCGCCCGCCGCGTGAAGGTGGACATTTTGATGCAAAATGCCACCAGCAGTCAGCAGTCACCTGCGATTTTTATCGACCTGTGTAAATGGGGTGACGATTCAGCTTGTGAGGCGATTTGCTAAGCGACCAGCCGCACGGCGAAAATCAACCTTGTGTAAATCCCCACCTAATTACCCTCGATCACCTCAGAAAGTATGTCACACAGATTAAAACAAGGAGGGAATGGAGCCGGCATTTGTTTGTTTCTATAGAAAATAATAAAAATCGTTGCTTCACCGTCGCGCGGACAATAGCGCCGTGGCGTTGACTTCATTCATTGTCTCACTCCGTGTTGCGACCTCGAGTCTTTGTTACGTTCGTTTGATTTCATAAATAATTATTATGTTTATTTTTATGCTGATTTTTATACAGCGTATATCAGAAGAGCGGCTCGAACCAAACAGGCGCTTACTTTGTGTAAATAATTACATCATAACTGCTCTCAAAACGGTGAAGGAAAACATCGAACGAAAACCAGCATGTGCTAGAACTAAACGTTCAAAGACATAATAATAATAATAATAAATCCCTGGACATTTCACACAGCACCATTTGTCCCAAGCTAAGCAACCTAATGCTTGTGTTATGGTAACAAGATGGCTGATATACTACTTATATACAATTTTTTTTGTTGTAAATACATACATATTATAGATAGAAAAACACCCAGACTCGGAACAAATACATGTAGGTCATACAAATATTTTTTTAATTTTTTCCGTGCGGGAATCGAACCCGGGACACGCAGCGCAGCACTCAATCGCTTAACCACTGCGCCAACTGTGCCGTCATAGACACACACCACACATAGACATCCACCAACCTGCACTGGGCCCGCGTGGTGGATTATGGCCCAATCCCCCTCTCAGAGAGGAGGCCTGTGGCTATTAGGCTGATTATGATTATGACTGAGTATCAGAAATATGTGGTTATATTTATAGGTGTAGTACAGACCATCAGACTGAACAACTTTCTCCATGAGACCAACATCATAATAGCGACAAAACTAATCAGTTGTACCACACTATTACTGATGCACGCTGTATCATCATGATCTGCCTAGCCTGATCCTAACTATGTTGGGGTCGGCTTCCAGTTTAATCGTATCCAGCTGAGTACCAGTATTTTACATGGAGCGACCGATTTAAACCTACACAACCCAGTTACTGCAGGTAATCAGCTGTAGGTACCACACATTACTGATACATGCTATGTATCTTTCTCTCTTTATATGTGTCTTGCTATGTTAATAACCCTGAAAAGTTTATGTTACAAAACGTCTTCCGGCTTTTACTTATTTTCTTACCGACAAAGGCAGTATTTTCAATAGTGTTTTTGTAAGATGGTTTGATAGTCGACACCTGTCGATTTTTCCGGGAATTGTTGGTTTATGTCACATTTGGTTGCTGTGCGGTAAATGTATTTCTTTTGTTTTTAAAAACGTTCTCCACACTAGGAATTACTCCTGTATTGTGGGTACGTTTACAAACATTTAAACTCACATACACAAACAGCCAGACCCGGAACAACTACCTGTGGGCAATACAAATATTTGTTTCGTTAATCGAACCCGCGACACGCAGCGCAGCAGTCGATCGCTCAGCCACTGCGCCAACCGTGTCAAATCAAGTCGTATTCCTAGTTAAATAATAAATTGATGAACAGGCATGCAGTATTTCAATTTGATTGATTTGATTTTTATTTCATGCTAGAATGAGCAGTGGTGGCCAAGTGGACACGTCCACAACTTACGAGTTGTAGGTCGTAGGTTCGAAGCCAGACAGGCTCGTTCTTATTATCAGCCTGTGATGTTCCACTGCAGGACAAAGGCCTGTCTCTCTTTCCACTTCTCTCTGTTCAAAGCTGGTAAGGACCAGCAGTGCGATTCTGTAACCATCTCACCGTGAAAAGTTAGGTGAAGTGATCGTGGAGTGAGCTGTCATTCCCAGTAATGCTAGGGATTGACACTATTGACAGCTCACTGTAAGCTCACTTCACCTAACTTTTCACGGTGAGATTTTTACAGAATCGATCGGCAGTTCTTGTTGAAGGAGTCTGGCTCTTTACTTTGAGTAAATTTTCTTATCACTACTGCTCTCAAAAACGGTGAAGGAAAACATCGTGGATCATTGTGTGCATATCCTTGAACCCAAAATTCGAAGACATGTGACATCTACCAACGCGCACTCGTCCCGCGTGGTTACGGCCGTCTCCCAGTCACCGAGAGGAGGCCTGTGTCCTAGCAGTGGGAACATTACAGGCTGCTGATGCTAAAATGGAGCTGAATTTTGAAACTGTACCTGCTTACCTCTTTTCATGCCTACAGGTAGTATAGTAACCTTAAAATTAAATTTCTGAAAGCTTACATGCTTGCTAGTCTCAACATTTTCATGACCGTCTTTAATTTAATTCCAAGAACTAGGAAATAAATACCGGCAGCTCACATAGGTACATACCTAGGTGACCTAGGTATGGACCTACCGCGTCACAGTAACGAGCTTCCGTAGTCGTGTCTGAAGAGCGAGGGAACTGCGCTCGATCGTCGTCCGGTGCTTTTACTTTAGCTAAATGAATCACAAATACAAGTACCTGCTTGTATGTTTTATTAACAAGCGACCCGCCCCTGCTCCGCACGATTTCTACCTACAACTTGAGAAAACCACCGAGGTGTCTTTATTATAAATAGTCATGGTAAATTAGCCACATTAATACATATTTACTAACGTAAAGACAAAGTAAAATTAAAGATTTTGCAAAGTCTAGAAAATATATTGAGATACAATAAGTTTCTATTTGATGTCTATGTTTTGTTAAGAAATGTAAATGCTTAGTGACGATACTCGAATTAAGTTTTTAACAGCTTAAAGTTTCAAGTTAATTTTAATAAGTTAACTTAACAAGAAATCTGTTTAATTCATTTTAACTTGTATTACTTTACTGGACTTATTTAAACTAAGGAGCACTTTATTAATATTTTCCTTATTAGATATCTTAGTAATATTTACTATTGTAAAGGCAATTTCAATCAAAATTACAACGAAAAATACTGGAGATAAACATAGTTATCCAACTTAAACTTTAAAATTATCACTAAATTGAATGGATCTAACTTAATAACTTGAGTTTAACGGATTACTAAGTTAGTTAATAATTAATTTCCCGAAACTGCCAGACAGTCGGGTGCAAAATATTAATTTTAGATGGCAATATTGGTTCTACCAGGGTTGTCATTTGTCAAAAGAAAACCTATAAAATATTTTTGTAAATCTATATATCATGTATCATGTTCATTAAACATCAATTTCCAATGATAACCCGAAATAAGAATGATGCTCTTAGTTATACTATGACATACAGGTTGGCAGGGAAATCGACACGCAGCCAGCTACCATGGATTAAGTACATGATTCTGAATCCCCTGCGTTGACGTATTCGTCGGTTATAAAAAAAAATGTAGATGTTCCATAAATTTTAACCTCGTAGGTATTATTGCACATTTTAATAAAACAGCAGTTTATTTTTGATAACCGATGAAAAAATTCTACGCTAGAGGGTGTAGAATCACGTGCTGAATGCACGGTTACAGTTTGTGCGTCGATGTCCCCTGCCACCCGTATACATGCATCATATATTGTACATTTCTGAATGGTAATTGTTATTCACCGCGTATTCTTACCACGTGCAAACTACGTACGTCAAAGGTCGTATTTTGACAGTTCAAACGACGCCAATTTTGCGTCGCGCGGTTGCGTTCATTGTACCATAGAGAATACGTTATTAGCAGATATCGTGATTAGCTAAGGAATTGACGGGGTTTTGCCTAACAATGAAAAAATATGCTACTGCAAATTATTTCCCAAATTCAAAGGTTATTTATGAAAAGCATCTATTAATAACCCCCTTGATTTCCTTTACACCGCACACAAGTATATTACCTGCATTAATCACCAAAAGGCAAGCTTCTGTTTCGTACGCAAAGTTGAAGGGAAGCGCTGATTTCGCAATTTCACAGCTTATTGAAAGTCGAAAGTGCTAAGTCGATAATCCGGTGTTTGACAGCCCTAGCAAGAGTGTAGGCGAGTGGGAAGGTAGGTCAATCTATTAGTTTGTTGGTGCAAACTGACGGATTATTTCATAGTTATTTAGTATTTTGGTAAAGTTGTGTGTGTGTGGTGTACGGTGTGTTAAGCCAGTGCACAGTGGTATGTTGTTCAATCAGTGCTGTTATTTGGTCAGGATATTTACGATTTGGATTATTGAAGTGGTTTGGTATTTGATTGTGGTGGTAATTTCGAAATGCGTTTGATATTTTAGGACATAGTTTACTGGAAAATGGGACAGGGAGGGGAGGGAGCGGGCCATAATCCACCACGCGGGCCTAGTGCGGGTTATGTGTAATGTACCTACTTTTAATCCTCTTAATTATTAATGGTCAAGGTGTCGCTCAACTTGAAGGGGTTGTGGCTAAGTAATAACAGTCGCACGGTTCGATCGATCAGGTTAAGCTACGGTTGCCGCGGTTGGTCCGCGGATGCGTGACCATCTTTACATACCTAGACCCCTTCGTGCCTCAGAAAGCACGTTAAATCGTTGGTCCTGGCTGTCATTCGTGTCATCTTTGCGCACGCAATAATGCGTTCAGAATGTTGTTGGGTTTGCCGTGGCGGTGCAGCGCGTCTGGGATGTTTGCTGAAGCGCGCACTGATGGTTTCCAGGCCATCATGCGCAAAAAGCGGCTTCCCTGCTGGCCCGTATACGGGGTAGCAACAAGGGCATTCTGAACGCAATAGCAGTACGTTTTGATTGTCCCTTTCAGAATCGGTGGGTCATGTCGTGTGTAGGTGTGGCAAGACATGGCAATTTATAAACATTATGTAAAGTGTACTAGGTTAAGGTTTCTATGGGTCTATGCCACCCGAAATAAAGAATGAAGGAAATAATTGGAAATTTCTACCGAAAATTTAAAATCGGTCTAATTTAGCTGTAACACTATTTTCAAAAAAATGTTCTCAATTAACTTTTTAGATCTATATATCCTGCTTATGTGTAGGAAGTTTCATTAAAATCGGTTCATGCATTTCGAAAAACAAGGACTTGAAAGTTTGTATGAAATGCCGTACGTTGTCAACGCTCTTAAGTAGAGTGACAATTCTACTTAATTATAATATTTAATATACAGGGTGGTAAGGACATTTACGCGCAACCTGTTACCATGGATTCAGTATTATTACGATTCTGAACGCGTCTGCGTTGAAATTTTTCGTTGGTTATTTAAAAAGAAATTGGGGTTCCATACATTTTGATCTCTCACTTTTCTATGAAACACTACCAACTTCCTCCCTTCCTTTTTCTTTCTTCTTATTTGCATACCCCCCGGTCGTGTCGGATTGCCATCCTATTGGACTATGAGAGTAAAGGAACAGAGAGGGCACCTGTGTTTGCGCACACACTCGCCTGCGAACATGGCTAATCTCTGTTGAGGCCACCGTGACCGAAATCGGTCAGAGGGATTATTATTATTTTTCTTCTATGAAACAGCTGTTTTTTATGATAATCGACGAAAAAAAAAATTCGTGAAAATATCTTATCTGGACATATTTTTAGATCTAAAACCTTACTAATGACCTGTCGACATTTCGGACTGAAAGAAGTGATTAAGCAGAATTACCTGTCGTAGCTACATCACAATCATAAGGGTCATTATAACAGCTATTACTTTAACTTTTCCTAACTTTTTGGTCCTAACGACATTGAAAATAATACGAAGGCTTGATGACGTCACAGTAGTTTGCAATAGCGATTACGTGGGTAATTCATATAGTATTATTTTAATGCTTTTTCCACATCAAAGGAAATAGAAGATATCAAGCAACGAGTGTCATTTGGTTAGAAACTAGCATTTGCCCGCGGCTTCGCCCTCGGGGATAACGGAAAATATCCCACAGAAACGTACTACTGGGACTATTTATCCATGTTATAAGCTTATAAACTATCTGTGTGCCAAATTTTAGCTAAATCCATTAAGCCGTTTTTGCGCTAATCTGGAAATACATTCAGAGAAACAGACAAAATAAAAAAAATAAAATCTATATTTTTGGCATCAAACCCGTAGCAATTACTTTTTCAAAATATATGTACAGTTTTGACTTTCCTATCATTACTATTTTATTATATGTAGGTAAAGATTAACCAAACCCGAAACTGCCTTTTCTTCGGTAGAAGGGTAAACTTAACTATTTTTAATATTATCCATCGAAAGAGTAAAGATATCTCAAACATTTGGGGGAATATCCCCTAATATTCTGAAGCTAGTAAGAAATTCAGAAGTTACGTTACGCAAATTAAGCTAATTTATAAAGATACCGATTACCCGTGCCGTACCTTATTAATAAGTAAAATAGTTAAGACATTTATGTGAAAAGGTCTAATATTATAACTTTAACTTTTACTTAATTAACTTGGAGGAAATACCAAGGGACTGTGATCAGACTTACTCGTCGGTTCTAGCACTTAATATGACATAGATAAATTAAATTTCTATATTTAAGTATATCGGTAATATTTATGGTGTACAGTCACCAAAGGAGATAAGTAACCAGGGTCGTCGGATATCGTTGAAGTTTAATAAGAAACTGTTGGATGTTTTCGAATGAAATTTAATTTAATAAACGAACTGTTTGTTTTCTTTTCATTAAATTCAATTGTATTAGAAAACATAAAGAATATTCTATTGTATTCTAGATTCACACGATTAGTGGTTTTTACTCATAAGAATGTTTTTAAATTTTTTTTAGAACCCATGACAGAATAAAGGCAAGCATGAACATGCACAGGCAGCTTGCTTTATGGATACAAAAATCTTAATAAAAAAAAGCCGCATGTTAAGTTTTTGATATACTAACGTAACTTTATCAACTTTATTATTAACATATTCAACAACGATTTTAATCAGTTTGGCCATAATAAATTTTATTATTATTTGTTTTGTATGACATATGGGTCTAAAAATTGTCGTCGACATTATAGGCTTAAGTTGGCCTGTTTTTAGTGATGTTGCTTGTGCATTATTTGCAAACAGGTTTGATTACATACATTAACCATTGTTATATGATTAATATAATGACAAATAAACAAATGACTCAGAGGTGTTATTAATGTTTTTAATTTTATTTTATGATGCTAATTTAATTTTAATTTTATTTATATTATTTAATTAATTATTTTTATATACTTTGTGATTATAATTTTTGTTTGATTTATTCTTTCCGTTTAATTGGATTTGCGTTGATTTTATTTTATTTTACCTGATTTAAAAACATTTTTTTTCTTTTTTATTATTATTATTGTTAAAATAACAACTGTGTAACTTGAAATATTTAAAAAATGTAAAAAAATATGAGTTTATAGAAAAATAACTTTAATTCCTACAAAATAAAGTTCAGTTTACGCTACAACTTCAAACATTTTTATATTTTTTTCAATAGTGCTAGTCACGCAGAAATCAACTTAATTGCCATTAAAATAAAGTTGATATTTGTTTAACTTGAAATAACGTTAATTTGAAACAAATAAATTTTAGGTATGACTGCAATTGAACAAAATGGCGCTTGGACCACATTTTATTTGGTGCAAGCGCCATTCATCTGACGGCACGGTTGGCGCAGTGGTTAAGCGATTGGCTGCTGCGCTGCGTGTCGCGGGTTCGATTCCCGCACGGAACAAATATTTGTATGACCTACATGTATTTGTTCCGAGTCTGGGTGTTTTTCTATCTATAATATGTATGTATTTACAAAAAAAAAATGTATATAAGTAGTTTATCAGCCATCTTGTTACCATAACACAAGCATTAGGTTGCTTAGCTTGGGACAAATGGTGCTGTGTGAAATGTCCAGGGATATTTATTTATTTTATTTAAGCAAATGCGACAAATAGGACCGAATATTATTTAGAGGCAAAGTTGCACAAAAGCGCACTGTATTATTGTGTAAGTAAACCAACGTCACGATAATTCCTAAAAAGAGTATGTTAAGGTGAACCCTTGTTCTCAAACCATTGCCCACGTTTCGGGTTTATGAGGCAATTCTATGGGGTTTCTCACCATGTTTTCCTTCACTGGTTCCACGGTATTACTTATTTTTCTTTTACTAGTCTATGACGTGGGGAAAGTTAAAGGTCGGGCGTGTAAGTACCTGGTAGTGTTAGTGTGTTCCTATCAATGACCCTACTTCACCCTATTCCTATTTCAACTTCTTACCGAATAGTCTTATGTAGATGCCAGACGAAAAAAACGTAAGATTTCAATTTCGTGGGCTACCCTGGCACTTCCCCCTTGATAACAATCTGTCCGAAACTCAAATCTCCTAAAGAGATAACACGAAAATTTTGACCGAAATTTGAAACACTGAACTTTCAATGCAATTGGTGCTTTAATGTTTGTTCAGCTCGAACGCCGCCTTAACTGGAACGGTGTGGGCAGTAGGTAGTCCATTAGTGATGCTTAAGCCGACTGGTAACTAGACTTTATGGTAAGCTCCGGATCTCCATTAGAGTACCTAGGAGACATGCGGGGAGGATGGATGGAGTTCTGAGACTTGAGAATAATTTATCAGTTATTTGGTATTAGGTATTTTATCTCTATTAGTTACAAGTGCACTTGTGACTAATAACACTTGCATCAACCTTTATTTATTTATTTATTTATTATATACCTATACTTTATTGTACACCACAAAAAACATAGCAAGAAACACATGATACACTACAAAATATACAATGGGCGGCCTTATCGCATTACTGCGATCTCTTCCAGGCAACCTCAGTATGGACAGCGATTTCCTTGGACACAAAATGGGACTGTCGTTGGTGCAAATATTATGTATACAATACACTAAAATAGACAAATATACCCACCCAATACACACCAACCAACCAATATACACCATGAGGTGTATATTGGGTAATGGTTGATGCATAGATAAATATTTGCATTTCTTAATAAACCTATGTGTAATGTTCCCACAGGGATACAGGCACGCTCTGTGTGAGGGAGTGGGCTATACTATACTACACGAGCCCAGTGCGTGTTGGTTGATGTCACATTATATTCGAATTATATTATTTTTGGTTCCGAAGTTTGAATTTACTGTGGAAGTTCAAAAATCTTTTTTCCTACTGTTCAGTGTCTATGGCCAAACCAGCTGATTTGTGCTATGGGAAATTTCTCGTCCAGTCAATAAGTTAGCCAGTATTAACCATTTACTAACTATAGTATCGAGCATAAAGGTTCTGTCTATCCGTTTTTGGTATTACAAGCGTGATCGTAACGTTGTGCGCGTTTGAAACGTTAAAGTTGTTATGAATTTAATCTAACCTAGGTAGTAAACATTTTGTATGAGCAATTCACTCTTTAAACTTTCTCATTCAGCGACAAACGAGTTTAAAAGTTTAATGTAGGGGACCGCTTTCAAATGACTGCTATACGATGGATGTGCCAACCCACTGCATTTCCAAGTGAAATATAGCGAAATAGTAAACATGTTCGCAAATTAAAATATAGTATCGAAAAATTCATCCGCATCGCTGTCGACTGGTAATGTACTCAAGAGACTGGCGGCATTGCCACGTTGTCTGGCAATGCTTAGCCTCTGGCCAAGGTAAAAGCTAGCCCTTGGGTCACGGGCAGTATCAAATAGCCGTTCCATCATTTTGTACATACCTACATCCTAGCGTACACCTAAAAATGTTCCACCACTCAAAATCCTTCTGATATTATAAACGAGAAAGTTTCTGAGGATGGATGGATGGATGTTTGTTACTCTTTCACGCAAAAACTACTAAATGGATTTGGATGAAATTTAGCACACTGATAGTATATAACCCGGATTAACATATAGGAATTCTATCCCTCTTCTCGGATATTTTTATCCCGATATTCCTACGGGATCGACACCTATGCGGGTGAAACCGCGGGGCGCTGCTAGTAATAAAATAATCCAAGAACGCGTTGACATAATACCTAATTACGTTCGATGTCCAATACAAACCTTCGTCATGACCAAATAACCCTTTTAACGTCACCTAACGATCCAAGAAAATATCTCAGCGCTTACAGGGTTAACTTCGGGGTCATTACTGAGCTATTCGCCATTGAACCCGTTTGTAGGTTAAGGATATTTTTCCATACTTCTTAGTTGAGTTTAGTTGGAGAAAGTTTTTTGAATGGATGGTTTAAAAATATAGGGTTGTTGTGAATAAGAACTGGTCCGGAACTTCGGGAAAAAATTCGCGGCATTGGTATGATAAATATTATATTAAGTGTAGTACGAATATTTATTATTATGTAATCATGTCAAGTGCTGGTCGTGGGTTCGAGCTCCGGCTTTTTTATTTGTAAATCATTTCATCACCACTGCTCTCAAAACTGTGAAGGAATATATCATGAGGAAACCGGCAAGTCCAAGAACCATAAAGTCGAAGACATGATAACATCTACCACGCGGGCCCGAGTGGTAGATTACAGCCCACTTCCTTTCACAGAGAAGGCCCAAATCCCAGCAGTGGATCATTTTAGGCTGATTATGCTTGTATGAAGTGCCCTAACTTGTGGGTTGTTAATGGTGAGAAAAGTTGAATATCAAGGTTGTAATAGATTCATTTTTCAATCGTTGTGTACCAAATTATAAGTCATAACTAGCTGTACCAGCGACTTCGTTCGCGTGCTTATTGGAAAACAAATTGGATTTCATGGGTTTTCTTTATTTGCCGCGGAACCCTAATTCTTTTTCTATAATAAAAGTAGGCTCAGTTACTCTTAATAATATCAGCTATCTGTCAGTGAAAGTCACGTCAAAATCGGGACCGACAAACAGATTTTTTTTTTTATAAGTACCTACATACCGCACATACTTTCATTTGCGTTTGGTAAAAAGCTGTTATTGTTTGTAACTGTTTATTTATGTAGATATAGACAAGCAACTATTTTTCATTGAACATTTGGGCTAGATCGGATGCTTGGAATGCAGCACTTTTCTCCTTATCTTATTTTACCTTTTCTAGATAATGCGCCACATGCGGTGCTTTACAAAGCACCACAGCTACGTGTGAAAGTGTACGCTTATCTAACGTGAGTAACTGATAACAGTAGTTTAACTCTGTAACACTAGAGGGTTGGCACAAGGAGGTAAATAGCTCTCTTGGCTTACCGACACGCTTGGGATTCCGAGCAACTAGTAGACTAGTTTATTAGAACGTAGATTAAGTTCCTGTAGCCAGATAATAGGTTTAAATCAGGGAATGGATAAAAGAGGTTTTATTCCGTGGTTTCAATATTGAAAAAGATTTTTGGTCGCATTAATCTATACTAGTGATACAGCTGAAGAATTTGTTTGTTTGAAGTCGCCAATCTCTAAAAAAATTGATAGCTCTATAAGGACAATGTATGCGTCAGCGGTTTGTAGTGTGAAAGAGGTCCTTGCGAACCCACCATACCACTGGTCATACCCCTGGTGGGATGGGTGTGTGGTGTGATCGCCAGTTACTGCGCGCTGACCGATCCGTGTGCGTGTGTTCGAACTTGGGATTTCGGGAATAAATATGTATTCAACAGTGATCGAACAGTGTCTTTATTTAATACATAAGCAAGGATTAGAAAGAAGAAAGAAAGAAAATACGTTAATTTGCGGTAAACATGACGCAAAAAAGAACATTAAAACAATAAGGAATGGTTGACATGCGTCACATCCACGCAAAACGGCTATCGCTCAGCATTATGCTGCGACCCTATGCAAGACAGAGCCAGCCGGCGCCGACGCAATGACGTCGTCCGGTGCAGCAAACAATTATTTTTATTTTTAAATCAAACAGTTATTAGGACGCTGTACTGGTAGAGTGTTTCTAATAGGAAGAAGAATATTTGAGAGAAATTATCTGTTTATTACGGACGCTTTTAATGTTCTGCATCGTTCTCACATGCATAATTTCTAACATGAATGATGTAACCAATACTTTGTAACCATATTATTCTGATTTTAAAGCGTGTCCATGGTGTTTTTTGCCGGTTCTTCTCCGTAGGTACTATAGAGGACTAGAAGAGTCCTCTAAGTCCAGGAGGAATCAAAAAACTTTTATGATTCCTTTTAAGAGTATATTATACGAACGTCTTTACATTTTGTTCACTAAAATAGCACTCGCAATTCTAAATTAAAATCCTAATTAGAATATATGACACTTGCTTGAATGTTCGAATGGAACCCGCGCATAAATATAGCCAGCCTGCATTATATGAAGCCGCCTTCGGCTGACAACCTCTACAGTACCTACTACGCTTTGGAATGGGCAACTAGCTTCATTTTTCTGACTGACCGACCCCTTGACAATTCAAAAGTACCTGTAATTGGTTTAATTGAAATAAATACTTTGAGTTTGAGTTTGAATAGGAAGAAGAGTCCTACAGCCCCAATTCTCGAGGAAGCTTATAGGCTATTTAACATCATGCCATCATCACCCTAAGGAGACGAATAAAAAGAAAAAACGTGTGAAAGAACGCTAAGCGAAAACAAAATAGCGCGGGCTGGTGACAGGATTCAATGAGACGCGGTGGGTTGGGGCCGAAATTTCACGCGTACAAAGACGCGCATGTCGAAGCTATTGTTGCTAATTAAACTAACTAATGTTATAGAAACTTGAATATTGATTTGATTGAGAAATAACCCTGAGTACAGGTAAAGAGTGACATAATTTAATTAGTTAATAACTGAAGACCAATTCTAGTAATTTAAAACGTTCAAAATCTAGTCGCAGTCGCATCTCAGCGACGAATAACTGTCAAAAACTTATCAAAATGTAGGGAAATTAGAGATATTTTTGACAGATTGAGACTGAGATCAGACTGTGAACGTTCTTAAAATTACGAGAATTGCACTTTTTTCACAACAAAGAATGGATTCTCTAGTTTATAATCAGCCTATAATGTTCCCACTGCTGGAACACAGGCCTCCTCTCGGTGAGAAGGAGTGGGCCGGAATCCAACCACGCTGGCCAAGGCCAAGGGTTGCCAGATGTCACATGTCTTCGAATTTTTGGTTCTAGCACATGCCGGGTTCCTCACGATGTTTTTTTTCACCGTTTTGAGAGCAGTGGTGATGAAACAATTTTTAACAGAATAAAGCTCCTGTCTGGGCTCGAACCTACGACCTACAACTCGTAAGCCGCGGCCGTTACCACTGGGCCACAGCTGTTCTAGTTTATAACAAATTAATAAAAGGAGGTACTAAAGTAGTTTATTCAAAAAGGCTTTGTTCAAAGATTTTTAGTGCGAAAAATAGCTAAACAAAAACAGTAATACGTAAAGGGTTATCGGAAAGGTAATCTTGGCTATAGATACGGTTTTCTTTACTCCTAAACATGTCGCTTTAAATCCCCAAGAAGATGTAGAACGGTGTGTGACCACACGGGGCTTTTCCTGCCTTTTGTCTTTGTTTTATTTTATTAGAATGTAAAGGTTTAATGGCACTGATAATCGGTTTATGCTAGGAGATACAAAGTTACGTTTCTTTAAAAAAACAGGTCTTCAAACGACACTAGTATGGATTCCTAGAACAGGGGTGGCCGCCACATAACAACTGCAATGATGGCCGTCATGAAAATGAAGAAAGGTGGTGGTGGTGGTGATGGTTTGAAAGTTCGGACGCTTTATGGCAGCCACCGCAATCTTAGCAAACCCTAGCTTTAGAACGTTGTGTCGTGTCAGTGACTGCCGACAGATGTCAGTACTGTATGTGACGCGGACAGGACGCTGGTAGTGGTCGGACACGACGTCTGTCTGTGGGCGATTGGCTGACTTGATTGATAGATACGTGGAGGTACTTTGAGTCGAGTCATACAGAATAATAATTTCGTATAAAACGCGACAGTAGTAAATAACTGTCTAGAAAAAAAAGAGAGGAAAAAACATCTTTAAACCGTTCAACACAAAAAAGAATGCGTTTAGATATTAGGTATGAGTGAATGAAAAGTAGTTTAAAAAATCTTTATTTCGGACTACAAGTACTCACAATCCATATAGTATTTAAAAGACTAACTAACTATATAAATGAATACAAAAACAAAAAGATATTTAGGCGTCGAAGTACTCGTCCTAGAGTAAATAGTTAGTTAATGATATTCAAACAATAGATGACATATAATATAGTATGTAGTAACAATGATTTAAAACTATGTTGGTAAACTTTTATAAACTAAACAACTAACATGACGTGGCTCAACACACATTGGCCCATGCCTCCGTACCCAGTGCCTTATAAAGGGACTGTCCACTTTGTCTAATAAAGTTTTCAGGATGCTGTTGAAACTTTCGCGCAACCTACCCATTATTGACGCTGTTCGCTTCCCCATAATGCCATGAAAGAAAGAAAGAAAAAGAAAGAAAAATACATTTATTTAGCACATACCAAAATACACACAATACATCAGATAGTAACTTATAAAGAAAACAAATAGAAAGTATAAAACATAATTATATTATGTAAAATGCAAATCCAACAGTAAAAAAGCAAAAATGTAAAGCATTTCTGATTCTAGCAAATATTAAAACCACGAAACAGTCATAATTTCTTTCGTTTCCGACAAAGAATCAAATTTACAGAATCGGAAAAACCACAGAATTTAATTCGAACGTTTTCAAAGAAGAAATATAGCACAAACGGGATCCAAACCCTGTGCTTTATTCCAGCCCATGAATGATACATACCGCACACAAGCTGAATCAGAGATATTTGATTAATATAAATATTTATTCATTGTATATTTTACGATATCAGAATCTATGCTTTCTAGCGTCTTTGCATTGCAATGTGAGGTTTGACATTGAGGTATCAAGCGTGGGTTTTAGATTTCCTTGAATCCATGTGTCTGAATCTGAATACACTATGTAAATGTAGACTTGTGTGTACAGGTTGGCAGGGACATCCACGCGCAATCTTTATCCATGAATTCAGCCCAACCTGTTACCATGGATTCAGTAAATGAACGTCGGTTATCAAAAAAAACACTAGAATCAGAATCACTTGTGTATCTTATGGAGAGATTAATTTAGAACTGACTGCCTCATTTGTCTCGTGGTCGTAAGCGCTACTGCTGAGAATGAGGTCCTGGGTTTGATTCCCAGGTCGGGCAATGTGTTATTGGGATTCTTGGGATTCTCTATCTGGAATTTCTCAGTAGTGGCCCGGAGTTTGGATGTGTGTCCAGTTGTTGGTGGCAACAGGCACATGGGGTTTAAAATAACTGGCGAAATGTGGGTGTACTATAGACATGTAGAGTTCTGCCCATCTCTTCGAGAAAACAAGGCGTGATGTTATGTTATGTTAATATAGAAATTATTATAATGTCAGCCTTCAAAGCAAGAGTGTTCTGGCAACTTCTGAGCACGCTCGTACTATCGTAGACTTCATACATTTTTTTTCCATCAGATACGATCGATGTCAAAACCGACATCATGAAAAACAACAGTTACAAAATCGCTAATTTTTAATTCAGCGTTAATCTTCGAAAAAGATCTCATGTTTTTTCGCCTTTTTATTAATATTCATTGCTAATATTGAGGTGGACACCATAGGATAAGATATACCCACATTAATAAGTGGTTCAGCTTGGTCGTGAGACCAGACATCTGTTATAGATAGGGCTCAAGATAGGGACGCCTCACCGCCTCGACTGTCACGACCAGGGAACGTAGGCAGGTGTAAGAAATATCAATTAATATTAAAACGAGACACTGTTGAGGGCTAAATCAGTATACAGGCTGAGCAATTGGTGAGAGAACTCACATTTTTAACATTAATATCTGGACAGAAACCTTAGGCCGGAGTTAACTAAAATGAAAATGTTACGTTGTAAGATGTAAATGTAGATCAATACACATTTAGAGGTATGAGGAACAGGGTGTAAAGTTCACTCATCCTCCATAGAAAAGGGAGGATCCTCCGACCAGACGGGTGTTGTGTCTGGCGGGCAATTGCCCAATGATTGATATTGGGAAATTGTGTCTATGCTAATTGCGCGGTAAACTCTGCTTGCGAGATGCAGGATTTGCGTGACGTCAGTATGACGCGTTGTTTGCATGTGGCGTTGTAGATACCGCTACACACATAATCAGCCTATAATGTTCCCACTGTTGGGAGACACGCCTCCTCTCCGTGAGAGGGAGTGGGCCATACTCTATCACGCGTGCCAGTGTGGTTTGGTAGATGTCACATATCTTAAAATTTTTGGTTCGGTTTCCTCACGATGTTTTTCTTCACCATTTTGGGAACAGTTTTAAAATTAAGGATTCTGTAAGGGGTAATAAATAATATGATTATGAGATTTATTATGTATGCTGAAAAACGTTATAATTCTAAAGTTATTCATTTACAAAAAGCTTTCCCTGAAGGTATGTAAATTATGCGATCTATTGTTTAGGGCTTAATTAGGTATGTAAATTATGCGATCTATTGTTTAGGGCGTAATTACTTACGTAATGAGCGGTTCCCTCCTCGCAAGTTATGGAAATATTGACATAAGCGTACCCTAATTAGCTTGAGACTATAACTTATAACAGACTAACAAATCCAGAGGGTGTGATAGAGAGAATAAATCAGACTAACTGACGACTAACCTGTTGATTTTTAGGGTTCCGTAGCCAAATGGCAAAAAACGGAACCCTTATGGATTCGTCATGTCTGTCTGTCTGTCTGTCCGTCCGTATGTCACAGCCACTTTTTTCCGAAACTATAAGAACGTATGCTGCTGAAACTTGGTAAGTAGATGTATTCTGTGAACCGCATTAAGATTTTCACACAAAAATAGAAAAAAAAAACAATACATTTTGGAGCTTCCCCAACATGTATTGGATAGGTCTTCAAAAATATTGAGGTTTCTAATATTTTTTTTTTCTAAACTGAATAGTTTGCGCGAGAGACACTTCCAAAGTGGTAAAATGTGTCCCCCCCCCCCCCCCCCTGTAACTTCTAAAATAAGGGAATGATTCTAAAACAAGGGAATGGATAAAACTAAAAAAATATATATAATGTACATTACCATGTAAACTTCCACCAAAAATTGGTTTGAACGAGATCTAGTAAGTAGTTTTTTTGAATACGTCATATATCGTAAATTGTAATTGTACGGAACCCTCGGTGCGCGAGTCCTGCGAGTCGGACTCGCGCCGGACTTGGCCGGTTTTTTATGTTTCTGCTAAACATGACTCTTTTCATATTTTCATGTGACATTTACACAATTACCATTACCAGCCTATATTGTCTCATTTAATTTTTTTTTTATTGCTGAATGGGCTTGCTCTTAACCTCGATCACGCCTGATGGAAAGCGATGGATGAGGTCTATGATGGAATGAGCGTGCCCAAAAGATGCCTGATCCCATTTCATGAAGGGGCTTCTTTGTATGAACAAAGAAGTCATGATGACTACGCATGCTTAAGGCGGATTAGCGATTTTACACTTACATTAATTATAAGTGCAGGTTTAAAAAAAATCACTTGAAAACACACTAAATTACTTTTTTCAAAAGGTGCGTATCCATCGATGATGAAAGGTAGTTTATCTACGTAGATAAAGTACGTAGATATAGCACACTGGTTCCAAATCTATGTACAACAACCTCAGACAATTCTACTGGCTGCTAGAAAATTTTAAACTGATTTGTGCTGACCCTGAATAAACAATTATTAAGCCTAGCGCGACAACCCTATTCCTGAACGCTGAGAAAAAGAATTAAATTAATATTCTCTTGGAGAGATATAGGTACATAGTTTCCTTTACGAGGCAACTAGTTTCCGGGAAGAGTGGCTAATTAACTGAGCGATGTTGTGTGCCATGCTTTTTATAACCACTTGGCCAGGTTACATTTTATTTTCTTAGAAAGTGAAGGGAAGTAGTAAGTTGTGTACATCTTTTCTTTTCCTCTTTGCTTGATAGTTGAATATTGCACTTATTTACCTGTCCTGATGTGCGATGACCCGACAGTATTTTGTGGTGGCCCAGTGCAGTGGACGAGTTGTTGGTCGTGAGATCGAATCCAAATAGGCGCTTTACTTTGTATAAATTATTTTATCACCACGATGAAAGCACGAAGGAAAATGTCGTGAGGAAACCGGCATCTGCTAGAGCCACAAAATCGAAGACATCCGCCAACCCGCACTGGGCCCGCGTGGTGGATAACCACCCACTCCCTCTCTCACAGAGGAGGCCTGTGTGCCAGCTGTGGGAACATTAGATAATGATTATACTTGTAAATTTCCACACATTCAACTAGTAACATAAAGTTTTTGGTTTCTTTTCATACCTAATATTATAAATATTTAATACTTTTTCTTACTACTTTCTTTTAGTACCTACAAGAATTTTATCAGTGTATACATATATTTTTATCCTCTTTAATAAATTAGTAGGTAATTAATATTTTAAACAGGTAAAAATGAGTTTGTATGTAGGAGGTAAATAATCTTTGGAACTACCGATCCGATTTCGAAAACTCTGCCACTAATGCGAATCTACAGTATTGCCGAGTGTCATAGGATATATTTTATGTAAAAATAAGATTTTCATTTCACGCGGACGAAGTCACGGGTAGAAGCTAGTAGAATATGTCGTGATTTTGTTATGATAAAAAAACATTTAGTATTTTAATACTGAATTATAATATCCACTGTGACAACACTGTCAAAGAACAAAATATTATTAATATCGGAACCAACTTTTAAATGTATTTTAATTGCCATAATGAAAATACATTTATAAAAGTTTGTTCCTGAACTGAATGTATTATTCTACTTTGGCAACACTTAAAAATAACGGTTATGATATTATCGTTATTTATGGGTGGGGCAAAAGTCATTTTAAAATGGTAAAATGCAAAGCCAGTCGCCGTTTGATTGTGAAATTATAATAGTACAGCCAATCTTTTCTGTAAAAATCTCATCGTGTAACAGGTGAAGCGAGTTTAAAGTGAGCTGTCAGTAGTGTCAATCAATAGCATCATGTAGAATGACAGCTCACTTGAAACTCACTTCACTTTAGTTTTCTCGGTGTATTTTTTGGAGAATACGCTACAGTTGTGCTGAATTAAAGTGTTAACAAGGAAATAGTGTTCTTTTGTATGCATTTACGATTTGAGTTGATATTAATCCAATTTGAAATTTACACAGTCGTTAAAACTATAGCGTGGAAGGATATGAAGGCAACATGTTATGTACTTAGTGATACAAAGTACAGCGGTGTGGTGTTTACGCACTAGGCAAATTATTTACTCTATGTTTCTGCTCAAGGCGCAATTACTGTTTACATTTTAGGTAATTTGTTTGTGTTACTAAAATTGCTGTAAAACAAGTGGTTGCTTAGCTAGCAAGTATTAAGGTATAATTATCCTACTAATATTATAAATGCGAAAGTTTGTATGTATGGATGTATGGATGTTTGTTACTCTTTCACGCAAAAACTACTGAACAGATTTTGACGAAATTTAGCACACAGATAGTTTATAACCAGGATTAACATATAGGATACTTTTTATCCCGACATTCCCACGGGATCGAAACTTATGCGGGTGAAACCGCGGGGCGCAGCTAGTATAATATAAACACATCGTGTAAGAAATTCTGTAAGGTACAATTGTTATTTTTTTGGTTTAGCCTGTATTGTGTCCCACAGCTGAGCAAAGGTATCCCTTTTTCCTTCCAAACCTCCCTGTCTTAAGCGATCTCTGGCCATGTTGGCTCTGCAACCCTCGTTAGATCGTCACACCACCTTCGCCTGAAGCAGGACATTGCCGTCGAGATAAGGTACAATAAAATAAATAGAAACTACAACGTGTCACACCTACTTTAATTGTTTTCTCACAGTTCGAAATAGGTTTATAGCTACAACCGTTGCCGAGCCAAATCCTACCGTCTGCCTCGCCGAAAATAATTCCGTTTTCAATGCAGAATGCAACTCCAAAAACGTCTTACATAACACAATACGCCAACTCATATTATGAACATAAACATTCTCGAAGCATATGTAAACTTGTGGACATTGTCATACAAATCCAATAAAAGCTAAATTCGAATATAACGTCTAACCCGGCGGCCACCAGCTACACGCGCAAGCGACACGCGACTTGCGATAGCTGAAAAACAAATGAAAGATGTTGTTTAGAGCATGCCACAAGTTTTGCCGATCCAGCCTGTCCCTTGCTACCCTCCTCCGCGCCCTAAGCCGAGGTCCGTACCCCACATGGGGTGCCCTTAGCATATTGTTGCTTAGATTATGAATTTTATTCCAAAAAAAAAAGAAAATGTTTTTTAATAAAATACATTTCGCAGGTGAACCTAACATAAACTCGCGACATATTCCCCAAAAATGTAAACAAATATAATTATGTTTATGGAAATGGAAACTTTAATTCCTACACAATAAAGTTCAGTTTACGCTACAATTTCAAACATTTTTATAACTTTATCGATAGTGCTAGTCACTCTGAAATCAAGTTTATTTACATTGTAATAAAGTTGATATTTGTTTAACTTGAAATAACGTCAATTGAAACATAAATACAATATGAATTTAGGAGGTTGGCTGCTTAACCCTGTGGATGCCTAGGTTCTCCTGCGAGATGTTTTGTTGTTGTTTAGCCTGTACTGTCCTGCTGCTGGACAAAAGCCTCTCCCAAGTCCTTCCAGGAACACTTTTACCACTCCAACGAGATGACAATAACAAAAAAAAAAAAAATGTGAGTCACAGCGATGCCACTTGTGGAGCGAAGTGATGGACGAAAACCGGTGACGCGCGCGCATGTCACTTGTTGCAAGTCGCATCGCTCGTGGCTGTGACCGGGGCCTGGTGGACGCCTCCTCACAGTACAGTCGTGCATAGTGATGCAGCAACATGCTCCATATCGCGGGGCAGACGCCCACATGACTGCGAACACTGCAATATGTCTTTGAGATACTAAATATATTATGGTAAAAAGATGTTATTTTAGACTGTTCAGGAAAGGATATGGTCGAATGCTTATATTAGATCTTTTGTGCGACGTAAATCGAAAGTTGGTTTACGATAATAGTTTATGTAGGCAATCTAACGCATTACCCTCGATTTATATGTAGATGTGTAAGCTAAGTGTATGGATTACAAAATGAACATTTACTTTAAAAGCACATGCATTGTGTATTCCGTTGTAGGTACTCGTCACAGTTTGGTGTTAAAGTGTCAGTCAGGGTATTTGGTCCCATGTCATGGTAGTGAGCCGAGCGCATAGCTAGTAACCACAGGGCGGAAACAGAAGTCAAGCTTGAAAATGGTGCTATAAACGTGCATGAATTTATCGCTTCTGGGATTATTACGATCGCGGTCGTCCTTACGCTATTGTCACACTGTCAAACAAGAAGGTATATGTCGAGTAAGTGGGTTTTAGGCTTGATTTTTAATAGTCAGATAATTTATATCTGTGGAATAAATATTGTGGTTTGACAAGTTTTGTGCATAAAATATGTCATCTGACTATTGAAAAATCAACCTTCAATCTTATTAATTCATAGAAACTTGCTATTCTTTAAATACTTACCTAAAAATGTTTTTTTTCATTAGCCTTAAATACGCCTTGATTTTTAAGTACCTACCCAGTAATTGCAACTATATTAAAAAATATAAATCAAATATTCTTATAATTAAATGTCTTTTTTCCGACGTATCACTATCAACACACAAAAAGACACGTGTGATATTTAAACACACCAACACAAAGAAGCGACTATCGTTTGTTGCTCGTAGCAAAGTGCTACGGCGTAGCGCTACGGCTACGGTCCGCTGCCTCGTGCGTAGCCGGGGGCCACAGAATATTGTGTAGATTCCGACACGCCGTACTGCATCATGCATGAATGACGATTCCTTTATATCATATGTTTTTCTGAACTGATATCCTTCTTTATATTTTTGCTTTTTTTCCTTTACAAGTCATAACATCGTTTTAATGATTTACTCGTGCTGAAAATAGCCGTTATTGTTAAATTAATTGTCTACTAATTATTATTACGTCAATCTTCTTCAGGAAATCGGCCATTTGTCTTCATTTTAAACCGTTATTTCATTTCTAAAACATAAACCGCCTTCAGTGTGCCACAAGCAAGCAAAAACCTAATCAATATTTAAATAATTTATGCGATACTACTCTCATAGTAAAATCTCGTACATCAGCATATACAGCATGATTAATTAATGCACATGCATGCACATACATTCATCTCTCATACGACAACTAAGCCGAACAAGGAAACAGCGCTTGCTAAAACAACCACCTGCTTATAATTGATTAACTGCGACAATATACTTGTCCTAAATAAACTCGTGAAGTTACAGTCCACACATACAGAAGTACAATCGAGGACATAAATACACAGTCAGTATTTATAATGCCGCGGTGTGTTTGTGCACCTGTACTCGGACAAACATCGCCGATTTTTGAACACAACGGTCTCGTTTGAAACGCTTTTATGTGCGACTGTACGACGTCCTAAACAGAGCTGTGAGCGGTATGTGAGTGACTGTACGGCCTGTTTGAGTTTCGATTTGTTTGTTTTGTTTTGTGGAAAGTTGGAGGCAGCTTATTAATAAATGTTTATTGGATTTAAGTGTTTGTTTTCTGACTCATTCTACTGGATAGTAAAGCTTTAAATCTGTTTTTTCAAGAAAAATCATATCTATTATGATTTTACAATATCTGTTTTTCCGCAAATTACCAAACAATGTTAGCTTAATATTATAATATCTGTAGTACATTGTGAAAAATAAAGTCCCCTATAAAATTATCTAATTAAAACTCATAACCCCATCATATCTATTATGATTTTATAAAACCCTAAAATGATATCTATTATGATTTTACAATATCTGTTCTTCCGCAAATTACCAAACAATGATAGCTTGATATTATAATAATTGCAACATCTACGTTATACTGTGAAAAATAAAGTTCCTTATAAAATTACCTAATTAAAATTCAAAACCCCTTTTCTCAGAACAATTAAAAACACGGTTAAAGTTAAATGACCCTTTGCACAATAAAATATCACTTTTGGCGCGAAACTCGACGCCGCTGTAAACTTTTGATGCCCGTACGATTCCTCGAATTAACCCTGTCGATGGCTTAACTCCGGCTTGTGCTATATAAAGTACAAGTTAACTGCTGTATTCTGAAAGGTCTGCTTTAATATTTGTTTTATTGAGCTGGTGCGTTTATTTTGACTTAATTTTGTAGCGGTTGTAGGTAGTGGAAGAGGTTTGTTTTGTAAAATAATAGTTGGACGAGAAAATTTATCTGTATCTCAAATACATCTAGGTATACAAGGTGTCGTTTTGCATCCTCGTCAAACTCAAGAAGGTAACTACGCTACTGATTCTCGACACGAATCAATAATAAAATAAGTAGGTTTTTTTTTCTTATTTTCGGAAATCTGCATGTGTGGGACATGCATTTTAAAACGCGGCTTGTGTGAGACCGCACTGTAACTGCTCTTTTACACACACATAAAAACGCAGCCGCTTATACGATACTATAACGACCGTGATCCTGTTCTTTGAAAGTGGTGTATTCTGAAATACTGTCAAACTTAAATAACTAAAAAAACAAGTATGTATTAATTATTTAGGGATCCAGGGATCGTAATTTTATTTGATTATTTATGTCTTTCATAACAGCCTCCTGAAATTTAACAAGGATGCAAAACAACAGCTTGTATGTACTAAAATATTTAGTAACGAAGTCAAAACTATAGTTGAATATTTTTTGGAAAAAAGTAATTGCAGGGAAACTATTCTGATGCCTAAAATATAGTTTTAGAATGTTTGTCCGTTTGTCTGTTTGTATGTTCCGGATTGGCGCAAAAACTTCTGTTAAAATTCAACACTTTTTCTTAAAGGTCAGGTTATATTATCACGCTATTTGCTAAGGGGGGTTAGCAATATTGCATTATGTCCGAATGCCTCAACAGCTTACCGCGAGATTTAATTAGAAGAATTTGGCTTTTTGTTTGAACACGCTAATCTCTGAAAAAATATTTTTGCTTTTGATAATCCAATTCTAGAGGAAGGTTATGAAGTGTAAAAATAAAATTATTTTATTCTGTAAATAGGGTATCGGGATCACTTTTACACCTTCATGTACATAAAAAATAAATAAGTTGGAATGACGTCGGGGTTATAGATAAATATCGCGCTTAGAAGCCGAGCAAAGAGAAAAAAAAACTGAAAGAACGCTAAGCCAAAATGAAGTAAAAACGCGGGTGGGCGATGCGATGCGACGTAGGATATATTTTATGATTAACAAGAAATTTCACGCGGACGAAGTCACGGGCAGAGACTAGTTCAGTAATATAACTATAACCAGCAGTTTAAAGAAGCGCTGATAGAAAGCGTTGATTTGTTATTTTTTTATATCATTACGATAAACCGACAACAAAGCTGTAGTACTTTATTTGGTTTGAGACATTTTATACACCTTTCGGAAAAATATTTTGACACATAAAAAATAAAAGATACTGCAAGAACAAGTGTATAATATTCTTATCTCTGTAATTCACCGCCCCTAATCTCGTAACCATGACAGCGGCCACTAAACACCAATGAAATCAGACTACCGAGAAAAATACGCCATAACACAAGATTCGCCAAACGGAAGGGACTAATGTACGGAATAACCCTTCACCTGCACGCGCAAAAAACTTCACCAGAACATATATTTAAATACGCATCTGCCATTGTATTTCTTTTGGACACAACATTTATTTTTAAAAGGGTTGAATCATAATGAAAGTGTACCGCATTATTTTCCCTGCTGTCATTTTGTTTTTTTTAGGGTTGCCCAAAGTGTGCCAATGGGACCTTATTACTAAGGTTCCGCTGTCCATCTGTACGTCCGTCCGTCTGTCACAAGGCAGTATCTTTTGAACCGTATTAAGAAGATACTTGACATTTTTACAGAGTGTGTACTACTCTGACTGACTGACTGCTATATCAACAAATAATTAAAGGAGGTAAAAAAGTAATTTAAGGTAAAAATCGTTTCTTGTATGAGGAATGTCGATACAAGAAACGTATGTTTTAAGCGTTATTTAGTTTATGCCGTAGAATAAAATGGAGGTAACTGGTCAACTGACATCGTAGTTTTGAGATACGGGACGCTGTGTGCACGAGTTTGACTCGTACGTGGCCGGTTTTTTTAGGTAAAGGTTAAGCAATTTCGACTGTACCATTGTTGGCCTCGTCTCCATTAATATTCGGGAACAAAACGATCTGTTGGTGGATAAGTAGGCCCTACTAAATTACCTTGTTTAGTTAAATAACTGCTTTAAAATCTTGCCTTTTCGTTTGCAAAGTTTCAAGTTAGTTAGGTGTTTCTAAAAGTTTGGTTTGGCTAAGTTTGAGTGCTTGTTCGGGACGTGGTAAGTTCATAATTTATAAGGATTAAGATTTGTCCTGTGGTTAAGGCGGCCGGGGCCCGGGGGGTCGAGTCCGTATCTGTTGCTTCTATTTTGTTACGAAACAAAGGGGTGTTGCTTATCAAAATTGTCTCTGTCACTTGATGAGCTGCCATTTTGAAAGTGATGACGTCGTTCAGCAGTGTAATATAAAAATCCTTTCTCAAATCTGCATTTGTTTTGTTTCACAATCATTTTAAAGAAACTCGTAATGTTATATGAAAATATTTTATGCAGAGCATAATTGTAGGAGGCTTAAAAATAATTTTGACGTTTTCAATACGTCTAGGGATAAGCCGTTAAGCAGATTATAACAAAATGTGTTTAATGTTAATTTTACATTATATAATAATATACATATACTATTAATATATTATTAAATAAAATATTTTTATTTTATTAACGTAACACTGCCTTGATAGTCTAGTGGTCGCAAGTGCTACTGCTGAGCATGGGCTCCTGGGTTCGATTCCCAGGTGGGGCAAAGTGTTTTTCCATCAGAAATTTCTTAGCAGCAGCCCGGAGTCTGGATTTGCTCCTAGTTTTTTTTTTTAAGTTGATGATATTAAAAGGCTCGCCTTATATTACATGGGACTTATATACATATAACGGGCGAAATGCGAGTGTACTATAGGTACATCTCTGCCCAACCCTTCGGGGAAACAAGGCGTGATGTTATGTCTGTAATTTAAAATATGTTATGCAAAACATAAGAAATATTGCAGGCGGCTTAAAAATATATTTAAAGTTTTAAATACGAGTACGTCGCGAGATAAGATAATCCGTTAAGCTGCTTAGTAGAATTCCAGAATATTTAGTCATAAATAAAAAAATAATTATTTTATTTTTGACTAGTTCCTACCCGCGTTTTACCATGAAATATATCTTATAACACTCGGCAATACTGTGGCTTCCCATTAGTGACAGGATTTTCGGAATCGCATCGGAAGTTCTGAAGATTACTCCCTACATATAAACTCACTTTATAAAAATAAAATAAAAATGCCTTGTGTTTTTATTTTTTACAGTATTTATATTAAAAAAAATGATTTTTTTGAGAACCCCTGAGGTGAAGGCCTCCTCAAGATGCCAGCTTTCTATGTATTTCGCTACGTCTATCCAGCGTGATCCAGCTATACGCACGATAGAAACCATAGAAAGAAAGAAAGACAATACGTTTATTTGCGGCAAACATGACGCATAACAAGAACACAAACACATAAAAAATAACAAGTTGGGGGAAACATCCACGCAAAACGGCCATCGCTCAGCATAATGCTGACCCATAAATATATTTATATTTCTATGATCGAAACAAACACACTTCAACCTCTTTATAATATTAATAGATATTCGTAACACTATTAAAATAATACAGTTATAAACTTGAAGCTTATCACGATATGCGATCAAAGCGGCTTAGTAAAGTCAACAATATCTGGAGTAATTTCTATAAATTTCGTTATTCGAGCCAATTAATTTCATCGCCTTAGATTATGTCGTGATTTATTAATTAAATTCGTCAAGATTTAAGTACACCGAGCAAGGAATATTGTTTGAGAGATTGTTTCGAAGTTAAATATTGAAATTTGTTAAATTTTATTGACTTTTCTAGACGGTGGGCGAATTGGAATAGGATCGATTGTAATTTGTAATTGTATAAAGTTTATTGTTAAGGGGGATGCACTATGTAACCCGCGAAATTTAAATTTTCTTACATTTTTTTGTAATATAAGTAGCAGGTCAATTTACTACGTGTTCGCGACCGTAACAATATGATTTTACATAATTATAATCATTAGAATCAGCAATACAACTTCCTAAGTTAGAATTGGCCTCAAATTTCATGAAATAGGCATTCAATATGGTAATCATTATGAACTTAGAGAGACGCATTGATGATTTTTATGATTATAATTCTATAAATTTACAGTTAAATATTTGTTCCGGCCACGAATCATATTTAGATCAACCTGCAAAACCTGAAAATTGCTAAAAACGTAAGAAAATTTGAATTTCGCGGGCTACCCTGACGCTTTCGCCTTAACAGATTTGTATTCATTTCAGAGAAGGTAGACTAACGAGGTCAAATATTGCCATTGTTTGTAATAGTAGATTTTGATAGGCCAATTATAAGATAATTTCATCAAGAGCTCCCGGTTATTAATGAAGAAGTTATTAACTGTTGAATAGCTACAGTTTGTGTTATTTATTAGACACCTAAGAAAAAAAAGTAAAGAATAGAAAAGATAAGAAAAATAAGTGATTGTCGATGGCTATAAGAGTAGAGGAAGACCAAAGAAATGATGGATGGGCTGTGTGAATGATGATATAGTAAGAAAGGGGGTGACTGCCGAGATAACGACTAATAAGAAGAGAGAAGAGAAGTATGGATGAAAAAGACATGTTGCACCGACCACAAATAAATTAGGAGAATGATGATGAGCTGGAATGTGAGGGTTTGGTGTAGAAAAAAATACGGCGTTTTACATATTTTTCTACGCTCCAAAACAAGCGTTTCACGTGTAATTTTTAAGGTACTCCTCTGAACGGTCTTTTTAATATACATGCATGATTCTAAAATAATGTTACTAAATGGAAAATTTTAAAACAATGTACGTAACATTGTTTTAAAATTTGGAAGCTTTTTTTCGGTTGTAAATGGAACAAACGTGTAATTTGATATTGTGCTAAAAGCGTGTTAGGTATGTCATTTTAATTAATAGGTATGTGGAATAATTTGCAAAATATTTCAGACATTTAATTTTTTTATTTTTCTGTGTCTTTACAATTCAAAACGTAACCGGATCAAGATAAAAAGTACCTATGTTTATGAATATGCTGAACAAGACTCTTTAACAAATGAAAAAGTCCGTGAATCTACATAGCCTAGACATAAAAAGTAATTTATAATTTATTCCTTTCTCCACAATAAAAACCCTAACTGTGTATTACGTACCTATTATGTTGAAGACTCCTTCAATTTACCTAATGGGATTAGACTGTTATCCCTTATTACGTTGATGAAAATACCTATGTATGTCCCCGCTTCGACATCCTGCAGTGATGATGTTTTCATCAAATTATCTTAAATGTTTACGACACCAGAGGTGTAATTCTCGTAATTTTAAGAACGTTCACAGTCTGATCTCAGTGTCAATCTGTCAAAAATAGCTCTAATTTCCTTACATTTTGACAAGTTTTTGGCATTTGTTTGTCGGCGAGATGAGACTGCGACTAGATTTTGAACATACGAGAATTGGCCTTCTGATTTAGTAAAGCTAAGCGCAGATTGTAGCCGCTGCTGACTGTAGTATGACGCATTGCAAAAATGCCTCGAAGCCGTAACGGAGTAGTTCAGATAGATTTCAATTTTGAATTACAATTACATTTCTTTCCACTACTTTGCAATAAGGCTTGCGCACATTTAGACGGGCCGCAACGCATCGCATTGCAAAAATCCTCCTAGATCACACTACACGCGAGTCGCATTGCAACGAAAAAAATTGGCCGCAAAAATACGTCTGCCGAGGGAATCGCCAGTACATTGCGTTGCGGCCCGGTGAGGCCCACCTGTAGTGTGTGATGGTTCATTATAAAATTTACTAAATTTATGCAAGAAGGCGTTTGCAATGCGGCGCTGCCTGCCCAAATGTGCTCAAGCCGTAATCAAAGGGTTAGTTCCAACACATAATAAAACGGGCAAAGGTAGAAGATTTATATATCTAGTTATTTTCTAAATACATTCTGCGGATTCTGCGAAGATTTGTAGTTACCGCAAGTACCTGAGACGTAAAATATAGTGTTAATGTTTTACTTGTGCGCTGTAAAGGTACTTCTGATTCGACCTTTTGTTGAAGCGAGTTAATTTTCTTTTCAGTAATTACTTCTGTTCTCCTGTGTTTTATTACGTAGGGGATTTAAAGACGGTGTATGAAGGTATATCTTTATTTTAATGTTCCACTATAAATTACCGAGCTATTGATTAAACCAATTTAGTATTCAAAAATATCCACCTGATTTATTATTCTGGTGTAATGCGCCTTTTAGGTTGGCTGTTGACAGCGATGCGGACGAATTTTTTGATGCCCTATGATTATTTTGCTTATTTTTCACATGTACAGACGCCAGCACATCAAGTTACCCCACTTTGACCTTGAACGCGTTATGAGCAACAACAGCGAGAATCGTGCGAAAGAGATGTATAGCTTTTTGTCAGTTCTTACTTGTAATATTTCGTGCTGCAGCGCGTACGTGAGGGTGTGTGCGTGTGCGCGTCGTTGTGTTGAATAAGACACTATGCGATAAGAAATATCGTACGTAGCAGGTTGAATACTTTTGACGTTTTGACTTGAATTCGAATCGAAATACTGGCATGGTAATAAAAACAGGCGGCCCGCGCAATGCCTACAATACATACGAAAGCTTATAATCAATTTGTTTTATTGAAATGATATCTTCTTAATCCTTCATTTTTACATATATGTTTCTATGTATTACCTATAATTAGTAAGTAGGTATTACCTACTCATATTACCTACATTTAAACAGGTAGGTAGGTATGGTATACACCGTTACACAATTAATTTGCGAAATTTGCTCTTTGGATAAATGTTGTTAAGTAGCCAGGTAGGTATAATCCGATGTGAGAAAAACATTTTTTTTTTAATTTCAAGCAGCTTTTAATAACCTTTTCCTGGTTTTGTTACCTACTTACTGGCGGGCTGGCGGTCAACTGTTTTCGTGCGTTCCTTGCTCTTTTATTGCTAATACCTACCCATTACACAATCTCCTTGAAATTTTGAAATAAATATGGATAAGTGCTTACCCCATCACTTAATTATACCTATAAAGTTTAGCCAATTAATTATACCTTTATAGTCTCTTGTCAGTCCGCCGTGTTTGAGATTAACGTTACGTCCGCGACACGATCTTATTTTACTAAAATAATAAGTTTGAACTTAGTAACGGAATTATCTATTATACTACCTACCGAAGTTTGCTTTTACATGCAAGTTCAACCTTATTGCGCTAGTAATAAGATACGATTTCGAAGATTATGAATTTTCAAATAAAATTCTAATCTATTATTATCGTTTCTACATCATCAGCCTATAGCAGTCCACTGCTGGACCTATGTTCAGCCGTGGACTGCCGCCCCTCCTATTGCACGCCATTCAACTCGATGTTCGGAAAGAAAAGAACATGGGTTCCGTAATGGGGCCCATATCAAATTACCTTGGTGGGGTCTTTTACAAAAGGACAGTGACGTTTTCAACAGACTTCAAAAAAGGAGGAGGTTCTCAAACCGACTGTATTTTTTTTAATGTTTGTTACCTCAGAACTCCGTTATTTATAAGCCGATTTACAAAATTCTTTTTTTATTTGTAAGGATATACTTCAGATTGGTCCCATATAAATTTCCTCAAAAACGGTTCAGTAGTCTGGTTTTTAAACTAAAATTACTGGTAAAACTTACAACTTAAAAGTGAAAAAAAACACTACAAAGTGAAATATAACTTTAATCTCGGAAGTCGGTGCACCGACTTCCGAAATTAAAGTTATTTTTCACTTTGTAGTGTTTTTATGGAAGTCGGTTGTTTTTTTTTGTAAAAAAGTTTTTATTTTTCACTTTTTTGTTGTGATAATTTTTTTGATTTTTCAAAAACCACTTGTCCGATTTTGATAACATTTTTATGGGACCATTTCAGAAGTATCTCCGTTCGAACAAAAAAAGAATTTTGAATATCGGTCCACAATTGGCGGAGTAATCGCGTAACAAACACACAAAAAAAAAACATACCGTCGAATTGAGAACCTCCTCCTTTTTTGAAGTCGAAAGTAAAAACTTTTTTACAAAAAAAAGCCGACTTCCAAAAAAGACACTACAAAGTGAAAAATAACTTTAATTCCCGGTGGCGAACTTCACAACGAAAATGCGAACCCAACGACACCGACTTTCGAATTTATTTATATAATTTTGGAAGTCAATTGTCTTTTTTTCAAAAAAGTTTTTTTGAGTAAGTAATAAATATGCCGTCGGGGCCCCGTATAATAGATACGGCGGTAGCTCCGACCTCTGCTTTTGGCGCCTTAACCGATCATCATGCAATTTTGCATACCTACCTATCAGAAAAGGACATAGGAATAGGATAGGTTACTACGGGAACGCGTGTGACACCGCGAAAAAATCTCAAAATAAAATGGGGAATAATAATCTTAATCTTTTTATTTAATATTACTTAATTGAAAACAAAAAAAAAAAACTTATACCTACTCTAAATTTAAATATACCTACTTACAACAAAATTTATAAAACCAAACTACGAGTATACAATAGATTAAAAATAAGTAGATAATATTTATTATTTATATTATTTTTTACAAGTTTTTATTTTTAGAAAGAAAGAAAATACGTTTATTTGCGGTAAACATGACGCGAAAAGGAACACAAACACAAAAAAAAAAAAAAAATTGCATTAGTTTTATTGATATTTGTGACAGATTAATTATACCTACAGTAACATCTCTATCACCAATGGTTGCCCAACAAAAGGCCCGGTACGCACAGGTGGCACGGCACGACAATTTCATTGATATGTCACAGCCTGCTTTGGCATCCTTCGGGACGTTCTGGCATGCCGTGGCATCCCGAAATGTGAATGCCAACCATGATAAAATGAGATCACAAATCATTCGCGCTTACTAAAATCCCTTGTCGTGCCATGCCGCCAGTGGGTGACGGCCCTAACTTAAATTATCACTAACAAATTAGTAAAGGAAAAATGCTCAACAATTTAACAATGGTGCGAAAAGAAAAGAAATTTCAATTTACACATCTTTATCACGTTATTGGAAGAATTATCCATACTAATATTATAAATGCGAAAGTAACTTTGTCTGTTTGTTACGCCTTCACGGCCAAACCGCTGGGCAATTGTGATGAAAACTATGGAGATAGTTTGAAGCCTGGGGCAGGCAATGGAGGAAGCTAGTTTATTGTGACACAACATCAACGAACGACATGTCTGGCGTCTTTCCCAAATGGAGCAATGGAAGAATAAGCGTTTGAGAAACAGTGGTTGGAAATACCTATATTTTGATAAATAAAATAATTACAATATTAAAATATACATAACTTATGGATTGTAAAACTGTGCTACTATTTAATGTGAACGGAAACCCGGGTGATTGAAGTGCATTATTTAATAGTGCCGTAGAATCGGAGGTCGTCATCTAATGGTAAGTTTAGGCTACGGCACTATACGCCGTGCACAGTGTCTGTATGTGTGAACACACAAACTCAACGAATACCTACACCTTGCGACACCGAGTGTAAGTGTTCTGACACGGTGTCAGTGTCGGTGACATTGAGTGTACTGCCTATAGTGTTGTAGATTAAACTAAGTTCGCTCGTGTCTTATTAGCGACATAGAATATGCCATGACCTAAAAGAGCCCAAACTTGACCTCAGAAATACGCACCAAGATCGGCCTTTCAGTTGTTATGAAATACTACTACATGGGCATAAAGCGTTGCCAAAACAATATAATATTATTATTAAATTATGAATAAAAAGTAAATTAAACTCTAATAACTATACCTAGAAGATACTGCAAAATTGTAATAACATAACAATACAAATATATAAGCAAATATAGGTATTTATTTATTAATATTATTATAAAATGATTGTTGAAATGAAATGAAAATATATTATATATACTTTACAATATAATATAAGTATTTAATATTTGGTCGGACCACCTTGCGCGTCTAAAACGGCAACCAGCCTGTCCTTCAAGCCGGCCACCATGTTCCAGCAGGTGGCCTTGTCCTTGCCTCTGAATTGCTCCCATGTAGTATGGGCTTCTCGCCGCAAGTTTTCATTGTTGCGGATTTCTGAAGCATCCTAATCGAGAAACATGAGAGCCCATAGATTCTCGATTGGGTTTAAGTCTGGGCTCTTTGCAGGCCATGGTAGGCGGATGACGTCATCCTGTGCCGCGAACCACGCCTGCACCACCCTGCAGGTGTGCACGCGGCAGTTGTCTTCCGGCGTCCATAAGGCGTCTCCTGACTGTGTCCATTGAAATCTAAAACAAAGAAAATTTTGTCAATTTAATACTTACCTAGGATTCCGTAATATGACAAATAGTCCGGGCCAATTTAACTAATCTGCATTCGCGATTTATTTGCAAAAAATGTAAACAAATATGAGTTTATGGAAAAATAACTTTAATTACTACACCATAAAGTTCAGTTTACGCAACAACTTCAAACATTTTATTACTGCTAGTCTAGTAGAGCCAGTCACTCTAAAATCAACCTAATGACCATTGAAATAAAGTTGATATTTGTTCAACTTGAAATAACATCAATTTGAAGCATTAGTTGAATAGACTTTAGATGAGTATGGGACGGTTAAAAAATATTCTTCAAATTATAAACATAAACAAAAAAACTATTTATCGAATTGAGAACTTCCACCCTTGTTGAGGTGGGTTGTAAAGAACTGAAGATGTATCTAATACATAGTAGGTAATAATAATAAGTAGTAAGTAATAACAATTCAGACTGGCCGCGCGGCGCGCGTCAATCCGGTAAAATCCGGTTTGCGTGAGCGCCGAGCGCCCTTCCAACTACCTACTACAAATGTCTATTAGGTAGTAGGTATGATTTTAATCACAATTTTGTTATTCACTTTTTAAGAAAACCATATTTTATGAAAGTGATGAATAAGTTGAGCTGATAAGGTATGATTACAAGCTACACATGGACTCACCCTGTACGAAGTTGATGTTATTCGTGTGGTCAGAAAAGGATCGGCAGAGTGTGCGGCGTCTGCCGTCGTACCGTAGTGGATCTCGCGTAGAGTTGGCGACGATGGGCTTCTATGGTTCCACTTTCTTCCCGAAGCCAGAAGTAAACATATTTTTTCTGGAACGAAACAAATAGCTATAGTTTATTTGCCCATTATTACTCAATGACTATAGGCAAAGATGTATTAATACTTATAATTCCCTACACTACAATAATAAAGTTATTAAGTTATTTAATTACACACAAACATCGCTATCATTACAGGGTTACACCCAATGCGATAGCGTGGTAGGTAACTAGATTCTAACTAGATTGTGGGGGTCGAACATGGACTAATCCTAACTAAGCAGGGGCTGCAGTCTCGACATTCATAGCGATCGCTTTAAGACCGAATTCGGTCGCAAAGCCCTGTCACTCCATACATTAGGTACACGTACACCTGTTAATCCGGGACTTTGCGAGTTGCGACCGAATTCGGTCGTAATGCGATCGTTATGAATGTCGAGACTGCAGCCCCTGGGCCCTGGACAAAAAGAAAGTGCGTAATTGCTTAGATATTTACTATAGAATCCAATCCAAAGAGTATAATAATAATACGGATCCAATCACTACCTACCTACTGGATTAACTTTTGTTTAGAATGTGTCATGACATGGAATCAAAAACAATAGTTCATCGAATTCTGTTAACATAATATGTATAATTATTTCTCTGAATTTAAGCTTTCACAGTTACTCTACATTTTAGTGACGCTTGGAACAGCGCGCAGCGTTAACTAATTTCAAAAATTCTGTATAAAAACACCATTGACACATTTTTTTAATATTAGACTTTCTATTTAAGATTACAAAAAATATTACTCACCGATAAGCCCGTCTGCCGACAAATATCTATCACCCGGCATCCACTCAATCGAAGCGCTATGATGCGCTCTCGTTGAATTTGCGTCAACTGAGGCGCCATTATATTTATAAATTTATGCCATTATGTTTTAAGAAAGTTCACAGCACAGCACAGCACACAGTACGATTCCAAATCACAGAACTTATATACCCTAACGGGTTCCAAATGCGTACGCAACTGACTGACGTAAACTAGTGAATTGTGACGAGTGACTTTCGTTTAATTTCGTGAAGGATCGGGGAAACTCGGGAGCAGCGGCGGACGCGCAGGGGCGAGTGGGTGTGGCTTATTCCTAGTAAAACATGATAATTGGCTCCCAATTTTTAGTATGTGCACCCATTGGGCAATTTTAAAAACGTTGAAAACTCCACCAATCGTGCCAAGGATACTTTCTTTCTAACACTCCGCAGCGCGTCGTAGTTATATTTATGTATAGGGTTTACGTTGACGTGCTGCCGTCTGTACATACATATCATTATTTTAAATGTTAGCATATATAATGGAAATATCTATATTAATAATAAAAATACCCCCCTATTAATTAAGGCAATTTAGCGTTAAGTTAACGTGCTTTCGCCTTAAATGTAAATGTTAGAATTTTAGAAAATGTTTTTTTTTTCACTTCTCCCTTAGTTTCTTTTTCGCCGAATATTTTTGCAGCGTTAACGGTAATAGCATCAGCATCGTTTAAGCCACGGTTATTCATAATTAGAGGCTTAATGAAATGAATTAACTCAACCGTATCGTTAGTCAGGGGTCGCCAAAGCGGCTGCCAAGCATAAACTTGGGTTTGAATCGCATCTCCGCTTAACCGTTTTAAAGTGGTTTTATTTTAACAATATATTAATAATCGTCACGAAAATTAGAATTAGTATTTATTTATTTGTAAGAATGTACATAGTTTACATAGTATGGTTAATATATTTTTAAGTTCTATACATTCTACTAAAACAAAAAAAAACAACAAACAAATACATACATTATTTATGGTAAACTTGTAAACCATAAAAGGCGATGAAACACGCCGTGTTTATACCAGCGTGTATCAGAAATGCGTGGTCATTTTTAGGGGATGGTCTAGAACATCAAACTGTACAACTTTTTCTGTGGGACCACCATCGTAATTGCGGAAATAATCAGAAGGCCAATTCTCGTAATTTAAAACGCTCAAAATCTAGTCGCAGTCTCATCTCGGCGACCAACAAGTGTCAAAAACTTGTCAAAATGTAGGGAAATTAGAGGACTTTTTGACAGATTGAGACTGAGATCAGACCGTGAACTTTCTTAAAATTACGAGAATTGCCCCTCAGTTATCCAGTTCCTATATTTGGGTTACGTAGGTATTGAAGTGTCAGCATTTGCTCTGACTTGGTTTCCGTACGTCCTTTTAGGGTAACCACTAAAAATCAGCGCTATGCCTATAGCGCAGCATCATGCTGAGTGGAAGCCATCTTGTCACAGTCATGACGTGCAGCCGTCGACTACTTCTGCTTTGTGCTTGTGATTATACATAGGTATATTTTATTTTATTTTTCCTTATTCATCATCTGCCGAGCGTTTTCCCAACTATGTTGGGGTCGGCTTCCAGTCTAACCGGATGCAGCTGAATACCAATATTTTACATGAAGCGAGTGCCTATCTGACCTCCACAACCCAGTTAATGGGTAATACGATACCCCTTGGTAAGACTGGTTGGTTTATTTTTCCTTATTATTAGAATTAATTATCTTTTTGTATGAACATGTTTCTGTGTCAAATAAACCTATTTTTCTTTCTTTCTTTCTTTTCTTATTGTATGGGAGAGCTGATAATTATTTTCCCGCGATCACGACATTGGTCCCATGGAGAAAATTCCGTATTAATCAATTGGTCTGTCAAACTATTTCATTAATGATGACGCAGATATTGAGTTTTGTTCCGACGCGGACGGGCCGGTTGATAGTTTTGACAGATGATGTAAATTGACTCCCAGGCCTGAACATTGTGAGATATTGGACTTGTTGAACGATAAGCGGTTACTGGTCAATTAATTTAACTAACTACATTTGTTCCTTATGATCGTTTAAAGTGGAAGTCTTAAACTTTTGAATGAATGATTGATTGATGCCGCGGACGTACAGTCATCTAAAGAATAATCAAGGTAGTAATTAGGGTAGTCGGAGATTATAAATGAACTGTTTGAATTAAATTTTATTCGAAAACATCCATCGGTTTCTTACTAAACTTCAACTATATCCGATGACCCTGGTTACTTATCTCCTTTGGTGACCTACCTATATTTTATTTTAGGTTCTTTTTACTTTTTCTTTTTTTTTAACGTTGGACACTAGGAATTTCCCCTGTATCGTGGGTACGTTTACAAAACTTTAAACTCACATACACAAACAGCCAGACCCGGAACAACTACCTGTAGGCCATACAAATATTTGTTCCGTGCGGGAATCGAACCCGCAACACGCAGCACAGCAGTCAATTGCTTAACCACTGCGCCAACCGTGCCGTCGCCGGTTATATGTACCTAGCTTGAAAAGAATATTTAGCAAACTTAAGACTTTTTTTGTATGTGTCGTTCTAAGGTAGGTAAGCTCCAAAAGTGTCACGAGGGATGTGCCGTAACTGGCATTGCATGGAGAATCTCGGATCGGTCTTTTGAGAGGTAACGGTGTCCCCTTCCATGTGCAGATGCTGACCACCGGGGTGGTTTTCGATGAGATAAACATCCCACTCTCCCTGGACTTCTATCCCCAAAGCCCGGGCACCTTTTGAAGGTTCCCCCCGAAATAAGAAAAAAGTTAAGCTCCACAAATACAATTTAAATATTATTTCCTCGCATAACGGGAAATTAGGTAAAGTACGGTGTTAGTACTTTAGTAAAGTAGACCTACTTTTTGAATTATTTGTATAAATTATTGCACAAAAGGTCCTTAAAATGGTCTGTGACCAAACAGAAACCAACAATTATAGCTGTTACTGCTGTATACAATGTTGACAATTTTAGAGCAATACAGACCGTTATTATATCTAGCTATGGCACCGTTTACAACAGGTTTACGCAGTAGTTAACAAAGTTTAGAACATAGACACACGTTTATGTGTTCCGCGTCAAATGCGTGTGAACCTCTTTAATAGAACAATGTAGATGCGGTTTACAATGAGATTCGATTAAAACTTTTGACTGCACGGTTGGCGCAGTGGTTAAGCGATTGACTGCTACGCTGCGTGTCGCAGCAAATATTTTTGTATGACCTACAATTAGTTGTTCCGGGTCTGGCTATTTGTGTATGTGAGTTTATATGTCTGTAAACGCACCCACGACACAGGAGAAATTCCTAGTGTGGGGCAACGTTTAAAAAAAAAAACTTCTGCTTTAAAAATGTTTATTAGTACTAAGAGCCAGAGGTACCAGACTCGAGGTTTGCCAAAAGGCTATGGAACGGCCTATTTACGGCATCAAAGTAACAGACCGAGTTAGTAATACGACAATCCTTTCTATCACAAAGATAACTAACGTCAATTGGAAAGCTGCCACGATAAAATGGAATTAGGCTGGACACATCTGCCGCATGTCAGACGACCAATGAACTAAACTTGCGAGTTTGCGACCCAATGGGTCCCTCTTAATGGCAAGCGATATCACGGCAGGGCCAGACGGAGATGGCGGGTCTAGCTGGATTTCTTCAACAAGAACTGGTCCTTATTAGCAGGCTTAAACAGAGAGAAGCGGAAAGAGAGTAGGGAGGCCTGTGCCCTATAGTGACTTTAATGAAAATTGTTTCAATCAAATGTTTTAAGGAACATAAGCTTTTAGCTATTAACTATATGAAACTAGCTGACCCGGCAAACGTTGTTTTGCCATATAAATTATTTCTAGCTGCCCGGCGCTACTTCGTTCGCGTGGTGTCCTACCCCCTATCCTACCCCTATCCTACTCCTACCCTACTCCTACACTACTCCTACCCTACTCGTACCCTACTCCTACACTACTCCTACCCTAGTAAATAAAAGTATTGTATAAAAATAAATAATAAAGTATCCTATGTCCGTCTGTTTTTTTTACTCCAATTTTCAGCTAAATCGGTTCAGCCGTTCTTGAGTTATAAAAATTGTAACTAACACGACTTTCTTTTATATATCTTGGAATCAAAGTACCAGGCTAACATAGATGAGCAAGATAATACTCACTGTGCCACTATAAAATATAATTGCTTTAGAAAAATAAAAAAAAATTAAAAGTATCCTCCGTTCGTCTCCTTGTTCTAAGCTACCTCTCCACCAATTTTCAGCCAAATCGGTTCAGCCGTTCTTGAGTTATAAATAGTGTAACTAACACGACTTTCTTTTATATATATAATAGATGCTGACAGGCAGTTGATAGACTTTCAATACTGTTTGTAGTCCGTAGTTACTATTCACAGTTGTTTGTCATTGATGTTTAAAAAAATCGTTTTACTCACATACATTTTCCGGGATGACTTGGAATTTGTTCACCCTTTTTCTACTGGAATCTGTATTAGTAAATACAGATGACAATTCGTTGTAGGTACTTTGGTATTTGGCTCGCTGGGCATGCTTTTGCCCTTTGTACACACAGGTGCCCATTGCCGTGAAAAACTATGGTTTCTTCGCCATGTGAAGGCACGGTTCGTTAGTGTTGTATGGATCAATATGGAAGCTTGCTGACAGACACGTTTTTTCTACGGGCAGTTTATACGACATACCGGAAAGAAACCGGCTTAGCGCTTCTAGTAATGTACGCCTTATTAGGTGCCCTAATATATTATGAATAATACAAAGCAGTCCCTATTCATGACCTGATCACTTGGAGAAGTCAAACCCAGTACTCGTATTTAAACATAGCTTTTTCAAGGAATATTGTCCTCGTCTAAAAATAGTCGACCTCACCTCTCCTCTTGTGTGATGTCAACTAAGGGTTTTAAAGGTAATTAATATCAGGTTGATGGGGGCCATTTCATATACACCTTTATCATTACGAACTATAGTGTAGGTACTGCACACATGTATATAATTATGGTAGTTTTGGTATGTTTCATGTTTTTGTTAGATAAAAAATGTAGACATGTTTGTCGAAGAATTAAAATGAGTGAAAGAACTTAATTATGCATATGGCGTTCTTGAGCGTCATTTTTGCCTATTTTAGAAGCAAAACTTGGACAGGATAAATGTTTTCATAAAACAACCTTTAGACAAACGGAAGATTTTTTTATAACCCGTTGACAGCTAATCTGAAGGCCAATTCCCATAATTTAAAACGTTCAAAATCTACATAGTCCCAATCTCATCTCAGCGACAACCTAAGAAGTATCTTTAAAAGATTGAGACTGTGAACGTTCTTATTTTTTTTTTTTTTTTTAATCTTTTGTTTTAGGGACTTTTGTGAACGTTCTTAAAATTACGAGAATTGCCCCTCAGAAGGCCAATTCTCGTAATTTAAAACGTTCAAAATCTAGTCGTAGTCTCATCTCAGCGACAAACAAATGTCAAAAACTTGTCAAAGAGGTTTTTTTGACAGATTGAGACTGAAATCAGACTGTGAACGTTCTTTAAGTTACGAGAATTGCCCCTCTGATCATTTACAATAGCCTTATTTGACCACCAGCTGGACTTGGATTTACTAGTATATTAATTATTGTTTTACTAAGGACCTATATGTTGTCTGCTCTCAGATATGCTAAGATTATGTCGACGAGTCTGCATCTGTTTAGATATTCACCAACATGAAGGCTGACGCTTGATCGCCTGATCGCGTGCGCTTGCACGACCATTTCTATGCAAAGTTACGATTTGATTGAGCTTATGATATAGTTACCTAAACTGCCGCTATTATCGAAATACAGTTTGATAATAATTTCGGTTCCGTGTGTTATGATGACAAACATTATATGACATGCCGTGTACAACATAACATAATCATGGCAGCCAATATTATTCCTCCTCTCTGTGAGGCGTAGTCATAATCCACCACCCAGGCCCAGTGCGGGTTGGTAGATGTCACATATCTTCGAATTTTTTGGTTCTAGGATATGAAGGTTTACTCACGATGTTTTCCTTCACCGTGCTTCTTTGACATGCTGTGTGCCCGATGGTATTTCTCACTGGCAAAAATTACGACCTACCATCACTGAAACCTTAATCCTCTATTTAAACGGGAAAGTGACAGGGTAGCTCGCGAAATGCAGTTTTTCTTACGTCTTTTGCAATTTTCTGGTCAGTTTCAGGCTAGGACGCGGGTAAGGTCACTCTGATTCTGTTCTGAGCACTATCACTCTTGTAAGTTGGGAATTGTACCGTCCTTGTTTTCACGGTACGCAGGAGGGCTTGCCAGCACCGGCTCAGCAAGAGGCCGGCCAGGGCTTCGAAAGGCCGCGTTTGTAGCAGGCCGTAGAATGCCGGTAGCGCACAGATCAGCAACACGTGCAGTGCGTCGTTCGGAGCACCGTGCGGATTGGAGCGTGGGACATGTAGAGGCCCTGCACTCAGCCTGGACGTAGAACCCCTAGTTTGGGGCACACAGAATCCTGAGGGTCAGGGAAGATCAGGGAATAGCTTCTGCTAGCTAAGTCAGTGAATGTTTAAACGACGAGTGTTCTTAGAAAATTAGTGTTGTTCCCTGATTTTAGCGATGTGCTTAGCTTGCTTAGCTTAATAATTGTGTAATATTTAGCATCACTCGCTTATTTACCGTTGAGGACCCTCTCAACGCTACAGTAACACCACAGCAACACACTAACAGTTTCCGGTGTTCTGACACAATGTTATTTTGTTATTCGTCAACATGACTTAAAATTAAAGCCCAATATTGACATGTTTAGTTTACGACGCCATGTTTGTGACGTCACTTAGAGACAGGTGGCACTGTGTCATTGTGTAAGCGTCTTGTATGGAAACGGGAAGCGAACATGTCACATTCATGGGGTTTTATTTTCCATTTGATTATCGTGAGGAATGTTTTGAGTATGAATGGCGATGGCTATAAGAGTAGGGGAAGACTAAAGAAACGATGGGTGGACTGTGTGAATGATGGTATGGTTAGAAGAAGGGTGGCTGCCGAGATGGCGACTAATAGAGAAGTATGAAAGAAAAAGACATGTTGCGCCAGCCCCAAATAAATTGGGATAGGGGCTGGAGACTAAAGATGATGGTGAAAAAAACGATTAGAGACATAAAGAATTGATTTAAGTTTTATCATAAACATTGAAGTTTTCCTTATATTTTTTTTATGAAGTTTAACCCTTCATCTGTCGGAACGTAGATCTATGCGAGACACAATGGCTTTTTAATTGTGTCTGTAATTACGACAATCAACGGGTTAGTGGACACAATTATTTTTAGATCTTCTAATCAAATCGAAACTATGAATTAAACAATTTTAGCATAAATAATAAAATACAAAATAACGATAAAATTAAATCCACTTCAAAATTATATTAGAATTGGAAACATAATACATAGATTATAAATGTTTTATTCAGTATTGAAATTGGTAAAATATTTACATAACGTAATCAGCCTATAATGTTCCCTCTGCTGGGACACAGGCCTCCTCTATTAGAGAGGGAGTGGGCTATAACCTACCACGCGGGCCCAGTGCGGGTTGGTAGATGACATAAATGTCTTCGAATTTTTAGTTCTGGGAGATGTCGGTTTCCTCACGATGTTTTCCTTCACCGTTTTGAGAGCAGTCTTAGAAATTATAATGTAATGAAAGTACTGTGTTGTATACAGTCACAAAATCCTGCTCGTAACTCATTATCTTAATAGCCAAATAACTCTTAAAACATTTCATTGTCAAATTATACTACAATGAGTCTATATACAGCAGGTTTACATTTACAACTCCATACAATAAATTGAGATGTTAGCATTTTACATCTTTAGGGTTCCGTACCTAAAGGGTTTTAACGGAACCCTATTACTACGGCTCTGGCCCGTCCGTCCGTCTGGCATTTTCACAGAGTGTGTACTAGTATATTAGCCGCTTTACTAACAAGTAATAAAAATAAAATAAAGTCAAAAATTAACACGTTTCTTGTATAGGGTCCCCCATACAAGCAACGTTTTTATCGTATTCAAAATGTAATTATGTGGTGTTAAATATTGTACCGTGGTAAGTACCCCTTCGTATGCGGGCCCGACTCGAACTTAGCCGCTTTTTTATATACAATTTTTTGTTTACCGTGAATAAATTTCATGACTTTCTTCCCACCGTGAGTGATGGTACTTTTGGTATAAGGACATGATATATTCATTGTTTTTTTTTTATATTATCTACAGGGTGCGGAGATTTATTTGTGTGAATGGAACTGTGACTGCTTCTGGGTGGCTGTTGTTGTTGATAAAAATGTATGGGAAGGCGTTTCAGTGTTAATTAAGAATTATTTAGGTATCATCCGTGTTATTGTCAGTCAGTGTATCATGATAGTTGAAATACTTTCAATGCTAAAATAAAATAGCACCTGTGTTATTGTGATAAATTATAATATAAAACCTCTACTTACGACCAAACTAAATTCATGTCATTATAGTCAACCAAACTCAAACTCAAATAATTTATTTCAATTAAACCATTTACAGGCACTTTTGAATTGTCAAAATAAAGTTCCCACTGCTGGGACACAGGCCTCGTCTCAGTGAGAGGGAGTGGGCTGTAATCCACCACGCTGGCTCAGTGTGGATTGGTTCTAGGACATGATATTATTGCTTTTTTTCGTAAATCTAATGACTAACACTTTTTTCATGTCTGTACTTGTATTAGTGGGATCAGTTGCCCGATTCAAAACATTCATTAGGTCAACTCATCCCGCGGGATAAGTTTAAGCGGCCTCAGTAGACTAAAGAGCCCTAGTTTCCTCACGACGTTTTCCTTCACCATGTTGAGAATAGTGTTGATGAAATAATTTACACAGTAAATTAATGCGCCTGTCAAGGTTCGAACCTACGACCTACAACTCTCCAATACAAAAACTCTTGAAACTCTAAAAAACACACTGTCTAAAATTAATCACCGTGTCCATCCTAAGATAACATTTTTGTTTTAAGAAAAACTGAAGAGAGAGTGATCAACTTTTTTCCGGTAAAACTTTTCAGGCAATCTTCCGGAAGGAAGCCGGAAGCCTTTGAGATGAAACTATTTCAAAGTTTACTCTTAGATTAATTATTTTCAGAGCCACAAAAACAAAATACTTTGCATTCAGCCTTGATAGTTTTCATTCATGCTTTTACAAGAAACTCCTTCAGCAAAAATAGTGAGTAGACAGTGCCTCTTTTCCCAAACAATTTAAAAACTTCATTGCATTTTCCAATTACACTGAACCGAAAGTTCCTGAACATTCCTGAATTCTCAGAGATGAACTAATTTTTATTATTCATGGCGCTGAATTTCCGCGGGAATCCCGGAGTTTCTCTCGACATAATCCCGGATACCGGGGAATACTACCTCAGTGAATAAATTTAAAACGTCGAAAGAATTATTTATCTTTTTTCTCTCTAGGGAGACTTAAGTGAGTAGCTCTCTTTTCCTTTTGTTAAACTTCGTAACAATAATATTTGTTTAACTTGTTTTTTTATGATTGTTTGTCTTTGACTGGTTGGATTGTAAAGGGTTAAGTGAAGTAAATAAATAGCTGTCTATAGTTTCGGTTTTCTTGTGGGAAGGGGAGTGAGTATATTGTATGTATTGTAATATTTTCTTGTTATTTCGATAATTTATTTTAATACTATGAGACAATCTTTAGAGGGGCTTGTGGCTAAGTAATAACAGCCACACGTGCCGATCGGTCAGGTTAAGCTACTCTTGCCGGGGTAGGTCCGTACATGGGCGACCATCTTCACATACCAAGACCCCTACGTGTCTCGGAAAGCACGTTAAGCCGTTGGTCCTGGCTGTCATTCGTGGAATTGAATTTGGATTTGAAAATTTGGATTCGTGGAACATTCGTGGATCTGATCTTTGATTGTCGTTACGGGTCGTCAGAAGCCCGAAAGTCTGATAACCAGTCTTACCAAGGGGTATCATATTACCCAGTAAATGGGTTGTGGAGATCAGATAGGCAGTCGCTCCATGTAAAATACTGGTATTCAGCTGCATCCGGTTAGACTGGAAGCCGACCCTAACATAGTTGGAAAAAGGCTAGGCAGATGATGACTTGTGAGACAATCTTTACCAAAAAATATGAATAAATAGAATAGAATACTCTTTACTCTGTACTCCATGAATATTACAGACAGACATAAATGTAGACATTTTACAAGGGCTCACACAATGGCCGGTGGTAAATAGGTGTGTGCATCTGTAGGATGAGCTGGACTCCTTCAATGAAGATTGGTCCTTGGCAGCTCTGAACAGAGAGAGGTGGGAGGACTTTTGCCCAGCAGTGGTACATTAATAGCTAATCCAAATAATATAAAAGGTACATAACATTATCGATTATATTATTAATTAATTAGTTCAATGATAATTATGTCATAGTGCAAATTTTAAGCAACGAAATAGACTCACAAGATGAAGTTTTGCTGAATCTATCCTGAAAAAAAGCAGCTAAAGTCCCAACCCACGAGTATCTTAATTTTTTATACCTCCTAACCTACTAAAATAAAACACACGTTACACACAGGTAATCCCCGAAGGAATTATTACTTAGTAGTTTGTAACCCGTCAAGTATCACGTCAACGAAGGCCTAAATCCTTTACGAGGAGCCTGAATTTCTAGTAAAAAACACGACACATGTCTTGTCTGTAAATCGGTTGCGTCAACGCCTGAAAATCTTGAGTAATGCTAGGATTTGTCACAGTTATGTCCCTACTTTGGAAGAGGCAACTATTGTATCGCGAGAAACACGCGTTTTAAAGGGTGAGAGTGTTAGTTCTTTTTAGTGGAACTAGATGGCGTCAGTAGTCGATTGAATTTATATGAAAGATTTTGCGAAGTAGTTGTTAGTTAATTTGATTTCTGTGATTGGTTTTGAACAATTTATTGTTAAATGCTTGTTTCTTATCATGATTCGTCCTAAAATTTAATTTGTTTTAAGTAGGTATACTACTGCTGGATGGATTCTGTGAGGAATGATATGAAAGAGAAGAGAGTGAGTGATAGCGTGATGTTTGACAGGGGAGAGTGGAAGAAGAAAACGTTGCGCTGATCTCAGATAACATGGGAGAAGGGCAGAAAGATAATGATGAGGTATACTACTTCAATTTATTTAAATAGCATGATGTTGTGTGTTAGCTTTCTAACAAACTCAACCTTGAATAATAATTTATTTTATTACTAGTTGCGCCCTGCGGTTTCACTCGCATAAGTTTTGATCCCGTGTGAATATAAGGATACAAATTCATATATTCTATATGTTAATCCTGGTTATAAACTATCTATGTGCCAAATTTCATCTAAATCTGTTCAGTAGTTTTTGCGTGAAAGAGTAACAAACATCCCATCCATACAAACTTTCGCGCTTATAATAATTAGTAGGATATGCTCCCAAACCTTCGTGGTTTCTCTCTAAATTCTAGAAAAACTAGATCACTATCATCATTCGATCACTAACAAGAATTAATTTAAACACAAAATCTACAAGAATTGAATTCTATACTTAATCACAATCAAAGTTACACTCGCTTTTCGGATTACGCAGCGGCTTAGTGTAATCCTTTAAACCGAATAAGTTTTTACTCGCCTGCGTCGAATCTGACGGGTTTATGTGAGATGTGTTGCTGTAAGTGTGGTGAGAATTCGAGAGGTTTATTTTATATGTGGTCTGATGAAGATTAGACACATGTTTTCTTGACATAGCTCTTTGACTTGGCCAGGGACTCTTTTTTAAAAGTCAAGGTTACTTAAGCAATTTTTGATACACTTTTTAATGTTCCTGTGCCTAAATTGTATTTATATACCTACTCATCACTATGAGTAGGTAAGGAAATAAATAATAATATTTTCTACAGAATTAAAAAAAAAAAAAAATATTTTCTACGGAAAATATTATTATTAATTTAAAGTGTCAAGTAATATTATTATTTATTTAGATTTGTAAAAGAAACTAGAAACTCTCGATGAGCAAGTAACTCACCGTCTATGAAAACTCAAACTGTTCTCAATCCGAAAACTCTCACGTCTGTGTTATTTTTTAAATCCTGTCTAGCCATACAATTACCCCGAAGGACCGACATTACCCTGATCCGTTCCAACGTTAGGTTAACTCGATAATCTGCTCCAATTACAGCGACAGCAGGCCCTGTGGTTGGCTGCCACCTTCCGCCAATTACGTAATTCTCAGATCCTTGGGTGAACTTAGGTGAACTTGGGTGAACCTGAGCGAACTTGGGTGAACTTGGCTGAACGTGCCTGGTGTTCTGTTTTCATTGAAAATAAGTGCGTTTTGTGTAAATACGATAAAGATGTGAATATGTTGAAGAAGCGCAATATGTTGTTTTGTTATTTTCTTACGATTCAATTTTCTTTCGGTAAATAGAATTAGAAGGGGTGGTTGGTCCCATCCCAAGCCGGTTTGTCGACTCAAATAGTTTATTTGTGTGTAAGCTCTCGACATTGTTTAATAAAAGTCCGGATGGTAAATACAGGAAAAAAAATAACCACTGCGCAAACTGTAACCATGATGCACATAATTCAGCATATCAGGATACGATTAAATTTTCGTCGGTATAAATAAAAACAAATAGAAGTGGTTCCATATATTTTGACTGGCGGCGTAGGTACTGCACTTTTCTATGAACCAACAGATTTTATTTTGATAACCCACGTAAGATTTCTACGCTAGAATCATAAATGCTGAATTCATGGTTACAGATTGCGCACTGGTTAATTTTTTTCCTGTATAACTATGCTCATTTATCTAAAGATTTTACAAAAATCATCGTTTATTTTATTACATGTTAATGAAGCCCGCAAGAAGCCCTATAACCGTTCAAACATTGTAAAAACGTCCTCCCTTGAAAAGAAATGGAAAGTATAATATTTTTACGTGCGAATATAAAAATAAATGGCGTAATTCTCCGGCTGTTTCTTTGCGTAGAACACCGCAGGTGATTACTGTTCACATTGGTTCAATCTTAAACTTTTATGGTGGGTATTATGACGAGATGAAATATTTACGTCATGTAGTTTAATAAGAAAGAGAGAAAGAAAAATGCGTTTATTGGCATTACAGCAAAATAAATACACCTTAAAACTATAAAAACAGAAAAAAAGATTATAATGCCAAAAGTTCCTCAGCTCAGCATAATGTCAGACGACAACACAAGGTGTACCACCTGACACTGATTTTCAGCTGCAACCCACGAGTTCCATACGCTGGAATAACAAACAGATAGCGAAGTGTGTGTCCGTTATAATAAATTGAGAGAATTAATAAGTATCAGAAATATCACCTACAGAACACCTACATTTCACCACTTATGTTTTCCTATGTAGGTAAAGCCAGGACGAATACTACCTAAAAATAATTAAAAAAATAACACTTCCAGCGGGGTACTTGCGTAACACACTGTCAGTTACAAAGATTTTCATTTTGACAGCTTAACAACATTCATTGCGCTATTTAAGCTAAGTACCAGACAATTTTTTTCAAACATAATATGAAGCAATGGATTAGCAATATCCTTTAATATGATTCAGATTGTGATTGATAGTGTGTTACGCCATTAGGGTGCCGATTTCCTTATTTTTATTACAAATTGAGCCCATTTACACCAAAACCAACTATTTCGCACAAGACTCGAACGAGGGTTTAACACGGTAGCAGAGGATTTAACACGGACCTCTTGGCCCTTTTTATTATTCATGAATATTAAACCCGAGCATAACGACCCTCGACTTTCTTAAATGACGCCTTAAACTTTTTTACTGATTATAAAATTTTTGAAGTTTTATCAAAAGACTGCCGTATTTGGATGTGTGTTTGGAGGGTAAGCATCACAATTTTCGATATTTTAATACCATAACATCGTTGCGCCTCTAGTCCCCGACGGGTTAGCCCACATTTCGCCTGTTGTGTTTAAGTCCCATGTAACCGAGCCTATTGACATCGACGGGGCACATAAAAAAAAAAAACACCAATAACACTGCCATCCATACTCAGCAGTAGCGCTTATGACCACACACCAACGAGGCATTCCGACACTTAAATAAACCAAAATAGAAGTAAAAAGTTTACTTTAGGACGTACACGCCATAAATAAAATATTAAACTAAACTTATTTTAAAGGCGTTTGAACTATAGTATATACAAAATAAATAGGCGGGCTAAATTGACATTAAACGAGGTTTAACTAGCAACTCCGTCAGCTGATCGAATCAGTAATTAGTTCTTAGGTAAAGGAGGCCCTCCTATGGACCCATGGAAGGTTATTTCTAAAGAAATCTCTTCCAGCATACCTTTCCTTAGTTACGTCTATAACCAAATGGACATCCTTTGTCGAAGCGTAGCATCCTTTAGCCAGTTGGCTGTTGGTCTTTCACTTTAGATGTCTCCAGTCTCACTTGAGATCACAGCTGTCCCAAAAGGTGTGATGTGTGAGATCACTGCAACCTCAACGTGTTAATTACTCAGACAGATCGGCTTACACTAGGAGCTTAGCGATCTACAAGGTTACTAGGGAATAAGCTGGGCTGATAACACGTTCAGTAGGTATTCAAGCTAGACATTCCAATTCCAGCATGTTTATCCCCAAAAAGCGGTGTTTAATTACTGTTAAGGCCCGCTTGCATCATAAAACTACGCTTAGCGCTAAACGAATGATTCATCGTTCCATTTTTGTCAATCGTATAAAGATGACCGAGACGGAGAGATGTTTTAAATATGTTTAGCATTTAGTGATCTGTGCAAGCGGGCCTAAATTAAAAACCATCTAGAAATAAAAACGAATACTCGTGTATCGTATATGCGTTGATCTTTATCAGAGCCTTATGTCTTACACCAAAAAACACCAAGTATTTGGGTATTACGTTCCAACTATTTTATTTCATAATATAAGTACAACATAGGGTTGTCAACCGTATGATATGATATAGTATCCTGCTATAATAGAGGCCTAAATATAATACCTATCTCTTAAAAAAAATTGTAGGCGAAACCAAATGAAAATATGGTTGATTTTCATTTCATTTCGGTTTAGCTGTAAGTCTCCCATGTTATTTAAACAAATACAATTAATAGCGAAATACTCGTAAAGGCTGAAATAAAACCTGTTAAAAAAGACTCAAAGACGCAAAAAAAATGTACTACTATATTTTTAAATTTTTTCGACATCTATATTTTTGCAGGCAATGGCTTCGAATATACTGTATTTGATATAAATAAAGTTGGCAACCCTAGTACCACCGGACCAGAAATTTTGAAAAGAAACATTATCCACAGGGTAAACCGACATACTTACTAGAGAGCAAAATGGGTTCTATTTTCTACATCAATTACCTACTCCAAATTCACGCCGTCCAGGTGAGGACAATGTGGCAGCCTACTAATCGCGAGATTAACCCTTTAATTATGTACGTGACAAGGTATTCCTGCGCCGAATCAAATATATGAGCCTGACACACAGCATTAGCTGGTAACCCTTCGTTAAGGTAATGCAAACAACAACAATTGTTTCTGACATTTAGAGGGTTAACGTTTTCGGGTTATGAATTGGGAATTTTAATCAAGATTTTTCATTTTTTGGCGTGCTTATTTGTAAGCTCCTCTTTGTAAAAAAAAAAAATATTTTGCACGTTTTCCCGTTCCTAAATTATTTTACTTAATTCACTGTGGAAGTGAGCATTTTCATAACAATGAGTCCAAATGATAGGATTAGAAATAAATAATGAATAATAATTATAGAAACATTTATATTTATTTACTTAAGTTTGTTTTATTAGCGTGTTAGAGTGGCTCGTGGCTAAATAAGAGAGGTTAAGTTAGACTTGCTGCGGTCGGTTCGTGGATGAGTGACCATCTATTACATACCGAGACCCTCCGTGTCTCGAAAAGCATGCTAAGTCGTTGGTCTCAGCTGTCATTTGTAGATTTTTGACGTGAACATTGATGAATAATCCTTATATACAAAAAGAATATTATCCAAAATGTCGTGTAGCGACAAGTAAAACTATCTTTAGAGGACAGGGGTGATGAAATGAAAGAAAGGGAGGTAGAGAACAATTAAAGTTATATTTATAGAAAATTAAAAAGATGGAGATGGACTGAAAAGTGGTGTGTGTGTAGTAAGTGGAGGTGGGGTGTAATGATGATGATAGGTGGGTTGAGGAGTCCGAGGTGAAGATCCAGTTGCTGGCAACAGATGTGGGTACAGAAGTCCAAGTACAGGGTCCAAGTGCAGATGGAGGTACAGGTATATCCTTATACGTATGAGCCGACTAACCGTTAGTAATACTGTACGGATATTTAAACGCAACGCTGCCATAAAGCCAGACAGACGGAGAAATGCAAAGAATTGACGGCTCAAGATCAAAAAACGGAAGGAAGGTAGATTGTGCAAGGATCAACCATTTTACTGTTACATTTTATTTTATATCCTGGCATAGAATCGGCTTTCTGGGAGAGGGAGTGGGCCGTAATCCACTACGCGTACCCAGTGCGGCTTGGTAGATGTTACATGTCTTCGAATTCTGGTTCTAAGACATGCCGCTTTCCTTCACTGTTTTGAGAGCAGTGGTGATGAAATTAAATACACAAAGTAAAGTGCTTACCGGGGTTCGAACTCGCGACCTACAGCAAGTAAGTCGGGACATATACAACTGGGCCTCCACTGCCTTCTATTATCTCTATTTTATCTTATTCTAAGCAAATTAATTTTACTTATCTCACTTAAAAACTTAACTAACCAAGCCTAGATATAATTATGTAAGTACTTGAACAGAGTATTAAACCAAAAAATTACTGATGCGTTACTGCTAAGCATGAGGTCCCGGGTTCGACTTCCAGGGGGTCTACTCCGAAGTAGGTAGTGTCGGCCGAATGCTCGGCCGTTTCCTGCTACGAAGTTACTATTTGGTTCGGTCAGTTCCGATCCTACACTCGTACACTCTTTCGAATATTGACTATGGTCCCGACCCAACTGAGCCGATCCGATTTTTTTTTCGCATTTTTCAATAATATTCGGTTCGGCCATTTGTCGGTCCGAACCGAACATTCGCACTTTGCACTTCGGAGTAGACCCCCAGGTCGGGCAAAGTGTTATTGGGTTTTTCCAACAGGAATTTCATTGTGTCCGGTTGATGGTAATAGGGGGCCCCATTCCATGAGACTCAAACATAACTGTCTGTCTAACCCTTCGGGCAATTTCAGGCGTGATGTTTGTAATGTTTAAACAGAAAATACGCATCAAACCAAGTTCCCTATTTACTCTAAAATAAAGACGCGAAACCCTTTATATTTCTCCCATAATTTATTATAATCACAGCTACTTTTCTTGACCTCGCCGGCCACGTTTTCAAGTCTAAAATAGCTGTAAAAATGAGGCGGAGTGTGTATCTGCAATATTTCAAGGGATTTATTTTGTTCCACATTTTGTCCCCAGATAATAGGTGGGATTTTCAACGTGCTACTGTTTTGTAAAAGATTCTCCGGTTCCCCTTTCAACGAATATAATTACTGCCTTGTTTTGCATTGTATATTTTGGGAAAAACTGTTCCGGGGCTTTGGTTTCGTTTGTTGAGTGAAATTGTTGTTTGAATTTTGTGCTGTCTCGCCATTAAAATTTAATCGTTTACAGATGTTTAGGGATAAACTTGGTCAAGTTTTAGTTTCTTAAGAAAGCGGTGAACGGTCACAATAAAGCTATAATTTCCTAAGCGCGGTGACTTCCACATGCGGGCGTAATGTCCAAATACCAATTTTATGACACCTTAATTTTAAATACTGGTGAAAATGACAGATTTTCATGACGCCCGTTATAAATATCATGAAAACGCTATTCTAGATAACCGTAGTTTAACAGCTGGCCAAATACGTAGCGTTTTTTGATAGCTTAATATCAAATATTGGTGAAAACGACAGATGTTCATGACGGCCGTTATAAAATGACGGACCTACTTTCCTAGGAAACTCAAGCTTTAAAGATAGGTACGTTTCATTTGAGGGCAAAGTTACACTATCTTTGAACAAGCATTGAACTTTTTTCTAGAAGACGTTTGAATTTAAAACTGACGTTTAAAAAATTGCATAGTTCATCATCATCTGCCTAGCCTTTTCCCAACTATGTTGGGGTCAGATTCCAGTCAAACCGGATGCAGTTGAATACCAGTATTTTACATGGAGCGACTACCTATCTGACCTCCACAACCCACTTACTGGGTAAGACAGAAAAAAATTACATACTCTATGCAAAGCATTGATTCTTTTATCGTTCGATTGAATATTTGCAACAAATTGTTTTAGAATATAATGAGAAATGTTTTGAGTATGAATGTGGATGTTTATAAGAGTAGGGGAAGACCAAAGAAACGATGTATGGATTGTGTAAAATATAATATGGCTAGAAAGGAGTGGCTACCGAGATGACGACTAATAGAGAATTATGGAAGGAAAAGACGCCATTGTTGCACCGACCCCAAATAAATTGGACGACGATGTTGATGCTGATTTCGATAAGTCCATATTGATCTTCAATGGAATTACCAATGCCTCATCGACCGCATCGTCGCACCTGGAACAAAACAACCAGGTACGTCACGAAATACGCACTCACAAAACTATAGTAATAAGGTTACGATTTAACGAATGCTAATTAATAGCATGTTCGTAATTCTACAATTACGAACATGCTATTAATTAGCACTACAAATTAAGTGTATTTCTTATACGTCTATGTTCTTCTACAAGAACTACACTTATAAGAAATACACTTAATTTGTAGTGTAGTTCTTACTCAGTAAGTCAGTATAAAATTAACACTCATCTGCTAACACATTTTTAATGAAACACTTCTAGAAATTCACACGCGTTTGAATAATTAAGTATGTAGTGTTGGCGTGGATGGGCGCCGTAGTTCGTTAAAGGCTTTCTAATTAAAAATCATGATAATAATTTAATTTTATTATAACATCTTCTTTAAAATACTTAAGGGACTGTAAAGGTTCATTGTAGGAAATGGGGCATCTTATTGATCTCGAGGGATCTTGAAATTTAGCTGGAACTGCTCATGGCCAAACGGCATGGTTGGGATCTAAAAAAAGCAACTTAATATTCTAAATAATTGACTTGCCTATTATTAATGGTTGTTGTTATTGACGTCTAACCTGCGTTTGCAACATAATTTCCGAACATGTATACAAATGTGTTTTTGGAAAAATAACTTTAGATATCCTACACATAACGATCAGTTTGCGGTGCAACTTTAAACTTTTCGATGTTTTTTTCAGTACTAGGCATTTTGAACTCAACCTTATTTACACAGTCGTATATTCACATTTCTCTATGTGGAACTAACATCAATTTAAAAACAAGGATTTGAATGGAAAGGCAAATACTGCCCGAACGAAGTACCAAGACACACTTAGTGGCATAAAATACACTAATCCTAGATTACACTAAATAATATTGCATTAATATATTTTTATATCGTGGCCCGCTGACAAGAATAAAATGACTTAACATTATAATTACTAAAAACCACACCATAAATTAAATAAATACACCATGAATTATGAACACCACATAATATTTTGCAAGTTAAATAAAAGCCTGTACAAAAGAATGTCAAGTTAACAGCTGTCTGTTGTCGGCTTTAGCCGTGCTGTTTCACCTTTATTTTGTTTCGAATATGTATGAACAATTTAATATGAATTCAATAATAACTCGTACCCCGAAACGCAGAAACGAACGGAAAGACATGTGAATGATAGTTCCGAAATAATGTCCACCAAATCTAATGCAATTGCACATGCAAAGCTGCCAAATCTTTTAATTATGTTACAAGTAATAAAAAATATTTTATTACGTAGTTTTAAATTATTTCCGGATAAAAATACATTTAACTTAGAATTCTTCTATTTTTTCTATACGATTTGGTGCACGTGTACCTCGAGGTACATGTATAGGTTTATGTTGACCTCCTTTGTGACTGTTAATTAAGGGGCTTATTTATTAACGATGATTAAAGTTAAGTGACGTCCAAACATCGAAAATGTATGGTTAAACAGTCGCTAAATCACTACCCAATTTCAAGCAACGTTTATGAATATAAAGGGAATGGTAAATGTGGCTTAAATCACTGTTGAATTATATTTTATCGATGTCAAAACATTTTTCGTTTAAAATCGAAAATAAAGGTTTTACGAGACGTTGATACACCAATGTTATTCGTAATATCGTTTGTATTATACTTTCGGTGTCTCTTGTCTCTGGCAGTTTTGTTTTATTATCGTAGACGAAGAAAAACAGATAAATTCTTACCAATCATGATTCATTTGTTTTTACTCTTGAAAAAATATAGTACTTGATTTTATTTTAAGTTCGTAAACAATAACATCTTTCAATGTTAAGTGGTATTTACACAATTAATAAATGTCTATATACATTGTTTTAGTTTAACTTAAATAGTCTACAATTTTAAATGTTTTTGGAAATGAATAAAGAGTTATTTTAAAATCTGAAAACCATTTTAATTTCATATTCACATTAATTTATTCTTAACTAAGCGAAATTAAACTCACAAGGCTTAATAATTTACAGAAAACTTTTAGCAGAGAATTCGTGAAACTAAAACATTACTCTGTGGCACTCGTCAAGTACTTATTTCTCGCTTCATGCCGACCAAAGTCTACACTTCTACAGTAGTATACTTCATACCTATACCTATGCTGTTAACGAAAGTCAAACGTACGAGGTATTGCATAGGAACTGAGTAAATTATACTTTAACCAGTTTTGCTACTTCACAATGTATGTTTTCAGAAATGAATGTAGTGTGTGCAATTTATGCAATGGGTGTTTGTAAGCTTAATATCTTGTTACCTTCTCTTTCATCATCATCCTCAATCTACAGCAGTCCATCGCTGAAGCAAAATAAACAGTATTCTAGCTAGGTTAATACAGGAGCGTAGTTTTTTTTGCCGACTAACAAATGACCCATTCATTTGTTAGTCAGCAAAAACACTCCTCGTTATGTATATTGAAATGTTTTTTAACGGAGGCTGGATATGTAGCCGGTTGATGGCCTTAGGTTTGGCCTCTATTACGCGGTGTCCTGCGTGAGCGACGAATACGACGCGACGCGACGCAACACGACGCGACGTAATGCGACGCGATGCTACTCGCGACAAATGTCCTACGTGAGTTTGGTCATTACTTCTCGAATCATGGAGAAGTACAGTACAATTTTCCTCTAAAGTTGAAGTGACGCGTCTGGTCGCCCTCAAAACAAGTACGCGTTACGTCGCGTCACGCCGCAGACTGTTATATAGGCCGCAAGCAGGGTATGCCGTTGAGTTGATCGCGTTCGTCGCGTTAGCAGCGTCGCGTCGCGTCGTATTCGTCGCTCACGCAGGACACCGCGTTACGTGGGGCTTAAACATAACTGGCGAAATTTGGGTGTGCTTAAACGGTACTCCTCTGCCCTTCCCCCTTTCAAAGAATACAGGCTTGTTAATAAACACGAACGAAAAGCTTCAAATAATAATTTTAAATGTTAGGTAAAATTTTCCACTTTTCCAAAGAGCGTATCCTGGATTAGCACATATTAATTTTTATCCCAGAAAACTCGGAGACAATACCAAAAAGTTTTTTAAAACCTGCAAAAGTTGCAGACGTTCTTGAATTTGTAAGGACTGTTTTAAAATTATAATAGTTATTCGCTTACCATATTTTAAGACTCAACTTTTTCCTTTTCAACGGAAACTGTTTAATACCGTTTGACACATATTTTCGCTGCTGGCAATGATTACTATTGGCTTTGCAATTTGCGTTAAACCAGAGAATAATAATAAAAAAAAAAATAGATTTTAAATTTTGGAAGTAGGATGTGTAACCACACGTCCTACTAATATCCTACTTCCTACTTATATTATAAACGTGAAAGTTTGTATGGATGCATTGATGGATGTTTGTTACTCTTTCACGCAAAAACTACTGAACGGATTTGGATGAAATTTGGCACACTGATGGTTTATAACCAGGATTAACATATAGAATACTTTTTAACCCGATGTTCTCAGGGGATCGAAACTTATGCGGATGAAACCGCGGGGTGCAACTAGTACGACATAAAGAGAAACTCTTCTTTATTTTTCAAAATCCCATTGAAAAAAAATAGAATATAATCATTTTCTGGCACTACTTAGGGCGAATTTCATCAATGAAACTAAACACAAACTTTCTGAAATTTAAACTGCGTTCAAGATCTATCAGTGTAAATATTCCTCAAATAATTAAAACCAGCCCTTAAACTCTTTCAAAAACCCAAAAGTTTTGGTCAAGTTGTGTAAAATAGACTCTCTAAGCAAAGTTGGAACAATACGGGCGGTTTGAGAACCACCAATTAGTCAATGGTCTAGCGCAGGATTAGTACTAATTGAGACTGCCAATAAGTAATGAATTCCGGAACAAAACCTGCAACATTCAACCTAAAAGGTCAACATTTAAAGTTGAATTCTGGTTGCATCAGCATTCATTATTAATCTTCCCTCTTTTACAAAGCAACGGAATTTCGTGCAAGTCCCAAGGTGCTGAATAAATTCAAAAAGCTGATGTTTCGCAATGTGAAAACCATTTCTGGTTCTATACAGAACGCGACAGTTCATTGAACGGAAATAAAGTAAATCTCTGACAGATATTGGGAAGCGCGAATCAACGTCCAATGAGGAATGTCGCTTTAACTTTTGATTCTGGAGAGAAAACACGAGAAATGTTTCAATATGGTAATGAATATAAAGAAGTATCCTTTGATATCTTGGATTTGATATTCGCTGATGATGCTTACAAACATCTTCTGGCCTCACATCATCAACATCAACTCAGCCTATCGCAGTCCACTGCTGGACATAGGCTTTAGACTGCGCCACAACACCCTGTACTCCGCATCCAGTCTACCCCAGCCACCTTCTTTAGGTCCAGATCCTTGCATAGCGCACTGAGCGACCTTGAATTTGGCCTGACATCAATGGTAATAAAAGCCGTATAAGCTGGCCTCGCATTCTATTGGACTTCCATACAACGCCAGCTTAAGGCGGAAACGACAGGGTAGCCCGCGAAATTCAAATTTACATAAGTACGTTTTTTGCAATTTGCAGGTCAGTATAAGAGGGGCAATTCTCGTAATTTTAAGAACGTTTACAGTCTGATCTCAGTCTCAATCTGTCAAAAATACCTCTAATTTCCCTACATTTTGACAGGTTTTAGACATTTGTTTGTCGTTGAGATGAGACTGCGACTAGATTTTGAACGTTTTATATTACGAGAATTGGCCTTCTGGTTGTAATCATCTAAGTATGATTCACTAAAGTGCGGCCTACCGTACGTAGATATTAATGAAGGGTTGACTAGAAAAAACAATATTTTCCTTTTTTTTTGCTTTGAATTTTGTGTCCTGCCATTATAAGAAAAAAACAATATATCTTTGATCCCAAGATATATTGTTTGACGATGATGATAGGCAATTTGTATAATTACGTTTGTCTCTACAAACATATACAAATTGCCTATCATCATCACCACACTCTTTGAAATTCATGATCAGCCTATGATGTTCCCACTACGTGGACACAGGCCTTCTCTCTGCGAGAGAGAGTGGGCCGTTATCCACCAAGCAGGCACAGTGCGTAGAAAAAACACGTATTTTTTGGTAAAATTTCGATATCGTTGCAGGAATAATAGTCTCGTTCGGCTTTCGGCAAGCTTGATTTGATATTCATTCTCCATCGATCACGGTACGTGGTTCGTCAGTTCCTCGATCAAATTTTAGTAGACGTGGCGATGAAATTCGGCTATTTTGATGAATATTCCTATAGTGTTCATACACTGATTCACACAACATTATTCCAATTAATTTTAATAACTGTTCGTATTTAATTAGATCAGTAGGGAACCTCTTTAAAGAGGTTGGGAATACTAATGCACCTTTGTAAAATAAATGAATCAGTTCTAAAACATGTCATAATAAACTACCCATGCGAATTACGCATCACACAGACATCACGCAAATCCTGCATCGCGCAAGCAGAGTTTACCGCGCAACTAGCATAAAATATGTACAACATCATCGGGCAGTTGCCCACCAGACGCAACACTTGTCTGTTCGGAAGATTCATATGGAGGATGAGTGAACTTAACATTGAATTATTCCTATAACATTGAATATTGGACAGGTATTATAATAGGTAAAATTGAAATTGATTTATATTAAAATAAAAAAGTGGGCAAGCGCCTACTTGCTTTAATCCTGTGAAGTACTAGTTTTCCGATGTACACGCGGGCAACGTCGCAAGCAGAAGCTAGTAAGCAATGTATGTAACTACATAGTGATTGAGTTTACTTCGGCTCCGTCACGCTGTCCACCGCAACATTGGCTACGCTTGATGCACGTCCCACTAATCCGAAGATCCCCACTTCCGGACAGATGCGGCTGCAGCGCCAGAACCAGATTAAAAATGTTGCTATTGTATTACAATTGAAAGTAAATACTCCAGGCTTTGTATTAAGAAGAGATGTTTTATTTATGATGAAAAAGAGCAGCTTTACCAGAGACGCAAAGACGATTTCAAATTTTTTGAATAAAGTGCAGTTTTTATAAGGCTCTCTCTATTCAAGACATTCCTCGACGCGATGCAGTTTTCTGTTTGTGACAATATTGATATTATGCTGATTTGTCTACATAATGGGCTCCAAGCTACTTAATTGTGAAAAATTAAGGAAAAAGTACTAATAGAACTGTTGTCTGTACCGTTTTTAATCCGACAATTCATCGAAATGGGACGTCTTGTCGTTCACGTTGTCAACCGTTCCCAATAGTGACCCGGTTGCGTCTGCGGTTTTCAACTCGCTTGCCACATACAAAGGTCGGATTCCAGCAACAGCCTGATATATATTATTATTATATATATATATATTTTAAACGTTGCCCCTCACTAGGAATTTCTCCTGTATCGTGGGTGCGTTTACAAACATTTAAAGTCACATACACAAGCAGCCAGACCCGGAACAACTATATGTAGGCCATACAAATATTTGTTCCGTGCGGGAATCGAACCCGCGACACGCAGCGCAGTAGTCAATCGCTTAACCACTGCGCCAACCGTGCCGTCAATGCCGTCGTGCCGACCATTTCTTCAACAACTTTCAACCGGATTGATATATTATAAGCTCTTCGGTTGTTTATGTCAGTATCATATTTTTCTTACTTTTCCATCATCGTTATCGCTGATAGAATGTTGCCTTGTCTACTCCATCTGAACAGCCATGCTTGCTACCACGTTGCAGACTGGCTCTAACCATTACCAAGGTATGAGTTCTCATTGTGAGTGCCATCTGTTGTTTAATAACACTTACATAGTTTTAAGGACAACGTTACTAACTCTATATATCAATCAATCAATCAATCATTTATTATTTGAGTGATTTGTTATATGAGTGTTCCCTCGAATTAAAGATTTTGAATTTAAATAATTCATGCCGATAAAAGAGAAAATGAAGAATCCTGGTAATAATCCTCATTTCAACTTTGAAAAGTACATTTTGAAGCTGAGTATGACAAAAATGGGCCACTGTATATAGGAACATAAAATATGCGAAAAAGTTTGCCGTATTTGCATACAAATGTAAGATATGTCTTTAAATCTTTTATCATAATCTGGATGGGAGTCCCTTAACTTAAAAAGTAACCGCGGTTAAAACTCTGGGAGACACACTTTGAGATATAATGATACTATTTAGGAGATTACCAAAGTTTTTAAGAAGATGAGATGAATAAATAGGGATCCACGACCGACGTCCTTTGTGGGTCACTGAAGTTTTAACATACAACTAGTAGTGATTTTTTTTTGATCTCAATGTTTTTGTTTTTTTTTGTACAAAACCAAGCTCTGGGTTTAGCCGCCACACAGCAAGTGTGCTTTTATGATTTGAGCAATAGAGGAAAAAAGTTAAAAAGCAATGTTAATTTTCCTTTCAATTAGTTTTTATCTCTGTAATTAGATCTTTTAAGACACACGTAAATTTTTTGGTGATTATTTCAAAACTACATAGTGGCGCCGATTCCTTTGTCCATAAACTAAACTAAATTTAAGTTCAGTGCATCTTTTTCTTTCTATTTCATTAAGAAAAGGACAGAAGATAAAATTTAGTTTAGTCCTGTTAAATTAAGACGCTCCATAGACAGTTTAGACGTGATTAAAAACATAGCTACTAAAGATACGTCAATTTACGTCAGGCGCTGACTAATTTGACAGGACTAAACTAATATTTATTTTCTATCCTTTTCTTAATGAAATAGAAAGAAAAAGATGCACTGAACTTAAATTTAGTTTAGTTTGTGAACAAGGGAATTGGCGCCAATGTTTCCATTTCCTAGCTGAATGATCCCTGAGAAGAAATGCCGAAACACACAGGGCCATGTCTGGAAGGGCCTTTGGAAGAAAGAACAATTACAGCTTTGAGTTTACCGGTCACGATAGTCATCAGGTCAGTCATCGTGCAGCTCAATCCTATTTTAGGAAGCTCAACGACCAATAACACGACGCTACCAGCCGACCTACTCTGTAAAAAAATCACCGTGTAAACTTAGGTGAAGTGAACTGTCACTCCACCTGATGCTAGGGATTGATACTATTGACAGCTCACTTCAAGCTCACTCCACCAAAGTTTAGACGGTGAGATTTTACAGAATAGACCAGCTGATCTACAGGACTTTTGCGTAGGTCATATAAAAAATAATCAAAACTCACCCAAACAGTTATAAAGTTGTGTGTTCTATCTAGCCTGCTTGGTACCCACATTCACATTTTCTTTTGAAATTGGTTCTAATAGTTCGTACGTATCTGAAAACGAAAACATAACTTCACTTCCATGACGGAATTAAAAAATACACACTAAAAAGCTGCATTAAAAAGTTTTGAAGAGACTTAGCGATTTAACGCGAACTCTGCTTAGAGAGTTTCTACCTCGGACTCTATGAATTGTGGTCAACTTGCACTCTGGTGCTAATGGTTCACAGATGGAGTTGCGAGATATAGTGTCTTTAGGTAAATATTTGTTGATGATTCTTTGATTTCCATTTTGGTAGTCTTTTTGCAATTGTTTTAGTCCGTCTCAGTGCGAACCAAATGCAGCTGAATATGTATAAGACAGAAAGGAAAATTGAATGATTAGCTTCCGCCCGCGGTTTCGCCGCGTGGTGTGTTGATAAAAAGCCTATAGTCTTTCCCAGGGTTCAAAGTATCTCCATACAAAGTTTTATCAAAATCGGTAGAGACATTTCGGAGATTAGCCGCAACCAACAGACAGAGAAACTGACGCTGAACGCTGTTATTTTGATATTACAAAAAGACACTTCAATTTTATTTATTTTTGACATGACATAACATAACAAACAGGCAGTTTTTATTTGTATGGATTTTGTTTTTGTATATTTCGGTAAATGAAAGTTTCAGATAAAATACGAATATGTTAAAAATATTGTTTCAAAATGCACAAACTTTGTTAAATTGTGGTTTCCTTTTAGCAAATCCTCAGTTATTATGTTGGCATTGTGCCAAATACAGGGAAACAGGCTTGCTCCCTGAACAGGGATGTAATGTCGTCACCTGGATTCTTGTAGGTCGGTCTGTCTATGCCTTAAGACATGACAATGAGTTCCAAGTAAATGACTTTTATTTAATGACAGTATTCAGAAATATATCATTTGAAAGGGTCTTGTGGGGTGGCTAAGTTATAACAGCTGCACGGGTCGATCGATCAGGTTAAGCCTCGCTTGCCGTAATTTGACCGTGGATGGGTGACCATCTTTACATATCAAGACCTCCCCGTGCCTCGGAAAGCGCGTTAAGCCGTTGGTCTCGGCTGTCATTGGATCTTTGGCAGTCGTTACGGGTCGTCAGAAGCCCGAAAATCTGACAACCAGTCTCACCATGAGGTATCGTACTACCCAGTAGCTGGGTTGTGGAGGTCAGACAGGCATTCACTCCATGCAAAACACTGGTATTCAGTGGAATCCGGTTAGACTGGAAGCCGACCCCAACATATTTGGGAAAAGGCTAGGCAGATGATGGTCATTTGCACTTGATTAGACCAATATCTTATTATATGTACTCGTATAAATAAAAATTAATCACCGGAATGTATGTACGCGCATAGCTTCCGATCGACTGCACCAAATTGTTTTTTTTTTTTTGTTTGTTACTGTCAGGACAATGTTTGTACCTATACACAATTGGACCCGGTAGGTGACGCTGCTTTTTCGGGCAGGACGACGTCTGCCGGGTCCGCTAGTTTATTATAAATACATGCTCTTATTATTTAACGTTGGTCTGCATAAAAAGAAATCGTTTCCACGAATTTAGCCAGGTAAGCCACAAGTTGGATTACTTCGGTCTAGGTTTTATGCCTCACATTAGAACCTTTCAGACTTTTGCATAATTAACTATTCGAGAATCAAAATAAAGTCGTTACCACACCTACAAAAATTTGATTTGATATTTCATTTTCTGTACTAAACGCAAACGATATTTTGGTAGTCATTTTGTAAATAATTTTCCATATGCTTACCCTAAAATCTAGGTTAGCAGGATAAATGAAGAACTTTTCCTGGTTAAAATATCTGCGCGATAAAAAAGCGTTGTAGACTTTTTATTACTGCGGGATTCCAACGATACCGTATTAAGTTTTTTGTCTTATAAATAAAATGGCATAAGGACTATACGAGTATTTTGTTTTTTATGATGGATTTAAGATACATACAGAGGGATTTTTGGAGCCAGTATTTTATTTTATGCGTTTCAGTTGAACATGGTTTTTAGGGTTCCGTACCCAAAGGGTAAAAACGGCACCCTGTTACCAAGACTCCACTGTCCGTCTGTCTGTCTGTCACCAGACTGTATCTCATGAACCGTGATAGCTAGACAGTTAGAATTTTCACAGATGATGTATTTCTGTTGCTGCTACAACAACAAATACTAAAAACAGATTAAAATAAATATTCAAGTGGGGCTCCCATACAACACACGTGATTTATTTGCCGTTTTTTGCTCGATATTAATAACGGCAACAGGCAGACGCTTGGAATAGAAGATTATTAGATGTGGTTACAGACAGACACCGGGACAGGTGAAACTAAAAAAAAAATGTTATAATATAGTGTCTAATGTTGTTTAGATGGTACGGAACCCTTCGTGCGCGAGTCCGACTCGTACTTGGCCGGTTTTTTTTTTGTGTTTTATATGTCAGTGTGTAGATAAGGATAAGGATAAGGAGCTTGTGTCTAAGTAATAACAGCCGTGCGGGTCGATCGATCAGGTTAAGCTACGCTTGCCGCGGTTGGTGCGTGGATGGGTGACCATCTTTAAATATCAAGACCCCTCCGTGCTTCGGAAAGCACGCTAAGCCGTTGGTCCCGGCTGTCATTCGTAGAACTTTGAAAGTTGTTACGGGTAGTCAGAAGCCCGAAAGTCTGACAACCAGTCTTACCAAGGGATATCGTATAACCCAGTAACTGGGTTGTGGAGGTCAGATAGGCGGTCACTTCATGTAAAATACTGGTATTCAGCTGGATCCGGTGAGACTGGAAGCCGACCCCAACTTAGTTGGGAAAAGGCAAGCATTTGATGTCAGTATGTAGATGAAAAGGTTGATTAATTAACATCGTATTATTATCATACTGTGGGGTATACTGTTGTACACCTTTGCCTTACCCTTCGGGGATTATAAGCGGGATGTAATGTTATTTATTATGTAGTGTTCTCCTGTCCTGGCTTTGAGGAATGGCTGAAAGTCTTTCAAAAAGTCCTAGGAGGTACTACTTTGACTTCATTCGTCTTTCCTGCACAGTGAAATTCGCTGAAAGTAAATTGACATTTGGAGTTGACAATTAAAGTTCAGCCCCCTAATAAGTTACTTAAAAAAACAAATTGTTTGATAATATAAAAGTTGAAACCATGTTTATAGAATTGAGTTGCTAATTTAATTTAATTTATTTATTCATAACAATTTTTACATTGTGTCAGATATCAAAATGACTTTATAACTTGAAATAAAAAAAAAATAACAATAAAATACACGCCACCCAATTACTATGAGGAAGAGTAATAATAATAATAAATAAATGGCATTTAAATAAATATCATAATAATGCTACAAATAATTAAATATAGCCAATGTCAATTACTTACTTATATGTCATGAATGTAAAAGAACAAAATTATTGAAGATTTTTAGACGTAACAAAAATAACAATCATGGTAAATTTCTAGTTTATGTACGTTTATAATTTAAATATCATTATTATAATAATAGCAGCCTTCCAGCAGGTAACGCTCAATTTAGCCTCGAAGTCCCCTTTTGTAAAGTGATAATTTTATATCGACGGGAAGTTTATTGAAGATTTTCACTGACATGTGGCAGGTACCGTGTTCGACTATATTATTTAGGAATATTAGTGGATTTAAAATCTTTTCTTCTCGTACTCTCTCTAAGCTTTCTTTCCTCTTCTTCGTTAAAAGCATAATCAGCCTACGCTGTCCCCACTCCTGGGACACAGGCCTCCTCTCTGTGAGAGGGAGTGGGCTGAAGTAAAAGCTGACTAATAAGTTGTCATCTACCCATTCTGTATACAGGGTGGCAGGGACACCGACGCGCAAACTGTAACCATGAATTCAGCACATGAGTTTAGACCCCATAGCGTCGAAATTATTCGTCGGTTATTAAAAAAAAATATTGCTGTTCCATACATTTTGACCGCGTAGGTATTGCACTTTTCTATGAGAAGATTTTTTTTCTAAACAGAAGATTTTTTTTTGATAACCGACGAAAAATTTCTACGCTATGGGGTCTAAACTCATGTGCTGAATCCATGGTTACAGTTTGCCCGTCGATGTCCCTACCAACCTGTATACATTTAAAAAAAATATCATAATAACGGGAAATACAAGTGACTCTCGGCTTTGTTAAGGGTATTTTAATTTTTACACCCGTTATTTTTTTGGAGAAAAGATTTACAGTTGTTCTTCTTATTTAGATTATCGAGAAGTTAAAATATTTCGAAGTCCATTTTTTTTGTCTTTTTCATTGGTTGAAGCGGGACAGTTGATGTAAGGAAATTAAAAACAAAAAACAACACTTTATCAAGTCAAAGTTGTGTAATTTAGGTGAGATCGTCAATCGTTTTAGGATATTACGAGTTGAAAAAGTTTGTTTATTTATTTTATTATGTATAGACATACAATAAAATAAAATAAATACAGAATAAAATGTATACAGATACGACATATTGAGTACAAAAGTCTTGCTTATTTCTTAAGAAACTTTCAGAAAAAAAATCCTAAAAGAAAAATTTTGAAAGTTTTTTTTCTAAATCTATGTATAAAAAAATTAAATGCTGTTCGTGGGTAAGCGCATTGCTTGAGAGCAGCTGGACCGATTTAGCATTTTTTTTTAATGTTCGTAATAAGTATTCCAATTTAGGTTTTTATGTTTCTTCTCAGACTATGATTGACGTGAAAAAGTGTTTGTTCAAACCTATACAAATTAAAATCATTTATCATTTATAGAAAGAAAAATTCAAAATGTTTTCGGAAAATCATCAAATTCGGGAAACGTGAACGTCCATTTTTGTATAAATTATTGAAATTTGGACATGACAACATCTGTCGGTCTATATTTTTGTAATACATTTGCGCAAATGTTTTTTTTTCTGCGTATCTATAATATTTTGGAATTTATTACATTTTTGTTGGCAGATTGATTTTGTGACAGATTTTAGTTGATGGCGCACTTTGAATATTTCGCAGGTCTAATTTTAACGGGTTCAATTTTACCGGCGTATCGCAACTTCTATACAGAACTAATTTTTGTGCAGTAGAAATATAGTGGTACTAGCTACGCTCCGCGGTTTCACTCGCAAAAGTTTCGATCCTGTGGGAATATCGGGATAAAAAGTATCCTATGTGTTAATCCTGGTTATAAACTATCTGTGTGCCAAATTTCATCAAAATTAGTCCAGCCGTTTGAGCGTGAAGAAGTAACAAACATACTTAAACACACACACACACTTACAAACTTTCGCCTGTATAATATTAGTAGGATATAATTATAAGCTTACAGACTTAAAATAATATTATTAATCTGTGTAAACAGAAAAATGAGAAAAGAATCATAAGACATCAAAAAAAAAAGGTTCGTCTATTGAAATCGGTCGTTTTCAAACGAACAAAACTGAATTGTTTCTGTCGCATGGCAAGAGATCCACTCAACATTATAAACTCTTCAGATAATCTCTCCTCTTCAGATGATAAGACGTACAGCAAACGTATCCCCATACACACCATATTAATAACCCTAAAGATAGAAGTAACATACAATATTCAGAGGCTATCACGGTTTTCTCGTTATTGCCTTTAAAAGAGCCAAACGAAAGGTGCGGGTAGCCGTTAGATCAGCTTGTGGCCCTAACTGGCAACATTACATAAAGAATTGATGAAGACTGCGTGGCTCGTACTATTCGGTATTCCGGTTATTATTGGGTATTTTTTTCATAATATTTAGGTTTGAAATATAAGGCAAAAATAGCACATGGGTACAAATATCCATAGGTCATTCGTATCCGGCTCCAAGGACCATTAAATGTTAGGTCCAGGAATAGTAGGACCTTATATTTGCTATATAAATAAGTTGATACTGGTGGAATAGACGACATCGTATTATTATATCTTAGATGTAAAAAAAAAACGGCTTATTATTGACATTTCTACTTTAAAACATTACCACCAGATATTTATGCTGCCAGTGGGATGTCACAATTTTTTGCAATATGACCGGCATTGATCGCTAGTATAGAAGAAAACTTGAAACATAATACTGTTAGGTTTTTATGCTGCCATAGCGATACCAGATGGTTTTGCTTAATTTAACTGAGTTTCCAGATATTTATAACGCAAGACATGCCCGATATTATTGAATTCTAAAAGTTGAAAGGAGACGGATACGCTTTCATACAATTTTGGGCCTGGATGTAAAAAGATGAAATTGGTGTCAATTGATAGCTACTATATTAACAAACAATCACTGAAAATTTTGCAGATTTTGGCAATCTGGAAGCCGAGATAAAAGAGATTTAGGAAAAGTGAGGTTACGTAACAATCTGTACTTAGCAGCCGATTTTTGAAGTGCGATTGTCATTTCTTACCCGACTGCCGAAGGAGGGTAATGGGTTTATCAGTATATGTATGTATATTTGTATGTATTTATGTTTGTTCCTCTGTAGCGTTCTAGAGACCAAACGCGTAAGCCGATTTTGGTGATTCTTACGTCAATCGATTCGTCTTAACCTTACGAGTGTCACAGGCTAGATAAAAATTGAAAAAATGGCGGCTTTTGGGCGCCATAGGATTGTGGGGGGCCCATTTTTTTTTTCTTCCAAACTGATCGTGTGTGGTATCAAAATAAAGGGTTTTAAGAGGTGATTTAAAAATATATAAAACAAATATAAACCAGATGTATCCTTCGATTACACAGCATGATTTTCTTCTCGTTTACGTCTTTTTAGTTGGCTTAGCAGTCGGGTTTTTGATTTTTTGAATGAATTCTTTTTTTATAATTTAGATAGGACGTTAAGTACTTAAATATATTTTGTAGAGTGGGAAGGAGATGGTGTTTAAAAATGAAAATCGTTTTTTATTAATATTTTTTATTCATCTTCAATTATAACAAGAACGTCATCTAGAAATTGTGCAGGTGGTACTATATTTTCTTGATACCTAGCCCAACTAAGGTACCATATTATTGACATAACATGGGCGCAGCAGCCTACAGTCCGTTTGCCTACGATGCAGTTACAATAATATTTTAATATTGCTTCCCTACAGTCACGTTCCCTACGTCAGCAGCAAGAACTTGTACTGGTGGCTGTATTTCTTCAATTTGGCTTGCTTGGGAAGAAGTTTATGGGCGAGAGGTCATATGGACAGCAGCTCTGTCTGCAGCCACCCAACAAGTATGGCATATGCGACTGGTTACTTCTATCTGCAACAAACGATACATGATCATAAGTATTTAAAAAATCTATTTGAATTACAACCAAAGCATTTCTAAAACACAATGTAAACTCAGCGTGTGATTCAACTTACAGCTTTAGGCATAATCCACTCTTGAATAACATTATAAATTCTCAATTCACGAGGTGAGCCAGTGTGAAGTAAATGGCTGACTCTAGACGCAAGAGAACGTCCACATCGGAGACAAATACTATGGTGGCCAAGATGTCTAGGTTCACCAAGAGATGATCTTTGAGTCAAGTCCCAGCAAGCGTGGCAAACATGGTCACTGCTGTTTACCTGAAAGACGCAAAAAGTTTTTAATAACAGATAAGATGATTGCTTTTTAAAAAATCTACCTACTCAGGCAGAATGTACCCGGCTCACAATATTTTTATAACAACTTTAATGTACAATACCTATGTTCTATGCGATTAAATGATTTGATTTGATTTACTCTGGCCAATAGTTACTTAGTTCAATGTAATGTATCTTTATGTGGCTTTTAAATGTTTACCTATCTATACTTTATTATTTTGTTAGTGTAATGGCGAAGGAAAACATACATTTACTTATAACATTAAAGATTGCAAGCCAGCGTAGTAGACACTGGTGAGCTAATAAACAAGAAGTGAGTAAGTATGTACTTACAAATTGTGGTGCACACCATTGTCGAATCATTGCTTACATCATTTCGTCATCCAAAACGCGAAGACCTAGTGTATTACAGCGACTAGTCGCTATGCCACAATTTACACAACGATCCATGATGTCAATCAATATCCAATCGGTAGGTCGTTCGTAGAATCCAAAATAACAAGTCTAAGTTCAACGTTTAAGCGGGGTTCTCCGTGTCCGGTATGGAAGCAAGGCAAGGGTCGTACAACAAGGAAGATCAGAAGTCCGTAGGAAAGCAGGGGTCGAGGAAATATCAATAAAAGTATGGGAGGAAACACTCAAAACGCACACACCTACGATACTCGCGAACGAGTCGAGTGTCGATGTCATGTCATTCATGTCAAGTCAGAGTTACCACAGAGTACCACAGGTTAAAAATACAATAATCGATTAGTAAACGTGAATTGATATAACTTAATTAATAATTATGTAGATATTTAATTCGTTTAAACTCTCAATAGGTACTTTAATTCTAACAGATTTAATTATTTTAATTGAATTAATCATCTGGTGAAAGCATTTTCGTAAATAGTATGAACTCTGTAACGTTAATCGATTATAATTGAATCGATTTTCCAATTACTTCGGAACCCTAACTTAATTATTGGATTTCTCATTTTCCAGATTGTAAATTGAGTTGATTTTTCACATTTTGTAATAGAAAAATATAACCTTTTTTTTAAGCCATACCTCAACTTATTACAATCAGGCCCAGAAATCCCCGTCTCCTTTCTTTTTGATCCCGATGTAGCATCCTATATTGTAGCATCGCTTTCTCGTCAGATTGTTTTGGTATTCCTTCAGATATTTATGCTACCACTTGTATATGCCTACCACAAATGATCACATACCTACTTTCCGTCATCTTGGCGACAGATATTAATGGATTAATCATAAAATCTGATATTATAGCTGAGATGTCCATAGTTAATATATTTATGCTCGTGACGTCCGTTTACGTAAGCACACAAAGATTTTGTAGCACTAAAGTTTATTAGGTGTACCGATCACAAGTTGAATTGGATGCTAATCAGCGGTGTTCTAAAATATACAACATCGAAACATTATTCTAAATATACAGACGAAACTGTAAAATTTTCCCAATCCATCTTGAACCTAATGCTTTAGCGATAAAGTTGAAAATCTATTAAAGAAATTTTACAGATTGTAGTAGCTTGATGTGCTGGCGTCTGTACAAAAGTAGGTTGCTGCGTTTGCGGCCTGACGGTTTATACGTAAACCGTACAGATATAACCGTAAAGCTGCTGAGTCCTGAAAACTAGCACCTAACCTAAGCGGCTATCTATTGAAAAAGAACAAAAATATTCTAGAATATCTAAAAACAAAAGGCAATTCTAATAATTTTATTCACCCACGCACATTGGCTAGGTTCCAAACTCCAGCTACACAATGTCATAAAATGATCTTTATGTCTCTCGTAGCGACAATAATGCTACTAGAGTTACGTTATATGTTTAGGAGAACACTTCCCAATCTGGATGTGACAGACAGATAAACAGTTTTTCTTATAAACGACATCTCAAGAGTGTGCTGAAAGAAATGGTTGTAGCGTACTTGAGGGGTGGGTGGGTGTTTGAAACTAAATCGGGTTTCAGTTTCGAATACATGATGTATAGCCCGTTTCAAAAAAATCTGACGAAAATGTAAACCAATGGATCACAAAGCGCACTCTGTATTTTTATTGCCTATTGTACATATACAAATGGAGTTCTACACACGAAATTCTAATTTAAAATCACCTCAATTTTTATCGATTACAATTTAATAATGTTAATACACACAATAATTAATAATGACCTGCACCACAGAAACGGGAATTTTCGACGGAAGAATAAACAAAATGGCAGATTGTAGAAATAATGTTTCTATTGTTCAGTCGACAAAAGTCATTTCGACCAAATTTTGTTTACTTTTGACACTTGGGGGTAGAAACATTTATTTTCAACAAGTGTCAAATTGTCTATATCACATCGGACCTAGACAAGAATCTAAAATTTGCTCCTCGTTGCTATGGAAAGAATAAATATGTCTTTGTCTTTATAGAAACGCGAGTCTACGGGTCACCCCGTGGTCAGATATTGAGATGGATAGAAAGAACTTTGCCTATTCTTGATCAAATAGAGATAGAATTGGTCATGCGACGCGAGCTGAACAGGGTTTGTTTACACTTTCATCAGGTTCTTTTGGAACAGACAGCAAAGCCGTTTATATAATGTGCTCATGCTCACTGTTTAGAATATCTGACTTAATCCAGATGTGTTCACAATTCAATAAAATTCCGAAGCAACGACGCGACGGTCGCAGTGTATTAGTGCCACTGAGGCACTAATACACTGCGACCCTTGTAGACACATTGAGCCTATCGAACGCCTTCAATATTTTGCTTTAGTTAAACTGAAACAAAAACACCGTAAATTACAGATTCTCCAGATGAACAGAGATCGTGTGCACTTTTACCTATGAATGTATCAATGGGTTAAAATAGATAAATCCCTTGAGGTTATCCAAAACCTAGTCATGCGGTTACAATAGAATTCCCGAACACTTTCAGCCAGGTCCAGGAATGCGTAACGTACATTGCCAATATACCGAATTCCCGAACTAAAAGAACGCACTGTAATCTCATTTCTTTACAAATATAGACAGCTGCCAATTCATGTAATATACATTTACATAATCCACCATCTAATTAAGACCTTTTCTAAACAAGGTCTAATTCTGAAACAAAACACGTCATGTGCTGACTCGGCTGAGCCTACCCCAGCGTCACCCCACGTCAGGAGGGCTCCACGTCAGAAGGCACCCGACGTCAGCATGGCATTTAACGAGCGTCACATAATTACTGTACTCGTACACGACATTAGTCAGCATTAGTCGCTATACGATTGCGACTCAATTACCATCATGTTGAGTCTTAATTATTTTACTTCAGAACGTATTCGGTGATAAATGTTTTATGACAGGATTGAGATAATGGTCTGAATGCTGTTGTGTTTCTCTGTGATAAGATTGTTTAAGTGTAAAGGAAAGTTCGGTAGATCTACGAGGTTTATACTTCGATGTGATCGTTAAGACTCAGATTTTGACTAGCAACTATATCTGAGCCTCTCATGTATTCTCTGTACTTACTAACTTACTATCTTACCTTTGAGTGTCAACATTAGTTGCAAGGCATTGATTGGAAGTTAGAAATAAATAGCTTTTCGTCATTATAACATCACTAAGGGTTAGACAAGGGTAATCATTCAAGTAAGGCTACTGATTAAGCCTTGCTTCATAATAGATGTTTACGTCTTTTAAGCAGTTTTGTAGACACAAGCGGGAGACAAAACAAGAGATGGAAAACTGCCACAACTTTAACTGCATTAATAAAGTACTAAGTATCCTAGAAAAGAAGTTGCAGTTGTATTTAGTCACACCTGGCAGTGGAGAACGCTTACAAAGTGCATGAAGAGTAAGTTTTAAAAACGTGTGGAAAATTTCAGGCACACAAGTACGTACATAGTTTAGAGGGGCTTGTGGCTAAGTAATAACAGCCGCACGGGTCGATCGATCAGGTTAAGCTACGCTTGCCGCGGTTGGTCCGTGGATGGGTGAACACCCCTGCGTGCCTCGGAAAGCACGTTAAGCGGTTGGTCCCGACGTGGTCCCGACTGTCATTCGTGGATCTTTGACAGTCGTTACGGGTCGTCAGTAGCCCGAAAGTCTGACAACCAGTCTTACCAAGGGGTATCGTATTACCTACTAACTGGGTTGGGGAGGTCAGATAGGCAGTCGCTTCGTGTAAAATACTGGTATTCAGCTGCATCCGGTTAGACTGGAAGCCGACCCCAACATAGTTGGGAAAAGGCTAGGCAGATGATGAAGCACGTACATAGTTTCCATGTTTAGGAAGGAAACCGACAGGAAACGTTTTGTATAGGAGCTCATTCGCCACTGACATTCGTTTAGTCTGGGCAGTAACATAAATGTGTTTTGTCTAGTCTATGCAAACTAGACCATACATGGTCTGTCTAAATTATGTTAGCATAACTGACGTAAGAATGTTAATATAATACAGTAACTTGTTTTACTTGTAGGTCAGCGCTGTTTGGAAACAATAATGGCTTGGTTGTCATAGTTATTGCAGACAAGGAATGTACACAGACTAGGGAAATATTATTATTATAGAGTGCAGTGGTGGCCAAGTGGCAGCGGCGCCGACTTACGAGCTGTAGGCCGTGGGTTTGAACCCAGGCAGGCGGTTTACTTTGTGTAAATAATTTCATCACCACTGCTCTCAAAATGGTTAAGAACCCGAAAGAAACCAGCATGTCCTAGAACTAAAAAATCAAAGACATGTGACATCTACCAACCCGCACTGGGCCCGCTTGGCAGATTATATCCCACTCGAGGTTCTCGAAGAGAGTAGGCCTGTTTCCCAGCAGTGGGAACATTATAGACTGATTATGCATGTGCTTATGCTAGGGAAATATTTATGTAAAAATCGTAATCGTACATCATTTAGATTCCACATCTGATCAATTTTCGATTACGTGCAAATAAGAATTATCACACCGTGACTAAGTGCCGCCTCATCCAAATCTGATAGGATTACTATAATTGAAGCCCTAGGGCCTGTATTGATCAGGTACCTTACCTTTAAAAAAATCTAGAATGCTTTTGACAATTTTACACCTAATGTGTTGCTGAAACATGAATGTAGTTGAGCTGATTTATTTATTTATTGACACACCAACGACTTATTCACCAAATCATTACATTAAATATATTCTATAACAACAGCTTTGCGGTGAATGTCACTTATAGGTGTGCACAGCACTTGTATAATCAATAATAAAAATTAAATTGCTGCTGATGTTTACTTTGTACTAGTTCCGAGATTATAACTGAAAAGTGCTGGCACTTGCTGGAACTTCTCTATACCGAGCCTAAGCTTAATCAGCGTATAATGTTCCAACTGCTGAGTCACAGGTAACCTCTCGGTGAGAGGGAGTGAGCCGTAATCCACCACGCGGGCTCAGTGTGGGTTGGTACACATGTGTTCGAATTTTTGGTTCTAGGACATGTCAGTTTCCTCACGAAGTTTTCCTTCACCGTTTTGAAAGCAGTGGTGATGAAATAATTTAGACAAAGTAAAACGCCTGTCTAGGTTTGAACCTGCGACCTAGAACTCGTAAGTCGCAGCCGTTACCACTGGGCCAACGCTGCGTATGTATACCTACAGTCACGAGCAAAAGTATGTATACACTAGGCTTTATTCAAAAGCGATATACTCCTTTATTTTTTATTGAAATTTTATGTTGTTACGAACATAGCATTTCCGAACCCATAGGTTTACGTAGTGTGTCGTATTTCAACGTTGCATTCGTTATTTCTTGAAAAAAAAATGAAATTGAAAGTTGCTAAGTGTTGACATATTGGTGCTCGTGACTGTTCATATTATAAAGTAATTTTTCGTGTCTTTCTGGTTGACCGTATTGTTCTTCTAAGCTCTGCACTGGATTTTGATACTGTTTTCACAATCATTTAGAGAATTTATTTCGGAAGGTTTATTGCATAATACATTAATATTAAACTTACATAAAATTATGAAATGACTTGACTTGACTTAACTAGTTGACTACCGAGATGGCGACTAATAGAGAATTATGCAAGGAAAACACATGTTGCGCCGATCCCAAATAAATTGGGAGAATGATATGATGATGAAGTCGTGAAAAGCATGCGAAGCAGGGGCTGATCGCTAGTTCCCTGATAAATATATTTATTATATTTTCTCCCGTGTATGAAAATTTATTGGAGATTAGATTTCTATCCATGCTCCAATATTCAATTTTCACAAGATGTTTGTCTAATTAACGAGGGTACGCTTTCGGAAATTGGACACATCCCGTGAGATAGGTAATTATTTTTCTGTACCTACCGCGTGTACACCAATTATCTACTGGAAATATTTGTTATTCATCAATTTTGTGCGAGCAATTCGCTATGCAAATTAATTGTATTGTTTCGTTCATTTTATTAATAATTATAGATTCTGGTAATGAGTAATCATATGGTGATGGAATGACGTTGGAATTTGAGAGAATACATACCCTCATACCTACATTTTATTAATTGATTCAGTCTTCTTCACCGATCGTATCTACATACGCATCGTACGTACTCAATTTCTAAGCAGATTTTTACAAACGAATAGATTCTATAGAGTTCAATGTTTCTTCTTCATCTATCATAAGAGCGGATAGAATAAATGAATAAATACTGGGTGTTATGTTATAATTAAGTTTTTTTGTCTTATGTTTACCGTTAACCGTTTTTTGACAGCTGTCTTACAAAGTACATATACCAGATTACGGAAAAGTTAAATTAAAAAATAATAAAATAAATATATAAACTGCGTTATCTTATTGAATTATCTTATTTATGGTTTCTTATATACCTACATTATAATACCGCACGTGTATCAATCAATGTATTGTGTGTTGCTGCAATCACTAGTTATATCTGTCAAAAAACGGTTTACATAATGGACAGGGTATAGTAGGTATATTTAGTAACTAGAAAGTATGGATAAATCAATTAGCCCAGCCTTTCCCTAACTATGTTGGGATTGGCTTCTTGCTTAACCGGATGGAGCTGAATACCAGTATTTTACATGGAGCGACTGCATATCTGATCTCCACGCACTCAACTGTGTTATAGTAATTTTATTTTTAGGTGCATCGTCTTCACATATTAATTACCTACCTATATAATAAAATTAATGTATGCAAATATTGTAAAACATTTTAAAAGAGTAACGGTGGAGTTTCTTGCCCATTCTTCTCCATGCGAAAACTACCTTTTGGGAGGGGGGACTAGAATGAATTTTATTTAAATTTTTGACGTTCAAAAGTGCCTTTTATGTGCCTATTTGAAATAAATGACTTGACTTTGCCCACAACCCAGTCACTGGGTAACGCGATACCCCTTGGTAAGACTGGTTGCTGCCAGACTTTTTGGGCTTCTGACTACAATTAACGGGTGTCACAGATCTACAATGACAGCCAGGACCAACGTTTAAACGAGCTTCCTGAGCCACGGAGCGGTGCGATATGTAATGGATGGTCACCCATCCACGGGCCGGCCTCGGCAAGCGTAGCGTACCTTCGATCGAGCCGTGTGGCTGTTATTAGGTACTTAGCCTCAAAGGAAAGTATATGGATATACAAAGTATATATATATATATATACTTAACTATCGCATTAGGGCAACCTGTAAAGATAAATTTAAGGTGATGTTGTAATAAATAATAATCCTACTAATATAAACGCGAAAGTTTGTTGGATGTATGGATGGATGTTTGTTACTATTTCATGCAAAAACTACTAAACGGATTTGGATGAAATTTGGTACACAGATAGTTTATAATCAGGATTAACACATAGGATACTTTTTATCCAGATATTCCCATGGGATCGCAACTTATGCGGGTGAAACCGCGGGGTGCAGCTAGTAAATAAATTATACTTTATTCCCCATCAAAATTAACAGTAGTATCAATACGTTCCTGAAAATTAGTTCTTAGTTCTCATTGAGACTTACAATATTAAAAACAATTTATTTTATTCTTTAAAGTTTTCTTTAAGTCTTGTTTCAAACCAGGAGTGGTGTATTCTAACAAACTTTTCATTAATTTAAAACAGTCTTGAGAGCGCTGCCATTTCATTTTAAAAACGCAGCGTTGCTTTTTGCAATTTAGCCTTTATTTGCTTGTACTGTTTTGCTAAAAACGTCTTGCATTCTTCATGGATTTTTGTTATGGATGTTTGTTACTCTTTCACGCAAAAACTACTGAACGGATTTGTATGAAATTTGGCACACAGATGGTTTACAATCAGGATTAACACGTAGGATACTTTTTATCCCGATATTCCTACGGGAACGAAACTTATGCGGGTGAAACCGCGAGGCGCAGCTAGTAAATAATATTTTAATATCACTGAATACTTTGTGCTACATTAAAACAAACTGCCAAATTGGAATTGACAATGTAGGCTTCTAAACAATGTGGAGCTACTAAAAATATCCAATTGAAATGTACATACATTTCAATATATCTGTATTTCACTGAATATTTCAGTTTACGGTGAGGTAAAACAATGTATTTTTTTATTGCGGAATGGACCTGCTCTTTTGTCTTATTATTCAATTCGCACGAATTTACTCGCCCGAAACGGGCGAATCGTCACTGTTAAATAATAATATTTTTTCTATAGGCCACTCGCACGATGTACGAGAACATTCGTGCGAGTACTCACAGAAAGTTGGTAGAAAAACAAGCAGGCTCGCTTATTAGACGAAGTGCGTAGCGTAATGCTAGCCATGTGGTGTCTTGTCCTGGCTTTAGAAGTGCGTACATGGCAAATAACTTCTTCTCAAGAATAATGTGTGTGTAGTAAGACAGCTGCAAAGAAAATTGTATATTTCGTATAGCGAAGTACTGCTGTTTCTAAGTCTGTAATTCAGATGATAATAAGAATTGTTCACGTTACCAGTTTACCGCCCTTACGCGGGTGAGTTACACCAGAGGGTTAAATTTGAATGCGAGGGAGTTAAATATGAATGCGGTACGGTAGAGTTCCCGTCGAAATAAGTTTCAATACGAACTCGAATATGACGAAACTTTGGTCGTATTTAACGTTTGTTTTTCCTTTAGTCTGATTTTATGGAAAATTTATGATGAAAACGCTACTAATTAGAGTCAGGATAAAACATTTTAATGCTCTAGGTGTCTCTTTCACGAAACCGTCCTAATTACATGATATTAACGGGAAAATGGTAATGAACATCCGTCTCATTTAATTTTTCAAGATAAATTAAGAGATTTTCTTATTGCTACAGAGGTGCAATTCTTGTAAATTTAAGAACGTTCACAGTCTGATCTCAGTCTCAATCTGTCAAAAATACGTCTAATTTCCCTACATTTTGACAAGGTTATGACATTTGTTGGTCCCCGATATGAGACTGCAACTAGATTTCCAACGTTTTAAATTACGAGACTTGGCCTTCTGAATATAACCGCCATAAAAATAACCCCCTTATTTATAACATAACATAATCAGCCTGTAACGTTCCCACTGCTGGGACACAGGCCTCCTCTCTGTGAGAGGGAGTGGGCCGTAATCCACCATGCGGGCCCGGTGCGGGTTGGTAGATGTCACATGTCTTCGAATTTTTGGTTCTAAGACAAAACGACAGACTTTAACCATGACTTAACTTTAAGCAACATTTATAAATATGGGGGCATTTCTCTTATCGTAGTAAGAAATCGAAATTTGTAAAATGTTCAAATGTATGTTTTTTATCTTGTATCTACTTAATATGATCGCTTGTTGGTCGAAATAAACGTTTTATTATTACTTATTCCAACCGCTAAAGACCTCCTACCTGGAAAGAAAGAAAAGAAAGAAAGAAAAGAAAGAAAGAAAAGAAAGAAAGAAAGAAAAGAAAGAAAGAAAGAAAAGAAAGAAAGAAAGAAAAACGTTTATTTGGACATGAGTTACCTTGGGTAACCTAGAAGTCTTTAAACAGACTCCGGACCCAGGTTGGCCGAAGTAAAGAAAACCTGTTCAGGTGGAGATTCATAGACGACTCCGTCTTCGAGTGTAAGTGTGGTGCTGTTCCACAAACGATGGGAAACTTAATAACGTGTCCTGCGCGTCCTGTCAGCTGCACGTTACAGGAACTGATGAACGCTGGTGATGGCGCTAAACAAGTAGCTGAATTCTGGGCCGAGTCCATTTAGATTTCAATCGACACGCTAAGAGGAGAAGATTATTATTAAAGCTTTTTAGCAAAGTATTAAGCCAATTTAGGTGCTAATTTGACATATAACATTTAAGCGTTAGTGTCTTTACTTGCCTACAAAACAATACATATTGGTCGAGATGCGTCCGTTTCAAAGACAATTACTTATAAGTACCTAAGTTAAGTCGGTGAAGCATTCTGTTTTATTTGAATCAAATGTTTTACATGCCGATAGGTACGGCATGGACGTTCATTTGTACTCTCTCCCTGTTCGCCAGACGTGCGAGCATGCTGTTACAAGAAACTTGACTTTCGTTTTTTTTTTTTAATTTATAGTTCTAGCAACATGTTCCTTTTTACAAATAAACTTATTATTTGTAAAAAGAAAAAAAGTACGGAAATTCGTAAAATGAAGTTCTGCACTGTAATCACGTTTTTCACTAGCTAATTTTATTTGTCCCTGTCCAATATGAGAGATGTGTATTCATACATATACAGAGTTGATATGACAGAGGGGCATTCAATTACACTACGTATACTATACGTGTTTAGTATTAATTCGATACGGTATAGAAATAAAAAGCGCCAAGAATGAGAAAATATTTTTTTCAAACAAACTAAATAGCTTACAAATCAGAATAAAACGCAACCACCCTTCGTAAATAAATTTGACTGACCTTAGATACATAGGTAACAAAGTGGCAACGTCTTTATCGTTGTAAGGTGCATGACCTATGCTTAGACATAATCAGCTGTTAGGAAAGATACATCATGTTCAAACGGTGCAAAAACTTAAAAAAACATTTGCGACTAAACTACTGCTCCTATTTAATTGATTTTTGGTACAGAGCTTGAAAATTGTACCTAGTATAGGCAGTTTAAACGAAAGCCCCTCTGTCGTATCAACTTTGTATAAAGTCAAGGCTTCTTCCGGTAGGGATAGACGGTTCAACAACCTTCAGTGCGTTATTTACGTTGTTGAGCAGACAAATTTTTCGAACATATTAAGCAATAGATTAGCAATATCCTTCAAAATGAGATTGAAAGTGTTTTACGCAATCCCGGTGCTTTTAACACACGCAGGCTGGGTGCAAGTACTTATGCACGATTTGAAGTACTTAATGATAAAGAAACCCTATTTGATTGACAGATTTATTTATTTATTTATGTATTTATCCTCACACTGGAACGCCATCATCAAAAAATCACTTCATGTGCTGCTTTCCATCCATCCTGTGTGCGGTGGACATCGAACGAGTGGCGATGGATCACGCACGTGCAAGTGCAGCATTTCTCCATAGCTTCATCACTCTTTCCATATTGCGCCCAATCAATATCATTTTAATGTACATTAAAATTATACTTTGATTTTTTTATTTAATACATTAAAATTGAGATCAATAAATAAATAAATCCCTGGACATTTCACACAGCACCATTTGTCCCAAGCTAAGCAACCTAATGCTTGTGTTATGGTAACAAGATGGCTGATAAACTACTTATATACAATTTTTTTTTTGTAAATACATAAATATTATTGATTGATTGATTGATTGATTGATTGATTGATTTATTTATTTGCATAAAAACATGGTAGGTAACAAGATGTTCAAAAATATTATGTACAGCATGTTTTGCCGTGGCACACGGCACGCAAAAATTATTAAATTAGGTAAATAAATTATTAAGAATTCAACATAAACACATCAAATTAGTCATTCATAACATCAACATAATCAAATTAGTATTAGATAAATAAAAATAAAGTAAATCTCAAGCAATTAAACATTAAAAAAAAATAATACAACTAAGCATTTTAATTATTACAGATTAAGAACAATTATTAAATATTAAAATTATTTTCATTGAGGAATTCATGAATACTATAATAACATTTATTGGCCAGAATTATTTTCAATTTATTTTTAAATACTTTTACATTACAATTTTTAATATCATTAGGGATTTTATTATATATTTTTGGCGCCATACACAATACGCTTTTTCTTGCCAGAGCTGTTTTAACTCTATGTAGACACAGTCTATTACTATTAAGTTTGCGCCTGTTTCTTTTTACCAAATCAGATAACTGTTCAAATAGATGAGGGTTTTTATGTACAAACAGTGCTATCTCCAATATGTACAGTGAAGGAAGTGTTAAAATTTTGTGTGCTATAAAGAACGGTTTACAAGAGTCAGTGGAGTCCAAGCCATTATAGATAGAAAAACACCCAGACTCGGAACAAATACATGTAGGTCATACAAATATTTGTTCCGTGCGGGAATCGAACCCGCGACACACAGCGCAGCAGTCAATCGCTTAACCACTGCGCCAACTGTGCCGTCAATAGTATTCGTAAAATAGATTTTTAATGTTCTAAACACTCGTCTCATGATAGGACTAAACAATCTCAACACGATATTAATTCGTCGTACACGTTAACTATTCTTATGTGATGGCAATGATACTCGTTGTGGGGCGATGGATGAAAGTGAAAAACAATACAGGTTCCCCAATAAAAATAAAATAATTAATTAAAACATAATGTAATTACAGAAAATAATAAAGTGACATTCTTCTTGTCATAATTAACTAAGAATTTGCGTTAGCTTTTCTAGAAAAATATATATTTTTATGAAATACATACTAGTACAACATTTATTTGACACTTATAGTACAGGATGGCAGCTTAGGGACATCGACGCGCAAACTGTAGCCCTGTATACATTTATTTTACACTTAAAATAATGATATTTTGAAGCAACGTGTCTAATCTAACCAACTTTCTGGTAACTTCGATGGAAGCTTCCGTAAAAATGAATGCATCACTGCGGCCAAAATTATCTACAGGTTGAATTTTCGTCGATATTATTGTTCACCACGATACAAAAGAATACAAAAGCCGGAACAAAAAACAAAAGAATATTTATATCAAATCGCTCACAGCTACGAACAAAAGCTACATGTGCGTTATCTGAAAGGATCTAATAAATTACGAGAGGGCTCGTGTGAGGGGCCTTTCACACCGCTTCTTAATCTCTTATCAGTCGTAATCGGTGGTTTGATGGAGATTAGAAACGTGGCCTATCTCGGATCCAAATTGCTTATTAATAGGTATCTACATACTTTGTCTGGATTTCTAGAATCTAGCCGCTTCATTCATCATCGTTGCTTAAAGTTAAGTAGTGATTAAAGACTGTTTAACCGTACATTTTTGACGTTTAACGTCAGTTAACTTTAATCATTGTTCATAAATAAATCCCTAGATGTTTAGAATAGTTAACAGGTTTGTTATTGCTTGTTGCGTTTAGCCTACGGTTCTTAGAGTCTAATTTATAGCATAGAAAACATTTATTTCATACAGGAGTCCATAGGGTTAGTAACAATTTTACTTAACTTTTAGTGTTAGTATCTAGGTTACAGACACAGATATACATTTAAAATTCAGGGTGGAGCTGCATCCACCTCCGCAACATCGGGCAATCCCATCGGGCATCCAATTTATATAGAGTCTTGAAAAGTTCAAGTCTTCAGTACTAATATTGTTGCTTTTTAGGGTTTCATACCTCGAAAAGAAAAAACGGAACCCTTATAGGATTATATATCATCTATATTATATATAGGACAGGAATTTATATCAAATACTCAGGTATACTGACCCTTTGAGCTGTGAAAAATCAAATTTCTAAGCCAACGCAATCAAAAGATACAGCCGTTTATGCCGCAAATTTTCGACACTCGCAAGGGAATCGAAACCTACAGGGTATTTCCCGTGAACTCAGAATCTTGAAATGTGGTACGAAGCAACGTCTCATAGCACAGATAAGGAAAAATTGCGAAAACCGTAAATGTTTAGGTACATCATATAATAAAAATATTTTTAATAATTTTGAATTGTACGGAACCCTCGTTGCGCGAGCCCGACTCGCACTTGGCCGTTTTTTTTTTAAATACCTCTATTCCTCTATATTTTTTAAATTAGATGGTGAGCTCAATACACAGTAAGAGAGCAAGCGTGACTGTTTAGTATCTTTATTTTCAAAATGATTACTGCACTGTATTAATGTTTTCATAAAATTACTTTTTATAAAACTTCATCGTATGCATATAACAATAAAAATAAAATAAGTAAGCTCACTTTATCCATGAGATAATATTTGGAAGGTAAAGTAAGGTAATAAAATGTTATCACATAACATTATTGTGCAGAACTGACCTTTTTTCCCGCAAAGAATTTTCCATTAGTAATGTGATACTTTGCTCTGAAATATGAATATCTTAGACATAAAAGGATCCTATATTCTTCACGTCAGCGGCATGCGCAGTGACCTGTGGGCAACAGTCTCCACATGGTGGAGGCCTCATGATGGGCGGAAGAGGTGACGAGACGACCTAGACGCGTACCGTATGGGTTGGATTTGGATCGCCCAGGAGTGGGACAGTGCGAGTCCCGCACCCCCGGCCATAGGGAGAGGTGGAACACCGCGGTGGTTTTAGCCGGTAAGAGTCCGGCATACCCCTCCGTCAACCCCGCGATGGAGGAAGTCCATGAGGATTTCCACCGCGAAACCAATAAAAAACAAGTTAACTTCGTGTGGATTCTTCAGGATATTTTTCTTTCACTATTTAACTGAAAATGGGTGAGTCTTTGTCCAACAGCAAGTTATGTCAGGCTACATTTATTCAGGGCGTAAAACAGCATTCTAAGGACAGGTAGGTTTTTAGTATTTATTGATAACCAACTTATATTAACAGTTTGCACCACACATACAAGTTATTAGTCAATATTAGTAATAAAGTCAGTATTAGTTATTACTACCTAATACTGACTGACTGACTGTAAAGGTTAGAGATTTTTTCATGTAGAAATATATGTATAGCTAATTTAATTCCAAAATTAACCTACTGACTAACTTTCTAAAATAAGTCCAGCGTTTCAGTTTTAAAGATTAAACAAAATGAATCGACAAACTCTAATATTAGTTTAAAAGACTAAACCCTACTAACAAGCTCAAGCCTTCAAACGAAGTGTATCCTTAAAAGTTAAAAAGAAACATAAAAAATAAACTCGTAGACATTTAAAATTATTCCACTTCATTTTTCCCCAAGCCTAAACGGTCCCGTGTAAATAAAAATCATGCAATCAGACTGAAAAATTGTCGGGTTTTTGTTCGTGTGAAATTAAATTAATCCAGCCATTGAGTTGCAATGTACCGTGCCGGCAATTTAAGGCTACAATATATATATTTTTTTTTACTGGCTGAATTTTAATCGACTTTTCACAATTAAATTGTTGCAGTCGGCTTCGATCGCGACTTACGAGTTGTAGGTCGTAGGTTCGAACCCAGACAGGCGCTTTACTTTGTGTAAATTATTTCATGACCACTGCTCTCAAAACGGTGAAGGAAAACATCTTGGGGAAACCGGCATGTCCTTGAACCAAAAATTCGAAGACATGTGACATCTACCAACCCGCACTGGGCCCGCGTGTAAGATTACGGCCCGCTCCTTCTCACCGAGAGGAGGCCTGTGTCCCAGCAGTGGGAACATTATAGGCTGATTATGTTATGTTATGTAATCAGCTTCGATAAAGGTGCGTCACTAAACTTTGTAGCAGGATTCAGGACAAACACAATATTTAAATGTGGTTTCGAACTTTCGAGTGCCATGTTTTTGTCCGTATTACCAACTTCAGAATTGAAGAGAAGAAGGAACGAGGGACAATTCTTAGAAACGACTAGTCCTTAAAGACAATAAATAGACAAAAGTGGGAATGGAGTGGGAAGGTCTGGGCCAAAACTGACTTTTGATATTCACAGTTTCCGATAGTTATTTGTTTTCCGGGTCGAGCAAACTGATATTGGATTCCATCTTGGATTTCTCAGTATTACGAGGTTTGGGATTTGTGCCCGGTTGACGGCACTAGGCTCGCCCCTTATTACATGGCACTTAAACATATAGAGGTATGCGGAACAGGGTGTAAAGTTCACTCATTCTCCATAGAAAAGGGAGGATACTCCGACCAGACGGGTGTTGTGTCTGGCGGGCAATTGCCCAACGACTGTCGGGAAGTTTATATGTATGCTAATTGCGCGGTAAACTCTGCTTGCGAGATGCAGGATTTGCGTGACGTCAGTATAACGCGTTGTTCGCTTTTGGTGTTGTAGATACCGCTACAAACATAACTGGCGAAATGTGGGGGACTGTACCTAGGTACACCTTTGCCTAAGGCGTGATGTTATGTTATTTGCTTTGCTGTGGCAGGTACCTTGTAACGAGCATTTACTTGGTTAACCTTTCATATCCGGAACGTATCGTGTCTGCAATTACGGCAGTCAACGGGTTAAAAAACACCTTATCATTATTTAAAGGTAAACATCAGCCCTATTACAGAATTCTATTCAAATTTAAGGAGATTTAACCGTAAAAACCACGTAACCGCGTAGGACACTTCCTATTCCAAACTACAGATCGTGTCACAATCATAAAGAACCTCTCATTAGTTTGCGAAGAGCATCTGTTACGAACATGCGGTAACACAGTAGGTAGTTTTTTAAATAGCAATAAAAATGGACCCTCATCCTGAGTACCGAAAGAGTGAAAATGGACCCAGTATACCGAAAACATTTAATTATTAGCTACCATTTTTTTACGTCGTCTATTTCATCATTATTCCCACTTCTTGAAACCGTATTTAAATATAACATATAATCACACCTATATACCCTAATGGGTTGAGCAGCGGTGCGAAGGCAGCATCCACATTTCGCCGAATGAGTCATATCATGGAAAAAAAAAATATCGGAATCGAGATGGCGGGATGGGCAAGATATTACGGGCTCGCGCAAGATGGAAGTAGTGGAGGGAGGCTTTTGCCCAGGAGTGGGACAGCGTAGGCTTGTAAAAAGTTATGCCCATGCTACTCGTATGCCCATGGTCGGAATTTAAGAAGTTTTAGATCGTGGGTTCGAACCCAGACAGGTACTTTACTTTGTGTAGGTAAACTATTTCATCACCACTGCTCTCAAAACGGCGAAGGAAAACATCGTGAGGAAACCGGGATGTCCTAGAAACAAAAAAAATTAAGGCATTTTGTGACATCTACCCGCACTGGGCCCGCGTAGTAGATTACAGCCCACTCCCTCTCGAAGAGAGGAGGCCTGTGTCCCAGCAGTGGGAACATTATTACTTAGTCAGTGAATATCAAAACATAGTTGTACCACAGTATTGTTTGTTCAAATATTATTTAAGTAGGTGTACGTACAACAAATAGCAGTTGTCATGTGATTAGAGCCCGCGATACTCTTGTGTACAAAGCGTGAGTTTGTGAGTCATTATTTTTAATATTATGTAAATAATTATGTGGAGCGCGGAATAATAGCCGCACGGGTCGATCGATAGGTTAAACTACACTTGCCGCGGTTGTTCCGTGGATGGGTGACCATCTTTACATACCAAGACCCCTCCGTGCCTCGGAACGCACATTAAGCCGTTAATCCCGGCTGTCATTCGTGGATCTTTGACAGTCGTTATGGGTCGTCAGAAGCCCGAAAGTCTGACAACCAGTCTTACTAAGGGGTATTGTATTACCCAGCATCTGGGTTGTGGAGGTCAGATAGGCAGTCGCTCCATGTAAAATACTGGTATTCAGCTGCATGCGGTTAGAATGGAAGCCGACCCCAACATAGTTGGGAAAAGGGTAGGTAGATGATGAATTATGTGGGGTGTGGTGTGGATACAATATCAACTGGAAGTTGTGACGACTTTGTTGTACTACGTGGGGTGCCCATGCTGATGTCTATTATGTCGATAGGCTGCTCAGAAAACGATAAAATAAATAAAATATCGGCGTTCACATAGTAAAGGTTCTAATAAAAAGCGGCCAAGTGCGAGTGGGACTCACACACAAAGGGTTCCGTACCGTACAATATTGAACACTGTACATTTTTAACCGTTTAATTTTAAACTTTTTTATATTGTTATTATTTTGTTATAGCGGCCATACTTGTAGTTAGTATACACTCAGTGAAAATTTTAAGTGTCTACCTATTACAGTTCAAAAGATACAGCCCTGTGACAAACGGACTGACGGACAGTGGAGCCTTAATAATAGGGTCCCGGCTCCTTTGGGCACAGAACCTTAAAAAATAAATGCTATTATTATTCCCACAAATACCATACACATTTCAGTTATTGCCGCCAATTTCAATTAACAACTCGAAATTAATTTCTCTACCACCCCTTAATATTGGTAGTTCTAAGCAATGTTATGCAAACGCCTGCTTCGTAATACATTACTCGCGAATTAGATCGGTATCATCAGAGCTTCAGTGGGTAAGGATCGATGAATATTTATATCAAGGCAACCTTTGGAATATTGCTCGCCAGATATGAATTACTACTACTACGGCTAATTAATGACTTGTTGGTGCTTTAATCTCACTTAATCACTTAATCTCACTCGTTCATTTTAGGTTTTTTTTTTTGACAATGGGCTCACTCTTGACCTCAATCCAGCCCAGAGGCAGGGATGTGATCTACGGTGGAACGAGCTTGCCCAGAAGAAGCGTATTCACTCTCGCCCTGAAGAGATTAGGGTTGTATGAACTCGGGAATGCAGACGCAGGCAGACAATTCCACTCCTTTGCTGTGCGCATCAGAAAAGATGAAAAGAAGGGGTTAAGATTTTGGTACTAAGCATTATCAGAACCTATTTATAGGCAATGTTCGGTCCAAAGTCTGAAATGAGAAGCGCTAGGTTAGCCCACAAAGTTCAAATTTTCTTACGATTTGTGCAATTTGTAGGCCAGTAGACAGGTTGTATGTTGATTAAAATATGATTCGCGTAACAAGTATACCCACCCTGTATAGGTACTTGAGCAGGGACATCGACACACAAACTGTAACCATGGATTCAGCACATGAGTTTATACCCCATAGCGCAGAAATTTTTCGTCGGTTATCAAAAAAAAAATCATCTGTTTCATAGAAAAGTTCAATAGCTACGCGGTCAAAATGTCCATACATTTTGACCGCGTAGCTATTGAACTTTTCAGCAATATTTTTTTTTAATAACTGACGAAAACTTTCGACGCTTTGGGGTCTAAACTCCTGTGCTGAATCCATGGTAACAGTTTGCGCGTCGATGTCCTTGCCACCCTGTATTACAGAATTAGAATCATTAAATCATCAAAGCTCTTGCTCGGTCTTTTGAGTGGTAACGATGCGGGTTCCATGTGCAGGTGTCCTCCGGGGTGGTTTTAGTGAGGTAAAAATCCCACACTCCCCGGTTTTATAAACGACCGTATATTTTGATTGCGTTGACTTAGAAGTTTGATTTTTTTACTGCTTCAAGGGATTGCAGCCAGATCAGATATTTGATATTAATTTCAACTTGATAACTTTATACGTACTGACGGACAGACAGACGGACAACGAAGTGATCTTATAAGGGTTCCGTTTTTCCCATTGAGGTACGGAACCCTAAAAAAGGTGTCTAGTATACAGAGTGCCCCCTGTATACTCATAGTAATTACACTATTGTAATTACTATGAGTATACAGGGGGCAGGGACACCCTATTTTAGTCTAGACATATAGGTGTCTATGACTAAAATTGATAAAACTATACATCCAACAAGATAAAGTAATTTATTAGTCTTCTTAAAAAACACCCTAATAACTACACTCCTCAATATTATTCATTAACAAAATCAATTGACCCAATTTTAGTTCTAGTTTTTCCGGTCTAGCATATCGAAAAGCTAATAGCATTTACGAAGCCTATTCCGAAGCGGAAACGTTAAAAGCTTCGTTGATATTCAAAAGTAATCCAATGCATTATTCTGACAAAAAAAAATTGGTGCGTGTACTTATGTACGCGCGTCAGAAGTTATACCTACTTTTAAAACACAATTTTTAATTGCATGCAAATAATTAATTACAAAAAAGGTTACAATTAAGTTCGTTGTTTAGGCTGAATAATGTTGGTAACAAGTCACGGGCCTTTTAAACAAATTAAAAGCATAATAAAAATCCAGAATTTTATGGCATCCAATTTTTTATAGTGAAATGACCATTGCCTTTTTTTTAATCGATAAGAATTAACAAACAGGTTGCTATATTTATAAAATGCTCAAAATATGTACTGGCCGGTTTATGCTGAAAAAAGTGACGTATAGCTTTAAAAATAATGAGCGGTTTGGCGGACAGCTTCAATCTTTGAATTTTGTGTGACGGCGATACGCGCGCATCTTAAAATTTCACTCTTATCATTTCTTCATAACGCGCCTATAGAAGTATAACTTCAATAATACAAATAAAAATTCCGGTACAGCAACGGCAACAGTTATCCTAACTATTCATAGATCAACGTATAGTATTTTCTTGTACCGTTATCTATAATTTAACCAGTAATCATAAATATCACGTGAGTGCTCTGGCGGGAAATCCAATAAACAAATAACTATGTTTTATGTATAAAGTGCGTTGGCCTACTCGAGTAAAACGCACAAATTGATAACGAAAACAACACAAAAATAAAGTAAAAAAAACATCAAAGCATACGACAGACAGCCGTCAATCCCTCTTGAATTTGCGCAAACAGAATTCAAAAAGGGAACGTTCCCTATTGGCATAGCAAACATTCTTCCAAAAAAAACCTTTAAACGTCACTTTTCCACTCAAAGTGATAAAATTATGGCCAATTTCTCGTGTACACAGGCCGGGCCGGTCTCTGGCCGCACGGAGCGCTGCCTTTGCACGCACGATTAACTTTTTTATTAATACCCATTGGCTATGGAACTAAAGCTTTGACGTGATATCACTCACAGGGAGATGAACGCGCTAATCCACTTTGGTAACTTGATATTGTTGCTATATTCGTTATTTTCCTCGAAGAGTGTTCGTGAAAATGATGAAAGCTGAGAAAGGGTGGCAAACGTGTTCATTCCCAGCTATTAAACGGGGCAGTAAGGAGTTGAGTACCGTCTAGTAGTATTAAGAGCACAGTAATAATTTTCGAGGAAGGAAAGCAGACCTTGAAGCATTGTAATAAACTAAGAAAATGTAACAAAGAGCCAAAATAACGTTTTAATTTTGGCAACGGAATTATAAAATCTACGACAGAAATATTGTGTGAATTCTTGTAATTGGCAACGAGGTACAAATTTGTAGATGCGCCAAAAAGCCTCGCCTTTTTGCGATTCAGAACAACAGCTTCCCAGCATCAAGATTACCATTAAAGGTCTTAAGATATCTGAACACTGTAAACAGGACAATGAAAAAGTTTCCCAAAGTCTTTCAACCCAATAAGTGGCTTTTAACAGAAGCCTAAACAAATTTTACGAAGTTTTCTCCCCAGAAATATTAGTTTGCATAATACGCGTATTATCATAATTTCCAATGGCAAAAAGTTTGTGGCGAAAATAGGGATTATCATGAAACGGTTTTGGAAACATGAATAATCCAATAAAATGGATAATAACTCTGTTGGGTGAGGTAGGTCACGATCGTTCCTGTAATCTTTGCGAAGTATTGGTCCTTGTGTTGAATATTAAATGGTTTCTGACTTTTTCTTTGGGTGTTTCCGACTTTTCTCAGCATTTATTTATCCTTCTGCTCGTTGGTCTAGGGGTCACTATAATACAATAAAATACTAAATTAATCTTGATTGAATAAAATATACATTAAATTCATAATGTCAGAAACACTAAAAAAAAAAACAAAAATAAAAAAGGGAAGCATCTCCTCCAAAATATAGAAATTGTGATCATATAAATTATCTCTCTATATTAAACTCACATTTTGGCCAGTTATGCCTAGGTGTACCTTTGTACACCTCTATCTAACCCTTCAAGGATTACAGGCATCATCAGGCGTCATGTTTATATATGTTACTTCTATTTATAAAAGTTGAGATTACGATTTTACACAGTTTGTTGCTCTCTCTCTTTCTTCTCTCTCTCTCTCTCTTCTCTCTCTATACACTTCTCTCTCTCTTCTCGTCTAGAAGATGTGGATAACGTCGTGAGCTACACATTATGTAATGTCTTTTTTGTTTTACTACATGTTTATTACGATGTTTGTGTAACTGTTTGTTTCCCCGAATTTGAAAAAAAAAAAATTACAAAAAAAAAAATGGGTAATAAATAAATGGGTGGAATAAATAATAATTACTTTTGCTATTGTAATTATTGTATTATTAAGATAATAAGAAGGTATGTTTGTTATTAGGTGCTTAAACAAGTAATAAAGTGTAATGATTATGTATGCGCTCATGTCGCTAAGTTTCGTGAGGAAGGTACCGTTTGAATAAAAATCTTTGCCGAAATGTAACAGGGGCTTATTAGTTGACTCGCACGAATTTACTCACCCAAAACGGCCGGGTAAATTCGTCACTGAAGTTATGTTGCTTGTGGGCGAGTCGACAAGAGATAAAAGTACAGTTTTATTATAACTCTAAACTGCTGTGCGCTAGTGTCCTTTTTCCTATACTTTATTGCATTATGTCAGAACCAGCTAGTACTAGGTTACAGACTCTAAAAGAACAAATGTTTGGGGTAGGTATTATTAATTTTTAAAGTAGGCAGGTACACGAGATGCCTTTTTTTAAGATAGTGTTACACATCTGCTGGGACACAGGCCTCCTGTCCTCGAAAGAGAGCGGGTTGGTAGATGTCACATGTCTTCGAAGTTTTAGTTCTAGGACAATATGCTGGCTTCCTCATGATGTTTTCCTTCACCGTTTTGGGAGCAGTGGTGATGAAATATCGTAGTTTATTTAGTGTCAATCTAGCAAGTCTTCTCCTTCCATACATCTCTATCAGCCGTCATTTTCGTATTCATTCATCCATCATGTCATTAATTGTGTAACTAAAAGAGATGAAAATATTTACTCCATAAAAATCCTATAAATTATTTGGTAAATACACAAACGGTTGAAATAAATATATTACACGGTCCGTAGCTATTTTACGAACAATTAGCGCTGGCAAGTTTTAATCTAGCTTTTTTTGCTGTCGTTCCGTTCAGTTCCGCACAACAGCGGGTGGCGAAGTGGCAAATGAGTTCATTGTTTACCCTGCCACTATTTTTTGCGACCCACACGGCTAACAGGGTGTTTTGTCATTGTTTAAATATATTATTGCACGTTCAACATTTGGAAACTTGCGATTAATACCAATAATAATAATACCCACACAATATTGGGTAGGCAGAAGTAGTTACAGACCTATAGATATTTATTAAAAAAATTATAAGTAAGTACGTAAGTTTGTCAGGCATTACTTATCTGACATTTATGCTGAACTGGGCCTTGGTGCAGCCGTGAGGCACACAATACTGGTTTATAAGTTTGGTATCAGCATGAGGGGTTTGTGGCTAAGTAATAACAGCCGCACGGGTAAATCGATCAGGTTAAGCTACGCTTACCGCGGTCGGTTCGTGGGTCGGTGACCATCTTTACATACCAAGACCCCTCCATGTCTCGGAAAACACGTTAAGCCGTTGGTCCCGGCTGTAATTCGCGGATCTTTGACAGTCGTTACGGGTCGTCAGAAGCCTGAAAGTCTGACAACCAGTTTTACCAAGGGCTATCGTATTACCCAGTAACTGGGTTGTGGAGGTCAGATAGGCAGTCGCTCCATGTAAAATACTGGTATTCAGCTGCATCTGGTTAGACTGGAAGCTGACCCCAACATAGTTGGGAAAAGGCTAGGCCGATGATGATGTTTACTAACCATGCACGTGACTGCTCTAGATTTCGGTATCGATAACTGTTTTGATAGTGTCATACTGTGTATCTGATAGTGTTACTATTTGCTAACTAATCTGTGCGGCGCTAAATTAAACAAATGAGGGCTGTATTAATAAACATTAGGCCACGTGGACATGCTGCAGTTTTATATAAACTGTTGGGAGATTTGGATATAAGATAATCTTAAGACTGAGTTGGAGTTGTAGTTTTATGATAAAATCATCGTGTACTTCAGAAAAATAATGATAATTATAATCGGCGGGGTAATTGCGTAACACACTATCAGTAGCAATATGTTTCATTTTGACAGTTCAACAGCATTCATTGCGTTATTTACATGGTTGAGCAGATACATTTTTCGAACATATGAAGCAATGGATTAGCAATATACTTCAAAATGATACAGATTGAGATTAATAGTGTGTTACGTAGATAATTAGGGTGGGGGACGCTGGGATGACTGAAAATGATAACAGCTGGGGTTGACTTTATGGTGTCAAGAAACCCTTTTTGGAAAACACAACTTACTTTAAAAAATGACGTTTTGCTGGTAAATTGCGGACGCTATGTGGTGGCTACCGCTTTCTAGGAAACCGCAGCTTATGAGGCATTTTCTGCAAGGATTTTTTGTGGTTATTTCAAGTTTTTTACTAAAGGTTAAAAAAAATATATGCTTATTGTTAAACTGTGTTTTTTTTTATTCTTTCTGGAAGGTTAAAAGCTACGCTTGCCAAGGTCAGTCTGTGGATTCATGAATGGTGACCATTCATAACATATCGACGACCCCTCTGTGCTTTGGAAAGCACGTTAAGCTGCTGGTCGCGGCTGTCTCTCGTAGATCTCTGACATTCGCTACAGGTAGTCAGAAGCTCTGTCTGACAACCAGTCTTACCAAGAAGTAACGTGTTTACCAGTAACTCGGTTGTGAAGGTCAGATAGGCAGTCGATCCATGTAAAATACTGGTATTCAGCTGCATCCGGTTAGATTGGAAGCCGACCCTAACATAGTTGGGCAAAGGTTAGGCAGGTTGATTGGAACTGTTGGTTCAGGGTAACTGGGAGGCGTTTACCTATTGACAGTCCTCGCTTAATGCTCTCAGGCTCTTAGGCGCCATCTCCACGGGCGAGAGAATCGCGGCGATAGTCTCGCCGTGCCATCAAATTGTCGCCGCGATGATATCGCCGTGTGGAGACACGTTCTAAGAGAGTGTATAGAAACACGTCGACGACAATATCGCCGCGATTCTCTCGCTCGTGGAGGCGGCCCCTAAGGGCGATCAAACCAATCGCAATAAAACCGACATTAAGAAGAAAGAATAAGAGAAAAGGAGGAGATTTCTAGAATAGCAATAAAATACTTTAGAACCAGACACCTTATTGCTGTATTCTTCTCAAATACTTAATCCTTATTGCCTCATAAAAATTATACATTAGTAAAATGTCTTCAATTAGTCTGATTACGACTATTTTAGTACAAGCCACAGACAGGTGCTACAGGATCAATGTTATAGCATGATCAGCCTATAATGTTCCCACTCCTGGGACACAGGCCTTCTCTCGGTGAGAGGGAGTGGGCCGTAATCCAAGCAAGGCCCAGTGCGGGTTGGCTGATGTCACATGTCTTTGAATTTTTGGTTCTAGGACATGTTGGTTTCCTTACGATGTTTTCCTTCACCGTTTTGAGAGCAGTGGTGATTGGTGATGAAACCATTTATACAAAGTAAAGCGCCTGTCAGGGTCCGAACCTAGGACCACGTCACGGTCGTCACCACTGGGCCACCATGCACTGCTCTATTAATGTTACGCAGAGTCGGAATACGTGCCGCGTTTGTCAGGATTCCTTTTCCTTTGCACATGCGTAAGAAAAGTTAGCCAAAGTTCATTTTCCCGGCACCTTACTTGTATATTAGATTATTTTTTTTAATATGTTACTCTCGATGGCGTAAACATACCTACCTACCTACCCGGGAAACTTATGTCTAGCGAACAGGAAGAGGCAACCGGTAATTATGTCTAATACCTAATGCTAATGGATATAGGGTTACCAGATGGAAAATTGAAAAGTCCTGACAAAAAGCCTGATTTCCATAGAAACGTCCTGAGATTTTGTCTCATACGTAATTCAAAACTGTGTGGAAAAAATAGTTATTGGTTTTGTGCACATATGTTGTTTGTTCATCATGTGTTGATTCTAACTCTAAAAATATGTTGATGTTAATTACGTTGATTTGTGAATATATCCAAACAAGAAACAATTACCTATACCTATGTTTTTCTATAAGTTGTTTCTTTCTAATTAAAAAAAAATTAAAAAATTCTGTATTTTATTGAAAATCGAAAAATCATGAGATTGCCAAAATCCGCCGCCCGCAATCCAGTTAGCAGCCTACAAATCCTGAAATCTCAGGACAAATCTTGAGATATGGTAACCCTAAATAGATGAGACTCGCACAGACTAGGGACGCCTGGCTCAAAAGAGAGGAGGTCTACTCAGCCCTGGGTGGAACAAGGCTGTGCCAGTAATGATAATGATGATAAATAGTTATGTATACTAATATTATAAAAAGGTAAAATTTGTTTGCTTGTTTGTAAGTATGTATGTAGGGGGTAATCTCTGGAACTGCCGGTCGGATTTGAAAAAATCTTTTTGCATTTGATAGGCCAATTCATGACGAAGTCTATAAGCTACTTGCCATCACGCTCGGACCCTTAGGAGCTGAGCGAAAACAAAATAAGTCGGAAAGAACGCTGAAAGAAAACAGAGTACCTAATAGGGCAGGCGATGCGATTCGATGAGGTGAGTCGGAAACAAGAAATTTTACGCGGACCAAGTCGCAGGCAGAAGATAGTATTTCATATAGAATAGCCAAGGAGGTAGTTTAGAGTACCTCGATTATCCAAATTATGCTTATTTCGTTAATATTAATTAATGAATTTTAGTAAACACAATTAACTGAAATTCATGATTAATTTGTAGCAAAGAAAAAAATATATTTCCATAGTCAACAAACAGACAAAAACAAGCTTTGTCCAAATATGGAGATGTTTACTTTCTACGTCATCCAGTCAACTGATGATGACGTCACACAAAAACAGAAACGTGGGGAATAATTCCATGCTAACAAATTGGGCGCGGATAACAGTGTGCATAACTTTGCACAAATATTGTAAGAAGTAGCACATGACTTGAGTATACTGTGTTTGGTTAAACGATTGTATTGTTTGTGTACGCATTAGTTTTAATTGTTTTTAATGGAAATTCGATTGACTTTTGTTTTTCTTGATCTAGAATTCGGAATTTTCCGGGTTCCGGTAGGTATGTACGGTCACCAAAGGAGATATGTATATAAGATATGTATAAAGAGATTGTCGTCGGATGTGACGATAGGTGAAGTTTAGTAAGGAACCGATGGATATTCTCGAATATAATTTAATTTAATTAATAGAAAACAAACAGTTAATTTACGAAATTAATTTTCATTTATCTTTTTTGGTGACTAGTACATCCCGTTCGCGCTAAGTTACGGTTCGTGGAACGCGTCCTCTCCCCCCAACAGCCTACCGCCCCGCTGAGTCGCCCTGTAGTACATAAGCAACGCCATCGCAAGCGCATGTGATTATTACTTATTTGGCACATTCATTTTCTTCAGTTTTCTCGATATTTGTTAGTTTAGCTCGAATGGGTAGTACAAAAAAAAAATTGTTATGGTAACATTACTGTTAAGAACGCTTATTTTGAGAGGGTCTTCTTTGCCTCAAGACTAAGACAATCCCTTTTAAGATTGCGGAGAACTAAAGGCAATAAATTCAAGTAAAATGAAGGAGCTAAGTATAAGGCTTTTTTTGCTAGTGGAAAGGTTATTTTGTGCCAACTTCTAAGATAAATCAAGGAAGTAAAAATACTACAATGGGAACGAGAGCATTTTCTCTCTTTTTATCTAGTCTCCTACCGTAGCTATTCTATTTAATTTTAATCAACATACTTACAATCTGACACTGACCTGCAAATTACAAAAAAAACGTAAGAACATTTGAACTTCGCGGGATACGTAGGCGCATACCCCTTAACCACACCTTTCTGATACTTGCTGTATAAGTAGGTAATATAGTTTGGAGTTTACACAAGGTAAGACCGTTAACCATAACCAAGCTATAAATGGTAAAAAAAAAGCAAAACTTTATGATAATATGCATACCGAATCCTAGGATTACAATATCTTCGAGAAAAGGTCAGTGAAACACGATTGTTCTCTACTCAATCAAACGGTAACATCAGCCAATGAGTATGTATTTATAAACATAGTAAGTAGCACATAATGTAAATATTTTCATGATAACCGCTTGATGAGAGCCGGTACGAACGATGGCGCCGCTATAGTTCATATAAACATACATTAATTATGCACGTTATGTACGTGTGAGTTAATATTTAAATATACACATGTATATTTAAATATTAACTGTTATTCTGTATGTTTGATTGTAGTAGTATAGATTCGATACAGAAACGAAAGCGCGCCGATCCGGTGAGGAAGGCGCCTAACAAATGCCAAAAACCGTAGCAAACTGAGTCAGTCAAGAAGTGGTTCTCGGTAAAGAATCTGTAGATACAGATTCGGTACAGAAACGAAAACGCGCCGATCCGGTGAGGAGCCAGGCGCCTTAAAGACAAAGTTAGATGTGATCATAAAATAATTAGTTCTTTCTAAGGTAAGGCAAGGTTCGCAACCGTGAATGAACTCGTCAAAATGTAGGGAACACCAGATTTTTGTTTCGCGATTTCGGGTTTGGTCCCATAGTAAAAGTTGTTCATAACAATGAGTAAAATGACCCCCTAGAGTTATGGGATATCAAAAAAAACACGTTGTATTCAGAAGACAAAAATGTAAATCTAAATAGTAATTACTACTAGTATTACGAGTATATATAATATATATATAAACCTAAAATTACGAGTATCTAAACAAACTCAGGGGCTGAAAGGTCTCAAACTTTTAGCTTTAGACTTAAGACCTAGAATATAACTTCTTAGGTTAACAACTTAACACAATTTCATGAAGTTCAGTCAAGACTGTATTTACTCCCACTAATGTACTCTTTGCTCATACTTTTTGAATATCCTAATGGATTGGAGACTGTTGGTCGAGCTGGATCACAAATTCAAGGTCGCTTAGCGCGCTATGGAGCGAGCTACGCTCGGAGTCTCTTTGAAGGATAAAATCAGGAATAAATTTATCCGAAAAAGAAGTGGGCTAACTCGAACTAACTGCTCGAGTTAGTGTAGTTACACTGTGCGAGTTATTGTAGTTACACTGTGTGAGTTAGTGTAGATACACTGTTCGAGTAAGTGTCGTTACACTATTCGAGTTATTGTAGTTACACTGTGTGAGTTAGTGTAGATACACTGCTCGAGTAAGTGTCGTTACACTATTCGAGTTATTGTAGTTACACTGTGTGAGTTAGTGTAGATACACTGCTCGAGTAAGTGTCGTTACACTATTCGAGTTATTGTAGTTACACTGTGTGAGTTAGTGTAGATACACTGTTCGAGTAAGTGTCGTTACACTATTCGAGTTATTGTAGTTACACTGTGTGAGTTAGTGTAGATACACTGCTCGAGTAAGTGTCGTTACACTATTCGAGTTATTGTAGTTACACTGTGTGAGTTAGTGTAGATACACTGCTCGAGTAAGTGTCGTTACACTATTCGAGTTATTGTAGTTACACTGTGTGAGTTAGTGTAGATACACTGTTCGAGTAAGTGTCGTTACACTATTCGAGTTATTGTAGTTACACTGTGTGAGTTAGTGTAGATACACTGCTCGAGTAAGTGTCGTTACACTATTCGAGTTATTGTAGTTACACTGTGTGAGTTAGTATAGATACACTGTTCGAGTAAGTGTCGTTACACTATTCGAGTTATTGTAGTTACACTGTGTGAGTTAGTGTAGATACACTGCTCGAGTAAGTGTCGTTACACTATTCGAGTTATTGTAGTTACACTGTGTGAGTTAGTATAGATACACTGTTCGAGTAAGTGTCGTAACACTATTCGAGTTATTGTAGTTACACTGTGTGAGTTAGTGTAGATACACTGCTCGAGTAAGTGTCGTAACACTATTCGAGTTATTGTAGTTACACTGTGTGAGTTAGTGTAGATACACTGCTCGAGTAAGTGTCGTTACACTATTCGAGTTATTGTAGTTACACTGTGTGAGTTAGTGTAGATACACTGCTCGAGTAAGTGTCGTTACACTATTCGAGTTATTGTAGTTACACTGTGTGAGTTAGTGTAGATACGCTGCTCGAGTAAGTGTCGTTACACTATTCGAGTTATTGTAGTTACACTGTGTGAGTTAGTGTAGATACACTGCTCGAGTAAGTGTCGTTACACTATTCGAGTTATTGTAGTTACACTGTGTGAGTTAGTGTAGTTACACCTACGCCGCCTCATCACCACCTTGCTGACTGGTTAGAGTTATTACAAAACGTTGCCCCACACTAGGAATTTCTCCTGTGTCGTGGATGCGTTTACAGACATATAAACTCACATACACAAACAGCTAGACCCGGACCAACTAATTGTAGGTCATACAAATATTTGTTCCGTGCGGGAATCGAACCCGCGACACGGAGGAGGACGTCAATCGCTTAACCACTGCGCCAACCGTGCCGTCAAAATATTATTTGTTTTTTTTTTTTTAGTTATTCTCATAATATATTTCGTAACAATACGATATTAGAAAAGGGCAAAAAAGGGCCAAACACAATCCGTTAGCTGTGATGGGATTAAGGTTCTCAAGTGTCAGTAATTATAGAAGTCATTCGTACCTAAGTCTGTTCATAAAAGTTAGTGAGTTATCCCACTTCATTTTCTAGTATCTACTTCGCGCCCTTTCCTTTTTCCTACTAACCTCTTATACAAATCTTGTGAAGTATTAACAGTTAGACAGCTATTTATTATGGGCATTGTATTAAAACAACACAAAGCTACAGCACTAGATATACTAATAAAAGGCGTAAATATATACATAGTTTGTCCACAAAATTCTACAAAACATGCTTTTATAGCCAAATTTTACCAGTACCTCGGACCTCTCCTTTATAATAAACTAAACTCGAAAGCAAACATTTATTCTCTGAACTATACAAATTGTAAGAGAATCCTCAAGGAGGCTCTCCAAAGTATGTCTTACGAAGAAACAGAGAATTTACTAACTGTGTTAAAATAATTATAGGTATACAAATATTATAATTATCAAATTAAGAAACTAGGAGATGACTCAACATATAATTATTTTTCTATTGTCAACTTTGATTTTTTAATATTTTTTAAAGACTGTTTTAGCTCTTCTCGCCTGAAACACAGGATTACCTAGTTCAGGCACGTAAGTCTTAGGAATAATTATAATTTACATTTAGGCAAAACTGTACTAATTTTCATGCCTTATAATTTTTTGAATAAATATATTATTATTAATGGTCACTTGCAGGAAAAGGAACCATATTAACGTGATAAAATTTCCTAATATCTAAGTTACCGAAATATCACTCATCAATCAAAATAACTCAACAAAACTGTTACAGCCCACAAGCATAGACGCGTAATTCCACACTACAAGAAGAAATCATTTCCGCTAAGCTGAGTAAGTTTTCCATGAATCGTCAAAACATAAGCTGTGGCACAGACACGGGTAAATACCTTCTAAAAATACTGTCACATAACCACATTAGATAAAACACTTATAAATACTACAGCGACACCTACCAACGGCTAGTGTCGTCGCGTTTCGCGTGCGCCTCATTCATTAAAACAATCTGAACCGAAGAAGAATCATTAATTATAATGGCCCCCGGTGTTGCTCAAAATTCTGAGACGATAGTAAATGACTTGGCCATCGCTAATGGGAATGTGACCATCGCGAATGGGAATTTGACCATCGCGGATGGGAATTTCACCATCGCGAATGGTAACGGGAGTGTTAAGGAGCTGGTGGAAACTGTGAAGGCGTGTCCTGTGGAGTTACCATGCTGGAAGGTGAAGCCTGTCAGGAGAGTGACCAGGCCCAAAGTGCTGAAGAATTTGGAGAGCCATGAGTACTTGTATGACCGGCTTTATGATACGACCTGTCCTAGGGCGGTGAGTGGATTTCATTTGTTTCTATTTTATATCGGGATTCTTATGATCTTCCGAAACGTCTCTCATATGAAGTAATTCTACGCCCTACAAGTTGACTATGTTTTGTTTCATTTTGTCATCGGGAGCTGAAACGAAAAGAAATTAATGTGTTTAAAATAAAAATGTCCATAAGCAATTAAATGGATCGTATCTTAAAAAACACAGGGGTAGTAGGTTCTTTAAATAAGGCTTTCAATAACCTTTAAAGTAAAACGCGATCCGTAAATGTTTTTCTTGACAATTTTTGATCGCCACAGATATTTCACCTATTTCATTAGATTCACCACCCTTGCTGTAGTAATTTTGGCCAAGATAATAGTCAAAATTCGTATGCATTTTAGTAAGTGGTTTATTAGTAAATTATACAAGCACACACATTTATCGTGTTCATATTTACTAAAAGATCAGAGCACGCGCCGCTAAGTCAATAATTTTCAAAGTCTATACTTAGATTAACCGAGTGCAGGATAAGAAACAACTGTTTCAGTGCGATTGTAAAAGAGAATAAGAAAAAAAAAAAATTTTTTGGTCTCTATTTTTTTTTTCTCAGTGTGATTTTACTGCAAATGATTAAGTTAATTTTTTTTAAAGACTTGCACATAAACTAGTAGTTTAAATTAAAATAAAAAAATAAAAATCTTACCACACAGCAATTGGCAGTGGGCAATTTCGTACTTTTATTCGAAGTCAAATTTAATTCAAAGTCTGTTAAAAAAATCGAACCAGAAATTATCCCCCTATATCCAATATTTCCACGACCAATGGTATGTCCATAATTGAATACACTTCTCATCCAGTAATTGATTGATTCATATCCTTGTTAAATATGTACCGACACAAAATATCATATGGCGTGACGAGGTTTCTGATTTTATTACCCGACAATTTGGTGCGTTCCGCGCATAAAGTAATGTGTACACTTACACCCATTGACATACACTGTGTGGGTACATTTACACCCACAAACATACACTGTGTGTCCATAAACACACACACTAACGTTCCATTGGAAATCAAAGATGAAAACCAATACGATACTGCACTGAATTTTCACGGTGGATTACCTACTTTTGTTTGTTTAAAGTTAAGTACGTGCAACAAAATAAAACTCAGGTTTAATTTTGTTGCTTGGTGTATGTTTCACTGATAAAATACGTACCTAATTGAAAAGTGTTGTTTCATATTTTGTTTTAAATTGTTCATGCCTCCGTTTCGCCGTATCTAAAGTAGTATCTATAGTGCTGATCGGAGATAAATTGCTTCGTTAAATTTTAACTATAACACTGTCTATTGTTTTTGTAGTTACTCATTTAGGTATCATTTATTCGTACCTTAGTACCTAAGCACAGGTTCGCACGGGAGCGCTTTGTCCGAGGGGATTTTTTTTTTTGGCGCACTGGTTTCTCAATGCTCGACGACTTAACGCCGAGAGTAGAAAATCCAGTGCGCGATTAAATCCCGCCGCGATATTTTTACGTCCGGGCTTAAAGGTAAAAAAAAAAATTCGACAGCTAATTTATTAACGAAAGATTCCTGTAGTTATAAGAAAATGGCTTAATTTATCTTGAAAAATTAAATGAGACGGATGTTCATTACCATTTCCCCGTTAATATCATGTAATTAGGACAGTTTCGTGAAAAAGACACCTACAGTAATAAAATGTTTTACCCTGACTGTAATTAGTATCTTGCGTTTTCATCATTTTTCCATAAAATCAAACTAAAGGAATAACAAACGTTAAATACGACCAAAGTGACGAAACTTTGATCGTATTTAACGTTTTTATACGTATACGAGTTCGTATTGAAACTTATTTCGACGGGAACTCATAACAGTACCGCATTCATATTTTAAAAGGCAAAAAGCTTAGCACCGCTGCATATTTAACACTTAAAAACCTACGTTTCAGAATCGCAAGTTTTAACCAACTCGTGCATTCGTAAAAATGATACAATATTTATTTCTTGTATCCTTCTTGGAGCGCTGAAACTTGGCCCGTGGTAGAATTGCCGCGGGGTGCGCCGCCGTTTCAAAGTTACTACGCCCAAACTTTGCTTCACATGTAGGGTGTGGGCCCAAGATAACGCGTAATGTATGTAGTTTTAAAATAGAATGCTTTTAAGTATGTGTGATGTATTGTTGAGATCTATTTGCATTTTAAAATCTTTTTAAATCAATGTCGTCAATGTAGGTACTAGGTATGTAACTGTGTTAAAGGGTAGGCCCTCTGGGGAGTAATATTCCATAAGTTCATGCACAACTGAACAATAATGTGAACTATAATGGGTATTAGAGTAGTCCTTAAATGTACTTAATCGATATTCTAGGCAATATTAAACATAGGTAGATACCTAGTTTTTTATAAACTTCTTTCATTAAAGTTTTCAATTAGTAGGTACCTATAGCACAATGGATCAATGGATGGATATCAAATAAAGTTATTATAATGTCACTTATGAATATTAGGGGAGGGCCCGTGGCTAAATAATAACAGCCGCACAGATCGATCGATCAGGTTAAGCTACACTTGCCACGGTCGATCTGTGGATGGGTGACCACTTTTACACACAAATACCCCTCCGTGCCTCGGAAAGCACGTTAAGCCGTTGGTCCCAGCTGTTATTCGTGGATCTTTGACAGTCGTTACGGGTAGTCAGAAGCCCGAAAGTCTGACAACCAGTCTTACCAAAGGGTATCGTATTACCCAGTAACTGGGTTGTGGAGGTCAGATAGGCAGTCGCTCCATGTAAAATACTGGTATTCAGCTGCATACGGTTAGACTGGAAGCCGACCCCAACTATGTTGGGAAAAGGCTAGGCAGATGATGGAATCTGGATTTAGGATGGTAGAGGCTCGCCCTCCATTACATGGGACTTAAACATAACTGGCGAAATGTGGGTGTACTTTAGGTGCACCTGTGCCTTACCCTTCAGGGAATACAGGCGTGATGTTTTGTTATGTTATGTGTTACGAATATTAATTCCACATTATAAAAATTTTTTACTCATTTAAGATGCAGGGTAACAGGGACATCGACGCACAAACTGTAACCATGAATTCAGGACATGATTCTAGACGGTAGCGTAGAAATTTTTCGTCGGTTATAAAAAAAAAAAACCGGTCAAGTGCATGTCAGGCCACGCGCAGTGTAGGGTTCCGTAGTGCGGGTCGTACCTATTCGCTGACTGATAGTTTCGTACGAAATTTTCGAGTCAAATACAATTGGTCGACTATTACTCGTAAACGTGTAAAGCCCACGTAAGTGTGATAGTTTTCCTTTAAGCTTCGTTATATATAGGTACTACTGCTGTGACATTTGAATTTCTGACTACAACCGTTTAGTTGGTAGAGGGGGGGGACACTTGACTCTAACGAAAATTGGTACTTTGAAGCTTGATAAGTCACGAACGGTATACTTAATCAAAAAACGGTATTCCCAAACCCTTTACTTTTGAAAGACCTATCCAACGATGTCCCACACTATGGGAAAGATGAAAATAAAAATATCATCCCCACTTTACCCTAAATAATTGTTTTTTTCAAAATTTTATTTTACCGGTTTTTTGGCGTCATTAATGTGCCAAATTACAACTTTCTAGTACCAATAGTTTTTGAGCTAAACCGCGGACAGACAGACAGATGGACATGGCGAAACTATAAGGGTTCCTTGTTGACTACGGAACCCTAAAAACAGCCGTTTTATAGAAAAGTGCAATACCTACGCGGTCAAAATGTATGGCAGAGCATTTTTCGTCGGTGATTCTAGAATCATGTGCAGTATTCATGGTTACAGTTTGTGCATTGATGGTCCCTGCCACCTTATACAGGTATTATAAACTATGCCTGTTGACTGTTAATGTTTGCCAATGTTTTTTTGGTGAAAATTACCCGTAGCATGAAAGTATAGCTGTACATAATATCTTCGGTCATTAAGTATTATATTCTAACTTGGTAGATTATGCCTTGTCACGTGTGCCGACGGCTGTGTCAGCATAATGAGAAAATAATTAGAATGCTAGGTTTCCGTAGGCGAAAGAAAAACTACAATGTTCCAGGGGTTTTTCAGTGTCGGAATGAGAAATAGGTACGGGAACCGGCCTTGCCGGCCTTTTGGCCTTTTGACTTTCTGTTTCATTTTTCCTTTTGTTACCTTTTTATATAATTTGTTTTATTTTTAACTGTGTTTAGTTAGTTTAGTTTATGATCCTGTACGAGTCGCAATAAATACTTTTTCTTTCTTTTAGAAAAGCTGAAGGCCAATTCTCGTACTCGACTAGATTTTGATCGTCGAACGATCAAAATCTAGTCGCAGTCTCATCTAGGCGACAAACAAATGTCCAAAACTTGTCAAAATGTAGGGAAATTAGACGTATTTTTGACAGATTGAGACTGAGATCAGACTGTAAACGTTCTTAAAATTACGAGAATCGCCCCTCTGTACTACTGTAAAAATCTCACCGTGAAAACTTAGTGAAATCAGCTGTCGATAGTGTCAATGCCTACCATCAGGTGGAATGCCAGCTCACTTTAAGCTCACCTTCACTTAAGTTTTCACGGTGAGTTCTTCACTTTCACAGTAAAGACCGGCTCGCTCTTATCATGGCATGGTAGATAAGCACCTTTGGTGTCAGCATGAGGGGCTTGTGGCTAAGTAATAACAGCCGCACGGGCTGTTCGATCAGGTTAAGCTACGCTTGCCGTGGTTGGTCCGTTGACTGGTGGCCAACTTTAAATACCAAGAACCTCCGTGCCTCGGAAAGCACGTTAAACTGTCATTCATGTCATTGTGGATCTTTGACAGTCGTTACGGGTCATCAGACGCCCGAAAGTCTGACAACCAGTCTTACCAAGGGGTATCGTATTTGGTTGGGCCAAATTATAACAGCATCACGGGCCTATCTTCAAGGTTAAGCAACGCTTGCCAAGCTCAGTCCCTGGATTTGAACATCCATTGCATACCGAGACCCGTCCGTGCCTCCGAAAGCACGTTAATTAGTATACCTACCAGCTGTCATTCGTGGATATTGGACAGTCGTCACCGGATTGTGGAGGTCGGATAGACATTCGCTCCATGTAAAACTGGTATTCAGCTGCATCAGATTAGACTGGAAGTCAACCCCAACATAGCTGGGAAAACGCTAGGCAGATGGTGACCCTATTTTTAATAGCAAATTAACTTTACCGACTTAAAATAAACGGTAACGAAAGTGAATCTTGATAAGCTAATTAAATAAAATTGAGATATTTCGTCGTTACTGCACAAACATTTATTTTACCATCTTTGTATAAGATTTAAATAACAATAGTGCAATAATAACATCAACTATTTACTTTATAAACTAAACTACTTAATAAACTGCAAATATACATGATCTGTTGATAAATAACGCAGGTAAATACAATTATATAATCATGCACGTGTTATCAAAGGGCATTCACCTCGTCTTGGTGCTAGATTGCAATCAATGTAATTACTACTTATATACATTCATTATGTAAAAGATAATGAAGTATGAAGAATTCCCGCGGTAGCTTACAAAATTGCCAAGAATTTGAGTGGACAGTAAAAGTTTTTATATCTTCAGTAGGTACTTTATACATAGCATAATCAGCTTTTAATGTTTCTCCTCCTGTGGCCTCCACTCTGTGTGAAGGAATGGGTTGTAACCCACCACGCGAGCCCAGTGCGGGTTGGTAGATGTCACATGTCTTCGAGTTTTTGGTTCTAAGACATGACAGGGAGTCTACTCCAAAGTGGTATCGGCCGAATGTTCGGCCGTTTCTTGCTACGAAGTTACTATTTGATTCGGTCGGTCCCGATTCTACACTCCTATACACTCTTTCGTATATTGACTATGGTCCCGACCCAACTGAGCTGATCCGAACTTTTTTCGCATTTTTCAATAATATTCCGTTCGGCCATGTGTCGGCCATGTGTGCCCGATCCGAACATTCGCACTTTGCACTTCGGAGTAGACCCCAGTTTCCCCATGATGTTTTCTTTCACCGTTTTGAGAGCAGTGGTGATAAAATAATTTATTCAAAGTAAAGCGCCTGTCAGGGTTCGAACCTACAACTCGTAGGTCGCGGCGGTTACCACTGGGTCACGACTGATCTCTTACTTTATACATAATATAAGAGAGTAAACGAGTAAGGGTTATAATTGCTGGTTCTGTAATAAATAACTGATAATCCCTTCATCGACCGTGACATCTACCTATCGACAATGTCTTCAAACATATGTGTAGGCTTTTATCTATAAGCCAAAGTCAACTCAATGGCCTGCTCGATCTAAAATCAAATAATTTAATTAATCTGCATTAATGTAGTATTAATATAGGTGGTAGGTAGCAGGGGCTTTTGTTTTGGTGGGAAATCATCAAATGACGTCCCCCGCTCTAGGCGGAGCGGGAGGGCGTGTCAGACTTTTACTGACTAAAAGCCACCCGTATTTCTTCAGTTACCTATGCCAGGGGTCACGGTATCTATTTCGAACAACCCGCGGCCGTGGCAGGCATCGGCCCTAGCGGACCCCGTCAGTTCGTGCTGACATCTCTTTGGCGCGCGCGTGGAACACAACGCGCCGTCGACCCAGGCCAGGGGGCTAACTCTTGAAACTAATATCAATTCCAATCTAAAGCCAATACAATTCCAATGTTAATTTTGCAGTCACGTGATTCGGTACTCTTGAAAACAATATTGTCAACATTGGATTGAAATTGGGATTGCGCCGCGATTATTTTGTTACACGTGAAGTTAGCTACGTTAAGAGCCGCAATAGTGTTGTTCAACTCATTACGATAAACTGGTAATAGGGCTTAAAACTGCTTTATTCTTAAAAAAAACCGGCCAAGTGCGAGTCAGACTCGCGCACCGAGGGTTCCGTACAAACCTGTAGGTATATAAGTAAAAGTTTTTTTTTTTAATCGCTGAACAACGTTTGCTGGGTCAGCTAGTAAGTTTATGATTATTAAAAAAAATATACTATGTGATGTAACTAAAAATTTAAGATTTTCGGAATTTTTCCTATATGTGTACTTTATAACGTTGCTTCATGCCAAATTTCAAGATTCCAGGTCGTCTGGAAGTATCCTTTAGGTTTTGATTCCCTTGCGAGTAGTTGCGAGTTTCAAAATATGCGGCTTTAATTGCTGTATCTTTTGATTGCGTTGACGTAGAAGTTTGATTTTGTTACAGCTTAAAGATATTATAGACTTGAGTATTTGTTAAGAATTTCAATATAATACCACTACGCGTTCATGAGTAAAGGGGTAATAAGTTTAAAATTATTAAAAATATTTTTATTATATGATGTAACTAAAAATTTATGCTTTTCGCAATTTTTCCTTTATCTGTGTTATAAGACGTTGCTTCGTACCAAATTTCAAGATTCTGAGTTCACGGGAAGTACCCTGTAGGTTTTGATTCCCTTGCGAGTGTCGAAAATTTGCGGCATAAACGGGAGTATCTTTTGATCGCGTTGACTTAGAAGTTTGATTTTTTCACAGCTCCAAGAGACCATAGACTTGAGTATTTGATATGAATTTCAGCTTGATACCTCCACGCGTTCCTGAGAAAAAAGGTCTTGACAGACAGACAGACAGACAGACAGACAGACAGACGGACAACAAAGTGATCCTATAAGGGTTCCGTTTTTACCTTTTGAGGTACGGAACCCTAAAAACAAGGCTAATAAATAAATATGATATAAATAGATGTTCAATTATTAATTTTAACGTGTTAAATTCATTTGGGCGTAAGAAAATGATTAAAATCATTAAATTTACCATGACTGTGGCTTCATGCGTTATGATCGTTGCCTACACTACTAGAAAAAAAAACCCGGCGCAGAGGTTCTCCAATTTCAAAAATAAAGTCAAGTGGATACGTGGATAGAAATGAATTCGAAACGCAAGTTTGTTTATAATATTAATGTAAAGATATTGTTTCCGTTTGGTAACTTTTAAGTAAGAAATAATTATTGTCCGTTAAGTTACTCAGTTAATATCAAAGTTTCTACAAGTGGTAAGTAAATATACTATCATTTAGACTTTATTACCGTATTATAGAGTAAGTTTTACTATATTAGATGTTAAATTTATTATGTGAAATATTTGTGTTTTGTCAATGTGGTTATTTTCTTTGCCTTCGTTTTATAAAGTCATATTATGTTTTACCCTACCCTACCACCCTATAATTCGCTTTAAATTCGTCTTCATTCATAAAAAACGCTTTGTCCGTATACCCGGTATACCGCATCATCCGACGCTCATCTCGTCTTTGTTTTAATTGTTTTTTATGCGAATTACGTAAAATACTGTATATAACTGCTAATCTTGCCATATTAAACACTTATTACTTATTAAAAATGACTTAAAACGCAAAACAATTTCTAAAAAGTTACACTTTTGATATTGGAAAAATCACAATCCTCAAACAATCCCAACACAATATTGACGCAATTGGCAGCTGTCAAAATACACTCAAGAGTGCCGTTTAGAGCACGCCAAGCTCCGATCCCGATTCCACTTAGTTCCCCAAAATAGACACGCAATTTAAAACCAATGTGACGCTAGCATCGAACTCAAGAGTACGAAACATTAAAATTCCAATGTCGATCGATTGGAATTAAAATCAAGAGTAAGCCCGCTGGTCCTTACCGGGCGGCAAGCTGCCCATTGCTCGCCGCCCACAAGCCCGCGCCTACGGTAGCCGGGAGTCGGTTGCTGACTCCCGACGTCCAGGGCGTCTCCTGCGGTGACTAGGGGCCTCATAGATAGAGATTGCGGCATGGGGAGGTAGCAGAGGTTCGTGGCTAAATCATTAAGCCCAGCTTAAGCCCAGCAGGGGGAACATTGTGGACTGATTATGCTATGCAAATAAAGAAACTTACTCACTGAGACAGTCAATCGAAATCCTATATACCTACAGCTTTAAACGTAGATTAATCGAAGTTGATCGAACAACCCTCGGTTAGTCCGATAAAGCTTAGCGTTCGTTAAAGTGACGAGAGTCAACATCTTAGTATTCAACGCGATCGGCGAAATTGGTACAAGCGTGTTTGCAAACTGTCTTTAACAAGAGAATACTGTTGAGGAAATAAAATGCTTTAAGCAGTTCTGATGGCTATATGTTTAGCCTGATAATACTATCAGGCGTAACTAAGGCTATAAATTGGTTTTTTATTTTATCTTTTTATGTAGTGTATAGTTTTTCGTTTTCGTTTAGCGTTATTTCTGTTTTTTCTTCTCTTTTTGCATGGCTCCTAAGGAACCTAGCGTGATGTTAAATACCATATTAAAAATTGGGCTATCTAACCCAAAAATATTTTTGAAATCCAACTGGCAGTTCCAGAGATTAGCGCGTTCAAACAAACAAACAAACTCTTCATCTTTAATATTAGTTTTGAGATGTTTATAGGAAAATCTAGAAGTTAATCAAAAAATATAATCCTTCTAATATGAGTATTATAAACGCGAAAGTTTGTGACGATGGATGGATGGATGAATGTTTGTTACTCTTTCACGCAAAAATTACAGAACGGATTTAGATGGGCACACAGATAGTTTATAACAAAAATTAACACATGAAATATTTTTTATCCCGATATTCCCACGGGATCGACACTTATGCGGGTGAAACCGCGGAGCGTTGCTAGTGGTTTTATAAATTATTATAAGATCAAACAGCTTCAAAAGCTTGTGTGATTCCTGTAAGTTTAATCTGTTTTTATGAGCAGGTATGGAGTTTTAATTAAATAGGCATAATTTTCGTAGAGCGCCTTCAAAGCTTAGGGACTTAGTTTTAAAACTGTCAATACCAAATTGAAGCCTATTTCCTGTAAATCCTGTAATACATCGTTTTAATTTATCTACCTTAATCTTCAGTTTCACAGAAAATAATCAATCGATACACGAGATAAAGCTTAAGCCCTTCACCATTGGTTTAGTTAAGCGGAATCTTATTTCTGTCGCTGGCATGACTGCGTATTTTAAATGCTGTTTTCCCAAAACTTTTCCACTTCCACGGCGTTGTCGGTGGCAGCGCAGAGGTCACTTTGACTGTATGTTTTGGGACACATAGGGAAGGATGGAGTATGTGGAGGTGGAGTATGGTTTGTGATTGTGACATAGCTCCACAATCACACCCTACTGCCGTTCCGTCAGGGTAGCCCCACTTTACCAGGTTCAGCGAAATTACATATATCTATGTTAAATGTGTGAAATTAAGTCTTTTTACGTGATGTGTGAATTGTGTGATTGATAAACGGCCAAAACTTGTGCCTTACATGACTTTTTTGTAAAATATACACGGTATCTCGTAACTCGTAATTCAGGGAATTTACCACTGTTCCACCAGTGCTCACTAAAGCAGCTGTGGAGACCCAGTGGTACCTAACGGCCCCAACTTACGATTTCTAGGTCGTGGGTTCGAACTCAGGCAGGCGCTTTTCTTTGTGTAGATAATTTCATCATCACTGCTCTCAAAATGGCGACGGAAATTTTTTAATTGGTGAAAAATAATTAATATTCTTTTGAAAAATTCGAAGACATGTGACATCTATATTTGTTATTATTTTTTCTCTTTTAATTTCGATCTTTAAGAATATCTTTTTTTTTTCTCTTTTTATTACTTACCAGTTTTCTTACCTTATGTGCAATTATTTTATTATGATTTTGTATGGTTTTATTGTATTAGTGCAATGTGACTAAATGTATTATTTTTACTTTATTTTATGTATACATTTTATGATATTCTAATAATTTAATGAATTGTTAACCTTTTAATGTGAATGTTGTGCATGCCTATAAGTGATGTATTTACACATAATTGAAGACTCGTCATTGCATATTGTTACTACCCTTGTAAATATATCGTTGGTCTGCCTTGCTTAGTAAATAAGTAAATCTACCAACCCGCACTGGGCCCGCGTGGTAGATTACAGCCCGCTCCATGTCGAAGAGAGGAGGCCTGAGTCTCAGCAGTGGGAACATTATAGGCTGATTATGCTGTACATGGGTTTCCCATCATTCATACCTACCTACACTATAAATTAAGTTTGACCTTCTTGATCTTCATAAGAAACAATTAATAAGCAGATAAGTAATTTTACTTAAAATAAAAAAGTCTGTATGCTAAAAATAAGAAAAAAAAAGAGAAATACACTTCAGGGTTGAATTAAATTAGCTAGCGAAACTCTGCAGACGTAACGGGTATCGATAACTGAACACGATAAATTATTACCTTATTGGTCAATGACCCCTGGTAGTGTTGTGACTTGAAGTATGAATTGAGACGTTTTTAGACATCGATACCAATCACATCTGTGAATTTTACACCAAAAAAAAAACAGATTTTTTAAATAGGTATTTCAAGTAAAATAGACTCGTGCAACAGCCGTCAATGACCCCACAAAAAAATCACCAAATTAATTTATTTTTTGTTCTATAACAAAATAAATGAGCAAATTCTAGATCAAATTAAATTAACTAGCGAAACTGCGAGCTACAGACGTGATCGTCTGCAGAGTTTCACCAGCTAATTTAATTTGACCTTGTTTATGCATTTCATATTTTATCACTTCTAAGGCGGTGCCGGTATTAAGCACTCCAACCTTTTTACTAGTGATAAAGACCACGGGAATTTGTATCGCGGAATGATTGAAAACCCATAAAAACCCCATCATGTTTTATAGTCTTTTCCTTTTTATGGTTACACAGCGTGAAAATATTGCTGTTACTCATAAAATATGGGAGGTAAAAATATTTCAGATTCAGTTAGGAAATTCGTAAAATAAAGGAAGGTGTTAAAATCGAGGGTACGTGAAGGGATAATCTTATATCGTCTGAGTTATTATGGTGATAGTTTTGCGATTTTTATCGCTAACTCCTTCGCAACGAGACAATGTGGTAGGACGAGACTTAATTTTTTTTTTGTTATAAATTGTGTGTAAGATCCTCGTATTCAGCTGCATCCGTATAGACTGGAAGCCGACCCCAACGTAGTTGGGAAAAGGCTAGGCAGATGATGATGAAATTGTGTGGCTGCCTCGCTGGTTGAGTGGTCGCAAGCGCTGCTGCTGAGCACGAGGTTCTGGGTTCGATTCCCGGGTCGGCCAAAATGTTATTGGGTCTTTCTATCTGGAATTTCTCAGTAGTAGCTGGAGACTATGTACGTACCTACTTCATCATCTGCCTAGCCTTTTCCCAACTATGTTTGGGTCGGCTTCCAGTCTAACCAGATGCAGCTGAATACCAGTATTTTACATGGAGCGACTGGCTATCTGACTTTCACAACCCAGTTACTGGGAAATATAATATTTCTTGGTAAGACTGGTTCTCATACTTTCGGGCTTCAGAGTTTGGCACCTATCACAGAATATATGCATCATTTTCTATACCAAACGCGACAAAAAAGCGACTAATATATCAACACCACTACGTGTTTCGCACATCCCATGCAATATAATTAGAGTCTAACTTTTAAAGGGATAATGCAAAAAACTTCGTGAGTAAACAAGCCTTTCGGAACGCGACCGTTTTGACGTAATGAAGTTATCAAGCACGCAGTTTGTGGCGTACATCAAAGAGCATGTATATAAGGCTTTTCACAAACGTGCAACCTTTTTCCCTTAATTTATTTAGTTATTTCTTTTCTTTTTGTTTGTGTCGAATCATAATGTTGCAATTGGTTTATTTTATTTCTTGTTTTGATTGTTGTTTCTATTTACTTATGTATAATTGCATGCTGCACTGGTTGCCGTCATCACGTCAACGCCGGCTGCCGCTGAAAACCAGCGCTGGGGCTCTGTCTCGTATAGGGTCTTAGCATTATTCTGAGCGATGGCCGTTTTGCGTGAATGTGACGCATGTTTACCCCCCACTTTCTATTTTTTTTGTGTGTTTGTTCTTTTTTTTATGCGTCATGTTTGCCGCAAATAAATGTATTTTCTTCTTTCTTTCTCTGCTTCTTCTTAATCCGATCCAGCCTGTCCCTTGCTGCCCTACCGCAGGGACGCTCTAAGCCGAGGTGCCCTTACCGTTTAGTAGTTTAGTTTTTAAGTTTTTAAGCCCTGGCTGGGGGCCTTAATTTACAGGCAAGCCCAGTTAAGCAGCAGGCAACCTTTTAGATGGACCTGCGAGACGCAATGTCTTAAAAAAAAAGAGCCACTTCTTTAAGACACAGCGCTTGGCTGCCTTTCCCCACGAATACGACGTGTGACTACGGGACCTGAATAATGTAGTCCGTACTTAGATTAGGTAGTCGCTGACTTGAGTGGTTCGTGTGCGATCAGCCTGCTCACTCAATATTCGCATCACGAAGAAAAATTATTTACCTACAGAGCGATTTGTGATCCTTGCTCTTTACGTAATTGAGGCCAATGTTATTAAAGTTTATTTTTATGTGAGAAACATGTTTTAGGTAAAGAATAGGGTACTGATTTTATGGGACGTTTATGACTTTATGAGACGTTTTGTTGACGTCCATTTTTATTGGGTTTCTTTTGGAGGAACATGTGCGTCTTTTGTAACGTGATTGGTAATGGGTTAGTTCATAACGTAGAAGTTGACATTTGACATGATTAAAATAATCACTATAATTCCCCAAAAACCAAATTTCGTACCTAAGCTTAGTTACGAAATATGTTTTTTGAGGAAAGTTGATGCTGTAGGTATAATTCATCTTCCTAATTAAAAGAACATGCAGTATTAATTAAAAATAAATTTTCCGAGAAAAGGGTCTCTCTAATAATGTTTGCAAAAGTTTATTTTAAACTAGCGACACCCTTCGTACGGTTTTTTAGGCCTTGGCAAAACATGAAGATTACTTTATTAATGTAAGTTCACAAATACACATAAACCTTCCAGTATAAATGTTCTAAATCATCATCTGCCCCGCCTTTTCCCAACTATGTTGGGTTCGGCTTCCAGTGTAACTGGATGCACCTGGATACCAGTATTTTACAAGGAGCGACTGCCTATCTGACCTCCACAACTCAGTTACTGGAAAATACGATAGCCCTTGGTAAGACTGGTTGTCAGACTTTCGGGCTTCTGATGACCCGTAACGACTGTCAAAGATCCACGAATGACGGCTGCGACTAACAGTTTAACGTGCTTTCCGAGACACGGTGTGTACAAGATGTTCACCCATCTGCGGCCCAACCGCGGTAAGCGTAGCTTAACCTGATCGATGGACCCGTGCGGCTGTTATTACTTAGCCACAAGCCCCTATAAAATAAATGCTCTAAACAACGGTGAAAAACGGATCAAAATCGGATGCGCAGTTAAAAAGACCAACGCGGTCACACAAACAGACACGGAGAGGTACTTTAATTTATAATATGTAAAGATATACAAGCGTCACAATGGTTATAACCAGACAGAAATACCTTGTTTCTACACAATCCTCATTTTAATGAAAACAACAGAAAATAAACACTTCATTCCTGGCAGTCGCCTTGCTTTCCATTGAATTTTCTCCAAGAAAATGGCGTATCCATTTTCCTTACTAATAAGATTCGAACCTATCCAGCCAGATCTAGTACTTACAACTGAATACTAATGCACTACTTATTTTGCTCTCAGATTGAAATCTCATTTTCTTGCGCTCCATGACTTTGTTGTTTTTAAATAATAACTGAAATGACAGTTGCTGGTCTACTTTCGAAATAAGTTTGCAAGAAAATGTTTGCTCAGAAATAAGAATACAGGTCAAATAAGTCTACTTGTAGAAAGTAATGTTTCAGATTATTAAAGACTTTTAATAAGTGAATAATATAATACATTTAATTTGTTTGTTTATCTATTAGGTAGGTACCTACTGCCACATAACACATATATCACGTTCAAAGAATTGTTACGTAAATAGCATTTTGTCTGATGATTACAATAACGGTGTAAGTAGGCAAATGTTTGCAATTAATTGGCTAAGTAACACAAAAAAGAGAATACAATTTAAATTGTATTGTTTCATAAAACAAGCATGGTATTGATTAACAAATAAATGCAAAAAAAAGTGATGGCCATTAATCGTACTAGCTGAATGCACGAAAGGAATTTGGTTTGTTTTAAATAACGAACAAAATATTTACTGACTGTCATTTATTAGTCATTTGTTTGGGCGCCAATCCCTACGCTTCCATATTTTTTGTCTACATTAAGTTTATTGCAATACTTCGCTATTATCATAGATGGTTATTATTATAATGTGAGTGATTCTTTAATGATTTCATAAAGTACGTAACTTATGTTTTGTTTTGGCGTAAAAGTAAAAGTAGCGATAAGTAGGTAGCAGTTAAAAGAACATTATCACTCGCAAAAGATAATCAATTTTTGGTAAACATTAAAATATACTTAATTTTTATCAAAGTGATAAAATGTAGTGCCAATTACATAGTAATAATTATCATCAAATAAACAAAATTCTGACCTTCTTACGTCAAATAATCAAATCTTCACTTACTTAGGTACTAGGTACTTTTCCCGTAAAAAAAACATTGTATTAACTGCAACTTTCTTGTCAACAGCCGACGCCATGCAACGAAAAGGCGTGCCTTGGCAGTTTGATGGCCATCCCTGGCCGTGGGGAAGTGCCAAGAGAGCCTGAGGAAGTTCTCAACGATGCCAAGGATTTCCTTGGACAGTACTTCGCGTCTATCCGCAGGTAAGAAATTAGGTTCAAAATTTCAATTCAATTCCCGTAATTAAAAACGTTCAAAATCTAGTCGCAATCTCATCTCAGCGACAATGACTGCCAAAAACTTATCAGAAATGAAAGGAAATTTGAGATATTTTTGGCAGATTGAGACTCGTCAGATCAGACTGTGAACGTTCTTAAAATTACAAGAATTGCCCCTGTGACGTATGAACGTGAACGGCGTAAAAGGAGTATGTAAGGATTGTAGCAGATGGAGTTCTTTAGTTTCTACCTAACCCACATTGGAAGGAGTGAGTTTATGTATGTATGTATCGATTTAATAAATCTATAACATGCAGAAGTACGTGTAATATACATTTAGGAGGTTATATTATTATGAACCTTTGGCATCTAAGAATCTGGTATGGTTCGAAGTTGACGCACGACTAATTATTGCCCAGTTCATTTGTGAAGGCTACCGGCGGCTGGTAAAAAAATACTGGTAACATTTTTAATGAAAAAAATAAATAAATTGGAATCTAAAAATTTTTTCCTACATAAATTAAGGCGTACCTATATAATATTTTTGGATATAATTTTTCCTCATTTTCTAAGTACGGGCACGCCGCACAGATACCATAAACAAAAACCCATCGTTATTGAAATATAACTTATCTTTTTAACATAATCAAAAGAACGCAGCTGCCTGAAAGTGAAAACCTTTTCCTCCTAAACAAAATTGTAACGTGGTATAATCGTAAAAATAACTTTTGTTCCACACGAATGTTATGCTAATATCGCGGAGAGAGTAAAATGCCATTCATATGGACTTGTTTTGACGGCTAACAACGGTTATTTCTTTTCTTTTTCTTTGGGAGGGTGCCCACGAACAACTGTTGTCTCAGCAACTAATTCGTGTCTCACATCAAGTCTACGGGTTTGTATGAAAGTACTGTCCTTGTCGCATCGCTGCGCATGCGCGCACCTTCATACAAACACGTTGTCTTGATGTGAGAGACAAATTAGCTGCTCGTGGGCGCTCCTCCCTTAGCGTATCGATGGACTCGGCCCAGAATTCTGTTGTGATCTGTTTATTTCTTATATGAAGAGGAAGAAATTTCATCATTTTTCAAACGTTGACACTAGATCGTAGAAAGAAATTTGGAGAATTCCTTTTGTTCGAATAAGACTCTTGTCGGTTCAAGAATGTAGAATTTGTGCAAAATTAATTAATGCATTCTCAAGTTGCATTTTGCTTGAGAGAAACCAAATTTTCGCGGAGCGCAAAAGACTAGTTTAATTTTCTTTGTAATGGACTTGGAATATATCCAGTTGGTTTATTTTATGCTAGACCTTGACTGGTTAGTTGATAAACTTGGGCAAGCATTTGCAATAAATTGCTTCAAGGGATTTAGAGCATTAGTTGCCCCATAAAATTAGGGTAGAGAAAGTCGAGATTACAATGAGCTGTTTGGGTTTCAGCGCAATATGTGATGTTTTGTAACAATTCGAATATGAGAATAGTTTTAGGCCAAACTTTGGACACTAAAATTTTATTGTTGCTGCATAATTTTCCAATTTTATATACAGGGAGGCAGGGACATCTACGCGCGAACTGTCACCATATATTTAGCACATAATTCAAGACCCTAGCCAGAAATTCATCGGTTATAAAAAAAAACTGCTGTTTCATAGAGAAGTGCAATACCTACGCGGTCAAATAGTATGGTAACAGCTTTTGTTTTTTTTAATAACTGACGAAAAATTTCAACACTGGGGATTTCAGAATCATTGCTGAATTCATGGAGGTTGCGCGTCGATGTCTCCCTGCCACCCTATATAAAACTCTGCTTTAAATATAGGCTGTCTTTTACTACAGCTACTACAGAATACTCATTCGTATATTATTAACAAATATTACAAAAGAGTCGAGCTTACGTACCTATTTATCATATTCGTTTAATAACTAGTTACTTATTAGGGTGAGTCGTGAGTCGCAGAATTTCGGTCGCAGAAATTCCGCCCGGCAGAAATTCTGTTGGGATGCCAGACGAGCGTATTTTATTCAGTTACTATCCAACGTTTATAGCGGATGTTTGTGTCGTGCAATGAAACAGTTGTATAATAATTTTGTGTATCTACGAAGCATTAATATTTAGAAGACGAAGAAGTAGATAATGCCAGAAAAAGATGCTGGGTAAATCCGCTTAGTAGTGAAAGACTGATGCTTGGATAGTTCTACACTTTATAATTATGAACGGTTATGTGCAAATCCAGATCTATTTGAAAAGTAATATCATTTGCCATTACAACATGTTTTCCCGCGTGGGCCCCCTCGCCCCCCGCAAACTCAATTCGGTCCAAATAATGCGTGTGAGTCGGCAGATAACTCATTTTGCGTCGCAGTGTGAATGAATCAAATAGGACTTTTTTATCAAACCGAATGCAGCAGAATTTCTGCGACCGAAATTCTGCTACTCACGACTCACAAAATTACGTTAGTTTGGCCTCACACTTAAAGCTACAATAATTGTGCTAGGCTAAACCATCGAGCTTTGGATTAGATAAACGTCAAAACTTGCCCTAGTTTGACTATTTTGATAACTAAAGGCAATTTTAAGCTTATAAATAATATAGTCACGCCTAGATACGTTCTATAAATCTAAGATGACGCAAAGTAATGCTACGCGATGTACAACCACAGAAGAAAAAACACGAGCACATGAAAAGCTACATTCAGCCTTTATGACATAACTTGCATGGAGTTTAATTTATACTTCATTCCACAACTATTCCGGTTTTGAATAAGTCTTTTACTGCGATTTAGTTCACGATGCCAATGAGAATAACTAGCTTAATTATCACGAATTTGTTTATAGCGAGTTTTATGTATGTAAACCATACAATATTTAGTATATTTAGTTAGGTAATGGAACATGAAGTAGGGTTGCCAAGCAGTTCTAGCTGGAAAAAAGACGCCCTACTAAGTCAAACTTTCTTTAAAAGTCAATGGGCCATATTAGTTGCAAATGTAATATTTTACATGTCGCAACTTTATTATTCAAAAATGTAGGCAGGAAAGTTAACTACCATAGATTAGTCGTGTCTGGTGTTCGAAACAGACTTCTTCATTATTTTTTCTGTTACAGAGCCAACACCCAAGCCCATGAAGCGCGCTGGAAGGTGGTCCAGGAAGAAGTGGCGAAGACTGGTACCTACCAGCTGACTACCACTGAACTGGTCTTTGGCGCCAAACTGGCTTGGAGGAACGCCAGTCGATGCATCGGGAGGATACAGTGGTCCAAGTTACAGGTGCGAGGATTTTGATCCAACACCAATCACATTTTGTTGATATCTTAGTTAGGACATATTTATTCAAGTTTAGGTTATTTTCTAAGATGTTTTTTTCTTAATATGGCAGTATTTTAAATAGGTCCCTTGGAATAAGTGCCCAACAGCAGTGTGATTCTGTAACCATCTCACCGTGAAAACTTAGGTGAAGTGAGCGTGGAGTGAGCTGTCATTCCAACTAATGCTAGCGATTGACACAATTGACAGCTCACTCTAAGCTCACTTCAGCTAACTTTTCACGGTGAGATTTTTATAGAATCGATCGGCAGATATTGGAATAAAAAAGCAAGAAAAAATTCGTAACCAAAACTTGAGAATTTTAAGAAACTAGCTTTTGTCCGCGTCTTCGTTCTTGTTCCTCCGTCCCATCCCGCCGCATCGCATCACCCGCCCGCACCATGACTTTGTTTTCGCTTAGCGTTCTTAATTTTTTTTTTTTACTTTGCTCCTAAGGGTCCTGGTGTCATCTTTAATAACCTAAAACCTTCCTCGAGCATTGAGCAATAAAATGCAAAAAAAAATCCAACGGGTAGTTTCAGAGATAAGCTCGTTCAAACAAACAAACTTTTCAGCTTTATTATTAGTATGAATATAAGAACATGAATGGTGTGAACAATTAGGTACTACGTTTTATTCACACCTTTTCTTTTGCTGCCTCTGAAGTTTTCTCAAGAAGTTGCAAAATAAAATATTATCATTAAGCGTTGTTAGAACAATTTAGTTCGTTATTTCTAACGAGAGAAAAAACTGTAATGGACACTTGCTGACTAGTCGTTTTTAGACGGCTAAATTTATTTTACGCGAGCAAATTACACAATGAAAATGTAATAGAACCGTATTAATTAGTGAACTCCATTGTTTTCGCACTCTTCACTTTTTAACCGTTTGTTTAACTCTGTCCTTTTACAAAACATTTTTAATTTTTATTAGAGTAGGTAGAAGTCTTTTCTGCAGTTTTTCAGGCAATGCTGGATATATATTAAGGAGAGCACTGCGAAACTCCTTGCATATTTATATTTATTTAAAAAAAGTCTTGAATTAATAGATAATCTTAAAAAAAAAACGAACGAGGAACGAAAAATGAACGAACGAACAAACGAAAGAACGAAGAACGAGAACGAACGAACGAAACGAGCGAACGTTATTTAATTAAATAACGTTCGCTCGTTTTTTCAATGAATTTGCTGACTCTAATGAGAAAACTCCCATTTCGCACTGTAAGAGTAAAAAAAACTGTAGGCAATTAACGGCTAGTTTTCCGTGAGGGTTCCACCGAGCTTTCACTAGGTCTTTACAGTTAGCTAATTTAATTGTTCCTTGAAATTTTAATACTTACATAATTTTGATCTATAAAAATAAAGGAAATACCTTTCGTTGGTAAGACCTGAGAACTGCTGGCCCTGTTTGGTTATTTTTTTTATTTTAGAATAACAATTTAATAGCCTGAAATAGGTTTCAAAAGTAAGAAAAATTTGCAAAGTTTCCAAGTAAAAAGAAAATTCGTGAAAAACTAAAAGTTATTTTATCTATGGTATTTGGAATTTTGACAGGACAACTTCTGGAAGCCAGTATTGAATAATTATATGTCACTGAGACTAAACAGATTTTCACAATATCCTTAATACATAGAAAGTTCAGAATACCAGCGAATTTGTAAAATATTTCAGTATTCGCAACAATGATTTTAGATCCATTTGAAGCAATGAAAGTTTCTATTCATTTAATGAATTCAAGCTCCTTTCATTTAAACAGATTAAAATAAAATTGATTCAACTAATAGAAAATTCCGGTTCGTTATTTTACTGAATAGAATAGTCTCAGACGTTTACTTGTTACGCCTATAGAGCTCTGAGAATGAGTACCATTCAATTACAAATTACAAATACAATACAGCTGTCTGTTTGTTTCAACTTAGAGTAGATAATAATAATAATTCAAGCCTGTCTTGAACAATGCCTGACTCAAGTAATGTTACATCTTCATTTGCATTAGTTTTCCTTTGACTAACAAATTTAACTGCCTAGAAATATTTTAAGGAATAATAACCAGTTCAACTAAGGGTTAGCTGAACTGATTAAGATGCTGTATATTTAAATAACCAATATTTAGGCAAAAAACAAAAATACTTTAATACAAAAATCTTTGAGAACCTCAATAATGTTTTTATAATTAGAACCGCTAGCAGACGTCGTAACGACTTTAATTCATTCGTTCATTTCCATTCACTCTGTCGGTTAGCGAAGGATGAGGGTGACTTAAATCGGCATTACCAGACCCGACTGCTAAATCCTTGTGATGTTCGCGAGTACGTTTTGTAATTACGCGGCTTAAACAGATTGCTTCGGTTAATCGGGACGAACGATTTGATTATAGACTCTCGGTCTTGAGGTCCTATTCTGAGAAACTTATTTGTTTTCTCTTCCATGAAAAAGCACAAGATTTGCTATGATTAACAAGATTTAACTAGTAAGCTTAGAGGGGCAATTCTCCTGGTTTAAGAACGTTCACAGTCTGATCTCAGTCTCAATCTGTCAAAAATACCTCTAATTTCCCTACATTTTTGACAAGTGTTTGACATTTGTTTGTCACCGAGATGGACGATGACGGATTTTAAAAGGTTCAAAATCTAATCGCAGCCTTCCACTAGATTTTAGACGTTGTAAATTACAAGAATTAGGTTTCTATCATTCTGTTATATTTGAGATTTCAGAGAAAAGGAAATATTAAAAAAACAGAAATATAGCTTAATTTTTTCCATCCGGAGAACATTGTTAACGTAATGAATGATATCAGCATTTTCCGATGGGTTAAAGTTTGTAAACTTGAGTGAATCCAGTGATGCGCAAAATCAATTTTTAATCTATCAATACGTTGGAATGCTGCGTCATAATCGTCAATTAATCTTCGCGTTGACAATCCTACTCCTACTATATAATATTATAAACGTGAAAGTTTGTATGGATGGATGAATGGATGGATGGATGTTTGTTACTCTTTCACGCAAAAACGACTAAACGGATTTGGATGAAATTTGGCACACAGATAGTTTATAACCAGGATTAACATACTTATCCCGATATTCCCACGGGATCGAAACTTATGCGGGTGAAACCGCGGGGCGCATCTAGTTCTAAATAAAGATGAAAATTATCTTAAATTTATCTGGAGTTGGTACTTTATAATGAATTGAAATCGGGTATACTACTTCGGTAAGGTACCTACAGTAGAATGCAAATGAGTGGTAGCACCTTGAGCTGGGATAGCGTAGTACGGAGTGTTAATATAATATAAGAGGTCAGCTTATACTGGTTTTGTTACCACTGACGCGTGTCTTACTGTACTATGTAGAGAGATTCTTAAATCTAATTTATCCTAATTTATTTGGAAGGGACTGAAATGATTACGCGTATAGGAATGACAATCTTATTTTACTAAACGTTTTCCGTAGGTTGTTCACTAATACAGGGACATCGACGCGCAATCTTTAGTCGGTTATCAAAAAAAAAAAAAAAATCGGCAAAAAATTAATATACAAAGTGTATGGCACAAGTATTTTTTTTTTTTAACCGATGAAAAAATTTAGCGCAGGGCGTTCAGAATCATGTACTGAATTCATGGTTACAGGTTGCGCGTCGATGTCCATGCCACCCTGTATACCTATACTTTAAAACTATATAGGCATTCGCTTGAAAGTCTCCTACAGTACCTACGCAAATAAATATTCTATTCTATTCTAAATATTGTGTTCTAAACTCCAGAAACACCACAAAAGCCACCCTTTGTATGTTTTCTTTAAATTAAATAAACTTAAAAAATAAATTCCCTTATTACAGAATAAGTCCCGCGGCGTATCGCGCTCTCTCGTTAGCACCTCTCGACCTGTAAATACGACACTCGACAGTGAGCGATGCGACGATTGCCTACCACTCACCACTTTGCCTAACATTTATCTACGAGTATCTTATTCGACACCCGATGAGATTTCAACGAAATTTGCTAAAGCTTGACGAATTAAGAAATTTGTGGAATGAATTTGAATTTTTCGTTTGAAAATCTCGTTTAGATTTAACAATTTACGTAGGTACCTAAGATTGCTATTTTATGTGCCAAATCAAATACAGCTTATTTCTGCTCATGTAGTTACAGTTTTACTTAATAGCATAACATCTTGGTTGTAATCTCCAAAGGGTTAGGTAAAGATGAACCTTTAGTACACTCATATTTAGCCAGTTATGTTTTAGTCCCATGGAGGTAATAGGGAGCGAGCGTATTGCCATCAAATCCAAACTGAAACAAAAAATCCGAGTGGCTACTAAGAAATTCCAGATGGAGAAAAAACTGCGTTAAAAGATAGTTTATAAGTAAATATCATAAAAAAACATGTTAAAATCTCTCTAGCTATTAAACTAAAACATTACCTAACAGCAGTGCGATTCTGTAACCATATGACGGTGAAAGCTTAGGTGAAGTGAGCTTGGAGTGAGCTGCCGATCGATATTGTAAAAATCTCAGCGTGAAAAGTTAGGTGAAGTGAGCTTAGAGCGAGCTGTCAATAGTGTCAATCCCTAGCATTAGTTGGAATGACAGTTCACTCCACGCTCACTTCACCTACGTTTTCAGGGTGATATGGTTACAGAATCGCACTGCTGTCATTCAAACTAATGCTAGGGATTGACACTATTGACAGCTCACTTCACCTAACTTTTCACGGTGAGATTTTTACAGAATCGATCGGCAGGTGTCAAAGGGGTCAGCACAAAAACAAAACTATTCAATTCACTGCAGCTTTTAATAAAGCTAATATTACGACCCCCTTTTATAACATTCCTAAACGGCATTCAGTGAACTCTAATAAAGCTTTCCTTTATGTTCCATGTATAGGTGCCTAAAGCCTAAAGGTTGGTTTACATGGACAATTGAAACAGCAACTAAAATTAAAAACTCTTTGATAGCTCTTTTCGCTGCGACAAACGGGTACTCGCCGGTGGCGTGAATCTCCGCGATCGACTATTAAAATATGTATCCTTTTTACCTACACGGGACCTACCACTATTGTGCGTTTCATAGTTTGCCGTTAGCGCTTCCTCGTCGGGTGGCCGTAGGACAGCTGCCATAGAAAGTAATCAGATTGTTGAGTAAAATATGGCGTCTTGACCAAATCGAGCCATTTACTGCAATGTGAACGTGTAGCAATTTTTTATAGACATATCGCCATTCAATTCAATTCATTTTGCAATACTCCCATTTTCAATACAAACTATACAAATATACTAGGGTAGTTTCCTGGGTAAAAAAATAAAAAAAATATTTAGTCCATCAGTTAGATTATCGAAAAATAATGGATACGTATTTTTTCTTTTGTCAATCAAACAAAAAAAGACAAAGTTAAAGCGCGTCAAAATTTGGGAGTGGGGGATCGTGATGTCACTTGCTTGCAAAAGTGTCGCAAGCAAGTGACGTGATGCGGAACTTTAACGGGCGATATCTTCATATTTTTTTATATAATTGACAAAAGAAAAAATACTTCAATATTTTTTGATAGTCTAACTGACGGACTAATTAGATTTTTTTAGGAAACTAAGCCTATTGAGAATTCGAAATAACTAGATTACTTTTCTAATTACTCCATCGCTCGCATGATTGCACCATAAGCATTTCTAAGGTTGGATTTCCGGGTTGGGAAAAGTGTTATTGTGTTTTTGATCTGAGATTTCTTAGTAGCAGCGTGGAGCCCCCCATTGCTATAGGTACACCTCTGATTAACCCTTCTGGATTAATCAGAGGTGTAAAGGCCTGATGTTATGTTATGTCTGTCATCCACCACTTTCATCAACCATTACCGGGCAATAATTGCCCAAAATATAGCCCCATGTAAGCTCAGCTTAATATATCAATCGTGTATGTTCGTGCAACAGGTATTCGATTGCCGGCAAGTGACAACCACGAGCGGCATGTTCGAAGCGCTGTGCAATCACATGAAATACAGCACCAACAAAGGGAATATTAGGTGAGAACATTTTATTATTAGTAGTGCTGCATTCTTCGATTGTTAAACATGAAGTGTGTGGTGGTTTATCGTTTTTTGTTAACAGCGTTCATCCCGCGCGGGCTAGTAATGTCACATTTCTAGTGGATTTTCGTGATTATTTTATTAAATTTAAACCAAACTACTATCTTTTTTACGTTCATTTGTATTACTTACACTATTATTGGTACTGTTAGTGTGATACGCATTTACCCCGCAGGTGTTATAATTCTTTTGATAAAAAGCGTTTGACTATGTTTTAAAATCAACCATTTTTTTAACAGGTCAGCAATGACGGTGTTTCCTCAACGTACAGACATGCAGCATGACTACCGGATATGGAACAGCCAGCTCATCAGCTACGCCGGCTACCGACAGCCTGACGGTACCATACTCGGTGACCCTATGCACTGCGAGTTTACTGACGTAAGCATATTTAGTTTGTAGGGAAGCTATACTAGATAATATTATATTCAGTAATACCTAATAGATTAATCACTATCAAACAGCTAGTGATATGCGTCTATGTAACAAAATGGTACTGTTACAAATATATGTGCTTAGGGGTTTTTTCATAACCGCCTGTAAAATATCTTCTACTCAGTAAAAATCTTAAATTCATGCATTCAATCACTGATAGACAACGCACTGACTAACCCACTACGTCTAGAAGCGTGATTGTACAAGAGTTACTTTTATAACGAAAGAGTCCTAAGGAGAGGTTTTGAAAATTCATCCCCATAAGGGGTTGAATAGGGAATGGAAGTTCGACGTTTTTGCCGATGGGGAAACTCATCGGCAAAATCCTATCGGCTTGGTGTTACCTATTATATTCAAACGTATGAGGATGAAATTAAGTAATAAATAAGCTCACAAGACAACATACATAATAACATAATAAACAAAACAGTACAGACAGCAAAAAGTATCAAACCTAAACCTTTATTTCATTCTCACCAAAGTTTCGGAACAAAAACCTATTTAATTTTCAGACGAATAACTCCAAACCGCTGCCATATTCCTCCGCCTCTCTATCCACAACAAAACTTCTACACTAGATCGTATCACACGATTGATGGCCATTGAAAAACCTTCAGTTATTGCATCCGCTACAAATAAATCATTCAACAGCTGACATATCTCGTTCGGATGCACCTGCTACATGCAAACAATACCAAAACTAAAACTACTTATACAACACACATCATTGTTTACACAACTATTGTTTAGTGTTGAATTTAGTTAGGTCCTGTTTATTTTAGAATGACTGATTACGCGAATAAAACGGTCTTGTGTAACGAAACTGGTTATTTGTTTAGGATATCACAATTGTATTGCATATTTGGGTCATGTAATCACGTTTGTTATATCACATATGTCTTTTGTAGAGAAGGCTTGTTAATGTAAACATAAGCGCTGATTTTTCATGAACAGATAATTTTTATTCGTGAAATAAAATTGACGTCTGACAGTTTCTATATGGACGAACTGTCAAAAATTTAAAACGATTCCTCGGATAAAGTTCTGGCGTTGGAAAAATCTGCCCGTTTTTTTTTGAGGATGGGAAATCATCAAATGACCCCTCCCGCTCTGGTTGGAGCGGAAGGAAGTGTCAGACTCTTACTGACTAAAACCCACCCGTGTTCCTTCCTTAGCCCTTTCTGTTCCAGGGCAGCGGTAACGATTTCGGAAGATCCCGCTGCCCAAAAAAAAAAAAAAAACTGCCCTTAGTCAAGGAAAACAATTAAGTAAATTGACACCCTACGTCAATTAAATATACTTTATAATGACTTGAATACCACGATTAAACGACGTAAACAGTTTTTACATTACCAGAATTACACGACGTAAACAGTTTTTACATTACCAGAATTGCCCCTCAGGTTACCCGAGGGGCAATTCTGGTAATGTAAGAACGTTCACTGTCCGATCTCAGCCTCAATCACTCAAAAACACCTCTAATTTCCCTACATTTTTGACAAGCTTTTGACATTAATTGTCGCTGCGATGAGATTGCGACTAGATTTTGAACGTTTTTAATTATGGGAATCGGCCTTCTGGTGTTTGTCGTTCATTCCATACTAACGTATTCCTCTCTCTGTTACCCAAAAAACAAAACATAGGGATATGGTAGTGCCAGATATACAGGGTGTCCGGTAATTAATAGATAACTTCCAAAGGGGTCACACAACAACTTTTACTACGGGAACAAACATAAAATAGCGAGAAAAAAATCAGCTATTCCCTACATTTATGTTCGGATAACTCGTCAAAATGTAGGAAACAGCTGATTTGTTTTTCGCAATTTCAGGTTTGGTCCCATAGTAATAGTTGTTCATAATGATGAGTACAATGACCCTTTAAGAGGTTATCTATTAATTACCGGACACCCTATTATATCGTAAAAAATATTTGGATTAGTATCATTAACCAGGGAGGAAACAAAGGAATATGTTAGTATGGAGTGAATTCCAACGACCACGTGACCGTGTTTACTCTTAATAAACCCGTTTGCTCTTGCTTCTAATACACCTAGTTCACACAATAGATTTCAAACACATTATTACACAAAATTTTACAGATATTTCATACAGCTGTCAAAGAATGACAGTTGTGATCTGTTTATACCTACGTACAATTTAAGTTGGTACTCAATTTGTTTAACAATAATTGATTTCTTTGACTTTATTGACTAACTAGGTAGGTACTTACACACAATGAAGAATGAATGGCGAAGGAAGACATAGTGAGGATGCTTGGACAGGCTGCAAGCATACAGGGTGGCAGGGACATCGGCGCGCAAACTGTAACCATGAATTCGGCACACGAGTTTAGACCCCATAGCGTCGAAATTTTTCGTCGGTTATTAAAAAAAATATTGCTGTTCCATACGTTTTGACCGCGTAGGTATTGCACTTTTCTATGAAACAGAAGATTTTTTTTTTGATAACCGACGAAAAATTTCTAGTCTATGGGGTCTAAACTCATGTGTTGAATCCATGGTTACAGTTTGCACGTCGATGTCCCTGCCACCCTGTATACACGATGAGCAAGCGTGGCGATCTTTATACAAAGAGAGGTATCTGTGTGCTGCAGAATATACACTTCATCAAAATGTGCAATTCTATCACTTTAAACCAACAAGTTCGAATTGAAATTCCTGACCCAATAAAACTTAACTTGCAATCTTCATGAATCGCAACTTGTTACTCTCTAAATTGACTGTCTGATTCGAACACATGCGATCCACAAGTTGACGCAATAAATATTGTTGCAGCTTTGTCTCAAGCTGGGGTGGAAGCCCCCGAAGACGGCGTGGGACATCTTGCCCCTTGTTCTGTCCGCTAATGGAAAGGACCCGGACTACTTCGACATCCCCAGGGAACTTGTCATGGAGATAAATATGACACACCCCACGTAAGTTGGCTATTAGTGCGTTGTTCCAGTTGTGCTTTTAGAAATATTAGTTTTGTGTTGGTATATTAAATTGTTTATGGAAAACGATGAATTTAAATCATCAACGATACGATATAATAGCATTCTGAAGATGCTGAATGAATCACTTCATGCAGCACCCTAATTGCGTAACACTATCAATCTCAATCTGAATTATTTTGAAGGATATTGCTAATCCATTGCTTCATATGTTCGGAAAATGTGTTTGCTCAACAACGTAAATAGCGCAATGAATGTTGTTGAACTGTCAAAAGGTAACCCATAGCTACTGAATTACTGATAGTCTGTTACGTAATTACCCCGCAGGTTTGGTTAGGTTTGTGGCAGGACTGCAGGAGTGATTCATTACATCCGGTGAAATGTGATTGTATGATAATATTGTTTTTCTGTGGGCTTAGTACCTAGTTATAATAAAAGTTATTATATTTTTATTTTAATAGTTTGTTAGTTTATTTAGCATTAGAAGTTTGACCATTTAGGGCTGGAAAAAATCTGTTGATCCATACATTATGTCGAGTTTTGCGAACTTATATCTATGGATCAACTGATTTTTTTTTCACGACATCAGGCTTGGTCTCGTAGTAAAAGTTGTTCGTAATGACGAGTACAATGACCCCTTTTAAGGATTAAAACGATCAAAATTTAACGGTGCATTGTATACGGTCGAACCGAGAAACCTCCTCCTTTTTTGAAGTCGGTTAAAAATAAAGGAAATATGAAAAAGTATAAAATTGTCAGCAACAACTACGCGTCCATTGAGGATTTAAATAAAATTTTAAACACCCGGAATCACCTGTCACTTTATTAATTTCATGGACAGAAACGTGTTCATAAAATTCGCTGAAAACCTTGCCTTTAGCGTGTTGAACGAAATAATAAACATTATTTTATCAAAAGATACAAAAGTGCCGTCGATGTTTTTAGGAAAAAATAGTGACGCAGGTACCTATGACATTGGTAGCTGAATTAGTGAACAATATCGATCATTCAGTATATGGTAATAAATAGACGTCAACACAAATCACGTGGAAACGATAAAATATTGTAATGAACTTCCTTATCGCACACTTGGCGAATGAGAGCTAGAGCGGAAAAAGCTTAACGTTTTGACCTTTTTTTTTTTTTTTTTTGTGGATGGGAAATCATCAAATGACCCCTCCCGCTCTGGGTGGAGCGGAAGGGAGTGTCAGACTTTTACTGACTAAAACCCACCCGTGTTCCGTCCTTAGCCCTTTCTGTTCCAGGGCAGCGGTTAACCTTTCGGAAAATCCCGCCGCCCCGGCAGGCTTCGGCCCTGTGGGGCCCCGTCCTCTGCTGACATCTCTTTGAGGCGCGCGTGGAACACAACGTGCCGTCCGGCACGGGCCTGGTCCTGATCGGACGGTGAGCTACCCATTACTCACCGCCCGCAGGCCCGCGCCTACGGTGGCCGGGAGTCGTCACGCGGCTCCCGACGCCCGGAGCGTCTCCCGCGGCGGCTGAGGCGTGAGGTTCTCTCCCTCAGCCTCCCCGCCACCTCCTTCGCTAGCATGACTGCTTCGCAGAAGGAGGTGACTGCCTCCCACTCCCTCTCGCCCCGGACCATGGCTTGCACCAGGGCCGGACGCGAGAGGTCGCCGCCGTTGCCGATCGCCTCTACGAGGACACGGCGGGGCTCCGCCCAAGCAGGGCAGACCTCCACCGTATGCTCCACCGTGTCCTCTGGGCGATCCTGGCAGTGGTGACACCCGGGCGTCTCCTCCCGCCTGATGATATGCAGGAACCTCCCGAAACATCCGTGTCCGGAGAGGACCTGCGTCAGGCGGTACGTGAGAACGCCGTGACGCCTCTCTAGCCACTCCTCAAAGAGGGAACGTTTTGACCTTTACGACACTTTTGCTATAGTATATGTGTCTTTGTGTGTTTACCAATCCGCACTGGGCCCGTGTGGTGGATTACGGCCCACTCCCTCTCACAGAGCCTGTGTCCCAGCAGTGGGAACATTATAGGCTGATTATGTTGTGTGGTTACAAGCGCATGTTTAACTATGTATATTTTTTTAAATTTTCATTTAGATACTCTCAAACGTTTTTAATGTATTTAATTGCGTCTGTTATAAAATATACAACGAAAAGAACTTTGTTCCGACCGGGTGTCACACGATACCTCTCGAATTAAAAAAAAGCAAACAATGTCATTGTAAAATTCAGAATTCATCGTTACGTTATGGCGTTTTTAGTGAGAATCAATCTCAATAATTTAGGTACTCAATTTTTATTGTTTAAAATTGTCTTGACATTTGCGGAACTTCTAATTATTATTTATCAGGAATTACTGGTTTGACTACGTTGTTAAAAAACACAGGCTGTTTTACGTCATGTGTTGGAAAGTAGGTAGGTACCTTGTTTGGATAGATTTGGGCTTAATTCGCTTTTCATTATCGCTTTATCACCAATTTTTTTTGGGTTTCCGATTAAGTAAAAACCTTTGAATTTTTAATCAAGATTTTTTTACGACAATGGGCGCCGATTCCCATGTTCACAAACTAAATTTAAGTTCAGTGCATCTTTTTCTTTCTATTTCATCAAGAAAAGGACAGAAGATAACTATTAGTTTAGTCCTGTCAAATTACATAGACAGTTTAGACGTGATTAAAAACATAGCTACTAAAAATACCTACGTCAATTTACATCAGGCGCTGACTAATTTGACAGGACTAAACTAATATTTATCTTTTGTCCTTTTCTTAATGAGATAGAAAGAAAAAGATGCACTGAACTTAAATTTAGTTTAATTTGTGAACAAAGCAATCGGTGCCAATATTTCGCACATACAGCGTGTATCAGAAAGATGTGGTAAAAATTAAGGGTGTGGTACAGATAAGCATACTGAAGAACTTTTTCTAAGAGACCAACATCGCAATCGCAAAAAAATAATCAGCCGTCCCATACAAAACTTCAGTACCTATACTCAACCTAAATGTATGAATGACTGATAATTCTTTTTGCAATTACGATAATGGTCCCATAGAGAAACTTTCTGATACATGCTATATTTTCTTTGACAACAAATTCTAATAAAATTGTTGTTTAGTGCGAGTTTCCGTACAATGCAAAATAAATTCCGAATATCTCCGTAGATATCATATTTCAGCAGTAGCAGAGCCTACATAATGTAGTTTCGCATTTTTGTAGCAAATCTGCTTTGCCGACATATTAAGTTTATACCGTAGGTAGATGAGACCATGAATACGGCTGGCAACTTACAGGAAATCCCCATAGTGTTGCAGGTGTTCATGGTTAACTTTCCACCAGATGGCCAAAAAAACATATATTTTTCCTCAAAAATATAAATAATTAGATTAAAAGTTTTGAAAGAAAGAAAGAAAAAGTATTTATTGCGACTTGTACAGGATCATAAACTAAACTAAACACAGTAGAAGTTCGTTCGTTCGTTTTGGAAGTAAAAATGTCTTAGTCTATTACAATACCCTATAAAGAAATATTTCTGTCTCAAAAACACCTAAAACATAACAATCGCTTGTAGTTCTTTTTCTTATACTTACCTCCTTTTCACGATATAATTACGTAAATGTTACGTTCCCAGGGAATAAAGCCAAAGTTCTTACTTCGGAAAACGCTTTTCAAGTACTTGAGATGTTATTAACACATCTGTATGGTTGCCCTTCCTTATAAGAAACCCTCAGTCCCTTCTTACAATACCCTAAGGAAGAAATGGGTCCATTCGCAGCTGAGGCTTCGCGGCAACTTCGGTACCTACGTTTACGTAAATAATTTCCAAAAAATGAAGTATATTCTACAATGATTATACATAAACATGAGAGGCTTTTTTCGACTCCTCTCTGTAATTTGAACGTAAATAGAATTTTTCACATCATTTATTTGCTGAGTCTACCAGTTAACGTTTCATGCTCATTCATTCGCATTAAAATTCCCATCGTGGCAAATCACGCGCATACACATCGAGACTGGGAACAAATATAGTACAAATATTTCTCTCAAAGATGCGGGAAGTACAAATTCGACAAAACACAGCAGCGGGCTGTGCATAAGTAGGTAGGCTTATTAACCAAAGTACGAATTTTTCTCGAAAATTTTTTCGTACTTACCACTTCATTTTTTCCATCGTAATTTCTATGATATAAATATTGGCACGTTACCTTAGTAGGGTATTATTGGGCATTCTATGCCACTGTCGGCAAGTAGCTCGGCTAGTGCGCCTCGCTACGTGACAGTGGCATAGAATGCCCAATAATGAACGATCGACTCGACTGTGGAGTAAATTACTGTACTCACCTAGAGATCTTGCGACTTATATCACTGGCCTCCAGTAGCTGAGCGAGTTCGCCTTGCTACATAACTGTAGCGTAGAATACCGAATAATGAACGATCGCCTCCATACCTATTACTACACTCAACGAATGATCTTGCGAGTCTGCCATCGCTCTAACGATCGCTCTATCGCGAAAAAGATTGCGGTACTGTTTCAGTTTATAAATATTAATGTAAAAAATATATTTACTCATTGCCAATCAGTTTGTTTCCAAGTATAATCATGAAGTTTGTAAAGCAACCACAATCGCTGCATGTTAAAACAATCTGCGAGGATGTTTGTAAGACTAGTTTTCGTCATGGAGAATTGTTACCTAACTCAGTTCGATGTATCATTTGCGGACCATCCAATTGTGGAAAAACCAATTTATTGATTGGTCTTCTCATACACGAAAATGGATTAAGATTTGAAAATGTTTATGTTTATTCGAAAACTCTGTACCAACCCAAATACATTTTTTTAGAAAAAGTTTTACAACGAGTGCCAGGTATTTCACTCCAGAAATATCATGGAAATGAGGAAGTGCTAAAAGTTCAAGACGCAAAACCTAACTCTGTGATAATATTTGATGATGTTGCTTGCGAAAATCAAGATAGCATGCGTGATTATTTCGCTATGGGAAGACACAAGTTAATCGATTGTTTTTATCTAAATCAAACTTATAGTAAAATCCCTAAGCAGTTAGTAAGAGACAACGCGAACTTAATCATACTCTTTAAACAAGATGACATTAATTTGCGTCATATTTATGAAGAACATGTCAACACTGATATGACATGGATTGAATTTCGTGAAATGTGTTCAAAAATATGGAATGAGCCCTTCAATTATGTAGTAATTAATAAAGATTGTTTAAAAAATAAAGGATGTTATAGAAACAAATTTGACACATTTGTAGTCTTTGATTAAGAATATTGTTATTTAAGTCCGTTACCTTCGTGATATTATTATTCTTCAGACATCGCTTAAACAATCACTATCGGTTCGTTTTTTTTTTTTCTGCAATGGAAAAATCGTTAAAAAGACAAATAGTAGATGCCGTCGAAGCTGTTAAGAAAAAAGTACGAAAAATGAGAGATGTTGAGATTAACAATCAGCAAACACTGGAATCAGTTTTCAAGCCTGTAACAGAACCACTCAACCAGATCGCTAATGTCAGTAAGCAGACTTCTTTCCTGTGTCCTACAAAAAATGAAGAACTTCCGATTATTGATAAAACTTTGCAGAATGAAGAAGCCAATGATAACAAAGACAATTCAGACGAACTTGAATCTGATATTGAAAGTGACTCTTCTTATAAATCATTAGTTGAAAACAACCCAGGTCGTGACACGTCATCCTGGTCAGTATCCTCAGAAGCACTGTCAGATATTCCATTCGGTGTCAGAGTAGAGAACGGGAAATTGATGTTAGGTTCTGCTCGTATAACGATCAGCGATGAATATATCACTGTAGCTGGACGCAAATATCGAAATACGTCTGGTTTGAATCAGTTGTTACTGAAGAAGAACGTAGATTTAAGCATGGTTACAGAGAGTGACATGCAGCATTATAAGTCAATGCTACTTGCTACAAACGCACATCGACGAGACTATGAGCCGGATAAACCAATAAAAAGTAATAATAATAATAATAATAATTCATTTATTGATCAAGTAACAAGGACTCATTAATACAATAATAAAATACACACAGAAATAATTAATACACAGAAATTAAATAATAAATAGCACAAACATTACACTAGAATACACTGAATACATTATACATAACATTACAATAGGTACAACACAAAACAATAACCACACAAAAACATTTCATTTCGACAGCCGACGACTGTAGGTGACGTGCAAGTCACTGCAGCGTCTAATATACGGACAGTCGAGCCTGCCGGCTATCATCACCAGCACGCTGTTGGAGCTGCCGCGAACTCTGCGTACCAGGGACGCGCTTCGCTTACGCATCGTTGCATAGAAGCAGTCAACGCTAGCGACGGCGAACATGCCCGAAGCACTACAATGTCGCGGCAGCCCCATCAGCGCTCTGAATGCGTTATTATATTGGATGCGGAGGGCTTCGTATGCTTTTTGAGTGTGATTTACCCACAGGCTGCACGCGTACAGAGAGGTACAATAAGCCCTGAAAAGGGTCTGCTTGACCGACCCTGAACAACGCGCAAACCTGCGGGCTATCATGTTACCTCTTACAGCCAAGGCCCTCCGCTCCCTCTCGATATCAGCATCATCTCTGAGACCGGATGTTACTACATGCCCCAAGTATTTGAAATGGTCCACTCTGACCAAGGGAACCCCGTATAGTTTGATGGGAGGTACTGCTATAGGGCATTTAGAGCCGGCCTCAAAAACCATGAACTGACTTTTCGCCACATTATATTTAAGACCATGTTCTCGTGCATATGCCTCACAAATCTGTAACAATGTTCTCATGCCACAAACCGATGCGCTCAGCAGCACCATGTCGTCCGCATAGCTAAGATTATTTAAGCAAACTCCATCAATATGACAGCCGACATGATGACTGCTAAGAGCAACAATCAGAGCGTTCACATATAGGTTAAAAAGTGCGGGGGAGCTCAACCCCCCCTGCCTCACCCCGCACTCCAACCCATAAGGTTCCGACAGCGACCCGGCCCACTTAACACTATTTATCTGGCCTCCATACCAACATTTAAATAAGTTTATAAGTTCTTTGGGAAAGTTAATCTCCTTCAACTTCTTCCAAAGAATGTCATAAGAGACCAGATCAAAAGCCCTGGACAAGTCGAGGAAGCACGCGTACACAGGAGTATGCCTGTCCGTATAGTACCTGACGGCATGCTTGAGACACAATATAGCACTTTCTGTGGAGAGTCCTGGCCGAAAACCAAACTGGTTATCGTGCAGATGTAGGTATTGATTTAACTGTGTGTCAAGCAAACCATCAAGCACTTTCGCAATGACAGTCGCTAATGAGATGGGCCTATAATTATTTTTATCCGACAGGTCCCCTGTTTTATTTTTAACAACTGGCACTACTACTGTTCTAACAAGGTCAGAGGGCAAAAAGGCATGACTGATGCAGAGGTTAAAAAGCATTGCCAACACTCTCGGTAGGTGATGTCCAGCCTGCTGAAGATGCTCAATACTGAGACCGTCATGGCCAGGGGACTTGCCTCTGGACATTGACTTAACAGCACATGCTATACTTTTTGAGCTAATTCTTGTACCTACTTGACCATGACATGTCTCAACACTAAGCACTCCCAGTGAAGGCGAACCCAGAGGAGATTTCACATGAAATTGTTCTCTAAAGAGATCAGCAATGCCTTTAGGGTCACTCACACCATTGACGCCCACTGGAAGGCCAGGCCGAAGTGTCATTTTATTAGTGCCTTTCCAGAAATTTCGGAAGTCTTTTTTAGAATGATGTGAAGCAAGGATATCCATTTTAATCTGGTGCTGATGGTCTTGACACCACTTAAGCCTCGACTTAAACGTCCTTCTACTCTGGCACATCTCGTTATAAGCAGAACCGGCAGAAGGCCCCCCGCATCGTTGCCAATCATGAAACTTCAACCGGGCCACCACGTACGCCTCACTTACATGCCTGTTCCATCCAACAACGCACCTCGACTGTCCCCTGCGTCGCATACCCCCTCGACTCACAGTCGCAGACTCACTGAGCGCGGACACAATATCCCCGTACAACTTATCAATAACAGATCTGTGATTTGGGTCGTTACAATATATATCTGCACAGTGAATAAATTCAGTGGGAAAATCTATTAATTTTAATTTTCTATTACATTCCTCTCGGTACAACTTGATCTGCTCATCAGTCCTATCCCCCCAGATTACACTTGTACCAATATTAGTCACAGTTTGTATCTTAGGTGTTAATAAATTAAAACTACATTCGACTATAAGGGGATAATGGTCCGACCATGTAACATTATAATCAACGTAAACATTGGAAACGGAACATAGTGCGGAACGCGTCACAACGCAGTGGTCTAACCATCGTTTTGACCCATGAGCCTCACTAACAAAGGTATAGGTGCCTGATTGAACACCCAACATATTAACATCAACACACAACCAGTCTTGTTCATGACAAAAATTTGTAAGTTCGTAATAAAATGATTCACCAGGATGAGCATTAAAGTCTCCTAACAAAAACACTGAATCTATCCCATATTCATCTATAATAGCACTCACCCTGCCAAGGCAATCCGTAAACTCAGCTAAATTACTGAGCGCATCAGTAGGCATGTATACACTCAGTACAATAATCGGTCTACCAGCCGTCACTATTTTCACTGCACACACACGCGGATTATCGCACGGAATAACACTCACATTTTGGAAAACGCTGTGTCTCCACATCAAAGCTACGCCGCCATAAGGCCTACCTCGAAGCATTCCCACCGACGTGTCCACCGCAGATGTACCGGTTGTGCTGAACTTGGGGTCAATGGTGCCCAGATAGGGTAATTCATCGGGCATAAGCCAAGTCTCCTGAAGTGCTACTATATCCGATGTCTCACAGAGTTTTCTGACACTGTCTACAGTACGTTTGATACTTTTACAATTAAAACTTGCAAAAGTATAAACGTTATTCGTCTTTTTGTTTGAGATTTGCTGTACTTTATCCATTATTTATTTGTACGCAAATCGTCAACAAACAAAGATCTGTTCGATTTTTGGCGATTGAAATGGACAAACCGCCTAAATATAACGCCCCGTGGCCAAATATTTTCATCTAAATATTCAGGTAATTTGGACTCGGAAACAAAGAACTTGTAGGCAATATGACCCCTTTCCTTCTTCATTTGTATTTTCTCCAGAAACACCGTTTCCTGTGTCTTTAAGCGGATATAATTTACTATCTCGTTTTCGGGGGTTTCACTGTGAATATTAGTGATGATTATGGGAACTTTCCGATCGGCTGCCCTAAATTGGCACTCGTCATCTCTCGCTATGCCCTTCTTGCCCACATACCGGTATTTAGACGGCTTCTTCTTGTACGATACTGTTTGCCAAGCATCACAATTATTGTTTACAACGCATGTCGCACCGGGCTGACTCACACTGGCCTCGCTCCCGGCACTACCCAAATCAATTGTAGGCGCAATCAGCTGACGCGATCCATGCAGAGTTTGTTTCGAGCTTGCAGTCGTCGGCGCCAACGATGACACGACCACATTCGCAACAACATCACCTGTTGAACACGCACCCGCCACCTGCGCGTGAGTCACCGCGGGTCTCGAACTGTCCGTCAATAACCGTTGCTGCGTACGTGACTCACAATTACTTTGTTTACCTTCCACCCTCATAATTTCTCTGTATTGTGGAGATAACTGATTTATATCACTGCTAGTTTCATTATTGTTGCATAACTCGTTTAGAGATGAATTATGCAGATGTGAAAGCCCCATAGGATTACTATCCAGTAACCATGCCCCGCGTTTCGCATTTACTTTGAACGTAGACGCTGGTGGTAACGAATCATTTTTAATTTGCAATATTTCAGTTCTTATTTCCTTCAACTCACTCATCGTAGCATACGTAGTCTTCACTTCGTCAATAGTCGCCTGCATCCGAACAAGATCTTTCAACAATTTAGTGCAGTCTAAATGGTCAAACGTAATGGGTGGCAATTTTTCTAGTTGCCGAGCCACAAACACTGGTATATCATCTGGATCAGCTGATTTAAACAGGTTTATGATATCTGCTAAATCTCTTTGTTCTTTGCCTTTGTTTTTTCGTATGATCTTCCGCAGGTTTGATGGAATGGACTCGAAAAGTAGGGACTTCGAGCTTTTGATTTCATCACTGGCAAAAGACAAGGGTAATAAGGGTCAAAAGTATATGCAAGTTATTAAACCTATTTTCAAACTACAAAGTACAATTCAAACCCATCAATCGAAGGGAAAAGGGCTGCCCTCGACAAAAATGTGGAAGAAAAACGTCGATTTTGTATATTGGGACGATCCAAATGAACTGGTGGATAGGTTAAAATTATTAATTGCATCTCGAGATGCTGGTAACACAGGATTAGATAATGAAATTATATCTATTATTGAAGAATTACGTGAAAGTAAAATTATAAATAAATAAAACACCTATGTATTTTAAAATGTGTGTTCATTTTATTATAAACCTCACAATACAATACACCTTCAACATGAACGTAGATAAATTCGGACATTATATTCATAAAAGAATGCGATTATCAGAGTTATTTGAGATTAATGAAAATGCATTATTAAAATCAGAAAACGGAGATTTTGATTTAAAAACCTCAAGACTGAGAGGAATTAAAAATCCAGTAGAAGCTGCCGATGCAGTGAACAAGGATTATGTAGATAGATTGAGTGCTAATATGATAAAAGAATTTAATACACTTATTGATACATTGCGTTCACAAAGTATTAATGACGCACGGGAAACAGTTCAGGTTACTTTAAAAGCCAAGATACCTGCGATTGTAAGTCATTTGCAAGATAAGTTTTATACTAAAGCAGAGGTTGATAAATTACTTCAAAAAACTCAGTAATGGCAAAACAGCAAATTGTTAATGAAATACACAAAGCGGCACGAAGAAATTTCCTTAGACGTCCTGTCATTCTAAAGGGAGTCGATGACTTGTGGCAAGCTGATCTGATGGACATGCAAAACCTAAAGAAATATAACAAAGGTTATAATTATATTTTAGTGGTGATTGACTGCTTCTCAAAGTATGCTTGGACAGAGCCATTAAAAACAAAAAATAAACTTGATGTTACTCGTGCATTTCAACAAATATTGATTAATAGCAAACGCAAACCTGATAATTTACAAACGGATATGGGAACAGAGTTTTATAACAACTCATTTCAGATGCTTATGAAGTCATACAATATTAACCATTACTCATCATTTTCTACAAAAAAAGCTTCAATTGTAGAGCGATTGATTAAAACTATTAAAAATAAATTATATAAATATTTTAGTTTGAATGGAAACTATAAATGGTTAGATTTACCGTTACAAGTTACATTAAAGACATATAACAACACAAAACATCGAACAATTGGAGTTAAACCAATTGAAGTAAATAAAGCTAATATGGCAGTTATAGAAGAAAATATAAAAAAATCATTTAAACATGCACCTATTTGCAGAAAACCTAAGTTCAAAGTGGGTGATTTGGTTCGAATCAGTAAATACAAACACCAGTTTGAGAAAGGGTATACACCTAATTGGTCAACTGAAATATTTACCATAAAAAAGATTAATTTTACCATACCTGTTACATATCATTTAGAAGATCAGCGAAAGCACGCTATATTGGGAACCTTTTACGAGCAAGAACTTCAAAAAACTAACTATCCCGGTGTTTATTTGATAGAAAGAGTTTTAAAAAGAAAAGGACCACAAATCTTCGTGAAATGGTTGGGTCTAAACAATGAAGAAAACAGTTGGATTGACAAAACTGCAATCGTAGACTAAAATAATATTAATATAAACATTATTTTTGCACTATTTCCATCATTACAATTTGAACTATGCAAGGGGGTGAACTAGTTAACACACTAATTAATAATCTACCGTTCGAACTTCATTTGCCTGGTTATAATTATTGCGGACCAGGAACCAAACTCCAGAAACGATTACAACGAGGCGATCGCGGTGTGAATAAGCTAGACGAAGCTTGTATGCATCACGACATTGCCTATGCAAACCATACAGACTTACCCAATCGCCACAAAGCCGATTTACAACTACTAAATATGGCTAAACAAAGACTGAAGTCGAAAGATGCTGGAAAAGGTGAAAAACTGAGTTCATGGATAGTGAGCAAAGTTATGAAAGCCAAACTGAAATCTGGTTCCGGCGTTAAAACGTTTAAAAGTTTTGTGTCAAAAATAAGATCAACGATCAAGAAACTGAACCCAAAGGATAGCAAAACATTAATCAACGTTGCTTACGCAGCGGCAAAAAAAATATTTCCAAAAATTTCAAAAATTCGGGTACCGCGAGTGATACCTTTACCAAAGACTGGAGGAATTTTACCTTTAATCCCAATTTTTGCAGGTTTATCGGCTTTAGGTACTTTAGCCGGTGGTGCGGCGGGTATTGCAAAAACTGTTAACGATTACAAAGCTGGTCAGCAAAATTTGCAAGAAACAGTACGACACAATAAGGCTATGGAGTCTTTAAAGTTAGGCAAGGGTTTATACATTAAGTCACATAAAAATGGTAAAGGTTTATTTATAAAATCTTCAAAAAACTAAGAAATAAGCTACCTAATCGACCTCTAACTAATGTAGATATCCAAAAGGATGCACGTAACATCCCCTACTTTCGAGGAGTCTACATGAAGGATCAATTACCAAGGATGCCAAAACGGATTGAATGTGGTGTCGTTAACTTGGATAATTACAAGAATGTTGGGACACATTGGGTAGCTTATGTCAAAGTTAACAGCTATTGTGAATATTTTGATAGCTTTGGGGATTTGAAACCTCCATTGGAACTAATGCGATATTTTAAGAAATGTAATGTGTTTTATAACTATACTAGATATCAGAAATTTAACACAGAAAACTGTGGACACTTATGTTTAGAATATCTAAGGAATTTTTGGAATAAACCGTATAAAAATTATGATTTTCTTTTATTTCAATCATTTGCAAGATGTCACTCACATTGTCAATAACTGGAAACTCATCAACTTTATCTACGTACTATCCTAACACATTGCAACTAAATGAACAGTATGAGTGTGCCTTACTGCATTTCTCAACATTTAATTCTATTCCAAACATTGACAAAACGAATAATAAGTTCTATTATGGCTCTAACGAAGTTATTGAAATACCAGAAGGCACTTACGAATTGCAAGATATTAATGATTACTTAAAATCTAAAATTAAAGATGCATCAATCAAACTGCAGTGCAATAACAATACATTAAAAACTACTGTATTCTGTACAAAAAAAATAAATTTTAGTAAAGAAGATACTATTAGAAATTTATTAGGTTTTAATAAGCAGATCTTAGAACCAAATAAATGGCATGTGTCACAGTTTCCAGTCAACATTTTACCTACGACAGTGATCAGGATCGAATGTGATATCGTAAGCGGCTCGTACACAAACGGAAAACCGAGTCACATAATTCACGAATTCGCACTTAACGTACCTCCTGGCTATAGGATTATAGAAATTCCGAAAAACGCAATATACTTTCCAATCAACCAAAACAACATAAGCTGCATACATATCCGGTTGATAGATATAAATAACCGCTTAATAAATCTTCGTGGTGAAGAAGTGCAGCTGTATTTGCATCTTAGAAGAAAAAAATGATTGACTACAATAAATATGTGCATCAACAAATTCAAAATATCAGTCCCGCTCAAGCATCCAACCAAATAAGAGCTCGCTATAAGAAGAAAATAAAATTAACTAAAGACAACAAGGCATTTCTCAAAGTGATCGGTTTGCTAAAATGAATATCTTAGACGTTTTATCCGCTCCGACTTATGATAATACGGTTGAAGGAATTGAATTTCATTCTTACAAGCCGTATGTAACTAGTTTCAATAGAAACGATGAAATTCGCATACCTATTAACCAACAGGACTTGTACATCCTTCCATCAGCGAGTACCTTGTATTTGGAAGGATCCGTTATCGTTAGCAAAAAGGATATGAAAGATAAAGCCACTAGTGTTCATTTCACGAATAATGCTCTACTCTACTTGTTTCAAGATATAAGGTACGAGCTAAACGGAGTGGAAATTGATAGAATAAAAAATGCTGGCGTAACTACCACCATGAAATCGTTAATATCAATGAATGAGAATGAATCAAAGACATCGAATTCGTGGGGCTGGAATATCGATGGTACTAAAAACATTAATGGAGGTAATTTTTCTGCTTCTATACCACTCTGTAACATCATCGGTTTCGCAGAGGATTTCAAGAAAGTCGTGATAAATAGTAGGCACGAACTGATATTGCTACGAAGTAACACTAACCTGAATGCTGTAAAACTGAACACCGGTGAAATTGTAGAAGACGTTCAAATAAATAAAATCATTTGGCGCGTACCGCACGTTAAAGTGTCTGACAAAGAGAAAATAAGTTTACTGAAACTATTAGAAAAAGATCGACCACTCCAGATGATATTCAGAAATTGGGATCTGTACGAATATCCGGCTTTACCTAAAACTACAAAACATACCTGGTCAATCAAAACATCCTCGCAAATAGAGAAACCAAGATACATTATTATGGGACTACAGACAAATAGAAAAAACAATGGCAGTTCTGATATGTCTCAGTTCGATCATTGTCATGTTCGTGATGTTAGAGTGTACCTCAACTCTACTTACTTCCCGTATGAAAACCTAAATGTGAGTTTCGCGAATAATAGAATAGCTTTATTATACGAGCAATACGTCAGATTTCAACAGTCTTATTACGGGCGTCGACCGGAACCCTTATTAAGTGAAAAACAATTTAAAGATTTGGCGCCACTATTTGTCATCGATTGCTCTAGACAAGCTGATAATGCAAAGACAGGCCCTGTTGTGGACGTAAGAGTGGAAATTGAGAGTGATTCGGAAATACCAGATCAAACTTCTGCGTACTGTCTTATATTGAACGACTGTATTATTGAATATAAACCTTTAAGTAATACTGTGAGGAAAATATCATGAATCCAAATACTGTCATATTAGATGTTCAAGGGTTTAAAGACCTGTACAATAATTTTATAATAAAAGAGTTAGCTTTTGCTACCCGTGATTATACCCAAACATTTTTAATAAAACCACCATACTTGTTTAAACACTTAACAAGTGAGGAAAAGAGGCAAGTTAAATGGCTGGAAAGAAACCGAGGTATTTATTGGAACGAAGGGTATATCGACTATAAAGAATTTCGTCGTATAATCGTTCCCTATCTAGAAAATAAGGAAATCGTAGTTAATGGTTTGGAGAAAGTAAAGTGGATAAAGGAACTTTGTGAGAACTGTAAAGTATCAGACCTTGGTACTGAAAAATGTCCTAATTTCTTTATTTTACATAAAAAATACTGTGAAGGAAGAACTAATTTAAACTGTAACAAACATTTGAAGCATTGTGCTCTTAAAAATGTGTTATGTATAAGAAAATATTTAGAGTTATAAATGTGTACCTACTCATAAGGTTTCATAAATAAAAAATAATTTGTATAGTAAAAATGCTTTTATTTTGTTAAACACCCAACACTTCTTCAAATAAAACAATCTACTTTAAAATTAAATAAAACAACATAATAAGTACTAAGTATTTACCTAAACAACTTCTTACGCAAACAGTTAAGTACTAAAAATCACTGTCTATTAAAGATTTAGATATTTTTTTAACTAAAGATTCAGTTTCGTCCATAACATTGTCGATAGCGTCTTTAACAATGTATTGAGCACTTATAATAACGTTCTCACTGTCACTGTCACTGTCACTGGTTTGCGGATTGTTATTGCATAGATCTATAACTGATATTTTTATTAATTTGATACCTCGTCGCTGTAATCGGCTCATCACAAAAGATTTAGTTGGATTTTGCTTCTTCAACTTTTCTCTGCATCGTTGTTTTGATTTCTTTTCTTTCGTCACTTGTTTGCTATGCTCGGGTTCGTTGTGAAGCCTTTCGGAGAATCCTTCATAAGGATTTTGAGCGTACTGGCTAAACATAATCTCTGATTCTGTATTCTGGAACAAAAAATAGACACTCATTAAGTTTAAACTAAAACGTAGGCGTTGATATAGTGATGCATAAACAAATTGTCAGCGGGTACAATATTCATAGCAGATTCACTAATAACTTTGATCATAATTGCTGCGAGCTCAATCGCTAGTTACTAAACAATATAAAAATAAATTGGTAAACTTACCGATGACATGCCGGCGATAAACACACAGTACAAGTACTCGAGATGAGTATTATTTCGTAAATGGTAAAAAAAAAATACTATCATCGCAACAATTCATAATTTATATAGATTATAATGTTAACTAAGCATTTGTGAAGGTAATGCACTGTTATGTGTTTGTAGTAGGTATTTTGTATGATCAGCGTTATGCAATTGACGAAAACTTCGAAATGTGATATAATTGTATTACGTACAGACGCCAGCACATCAAGCTACTACAATCTGTCAAAATTATTTAATAGATTTTCAACTTTATCGTTAAAGAATTAAGGTTCAAGGTTGATTGGTAAAATTTGACAGTTTCGGGTAGCTTGACCTGCTGGCGTCTGTACAAAATACATTTTATCTCTGAAAACTGAACGATTCAAGTTTCAACATGCACTTCATGTTGAAAATTGAATCTTGGTCGGGTTTCATTTTATTTAACCGACTACAAAAAAGGAGGATGATGTCTTAAAATATAAATTAAACAAGCAGTCATAATCATTCACATTTTATTTTTACATTAACTTAGGTTTTTAAAACTATGAATTATATTTATCATACATTAAAAAGTTACCTTGGTATATTTTTAAGAACTATATTAAGATTATATTACATAGGTTCCTACATAAATTATATTCGAACTCTATTACTAATTAGCTTAATCTTAAAATTATTTTTCGCTCTTTAAAATAAGTGAGTGACCCCAGGCTCGGGTTGATATTCGATCTACAGATATTGATCGTTTGTCATCATTTCGAGATAAGGCAATCTTGTTAACACTCTTAGTAAATATTTCGTGCTTTATTGATTTAAACATAATATTTTTTCTACGAATAATTCCACCATTTAATAAAATATTTTCATAATCTGTTATGTTTAAGCCTCTTACTACACTTGATTTTACTCCTTTTGCTTTTTTAATGACTTTATCGACTGTTTTTATTGAATACAGTTTTGATCTCAAACCAACAAAATGTGAGATATATTTTCCTCCCATTTCATCTTTGAACAACCCTGGAACTTTTTTGTTCATAATTGGTATGTTAAAATCATTTTTATCATCATAGTTACTGGTGTCGAAATATTGCAAAAAATTATACTTCAAATCACGATAAAAATCAAACGTCAATATTTTATAGACAAACGAATCGGTATCTGTATAACACAGCTGCACTCGGTCTTCATAAAAAGGTTTTACAATATTGTAATGAAAGTCATACATATGTGTCTTAGAAAGTTCTAATACAGTGAATCCAATATAAATAGGTTTATCTAAAATAATTTGGTCAGGTTTCATTTGTATTGCAACTAAGTTTTCAGTTAGAATAGAAGCGCTATGGAAATAGGGGTTGGCTACAAGTCTCTCGGAGGATATAAATTTCTTAGTTCGATTAGATTGATCGCACCATTGATTAACTAAATGAACGGTTACTCTATTTTCAGTATTTTCTAATGTCTTGCCAAAAACACTGTTGTTTAACAACTTAAAAAAGTCTTGTTCGAAAGAACTTTTTGCCTTTTGTCTTAATTGAGTGTTGAATTCTATGTACTGTTTTAAATAGGGACTTTGTCTGAAAGTAATAGCTTTATGAACTTTACGTAATATTAAACCATGTTCTAAACACTTTTTTAAATGAACGTAATGTATTACGTAGTTGTACTTATTATGCAAATTTGCAACTAGTTTCTTCGTTGTACCTCCTGGAGGTATACATTTCTCAGGACAAAATGGTAAATCATTGTGGTGTTTGTGTAAATGTTCAGGATAAAAAAGATCGACTTCTAATATAAAGCCCCACTCAGAGTTATCCTCGACATTCTCAACACGGAAATTAGTTAATTCATTTTTATCAAGAAATCTAAAACTAGAATACGGTAAATACTGACACATGCTAAAGCCGTATAGGTTATTACAATCTAGATATACTATGAAACTCTGAGGCTGTGATGCATTATGTTCTGGCATGTATTTATGATTTGCTTTTGCATACCGATGGGAACACATGCACAAACCCCCCCGAATACCGCTTTGAATCATTCTGACGATAGCTAAATCCGAAATCAGTTCTAACTGAACACCTGTTTTTAGCAACATTGCATCGAACGATAAACTGGGTGCAGTTATGTAAAACGCAGGATCGAGTTTGTAATATTGTTTACATGTTTTCCGAAAATTTTGAAATATGTCTGTCAACAAAAGCACGTCTGTTTTTAAATATAGATCTGTATACTCGCCTAGGTCATTAATATTGAATTCAGCCCAAACATTCTGAGCATGATTATAATCTTCATCGCTAATATCTTCGTTAGTCAAAGAATTATGGAAATAATATTTGGATGGTAATGACTTTTGTTCGTAACATTTCCAATCTTTCATATAGTCATACGGGTACACGCCTTTACGAGTTAGCAAACTAAATTGTGTATCATCAGAAAAAAATGATTTAAGGTTGACAAAATCGTCTACTTGCAATGTTTTAGCAAGTTTGTCTAAACTAGTTCCTAAAAAGTTGAAGGAATCTAAAAACCTTATTTGTATAAACTCGTTATCAGCAATAGGAATAAACTTTGTAAACGCTATATATTTTTCCTTAGTCTTGGGTATTATTTTAATTTGTCCTGGAACTTCGCCTAACTTTTTAATAAATAAATGACAATCGTATCCAGATAAGTTATGAAAAAATATTGGGATAAATTTTGGTACTTTGTGTTGTAGGTTGCAGTGTCGATGTGCTGCACCTCGGTACCGGCCTGTAATATGACAGTGATCCCTTACTCTATCGGTCAACAGTAAATTTTCACAAAGGTAGCACTTAACAGCGCGTTTGAAATCAAGAGCATCTAATTCTGTGAATATCATAGGCTCGCTTTTAGTTAGAATTCTGTGTATTGCTTTGGCATCCTCAGTCAGTAAATGTATAAATTTTGAAACACAATCTTTTCCGCGATAACTTCTATAGCCGTCAACCCTATCGTTAAATGATGACACTACATTATAGGCGAACGCGGCCGCCACGTGACGATGTGAGTATGACGTGTTAGCGGTGTTGAATTCATCGCCGGAAATCGGTTCGAGTATCGTTTCGAAATCAGCATATATGACGAAAGGAATGTTTTGTTTTCTATCATAATTTTTGAATTTTAAAAATGTTCCTTTTTCTGGTAATACCGTGGCAATCCCTCCACACATATGTGATTTAATTCGGCTGTGCGTTGGAAAAAACAATAAGCACGTTTCGCAGAAGTATAGTTTACCATGATGTTTGGTTATCTGATTTCTGACTAGACGAGGTAAATCATTGATAAGACAATAATGAGTATTAGTATTATTTTCTAAGTACAATAGATGGATGCTCTTAGATTTATGATTCGATGTTGAATACAAAGGTCCAATGATAGTCTTATCATTTTTTAAACCATACACGTAAATATTCAAAAACGGATTATTCTTTTCAAAGACAGCTATGTCCGAAAATGTTATCGGAAATGTCAAACCATCAACATTCAAAACATCCTGGAAGTAGGGATAAGATGAAACTCTGTCTGGATGTTGGTTAGCGGGGTACAGAGCCGCCACTACGCACCATAAAAAGCAATACTCATCATTGTTACGAATATTCAAACAAGCTTTTTTATTTTTTATACATTTTGGTAAAGTTATAAATTTAGATCCGCCGAGAGGTTGATATTTGTTAATATTTATTTCTACATGGGAATTGCTCGAAAATGTCCAACCACTATCTCTCTCCTGAAACTCTTCAATTTTCTTTAATAGTAAATCAACCGTTGCTTTATAAATAGAATCAAAATCGTAATTAAAATTAATAATAATGTTTTTTGTGGCGAACGATTTCATTTCCTTTTGATCATTATTAAATTTAAGAAAAAAAGAAAAAAGTTCAAAATTGATTTTCACAGCTGTATGTTTCAATAATGATCGGTTTATAAGAGTTTTAACTTGTTCACTAATACTAATGAGAAACACTTCAGGAAAATTATTTATTTGTTCGCTAGTTGCGATGATCTTGTAACTAACGATTCGTTTTTTAAACGCAGAATTAACAATTGCGACATTGTCAAAAACAGTGGTCGCACTATTGTTTTTATGAACATTACTACGTAAATGACCAGACCATCGACGATTATCTACAAATAAGTTGCAAACCGAACAGTGGGGCATTATATTACTAATTGAAATTAATTATCACCCAATATAGACGCTAAACTCGAAATGAAACGATCTTACCCACGTATACCAATTAATAAACACCCAGACAGAATGTCAGAATTATCGAAATGATGAATCTGGACCAGGTCTGCATACGTCTTCTAGTTTGATGATTACTTATTCATCAACCAGTGCATCTGATTAGGTATCAATGTATTTCTGAAAAAAGAAGAAAGATCGGTTAGTACCTATTTTTAGTGAAAATCACCAACATTTTAAACGAAAATACGAAACATATTCAATAATTACCTTCTTGAAAATTACTTAATGATGTACATAAATGTTCCAATTTTATGTAGTCCAAATGTATGTTGTCTCAAAATGTGTTTTCAAATCACAATACTAAACATCAGGTAGGTACAGCTGCTTCGAGAAATTATAAGACTGTAGGTATTTAGTACACTTCGAAATTCGCTGTCAATCCATGTGATTAAAGGATTTACACTCGTAGCTTTGAGATAATGTCAAATTAATTTTTAGTTTTTGACTTTTAAACGTTACTAACTAACGGAGTATTCGTTATTGACTACCTAGCCATACGATCAATTTCCGATAAATCAATAAAATATTTTATTAAAATAATTGTTATTTCGTAAAACATTACACGTGTAACCTTGTTTCTTTTTTTCGCGTCAGCTAAGTTGCATTCGCAACAGTAAGTTATTTTAGTCAAGGTTGCCATGCAAACATATTAAGGTATGGATAAGTAGCAGAAACTAGGTACTCACACTATCACAAAATAACTAAAATGTAGTATACATATAGGTTTCTAACCTTAAGAAGAGAATTAAAAATTAAGTTTATTTGTTACTGTTACAAGTTAACTTATTTCCTCTACCTACTTCACTCGAGCATAAAAGTATCACATGTAAAACTTATAACATGATAAATACTAATCTTATGATTGTCTCTAGATTGCTAACTAATTAAATTACTTGCAAGAATATTCCCTATTAACGTTGTTGATAACTTATCTACTAGTTAACGTTTTGTCAACCCTATGTCGTTTCGCTGTGTCGTCATTCGATGCTACCTGAAACATCCTTAGTCTTTACTTTTTGAACAAGTATAATGCGTCTAAGGAAAAAAGTTGTTTTACACAACATTATATGAACGGTTGCAGTCATTTTTAATATAGTGAATTATCGTTCGTTTTCCGATTTATAAGCTACATGTTTTCGAAGTACTCGGTACAAACTAACTGAAGTCTACAAGCGTAGAAGTAATCTTCAAGAAGTGCTCTGCGATCCTGCTGCGTTATCCTGTCAATATCAGTGTTGATAGCTAACCGCTGCCTGCTGCCGTCAGTCACTACGCCTGCTTTCATCAGCCTGCCATATCGATTGAACATAATTGGAAAATGTAAGTATAAAACATTCCACTCGGTTCATAGTTCAGAGATCTGACCCGATACTTATTGTAATAATTATGTTTGACTATTATTTTGTTGTTTCTTTATTTCAGGTCTGATTCTGAGTGCGAGTACTTTCAACAAGCTCCGATCACCGATCAGAAAACGAAACCCAGCCGCAAACCGTCTGCAGACAACAATAGGAAACGCAAGTCGCACCCACCATCAACGAATTTAATTCGTACGAGGTAAACAAACTATTCAATAATTTAGTTCACCATAACAGTTATAAATAATTAATGTTGAAAGTCTGCTGACAGATATGACTTTACAAGTGTCTGATGTCTTTTTATTCGTACGGCTCTCATGTTCTGCAGGTACCTATTTAGACTGAGTGCGTATTTTTTCCTGTGCGTATCTAAACGGTAAATGTACCCTGTAAATGTATGATGAACTAATAGAAGCTTTCGTTGTTGTTTCAGTAAAAAAACCAATACTGATAATGATGTATTCGGTATCAGTAACCACTACGGGTCTGACACCGTGCTCAAAGACGATTCATCGAATACATGTCTATCATCATTCTTCGTTAACCGAGTCGCCAACGGCTGCGAACGGCGAGCAGCGAGCATCAACGGAGAGTACTACATCGACTGCAAGGTGTACAAGGCTGACGATGCGCGCCGAACCGACTCCCTGGAGCTGTGGAAGAAGGCGCTTGTGCGACTCAAGCTCCAGACCGACGCGGATTCGTCTCAGTGGCAAAAACTACAAGAGTTCGTGCGTTCGGTAGATAAGTTATTCTTAGAAAAACCAATGTTTTACGAAAAATAAACCTACCTAATATGTATCTACCTTGTTTATTATGCAGATCTACCAATGCAGCGAGTTAACAAGTCGTTTCTAATATTGAAACGCATGACAAAAACACCAAGTCGTTTCGACCCACGAAGCGCATTACAAAAACCAACAAGTCGTTTCTAATACTGAAATGCATGTCAAAAACACCAAGTCGTTTCGACCCACGAAGCGCATTACAAAAACCAACAAGTCGTTTCTAATACTGAAATGCATGACCAAATCACCAAGTCGTTTCCATTGTTGAAGCGCATTACAAAAACTATCAAGTCGTTTCCACCGTTGAAGCGCATATCAAAATCATCAAGTCGTTTCTAACCACGAAACGCATGTCAAAATGACTAAGCCAAATCTGAATCATTGATCGTGTCGATAGTTGTCACCACTGTCCGAAGCGAAGCAAACTCACCTAGCTACTGGCAGCCAGTCGTATAACTCGCATGATCTTTGTATGAGTACAGTAATAGCAGTCTCTTCTAATACTGAAATACGTGCCAAATTCATCAAGTCGTTTCTATTGTTGAAGCGCATTACAAAAACCAACAAGTCGTTTCCACCATTTGGAGCGCATATCAAAATCATCAAGTCGTTTCTAGCAACGAAACGCATGTCAAAATGATCCATACCATCGTCCGCAGCGAGGTGAACTCGCCCAGCTACTGGCGGCCAGTGGTATAACTGGCATGATCTCTAGGTGAGTACAGTAATTTACTCCACAGTCGAGTCGATCGTTCATTATTGGGCATTCTATGCCACTGTCACGTAGCGAGGCGCACTAGCCGAGCTACTTGCCGACAGTGGCATAGAATGCCCAATAATACCCTACTTACCTTTGTCTTAAAATTGATTAAAGCCTACATTATTCTGCAAAGTAAAGACTGCATCTTAAGAAATCGTAAGTACAAAAGATTCATTTGTTCCCACATTCCCAAGTTTGACACAACGAAGTTCAACATTTACTCCGATCCGCTCTTTACAACAATGTAAATACTTTTGAGTAACAATAGACGTATTTAAATTTACACAACGTTTAGCCTAAGGACTAGTTAGCAAAACTTAAATGGGATCAGGAAAATACATTGAAACAAATTCGTCTTTGAACTTGCTTTCGTTATATATTTCCCTATACTATTTCTGTGAAACATCGCCTTTCTAATGGACCATTTGGGGAATAGTAGAGAACAAAAATCCAAAGGGAATACAAATGGTTTGTTTGATATATAACGATTACTAAATATACCGTTTTAAAAGCCTCTTTTCATGAACAGTTTAACATGTATTTTGACGGATCTGTTAGCCCGCTGCTCTGAACGTTTACTGACCCATTTCCCACAGTAAGTCTGTATTTTGGTTTGGCATTTACTGATGCAGTTTGTGTTTATTATTCTGAATACCATAATTGTGGAAACCAACGATGTAGGCACATTCAGGAAAGTTTTATTGTGTATGCAAAAATGCTTTACGAGAAATATAAGGGGGAAAATGAAAAGAAAATGAAACTTCTGCTTACTATATTTCCACAAACGAAACAGCAAGGAACCAAGAAACTCCTAACTATAAATCTAACAACTGTTCTTTTGCAGCAAAAAACTCGGTTTCTTCGGAAAGGTCGCAGATTTACGACGAAAACTATGTGTTACACGGCAACGCACGTCTTTCTTATTTTCCATCAGGAATTTATGCCAGCATAAAAAGGTCTGGGAATGCATATAATGTCGAGAAGTGGTCCTGCAAACATTCGGTCCAGATTGCTATCGTAAAACTGTGGTCCAGTGATCTCCAATCTTCGTTTATTGATCATAACTTCGGTCTATTCAATAATGAATTGATATTGATAATGTTAACATTAACAGGCGTTAATGTATCGTAAACGGCAGTGATAAATTGTGACGGAGTCCGGTAATTCCTTGGTTGACATCAATTTCTTATATTTTAATATTAGCTATTCGGTTTTACGGCCATTAAATGTTTTTCTTTTAGTAAACTTTTCCTTGTATTAGATAGAGAATTATTTTTGACACGCGTTTTAGTCCTCGAAAAATTATTGTCAAAGATTATACAGGGTGGCAAGTACGCGCAAACTGTAACCATGAATTCAAAACATGATTTAGACCTTCAGCGTATAAATTTTTCAGTGAAAAGTGCAATACCTATCAAAAAGTATGGAACAGCAATGTCATTTTTATAACCGACGAAAAACGTCAACGCTCCCTTCATAATCATGTACTGAATCTATGGTAACAGATCGTGCTTTTAACTTTGCACACGGTTTTCACTTGAAGTTGATTAAAGAATATGGGTCATTAAGTTTCTGACGCAACAATAATCCTAAGACTCAGCACGATAAAGCACCATTAGTACTTTCACGTTCGTACATTTATAAGTTTTGCTTGGGGCTTTTACTGAAAACGGAAAACGGAATTAAGAGAAAACAAAATGCATTTCCACTCTTTATTTTTTACCGAGAAACAATGCAGGTAAAACGTTGTTATTAAGTTATTATCGTTTCAAATAAGGCATGAGTTAATAAATATATTTGTTAAATTAAACATCATACTGTAATAGTTACAGCCTCCATAATTTGTCCAACATTGTCACTTCCCACATAGCGGTTCAAGGAATTTCTTTATGCACTGATTCGGATGAAATAATTTTCAGTCGAATTCTGAGAAATCTGTGTAAACCTGCGTAGTTAGCTGACGGAAAATGATGGATCATTTTAAATTCGTAGGTGGATGACGTGCTTAAACAAAGAATGACTTGAAAGAAAATCACATATTTATAGATAATATTACTCTGTGATGTATGACTTCGTGTGACATACCTTTTATAAAAATATATTATGAAAAACGTTGCAGGCCGAAAATATGTCGCAAATCTCGGGATATCGGTAACTTCGAATGGGTTGCGAAGGTCAGGAGACAATCACAGTATAAAATATTGATATTCAGGCACATCTGGTTACATCAGAACCCAAACCTAATCAAAAATAGAATCGCAGAATTGTAACTTGTAGTAATTTTAGTAAAAATGGCAAATTCTAGCAGTCCAGCTAGTCTGAAAATTCAGCTTCAAGATGATACTATTATTATGTCTCTAAATGTACCGTACCTACTGGTGGGTGGATGACCTACAGAAAATCGCGGAGAAGACCTGGATGAGAGACACACAGACCAGGGAAGCATGGCACAATAGGGAGGAGGCTTATACTCCGCAATAGGTGGAACTAGGCTGTCAATAACGATGATGATGATGTACACCTCCAAATCTGGCTCTTGCCTCTCGATCTTTGTACATAGTACATTGTTATAATTATAATTGAAGTCAATCGTTTGGCCAAACTACCTATTGATAGCAATGCGGAGATATGCGTCTTGGTGTGATCTTTTAGCTTACCAGTATTTTCCGGATGACTATTATTGTATTTATTTCCAATCTATAATCTTCTTTCTTGTATATTAATCTTGTATATAATAAAAATCAATCACCGTTCGTTAGCCTCGCAAAAACTCGAAAAAAGCTCGACCGATTGTGATGAAACTTTGGTAAAATATTCTGTGAAAGGCAATTTCTAATCTGTCACCCTCCCACAGGTATGAATGGTTTGAAGATCTAAACCTCCGCTGGTATGCCTTACCAGCCGTCGCCAACATGCGTTTCGACTGCGGTGGCATCGAGTTCACTGCCAACGCCTTCAACGGATGGTACATGAGCACCGAGATCGGCTGCAGGAACTTCTGCGATACTAACAGGCTTAACATGCTGGAGGTAAGATTAAAATGCCCTTTAAATATTCTTCAATCAACTCGACTGCTGAGCATAATCCTCTTTCAAATTGCGCAACAACGCTTCACTTCCCGCTTTCCACATACCTACTGGTCTGTCGTAGTCGCAATTTTCATAAGATATTTGTTACCTTGATAGAATGAGAACCTCATTCTATCAAGGTAACAAAACTATGCCTTTTTGATTTCTAGTGGCCAAAAGTAAGCAATTTGCTTCCGTAATTACACAGTAAAAGTATTACATTAACTAGAATAAAAGTTCAATAAAATATAATAGTTTTTTTTTTTAAACTACCTTTTAAGAACAAATCTCTCTCTGAAAGTAGCAGTTACATCTCGAGGGACTGACTTGCTACTAGAGTTAAGTGCAGGAAAGCTTAGAACATGAGCTTTTACCGGTTTGCAAACACGATCTTAAATGAAGTATTAATAGACCTACATAACTCATGTAAAAAATTGGTAACACAATACAAAACATGTGGGATTCCCTGCTAACGTCATAACAATTCCGTCATCACAGGCGAACATTCCATAACAATTTCCACGAAACATTGAAGTTAATCAAACTAAAATTAACTTATTAACTAGCCACCGAACTATAACAATATCTAGTGTATGTATTATGAATCATAGGTACTGTAAAACAATTGTACACGAGATTTCACGACGACGTGAAGCGTGCGTAATAAGGTGGGTGTGGACCGGATGAATCAGAGCACTATTTTTCTTGATATTTTAATGTAAACATCGATATTATTCTATCTCCATTTGGAATGAATGAGAACAAATCAAAACTTTCTCAAAATCAAATCTTTTCTCGAAAGTTATTTTATTTATATATTGTATATATTGTATATATTGTATGTTTATTTGTAATGGATAAACTCAAAAATGACATAATCGATTTTGATAATTATTTTTCGTATAGATAGCTATTTTATCAGCGAGTAACATGGGCTGTATTTTTTTAGTATATTGTGGTGTCTTACGACTTCCACGCTGTCGAAATCGCTGGCAGAATCTAGTCTAGAATACAATTCGTGCAGATATTTGTTCTATCAAATCGCTATAATATGAAAACGCTTTGCACAGACCGCCGTTTCGAAGAGTGAATGGTATTGAACTAGAAAGAACATTGTAGAAAACTGTTCGCGTACTCATTTGCAGTTTTCAACAAACGAGTGTTCTTAGAACATTCCTTAAACGATCCATAGAATCGCCGCGAACAAAGATAGAGCAACGAAAACTATGCTCTGTCTTTGTTTATACAAAGAGAATGTGATAGTGTGGGCGCAGGATAATTTATGAGCTACTAAGTGTGGGGATAGAATATCTGACTCGTTCGATCTAAACCAACCTTTGAAATTTCAAACCGCGAACATTCCCAGTCGTATGTGAACTGTGGTTGAAACGTTGGTCGGATGATTGACGACTAATTACCGGTTAGTCGATCTCGTAATGTTTTGCTCTAGGAATTATGGCTGTACGCTCAAATTAAAGGGTCATAAATGCTTTGATATGGCTGTCCGTTATATCATTTGTCTTTTCCAAATGGATGCCTGAATTACAACTGATATGTGTAATTATTCCGGGCATGTTTTTGATGAAATGCAGCTAAAATTTCCTAGCAAAGTTTCAAGTCATGAAATCCTTAACTTAGCATGCATACGTAGTTTAGATTATTTATTTAATCATTTATGTACACACATATAAACAGAAAAAAAGGAAGGACCAGAAAAATACGCACAGAGGTGATGCTTATTTCTAAAGAAATCTCTTCCAGCATACCTGCGATAGGAGAGTAGGTACTTACATACATAAAAAGAGATGCAAACAACGTGTGTAAGAGTAGAAAGAAAAAGAAAATACTTAAAATCAAAACAATTCTCTAATTTAAATTACTTACAATATAAGAATACACTTACTTATAATAAATATCACTGGAATGTTATAAATATAATGTAATTTCAATAATAAATACATATGAAATTATGACAAAGTGGAAAGCTAGTGTGTAGTTGATCTTCTTTTAATGTTAATTTTGGAAGTGATGCTAATTAAATTTTCTTTCCGCCAGAAAGTAGCTCAGAAAATGGGCCTGGACACAAGGACTCCAGTCAATCTTTGGAAGGACAAGGCCCTTGTGGAATGCAACGTTGCCGTTCTTCACAGCTTCCAACAGCACAATGCTACCATTGTTGACCATCATACTGCTTCTGAAAGCTTCATCAAGCATCTGGATAATGAAAATAGATTAAGGTAAGCAATTATGAACTTTAGCTGAGACAAAATAAAACACATTTTCTGTCACAGGGAATTAGATGATGTCATTCAGTTAGTACCTATATAAGGACCGAAAATCAACTAACAATTGCAGTCACTATTACATAGCGGAAGATTTCAATTAAAATGCTTGACGTAATTAAAATACTTGACTTCATTAAAATTGACACAATTAAAATCTTCTGTTATTGTTCGTTAGTTATCGGGTAGTAGAACAAGCTACTATCAACATCTGCCAAATACAGTACAGTTGGTAACAAAAAGCATTGCTCAAAACAATTGAGCAACCGGTACTTTTAATAATCCACTTTATGAATGACACATAATTTCAAAAGTATTATTATTAAAAAAGAAATGAATTATATGGTAAATAGATCAAAAGAATGTTGAACATTTTCTGTGTCGGACATAAACCCGATAATTGCGATAGAAACATTTTTTTACCTGTTTACGCGACACGTTGGTTACCCCTTTCCGGGTTTCGTGGTTGGCCCTGTCCCATAAGCTGCGTAGTATAAACAGATGATCAGATTAATGTCGTCGTGGACCAAAAGCATCCGGATCTGGCACATTAAAAGTGGACGAATGAGCGTATTTAACGGCTTATATTTCTGCAAGCGTTCATGAGTGTGTGAAGAGACTGACCTTCTTTTAATTGGCATGTTTTTTGTGTCATTTTGCACTGCTTATTTTGTTTTATTATCGTGCATAATCTAAATCCATGTTGTGGGATGTATGAAAAGCATGAAATACTGTCAGTATTCAACAAACTTCGAGACGTAATTAAATGCCGCGAACTTTACAACAAAATCTATTAAAACGTTTCGACATTGTCGCGCCCGCTTGTAGTAAACAGATTGCGGATGAGAAAACTAGACTTAATTACAACCAGACCCGCTTGATCATTAAGCTGTCGACACTAGAGCCTTGCAGATGGACCGGTTAGCTTAGACATGTGGTCAGAAGGACATGTAAACATCAATGTTTTGAACTATCGTGTGATTGTTTGGGTTTGCAGCTTCACTTTACTAGGCGACTGTACCAGTGACGTCATCACGGACATTTATCAGTGTCTGAGATATTGTAAAATCATCCTCCTTGATACGGTTACAGTTTTTGTGCTAGTTGAGTAGGATATCGATAAATGGACTAAGTTTTTGCATGAGTTAAATTCAGGTTAGTGAACGTTGGGATAAAAATGACGATGCTTGTTGCCTATCCGATTTAGAGGTGACTCAAACCCTTGCTAATTTCAAAAAAGCAAAGAGATTTAGACCTGCTCTTCAATTATACCCATTATGGTATTGTTTAAGTATTCTGAGAATCAATATACTTGCTACGGTGCTAACAACCGGTCAAGTAAAGCTAGACATTTTAATTGGGAACCAATTCATTAAATGGACTATCGGAAAATAATACCGTCTTGGTTGTTACATTTCAACTTGCGTCCAATTAGAGAATTTCTGGGAAATTAAAATTATCCAATGGAGCATAAAATATGAATTGATTTTCCTGAACAATTCGTGCATTTCATTATGAGGTAGGTATATACTCTACAATGATCTTCGATTTGGCCACGAACGTTAACCTACCTACTAGATAAAAATCGTTGAGAACTCAAATTAATTTAAAAAATACGTAACAATATGCAATAATTTTTTAATGTTATTGTTTCAATTAAATTTTAAATATAATGTTTGTATTTACGACCGAAGATAAACCAAGTTACAAAAATATAAATCTTAGTGCGAATTAAGTGCTGTCAAACTGTCAGCGCCGATGGCGAAGCAAATTGAAACTAATTTATGGTATGGTCAATTAGCGGATGACTATCTCGTAAAGTGATCAGGAACTCTTAATAATTTTGCATAACAGTATGCGCTTAGTTGTAAACATAGTTAATCAAACTACTCAAGCGACATCAAGATCTAAAATCAGTGGGGTAATTGCGTTAATAAATAAATAGGTAAATAAATCTTTATTTCCAGTTTTACAATTTACCACAAGATTTTGTCATATAAATTGTAGGTTCATACAGATTTATAAACCTCTGACATCCAAGCTAAGATTAAACTCGTGTTAAGGCCTGTGCAGACGACGGAATTTTCTCCGCGGCGGAGAAAAAAGTACGCTCCTTAAGTAGTACTGAAGGAGCGTACTTTTAATCCCTCGTTTGCGTTACTCGATACAGTTGTAAGTGATCTATTTTAGGGGACAAAAAAGTCCGCGGACAAAAATCCGTCGTCTGCGCAGGCTATAAAGGGTGTCAGGGCGCCCAAGTTAACACTAGACAAATAGCAATAGTAGTAGTAGTAGTCTGGTAGTGTAGACAAATTTTCGAAATTCCACGATGGAGAAACTTTAAACAGAAAATAAAGATTTTATACATAAACTAAAATAGACAAAACTGCGTAACACACAAACAGTAGCAATATTGCTTTAATTTTGACAGTTTAACCACATTCGAGGCATTATTTACGTTGTTGAGCAGACAAATTTTTCAAACATTAGTACTTATATCCTTCAAAATGATTCAGATTGTGTTTTAAAGTGTTTAACGCACCCGCCGTGTCCTCGTAGAGGTGATCGGCAACGGCGGCGACCTCTCGCGTCCGGCCCTGGTGCAAGCCATGGTCCGGGGCGAGAGGGAGTAGGAGGCAGTCACCTCCTTCTGCGAAGCAGTCATGCTAGCGAAGGAGGTGGCGGGGAGGCTGAGGGAAAGAACCTCACGCCTCAGCAGCCGCGGGAGACGCTCCGGGCGTCGGGAGCCGCGTGACGACTCCCGGCCACCGTAGGTGCGGGCCTGCGGGCGGTGAGTAATGGGTAGCTCACCGTCCGATCAGGACCAGGCCCGTGCCGGACGGCGCGTTGTGTTCCACGCGCGCCTCAAAGAGATGTCAGCAGAGGACGGGGCCCGACAGGGCCGAAGCCTGCCAGGGCGGCGGGATCTTCCGAAAGGTTAACCGCTGCCCAGGAACAGAAAGGGCTAAGGAAGGAACACGGGTGGGTTTTAGTCAGTAAGAGTCTGACACTCCCTTCCGCTCCACCCAGAGCGGGAGGGGTCATTTGATGATTTCCCATCCACAAAAAAAAAAAGAAAAAAAAAGTGTTTAACGCAATTTCAGTGCTGGACATCCATACAGAAGTCCTCATTAAAACAGTTATAAATCACCTGCCCAATGAATCATGGCATTATTTATACAACCACAATTTGACAGCGTAAGAATCGTATACAGCATAACTTTGACTTAGTTCAACAAATAAAAAAAATATTAACGAATGTAGGTACAACTCATCTTTCCTAAAAAAACATAATGGACAAAGCTATGAGTAATTTTTTAGATGTAAACAGTGTTGTGTGTAGATCTTGATGTCTCAAGATCTACAATCAGATCAGGACATATATACCGAAGTCCTTATTAAAAGAGTTATAGATCACCTACCAAATGAATCTTGACATTATTTATACAACCACAATTTATCAGCGTAATAAGCGTATACAGTATTTATTTACTTTGATTTAGTTCAACAATAAATCTTCTCAAAACAATTAAATACACGGACGCATAATATATTCACACATACACAATCACTCACCGCACTTAAAATAACAGGTAGATCGGTGTTTTGCCATTTATGGCGTACAAAACAACATATATTTGATTTAGAATAAACCATAAAAAAATTGAGTCTACACAAAAAACTATGACATTGAAAAGGGAAAAAAAAATCAAATTCAAAAGTGAAATTCTGAAAATGTCGTATCTAATTATAGGAATCTATTTTATTAATTGCGGTCATTTAGAAATTCCGATATGGTATAACAAGCATTTGGCTATGAGATATTTTTTTAAATGTATTTTAAACAGAGCAGTAGGCATTTGTCTAATAGGTTTTGGGATTTTATTAGAAATGATTGGTGCTAAACAAAAAATATTTTTATGCATCAATGCCATGTTTGATCTTGGTACGCATAATTTATAACTATCCCGTCGATAACGAATAGCAACGTCCGATAGTTTTTAAATAGGTTAGGATTGGTTTGTAACATTTTGTGCAGTCGATCGGAAGTTATGCGCGTCCATACATTTCTGTGATTCATTTTTATTTATATAGATGAATAAATAATAGATTTCATTAAGAAATGTGGGTAGGTACAACTTATTTATTGTAAACAAAAATAAAATGTATACAAAGTTATGAGCAATTTAAATACAGCGTGTAACAAAAGGAAGCGGCCGTAAATTGCCCAAATTATTTCGTGAGCTAATCGAGTCTAATTTAATTTAGGCGTCCTCGGGTAGGTACATGATTACGCTACACAGTCCACGTGACAATTTCGAGGGTCATCTGCGGTGCATCCAAATTATCAACATCACGCTGTTTTTCATTCTACCGTGAAATTAGGGACGATTTTTTTGCTGAGTAGATAAATTATAATATGGGTTTATTTTGTAGGATTCAGAACTTTGCAAATATACCTAATATGCAAGGTAGGGAATACAAATCTCGCGAGATTGGGGCTCAAGCGAGATCCCGCGAGTTTATGAATAACAATACTGCGAGATCTCGCCAATTTCGAGATCTCGCGAGATTGGCAGTTTTGTGGCAATCACAATATTTGAAGAAATAAGGAAAAAATAATAAAAATTATTAGTATTATAAGATAAGCATTAATTTTCACGAATTTTTTCAATAGACTTTCATTGTCAAACATTGTTTGACGTATTTGACTATAATTTTTTAATAAACTACGAACGAATCTGAGAGACAACTCGTCCCGCGACCGCTACCTCAGGCCGCCACCACACGCGCACCGAACGAATCCAACAGATCGCAACTCCGTCCGTGTCAGTCCGCGCTTCGAATAAGACGTTTTTATGCTCGAGTGCAATCTCGTTAAAATCACGAGATCTCGCCCTTTTTTCGTCCAAGATCAATCTCGCTAAAAAAGGCCGAGATCTCCCGAGAACGAGATTGCATTCCCTAATGCAAGGCTTTTTAGACACCCGAGACAGCTAATCTTTCCTAAAACTTCTTATAAACGATTATAAAATAAAAGGGACATTTTTTTTCTTTTTTTAAAAAATAAATAATATTTTTTATTAAGAAATGTGGGTAACCTACAATTTTTACGTATAGCTTTCTTATCAGCACCCTAATTGCGTAACGCACGATTAATCACAATCTGAGTGATTTTGAAGGATATTGCTAATCCATTGCTTTATACATATATGTGTACGTGTGTGTTGTGTGTTTTATGTGTGTGTGTGTGTTTTTTTATATGTTTCTAAAGCGTGTATGCTCAACGACGTAAATAACGCAATTAATATTGTTGAACTATCAAAATGAAAGCCACCATTAGTTTGTTTAATTTCAATCAGCTCCCAAACTAAAAAAATACACTAAAATCAGCAATAACAAGCTAATCTATTGTTATTATTTTGCAAGATATATTACGCTATAAAACTCGTTCTTGCATGATACAATCATTATGCTATCAATTGTGTATTAATACCTACCTGTCAATGAAGCAAATTCCAAGCATATATAGCTAATGTGTATGTAGGTGTAACATTATTATTTTAATCTAATCAAATGTCCATCGACATGTTATGTAAATAAACATACCGGCTTGCATTCGATAGACGACCAATGAATTACAACTTATTAACGAAATAGCTTTTTCCCGCGGCTTAGATCGTGTGGAGGTCGGAAATTATCCCACAGGAACGTACTACCGATTTTTTAACCACCCTACGCTGTCCCTCTCCTGTGCAAAGGCCTCCCTCCATTCCTTCCACGTTTCGTGAGTCCACGCGTCCTCATTCCAGTTTTGGCGGACCCTATCCAGGTCGCCCGCCATCTCCTACGGGGTCTACCGCGATCCCACCTCACTGGGCCCAATTCTGTGCTATTTGGGCCCACAGTTTGTCCGGCATGCGGCAGACATGTCCTGTCCAGTCCCATTTAAATGAATCCAGGGGCTCTACTCGGAAGTGCAAAGCGCGAATGTTCGGATCGGATCGACACATGGCCGAAGCGAATATTATTGAAAAATACGAAAAAAGTTCGGATCGGCTTAGTTGGGTCGGGACCATAGTCAATATTCGAAAGAGTGTAGGAGTGTAGGATCGGGACCGACCGAACCAAATAGTAACTTCGTAGTAGGTATCGGCCGAACATTCGGCCGATACTACGTCGGAGTAGACCCCCAGGTTATAAACTATTTGTGTTCCAATCCAAATCGGTTCAGCCATTTTTGCGTGATAGAGTAGGTAACAAACATCCAAATATCCTAACATACAAATTCTTCAAATTATATTTTAAACTAGCCCGCGACGGCGTCCGCGTAGATAATTTGTTCCCTCGACCTACCCCGTCGCATTGTATCGCCTACTCGCGCTATGACTGTGTTTTTTCAGGAAGAAGGAAGCATGATAATACGTCGATACTACGTTATTGTAGAGACATTTAACCGATTTTCGTAGAAATCATCGAACATATTTATATAATTTGTTTGTCATGCTGGAAGTTTTGTCACCTTTTCCTGCATGAAAAAATATAGCAAACATGATGAAACAATGACTCACGAAAATAATTTTATCAATGCACTATTTCCGCTGGGAATTCGTAATCAAGAATACAATAAGAAGACCATTGTAAAAATATGGTTTTCCTTCCTCGTTAGGTAAGTATTTTATCGAAATTTTAATTTCGATAAAGTCGGTTATTAAAAAAAAATATTGCTGTTCCATACGTTTTGACCGCGTAGGTCTTGCACTTTTCTATGAAACAGAAGAATTTATTTTTTTGATAACCGACGAAATATTTCCACGCTATAGGATCTAAACTCATGTGCTGAATTCATGGTTACAGTTTGCGCGTCGATGTCCCTGCCACCCTGCCTGTCTGCTATTAATAAAGATAGTTTGTTTGTTTTTTTTTGTCTGTATGAGCGTGCTAATCTCTGGAACTAATATCACGCTAGAACTATTAGGAGCCGAGTAAAAAGAAAAAAGTAAGAAAGAAGGCTAAGTGAAAACGATGTAATAGCGCGGGCAGGCGATGCGATGCGACGGGATGGGTCGGGGAAACAAGACATTTTACGCGGACGAAGTTGCAGGCAGAAGCTAGTAAATCCTACAAATATTATAAACGTGAAAGTTTGTATGAATGGATGGATGGATGGACTAATATTATAAACGTGAAAGTTGGTATGGATGGATGGATGGATGGATGTTTGACTAATATTATAAGCGTGAAAGTTTGTGTGGAGGGATGGATGGATGTTTGGAAATTCTTTTACGCAAAACCTGCTTAACGGATTTGAATGAAATTTGACACACAGATGGTTTGTAACCAGGTTTAACACATAGGATACTTTTTATCCCGGCCTTCCTTTAATTTTTCTACACCAGCAATGGTAGTATATGTGAATCAATGTTTAATTTAAGATCTCAATGTACCATATACTTAGAAATAAATATTATTATTATTATTCCCACGGGATCGAAACTTATGCGCGTGAAACCGCGGGATGCAGCTAGTAATAATATAAGTTCTCTTACACAATGGTAAACATAGCGTTTATTTAAACCAGTGAAAGGGTTTTTCTTTTACCATTTTACAATATACAAGGAAGAGATTACCTCAACCCGTAACTGACAACGCATTCCAATTTGTCCAGGAAGTCACGATTGTTTTGTCACGCACGAACAAATATAGGTATTGACAGTACCTTTGTCATTAGCATCATGTTTCCGCAAAATACAATAACGGCAAACCTATTTGGTTTATGTATAACAATTAAAGAGTTACGCACAAATTAACAGGTCCGGCTGCCCAGCGGATTGGATCTGGATTGTCCCTCCGATGTCGTCATCAATCACTCCTGTGTTCCACCAAGAGATGGCTCTGTATTATTTGAAACCCTCTTACGAATATCAGGTCAGTAGTCTACAAAACAATTAACAAATTACCATTTATGTACAAGTTTTATCAATGTTTTATAATACAAGGTAAAATTAAATGAAGAGTCGAAACTTAAGGGACTTGACGGCTATCGATTTCAAACCCTGATAAAACGGAGAAGTTTTGCCGGTTTATTTATTCTGACGTTGTATTATCAAAATTAAAGACGAGTAATTTATTTTATATCATTATACAATTATATTACATTATGCTTAGAGTAAAATTAATCATATGTTATCAGGAACCCGCATGGAAGACGCACCAGTGGCAGAAATCCAAGCAAGTAACGGGAAAGAGACCCATCAATAGGAAGTTCCATTTCAAGCAAATAGCTCGAGCTGTTAAGTTTACCTCCAAACTGTTCGGACGGGCCCTCTCCAAGAGGATCAAAGCTACCGTCCTTTATGCAACCGAGACAGGCAAATCTGAACAGTTTGCCAAGGAACTAGGAGTCATTTTTGGACACGCGTTCAATGCTCAAGTAAGTAAATACGCAAGTCATGATAATTTTTTTCCTCAGCTTTTGACATCAATAAAATAAAATAAAGCAATGTTTGTTCCAAGAACTGAGGTTACTAGCATTTATGATTTGGGCGCGTTTTAGGTACACTGCATGGCTGATTACGATATTATATCCATTGAGCACGAAGCTCTGTTGCTGGTCGTGACATCGACATTTGGCAATGGAGATCCCCCTGAAAATGGCGTCGTGAGTTTATCTGAATAATAAATTAATAATTTAACAAATTTGAAACATGATGACATTTTTCTAATAAATTATGTTGTTTAGGCTTTTGGAGAACATCTATGCGAGCTTTTGTATGCTGATCAAGTTGGTGAAGAAGGCTCTGGGTAAGATTGAATATTCGGATACTAAAAATACCTACGTATAATATTTTGTCACAAGTAAAAGATTTTAATGTCAAAAAATATTTACAGGACTCAAATGCTAACACCAAAATCATTTATAAAAGGTAACAGCCAAATGGAACTACAAAAATGGTCCGGTAATCCTAAGAAGCTGAACCGTTTAGAATCATTAAAAGGTAAAAAATACGTTATTATAATAAACAGCAATATAAAATCTTTGCTTACATTAATAAACTAATAACCATTTTCAATTTAACAGGTAGTACCACAGATGCCACATCCATAGACAGTTTCGGTCCACTAAGCAATGTTCGTTTTGCGGTATTCGCTCTGGGTTCGAGCGCGTATCCGAATTTCTGTAACTTCGGTAAATACGTGGACAAGTTACTGGGTGACCTCGGAGGGGAACGAATCCACGACCTCGCCACCGGTGATGAAATGTGCGGCCAAGACCAGGCCTTCCGGAAGTGGGCCTCCGGTGTCTTCAACGTAAGTTGAAAATTACTCGTGACTAATTCATGCCGCCTCTACAATCTGTTGGTCACTGAATGATTGTGGTTTACTAAAATTGTAACAGATTATGTGAGATGATATAACAATCTTCTAAAATTTGTGATATTTACGCAATTAAGTTTTGAGCTTAATAAATTATGAATAACTAAAGATAATAAGCAATCAAGAACTTTTTATGTACCTATAAAAGACAATTGATGGTGTGTTGCCAATCAATAAATGTGAATAATTGACTATAATAATCTTATTACAAAAAAAAAAAATCTATACTTACTTACATAAGATCTAATAATATATCTAAACAAATACTCTTCTAAATAGGTATCATGTGAAACCTTCTGTCTGGATGATGACGAAACGTTACAAGAAGCTAAGAGAGCCCTTGGAACTGTTGCTCTCAGTGAAGAGACTGTGCGCTTTGCGCCACCAGAAGTTCGTCCACCAACTCTACAAGTTGCTTTACAATCAGCTCTGAACAAAAAGTTCATACAATGTATCGTGAAAGCTAACAAAGACTTGGGTCATGGTTCGGTTGAAAGATCTACCATATTCATTGATATGGAACCAAAGGTAACAACAAAATTTCTCATTCCGATGTAATGAGTGAATTTTTTATTGAAATATTTATCATTTATATGAAATATTTTAATTATAATCATACGTTTGCAGGAAGAGGTTAAATATGATCCAGGAGATCATGTAGGAATAATTGCATGCAATCGCAAAGAACTGGTAGATAGCATACTGGTTAGACTGAAGGATGTTGATGATTATGACCAGCCTTTACAACTGCAACTTATGAAGGAAACGCACACATCAAGCGGTAAGAAAGAAAAACTAGCTTATAAGTATGAAATACTAGCTGCGCCCCGCGGTTTCACCCGCATAAGTTTCGATACCGTGAGAATATCGGGATAAAAGTATCCTATATGTTAATCCTGTTTATAAACCATCAGTGTGCCAAATTTCATCCAAATCTGTTCAGTAGTTTTTGCGTGAAAGAGTAATAAACAAACATCCATCCATCCATCCATCCATACAGACTTTCACGTTTATAATATTATATAGTAGGAAGTAGGATAGGATTGTTGATTATTTAAAAGAAAATTTAGTGATATGAGAAATTTTGGTACAGGTCCAGTTAAATCTTGGGAGCCACATGAGCGACTCCCAGTCATGAGCGTGCGAGAGCTGTTCACACGCTTCTTGGACATCACCACACCGCCTACCACTATCTTACTGCAATACTTAGCAACCACATGCGAAAATGAAGACGAGCGTAACCAACTTAACTCTCTTGCTACCGTAAGTATAAAAAAAAACAGTGATGCAATTTTTTTAAAGAACGTCATTAAATTATCGTGAATACAATACTTTTTCTAGGAGCCCGGAGCTTACGAAGACTGGCGCCACTTCAATTTCCCAACTGTATCTGAAGTACTGGAACAATTCTCGTCAACTAGACCGAGCGCGTCTTTACTCGCTGCACTCCTCTCACCTTTGCAGCCGAGATTCTACTCCATCTCGTCATCTCCAATAGCTCACCCAAAACGTCTTCACCTGACCGTTGCCGTCGTCCAATACCGAACTCAAGGTTAGTTATACGTAAAACATAATTTTAACCTTTACTGTAAACAATAATGTCTCATAGTTTATTAGTGATCATTCCCACATACACTGACATCGCTGATTCCATTGAAATCCAGTTTATAATATGATCTAATTTTATATTAAACGACGTCAGCCCCAAACAATCTGATAGATGAGTCGACTGTAGTAGCGACATCAAAAAGGTTATGCAGTGTTATATTTATGATTTTCTATTTATGATGTGGTTAGTTGAAGTAAAACAATGATGTCATATTCAAACAGATGGCGAAGGACCTCTCCATTATGGTGTTTGCTCAAATTATCTCATGGATCGTAAGCCTGGCGATGAAGTTTATCTCTTCATGAGAAGGTATTTGGAAGTTTATTTATGTTTTTAATAATTTATTGTAGTCAACATGCATTATTATAACATCAATTTTCTTTTCTAGTGCTCCAAACTTCCACCTTCCTCAGGACTTGTCAGTTCCCCTGATACTTATAGGCCCCGGAACTGGTATTGCTCCATTCCGTGGTTTTTGGCATCACCGCCGAGCTCAACTCAATACTCGTAAGCGTCCAACTGCTGGACCAGTCTGGCTGTTCTTTGGATGTCGGACTAATAGTATGGACTTGTATCGCGAAGAAAAGCAGCAAGCCTTGAAGGATAACGTTATTTCCAAAGTATTCCTGGCGTTGTCTAGGGAGAAGAATATTCCTAAGGTAATTTTGATGATAAAAACTTTAATACAGTATGAAGCGAAAGCAGAATTGGGGTATTTATGTATGGTTTCTTTCAGATGTACGTCCAAGACTTAGCAGAACAAGAAGGACCCGAGATTCAAGATTTGTTGGTAAATAAAGGAGCTCACTTCTACGTCTGTGGTGACTGTAAAATGGCTGAAGACGTCCACCAGAAGCTTAAAGGCATTATTAAGAAACACGGCGATATGACTGATGAACAAGTGCAGAACTTCATGTATATGCTCAAGGTTTGTAAACATATCATTATTTGTATCGAGACAATTATCCTCAGCATACTTGCAATTGTTATCAATTTCCTCGTTGTTTTTTTCGTATTCCGATTATATACTAACCATCTAATAAATGTTTTCCTTTTAACTTAATTACAAGCCATGAGCCCGACGGATTTCCCTTCGGCAAAAATGACTAATTTCCAGGCAAAATGATGGGTGAACCATCATGAATTTTCAAAGATCACTTTCTTGATTAAAGCAAGATTCTTGTGCAAAATTTTTTTCGGGTTATATTTAAATTTAATTGGTTTAGGCTGTGCGTTGCCTGTTATTAAATGATTGAATTTTTGTTTTTTAGTCAGTAAAGTCAGTGCCAACAGTTATGACGTTATAAAGTTCTTGCAGCTCTAATCAAACTCTTGGAATATTGTATTATTTTCAACATTATTTATGTTATCATTACATAGGAGGAGAATCGCTATCACGAGGACATCTTTGGCATCACGTTGCGCACCGCCGAAGTACACTCCGCGTCCCGGGAGTCAGCTCGCAGGAACCGCGTCGCTGCACAGCCATGACGCCGGTCCTCACGCTTTCACCCCAATTCTTTCACGCTCACCTAGCCTAATAAGCTTCGCAAACCTAACAACTCCTACATATAACTCGATCTCACCAATAAACGAATCAAGTGCTTCATTCTTTTCAACGTCATTGTCAATCTCAAATCTAACAGCTTCTAAATGTGTGAAGATTATTTAGCAGCGTCAATTTATATTGCTGATATTTCTGGTTCAAATGAGTCAATTACTCTACTTTGGCTTTTGTCAAGCATAAGAATTTATTTGGGCCACTCGGCCACAGACATAGGTTGTGCGTGTAATGGGTCTTGAATTTATTGTATATAGTCTTCAAAATCTACTTCAGAGTTACATTCCATTTCAGTACTTTTATTTTTGGAAGCTCATGTTCGGAGGCAGCTGAAATGCTTATATATTTTATAAAATTATTTTTAATGAATTCCAAGCAGGGTGTTTAAATATTTAATAACGCACAAAACGCATTCCACTATCTGATATGTTACACTTTAAATGCTTCATTAATCGTTGAATTGTGTCGATTGACTTCGAAACGTTTCAGAATTATAAGAATTTACCAATTACATAGTATTTAGATATGTAATTTTATTCCATTTAATATTAATATCTAATATATAAAACTATAATGACTTTCATTGACGTCATAAAATAAAATATTGTCCACTTGTTGCTAACAAAATTTTAAAACATATTTTGTTAGTAGAGTACTTATCATATAAAATTTTAACTAGTCTAGTTAGTCGGTAAATATTCTCAAAATTATTTTTCGTTGAAAAATCTCTATTACAACAACAACTCTATGTTGTAATGCCTTTATTGCCAAATATTGTACAGATTGTGGTATAGTTATTTTATGCTATCAATGTAAATAAACGTATTTTAAGTTATATTATAATCGTCGATGTTTTAGATTTAAAATTTATCTTTTACCTGAAATTATTTAGAGAAATTATCTAAAGTATAATTATTTTGTTTAAGAATTTTATCAATATTATCTACCAAACGACCATGTTTAACGCATATATTACCTACATATTAACTAAATATTAAATATGAGCAGCTATATTAATAATGTTTATTCAAATGTATTTTATTCATATGTCCTTTATATTTGACTATTAGGTGTGAGTGTTGAATTTGTGATCCTTAAACTAGTCCTAAGAAATGTATTCATATTTTCTATTATTCATATTATGAGGATTTAATATACAAATAAAAAATCTTTTCTGATGTTACCTAATATTTCTATATTAAAATAGCATATAAAATATAATAACTGTCTTTGCCGGATATTTACAAATTACGGATTTCATATCTTCTAAATTTATTCGAATGCACATTTGAGACTAATAACATTATTGTTACTATCAAATTCATATCACGCAAAATATTATCGTAACGCACTATTTCATCTAATAACGAAAACTGTTCGGAAATGTTAAACGAAGAAAATTATAATTGATTACGAAATATTTGTCTGTTATTGGTCAAATAAAGTTCCTTCGTATTCGAAAATGATTTGGGTTCTTTTATTTACTACCTTACTCCTCCATATTATGAATTCAGCACAAGTTTCTTCAAAGGCGACTGAGTCGAATATCAAAGATATTATATTCCTTTTGTTTTGCCTCCTGAAGTGTTCACATACTATCCCAAACCTCTTATTACCACTAAACATTATAGCTAGGTAGGTAGATACTTACATCTCAAGATATCATAGATTTCTATAAATTTTATTAGCCCACGTTTGCAGGGACGTAAAAATATCGCGGTGGGATTTTATCGCGCACTGGATTTTCAACTCTGGATGTTGAGCTGAGCATTGAGAATTCAACAGAACACATCCCAGCGCGTCAAAAACCACTCTGTTGGATTTTCAACTCTCGTCGCTAAGCAGTGCGTTGAAAATCCAGTGCGCCAAAAAATCCCACTGTGGTATTTTTATAAAATTACGTCCGTGCGATCGACGGACCTGCTGCCTAAGGGCCTGCGCCCACTGGCGACACGGCACGGTAAGGATTTTTATGAAATGAATAGTTATATAACTTAATTATGTATTTATGCCAATAAAATTTAAATTTCAATGATGATACCTGAGGATGTCTCGGTATGCCTAAGGATGCCGCGGCATCGTTGTCGTTGAAATTTTAATTTTATTGTCATACAATAAAGCTATATTTCTATTCGTGACATAAAAATACCTAGCCGTGCCGTGCCACCGCGCCGTGCGCGCAAATTACGCTTTAGAAAATCACAAATGTGTTAGTCATAAATTATTATGATTTGATTAGGATACTATACAGAACAATAGAATGTGGACAGGACTGAAAATATAATGTCTGATAGTTTAAAAAGTGAACGTAATAACATACAAACGACAACCTTTATGCAAATTAATTCGTACTGCTAACTTTGTATCTATGTATGTAATAATATCAGTAACAGCTTTTGATGAGATTGGCGATAAGAGACACAAGAATAACCTGTTCTAATTTTATGATCTTGAAATATACCTACTTACAATCTCAAATGTGGGAAGCCTTTTACCTGCTTATGAGCATTTCATACATGGTGGCAGGAACATTGACGCGCAACCTCTTACCATGGATTCAGTACATGATTGTGGACATCGGTTAGACATTTTCGTGGGTTATCTAAAAAAAAAAACCTGATGTTACATACAAAAGTGCAGCTGTTACCTACGCTGTTTAAATGTATGGAACAACTATTTTTTTTTTATTAACCGACGCATTTGTGCTGAATTCTTGGTTACAGTTTACGCGTCAACGTCTCTGCCGCTTTGTCAGGAAATGTGACGTGGTTGAGTACTTTCATGAGACTTTGTGAAATAAATTATTAATTTTTCACCCTATAGGAACATCGCTGTACATACCTAGGAATATTTACATAGGGTAGGGGAAGCCCGGGCAAGACGAATATGTTAAGGGGCAGTGATAATAAAACCACAATCTAATAATTAATAGAACTCTTTGAACTTTTAATTTGTACTATGTTTAATCATCTTTGGAAAATAATCATTAAAATTAAAAAATTTAAACAATTTCTATAATAATTATGAGCATTAACAAAAAGTATCAATTATCCGTTTTGCCCGGTAGGGTCGGGCAAAACGGATACACGTCAAGGGCAAAAAGGATATGTAGAATTAGTTTAGATCAGACTTCGCATTCATCACAGAAGTAGCTGCCAACTCCTACATAGGAAGTGCAGTCTTCATGCGCCCAACTTTTGCACTGATTACAATGAATCTAATCTTCCGCTGGTGGTTCAGTGTATTTGTCAGCGCACACTAAACAGTAAAAATCTGGTTTCGGATTTTTGTTTCGTTGTTTGACTGAGGATATTTTAGTTTTAGTTTTGCTGGGGCCTGCTAACTCAGAAATCTTGGTCTTTTTAATATTGGCCTTCTCAAATTTTAATGCTTGCTCAGCTTTGACAGGAGTAGACGTCAACACCTCTAATTTCTGCCTCTTGTGTTTGCGGCCTGTTTTAGGAGCAGCCATAGTTGGAACAGGTCTATTTTGAAATGGCGTAAGACTCGCAGCTGGCGGTGGATGTTTTTCTCCTAGTGAATTGGAATCAGGCAAAGGTGTAGTAGGCCTTTCAGTCTCTATTTGACTGACTGGAACTGAACTGGACTGTATGGAAGATTCAGCTACTGCCGTCTCTGCGGTAACAGATGCAATTTCAAATAGAACCGGGTCAGTCGTCATTGTTGCTGCTGGAGAATTATTTAAAGCGCAGTTGGTTATAGTAGACGATGTGCCATTGAATAAATCTATGGCTATTGTCGACGGTGCATCATTTACAGGATCTTCAGTCATAGACGGTGTGTCAGGAAAAGGACGGTCGGTCATAGTTGAAGGAGCGTAATCTTCTTCTCCGAAAACCTTTGGATCATAAGGCCAGATTCCCGGTTTTTTAAACCCATTAACTGCGTTCTGAACCGACGCACTTTTGGCATACGCTCCCCCAAATAGTTTGAAGTATACGGAGATCTGTTTAAAACTAACATTAGTCGTCAAAAAACCTGTTAAAATATTTCTTACTTAGGAAGAACATAATGCAATAATTAAACGGGCAAAACGGATACCTATCCGCTTTGCCCATATCCATTTTGCCCAACACGATAATATTAGAAACAAGTCAAGACTTGAAATGTTTTTAGTAGGTAAACTAAAAGTTACAATCACAAATAATACCTACCTATATAAACGTGCAATTGAACAAACAAAACATATTTATCGGCAACTGATGACTAATACAAAAAGTTTGTGTACAAACCTTTACAAAAATCGTAACAAAACAACGATAAATCTTTTTTTTTCCTTCCACAACAGATGCACTCACGTATTGTTTTGGTTGAACTGTCATTGCGTTGCCGGTCGCACGTGTCACGACTTCGGAAATTGTTAATAGTGCCATCTATTATATATTTATGGAAAAATCAGTTATTCTTCTTACCCGCACTATGCTTCTTGCCCGGGCTTCCCTAGCTTCCACCCGCGACTCCGTCCGCGTGTAACTTTTTCTTCCGCCGACCCACCATGTCGCTCAACATCGCCCACCTGCGCGTTCTTTCTGACTTTTTATTTATGCTCTGCTCCTAAGGATCATAGCGTGATGTTATAGCTTTCCTAAAGATTTAAGCTATCAAATGTAGATAAGATTATAAGTTTTTTTTGACGTGAGAACGTCTAATAAATCGATGAACGCCGGCTGCATGCACGAAACAGATGACAGATTGTCCCGTTACGCTCATTGTACGCATGCGCGTTTGCAATCATTTCATCAATGTTTTGTTATGACGTTGTCACGTTAAACTATCGTCCGTAAACCAACTTTACCTTAACCTTCATTTAAACAACTCTGTTTGCAAGCCAGTTCGAAATTTAATTAAAACACTTGATAAGTTACCTCCTTGGCTGCCAGTGTTTTTTAATCCGACTGTTAGTTCCAGAGATTAGCGCGAGCAAACAAACAAACTCTTTAGCTTTTTATTAGAATATAATATAGAAGTGCGTATCAATGCAAATGTTGCAGTTTTAAGAAAAATACCAACTGGACCAGTACCCTAATTGCGTAACACACGATCAATCTCAATTTGAATAATTTTGAAGGATATTGTTAATCCATTGCTACACATGTTCGAAAAATGTGTCTGCTCAAAAACGAAAATAACGCAATGAATGTTGTTGAACTGTCAAAATGATTTGCTACTGATAGTGTGTGCTACGCAAACCCCGCAGCTCAAAGTTTTAAATTAGTATTTCTCGATCGTTCAAACCGAATATAGCTCAAATCGATCCCGGAAAGAAACTCAGTTTGTAAACCGGTCTGATAGCACTGCAGCACACGCTGATTGCTGTTAGGTATCAATGCTGATTATTCAGCAGATTTATAACTAGGTAACAGTCATTTCCTAGTCAGGGTCACGTTGATGTCACATGTTTAAATTTATCTTCTTTTTGGATCGGCATAACCTATAGAAGAATACGTCTTGCTGTGGTAATAATATTAGCCAGTTTGCCTAGTTTGTTTTGTTACCTGCCTAGTATATGTATACTATGCACCTGCCGCAGTCAGAGAAATTAGTTGCTAAGCAAATTGAATACTAAGTACCGACGAAACGGTAAATTGACGTAGTTTGCTTAACAATTATTTATTATATACTGTATTGTACACCACAAAAATACACAATATAAAAAAACAAAACAACTACTTACAATAAATTTTCCTGACAGTACATTTAATTATCATAGAGCCTGTTTTAAAGAACTTTGTGACATGGAAATACCAAAAGTTCTTTACAGCAGGCTCCACGATACACCACAAAAATTCACAACATAAAACAACAACAACTACAATCAATTTTCCTAACTGTACATTAAGTATCGTGGAGCCTGTTTTAAAGAACTTTGTGACATCGAAATACCAAAAGTTTACGAACAAAATAAAAATCAAAATTCATTCTTTTAATTTTTACCTTTCCCCACCGCAATATGGTTTTTCAAACACTTACGCTTGCGTCATGAATTACGAATGACAAGACAATTCTTATTTATTGCTAATCTTACATCTAGTGACGTCACAGTGACGTCGTTAAGTTACTGAAAGCGAATATGCTTCGGATCACGTAAGCGTAAGTAATCCTTCAGCTTCTAATAAATTGTTTATGACATGTTTTTTTGTGAGAAAAGACTAGAAATCTTTACCTGCTAAATTTAATTTGTAAACTTTACCTTATATAAATATACCTTATATAATATATATATTTTTTTTGTTTTTCGTTTGAACCCTTTCTATATCACATACAAAAAAATATTTTTGTATGTGATAGCCCAATTTTTAACTCCGTAAGAGCCTTAGGAGCTGAGCAAGTAGAAAAAAACGCAGAAAGAACGCTAAGGGAAAACGAAGTAAAAGCGCAGGCAGGCGATGCGATGCGACGAGGTATGTCGGGAATAAGAAATTTCAGAAGCTACTAGTTAATATAAGTTTGCAATCGCACATCCGTCTTGAGCAAGCGTGGTGATCAATCAGTGGCGTGCATTGGTTTTCAGGACAGGTAGGCAGGCACTTTTAAGTAAAAAGTAATTGATTTACCTACTGGGTTTAAAAAAAACGTGTGTGGTCGGGGAACCCCGGAAGGAACGAAGTTCAAAATGAAAATCCAAGATGGTGGCTTTAAAGGAAACTTTTAAAATTACCAATTTTAAAATTTACGGCGAATAGTACGGGAGCCGAGTAGGCCGTCTGGCGACTGCCTACTGCCGCGCGTGTTTGTATGAAGATTTTGTTTTTTGTTAGGTATGATAATTTAGTGAGTTTCATAATTGTGGGGCACACACACTAAAATGTAATTGACAGGCTTATGGTGATTTATCGAGGTAGGCACTGCTTAGGTATATGCCTTTATGCAATGCATGCCACTGGAGAGAGTACACCTGTGTCTGCGCACACACGTGTGCACTATAAAATCTCCCGCGCCAAAGGCTGTTCTCTGCTGTGATTGGTCACCATGACCTAAATTCGGCCTCGAGGACTTTGTTTATGAGAAGAGGTCTTTGACCTGCAGTGAGACAATCATACCATGGTATTATTATACTGCCTGGAGGTGGTGAAACTGGTTTTATGTAAAGGTTTGATAGAGAACCCGATCGTGAAACATAATGCAAATCAACTTCTTTATTTACCACGTTGTTGTCTTCACATTGCATACCATTATTACAACGGTCTGTAGCAACATTTGAATGCAGGCGATCATTCAACGGACACGGGGCTTAAAATACTACTACCTACCTAGACAGCTTTCAGGATCCAAACAGCGTGTGCATAGGATCCGTCTCGCAAGCCGATTAGATGAAAACGCTTGATTTACCGGGCCATTGGGTGTATCTTCGACTCCGTCCCTTTTAGTTTAACAGACTACGAGGAGTATTGGTTGACTGGTTTGGTTCTGATTCGAGAGAATTTCGAGAATGCAGTTTGTGCTTTTTGCTTATCAATATGGGTAAGTACAAATCACAGTGAAATGTGGGTGTGTATGTCAAAAAACCGGCCAAGTGCGAGTCGGACTCGCGCACCGAGGGTTCCGTACAATTTAATTATTAAAAGGGCTGGCCTGTTTCTTGGCCAAAGAATTAGTATCGCCATACAACGTGGCAATGCTGCCAGCCTGTTAGGCACTGTTCCTGTTGACAGCGATGCGGACGAATTTTTTGATGCCCTAAGATTATTTTGCTTATTTTTTCCCATGTACATTATCATTATTTTAATGTTAGCTGATATATTTCAATATAATTAATTTAAAGAAAAAAAAATATTAAAAATATTTTGGACAAAAAAGTGATCCTATAAGGGTTCCGTTTTTTCCTTTCGAGGTACGGAACTCTAAAAAGGAGGATTTTCTTTCCCACTCTTTTCCATAGAGATGTAGGTTTTGGAATCGGCAACTAAGTCATCTTTCTGACTAACTGACCGACTCTGACAATTCAAACGTGCCTGTAAATGGTTTAATTGAAATAAATGCTTTGAGTATCATTATTATTAAAAGCCTGTGATGTCCTCCCTACTCTCTCTAGTTTTGAGTATAGATCATTTAATTTTATAATGATGACAGTTAACTTTATAACATTTGGCATTAGAAGCTTTGACTATCAGACAGTTTATTTAATTGCTGACATGCATAATGAATCGTTATGTTAAGTTTTGTTTGTTCATTAAAATATTATACATAAAATAAATGAATACAGATTCATTAAAGGAAACAATAATAACAAATTTTATTAGATATAGAGTAGCAATATAATTTTGCCGAATTCGTTGAACCATAAACTAAGCGCCGCACCGCTTGTATCTTGTGGCTAGATTGATTTTCCTTGACCTGACTGTACGATGACGATATATTATATAATTAAGAACTTACTTGAGTCAGTAGTCATGAACTGCTTTTGCTATTCCACTGGTGAACATTTAAAAGTTGGTGACAACAATGAAGGGTTATATCGTATGTCGAAACGCACCAGGGATCAACATCGTAAGCTATGGTTGTACTAAGGCGAGTCTAGGCAGGCCAAAGAGGCGTTTCCCGTGATTGACGACCACCTCACGAAACACCTCTACGACTAACTAAACAACAGCTGCGTAAAGTCACAGCAGCCATAACTGGCCATCGGTCATTGAATAAGCACCAATTTGCCATAGGAGTCACACACAGGCCACTGTGCAGGGCCTGCATGGAAGAAGACCAGACAGCAGCACATGTGCCAACTGTCAGGTGGTTGATACGTACAGGACAAAGTATTTCGGAAACCTAGCTACCCTCCGTGAGATTTCCAGTAACACCAAGGCGTTGGTGGCCTTCCTTGAGGAACTGGGGTGGATCGAATTACCGATTTTCCCACCCGTTCGCAAATTACGCGCTTGGACGCGGGGTTGCGGACAACAGCCCGCCTTACTGCACAACATCATCAACACGACTTCAACCATCACATCACGGCATAGTACTCTCTATTCTTGTGCTAGCTTCATCCAAGTTTTGCCTGCGATGGCAACATTGTCGTCTGCCCATCTCGCTACCGAACGACCGACATCTCGTCTTCCGGTGCTTAAGTACTGCTTACTACTGTAGGTATCGTTTGTCACTATGCTGGTAACCGCATTACAATAGGGACATAACCCTGAGCTGAGATAAACCGGATTTTTTAGAAGGTGTGACGTATCATAGCTTTCTAATGCGTCAACTGTGACATTTAGATGACATATTCGTCGAACTAAACTCGGAAATGTTAGAACGTATCATAAGGAGAATCTAATTTTACTAAGTATGTATGTAGTACCTTTCTAAATAAAATGTCAGAATATGACAAGTCCAGTTCAAGGCCAGTCATAAGACAAGCCTTTGTTCGTTAAACGGGGTACATGCAGGGCAGGGTGGATCTAGAGCAGGGCTATCCAAAGCATGGCCCCGCCAAGCCAGTGCCAAGCAAGTGGCCCGCGGCTTGAGTTTGTGCGACGCTCGACAGAATAGGTCCTTTAGAATGCTTTAAAAAAGTCTTGTTTTGTTTATTAGCTATTATGGTTGATGCACCTTTGCCATTTGAATGGAAGGGCATTGATTTAGATATCCTATACAAATTCAGGGGGCGGGAATCGACGAACTCTTGAAACGTATTTGTCCTCGACATAATGCTTGGGAGTTGAAATTTACCCCTGTAAAAAGTTCCGGTACCTACTAAATTCTGAAAAGTAACATTTTAAAAGCAAGTTGATGTCAGGTCTGGCGAATATGATGGGTGACCGAGAAACCCAATAAAAGTCAATGGCTTTAGTACACTCTTAAAGATTACGCTTGTCAAACACCGCACGAAGCACCTTGTCGAAATCACATATGCTTCAACTGGAAGCTCTTCGTCACCCACCATACTGGTCAGACCTAACTCCAACTAACTTCCAATTTTTTTGGAATTTAGGACGATTAAATAAAAACAACATTCTTAGGCAATGTCTAGAAAACACCTTTCATGAGTTCATCGATGCATCGGCCTAGGCATCAATGAACTTCCATTAAAATAGTAAAGGTGCATATTATCTTAAAAAAATAAGGTATTTGTTTCTGCGGCCCTCCAATCTATTTAGAAATTTATATTGGCCCAGGATCGTATTTGGTTCGGACAATCTATTTAGAAATTTCTATTGGCCCAGGATCGTATCTGGTTTGGACGATCTATTTAGAAATTTCTATTGGTCCAGGATCCTATCTGGTTTGGACAATCTATTTAGAAAATTGTATTGACCCAGGATCGTATCTGGTTCGGACAATCCTGTGGCATAAGTGCGCAACATAATATCAGTAGCAGACACATTTTTCGACACATTTTTCGAACATATAAAGCAATGGATTAGCAATATCTTTCAAAATGATTCAGATTGAGATTAGTAGTGTGTTACGCAATTAGGGTGCTGATCTAGAGCCAAAAAGCTTTTTTGGGTTGATAAATGATAATTTCGATAAAAGCCCGCTCGATATTATCCATATCAAAATTACCTTTTTTCAACTTTAGGTACAATATAAAAAAGTAAGTTATTCTGAATCCATTCCTTCAAGCACAAGTAATATAATATGACGTGTAAATACTAGATATAATCATTATCTCTCCACTTGAGTGTAAGAGCTTTTCGATGTGATTGTCATGATGTTTGATAACGATAACATGACACACATTTAGATATGACGATGACTAGAGTATGAATCATTATTGGATCTACCTACTAATAAAATTAATTTTATTGCATTTCGATTTTAGGGAAAGACATTATAAAAACCAAAAAAATCTGCAGATTAGAGAATCTGTTAGTAGGTACTACGAGGATCTTGGTCGCCTGAATGACATTGACAGGGACTCCCCGAGTTAATGTGTCATGTGTTGGTAAACATTTGCGAAATTTTTGAAACAAGATGGCGGCGTTAGTTCCGATTTTGACCTCGTGCCAAAAGCCAAAAGGCCCTTTTGGCGTTGTAGGCTAATTGAAAATGAATGTCCGCTAAGATAAGTAATAAATGGATGAGACATATTGTAAAAAAATGCAAGATTTTTAGACAGTGGTTGCCTGCAAAAGTCGAAAATACAGTAACGAAGTCTTTTACACTACTGTCCAAAAAAGGAGGGTTGTTTCACGGTTCATGTATTATTTATGTAGCAAGGCACACCAACGACACATTTGCGAGGATAGTAACAATACGTAATCACGAGTCTTTAATACCTACTGTGTAAATACATCTCTTATAGGCATGCTCAACATTCCCGGGTCTTAGCATTATGCTGAGCGATGGCCATTTTGCGTGGATGTGACGCATGTTTTCCCACAACTTCTTTTCGTGTTTGTGTTTTTTTTTTCTTCTTGCTTATTCGATTAAATTAAGTAATTACAATAATTAATATTATAATAATTATACTACAATAAGTAATATTAATGTGATTTTCTAGAACAGCAACGTACGTGATTGTTTTGAACAAGATAGAATGTTATGTCCAGCATTCAGAATACTCAGATTCAAGTAAGTCATCATCTGCCCAGCCTTTTCCCAACTATGTTCGGTCGGCTTCCAGTCTAACCGGATGCAGCTGAATACCAGTATTTTACATGGAGCGACAGCCTATCTGACCTCCACAACACATTACTGGGTAATGCGATCCTGGATATCCGATATCCGGAGGGGTCTTGGTATGTGAAGAAGGTCACCCATCCACGGGCCAACCGCGGCAAGCGTAGCTTAACCTGATCGATCGACCCGTGCGGCTGGTATAACTTAGCCACAAGCCCCGCTCAGATTCGAGTAAGTATGGTTCACAATGTGGGATTCAGTAGTTTCCCTACAGCAATATTACGAACACTTAGCGCCTATACAAAATTAACTTGAATTACGACGTTCCAAGTTATTGGTGAGATCACTCATCAAATACTGATAATTCACAAGCAGTACCTACTTACTTAAGTGGGTTGGTACAGTCACTGGGTTTTGGAGGTCAGATAGGCAGTCACTCCATGGAAAGTACTGGTATGCAGCTGCATCCGGTTATACTGGAAGCCGACCCCAACATAGTTGGGAAAAGCTAAGCAGGTGATGATGCTTAGGTACATTCACGAGCACTAATATGTATACTTTTAAACGTGATTTTCTTCTACTATAATTAGACACTGATTGTAAATTTGTAATTTTGTGTTGTATTTTGGAACCCATACTACGAGTATATTATACCCTGTCCGTTTTTTGACAGCTGTCTTAGAACGAACTATTCCAGCTGACGTAAAAGTTTACTTTATAAAAATTCTTAATAAAATACATATATAAACTGCCTTATCTTATCGAATTATCTTATTTAGGGCTTCTTACAGACATTATAATACCTTACGCGTATCAATCAATTGTATTGTGGCAATCACTAGTTCCATCTGTCAAAAAACGGTTTACCTAATGGACAAGGTATAATATAAAATAAGTCTTATCTCAAAGTAGCAATCGTTATCCTACGAGAAATATAACAGAACATCACGCTTGTGTTCCCCAAAGGGTTAGGCAGGGGTGTACATCCATATTTCGCCAGTTATGTTTAAGTACCATGTAATAGGTTAGCCTATTGCTATCAACAGTGCACAAGTGTACATTTACGAAATATGTGTGTTTGTTATGAAAAATAAGCAACTATTTAAGACTGCAAATGATGTCAATCCTCGGAACCGACGAGATCCATATAAACTAGTGTTAAATGATTTGCCTAGACTGTCTAAATACAATAGTAACTGCCTTGGCAATGTGTGTGTGCATTTATAATAAAATCCCAATGCATTTCAAAGCTATAAATACAAAATTATTTAAAATTAAATTTCATAAGTGGTTACTCGAGTGTACCTAGTTTTTATAGTTTAAAAGAATTTATAGATAAAAAATGTTGATGTTTTTAAAAAAAAATGATTGTTGTTGTTAAACTTGTCTTTAAAATTTTGCATGCTATGTTTTATCCTAGCTAAACATGCTTGTGCCTCAATTTGTATTTAACACCCTTGTATACCATGTTTTACGCAAATAAATATTCTATTCTATTCTATTCAAATCTAAACTCCGGGCTGCTTATAAATTTCTGATGCCATAACCCACTTTGCTCGACCTGTAAATCAAACCGAGGACCTCACGCTCAGCAGTAGCGCTTACGACCACTAGACCAACAACGCAGGCCCTGAAAAAATCGCTTATTAATTAAGTATTTACGTATTAAACGCTCGATTGTACAGACGCCAGCACATCAAGCTATCCGAAACTGTCAAATTTTTCCAATCAACCTTAAACCAATTAATGCTTTAGCGATAAAGTTGAAAATCTATTAAAGACATTTGACAGATTTTAGTAGCTTGATTGGCACACATGTGGCATCTGTACAATGTTGCATGTATGACTTGTAAATATTAAGTGTAAAATTAGTCATTGTCAGGCGCATCATTGAGTACCTACGGTTTAAGGGAGTTACCTAATCTTTCACTTCGATGCGTTGCGCCGTTTACCTGTAATGTCCCCGTACCAGAAAGTATGATTAGTGTATATAAAATGATTGATTGGTTATATATTATTATGGTTCTTATAACTTTTGCATGCCTGCTGGTAAAAAAAACTTTTTTACAAAAAAAAAAAACTGACTTCCTAAAAACACTATAAGGTGAAAAATAACTATAATTTCGGAAGTCGGTATCTTTGGTTTTAGTATTTTCGTGTTTTGCCACCGACTTCCGAAATTAAAGTTATTTTTCACCTTGAGTTTTTTGGGACGTCGGTTGTTTTTTTTTTATAAAAAATTTTTGTCTTTCACTTTTTAGTTGTGAAAATTTAAGAATTATACGGTTTTCTCATGGATGCCAATGTCAGAACTGGACCAAATGGGACCACGCGGGAAGCACCAGCTTTAAAATAAAAAAAGAATCATCATAATCGGTTCACCCAGTCGAAAGTTCTGAAATAACAAACATAAAAAAAATACAGTCGAATTGAGAACCTCTTCCTTTTTTGAAGTCGGTTAAAAATATGGCTGAATCATTTTCCCTATATCACCATGTATGGTACCTACCGGTTCCGGAATGTATGTGTCCGGAGTTTCGAAGATGGCGGTTTAATACTTACGTGCTTCGGAAAGCACGTAAAGCCGTTGGTCCTGCGCCTGATCTCTCCCCAGTCGTATCGTATTGCTGTCCCACCGGACTATGAGAGTAAAGGAACAGAGAGTGCACCTGTGTTTACGCACACTTGTACACTACAATATCTCCTGCGTACCTGGCTAATCTCCGCTGAGATTGGCCACCGTGGCCGAAATCGGTCGGGAGAGGTCATGTACCTGATGACATGAAATGACACAATATTTATCATTTATGTTATTGATCATTTTAGTAAAAACTGTTTGTAGTTCATAATTTATTATTTTTAGCTCATTAGTGTACTACATTGCATATTTCAAACATATTGCGAATTGTTACATGAATAAATAAATAAACCCATATTTGCAAAATAAAATATATTTATCTTTAAAGTGCCTAATTATTTTGATCTCCAAACAACTAACATACTCACAATATGATTGACAAAGGAACCTACTAATAAAAAGGTACAGCACTAAATCCGGGATGTAACTACCATGATCTCATCCTGGCCACCTTCGTGCGTCTTTGATTAATTCGCGATTAACTTAGGTAGATTGTTGAACTAAATACAGAACGTTGTATAACATAACATCACGCGGTTTCCCCGAAGGGTTGCACAGAGGTGTACCTATCAAGTCAGCCTATTGCAGTCTACTGCTAGACGTAGGCCTCTTCCAGCAGGCTTCGCCACAACACCTTGTACTCCGCCCCCCGCATCCAGTCTGTCCCAGCCACCTTCTTCAGGTACACCAATATTTTACCATGTTTAAGTCCGGGGTGAGTTGTCAAACATCAAACAGGCACAAATTCTTACTTCGGGCTGCCACTCAGAAATTCCAGATGGAAAAACCTGATAACTTTGTCAGACCCGGAATCGAACGAAGGATGAATCATGCTCAGCAGTGTAGCGCTTACGACCATAGACAAACAATGCACTCAACGTTGTATAACGCCTTTTGATTTGGGTTATGGTACTCCCACTTCGGCATTAGAACTTCCTGTAAACCTGACATTAGGGACTGCCAAACTGTTGCAGTTTTTAAAAGAAGAGTAAAAGATCACTATCTGTCCACTTTATCATAGTTGTGTATGTATTTATTATTTTGAGTATGATATAATTATTATCATTTTAGTGTTATTTATTTTAGAAGTATGTATGTATGTTAGTATAATATTCTCGTAATTTATGCTGGAAGAGATTTCTTGTGAAATAAAAAGGCACAACGTTATAGGCTGATTATGTATGTTATGTAAGTAAATATTGGCATGAGCATATGCTCATCCAGTTTAGTAGAATTACTTGTGGTTTCGGCCACGTTGCGTCCATACCCCGAGCATTTGTAAAGCTTGGATTTACAAATGGACACTTTTCAAATGTCAAAATTAGAAAAGACAGTCCCCCAAAACGCCCGCTCTTCAACACTCCCTAGTGCTTTCGCTGGGAAACGCGCCTGTTCAGTTTGCGTCTGTTCAGGTCAGTCAGTCAGAAAAAGTGCGTTCTCAAAGCTAAAAGCTTAACTGATTATTGAGCTTAAAGTGCATTAGTTCGGCTCAGTTCGGTTCGGCATCAGTTCAGCTGCCTACGCCGTCAGGAAAGTAAGACAATACACTGACGTTGATACAGCTCGTTTAGTCTATTTTAGTTATTTTCACAGCGTTATGTCCTACGGTATTTTGCTGTGGGGCAAAGCCGCTGATATACAAAATATATTTGTCCTTCAAAAGCGAGCTGTTCGAGCAATTTACCAGTTAGGTGCCAGAGTTTCTCTAAGAGATTTCTTTAAAGATATTGGTATTCTCACGGTTTCATCACAATTCATCCTTGCCAACATTTTATATATTAGGCAAAATTTACAGTTTACACTAAAAATAGTGATATTCACAGTGTTAACACTAGAAATAAGGACAAACTACGTGCCCCCTTTCACCGGCTTCATAAGGTTCATAACTCATTTGTTGGGCTTGGTATAACCTTTTATAACAAGATACCCTCTTCTTTTCTAGACTTGCCTTTTAATGCGTTTAAAGCTCAACTAAAATCCAACCTTTGTTCAAAGGCATACTATTCCATCAACGACTACTTAGACGATAAGAATAGTTGGTCACCCTAGTTTAACGCAAGACAATGTTTATGTTCCTTCTCCAGAATTAGCTTACTGCCAGGTCTTAGAACCCAGCAATGCATAAATGTGTAAGCTGTCACGCCCTTTATGCCTGGAGGCTTTTATTTGGCTAGTAAGTTTTTTTATTTACATTTTAATTAATTATTTTTTAGCTTGAGTACGTATAGTTTTTATTATATTTGTTGGTATATTGGCGTGGCTAGCTGACATATTATGGCAAATAATTAAATTTTATGTTCTGGCTTTGTAATGTTAATTACCGAACATAAGCACCTAGTATTGTATACAAGCAAGTATTTTTTTTAAAATTGAACAGACAGCTGTGCTGCTGGGGAGTTTGTTGCGCCACTTCTTCTTCCCAGCGATAGCACTAGGAAGTGGTGAAGGGCGGGCGTTTTTGGGGGACTGTCTTTTGTAATTTTGACGTTCAAAAAGTGCTGATTCTCAGCCTAATTTGAATAAATGACTTTTGATTTTGATTTTGATTAGAGCATACTTAGTGAAAAGCAGCTTTTACGATAGGTTCAAGTGCAAAACAGCTTTCGCAAAAGGTGAGCTTTCGTATTCCTAGGTAATAAAATTGTACTTTCTTGCCATTTACATATAGCCTTATTACCCTAGGAAATGAGAAATTATAATGTTCAACGATAACAACGGTTAAGCGGCGATGCACTAGGTGGACCGTTTTTTACAGATCGAACTAGTGAGCAATTATAATTATATTTTTTTGTCAAAACTGATACACGTACGACATTATAATGTATTTAAGAACTCATAAATAAGATAATCCAATAAGATTAGGCAGTTTATATATTTATTTTATTACGCATTTTAAAGTTAACTTTTACGTAATCTGGATTAGTAACGTTCTAAGACAGCTGTCAAAAAACGGTTTACCTAGTGGACAGGGTATAGAGTTGAGTTTCCATATCAAAGGAGGTTTCTGACAATCTTTGTAAAGTTGCATTTTCCATAAGCGACAAAACTTTTGCTAGAAACGTCAGATAGCAATGAAATAGCATCTTGTCCAGCATTAAGTGCATTGAAAGTGTTTGTTTATTTTACTTAGGTATCTATCTATCTCCACTACGAATACAATTTCTCAGTAGCCGCCACGAGCAGTAGGTATACACCAGTCCATGGCCCAAGCTTTCAGGTACTACATAGGTACAGACATGATGTTATTATGTTGTTGATGTTATAAATGTGGCAACGCTTCCTTAAAGCTTTACAATGATAAATGATGTTTATTTTTGTAAATAAGTTTTAAAAAAACACAAAACTTTTACACCTCAAAACTAACTTACGTCTTAAAACCAGATGAGTTCGGTATTTCCTATCTGACTACTCTGAGAAGAAAGACCGAAACAAACTCAGAGGCCACAGTCTCATATAAAGTCCAAACATAATCTTGGTCAGGCCATGTGAGGACCATGCAGATTAATTTCTAAGAAGGTTTGTTGAGGAAACAACCACACATATCTGATCTATCCAGTCCAGGGCATGTTTTTGTCAGTAGTCGTGTAGCTCAACGAAGCTCAGCGACTCGACGAACAGTACCAAAGAAAGGTCATTTGGCAAGGCCGCATAAAGTACTCATACTGCCAGATTATCATAATCGAGAAACAAATGACTCACATAGTCCTCACACACAATAATTTAAAAACTATCAGGAGGATCGCTGGTTCATTCCTGGACCAAGTTATTGTTTGTTTTTTTTCAAGGTGATTTCTAATTCAAGGTTACGTGTCATTCATCTCGTACTGATACCGGTGGGAATTGTTATTGTCAAAACGTGCGGTTCCGGTACTAATTATGTTTGGTCAGACTAATTTTAATTAACCGTAATACATTCTATTGTTCTATTTTATTGACCTGAGTGTTGATTGACGGCCTATTTCAAAACACTAGGTTTTTATTCCTGACCGTCTTAGTAACAATTTAAAAGTTAGTCTAACGATGGATTTACATTATTCACGGTAAAAACTGAACTAACTAACCCAATATATTTTTAAGTAAATTAAAACAATTATTCTTAATTAATAAAACACAGTAGATGAAAAATTAACGGACAACTTCAAGAGCACATAGATATAACAGTTTACCAGATAAGTAATAATAAAAACAATATACAATAAACATACTAGCTGCGCTCCGCGGTTATACCCGCATACGTTTCGATTTCGTGGGAATATCGGGATAAAAAGTATCCTATGTGTTAATCCTGGTTATAAACTATCTGTGTGCCTTACATTCAAATCCCCTTCAGTAGTTTTGGCGTGAAAGAGTAACAAACATCCATCCATCCATCCATCCAAACTTTCGCGATTATAATATTAGTAGCATAGGAAGTAGGATTAAGGATTAATTTAAAAATAACTATTTAAATACACTAATTGCGATACAAAATATTTAAGTGAGTAATTAAATTTATTTAATTACAAAACAAATAATAATTAAATTTATTTAATTACACACTTTATTTTTACTCATATTTATATAATTAAATACAAAAAATAAATAAATAGATCGAATAAATATATCGATCGATCTTACACAAATTATATTCACGAATAATTAAATTAGTGATAATATACACCATGTTCTTCACGTTATCCATAAACTTTGGCAAATGCTTCTATAGCTTTTACAAATCAAATCTTACAAAGGAAGTAGTACATAAATAGACTTCGTTACAAAGATATTTGTAATTTCATTTAATGAAATTTAATTGAGCTATGCAGTAAGGAAGGGTCTCAAATTGGCCTATGTTGTCGCTTAGTGCAATTAAAATGATAAATTTATCAAATGCTTCGGATAAAGATATAAAGAGGCATGCATATCGGTGATTTACGTCAAGGTATTTCGTTTGTATGAAAATTAACAAAAAAATAAGAATTCATTTATGTGTCCATAATGAAAAATGCTTATTTCCACGGTCTGAACATCTGGTCGAAGTTTATGTATATCGTCCGGAACTGTGTATAAAAACAAATACTATTGTTAAAAACAGATAGAAAGGAAATAAAATAAATATGTGGTGTTAAGGAAAACCATAAACGCGCTAGAGAAGCGTTTTTATAGTTACCTAATTATTTAAAATTTTGATGTGCCCCACAGGGTCCATAATTGATTAATAAGTACTTAACACCTGTATGTGTACATTATGGATTACAATAAAGAATCATTGAATTGAATTGAACTGAATTGCTATGAATAATCAATAAGAAGTATAATGGTAATGGAAAGTTTTTGACTTGCCTGGCTTTCGTTTTTTTTTTTTGTGTGGAAAACTTCACAGGGTATGATCGGAGTCGGGGTCCTCCGTCGCCAGGCCAGAAAGGGGGCTTTGGAATCTCTGGTAAAAGCCAGTTTTACCGGATAATGAAGCCTGTCATTTCTTTCATGAACTCAAGTGAATATAAGTGGCTTATCACGTCCCAAACATAATCTGATAGCATGAGCATGATAGCGAGGCATGATAATGTTCCCACTGTTGGGACATAGGCCTCCTCTCAGTGAGAGGGAATCCGATAGAGTCGATTGTAATATTATAAAATGGATGCTCATTCGTAGGCCAAGCGTTACTGTTCAGGATAAATATCAACTTAGTGTCCGGGATCTGGGACAATTTTATAAACGGAACTACACCAACTGTTTTCGACGACAAAAAAACGTCGCTAGATCCGTGCATGTAGACTTTACGCCGATTAAGTACATAGAAGATGATGCAAGACAACACAAACAATAATGACATGCACTAGTACACGAACAGAACAACGTTGATTATGACTTTCTAATTATTTTCGACCAGCTAAGTACCAATCCGGATTAGTGACCGTAGTTTGTCTACCTGATAATGCCTCTACGTTACCTTGATCTGCGTTGATAACATCCGTCATCCAGTCGGCTACGTCACTGGCAAGCGGCGCGGGCGCGCGGTGCGGATCGTATATAATTGTTGTTATTTTTTGCGGACGCTACTTAGAATGCCCAGTGCTCAGTTGCCGAGACAACCGATTTCAGTTCTCGTTCGGATCTGCTGCGGTATGCATATATATTATGCTGCACACGCCGCGGCCGCCAGTTAGACTGTTACACACGCGAGAGACAATTCAGTGATCGACTTTTCGATAGACTTTTTGTTTTAAAAACGGTTCGGGAAAATGGCGCAGCATAATGGCCATTTTAAACCGGCGGTTTGTCCCTTCAGTGGTGAAAGTGTTCAAATGAACGGAGACGAGGCGAAGACGGTGGAGACAGTGAAGCAACCTCTTCGCCTAAAAGTTGCTCAGCCGATTGAACTGGAGAATCATGTTGATGGACGTGAAAACTTTGACACCCTGCATTCTCGCATCGACGATGTGTCGAGTAGCTTCGTAAGTAGCTTGAAGTTTTATTTTTATGCTATCCTCTCCGAACTTTTTAAAGACGAAAATCTTTTTGAAAAAATGATTAGTTACTATTTGAAAATTTCGCTTAATTTTTTATTGTAATTAAACTTTTCACATAGGTGATTATTGGCTGAGCGGAAAGTGAAACATTTAAAACGTTTACCTAAATTTAAATTCATTCAATTCTAATAATTATCTACCTATCTATGCAAACTTTTGTCTTCAAAAATAGAGTTGATCATTAGCAAACCTACATGAATTGGCGCAATAAAATTAGTACATTGGCGTTTATTTATCAGCAACATCCTTATATTAAATAAAACAAACATTGCAAAATAAATGATAACACAAAATATTGTAGCAACAGGGAGGTTTTCAGAGTTCAAATGCTTCGTGTACCTAGACGAAATAATAAACTTTTATTAATTTATTTTGTATAGAGATCAAAGTAATAAACTACCATATTGTTTTCTCTCTTTGTCATAATTTAATCTTTTTGACATTTCCATACTTAATATTTGACTAATTTGCAATTTGAATGTCATGTTCTAATTGATTAAGTTCAATGTCATATACCTATGTAAAATACATTATATATCCGGTTAGACTGGAAACCGACCCCAACATAGTTGGAAAAGTCTAGGCAGATGATGAAAAAAAAAAAAAAGTTTACGCCGGAAACGGCAGAATATTATGAAATTTTAAAACTATGTCACAAGTCTGTAACAATATTCTGGCAAATAAACTATAACTATTACTGTTAATTAAACTGTTGAGCAGCTGTTCTCTTCTAGCTCAATATTAACATGAGTCTTGGTTGATAAAATCTTAGAATTTCATTATTCTTCGTAACAACTGATTGGTAGAGATAAGCGGTTTTTCTTTGATCAATGTAGGTAATCTTATCTATAAACTGCGTGTTAACAAACCTCAGATTTCTCTCGGATCATGGCTTTTAAAATACCTACTAGAACATTCGATTTTTAGAGAAACTTGTTTGGTAATAAAAAAGATAAGTACCTAGGTACGTATAAATTTGTCTTCACTTCTTCTTCCCAGCGAAAGCACTAGGAAATGGTGAAGGGCGGGCGTTTTGGGAGACTGTCTTATGTAATTTTGACGTTCGAAAAGTGTTGATTCTTAGTCTAATTTGAATTACTGACTTTTGATTTTGAATAATTTTTCACTAAATAATTACTTACTACCTTATTAGGTAGTAAGTAATTATTTAGTGAAAAATCCAAAAAAAGTTGAATAGCCTTTTGGAAAATTGGTATTAGCTTTGTAGCCAACCATTAGAGGTTACCTACCTACCTAAATAAGAATGATTGAGAACTATACATACATCGCTTTTCGTGTCGGTGCGACCGCGATGTTCTTTTAAACTACGCAACATATTTCGATGCGGTTTTCACTGACATTTGAAAAATTTATTTATAAAATACATGAATACTAAACAAACATAATTATAGGTAATAAAAAAATCTCGATTTTTTGTCAAGTCGTAAAAACCTTGCGAATAAGGCTTTCGCTACCGCTTGTTGATAACTAAAAATAAAAATAATAAACTTTAAAATCATAAGTCTACCCGGAACCTCAGAAATCGATGGAACGTCTAACAAGACAAACGAGATTTGAAATAAATAATATTACCAGTTGACCTTTATCGTCCAAAGACTGGAATTTGTATTTTTATTATAATTCTAGAACGTATAAAATTATAATTTTTTTTTGTCTAACTTTGAAATTGCCAAAAGTGAGTATTATTTTCTTTAAAGCGCATGCGCTTGGTAGCCCGAAAAATTCTAATTTTCTCGTTTTTTTTATTGATATTTCATGAAATAACGACTAATTCATGAAATATCAATAAAAAAAAAACGTATATAGGATTATAATATGAACTTAGAAGGTTATATTGATAATTCATGATTATAATTCTATAAATACATACGTATTACGCTCGCGAATCATATTTTGTTCAACACACAACCTGACACTGACCTGCGCGCTTCCCTCTTACCAAGTCCTCCACCCAATGCTGAGGGTTGGTCTCCGCCATTGCTCGCATTTTTTCCGGTCTTGTGCCTCCCACATCCAACTCTTTCCTTCTACCATGACCAGGTCGTCAGTTCACTTGGCTCTTCGCCTACCAACGGCTTGTTCTGCGTCTATACCCTGTCCATTAGGTTAACCGTCTTCAGCTGTCTTAGAACGTAGGTACATATTCCAGATTACGTAACAATTAACTTTAAAATGCGTAATAAAATATATAATGTTAGTATACCCTTAGCCTAATCTTACTGAATTATCTTATTTATGGCTTCTTACAGACATTATAATACCGTACGTGTATTTATTGTGTGTTGATGCAATCAATAATTCCATCTGTCAAAAAACGGTTTACCGAATGGACAGGGTCTAGCAAGGTGTGGTTTAGTAGAGATAATAAACACGTATATGTAGGTACTATAGTGAGTCAATAATTACATACATAAGAAGTTAAACCAGTCAGCTGTAAGGAAAACGTAGCTTTATTATTGTGGTTTTTATTACGTACATAAATAATTAGTAAACAAATATATGACATACCTTTTGGTCAATGTCTGGCTTATTACATACTTGTACACGACTGATTATGCGATTGATCTAAAAAAAATAGATAAAGGTACATTGATTATGATCTATGATGACAGATGGCCATCCTTTTCCGTTTGTTTAGTTAGTTAAAACAAATAGCATAATATACAAATAGTTAGCTCAAATAAAACTAAGATTACCACACAATTATGTCACTGCTGCATGTAGTGCCGTTAGGTTTGAAACAGGTTTATAAAATAACAAGGTTTTTACTTCGTAAAACATCGAGATTTCTTTATTATAAGTACTTAAGTTTAATATTCATGTATTATACACGTAACACTTCCGGAATAATTAATTATCTAAATGATAGTGAATGAAAACCGCATCGAAATCTGTTGCGTAGTTTAGAAGAACAACGCAGTCTCACAGACACACGAAAAGCGATTTTAATTTATAATATGTATATATGTCAATCGCTTATATGGTTCTGCAAACTTTTACATTCCAGCATATTTTATTGTCATATACAGTCGAAACGTATTATTGGATTTGCAAACTTTTATTAAAATTACAAGCTAAGCTCCTTGAAAGGTTGTTGATAATGAAAGCACCAGCATCATTTCGATAAAAGGTAAGATTACGTTGGCACATTCAATTTGAATTAAAAAAAAAAAACATTAACATAATTACTGTGTAGCTTAATTTTTTTCCGAGTCTTTGGCAATACTCAAAAATGTGTAAATATTGAATTTAAAAAAGGTCGAGAGGTCTCGTGTTCGACTGCTCGTTGGACACCCGGTTAGAACGCTTTTGCTTTGCTTGGTAAATTACAGCTAGACCGAAAAAAGTGTAATATTTTGACCGCCACGAAGGAACCTCGTTACAATACTTTTAGATTTATTAAGTACTTCCATGTGTTTCGCATTTTTTTTGTTTCATATGTCCCGGGTACATTGTAGTAGACATTCACACAACGTTTCGTGGCTCAATGTGATAAATTGGGAAATTAGCTGATTACTGCAACCCACGACCGAATTACGAGTTATTGCTTATCATTCGGGTTATGGTATTTTCGGCGGTTCGTCATCAAGTCTGCCTTTGTATACGATGAATTTGTTAATGGTAGGTACGTAAAACTAACACTACACCTAGTACAAAATATAATCACTCAGTAGGCAGCAAGTCAAAACCTACGAGATTTCTTAGACTTCTGAAAACTTACTGTGAATTTGTTTTTTAATTTTTTTTACTAGCCATTAATTTCCCACTGGTGGGCAAAGGCTCTACTCTCTGAATTTAATTTGTTTAATTTAGAGTTACATTAAAAATACATACTACTTATTTTTTTTTTTTAATATTAGTACTCCATGTTTGGTCAAAACGTGAAACAAAAAGTGTTCCGACTTGTTGTTTGGATCTTTATGTGGAAGAACGAGTTATGTAAATAAGTGAATCGTAAACGAATAAACTGTGATAAAATATTTAGGTATTATATTTGATAGATCGTGTCTTAGGACAATTCAATGTTGAAGAAAAAAACCTGTGTCTACACAGCATCTATGAAATAAATTAAGGGGGCCTAAAAAGGTCACTTTGGCAGAATCATAATAGGATAACAATATGAATCATATTAAAAATGATCACAAACTGATAATTCATAATATGATCTGTGTGCAATTCATATCACGCAATTCACCTGTTTGACAGTTTTGTATGGAAATTCGTAAAATGGTCCACCAATGTTTAAACCAAATACGATTGATATGAAATGAATTGTAGGTGATTAAACTATTATATTATAAAACCATTTAACGAAAATTAGAGGAATTGCTAATGAATTGCTGGGAATTCAGGAAATGAATAGCTTTTAGAGGTATTGCTTAAAGTGGCCTTTTAGGCCCCAAGGTGTAGTCACATTTGAGGATGAGCTACAGACCATCAAACTGAACAACTTTTTTCTATGGGATCAACCAAAAACATCAAAGGTCCTATACAACACTTCCAAAACTACTCGACCAAAATGTATGGAACGACTGATTATTTTATATGCGTGCACTGACGGACCGCTTCACTCAATCTGTGTGGTTCTTTCCTGAAAAGACCATTTCAGACCTATCTACATGGTCTTCATACAATCTGACCACGAAGACTGACTTTAAAAGAGACTGTGACATCTGAGTTTATTTCGGCCTTTATTCTCCGAGTAGTCAAATAGGAAACGCCGACCACATCTAGTTTTAAAAAATATGACTGACTTTTAAAAGTGTTTGTACAAACCTACTTACAAAAATAAAATATTTTATCATATTTTGTTTAATAATGGATGTACTTAGGAATTACAATAAATTATTTTATTTAATAATGGTAGGTACATTATTTAAATAAAATAATTTATTGTAATTCTAATTTTTTATAACAACATGAGCTATCAAATTTTGCGAGGACATAAAATACCCTATAATTATGATAGGTAGGTACTTAGAAGACTTTTATGGCAATATTACGAAACACAAAAAATACACTACATAAGTAAACTAAAAATAAAAACATACACGAGCAGACAGACTAATATCAGAAACATAACATAATCACCCTATAATGTTCCCACTGCTGGGACACAGGCCTCCTCTCAGTGAGAGGGAGTGGGCCGTAATCCACCACGCGGGCCCAGTGCGGGTTGGTAGATGTCTGGTGTCCTGTAATACAGGTGTTATTTACCTACCACAGGCACCAGCAATCCACAACCTAAGTTGTAACTTGTTAGCATATGTTTATCATTTATTTTTGTTCTTAACTTGGTTTGTGGTGAGAAATAAACGATTTATTATTATTATTATATGTTTTCGATGCCGGTTTCCTCACGATGTGAAATTCACCGTTTTGAGAGCAGTGGTGATGGAATAATTTACACAAAGTAAAGCGCCTGTCTGGGTTCGAACCTACGACCTACTACTCGTAAGTCGCGGCCGTTACCACTGGGCCACCACTGCTGCTGATTTATTGATAAATTGTTGCTAAATATCAGAAAACTCGATTTAAAATGTCTTTTTTTATTTTTGTTTCAAATTATATATATTTCTTTTTTTTTGTCTTCGGGGGAAACCTTCAAAAGGTACCCGACCTCCGGGGAGCCAGACGGGGAGTGTGGAATTTTTACCTCACTAAAACCACCCCGGTGATCACCATCAGCACATAGGGGTGGTGAGGTTCCTCTTGAAAGACCACAACTTTGCGTAGCTGTGGGACATATTATTAGCTTGTCAAAAAAAAAAAACGTACAGCTTTCGGTCATGTTTTCGGTGGCGAACATCAAACCGGTTCAAATTCGATGATACTGAGGAGACTTTTATGCGAATAATAAAAAAAAACCGGCCAAGTGCGTGTCAGACCACGCATAGAACAGGGTTGGTTCCGTAGTCACCCGTAATGGCACTTTACAAGTTAGGCCTCTATAACTCCTGAACTTACAAAGTTATCTAAGCCGTTATAGTTTTCCTTCAAATTTCATCACATGGAGTGCAATCTTGAATTTTTTTCAGATTTTTCGAGCCAGCCGTTAAGCTTTTAGAGGGGGGAACAACATTATTTTAACAAAAAAATGCACTTTAAAGTTAAATTTCTCGAAAATGAATTTCTAAATAAAAAAAACGTCTTAGCAACCCTCAATGTTTTTAATAGACCTATCTAATGATACACCAGACTATGGGGTAGACGCGAGAAAAAAAAATCATCCCCCTTTACGTGTACCCCAAAAAATATATTTTTCGTGATTTTATTTTAGCACTTTGTCGACGTGGTAAATACACATATCCATGCAAAGTTTCATCTTTCTAGCACTAACCGTTTGGAAGGTAAGCCAAGTACGAACGGACGGACATGACGAAACTATAAGGGTTCCGAAACGTGAAATACGGAACCCTAAAAAAAACACTTAAGATACATATTATGTACATACAAATAATATACATAAGTGAGCAGACAGACTATTCTTAGAAAACTTCATTTAAATTTACATTATCAATGATGTCGTTTCTTTTTAATTTTGTCTTGAATGATACATACCAACCACTGTCGGTTATGTTTTCGGCGGCGGACATCAAACCGGTTGTGGTTCAAAGTTTAAAGTCGATTGCTCGTCGCCTCCTCGTATACATATAGTATCTACTATGTACATGTATAAAGCAAGAACAAAATCAGCAACCTACAGGGTGGCAGGGACCTGTTACTACGGATTCAGTGGGTCATGATTCTGAACCTCCATGAGTAAAACTTTTCCCATTTGGTGGGTCGCGACCCCGTATCGGGCCATCAAAATAAAATACCGGGTCGCAGCACTCGAAGACAAGATTCGATCACTGAGAGATTTTTGGTTACCTTGTCGTCAAGAATACACAAAATTAGCTAATCAAGCAATAACTTTTTTAATGCCTTTTGTCTCAACCAGTCACAACCCATAACATTAAATGTGAAACTGGGTTTTCAACCGTGCGTGCGTATAAAGGTCTTAAACATCAAAATAATTGGTCAAAAAAGGTATTATGCAGCTTGAATCCGACATACTGGCCAACATTTGGTTTATCCAAACCAAAAAATCCACCTTAAAGCGATTCCCCATACTTAGAACTGAAACTCAATATTTTTTTTTTTTCATCAAACCCATACCATAACCATCTATGGATAAGTAGGTCTTCAAAAATGATATTGAGGTTTCTAATATCATTTTTTTCTAAACTGAATAGTTTGCGCGAGAGACACATCCAAAATGGTAAAATGTGTCCCCCCCCCCCCCCTGTAACTTCTAAAATAAGAGAATGATAAAATTAAAAAAAAATATATGATGTACATTACATTACCATGTAAACTTCCACCGAAAATTGGTTTGAACGAGATCTAGTAAGAAGTTTTATTTTTTAATACGTCATAAATTGTAAATTGTAATTGTACGGAATCTTCGGTGTGCGAGCCCGACTCGCACTTGGCCGGTTTTTTAAATCACGAGTCACGATATAATAGACACACTTAGTGTTGTCGGGGTCTTTAGTCCGCCTACATCCTGCCACACTAGACAGGGGTGAAGAGAATCTCATGTAACTTTTCACATTCAAAAAGTACGAATTTCCAGCCTAATATAATAAATATCTATGATTTTTCACAACTACTGCATGTTAGCACTCCATTTCTCTTCATGCTAAACCTTATCCCATGCTGTAAAATTAAATTAGCTACCGAAACTGTGCAGATGGGATGAGTATATCTAAACACGATAAAATAAAAATAAAAAAGATTAATTATTATACAGGGTCAAGACCCTGTTTAATTCTCCACTCGTTCATCATTATATATCACTTATATATCACTGGTCAAAATTAGAATTCCCAACCATATAAAAAGATACAGAACTTTTTACAAATAAAATGCAGGGTGGCTCGAATCAGGTGTCCGGTAGTAGGTAGTTATACATGTGGTAGAGACGAAACATGGGCAGACGACAAAAAATAGTCGTAACCATTACATTGGGGATAGTTATAAAAAATAATAAGTAGTAAAAAATAGGTAGAAAAAAAAAGTTCAAACTCTGTTACCTTGTCATTTAATTTTTAACAAAAAATATAGTACTAACTGTAATTTTGTAATCTCGTAACCTACTTGATATTTGAACGCCGTTAGCAGCAAAACATAGAGATCTCTGTATTCTATTCCATTTCAAATACCTATTTTTACACCATGTTTAACAAATAAAAAACTTTGATTTTGACTTTAAGCTGAAAACGAAATGACTGTTGACTACGTTTACGCACAGCACGATTCATAAGCTGGAGTTAACAAACGTATTAACTTTGTTGTGTATGATTAGTCTACGCTTTGTTAAACAGTTGTTATTTCGGTCACAACACAAACGGTTCGCGTACACATTCTTGTATGCTGATTTGTTTAGAAACGCTACATACTATACCTTCATGGCCTTTGTAATCGTATCAATCACCTTTAACTACTGTTGTTTTGAAAACTTCGTCTGTAGATGAGGTAAAGTCTTCGATTACAATCACACTATAATAATATCACACTAATATTATAAAGGCGACAGTTTGTGTGTGTGTGTGTGTTTGTATGTTTGTTACTTCTTATTCTATATTATAATACTTAAAAAAAAGTAATAGCATTAATTGAAAACATCACCAAATAGTGAAAAATTTGAAGAGTCAAGCAAACTTTCGTGATTCAATCTTCCGCTACACTGAAGTTTGCCATCGTCGATTCCCTTCCGAGAATGTACAGACGCCAGCACATCAAGCTACTACAAATTCGACGGCACGGTTGGCGCAGTGGTTAAGCGATTGACTGCTGCGCTGCGTGTCGCGGGTTCGATTCCCGCACGGAACAAATATTTGTATGACCTACATAATATGTATTTGTTCCGAGTCTGGGTGTTTTTCTATCTATAATATGTATGTATTTACAAAAAAAAATTGTATATAAGTAGTTTATCAGCCATCTTGTTACCATAACTCAAGCATTAGGTTGCTTAGCTTGGGACAAATGGTGCTGTGTGAAATGTCCAGGGATATATTATTATATATTATATTATATATACCTATATTATATATATTATCTGTCTAATTTCTTCAATAGATTTTCAATTTTATCCCTGAAGTATTAAGATCCAAAGTTGATTGGGAAAATTTGGCAGTTTCGGGTAGCTTGGTCTGCTTTCATCTGTACGTGCAGTGGCTATGAAATTCAGGCAGTGAATGAACGAAACACGAAATAGAATGCTCTCTGACCCTTTGGATAAGTAACAGGTGACAGGTTTCAGAAGGACATGTGAGCGGTCAGCATTTTCTGTTCTTTCTTTTTTTGTTTCTTCATCTTATTTTGAGTTTACGGCAACACTGTAGCTCTTTAGGATTGAAACAATAAACAAATGTCCATGAAAAAACGTGTGCTTCATTTACTTTTTCAATGTTCTTAAATGGCTCAACCATTTGAACTGCTAGTATAGAATAATTATATAATTATAGTAATATACATACTTTGGTGACGGTTACCTAAAATAAGTTTACTGAATGTATCTTGTCTGTTCTCATGTGAGTGGCATTTTTGTCTTTTATGAGAATAAATGATTCAAACCTACTTTTTACACACATCAAAAAAGTCTAAGCAACACGCCATTGCACTGCGGTTAGGTTGACCCCTGAGATTATCCCTAATATGGATAACTCGGATGCGTTATTTTTGGTGGTGGGGACTGCGTTCGCGCCGTCCCCCTCTTTAACCAGGGTAGCGGGATCGTCCGAAAGGGTTACCGCTGCCCTGGAACAGAAAGGGCTAAGGATCCTTCCTTAGCCCTTTCTGTTCACACGGGTGGGTTTTTGTCAGTAAGAGTCTGACACTCCCTTCCGCTCGACCCAGAGCAGGAGGGGTCATTTGATGATTTCACATCCGAAAAAAAAAAAGCAATAAGTACGCATCATTTACAGAAACTGCATGTTTTATTAATTGATACTTTATTCTTTTCTTAACAAAGTAGATTGGTATATAATCTTTTTGCTCTCGGAAACATAATATTATACTGGCTCATTTAAAAAAAAAAAAAAAAATTTTTGATTGTATTTTGAACTGGTACTTTAAAGAAACATAAATACTATATTACAATAGTAAAAATCGTTCAAAAGTTCAAAGCCGTACATTTTGCTTAGACTTTTTTGAAGAGTGTATTTGGGTGTCATCATAATTATAACGGTGCTAAATTAAATTGCCATACAGTACCTATTTGGCAGTATGGCAATTTAATTTAGCACCGTTATACTTTCTCTAATTCTTTAACAAAAACCATTTTATAAAAAAATGTCGAGAATCGATCGAGACACACGGTCGATTAGGTTAAGCTACGCTTGCCGCGGTTGGTTCGTGGATGGGTGACCATTTTTTCATACCAAACCTCGGAAAGCACGTTAAGCCGTTGGCCCCGGCTGTCATTCATAGATCTTCGGCAGTCGTTACGTGTCGTCAGAAGCCCGAAAGTTATCCCTTGGTAAGACTGGTTGTCAAGTCTTACCAAGGGTTGTCGTAATACCTAATAAGTAGGTAGTGGAGGTCAGATAGGCAGTCGCTCCATATAAAACACTGGTATTCAGCTGCATCCGCATAATCCGCATAGTTGGGAAAAGGCTAGGTAGATGATGAGTCGAGTAAGTTCTTTTCGCTTTTGCACAGTTAGCGAATGAGCGCTAAATCCAAAAAAGTGTAACATTCTGTCTCGCATGACACTTTTGATTATAAGAAATTGTCACACTTTTTTTTGTTCTACCTTCATTCGCCATGTTTGTAGAGTATAACTTGAGATAAGAAACTTGGTCTCAAAAAATCTAGTAGCAGGTGAAAAGTAGTAGTAATTATTAAGATATCAATACACCGGAAAGTCACAATAGATTTACGACGCACATCGAAAACCGCGTAAGTAATAAACGCATCCGTTTCAGTTTCAGCTCGTTCCACGCCTCGGGGCACCCAACCCTCAGGCGTGGGTTCGCGATAAAATTCCAATCGTACACCAACGAAATGAGTACCCGCTGATCGTAATTTCTTTGAGATTCAATGTACGATTTTTACGATTTTCGGGTTAATTTTTATTTCTTGTATTTGTTTTGCTTTATTTTTCGTATCATGTACCTAATCCTACTATCCTACTTAATATTATAAACGCGAAAGTTTGTGAGGACGGATGGATGTTTGTTACTCTTTTAAGCAAATCTAATGAACGGATTTTGATGAAACTTTACTAGTTTATAGCTTATACCTACATTAAAATAACACATAGGATACTTTTTATCCCCATATTCCCACGGGATCAATACGTATTCGAGTGAAATCGCGGGGCATTGCAAGTAAGTTCATAATATCATTGATGCTATACCTAAGCATGTCACTGAGAGAACTCCCATTTTTGGAGTTTTTCAGGCACCTACCATTGTTGTACCTAATAGAAATACTGCCTCTGCGAGAAAGCTTTTCAAGCTCAAATTACTGCGACCATTTCACGAGCTCTAAAACCGATTAAGTTGATTATTTAATCGTTAGAAAGCCTATAATATCTTTGATCTCGTGAACCAATTAAACGATTAACAGACCAATAAGATTATCTACAGTTTAAACCGGTCCTGCCAGTGTCTCTCTGATAAGTTTTTAGATTATAGAAACTTAAATGATACTGTGACATTATCAGTAACATCGTCTCTACGTTATTGTTTGTGTGTGTGACTCTGTAGTATTTTTACACTAATACAATTATTAAACCTAAATGGAAAAATGTATACATCACATCAAGCCACTACAATCTGTCAAATTTCTTTAATGGATTTTCAACTTCATCACTAACGCATTAAGGTTCAAGGTTGATTGGGAAAATTTGACAGTTGCGGTTAGTTTAACCCTGCTGGCGTCTGTACATACTATAGATTACCGGCGTGATTTTGTAATTAACAATAGTAGCCGCCGCCGCCGCCTTGGAGTGTAAATGTGGTGCTGTTCCACAAATGATGGGACACTTAATACCGTGTCGTGTCCTGTCAGCTGCACATTACAGGAACTGATGGACGTTGGTGATGGCGCCAAACAAGTAACCCAATAGGGTAGATTCCTGGGTAAAAAAATAATTATTATATTTAGTCCGTCAGTTAGATTATCAAAAAATAATGGACACGTATTTTTTATTTTGTCAATCAAACAAAGGATGACAAAGGTAAAGCGCCTCAAAATTTGGGAGTGGGGGGTCGTGACGTCACGCCATGCTAAAAAATGTAGCAAGGCGTGACGTCACACGGAACGGGCGATATCTTCATCATTTTTTATATAATTGACAAAAGAAAAAATACGGGTCGAATATTTTTTGATAATCTAACTGACGGACTAATTAGATTTTTTTAGGAATCTAGCCTATTCTGGGCCGAGTCCATTAGATTGCTATCGACACGCTTAGAAGAACATTAGTAGCACTATTCTAACCGACTTTACCTGCGTAAATTTCCACCTTTCACATACAAACTTTTGTCCTTTATTTCACCCCTCTTGGTGTAGTATTTTCTAAAAATCCTGAAGCCAGCTTCAGTGATTTAGGCTTTGGGTTAATAAGTCAGTCAGGATAAATTTGACTGAGTCTTATAATGGATACTTGCTGCCAGTCAGAACTAAACGAAGTCCTTCATGAAACATATGAAATAATTGTTCGACTTTATCATAACATAACATCACTCCAGTATTTCCCTGATGGGGTAGGCAGAGGTGCACCCATAGTAAACCTACATTTAGCCAGTTATGATATGATTAAGTCTCATGTAATAGCTTCGACTATCGGAAACATTAATATAGTCCAGCACAATAAAGATAAACATTAACAACTAACTATGACTGCCTAGATAGCCAACAGCCAGTGGCTATTTGTTCAAGATATTACAATATCGCCATATATGTTTATTATTACTACCTACAAGTCATTACTTAAACACACATTATTTCTGCCTACGCTCTGTTCAGCACGTTGTACAATGATGTCAAGCAATCGAAAACATGACTTATATGATCACCGTTCCGTTAAATTGCACACAAAATGTTTACCTACTTAACATATTTTTTACAACCGTTTTTCATTGGATTTTTAACTTTTGCCTCAAGTTTACATCATTATTTGGAACTAGATGTTGCCAGCGATTTCGTTTGCGATCCAGGATGAAAAGTAGCACCTGTCCTTACCCAGCTCATGGTCTATCTGTGTGCCAAATTTCATTCAAATCCGCTCAGCTGTTTTAGCGTGAAAGCGTAACAAATAAATAAACTTACTTTCGCATTATATTAGTCAGGATAAGAATTATTATCTCCTTTATTTTATTTAAATATTTACAAATTATATTTTTAAATCCTACTAATATTATGAACCCTATGGACTCCTGTCTGAAATTAAAGTTTTCTATTCTATTCTATTCTATAAACGTGAAAGTTTGTATGGATGGGTGGATGGATGGATATTTGTTACCATTTCACGCAAAAACTGCTGAACGGATTTGGATGAAACTTGGCACACAGATGGTTTATAACCAGGATTAACATATAGCATACTTTTTATCCCAATATTCCCACGGGATCGAAACGTATGCGGGTGAAACCGCGTGGCGCAGCTGCAGTATTTTATAAACAAAAACATTTAAAATTAGGATTTTTTATATATCTCGGGACCCTGGGGTCCCGGACCTTTGGAAGGCGTACGAGAGGCCGAAGCCAACAAGCAGACGCCCTTTAGACAATTTCAAATGATGAGGAGGCACCAACCGACGATTATCCCTGTATGCACTATGTAAGTGCACCCAAGGCCACCCCCGGTTGGTGCAGGACTATTGCAGAACATGGAAACAAAATATATATATTATGGAAGGATTATGTCCCCTGCCTGAACAATGATAATAATTATAATATTCACATAAATTAGGGTTAATAAGTTTTCAAATAGTATACGAAATAGAAAAATGGTCGTCGTTCAAAAAGAGCATGATTGATATTGAAAAAAAAATCTAAATCGAATGTTTTAAACGCACATAATAACTACCTATCAGGGCCTGTACATATTAGATGCTTGGTTTTTGCTGGTACTACACAGCAGCAGCAAAAAAGCTAGCTAACATAAATATAACAGTCAGAGACTGGCTGAGTCCCCACCAACTCAACCTAAAATTGGCTCTAAGTAGATTAAGAATTTATTTATCTCATTTGATTTTTTGCTCCGATCTTTTAATTATGTTTTGGGATAGAAATATAGGCACACACGGTTACATATCAAGCTATACATTTCCAGTTCAAGCTGACCTCTGATTGTACGACAAACTGAACCAATGCGAGGTCAGTGTATACTGGAAATGTATAGCTTGACATGTAGCCGTGTGCCGTGTGCTGCGTGTGCTATGGGCCTGCGTCATCTGAAATAAATGGATACCAAACGCTGAACATCCATTGAGGTTACTGCAAAAACTGTCACACGATCGTCACGTCACACATCTATATCTACACTAATACAGAAACAAAAACATGGAAAACATTTTAAAAGAGTGACGGTGGAGTTTCTTGGGCTTTCTTGTTCTCCATACGAAAACTACCTTTAAGAGGGGGCAACTAGAATCAATTCTATTTTACTGTAATTTTTGACGTTCAAAAGTGCCTTTTATGTGCCTATTTGATATAAATGATTTGACTTTGACTTTGATACAATAAAGATGAGAGAGAAGAGTTTGTTTGTTTTTTTGTTTGTTTGAACAATAAGTCGGAGTAATCTTGGAACTGTACCTAAGTCGAATTTGATCATTTATTTTTGCATTTGATAGTCCTATTTTTGAGGTTATAGGCTATGTTTAACATCACGCTAAGGCTTTTAGGAGACGAGCAAAAATAAAAAAAACTGAAAATCGCTAAGCGAAATGGAAGTGATATCGGGGGCGGGGGATAATTTCACGCGAACGAAGTTGTGGGCAGAAGCTAGTCGGTATACAGTGTGGCGATTAGGTTATCACATGAATTGAAACCACGTATTCTACATAACGTAAATTAAACATACACAATTAAAATAATTAATAACAATTAACATTTTAGTCGTGGGACCTTTTTTCGTTTCAGTATTTACCAAACAACAATTAAACTTAATTTGTGTTTACTTAGTAACAATAACATAAATGAATTCTTGATACAATTGCCTCACGCGTGTCTAGTGACTTATTATCGAGGATGGTTTATTTCATGATTTTATTTGTTTTTTTTTTTCTTTTTTTAATAAAATTTTAATTTTATTATTTTAACAGACTTTTAGCAACTTTTAATGACCGCTGTACTATTTAATGTGATAACCTAATCGCCACTCTGTATAATGAGGACGTTGATCCTACTAATATTATAAACGTGAATTTCATGTTTCTATGGATGGATGTTTGTCACTCTTTCACGCAAAAACTACTGAACGGATTTGGATGAAATTTGGCACACAGATGGTTTATAGCTAGAATTAACATATAGAATACTTTTTAACCCGATATTCTCATGTGATCGAAACTTATGCGGGTGAAACCGCGGGACGCAACTAGTAAATAAATTAGAACAATATATACATAGGTATATTATACACATCCTATTACAACTAAACAGGTTTTCGTAATATGATATTAGACGTTATTCAGCCTTCGTTTATCGTTCGTCACGTTTGATAAGACAAGAGTACATATGTAGGATCATCGATACTTTGAAAATTTAATGACTACGAGTTCAAAGGATCTCTTCTCGTTAGCACACGTCAGAAACATTGACTTTCCTTCCATGTGACATCAAGAATATTTCGGTAAAACAATTAAGGTTACCCGAAAGGTTTCAGTTACTTGAACATTGTTAAAGTTATTTAAGATATATTTCTTTTATACTGAATTTGTTTTGTTTATTTTTTAATGTGGTTTTTGTGGCATGTTTTACTTGTCGACAATACACCGTGTTCCGGACAATATACATAAAATTCAAACAGATGTTCAGACCATGGAAATAAGCATGTTTTATTTTGGACACATTAATTTTTTTTTTTTAAAATTTTATACAAACCTTGACGTAAATCACCCGATATGCATGCCTCTTTATCTCTTTATCCGAAGCATTTGATAGTCAATTAAATTTCATTCAATGAAATTACAAATATCTTTGTGAAAAAACCTTTTTAAGTACTACTTCTTGTGTTAGATTTGTTTTGAAAAAGCTATAGAAGCGTTTGACAAAGTTTATGGATAACATGAAAAACACGGTGTATAGCAAACTTGAATTATCGTGGAGTAATACGCTTTACTATAATATCGACTCTAAGCACTGGCTCCTAAGTGGCTCCATAAAATTATATGGCACGTAGGTAGGTACTTACTTTAATTATTTTATAAATAGCACTGATAAAAATCATCGCAAACAAACTAATAATGATTTGAAAGTCAATCAAGAAACAATCATTTATATTACAACAGGCACTTTGTTTGGTATTGTTTTTAAAACAATGGACAACATTCAACGGATGAATTCTCTTCGCGATTCAGTTTTAATTGGTTATAAGTTTGCGTTCAACCAAGGTACAGACACACAGAAGGCTGGCTTCATACAACGATCGGAAACAGGCGCACACTGACTTAGACCTGCTAGTTTCTTTCCTGAGGCATATAATACATTTGAAGCAACAAATGACTTGCGTCGTCAAAACACCATTTAGATGGTGCAAATTTTATTGTTGCTTCAATTTGTGGTATGCAGGCAATTAAATCGCACCGTGTAAATCAGGGTGAATACCCTGTCCATTACGTTAACCGTTTTTTGACAGCTGTCTCAGAACAAAATATTCCAGATTACGTAAAAGTATAAACTGCCTTATCTTATTGAATTATCTTATTTATGGCTTCTTACAGAAATTATAATAGCGTACCTTTGTTAAACAATGTATTGTGTGTTGCTACAATCACTAGTTCCATGTGTCAAAAAACGGTTTACCTAAATGGACGGCAATCCGAAACTATCTCAAACAAATGCCAGTCGCAAGCGCGCTTGCACCTGTACGTGAAGCGTGTCTATGTGTGCGTGCCTGCTTTTGCTCGTTGTATAAAGACTGACCTTCTGAATCTATGTATTCTGTGGTATTGGAGTACCGATATACCGTAGTACCTTTAGGTAGATTACCTTGAAGACAGAATAATAATAAGGTGTCGTTCTACCAAGGACTCCTCTGAGAAAAAAAATTGTATTGTAATACGAATCATATGTTATTTGTAAGTTCCTATGTTATAAAGGTCCATCTATAAGGTAATTTATTAACTGCAATCTAAATACCTATTTAGACGAACTTTTGATAAAGATTTTAAATGGTTTCCCGCTGTGCACTAATATGAATTTGAGTATAAAATGTTTTTTTTCCTTTGAAACGCTATTATTGCTTTCCGGTAGGACTTGCCTAGTCATATTGTGAAGCAGTGGTTTTATAACAGCTTAATGAGGCGGAAAATAAGCTTGATTGTTAAGTTTCTAATAACTGAAAATTACACACAGAAAGAGAAATAACAGAAAAATAATTGGTCACAGTAAAATTAATGTAATTTTTTAACGGTTATTTTCTAGAAGTACCTACTGGCAAATAAATGGATACATTACATCATGTCAAACATTGAGCCAGCTACCCTAATGATGCCAATTAGGAAACAGATATGTTCTACAACTTTGAAGAATTACAGAAAGAACAACAATCTACTATTAGGATGGTTAAAAAAAACTGGGTGTCTAAAAAGGCCACTTTGGCAGAAACATAATAGTAGGATAACAATATGAAATCATATTAAAAATCGTGAAATGGTCACCAACTGACAATTCATAATATGATCTGTGTGCAATTCATATCACGCAATTTACCTTTCTACAAAATATATGATACTACTCTCAGAACCAAATTTTTTGCGTAATCTTGATTAAGTTATTCGTATCGATTCAGTGATTATTCAAAGCAAACATCTTATTTAAATTAATGTAAACTTTATAAATTAAAGCCGCTTTTAGTGTGTCTGTGAGCTCGCGTTTTTCTTCTAAACTACGCAACAGATTTTGATGCGGTTTTCAACATCACTTCGAAATTTTATTCCTAAATGTTTATTGGCGGATTATATTAATATTAAACTGATATTTAATCAATATATTTTTATATCAAGCCATAATAATCATTTATTTCGAGCGACAAGATTAATAACCCTGCAAAGCAGAGGCTGGTCGCTAGTATTATTAGAATTAGAAAAGAAAAGAAAGAAAATTTGTTTATTCAATAAATTGTTAATTTGTTTTTGGTAGTAACTCATACTGCGTAGAACAAAACCATACAACACAAAACCCACAAGTAAAGTTAACGACATACAGAGCGCCGTGAGAACCAAGTCAAAGAGTTTGAAGTGTTAATTTTATAACAAAGCATCGTTGTGAGCCAAATACTGGCATAAAATAATGAACGAGTTTCCCGAACACCTTGTTAGGAACATCGTAATAATTTACTACTACTTGGAATTCGTATGTGAAACAATGTTTGCGATGCGTCTTGAGGTGAGAAAAACTGTACCTACATTTCCAGCATAAGCTGACTTCTCATTGTACGAAAAGCCTTTACAATGCGAGGTCAGCTAAAACTGGAAATGTATAGCTTGATGTGTCGACGTGTGTATGTACCACAAATCGCTAAATATATTTAGCGTTAAACGAACAAATAAAAATATCATTCCATTTCTGTCAATCGTTTGAAATTGGCTGAGACAGAACGATGTTTTAAATGTTTTAAGCGCGAAATATATTTAGTGATTTGTGGTGCCAGCTAGCTTTAATAACCGACCGATTTCGAAGCCTCATTTATTAATATTCAGAAATAATAATATTTCATTTGAATATTAATATTAAACACATAGGTCAAGGTGTCTCTTGGAGTTTTTAATCGGTTGACGGACAGTGAACGAGACACAATAGAATTTTTATTGTTATTAGGGGCTATTCATTTATTACGTAAGACTATTTTGGCCACTTTCTGACCCCTCCTCCCCCTTCGTAAGAAATTTTAAGACTTGGATGAACTCCCCCCCCCCCATCTACCAAAATTGCAAAAAAAAGTAGCAAAAAATTGAAAACTTATATTTTTTGCTTACTTATGTGATCTTACGTAAGAACAGTCTAGACCCCTCCCACCACATGTAAGAAAAAATAAGACTTGTTTGGACCCCCTCCCCCCACAAATGGTCATACGTAATAAATGAACAGCCCACGACTATGGGTTTATAGTGTCAAAGTGTTGACGAAACAATAGTTGAATCGAAACAGTTGAAGTATTACTTGATTGCTTGTTTTTTTTTTATGTTTGTCATCTCGCAGTCTAACCAAAGAGACCGTCATCTGCTTAACTCACTTGCCTGTGGTTGCCTCAATAAATTAAGGCCTTTTTTTTGTGGATGGGAAATCATCTAATGACTCCTCCAGCTCTGGGTGGAGCGGAAGGGAGTGTCAGACTCTTACTGACTAAAACCCACCCGTGTTCTTGCCTTAGCCCTTTCTGTTCCAGGGCAGCGGTAACCCTTTCGGACGATCCCGCTACCATAAATTAAGGCCTCCAGCCAGGGCTTATAAAACTTAAAAACTAAGCTACTACACGCTAAGGGCTCTGTGGAGTACGGACCTCTGTTTAAGGCGTCGGTGGGCAGAGTGCAGCAAGGGACAGGCTGGGTGAATTAGTTGATTCAGGTCAGGTCAGGTCAGGTAAATTAATTATTAAAAGCAAATTGGCACCGTACGTCACGAGCGTTCGTCGCGAGCAAAAGCTAGTTATACACATAATTGTTAGATAGCCCACATACCGACAGACAAAAAAAAACAGAAACACACGAAACAGATTCAGTTTTTGCCTCACACAAGTCACACAGTACCCTTTCAGATTTCTTGGAAGACTGTCGTCATCTTTATATTGAAACATACAATTACTGGTTAATTGATTGATCATTGTCACTTTTTACGTGATGAAATATAACTACATAATTATGTAGCTACTTTACGACACTCTAAAGGTTAAATAATTTTACTAATTGTTCTAATGAGTTACGTACCCGGAGCTCATAATGTGTGAAAAATACATACCATTAACCACTTAGTTAGGGGTTATTATGCATGGATTGGTTTGATTATTGTTTTCCTTTGCACTATATTGAATTGTGACTGCCCTTTTGAATTAATACTATGATTTATACATTACCACCCTTAACTTTAAAGATCGCAGCATGATGTGCATCAAGTGAAGGGCAAATATGTCTGGTTAAAAGATGATTTGCTTCGTCTGCTTAAATTATAATAGTACTGAAGACACATTTATGATTCTGAAATAGCAAACTCCATACATACATACATACAGGCTGCATCGTGCATGTTAAGTGCAGTTTATTTGCTGAATTATTGTAAGTTTTATATTTTGTTCATTTTCTTCTCCTAAGGAAAACTATTTCGTGGAATAAAATAGACGTCTGACAGTTCTAGTATGGAAAAACTAACAAAAATTCTAAATTTGTTATAGAAAAGTGCAATACCTACGCGGTTAAAATGTATGGAACAGCAATATTTTTTTTTAATAACCGACAAATAATTTCGACGCTAGGGTGTCTAAACTCATGTGCTGAATCCATGGTTACAGTTTGCGCGTCGATGTCCCTGCCTGTATATTGTAATGTCAACAGTCATCATCATCTGCCTAGCCTTTTTCCAACTATGTTCGGGTTGGCTTCCAGTGTTACCGGATGCAGCTGCATACCCGTATTATACATGAAGCGACTGCCTCTCTGACCTCCACAACTTAGATATTAAGTAATACGATACTCCTCGTAAATCTGGTTCTCCGACCTCGACTCGGACTTCTGACGACTGACTCCGTAACGACTGCCAAAGATCCACGAATGACAGCGGGGACCAACGGCTTAAGACAATAAATTGAGCACAAATAAACAAATTTATCTAAATCAATTATAATTTAATGTCGCATAATTTTCGCTGCAATTCTTCTCGGTGTAGGCCAGGCTTAAGAGGGCGCACAAAGGTCCACTAGCACCACTACTTAAAAAAAAAAATATCTTGTGACTGAGAAGGAATTAAGAAAATCTGCTCAATCAGCGACCTCGGTAAGTGTGTCTAGAATTTTCTAATACCTTTTATTAAGTTTCATATTGAGACACGAAGCAACAAAATTCGGTCTATAGAAAAGCGGCCACATTCCTATATGTCGTATTTAGTTGCTTCGTGTCTCAATATAAAACTTAATAAAAGGTATTAGAAAATTCTAGACACACTTACTCGTACCGAGGTCGCTGATTGAGCAGATTTTCATAATTCCTTCTCAGTCACGAGATATATTTTTTTTAAAGTAGTGGCGCTAGGGGACCTGTGTGCGCCCTCTTAAGTCTTAACACCTTATAATAGGTACCTACCTTATCCTCGAATTGATCTGGTAAGAAAATTACAAGCAGGTGAATATTATTTCAATGGGTGTTTGGTGCCCACACTGCAGACAGACGGATACGTCAGGGTCATTATATTTATCTTAAGTGCGCAAAAAGAGGATGCAGTTACTGTTGGTTTATATGTAGCACGATAGATAGGTACTGATTATGAGATCCATTAGATTATTAGCTGCAATTCGAATAACTGGCTGCTATTAAAAGAAATAGCCGTCTATTTAACTTCTAAATGTAAATAGACGTCATCTATTTTGGTTTTGGTTATTGTATGTTTTATTTTTGCTTAACAGGATTATATTTAGGTAAATGTTTGGTGTTACTAGCAGTACCTAAATTGAAACACGTTGATTAGTTAACAAAAAAGCTTTTAATTTAATTGTGAAAAAAACTAGCTACCTTAATAAGGTAAGGTCTATTCAAATTTACGTTTTCAATTGATGATATTTCAAGTTAAACAAATATCATCTTTATTTTGGTAGCAATTGAGTTGGTTTTAGAGTAACTAACATTATTTAAAAAGTCTTTATTGTGTGGGAATTAAAGTTATTTTTCCAATCATTCATATGTGTTTACATGTTTGGTAAGTAAATCGCGAACACAGATTATTTATTTTGTTTTAAGTCTTATCTAAAATAATTGCAATAAAACAAAAATCAAGCGAAAACAAATTAGGTAAAATGTATAAATAGAACTTGACTGCAAGTCGAATCTGCTATATCAGTAGGCTGTAAGCAGTGAAGCACCTGTTCCAAACATTTGTAAGCGGATTCCCTGTCATACTGTGACCCTCTGCCTAATTAATATATAGAGTTAACCTAGTATATTTCACACAGTCCATCCATCGTTTCTTTGGTCTTCCCCTACTCTTATAACCATCTACATTCATACTTAAAACTTTCCTCAAGACATTTTCCTCATCCCTCCACATCACATGCTCATACCATAAATATATTTTATTTTGCAAATATTACCATGTAGTACTGTACCCATACAGCACATAATAATAAAAGGAAATGGGTTCAGTCATATCTTACCAGTAGGCATGCAAAAGTTACAAAAATAAAAACTTATCGACTAACTAACTAAATACTGAACTTAACCAATAGAACAAGAAAAAACAACACAAAACCTATTTTAAACATTATTATAAACAGTCTATGCTTCAACACACACCACACAAACATCACGCATACACACGTACCATACCATACTTGAAATCACTTCTCTAGTCCCCACTCTGGAATTCGCACTCCGAGCCCCAAGATAGAGACAACTGTTTAGTTTGGGGCTCACTAGCAAATACTATATTGTAACCTAGCTGTAGGTAATATTTTAAGCCATTCATGTCGTTTTAACTTGCTTTTAACCTGTGAACCTGCTTACTGTATTACCTGGACAATAAATATTTTGTATTTTCAAAATTTCCACACCAACCATCTATTCCATGACAACAGATTTCCACGCCACTTTTCAGTCACCAGCACCCCTTTCAAACTTCCTCTTATTCACATTTCTTATTTGATCTATTCGAGTATCCAAGTTCTAAGTCACAAAAAAAACAAGCGCAAGTCACTGACGAAAAGTGATTATATTAAAATTTTATTTGACGTTAAACAAATATAAACTTTATTTTAATGCTAATTAAGTTGATTTCAGAGTGACTAGCACTATCGAAAAATGTATAAAAATGTTTGAAGTTGTAGCGCAAATTGAACTTTATATTGTGTAGGAATTAAGGTAACTTTTCCATAAACTCATATTTGTTTACATTTCTGGCGAATAAGTCGCGATATTAGATTATATCAGCTGTGCAAATACAACTTGATCTCAAGTCGTATCTATTTTAGTAGGCTCGAAGCACCCAAGCACCTGTTCCCAACGATTGTGAGTGGATCCTTTCATACCGTGACCCTCTGCCTAATTAATACATAGAATTAAGTTTAACCTAGTCTGAACACCGGTGAACATTCAAAGTTATATTGTAGTTAGGTATGCAAATATCTAAACTTTTGGAGCTAAAGATATCAATTATGTAAAATTCTGGAACAAAGGATTAGAGGAATGAGTTTAAGAAAAACAATTTGCGACATGTGTCTGCGAGTCTGCAGATCTCGATTCTTCTCTGTGATGTTACAAAGCTTTGGATTACGGGGTGTATCTGATGATTAATTTCCAATGTCGTCAGTTTTCAAGAGATTACGACGTATTTTTCCCCATATCGATGGCGCATAGCAACTTTGGTCTGTTCAATTTGAAGGCCATTCCTGTAATTAACAAAACGTTAATAATCTAGTCGCAATCTCATCTAAGCGACAATCAATGTCATAAACTTGTCAAAAATTGTAGGTAAGTTAGAGGTAGTTTTGACAGATTGTAACTGAGATAGGTTTCAAACGGTGTCAAACGAAAATCATCTTTTAGAAGATTAAAAATTAGAATTTTGGGTTCAAAATATAATCAAATCAAATCACTCAATTTGTAAGTGACGCTGCAAACTGGCATCCATAGTACATCTTCTGATCTATTTGTTTATATTTTTATCAGATAATTTTGGAACAAACTATGTATGACAAACACACAGACCAACCTGCAAGTCATGGGTGTTTTACGTTTTGCTTGTAAAGTTGTGAACCACACATAAATACATATATACCTAAACTTACGCTTACTTTTTTTTATGGGAGGTTATGGATCAATTTAGGTATGTATTTAAGAAATGACTTATTGTTTTTATAATATTGCTAAATTAATTAATGACATGTGAATAATGATAATGAAATTTTAAATTGTAAATTAATCAATTTTGCATACGGCGAGACATGCTGAACTTCTACAATGTATAATGTAACGTAACCCTGTAACCATGTTTCTGGCAAAATACATTATTCTTATTCTTCCTATGGGGGTAGGCAGAAACTACAGAACGTTTACGTTTACATTACTTACACCTTTTGCTTCGTTCACGTCCATACACACGCCATCCATCAAACAAGTCGTAAAACTTTTTTTTTTACACAGGTCTGTCTATGATTCTTCCGTAAACCACAATCGACCTATTACGTAGCAAAATTCAAACGATTTCATATGCAAACATCTGTAGATAATTATTATAAAGACTCTACATAACTGGTTTTCCTCCAATATAAAAATGTCGTATTACAACTAAACACTTGCATTTTTTAGCATATTTAGTAACTATTGACGTAGATAAAATGAACAAAGAAGTAATTAAATTAGCTTTTTATTTATGAAGCTATTGATAATAATAGGTAATAACGGAGAGGTGGGTTAAGCCCCGTCTAACAATGACAAGTAATTGAACTTAGATCATTCAGTTAGCAATAGCATTGATAACTGTAGTTATGATAAAAAAAAACTTAATAGCAATTGCATGTTGCTGTTGGGCTAGAAAACAAGCGAGTTCTGTGGCCCCAAGATTTTTCCTGTTTCTTTCAAATTCAAATTTATTTCATTATACACATAATATATATGTAATGTAGTGTGTTTAAAAATATATATATGGTGTCATTATGTGCTGCCTTGCAAGGCGAACAAAATGTTGCTTACACGTTAGGTAATGGGTGTAAAGGAAGATCTATAGGTACATATAGTTATAAAAATACTGCTAAGAAACAGATTTGAATCTTTAGCTTTACACAAAACATAAACAAAGAAAATAGTACAAAATTATAAAACAAATTATATATTACACAAAAAAAATTATTAAACAAATATTAAATTAATAAAGTTATAAAACAAATATTAAATTAACTAAATTAATAAACAAATATTAAATTAACTAAATTATTAAACCGCTATCATTTTGTGCCCATTGCCGTGGAGACCATGGGTGCTTGGGGCACTGAGGCCAGGAAGCTCATTAGTGAGATAGGGCACAAGCTCCGTGACAAAACGGGTGACTCTCGCTCCGGCTCGTTCTTGGTGCAAAGGTTAGCCATTGCCATCCAACGTGGCAATGCAGGAAGCGTTTTGGGCACCTTTGCGCCGGAAACAGTTAGGGGCGGGTTATTTGACTAGGCTGACGTGTTGTTATTTTATTAAACTGTACATTGTGTGATCTTAAAATCTTATTTTGAAATAAACTGTAAAATGGTTATAAACTGTATGAATCGTTAATTGATAACAACTTCTACAGTATAAACCAATTCCTAGAATGAAAATAGTGTTGTTGTAATATAATAATAATTTTGTTAAGGAAATTTTTATTACAAATATTTGCATGCTATTTTAATCTTGACAAAACATGTCTGCTATTTTTGTACAATTATTAAACAAATATTATCTTTTTTCTTCTTCTTCGCTTCGCTCTTGATAGAGCGGCGTGCTCACGATGTATTATTTATTTATCTATTTCCATATACTGTTATCTATATTTTATTATGTAATGTATTTATTGTATTTAAAGATAACTAGGGAGGGTTTACGGGTTTGTATGAAAGTGTGCGCGATGACGCGACAAAGACTGCACTTTCATAGACTCGATGTGTGAGACAAATTATTTGCTGAGACTAAAGTTGCTTGTCGGCGCCCTCCTTTACTATTTACACTAGGCACTTAATTAAATTACTAACTTTTTTATTTTTTTTATTTGTTCAAAATGTATATTGCAGAGTTTGGAATTTTTATATATTAAAAACCACAGAAGCCTTTGATGGCTTATATATGGCTAGTGAGTTCGGAAAATGTTCTTATCTAATATAGGTATGTACTACAAAGAAACAAATTTAGACGCGAGAGAGACGAAAACTAATTAACTATACAAAAACAATAGGACACTAAGGCGTCGATGTACTCGTCCGCATCGCTGTCATTCGAAAATGTGCCCAAAGACTAGCAGCAATAAGTCAAATCGCACTTCGCAGGTGTAGTCATTGCTTCCCCCACTATCTCTCTCCATCTAGGCTTGTTAGATGACAGTCTCACGCATTGATTAACAAGCCTCCGGACCTGTTTCTTTAGATATAGATTTTATCTAAACTTCATAAATATACACAATAATTTAGTTGCGAGATAGTATATTTTTAAAGAAGTTACACGCGTTTGTAAAAGCCCTCATTAAAAAAATGGAAACATAAACACCGTAGGTGCTTATTACAAAATAATATAAAAAATCCCAACCCGATTGAATTCCAAATCATTATCATATCATCACATGACGCAAAAACTGAAGGTTAACAGTATTATCATAATTAAACTACATCATTCCTTACTCCTCGCTGATTGGTCTATAACAATCGACACAAAGAATCGAATTTTTAGGGTTCCGTACCCAAGGGAACCTTTAACTAAGGCGCCGCTGTGCGTCCGCCGTCCGTCAGTCGGAGTGCTGTATCTTTTGAATCGTAATAGGTAGAAACATAAAATGTTCACAGAGTGTTCACTGCTATGGCCGCTATAACAAAAAAATATAAAAACATGAAGTGTCGAATAATGTACGGTGGTACGGAATCTTTCGTATACGAGTCCGAGTCACATTTGTCCGCTTTTTTTTATCTAGACACGCTGGTTTCAAGGCCTGCATGACAATACAAAAGTAACACAATCGGCTGCCGATCAATGACGAAACACGATCGGGATAATGACCGAGAGAAAAATTGCAATAGACATGAAGTTTCGAATACCAAGTCTAGGCACCTAAGTACAGACGCCAGCAGGTCAAGCTACCCGAAACTGTCAAATTTTCCCAATCAACCTTGAACCTTAACGCTTTAGCGATAAAGTTGAAAATCTATTAAAGAAATTTGTCAGATTGTAGTAGCTTGATATGCTGGCGTCTGTACGAAGTATGAAGGATCGAGCCGGATGCGGGGAATACCGACTCTCGCGCAACAGACGAGATCATTAAAGACGATAGTACCTACCTACCAACTAGGTGATAATTGGTTACGATATAAATTCTTGTTTGAACTGTTAAAATTGTTTGCTTTAGATCAATATTTTGCTCGTAATTCGAGGTCGGAATTAACATTAAATAGTGATTATGATTCTTACAAGTCCCTCCGTCTTTGCTGTTTTAAGATCTTTGACAGCCGTTACTTACGAGTAGTCAGAAGCCCAAGAGTCTGACAACCAGTCTAAGGGGTATCGTATCACCCAGTAACTGGGTTGTGGCGTTGAGATAGGCAGTCGCTCTATGTAAAATACTAGTATTCAGCTGCATCCAGTGAGACTGGAAGCCGACGCCAACATAGTTCGAAAATGGCTAAACAGATAGAAAGAAAAAAAAAGAAAGAAAATACGTTTATTTGCGGTAAACATGACGCAAAAAAAAACATAAAACAAAAAAAAATAAGAAAGGTTTTGGGGTTAACATGCGTCACCTTCACGCAAAACGGCTATCGCTCAGCATTATGCTGCGACCCTATGCAAGACAGAGCTCCAGCACTGGGGGTCCACTGCAAAGTAGTATCGGTCGAATGTTCGGCCGTTTCCTGTTACCAAGTTACTATTTGGTTCGGTCGGTTGCGATCCTACACTCTTTCGAATATTGACTATGGTCCCGACTCAACTGAGCCGATCCGAACGTTTTTTCGCATTTTTGAATAATATTCGGTTCGGCCATGTGTCGGTCCGATCCGAACATTCGCACTTTGCACTGCGGAGTAGACCCCCTGGTTTTCAGCGACAGGCGGCGCGCGGCGCCGACGTAATGACGTCGAGACGATGATGATGTTCTTAAAAAAACATGTGCTGCCGATGATTTACAGTTCATATTGTTGCATTACATCATTGCCTCTACTGCGTCATTTAAATAAATTATCACTTAACAAATCAAAGTATTGTACAATAACCACATTATCACAGTTTATCACCTTTTAACAAATGTCGTTATGATTATGATAAATGATCCTATTGTGTGGTGTTATATGGTATTGAGAACACGGACACGGGTTGTTGGTCGACCAAACATTCAATAGCACTTTAAAATAGATGGTGCGATAAAAAATATCTGTGAAATCCCAAGACGAATGTGCAATACTATTCTTAGGAAATGTCGTGTGAATTGTCTCTCGTGTAAAATTAGATTAAAATGTCTCGATATGGTGAATGAGTCAGACCTTGGTTATATAAAAATAGTCTGTCGATATTGCACGGTGGTCGAAGACTTTTCGCGTTCTTTCGCTGCCTTTCGTCGTGGGACGGCATTAAGGCTCCCGCAGATAGGCACGATGTCTATGAAAACTTCTTGGAAATTGTTCTACTATAATCGCATCGCACCGTCGCGTCACGACTGTCTGCGGAGCCTTTAAGCAGGAAGAGAAACAAACGATAACCTTTGAAAATAACACGTTCTTAATTTCGGTATCTTTGGAAATAGAAATCAAGTTTTTAGTGTTGTTTCTAGAAATAATATTATTATCTTAGCTCGAAGTTAAAGTTATAAATCATTGTTCAATCTACATATAGGTACTCAATACTAATATTATTACCGCGAATGTATGTATGGCCGTATTTTCACATAGGATTTTTTATCCCGGTAATTAGTACGTTCCCATAGGATGATGTGATCCCACGGACAAAACTAGTGCATTATAATCGGAATCCTACAACTAGGTACAAGGTTGCTTTCGGTGATTTTTAATAACAAAAGATACCCAGAACCGCCAGTTAGGGGTCCGTGGCTAAATAATAACAGCCGCACAGGTCGATCGATCAGGCTAAGCTACGCTTGCCGAGGTTGGTCTGTGGATGGGTGACACTCTTTATATTCAGAAACGGCTTAACGTGCCTCGGGAAGCATGTTAAGCCGTTGGTCCCGGCTGTCATTCGTGGATCTTTCACCGACTGTGAAAGATCCACGACTGACGACCCGTAACGACTTTACGGGTCGTCAGTAGACCAAAAGTCTGACAACCAGTCTTACCAAGGGGTTTCGTATTACCCAGTAACTGGGTTGTGGAGGTCAGATAGGCAGTCGCTCCATGTAAAATACTGGTATTCAGCTGCATCCGGTTAGACTGGAAGCCAAGCCCAACATATTGTTGGGAAAAAGTCTAAGCAGATGATGACCCAGAACAGCCAGTGTTTTTTAATGGCAAAAGATACCCAGAACAAAATCTCACCATGAACATTTAGGTGAAGTGAGCTGTCAATCCCCCTGAGATGCGGATTAAAACTATTGACAGCTCACTTCACAAAGTTTTCACTGTGAGATTTTAACAGAATAGATCGTTTGTTCTGGGTATTATCTTTTGTTATTTGAAAACACCGAAAACAACCTTTTACGTTATATTTTCGTTAGTTAGTTGCAAATTTTTTTACTGCAAAATCACCGTTGAATCACCATTACGCTGATGCTTATTCACGTTATAAAGTAAATATTTACCTCTGTACGTGTAATGTGTACCACGGCATTACTTTTTAAACGAAAGCATGACAAAAGCTTTTAACCGCGGTTAGATTAAACTGTAGATAATGTTCAAAAATGTTTTCCACTGTATCATTAAAGTGATCAGCGATATAACGTTCCGTGTCATTGTTAGCAGTTAGTAATAGTTTAACTTAACTATCGTTTAAGTATTGAATTATACGTAATAGGTAGGATAAATATAACTATCGATTTTAAACTGAGTTCATTCCGGTCATTGTCTATGCCTCCTTTATAGCATCCACGATGTCAGCTCTATTTTTTTATACGTTACGCCGGGGTCACCAATATTGAAACCTTTGATATCGTGATTGGAGAAGGTTGTAAATAAAATGTCAGTGTCTGTTAATTAGCACAATGACGTTTCTTACATAATCTATTCAGAACACAAGTTGTTGCTACAGCGGCGTTGGGATGACGACTGCCGGCTACACTGTATACGCGGGGAACATTTTGCATTTAGAATTATTGCTACATGTTTGTAGTTCCTACACACGCTGACTTTGATTTCCATGTAAATCTTTTGAACATGAAAGGTAATGGAAACAACTCTCGAAGTTGCGAAAAAAAGCAATTTTGATTCATACATTTTCATGGGGCGTGTTTCTTTATGAAACAAAATAACTTTGTCGATTTTGCCACTGTTGTGAATTTGGACAGGATTTGAAATTGTGACAGGACTAAACTAATATGTATCCTCTGTCCTTTTCTTAATGAAATAGAAAGAAAAAGATGCACTGAACTTAAATTTAGTTTAGTTTGTGAACAAGGGAATCGGCGCCACTATAGAAGTTATATTGCTATCACGTCTAGGGGCGTGTAGTGTCTCGCAAAGTGTTAATAGAATATGTTAACGCTGTCTCATTCACACGTTGTGAGGTATCTGCTGTCACTAATGTCATCTGTCATTCACGACGAATGGCGGGAGAAGGTTGGAAGTCACGTGGCGCGAGAAGGGTTTGTCTGGTCAGGTAGTGAGCTGTGAGCCAGTGTATTGATATATTCAACTTAAATACGATATCAACAGGATTCTACACTGATTAAACTATAAACTCAAAGGATTTAGGCCGATTTCAATAAAAAGGAAAAATACCATACTGGCCGTATGGTATTTTTCCATGTTAACTGCAATGTTTTGTTTATTTCCACTTGTTAATAATTCTGTCTTCAATTGTTTCTGCGGCTTTCTAGAACTCATGACATTTTCGCGTCACGTTTGCCGGATATCTCGAAATCTGGGATTATCACTGTGATATGACGAAACAAAATTGTTCTATCGTTCTTGTTTGAGGGTAGTCTTCTTCAAGGTCACAGCTATTTTGTTTTAAGATTTCCCGCAAGAAAGAGTAGGTAATACACAAGAGTAGGGGTACATAATACTTGATTTTTTATTTGTTTTTTTTTTTTTAAAACGTTGCCTCACACTAGAAATTTCTCCTGTGTGGGGACAACGTTTGTGTGGGTGCGTTTACAGACATATAAAATCACATACACAAACAGCTAGACCCGGAACAACTAATTGTAGGTCATACAAATATTTGTTCCGTGCGGGAATCGAACCCGCGACACGCAGCGCAGCAGTCAATCGCTTAACCACTGCGCCAACCGTGCCGTCTTATGTACTTATGTAGGTACAAACAAAAATAGTTATGGCAATATAACATAGCACTTAAAAAATAACTGGAGAAATATGGGTGTACTATTTTGTCACTAATGTTACACAAACACTTAAAAAATAATCAAAATAATTTTGTTAGTAACGAATCGTTAACCTATTCAAAAAGAGGCGAGTTAACAAAAACGATTTATCAGAAATCATATCAACTTTCCAATCACAACATACAACTAATGGACAACATTAAAACAGTACTAAGTCAAGGTTAGGTACCAGGATACCAGAAAGGCATGGAGACATTTACATAGAAGGTTGTATCACTACTCTCTGATTGGAAACCGCCTTGATTAGTTCTAGCAAACACAATCGCACAATGAGTGCTCGGCAACTGCAGATAATTAGTAGGTAAACGCAAACAGAATACGCCGAACTAATAATAGCTTATAATAGTTTTACGTGTAATGCTTTGATTGTGGTCATGAGATTGTAAATTATCCTTTTTTTATTAATGAGTGTAATAAAGTCCGTTCATTGTATTTTCCTTTTTGTAACTTTCATTTGTTTTTCCTTAATTTGGAGTGCAATAGAGAATATTCTACATATCGATCAGAAAAAGATAGAAATGTCCTTTAGGTTAACCGTTTTTTGACAGCTGTCTTAGAACGTACATATTCCTGATTACGTAAAAGCTATCTTTAAAATTCGTAATAAAATAAATATACAGGGTTATTTGTAAAACACCAACAACCTCTTAAGAGGTCATTGTACTCATCATTATGAACAACTTTTACTATAGGTATTACCAAACCTGAAATCGCGAAATAAAAATCAGCTGCTCCCTACATTTTGACGAGTTATGCGAACATAAATGTAGGGAACAGCTGATCTTTTTCTCGCGATTTCAGTTTTGGTCCCATAGTAAAAGTTGTTCATAATGATGAGTACAATGACCTCTTAAGAAGTTGCTGATGTTTTACAAATAACCCTGTATAAACGGCCTAATCTTATTGAATTATCTTATAACTTCTTACAGACATTATAATGCCGTACGTGTATCAATTTTGACAAAAAACATATAATTGCTCACTAGTTCGATCTGTCAAAAAACCGGTTAACCTGGTGGACAGAGTATAGATCTTAAATACATTCTAAACACAAGCTCTGATATAATCAAATCAGAGCTTTTGTGTAATTATAGTGTATTTTGTAAGCACGAAACGCACACCTTATCAAAATTATTATCACCTGGTTCATAATTTTTTGGTCTACAGATTACGAATCTCTGGAGCCTAAACCTAATCTACCCCCAACGTAGCACGTAATTGTATCTGTACAATTACTTACTTACAATATAGCTGAGTTTATAGACACGAATCAATTACTAAAAAAAACACACCCCTCACCCGCACAATACATATGTATAGTGCATGAGAGGATTGACATATTTTCGTATGTGAGTGGATTCGCAAGAGTTTTGTTGAATTTTGTTAGTTATATGTAGTTTGGAGTAGTAACAAACGCTAGGGCACTGTTATTTATTTTATATTATAATATTTACTAGGTATAGTTAGGATATTAATTATATAAAAAATATAGTTATATAAAAAAAATCAGTTGATCCATAGATTTATGTTCGCATAATTTTTTTCACGATTTCTGGGTTGGTCCCGTGGTAAAAGTTGTTCATAATGATGAGTACAATGACCCCTTTTAAGGATTAAAACGATCAAAATTTAACAGTGTATAAGGTAGGTATTGTGTTAAATTTCCTATTACTTTTTAGATTATTTGTTTTAGTTCTTTATATTATATAAAAATTATAAATAATATCGATACCGGAAATACAATTGTCGTAAAGGACATTTTGCCGAAAATGAGTTTTATACATATTTGGAATCAGCGTCGCGAGCTCTATCGATTGGTATATTTGAAATATTTCTATCTGTCAAAAAAAGCCCTTTACGACCAGGGTTTTCAACAGCTCTAGCTCATTTTTTTTTACTATTTGGGATGTATCCTAAAAATAATATTCAATAGGGAGCGTAAAGTCATGTTTTAATAATTTTGTGGTCGTAAAGTCATTTTTGCATTGAACTTTTTATACGACATTATAAACAATGTCGATACCAGAAATTTCAATTGTCGTAAAGGATATTTTGCCGATATTGAGATATTATTATTACAAATCAAAATGTCGTAAACATGTTACTTGTTAATCGAGGCCCTTACGACCTCAAAAATCTCGGAAACTAAAAATGATAGGTTAATGCAATAAATTGTATTTATAATAGACAATGTAATACTCCTTAAATGAAAGTAAAAAAAATATGAGTCACCATACATTTTATTAACACAAAATTACATAAAGAAAAAAACTGCTGATCTCTCCTTAAAACAAAAATAGGAAACATGAAATTTTTGAACTTTATTACGATTTTCTTGAATTTTAATACTTCGTATTGCCTCCTCGTGCTTCCATTACTGCGTTTACGCGGTTTGGCATGCTGTACACCAAGTTCCTTATACGATTTTGGGGAATATTCTCCCATTCCTCTGTGAGAGCAATTTTGAGCTCACGAAGCGTGATTGGGGGAGGGTTTCGTTGTTTTACGCATCTGCCTAGGTCGTCCCAAGCATGCTCGATCGGGTTGATATCCGGGCTGCGCGCTGGCCACTCCATACGAGTAATGTTCATCTCTTGAAGGTAGTCATTCACAATCCTACCTGTATGAGGTCGGGCATTGTCATGCATAAATATAGCATCCTCACCTAAATTGACCATAAATGGACCAACGTGATCATTGAGGATTTCTTCCACATATCTTACGCTAGTTAAAGAGCCGTTTTCTATGGTCACCAGCTCTGTGCGACTTTCAGAAGAAATTCCGGCCCACACAAGTACAGACCCACCACCGTAGGCTACTTTTTCTTCGATGCATGCTTGCTTGAATCTTTCCCCTGGTCTTCGATACACTCTGTGTCTTCCATCGTGCTTGTAGAGCATAAATTTTGATTCGTCGGAGAACATAACTTTTGAACAATCTTCAATACTCCAATTTACGTGGCTCTGGGCATATCTTAGTCTTGAAATACGATGCCCACGCTCCAGTTTAGGGCCGTTTGCAGGTCTAAGGGGTTTTAAGTTAGATTCAGCAAGCCGACGTCTTACTGTCCATGCACTTGGGTTACTTCCTCCGAGGCGTCGAAACTGATTTGTGAGTTCAGTTCCTGTGAGAAAGCGATTTCGAAGCATGGTGTTCACCAAGTATCGGTCTTCTCGTGCTGTGGTACACCTGGTTCTGCCCGTTCCTGGTCTGCGTAGGTTAGAACCAGTTTCTTCGTAACGTCGGAGAACTCTTTGTATTGTTGACAGCGACACACCGACAGTCCTGGCTGTATCGCGCTGACTCCGACCGGTTTCCAGCATTGTAAGTATTCTGGTGCATTCTTCAGGCGTAAGCGACATAATTTCAGCTTGAATAATGAATATAGAGCACTATCAACATGGTTTATGTACCCACATAAATGACAGATTACAAACAAAAGCAAAACCAAATGCTGTAATTTCGTAGTTCCATCTTCGAAAGTTTTCAAATTTGATTTTTTTATGATATAACTTTACAATAACTAAGAAGTTTTAATAACTTCATTTAAGGAGTATTACATTGTCTATTAAATACAATTTATTGCATTAACCTAGCATTTTTAGTTTCCGAGATTTTTAGGATTCTTCAAGTGACCCGGATTCATTGCTCTCGAGTGTATTTTGGTTATTTTAATTAAGACTGTTTTGATAAATATTGGCCCTGTTTTGATTAGTTTGTGAACAAGGGAATCCTTGTTCACAAACTAAACTAAATTTAAATTCGGTGCATCTTTTTCTTTCTATTTCATTAAGAACAGGGCAGAGGATAAAATATTAGTTTAGTCCTGTCAAATTAAGATACTCCATAGACAGATTAGACGTGATTAAAAACATGGCTGCTAAAAATACGTCAATTTACGTCAGACGCCGACTAATTTGACAGGACTAAACTAATATTTATCTTCTGTGCTTTTCTAAATTAAATAGTAAGAAAAAAGATGCATTGAACTTAAATTTAGTTTAGTTTGTGAACAAGGGAATCGGCGCCATTTTTTGAGTTTAATTAATAATTATTTAAAAAAAAACAGTTATTAGATTAGCTGATTATTCTAAAAATTGAGTTGTTTTTCAGAATCGCAACGATTACTTGCGATTTAAATTAAAAAATAGCATCACATTTTGTTTAAATTTAGAGTTCCTATTAGAATAACACTTATGTTACTTTTTTACAAAATATTTTGATTAATAAATAAAAAATAATAAAAAAACCCTTTTATTTCGCTTAGTTTTACTACCTATTGTAGATATTTCTTAAATAGATCTTTAGTTTTTTTGTTCCTTTTACTCCCTTAGTCTCTGATTTAATTGACTTGTACTACCCATTAATGATCAAGATTAGTCCTTTGCGACTCATCTGACTTTACTATAATCAATTTTTCATGGCTGTAAAGTACTTAAGTTCAATTTTTGTGGGCTGTAAAGGACTCTCATTTTCGTCAATAATTAATTTTGGTTTATTATGTTAATTTAAAGGGATAGAACCCGAAAAACTGGTTGGGGTTTCTTTTGACACCATGAAAATAGAATATTGTTTGAAAAAGATATTAGATAAAAACATTTTTTTTTTTTTGTTTTTGGCTCTTCTGAAAAGTCGTGTTTTGTCCTTTACGACAATTGAAATTTCCGGTATCGATATGTTAGTATAGATTTGTAAAATGACCGCACTGTCGCATTGGGTACATACACCTGTAATGATAGTTGCAAGGGAGATTTTAATAAATAAATTAAAAAAAATACTAGTGTGATCATGAAGCCTGATTTGCACGTTGCTATTTAATTACCTGTGGAATACCATAAGATGAAACTGATCTGTGCGGTTGGTAATATTTAGCCACGAATGTACTGGTTAAATAATATTAAAATATAAATAATTATTATAATAAAAAAATAAGATGTTTGTTATTGTAACAAAAAAAAAATGAATTACAATTTTGTTACTATTACTTAATTATTATTATTTTTTTCATTCAGTTACTCTCAAGCGTTGTTAATTTATTTAATTGTGCCTGTTATTTTACATGAGGGCTGTCCAAACCAGATACTTTCCTGGGCCAATATACATTTCTAAATATATTGGAGGGCCGCAGAAAAAATGGTGACAGAAAACTTGTTGCCATCCGAATAATTATTTCATTCGTTTATTTGGGATACCATAAAATCTGCTTTATCTTAATGAATTATCTTATTTATGGCTTCTTACAGACATTATAATACTGTACGTGTATCTATCAATGTATTGTGTGTTGCTGCAATCACTAGGTCATATCCCTGTCAAAAAACGGTTTACCTAAAATGGACAAGGTATAGTTCCAAACGGGTGTCCCACGACATCGGTCGACCTTTTTTTAAATCCTTATAGTTTTAAAGCATTTTACTGCTTTTTTATTTAATGATCAGAACTTCGCGTAGCTAAAAACTAAGTACCTTTCCCCATATTTGTTGTTTTACGTTAATTTCTTACTGGTGTTTGTGATACAATGATTTACAACCAAATATACACTAATTTATTTTTATTGTGAAATATTTTTTCGGATATAAATAATATTTTTATTTATTTAATTGTGTGGGGCATTCGGGGTTCTCCAGGAAAATCTGATAATTATTTTGCGTGTAATTGGTTGGGCACTGTAAAGTAAAAATTTATAGGTAGGTGTCAGTTTTCAGTCAATAATAATAAAATTCAGCCTGTCTCGTTGAGTGTGATACGTTTATAGATAACATAATAAACAATTTTGCTTAATTTATTATCTTTCTGAAAAAAACTGGGGTACTTTTTTGTCTGTATTTATTTAAAGTTTTTTCACGGACAGAGCTGTGAGCTTACCTAGAGTAAAAGGTAGGATTGGAGACTTGGAAATTTAATAAGATTTCTGAGTATAACAAATGCAAAAGTTACTCGTTTTCATTCCTCTTTATATTCCACGAATGCTTTTTCTAATCTCGTGTATCACATAACAAACATATTACGTGGTTTGCTTAAAAAAAATAACGCCACGAGCTGTAAATTAATCATGTCAGCTACATCACAACCATCTTGGTGAAAACAAAGCATTGTTATCTAAGAAATTTATGGTCAGATTTATGACTGTATCCAAGATAATTAGGACAAAATACTGTTATCAGGTGATAAGTAACTGATAATCTTGGCCTCCTGGTAATGACAATATTATTCTGATAATCTCGATCTCCTGGTATTGAATGACATTATCTTCTTAAAACTAATCAGGATAAGGTAAAAAATAAACAAACGTAAACGAACATCAATAAGAAATTCCCATGCCCTGCTTGACAGCGGGCCCGATTTACCAGTCATACATAGGTCGTGAGTTCGAACCCAGCTAGGCACTTTAATTTCATCACCGTTGCTCTCAAAATGGTACAGGAAAACATCGTGAGGAAACCGGCATGTCCTAGAACCAAAAAATCGAAGATTTTTGTGTCATCCACCAACCCGCACTGGGCCCGTGTGGTGGACGGCCCAATCCCTCTCACAGAGAGGAGGCCTGAGTCCCAGCTGTGGGAACATTATAGGCTGATTACATCAAACAATTCAGCGGCCGTATTCTTAATTTAAAAATCGAGGATTTCAAGTTGTCAATTGTTTAGCCGAACATTTGCAATGATTTAAATTACGATTCATTGGATGTTAATAAATAGTCAAATTCAATCAGAAGTGATGGGACGTGGATGGGGGCGTAGATGCAGGCGTTTTGATGACGTCATGTTCGTCCTGTGTGGTTAGTGATGCGGTAAAAAAATCACGTAACCTCTAATTATTATTAGCCTAGCGTTCTGTTAAAGTTTAAAATAGTAGCGGTGCCCCGACGCAATAACATTTAATCAAAAAAATTGATACGTAGGTACTTACGTAGGGTCATCATTTCAAGGTTATTTTTTTTCTTTTTATAGGGTTTCACGTTTATACCTTTTTTCTTCTATTTATGGCAATATTTTTATAGTTTTTTTTAACTTGTTTTGTGTCGCGGGTTTTTCATTTTTTTAATAAAAAACATTATTTCATGCTTTTTGTAGGGACTCCTTAATTTTTTTTTCATTTCTTTTATTTTCTTGCGTTTTAAGATTCATGTAATTTGGTGTTTAGTCAGGTTTTTTGTAATTCGCCCTTTTGTGGTGGCGGCCATATTGAATTTGAAATTTATCATTTTACTAGTCAAGCCCTTTCATTTGATTCCCATATTGAGGGAGTTGTGAATAAATATGTAATCCCCTTTTTTGTGGCGGTGGCCATCTGGTACCGATTTTCATCAAACATAGCTAAGGACACTCTCGAATAATTCACCTTTCAAACAAAAAAAAACAAAATCAAAATCGGTTCATCCGTTCGGGAGCTACGATGCTACAGACACACACACACACCCTCACACACACAGACATGTCAAATTATAAAACCCCGTCATTTTGGCGTCGGGGGTTAAACACACACACACACAGACACGTCAAACTTATAACACCCCGTCGTTTTTGCGTCGGGGGTTAACAAATTAGACGTGCTTAAAAACATGGCTACTAAAAATACGTCAGACGCTGATTAATTTGACAGGACTAAACTAATATTAATCTTTTTGCCTTTTCTTAATGAATTAGAAAGAAAAAGATGCACTGCACTTAAATTTAGTTTAGTTTGTGAACAAGGGAATCGGTGACAATATTGTCTTAATTGTCCCCATGGTGGCTACTACGTGTGCGCCGTGTGCCATTCTTGTTATGAATATATTGAATATCTTATCTCGAACTTGATCGGAATTTATATAGATCTGAGATGAAGGTGACACCCATAATTAAGACAATAATATATTATGTACCTAATTCTTATCATTCTTGCTCAATATTTAAATTAATACTGCATTTTGCATATTATCTTTAAAATAAATCAGCCATTACGTTATTAGCTACACCTCATTAAAGTTTATTGATTAATAAGCTACATCAAACAAAACTCGTTAGTACCTACGCCCATTCTCTCCACGTAATATATGCTTGCATATTTACATACAAACATGCACGATCATTGTAAATAGAATTTTAAATGCCATGACACGATAATCAAACAATTGATTACCATACACATAATATGAAAAAAATATGGCGCAGCTAGTGTACAGACGCCAGCAGGTCAAGCTACCCGAAACTGTCAAATTTTCCCAATCAACCTTGAACCTTAATACTTTAGAGATAAAGTTGAAAATCTATTAAAGAAATTTGACAGATTGTAGTAGCTTGATGTGCTGGCGTCTGTACATAAAAGAATATTATTTATTTAAAATATTTTATATGGAAGCGAACAAGTGTCGACATTCGATTCAATATCAGAGCAAAAAAATATTCTAAATACAAACTAATGAGTTACGGACGCTGACACATTACTGCGGATGTACCAACAATGTACCAACTCTAAGAAAACCCAAGTTTTTATGCTATTGTCAAATTGACCTGATCATACACTAATAGATACCTACTTCGACAGTTTTTGTAAAGCGAATGACACGGGTCTTTGCGGGTAAAGTGCTTAATGTGGCTCACAATTACCTACAGTTATTTCTGAGTTGCGGTAAAACCTGCATTATTATTACTGTAAGTGGGTACCAACATCGGTAAGTTGATAAAATTGACTGTATACCAATATGGAATCCTAAAAAAAGTATTATTATTTTTTATTTTTTTTATATAATAATACTTATATTATACATGAACATATTATTATCAATATTATTTTAAGTCTGTTAGCTACGTATATATTCTCTTAGTTATTAATAAAATTATTAATAATAAAAATATCTACAGGGTGAGCAAATAGCAGATATACACTTTATTTAAAAAAAAATATTCTATGAAATATAAAAAAATCTAGTTCAAGAAAGTGTTTGATTTAGTTATTTCGCAGCAGAATTGCAACCCATGCAGATGCGTGAACCCTAAAACATTCAATTTAAGCTTACAACAAATAGGTGCTTACTTAAATACATACATGCAGTTACGCCTTTTTCCAATGTGGGGTAGGCAGAAACTACAGAACGTACACACGTGCTACGATACTTACATATTCCTTTTGGTTTTCTAAGTAAGTAGAAGCAAAAGAACTATACAACTTTAAAACAATCAGAAATAAACTTCTGATTGTTTTAAAAATGTTTGTTAGTGGTTTTGCTGTGTGCATTATCGAACTTTATCATTGAAGTAGTTATGGTTCGGAGATGATGTCAGATGGACGAGTACATTATGATGTAGGTAGCCTGGAGTTTATGTAGGTATAAGTAATTTAGACGATAGAATTCGTGGAATATTCAACTAGATATTCCACGAAATCTATCGTCTCACACAGCTAACAGGTCCGTTGATAGACTTATGTACAACTTGTTGCTCTGAACGATTCTTCTGTTTTCTTGGAGGCTACCTCTGTAACAAGGTAAACAAAGTTCACACCATCTTCTCACTCACAAAACTCCTGTGTAAGAAAAAACTTAATGGATGGCTTATGACTCTTGACTATGGCACAACCGAAAATAGAAAGAAAGAAAGAATCTACTATCTATCCCAAAATAGTTACAGCGTTCTGTCTATTTTGATCTACCACAAGCACTTACTACTACGGCATTCATCAAACAGTTTAACACGCACCAACTTTTTCATCACTCACACTCACAAACCTACCCTCTCACTTACCCACACAGTCCTCACGAACACTCCTTCCTATAAAAAAAAATTAACACATTGTCTAGTTTTAGTATACAGGAAACCATAATAAAATTGTATATTTGGGGCGGAGACCTGGTGGCCTGAAATACAGGCTTCGGCTTAGCTTAGGCACCAGTCTCCCACAGTATTTTTCTTTAAGCCCATGACTGGACAATATTGTTTTTTTTATATTATTTTATATGGATATTGTGGTGAGAAAATAAATTAATATTATTATTATTATATCGTCACAGATATGTACTTAAATAATTATATAGGTAGTAAAAAACAGCACTTGTATAAAAAATTTATACTTAAACCAAAGCATCTATACTAAGCCCAGGTTCAATCACAATCTGAATCAGTTCGAATGATATTGCTAAACCGTTGCTTTATATGTTCGAAAAATTTGTCTGCTCAGCAACGTAAATAACGCAATGAGTGTTGTTGAATTGTCAATATGAAAATAATTGCAACTGTTAATGTGTTGCGCAACTACCCCGCTGTTCTGTGCTCGCATCCAGCAGATACCTATGGCCTAAATAAAACTATTAAATTACTTTTATTCCTATTATTAAAGTTAAATTATTTTCTACTGTTTCAGAATACAAGATGTACGGAAAAAGTATGCCAGTCGAGTATAATGAACATCGAGGGTCGAGGCGAGACGCCGCGGAGCCCTGAAGAAGTTTACAAGGAAGCGGAAATTTTTCTCCGACAATACCACGCTTCTATGGGCAGGTAAATATTATTTTAAACTAGCTGTGCTCGCAACTTCGCTCGCGCACGGTAAATTGGATTTCAAAGGTTTTCATTTTTTTGCGCAGAAAACTAATTATTTTTCTAAAATAAAAATCCTAAGTAGATAGTACATCAGCTATCAGCGAGTCGTGTCAAAATCGGTCTAGCCGTTTCAGAGATTAGCCTGAATAAACAGAAAAAGAAAGCTGGGCCGTACAAAAGCGCGCTGGGTTGGCGATATCGTCAAAGTCATGGGAAACACATGGATGACTGACGCACAGAACCGGGAAGTTCAGTTCAGCCCGGGATCTGTACCCACCAGTGGGTGATCCCGGGCTGAAATGATGATGATGATGAAACAGACAACAATTCTGAAAATGGTTTTTTTTTTGTTAAAAGTAAGGTTATATACGTATATTACCTTTCATATGCAATTAGTAAAAACCGGCCAAGTGCGTGTCGGGCCACGCAGTGTAGGGTTTCGTAGTAGCCCGACTAATAAAGTTATCTTAACCGCTATAATACTGCTGGCTAGCTAGCTACTGGAACAAAAATTTGCACTTTAAAGTTTAATATTTTGTAAATGGAGCATTAAATCAAAAAATAGTTTTAGCAACCCCCAAGTCATTTTAAGAGACCTATTCAACGATACCCCACACGATGGGGTAGACGACGAAAAAAATATTCATCCCCACTTCACATTAAAAGCTTAAAAAAAACCTTAAAAAAATATTTTCCAAAATTTTATTTTACCACTTTGTCGGCGTAATTAATATACACACTCCTACAAAATTACAGCTTTCTAGTATCGTTGAAATAAAGTAGAGAGAGAAGATTTGAGAGAACGATTTCACTCTACTTTAGAGTGAAATCGTTGAAATATTAAACAAAACGGTGAAGAAAACATCGGGAGGAAACCGGCATGTCCTAGAACCAAAAATTCGAAGAAATGTGACATCCACTAACCCTAGGCTCAGCACTGGGCCCGCTTCATGGATTATGGCCCACTTCCTCTCACAGAGACCTGTATCTGGGATACAGGTCTCTCAATGGGAACATTAAGATAAGATAAGATAAAACTTTTATTTGTAGAAACATGAGTATACATACAAGGCATGCAGGTTGTTCATGAACTTATAAGATCCGCCATGTTCGGCCTTTGTGGCATACAAATATTAAAAAAAAAATCAGCTGTGACCTACATTTTGGAACATAAATGTAGGGAACAGCTGATTTTTTTTCGCGATTTCAGGTTTGGTCCCATAGTAAAAGTTGTTCATAATTGACGAGTACAATGACCTCTTAAGAGGTTGTTGGTGTTTTTCCAATAACCCTGTATAGGTAAGAAAAGTCATTCTTAGGTATTTAAACAAAGCTAAAAACTTTATAATATAACTAGCTGCGCCGCGCGGTTTCACCCGCATAAGTTTCGATCCCGTGGGAATATCGAGATAAAAAGTATCCTATGTGTTAATCCTGGTTATAAACCATCTGTGTGCCAAATTTCATCGAAATCTGTTCAGCAGTTCTTGCGTGAAAGAATAACAAACAAACATCCATCCATCCATACATACATCCATCTTTCCATACAAACTTTCACGTTTATAATATTAGTAGGATTTTCATACAAACTAAAAAATAAATTTAAACAATAAATTAAATTTGTCCTATACTCTAATTATAAATTGTCAGAATTATAAAATGACAGTAAATATTTGTTAAATTCGTAATATTAAATGCTGATTATGTAATTAAATTATCCGTAAAACTCGATCGATCCAAGTTTCGCTAGCATAACAATATTTGACCTTGATTGCCATTTACCAAAATATTGCCACGAATAGTGTCTTCTCGTTGACCTTTTGCATTGAATGATATATTTGCTATTTTTCCTGTTTTGATAAAAAAAGTGTTCAAAGTCTATTATTGCGTTTCAAAAATCCAGTTTCCTAACCTTAAACATTTAAAAGAATTCCGCATAAAAAGCCATCTTTACAATTCTTACAAATGTATAAAAGAGTTAAGTATTTTAATCAAAGAGTAATTTCCTTTAAATAACAAAAAGGAAGTCTGTGATTGAAGAAAATATTTGATTAGCTGTAGGAAAGGTAATTTGCCTCATCGGAAAGCAGTGACTTTGCAATTGTTTTTTTTTCTCTAGTAAAGTTTTAGATCTGGCGACATTCGCCTTTTCTGAAATCTGTGTAATCCCTAAATCGTGGCTGTAAGCAATCGTTTATGAAATGACTAACTGCGCCCCACGGTTTCACCCGCATATGTGTTGATCCCGTGGGAATATCGGGGTAAAAAGTATCCTGTGTTATTCTGATATATAAGCTATATTACTATAAAGATACATAAAATTCCATTCAGTAGTTTTTGCGTGAAAGAGTAACAAACATCCATCCATCCATCCTCACAAACTTTCGCGTTTATAATATTAGTAGGATTCTTTCGGAGAGATCTTTGTCCAGGAGTGACGACTTCTGGTTAAAAAGTTGTTAGAATTAGTTATTTGTGCTATAAACACATACATGGGGTTTGTCTAAATTGAGTATACTTTTAGGAATTAGGAATTATTTAGGTAGGTACGTAGGTAGGTTAAAAATTCTAGTTCCTGACAATGTGAAATTACAGATCCAGATCTGGCCCATAGATGCCTTTTAGCATTGTTATTATGCAAAAGAGTAACCGTGGAATACCACGTTACTCTTTTAAAAATAATAGAGGAGCTGGAAAGAAACATCTTTCCGGCTTGATAGACGGACAACGAAGTGATCTTATAAGGGTTTTGTTTTTCCTTTTGAGGTACGGAACCCTGAAAATTACGAAAGAACTAACATCTTCTTGCCAGCGAAAGCACTAGGAAGTGGTGAAGGGCGGGCGGGCGTCTTTTGTAATTTTGACGTTCGAAAAGTGCTGATTCTCAGCCTAATTTGAATAAATAACTTTTGATTTTGATCGACACCTCAATAAATGCTTACTTATTTTTACAGGGAAAATTCCGAAGCACACAAAGAGAGAATAGAGGAAGTAAAGAAGGAACTGGCCGAGAAAGGCACATACCAGCTGAAGTATTTAGAATTAGTGTTCGGAGCAAAGTTAGCTTGGCGTAATGCGACAAGGTGCATAGGAAGAATACAGTGGAAGAAATTACAGGTAAGTTCCTCTGTCATCCTAGATGTTTGAAAATACCTTAGTTTGAGGCTTAAGAATGTACAAGGTGTAATTAAAATACATTATCATCATCAGCCTATAGCAGTTCACTGCAGGACATAGGCCTCTCCTATTGCACGCCATTCAACTCGATTTTCAGCAACTCTCATCCAGCTGCTACCAGCCTTTCGGTGAAGCTGGTGGACAAAAATGAAAACCTCTTAAGGGGTCATTGTAGTCGTCATTATGAACAGCAGACTCACAGTGAAGTGGGCCGATGCCTGCCAGGGTCGCGGGTTGTTCGAAAGAGTTACCGTGGCCCCTGGAACACGGGTGGGTTTTAGTCAATAAAAGTCTGACATGCCCTCCATAGTCTGACAAATTATTTGATGATTTCCCACCCGAAAAAAAGACTTACAGTGAAAACGCGAATAGAGATGTAGACAGCGTGTGAAAGAGTAAAGAAGACAAAAAAAAACATAAATTCATAAACAATTCACTTAAGGGGGATGTGCGAAATTCCAATTTTCTTACATTTTTTGTCCGAAGAAACATGTTTATTTTACAAAGGTTTTTTTATGTTGTACGTTGGTAGGGAACCCTTCGTGACTCGTGCTTGGCCGCTTTTATTATATTTCTTAGTCAAAACGTTGTGATGTTTTAATGCCTAGGCTAAAATCGTTGTAAATCTGAAGTTTGAATGGTCGTTAACTAAAGAAGAAAAACAAGAAAAGCCTGATAATTGTATACGAGTTTTTGGAATCACCTTTGCCTATAATAAATCTAACGTAATATAATAATGTTTCGAGACTATTTATTTGCTCTGTTAGAATGCGGATGCAATTTTATGATGTTTGGTAATATTTATCGATTTATGAATATAAATTGTTGTTGGATCAGTAGAGTTATGCATAAAAAGTTATGCATACAAAAACATCGAAACAAAGAGGCGTGATCATACACATTTGTGTACGCAAACACGATGTTTTTGTTTTCCGAGCTACATGGAAAACATTCCCTGTGTGGGTGAAGAGGGGCTTATAACCGACGAAAAATTTCCACGCTACAGCTCTAACTGTAGCGTAAAAATTTTTCGTCGGTTATAAGCCTGGAATTCAGCACATGATTCTAGAGAATCATGTGCAGAATTTCAGGTTACAGTTTGCACGTCGATGTCCTTGTCTGTATAAGCAAAGTTTTCAAATATTGAAGTACATAGATAAAATCTAAAACAGTGTCGCTTTGAAATTTAACGATTCGACGCCCCATGACTCAAACTATTGTCACTCATGAAAGCTCTTTTAATACAGTTCAATATTAATCCCACATAAGCTTATGAGAGATTTCAGCAGCGTCATGGAAATTCATTGCTGACCGTTTCTTGACATCTGTCTTAGAACGTACATATTCCAGATTACGTAAAAGTTAACTTTAAAATGCGTAATAAAATAAATAAATGTATTGTGTGTAATGCACTCACTAGTTCTAGGTATCTGTCAAAAAACGGTTCACCTATAGATATAAATAAATATATACATATAAAATGGGTATAGATAAAAATTCAAATTATATTAAATAACTTTAAGGAAAACGTAAAAGATTCACACTAGAATTCCTTATGCATAATCAATCAATGAAAACAAAAAAATCTGACGTTTTGTTGGCACCTGCGTGCCAAGGTCTTTAGTATCGTTAGCCAAAACATCAGGTAGTGAAAAATATGCAAGACTGTGTTATTATGCTAATAATTTTTCAGTTGTCAATAAAACATTATAAAGCTACTCTCGCTATAGCTGCGCTCGCGGTTTTACCCGCATAACTTTCGAACCCGTGGGAATATCGGGATAAAAAGTATTCTATGTGTTAATCCTGGTTATAAACCTAACTGTGTGCCATCCGTTCAGTAGTTTTTGCGTGAAAGAGTAACAAACATCCATCCATCTATACAAACTTTCGCGTTTATAATATTAGTAGGATTGTCATAGGAGTACGCTTACAGAGTGCAAAGAGTCCTTATTATTTGTATATCGGTAGTCCTTATTATTATCGGCATAAAGCTTTTCAGTTTTCTCCCCAGTTGCGCCCACAACACATGTCGTCTGCCATTCGGTGCACCATTTTAGCTATCTTCTTCAGTGAGCATTTGTCACGTGGCCACGAGCTACACGCTTAATCGACACGTGACTTGCAATAGCGACTGCAGAGAAAACAAATACATGCAGTTGTCTAGAACATGCCACGAGTCACCGCGACGCGACTTGCGGAGCGACGGACAGAAACAAGTGATGCGCTTGCGTGTCATTCGCTTGCAAGTCGCATCGCTTGAGACTATGAACAGGGCCTTATACACATAATAATAAAATATTATTTCATATAGTTTGGCAGAAGATCTGTGTATTCCCATCTGTGTACTCTTTTGTTGAGATAAATAAATAAGAAAAATATATATATTTTCTATGAGAGTGGCTAGTGGCTAAGTAATAACAGCCGCACGGGTCGATCGATCAGGTTAAGATACGCTTGCCGCGGTTAGTCCGTGGATGGGTGACCATCTTTATATACCAAGACCCCACTCCGTGCCTCAGTAAGTACGTGAAGCAGTTGGTCGTGGCTGTCATTCGTAGATCTTTGAAAGTCGTTACGGGTCGTCAGAAGCTGGAAAGTCTGACAACCAGTCTTACCATGGGGTATTGTATTACCCAGTAACTGGGTTGTGAAGGTCAGATAGCTCCTATCTGACCTTCACAACCCAGTTACTGGGTGTGGGTGTGTATAGACTCATAAGAAAATCATCAACTGCCTAGCCTCCTCCCAACTATGTTGGGGTCGGCTTCTAGTCTAACCGGATGCAGCTGAATTTTACATTGAGTGAGCAGTCACTCAACTCATCATCAGTTGGGAGGAGGCTAGGCAGCTGATGATTTGCTTATGAGTCTATACACAATTTCAATCCTCATTCAAAAAGAAAACCCTGGATAAAAAGTGGATCACAACAAAACTGAAAGACGATCAAACAACAACAACCCACTATCACTCGTCATGTCTCCAGACATCCTCACGTGTCGACGTCTATTTGCCAAATTCCCTTCCCCACCGAAAGCAGACGTAAACATATGAAGCCACTTTAACGTACTATCACTCGTTACTGAAACACAAATTAGATTTCGTGGCTCCTGAAGAATCTTGGGCTTTTCTTTCTATGAGGAATGCTTTTACATGTCAGATTTACTTACATGCCTTGAATATTTTATGTGTCGAATGTTTTTCTGGTCTATTTTTTGTATATAATTTGGAACACATGAGCACGAGATTTATTTCGTTGTACTGTAATTGGAAAACTACTAATTGGGTTTTTGTGTCAATATTTTAAGTTCTGATTGAATCTATTATGTAATTGGTGGCACGTATCATGATTTAAGTGCATTATAAATGAATCTATTAGGAATCTGTGTAACTATTGTAGTTATTTATAATATAAATAGAGCGATAGATACACACGGTGTTCCCGACGATATACGTAAACTTCGACCAGAAGTTCAGACCATGGAAATAAGCATTTTTCATTATGGACACATTAATGAATTCTTATTTTTTATTAATTTTCATACAAACTAAACGTAAATCACTCGATATGCATGCCTGTTTACCCGAATTGGCAAAGTCGTATTTTCATTCACAAGATTTGGCGGGCTGAAAGTTGTCAAAACTAAGTTTCTTTGGTTTTGTCAATTCAATTTCACTAAATGAAATTACAAATATCTTTGTAACGAAGCCTATTTAAGTACTATTTCCTTTGTTAGATTTGATTACGTGAAAAACACGGTGTATTAATAATTAATAATACAATAAAATATACAACTTATGATCGCGACTACACTGAGGATTCGGAATTTTTTTGAGGTTTGGTTGAGACGTGGAAATAGAACAAAAACTTATTAGGTACAGACTATGGTAATGATGTGTAAGTTCACATTAAACCATCATTGTAATCTTTATATATAAAATTCAAAGTCCTGACTGACTGACTGACTGACTGACTGAGACATCAACGCACAGCCTAAACCGCTGGTCCTAGAGACATGAAATTTGGAGGGTGTATTCTTTGTGAAGAGTAGGTATCCACTAAGAAAGGGTTTTTCGAAATTCCACCCCTAAAAGGGTGAAATGGGGGGATTTTGTTTGTATGAAAAATCTTATTCCTTGAGTTAATAAACTTGAAACTTGGCACGAATACATATCTAAGTAAATTATGAAGTTGGGCATTTTTTGTTTTTATAAACTACCCCCTAAAAGAGGATTGGGGGGTTTGAAAGTTTGTGTGGAAGAATTTTAGCGCGCAGTCCGATTTAATCGAAAAAGAATAATGTGTATCAGGGTTTTTCGAAAATCTACCCCAGACGGCCTGAAAAGGGGTAGTCAATTTTACAAGGGAGGATTTTACAGCGTGGCTTGATTAACTCGAAAATTGGTATAAATAATCTTTAAGTCAAGTTATGAACACATCCCAAATGATTTTTCAAAATTCCACCCCTGTGGTGGTGAAAAGCGGGGATATAGTTTATATGAAAAATCTTATTCGTTAGGTTAATAATCTTGAAAATTGGCATGAATACTCGCCTAAGTAAGCAATAAAGTTTATCATTATTAGTTTTTCAAAACTACCCCTCAAAGGGGCTATGGGGGTGTTAAAGTTTGTGTGGAAGAATTTGAGCGCGCGGTCCGATTAACTCGAAACTCAGTGTGTGTGTCCTTAAGACTAAAAATAAATAATAACACGTATGAGGGTTTTAGAATTATAGATATAGATTTTCAATTTTAATTTTAGATTAATTTAAGATTGTTAATTTTACATGGGAGGATTATAATAAGTGGCTTGATTAATTATAAAATTGGTAAGTATAAATAATCTTTGAGTCAAGTTATGAATTTTCATGAATATTTTAAAATTCCACCCCTGTGGGGGTGAAAAGCGGGGTACAGTTATATGAAAAATCTTATTAATTTAGTTAATAAACTTAAAACTTGGCAACAATACTTGCCTAAGTAAGTAATAAAGTTTATCATTATAAGTTTTTCAAACTACCCCTCAAAGGGGGATATGGGGGTGTTGAAGTTTGTGTGGAAGAAATTGAATGCGCGGTCCGATTAACTTGAAACTCAGCATTGATACTTTCGACAGAAAATAATTAATAATAAGTATGTAAAGTTGTCGAAAATTGATCCCTGACGGGACAAAAAGGGGTAATTCGGTTTTTAGGGGAGGATTTATTTGTATGTTACATTTTCACGCCTAAACCACTGAACTTCTGATTTGGCAAAGAGATAGATGGCATCCTGGGGAAGCACGTATACTTTTTATCCTGGTAGCACGTTCCCGTGGGATAAGTTCCGACATCCACGCGGGCGAAGCCGCGGGCAGAAGCTAGTCCTATATAAGGGAATACGCTAAACGAGTATCAAGGAGTAACAGTTACAGCTGTAAAATTTCCTTTAACATACGGTAAAGAGAAACACGCGAACTTTTAATTAGGGTTTCAGCTTAAGTAAACTTTATAACGAGACACAAACTAGATGTCATTAGTCGCTCTTACAAGGATACAAGTTATGTAGCCTTAAAGAGAACTTTACGATTGTCTCCTTTCAGATAGTTGGAAATAAAATAGTTCGTACATAGGCCGCGCGTAGTTGGTAACAAAACCAGTAAAAGCTGGCCTTGTATTCAATTAAAACTCCGTAATACGCTAGGCCAGCTTAAGTTAAGTGTTAACTACGACGTGCAGTCGTCTGTACTTACATTTAAATTGCCTCGGTGGTAAAAATAACTTCTAAACTGAACCAGGCTGATTATGCTACACGCATTAATTCAGTGATTTGCCGTGCAAGCTGGCTTTCATCTCCAAGGTCAGCAACGCTTCCATCTGGTAGACAGTCCACCCGTTGATACAGGTTTTCTTTGTGTTATCAATTACAATAATTTAACGAAAACCAGTCTTAAATCAACGCTATAAAGTTCATTTAAGGTCTTCTTAAAAGTGACTTCACAGCTATGCACTGTAGATATTTATCAATGCAGTCAGGTGAACATAAAAGATTGCATATCACATACAGAGCTGCTCAAAGACACTTCAAAAGGCAATACTTATGGAAATGTCAACGGGAACAGCACAGCGTCGACATCGATGCTTATCGATGTACAGTCACCAAAGATGATAAGTAACCAGGGGCGTCAGGAAAAGTTGAAGTTTAGTAAGAAACCGATTGATATTTTGGAATGAAAAATTTGATTAATGAACTGTTTGTTAACTATGAATCAAATTAAATTTTATTCGAAAACATCCATTCGTTTCTTACTAAACTTCAACTATATATCCGATGACCGTGGTTACTTATCTCCTTAGGAGACCGTACCTATATGCAGAGATGTAGTACCTACTTATCTTACATTAGGTTGTTACGGTGGCTGTACCTATATAACTTGTAAACACAAATAACATCACGTCTGTATTTGAGGGGTTGGGCAGAGGTAAACCCAGTAACCCACATTTCGCTAGTTATATTTAAGTTTCGGACCCAGTTGTGCGTGTGTTGTGTTTAATATGTAAAGAGTGCCTCATTTAAAGCGCATTAGATCAAAAGGCCAATTCTCGTAATTTAAAACGTTCAAAATCTAGTCGCAGTCTCATCTCGGCGACAAATAAATGTCAAAATGTAGGGAAATTAGACGTATTTTTGACAAATTGACTCTCAGACTGTGAACGTTCTTAAAATTACGAGAATTGCCCCTCAGATCTTTCACTAACTGAAACTTTTGCCAAATGATCAGGAGTGTTATACTCCGTGTTCCGGACGATACACATAAACTTCAACCAGATGTTCAAACCATGGAAATAAGCATTTTTCATTATGGACACATTAATTAATTCTTATTTTTTGTTAATTTTCATACAAATCAGGTATCTTGACGTAAATCACCCGATATGCCTGCCTCTTTATCTTTTTATCCGAAGCATTTGATAGATTTATCATTTTAATTGCACTAAGCGGAAACATAGGCCAAATTAAGACCCTTTCTTACTGCATAGCTCAAATAATTTCATTAAATGAAATTACAAATATCTTTGTAACGAAGCCTTTTTAAGTACTTCTTCCTTTGTTTGATTTGATTTGTAAAAGCTACAGAAGCGTTTGCCAAAGTTTATGGATAACGTGAAGAACACGGTGTATATTCACTATCAATAAGCAACGGAATTTTTGCGATCAGAGTACTTCTTTTGTTTTTATCACCACCTGCCTTCCTTCTTCTTTTTTCCAGTCTTATATGACACTCAAGTGACGATAAGAATATATCCGGAAAAGATCCGGATCTTTTCCGGATATATTCTCCGGTTGCTTAGTTTGCTTACTCTTCAAGCTATGTCGGTTACTCCGGAGTAACCGACATAGCTTGCAGAGTAAGCAAACTGAAGTGGCAGTGGCCTGGCCATGTTTGTCGAAGGACCAATGGCCGGTGGAGCAGACGAGTCCGAGAGTGGAGATCGCGTATCGTCAAGCGAAGTGTGGGACGGCCCCAAGCTAGATGGACCGACGATCTTAAAAAGGTGGCTGGGACAGACTGGATGCGAAAGGCTAAGGACAGGGTGTTGTGGCCAAGCCTGGGTGAGGCCTATGTTCACCAGTGGACTGGAATAGGCAGAGTTGAGAAGTGAAGATTGAAAGTAGCTTACTGCCGATCGATTCTGTAAAAATCTCACCGTGAAAAGTTAGGTGAAGTGAGCTTGGAGTGAGCTGTCAATAGTGACACTATTGACAGCTCACTCCACGCTCATTTCACCTAAGTTTTCACGGTGAGATGGTCACAGAATCGCACTTCTGTCCCATATCTCTAGTCTAGTTTGCTGCTACCTTGCACATTCTTTTGTTCCTCTTTTATATTTATTATGTATCCCAACATTTCCAAACTAAACTAATTAAAATCTTTTGCAGGTTTTCGACTGCAGAGAAATTACTACAGCCAGTGGAATGTTCGAAGCGCTCTGCCATCACATCAGATTCGGAACTAATAGAGGAAACATAAGGTAAGATTCTGCTAACATTATTTTTAAGCCAGGAGCCAGTAACTTTCACAAAAGTAAGCGAATAACTTACACAAAAGTAAGCGAGTAACTTGACCAAAGGTAAGCGATTAACTTACACAAAAGTAAGCGAGTAACTTACACAAAAGTATGCGAGTAAGTTGCACAGAAGTATGCGATTGACTTGTATGCTATTGTCCCATGATAACTTCTGATGAAGACATTCCGATCAACATCAATATGATAAGGACATTCCAAAATAAAGTACTCAGGAGTATTGTTAACGTGCCCTGGTATGTAAGAAATGACAACCTCCATTGTGACCTAAAAATGGAACCAATCACCATCAAAAATCAAAAATTTGCTGAGGCTCAGGAACACCGACTTCACCGACATGTAAACGTCGAGACAATTCAGCTGTTAGACTACAAATAAACGTAGTGCAGTATTTCAGAAATAATAGTGACAGATAAACACATTATATTATATGAAAAAAGTCTTTTGTTATAATATAAAACTCTTAGAAAGTGGAAATACTTGTGTAAAGTGCCATAAGCAGTAACTAAGGTTTTAAAATGATGATCACGTTAAAATTTAAGTTAGATTAACATTGCTAGATTATTATAAATTATTATTATAATGGAAAGAGAGTATAGGCCTTTGCCCAGCGGTGAGATATTAACGTTTTTAATAAAGAAAACAAAATAGCAGCTACTTAAAAACTTTTGTGCAAGTTATTGGCACGTTTGTGTGTGCCTTAAGTAGATGTGGTTCCCGTTAATGCAAAACTTTGCAAAATTATCATAAGTTCTTGCTCGTTTGTGGCGTGTTAAACATTACCTGTTTGATGAGTTAGGATATTAGTTGAGAAGCATAATTACTTGCCTTATTCGAGGAGCCAAGATTTAAAACTTTAAGTGCTCATGCACACGAGCGACACGCGTCAACGGCTGAGGCAACTGCAGCCATCGACATTATGCCGCTCGTGTAAATTGCCATTACAAAAAAAAAAACGATTTTTTATATAAGACAGCCCTACGTCAAAAGTATCACGTACCGTTTCTTTCAGGTCAGCGATAACGATATTCCCTCAACGCACAGATGAGAGACATGACTACAGGATATGGAACCCACAGCTCATCAGCTACGCTGGGTACCGCATGCCCGACGGCTCCATACTTGGTGACCCTGGACGCTTGGAGTTTACTGAGGTAAATAAACAATATGACATAACATCACACCTAAATTATTACCCGAATAAAACGATATCCCTTGGTCAGACTGGTTGTCAGACTTTCGGGCTTCTGACTACCCGTGACGACTGTCAAGTATCCACGAATGACAGCTGGGACCAACGGTTTATCGTTCTATAGAGGTATGAGGAACAGGGTGTAAATTCCACTCATCCTCCATAGAAAAGGAAGGATACTCCGACCAGACGGGTGTTGTGTCTGGCGGGCAACAGCCCAACAATTGATGTTGGGAAATTGTATATATGCTAATTGCGCAGTAAACTCTGCTTGCGAGATACAGGATTTGCGTGACGTCAGTATGACGCGTTGTTCGCATGTGGCGTTGTAGATACTAGTTTGCTCAGTTTGCTAGCAAAGACAACCAAATTAATGATGATACTTTAAAAAAATCTCGGTTTTCCTCATAAAACACATACGACTTGCCAAAACCAGCAAAACAAAAAACAAAAAAAACATTATATTATACTACCTATTATATAATAATACGTTCCTTGTGATAGTTTAAAACTTGATTTGTGTGTAACATTCACAAAAACACTTTTTTATCAAAAACGTGTTACATAATACGAGTATTGTTCACAGATTGCATATGAGCTGTTGGACTATACATAATATTCTATTCAAAAAGTTTCAAATTGATGTTATTTCAAGTTTAACAAATATCAACATTATTTTAATGGTAATTAAGCTGATTTCAAAGTGACTAGCACTATTGAAAAAGTTATAAACATTTTTGAAATTGTAGCGTAAACTGAACTTTATTTTGTATGTTAGAAATTTTCCATAAACTCATATTTGTTTACATTTTTTGCAAATAAATCGCGAATGCAGATATAAAATGACGCAGTGAAATATTGGTATTATGTCAATTAATTATAATGCATTCGATGATGAATGGATTAACTGATAATGTAATCAAGCGTTCATTAATACATGCATTTATTTGAATTTGAGTAATAATATTTTTTTAAAGTAGGGACGACGATACATAACAACATAAATAAGAGGAAACCTCGATAAGAGAATCGAGCAAAAAAGACATGCAGACATAAAGTTCTATATCATTCATAAATTACTCATCTAAATCATATTGAAGGATCCATTGCTTCATATGTTCGAAGATTTGTCTTCTCAACAACGTAAATAACGCAATGAATGTTGTTGAACTGTCAAAATGAAAACCATTGTGTACTGTAAGTTAGTGTGTTACGCAATTACCCTGCTGTTGGTTTGCAATTAGTATAATTATAACGTCGAAGTAAGATTGTCGAAGCCGCAGCATGCCGGAGTAGAGTACGTCGAAATTGACTCATGTCGGACTACCGTTGTTGTCGAAGAAGAATGTCGTCGAAGTCGCATCGTTTCCTAGTTAAGTCATGTCGAAGAAACGCTTTGTCGGAGTACAGTGGTGTCGGACTTAAGGTACCACGGTATTGTCGAAATGTAGACGTGTTGAAGTTCCATATCGTTGAAATAAAATCTTGTCGTGTTACGGTTTGTCGAAATTCAGTTGGTAAGTCTTCTTAAACGTTAACGTTTTTATCTATCTATCTATCTATCTAAACTAGTGCCAAACAGGATGACGGAACATATGTTAGTTATTTAAAGTCAATTGATCTTGTGATTTAGTAGTCTATCTTGTATGAATAATAATGAAATACTGTTCGTTGGTAACCGCATCGCATTTGAGACCGGTTACACTGATTTAGCTATATTTATTTTGTTTTAGTGTTTGTAATAGTCCGAACGAAGTTATTATTATATAATTATGTATATGTTATATACGCAAAATACGCGTTTGGACGTGAAGTTGTGGCCACCACCCCATTGTATAATACAATCGATTTTAATGGAAAGAGAAATAACAAAAGTTTCCCGGAAAATTGAAAAAATCGGTAAAAACTGAATATGGCTGTTAGTGTGGAATTTTTGTACAGACGCCAGCATACCAAGCTACTCAAAACTGTCAAATTTTCCCAATCAAACTTGAACCTAATGCTTTACCGATAAAGTTGAAAATCTATTAAATTAATTTGACAGATCGTAATAACTTGATATGCTGGTGTCTGTACTTTTGTTTTAAATTCTGTTTTTTTTTATCTCGATAATAATAACTAAACAAGTTTAAAATATTATATTGCTTCTACATAAATATTCATGTTTATCTCGTGTTTATACACCGAAAGCCGTTGTTAGTCCATAACTTAATTGCGTTTGTTATTCAGGTATGCTTGAAGTTGGGATGGAAGAAAACTGAAAAGACTGAATGGGATATACTGCCTTTGGTACTGTCTGCCCATGGCAAAGATCCGGAGTACTTCGACATTCCGAGAGAAATTATAATGGAAGTGCAAATGCATCACCCCAAGTAAGTAAAACCTGTGATGCTATTGTGTAAAAATCTCACCAACATAGGTGACGACCTGAATTTGAAGTTAAACCCTAGCTTCCTTAACGTCCTGTTCAGATCACTTCACCAAAATTTTCACGATGAGGTTTTTACGAAGAGACCGGCTGATTTATGTCTGCGTTGAAAATACATAATCTGCAATCTTTTATTAAAACATAAATTACTTAAGCTTCCCATAATAAGGGTTAAATGGAAAAGCATTAGTGTCTTTCCCGTAACCGTAAAATTAATTCAGTAAAAAGGAAACAATGGTACCTACTGACATTGCAATTTGTAACGACAGTAATTAAATGTTTCCGTAACTTGTGTCTTGTAATCTAAATTGGATTGGCTTTACTCTTATCGTAAATCACTTCACACTTCATTTCACACTTCACTTCACACTACACTTCACACATCAGTTCACACTTCACTTCACATTTCACACTTCACTTCACACTTTCTTCTTGTTCTTGACTCATCCTGGATTTCTTAACGGAGATTATCTATAAATATACTAATATCAGAAAGACACACTTTTGAGTTTGTATGGTAATCTTCGGAACTTCAGAAGTTCCGATGCAAAAATTCTTTAACTATGAAAAACTACAGTATTGCCAAGTGTCATATGATAATATTTTATTTTTAAACAAGAAATTTCAGGCGGACGAAGTCACGGGCAGAAGCTAGTCTATTCTATAGTGCTATTTAATTTAATCGATACCTTGACACCATAGATATCCGATTGACACACTGTATTTCTCAATTATCTTAATGCTCCGTAAAAAAAATGCTTAAATAGATAACTTTGACGAATCGTTAGTGATTGAGAGTTTGTCTGAGGGACTAAGAAACCAGGAGATAAACTAAATCAAACCTTTTTCTTCCGTTTTCAGGTTCGATTGGTTCCAAGACCTTGGTTTACGCTGGTACGCTTTGCCTGCTGTCTCTGGTATGAGGATGGACTGTGGTGGATTGGAGTTCACCGCGACTGCCTTCAACGGCTGGTACATGGGCACAGAGATTGCATGCAGGAACTTCTGTGATAGCAATCGACTTGACATTCTTGAGGTGAGACTTATATACCTTCTTCTCTCAGGTTTTTTTTCTTTTCTTATTTTAACTGGCTAAAAAATCAGCCTGTCTGCTACTTCGTTCTTTTTCTTCAAGCACGTTTTCTTTTAGCATGTCGATAGCAATCGACGACACGGTTGGCACAGTGGCTGAGCGATCGACTGCTGTGCTGCGTGTCGCGGGTTCGATTCCCGCACGGAACGAATATTTGTATGACCTGCCTGTTAGTGTATGTGAGTTTAAATGTTTGTAAACGCACCCACGATACAGGAGTAATTCCTAGTGTAGGGCAAAGTTAAAAAAAAAAAACTTAATGGACTCGGCCCAGAATTCAGCTACATGTTAGGCGCCATCAGTCCCTGTAACGATCAGCTGAGAGGTCACGCAGGACATGATATTAAGTGCCCCATCGTTTGTGGAACAGCGCTATATATACATGCCAAGGCGGAGTCGTCTATGACTCTCCACCTGAACAGGTGTAAGCTGTTTTTCACCCAGAGCTGAGTGTCAGTTTTATTATGAATCTAGTATAATCTGTCTATAATGTTGACCATTGCTGGGACTGAGATCTCATCTCTGTGGGAGGAGTGGACTGTATTTCACCACGAGTTATGTGTTTATCACTAACAAAATTGTTGTTATTGTTTTAGACCGTGGCGATGAAGATGGGCTTAGACACGAATATGACGATGTCTTTATGGAAGGACAAGGCACTAGTAGAAGTGAACATAGCAGTGCTGTACAGTTACTACAGAGACAACGTGTCTATAGTAGACCACCACTCTGCATCGGAACAGTTCATGAAACATATGGAGAATGAGAGCAAACACCGGTTAGTGCTTTTTTAAGTAACTTACTCAATTTACACATAGTTTTGTAAGGGTCAAGGGCCCGATAGGGCCGAAGCCTGCCAGGGCGGCGGGATCTTCCGAAAGGGTTACCGCTGCCCTGGAACAGAAAGGGCTAAGGAAGGAACACGGGTGGGTTTTAGTCAGTAAGAGTCTGACACTCCCTTCCGCTCCACCCAGAGCGGGAGGGATCATTTGATGATTTCCCATCCAAAAAAAAAAAAGGGTCAACTTATCGACCCGAGATTAGGAGTCTTTGAAATGGCTTTAACGTAGGTAACTGAGACGTAAACGGAGAAACCTTTTTAAAGATAGCTTCTGACTGAGACACCCTCCAAGGCCTTTATTATTTGATGTGGCGTAAAATAAAGAGAAAATATTCTAAATGTATCTTTTTGTTAAAATTATGTAGGTACTCGTAGTTATTAACATTGCTGTTTTTTTTCAGGGGAGGTTGTCCATCAGATTGGATTTGGATCGTGCCACCAATGTCTTCGTCCTTGACTCCAGTGTACCATCAAGAAATGGCTTTATATTACCTCAGACCTTCGTATGATTACCAAGTAAGAACTAGGATCATTTTTTTTTATCAGGTTATCTCCATCCCGTACTGGATATAAACCGTTCCTTATTTGTTAAGAGTTAAGAGTTCCATTTCCATCATAATATAAGTTCAAACCTGTCGACTGCTGAACATAGGCCTCAGCCAAAGCGTCGCCACAACGCGGCAACGCCTTGTCCTGCGCTTCTCGCGTCCACTATATTCAAATTGTATTTATGTTTCAAATTGACGTTATTTCAAGTTAAACAAGTATCAACTTTATTTTAATGAAAATTAAGTTTATTTCAGAGTGACTAGAAAAAATTATAAAAATGTTTGAAGTTGTAGCGTAAACTGAACTTTATTGTGTAGGAATTAAAGTTATTTTTCTATAAACTCATATTTGTTTACATTTTTGGCGAATATGCCGCAATTTTATTTTTTGTGTTTTGCATTTTGAATAATAATAATAAATTCTATCTTAATAAAATAATGTACCAATTTTCGAGCAATGTCTACTTCTTTCAAAGCGAACATTAGTCCTAAATCCTAATCTAGCTGAACCCAGGCTAGCATAGATGAATAAATCTTCATAAATAAAGTCGTGCACACTCGTAGCAGGAATCCAGATTGTTGTGTAAATCCCGGATCATTACTTATCCTACTTACCGTTTCCCAATTATTCGGGGTCGGGCCACAGGTTGGGTTCATTCCTAACGTAACATGACACGAGCTGTAAATTCTTCGATAAATACAGACTCACGGGAGTTTAGTATTTTAGGAGTTTAGTAGTTATTTTTTCCTTTTGTCATCGTATTAGTTTAAAAGAAGGATTTATAGATTTAAGTACTTTTGTTTTTGAATGAGGAGTTCTCGAAGAGGACGTCAATGTTGATTTAGGTACCTTCCAAATGTTCGATATAATAACGTTAGTAAAGAAGGTATAATACGTTTATTTACCAGGAACCTGCATGGAAGACCCACCAATGGACCAAATCGGAAGGAATGAAGACCGGACACAGAAAGTTCCACTTTAAGCAGATTGCTCGCGCCGTCAAGTTCACTTCTAAACTATTCGGGCGGGCCCTCTCTAAGCGCATCAAGGCAACAATTTTATACGCCACCGAGACAGGCAAATCTGAACAGTATGCCAAGGAGTTAGGGACGCTACTTGGACATGCTTTCAATGCACAGGTTAGTTTTTATTCTGTTCTTTAAATAAGGATAAATTAAAGTTGTGAAAAGCATTTTGTTACTCTTAAATTGGATGGTTTGAGGTGACTGAAGCAATATATGTTCTTTTTACGGGTGATTTGTGTAGTTTGTGAGCATATTTCCACGTGCTGCCACTTAAAAACGCTCATCAAAAATTGAAAAAGGATTAAAGATCTGACTTCAATTACTTAGTTAAATTATTTTCTAAATGTTTGTACAAATGATTAGTTACAAGTAAACATTTTTTTTCTCAGGTCCAATGTATGTCGGAGTATGATGTGTTCTCAATAGAACACGAAACACTACTTCTTATTGTAACATCAACTTTCGGAAATGGGGAGCCTCCGACCAACGGAGTGGTACGTACAATCCTACTAATATCATAAACGTGAAAGTTTGTATGGACGGATAGATGTTTGTTACTCTTTCACGCAAAAACTACTGAACGGATTTGGATGAAATTTGGCACACAGATGGTTCATAACCAGGATTAACATATATAATTTTTACAATTTTCTTTTTATCCCGATATCCCCACGGGATCGAAACTTATACTGGTGTAACCACGGGGCGCAACTAGTTGGATATAATTCAAAACCAAAAAAAAACAGCTTGGAGTGAAACAAACATAATAACCTTATTCTATTTTTCAGGATTTTGGCATATCTCTAAATGAAATGCTGGACACTGAAAAAAAAAGTCAAGAAGATTTCGAAACGTAAGATTTGTTTATGAATAATATTGAAAAGACAAAAGTACCGTTTTCTGTTTAAAATTGTACTCATGAACAATTTCATTGCAGGGGTTACAAGACACCAAAATCTCCTAACAAGCCTTTGTTAAGAACTAACAGTGCTTATGCGTCAAATGTGGATTACAAAAGGCAGTTAACGCGATTGGAGTCCATCAGAAGTAAGAGTCCACTAAGTACTTAATAACCGGTACCTTAGAATTTCATCCGTCAGGAAGATCTTCGGGCCTGGTATGAAGGACATACAACGCCACATGCGAACTACGCATCCCACTGACGTCACGCAAAATCCTGCATCCCGCAAGCGAAGTTTGCCGCGCAACTAGTATATATCGATACTGGAAATATGAAATAACGTAAGGGACAAAACTAAGGTTTTCAGGAGAGCAAAAATAAGATATTTTTCTTACAAAACTGGCTATAATTTTTTAACTATATGTTTTATGTAAAAAGTGTCTAGGACAAAGTTTCTTAGATTTCTTCATTCTTTGAAGCTAAAATAGTAAAAAATCAATAAAGCCTACAGTTTCAAAGTTAGCATGTCCCTTACGTTAAATAATAATGAATACAAGTGATATACGTTTACAAAATTTTAGATGTAAATAAACGGCATTGATGTATGGGACACTTATGGAAATAAACATTTAGAGTTTTTCAAAGTAAAGGTCTCTTAATGGTACACTCTATAATGTTAATGCTGTTAACAAATATAAAAAATAGAATTTTATACATTCGTGACCTACTATGCCTATGCCATACAGTTTAAAACTACTTGCTGACTCATAGGGATAAAAAATAAACGAATAAAAGAGATCAAAACTTTTGTTTGTGCTCACTAATCCTCTTTTATAAACGCAATTTAGGTACTCTCATAAATTATGTAAAGTATAACATTACTAAATGCTGTTTTAAATCACAATAAAAATAGCTATTTTGGCTTACTAAAATTAGACTCATAGTCCCAAAAGAAAAATAAAATTCCCTTAAAAAATAAACAAATCAGTCTTCTTATGTAAATAGTAATCATTAAACATAAAAAAAACAAATTAACTTCTTCCCTAATAGAAAGCCTACAGATAAATTGAAAGTCTCAAAAATTAGTCATTATTCTTTGTCAGTCTCATCATTGTCGGTGTCATTGAGCCTATCTTTAATTATACTCTTATTATGAAGATTCAAATAATCATTGTGAAACCTATTTGGAATTATACCATTGTCACATAATTTTTTGAGATCTTTAAACTTTGGAACTGAAATTGGCACATCGGCGTCGAGGCAACGATGAGATACCTGGTCTCGTCCTCGACAGCCGGTGGAACTTCGTCGAGCATTTCTGACGTTTGGCCCCCAAACTGGAACGGGCCGGGGCCGCCTTAAAGCGGCTCCTGCCCAACCTAAGGGGGCCAAACGCCTCCTGCCGGAGGCTTTATGTGGGGTCGTGCGGTCCATGGCCCTATATGGGGCCCCGGCGTTGGCGCGTTCACTGCGGCTTCGAGCCGCACACTATCTGAACGCGCCCCAGAAGGTGGTAGCCACAAGGCTGATCCGGGGCTACCGCACGATCTCGTGCGAGGCGGTAAGCCTCCTTGCCGGACTGCCGCCATGGGATCTGGAGGCGATAGTCCTCGCGCGCCGGGGGGAAACTCTGCACCCGCGGCAAATCGCTGCGGAGCGGACGGACCTCCGGCGCGATCTCATGGCGGAATGGAAGGCGCGACTATCGCAACCCAGCGCAGGGCACGCCACGATAGTGGCGATAAGACCCCTCTTTGAGGAGTGGCTAGAGAGGCGTCACGGCGTTCTCACGTACCGCCTGACGCAGGTCCTCTCCGGACACGGATGTTTCGGGAGGTTCTTGCACATAATCAGGCGGGAGGAGACGCCTGGGTGTCACCACTGCCAGGATCGCCCAGAGGACACGGTGGAGCATACGGTGGAGGTCTGCCCTGCTTGGGCGGAGCCCCGCCGTGTCCTCGTAGAGGCGATCGGCAACAGCGGCGACCTCTCGCGTCCGGCCCTGGTGCAAGCCATGGTCCGGGGCGAGAGGGAGTGGGAGGCAGTCACCTCCTTCTGCGAAGCAGTCATGCTAGCGAAGGAGGTGGCGGGGAGGCTGAGGGAAAACACCTCACGCCTCAGCCGCCGCGGGAGACGCTCCGGGCGTCGGGAGCCGCGTGACGACTCCCGGCCACCGTAGGCGCGGGCCTGCGGGCGGTGAGTAATGGGTAACTCACCGTCCGATCAGGACCAGGCCCGTGCCGGACGGCGCGTTGTGTTCCACGCGCGCCTCAAAGAGATGTCAGCAGAGGACGGGGCCCAATAGCCTGCCAGGGCGGCGGGTTCTTCCGAAAGGGTTACCGCTGCCCTGGAACAGAAAGAGCTAAGGAAGGAACACGGGTGGGTTTTAGTCAGTAAGAGTCTGACACTCCCTTCCGCTCCACCCAGAGCGGGAGCGGGGTCATTTGATGATATCCCATCCTCAAAAAAAAAAAAAAGGGTCTATATAATTATGATAATTTGAGTCACAATTTAATGTAAGGGACATAGTATTTGTACCTTCTCAGGGAACACTAATGTATAAGACAATAATAAAACATCTCAAATTATGGAATAACTTAAGTGACCTGTTGTAAAATGTACTCGATTTTGATTTAATGTAAATACCAAATACTGTGAGTAAAGAGACTTACATTAGTTTTTATAAAAATATTAATTTATAATGTCATATACAGCCAGTTTCTAGAAAAAAAATGGTCTAGGCTACGGAAAATATGTGATGTAAAGGACATTTTTTTTAAGATATCGAGATTTTAAATATACCAATCGATAGAGCAAAAAATTCCGAATCCAACGATATATATAACTCATTTTCGACCAAATGTCCCTTACGTTATTTCATATTTCCAGTATCGATATGTCGCAGGTTTTTCATAAAATTAGGTTTTTGATGAAAAACCGGAAGATGACACATTTACACAAGACAAGAACTTTATCGTAAACCAAAACTAGTTCAGGGTTTTGATCAAAAATCTGGATTGTTACAGGTTTATGATGAAATTGAGTTTAAAATGTTTCATCTTCCGGGTTTTCATCAAAAACCTAGGTTTTTGATCAAAAACCTAATTTTATGAAAAACCTGCGACATACATATATACAACGTCCCGTCATGAATCGTCAGGCGATTGCCCACCAGACAGAACACCCGTCTGGTCGGAGGATCCTCCCTTTTCTATGGAGGATTAGTGAGCTTCACACCTGTTCCTCATACTTCTATAAAGCTTACAGGTGGTTATAGGACTAGGCTGATAATGTACCTAGTATTGTATACAATCAAGTATTAATTGAACAGACAGCTGTGCTGCTGGGGAGTTTGTTGCACCACTTCTTCTTCCCAGCGATAGCACTAGGAAGTGGTGAAGGGCGGGCGTTTTTGGGGGACTGTCTTTTGTAATTTTGACGTTCAAAAAGTGCTGATTCTCAGCCTAATTTGAATAAATGACTTTTGATTTTTTAATGTATACATGATTTTACAATGTTACCATTGATTATTAAATTTTATTTGTAGGTACCGCAACAGCAGTATCTTCTGTAGATCATATAGCTCGACTAAGTAACGTACGCTTCGCAGTATTCGCCCTTGGATCTAGTGCTTATCCGAAGTTCTGTAACTTTGGTAAATCAATTGACAGAATACTCGGGAATTTGGGTGGTGAAAGAATCATGGATTTGTGTTGTGGTGACGAAATGTATGGATTAGAACAGCGGTTCCGCACTTGGCTGTCAGACATATTCGAAGTAAATAAATACCATTTTTTTATAAATCTATCTAAATTGTCTTTCACTTTCATCATCATTCTTCTCTCTTGCCCTTATTACCAATCTGCCAATTTATTTGGAGTCGGAGCAGCATGTCATTGTCTCCTTCTTCCATATAACTTCTCTATTAGTCGTTATCTCAGTACTCGCCTCCTTTCTAGCCATCGATCGACAGTCCATCCATCCTTTCTTTGGTTTTGTCCTTCATTGTAACATTCGAAATAATACAATTTTGATTTCAGGAATCATGTAAAACATTCTGCTTAGATGAGTGTGATATGGTCAGAGATGCACAGAATACCTTAGGTATAATACCAGTTACGGAAGAAACTGTCAGGTTTGGCAAACCGTCTTCAGATTTACCTCTAAATAACGCACTAGAAGCAGGATTTAGAAAACAGCTGGTTACTTACAAAGTTAAAGAAAGCAAAATATTAGTGCAGCATTCAGAATCAAATGCTGAGACTGTATTCGTGGATCTAGAACCTGAAGTAAGAATGATTTGAAATAAACCAATAAAAATGTTTATGATACGTAATTAAATTATTATGCTAATTCAAAACTAACTTCCTTTGATTTAAACCACTATGGAAAATATAACAATAAATAAATAGAGCCCTATGATTGGTTATAAAAATGCAAATATATGCCAGAGGTATAAAATGATTAGCCTACAGATATTTTTTAACACTGAACTTTCCTTAATAATTATTAAGAAACAAAACATCTTATCAACTCTAATGTGATTTGCATAATAGGTTTTGGAAGTCCTCATTTTCAAAAACTCATTAATCATTTAACTTTACTGTTTAGAGCGAAATAAAATACGTCCCCGGTGACCACATCGGTGTATTGGCCCCTAACCAAAAAGATATCGTTGATGCAGTGCTAGAACGACTGAAGGGCGCTGAAGAACTGGACAAAATAGTACAACTGGAAGTCATTAAGGAAACATTAACACCGACAGGTAAAAGAACCAATAATAACATTTTAAATGCCAATGTTGATAAAACTGGTCTCATAAAACTATTTTTGAATGACGCAGACGGTAAAAGATATGCATAATTAAACTGGATTCCTCTGAAATCAAGTCGGAGGAATCGAAATAATAAGGGAAAACATAAACTGCTATAACGTGCGCCTAGCGATTTTGGAACTCCAAAGGAATTCCCATTTTCAAGATTTCTTTATGAGATAAACTACTTTGCAAAAGAAATGGAGCACATGGTGTTAACCACGATTTTTGAAAAAAATTCATAGGAATATGCCTAGAACTATGACTATATATGTAATATGTATCTATATGACTTTGACTAACCAAGAGTGTTATTGTAGGTGTCGTGAAAGCTTGGGAGAAGTACGAACGATTACCTCCGGCGACCATACGTAACATCTTCTCAAGGTTTTTGGACATCACAACTCCACCCACGACGAAAGTACTAAACTACCTCGCGGAGTCATGTACTGATCCGGCGGAAGCCGACAAGATAAATGAACTAGTTACGGTAAGGATAACAAAAAAAAAGTGAACAGTTTTGACACGATAATGATCGTGTTTATAAACTGGTTTCCTTGAACATTAAGTTGAATTATGGTATCATAATAATAATAACACAAACACATTACAAAGTCAAGGTAACGCTTAATAGTGTCTGTTGTAGGTAAAACATTTGTATTACAGATCACCCTCCGGTAAGCCTGGTGATCTGTATTACCTTAAGGGTTTTAATAAACGTTCAACACCTTAAAGCCACGAACAAGCTGCTTGTTCATATTATTATAAGTAACTGTCAGTAGAATGAAAGTTGTCTAACGGTCAGTACCTTACAACGCTGATATAGATCAAATTTAGAGTATCGTAACGGAAGGAAATAACTTACTTTTAATAATATGGTTCTTTGGGCTCTCTCCAGTTTCAGTCGGTAACGTTTAGCGCACCCCAAGAAGTTATACTACATATACAGAATAATACAGTAAGGATTAGCAAAGGAAAGGAAATTGTCAGCAATATGACGAAGAGATTTAAATATGTAAATAAGTTTTCGAATTGTAGGAACCAATGTAGTTGGTTATCTATTGTTACACCCAAATATTTGATGGTTATCGTTTTTGATAAACGCGAACAATGGCAAGATGCAATTGTGTGAGATAATGGGAAGGTCTGGTAGGTCTTGTTTTCTGGGTCATGAACTTAGTTTGATCTACTTTTAAGGTGAGGATGTTGTTTTTAAGCCACTTAGACACTTGGTTGAAGCTATTTTAGGCATGTTTATTAACTTCTTCCCACGTGTCACCATAAAAAAGTAATGCAATATCATAGATGTAACTGTTTTCACATTGGTCAAGTCTGTGTTACATGCGTTGTTTATGTAACCTAAAAACAAGGATGAGTTTCGACCCAACCTTGTTCACAAGGTGGGTTTCGTTCCACAAGGCAGACCTTCGGGTCTGCCTTGTGGGACGCCATATACCATTGGCAGTTTATCACTGGCCCAACCATCTACTTTAACAACCTGTGTTATTCCCTTCAGGTAATTTGCAAATAAGGCTAGCGGTAAAGCTCTCATTCCCAAGTGTTCAAGTTTCTTGATCAATATGGAGATAGACACTGTGTCATATGCTTTGGCTAAATCCAGATGGATGGCCAAGGTCTTTTTTAACCCCCAAGGTCTTTTTTCTGCCATTGATTTACCAACACCCGCGAAAAACGAGTCAATATCATTGACTGAAACTGACCGATTCTTGAGGCAAATCAATTGTGTTGATTTGTCCGTTTTCTTTAATGTGTACGAGTAGGTAATGGTTTTAATGGTTTCCCATAACTTCTTGATCTTCTTTATCTTCAGCTTTAAACAAATATTTCTCATGCTCAATCTTAGCTTTCTTTAAAATATTATTACAAAAAATCCTGTATCTGCGATATGTGCATTGGATTATTTAATTTCCAAGGTTTTTCTTTGAATTTTGTTATCAATCAATAATAAGTTTTTACAAATAAGACACTCCTTTTTTACTTTTTAGGAATATTCCTCAGTTTGATAGTTGTCAATTTAGAGCCTTTGTGGGTTTCCAACTTATTCTTGTAAGAAAATAATGTTGGATTAGTTGATTTTACACTCATCTTCTAGTGTTTTTATCTTAGTTAACATCTCAGTCAGTTGCTCACTACTAAATGAGTTATTATTTTCGATATTTATTATAGTCAGCAGTGCGATTCTGTATAACCATCTCAGCGTGAAAACTTAGATGAAGTGAGCGTGGAGTGAGCTGTCATTCCAACTAATGCTACGGATTGACACAATTGACAGCTCACTCTAAGCTCACTTCACCTAATTTTTCACGGTGAGATTTTTACAGAATCGATCGGCTGTTCTATATTATCGTAATTGGTCTTAAAAGAAGCACGAATTTTACGGATTTCATCTTTAAATTCATCGAAATCGCATCTAAATGGCGTTTATACCGCTGGCTTACAAATGATGAAGGAGGTGGTGTTTTTTCTGGGTTAAGGGTGTGCAGTGCGAAGTCCGAGCCAACTTATTGGGTGAGCGAGTCATAGTACCAGTTGGTTATAAGTACGCGGGGATTAGTCAGAGCGCACGTGTACAGACGGCGCGTACGGCGAGTCGTTGTAGTCTGCTAAGTCTGTGTGTACGTAAGTGTGCATTGGCGCAGAATTCACGCAGATTTTAGAATGTGTTTTTGTCACAAATTTACTTTGATTTTATTATTAAAAATAATTATTTTATGGTTCAAAAATATACAAGGCACACGTCCGTTCACTTATGCGGTCCAAGGGAAGGGGATCATAATAATTATTATCTAAATACAATATTTATTACATCAGTAGATTTTGTATTAACACATTGGTATTATAACTTTATCGGTTTAAAATCATTTGAACATGTTTTATTACATCGTTTAAACCTAGATTTATCTTTTCAGGATTTAAACAAATACCACGACTGGGTAACCTTTCATTACCCCCATCTGGCGGAAGTTTTCGCCCAGTTCCCGTCTTGCAGACCGCAAGCATCGTTGCTGGCTACGCTGCTGAGTCCCTTGCAGCCAAGATTTTATTCTATATCTTCGTCACTTTTGGCTCATCCTCAAAGGGTCCATCTCACCGTTGCGGTTGTTATTTATAGAACTCAGAGTAAGAACTTATTATAGGAGCTTTTTGAATTACTTGATTTAAAAAAATGCAGCTAGGTATCTACATTCAGTATTATTTGTAATGATTTTACAATCTCGCGGTTGTTGCAATTTCAGATGGCAAAGGTCCCTTACACTACGGCGTTTGCTCAACGTACCTCAAAAATCTAAAACCCGGAGATGACGTCCTAGCATTCATCAGATAGTGAGTATTACTTCGATGATTTTATAATTACCTACTCTAATTTTAACAAGCAATGTCTAACTCGTTGTGCTATTTGCAGTAAACCAAGCTTCCACATGCCTAAAGACATATCAGCACCGCTTATCCTAGTCGGTCCTGGTACTGGCATTGCACCATTTAGAGGATTCTGGCACCACAGGAGACATTTGATCAAGAATTTGGTGTCTCATAACCCTGGGCCAGTGTGGCTGTTCTTTGGGTGCCGATACAAGGGCATGGAATTGTATAAGGAAGAGAAAGAAACCGCGTTAAAAGATGGCGTGCTTCATCAAACACGACTGGCTCTATCAAGGGAAGAAGGTGAAAATAAAGTAAGTTTGGATAAAACAATAATCGTACCACCAAAGTAGGTACTACCAAAATAATAATCGAAATATAGAAAAAATATTTATAAGTTCAATTTTATTTTATAAAACCAATTCATTTAGCGAAAATACAAAACTGGGTGATCGGGTTGGTTAAATTGGGCCCAAACTTCAACGTTGTACATTTTAAGTAGTTTTTTTTTTCTGTCAATCAGAAATACGTACAAGTCCTGTTGGAAGAAGAAGGAGCCGAGATAACTCGGCTTCTAACCGAGGAAAATGGTCACTTCTACGTTTGCGGTGATTGTAAAATGGCGGACGATGTTGAACAAAAACTCGAAGAAATCATTCAGAAACACACCGATATGACAGAGGCGGACGCAAGAGTATTCGTCGACGGTTTGCGGGTAGGATATGGTCCATTTTTCTTTTATATTTTTAAGGAACGTAATTATGGCGGCCACAGAGTAATCACAGGATTAAGTTGAAGAGATTAGGAGTTTTTTATATTTTACACAATACAGTGCAACCTTAATATAACGTACTTTTTTTTGTTTTTTGGATGTGAAATCATCAAATGACCCCTCCCGCTCTGGGTGGAGCGGAAGGGAGTGTCAGACTCTTACTGACTAAAACCCCACCCGTGTTCCTTCCTTAGCCCTTTCTGTTCCAGGGCAGCGGTAACCCTTTCGGACGATCCCGCCGCCTTAATATAACGTACCTCAATCTAACGAATTCCTCGATTTAACAAATTCTTCGTAATCAAACTCAACTCAAACTTAAACTATTTATTTCAACTAAACCAATTACAGGCACTTTTGAATTGTCCATAAGAGTCAATGTAAAAATATACCTTTACATTGCGAAGATTTTTTGCGAACAACCTTTTTATAACGAATTCTCAACTATCAAAAAAAAGTGTAAACCTCTAATTAAAGAATTTTGTCAACCCAAAACCTTTATTTATAAAGTTCCCAATAGTATGTGATTCAGTCGCAACAGGTTTCGTTACGTTTTTACCTCTTTATAAAACATTTAAGACCAACCTCTCCTCAATATAACAAACCTCAGTTTATCGAATTGCTTGATATAACGAATATTTCTTTATTTTTCATTTATGTATATATATAAATATATATATATAAACAGACAATGAAAAACAGAACAAAAAAATAAAAACAGAGGTGATGCTTATTTCATAAGAAATCTCTTCCAGCTTGTCTGAGATAGGACAATAGATACAGAGATGTAGACAGCGTGTGATAGAGCAAAGGAGACAAAAAATAATACATAGAATCATAAAACAATTCACTTAAAAACTAAACAAAAATTACGAGAATATACTAACCTACATACAAATAAACATACTTATATACTTCTAAAATAAATATTACTAAGATGATAATAATTACCTATCATACTCAAAATAATGAATACATACACAACTATGACTAAGTGGACTTGTTCTTTCACTCTTCTTTTAAAAACTGCAACAGTTTGGCAGTCCCTAATGTCAGGCGGTAGTGAATTCCACAATCGCACCGCGTACGCAGGACGGGCGTAGGAAAAACGCTCCCGCAGATAGGATGGTGTTTTAGGATTGTGAAGGAGATTGAATAGCAGACACAATATCCGAGAGTTCCTGCGAAGTCGAATGGGGAGCCACTTGAGTATCTTGCGAAAGTTGGAGATACGATCAAACTTTTTAAAGTTAAAAACAAAACGAATACAGATATTTTGCAAACGCTCAAGTTTATTTAAAAGCTCCTCCGTGGTGTCCAAGTAACAGGCATCGGCGTAATCAATAATGGGTTGAATGAGGATTTGAGCAAGAGAGAGGCAGGCCAGAGATTTTGGTGTTCAAGGGCAAGCGCCCTTGAACACCAAAATCTCTGGCCTGCCCTGGAGACATTTAAAGGAATGGAAAGTATAGTGCACTTTGCGACTGACTTGAGCAACATGAGCAGTCCACGACAGGTAGGAGTCCATGGTCACCCCCAGGTTTTTAACCGTTTGTGCGTATTCAATCTGGACTCCATTGGACAGAGTGGATACAGTGACGCTACATCGAGCCTATTCCGCTTAGACCTGCCGCCGATAATTATAGCCTGGGATTTCCTAGGGCTGATTTGCAGTCCAAAAGAGAAAGAATTGTAGTCCGTAGCCCAGCGGATGTCATCAGTAACCTTCAGAATAGCCGTTACTGTCTTATGACCAGGTCGAAATCCAGACTGAAAAGGACTAAGGAGGTCATACGCAGATAGAAAGGCAGAAAGTTGTTGAAGAACAATATGCTCAAGAACTTTAGAGAGAAATGGGAGGACAGAAATGGTACGGAAATCGGTGGGTGAGACCGGCTTAGGAATTTTGGGTAAAGGGATGATATGAGCTTGCTTCCAAACCTCAGGAACAGTACAAGAAAACAAGGAGAAATTAAAAATGTGGGTCAAGACAGGAAGCAGTGTAGGGATAGGAGAAATCATTCTTGAACATATATTACCATTACCAACTGCAGTAGAGGAGATAACACAAATAGATTTTTTGACCTCACTGTCACTCACTTGATCCCTTCCGATTTGTTATATCGAGGTTGCACTGTATTACATTGTGTCATTTGTAACGTAGGTATAATATTATAGTTTTATTGGCAATGTGGCAATAAAAGAGTGTATTGTATAGGTATTTTATATTTACTAACATTTTAATTTCTCTTGGACTCTAATCCAACAAACGATCTGTTTGCGGACGAATGGACGAAGATTTTGTCGGCATGTCAGAAGTACTGTGAGAGGGATTTATGAAAGTGTTGTTTTACTCGATGATTTTATATTTTATCTTGTGTGTGTACTTTTATCTTTTATTTTATCTTCTGTTCGTGTATATACAAATTGTATATTTAATTACTGTAATTGGTTTTAAACCGTTTTAATTAAAGTAATAAATAAATAAATTAAAAATGATAAGAAAAATTATGCCCAGCCTCGAGGTAATCTAATGGAAACTTTTTTCACCGAGTGTCTTGCTTTTCTGTTACAGTACAAAAACAGATACCACGAAGATATCTTCGGAATCACACTGCGAACTGCTGAAGTGCAAAGTGCATCCAGAGCAACAGCTAAAAGGACACGCTATGAATCTTCCAAGTCCCAGGGTTCAGCTATCTCTTTATTTTAGTATAAGTTTATCGTAAAACACCTTTTTTTTATTGACAATGGGCTCACTCTTGACCTCAATCCAGCCCAGAGGCAGGGATGAGATCTACGGTGGAACGAGTTTGCCCAGAAGAAGCCTATCCACTCTCACCCTGAAGAGATTAGATTACCTATGTAGGTATAAGAAAAAACAAGATTTTGTAAATCATAGAATGTTTCATTAGAAGCACGTAATACACATGCCTGTAAAGCCTGATTTACACGGTGTGATTGAATCGCGTACATACCATAACTTGAAGCAACAATAAAAGTTGCACCGTCTAAACAGTGTTTTGACCATGCAAACATTTGTTGCTTCAATTTTATTGTATGCCATATGCAAGAAACTTGCATCATGTAAATTGGGCTTAACTGATTAAAAGGATTTCGACGACGACTACGGCTACGTGCGCACTAACAGGTGGCTTGCTTAGCGCCTAGAGGCTAGCGAGTCACCTTGCGAGTAGTGAAGTTAAACGAATGCTCTAGCGCTAGTCGCCTAGGGTGTATCGAAGGATGCTCTAGGCGCTAAGCCAGCCACTTGTCAGTGCGTACGGAGCCTTAAGACTTCTGAGGGACAATTCTAGTAATTTTAAGAACGTTCACAGTTTGATCTTAGTCTCAATCTGCCAAAAAATACGTCTAATTTCCCTACATTTTGACAAGTTTTTGACATTTGTTTGTCGCAGAGATGAGACTGCGACTAGATTTTGAACATTTTAAATTAAGAGAATTAGCCTTCTGATTGAAGCATTGTCACAATGGCATGCTAGCTGCTTGTACCTATAGTTTTGTACAGGCATGTTAATTTGCGTCTGTGAAGCTATATGAAATTGTTTTTTAAAGATTTATTTGTTGATTGACCTGTTTGTATAGTAATTATTTTAATGTAGTTAAGCTAGAGTTATGTAGCTTGTAAACATATAAGAAAGTTGCTGATCCAATAAATGTCTGTTACATTCAAAATGATTTTTCTGCAAAAGGCGCCACGAAATAAATGCTTGCCGTGTTGGCAAAAATGATAATTATGTTAGTATAACTATTATTCATATGATTATGTTACAAGGCGAAAATAAAAATAATATTTTGTTCAAAATTTTGCATAAAAGGAAGAATTACTTGTAAGTAAACATCCAAATTCCATGCATTTTGAATAATAATCATTCTGAATAAAAAGTACGATTCTGTTTAAAAACTGTTTAGGTATTGTGTTAAGTCCCTCGTTGTTAGCTAGGTGTAAGTATTTACCTCCAGATATAAACTTAAGGATTTTTCCAAGTAAAAATGCATAATTATTGTCTTCTTTATGGTCAATTCCCAGTTTCCCAGTAGTTCGAATAACCAAAATGGAAGTTTTTTTTTATAATTTTAAACCTGCCTAGTTTAATAAAATGCGTTTGATTTTATTTATTTAATTGTAATTTTTTGAAGAATGTTACATTTTAGTTTTTTTCAAAATATTCCAATTAATACAGAGACAAACATAATGAGAGATAATAAAAGAGTGAGTGAGTGGAGGAGGCACAGCACAACGAAAGGTGGAAAAATATGGGGGAGGACTTTGCCCAGGATCGGGACAATATAGACTAAGGGAAAAAATAAAAATGAAATGCAATCATTATAGCTGATAAACGTCCACACGGTCATCAGTCCATCTTGTGGGAGGCCATGAAATGCAATAAAAAAATACAAATAAAAGACATGCATTTAAAATATTTTATTTTTAATAAATACATTCTTCTTAAAATAAATTTCACTAATTATAAATGTTAAAGTACGTAGGCAGGCCAGGTAAAGAAAACGTTTACCTTTAGTTGCAATTTTCAACTGATAATATCATTATTATGATAATACTGTTTTGGTCCAAATCATAATTAGTTAATGAGCATCATTGTAAACTAAGACGATTGAAACAAGAACATTGAGAATTTACTGATGAAAACTTTAATTTTGGTTAAAATTTCAAAGTTCTATCTAGTATTTAGGTACGAATAAAGAATCTTAAAAACCGGACTGTTTTTTTTCTTCTTCATTTAGTGCGTTCATAGTGCGAGCATTCAAAAGTCTTGAGCGATCACGGGGTTGAGAATTTAAATTTGATTTTCAGTCCTTTTCGAACTAATTATAGCGATTTAAAATGGTGGTGCTGGTTTGAGCGTCGTCGCCATTTGTAATTTTAGAAGTCGGTAGTACGACCATGAAGGTTCCGTCGATTATCTTCGCAAAAGTGGAAATTTTACAAATAAAATTGCTCAAATGCTCGCAACCGATTGCACGTGAATGAATCGAATGCTCGCGATGAGGACCATTAAGACTGATATACACGGTGCAATTTATTTGCCTGTGTCATTCCTTATGTTGAAGCAACAATAAAAGTTGCATCGTCTAAATACTGCAAGTCATTTCTTGCTTCAGTTTCCTTGTATGGTACCAGGCAATAAACTTGCACCGTGTAAATGGGTATTACAATAATAAAAGATGCACGTCAGCTTCTTCTCCTCACGACATGGTCATAAATTTCAATCTGGGTGTAATTGGGGGAGTAGACCCGTTGCTTCGTAGTGTTTTGCCCCGGGTCCTGCTGAGGGTCCGGGCATATGATCTTGTGGTCGTGACGGTTTTGGAAAAGCAGACCCCTTTCTGGATCCATTACGGGCTGGAATAATAAAGAATGAATGTTATCAAGTAGACCTTTATAATAAATATCAGCCTCTTGGCTGTTTCATCGGGCATAGGGCCATTGTTCAGGAATACTGTCTGTCCCAATACTGATGTAGTCTGAAAAGTTACAGTTTGAATCAACGTATTGGGAATGTGTCTTACATTCGAGAAGGTAAACGGCACGGCGAATTTGTCTCGAACATCGAGTTCGAATCGAGAGAAAACTCTAGATAGAGAAGATTCGAGGAACTCGAGTTTTCTTCGCATCTCCCTTAAATCTTTAGGACATATTCTACTTGCTATACTTCAATAGAAAAACAAATCAGTTGAATTAAGCATCAATCCAGACACGATCGAAAATATTAATGATAAACGTAATGTCTATTCAAACTTATGTTTTTTCAAGTCAAAGAAATATCAACTTTATTGTAATGGTGATTAAGTTGATTTCAGAGTGAATAGCACTATTAAAAAAGTTATAAAAATGTTTGAAGTTGTAGCGTAAACTGAACTTTATTGTGTAGGAATTAAAGTTATTTTTTCCATAAACTCATATTTGTTTTTAATTTTTGGCAAATAAACCGCGGATGCAGGATAAGGTTAGGTAAGGGAAAATTTTGTTATTAGAAGAAGCGATTAGCCATAATCCTATTAGCAGGTCCATGAATATTGAGCCTATAACTAATACCCAAGTTTTTAAAACTAAAGTATTTCTATCTATTCGGCCTGAGTAGGTACAACTGAGTTTTTTGGCTCTTCCCTATTTACAACATTAGTGGTTAAGTTTTTATTAGGAACTTTTTCGCACAATATAAATAAATCACTTTAAAACGATCCTTTTTTCAAAAGGTTATCACCTTATTATTTTTTTCTGTACTGTACTGTACAGTAGGCCCAGTGGTAGCGGCTTCGACTTACGAGTTATAGGTCGTGGGTGCAACCCCAGAAAGGCGCTTTACTTTGTGTAAATAATTTCATCACCGCTGCTCTCAAAACCACGAAGGAAAACATCGTGAAGAAACGGCATGTCTTAGAACCAAAAATTCGAAGACATATTGTGACCTCTACCAACCCGCACTGGGCCCGTATGGTAGATATGTAATCTACCACACGGGCCCAGTGCGGGTCACTCTCTCTCGAAGAGCAGTGCTATGCAGTAAGCCGCGCTTGACTGGCAATGAAATCAGTATTGGCTTAATTCTATTGAAACGGCTCAAAGTCAAAGCATTACCACATACGTGTGGTCGACTTTCAAACAGCCCCTAATTGCGAAACACCCCTTCAATCACAATCTGATTCATTTGAAGGATATTACTATAAAAAATAAAATTAAAATTAAACTAATAACTTTTTTATAATCCTTTGCTTCATTGTTCGAAAAAATTGCCTGCTCAACAACGTAAATAGCGCGATGAACGTTGTTAAACTGTCAAAATGTTAGTGTGTTACCCAAATACCTCGCAGATTGTTGTAAAATTAAAAAAAAAAATGATTAGGTCCAGGAAAATCAATCGGATGAACGAACAGGCCAAATCTATATCTATATACGAGTATAGTATAAATATTCAAAGTCCTGACTGACTGACTGAGACATCAACGCACAGCCTAAACCGCTGGTCCTAGAGACATGAAATTTGGAGGGTGTATTCTTTGTGAAGAGTAGGTATCCACTAAGAAAGGGTTTTTCGAAATTCCACCCCTAAGAGGGTGAAATGGGGGGATTTTGTTTGCATGAAAAATCTTATTCCTTGAGTTAATAAACTTGAAACTTGGCACCAATACCAATCTTAGTAAATTGTGAAGTTTGCCATTTTATATTTTTCTAAACTACCCCCCAAAAGGGGATTGGGGGGTTTCAAAGTTTGTATGGAAGAATTTTAGCGCGCAGTCCGACTAACTCGAAACTCAGTAGTTATACCTAGAATTGAAAGTAAAGAAATATGTGTATCAGGATTTTTCGAAAATTACCCCTGACGGGCTAAAAAGGGGTAGTCAATTTTACAGGGGAGGATTTAACTGCATGGTTTGATTAACTCGAAAATGTGTATAAATAATCTTTGAGTCAAGTTATGAATACATCCCAAACGATTTTTTTAAATTCCACTCCTGTCGGGGTGAAAAGCGGGGATACAGTTTGTATGAAAAATCTCCTGCATTAGGTTAATAAACTTGAAACTTTTCAAGAATACTCGCCTAAGTAATAAAGTTTATCATTATAAGTTTTGCAAAACTACCCGTTAATGGGGGATATAGGGGTGTTGAAGTTTGTGTGGAAGAATTTGAATGCGCAGTCTGATTAACTCGAAACTTAGTGTTTATACTTAAGACCAAAAATAAAGAATAACATGTAACAGGGTTTTTCGAAAATCTACCCCTAACGGATTGAAAAAGGATAGTTAATTTTACAGGGGAGGATTATAATGCGTGGCTTCATTAACTCGAAAATTGGTACAAATAATCTTTGAATCAAGTTATCAATACATCCCAAACGATTTTTCAAAATTCTACCCTTGTGGGGGTGAAAAGCGGGGATACAGTTTATATGAAAAATCTTATTCATTTATTTAATAAACTTGAAACTGTGCAAGAATACTTGCCTAAGTAAGTAATAAAGCACAGAACAGATAAAAAATAATAAAGTAGTCAAAACTACCCCTCATAGGGGGATATAGGCGTGTTGAAGTTTGTGTGGAAGTAGGTAATTGAATGTGCGGTCCAATTAACTCGAAACTCAGTATTAATACTTTTGACAGAAAATAATTAATAATAAGTATGTAAAGTTGTCAAAATTGACCCCTGACGGGGCAAAAAGGGGTCATTCTATTTTTAGGGGACGATTTGAACTTGAAACTGAATGTTACATTTTCACACTTAAACCACTGAACGTCAGATTTGACAAAGAGATAGAATGCATCCTGGGTAAGGACATACTTTTTATCCTGGTACCACGTTCCCATGGCATAATTTCCGACATCCACGCGGGCGAAGCCGCGGGCAGAAGCTAGTACAATATAAAACACTGATCTAGTTTGAGATTCCCATTTTAGTTTTAACATCGTATTAACGAAAAATGCTTCGCCAATACTATGGTACACATACAATACCATGTTATAAGGCACAACTTTACGAACTATGCAAATATTCGCGCCAGCCCGACGTTTAGTGGATATCGAAATTGTTTGCTGAATAATCTCACAGTTTCGAGGTAAACTTGCCTGGTGACTTTTGTGTGTGTCGTCAAATAGCTATCACCGCAGTTTAGCGGAAACGTTTGAAATAAACGATCGGTTTTAAAGTTATTTTGTTCAAGAATGTGTCAGTTTGGTTTGGTTATAGTTAAAGTTAAGCTACGATTTCCTAGAAGAGCGGTTCCGTCATTTTATAAAGGCTGTTATGAAAATTTATCGTTTTCATCAGTATTTGATAATAAGGTGTCAAAAAACGCTTTGTATTTTGGACATCCATTGTTGTGGGACCTTTCACCGCTTCCTTAGAAACCAAAGCTTTAGTCCATTATTACAATTCATCATTAACATCATCGGCCTATAGCAGTCCACTCTCACAGTCCAGTCTCCTCTCCTATTGCACGCCATTCAGCTCGATTTTCGGCAACTCTCATCCAGCTGCTACCAGCCATCCTGCGAAGATCGTCGCTCCACCTAGCGTGAGGGCGTCCTACCTTACGTTTACCGATTCGCGGTCTGCACTCAAGAACACGTCTAACCCAACGGTCATCCGTCCTACGGCTAATATGGCCGGCCCATTGCCACTTTAGCTTGCTTATTCTGTGAGCTATATCGACAACTTTGGTTCTCTGCCGGATCACCTCGTTGCTAATTACAATTACTTAAGGCTAATTCAATTGGAAGACAACTTCCACCAGAGAATTTTAGAAAAACAAAAACCGAAACCAAAACCGCACACATTTCTCAGTAGCCATTATGACACTCTATGACCACCTCCATAAATACTTCATTCGGAAGTTAGGCACTTTCACAAGATGCCCCTTTCTTTTTCAAGAGGATTCTGTAACATAACCTACCAGAAAGTAAGGTGTATCCCCTCCTCCATCTACGAGTACTAAGCGATTTATACCTTTCAAGATTCGGACTTTTTCGCAGGTCTAGTCTTCCTCTTCTGCTAAAGCTATTCAGTCAAACTAAAAAACCTATGAAATCCTTATAAATACAAATTGATGGTAAGCCCTTCACTGGAGAACAGCTGGGCCGATTTGGTATTTTTTATAGTCTTTGTCCAAATTATGTTTTTAGGGAAAGAAAGATAAAAAAAAAACGGGTTGCACTCCGGGAGTGCCGGCAGAAGTGAAAACTTGAATATTAACGTTATGCATTTTTGATATTTTAGAATGCGGTCTACTCGCCCTCCGTCTTACGAATTTTCGATCAGGTCACGTGTCCTGAATTTATAATCCATCACAACAAAAGTGCATAACGCCGCTAAAGAAGTTTTCACTTCAAAAACTGTAAAAAACTTATTTCTATGGAATTCTTGTATGAGCTGGACCGAAGACCTTTGAACAGGAGAGTCTGTCGTGTCAGCTAGTACCTTATAATTCCTGCTAATATTGCTCCTCACGGTACCATGTCGCCAGTGGTAGTAGCCAAGATCATTGTCCCTCGGCCACAAAGTCTTGCCGTACTTGAAGAACGGGCCCCAGTTCTCAGAAAGGAGTCTGTGAGCGTAGTCTATGTATCCTGATATCTCGAAACCGCCTTTCGTGAAGTGTCGGATGAAGATTATCGACTGTGGGGCAGAAAGAGTGTTATTTGTTTAGATTCTCTCTGGATACTATCCAGAAACGTAAGGGACCTCGCGTCGGAAATATGAATTGGTCGGAAAACCAGTGCGGGCAAGCGGTCTTCTTGATTGCTCCAAGCTTCTGCAGCCGGTCATGCGACATGTCATGGTCATGGCCGCGTAAGGCGTAAGATCCCTAATAGCATGCTACTGCAGTAGTTGTTTAATACTCATAGATTCGGTTTAACAAGCTTTTGACATTTGCTTGTCGCCGAGATGAGACTGCGACTAGATTTTGAACGTTTTAAATTACGAGAATTGGCCTTCTGGTTCCTGCATGAAGGTCTATTCAAATTCAATTCACCTGTAGAATTCCAACTCTGTTGGCACGCTCCCTCACAGCCAGTTCCCTGTTGAAGGAATCTTGCAAGTCGGCCCCCTCACTGACCAGCACGTAAGGCTTCCCCTTAGGGTACACGATCTCGTGGATAGCAGCTCGACGGATGTAGAACTCTTTTTCTGATAGTGTGTCGCCGTAAGCTCTAGAAATTAAGACAGCTATTATTATTATTTATTTATTATAGAGGGTCAAATTACGAGAATTGTCCCGAAGGTCAAATTAAATTAGCTAGCGAAACTCCGAAAACATGAGTATCAATATTTACATGATGAAACAAAAAATTAATTAATTTGATGATGTTTTTTGGGGGTCATTGGCCGCAGTTAGAGTAATCACTTGAAATATCAGTTTAAAAAATCTGTGTTATTTTTGTTTACACTTTACAGACGTGATGGCTATCGATATTGATAGATAATAATCTATTGGTCATAGATATTGATATAAGTATATCAGACTAGCTTTTGCCCGCGGCTTCGCTCGCGTTAAGAAGTACCTACGTCACAGTAGCTTTATGCATTCAAAGTCTCAGCCCGATCGGTTTAAAATTGACAAAGTTTCATACAAACTTTCATCCCCTACTTTATCCCTTTGGGGGTAGAATTGATCAAAATCCTTTCTTAGCGGATGCCTACGTCATAACATCTACCTGCATGCCAAATTTCAGCCCGATCCGTCCAGTGGTTTGGGCTGTGCGTTGATAGATCACTATGTCAGTCATCAGTCACCTTTGAGTTATATATATATTTAGATGGGTATTGATAGATATCTAAACACGTTAAAAACAAAATAAAACAGGATTTTCTCGACTCATACTTCAAGTAACAAGACTACAAATGGTCATTAAGCCCCTTAATAAAAACTGAAATCTGTTTTAAATATACTTATACCTACCTATAGCTAATTTCACCCTGTATAGTATTCAGTATTCATTTATTTATGAAATATAAGCTAACAGCTTACACCAAATCGCTTATATCTATCCTAATTTTACAAAATTACATTCAAATTATAATTAAAACTTCTTAGACTAAACAAAATAAATAAAAAATAAAAATAGAGGCAAAAAAAAAAAACGGAGTAACATAAAATTTGTAAATAAAAACAACCTTAAACTTAAAATTAGAAACTAAACAATTATTATTTCTTCATATTTAAATAAATATACACATGTTTAGCGACTGTCCATTGGGGTCAAAAAATAAATCTGCCTCAGGAATATATTTTAGACAGTCATTTAATAAGTTAATTGCTCTGGCAGTGGGAGTGTTGGTGGTTCGGGGAGCACGCCATGTAGGCGGGTAGCAGAGGAGTCTATGTTGTCGTCTTACAACACCACGCATATACTGGTCAGGAACATAAAAATTTATTGACTCTCGTAGAACGGGACTATCTATCTTATTTACTAATATTTGATAATAATAAATTATATGTGTGGATTCTCGCCTGAATTTAAGTGTGTCTAAACCTACCATTCCTGACACGAACCGCAGTTACTAGCAGTTATTGTTGTGGGTACCGTTGAATATTGTAACTGAAATTTGTTAGTCACTTCTGAGACAAACAAATCCGCTCCTCCGCTTGGTGGATTACGGCCCATTCCCTCTCACAGAGAGGAGCGTGGGAACGTTATAGGTTGATTATGCTTGCTATTTAAAGCAGTAAGCTTCTGTAATCACAGTGTCAGGCCACGTTTTTCTTGACGTGAAAAACTACGGTTTATTCGCCGTGTGTAGACACGGTCGTCTGTGTTGTATGGATCACTATGCAAGCTTATTGTCAGACACGTTTTTTTCTGCGGCGTGGTTTAAACGCCGTAAAGAAATCGTGTCGTGTACAAAGGGCCTCACAGCTTATGTTCTCAGGAGGTTCAAAGATTTAGCAATCAGTATCAGTATGCACACGGTTCATCAAGTTGTCTGACAGCATGTCTGCTTGTCTAGTAGTAGCCTCGCATGGGAAATCAGCAAGCAAACTAGCATCTTATCTAAAATGTAAATATTTTTCTATTCACAACTTATTTTCACGATGTGAAGTTACTACAAGCTCCTAATTATTCAGTTCTACTTAAAATACACAATACTGTATTGCTGCTACTATTACGTATACGTATACCCTGTCCATTAGGTTAACCGTTTTTTGACAGCTGTCTTAGAACGTATGTACAGACGCCAGCACATCAACCTACTACAATCTGTCAAATATCTTTAATAGATTTTAAACTTTATCGCTACAGCATTAAGGTTCAAGGTTGATTGGGAAAATTTGACAGTTTCGGGTAGCTTGACCTGCTGGCGTCTGTACATAATTATTCCAGAATACGTACAAGGAAACTTTAAAATGCGTAATAAAATACATAATACATATAAACTGCCTTATCTTATTGAATTATCTTATTTATGGCTTCTTACAGACATTATATTAATACGAGTACCGTACGTGTATCAATCAATGTATTGTGTGTTGCTGCAATCACTAGTTCCATCTGTCAAAAAACGGTTTACCTAAATGGACAGGGTAGACTAGCGCAGGTGCGCCAAGCTTTTTTGTTGTAATTTTCATTGAACAATAATACAGTAATTAGGGCTAAGCATAAACCTAAATGCTTGCTTGTCACATTACTATGACTAAGTGTTAAGGACCTGTATCATTACTTATGTTATGACCGAAATTGTACCAACACATAACTATGTATACTAATATTATTTGACGGCACGGTTGGCGCAGTGGTTAAGCGATTGACTGCTGCGCTGCGTGTCGCGGGTTCGATTCCCGCACGGAACAAATATTTGTATTGTACAGGACTAAACTAATATTTATCTTCTGTCCTTTTCTTAATGGAATAGAAAGAAAAAGGTGCACTGAACTTAAATTTAGTTTAGTTTTTGAACAAGGGAATCGGCGCCATTGCCGAGTATAGTGTATTGTTTCATGGAATTGTTTATGAATAATGTCCTCCTTTTTGACCATGACGGCCAATCTCAACTGAGACAAGCCTTCGACGCGGGAGATATTATAAGAAAGAAAGAAAAAAGAAAGAAAAACGTTTATTACACATTGGGGTTTATTCATAAACGATGACTAAAGTTAAGTAACGTTTAAATGTCAAAAATGTATGGTTAAACAGTCGCTAATCACTGCTTAACTTTAAGCAACGTTTATGAATAAAGGGGCTTAACGTTAACACACACACACCCGGGCACACAACACAGACGTTGCATACACGGGCGTTGTTGCACATTAACGTTTGTTTATTATAGTACACAAGACACAGGTCCGACACGATCGAAGAGTGATCAGGCGCAGGCGGCAGGACCAATGGCTTAACGTGTTTTCCAAACCACGGAGGTATCACACCGCTAACTTCACAACTCCGGGCGGTTACTAAGAAATTCCTAATGAAAAAACCCAAAAACACTTTACCCTACCTGGGAATTGAACCCACGCTCAGCAGTCGCGCTTGCGACCACAAGACTAACGGGGCAGTTTTTTACAACTTTAAAGTTCTAGGTTCTTCTAGTTTTATCTTTCATTAATCTACGAAGAAAGACCCTGTGTGTGACGTAATAACTCAGCTTTTAGAAGGTACCTGTATCCAAGAGCAGCAATAGTCCTGGCAGACATAATGCTCCTCAAATTCCTGAGATCAGCGATTTCTATCAGCGAATCTAAATAGTCTTCCCAGGTATCGAAGACCAGCAACTTTCGGTCGGCTTCAACCCCCGCCGGGTATTCGTTTTTCTTCTCAGCCATCGCCATGTTTACCGACTATATTAAAATTACTAGAAAATAAATCTTAGATAAACATCAAAAATAAAATTTTATTGCAAATAAATTCGTATCAGAGTTTTGACAGCACCAAACGTGTGACGGCCATCGGCCATAATGACATAATATATACAGTTTTTTTTTTAATTCGCGTGTTTAGTTTCGACAAAAAAGGTTATCAGCTTTCAGTTCACGGTTCAATAGGTCTCTTTTTAACTATTACAGGTTAATAAGTCCTTTAAATCCTTGCACAGCACTTCAACCATAGCTTCTCAGCTTCTCGTCAACAAAATCAATCTGCCTTCCTTATATTGGGATCGGCTTCCAGTCCAACCAGATGCAGTATTTAACATGGACTGACTGGCTAATATAGCTTCTCGTCACCAACCATGATAAATCAGGAAGCTTACCACCAGCTCTTATGGCAGAAGTTGAACTGCATTGCTCTTTTGTTCTTTTTTGTTCTCTTAGTACAAAAAAGCAGTGCAGTGCAACTTCTGCCCTATTCTTAGAGCTGGTGGTAAGCCCCCTGACATTGGGTACATTTTCATGTAAAACCAGCAGGCCAATTCTCGTAATTTAAAACGTCCAAAATCTAGTCGCTGTCTCATCTCGGCGACAAACAAATGTCAAAAACTTGTCAAAATGTAGGGAAATTAGAAGTATTTTTTTACAGATTGAGACTGAGATCAGAGGGGCAATTCTCGTAATTTTAAGAACGTTCACAGTCTGATCTCAGTCTCAATCTGTCAAAAAATACTTCTAATTTCCCTACATTTTGACAAGTTTTTGACATTGGTTTATCGCGGAGATGAGACTGCGACTAGATTTTGAACGTTTTAAATTACGAGAATTGGCCTTCTGACTGTGAACGTTCTTAAAATTACGAGAATTGCCCCTAAGTTCGACCGTTCCACACTTATATCTCTCACAAAGCTATTAAGATAGGCCTAGCTCTGAATCATGCTTAAAAAGGCCGCTACGTACCTACTTAAATATTTTATGCGCAAGACAGCATTCGATTCATATTACATTTTCATTGTCTCAGAATCCCTTTGCTATATTTTGTTTAAATATTAATATGTCTCTTTATATTCCTATTTCTGTAAGCTCTTTGTTATGTAAATATTTTCTTGATATTTATTTATGCTTTACGCTGGTTTTCGACTTGTGGTATAGTAGGTTAGGTGCAGGGGGCCTGCGGGCGGTGAGATCGACGCTGTGTCATCGCTCGAACAGTTAGGCCCGAAGAGGTGACATGCAGTGTTCCATGCCATGCGCGTCTTTATGGGAGGACGTGTGATCGCGGGATCGGCTGCAGTTGGTGATGGGGCCCGCTAGGCATGGCGGGTTGATACCAGTCAAGGGTACAGCAAATTAATTTATTTATTTATTTATCCATTTATTTCAGGCATCAAGGCCCATATACAACACATACAATACAATATTAATATACCTTAAAATACTTTAAATACATACAACATTATAATCACACTAAAAACTAACTAACGCACACGAAGTGTCTGCGACGTGTTTCGCTGACTGGTGTCATGTAGCCGGCCACGAAACCGGCGGTACACAACACCCTTCGGCCAGAACTCTTCCTTGAGGAACTTCTCGAAATGATGTGTCGGAACACGCACCACGAACGGCTTGACGGCTTGGGACGGCAATCCGACACGACCGGAGAGAGATCAGATCGGGCTTAATGTGCTTTCCGAGACACGGGGGTATCACACGGCCAACTTTCAAACTTCGGGCTGTTATTGAGAAATTCTTAATGGATGGATTCTTAGTCGCGCTTGCGACCACGACAAATGATGTACCTATGTAAGTGCTAGCGCAAACTGGACGTCTAGTCGCTGCAATATGTAACAAGAGCATGCGATACAACTAGCCCGTCCTTGAAACAATGCAACTCGATGCTAACTGTGCATGTCGTTGGACCTTGTGTTGAGTGGGCGCGGTGGGGTGACGGTGCGCGCTGCCGACGAAGGTCTGCAGCCCGTGGACGTGTATCACCCGCCGCTTGCGGTCGGCGTTGCGACGTCATGTGCGCCAACATCTACACATTCCACACCCGCAGCTCGCGAATCACAACCACACCCTCACCCTCAGTCACAGTATAGTAAATGGAATTTTTGTAAAGCAGATTACAATAAGTTATATTATTTAATTAATTTAATAGACTGGGAAGATTTATACAGTATTCAAGATCCTGATTTGGCCTTAAACTTTTATTATGATAAAATATATGAAACCTTTGAAGCTAGCATTCCTCCGAAAACTAAAAATATTAGTATTAGAAGATATCCAGAATGGTATAACTTAGATCTTATTAAAGAAATTAAATTAAAATACAATTTGCACAAAAAGTATAAAGCTACCAAATCTCCTAGCGATTATGAGGCATTCTCTCAGTGTCGGGCAAGGGTGAAGATGGAATCAGCGAGTTCTCACCTCCGGTACAGAGATCGAGTACAGAACCATCTCGCTTCAGACCCAAAATCATTCTGGAATTACGTAAGGTCGAAAAAAGACACTTCTAGTCAGTACAAATTGATTAAAGAGGGACGAGTTCTATCTGGTGATGAATCCGCTAAGGAATATGCACGATTCTTTCACTCTGTGTACAGCGCGACAGCGGGCACACTGAGCGCGGGGGCGGCGTGCGGGGAGGCAGCGCCGAGCGGCGGCGCGTATGCGCACCTCGCCTGCCTCGAGCGGGAGGCCGTCCGGCGCGCGCTGACTGGTCTGCCGCCTAAGCGCTCAGTGGGTCCGGACGGTATTCCGCCCTTTATTTTGAGAGATTGTCGCATGGTACTAATAGAACCTTTGCTGCACATATTTAATGTTTGTTTGTCGGTGGCACACTTTCCTTGTCGTTGGAAACTTACGCGGGTGGTACCTATACCGAAAGGTCGAGGTGGTACGGATGTCAGTAACTTCAGGCCAATTGCAGTACTAAGTGCACCAGCCAAGGTATTCGAGATGGCTGTTCACAATTGCCTTTATGCACAGATAGGCCCTCATTTGTCGGATACGCAGCACGGCTTCCGTCCTGGGCGCGGTACAATGGGGAACTTGCTTCACCTGATGACACAGTTGGTACCAGCTGTTGACGCTGGGCTTCAGGTTGACGTAGCCTATCTGGACTTTAAGAAGGCGTTCGACACAGTCGACCATGACATACTCTTGTCAAGGCTGGCGGGTATAGGCTGCACATTTCATACTGTAAAGTTCTTCGCCAGTTATCTTCGAGATAGACGTCAGTATGTGGACTGTGGCGGACACTTCTGGGAGCCCTACTACACCAGATCGGGCGTCAGTCAGGGTACAAATTTGGGGCCCTTATTATTTATTATTATGGTAAATGATTTACCAAAGGTAGTCAGGTCAACATGCATGCTATTTGCTGACGACCTTAAGTTGTCTGCAGTCATAAAAGACACTGCGGATCGTGACATGCTGCAGCACGACTTGGATAGGGTCACTGAATGGAGTCACTGCAATAAGCTATACTTTAATGTATCAAAGTGCTCGGTGCTTTCATTCACACGCACACGAGTCCCACAACACCACCAGTACAGCATGGACGGGGAGCCGCTGCAGCGTGTCATAGAGATTAAAGATTTAGGCATTCATTTCGCCAGTGATCTGCAGTTTCGCAAGCATGTGGTACTCGTTTGTAAAAAGGCGTACAGGAATCTGGGATTTGTGCTGCGTCAGGCAAATGACTTTACAAACATCAGTGCATTGAAGGCTTTGTATGAGGCTCTTGTGAGGAGTCATCTGGAATATAATGCGGCCGTCTGGAGTCCAAGTGAAACAAAATACAAAAATATGCTCGAACGTATACAGAATAAATTCGTCAGATTTATTTATTTAAAGCTGTATGGGAGATACCCGGGATATCCGTTACTGTATCCTACCTTATTCTGTCTCGGTATGGTGGGCTACTACAAATTAGAAATTAGGCGCGAAGTGGCACTGGCAACGTATCTTTTCAAAGTTTTAAGAGGTAGTATACAAAACTCAGGTATACTATCAGAAATAGGGTTTAATTTACCGGATAGGTACGTGGCGCGGCGGCGCAGGCCGCAGCTGCTGGTGGTGCCGAGTGCGCGCACTAACCTGCTGGAGCGCGCACCGGTCACTCGTGCGCTGCGCACTCTCAACACAGTGGCGGATGCCATAGACTTATTCACCTGTACACTGGGTGAGTTCACAAGGGCCACGTATTGTGTAGCATGTAATATAAAGTAAGTAAGGTTAAGTATATTTTTAAGTTACTTTGTCGCATTAGATTTATCTGTAATGGCAAAGGAAACATGTGATAAATAAATAAATAAAAAAATAAATAAATAAATAGTTGCCAAGCAGCCGCAGTCAAATGTCGCATAGTGTGCGCCATGTCTATAAGTATAGGGAATGAAATCATCCACACAACTCAGTATGGGATTATTGTGACAAGCGAATATGTACTGCTATCAAATATTCGATGGCATTCATCCATCATGTGGTTTCCCGAAGTACGTTTGTGTTTGTTTTACCTACTATCAATCTGTTTGGTTCATTGTCTCTAATGATGTGGAAGATTTATAGGAACTATCTGCTGGGTGGGTAGGCAAGGTTTTCTATTAATATTTTCACTGTGTCTTACAGTTAAAGGAATCTTCAAAAGTTAAGAAAAACTTTTATAAATTATACGCTTTTTATTGCAAATTTCACGTCTATACAGCATAATAAATGATGATAATAAAAGTGAGAGGATTTCCTTATTCATTAAAAAAATAATTTTGCAAATCGGCTTATAAAAACGGAGTTCTGAAGTAACAAATACAAATAAGCAACTGAATTGAGAAACTCCTCCTTTTTTTGAAGTCGGTTAAAAATTACAGATTTTCATGACGGTCGTTATACGAGTAGTATGACGAAACCGCTTTCCTAGAAAACCGTAGCCTTACAAAAACCTTACTACGTATTACTCAAGTCATACATAATTATATGTATGTATATAATAACAACCGTATTAATCTTATTTCAATAAACGAAAACATTTTCCTAGTATCGCCGACGTAAATAATTACATGTATCCGAAAAATCGGATAATTCGGGCCAACGTGGCGCCGAATTTTGAGGGGAATTACCTACGCAAATCGGTTTTAATGGATATTGGGAAAGTAATTTTTCGAGTGGCAACACAAGTGGCGACGCAGATCGGGGGTGAAGTTTTTTTTTCTTTGTAGATTAATCCGGTAAAGGTCGTACCTTCTTGATTGTAGGTACATTATTAGGATACGGTATTGTGTGTAGTCGACCAATGATCGCGACGATAGGTCGTGGTGGCGCAAAATGAAATTAGCGGACTGTCTATCAAGTATAATGGTAAGAGGTATAAAATTACAACGGTCGGTTAAAAATACGAAATAAGAGCTATTAAGACGCGCAAGCGCAGCCGTGCACGAAGGAGAGCAACAGCTGACTGTCGTGGCGGTATCGCGCGGGGGCCCGCGCTCGGCCGTCAGCCGGCTGGCTCCCCGCTGTCCCCGCACCCCTCGTTCACTGCCGCCAGCGCGCGGCGATGTTGAGTGGAGCGCGAGCGGTCTCAACAACCAATGAAAGTGTTAAACTAGTTACATGGTACAACCTTCAAAATGGTTGAACTGGATGGTGATGATCACGGATATTATGGTGATGATCCACGCGTCATATTCGTGAACGGGCTCCGTTAGTTGAGTCTAAAGCGGTGTCCAGACGCGTGTTGCTCGCGTGCGGTTTTTATCCCGATATTCCCACGGGATCGAAACTCATGCGGGTGATATTAGTCCATAAAGAAACAAAGATATCAAAAAATCATTTAGAAAAACATTCATTTAATTTTTTCATTCATTTAAAGATGATTTTTCAATCATCTGATAACTATTCGAGGAATAATAAAATTTTAACAGTTATTTCATAATAAAATTGTCAAACGTCAATTTTATTCCACGAATAAAAGTTATCTGTTGACGGGAAAATCAGCCCCTAATATCATTTACTTCACTATCAGATAATCTAGATAAAAATATATCTAAGATATCAATATCAGATACTTTTCTGTTTTGTTGGCTGTACACGGGACAAACGGCGCTGTACCACTGTGTATTACTTACACGTATTTCGATTTACTGGCTTGAGCCTGAGTTTCAATAGATACCATGAACCCCCTGTTTTGTAAGAAAGATTTCAATTAATTTTAAACAAACGAGCCAAGATTTTGAATATACAGGGTGGCAGGGACATCGACGCGCAAACTGTAACCATGAATTCAGCACATGAGTTTAGACCCCATAGCGTAGAAACTTTTTGTCGATTATCAAAAAAAAAACCTTCTGTTTCATAGAAAAGTGCAATACCTACGCTTTCAAAACGTATGGAACAGCAATATTTTTTTTTACTGGTGTACAATATTTTTTTTTTTGCCTACATTGTGCTGGGTAAAGACCTCCCCTTGTTTCTTCCAAACCTTCCTATCTTGTGCAATCTCTCGAGGTAGACGGCGAAGGTGGTGCGACGAGGTGGTATTTGCAGGGCCAACATGGCAAGAGATCGCACAAGATAATGTAGGTATACAGAGTGGCGATTAGGTTATCACATTAAATAGTAGTATGTTCTGGTTTTGTAATGTTAATTACCGAACATAAGTACCTAGTATTGTATACATTCAAGTATTTTTTTTAAATTGAACAGACAGCTGTGCTGCTGGGGAGTTTGTTGCGCCACTTCTTCTTCCCAGCAATAGCACTAGGAAGTGGTGAAGGGCGGGCGTTTTTGGGGGACTGTCTTTTGTAATTTTGACGTTCAAAAAGTGCTGATTCTCAGCCTAATTTGAATAAATGACTTTTGATTTTAATTTTGATTTTGAGCGGTCATTACAAGTTGTTAAAATAAATATTTAAATTTTACTAAAAATAGAAAAAAAAACATATAAAATAATTAGCGTAAAAATTGTCATGAAATAAAAAACCATCCTTGATAATAAGTCACTAGACATGCGTGAGGCAATGGTATCAAGAATTCAACACAAACTTTATGTTACTAAGTAAACACAAATTTAGTTCAATGTTGTTAGGTAAATACTGAAACGAAAAATAGGTCCCACGACTAAAATGTTAATTGTTATTAATTACTTTAATACGTTATGTAGAATACGTGGTTTCAATTCATGTGATAACCTAATTGCCACACTGTAAGTATGTAAATAAATCTCACCATGAAATCTTAGGTGAAGTGATCTGTCATTCCACCAGATGCTAAGGCTCTTTAGGGATTGACAGCTCACTCTAGCACCGCTGCACCGCTGCTTTACCTTAGTTTTCACCGTGATATTTTTACAGAATAGACTGGCTGTTCTTATTCATTGTTATGACTTATCGCATTACAATAAAAACCGACACAGATAGCTTTAAACTTTAAAATATGAGAGTCAATTTTGTTCACGCCTACAATCATCAAATCATCTGGATCCAGCTGAATACCAATATTTAACATGGAGCGACTGCCTATATCTGGCCTTAACGTACTCTCCGAGGCACGGAGGGGTCTCAATAATGATGGTCACCCATCCATGGACAGACCGCGGCAAGCGTAGCTTAACCTGATCGATAGCCCCGTGCGGCTGTTTTCTTGGCCACATTATTCTATACAGGCCTACAACAAGAAAGAAAAATCCTAGTAGATACCTACTTCTGTGACATCAAATAATTTAATATTCTGAAGGAATAAGTGCACTTTACCAGGTCCTCCCGTTAAACCAGCTGCGATTTGAACAGGTACTTCAGATTTTGCACAAGTTAAATTTTCATCGAGTTAAAGTACCTACTAGTAGGTGCGGCTGGGACCTAGGTAAGTGGTTTTGCTCAGGCATGAAGGAAACCTGGAATATATTATTATAATGTCGGCCGCCAAAAGCGGTACAAAAGCTAGGCAATGATTTCTTCCTATGAACAATTAAAGGAACGAGCATTGATCACCAGATCCTGCAGTGCGATTCTGTAACCATCTCACCGTGAAAACTTAGGTGAAGTGAGCGTGGAATGAGCTGTCATTCCAAACTGAAATGCTAGGGATTGAAATTATTGACAGCTCACTCTAAGCTCACTTCACCTAACTTTTCACGGTGAGATTTTTACAGAATCGATCGGCAGCTCGTATAATCGGCCTTTAATGTTGCCACTGCTGGGACACAGGCCTCCTCTCTGAGAGATGGAGTGGGCCGTAATCTACCACACGGGCCCAGTGCGGGTTGGTAGATGTCACATGTCTTCGATATTTTTGTACTAGGATATGCCAGTTCCCTCACGACGTTTTTCTTCACTGTTTCGAGAGCAGGCCTCCTCATTCCGTTCGTATTATTACGCTGACTTATTGTTCCTACGGACAAACTACCTATTTGTGGCGATTTTGAATGTCATATTCAAATAAACATAATATCACGCCTGTTTTCTCCGAAGGGTTATTCGGAAGTGACCTCCCACATTTTGCCAGTTTTATTTATGTCCCATGTAATAGCGGGCGACCATGTTACCGTCAATCGGGCCCAAATCCATACAGACATATTCCAAATCTAGCAGAGATAAAAATTAAAACAGTAAGTTAGCATATCTTACCAGAAAATGCAGAAATGAAATGAATAAAAAACCGGCCAAGTGCGAGTCGGACTCGCGCACCAAGTGTGCCGTACAATTTAAAATTATTAAAAATATTTTTTTATATGATGTAACTAAAAATTTACGGTTTTCGTATTTTTTTATATTTGAGTTGATTGAATGAAAGGTAAATTGCGGTTTACGATTTATGATGTATTAAAAAAAAAACTACTTACTAGGTCTCGTTCAAACCAATTTTCGGTGGAAGTTTACATGGTAATGTACATCATATATTTGTTTTAGTTATATCATTCTCTTATTTCAGAAGTTAGGGACACACATTTTACCACTTTGGAAGTGTCTCTCGCGCAAACTATTCAGTTTAGAAAAAAATAACATTAGAAATCTCAATATCATTTTTGAAGACCTATCCATAGATATCCACCACACCACACCACACGTATGGGTATGATGAAAAAAAAATTTTGAATTTCAGTTCTAAGTATGGGGAACCCCCAAAATGTATTGTTTGTTTTCAATTTTTGTGTGAAAATCTTAATGCGGTTCACAGAATACATCTACTTACCAAGTTTCAACAGTATAGTTCTTATAGTTTCGGAAAAAAGTGTCTGTGACAAACGGACGGACAGACAGACAGACATGACGAATCCATAAGGGTTCCGTTTTTTGCCATTTGGCTACGGAACCCTAAAAAGCTTGGTAAGGTGTAAGGTGATACATTTCAGAATAAAAATGAACATCTGAATGAATAATATTAATAGAAATGTGGATACGGAACCACGACAAGCCAAGACATTAGCATTCCTCGGGAGTCCGCTGGTTGTGATGGGAAATAGTGTTGCACAGCGACAGTAAATTATCGATACTTTTGTGACCTTGATAAATTCACATCGATCAATCAACACTATCAAGGAAACGGTTGATATTGTTGAATTTATTTATTCTTCTTTTTAGCGTGGCGATAGAAAGAAAGAAAGAAAGAAAAACGTTTATTTGGACACAGTTCGTGAAACACAAAATACAAAATAGCAATCTAAATGGACTCGGTCCAGAATTCAGCAACTTGTTTGGCGCCATCACCAACGTCCATCAGTTCCTGTAACGTGCAGCTGACAGGACACGATATTGAGTAAATAAACTAGTAGCAGTTTGAAAACTGTGTTATGTCACTAAATAGGTTTAAAGAAATAAAAGTAAAGAAATAAGTTCAGATTCAGATAGAAAATCCTATAAAAACATTATGGTATGGTGTCCCATTGTTTGTGGAACAGCACCACATTTACACTCAGCAGAGTCGTCTATATCCACCTGAACAGGATTTCCTTGCTTCGGTCAACCTGGGTCAGAAGAATTAAAAAAAAATCAAATTAATAATTTAATTTCTGAATTTACTGAGTAGCCTTTATGTAGGTATTAAAAAAAGGAACATTTATGAGCTATCGGAGGGCTAGGCCAGGCCGTGCACCGGGGCCCCTCGGCCCCTGACCAGCAAACCTCGACCTGACTTAGCAAAAAATTTCTTTCACCTTCAGAACATAAATATAATAAATAATTTATGTTGTGTTGTGTACGTTCTTGTGTTTAGCCACTTCCACCAATCGGCTGCTATGCGATTTATAAATACTAGCTTACTCTACCGAAATATTAGTAAGTTTAGTGTTCCACCGGCGCCCTGACGGGCTGTGGCCGGCCGGTACCAGTCGGGGGTTGCGGAAGGAGCGTACATTCCCGCGACCCCCGGCGTAGGTATGAGATGGAACACCGGGGTAGTTTTTAATCAGTAAGAGTCTGACAGACGGAAGACATCCATGAGGATTTCCACCCTGAAAAAAAAAGGAGGTTAGGTTAGAATTTAGAGGTTAGGTTAGAAAAAATAAAACCTAACCAGTTTAGATTTAACCCAACTTTTTTTTCGCATCGGGGCCCCTCGTCACTGTTTCGGAACTACTTATGCGATTCCGCAAATTCTTTTACTAATGGGAAGCTACAGTAATACTGAGTGTCATAGGATATATTATTATGTATTTAATGACTTTTGATGCGGATGAAGTTGCGGGCAGAAGATATACTTTTATAAAGATCGAATCGATGTTTCTTTCCTCTTGATTCTAACCGTGTAATTGTTATCCCATTCAGAGCGATATATTTTATTGCTTTTTATAAGGTGTTATTTAATTCAACCTATCTACCAATACTGGCTAAAAGTCTCACACGCTCCACGGTTATTCAGTATCGATACTATAGCCAACTCAATGTCAACTATCGACATTACAACTATCAAAGATGCACAACCCTACACAGTAGAAAATAAGCAAAGTTTTGTGTCAACACGTTGCGACATCATAACTCGTAATAAGAACAACGACTTCGGTACAGATGCTGTAATTGCAGAGGCAACTGAGTATGCATTCAGCGGAGTAATAGCGTAACACACTATGAGTAGCAACGGGTTTTATTTTGACAGTTCAACAATATTCATTGCTTTGTTTACGTTGTTGAGCAGACACGTTTTTCGAACATATGAAGCAATGGATTAGCAATGTTTTTCAGATGATTCAGATTGAGATTGATAGTGTGTTACGCAATTAGGGTGCAGTTTGTGTTATGTTACTTAATGACAATTCTGTCTGTATTTTCAAGAAGATAAAGTCCACCTCGCGGGGTCGCGGCTAAATAATAACAGCCAATCCGCCAGCCGGGTCAATCGATCAGGTTAAGCTACGCTTGCCGCGGTGGGTTCGTAGACAGGTGACCATCTTCACGTACCAAGACCCCTCCGTGCCTCGGAAAGTATTTTAAGCCGTCACATTTGTTTTGAAAGCAAGCATGGACTCCTGTCTGAAATAAAAGTTTTCTACTCTATTTTATTATTTTAAAAAAAGTGTCAGTCTTATAGCTACAGATATACTGATAAAATTATCATGTCGGTGACGTGAACACACCAAAATCACTCAGCGCGCCTAAAGAAGTTTTAAGTAGGTACGTACATAAATTACTTTTTGAAGTGGTCCCGGCTGTTATTAGTCGAAAGTCCCGAAAGTCTGACACCCAGTCTTACCAAGGAGTATCGTATTACCCAGTCACTGGGTTGTGGAGGTCAGATAGGCAGTCGCTCCATGTAAAATACTGGTATTCAGCTGTATCCGGTTAGACTGGAAGCCGACCCCAACATAGTTGGGAAAAGGCTAGACAGATGATGTTTGAACGTGATTCCGATATCCTACCTATTTAATAAACAATTTCATTTCATTTCAGACGGCTGAATGATTTAGCTAAGTGACAATAAGTTCTTATATGACGTCACTCTTCCACTATGTTACCGAAGCGTGTATCCCATGTATGTTTTATCTCCCGTTTTGCTTCAGTGCGCATGCATTCTTGTTTATCGTTACGCGAGTAACTATTCAATGCATTCAATTGCTTTACAGCTGCATTCAGCGCTGTTTCGCTTCAAGCGTATAAATATAGAGGCTGAATTGAACTGAAAATGAAGATTGTTGTGAAGTTGTAGTAAAACCATGTAAGAGATTTTCAGTATAGAAGCCATTTTTAGAGATCTGTGTGTCGTATTTTGTTCTGGGACTTTGTGAAAACAACAAAGCGAAAAAAAATGGCTTTACCTACCTTTTTTTGGAGGTCGCTCAAAATGCGCCTCAATAGAAAGCTTAAAGTCACCCAAAGGGCAATCGAGAGGGCTATGCTTGGAGTTTTCCTGCGTGATCGAAACAGAAATAAAGAGATCCGCAGGAGAACCAAGGTAACCGACATAGCCCGAAGAATTGCCAAACTTCAGTGGCATTAGGCGCAGAACACATGGCCGATGGGGCCGAAAGGTTCTGGAGTGGCGATCGCGTACCGGATGACGTAGCGCTGAAAGGCCTCCTTCAAGGTGGACCGACGACCTCATCAAGGCCGCAGGAACCCGTTGGGTGCGAGAAGCACAGAACCGGTTGAAGTGGAGGTGCTTGGGGGAGGCTTATGTCCAGCAGTGGACATAAGCGTCTTTCGGCTGAAATGATGATGATTGGCTTAATATTTTATGTGTTATTCCAAAGAAGGCCGTTATTTTTGTTGCCTTGAATAGGACAGGGACCCTGGTTTGAAATTTTTCGTGGGCTATTAAAAAAAAAATGCTGTGCCATACATTTTAACCGCGTAGGTATCGCATTTTTCTATCAAACAGCTTTTATTTTTTTATAACCGAAGAAAAATTTCTACTAAATTACTAGGCTATTGTTTTATAATATATAAGTGTAATAATTGTTTTATTGTTGAATCATAATAGTTACATTACTAGCGTCGCACTCCCTTCATACCACCAATTTTATCATAGACTACTATTTTATACTAGAAATTTTATCGTTAAATCGCCCAGTGCGGTGCGGTGCGGTAAACGGCTAGCGTTCTTTTTACGTGACGCGACCTGTAAGTAGGTACAAAAATCTTTTTTGTTCGCAATACAACGGTTACCAAAGGCAAGGAATATGAATAAATATTGTAATAAGTAGTTACGCAGTGCCGCAGTTCTTTTAAAGGTACCCCTAATATATGCGCATATTGTGCATGAATTTACCTAAAAAGTTTTATTTACGAATCGAGAGGGGTCGATGTACAGTCAGCGAAATTAACTGTCAAAGAATGATAGTTGTGATTTGAATATACGGACAATTTAATATGGTACATGGACACGCCGGTTTCCTCATGGTGTTTTCCGTTTCGAGAGCTGTGGAGATGAAATTAAATACCTACATAAAGTAAAGTTCACGAGTGTCACTGGGCCACCCCTGCTCAATTTGCTTAATTCATAGTTTCCCTTACTTACCTTGCCAAATATTTTGAGTTTAGCGTACTTAGATGTTTTTTTTTTCTTTGTGCATGATACTTTGATAATTATACATTTTAAATGCTAGGTCATAAATGCTAAAATATTAAAAATCACATTTTTACATTACTTTATTACCTACCTAACATTGCCAATTATTTTTAAACAAATATTTTAGGTTAAATGTCGTGATGTCGTATTAGCTGTAAGTTTCCCGAACAGAACAGAATAAAATAAATAAATAAATGCTCATGTCTTCTCAATATATTATTAGAAGCTGTAGCTGCAGTGAGACGATAATAGGTTTGTATTTTTTATATTTTTTATTTAGGTACGCACGGCTACACACCAAGCTATACATAACCAGTACAAGCTGACTTCTGATTGTACGAAAAACCTATACAATGCGAGGTCAGATAAAACTGGGACTGGACTGCATATCTTTATGCGATTCATGTTCCCGTGATAATGCGAAAATAGTATTGCATTATACAATTATAATAAGCCTGCATAGCCTAATTATTTTACTATACCCTGTCCAGTAGGTAAACCGTTTTTTGATAGATGGAACTAGTGATTGCAGCAACACACGGTACATTGATTGATACACGTACGGTATTATAATGTATGTAAGAAGCCATAAATAAGATAATTCAATAAGATAAGGCAGTTTATTTATATTTATTTTATTACGCATTTTAAAGTTAACTTTTACGTAATCTGGAATATGTACGTTCTAAGACAGCTGTCAAAAAACGGTTAAACTAATGGACAGGGTATAATACTCAGAATTTTATCCCCGCATTTAGATACGGATGATCAAACAAGTTATTTCGTGTTTTCTTTTATCGACTTCAGTAGCATCAAAAGATCGTACCAAGTTACCAACTTTGTTAAACATTTTTTCTTCGAATTACTAGCCAGCGATTATCCAAAATTTAAAGTTGAGTAACTCGCAAAAGAATTTCAATTAAGATTGTTTACGGAAGTCCTTCATTAAGTAGGACGAGCGTCCATTTTGTTAATACATCTTGTGCAGTGCGATAAGTATTTTTTTTTTATAAATAACTTTTTTTTAAACTTTTAGCGTTTTGCCTTTGAAATGCACTGTTAATAGTTATTTATTTTATTATTACTTTATATTTATTTATTTATGTATTTATTTATTTATTAAAAGTTTAGGCGAAAGTAATAAAAATACTGTACAAAGGCGGTAAAGCCTGAGGCATTTTCTACCAGTCAACCGTAGGGTGATGCAGGGACAAAATATGGCAGATGCAATATAAGGGATAAATAACTCGAAAAAGAATAAATACTAATACATACTCGTACACACATAAACAGAATAAACTTTGTCAAAATAACGATAAGTAAGTAGAGGAGAAAACGAATCCAGGGAATCAGCGCTGGAATGATTCTACGAACTTCTTACGGATATGATCACGTGGCTTCACTTTAAAAGATAACCAACTGGTTGCCATCATGATATTCAGAGGGAGTGCATTGCAAGGAAATACCGCCTGCACCAAGAAAGAAGAGTAAATAAAACCAGAGCGGTGAGAAAGACATCGTAGAAGACTATTGTTGGTGGAACGAAGATTTTTACCGGGGGTAGAGCATAAGTATTGAACATCAGCGGTCAGCGGGGCAGTTGCGTAACACACTATGAGTAGCATGTAGCAATGGGTTTCCTTTTGACAGTTCTACAACATTCATTGCGTTGTTGAACAAACAAGTTTTTCAATGAAGCAATGGATTAGCAATATTCCTCAAAATGATTCAGATTATAATTGGTAGTGTGTTAACGTACGCATAGTTTTAATAAATAATAAAATGAATAAATACAACTAGGTATATTAAGGAGCCTCAGACTGACCCTGCTGCTTGCTCGTATTGTCACGCTGTCGGGTAACCCCAGAAGCACCGGCAATTTTTAACGCAACGATTTGATATCGCACACTGGATTTTGATGATTAGGTACCTAACCGAATATTATGCAGTATTTAGTGCCCTTTAGGCGATTAACACACTGCCATGCACCACGCAGCGTAGCGCGTGAATGCGTGTTTTAACGTTGCTTGTAAGTATCTCCGTTTGTATAGAAAACACGCACAGTCCAACACAGAAAATGCATCCACGCGCGTTCATTCAGATCACGCGCCTACAAGCACAGAAACTTGCGTGATTTTGGATGGGCTTGAACGGCTTTGAATGAAATGAGTCAGAGCCGCCGTGAATCCACAAAACGCAACTACGCGCGTGAGTGCGTAAAACACCCGCACGATGATGCAGATCTGCACTCCCGCAAGTACGCGCGTAGGTGCGTTGATACGCAACATGCAGCGTGATGCGTGGCAGTGTAATAATTGCCTTATCGTGTATCTCAAAAGTTCAAGTCTGTGTTTGTCGAGCGCACGTCCCTTCCGGCTGCTTACGACGACGCTACTCCAGCACCCTAATTGCGTAACACACGATCAATCGGAATCTGTTTCATTTTGACAGTTCAACAACATTCATTGCGTTATTTACGTGTTGAGCAGACAATTTTTTTTCTCAAACTTATGAAGCAATGGATTAGCAATTTGCTTCAAAATGATTCAGATTCCGATTGATTGTGTGTTACGCAATTGGGGTGCCGGACGATCCGGGCTGTTATTGCATCATCTAGTTAGCGACGAAACATTCGTGCGTGTGTTTTTGTTTGTAAAACCATACAAAACAAATAATTGGCTAAAAAGAATAAATGCTAAGACGCACTTGGTAGTGGATACAAATATATAATTGCGCTATTTCATAATTATACGCATATAGACTTATAGAGGGAACTTTTGAATACAATACTTTTTGGTAGAATGTACGGCATTTTTGCTGAATAATCGGCCGAATACGGACGTTCGGTAAACGTGCTGAATATGCTGAACATGAAATGAATATTCGGCCCATTCCCATTGAGAATCGAACAAAGCGCATTCCAGCGCATCAAAAAAAAATACACTGTTGGATTTTCAACTCTCGGCCTAAGCAGTGCGTTGAAAATGCAATGCGCGATAAAAAATCATCCGTGTGAGGGATAAATAATTTAGCCGAATTTTCGGTATGAGCAATTCATCATAGAATACTATTTAAGATATCCACAAGGATATCCCAATAAATCTAGACCCAATCCAGTACTGAGACAGCTGGTTCTGACTGCTTTAACGGAATCTATACACTCCTAAGGGACAAGCCCGACCGTAAATCACTCACATATTTCTTTATATCAAGGAACGGGTGTAAATTACTTTTGCTGTGGAACGCAGCACCATATTTACTCTCTTGAAAAATACAGATATACCCTGTCCATTAGGTAAACCGTTTTTTGACAGATGGAACTAGTGATTGCAGCAACACACAATAGGTACATTGATTGATACACGTACGGTATTATAATGTCTGTAAGAAGTCGTAAATAAGATAATTCAATAAGATAAGGCAGTTTATATATTTATTTTATTACGCATTAAAGGGGTTTATTCATAAATGATGACTAAAGTTAAGAGACATTTAAACGTCAAAAATGTATGGTTAAACAGTCGCTAATCACTACTTAACTTTAAGCAACGTTTATGAATAAAGGGGTTTAAAGTTAACTTTAACGTAATCTGGGATATGTACGTTCTAAGACAGCTGTCAAAAAACGGTTAACCTAATGGCCAGGGTATAGGTTACATATCCGTATGATTTATGATTGGCATTGTCATTAAGTGTAGGCCGCGTCCTAACCAACGCGATGGTCGCGCGAATATGCGATGATCGCGTTCATTTTGTTCGGCGAACCCAAACGCGTCGTCGCGTCAACAGAGGGTGCCTTCCGGTTTTCCGAACAAATAAGTGTCCCGGTATCATCATCATCATCTGCCTAGCCTTTTCCCAACTGTTGATGAACTATTGTTGATGTTGGGGTCGGCTTCCGGTCTACCCGGATGCAGCTGAATAGCTGTATTTTACATAGAGCGACTGGCTATCTGACCTCCACAACCCATTTATTGGGTAATACGATATCTGGGTAGGACTGGTTGTAATACTTTCGGGCTTCTGACGACCCGTAACGACTGTCAAAGATCTACGGATGACAGCTGAGACCAACGGCTTAACGTACTTTCCGAGCCACGAAGGGGTCTTGGTATGTAAAGATGATCATCCATCCACGGAGCAACTGCGGTAAGCGTAGCTTAACCTGATCGATCGAACCGTGCGGTAATGCGGTTGTTATTTCTTATTCTAACGAAAATTATTCATCTCGATTACACGATCATTGTTCATCACGTTCGGCGAACCCAAATGCGTCATCTCGCTAACAGAAGGCACGTTCGTGCTTACCGTACTCACGACACTTCGCTTTAAATATCAGGACACAGGGATAACTGAATCAGAGCAGGGAAGTGGCATCATAATGTTTTACATAAAGTCAAAGAAGACAAATCAACTGGTTCGTGCTTCGTTAGTCGCAGTGTTGGAGTCGTGCAGATGTGTCCTCTCGGTTCTAGGCAAACATACGCGCCGACTTTGAACCCTTAAAATGGCGCAGTTTGATAAAACTTTGGTGTAATCATATATTATATAACTAGCGAACCCGGTAGACGTCGCCCTGCCCAGAAAAGCAGCGCCACCTACCGGGTCCAATTGTATTTTCAAACCATCCAGGAACCCATTGAAATATACACACAAAATTTCATACAACTCGATCCAGCCGTTTAGGAGGAGTTAGGTGACAAACACACGTACATAATTATTACATATATTAAGATTCTTCTGTACGTGTGTTTGTCATCTAACTCCTAAACGGCTGGACCGATTTGGATGAAATTTTGTGTGTATATTTCAATGGGTAAAACTCTACTCACCAGTCTTACCAAGGGGTATGGTATTACCCAGTCACTGGGTTGTGGAGGTCAGATAGGCAGTCGCTCCATGTAAAATACTGATATTCAGCTGCATCTAGTTCGACTGGGGAAAAGGCTAGTCAGATGATGAATATTGGTAAATTAATCAAAACAGCCAAATATTTTAACAGCTATTAGCGACGTTGCCTTTAAAATGCACAGCTGCAGGGCAGCCCGCGAAATTACAATTTTAAATTTTCTCGTCAGTATCAGGTTGATATGTTGATCAAAATATGATTCGAGATCGTAACAACTGTATAATACTCGTATTAACAGAATAAAATTATCGATCGTTAGTCATCATTACAACTCGATCTTTACGTTCAAATTGCCCTATAGAATGACTAGATATTGCATGAAAATCATTACAATCATCTTAAATGTCATGAACATTTAAGGCCAAATCTAACTGACAGAGTTGTATTGATGATTGTAATGATTAGGTATAATTCTGTAATTACATACTTTTTATTGTCGCGGAACATATTTAATTTATTTTAGCGCATCCCTCTTCACATATACATAATCAGTCTATATTGTTCCCACAGCTGGGACACAGGCCTCCTCTCTTCGAGAGTGAGTGGGCTATAATCTACCACGCGGGCCCAGTGCGGGTTGGTAGATGTCACATGTCTTCGAATATTTGGTTCTAGGACATACCGGTTTCCTCACGATGTTTTCTTTCACCAGTTTGAGAGCAGTGGTGAAGAAATTAGCATACAGAAAGTAAAGCGCCTGTCTGGGTTCGAACCCACGACCTTACAATTCGTAAGTCGCGGCTGATACCACTGCGCTCCCCCTTCAGTCATCCTCTAAATGTCCTGTCCCAATTACAGTGTAATCTGTCCTACTAAACACCAATCAAAACTAAAAAGTATCAGGCCATTCGATGTGCCACATAACATTACGCCTGTAATCCCCGAAGGGTTAAGCAGAGATGTGGTTATGGTACACATTGCGCCAGTTAGGTTTCAGTCCCATATAATAGAGGACGAGCCTATTTTATTAACCGGGCACAAGTCCAGGGGGTCTACTCCGAAGTGCAAAGTGCGAATGTTCGGATGGGACCGACACATGGCCAAACCGAATATTACTGAAAAATGCGAAAAAAGTTCGGTTCGGCTCAGTTGGGTCGGGACCATAGTCAATATTCGAAAGAGTGTAGGATCGGGGCCGACTGAACCAAATAGAAACTTCGTAGCAGGAAACGGCCGAACATTCGGCCGATACTACTTCGGAGTAGACCCCCAGATTCCATGCTGCTACTGAGAAATTATTGATGTGAAATCCAATAACACAGTCAAATACAGCCTGTTTTTTTTAGCCGCTAATTTCCCACTGCTGGGCAAAGGCCTCCCTACTCTACCTCCTTCCACCTCTCTCTGTCCAGTGCTGCCAAGGACCAATCTTTATGAAAGGAGTCCAGCTCTTCCCGCCATCTCCGTCTGAAAAGTCCATCTCGTAAAGAAGACTACCTATTATACGATAAAAATGACAATATGTACCTAACCAAACATAAAGCAAAATTACACTGCAATCAGCCAATCACAATCTTTGTAAGTGCAACCACATGTCCAGGATTGCTCTGTAATGAGGTCAATCTCATCTAAAAGTCATCGTTATGTCACCGTGGCGGGCTAACGGCCTTGTTATTAAAAGCGGTGGCGACAATACTGTGTGTTTGCGGTGTGAAGTGAGCTCACAGCCAATAACAGCAGTGCAATTCTGTAACCATCTCACCGTGAAAATTTAGGTGAAGTGAGCGTGGCGTGAGCTGTCATTTCAACGAATGCTAAGGGATTGACACTATTGACAGCTCACTCGAAGCTCACTTCACGTAATTTTTCACGGTGAGATTTTTACAGAATCGATCGGCTGTACTAAAAGTCATATGGTTCTCACTTCATATTGTTAAATATTCATATTCTTAATAATTCTCGTACTTTTAAGAACGTTTACAGTCTGATCTCAGTCCCAATCTGTCAAAAATACCTCTTATTTCTGTACAGTTTTGTTAAGTTTTTGACATTCTTTCTCATTTCATCAAATAATAATATAACAAATAAATATTTCATATTTTTAAATGTTTTTATACTCTAATAATTATTTAAACTATAAGTATTTATAGTATGTATTTATTGAAATAAAGGAAATCATAATACAATTACAAAAAAATATAGTCGTTGATTTTGCAGCCTCATGATCATTTCTTATAAATTATCGTCTAATATATTTTAGGGCTGATTTTTCCAACGCCAGATAATTTTATCGGAGGAATAATTTTGAATTTTTGACAGTTCTTCCGTACAATAACTGTCAAACGTCAATTTTATTCCAAGAATGAAGATTATCTGTCGATTGAAAAATCATTATTTTATCAACCAGTTTTATAATCGGCTATATTTCAGCCAAGCAAAATGGAGTTTCCTAAAGACATTCGGATCGAACCTTCATAGTTAAAAAAACAGTCTCTGTTCTTCGAAACATAATAATATGCAAAAACAATAAGAAAAGTGAAATAAAAATCAACAAAACGGTCCAACTTCTGTCGGCTCTCGGCTCTTGTTCACAATTTTATTTATGGTTATAAGAATGTAAAAGGAGCAACTGAGTACGTACAGACGCCAGAAATTCAAGCTACCCGAAACTGTCAAATTTTCCCAATCAACCTTGAACCTTAATGCTTCTGCGATAAAGTTGAAAATCTATTAAAGAAATTTGACAGATTGTAGTAGCTTGATGTGCTGGCGTCTGTACGAAATAGAAATTAATACTTAAAGCTAAAATATTCAGATATTCTAGCAACCGGACCGAGTGCGATTCCGACCCAAAAGTTTTATTCACTTCATTCTGGTTTTGGGATCTTTCTGTTCATATTTTGTTCGTTTCCGTACCTTGAATAAAACGCAATAAAATGGATGTAATGACTGCCTAGGACTAACGGAATCTGTGCAGCATAACTATGGTCTGTTCGAGAAGTATGTGATGAAGATGTAAACAAATGGGTCAGAAACGTACTGACATGTCAATGCCAATTTGTAGTCAACTCAGCCTATCGCAGTTCACTGTTGGAAGCAGGCGCGGACCGAGGGGGGGGGGGGTCGTGGGGGTCATGACCCCCCCCCCCCCCCACCAAATCATTCAAGCTGTCGAGAGTCTGCAGGATGTACTTGCCTTACTAACTAAAGTTACTAACTTACTACTTGGGTAATACGATACCACTTGGTAAGACTGGTTGTCAGACTTTCGGGCTTTTGACGACCCGTAACAACTGTCAAAGATCCACGAAAGACAGTCGGGATCAACGGCTTAACGTGCTTTCCCAGACACGGAGGGGTCTTGGTATGTAAAAATGGTCACCCATCTACGGACCAACCTGGCAAGCGTTGCTGAACCTGATCGATCGAACCGTGCGACTGTTATTTCTAAGACACATGCCGAACGCGACATGACGAGCGGACTGACTATACAAGCGAATATCAAAGCCGCATGGAATTTGTTTCATTGATCTCATGATTCAGGAGTTTATTCAGTGTTTTTTTTTTAAACAAAAACGTAGCCCCACACTAGGAATTCTCCTGTATCGTGGGTGCATTTACAAACTATGGTCCCGACCCAACTGAGCCGATTCGAACGTTTTTTCGCATTTTTCAATACCTAATATTCGTTCGGCCATGTGTCGGTACGATCGGAACATTCGCACTTTGCCCTTCGGAGTAGACCCCCAGTGTTTGAACAAGCCGGATCTTGGTGGCTTTTGTAAGATCTCTATTTATCCAGACTTTTAGCAAGAATTTAGAAAGTTAGCATTATTTTTTAAAGTTAGCATATTCAGCCTATAATTTCCCCACTGCTGGGACATAGGCCTCCTCTCATTGAAAGGGAGTGGGCCATAATCCACCACGCGGGGCCAGTGCTGGTTGGTGGATTCACATGTCTTCTATTTTTTTATTCTAGAACCTTAAGTTTCTTCACGATGTTTTCCTCCACCGTTTTAAAAGCAGTGGTGATGTAATTATTTACATTAAGTAAAGTGCTTGTCTGGGTTTGAATCTAAGACCTACAACTCGTCAATCGCCGCCGTTACCACTGGGCCACCACTGCTCTCTCAGAATTATTAGAGGATGGATTATACAACGTGGCGCTACAATGGCGACATTAATTTAACACACGGGTAGGGCTTAGTGGCCAGTAAAATTATAACAACATAAAAAAAATCGTAACTTGAAAACTTCCACCTGGGCCGCTCGCCGACATAGGGCTCTCTCTCTTTTCTTCAATTCGACTTCCCTCTTTGCACGTTAGTTATGATCCGTGACCCCGGCAAATGACCCCTGCCCTTCAATTCTATAAGTCAGGTTGCTCTAAGATGCTATTTTAGAAAATAAATAAATATGAATGTTTAATTAAATAAAAATATATTCATAAAACTAAAACGCTAAACCGTATACGTGTGTTAAATTAATGTCGCAATTAAAGCGCCACGCTGTATACATGCCTTATTTTTATTACAGCCCGGAAGTCAAATAAAGCCTGATAGGTATGCACTCCACAGGTGGTGGAAAGCCAACAGCTTACGTGACACGAACTGCAACGGTACTGAGAACTTGCTTGGTTAATGTACGGTCTACGTGCAATGAATCTAGACTTGCGCAAACTTGCACAAATCTGAGAGGAATGTTTGAATGGGAACTGCTGCTTACGATTTTTTTTCTTTTAGACTGGTAGTGACTCTCGTCCGGCATGAAAAGGCTTGTATAAAAAACTAACATCTAACACACACACGCGCACCCGCACACACGCACATTTACACCACAATAGGCTATTTTCCTAAAAAATTCTAATTAGTCCGTCAGTTAGATTATCAAAAAATATTGAACCCGTATTTTTTCTTTTGTCAATTATACAACAAATTGATGAAGATATCGCCCGTTAAAGTTCCGCGTGACGTCACTTGCTTGCGACACTTTTGCAAGCAAGTGACGTCACGACCCCCCACTCCCAAATTTTGATCTTTCTCATTTTTTGTTTGATTGACAAAAGAGAAAATACGTCTCCGTTATTGTTAGATAATCTAACTGACGGACTAAATATAATAATTATTTTTTTACCCAGGAAACTACCCTATTATTTTATACGACAAAAATGCAATAACGTTGTCTGTATCACATTAACCATCTCCATCTGTAACACAGGTATTCATAGTACAGGCTCCAGTCTCCACTACATTAATGTATTTGTGTTTACACAATTATGTATTATACAAATTTTTCATTATGTGGTGGAGAAAATAATCGTTTTTATTACAAAAAAAAGTAAAGTAATAGAAAATAGGACATTTTGACTTTGAAATGAACAAAACGATATTTTAAGACAATTTTAAAACTAGATGACCGGCATTGCCTAGCTGAGTGGTAGCTAGTGGTATAGTACAATAAAAACAATATAAATATTCTTTTCTAGAAAAGCTATCATCTGCTTAGCCTTCCCGGCTTCCTGTCTTAACCGAATGCAACTGAATACTAGTATATTACATGGAACGACTGCTTATTTGACCTTCACAGCCCAGTTACTGGGTAATACGGAGAGGAGTCCTGTGTCCCAGCAATGGGAACGTTATAGGCGAATTATAAAATAAAAATTAAGTAGAAATGGTTCAAAATATGTTTTTCTTTGAGTAGTTACCAAAAAGTCTCCCGTTTCAAGTATCCTGTGGATACCATCGGGTCGACAGTGAACTAACTCCTAACGAGCGTGCTCCAATTATAAGAACGTCGTCTTCGTTCATAAAACAATGAAGAATATAAATTCATTATTTTTGTAACAAATTGGTGCATACTTTCCTCAGTGGTCATTTTGTTACTCGGGGTAGAGAAACCTTTAAAAAGTGCTAAAAATGCTAAAGTTTATTATCTCACAGAGGCGTGAAAGTCGACACCAAATTAACTTGTAGGAAATTGCCTTTTTGTGGAAGTGTTTTTATTTTTTTACTAGTGTTGTATAGTCATGACTTAGTATCAGCAAATAGGGATTTAGTCGCTTTTCTGAACAGCGATTGAACGCTACGCCACTCAGACAGCATCCAGCCAGGGCATAAACTTGTAATTGAACTATGCGACTACACGCTAAGGGCATCTTACAGTTTTACATTAGAAACGTCTTTCTGTTTTAGCAGTCAGGGCTGACGTGCGATTGACTGTTCCTACTTATTTCGTAAAGTTTTTTTGCAACACCACACTGCGCAAACCACAGATTACTGACGTTGCTCAAAAAGCCGCTAAGCTGAAGTGGGACTGAGCTGGCCACGTCTGCCGTATGTAAAATAAGCTGTGGGCCAAAATAACCACCATGTTGAGCCCTGACACAGCTAGAAGGCGTCGCGGCAGATGCCGTAGAAGATGGGATGAAACAAAGACGTCCAGCGGTATCTTTTAGCCTTTTTTTACACAAAACGAAACACACATAGATTTTTACCAAGGGTTACCATTTAGAATTTTGTTATGTCCTGGCAAAAATGGGTATCGATTACACGATAAAACTAAAAAAAAATAATTAGATGCTAATATTTTTTTGAGGTCTACAAGCGCTGGTATGGATAGTATAGGTACTTGAAACTCCACTTGAAATTTGTGTTGAGAAAATCAGTTTCTTTGTTATATGTAGGTATTAAAAATAGGTTTTTTTTTAAGGTTACGATGCTCTCACCAATGATGTCTGTGAATTTTACACAAAAAAACGGAGTTTTTAAATTGTTATTTTAAGTAACTAAACTAAATTGTCATGATTTAAAAAAAAATTACACTCCGTGGAGGTTGCCAAAAAGCCGAAGTTGTCCGGAGACATCCGCACGAATGGTAACCCTAGATTTACCTCAGTTTTACCTTTCTCAAAGGCAAAGCTTGGGATAAAAATAAAACGTCCGTATGTCCACAACATAAGTTGGGACCAAGATGAATCAGCAGATGGCTTATTGCGGCTCCCTCGCCTTTGTATTATAATTTTATTTTTAGCCATATTTAGGGGCCCGTGGCTAAGTAATAACAGCCGCACAGGTCGATCGATCAGGTTAAGCTACGTTTGCCGCGGTTGGTCCGTGGATGGGTGACCATCTTTACATACCGAGACCCCTCCGTGACTCGGAAAATAAGTTAAGCTGTTGGTCCTGGCTGTCATTCGTGGATCTTTGACAGTCATTACGGGTCGTCAGAAGCCCAAAAGTCTGACAACTAGTCTTACCAAAGGGTATCGTAGCATCCGGTTAAGACTGGAAGCCGACCCCAACATAGTTAGGAAAAGGCTAGGCAGATGGTGATAGTGATGATTACAAAGAAATCTCCTTGTTTTTTGCAACTCGTAAAGACCGTAGGACGCAGGGATAGCTTGCTATTAATAATATTTCAAAAGTTTATTCCTATAAGAGACGCTTTCAGGTAAACCGCTAAAGCTTTGGTGAAATTCGGCTTTGAGGCATCTTGCACCCGGAGGGAGGAACTAAGCATTTTTTATTTTTATCAACCCGTAAATAATGGATGCAAAACTTGTCTCGTCAACTTGAATTTGGCAGCCTTCTACTGCCGACTGAAAAATACATTGATAGTATGAGAATTTTTATCTATGCGTTATTCTAAGCAGAGAAAAAAATGGTATGACGGGTGGGCACAGGGTTCGGTATGCCTAAAATATTAGGACATTCGCAAAAATAGGTCAGCAAACATTCACTATATATGCGGAATCTATGCATATGGGTTTGTAAGTATAGAGCAGGTACATTTACATTAAAAGCGAAAAAGCGCGAGTTCGAACCATGAATACACCCTAGAGAAACGCTGTTCTCAAAACGGTGAAAGAAAACATCGTGAGGAAACCGACATGTCCTAGAACTAAAAATTCGAAGACATGTGACATCTACCAACCCGCACTGGGCCCGCGTGGTGGATTACGGCCCACTCCCTCTCACAGAGAGGAGGCTTGTGTCCCAGCAGTGGGAACCTTATAGGCTGATTATGTATAATAAGATTAATAAGATTTATTTATTTCTATTTCTATTTTCATTTAGGTTATGTACACCTAGAGAAATAAATAAATCGTTCTTATTGCCAAAAATTCTTTCTCCCATAGCAACTTTTTTGCTCTATAAAGGATGAAATTAAAAACGTTCGCCAAATCGAAATAGTGCAGTGACTGTTACATAATCATTATAAACTTTGACGACACGGTTGGCGTAGTGGATGAGCGATCGACTGCTGCGCTGCGTGTCGCGGGTTCGATTCCCGCATGGAACAAATATTTGTATTGCCTACAGGTAGTTGTTCCGGGTCTGGCTGTTTGTGTATGTGAGATTAGTGTGAAAAACTCATTTCCCAAATCTAAATTCACGAAAAAAAAGTGTAATTATTGTCTTAGTTAGTGCAAACTAAGTTATTACCTTCAAGTAGACAGGAATTCTCATCGTTAAAGTAAAAAAAAAAAAATATTCAAAATTTTCAATTCAAATAAGAAAATTAAAGTAGGTATCAATTTTAGCGCGCGCCCGACAAGCAAACCATGAATCGCAGATTTCACAACATGAAGCAAGTGGGCAACGCGTTGAACTAGCGGTATTTACCTAAATACCGCTAGTTCAACTGCCGCAACCGCTTGCAATTTTGACCGTTGCTATGTAAAAAAGGGCGCGTGACGACGTAAGCAAATCGCTTGCCTACACGCACGTAGGTATGTGCATCCCATTCCTTAATGACATGCTCTAAATTTTCCCGGACATTGAGATAAAGTTGACAGTCTGAAAATGGCACAATTTTTTTTTGTCCTTGTCACTAAAATATGTGCAAATAAATGAGTGCAATACGACACTGGATCACACGGCTTCTTAGTAATGTACGCAAATTGACATGGCTTTACGCGGTTTGTCTGTTTTGACTAGATAAAATTAAACGCCTGTGGTCATCACGTTATACACATCAAACACGAAAATAAATACACCCTCTGGCCGTGACATCTGTGAAACTGTTAATTTATTTTAGCCATGAACATATTTAACTGGGCAACTCATTTGCAACATATTTGTGAACATATTTTGTTTGATAAAAATAATTTTCATCCAATGGGTGAAGGTCGATCTTATTTCGGATCCTACTGATAAGTCTAAGCAAATAAAACACACACTCGCGGCTACAATACTTTACAAACGCAATATCTCCCTACTTCAACGAATCTTATTCAGTCATATTACACTCGTGCGCTTCAGAATTGCGTTAGCATAACTTTTACAAGGACAAAGGACGGCTTGGCGTGCGACTGGAACTGTCTGGATCTTAGAACTATTTCAATCTGGTTCACGTTCCAGATTCTTCTAATTTGTACCTGGAGTGGTGAATTGAATTCAGACGTCGACTCTGCTCTGGTATGGTGAAACTTGGTAGTCGGTGACGACTTGCGCCTGTCGTCGCAATTCCCTCAGTCTGCTGAAATCCTGCAAGCAACGCTGTCGACCATTTGCATCTCTTTAACGAGAATTAGCAGCAACTAGTTCCGTTCTATTTGTTACACTGGGATACGACAAAGTTTCAAGTAAGTCTGTTTTATTCCAATATTATCAAAATTCAGCAAAAAATGTGTCTTCTAGGTGGCAATTCTGTGGCAGTAAAAATACATTGAGGTGTAAAATATTATAATTGGTGTACCTTCTACATAATGTGCAGTTCTTACGTAAAGACCATTATAAGAATTGAGAACCTCCTCCTCTTTTGGAGTCGGTTATAAAGAATTACCAAGTCATGGTCAAAACAAATAATTTCATTTCGGCCAAAAATCCTGTTTAACGTCAAACATTATCATGCACGATCTTGTCGTAAGAATTCAGAGAACAACTTACAAATAGGATTTTTCACAAAGGAGCCCAAATGTCCAGTGTTAAATCAACCCTTTATAAACGGGGTACAAATGTCCCGAATTTGCATTCGTATGTCCATGTTTTTAATATTCACAGGGTCTTTTGAATCCGTAAACATTGTCTTATTAAATAAATCCGTTTCTTTGTTTGTTGGAAAGAAAAACCCTGAATTGAAAAGTGTTAATTCCTTACCCCCAATTTTTAGAAAGATCTATCTACACCTTACTTATGGAAAAGACGAGTAAAAAAACATCATCCCCGTTTTACCAGTACCTACGGGTAAAGAAAAACGAAAAAAAAAACTAACAACTTTGTGGGCGTGATTACTAGGTATAACCATGCCAAATTACAGTTTTTTATTACCAAAGGAGGATCTCTGAGTTAACCCGTGGACAAACATACAGACTAAGATTCCTTGTTTTTACTACGGAAACCAGGTTGAGCTTACATCTTCCTGGGAAAATGGGGCTACCTTTACGTAATGGCAGTAAGGTGTGATTGTGGAGCTATGTCGTATCCTGCCCTCTGTGTCCCAAAACATACAGCCAAAGTGACCTCTGCACTGCCACCGACAACGCCGTGGAAGTGGCAAAGTTTTGAGCCAACAAGATCAGTCGTGCCAGCGAAAGCGAAGAAAAACTACGGAAACCTTAACACAAATAAAAATCGTGTCACCATTCGTTTCGGATGTGAACACAATGAGTTTATGAAAAGCCAACTTTAATTTCAATAAATGATTTTTAATGTCGGTTTTTTACTCGTAGTAACCATCTGCAACCTGTCGTTCGTCACGCGAATGTTAACCCGATATGGACGCGAATAAATCACACCCACCGTGATGTTTGGACTGTTAATTGGCAAAAATTGACAAAAACGACTGGATTAGAGTACTCCCCCTACGATATTAAAGATATATATAGACTACCCTCAAAGGAGAATGCCACCACATCCACAATTGTCACTGAATTTTCAAACAACTTTTTCAAGGAAAAATTCTTAAGCAGCGCTAAACAATATAACACCGCCCAGCGAGGACGACAACTCAATACATCTCACCTAGGTCTTGCTGGGCCCGAAGAGACCTTGTTTATTTCAGAACATCTAACCCCGAAAGCAAAACGACTGCACTTTCTGGCTCGTGATTTCGCTAGAACTGAACACTTTCAATACTGCTGGATTGCGAATGGACGCGTGTTTCTGCGTAAAAAGGAAGGAGAAAAGTATACAGTTGTCAAAAATGAGAATACTTTTCAACAACTACGAGGAATATATAGCAGTATTAATTAATTTCAAGTATAGTATAAAACCTTTTGTATCTTTACTATTTATTTTAGTTGTATTACAAAAACTTAAATCTTACACATATTCTTCCACACAAGCTCAATACACACCTAACACCACAAACCTCACCGTGCTCTCAATGTCACAAAACTTTAACATGATTGTCGCTTACAACACCCCCGTTTCTACAGTCTACTTGAGTGATCCTAAACAAAAGCTACTAACCCACCCCTGTATTATTAAAAGAACTTCTAGAGTAATAATATGTGACTCAGGAATAACAGATCATGATACAGTCATCGTTGGAATCGCTAGGTCTACTTCCTATGAATTGCCTAGTAGTAATAATAGAGTGAAGATAGACTACCCAAACTTGTCCAAAGCAGTCGCAGAATATGACTGGAGCCACATCTATAACTATACCGATGTGACCGAAGCCGTCACTGATTTCACAGGAACGCTCAGTGAAAAAATAAGCGCTTTTACAACAACAGAGATTGTACGAAATTCAAAGGCCATTAGAAAGCCCTGGATCACTAAAGGCTTATTAAAATGCATTAGAAAAAGAGACATGTTACACATGGAAGCGAAGAAAACCTATAACAAGGATAACCCGATTATACAGCAGCGATACAAAACCTATAGAAACTTCTGTAACAATTTAATGCGAAATTTGAAAACAGACAACGAAAGGAAACTATTGGAAGATGCAAACGGAGACAGTAAAAAAACATGGATGGCTATTAAAAGCATCTGCAATATTAAAAGTAAGAGCCAGAGTGGCCTAGAACTACTACAGACATACCCGAATCCCATAGATTCGCTAAATAACGTGAATCAATACTTCACGAAAGTGGGTGAGCAGCTTGCTGACAGGACTTTGCTCCATATTAAGAAGACAGAAACAGAACTCGCCGCTATGACACTATTCCACGATAAAAACCCATCCAGCGAATCTTTTTTTGTAACGCCAACAGACGAAGCCGAGGTCAAAAAGATCATTACAAACCTCAAAGACAATTCAGCACCTGGATGGGATGGAATCACGAACAGGACACTCAAGTTATGTAAAAATGCCCTTGCTGCACCAATTACCTTCTTGTGCAATTTAAGTGTCTCGACTGGGAAAGTTCCTACGATAGTAAAAACCGCGAATGTATGCCCAATATTTAAATCAGGCGATAAAACAGTCCCGTCGAATTATCGACCGATATCTCTTCTCACGTCCCTATCCAAAATCCTGGAGAAGATCATGAACAGCAGACTCCTCAATTACCTTGAGAAAAACGGCTTGATATCAGAAAATCAATATGGCTTTCGCAAGCATAGGTCAACGGAGGACGCAGTCACTAACCTAGTTGATTTTGTCGTAAATAAGGTGGACAACGGCTATAAATGCACTGGTGTTTTCCTTGACCTGGCAAAAGCCTTTGATACGGTGTCCAGGCGTATTCTCCTTAAAAAGATGGAAGCTATTGGCATCCGAGGTCTAGCTTTGGAGTGGTTTCAGTCCTATCTAACTGACCGCACGCAAAGGGTCCGCATGAGGGAAAACTTCAGCAGCTATGCAAACCTTAACTACGGAGTTCCCCAGGGTAGTGTGCTCGGGCCCACACTCTTTATCCTTTATATAAACAGTCTTTGTACTTTGGAGTTGGACCGAGCTAAAATATTCGCCTACGCTGATGATACCGCCCTAGTCTTCTTTGACACAACTTGGGAAGGAGTACAAGAGGTTGCTAACAACGGTGTAAACTTGGTCTCCAGTTGGCTTTCTCACAATCTACTGACGCTTAATGTAGAGAAAACAAAGGTTGTGAATTTTAGCGTCAGCATAAGAACTTCCTGCCCAGATCATCTCTCAGTTAAATTACACTCCTGTTATAGCAATGCACCAACAAGATGTGACTGCCCAAGCCTTGAGAAAGTCAAGCACATCAGGTATCTCGGCGTTCACATAGACCAACACCTTAACTGGTCAAAACAGATAGAGCATGTAAGTGGCCGGGTTAGAAAGCTCATACACATTTTCAAAAAAATGGGCCGGGTTGCTAGTAAAGTTGTTTTGAAAATGCTTTACCATACACTCTGCCAATCTGTTCTCAACTACTGCATTGTAACATGGGGTGTAGCACATAAGACGCATCTAATGAAAGTTGAGCGTGCACAACGGGCCCTTCTTAAGGTAACTTTTATGAAACCGATGCGCTTCTCGACTGACACACTGTACCAAGAGACTGGTGCTCTGCGTGTGCGCCAACTGTACATTATGGCAGTGGCATTGAGATACCACAAAAATGCCCAAAGCGTAGTAACATACTCCGAACTTCGCTCGCTTAGAAATGCAAATAAGCCTAAATGGCACAAACCTAAATGTAGACTATTCTTTGGCAACAGATGCTATCTTTATATGGGACCATTTATTTATAGTAAGCTCAATAGTGAAATGGATATACTACGTATGACTAGAAATAAATGTAAAAATCACCTTTCGAAATTTATGGCAGGAATGGACTATGAAAGCACGGAGAAGTACCTTAACTCATGAACGCAACACACACATTCATCACACAAATACATAAAGGTTGATTTGGACCAAACGAACTAATGCTTATTCTGTCCCCACTGTCGGATTTCCTCAGTCTAAAAGGAGTGGGAGTGTTCTTTTTGTTGGCCTCTAAAAATGATAGGGATGGCGGGAGGAGTACTCTTACTCTTGCTCTGGCTCGGTCTTCGATTGGTCTAAACCCACCTTAACTCACTCATTCATCACACACCCACACCACACGTAAACAACACACTATACAAGTTTAAATTTAACACACATATAAGTTAACTACATTTTTATATTTTATAATTAGTATTTGTTTGGAAAACCACCCGATTATTGTCGCCTCAGAAATCATACCGACCGATGCTATGTATGAAGCCTACCTACCATGTACCTAATAATCTTGTTAGACGAAGGAGACTAGTCTTCACGACACAGGGAATCCTAGTGTGAAGGCTAGTGCTATTCAAATATTGTACTGCCTTTTCTGAACAATAAAGTTTTATTATTTATTATTATTTATTAATTAAGTTTGTAACAAGCGGCGCGGACAGGGTTATTCATTCTCGACTAATAATTGTGCCACATTCGGTTTGCATAATAAATAATTAAATTACTTATTTATTTTTCAATGTTTCATATTGTGTTCGAGCAGATTTATGGTTCGATATAAAGGGAGAGCCTTTATATCGAACCAAACCAAAACTTTCTCCCGCAGACAGGCACGACGCGAAGGCGCGACGTGACAGCGCGACACGACAGCGTGACGCGACTGTAGTAGGAAAATTTCTATGAAAATTTCATGGAAATTGTTCTATTAATCCGCTCAATGAATAACCAAAAGGAGGTGTAGAGTGCGTGAGCTGGGACCTAAGCGATTTCTTCAGAAAGTTGTTCAGGGTGCTTAGGGAGTAAACATATTAAAAGTCCCCGCGTCTAGGGGGTGAGCCGGAGTGGCGGTGAGTTTTTCGCTAATATCTTTAAAATGGTGCGTCGTAGAGAAACATTATCGTCTATGTAATGAAAGCTCAGAAAGTTTTCTACAACTTTTATCTTGTATTTTTTTTTCCAACCCATTTTCGAACTACACGTTCCGGAAAAGTGAAAATTTTCGAAAAAAACGACTTTTATTAAAGACTAGCTGTACAAAAAATCTTCTTATTTCACTGGTACGAGTATTGATGTGTCTCAAGAAGGTTTTCGTATACGAGCCTTCAATTTTGGACAATTTATTTCAGAGATACGTATTAGGCACGTTGGTCCTGTAAAGCTGTGTCGCTCCATCTTAAATACTGGTATTTAGATGCATCCAGTTAGTCTGAAAGCCGATCCCAACACAGTTGGGAAAAAACGATGATGAATGAGGCGACTTCACAGAACAAATGGTTATCAAATCTGACTGAACAAGTTTCAACCTCTGTTCAGCCACACGGCAAAAATCATTAACAAAGTTAAATCAATCTGTCGGCTTAACAAAGGTAAATTAACCCTCAATTGGCGGGCCGCGTTGTGGTTCAATTTAAATGACAATAATATAACGGATTCATTTATTACGGCGCGCCTCTCGGGTCCCAGTAAATTGCTATGTGTGAAAGGTTGGCCGGTATAAAAGAAAAACAATTCGGGGTATAACATGGACTCAGTAATAAAATGCTGTTAGAAAATGACTAGGTAGGTAATCGTTTTTTTGTTGGCAATCATGCAGACGAGTAAGCCCACTTGATGCTGCCACATAACATTACAACAGTAATCCCCGTAGGGATATGTAGAGGTGTACAATCACGAGCACTTATTTGAATCAATCACTGTGTTTACATAAATAGGTGCGCTATGTTTTGTCATATTATTAAGACATACAAATTTATAAGTGACACATTCGGTGTCATTACATTATGTGACTTTCAAAAAATAATATTTTAAATTAATTAAATACATGAACAGAAAAGTGAAAAAAAAACCATCAAATACAATAAAATCAATAAATAGTCATAGTACTTATTATCAAGGGGAAAACATGCATTATTATAATAATTGGTCGTTTAAAAATTCGTCTACAGTAGGTATAATTAATAATTTATTAAGAGTTTTCCAACACTTGGAAACTTTCAATATATGAAATACTGTGTTCGTAGCAACATAAAATTTCATTAAAAATTAAGTAGTAAATCGCTTTTGAAAAAAGCCAAGTGTATACGTATGTATACACTTGGCTTTATTCAAATTTGCTCGTGGCATATAGTACCCACATTTCACCAGCTATCTTTAGGTAACAGGACCCGAGGTTATTGCCATCAATCGGACACGAATTCAGACTGCTGGCGGCGACCGAGAAATTCCTGATGGAAAAACCAATAACACTTTACCTGACCTGGGAATCGCACCCAGGACCTCATGATCGACAGCAGCACTAGCGACCACTAAATCAACGAGGCTAATGATGATAATATCCATCTTCTAGGAATAATATTGGAGTAATATGAAAAACTGTGCTTTTACTTACTCGTCCCGGTAGTTAGAGCTCGTAAAGAGGTCCTTTTGGCATTATACTATTTGTTTTCTGTTTTTATAGTTTTAAGGTGTATTCATTTTGTGTAATGCCAATAAACGCATTTTTCTTTCTTTCTTTCTTTTCTTTTCTTTAAAGCTCTGACTGTATCATCTGCCGAGCCTTTTCCCAACTATGTTGGGGTCGGCAGTCTAACTGGATGCAGCTGAATACCAGCATTTTACATGGAGCGACTGCCTATCTGACCTCCATAACCCACTTATTGGGTAATACGATACCCCTTGGTAACACTAGTATTGTCATACTTATGACGACCCGTAACGACTGTCAAAGATCTAAGAATGACAGCCGGGACCAACGGCTTAACGTGCTTTCCGAGCCACGCAGGGGTCTTGGTATGTGAAGATGGTCACCCATCCACGGACCTACCGCGGCAAACGTAGCTTAACCTGATCGATCGAACCATGTGGCTTTTATTTCTTAGCCACAAGCCCCTCTATATTCCGAGATTATAACTAAATAACAACTTAATAATAACCTGGCACTGATTTTTCCTTTTAGGTACAAAATCTCCAAAAATAGCTTCGCTCAATTTGTCCTCGCCTCTGTTATTCCTGCCATTTGAGGGTTAGTCAAACAGTTTGGTTTGGTGCTCACACAAACATCTTGAATACCTTAACGACTGGGATTTTCTTATGTATAAAGTTAGCGAGTGTGTATATACATGACACTGTATAAATATGAACACGAGTGTATAAATCGCGAGTATAAATTATTATAGTAGTAAATTATCGAAAACTTGTAAACTGCGGGGTAGGTTACAATTAACACTCTATTAGTAGCAAGGGGTTTCATTTTGACAGTTCAACAACATACATTGCGTTATTTACATTGTTGAGCAGACACGTTTTTTGAACATGTGGAGCAATGGATTAGCAATATCCTTCAAAATGATTCAGATTGAGATTACACAATTAGGGCGCTGGTATCAAACTTGCATGCGACGAACCGCACCTTGCGCTAATAATAAATAGCCAATTAATAGCCAACTTGGAATTAAGCGGTTGGTCACAATTCTTACTTAATCATCGTCACAAAGCTTTGTCTTATCCTAGCTAAACATGTTAGTGCCATATAAATTTGTATTTAACACCATTTTATACCATGTTTTACGCAAATAAATATTTTATTATAATAATATAATATAATAATATCCCTGGACATTTCACACAGCACCATTTGTCCCAAGCTAAGCAACCTAATGCTTGTGTTATGGTAACAAGATGGCTGATAAACTACTTATATACATTTTTTTTTTTGTAAATACATACATATTATAGATAGAAAAACACCCAGACTCGGAACAAATACATGTAGGTCATACAAATATTTGTTCCGTGCGGGAATCGAACCCGCGACACGCAGCGCAGCAGTCAATCGCTTAACCACTGCGCCAACCGTGCCGTCGAATTATTAATTTTTATTATTATTATTAACCTAACCCAAACGGGTTAGGTCAAGACCGAAGACCGACAAATCGGGGCCGGTTCATAATTTTACTGGTGATTGTGAACCCTGTCGGTAAGTGCAGGTTCGTTCACAATTTGATAGGTTGTCATGGATAAATCTACAAATTAATACGCTATTATTGTAAGCAGTATAGTACAGTCCACTATTAAAGATTAACTACAGAAAATAACTGTTTCTGAGTTTTTGTGTGTTAGCTTCTGTGTGTCTGTGTTAGAAATACACCGCCACATGCAAACTACGCGTCATACCGACGTTACGCAAAATCCTGCATCTCGCAAGCAGAGTTTACCGCGCAACTAGTAGGTATACGAGTATATGTCGCAGGTGGATTGTAGAGTCCGCCGTTTTACAAAACCGCAAGTTGTTTTACAAAACAGCTCCGTTATGTAAAACAACTCGACACTACGACAATCCATCTGAGACATATATACAACGGCCCGACAGGAATCATTGGGCAGTTGCCCACCAGACACGACGCCCGTCTGGTCGAAGGATCCTCCCTTTTCTATGGAGGATATGTAAACTTTACACCCTGTTCCCCATACCACTATATAATCATATTGTAACATATGTTTATAAACCCAATTAAATACTTACCATTTTATTTTTGGAATATTGATAATATAAAGTTGATTGGTGCAGTGGTGGCCAAGTGGTAATAGCCGCGACTTACGAGTTGCAGGTCTTGGGTTCGAACCCAGACAGGCGCTTTACTTTGAGTAAATTATTTCATCACCGCTGCTCTCAAAACGGTGAAGGAAAACCGTCGTGAGGAAACCGGTAGTTTACCTATTATATTTTATTTATTAAATCCCATGCAATCGCCAAATAACAACTGGAAATTTCTTGACATCTTAACCTGTGTACAGACGCCAGCACATCAAGCTACTACAATCGAAATCGAATTTAAAAAATTATATTTTCAACCTTATCGCTGAAGCATTTAGGTTCAAGGTTGATTGGGAAAATTTGACAGTTTCGGGTAGCTTGATATGCTGGCATCTGTGCCTACACTTTTTAGACCGAAGAACGAAATGTAAAACGCTTGGAACCTAACCTAAAGTTATAAGAAAGAAGGTATAAGAAATTGCAAACATCTTACGGTCGTTGCCGGGTAGCTCAAATATTTAAAGACAAGATTTTCTCTATAAACCATATTACAATAGAAGAAAAAGGCTCCTCTGAGCAAAGAACGGGAGTAATTTTATTTTCATAACTGCTTTACGGGCCCGATGGCTCATAATAGAATTTTATACTACCTACGAATTCGATTTTTATACAAAATTATAGTACCTATTACCGTTATTATTTCCTTTTGTTACCTTTTTCATACTAAAGCTAAGCGCACATATATAATATATATCCCAGAATTAACGCACACCACCAAACACACCAAATACAATACTGTGTTCATACATGCCTACACTATTATTTAGCTTCCGAATTCTTTTGTTTTTTTTAAAGGGGCTTGTGGCTACGTAATAACAGCCTCACGGGTCGATCGATCAGGTTAAGCTACGCTTGCCGCGGTTGGTCCGTTTATGGGTGACCATCTTCACGTACCAAGACCCCTCCGTGTCGCACGTTAAGCCGTTGGTCCCGGCTGTCATTCGTGGATCTTTGACAGTCGTTACGGGTCACCAGTATTCCGAAAGTCTGACAACCAGTCTTACCAAGGGGTATCGTATTACCCAGTAACTGGGTTGTGGAGGTCAGATAGGCAAAAAAAAATACAAGTATTCAGTTGCAGACGGTTAGACTGGAAGCCGACCCCAACATAGTTGGGAAAGGCTGGGCAGATGATGATGATTCTTTTGCTTTTTTAAGGTAATTCGAAATGAAGTAACGCCTCGAAGCCAAGCTGATATGGCCACTCGCTAAATATTCCGGGCAAAGGAATCTTGAATGTGAGTAATTTACCTTCCCACTTTTTAATTAACCATTCATATAATTAGCAACATGCATAATTAATCAAGGTAGGTACCGTAATTAGGCTCATTTACATAAATTACAGATGTTTTCTTTAGTAGGTATATTTTGAGGCTGGCATCAGTCGTGTGCCATATTCATGTCAGTTAAAGATGTGTCGAGACCTGGCGAATGCGCCGCTTGCGCCGCTTGCTAGATTATTCGTTATATACTAGAAGTATATGTATCTATATAATAGCCAAATAACAAGCTTTGGATATCAAAATGGTTACTAGTTAGTTATTTACTGTGTATGAAGGTTATTATTGAATATAGTTTGTAGGGAAAGGGTTTTATGAAGTAAAGCACAGACAGACAAGGCTAAGCATTTATTTGAATTTAGGCTTGTCAGTAATTAATCAGAAAACTAGTCGTCCGTTCGTAAAACTAGGTCATCATGGAGAAGAAGGACAAGAAACTCCATGGAAACAGTATTTAAGTATTCTATCAATACATTTCTTACTTTTTCATAAATTATCGTTATTTCTAAAAACAATTCATTCTATCTCTTGGGCAACGGTCCAAGAGAATTCAAAATAAAAGTAACATAATAACAATAGTTAGGAATATTGGCCATAATATGATTTCCAGAACAACATAGCCATAATAAGCAATAATTAAAGTATAATATCAAATTACTTAACTTACGTGACATCTGGTCGATCTATTCCACATAATAACGGCACTAGAACCAACCAACTGAACATCTACCAAGCAACTGACTCGAAAACGTTGTTACAATCCTTTTTATACACTACCAACGTCTTTTACGTCAAACATCTACCGCCATTTTGACACAATCACAGATCATCATATATTTTGGCTTAATATCTTCTCACACAATTAGTAGTAAACAAATCTTATATAGTGAAACCGTTTTAAAACATTATAAGGTAATTAATCAATTTAATAAGAGTTGATTCTTAATTCTTAGACATCAAAAAGTATATCAACATCAACTGACAGTATTGTGCCAATCATTTGAAACAACTTATTATATTAAAATAGCAATATAAAATCTAAGATATACTACAAGTAGAATCAAATATTACTTAATCATTTATAGTATTAACATTTAAGTGTTTTTACAAGTTAAGACTGTTGTTTTTTGTAAACACAATATCTAGTCAAATTAGGTACTTCTGAAATGTGACGGATGTCACTATCCAACAAACAATATTCTAATATTATAATTATATCAAAATGAAATATCTAACACGCGCGTGTTGCTCGCGTGCGGTTACAGCCTACGTTTGGTGCGCCGCTCTAGTGCAACTCCGGCAAGCCTTGAGTGGGGCGCGCGTGCAGCGTGCTCGCAGCTCGTGCGCACATAGCTTTTTCCGCGTTTGAACTATGAGCCTTAGTTGTGAATTTGCTTCCGAAGATGTCGGACCGTATGACTGCCGTTAGCATAATTGCTGCAGTATCGGCTATTTTATTACTGACGTTGGTGGCAGGTTCCGTTTTTTAAAATAAGACAGAATAGCGAGGGAAGTGCATCACGGGCGGCACACGCGCACCTTCTGCACGCGAGGGGCGCGCGGACGGCGCAGGGGCTGCGTACGAACATGAAATGCACGCGCGCAGTTCGCAAGTGGCTCCCAAGCGGCGCATTCGCCAGGTCTGGACACACCTTTATGTTTATACGAGACACTTATATGGGGTAACCAGTCTTATCAAGGGGTATATAGGAGGAAACCATAAAATTGTTATCGAGAATTCCGAAGAGTGAGGTCAGAATTCGAAGAGATACCTCACTCTTCGGAATTATATTATACACATATACAGGGTGGCAGGGACATCGACGCGCAAACTGTAACCATGGATTCAGCACATGAGTTTAACCGACGAAAAATTTCAGGGGGTTATGGGGTCTAAACTCATGTGCTGAATTCATGGTTACAGTTTGCGCGTCGACGTCCATGCCATCCTGTAGGTATATACATAATATACACATACTAATAATTTTATGTTATCACAGCGTTTTTTTCCGTTCCGATTAATAGGATAGAGTGCCTATTACAAACAAAGCCTAATTGCCATCGGTTTCATACACAAGAACCCAAAATTTCAGCCGATTACATTGATTGCTAATCTGATCTATCAAATTATACCGACTACTAATGATTTTATGCTAATTATTGGAATAGAATTTCGATATTTACGCCAGTCTGGCCGGTTGACAATTACGAGGACGTCATATTAAATTCGCTGGCTATTAATTAATCGAACTCGACGTGTAATAAGCGAGGAAGTTGCACGCTTTTTGGTATTCACTACGGCCTGATGTGATATGAGATTAGCTACGCCCCGCGGTTTCACCCGCGTGGGTTTCCATCCCGTGGAAATATCGGGATAAAAATTTCTTATATGTTAATCCTAGTTATAAACTATATGTGTGCCAAATTTCAAACAAATCCGTTTAGGACTTTTTGCGTGAAAGAGTAACAAACATATGGATGTTTGTTACTCTTTACTAAAATCCTACTAATATTATAAACTTGAAAGTTTGTACGGATGACCATACAAACTTTCAAGTTTATAATATTATGAGGATTTTGGTAACATAGCATTATTTATTTATTTCTTTAATTGAAACGGTTTAAAACCAATTACGAAAATTAAAGACACAGTTAAAAGATAAATTAATGAAAAATCAAGTAAAAAGTTAACACTTTCATAAATCCCTCTCACAGTACTTCTGACATGCCGACAATGTCTTCGTATCATATAATATAATATCACGCCTGTTTTCCCCGAAAAGTTCAGCAGAGGTGTACCATGCTGGATATTTAGACCTCTCCCAGGTAGCCTCACAACACCCTGTCCTCCGCCTCCAGTCTGTCCCAACCACCTTATTTAGGTCGTCGCTCCATCTAGCTAAAGGTCCCACACTACGCTTGCTGATACGCGGTCTCCACTCCAGGACTTGTCTGGTGCGCCGGCCCTTTGACGAACATGGCCAGCCCACTGCCACTTCAGCTTGCTTACTCTGCGAGCTATGTCGAAAACTCTGGTCCTTTTTCGGATAATTTCAGTTTTTATATAGTACACCAGCCATTAATCACCTATTTGGAGCCAAGCCTATCGCCATCAACCGGTCACAATTCCGGATTCCGGGCTGCTACTCAGAAACTGGTGGAAAAACTCTGACCGTCCTGAGAATCGAACCCAGGTCGGGCTAAATGAATAGTAAGTGATAGTGATTAAGTGTGGTCAAGTTTTTGGTAAATTCTCTTCGATGTATGAACGTCACTAGAAATGGTCAAATTGTACGTTACCTGGCCAAAACCATACGCTGTGCCGCCTTGTCGCGCGATATAAAGGAAAAAGTAAAAAAAAAAGTTGAAGAAATTTTAATTCCTGGTCCCCCACCCCATCCTATCCCATCCCATTTTTTGGTCCCATTGGTGGTCTGGTGGTGGTTTGGTTTCCTAGTTCCTGGTTCCTGGTCCTGGTGGTTCTGGTCCCGGTGGTGGTGGGTGGATCCTGGTGGTCTGGTGATGGTGGTGGCTGGTGGTTTTTTGGTTCCTGGTGGTGGTGGTCGTGTTACTATGTACCCCTGCTACAACAAGCCCCTCGCTTCACTGCAGAACATAAAAAAATGCATTTTGGCAACATGAAACACCATGTGGCGTACTTGTGCCACTTCACTGTATAATTTTACCTTCAGTTTGCTATAGCCAATAGAATTCAAACTGTTTCTTGACTATCACAACTTTCTTACGTTGTTTTTGTACTAGTTCGTACTTGGATCTCGCCTGTTCTGTACTTGCACTTAAATTAACAAGTTTTAATTCCCTGTAAAGGAAAGTTTGTGAACCTGGTTTGATTGGAAAGTTTTAGCAGACACGAGCGGTAAAAGACACGTAGTGCTCTAGTAAAGGAGTAAAATCAATATACTAATAATAAAGCTCAAGAGTTTGTTTGAACGCGCTCATCTCCACTGGGCTATCAAATGAAAACGACTGGTAGTTCCATAACTACCAGTCGTTTTCATTTGATAGCCCAGTTCTTGAGGAAGGCTATAAGCACTTAGCATCACGATAGGATCCGAGCTGTACAAAAACAAAAATGTCAGACTGGACGCTGAGAGAAATCAAAGTAATAGCGCGGGAAGACGATGCGATGCGACCGAAACAAGAAATAGAGCACCTTCTAGGAGGCCTTCCAACGTTATATCTTCCGGTACGCGGTCGCCACTCCAGAAACTTTCTCCCCCATCGGCCATGCTAGCCTGTTCATACAAACATAATTTGGTAGAGTGTGGACAGAAAGTACATTCACTGGTTTGGTCTAGTTCGAAGATTTACTTTACTGAATTCCGGACAAAACAGGTACAATTTTGAAAGTCCCGACTTACAGCTGGACATTTCCAAATGTCGGATCATTTTACTTTTAATCGTAGGTACTAAATTATTCAATTAATTGACATTATTTACAAAATAAAAACCCTCAGTAGGCCAAATAACGGACATGTCCTGACAAATCCAGACGGATGGTAAAATAAGACACAACTCAAAATTAGCGAAGCTACTTAAAATAGTACATGGGACCCCTAACACAGACTCGCATAAAATATTCTAGTGCAAATATTCCTGCAAAGGTAATAATACACGTCCAACATCCACAGAGCATTGAAAAGACAGAGTAGGCAGCTATTTTTTTATATTTTTATTTTTTTATGTATCGCAATTCAACCTCTGAGGTTGTCGTCTGCTCAACCGGCCTTTCGGTAAATGATAAATGATTTTATTTTTGTAAGTAGGTTTGTACAAACACTTTTACACGTCAATCATATTTTAAAACTAGATGAGGTCGGCGTTTCCTATCTGACTAGTCTGAGAAGAAAGGCCGAAACAAACTCAGAGGTCACAGTCTCTTATAGAGTCCAGACATAATGAGATCATAATGAAGACCATGTAAATCGATGTCTGAGATGGTTTTTTGAGGAAAGAACCACACAGATTGAGAGGACCTGTCCAGCCAGTGCACGCATTTGTCAGAAATCGTGCAGCTCAACTCAAAACTTAAGGAGCTCGACGATTCGACGAACAATACCAAAGAAAGGACATTTGGGTAGGCCACATTAATTACTCAAACTGCCAGACCATGACAAAAACTAACAGAACAGAGAGAAAAATTAAAAATAATATAAATAAAATGACCCACATAGTCTTCACATTCACAATAATTAAAATAATAGAATACTTTACAAAGTAAGCAAATGTCATAGTATATATAAAATTCATTAATGTCAAAGTGTATATAATAAAATAAACGGTGGATACCTCAATAAATTAAGGCCTCCAGCCAGGGCTTCAAAAACTTAAAAACAAGCGGCTACACGCTAAGGGCATCCCCTGTGGGGGACGGATCTCGCCTTAGGACGTCGCTGGGAGAGGGCAGCAAAGGTCAGGCTGGATCGGAATTTGTAGGCAGCCAATTTATGGGTAGGTACTTAAACATGTGAGGGGCTTGTGGCTGAATCATAACCGGCACACGTGTTGTTCGAAGGTTACGCTACGGCTGCCGTGATTGGTTTGTGAATGGGTGACCGTCCGTTACAAATCGAAATCCTGAAGGTCAATAAGTTTTTAAAAGATCAGTTAAATATTTCCTCTAGAACGAGGCTCGCTCAGCCTATCGCTGTTCATTGCCGGATACAGGCCTCTCTCAGGCCACAACACCCTATCCTCCACCTTCCGCATCCAGTCTGTCCCAGTCACCTTCTTCAGGGCGTCGATCCATCTAGCTGAGGGGCGTCCCATACTACGCTTACGCATGATACGCGGTTTCCACTATGATATGATGTCTGGATGTGTCTACGAGCTATGTCGATACCTCTAGTTCTTTCCATTTTCTTTTTCATTTCTGATTTTATCCTTTCAAAGAAACTCCGGGCATAGCCAGCTCCGAGGCGCGCTGAGTGACCTTGAATTTGTGGGCCAGCCACACTTGATTGATTACTCAATCTGAAAGGAAGAAGAGAAACAGAAACCTGAAGGGCAATTCTCGTAATTTTAAGGATGTTCACAGTCTGATCTCAGTCTCAATCTGTCAAATATACCTGTTATTTCCCTACATTTTGACAAGTTTTTGACATTTGTTTGTCGCCGAGATGAGACTGCGACTAGATTTTGAACGTTCTAAATTAAGAGAATTGGCCTTCTGCTTCAAATGTCCTTCGTTACGTCGTCATTCATCATTATTTTATTCATTTGTTTTTTCGTCATTATCTATCTATCTTCTCTTCTGTATAATATATCTATCTATCTATATAAATAAAAATGAATCACCGAAATGTATGTAGCGCATAACTTCCGATCGACTGCACCAGATTGTATAACAATTTTTTTTTTGTTTGTTATTGTCAGGACAAGGTTTGTATAGAAGAAAATTATGTATATATATTCACGAAAAAAAATATGGCGGTACGATGTCAGCTAGTTTGAAATAAATGCTTTGAGTTTGATCGACATAGGAATGTCTATTAATTAGTCGCTCTGTATCACTGGACACATTGTAGTCTAGTTGACATGTATGTATACTCAAACCACTACGACGCGACGTTCAAACAAAGCATGAGTTTCAGGGTAACTTTATTGAATACAGGTTGAAAAAACAGTAGAAATGAGAAACATGGTGACACATGTCCAGCAAGCGTAATGGGGAAGACCCCTACTATCAGTTTTTGAACGAATTTTCTCATCGCACTTTATGCACTGATACCTCAGTACAGGACATGTTGCCCTAATTTCGGTACTTATAAATAATAAATAAATCCCTGGACATTTCACACAGCACCATTTGTCCCAACTAAGCAACCTAATGCTTGTGTTATGGTAACAAGATGGCTGATAAACTACTTATATACAATTTTATTTTGTAAATACATACATATTATAGATAGAAAAATACCCAGACTCGGAACAAATACATGTAGCTAGGTCATACAAATATTTGTTCCGTGCGGGAATCGAACCCGCGACACGCAGCGCAGCAGTCAATCGCTTAACCACTGCGCCAACTGTGCCGTCTTAACCTAATTTCTATAGGGATCTCTATAGAAATTAGGCTAAGTACATGATCGATTTAAGTTATTTAAGTAAGTACTTAATGGATTGTTGACCCTTTGTCTCTCCGTATCATTTATTAGGCTTATGAAATAAATTATCTTTTTTTATTTGAGCTGCTAATCTCGTCATCATTTTCTCATTGTCTCATTTTCCAATTTTTATCGAGGGTGACATGACAGACGTCACCTCCGGTTCGGCAGGTTTTGATGTAAGTTATGAGAGTTCATTGTAGTTAGGTACATACGTTTAAAAATTATATTTTGATTATTTCGAAATAAATTATTATTATTAGAGATCCTCCTATCTGATTTTGAGGTGTCTTGTAGTTTTACAGAAATTTTATAAAAATAATACGGTCCTCATCCGAAAGCATGAAATACGCATAATCTAAACTTAGTTGTTAATGTCCGTGATGTTTGAATTATATAAAGATTTTTTTTTTATTTATTATTTGTACAGAAATAAGCATCATTTCATGAAAGTGAGACATAGACCATTTTTCCGTAGCTGTCTTTTTTTTTATAAAAATGCGAAGAAAAGGGTGTCTGTGGAATTATCCCGAGATTTTACATGTAGCGGAAAATTGGACGGCTCTCATTAGACACGAGCCATTTGTTTCAGCTCGCCCTTACAACTGCCTTGTACTCTACGTAATACTATTTTATTGTTGATGGATCTACGCAATTAATGTCCACCTGAAACTTTTTCAAAGGACTTTTTCAATGTTGTTTTTTTTACGTACTTAGTTAAACCATAGGGCTTCTTCACACGTACCACAACCACAACACGACCACAATCACACCTCAACCACACCACGTGGCCGGGCGTATATTTCGTATTGAAAATGAATAGGACTATTAACACGTACCACATTTTGCAGTCGTTATCGACCGTGTGTGTGATACCGACCACATCGCAACCACATCGCAACCACATCGCAACCACATCGTAACCACAACGCAACCACCAGCGACACTGCGAACAAGTGGCCGACCACATCGCAAACACAACGATGCGTCGACGCAACGACAGTGCGCGCACGCCGCCCGCGCTCTTCCCCTCCCCCGGTTCATTCATTCTGCGTTCGACTGAGGTGAAAACCGGAGTCGAACTGTGTCTGCACACCACGTAACCGCATCGCAACTACTGGCGACATCGCAACCACATCGACATTTTGTCGGTACCACAACGCAACTACTAAAAGCTGCAGCGACACTATTCACACGTAACCACTGCTTGACAGCATTTTGTCGTTGCGACGTGGTATGGTTTTGGTACGTGTGAAGAAGCCATTAGCATGAATTATACTTATTTAACATTGCAATTGATCGGGCACCAATAACTTATTGCAAAATCAAAAAATAATTTTATAACACAGCGGTTCTGCTATGTTGTTCGACGGGCTGTTTCAAAGGAAACAACCGTCGCTATGGGAAATGACATTTTGGGCATTTGTTAGTATTACAGCAAAAGTCTAAAATGAACCCCCGGCTGCTATTTGAGACTGAAAATGCCAAAAGTCATATTTTTATCCCACGTGTTTTAAGCAAAACAGCAAAAAAATACCAACTTTTAATTGAATTTAACATCCTGAAAATGTTTTAACTATGAACTTGTTATTAAAATATGATTATTGAAATTTTCAATCTCAATGGGCAGCCGCCGTTAATGGTAGAATTTGGTTGTAATCCTACTTCCTACTAATAATATTATAAACGTGAAAGTTTGTATGGATGGATGGTTGAATGGATGTTTGTTACACTTTCACGCAAAAACTACTGAACGGATTTGGCTGAAGTTGGCACACAGATGGTTTATAACCAGGATTAACATATAGGATACTTTTTATCCCGATATTTCCACGGGATCGAAACTTATGCGGGTGAAACCGCGGGGCGCCGCTAGTAGTAAAATATGCTCAAGAGGTCATTTCCCATAAGACAGCAGTACTTTTTTTCCGACTTTAATTTTTGGGTACGAAATGAATGATGTCCTTTAGTGGACATCATTCATTTCGTTAAATCATAATTAATCATTTAATTAATTTACAATGACATAGTTCGTACTAACAGCAGTGGAAATTATTAGAAGGTAATTAATCGCTAAGCCAACGCGATCGGATGCCATAGGCACATAATAAGCTAATGAATCGCGAACGCCGGTGAATATGCCAGCAACTTTATTAATAAACATTGTTATAGTTAACAGACAGATGTAGGGAGTTGGGTATGATGAGCTCACGTTGTTATTTAACCAGTGTTGCGAATTAGCATTCCAGTTTAATGCTATTGATATTTTTGAAGGAGCATAATCAATCTATAATGTTCCCACTGCGTGGATACAGGCTTCCTCTATGATAGAGGCACTGGGCCGTAATCCACCACGTGGGACCAGTGCGGGTAGATAGATGCCACATGGGTTTAGAAACCTGCCAAGAGCGTGTTACTAGCTACGCTAGCTAGTAGCTACGCACAATGAAGGGTTCCGTAGTTGGGATGAATTTATCCTCAATTCACATTCACATCACACATATTCACCAACATACACCTATACCACCACACCTCTCTCTCACACACACACACAAACATTTCATTTTTTTTATTTTGTTTTTTTTTTCATTTCTTTTTTAATTATTTTAGTAATTCTGCCCAGTCAGTGTCCCAAAACATGCGGTCAACGCGACTTCTGAGCTGCTACCGAAGTTTTGGGCCAACTAAATTAGAAATAGTGTCGTGCCAGAGACAAGAAAATTGTTATCCCATATTTACTTCTACTTACAGGGGGTGACTAGGTACCGAGATTACGACTAATAGAGAAGTATGGAAGAGAAATACATTGAAAAACACATTGGAGGGGCTTGTGGCTAAGTAATAACAGCCGCACGATCAGGTTAAGCTACGTTTGCCGCCGTTGGCCCTTGGATGGGTGACCATCTTTACATACCGATACCCCTCCGTGTCTCGTAAAGCACGTTAAGCTGTTGGCCCGGCTGTCATTCATGGATCTTTGACAGTCGTCAGAAGCCCGAAAGTCTGACAACCAGTCTTACCGAGGGGCATCGTGTTACCCAGTAACTGGGTTGTGGAGGTCAGATAGGCAACCGCTCCATGTAAAATACTGGTATTCAGCTGCATTCGGTTACACTGTAAGCTGACCACAACAACGTTGGGAAAGAGCTAGGCAGATGATGATGGAAGAAAAGTACTTTGTGCCGAGCTCAAATGATGGGAGAGGAGAATGATGACGATGATGATGATAATAATGATGTACTTCTACTTACCTCTCTTGATTAGGTCTACAGTCTAGTATATACGATAGAAACTCCTGGAAATAGACGAGCCAATCTGCAAACATTGTAATGCCCGTGTTTGCTAACACTAGGCGATACTTAAATGAATGCATAAATAAAAGCGTCCTCGGCTCAGTGCCGAAACTTGAAAATCCAACAGCTTTCATTTAAGTGCCTTCGACTAGTTAGAATGAAATTCGCCGGACGTTTATCAGATTTATCCTTCGTGATGGTTCTATAATCCGCTTGTTTAACATACAATTTATAAAGAAAACATTAGCCAGTAGAAATGAGCCTCCAAGGCGTCGTTACGCCACCGAACAAAAAAAAAATCACGGCTGAAGGCTCCCGCAGACAACCGTAACGTGACTCCGGTGGAACATTTCTACGAAAGCTTCATGGGAACGGTTTTATCGGTGTCGTGCCTGTCTGTGGGAACCATAAATCTACGTTCAATTTTTCGTAGTGTGTGGCAATTATAGTGACTTCTGCTTGATAATAATTGACAGCCAACAAACTTATGACATGAGTTTGTTAAAAGTTGGGATCCACTAAAAACTTTTTTGGGTGGTCCCCATTCATTCTTTACTATATTCTTTTGAAAAGTAAGCAAAAACGTAATAAAGGCGGAATGCCACTGCTGCGTGGCATATGCACGGAGAGGTGCGTGGAACTGAGGTAGGTACCTACTGTGTAACATATACATAGGTTCTCAATGTGGGTGATAACGCCCCCTCCTGGGTGTTTGAGAATTTCAGGGGGCACTATACAGGGTGGCAGGGACATCGACATGCAAACTGTAACCATGAATTCAGCACATGAGTTTAGACCCCATGGCGTCGAAATTTTTCGTCGGTTATCAAAAAGAAAAACTTCTGTTTCATAGAAAAGTGCAATACCTACACGGTCAAAATGTACGGAACAGCAATATTTTGTTGAATGTTGTAAGTATTTATAGTATTTTTAAGTTATATTAATATTGTATTGTTTTGTGTATGGGCCTTGATGCCTGAAATAAATGGATAAATAAATAAAATAAACTCATGTGCTGAATTTATACCGCCACCCTGTATAATATTGTATTGATTGCCCAATTCTTGAGGACTAGGCTATTTAACATCACGCTATGACCCTTAGGAGCCGAGCAAAAATAATCAGATAGATCGCCAAGCGAAAACGAAATGGTAGTGCGGTTAGGTGATGCGATGCGACGGAATGGGTCGGAGGAACAAGAAATTTCACGCGGATGAAGCCAGATAATTAAGGTACTGTACCTACTATAAACGTACAATTTACCGGGCCGCTCGTGGGCCTGCGCACATTTACCTACAAGTATACTAGGGGCTGATTTTTCCATCGCCAGATAACTTTTATTCGAGGAATAAAATTGAGGTTTGACAGTTTTTGCATTAAAGAACTGTCAAAAATTCAATATAATTCCTCCGATAAAATTATCAGATAATTTGATTTTTTTTTGTTGATTTTTGAAAAACTGTCAGACGTAAATTTTATTCCACATATAAAAATTATCTGTCGATTGAAAAATCAACTCGATTTAATTTATACAATAGTTTCTAAATTAATTTTAAAAGTACAAAATCATATAAATTAATTGTGGTAATTGTAAAATGCGAAAAAAGTTCGGATCGGCTCAGTTGGGTCGGGACGGGACCATAGTCAATATTCGAAAGAGTGTAGGAGTGTAGGATCGGAACCGACCGAACCAAATAGTAACTTCGTAGCAGGAAACGGCCGAACATTCGGCCGATACTACTTCGGAGTAGACCCCCTGCATTGCTGAACTCAGCCAATATACATATACTATGTGCATACATAGACGTCGAAATTGTCCAGTTGAGCTTTTTTATTTGATCCAGAATAAAAAATTTGAACCATTCCGGATCAGTTAGATAGAAAGGAATGCGTCGGGTTCATCGTTGGACTTTTGTTTATTAAATACTAGAACTGGGAGTGAATTCATATAAATTCTCTGAATTCAGGTCCGCTGTCCTCCCATACCTACTGTTATTTGAAAACATTGTTAAAGTCAATTATTTTTAAAAGAGTAACCGTGTAGTTTCTTGCCGGCTCTTCTAAATAGGAAACGACTAATTGGAACCGTGCACCTAGCTTCTGACGTTTCGTAAGTGCCAATGTAGGTTTATGTAATCAAATATTTTGATTTGATTTGACCGAATTTAGTTGCAACATACGAGTAGGTAAATTTTGTTGCATAAAACATTGCTATATTACGTAAATTTCTAGAAAACCAGCTGTCGATAGTAAGATACACACATTTTCTAAACTCATACAACGTTGTGTTACAACACTACCAGCAATTGTTGATCCCTAAGAAAAAACCATCGAATCTTTTTTATATTATCGTGCTTAGAACTCGATACCCATCACGTATGCAGAGTTTCGCTAGCTAATTTAATTTGACCCTGTATATGTGAAATCTTAAGAAAGAACGAAACTGGCAGCGCAATACCATTAAAATATTTTACGAAAATAGGTATTAATATCTTTTTTAATTTGACTAATGTAATTGGGTCTACGAATCACTCATGACTGTATTACAGTTCCTCCGCGGCGCTACGAGGCACGGTGCTACGTCGCTACGAGGAACGGTGCTACGTCGCTACGAGGCACGGTGCTACGTTGCTACGCGTCACGGTGCTACGTTGCCACGCTGCTACGGACGTCCCAGACAGGTAATAATAAATATAGTTCTGATTAGTTCTATTCATTACCTTGACGTCTGGTTTCTTACCATAAATGTTATATTTAGCGCCCGAATTGGAAAATCCACTCATATAGGTATATTTATATGAACGCTTATGTAACAAGAACAAGACTAACCAGGCTACAACAGCGCTACAAAAATGTTACGTCCTGCGGGGTAGTTGCGTAACACTCTATCAATGGGTTTAATTTTGACAGTTCAACAACATTCATTGCCTGATTTACTTTGTTGAGCAGACCAGTTTTTCGAACATTTGAAGCAATGGATTAGCAATATCCTTCAAGATGATTCAGATTGAGATGGATAGTGTGTTACGCAATTAGGGTTCTGTAAAAATAAACAAATAAATTTACCTCTATTAAAAAAAAAACAATTTTAGAAAACCTTTTTCAGGGGCAACTTTTTCGTATTTTGTTGGGAATGCCTAACCGAAGTACAAGATAAAACAGTATGACTATTTATCAAGATTCTTCCGGGACGATCGTTCTAACTGCAGACTCAGCTGTTTAATGTGAAGTTGACCGTAACATCCCGGCGCTGATTTGCTGGATTCTTTTTCTCCTCTACTGGGGGCTTACTACCAGCTCTTATAGCAGGGCAGAAGTTGAATTGCACTGCGTTTTTGTTCTGAAAAAACTAAGCACAAAACAGCAGTGCAGTTCAACTTCTGCCCTACTGTAAAAGCTGGTGGTAAGCCCCCTGATAATTATTCCTCCTGACAGTTCATTTTGTTTGTATGTATGTATCTATGTCATCATCTGCCTAGCCTTTTCCCAACTATGTTGGGGTCGGCTTCCAGTCTAACCGGATGCAGCTGAATACCAGTATTTTACATGAAGCGACTGCCTATCAGACCTCCACAACCCAGTTACTGGGTAATACGATACCCCTTGGTAAGACTGGTTGTCAGACTTTCGGGCATAATTGACTTTTTTTTGTATCTATGTATTAGTATATATTCTTATAATAGTCATTTCCGAGCTTTTTATCCCATATGTTACACCTGCCATATTTTGTCTTTGCATCACCCTGGTTGACTGGTAGAAAATGCCTCAGGCAGTCCGCTTTTGCACAATACTTTTTCTTACTTCTGCATAAAGTTTTACTAAATATTATAAATATAATTATATGCCAGTTACTTGCACAGTATGCAAATAGCTGGCAAACTATTTTGAAGTATTTTGCCATACTTAACATTTTCTTATTAGTGACTAGCGAGCCATCCCTTCTTCATAGACAGAACATTGAGATCTCTTTATTGCGTCCGTTTAATATTACCCACACATAAACCTTTCCGCCTACCGCATAAAAATCCGTCGCGGAAGAAGGACAACGCGGTCACACAGAGAGACACGTAAATATTATGTAAAGATTGTCACAATGGCATGCAAGCTCCTAGCATACCTACTTTTGTGGAAGATACTGGCAATTGTGTGTTGCTTGCTCTAAAAATCGAGCAGAGAGGAGAGGAGAAGTGGTGTCCCATTGGTAACGGCAGCAACTTACGGGTCATGGGAACCCAAGCAGGCACTTTACTTTGTGTATATTATTTCACCACTGCTCTCAAAACGGTGAAGGAAAACATCGTGAGGAAACCGGCATGTCCTAGAGCCAAAATTCGAAGACATGTGACATCTACCAACCCGCACTGGGCCCGTGTGGTGGATAACGAACCACTCCCTCTCACCGAGAAGAGGCCTGTGTCCCAGCAGTGGGAACATTATAGGCCGATTATGATGTGTAGATTTTCGAAATGGCATGCGAACTCCTAGCATACCTACTTTTATGGAAGATTTTGTGTGTTACTTGCTTTATTCTCTACAAACGTGACCCTTCTGCCCGTATCCCTGCGATGTGGTTGTAAATATAAATTCTATTGAAAATCCTCAAGTTTCTGTAATAAGCGTTAGGAGGGAGTTAATTGATTGGCTGCATTTTGTTTGCATATCTGATACCCAATTCATCATCCCCTTCTTTCGAAGTATGGCCCGGCTTTGGTTGTGTTATATTTTTTGTTGTGAACGTTATCCATCATAATGTAAACGGATATTCATCATTCAGAATTTTTGGATCGATTTTTCTTCTTGATTTCGGGTTTTATAACATGTTGGTTAACAGTTCGGTTACGGAATCTGTGCTTTAAGGTTGAGATTGGCAAAATTGTACTTTAAATGTGCTTAAACCCCAGCGCCCAGCTCATAAATCGACAAATAAATATCTGGGACGAATAGGACCCTATTCGTCGTAGATTTTTATTTGTTGATTGCAATATAATAAAAAACGAGAAATGAACTTACGTTTTCAGTCGTATAACTTCGACGGAGGTGGCACGAAAACATTTGTCGTTTTAATCCGACTGGGGCGGACAGAAGTGTTTTTGGGCGCCTCGCATATTGTCCAGTTGAACTTTTTTGTGAAATCCTGAATTAGGTAAATACAGGAAAGGTTCCGGATGGGAACTTCGTGCTAAGGGAGTAGACCCCATGGGGTCTACTCCCTTAGCACGAAGTTTGTAGTTTCTTCCTTAGTAGCGGGCGTTTCCTACTCTGTATCACTTACGAACATAAGATTAGTACGAGGCCCGGACTTAGAATAAATGACAACATGATTTGACAGTTGTCCCTACTCCCGATGTGATTTGGCTCGTCCATAAAATTCAATTTGACACTTGACAAAGTTATAGCTCCGGGCTGCTACTGACAAATTCCATTTTTTTTAAACGTTGCCCCACACTAGGAATTACTCCTGTATTGTGGTGCGTTTACAAACATTTAAACTCACATACACAAACAGGAACAACTACCTGCAGTGCGATTCTGTAACCATCTCACCGTGAAAACTTAGGTGAAGTGAGCGTGGAGTGAGCTGTCATTTCAACTATTGCTAGGGATTGACACTATTGAAAGCTCACTCTAAGCTCACTTCACCTAACTTATCACGGCGATATTTTTACAGAATCGATCGGCTGTAGGCAATACAAATATTTGTTCCGTGCGGGAATCGAACCCGCGACACATAGCGCAGCAGTCGATCGCTCAGCCACTGCGACAACCGTGTCCTCAATGCTTGAAAAATTGAAACACCCAATAACATTTTACTTACTAAAAGAAGACCAAGGCACTAAGTCAATATCACGCACGGAATAGCGCGGCATCACCTACAAATATCATAAATAATTATCACATAGAAGCTGTAACATCTCAATACAGCAAACAACTAGGATTCCTAGTTAAAGTTATGATTAACTCATCTTGTCGTAAAAGCTAGCAAATATTATTAAACTTGCGTCGTGAGCTCGAGAACTCTTTGCCTATAAATATGTCAGACTCCTGAAGTAAGCGCGTTAACTTGATTGCAATGTTTTCCTTTGCGTAAAATTCTGATGTAACTTTGTACGCAGGTACTTTGAGCTGAGATCAGTGTCTATAAGAGCTGCCTAGCCTTTTCCCAACTATGTTGGGGTCGGCTTCCAGTCTAACTGGATGCAGCTGAACACCAGTATGTTAGGTAACGAGGGATCGGCCACGTGGTGATGGGGCCCGCTAAAAATGGCGGGCTGATACCAGTCGGGGGTGTGGCGAATGTACATACTCTCGCGCTCCCGACTCGTGGTAGTTGAAGGAACAGTGGGGTTTTAGTCGGAAGGAGTCTGACATAACCTTCCATCCATCCATGAGGATTTATACAAGAGATAAAAAAACGAAGGTAAGTACAGACGCCAGCACATCAAGCTACCCAAAACTGTCAAATTTTCCCAATCAACCTTGAACCTAATACCTTAGCGATAAAGTTGAAAATCTATTAAAGAAAGGACAATGCTCATGGATGTATGGAATCCCGTACCATGCTGTATCAAAGTCAAACTTTGTTTTTATAGACTACACTTCTCAAATTAACTCCTACAAAAGTTCTTTTTGTAAAAAAATCCAGGTTTAGGAGATTTTCAAAAAAATCGAAATCTAGGTAAGTACTTTATTTTGTTTGACATGTCATACACGAACGTCCATTATTACTATAAAAAAATGATAATCGTTTAAATAAAAATTCTATTCTATTTTATTCTAGTTATTTTTAATAAATGTAGAACCGGCAAAGTATAGTTTTTGATATGTTTTTTGAAAGACGTGATCATGACACTTTCAAAATTCAAGGTTATATTAATCATATCATTTGCAACGGAACGTCATGTAAAGGGAGTAAAACAAAATCAACACTGTTTTACCCCGACGCGTAATGTCGTAAAAGAATATGAAAATAATTACTATAATATTTTGATCTTGATGCATGAGACTTTTTGGTACGACTTTTGGTCATTGTCTTTTGTAGATTGCAGTAACTTGATGTACTATCTACTCTATATATATATGAAGAAACTGACTATCTGACCTCCACAACCCAGCCATTGGGTAACACGGTACAGTTACCGGCACGTAACTTGGCAAGAGATTTTCGTAGTGGGGGAAGTTCGCGCATATAAAAATGTATGAAATTGTGCGTGCGCAAACTTCCCCCACTACAAAAACTCTTGCCAACTTACGTGTCAGTAACTGTACCCCTTATTAAGTCTGGTTGCCAAACTTCTCGCCGCACCTGCTGCGTCTAGAGACGGCAGTCCTATTAAAATCGTGGCGCCAAAACTGCGTTGACCGCACAACTTCGCCATTCAAAGCCGTCAGGTTCCACACGTCAATTTTGTCGCAGTGTTATTAAACGGTGACACGCTTAGTTTCTATGAGAGTGCCGCAAGATAAATCTGCGCGTGACGTTTGACTTCAAGATTATAACCCTGCCAGCACTTTTAATCACTGTCGGAATAATGATGGCGATAATTTATTGTGGAAAAGACACTTGACACCTGCACCCTAATTGAATAATTTTGAAGGATATTGCTAATCCATTGCTTCATATGTTCGAAAGATTTGTCTGCCCACCAACGTAAATAACGCAATGAATATTGTTGAACTGTCACGTAACTGACGTAACATATGAAGCAATGGATTAGCAATATCCTTCAAAATGATTCAGATTGAGATTGATTGTGTGTTACGCAATTAGGGTGCTGGACTTCGTTAAACCCCAGGAACATTTACCTCTCGGCCGTGATCTGCAGTGGCCTATATGGAAAGCTCTCAATCGATTGCGTACTCAAGTAGGGCGCTGCAGACACAACTTGTCGAAATGAGGCATTACTAACCTCTAATCAGACCATGCCCATGACTTGCTGGAGTGCCCTAAGTGCCCGTCCACCTGCACCTTGTATGACTTAATGAATGTCTGGGCTAAAACAATATAAAATATCGAGGAAGAGTACCATCAACACGAAAATATGATAAAGACAGCCGGGACCAACGACCACGAAACCAAAAGTGTCTAAATGAGACCGATTATTTAATTTTCAAGTAACATCTGTGTGATAATTTCATCAGACTGCTACTTTATGTAGCGACAAATGATTTATTTGCTAATTAATCACATTCTCATTCTGAGCAATAATTATTTACATTTCATTTCGAATGTCACATCTACCTACTTGCTTTATACAGCCAAGTGCTGCATAGTCAGGCTATAAAAATCCCATTGCTGAGACACAGGCCTCCTCTGTCTGTGAGAGGGAGCGGGCCGTAATCCACCACGTGGACCCAGTGCGGGTTGATAGATGTTACATGTCTTCGAATTTTTGGTTCTAGGACATTCCGGTTTCCTTTTGATGTTTTCCTTCACCGTTTTGAGAGAAGTGGTGATGAAAATATAATTTGCACAAAGTGCCTGAACCTGCGACCTACAGCAGGCGAGGCCCACTTGTAAGTCGCAGCCATTACCACTAGGTCACCAGTGCTCTCAAGTCAAGTGCTGTGTCGATGCTTAATTATAAAAATGTAATTGTTTATTCCAAGAAAGTGTTTGATTGAGGGGCTCATGGCAGAATAACAGCCGCACATTTCGACCGATCAAGGTTAAGCTACGCTTACCGCGGTCAGTCTGTGGATGGGTGACTATCCCTTTCCACTGAACCCTTCCGTGCCTCGGAAAGCACGTTAAGCCGTTGGTCCCGGCTGTCATTTTCTTAGATCTTTAACAGTCGTTACTAATAGTTAGAACCCTGAAAGTCTGACAACCAGTCTTACCACGGGGTATCGTATTACCTAGTAACTGGGTTATGGAGGTCAGATAGGCAGTCGCTCCATGTAACATACTGATATTCAGCTGCATCCGGTTAGACTGGAAGCTGAGCCGACCCCAATATAGTTGGGAAAAGGTCAGGCCTGGGGTCACCCTGGGGTCCCAGACCTTTGGAAGGCGTACGAGGGGCTGAAACCAACTCGCAGAGGCCCGTGACGTTTTCAATTAAATGAGGCACCAACCAACTACTATCCCTGTTCGCATTATGCAAGTGTACCCAACCCGGGACAAGCCCCGGTTGGTGTAGAACTATTGCAGGATATGGAAACAAAGATATTGGATTATGGGTTTGGGTGGCTAAAGTGAACTGGCTATCAATCTTTTATATAAATATAAGATTATTTAAAAACCAAACTTTGTAATATTTATTAGTACCTATATACTATCATAATTAGTTTCGTTTATACATAAGTATTAATGTTGTTAAAACAAACTACATTATGATAATTTAACTATGGGTGTAAACATTTGCTTCATTGTTCAAACGTACAATCGAGGTACAGTCAGTTCCAAAACTTCCTGATGATAATGTAAACAAATGGATCATAAAACGTGGCTGTGGATGCCAGTTTGTAGTTCCTCTTACAAAGTGAGTGCTTTGATTTGATTATTTGAACACTAACCCCGGTACTCAGAGTCGTAACTTAAAATTAATTATTAACTTTAATTTTATTGACAACTACAAATAGGAACGCCTTCACTCAAACATATTATGTCAGATTGAACACATTTCAATATTGTTGATATTTGTTCCAAGATACTTAGAAAAGCTAATGATTGATTCATTTCAAATAACGTCTCTAAGTGCGCCAGTTAAACCCGAAATTCGAATTTCAAAACAGCTTTTAAAATTGTTTTTCATTTGAGAATTGAGTTTAATTTTTAAACCCTCATTTTTTTCCATGATTATGTACGTAATTAAAATGACATTATCATTACTATTGTCTGTTAAAAAGTGGTGAGATATTTTGAAGTTGAAACCTTCTAAATACGGATGAATGTGTTACTTAGCTAGCATCAGGTGGAATGCCAACTCACTTCACCTAAGTTTTCACGGTGAGATTTAGAAATCTAATGAAAATACAGATGAATAACAAAAAAGATTTGTCATAATAATAGCCTCCCGACCGATTTCGGACACGGTGGCCAATGTCAACCGAGATTAGCCAGGTACGCAGAAGCTCATATTCCGATGGGACGGCAATCCGATACGACCGGGGAGAGACCAGGCGTAGGACCAACGGCTTTACGTGCTTTCCGACCGCCAACTTCCAAACTCCGGACTATTACTAAAAAAATAATAATGGAGAACGCAATAACACTTTGTTTGATCTGGTATAGGACCCCAGCAGTCGCGCTTGCAACCACCAGACCAACGAGGCAGTAAAACAACAAAAGTTTTTAAGCTGAATTCATAATAATTCAACACTAAACTACTCAAAATTCTAGCGTACGAGTATGAACACTCAACACAACTCCATATTCGTGTCCGACAAACTAAAATATTTGTTTATGAAAATCAACAGAACATTATGCTGTCTCAAACGGAAACTAATTTGTTAAAGCATATCGTTTTGTTGTCTTCAAACATACAATGCAACTGTGCAGTATGTCTTTGAGAGGCGACTCTAGTTGGATGGAGTTAAAACGAGGCGAAAACTAATTTTTGTACTAGTTTATTGTGACAATACTTTACTATATTTACTTTTTCTTTATATATTTTTGGATGGACAATACGAATGACTGGAATGGCTGATGGGGCCTAAAGGTTCTGGAGAGGCGACCGCGTACCAGAACGCGCTCCGGTCGACAAGGACTGATGACAATCTTTTTTGAAGGATATTGCTAATCCATTGCTTCATACCTGTTCGAAAAATTTGTCTACTCAACAACGTTAATGACGCAATGAATGTTGTTGAACAGTCAAAATGACAGTCATTGCTACTGTCAGTGTGTTAGGTACGCAATTACCCCGCTGGTGAAGGTCGCGGGAATAAGCTGAATGCGAGAAGCACAAGACTGTAAGATCAAAAGTAAGTACTCTACCTACATAATGTTGCTACATAAAGTGCACCCCTCATCATCAACGCATCTGAACATGATTATCATACTTACTTATCTAGAGAAGTAGGTGTTAGTCAAACGCGCTTGAGTAAGTAGTAGGTAAGGGTACTTTCATCAAACAACGAGTTTTCACTATTTTCCAGCATCCCAATTATGTAACACAGTTTCAATCACAATCCTTGACTTTCGAAGGATATTGCTAAAGTTGTCAAAAAATAAAAGGTCCGTTTTGACATTTGAGAATGCGTTCTTGACACCTGTCAGTTTCTTATAAACGAATACATGTTTTTCGAATTTGATCTTTATTAACTACCTACTAGAACTGTCAATGTCAAAACGGGCCTTTTATTTTTTAATCCATTGCTTCATAGGTTTGAAAAATTCGTCTGCTCAACAACGTAAATAACAGAATGAACAAGGGTGAACTCTCAAAATGAAACCCATTGCCATTAGGATAATTGCGTAAGACACTAACGGTAGAAATGGCTTTATTTTTTGACAATTTAACAACGTTCATTGCGTTTTTAACTTTGTTGAGCAGACAAATTTTTCGAACATATGAAGCAATGGATTAGCAATATCCTTCAAAATGACAGATTGTGATTGATAGTGTGTTACGCAATTAGGGTCCTGGATATAAAATTTCAGATAGCAAAATCAACAAGCGATGTAAACTTTTCTAGCTAACAGAATGCTTTCTACGCTCCTTTCGTAACCCACTTCAATTTAAAAACGTTTAAACTTGAGTAGGTAAGTTGTTGCCGGATAAATAATAGATAGGTAAGTTACCTACCCGTAAGTGCACTTCCCAGTACTGAAACAGAAACTCCGTTTCAGTACTCAGGTACTGTGTAACGTTTTATAGTATTTAGAGAGCAATTAAATAGTTTTCTGTACGTTTTCGACGGATGCAACTTTGTTAATAGATAATGTACATACTCATATCTAATAACAAAGTTGCATTTATTGCAGTTTAAAATTTTAAATAACCACTCAGGTAGGATAGTAGGTAGGTGTCCCATATAACAAGGAACCTAAGTACCTACGTACCTTATCTTAATTTTTTTTTACTTTCGCCGAATTCGTACCATCATTCAGTCATCTGGTTATCTAGGACTTATAAACTATAGCCCCTGCCTGATCAATGTTCTTTATAAATTACACAGATAAAATGGCAGGGGGTGACTTGCACACTCAATAATGGGCCCCCGAAAACGGTCGCTAGCACATAGTGTCGTAGCGACAAGGGAGCAACATGTCCTGAGGTGCTTATGAGGAGTGGAGAGGTATTCCACGGCTTTCAAAAGAATCCCAGTGCCCGGAAGATGGTCAGGATTAGGGATCTTGACCACCTTAAACGTTTTCAATGAAATGAGGCACCAACCGACGACTATCTCTGTTCGCACTATGCAAGTGCACCCAACAACAACCCCCGGTTGGTGTAGGTAGGACGTTGCAAGAAATGGAAACAAAGATATTGGGTTATGGGTTTGGGTGGCTAAAGTGAACTGGTTATCTAGGACTAAAAAGGAAAAACTATTGCCCCTGCCTGATCAATGTTCTATATCAATTACACAGATATAATGGCAGGGGGTGAACTGCATATCACATAGTGTCATAGCGACAAGGGGGCAACATGTCCCGAAGTGGTTATGAGGAGTGGAGAGGTATTCCACGGCTATCAGGACAATCCCGGAAGTACGGTCAAGATCTCTTCCAGCATCTTACTGGAATACTTCCTGCCCCCGACCACGTTTGCTCTTGCGAATCTCCACTCAAGCCGGCCAATACAGGCAAGCCAGAGGAGAGGAACAAGACTTCTCCCGGGAGATAGGGTCCGCCGTGGGGTCGCTACTGTCCAACAGCTGAAACAGCACAAACCCGCCACATGCGGGCAGCATGTAACGGGTCTATGTATCTCTCTTGGTCTGGCTCCTCCCCTTAGACCTGTTTCGGCAAAGTAAACTCTACCGGCACAGACCCAGAGTTCAGGAGCGCGCAAGCCCCACCACGACGTCAACGTATAAAATACGGCGTTGGGATTATTTTAATATTATTAAACCAGCTCACCATAGCCTGTAAGACGCTCCGTGGCACTATAGACGCGCCTGATCTACATGCTGTGCTAGCTTGCTTCTTTGTGCCAGACAACTACTGCCGCGGCAGAAAGCACAGGCTGTTTGCTGTGCCTCCATGTCGCACACTTGCGCGTGTTATGTCCCCAATACCACGTAGGTACTCCGGCCACACTTGATGATCTCTTGGACTCTAATCCACGAATGGACGAAGATTTTGTCGGCATGTCAGAAGTACTGTGACAGGGATTTATGAAAGTGTTGTTTAAATTTATGATTTTATATTTTGTGTACTTTTATCTTTTATTTTATCTTGTGTTCGTGTATATACCTACAAATTGTATATTTAATTACTGTAATTGGTTTTAAACCGTTTTAATTAAAGTAGTAAAATAAATAAATTAGGTATAATTAAGTCGCTAAGGCCCGTGTGAGTTGAGTGAGCTTCTGAAATATGGAACTACGAGTCTTGGTGTACTTAGATATAACGCATGATGGAATGGCGATTGGTAGGTGGTACTTGCAAGGTAAATCTTGCATAATCCTGTACCTAAGTAGGTAGGACAATATTTATTTGCAAAAACCTCATTGGACCTAAAGAATTATGCAGAAATGATGTTGCACAGTATTGACAGAAATATTAAACTACCTGTAAGTGTAATTTCCAGCTGTAGGTAGTAGGTAATGGCTCCTTCAAAGCGTCAAAGAGGTAGATTAATGAGACGGCCATAAGGCAAAGCTGCGTGAAACGACTGGAACGGTGAAACAAATTAACTTGTGAACTAATTTCAGTGCGGGTGGGAGGGAGGTATCTGTGCCTTTAATAAACCTGTTGATAATCTTGCGTTATTTACTAAGGTAGGTGTCGTCTGGTTTGTGATGATGACAGTTTTACTACCTGTGGTAGCGACTACGTTTTTTGACAGTACCTAGGTAATTCGATTTATGAGGTTGGCCTTTTACCGATAGACATTTTTTCCATGCTTACGAGCTTTGCTTTCTTACAACTAAAACTTGCGTAGGTACTTCTTCTTTCTGACTGACAGACTCCTGTGACAATTCAATAAGACTGCGGTCTATCTGACAACATGCCGCGACCGCGATCAGCGACGTCTAGCGTCCGCGACCGACGATGGCCGAATGCTATGTTCGTAAACACACACAGTATAAATTATTATGTTGCTTTCAGTTCTTCAACATCTTATTTCTTTTAATTCGTTTATTGCTTATGAAGTTATAAGCATTTCATGAACGTCACCTTACTCTTTTTCTTCCAACAACTTAAGTGCTAGTAGTTTAGTTTTATTTACGGCGAGAATAATTCAACTTAGTCCACTTAGTGTAGTTTAAATGTTGCAAGCGGACGAGACAGACCATGAATCCGCAAAACGGATTTGTTGCGGTTACCAAAACGTTCGTTGCCGCCGTCGCACCTGGCGGTCGCGGGCGGCGTGCAAGAGACCTCGTCCGTGTATTTACGAACACAGCATTCGGCCGTCGTCGGTGACGAACGGCTAAGTCGCAGGTCGCGGTCGGCGTGTGGTCAAATAGACCGCAGCCTAAATGGTTCAATTGAAACAAATGCTTTGAGTTTGCGTTTGATACATAACCCTATATATAGCTTACCAAGGGGTATCGTATTACCCAGTAACTGGGTTGCGGAGGTCAGATAGTCAGTCGCTCCATGTAAAATACTGGTATTCAGCTGCATCCGGTTAGACTGGAAGCCGACCCCAACATAGTTGGGAAAAGGGTAGGCAGATGATGATGACATAACCATATAGGTAAGATTAATGAATCAATAAAAAGCAATTAGCAGCCCTGAGTATTTGATATTAATTTCAACGAAAAAGGGTATTGACAGACGGACGGACAGACAGACAGACGGACAACGAAGAGATCCTATAATGGTCCCGTTTTTGGTACAGAGTTCGGAATCCTAAAAATAAAAGTTTTAACTAAAAACCTCATTTCTGCCAAAATTACTTCTAGCCTTTAGGTATAAATGGCAATAAATAAAAGAAAATCCCTTACTTTAACCATTTATTAAATAAATTACACATCTATAAGTGTAGATATAATAAAATACATAACATTGTCGAATATCGGGCGTAAAGGCTCAAGAAATGTTGTCACACAACGTAGGCACATTTAGAGAGATCTAGAGCACCAATCAAGCAAAGCTTTAGGCACGAAACTGACGCAATGTTTTCAAAATACAAAATACTATTTTACCAAGTCTATCTTTCAATGCACACATAACGGCAGCCATATTGTCTGTGACGTCATTTGTATAATTCAAATTTTGAAGCCAACATGATTTTCCGCGCACAGGGTTAAGGGCGTACATGAGCACTACGTTTTTTAAACGCGTCGTCGCTCGACGCCTTTTCGCGGTGTCAACTAACTTTTGGAGGCCAAAGTAGATTTGCAGCCATTATACAAGGAAAAATACGCCATTTTTTTGCAATTGAAGATTTGTGGTTTGTTATGAGGTGACATTTTGTTTTTTACATTTATTACATAAAGCTATTGTTTAGTTTATGCCGGTGAGGTGGGAGAGGTAGAAAAAGTAACGTTATTATTCTTATTATTATTTCCGTTTGTAGGTACAGTTGTAAAGTAGCTTATTCGTAATAATGTGTGGATTATTTTTTCAAAAAGTACTTACTTAATTTAAAAAAAAATAGTTAGAATGTACATACAAAGAGAAGCTTCAGAGATAACCTATTAAATAAAATGTTTATAATATTGCCGTTAGTGTTTATTCAATAAGAGAAAAAAATAAAAATCAATATCAACTATTTTTTATAACATTTGATAAAATACAGGCACTGTCTTTTAATTTTATTATCGTTAAAAGTAAATGCAGACAAACATGAAATATAATATAATATTAATCAAAACAATTATAAATAATTATTAACTAATTATGTCAGATCTTAAATAAAGTGAATAACAGATAGATACATCTATAAAAGTTTAATGAAAGGACTTAAAACTAAATATGGAAAGAACTATTTTATTACAAACATAAAAAATCCTATATTTTCTTGTAAATGAGTTTTAGCGGGAATATTATTTATATTTTATCGCTTATTTAAAAATATTTGACAGATGTGAATTACCGTATTTGTATAACCTGTAGGGCGTACCATTTAATAAGTATTTATGAGAAGAGATTACGTAGTTTTAAAACTGTGGGGCATTATTTTTTTAACACAGACCATTTAGGTACATTTATTTTACAGACACAATATAAGTCAAAGGCACGGCTTAATATAGAGTATAAAAATGAATAATATAATTGTATAACAGACCATATGAGTTACTAAGACTTGATTTTTCCATCGCCAGATAACTTTTATTCGAGGAATAAAATTGACTTTTGACAGTTTTTGTATGAAATAACTGTACTTAAACATTTCAAAATCATTAATTTAAAAATAAAGTTACCAGTAGTTTGAAAAATCAGCCCAAAAATTAATATAAATTTTCAATATTTCCGATAAATTATTTTTATGAATACCTACTAAGTATGTATTTATTGAGATTTTTTGTTATCAGATCACCCGGACGACAAACTTAAGCCAAAAAAATATAATTTATAATTAGAGTTACAACAATGGCTGTATGTAACAGTACCAAAAAAAAAATTAAGAAAAAAGAATAAGCATAGTTAACAAGGCTAGGTTATATGTATAAATCTCTTGTTACCCTATTCAGGTATTTTTAAACGTTGCGTTACATCGTACAACCGATATTTAACTATTAATCCAATATATCTCAGAAAATATTCTGTAATAATTTTGTATAACACTCGAACAGCAATAAAAATCATAATGTGTAAAGTATTTAGTAACAAGAATCTGCGATAGATGTCGCTATTCTATGCTGGTAAACGCCATCTATTGACAATAATCTAATACTCGAGAATTTCTGAAAAAGCTATTGTTTCTTTTTATTGGTTTCTATATGATCGACACGAGTGCCCGTTAGAGACTTTACCTTTACAGCAGTTTTTTTGGAGAACGTGGTTTTTAACTCGTACACTCACGATCATAAGTATGTAGACACTTGGCTTTATTAAAAAGCGATTTACTCCTTTATTTTTGGATGAAATTTTCTACGAACATACCATTTTCGAACCCATAGGTTTTTGCAATGTGTCGTATTTCATTGTTGTTTTGGTTATTTCACGCAAAAAATGCAATTGAAAGTTGCCAAGTGCTGACATATTAGTGCTCGCGACTGTACCTGAGTAAATTCCATACTTCGGTTAATAGATTAACTTCAAAAGTTCCCATTTCTAATTCGACAATCAAAGTTAACTGATGCACCGAAGTCAATCTTATTAAAACCAATAAAAACTCGAAAAAAATACACATACACATTCAAAAAATTATAGAAAACTTACATTAAAACATTGAGATACTTCAGACGATCTTAACAATTAATGTGAATGACATCTAAAAAACCAATGAGATTAAAATAAAATAAACGAATCATAAATATTGATGCACTTTAGACGTAGATGGAGTGAGAGCCTTGTTCAGCTTAGTAGAGGCCCAGGAGACCTAGCAGACACTTCTTGTAGTGGCCGGAGCAGTCACCCTGAACAAGATAAAAAAATAATTTAAATCGTATGACATTTTACAGGTCAGCAGTAGAGTTTGTAAAGGAGCGTCGGGGAAGTTCTACCAACTACAGGGTGGCATAGACATCGACAAACTGTAACCAACCATATCACTTGGTTTTAATAGGTTTTTATATCATATTTTCTGTTTATCCTTCTGATAGATTATTTTATATTTTGTAAATGTGAGGACTTTGTAGATTTTAACACTACAAAGTGAAAAATAACTTTAATTTCGGAAGTCGGTGTCTTTGGTTATGTATTTTCGTTTTTTGCCACCGACTTCAGAATTCGTGTATACAAACAAATTAAAAACAACAATTGAATTTTACAAATTCGTAGGATACCCTATAGCCAAATTGTGAACCTCCTCATTTATTGAAGTCGGTTCAAAATCAGCTGTTACATACAAAAATCTATGCGGTAAAAATGTATGGAACAGCAATTTTTTTTCTTATAACCAACGAAATATTTTACAAGCAGAATCAATTACTGAATTCATGGTATGTGTGTGTATTTATTACTGCCGCTAAAAAGCGTATCCACTAACCAGCACTAGGCTCATGGTGGCCTAAGTGTGCATACACACGAGCGGCGCGCGTCACGTCAGAGGCAACGTGCCGCTCGTCACGTCAGAGGCAACGTGCCGCTCGTCACGTCAGAGGCAACGTGCCGCTCGTCACGTCAGAGGCAACGTGCCGCTCGTCACGTCAGAGGCAACGTGCCGCTCGTCACGTCAGAGGCAACGTGCCGCTCGTCACGTCAGAGGCAACGTGCCGCTCGTCACGTCAGAGGCAACGTGCCGCTCGTCTGTATGTATGTACAGTCAACTGCTGTTGTATGACACTGAGTCTGACATACTTTTGAATCACTTCGACGCCACACAGTTCTGACGCAAACTCCGTTCATTAGTATTAAATTTCTGATTTTGATCATCTACTTTTGCTGTTGACTGTACTATCGCCAAAATCTTATAATTATCTGACCACTGTACGGACTCTTTCTGCTTGCAGCGCATATTATTAGTCGACCTAAAAGGGATCCTCTTTTGTTTTATTTACGGACGCAGCTGTGGTCATCATGTGCACGGGATTTTGTTTTCAAAATGGTCAGATATAGATTTGGCGATAGTACACTTAGGTATTGTAAGTACTTGAAGTATGATTTCAGAAAATAACCTTTTTATAATAGCGTTAAGATATCGAAACCCATCACGTATGTCGGGTTTTGCTGGCTAATTAATTCATTTGGCCCTGTGGTTGTACCAGGATCTTTTACCGCGTGGCCAAAATCAGAATTAACCCTGCCATCTTGTTTTTCAATACAATTTCACAATGTTTACCGACAGCGCCCTCCTGACAATGTAATTTGAGTGCCAAAAGATTCTAGTAGTACCTTGCTGCGCGTCAAAATCAAAGTCACTGATGTAACCCACAAAGCTGCTAAGCTACACAATAACAAAGAAAAGTAAGATAATCGTACCTCAATCCAGCTCTGCAGCGACTCCCCGTATTTCTGCTGGAACGATTCAGAGATGTCGCCCAGGTCGATCTCGCTACGGGTGACCATCAGACGGATGAGTTGGCGGTCGTTGGTGCCGAGACCCTTCATCGACTTGTGCAGACGTTCCGCGAAGAATAGTGGCTTGTTGCGCACGCTTTTTACTGAAAGAAGAAAAGAGAGAACATTAGCATTGTAGCGTATAGCGTCCCGCTACTTTTTCTTAGCGTGTCATGGCAAATTATTTTATTTCTACAAGTAGATTTAAACGAACACGTACTTCCCGTTGATTTTAAATATTGTACATGAGTTTATGGAGCAGCTGTTTTTCGGGTTTTTTTTTAATTTCTTTTTTTAAAAACGTTGCCCCACACTAGGAATTTCTCCTGTGTCGTGGGTGCGTTTACAGACATATAAACTCACATACACAAACAGCCAGACCCGAAACAACTAATTGTAGGTCATACAAATATTTGTTCTGTGCGGGAATCGAACCCGCAACACGCAGCGCAGCAGTCAATCGCTTAACCACTTCGCCAACCGTGTCGTCAAAAGGTTTCCGGAAGGTTTACAGTTATTTAGGCTTCACCTTAAGTCTGTATTGTAAAGATATTTGCCTTTTTCGAGACAGAATAATATTTGATGAATTCATATGTGTTCTAGTCTAAACTCATAAATATCAGTGTGATCGCTATGACCACTGGCCAAATGTGGGTGTACTACCTCTGCACACCCTTTTCGGGGAATGTAAGCGTTATGTTACGTGGTGTACTTACCGATAGCTCTCAAAGCCTTCTCAAGATCACCAGAGAACTCTGCCTTGATGGCATCATCGATGTCATGTCCCGTCAGGAACTGGTACTCCTCGAAGATGGCCTTCAGTTGTGGGAAGGAGCGAGAGCACAGCACAGCGTTGAACACCGATTCGTCGGTACCGAGGCGCAGCTCACCTGGAAAAGATAGAAAAGTTATAAAATAAATGAATCGTTGGGCTAGTGAAGGTGGGATTCGTTTTCCAGGGGTTTTTTTTCTCAGTTTGGATTTGAGCCCGATTTTTTTTTAATCGCTAAATCATTAGGTTCAATGTTAATTGGGAACATATTATGACAGTTTCGGGTAGGTTGATGTGCTGGCGTCTGTACTTCTATACACCTGCCTACACTATCGCGGACTTGAAGCGTGATGTTTCTCATACCAGCTCGCGTTACTAGCGAATCTAATTATAACTTTCCTTAGAACATGAATCGGTCAGCGCACTCCAAATGACACATTGAAACTCTAAATTATCAACAAGAATTAAATGACGTACCAACGTACGTCACTGATAGTCCGTACGTCACTGATAGTCATCGCTTTCGTTTGTTTTAACGTAGATTCACATTTGAGTGCGTCATGACATGACTCACGGGTGATCCGGCAGATCCAAATTTTCAACATAGCTCACAGAATAAGGAACCTGAAGTGGCAATGGGCTGGCCATATTAGCCGTTGAACCAATGACCGCTGCGGTAGACGTGTTCTTGAGTGGGTGAAACCGCAAATCGGAAAACGTAATGTAGCATGCCCTCTGGCTAGGTGGAGCGACGATCTTTGCAGGGTGGCTGGTGGAGATGAGAATTGCCGAAAATCGACCTGAATGAGTGCCATAGGAGAGGCCTTGGCATAGGCAACTGAAGGAACACGGGTGGGTTTTAGTCAGTAAAAGTCTTACACGCTCTCCCGCTCCGCCCAGCGCGGGAGAAGTCATATTATGATTTCCCAACCAAAAAAAAAAAGGGTTATTGTCACGTCATGTATGCATTTGCTTAACTTCCACTTTCCCGTCGGTCTCGTGGTCGCAAGCGCGTCTGCTCGATTCGTAGGGTCCTGGGTTCGATTCCCAAGTCAGGCAAAGTATTAATAAGTTTTTCCATTAGACATACGTTACATACATTAGACGCACGTAAAGCTGTTGATCCTGCACCTGATTTCTCCCCGGTCGTGTCGGATTGCCGTCCCATCGGACTATGAGAGTAAAGGAACCTGTGTTTCCGCACACACTTGTGCACTATAATATCTCCTGCGTACCTGGCTAATATCCGTTGAGATTGGTCACCGTGACCGAAATCCGTCGGGAGGATATCGACGCTGGAAAGGAAAAATTATCCAAGCGACATCAGACTAACTTTACAGTAGAGCTGTTTAAAGTTTAAATTTTCAGAAAAAAAATCGTGTAAATTCTTGTAATGGTCCAAAAAGCCTAATTCTTAGAAATTTATTTGGATATTTTTTTATCTACATTATAGTATACATAACTATTAAAAATAATGTTTAGTTTTAAAGTTAGTGTCGCTTAGTAAAATTTTCCCTAAAAGTAGAAACGGGAAAAATTGACTAACCGACAAGCTTTGATTAAGGAAGGTACGGTAAAAATGTAATGTAATATATCTTTTTTTAGAATTTATATCAGAGTAAAAGTTGCCTTACCAAAATAAAAAACATGTGGAAGTTGAGGCAAAACCACCTAAATATTAATTTAATATAATTATTTTCCCGTAATTTTGACATAAACGATATTTTTACTGAAAATTGGATTAATATTTCTTTTCCAGCGTCGATATTATTATTTTTTTTTTTTTTTTGAAAAAACGTTGCCCCACACTAGGAATTTCTCCTGTGTCGTGGGTGCGTTTACAGACATATAAACTCACATACACAAACAGCCAGACCCGGAACAACTAATTGTAGGTCATACAAATATTTGTTCCGTGCGGGAATCGAACCCGCGACACGCAGCGCAGCAGTCAATCGCTTAACCACTGCGCCAACCGTGCCGTCAAATTTATTATTATGCACGTTTCCGGATGACAGCGATGCGACGAGTACTTCGAAGCCTAAACATCCTTTTTTTGTATTTATGTATTTATATAGTTAGTTAATCTTTTAATTTAGTACCTAGTGTAAATAGTTACTGAATACTCAATATCTTTATTGATTTATCCATGATGTGTACTTAGGTGGTGTAACTATATAATTTAGATCATTATGGACCCTGGTGGGTGTTAAGAGATTATGTTAGTTAGTTTGTTAAGAGTTTATGAAAATATACATTATCTATTATTTGCTTGTAGCAAATAGTAGGATCTGTAGTTATTCTTACTATGACACAATAGAATACGCAACACTAATATGAATCCGACTTTATTTCACAACAAAAACAAAGGCGCTTCATCTGTCTCATCAAACACAATTTGGCAAGACTTAGTCATTCGGAGGACTTCCCTACGGATTGACGTCAACAGTGACTCATGAACTACATTTTTTATGCTAACTAAGTAGTTAGTCAGAATCATGATAACACTAAATATAATTATATAGTGTAACATTTTGATCATCGACTAACTAAGGAAACGTTTTGGCAGTAAAAAAAAATGCAGAAATACACTTCAATTCCAAAAGAATTATAAATATGAAAGGAACTCTGTCTGTCGGTCTGTTTGTTATGATCGGATCATTATTAAATTTGACAGATAGGTAGCCGGACCCACGGGTAGCAACACAACACAACAGTAGCAATGGCTTTAATTGTGACAGGACATTAACATTCATTGCGTTATTTACGTTGTTGAGCATACCAGTTTTTCGAACATATGAAGCAATGGACTAGCAACATCCTTCAAAATGATTCAGATTATGATTGATAGTGTTTTACGCAATTAGAGTGCTGGAGAAGGATAGGCTTAGGCCTAGGCATAGGCTACTTTTCATCCTGAATAATATTTGGATAGAAACACAAAATACACGCTAACGAGCTGGTTAGGTACTGATATAAGAAACACATACACAGCACTGGGCCCTCGTGGTGGATTATGGCTCACTCCCTCTCTCAGAGAGGCCTGTGCCCCAGCAATGGGAGCGACTGATTATGGTACTACGCTAGGCCAGCTCAATGTCAGTTTTACCAGTAATGTGAGACTTACTGCGGTGCGATTCTGTAACCATCTCACCGTGAAAACTTAGGTGAAGTGAGCGTGGAGTGAGCTGTCATTCCAACTAAATGCTAAATGATTTTATTTTGTAAGTAGGTTTGTACAAACACTTTTACACGTCAATCATATTTTAGAACTAGATGAGGTCGGCGTTTCCTATCTGCTAGGGATTGACACTATTGACAGCTCACTCTAAGCTCACTTCACCTAACTTTTCACCGTGAGATTTTTTACAGAACCGATCGGCTGTACCTACATACGTAGCCATGACAAATTGAACGCTCTTGAACTTTGGTTAGTTGTTACATTTCACGAGCGCGCATCAATCATTGTAATTTAAACTTTACGGCTATGAACATAAAAGTCAAATTGGCTATACTCGATTCTATGTGTAATTGTGATGTTTTCGTTTTATTCAAGATCATGCAAGAAGAGCCGGAGATCGTCAGTTGTTTTATCAAGGACATGAGCAACCGAGGTTCTTGTTTGATTGATAAATAAATCAAGTTATGTTAATGTATGAAATTATATGGTAAACCACAAAAATGTATAGTTTGTCAACTGTATTTGTATTGTTTCAAATATATATTTTTAGAAACAGGACATTATTTTTAACTGATAACGAATGTGCAACCACAAACACATTATCTCTTCCTGTCAAATATAGGGTAGGTATATTATGATAGATAATGATATCATTTGCATCTATACAAATAAATAAAATGGAAGTGCCTGTTTCTAAGGTAAAAATAACAGCTGTTTACTAAATGCATAATAATAAAATAAAAAGTAAGTATACACGGTACTTATAAAAAAAAAGTACTTATAAAATTTTTGTTTGTCTGTTTGTTCCGGCTAATCTCCGAAACGGCTGGACCGATTTTGATGAAATTTGGTATGGGACCTTGGGGAAGGACATAGGCTTCTTTTATCGACATACCAAGCGGGCGGAAACTAGTTACTAATTTATATAACGCAAGTTAATACCTACACCTACTTACGAACAATAGAAGTATGTAGTATACCGGTAGTAGGATATGTTAGTATATACCGAAGTATAGAAGTAGGTAGGTAGTAGTAAGTAAGTAGTTACCTACATCTCGTAAAATTAACACCTTTAGCGCCTCCTTGTATGTCACAGACATGATTGAGTGTGATAATTTAAAAGTAAACAATTGCGTTATAATAAATAAGATACTAGATATACAGTTTCCTTTAGAATTTGCTTGAAAAAAAAAACGGATTTAGGAAGTCCAATTTTTGGTTTTAGAGCATTTTTTGTCAGCAGCTTTTGTCTTTTGCCAGTACCATTCAATACTTTATCGCAACGACTTTCGGTTCAATTTCATTAGAACATACCATGCAATTTAGAAATGTGTGGCACTGAAGTAAGATAACATGCATGCAAATTTTTGTCCGTATTTCTAGTAACATAAGGTTCAATATCTTACCAGCTTGGAGCAAGCTCCTGGCGTCTTCCCTGGCCTTATTCCGGTCGACCTGGAAGTTCTCATCTCTATTGCCCTGGAAACCACAACAGATAAAAGTTAATAACATGCAAAACATTAAAAAAACCGGTCAAGTGCGTGTCGGGCCACGCGCAGTGTAGGGTTCCGTAGTTTTTATAACAGCCAAGTGCGGGTCGTATTCGCTGACTGATAGTTTCGTACCATGCTCTAACTACAACACAACGACGACGACACGACTACTCGACTAATAGTAACTACTAATAACTAATAGTCGAGTACGATACAACTGACGCTTAGCGCCATCTATCGACATTTCTGAGTTTTTCGAAATTTTCGAGTCAAATACAATTAGTCGACTATTACTCGTGAACTTGTAAAGCCCACTTAAGTGTGATAGTTTTCCTTTAAACTTCGTTATATATAGGTACTACTGCCGTGACATTTGAATTTTTAACTAGAACCGTTTAGTTGGTAGAGGGGGGACACTTGACTCTACCGAAAATTGGTACTTTAAAGCTTAGATAAGATAAGTCACGAACGGTTTACTTATTCAAAAAACAGTCTATCCTAACCCCTAATATTTTTGAAAGACCTACCCAACGATATCCCACACTATGGGAAGGACGAAAAAAAAAAAGATCATCCCCACTTTACATGTACGGGAGTTGTCATTAACGTGTATACTCATGCCAAATTACAACTTTTTAGTACCAATAGTTTTTGAGCTAAACCGCTTAAAGACAGACAGACAGACATGGCGAAACTATAACGGTTCATTGTTGATTACGGAACCCTAAAGAGGCTCGTGAAGATGTTTGTAACTCAGTCCCTCATAAAAGGTTGAAAGGATTTGTATGATATTTTATCCTGTGCGGAAAGCACAGCTTGCGAATTTATTAACAATTATTATTATTTGGTTAGACACACTTGCAGCTAATAAGCTGATGCGTGTGTATCAAATAGCTTGGAGATGTGTGTGATGTTTAATCTGTCCAGTTGATTCCTGGAGCAGTTTAGTGCGGGTGCCGTCACCCCATTTTCTGGGAGCCTATTCCATGTTGTTACAACTCGGTTGCTCCACCTCCTATCGTGCCCTCTCCCAAAACATGCTGTCAAAGTGACCTCTGAGCTGCCACTGACGACGCCGTGGAAGTGGCAAAGTTTTGGGCCAACAAGATATAAAGTTCAGCCGTGCCGGCAACACGGAGAAGAAAAAGACAACTCGGCTAGACAAGAATAACTCGGTTTACAATATTTGTAAAGATTATACTCAATATTTACGGCGATTTACAAATTTCCGCTATTAAACACGTAATTAAAACCGAAAAGGTCATAAATACACACACGAATAGCTCCCTTAGGATGCTAATGGAACCATGAACCGGTACAGATTATGAAAATTTTCCTATGCGGAGTAGTAGAATAGAGCACAAACAAAAAAAAACATGCTAAACCACTTAAACCATGTCTCCTGCGCTTGTTTTTTCGAAACATTATACAACAACGTCAAAACAAAGAGGCGTGGCCATACACATTTGTGTATGAAAACACGGTGTTTTTGTTTTTCGAGCTGTACGGAAAACATTCCCCGCGCGGATGAAGGGTTGGTTTCATTTTCAACGGCCACGCGCACCGCGCACATTAAAGCATTTTGAAAGCTGTCACAGGTTTTGAGGTTATATTGTCTTTATTCACAAGACAATATAACCTCAAAACCTGTGAAAGCTTTTTGTGTAATGTTTCGAAAAAACACGCGCAGGAGACTCCGCTTTAGATAGATATAGAGGTGACTTTCCTTGAAGTGTCTACGACATTGACAAATATATTAAATTTAAAATACACGAAACAATTTTTATTATTTGTCAATGTGAAAAACCGTGGAAACTGAAACCATTTTATTATTTGATGCTCTATTTACACTGCTACAAGGATCTTTTGGCACTCGAGTGACGTTGACAGGGGGGCGCTGCGCTGCTGGTAAACGTTTCGTGCAACTGTTGTTATGCAATGTATTGAAAAACAATATGGCGGCGTTAGTTCCGATTTTGGCTACGCGCCTGAAGATCCTAGCAAAGTTATCAATCTATACATCATAATCAGCCTATAATGTTCCCACTGCTGGGACACCGGCCTCCTCTCGGTGAGAGGAAGTGGGCAATTATCTACCACGCGGCCTAGTGCGGGTTGATAGATGTCACATGTCTTCGAATTTTTGGTTCTAGTAAATGCCGGTTTCCTCACGATGTTTTCCTTAAAGTTACAGTTAAAACAAACATAATAATTACCACACAGAGTGACGTCATTAGCCGTTTGAAGTTTCCAGATGTGTCACCACGTAGATCGTCTTCGAGGAGATTTCCGTACACTGTTGAAAGAAAATACGATTGAATTGAGTTATATAATAATGTTAATAAATATGTACATTCGCAACTCTGACGTTCGAACAAAAAAAGTACCTACGTATGTCTGCCGATCTATTCTGTAGAAATGTAAACGTAAACGAAGCAAACGGAGTAGGTATGCAAGGATCGTAGTAGGTAACGTTCTGTAGTTTCTGCCTACTCCCATACTCCCATTGGTAGAAGGCGTAAGTACAGAATCACAGAAGAACCAATAAATAGACTCAGTGGCGCCTGGTGCAAAAATAATCCCTACCCACATAACTTTATGTTAAAACGTAGTATTTGATCATTGCCAAAAAGCCTCCACGGGCGGCAATACTTTGTAACTAAGTTCGGCACACCCAGGGGACAATGTTACGTTCCCTGGGTGTGCCGAACTTACTTACTACATCGTTATTCCTGTCACTGTCGCACTACAAGTGCAAGACAGAGACGGGAATATATTGTCTTAGTCACAGCACGAGCTAAATAACGTTTATAGATCTCGGGCTGTTGGCTAATGTTTTTAACACGACTCGAGATTTTGTCGCGTAACTCTTAACTACACGAAAAGAAGGAAAAGATTCTGAAAAACAGTTCAGAAAGGTCAATAGTTTTATTCAACCTTCAGAAATTTAAGAAAAAAGCTTGCATAGCATAATGATTAACAATGAATGAGTAACATTTTTGTTTATCTTATCGCCTTTATTCCCCAACGTCACGTCACTATTTGGAGGTTTGCCCATTTCGTCACAATGCGAGGAATTTTAAATATATTCTACTAAGAATCTTGGGCTTTCCCGTCATGGGATTTATCGTCTCACTGTTTTCTCAGTAGCCATGCTTTCTATATTATAAAGGCGCCGATTCCCTTGTTCACAAACTAAACTAAATTTATGCTGAGTGCATCTTTTTCTTACTAAATCTATTCGTCTATAAGTAAATACAAAATGTACAAAAAAAGTGTACAAATTATGCAAAATACAAAATGTACAAAATAAGTAAATCTTTTCTTTCACTAAGAAAAGGACAGAGGATAAATAGGACAAGGATAAATATTAGTTTATTTTTTTCAACTCTTTTCACTTCAACCGGCTGGTTGCTTGTGTTTAATCAGCGGAAAAATAATGTATTTCCTCCTGAGAAATAAAGTATTAAAATAAAAACATAGGATTTAAATATGTATATTAAATTAACATCGTATAGATGTTAATTAAATGTATATTTAAATCCTATGTTTTTATTTGCAGTCACAGTGAGAACCGCTACTATTGTGTATGTTCAGACGTCAGCACTTCAAGCAACTACAATCTGTCAGATTTTCAACTTTGACGCTAAAGCATTAAGGTTCAACGTTGATTTCGGCGATAATAGGGCAACAACCGATCCTCATTTGTTTTACCATGATTTAATTGGTAGTGACGAGGAACTCGCCAGCCAAGGCTACTTTTGACAGCCCATTAACCAAGAAAAAACTGTTGAATCATATTATTCATGGCTCCCAAAAAGCCACGATCTTCTCTGACGTCATAGTGACTTAACATCGATATTTGGCTGCGATCCAAATATGGGTCCGGCTTGTAATTTTTGCCGATTAATCGGCGATATAGCGGAACTGTGTGAGCCTACCTACTTATAGATGGTGCAAACATTGAGTTTGTACTATAATGACCCTAGATAACCTTGAGAAACCTAACTATAACTACTATAAAGGTGAGTATACACTAGAGCATTTTCTCGAACATTTTCATGTAATGTAACGTTCTTAACAATGGTACAATACAGGCAAACACTTAGTTTCCAAAAGCATTTCCATGTAATGTAACGCTCCTGCGAATGCTCGACGCGTTCGACGTAATGCTCACAGCGACTGAGCATTTACCTGTAAAATTTCTTTCTACCTTGCGTTCATTGTTGAAATGTCGGACCTACAGGTACCGCTCGTACCTTCGCTCTATAAAATGTTATACAATACGCTCGTTGGTTTTTAAAATCAGGTTGTAACAAAACATCAAGCGTCGTGTTCGAAGTGCGGTTCGATAACATTATAAAACATCAAGCGTCGTATTCGAAGTGCGGTTCGATAACATTATAAAACAGCGAATGCTCGATGTTGTTACAAGTAAATGCTCTAGCTAGTCTATACTCACCATAATAGTAGATAGCAAGGACGGAAACGGTAAGTTAGAAAGAGAAAGACACAGTCAGTTTGTTCGTATTATACTCGTACAATTATCTACATATACAAGGACTATTAGGAGAGCAAAACAACGTTATTCAACTGTTTATTTTATCTGAAAGGAAGCTCTGAACCTCTATGACAGAGTATAGATTTTATGTCAGTAGACTCAATAATATAGATGATTTGGAACTGTGCCCAGCACAATTCGACCACACAGCACGATTGAAACAAACGGTCATTCTAGAAAAAATCTTTGTTACATGAATAACAGTGTGATGTCTTTAGGACATTTAAAAACGTAGTGGTAGATTAAAATAGTACGAGTATATATTATAAAGATCTATACAGGGTGGCAGGGACATTGACACGTAACACGTTACTATTGATTTAGTATACCAGAACCTCTTGCGTTGTTTTTCGTCGGTTGCAAAATAAAAGTAGCTGTTCCATTCATTTTGACAGCGCACTTTTTCATGAAACAGCTAATTTTATTTTTAATAAACGACGAAAAATTTCTTCGCTTCGGGGGTCTAGTCATGTGCTGAGTTTGCGCGTCGATGTCCTACCACCCTGCGTAATATACTTTTTGAGGCAGCTTGCTATGTATTTAAGGCAGATTCAATTGGGATCACGGAGTATTATATACTGCATTGTTTTTTTTTTAAGTCATGCTAGTTAAGTTCTGAAGTACAGGTCATAGAGAAACTGACAAAAGGGACCAAGAGCTCAATTTTAAAGACGCACACTGGTTTTTCATTTCATGCGTTACTGATGAATTTCATTTTGTTTTGTTTGATGTCACGCTGATGGCAATGTATATTTTATGTGTTTTATTTTGATTGATTAGAGTTTAGTTTAATTTTAGTTTATGTTATGTAATAGTCACTCTGTAGGTACATACTATCCTTAACTCTGAAAATGTCGCAATTCTGACCCCCAAGATACAGGTAATTTGCTAGTTTGGGACACCGTCCAACTGTTCGAGCACAATCAGCTATCATTAGTAAAAGGCTGTTCATTTATTACGTAAGACGATTTGAGGGGGGAGGGGGCCCGAGCAAGTGTTATTTTTTCTTACGTGGGGGTGGGAGGGGTCTAGATTATTCTTACGTAAGATCACAAAAGTAACCAAAAATTATAAGTTAATTTTTTTTGCTAATTTTTCTTTGCAATTTTGGTAGATAAGTACCTACTGATCTTACGTAAGATTCCAAGAGGGGATTCATTCAAGTCTTATTTTTTCTTATGCAGGGGCGAGGTGGAGTCAGAAACTGGTTGAAATTGTCGTAAGTATTAAATGAACAGCCCCTAAATAAATTTGAAAGGGGATAGAAGATTTTTATATGGAGCCTGGAATACTACCTACTGTCGCGGCATTTTGATTTTTTTTTCAAAATGGCGGCTACGCATGAAGCCTATATAAATCGATAGCTGATATCAATGCAAACGGAAAATATAATAAGAACAAAATCCTTCAAAACCTTTTGAAATATATGTATTTGAAGAGATGATTTCTGGCAAGTACCTACAGACGCCAGCACATCAAGCTAACTACAATCTGTGAAATTTCTTTAATAGATTTTAAAGTTTATCGCAAAAGCATTAGGTTCAAGGTTGATTGGGAAAATCTGACAGTTTCGAGTAGCTTGATGTCCTGGCGTCTGTACGACTGTACATTCGACTCATACTGAGTATCAGAGTAAAGTACAATTGCACTGAATCGGAACAGTAAGAACGGTGTTATTTTAGGCGCATTATAAGGAAACCGTTCATTACATACAACATCACACGTCCAAGGACTCGTGTGCTAAGAAACTTCAAGTTTTACACCAATTTACGCAATTTTATACCAATCTTGGAGCGTTGAATGAGATTGGTTGTATCCTCTGTTTGATTATAATACTAGGTTTCTTGTGAATTGGCTGTTATTGAAATGTACTGGTATTTGCTGTTTTACTGTGTGCATGATAAGCGTGCATCACATTGTTTTATTGGTCACAGCTTGATAAGTCAGTAGAGAACGGATTTTATGCAAATGCATGTTCGCAAATGCATTTATATATTTTAACAATAAAAATAAAATATGTTGCATAATTTGGCACTTTTTGGCAATTTCGAGCATTTTATGATGCATATTTCGAATAGTTGCATCTCATCCGGTCTCTAATGAAAATGTTCTATTTGTTACCCGTTAAAATTCCTCTTATATTCTAACTTGCATGTTTTCTTTAGGAGTATCGAAGCGGTGCTGTTGGCAATGCCAGTACATGTCACATAATTATTAAAAACCAACCAACTGAACTCATACGGCTAGATTTGACTGTCGTAACAACCGACAACAAACGTTACAAACTTCATTCACTGTTTACACGATCGAGCGAGATGCGAGGTTTAACGCGACCATAGATCGGAAAATTAACGCAGTCTGAACCTAGCCTGGTTGTAACTAACGCTCTGTTGTCATGTTATTCAATTCAATCAACATAAATCTATACATACTACATACAAATCCTACTAATATTACAAACGCGAAAGTTTGTATGTATGGGTGGATGGATGTTTGTTACTCTTTCACGCAAAAACCACTGAACGGATTTGGATGAAATTTGGCACTCAGATAGTTTATTACCAGGCTTAACACATACGATATTTTTAATCCCGATATTCCCGCGGGATCGAAACTTATGCGGGTGAAACCGCGGTGCGATTCTGTAACTATCTCACCGTGAAAACTTAGATGAAGTGAGCGTAGAGTGAGCTGTCATTCCAACTAATGCTAGGGATTGACACTATTGACAGCTCACTCTAAGCTCACTTCACCTCACTTTTTTACAGAATCGATCGGCTGTTCTTGACCTCGATCACGCCTGATGGAAAGCGATGGATGAGGTCTATGATGGAACGAGCGTGCCCAGAAGATGCCTGTTCACTCTTGCTTTGAAGACAGACGGGTGAAATGGGGGAAGGGAACACAGACGTTCGCAGAGAGTTCCACATATTTTACAAAAAAGAATTTGTAAAGAGACACATTATTGTCAATTCTCAATTCTTTTTTGCGTACCATAATGTGTATTGTTGGTAGGGAAGTAATAAAATTATATTAGTCACAATTATGGACCTGTCGGGCACAGCATAGCTCAAGTAGGAGAGAGGAGGACCACACTGGATTATCACTGGGTGTTAAATGTACCTATACCTCGACTTTTAATCGTATTCAGTCACTTGACAGTTCGAAGAAAAATAATGTTACCATACTAAAACTATAGTGTTTGGGCTAGTGAACGATTTTGCGTAAAAACGAATGATAAAAATGATTTAATTTAAATATTAAAAACTTTAAATATTCGTGTGTAAGATGTGGAATATAAGAATATAATATAATAATAGAATATAATATAATAATAGAATATAATATAATAATAGAATATAATATAATAATATATGAAATAAGTTAAGTAAAGAAGTAATTTCCTTTTTTTCTTTTATTAGAAATACTTAAAATAAAAATCATGTTAGGTATTTAACTTTTTTACTTTTGACATTTTTGATTTCCTCTGGCAACCCTAGACGTAGACGTCATTCTTAACGTTATTCTTCTTATTCATTTTTAAGACATGTTATTAAATTTAAAATAAAAAGTTGGCATTTAAGTACATTATTTAAGTTCATTCAATGTCTTTCATTCTTGCACCACCTCACTACCTTTTTTTTGTCAAAACCTGGTAACCCTTCAACTGTCAAGTTATTGAATACGATTAAAAGTCGAGATATAAGTGCGTGTTTTCCGACATCTACACGAACGAAGTCGCGGCCACAGCTAGTTCACAATAGGTAAAATATTATTATTATCAATGAATACATTCAGCGCAAGTTAATTATCAATAGTTATACACCCGCTCAGAATGCGCTTGTAGGTCCTACTTGGAAATAACAAGCAGCAGAAGAGACTCGTATAGAATTATTTGTGCATTGTCACATTGTATACAAAGAGGCCCTTTTCCTCGACGTAACATGTCTTAGATTAATTACAAGGTTACGTACATATAACTCTATGGGTGCGAGCGAGACGTCCGATATAAAAGTACTTGCGTATCATAGCACAGGAGTCCTCCTAGTTTAAGCCCAGTTGTAGTATCTTCCCACTAAGTTGAAGTCTAATTTATGGTACAAAAATTGTATATAAATAACTAGGCAATTATTAAGATATAGCTATAGACACCTAACTAATATGTTAATGATAAGGTAAATTACTTATTTTTTAAGGTTCTCCTTTTATTGCCTTTGAATTTTGATTTATAAATACACGGTGTTTGAGGTGGTTCAAATTCAAAATATCATTACTACAATGTACAGACGCCAGCACATCAAGCTACTACAATCTGTCAAATTTATTTATTAGATTTTCAACTTTATAGCTAAAGCATTAAGGTTCAAGGTTGATTGGGAAAATTTGACAGTTTCGGGTAGCTTGACCTGCTGGCTTCTGTACAGTGAAGGAAATTAAATGCTAAGCAGATTTTTCTGTTTTAAGCTATTTCATACGACTGACAAAAAAATACAGTTGTGATTTGAATTCCCAGAAAATTTATGTTGCCAAGCAATTGTTTTCCTTAACTTTACAACAATGGGAATTCACTTCTACATTACCCGACAATAATAATACCGAAATATTGCACACATCACACATAGCTACACACAGCATTATCCTCTAGGCAACCATGAGACCTAATGATTATTATAAATGCAAAATTAGCTCTGTCTGTCAGTCAACGTATTTTGATGAGTAAGGGCCGCCCCCTGGCGGCATGGCCCGGCAATGGATTTTTATGCGACGAATAGAAATATAACTTAAATATGTCATCATCATCTGCCTAGACTTTTCCCAACTATGTTGGGGTCAGCTTCCAGTCTAACCGGATGCAGCTGAATACCAGTATTTTACATGAAGCGACTGCTTAACTCACCTAGAATATAACTACATAAATATAACTTAAATAATTATGTATGACAACAAAATATAAATTTCAATAATGATGCCAACGGGCGTCGCGGCATGCTTAACCCGATGAATGTCGTAATTACAGACACAATTAAAAAGCCATTGTGTCTCGCGTAGATCTGCGTTCCGACATATGAAGGGTTAAGGATACTTTTTATCTCGGTAGGTACATTCCCGTTGGATAATTTAAGAGCGCAACGCGGGCGAAACCGCGGGAAAAACTAGTGACAACATGTAACAATACTTACTAGCAGTGTAAGTCTGTTTGATGACGTTGATCTCATGGTTGGACATGGTGCACATGACCTCAATGAGCACATCCTCGTCAGTACCGATGCCGGCGATGGCATCATGGAGTTCCTTGCTGTAGAACTGTGGTAGAGGAGTCATGAGGGCCACCAGGAGATCTTCAAACTTGCCAGTGGTTTCACTCTTCAAGTCTGCCACGAGGTCCTGGTGAAAGAAATTGATATTAAGAATTTATGATTTTGTCCTAATTCCTCGTTGGTATGGTAAACGCAAGTGCTGCTGAGAACGGGATCCTAGGTTTTTCCATAATGGAAAAACCAAAGATAATAGAACCTGGTCTGGATCTGTGCCTGATTGATGGCAGTAAGCTCGTCTCCTAAGACATGATACTTAAACATAACTGGTGAAATATGGGTGTACAATAGGTTTTCTCCTACCTAACCCTTCGGAGAAAGCAAGCGTGATGTTAATGATCATCCATCGTACGTGGGACTTACACCTCTGCCCACGCTTCAGAGGATACATGTGTGATGTTGTAGTTTTGTTATCCGTGTCATCATGATTTCACGAATGCGATGACTCGGTAGTGAGGGAACTGGTTTTTATGCACGAGGTTTCGTGTTCCAATTTGACAAGTACCAATGTGACGGTTTCAGGTTCATGAGGAACTTTCTCATTTTTGGACATTAGGTATGACTTAAGGCGAAGGATTTTTTTTAAATGATTTATTTTGGGCGTCAAACTAACACCGCCTGTATGAGATTCCGCATTTGGCCTGAAGTAGTCCCTACAATAACAGGCCAATTTTTTTTTAGGTTATTTCTTGTCGGCTTTATATGTTTCTGAGGGGCAATTCCCGTATATTTAGGAAAGTTCACATTCTAATCTCAAACTGTCAAAAATACAATCAATTTACATAAGTACATTTTTGACATTGACTGTCACTAAAATGAGATTGCGGCCTGAATTTGAACGTTATTTATGTACAAAAATCTGATGGGGCTAAAGATAATACTATTTCCTTCTGGGAGACGTATACCCTACGCCAAAACAGCAAGGCAGCCCAATTACCTACCTATGGGGTTAACAACCTAAGGCTGGTTAACATTCGCTAAATTTTTCGCCTTGAGCACTTCCCATGAGGAAAAGCTACCTTCTAATAACAAATGAAATTACATTGCATTTTGTTACAGGAAAATCCACAAAGCCTATTAGCTGAAAGATAAACTCTACTTAATATGCATAAGAGTTCTTTCCAGGAATAGCGAATATGCTTACATACGACTTTCTAAGAAAAACGATCAATTACAATGAACAGCAGTATTAATAATCTTAGATAATTTACATTCCAACGCCACTTAATCACTTATCTACTTTAGTGTAATGTATTCTAAGTTGATTTTTGAGTGATAATTTGTAACAAAAAGGTCCTAATGAACAAATTCAAATTTGAACTTTGTTAAGTAAGTATGACATTCAGTTTGTTTTCCATAACCTGAAAATTATCTAAATTCTTAATTCAAAGATCGCCGGCAATCGTTTCTGTATCGAATGTGGTCAGTTGACCCGAATCTGGGGTGGCCGTCTCTTTCATACTGATGTTTACATGGGTGTTTGTAACTAACGTCAAACAGGATCGATAGCATGGCGACGTTGTGTCTCGAATACAAATTCCAACGCGATTTCCTCAAACACTCGTTTTTACTAAACACATCATACAATCATTGCTTAGTTTTACAACGACATATTTTACCCAAGTTATTAAAATTAAGGCTTCTTAATCGATTCGCACAAAGTTACTCGTCCGAATTGGGCGAATCGTCACTTTGAAATAATATTTTTTTTTTTGTCTGAGCGACTCGCACGAATTGGCAAATTTAGAATCTTATGCAATAAAGTGTAGTAAAAAGGACACTAGCGCGCAGAAGTGATTAAGAGTTAAATATTATAAACCGTGTACATTTTAATGAACTAATTACTATTTTTACTTAAAAAACTATACATAATTCAAAATATGCCAATCACATCATTATCAAATTAATTGATAGGCATAGCTGATCGAAGGTTAATGACCACAAAAATACCTACTGAATGATAACAATATTATTATTTCCTTTATTAATTAAACATACACATTTAATCAATTTTTTTCGAGGTTTGCCGGACACCTATGGAACGGAGTATTCTGGGTATTGAACTTGTGGACCGGGTAGGAATACAACAATCCGTTCCATCACTAAAATAACAGAAGGACAATTCTCGTAATTTAAAACGTTCAAAATCTAGTCGCAGTCTCATCTCAGCGACAAACAAATGTCAAAAACTTGTCAAAATGTAGGGAAATCCAAAGTATTTTTTGATAGATTGAGACTGAGATCAGACTGTGAACGTTTGCCCCTCTGACTCTGATGTCCCTCGGGAAGCTGCCACGCTTAAACGGAATTGGGCTGAAAATATCTGCCGCATGTCAGACGATCAGTGGGCCAAACTTACGACCCAGTGGGTCCCGCTTAACAGCAACCGATATCGCGACAAGCTCAGACAGAGATGGCGGGATGAGCTGGACTCCTTTGGCAAAGATTGGTCCTTGGCAGCTCTGGACAGAGAGAGGTGGAAAGAGAGTAGAGAGACATTTGCCCAGCAGTGAGACATTAGCGGCAGAATTTTTTGTTTAATAGTATTCCTCCCATGTCGGTAACAGGGTCCCAAACAATGTATCGATAACCTATTATTATTAGAAGTAATTACTTCTGGAATAGCAATAGCTAATCATCATGGTTCATTGGAGAAAAGCAGGGAAATTGCGTATCACACTCAGTAGCAACGGGTTTCATTTTGACAGTTCAACAACATTCATTGCGTTATTTACGTTGTTTAGAAGACACATTTTTCGAACATATGAAGCAATGGATTAGCAATATCCTTCAAAATGATTCAGATTGAGATTTATAGTGTGTTACGAAATTAGGGTGGACATAGTTTTAATTCAAGTCGAATGCAGGTAGCCATTTAATTAGCCTTTACACACAACACGGAACTTCAGAGAAAAAAGTTTTGCATGTTTCCATAATAAACCACAATGTTCTAGTTGGAATGGCACCTATCGCGTTTACTAGGCCACGAATGCATAATTATACATAGAACGAGGCCATTGTTACACCAGTGAATAAATGCAAACTACAATAGCTAACTAAAAGCCTTGAATTTCATCCTTCACGCTTCCTAGCGAATCCTGGGTAAGCATAGCATAATAAGCCTATACTGTTCCCACTGCTGGGACAGAGGCCTCCTCTCTGTGAGAGGGAGTGGGCCGTAATCCACCACGTGGGCCCAGTGCGGGTTGGTGGATGTCACGTCTTCGATTTTTTCGTTCTAGGACACGCCGCTTTCCTCACGATGTTTTCCTTCACCGTTTTGAGAGCAGTGTTCATGACATTATTTACACAAAGGAAAACGTCTGTCTGGGTTCGAACCCACGACCCAAAACTCGTAAGTTGGGGTCGTTACCACTGGGCCACCACTGATACTATACTGATACCCTATTTCGAAAGTAACAAGGCTTACCCAAAGCCTTGTTACTTTCGAAATAAGGTTTTGATTACTGTCATATTTATACTCCCTAAAAGACTTGAGCTGTGAGGTTTGGATTAAAAGTGGGTTTATTTTTAGAAAAAGGGAAAGGGAATAACCTTAAATCTAACCTGACTGCTTATTAGAATGTTCTTTAAAAAACCCAATAACACTTTGATTGACCATGGGATCTTACCGAGGAACGCAGTATAATCTGTGCCCAGGAAGAAACAGCGATCTAATCCCAATTTTCTTCAAAGAAGTTACTTAGAATGTTTTGCTAAGACATCTGTTTGAACAGCCGGGTAATTGCGTAACCCACTAACAGCAGCAATAGCTATTATTTTGACAGTTCAACAACATTCATTGCGTCATTTACGTTGTTGAGAAGACACATTTTTCGAACATATGAAGCAATGGATTAGCAATATCCTTCAAAATGATTCAGATTGTGATTGAAAGTGTTACGCAATTAGGGTGCGTAGCATCAAAAAAGTTTTTATTCCAAAGGTACCTAAACATTTTTTTTCCTTTTCCTTCCTCCATCAACAACAAATACGAATAAAGTTTTATTAATTAAATACAAAATTGAAAGCGACATGTTACTAATAGGTTAATGGGTGCTCTGCCTTTTAGTTAATTGGGAAACTATTAAGCCCCAAGGACATTTTAAATACGCTTGTAAAAGCTTCCATAGAAATAACCGTACATTTTTGGCAAAAGCAGCTTTATGTCGTAGACATAAAGGCGGTTTTAACAGTGCTAGTTTTACGACTGATACGTGTTTGACTGTACTAAGTATTTATGTAGTACGGTTCAAATGTAATTAGTAAAATGTAGAAAAACTGTAATAATAAAAGTAGGTACTTAATACCATAATATTCAATACTTTTCTATTGATAAGTTATCATCTGACTAGCCTTTTCCCAACTATCCATGTAAAATACTGGTATTCAGCTACATGCGGTTAGACTGGAAGCCGACCCTAACATAGTTGGGAAAAGGCTAGGCAGATGATGATCTTTCTTCAACAGAACATCACGTATTCATGACTGTATTGTATCGGAAACCTACATTTCTCCAAAGATGTTGAGTTACAGCCACTTGAACCAAGGTGACGCGAGCGATATTCACATTACATCACAGTACAAGTACATTTTTAGCGTCCCGTACCCCAAGGGTACCAACGGAACCCTCTTACAAAGCCTCCGCTGTCCGTCCGTCCGTCTCTCTATCAGCGGGCTGTACCTCATGAACCGCAATAGGTGGACAGCTGACATTTTCACAGAGTGTGTCTATTGTAGCTATAATAACAAATAATAAAAATCTCCATACAAGAAACGTGTTTTTTTCGGCGATTTTAGCCTTGGGGTCCGACTCGCACTTGGCCTGTTTTAAGAAGTCGCACGCGACTCTACACAATAACACGGGTACACAAGGGTATCCAACCAGACTCGCAACGCGACACAACGGACGTTGAATCGCGCCTGTGTGATCCCGTCATAAAAGGGGGCGAGCCTACCGTATATCATTTATGTTTCAAACTCAAAACATTTATTTCAATTAAACCATTTACAGGCACTTTTGAATTGTCAAAGAGTCGGTCAGTTAGTCAGAAAGTTGCAGAAGAACGGGCAAGAAACTCACTCTTTTAAAGGCAAGGAATTACAAAATCCTGGGACTATTATTCTTGTTGCTTCTATTATGTGAGGAAAATTCAAAATATAAGATTAAATATCAGCCCAGGCAGTTAATGAGATGGCCAGTCCCAACTGACGACGCTCACGAACATGACGCGTGGATCAGCAAAATGCAGCTCAACCATTTTGAAGGGGACTGAATCACGTAGATAATATCACCGTGACTGAATGATCTAAAACACGGGCCACCATCAGCGAGACATTTGAGTGAGAATGACACTGTGTTTGTTCGCTGTCTGTGTGTGTCTGCGTTTGTTTGCTTTTCAACATACCTTTCCATATAAAGTCTTGAACTCAAAGGCGATCCGGATACGCTGTTCATTTGTGCGTCTCGATAGGACATGGATAATGGCTTTCTCGTCTGTTCCGAAGCCTTTCATGGCCTTGCGAAGGACGGCGGCGTCATCCCGAGGGTCGAAGGGATTCGCCGGCACAACGGTGGGTTTCGTCTGCAAAAGGAGGCAGGTATTAACTTAGGGGTTAGGTATTAATTAGCTAAAGATATTTTTGTTAGTTTTGCAGTTTGAATAGAATTCGTGTTAGTGGGCTTAAGATTTTTCTTATGAGATGACAATGACATCCATTCAACCTGAAATGAAACTTTAGTGTTTATACTGTAAGTGCAAGTGTATACTATTTACCAGGACATAGACCAAGCACATAGAACCGTGATTGTCATTACAAACAGATAAAACAAAACACATCTGACATCTTGTTGTGAAGCATAACCAGCCTATGATGTTCCCACTGCTGGGGTACAGGTCTCCTCTCTGTGAGAGAGAGTGGGCCGCAATCCACCACGAGGGCCCAGTGCGGATTGGTAGATATCAAATGTCTTCGAATTTTTGTTGTACGACAAGCCGGTTTCCTCACAATGTTTTCCTTCACCGTTTTGAGAGCAGTGGGGATGAAATATAAGTGAGTAAAAAGTAGCCATGCAGGTTTCCAGGTAGCAGTAGTGATGAAATGAAGTACGTAGATATTTGCTAACCAGAGCGATGAAAATTTAGATGAAAATATCCAGTAATCGATGATGCTCACAGTGGGGAGAATTAAATCAAAATGTAATAGTAAATGTACAGACGCCAGCACATCAAGCTACTACAATCTGTCAAATTTCTTTAATAGATTTTCAACTTTATCGCTAAGGCATTAAGGTTCAAGATTGATTGGGAAAATTTGACAGTTTCGGGTAGCTTGACCTGCTGGCGTCTGTACAAATTTATAAATACAATGAAAGTCAATATTCTATTGTAACTGAAGTATTCTGATAAGAACTGGGGGCTTACCACCAGCTCTTATAGCAAAGCAGAAGTTGAACTGCACTGCTTTTTTGTACTTAGTCGTAGAACAAAAAAGTACTGCAGTTCAACTTCTGCCCTGCTATACGAGCTGGTGGTAAGCCCCTGAGTGAACTGACTTCTTCTTGAATCATTCGCCTGAAGGACTGTTGAGAACTTATGATTCGTCTTATAAACTGCTAAGAACGTATGATTCATCTCATAATGAACGTATGTGTGATCTCATAATTAACGTAAAATACATAATAGGGTTTGGCCGCTGTCTGTTACGTGGGTTAACTTGTACGAAGGTACATGATAGGTCAGTTACAAGGATAAACGATGAGTACCTAGTTTTATTGGGTTAACTAATAAAATAATGGTGTTGATATTATGATAGCACTCAGTCTAATTAAGTATTATAAAATGACCTAATACTGCCCTTAGGCATATTGATCCTAGTCCAGACTATCATAAATATCCCTAACATGCGTAAACAAGTACCGAGCAATTTAACTTGTTAACTCCAGTTATGCATGCCACACGATTGTCTTCCAAGTGCATTACACAATTGAGACGAATTCGTCATTGAAACACATAAAAGAAAATAAATACCGTATAACGAAACGATTTAAATCCTCTCCGTATACCAATTGAAGCTCTATACGCACTGCGCATACTTGAATTCGATGTTACAGAGGACATATTAATTTTATTAATCGATACTTTTTTCGAACGAACGGAAATGTTAATCACATCACTATTTAACACCATTACACAAGTGGATTATTGATTTGGTTTAGAGGTGAGACCAAAGGTGTATTTAGAGATATCCACATCCATTGTAGTGGGGACCAATGCCAAGACTGAATGGTTGGTTGGTGGGTTTGATAAATGTACTGAGAGACGAAGTGAGCATAACAATGTAATTGCGGCAAACTGTTCCTTGAATAGAGTCACAGTACGAGTAGGTACGTCGCCAGCCAGTGTTACTCTCAATAATGTTCGTCACGAATTTAAACTGGGTGCTTTTTTTTTAATATAAAATTGTTAGATCTACGGCATGCTTAGCATTGATTTCGATCATAATAGTAATTTCTACGAAAAAAAGGTCGAATTCCGAATTTAAACCCTACATAACCCCATACATAATCAGCCTATAACGTTCCCACTGCTGGGACACAGGCCTCTCAGTGAGAGGGAGTGGACCGTAATCCACCACGCGGGCCCAGTGCGGGTTGGTAGATGTCAGATGCCTTCGAATTTTTGGTTCTAGGACATGCCGGTTTCCTCACGATGTTTTCCTTCGCCGTTTTGAGAGCAGTGGTGATGGAATACCTAATTTACACAAAGTAAAGCGCCTGTCTGGGTTCGAACCTACGACCTACTACTCGTAAGTCGCGGCCGTTACCACTGGGCCACCACTGGGCTTTCACTGCTCAAACCCTAACCAACGTAAATGCTCAATAGGAAATATGCTGTCCGTTTCCTTATGCCATTTTGACGATTATCCGTTAACGCTCTTGACCATTGAACGCGTTGATTTGAAAGCGTGTTTCATAGCTTAGGGGGACATTGGTACCGATTCGGTTGTTCACAAACTAAACTAAATTTATGTTCAGTGCATCTTCTTTCTATTTCATTAAGAAAAGAACAGAAGATAAATATTAGTCTAATCCTGTCAAATTAGTCGGCGCCTGACGTAAATTGACGTATTTTTAGTAGCCATTTTGACAGGACTAACAGGAATTTTGCAACTTCGGACATCTGATGTCGTTGATGTAAATTTTAAATTGAGTAAAAGTAAATAACTTTTTTATTTAATAAATCACGGGATTTTTCTGCTCTATAAAATTAATCTCGGGATTTGAGGCATATGCACTTTATTCTTTCGCTGTATGAAATTAGTGTAAGTACATAAATAATTCTACCTAATTCCGACCTCTGCTAATCAATAAACAAAGGGAAACAGCCCAGAAGGATAAATATTAAATAAATATGACTGCACTCTATTGTCCAATTTAACGGTTCACTGTTAAATTGGTTTGCCTAAATAAACAAACAACCACATTTTGGGTAATTAGCATGAGGTTTACATTTTAATTATTGCAGCACCAAACATTCGGTAGGTACCTATAAATATTATGATAATATCACAACTTTTGTGCAAATATAAATACAATGATGCGTCCATGCCTAAGGTCTATTCAAATTACGTTTCCAATTGATGTTACTTCAAGTTAAACAAATATCAACTTTATTACAGTAGCAATTAAGTTGATTTCAGAGTGACTAGCATTATTTAAAAAGTCTTAAAAATGTTTGAAGTTGTATCATAAATTAAACTTATTTGTGTTGGAATTAAAGTTATTTTTCCAATAACTTATTTTTGTTTACATGTTTGGCAGATAATTTGGCGAACGCAGTTTAAAGGGAAGGGAAATATTTATCTGAACCACTAAAAGCTTATTGACCATTTAATTAAGGACACTTTTTGAAATTAATGAACATCTTTAAAATTTTTTGCTCTTCTAATGATGCACATTTTTTTTAATGATTGAGCCTCTTTTTAACTTTCTTTCCTTAAAGTCTCGCATTTGGTCGCAGGTATAAACTCCCTCTCAGAGCCATCTGCTCAATAATGAGTTCCTTGACTGTATGTCAGATAAGTGTATAATTTGAAAGTCATAGGCTAACAAACACAGAAAAAGCCTTTTCATTTAAATATAATGTATGGCAATGATGTTTTGTAGGCAAAGCAAAGTTACATACTTAATGTAGATAGGATTTTTGTGACATTTTGTTTTTTTTTTTAATTTAGACGTCACAAATGATTTGATAAATGATTCATTTATAGTTCGCAAATAACCATATTCGATCATTTGACAGTTCAAAGCAAAGCTATAGTTAGTTACTGTTACAACAGCTTATCGATTTAATTTTTAATTTTTTAATTTAATCGTTTAAATTGCCAAGATCTTTAATTTATTGACTTCGCGAAAACTTAAAATTGGTCACACAGGATAAACCTGTGTGACCAATTTTAAGTTTTCACAGGTAAATAGTTAAAGTAAATAAATTTAAATAAGCATTTAAGTACATTATACATAGTAAGGGTGATTTCATTTCACTCATTCTTTTTTCACATCACTACAGTGTAGCCGTCCAGAGAATGCGTACCTGACACCTGTCAGTGCGACAATTCTAGTAACTAATAAGGATCAAATTCGCAAAACACGTATTTAGTTGTCAAGAAAGAATTCTCTTGTCGACCCTACTGTACCTTTAGGCAGATTTAGAATCCAACTGTCTAGTTATTGAATATGATTATTATTTTTTTCTACTATTAAATTTTATACCGTGTTCCAGACGATATACATAAACTTCGACCAGATGACCTTTTTAAGTACTACTTCCTTTGTTAGATTTGATCTGTAAAAGCTATAGAAGCCTTTGCCAAAGTTTATGGATAACGTGAAGAACATTGTGTATAGTGTGTACTGTGAGAAGATGTACGAGAGTTTAAAACTAAATGTGATCAAGCCTTTTACTAAAGCAACATAACAAAGCATGCAAACTACAAAACAGTCATGCAAATAACTGACAATGTTTTGCTTATCACAAGAAGTAGCTCATAGATTAGTACAATATTATAACACAAATGAAGTTGAATAAATAACCTGACAACTTCTAAAATACATACATACTTAATATTAAGGGGTGATTTTTCCATCGCCAGATAACTTTTATTCGAGGAGTAAAATTGTCGCTTGACAGTGTTTGTATAAAATAACTTGTGTAAATAGTGTTTGTTGAAATGTCAATTCTTTGAATAAAGTTATCAGATGATTGAAAAATCAGTCCTTAGAATAAAAAAACTATTAAAAAATATTTTTTTATGGAATGTAAGTGGCCAGGTTATAAAAGCAGATCGACATACCTTTGGCTCTTCAGGCACTGAAGATAAATTTTGCGAAGCTGTTTGACTATGTGCATAAGACTGTCTATGATGCTCCTGGTGTTGGTTAGTTTGAGGGTAACCTGGACTAGATTGTGGGTAACCAGGCTGGGCTGGGGCACCTTGCCCTGGGTACCCACATTGAGCAGGCTGGGCTGGGGCACCTTGCCCTGGGTACCCACATTGAGCAGGTTGGGGGTAACCCGTTTGAGCCGGCTGCGGGTAACCCTGGGGTGGGTACCCTTGAGCATAATTTGGCTGAGGATAACCCTGATTTGGTTGTTGGGGTGGATATCCAGAGCCTGGTTGAGGATAACCCTGCGGTGGTGCTGGGTAACCCATGGCTGGGAATCCCGGCATTGGCATTGGGTTTCCAAAGGACTGTGGGGCAGCGTTGTTGTATCCAACGTTATGATAGAATTGTTGTTGTTGCGGGGTTCCTGCTTGACCCTTGAAGGAAATGAAAATGAATATCAATTCATTGTCTACCTCGCACTTTGATTGTATTGTATTCAAAAACAAAATTAAGTGTTATTCTCACGAACTACTTACAATGTTACAGAACAAAATATATTATTAATACCATAACATGCCTACCAATCTATTAAAATTATTTTACATAAAGTAGCTGTACTTGGATAAGGTATAAAAAGTACCCATTTGTGCTTACAACATTTAAAATATCAAACAATGAATTTGTGTATACTTCATTTTATACATATTTACAAATCAGATACATTGCAAACATTTTTCATCCTTTTTATTATTGTTGTAAAAGCAAAAGATGAAATGTAACTTTAACTTTTAAATATTGGTGTAAAAACCACAACATTAAACATTTCAGACTGTTCATTAATATTATGCCTAACTTTTGGATCCCATTATGCACTAAAAACAAAACAGTTTGTGATAAACAAAACAGTTGCCTCGCAAAAGGCGCCGATTTCACCTAACCAAACTTTTTTTCTAACTGAGGCTATTCATTCACAACGTGCATTATGAAACACCCAAACCAAGCTACATCTAACAACTACGAAACAAAAAAATACACTTACTTGTTGCCACGGATTCATTTTAATACAACTTTAACTTTATCGATACGGAACTCGTTAGACACTGACTGAGCAAGCGGCAATCGCAACCAGACTTGGTTTTCGTGATGACGAACTACGCACGCACCGGTGACTAACTATTGCACCACGAAGTCCACGAACACAACACAAGAGCTTGTCTGATGACGTGAGCTATTTTCCTTCCTGTATATTTGTGGGAAAAACTACTTTCTGTGAGACCTAAATGCAATGACCGATGACGAATAACTACTAAATGACATTGACACTTTGACAACTGACAGCATGCTTGCGATGTGACAGCTGTACCTGTGCTGCCAGCCAAAGCTTTTATTAAACTACTATGATTCATTTTTCTGTTTTCTGAGCGTAGAATAAACATTAAATAATGTTTCATTCGTATTGTACGAACCTATACTGATATTTAAAATCAATTTTTCAATATTTCTGATAAGTGGTTGGAACTATAATAATTAAAAGTCAGGATTTGTTTTTCATGTCACGCAATTATTTAACTTATTTTTTTTTAGGCATTGCAGCCTTAAAAGTTAATATTTTGTAGCAGTCCCCTCAACAAACCTTCATGATCGAATTTGAAAGCGAATTGAACGGTTGTATACGTCAAAGCTGTGCACTTAACGTACAGTCACGAGCAAAAGTATGTATACACTCGGCTTTATTTAAAAGCGATTTACTCCTTCATTTTTTAATTAAATTTTATGTTGTTACGAACATAACATTTTCGAACCCATAGGTTTATGTAATGTGTCGTATTTCAACGTTGCATTCGTTATTCCACGAAAAAATCGCATATGAAAGTTGCGAAGTGTTGACATATTGGTGCTGTACATACGATACCAATATTTTTTAAATATTTTAGGTTAAGTCGGTACTTGATTATGAAAACTTTCCATCATCGCGATCTTAATCTCTTCTTGCAAATCTACTACTTACATCTATTAAAATATTCTACCAAAAAACCTCAACGTTTTCAAAGTAGGTAACCCGATATATACCTAACTTTTGGTGGGAATTTTGAGGCCAACAATGTGTCTTGTTTTAACATTTTTGTATTCATGTAATACCGGCCCGTAGCGCGTAGGTCCCAGTCATAGTGTATAATCTATGGCGTAGGTATTCGCACGTTGCATAGCATGATCTCTGTGAGAGAGCTTGCCTACGCCAATTTGTAGGACAAGCAATTTAAAATACGCGCTTTGGCCGCCATTGTCGCTTTGTAGGGCAGCTCTCGTTTGGTTTTTGAAAACGTCACGAATTCACGATAGACTGCCTTTGTACCTTTATTGTGCACAGAGATGAATAAATAAATAGATGAATAGGTCTGAAAGAATTTATCATAAATTATTTTGAACACACCGCAATGTTGCTGCTCTGATAATTTTAATCTTAAAACGTTTACAGCTTACAACATGATACCCAGCAGAGGGAAGATAAGAGGTGTAGCTTTGTCGCAGATCTACAGACAAAATTTGAAGTAAAGGCACTTTCACATCTATAAACAACTAAATAAAACTGAAGTGTCTGTTTTAAATGTCGAAATAGGTACCAGCCGATCGATTCTGTAAAAATCTCACCGTGCTAAGTTAGGTGAAGTGAGCTTAGAGTGAACAGTGCGATTCTGTAACCATCTCACCGTGAAAACTTAAGTGAAGTGAGCGTGGAGTGAGCTGTCATTCCAAATAATGCTAGAGATTGACACTAGACCACTCACATCAAGCTCACTTCACTTGAGTTTTCACGGTGAGATTTTCACAGAATCGACCAGCTGTCAATGGTGTCAATCCATAACATTAGTTGGAATGACAGCTCACTCCACGCTCACTTCACCTAAGTTTTCACGGTGAGATGGTGACAGAATCGCACTGCTGCTTTTTACTAAATGCATATTTTATGAGCGTATAAACGGTAGTTATAAACCAAAACTATTATGTTTGTTTCGGGTAGGTAATCTCCGAAAAGGCTGGACCGATTTTGATGAAATTTGGTATGGGGATACGGATACTTTGAACCCTGGGGTAGGACATAGGTTATGCTTTGCATCAAGAGTTTCGTTATATGAGTTAGGTACAACAGTGTGTCAGGCAAACCGGAACATACCTAATAAGAGAATCTAGAATTCACGAAAATTTACATCTTCTACTGTGGGACTAACCCTGATTTATACATAATTAATACTGGCCAGTAGAGCAGTGGTGACCCAGTGGTATCAGCCGTGAGTTACAAGCTGTAACTCGTACGTAGGTTCGAACCCAGACAGGTGCTTTACTTTGTGTAAATTATTCCATCACCATTGCTCTCAAAACGGTGAAGGAAAACATCGTGAGGAAACCGGCATGTCCTAGAACCAAAACATCGAACACATGTGACATCTACCAACCCGCACTGTGCCCGCGTGGTGGATTACAGCCCACTCTCGAAGAGAGGAGGCCTGTGTCCCAGCAGTGGGAACATTACAGGCTGTGGTGTATATTATGTAAAATAAAATCAGGGGGTTTACTCCGAAGTGCAAAGTGTGAATGTTCGGATCGGACCGACACATGGCCGAACCGAATATTATTGAAATATGCGAAAAAAGTTCGGATCGGCTCAGTTGGGTCGGGACCATAGTCAATATTCGAAAGATTGTAGGAGTGTAGGATCGGGACCGACCGAACCAAATAGTAACTTCGTAGCAGGAAACGGCTGAACATTCGGCCGATACTACTTCGGAGTAGACCCCCAGGTATTCACTGTTTACCTTGTAGGTACGAGTAGTAGGTAGGTTACCTTATGGTTGTCAAAGACCCATTAATTACTACTTAGTGTGCATACACACGGCGTAAACGACAGATGCGTGAACGGTTGCAGTTGCCTCTGTCATGGACGCGTGTCGCTCGTTTGTGTGTGCACACTAAGGTTGCGGACACGAAGTCAGCGGGCCCTGCTGGGCGGCGGCGCGGACAGCGGCGCGTTTCAATGCATAGGTTTTATAGGGAACTGGCCTCGAAGGCGTCGAAAGTTTATCCGTGCCCGTCTACATTGACGTAGTAGATTTATTAACGATTCCCTTGTTCACAAACTAAACTAAAAGTTCAATGCATCTTTTCTTTCTCTATCATTAAGAAAAGGACAGAAGATAACAATTAGTTTAGCCCTGTCAAAAACCTATTCGATATATTTTTTCCATAATACCTATTGTACTTAAAGGCTGATTTTCCGCCAGAGATGTGCTGTTTCAAAATGACGTTATTACAAGTTAAACAAATATCAACTTTATTTCAATGGTTATGAAAAAGTTACAAAAATGTTTGAAGTTGTAGCGTAAACTGAACTTTATTTTGTATAGAAATTAAAGTTATTTTTCCATAAACTCATATCTGTTTACATTTTTGGCGAATATGTCGCGATAGTAGATTAAGTAGATATAGATGTTGCTGTAGATCTGACTTTATGCTACCATAGAGATATGCAGATAGCGTAGGTAGATATTTTAGTATCATTAGCAAGCCAACCTCAGGGCAGCTATCATGTACGATTTGACAGATAAAGTGGTTTTGGTGACAGGCGGATCAAAAGGAATCGGTGCAAATTTTGTTAGACAAGTACTAGAGGAAGGCGTTCAGGTAATATAAACATTTTTTTAAATTATGTCGTAAGGTTCATGGGCCTGCGGGCCCACAGCACCCTAATTGTGTAACACCTATCAATGACAATCTGAATCATTTTGAAGGATAATTATTGCTAATCCATTGCTTCATATGTTCGAAAAATTATCTGCTCAACAACGTAAATAACGCAATGAATGTTATTGAACTGTCAAAATTGCTACTGTCAGTGTGTTACGCAATTAACCCGCTGTATAAACTATGGTGTTAAAAGTAATGTGGCATATTTTGTTCGGCTGCATATTATTCTAGTTAACAACAACTTCACGGCTTCATGTTTCACGTACGCACGGCTACACATAAAGCTATACATAACCAGTATAAGCTGACATCTGATTATACGAAAAACCTATACAATGCGAGGTCAGCTAAAACTGGAAATGTATCGCTTGATGTGTAGCCGTGTGTCCAAACCCAAACACCAACCTACCCGAAACTGTTAAATTTTCCCAGTCAACCTTGAACCTAATGCTTTAGTGATAAAGTTGAAAATCTATTAAAGAAATTTGACAGATCGTAGTTGCTTGAAGTGCTGGCGTCCGTACCTACTATTCCAAGTTTTAAAACACTATTGACTTTGACATTCATTAACATTTGAATGATAATGTTGCTAATTATGAATACATTGGTAGAACTAGCAGGTCTACCTACAATCGAAGGAGTAATCGTAAGCACATCGAAATACTATCTTATCAAAATCTCATATTGTGATAGCAAAATTCCGAAAAGATAACAGTTTCGTTCTACAACAAGCTGTAGATCTTGACACTTTGATCTTGATCTTATACATATGTCAGCACATCAAGCTACCCGAAACTGACAATTTTTCCCAAGCAACCTTGCATCTAACGCTTTAGCGATAAAGTTGAAAATCTATTACAGAAATTTTACAGATTGGAGTAGCTTGACCTGCTGACGTCTGTACAATTATTTTCATGACATTACTTCTGCAATAAATTGTGATCTACCGTCTTAATTATTATAATATAAATCCTAATATATTTACTAGGATTTATCTTCTATTATATAAGTAAAAATGGATCTTCGAAATGTATGTACTTACGCCCATAACTTTTTTCGAATGACTGCACCAAATTGGATGATTCTTGGTTTTATGTACCCGGACCCGGCAGGTGTCGCTGGAATAGGGTAGGAGTAGTGTAGGAGTAGGTAGGGTAGAAGTAGGGTAGGAAAAGGGTAGGAGTAGGGTAGAAGTAGGGTAGGAGTACTGTACGGTAGGAGTAGTGTAGGAGTGGGTTAGGAGTATGGTAGGAGTAGGGTAGGAGTAGTGTAGGAGTAGGGTAGGGGTAGGGTAGGGTAGGGGGTAGGACACCACGCGAACGAAGTTGCGCCGGGCAGCTAGAAATAATTTAAATGGCAAAACAACGTTTGCCGGGACAGCTAGGATTATAATAATTAAGACGGAAAGAAAGATGGAAAGAACCGTCACGTATTCGTGACGGTTCTTTCTTTAACACTCGCAAGAATTCAATATGTCATATAAGCATTGACGTTTTTATGATAAAGTAAACAGCGGGGTAACTGCGTAAAACAATATCAGTAGCAATGGGTTTCATTTTGACAGTTCAACAACATTCATTGCGTTATTTACGTTGTTGAGCAGACGATTTTTTCTAACCAATGAAGCTATGGATTAGCAATATCCTTCAAAACTCTCGGATTTTGATTGAAAGTGTGTTACGCCAACACGGTGCTGTATCCCAGCAATGGGGACTTTATAGGCTAGTTATGCTGTTTTATATAATTTTCATCTAATCAGTACTATTAAAATATCTTTTGCAGCAAGTAAGGATCCTGGATGTAGACGTAGGATCAGGCGAATTACTTCAAAATGAGTTGAACGAAAAATACGGCGAGGACAAAGTGAAGTTCGTAAAATGTGACGTCACTAATGATGCTCAGTTTAACAAAGCTTTAGAAGATGCCAAAGAAGATAATGGTTATATTGATCTTCTTGTTAACAACGCTGGAGTGGCGGATGAGAGTAAAATATCATTGATTCGGAGACTTATAGAAATTAACTATGTAAGTATTTAATTTGTATTGTTGATCTCGTAACTGCTTTATCACCCTATGGCACCGTCCTATTGCCATCGCTCGCGCGATGATGCGTCCGTTCGACGAAAATGATCGTGCGACCGTGCGTTCAAACATACGGATATCTACTGAATGTCCTATTGAAGGTAGTGCGATCATGCGATGCGACCAAATTGTTTAATTTTTGTCGCGCGATCATTTTCGATCGATGACGAACGATCGACGATCGTTTTCTCATCGTGCGATCGGTTTCATCGCGCGATGAAATCGCCTCGCATCATCGCACGAGTGATGGCAATATGATGGAGATGAGCAGGATGTGTAAGAGACGGATGTGTGACTGAGCAGTGGTGGCCAAGTGGTAACAGCCGCGACTTACGACTTGTAGGTCGTGGGTTTGAACCCAAGCAGGCCCTTTACTTTGTGTAAATGATTTCATCACCACTGCTCTCAAAACGGTGAAGGGATGTTCTAGAACAAAAAATTCGAAGACATTTGACATCCGCCAACCCGCACTGGACCCGCGTAGTGGATTATGGCTCCCTTTCACACAGAGGAGGCCTGTGTACCAGAAGATGATGGATGTGTGTGAACTAACCAATAACATACGTTTCTCTCGTTGTCACTCACGTAGGTATCTTATCGATCATCATTTTCGAGACTAAAGGATGCAATTAATTTTTTCTCAAGCACTTCGACATTATTTGAAGTTCTCATAAAATCCAACATCTAGGTTCCAGACACTGCAATATGTCCAACTCAAAGCATTTATTTTGAACTGCCAAAGTGCCGCTTTATTATAAGCGTAGTAGCGTTCCTATGTAGAAGAATGGGCAAGAAACTTCACGGACACTCTTTTAAGTCGAAATATTCGTTATACAAGTCTTTGTTTCCAGATAGCACTGATCAACGGCACCCTGAAAGCCATTGAACTGATGCGTAAGGATAATGGAGGCAGAGGAGGTGCCGTCATAAACATCTCCTCAATCGGAGGACTTATTCAAGTGTCACCGATGTTTACATACTCATCTACCAAGCGTGCTGTCATGCAGTTCAGCCATTGCGTTGGTGTAAGTACCTTTTTTTTTTTATTGGGATATCATCAAATGACTTCTCCCCTGGTGTAACCTGCATCACGGTTTCTAGACGTAACTTATTTTTTAATAGGAATATTTATACAAAAATAACTGTTTACGAAATGTTAACGATTGTAAATCACCACCATATCCTACATTGCGCATGTGCACTTAGTAGGCGAAGATGTAATACACAGGCGCCCAAAATTCAACTAGACGTGATCTTCACCTGGTGGATATTTCGTCCAAATACGTCATATTCACGGATCAGAGCGCACTGCTTCTTCTTTTCCGTTCTGGCTTATTGCATTATAGAAACTGCAACCCGCACTGGGTCCACGTGTTGGATTATAGCCCATTCTCTCTCACAGAGAGGACGTGTGTCCCAGCATTATAGACCGATTATGCTATAGCAACTCTTCATCATCATCATTACATAGGCCAATTCAAGTCGAAATCGCGGTGCTTGCGCAAGCACCGCCATTTCGACCGGTTCTTCTATAGCAACTGCATCAATGTTACAAAAGGTGATGATAGTAGAAGGCATGTAAGGTCGCGTACACAGCAAGGATAAAAGTATCCATCTCCAGACAATACACTGCAGACACCAGCTGTCTGTCATCTTCATTTCTCTAAACATGCGCAATAAATTAAAAACATTTTTTTTATGTTTCAGCAAGCTCCTTGCGCGCATACTGGCGTGAGAGTATTGACAATATGCATTGGAGTCACCGACACTACTTTATTGGGCAGAATTAAATGCATTGAAAAAAGATTAGACCTGGACGCACAAAATGTTTTGGGATCTCATCCAGTTCAAAGGTGAGTTAGTGGTGTCTTGCCATATGATGATGAAGGAGTTTTACAGGTAGCGCAGTCCTATCTTTAAGTCCGTTTCTAGAAAATATAAGACGGTCATGGAATTTATAATGCAGCAGCATTCTACTGGCAACTAGAAACAGCAAGAACCTGAGGTCTGCCTGTATATCAACGTTCAAAATTATGTACTTACATTAATATACATAATATTTAGATACTATTTTATAATGCAGCAGTGTCCATATGACAGCTGGAAATAACAAGAGACTGAGGTTTGACTGAAAGACTGACGAACAGTACCTACTGTCCTCTGAACATCGATACTATAATTATTGCTATTACCAAAGGAGCCCAGTATGATGACGCCTAGAAATGTACTGATATTCTGCCAATTCTGAAATAAACTCAAAGTTAAAGGTTACAACTGAACTGATGGTACCTTATTTCTCTTTTCTAGCGCTGAATCAGCAGCACGTGGAATGATAGACATGTTTAAGCAAGGAAAAAGTGCCAGCATCTGGTTGGTTCGAGCCAATGAACCTGCAGAAGACATGACTTCGCATATATTGAAGGCAGATGCGGATATTGCTGAAGTTATTGCAGAATCATCGGAATAGTTTTGCAAAGAATAAGGGATCTTTTAGATAAACTTACACTGACATTTGCTCTTCTGAATTTGGAATGTGTGATTTTTTATTTGTGTTTGGCTAACTTGTCTTGGTCATCAAAGATATTTGACTGTACCTATTAACTTGATATTCCTCATGTTCAGTTTTATTTAGGTACCAACACTGAGTTTAATAAAATCATAAAGTTAAGTAAATCAAATAGAAAACTATAATAAACAATGTTAAAAACTACTGCGTAAGTAATTTATAATAGAAATAAAATTATAAAAATAAATACAAAGAAAACCGAGTTCATTTGTTTATTCATTGACAGTAATTTTATTGTGTTCCACCTAATGAATTAATATAATATGAAATATGTGTTTGAGCTGTTTGGGGTTGAAGTGTCAAGTGTCGCCATCTAGTATCGGGTAGAATTATGTTTGAAAACGCCCACGATAGGAGATTTTTCTAGAACTATTTTAATAAATTACGCATAAAATTACTTACAAATGAAATGTGATGCCATCCATAGCATTACAACGTCTGGGTATCCGAGTAAATTTTACGAGATAAAACACAACAATTCATTCTTTTTTTCCTCTAGCGTGAATAATGCTGTAAAATGGGAACATTTACAAAGTTGTACACCGTACGAACGCCAACAATACACTGACTAAGGCCACGCCTACATGATGACGTCAGGACCTAGTTGAGAATCACAGTGCACAGTTGCTTAGGCCGTCTCCTATTTGTATTTGTTCCGTGGAAAAAACCAATCCACATTTGTTTCCCCTTCGGATTAATAATACAGGTAGAAATAGACGTGGGAAGTACAGACTTTAGGTGCAATCACTCTCCGCCAAAACAGCATTTCTAAGAAAAAGTGTAATATTCATGGCCCCATTAATATATTATGTACAATAAAATTGCTCATTCTCTTAAGAAAATGAATATTAATTCATTCAAGAGAGAACTAAAAAAAAATCTGATTGGTAAGGGATCTTATAATGTTACGGAGATTTGGATGACAAATTTTGTACTTCATCATCATTTTCCTGCCCTTATCCCATGTTACTTGGGGTGCGCGCAACACGTTTTCTTCTTCCATTCTCCCCTGTCAACCGTCGCTATCATTCACTCCCTTCTCTTTCACTTAGATAATTTAATTAGTTTTACTCATTTTATTGTTTTAATTATTATTATTTGTTGACTGTATTTTTGTATTGACTATTAGGTATTTGAATTGACTGAATTGTGACTATAATTTAATTATTTCCCAATTAAATATTATAAGCTATTTTGTACGTTGAATATTGCAAAACAGGTTGAACTAGCAATATTAAACTCGTTTCCATCCATATGTGCATAATTATCTATGTATCATGTTACACATGTTTAATACAAATAAATGCATCTTTATCTTATAACTTGAAAGTCGAGCCTGTTCTGAGCAGTAGACTGCCTACAACTAGGATAGTCAGTATGTACGAGTTAAAGAACATAGTTGTTTTGATAACCGGTGCTGCCAAGGGTATTGGAGCCGCATTCGTTAAAATACTGGTGGAACAAGGAGCTAAGGTAAGAAAATGAATTCAAGAATTATTTTATGACAATATTTTATGGATATTAGCACAGTCAGCCGTTAATGTTCCCACTGCTAGGACACTGGCCTCCTCTCTGTGAGAGGGAGTGGGCCGTAATCCACCACGCGGGCCCAGTGCGGGTTGATAGATGTCACAATATTATGTCTTCGATTTTTTGGTTTTAGGACATGCCGGTTTCCTTACGATGTTTTCCGTCACCGTTTTGAGAGCAGTGGTGTTGAAATAATTGTGTGCGTTACCCTGGCAAAATGTTGTGCATTTAAATTGAGAGGTGAGACCATAACAAATAATTAGTGTATCATGGAGCAATTTGTTTACTAATAGCAAAGTTTGTGTGTGTTGTAGTTTTAAAGTTATTTGAGAAAAACACATTTTGCTGGAGTAACGTTTGAAACGTTATCCTGACAAACTCGATTTTAAAAAATTCGTTCAGGCCAGAACCAAATACATGATATAGCTTTTGTTGCGTAGTAAATTTCAAAATTTGTGTGTGATATGGTTCTTGAGTTACTTAAGATTTTGCTGCGGTAACGTTTTCGAGATCTGGGAAATCCCAAAACGTTACCGCGAAATAATTTACTCAAAGTAAAGCACCTGTTTGGGTTCGAACCCAAACAGGACAACTCACAAACACACATTTAAGTGACATTATAAGTGTTTATTTATAATTCTTAAGAAAAATTTAACAATTTGTTTATACTATGAAACAAAGATTAGGTAAACCGGCTATAGGTAAATTAAATGTTTTTCAAAAAAATAATGCTTTGAATTTTTTGCTAAATATAAGTAATATACAGCAATAATATGAGTTTGATCTTTGATCAAGTAATAATTTTAAAGTTAACTAAGTATATTTTTATAGCATGTTAGAATACTGGATATTGACAAAGCTGCAGGAGTATTACTACAAAATGAACTAAACGAAAAACACGGAGCTGACATAGTAACATTTACTAAGTGTGACATAACCAATGACGAGGAGTTCTTCGGCGTTTTTAAGGATACCACAGAACAGTATGGCTACATAGATTTGGTAGTCAACAATGCCGGTGTAGCGAATGAGAGTGATAGTGATTGCATTCGCAAAGAAATTGAAGTCAATGTTGTAAGTAAATAATCTCTCTCTGAGGCCCTCTCCTCCAGTTTTTAAGATATTTGAAGATGATTTTAAGTTAAGATCCAAGATTTCGTTTATATCTAAAGATACCGATTTTTTTTTAAACTAGCCTTTTCATTCACACTGCTCCCCAAGTCCTACCGGGTTACTCATAAGATTGGCAACAAATAGGAATTACCGATAAGATATTTTGATTAAAATACAAAGGTATAATCAGAGAAAAAGTTTAAATCAGTAGGAATATTGTAATTGATTTGGTCTTGCAAAAACCTCTTGGATCTATTCTGAAAAAATCCCACAGTGAAAACTTAGGTGAAGTAAGCTATCAATAGTGTCAATTCATAGCATCAGCTGGTGGGAAGCCAACTCACTTCATCTGAGTTTTCACGGCGAGATATACGTATATATCGGCGAGGTATCTTATCAATCATTTGTGTGTTACAGACAGCTTTATTCAATGGCACAGTAAAAGCTATCGACCTGATGCGTAAGGACAAAGGTGGAAGAGGAGGAACAGTCATCAACGTGTCTTCAGTAGCGGCGCTCATTAAACACAGTCCGTTACTCTTTGTGTATGCTGCCACTAAAAGTGCTGTTCTGCACTTCAGTAACTGCATTGGTGTAAGTTATGATTTTTTTGTTCTGAATAAGCAAGCTGAAGTGGCAATGGGCTGCCCATATTAGCCGTAGAATCGATGCCCGTCATCGGTTCTACGGTTCATCGGTACTAGACGTGTTCTTGAATGGAGACCACAAATCGGTAAACGTAAGGTGGGACGCCCTCAGGCTAGGTGGCGCAACGATCTTCGCAGGATAACTGGTAGCAGCTGGGTGAGAGTTGCCGAAAATTGAGTTGAATTGCGTGCAAAAGGAGAGGCCTATGTCCAGCAGTGGACTGCTAAAAGCTGATGATGATGATGATGACTTTTCGGGGTCTACTCCGAAGTGCAAAGTGCGAATGTTCGGATCGGACCGACAAATGGCCGAACCGAATATTATTGAAAAATGCGAAAAAATCGGTTCGGATCGACTCAGTTGGGTCGGGACCATAGTCAATATTCGAAAGAGTGTAGGAGTGTAGGGTCGGAACCGACCGAACCAAATAGTAAATTCGTAGCAGGAAACGGCCGAACATTCGGCCGATACTACTTCGGAGTACACCCCCTGGGAGTCTTCTAGTTTCGATTGAATAGGTTACTAGGCAAGCGTACACCTGATATACCTGCAGCGGTATTATAGTAGTCAAACTTATAAGTAGTGACGAGTAAATATAAGTTAGAGCAGTCATGGCAACATGGTAGCTAAACCTCCTTGAATTCATCCAAAGGTTGTTTTTAAAATATCGCTTTCAGCGATAAGACCGCTCATTGTGGGGCCCTATGTAATGTTTCTACATTTATATCTGTAATTTTAATGGTCTAGACTGTAGGTACAGACGCCAGCACATAAAGATACTACAATCTGTCAAATTTCTTTAATAGATTTTCAACTATAGCGCTAAAGCATTAAGTTCAAGGTTGATTGAGAAAATTTGACAGTTTCGGGTAGCTTGACCTGCTGGCGTATCTACCTTTTTTGATGAATACCTACTGAGAAAATTATAGGCTATAGCTGTGAATGAGATTAGGATTGAGCTGGTGATAAGTTTTCGATCCATAATAAGGAAAGCAATTAACGATTTTCCAGGAAATTAGAATTTCAATTTTGACTGATCTATATTTAGATTCTAATTGAATGGACTGACGATGTTGAGTTGATGATGCTAAAAGTCATCATTTTCAGAAAGAACCATATCATTCGAAGAGTGGTGTTCGAGTGATCACAATATGTTATGGTCCAACGAAGACTGGTATTATAGAGCAATTGGCTAGTTTCGACGAGGACATTCAAATGCAAGAGCTAGCGGCGTTGTACCCAATGCAAAGGTTTGTATTGGCTATAATCTAGTAGGTATCGTATTGCAAGATCATAAATATATATATATTTGTATATATATTTTTGTGGTTTAGCGGTCTTGACTGTTAATAAAGTAATATTTAAGTAGCGCATAGAAATTTGAGTCAACAAATGAACTGAAATAACCTAAGTTGATTTATTCAATTGAAGATTAGAGGTATGAGGAATAGGGCTTATGTTTATTTATCCTCCATAGAAAAGGGACCTCGTACTAGATGGGTGTTGTATCTGATGGGCTACTGTCCGTCGATTAATGTCGGGACTTTGTATATATACTAGTCGCGCGGTAAGCTCTGCTTACGCGATGTAGTATTTTGCGTGACGTCAGTACAACGAATGTGGCGATGTACATAGATGCCGCTACAAAGTGATTACCCTGATAACGATAATTCCCTTGTTGTCCCAACCCTATACATATCAGGGCGGGCAGCACTAGCGATCGACACAACAACGATCGATAGTCGACTTGTATTCGGGAGTGCGCGGGAGAGTGACGTGTTGTATTAATTCTACTCAATAAACGTGTGATACTATTACAAGAACCCATGTTTTAATTTGAAGCCCCTCTAACAGAAAGAACTTCGAAAAGGGGAGCAGAGCGTTGTACGGCCCTCAACAGGTGGATAGCCTGACTAACCGAGGTCGCTAGTCGTCAATGAATGCGAGCGGTCCAGAACAGATTGTTGTGGTATTGGACGTCATATGTGTGATATGATGACTAAGAAAATATTGGATTCTTATAAGAAATTCTTATCTATTCGTGACCCGTTGATTGAATCTAGTCTACTTGTCAAACTTTTTTTTTGCTTATATGCAGGTGTTGGTTAAATATTGTTTCGCTTTTTACAGTACGGGGTCAGCAGCTCAAGGAACTCTTGAGGCTTATAGGAGAGGAGAAAGTGGAAGCACCTGGTTGATCAACAACGGCAAACCGGCGAAAGACATAACTACAGTAATCAATAAGGCGTACGAGGAGTTTGCTCAACTTCTTAGAGACGACTGATTAAAGATTGTAATAAAAATAATTAAGATGAAAAAAAATACTCGTATTATATGCGGTTTCAAAGATTCCTTCTGATTTTCCAAAACTTCTTAAACGACACCTGACAGGCCATTGTGAATTAAACTTATTACGGAATAGAAGGTCTAAGAGTGTTTTATTTTATTAATAAAATCGACCCAACAAAATATGATGAATTTTCATTATCAACATTTCAGCCGAAATAAGTCCACTGCTGGACATATGCCAAGCACCTCCATTTCGACCTACCTCGGTAAATACAAGATGAATACTGAAGATTTATTGAAAATATGAAGAAGCTGCTTTATCTGGTTAAATGCATTTAAATGGTCTGCATTTAAATGGTTAACACACATGAGAATGCATTTACTGCGTATAATGAATGACCTCCTTACCTTAAAGACCTGAGTAATCGATGAAGATAATGAGATGAGAGTAGTTCAAAATGATGTCTCGGACCAAAAAAATGTTAGTGTTAAACAAATTATTCAACAAAATGTAAATAAAAACCTCAGTATAAAGTTTATAGGCACGTGGGTGGATATATCAGAGTCCATCATAAAGAGGGTAGTCGCGCGAGGTATTCTTGAAATAACTACACAGGTCTTCGATCAGCAGCCTTATAATTAGGAATCTCAATTTAGATCACAAAAATATCACCACTATAATCAGATGAAAACGGATTATGATTTAGGACGTAAGCGATCCGACGTGACCGTCTCGACCACCGTTCGCTCAAAAACTGCACGAGACAGATGGCCGCCTGACGTTCATGACGTTCCGCTAGAGTGACAGTTGGTGACAGTAGTGACACCACCGTTGCCACTCTCGTCGTTAATCAATGTCACAATAAGGTTGTTTAATTAATCCCACTAGATGGCGCTAGGGACGCGCCTTCACGGCCGGACTGACCATCGCCCGTCCTCGGGCGAATATGTATTCCTGCAACAAGGAGGTACCAGCCATTACTGTTAATCAAATCCTCATGCTCGTCCACCCTGACATGAGCCAGTGCGCCTTACTTTTGGTAACATCCTATTTCGAACTCACTCTCACAACATGCATTACTCTCCTTCCTCTTAAGATGCGTAGCCCGGACAAATGCGTCCCTTCGACTTGCCCCAAATGCAAGACCGGACAACACCGTCCCTTCGACTAGCCATCAGCTCACTCATATGATGCGTAGCCCGGATAAATGCGTCCCTTCGACTTGCTTCAAATGCAAGACCGGACAACACCATCCCTTCGACTCGCCATCACCCACGTCAACGAACTGGAATCATACGTCCCTTCGACTAGCACCGCTAAGCCCGGACAATACTATCCATTCGTATCACACAAACGCATGCGTCCCTACGAACCTGCTAGCACTCTAGCTAGGACCGGACAACATCTCGTCTCTGGGTTTGCGTCCTTTCGAGTTACCAACCAACGGGCAAAACCGGACAACAACACCCACACGTGAATCACATAATCTGAACGTACCTTAGAGTCTGAACACTATGCTCGGTGGATATCTACTTCTACTTCAAAGGTCACAGGACCCTCATCTTCCGAATCAGCGCTGGCTGTTTCAGAAGGTGCCGTAAGTGTTACAGACGATGCAGTCTCAGTAGCAGAATCGGCAGTCAGGGTGTCAACACTGCGAGCCGACATAGTCTCAAAATCGGTATCAAGAATGCCTTCTGGCTGCACATCTAACGCCTTCGCGGCCTCCTCGTCATTCATAATACCTTCAGTCATTTCCATTAAGCCCTCGAGACCTCCCGGCACTAAACGCAAATTTTCGTGCGAATACTTTAACGTTCGGCAAGTACCATTAACACTTTTTAACTCATAGCGGTCATTTTCCAGAACATTGGTGATCACGAAAGGTCCTCTAAACTTTCGGTCAAGTTTCGTCTGATTGCGTTCTGTACTTTTAACGAAAACGAAATCACCTTTATTATATGGTTTTACTCTAGCTCTTCCGCGATTAAAACGAATAGTCTCAGCATTAGCAGCTTTTTCTATATTCTTGGAAGCATTTAAGCGTATCGCTTCTAAATCTACGCGACCGTGTTCTACGCGACCGTGTGAACCATCCCCTGTTGAAAGCTTAGAAATTCCTAACGAGTACGATTGAACTCCAAACATTAATTCAGTCGGGGTATATTTTGTCACGGTAGACCTTGTACTATTTAGAGCAAGTTGCACATTGCTTAACTCATCGCGCCAATTTTTGTGCGGATCATTTTCAATGATCGTAAGTAAACATTTTAGAGTTCGCATTACACGTTCGACCTGACCGTTTGCTCTACTTGAGCCAGTGGCGATAAAGTGAAGGTCAATATGGTGTTCTACACAAAATTTCTTAAATTCACTGCTGATATAACAGCGACCCTGATCTGCTACAATCCGTTTAGGAGCCCCGAACAAACAAACAGCTTTCTTCAGCGCCATAATGGCACTGGCCGCATCTAAAGAGGTGGTGTGTTCTAACAGGACGTATTTCGTGAACGAATCAATGATGACAGAACAGTATTCTTTTTGGTCACTCTTACCCGTCAATTTCCCTGTGAAATCTATGTGCAGCGTGTGCCAAGGCGTTGAAACTTTAGGGATGGGATGAAGTCTTACTGGTTGGGCACCTGAGGGACCTTTGGAAGCTTTACATATAATGCATGAGTCGACAAACCGGCGAACACTTTTCGACATCTCGGGGAACCAATATAGCTCGTAAATTTTGTCGAGAGTCTTATCGGGGCCTAAATGTTGAATTTCCGAATGAATGTGATTGATTAGTGTCCATACTAATGAGCGGGGTACTATAGGTAGCCAGGAAACCGTTTTATTGCGGTTAATTTTCCGGTATAGAATACCCTTCCTAACGTCATAAGTTTGTGCAACATTCTCCGGTAAGTCGCCGTCCAAAAATTTATTTATAATGTCCTGAATTTCAGTGTCACGCTTTTGCTCGACAGACAACCAACCTGCATGCAACTCTACGAACTTAACAGTTTTCTTTGCAGGAGCAAAACTAGGAGAAGCTTCGGATTTATCTGAACAATGTTCTGCAGTTACGGTCTCAGGTTGGTGATTTCGCGATAAGTAATCGGCGTGTTCCATGCCTTTCCCCTCACGATATACAATGTCAAAGTCGTAGGCTTGAAGCATGGCCCACCACCTATGAACGCGGGGTGTCAAATCGACCTTTGACTTAGACGCCTTTAAAGAGTTACAGTCTGTATAAACTGTGAATTTCCTGCCGTGCAGATAGTGACGAAAATGTTCAACCGCTCGCACGACTGCCAGAGTCTCCAGTTCATATGAATGATAACGAGACTCAACCTCAGTCGTGCGGCGGCTGAAATAAGCCACTACGTGTGGCATATTATTCTTCTTTTGGATAACTATAGCTCCGTAACCCTCCGAACTGGCATCGCAATGGAGCTCTACCGGCAGTTTTGGGTCAAAAATGGTCAAGACCGGCTCTGACGTGAGAATATGAACTACGTTTTGTCTGATTTCTTCGTGTTTTTCCGTCCACTTAATGCCTCCTTTCAGCTTTGTAAGCGGGTACAACGGACCAACGATCCGAGTATAATTAGGGATAAACTTTCTAAAATAAGAAGATAGACCAAGAAATTGGCGAACTTGAGTCGCTGTTTTCGGAGGAGGGGCATCGGCCAGCGCCTGAATTTTAAAGGAGTTAGGTCTAACCTCGCCGGCTTGGATAGCATAACCTAAATAGCTAACTTTAGTTTTAAGAAACTTACACTTCCGTAAATTCAACGAAAACCCAGCTTGCGTCAGAGCTTCCAGACATTGATCCAACCGTCGCAGACCTTCTTCAACGTCCGAGGAGTGGCAAAGGACGTCATCCATATATACCAGAGGTCCATCTCGCAAATATTTAAGTGCATCATTAATGCACCTCTGATACACCGACGGCGCGTTGCGTAAACCGAATGGCATTGCAGCATATTCGTACTGCCCCTCGGGCGTCACGAAAGCTGTTTTTTCTACAGATTCTGGGTGGATCAAAATCTGGTGAAATCCAGAGGCCATATCTAGAGACGAAAAGTAGTAAGCACCCGTGAGCTGGTCTATTTGGTCGTCTATAAGGGGTAAGGGATAGTGTTCAGGTCGCGTGTTTGAGTTGAGTTCTCTGTAGTCGACACACATTCTATCCGTGTCGTCCTTTTTCTTAACTAAGAGAATCGGACTAGCAAACGGCGAGGAACTCTCTCTAATAACACCAGCTTCCAATAGCTCCTGAACCTTATCCCTCACAACCTGTTTTTCGATGGGAGATAACCGATACGGTCGCCGTTGGACTATTTTATTAGGGTCAATGAGGTCAATCTTCATTAGACCCGTATTAACACGTTTAGTTGGAGTACCATTTATAAAATGATCAGTATACTTCGACAAAATACGCAGTAAGGCTTCCTTCTCGTCCCCGACTAAATCTGTATCTACAGCGGCGACGTTGATACCTTGCACACTTTCGCATAAGTTTATTTTCTCATTAGCGGAGATGAGAAGATTTTCGTTATTAATCTCAACCCGCACACCATTTTCCAAAATGTCCCTACCTACAATAATGTTTTCTGAAATGCAATTATCTGGAACGACATGAAACAAGAGAGTCAAGGAAAGATTATTAATTTTGACCGTGCTAGAAAGTCTATTACACTCAATATCTTCTCCGCCAATGCCAGTCAAATAAACGGTGCTATTGCGTTCAGTGCCAGGAAAATACGAAGACATAGTTTCATTAATCAAAGAACAAGAGGAGCCACTATCAAAAAGGAAACAGATATGCTCACCAGATGACGTCGTGAGTTTACCTCTCGAAGGCTTGTGCTCGCAAGTGTTGACCTCCCTCACGACTGCTCCGCTTCTCTTCTCGGGGCATGTCGTAGATACGTGGCCGGATTTCCCGCACGTAAAACAGGTTATTGGTGCCAATTTGTCCTTGACCTGATCTGTGTTGGAACTATCAGCTCGGTTAGCCGGATCGTCACGTCGCCTTTTACAGTCCACTATTTTGTGTCCAGGAACTCCACACCTATGACACTTGCCATTGAACTTCGAGTCTGACAGACGAGGTCTTTTTGCCTTATTGTCATTTCCATCATTATCTTCAGCTCGACGCTTTAAGGAAATCCCACCAAGTGTCCGGAAGAGTTGAGCACGAGTTGTGATAGCATAGGAGTTTAGTTCACGACGAATCGTGTGGTCTTTCAAGCTCAGAACAGAAACAACGAACCCAGTAATTGCCTCTTCTGGCATCTCGACTTTAGGGATTCGCTCGATCAGTGCCCATAAACGCATAGCCGATTCACTAGCAGTCTCCTTTGCTCCGATCTGGAAGCGTAATATGTCGTCGAAATAGTCCTGTATCAATTTGGGCTCTGCAAATTTCGCCAACAATGTTTGCTTTACAATTTCCCAGGTTAAGTCTTCCAAACGCAACTTAGTCAAGATAGATGCCGCTCGTCCTTTTAGTGCGGTTGTCAGAGCAACTAAAAGTTCAACGCCACTCAGTTTCTTGCTGTTAACAATCAACTCGGAAACACGGCACCAGCCATTAACATCAGCATCTTCATCATCAGGGTCGAACTTGATCAACTGAACCGCGTTAGTGTTTGCTACAGACTGCGGTGTTTGCTGCGGCATCGCTAACAAACGGGTTAACAGGGCTTCCATATTGGTGAGCAATCCACTATTGCTAGGTTGATTAAGCGGCTGGGTATCTTTATCTGACTGTCCTTCGCATCCCACTTCTGATATAGGCACGTGGGTGGATATATCAGAGTCCATCATAAAGAGGGTAGTCGCGCGAGGTATTCTTGAAATAACTACACAGGTCTTCGATCAGCAGCCTTATAATTAGGAATCTCAATTTAGATCACAAAAATATCACCACTATAATCAGATGAAAACGGATTATGATTTAGGACGTAAGCGATCCGACGTGACCGTCTCGACCACCGTTCGCTCAAAAACTGCACGAGACAGATGGCCGCCTGACGTTCATGACGTTCCGCTAGAGTGACAGTTGGTGACAGTAGTGACACCACCGTTGCCACTCTCGTCGTTAATCAATGTCACAATAAGGTTGTTTAATTAATCCCACTAGATGGCGCTAGGGACGCGCCTTCAAGTTAAATACTATTTAGGTGAAGGCCGACGAGATCGGCCTTCTTTAACCTTACGGTGCACAGTAAGATTATATACTTACATTTTATATTATCGCTTTACTAGTGACCCAAAAGTACAAACACACCAAAAAAACAACACAAACACACAAACACAAACAAACAAACAAACAAATTGGTTAAATGAGTTTGAATATGGGTGAAAATAATGTAAATGGGGCTGGTGGACCAAGTCGAAATTAACAAACACAATAATCCTACTAATATTATAAACGCAAAAGTTTGTGAGGATGGATGTATGGATGTTTGATACGAAAAAATCACTGCACGGATTTGGACGAAGGCACACATATAGTTTATAACCAGGATTAACACATAGGATACTTTTTATCTCGATATTCCCACGGGATCGAAGCTTATGCGGGTGAAACTTCGGGGCGCTGCTAGTAATAAATAAATAAAATTACAAGATCCATAATTACATAATGTTGTTAGTAAAAGTCTTAACTTAATGTTAGTAAAAACCAAACTCTTTACATATACAACAATTGAAATGATCCTGACACCTACGTGTGCAGCCGTATCCAGTGTGCCAGCATGGGGCTGTCCCACCTATCACACAATACACTCAGGATAATAGGTTTTGTCAAAAAATATTTTGCAAAGAATCTTGTTTAGTAATCTTAGTAAAAAGCGTATCTATTTAGGTATAGCTGAAGGTTTTGCTCCGCTATACACGCCCGTTATAGCTTCGTCTAGATTGCCACCTTTATTTGTACGTTTAGACTTGCTACCTTGAAATTAAACATCGGTATGTAAAGGTATCCCCACACTGAATTCAACGACGGATCCGATCTCCATCACCTACCTACTTTTTACCTATGTTGTAAAAACAGGCTATTGTTAGAAATGTAATAAAAACCAGCCCTCATGCACTAGATGAAGTATATATAGGTACTTAGTCTTATACAAAGTGGCAAGGACATCGACGCGCAAACAGAAACTATGAATATACTCGTATAATATAAATACACAGAATTCTAGACCCTCTAGCGTACAAATTTTTCGCAGGTTATAAAAAAAAACCTGTTTCATAGACAATTCAAAATCAAAAGTCATTTATTCAAATTAGGCTGAGAATCAGCACTTTTCGAACGTCAAAATTACAAAAAACAGTCCCCCAAAACGCGGGCCTTCACACCACACAATTGCAATATATACGCGGTCAAAATGCATGGCCGAGCTAATTTTTTTTTTTAATAACCGACATAAAATTTCAACTAGTTTAGAATCATGTACTGAATCCATGAAAACAGGTTGTGCATCGATGTCCCATGCCACCTTGTATAATAATTTTAATTCACCTCACCTTTTTCCATCCCACCTTTACCTGATGAGATATCTTTCCTTGCAGCATTTTGGACAGTAGCCGCTGACGGAATCTCCGAAGACATTCAAAAGCGCAGCGGCATAGTCTGCAGTGTGAACCATCTTTAAGTCCTAAATAATTATATTCTGTATGTATGAGACAGCTTGTATTAAGTAAGACTTAAGTGTGGTTATAGTTGCTAATAAGTACGTTCTCCCAAATATAATTTTGTTTCGACTCAGAGTTGCTTTTGAGTCGGTGGGATGTGGGTGTTTCTTGTGTAGAGTGTAATCTGGGACTAATATTTTGTTATTAGCTGCCGTTTCAAGCAGTGAATACGAGTATCGTTTAGTGCTTGTGATAAAATAATTTAGATTAGTCATTAGACATCAAAAGTAAGTGAAGATTATATTTGAATAAACCGAAATGTCAATATGGATTTTGTATTTATCAATTTTATGGGAGCAGTTTGGCCCAGTGATAACGGCCCAGACTTACGAGTGGGTCATGGGTTTAAATCCAGGCAGGCACACCCTTTACTGTGTGCAATTTAATTAATCAAAACGCAGAAAATGTTGAACAGTCCTGAAACCAAAAATTCGAGGGCTCTGTCCCAGCAGTGGAAATATTATAGGCCGATTACGTTTTACAGTTTCATTGATACAACACTCTTATCATCTAACTATAATTATATTATATCACTAGATCAACAAGAAACATAATTAGTAAACCAATAGAAGATGCTATCAACTCTTATATCTCACATAGAACAAAACATCGTATTGTTAATTTTATCGCAATCCAAACACTAGAGTACCTACTTCAAACCTAATAGTTTAAGATCATGGCAGGCTTAATGACTTGTATATTACTTGCAGATTGACTGCGGTTAAGATCAGTCGTGATCGCGAATTCGAGCTGTCATCGTGAACTTCGAACATTCCTGAACATGTTCGAAATAAGAGGTAAAGTGTTTTTTGTGACCGGGGCGGCTGCGGGCATCGGAGCCGGGATTGTTAGGGCATTTTTGGATGAAGGAGCGAAAGTGAGTAGCTATTTCCTTGATTTTTTATGATGTTTTCGTGAACCCTTGCGAGATTCGTCGATGATTTATTTGCTCGGGGATCAAAGTTCGTCTTTATAAAGTTGGTTAATGAAAAATTTAGTTTATTTTTATTTTTAACAAGTTAGATCCCTAACAGCTAGTGATCGGGGCCTCCTTTTAAGCATATTATGTTTTTAAGTATTTGGAGACTCCTAAAATAGTTTCTTTTTTGTGTTGGATATATTAGGAAACATCTAGACAATTCTATGTTGCTTTTAGATTAATTAAAGGCTTTAAATCGAAATAGTGTAATAGAACCGATTCTCAGATTTCTTATCTACGTTACTATGGTGGGAGTGTGCTAACTCAATTCAATCAATAATGCCATCATCACTAATATACATATAAAGAGAAAAGATTTGATTTTCTGTAAGTATGTTTTATTTGTTTCGGTTTGACGCTAAAACGACTGAACGGATTTGGATGAGATTGACACATCACATCATGATCCCGCACCCCAATTGCGTAACACACAATCAATCGGAATCTGAATCATTTTTTAGCAAATTGCTAATCCATTGCTTCTTATGTTCGAAAAGATTTTCTGTTCAACACGTAAATAACGCAATGAATGTTGTTGAACTGTCAAAATGAAACCGATTCCGATTAATCGTGTGTTACGCAATTAGGACAGGATTAGGACAGGATCTTTATATTATGATATTCTCTCGGGGCTCATATAATAAACAATATAGTTGTATTGATTCACACATCGATTCTGTAAAAATCTCACCGTGGAAACTCAAGTGAAGTGAGCTTGATGTGAGTTGTCGTAGTGTCAGTCCCTAGCATTATTTGGAATGACAGCCGATCGATTCTGTAAAAATCTCACCGTGAAAAGTTAGGTGAAGTGAGCTTAGAGTGAGCTGTCAATAGTGTCAATCCCTAGCATTAGTTGGAATGACAGCTCACTCCACCTAAGTTTTCACGGTGAGATGGTTACAGAATCGCACTGCTGGTTCCTACCTTCTCATAGTACTTGACTTGGACTTTAAACCAAGATCATAATGAAGGAAGTCGCGATAGTTAGGTACGACTAAAATGATAGTTCACATAGAAAATTGCTAGACAAAAAACTCAGTATAAGATACCTAAGTATTTATGTATTGTTTTTGTTTCGAATGAAGGTCAAAAAGCATAATATTATCAATCATTTGTATTGTATGGAAGTATAAATGTTACCATGTCATTGCATAATGAACATAATTTTAATTGATATGCAATGTTGCATAAGTCAACATGTTCGTAATATTAATGTTGATTTAAGCAGGTGTTATTTTATGTAATTTTAATTACTCATGCTAATAATAACAATCAATGTCGAAGTAAAACATGCATTATTAATTAATATTGAATTATGGTCCGAAGGTGCAGTCTTTGTTATTGAATTTATCTATACTAATATTATAAAGAGGTACAATTTGTTTGATTGTTTGTATGTAGGGGTTAATCTCCGGAACTTCCAGTAAGGTTTGAAAATTTGAAAGAAAGAAAGAAAAGAAAGAAAATAATTTTTATTTAATTAATTTAATAATAAAATGTAATATGTGTGTGTGTGTGTGTGAATTTTAAATTTTCTTGAAGAATTGGGCAAAACTAAATTATTCAGTCATTCACGTAGAGAATTTGAAAAATATTTGATCAACTGTTTTTTCAGTTTTTATGAGCCGTTAATGTCCCACTGCTGGGCAAATGCCTCCACACCTTTTATATAATAATTAGTCATCTTTATTTAGGTGCACAATTCATTATTTTTCCCTTCATTTCTTCTCTTCTGGATCTCGTACTTCAGTACTGAAGATCGTGTCCCTGAAAGGCCTTCGTGACTTTATAAATGACTAGCTGCACCCCGCGGTTTCACCCGCATAAGTTTCGATGCCGTGGGAATATCGCGATAAAAAGTATCCTATATGTTAATCCTGGTTATAAACCATCTGTGTGCCAAATTTAATCCAAATCCGTTAAGTGGTTTTTGCGTGAAAGAGTAACAAACCTCCATCCATCCATCCATACAAACTTTCACGTTTATAATATTAGTAGGATGTTCTAGAGTGAGGTTACTTGATCTGACCGGCGGTTAGGTGACCAGCTGTGAGGGTTTCTTCTTTCTTTCCCACCTTTCTTAACTCACCATAAAATCCTTTTTTTCAGCACGTAGCAGCACTAGACGTAGACATCAACAGCGGCAAAGCCCTAGAACAGGAACTGACGGCTAAATATGGGAACGACAGAGTGAGGTTCCATAAGTGTGACGTCACATCGAACGAGCTGGACGCAGTATACGACAATGTGGTCAATGACTTCGGGTACATAGATGTTGTGATCAACTGCGCTGGGATCATGAACGATAGACCCAATGCTTATTTAAAAGAGATTGATATAAATGTTGTAAGTATTATTTTCTTTCATAATACTTATCATTCTGATTTTGTTAAACTTGCAAATCTGCAATCGTTCACTGGTTTTTGGATGGCCTCGTATATTTTAGAAGGTGACCTTTTCGCTCGCAGAAAGTAATATGTTTGCCAATCTAATGCATAATAAGCAAAATAATTAGTTTACCCTTGATGAATGTTTCGTTTTAAAGTTCATTTTAAAACCAGCCGATCGATTCTGTAAAAATCTCACCGTGAAAAGTTAGGTGAAGCTTAGAGTGAGCTGTCAATAGTGTCAGTCCCTAGCATTAGTTAGAATGACAGCTCACTCCACGCTCACTTCACCTAAGTTTTCACGGTGAGATGGTTACAGCCGAATCACACTGCTGTTCATATAATATCTATGTATTTAGAAAATAACCTTTGGACATGCCATTTCTTGTACAGACGCTAGTAGGTGAAGCTACCCGAAGTTGTCAAATTTTCCCAATCAACCTTGAACCTTAATGCTTTAGCGATAAAGTTGAAAATCTATTAAAGAAATTTGACAGATTGTAGTAGCTTGATGTGCTGGCGTCTGTACCCAATATTCCTTAATTACAGCAATCTTGTATTTTCCAGACGGCCTTGATAAAAAGTTCGTTCAAAGCGTTCGATTTGATGAGGAAAGACCAGGGTGGAAGAGGAGGCACGATTATAAACATTTCCTCCATTGTGGGACTGTTCCAAGCTCATCTGCTGCCAGTGTATACGGCTACGAAGAGCGCTGTGTTGCAGTTCAGCAATTGTCTTGGGGTAAGTAAAGCATTTCATACAGTAAAATAGCTAAGTATATTTCTTTTTTCTTTCTTTCTTCTATAGCAACTACAAATTCACGAGTTGCCTTTCCCCGTGTCCGAACTAAAATGATCGTTCGCGCGAATACTGTTGTCGCGTTCATATGCCACTTATTGTCCGAAAAACTCCTCTGTAGACGCGACCACGCGTTCTGCACCATAATTGCGTAACACACTATCAATCTCAATCATTTTGAAGGATATGGATAATCCATTGCTTCATATGTTCCAAAAATTTGTCTGCTCAGCAATGTAAATAACGCAATGAATGTTGTTCAACTGTCAGAATGATAGCCATTGCTACTGATGGTGTGTTACGCAATTATCGGCGTCTGCGCCGAACAAAAAGTGTCATTATGCACGCGACGAGTGCCTACTCGCGCGACAATCGCTTTTGATTAGAACGCGGCCCATAAAAGTGATCCAAGAATAAACAAGAAAGTAATCATACATTATTTAACTACATTCAGCTTTAAATACGGGGTGGCATCCCCATCGACGCGCAAACTGTATGGATTCAGCAAAAAAAATAAAAAAAAATGCTTTTCCATACATTTTGACCACGTAGGTATTGTATCTACTTTTTTATGAAACAGCAGATTTTTATAACCGACCAAACATTTCTTCCCAAGGGGTAGGTACAATCATGTGCTGAATTCATGGTTAGGTACTTATTGCTACATTTGCTTTAATTATTCGGCTTTAAGTAATCGACATGTTATATAACTGTGGAGGCTTGTAATAACAAGTCCCCACAGTAACACTCCACAGCAACTTGATAATGTGTTGTTGTTACCTATTATTTGTAATTAATTAGTCTGTAGGCCTTCCTAAAAGTAATAAATAAATATACTGTAAGTATACAATTTATCTAGTTACTTAAGCACAGTAAGAGGACTATTATAGTTTTAATTATTACTTTAGTCTCATATCGCTTTATGTTGATTTACACTCAAAAATCATGTCACAACTCGTATAAACTTTATTGTTTTATAATACTATTTTCTTCTTCTAATTACACAGTGGTAGTATGTTGATTAAACGTTACGTTATCATTATCATTCTGTTAAGATTGTAGTGTGTGGTGTTTATTGTGAGCTAATATTGAAACTCTCAGTTGATGTTAATTGTATTTTGTAACAGGGACTCGTTGGTCTAGTGGTCGCAAGCGATACTGCAGAGCATGAGGTGTCGGGTTCAATTCCCAGGCCGGGCAAAGTGTTACTAAACCCAGTAACACTTCCATCAGGAATTTCTCAGTAACAGCCCCGAGTCTGGATTTGTGACCGGTTGCTGGTATAGGGTCACCCCTTATTACACTCTTAAATTAAACACAACTGGGGAAAATGGGTGCACTGTAGGTACAGTTCTGTCTAATCCTTCAGGGATTACAGGCGTAATGTTGTGTTTTTTCAATATGTTGATGTCAGCTTGATTTAGAAACTCTAACTCTTTTAGGGTTCCGTACATCGAAAGGAAAAAACGGTACCCTTATTCACACTTCACACTCACTCACTTCACTCACTTTGTTGTCCGTCCGTCCGTCTGTCTGTATTTCAAGACCCTTTTTCTCAGGAACGCGTGGAGGTATCAAGCTGGAATTTACATCAAATACTCAGGTCTACTGACCCTTGGAGCTGTGAAAAAATCAAAGTTCTAAGCCAACGCAATCAAAAGATAACAGCCGTTTATGCCGCAAACCGCAAATTTTCGACACTCGCAAGGAAATCCAAACCTACAGGGTACTTCCCGTGAACTCAGAATCTTGAAATTTGGTACGAAGCAACGTCTTATAGCAGCTAAAGGAAAAATTGCAAAACCCGTAAATTTTTAGTTACATCATATAATAAAAATATTTTTAATAATTTTAAATGTACGGAACCCGCGGTGCGCGAGTCCGACTCGCAATTGGCCGGTTTTAAAAGTTAGCCTTCACTGTCCAACTGTTGTGTAAAGGCCTGCCCTAAATCCTTCTAGAAATCTTTTTTTAAAGCCGCTTCGATTCAACCCTTGCGGTACGCGTTTTGGTCATCTCGACACTCTCTTGAGTTCGTATAGTATAAATAAAAAATAACTTACTTACAACTTCCTACCCTGGCAATGATCGCGAACAGGCTGGACTGCCCTTTTTTCCGGCATTGCTATGGCAGGCATGTTGCTGTTCCAGTGACGGTTAGGAAATTGTAATTATTGTGTTTGTTTTATTTTTATGACCAATAAAGTATGAATAATAATATGAATTTTGAATAAGTTTAAAATTTAATTGTATATCTTGTATGTTTTTGAAACTTTGTGCCAAATAATGAGTCTTTTATGTTACTTTGATCATAAATAATAATAATGTAATGCTGATAGATCGAATTTTTACCATAAATAATCAGATTATTTTTTTTAAACACGACCCATCTTTGGCTATTGACTATTCCTCATAATACCTCTAACCAGCCTGTAATGTTTGACCACTGCTGGACATGAGTCTTCTTACTGACAAATGCGTGCACTGACTGGACAGGTCCACTTAATCTGTGGTTTTTTTTATCAAAAGACCATTGCAGACATCAATCTACATGGTCTTCACATGATCTGACCAAGATTATGTCTGGACTTTACTGACCTCTGAGTTTATTTCGGCCTTTCTTCTCTGAGTAGTCACACTGGAAACGCCGACCTCATCTAGTTTTTTTTAAATATGATTGACGTGTAAAAGTGTTTGTGCAAATCTACTTACAAAAATAAAATAATTTCCCTTTTCTGAAAGCCAAATTTTTATTAACCCCTGATTTTCTTTCCAGAAAGAGCCACATTTCACACGTTCAGGAGTCCGTGTACTAACACTATGCTTTGGCTGCACGGACACAAGTTTGTTCAGCACTTCCAAAATGGGAGCCTTTGATAAAGAAACTGATGAACTCCTCATGAGTAGCATGGGACAGCTGCCTATGCAAAAGTAAGTTTCTTGTTCAGTACTTCGAAGAAATCAAATCAAGGTCAAAGGTGCAATGACTTTTACTGCAGTAAACATTTTTTTTTTTGTTAGGGTTGATTCTTTAGTTGGGTATCATTAGATACCAATGGCTGCAAGTAAGGGCTTTAAATATAGTAAGAAGCCAAGCTATACCCTGTCCATTAGGTAAACCGTTTTTTGACAGATGGAACTAGTGATTGCAACAACCAACAACACACAATACATTTATTGATACACGTACGGTATTATAATGTCTGTAAGAAGCCGTAAACAAGATAATTCAATAAGATAAGGCAGTATATATGTATATTTATTTTATTACACATTTTCAAGTTAACTTTTACGTAATCTGGAATATGTACGACAGCTGTCAAAAAACGGTTAACTTGATAGACAGGGTATAAGAAGTTTCTTTTTCGGTAACATTTGGTTGAAAATAAGTGGGTTAGCAAACACTTTGCTGACAAAGAAGTACAAGGAAATTGAAGATAATGTTACGCATTTAAAAATTAACTTTTACGTAATTTGGAATATGTACGTTCTAAGACAGCTGTCAAAAAACGGTTAACCATTAGGTAAACCGAAAAAGAAACTTATTACACAAGAAGTTTCTTTTTCGGTAATATTTGGTTGAAATAAGTGGGTTAGTAAACACTTTGCTGACAAGAAGTACAAAGATATTGAAGATGATGTTTTACATCATCATTATCATCAGCCTACAGTAGTCTACTGCTGGACATAGGCCTCGCCTACTGTACGCCATTTAACTCGATTTTCGGCAACTCTCATCCAGCCGCTACCAGCCATCCTGCGAAGATCGTTGCTCCACCTAGCCTGAGGGCGTCCTACCTTACGTTTGCCGATTCGCGTCTCCGCTCAAGAACACATCTACCTACCCCAACGGTCATCGGTGCTACGGCTAATATGGCCGGCCCATTGCCACTTCAGCTTGCTTATTCTGTGAGCTATGTCGACAAGTTTGGATCTCTGCCGGATTTCCTCTCCTCTGTTTTACATCGATGACTTTTTTATATTTTTAAGGTCAAATCTAAACTAATCACAAAAATCTTTTTTCAGGATTGAATCAGCCGTGAAAGGTCTCATCCATGCATACAAACACGGTGAAACCGCAAGTACTTGGCTAGTGACGTCAGACAGACCTGCTGAAGATATCTCCGGGAACGTCTCTAAGGCATATGAAATCATGAGTCAGGGAGTGTTTAGTTAAGCCTTCCTAAAATGTTTAACGGTTTAATAAGTATATGGATTAAATAACTATAAAATAATATGTACCTACAATGTATCGTAGAAACAGATTTGTCAAGCAGGTTATGTTTTATGATGGAACTAGCAGCGCCACGCGGTTTCAACACACAAATACCAATACCACAAATATAAAGTACCAACGTGTTAATTAATTTTTGTGTTAAGAATTTTACCAAGTTATAAAATTTACATTGAATAACGAATTATATGTGTAAATAAGCAGTTTACCAAATAAAGTATTTTTTAACGAAACATTGCTTATTTTCCTACCTATTACTAATAACATTAAGGAGCCCAACAGCTGTTTAGGTGATAATTAGAATGGTTAAAAAAATTACGTAAAAAAAATAATTTGACCCTATAGTCAAGTTATTTTTTTTCAGCTCATACTTTAAGTTACGACACTAAAAGCGGTCGGTGACACAAAAATGACCATCGAATCTTTTTTATTTTGGCGTGGTTAGATATTTTAACCCATAACGTCTGCGGAGTTTCCCTAGCTATTTTTTTTTTAAACGTTGGCCCACTCACACACAAGTAATCGAACCTGCGACTCGCAGCACAGCAGTCAATCGCTTAACCACTGCGCCAACCGTGCCATCTAATTTGACCCCGTATATGTATCAGTTGACAGTATGTTCAAGAATGACACTGCAACTGTGCATAAAATCGAAATTGTGTACATATCAAACGCACCATTTGTAATTTATGCAAATAGACAAAATTAACTTTCTAGTGACCCTGATTTGTCAAATGTCTAGGTCTTCGCATAATTGACCTCTAAAGCCCTGGTCAAGGTTTATTGGTTAGGAGGAGCGCCATGTTTGATAAGTGAGGAATTTTGAGTTTGATGTTGTTGTAAGATTCGTCAACAACAACTTGAAACAAAAGACGACGTGCGTTTTTATTATTTATTACCTGTGAGTTTTGTTTTGTTTTTTGACAATGAAGTGAACGGGTTTTAGTAGATAATAAAGCAATTAATGATAATTAGAGTTACAGCGTTCCAAGACTTTCAATTGATACCTATAGTAACTTATTGTGTACTAAGAGACGCCTAGTCAAGCCGGGCTATGGATGATGATGGTCATGAATTGTGTGCTAAAGTAAAGTCTATTTCAAATTTGTTTCAAATTGATGTTATTTCAAGTTGAACAAATATCAACTTTATTAAAATGAATATTAAGTTGATTTCAGAGTGACTAGCACTATTGAAAAAGTTATAAAAATGTTTGAAGTTGTACTTAGCGTAAACTGAACTTTATTGTGTAAGAATTAAATTTATTTTTCCATGAACTCATATGTGTTCACATTTTTGGCAAATAAATCGCGTATGCAGATTAACTATCTACACTTTTTTTGGCTGGCAAAATAAAACACACACCTCATGCAGTAAATACTTTTATTTTTAAAAACTTCTTATTATCACCATAACTCTTCGTAATCATTGTTTTGAACGTGAAATTATGTACCTCTGCTTATTACAGCTATTATCCATCATTATTGTCTTCCAGGATAATACCTGATTCTGTTTAATTAGTATCCGTATTCAATTATCGTATCTGATATGGCGTAACGAATTGGAGGAAAAGAAATCCGGAGTTCTCATTTACATTATGGAAGACGATACAAACGTTCTACTCCATTTTGACTAATAATCCTTATAATTACAATTACCTAAATATAAATTATTAAACGTATTAAAAAAACAATTATAATGACAGCGATATTTTACTAATTTCTAACAAAATTGTCGCGCACTTGCCGCCATTTTATTAAACGTCATAAAAAGCCGCGAAATTTTACAGATAATAATTTATTATTGAGCTGCCATATTTATTTACCTACTATATTAATAAAAACTAATAATAACAAAGTAATAAATTAAAAAGCGTAATAGCATTAAGAAAATCAATACATTTTTTATTTATGTAAATACAAAAAAAAACATGTACTTAAGTAATTAAGTATTTTCAACAAAATATTAAACAACTTCTTGTCCACAAAAGTAATAATAATAAAACTGTTATAATAATCAGTGTTGTTGTTTTCATTAAGACCAAATTATGAACTAGATTTTCACTAATATTTAACGCGATATAATAAACTTTAATAATTTCCTTGGGAAACAAACATATTATATCACTTCAATACATTTCTAAGATATGAATAGTTTTTTTTTTAGTTTTTATTTACATCGCATTTTATTCGATAGGATAAATACCATTATTCTTGATGTTCCTACAATATGAAAATTCTTCGAATGTTTTAATAGGAATATTTTATAGAATATCTCCGTTATTTCATAAAGCTTGCGATATAGATTTAGTTTATTGTAAGTTTAATGTCATCTGTTGGGCGGTAAACGCAACAAGAGTGCCAAAAATGGTCCAAAATAAATAAAATTGAAGAATCATTCATCAATACATATAACAATTTGCTATTTTCTTTAATTGAACATGAATATTCTTATAAAAATGGCAGTTTTATATCACGTATACGAATTTAGAGTAACATTTAGAACACAGGTCAACGTTTATTCGATTCCTTTAATTAATAAATTAATAGAAATTATTGCCGCGAATTTATTTAACACGATCTTTACCACGAAAGTGAGACACGAACATATTAATATCTTTCAATTAATTATTTCTACATAACTAATTTTATACACCCACAAATATACACCACAGAGTGTCAAAAGATTAGAGATGTCTAGGTACCTACCTACTGCGTTCTCCCTCACAACGCAAGACATCAAAATTTCGTAGTACGTCTTCACAACATAGAAATAATGAAAATACGTTTATTTGCGGTAAACATGACGCAATAAAAGAACACAAAAAGAACAAGTTCTGGGAAAATATGCGTCACATCCACGCAAAACGGCCATCGCTCAGCATAATGCTACAATTTACATAATATGATCCGATTACGCGTGACTGTTCGAGAATTGTGAGTTTAATAATAGTGTTCCCTTACTCGCAAAAAACTTGCTCAAAGACATCTCTATTTTTTGGAACGTTCTGTGATATTCTCCTTACACCAGCATACTCACCACGAATAATGTTCGTGTATCACTATTTCGCAGTAGACTCCAATATACCTATATAACGATTAACAAACCTTGACTAAGAGACACTACAAATATTTACACCTCGCCAATCGATCTCATAACTCAAATTGTGCCTCGTCCAATCGGTCAATTATACAAATTGCTTGTGCGTATATCTGTGAGTAACCATTATATCTTGACATCTCACGGGGGCGCTGCTTGCCACGGCAAACGTCAAATATACGTCAAACTCAGTACATTTTCTAATTTAGTTCCCCATTTTCCCGTGTGTCAAGATTTACTGGCCACACAGTTTATTTCAGGCTTCTTGGCAATTTTTTGTCTTATTTTTTCGAATGAACACATTATTAGCAACCTTGCATTCTTGATGCTTTCAATATTCCGATACATTATTCAGCATAGGTCACGCGATAAGTGAAAAGGAAATCCTACAGAAATTCATCATTTGAATTTATGAAATTGTAATCATCGTTAAACCGTTAAATAAATAATTGTTAAATAAAAATTGATATCGCGAAACACTATGCAGCATACAATAACATATTTCCGCAAGGTATTTATTACCTTGGTAGTTTGGCGATGCTTCTTTGCCAATGCATCGACAGAGGCAGCAGACAATATCAATTTCATCATTTGCAATTTAATATCCTCGTCTCATCAACTATCAAGGTAATAGATACTACCAACTGTACTGACGTTTAATACGGTATTCTTAAATAACCGAAATTCTTTATGGTCTACAATATTGCCAATTTGACGAACGGAAGCCCCTAATGATCAATTAACTCATTCCTAACGTAACACTCCTCAAATTTATCATTTCAAACAAAACCATCAAAACAACTCATTTATATCAACGACCCGTGTCTGGGTCAAGCCAAGTCTTGGCCACCGATCGACAGCACTTGGTCCAAAATTTATATCCGCACTAACATTATCTACTTTATTACTAATCACATTTATTTACATTATATTCTCATAGACATCGTTCTCGAACAATTTATCGTGCTATTGTCTATGAGGACTTAACAATTTTGTGTGTCCACAAAACTTCAATTCAAATTCATTATGCTATACCCTCAATCAACCAACAATTGACCCACTACTTAGAGGAATCGGTCAAACATATCTGACTACATGGCTACCTTTGAAAGTGGTTGTCCACTGTCTCGAAACTTGTATAAAGTATTGTTTGGACTCTGCGCTGGAGAGCGGTCACACAGTGGTGACGCGATCTATTTCCACGTATCGCACAGAGTCCTCGCTTGGTCAGCAAATCACTTCTTTTTCATCAAAGATGGCGGTGTCGGAGGAGAGACTCTTGAGCCGCTGTTGGAGAGCGGAGCGACGCCGCCGGCAGGAGCGAGCTGCCGCTACCTGAAAAATTGAAATATTTTATAAGCAAAGGCATTTACTTAATGCTCATTCAACATAAGGGAAAAGTTGGGAAATGTTTCTGCATATTGTTAATACTACGCTTTCACCAAGTAAGTATGTGTATCCACAAAAGGGACTACCTAAAAGGGACATCAGATTTGTTAATTTTATCGGACGAGGCTTTGCAGTAGCCAAATTGCTAGCGTAGTGTGACTATTTGGGGACATGGTAACCTGACAGAATGAATATCCACGGATAACCTATGATCAGAAAAGGAAGGTTGTTACTTACCACAGCAAAAGCCGCGAGCATAGTCAGCGCGAGAAACATGACCGCGTAATGCGCTGGCACTCGCAGCAGCGCAGAACAATGCGCGAGACGTTCGTCTTCCCCGCGCGGGCAGTGGGGCACGCCGTCGCACCACAGCGGCGCCGCGATGCAGGCGTCCAGCGACGCGCAGCGGTACTCGCACTCTCCTGACAGCGCGAACACGCCGCCGTGGGAACTTGCATGTCTGAAAAATTTGAATACAAAGAAATTATTATGGTTTAAGATATTTATTTCTCAAAAGCAGAATACAATTGATTGACAACTTGAGAAATGAGAAACACTGGTTGGGTACATAAAACGTTCCTTGGAACGCGTATCGTGTTTAAAGTTAGACGTAGGTACATTTTTATACATACCATTATGTTAGTAAAATAAAATAAACTATGCTAAAAGAGATCGAGTTTAGAAGGTATTTGTTTTTAAATATTTTTCTTGATGTGGGTGATTTGCAAAAATATTGAGACTATGAGCAATTTAGTAATCTGTGCTATGAGTCCTAACTTGTAGACAAGTATATACTGTGCTAGGAGTCCTAACTTGTAGACAACTTGTCTACAATTTTATTATTTATATGATGAGGGGTGATGAAACGCATGTGCCTAAAAGAGAAATAAATGTAAAGGGAGAGGAAAACAAAACATGGATGGGTTCTGTGAACGATGATGTTATTGAAATGGAAGTGAATGATAAAGTTACAATTAACAGGGAAGAACGGAAGAACATTTTGCGCTGACCTCATTTTAAGTAACATGGAACAAGGGCAGGCAGAAAAAGAAGCTGCAGTCTGTATTTTTTATTCCTTTTTGTCTGAAAATATACTTATAACAATACAAAAATCAAAGCGTACCTTCTAGAAAGTTCCAACCAAGTGACAAAGTAAGAAGCGGGTTCTACAGCAACAAGTTCAACACTCAGTGCCCTCGGCCAGTCCAAGTCGAAATGATCTGATGCCGAGGGTGACGCGAACACGTGACGAGCTAGGGGATCCACTTCTCTGGACCAGCCGTCGGAGAATACTTCTACCATATCTTCTATCTGAAAATAACAAAGTAAAAGATGTAAAATCTTAATAAACTGAATGTGCTCAGAACGTACATAAAGCAGTTAAAGTGTTACGCGGAAATCGCGAGGCCCCTGACTAACCTCCTGAACACGTCGAGTGTTTGGCGATGGGACGCCGAGCAACAGGAGGCGTTTCAACGTATAGTTGAGAATCGCGGTGTATAAGATGGTCAATGAGCCGATCCTCAATAGAGAGAGTTGGAACATTGCTGCACTGACAAGAGTGGTAGGGTTACTGTAAACAATAGCGGGGTAGTTCCGTAACACATTATCAGTAGCGATTGGCTTCATTTTGACAGTTCAACAACATTCATTGCGTTATTTACTTTGTTGAGCAGACAAATTTTTCGAACATATTATGAACCAATGGATTAGCAATACCTTTCAAAATGAATCAGATTATGATTGATAGTGTGTTAAGCAATTAGAGCACTGGTTCTTTCGGCTTCTTGATCTTAAACGACGCAATGAGCATAACAATTGCCTTAATTTTTATTAACAGCTTTTAGTAGTTCGAAGAGATCAATAAAAATATAGTAGGTACCAACTGACAGTTGTTATATTCCCAGCCTCAATTATAGGTATGTATAAAAAAAGTCGATTGCTCACCGATTATAGTAACGATACAGTACTGATTGTTTTGCTAAGTGCTGTTATTATGCTTGTGGGAACTATATACATAACTATCTAACGGTTGTCTATCTAAGATTTGCATTTATCCAATATACAAAACCTAACTTGGTTCACTGTCTGGTATAACTTGATTCTTCCTTTATTATTATTATTCTTTCTTGATTTATAACGAGTAGATTACGAATATAATTTTAATTACCTGTTCTTCTGGCGGTTCTGGACAAATAAAAGTAGGTATAAGTCCTCCAGTGTACACTGCTATTCTATTCGGTGTCCTACACAGATGTCTCATGTCTGGAGCTACTGTGATATTATTCAGGAGAGTAAAGTTGTCCAGTTCTGGTTCCCTGATGATGCTGCCCCGGATTTGGAGGTAGAGGTACCGGCCGGGAGAGGGATCGATCAGCCATGGACGACGCTCGCAGCGTTCCTGGAAATAGAAACACCATCCATCATTTTTCAAAACTGATTAAATCAGTTACTCATTTCATAACATACTTCTATTTGGCGAGTAGATACGTGAATCAATATAGAAAATGCCTGTCTGTTACAGGCGCGGTCGCAGCCCAAGATTTTGGGGAGTCACCAAGTAGTAAGTTAGTAACTTAAGTTAGTAAGGCAAGTACATCATGCAGAGTTTCGACAGCTTGAATAATTTTCGGGGGGGTCATGACCCCCACGACCCCCCCCCCCCCCTCGGACCGCGCCTGGTCTGTTAAGAGGGGATTGATGTATGTGTAATGAATGTTTGTAAATATGTAAGCAACATGTATATCTATCACATAGTTAATTTATATGTCATGGTTTCATTAATCCATTTTAGTTCTTTTAACTATTGTGGTATAGTAATTTTATTTTTAGGTGCATTGTCTATAATATAATTTAATGTATGCAAAATATTTTAAAACAATTTAAAAGAGTACCTAACGGTGGAGTTTCTTGCCCATTCTTCTCCATACGAAAACTACCTTTTGGAAGGGGCGACTAGAATCAATTCTATTTAAATGTAATTTTTGACATTCAAAAGTGTCTTTTATGTACCTATTTGAATTAAATGATTTGACTTTAACAAAAATACATAACAGAAATAGATCGAACACTACAAATTAATATACAACGGGCGACTTTATCGCTTCCTGCGATCTATTAAATTAGACATTAAAACGTCTTATTATTATATTTTATAAGTTTGTAGTACCTACACCTGAACTGTGAAAACACTTACTGATTCAGACATTGGATTAGCAGACGCAAGTCTCATTTCACCACTGGCGCCATACACACGGTGTGAGGTCTCGCATCCAGCCTCCAATCTGACAAACTCCACTGAAGCTTCGAAGCCAAAAGACCGAAAGTCGTCGGAAGCCGACATGTTGACCACGTCGAATTTTAGTTCAGCAACCGTGGCGAGGGATGTGAATTCATAATCGCCAACGTCACTGGAATGATAAAAAAATGAATTTACGATATAAAATTATCGTAAAACAAATGTAGTAATTATGAGTGTGGTCATAGTTTGCAGTTTGTCCACTGACTTCAAGAATGGTTACAATATAATTTATTTATTTAACTAGTTACACCAACAGCATATGCATTGAATTAATACCACCTAATAATAATACCACACACATAATTAATAATACCGGCCATACCGCTGTTAAACCCGCGTTGGTTTTTGTGGTATGTTTAATTGTTCAACAATGATTTGTAATTTTTTTATTATTAATAAACAATTAAAAAAAAATGATACAGAAAATCTATCTAATTTTTTTCTAATTGCTGGGACACAGGCAAGTGTGTTGCGGAGTGGGCCGTAATTAACTACGCTGGCCTAGCACGGGTTAGTAATAAGGGTTGACTGATGACGAATTATTTCGTGTAAAAAAATATTTTCTAACAGGGAAAAAACAGCACGATTATGACAAGTTTCCTTAATAAATCAAAGGGACAGTTATAATTTACGTAAGTATTACCTGCACAAACAATCCCTAGGAATCCTCGAACCACCGTCCTTCCAAGGTTTGTCGAAGATCCTGACAGCAGCAGTAATGTCACCAGCACAGCGGTACCACGGCGAATGAGCTGAGTGAACGGAACGGCACAACCGACCACCGCTACGAATGCCCCATACTCTGACTCTGACGACTTCACCAGGGTTGGCTTCGAAACGGTAGGTGCAACTGAAAGCATTGGGGATTATTGGTGACATTATTTCGTTGAACATGAATGAGTCTAGCATTAAAAAAAGCCCGGAGACTGGCAAAAGCAAAGACAGGCTGTAGGTAAAGTGGAGCTGTGGTTTATGATAGAATAGAATGAAACACTCTTCATTAGGTACATCATATCAATGATGCTGCCACTTTAAGAATCGTTTGTCCGGGTTATTTATTTTTTATTTTATTTATTTGGCTCACCAGCAAATTGAATGCACTGAAACTAAGATATGCCACAAACTTATAGAATAGTGTACCAATTTCTTACAGGTAAGCACATCATGCATTACTTATTTGTCGATTGATACCGAGTGATATCGAGTCAGTTCATTTACTCTCAGAACATAATTGTTTTTTCAACCAAATTAAAATCACAATAAACCCTAAAATCAAAAAATCAAAATCAACACTTAAACTAAAATTAAAATATAATAATTAAAATAAACATTAAATTACAACTCGTCAAAATGTAGGGAACAGCTGATTTTTTTTTCGCGATTTCAGGTTTGGTCCCATAGTAAAAGTTGTTCATAATGACGAGTACAATGGTTGTTGGTGAAAAATTAAATACAAATTCACACTAAAACATTGTTTTACTGTGAATTTGTATTAAATTTTTATGTAATTTAATGTTTATTTAATTAAATTATTATATTTTAATTTTATATTTTTTCTTAATTTAATTTTGTTTCGTTGGAAATCCTAAGCAGCTCTGTTTTGTTCTCACGCACGCTCATATATCATAATCATAATCAGCCTATAATGTTCCCACTGCTGGGAGAGGGAGTGGGACGTAATCCACCACGCGGGCCCAGTGCGGGTTGGTGGATGTCATATGTTTTCAAATTTTTGTTACCAAAACATGCCGATTTCCTCTCGATGTTTTCCTTCACCGTTTTGAGAGTAGCGGTGATGAAATAATTTACACAAACGCTCATAATATATATGCTATGCCACAAAACAATTTTTCGAAATTTATGGAAAGTGACGATATCCGGATTTATGTTGTTGTTATTTTTGGAGCTTAACGATTTACAAACTTAGGTAAAATATCATAACATCTTGTTTGATTTCCTCGAAGAGTTAGGTACCGGTGTGAGGTGTGTGTGGTAGAGCTTACCTAATATTTCGATTTCCTCCTCTCCCATACAAAAAGACGTCTCTAGGCGAAGAAAAAGTTATCGGAGGATCTGGAGGTGCCTCTGGAAACGATCGTGAAGCAAACCGTCTCGAACATAATCCTCGACCCCAAGGTTCACCATCTTGGTGCAAGTCCACAAATTCGTAAAGAGCTTTGAAGTATACTGGTCTGAAAACAAAAGAACATTTGATGAACCTTTTAGATTGGGAATCAAGTAATTGAAAACAAAAGACTATTGGCAAAACGAAATCGTAGCGAGCTATTTTCAATATCGGGAAATCGCAATCCTATAAATTCGCTTTCAAGAATGTACGCCTTTTCTCGCAGCACAAAAATAGTGTAAATTGTATCAGGAATTCCTAGAATCTCTTTATACATCGAGTTAATACTATAAAATTCTACGTTAGTATTCGAATATTTAAACGAACGCCTACCTTCCGAATCATGTGCATTATAAATCTGAACTTACTTCAATGCGGTTCCCTGCGTCAGTTTTAGTTCCAAAGTCAAGGAATCTCCTTTTGAGAGGAAGCTTTCAGTCTTTGCACAAGCCCTGGATCTTCGCAAGAGTGCATGCTCACAGGTCCTCGGGGCACGTTCACGACAGAATCTGGCGACTAATGTGGCGTTTGTTGGAGGACGACCCACGATCACTGACTGTGGGGATGTGGCTCGAGACATTTGGACCGATCGTTCTTTGTCGCTGAAGATACAAAAAAATACATTATTACCTTTTTGTGTTAGTAATCCTAACTTAATATAAATGAAAGAAAGAAAATACGTTTATTTGCGGTAAACATGACGCACAAAAGAACATTAGAACAAATAAAGAAAATAAAACAATAAGAAATGGTTGACATGCGTCACATCCACGCAAAACGGCTATCGCTCAGCATTATGCTGCGACTCTATGCAAGACAGAGCCCCAGCGCTGATTGGTGGCTGGTGGTAAATGCGAAAGTCAATTTGTTTGTTTGTAACGCTTTCACGCTAAACGGATTTGGATGAAATTTGGCACCCAGATAGACCAAAACCTGGGTAAGGCCATAGGCTTTTAATGCCGGGATCACAGCCGAAGTTACGGACAACAGCTAGTTACATATAAAATGAAAAATTATTTACGTTAGATTGCCATCAAAATTATCTCCATTTTATTTTTGTTACTACAAGTTAATCCCGCAATCGCGATTTTTCATAACGATATTTAAAACATTTGTACCACTTACATCATAAAATCAACCAACTGGCGCCAACGTAAAAAATGACTCACCAAAATATATCGCTGCAACCGGGTGATATTCTCATTGGACCGTCCCATATATTCAAATGGCTTCCACAGTACTCATCCTCAGGCAAGTTAGGATTCAGAGCGTTTGTCACATAAAATTTCAATACTGAAAACCATACTCTGAAACGTGGAGCTGAAAACGACGGTCTCCTGTAAATTATGTTCCGCCCCGACGGCCCCGAGGTGTCTATGCCTTGCATGTGATAAAGGCATGTGGTGTTCGGGGGTAAGGAATGTTGTGGGTGTTCCAGAATCCCGCGGCCTGTCCCTCTGATCCAAAACTCGCAAGCCCTTTTGTTCTTTGCGTATGTCGGTGACTGTTGATCCACGAATCTGACCTAAAATTGATTAATTATGTGATAACCGCGACATACATCCCTAACGATCCTTTATCATTACTAATGAAAGGTTTAATAACGGAAGATTAATTGTTTATGGCTTAATTTGCGTACGCGAATACGTTTTTAAGTTAGCTTTCAACGAAATAATAACATAAAGTTTTACATGGCGCTAGAATAATGTAAAATTTTCTAGATTATTTTGATCTGCGCAAAATTATAATTTAAAGTGGTTTACCCTCGTCCGCATAAAAGGAACATCAAAAAGCGTAATAAAAAAAAGTTATATTGAAAAGTGAAAGATGGGGGTCGTCCTAATTTCATAAGTTTAAACAATGTGGGTTGGTGTAGAGTTCGCTCGCTTCATTATTGTGACCGGCCGTGCGAGCCTACGTTACTAATTACACTTTGGCAGGGACCCAAGCGAAGCCTCCCGGGCACTACTTGATTTATTATTGTTCACTGAGAACGAAACACTTTAAATAACACACTCCATGATGATATATTAGTCCATTAACCCAATTTTAGGATCATATGTGGAACGATTAGATTTAGTTTTAGATCCCGTAATTGTCAGGAAGTGCCAAATTCACGCCTCTCTACGTTGCAAATGGTAAATGAAATATTCTTTGTCCACTTTCGTTTTATTGGTGGGATAAGAAAATTGCATTGAAATAATCCGCTAGTCAATAATTGAGTTGTAGGAAAGGGATTTCAACATTCAGTCGAGATAAAAGCCGAACTAATCGGATCTATTAAAGATAGTCTTAGCTGAGAACAAAAGCCAAGCGTGGAAGAAAAGGAAATTATAGTTTCCAATTTTCATAATCTGTGGCACAGGAGCGCTTTATCATGAGAAAGTTCCGACCGTTTTCCTGTAATTCCAATTTGGCCGGTGTCCAAATATGAACTGGTTTTTTTTTAAGGAAACTCGTATTAAAAGTGGAAAATGGACCCATTACCGAGAAGGGTGAAAATAAATATACCTTTGAGTTTCTAAATTAGGAACAAAATGAGGAAAATGTATGACTTATTAATGTGGTTTTACGTAACAGGGCTGATGGGCAGCACTAATTAAGATAAATTGTTCCAGTAATTATATATTTATGTAGGTAAGTCTGCAATTATATATATCTCCGTAACTATATTATTTTGCAATTTAATGTTACAGGAACTGTGTTAAACCTACAGTGATGCAATTATTAAAATACAATAATGTATAGTTCTCAATTTTGTATTCAAGGATTTATTTTCAAGCTTCGAGTGAGTATTTTCGCCATAACTTTATGATAATGACTCACGCCCTATGCAAAATATAAGTTGGATTCCAAAAGTTTTTCCATCTCTTGGCAAGATATAGAGGTGCATAAATTCTGTGTTTTCCGCGCAATATTTTATGAAAATTACATTATTTTGGAACTGGAAAAATGCTAAATGTATACTACCTCGACTTCCAGCTGAAATCCATGTAGGGATTGCGATGTAACTGGTTGTAAAAATGTTCCAAAAGGTGATGTCGTGAATTCCACTAACAATTCAGGACCACTTGATATAGCTTCGGGGACCGACACGCCTCCTCCACAAAATCTCAAAATTACTGGGTCTCTTGTTGTATAGCCGTCGTAAACTGTGACATAGTCCTGAACTTCGTCACATTGTTGCCAAAATTTCAGCTCCCGTCCATTGTTCCCTCTTTCTTGCTGTGCCGCTGCGTACATTGCCTTCTGGCTCCTAATTGAAACTAGTTGGCCGTTCGGCTGTTTGACAACGATCAGGGCGTGTTTTCCTTGTGGCACTTCGTGTTGTCGCACGGCGTAGTAACATGTCAAGTTTCTAGGGTACACGCCTGGAAAATTGGGTGACTGTAACCTACAGTTTTTACGATCGCAGTCGCTGAATATCCGCGAGCAATAAGTTCCGGAGATCAAATCCCCGAGGTAATACTCTGGAGTTTTTGTCGTCTTCGCTACATTCGTATCCTCGCGTGATATGTTTACGGGATAAGGCATTGGTCTCAGTTTGAAAAAAGGCCGTTCTGAAATAAGATACTGATATTAGATAGAGACATTGATCTTCGAATTTTATTATGTAAGACACGAGGGAAGGTGGCGAGGTGAGATCATATTTTATTTAGGCTTTTCGATACCTTCTGTGTCATACATTCAGTTAGTCATTAGTAAGGTTATCTTTAATATTAACCTACATATGCGGATCTAGATAAACGACATGAATTAGGCAGAATTATCAATTTAGGATGTTCATTTCATCAAAATTTCGTACTGCGTCTGCTATCAGTTAAAACGATCAAACATTTTTATCAGGCACTTCTGTTGCCGCTCAAAACACACGTTTTATCCGAATGTGTATGCACAACAATACCACAAAATATCTTTAGCAATAAAATACAAAGCTGGCCATTTGTTAGAATGAAGATGATTTACGTACCCGGAGGAGGGGACCCTCCATATCGCACCGTGGCATATTCCCTTCTCAAAACCTTGTAAGCCATTCTGAAGTCGAAGTTATAGTTATTCTGTTCCTTGGAAAGATGTAGGAGTCGTATGATAAGAGTGATGGATTTGGTTTCACTGTAGTATATTGAAGGGCCCCAGGATGTGCCACACCAGGAGCCTCCGACTTGTGGTCTGCTTGCCTCTTGGATCTGCATGTAGCCGTCTGGACAGCCGTCTTCTGTGAAGGACGTGAAGCGGCCGAGGGTGAAGCTGTCGAAGAGGACCTGGAAAGAGGAGAAGATATTCATTGAAGGTACTATGAAGGAAAGCAGAACAGGTCACGTCCCTAACGTTAAATGGATATCGCAAGTAGATAATGTTATTGCATCAGTTTGATAGATAGTAAGTAGATATTACAATACGATGATACATCCAACATTATTGCTTTTGATAATATTATGCAACTCTTAAGCTATAACTTTATGGTCAAGATTTTCGAAAAATTACTTAGTCTCTCTGTTTAGTAAGTTATTATACAAGGTGTCGTTTTGCAGCCTACTTCAGAAGATGGCGGGATGAGCTGAAGAAAACAAACGACCAGTGGACCGGATTAGCCCTGGATCGAAAGAGCTGGCAGTCATGGGGATAGGCCTTTGCCCAGCTGTGGGATGATGCAGGCTAATAGTAGAAGTAATTAAATTGTAATAATTACTTTATTATGCAGTAGGTACAGACGCCAGCACATCAAGCTACCCGAAACTGTCAAATTTTCCTAGTCAACTTTGAACCTAATTCTTTAGCGATAAAGTTGAAAATCTATTAAATAAATTTGACAGATTGTAGTAGCTTGATATGCTGGCGTCTGTACAAAACAGAGAAATTCTCTAAATACATTAAGAACTTAGTTTCGTCCGATATTAGAACAAGGCCACCAGCCTCTCGGAGAAGGTTCAATTAAATTGCAGGCCGCTTTATATGGACCAGTAAATAGCAATTTGGGAACTTCAATGCTGCTTCTAATAGTACAGTTAAACGGTAAGTAATGGGTTCTGTTATTATAGTATATATTTTGAATTTCTGAACTGGGTCGCTTGATCAAGTTTGAATATTATCAAATAGCATCTTCATACTCACAGACTTTGATTAGGTACCGAAACTTTGTTAAGCGATGCACCTAAAACGATTAAGTACGGGGTTTCTCGTAGCCATAGATGTCTGCCAAACAATATCAGGATAAGACAATGTGCTGGTGACTACGTGATAAATAAACAATGCTTGAGTCATTCAAGTAATGACAATATGGACTGAAGTAAAAAAAAAAACAATTTTCTTCATTAATACTGGGTGGAGTTTTGAGACGGGGGAGTAAGGGTAGGTACCTTAACTGTTATATCTACAGGAAAACGGTCATAGGAGACTGTCCTTATCGTTTCTCAAATATTTTACAGTCACCAAGAAATTTTTCAAATAAAACTTTTTTGATCAAAATTCTCTGTTGCACCTAATGGCTGTATTTGACTACCGACCCGCCCTGCTGCGCTCGATTTTATGACTTGACAAAACAACGAACTCAAACTCAAACTCAAATCATTTAATTCAACTAAACCAATTACAGGCACTTTTGAATTGTCAAAGGGTCAGTCAGTCAGAAAGATGAAGCTAATAGTTGCCCATTCCAAAGCGTAGGTACCTATGGAGAAGAACGGGCAAGAAACTCCATGGACACTCTTTGAAATCGAGATTTTTATATTACCTTATTTTAAAATTAAAGTCTGTTATAGACATAAACCTTCCGAAATAGTTAATCAAAAATCCGTTGCGTAGTTTAGAAGAAAACATGTGGTGACATAGACAGACATGAGAAGCGACTTTAATTTATAGGTAATTTTAATGTAGGTATAGATAGAGATAAAAAATAGTGGGTACTTAGATCTCTTACAAAAAAATGGCGAAACTGAGCAAATCGTAACCTTCTTCATGCCGTTGGAATACTACAAGATTAGCTTCAAGTCCCCAGCACTAGGCATCTACCAATCCCTTACGTAAGGAAGAAATCTACCTATTACGTCATCATACCTAACTGTAACTGTAGCTGTCGTAACTGTAATTATGGCCACACTATTGAATTAGGATCTAGATAGTAGATCTCATCCCTGCCTCTGGGCTGGATTGTGGTCAAGAGTGAGCCCATTGTCAATAAAAAAAATAAAAAAAATTAGAAAATTCCTGTAATGACAGTGATGTTGAGTTAATAAATAAATAAATAATAAATAATCATTAATATCTCATTTAGTGATAAGTGTAGGTACGAATTTCACAAAATATACTCGGTTCCACCAAATTGTGTTGAGGACTTTGGCAGCGAAAAGCTGGGATTGGAAAAGTAATGGAATTGCATTTCGCACGAGTTTCATTTCCGTTACCTATAATGTTCATCGGATTGACTATGTACGTCTTTATTACATTTTATGATATTTTTACGGTATAAGACATTTATTTCTCAAAAAGAATACAATTTACATAATATGAGAAATACAAGGTAATCTTAAAACTAAATATAAGAATTACTTATGAAGAAGGTAGGTACTCGTAAATATATAAGTTAGTTAGTAGACACACAATTTTTACAGTGTTGTGGGTGAAAGGAAAAAGTGAGTGAACAATTACATATCGATTATTGAAGTCAAGTCAATAGCAATTACACTTTAAACTATTTATATGTACTGTAATGTTTCGGAAATACAGAGTAGGTCTCCTAGTTACCTTTATACTTAGCAAATTAGTAAATAATGACAATTGATAGAGATGTTAACGGTGTGGTGGGTTATATTTAAAATCTAGAGAAATCTTTCAAGATGTGTGGTGATATTTTTATCAGTTCTTATGACTTTTTTATCAAACATACCAGATTGGCCATTTAAAAAAGAAAACTAAATGAGAACACTACGTACTTCGCGGTGTATTTGAATTAAAAAAAGACAAAATATTTGTAACAGTCACAACTGCCAAATTTTCACAGGACAGGTGGCTACAAAATCGTTTTAAATATGCCTCACATGTAACTTTTTTTTTAATATAAACCTGTTAACATACTACCACCCGTTCCGTAACAATTTTATTAAAAAACTGCGAAACTGGTATTTTCGTACTCCGAATTATGATTCATTTTTGCTGCACTGAAAAATCCTGAGCAACTGACCGAAATGGGAGTAGGCAACGCGGCAAACGTAATTTGAGGTTGCAAATTGCATCTGTGTCTACGGGATAAAGTGTCGATAAGGATTCAGCTCCATTGAGAATTTATGCTTTGCTGCAACAAAGAAATCCCGGGTTTTATTTCATTGAGCTCCGGTGCAGCACTATTGCTCTCTGGCCTTTTTATTGGGTATATTTCGTGGACGTGTCTCATCGGTAATTTTCTTGTTCAGAATCCGACTCGAATCGACATTTTATTTCCAGGCTTTGGCGACATATGATTGGAAAATTGATACAGAAGGAATTGTGTTAAACTTTTATTAATATGGCGGTCTTTGGGAGACCGTAATTGTAATCAAGCTATAATGTCCCCACGGCTGGGATACAGACCTCAGAGGGACGGACCACGTACGCATCATCCATCATGCAGGCCCAGTGCTGATTGGTAGATGTCGCAGTTTTTGTAGATGTTGTAGAATCATGTCTTCGAATTTTTGCCAAACGATATTCTCTTTCATCGCTTTGAGAGAGTTACTCGTGTTAAGCACTGACTATGATTATAAAACTGTAGATACCTACTCAGAAATTCTAGTAAAACTCACAACAAAACCACGTAACAAAACATAATACCGAAAACCAAATAATCCAGAGAGATCACTAACAAAACGAAATCTTATATGTAGAAAATGAAAAACGAATCGACGCCGAGGACTCGAAATGTGAAAGATATGTCCCTTCATATTCGCTCCTCTCAAGCAGAAAATACAATTTTGCACCGCTAGAGATGCTCTCGTGGGTCTCTTGATGAAATTTAAATGTGCTTCTGGCGTCGGAAACACGTTGTGGCGTTTCAATTTATGTTGCCAGAATGTGTGAAGAAAAAAATCATATTCCTGTCTAGACTTCGGAGTCGAAATGCAGCATAAAATTCTAATATAGTATTGTGTTGAGAAGATTTTTCAGTCTAATTTAATTAAAAATAGTAATAGTATTTTTTATTAATTAGCCAGTTTTTTGGGAAACTGTCGAGTAGGTATCAAAATCAAAAGTCATTTATTTAAATTAGGCTAAGAATCAGCACTTTTCGAACGTCAAAATTACAAAAGACAGTCCCCATAACGCCCGCCCTTCACCATTTCCTAGTGCATCATGATTATAAATTTCTTTATTGCCATAAAAACAGGTTGCAGAAAAATGTGAGACCCTGCTTCCAGAGCTAGGTTAGAGCCCCTATATTTCAGGAGACAGTAGTGGTAATTGGTTTACAGTTAGGTAAAGTACTTATACGCTTATATTACTAGGTTTACGTCATATTGCATTTCATCATACCGCTGTTACCAATAGATAAAGCAAAAAAAGCTACAAAATAATGTTGGTAGCTGTATGAACTTCCTTTGAAAATATGAACATTTCGACGTAAAAGTCTACAGGACTTGACTTTAAGAAATAACTGAATTTTATGACGCTCCATATCATTTCATTTCGTTCTCAGACACAAACGCTAAACATTCAAAGCATTTCGCCTTCACGATCCCTATTTATTCAAATACTTAGGGATTCGTTCTGTATTCTGCATTCACGACAATTCTGAAGATTTTCAATTTAGCTTTGTATTGTTACGCTAATATTAAAGGTCACACAAATTCTTAGCTTTGACGCAACGTTACTTATTTCAAAGAAACTAGATAATATAGCACTGTAATATCGTGACTTTTAATGCCTTATTTTTATTATAATTATCGAAAAATATTGTACTTCCTCCCAGTAGGTAATAGTCAAAACCTTCTGGTTTGATTTGGTCGAAGATTTTGGTCCCAAGTACTTCGTTTAGCTTTAAAAATAATATCTGTTATTAATCATCATCATCTGCCTAGTCTTTGCCCAACTATGTTAGGGTCGGCTTCCAGTATAACCGGATGCAGATGAACACGATCAGTGCAAAACAATTAGTAGTGAAGGCAAAAATATTTTTCATATTCTGAAGTTCGAATTATTCCTCCTCATGAAACACAATATCACCCAGATACGAATGTAATAAACGTAATACTGGTGCAGTGGAGCCAGAAAGTAATTACTAGGGATAGCTGAATCCAGAATTCATATTGAATGCCCCGATTGTTTTAGACCAGCGCTATTGGCTACCACTTCTGGGAATATTGCTGGTGAACTTGTGAGCTGAACAGAATCGTTTTACATAGGTAATTGTGTGAAAAATCAGCGCCAATATATTGATTTAAATAGAAAGTGATCGATTTCAGTCGTCAGGTTTTTTAAAGCTTTTATTTTCCTTCACTTCGTTTTTGTATAACTTCCTCTTATATCCTGTCTGTCAAGGGCCGTGGTTTTGTTTGGATAACAATTATACATTTCTTTGGTAGAGATGACGTAAATAATGGGGGCCTAAAAAGGCCACTTTGGCAGAATCATAATAGGATATCAATATGAATCATATTAAAAATCGTAAAATGGTCACAAACGAACAATTCATAATATGATCTGAGTGCAATTCATATCACGCAATTTACCTGTTTGACAGTTTTGTATGGAAATTCGTAAACTGGTCCACCAATGTTTACACTAAATATGATTGATATGAAATGAATTGTAGGTGATTAAACTATTATGTGTAACCATTTAACGAAAATTAGAGGAATTGAATCTGCTGGGAATTCAGGAAATGAATAGCTTTTAGAGGTATTGCTTAAAGTGGCCTTTTTAGGCCCCCTGATGATGCTAATAGTCTTTGCAAGATGGAGTTCTGATAGATGTACCTACCGTCTTAAAAAAATAATGTTAAGATTGGCTACCAATACGTGATAATGATGATCGTATTTTAATTAATAATACTATTATTGATTATACAGGGTGAGAGGGACATCAACGCGCAGCCCGGTACATATGGATTCAGTACATGATTCTGAACCCACCTACGTTGAAATATATCACCTGTCGATAAAATAAAATTGCTGTTCCATATCATCATCAACCGCCTACAGCAGTCCACTGCTGAATAGGCCTTTCTAATTGCACGCTATCCAGCATGATACACGGCTTTCGTCCAGCTGCTACCAGCCATCCTGCGAAGATCGTCGATCCACCTAGCCTGAGGACCGTAATAGGACCCTAATACTTTAAACCTTTACCTTAATAGCAGATTTTTTTTATATAATCAGTATAAAAATTCTGCACCAGGGGTTACGGTGTGCGCGTCGCAGTCCCTGCCAGCTGTATAAAGTTTTCTGATTGGAGATCATCAAGCAGAGCAATATTCATTAGTTTGGTACCCATTTGAAACAGTTCAAGAAGAATTCAATATAGAGTTTTCGAGTAAAGAAGAATCGTCTATTTACAGTAAAATGCTCAAACGAGATTAGAATTCTCGGGTGTACCATTCAGTGCAGTGCACAAATGAGTCTGAATTGTTTCAGTGCTCATTCTTTTCTATTTGGCTTAAGATAACTCGGGGTAGAGGATACTTTGGTCAGAAAGATAAGAGAGTAGAAAATGCAACTTTTTTATTTTGGTACACCGTCCTTGTGAATTACGAACGAGCTATTTACAAGGAGATGGGCAGACGACAGTGTTGCCATCGTGGGTAAAACTGGATGAGACTGGCACAGGAGCATGGGGATTGGCACAATAAAAGAGACGCCTATGCCCCTATAACAGTGGGTGAAGTTGGGCCAAGGATAATGATTTACAAGGAAATAAAATTTAATTTTTAACTAATTTTCATGTTTGGAAGAACCATTCACAAGTGTAGAATTCGTCCAAACTTTTATCTCTAAAATTATTTTTGACTGACTTTCATGCCGAAGCATACCAGTACCTACCCATCGTCATCTGCGAAGCCTTTTCCCAACTATGTTGGAGTCGGCTTCCAGTCTAACCGGATGCAGCTGAATACCAGTATTTTACATGGAGCGACTGGTTGTGGAGGTCAGATAGACCTCCACAACCCTGTTACTGGGTAATACGATACCCCTTGGTAAGACTGGTTGTCAGACTTTCAAGCTTTACTACCCGTAATAACTGTCAAAGATCCACCACACCAAATGACAGCCGGGACCGACCGCTTAACGTGTTTTCCGAGACACGGAGGGGTCTCGGTATGTAAAGATGGTCACCCATCCACAGACCAACCGCGGCAAAGGCAGCTTAACTTGATCAATCGACCTGTGCGGCTGTTATTATTTAGTCATGGGCCCCTCCGAGTATATACGATACCTACCCACTCTAACTGATTAATTTTAAAGGAGAATCCTGGGTTAGTTTTGAAACTTCAGAACCGAAATTCCGGTTCTGCGACAGTGCTTGCATTAGAAACGCGTCAACAACTCGCTAAAACTTTACCTATCTGGGTAAGTTCGGCCATACAGCGCTTTAATCACTGTTTATTTGTTAGCGCGAAATTCGATACGAGAAACTTGTGATACCTCTGTACGTTGAGGTGTCTTTACTAGTGGTAAGCTGGGTAAAGTTTGCGGTAAGTGTACCTGTAGGTACTGGTTTACGCTATGAACTTAGGTTGCGAAACTCACGCGTAAGACGCAGATTTGGGTATGGTTTCTCCAGACATTCTCTTTACAGCTTTACATTTGAAAATAAGAGTAAGTAGGTAATAAACAATTTATGATGAAACTGAAAGATTGAGATTTGCGTTTTAGTTTATTTTGTTAGAGATGTAAAAATAAAGAAAATATAGTCAAAATAAAGGATGGATCTTTATTTGTGAAACCAAAAACAACAGAAGGCCAATTCTCGTATTTAAAACAACGTTCAAATTCTAGTCGCAATCTCATCTCAGCCACAATCAATGTCAAAAACTTGTCAAAAATGTAGGGAAATTAGACGTATTTTTGACAGATTGAGACTGAGATCAGACTGTGAACGTTCTTAAAACGGGAATTACCCCTCTAGAATAAATAACCAATTTACTGAAAAGAAATTTACAGAAAGTTTACTATAAACTTTCTATAAATATTAAATCTGTTATGGACATAAAAAAAAAACAGTTTTAACCCTTCAAAAATAAAACCCTTTAATTGCGGTACTGGTACGGATGATAAATTATTCACCATGTTTAAAATTTCGGTACTAGTGTTGGAGTGCTCTCAGTGCAGTGTTTGCACACAGCGCCATCTGTTGAGTGTTAAGCACTTCAATTGAATTATTTACGGGGTGATGTAAGCTCAGCATTAATAGTAAGCGCTGTACCGCTTAATTTACATTTTGCATTATATTTTCAATTTCCTCGGGGAATTTATGTAGTTAAGAGAATATTATGATAGAAACCCTTCTCTCTTTATATTCCAATTCTAATGCTTGCAATGCAAGGATTAAAGTCACAGCTGTCGCAAACAAAGTTTTGGTGTGTTTTTGTTTTACCTATACAAATAAATAAGCGTCTGTTTATAACATCAAAATAACAGCTTTTTACGAAATGTATATGAAAGTTTATACGCTACTTATAACAAAAAATCAAATCAGTAAATAATTTCACCAACAAGGAAACCATCGTGAGCAAACCGGCATGTCCAGAACCAAATATTCGAAATATTTGACATCTATCAACCGCACTGGACCTGTGTGGTTCGCGAGAAAATCTCTTTTAAATTTTTGTATGGTAGGTATAGGTATATGTTCATGACTGTACCTTAACTACTACGCTTTAACGGTTACTTTCAGAATACTGCATTATTTGCGTAGCACACTTTCAATCACAATCCGAGAGTTTTGAAGGATATTGCTAATCCATAGCTTCATAGGTTTGAAAAATTCGTCTGCTCAACAACGTAAATAACGCAATGAACGTGAGTAAACTGTCAAAATGAAACCCATTGTGGTTAATTGTCATTTTATGTGTGTTATAGAATTACCCCGCAGTATTTCAATTTAAATTGCTGTGGCAAAACAGCAACATGAGGTCAAACGGGAAATTTTAGAAACTATATAACACATATACGTACGTTTTATATTAACACGTACCTATTCCTCTGAGAGTCTAACATAAACCTACTTCTTTACATAAACCTACGTTAATATTTAAACTAAAATAAACTAACCATGTTTAAGACCCTGGCTCCTCTTGGTATTTTAACATCCACAGGGGAACTGGAGTGCGAAGTGTAAATTACATGCAGCGGCGCCAACCGCTTGCACTGGTGTACACGAGGTTACAGAGTAAATAATACTGTTCAGGGAGCTATTGAATAAATGCAGAAGGGAAAGCTTGTAAGAATTTTTAATGTTGGTGTCGAAATCCAAAAATATATTTCGAGTGACAAGTGAATTTTATAAGACTAATACAAGTTAACTAAGTGCAGATTATTTCAATATTTTGAACACTAACCGGTTGAATGCCATAATTACAGAAAAAAAAGCCATTGAGTCTCGCGTGGATCCACGTTTCGGCATACGAAGCGTTAACCTTAGCCTGAATATAAGACATGAATAGGAATTTCATAATATCTTGTCATTCTTTATGAAGAATCTCTGAAATCGCATCTTGTTTAGGAACTAGATGCGGTTTGGAACTAGATGCGGTTTTCAAACAATACGAGTAGTAAATACGGCATTTTCTTGAGAAATACTCTAAAATATTTGCATTCCTTTGAACATCTTCGAGCATTTTTATCTAAGCACCAAATGCTCCAACAAAACGCAGATGTTGCAGACTTCCAGAGGTATTCACAATTCAGCAAGGCATTATAGTACAGCACAAGGTATCCCGGAATCCTTGGAGCTAAAGTTTATTTTCTACAGCTTTTCTCCCGAAATCTCCTTCGGTGTTTGCTGTGCAAACGTAAAAGTCGGGAGCCCAAGGCATTTCACGGAGTGTTGCGTTTTTGTATTTGCATATCTCACTTCGGCAAGGACAAAGACGGCCCTCTCCTCAAATAGGGTTGGAAAGTTTAAAGGAAACTTTTGATCTAAACCTCACAGGGAACCACTTGTATTTTATAGAATCGATCCGTAGAGTATCATGAATAGCTCTTCTAGATAAGTTACTAAGAAGTTTCTTCTATTTGTGCAGACGCCAGCACATCAAGCTACTAAAATCTGTCAAATTTTGTTCATAGAAATTCCTAGTCCCACACTAGGAATCCGTTTAAAAAAAAATAAAAAATAATAATAAATAGATTTTCAACTTTATCGCTAAAGCATTAGGTTCAAGGTTGATTGGAAAAAATTGACAGTTTCGGGTAGCTTGATGTGCTGGCATCTGTACAAGCAGTGTTAAATAAATGGAACTTTCCAATGTTGTCTCTAAAGTTTAAAGCTGGAAATGAATCAGCCATCCTTCCCGATTTTTCAATTGTTTACAAGCGACGGTTCTCAATGTAGCTCGTTTGTTTGCATATCACACTAACGTAACCTACGCTGTTTTCAGCTGCATTTTTGTAAGCAATAATAGGTACCTACTGAAACTAAATAAAAATATGTAGTATAGTTCATTTGCTAAAGATTAAACAGTAAGAGCGTTTGCAGATGGCATGCAATCGGTGGCCATTTTTTTGTGGGAGCTAAATGCAACAGGAGAAAAAAATCTGACCGTGTAGGACCTGCAAAACGTATGCCGTGTGCGGACAAGCTTTTGCTACCTAGGACGTCCAGGTTCACTATTCTTTCAGCCTAAAAACTTTTTTCATCTAGTGATGTGATTATCTCGGCCGAGCGGAAGGATAAAGTTAAAATCCTATTTTTTCCATTGTCAACCCTACGTTTTCAGCCATGAGATTTGTTTGTTGGGACACCCACAGACCTCGCCACCGCTAGCTTTGTTTGGCTTGTGCCTCGTTCAAACGCTTTTTCACAACCTGTACTTTGTTTTTTTATTTGTACGTTCTTTCTTTAGCACTTTGTTCTAAAGGATTATGGACAACTAACAGCGTTAGTAGTTTGTGGTGGACGGAAGTTTAGAAGAAAACGTTGTCGGTGGAGCTTGAGTTACGAGTTTAGACCGCTAAACTTTGTTGCAGTTCTATGTGGAACAATATTTTGCTACAAACAAATAAACGCACTGTTGTTACTTATAGAATTTCTAGAAATATATTTGCCCGTTTCGAATAACACAGGGTGGTTCCTAAATGAATGCCGAAACAAAAGCACGCACGGTTGGATTTTCAACTTTCGGCGCTGAGTCGAGCGTTGAAAATGTAACGGCCTGCTTTTATTTAGACATTCGTTATATAGAAATAGAAAAAAAATATTGTCCAGGTAATACAGTAAGCAGTTTCATTGGTTTACAGCAAGTTAAGACGACATGAGTAGCTTAAAATACTACCTACAGCTAGGTTACAATATATTATGTGCTAGTGAGCCCAAAACTACATACGTCTCCTAGTGTTACTGAAAGGGGGCGATTGTCTCGGATACGATGGACCATTTAGTATCAGTAGTGAACTAACGTCGTCAAATAGTCATTACGAACAGAACGTTGCTTGCTAACGAAGGTCACTTACATAATCATTTAGGTTAAGAAATATCGTACCCAAGGTTCTACGCATAACTCCAAAAGATAAGTATCAGGACCTACTCTTAAGGGATTTGCTCTAAAGATTTACGAGTCGTAATCCATGCAGTCCTAAAAATGTGCGATTTATGACCGACTGCCAGTGGCGCTATAAGTTGGATTTATTATATCACTACTTCTGAGCCGTAACTTTAGCACTGTGTGTGTGCAATGATTTTTTCACTAGCATAAAAATATTTATGGCTGTGTCCTTTTTTTACGTCGCGACCCGCGGGAGCGGTTCTAAATGGAGTAAAAATAATCATCTTCCAATGTCCAAGATGGACAGAAGTTGAGTTCAAGATGTTATATTCATAAGGCTATTTTATAAATAAATCTGCCTAGCCTTTTCCCAACTATGTTGGGGTCGGTTTCCAGTCTAACAGGATGCAGCTGAATACCAGTATTTTACTTGGACAACCCAGACTATATGACTTCCACAACCCAGTTACTGGGTAACACGAAACCCCTTGGTAAGACTGGTTGTCAGATTTTTGTGTTTCTGACTACCTACCCGTAACGACTGTCAAGGATCGACGTGCTTGCCAAGACACGGAGGATCTCGATATGTAATGGATGATCACCCATCCACGAACCGACCGAGCCAAGCGTAGCTTTACCTTCGATCGACCAGTGCGGCTGTTATTATGTAGCCATGAGCCCCTCTCATACGGCTATGTAATATCGTTATAAAATAAACCAGAAATGTTGGCAACCTATATCTATTTCTATTAGATTATTTTAACACTAAGTTATTATGTAATAAGCGTTACCGTCATCCATCATTTTCCACACCATACCTTACCCGAAAACCGTCAAACACGTCACATTCCTTTTCACCCCCATCCTTACAAACCAGTCACGCAGAATGAACATTTTTCCTACAACGCACTGGGAAAATATGCGTACTGGTACCCAGTACTGGCTCGTGCAAAGCAACACTAGTACTACCCTCGCAGTGATGACTGGGTCGCATTCCCTGAAGTGCTGCGCTTTGTTTTCGTGGTATTATTTCACGAGTTTTGCCTCACATGTTAATAAAGAGGGAATGTGTACGAGGCAGAAATAATTAAAATAAAAAGTGGAATGTAGTAAGGCTTAGTTAAATGTCTGGGAATGAAAATGTTATGTTGTTTTTGACTGTGAACGTCACACGCTATGCCGTGGAATTGGACGCGGAAAGTAAAAATAGTTTCCGTAATTTGAGGAACATTATAGGTAGGTATGTTGTGCCAGATTACAAAAATATTTTGTGAATTTTATGAATGAGTGTCTTTTTTACTTACATTTTCAGCATGTTCATGCTTATATACCTATTTACATATTGTAAAAAGCTAAGAGTCTTAAAATAATAATAATATGTACAAGTACATAAAAAAGAAGGAAAATAATCAAAGGGCATCAAAAAATTCGTCCGCATCGCTGTCAATAGGGAAAGTGCCCAAAAGGCTGGCAGCATTGCCACGTTGTATGGCAATGCTGATTCTTTGGACAAAAAATAAACGAGCCCTCTGGTCACTTGAAAAGTCGACCAACCGCTTGGCGATGTCTCGAAAAACTTAGTGGGCACTCGGACCCCATGGCTCTATTGTTTCAACCCCAAGCGGCTCGAAGATATACATAAGTTCCAAAGAGATTGGATGTACTCGTATTTGCGCCGTTGTTCATGTTCAGCTGTAAAATGCAAATGTAATGTGTCTATTTGGTTTAACTAAAGCGTATCAATGACTATTTGCCTTACAATATATCTATCTATCTGTTTTTGCGAGGTTGTGACGCATGTTTCCCCCAGCCCTTTCTAATTTTTTATTGTGCTTTATGTTCTTTTTTGCGTCATGTTTACCGCAAATAAACATATTTTCTTTCTTTTGTAGAAGTGTTGACTTTTAATTGGCTGCCAGTCTCACATACCTACTATTTTGTATTCTGTTTGTTTTAGCTGCAAGTCATCCATAGTTAATAAATAAATATTGCCGAGATAGCAATCAAGTGAAGTCATGGTGTTTTTTCCATACGCAATATTACGTTATTTCTACGATCGATTTTACACTCGGCCATTTTACTGACTGCAGATTCCACCAAAACTTTTCAATCTTAATTCTTAATCTTACATCAAGGCCCGGATAATCCGGAAGGCAATCAAGATTACAAAAAACTTCACCAAAAATCCTTACAGCTACTTATAACCCCTATACAATTTTTTCGGCTGAAAAAAACATCGTTAAAGCTAGCTTGCTATTAGACGTTATTGTTGCGTACTCAATGGCTGCAGCACTTCACAGCGCTTTAGCCGCTTCGCCACGTCAACCCCTCGACTCGAAATGAGCCGCCACAGGGAGGATGCTGAAGTACCAACGTGAGATTGATATAGCCTTATAGATCACCGAGGAGTTTCCAAGAGAACATTCGGAAAAGTTAAGGATTAAAAATAAAAAGTAATCGGAAACAGAACGCAAAAAAATTGACAATCAATTTCGGTACCTACCATTTTATCGGCAAATTGAATTATTATGATAATTTTTATCGATGTAATAAAACAAGCATAAATCGAGACCGGAACGATAATATCATAAATCGCTTTCTTCCTATGAATGTAGGCAGAATCACCACCAGCTACGACTCCTTTTGCTTCGTTTACGTTAATTATTCAAATTTTCAATCTTACTTTGACGCCAAGAAGACCATGCTGCCTACCAAAGTAGACAAATTAAACTAGACGAATAAAACGAATAACAAAACTATTATAAAAACTGAAGAAGAACCACAGACCCAAAGATTAAAATACTAAAAGCAATAAAATCCGTTTCCAATTCCTTCTTATCATACAGATAAATTCGATATCAGCTTAGAGAAATTTGTTCGATAAAACACATTGTTTTGATCAGTCTGCCGTTACGTTTAGCGTTCCACGGTGACTTTTATCTATTATTTGTGATGAAATTGAATTATTTTTAATGTAAAATGGCTGCTAAGATGGTGAAACGTGTGTTGTGTGTCGAGGATAAAGTGTTTTTGGTGACGGGAGGCGCGGCTGGTGTGGGTGCGGGCATTGTCAGGGCTCTGCTCCGGGAAAATGCTAGGGTAAATATTATGTGAGGTTTTAAAATAGCCGGCACGCATGTAGCGGAAAATGCTAGTGGACGTGATAAATTATAGTAGGTGCTGTTATTTTAATGAAAAGGTTTGTAAACCGGCCTACCTTAGAGACACAAACAAAATGATTGAGCACAAATGTCTGATCTGACAATTATTTTCCATCACATCGTTTCAAAAGGTCACTTTTAGCATATTACTTAATACCTACGTGGCAGCAGAAATAAGGAATATGTGCTACGTCCTCGGACGAGCTCATTCACAAGATTTTTGAAACGAACTTTTAGAAATCATCACGAAACAAAAGAGCGTTAAACCCTCCATGCGACTTTCTCGATATCTTTCAATTAAATACATAAGAAAGAGACAGGGAGAGAGGGATGGTATTCATGGTTTTCGAGGGGGCTAAGCCCAATTGTGTGGTCAAAATTCATGTTAAACAGTGTATACTAATGTATATTTCTTGTGACAATAAACTATTTTATTATTTTATTTTTATTTAAAATGTTAATCCAAGATGGCTGCTGCGAAAAATATTATTTATTTTGCTACGACTACCCATGTTTTGCTAATCACAATGATGTGTGGAAAGAGTGAAACGTGCTTATCAGCGAACACGCCTAATTAGTAATTACAATGAAAGATAAATGACTTGACATTGACCTAGCAATATGTCATTGAATCGTAAAGGCACACGCGTACTAAATTGTTTAGTTCAAGGAGGTAATTCGCAATCAGAACGTTGGATTTATATCTTTGTAGTCAAACGAAAACAGTTTATCTACGATAACAACGCTACGGTTAACCAATAAGATAATTTGTTTATTATATAACAATAGTTTCTGTAATGTAACCAGACTGAACTGATAACTTTCATTGTGTAGCAAAACTGTAAAAGGATACAAAGTCAAAACGTGAAACTAAAATCGTAAACTTATTTCTAGTTCAACTAACATTTTAGTTTCGAAAGTCAACCCTTCCTGTTTAGAAACACAAGAGCGGTTAGCTGTAAAGTGTAAACCCTATTTAATTTACAAATGTTGCATTTTGTTTCGACACACCAGCTGTTACTAAACGGTCCATTTTCCGGAACTGTGTGGTCGAAAAGTTAAGGCTTGTTGAAGTAAGTCCCTGTAAAAGTTGTAGAAGTAAGAACAAAATTTCAATATTGGGCGATAAGTATGCCATCGGACTTCTTTCAAACAAACTTGGGTGCGAAGCAGTTTCTGATGGAGTGTTTTTAGACTCTAAACTTTAGAGTCTAAAAACTTGCGCGACCTATAAACTTGCGGTTCCATATACTTTAGAGTCTAAAGTATATGGAACCGCAAGTTTATAGGTACTTAGGTTTTTTATTTGGTGTGTGTATCAGCTTACGAGTTGGAGGACGTGGGTTAGGACTTTATAAAAAAATATATATATATATATATATTTATTGACATAAAACAATTTGTACCCCAGAGTATGAAATTCTCTGGCTCCTGCACTAGTTAAAACTGTGTTGCAGGAGCCACTTCACTTTGTGTATTTAATTTCATCACCACTGTTCTCAAAAACGGTGAAGGAAAACATCGTGAGGAAACCAGCATGTCTTAGAACCAAAAATTCGAAGACATATGACATGTACCAACCCGCACTGGGCCCGTGTGTTGGTTTATGGTCCTCTTGAGAAACAGGAAATATTTCGATTCAAGAGTCATTCATTTGGTCAATGAGGCAACGTATATTTGTGCTGCAGTGACCTGTGGGATACGATAATGGAATTAATCCCGTTGGTAATTTTGTCTGGCTAGTGACTAAACTACGTAAATATACCTAGGTATACTGGGTATATGAAATTTTGCAAATCCAATATAATAATATGACGGAGTTATGCCCGAACCTACATAAACAAAATCCTCCTTTTTGAAGTCGGTTAAAAAGGTAACGGAGTATACTAAAATCTACCTGTTCCTGACAAAGTTATGACGCACTCTGCCGCATTGCATAGTTAAACCATGTATATATTTGCTCTTCCCAGAATAAACAAATAGTGTTACCGGTGTCAACAGCTGTTTTGCTACATACTAAGAATTTCTATATCTGCCTAGCCTTTTCCCAACTATGTTGGGGTCGACTTCCAGTCTAACTGGAAGCAGCTGAATACCAGTATTTTACATAAAGCAACCAACCCACACTGGGCTCGCGCGGTCGATTAAGGTCCAATACCTCTCACAGAGAGGAGGCCTGTGACCCAGCAGTGGGAACATTATATTTTTCAAATATATGAAGCAATGGATTAGCAATTTCCTTAAAAAAAAAAACTGAAAAATCTGTCCGATTGTGATTGAAAGTGACACAATGAGGGTGCAGGTTGCCTCGTATTACTCGATGATAGGAACACATGCAAAATAGTCCCATGGCCAACCCGTTAGAAGAAAAGATTATCAAGAAATTGCAAATAATTTACTATGATTTGTTGCTCAAAAACACCTTCAATTTTATTTCCAGCATGTCGCCTTCCTCGACGTGGCGGACAGAGAAGGTTCCGCTCTAGAATCGGAGCTTTTGACCGTGTTTGGAGCTCTAAAAGCCAAGTTCATAAAATGTGACATATCAGACGAAGCTCAACTAGCTGCGGCTTACAAACAAGTGCTGGACAAGTACAGAAGACTTGACGGGGTGATCAACAACGCAGCTGTGTTGTCTGTCGACGAAAGAAGTGTTAAGAAGATGGTGGATATTAATTTTGTAAGTATTACAAAATTATTTCCTTTATTTCAGTGTAAACATATGAATTATATTTTTAAATATTAGAATATAAAAAGTATAAAAACATTTAAAAATATAAAAAATAGTAGCCCACCGGTATCGGGAACAGGGTCCAAGCTACCGGCGGTCAGGGCTCCAGAGAGAGGAACCTCCTGACAATGCGAGCCGTGTCCAGAAGTACCGCTTTCTGAATCAAGCCCTTGATCCAGCTGCCTAACGAGAGCCTCCTCAGGTGTTGGTCGAGGCTCTTGGCTATTAAGCCATTGGCTGTTACTATCGGCACAATGATCGCTGAGTCCACATCCCACATGTCGACAACCTCGCGAGCCAAGTCAAGATACTTGATTTTACAAAATTATAGTTATTAAGAATTCTTCTTCTTGTGTCGATGGTACTCTTCTTCGATATTTTATATTTTTTGAGCCCAGTAGGTGGCGACGTAGATTGCGGCATCAGTGGCATTCATTAAGTCATCCAAGGTGCAGGTGAACGGGCACTTTGGGCACTCCAGCAAGTGGGGCATGGTCTGATCAGAGGCATCGCACTCGCACTGGGTATTGGATGGGTCAGTGATCCTCCACTTCGACAAGTTGTGGGTTATGTTGTGTTGTTGTGTGATTAAGGATTAAATGGCGTGCAATAGGAGAAGCCTATATCCAGCAGTGGACTACTATAGGCTGATGATGATGATGATGATGATTGAGATTTACGTAGCTTAAGTTACGATGCACAAAACCAAGTTTAAGTCGAGAATTGGAGGATAAACGGACAACAACACAACAACAATGATGAACAATGATGTCGGTTATATTTTTAAGTATCACATAAAATAAATTGTTTTTTCTTTACATTGTTCTCACGGCACACCGCACAGAAGCAATAAGAATAATGTACCCGGGATTTTGTAATAATATCTTGATTTAAAAGAGTGTCCGTGGAGTTTCTTGCCCGTTCTTCTCCATAGAGATCTACGTTTTGGAATGGGCAACTAGCTTCAACTTTCTGACTAACTGACCGACTATTTAATTTGGACAATTCAAAAGTGCCTGTAAATGGTTTAATTGAAATAAATGATTTAAATTTGAGTTTTGCCCACCCTTGCCCCCCACCCTAGCTACGTCCATGTTAACACTACAGACTAAGAGGTCACGAATGTACAACAAAATTAGCGAAATATCACAGTTAATTATATTTGATCTAATAATTCCTTAAATTCTAAGAATTAATTTAACTACATATTGGTAAATTTCTTTCATTGTTCGTAAATGAATAAGGAGGCTCAATAGATTTAGAAATCCGAGGGGCAATTCTCGTAATTTTAAGAATGTTCACAGTCTGATCTCAGTCTCAATCTATCAAAAATACGTCTAATTTCCCTACATTTTGACAAGTTATTGATATTTGTTTGTCGCCGAGATGAGACTGGGACTAGATTAGTCGCAGTCTCATCTCGGCGACAAACATCATGAACGTTTCAAATTACGAGAATTCTCCTTCAGGTTAATAATAGAGGCTGAAATGTCACGTACACCACAATGAGCGAAATATCACTATAACACACGTTTGATCTAAACATTTCTCAATCCTAGGAATAGAGTCAGACAAAATATAGTTATTATGTCATCGTTTGTAAGTAATGATTGATTTCTAAGATGGGAATCTTAGAAATCAGGATATAAATAGAAACTGAAAGGTCACAAAATTACAATACAATGAGTGAAATGTTTCTAACTATTTTATGTTTCTTCTAACACTTTAACTCTAACTTTTGCAGTTCTAAAAACAAGGTAAAGTCACGAGCACTAATGTGTCAACACTTGGAAACTTTCAATAGCGATTTTTATGTGAAATGACGGAAAGATCAATGAAATACGACACATTGCAAAAACCTATGGGTTCGTGCAATATTCGTACTATGTTTGTAGCCGCATAAGAAAAGTTAAGAAACCACATAAGAAAAATTCACATTTCATTAAGAAATAAAGGAGTAAATCGCTTTTGAATAAAGCCAAGTATATACATAATTGTGCTCGTGACTGTACAGCTACATAACATTGTAGATATATTTGTTTCATCATTTCGAAGTAAGGACGGCTCGACGGATCAAAAATTCAATACAACAACCTAAAGGTCACTCTATTCATGTTTGATTCTACGAATAAAGTCAAACTACAAGTATTATTGTAGATATACTTTTTTCATCGTTTGTAAGTAAACAAGAAGTGGACTCGACAAGAGAGATTATTACTAGAGGCTGAAAGGTCACAAAAAGGCAGCCCAATAAGCGAAATATTGTTACATACATTGCAGATATATTTGTTTGATACATATTGGGGGCTCGACGGAGTAATAAACGTAGAGATTGACATGGCTTATACAGACAAACAACATATAAGGTCTAACTATTCATACACGAAATATCTTTAGAGAAACGCGTATATATGGTAAAGACGTCATAGCAGCGACTAATTTCTTAAAAATCTAATAATGTGGGGGGGGGGGGGGCTTCCAAGCAAAAGGGGTCCAGTTCTCGGCATTTAGTTGTCACTCTTTCACGCCAAAACTACTGAAATTATTGTGAATGTGAAGACTATGTGGGTCACTTTATTTTTATTATATTTTATTTTTCTCTCTGTTCTCTTAGTTTTGTCATGGTCTGGCAGTTTGAGTAATTAATGTGGCCTACCCAAATGTCCTTTCTTTGGTATTGTTCGTCGAATCGTCGAGCTCCTTAAGTTTTGAGTTGAGCTGCACGATTTCTGACAAATGCGTGCACTGACTGGACAGGTCATCTCAATCTGTGTGGTTCTTTCCTCAAAAGACCATCTCAGACATCAACCTGCATGGTCTTCATATGATCTGACCAAGATTCATCACGCCGCCCTCATCTAGTTTTAAAATATGATTGACGTGTAAAAGTGTTTGTACAAACCTACTTACAAAATAAAATCATTTATCATTTATGAATGGATTTGAATGGTATTTGGCACACATATAGTTTATAACCAGGATTAACACATATAATACTTTTTATCCCGATATTCCCACGGGATCGTAACTTATGCGGGTGATACCACGGGGCGCAGCTAGTACTTAAATAATATTTTGTTTCGTTTCTATGGCTTCTTTACTACCCATAGAAGTTTCTCTTAAAATATTTCGTGTATGAATAGAGACACCTTATACTTTGCAAGTAAGTATTGGGGACTCGCAGAGTAATAAACTATACGCTGCGGTTTCGACTGTCTACGAACGAACGCACAAGAGGATGGCCGATATTAATTCTGTGAGTTATGAGCTCTCGCGTGAGTTAGAATGAGTTATTTGATTTTGATTCGATTAGATTCGGAATGCTTTCCGTATTGAAGTTCATTTTGGTATCGTATGTGAAGTGAGATGTAAACGGCGCCAATACATCAAGTGGACTGATAGCTCACTTCAAACTCACTTCACCCTAGTTTACACGGTGAGATTTTTACAGATGGGCGGGAGCCTATTTGGCAAAACCGACAGGCGACAAATAATCAATTTAACAAGTTCCTTTCACAGATTTTCTGCTATGTTAAACAACACCCATCATAAACGTCGTGTTTTGTAATTTTTGACAAATATCTCGCATTGTCAGTTTTATTAAATAGTGCCCCGAAGATTCATTCGTAATTACAAAGGTAGTTTGTTCTACTTTCCAAATGTTTCTCTTTATATCCGAATATTCGAATATCCGAATATTCGATACAAAAAGCGGTCTATGCACAAAAAATGGCAAAAATGAGTTTTCAAATTCGTAAAACTAAACAATTGGTAAATTAAGAAAGAAGGGAAGACTTGAATGCCTTGTAATTAATGAAATTATTAATTATTTTAATTATTATTAATTATTTTTCGGGCTTTTGCGTAGCGCCGGAAATTGGTAGGCAGATTGATGTTATTAAATAAACAATATAAAAGAAAGTAAACTAGTTGAGTAATCCAATTAATTTGAGTAATTATTTCTAAAATTAGAAGCTTTTGTAATTAATAAGAAAAAACATCGCCCTTTTACGTATAAAATATGATATTGACCTAAAATTTTTCGTTACAGTCATGTGATTTTACTGAAATCTAATGATGACGTCATTTTCAACCATTAGATATTATTTATACATTTTATTTTGCACACAAGCGTGTGAATGAAAAATAATTTCTAATGGCTGAAAACGGGCTTATCATTAGATCTCAACGATATCACGTGTAACGGAAAATGCAATAAAAGTTAACTTTTACCCGTGACTTCGCTCTCGTGGAGGTCAGAATAAAATCCTTATTTAAAAACCTACTCCATGAAAACAACGTATAGGCATGTATACGTAGTTTTCATGGGGAAGGTTTTAAATCCAACCAACTTTTACTGAAATAACATCCATTTTTATAATACTAGCTGCGCCCCGCGGTTTCACCCGCATAAGTTTCGATCCCGTGGGAATATCAGGATAAAAAGTATCTTATATGTTAATCCTAGTTATAAACCATTTGTGTGCCAAGTTTCATCCAAATCCGTTCAGTAGTTTTTGCGTGAAAGAGTAACAAATATCCATCCATCTATCCATCCATACAATCTTTCACGTTTATAATTTTTCTAGGAAATAGGATAAAGATCATTTTTCTTTTGTTTCATAAAAAGTAGTCACCACTACCTTTCACCAATCGATAACACATAATATTTTAAGTATGTCATTTCGCTGTAATTACCCGTATACAGTATCATCATAACTTTTATAGTTCTCTATAAAAAATCCATCCACTTTAACAGCTACTAAATTACCCGAGACTTCTTTCAGACTGCAACGGTCAACAGTACCATGAAGGCTCTTGAAATAATGGGGGTCAACAGAGGAGGTGGTGGCGGCATTATCGTTAATATATCATCGTTATTGGCATTTAACCTTAGCACCCATTTGCCTGTGTATGCTGCGACGAAGACTGCTGTGTTGCAGTTCACTATTGCTATGGGGGTAAGGTCGTTTTTCCCTACTTTTATAATTTTATAGGTTTTTTGTAACTTCTCAATCACATTCCTACGTAAAAAGGAAATTCAGAGGCGAGCATTTAATTCCGTTCCTAAAAATGCCTTTTAAAATCTTCTTAGCACAATTTTTTTCTTTTAGCTTCATAGTCAAAGCTTTCCTCACGAAATGTGGCTCATTATTCCACATGACATACCTACCCATACCATGACAATCGCTTACATAACTTGTCGGTCACCGTCGCTACTTTGCTTTCAAACGTCATCTTACATATTCCTTTCTAATTCTATCCATTCGCTTAATTTCACACACGCCTCACATTCTCACCTTTGCTTCGTGCAGTTATCTTTCATTCATCGCCATCTCACGAAAGGAATGAAAGAAATTAAAAAGACTATTTTGAAAGCAGCACCGGTGAACGAGAAGTTATATAAGCGATTGTCATGGTATGGGTATGACATGTGGAAGAATGAGGCACATTTCGAGAGGAAAGCTTTAACTATGAAGCTATAGGAATATGGAAAGATCAAAAAAGGGAGTGTATACTGATATTACATGGTAATGGAGATGTACGAAGGTAGAAATAGACATGCTGGGCTGACCCCAAATGCTTTGGGACAAGGGTAAGAACTTGATGAATTTTAAGATCAAAGACTAAAGATCTACGTTAATTAAAAACTTATCTGAAAACCTTTGTGCTAAGAAGATTTTAAAACTCATTTTTAGGAACAAAATTAAATGCTCGCCTCTGAATTTATTTTTTTACTAGGAATGTTAATTGCCTGGCTAATGTAAGGTAATTTGTTTCTTCAAAAGAATCTGTGGCCAAACAAAATCTTTTCTTATATACAATTTAAACATATCAGAGATAGTAATTATTTTTGTTTTGAATTCCTTTTTACGTTGAAATAAAGAAAATACATTTATTTAGCACAGACTAAAAGACCCACAGTACACCAGAAACATACATCAGATAAAAAAAAATAAAAAAGTGTAAGGTCCGATGTAAGAAATTAGCAGGAAAGCGTGCCTCACGACTGCGCCAAAAAGGCCCAGTTCAGCAAAAATACCAGACAACTAGTGCCTGACGCTGGTTTTCAACTGGACCTGACGTTCGCCATATCAGTGTCACTGTGGGAGGAAATAAGTCTCATATTCCCGGCTATTTTTTCCAGACAGAGAAAGTATATTCAGAGAGCAAAGTGCGAGTCATCACAGTGTGCCTCGGACCAACGGACACGGCTATCCTGAACAGAAGCAACTTCGACAAAGATTCAGCTGAGCTAATCGCATTCCGCGTGCCTGTGAGACAGAGGTGAGGATAGTTATAGGTTGCGTTTATTGGGTAGCGGAGCGTGGAGCGAGCCACTTTAGGACGCAAGCCAAAGTGTGCCTTGTGTAGAGGTAGTCAATGGAATACGCTGGCGAGCTAAAATTTCTAGTTACTCTTGCATGCTATTATGGTATTTATAAAGTTTTGGAAATTTTCCAGTCTGTCTAGATTGTTTTAGGACCCAATCATTTACTAATGAAGTGGATTTATTTTAGGGTGTTAATAATACCGTTCTATGAAAATTATGATGGTGCGTAGCGTACACATGATCACACGCAACAAAACTGCTTAGCTTAACCAAGAATATATTCTTAATCAAGACGTTTTTACTCTCTCTCACGGAGAAAAGGCCTGAGCCTCCTATCTGCCTGAGCCCAGCATTGGGGCTTTAGGAATGGTTGGTTGGTTGTGAGTACTCAATAACGTTTACCAAGTGGGCTGTGGTATGTGGCTGAATGACAAATGGCGCAGCATTAAGCGAATGTTCTCAATGTCCATCGCTGCTGCATTTCTTGTCCGTGAATTTGAATTCAATTTGACTGCGCTCAAAGTTCCACCCATAAAACAAATCTGTTTTGGCATACGCCAAAAGGATCATAAATGCAGCTTCACGCTTTGAACGTCGCAAAACGCTCCACTGTCTTGTACAAGCAGCCTTACGTATACGTTCTAGATGAAGTTTGTGTTGATGAAGATAGTTTGGCAGCAACCAGTTTTGTAATAAAACTGAGTAGTGCAAGTTTCTCTTTGGGAATACGTGAATGGATATTAAGATAAATACCTGAAGAGATAATAGAAATATAGCTTTTTAATTATAGTCTCAATGTTTGGTAACTCTCATCCAGCTGCAGCCATCCTGCGAAGATCGTTATCGATCGGTTGATCGTCGGTCGTTTTCGTTATCGTCGGTCGTTTGTTACTATTATTTTCTTTTATTTACCACCTGAAATTGAACAATATGGATTGCAATAAGCGATTTGATTAGATTTGATTTGATCATCGCTCTACCAAGCCTGATGGCGTCCCACCTTTCTTTTGGATGGGAAATCATCAAATGACCCCTCCCGCTCTGGGTGGAGCGGAAGGGAGTGTCAGACTCTTACTGACTAAAACCCACCCGTGTTCCTTCCTTAGCCCTTTCTGTTCCAGGGCAGCGGTAACCCTTTCGGACGATCCCGCTACCCTATGGCGTCCCACCTTACGTTTACGAGTTGAATGGCGTGCAATAGGAGATGCCTATGTCCAGCAGTGGACTGCTGTAGGCTGATGACGATGAATTATAGTCTGTTAGGTCATACTTCTTCTAATACAACATTGGAATACTATTATACGTTCAATAAATTAATATCAAAATATGTTAGTACCTATACGTACAGGTACATCTGTAAACCTGTATCGGTAAAATACTTGCACAGACTATGGCAAAATTGAAAAATAAAGTGCTTTAGAATAAGTTGGGTTTGTGGTTTGGACCATTCCTGTTGCAGGAACTCTCCCAAACTTTATTGAAAACGGACAGTAATCTACTTAATTCCGTATTTGAGTTCGTAATAAATTTCCTCAGAACTTTGGAGTCAAACGAAACCTAACTGTTAAAATTCGAACGAAGAAACTATAATAACATTTACAATAGGCAGGGGCATGGGATCGTATAGTCTTTCCATAGTTCAAGGTAACCAGTTTAGTTTTAGCCACCCAAACCTAAAATTCAAAATCTTTGCTTGCATATTCTGCAATAGTCCTGCAGCAACCAGGGCGTAGTGTGAAGAGGGATAATCGTCGGTTGGTGCCTCATTTAATTAAAAACATCTAAGGGACCTCTGCGAGTTGGCTTCGGCCCCTCGTACGTCTGCCAAAGGTCCGGGACCCGAGAAATGTCAAGAGATGTAAAAAAAAAAAACAAATTTATTCTTCATAGAGAAACTTCTATCTAATCTAATGAACCTGTATTGTCCCATTGCAGGGACAAAGACCTTCCTCTCCCTTTTCCACACAATTGTGTTTTTTGCGAGTCTCTACGGTAGGAGTCAAGCTCGTCCCGCCATCTTCGACTTGGCCTGCCGCGATAACGTCGTGCGTTTAGTGGGACCCAATCGGTGGTTCTCTTAACCCAATTGTCATCTAACATGCTTCAGACAAATCCGGCCTAGTCCCAATTAAGTTTAACGGCTTTCTGGGTAACGCCTGTTATTTTGGTTTTGGCGCGCAGTATAGTGTTCCTTATACGGTCAGAAATTCGAAACCCCAGGATACTGCGCTCCATGGCTCGCTGAATAGATAAACTTAAATGATAATATTTCCTTTCAGGGTCGAATCAGCAGTATCAGGCATATTAAACGTTATTGACCAAGGGAGCACTGGATCCACATGGATTGTGAAGGATGACCAGGAAGCGTATGACTACACAGAAAACTTAAACAAAGCTTTTGAAGTTCTAGCAGAGACCTAAATCTCTAACCAACTGTCTATCTTTTAAATACAAGAATCTTTCTACGAACTGAATTTTAAAATAAGAGATATTTTAATTAACTTGTTTCGTTTAAAAATCATTCTGTATTCTGTAAAAGATTTTTGTAATACCTACGATTAAAGTGTAATATTTATTTTAAATAAAAAATATCGGTTCAGATTTTTCCATCACTTTATCCTTTAATCCTATCTACCTTCAGTACTGTATCGTTGGTATAGTAATCACAAGCGCTGCTGCTGAACATGATGTCCTGCGTTCGATTCCCAGGTCGAGCAAAGTGTTATAGGGTTTTTCTAACAGGAATTTCTCAATATCAGTCCAGAGTCTGGATGTATGTTCGGTTGAAGGCAATAGGCTCTATGGGACGAAACATAACTGGCTTAATTTAGGTGTATATGCTAAGGTACACCTCTGGCTAACCCTTTGGGGACTTACAGGCGTGATGTTATACAGGGTGGCAGGGACTTCGATGCACAAACTGTAACCATGGATTCACCACATGATTCTAGGGTAAAAATTTTCCTCGGTTATAAAAAAAAACAGCCGATTTATAGAAACGTGCAATACCTACGCGATCAAAATGTATGGAAGAGCAATTTTTTTTTAAATTACTGATGAAAATTTTCAACGTCTAGAATCATGTAATGTATGCCTTCAGAAGTTAACGGAAATCACACCTCGAAAATCATTTTGAAAATGGTAATTCCTACTAGAAACGGCAATTCCAATATTCGGCAGTCGATACATAAATAAAAATTATTTTCCCCCGAATTCTCGATATTTGGTTGCGTGAGCGTTGAGCGATCGGAGTCATCAATAAGCCATCGGGTTACCACGCTCTACCATTCCAATTTTTTATTTCGACCTGTCATATTGTGTGTTTTTGTTTTTATATCCGTATTTTCTTTTAATATTTGAATTATAAAAAATGGATTTAAGTATTGATTAAAGAATATTCAGGATCATTTTAAAATCTATATAAATAATAAATCTGAAGGGTTTGTTTGTTTGATTGCGCTAATCTCTGGAACTACAGGTCAGATTTGAAAAATTATTTTTGCTTTTGACAGGCAAATTTCTGAGGAAGGCAAGATGCAGGATTGGGCATTTCTGGCTGAGCTATAGGCATATTCAACATCACGCTAGAACTCTTAGGAGCTGAGCAATAAGAAAAAACGCTAAGCGAAAACGAAATAATATCGCGGGTAGACGACGATGCGACAGGGTGAGTCGGGAGAGCAACAAACACGCGGACGAAGTCGCCGGCAGATGCTAGTTGATGATAATTTTCATGAAATGTAAGAAAAGTCCGCCTTTGTACCTTTTTGTGCGAAAAGTTTAAATAAATAAATAAGATGAAGAAGATGCTAATAAAAATAACATTCTCAACTGTGAGTATGTTAACAACTTTCTTGTAGCGACAGGTACTAATTTTACTTATGCGTTTCTCAGGTTAAACCCTTGAAAATGGAGAAATATTTAATCATTTCTTTTTTAAATTGCTTGAGTTGATTCTAACACATTGCTTAGATGAATTACCTTCATCAACGCTATGGTGATGTAAAGATTCAACAGTGAATATTTTACTGAGCTGCATCAAATAATCATACAATATGCCAGTAAAGTTACACGTAAAATGTATTGAACCACTAGAATTGATTGTCATGATGTTTGATCGTTTGCCGTGTTTCTATTTATGGAAACAATAGGACTACCGATTCTATTCAAACCAAACTATCGGATTCGATTATTTTTCTAGTACCAACATTGTTTGATTTTGTTTTGTTATTAGATTCATTTCGGCATTCTCGTTATACTTTAACCATATTTATTCAAATAGCAGGTGCCTTCACCTCTAATGCCTTACTTCGTCTTACATAAGTAGGTACTTCCGTGGTTTCACTGTTTGCCATCTCACTTCACGAGCAACTTCCCTTTGATCTACCTCCTCAAAGTATTGCCCAACTTTATCCTCCTCTCAAATCCCTCTCTCCTCAAATCTCCCGTATTTGGGACGTACAAGAAACGCAATCATGGGACTAATTTACTATGTGTTCGTAGCACACCACACAGTGGAAACTTGGCAGGCAAAATGCAACTGTGTCTGTCACTGCATTCTCCTCGGAGATTCGGCTAATTTATGCTCTAGATTTGTCGCTAATCCACACTCCAGCATTGCTATGCAGTAGTGGCCCAGTGGTAATGGCCGCAACTTACGGGTTGTAGGTCATAGGTTCGAATCCAGACAGGCGCATTACTTTCGTGTAAATTAATTCATCACTATTTCTCTCAAAACTGTGAAGGAAAACATCGGGAGGAAACCGGCATGTTCTAGAACCAAAAATTCGAAGACATGTGACATCTATTAACCCGCACTGGGCCCGCGTGGTGGATTACGGCCCACTCCCTCTCACCGAGAGAAGGTTTTTGTCCCAGCAGTGGGAGCATTATGGGCTGATAATGACAGACTTCGACAGTTCCTATTTTGAACGCAGTCCTTTTTTAACTTGAATTATGAAAGTTGAAGATGGATTTTTTTAAACTTTGCCTAAGCTTAGGTACAGTCTTCTCAAATGATACGGTAGAGTCAGCCTTCCAAGTTTTCGTTCGCTTTTAAAGTTATCTTCATATAACTTGAGTTTGCTTAACATACAGTTCGACGGAAAAAGTTTTGCTTATGTTCAGAATATTGCTGACCTAGATTTATTTCGTGCTGTACTTAGGTATTTATGCCATACCGGTAACAAATAAAACAGGTAATAGAGAAAATTGTTCAGATAAGTTTAACAGAACCTGGAAGTTATAACTTATAACAACGTGCTGAAATTGGATGGCCTGCACAGTGCAGCTGTACCGAGGATTCTCGTGTTATCTCTCCGTTACCCGAAAAATGTTGGTATTAAATCCTATCCCATCCTTTTATAATATTATAAATGAGAAAATTTCTGTTTGCATGTTTGTAATTCAATCAAATAAAAGTGGCTAACCGGATTTCATGAAATTGGGCCGACGGATATATTATTAACTTGATGTTAACCCGGTAGTAAGTTCCCGTGGGATAATTTCCAACTTCCACGCTGGCGAAGCCGCGGGAAAAAGCTGGTATTCTATATAGCATTATATAAATTTATATAAGCCATGTCACATGCCATGCAGCTCAGGCGAAAATGTTCAGAGTTTTCGTTAGCATAGCTCTGGTTACACGCCGAAAGGTTGACGTTGAAATATTATCTGGGGAATATTTTGCATAAGGATTGAACTTCAGGTTGACTTTAGGGAAAAAACGAAAAGCTTTGATTTATTTTGTTGGATGATGGAAGGTGGAATTTAGTAAAATAGAAAAATACCTGAAGGCCAATTCTCGTAATTTAAAACGTTCAAAATCTAGTCGCAGTCTCATCTCAGCGACAAACAAAATGTCAAAAACTTGTCAAAATGTAGGGAAATTAGAAGTATGTTTTGACATATTGAGATTGAGATCAGACTGTGAACGGTCTTAAAATTACGAGAATTACCCCTCAGATATCTAGCTATTATTAGCTTATGAAAGCACCATCATGTGACATAGTGGTCAATCGCAAGCCTAACAATAATTATAACAAAACGAAATCGAACCGTTTAATAATAAAAAAAGTAAAAAACAAAGGTAAATAAATAAAGGTATACGTTACTATCACAAACGTTATCGGAACTAACGCCGCCATAATTATTGTTTAAGAAAACATTTCAATTTTTAAACAACGAAAAGAAAATAAATAAACAAAACGAAATGAGCAAACTAAACAATTAAACAGCTTACACCTTAATAGCCACCCTGTAATATGAATTTATAACTAAACCTCAAGTATTCGAGACAAAGAACCATCAGAACTGGCAACGGGTATCCATAATTATAAACAGTCGGAGCTAACACCGCCATATTGTTTAAGAAAACTTTTCGATTTTAAAACAACGACAACGTAAAAGAAAACAAATGAACAACACTAAAAGAACAAACCAAACAATTTACACCTTAATAGTCACCCTACAATTTATTACTAAACCACAAGTATCCGAGCCGAAGAACCATTAGAACTGGTAACGGGTATCCGTAATTATAAAAAATCGGAGCTAACGCTGCCATGTTGTTTAAGAAAACTTTTCAATTTTTAAACAACGACAACGTAAAAGAAAACAAATAAACAACACGAAATGAACAAACCAAACAATTAAACAATTTACACCTTAAAAGCCACCCTACAATTTATTACTAAACCACAAGTATCCAAGCCGAAGGACCATTAGAACTGGTAACGGGTATCCGTAATTATTAATTCATCGGCGTTAAGTCGAGGCACATCAAACGGGCACGGATCTCTACTGAATGTTTGCCAAATCCGAGCTCCGCAGTGTTTAACTATTCACTGGCATGTTTCAGCAGATCTGAATTAGAGCACTGATTCTGCATAAACGTGAGCTGCTTTATGTTTGGGTTGGTTACTTTCATTTGGTAATAGTTTTTAGTTACAATGTTTGAATTGCTCTTAAGATCTTTATTCGAATATTGTTTCGTTTTCGGGGTTGGTTTTATTTGAAGTTTTTCTGAATTTTAATGTTAATATTGCAACTTTTTACAGAATTCAAATGAAAACATTGCACCTTTTATTTATTTATTTATATAACAATTGCTTGCTGCACTTACAGTAGACACCAAAGCGCGCAACAAGCCAACAACATTACATTTAACTAAAAAACTTCATACAAACATTAAACATAGATTTACTGCTATACATAAATATGTCAACTTCCGGCTCCATCCATTCATGAAGGCCGACTATTATTCTTTTTTATTATTTATTTTACAATAATCGCGGTTCCGGCTTTCATTCGTAGATCTTTGACAGTCGTTACGGGTAGTCAGAAGCCCCAAAAGTCTGACAACCAGTCTTACCAAGGGGTATCGATCCAGTAACCGGGTTGTGGAGGTCAGATATTCAGTAACTCCATATAAAACACTGGTATTCAGCTGCTTCCGGTTAGATTAAAAGCTGATCCCAAAATACCTGGGAAAACGCTAGGCAGATTGATTGACTACTCACATTATAGTACGAGTACGTGTGTGTACAAAGAAAAAAATCCAAGCTAGAACAATTTCTAAAGTAAAAACGTGAAGTGATAAACATTAATAAAATTATTTCATCATTAAGTGCTTTCAATCAGATCAAAACAATTCCAGAATTCACTACGCTTAATATAAAAAATTACACCTCACGTAAAACCAAAAAGCCTTGATACTTCAAAAATAAATTAAACATTCAATTTGCGTGTCGAACTTGAAGGACAGTTTCTATATTAAAAAGGAATGTTTAAAATTGGGGAGAAACATTGATATTCTGTCCCAGGAGCCCACGGTCAATTTGCGTGCGCGACAGACCCGAAAATTTTGGGAAATTATGTCATGGGAACCCCTAGATGACGCGGCATCGTATGGTGGATTCGTTCATTGTTTTCCTATAGGTTGGTGTGATATCAGTTTTTTCATTTGACACGTTAGAGTTGCGTTAGCATAAAATGATTTTTTTTTGTTTAGTAATTGAAATGAAATGAAATAATTTATTTGCTATGAATGTAGGTACAAAAGTATGGTGTTAAGTAAGAGAAGGATCCAGTACATTTTACCGTGAGGCATGCAAAAATTTTTTATAGTAGAATTAATGATGAAATAATCTTAAAAAATCAAATATTTAACGAAAAATCAAAAAATTAACTGGTGACTTTCCCCCTGACTAGAAAGAAAAAAAGAAAAAGTATTTATTCCGACTCGTACAGAAAGATCACAACCCAAACTAAACACAGTCAAAAATAAAAAAATAAGTTATTCAACGTGGTTTTTTTGATAACTCTAGGGGGTCATTGTACTCATCATTATGAACAACTTTTACTATGGGACCAAATCCGAAATCGCGTAACGAAAATCTTGTGTTCCCTACATTTTGACGAGATATACGAACATAAATGTAGGGAACAGTTGATTTTTTTTTCGCGCTTTCAGGTTTGGTCCCATAGTAAAAGTTGTTCATAATGATGAGTACAATGACCCCCTAGAGTTATGGGATATAAAAAAAAACACGTTGTATAAAATAAAAACTAACAAAAATAAAAATGAAAGTTCTATACGAGGCCAAAAGGCTTCTATCTCAGCATGATGCTGCGACATTTAAACACTCTTACATCGAGGCCGTAACCACTGGCCTACCACTGCTATCGATATTCAAGATACCGTCACTACTACGTGTGACAGACACATGAGTTCCCATAACAATTGCTATTATTGCTATTAGGCAATAATGATTTCTTACATTGTTTGGCATTTATGATCATTCTAATAAAAAAAACATCAGACAGGGTTTTAATTAGTTTGCGCGTTTAAAAATAAAAATCAGTCCTAAAGACTGATTTTTCCAACGCCTTATAATTCTATCGGAGGAATAATTTTGAATTTTTGACATTCTTCCATACAAAAACTGTCAAACGTCAATTTTATTCTACGAGTAAAAAATATCTGTCGATTGAAGAATCAGCCCTTAATGAATTATAATTGGTGCTAACCCAATGAATGTTCTTACGATAATGTGATATTTTATGCCACCAATAGATAGTATTTAATTTTGTCTACTTTGCTGTTCAAAGTTTTTCAACTCCTCAAAGACTTACTTTGTTGAGTTGAAAACAATTTTGCTTCGACATGCTTGATAAAAATAAATAACTCGGTTAGGGAATTTTCTCCAAAAAATGTTTCCCCTTGCTTACTTCAATAAGGACAAGGTACTTAAGCGCCTATACAAAGTTTCTCCTCGGGAACCTCCGCCAATCACATGAAACTTTTGACTGATTTCAAAAGGAGCAGGAAAAAAAGCGAGTAATGAGGGACTGTTGAAACCCGTTTTTGTTTTTTCGTGAGAATTATTTTGTAAAGAGTTGAATTACTTGAATAATGAAGCATGCCTTTTTTGTGGTCGTACAAAGTGAAAATGTTCTTTTTGTAGCGTTTTTCTTTTTTAGAAATATTTTTAAGGAATGTTGTATTTATGGAGGGACATTTGACTTTTACGAATAACTCTGAGATGAAAAATTAACCTCCAGAATTCTACAAATTTCAAGCTTTTAAGCAATTTTACTGTATATTCTGAAGTCGTTGTTCAATGTGTTGGCCCTTCGCCTACGAACACTAGGCACAGATCCAAACACTTAGAAGTATTTATTTGTATCTAAACTTTTACATTTTTAATCTCGCAAAGACATTTTAAAACTTTGATGACGTCATTGTCTTTGTTATCATTACTATTATTTGGTTAGACACACTAGCAGCTAATTAGCTGATGCGTGTGCATCGTATAGCTTGGAGCCTATTCTATGAATAGGCTTTGTCCTTTGTCCTAGGTTATGTTTCAGTCCAGCCCAGACCAGACCAACTGAGTACAGTTGGTCTACTGCATAAAGGTTGATGATAGCGAGAAACCTTTCTACTTTTTTTGTCGTGATCATTTTTTTATCCGACATAATGTTTGTTTGAGAATAGAATTGACGTGTGTGAAGCCGTGAATAATCACATAAAGCTAACGTGCGGCGTTTCCATAACTAGCTGCGTCCCGCCGTTTTACCCACATAAGTTTCGATCCCGTGGGAATATCGGGATGAAAAATATCCTATGTATTAATGCATAAACTATCTGTGTGCCAAATTTCATCCGAATCCGTTCAGTAGTTTTTGCGTGAAAGAATAACAAACACCTATCCACCCATCCTCAAAAAACTTTCGCGATTATAATATTAGTAGGAAGTAGGATAATATTCGCGTTTGGCTAAAATGACCCAAGTTTATTTTTCCAATTCTACTGTCCAAACACATAACTCAACTGCAAACTACAACCAATAACGAATACAAACTCTGGTTTCAAATAAAAAATTCCGCTATCATCGGCATCTAAGTAATATTTATCGCGTGGTGGGTACAGACACAATTTCCGGTCACTGCGTGGACACAGTGACCCACTTTCTGAGGCGACTTCGCGTAGCCAAGTCTCATGTATTGTTCAGAACACGACTTTTTTTTAAAGTACGGCAACTTTAAAAAAAAGTCGTGTCATGGAGTAGAGATGTAAATTAATAAAGGAGCAATTTGTAAATCTATACTAATCCTATCCTAATAATATCCTACTAATACTAACTTATACGGGTGAAACCGCGGGACGCAGCTAGTAATTATTATAAACGCGAATGTTTGTATGGATAGATGAAGGGACCTCCCTTCATCTATCCATACAAACTTTCGCGTAGAAGGAGAGTAGACTGCAAAAAGAATATGGATATCTACCAAAAAAAAAAAAAACGTATTCGTATTGAAATAAGGAAATAAATCGCTATTCGTAAAATTGTATTCATAGCGAAAATAAAGTTCCTATAAAATAAAGCTGTTGTTGTTAATTAAAATCAAATTCATTTAGCAGATACACGAGTAGATGTAATTAAATAATGCTTTTCACTCTCATGGAAAAGTTTTACTTACCGTTTTGTCTATACGGAAGGAAGAAGGCTATAGAAGGAAAGGTTTGTATGATAATTTTTATTTTAAACATGCTGCAGTTTGTTTATTAAACAACTAGCAAAAATACCCTGCTTCACACGGTTTTTACAACTTGATAACATCAAGATTTCTTTATTGTATACCAGTTTAATACACATAGACTTTCTAGAATACATTCTATAAATTATGCTGAAAATGGCATCATAATCCGTTGCGTTGTTTTAGGAGAATAACGCGGTCGTAATAACAGACAGACGAAAAACGAATTAAATTTATAATATGCATAGATTTTTCCTTCCCATTTTCACAAAATGCCATGTGAACATATTAAAAGCATCACGTGTAAGCCTCGCCAAATGCCACGTAAAATGTATCAAATTGTATTTTAGTGTCCACTGCGAACTTTATGTCGATAAAATAAAACAATGCGGAAAGTATTTTCCAACAGGAAATACGTCACATTTTTATGATGACACGTGTATCTGTCAATTTATTTACGTCACTGCCCTTTTGTGAACCCTGCTCTAATTAATAAAGTAAAATGTCAAGTTCCTTTCTAGGCTTATTTTTTTTTAACTGGAACGTGAAAAAAGGGTTAAGTTGACAAGTAGACGATGTTCTTGGGTTCAAAGCGTGTTAGATGAAAGTCATTGATGCATATTATAATCTAGAAAGGGTTACCTCAAGTGACCATAACAGTAACTACCTACAAAATACCTACCTAGGTATCTACAGTAAGGGATTTTTTGAAGCAATTGGATACCCTTCGTCAATTTCCTAGCTATAACCATTTTATACAACTGCCAATGACGGTTTGATTTAAATATATGGACAACTAGCTGCGCACTGCGGTTTCACCCGGTAAAGTTTCGACCCCGTGGGAACATCGGGATAGTGTTAATCCTGGTTATAAACTATCCGTGTGCCTTACATCCAAATCTGTTCGGTCGTTTTTGCGTGAAAGAGTAACAGACATCCATCCATCCTCACAAACTTTCGCGTTTATAATATTAAGTAAGAAGTAAGATTTAAGCTATGTTTAGGGACACAGAGGGCAGAGAGAGAGAGAGTATGTGGAACTGTGTCGCTAATTATGCTGCATAGGAGGTGCAGCATGGTTTGCGACACAGCTCCAGATACCTTGCTGCCGTTTCGTCGAGGTAGCCTCACTTTACCAGGTTGGAGTTAGTGACCTCTGCCCTGCCAAAGACGACGATGTTGAAGTGGCAAAGTTTTGGGCGAACAAAATTTGAACTACGTGACATACGAATAACGTACGATGTCGTGCCAGCGACATGAAAAAAAAGTGATAGTGTTTTTTACCAATTATGAATGATGTAAGCAATACTTTGTAAACATATTATTGTGATTTAAAAGAGTGTCCATTGAGTTTCTTGCCCGTTCTTCTCCATAGGTACCTACTACGCTTTGGAATGGGCAACTAGCTTCATCTTTTTGACTGACTGACCCTTGACAATTCAAAAGTACCTAAGTAATTGGTTTATTTATTTATTTATTTATCACATGGAAAACCAACAGCTTTACATAAGTACAATAAATATACCTACTTGAATAATTGAAATAAATAGTTTAAGTTTTGAGTTTGAGATTAATTTCTCTAAATCTACGTTAGGCGCACATGTCAGCACTACTGTCTACTTTGCTGACTGGCAAATCTTTTCATTTCACCACGGCACGACCTAATAATGGTCGGGTTGACAAGAGAAAAAAAACAACAATAATAATGTTTACCAACTATAGATATAGACACCATTACTGAAATTCTATTTAACACTGAATTCGAAAATACTGAACATTGTAAATGAATATTAAATAATGATGTGTTTAAACATAAAAACTTTAATTAGTACGAACAGGTAGTTTGTATAGAATAATTTAATTTAAAACTGTATTGAAAATTATAATTAGTATTTGGGAATGCGATTTAAAATTACGTTCCATCCATTACGGTCATTCATTAATGTATAAATAATGGTACCAAAATTACACAATTTTGGCAACATACTTGTAAATACAGTACTAGCTGTAAGTTTGCGATTTTAGCGATTTTTAGTGTTAGATATGACTGGCCTAATATCTGTAGCCAGTATGTGATATTACTAGGTATATAGGATTTATTTAACATTATATAATGAAGAATTAAATAACTCGAAGCAAACCTAACACACCAATCGAAACAAATTAACCAGTAACCCAGTAAACTGTAACCATAAATTCAGCATATGATTCTAGACAAACACATATTATGATTCTAAACCAACACATCCATTAACATACGAGACAAAAAAAATAGCCAGTGTGCAAACTGTAGCGTAGAAATTTGTCGATTTTCTTAAAAAAATTTGCATATTTTTTTATAGGTATCCGGCGAAAAATATCTACGCACGCTGTCTATTTTTTTTGTCCTGTATGTTAATGGATGTGTTGGTTGCACAGTTATTTTTACCTCAAGTGTTAGCAACGAGCTACCAATATTTACAGTAATTTCCGGTTTCGTAAACACGGATATTTCTCCTTCATTATGTTCGGAACAGCTCGTAAAATATGCGACACCAACTCAAGTTAGCACATGACTAACGACTCCAATTTGTTACTGCCAACAATTTATTTGCATGCAAAATGTTTGTAACTCCGGTAGCGTCCGGACTACATCCAACTTTATGTGGGTTGCAGACGATCGACAAATCGGAGACCGAGCTAAAGTTGCCTGAGAGGGATGATGTGAGGTTCAGAACGCCCAATCACCGTTGTTTATATCGGGTTCATGAGATTCTGATAAATCACAAAGTGGTTTCGCGAAAAATCAGGATATAAAAACACCGTCCTCATCAAATTGGGGAGTTTGTTCCGCCACTTCTTCTTCCCAGCTAAAGTACCGGGAAGTGTTGATGGGCAGGCGTTTTGGAGACTGTTTTATTTAATTATGATTTTGAAAAACCGACGAAGAAATATAAAATAGCAAAATGTGAACTTGGTCGACGTCCTACTTCTTGTTGGTGGAGACTGTGAACTATAATCAGACTTTCACAAACTGTCCTCTGTAATCAGCCTTAATGACAGAGCACCATGAAAGGTAAGGAAAAACTTCGATGAGTAAACTCTTTTTAATTATATGTAAATTAAAGGGTGGAGACTCAGTTTGAAATGGAACAACGTGGAGTTTAAATAAGACGTAATGGGCCGTAATGAGAGTGTACCTGCAGAGTAATTATGAAGGTTTTGTTACAGAAGTTTGTATAGCCGTGTCGCCGATTTAACGACAATTATTGTCAGGCTTACCAACGGGATTACCCATACGGGGTGCTACGGGAATATAAATGTTTCTCTTAATTTTGTTATGGTACGCATTGCAGATTAAAATTGTACGTCTGATACATATGTTTTGTTTTCCTGCCAAGTTATTATCTATACCCAGCCTTTTCCCAACTATGTTGGGGTCGGCTTCCAGTCTAACCGGATGCAGCTGAGTATCAGTATTTTACATGGAGCGACTGCCTATCTGACCTCTACAACTCAGTTACTGGGTATTACGAAACCCCTTGCTAAGACTGGTTGTCAGACTTTCGGGCTTCTGAAGAGCCGTAACGACTGTCAAAGATCCACGAATGACAGCCGGGATGAACGGCTTAACGTGGTTTCCGAGGCACGAAGGGGTCTTGGCATGTAAAGGTCACCCTTCCACGGGCCAACCGCGGCAAGCGTAGCTTAACTTGATCGATTGAACCGCGCCGCTGCGTGCGGCTGTTATTATTTAGCCACAAGACCCTCTGTTTTCCTGCCAAGTATTACAAAGTAAATAGACTCGCCAACTACTTCATGGGACCTTAAAATTACTGGCGAAATGTGGGTGTTCTATAGGTACCACCTCTGCCCAACCCTTCAGGGAAATTTCCAATCACGAGACCAAGGGGACAGTAACTTGTAACACTATAAAAACAGGTATCGCTATTCTTCGGCTGGAGCACAGGCGTAAGGTAGCCAGCCTTTCGGTATTCTACAGGATCCATTCTGGAGAGTGTGCGCGGGAATTACATGACATAATTCCGCCGTGGTTCGCGATAATTTAAGTGTCTTCAAGGCGGGTGAATAGGCTCATAATAAATTAGTGCGCTTTACCATCAAAGATTGCATCACTGCTTTCCATCAGGCGAGATCCAGTCTTTATATCGTTAAAAAAAAGTTCTCTTACTGCCAACGAAAGACAATAATACCTATACCTTTACATAGACGTCCTCAACCACGAGACGCGTCAGTGAACCTATTCTGCAGCGTATTCTTGAATAGATTTACGTCATCCAACCTCAGAATTCAGTAACAATAGATACCTATTTAGTCTACACAATGTAAGGAAAACTGTTGTGGATTCGACCCTATGTATATTACTAGGCAACCGGGCAATTTTGGTCCCTCATAGATACGCTGACTAGTTGTAAACTTGCAAACAATCATGAATGTCAAAATTATATTAACAATTTACAATATTGCTTTGACCTGAGATTGGCGGTTGCCCACCAGACACGACACTCGTCTGGTCAAGATGAGTGAACTTTACACCCTGTTCCTCATACCTCTGTAAGCTGCGCTTGCCGCGGTCTGTTCGTGGATGGGTGATCATCCCTTACATATCGAGGCACGGAGGCGCCTCAGAAAGCACGTTAAGCCGTAATTGGTCTCGACAGTCATTCCTCGATCTTTGACAATCGTAACGGGTAGTCAGAAGCCCAACTCTGACACCCAGTCTTACCAGTTACTGTGTTTTGGAGGTCAGATAGGCAGTCATCATCATCACCGTTTCAGCCGCAAGACGTCTAATGCTGGACATAGGCCTCCTCCAAGCACCTCCACTTCGACCGTGGTCCGTTCTGTGCTTCTCGCGTCCAACGGGTTCTTGCGGCCTTCACAGGGTTGCAGGTCCAATTTATGGAGGCCTTCCAACGCTACGTCTTCCGGTATGCGATAGGCCGGCTCCACGTAAAATACTGGTATTCAGCTGTATCCGAAGGTTAGACCGGTAGCCGATCCCAATAAAGTTGAGAATAAGCTCGTAGATTGTAGATTTCATTATTTTACTTTGATTTTGTCTTTCTTGGTGGAGAAAACTTTCAAGCATTTTGCTTCTCCATTTATTGCTCTTTCATCAATTATTTCTGCATTAAAAAAATGCATTCAATGTGCAACATTAACATAGTCTTGTTTTGATAGTCCGTAAACCTTTTAATTCCTTTCTGGCGGCATCTACAACGCCACAAACCACACACCATCACACAACGCATCACACTGACTTCAACTCCTGCATCGCGCAAGCAGAGTTTACCGTGCAGCTGGCATATATACAACGCCCCGACATTAATCGTCGGGTAGTTGCCTACCAGACATGACACCCGTCCGGTTGGAGGATACTGCCTGCTTTATTAGAGATGAGTGAACTTTATACACACCTAGTTCCTCGCGTCATTTTAAACAGGTCATTTCTAGAATACTGTGACATAAATGCTTTATGTTATTCGCGGATATTAACGGGAACATTAATTATTAATGTGCGTACAAGTGGCTGTGGGAATAATGGAAGATGTCTCGCTATAAAGGTGTTAAACCTGAATTGATAATAAATAATTTAGCGCTAGTTTACAAACTATGAACGTATTTGTTATGACGGAGTAAGACGACCCTGTGGCGACGATTGCTTGAAAGAGCGAACTCACGGCACTAGTTTTGTGTCGTACTAAAACAACCGAGCTTGATGCCTATAGACAGGATTGCTCAATACTAGCTCAATACAGAAAGTAGTGGAAAGGAGAAGGGAGGTTTTTACCGTGAAGCGGGACAGCTAAAAAAACAAATAACCGCACCTATTTACCGACTATACCTATTTTGAGCGATCTAATTTTCAGGGAATTTTATTTTAAACTCCTTAGCTGCAACTAGCCTGAAAAATATATCCGCACTTAAATCTGGAAACAAGTCACATGCAGGAAAAATATTACACCATTTACAAACACGCCTATAAAATAACCTTACCTCAGAGAAATTGTAACATTCTAGGCAATATTAACCGTTCAGGGGCAAAATGTCCAATTCTCAAAATGTAACTTCGCCTTTGCTCAGTTTGATGGCACATCGTATGTGAGTTCGTAAACAAAGTGATAAAACAATAGGAATGGAAACAAATGCCGAGCGGCATGTTCAATTTCAAATGTAATAAGCAGAACATGGGTGGGATTTAATCATGATTGTGTTTCGATTTTGCAGAAACGACTTTTGTTTGATTCTAACTTTGTGCTGTGATATGCAGAAAGTACACTGATAGATTTTGTCCACGGCTTCACCTGGGTGGAACTTGTTAATTATCACACGGAACCGCTATAAAAATCCTATGTTTCAGGTCATGGTGCTAAATATTACTAAGTCCCATGTACGAGTAATAGAGGGCGTGATTGCCCTCTATGTGCCTCTATATGTGTGTGTCTCTGTGCGCAGTGCAGTACGTAATAAACTGACTGATTATTTTTATTTATTTTTACTGTGTTACAAATATCAACACACCAACCCGGACACAAATGTGGCCTTGTGATTGAAATTAGGATAATTGCCACTCCCTTTGTCATTAAAAAGCCTTTTAATATAATTAATTCTGGAAAAGGTGTGGTTGAAACGTAATTAATGTCAACCATTTCATCCGCGATTTCTGTGTGGGTGAATAAACTTTTCTACCATCCTCCTTCTGTTTTTATTATGTCTATGTGAGGTTTATTATTTGGCTGAAGAATCAGCTGACAGCATTTTGGGGTCTTTTCTTTTGACAGCGATGCGAATGTCTTTTTTGATGTTCTTTCCACCCTTTTTATATACATGTACGGTCATCAAAGGAGATAATAATAATTTATTTATTTTAAAAAGGTGTGGTCATAGAGTCTGTTACAATTAATATAATTTTACAATTTAGGGATAAATCGTAAAGAGAGTAAAAAATTAACAGAATTGAACCTGGCGTCCTAGCTAGGTTTCAAGGCAACCTGTATTAAGGTTCACCAGCCCAGGTTCCCACAGAAGGAGTACAAACAATTAAATAGGACTAAAAGGTACTAAAAGTTAATTTACATAATCAGCCTATAATGTTCCCACTGCTGGGACACAGGCTTCCTCTCGGTGAGAGGGAGTGGGCCGTAATCCACCACGCGGGCCCAGTGCGGATTAGTAGATGTCACATGTCTTCGAATTTTTGGTTCTAGGACATGCCGGTTTCCTCACGATGTTTTCCTTCACCGTTTTGAGAACAGTGGTGATGAAATAATTTACACAAACTAAAGCGCCTGGCGGGACTCGAACCTACTACCTACAACTCGTAAGTCTCGGCCGTTACCACTGGGCCACTACTGCCCTCAGTTAAAACTTAATTTAATTAATAGAAAACAAGCAGTTCATTTCTCAAATTAAACATTCGAAAATATCGTCGGTTTCTTACTAAGCTTCAATTATATCCGACGACCCTGGTTACTTATCACTTTTGGTGATATATAATTTTACGACTGTTAGCTTACATATTACCTATTTGTTGGAATTGAAAAGCAATTATTTGAAAGAAAATAAAAACTGTAAAAAATGAAAAATAACTTTAATTTTGGAAGTCGGTGTCATTGGTTTTTTTTTTGTATTTTGTTTTTCGCCACCGACTTCCGAAATTAAAATATTTTTATTTTTCACTTTTTTGTTATGATTTTTTATGTTAATTTTTCAAAAACCGCTTGTCCGATTTCTATAAAATTTTCATGGGACCATTTGGAAAGTATACCCTAATAATTTTTGAAATCGGTTGGCAAGCGACTGAGTTATGCGCGAACAAACATAAAAAAAAAAAAATACAAACATCCGAATTGAGAACCCTCCTCCTTTTTTAGAAGTCGGTTAATAACAATACCATTGAAATAAGATAGATCTATTGATACTATCGGTAGGCAGTCGTTCTATCGAGTGCCTGTCTTTGACAGCCCAAGGGGCCAAGATGTATCGATTGCTGAGAACCAATCAACGTATTGCAGAGCTGTTTACTTCGAGAGAAAGAAAGTGTGACTTTTATACACTTACTTATTAGATATATAGGTACGATGTTTGTTTGTTTGTTCTGAAGGTAAAACTTGGAATGTCGAAGTTCGCGATTGCGTCGAAGAGTAAGTTTGTGTCTTGGGGTTGTCGTGGGGTGTTACTTCAAAAATACTGAGCGTATTTTGTTAGAAGTTTTAAGTTCAAAGTGTTTTGCAATAGAAAATTGTCAAGTTCCCTTTTCCGGAAAAAGATTTACATACTGGAGTTTATTTATAAGTGATGATTAAAGTTAAGCGACGTTCAAACGTCCAAAATGTATGGTTAAACAGTCGCTAATCACTCATTAACTTTAGCAACGTTTATGAATAAAGGGGACTATATACATATGTACATAAACTCACACCTTAGTCCCAAGGAGGCTGTAACTAGAGAACGCCACCTACCACGATCTTTAAACACTGCTTTTGCTTTGTTTACATTCCACACATGAAAGACATAGTTCAAGTTTTTATTGTTTTCAGAGAAAGCATTAATTTTACATACTAAGCATTTTCAAGGAAATAATTGCCGGCCTCTATACATATATTTAAAACAAACAATTCAAGAACTAGCTACTGTGATATCTTTATAATACTAATTTTATATAGGTAAGTATCTATGATATAAAGGACATGGCTAAATGACTGCCCCAAGCATGTCTAGTAACTTCACATTAACTCGTAATATTTAAATATTCATTCATGAATTATTAAGCGTTTAATAATTTCCTAGCGCTTTCGTGAACTGATAAACATAAAAAAAGTATCTTAGTTGCTTTTTTTGATTGACATGACAAGTTCAAGGGGAATAATAATACAGTACTGCAACTAGGGACGGGTCATGTCGCTTTTCTAAAATGTCAAATCAAACTATACTTATATCGATTTTTGATAACAGGTATCAAAACAATTTATTTTCTGAAACTAAGAAGTGGCAATCAGAGTTATTGGCGGGAATCGATGGAATTCAATTCGGTGTCCTGTTTAGTTGCTTCTTATTGTGTTTTCACAGGGAAACAGGGTTGTTTCTAAGTGACAATCGACTCTATTCAATTCCACTCTTTTCGTATCAAAATGAAATAAAAATAATTGAAAGCTTCAGAATGTGCTTCTACGTTTAATGTACTACCTATTTTGAGTCGAAAAATATTAACTGAATACAGGTCGACAAAAACTGTTTAAGTATATTTTTATCTTTCAACCCAATCGATTATTTTATTGATTCGATTACAATTGACGTTCAATCCCATCTCTATGAAAAAAAACAAACGTCAGATGTTAGACATCGTTGGAACACTGCCGTTTGCTTGTTCGTTGTGGTTTTTCATTTTGGATTTTCATTGACCCTCGCTTGCTTATTGTGTGCTTGCCTACCTACTGACCTCTTGCTACATCCTGCGATGCATAAACTGCGGTGTAACCACGCAAAGGCTGCGGCAGCATATCGCCTCTTCATTGCCTGCTTTTCTACTCACTATCTTAGCACGATGTTTAACAATTGAGGTAAGTCATCTACAGCTAGAATCATTCTAGAACCGATAAATATAAGAAACATCGAACAAATGTGACTTCAAGTAGTTTACCGTGTTTTCAAAATACATAATGAACTCAATGGCAATGAATCAGAAAGACTCATCTCGTCTCAACACATCACGACTACAACAGACTGGTTGCTTTAGATGTCATAATAATCAAATGTGTAGGTATTATAAATAATTCATGTGGGTAATAAGGTAATTAAGTTTGTTCTAGGTTCCAAGGGATGCCAACATTTGTCATCCTTGTTATGAGCTGCTGAATTCAGAAGCAACTAGTGATGTACGTTTATTTGGTCATACAATAGTGCGCATAACTTGAGGCCGTTCTGTGAGAAGTATACAACGCCATGCAGTGGAAAGAAACGATTCAATTTTGCAGAATTTACCAACGTCACATCCAGCTTTCTATTATCTAAATAAAATGTTTTTAAACACAGTGTGTTTTTTTATCTTTACATACCCGTCCGGTAGCATTTATCATCTTCCTCTTCAGATATTTAGTTTCTCGGCCTACAAATCGTCAGGACTACTGTCCCTGACCTCTCTCTCTCTCTCTCTGGTTGTGTTATTGGGCAACATCCAATCAGAATGATTTGATCAGACAGACAGATAACCTAAACTAACTTTTTTATATAATGTTCTTATAAGATTCACAGAATAAATAAATTAATCGCATTTTTGTTGTTTTATTTCAATATCTTTTAAAGTAGTTTTGAGTATGAATGTCGATGGCTATAAGAGTAGGGGACGACCAACGAAACGATGGATGGACTGTGTGAATGATGATATGGTTAGAAAGGGGGTGACTACCGAGATGGCTGCTAATAGAGGAGTATGGAAGAAAAAGACATGTTGCGCCGACCACAAATAAATTGGGATTAGGGCAGGAGAATGATGATGATCTTTTAAAGTCCTTGGTTACTCACTGTATTCGTTATCTAGTTTAGGCAGGATTTAACATTCACCACATACTAATTAAACTAAGTCCTCCTGGCGCGTTTGTCTGTCTGTCTGTACGGATGTTTCAACAAACATATTTTGATGGGGTTGTCACTTCCGGAAGGTTTAGCTATACATTCGTGTAGGTTGTATTGACCAATGTAAATCAAGTCAGAAAAATCCTGCCGCCTGAGTGTTTTCTTGCGCGCGTTGCCCCATTCAGCGTCCAGAACCCATCTCTCGAGTACATTTACTATAGGGATTTGGTTTTGGACAAAAATCTAGTGTTGTTTGGGTAACACCTAGGTAAAAGTTCATAGCAATGTAATTTATTTGCAGTTTTTTATGCCTATTGATGTAGGAGTTACACGATTTCATTTTCAGGATTATAAAGATATAAAAAGCGCCTGAAACTTTTTCTGTATGAAATACTAATATTCAGCTATTCAGCATTACATATTGCTAGGTACCATGTCTAGACATTGCTGGATTTTCGTCCATACTTCAGTTTAGCCATCTCCTTTATCTGCCTAGCCTTTTCTCAAATATATATATATATATATTTTATATATATAATATATTTTATATATTTGGGTCGGCTTCCAGTCTATTAGTCAGTCTATAACCTAACCTAATCTAACCCACATAAAATACAACAAACACACACACATACATGAACAAACCACTCAAGAACATGCATGTACTACTTATATTCATTTATTTTTACGTTACTTTAATATTATACCATAAATTGTTAATTTCCATAAACGGGTGAAGACACTGACTCCTGCAATACAAGTACCACCTAGCACAGGAGTCAGGGCTTCAAATTAAAATGTAATACCTTTATTTATGTAGATAAAACTTTATTATTATTATTAGATATACTCCATGTGAATAGTATTTTACACGTAGCGACTGTCTATCTGACCTTCACAACACAGTTACTGGGTAACACGATACGCCCAGTCTTGATTGTCAAAGATCTATGCATGACAGCCGGGTTAAGCAGTTTAACGTGCTGTCCGAGGCGCGGATGGGTTATGTAATGGATGGTCACCTATCCACGCATCGACCTCGTACAAGCATAACAAACCGTTCGATCGACTCGCGCGGTTGTTATCATTTAGCCACAAGCCCCTCAGGTAAGCCCCGAAGTAAGTACTAAAGATAACACAGATATTATTCCAGCCCAAAAATTGTTTAAAGCCTTACCTTAAATCCAGTTTATACAAAGGTTAGAGCTGCTAAAAATACGCACAGAAAATAACAAAGCGTCAGCTCAGGCATATGCTTACACCTCATAATTGTGAAGGTTTAAAGGGTCGGCCGCTTTATCGCGAGGGGGGATGGCAAGCGACCAGTGAGATCTAAGCGAAATAATGTTCGCTCATTTCTAAATTACGCGTAGTTTTTCATTAGCTGTGGGTAAAGCGTCTGGCTGTGAGAATGTGAAGCTAGCCAAAATGTGTGAGCAGATTACTAAGTAATGATTATTACGTAATATTTTTTGCCTATCGTAGGCATTGTGGAACATAGGGTGTCATAACATAGTAATGTTTTCTTTACAAAAACCCACACATACAACTCACCACCGCACTCACACTATGACAATATGTAAAATAATTTTATTTTACTCAATTTATTATATTTTATCTTCATAGTTTGCTAACCTTATTTAATTAAGTATTCTGTCCATTTTCAAACGTCAAACATGTCTCGAATAAAAATTTAAGGTAGGTAACGTAACTCAGGTCACTAAGATACAGACTCTGCCTAGTTTGGGGACCACTGTTCAAATAACTAGGTAGGTAATAATTCAAACACTAATATACAGCGTCAAATAAAATTTGCTAGCGAAACTGCAGACGTGATGGGTATCGACATATAAACACAAAAAAATACAATCACCCCACAAAAGAAATCAACAAATTATAATTTTTTCGTTTTGCGGTGTGTGATACCTTCACGTCTTAGAAGTTTCCCTTACCAAATTAATTCGAATTCGTATACACAGCTATTTTCACAACAAAGTATACCATTTTAATGATGGTAGGTATAGTTTGTCTACTGTCATAAGTTCTATGAATTATTTCGACATTGAAAAACTGTACATTGAAACTGTTCAGAACCGATTTCGGAATTAACAACACGAGCATGTTTCAAAGGGTCTAACAGGCAAATGAGGTAGGAAATGTCAGTATATTTCCAAAATCCCAAAGTATCGCTCTTCCTTTAATGGACTTGTGACCCAAATTTTATTGTAAATGATACTAGAAATTAAAACACCCTCTGTGCCCTACCCGCCATTTTGCAATCCCGCAATTAATGTAACGATATAAACCCCGATCCTGTTACGAAATTCAGAATAATAGGTTTCCCGAGTGTTAGGTATCTACCTTTGAAAATAAAAGTATTTTTCTTTGAAATGAAACTCCATTTCTTTGGTAATGTCCAAATAATGTTTTCAGTGAAGTAGAGTTTTTAAGTGATGAGTAAATTCAATCTTTTTCAACAGTGAATGGTACTTATGGCACTTCAAAATTCGTAAGAAGTTTAACATTTTTCAATTATTTTTTTCTTGTTAACAAACCAACTTCACTCCATTTTCCTTTCCATTTCAGTTCACAATACTTGACCTAATTTTTCTGAATAAGTAACGAGTTTTTGATGCCTCCCATTACTATTGAGTAAAAGTTAATCATAATCTGCTTAGCCTTTGCCCAACTATGTTAAAGTCAGCTTCCAGTCTAACCAGGTGCAGCTAATTACCAGAATTTTACATGAAGCGACTACCTATCTGGTTCCCAGCTGTCATTCGTGGATCAGAAGCCCGAAGGTCTGATAACCAGTCTTACCAAGGGGTGTCGTATTACCCAGGAACTGGGTAGTTGAGGTCAGATAGGCAGTCGCTTCATGTAAAATATTGGTAGTCAGCTGCATCCGGTAAGACTAGAAGCCTAGCCCAACACAGTTGTGAAAAGGCTAGGCAAAATATGATGTATGTAGATTTTATAATATAGCTTACATTTTTTGTCTCATAATATTAGTAGGCGTGGGCGTTTAGGTAATAACAGCATTCCTTCCCCATTAAAAGTCCTGCTGGGGCGTTAATTAAGTAGGAAAATTTAATTGAAAATTATAGTCACTTCAGAGAATCAGGGAACAAAAACTGTTGGCCGAAGGCTACGAAGCGTTGACTTCACTTCTACGAAGTGAAGTCAACGCTACGTATAATATTATAAACTAGCTCTTTGATCAAGTTAGTTCTATTTTAAATAGATAGATAGTTTAAATATGGAAAGATATTGCATTGAAAATTATAGCTAGGAACGTAAACTCTTCGCCAATTGTATTACTATTGTAGCGGTATAGATACCCCTTCAGCCACTACCGCTAGGTTGTAGACAACGCCACATACGAACAACGCGTCATACTGACGTCACGCAAATCCTGCATCTCGCAAGCAGAGTTTACCGCGCAATTAGCATATATACAAAATTCTCAACATCAAACGTTGGGCAATTGCCCGCCAGACACAATACCCGTCTGGTCGGAGAATCCTCCCTATTCTATGGGGTATGAGTGAACTTTACACCCTGTTCCTCATACCTCTATACTATCCAATGTAGGGGTGACCAAAAATTTGAGACATGCAAAATCAAAAAAATCTAAATCCTGCTCGGTGCAGCCCGCCTACTCCCAAATCTGAGTCAGCCTTAAAATAGCACGTTTTCACTTAACTTTAGCGTAGGTATGTAACAAAATAACAGAAAAATAAGACATCGAAAAGTCACTCATAAAACCCACTTCACATAATAGTCACACGACGTAAAAAGCTGAAACATTTTAAAATGTCACACCATAATATAAAAATATCGCTCTACGTCATGCCCGACATTGTACCCTGCCCTTACAGGGTGGATATAAGGGGGTGACTATAGGTACTATAGCTAAAGGTATAAAACGACTTCCCTGACAGGACATTTTTCATACTCCGGCCATTTCATGGGTCCCTGAAAAAACTCGAGTTTATTCCGCTTTATATTTTGGGTATAGTCGCGAGCATAAATACCTTACCATTAACGCAAGATTCAAAAGCGATTTCCTTATAAAGTATTGATATAAAGGGACAAATTAAATTAGCTAGCCAAACTTCGCAGACGTGATGGTGCCGATACCTAAAGAAGATATATATATAAAAAAATATATTGTTCTTCGACCGCAGTTATTGTAGTCACTTGAAATATCAGAGTAAAAATCAGCTTTCTACTGTGTTTAAATTAGCGGCTTTTTACCCATCTTTTCTGCAGAGTTTCGCTAGCTAATTTAATTTGACCCTGTATATTATTTTATCGTCTTATGAACATAGTGAACATAGTATATATTATCGAAACCATAATATTGTGAAATAGATCTTTTCTCAAAGTTGACATTTTTATTTCACGAGAAAGACGCTTTTCGTTTTGCCTGCGACCGTCCAGCCAACTTCACTTTGTGAATAAAGGTAAACAAAACAAAAGGACACGGGTACATGCTATAATTTACGTCCCATAAAGTGTTAAAGGAAAATATATTTTATTGTGTAGCTATTATAGATAATTTGTTTTTAAAAAGAAGCGAATCAAACAAATTATTTAACCCACCATCTTCTTCAAAAAAAAATATTTTTACTAACACGTATAAAATGACCAGAACTGGCAAATGTATCGTCATTATGAAAATAAATTCAGTGTATATAAAATAAATTTTTACCTGAAAATGTTCTCTCATTAATGAATTGAATACGAAATATGTGTGATTTCCTGTTTTCATTACTTAATAACCAGTGTAATACCCTGGAAATTGCGTTTTACCGTATACATTTTCGAGTGTTATACCGGCAATATAATGATAATAACCACAGACCACAAAACCATTATTATCTGTGTGAAATATTACAAACTAATCGTTACACACACATATCACACAAAACACGCACACAGAACACACTAAAAGCGATTCTAAACGGGCCTTATTGTTATTAAAATGTGTGGCTGTAATATTTTTAACTATGGCCCGGCCGTATACACTACAGAAAAATAATATAACATAAGAGTTTTATTATTTAAATGTTTACATAATTTCAAAAGCTAACAGTCTTAAAATAATAATATATACAAGTATATAAAAAGGAGGGAAAATAATCAAAGGACATCAAAAAATTCGTCCGCATCGCTGTCAATAGGAAACGTGTTCAAAATGCTGGCAGCATAGCCACGTTGTATGGCAATGCTGATTCTTTGGCCAAAAAATAGGCCAGCCCTCCGGTCACGTGAAGAGTCGACCAACCACTTTGCGAGAGAGTTGCTATACTAGACAGGAAAACTTGCCTTTTTTCATAATTCACCGATACACAACGAAATTAAAAAGTGCGTGCAGCTTTTAGAACAAAAACATTAATCAACTTTTCAATATTGGCAGACATTCAAGATACAAGATGTAAGTAATAATGTTCCCACTGCTGGGACCATAGAAATGTCTATGGCTGGGACATCGGCCTCCTCTCTGTGAGAGGGAGCGTGTTATAATCAACTAGGCGGCCGCGCGGGCCCCGTGTGGTTTGGTAGAATATGTCACATGTCTTCGAATTTTCGGGTGTAGGACATGCCGGTTTCCTCACGATGTTTTCCTACACCGTTTTCAGAGTCGTGGTGATGAAATTAAATACACAAGGTAAAATGTCTGCCTGCGTTTGAATTCACGACCTACAACTCGTAAGTTGGAGCCGATGCCACTACCGATACAGTGACGCTATCTTGAATATCGAGAGCAATGTGGCCCATTGCTCTCGATATTCAAGATAGCGTCACTCCTATTTACGAGTGATAGACGCATGAGTTCCCATAAGAATTGCGGTTTCTCTTGAACGGAGTTCCCCCAAGTCACCTGGGTATTTATGGAGGAATCGGTGCTTTTTACCTTACAGACTTTCCCTTTTTGCTCCAGAATGTAAAGCGAGGAGTTATGATTTTGAAAGAGGTAAATGGAAATTTCAGATCAGAGTTATCGGAGTTACCACAGGGGAATTCGTCAGTTGTCACCTTAATGCAGTCAATTTCCTTTAGGTACCTACCCTATGTTAGTGGTTACACACTCTATACTTTGTGTGTGTGATTATGTTGTTAAATTTGTGGCAGCATCTACATCGCCACATGCGAACTTCGCGTCACTGACGTCACGCAAAATCCTGCATCGCGCAAGCAGGATTTACCGCGCGACTAACATACATACAACGTCCCGACAACAATCGTCGGGCAGTAGCAAACCAGACGCAACACCCGTCTGATCGGAGGATCCTTTCTTTATTTATTAAAATAAATTATGATTAACACCACTCTGCCCAATGTTTACGCGTATCTTTTATGATGAGTGTGTAGTTGAGTACATATAAGTATTTATAAATGATTTTATTTCTGTAACAATGGATCGATGGTGTGAGGAATGATATGAAAGAGAAGGGAGTGAGTGAATGATAGCGTGACGGTTGATAGGGGAGAATGGAAGAAGAAAATGTGTTGCGCCGACCCCAAGTAACATGGACAAGGACAGGAAGATTATGATGAAGCAGGTAATATGTGTTGTTTACAGTGTGGTAGTGTTAGTTTCTGCTCTTTTATTCCAACAGCGTGTGAAACTTTAATATTAAAATTGTTAAAGTTCTAACACTAAATTACATTACCATGCAACGTCACAAAAAGTTTGCATGAAAAGTGTAATAGATATTGCGAATATTTTCCAACATACTTTCTAGAAAGTTAGTCATGTTTAATATAATATTCTAATAAAAATTTACCTTACAATACCAGCCTGTTACTGTGCTACATCTATCTATATATATAAAATTCAAAGTCCTGACTGACTGATTGACTGACTGACTGACTGACTCAAACTCAAACTCAAATCATTTAATTCAACTAAACCAATTACAGGCACTTTTGAATTGTCAAAGGGTCAGTCAGTCAGAAAGATGAAGCTAGTTGCCCATTCCAAAGCGTAGGTACCTATGGAGAAGAACGGGCAAGAAACTCCATGGACACTCTTTTAAATCATAAAATTCTTACAAAATATTTGATTACATCATTCGTGTTGAAATTAACCATGTGAGAACGATGTAGAAAAGACGTGCACGTTAAAAGCGTCCGTTATAGAAAACATAAAAACAATTCAGAAATTAAAAATTACAATAAGCCGTGGCAGCTAAGAGATGACCAGTCCCTACTGACGGCGCCCGTTCACGAACATGACGTATGGATCAGCACCATTCAGCTCAACCATTTTGAAGGGAACTTAATGATCCAACACACACGCCACCACCAGCGAGACATTAGAGTGAGCATGACATACTCTCAGCCGCCAGGGCACATTTAAGTCAATGAAAGACGTACCCAGTAAATGGTAGCTTTATAGAAAGTACATAGTGCCCACACGTGTGCTATGTAATTATACAATACTAAACAATTGAGTTTATACAATGCAAATATAGTTTTCTTCCAATGTTCCGCAGCTCCAGCAATGTTTCCGAATGCTAATTAGTTTAAGCGCCCCTGTGGAGCTGGACCAGCATTGAGCCAAGCATTTTTGTCAGCGATGTAATCCCCTAACTTATAATATGCTTGGCTACATAGTGTGCGTTTAATACAAGATTTAAATTTCGTTTCATTCAGTTGGAGTATGTGGGGAGGAATTTTATTGTAACATTTTAAACAGTACCCCATGAAGGTTGAGTCTACTTTAGCCAGTCTGAAACCTGTTTGAACTAATTGGTCCCTATTTCTAGTCCTATAGTTGTGTTTTTCACCTCTTTTGTTGAACAGATTTAAATTTTTTCTTACGTACATGATGTTTTCATAGATGTATTGACAAGGTACCGTCATGATGTTAATATCTTTAAACAGTTCCCTTAAAGAATCGCGCCTGCGGAGGCCATATATTGCTCTGATGGCTCTTTTCTGCAGAATAAAAATGGACTCGATATCTGCAGCCCGTCCCCATAGTAAAATACCGTAAGACATGATACTATGAAAGTAACTAAAATAGACTAGCCTCGCGGTATCTACATCAGTAACTTGACGGATTTTTCTTACAGCGTAAGCTGCTGAACTTAGCCTTCCTGCAAGAGATGTTAAATGAGGACCCCATTGCAGCCTTGAGTCGAGCGTGATCCCCAGGAAAACAGTTTTATCGACGAATTCTAGTTTCTCTTTGTTCAATACTATGTCACAATCACTACTTTTAACATTTGGTAAAGCAAATCTTATGCATTTAGTTTTTTTCCCATTTAATACCAAATTATTAGCAGTGAACCAATTTAGTACCTGCTGTAGGGCGTTATTTACGTCGTCAATATTTGGTGCACGTCTATTTATCTTAAAAATTAAGGAAGTATCGTCAGCAAATAACACCATTTGTGGTTGGTTCTTTATTAAATGGGGTAGATCATTAATATATACTAAAAAGAGGAAAGGACCTAAAATCGAGCCTTGAGGAACACCCATTTTTACTTTTAAAGCAAGAGAATTGACACCATTTATTTGAACTTTTTGCTGTCTATCATTTAAATAAGATTTGACTAAACTGAGCGCAAGTTGACCTAGTCCGTAGTGCTCCAGTTTAAAAAGTAAGGTTTCGTGATTGACGCAGTCAAATGCCTTGGAGAGGTCACAAAAGATTCCTATGGCATCTTGGGCCTCCTCCCACGCTGTAAATATGTGCTTTAATAAGGTGACACCGGCGTCAGTCGTACAACGTCCTTTGGCGAAACCATATTGCTGATCATGTAAGATTTTGTTGGTGTTAAAATGATTAAGCATTTGATTGAGCATTACCTTTTCGTACACCTTGCTGAATACGGGCAACACGGATACGGGTCTATAATTGTTGGTGTCTTTGCTGTCCCCAGATTTAAAAAGCGGTATAACCTTACTGTATTTCATTAAATCCGGGAAGACTCCTTGATCTACACACAAATTAAATATCAAAGCTAAGTATGGTGCTATAGTCTCGATTATGGATGTACAAACTTTGATAGACATTCCCCATAAATCTTCGGTCAATTTGATTTTGATTTGCCGAAAAGCTTTTATAACTGTCATAGGGTTTATGTGTTTAAATTGAAATTCAATCGAGCATCCTGGAACGTTAGCTCTTAATAGATCAATTGAGACAACAGGTGAGGAATTTAAAGCTTCCGTCGTTTTACATGGTATATTTGTAAAGAAATTTACAAATTCCTGAGCTACTTCTAAGTTAGAGCTTATGGCACCACGTGAAGTCTCCAATGTGTAATCATTGTTTCGTATTTTATTCCCACTAGTTTCATTATGTATAACTTTCCAAACTGTTTTTATTTTGTTATCTGCTGTTTTGATCTTGTTACTAATGAACTGGGCTTTAGCTATCTTGCATGTATTTCTAAAAGTTTTGGAATACATAGCAACATACTTGTTGAAAGTTTCAGTGTTGATATAAGGCTTAAGGCCATACAGCTCGAACAGTCTTTCCCTACTAATTCTAATACCTCTAGTTGCCCAGTCACTAAATATAAAATTAGGGCAAATATTTTTTGTTTTCTTTTCAAAAGTTTTATTGAATTCAGTGTGCACTATTGAAAAGAAATCCTCATACAATTTATTTGCATCGTCCATATTATAATCCAGAACATTTAACTTATTATTTAGGGTAATATCAAATCTATTTAATTTGCCAGTCGTTATTGGCCTAAATTGTATTTGCACTTTTTGCAAAGGTGTTTTAAACTTAAAAGTTACCGTTTGTCCACTATGATCAGACGGCAGATAATTTACGATGGCTTTATCTAAATAATCACAATCGCAGAAGACATTATCGATACAAGTAGAAGAATTTGGAGTTACTCTAGTTGGTTCTGTAAAAACATTAAATAAATTGAACGATTTAAAAAGGCTTAATAATCTACTGCTATTTGAATTATTTTCCAAAATATTAATATTAAAATCACCAGAAATAATTGCGGTTTTGTTACTGGATGCAAGTTTCGCTAGGACATCTTCCATTATTGACTCAAATACAGAAAAGTTCTGATAATTAGGGGGTCTGTAAACGCACACTACAACATGCTTATCCAGCTCAACACAGGACAGTTCGATACAATGTTCAACTGATAAATCCACTATGTCGTTTCGTTGCTTGGATTTTAAACTATTTTTTATCAAGATTAGAGAACCTCCACGTAACATAGATTTACGGTTAAAACAACTGCAAACACTATAGTTCTCATAATTAATCAGCATTTGGTAATCCTTTAACCAATGTTCAGTTAAACAAACAATGTCAAACTTTGTTTTTTCTAAAAAGATTTCTATTTCTAATAATTTGGAAGAAATGCCTTGAATATTTTGATGAAATAATTTCAAGGCATTCTGCTGATCTCCTTTTCTTAATTTAGAGCAAGAAGATACCTTGTTGTTGTTAGGTATAAGAATATTCTTACTGGTACCTTCTGTTGTCTTACAAACTAGTTTAAAAGATTATCCGGAGTTAACCCCAAGACTTCAATGTCATCACCGGGCAGTGAGCTCACATTGAGTGAGGTACATGAAACCTCCTTCGTACAATTTGTATAAGTATTTATAGCATTTGAGCTACATTTATTCAGACTCACCACCTTATTATTAGTATTATTACTAACCATTGTGGTGTTAATAATACATGACTTCGACATACTATCTAAGTCTGAGTTTATATATGAAGCTAATAGCCTTGCTATTATGTGTCTTAAACTAACAGGCAGATACACAGTATCCCTAGTCGACTTTAAAGTTTCCACAAAACTGTTGGTGTCAAAATATACGAGCTTGTCACTGTGATGACTAACTAAAAAATGCATATGTTTATTAAGCATATGAATATAATTGTTTTGTCTATCTGTCAATTTTTCAAAATATGGGAAAGCACACAATATTATTTTACTACAATTTAACTTTAACAACTCAGTTACGCAGTCAGTGATTTCGTATTTTTTGATGTTAGAACTATTACCTACAAATACAGTAACTGACTGAGACATCAACGCACAGCCTAAGCCGCTGGTCCTAGAGACATGAAATTTGGAGGGTGTATTCTTCGTGAAGAGTAGGTATCCACTAAGAAAGGGTTTTTCGAAATTCCACCCCTAAGAGGGTGAAATGGGGGGATTTTGTTTGTATGAAAAATCTTATTCCTTGAGTTAATAAACTTGAAACTTGGCACGAATACTTATCTAAGTAAATTATGAAATTGGGCATTTTTTGTTTTTATAAACTGCCCCCTAAAAGGGGATTGGGGGGTTTCAAAGTTTGTATGGAAGAATTTTAGCGCGCGGTCCGATTTAATCGAAACTCAGTATTCATACCTAAAATTGAAAGAAAAGAATAATGTGTATCAGGGTTTTTCGAAAATCTACCCCTGACGGCCTGAAAACGGGGTAGTCAATTTTACAGGGGAGGATTTTACAGCGTGGCTTGATTAACTCGAAAATTGTTATAAATAATATTTGAGTCAAGTTATGAACACATCCCAAATGATTTTACACAATTCCACCCCTGTGGGGGTGAAAAGCGGGGATACAGTTTATATGAAAAATCTTATTCGTTAGGTTAATAATCTTGAAAATTGGCATGAATACTCGCCTAAGTAAGCAATAAAGTTTATCATTATTAGTTTTTGAAAACCACCCCTCAAAGGGGATATAGAGCTGTTAAAGTTTGTGTGGAAGAATTTGAACGCGCGGTCCGATTAACTCGAAACTCAGTGTACTGTGTGTGTACTTGAGACTAAAAATAAATAATAACACGTATGAGGGTTTTTCGAAAATCTAAGGGGTAGTTAATTTTACAGGGGAGGATTATAATAAGTGGCTTGATTGATTATAAAATTGGTATAAATAATATTTGAGACTTGAATCAAGTTATGAATTTTTATGTTTTTTTTTTTAATTCCAACCCCTGTGGGGTTGAAAAGCGGGGATACAGTTTATGTGAAAATCTTATTAATTTAGTTAATAAACTTGAAACTTGGCAACAATACTTGCCTAAGTAAGTAATAAAATTTATCATCATAAGTTTTTCAAACTACCCCTCAAAGGGGGATATAGGGGTGTTGAAGTTTGTGTGGAAGAAATTGAATGCGCGGTCCGATTAACTCGAAACTCAGTATTGATACTTTCGACAGAAAATAATTAATAATAAGTATGTAAAGTTGTCACAAATTGACCCCTGACTGGGCAAAAAGGGGTAATTCGGTTTTTAGGGGAGGATCTGAACTTGAAACTGTATGTTACATTTTCACGCCTAAACCACTGAACTTCTGATTTGGCAAAGAGATATATGGCATCCTGGGGAAGCACATACTTTTTATCCTGGTAGCACGTTCCCGTGGGATAACTTCCGACATGCACGCGGGCGAAGCCGCGGGCAGAAGCTAGTACATACATAATGCTCCCACTGCTGAGACATACCTACATACCTACATCCACCACGCGGGCCCCGTGCAGGTTTGCAGATGTCAAATGTCATCAAATTTTTGGTTTTTGCATGTGCTACTGTCCTATTGTAGGGCAAACGCTTCTTTTTATACAGTAAATGCAAGAGCATTGATCACCACGGTTGCTCAAGACAGTTTGGCGATTAACTACTAGCTGCGCCCCGCGGTTTTACCTACATAAGTCTCGATCCCGTGGGAATATCGGGATAAAAAGTATCCTATCTCTTAACCTAGGTCATGGTCTACCCATGTGTGCATGTTTTCAAGAGAAAAGATTTGATTTTAAAGATATGTTGGATATACGACAGTCGTTCGTTTGACAATTCGGGACGCCAGCGCCAAGCGGCGCTCGACAGAGTTTAGCTTGGGGGTCTACTCCGAAGTGCAAAGTGCGAATGTTCGGATCGGACCGACACATGGCCGAACCGAATATTATTGAAAAATGCGAAAAACGTTCGGTTCGGCTCAGTGGGGTCGGGACCATAGTCAATATTCGAAAGAGTGTAGGAGTGTAGGATCGGGACCGACCGAACCAAATAGTAACTTCGTAGCAGGAAACGGCCGAACATTCGGCCGATACTACTTCGGAGTAGACCCCCAGAGTTCGTGAGGAGTTGACGAGAGTGCTACAGCGAGGTGAAGCAGTCTCTTGGACATTGGACATCGAACGGACAACATGTGCTCAGGAACTGTCTCGCGTTCCGTATCTAGTTGTGTTGTGTACCTACAGTGTATGATTCGCTATTGTGATTAATTTGTTCGTGAAATTATAATTTAATTTGAACTGTAAACGGCTTTTTTATTGCGCAATAAACACGGTAATTAAAATATGGCTGATGTTAACGAGAGCCAGGTTTCCTCACGTTATGTTTCTTTTCCTTCACCAAAGTCCAAGATAAACTTAGAAAGTTCATAGTGAATAGAAAAAGTTACATTGGTATTTGCTCGGAATTGCACCCACAACGTCGTACAGTCACGAGCAAAAGTATGTATACACTCGGCTTTATTCAAAAGCGAAACTCCTTTATTTTTGAATGAAATTTTACGTTGTTACTATCATAGCATTTTCGAAGCCTTAGGTTTATGTAATGTGTCGTATTTCAACGTTTCATTCGTTATTACACGAAAAAATCGCAATTGAAAGTTGCCAAGTGTTGACATATTGGTGCTCGTGACTGTACATGAGAAGCAAGGCCTTAACCCCAGGGCCTTTACGACTTCGAAAAACTTCCCCTAACGTAAGAAAAAGTTCTGTAGCAAAAAAACCAATAGTGTTACCCGCCACTCACAATATAATTAATTAGAACAGCTTTCACGGGATGAAAGACTTCGTTACCGAACTTAAAATGTTCTGAGTAAATATTAACAAGGACTCTTAAGACGTTTTTAATTTAATTTTACACTGAGTGAATAATACCCCGCTGATAGCAGCTGTTCATATTTTTAACAAGTTCAACTGAGTTCAGAAACTTGCTTGATGAAAATAATATTTAATTGGTTAATTGAAAACTATTTCTTTTGGTTTTTTTTTTGGATCGATAATAGAGACTACACAATAAGGCTACCGTTTTTGTGTTCACCAGTTGGTGCCACTGCTGAGTAAGGTCCTGAGGTATAGCTCTCAAAGTCTGTTATTAAGTGCGTCAAAACAAAATTTACACTTAAATCATATTTAAACAAACAAAAATATGTTTGTAAACAGTAAACAATCTAACCTCTGAATTAGCTGTTCTTTCAGACCGCTTAATTTTGCACCTCTTTTTCTTAGCTCCACGCTTAAAGCACTGACATTAATTGACCCGTAACTCAGATTTACCATAATTAATCTCAGGTATAGGAAAATATTCAGAACATTATTCTAATTAGAAATAATCCCGCGTAGCCCACCCACAGACAGTGTTATTTGACATTTTGGACACCTCACACTACACTAGCGCCTCTTGCGGCGAATACACGTTAACACACGCAGGGACAAATACAAGTGTGCGCTTCCTATTATCTAAGCATAATAATAATCTTAGTAACTGTCAGAAAAGTGATCTTGCAGATAAAATAAGATTTTAGAGACGTAAGTAATGCATAATAATTCTGAAGTGTAAACTTTATTGATAAGCCGATACACAATGATGTTTCAAGGAGGCTGGAGGTATACAATTTATGTGTCCAGCCTTAATAATGGTCAGGTAGTTCATCTCATAGTCGAGACAGAATGTATGGTATGAAGATCTGAATAATCGCAAACCGCAACATATGTTTAGGTATTTTGTTAGGGTGGCGAAACGGGAAGATACTACGAGTAGTTTAACGCTTGCATTCAGCACTGAAAGCAGCTGGCTTTACATCACTGCGCCTGGAGAAAAACCCTAATTGTATACAAAATACGCTTGGACGCTTGGGCGTGGAGTTGCAAACACCAGCCCGTTAATTAAACAACAGAATACATATTAATCGTTAGTCAAATATTATGTTACTAACCTGAACCAAGTCCCCATGGATCCCTCCAGCAGCCGTAATGGTGAGCAGACAGACGTAAGGCACGAGGTCTTCTCGAGGCCGATGCAGTTCCAGCTCGTAAGTACGACCGATGTCACCGTAGTATGTCTTGTTGCAGCCTGGAGACAAAGAAATATTTGTTCTTAAGAATCTACTTAGACTGATTGTAGGAACTTGGTGCTTAGGTAACCGCAGGCTTTAATAACCCAAGCTATTATTAATAAAGATGAGTAGTTCTTATTTAACACATAACATAACATCACGCAAGTAGGTACTTATTCCCCGAAGGTTAAGCAGAGTCCGTACTTGTAATGCAGCTAATTTTGCCAATCTTGTTTAATTCCCGTGTAATGGGGGGTGGGGGGGGGGGGGGGCTATTCCCATCAACCGGAATTAAATCCACTTCGGATTGCGCATTTTTATTTAATAACATTATTATAATTATTTTCCTTGACTACGGTCACCGTGACGCCGCTTACAAGCCTTAACGTACAGACGCCAGCACATCAAGCTACTACAATCTGTCAAATTTCTTTAATAGATTTTCAACTTTATCGCTAAAGCATTATGGTTCAAGGTTGATTGGGAAAATTTGACAGTTTGGGGTAGCTTGACCTGCTGGCGTCTGTACACACTTCTTATTTTATATATTTTATTTATATTTACTTTTATTCGCCGAGGGTCCGTATATTGATAAAGGGTATAATAATATAGCACTATAATCGGTGCAAATAGCTTATATTTATATACTGCAAATTACATAGCACAAAAATGCGGTATCTAATCGGTCGACAGCAGTGTCGATATTTTCTTTGAAAGTCTGCCAATATTTAAAAATAAAATCAATAAAATTGTCCTGTAATCAGCTGCCTAATATTATAATTTTTTTTTAATTTTTTACTTTTTTTTTTGTTTACTTCTTTACAAATGGAATAATAATGTAATTTTAATATACTGTACTTATTATTTTTAATTTTTTTAATTAATAATGTCATCGAATTTAATTTAATAATCATTTAGTTTAATTTAATTTCATCGAAATTATTTAGTTAATTAGACTTAAGATATTAGTTATTATTTTTCTCCTTTAATTCTGATCACGTCATTTCATTATTTATTTTAGTCTTCTCATTATTTACCAGTTTTCTTACCTTATGTGCAATTAATTTATTATAATTTTGTATGGTTGTATTGTTTCAGTGCAATGTGACTAAATGTATTACTTTTTACTTTGTTTTGTAATCTAATCATAATAATTATGTAAAAATTGTATGTTTTGCTAATATTCTAATAGTTTAATATTTTAATGAATTATTTTTAACCTTTTAATGTGAATGTTGTGCATGCCTATAAGTCAGGTATTTACACAGAATTGAAGACTCGTGATTACCTATTGTTACTACCCTTGTAAATATATCGTTGGTGTGCCTTGCTTAATAAATAAATAAAAATAAAAATCTAAACCATAGCGAGATCTAATTCGACGCCATCGCCATCTATCGAGCGGAGGGTCTAACCTAAATACTTTTCGGATTATTATTGATCTTGCCATGATTTCGCTGCCTTTCCCAACATTTGGCAATTCTATAATGATTCTTATTAGAAAATTATTTAGAAAAAATACTGTACCTATGTATCACATACCTTGTGATTATCAAAGACATACAATATATCAAGAATAGTTGGCCTCACTGACCCTATAATTATTACATAATTTATTGCATCCTATAAAGTATGTAATGAACTACTAATTAGAACTGGATATATTCACATCCAGTTATGATTGAAGCGTGTCCAAAAGAAAGAATTCAGACAGCTAGTAGCTAGATAGTAGGGAGCCCAGATGATTGAATTTTTTTTTATCAAGGCTTTAGCTTTTCTTTATTAAAAAAATACAGAAATATCATTTAATTTGCCTTTAATATAAATTCTATGAATAAAATATCACTTAAAACGAACTACAGAAACATTTTGTCAAGACATATCCTTTTCAAAGGATATAACAACTTCCTTAAACATAATCCTGTGCCGGCGAAAACTCGCATTTTCATGATACAAAACGCGAGGAGGTCAGGAGAGGTCAATTTTTTTCTTTTGATTAAATTTGTAGCGAGTTATAAAACAATGCCCGAGGTCCCTCGTGTTCTCCTTCGTTGGCTGTCCAAGTTATCTTCAAAAGATTGGACACGAGAAATCTTGTTAGCTACGATAGGAAATAAGAAAGTGATGATAATAAGGGTTATGAGAGTTGGCATTGACTTATAAATAAATTGGTTTGTGATATAAATCATAGAATAGAAGATAACATCATTACGCCTGTATACAACGAAGGGTCAGGCAGAGGTGTACCTATAGTAGGTATACCATATTTCGCCAGTTATGTTTCAGTTCCATAATGAGGGGAGAGCCTGTTGTTAGGCGAGAGTATTATTGCCTTCAATTGGGCACAATTCCCGACTCCGGGCTGCTAATATGAGATTCCACACGGAAAACTCAAATAAAACTTTTCCCGACCCGGGAATCGAACTCAGGAGCTCATGTTCAGCAGTAGCGCTTGCGACGTCTCTTCAAGAGGGAGTGGACCATAATCAATCACGCGGGTTCAGTGCGGATTAATGGATGTCACATGTCTATGATGATGATGATGTATATGTCAAGTTATATGAAGATAACTTTAAAAGCAAACGCAAACATCGAACGCTGACTCTACCGTATCATTTGTGAAGACTGTACCTAAGCTTAGGCAAAGTTTAAAAAAATCCATTTCCAACTTTCATAATTCAAGTTAAAATAGGACTGCATTCGAAATAGGAACTGTCGGAGTCTGTCATTATCAGCCTATAATGTTCCCACTGCTGGGACACAAACCTCCTTTCGGTGAGAATGAGTAGGGCGTATTCCACTACGCGGGCCCAGTGCGGGTTAGTAGATGTCATATGTCTACGAATTTATGGTTCTAGGACATGCCGGTTTCCTCACGGCGTTTTCCTTCACCGTGTTGGGAGCAGGATGATGAAATAATTTACACAAAGTAAAGCACCTGACTGGGTTCGAACTCACAGCCTACTCGTACGTCGGGGCCGATACCATCGTGCCACCAATTCTCTATAATCCCCGTATTCACAACAAATTGTAAGATAAACTTTAACAACTCACTGATCGAACCTCTAACAAAGAACGTAATACATTAGACCTCATTCACCTTCATAAAGGACTATAGTGTCTATTTTACAACCCTTTCATAAAGACGTTGGACATAAAAGTTATATCTGTAGCTCAACACTAGACGTCTGTGAAGGACGATACTTTCACAAAAGGTGTAATACGTTTAGGTGGAAAGTTTTCTAAAGCTTTGTTAGGTGTTGACGTAGGCACTTAAGTACCTAGTTGCTTTGTGTCTCCTGATAAAGTTTAAGTTCGAAACACACCTAAGGGACTTCATAAGTCTGTTTTGTTGACTTACTAGGGCGAAAGAATTGGTTTTTAGGTCAGTTGCGTTACTTGCAAAAAGTACTAACGAACGAAGTAATGAACGTAATGGAAGTAAAGTATTATTGAATTAATGTACAAATGTTATGGCAAATGTTTGTCCATTAATTCAATAATATGATAATAATTACAATTACTATGACATTATTAATTTGCTTGACATCACTGTATAATTTATTAATTCAGATTTAATCTAATGTGTAACGAAATTGACTATCTATCTAATATATTTTCAATGACAATGTAACTTACTAAGAAAACTGAATAAGAATAATTGTGTCATAATGTTTCTAATATATTTGCACACCTCACATGGTTATAATACAGTGTGCCTTATGAACCTTTGTCATAACCTCTGAACCTGTGTTATGCAAATAAATGATTTGATTTGAAAGAAGTATGTTTGGATCGTAGCGAAAAAAAGACACCTCTTCGCTGCCACTGACGACGCCGTGAAAGTGGCAGTTTTGGGCCAACAAGATATAAAATTCAGATTCACGCGGAGAAGACAAAAATCTGGTGTTCCATACATTTTGACGAGTTATACGAACATAAATGCAGGGAACAGCTGTTTTTTTTTTCACGCTTTCAGGTTTGGTTCCATAGTAAAAGTTGTTCATAATGATGATTACAATGACCCCCTAGAGTTATGGGATATCAAAAAAACACGCTGTATGTATAATAAATAAGCATGGCGTAGAAGAGAGGCCAATACTCAGCAGTGATTAGAACAAGATGGTGATGATTAACACCATAAACAGCACCCTAATTATTGCGTAACACATTAACAACCACAATCTGAATCATTTCGAAGGATAAACCACCCAAAAAAAACAAAAAAAAAATCCAATCCATCCATCCATTTTGGCTAATCCATTGCTTCACATGTTCGAAAAAAAATTCTGCACAACCACTTAAATAACGCAATGAATGTTGTTTAACTGTCAAAATGAAAGCCACCTACTTTTAGTGTTTTTGCAATTATCCTGCAGGCCACATTTCCTCAAAAAAGCCTTTCAATCTCCGAAAGTATTTCACCTCCCACAAACCTTAAGACTCCGCATTCATGCACGAGAAAAAATATCCTCTTCAAACTAAAAACAAACGAGCTGTATCACAAACAAAGCGAAGTTCGTGATACGCACAACTTGCAACATGATATAAGACAGAAAGTTGTAGCAACGCTTTCAAGTTGATTGCCTAAACAATAAATACGCGTCGAGCTGAGCATCGTGAGAGCGAGGTGGAATTAGCCTGAATAGCTTAGTATCATAGTGATATTCTAGGTGTAAGGATGATAAAAGTTGTCATTGTTTTTCTTGTAAGATATCCTGTATTTGGGTTATTGATGTGAAAACTTTTTTATGCGCGTTGAACGATTTTTGGTAGGGGAAAATCTTATGGGATCGCGTCACCGATATGCTAATAAAACAGTATATCAATAGCTATGCATTGTTTTAAGTTTGTTTTGGTCTTTGAGGGGGTTGTGGCTAAGTAATAACAGCCGCACGGGTCGATCGATCAGGTTAAGCTACGCTTGCCGCGGTTGGTCCATGGATGGATGACCATCAGCACATACTATAATATAATACTAAAATATAAGACCCTTCCGTGGCTCGGAAAGCACGTTAACCCGTTGGTCCCGGCTGTCATTCGTGGATGTTTCATAGTCGTTACGGGTCGTCAGAAGCCCGAAAATCGAACAACCAGTTTTACCAAGGGTAGTATTATCCAGTAACTGGGTTGTGGAGGTCAGATAAGCAGTCCCTCCATGCAAAATACTGGTATTCAGCTTCATCCGGTTAGACTGGAAACTGACCCTAACATAGTTGGGAAAAAGTTAGGTAGATGATGATAAGTTTTAAGTTTTCACTTCTGTCGGCAGTCTCCATGTCTGCCTATGTTTTTTTTTTAAATAAAATGTTAAGGTCATTAGGCTTAAAAGGTAAATTCGTTATGACGAACAAAGGGAATTGTAATGTAACGCATAACTTGCAACGTGTTTGAGAACCGTTGGTACTTTAAATGGAGACAACTCTACCGCAAAAATAGAGATAGCAACAATTTCCGAACTAATATTACTCGTATACATGCGAAAGTGAGTTTCTTTGTTACGCTTTCACGTCTTAACGGCTCAACAAATTTCGATGAAATCTGGCATACAGGTAGACCATGACCGCAGTTGGGACATAGGATACTTTTTATTCCAGTAATACGTTCCCGTGGGATAATTTCCAAACTCCACGGGGGCGAAGCTGCGGTCAAAAGCTAGTCTGTTCGATATTAAGCCGTACCCTACTTGTAACCTTTGTTGCTCAAAAAAAATGCATTAAGGCTCTATTCCGTATAGAGCTCTAATGCATTTTTTTCATCCTGAGTAATCATGTCAGCCATTATTTAAGAAACTTGGCTTGTTACCGCTACCTTGTCTGTATATTAATGAAATATGCATGTTATTATGGAAACATAAGGAGTAAATCTAATAGCAAACGATGTAAATCCTCGAAGCCGACGAGATCCTCACAGAATCGTACTTAACAGTGCTCCCAGGCTTGCAAAGTACAATAAAAGCTGCCTGCTTAACTAATGTGTGTATGATTTTATAACAAATTACCTAGTAATCTGCTTTTAAGAATAAACTGTATGAATGGTTAATTTATAACAACTTCTATAGTATTGTAAAACAATTCCTAGAACGAAAATAGTGTTGTTGTAATGTAATAATTATTTTATAAAGGAAATTGTTATTACAAATATTTGCATGCTATGTTTAATTTTGGCAAAACATGTAAGACCATTTTATACCATATTTTACGCAAATAAATATTATATATTATTATTATTATAACCGTACCCTATTGTCAGAGAATAGATAACATAAAATGCGCAATGAACATCAATAAAGACGTTTACAACAAAATCCATTCTCGTCAAGAATGTTAACATGTTACCCCCATCAAAATACCTCATTTTGTATGTTCAGCAATATGTTCTTGTTACAGTTTTAAAGGGTTAAAACTAATGGCCGCTCCATTTTTCAATGACGTGCAGCGATAACTCAACTCCTGTTATTTTTCGCGGCACGTCAGTGCCGAGGAAAGCAACGGAATTTTTACGACGACCTCCATTTTGAATCTGACATAACAAGATTAGGTGAGGCGCTTTTCTTCGTCTTTGCTTTTAATTTTCTAGTGTTGAGTGATGTTATCAGCAATATTTTCACTGAGATAGCTTTGAGGAAAAGCTTTGTTTCGTGGAAAGATTTTAAAAATAAATGTACGGCGTGCATCGAAACGTTATTTAGCAATTAAATACAGCCAATTGAAATGCATGACGTCTTTTGAAACATTGTGATGCATCTTGTGTATTTGGTGCCGTGGAATGCGCGGGCAAGCTTTCGCGGCCATCAGAATTAGATGCGCTGTTGGCAACCACCAGCACATCTGGGGGCCTACTCTTTAAGTCCTTCGACGAAGATACGAGCCTCTCCGAAAGTAGTTCGAAACATTGGAATGAACCCTACTCCCGATTTATTAACTTTTTCGGACAGGCACATCGGGAGCCCATCGAGAGTAAGGAAGGACAACTGTCAAGTCGTATTGTCGATCATTTTTAGTTCTGGCCCCCAAAGTAATCTTATGACCATGAAATGCCCGTAACTTCAGCTGGAACCATGGATTTTGTGCTTAGAGAGTAGACCCCCACACTCGCGCACCCAACACGATGATAGGTCCGCCGCTCAAATGCGCTTCGAAGTCCGAAGCTCCGACGCTTGAGATTTAAATCATACCTAAGAGTTGGAATCATGATTAGTAACCCCATTCCAAATCGGAGTAACCACAGATATCTGTTACCAAATCGGAGTAACCACAGATATCTGTTACCAAATCGGTGTAACCACAGATATCTGTTACCAAATCGGAGTAACCACAGATATCTGTTACCAAATCGGAGTAACCACAGATATCTGTTGCCCACCCTCTCGATCATAGGTTCTCAGCGTGGGCGTCGTAGGCGTTTGAGACTTTCAGGGCTGTAGAAGACTTAGAAAAACTATATATCTTGTCTTACGACTAATATTACACGTTTAAATATGTATACAATCGTGGCAATAGCTGTTTCAGATTCGCGACAGATGGTAAGTAAAAAAAATGGGGGGCAAAATAAGGTTGAGGATAGGTCCTCAACCTTATTTTGCCCCCTATTTTTTTACTTACTATCTGTCGCGAGTTACAGTTAGTTACATTTACGTTCGTCTATCTAGCTAGAGCATAGGTGCTCTAGCTCTAGATAGACGAACGTAAATGTCACGGGCAATATGACGGGATCCAAAACAGAAAACTGCAAACAGCGGTAATCCTCCTAATGGACACTATAGCTACCACCCAATAGAGGCTCTATCGTTTTCAAAGGTATTGGCGGCTTCAAACAGACTACCCACAACTATCTCAATTATTACTACTATGCGGTATATTGCAGTGCAGCCTAGATCCAACAGGACTTGATACAACGAGTTCTATATTTTATTTGACGACACGGTTGGCGCAGAGGCTGAGCGATCGACTGCTGCGCTGCGTGTCGCGGGTTCAATTCCCTCACGGAACAAATATTTATATTGCCTACAGGTAGTTGTTCCGAGTCTGGCTGTTTGTGTATGTGAGTTAAAAGGTTTGTAAACGCACCCACGATACAGGAGTAATTTCTAGTGTGGCGCAACGTTTTGTATAAAAAAAAACGGTGTAAATAATTTAGCATGAACTACTTTCTAGAATATTCAAGTGCAGTAAGCAGCAAGAGTTTGTGTCAATAAAATAAAACCATTTGAGGAGATGCGGTTTTCATAGTCAAAGTTCTGCATAAGATATAAAATGGTCGGGGGTATTGTAAAGCTTTGGTTTTCTAGGAAAGCTGTTCCGTTATAATTATTATAACGGCCATCATGAAAATCTGCCATTTTCACTAGAACTGTGTCAAAAAAAACTCTGTATTTGGACAACCTTGACCGTTTACCTTTACCGCTTTGTTACTATCACAAGTGTGTTAACAAAACACAATGGGTTACGTCTTACTCCCTCACTGAGAGGGGGCCTGTGTCCCAGCAGAAGGATCATTAACGGCTGAGAATTGAAATTATGACTGGTATCGTCTTGGGTCTTGACACTTGTAGTCAGTAGACTATTATAAGTAGGTACAACCTACCTACTCAGACTGATGAAAATACTGCAGTACGCGAATGACTGACATGAAATTCATCGATTCATCATCATCTGTCTAGCTTTTTCCCAACTACATAATAATATGTTGGGGTCGGCTTCCAGTATAACCGGATACAGCAGAATACCAGTCTTTTACATGGAGCGACTGCCTATCTGACGTTCACAATCAATTCATCGATTCATCATCATCTGTCTAGCTTTTTCCCAACTACATAATAATATGTTGGGGTCGGCTTCCAGTATAACCGGATACAGCAGAATACCAGTCTTTTACATGGAGCGACTGCCTATCTGACGTTCACAATCCAGTTACTGGGTAATTAAATTATCAAAAAAACATCAAATTATCCGAGTAAATAAAAGCATTTACTTGTTACAATTTTAACGAGCATTTTATTCGTAAACACGGCTTCAACGGAAAATGCAATTACATTTATTTAAATATACCATTAATAAAACAGAGCGTCCTCACCTGAAAATTCGTATGTAAATAATTATTTAAATCGACGAAAATGTTTTAAATACGAATGTTGTTTTATAAGAGGAGCAATTTGAGCGAACTTGGTTCAAAATATATGGTAATTATTCGAATTTTGTTTTTCTTTGATTGCTTCATGGAACAAAATAAAGTGAATCTGCGATTTTATCAGTTGTTTGGTTTAGAAATTTAAAACTGTCGATTATTGCAGTTACGTGTAATTCAAAGTGATATATAATAACTATTAATAAAGCTGAAGAAATTGTTTGTTTGAACGCGCTAGCTAATCTTGGAACTACCAGAGATTACCGCGTCAGATTTGAAAAAATCTGTTTGATAATATGATATCATATAATTCTTGAGGAATGTTATAGGCTATTAGACATCACGCTACGTCGCTTAGTAGCCGAACGAAAAAATTTTTAGAAAGAACGCTAAGCGTAAACAAAGTGTGCGTGGGCGGGCGATGCGATGCGTCGGGGTAGGATGTAGGAATAAGAAATGTCACGCGGATGAAGATGAGGGCAGCATTAGGCCTCTGCCTCGAATCTTGCGGGTAGCGGGGCGGTGGCGGCAGCGGCACGGGAGCGGAAGGACCGCAGGATCTAATGCGTAAAATCAAATGGACCGGCCCTCGAAAACAGCGGCGCGTAAGGGACGCAGGGGCGGGCAACGAGTGGTGCATTTCAATCAAGCGGTGACCGCCCGCACCTCTGCATTGCAGTCTTTTGCCCACAATAAATCGAGTGTTAGGAATAAATTTTGAATCAAAAAGATGTTGTCGCCGTTGTTCAGATATTCGCGCGATCTGCCTGCTGGTTTCGAGAACGGGTCTGCGTTGCCCGCCCCGCTCCCGCGCCGCCGCCGCCCCGCTGCCCGCAAGATTCGAGGCAGAAGCCTTAATCTCACATGTAGAACTAAAACGTAACTAATTTGTATCAGTTAGTTTCTCGCTTCGGTAGTGTACGCACGGCTACACATCAAGCTATACCTAACCAATATAAGCTGACTTCTGATTGTACGATAAAACTATACAATGCGAGGTCAGGTTAAACTGGAAAGCTGGCTTGATGTGTCGCCGTATGTACATTGTACAGTCAGCGATAAAAGTCGATTAACTCTTCAGTTTTAAACATCTTTTTAAATCGAATCAGAAGTAAAATAAAAAGAATAAGTATAAACTCTGCTGTGACGCCTTCTAGCGGTGTTAGAGCTCCACGTAGTGGTTATTTTGGCCCACAGCTCATTAGGCATACGGCAGACAAGGCCAGCCAGTCCCCGTAGAAGATGGCGGGACGAGCTGGAGTAAACAAACGACCAGTGGTCGACTTAAGCCCTGGGGGTCTACTCCGAAGTAGTATCGGCCGAATTTTCGGCCGTTTCCTGCTACGAAGTAACTATTTGGTTCGGTCGGTTCCGATCCCTACACTCTTTCGAATATTGACTATGGTCCTGACCCAACTGAGCCGATCCGAACTTTTTTCGCATTTTTCAATAATATTCGGTTCGGCCATGTGTCGGTCCGATCCGAACATTGGGACTTTGCACAACGGAGTAGACCCCCTGGATCGAAAGAGCTGGGAGAAATGGGGAGAGGCATTTGCTCAGCAATAGGATGATGCAGACTAACAGAAATTAAGTAACTTTAAAGTCTTAGTTACATGAAATGCTGAAATACAACTTTTCAAATATTTTTTAGGCTAAATGCCTAAAAAAATCTAATTAGTCCGTCAGTTAGATTATCAAAAAATATTGGAGCCGTGTTTTTTCTTTTGTCAATTGTATAAAAAATGATGAAGATATCACCCGTTAAAGTTCCGCGTGACGTTACGCCTTGCTACACGTTTTAGCATGGCGTGACGTCACGACTTCCCACTCCCAAATTTAGACGCGCGTTATCTTTGTAATTTTTTGTTTGATTGACAAAAGATAAAATACGTGTCCATTATTTTTCGGTAATCTAACTGATGGACTAAAATATATAATTATAATTTTTTTACCCAGGTTGACACTTCCCGTGTCCTAGGGCTGGATTTTACCCTGGCCAGAAGCTAAGTATTGCTATACAACGTGGCAATCTTGCCAGTCTCTTGGGTACATTACCAGTCGACCTCGACAGCGATGCGGAGGAATTTTTCGACGCCATATTTTAGTTTGTTAATAGTTTTAGTTAGGTTAGGATATCACATTGTTATTTTAGTACTCGGTTAGGTCATTTAGTATTAGAAGTTTATCCAGTGTACTCTTTTTATCCTTAATTTAGGTGATGTTTAAAAGTAGCCGATTAAGGGCCGGTTGTTTCCAACGGTTGGTTAACGTAACATTACGTACGTTACGTACTTAACTTGACTTACGTCAAATAATAACGATAATGTAATCGATATAATTTGACGTTAGTCAAGGCCATATTTATGTAATTGTAATTTGAAACAACACTTTTTTTGGTTTGACGATAGTTAGCGCCATTTTGGACGTATACGCGTGCGTCAAGTGGACGTGAAACAACCCACCCTTAGCGAATTTTGTCTTTGACCATAACTACCCTTCATTTCAAATTCGAGAGACAAAAGAATTCTTCCACTGTCCAACCCTCTAATTCCGACGTCCTGTAAGGATACCTCCCCCCGCTACCTTGGCACTCTCAAATGAACATAACTGTCATATTTGAGTAGCGTTCTTGTCTCACACAGAGAATGGCGTGACGTCATTGTATGTGTAAGTACAAAGGTTTTGTTTAGCGCCATGTAGGTAGATGTGTGGAGGATGGGTTGATGCATTTTGGTATTTTGATTAAAATAAGAGTAAATAATTCAAATAATATAATGTAAACATAACATCACACCCGCATTCCCTGCAGGGTTGGGCAGAGATGTACCTATAGCACACCCACATTTCGGCAGTTATGAAATTCCATTTAATAAGGAGTGAGCATAATTACCATTAACCAGTCACAAATCCAGGCTCCGAGCTGCTATTGAGAAATTCCAGATGGAAAAAGACCGGCCAAGTGCGACTCGGACTCGCGCACCGAGGATTCCGTACTTTAAAATTATTAAAAATATTTTTATTATAAATGATTTAACTAAAAATGTACGGTTTTCGCAATGTTTCCTTTATCTGTGCTATAAGACGTTGGTTCGTACCAAATTCGTACGAAAATTTGCGGAAATTTGTAGCATTAACAGCTGTATCTTTTGATTGCGTTGGCTTAACTTAGAAGTTTGATTTTTCACAGCTCCAAGGGTCAGTAGACCTGTGTATTTGATATAAATTTCAGCTTGATACCTCCACGCGTTCCTGAGAAAAAGGGTCTTGACAGACCGACAGACGAACGGCCGGACGGATAAAAAAGTGATACTATAAGGGTTCCATTTTAGCCATTTGGCTACGGAACCTTAAAAACTGTCAAACGTCAATTTTATTCCTCGAATAAAACTTATCTGGCGATGGAAAAAAACAGCCCTAAATAATTTGCTCAATTGTCAAAGGAGTCGATCATTCGGAAAGACGAAGCTAATTGTACTTATCATTGAGTATACCTACGTTGAAATGGTATAGTTTTTTCTATTTTATAAAAAGAAAGGTCAACTCGATCGATGAGAAGCTACTGTAATCATTTTATGAGCCAGTCATTATTTTGTAATCTTTCAACTCTCTAATAATAGAGGCTTATCAAAACCTTTACAACTTGCACGCCCATTTATCAAATTGCCGTCATTACTCGCCTTCCGCGGGACATTTTCTTCAATTTTCACAAACTATAATGCAGTAACGAGTGGAAAATATTTCCGGCGATGTAGGGTTAGCTAGGTAATCAGATTTTTTGTTTGTTAACTTTGCAGTTTCCTATTTTTAAATACTGGTTCACGTACAAATTAGGAATGAGTTAAGGTAAAACTATTTAGATATTGTATTAAAAAAATATATTTGAGAGTTTTAGCTTTTGCAAAGGTTTCGGTTACCAATCTTCAGCCGTAATAGTCTAATTGAATCAAATCGAATCGAATCATCTCTCCTGAGCAGTGGTGGCCCAGTGGTAACAGCTGCGACTTACGAGTTGTAGGTCCTAGGTCGTAGGTTCGAACCCAGACAGGCGATTTACTTTGTGTAAATTATTTCATCACCACTGCTCTCAAAACGGTGAAGGAAAATATCGTGAGGAAACTGGCATGTCTTAGAACTAAAATTTCGAAGACATGTGACCTCTACCAACCCGCACTAGGCCCTCGTGGTGGATTATGGCCCACTCTCTCTCACAGAGAGGAGGTCGGTGTCCCAGCAGTGGGAACATTATAGGCTGATTATTTAGGAGAACAGGGAACACCCAACAATTCGGCGTACCTACCATGTAATTAATAATGCGTAGTTCGTAAGTCCCTCATGAACTACAAAATCTTTATGCCCCTTAATAAAATTTGACATTTCTCGGGACCCTGGGGCCCCGGACCTAGGGAAGACGTACGATGGGCCGAAGCCAACTCGCAGAGGCCCGTTAGACGTTTTAATGAATAAGACATATTATTATTATCCAATCATTACCCGTAATAGAAACGTTTTTATATTTTTTTATTAGCCTCTTTGTTCTAAATTGTTTTTTACTCGGTTGTATGTCATCATCTAGTCAGCCTTTTCCTATGTTGGTATAGCTTCCAGTCTAACCGGATTCAGCTGAATACCAGTATTTTACATGGAACGACTGCCTATCTGCAAAATATCTACAAAATCCTCCTTTCTGAAGTCGGTTAAAAAGGCAACGAAGTGTAGGTACTTACTATGTTTGTTTAAATAAATCTACCAGCAGTTCGATTCTGTAACCATCTCACCGTGAAAACTTACGTGAAGTGAGCGTGGAGTGAGCTGTCATTCCAACTACCTAATGCTAGGGATTGACACTATTGACAGCTCACCCTAAGCTCACTTCACCTAACTCTTCACGGCTCTTTAGTCTACAGAGGCCGCTTAAACTTATCCCGCGGGATGAGTTGACCTAATGAATGTGTTGAATCGGGCAACTGATCCCACTAATACAAGTACAGCCATGAAAAAAGTGATAGTTCACGGTGAGATTTTTACAGAATCGATCGGCTGTTCCTGACCAAGCTATGACGAACTCTGCCGCATTGCATAGTTAAAGCATGTTTATATTTGCTCTTTCCAGAATAAACAAATAGTGTTACCGGTGTCAACAGCTGTCTTACTACATACTAGGAACTGCTATATCTGCCTGGCCTTTTCCCAACTATGTTGGGGTTGACTTCCAGTCTAACTGGATGCAGCTAAATCCCAGTATTTTACACTAGCTGCGCCCCGCGGTTTCACCCGCATAAGTTTCGATCCCGTGGGAATATCGGGATAAAAAGTATCCTATATGTTAATCCTGGTTTTAAACCATATGTGTGCCAAATTTCATCCAAATCCGTTCAGTAGTTTTTGCGTGAAAGAGTAACAAACATCCATACATCCATACAAACTTTCACGTTTATAATATTAGTAGGATAAAACGACTGCCTATCTGACCTCCACAGCCCAGTTACTGGTTAATACGAATCCCCTTGGTAAGACTGGTTGTCAGACTTTCGACCTTCTAACGACCCGTAACGACTGTCAAAGATCCACGAATGACAGTCAAGACCAACGGCTTAACGTGCTTTCTGAGGCACGGAGGGGTCTTGGTATGTAAAGATGGCCACCCATCCACGGACCAACCACGGTAAGAGTAGCTTAACCTGATCGATCGACCCGTGAGGCTGTTATTACTTAGCCACAAGCCCCTGTATGTTGTTAAAGTGTCTCTCAAGTCAGCTTGCCTCTTGACAAAGCCCCCTCTAGCTGTTTCTATTGAATTCCATCACGAGCCACTCTTCTCCAGTTAGGGCCCGCTGAAATTTTTATCTCGTCCTCCCATCTCCTTTGTTGCTTTCCTTCTTTCCGTTTACTATTTCCGGAATACCAATCAGTTATTAATTTACACCATTTTTCCTGTTATGCTCTCATCATGTATTCAGTCCACCTCCATTTTTGCTGGCCAATTGCCAAAGTTTATTATAGAACGTTACATTTACTGGCTCTTTCAAAATTAATTTCGGAACAATGGAATATTTTTAACTGACTTCAAAAAAGGTGGAGGTTCTCAGTTCATCTGTACATATTTTTATCTTATTTTTTATCTGTAACTTTAACTCAATTGTTTTATTCCTAATAGAGCTGATTTTACAAAAGTCAAATAGATAAATTGTATCTGTGGATTAATTAAACCAAAAGTCTGACAGTTCTAGTATGGAGAACCTGACAAAAATTCAAAATTTATTCTCAGGATAAGACTTTATCTAGGTATAAAACTTTAATGAAATTCACCCATAATGCCAACAACCACAAAAGTACAATTACAGAAAAACACGTTAAACACACCCATATTATTTGAACTGCGAAATTCCTTAAACTTTTCAACTCAACATGTAAATTCGACAATGACGTTTAATGGATATCATGTTTAACGTTAAATTTCATCGTGACGATCACATTTGTTCAGTTTAAATTATTTTGGACTCATTATACGCTTCATGCATGTTACGTCATGAATTGGAACAGCAGTGTAAACATGAATTTTCAGCCATGGTTGGTCTGAAGGTGGAGTCCTAGGTTCAATTCCTGAGGCGCACACTATTGTAGTGAAAACATTATTTTTACTTTTATTTTGTTTATTTGTATTTTTTGTTTCACGAACTACTTGCAACTATTTGTGTTTCGAATTTGGTTGGTGTGTTACATGGTTTTAATGGAGTTTATCACCGGAAATTTTAAATAATGGTCTAGAGAGATTTGTGCCCGGGTAATAAGCAGGCTTGCTCCCTATTAACGTTCAAACCCAATAACCTATTTATTTATTTATTTAAGTAAAGCACAGCCACATCACGTATCCGTACGTATTGACCGATATCGTAACTATTGACAGATAGCTACTGATGATAGCCAGTATAATTATAACTGTCAGTATAATATAATCATACAGATCGGTACTCTTATAGGGACGTTAAAACCAGAGATATATAGGTTTTTCTACCTTCAGTATGCCAAAGCTGGTGATAGATAGGTTGGGTTTGGCCGTAAGTGGATGGGACTATAACTAATGATGAATGTGGGTGTAGGTACTGTATATCTCTGCCCACTCCTTCTGAGAATACTCACGTGATTTATGTTCATAATGCAGGGACCTATTGTTATGATTTCTATTGAATCGTATCAAAGCGAAACTATTTAGTTAAACAATTATGTGCTCATAAAATGAATACATAGACCTATGCATTATTATGGCTAATTATAATAGTCGAGGCTAGCGACAATCCGCTTTATTCATAAACGTTGCTTAAAGTTAAGCAGTGATTAGCGACTGTTTAACCATACATGTTTGACGTTTAAGCGTTACTTAACTTTAGTCATCGTTTATGAATAAACCCCATAGTATAAAGAGGGAAGTAAGTTATCTTCATACAAACAAAAAAAAGTATCTGTGCGTCGCCGCACGCACAGAGACTGTAGGCAATTATATCGCGGATTGGGCCGGAGATAGCCTACTTCCCCTCTTTATACTATGCTAGCGAGGCCTTTGCCCAGCACTGGGACAGCATCAGCTAATAATAAAATAAAAAAATACTCGAGGCTAGAAATATTATTTTTAGACTGTTTAATGACAAAGGAATAACTATTAAAGTATTTAATTGGTATTTTTGAGCAGATTACTTGCAAAAATAAATAACTTAAGATCATTTTATAGGAGGTATGAAGGAAAAATCGGTTATAAATATCCGCCTGGCCTCAATTTTACCCTCATAAATTGGTACCCATGAGAACCCACACACCTGACGCATTCTACGAGCAAAACTCGGTTCATTATTGTGTTTTTCTACCGCATTGGCTACTCCGGTAGATATAAAAAAAATAACCAGTCATCACCTCTTTCATTCAGGAATGAGTGCTTCGGTTTTTAACGACGCGATTGTCAATTGTTTTCGAGTGTTCGAGTATTCTAGAATGTTGCTGAGTTTTAAAACTGACAGATTTCATAATTATTTTGAAGCCTGATTTTTATAGTCAGATTTTTTTTTCTGAGAAATAAATATTGCTGTTTGACAGCTTTTTTACAGAAATCATGTCAAACTGTCATATAATTATTCTTCAGATACAAGTTAGATGACTATTGAAAAGTCAGCCTAACACAAATAGCAAAATAACAACCGAGTCAGTAGAGTATAAATCAGTCAGTGAAGATAATGGTCTAAACCACGTAAAGGATTAAAGGACCCATTCGGCTTATATTACAACAAAGACGTCTTACGGAACGTCTTCAGTTAAATGGAAACCAAAAGAAACCCAGCTTTTCACTATCCAAATCGAATCCTCACAAAACGCGGCAACTTTGCAAGCTGACAGAACAAAGAGACAAACTTGCAGTATACTAAAAGCTCTCTCTTTGATTGCAGGAGCGCGGTATAGACATGGTGGTGGTATCGGTATGACAGTATGTTTGTGGGACACGGTACGGCCACTTGGCAGCCGAGAGCCCTACAGTTGATGCATTTCGGTACTTCTAGTTTCCGTGCTAGTTTTTATGTTCGTGTTTTTTTCTTTACGCTGTTGTGTTTACGGATGGGTTCTTCTGTTCAGCCAGGTTTGTGTTCTATTTTTTGAAAACTTGACGGTATTATTCGACAAACACTATATTCTGGCTTTGTCAGATTCCATTGAATGCAGTGAGAGACTGAAATACACGATAATTAATTTAGTTGAAAGACAGCATCTTGTCTTGTTTTTTCGAAGGGGGAGAGGTGTACTATAGAACGTCCACATTTCACCAGTTATGTTTAAGTCAAGCGGGCGAGCCTATCCAGACTCAAATCCAGACTCCGGGCTGCTACAGAGAAAATCCAGATAGAAAAACCGAATAACACTTTTCCCGACCTGGGAATCAAACCTAGGAGCTCATGCGCAGTAGCGCTTGCTTGCCACTAAACCAACGAGGTAGTTAACGTCGTCAACGATTGGTTGAAACACGTTTGTTAAAAGTTTTAGAAACAGAGGGCTGCAATATCTCTCCTATGGATCAACTGTACTAAGCGTGCCGCCAATGCGGTGCGTGTTCAATACAACAACGCTTTCAGGGCGCTGTTGCGACTACCACAATATTGCTGTGCATCTGCAATGTTTGCACACGCCAGATTAGACAGCTTCTCAGCTATCGTGCGCAAAAAGAATGCGTCTTTTCTCGCCAGGTGGCGGGGCAGTAACAACAGCCTCTTGACAGTTATTGCTGATAGGCATGATCAAAGCCCCATTATGAGGCATCTTATAAAAACCACCCTGTCTTTAGTAGAATATAAGGTACTATCATAGTTTATAAGTCATCTAGAATTGTAAGTTTTTCTTGTCAAGTTATCAAAAAATAAAAGGCCCGTTTGACATTGACAGTTCTAGTAGGTAGTTAATAAAGATCAAATTCGCAAAACACGTATTCGTTTGTATGAAACTGACAGGTGTCAAGAACGCATTCTCAAATGTCAAAACGGGCCTTTTATTTTTTGACAACTTTAGTATTGTTGTTTATTGTTTTTTTTTTTGTCTTTGGATCTATTGTTGTCCGTGAAATAAAGAATATTATTATTATTTTAAATTGCTGTAACTAATATGCAAGCCTTTTCCTTTCTTTGAGAGTCGAGTTCACTAAAGCAGGCATCGAATTTCCTATTAAAACAAGACCCTTGGCTTAAGTTCCTGACCTAAGCTTTGCCTCATGAACTGCTCGTAATGGAGTAGTTTCCCTTTTATCACTAACTAACACTATTAAAACCTCTTTGACTTAGAGCAGGAAATTGAACATTTTAGATTGCCCAAGGAAATGGAAATCTTGTCCTGCAATGAACAAAGAATATTTATATAAAAGACTAGCAGCGCCCGTGGTATCACCCGCATAATGTTCGATCCCGTGGGAATGTCGGGATAAAAAGTAACCTTTATGTTAATCCTGGTTATAAACCATCTGTGTGCTAAATTTCATCCAAATTCATGCAAAAATTACTGAACGGCAGTAGTTTTTGCGTGGAAGAGTAACAAACATCCATCCATCCATCCATACAAACTTTCACGTTTATAATATTAGTAGGATTATAATACACCGTGTTCATCATGTTACCCATGAACTTTCACAAACGCTTCTATAGCTTTACAAATCAAATATAACAAAGGAAGTAGTACTTAAGAAGACTTTGTTTCAAAGATAATTGTAATTTCATTTAATGAAATTTAATTGAGCTATGCATTAAGAAAGGGTCTTAATTGGGCCTATGTTGCCGCTTAGTGCAATTAAAATGAAAAATCTAGGTATCAAATGCTTCGGAGAAAGAGGCATTTATATCGGTATATCGGGATTTACGTCAAGGTATTTAGTTTGTATAAAAATGAATAAAAAATAAGATTTCATTAATTTGTCCATAATGAAAAATGCTTATTTCCATGGTCTGAATATCTGGTTGAAGTTTATGTATATCGGTGTATAAAAACCCCCAGTAGGCTTGTTCGTAACCGCTACAGTGGCAAAGGACTCGTAACTTCGGAAAAAATATAAAACAATAACAGAGAAATGTGTGTAATGAAACGTAGAATGAATTATGCCTTGCCTGCCTTTTATTTATTTCAGGCCGCTCAGAACTTATGGCCAAGATACCCTGCAAGCAATTTTTTTTTAAAAAGTGCCTGTGGTCAGAAGTTCAGAAACTTGTTTACCTGTTGCCAGCAATCTATATTACCTATTTTTTATTGAGTGAAATCATCAGAATACCAGGCGCTGCGACATTTATTTTTTTAAATGTCGCAGCGTCATGCTGAGATAGGATCCTTTTGGCCTCGTACAGTACCTACCTGTTTTTTTTACTTTCTTTTTATACGATTTTGTTTTTGTTTTATTTAAATTTATGATTGTGTTTAGTTTTGTTTCTGATCTTCCTGTACGAGTCACAATAAATACTTTTTCTTTCTTTTAACCCCACTGGGTTGCCGAAACATAACAAGGTAGTGTAGGCCAATAAAATTGTATTGTGCGTCGCCGAATGCCTAGGTACTGTCCCCGAAGCAAATAGCTCACTGGAAGCCAACTGGAAGCACTTCCAATACCAAATTTGGTTACGTAGTTCACACGTGAACGCGTGTTTCCAATTTTGCGTACAATGACACTCTGTAACCTGATTATCGGATGCAGGTTACGCGGCAGATACACAAGAACAGTAAATTATTCTATTGTGCGAGTTATCGAACGCAACTCCTTAATTAAACCGGTCCCTAACAAGAATTGACCGGCCAACTTGAAATACGATATTACCCACTATGCTACACATGCTATGATACTAATACTAAACATTCGGAACCCGCCCCCAACGATAAACATCAAACCCTTTAAATTAACAGTCACATGTAAATATTTCACAAAGTGGGAGTTGAGAACAAAGCGTATAAACCCGACGCAGAAATCCGAATCTCACCTCTTTTGTTACCACTATTTTGTATATAGGGGGGGAATGTTCGTCGTTCCTTTGTTACGAAGTTTCCACTGCACAGAATCCACAATACAACTCAATGTTGCGATAAAAAGTTTGTGCTCGATTGTACCGCGCCGTTTATCCGACTGATTGGAAATTAAATCGCTGACATATAATGTGACGCATTTTTGCCATTAAATGTGAATTTTAAATTGATATAGGTCGTTTCACACTTTTGTTCATTAATTTTTGCTTAAATAATTAATTGGTATGGATTTAATGGAATTCGGATGTACAGAAACGTTTTCGAAGAGGAGTGAAGCAAGCCTTGAGTTTTTCAGGTGTTAATTAAAATTTCGAAAAATATAGACTGTGTTTTTTCGGGAGAAGACCGAAAACTTGCTACGCACGGGTTCAGAATCGTGTACATACTGTATCCATGGTAACCGGTTGCGCCTCAATGTCCCTGCCACTCTGTATAATATTGAATAAATAGCCAAAAAGCTACAAGTTATACAAATTCTTTAAAACTTTTTCACAAATCACAAGATGAAAATGGTATTCCAAGCATCCCAGTTCAAACACTCGTGAACTGAGACAAAACACGATGTGTGCCGACAAACAGATCGCGTCAGTCGAGCACAATAGATCCTTTGCGTTGTATTTGAAGGAGAGTACCTACCTACCTACAGTACCTACCTCTGTCAATACAACCCGCTGATTTTCAGTATTAGAATTTCTGTTGTCTACTAAAGCGGTTGGATTTTCGGTATTTGTCCGGCTAAGCTTTTTGTCTTTAGATTGAATACAGCCCAGTGCAGCCCGGAGTCCGGTTTTATGCCGCGTTGATGGCAATAGGCGATCGCTACCTATTAAATACCATGCGAATTAAACATGACTAGCGAAATGTAAGTTTACTATAGATACAGTAACGAGCAAAAGTATGTAAACACTCGGCTTTATTCAAACGCGATTTATTCCTTTATTTTTTAATGCAATTTTATGTTGTTACGAACATAGCTATTATTGAAAGTTGCCAAGTGTTGACAAATTGGTGCTCGTGACTGTACGCCCTAACCTTTCGAGGATACAAACCTGATGTTATGTTATCCAAGGTTTTTTTTGATATCCCATAACTCTTGGGACCGAGACCATATCAAAGAATTAACTGGCACATGAATTATTTTTCAATTGTAATTAATGTTTGTTTTCATACAAAGTAATTCAATAAAGTCACGATCATTAATGTAAAACACCCTTACAGGAAATATGACAAAGTCACATTTTCTAAGCCTTAAATGTGAATGTTTGGTTTGTATGAAAATGAATTACTCGTATTTATCAATGAAACTTAGATACCTATACACATAATTATCTTATATCTTCGAAACTATGCATTTTTGGACAAAATAGTCTAGGACTTTTTGTATTATTTTGACTTATAGAATATAACCCTAGAGTTATGGGATATAAAAAAAAACATGTTGTATACAAAAAATAGTAAAGAAGCAAATGATATTCCCAGCATCCCAGTTCCAACACTCGTGTACTGCGAAAAACACGACGTTTGCTGACAAACAGATCGCGTCAGTCGAGCACAACAGATCCTTTGCGTTGTATTTGAGTACCTACCTACACCGTAACTACAGTACCTACCTCTGTCAATACAACCCACTGATTTTCGGTATCAGAATTTCTGTTGTCTATTATAGCTACTGGAATTTGGTATTTGCATGTCCGTCTAAGCTTTTTGTCTTTAGAAATAGGTTGACTCGTAGAGAATGCCTCGTAGCAGTCCGCCTCAGTACCAGTACTGCACATGATTAATTAATTTAAGACCTTAGGCTCAATTCTCATAATTTTAAGAAAGTTCACAGTACGAAGGCCAATTCCTATAGTCAAAAACGTTCAAAATCTAGTCGCAATCTTCATCTCAGCGACAATCAATGTCAAAAACTTGTCAAAAATGTAAGGAAATTAGAGGTAGTTTTGACAGATCAAGACTGAGATCAAACTATGAACGTTCAAGTTAAAATTACGAGAATTGTCTCTCTTTTTTGAAGGAAATATTTGTGCTATTTCTTTATTCGTGTCGATATACCTACCGTTCAGGGAAGGCGGTGGAGCAAGTCGATCTAACGACTTACAAAAAGTAATTAGCGCGGACGTTATTCATCTTGTACAGTCAACAAAAGTGATAAGTATGCAGGGTCGTCGGATATAGTTGAAGTTTAGTAAGAAACCGATAGATGTTTTCGAATGAAATTTAGTTTGGTAAATGAACTGTTTGTTTTCTATTAATAAAATAAAATTTTGTTCGAAAACATCAATCCGTTTCTTACTAAACTTCAAATATATCCGACGAAACTGCATACTTATCTCTTTTTATCATCATTTTCCTATACCAATTTATTTGGGGTCAGCGCAACATGTCTTTTTCTTCAACACTTCCCTATTAGTCGTCATCTCGATAGTCATCTCCATTTCTAACCATATCATCATTCACACAGTCCTTCCATCGTTTCTTTGGTCCGCCCCTACTCTTAATAACCATTCATCCTGTACATTTGGAATAAATTGATTGATATGTATGTATGTATGTATCTCTTCACTACCTTTGGTTGACTGGTAGAGAATGCCTAAGACATTAAGTCCGCCTTTGTACCTTTTTGTGTGAAATTTTTTAATAAATAAATAAATACATATATGTGATTTTAATTAGCGATAAATAAACAAACGTATAATTTAAAGTAACAACAACAATGCGTTCATTGTTGTTGTTACTTTAAATTATACGTTTAAGCACCAATCGGAAAACAATACAAAATATACAGATAGGTATAAATGCAAAGTTGGTGCGGGGAAATTCACCTGATAAAATTAATCCTCTGATTGCAATTAACAACAAAGAGGCGAATCGTATGTTTCTGAAGGGGAGTATATGAAGTAATGACGTCATCTTAACCAGACGCAAGAACCCTCTCTTTGAAGATGTAATAACATTATGTACGCAGGAAGTTTCAACCAAAATTAATTTCAAAATACCTATCACCTTTTCTATGTCTTTTAAAAGCGTCCAAGAGACTTCTAGATCAGTGGTGGTTAGAGTTGTAGGTCGTGGGTGCAAACCCAGGCAGGCGCTTTTCTTTATTTAATCCCCACTCTCTCAAAACGGTGAAGGAAAACATCGCGAGGAAACCGGCGTCGTAGAACCAAAAAATCGAAGACATGTGACATCTACCAACCAGCACTGGGCCTGCGTAGTAGATTACAGTCCACTTTGATTACAGTCCCTCTCGAATAGAGTAGGCCTATGTCCCAGCAGTGGGAACATTATAGGCTGATTAAGTAATATTTAACACATTCCATAATGTTACTCTGTCACGCAAAAAGTACTGAACGAATTTTGATGAAACTTTACAGTAATATAGCTTATACATCAGAATAGCAGATATTATACTTTTTAACCCGAGATTCCCCCGGAATCGACACTTATCCGAGTGAGACCACGGGGCGCAGCTTGTATAAAGTAAACCAACTGTTTTATATAAGCGCCCTACCACACAACCTTTAAAATTTTCCGCCCGCAAGGCTAACGCAGGACAAACAAAACACTCGATATCTATTTTTTCGGCCGCAGCCTCTATTCATCTTATCTCCGCGGGTATATAGGCGGGGAACGGTAATGGTGTTTACCCACAGAGAGCTGCCCCCATCCGACCAAGGATTACGGTCGTTTTTTATTTATTTATTTGTAAAGTAGCTTCATTATCGGACCCCTGTTTATTCTTGAGCGCATCGCTGCGACAATTTTGTCTGATACTGCTTTTATAGAACGACTTGCTAGCTTCTTTTTTTATTTGTATTCGGTTCTTTTTGTGGTTGTATTCAATTACAATGGATTTTCAAAGGGAGTGCGTCCTCTTGACCTATTTTACTCCGAGTTACGATCATTTGAGAGGGTAATCAAAGTGAATTGTATTAGGGCTATTGTTGGTTTATTTTATTACATACTTTTAAAATTAAATACCTACCCGCAGATTTGACTTTTCATCTCTTTGTAAAACATTGTTATACTGACTGAATTTTTTTATTGTCTGGACCAAAACCAGGGTATAATAGGTGAACGGATGAGACAATGGCGCCGATTCCCTTGTTCACCAACTAAACTACATTTAATTTCAGTGCATCTTTTTCTTTCCATTCCGTTAAGAAAAGCACAGAAGATAAATATTAGTCCAAATTAAGATACTCTATAGACAAGTTACACGTGATTAAAAAATTGGCTACTAAAAATACGTCAATTTACGTCAGGCGCTGATGAATTTGACAGGACTAAACTAATGTTAATGCTCTGTCCTTTTCTTAATGAAATAGAAAAAAAAAGATGTACCGAACTTAAATTTAGTTTAGTTTGTGAACAAGAGAATCGGCGCCACTAACTAGAAAAAAAAGAGATTTCTGTGCTCTTACTCCGTTCTATATTTTATATATCTTTTATACCTTTTTTTTGTCCAGAGGATAAAAAAGTCAGCTGGTGTATATTGTTTGTTTGTAGGTATATATTGTTTCTTTTTCTCAAATCTTCCGTTAATCTTTTTAGTTCTTACCTAATCTGGAAGGTTAGGTACAATTACTGGTGCCTTAAATTTGTTCTCCAGTATTTACGTGCTTCTAATACAAACGAGTGAACAGAAAATCCAATAACCATTAACATTTCCTTCGCCGAGCCAATGTACAATGTACTGCATGTAGTTGTAACATTTACACTACGAAAACGACCTCAATGCTGTGAGAAAAATTCGTTGTCCACCTCAAATGGTTGGAATGTACATGCGGTCGATTGTACTACAGCTTTGTACTTATGTGTTTAGTTATTAGATTTCCTTTGAGAACAATAATGACTCGGTTCATACTCAATCTAACATTAGTTTTCCTTGTGACATGTTTACTAAGTTTATGCATAAAATGCCAATGCAATCATCAGACACCCGAAATCCGAATCTCTTGATATCTGCAGATTAAACAGAGTAAACAGAAACTGTGCAGTCTATCCATCTGACAGCTCCTTGATTTCGATTGATGTTTTTTCGAGTTCACAGAAATATCAACTTTTTTTCCGTGTAAATTAAGTTGATTTCAGAACGAGTGGTACTATTGAAAAAGTTAGCGTAATTTTATTTTATGTGTGGGTGTTATTGTTATTTATACAAAAAACGCATTTTTGTTTACGTGTTTGGAAACTAAAATGCAAACGCAGGATACATTATGACTTGGTTGCAAACGTCAGGTTCGTGGTAGGATTTTGGTATAGAACCTTACTTTAATTTTACGAACGTTCCATTTTGACGGCACGGTTGGCGCAGTGGTTAAGCGATTGACTGCTGCGCTGCGTGTCGTGGGTTCGATTCCCGCACGGAACTAATATTTGTATGACCTACATGTATTTGTTCCGAGTCTGGGTGTTTTTCTATCTATAATATGTATGTATTTACAAAAAAAAAATTGTATATAAGTAGTTTATCAGCCATCTTGTTACCATAATACAAGCATTAGGTTGCTTAGCTTGGGACAAATGGTGCTGTGTGAAATGTCCAGGGATATTTATTTATTTATTTATTTATTTCTTAACAAAGGTTTATACTGGAGTTAGTATTATCTTACACGTGTCCCGTCAGTCTAAAGATCAATAAAATGGTATGATGTTGTTTCAAGTTACCTCGATACATTAACATAGCGAAATTATAGCTATTGCGAGTGCTTGTTATCTTAGGTTATTTAAACAAGATGTCCGAGATTATTTCGATGCTGAACAGACCCAAACTAAATAATAAGGCCGAGTCCTAACTGAAAATATCATCGCGCTGTTTTATATGAATATGACACGTTTTTGGTTAGGACGCGGGGTAATTTTTGCCAAGGTACATTTTTCGCGCAGCGAGTTTTTTTCGCGCATTGGATTCTCAACGCATCGCTAGCGCCAAGAGTTTAAAATCCAAGTGTTTTTTTTGACGCGCTGGGACCCGGTCTGTTCGATTCTCAATGCTCAGCTCAACACCAAGAGTTGAAAAACCAGTGCGCGATAAAATCGCGACGCGAAATTTTTACGTCCGTGTGGACGTAGGCTTATAGTAGATATAACATTCAAATTTCAGCGACGCTTAGGAAAATTACACATTTCGTAGCAGGTGGCTGCTACGAAATGTGTCATACGGCGTAGCTAGCGTAGCAGTGACGTCATCGCCTACGTTAATTCGTAGCAACACGTCACTACGTTTCTCTCGTACAATCAATCTATCTACGTCATGTGCATTATGTAGCTGTAGGTATATATTTTGTATCAAATATATATCTATAGCTACGAGATACACTGCTGTGCAGATACACAGTAAGCACATAAAGTTGTATGACGGTATCTCGTGATAGATGAAAACTAGAAAACAATCAGAAAGAAGACTGGTTCTTTCCTCATAAGACCATTTCAGACACCTACATGGTCTTCACATGATCTGACCAAGATTATGTCTGGACTTCAAAAGAAACTGTGACCTCTGAGTTTGTTTCGGCCTTTCTTCTCAGATTAGTCAGATAGGAAACGTCTACCTCATCTAGTTTTTTTAAATATGATTGACGTGTAAACCTACTTACAGAAATACAATAATTTATCATTTAATTCTTCCTATAAACGAGAACGTTATAGAGCTTTCACTGAATTCAAGTTAGTGAAGCGACTTTATTGCCTGATCACACAGGGGAGTACTCATGTATCCGTATGTCGGTATCTCGAAGAATATCGACACCGATATAAATTATACTCAAGTATACGAGTCTCAAGATGAGGGGGTAATAAACTTTATCATAGATATATAAAATACGGGAGAGTATTTTATACAACGGGTTTGTAAAGGTATAGGTAAAGAAAAAGGTAAGTCTGAGCTTGAAAGGGATATTTTTTGGATGCGTAGGTGTTCGTTTTGTATGAATATTGTATGAGGCTTAAATCGAAGTACTTGGTTCACTGTCTCTTTGTGTTATAACTATTGACTAGACTCATCATCTGCCCAGCCTACCCCCAACTATGTTGGGGTACATGAAGCGACTGCCTATCTGACGTCCACAACCCAGTTACTGGGTAAGACGATACTCCTTAGTAAGTCCCGTCTGCGAAAGATCCACGAATGAAATATTTTTTTCGGGTACACTAAAGAGGTCCCGAAGCAATTACTACACATATTCGACTTTCATTCGGGTCATGCCGATCGACAAACTCCGTTAGAATGTACCCCCGCTGAATCATGTTTGCCTTTTGCCGAAAATACATACATTGCGGCAGGGACATTGACGCGCAAATTGTTACTATGGATGCAGTAAATGATTCTAAATCAACTTTGTTGAACAGCAGTGCGATTCTGTAACCATCTCACCGTGAAAACTTAAGTGAAGTGAGCGTGAAGTGAGCTGTCGTTCCAAATAATGCTAGGGATTGACACTACTGACAACTCAGATCAAGCTCACTTCACTTAAGTTTTCATGGTGAGATTTTTACAGAATCGACCGGCTGCGTTGAAAGTTTCCGTAGGTTATTGAAAAAAAAGTTGCTGTTCCACATTTTAATCGTGCAGGTATTGCACTTTTCTATGAAATTGCTGTTTTTTTTTTTTTGATAACCGACTGTAAAGCCTTTGAGATTCTAGAATCATGGGCTGAATTCATGGTTACAATTGGCGCGTCGATGTCCCTGTATAATCAACATCATAGAATTTTAATTGGATCTAGTTTTCTTTTGAACAAATAAATTAATAATTATTATTATTGTGGATTATGCTGCCCCGTTGTGCTGAATCATACCGACCTGACCAAGTTGTTAGCAGGCCTTAGAAAAGTAAATTATAACTTCTAGCTTTCACCTTGGCAAACCTCATGACATTCAATTTCTTTTAATTCATAATTTCACTTTTTAACAAAAAACATTCACGAATGCAAATTAATTTCCCAAAATTATCCGAAAGAGGGAAAAAAAACTAGAAAGGAAAAACTGTTTGATCGAAACCCTCCCCTTTGTGAGCTTATAGTAATTAAAAGGAACCTCGCCTGGTAAACAGAAGTCTGTTCATAAAAGTGATGCATGTCAATGAACTGGCATTGTAATTTAACAAAGTTGCCAGAATTTTACCAGTTTTTTTCTTGTTTTAATTATTCATATTTATGAAAAATCTCACTGCTCTCAAAACGAAACGGAAACATCTTGAGGAAACCAGCATGTCCGAGAACCAAAAAAACCCAACCCGCACTGGACCCGCGTGGTAGATTATGGTTCACTCCCTCTCAAAGAGAGGAAGCATGTTTCCCAGCAGTGGGAATAATAAAGGCTAAATCATCATCATTGGCAGCCTTGTTCGACCTGCCACTGAGTCTGGCCTCCTCCATTTTGTGCCATGCTTCCCTGGTCTGTGCGAGTCTCCTCCAGGTCTTCCCTGCAACCTTAGCTCGGGCTAAAAATTAAAAATCGAAATACTTAAACAGATCAAACTGTGAGAAACGTTCAGTCAGATCGGATTGGTATTTATTCCAATAAATTATAGATTAAAATGATCTTCTACAAAGTAATATTCCTAACAAGTTCAAAAATGCTTCAATAACCGTTCCCACCGCTGATGCACGATGTTCTACAGAAGAACCGGTATTGGTCTAAAAATACTTCAATCACCGTTCTACCAGTAGGTACACAACCCTCGAATGCGAGCGCGCGTTAAAGCTATTAACCCATAACTGCTGACCGCAAGGTGTACTGTCGCTTGTAATATGCAAATATGCGGACGACAGGCGCTTAGTACCCATGCATTGTAAATACCTACAGTACTGCTGACTCTGCGAACCAGATCGTTTGTTCAACAAATTTGATGAAGGTTATTGACGAGCTGGCCGTTAAACTTGGAAATGAGGGAATGGTCCCGGATAATTAATGCAGTAGGTACAGTACTGTTGTCTTCTGGCTGATGAATAGTGCATGAGGATTGGGTCGATCATGATAATAGTTGTTTTGTTGGTTAGGTAGAGTCACCTTGAAATCTGCCAACCATCAGTTTTAACGCTGTTGACCGGGTCAAATTAAAATAAGCTAGTGAAACTCTGCAGACGTGATGGATATTGATATTCATCAAACTGTGAAGTTTACACAAAAAAATAAACATATTTCAAGTGACTTCACAAACTGCGGTCCATGACGCAACCAAAAAAATCATTCAATTAATTTCTTTTTCGTTTTATGACGTTTAAATATCGATATTCATAACGTCTGCGTAGTTTAGTTAGGTAATTTAATTTAACCCTGTAGATTGTTACTCTGATTAGAAACTGTGATTTTGGCAAGAAACTGGCCATAGGGTTTTGAATTTGGTTTCGTTCATTGAGTAAACGAAACAAAATACTCAGCTTACAAAAGAAAACTCATTAATTTATATAAAATGCTAATTGAATAAACTTTGCCAACCCGCATTTATTTAAAACAAGCACTTGAAATAAAATACACCTGAACAAACAGAATTAATTTTGTTTTTCCACCACAAGCAGGGATGCAAAACATTTTCCCAAGCGCACTAAAACTCCCCACATTTTGTTCCACAACAAAAGTATAAATAAAATTAAAGACATTTCTAGAAAGATTGCGGTGAAAAAATATTAGAAAAAATTGGTTGCAACTTTCCCTTGTAAGTACCAAGTTTTTCCTCTTAAATTGTCCACTGTGCAGGATAGGCGCAGGTCTTTCTGAATTTCAATTTAACTTGTAATAAGTTGGCCAAGTTGTCGAAATTAGCCCGGGGGTGAATTTACGAATTGCCGACGAGGAAACGATACGCCGTCCGTCCAAAATGTTGAATAGATTGAATATTATTTGTTATAAATTATTATTTATGTTTTTTTAAGTCCGCAGAATAATAAAAAGGAAATTAAGAAAAAAGAATGTTTCGCCGAAAATTCATTATATTATGTTTTTTATTCAATTTCCTAAACTCTCCACTCTTAATAATAACTCGATGTTTTAATTTGTTATTGTTTTTTTTACCCTGTAGTGTCCTGCAATAGGGCAACGCCTCCAATTTTCTTCTATTTCTTCGTGGGGTTTTCAAAATGTTTTACGTTGTTTTTGGTTTATCATAAGCAAGCTGTTGTTTTTCATCCTCGTCAAATTTCAGGAGGCTTTTATGAAAGACATAAATAATCAAATAAAATTACAATCTCTGGTAAATAATGAATACATACTTGTTTTTTTGGTTATTTAAGTTTGACAGTATTTCAGAATACACCACTTTCAAAGAACAGAATAGCGTTGTAGTATCGTATAAGCGGCCGCATTTTTATGTGTGTAAAAGGGCAGTTACAGTGCGGTCTCATACAGAACGCGTTTTAAAATGCGTGTCCCACACATGCCAATTACCGAAAATTAGAAAAAAAAAACCTACCTATTTTAGGAAACCTAGGCTCAATGAAAAAACGACAATTACGATAGTTATGATTTAAAAAAAAATGCACCCTTGTTTTATAAACTGTTCCAGCAAGAAATAAACATCAGCATGTTCCAATGTCAGCCTTTACGTTTCGATCCAGCATGTCTCTTGCTGCCCTCCCTCATCGACACCCTAAGCCGAGGTCCGTACCCTACAGGGGATGCCCTAAGCGTGTAGTCGCTTAGTTAAGCAGCCGTCTACATAACTCCGAGGTTGCTTATAAACAAACAAAAAAAATGTCAGCCTTATAGGTAGTAGGTAATCGTTCCTACCTATATTTTCCGGCCTTACATAACTACAGACACATTCCAACTTTGCCTGTTTTCAACGTTTGCCAATTTACTAACTGCAAATAACAGGAATACGTATCAAATGGAGCAAACAAAGAAAGATTACTTACAGGGAAAACATTTTAGTTTGTCGCAAAAGCATTTCATAGAACTATTTGTGGCCTACTCTGTAAAGTAAGCAACGCGGCAACAGTTTGGTAGCAATGTTTGTCGTTTGCTTGGAGCAAATATTTTGTGAGTAACGCTTTATATGTAATTAAGGATATTCAACATGTGTAGGTTGACGAAGTAAAAATAACCAGTTCAAAAATATAATAAATACATTTCTATGTTTTTTCCAGTCGTGGGAAGCAGTTTTTTATCAAATAGCTTGAAAAAACACCTCTATCATGTGCTAGTAAATGCGCATGGCTGCACCCTCCTAGTAAATTTATGTTGGAAAATTGATTTGATTGAGTTAAATTCTGATAAAAAAGCTTCCATGTTTTTTCCACAAAAATGAAAAATACCTATCAGACCAGCAGTCAGATTATTCAACCGTATCAGCGAGTTCAAACGGCAATAAATTGCCCGTAGCATGTTCGACATACGTTACGGTTGCGGGCTATACAATCAAATAGCTCTTCTACATATATGACCACAAGTTTTATGTAGATGTTTATGATCAATTATGATGTTTATTCGTGTGCCTATCGGTGGATTGTTTTTATTTTTTTCACTGGTTTAGTTTTTAGGGCAAAATTCGAACCAATGAGGAAGCAGTAAGAGCAAAGTAGCAAAAAGAGTCATGAGAGATCGATTTTGTAGAAAACAAAAACCACATTTTAGGTCTCGTAGATACCTACAAGTAAAAGTAAACAGCTATTGGCTAAAAGTCACCCAAAGGGCAGTGGAGACGTCTATGCTTGGAGTTTCCCAGCGTGATAGAATCAGAAATGAAGAGATCCGCAGAAAAACCAAGGTAATCGACATCACCCGAAGAATTACCAAACTTAAGTGGCAGTGGGCAGGGCACATTGCTCGCAGAACAGATGGCCGATGGGGCCGAAAGGTTCTGGAGTGGCGACCGCGTACCAGAAGACGTAGCGTTGGAAGGCCTCCCACAAGGTGGACCGACGACCTTGTGAAGGCTGCAGGAACCCGTTGGATGCGTGAAGCACAAAACCGGTCGAAGTGGATGTGCTTGGGGGACGCCTATGCCCAGCAGTGGAAGTCTTTCGGCTGAAATGATGAGGTCATCATAAGTGAAAAAGAAAGCCAGTATTAAATCCGAAATAATGTTACAGAAAGTATTTGTACGTTACCAATCAATCACCCAAATAAACGGAATTTCTATTTAAGGTGCAATTTTATTTGGGTTTCAAATTGACGTTATTTCAAGTTAAACAAATATCAACTTTATTTTAATCGCCATTAAGTTAACTTTAGAGTGTAGAGAGTCTAGCACTATTGAAAAAGTTACAAAACTGTTTGAAGTTGTAGCGTAAACTGAATTTTATTGTGTAGGAATTAAAGTTATTTTTCCATAAACTCATGTTTGTTTACATTTTTGGCGAATATGTCGCGATTCAAATTTAGCCACAACTATTACTGAGATACATATTTGTGGGAAATATAAATCAAATATCTTTATTCTTAAAAATGGTAGGAGCTTACACGATGGGCATTTCAATGTTCATCGCTCCATTCGTGCGTTAGTGTGGTCCGTGAAAGCCTTGGATTAGGGTGTGTGCTTAATAATAGCAAAACTCCTTGGGGAAGTCCCGGGGAAATACGTGTTCCTCGTTGTATTACACTTTCCTGCTATTTTCTTACATCGGTCTTTATACTTTCTGTTTGTTTTTTATTTGTTGCTATCAGAGGGGTAATTCTCGTAATTTTAAGGACGTTCACAGTCTGATCTCAGTCTCAATCTGTCAAAAATACCTCTAAATTTCCCTACATTTTGACAAGTTTTTGATATTTGTTTGTCACCGAGATGAGACTGCGACTAGATTTTTAACATTTTAAATTACGAGTATTGCCCCTCTGATGTATGTATCTGGTGATATTGTGTGTCTTTTACTCTGTGCTAAATAAATGTATTTTCTTTCTTCTTTCTTTCTTTATTGTTATTTGGAAGGAACATTAGAGGGACGTCAACATTGTCTGTATTTGCAAAGTATCCACGAACACCTTTTTTGAATCCAGTAACAACACAAAAAAAATGTTGGTCTTTAAACTAAACAGCCTAAATTATACTGCCATACCTACTGTAAACATATTATAAAAGCCATTTGCAAAGTATCCACGAACACCTTTTTTGAAACCAGTAACAACACAAAAAAAAAAACAACCGACTTCCATAAAAACACTACAAAGTAAACAATAACTTTAATTTCGGAAGTCGGTGTCTTTGGTTTTTTTTATTACGTTTTTCGCCACCGACTTCCGAAATTAAAGTTATTGTTTACTTTGTAGTGTTTTTATGGAAGTCGGTTGTTTTTTTTTTTGTAAAAAAGTTTTTATTTTTCACTTTTTTGTTGTGATCATTTTTTTGATTTTTGTTGATTTTTCAAAAACCGCTTGTCCGATTTCGATAAAATTTTCATGGGACCATTTGGGAAGTGTACCCTATCTAACAAAAAAAGAATTTTTCAAATCGGTTGCCAAGCGACGGAGTTATGCCCGAACAAACATAAAAAAAAAAAAAAAAAAAATACAAACATCCGAATTGAGAACCTCCTCCTTTTTTAGAAGTCGGTTAAAAATGTTGGTCTTAAAACTAAACAGCCTAAATTATACTGCCATACCTACTGTAAAGATATTATAAAAGCCAATTTATTTTAAAAGAGTAACCGTGGATTTTCTTGCCGGCTCTTCTCCATAGGAAACGACCAATTGAAACCGTGCACCTAACTTCTGATGTTTCATAAGTGCCCGAGTAGGTTTATGTTAAATAAAATATTTTGATTTTTTGACAGGGTGGCATGACATTGAAGCGTAAACTGTTACCATGAATTCAGCACATGATTCGAGACCCACTAGCGTAGTAATTTTACGTTGGTTACCTATGTGTTCAAAATTTATGGAACAGCAATTTTTTTTTAAATAACCAACGACAATGTCAACTCAGGGTGAAAATTTCCGACCTGCACGCAGGCGAAACCACAGGCAAAAACTAGTCCAATAGGTATATGTATGGAAAGTTTTATTTACAGTATACATTTAATTTTGAGTCCCCTTTAGGTGTAAGGGGGCTCAATGGGGGTAGCGGGATCGTCCGAAAAGGTTACGGCTGCCCTGGAACATAAAGGGCTAAGGAAGGAACACGGATGGGTTTTAGTCAGTAAGAGTCTGACACTCTGGATGTCCCTGCCACCTTGTTTAGCATAACATAATATTATCACGTCTGTAATCCCCGAAGCGTCTTTAATAATAATTTATTTAATAAAAACGTTTACAAAAGGTGTACAATTAGCCAAGATTGGCAAATTTCCCATACAATATTATAGTGCCTAAAAGTAAACTACAACTAAAATATTTTATTATTTATTACGGGTGCAATTAATGGTGGTTCGGAATTCGAGTGTTAGGTAGCGACCCACCCGAACTAGGTATAATTCAAACCTGTGTTTCAGGCCATAAATTAATTTAAATAAGAATTAATAGCCATTAAAAATAAATAATAGCAGAATAACTACACCAGCAAAATAATCCTACTACCTACTAATATTATAAACGAGAAAGTTTGTGAGGATGGATGGATATAGATGGATGGATGTTTATTACTTTTTCACGCAAAAACTGGTGAACGGATTAGGATTCAATGTGGCACGCAGATAGTTCATAATAATACCACCACATCTCAACGTTGACGTCGTGGTGGGGCTTGCGTGCTCCGAACGCTAGGCTTGTGCTGGTAGAGTTTACTTTACCGGAACAGGTCTAGGATGAGGAGCCAGTCCAAGACACATACAAAAACCCGCAGGGCAGCACGGCCCCAACGGTAGCGACCCCACTGACCCTATCTCCCGGGAGTAGTCTTGTTCCTCACCTCTGGCTTGCCTTTATTGGCCGGCTGAAGTGAACACTGACGAGGAACAGAGCTCCCACCTCATTCTTGCTTTTACTGGCCGGGTTGAATGGAGATTCGCAAGAGCATACGTACTCGGGGGAAGGAAGTATTCCAGTAAGTGCTCGTAGGGATCTTGACCATCTTCCGAGCTCTGGGATTGTTCTGGAAGCCTAGGAATACCTCTCCACTCCTCATAAGCAGGACCTGTTGCCCCCTTGTTGCTACGTCACTATGTGCTAGCGACAGTTTCCGGGAGCCCATTATTGAGTGTGCAAGTCACCCCCTGCCGTTTTATCCGTGTATTTATAAAACATTGATCAGGCAGGGGCCATATTTCTTCCATAGTTCTAGGTTACCAGTCCACTTTAGCTACCCAAACCCATAATCCAATATCAGCAGGATAACTAACTAGGAACTAAGGTTCCTAGTTAGTTATCCTGCAATAATCCGACACCAACCGGGGATTGTACTTGGGTGCACTTGCTTAAGGCAAACAGGGATAATCGCCGGTTGATACCGTATTTCATTAAAAACGTCTAACAGGCCTCTGCGAGTTGGCTTCGGCCCCTCGTACGCCTTCCAAAGGTCGGGGGCTCCAGGGTCCCGAGAACTGTCAAAGACGTAAAAATAATAATGATAATGCTTTATTTCCAAGTTTACAATTTAGCAGAATCGCACTATGTAGTTAGCAGAATAGGACTATATGAACCTAAAAATTGTAAATTGTGTCTGATTTGAAACCTCTGGCACCCAAGCTAAGATTAAACTTGTGTTGGGTATGGGTGTCAGGGCTCTCCCTTGAAACATTAACCAAGATAATGTAAACAAGATTCGAAGTTACATCGTGATTACATAGTGTCACTAGCGATTGCCGAAGTATGGTTAGTTTAATAAAAAACTGTAGCCATTCTCGGGGTGTGTGTATGTGTGTGTGTGTATGCGCGGGCCCACTGGTTATAACCAGGATTAAGACAAAGGATACTTTTTATCCCGATATTCCCACGGGATCGAAACTTATGCGGGTAAAACCGCGGGGCGCTCCTAGTATGAAAATAAAATTCACCTAACCAAAAATAAACTAAAATCGAGTTTTATCAAACTGAACCGTTTAAAACAAAACGGAGACATTTTTCCTGTTCCACGTAGTTGATAATATGTATAGAGGGAAATTTCACGATAATAACATTTAATTTTCGCTTTATATGCAAAGTGCTTGTCCACTAATATTACGTGTCAAAGTTGGCAAGGTAGCCGGCGTCCCCTTTGTCTTCCTGTAGCGTTGTTTAGAAGTTTTATTTAAATTCCTATCTCGCTTCTAGTTTTATTCACCTGCAATATCTTGGTCCTTTTTCCTAGGTTTAAAAGACAAAAGTATAATTAGTTGAAGATACAATTTTTGTACAGACGCCAGCACATCAGGCTACCCGAAACTGTCAAATTTTCCCAATCAACCTTGAACCTAATACTTTAGCGTTAAAGTTGAAAATCTATGAAAGAAATTTGACAGATTGTAGTAGCTCGCGTCTGTACTCGAATGCTTTGCATAATTATGTTATTCAGAAGGTATCACTGACAACTGTTGCCATTTGGAATTTATATATTTTCGCCTTTTGTTTCACACTTGTAATGTTTTGGTACTTTTAACATTTGCGACTTAAAATACTAGAACTTATGATATGTAAGAGGTAGTACTCACAGTTAGTTGCTTTATTTCAAACTAGCTGCTCCCCGCGGTTTCACCAGCATACGTGTCGATCTCGTGTAAATATCAGGATGAAAAGTAAAGTCTCATAAAAATCCGTTTAGTAGTTTTTGTGTGAAAGAGTAACAAACATCCATCCATCCATAAACACACTCCACAAACTTTCGCGTTTATAATATTAGTAGGATTTAATTTGTATTCCTACCTCACAACGAAGTAGTTTCTTAATTCTACTTCATAATATTTTCTATGTGAAAGTTTTTTTTTTTCTTGATGTTTGGATGTTTATAACTCAATCAAGCAAAAACAGCTAAACGGACTTGGATAAAATTTGGCACACAGATAGTTCATAACCCGGATTAATACATAGAATATTTTTTTCCCGGTAAACCGACGTAATTACAAAAATATTTTGAGCCTTTTGCTATGAAATACAGTCGACATTGAAAACTCCTTTGTTTTCATTTAAATGTAGGTAATGATTTTATCGTTTCGATAAAAGTTCATTACTAAAAGTATACACGATCCCTTTGGATGAAATTGGTGCCGTCTGATTAATATAACTATAAGAGAGATATTTTTAAGAAAACTTTTTTTTTAATAATAATATAAAAAGGTACAATTTTGATTCGTAGTATCAAACATTTTCCAGTTTATCCTTTGTCAGAGCTGCTGTCTATACTGGGGTACTCACAGCCTTAAAATTGCAATATTTAATTGCACTACGACATTAAAAAAGCTCCAAGTACTGAGAGGAAGAGAATTAATACAAAACAAAGGAGATGTGCTATGTGTGTTTTTGGAGAGTGCACAGGGAGTGCACACACCCAGGGAGTGCATACACCTTCCTAGTATAGATAAAAAAGTGGGTGTTTAGCAAAAAGATTATCAAAGTCACAAAAGCAAATGCCTCGAAAAATAAGCAAGGTGCAGTTTTGTGTAGCTTAAACATAAAACCACTAACATGCGAGTTTGTAATCAACATACATTAGTTACTATGTTTATATCACAAGTAAACTAAAACAAATGAAGCCAGATCACGAAGGCCTACGGTTATAATTTACTTAAAATTTTACTAGGCTACCTAGTTTTAAAATAAAACGTCCTTGGTACATTTTCGACGTAGAAACGGGCGTGATAAACGAAACTTAAACTAATTATTTTTTTTGCTGTTCAGTTCAGATTGACAGTTGCTCACCACCAGCCACTGAAAATATATTTTTAATTTTACACAAACATAAACAACAATACTGATTATCGGAGATAAATTGCGTCGCTGATGAGCCCTGTCGGCAAAGAGTCCTGTCGGAGAAGTGTCCTGTCGGCGAAGAGTCCCGTCGAAGTAAAGTCTTGTCGGTGTTCAGTCTGTCGGCGTAGTGTCTGTCGGCGTTTAGTCGTACACTCCAATTTTAGTGCTGCCTGGTCATAAAAGTAATTTAATATAAAATTACGTGTTTTCTTTAATTTCACGATAACAAATCAACACAGAATAATATAAATAAAACATGACTAAAATACATTGTTCTATCCAATAAAACACGAATAACATTTACGTATTCATATGAAATAAACAATTTATAAAACAAACCAACATAATTTACTTTCGTATTTAAGCGCAACAAAAAAGTATTTAAGCAAGCAAAGTAGATTCCCCTACAAACGAACATGAGGCTTGCAGTCGGGGTGCGGTGTGGCGTGTGGCAAGCCTAATGTCCCGTGGAGACAACCAGACGGAATATATTAATGTTCAACAATGCAAACCACGCTTGCTTAATGCAGAATTTATTGTTTTTTCCACTCTGATTTGTGTTGGATTTATTTTGTGGTTTTCCACTGAATGTTAAGCAAAAGAGAATTGCTAACTTTGTTTATTAAACGATTTTTGACATTCAGAACAAAAAATATGCAACTGGTCTTTTGAGGCATGTTAGGATATTTTGTTGGAGAATATTTTATTCAAAGTTCGTTTTCAAGTAGGTTGAATTCTTAGACCTCACACTAGGATTATGTGTGTTGTGAGATCCAGCTTCCTTCCTTCCGGTAACAATTTTTATAAGACAGGTAAAAACAAGCGTGCATTAATGGTGGTGTGATCTGTGTCAAATGTGTTGGTATTGTAAAAGAGAGTTACGGCACGGTTGGCGCAGTGGTTAAGCGATTGACTACTACGCTGCGTGTCGCGGGTTCGATTCCCGCACGGAATTTTATTAAGAATTTTCTATTTTTATTTTCTTAAGAAAAGGAGGAAAATTTCTATTTTATTAAGAAAAGGACAGAAGATAAATAATAGTTTAGTCCTGTCAAATTACTCAGAGCCTACGTAAATTGACGTATTTTTAGTAGCCAATTTTTTAATCACGTCTAAACTTGTCTATGGAGTTTCTTCTGTCCTTTTCTTAATGAAATAGAAAGATAAAGATGCACTGAACTTAAATTGATTTTAGTTTATGAACAAGGGAATCGGCGCCAATGTGTGTAATTGGGACTTTACTTAAACTAAGAAACTTTCTGTCGTATCGTAGTCCAGTGTAAGGGTACTTATATAAAGACACGAGTTCCTGGTAAAGTCAAACCGGTACAAATCAGTGGGGGTAAAATATCCTCATATTAACTTCTGCGCTCACGTACAGACGCCAGCACATCAAGCTACTACAATCTGTCAAATTCCTTTAATAGATTTTCAACTTTATCGCTAAAGCATTAAAGTTCAAGGTTGATTGGGAAAATTTGACAGTTTCGGGTAGCTTGACCTGCAGCGATCTGTACCGAAAAACCCGCTGCTTTATTTGCTAACATAAACCCTGAGACACGTAGACAGATTTAAAAATAATAACATTATAGTTCTAGACACAGGTATCAACACATTGCACGTAGGTCCTACGTGTTTTGGGTACTATAAAGATATCAATGAACATACATAGTTATTATCTATGAATCCGCACCGGTACACTTAAGAAAAACCTCGGCTTTCTACATATTTTTCCCGAAGTAATTCAACTCAGCTTCAATACATTTCACGTGTCCTTGGACGTTACGTAAGAGAGAACTCGACGAATTCAGCATATTCATGTGTTATGTAACCACACATGTAGACCCCAAATCATTACACGAATGTACGGAAGAAATAGTAACTTACTGATGTATTCATGGAAAACTAATTCAATCAAAGACTTCGATCAATGAAATGAACTACTTTTATAAATAGCTCCCAACTTACTTTATTAAAACCACTTACATAATGAGCCTATAATGTTCCCTCTGCTGATACACAGGCCTCTTCTTTTCGAGAGAATTAAAACCACTTACGTAAATATATTAAAATATTAGATCTTCTATAATAAATAGTTACAGATTGGTTCTGAATCTCACGAACCGACGCGCACTTTACTTGTGGTTACCAAGTGCACAAACACGCTGTGAATGTGTGTGTAAGCGCAGGAGCTCTCGGTACCGTCGTGTGTGCGCGGGTGTAGTTATGTGTGATATGTGCTGACGCTACTCGTGTCCACGCACACATGAACAGCGTGTTTGTACACTTGTTTACCACAAGTAAAGCACGCGTTGCTTTGTGAGATAAAAATAGCGTACTCTATGAATGATCAAAAAGTATAATGCTATAATAAACAAGCTCGGTTGACGGATTGGTTTATGGAGGGCCTAGAAGAATTGACATTCTATTAGTGATAACGATGATGGAAAAGTTAAAATGTATTGGATAGTCCCTCAGGCGTTGGTTTATTTGACAGAGGACGCTCCCAAGCAGTCTTGCTGCCCGACCTCTAAAAATCATTATTTTTTGCATATGAAAGTATACCTATAAAAAATACTGCAGTACTTATATATTTTTTTTTTTTAATTTTTATCTGTCTGTCTCTATGTTTGTTCCAGCTAATCTCCGGAACGGCAGGACCGATTCTGACGGGACTTTACTAGTAAAGCTGATGTTATAAGGAGTAATTTAGGCTACTTTTATTTCAGAAAAATAATTAGAAACGGGGCACACTACTTTTTTCCGACATACACGCAAAAGAAGTCGCGGGCTCAGCTAGGTTATTATACAACAATCATTATTCCAATTCCAATGGTCGATGCACATTAAAAAAAATTACAGGCTGAAAGACAAACTGCACTGGCTTGTCATAAAAAATAAATTTTAGTTTTGAATAAAAAAGAAAATCGCGTGCTAGCTAATGAGAGCATAGCTAGGTATTACTTTAAAGCAAGGCAAACTGCAATAAGCCGTAATAACGCTGAATATAAAAGATTAACCCATTTTCTTTTATGGTGAAATGACACACGCCCTTATCTATAAAGAAATGAAATGGTAATTGCCTTTCCAAATTGCATAAAGGGGCACAGCAGACCATGCTATGTCATGTGCACGCTGGGTCTGCTATGACCCTTATGCAAAAAGTATTATATATTATTTGAAATAAATGCTTTTTCAAATAAACCAACTAAAGGCACTTTTGAATTGTCAAGGGGTCGGTCAGTCAGAAAGATGAAGCTAGTTGCCCATTACAAAGCGTAGTAGACAACGGGCAAAAAACTCCACGGACACTTTTTTAAATCATAAAATTGTTACAAAGTATTGGTTTCATCATTCATGTTGAAATTATACACGTGAGAACGATGTAGAGCGACGTGCACCTTAAAAGCCTCCGTACTAAAAGTCTCCGTACTAAAATCCACCGGGTACAAATCCATACTGCAGGCTGCTACCGAGAAATTCCAGACAGTAAAACCCAATAACACTGACCGACCTGGGAATCAAACCCAGGACTTTATGCTCAGTAGTAGCGCCTGCGACCACTAGCCTAACGAGGCAGTCAGATTATAAACGGTCAATTGGCATAATTACTATGAAGCATCGTATAAACGTGAGCCCGCCATTTTGTTTTTACAGACGTCAGCTGTGCTTTCATTCAAAGATAAATTCACATTGGCCAGTCCAAAATTTCCACGATTTTAAGCTGCAAAACTTTGAAACTTCCACTTGTATTTTCTTTCGTGGAAGTTTTTGTTTATTTATGTATAGGTAGTGTCTTAATTGCAGTATTCTGTTGCAAAATGGTGAACGGCAAATAAATGAGAAGCGACAGATTAATTGTTGAGAAAGGGTAGAAATTGCTTTTTTATAATACTGAACTACCCACCAACTATCCTACTAATATTATAAACGCGAAAGTTTGTGAGGATGGATGGATAGATGAATGGATGGATGGATGTTTGTTACTCTTTCACACTAAAACTACTGAATGGATATTGATGAAATTTTACAATAATATAGCTTAAACATCAGAATAACACATAGGATACTTTTTATCCCGATATTCCCTCGTGATCGACACTTATGCGGGTGAAACCGCATGGCACTGTTAGTTATTTAATGAACGTTTGCAACAGAAATATTAAGGGGCATATAAAATGTTGACGGCCTCTGCTGCTTTTAGGAACAGAACTAGAAATTTTTATGAGCTAGAAAGTTCGGGGAATAGCTTGGAATCTGCAGTGAATTTTATGATCTAGATAAATTACACTGCATTTTGTTGCTTTATTTTCTAAATACAGGATACAAAATTATTAATATAAATTTAACTTTGCGAGTATTTTGAACCAATACAATAAATGTATGTATTGTGTAATATAATAAGTGTATATAAATATGTGATATTCACAGACTTGTCCGTGGCAGCACCCGAACTACATCCGTATTGTAACGAGAATAAGGATCATTGTGATTTTGACAGTAGGTAATGCAAAATCTGAGGTAAAATAACTTTGAAACGACTGTAGGAATGGGAGGTTGACGAATGCGTGACTGTGTGAAGAACTGAATGCTAAAGTGTGAGACAGATGAAGTATACTATAATACTTGGGACCTCGTGGAAGATATTTAAAAAGGTAGGATAGTGGCTCTTGAACGATGGACCGGAAGACGTAAAGACAGTTTTTTTGTGTTAAATTCTAGTTTATTTTTACAATAAACCAGTTGTCTGATATGTTACGTTCTTTTACTCTGATCTCAGCCCGGTTCAAATCTCCGACGAGCGCCTATTTGGGCACTCGTCAAAGATTTGAACCTTTCAGAACACCAAATGCATAAAATCCAAAGAAAAAATTATTATAGTTGAATGCCTATAAATGTATAATCCCAATTTTGTCTCAAGCAATAGTTCAAACTCAAATCGCATCGTATCAATGTACACATCTACTTATTTAATTCTAAGTATTCTAACAAAGTGCAAGTTCAACTCATACATCAGCCACCATAAAATCTAAGCTCAAAAAGAGTCTACCACTTAACTAACTTTTAAAAGCACTTCATCATTTTCAGAAACTCGCTTGTATAAAGTTCGCTTGGCCTTAAGTGATTCTCTAGCGGGTGTGGTATCGAGTACATGTACGCCCAAGCAAACGGATATGTATACAGGCACCTAAGTGGCAACAACCTACTTTAAAAAAAAGCTGTTACAGTTTTAAGCTAATATTATGTTTAATTCGTACTGTTTAAAAGATAAAATAAAACCTTCTAATTAAATAAATAAATGGACTGATTTTTTTAATGGGCAGAATAGCCAAGGTTTTACATCATAGATTTAAGTGTACCTTAAATGTAAAAGCACACAATAAAAAACATTTTTTCAATGTACTGGAAAGATGAACATTTTCCCTTGTGTACTTGTGTAGTCACGACTATAAATACCTTAAGCTGACGCAAAATTCAAGAGCGATTTTCTAAATTTTATGGTGCGATGAATATTGTATTCTCAAAACCAATATGCAATAGGTCATTTCTCAAAGTTGACATCGTTATTTCAGAACATCGTTTTTGAATGTTGCGTAAATATTATAAGGTAGGCTTGGAACTGGTACCAAAAGTACCGGTTACTTAGCGGTTCTTGCCATTGTGGTACATATGTACCGGTTCTAGGCGGGTATCGGCACTCTACTTAACTATGTCGGCACCAAATTCAGGTACCCATTGTGTAGCACAAATCACATATTTGTACGAGGAACCTGGTACGGTTGGCAACCTTGAAGTTATTTTTCTATTGCCCTATACCTATCCTTTTTACTTAATCCGTTTTATCACTCTAACTTACGAAAATATTTATTTGGTATTGGTTTTGGTACCGATACTTATAAAAATTTAATATACAATAAATAATAGTACAAGTACATGTCTGGTACCGGTACTAGACTCTGGTACCGGTATCACACAATATCGCCAATGGTACTGATTCCCAAAAATACCGTTATTTCAATCCCTGCACGTGACTGTACATATCTCTTTGTTCAACTGTACAAAGAGATCCGAACTTGGTATTGCCAAGTTTACTTGATTTCGTACCGTAATATCGGGTTTATGGTATTCTGGAGGCAAAGATCACGTAATATCGCGGGCCCATGAACGTCAGGGCACGAGACCAGAAATATAATACATATATGATTCAGTTTCTTTTACGTTTGCTGTCGAACGGATATATGTTTGTTTTTTCAGAATGATACGTGGAAAGGAATGTAGATAAATGGAGTTTTTTTACTCGTTTTACTGTATTTGTATTTTTACCCGACTACGGCGAAGCCAAAAGGAAGGGTAGTTGTATGTATAATTGTATTTAAGTTCCACCGTAGCGTCTAAACTACTCATCCGATTTTGATGAATGAGGTGTCAATCGATTCGTAATTATGGTCCGGGTGACAAAGGCTACATTTTATATGAACAATATTAACATTTTTTTTTTTTTAGTAAAACTTTGCCCCACACAAGGAATTTCTCCTGTATCGTGGGTGCGTTTACAAACATTTAAACTCACATACACAAACAGCCAGACCCGGAACAACTACTTGTAGGTCATACAAATATTTGTTCTGTGCGGGAATCGGACCTGAGACGATGTTACATCCAAAAAAGTGGGAGTCTCGGCGCGGCGTAATCGTACCGCGAGGGCTAGTTCGAGGTGGCACGGGAAAAGAGTTCCTGGAAGGACTTGGGTTGGCCTTTGCCCAGCCGTGAGACAGTATAGGTTGAACAAAACAATGTTTTTTTCCTAAATATTTATCATTAATTGTTCCAACCCACCCCTGTCGCATCGTATCGCCTGATCGCGCTATCACTTCGTTTTCGCTTAGCGTTCATTCTGACTTTTTCTTCTGGCTCGGCTCCTAAGGGGTCATTGCGTGATGTTTAATAGCGTTTATCAAGACTTGGGTTTTCAAATACAAAACTAATTTTTCAAATCCAACTGTGCAACTGCAACTGCTGTGCAACTGCTGTGTTGTAGCAGTATCTACAACGCCACATGCTAACAATACGTCATACTGACGTCACGCAAATCCTGCATCTCGCAAGCAGAGTTTACCGCGTAGTCGTTCGATCAATCGTTGGGCAGTTGCCCGCCAGACACAACACCCGTCTGGTCGGAGGATCCTCCCTTTTCTATAGAGTATGAGTGATATTTACAACCTGTTCTTCTTACCTCTATATATATGTATAGTTCCAGAGTTTAGCGATACTCTTGTAGCGGTATCTACAACGCCACATGCCAACAACGCGTCATACTGACGTCACGCAAATCCTGCATCTCGCAAGCAGAGTTTACCGTGCAATTAGCATAGATACAATTTCCGGATATCAATCGTTGGGCAATTGCCCGCCATACATAACACCCGTCTGGTTGGAGGATCCTCCCTTTTTAATGGAGGATGAGTGAGTTTTACACCCTGTTCCTCATACCTCCAAACTCTTCAGCTTTATTATTAGTATATAGCTAGTCAGGAGAGTCATTGCCACTTAAGTAACGTACACAATAACAAAGACATAATAGAACACAATAATTAGATCTCAAAGGGAAATTCTGAAGAAGAAAATTAGACATCTTCTGTCTGAAAAGATCTCGTAGCGAGTCTTAATTGTATCGTTTCATACTTATGAAACGATACAATTAAGACTTTGTGCTTACAAAGTTGCTTTCTTGCTGATTCAATTATAAAACTTTTTTCTTTGAACTTGTTCTTTCAATGAACGTAGAAAATTAGTACACAGTTACTTTCAATGAATTATAGTTACTAGTATTCCAATTGCGAAACAGGGCTTGATATTAAAACTTGTGAACTGAGTTACTACTGTTTTATTAAGCTTTCCTTGAAACGTTTATTGTCTACCATTTAGACTTGTATTCGAAAAACATTTTCTCTTCTTATTTAGAGTTGTAAATCGAGATAAAATTATCACTCTTAGGGCAAATTTTTTCAACGCCACATTTTATCGGAGGAATAATTTTGAAAGTTCTTCATGCAAAATCTGTCAAACGTCAATTTTATTCCACGAATAAAAATTAAGTGTCGATTGAAAAATCAGCCCTTATTGCTTATTTTACCAAAGTCAGATATTATATTTTATCCTTGAAATAAAATTGCCGTCTGACAGTTTTTGTATGAAAAGTCTGTGAAAAATTCAAAATTTATTCTCAGGACAATATTAATTATAGGTATAAAAATTAAAAGCTTCGTGGAATTCATCTTTAGTATACTATACCTATATTAATTTCAATCGACTTCTGTATTGGCATTAAATCATTATTAGGTATTCCTTTATGCAAGCCACTGCTAGCATCCCTGGTCTGTGCGAGTCTCATCCTGTTTTAGGTCGTCCACCCACCTGGCTATGGGTCTGGCAACAATCCTTCTACCGTTTCACGGCAATCATTCTGTTAGGCTCTGCTCCACCTGCTATCACCACGTCTAGCACGACGCAGCGGCTAGCAAGTAATGAGCAGCATTTACCACCTAATTATACTTTTTAATTTCAGTTTAATCCGTTGAAATTTCACCATACAACGAAAATTACTACACAATGAAAGCAATATTGGTAATACTTCTTAAAAGAGCTTAATTTTATTACAATAGTACTGAGATTCAATTATGCACGAAAATGAACGCTTTATTCCCCGATATTGTTTTATTCCCATTCAGATTTAAATTAAAGTGGTGTATTGCAACGAATTCATCAAAAACTTGTTATTGTGGTGTTTACTTTTGTGTCCTTTTTAATGTTCTGTGGTCTTTATTAAATTTATATATAGATAAAACAAAGTCGGGTTCTTAAATAATTTTATTTTTGTAAGTAGGTATAGGTATGTATAATTTTATTAAAATAAAAAATAAATTTGTAACAAACACTTTTACACGTCAATCTTTTTTTTTTTTAAGTAGATGAGGTCGGCGTTTCCTATCTGACTATTATGATCTTTGATTTGTTGGATTTGTCTCCGCCTCGAATAGCAGAAAAACTATGAAAACGTGGGAAAAATTAACGAAATAAAAAATTATAAAATAATTAAATTTCTCATACATTTTGTATTTATTGATTCTGAGGCGGTACCTACGAAGTCCCCGGGGTCAGGTAATTAAATATCAAAATCAGTGTATTTTTTTAAGGTACATAGGTAATGTTCTTAAATATTGTTTTCCAAGGTACTTATGCTTTTTTCACTTCTCTCTGAATCTAAGCCTCTTTCTTACATAATCGTATACCATAACCAATTAATTCTAGTATTTGTACATACATCGAGTTTGTACAGATACCAGACGTAACCACAATATCCAGCAAAAAAAAGTAGGTACCTGTATCGCCAAACCAGCTGTTACTAGATCAAATGAGCGATAATATAGAAAAAACTGACTTTAGTTACTATCTATGTAAGTATCGACAGACAACCTACACCCAGTGAACCGATTTTTTCAATAAAAAAACAAAAGAGCAGCATGATTAAACATGCCTTTCCTTTGCAAGCACTCAAGTCGATATATGGGGCACGAGTTCAAATCCGCGCGAATAATCCGATTGGACGGTCGAAAGGATCGGAAGAACGCTTTGTAGCCCAGTCGGTCGCGTGTCCTGGACTAATTCAATTATCATAGCTGGTGACCCCACTATACGGTGTTATGAGCAGCCGTTAGTTCCTTGTCCGTCCGGCACAATAAACGCCTATTTACGGACACTGGGGACGAAATTGCCCGCCTAATGGTTAGTGAAGCTGTTGAAATTTAGTTGCAGTTGAATTTGAGCGTTGACAGTGAATATTGATATTTCTGAGAGTCGTAAAAGGGGGACACTATTTTTGAATGGACAAAGGATTTGTATGAGAAGAAAGCACATGTTCATTATAGGTTATTTAAGTGTGCTCTAGATTGTACTGAGGGATTTCTTACTTTAAACGTGAAAGTTGTGATAGATGTGTGTTACTTTTTCACGCAAAAACTACCGAACGGATTTGGATGAAATTTGTCGCACAGGTGGTTTATCGATTCCCGCACAGAACAAATATTTGTATGACCTACATGTATTTGTTCCGAGTCTGGGTGTTTTTCTATCTATAATATGTATGTATTTACAAAAAAAAAAAAAAAAATTGTATATAAGTAGTTTATCAGCCATCTTGTTACCATAACATTAGGTTGCTTAGCTTGGGACAAATGGTGCTGTGTGAAATGTCCAGGGATATTATTATTATTAGGGATATTATTATTATTTGGTTCGGTCGATCCCGATCCGACGGAACTTCATTTTCACATTTGTTGTATCGTATACCTACTTGGTTCGTGCTACGATCTTCAATAGTAAATTCCCAGTTTAAACTTCTTCTTTTCTTGCAGAAAATATAAACTTGAAGCTACATATTGCATTAACATTTTCCATTGGAAGATCGTGCCTATATACTGCAGTGTATCTGAAAGTATCGTAGTTTCAGGTCAACCCACAAAAATGTTAGCCAGCAAAACACGAACGAGCTGAAGCCATTACTGCGTACACCCAAAAAAGAGCCTTTTTAGTACCGGTTTTTACCGGTTAAGAACGATGTTTAGCAATATGGACGTATAAAATCGGAAGAGTATCCTGAGTAGATATCAGCTTATAAAGTGGCGGTTTTATCGACAAGCTTTCACATCTTTCGACCGGCAACTCCCTGGGGGTAATTCTGCTCATGATGATACGTTACATACATACATGCCGAAAAGCGTTTGTGTATGTAAATTCGATCTGGTTATATTACGTCTGTCATTTGTCCTCATTAATTTGCTATGGCGACACGTACATTACGTGGTGCGGATATGCGTCAGCTATTTCAGAGGGAAGTAGTTTTGGGCTCGATGCTACTAGTTCACTTTGAGTATTAAACCCAGTTCGATGCTCAAAGGTAGTTCCTGATTAGTTAGTGGGTACATCCATTTTCGTTGATTAATGTTGCGACTTTTGGACTTCAAATCTGCTAAGAGTAATTCTTATTAAAAGAAAAAAATATATTTATCAAATTTTGTTTAACATAACAGAACATTACGCCTGTAATCCCCGAAGGGTACGCATAGGTTTACCTATAGAAAACCATATTTAGCCAGTTATGTTTAAAACCCATGTAATATGGGAGCCTATTGCCTTCAACAGCTTACAAATCTAGACATCGCACCGCTGCGCTGCACTGCTGCGAAATTTTAGATTTTGCTCGACCTGGAAATTGAACCCAAGACTTCATGCCCAGCAGTAGCGGTTGTGACCAATAGCCCAACGAAGCAGACAGATTTATTTTCGTTACTGAATATTAAGGAGTGTTCATAAAGATTTTAATGATATAATACTATTTTTAATGTCAACTTACTTATGCCTAAGTAAATTCGTTTGAGTACACACTTACACCCTTTACCTACACTACACTCACCACACACATTCACACCCTACATTCTCACTACACATTCCATACACATTCACTGACATACATAACTCACACGTCAAGTTTCATATTTAAGTACCTCCTAAGTTTAATTTGTATTTTTTTACACCTAATCTACCACGGAAGAGCACTGATTTCCAAGATACAGGTTTTTGCCTAGTTTGGAATTCAGGAGTTAGTTATATAGCTTTAGTCTACTCACCCACGATATTTGTATCTAGTTCTTAGGAATTTATCTGTATTATTATATTTTATTGAGTGCAAATAAACGTTATTATTATTAAGTAAATGGGAACTTGTGGTATTAAAACTGGCTCAGTTTTTATAGTTGTCAGGTAGGTAGTTGCTGGATCATGAAACACGGTTATTACCAAACGCTGCGGTAAATTTTCTTGCTCTACACTGCACTTTAATATACAAATAATTACTTGAAACGAGAATGTTGCCTGTTTATAAACCACTATCTTTGATAACTCCTTTTATACCCTGCCCATTAGGTTAACCGTTTTTTGACAGTTGTCTTAGAACGTACTTATTCCAGATTACATAAAAGTTACTTTAAAATACGTAATAAAATAAATGTATAAACTGCCTTATCTTATTGAATTATCTTATTTATGGCTTCTTACAGACATTATAATACCGTACGTGTATCAATCAATTGTGTATTGATTGATACACGTACAGTTTAATTGTGTATTGTGTGTTGCTGCAATCACTAGTGCCATCTGTCAAAAAACGGTTTATCTAATGGACAGGGTCATAAGTGTTCATTTGAAGTCTCTGTGTTTTTGAGTGTGATCGATCATAGAAATGGCCATATCGAGATTTGCCTGGCCATTTTACGATACGAGATGGCGACGACGGCATATAGAAATGAACTTCGTTATGAAATTAATAAAAATTTATTTCCATTTTGACAGTCGAGTTCTCGCTTGACATAATTATTAATTATGTAAAGTGATATGTCTTTTAATTTACTCTTCCATCAAATAACACACATTCATGCCTAATCAACCATACTTAGCCGTATTAATTACATGACAACCAAAAAGTAAACACCAATGTATGTTTCGCTTAGCGCGGGTTGTTTCACGTCCCCTTATCGCACGTGTTATATCTACTAATATTTTTATAATTTTTAGCATTATATTTTTAATTATTTAAGTAAAATTAAGATAACCTTGATTCCGAAAGTTGATTCGGTTGTAATTCAAATCATAAAATCATTGTTAAAACCACTTTTACACTATTTATTTTACAATTACAGTTTATTCAATACATTTATATCGCTTTAATTAAGCAAAGAGTAGTTTAATTGATCAATTTTGTATACGTATTCTCTGAACTGATGGTTCGATGACGTCAGTTGTTTGCGACTGCCTATAAAAGCGAGAGCCCAACGCCTTGTGGGGGCATTCTGAGTCGAGTTGTGGAACCGAGCGGACTACCAGTTAAGTACTTTTCCTGTTCCTTATTTTATCGTTGGTATACTATTATTAATATGATTTAGATGGATAAATATAGTAAAATTATGTTGTGCTTCCCTTAAAATATTGTGTGAAGATAATAAACAAATAGTATCTATGAATATTGAGTAAATTAAGTAATTTGATATTATGCCTTAATTATTGTTTACTATGTTATTGTATAAATCATGTTATTATGGTCAATATTCCTAGCTATTGTTATTATGTTACTATATGTTGAGTCCTCTTGGACCGTTGTACAAAAGATAGAATTAATTGTGATTAAAGATTTCGATAATATGTTGATAGAATATTTCAATACTGTTTCCATGGAGTTTCTTGTCCTTCTTCTCCATGATGACCTAGTTTTACGAACGGACGACTAGTTTCTCTGCTTAATTACTGACAAGCCTAAAAATTCAATAAATGTTTATCCTTGTCTTTCTGTGCTTTAATTCATAAAACCCTTTTCCTTGTAAACCATATTCATCAGAAATCCATACACAGTTAGTAACCATTCTGACATTCAAAGCTTGTTATTTAGGTACATATACTTCTAGTATATAAATATATATATACTCTTAAAGCTAACACACGCGTATACGTCAAAAATGGCGCTAACTATCCAACCAAAAAGGCGTTGTTTCACAAAATGATGACTTTATTTGGTATGTTACGTTAACCAACCGTTTGAAACAATATGCCCTTAGTCCCTTGTGTCGCAGCTACACTACACTATACACTTGAGCACACATTGTATTGGCGACTTAAAAACTTTGTTGTATCTACAAAGTTTGCTAGTTGTTTTGAACATGAACGTGTGTATTTTCTGACTTGTAGTTTATATCCATCTTGTGGGATTTTTATGCAGACATATAAAGTAAATGGTCGGTGGCGTTACAGTACCAAGTTTTAACTTAACTATTCATATAATCATCATCATTTCAGCCCAAAGACGTCCAATGCTGGAAATAGGCCTTCTCCAAGCACCGCCACGTCGACCGGTTCTGTGTTTCCCGCACCTTACTATTAAGAGCGTTTACAACGTACGGCATTTCATACAAACTTTCAAGTCCTTGTTCTTCGAAAGGCATGAACCGATTTTAATGAAACTTCATACGCATAAGCAGGATACATAGGTCTAAGTTAGTTAAGAACATTTTCGAAATGTCTTATTTAAAAAAAGATAATTGGAAATCTCTGTTTCTATGGAAAATTTAAAATCGGTCGAATTTACAAGTAACACTATTTTTTTTAAATGTTCTCAATTAACTTTTTAGACCTATATACGAGTATCCTGCTTATGCGTAGGAAGTTTCATTAAAATCGGTTCATGCATTTCAAAAAAGAAGGACTTGAAAGTTTGTATGAAATGCCGTACGTTGTCAACGCTCTTAAGCTCTTACAAATACCTACCTAATAAGCAAAAGACTAACTGCTAAGTTCCTACACACTGTCGAGAAAGAGATAGTGAATTGAAACCCGAACCATTGAGCTATTGACGTAAACACACTCCTAGGACGTATGCAGTCATTCACCACGCGACGGTGTGACACAATTCTGGTAGAACATTTTCTATGAAGTTTTCATAAGAATTCGATAGAGTCGCGTGGCGCCTGTCTGCGGGGGCTTTTTTGTCAAAATAAAACACAATGAAAAAAATACAGATATACCAGCTTCAAACAGATCACTTCACTCAATAATAATCCAACAACAAAAATAATGTATCTACTATCATAAAAAAATATTCGGTAAGAGCCCTTTAATAGAGCGCGTTCGTCGTAAACTGTAAAATTCCTTTTACCGAAGGAAATGTTTCTGTTTTCTAACTCAAGGCGAATTTTATGGTGGCACATAACTGACTTGGCCGGTCGTAAAGGCTTTACAGTGACGACTTGGACCCTGCGCAATGTGTTGTCACAAATGGCCAGGAAAGGGTAGCAGTACTGTTCGATTTACAGAACACAGAACGGATGACTGTGTGTGCTGAAGTTAGCTGCAGATCCGATTTTCTTATATAAAAACCGTGTACCCCTAAAATTACGAAGTTCCCTTGAATTGAATCCCCTTTAGGGGATGAATTTTCAAAAATTCAAAGAAAACTGCTTGCTTATTAGAATCAATGGTTAAGGCTGTGCGTAGTCTGTCAGTGAATGTGTAAGATTTTTGTTAGTAGAATTTATGGGGTTTATTTATAAACGTTGTTTAAAGTTAAGTAGACAATGATTAACGTTTCCTTAACCATATATTTTGCATTTTTTATACATTCTAAGCATTTTTAAAAGATTGACACAGTTTTCTCTTAAGCTGAAATTGATAAACGTTACTTAACACGTCGTATGGTTTAGATGGCCCCGTCGTATGACTTGTAGTTTAACAGTTGTGCGAAATTAAGAGGACAAATGCTTAGTCAAAGATTTTGCTAAGTAACGTTTGTTAATAACCTTAGATTTTTAGGAATTACTTTCATCTTTCCAAGAAATTAACTCAAAAAGAGTACTTGTAGCTATTTTCACACAGAAAGATCCGTCCAATGCGTCGTCGTCAAGATTACGAGTCAGATACGTTTTTCCGAGATGAGAATCGAAAATGTTTGGACGTGTGATAGGATCGGAAACAAGATTACTTTATGTGTATGTAGTCTGTACTAAGAATTTCGTTTGTGTTACATTTCAAAGGGTACGTTTACGGACACAAATTTCGGATTCAAAATCATCGGGACCCGAAATAGCTAGGTAATACAAATGTTCAGTAGAAACCAATATTTTAGTCACTGAGACAAACAGATTGAGAAGTATTTCAGTCAAGTATTCTAGTTTACACCTAAAGATTGGAGTACCTTTTTTTTGGTTTTGGATGGGAAATCATCAGATGACCCCTCCCGCTCTGGGTGGAGCGGAAGGGAGTGTCAGACTCTTACTGACTAAAACCCACCCGTGTTCCTTCCTTAGCCCTTTCTGTTCCAGGGCAGCGGTAACCCTTTCGGACGATCCCGCCGCCAAGATTGAAGTACCTTTAGTTATTCTTTAAGTGGGTTAACCACTATAACTCAACAGGTAGACTTGAACTCACGCTCGCCAGTAAACGTCTTGACCGCTAAGCTGTTTTCACTTCGTGTATGGCTTCATCAAGCGGTCACTAGAATGGTTTACATAAATCACGGAAGATAGTGGTCTATTCTGCGTGATGTGTGTATATTCCGCGACTGTAAATGATTTTTAAAACAATGATGGTCCGTAAAAAATAGACTCGAGTCGAAAGTTATCAAAATGTACCAAAAAAAATCAAATCAAATCAAATCTCAAATCGTTTATTGCGGATTGCAATAATGTACAATTACAGGTGGTAAATAAAAGAAAAATAATATAAACAATTATGGACCCTGTCGGGCACAGCAAATTATTAAATAGGTAGAGAGAGGAAGAGCGCTTTATTTTTAAACTGTTAGTCACAAGACTTTTCTGAAACGAGGATTGACAACTGTAATGGAACCAGATAGCACCACATACGACGTTCTATGACGCAAGAAAGAAGAAATTAAGCGGAAACACACGACAAAGTACGAACATACCCGAAGCGTGCGACCGTAATGGGAGGCAATACGAGGTGAATTTATACTCATGCTTCCACATTTTCATAGCAAGTCCCTAGCGGGCTAGATAGAGAAAAGCGAGCACAAACGGCGATCTTTATACACGTCGCTTGCGCTTTCTACATTCGTACGGTATGAATGCAAAATACCAAAGTGCTGCTCCACATTTTCCAGTACCTAAATGTTTCTAGAGGACCAAGACAATATTATTATAATTACTTCTTTCATATTTTAATGTTGCGCATTTTCGTATTTCTACGTATTTCGTACGTCTGCTCATAAAAATTCAAAATCCTCGTAAGGCCAGAGCACAAAAAATGCGAATAATTTCAGCATATTCATTTGAATTATCGTTTATTATGCGGTGTGGAGAATGCCGCAGTGGATTATCCCACCAATACAATATATGATGTTTGTGGATTTTCAAAATGGGATCCTCTTTTCGCGCTGGAGTCCTGGTAATTGAGACGTACATACCCAATATTACTCAAATTATAAATGAAAATATTACTCGGATTATTTATTATAGTTTGACCACTATTATTTTATTCATCCAAACAAAACAATGAGCCTGGATAACATTTCAAAACAAAATACGGGTGAATTCCTTTTCACAGTATAATTGAAAAGCTATAGGTACCTGTATACCTATATATATTTTCGTGTTATTTTTGCCACCGACACATAAAGAAGTATTCGAATAATGTGACTTTATGTAACTTCAACTTTGGTTTTTGCGGTGATATTCGCTTATGTATAAGAAGGTATGAAAGAAACTCAATTTTTACCTATATCTTTTTTACAGAGCAGAACAAACTTACTCGATTATATCCAAAATATACGAGTACATCGTTTTACGCACATTACCGGAAAAACTTCTCGCGGCTTAACCCGCGCATACAATTTGAGCCTTTATGCTACGAAGTTTTTTAACAATTTGGTTGTGCGAGCCATGTATTGCGTGTATTAAAAAGCATGTAATAATATGTTTGGTAGTCTACAGATGCCTATTTTTAAAATTTCCGTGAAGGTGCTTATAGACAGCAACTATTCGGCTCTGCAGCGAGTGAGTCAGGTCCAAAAACATCATCATCAGCACTAGCCTTTCCCAACTATGTTGGGGTCAGCTACCAGTCTAACTGTATGCAGCTGAATAGCAGTATTTCACATGGAGCGACTGCCTATCTGACCTCCACAACCCTGCTAATGGGTAATACGATACCCCCTTAGTACGACTTTTTGGCAGACTTTCGGGCTTCTGACGACCCAAAACAACTGTCAAAGATTACAAATGACAGCCGGGAGGATTTAGGCAATTTATTTTTATAATATACCTTTCGTTTTAAACACATTTGCTCTTTATCTTTAAAACTTGCAAACTTTCTGAAAGTCCGATTTAGCTAGCTTTTTATCGCTAAAATTAAAGTTCCTTTTGAACTAGCGTTCAAAATTTTCATTTAAGTACACACATACAGTGATTAATGAAAAAAAATATCGCACAGTCATTAATTCGCCCTCCACGATATACTCACTTTCATTCATTTTAATCCGGATTTCTAAAGAATCGTCGTAGTTCGGAGAAAGATATAAATATATTTATGGAAGAAGAAAGTTATGTTCCGTTTTATATAAATTGGCAAGTATTAAAATGTTGTAAGTAATAACAAATAGTTGCTGAAAAAGTGCGAAGCACTTGGCGCTTGGTGAATCTATACGCTGCATCTACGAGACAGTAACACAGCGCCAACGCGACGATAGTTTCAGGAACGCCCAACTAGGTAAAAATAATAGAAAATGGACCAGCACCCTAATTGCGTAACACACGATCAATCGGAATCGGTTTCATTTTGACAGTTCAACAGCATTCATTGCGTTATTTACGTTGTTGAGCAGACACATGACACATTTTTTTAACATAATATATGAAGCAATGGATTAGCAATATCCTTCAAAATGGTTCAGATTGAGATTGATCGTGTGTTACGCAAGTAGGGTGCAGTTCAAAAACTTGAATGTTTTAGAAAGACAGAAAAGTTCTGTTCCAATACATAAACTTCAAAATAACGTTTCCACCTCCTCACCACTGCAAATCCCTATTCTAGTTTTCATAGGACCTCTGAACAATTCAGTCCAAGCTACCGTAAATCTAACCCAGTAACTGTAAAGGCTGCATTCACTACGTTTTATGAATTAAGTTGATGATGGAAGTATTAAAGAATAAAGCTCTTAGTTGCAGCACTGGCAGGATGCCAAGCTTCCTTGTGCCGAACGATTATTTCCATTTTGACTTAGTATACAGTGTTGGAAACGTTTTAATATTACTATCTTATGGTGGTTATAATGGAATTTTATTGGGGAATGTGTTTTGTGACTAGTGTTTTTTAGTTTATTTACCTACTTCTGAATACAAGGTGGCAGGGATGTCGACGCGTAACCTTGGATTCAGTACAAGATTCTGAACTCTTCTGCGTTGAAACTTTTTGTCGGTTATTAAAAAAAAAAACTATTCCGTACATTACCAACCTGTCTGACAACGAGTCTTACCAAGGTGTATCGTATTACCCAGTAACTGGGTTGTGGATGTCAGATAGGCAGTCGCTTCATGTAAAATGGTATTCTGCTGCGTCCGGTTAGACTGGAAGCCGACCCCAACATAGTTGGGAAAAGGCTAGGCAAATGATGACCACCCACCGACCACGTAGGTGGGTGGAACTTCACTTTTATATGAAACAGCAGATTTTTTTTATGTAGATTGGGAGTCTATAATCATGTGCTGGATTCGTCGTTTCAGTTTGCGCGTCATTGGCCACGCTGTATAATCTATTCAATTTAAGTTTTAGTGACAGTGATGCGGACGAATTTTCTGATGCCCAATGAGCTCCTACCCTTTTCTATATTTTTTCGTATTTATATACTTCTAATATATAAAATTCTCGTGTCGCAATGTTTGTTACCCGACTCCACCGAAACGGCTGGACCGATTTGTATGAAATGTTGTGTGCATATCGGGTAGGTCTTAGAATCGGCCAACATCTATTTTTCATACACAAAGAAAATATTTCCTAGAAATAATGTATATGGCAAAACAACGTTTGCCGGGTCAGCTAGTGTATATATATACTCGTATTAGAGTTACCTTGTAAAAATAGTATTTAAGTTTCGTATAAATTCTATCATTGCAGTCATAAAAGTTAGCATACGTAGACTGCATATTAATTTACTGGAACTAATCAACTAAATTCAATATTGTGTTCAACCCAAGCTTGATTCCAGATTTAATTGGAACAGTATCCTCTTTAGGGAAAACCATTTTCCAAAGAACCACATAAAGACAATGTCTTAATTGGACTCATGTCTTTACTTTTTACAAGCAGTTGTGTGTCAAGGAAAGTTGACTAAACAACAATCAGGAAAAGAACCACCCTAATTGCGTAACACAGTACCAATCACAATCTAAATCATTTTGAAGGATATCGCTAATCCATTGCTTCGTAAGTTAAAAAAAAATGTCTGTTCAACAACGTAAATAACGCAATGAATGTTGTTGAACTGTCAAAATGACAGCCATTGCTAATGTTAGTGTGTTACGCAATTTTTTTATTTTTTTTTTAAGTTTTATACGCAAAGACACTATTATCTCTAACACACGTCCTATTCCAACTTACAAAACCAAACGAAGCCCAATAATAATCAATTTAAAGACTTGATACCACCAGATATTGATCTGAGAACTAAATTCGACTCAAACAGACTACTAGGGAAGTTTGTAACACCCGCTTTCAAAGTAAGCGTATGAACTTTGTTCCTTATTATCCATTCCACGCGATAGTTTGAAACCCAATCTATGTTTACACCAATACGCCCACTTACTTCGTACATTATACTGTGTGTTATTAAGCGTTGACTGGATTAACATAATAAGGCGGTTGGTTTATACCGTAATCTTTGGCGTTTGTTGAAAGGATGATGGCTTTCCACTAAGAAAAGACTAAAAGGTTAAGACAGATGTGAGTGGAAACACCGGGAGGGGACGCCCTACAAGGGCATCTACCATTTCTGTTTTGTGCTTGTGATTATAGATATACTAGCTGCACCACGCGGTTTCACCCGCATAAGTTTCGATCTCGTGGGAATATCGGGATAAAAAGATCCTGGTTATAAACCATCTGTGTGCCAAATTTCATCCAAATCCGTTGAGTAGTTTTTGCGTGAAAGAGTAACAAACATCCATCCATACAAACCTTCACATTTATGATATTAGTAGGATAGTAGAATTTTGTTTTTATTTTTCCTTATTTTTTAAATTAATTAACGTTTTGTATGCACGTGTTTCTGTGTCAAATAAACCTATTTTTCTTTTCTTTTCTTTCTATCCAATGACTTTATTGATGATGCTCTTCAGAAAGGTCAGGTGCGTAGTATTCGCGTATGACCAGAAGGCCAATTCTCGTAATTTAAAACGTCCAAAATCTAGTCGCAGTGTCATCTCGGCGACAAACAAATGTCAGAAACTTGTCAAAATCTAGGGAAATTAGAGGTATTTTTGACAGATTGAGACTGAGATCAGACTGTGAACGTTCTTAAAATTACGAGAGTTGCTCCTCTTAGTTATGAACGTAAACGAGGCAAAAGCGGTTTTTAAGTATCGCAGGAGGTGGCGTTCTGTAGTTTTTGTCCCATGGGAAGGTGTGACCGTGTGAGTTTATTTAAGCAATGTTTGGGAAAATTCAAGGTTGACGCAACAATGTGATTATAGTCCCTCGCGAATTATGTTTATTAAAACATGTATGACAACCCTAATGTCTAGCACTAAGTAAGTAAGCACCTATTTGTAAGATGACGTTTATCTATTGAAAAAAACATGGTCTTGTTAACCAAGTTCCATAGGATAGCCTAGCAAATTATTTTCAACTGCATTTTTCAGAATTTTGTCGTGACTTCATTGGCTCGCTAATCAAATATCAAACACCCGGCACCCGGTCGTCTTTGTGAACAAATCAAACACCCTTCGCATTGACAGCGACAGCCCGTTATCTCTTTTTGATATGTAAAGTTGTGTAATCCTTTCACAGTTTTTTTTTACCTCTGATAGCAGCATCCCAACCTTATAGTAACAAGGATAAAGATCATTATGATTTTGACAGATCTGGCAGCTGGTAGCAACCCAACAGCAACCTTATCACAAGTAGTATAAAGATCACTGTGATTTGTACAGTGATGCAAAATCAGAGGTAAAATAACTGTGAATGAACAGGGGTCTACTCCTAAGTGCAAAGTGCGAATGTTCGGATCGGCCCGACACATGGCCGAACCGAATATTATTGAAAAATACGAAAAACGTTCGGATCGGCTCAGTTGGGTCGGGACCATAGTCAATATTCGAAAGAGTGTAGGAGTGTAGGATCGGGACCGACCGAACCAAACAGTAACTTCGTAGCAGGAAACGGCCGAACATTCGGCCGATACTACTTCGGAGTTGACCCCCTGTATCGGAGCAATAAAATGCCACAGAACATCATTACTCCATTCCAATTTTTTTCGTTCTTTTTATCTCATCCAAAGGTCCCATCTAAGTTTTTTTCGAACATAGAACACAACTTTCTTTTTATTGCTCGCCAGTGCCAACTGTATGTAGTTCGGCACAAACTAGTTTTCTTGCCGTCCTTGGCCTCATTTACCTTCAGATGTTGTTTTGTTCATCTCTGTGTATCACGTATGGCCAGGTCAGAGTAATTACATGATGACGATTCAACCTAGTTTTCTTGTCTTTGGCCTTCTAAGCTAAGCCTGAAGTTTCGTATGTGAATGTTCTTTTGTTTTATGCTTTTCATTTAATGGGAGTGAATGTGGTGTAGTCATTTGTATATTACGAGTACCTTAGTTTTAGTTTAGTTCGCTGGAGTTTTGTTTTGTTTTCACCAGCATTTAGTTTTACGGTGGCTAGTGTTACATACATGAACTCCCCCTTTGGGGGTTGGCAGAAATTACAGAACACCACCTGCTACAATATACATATAAAAAAGATGTAAATCTAAATGGAAGTGCCCCTCTCCTAGGACAGGCATAATTAGCTTAATCATAGATATTTACAGAAGTATTCCTACTCGTAATGAATAACTTTCGAAGTAGAACTAGAAGACTACTTGGACTAGCTTTTCTGTACACGACCGTCGCCTTACAAGAAATGAGCACAAACAAATGCATATCAAGTAAGTAAGTAAATGTCTGCACGTTTCTAACCCTCCCGTGCCAAGAACATGCAATCAACCCTGATTCGGAAATAAGTTTATCTTGCCAACGTGCTACGTCCCGATCCAACACGCGCTCGTCTCGGTTTGAACCTCTTTAGTTTTGTAATCACGTTCCCTACTAATTAGTGGAGGCCTCGTGTCGCAAATGAGGCGGTTACTAACTAATTGTCATAAAAGACAAAGGATATTTCTTGTAGGAACTCATTGGAGTGATTTGGTGAGAATAGAAAAGACATGGTGAAATGTGGGTGTACGCGGTCACCAAAGGAGACAAGTAACCAGGGTCGTCGGATATAGTTGAAGTTCAGTAAGAAATGGATTGACTTATAGGACTTCCTGTTTCATTTTTCCTTTTGTTACTTTTTTATATAATTTGTTTTATTTTTATTTTTAACTGTGTTTAGTTTAGTTTATGATCTTGTACGAGTCGCAATAAATACTTTTTCTTTCTTTCTTTATGTTTTCGGATGACATTTTATTTAATTAATATAAAACAAACAGTTAATTTATCAAACAAAATTTCATTCGAAAACCTCCATCGGTTTCTTACTAAACTTCAACTATATCCGAAGCCCTGGTTACTTATCTCCTTTGGTGACTATAGTGCTATAGGTACACCTCTGTCTAACTCTGCGGGGTATACAGGCGTGATGTTATGTTGGAAAAGAAGTCTCACTATTAGCGTGCGCCCACGAGCAACTTTTGTCTCCACAACTAATTTGTCTCTCACATAAGTTTACTAGCTTCTGCCCGCGGCTTCACCCGCGTGGATGTCGGAAGTTATCCCACGGGAACGTGCTACCAGGATAAAAAGTATATGCTTCCCCAGGATGCCATCTATCTCTTTGCCAAATCAGAAGTTCAGAGGTTTAGGCGTGAAAATGTAACGTACAGTTTCAAGTTCAAATCCTCCCCCTAAAAACAGAATTACACCTTTTTGCCCCGTCAGGGGTCAATTTTCAATAACTTTACATACTTATTATTAATTATTTTCTGTCGAAAGTATCAATACTGAGTTTCGAGTTAATCGGACCGCGCATTCAATTTCTTCCACACAAACTCCAATACCCCTATATCCCCATTTGAGGGGTAGTTTGAAAAACTTATAATGATAAACTTTATTATTTACTTAGGCAAGTATTGTTGCCAAGTTTCAAGTTTATTAACTAAATTAATAAGATTTTTACATAAACTGTATCCCCGCTTTTCACCCCCACAGGGGTGGAATTATAAAAAATTCATAACTTGACTCACAGATTATTTATACCAATTTTATAATTAATCAAGCCACTTATTATAATCCTCCCCTGTAAAATTAACTACCCCTTTTCATCCTGTTAGGGGTAGATTTTCGAAAAACCCTCATACGTGTTATTATTTATTTTTAGTCTTAAGTACACACACAGTACACTGAGTTTCGAGTTAATCGGACCGCGCGTTCAAATTCTTCCAAACAAACTTTAACACCCCTATATCCCCTTTGAGGGGTAGTTTTGAAAAACTAATAATGATAAACTTTATTGCTTACTTAGGCGAGTATTCATGCCAATTTCCAAGATTATTAACCTAACGAATAAGATTTTTCATATAAACTGTATCCCCGCTTTTCATCCCCACAGGGGTGGAATTTTGAAAAATCATTTGGGATGTGTTCATAGCTTGACTCAAAGATTATTTATACAAATTTTCGAGTTAATCAAGCCACGCTGTAAAAACCTCCCCTGTAAAATTGACTACCCCTTTTCAGGCCGTCAGGGGTAGATTTTCGAAAAACCCTGATACACATTATTCTTTCCTTTCAATTTTAGGTATAAATACTGAGTTTCGAATAAATCAGACCGCGCGCTAAAATTCTTCCATACAAACTTTGAAGCCCCCCAATCCCCTTTTAGGGGGTAGTTTATAAAAACAAAAAATGCCCAACTTCATAATTTACTTAGATAAGTATTCGTGCCAAGTTTTAAGTTTATTAACTCAAGGAATAAGATTTTTCATACAAACAAAATCCCCCCATTTCACCCACTTAGGGGTGGAATTTCGAAAAACCGTTTCTTAGTGGATATCTACTCTTCACGAAGAATACACCCTCCAAATTTCATGTCTCTAGGATGAGCGGTTTAGGCTGTGCGTTGATGTCTCAGTCAGTCAGTCAGTCAGTCAGGACTTTGAATTTTATATATTATATAGATATAGATAAGATTTTTCATACAAACAAAATCCCCCCATTTCACCCACTTAGGGGTGGAATTTCGAAAAACCGTTTCTTAGTGGATACCTACTCTTCACGAAGAATACACCCTCCTTTCATGTCTCTAGGACGAGCGGTTTAGGCTGTGCGTTGATGTCTCAGTCAGTCAGTCAGTCAGTCAGTCAGGACTTTGAATTTTATATATATAGATGGGTTTGTATAAAAGTGCGCCCATTGTAGCGACGCTTTTTTATTTGTCCGCGGGTTTGGAGACAGGCCGGCGACGCAACTGTCGCCCGTTTATTGGTTGCAATACAAGCACGGCGACAAAAAAGTTGCCGGTCAGGCAAAATAATTACAAAAAAGTAGCGGTACTGTCTCTCCCGTGAGCGCATCATCCAAACTCGGCGAGGAGACAGCGACAGAGACAAAAAAGTTGCTGGCAACTAAGTTGCTCCTTATTCCCTTAAAAAACGTAAGAAAATTTTAATTCCGCGGCCTTCCCTGGCGCTTTCGTCTTGAACTACAAAAATATCAATTCAAATCGATGGCGATATTCTTTTTTGTTATCCATACACGCTCAAGTGGCTTGCCAGCGTGCCACGTCCCGATCACAACACGCGTTCGTCGCGGTGTGAACCTCTTTAGTTTTGTAATCACGTTCGCTACTAATTGGCGGAGGCCTCGCGTCGTAAATGAGGCGGTTACTTAAATAGACTTCAAGGCTTCTTGAGGCCCGAAGTGGTGAGAACTATTTAAGTGGCTTTTGGAACTATTTTAGGGTGAAATCTTGTCTGTAACTAATAATAGTTTAGATGTATGAAGGTTTGGAGGTACCGTCGTCAGAAAGTTCTACGAGACTCGAATAAACTACGGACCTTAAACAAGATAGCGAAAAAAATACAAACAAAAATGTAAATACAAAATAATTAGCGTTCTTATCTTTTACTTTCGTGTTATTTGAAAACCAATAATACTGGAGACCTTTAAATTATAATTAGTTGACTTGTCTGAAAACCAAATCTGTTCGTTTTTACACTAAGCTGTAGGTAAGTTACCATTTTCCGGAAAGACACAATACAGCAAAATCCGAAAAAAAGGAACAATTAAATCTACTTAGCTTAATTCCACATGTAAGCCCTTATACCATCAAAGAGAAAAATATTCGAAACGTTAGCAGAGATCCTAGCATTTCGAACATCAAAAAGTGCATACACACATAAACGAAATAACTGAAATTGCTCCAGCTACACATACATGGATAGAATTCCTTGCATAACGTAATTAGGAAAGTGGAACGTTGGGTACGGAATTTAATGTTTTCATGTGTGGGAGATGTGCTTGTGTGCCACTAAGAATTTCGTTTGGATTTTTGAGTGAGGCATGAGACTTATTTTTGCAATCAAAATGTCGTCAGAAGATACATACACCAACAACGTCCTATCTTATCGTGAAACGAAAAAAAACTTGGGGTAACATAAACTTGCTTCCAGCTCTATAAAAAGTTTTACTAGCGCTGGTCTATAAATCACTTCATCACTGTAATATCTCACTTCGTTATAAACTACTATACAGTATAACTACTCTGCTACAAATAGTCGGCTACGTCTCACTTAGCTTTGAACTTCTGCTTTGCTACGACTCGCTCAGCTACGAACCATGTCTTTGCTACGCGAGCTCAACTACGAACCACAAAGCTACAAACTATCCCACAGCTACGCGACAGAATATCAAACTAATATTGCTTCTGACTATTTCTCAATCAACTCCGAACCATTTTTTTTCACTCAGCGATTTCAACTACAAAAACACCACTATTAATATTAATAATAATAATAATAATATCCCTGGACATTTCACACAGCACCATTAGTCCCAAGCTAAGCAACCTAATGCTTGTGTTATGGTAACAAGATGGCTGATAAACTACTTACATACAATTTTTCATTAAGCAACAAACTGGCGAAGTGACAGTTTGTCGCCAAATGATACAGGTTTATTTCGCTACGTTCCACTGTGCTACGAACTTCCGGAGGCATCGCTACGAGATTGTCTTCGTAGCCATCCTTTAGTACAACTTCTTGTGTCCTGTGATGAGGCTCTTGGACTTAGCACGAACTTTATAATACTGAAACCGCATGCATACTGAACACATATCTACGAATTGTTAGGCTACGTACGCACTAGCGGCTTGTTTATCGCCTAGAGCCTAGCGAGTCACCTTGCAAGTAGCGAAGTGAAACGAACGCTCTAGAATTGTCGCAACCGGCCGCACTGCGCGATTAACGCCTTCGCTAAACGCCTAGTGTGTTTCGAATCAAATCAAATCAAATCATTTATTCATTTGCAAACATGGGTAATAAGTATAGATGTTTTATTTTTATAATAGTGCTCCATGTTCTACCGACACATGGGCATGCAAATCGTATTATAATTTTAAGTAACAATTAAAAATGATGATAATACAAAATACAAATTAATGTCAAATCGTCTGAACTACAGTAAGAATGTCACTAGGCTCTAGGCGCTAAGCCAGCCACCTGTCAGTGCATATGCAACCATAGCTAATTGGGTCATCCTGGTATTGAAGAACCTGTAATATGAACAAAAAGTAGTAGGTATACTACAGTTCATTAAAAATATTCCAAGTGATTGGCAAATTCATCAATGTTCTTTATTGACCAATTACCAGCGAATAGAAACCTAACTTTAATTACATAAAGATATTCATCAATCAACTCACGTATAACTTAATTCCAAACTAAGATTTATCCGTAAACGGTTAAATAAAACTTTTAATTAAATTAACACAGAACAAGATTAAACTAACAGCTGGATAGTTATCTATCGTTCAGTTAAAAGTTCCAAGAGATTAATGGCGATGTCTTGTGGCCTAGTTTTAAAGGCACGTAAAACCTATTAATTTTTTATCTACTTCCGAGTAGATTCGAAGTAATAAAAAGGTTTAATGTTACTTTTTAAAACTGTTATACTTATGAGGTGGCGTTTTTTTGTTAATTTATCAGTGATATTATACAGGGTGTAAAAAGGCCCAACGTGAATCTGTCATCTACGCATTCTGTACATCAAAACCAGTAGCTTGGTGAATGAAAATGTGTTAAAATTCACTGTTTATAGTAGTGCGCAATGTAACGCACGCAAAATATTGTGCGTATATGTGCATGGTACAGGGATCGTGGAAGTATGTATAGTTAAGTTTTCATAAAATCATCAATTACAGTGGGAATTTCGACCTTCAATATTAAATGATTGTAACCAGAAGGTTTCCAGGTATAGTCCAATGAAAAAACGATTACAATGCCGGGAAGAACAAGAGTGTGAAAATTTCAATTTCTACCTATTACGGTTCATGTGATACAGCCCGCTGACAGACAGACATACGAAAGAACGGACAGCGGAGGCTTAATAATAGGGTTGTGTTGGCACCATTTGGTTATGGAACCCGAAAAATGTGATACTTCAGTCTATCTGCTTACGAAGAAATGTTTTACTCTTAGACAGTAAAAAATTCACATAATATTATATATCGCATTATAATTATTGTACCTACTTTAAATAATTACGTTGGTACTTGTGTAAGTCACAAACGTATCTTGGTCCACGTGGATTCATATTTATGCAAATCTCGGGACTATTCGTGGACTCCTGTTATTTTACAGCAGTTCAATTCTGTGAAAATGTACTTTATGAATAAGTACTTTGCAAGACTAGGCTTTGTTTTTTCTCTATACTTCTTTGCCAGACATTTTTATTAAAGAATTGACTTTCATGCAAACACAGCTAAATACAGTTTTATTTTATTTTATTTAAGTATTCAATTCGTCTTACGAGATAACAGATTTGACGTCCAGATAATTTACCTCTGGCAACAGCAAAAAAGTAACCTTATTTTAATGAGACTAAAGATCACAATGATTTTGACAGATTTTCCAGTGGCAGCAACCCAACATCAACCTTATTTAGTTAAAAAGAATAAAGACCACTTTGATTTGGACAGCACATCAGAGGTAAAATGACTGTGAAAAGAGTGTAGTCCTTTTTTATTTTCGTGTTACAAAAAAGGTTGTATACTCAGTTTTCCTCAACAGGTATAATACTTCAGGCATATTTTTTTCCGGAACTGAAAGTCTTCGTTTTTTTATTCAGTATTATTTTAGTTTCCATAGCCATTTTGTTAACAAAAGTTCCCTAGAGACACCATTCGCAAAACCTGTAGCTGTCATTTGCTTACAAGGGCGTTGCCTGGTGGCCCTTATTGTTGGCCTTGTATTTTTTATATCATACAATTTGATGACTATTGCATTCGTCTAAGATAAGTTATTTTGCGCAAAAACATTGCGATACCGTACGTGCCGCACGCCACTCATTTTACGGCAGATATAATAAATAAATAAATATCCCTGGACATTTCACACAGCACCATTTGTCCCAAGCTAAGCAACCTAATGCTTGTGTTATGGTAACAAGATGGCTGATAAACTACTTATATACAATTTTTTTTTGTAAATACATACATATTATAGATAGAAAAACACCCAGACTCGGAACAAATACATGTAGGTCATACAAATATTTGTTCCGTGCGGGAATCGAACCCACGACACGCAGCGCAGCAGTCAATCGCTTAACCACTGCGCCAACCGTGCCGTCTTTTGCTATCAACCAATCACAGTAACACAACAAAAAAATAATAAACCCAATCGTCATCAGAAAAATACTCACAAAAACACTTGACAATCGCAACACCAACAAATTGATCACTTAACTCAATCCTTAGCACAAAGCAACACAAGGCAATTTCAATCAAAACAGCTTCACATACAGTTTAAATTGGCACGCACCGTATTGTAGCACTCGCAAACAACTTGGGGAACTAGGTAGCGATCCTAATTAACTCTCTACCACTACAACTGGCGCTTTCATGGTATTTACTGCTCCACTTCGAAATTTATACAATCGCTGAATTCGAAAAGTTTGCCAATATAACAGGCAACGCAATGGAAACGGTGTTGTTGTCTGAATGTATCCATTTAATGCTTTGCTTATTTAATTCATTTTATTTGTATTTTTATCGTGCTTGCTACTTAGTTTTTAGTGATCCTAAGATTTCTACTACCTTCTCTATATTTACTCGTGAGAACCTGTAATTGGCTCTGTGTCGCTTACACAATTGTTATTAATTTGGTTTAGCTGTTGGTTCTACTACCTATAAATAAATATAAATTAGACTTCGTTATCAACGGGAAGCGACTTCTACTTAGTATCTATGATATGTGTGTGCTTGTTGTGCACCATTTTGAATGCAATAGAAGTGCTATTTAATATTTATTATTTATTTCAATAACGAGCAATGTAAAAATGACGCTAAAACAAGTGAAAACAGTGATTTGAAGGAGAATATTAATTAAAAGTTATCAGAGTTTTATGAAAGTCAATCCTAAAAATACTAAATGTTCAAGTAACTGCGACCAATTTCGAAGTAGCGTTTAGTCACAGTTCTACCCAACCTAAACCAATTAGTAAGGATGCCCTAGCTTAGTTCCTGCGACCAATTCGGCATTAGAAGCCACACCAAACGCTTATTGTGACTAATAGCCATTCTGCATTACGTCTAAACGTCGTTAGCAGTCGTGTTAAACGTAACGCAATTTCAATCCTGCTGAACGTTGTTCAGTTGTTTTTCATAACGGACCTGTTTTTGTACAGTTCTGTTTATTGTACAGTACAATTTAGAAACGAAACTGTTTTGAAATAGGTTTGCTATTAAAAGGTAAAAGAAGCATGAGATACTCCTGCAGTGCGATTCTGTAACCATCTCACCGTGAAAACTTAGGTGAAGTGAGCGTGGAGTGAGCTGTCATTCCAACTAATGATAGGGATTGGCACTACTGACAACTCACATCAAGGTCACTTCACTTGAGTTTCCACGGTGAGGTTTTTACAGAATCGACCGGCTGGTGTTCTTGTCTATTAGAATTCTGTTGATGACGGTAACCGACTTCGATTTTTTAGTCTATGGTGCGGATTTCATTAATATGCTCCATCAATTAATTTAAGTGAGATATTTGCTTTAATGACGTATTGAAGGAGTTGGTATCTTTGTTGTCAATAGAAAATGACTTCGATTATAAGTCTATATTATTATGTGTGATCGTGCGTGTCTGTGTATACTGTGTCCAACTGCTGGGCAAAAGCCTCCCCTTTTTCCTTCCAAACCTCCCTGTCTTGGGCGATCTCTGGCCATGTTGGTCCTGCAAACCTCGCTAGATCGTCACACCACCTTCGCCTAGGTCTACCTCGACGGCGATGTCACACCATTAATGTAAATTAATATTATTGCGATGTATTTTCTTTAATGACGTCATTCCCCTTTGAAACATTATTCCGATCTATTTGCTTTAATTAATAACGCTCAGTCTGCTACTATTACATAATGATATAACAATATTGTCATGGGCAAAATCGCGAACCACGGAACCCTTTATAAAATGTAAGGTAAGAAATATTTCTCAAGTTAAAAACACGTTAAGTAATGGATTCAGTACTGCTTCATACTCACATAAAATCACTATTAGGCACAATTTAATGTTTAGTGAAGTAAAAACATAGGACAGATTTAAAAAACCAGCCAAGTGCGAGTCGGACTTGCACACGAAGGATTCCGTACCGCAAGGCAAAATACGAGGAAAAAAGCACGTTTCTTACATGGAGACTCCCTTTCATTTTTTATTAACTTTAGTTTATTTTTATTTCTTGTTATAGTGGCAATAGAAATGCACACTCTGTGAAATTTTCGTCGTAATAAGTAGACTGTATCTCATGAGATACAGCCCGCTGATAGACAGACGGATGGACGGACGGACAGAGGGGTTCCGTTGGCGGAACTCTCCAAACCCACATAACTTTTGTCTTGTACCATCATCATGATTTTCCTGCCCTAATCCCAATTATCAGAGGTCCGCGCAACATGTGTTTTTCTTCCATACTTCTTTTAATCGTCAACTCGTTTCTTGAATATTATTGATTAAAGCTGATAAGTTTCTATCGTAGTTATTTTGCGAGAACCTTTGCAAAATTTAGGCTAAATAATAATTAATTTCGTGCAAGTACCTGATAAAATATCGTAACATTTTAGTAATTTACGATCGTAATTGAAACAACAAAACAGCAAGTAGCCTTTGTTAATTAAGGACTTAAAATTAAATTGACTGTTATTTCCTAAACAACTTGTTATCATTTTTCACTTCGCCCTGGAAAAGCAATTTATTTTCAGTTACTGTCAATGTTCATTTAATAAATATTGTGGCCCTGGATACCGACAAATGTAAAATATAATTTGATAAAGGTATAATAATAGCCTAAATGTTTGATAGAGAAGGTATTTTCTTTGGTGAGAGGAAAACTTGGGATCCTTTTGGTGTTCGAGAAAATTACTTTTGGCGAAATAAATTAAATTATGTTTTCTGGTTAAAGCAGGAACTGCGGGTTAATTGCTAATACACCCACTGTAGCAAGGCTTCCATTTCGACAGTTTAGGTATTAATACATACATACATACATTACACGGTACGGTACGGTTACGGTACATTCATTGCGTTATTTACGTTGTTGTGCAGTAAAAACGAACATATGACGCAAGGGTAACAATATCCTTCAGATTCAGTTTGTGAATGTTAGTGTGTTACGAAATTAGGGTGCTGATGGGTAAAAGACCTATTTCAATAAATGTAAACAAGTGTAATTTGCCCATGACTATACTGTTCGCCTGAGGCTAAACTAAATATCGTAGGACTTCTACGTTTTTATTATATTTTCTGCATAATAGATATCTATCGATTATGCAGAAAATTAAAAAAAAACCGGCCAAGTGCGAGTCGGACTGGCGCACCGAGGGTTCCGTACAATTTAAAATTATTAAAAATATTTTTATTATATGATGTAACTAAAAATTTGCGGTTTTTGCAATTTTTCCTTTATCTGTGCTATAAGACGATGCTTTGTACAAATTTATGCGGAAATTTGCGGCATAAGCGGCTGTATCTTTTGATTGCGTGGGCTTAGACGTGTGATTTTTTCACTGCTCTAAGGGTCAGTAGACCTGAGTATTTGATATAAACCAGCTTGATACCTCCACGCGTTCCTGGGAAAAAGGGTCTTGACAGACAGACGGACGGACGGACAACAATGTGATCCTATAAGGGTTCGGTTTGTTCCTTTCGAGGTACGGAACCCTAAAAAAAACACTCAATTACAGTCAGCCTCAAAAATATGTATACATCGACAAGAATTAATTTAAATGTCTACAATATTTGTTCCATAATATTGTATCAATACGTAGCGATTTAATATAATATTACACATTGAGTAGGTACTTAATTGAAGCTACAAAATTATACAGTATTTATCTCAATTACAGTCAGCCTCAAAAATATGTATACATCGACAAGAATTAATTTAAATGTCTACAATATTTGTTCCATAATATTGTATCAATACGTAGCGATTTAATATAATATTACACATTGAGTAGGTACTTAATTGAAGCTACAAAATTATACAGTATTTATCTCAATTACAGTCAGCCTCAAAAATATGTATACATCGACAAGAATTAATTTAAATGTCTACAATATTTGTTCCATAATATTGTATCAATACGTAGCGATTTAATATAATATTACACGTTGGGTAGGTACTTAATTGAAGCTACAAAATTATACAGTATTTATCATCGTGATTCTCTTGCCCTTATCTCAATTTATTTGTGGTCGGCGCAACATGTCTTTTTAATTTAATGGTGGCCGGCGCAACATGTCCTTCTAAAGTCTAAACTATACTTCTCTATTAACCGTCATCTCGGTATTCACCTCTTTTCTAGCCAAATAATCATTCACACAATTCTGTCATCGTTTCTCTGGTCTTTCCTAAGTTATAGCCTTATTCTCTTACAGATTTATACAGTACTATGAAACACAAAATTGTAACAAGCAAATCAATAATTATTGTTGTTGTCTTCATCGTCTGTACCTACTTGTAGAAGTAAATTATGCTTATTAATAGAATTATAATCCTAAATCTAAATTAAATATCATCAAGCTTCCAGAACTCGTACCTTGGCCTAAAATTCTCCGATATTGGCTCAACCGGTACGCAAGACGTAAACACAATACGGTTCATAATAAACTCGGGTTCGTATTAAATTTGCATCAGTAATGAGAGTGGGATTAGTATCTGCTACACTAGCAGCTAGTAAACATGAAACGTGCCAAAGTTCGCGTCGAAAGCAAATTAGCCCAAAGGGAAGGGTAAGTTCGTACAGGCCGTGGCCTGAGCGAGAGCGGTGAATTGTATTGTAATAACAAGAAAATCTTTATGTAAGTATGTATTGGGATTATCCATAATTATGTCCATTCTATAATATAAAAATGAATCGCTGAATGTGTTGCTAAGTGCAAATCTCGAGAACAGCTGAACCGATTTCGCTAATTATTTTTTTAGAATAGGTATTCCTTGAAGTACAAGGATGGATCTTACGCAGACAAAAATTGAAAAAAATTCCTGAAAAGGTCTAAAAACAACACTTTTCTATACTCCCATACAAATGAATACAAATTTTGTTTCGCGGTGGGTCGGGGGTACAAGAAATTTCACGCGGACGAAGTCACGGGCAGAAGCTAGTACTTAATATATCCTCCTCCTTTTTTCTGGCCGCTGGACGTGGTGTTCCGTCGCTTCCGCGGACAAGTACCACAGATCAGCACAAGAAATAGCTAGTGAAGTAGATAGGTACTATTTTATAATAAAAATATGTAGGTATGTTTAGGTTAAGGTATTTATCTATGCGTCGCCTGAAATAAATGAATAAATAAATATTTAACTGCGAAACTAACTCGGTATGTTTGTTAGCTTTTTACGTCTTAACGGCTGAACGAATATGGCCCACAGGTAGACCACGACCTGGGTTAGAACATACTTTTTATTCCGGTAGTCCATTCTCGTGTGCTAACTACCAACAACCACGCGGGCGGAGCCGCGGGCAAACGCAAGTTTTCACGGTGAGATTTTTACAGAATCGACCGGCTGGTCTTTTAAGACTTTCGAACTTAAGATGATGAAAACAATATTTATCCGAATCCAACTAAAATGCAAGATAATCTAGATGATTTAAAAGAGAAATTTACAAAATCGCCGTCTAAAGTTTCTAGTGAAGTCGAATCGTTTGGCAAATATCCGCTATCCGCATTCATGTCCCACTTTAACTTTACGACCAGTGATAAAAAACAGCCAAAGAGTTTAGAATGAACGTTGCACATTCCAGTCCAGGAACTGGTAGAAATGTCCAAATAAAAAATCTATCTGCAAACGGTTACTGAAATTCCAACTCGCCACTTCTGATACTCCTTAATGCGCACACGTAGCACTTGCACCGTTTAAAAGTATTGCTAACTCGCTCTTTTTATGGCCTTTGCACACTCTAGGGGCCATGGTATGGCCTCAAACAGATCGCACGAACAAACTGCTGTCTGTGAGCGGCTAGTGAAATTGCAGTGTTGCGCTCCACTAGTGAATTTTACGAGTGTTCGTGATGTCGTGCGTTCTCTTCTCTGTGCACGTACACAGCAACATATTGTATCACTTTAGAATCACTTTGAGTTCCCTCTGTGAAACTGCTCGACTAATGGCAGGACATTTTACGATTTGGACGTTTTAGTAAAGATTTTTAGGATAGATATTTTGGGAACGAGTTTTATCTTCGGAGAAGAAAGAGAGCAAATAAAATATTTAGGTACGAGTATCTTATGAATGTTCGATTTAGTATTGGGGCTAAGATAAAAGTCGTTTCGAAATATAAATAAAATAATAAATCCATAAACCATCGTTTTATGTAAACATCATTTATCTTATTCAAACTATCTTAAGCTTCAATTTATTTTCTCCTCAATAACATCGCATCGATATACATTTTCCAACTTGATTCATATTTAATTTCAACGTCTCGAGATTACACTCGCGGCGCAGGCGGGTAGATTGCGATTGCGGTTATTTATCTTATTACGAGCGACACAACGGCCATTATCCTTTGTTTATCGCCTGGGGGCCTGGCATTGTGGTCGACGTCATTAAAACTTAATAATGCTGGATTCAATCCGCCGTAGGCCGCGTTTACCGTCCAACGACCATGTGTTTATTGTGAAAACGGGAGGAAAAACCCTTTGTGATTTCTATTTGCTCACGTTTTTGTGGCACACGGAGCAGACAGATGGGCAAGCCGGATAATTGAGTTTTTAATCTTGAGCTTGACGTCACGTTTCGGACGCCGAGCCGAATGAATTTTGAATGTCTGTGGAAATTATGGAATAAACAATCCTCATTTTTTGCTGATTCCGAGTTGTGACATTGTTGATTTATTATTTCTTAACAAGACTGAAAGTTGTTCTGTTGTTTTCTCGAACTTTCTGGGCTCAATTTGATAAAATGTCTGTGCCGGGAAATCTTGTTTAGTACCGCACAGGATAGTGATCATATCTTAACTTTACCCATTTACACGAGGAGGGTAATCTTGGCGCAGCGTGTCGGAGCAGAATGGGTCACATCCTTTCGGATCCGATCATGCATGGGTATTATACTTGATATCGCACGTTTCTCTTGTTGACTCTTCGAGTAACTTTTATCTAAGCAATTTTCAGACGCTAATGCAATTCTTCTCCTTCCACCATACTTTATAGCTTAACTTTAATTATACCTGCCCTGATCATTAGAAGTAACATAAAAACTTGTGCCGATAAAATTGGATTAGCTTCCAAAAAAGTTACGAAATCAGGAACAGGACCCGCAGTTTATTATTTCATTTAAGTACAGCCCACCTTTTGGTAAATTAGTGAGGGGAGCCAGACTAAATTAACGAACCGCGTGATCTTATTAGCTACCTCACTCAAGCCATTAGGTTGCTCTAGCTGGGACGCCATTGTACTTTACCTGTTCAAATTTAATAGAACCCTTAAAGGATGTAAATTTTGCTGGAATTGTCTTAGCTGGCAAAGTGCGCCTTAGTTGCGTCATTAGTGCACGAAACTGAGAACTAATTATGCAGGAGTTAACAACCACAAATCGCTGCTTGTGGGTGCTGATGGTCAATTTCTGTTCATTCTAGTCTACCTATAGGACCAATTCGCATCACGAATCGCTGTGGTTGCTAATTGAGCGACAAGTCCCGCTCGAGAGCCCATTGACGTCCAAGCATTATCGGAATTTATACCGAATGCGCAATGCACCAAAGTAACAACATCGTAAGTTAGAACCGTCCCTGAAAACGAACTCTAAACTAGGTTACATGTTATTAAAGACCAAAATCGCTTAACGGACTCCAATAAAGTATATTTCCAAGATGAAAAATATGAAGTTTTCCAAGTAAACACGTCAAGTGTCGGCAGAGTTGAAATTAGTTGGCGTACTCCCATTGAAGGCTGTGTGGGTGAACAACAAAAGAGAGCAAAATAACGTGCTATCTACCCAAGCCCAGGCCCGGGCATTTTTTTTTTGTTTCTTTTTAAAGTAGGCACCTACTTATTTTTTAAACGTCAGGAGGATAGAAGGTTTTGTTTTGAAGTCGAGACATGGTTATTTTGTTAAGAGTGTCATAATTATATACGTTACTTCTATATTTCATTTCATTATCATCTGCCTGCCTTTTCCCAACTATTTTTAGGGTCGGCTTCCAGTCTAACCGGATGCAGCTGAATACCAGTACCAGTAGGTATTCTATGTGGAGCGACTGCCTGTTTGACCTCCACAACCTAGTTACTAGGTGACACGATACCTGCGATACGTAGACTGGTTGTCAGACTTTCGGGCTTCTGACGACCCGTTACTTCTATATCTAGGTGGGTATATAATAAAAATAGAATGCTGTTCGTTGGTAAGCACATCATTTTAATTTGGCTATTTGTTGCTCTAAAATGTTTGTAATAGTCCGAATAAGGCATTTAGGGAAAGAAAACCTGGAAAAGTTTCTTGGAAAAAACTGAAAGTCCTTTTTTGTATGGGATTTTTGTATAACCTATCGTTTGGACAGGACAACATCTGTTGGATCAGTAGTTTGAAGCAATATGTTCCAAACTGTCAATACAAACAAGTATTTTAGGTCAAAGAGATCATAATAATAATCACAGTCAATAAAGTAATTAATAGTAGGTCAAGTTAGGTTAAATTATTAATACTAGTTAAGGATAGTATTGAAAGTAGAAGAGGCAATTGTTATTCCCTACATCAAAGTGAGGGTTATTATGTAAACATGGATCGATATTATCCGTCTAGCCGATATAATAGAAACCCTTTGACGACGTTAAACTCTTATAAAGCAATATCTAGCCAAGGTTGATCACACTAATATTATACAGGCGAAAGTTTATGTGTGAGTGTGTGTGTATGTTTGTTACTTCTTCGCGCTCAAATGGCTGGACCACGTTTTATGGAATTCGGTATGGACTTAGCTGACACCCTGGATTAACACATACTTTTTATCCCGATATTCCCACGGGATCGAAACTTATGCGGGTGAAACCGCGGGGCGCAGCTAGTATACCAATAAATCATTTTTCATTTTTTTTTTTCAATATACGATTTATCTAGGTACTGACAAGTCTTTTCATAGCAGCTTGGACTAACGGTTAAGACTAACAGAGGAAAAAATATAAAGGTCTCCCCTAACAGTTTTTTTTTCAAGTTTTTACTATCTTAGTACCAGAAAATATGTCCTCTTATTGTGAGTAAACACGAGCGACACGCATCAACGACAGTGGCAACTGCAGCCGAGTATCGACGACTGTCGTCAACGCGTGTTGGCGGCTGCCGTCGACAATATGTCGCTTATGTATTTGAGCACCGTACTCAACTACACAAGTGGCACACAAGGGTCTTAAACCCTTGTTATTATAAGATGGAATATAATTTTCACTTCACTTCAGTTCCAAATGTTTTGTTATCACTGGCAGCGCCCTGCAGTTTCACCCGCAAAAGTGTCGATCCCGTGGGAATATTGAGATAAAAAGTATCTTATGTGTTATTCTGATGTACATAATTATAAGGTATATTACTGTAAAGTTTCCGTTCAGTAGTTTTTGCGTGAAAGAGTAACAAACAAACATCCATCCATCCATCCTGACAAACTTTCGCGTTTATAATATTAGTAGGAAGTAGGATTACCAGTTAAATATAAATATTACTTCCTTGTACTATCTAATAAATTTTAATTATTATTACAAATGAGGAAGTAAGTCTGTTTGTTATTCTCCCACGGTACACGTGATTGATGGATCGCTTTGACATTTGCATACGCATAACTCATTTCTGCAAAGCGGATTATCTGGAACGTAAATAACCAAACTGTTTCATTTTTATTCCAGTTTTCTAATCAAATGAAGAAAGTTCTTAATTCATTTAGGGCTGATTTTACCAAAATCAGATATTTTATCCGTAGAATAAAATAATAATGACTGACGAACTGTCAGACGTTATTATTTAGTATGGAAATCTGTCAAAAACTCAAATTTTATTCTCAGGATAAGACTTCTCCTAGGCATAAAAGTTTGTGTTTTATTAATTGTAGTATTTCATAATATTGCAGGTGGTTGGTGCATTACAATTAGGTACAGACGGAAAATAGCTCAAAGTCTAACCTAATTTTTCAGGGATAATACCTACTGGACACAAGAGGGGCTTGTGGCTAAGTAATAACAGTCGCACGGATCGATCGATCAGGTTAAGCTACGCTTGTCGCGGTTGGTCTGCAGATAGGTGAAAATCTTTACATACCGAGACCCCTCCGTACATTGGAAAGCACGTTTGATCCCGGCTGTCATTCGTGGATTTTTGACAGTCATTACGGGTAGTCGGAAATTCGAAAGTCTGACAACCAGTCTTACCAACGGGTATCGTATTACCCAGTTACTGGGTTGTGGAGGTCAGATAGGCAGTCGCTCTATGTAAAATACTGGTACTGTGTGTGTACTGTAAAATGCTGCATCCGGTTAGACTGGAAGCCGACCCCAACTAATTGAGAAAAGGCTAGGCAGATTATGAAAATGGTACCTACTGGACACAATATAGTAAAATCTAAAGGGATTCAGGCAAGCAGGTTCGAGTACCTATATACGCTCCACATCAATCGTTATTGTTGCGTGCGCTAATGAACGAATTGTCTCATTAAGAGTACCTAGTTAACCCCTGTGGTTAACCCGTAATGGACTAGTATTTGGTTGATGAGGTTAACTCAAACTACCAACCAATAAAACCTGAATAAGTGAATTAAAAAAAGTTATGAGGTATCATGGGACACACGGTTGGAATGAAGTTGCTTTCACTATATGAGGCACAATTAAGAAGACATGGTGACATCTACCAACCCGCACTGGGCCCACGTGGTGGATAACAGCCCACTCCCTCTCACAGAGAGGAGGCCTGTCTCACAGCAATGGCTACGGTATAGGCTGATAGTACTTTTTTGAAAAACAAACAATCGACTTCCAAAAAAAAAACACAAAGTTAAAATAACTTAAATTTCGGAAGTCGGAATTTTGTCTTTGGTTTTGTATTTTCGTTTTTACCACCGACTTCCGAAATTAAAGTTATTTTTTACTTTGTAGTTTTTTAAGGAAGTCAGTTGTTTTTTTTTTTTTTTGTAAAAATGCTTTTATTTTTTCACTTTTAAGTTGTGGTACAAACCCTACACAGAGTCGTCTACTATTATTTGCAATGTAAATAACAGTGACAGGAAGTTATTATAACATGTGACCCTAATTCATTGCTCTCGAGTGTAATTGGAAAAAATACGTGCTAATGAAGCCAACTTAAAAGCCACACATAAAACTTGGAAGAATTTTCCAAATGCACTTCATAAATGACTGAGTTCTCTTCCTTTTTTGAAGTCGGTTAAAAAACAAAAGTATCATGACGGTAAAAATTTTATATTTTTCGTTCTAGCTCACATTCGCCAAGTGTGCAGAGTATACCGTGTAAAAGAAACTTCGTTCTAACAAACTATAATGCACAAGACGCAAATACAATCCCTCCTAAAATGCAAAAATCAAGTTGTCTGCACAGAAAATACTCTACCATTTCTACAACAAAATAAAATCCAAAACCAGCAAAGTCGGGAGCAAAACTATACATAAAATAGTATCTTTATATGGTGTTGCGGCTAGAACAGATCTACTTGGCAGAAATGAGAACAAAATTGAATCGGGACCTGCGCCGTGTCCCCGCATTCCCAAACTCAATTATTATATTCTCTGGTTCCGAGCTTGGGTCGTGCCATTTGGCTATGATATTCGCGGTTCCATTAGTAATGTGTGGTGATAATATGATTGTAATGTGGAGTATAAGAGATACTTTTTTTGGTTATTTTTACTAACTCGTAATATAGGTGGTGGCAGTGGGCTGGCCATGTTTGTCGAAGGACCGATGGCCGGTGGAGCAGACGAGTCCTGGAGTGCTGACCGTGTATCGGCAAGCGAAGTGTGCCCCACCCTTCGGGGAAACGCGTGATGGTATGTCATGTTATGTTACTTTTGGTAAAGAAAACAGTGCATTTGGTGGCTGACAAATAAAAACAGCGACCGTTTCAGATGAGGCTGTATCTGATGATGTATCGAAACATTGGAGAATTCAGCCTTTGACCATAGAGACATATCTAATACATCTAGGAATTACTCAGAATTCCCGAAAGCGATACATTCCTGCTTGTAGCGGTGGTAGGTACACTGTACACGCACAGTCCAGCCTATCCGATTACCTACTTTCGTAGAGTTCTGGAAAATAGCTCAGTTTCCGTAATCAAAAGTGTACTAGAAATTTGGTGCAATTTTTGAGTGCAAAATTGTTACCAAGACGCTTCAAGAAACCGATAAATAATAAAATTTTAAAGCAATACCTAAAATTGATTCAAGATATCCGAATTCGACAAAGCCTTTCAATAGGCGTCTTCCCCATAAAATGAGGAAGACATTTCTCAAAATTCAAATTCCTTCCATCTGGTTTTGACGTCTAAATAAAACGAAGGGAGACAATACTAAGATATTGCAGTGATAAATTCCAGAAATACTGGAGGCATCTGTAAGCTTTTTCAATAAGATTCGAGGTAAGGAGGACCATCAGTCTTTGAGGCAATCGAAGGTGCGGGTCGGTCGAGGTCAGTTTCAAGATTACTTACGTTTTCTTACTTATATTGGAAGGAAAAAGATTTTCTGAAAGCTATGGCGGTCGGCAAAATGTACAGCTTTTAGTGATTTGCTTTCATACGTACGGATGCAGGTGAGTGAGCGGCTAGAGTTTTCGAGGAAGTCGATTTATATTTTCTAACATTTTATCACAATCACAATTTGAGATAAAAAAAAAAATTGTTTGTATACATCTTCAGAAATATTTTAAAAAAGCACACGTATTTTCAAGGAAAACAATTTAATGCTGCATTTATAGACAATTTTTGAAACATTAGAAGATGCATTATCACGTTATACGAGTATCAATATACCTACTAATAATCTTATAATTTTGTCTTTGCATGCTGTGTCTATCGCATCATATTGTACACTATGCTTGTATATTGCTTGTAATTTAAGGAAAAACAGTGTAACAATTGTAGTGCCAATAAATAAATAAATCTGAAGAGCTTGTTTGTTTGATCGGGCTAATATCTGAAACTGCCAGTCGGATCTAAAAATTTTTTTTTCATATTTGGATAGCACAGTTCATTAGAAAAGTTATTTAACATCACGCTATGACCTTACGAGCCAAGTAAAACTAAAAAAACCGGCCAACTACGAGTCGGACTCGCGCACCGAGGGTTCCGTACAATTTAAAATTATAAAAAAATATTGTTATTATATGATGTACCTAACTAAAAATTTACGGTTTTCGCATTTTTTCCTTTATCTGTGCTATACGTTGCTTCGTACCAAATTTCAAGATTCTGAGTTCACGGGAAGTACCCTGTAGGTTTTGATTCCCTTGCAAGTGTCTAAAATTTGCGGCATAAACAGCTGTATTTTTTTATTGCATTGGCTTAGAAGTTTGATTTTTTCACAGCTCCAAGGGTCAGTAGATTTGAGTATTTGATATAAATTCCAGGTTGATACCTTCACGCGTTCCTGAGAAAAAGGGTCTTGACAGACAGACAGACGGACGGACGGACGGAGACGGAGTGATCATATAAGGGTTCCGTTTTTCCTTTCGAGGTACGGAACCCTAAAAAGTCAGAAGGCTCGCGGGGTGGGTCGGGGGATGCAAGAAATTTCACGCGAACGAAGTCGTGGGCACAAGCTAGAGATGTTATAAAATGAAACAGTGCGTGACTTAACTATCATATAGTTCCAAGAGTATTACTGAATAACATTACACTAACCGCGTTAATGTTAATGAACACGGTGCGATGAACGGTAACCAAACAGACGTGACGTATTTCAGCCGTTTGGTAGATATTACCTACGAGTACACTTGATTCATGATAGGAATTTAATACTGCCGAGCGTATTCCCATTAAATTACCCGTTTACAGTGTTACGGTATTACAGACAGCCTAGTTCGAGTAGTATTAGTTAGTGTAAGGCCTGACATACAAAGTGATGTCGGTACTGGTTTAATTATCTATATTAGTATGGAGTGTTATGTTAATTAACTAGTACGAGTATTCTTTTTATTCTAATTAGTAGTACGAGTCTATTAGCAATCAATACATGAATTTCGGGATTTTGGCTTGACTGATAGTTTAAAATCTGTACAAATTCTTTCTAGCAGAAAGAGGAAGAGATGAAGCGTTCAAGAACGCAGATAAGAGAGAAAATAATAATGTTGAACTCAACACAACATTTTCATCAATCAAAAGATAAATCAATATACTATGACTGGTTTTTAATTCAGCACCGTACAATTTCGTGCATAAAGTTAAGAATAGAAAAATAGACGATTAATATAAAACAAAAACTACCCTCAACGGGAACCATAAATCATTGGGCGACGACGGAGTTAAAATCAAAGAGGGGAATAAATTTCCATTAGCAGATCATGAGAGATTCCGGTCGAGGTAGCGGCCGGCCCGAGATTGCCGCAAAAACTCGCTAGACGGAGAATACATTCACTACGATATAGTTAGTATAGATATAGATAGAAGAGAATAGTAAGAATATAGAAGGAATAGAGGCGCTTTTGGAAGTGATGGTAATAGTAAATGTTTAATGTTGCATCAATTTTGTTTAGGAACTAGAACAAGCGGATCTACACATAGAGAATAATATGCGTTGAGGAAAAGTGTTTTTGGTATGGCACCGGCTATTTTTGACCACATTCCTAATTCCATAAAAGAGGAACCAGTAACAACTTTCAAAAATAATCTAACTGCACTTCTATTAAATAAATGTTACTACTCCGTGTCGGATTTTCTAGCTGATATATTTTAGTTGTATCAATGTATGTATGTTTGATGATGAACTGCATCAAAGTTATTTAACATCACGCTATGACCTTACGAGCCAAGCATACCTTCACGCGTTCCTGAGAAAAAGTGTCTTGACAGACAGACAGACGGACGGTCGGACGGAGACGGAGTGATCATATAAGGGTTCCGTTTTTCCTTTCGAGGTACGGAACCCTAAAAAGTCAGAAGGCTTGCTAAGCGAAAACGAAGTGACACTGCGGGCAGGTGTTGCGATGCGACGAGGTGGGTCGGGGGATGCATGCCATGCAAACGTTTGCATGCCAAAATGGTAGAATTTACAAGGATTCTTTCACATTATTGTAAATACCTACACTCTGAGCAAATAAAAATAAATATTCTATTCTAATTTTAGGAGTATAATCCTTTGTCCAACAGAAGATCAGCTTGATTGTAAAAGTAGCAATGAGGAGACACCATAAAAGGTCCTTCAAGTTTGTACTGATAACTCATTTTTATAGCGAGTGATTTTAAAAGATCGAGCTTGTATGTAAAATATCGCCTTGTGCGATAAGACCGCCCACTGAACACTTGTTTAATAAGTGTTTGTCCTGTGTGTGTGTTTTGTTATTTATTAGTTAATAATAATATAAACATTTATTAATTAATACAAATAATATGGGAGCCGTTGTTTTCGTCCTCTTTCTTTCAGTAAAATGGATCAAATTTTGGCCGTACGTAAAACCATCCAACTGCTTCTAGAACTAATTCAAAACAGGCTCATGTCTTACGTAAAATCGGTGTCAAATTGAGAGACCAAACTAAGTAACATTAAATACCCGTGCAAGCTATAAAATAATCCTATAACACACTTCGTCGCACCGTATGTTAAGCTCTTAAGCCGTGACAGGTTATCAGCACCAAGCGTGGTTTACGGTTCCAGGTGAACGTGAAAACCTTCGTTCACAGAATAAATGTGCTGTGTCATAGACATCTTAGCAAAGGTAAACGCAGGAATTGCAACACATGTCGTTCTGAAGACTATAAGTTCTTTGCTACAAGTGCTTGTGTGAAATTCTGCACTTACCTACATTCGACTTTCGTTTCTGAGTTTAGAACGTATCTTACTTTTGAAATGAAATTAAATTTATTTGCATGAATTGGTAGTAATACAGATGGTCGGGTTTTTACCAGTTTCTATAACAATTCGCTTAAACTAGCATGCATAATTATCGATAACATTAATGAAATAAATGAAGCTTATTTTTTCCACTCATGCACTTCACACTTTTGATTTATCGTCGGTTTTGTACATAAAACGCCCTGTCAGGGCATTGCAAAACACAATGCAGGTTTGCTGTTTAGTTAGTGAACAGGGGGCCTACCCTCCAAATCCGTCGAAGATACGGGCCCACCCAGATTTAGTTCGAAACTTCGGAGAGAACACTACACCCGATTAATTACCTTTTTCGGACGGATAAAAACACATCGGGAGTAGAGAAAACTGTCAAATCGCAGAGTATTTCATTCCCAGGGCCCCAAACTAATCTTATATCCGTAGGGGATATGGAGTAGGTATCCGTCCGTAACTTCGGCCGAAACTACAGATTTTGTTGTTTGGAAGTAGACCTCCAGATACTGGAAGAATATTACATTATTCTAAAATTGTGTAAATGAATACGAAAACACCAGTTAACAAAATTTTAATCATAAACATATAAATGACAACTCAATAATGAAAATAGACGATGACTTAACGCTCACAATTCTTAAGAAACTCCTATAAGGAAACACTTATAAGGAAACGGAATCCTTTCTCCGAGACTCTTGTGTGCGGAAATTGTGCATCTATTCCGCCTCTCTCTGTTTCCTCACAATTAATTCGTTACGAATTCCGCCAGACTTAAATTTCCCTCGGGGAAGTGTATTTAACAAACCGTTACCATTCTGTATCTTTGCTAGTTTCCGCGTATATACTCTTGCTATTATAAGGCGGTAAGGAAGGAAAGGAGGACGTAAGGAATAAGGAGTTTTGTTTGTACTTTGTTCTTAATTGTGTTGTGGACTCATAGTTTTAAAAATAGACGGTATTCTCAGTTTCCGTTAAACTTTGTTATTTCTTTAAGATTGTTTTGATTGGAAACTGACACAAACTTCATATACGGAAGTTGATCTAGTATATTGGAAGATTTGGTACAATTCTAAACTCTTAAATTATATCCAAGAATTTCGCAAAAGAAAAACTGATCATATAGCCACACTAAAATCAAACTATAACCCCAAATATTTTGATGTGCTAGCACATTATGTTCATTCAAACGAGTTTAAGATATCCAAATAACCAGTCACTTATTGGAATTGCTTCTAAAATAGCTATGAAAATTGTAACTGAAGAAAATTTTAGGCAACAAAATTTCTGGAATTTCGGCAACAGTTCAGATAGACCCTTTCCAATAATCCTTAAAGTTTATCGGAGTAATAACACTTCAACCGGTCTCGGATAGATTCTTGATGTTTGAACAAAAACTTGAAATTTTAATCTGCCCTCTCATTAACTTTTCACAAAGTTTCGTAACCTTTATCTAAAGCCACTTCTACTTACATATTCACGCGATCAGAAAAACTTTCGAGCTTCAAGAAAAATATATATTCCGACGACTCCACTCATTTCTATTCTAGTCTGTGAATTCAACTTATATGCATATTTATATGGATAAACTGTACCCTTACCTCCTCTCAGCTGTTGCCACGTCATGTAGGAACCACTTCCTCGGAAAAGGGATTATAAAAGTGCTAAAATTTATGCTCGCGTAGAGAGCGACTATTTCATTCTACTTTACTGCTGTTGCTAATGTTTCGTTTTGCGTGCTTTTGTTTATCGTTGGTACTTTAGGTATTAAATGTACTCTGTCTAGTTTATTGTAACCTTGCGCCACAAATTAAAAAACAAATACTTTAATACAGTACAAGTTATTCTTACATTTTTCAACCTTATTAACCTATAACCCTACATCGTACCCAGATTTCTGGAAAAGGATATTTGTAGGTCACGTATAACTAAATTAAATAATAATCTACTTACGTGTACAATGCCTCGGCTCATCAGACGAATCCCCACAATCGTTCGAACCATCACAGTATCGATTAATTGGTATACACTTCTTATTCGTACACAAATACTCGGAGATGCGGCATCGAGTATCGTTCCCGTGTAATACAGGCAGTAACTCAGGTTCTGCTATATCTTTGGGACTATCCCTTTGGTATATATTGTTGTATATTTCTTTGGTTTTCGGTACATCGGTGACGATGTCGCAGTCGGTGAGGTTGAGAAGCGTTGCAATGATAATTCCAAGGCCTAAGGCTATATTGCTGAAACCTGAAACAAAAGAAAGATCTGATTAGTTTGAGTCACATTTTAAGACGGAAACCGAAACAATTTTATGTGGGGAAAAACTTGAACCCATTGCTGGGAATAAAAGAAACTAAAATTCACGTTTTTCGACTTAAAGTAATTAATCCTAATCACCATTTTTTTTTTATTTTGTGACTAAGTATAAAGTTACGCCAAAAGGATGCTACAGTATGTCAACAGAGTGTGTGTGAGTGACCTATCACACAACTAGTAATTTCATGAAAAACGACGCAATGAAAGAAAAAAACGAAAGAAAGAAAGTTGCATGGAGCTAACGCATTAACTAATGGACATATCGCTTTTTCGTTGTGTGACGCTTCTTAACAACTTTGTTCCAATAAAATATCGGGGGCCTTAATGATGATCTCTCTAACCTTTGTAGAATACACACTGATAGACGTTGCTTAAAAGACTTTCAACCAAAATCTTCACGAATTGTTTGTTACAATACCCCTTACACAAAGATCTTCTCTTCTCTTCGCTTTGTTTTATTACTACCGCTTATTAACTGTAAACAAAAGAGAATCGACTTCAGCGTATTAAGGTACGGCAAATATATGAGTAGGTTACATACACAAGTTGATTAGAAACACAAGCAAACAGCGTGTGCAAGATCATGTTTGCTTTTAATTTCGTTTTGTTGTAATCATACCCTTGTTTATCGCCCTCCAGTCTTATTTGATCCTGTTTGATAACAATATTGTTTTTAAAAGGGATAATGATATTCGTACCTTTTTTCTGCCTCATTATTTATTTGAAGAATATCATGTATGTCGATATACTATCACAAATGACAAAAGTAGCGTATAAAGCCTATTCCTTAATAGGCTACAAAAAAGGTGTAAAGGCGGACATAATGCCTTCATTAAATCCTATGTGTGCCTTCATTATGTCCTATATATTTATAAACTAAAATATAGCGTCGAAAAATTCATCTGCATCGCTGTCGACTGGTAATGTACCGAAGACACTGGCGGCATTGCCAGGTTGTATGGAAATGCTTAGCCTCTGGCCAAGGTAAAAGCCAGCCCTTGGGTCATGGGAAGTGTCAACCAGTCTTTTCGATTTTTTTTAAGTGCGCTAGCTTTTTGTATGAGTGTGCGAAAAGTTTAAATAATTTAATATATGTTACTCCATAACATCAGCTATCTGCCAGTGAAAGTCCCGTCCCGTTTCGAAGATTAGCCGGAACAAACAGACAGAAATTTAAAAAAATGTTTTTTCTTTTGTATAAGTAGGTAGTAGTGTATATTTTCATTTTCATACGCATTTAGTAAAATCCGTTACATATTTTGATATTACAAACAGACACTTCAATTTTATTAATTTGTATAGATAGGTATTTATACATTAGCATCCGGACTATGATTCGTAAATATATACTATAAATATCGGTTGTAATGGTCAGATGAAAACGACCTACTTAACTTTAAACAAATTCCTCCAACTCAAACAGTTATCACACAAACTAAAAGATCACAAACAAGACATCAGCCACCAACGCAATTAAACCAGCATCACAAACAACATTTTCATAAAACAATATTCAACAGCTCCACAAAAAAACAACTTTTCAATAAAACCTCGTTCATCTCTCACCAACTAGAAAAGTTCTTGTTCCCCCGGGCTTCAACTGAATAGCAGTATTTTAAGAGAAACTGTCATCAATCTTGCTTGGGACTGCCTCAATGACATCTTTTCATGCTTGCCATATTCTGTATTGAAATGAGATGAATAGACTAATTCAGTGTTTCTCAAAATTGTCGACTGTAGATATGACGATGACGTTATTAATAGTAGTGATGGATGCTAGTGGGCGAAGCTAGGGATTCGACTTATGGGTATCGGAACTTTGTACATACGTGTTATCGATCGAGATTTAAAACGTTGATGGGATTTTTTTATGTCGATGCGGCATAATCAGCCTGTAATGTTCCCATTGTTGGAACACAAGCCTCCTCTCTTCAATGAGGAGTGGTCTGTAATCTACTACGCAGGCCCAGTGTGGGTTGATGTTGTCGATGCAGACTGGTTGAAAAAGTTTCGAAATTATAGCTGATTCACACATATGCATGTGTGAACCATATTAAAATTGAGACTAATCAGCTTTATCTAAAATTAAAACAGCTTTTCGAAAACCGTTTTAAGTATTCTGAATGGAAAATGGCTTCGGTTTCGAAATCAATTCAATACGAACTAAGTTCCAAAAAGGATACATCAAAGTGAGGTCTATTTGACAGCGAAGTGGAATTGTTACTTTAGTGTGAGTTGACGATTAATTGATGATTAAACGAACTTACTTGTACGTGAAGTTCGATCATAATTATACGAAGTGCTTCGTTCGAAGAGATTAGTAACCTGAAATAATAAACCTATTACTTATTCACACATGTAGTATCACCCAGGATTCACCACATAGCACTGTATTTTGAGAGATAAGAGTATAGTATTTTTTTTTTTTTTTTGCCATGTATGTAGACGTGCCCCAAAACTCCGCTTGTCATTTAGTTTGGAGTATCTGTAATCAACGTCTATCGTTGATATTTTTGGAATGATTTGGGTTGGGCGGGAGGGACTTACTAATCTCTTCGAACGAAGCACTTCGTATAATTATGATCGAACTTCACGTACAAGTAAGTTCGTTTAATCATCAATTATACTCGTGCTTCGTTCTCGAGATTAGTAACCTGAAATAATAAACCTATTACTTATTCACACATGTAGACTTTGAGAGGTATAATTCTGAAAATATCAACGCCAATATCAGAATCAATATTATATTTAATCACATCATCAAAATCATGTTGTATCTATGATAATACATAATTATAAATAAGTTAGTATTTTATGTTCATATTATAAATAGGTTTACTTAGTACGAAAACGTTATTAAGTTTTACATGATACTTAATAGTTATTTTTTAAATCAATTACATAGTTTGCTCTTGCTAAGACTGACGGATCATGTTTAGTTATATTATATTTCTTTGATAAAATTTGAAAAACGTATCTGAATTGTTACACCAGCCAGCGGTTTTTCTGATTAGGTCAATATTTACGCCTAGCTGGTGGGCCTTAGATGTAGAGGCGTGTCTCGTGCTATGCGCCGAGAATATGTATACGTCGATCCCGCTCGCATGGAGCGTACTCTTTATCCAGCGACACAGCGTCTGTGTGGTCGCCGTTTTATGGGGCTTTTTGCATCCGATAAATAAAGTACCTAGGTATCATTTGTACGTAACGATGAAGTTTTTTAATCAATGTAATCAACTAATGTCTGTGCAGGACATATTTCTTTTTTCTGTAAAAAGTAAGGCTGATTGGTTCCCTTTTTTTTTTTTTTTTTTGACGTTTTTATTAAGTCAGGTATTTTATTATGATTTCGTTGTTTGAATTCAATGTTCTTTATATTGATTTTCGGAAAGGTCTGGACCCTAAGGGCCGTTACAAGAGCTAATAAGGTTATACATTTTTATGTCAGTTGATCTAGCGTTAATGTTTCATTAGAATAACAAGTAGCTAAGTGAGATAGAACGTAGAGGTATCCCACGTTACATTGTATCTAGGCATGGGTGGACTTAAACGGAACACACCTTTAAAAAACCTTGTTATTCTTTCATCTGCTCTAAAGCAATTCAAACAACAGACTGTATTAAGTACCAGCATCAAAAAAAAATTTGTTAAACATCAGTACATCGGTAATCGATGTGGCATAAAAATCAAGGGAATTCTGGATACAGAAATCGAACCATTTTTGATAACAAACATCATATTGTTTGATGGAACTGTCGGCTAAAGAGGCGAGCATTATATGTTCCGAAGACCCCCTGATAAAACCCCTGCAGCCAGGGTAAGATAGTTTTGAATGTTACCGTTGGTGGAATGATCAAAACCTATATTGTAACTGTTTATTGCGAACGCGTCTGGATCTCTATGCCAAGCAATGTATTTTATACATTTTCTGTTACAACGACTCGCGAATAAATCAATGGCATGGCGTGCCAAACGTTTCAAGTCTAAAGGAAAACACATTTTCCGTTAAGGACCATTCCATATCTGGATGGCTGCGTCTTGATTCCTTATCTGCTATGGTATTGTCTGCAGATTTAATGTAATACGCATATACAAAAAAAAAAATTCGAGACTCGCACCATTGCCAAATATCCATTGCTACCTTGGTTAGTTGTGGATATTGAATTCCACCCATCCGATTGATATAACTAATAGCAGTTGAGTTACCAACGCGTAGAAGTATTTGGCAATCGTGAAAGTCCCTTGCAAAAACTTTAAGTGCAAAAAAGGCGGCCGAAAGTTCCAGATAATGTATATGTTGTTTTTGCTCTGTCAACGACCACCCGCCACACGCTGTCTCTGAGCCACACGCTGCACCCCACCCAGTAGTTGAGGCGTCAGAGAATATTTCTACCGAGTAGGTATCATCTTTGATACGGTTCTCGGGCTTTACTAAGGCCTGTAGCCACCATCTCAGGTCATCGTGTAGGTGATCGGGGATACTCATGGAACGATTGTAATCGTCGTGCTCGTGACCTTGTAAACTAAGGTATGAACAACGCAACGTTCTATTTTTTGGTATAAAGCCAGCCGTATTCTACGGCTGGACAAACAGAAATTGACAAACCGACTAATTTAGCAAAATCTTTGATTTTGATACGCTTTAATCTCATAAACATGTAAATCTCGTTAATTAGGCGTTGTTTCTTAAGATCGGGCAAAATAATTAAAAAATTTTGGCAATCAAGAATAAAACCCAAATATTTGCATCTCATGGAAGGTTGTAAGCAACTCTTTTCATAGTTGATGATAAATCCTAAGGCTGTTAGTGATTTAATGGAAATAATAATATTTTTTAAACAATCGTATATGAATAATCTAACTAAATCTAACTAACTAATAGGTCGTCTAGATATATAGTAGATTTAAAATTTTAATGTTCTCATGTAAGTGAAGATTGTTTTAATGAGAATAAAGTTCTATAAACCGATATAAAGTCAGCCAATCTGAGCAAACCAACGACGGGTTTCATCAATTTTGTGTAAACATATGAAGCTGTGTTTAAACCGAATAACTTATTGCCAAATTGAAAAAGGAGATATTTTTTGGAGTCTGGATGGATTTTTAATAAAAAATATGTGTTTTTGAGATCAAAGGTTTCCATATAACAATTTTTTGTCATTAACTTTACTGTTGTGCGTAAATCCCAAGTTGAAATGGTCAGTCGTATATGTTTATTTAGATTTTTTTTTTTTTTTTGATTCAGGATAAACCTTTTTACCATTAGGTTTAGGCACAAGGAAAATATTCGATTAAAATCGATTGGCACACGGAGTGCATTCGGATAGCGCCAATTGTCATGAGACTATCAATAATTTTGTAAAAATCATTGATCTCAGTTTGTGGCAAAACAGGGACAGAAGGTACATCTTTTTGTGAGACATGTTAAAGAATTTTATCCTATAGCCTTCAATCCAGGAAAGAACAGTTTTGTCTTGTGTAAGGCGAGACCATTGTCTTGCAAACGACGCTAAACGATCAGCACATTGTACCTTATTTACTGGTGGCGGGTCGGCCGCGGCTGATAGCGCGATGTCAACGACCAGCTGGCGTGCGGCGGCGGCGGTTGCCGGCTCGCTGGCGGCGGCTGCGGTGGCGCCTTCGCTCCAGCAGGCGGGGAAGGCTGGCGGCTCCTCTGCGGCCCCGACTGCCTGCGAGTCGAAGGGGGAGCCTACCAGTTTAAACCACGCGAAGTTGATGGCTGAGGTTGAGTAGTCTTCTTATTTTTATCGTAAGCGACTTTTATATCGGCACCAGATTTCGTCACAGCTTTGGCAGTCTTCAATGTTTCAGCCAGGGCCTCATTGAAAGATACTTGTCTATCTTGTCTGCATCAAATGGTCGTTAATGTCTTTCTTCAAAGATGACAAGGCAAAATAGCGCCTTTTGACTGAGTCTGAGTGTAACGTGTCACACATTAACTTTGCCGCATCCATAAGTTGTTTCAAAAGGGCCTGGTCTTAGTCCTTTTCTTGCATTTTAGTTGTAATGATGTCACTCAAACAGGCCAAGGCAGTACCAACCTGTTTTTGCCTGCTTTCTATTCCCTTGTCGCGTTTCACGCTTGTTTTGGGCAAGGCAGCCTTTATTTCCGGATTGAGCATCGGTGGAATTATTCTAGGGCAGTTGGCCGGTGTCAAGTGCTTTTTCCCTAATTCCTTCCGCACGTCGTTGTCCAGTTCATTGACAATTAAATGCTCTAGGCAGTTAGCTAGGCCAACGTGAATATCTTTGCCATACTCGGTGGTTTGTGTGGGATCATCACCTAGTATGTCTATCAAGTCATCATCGGGGGTAATAGTTACATCGCTGGCGGTGGCAGCGATTGCGCAAGGCTCAGCGACCGGGCAAGGCTCAGCGGTGCGGCGGTGGGGGAGCCGGATGCGGCAGCGGGTTTGGCTGTGGTACCGGCGGCGGCGATAGCTCACGTGGTTGCGGCGCGGGGGACGGCGCAGGTGGCGGCGCCCGCGGCTCCGTTGTCTCATCTGACGAGGTGGCCCGTACAATTGATGCCAGTCTAGGTCTTGCCATATTATTGCAGTCATCGCCCGAGAAAATGTCCATTGAGAAAGGTTGCAATTCCAGTGAATTGAACGTCTTTCCAAAACTGAATGGTAGATGTTGCAATTCCAATGAATTGAACGCACCATAGTAGATAACGAAATAAACAGCCCTTTGTACTGTTCGAATTCGAATAAAAAGTAGGTATGTGTCAAATTCCAGTGAATTCAACGAACCTTTGTTTATGTATTGCAAGGCCGTGAATTGAACGTCTTTCCTAAGCTTCCGAGAAGATGTCCATTGAGAAAGGTTGCAATTCCAGTGAATTGAACGTCTTTCCAAAACTGAATGGTAGATGTTGCAATTCCAATGAATTGAACGCACCATAGTAGATAACGAAATAAACAGCCCTTTGTACTGTTCGAATTCGAATAAAAAGTAGGTATGTGTCAAATTCCAGTGAATTCAACGAACCTTTGTTTATGTATTGCAAGGCCAAGAGATTTGTTTATGTTACGCTTGTAATTTGTAGCAATAACAAATATTATAAACATACCTTCATAGCTATGCTCCGATAGCATGGAGTCCTCTCGGGATGAAGGTGATATTGAAAAAACGTTGACGCTCAGCACGTTTTAATTCTTTCTCCAGTTTACGAAACTTCTTTTTTAATTTTTTGATGTTATCACACTTATCACGCTTCCTCTCGGCATATTTGTTTTGTTAAAACTTAAAACACTTTTAGTCCGTACCGATGAGAAAGAGGTGTGCAGTGGTGAAGCACTGTAACGTGAATGACAAGCGGAGTTTTGGGGCACGTCTACATACATGGCAAAAAAAAAAAAAAAATACTATACTCTTATCTCTCAAAATACAGTGCTATGTGGTGAATCCTGGGTGATACTACATGTGTGAATAAGTAATAGGTTTATTATTTCAGGTTACTAATCTCGAGAACGAAGCACGAGTATAATGTGCTTTGGACGATCCCTAGATTACTTTGGTCTTAATAATAGCTCCTGCTCAGACACAAGCACTTTTTGCGCTCACAGAATTATCTGTTTGGGATTAGGATGCACTGTGTAGGTGGATTAGATGGTTTTGGTCATGTTGAGAAGATGAATGAAAGACGTCTAACAAAGGGTATCAACGAGGCAGATGTAAGTGGAAACGCCGGGTGGACACCCTAGGACATACCCACAGTAGCTTATGGGCGATGTGGTTTTCAGCACGGGCGACTAGCTTCAACTTTCTGACTAACTGACCGACTACTTAATTTTGACAATTCAAAAGTGCCTGTAAATGGTTTAATTGAAATAAATGATTTGAGTTTGAGTTTGCACCTGACCTTTCTGATGACCGAGAACCACATCACCAATAAGGTGTAGTAAGTACTCGCAACCAGCGTTTGTGTTTGACCGGATGTATGAACTTAAACGATGCAACGATCCTCACATACTCATTGTATGTGAGGATCGTATCATGTGGCGATCTTCAGAGTCTGCCTACCCATCCATAGATAAAAGGCGTGAGTTTATATATGTATGTGTGTATTGTATATTTACTCTTTACGTAATAAGTAGCTTATATTTTTTTTTTATTATTTATTACTCCAAGCTACAAACAAGGCAATATAATTTATTACTTTCTTTACTAGTACCGTGCTTCGTTCAAATAAAGCATTAGATATTATTTTGCTAGTAGTGCAGGTTACTAGTCCAACGTTTTATGAACTCCATAAAAATATTTTCAGCTTGTGATTTCCCAGGCGACTCAAACATGAAATACATACGGAAAAGGCTGTTTTAAAATTAGCATGAGTTTGCATATAAACGGACTAGGAACGTAGGAACTGACGAAAGCTCGCGTTTATATTAATAGACATTGCAATGTTTCAGTACCTACTCACTTACTCAAAACACATTTTTTATTTGAACATGCATCAATAACAAATTCTCATTTATATACAAAGTAAAAAGGGAGTAATTGGGTAACTTTTTCTTTAGAAAGTTATAGGTGTAGTTAGTTTATTCAAAATAAAATAATAATGAAACTATCCGGAAAAGAATCCGAGTTACCGACATAACTTGCAGAGTAAGCAAACTGAAGTGGCATTGGGCTGGCCATGTCTGTCGAAGGACCGATGACCGGTGGAGCAGACGAGTACTGGAGTGGAGACCGGGTATTGGCAAGCGTAATGTGGGACGGTTGACCTAGCTCTAACGGACTAACTGAGGTTTGAGCACTAAAAAAGTCAGAAATCACAAAAATAATTCGATACATTTCAAAGAAGATGGGATTGCCAACTTACTTTTTAATGATGGATAGTAGACTGGCCGCTATAAGGAAAACAGGCCGAAAACCGTTTTTTTTACGAATACGTGTCATAAATTTTATTCGACATTTTATTCCCAGGATGTAGATATAAACGTTTGGTGAAATTCACCCTAGGTAGGTTCGTCGTAGTGTCCGAGCCACGGAGTACAGTCCGAACAAACAAAATCTGCGCGCTGTCAAAATCGGAAATAATCGTTTGCCGCCATCTCGACGTTTATATCAAGTGTCAAGAGAGTGTGCTATGTTCCGTGTTTTCCAAAGTAAATATTTGCCATCATTATGCCGAACGTGATTACAAGGGCTGGCAGGGATAGTCTTGAAGTTCAAACACGCGCGCAGACTTAGCTTGCGCGCACTCTACAAACACTTTTACACGTCAGTCATATTTTTTTAAACTAGATGAGGTCGGCTTTTTCTATCAGACTACTTTGAAAACAAAGATCAAAACAAACTCAGAAGAACAAACTCGGTAGGTACCAGAACGTGGGAGCGTCGAAGTTTTGATTACAGAATATCATACCCTACGTACTCTCTCTGTAAATAACTGGAATTGAATGACGTCACTGGCTGTTATCTTTTCTGTGAAACAGTATTAGTTGATGAAACATGAAACTGTTAACTAAATTACATAGGTATTATTATAAAGCTGAAGTCTGCCTGTTTTAATAAGTCTCTCCTAACTAATGTTATAAATGTGAAAGTTTGTATGTTTGAATATTTGTTACTCAATTTCGCAAAAACGGCTGTACGGATCTAGATGGTCCCGGTTCTTTGGAAGACATGAGGGGCCGAAGCCACCTCGCAGAGTTAACACTGTATGCACTATGCAAGTGCACCCAATTATTGAAGCTCTATACGACATTGCTACTATTCTGTTAACTAAAACATATCTACTGAAAACTGTTTTTTTCAAACTCGTATAACAGCGCAGGGAATGACTCTACAGATTTGGTCCCATATTGAAAAATAAAGAGATAATATATTCTGACGGAATATAATTTTTTTTTATTACATTTTCATCATTTTAAGCACATAGATAGTTTATAACCTGGATTAACACATAGGATATGTTTTATCCCAGTAAAATCTCACACCTTTTTCATTTCTCTCTGCACATGTGAAGTTCATAAACTATTTCTAGCTGAACTTGATGCAGTATTTTATGACATTTCTCTCCGGATTTTTTGTAAGTAGTTTTTTTTTATAGTTAAGGCCGGAGTCAGCCTTTTGTTTATATATCGAACAGTAAGAAGGAACAACTTCTTTTTAGGGCTGATTTTTCCAACGCCAAATAATTTATAATATATCCGAGGAATAATTTTGAATTGTTGATAGTTCTTCCATACAAAATCTGTCAGACGTCAATTTTATTCCATGAATAAAAATTATCTGTCGATTGAACAATCAGCCCTAAGTCAAGTAAGTAGTACTTTCATAAATTATGTATGTACGTAGGTAGGTAGGTACTTCTTATTTCCCAATACAAGTATCAAAGGGACACATTAATAAGGTCTAAAATCTCAAAGGGCTTTCCGACCTTATGAGGAGTAATACTTACATGAATAAATGTGATTATTACCATTCACTAACAAAAATAAGTAACGTTACTACAAAAAGCCCGCGGTTGAAACAGGCCGACATTTCCGCACGAATAAACGGAAAAATATCAATTAATCATAACTTCCTTTGTTTTCCCGCTCTATTGTCATGTATTTACAGAACATCTTCATTACACGGGGTGACTGGTAATTTTAAACATTTGACCTCGCGACAAAGGTGAAGGATTTCAACCAGCACTGATTTAAATATATCACAAAACTGTTTAATTTTGCACTGTGGATTATTTTTGCACCCAACATATAAAAAAACCGGTCAATTGTGAGTCGGACTCGCACTCGAAGGGTTCCGTACCATAAGGCAAAAAACGCCAAAAAAAGCACGTTGCTTGTATGGGGTCCTCTCAATTTTTATTAAGTTTATGTTATTTTATTATTTGTTGCGCAGAGGTCACTTTGACTACATGTTTTGGAACATAGAGGGCAGGATAGAAGGTGGAGCATGGTTTGTGACAAGCTCCACAATCACATCCCAGTGGATGTGATTGTGGAGCTACCTTGTTGTTGTGCGTTATCGGTGGGGCTACCTTGACGGAAGTTTTTTTGGATGGAAAATCATCAAATGACCCCTCCCGCTCTGGGTGGAGCGGATGGGAGTGTCAGACTCTTACTGACTAAAACCCACCCGTTGTTCCTAGCCCTTTCTGTTCCAGGGCCGCGGTAACCCTTTCGGACGATCCCGCCGCCCTGGCAGGCTTCGGCCCTTTCGGGCCCCGTCATCTGCTGACATCTCTTTGAGGCGCGCGTGGAACACAACGCGCCGTCCGGCACGGGCCTGGTCCTGATCGGACGGTGAGTTACCCATTACTCTCCGCCCGCAGGCCCGCGCCTACGGTGGCCGGGAGTCGTCACGTGGCTCCCGACGCCCGGAGTGTCTCCCGCGGCGGCTGAGGCGTGAGGTGAAGGGCAGTCCCTTCCGTCATGGTAGCCCCACCGACAACGCCGTGGAAGTGGCAAAGTTTTGGGAAAAAAAATACATTTAGCAGTCAGTGACACGAAGATGAAGATTATTTTTTGCACGCATATGATAACGGCTATAGAAATACACTTTCTGTGAAAATCTCAACTGTCTACCTATTACGGTTCATGAGATACAGCCCGCTGACAGTAAGAAGGACGGCGGGGCGGCCGGACGGATGGACGGACGGATGGACAAACGGGCAACGGAGACTTATTAATAGGGTCCGTTGTAACCCATTGGGTACGGAACCCTAAAATAATGGTTTAAAATGAGTTAAAATAGTCAGGTAATTTATGCGTATTCCTCCATAGATTGTATCCAAAAAAAAATACGTCGAGTTCTAAATTCTCTAAATCCGTACATAAAAACACACCAAAACTTTTACCTTCCTTTTGGGGCATTGCTGCATGCAGTTGGGTACACATCGTAGTTTATTTTAAACTAGCAGCGCCACACGGTTTCACCCGCATAAGTGTCGATCTCGTGGGAATATCGGGATAAAGTTATAGTAGTTAGTAGTAGTAGTAGTTAGTTAAATCCTATGTGTTAATAAACTGTATGTGTACCAAATTTCATTCAAATCCGTTCAGTAGTTTTTGCGTGAAAGAGTAACAAACATCCATCCATTCATCCTCACAAACTTGCGCGCTTATAATATTACTAGCTGCGCCACGCGGTTTCACCCGCATAAGTTTCGATCCCGTGAGAATATCGGGATAAATATATATATAACCCTATTATATAACAAACATCAGCAATTATTAGGTTGCTTAGCTTGGGACAAATGGTGCTGTGTGAAATGTCCAGGGATATTTATTTATTTATTTATTTATTTATCAATCCATCTATCGATCCTCACAAACTTTCGCGTTTATAGAGTAGGATGTCCCGGTCATGTATGTACCAGGAGCACATAACGCTTAGTAGGTGTCCACGTCCGATCACGTCACATAAATATGGTCCCTATTCATTCCATTCAAGGCGACGCATGTCATACCAGCCAACAATAATTGTATGGACCCCATATACCCTTGTCAAGGGAAGCTCGATCTTGGAGTGATAAGTCATTGGGATTGATAGCTGCCTCAGATTCAGGGGATGTATTTACGAGTTATGTGTGACAGTTGGGTGATATAATAGGTGGGTGGTATATTGTTTTGCTGTAGGTATGTCAGGCAATTTTAGCTGTCAGGTACTTAGTAGGTAATTAATTGAACATTGGAGACATTTAGATTTGTGGGTCGAGTGTATGAATTATTTGATACGGACGCTCTGCAGTGCGATTTTGATTTGCGATTTTTGGAGTTATAATGCTGTACTATTAAAAGGAGGCTCCATACACTCAACCCTTTTTGTAAACTGAAGCATTAATAGAACACTTTATTTATTTAATTCATTGGAAAAGGATTCATGACGTCACGTCCGCCACCTGACGGCGGGCCGCTCAGTAAACGATCGTTTAGTGAAAAGGCGTTTCATGATTTGATCGGCCCCAGTCGGCGTGCTGCTCTCAACTATTCCACAAATGTGAAAAAGGATATTAAGCCCTGGCAGAAGGCCCTAATTTATTGAGGCAAGCCCGGTTAAGCGGACGTCAACCTCATAGGTTGAATTGCGAGAGGCCATTGTTAAAAAAAAAAAAGTGAGAAAGGATAACAAGTTTCAACGTGTGTATAAGTCCTATTTTGTAATTCCTAAATTAGTTTGATTGTGGCAGCTAAATATTATGTAAATTAAAGGAAAGTGATTAAATATACTGAATATGATTTGAAATGTGATTCTCTATGTAGGTATGTCGATAACAATGTATGCGCTTACATTAAATTAGCTTGTGCCCGCGACTTTCTTTCTTTGTGCTCGAAATCTGGAGGGGCTCGTGGCTAAGTAATAAAAGCCGCGCGGGTCGATCGATCAGGTTAAGCTACGCTTGCCGCGGTTGCTCCGTGGATGGGTGACCATCTTTACATAATATATCAAGACATGTTTTCCAAGACACGGAGGGCCGTGCCTCGGAAAACACGTTAAGCCGTTGGTCACGCCTGTCAATCATGGATCTTTGGCAGTCGTTTCGGGTCGTCAGAAGCCCTAAAATCTGTCAACCAGTATTACCAAGGGGTATCGTATTACCCAGTAATTGGGTTGTGAAGGTCAGATAGGCAGTCGCTTCATGTAAAATACTGATATTCAGCTGCATCCGGTTAGACTGGAAGCCGACCACACCATAGTTGGGAAAAGGCAGGCTAATATATAAGGCAGGATAATGGTTAATATTAATAAATCTATGTCATTTCCCACACAACTAGCAAGTAAATAGCTGGATACTCATATTTCACATAAAAAAGCTCCCTTGTCACTCCTTGTGCTCCTAACTGAAAGTCGTTGGCTCTTAAGCGAATATTTGATGTTGGTCATTTTGCGTCATTAATATAGATAAATGTGCGTAATAAGAAGATTGGTCAATATGAGTAATTGAGATTAGTCATTTTGCGTATTGCTTATTTTGCGTGTTGGTTATTTGGCGTTTTGGTCCTTCTGCGTTATTTTCACCAATACATTATGCGTCTAAACCTTACATACGACCTCATTTTTTTTTTTAACATAACAAATACTGGCCACTAAAGCATGTAAATTACTATTAAAATAAGTTACTGGTCATTTGAGCACTATTCTGGTTTTAAACTCAAGTAATACACAACTTTTGCGGTGAACACGCGAATGCTGGCAGCTTTGTATGTACAAGATTTGTTTGCGGCCACGCCAAAACTCGCCTTTAGTTTTTAGTAAAATTTATTTGTAATTTTTAGAGGGCAAATGAAAAACAATTTTGTTAAGTATTCTTTGGAACTAATTTTGTTTTAATGTTGGTAGTAGGGATACCTAAAGAGATGGCGGAAAAATCTTCCCTGTATAATACGTAGCCTACCAACTGACCCGTTCGTAGTGTTTGCTTTGTGTGTCCACTAGGCCAGCGTGTGTGTAATTCATGGAAGTTTGCCCACACTTTCCAAGCCGGTGTTTGTTCAGCCGATGAAACGTGCGGCCCGGTAACAAAATAAAACTGTTAACAAATGAATAGCGTTTTTAATGGCCACACATTGTTGATGTTGAATTGTTTTAATTTTATTAGGGTACCTACGTTGTAAATAGAATACCTTATATGAAATTGGAGCAGAGGGGCAATACTCGTAATTTTAAGAACGTTCACAGTCTGATCTCATTCTCAATTCAAATATGCCTCTAAATTTCCTACATTTTGACAAGTTTTTGACATTTGTTTGGCGCTGAGATGGGACTGCGACTAGATTTCGAACGTTTTAAATTACGAGGATTGACCTTCAGATGTGTTTTATAAGTTTTGGTATTTTAATGGAGCGCAGCATTCTGGACGTGGTGAGCAGAGGTGGCCCAGTGTTAACATCCGTGACTTACGAGTGGGTTCAAACTCAGGCAGGCATTAATTTGTCATGGTAATCATTTCATCACCACTGCTCTCAAAACGGTGAAGGAAAACATCGTAAGGAAACCGGCATGCCCTAGAACCAAAAATTCGAAGACATGTGACATCTAGCAACCCGCACTGGGCCCGCGTGGTATATTACTGCCCACTCCCTCTTAGAGAGAGGATGCCTGTATTGATTCTGGGCGTAAAACGAACTGACGGAATGCGAAAATCACGCTGCGCTCCAAAACGGGGATCTCAGACGTAGGCAAAAAGGCTGCCAAGCTAAATTTACCTCAGTCATGTCAGCCGCATGCATAGTGACCATAGATATAGATAGTGACCGCTGGGCGACAGTTTCCACAAGGTGGGTGCCTGAGGACAGACGGCGCCGTCGAGGTCTATCCAGGTAGAGGTGGCGAGACGACCTAGACGCGTATCGCAAGGGTTGGATCGAGGTGACTCTAGAAAAGGATGCCTTGAAGGATTTGGGGGAGGCATGAATACATTTATATAACATTGCAAATAACATTTCTCCTAATATCAAAACAGTACGCGTAACTAAGTAGGAAATGGTTGACACTTCCTGTGACCCAAGGGCTGGCTTTTACCTTGGCCAGAGGCTAAGCATTGCTATACAACGTGGCAATGCCGCCAGTCTCTTGGGTACAGTCGACAGTGATGCAGAGAAATTTTTCGACGCCGTACTTTAGTTAGTTAATAGTTTTAGTTAGGTTAGGTTACATAATAATTTGTTAATAATTTGTGGTGCAGTGTCTTGCCCATTTTTCTCCAAACGAAAACTTCCTTTTGGAACGGGCGACTAGAATTAATTATATTTTATTGTAACGTACAAAAGTGCCTTTTATGTGCCAGTGGAATTAAATGATTTGACTTTGTTACTTAATTTAGTAGGTATACGAAGTTTATCCAATGTATTTTATCCTCTTTAATAAAAGTTCAGTAGGAAATGAAACGATCTATCCCCATTCTTATAGCGGTGCATAACAAAACTGGACACGGCCTGTCTTTTCTTAGATCAAAATACTAAACCTTAAACGACTAAAGTTGCTAATATTTCATGAAAAATTCAATTTAAAAAATATAATAACCGATTACCCAGTAAAAACCCTTAGCACTCGCTCTGCAAAACCTAACGCACTTAGGTAACGAGTCGAATTAACACGTGAAGCTCGTATTAACGACCATTAAGCAAATTGGATGCTAATTCAAGTAGTGTTCTGCCGGTATTACGGGAATGCCGGGTACGGATTTGAGATAAAAGTATCAACTATGTTGAGCGCGCTATGCGCTGTGCTGAGTTTATTGCACGTACCGATGAAGAGTGATGAAAAAGCCTAGATGAGCTTAGTAGTTGTCTAAAGTGTATAGGTTTTATATAATTACTAGTGACTCGCCCCTGCTCCGCACAGGTTTTTCGACATAATAAAACATAGATTTTTTTTATTATTATGTAAGTTTAATATTAATGTATTTCACACTGCTGGGCCACAGTTCTCACAGACTATTTGCCGTATTTACAAACATACCTACATAAAAATCGGACCAAAGTCTACGTTAACTGATAGCGAACTAAATGAATGACAATTCGATTTGACAGTTGTCTGTTCTACCGACGTGATTTTGCCCGTCCGAAAAATTGAATTTAACACGTCTCTTTTCCCCCGTCCGAAAAGTTTTGACGGATCAACTACTTTCAGGTGGGCGTATTTTATTTATTTATTTAAATAAACTTGTTTGTACACCACAAAAATACATCGAACACTAAAAATATACAATGGGCGGCCTTATGGCTTTCTGCGATCTCTTCCAGGCAATCTTGGAATGGACAGTGCTTTTCCTGGACATGAAATGAGTTTGTCGTTGGTGCAATAATTAATTAGCGTATCTTCGTTGACTAACTTTGCTAAAAGTACGCCCAAAGAAGTTTTTACATCAAAAACCCAATCAATTAAATGATGATTAGATACCAAATAGGATGTTACCTTACGAAGGAAAATGTTCAGCCTTCAGACGGCATTACAAGATTGCGGAGCGTAAGCACGGATTGGAGATAAAAGTATCAAACTATGTTACGTGACCGCCGCTTTACTGCAAAACTTATGTGGGCAAGGCTTTCGTGTTGAAAGGGTATCTGATTTTCTCGTACCTAAGTATTTTGGTAAGAATATTATTACGAAAATAGAAGCATTTATGTATAATAATGTAGATGGTTTAGCTTGCTAGCTAGCTTTAGAATCATAATTGAAACACCTTAAATGGTCGAACTAACTACACTTATGACTTCTAACGTCTGTGTTATTGTAAGTAACCTACCTGTATTCAAATAAATAAATAATAAAAGAAATGTCTACAATACGAAAACTTTAGATACCTCCCTAAAACTTGTGGATTGCATGACACGCTATCAATTAGAATCTGAATCTTTTTGACGGATACTGCTTATCCATTGCTTCATATTTTCGGAATAATTGTCTGCTCAACAACGTAAACAACGCAATGAATGTTGTTGAACTGTGTATTACGAAATTACCCCGCTGTAATTAATGCTGTAACTACATATATAATACTGTCCCGTCATCGATGCATTATATCATCGGATGGCTGCATGTCAGATACGCCAGTCAAACCAATAGAAATTGATAACTATGCATGGGTATCTGGAATTCCAAGCGCTTGCTTATCCACGTGAATCGAATAGGTATGGTATTGTGTTTAGTTCTTGGTAGAGAATTCAACATCGTCCCTGAAACTTAAAGGTGGACCAGAATCATGCTTTAAGTAGTGTCCGTTCACACAGACCGGCTCGGAGAGGAGAGTGCATTTTTATCGAGTTTAAAATAAAGTTTTTGGTCATTGAAATAAGGTTGATTTTTTCATGTCACTGCGCGTTAGGTCGGCTCAGCGTTCTCATTTAAAAAAGAAGTGACATGAAAAAATCAACCTTATTTCAATAAACCAAAACTCTATTTTAAACGCGATAAAAAATGTACTCTCTTCTCCTAGCCGGTCAGTCTGAACGGACACTCACTGTCATACATCGCTGGCTGCTTTTTTACCTCGATTCCTGGCATGTGCGCGCGTCTCTTTTAGCATATACGTTTGTTTTACATGAAGGTAACATCGAGGTAGTAAGTAAACTGCGATCGCGAGGTATCACAGTCAGGATCTTCAGCATGTCGACCCTAACACTGACTGAAGCTACAATCTAAGAAAACCAGCATCTTGATTTAAAAAAACCGGCCAGGACCACGCACAATGAAGGGTTCTGTAGTTGAGATGAATTTATCTCGAGAAGAAACTTATCATTGTAGTTTAAAAAAATGTTCTCCGCTACATAGTTAGAATACATCACGGTCAATTCACCAACTGCTAATGTAAGTGTAGAATCGCAAAAAAAAAAAAAATACGATAATACTACAAATGAACGATTTTCGGACTTTTTCCCTTGCTTGCTTGCAAATTTCATGATTCTAGGTCAACGGGAAGTACCTACCGCACTGGGCCTGCGTTGTGGATTACGGCCAACTCCCTCTCAAAATCGAGAAGCCTGTGTCTCAGCAATGGGAGCATTATAGGCTGATTATGTATGCAAAAACACACAGATACGATTACTTTAAGTTTATTAAACAGGCCTTCACGTTAGATACGAGTACATTAGCATGTAAAGTCTAATATCTGCAAATGTCGGCTCTTAAAACTAAAGACTGGGCAATAAAGACGAATATGCGACCGTGGATAAGGACCTTTCAGCCCCTGTAAAAGGAATATAATCCCTAAACAGGATTATGAACTAAGAACTACTGCTCCAACTTTTGGGTATAAAGCATCTACTAAATGAAGTATTGTTAGTACCCAAAGAGGGTTTTCTTGAGATAGTCGGAAAAGCTATATGAACAAGGGAACTCTTCTAAATACTAGGTCTCTTTTTAAGGTTCCGTACGTCCGATTGAAAAAAACGGAACCCTTATAGAATCACGCGTGTGTCTGTCTATCTGCCTGTCCATCTGTCACGGCTAATTTGTTCCGAATCGAATGGGTCGATTACGTTGAAATTTGGTGCACATATTCATTTTTGTTACTTACTCAAACACGGACAAGTAACGTAAACTTTTGGGAAGGAAAAAAGGAAATTAAAAAAAAAGTTTTGCAAAGGGCTTTGAATATCCGTGGCATACCAGCCTGTCCGCCATTTTGATTTTTTTTTCAAAATGGCAGCCCCTCATGTAACCTATACACCCGGCAGGGACATCGACGCGCAAACTGTAACCATGAATTCAGCACATGAGTTTAGACCCCATAGCGTAGAAATTTTTCGTCGGTTATCAAAAAAGAAATCTTCTGTTTCATAGAAAAGTGCAATACCTACGCGGTCAAAACGTATGGAACAACAATATTTTTTTTAATAACCGACGAAAAATTTCGACGCTATGGGGTCTAAACTCATGTCCTGAATCCATGGTTACAGTTTGCGCGTCGACGTACCTGCCACCCTGTATAAATCGATAGCTGACATCAATGCAAACAGATCATTATAAGACCAAACCCCGTAAAGTGTCACGTTTCCGAGTTGATATACTTAGGTGTTATGCGTGGCCGCCATTTTGAAAAAGAAAACAAAATAGTGCGACAGTAGGTACGCCAAAAATCTTCAATCCCCTTTGCCATGTGACATAATAATATCCTTTTGCTTCGCTTGCGTTCATATATTATGATAATCATAATGTGTTAATAACCGGTTAATAACCAGACAAAAACCGCGAATTCAGCCAGCAAACGAGTTTAACCGACAAATAATATAAATATCGTATAATAATATCATCACGCGAGTGAACAAAGCCGCACTTACTACCTATTCAATATTCAAACCAAACATAATTTTGTTAAATAAATTATTTTTCAACGAACAGCAACATAGTTTTGTAATTCGAAAATAGTATTTAATTGATGTACATGTATGGAAAACCGTAAACGGAAGCTTCATCAAACTTTTTCAATTAGGTACCTAAATGCAATTTACATTATTGCCTGTTAATCAAATATCTACTTTAACGCTATTTAGTTTAAATTGATTATTGAATGGCCGTTTGTAATAAAAACGTCATAAATACAATGTGGTTGCAATGGAAATTGAACTTTGTTTTGTATGACAGTGAGTTTGTGTTTTTGCAAAACTTGATAAGTAGGTAGGTACATATCATCGGCCTAGCTTTTTCCTAACTATATGTTGGGGTTGGCTTCCAGTCTAACCGGATGCATCTGAATACCAGCACTTTACGTGGAGCGACTGTCTATCTGACCTCCACAGGCCAGTTACTGGGTTATACCCTTGGTTGGACTGATTGTCAGGTTTTGTTTGTTTTTTGTTCGGTCTTCTGAATACCCGTAACCACTGTCAAAGATCTACGAATGACATCCGGAATCAACGGCTTAACGTGCTTTCCGAGGCACGGAGGGGTCTCGGTATGTAAAGATGGTCACCCATTCACAGACCAACCGCGGCAAGCGTTGCTTAACCTGATCAATCGATCTGTGCGGCTGTTATTATTTAGTTTTTTTCCTTGAATCTTAGATACCTCCTTGAATCCTGAAATTGATACCAAATTTTCGGTTTCATATATGTTTCTTAAATTCAAATCATAACAAACGTGTCGCCGCATTACGTACCTAGGTCAATAACTTTCTACTTTACTTGCCAACATCACGATAAATCTCTTCCGTAATTTTGCGCGCTTAGTTTGGTTTCTGGTATCAATGTATTAAACATTCTCATAACTTCCGAGCATGTAGAGATAGGATTAAAAAACCCTTCCAATATCGTTTGATATCAACCAAAGAAGCCGTGCCCTTGGTATATGTAGATATACTTTACACGTAGTAGGAATAGAAGGTTCTAAAAATATGAAGTTAGGGGTATCGTATTCCCAATAGAAATTATGGGAAATGTAACATTCGACGCCGTACTCAATAGATCATTGTGTAAGTAAAAGAAGCTTATTTATGACTTTTTCTCGATCATATTTTGCTTCAATAACTGATTTTGTGGCTAAGAAATATTTCTCAGAAAATATATGAAAATTCTATTGAAGCTGCAAAGCTGCTTAGCGAGTTCTTCTTTCATTATATGAGTTTTAATATAAACATGTTTTTGATGTAGGGTAATTCCAGGATAGGTGCCCCAATGGGATAGGTGCCGCGGTTTTGAATACTCTATGTTAGAAATGTAGTAGGCTAAAATCGAACTACGTAATAGGAAGCGCTCCCCCCTCAGACCCGAGTGCCACGCCAACCGCACGCGAGAGCGCACGCGTTTTGCCCGTGAGTGTATAAATCTTCCGCGGCGAGATCATTACAAGCGAAATTGTAATCGTAAGTACTGGCTATCGAATATGTTTTCACTCTGTTATAAATTCTATATCTTTTTAATTTATTTGCTGATATTATAGTTTAAAGTACAAGAAAGAATGCTATAAATTATAGTTTTCTTTTTAACTTTTTTTTTATTAAAAAAGGCATCTATCCTGTGCTAAAAGTATAATTGCCCCATCTGCTGTCCGGGATAGATGCCCTTAGGGGCATCTATCCCTAACTATTTCTATAAATGTTTTCATATTGCAGGTGGAAGAAATGCCTCGAAAATATAAAAGAAAACCTGGGCCCCCGTTACATTAGTTGGACTGAAGAAAGAGCAGCCAATAACAAGAAAGCCAAGAAGACCAAGGAAACTAACAGAAAAGAAAAAAGACATAAAAAGAAAACGGAAAGCATACCAAGCGGTAGCAAAATTATAAATAAGGAAAATAACAATAAAAAAGAAAAAGTGAAAGCAAAGAAACAGACACAGATATATAGTTCTACAGCAGTGATAATGAGGATCTAGATCCTATTTTCATAAACTTGAACGAAGGGAGAGGGTTAAGAAAGAGACCATTAAAAATTTACAGTACTGACAGCGAAAATGAACATGATGGTAGTAATATAACATCAGACAAAGGAAAAGCCACTAAAGGAATATTAATAAAAAAAGTTAATAAGGCACAAATCCCTGAGAATACATAACATATTATATACCCAAATTCTACAAGATATTATACTAGGACAAGCGAGAATGATTCAGTTGATAATTATTGTGTAGAATGTTATGACAACTACAATTTGACTAAATCCAAATCAGATTGGATTGCATGTGCCACGTGTCGGCAATGGCTACATGAGACATGCACACAATTCCAAATTTACTGTTCGAGATGTGGTAAACTAAAAGCTATTACATCACAGACTGAACTTAAGCTGTAACTTAATACTATTTGCTAAGCATATGATGATTGCGGTATAATTAAGGTACTTATAAGAAGAATAAGACTGAATTAAATTATCTTTCGTTAGTTCTGAAAACTATATTGATTACGTTAATTAGATGTATAAGATGATTATTATTTCACCAATAAAAAAAAAATTCTTTTGTTTAATAATTCTAGATAGACATATAATTATAAAAGATGTCACAAATTAATGTTAAATATTGAATACAAACTGATTATTGAAACTAGTATGTTTTATTTCAATTAGCATCTAATATTGAAGCATTCATGCAGCGAGTCTCCTATCCCTCACGTTAGGCATCTATCCCTTGAAGCATTTTTACAATGAGTCTTCTATCCCTCACGATAGGCATCTATCCTACTTTTGAGAGGTGTAAAAAAGACACAATTTCCTCAAAATCTATGAAACTTGTGTAAAACAAATGAGATACCATGATAGATTAAAGATCAAAGTTAACATATGCAAAAGACGTATGGCCAATAGATTTTTAATTAATAAGTTATGGCTCTCTATCAAAAAGTGGGGCACCTATCCTGGAATTACCTACACTATAAACAGCTGCGTGTTTTTCATGGTACTTTACTTACTTATGTAGTCTGTTTGTGACATCATTTTAAAATAATATTTAATGTTTCATGTCATTTGATTATTCATGAATCAATAACTCACTTTTAATCTGTTAATAATGCAATTTATATATTTATTGAGTACCAAAAAGAGCACTTTGACCATCGGTAGCCTAGGTATTTTAGGGGGTATTTTAATCCACCCTTAAATAGTTCACTTTGCTGTCCTTAAAATACTATTGTACACTCTAATGTAATGAATGCGCCTCTTTTTGGGTACATCTAATAACTATTATTTTGGGGTTATAAAAATACAAAATATCCAAGTAATTGCCACCAACTTGGATGTATCGTATCCGCCACAGTTCTGACCTTTTTTTTTTCACGTGGAGAAATGCTCATGCATTCTGCACTACCACGGGGAGATAGTGCAGTTATGTGGGACTCTATCCCACTAAAACTCCTGTGGCGCACCGCATTACCGGCACTGCTCTCCCGCCGCGGCCTCCAACCCTCAGCCGTAATGCCTCCCATACGACATCGCGGCCCGCCTCAGTTGCGATGTCGCCGCAACCTACTTGTTTGCCGCTACGTCGTCGGCTTACCGACAAAGCCTTGACGAGCGGCCACTCCTCGAGTTTCTCTTGGCTTCACCGTGGTTGTCCAAGCCACGGCTACTACTGAGCCCCCCTGCCTCGACAATGCGGGGGGGAGGGGGGGCACAGTTCTGACCTAACCTAACTCGTTTGGTCGGGGTATCCTAGCTTAGTTACTGCGCTCAATTGTGAGAAAAGGACAGAAATTCAAAAAGTAGCTCATTTATTTAAAAACAGTGTGCATAATGAACCTCAAAAAGTTTTTAGAGATTCATTAATTTAAAAAAGTCAAAATCATTTGAAGTTCAGTAAGTTTTAGTTCCCTTTTAGGAACAGTCATGACCACACCGTCCACCCATCATACCCGAAATCAATAGGTACCTACTCACAATCAAAACAAAAGACAGTAGATTTGACTCGACCCCTGTCAAGGCGTCCTTTGATAAAAATCCACATGCTCCCATTTCTATTTAAAGTTATTGGTAGGCTATCAGATCTGTGCAAGTCCCTTATTGAAAACATGTCAAAAGGGAGGTGTGACGGGTCGCGGAAATGTCAGAGTGGAAGATATCTTGTGACATCTGTCACATGGTTTGGGAGGAGCTTCACTTGCAGCGGAAAAAATGTCCGCCATTTTAGAGTTTTGAACGTGGCCCATCTGTTGAATGTAACACACGCTTTGGTCCAACTAACAGCCCGAATGTAACGGGAACTGTGTCAATATTTGTTTTTGGAAATGGCTGCCTTAAAATGTCAGCGGTGTTGGTGTGTAGATTTTTTTGGCACAGTTTTCCTGGGTTAGACATCATGCAGGTACAGATTATTTCGTTATGTATAACTTTGACTATGATTGTGGTGACGAATTAAACAAAATGATGAAGGGGCTTCATCATAACCAGCCTATAATGTTTCCACTGCTGGGACACAGGCCTCCTCTCTGTGAGAGGAAGCCGTTACTTAAGACCTTACTTTATAGGATCAAGGGGCTTGTGGGTAAGTAATAACAACCGCACGGATTGATCCATCATATTAAACTACGCATGCCGTGGTTGGCCCGTGGATGGGTGACCATCTTTACATACCAAGATCCTCCGTGCCTCGGATAGCATGCTAACCCGGTCCCGGCTGTCATTCGTGGATCTTTGACAGTCGTTACGGGTCATCAGAAACCCGAAAGTGCAAGAACCAGTCTTACCAAGGGGTATCGTATGAGTCGGGTTGTGGAGATCAGATAGGTAGTCGCTCCATGTAAAATACCGGTATTCAGCTGCATCCGGTTAGACTGGAAGCCAACCTCAACAAAGTTGGGAAATGGCTAGGCAGATGATGATGATAAAGGTATGTTTAGTATTGGACAATAGAAGATGTATTTTAGATGAGAATTCACTTTATAAAACAGTAAATACTTTGCGTATTAAGAACGACAATATTTTAAATACAAGAATTTCTTTGTCCCGATTTTCTTAGCTCATATAATCGTTTGCAAACGAGCCCTACCTTAACCGTGGTACAGCTGCGCTCTATCTAATGAACTGATTCGGAAGATCTACGGTTTGATTAAATAATTCCATTAACACAGTTTTAGCTGCAATGTTATCAAAATAGAATATATTTGGAGATAGCTATCGCACATTGGAGATTGTTTATGGAATGCTGACGGTAAATGATGTTTAGTACATTTCGAAAGTTTCAGGCCTGTCTACATCTGTTCTGTTCTGCCTGTCTGTCTGTTCTGTTCGGCGTCAGGCACTAGTTGTCTGGCATTTTTGCTGAACTGGGCCTTTCTGGCGCACCTGTGAGGCACAATTCCTGCTAATTTCTTACATGTCTTTTCACTCTTTTTATTTGTTTTTATCTGATGTACCTTCTAATACACTGTGTACCATAAAGTACATGCTAAATAAACGTATTTTCTTTCTTTCTAGATTTAGACAGGCTAGATAATCGCCCAGCTAGATTATCAGAGTTTATTGTATACTAGTTGCGCCCCGCGGTTTCACCCGCATTCGTTTTGATCCCTTGGGTATATCGGGATAAAAAGTATCCTATGTGTTAATCCTAATTATAAACTATATGTGTGCCAAATTTCATTCAAATCCCTTTAGTCGTGTTTGCGTGAAAGAGTAACAAACATCCATCCATCCATACAAACTTTCGCGTTTATAATATTAGTAGGATTCGACACTACCCAAGTACCTACATTGCAAGATAGTGCCATAGTCTCCACCTCAGGCGTTTCTCTAATCACAGGAACACACACACAGTAACATAACACAAGGCCCCTCACAAAGGCTCCTTCATACATTTTCTTCTTTTCTATCGTTCTTTTCTATATAATCTAACTAGCCTGTATTGTTCCAGTGCAGAACAAACACCTCTCTCTCCCTTTTTTCTTTTTTTAACACTCACAAATACAAATGAAACCTCATTCCCAACACACCCAAAACAGAAAATTACATTGCTTATGTAGTCGGCTCCCTTCAAGACTTTTCCTCGTGATTAATGAGAGAGTTTCTCCTTTCAGTTAATATGATCAGGAATGGTACGAAACAAAACGAGTTCAAAGACTGCCTAGTTTCCAAGTTAAGAAGTTACGGAATCGAAGTAACTTCTCTGTCGAATTGTTGGAAACAACACATGAGATGTTGCTAGAGGCATTGAGAGATAAAAGTACTTAATTAGTTTCTGTGTTTAATTTAAACTTTTTGAGGTGCTATCGGTGCTGGGCATATCAAAATTATTAGCCCGCGACTACGTCTGCGTGAAATTTCATGTACCCCCACCCCGTTGCATCGCATCGCCCGCCAACGCGATTACTTCGTTTTCGGTTAGCGTTCTTTCTGACCGTTTTTCTTTTTGCTCGGCTTGTAATGGTCCTGGCGTAATGTTAGTTTAGCCTTTAGTCTCCCTCAAGACTTAGGCAATTTGTTTAATCCGAATGTTACGTTGTTCCTGATATTAGCGCGTTGAAACAATCAAACCCTTCAGATTTTATTATTAGTATAGCTTTTTTTATTTTTACATATCTCGGGAACATGGGGTCCCGGTCTTTTGGAAGGCGTACGAGAGGCCGACGCCAACTCGCAGAGGCCCCTTAGGAAATTTTAATGAAATGCGGCACCCACCGACGATTATCCCTGTATGCACTATGCAAGTGCACCCAAGCACAACCCCCGGTTGGCGTAGGACTATTGACTATAGCTTTTATTAATAGTATAGTATTATTGATAATGAAAACTTACTACTTCTCTTAAACTTCTATGCCTTCCTGTGGACCGCGTTGTGGGTTACTTTATAACCAAATTGCTATTTTGTTAAACTAGTTGTGAGTCCTTAAAATGTAACTGTTTGCCGTTCCTCTCCATAAAAAAATAAAAATAAAATAAAATGAACAGATAGCAGTAGGCACTGGCGTCGGGACAAATAAAAAGAAAGTTCATGGCAATGTTAGAGAAATACAAAGACATTGGAATAAGACTCCAGATATAAATAAAATATCCAGATATAAGAAGACCCAGTTTTGAGGCTGTATTGGCTGAATATTTAAATTGTGGAAGAATATGTACAGTACTATTCACCAGCCCGCCCTGGGCCCGCGTGGATTATAGCCCACTCCTTCTAACAGGAGTCTGATTATGATGTACAGTACAAAGTCTTCCATGAACCAAAGCAAACGTCAAGAATTCCTGAAGAATTTTGTGACAAACATTTTAATCAAAATCCACCAGGCGTGTAGGAAGAATAGGAAGTATCTCTAATTCTAAAGGTCATTTAATGGCACGCTTTACAAAATCGAATGAATTGTTAGAAGATAAAACAGATAAGGAACAAAGAACGGGAACATTTATTGGGATTACAAAGGTCCCGGTTTAAGCCTTTCGGTCCCTATCGGTGTTGCTAACTACTATAAAAATAATGCTTGTACTTTCGGATACAACTCCTTTCTGCAGTTATGGGCAGAGATTAATTTTTGATTATATTATCGGAGCTGGAAGTCACAGGTCTTTGGCCAACAGTGACACGATGCAGGCTAACAGTAACAGTATAATATTATGGGTTTGCATTTATAATTATGTTGGGTGTTTTTATAATTTTCTTTTTTTAATACATAAATTAAATTAATAAAATAATAATAACTAAACTTTAATTTTGAATTAAAAAGATTTGAGGTTTTTCATCAAATTTTACCTCTGACATAGTTTTTAATTAAAGTATGAGTCAAGAGAATCTGTTTTCTTTTGTTTTATCGTCTTTAGATACCGATACCAATTTCGTCTGTGAAGTTGAAATAAAACAAAAACTGATTTTTTAAACTGATATTTCTAGTGACTGCACTGGTGTCCTGTTGTTTCGTAGACAGAGAATTTCGTTTCCTGGAAAATATTTCATATTACCTATAATATTTGGTCCTTGTATTTTTATTTCGGATATTATTGTTTCAAAGATTATTTACTTGAATTAAACATATTCCATAGAAACACAATTCAATGAATTTGATTTTTTTTTTTTTAAACAGTAAAATTATTTTTTAAGCGAATAGGTATTGTTTGTTCGATGTATTTTTCCATGGTATTTTATTTCAACGAAAATGTATAAAAATTGAAGTTAAAATAAAATCGCTGCAAAACCGACTTCGCGTAGTCTTGTCTGCCCTACCTCTAAAGTGTAATTTAAAACCGCGAAGGCGCAGAGGGGCGAGGCGGCCCGCGAGCTGAGGAGCAGGTGGTGAGCGTGAATACCATCTACGACGATAAGCTCGCACTACACGCATGTTGCATGCTCGCTTGCAGCATGCGTGCAGTAGGTTTGGTTAGAACTGAGACCCCCAACAGAAATTACCTCAGTCATAGTATATAATATATAAGGTCCCATTTAAATAGGTGGACAAACTTTTAGAAATCATTCAGACCACCAAAATAAGTACAATGGTAAAAAAAAATATAAGAAAAACGCATTAGATACTTACAATAAAAATAATCAGCTAACAAAAATACACTTATAAATGTTGGTTACCCAATGTATAAACACTTTGTTAAATACAGAATGATGTAAGGATGTAACAGAACTGACTGTGTACCTACTTACGAGCATGCGCGCAGCGGGGCGCGAGTGCAAGTACCTACCCATAATGGATGGATGTGGTATTTATTATTTTAGGTCAAAATAAAATCATTTTAATCAGTGTTTTTTTTTTGCTTGGATATCTTTGGTTAGACGTACTGAGCGCTGTGGTAAAATTTGTCCATCTATTTTAATTGGACCCTGTATATAATAATTTTATCAACGGCATGAGTTGAAACGTTTAGAAACTGTCACTTGATAAAATGTTATTCTTGGTAATAAAAGTTTTATATTAAATAAACAATACAAGGATAAAGAATATTTGTTTTGTTATTCAATGATATGATTATTCTAACATTAAAGTTTATGTCAAACAAAAATCAATGATTTAAAACTCTTCAAACAGTATTCTGCGTATTGATTAAATTATTCTATAAAACGAAAATATGAGAAAAACGTTATGTGAAACGAAATTCTATAAAACTATACTATATCCATAAATCAACGTATAACCTACTGCACTAATAGCGCTCGAAGACCCCACAAAAAATCATCTTTTCTGTTTTATCAAGTTTAGGTATCGTCATTGAAGTTCTAACAGAGCGTAAGTCATTTTAAAAAATATACTTAAAAAAAGAAAAGATAAAATGACTTACGCACTGTTAGAACTTCAATGACGATATATTATCGATACCACTCACATCTGCGGAGTTTCGCTAGCTAATTTAATTTGACCCTGTATATCTTTTTATAATATCCAGAATACGTTAGAAGTTCATTTTTGTATTTTCTCCTTTAAATAAAACTCCACTCTACAAAGATCCACGAATGACAGCTGGGTCCAACGGCTTATCGTGCTTTCCGAGGCACGGAGGGGTCTTAGTATGTTAAGATGGTCACCATCCACGTACCAACCGCGGCAAGCGTAGCTTAACCTAATTGATCGACCCGTGCAGCTTTTATTTCTTAGCCACAAGCCCTTAGAGAAACAAGCAATTAGAAATGTATTCATTTTCTTAGCAAAACCCGTCATTACTCACTAATTAGCGAAAAGTCACTAATTAGCCATCAACAATATGTGTGTATAATTTATGATGTGATGGTGTACCTAATAGTGGATAAGCTAATGGTTTTCCTTCTTAATATTAACTCAATTCTGTATACCATTTAATATGCGACTAGTTATTCTGATCTTTAATTAACCTCCCATGAATAAATCAATACGCAACTAAGTAGTTAATCCGCATGTACTCGTATACGGTAAACAACAGTTATATTTGTTATTCTGAAGGATTTGATAGGAATGAGGGAAATCTAAGGCTTCCGGGGTAAGAGGAAACGGTTTAGCTTGATTTCGACTTAGGGGTACTCATTTAAGGGGTTTAATCGGAGGTCAGGGGGTTATCGAATAGATAGGCGACCGGAATCGATTCCTAGTTACTGGGCAATTTGGCCCTTATCTCCTGATAGCGTATATTGCCGCTCATTTGCTAATACTACGTTCGTAAGTTAACCATGACTATTAAAAATTCACACACACACACACGTGACATCTACCAACCCGCACTGGGCGTGGTGGATTATGGCCCATTCCCTCTTACCGAGAGGGGGACTGTGTCCCAGCTGTGGGAACATTGCTGCATGGCTGATTATGATTATAAATTGGTGTTAGATACCAAGAGGTTTTTCTTTTAGGTAAGCTTGTAGGTACCTAAGTGCTAAAACGCAAAATAAAAAGTTTTTGTTTTTATTTATTTATTTATTTTACCATTTATGTACTTATACGCATATATAAACAGACAAGAAAAACCGAACAGAAAAAATAGGTACAGAGGTGATGCTTATTTCACAAGAAATCTCTTCCAGCACACCCGAGACAGGACAATAGATACAGAGATGTAGACAGCGTGTGAAATAGTAAAGGAGACAAAAAAGTAATGTGATAAACATTTCAGAATCCGGGTTCTATCTAACCATTGCGGACCCACCGTACCACTGGCCATACCCCTGGTGGTATGGTGGGTCTAAAACTACACCCTAAGAAAATAGTGTTGTGGTAAACTAGTTTATTACAAATTAAAATATGTCACATAGATACTCCTATAACGCAGTTCGCCATAAATAAGCATGGCACTCTTTTGTGGAATACATAGATATCATCACCATAAAACGTATGAAAACGGTTCACTGATATGGCGGTGTTCATTATATTTCCAAACCAAATGTCGTGGCAATGCCGGCCGCGCAATGCCAGACTGTATATTACAGCAGACATCCATAGTCTGCTGGACCGCTTTGTGCTCGTAAGTGTCGGCTCAAAAGCGAGCGAAGCGAGCTCGGGACTTGGGGCACGCTGACTCGGACAGGTTAGGTACGAAGGGGGTGTCATCTCCTTCGTGTTAGGTTCCTTTAAACCCTGAAGACCGAAATAGGGGCCCCGCTAAGCGGGGCTCCGTCGACTAAATCTTATTATTATTGCTTGTAAGCCAACTTATACCCGCCACGTGATCTTCCCCACCCTAAATACTCACACTATGCACCAATCCCGCTATTTTTCAAGCAAGTTATTTTATTGAAAAAGGGTATATTTAGTAATGATTCATTTTAAACTGGTGCTACTAAATATACCAGAGTAGCGGTGTCTTGGTAAGACTAGAAAATGTGATCTCCTGATTATACCCGAAGTCGGCCAGGTCCGTGACGTCACATGATATATGTACATTTAGTAAACACGCCGCGGCGACATGAACATCACTATGGTGCATTCTGTCGTCGCTGCCGGCCGCTGCCGGCCGCTGCCGTTTCGGTGTGAATCGGCCCTAACGATTGCACAGGTAAGCGGTAAATAGGTGAAAAATGCACATTATACTATTATTATTAATTTTCATTTTAGGATAATAAAACTATCAAATGGAAAATGGAACTGGGCTGGTCACATCTGTCGCATGTCGGAGGAGCTATGGGCCAAAGTAACCACACAATGGGTCCCAAACAACAGCAAACGACAACGCGGCAGGCCCAGAATGAGATGGCGGGATGAGCTCGAGTCTTTCCACCAGAATTGGCGTTTAACAGCACTGGATAGGGATAAGTGGAAGGAGGGAAGGGAGGCCTTTGCCCTGCAGTGGGACAGAAATGGCTGAATAAAAAATAAAAAACTATCATAACTAAAAAAGATTCTGCGAAGTAGATACACATAAGAATCAAATACTTAAGGAAATAGTGATTTTAAATACAACGGATTAATATTGCAATGGGCAGTTTACTACCGTACAAAAGCGTGAAACATTTTCTACATGACGCAAGAAATAAATCTGCTCAAGTATCAGACTATATTAAAAAATTTAGTTGAAGTCCAGGTACAGTTCAAAGAATTATTATTATTATTATTATTTTCTTTTAGATTACCACAATAGCGCAGGGGACCATGAAACTTGTATTTTAGTTTTTTGTACCAATGATAACCGAAAGAAAAATCCTAATATTAATGGCGAACTCGTAATAGGAGCATTTAGGTGACATATTTTTATTTGTAATAAACTAGTTTACCACAACACTATTGTCTCAGTGGTACAGTCACGAGCACCAATATGTCAACACTTGGCAACTTTCAATTGCGATTTTTTCGTGAAATATCGAATGCAACGTTGAAATACGACACATTAGTTAAACCTATGGGTTCGAAAATGCTATGTTCGTAACAAAATAAAATTTCATTCAAAAATAAAGGAGTAAATCGCTTTTGAATAAAGCCGAGTGTATTCATTGCTTTTGCTCGTGACTGTACCTATATAGTTTTAGACCCACATACCACCAGGGGTATGGCCAGTGGTATGGTGGGTCCCATAGAAATGTAAAGTATATCTATTTTGGGTCCGCAATGTATCTAACGATTAAACCTATCGATTATACAGGGTTATTTGTATAACACCAATAACCTCTTAAGAGGTCATTGTACTCATCATTATGAACAACTTTTACTATATTACGAAACCTGAAATCGTGAAAAAAAAGTCAGCTGTTCCCTACATTTATGTTCTCGTCAAAATGTAGGGAGCAGCTGATTTTTTTCTCTCGATTTCAGATTTGGTAATATAGTAAAAGTTGTTCATAATGATGAGTACAATGACCTCTTAAGAGGTTGCTGGTGTTTTACAAATAACCCTGTATAATTATGATCAAATTAAATTAGCTAGCGAAACTCCGCGGAAGTGATGGGTATCGGTATATATCTAAACACGAAAAAACAAACAAAAAAATAATTTGACGATATTTTTGTGGGGTCACCGACCGCACTTTGTAGTCACTCGAAATATCAGTTTGAAAATCAGCTTTTTATTGTGTTAACTACACAGACGTGATGAGTATCAACATCTCAAGACACCACAACTAAATAAAATATTTTTTCTCAAATCATACTTCAAGTAACAAAACATCCAGCGGTCGTTAAACCCCATAAAAATGTACTATACTGTCTGTCGAGTTTCGCTAGCTAATTTAATTTGACCTTGTATACAACATGTCCCGGAATGAACGCACAGCACCAAACAAACCAATTAGAATATTATGTTATAATCATAATACATACACTGAATTTTTATTATTATGTATAAAACAATCTTTTTTTTTAAATTGGTTATACTGAATGTTGGAGAAAATTGTGGTCACATACGCATACACACAGTCGCAGACGTTCATGGGTCTAGCGTACTAAGTACTTCATCTATTTTGGTTTGTTTTGACTGTACAGCGAAAATGTGAGAGTAATTTACGTAGTTTCAATTATTTTTGGGATCAAAACTTACGGACATTAAAAGTGACAGAAATCGAATTAGTAAGCGATTCTGTACAAACTACTTTCACAATGTGCATTAGTTCAGTTTTTTTTTAATACGTTTAGTTCTAGCAGCACAATAACAACTTTAAGTTACACATTGTATAGATACCAATGACACGGGTTTCGCGAGGTTACTAATTGCTATCTAGTTGAAAAATCTGGCATATCGTCGAGTACTTCGCTGAATAAATAACAATCCTATACGTTATTCAAATACAGGTGAACCTTTTTCAACAGTATCAGAATTTTTAGAATAGCATTTCACCGTACAACACACAAACCGTTAGATTCATGGATACGTCACATAAAACCCATGCTTTACGAGGTTTCCTATAATGCTCTGTTTTTTATTGCAACGAATATGTTTGTCCTGGTATACGATAACTATACGTTTGCGTTTTTGAGTGATTAAATATTTTTTTTAAATGGCATTCCTGATCGTTTATTTATTTATTTTATTATTTATATACACACAGTGGAATAGATAGAGATACGACAATAACTTTTGAGAGTGACTTGTGGTATCAGGTTATATCACTTGCCGCGGTAGCTCTGAGGTTGGATGACCATAACACATACTAACCCCTCCGTGTCTCGAAAAGCACGTTAAGCCGTTGGTCCCGGCTGTCATTCGTAGATCTTTGACAGTCGTTACGGGTCGTCAGAAGCCTGAAAGTCTGACAACCAGTCTTTCCAAGGGGTTTCATATTACCCAGTAACTGAGTTGTGGAGATCAGCTGCAACCGATTAGACTGGAAGCCGACCCCAAAATATGTAGTTGGGAAAAGGCTAGGCAGATGATAATGACGACAATAACTTTTGAGTACAATGTTACTGCTTATTTTTTCGAAAAGTGCTGATTCTCAGTTTAATTTGAATAAAGAACTTTTAATTTTGATTTTAATACTGCGGAAATTTAGAATCTCATGAACAACCAACCAGCAACCTGTTTGGTATAGTAACACATAATCAGCCGTTGTTTGGGCTCAGACCTCCTCTGAAAAAAAGTGTCCGGTCAACCACCACACGAACCCAGTGTTATACCACCAACCGGTGGTATAGCACTTCTTGGCAAGCACTCAATTCCAACTTCCTTCGATCTTCTCTATATTAGCCAATTAAATAGAAAAAAAGAAAAAGTATTTATTGCGACTCGTACAGGAAGATCACAAACTAAACGAAACACAGTCAAAAATAAAAAAATAAACTAAATTATATATAAAGTAACAAAAATAAAAATTTAAAAAAAAGTCCTATACGAGGCCAAAATGCTCCTATCTCAGCATGATGCTGCGACATTTAAAAAATAAATGTCTCAGCACTGGTACCTATTCTGATTGAAATAAACACTTCATTAAAAATACATACAAAATGACTCAAATCTTTTTGCTGAGAGTAATTCAAATCGCATCAGGTATTCTGTGGTTCGTATCGCGTGACAAAAAACAGCGGCTCAGCTAAAACAACACCGTATTAAAACGCGAAGTACGGACTACGGGGTGACCAAACAACATGAAATTTGAATAATCCGGCCCGCCTGCCCCAAACTGGGCAGTGGAATAACGGCATAACAACATATTATGTTTTCTGTTCAGTGACGTCATATTTTACGGGTTTCTAGTGTGTTGTTACACGAAATATTTGGTACGAATTTGTTCAAGGCGAAAGCTCCAGGGTAGGTAGACAGATAGAATTTTCTTTATTATGTAGGTACCATACAAAAAATAAAGAATAAATGTAGAAATTTCACAATGAGCGGTCTTGTTGCTCTAAGCGATCTTTTAAAGATAACTTTGGATGAATGGAAAAGGAGAGACAATACTCCAGGACGGTAGTCTGTGGTGGAAATTTTCCTTAGATTTTTGCAATTTGTTGGATGTTGGTTAGTGAGAGAGTTGTAGATATAGATGATTCATATGATATGATATGATGATTCTTATTACTGTTTTTTTTTGTTCATGTGGTGTTTACCTTTAAGTAATTGTTGCACTGTGTACAGTTTAAACGCATGTTTTATTTTTGTTTGTAGATTAGTGTGAACAATTGTTGGTAGACCTAATAATTAAAATAAAATAAAATATGATTATAATTCTGTGAATACATATTTTTTACGGTCGCGATATATAATATTTACAATATATGCAGCATTTTGAAGGAAAGCGTGTTTTTATTTGCTACCAAGAACTCAGAAGCGTTAGGGGGCCCAAAATTAAAAGTGTTGTGCGCTCTCTGTCGTAGAACAACAATAATTAAGCGCTTGAAGCATATGGGTGCTATACGCTTAATTATTGTATTCATTGATTTATTTCATTTCTAGGTAATTGACATTTTATTCAGAGCTATGAGTATTCCGTGGCAGTAGGCATTGTGATATTTTTTTTAATGTAATATGGGTCTTGCCTGAATTAAATGAGTTTTATTTAATTATTAAGCAGTTTTTTACGAAATTACAAAAATCGAGATTTATTTTCAATTCATTCCGGATGGTTTATGTATAATAAACCATCCGGCATAAATTCTACAAATAACTTATGGGGTAATCCGCATAAAAATCCATTACGTAGCTTAGAACAAACAACGCACACGCAAACCGACTTTGTTTTATATTATGTATACATATAAAAAATAGACGATCTCTTTGACTACTGTATCTATGTTGATGTGGTTTCCTATAAACAACATGCCTCAAAAAATATCGAAATGTCTCAATAATAACAACACCATAAAAGTGTTTCCAATGAAATTTGAATAATCCATCTTCTTGTGACGCGGCCTGCCCGTCGAATCACAAGTAATAATTCACAGTTGCTACCAAGTGACGGAACTTGTTTTGACAATATAATTTTATTTTCTGCTTTTGGAAATAGCATTCGTCCAAGTGGCGGCATTTCCGACGTACCCTGAGCAGCCAGCCCCACCTTACCGACTGGCTTATATTTTCACCACGGCTAGAGCTATTTTAAGCCCTGGCTGGAAGCCTTAATTTATTGAGGCACCCAGAGGCAAACCCTGTTAAGCACCCAACAACCTCCTAATCAGCAACAAGGACATATTCGCCAAAAATGTAAACAAATATAAGTTTAAGGAAAAATAACTTTAATTCCTTCACAATAAAGTTCAGTTTGCGCTACAACTTCAAACATTTTAATAACTTTTTCAATAGTGCTTGTCAGTCTGAAATCAACTTAATTACCATTAAAATATAGTTGATATTTGTTTAACTTGAAATAACGTCAATTAGAAACAAAAATAAAATTTGAATTTAAGTTGACCTGGCAGATGCCATTTATTTAAAAAAAATGCTATTCCCACATAACCCTAATTCCCACTATTAAAGACTACCCGCGACTTCGTCTGCGTGAAATTTCTTAATCCCACGACCCACTCCGTCGCATCGCGTCGCCTGCTCGCAGTATTTCTTTGTTTTCACTTAGCATTCTTTCTGATTTTTTTTTATTTTTACCAGACTCCTTAGGGTCTGACCGTGATGTTAAATAGCCTTTAACCTGCCTCAAGAATTGGGCTATTAAATGCAAAATGAATTTTTCAAATCCCACTGGAGTTCCAGAGATTAGCGCGTTCAAACAAACAAACTCTTCAGCGTTATTAATAGTATATTAGTATAGATTATCGCGCGAAAGAACCATATTAATCACAAGCCGTGTGCCCGATGGGATTTCCCATCGACAAAATAGACGAAGTTCCATGCAAACTTTCATCTCCTATTTAATTTATTCTCTTTAGGGATTAATTTTCAACAAAAATTATCCCTTTTTCACCTACGAGTACGTTATATAAAGGAACTCTAGCGAAAAAAAATATGATTCTAGACCTAGCGGTTTAGGCTAAAAATAGCGTTCTTAAAAACATAATAACAACGTTGTTGACGTTTATTTATAATCGATGATTAAAATTAATAAATTATACAGTATGTTAAATAACAGAGGGCGTTCCCTTAAACTCGCTAATCTATATCATTAATAGATTAAAATAAAAATATCAGCATAGAAAAATAAGCATAAAATAATCCGAAATCAAAAAAATAATTAATTGACAATAGATCGCCGCACACGCGGCCCGTCATTCATAAATAAATTGCGACGTTGCCGTCCTTCAAGTACGCGTTCACAGAGTGTTTCTTTTACGTATCAATTTAACATTTTTTTGTGAATATTTTAATATTAAAAAAAAATAAAACATTTTCTTTTCGAATGGTAATATTTGTTTTAGCATGTATGGATGCTATACTATTGCGGGTTAACGGGAACGCCCTCTGTTAGTTAACATACTGTATTCTTTATTTCGGACTACGCTATATGGATTATGTATACTTGTATATGTATACATAATCCATATAATGTTAGTAAAAATGCCTTGAAAAACTATGTTAGTAAACTTTTACGACCTAATACAACTAAAAAGACGTGACCCAGCACACAATGGCACATGCCTTCGTACCCAGTGTACGTACGTAGGTACTCCGTACCCTTATAAAGGGACTGTCCACTTTGTCTAATATATTTTTAATATGATCTGACCAAGATTATGTCTGGACTTTAAAAGAGACTGTGACCTCTGAGTTTGTTTCGGCCTTTCTTCTCAGACTAGTCAGATAGGAAACGCCGACCTCATCTAGTTTTAAAATACGATTGACGTGTAAAAGTGTTTGTACAAACCTACTTACAAAAATAAAATCATTTATCATTTAAAGTCAACTAATTTTTAAACGTCAAAAATGTATGGTTAAACAGTCGCTAATCACTACTTATGCGACATTCATAAATAAAAGGGGTTATGGTTACGCTTCAATTCTATCAGAAAGTCTCCATTATTTCTACGAAAAATAAGAAAAAAATACTTCAACGAATCTCATAACTCGTCTTTACTAGCCTCCTAGGTACAGAAAATATCTCAATACACTATTATCTCCGATCTCTCTGCTTCAGAAATATTCTATTTTCCGCCACATCTATTATTTTATGTGCTCACAACTACGGCCCTAGCATATTGTTATAAATTATAAGACGCCGGCGTATTTTATCAGTAACGTATAAATAACAAGCTGTCATATTCAAACTGTGTTTTATTTCTTACCTTTTATTTATTTGTTCTGTATTTTTTCGCTGTATTTTTTTGCCTGATTTAATCGCAAAAATGAAGAAAGGCTTTGCGCAGTCACAAATCACAATCCTTAAAGTTTTGCTACGTAATTTTATTTGACCATATAAAACTATTGTGTTATGCCACATAATTGTGTTATGTTCTGTACATTGGTGATTTGACAGGCAGCTGTTGTATTCATCAGTAAAATTCATTTTGGTGCGCAACCCTAAAAAAACATCTTTCACGCATGGCAAGAGGCTTTTGCGACCTGTCTCAGGCATTCGATTGCATGAATCAAGAAACACTGCTCTTGAAACTTGAGTATAACGAACGTTTCCCTAGAAAAGCGCTGGCCGCCACATAATGGCCGTAGTTACGGCTGTCATGAAAATGATGATGGCAGCGACGTTTGACTTTACGGTGACAAAAAACTCTCTAGGAAAACACACCAACTTACTTTCTTAAACAACGTTTCAGTGACGTCATTCGCCGGTAAATTCGGACGCTATGTGAGCGGCCACCTTCTGAGAAACACTGTATTATTGTACAACTACTCTTGTTGCTCATGTTGTTGTTGTATTATGTTCTTCTTATATTTGTATTCTACCCATGTTAATGCAAATAAATTGAATGCGGCCTCCTATTAAAAGAGAAGAAGAGACGATGGTTACTTTGGAGACTCACTGCATTTTTGCGATTTCAGGTCATTATTATAGATCACAGAGGCAATTCTCGTAATTTTAAGAACGTTCACAGCCTGACCGCACAGAACAGCATTTGACAAAAAAAAAAGTCGGTGATGCTCTTAGTAGAATATCTTAGCTATTTTTAACCTAAGTAAAGACATACATTCGCGACTTGATTGATGGCGCGAATCCAAAGATTTGCTAGTTGTAGGTTTATGCGCTTATTCAATGTCTTAAGCAAACCTTTGTACTGCGACAGGCTTAATAAAATCATAACGAGAAAACCCAACGACGAAAAATTCTGTCCTACCATTCGCAAAAGGAATCGATGCTAGCTTCCGTCACTCTAGATTGAACAATAACCAGCCAACAAACTCATTCCGCTTTCGATCTAGAAATCCAACTTTCTACCTTATTTCCTATTTATTAATAAAGTTTTCAGGACGCTTGTGGCCAGTTTGAAGTCAGCATCAAAATATCATAATAAACGGATCCATGGTTCTTACGAGTACATTTACAAAATTTTAAAAATGCTTCTAGATTAGACAAAACTAAAGTTTGCAATTTAATTAAGAGATGAAAAGAAAAATACTACCAATCAGGAAGAAGTATTTAATATTGAAGTATTCAAGAATTAAATCTTGATTGAATAAAATAAACATTAAGTTCGTAATGTCAGAAACACAAAAAAAAGGGGGAAGCATCTCTTCCAAATATTGAAATATGATCAACTAGTGAGCCCAAGTGCCTGTGGAGCAGGACCAGCATACCTGCAGTCCATTCATGGTTATATTACTTCTGATTTTGCATCACTGTCAATATCACAGTGATCTTTAATATCGGGTCAATAAGGTTGCTGCAACTGTCAAGTCTGTCAAAATCACAGTGATTTTTATTGTGGTTGGCATAAGGTTGCCATTGGGTTGCAGTTATCAGAGGTACGGCAGAACGGACTGTACTTTAGTATTCTCTGGGCAGAAATCTGTAAGCCGTGAGCGGTCCACTAACGCAATTCTGTTAGTATTAACTGCAAATTAACCCACTGTGATATAATTCAATGTTTTAAAAAATAAAGAAAAGAAAGACAGAAAAAGTATTTATTGCGACTCGTACACATAGATCATACAACTAAACGAAAGAATGAAAGAAAGAAAGGAAAAAAAAAGAAAGAAAGAATGAAAAAAAGAAAGAAAAAAAGAAAGAAAAAAAGAAAGAATGTGTTTACTATTCTGGATCGCCCCACTTTATTAGAATCCTTAGTACGCAACTGTATATATATTACATTTCAATTTAGTATGGAATTATGATATGGGGCTCGTGGCTTAATAACAGCCCACGGGTCCATCTAAACCTTCGATCTAGCTACGCTTGCCGCAGTTCGTGGATGGGTCATGGGTGGTGGGTGTCATTACAACATATCAAGACCCCTCCAAGCCTGGGAAAGCACGTTAAGCCGCTGGTCCCGGCTGCCATTCGTGGAAGAAAGAAAAAAGCAAGTAACTGGGCTGTAGAGGTCAGATAGGCAGTTGCTCCATATAAAATACTGGTATTCGGTTGCATCCGGTTAGGCCGGAAGCCGACCCCAATATAGTTAGGGAAAGGATAAGTAGATTGATATAAGTATATATATGGGATTATCAAATAATCTCTCCGATATTTGTATTTAATAAAATATATTATTACTAAGTTCTTCATATCCTACTAATATCCTACTTCCTACTAATATTATTAACGTGAAAGTTTGTATGGATGGATGGATGTTTGTTACTCTTTCACGCAAAAACCACTTAACGGATTTGGATGAAATTTGGCAAACAGATGGTTTATAACCAGGATTAAAATATAAGATACGTTTTATCCCGATATTCTTTCGAGATCGAAACTTATGCGGGTGATACCTGAACTAGAAATAAACTGAGATACAGGTTTATTCCTGGTTCAGGTAGAATCCAATAATTTCTTCCCTACCTCTAGTTTTAGGCCCAATTTTGTAAACATTTATGTAAATCAATTATTTCAATAAACAATTATTATATTATTATTATTAAACCGCGGGCCGCAGCTAGTAAAGACAAAAATCAAAGAAATGAAACATACAATCGGTATAGTGTGGGTATAATGGCGGTTAAAGTAGGTCTCCGTAATTAGATAAGGTGTTATGGAGGCGGCTTGACAAGCTAACAGCTTGTATCGATCCAGCTCTAGACCATAGTAGCTCGCTATTAATATATCTACACTAAACTGACTAACCCTACTCATATCCATAGTAATCCTACTAATATTATAAACGCGAAAGTTTGTGAAGATGGATGGATAGATGTTTGTTACCTACTCTTTCACGCAAAAACTACTGAACGGATTTTGATGAAAATTATTAGGGATATGGCTTTTACATCAGAATAACACATTGAATACATTTTATCCCGATATTCTTACGGGATCGAAACTTATGGGAGTGAAACCGCGGGGCGCTGCTAGTATACTGCTCCCTAATTTGGACTTACAAATATAATACTATAACGGTTGACTACCCCTTGTGTCTCTTGGTCGCAACCGCGACTGCTGAGTGGGGTCGTGCCGATCGATTCTGTAAAAATCTCACCGTGAAAAGTTAGGTGAAGTGAGCTTAGAGTGAGCTGTCAATCCCTAGCATTAGTTGGAATGACAGCTCACTCCACGCTCACTTCACCTAAGTAATCGCGAAATCAATTGGGTTTGTCCATTAGGGATTTCTTAGTAACAGCCCAGAGTTTGAATGTTGGCGGAGTGATACTCCTGTGGTTCGGAAATCACGTTGGTTCTGCGCGTCGTCTCTCTCCGGTTGTATCGGATTGCGTGCCGTCCGATCGGACTATAAGAGTGAGGGAAGTGAGAGTGCGCCTGTCTGCGCACACTCTTGTGCACTATAATATCTCCCGCGGCCAAGGCTAGTATTTGAGATTGCCCACAAGGTCGTAATAGGGTCTGGAGCACTATTTATCGTTTGATAAGCCAAATATAGCCTGAAAATTCCAAACATCATGAAAATGTATGAACCTAAGCACGTAATACCACAAATCGATGATCAATCTAATCAGATCCTCTAGCCCCGTCACCTACATCACACGCTTATCGCGATGCAAATCAACCAATCGTTAATCGGTGACAACTAGATAATCCATTTAGGAGGATTGCCAATATCGAGTGCTATTACTATTTGGTTTAATTAAAATATGTTCCATAATTGCAGATATTTTGATGAGTACGGTACGGTATTAACCGATGTATTTTGGTATTTGATTATAAATTGCAAAAGGATTGACATTAAAACTGTGTGTTTTGAGGTGGATAACTATTGACTAAATAAGAAAGAAAGAAAGAAAAATAGGTTTATTTGACACAGAAACACGTGCATACAAAAAGATAGTTAGTTCTAATAATAAGGAATAATAAAAACAACATATGTAGGTATATCTATAATCACGAGCATAAAGCAGAAATAGTCGACGGCTGCACGTCATGACTGTGACAAGAAGGCTTCCACTCAGCATGATGCTGTACCCACAGCACAGCGCTGATTTTCAGTGGTTACCCGAAAAGGACGTACGGAAACCAAGTCAGATCAAATTCAGAGTCAAAGATCGGCCGACCAAAGTCAGATCAGTTAGTACCTACTCTTAATATTTGCGCTAATCATGTTATTTACTTTATCTAAGTAAACTTACTTTAATTTTGATTACTAATCAATTATTATGCATTGATTGCACATACCTAAACATAATAACTGCGTAATTTGTGTAATTAATACCTAAGAAAAATAAATAATATATAAACGCATTACGATACATTAGTGAAGACCTTCCAGTTACACACGGGGTTCCATAGGGCAGTATCCTGGGTCCACCCTTATTTCTCGTATATACAGGGTGGAAACTTTCAGCAGGGCTAAAATACAGGCTATGCCTAGTTCGGCCCCAAATGCTAATACTTTTGTGTACAGTAACTGTAGACTAAGCACTTAATTTGTGAAATAATGTGCATTTTTTTTCTGTGAATAAACATTATTATTGAACATTATAAAGGTGTTTTAACGTCAGGAAAATTAATTGTTAAGCAAATAGACTACCATTTTATATTGTCCGTATATTCAACTCACAACTGTCATTCCTTAATAGCTGACACAGCAAATTGATGTAGGACGCCAATTTATTTAACAATTAATTTCCCTTACTGTACTACGAAAGTTAGTTTCCAAGTACTACAAAAGAAAATGCACTGATCTCCGTCCACCACGGCTCACTTAGCTGGTAATGTGATTCAGTATGTCGGACCGACCGGACCGAGTACTCCCGCGGGCCTCGTTAAGGGAACTCCTGACTCGACTTAAGGATCACGGCATAAATGCTTGGATCACAAGCTCATGTGAGTTGGAAGTGTTCTGAGGGGAGCAAATTGCTTCAATATTTAATGGTTATGCTGAGCTGTTGGTTCTAATTGTTTTATTTAATAAGAAAGAGATACAGATATAATAAGAAATGAGTACATAAGAGAAAGTCTGAAGTTACTGAAAAGTTGTATGAAAATCGGTTGTCATGGTATGGGCATGTGATACGGAGAAATAAGGAAAATGTCGCAAGGAAAGTTTTTACTACGAATGCGATGGCTGTAAGAGTAGGGAAATACCAAAAAAATGATGGAAGGACTGTGTGAATGGTGATATTGTTACAAAGGAGGTGACTGTCGAGATGCCGACTAATTGAGAAGTATGGAAGAAAAAAAGACATGTTGCGCCGACCCTGATTAAATTGTGATAGGAACAGGAGAATGATCAATGATGATAATGGTGGTGATAGAAGAAATGGTATATAGTCTTAATCCGTCTTATTACAAAACGAAACCTAACTTTAGTTCTATTCTAAACTATTGAGCCAGTACTTGTATTTCGAACTTTATTTTAATTTAGGCAAAGTTCTTAATACTAAAATGACAACTTAGCACCGAACTAAGCTGTCATTTTGCTGTATAAAGAACTGCATTTCTCTATCAGTTGTGTTCTTAATTCAATAACTGGGTCAGTGGTTTAAACCTGATCGAAAGAAAAATCTTGTTTTGTAATAAGAGGGATTCTGTCTGTTCAGCCAAAGCTTTTCAATTTTTTTGCATTGATTTCGTGATAGTAATTAACTAATCAAATAGGTAATAAACATCTACCTACAGTACACTGTTGGTAGATGTTTAAAATCATAATAACAGTCGTGTCGATACATGAATATAAAAAAAAATGTAAATATAATTATGTCTACAATATATTTACTAATTTTACTAATATTGACAGCATTACAGAAAAAGGTAGGAAGCTCTAATATTTACTTAATTTTCCAACTCACAAATCGTTTCCGTATAGATTCGCCAAGTTTTCCTCCCCTATCTTATCAAGTCCTCAGTAAATATTTATCAAGAAGGAAATAGAAAATCAGATATAAAACCAAGACTACCTACTCACTGCGATAAGATCTGCCTGTAAACAAGAGAGATGCTAAATTAGGTCAAATTTCAAGTCGAGAGTAAGTCACTTTAGTACGACGACGATGCTACTTAAGCCTACGTCACATTGACTAACCGAGCGAATATTTAGCTTGCTGGGTAGTATTTACATAAGCTTGGATAATTATAATATAAGGGAAGGATTTGTGTTGTGCTTCAATTAAATATTAACCCATTAATCTGTCTAAAGGGTGATTTTTCGATTGTCAGATAACTTTTATGTAGGGTTTACATATTGCCGTTTTAGAGCTTTTTTTATATAAAATATAATGTCAAACTGTCATATTTATTCTTCAGATTTGACCATTGAAAAATTTGCCCTTAGTGTACCTACGTATATACAGTGTGGCGATTAGGTTATCACATTAATTGAAACCACGTACTCTACATAACGTATATTAAACATACACAAATTAAAAGAATTAATAACAATTAACATTTTAGTCGTGGGACCTTTTTTTCGTTTCAGAATTTACTTAACAACATTAAACTTAATTTGTGTTTACTTATTAACAATAACATGAAGTTTGTGTTGAATTCTTGATACCATACCACTCACGCGTGTCTAGTGACTTATTATCAAGGATGGTTTATTTCATGACAATTTTTACGCTAATTATTTTATTTGTTTTTTTTTTTCAAAAAAAAAAAAAATTAAATTTTTTTATTATTTTAACAGACTTTTAACAACTTGTAATGACCGCTGTATTATTGAATGTGATAACCTAATCGCCGCTCTATATATGCTAGATTTATTCTATCTTAAAAATTGCATAATCACAGGAATCACTCCAATAGATATTTTCGCATTTTTTTTCCTTTATAACCGACTTCAAAAAAACGAGGAGGAGGTTCTCAATTCGGATGTTTTTATGTAGATAAATATTAATATTCTATCAATGAGGTACACATTCCACATACCTTTTCAATACAGTGTAGAATTAAAAAAAAAAAATAACATGCAGCAGCAAACATACATTCTTCAAACAACCCAACCGACAAAAACTCAGTCCAAAAAAAAACAAACAATTTCACAAAAAGTAATGAATTGCCCATACAATAACGACGCATAACCCCATCTGAGTCTCAGAATGAAGTCAACGAATTTACGCAGACGGCCCGCGAATAACCCCAAATATTTTCTCTGTAGCAGTCTTGAGGACGGTTTATTTAGATTAGCGTCTCGTCAACTGCCTCTCAGTATTCATGACGTTCCTCCGCCGGCACTTTTCTCTGTACGGGATAACACCGAGCTTCAAAACTCGGAAATATATATAATTCCACCGCGAGTCCCAAGCAATCATCCCGACGCTTTGATATTGAGCATTCATGCGTTTCAATGTGATACGATACGATATAACGTCCAACATAGGCAACGGAGAATAACATGGAAAATTCCCGATCTCCGATCATAAAGACTGTATAAAAGGTAAACTAGACTAACTAATGCCTGAGAAAACGTGCCTTACAAAGGAATAGCGAAATAAGACACTTATATTGTTGAGAAGAACTGTTGAATTGAAGCTTTTGTGAATTGCACGGAATTCATTCATAAAGACTAGCTGGACTGCGAAATAAAACAGGAAATCATAAAAGATTGGCACTTAGACACGATTGAACGAGATGTTTTATAGCTCATTAAAATCCGAATGAATAAGAGCTGATTTTTCAATCGTCAGATAACTGCTATCTTTATAATAAATTACGTAGCTCGACAGCTTTTGTATAGGAAATATGTCAAACCGCCATTTTCATTTATAGGTAAGTTAAAAGTTATCTGACTTAAATATCTGGTTTAAAAAAACCAGCCCTAACCCTTCTATCGTATCTAATTAATAAAAATTAACAGTATCCTAGTACCTACCTAATTGATATATCCATGGCAACCACAAATAAAATGAACCTGCAAACCGCACTCAATCAAAAGCCGAATGAAAAAGAGTCGATATCAATAAAACATAAAGTATGCACCTGAATATTAATACAACTGACCTGACACATATAAATATTAAAAAAAAAACAGCTCTTCGTTTAAATTTCACACGTTTAAATATAAAATTAATATAATGGAACAAGCCTTAGGTACTAATAATATGCAATCCGAACTTTATTCAGAGAGGTAATTCTCGTAATTTTAAGAACGTTCACAGTCTGATCTATCTCAATCTGTCAAAAATCATGTTGACAAGTTTTTGACCTTTTTTAATTTTTTTGATATTTTCTGAAAAATCTGTTGGATTGTTCAAACGGAAAAAAATTAACAAGCACGCTCTGTAGCTCTATTTTCGTCAATTCTCTTTTATGACATCAGTCAGTATTTTTTCCTACTGCAGGCAAAATGGCTGTTTTATAACAAAGAAGGATCAAACATTGATCAACTTGCTCGGACAAAGAAACTTGGCAGTTTTAGTCCATTCAAGTTTGATCACGACATTTTCCTGTAGGTATATGCTTTAGGCTCGCCCCCTTTTACATATGACTTAAACGTAACTGGCGAAATGTGAGTGTACTATAGGTACACCTCTGCTTAACCTTTCTGGGATTACAGGCGTGATGTTATGTTATGTTATTTTCGTTTATCAAAAGTCGGAAGAAAATAAAATCAAATTTAATCAAATCTAATCTAATGGATGGTATAATACCCGTCATCCGGTTCTAAAAAGAACGTGCTAAGCACGTATACAGTATGTAACAAAAACCCTGTTGTTCCAAGTAGGGACGTTTTCAGAATCGATATCCGATGGTAATTACGTAAGTCAATTATAAAAATATTGAAAAAAAAAAAATCAAAATTAATATTTTATAATAAATATTTGAAAAGTAACACTGATTGCTCACCCCTGCAAAGAGAAATAGGTAGCAACCGGTCGCTTTGTCGCCGCCCGCCGCGCCGCACACTACCGTACTACACTAAGGTCATGAACTCGTCACGTGTCGTTCACATCACTCAGCTGTTTGACTGATAGATAACACTTTGGGAACGTTAGTTTGAATTTTTGAACAAAAAGTTGCCTTATCAAGTTTGACGATTGATAATTACAATAAACACATAACCAGGCCTCCGTCACTCCATGTACTTGCACGTTATAATTACCTACCGCCCGGCCGAGCGGTCCGGGCCGTTTGCGGCCCAAATTCAGTGCTGTGGGATCGCGCGGTGTGAAGCAATCACAACTGTACGTTTGAGTATTTAGGCACATTTTAGCATGCAGCGGTTGCTGACGAGACGGAGTAGGCTTTTATAGCAGTAGTTAATTTTCTACTAAGTGAAGTATCTGTTACGTAGTAACTATTTAGTCATTTGTGGACATAACTAACACTTTAAAATTAATTTGTTTACCCACAAAGCACGTACTTCCGTAGGGTCTTCTTCAAACATCACGAGGATTTCTTCCTCAATGTCATGGTCTCGAGTCCTCGGTTATCCTGCGATACGATGTTGGTCTCGACCGTGCACAGACCCAATGTTGAACGTCCGTATGTGGAGACGTTGGGAAGCCATAGTCGACGCAAAGTTATGTTCGTTGGAGTTGCGAAACGTTCTTGGTACACTACAATATTCCTCATTTGAATAAGACATTTTGGAAAAAACGCACACACAGAATTCACTCACAAAATCACAATAATTTGGTTCTTTTTCTGTCAACGTACGATACATCCGTCCGGACGTAAGTTGCGCGGGCGACTGAGGGACAGTGAGGGGGACAATCGGCTAGTGGCGGTCGTACTCAAAGGGAGTTTGTGCGTGCCGCCTGCTTTGTGTTTTGGCGGTTGGCGCCAACCTGTCTAGCTATCGCGAATCAAAGGGGCCGCCGCCGGCGGCGGCAATCTTTATCGACCGTAGGCTAGATCCATTAGTACTTGTAAGTTCAGATGTTATAAACATTTTGTAACAATGTATCGAATTTAAAAACTATCTGATTATGGACAATGTTCGGCCACCATTGTTTTTTTTTTAATTATAACTTCAATAATGGTAAGCCTATAGGTATATATATACGCTCCTACAAGGAACAACAGGGTTTTTGTTACATACTGTATAGACTTCGTAATTTTCTAAAATACAATAATTGACCCTCACAAAAACAGTATGAGTTTAATATCTTCATTTTTGTCAGAACAAGAGTCAATTACCGAGTTTTGTCTTGCTGTTGCTAAGTGAAATTGGACTTAATTGACATTGTTGTCTCGAAACAAAGATTAATACTGTCGTCGCATTTCGGAAATCTTGTTACAACTTACTGAATGGGCTCCTTAAGGCAATTTCGAATTTTCTAAAGAAGAGAGTATAAACTCGAACAGACAACGGCTGTAGGCTTGTTAGTTTAAAAAATACAACAATAATTAAGCAAAAATCAAATTAGATTGTCGTTCTATATTATAGAGTCCGCTCTGAGAAAACCGGCATGTCTTAGAACCAAAGATTCGAAGACTTGTAACATCTACCAACCCGCTCTAGGCCCGCGTGGTGAATTTCGGCCCACTCACCGAGAGGGGGCCTATGTTCCAGCAGTTGGGAACATTATAGGCTCATGGTGATTATAGAGTAACAATCTAACTTTTAATTTGATATTGAGAACGTCTATAAAATGCAAAATATCAAATTACAAATCTGGGGACACGACAGTGCCTCCGTCAAGATGAGCCAAAACTAAAGCTGGGGGGGCACTACCTACCTTTTTCGTTTAGTCGTAGTTTCAAACCCTCGTCGCTTCGGCCCGGGAAATGCTAGAGATCTCAAATTCTCAGGAAACGATTGAGTTGGCAGACTCATAAAACTCACTAAGTTTAATTTGTCTAACTGTTATACTTTGGATTTTATTAATTTATAAGCTTCACCTAACATCTGACTGACTTGCTTAGGTACTCATCACTCTTGAAGTCCTAGAAAGTTGGTACGCTAAGATTTGCGCACAAACAACAAAAAAATTAAGGAATTTGTATCTTCCCCTTCCAATCCCCTTAAAAAGGGAGGTACAAGTCTGTATTTCTTACGGGTAACAGGCCTACTTACATTTGTTATGAAAGCTAGATTAGTATGTTCAGGTGAGCTCTGAGAAGACCAGTGACTTTATTTCTTACCATATGCCCGTAGGAGTGTGCAGCCGACCCCAACATAGTTGGAAAAGGCTAGTGTTGATGAAAGAAAGTATGATGATGATGCCCGTAGACGTGTCTGTGACGGAAGCGAAACGGCCAAACCGTACATTTTGACCAAGACGTAAGGATTGTAGAGTTAGGCCTTGTTACTTAGCTCTACATTAGATCTGATCACTTTTTAACCGTGAAAGCGTTATGTAACTCTTGGCAACCTACTTTACATAAAATGTTTTAGTGGGATATTTTCATATTTTCCCGTACAAAAACTCTCACAGCTAAAAATGTTGTCCTATATTTTTAAGGGGACCTCTCCAACATTTGGGTATATCCATCAGTTTTTACGGTCGCATAAGAAAATACGTAATATTGTTGTCGTGATAAATTGGTGCGCACGAAGACATATCCATATACCCCCCAGTGTAAGCTGACCTCTGTTTGTACGGAAATCCTATACTTGGCGAGGTCAACGTAAACTGGAAATTTTTGCTGGAAATATCGTCATGTATACGAGATACGAGTGTAATTTGGGCTCCATAAGCGATGCCCAGGTGTGGGGAGAAATTTAGATTATCTTTTACGTAAGGCATGGTTGATGAGAAGCCGAGTCAGTATTATGAATCAATCTTCGTTCGGAATTTTCTTTTGTAATTTTAGATGTGCCTACAATTTATTTTTGTGGCGAAAGCTGTTAAAATCAACAAACATATAATACTTTGGAGGTAATAAGAGTGCTGTATGTTGCGAAAACTATCTAAACTTATATAATTATAAATTATAGCTAAATTAGTATTTCCTGACAGCTGAATTTGGGGGCCAAAAGAATCTTGCCATAGACCCGACTGATTAAAATTAATTTAGGGAGGTAACCGTACTTAGTGACGTCAGTTCTTTTCTGGCCATTCTCTGATCAAATAACACTAAGGGAGATAAAGTAGCTACGGTAAGTACCAATAACACCAGAAAATGGATACACTTAATATTGTACACGTAGACTAGCCGCGGGTTTAGATAGTACAATATTAATAGTAAACCGTAGCGTTAATCTATGTTATTCTATTTATAACAAACGAAGTAAATAAAATATGAGCAAATTGTATAGGATATAAGTAAGTAATAAACTTCTTTTCAAATTGATGTTATTTCAAGTTAAAAGAAATATCAACTTTATTATAATAGATATTAAGTTGATTTCAGAGTGACTAGCACTATTGAATGAGTTATAAAAATGTTTGAAGTTGTAGCGTAAACTGAACTTTATTGTATATTAAAGCTATTTGTCCATAACTTATATTTGTTTACATTTTTGACAAATAAATCGCAAATGCATAAATAAACAACTAGCCACGGACTTAGTTAGGACAATAATATAAAAATAAACAGTAGCGTTAATCTATTAATAACAAACGAAGTCAATAAACACCCGTACAAACATAAACATGAAATACAATAGAAATTAATTCGAAACTTTACTAAGACACCATAATTGTACACCTTCAATAGGCAATGAATTTTAACCAGCTATCGAACAGTTCGTAGATAGTACTCCCGAAATGAATTGTCGCAATGGTGTTCGATATAGGCTCAGTAACTTCTCTATCACGAATGTTTTTGATGTCTTTATTACGTGTTCCAAACCATAGTACGAGTAATTTCTTCGCATAATGTCATGAAATTTGTGTATTAATGTCACTTTGATGTCATCACCTGCCTTTTCCCAACATGTTAGGGTCGGTTTCCGGATGCAGCTGAATACCAATATATTAAATGGAGCGACTGATGCCTATCTGACCTCCACAACACAGTGACTGGGTAATATGGTACCCTTGGCAAGACTAGTTGTCAGACTTTCGGGCTTCTGACGACCTGTAACGAATTTCCAAAAGATCCACGAATGACAGCCGGGACCAACGGCTTAACGCGCTTTCCGGGGCTCGGAGGGGTCTCGATATATAAAGAAGGCCACCCATCCACGTACCGACCATGGCAAGCGTAGCTTAACCTGATCGATCGACCCGTACGGCTGTTACTACTTAGCCACGAACCCTTATGCTTATGTACTTAGATAAAATTAGATTCAATCTAGAAAGACCTTAATGCCTTGGAAGTTGGGAAGGCCTTTGGTGTGGGATGCAACCTGTGTCGACACCCTCGCGTCATCCCATCTTCCTAGCACGGTGGGCAGTGCTGCAGGAGCAAAAAACCTCAAACGGCGCAAATATAACATCCTTATTGGGAGCTATATGTTTGAGCCGTTTGGGGTTGAAACTTTAGGGCCTTGGGGTCCGAGTGCTCATCGAATTTTTCGGGACATCGCCAAGCGGTTGGTTGACTCTTCACGTGACCAGAAGGCTGGCCTATTTTTAGCCCAAAGAATCAGCATTGCCATCCAACGTGGTAATGCTGCCAGCCTTTTGGGCACCTATCCCATTGACAGTGATGCGGACGAATTTTTTGATGCCCAATGAGCTCCTGCCTTTTTCTATATTTTTTCGTGTTTTATACTTGTATATAATTTTATATAGTATATATTAGAGTTACTTCGATAAAATGTAAATAAAAGTGTAAGTATAATTAAATAAATAAATTAATAGTACCTAATATAAAAAAAGAAAGACCTTCAGTAAAAAGTTGAGACGTTATTTCCCGTGTAGGTATGAACGGAGCAGTCCTAATGAATAGACAGGGGTAAAGTTGGACCATGTTCTTTCAAGTGATACGTCACGGAAGAGAAACAAACAAGAGAACACACGACAAAATCAATTACGTCATCAAGACAGTTGTTTATTCAGCTAGAGAAGACATACCAGCGTAGGGTAATTCCGGCTAACGTCAAGGCTACGCCATTAATATCACTCGGTGCGTCGTTTATATGGATTACGTTGATGTTTTTGGGACCAATTCCTTTATATGCGACGGCTTCCCCTAAGGTTAAGGTACCTAATCCGTTGATTAAATCGGGTAAATGCTTTCGTCCTTTTATGAATGGTATTCGGAATTAGAGACCGATGTGACAACATGTTTGTTTGTGGGTTCAAAGAGATGGTATTTAAGGGTTATACAGCGTTATGTCGAGGGATGTGGAGTGAAGATACGGAATAGGGATGTCTTAGAAAAAGTTGGGTTAATCTAATAAATTGTATTACTGCTTTTGAAGTTATAGTGGTATGAGGAACAGGGTGTACAGTTCACTCATCCTCCATAAAAAACCGGTCAAGTGCGAGTCGGACTCGCGCACCGAGGGTACCGTACAATTACAATTTACGATTTATGACGTATTAAAAAAAACTACCTGCTAGATCTCGTTCAAACCAATTTTCGGTGGAAGTTTACATGGTTTCAGTTCTATGGGGAACCCCCAAAATTTATTGTTTTTTTTTTCTATTATTTTGTGAAAATCTTAATGCGGTTCACAGAATACATCTCATTACCAAGTTTCAACAGTATAGTTCTTATACTTTCGGAAAAAAGTGGCTGTGACATACGGACGGACAGACAGACAAACATGACAAATCCATAAGGGTTCCGTTTTTTGCCATTTGGCTACGGAGCCCTAAAAAGGGAGGATCCTCCGACCAGACGGGTGCTAAGTCTGGTGGGCTATTGCCCGACGATTGATGTTGGGACGTTGTATACAATGTGTAACTGAATTAATGCACATTATGAAAGTAGTTTGTTTAGAATCGTTTACTGAATCGATTTCTGTATTTTTTTATATAGGTAATGTTTTATCCCAAAAATAATTAAAACTACGTAAATTACAATCACACTTCGGGTATACAGTCAAAACGAACCAAAATGGACGAAGTACCGGTGCATGCATAGATTTGTAATCTGACGGTAAACTGATGCAGGATTTGCATGATGACAGTATGATGTGTAATTCGCATATGGCAATGTAGATGGCGCCACTCAAAACGGGGACATTTTGTCACCTTTATTTTCACCTTTTCATAGTTAAAACTTATTGGATACCGATTTGTTACATTATGAATAGGCATTTATAAGAGTAACTGATAGTTAATTTGTTTTAAGTCAGTGTACATCCAAACAAAACCAATAGTTCGTCAGTGCATCCTATTAGTATTTTTCAGCTTGATCCAACAAAATTCCTGTTGCAAAAACCAAAGCTTTGTTTTCACAAAAGAACATAACTTCGGGCTTCAGTCAATGGGAACAGGAACAACAAAACTAGGAAAAATGAAGGGATTTTCAATAAAGTGCTGCAAATAGTGGACCAAAGCAAATGTTGGCTCAGTGATGCCCGGGGCTTAATCAAACTCGAGTGTAAACAACAAATAACGAGGGAATTGACGCCTTCCGTTAACAGTAAAAATATTAAATGGCTGGCCTGTGTTCGGTTTAAAATGTTTATTAATGGGAGTGTTTCGATGACGTCATTTGAGTTTTTTAAATACCTAATTGAGTAAACATTATTATAACAAATGTTCGCAAATGCGCGCTTTGACAGTTTCCACGTTAGAGCGCGCAAGAAAGTGGCGTCCTATTCCAAAGACTGTGCGATAGCTCTAACAGCATTTTGAAAGAAAGAAAATACATTTATTTGGCACAAATTAAAAGATTAAATAAAAAGTGTGGAGTCCAATGTAAGAAATTAGCAGGAAAGTGTGCCTAACGGCTGCGCCAAAAAGGCCCAGTTCAGCAAAAATGCCAGGCAACTAGTGCTTGACGCTGGTTTTCAACTGGACCTGATGTGTGAGATGACGGATGTAAATCAGTTTTATACTGCAACGTGACGTGTGTATGCATACTTAAATATATAAATCAAATAAATTTGTGTTAGCTAAAAACAGTGACGAATATTAAATTTGCAAATGATTTCATCCCGATATGACTGTCGCATACAGTCACACTGGGTGGGAATAGTTACGGGAAAGTTGTCGTTGTAAAAAACGTTACTTTCTTGTATTAGGTACCTACTAACATAGATCTTAAGAAAAAAAAAGTTTTTTGCAGAAACTTGTACAACTTTTACAGTAAATCTTACAGAGAAGAAAAGAAAAGAAAATTGTTACTAACACTTATATGGATTCCGTCTGAAATAAATGGCAATAATAATAACGCTAACGCTGGTAAAATGTAGGTACACCTCTGCCCAACCTGTGATGTAATGTTATGTGTGCATTATTATAACGTGGGCTGCGGAGTATTTGGAAACGAGAGCTTTATGGGCTGCGGAGTGCGGAGTATTTGGAAACGAGAGTTGGCTTTATTTTTTTCTGTGTGATTTATTGGGGTACCTAAATAAAAGTTATGTTAATAAGTTTTTTTTTTCTAAGGAAGGTGCTGGCCTTTGCCCAGCAGTGGGAAATTAAAGGAAAAAAAGAAGTGGCTCAGTGGCTCTGACTTCCGAGTTGTGTGTAGATCGTTAGTTCAAACCCAGACAGGCACTCTACTTTGTGTATTTAATTTCATCACCACAGCTCTCAAAACGGAGAACGAAAACATCGTGAGGAAACCGACATGTCCTAGAACCAAAAATAAAATTCGAAGATATGTGACATCTACCAACCCGCACTGGGCCCACGTGGTGGATTACGCCCCACATCTCTCACAGAGAGGAGGCTTGTGTCCCAGCAGTGGGAACATTAAAGACTGATTTTGCTTATGCTAAGTTTTTCTGGCATTTTCTTCTTGATAAGCGGGTGGAATTGTAATTTTTAGAATGATTTCTAATTGTTTTTTTTTTCCTAATTGATTCAATTAATTTTTTTCAAGTTTTTGAATGTCTATCAAATACCGCCTATACACCGTGTTCTTCTCGTTATCCATAAACCTAAAAAGGCTTCGTTACAAAGATATTTGTAATTTCATTTAATGAAATTTAATTGAGCTATACAGTAAGAAAGAGCTATGTCTTAATTTGGCCTATATTGCCGCTTAGTACAATTAAAATGATAAATCTATCAAATGCTTCGAATAAAGAGATAAAGAGTCGTGCATACCGGGAGATTTACGTCAAGGTATTCAGTTTGTATGAAAAATAACAAAAAATAAGAATTATTTAATGTGTCCATAATGAAAAAGGCATATTTCCATGGTCTGAACATCTGGTCGAAGTTTATGTATATCGTCCAGAACACGGTGTATGTATAGATAAAAACAGTGAACAGTTAACCCAGAGCTGGAGCCGGAAAAATACTTCGCAATGTATATCTTTCTGAAAACACGTTAGGCCATCGCCGCGGGGTCACAGCGGACCGGTAGGATATCCTGACCCCGCTACTACCGGTCCATTCCACCCCAATCTTTCCCTGACCCGCGGTAAATGTCACCTAGTAAATCTATCTCAAGTAAACAAATAACAGCCCCCAGCCTTCCGGTATTCAGACAACCCCGGATGCGGAACCTACGCAGTTTTATGTTTGATTGATTTTGTAGAAAAAAATGGATTTTGGGCGTGAGACGTTAATAATGAAGTTATAGTTTGACATTTTCTATAAAGTGAAGAAAATGTCAAACTATTACATGTACGTACGAAGCGTGTGGGTTGTATATAGTGGGTCGTAATGGTATTAAGTTGATTCCCTAGTATTAAGATGATTTAAAGTACGCGTGTCTCAGTTACCATCAGCCTTAGTTTAATTACTGTGGGCGCACTATGGGTAGTGTTTGTTATTACGGAATAGAAAAACCGTTTACAATTGAAATCAGATTATAATTTACGAACAAGTTAGTCACACTAGCGAATCACACACTGTATGTATACAACTTGAGTTGACGATACGGAATGTGAAACAGTTTATGAGCACAATGCACTCTTGACAGACAGGTACGATGTCCAATGTCCAAAGGAGCACTGCTCCACACCGCTCTGGTTGCTGTAGCCCTCCTCGACTCCCGCCAACGAACTCAGGCTAGACTCTGTCGAGCGCCAGGCGGCGCTGGCGTTCCGAATAGTCAAACGAATGACTATGACATACTAAAATTTACTAAATGGAATCCATGGAAACAGGTTGTGTGTCGACGTCCCTACCACCCTGCATTGCCCCCCAGGCGATCATTAATAATAAGCGGTGATAAAATAAGATTAGTATTCTTGGGTTAAGAATTTCCTTCTTATCGCTCAAATAAGACCACTGTACACCCTTTAAAATTAAACTGCTAGAAACCAGAAGCAGTTTGATTAAATTTAGTTACCCTTTATAATATTCAAATATTCAACAAAAGGAAATCATTAACCAGATTATTTAAGACCAAAAACTTTTGTGGATTTAACTAAAGTTTTAAATTAGACTTGGGTATACCTTAGATCCAGATCTAAGGTATACCCAAGTCTAATTTTCCCTTATTTTAAGCAATAAAATAAAGTACAGAACCAGTTCTGTAATTTATTTTATTGCTTAAAATAAGGGTATTTAACTTGAATTAAAATTGGATTAACCCGAGTAGAATAAGTCATGAACTTTGAACTTTGATAAACTAATAAGTGACTTAGGAAAGTAACGCTCCTTCTTAGTAATTCTCAATTAACTGTAATTTGACTTATCTTGTTAATTGTTTACGTAGGAAAAACATCACGACGCTGATGCATTTCGAATCAATTTGAACACATTAATGAGAGGCTCGCAGCTAAATAATAACAGCCGCACTGGTCGATTGTAGGGTTAAGGTGCGGTCGGTTCGTGGATGGATGACCATCCATTACATATCCTTGACCATCCACCATGATGACCATCCATTAGATACCCCTCCGTGCTTCGGAAAAGCACGTTAAGCCGTTGGTCCCGGCTGGTCGACGGGTCTTATCAAAGAGAATCGTGTTACCCAGTAACTGGGTTGTGGAGGTCCTATAGGCAGTCGCTCCATGTAAATGACTGTAATCAGCTGCATCCAGTTAGACTGGAAACCGACCCCAGCGTAGTTGTGAAGGCTAGGCAGATTGATATTGCTTCTTTTTTATAGAATTACCTAAGTAGGTACACGAATAGTAAAGAAAGAAAGAAAACGCATTTATTTGCGGCAAACTAAACGCATAAAAAAGAACAAAACAAAAAAAAAATTGGGGTTAAACATGCGTCCCGGCCATTGCTCAGCATAATGCTAAGTCCTTATACGAGACAGAGCCCCAGCGCTGGTTTTCAGCGAATAGTCTCTTTAATGTGGGTATATTTTTATTCACGCCAGCATTATTTTCCCACTGTACCAGGTAACAAACAAATCATAACACAGGGCAGCACTACTGTTAAATAAATCTCTCTAAACGCTGCTATTTACGTAAACCCTAAAGTTACGTGAACGTCACCACAAGCGCGGCATTATTCAAGAAAATGTTTTATTATAATCCCGCTAAAGACCGGGAACCACTGTGACCTCCTTTGGGGTCCCCAAGGTCAAAGTGAGCCGGCTTAATTGGAATGTAGGCTCCTCGTAATAATTCCCTTTGATTCGTTTTTTCGCTTGTCGCGCTAAAATTCTTAAAGGAATGACGAATGACTCTTTGAATTGAAATGAAGATGGCGGAATGAGAGCTTTAGTATCGTTTGTCGTGGTAAGCGTTTTTTCTTATTGAGTTTATGGTTTAAGTGCTTGGTTCGTTAGAAATTGACTACAAAAATCAGACTTCTTAAAAATTTAACTTAAATGAAATGCCTTTTAATTTGCTACTTAAATACTCACGCTACTATACACACGCTTTTTGCCTTTTTTACGTTCATACTCGTATGTACATCAAAGGGGCAATTCTCATAATTTTCAGAACGTTCACAGTCGTTCAGTCGTCATTCGTCGTCGAACGTTCTCAATCTCAATCCGTCTAAAATACCTCTAATTTCCCAACCTTTTTGATAAGTTTTTGTCATTGACCCTCGCTGAGATGAGACTGCGACTAGATTTTGAACGTTTTAAATTACGAGGATTGGCCTTCTGGTCATACACACACGCCGGTCGCGAGTACTACGCACCTGAACTAATTAAGACAATGTTATAAAACTATGAGAAAACGGCTAACTATCTATACAATGACTCGATCCAAAATATAAGTGTTCAATAAATAAACAGAAAGCTATCCAAAATTAAAACATAAATAAAATACACTCGGAAACTGGATGATTTATGAAAAGACGACCATGGTGTATTTTTACATTACAAAACAAATTCTAAACAATAAAAGTCAGATAAACGACTTTCCATTCATTGCAGAAATAAAATGTAACGCGAAAAGTGTACGACAAAGGTCCAATTGATAGCAATGGGACCTTTTGTTTTCTTTTTTTTTGGGCAAGGCGAGGCAGATATGAGTGGAAACACCGAAAGGGGGACGCCCTGGAAGGACATAGTGACCCTATCCGTGATGTTCTTCACAAAGGTCAGACTCGCAACCGGCGTGCGCGTAAGATCAGAGGTCAATTTTCAAATTTTTAAGAACGTTCACAGCCTCAATCTGTCAAAAATACCTTTAATTTCACTACATTTCTGACAAGGTTTTGTGACATTGATTGACGCTGAAATGAGATTGCGACTAGATTTTTAACATTTTGAATTACGAGACAGTTGGCCTTCAGATGTATTATATGAACGTAAATGAGGCAAAAGGAGTATGTAAGGATCGAAGCAGGTGGCGTTCTGTAGTTTCTGCCTCCTTGTGAATAAGGGGTGAGTTTATGTACTCGTACCTACGCGTATGTTACGACTGTTGAATTCTAAACATGATTTTATGCGACCATTGTTTTTTTTCCCCTTTGTTGCCCCAACATTGGCGTATAATTTATTTGGGCAATATACATAACTGTATCGTTTGTTTCCTAAACAATACCCCAGTGATTTTAATTACAAAGCTGAAATGTTCGGGTTTTATATAAAACGATTGTGTTCGGTACAATTAAGTTGGTAAAATACGGTCACATTAAACAGATTTACTTAGGAGACTGAATTAAAATATGCTGAGTACCTTCGTAATTTAAATGATTGTGGGGTATTTAGGGACCTAGTACTACTTATATTTTCTTCAAAAGTGTTAATGTTTTGAGCAGGCTGTTTGCAACAGTAGGTACTGGACTGTAATTAAATACATAGGTATGCGTGATTCTTTTCATATTTTGAAATTACTGTAATTTGAATAACCTACGTTCAATTTTGTGTAATTTATACAGGATTATTTGTAAAACGCCAACAACCTCTTAACCGTCCCGTTCTACGAGAGTCAATAAATTTTTATGTTCCTGACCAGTATATGCGCGGCGTTGTAAGACGACAACATAGACTCCTCTGCTACCCGCCTACATGGCGTGCACCCCGAACCACCAACACTCCCACTGCCAGAGCAATTAACTTATTAAATGACTGTCTAAAATATATTCCTGAGGCAGATTTATTTTTTAACTCTCAATGGACAGTCGCTAAACATGTGCATATTTATTTAAATATGAAGAAATAATAATTGTTTAGTTTCTAATTTTAAGTTAAAGGTTGTTTTTGTTTACAAATTTTATGTTACTCCGTTTTTTTTTTGCCTCTATTTTTATTTATTTTGTTTAGTCTAAGAAGTTTTAATTATAATTTTAATGTAATTTTGTAAAATTAGGATAGATATAAGCGATTTGGTGTAAGCTGTTAGCTTATATTTCATAAATAAATGAATACTGAATACTTAAGAGGTCATTGTACTCATCATTATTAACAACTTTTACTATGGGACCAAAATTGAAATCCCGAAAAAAAAATCAGCTGTTCCCTACATTTTGACGAGCTATGCGAACATAAATGTAGGGAACAGCTGATTTTTTTTTCGGTATTTATTTGTTCATAATGATGAGTACAGTGACCTCTTAAGAGGTTGCTGGTGTTTTACAAATAACCCTGTATAATCACCACTGCTCTCAAAACGATACCCTTTTTTTTTTGTGGATGGGAAATCATCAAATGGGGTCCCGCTCTGGGTGGAGCGGAAGGGAGTGTCAGACTCTTACTGACTAAAACCCACCCGTGTTCCTTCCTTAGCCCAGCGGTAACCCTTTCGGACTATCCCGCCGCAAAACGATACCCTTGTGAGAAAACCGGCATGTCCTACAACCTAAAAAACCGAAAACATGTTACATCTACCAACCCGCACGCGAGCCCGGTGCGGGTTGGGTAGGCCATAGCCTCTGGTGGAGGATGCCTGTTTCCCAATAGTGGGAACGCTATAGTCTGATTATGTAAGTAGCCTCCGTAAAAAAAAATAACTGAAGTTAACTAAGTACCTACTACCTACCCTTCTAAAATATTGTGAACCCATTATCGAAACCAGAATAAATAACGGATTTATCTATTACTAGAACCATGATTGTGACCTCAAAGTATAGCATTAAACATGTAAGATAAGGGACAGTCCCGTCGTCCCTTATCATACCGGTTTTAGTATCAAAATTAGGGAAATATTGACATGTGTCAGAAAGAATTGACATCTACAAATACGTGTCGAAAATGTAAGACACATGTCCATCATTCATGTGTGTTATACATATTAATATCACCATGAGATGAAAACTCACAACCAGACTTACCAAGGAGTATGGTGTTAACTCAGTAACTGGGATGTGTCGCCCCATGTATAATACTGATATTCAGCTGCATCCGGTTAGACTGGAAGCCAAACTCAACATAGTTTGGAAAAGGCTAGGCAGATAGATTGATGTGATGAAAATCTAAGTGAGTAAAATTGTAAGCTTTGTCCGTTTGACCAAACAATAACAAGCATTTTATTTTTATTATACTAATTAATGGGTCCCGGAAAAAAAATAATCAAAACGTTTGCCTCATCAAGTTTCGAATTTTACTACCCTATTAAATAAATAAATATACGTCAACAACAAAGCGTCTAACTATCATTGAATATTATGTAAAATACCATGAAAAATGTTACGCAAACAATATTGAAACGATAATCTTCTAGCTTAAAACCCTTTCTCTTGAAAACCCCTCTCATACGGTACAAACACTTTCTATATGAGTTTCGTTTGACAGTTAATTCTAGACGAGATAATTCTGAGAGCTGTTGAACTTTTGATAACTTTCCTCGATGTTAGAAAACGTTTCTTTTATAGCTTAAGGGAGTCTACATACATTTATTACTTTGAAAAGGGTATCATCTCGTGAGAAACTTTTTATATATGAAGGCTTACCACGCTACGTTGCTCTAGGAGTTCTTATTTCAAAGCGTTAAAATTGTCTATTTCCGAGACCAACTTTGCATACCGGGAGAGAAGGATCGTAAGGCCCTTTTATCCGGCACGGTTTCTTTAGGGTACAGCGTATAGACCGGGCCGTAGAAAAAACGTGTCTGTCAACAAGCTTCTATTAGTGATCCACGCAACACTGAGGAACCGTGCCTTCACTTGGAATAAAATCCGCGCCGTAGAAAAACGTGTCGTTGAAGAAACTTCCATAGTGATCCATACAACACTGACTAACCGTGCCCACACACGGCGAATAAACCGTAGTTTTTCACGGTAAAAAATACGTATACGTATAGCATACAAAGAGCCCAAGTGAACTCAGACCTGTATAAACTCAAACTCAACTATTACAGAATACGTATAGCATACAAAAGACGTGCAGCGTGGCGAAAAACTGATAAACTGGCTGAAATAGAAATGTCAGCAATATAATTATATTTTGACTCAACAGAAATTATATTGAAATCAACAAAACAATTTCCAAATCCTATTTACAGTTACACCCTGCGCCAGCCTTGGCCCAACAAATCAAACTGTAATAAACTTCTCAATCGAGTCAGCCCTTTCTAAAACAAATGACGATCGAGTGGGGTCTTCATCAAACTGGAATCATTTATGCAAACTGCGACGTCACTTGTTTGGGATCTTGAAAGAGTCGGCAAACAAAAACAATTGCAGGATATCAAAATATGAACTAAAATGACGTGATCGAGAGTCAAGTTATTTTCAACATGGCATTCTGCTAAAGCTATGGGGGAGGCCTTTGTTTAGGGATCACAGAGGTGCACAAAAATCCATTGCCCAAAGCCATTACCAAATTTCAGTGGGTAATTACGGGCTGAAATTTTAATGATGATGATGATGATTTTATTTATAATAATAATAATAATATCCCTTGACATTTCACACAGCACCATTTGTCCCAAGCTAAGCAACCTAATGCTTGTGTTATGGTAACAAGATGGCTGATAAACTACTTATATACAATTTTTTTTTTTTTTTTGTAAATACATACATATTATAGATAGAAAAACACCCAGACTCGGAACAAATACATGTAGGTCATACAAATATTTGTTGTTGTTGTTGAATTATTTGTTGTTGTATTTGTTGTTGTTGTTGTTGTTGTTTGTTTGTTGTTTATTTATCTTAATGAAAAAAAGATGATGGCTATAAAATTTAAATGAAATATGAATCGCACATTGCCAATAATGAACGAGCAGGCTTGTTTCAGCGGTTGGCAATACCTGGGGATGGACAATAACCTGGCAATTTTGACGACGTCGATATTGGAATTTAATATTGGAATCACTCAATAGGATGCAGCAATCGTATAGAGCGATATAGAACAATAACAAACCCCTGGTTTGCGCATGGATTGACACCGATTGATGAATGTTGCATATCAGTTGGCACAATTACAGTCATAACCCTTTCACTTCTGCTCTGTTCATGAATAAGCAAAGAGTGAAAATTCATATCATAATTCACGTCAGTCATGAAAATTCACGGTGAATTACACTTCAACGGACCATGTATTATATGCCTCGCTAAAACATCCCCCGGGTGCCTCCGTTCTACCCCGAGATCTGACGTATTATCTCACATTTCAAAATATATATTTAGACAATATATTCGTCACGATAAAGGTCTTCAGACAAGGGTTTCTATTGTTAGTGTCATAGATTGATTTGCTGTTAAAAACGAATCTTGACTTTGTTAAATTGTAGTTATATTTGGCTTTCTGCTATATTACATTTACTTTAAGCATAAGCATAATCACTCTATAATGTTCCCACTGCTGTGACACAGGCCTCAGCATTTTCTTTAAAAGCATTAAATATCTAATCGATCCCGGAAACAGGGGAGTATAAGTTTGATATTACTTTTAACGCTTTTTAAATGAAAATTCTGAAGGTTGAAGAAGCTAGCTGTTTGACCTAGATTAATCACAAAATCTGTAAGTCGGTATTCTCTACTGGAGTATTAACGCGATCACTTAATGCTGATTTGTTTTATTTTTTCTATTGTTTTTAGACAAAAAAAACAAAGATTCAGTTCATCATATCCCCGAAAACCATAACTATCATTCACAATATTTTCACTAGACTCATGTTAAATAAATTGTAGTATTCATTAAATTCATTTGGTGAATTCCTCTCGCGGGATAGATTAAAAACTCAGTCGTTAACAACGGACCAGTTTCGTTCGTATAGCCAAATATAATGTCTTTATAGCATAGTAATTAACGGGCGTCGTTAGTAATAATGACTTTCGGCAATTAATCGGGAATGCGTTAATGTTTATGGATTGTACGAATAAATAATCACTTAACACTTATTTTGTGTGGGTTCTTTTATGTTTAATGGCTAAATCAGTTGTAGAAATGAGATTGTTTGACTGTGTGTAGTTACAGCATAATCAGACTATAATATTCCCACTGCTGGGACACAGGCCTCCTCTCTGTGAGAGGAAGTGAGCCCTAATCCACTATGCGGGTCCAGTGCGGGTTGGTGGATGTCACATGTCTTCAAATTTTTTGGGTTAAGACATGCCGGTTTTCTCACGATGTTTTCCTTCACCATTTTGAGGTCGATCCGTTATAGATATGTGATAATACAGGGTTAATTTTCAATGACCAGCCAAATTTAAGGGTGTGGTACAGACCATCCAACTGAACAACTTTCTTTATAGGACCAATATCGTAATCGCGAAAAATTTATCAACTGCCCCATAGAAACCTTCAATACCTACTCGACCTAAGCTTATGGGACGGCTGAATTTTTATTTGCGATTACGATGTTGGTCCCATGGAGAAAATTGTTCAGTCTGATGGTCTGTACCACACTCTTAAATAACCCTGTATAATATTTTTATAATATGCTTAAATTCTAGTGTTTCTTATAATATGTCAGTTTCTATGTATATTTCAGTACGAAGAACGACAGAAGTACTTTAACAAGGACCACCATAACAAGGGATTACTATGGAATATTCACTGCAATAACCAATTTGTTATGTCCAAAAACGAAAGAAAAACTTCAGACCGTGGCACGCTCCTTGAACACAACTACAATCACTATAGTTGTAACCTTTTTCTTGGGACTTGGGACGTTTTACGACTCACGATAAAAGATACGGCACTTTTTCACGACAAGGCAACAGATGCGTGAAGCAATCCAATATACAATCTATACTACTTCTAAATCTTAAACCAGCAAACCAGTCTCACCAAGGGTGATCTACTTGGAAACGTAGCAACCATTCCTTTTCTTATGTATACACATCAAAAAGGAAAGATCACCAAAGTCTATGAAGACCACAATGGGGTCAACCAGAAGACCTCCACTGCTAGATTTAGGGTCATAAAGGCCTATTCCACAATTTCCGAAAAGTCATTAACTCCCAGATAAATCAAAATGGAACAGAGTTTTCATATGTAAAAGAGCTAATTTGGAGCTGGTGAAACATTAACATTAATATCAAAGTTCACATTTATGACAAGATAATATCAAGATTATTAGATCTCATAAAGGAAATAATATTAGAGAAAGGAAATAAGTACATAAAGGAATTTACGTAAGTGTTACTCAAAGTAAGAGTGACATCAGACTGACATTGATCGCTGCTGCTAATATAAGGAGTGCGAGTATGCAAGGATGATAAATGGATGAAGACAAAGATGTATGTGAAGGACAGTGTGGAATAGATGGAAATAAAAGCAAGTTGATGCTCTGGTAATCATAATTTATCACCTCTGTCTCCCTTGAGAGTTTTCCTCGAGTGGTAAAAGCTTTAAGATGTAGTTGGAGTACTTGATATAGTTAAGTTGTTAAAGGCTAGGCACGTGGGACTTTTGTTGAACCTAATTTCAAAAAAGTTGTTTTTTTTTTACTATCGTCAACATTTATTTAAGGACAGTTGCAACTATACTGACAAATGCTAACTCCTCATTTACTAATACCTTACACGTACACGATTACTTAACAAAAAAAATATTAGATAAAAGATTAAACAAATTATCTTTAAGCCGTGCGCTCAAAAGATAACTCTAAGCATACACCTTCTGACAATTTCTTCAATTCCTCCAAAAAGACGTAAAATTACCCGGTAGTGACATTGCAACGTTGTACGTACAAAAGCTATTTTAGATACCACCACGTAAAATAAAACATTTTTTGTAGTCCCCGCTGAAACTCTGCTTGTTACGAGTATATGTCAGCCGCACAGTTGAAACAAGTTCACTTTGTGTTTGGTCTGATAAAATCTGATCAAACACCGGGATAATGAAAATACTTTCGCATCAAAATCTGACCAAAATTATAACAGTTATTAAACACGATAGATATACCTCTAGGGGATATGTTGGGACCCGAATTAGCTTGCTGTTTAACAAAATATTTAGTAAATCCAACTCAGCTCAACCACTTAACTTATCTCATCTCTGAGATAAGTTAAGGATTTACTAAATATTTTGTTTTGTGTAGGGTTGAGGTGAGAACCTCAACCCTATTCTGTCCTTAAATGGTGCCACGGATTTGTCAATATGATTGTTCAGTTAATTTTCTTTCAGCTCAACTTTAGAAGCGTCAAAGCGTCGCCTTTATCAATCTCTAAAAGTAATAAAAACTTGGTTTTCTTAAGCTATAACAACTTACAGGTGAACGAAGCACATTTTTGTAAATGGCCTTTATTAAAAATGAAGGTAATGTCACCTTGTGGTTGTTCAACCTAGGTGACCGCAAGGTGACCGCAGGGCCCAGGACTGTCGCGCTTATAACCCTGCCTCCTCTTACTAAGCATTTTAAGCAAGAGTGTCTGGCAGAACTACAAAAAGTTTGCTGAGGTTTTTGATAAATGACTTTATTTCTGTAAGTAAGGGGAAATTCCTCCAAACTTTTATACCTAGAATAAGTCTTATCCTGAGAATAAATTTTGAATTTTTGACAGTTCCATATTAGAACCGTCAGACGTCAGTTTTATTCCACAGATAAAAGATATCAGAGGGACAATTCTCGTAATTTTAAAATCGTTCAGTCTGACCTCAGTCTGAATCTGTCAAACATACCTCTAATGTCCCTACATTTTTGGTAAGTTTTTGACATTGATTGTCGCTGAAATGAGATTGCGACTAGATTTTTAACGTTTTTAATTACGGGAATTGGCCTTGTGACTTTAGTAAAATCAGCCCTTAGTAGGTTTGTACAAACGCTTTTACACGTCACTAGTATCCTATCGTACTAGTCTGAGGAGAAAGGCCGAAACAAACTCAGCAGTCACAGTTTCATTAAGAAGCGACTTCTTTACTTACTTGCATAATCAGCCTATATTGTTCCCACTGCTGGGACACAGGCCTTCTCTCGGTGAGAGGGAGTGGGCCATAATCTACCACGCGGGCCTACTGCGGGTTGGTAGATATCACATGTCTTCGAGTTTTTGGTTCTAGGACATGCCGGTTTCCTCACGATGTCTTGCGTTTGTGTTGACTATCAATATTTATTAGATCATAAATATGTACTCATATTCCGCTCCAGTTGTTGATCGTAGATTGCGAATCACTTTTTCTTAGAATTCATCTCGAAGTCCTGGTAATACCCTATGATAAACTTTGAGGTTGTTTATAATGTTATGATACAGTTATAAATTAACAGTTCATTTACAATATATTATATTTGGAAGATCTAATAATAACAGGCAATAATAATCTGATGTAGGTTTGAGATATTGCGGCGTAGTTAAGTCAGGGAAACTAATTTGTCTTGTTCATTGGCCATAAATTCAAATCACAACTGTCATATTTGACAAGTGTGTGAAATGGCTAGGTTGAACGCAAAAATGGCGTGATGTGTCAAATTGATAAACAAAATAAAAATAATATACCTATTTAAGAAAATATTTTATTTTTGCCATTTACCATTTATGTACACACTTATATAAACAGACAATGAAAACAGAACAGAAAAAATAGGTACAGAGGTGATGCTTATTTCATAAGAAATCTCTTAAAAAAATATATCTTTAAGTAATTAATTACTTTTTAACGAATGTGCACATTACTAATTTGTAAGTAACTATTTTAACATTCATAATGGACGCAAAGATGACCCCTGTAAGACGAGGTAAGAGTGAGGTCATTGATAATTAATTTTGTACCAGGCAATTTGCACGCTCTATTAAGGTGTCACCCTGTATCCATGAACGTTTTTATGTTAAATAAATATTATTAATAATAATTGATATCCCAGACTGTGTTAGATAGGCCTAAGCGAAAAAAAAAGCTTGAAAAAAGTTCTTTTGTTCGTTTTTATATTTACATTAGAAACAAACATAGAAACCCTTTTTCGGTCGGATTGGATTTGAATTTTCTCTTCTGGTCTGGCACCCTTGTCGAAAGGAATTGGCTCTAAGTACATTTAAGTCAATAGGCACAACACATAAGTGTTGTTGCTAAAATAAAATATTATAAAGGTTACTTACAGTAACCTTTATAATATTTTATTTTTACGAAGAGAATTTATATCCGAGGTTTTCCAGACAGACATTCTGCCATCATCAACATCTGTCTAGCTTTTTCCCAACTATGTTGGGGTCGGCTTGCAGCCTAATCAGATGCAGCTGCAGAATATCAGTAGTTTGAATGAAGCAACTGCTTATCCGACCTCCACAAGCCAGTTACTGGGTAATACGACACCCCTAGCTAATACTGGTTGTCAGATATTCGGACTTATGACGAACGACTGTCAAAGATCCAACAATGAAAGCCGGTACCAACGGCTTCCGAGGCACGGGGATCTCGGTATGTAAAGATGGTCACCCATCCACGGACTGACCGCGGCAAGCGCAGCTTAACCAGATCGATAGACAGACAGTCTGCTAATAAAGTTGAAATCTAAATCTCAAGTCTACACTCTTCAATACAAATTTAATGGATCTAGAAAGTATGAATGGACTGAGAGTGTATTTGTATTGGCGAAGTAACGGCCCTTGCAAGGTTGCCGAGGTTAGACCAAGGTGATGTAAAGTTCAGGGCACCAGACAACCTGGGGTTTATAACCTTGATTTAACGAGCGTTCCATATTTCTTTATTTTTTGAAGGACAAAAACCGCACCCTTTTAAAGGGACAGTTTTTGGAGGCATGAGGAACAGGGTGTAAAGTTCACTCAACCTCCATTGAAAAGGGAGGATCCTCCGACCAGACGGGTGTTGTGTCTGGCGGGCAATTGCCCAACGATTGATATTGGGAAATTGTATCTATGCTAATGGCACGGTAAACTCTGCTTGCGAGATGCAGGATTTGCGTGACGTCAGTATGACGCGTTGTTCGCATGTGGCGTTGTAGATACCGCTACAAGTTAATTAGATCTTTGATTTTATTTCTATTTCACATTTCGCAATTCTTTTTGTCCAGAAGAACAAGTCGTATGCCTATTTTTTTTTTATCGTTTCTTGATGAATTGTCTCTGGTTACTTATGAGAAAAGTAAACTCGCTCGTGGCTAAATAATAACAGCCGCACGGGTCAACTTGCCGCGGTCGGTTTGTGGATGGGTGACAATTACACATTGCGTGCCTCAGAAAGCACGTTAAGCCGTTGATTCCGGCTGTCATTCATAGATCTTTGACAGTCGTTACGAGTAGTCAGAAGACTAAAAGTATTACAACCAGTACTAAGGGGTATCGCGTTACCTATTAACTGGGTTGTGGAGGTCAGATAGGCAGACGCTCCATATAAAATACCAGTATTCAGCTGCATCCGGTGAGTCTGGAAGCCGACCCCAACACAGTTGGGAAAAGCCTAGGCGGATTGATTTTCTTAAAAAAGGAAAACCATGTGTTAATCGGTCCAGGGAGTGATTATGACCACAACAACGTATTATTATTCGGTACGTAGGTATAATTCGGGGTAAACAAAAGCAATTACCGCGCTATTGTGTCTCCAGGCCTTGATTAGATATAAATTTGATGGAAGCCCCATCCTACTAGCAGTGGGATGTTAGAGACCGAAAATGATGATAATGTGGACGACTATAATTGATTACGGCCGTTTTCCAATGCTGCCGTTTGAGAAAGCTGTCGTTTAACAATGCTGCCGTTTGAAAACGCTGCCGGTTTAATAAGGCTGCCATTTGAGAACGCTGCCGTTTAACAATGCGGCCGTCTGGTGTAGGACTTGAATTCCTGTGCACGCCTTTCTCACTCATTGTGCCATATTATTGGTCAGATTCACTCAAATCTGTGTGATTATTTCCTCAAAAGACCATTTCAGACACTAATCTACATAGTTCTCGCAGGACACTAGCAGATGGGGCATAGTCTGTTCAGGAGCACCGCACTCGCAATGGATGGATGTTTGGATGAATCTATAATGCCCATGCTCGGGTAAAAGTGATTCGATATCCTATTTACAGAAAAAACCATTTCATTTCATTTAACGACCGGGTACTATACATATAGTTACCTGGCAATTATCCAAATCATCGCGTCTTCGTGATGACACAGAAATCTACGTCCATTAAGAATAACAGGCATGGAAATTAAACATAACTGCATGGCGAAATGTGAGTGTACTACAAATACTCCTCTGCCTTACCTTTCGAGGATTACTGGCGTAATGCTACGTTGTGTAAGAATAACGTTGACGTGTCGCTAAGTAACAATTTCAACATGCTACGCTAAATTAAACAAAAGTTAATAATTGAAACACTAATGAACGTAGTAACACAATTAACAATTTATTGGCAAAGTTTTAGTCTTTGTAACTGCTTTTGATAAATTCAGCTTTCTTGATTCCCTCGGCAGCAGTTGGAAATGGCTTAGCGTTTATTATTTTAATTGTATTATAGTTTCATCGGTTTCCAACGTTTTAATCCTCATAATAATCATTAAGGAAGTTAACCCTTTAGGTTAAAATGAAGGCAAAACTTATTTTGTAGATTATTACGAAGTTATTTTATTTAAGTGCATGAAAATTTCCGAAGTAGCATTTGAATATCTACTTGGTTAGTATCCTGTCTTCTGTATAGATACCTAGTCTTTCACAGCAGCTTTCTTCAAGTTCATAGGTATCTGCTATAGACAACTATAAGTAAGTACTTAGCTAAATGACATAATTGAGCTAACAGGCACCTTTTTATGTAACGTGTCTCATTTGAGTCCAGGGGGCTTACCACCAGCTCTTATAACAGGACAGAGGTTGAACTGCACTGTTTTTTTGTTCTATGACTAAGTAAAAAAAAGCAGTGCAGTTCAACTTTTGCCCTGCTTAAGAGCTGGTGTTAAGCACCCAGTAGACATACCTAGGAACGAGTAAATTATGTGTACTTAAGTAGGTGAGTATCTACTTACTTACGTTAAATCGTTTCCAACAAACTCGACTTCCAAAAAGGTACCTCTGTTGTAATAAAATAAAAGTAAGCTCCAATAAAAAGCCCCAAATATAACTTGGATAAAAAGCAACTTACCTTTTGAAATTCTCATTTTGAAGACGCTGGCTCACTCCTCACTCAAGCGGTCACAAGGGTTCCATTATTACGAACTTGATTATTACTTCTATGAGAATTATTATTTTGAACTATATTTTACTCTACGAACATTCTACAATCGCTTATGACGTCACTCATCTTGACTAAACTACACGAACCCTAATAAACTACTGAGAAGACTATTTACTTTCATAATTACAATCTCCAAGGAGTATTTATTCAAAGTTACTCTAATTAGCAAAAGAGAACCCGCTTTTGCGGTAAATGTCAAGAGAGAGTGCAACTGAAAACAAGGTTGGGGTGCTAGCGCGGGAAAACGTGTCAAGGTTATACTGGCACTTGAATGAGAACGCGGCGGACACTGCAATCAAAACCACCACGCGATCACGTAACCAACCTACACATACGAGCACTATTACTAACTATTTGTATTCAAATACAACAAAAATATCCCCGCAATCAGTCATTTTAAAATCCAAACACTGAAACTTAACCTAAACACACAACACTAGGTTAGTTTCGACGGTCAGCCGAGAACGCATCGAAACGTCAAGTTTCAAACCACGCTGCACCACTTTCAAACTATGGCATTTTATTCTTTTTTTGAAATTCCCGTCCGTGAGATGTTACCACGCGCGATGCAACATCCCTCCGCCGAGCACCGAGTGGACTGGGCCTTCCGCCGGCAGAGGCCGCTGCCCGCGAAATTGGCGCAATTTCGACGCATGCGCGCTGCATTTGCGAGCCGGCGGGACCCGATGCGACCCGACGCCCCTCGCTTGATAGAAAAATCGAGGACGTAATGTGACGTCAAGCACTCGTACACAATATGGGTTAATCGTACGTAACAAAAACAACTTTTAGAGCTGATGCTAATTCCGCGGCCTTGCATCGTCCACCTTGTTACGTCACCACAGTGGGATGAGGTAACTTATAAACTGTCTCTTTCCATCCCTGTCTGTGCACCCTTATCATTCTCTTCGGTTGTTCCCATTATTCTTAGAAGGAAAAAATACAAATCTCTTTTCTTAATCCCGGTGGAGACAGAGAAAGATTGTTTTGAATATTCGACCGCTCGGCGGCCTACCATGGCCACCGAAACTCTATTTCGTTTCATATCGCATTCGCCCCGGGGATTGTAAGATAGTAGAGGGTAGAGATGCTACCGATACCTATCAAGATTAAGATTAGGGAGGCGTTAATATTAAAAAGCTACATGTGATAAATCACGGAAGTTGGTATTGCGTTTCGTAGGAGCTGATTTCTTTGGTTAAATGGGAGAAAAATTTGTGGCTGTTTTAGATTTTTAATGACATGGATACCAGTCCTAAGCAAATTCAAAGCCATTTTCCTTATAGCCTAAGGACCTAGTAAAACAACTTTCCTGAAAATAATAATTTCAGTCAATTTATGGAGCGCTTTCTTTAATTACTTTAAAGGTCAAAGTTATTTAAATAAAGTTTGAATAAACTTTTCACAAAGAAAACGTCAGAAATTATAAAGAAAATGGGAAAATGGAACTCACTAATTAAACGCCTGATAGAAATGTTACGGCAAACTTACTGTTACGACATTGCCTTAAAGGGTTCCAAAGGAACTTTAGCAACACAAGAACTGAGCAAAGCAGGTTGTAGATAGTTTGAGCAGTTTACAAAGCTTCAGTTCTCGTAAACAGGGATAAATTTGCATATGAGGACGCTAATTTGTCTTCAGGGTCTTTTTGTTGAGAGGGGGGGACAGAGCTCTAGATTGCAGTTTCGTACGAGACTTGTTTAGTATTGAAGCTGCAGATTGCAGCCCGTTTGTGTGTAGTGAACTGTGCGCTATGTTATATTTGTGTATATATTTACTTAGGCAAGTAAACTCAGGTCTTATGTACGGCCAGCTACAAAAGTGGATGATAACACTGCTATTTTAACATCCTACTAATATTATAAACGCGAAACTTTGTAGGGATGAATGGATGGATGGTTGGATCTTTGTTACTCTTTCACGCGAAAACTACAGCACGGATTTGGATGAAATTTGGCACACAGATAGGTTATAACCAGGATTAATACATAAGATTATTTATTCCGATATTCCCGCGGAATCGAAACTTATGCGGGTGAAACCGCGGGGCGCAACAAGTTATTCTATATACGGGCTAGCAGCAGGGTTGAGTTAAGATGAGATTATTTTTATATTTGCTTAAACATGTGTGTGAAGATGATAAAGTAAATTAAGTGCAAACATGCTTGTCACTACAAGTAGTGACAAACATGTCAAGACGTGCAAGATAATAGATTTATAAATACAATTTAAAAAAAAATAACAAAATATTATAAGTTGTCATAATTGATTATTATTGGCTTATTAAAATTATAGAGTAAATCACACAAGTCGGATATCGACGCGAAAACTGTAACCATGAATTCAGCACATGATTCTGGACCCCCAGGCCTCTAGCGTAGATTTTTTTCAGCTCTTCATAGAAACCTATGCGGTGAAAATGTATGAAACAGCATTTTTTTTTAAATAACGGGCAAAAATGTGCTGAATCCATGGTAACATATTGCGCATCAATGTCCATGCTTACCCCCCATTTTATTTCAACATATTAAAATGCCAAGAGTTCCAAATTCCAAGGTATTCTTAATAAGGGTTGTTCATAAGCCTTGTTTTAAACCTAATGACAGATAATATGTAAACAAAGTTGCCAAACATAGGAATTGATGTTTTTATTAGCTTTAAAATTGTGAATAAGTGCTGATACAATCTGTTCCGTTCTATTTTAATTAAATAACTAGATCAATAATTAAGATTACAAAAACTGAAGTGATTTTGAATTTCATCGCTGGCACGGTGAAAAGCCTCCAAAAGCTCAAAAGGTTTCATTAAAAGAAAATTTCATTTTAATCAACTAACTATGAACGAACATATTTTACGTGAAAAAGATAGCGAAAACTTACCAACTTTAAAAAAAGAAATGGGAATGATTAAATATGTACCTAAGTACCTATGTCCAAAGAATTCCCTTTCGTAGTTGGTTTATATACCCAGTGTCTGTGTAATACGATTTCCTTGGTAAGACTGATTGTCAGAATTTCAGTCTTCTGTCAACACGTAACGACTGTCAAAGTTCTACGAATGACAGCCGAGACCGCGGCTTGACGTGCTTTCCGAGACACGGTGGGGTCTCTATATGTAAAGATCGGCACCAAAGAGAATATCGGCACCCATCCACGGACCAACCTCGGAAATGTTAGCTTAACAAAAACTGGATGGTTAAAAAATAAAATTTTTACTATTAAAGACCTTTATTTCTGAGATTATGATTGTAAGTTTTGCAAGATTTTTTTTTTAATGATCACTTATTTTTCAACTTTCAGAAAAGTATCAATTAACTGTTTAGAGTGGAGTAGTTTTTTCTCATAATTAAATTTTTTTGGTAACAAGTCAGAAAATTTCTAAAAATTCGAAGAACCGACACAGCTTGGTAACTATCCAGTTTTGAACCCTAGTTAACGGGACTAAATTTGTTGCTAATGACCTCTAGTATAACGCCTCTCAAGGAATACACTTACAAGTCACTCTGTATAACTTGTAAGGAAGTAGTTGCAAGAGTGCCACTTATCTAAGCAGGAATCTACATACTTAGCCGCTAAGCTTAGATTTGGAACCTAAACACCACAAAATGGTTCTAAATGGACTACAAGCGGTTCGAATGGCCGTCGTTTTGTTGCTGAGACCCGCAGCTAAAGCCTGGCCAGCCTACATTGCAATGGCTACAGTATATAACCTTGTTGACACGAACTAGATATTAGCATAGATATGAAGCATTGCGCCGCGTTTCATAATAAATGGTTAAGGAGTGGCATTAGTTGGCCCTTCTAAATTCTCTGTTTAATTGGCATTAGGTATTATTAAGCGATGTGGGCGTATGATTGAGATAAATCTGGCGAAATCCTTCATAGGTCATAAAATTATAGTATAAACTAGCTTCTGCCCGCGGCTTCGCCCGCGTGGATGTCGGAAGTTATCCCACGGGAACGTGCTACCAGGATAAAAAGTATGTGCTTCCCCAGGATGCCATCTATCTCTTTGCCAAATCAGAAGTTCAGTGGTTTAGGCGTGAAAATGTAACATACAGTTTCAAGTTCAAATCCTCCCCTGAAAACCGAATTACCCCTTTTTGCCCCGCCAGGGGTCAATTTTCGACAACTTTACATACTTATTATTAATTATTTTCTGTCGAAAATATCAATACTGAGTTTCAAGTTAATCGGACCACGCATTCAATTTCTTCCACACAAACTTCAACACCCCCTCTTCCCCTTCCCTTCCCCTTTGAGGGGTAGTTTGAAAAACTTATAATGATAAACTTTATTACTTACTTAGGCAAGTATTGTTGCCAAGTTTCAAGTTCATTACCTAACTAAATTAATAAGATTTTTCACATAAACTGTATCCCCGCTTTTCAACCCCAGAGGGGTGGAATTTTAAAAAATTCATATCATGACTCAAAGATTATTTATACCAATTTTATAATTAATCAAGCCACTTATTATAATCCTCCCCTGTAAAATTAACAACCCCTTTTCACCCCGTTAGGGGTAGATTTTAGAAAAACCCTCATACGTGTTATTATTATTTTTTGTCTTAAGTACACACACAGTGCACTGAGTTTCGAGTTAATCGGACCGCGCGTTCAAATTCTTCCACACAAACTTTAACACCCCTATATCCCCTTTGAGGGGTAGTTTTGAAAAACTAATAATGATAAACTTTATTGCTTATTTAGGCGAGTATTCATGCCAATTTCCAAGATTATTAACCCAACGAATAAGATTTTTCATATAAACTGTATCCCCGCTTTTCACCCCCACAGGGGTGGAATTTTGAAAAATCATTTGGGATGTGTTCATAACTTGACTCAAAGATTATTTATACCAATTTTCGAGTTAATCAAGCCAAAAATTGACTACCCCGTTTCAGGCCGTCAGGGGTAGATTTTCGAAAAACCCTGATACTCATTATTCTTTCCTTTCAATTTTAGGTATAAATACTGAGTTTCGATTAAATCGGACCGCGCGCTAAAATTCTTCCATACAAACTTTGAAACCCCCCAATCCCCTTTTAGGGGGTAGTTTATAAAAACAAAAAATGCAGAACTTCATAATTTACTTAGATAACTATTCGTGCCAAGTTTCAAGTTTATTAACTCAAGGAATAAGATTTTTCATACAAACAAAATCCCCCCATTTCACCCTCTTAGGGGTGGAATTTCGAAAATCCCTTTCTTAGTGGATACCTACTCTTCACGAAGAATACACCCTCCAAATTTCATGTCTCTAGGACCAGTGGTTTAGGCTGTGCGTTGATGTCTCAGTCAGTCAGTCAGTCAGTCAGTCAGGACTTTGAATTTTATATATATAGATGACTAAGCGTGGAGATGGCCAGTTGAGTATGGTTTAGACCTAATGATGGAAGGTGAATGGGGTTGACGATTTCGTTAAAGTTGCAACAAATAATAATAATAGTTTACCAGACCGTATTTCGGACATGGCGGCAATCTCAACCGAGACTAACCTTTGGTGCGGGAGATATCTTATAGTGTGCAAACGCATATGCATTCCCTCTTCCCTAACTCTCATGTCCGGTGGGGAGGCACGCAATCCGACGTGACCGAAGAGAGATCAGGCGCAGGACCAACGGCTTAACGTGCTTTTAGAAGCACGCACGTTAGCGGTGTAATACCCCTGGTTATTACACCGCCAACTTCTATCTATAATATGTATGTATTTACAAAAAAAAAAAATTGTATATAAGTAGTTTATCAGCCATCTTGTTACCATAACACAAGCATTAGGTTGCTTAGCTTGGGACAAATGGTGCTGTGTGAAATGTCCAGGGATATTATATTATTATTATTATTAACTTCGAAAGTCCGGGTTGTTACTAAGAAATTCCTAATGGGAAAATCCAATAACACTTTGCCCGACCTAGGAATCGAACCAAGACCCCACGCTCAGCAGTAGCGCTTGCGACCACAAGACCTGGACAAAGGACAAACAAATCCGTGATGAATGGTAGGAAACAGGTATTATACCCATCAGTACCTACACGGAGAGAAAATTTGACTAATATATAAAATACTAGCTGCGCCCCGCGGTTTCACCCGCATAAGTTACGATCCCGTAGGAATATCGGGATAAAAAGTATTCTATGTGTTAATCCTGGTTATAAACTATCTGTGTGCCTTTCATCTAAATCTGTTCAGTAGTTTTGGCGTGATAAGTAACAAACATCTATCCATCCATCCATCCATCCATACAAACTTTTACGTTTATAATATTATATATATTATGTAGATATAGTAGGAAGTAGGATACTTTCAACAAAATGCTCCGTGTTAGGTAAGTACCCATCAGTCTACACGGAGAGAAAAAATACTTAATAATAATAAATAATAATATGATATCTTTTCAACAACTGTGATAACTACAAATTGTTTTTCCATAATGCTATTAGTATAGATTATGTAATATCTAGTAAAGCCTTAGTACTTTCAATAGATCTTATAAATCTATACTAATATTATAAAGAGGTAAAATTTGTTTTGTTTGTTTGTATGTATGTAGGAGGTAATCTCCGGAACCACCAGTCAGATTTTAAAAAATCTTATTGCATTTAATAGCCCAATTTTTGAGGAAGGTATAGGCTGTCTAATATCACGCTACGACCCTTAGGAACCGAGCAAAATGAAAAAAAAACCAGAAACAACACTAAGCGAAAATGAAGTAGTAGCACGGGGGAGCGATGGGATGCGACGCGATGGGATGCGACGCGATAGGTCAGGGGCCGAAATTCATGCGGACGAAGTCGCGGGCAGAAGCTAGTGTAATAGGTACCTATATAGTAACTAATAATAAGCATTAACAGCTGTGCAATGTATCTTTGCTTTTACTAAAAAGTAGGTATTCTTTAGAAAACCCAAGCACGTTTAGCAGAATTTACTGTGATTTTCAATAAACATTAAACTGTACTTATAATATTTTGCATTTAGGTAGGTACAGTCACGAGTAAAAGTATGTATGCACTCGGCTTTATTCAAAAGCGATTTACTCCTTTATTTTTAAATGAAATTTTATGTTGTTACGAACATAGCATTTTCGAACCCTTAAAACCCTTAAAAGACATGTTGCGCCGACCCCAAATAATTTGGGATAAGGGCAGGAGAATGATGATGATGTTTATCTAATGTGTCGTATTTCAACGTTGCATTCGTTATTTCACGAAAAAATCGCAATTAAAAGTTGCCAAGTGTTGACATATTGGTGCTCGTGACTGTACTCAATGATTTTAGGAATCACATTTAACAGTCTAAGGCTACTAGTAAAAAAAATATCATCATCATTATCTGCCTAGCCTTTTCCCAACTATGTTGGGTTCAGCTTCCAGAATCCAGTCTTACCGAATACAGCTGAGCACCAGTATTTTACATGGAGCTACTATCTATCTGACCTCTACAACCCAGTAATTGGGTAATACGATACCCCTTGGTAAGACTGGTTGTCAGACTTTCGGGCTTCTGACGACCCGTAACGACTGTCAAAGATCCACAAATGACAGCCGGGACCAACGGCTTAACGTGCTTTCCGAGACACGGAAGGGTCTTGGTATGTAAAGATGGTCTCCCATCTACGGACCAACCGCGGCAAGGGTAGCTTAACCTGATAAATCGAACCGTGCGGTTTTTATTAGTTAGCCGCAAGCTTCGCCTTTATTACCAGTAAAAAATAACAATACTTGCAAACACAGCACTTACTTTACTTCTTTATCTTAATTCTTTTCCCAATACAAAACAGATTTTTTTACTTCGTGTGGTTATTTTTCTCTCCGTGTATGGCTTATTACTCGATTCGCACGAATTTACTAGCCCGATACGGGCGAATCGTCCCTTTTGAATAATATTATTTTTTCTATAGCCGATTCGCACCGAATAACAAGCCGTTGATTTCTGGGCTGAAATGATGGTGATGAATTTATACCCAAAGAACGATGTAGGTTTTTCTGAAAATAAAACAACGGGTTGCACTCCGGGAGTGTCAGCAAAAGTGAAAATTTGAATATTAACGTTGTGCATTTTTGATATTTTGGAATGCGGTCTACTCTCCCTCCGTCTTACGAATTTTCGATCAGGTCACGTGTCCTGACGCGAGCTCCGTCTTACGAATTTTCGATCAGGTCACGTGTCCTGACGCGGGCTTAACATTTTTTACCCATCACAAGAAAAGTGCACAACGCCGCTAAAGAAGTTTTCACTTTAATAAAAACTTCACCTACTTATTATGTGTAGGTACCTATTACATATGATAATCACCAATTTTCTCAGAGCGCAAATTTGTTCAAGACTTTATCTAAGTACTTATGTATGTGACGCACGTAGACGAAACACTAATTAATCACAATTTGTGTACATTAGGGTTCCTTCTTTTGTCTTGAAGTCTAACAAAGCTTGCGTTGCTTAGAGCTTTTGTGACTTAAATAAGGCTTTTATCGCTAATAGTATAGGTAGAAACTGTAACTATGTAGTTAACTCCAATCTACGTTCGTTTTCTTGTTAAAAATACTTCTACACTAGATTCCTGGCGTTAGACCAGACAAGTAGGTAAGAAATTTATCGTGCCAGGAAGCCTGAGCTTTCATTACGGCCTTTTGTGTAAAAACCGCAGATATTTTTCCGAATAAAACTTCAGACAGTAATGTACCTAGGTGTAGTCCGGTTTTTAAGATTCAATTCTCTGTTATGACCAGACAGGTAGGTATTTTGGATTTTGCAATTATTATCGAAAAGCAAAACTTACCCCCATTGGAAGAAGGCGTGATTTTATGTATAGGTATGTGCAGCCGTGAGGCACACTTTCCTGGACTCTGGACACTTTCTTTTCTTTTTTTCTTTTCTTTCTTTCTATCTTTTCTGGACACTTACATCGGATTTTACACTTTTTATTTGTTTTTTTTTTATCTGGTGTATTGTGTGTCTTTTAGTTTGTGCTAAATAAATATATTTTCATTATTTCTTTCTGTAACTCATGTTTCAAAATCTAGTTGAAGAATATCATCATGCATCCGCTGTACTTTTTTATTATAAACGTAATAATACCAGCCTATTATTTTCCCACTGCCAATGTAAGTTTAGTTAATCTTGTAAGAACTAAAAACTAAAACAATGGACGCCACTGCCCCAACAACCACCCACACTGCTAATAAGCCATTATTTCGTAAAAGCAAATTGGAATGAAGGAACAGAGAACAAAAAGATATTACCAAAGATATCGCGTCTCCATCATTCATACATCTTGCCGACAGCCGCCTTCAGAATCTTAGATCAACACAGATCTTATCGGCGATTCTTCTAATAATATTAATTGTTTCGACTCCAAACTTTCTAAAGGAGGTTGGGTTATTATTCATAGAGTCGTAACATGGTCCGTGGCACGGATCTTCTATGTTATCTCGTGTCGATCTAGTCAGCTTGAATGACTATCGCTCTTCGTTCATGTGTATCGGTAGTGTAGATCCATTTGCTTCGCGCCGTTGACAAATAGTCTTGTTGCTTGGTCATTAATCGGTGTGGACTGCGGAAGGCAGTCGCGGTACATCCTGGAGACGTGTGTTCAAATATTTAAAAAAAATTATGCGTCAATAAGGTGGATTTTGATGTCTAGTTTGTTAAAAAGTATAGTATCACCTTCCAATAGCATTTTTGAGAAAAAAGTCGCAATGTGCATTCTTTAGGATTGGCAGATGTTTTAAATCTACTAACAAACTTTGCAAATAAATACACACACTTCACTCAGGCGTCGAAGTACTCGTCCGCATCGCTGTCATCTAGGAACGTGCCCAGAAGACTGGCAGCATTGCCACGTTGAATGGCAACTAATCCTTTAAAAATCGGGGATCCCACTATGTGAAGGGAGTTTCTTACCGTAATTTTAATATTTGGCGCTTTATATTTTCCTATTGTAGTCTGCCTGTCAGTGGTTTGGGAAGATAAATTTTAGAGATTATCAAATTAGTTTCGATCTCAACCGGAGCCCTTACTAGGTTAATAGTAAGGGCTCCGGTTGAGATCGAAACTAATAAATTAAGTTAAGTAAGTTTTAAGTTTTTTTTTCTACCACTGTCCCTCTCAACCAAAGCACCTGCCATCTAATCTCTTCACCACCCTTGGTTGACTGGTAGAGAATGCCTAAGGCATTAAGTCCGCCTTTGTGCCTTTTTGTGCGAAAAGTTTAAATTAATTAATTAATGCTAATAATTGCTTTTTTTTTTTGGATGGGAAATTATCAAATGACCCCTCCCGCTCTGGGTGGAGCGGAAGGGGGAGTGTCAGACTCTTACTGACTAAAACCCACCCGTGTTCCTTCCTTAGCCCTTTCTGTTCCAGGGCAGCGGTAACCCTTTCGGACGTTCCCGCCGCCCTGGCAGGCTTCGGCCCTATCGGGCCCCGTCCTCTGCTAACATCTCTTTGAGGCGCGCGTGGAACACAACGCGCCGTCCGGCACGGGCCTGGTCCTGATCGGACGGTGAGCTAACCATTACTCTCCACCCGCATTACTTTATGCTAACAGTAAATGCAGGGTAAGGCCTAAGTTAACTTACCTTGCATTTACTGTTAGCATAAATTACACTTATATGGCCACCTGCAACACATTATCAATTAAAATCTGGATTATTTTGAAGAATATTTCTAACCCATTGCTTCATAAGTTGTCAACAATGTAAATAATGCAATGAATGTTGTTGAACTGTCAAAAAAGCCACTGTTACCTACTGGTAGTGTTTCAATTAACCATTCGATGTTAAGATATTAACACAAGAAATCTACGTTCGTTTTACTTAATAGTGAACAAGAATATAACTTTTGCCTCTATGTTTGTGAATTTCCAAAGTTTCCATGAGTTTGAGAGTAAGCACTGGCCTCTAGCCAGTGCTTAGCTTGAAGCATGAAACTCCTCCATGAAACACTCCATTATGACTTTAATTTTTTTAGTTTTTTTTTTATCAGCCATTAATGTCCCACCACTGGGCAATGGTCCCTAGTCACCTTCCACGTCTCTCTGTCCAGAGCTGCCAAGGACCAATTATTATTAAAGGAATCCAGCTCCATCTCCGTCTGGGCCTGTCGCGATATCGTTGGCCATTAAGCCCACTGGGTCGTAAGTTTGGCCCACTGATCGTCTGACATGCGGCAGATGTGTTCAACCCAATTCTATTTAAGCGTGGCAGCTTTTCGAGCGATATCAGTTATATTAGTGATGGAACGGATTGTTGTATTCTTAACCCGGTCCACAAGTTAGTGTGTCCAGAAGTGAGCTTAGAGTGAGCTGTCAATAGTGTCAATCCCTAGCATTACTTGGAATGACAGCTCACTCCATGCTCACTTCACCTAAGTTTTCACGGTGAGATGGTTACAGAATCGCACTGCTGAATGCCATAGGTACGTAATGTGCTTGAATTGCTAAGTGAAAAGGACTGATAATGAGATGTAGGTACAATCGACCGCACGTCAGTGGTAGCACTTTGACCTTGAGCTGGAGCTAGCCTAGCGTAGGACACGAAGAGTTTCAATATAACACGATTTAATAGAAGCTTATACACTGTGTTCTTCACATGTTACCCATTTTTGGCAAACGCTTCTATAGCTTTTATAGATCAAATCTAACAAAGGAAGTAGTTCTTAAAAAGGCAAGAAGGAAAGAAAGAAGAAAGAAAATACATTTATTTGCGGCAAACATGACGAATAAAAAAGAACAAACACACAAAAAAAGAAAATAACAAGTTGGGGGTAAACATGCGTCACATTCACGCAAAACGGCAATCCGGCTATTAATGAAATTTAATTGAGCTACGCAGTAAAAAAGGGTCTTAATTTGGCCTATGTTGCCGCTTAGTGCAATTAAAATGATAAATCTATCAAATTATTCGGATAAAGAGATAAAGAGGCATGCATATCGGGTGATTTACGTCAAGGTATTTAGTTTGTATGAAAATACACAAAAAATTAGAATTCATTAATGTGTCCAAAATGAAAAATGCTTATTTCCATGGTTTGAACATCTGGTCGAAGTTTATGTATATCGTCCGGAACAAGGTGTATAATATACTGGTTTCGTTACCACAGACGCGCGGCCTACTATACTCACAATTTGTGCAGTTATTATTTTCAGTGAAGATGCGTTGTTCCATAACATCATTTGGTTTCGTCCATTATCAAACGAAGCCACCCATCGTCATCATTCTCCTTCCGTTGACCGCCTCCCATTCTAGAAATCATCTTCAATGGCCATTACTTTAATAGCATCAAATATTTCAATATTCTGTCTGTGTGTTCTGTCTGTGTTTTAACAGATTTGATTCCTGAGATTAGAAAGTTGTTTAAACCAGAAAAGAATGCCCATACTCTTTCTTGTTTCACAAAAGCAGCTTGCAAGAAGTCATGAAACACGAAACCAACGCGTAAATACCTAGGTAGGTACTTATTTCTGCCCATTATTTTGCCACACTTCCCTGTAACTTGTAACTAAAAGCGCTCCATATTTCGTTCTATCCGTAAGAAAGAAATACTTCTCCCCAAATAGTAAGGTTGTAAGGCTCCGTAAATCTTATGTTATGTGAAAGGTTGGGTCTGCCCTATTACCGTCGGATCTTGTTTATATCAACGAATCAGCAACATCTTCGATTGAAGCTTGAATTTCTCTCTAGGATTATATAGTTTTTGTGTCACAATAGTAGTAGAAAGCTAATTAGTCAGTTCAGATTTCAGTAATGTTTATTTTGAAGGCTGAAGACGGAATCAACACGTGAAGTTCAATACTCTGAAATTGCAACAATAAAATCTCAAGGACTACGTGACTTTGAGTCATTATTCTTTAGAAGTTGTTGTGGCCCAGTGGTATCGGCACCGAGTACGAGTTGTAGGTCGTGGGTTCGAACCCAGGCAGGCGCTTTACTTTGTGTAAATAATTTAATCACCACTGCTCTCAAAACGGTGAAGGAAAACCTCGTGAGGAAACCAGTATGCACTAGTGCCAAAAAATCGTGACATCGACCAACTCGCACTGGGCCCGCGTGGTGGATTACAACCCACTTCCTCTTGAAGAATATGCTTAATGGCTGTAATATGCTTCTTTAGGGGATGAGATTTTTCCTTATCCCAGGTTTTCACAATCTAGCTAGGAGAGCTACAGTATTCATCCACATGATTGTAGATATTGTACACAATATGTACTATAATCCTTTTTTTGTGTAAAAAAATATTATATTATAAACACGATTGAATTGCGTCTTATTGTTTTGTGTTTATATCATATTAGGTAAGTATACTAAATAACTTGATTAAAACTTGCCAAATCCTCAAACAAGGAATTAACTTTCGACTTATAATTTTAACAGATTTTAATATTTAGACTATACAAAATCTATGAGACATAAGTTGTGGGCAAGAAAAACCTTTACCTAAAATCAAAAATAAAAACTCGCTGAATGCATAACCTCCTTTTTAAGTCAGTTAAAAACAAAATTCTTGTTGGAGCTTTTCTTTGCCTGAACACAATCATCGTAGCCACAGAACCAAACTACTTACATTAAATCTTCACACGACATTTTCATAATAATTTAAATTCCATCTCGCGTCTGAAATCACATTTACAAGACGCGACAGACGTGTGCAACCCTAGGCAATTGTCCCGGCCAAGTGTTTCCAACTTCCGCATCCCACCTTTGTGAACTGTCACCTACAATCCTACAATAGGAGAAATGAAAGGACATTGTGTATTTTATTTATTTTACGTAAGTTTTATATCTTGGTGTGAAAAGAATGGAGTGCTACCGAGTACGTGTAGATAATGGGAATGAATGGGTGTGCATCGAACTGCTCCCTTATGAGACGCATGAATTCGCCGTTAGAGGAGCTAGTGTAGCGTGAGGTCTCCGAAATGTCAAATGTCACAGTTTGTGGGTGGGCTATGCGGGTTTATTTCTAATTAGAATAATGTTGTGAATATTTTGCAATACCTGAGAATAATTATGGCAAATCTGAGTTACGAGTCAATGAATGTCAGCGCTTTAAAAGCCGAGCTAAGAAAAAGAGGTGCAAAATTAAGCGAGCTGTAAAAACAGGTTCTTCAGCTAATTCAGAGGTTTTTTGTTATTTAAATATGATTGAAATCTAAAGTTTGTTCTCACGCCCGTAATAACAAACTTCAGGACCTTACTCGACAGTGGCGCCAAGTGGTCAGCACAAAAACGGTAGCCCTCATTGCGTAACACACTTTCAATCACAATCTGAATCATTGTGAAGGATATGCTTATCCTTTATCTTCATATGTTTGAAAAATTTGTCTACTCAACAACGTACATAGTAACGCAATGAATGGTTGTTGAACTGTAAAAGTGAAAGATATTGCTACTGTTAGGTTTAATTTGCACTGCCGCAGAACGGAGTGGAAGAGAGTTTTCGTAGCGATATTTTACATACCAAAATGAACTTTATTTCAATTGTCTAACGTACAAACTAGATACGAGCTTATAACTGCCGGAATTCCCGAGAATGCGCGATAATTCTCCAGAAGATTCGCGACATGTGCGTGTATGTATCTGTTGTGCGTTACTCTTTTGACATAAAGTTCATTATGCTTTGTACAAAAAAAAAAGCGCTTCCACTCCGTTCCGATTTGATACTTACTATGTTATGCAAGTACCCCGCTGGTCTAGGTCAAGCCATAGATTCGCTGTTGGTTATCATCAAGAATAGACCATTAGATGAATTAGTTCAAGGAAACAGTCTGCTCAAGTCTTGAAAAGTTCAGATTTTGCGACAAACGACATTGATGTCTTATAATTTCATTTATTAATTCAAGTTACAATGACTCATAGACAATATTCAATACACTACATAATACAACAAACAATGCATTAACATTACAATTCAATACAAAACAATAACCAGCGTACTTTCAACACTTACACTTACATAAATGACCGACGATTGTAGGAGACGTGCAAGTCACTGCAGCTTCGTATGTATGGACAGTCGAGCCTGTCAGCTATTATCGCCAAAAACCAGCTGTCGCTGAAAACCAGCGCTGGGGCTCTGTCTCGCCTAAGGTCTTACCATTAAGCTGAGCGATGGCCGTTTTGCGCGGATGTGTGTGCTTTTTCCCCAACTTGTTTTTTTTTGAGTCTGTGTTCTTTTTGTGCGTCATGTTTACTGCCAATAAACGTATTTTCTTTCTTTATCATGAGCTGATATAGAACTTGCGAGCACACTACTGGACATACACAGGCGTACAAGTAGCCGTTTAACTTAATCGTTTCCGACTTCCGAATTTACCTGCGACTTTTCCTTTTCAAGTCCGCCGGCTGATCCAAACGACTTTAAAGCGTCCACTCCGTTTGGAAATTCGCAGTCTCCACTCGAGTACTCGGACGTATGGCTCAACAGCACTCCAGCACACTCCAGCTTGCTAATTCTGCACAAATCTTGACCACCAGTGTACTAGTAAATACGCGAGTAAACTAAGGGGTTTATATTCTATTATGTTCTTTCTGTTTTTATTATTTTTACCTGTATAGTATAAGTTTCAGTTTAGTTTTATTTTTTATTTAACCATACTCTGTACTCAATATAGGTAATTTACATCGAACGCCATTCGTGTTTGTGTAACTTTTTTTTATATTATGTGGAAAATGTTGTTGGTTTATACATTTATACTCCCTATAAGTTCTATACCATAACATTGTAATGTGTAACCGTTTATTTTCCCAAATAAAATAAAATATTCCGTACTTCCCAGTAAGCGGGCTACCGCAATCATGATTTAAATTGTGGCTGCAATAATGCCAAGCTACTTACAATATTATTGAATAAATATAGCTTCTGCACGCGACTTTGTCCGCGTCAAATTTCTTAACCCCTCGACGCACCCCGTTGCATCGTATCGCCTGCCAGCACTATTACTTCGTTTTATCTTAGCTTATGTTTATGAGGAACAGGGTGTAAAGTTCACTCATCCTCCATTGAAAAGGGAGGATCGGCGGGCAATTGCCCAACTATTGATATTGGGAAATTGTATCTATGCTAATTGCACGGTAAACTCTGCTTGCGAGATGCAGGATTTGCCTGACGTCAGTATGACGCGATGTTCGCATGTGGCGTTGTAGATACCGCTACAGCGGTTTTCTTATTTTTTTTTTTTTTGCTCTGCTCCTAATAGTTCTAGCGTGATTCGGCTATCAAATGCAAAAATACTTATTCTTATCCGACTGGTAGTTCTAGAGATTAGCACGTTAGCCGTTCAAACAAACAAACTCTTCTGCTTTATTATTAATACTAGCTTCTGCCCGCGGATTCATCCGCATGAAATCTGTTGCTCTCCGTTCCACCCCGTCGCTTTCTTTTTGCTCGGCTCCTTAAGTAATATTTGACCTTTAATATTTGACATATTATTTTTAAATTATTCTGACGTCATTATTCTGAGTCACAATTTTATTTTAGTTTTTTATCTGTTTAGAATTTTAAATAGTTTATAAGTAATTTAAATGTATGAGTTAAAACTATGGACTAGAGTTATGTCTGAAATAAATATATTATTATTATAAGGTCCTACCGTGATGTTATATAGCTTAAGCCTTCCTTCCAGCCGCCATGGGATCTGGAGGCGATAGTCCTCGCGCGCCTGCATGATTGGCGCGCGGAGGCACTACGCCGGGGGGAAACTCTGCACCCGCGGCAAATCGCTGCGGAGCGGACGGACCTCCGGCGCGATCTCATGGCGGAATGGAAGGCGCGACTATCGCAACCCAGCGCAGGGCACGCCACGATAGTGGCGATAAGACCCCTCTTTGAGGAGTGGCTAGAGAGGCGTCACGGCGTTCTCACGTACCGCCTGACGCAGGTCCTCTCCGGACACGGATGTTTCGGGAGGTTCCTGCACATCATCAGGCGGGAGGAGACGCCCGGGTGTCACCACTGCCAGGATCGCCCAGAGGACACGGTGGAGCATACGGTGGAGGTCTGCCCTGCTTGGACGGAGCCCCGCCGTGTCCTCGTAGAGGCGATGGCAACGGCGGCGACCTCTCGCGTCCGGCCCTGGTGCAAGCCATGGTCCGGGGCGAGAGGGAGTGGGAGGCAGTCACCTCCTTCTGCGAAGCAGTCATGCTAGCGAAGGAGGTGGCGGGGAGGCTGAGAGAAAATACCTCACGCCGCAGCCGCCGCGGGAGACGCTCCGGGCGTCGGGAGCCGCGTGACGACACCCGGCCACCGTAGGCGCGGGCCTGCGGGCGGTGAGTAATGGGTAACTCACCGTCCGATCAGGACCAGGCCCGTGCCGGACGGCGCGTTGTGTTCCACGCGCGCCTCAAAGAGATGTCAGCAGAGGACGGGGCCCGATAGGGCCGAAGCCTGCCAGGCGGCGGGATCTTCCGAAAGGGTTACCGCTGCCCTAGAACAGAAAGGGCTAAGGAAGGAACACGGGTGGGTTTTAGTCAGTAAGAGTCTGACACTCCCTTCCGCTCCACCCAGAGCGGCAGGGGTCATAAGCCTTCCTTCCAGTTCCAGAGATTAGCGTGTTCAAACAAACCAACTCTTCAGATTTATTATTAGTATAGATAGATATACATAGGTAGATATTTTGTTTGATATTTCCCTGTATTCGTACAAAAATCTTGTTTATTTGGAAGCTCATTTGAACTAGTCAAAAGCCTTTTAAACTTCTGCGAAAAGTAAGGACTACTGAAATAAATTTCCCACATTTAATTCCAGATATAATTCAGAACTTGTAGTCAGAATTTCAGCAAAATATTACTGCTTCATATGAACTTAGCAAAATGGAAATATAAAATCTGCACTGAATCGTAGTTCCCACAAGAATATTATGCATCTAAAATGTTCGTACTACTAGACGGGCGCGTGGCTAAGCAATCACAGCCACACGGTTCGAGAGCTAGGCAGAGGCGGGTCCGTGGATGGGTGACCATCTTTACATACCGTGACCACTCCGTGCCTCAGAAAGCACGTTAAGATGTTGGTCCAGCACCCTAATTACGTAACACACGATCAATCGGAATCGGTTTCATTTTGACAATTCAACAACATTCATTGCGTTATTTACGATGTTGGGCAGACACATGTCATGACACATTTTTTGAACATATGAAGCAATGGATTAGCAATATCCTTCAAAATGATTCAGATTGAGATTGATTGTGTGTTACGCTGTTGTTTGTGGATCTTCGACAGTCGTTAGGGTCGTCAGAAGCCTGAAGTTTGACAACCAGTCTTACCAAAGGGTATCGTGTTACCCAGTAAGTAGGTTATGGGCATCAAATAGGCAGTCACTCCATGTAAAATACTGGTATTGAGCTGCATCAAGCTGGACTGGAAGCAGACCCTAACATAGTCGGGAAAATGCTAGGCAGACTATAAATGTTCTTAATACTTAGCTAGTTTTATGATAGCTTTTTTATAGGTATGGAACAGCCCGAGTTTTCAATATCAAGATCATAATAAATTAAACTGCAGTAAGTAATGAAGTCTCAATCTGGAAGTTTTCCGTCTTCTGATTTCGATTCCTTTTACGTTTTATTCGAAGTTTCTGGTTCTATATTGATTTGTGAGACTTGGCGATGGCAATCTTTTTATGTCCCTTTTCGAGTTGGCGATTTTTTACTCCTGTTCAATTCTCCAGAAGTCTAGAGTACTTTAGAACCTAGTTTGAATAAGGATTGACATTAGATATTGGGGTTTATTCATAAACGATGACTAAAGTTAAGTAACTTTTAGACGTCAAAATTGTATGGTTAAACAGTCGCTAATCACTGCTTAACTTTAAGCAACGTTTATGAATAAGGGGGATTGTGTTTAAGGATTTTTTTTAGGTTTTTCCAGTAGGAATTTCTTTGTAACAGCCCGGAGTTTAGAAGTTGGTAGTGTGATACCCCAGGGTCTCGGAATACACGTTAAGCCGTTGGTCCTGCGCCTGATCACTCTCCAGTCGAGTCGGTTAGCCGTCCTAACGGGCTATGAGAGTGAGGAAAGAGAGAGTGCGCCTGTGTCTTTGCACACACTTATGCACTATAATATCTCCCGCACCAAAGGCTGGCCTCCGCTGAGATTGGTCGCCATGGTCGAAGTTTGGTCTGGAGGACTATTATTATTACCTACAGTACATCATCTCTTTTGAAAGAGCTTGAAATAAAAGGCTATCCACACTCACAAATTATTACCAACAAAAAGATGCCTCAGTAAAAGCATTTTAATATGAAAGTGCAACTCAGCAGAAGTTCGGAATACGCACATTGTTGAGCACGACTAATTGCACAGCATGTGTGTCGCTGTGTTGCCAACTGCGACATAGAACGAACATAGCAACAATAGTAGCCAGGTATCTAAAATTGTTGAGATATAATTTCGCTGTAGTAGAAAATAGGGAGGAGGAGAAAATTGTTAACGGAAAATGGATAGTGAAGGTAAATGAAAATGTTTTATGTATAAAGGCGAATATTACAAAAGCTCTACATAGTAACCTAAAGCCCGCTTGCACAATAAAACAGTCAATCCGTCTTATTACAAAACGAAACCTAACTTTAGTTCTAGCCTAAACGATTGAGCCAGTAGGTACTTGTATTTCGAACTTTATTTCGATTTAGGCAAAGTTCTTAATACTAAAATGACAACTTAGCACCGAACTAAACTGTCATTTTTGTATAAAGAATTGCATTTCTCTATCAGTTGGGTTCTTAATTCAATAACTGGGTCAGTGATTTAAACCTGATCGAAAGAAAAACCTTGTTTTGTAATAAGGGGGAATGCGTTTAGCGTTAAATGTCTTTAAAAAACCGTTCTGTTTCTGTCAACCGTTTGAAGATGACAAAGACAGATTGATGCTTTAAATATATAACCGTTCCGTATATTTTCGGATACAAAAAATAAAGAAAATGTATTTATTGCGACTCGAACAGGAAGATCACAAACTAAACTAAACACAGTCAAAAACAAAAAATCAAGTTGTATATGACGTGAAAACACGACAAGCCAAATCAAAATCATTTCAAGTGCCACGCTAAAATAACTTTTATGGCAGGCGTACCGCTTCCTTCACAATACCCAATGTACTAAACCAAATACCTTTACACATTAGAGAGTCAATGAATAGTAAAAACATAAAGCGTAAGCTGAAAGAACATTACATCAATTCCATTATAACTTAGCTGTTTATAGCGCGTTGATCAAATCTCAGGCCATGGCATGCTAAGACAGACCCCAGAGGTCTAATTGTGGGCTTTGTTTAAGTTAAGGAACTTGTAATTCTTTTAAATAAATAAATAATAAATATAAAACAAAAACAACAAAAATAAAAATTAAACTGAAAGTCCTATTAGATACGATATTGCACTTTTCTATGAAACACCAGATTTTTATTTGATAATTGACGAAAAATTTCTATGCTAGGCAGTCTAGAATCATGTGCTGAATTCACGGTTATAGTTAGCGCGTCGATCGGGCTCGCATCGATGGTTGCGAGGCAGCTGTCTTCTGATGACAGACGAGGTCAGGTAAAGTTCGTTTTCTAAACCCAGATACTAATTTGACAGGTGTAATGTCAAATTTCTATACTAAAAAACGCAAACACAAAATACTTAAATGTCAGATTAGTATCTGGGATTAAAAAACAAACTGCAGTACAGGTTAGGCGAGCCCGGGCTCCATTAGGAGTAATAGTGCTCTGTGGGGAAGCCGCTGTCGTATCACGTCCACGACGAACTGCTATATCTCGACTCAATCCTGATGATGTTGGAGCTGTTGAACCTCTAATACGATAACCACTTACGGTAAAGGTTATCCTGCGCCGCTAGGTATTACAATTAAGAGAAGAAAGAGAAGAAAGTGAAAGGAACTAACGATTAAGACTACGCCCTTGATTCAATTTAATTATGAATCATGACCATTTAGGTACAATTTAATTAAGTTAACGACATAAACTATGAGAAGATGAAGTTGAAGATGATCAATCATTCTTGGTTCGTTTTACATCTTCGCTGGGAATTTGAACGAAGCTAGCTACCGGCAGTGATGTAAAATGTTCATGTCCAACATGTCTTTATCTAATGCAATAATAATTGTCCTATTCCATGTTGTTTATTTTTTTATTTTTTTGCCTTTTAAAAAGTATAACAGTCGGTGTTACTTTATTCAAATTACATCTAGTCTATTAGCTTATAAGTAATTTAAAGCTAAGTAATTATAAAATTAAGAGATTGGCGCCGATTCCCTTGTTCACAAATTAAACTAAATTTAAGTTCAGTGCATCTTTTTCTTTCTATTTTATTTAGAAAAGGACAGAAGATAAATATTATTTTAGTCCTGTCTGCCTGTGTTTCGGCCTTCCTTCTTAGAGTATTCAGACAGAAAACGCTGAAATCTCATCTAGTTTTTAAAATATGACTGACGTGTAAAAGTGTTTGTAAAACCTATTTAAGGCTGATTTTACCAGAATCAGATATATTTTAACCATGGAATAAAATTGATGCCCGACGGTTCTAGTACGGAAAAACTGTCAAAAATTCAAAATTCTCAGGATAAGATTTGTTCTAGGTATAAAAGTTTGGTGGAATTGTCCCTTAGTGCTGATTTTTCAATCGACAGATATTTTTTATTCGTGAAATAAAATTGACGTCTGACAGTTTTTGTATGGAAGAACTGTCAAAAACTCAAAATTGTTCCTCGGATACAGTTAAGTATCTGGCGTTGGGATATTCAGCCCTTAGAGAAATAAAATCATTTAAGAAAAATGATTAAGGTTAAGCAACGCTTGCCGCGGTTGGTCCGTGGATGGGTGACCATTTTCACATACCAAGACCCCCTCCGTGCCTCGGAAAGCACGTTAGGCCGTTGGTCCCGGCTGTCATTCGTGGATCTTTGACAGTCGTTACAGGTCGTCAGTAGCCCGAAAGTCTGACAACCAGTCTTACCAAGGGGTATCGTATTACCCAGTAACTGGGTTGTGGAGGTCAATTAAGGCAGTCGCTCCATGTAAAATACTGGTATTCAGCTGCATCCGGTTAGAGTGCATGGAAGCCGACCCCAACATAGTTGGGAAAAGGCTAGGCAGATGATGAGAGAAATAAAATAATTTATATCATAATTTTTATCTATATATATAAAATTCAAAGTCCTGACTGACTGACTGACTGACTGACTGACTGACTGAGACATCAACGCACAGCCTAAACCGCTGGTCTTAGAGACATGAAATTTGGAGGGTGTATTCTTCGTGAAGAGTAGGTATCCACTAAGAAAGGGTTTTTCGAAATTCCACCCCTAAGAGGGTGAAATGGGGGATTATGTTTGTATGAAAAACCTTATTTCCTTGGGTTAATAAACTTGAAACTTGGCACGAATACTTATCTAAGTAAATTATGAAGTTGGGCATTTTTTGTTTTTATAAACTACCCCTAAAAGGGGATGGGGGGTTTCAACGCGCGGTCCGATTTGATCGAAACTCAGTATTTATACCTAAAATTGAAAGGAAAGAATAATGTGTATCAGGGTTTTTCGAAAATCTACCCCTGACCGCCTGAAAATGGGTAGTCAATTTTACAGGGGAGGATTTTACAGCGTGGCTTGATTAACTCGAAAATTGGTATAAATAATCTTTGAGTCAAGTTATGAATACATCACAAATGATTTTTCAAAATTTCACCCCTGTGGGGGTGTAAAGTGGGGATACAGTTTATATGAAAAATCTTATTCGTTAGGTTAATAATCTTGAAAATTGGCATGAATACTCGCCTAAGTGAGCAATAAAGTTTATCATTATTAGTTTTTCAAAACTAACCCTCAAAAGGGATATAGGGGTGTTAAAGTTTGTGTGGAAGAATTTGAACGCGCGGTCCGATTAACTCGAAACTCAGTGTACTGTGTGTGTACTTAAGACTAAAAATAAATAATAACAAGTATGAGGGTTTTTCGAAAATCTACCCCTAACGGGGTGAAAAGGGGTAGTTAATTTTACAGGGGAGGATTATAATAAGTGGCTTGATAAATTAGAAAATTGGTATAAATAATCTATGAGTCAAGTTATGAATTTTTATAATTTTTTTAAAATTCCACCCCTGTGGGGGTGAAAAGCAGGGATACAGTTTATATGAAAAATCTTATTAATTTAGTTAATAAACTTGAAACTTGGCAACAATACTTGCCTAAGTAAGTAATAAAGTTTATCATTATAAGTTTTTCAAACTACCCTCAAAGGTGGATTCAGGTGTGTTGAAGTTTGTGTGGAAGAAATTGAATGCGCGGTCCGATTAACTCAAAACTCAGTATTGATACTTTCGACAGAAAATAATTAATAATAAGTATGTAAAGTTGTCGAAAATTGACCCCTGACGGGGCAAAAAGGGGTAATTCGGTTTTTAGGGGAGGTTTTGAACTTGAAACTGTATGTTACATTGTCACGCCTAAGCCACTGAACTTCTGATTTGCCAAAAAGATAGATGGCATCCTGGGGAAGCTCATACTTTTTATCCTGGTAGCACGTTCCCGTGGGATAACTTCCGACATCCACGCGGGCGAAGCCGCGGGCAGAAGCTAGTGTAATCATATTTTAAAGTAAGGGCTGATTTTTCAATCACCTGATAACTTTATTCGAGGAATAATTAGTGAAATTTTGACAGTTATTTCATACAAAAACTGTCAAACGTCAATTTTATTCCTCGAATAAAATTTAACTGGCGATGGAAAAATCAGCCTTTAGTGTGATTTTCACACCAAAGCCAAAACTATCCATGTGCAACAAATCAAGAGGTTATGTTAATCGTGACAGGTTTAGTACAAACCCTGGCCGTACCCTTCGACTTCCAATAAATAACAGATTAGCTGCCTGAATCGTTCCTGGGAGTAATTATATTTAATTGGGCTAAGTAAAATCTATGAGTTTCCGTACGGTACGTTCGTTCGTTTACCTACAAGATTAGGTCAGAATGTTTGCATGCCAAATCTACCTTAGATTTGGTATGCAAACATTAATTATTTATACATGTGGTGAATAAATTAAAAAAATAACAACATTACCCTAACATAGTTGGTAAAAGGCTAGGCAATTTGGTGGTAAATATTTTTAATATTAAAGAACTTACATTAATTAATAGTATAAAATTATATGGTGTGAAGTTTGCATCTCAGTGATGTTATGTTAGCATAATCTTCGTTTGTTCTGGCGTTGAAATAAATTCATATCAGGCGTCTGAACCCTTTACAAAAAAACCGGTCAAGAGCGAGTCGGACTGGCGCACTGAGGGTTCCATACCACTCTGATGATTTTTGAAAAATTGTGCTGTTTAGAGACATCGTTTTATTTTTCCTGTAATCTTTACATAAACTTCTATCACATAGAATAATTAAAAATTTTTTTCTTTGTAAACTTTGGATATAAGGGGGGAACGGTATTTTTTTTACATTTTTCATCAAACGTCGAAAACTATACCTAAAAAAAACGAAAAAAATGTTTGAGAATGTGCAAGCAGCGCTCTTTCATATGATACCTCACATGCCCTTGTACCCCACAAACTGACCCCCGTGACAAACTGAGTCGCACCATAAGAGTTCCTTTTTACCATTTTGGTACGGAACCCTAAAAACGATGGCTACAGTTACCTCTCTCAATGGCGCGTGTCGGTTGTGTATGCACACTAAAGTACCTACCAAATAAAATTACCTAGTAAAATTAAATCTAAATTAATCATAATGTAGATTTTAATTTAATTACGAAAGTAGTATGAAGTAGCGTGGCTACATTCAACTATAGCTTCATTAGGTAGTTACTTAACTTCAGAATTATATAAGCTTGAACAAACTACCACTACTAATTATATTAATGAGCTGTTCTAACTAAACACCGATCACGTCTCGGTCAATTGAACCGGTATCAATGTCCTAGATGACGTAGTTAATTCAGTTTGTATAGCTTTGCATTAATTATTTGTTAGTATGTTAGGTTAGAATAAAATAACTATGCATGACAAGGCAATTAGTAGGTAAAGCCCTAGAAAGACCGTAAGAATCTGAGTGAAAAAAGAAACTCAGATAGCCAATTTTTGGCTCCTCAGCATCGCCTTTAAAATAAAGTTGATATTTGTTTAACTTGAAATAACGTCAGTTTGAAACATAAATAAAATTGGAATATAGACTAACACTAGGGCGATACCTAAACATCATCACCATTCTCCTGCCCTCATCCCAATTTATTTGGGGTCGGCGCAACATGTCTCTTTCTTCTCTATTAGTCATCATCTCGGTAATCACCCCCTTTCTAACCATATCATCATTCACACAGTTCAGCGTCCATAGTTTCCTTGCCGGACTGCCGCCATGGGATCTGGAGGCGATAGTCCTCGCGCGCCTGCATGATTGGCGCGCGGAGGCACTACGCCGGGGGGAAACTCTGCATCTGCGGCAAATCGCGGCGGAGCGGACGGACCTCCGGCGTGATCTCATATATATAAGACCCCTCTTTGAGGAGTGGCTAGAGAGGCGTCACGGCGTTCTCACCTACCACCTGACGCAGGTCCTCTCCGGACACGGATGTTTCGGGGGGTTCCTGCACATCATCAGGCGGGATGAGACGCCCGGGTGTCCTTACTGCGAGGATCGCCCAGAGGACACGGTGGAGCATACGGTGGAGGTCTGCCCCGCTTGGGCGGAGCACCGCCGTGTCCTCGTTGAGGCGATCGGCAATGGCGGCGACCTGTCGCGTCCGGCCCTGGTTCAAGCCATGGTCCGAGGCGAGAGGGAGTGGGAGGCAGTCACCTCCTTCTGCGAAGCAGTTATGCTAGAGAACCTCACGCCTCAGCCGCCGCGGGAGACGCTCCGGGCGTCGGGAGCCGCGTGACGACTCCCGGCCACCGTAGGCGCGGGCCTGCGGGCGAAGAGTAATGGGTAGCTCATCGTCCGATCAGGACCAGGCCCGTGCCGGATGGCGCGTATGTGTTCCACGCGCGCCTCAAAGAGATGTCAGCACAAAGGAAGGGGCCCGACAGGGCCGAAGCCTGCCGGGGTAGTGGGATCGTCCGAAAGGGTTACCACTGCCCTGGAACATAAAGGGCTAAGGAAGGAACACGGGTGGGTTTTAGTCAGTAAGAGTCTGACACTCCCTTCCGCTCCACCCAGAGCGGGAGGGGACATTTGATGATTTCCCACCAGCAAAAAAAAAAAGCGTCCATAGTTTATTTGGTCTTCCCCTACTCTAATAGGGACACCTACACGTATGCCTAATTAAATCTTTCTTTCTTTCAAATTCAAACTCAAAGCGTTTACTTCAATAAAACCGTTTAGGTACAGGCAATTTTGAATAGTCAAGTAGTCGGTCAGTTAGTCAGAAAGTTGAAGCTAGTTGTCCATTCCAAAACGTAGATCTCTCTATAACTTCAGTCTTTCTATTTTCCATGTCAGAATCGACCCGCGACTGCTAATCCCTCAGTCAGTGCTACAACCGTACATGATTTTAAAATGTTCAGCGTATTTTCAATTACCTACCTACCAAACGAAAATACTGGAATGAACAGATAGATAACCCGAAACACAATAAAGTCAACACAGGAATCAAACCAATCAAATCACAAATGTAATATTTCATAATGAACAGCAGCTCCAACTATTTACAGTGTCGAATCAATAGCTCAGTCGTTCGTTGTAACAAGAGAAAATATTCAACGAACGATCGAATGATTGAATATTTCTATTCACAAACAAAACGTTTACGTTCTTTTAACTGAATGAACTTGAGTAACTACAATAGAGTGGAGCTGTAATAGGATCTGTTCGTTCGACTGTTTTGAATCCGTGTTGAGGTAATAATCGTGTTTTTGTTAAAAAGTTCTGAAGGCTTCGCTTTTATACGAGTAAGTTTTGATCTGATATTTATGTTCAAGGCTGTTTTTCTATGATGAGGCAAACTTCTTTGTAGTTTTACGCGAGAAATAGAACTCTCGTAGGGAATTACATAATAAAAAGTTTATTTCTATTTGAATCAATATACCTTATTATTATTTAATAACAGCTGCACGGGTCGATGGTTCGTGAATGGGTGACCATCTTTACATACCAAGACCCCTGCGCCTCCGTGTCTCGGAAAGCTCATTAAGCCGTTGGTCCTGGCTGTCATTCGTGGATCTTTGACATTCGTTACGGGTCGTCAGAAGCCCCAAAGTCTGACAACAAGTCTTATCAAGCGGTATGTTACCCAGATCCTGGGTTGTGGAGATCAGGTAGGCAGTCGCTCCATGTAAAATACTGGCACTCAGCTGCATTCGGTTAGGCTGGAAGCTGACCCCAACATAGTTGGGAAAAGGTTAGGCAGATGATGATACCTTGTTATGTAGTTTAGTTCAGTGACTAACAGACAGAGAACACACTGCTTTTAAAACCACTACATTGAAATATTTTTCGTTCAATTGTTGTGTGCCAATGTACCTATGTACAAACTTACTCAAAAGCGAGCTGTTCGAGCAATTTACCAGTTAGGTGCCAGAGTTTCTCTAAGAGATTTCTTTAAAGATATTGGTATTCTCACGGTTGCATCACAATTCATCCTTGCCAACATTTTATATATTAGGCAAAATTTACACTTGTACACTAAAAATAGTGATATTCACAGTGTTAACACTAGAAATAAGGACAAACTACGTGCCCCCTTTCACCGGCTTCATAAGGTTCATAACTCATTTGTTGGGCTTGGTATAACCTTTTATAACAAGATACCCTCTTCTTTTCTAGACTTGCCGTTTAATGCGTTTAAAGCTCAACTAAAATCCAACCTTTGTTCAAAGGCATACTATTCCATCAACGACTACTTAGACGATAAGAATAGTTGGTCACCCTAGTTTAACGCAAGACAATGTTTATGTTCCTTCTCCAGAATTAGCTTACTGCCAGGTCTTAGAACCCAGCATTGCATAAATGTGTAAGCTGTCACGCCCTTTATGCCTGGAGGCTTTTATTTGGCTAGTAAGTTTTTTTATTTACATTTTAATTAATTATTTTTTAGCTTGAGTACGTATAGTTTTTATTATATTTGTTGGTATATTGGCGTGGCTAGCTGACATATTATGGCAAATAATTAAATTTTATGTTCTGGCTTTGTAATGTTAATTACCGAACATAAGCACCTAGTATTGTATAGAAGCAAGTATTTTTTTTTTTAAATTGAACAGACAGCTGTGCTGCTGGGGAGTTTGTTGCGCCACTTCTTCTTCCCAGCGATAGCACTAGGAAGTGGTGAAGGGCGGGCGTTTTTGGGGGACTGTCTTTTGTAATTTTGACGTTCAAAAAGTGCTGATTCTCAGCCTAATTTGAATAAATGACTTTTGATTTTGATTTTGATTTTACTACATATCTAATTGTAATTACTACCTATTATAGTAGTATATCCTCACCCAGTCTTCAACATCGAATAAAATTTCATTGCCAAGTATTTAGCTGTCCTCAAAAAAAACCAGGTAGGTATGTTTACTTATTTATTTATCAAAAACCCTTTGGTATTTCACCTAACGAGCATGAGAACTAAAGGGAGCCAATAAGCATAGTTTGTCGTCCAGATTCCAAAGGGAAGGGACATGTAGGCGGGGCGGGTAACCGCTCCTAGAATTTCAGCCATTCGTCCTGTGACCGTCTCCGAACAAAAACACTAACGACTCGTCAAAATAAAGGAATCGTTGAACGATTTGAAATTGGAAAGCAAAAGATGGCTGAGGTTTTAACACTGGCTGAAAAGAGCATTGATTGGTTCGAATATTGTGCTGAGAATGTTTTGAGTTTAAAAACTGTAGTTGGCCTCATAAAAAAAAAATGATCTACTGTTCTATGGTTTTTAACACGATTTTTATTTTATTTTAGCTTCACTTGTAACTAACAAACGAACAATATAATAAAATCTTGGAAGAATTGTTGTATCGAAATTAAACTTCATAATTCGTGTGTATTTATGAAAAAGCTGATCTGATGATGAAGCCTGGAGGTAAATAGTGGAAATCTTCAGCGGCTGGCTACTAGTAAACCTCTCTAATTTGGGGTCATTTGTTTCATTTTGATGAATCTTAGAATGTATATGTAGTTCGGAAGACAATACTATAATTTGGTATATTGAAGCTGGTCTGATGATGTAGCCAGATTGAGACGCTTCAGTGGCTATTAACAAACCGGTTAAGTCATAACTTCGTTAACTTCTACTTATTAACTAAATGAAGAATATACTAGGTTGACTAAAAAGTAAAAATATGTTGTTTAAACGTTTATATGTAAATATTTTATTTAGTTAATAATTAATTAAAAACCTACCGTTTTATTACTAGAATACTACAAGTAGTGGGTTAAAGTTCTACTTATTTAATAGTCTTTCAATAATTTTATGATAAATCACAGCAAAGAACCTTTCAAATGTATAGCAGGATTTCTTTTCCCTAGGCTGCATAATTTAGTTTCCTTTACCTTTTCTTTCTAAATCTCTCTCAGGCCCTCAGAAGAAAATAATGCCTGGATTTTAAAAGTAGAACGTATTCGGGGATTTACTGACTAAACGACAAAAGCTCTTAAGTCTTTTGTTTTTGGGGATCTCAAGTATCTTTCTATACTTAGAAAATTATGTAACTGCAGTATTTTAATTGGGGTTTTAGACGAATAATGTTCTACCTAAGGTCGTCTATAGTTTATCCAACAAGACACGTGTAATACACCGTTAAATTTTGATCGTTTTAACCCTTAAAAGGGGTCATTGTACTCATCATTATGAACAACTTTTACTACGGAACCAATCCTGTAATCGTGAAAAAAAATCAGTTGATCCATACAATATGTCGAGTTAAGCGAACATAAATCTATGGATCAACTGTTTTTTTTTTTCACGATTTCAGGGTGATCAAAATGCAGAGCTGCTACTGAGAGATTCCAGTTTGCTCTACCCGGGAATCGAACACACGACCTCATGCTCAGCAGAAGCGCTTGCGACTACTAGACCAAGCGAGGCGGTTTATGTTCAATTTATCCAGAATCTGGCACGGTATACCTACACACCTTTTACAATAAAGTAGCTACCGATGTCAAACGCCTAGATGAAAAGATATAATTAACAAAAATATAATGGCATATGACACTTTTATGGATTAATAATTAGACTCCATGGGACATTGGTACTACTTACTCTAATTTAAATACCTACTTAAATATCAATAGCATTAATATCAAAATTTATTACAATAATCTTCTATTAACAGCTTTAATAACTCATAACTCAATCCTCAACAATTAGTTTCGATACGAGAATATTTTAGGACCCGCCCACACGGTACCCAAAATATGTCCCAACCTTTATCTAAATCATCGAATTAAATTATACGTGGTACCTTTATGTCTCTGGTCTAAAACAAGAGGGACTCCCGACTGGGCGCACCTCTAATTGGTTCGGCCTGGGACATTTAGACACAGCAGGTATTCGGCCGCAGTGTCACCTTTCACTTTGTTTGCGATTAATATGCGGCCAAAAGTATCCCAATAGTTTATTGGTGTTGTCTGTTCCACGGTCTTAGTGTGATCTATATAGGGTCACCATACTATCACTTTACGTGTGGGTGTTTGAGGAATTATTTTGAGGGGTTCCTTTATCATTATCGCGTCAGCGTCACTCAAACTCAAACTTAAAGTATGTATTTCAAATAAACCAATTACAGGCACTTTTGAATTGTCACTCTGTCTGTTCATAAAAATTCAACTGTCAGTGATATAGATGCCAATGCCAGCAGCTATTAATTAGTTTAACTTTCATCATCATCCTGTGCCTAGCCTTTTCCCAACTATATTGGGGTCGGCTTCCAGTCTAACCGGGTGCAGCTGAATACCAGTATTTTACATGAAGCGACTGCCTATCTGACCTCCACAATCCAGCAGTTACTTGGTACTACGATACCCTTGGAAAGACTGGTTGTCAGATTTTCGCGCTTCTGACCAACAGACAACTGCTTACTTGCTGCACGTAGGGCTTTTGATATGTAAAGATGGTCCAAGAACCAACCGCTGCAAACGTAGCTTAACCTGATCGATCGACCCGTTCGGCTGTTATTACTTACCCACAAGCTCCTCCAATAGGGTAGATGCCTGGGTAAAAAAATAATAATAATATTTAGTCCGTCAGTTAGATTATCGAAAAATAATGGACACGTATTTTTTCTTTTGTCAATCGAACAAAAAATGACAAAGATAAAGCAGCGCGTCTAAATTTGGGAGTGGGAGGTCGTGACGTCGCGCCATGCTAAAAAGTATAGCAAGGCGTGACGTCGTGTGGAACTTTGACGGGCGATATCTTCATCATTTTTTATATAATTGACAAAAGAAAAAATACGGGTCCAATATTTTTTGATAATCTAACTGACGGACTAATTAGATTTTTTTTAGGCATCTAGCCTATTAATTTTACTTTGATTTTAAATAGATTGTTTTGAACAAAATTGAATGGTGGCAGGTTAGGTACTTGTGTCTCACTGCAGGGCAAAATCCAGTTAAAAAAACGTTAAGACAAAAAACTAGCAGTCCCTACACAACACGACTTCTGGGTTTACAGAGCTGGAAAAGCATTTTAAATAGCCAGCCAATACACACAACACTGATAGTTGTATTAGAGGTATGAGGAACAGGGTGTAAAGTTAACTGAACCTCCATAGAAAAGGGAGGATCCTCCAACCAGACGGGTGTTGTGTCTGGCGGGCAATTGCCCAACGATTGCTATTGGGAAATTGTATCTATGCTAATTGCGCGGTAAACTCTGCTTGTGAGATGCAGGATTTGCGTGACGTCAGTATGACGCGTTGTTCGCATGTGGCGTTGTAGATACCGCTACAGTTGCTTCATAAACTAGCTTCAAGAAACACCGCCAGCGCCAAAGTACTTCCAATACAAAAAAATAACCACGGCATCGTCTACATACATTACCTCTATCGAAATAATCAAATTAACATCAGTAAATTAAATCCCAACTATATCATGTCACAGCAACTGTCTGACTAACGTCATTTTAATCCAAATCCTCTTAGTAAGGTCGGAACCAGTTTAATGGAACGTACCTCTTATAAAGTGTAACGAAACATTTCTTTTTAATGCGATTAACACGCCGCAACTTATTATGTCGGCTGTGGTAATTAAAATATACGGATTTATTATTCGTGAACTGTCAATCAGGGATTTTATGTGTTTGGAAACAGGGATTAATTTCTGGGATAGTTTTAATTTATAGTTCAATGCAGTGCAACAGATCGAAGTAACTGACTATTCGGTTTTGTGGTCGCAAGTACGACTGCTGGTCACAAGGACGTCCACCCTAATTTCGTAACATACTTTCAATCACAGTCCGGGGCTTTTGAAGGAAATTCGTGATCCATTGCTTCATAGGTTCGAACATTTTGTCTGCTCAGCAACGTAAATAACGCAATGGACGTGGTTGAACTGTCAAAATGTAAGGCATTGCCATCGATTGATATGTTATGTATGTTACGCAATTACCCCGCTGTGTTCGATCGATATATCGTGCAGTGTTATTGGGTGTATCCATTAAGATTTTTTCTTAATCTGAGGCGGTATGTGTGCAAATGGATACACCTAAATTTTTAATTTAAATATTGCAACTTTACTGTTGGCAATTTGCCGTGGAGTCATTAAGATGATAAAAAAAGTAATAAAATTCTAATTTAATTACTTTTTTAATTAAAATTGGTATTGCTGTTGTTGTGTAATTTTCATTTGGGTAGGTAAATTCGTTTTAAAGATGTTTTTTTTGGCGTTTCTCGTTAATATCGTACTGTATTTGCTTTACTAACCTACTTACCTATCATTAGGGTTACCGAATGAGGTTTCCTTTGGGTTTTTTTTTATTTCGACTATAAAGTGTAATTCGAAGAAGAAAACGTGTTGCACCGACCCCAAGTAACATGGGATAAGGGCAGGAAAATGATGATGATGATAAAGTGTAATTCTTTTAGCACTTTTTTATCATATTTAATATACCGTACGTCTTTCATACACCAAAAGTAGGTTGTTACATAAGAAATTTTATGTCTCCAGGATGCGACACCTGCAATACCTCTTATTATACCATACCTGCATAGGGGTAGCTTTTTTTTAATTCAATTCCAAAAAGTCTTTGAACAGTATAAACTTTTTGGTTTCTGCACAAGCCCTAAGCTTTTATAAGCAAATTAACTTCCATCTTCTACACTAAATCGCATCTTTTATAACTCAATCAGCAAAGTACTAAGCGTTATTGCATCCACAATAAACAGATCACCGTCACTCGGTGCAAATTCGTATAAATTGGATAATGGTCGGGAGGGGTCGGATCGGGCCGGACGTCACCAATCTGTCCATTGCCGCAAGTGCGGATAAGTGGCGTGTAATGTATCGTTTTAATGCGTTAATGTACGACATCCGATACGAAAATGTTTTCCCACAATGTTGTTTTGGAGACACTGTTTGGATAGTACGGTTAAGATTAAGGTTTTCCGTTTGTTTTAGAACGTCGTTGCTAACTGGCGAACGCGCATGAAATTAGGTAAGTATTTTCTTAGATTGGGCTGGCAGACGGCGTATGGAATGGTGTAGAGAGATTTTAAACCGTCTATGTACTTTGGTATTTTATCAGATTAACAAGACTATTTAACAAGATGGCCAATTACATCAGATACCGTAATTCCTGCATAAGCTCAAAATATCAATCCATAAAGGGTACTTGCTGATGAATCTTTCCAGCATAGCTATTTACAACCACTCGGTACGATTCCGTACCGTATCGAACATCAATCAATTTTATCGTATGAGTCCTTTAAATTCTGTTTACAAGTTCAAAACCCGAAAACTTAGGCAGTTTAAAAGCTGATTTTTCGATCGCCAGATAACTTTTATTCGAGGAATAAAATTGACGTTTGACAGGCCTTGTATGAAAAAACTGTCAAAAATTCAAAATTATTCCTCGGATAAATATATCTGGCGATGGAAAAATTAGCCCTAAATGTAATTTGTTTGTAGACGCCTTGGGTTGACCTGTATCTACAAAATGTTTAACACCTGTGATTTTGAACCTGTCAGACGTCAATTTTATTCCACGATTAAAAAATATCGATCGTTTGAAAAATCAGCCCTAAACCACGTAGACGGCTGCTATTCTTCTTCCGCTAGCTTCCGACAGCTATCTGCTGTCGGGGGCAATGAAAATCAGGTTATCGAATTGTGTCACTTTCGATACGATAGCTTGTCGTATGGCTGTGAATAGCTATGCTGATGTGAAAAATAAAATGCACCAAAGCTCACACCTAAGGAACTAAACGTCTTTTTTTTTCAAGTTCAATTAAGACCACCTCACCACCTAATGACACTTTTAAGACGCTATCAATCAAACTTCAACTTTAGAGCTGAAGATATTTAAAGACGTTACGTTTAGTGTCTTTATCAAACACTTAAGCACAGTAGCACCTGTGTACATGATCATAAGATGGACACACCACTACTAATGCCCGTTTAAGTGCATCCAATGATCAAACATACTCACTCACAAACAGATACATGAGTGTATGTGAGTGTATCGGCTCCTCGTGAGCCGTGCGAGTTGAAAGAGTCAATTGAGTGAATGGGTCATCGACTTGTGGGCAGATAATGTCTACAAGGGGACAATGTGTGGCTGTGTAACTGATTGATTGAGGAGTTAAGTAATGCTTTGCATTTGCACAGTTCTGTTCAATACAGCTTGATAGGATGGCATAAAACAAACAATAAATCTAAACTGAAGTTTGGGAAGGTCATTATATCAGCCTATAATGTTCCCACTGCTGGGACACAGCTGGCCTTCTCTCTTCGAGAGGAAGTGGGCCATTATCTACCACATGGGCCCAGTGCATGTTGGTAGATGTCACATGTCTTCCAGTTTTCGGTTCTAGGACATGCCGATTACCTCACGATGTTTTCCTTCTCCGTTTGAAAGTCATTAAAACTTATAAGCTGGAACTATGTCCACTACAGTCAACTGTACGTCCATGTTAACAGTTTGACATTGACGGCGACTTAATTTCAAAGCAGTTAGTTGACGATCATAATTTCACTTCGAACCATAATAATAATAATATCCCTGGGAACTAAAGCAGTATTGTTACGCCATAGCATCAGAAATGTCGAAGTCTCTGAGGCTGAAAAAGAAACCAACGTCCTTTTTACAGTGAATGCGTCTTCGACAGAATGGAATTACCACTTTTTAGTATGGCTTTCAGGAAACAAAACTAGAAAAGATGCCGTTTAGTTCCAGGGAAAGAAAAAAGATCGCAATACCAACAGCTTTCCACTCAGCAAAATGTTCACCAGTAATTTCCTCCTCTGTTCATAAAAAAAACACTGCAATCAATGTATCCCATAACACCATTTAGTTGGAAAATTACGAGCAACAGTTTCAATTACTATGAAAAGCAAACATTTGATAAAGCTTTTAAACTAAGAACATAAAAAATGTACACAATGTCAATGAGTAAGCACACGTACTGACTGATTTATTATCGCGCACTGGATTTTCAACTCACTACTTAGCGCCGAGAGTTGAAAATTCACCAGTGTTATTTTTGACACGCTGGAATGCACTCTTTTTGGATTCTCAACCTTCGGCTCAACACTGAGAGTAGAAAAACCAGTGGGCGATAAAAAGTCACCGCGTTAAAAATTTGCCCCTGCGTACCTGGCTCATACATACGATCAATCAATCAAACAAATAATCAGCTTAGCCTTTCGCAGTCCACTGCCACAACACACTGCCCTCCGCCTTCAGTATCTAGTCTGCCCCAGCCACCTTTTTAAGGTCCTCGGTCCGTCTAGCTTGGGGGCATACATAGATAGATCACATCTTAAAACGAAAATATAAGTTATATATGAGCATTCTCTTAATAAGATTATGTTTATATTGCATAGTGTAATCCATTTGTAAAGTTAGGTACCTGTAATGCTGATACAAAAACACTGAGAATCACGCAAAAACTATCAAGCTTATTTTTATGAAACCTTCACCACTTTAAAGATAATTTAATTATTTATCTTTTAGAATACGTGTTTTACGTAACTAGGCTATAAGCTAGCTAAGCTATTTAATAATAATAAGGAACTATTATTATTAAATAGCTTATAGCCTAGTTGTTAAAAATGTTAAAAACAAATAACTGTACGCATATATTACTAAAAGTAAATTGTTTGTAGACGCCTTTTTTTTTGGATGTGAAATCATCAAATGCCCCTCCCGCTCTGGGTGGAGCGGAAGGGAGTGTCAGACTCTTACTGACTAAAACCCACCCGTGTTCCTTCCTTAGCCCTTTCTGTTCCAGGGCAGCGGTAACCCTTTCGGATGATCCCGCCGCCCCGGCAGGCTTCGGCCCTGTCGGGCCCCGTCCTCTGCTGACATCTCTTTGAGGCGCGCGTGGAACACAACGCGCCGTCCGGCACGGTTTGTAGACACCTTGGGTTGACCTTTTAAGTCTACAAAATGTTTAATAAACCCTATCCTACTTCCTACTAATATTATAAACGTGAAAGTTTGTATGGATGGATGGATGTTTGTTACTCTTTCACGCAAAAACGACTAAACGGATTTGGATGGAATTTGGCACACATATGGTTTATAAGCAGGATTAACATAATAGGATACTTTTATCCCGATACTCCCACGGGATCGAAGCTTATGCGGTTGAAACCGCGGGGCGCAGCTAGTAAATAAATAAATACGTTCGTTTACCTATATACGTTCTATAGTTTATAAAACTCTCTACAGTACGTGGTCGTCACGCGATCAAAGTTTCGTCTAGTCATGTTTAGACATTACAGCAATTTGGCTTTATTAGGTTTTTTTACGAGCAATTTAAAGCTAGATAATACATTAATGGTCAGCTTTTACGGTGAAATTGATCCATTAATATGGAATGGTACTTTTTAACTTACTAGGTGTAGGTGGATCTTCCTCCTATTCTATCCTATTTTTACGTCTTTAAACTATCACAAGGACATTATCTTTCACTATATACCCAATCAAACAAAAATAGCAGAAAGAAAGAAAATAGCCAGGTACATTTAGACGGACTACGGACTAAAAGACACATAATATCAGATACATGTAGGTATGTACATCAGATAAAAACAAATAAAAAGTGAAAAGTCCGATGTAAGAAACTATAGCAGGAAAGTGTGCCTCACGGCTGCGCCAAAAAAGCTCAGTTCAGCAAAAATGCCAGATAGTGCCTGACGCTTATTTTCAACTGGACTGGAAAATTAATCCTCTATTCATTCTAAAAGGACTCCAAATCGTATTTCCTATTTATATAACCATTTATACACATAATAATATAACAAAAAAAAAACGTACAAAGGTGAAGCTTATTTCTAAAGAATTTATTATTTTTATTATTATTTTGTAGTGACCTACAGAAGCATTCCAAAACATCACAATTCACACGTCCGGCCGCCGTCACAACGCGCAGCGCACTGAGCGACCGCCAGGGCGCGCGCGCGGCGCGCAGCGCGCACTACGTCACCGCTCCAACGTATGCGACACCACCGGCGGCCTGCGCCTGCGCTGGCGACCGTAACGAGTGTGACAACATCCTCGCGTCGAAGACCATCGTGCACTGACTGTTGGGAGCCGTGCCGCCCGTATTTACGAGTGCGCCGCGCGCACGCTTCCTTCGTCCTCTTCGGCCGGCATCACAACATGGATCGCGCCCATTGGTTACTTGTTTCTCAGTAACACCCTTAGTTACCACCACTCTCGCATGCTACCCTACGATAATGTGTATAAAAGGCGATGTTCTTAAAATAAATCATCGAAAAATCGTTTCGTATACTTATTCGCCTTTCATTTACAACGACCTCTAAATTGGTGACCCCGACGTGATCTCAACAAGTCATGGATAACGCTAGTAAAGAGCCGCGAACCACTCTGTCTGAGGAAGATATAGAGATGATCTCCGTCAAGTCTCGGATACCTCCATTCTGGCGAGATAAGCCCAGATTATGGTTCGCACAATTTGAAACCATGGTGTCGAACCAGAAGCTCAGCGAAGAAGCGAAGTTTGGTCTCGCCGTGGCACAACTGGACAAGGTGGATGTGGAACAAATTAGCGACATAATATTATCATCGGCCAGGACGGGTAGATTTGAAGCGCTAAAGGCCCGACTGTTATCCGTCTACGAGGAGTCGGAGAACAAGCAATTGCAAAAATTGCTTAACGAAGTCGAATTAGGCGACCAGCGTCCCTCTCAGCTGCTGCGGCGTATGCGTGATCTAGCCCGGGACAAAATGCCAGATGAAACCCTCCGAATGTTGTGGATGAGCCACCTACCCTCTTCGACGAGAGCTGTATTGGCGGTCAGCGAAGAATCTAAATTGGACTCGCTCGCGGCAATGGCGGACAAGATGAGTGAGCAGACGAAAGAGGCCAATTCTGTGTGTTCCTGCAGTCACGCTAGCACCGCGTCACAATCGTCGACACCGGCGCCTAACGATCGAATTTTGAATATGATCGAGGCACTTACGAAAGAGGTCGCCGCGTTAAAAATTGACAGATCACGTAACTACTACCGTGGACCACAGCGAGGCAGATACCGTTCGAGATCCCGCTCCAAGTCCGCGAATCGTGACACTTCGATTTGCTATTTCCATCGCAAGTTCGGTAAGGAGGCGTTTCGCTGTAGAAGACCCTGCAATTTTGTGAGCAAGACGAATACGAGCCAGGAAAACTAGCCCCGACTTTGGCTACGACGGGAGCTGAAGTCAACGACATAACCCAACACCGTCTGTTCATAAAAGAGTTAGGAACCGGTCTTCATTTCCTAATCGACACTGGGGCGAATGTCTCAGTACTACCGATCAAGAGGGTACACAAAGAAAAAACGACGCCGACCGAATATCTCTACGCCGCTAACGGTTCACGAATACCCTCCTACGGAGAACGCACTATGACGTTGAATATTGGATTACGTCGACCGTACATGTGCAATTTTGTCGTCGCCGAAGTGACCAGACCTATATTGGGAGCCGATTTCTTACATAAGCACCAACTCACGGTAGATATACACGGACGAAGGCTAATAGACAAAAAAACAGGCCTATCCGTTGTCGGCTACGTAACGCCCACTTCAGACTCCAGCATCAACACCGTAGATGACCAGCAGCCATACCACGATCTGCTTGCAAAGTACCCAGACATCACCCGACCCAACTTAAAGCTCTGCCATAGCGAAGTGGAACACCACATACAGACTACCGGCCCGCCATTATATGCAAAATCACGACCGCTACCACCACATAAGTACAAGGCAGCCAAGGCCGAATTTGACGCGATGGTTGAGCAAGGCATTTGTCGGCCGTCGAAGAGTCCCTGGGCCAGTCCAATACACCTTGTCCTCAAGAAGGACGGCAAACACAGAGTCTGTGGAGATTATCGACGTCTGAATGCAGTGACCGTGCCCGACCGGTACCCCATTCCAAGACTGCACGATTTTACCTACAACTTGCTAGGGAAGAAATACTTCTCCATTATCGACATGAAAAAGGCCTACTATCAAGTGAGGACTCGCGAAGAGGATATACAGAAGACAGCCGTTATCACACCATTCGGGCTATTTGAATTCCCGAGGATGTGCTTCGGTTTGCGCAACGCAGGGCAGACATTTCAGCGACACATCGACAACGTTCTACGGGGACTCCCTGTTTTCCCATTTGTCGACGACATTTTAGTAGCTTCTGAAACTGAAGAACAGCACAGAAGAGAACTGGAAGAAGTATTCAGAAGGCTTAACGACCATGGGTTACAACTAAATGTAGCTAAGTGCACATTCGGCCAACAAACACTCAACTTTTTGGGCTACACTATAACCACTGATGGAATTAGGCCAACTGACGAAAAGGTCAAAGCCATAAAATCATACCCTCGCCCAGAAACCGTCCAACAATTACGTCGATTCCTGGGTATGATGAACTTTTATCGGGAGAATATTCCTCACGCCGCCGAGTATCAAAAAGAGCTCAATGCTTACCTTAAAGACTCAAAGAAAAACGACAAGACGAAAATAATGTGGAGCGAGACAGCGATTCAGGCGTTTGAAAAATGCAAAGATGACATTACCAGCGCCGTATTGTTGTCATACCCGTCGTCTACACTACCATTCGTACTCATGACCGACGCATCCGACACTTGCGCCGGGGCGGTACTTCAACAAAAAATTCAAGGCCATTGGAGACCGCTCGGATTTTTTTCAAAGAAGTTCAACGATGCTCAAAGGAAATACAGCACGTATGATAGGGAGCTTACGGCTATATACATGGCAGTACGTCACTTTCGCCGGATGATAGAAGGCCGTGACGTCACCATATTGACGGATCACAAACCCCTCACAACCGCTCTGCGAGCGAACTACAAAGATGACACTCCGAGGCGCACAAGATATTTAGAATATATCAGTCAGTTCGTCACCGATATTGAGCACGTATCAGGCAGGGATAACTGTGTAGCCGACGCCATGTCTCGAGTGGACACAATATCATGTCCAACACCAATAAATTACGTTGAGCTAGCAAAGTCTCAAAAGCAAGATGAAGAACTCAAGCAACTCATTAAAAGCAATCGTTACATATTCAAGCGAATAGCCCTGCCCGGTACAACTACCCAAGTCATATGCGAGATGTCTACAAAATCTCCTCGCCCGTTCTTACCGCCACAATTTAGGAAGCAAGCTTATCATGCCATACACGACCTTAATCACCCAGGCGTAAGAGCGACGAGAAGATTAACTACTACACGTTATTTCTGGTTGACTATGAAGAAAGATATCACAGACTGGGCAAGAGCTTGCGACCAATGCCAGCGGGTGAAAGTTCATCGCCACACCAAAGCACCAGTATCCAGTTTCACGCCAGTTGAACGCCTAAGCCACCTGCACATTGACTTAGTCGGTCCCTTACCAACGTCAAACAACTGTCGTTATATACTTACGATGATCGACAGAGCAACGAAGTGGCCAGAAGCTCAGCCAATCGAGGACATAACGGCAGAAAAAGTCGCAAGTACGTTGTATGAAACATGGATTGCAAGATTCGGTTGCCCCGCGACCATAACAACAGACCAAGGCAGACAGTTCGAATCAGAACTATTTAATAAGTTAATGCATCGAATGGGAATCCAGCACGTACGAACTACGGCCTACCACCCCCAATCCAACGGCTTAGTAGAACGCTGGCACCGCACGCTCAAAGCATCACTCACCGCAAGATTAAATACAATGAACTGGACGTACGAGTTACCCACGGTACTACTCGGTCTTCGCGCCGCATACAAGACAGACATCGGCGCCAGTACAGCGGAATTATTATTCGGAAGAACATTACGCCTGCCCGGCGAATTCTACGGTGAAACAAGCACAGCATGCAACACGTCATCGCACTTTATGAGTCATCTTAGCGAATCATTGAAAAAGGCACAGGTGCAGCGCGTAGCCAACAAAAACACAGCATTTTTCATTCACGGTGATCTGTATAAAGCAACGCATGTTTATGTTCGCAACGACGCTGTGCGCAGACCGTTGACACCTACCTACAACGGTCCGTATCGCGTCATCTATCGTACAGACAAGTACTACACCGTTCAGTTGGAGAATAGGAAAACTAATATATCCATTGACCGGCTAAAGCCCGCATTCCAATGCAACGATAAGCAAGCAGATGAAGCACCCGTCACCTTCAGCTACGTCACTAAATCTGGCAGGACCTCGAAACCTCCTGTACGCTTCGCTGAGGGGGGAATAATGTAGTGACCTACAGAAGCATTCCAAAACATCACAATTCACACGTCCGGCCGCCGTCACAACGCGCAGCGCACTGAGCGACCGCCAGGGCGCGCGCGCGGCGCGCAGCGCGCACTACGTCACCGCTCCAACGTATGCGACACCACCGGCGGCCTGCGCCTGCGCTGGCGACCGTAACGAGTGTGACAACATCCTCGCGTCGAAGACCATCGTGCACTGACTGTTGGGAGCCGTGCCGCCCGTATTTACGAGTGCGCCGCGCGCACGCTTCCTTCGTCCTCTTCGGCCGGCATCACAACATGGATCGCGCCCATTGGTTACTTGTTTCTCAGTAACACCCTTAGTTACCACCACTCTCGCATGCTACCCTACGATAATGTGTATAAAAGGCGATGTTCTTAAAATAAATCATCGAAAAATCGTTTCGTATACTTATTCGCCTTTCATTTACAACGACCTCTAAAATTTTATTAGAATTTATATATTATTTCCAGCATACTTGTTATAGGTAAGTAGGTTGGTGGAGTTGTACACACCGAGTGTGTAAGTAGGAGAGAAAATAAAATACATAAAATCCAAAACAATTCACTTCCAATAACATAATTAGTCCAGAAGTCTCACTTTCATCATAAAACCAAACAAACAAACAAAGCTGTAATTGTTTCCCAAAAGACCCGTAACAGTAACCTTAATACATTTTTAATCTGATCATAAACGGCGATTACGTACGTAACCAATTTCTGAGAAACGTAGTAGCGTAATAATTTCAATTACAAACTTCAACGAACATGATCTGAAATTATAATGTGATTTTGTTTAATTAAGATATATTCGAGTTTTATTAACCTTGGCAGAGATACATTAATCTATCACCAAGGTGTAGACTGTAATTACTCTGACTAATTAATTGGCAAAAGAAGTATAGGTAGGGCCTTATAAACTCATTCTCAAACTCAAAGACATTATTTAAATTATGCCATTTTACAAGCATCGTCATGGAGTCGGTCAGTTAAAAATATGAAGCTACATAGTTGCCCATTCCAAAGTGTAGTAGAACTATGAGAGCTCTTGCGAGCTCTCCGTAACGGGATGAGTAAATTATATAATCAGTTTGTTATATGACATTCATAATTATTCCTGGAATGAATTTACGTTTTAATATTTATTTATTTTTCCATCTTCTGTCTTCTCGCTAGTCTGCTAGACCGACCCCAACTTGTTTATTTATTCTAATTTTAAACTAAATTAATGTTTGCCTCGTATTTCTTGTCAGTAACTTTAAACGGACTCGCGGAGGTTGCATATAAGCACCAAATAGGCTTCAATCTCTATCCAACTCCATGGACACTCTTTTGAACATATTCATTCTCATTTTATTTTACAAACTATAATAGGCCTGTTCATAAAATTCCTTCGTTAAACTACCATCGAATAATTCAATTAATTGAAGTTTGTCCAAGCATAAAAATAATAAATTCTTACAAGATCGGATTTTAACGGTCCACTGAACTTCATAGCACGGTTCAATACTAAATAATAGTTAAGTTTTGACATAAAGCTAGGTTCAACAAGCGGAATTGATGTGTTGATACCATCTGTCTGTACAAGACTTTCGAAATTTATGTGCTGCAGATAAAATCAGTGTTGCTTTATTTTGAAAGTGATGGACTCTTTGAGATTGGTTATTAGACGTGTGTTCGTTGATTCTAAATAATGTATCCGTTCTGATTGTAGCAACGTTTGTTTCTGGAAATATCTTGATATTTGCGTCATGAGAACCTCCAGTCACTAAATTAAAAGCTTTTGCTATTCTCAGAAAGTCTTCAATTAAGTTGTGATTAAAAGAACCTGAGGTGAGTTTAGCATAATTATGAAGCTCTTTCTCCAAGACTTTGAAGTAGATATAGTATGCTGTTTTTTACCAGCATTGACTTGGGTTTGCAACAAAATCAGTAAATAAAACTTTCATTTTGTCATTTAGCTTTGTCATTCCTCGTCTTTCGCATCGACACCGGCCGATTGGTTCGGGTTTATGGAAAAGAAGCAAATCTTATAACATAAACATCACGCCCGTATTTAGGGTAAGGCAGAGGTGCGCTTATATGTACACCCACATTACGCCAAATATGTCCCCCGAAATCCGGACTTCGGGGTGCTACTCAGAAATTCCAGACGGAAAAACCGAAGAACACTGCCCGAGCCGGGAATCAAAACCAGGACCTCATGCTCAGCAGTCACAAGAAACTCTCACCACTTAAAAATGTGTGTCAGACACCAAAAAGTGCACCACAATCTAGAGTCGTAATTGCAGAAATTACAAACAAATAACGGAACATAATATCCATTAGCAATTACCTACAGAATTAGTGATGGACACCGTTCGGCATTGGGCACAACTTACAAGTAGCGCTTTTGTTCAAGTACTTTCACAATTGAGGGCTATCGATAAAAATAGTCGGCTTATTATTGTTCCCACGCTGCATCGGCATTGGCGTGTGCGATGCTCATTACAACATGCTTCCGCAATTAGTGATGGGCTCTGGGCTTTCTCACTGCTCAATGCTCGATTATTTGTGCCGATACATGCGTGTGTTCCAGAAAATGAGCGTTCCTCTGGAAGTTCAAAAGTCAAGAGTTTATATAGGTACTTGGGTTTACGCTGCTGTACGTCGATGTTTCGACATTAAAGAGTCTCTAATTAAAGGTCTAAGATATCTTCATAATTATAGAGAATCTGCTGAATAAACAACAGACCGAACCCGAAACGACCGAAAAAGAAAATAATATATAATGTATATGTATTTTTCAACAGCCAAAGGCCCCATTGAAACTACAAATAATAAAACATTTTGATCACATACAAATAGTCGCTTTTCTAGCAAGTCTAGAAACTGTGTGTGTCAAAACAGATGTATGCGAACGTTCAAAATTACATTTTATGGTAATGATACGAGCTTTGCACATGTCTGGAATAATATTTAAAAACCCAGGCGTCACCGTGGGTATGTCCTACAATAACCTCGAGATGGTTGTCGATTCTATTGTAAATCGTTAATCGTATAGCAATAATGCTTTTGTTGTCCTTTCTGCAACTAAGTTCTGTGATCTCTATTTCCTAGCTGTATTGGTGTAATAAAGATCAAAATTGCTTACCTTAGCTGATATACATAATGTTTCATCTAATAAGGATGAATTTCCGAGAGCAATAAACTGCAACATCCACTTTGCCTTCACAATAATACCATCTTGCAACTTAAACCTTTCTTTGAAAATCGCTGCGGTCACACGGCATTTACTTCACTGAAAACCACAAAGCCACATTATGGATGAAGCTACTGGTCGCATGCTTTGTTATGAACAAGTTACTGTGTCAGGCGAAGTTGGATAGAAGAAAAACGAGCAATGACGGTCGGTGTTCTCCAGGGTATGTCTTAGGACCTGAAATGATTAAGAAAAAAAGTTTCAAAATAAAAAAAATGACCGACTGGAGGCAAGTAAGTACCCGATTCACCGTCACCGACCAAACGTGACGGTTAAGTTTCGTTCACTGTTCACAAAATACGCCTAAAGAAGTTTCCACTTAAAAAATTGCCGTGACCATCATCGACATCTACCTACCCTTTTGCCAACTATGTTAGGATCGGCGTCCAGTCTAACCAGATGCACATGAATACCAGTATTTTATATGGAGTGACTGCCCAGCTGACCTCCACAAACCAGTTACTCTCTAACCCCGACTATGTGCTATCAAAAATGTATATTGTCATCAGTTTTCTTTATAGTACCTACTTAACTAGAAAGCTTTAGTCCGTATAACCAAATTACCCTAAAACTCGTATCGGTGACATTGCAACACAAAACAGGCCCACCCACACAGCGACCTTTTTAAATTTCATGGCTTTATTCAGAAGTAAATTGGTCATAACTAATTAACGAGGTACCAGAACTATTGGCTTAGCCGAACCACTTTTAATTGGGATTCCTCTAAGCCAGCTATACTCTAAGTGTGTTCCGCGGAACCCTAGGGTTCCGCGATACCTCTGTAGGGGTTCCTCAAGAATTTAGAAAAAAAATCAAAACACCTCTCTCTGGTCGAACGTTTTGACACCGCGGCCGCGCGTATGTATATTTATTTATTTATTTGTATTTGTATAAACATGTGTTACAATAACTGGTACAATATCTCATAACTTTGGTATCAACATGTATACTTGTAGGTATACTAGTGAGCGCGCAGTCCCTTTGATAAAAGCCGCCTCTGTATTAGACGCTATAGTTGTCAACAAGCGACTTTCGACTCTAACTTAAAAAAATAAAGTCGAGATTGTTTACAACGTAATTTTTATATTTCTCTTTTTATTTTTGCTTTTTGTTTATCAAAGGCGCCGACTCGAGTATTTTCGAGAATATTCGAGATCGAGTCTAGGACTAAGTATAAAAGCGGCGATCGCGTGTCGCGCCTCGTCAGTCAGTTGACAATTAGCGTTCGGAGCGATAAGTTCCTGCCTACCTACTTATAAGCTTGCTAGCGAGAAACTAGTGTTCATTGTTCTACTGCCTGCTGTATTCGTTGTCTCAGTTTTATACATTTCTTCATTGTACTAAACTTAGTCTCTTATACGCAGTAACGATTGTGCATTATTTAGACCCCACTATCCTGACGTGTAACATTATAAATAAAGAAGAATGGAACGTTGGCTTAAAGGTGTTAAACGTGTTGCAACAACATCTTCTAATGACGCTGAATGTTCAAAAGCAGTACGCACGGAGAATATAGCAATCACCGATCCAGACGATGATGCCGCGACGTCAAGCTCGACGGTTTCAAAGACGAAAAAAAGGAAGTATGATGAATCATATATCAGTTTCGGATTTGTTGATTCCAACGGCTCACCTCTCTGCATGCTATGTAGTAAACTGCTTCCTAATAGTTCCATGGCACCTGCCAAATTGCGCCGACATTTAGAAACTGTGCACCCCGAGTCTAAAGACAAGAATAAAGAATTTTTTGTTCGTAAAAAAGATCAGTTATTGGAAAGTCAAAAAAATATGATGCATGTAACACAAACTATCAACGAAAAGGCCACGGAGGCATCATATTTAGTTAGCTATCGCATTGCACAAGCAGGTGAAGCGCACACTATCGCTGAGAATTTAATAAAGCCATGTGTATTAGACATAACAAAATGTATGCTCGATGAAAAATCTGCAAAGCATCTTTCTACTGTGCCGCTATCAAACGATACTGTTTCACGGCGAATCCATGATCTGGCAAGCTACGTCAAACAAGAACTAGTTACACGTCTACAAAAAACACGATTCGCCTTGCAAATGGACGAGTCAACTGATGTCGCTGGTTTGGCTATCTTGCTGGTTATCGTGAGATATCCATATGAAAGTTCTTTTAAAGAAGACATGCTTATGTGTTCACCGCTGCTCACAAACACTACCGGGGAAGAAATTTTTAATAAAATAAATATATTTTTTGAAGAAAATAATATCAGTTGGAACAATTGCATTGACATTTGTACAGATGGGGCCAAGGCGATGACAGGTAAAACAGCAGGAGCAGTGTCACGAATAAAAAATAAAGCGCCTAATTGTAGTTCCAGCCATTGTATTCTGCATAGACAAGCACTTGCGATGAAGCAAATGCCGTCAAATCTAAAATTAGTTATGGATGAAGCGGTAAAAATAATTAATTTTATCAAATCACGACCACTACAATCCCGATTGTTCTCATTATTGTGTGAAGATTATGGCAGCAAACATAAAACACTGCTGCTCCATACAGAAGTGCGATGGCTGTCTCGAGGTAAAACTTTAACAAGGCTATTTGAACTTAGAGCCGAGTTACAAATGTTTCTTTCAGCAGATACTTCTTTTAATTTGAAGGACCGTTTGTATGATAAAACTTGGTTGTTCCGATTGTCTTTTATGGCGGATATCTTTCAAAAACTGAACGAATTGAATTTATCATTGCAAGGTAAACAGACAACAGTGTTTCAGGCCTATAACAAAATAACTGCCTTCAAAAGAAAATTAGATTTTTGGATTATTTGCGTTGGTAAGAAAGAAATAGAAAGCTTTACGTCACTCAGTGAGTTTGTTAGCGATAACGACTCAGAAATGTTTCAAAATGATGTGTTTGGAGAATTGGTCCAATATCTCAGATCGATGCGCGCATCTTTTGAAAAGTATTTTCCCGAAGAACAGAATACAAAAATGAAACTGAATTCATGGATTCATAATCCTTTTTTACCTAACTTGGAAAAGCCCGAAAGTATGTCAAACGAGATATATGAATCTCTTTTAGAAATGTCATCAGACACAAGTATGGAGTCACTGTTCAAAACGACGCCGCTCAACGATTTTTGGTGCAGAATCCGTGATGAATATCCAATGCTTGGCAAAATGGCTCTGAATATTCTTCTCCCGTTCCCAACAACATATTTGTGCGAAACAGGATTCTCAACCTATGCAGCCACGAAAACAAAATATCGCAATAGACTGGACGCCGAACCTGATATGAGACTTCAACTGTCTTCTATCAAACCTGATATCAACCAATTGATGAAAAATAAAAAACAGTTTCATACCTCCCATTAGTTAGATTTTTTTCTTTTTTAATATCTTCTATTATTGTACTTGCCATGTGGTAAAGTAAGTAATAATTAGTAACTGTTACATTGTAATTTTATTATGCTTATTAATAAAGAATACACTTTTAAAAACTATTGTTTTATTGTAGGGTTCCATCAAGTATTTTGCTTCCCAAAAGGGTTCCGTCACCAAAAAAGTTTGAGAACCACTGCTCTAAGCCGATCGGGAAACGGTTATTATGCGGAATCGATTTTTTGTTGAATGACGTCAATGCTTGATTTATAAGATCTTGTTTTGGATTTTATATTACTTCTTCAAGGTATGTTTATAAAGATCTGAAGACCAATAATTGGTCCTTATTTTTGTTTTTAACTACGGGAATTATTCCCGTAGTTAAACGTTAATTTTATTGCAATTTCATCTCAGCGACAACCAATGTCAAAAACTAGTTAAAAATGTAGCGGGACTAGCGGAAATTAGAGGTATTTTTGACACATTGAGACTGAGGTCAGACTGTGAACGTTCTTAAAATTACGAGAATTGCCCCTCAGACCGTGAACGTTCTTAAGATTACGGGAATTTGTGGATATTGTAATAAGGGTTTAAGCTACACAGCCCTATTCTGCGTGGCTTGAACACCTTATTTGGGACCCGATATTAAGATGGTGTGTTTTTTTAAATAGGGATCGTTCCTCCCTTTCTCTTATTACACCATCCCGATTTAAGAAAAGGGTCCCTGAATATCGCGTAGTGAAATAAGGCTTTCAGTTTCAATAATGCAATTAGTAGGTACTAAATATTGGTTTGAATAGACTAGGTAACTTTGTCGTAGACGATCGTAGATGATGTCACTCTGCTCCATTGTCAATCATTGCCAAATCTGTGACATTGAACTGACAGGTTATGACAATGTTACTATTATGTAAATAAATTAAGAAAACACAAATGGGTTTCTAAATTATGAAATGAAATATTACAATTTAGTTTTGATTTAAATATAACCCTACACTGCTGTGGTAAATTATATAATAGATTTCAGAAATGATATAGGTGTTGTATTGTTTAAATTCCAAACTGCCTTTGGTGAGTACTTTTTTCCTCTAAAGAAATGCTACAACAAATATTTGTACTGTTGGAGAAAACCTTCACAACTTACCACAATTAATTTGAAAGTGTGAGAAATCTATAATCTAAGAAACGTTATTTCATTGTTATTTTATCATTTGACCTCAATAATATGAATGGCAGTGAGAACGGTTTGTTGGAACAATGGGAAACAATTAATATTGCTGGTTTAGCCATTTTCAATTTATGTTAGAAATAATTGCTTCGTTTCATACAAACTTAACGACTTTAAAGAAAATGAAGTTTTTAATGCGAAAGTTAAGACATTTAAATGTAAAATGTACCTAGATGAAATGTGAAGCATTTATAATATAAATTTTCTGCAACCGTAATCTAGGCTGAAAATATTTTAAAATTGGCATTATAGTTTAGTTTAAGAACTATTGCCTTATGTTAAAATGGGCCCATTAATGGTTCGTAACCAGTGACCGTTTTGCGTGCATATGACGCATATTTTCCCCCCAATTTGATCTTTTTTTCTGTTTTGTGTTCTTTCTCTGCGTCATGTTTAACGCAAATACATATTTAAATTATCTTCTCTTGTACAATACACCTATATACTCAACATTGATTTCAAATTTTTCATTGTCTAATTAAAACACAATGAAAAATTTAATTAATTTCAATTCTCTATGTCTGACCGACTAAGGAATCACGCTATTAATCTCGGTTGGTAACCAATTTCTTCTCTCATTATCTAATTTGAGTGGAATTTAATGCAACAATGACTGGCTCTTAATTTCATTACCACCCACGGACTTAGGAGTGGACGCAACCAGTGAACGTCCATCCACCCAACAATAGAGTATTGTCCTCTGATGGAAACAAATTAGGACGATGACGTAGTGAAATTTTGTACGAGAAGGTTCTGATGCTTCGGCTAATAAGGATAAATTACTGTTACCGTGAATGGAAATACTGTAAAATCCCCTGCTGGTGTCAAAATATCTTAAAAGTTAAAACAAGTTATATTCAATGTTTCGTTTCAGAATGTTATATTTTTTCAGCCTGTATTGTATTGCTACTGGGCAAAGATTTGCACTATAGACATCCAAGCTGCCACTCTTTTCTGTGTGCTACCTTCTCTGGTCAATCTTCCATGAATCCGAGTAAGTATGTAAATACATCTCCATTTTGTCATGCGCGTTTTTCGTGAGCCTCCTTTAGTCAAACCACCCATCTTCCGGCCCCCGCTGCATGTCGATCCCCTCTGACACATCGTCCCCAATGCTAATCTACATGTTCTGTCTGCTATCTCTAGAAAGCAAAGAAGAAAATCATTAAAGCACAAACATGACAGGTCTGGGTATACCATACACACAATTTTATAAAACCAAATGCTTATACCGTGAAAAGCTTAAAATTCATTATACAAGAGAAGAGAATTTAAAAATGATTGGGCATAAAATTGGTCGTCTCGGGTCGATTTCTCGATGTTGTAGATAACTATTATGTGAACACTTGACAGGGTGTCGCCGCCGCGGGCATGACGAAGGAGCAGGCGCACGCGCAGGTAGACCCTTCAGAGTGAAGAAGAGCCGCTATCGCTCCTCTCGCTCACACCACGTGGTGGGGGCGGCCGGGCGCGGGCGTAAGCTTGCCGCCTGTGCTGGCTGTGCTACATTTTATTTAGTTTATAACCGTTCTTTGGCGCCGAAGCACCGTCGATACGAGTGTTGCGTCTGACCACTGTTTGTCAATAGTGTTTCGATAAGAAAAACAACAGATGAGTGAAAAGGTGTTCAGGATTTCGCAAGCTTATCGGTGCGTTGGCGCCAGCCTCCTCTGGCATGGCTCCGCGCAAGATGCTTAAGGCTGCGGCTTTACTGATAACTCTGGGATACTGCAGCTTATTAGTATACCAAGGTGGCGTTCCTTTTAACTTCCAAGAATCCCGCGCGGGAACTGTGCAAGTGTCTGACTTATCCGTGGAACCCGTGACCACCATAGATGAAAGTGCAGTTAAAAACATAACTTTAGATGACATTTTTATAAGTGTGAAAACATCAAAACATTACCAGGATACGCGGCTGCCAATAATTTTGAAGACATGGTTCCAATTGGCAAAAAAGCAGGTATGACCATAAAATACTTTTTAATAGTTTTAAGAATCAATGATAAAACTGCAGTAGATAAAGTTGATGTTGATGTTACTAATTATGATATTAAGTACATAGTTTTAAATGTAAATGTAACAGTAGCATTAGAAGTAATAGTTACTAATCATAATGAATGTATCATTGGAACCAAAACAACAAAACAACCTCGATAATGTTTCGACGTTAATGATGTTTGAGTAGAAAGGATAATATGGTTTACTAACCAGCACGTTCATTGTAAACAAATAGTTAATGATAGTCGAAAAAGACGTTTCTAATTACGATAAGTATCTATTCGATTTAGGAGCGTTTGGTGACATTAGTAAATAATAAAATCAAAATGTCTGGACAAAATGTTGATGCAAAAAATCTAAAATCCAAGACGATTAATTAGGTTCAGCATTTATCATTTAAATTAATAGACCAGTTTAAAAAAGCAACCATGAACAATAATGTATTGAAGATGAAAAAGATGTCGATAAACTAGTTTAATGATGAATTAGAATTAAATTAAGAAATATTTAAGCAATACCACAAAATTAAACAAAATATGCATGTATAATCCATACTTCAATCGAAAATTCTTTAAAGGGTTGATATGTGCCCGTCAGAACTATTAAACTTTACGATTTAAACTGTTGGCTTTTTAGGCTATAGCATTTTAAAAGCAACAGTTTACATGCAACCTTAACAATTTGATTGATAATTGAGGTGACATGATTCCTAAAAAAAACATAAATTGATCTGTGTGTCAGAGTTTTTCACTAAACCCCAATAATAATAAAACACAAGGCTATAAAGGGGCAACCCGCAGAGTCAAGTTTCAATACTGCGGTGATAAATCTTTTATAAATGCAGAAATGTTCCCAGCGGGACTCGCTTGTAAACTCAATATTACCATCTAGTTTCGGAATTAGAAAAGAATGTCTTAATTCCATTTCTTATTCAACCTTCATTTACTCAAATTGCGGTGGAACTGAACGAAGAAAACCCGTTCGTTGCCGTTTATTTTAAATTGCTATCGTATTATTCTGAGTGCTTCCATGTGATGGTGATTAGATGCCGAAACAACGCTGTTATGCAAATATTCCTGTGATGCCATTAATCTTGTTATTCAAGTCACAGAACATGTTTTTTATGCTATTGAATAGTATGTAAAAATATTCTAATCTAATAACATCGGCTCCAAAGGTTTTAACACCAATTTCGTAGACACAATAGACACTTGTTTCTGACAGATAAAATCTTGAGCCTCGTAAAATTATGTTCGTTGATTTAATCTTCATAGCCTCAAATGAGTTTTAATACACCAGCACCTGAATTGTGTAACACACTTCCAATCACAGTCTGAATCAGTTTGAAGGATATTGCTAATGCATTGCTTCTTATGTATTATGTTCCAAAAATTTGTCTGTTCAACCACGTAAACTACTTATGAGTGGTATTGAACTGTCAAAATGAATGCCATTGCTACCGTTGGTGTGTCACGCAATTACCCCACATTTTTTACATAAAGACCTCTAGCTTCATTGGTATCCGTTTTTCTCCAAAAGCACTGTTCAAAACTCCAACAATCCCAAACATTCCTAACAACACTACTCTCACAGAAATCGAATTCATATATTCCAAACCAATATATCCTAGCACAAACAATAGACAGCATTCGTGCAGCGGCCATTTAGCCAGCGTTTCCTGAATCTGGAGCGTGCATAATCAACCGTTAATCCGGCGGAGCGCGGGCGCAGGAGCGGCGCCATTGTGGGCCCGCGCGTGGCACGGCGCGCGCGCAACACGTGACGTGATTGTGTACTTGATTTTGCCCTTTTGTGGTAACTCTTGGACGTACGTTTCTGATTTATAAACGAAACGGTTGCGTTTTATGATTCGTTGTTGCAAACTGGTTCTGTGAGTTTTTTCCTTTTGTTAATTTGTAAGGGCTTGGAATTTCAGAGTAGGTTTATAATGGCTTAATGATCCCTGACCCTGATAGCTCGGTGAAGGAAGTAACATACGGGCTAAAGCATAGATCGTCTGAACCATTCCAAAATGAGGTTAATATTTGAATCGGTTACAAAGCAGCAAGTTTTTGACACCATCAAAACAATATTAAATTTCCAATTTCACCTCTCATTTAATTACTCTGCGAAATTGTACAAGTTGTTGCAACAAGCTAACCTTTGTTTTATCGACACGTAGTTGCCGCTAGAACTAATTAATTTCAGATTCAATCGAAACGATTCGACGCATTCCAATTTCTCACGAAAAGTAAACCGAAAATTACATTTCATCGCTTGTAAAATAGTTGATTTCTAACTGAATATAGATGCTTGGGAAACCCTGAACAAACCACATCTAAGCTACTTCGATGCATTTACAAAATGCACTGAAGTTGTCTTAATCAGAAAACGTTAAAAAGAAATAAAAAGCCCAACCCTTCAAACTTCTCATCTGCGCAACTTGCAGGAGTCAACTAAAGGAAATTAAAACTAATTAGACGGGGCGAGAAGTGAGCAAATTACCACCACTTGTGAACCAGTAAAACTTCACGTTACTTAATTGTTTAATGCAAACTGGCTTTATGCTGAAGAATCTAGTGCTTTATGGCACCGGTTTGAGCGATAACTATAACCATTAGGAGTTATTTTTCAGACGAGTAGGTATTCACTTATGTTTAGCAGGAATTTTCCATAGGATTCTTAGGAATCCATTATTAGGATCCATTATTTTACCAAGATGCCTTATAATACATTCTTAAAAGTTACACAAAATCTATTGATATATTATCTTCAAGCATGTCTTTCCAAAGCAATATTTCATTTTTTATATGCAATGGCATCCCATTGCATAGAGAAAATGATATATCGCCAATCGCCCAATCATTTAGAAAGTTCTCTATTTTGTGCTATAGCAATACCAGCCTATTGTTGGTTCGACTGCAGGCAAAGGCCTCTTCTCACACAAAGAAGGCACGGGCATTGAGCACCACACTTGCTCAAGACGATACTCACCACGCTTCTGTATATTTTAAGCTATAGCTCGTCGTAATACCACAAGATCACCGATAATGGCGGAAAACCAAAGGATCCGTCACCAGACCATTCGTGTTCAGAGCGGATGTTCAATTATAATATTATTCTGCATTGCAACAATACTGTATTGTTCGGTGGCAGTCGTACTTGTTGAATGAGTGCATTTACATGTACATACATCTACGGCCATGAACGAAATAACCTTGGGCTTATTTGAAAAGCATTTCCCAGGGTAGGTACTACGATTGCTTCAATTCTGTTATATGATTGTCAGCGTTGACAAGGTTAATGACAAATTCCTCATCTAATACAAGCTTGCCTAGACAAAGAACACTGACAATGTTGACAGTTATCACCGTACCATTCATCTCCCCCGTTTACATACTAGGTATGTTATACATATATTATATGTATGTATAGTCACTACTTTTACTATAGTGTAGAACACGAGCTGAACACTTAAGTATGCGTTTTGTCATATTGTCTTCGAAACAATACACCACACGCATTGTTATACAAGTCGTATCGAAATGTAATTCTTATTCATAGTTGAGTTCTGCTTACTCTTTAAGGCACGAGCGCTATCAAGTTGCGCGACGTATGTTTATACTTTAACGTTTGCTTAAACAGCTTATCCGGATATCTCATTTCTTCAACCTGAGCTTATCAGCGCTATTTTAATATATTCTGGGAAGTCAACGGATGTATTATGTTGTGTGGCGTCTTTTTGTGTTTTAACTCTGAGGTGATAAGACTGTGGTGCTATTTGGAGTTAAATTGTTCAGTTTTGGTTGAATATCATTTGTACAAACTAGCCCAAACCTCTGCGTGTTGACTTTGAGATTGAGGATGAAGATTCGAGACGAACCCAGCCTTCCATAATAATAAAAAAACAAGGTAAACAAACTTATGACGACTCCACCTTTGCAAACATATTATCTCAGCTTATCAGCACTCGATAGTCGATTGCAAACATGGACTACCACTGATAAAGTTCTTTTGAGAAAACTTCGACAGGTTTGGACTCGTATACCATATTCCTAAATCGTAACATCAGAATGCAGTACAAAATGATACACCTCATTCTATACAAAACCAAGAACAAATTACAGTTAATCAAGCACTTCCGCAGTTATAATCGCCAATGGTCAGATAAGGCAATTGAGGGAAACAGGTTCTTTGGGCCTTAGATTGCGAGACCACCCGGCCTTGCAATCTCACAAATTATTCTGTACTGGTAGTAATTACTGGACGGGACGAGATCAGAATCCCGGGAGGTTAAAAGAGAAAGCCTGAAAAAACCGCAGGTGACAGAAGGGTTGAGTAGGGACCATTGTGGTAAGGACAAATGTGTGTAAAGCTTTTAATAAATAAAATAAAAGATAGTCGTTGTTGTTGTGATTTTGTGAAAGCTGATTTAGCTGCTGATAAAAATGATTAGAAGAAATACTAAACAATGCAAAATATCGAAGCAAGTATGGTTCCCGTTAAACTCTGTAGATCTATATGGAAAGTGCACCAAAAATTTGGAGTAGGTACTGAAACCCAAAAATATCGAAGTTATTTTGGTCCTCTGATTAAAATAACTTCGATATTTTTAATCGTGCACAAAGAAAATACACACTTGCTGAAACCTCAAGTAGCATAAACAAAGCGGTGTATAAATCTAAAGTGATGTAGCGAAGTTATATGAGGCGTCTCGGCACCTTAGTCAAACACGTCGCGAACAAACCGAGCTCTGTCTAATGCTATTTACTGAACTGGATACAGATATCGAACACTGGAAGGTGCACCTGCAATATAACTTCAATATCGCCTTTTTTGTAAGATGAATTGTGTTGATAATGAAATTGCTAGGAGGGAAGCGAATTTTGAGATGACGGCTAATAAAGATTTATGGAAGAAAAAGACGTGCTGTCTTAAATAAGGCTCTGTTAAAAATGCAGACAGTTTTAGGAAAACGGTTTGCTTAGATTTTGCTTTGTGTCACGGTTTCTAGATGGTTTTTCTCCGATATGTTATGCGGGTGAAACCAGAGACGCACGTAGTTCTCATGTGTTGTTGTGGTAACTAGGGTGTAAACATAGTACAGACGCCAGCAGGTCAAGCTACCCGAAACTGTCAAATTTTCCCAGTCAACTTTGAACCTTAATACTTGAGCGATAAAGAAGAAAATCTATTAAATAAATTTGACAGATTGTAGTAGCTTGATGTGCTGGCGCCTGTACCTATAACAGTCTTGCTAATATAATATTATTAATTTTAGTAACCATTGTTCGATGAAAGATTACATTGTGTCTTTGTGTCATACTGCTGCTTCAATCAGAAGGCTAATTATTAAAAAAGTTCAATATCTAGTCACAATCCCATCTCAGCGACAATCGATGTCAAAGTTTGTAAACTAGAGATATTTTAGACAGATTGAGACTGACATTATAATGAGAACGTTCTTAAAAATACAAGAATTGCCCGTCTGAACAGCAGGCTACAGATTGGATTCTTATTTCACACGAAGAACGTAGAAACGCGAGCTCAGAGATAGAAATGGTCCTTGTAAACGGACACCACCCGATTATGTCCGATCACAGCCGATGTTCCTTATTTATTTCCGAGTACCACATTCAAATGCATGTAGGCAGAGATGAATCGTAGCTCATCGCCTACGTAGACAACATTAACCCATTGGCCTTAGTTGACTTCTATAAGTTGCGCGCCATGACAAATAGCCATTATTAACGCACTTTATTTTTAATTCATTCATTCATTCCATTCATAGCTAAGCTAGTTCTGAGTAAGTAGAAATATGTAACAGGTTGTGTAAAGCCAGTGTTCAATGAGAAACTTATAAGCAATAAGAAATTGTGTCCATCGTGTTTATCCATACGTAGTCGTTTCTTCTTTTCATTAAAAGAAGCTGTAAGACAGTAACAGGTCGGTTGTATTTATTATCTATCGAGTATTGTGTTTTGTCTCGTGGTCGCAAGTGCGACTATTGAGCCTGAGTTAGATTTCCAGGTCGGACCAAGTGTTATTAGGTTTTTTTATTAGGAATTTCACAGTAACAATCCGGAGTTTAAAAGTTAGCGGTGTAATACCCTCGGGCCCCAGAAAGCATGGTAATGCCGTTTGTCTTGCCGTCCTGCGTCTGATCTCTCCCGCTCGTGTCCGATTGCCGTCCCATCGGACTATGAGAGTAAATGAACAGAAAGTGCGCCTTTTAAAATCAGCGAAGTTTAGCCATTGCCGTTTACTCTAGTTCCTTGTCAAAGGTATTACAGAACAAGATATTGCTTGTCGGGTGTGTTTTGTCAACAGGCAACAAGATTGCGGTTTTCCTCCCTACATACTAACTAACGCTACTCCTGCCTCCATTATTTTTAAAGTAACATTAATATCGTCACCTAACGACGACCAAACAAATATTGTGTAAAACCTTGCTTCTAGAATGTAAAGATTAATTCGGTGGGAATAAAACTGTTGCTCCCAAACATTGAAGCCTGCATTTACATATTTATCTGCCAAAACCAAGTTGGGGTCACCAATATTTACCCCCAACTCATCCGCTAAAAGTAAAACTGGTCGAAATTACCACAAACAAAAATGTTGGGGTCGGCTTCTTTCAGTCTAACCGGATGCAGCTGAATACCAGTATTTTACATGGAGCGACTGCCTATCTGACCTCCACAACCCAGTTACTGGGTAACACGATACCCCTTAGTCTGGTTGTCAGACTTGAGCTTCTGACAACCCGTCGTCCAACCATAGATAAACGGGGTTACTAAAATAATTCGATGTTACATTTTATGTACCTACTCAAACCTTGTTGCTAGTTGCAATGTATTTGTAACTCATTGTATATTTTTAAAGCAAAATTGAAGTAATTAGACTTGTAGTTAATTTTCTGCTCGATTAAATACAGCAATAATTACAATCGTAATGTTATGCCTTCAGCGTAGTAATCTAAAATGGGAATCGGCGTTTTATGTGAAACTAGTAAAGTATTGGAAATTAGAAAAGCATTAATTAATCAGTGATTAATTATCTCGACACAGACTTTTTTCGTTGTTGCTATGTCGTAAATTGCTTGAAACTAATACATGTCGGATCCTCTACATAGGATCATGATTAGGCATAGTGTCAGATATACCTACTGTGGGCGCAGAATTGGGATACGGTTAAACTAGATAAATTACTCCTTTTTAGAACCTCCATACTGGTCATTGCTATAGTCTATTATAGAGACAATACTAACACTACAGAACGAATACTCTGAACTTAAAAGGGAAACACTGTGCAGTTCCTAGGCCAGTATGTGTAGCGACCACGTCTCAACGATCTCTGCCGCACCATGGACCATGGTCCATGGGCCATATCGACACAATACCCCTAGACTCCGCACAACGCTAAACAAAGGCGTTCGTGTCTCGTTTTTAAGTGCATACTCATCATAACAGGTGGAGGGGCTTGTAGCTAAGTAATAACAGCCGCACGGGTCGATTGATCAGGTTAAGCTACGCTTGTCGCGGTTGTTTCGTGGATGGGTGACCATCTTTACATACCAAGACGTTAAGCCGTTGGTCCGGGCTGTCATTTGTGGATCTTTGACAGTCGTTACGGGTCGTCACAAGCCCGAAAATCTGACAACCAGTCTTACCAAAGGGTATCGTATTACCCAGTAACTGGGTTGTGGAGGTCAGATAGGCAGTCGCTCCAAGTAAAATACTGGTATTCAGCTGCATCCGGTTAGACTGGAAGCCGACCCCAACATAGTTAGGAAAAGGCTAGGCAGGTGATGACTCATCATAACTGATCCGACATACACATATTGCAGAAAATTGAATAAACCTCTCCGGTGCAAATGTTTTAAAAACCATTGTCATTGGACCCGAGACAAAACATGCATAGGTCGTTTAATTTTGCTTACACAGTACAGACGGTGGTTACATATTGGTAACACTCAACAACTTAGGTATTGCTCTGCCAGAATTTCCTTCATGAGGTGAAATTGTATTGGCAATGAACACTGAACGTGAACACGTTGCATTGTTGTCCATGAATGAACACTGAACATACAGCATTGTTTTCCAGCGTCTATTTACAGTACCTGAGCACAGACTTCTACTCTACAAAAAAAAAAGACAAATAGTTTATTTTTTTAAGTAAATACTTTAACAACTACTGATTCGAGCTTCCTCTTAAGTAAATACTCGTAATGTGCATCGCATGTGTTAAGAAACTCCGCTCTTCCCTATCATAAACAAGTATTATTTACTTATTTTAATTATGATTCTGTACAAAAAAAAATATTTAAAAAAAGACCGTTAAAACTTTAGAAGGTCAATTCTCGTAATTAAAAACGTTCAAAGTCTAGTCGCAGTGCCATCTCGGCGACAAAATGTCAAAAACTTGTGAAAATGTAGGGAAACTTGAGTTATTTTTGACAGATTGAGACTGAGATCAGACTGTGAACGTTCTTAAAATTACGAGAATTGCCCCTCAGGTATGCGCGCTTGAGTGAGTGTGTGTGAATCTGAAAAATTTACATTATGTTTTTCAACTTATACTATCCTTATGCTGGTTGTAGATCTCTCCTAGACGTTTCCACCCCACAATGGTCATTACGGATTGGTCAGAAAGTACAATGGGGAGGCCCATTGTACTTTCTGACCAATCCGTAATGACCAAATCCAAGTCAACTACCTGCACTTCCTAGGCTATCCCTTCAAGATTATCTGAACCTGATGAGTATCGGAAATGCGTAGCAAAACCATTTTTCGACATTTGCCTAATATCCTACCAACACTTGATAGTTTTACTAGGGTTGAATTTCGGAAAAACTCATCATCTTAATTTTATTTTATTTCATCATCATCATCATCATAACCCACAGCCCAACTTCACCCAACTTCACCTACTGCTCAGTCAAGGCCGCTATTTCCGAATGCCAATTCCCACGCTCCTGTGCCAGCCTCATCTGGGTACTCGCGATGGTAGAACCTACTTTACTTTTAATAAAGGTCCATCGTTATGTTTTTGCTACAGTATATTCCCAGTCTTAGCCACAAACTGTTACAACAAAATACACCCTATTATGAGACAACAATATACACCCTATTACCAGGCTTTGTTAAGCAAGGCCTTTATTGAAGTTATCAGTACAACGACAGAGCAATACTGAGCATTGTGCTACAGCCTGCAGCTAAATATAGCCTGGGTCGAGAGCGCCAGTGTGTGGCAAACGACGAATCATTTTCATTGTGTTTCATTTTATATGGCTATGGAAATCTAGGGACACGTGGTTGTGATTGACAAGTTGACCTCTGTTCAAATTATGGCAGTGTATTTGATTGCGATATTGATTTGATATGAGAGCGGTGGTGGCCAAGTGGTAATGGCCGCGAGTTATGAGTCGTAGCTCGTAGGTTCGAACCCAGACGGGCACTTTAGTTTGTGTAAATAATTTCATCACCACTACTCTTAAAACGGTGAAGAAAAACATCGTGAGGAAACTGGCGTGCCCTAGAACCAAAAATTCGAACTCATGTGACATCTACCAACCCGCACTGGCTCGCGTGGTAGATTACAGCCCATTCCCCATTCCGAAAAAGAGGAGGCCTGTGTCCCAGCAGTGGGAACATTATAGACTGATTATGAATTTGATTGCGAAATTGAAGAACTTGCATTGGCAGAATAATTAATTTTGGATTTTGATTTGTGTGTTACATAATCGACAGCTGGGTATGTACGAGTAAGATAGGTAGTTTGAACTTTAGTTTTTTTTTGTACATACCATATGTTAAATCATACCCATATTTTTGTTAATGGCCTCATAGCTTACAATAGAGTAGCTTAGGGGTGGGTATATTTAATGTGATGTCTTACCAAAGGGTTTCTTATTACCCAGTAACTGGGTTGTGGAGGTCAGATAGGCAGTCGCTCCATGTAAAATACTGGTACTCAGCTGCATCCAGTTAGACTGGAAGCCGATCCCAACATAGTTGGGAAAAGGCTAGACAGATGATGATGAGGTAAAATTACATAAAGGACCAGTTCTGCATTTCTAATTGAAATGGTTTGGTAAAGCTACGTTTACGCCACATGCGGCCGTAATGTCCAAATAGAGATCGTTTTTTGACCTTTTCATGTTAAATACTGGTGAAAATGACAGATTTTCATGACGTCCGTTATAAATATGACGGAAATGCACTTAAACTGTAACTGAAACTGTAGCTACAAAATGATCAATATCGGATTGAAGAGAAAATCACGTTGATAAAACAAATTAAAGAAAATAACAAAACCCAATAAAAATAAAAAATAAATATTCTATGGGCAAGCATCGTAGGTCCGTAGCGTATTAGTATTACAAATAACTTAAAAATCTATGTTAGCAGTAGGTAACAAATTAGGCACACAAATACAATATTAAAACATTTTTAGAAACATACAGCACCCAATTACAAAAAGGTTTATCAAGCCCCAACCTAACCATTGTAGGCTCTTCTAACCTGTCAGAAAATAATGCAATGCTTAAAACTGTATTTTTGTAGAAACCTTAAAAAATATATTAAAACGGTCCCCTATGAAACATCAAATTATAATGACAGATGATATTCATCAAGTTTTCGTTTAATCTTGTAAACGGTTGCTGTTCAAATGATTAATTAAATGTTTGATCATTGCCACTGGCTCTGTGGAAACATGATGATGGTTTAAAAATCATGATTATGCATATTATAATGACGTTTTTAACTGAGATGACTTTCCAAAAATATTTATATGAGTACACACGGCTACACATCTAGCTATGCATTTCCAGTTTTAGCTGACCTCGCATTATATAGGTTTTTCGTACAATCAGAAGTCAGCTTATACTGGTTATGTATAGCTTGATGTGTAGCCGTGCGTACCTCGTTGTATGTAGATTTTTAAATTACTTACAAGCGCATAGGTGGACTGGCTATAAACTCAAATAAGTATCTACTACATTTTAGCTCATTAAATAAGCGAGAGTTAGTAAGTAGAGACGCCAGCACATCAAGCTACTACAATCTGTCAAATTTCTTTAGTAGATTTTCAACTGTATCGCTGAAGAATAAGGTTCAAAGTTCATTGGGAAAATTTGACAGTTTCGGGTAGCTTGATGTGCTGGCCCACTCATTTACGAAATGCTTATTAAAATAAATGTATTTAAAATGCACTTTGACTAATGACAATCTTGAATCAAGGGCTCACGCTTGAATTTTCTAGCGCAACGAATATGAAATCAACTTGAAATATAATTTACATAGAATTTTAAAAACTAAGGTGCATATTTTATAAATCACCGTATAACGGTAAAACGGAGTGAATAGGGATGCAGGGGTGAATCGGGACGAAACTTTAAAATGGATTTGATATTAAAAATAATATAGTTTGTTGCTAACAAGGACAATTAAGCTTTAATTAAAAAACAGTAAACACGTTAGAGTCTTTTCTGGCAACTATAATTATTTCAGCGTTAAAATCCATTAAAAAGTTTCGTCTCGATTCACCCCTGCATCCCGATTCACCCCGTTTTACGGTATTTATTTTATTGCAACATCATAATTGTTATTCCATCTGGTGATTTCTTAGTAACCAGTGGCAGCCCGGAGTCCGGATTGGTGCCCATGGCATTAAGCTTACCCTCTATTACATGGCACTTAAACATAACTGGCGAAATATTGGTGTACTGTACTCCTCTGCCTTACCCTTCGGGATAACAAGGCGTGATATTGTGTTATCAACATCATAATCGCTTACTAAACAGACAAACAACACTTGGTGGTCTAAATTTTAAAATTCAAGCAGAAATTTGCAGAAAACTATAATCTGTAGATCCTAAACAAACTTCCAATATCGACTCTTGAATTTCAATTCAATGTTGACTCAACCGATGCATGATTCCGTAGGGATTATAGTATTTATTTAGGTGTTAAGAAGATATGCGACATTCATATTCTATCGTGGTATAGCTATAAAAAAAACGTCAATGTTTTTTTTATTAGCGTTACCTTTTTATAGCTTGTTATTATTCGCTTTAAAAACTTGTTCTCTTTCGGTAATGTTGTTGTGTGGATAAAAGTTTATTTGATTTTAGACTTTTGCCATGGTTGTTTTGATATTTTCTGTTTCATCTAAATCTATAAGTATGTACTTAGATACTAGGTTTCTACTATACTAGGTTTGATTTTCCTTAGATAAGTGTAGATAGAATGTTTTTAATACAAAAATTTGCACTAGCTAAAAAGAAAACCTCGTGACTTGATATGCAAATGTGGTATTTGTAGTGTTATTTGAATGTAAGGAAATTTCGTTCAGGAAAAATCCTGAACGAAATTTCCTTACATTTGCTACTAAACTCGTAACAGTTGTAATTCGTGATTTTCGATCGAATATGTATCGATCTAAGTAACTTACATAAAATTATTATTGTTTGTTTCAGACATGGTTTTTCACTGACACAGATAACCCACAGCATCAACGGCAAACAAGTAAGTCAAAACTTTGTAAAACCTTAACAACATTTTACCAAACATGACCACACAACACAATATTCACAGCAATTGAGACCTTACTCCATTGTAATAAGAGCCCTTGTTTACAGACGGGCACATGGTAAACACGAACTGTTCCGACTCGCATCAGCGAAAACATCTTTGCTGTAAAACGTCCGTGGAATACGACCATTTTCTCGACAGTGGTAAAAAGTGAGTATCAATTTTTCAAACTTTTCTTTTATTTAGTTTATGGCATTTTGACTCTTATTTTATGGGTCACAAGACCTAACCTAGAGATGGCAAACAAAGTTAAAAATTTCAAGTGTTATTGTAATTTTATTTAGTATATTTTCACTCTTATACTTTGGAAGATAAGGGCTATATTCTGAGAAGGAATTGGCGATAGATTTATTTATCGTAAACGTGTTCGAAAGTTTAACAAGATAAGCGTGTTTGTCCGATAGTTTGTGGAGATTGTTTTCTTAGTGGACGCAAATCTTTAAGTCCTGAGCAAGTAATATTATTTTATGACTACGCTAGCTTTTACACGAATCCGATCATATTGATGCTTTTTCCTTCTCTATTCACGAAAGATAAGGCTAATACGAGATTTACTCATCGAGTTCAGACAATTTTATGCTTTTATTAGAACTTTGTCTTCTACATTGTCGAAACGAAGACCACTTCAGTAGAAATTCTAACGAAAATTTTCTAACATACGAGCTTAGGATTAAACGCAAACAATTAAAATCAAGGGACCAGGACTACCATTGGTTAGCAATTCATTTAATTCATAGTTCTATCAATGATCATTATTTCAAGAATAAAACTGATACTTGAGAACTCAGAAATCTCCAAAGCAATCCAAGATTCAGGCAGGTTATCCATAGAGTTTATAATCCATATAATTATGGTGTGCCATAGCATTACTCAGCCCATCAGAACGACACATCGTAGCAATTATAACGCAATCAAAATAACGTTTGTTACTCAAATCAGACGACGAGTGATGGATGTGAAATAATCAGAACTGTAATTATAAATTCTGATGCTAAGCTACAATTATCTGAAGGTACTTTACATATGTGATCTCACGCACCGTTTATTCTGCAAATTAGGTAGAAGTGAGATGAGAATTTCGTTATAACATACCCTTGTTTCAACAAGTTAATATTCGTGTTTGAGTCTTCAAATTGTGTTTGAGTTTCTGTAATAAATAATCTTTTTAGAATAAAATACTTTAGCGTCGGCATTGCAGATAAATCTAGCTAGACTCTAATATCAGAACACAAAGGACAAGAAAGAAAAAAAAACAATTGACGTCGAAATTCTCGAAACACTGAAGTGTTCAATTGTTGTTTTTTTTTTATTTTTTTCATTAAAGCTATGTCCAATGATGAAAACCTTTCACGTGATTCAAACAATCCTATTAATTAATTAAGAGCAGGAAATCGTACCATGTAAATTAAATGCAGGGAAATAGCACTCGTTGCCCAGCGAAGAGCGGAAACCGTAATTCAAGAGGTCAAAGGGGCTTGCAGTCTGACTCTGAATGCAATGCGGGACGATTCAACATATTGAAGGGTCCTAATGAACAACGCAACGAGGACCGCACCCAAAGACCAATCTAGGTTACATTTTGAGTATTTGTCAAGTAATTATTAGGAACTAGCTGTGCCCTGCGGTTTCATCCGCATAAGTTTCGCAATGTGTTTAATCCAGGGTGTCAGCTACGTCCGTACCAAATTTCATCAAAATTGGTCCAGCTGTTTGAGCGTAAAAAGTAACAAGCATACAAGCACACACTCGCAAACTTTCGCCTTTATAATATTAGTGTGATAATAAACTGAAATGAAGTGCAAATAAGACAATTTTTATAATTAAAAATACTTGTTCAGTTAATCCAATATTTTTGCTGCAATTTAGTCCGATCAAACAACAGAAGTTTTTCTCACTACTAATAAGCTAAGCAGAAAAACAAAAACCGATTAAGTTGACAAACATAAAACACAGCGGCATTCTAAACTCCTTCAATATTTTTCTAATAAAACGAGCGTAGTTCAAAGTTTTTCTAAACCGCATAGTTAATCAGAACCCGCAGTGAGTCAGTTTTTGTTTTCACTAAAAACAAAACGCTCTTAACTTCTGTTTTTAGAAGCACCGCTGTCTGTTTAAATATTGAACACAAACTTTCGTTCGACGACTCTAATGATCGTATTATGGTTAACGAAAACTTTTCCATTTTACTCTCAAAATAAATTCAAATATTCTAGTTTATTACAAAAGAGAGAATCTAGAATGAAAATAAACTCGCTCACGACATTTCATAACGTCCGAATGCACTACTGAAGAACATTTTTAGGAAGAACATGAAGCAATTTTGAAAGCAGATTAAAATTCCTCCCGTTTGTGCCGTCTCTGAAATAGGAAATGTATTTTTTTTTCTCCAGTCCATATCAGAGGTTGACAACACTTGTAAAAAGGAGTCGTATTAACGCAGTTGTGTATTTTCAAATATGTTTGTCCATTTGAACTAAGAGTGTTTCACTAAACTCGGAGCATGTCGAAGGCTTTTTAATCAGTAGACAACAGCGTCACCAACGAAGCTCAACGCTCAAACACAAACAACAAACGTTAATGGTTTTTCAAGAGCAAGTCCAATATTATTTTGGGCTCACAATAATTTTCACGCGTTTACTCAGAACCGACTAATGTTTTTGTTGAAACTTCTTGCTTTATTCCCACAGTTGTGTTTTGAAGTGCAACCCCAAACGCATTAGTATCACATTTCAATACATTGGGCATCATCATTGTTGTATTTCTTGCGCCACCTCTACACGTTTGTCGAAACGGGCCAACATTTTCAAGAATTAGGTACATAAGAGGTCCGTTTTAGTCGTCATTAAGCGCACAATGAACCTCATTCTTTGGCATTACTAGCCACTAGCCACCGTGTAGTTACAGGAAATGTTTCTTCACTGCGTCAGTGATAGTTAGCACTTCAATGATGGTGAAGCCTCTAAACATGGCATTGCGGTCGTAATTTATGAATCAATAAATTCTAATTTAACAGTCCACTACTGGGCATACTCATCAGGTACTTATTTATATTTAGATGTAAATTACGGTACCCACAAAAGTTTGCTACAATCATTGTTATTATTTATTCCCAATTTTGAGGCATATTCAAATTATTTGAATAATGAATACCCACAACAATTTCCCATAAGCCTATACAAATACAGAGTGTAATTGAACGTTTCCGGTCGAAATAAACATTTAATGGGTATAATCGATTCGGAATGAAGCTATTAATTATACGCCGCCTAACAATCTCCTTGGCACGAATTGTTATATTCTATTCATGGCGTTAGCTATTGTAACAAAGGTTTTGTAACGTGTCGCTCAAGTCTCATTACTTGCGCCCATTAATTTTCTTTGCCTACGCATCAATTTGTCCATAAAACTGAGTCTGAACCTTTCGTAATAAACGTGCGATGCGGTGATCTTTTGTAGACAGTTCTTCCGGAACAAATGAAATGGGCTGAATGCGGAGCCTGTAACAGTCACAAGGTCAAAGGGATCGTTTGATTTTATGTTGAGAAGGATACCGTGACACGTAGTACATTAGTTGTAATTGCGAGAGCGTTTCCTGAAGTATATTTTATTTACTTTGAGTATGCTATTTGTAAGCTCCTCGATGATCTGAAAGAAATGTTTTCTCTTTTTGTTTTTACCACGTACGTTTCATATATTTGAGTGTGTTTTGCTGATTTAACAAAGAACAGGCTGCTCTTTCCTTTCTATAAAGTCTCATTGATTTTATGGAATTTTGATGGCTCAATGAAGGCAGTGACGTAGTTTCGTACGAAATTTTTTGTTTTTTAGATATAGCGAAAATTATTGCCGGGATGTCTCTAACATTATGGCTACTTATATCCTATCTAAAGGGACTTATGGTACTTACTTCAAAAACCAGGAATAAGATACTAAAACATCAAAATATACGTGCGGTTAGGAATCGAACAGCTCTTTTATTGGTCCCAGGTGGACTGTAATAGGATTATCGTACGTTAGCGGTGGAAGCTTCGCTGGATACGTCAAACGGTGGATTGTTACGGACAAAATTGGTAGTCACGAAGGGACCTTTTGTTGTGGAAACGGAATTGGTTATGATATACTGTTCTGTTGCCATTGCCCAAATAAGGATTATCTTTGTATTTTTTCTTTCGGCTCTTAAGCAGTTTTTGTCATTACTAACCTTAATAATATTATTATTACTCATACAATGCGTTACAGTCGTGTTGGTTTTCCGTTTATTTGTCTTTTATGTTTTCGTTACCTAGCCTAGCCTAGATGCTTAGTTTTAACACATGTTTGTAGCCTATGAGAGTTATTAATTCCTAGTTATCTCACATCTCTTTCTAGAGCAAAATGCTCAACTATATCTTGCTTGTCTAATTTTTTGTTGGCAAATGAATTTGTTGTTGCAATTACCATGCAACAACTGGTCGGATATTCTCCCTGGTATTTATTGCTTTCTTACGAATGTGATTTCCATTTTAGGGTCTATTTTCGTTGAGGTCTATGTCTGATTAGAACTTTAAAGTAATGAATGGGTGTTTGCAGTTTAAGTTATGTACAAAATGTTTTCTGATAAGTGTCTCAATCTGGAACATGTGGAACAAGCTAACTTTATTTTACCTAAATCCGATCCTAATTCTAGTTTTTCTTAACTGGATGTTGATATCGAAAAATGCATTACAAAACTTGCCATATTTTCGTAAGTACCACAGGCTCTTACTGTTAGCCCAGCAGTATTTTCCAAATATATTATCTACAGCCACAATATAAAGCAATTCTATATTATGAATAGAGAAACCTAGCAGCAATTATGGGCGGATATGGAAATAATATAGCAGTGAGTAATTCGTTCGGCTGTGCTCGGTTAATAACATACTTAAGCTTAGGTCCGCAGCATAATAAATAGTCTCGATCTGCAATTAAACAGCTGTCTTGCAAGAAATACGCGTCGACCGATCCAATTTCGCAAATGCAAACACGATATGCAAGAAACCCGATCCAGATTATAAGTTGGCGAGTGGCGGCCATTTGTCGTACGCCATATTGCAATATGTGGTCATGGATTGCGTACACGCAGCTCCTGTTATTTGCCGCGTAGCGTAATGTCAGTAAATTACACCGCAACGCTAATTATTGGCACCCGAAGCAAAATTCTTGCTTGTACGACTTTATAAACACTTTGTACTCGCAATTATTTCCTTCAGTAATTCTGGATGCAGCTGGTTAATTCGCGTTTACATGTAGATACTCGTTTGACGATCGCTTAAAGTTGTCGGTTACTTTTATGGCGTCAATAATGGAACCAATTTTTGCGGTCATCGTCTTTATTTTTTAAACTCGTGTAATGATCGTTCGTTATTATAATCTTTACGGTACTGATGGTCTTCAATGATTCTTTGCGAAAAAGTACTTAAGTAGGATACTAACAAAGTTCTTTTTTGTTTGATACAGGTGGTTCTGCCATTTCGACGATGACAACTACGTGAACGTGCCCCGCTTGGTCACTGTTCTGCAGAGGTACAACCATCAGCAGGACTGGTACCTGGGTCGGCCATCAGTCAACAAGCCACTGAACATATACATCAAGCCTTCTGAAAGGGTAAAACATATACAATTTACTTTTTGATATAATTATTATGAATGGGATGGCTTTTAAGGGACTTGATTTAATAAGTTTGTTATAAAAGTTTAATTTGTTCCAGCTGATGTTCTCATTTTGGTTCGCCACGGGCGGTGCCGGATTTTGCATAAGCAGAAGTTTGGCTTTCAAAATGTTACCTGTTGCAAGGTGAGTGCTTCAAAGTTTCTAATTAAAACATTATAACGCAATTACTATTTAACTTCTTTAAATGAAACAAAGCATTCCCGCTTGAATAAATAAAATCTATACTATATTACATACATAATACTATTAAATAATTAATTTATATTTTATATAATAAAGCTGAAGAGTTTGTTTGAACGTGCTAATCTATGGAATTAACAGTCGGATTTGAAAAAATATATTTTTTGTATTTGATATCCCAATTCTTTAGGATACTTAACATTACGCTATGCCCCTTAGGTGCTGATCAAAAAGGAAAAAAAACTCAGTAAGAACGCTAAGCTAAAACGACGTAATTTCGCATCAATACTATACTATATATTTTAAGTTCAAACAAGAAATTTAAAGCCGATGAAGTCGCGGGCAGAAGTTAGTGTTATATGTAAGCCAATTGGCTGATTACGATTGAAGTTAAAAACTTTTGGCAGAAATGTCCTATTTTCTATATCACTGACTGAGATATCGTATCAACGTTTGTCTTTGTTGCAGTGGGGGCAGATTCATAAGTGTCTGTGAAGGCATACGGTTACCAGATGACGTCACCATGGGTTTTATAATAGGTGAGAATTGTTTGTTGTTATTCCTGCTTACATTTCGAGGTAACGTTGCATTGAATGATAAGAAAAGCCTCACTTTATTGGTTTGCAGAGCACGTGGTGAAGAACAACTTGACACTAGTGCCAGAGTTCCATTCACATTTGGAGCAGATGAAACTGCTGCCTGTAGAAACGTTCCGGGATCAAATTTCCTTCAGCTACTCGGGACCGAAAGATAATATGAATGTCATCAATGTGCCAGGATTTGACACGAGATACGATCCTACTAGGTAAGAGATATTTTATACATTTGCTTCCCGTAATTCTTATTAATCTTCGTGTCGCCAGTACGACTATATTTTAAATGCGGTTTTCCCAAAACTTTGCCACTTCCACGGCGTTGTCGGTGGCAGCGCAGAGGTCACTTAGACTGCATGTTTTGGGACACAGAGGGCAGGCACTTCCCGTAATTAAATTCGAAGGAGACAGGTTGTTGTGGGGCAGTCTGGGAGTGGCCACAGGCCTCTCCCTGACTCAGCCTATCACAGTCCACTGCTGGACATAGGTTCAGCAGAGGACTGCGATAGGCTGAGTATATTGATTGAATTAAATTCTGATCGAAATGATTTTTGTACACTTTAAGTGTTTATATTGTTTGTGTCGCTTCTTTTATCTGCAAAAGTTGAATAGAGGTCGTCAGTCTCTCGCAGTTATAACTACCTATACAAATAGAACTGGGTGACTTTTGTTTTATAGTTCTAAATAATGGCATATTATATTAGCGTTATGATATGTTATGAACCGGAGATTTTGTTAGATACTCGACAAAGACGTTCTAGGACTTCGAAGTAAAATGATACAATTTGTTGATAACAGCTTTTTTGTTGCAGGTTCCTGTCGCTGCATTGTTTCCTATTTCCACACTTTAAGTTCTGTCCTAGATAGCATAAAATTCTTGATAATGAGGAGATATAGATTTTATACTGTTTGGAAAACAAACAATTAACAGACACATTCATTAAATCTTCCATAGACCGCAAAAGTGCAATAAAAAGTCCAATATTCATAATATTGAAAAATTAACAGATTTATAAAAGAAAATATTTTTTTAAAGATTTTTATGACATAGTTTAGATTGTGATATTAGTTTTACAAAGGAAGAAGACGGAGAAAAGAAATGAATTATAATCTGTAAAAATGGTCGATAGTGTAAATGCTTTTAACAAAATGTATATAAATTCTGTATACAAATTGTAATGTCTATAAGAAATCTGTGATATTAGAATATTCTTTTGTGTAGTTATATAATATAAATGTTGTATTTAAAGGTATCTACAGTCAAGTGTTATGACATTGTTTGTAAATTAAGTTGTTTATAAAATAAACAATTTTTTAATATTTACTTGACTCTTTTTCTCATTGGTTCCAAACTTCAGATGACTGCTTGTCCAAAGCCAGTTTTCGTCCAACTACTAGCCAATTGTGGTGACCATAGACATTATCTTCCATTTTAGGAGAACAGTCCATCTATTGACTATGCCACATACATATGCGACAATGGCATAACGGATACCTACTGGCTAGCGAGCGAGAGGGTGTACATTATGTTCGCACCTCATCCATTGTACAGACGCCAGCAGGTCAAGCTACCCGAAACTGTCAAATTTTCCCAATCAACCTTGAACCTTAATACTTCAGAGATAAAGTTGCAAATCTATTAAAGAAATTTGACAGATTGTAGTAGCTTGATGTGCTGGCGTCTGTGCCTATGAGCTATTGCAGTGAACCCACTCCCAGCACAATAGGGTAGTTTCCTGGGTAAAAAAATAATAATTATATTTAGTCCGTCAGTTAGATTATCGAAAAATAATGGTCACGTATTTTTTCGTTTGTCAATCAAACAAAAAATTACAAAGATAAAGCGCGTCAAAATTTGGGACTGGGGGGGGTCGTGACGTCACTTGCTTGCAAAAGTCTCACAAGCAACGTCACGCGGAACTTTAACAGGCGATATCTTCATAAATTTAATTTTTTTTTATATAATTGACAAAAGAAAAAATCAATATTTTTCAATATTTTTTGATAATCTAGCTAACGGACTAATTAGATTTTTTTAGGAAACTAGCCTATTATGTTTAGGTAAGTGATTTGGAGATAAACAGCATGTAACAGAAAGGTCACATTTAAGGGTGTGGTACAGACCATTAAACTGAAGAACTTTCTCCATGAGACTAACATCGTAATCGCGAAAAAATATCAACTTTCCCATACAAAACTTCAATACACACTCGACCCAAATGTTGAACGATGTATGAAAGTTGTTCAGTTTGACGGTCTGAAAGGTGTACACACCCTTAAATTTGACCACACCTTTCTTATACACGGTGAATAAACAAGAAAAGAGTCTAAAAAAAACCAACCTATGATGCACAAAGTACCTAATGGCATTTTTTACCTAGGTAACTACTGCCATAAAGTTCCATTAAATATTTGGAAAATTAACTAAAAAGTCTCATAATTAAGACGATGAAGAAGAAAGTACTAAATTCACGTCTGTCATTGTAACAAAACAAATGTTCTTTCTTATGCACTAGAGCTTTACAGCAGCTGCACAAATAAACTTCAGTAATAATTTCTAGACGTCTGGCGTACGTCCCGAGTTTTCTTCATAATAAGTGGCTCTCTTGAAATACTTTTCATACTTCTGCTGGTCCATTTCGAAACCTGGTAAAGGACAATTTTTATAAAAAAATGTTTTATTTCATTATTTTTTTATTTCTACTAACAAATTGGATTTTATGATCTGAAAAATAAATGAATTGAATTGAATTATCTTGCTAACCTAGTAAATCCCTACCAAATACATAAAAAATCAGCGTTGAAAACATCACATCAAGCAGATAAGTGCACGCGTCTTGGATTAGATTTAATTTGTAATAAAATTATTATTAGGATATAGTATAGGACACTGTTGACTATATTCGAAGACATGTGACATCTACCAACCCGCACTGGGCCCGCATGGTGGATTAAGGCCTACTCCCTCTCACAGAGAGGAAGCCTGTGTCCCAGCAGTGGGATTATTATAGGCTGATTATGTTATATATAGGACATTATAATTATGTACACTACCTGTAGTGCGATTCTGTAACTATCTCACCGTGAAAACTTAGGTGAAGTGAGCGTGGAGTGAGCTGTCCTTTCAACTAATGCTAGGGATTGACACCATTGACAGCTCGCTCTGAGCTCACTTCACCTCACTTTTCACGGTGAGATTTTTGCAGAATCGATCGGCTGACCGGGCAGAGGTCCTGTTTCCTAGAACTCGATCGCAGCGCCACCAACCAGGTACAATTGTGGATCTAAACAATCTAGGGACTTAAACACACAAACAATATCATGAAATCGGTCCAGCCGATAAGGAGGAGTGAAGTGACACACGTACAGAAGAATTATATAAAGAACAAGCTATAAATTTCTAGTATAAGCTGAACTCGCATTGGTATGGCTTGCCGTACAATAAGAGGTCAGGTTGAACTAGAAAAGTATAGCTTGAGATGTCGCCATATTTACAAGGTGACTAAGTTATTAGGATACACCTGCCAATGATGTCATGCGACAAACTTGCATAATATGCAAGATTACGGGCACCTAAGATTGGTACATAAAAAAAATGATATCATTTGCTAATATCAAATGATATCAGCCCATATAATTCCATTGGTAAACAGTAGTAAGGGACTCCTATCGACCGCTTTAATGTGTGGTCATACGGGATATAGTTATTATCATTACCAAAAATATTGGTAAGTTATCTCAGCATATCGTTGTCAGCGAGCTGAGTATTACTGTTGAAGCTTGACATAATCCGTAAGTCGGTTCTTATGACGCTTATAAGCCTAAATATAGTCATTACTATATTTAGGCTTATAGGCGTCATAAGAACCGTGCATGTCATTACATGAAGGTAATTCCATCTCCCCCAATAGAAGTATATAAAAGTAAAACCTACGAATTATGATCATAGTAATATTGACATAAGAACCGATCGACATTTTGATGTCATGTAAATGTCCCAGTCAATTCATATCTACAGCTATAAAATGAATCCCACCACAGTTTGGGATAGCATTAATTCTACAACACCACATATTACCATATTGAAAGCCGTACCAACACCACACTTATTTGAATAACAGTGATGACAAACACCAAATATTATCAGATTGGATATAAACACCTCATAATATGTACATAATAAAATACATTGAAGTAATTTTACGAAACATGAACCAATGTAATTGGAAAGCTTGTTAAATATTGGTAATGGAACGCATTTGGTTAGAATGGGAGATGACCCCAGTCCAACTAGAAAAAGGCTTAGGGATGCTGATACTAGTTGACATGAAGGAATGTGAGAGATACACAACCAAATAAGAACTATGGGATTGCCTGGAGGCTATTGGAGCAAAGGGAATATTGCAAAAAATATGAAGGCATAAAAATTATTACGAAGCTGTCAATGATGGTAGAGATGATAAACCAGTTTGAAATTCAAAAGCATAAATTAGGATGGAGAAGAGGCTTCAAAGACCTTGGCAATCGAGACTACACGTGGCCTTTCAGATTAAAATCTCCCAGAGACAAGTCCAGACATAATTTCAAAGCTAATTGGTGATGATACAATTTATGAATAAAGTTATAATTTTTTAGATTGCACATTTAAATCTATCTAATATATGTATATTATCATAGGTCGCGGCAGGCAAACCATGTAGTAGATGGCGGGACGGCCTTGGTAGGTTCCGCCAAAACTGGAAGGAGGACGCGTGGGCTCGCGAAAGGTGGAAGGAATGGAGGGAGGCCTCTGCCCAGGAGTGGTGCACAGTAAGCTAGTAAAAAAAATAAAAAAACATTTATCTCTCCCATAATTATTGATGATTCGATCTTTATTAAAAACGAATGTAAAATTAATCTAAATTGCTATCAATTTATATAGTTTGTCCAACAAGTGCTACTTGATTACGCAGACATAAATATAGAGATAAATAAGTATGTGAATTCTATTCCTTTCACGTAGTATACCTACGCTGACGTCAGAATCGTCTGCTAAGCTTAGATTTTAATTAAGTTTCGCATTAAAACAAGATAAGATCGTATTCATATTCATGAGTGTAGGTGTCGCGATTCTGCGTCGATGTGCGCGTCACCTTACACGGCGACCGCGACATCGCATTCATGGAATGTAGGGTGATTGTCCCCTTAGATGCGCTGCGGTCGCTATGGTGATATACATACAGGATTTATGCAAGACCATTGAATACGTCGAACTGTATCACGAGATAATGGATGATTACGTAGAAGTTTATAGAAACGAATTTGATTATAAATACAGGGTGATAGGGAAAATAGACGTATTCCTTGAAAGGGGTTATGCTAGATGTCATTAGCAACAAATTAAGTCCAGTGTACTAGGGGTCAAAACTGGATGGTTACAGAGCTGTGTCGATTCTTCGATTTTTTTGAAATTTTCTATGTATATCTATTACCAAAAACAATTAATTATGAAAAAAAACTACTCCACTCCAAACATTTAATTGATACTTTTCTGAAAGTTGAAAACTGAGTGATAATTTTAAAAAAAATGCTTGCAAAACTTACATAATCTCAGAAATACAAGGTTTGCTTTAATAGCAAAATTTTTATTTTATAACCATCCAGTTTTGACCCCTAGTTCACTGGACTTCATTTGTTGCTAATGACCTCTAGTATAACCCCTTTCAAGGAATACGTCGAGTTTCCCTGTCACTCTGTATATCAATATAACATACAACACGTCTGTTTTCCCCGAAGGGTTAAGCAGGGATGTAGCTATAGTACAGCTACATTTTGCCGGTTATGTTTAAGTCCTGTGTTATTTGGAGCGAACCTATTGCAATCAATCCAGACTCCGGGCGTCTGCGAAATTCTAGATAGAGAAACTCAATAGCACTTCTCCCGACCCAGGAATCGAATCAGCAGGGTGTGTGCGTAACACACTATCAGTAGCAATGGGTTTGATTTTGACAGTTCATCAACATTCATTGCGTTATTTACGTTGTTGAGCAGACACATTTTTCGAACATATGAAGCAATGGATTGCAAAATGATTCAGATTGAGATTGATAGTGTGTTGCGCAATTAGCGAGAACATCATATCTACTCAGTAGTAGCACTTGTGACAATTAGACCAACACGGCAGTAAAGATCAACATATTTTAGAATCTATCCTAAGAACATAAGACTCGACAAGTTCCACGTGCTCAACGAAAATGCACCAATGAAAGTTTTAGATGCTGAAGAGCAAAGTTTCAAATGTACGAATGCTGATAGCAAATCAATGATGATGATCAGAATCACGATAAAACAAATGGTAAGTCGATCGTGCAAGTTATACTTAAGAATGGTGCTGCGATAGACGTGAGAATAGATCATTCAATACCCACAGTTAAGCTAAATCGTTTTATTCTAACACCTTTAAACGTCAGTGGACTAGTTTTATCAATGCGATGCCTCAATAGTCTATAAATGGGAAACGTATCAAGTAACAGAATTTATGGCCTCGAATGTAAGGGGCATTTCCTATGGAGCTTTAAAGGTAGGAAATATAATTTAAATGCAAGCATATTTCTTCTTCTTTCTATGTAAGGTTTACAATTTTGCCGTATATAACTGAGGGGCAATTCTCGTAATTTTAAGTACGTTCACAGTCTGATCTCAGTCTCAATCGGTCAAAAATACCTCTAATTTCCCTACATTTTGACAAGTTTTTGACATTTGTTTGTCGCTGAGATGAGACTGTGACTAGATTTTGAACGTTTTAAATTACGATAATTGGCCTTCTGTTGTAATGTGCGTTTTATTTGTGCAGAATAATCTGTTTTTCTTTCTTTATTTTCTTTATTTTTCTTTCGCACGACCAGGATTGTAATCAGAAAATTAATCAGGTTGATGCTCTACGAAATAAAGACCTACCGAATTATAATCTGATGGGCACTTTTAAATCTCATCTCATCGATAATAAATATCAATAACTTGTCAAAAATGTATAAAAATTAGAGGTATTTTTGACAGATTGATAGATTAGAATACGATCGTACTTAAAATACGGGAATTGGCCCTCAGGTTGCGGTAGGTAGTTCCAGATACATCTACACACACTAGGCCTTCTAAAAATCACGATTATTTTCGTGAGAACTACTTCTGGCCAAATTTTCTACAAAATAATTTCCTTAAGGCAGTTTGAATGATTAATTAAATTGATTGACATGCCCCATTCGTTCCGCAATGGAGGGTCTCGACAGTTTCCTTTCCGTAGCACCTGGTGTTAAATTCTTCATTCTGATCGATTATACTGCACAGTCACTTCACGTAATTGGGTTCCTAATTTGTTCTGGCGCAACAATCGGTACCCTGACTCGATTCGGAATTTAAACCGATTATTAACCCTTTATTCGGATGTTCATTCTTCTCGATAATTTTAAATCTCTCCTTGAAATGATGAATGACGTTATCAATGAAGCAGAAATGCTTGATTTTGTATGCACATGTTATATTTTGTATCAACACACACAAATGTTTATACTTAGTATTAAATGGGTCGAAGATTTTTACGAGCAATGAAAGAAATGTCATCATTTTCTCAAATACGGGAGCACTTAAAGCTAAGTCCTCTAAATTCCCCAAATCTCTTTCGTATCTTCTAAAAACTTTCGAATGTACTTAACTACTCGAAACGGATCGATTAACCGAACTCGTCCACGAATTAATGGGTTCGAATAAACATAATTAAGCTCTCAAAGAGTGCCGATTGTCTAAAGGACCATTAGTTTGGAAATGACACTCAATTAAAGATGGGATCCATTTGTCTCGTTCGAATTGAGCTTGTTGTCTTCGATTTTATCTTAGGTCATCCCAGTCTCGTCTGACTCAGTTACTTAGACTGTACCTACTAGCTGAGTAATTAAATCATTTACTTGTATTGGTCTCTCTTCTGTAGTTTTATCTGATGTTGTTCGCCGCTGCGATTACCATTTTCGTCGTATATGAATATATTACTTTCATTAATCTAATTTTATAGTTTTCCTGTTGAACGAATTTAAGGAAAAAAAGATTTTGTTTTTGTTTGGGATACCTACGCACAGGAAATACAAACATAAAAATAAGCATTTAAAACCAACAAAATTACATTAAAAACAACAATAAAATAATGACCCGTGCGAGGCCAAAATGGCTCCCATCCCAGCAAAAGAATATTATATTTCCAATATTCCATTACAAACCTGAGCTTACCCAACCCAATTGAAATCAGTACAAACCCGAAAACAAATCATGGCGTTAGCAATATCACAAATCTCAATTTATTTATATCGAAAATGTATCGATAAAATAACCGAAGTCCTCGAATAATCCGTTTACGGGCATCGTCAGTAGCAACACTGAAGTTATTAACAGTTTTACGAAATGAAATTATCTCGACCGGTCTTGTGTCAATTAGGTCTGCCGTGCCGGTCTGCAGCAGGGGGCTACTAACATTATGTTTCGAGTACAACGAGTACACCGTAGAGATATGCAGCCATTTTGTTAGAAAACTTACGATTTGCACCTGCTGCACGACCCGCTACTTAATGAGAAATCGTTATTGTTTTACTTGGTTTAGTTTAGAAAGGCTTAAGGGATTCATTAAAATGAAAAATGTTGTAGATACTCAGGTAGGCAGGCATTCATTTAAAAACCCCAAGGCGTTTTATCCCAAACGAATGGGAGATAAACAGATTTAGGTGCCTGATCTGAATGTTACTAGTATATTATTTCGTTTATTTATCTCCTTCCTTATTAAATACATTTTTTTTAATCCTACTATCTTACTTCCTACTAATATTATAAATGTGAAAGTTTGTATGGATGGATACATATCATATAACAAATTCAACAATGATATGGACTGCGTTTTTCTCTTCAAATACTTTACCAAACATCATTCATCGTTCGTAGTAGCCACAATCCAATTAATTGCTTACGCAATGTTCCAAATAGTTTGATTTACAATGCTGATTAAGTTCGCTCGAGTCAGCTTGTCAGTTGTCGCTAGCGAGATGTGTCAGCAATCAAGAGAAGACAGAGACATCTGTCGCAAAACAAGTGACGATCAGAAGGTCGATGATTATGTCTGCACATTTTTAATTAACATTATTTAATTTGCGGCGGGTATCGTATTACCCAGTAACTAGGATGTGGAGGTCAGTTAGGCAGTCGCTCCATTTAAAATACTGGTATTCAGCTGCATCCGGTTAGACTGGAAGCCGACTCCAATATAGTTGGGAAAAGGCTAGGTAGATGATGGTTTAATTTGCGGCGGGATGAACTAGAATGGTTCCGTAAAAGCTGGAAGGAGTAGACGCAGGCTCGCGAAATATGGAAGGAGTGCAGGAAGACCTTTGCCCAGGGGTGGGACAGAGAAGGCTACGATTTTTTTCTAAATCATTTTGGGGTGATGGCCGGTGATGAAGGTAACGTACCGCGAGATTCAAGAGTAAAGAAATGTCGGTAGGAGCTCTAAAGGCCAATCCCCGTAATTTAAAACGTTCAAAATTCTAGTCACAGTCTCAATATCTCAGCGACAAACAAAAGTCAAAAGCTTGTCAAAATGTAGGAAAATTAGAGGTATTTTTGACAGATTAAGACTGAGATCAGACTGTGAACGTTCTTAAAATTACGAGCATTGCCCCTCTGGTATTAAAAGTGTCATACAATTTTATTGACACGACTCGATAGTCGTGTCATTAAAATGGTTACATCCAGTTTGACTGCCATGTCGATGTAAATTGCGAAACAGACTCGTTGGTCGAGTGGTCGCAAGCGCTACTGCTGAGTAAGGTCCTGGGTTCGATTTCCAGGTCGGACAAGTGTTATTATGTTTTTTCATCAGGAATTTCTCAGCAGCAGCGCGGAGTTTGGATCTGTGCCTGGTTGAAGGCAATAGGATCGCCCCCTATGGGATTTAAACTTAACTGGCAAAATGTGTGTTCTATGGGTACACCTCTGCCCATCTCCTCGGGGAAACAAGCCGTGATGTTACGTAATGTGTATTTATTATTAATTTTATGGTGGCAAGACAGACCAAGGCAACGGACGGTGAGATTCAAGAATGAAGAAATGTTGTAAGAATTTTGGTATTAACATAAAAGTATTAAACCACTTTATTGACACAACTATGTATCGGCGCGATGTGGAAAGTGGAACTAGATGTGGCTCTCGTGAGAATAACGACAGCAAATAAGAAAACCAAAAAACAATAGCCTACTATATTTGTATGTTTGTTACTCAATCACACAAAAACGGCTGAACGGATTTGAATGAAATTTGGCGCACGGTCGAAAAAGTATCCTTTGTCCTGTCCCTGATCATGGTACAGACCCCATGGTGTTCCATGGTCTGGAACTTACTACCGGGAAAAAGTATCCTATTTCTATACTTCTTTCTCGGTTGTAGGTTTCTGTTGGATAATTACCGAACTCCACTCGGGCGTAACTGCGGACAGAAGCTAGTAAATATTAAAATAATAATTGGGAATCAAAGAAGTGCCATGGAATTAATATTTTCGTTAGTTTGGAACTAACGGTAACTTGCGAGCAAACCTGAAGTCTAGAAATATTCTGGCTAGATTTACCTTATGCAGCAGCAAATAAACAGACTAACGACACAGCAGTACAGTAATTTGTAGTTTTTATTGATAAAGGATATGAGCGTTATTTATGAAACTGTACTTTTAATAGCAAATAAATGAGTAATGTTTCCACTGAACTGTAAAAGCGTAGATTAATTAAGAAATATCCGCAATTATCAGTTTAAATCATCGTATACATTGATTATTTGGATTATAAAATTTGGTCATATTTGCTTTGGCTAAAATTATTCAATGGAAAAGAAAAATGGATTTAACTGTCACAAAAACACGTGAATGAATTAATGAATTAGTTAGTAAGAAAAGGTAATCACTGGCACAGAAATATTCGGCAGCTTCACTTCGTGACCGTGGCAAGAAGGCTTCCACACAGCATGATGCTGTGCTATGGGGGACCCGCTATAGAGCTACCAACGGGAAACGGAAATGACGCAACGAAAGTCAAGCATGGCCAGCAAAAGAATAGAAGGTTCCTACAAAGTTCCTTCTTGTGTATTACGAAATAGAGTACCAAAAAATCTCCGATTTATCACGAATGCTTTCTGATGCAACCATGGCCACCGTCTCAACAAACCTTGCCGCAGGCAGCATATGAAAACTTGGGTGTTGTATAGAATGCAAGGCGAGAAAGTGTGGTTTTCATTTTTATCGATAATTTTCATTTTTATCGATAATTTCGGGGCATTTCGTTAGACATAATGTTCTACCTCAAGTCCTCACACAATCACAGGCTACAATGGCTCCATACATATACACATAATTATAAACTAACATATTATATGTATATATAAAGTATAAAACAAAACTTGTGCTAATAAATTAGCTTATAACTATGTTAATAGCACTTCACTAGCTTGTCCTTATGTATGGGGTACTTATATTTTTAACCTGTACCTAACACATTTAAATCCTATTTCATTTATCTGCCCATTCAAACAAAATTGGAATCTAATTTCAAATCGAACGTAAGTAGGTATCACGACAACGGCAGCAGGTCGTTCGGCAATCTCCGTCGGTAGTTCGGGTGTGTCGGGTCACGATTACTGCACCCTTGGGCGTGCGCACGCCCACATTGTCCAGCATAGTGAAAGGATACAAAATGATCGCTGATAAATCTAATTTGATATTGTATTGCGTCATTTATAAGACTATTTAAATTGTTATTTATTACGTATCACTTTGTATTATAGCCCGGTTCCGGTTGATCAAGTTTTTGATAAGTAAAGCACTTGTCAAAGCTGGTGTTAATGGTTGTGTGTTGGTTGACTAAACATTATAACAGCCAATCATAATTTGTTGACAATTAAAGTTTAGAGCAGTGCAAGACGTGGCCCAGTGGTAACGGTTCCGTATTACGAGTTGTAGGTCGTGGGTTCAAACCAAGGCAGGCGCTTTACTTTGTGTAAATAATTTCATCACCACTGCTCTCAAAACGGTGAAGGAAAGCATCTAGAGTATACCGGCATGTCCTAGAATGAAAAATTCGAAGACATGTGACATCTACCAACCCGCACTGGGCCCGCGTGGTAGATTACAGCCCACTCCCTCTCGAAGAGCAGCAGTGGGAACATTAAAGACTAATTATGCTAAAGTTTAAAAGGCGGCGGTATGTAAGTTAAATGGTATGAAAGAAAAAGACATGTTGCGAAAACCCCAGAAAAAGACATGTTATTTATTTATTTATTTATCCATTTATTTCAGGCATCAAGGCCCATATAAAACACATACAATACAATATTAATATAACTTAAAAATACTATAAATACATACAACATTATAATTACACTAAAAACTAACTAAGTCACACGAAGTGTCTGCGTCGTGTTTCGCTGACTGGTGTCATGTAGCCGGCCACGAAACCGGCGGTACACAACACCCTTCGGCCAGAACTCTTCCTTGAGGAACTTCTCGAGATGATGTCTCGGAACACGCACCACAAACGACTTGAAGTTCGTGTTGTGACGCGACTCCAACTTCTCGACCCTCAAAGTCCAGTTGGTCTTCACACGCAAGCCGGTGTTATGCCGTCACCAAATAAATTGGGATAAGGGCATGAGAATAATCACAATGACGATGAGGCTACCGCACGTCAGTGGTAACAAAACTAGTATAAGCTGGCCTCTGAATCTATTGAAACACCGTTATAAGCTAGGCCAGCTTCAAGTGAAAGTCTTACGGCCAACGTGCAGTCGATTGTACCTGAGTTTATTTCAGAAGTTCGTGAAAAGATTTTCCCGGTTATCATTTTCTTAAAGGATGTTATTTTAAATTCTGTGGCTTACATTCAAATCTATGACGTTGGCGCCGATTCCCTTGTTCACAAACTAAACTAAATTTAAGTTCAGTGCATCTTTTTCTTTCTATTTCATTAAGAAAAGGACAGAAGATAAATATTCCAGTGAAATTAGTCAGCGCCTGGCGTAAATGGACGTATTTTTAGTAGCCATGTATTTAATCACGTCTAATTTGTCTATGGAGTATCTTAATTTGACAGGACTAAACTAATATTTTATCTTCTGTCCTTTTCTTAATGAAATAGAAAGAAAAAGATACACTGAACTTAAATTTAGTTTAGTTTGTGAACAAGGGAAACGGCGCCATTATCTAGTTTAGCAACAAACATTCAACCCAGCTTTCACGTCTATCTAGAATATATTCTACGTTATATTCTGTCTCAAGCATTGGGTAACGAAACGAGATAGTAAGTATGCCTGACCTGGACTGAACTTAGTTTTAACTCCCTTGCTACATACCTGTACCCACTATTTACCTAGATTCTGACCTGTCTTTATCTAAAATGTAACGTTAGCGTGCATAATTGTGGCCACTAAGTACACAGACTAAGTGTTTTCGCGTGCTTCGTGTGCGTGACATACCTGTATAAGTCTCCTGAAAAGGTCAACTTTCCTTTGTCATTTTAGACTTAAAATGTACGGTGTTTGTCCAGTAGATATTTATTTGGTAATTTAGCTGACAAAGTCTGGAATATGCGGTGTTTAAAAGGCACACTAATATGCGGTAGGAAATTAAACAAATAAAGAAAATACATTTATAAAAATACACTTAAAAAAAAATAAAAAAATACATTTATAACACACACATTATTACATATTTACATTTTTTTTTTAATACATTTACATTTGTACTAAAAACACACAATCTATACTAATATTATAAAGAGGTAAAATTTGTTTGTTTGTGTGCATGTAGGAGGTAATTTCCGGAGTTAATGATCCAATCCTAAAAATGTTTTCACTGATAGAAAGCTACATTATGTTCGAGTGCTATAGGCTAATAAATTATGTTCATGTTCATCATGCATTTTAGATGAGCTATCACAACTTTTTTCTAGCAAGTCGGAAAGAAATACCTCATAAAACAGAATTATTTGCATGCGCTGCCTAAACAGTTGTATATATGTAACTAAAAACATTGTATGGCAATCCGGTCCATAGCTCTACAAAAAAGTCCGCGACACCATATTTCTAATTTTATATTTTATCTTTTAATATCGCTTTTATGTTTTTAAAAAGTATTTTAAATATAAATCCTTAACAAAAATAAATTATTTTACGATCACGAGGATATAAGATTTGCCCTTTACAGTATGTCAATTGATCATATATGTAATTTCGGAGATAATATAAAATTACTAAAAACGCAAAATGCCGCTAAAACATTCACGAATACAACTTTTATTAATCGCGTGCACATGCTTTGTGCAGACGTTTTATCCATTTACAGATGGCGCTGTGCAAATACTTTCCGCGGATTGTTGACGCTCTTGATTTATCTAAACTTGAACTTGGTTGAACGCGCTAATCTCAGGAACTTCTTCTTCGAATTGAATAATTATTTTAGTGTTGGTAAATCCTTTTATCGAGGAAGGCTTTTGCTATATAATATCACAATGCGACTAATAGGAGCGGAGCATCAATGGAAAATGTTGCAAAAACGGGAAAAATTATTCTTTTTTTGAGAGCTTCCATTGCGTGCGCTGCGTAAACGGTTTAAGTAACGCAAAAATCATGTATGATGGAATTGTTTCTCTTTATAAGCTCTAAAAAAAAAGCCGGCATATATGTCTATCTCATAAGATTGACTAGAAGTAATCAAATTTGTTCGAAATTAATTAATTATTTGCGAAGGTGTTTTATCAACATGATATTATTTCCCCAGGATGCAGAAAATAGATTCAATTTGTATTTTATGTGTGTCAACACGCGTTCTCTATCAGCATTGGTTGCTGACCATAATCTCCTAAGAGAGAGGGTTACGTCACTGACGTCAAACTTTGAACTGGAAGGAATAGCACCCACAGCACAGTCAGTCCTTCCTTAAAGCTCAAACCTGCGTACCTCTCTCTATATTCATAAATTATGCAAACTTACACAAAAGCTATGCAGTTCACCCAAATTACTAGACAAACGCACCTTAATTTAACCAATAAAAGGTCAGCAAGTCTTGTCATTTGAAATTAAACGTATATTTTGTATAAGTCGTAAGTCTTTGTCCATTCTCACTGTGCAGTATCGGCCCACCCGACGGAGCCTGCATACTAACGATCCATGAAATGTGCACATGACATGGACATTTAAGTGTCCCCTTCGGATGCTATTACGTGTGGTGACACGTACCTAATTAAAGACCATTTTGATATCGCCACAAGTTTAGAGGAATTGAGGTAGTGTGATACGGCTCTATGATTGGAAAGAACAATGCGAGAGTTCATGCAATAATTTATTTGGTTGCAGGTTGCAGCAATGGTTTTTTTTTGGTTAGATACACAAACAATAATTTTGAATTGGACCATGTATCTATCTATCTTCTTTATAAATAAAAATGAATCACCGAAATGTATGTACGCGCATAACTTCTGATCGACTGAACCAAATTGGATAATTCTTTTTTTTTTTGTGTTTGTTATTGTCAGGACAAGGTTTTTATACAATTGGACCCGGTAGGTGGCGCTGCTTTCTCAGGCAGGACGACGTCTGCCGGGTCCGCTAGTTTTATATATTTCTCGATACCCTAATAGTCGTTAGTACAAACCTCAAATAACACAATGTTTTTGTATCGTAATTTCCATTCGGTGGCGAAGTTGGAGAGACAACCTAGACGCGTACCGGAAGTGATGGATCGAGGTAGCTCTAGAAAAGGATGACTGGAAGGATTTGGGGGACAGCGTATGTTTTTTTTTTTTTTATGTTAGCATACGCTGTCTCACTCCTGGGCAAAGGCCTCCCTCCACTCCTTCCATCTTTCGCGAGCCCGCGCGTCCTCCTTCCTGTTTTGACGGAACCTATCCAGCTCGTCCCGCCATCTCCTACGTGGTCTACCGCGACCTCGCCTCGCTGTCTCATGGCACCAATTCTGTGCTATTTGGGCCCACAGTTTGTCCGGCATACGACAGACATGTCCTGCCCAGTCCCATTTAAGTTGGGCAGCCTTTTGAGCCACGTCAGCTATCTTTGTAAAAAAGATCGTTTCAACAATAATCTTTTGCAGGTTGGTACTGCTGTCTTACCCAATGATAAAAAAAAACGTTTATTTAGTGCAACAAAAGACACACAATACAAGTAATAAAAAATAGAACAGTAAAAAAAAGGGGAAAAAAAAAAGATTATAAAGATAAATCGACCCATAGACACCTCGCAAATCCACAACCTCTAGTATAAAATAGTAGTCTATGTCCCAAAGAGTATAATAATCTATGTCCACAATGGTCGATCACTACTGGGCGGTGTGTGTCTCATGGTTGCACCAAATGGGAGTCCAGCTCAGCATATATGCCAGGTACAATACCTGACGCTGGTATTCTGCTGTATCCCGTTAGTGACACACGGATGTCGAGAAGACGCATCTGATTTCAAACAAAATGGTATGTACCTACATAGTGCGGCGCGTATACTGTAAGTTGGTAAGTATCCACATCTTTATTAATTTCAAAACCGGCAGATAGAAAGAGTTTGAAGTTTTAAACTTATTAAATACTTGTGTAGTACTGGATCACTTGCTTATCACAGTTATTATAATTATGTTATGTAATGAATGAATAGTTAAGCGTGTATGTGTATGTGAGTTTACATGTTGGTGTTTAAGACAATGACACTAGCAATTCCTATGCTATACCATTAAATGCACAAATACGTAACCGTTCGCCGAGTGGACGGCAATTGACTGCATTCTGGTCACGATGCGATCTAAACAAGCAAAACGATAATTTACCATTGCAATACCGGGCGGTGGGCAGGTGCTGCGAAAATATAGGCCTTACACACGAACGTTGATTTACACCTCATTTGTTTAGTCACGCTTTCATCCTATTTGGGGTAAGTACGATGTAAAGGGTTAGAGACCATAGTATTGAAATCGCCATGTCTCTCTTTTCGCTTATGGCAACAGGGTCCTTACTTTGATCGATCAGAAGAATCGTCTGCCTTAGTGATTGAGTATATGCAAATTCTATTCTATTATCATTAATAAAAAAATGGAATGAAAGAATATGAAAGATGATAGTAAAGAAGAAAGAAAAAGAAAGAAAATACATTTATGACACACACACACATCATCGTCATCGTTCGATCGTTCGTCATTTAGTACATAATTATATGACTTGCAGGTCTTAGAAATCTATACTCGTACTTACACATAAATATTATTTTTTGAAAATTGAAGTGTCTGTATGTAATGTCAAAATAACAGCTTTATACTTAAGGTACCTACATGGAATTATATACGGTACTTATAACAAAAAATTTTTTTTGTTTGTTTGTATATATGTTTGTCTGTTTGTTCCGGCTAATCTCCAAAACAGCTGGACGGATTTTGACAGGACTTTCACTGGCAGATAGCTGATGTTATAATACTTAGGCTAAATTTATATTTAGAAAATAAATTAGGGTTCCGCGCAAAAAAATTAAAACCTAGCTAGTAGTTAAATAAATATAAGTACAGTAACATTGTTATGACGAAACAGTAAGCAAAAACCCGGAAAAGGACAACTAATACGTAAATAGATATGAACATTGACCCAATTGTTATCAACTCGAACCAATAATTCTCTTGCAACTGAACTAGAATTTCCGCAATAGGTGCAGACCAAATGCCAGCTGTCTCATAACCTATACGATATAGTTAAAGCTAACCTTTATAACCTAGAGTGAACTTAGGTGACCTACTCGCCTAGTGTTTACAAGATTTATCTAACGTGACTTGGATTGTGGTCGAAGCGGTATCTGATATGACATTTATATGCCATCGACTTAATGCGTCCTCAAAAAGCAGGTTTAACCGAAGTTATCCACTACGGTCATTACATTATACATACATAATAAGCCTACAACGTTCCTACTGCTGGGACACAGGCCTCCTCTCAGTGAGAGGGACTGCGGCGATTATAGGATTATTTTACTACAATCGTCAAGGATTGGATTACTAGATTTGGTCAGAAGTTTTAGCAGACACAATGTGCCAAAACTACCAATTTTAGTAAAGGATACTGAAGTGTGTTGTTGACAGCAGACAGCGAGACAGAACGACCATGTTGCCTAGTTCAAGATTAGAATGCTGATACACCTAAAATCTACGCTTATTTGTAATCTAATGTGAACACTGCTACACTACAACAGCAATATTTTAAAGACCATGAAAGAGAAAAGAAAGTAAATACATTTATTTGCGGTAATGACCGTGAGAAAGAACACAAACAAGTTGGGGGGAAATATGCGTCACAACCACGCAAAACGTCCATCGCTCAGCATAACGCTGCGACCCTGTGCGAGACAGAGCCCCAGCGCTGGTTTTCAGCGACAGCCAACGATGGTCGGCGGCCATGATGGGTCCTGGGGGCGATGCCGGGTCGGAAACATCACGGGATCTGAAATTGAGCCGGTTCAGTGGGCTAAAATCACTCCTTAAGGAATATGGGGCTTGTAACATAACTAACTTATTACACGCGTTTCCCTATTGACTTGCACCACAACTTGAGAAACATTTAACTAACCCAAAGTCGCGAACGTTGGTGAAATCTACTCTAAAACTAGGCGTGGCCGATATAAACTAGTCGCTGCACTTGTTACATTAAAATGTGATGTGAAAGGGTGTTTACAAACCAGTTATAGTATTAATTTAAAGTAGACTAATTAATCGAGAATTGTATAACATGTTTGTAACTACATATGATTTTACTTTCACTGTTTTTTATGATACTGTAATCTTGGTGTTGCTATTGAGACTGTGTAAATGATTTTATTGATTTATAAAAGCCTACCTTTATAACGAAATCAGCTGTAGGTAAATGGTCAATAATTGACCATACGTGTCAAGAATGAGATGCTGAGAATTAATGATTGACCATTTAAGTATATAACGTGTATCTGAAATGTGTCATACACCCTTAAATATGACTACACCTTTTATATTTCTGATGCATACCTACTGTATACGTCATACGGATTTTAATTAATAATGTTTTAATAATCAAGTTGGCCGTTGATACCGTTTTACAAGTGTATGTTGAGGCTATTATTATTCGACTGCCTCCGATGGAGGGTAATGTTTGTATGTGTCATATCAATTATTATAAAATTATCAAAGATTACCAGTTTATAAAGCCACTACCTTTAGCAGTATCAGCCCGCTATCATCACCACAGAACCCTAGCTTCCTTATTCTGCTACACGCTACAAAGACTTTTTATTCCCAACCACGTCTTTATAAGTTGAAAACCACTAATAGGCGATGCGGTTTCAAAAACTTCCATTTTAAAAGGAATTCTTATGTTTTCAAGACTTCCCATTGATTTAATGTTCCCTACGCGGTTTGTAGCGAATTCTCATGAAAATTACACCATCCTTTAGCTTTTATTCACCTACTGATCAGGCCAGAGTCTACTTGGGTACGAAATGTGTGAATGCTTGCCTTTTAAAAAGGTAATTAATTATTTTTCTTTGTATATCGATGGCAAAAGTTCAAACATCTTTGGCCCAAAATTGAGCAGCGTAAACTCCGCTCACTGACGCAGTCATAAAATCATCAAGTGCACAGGTGACAGGGCATGCGGCGCAGGATGAAAGGTGGGCCATTGTCTGTGGGGAGGTGCCGCATACGCACTTAAGATCTGAGCCGTCCGTGAACTCCCATCTGTGGAGATTGTGTTTGCTCCGGCCGACTTGGGTTCGAAGTCTATTTAGAAATTTCCAAGTGACGCGTACCCAGGCGGAAGGCTCTCAGATGGTTTGATAAAATTGTAAGAGGGCTTATACAGCTCCCGCTATAGATTACATCTTCCATCTTCCTGTGAAGGCGTTACTAACTATCCATTATTGAAACGCAGGCATTATAATTATCTTAATGCTCAGGACATGATACTTTTGGCACTTCCTAGCCAGTCAGCCCAGCTAGTACTTCGCTGACTCGCTAGTGATTTGAGCATGGTGTACAGAGCTGAAATCGCCAACCCGTCTCTTAAGCAAGTGTTGTGATCAATGTTCATGACTTTTCTGTGGCATTTGCCCTGCAAAGAGACAGCAATAGGCTGGTTTTTTTGTAAGGTAAAGCTATACTAGTGCTACATCAGCCCAGCAGCTGCTGACTGCCCATGTAGATGGTGCTGATTAGGCAGATGATGATGAGCACTTGTCACATAGTTATTGCCACATGATTTTATGGTGGAGAAATCTAAACTCGAAACAAAAAAAAACCCTTAAAATATCTTGTTAAAGTATCATTACATTCAATTGTAACCGAAAACCAGCTAAATGTATCATGTGTTTTGTTCGTGAGTCGAACCAGCAAGAGGCAGCTGTTATCTGTCGTATGCAAAGTGTTTGAATACATTGCTTTACAATAAACAAATACCCGATCCGGGTCACTTGGACCTCACACGAACTTTTATAGACCCGGGATCTTCTGTAAATGACCACACACTTGCTAATTTACACTGGGGACGGGGGACTTTCAAATCCAGTTGTATAGTTATAGTGGCATTGCATGGTTGTCATTCGTGGATGACAGTCGTTACGGGTAGTCAGAAGCCCAAAAGTCTGACAACCACTCTTACAAAGAGGTGTTACCCAGTAACTGGTTCCGGAGGTCAGATAGGCAGTTGCTCCATATAAAATGCTGGTATTCAGCTGCATCCAGTTAGATTGGAAGCCGACCGCAACATAGTTGGGAAAAGACTAGGTAGATTGGTTTATTTGCACTGCATGCTATAATATAATAGGGACTTAGGTTGTTCTATTTTAATTTTGGTATATGTATTTATTATACAGGGTTATTTGTAAAAAACCAACAACCTCTTAAGAGGTCATTGTACTCATCATTATGAACAACTTTCACTATAGGACCAAACCTGAAATCGCGAAAAAAAAATCAGCTGCTCCCTACATTTTGGCGAGTTATGCGAACGTAGGTAAATGTAGGGAACAGCTGTTTTTTTTTTCGCGATTTCAGTTTTGGTCCCATAGTAAAAGTTGTTCATAATGATGAGTACAATGACCTCTTAAGAGGTTGCTGGTGTTTTACAAATAACCCTGTATATTATGTTTTTTATCAAGACAGTGTAGTAAAATAAAATCGTTGATTTAAACATAATTGTGTATCGAATCACATTTTTAAAAAGTTGAAACAAACTTACCATTTTTTTAACCGACTCCCAACGTACACAACATCTAAGACGAATGTTTTAAGCTGTAGGTAATTTGTACCCAAATCAATAAATCATCTAATTATTAAATATTTATGTAAATTAATTAAGTATGACCATCGCTCTCACTTTGTCTTGTCTAATTTTTTAATAGAAATCCAATAAATTAATGCAGGCAACGGCTACGATACATCAATGAGCACCATACTGTGAAGTTATAAGATAACGAATGATCACAGTCTTGTACTGTTACCGACTATCGTCGAGATCATTAAACTGTTAAGGGCGAATCGTTACAAATGAGAAATGACTTACACTATTGAACATACAAATTAATGCTTCGTGCAGTGTCGACAAGGCTTTACCTGGATGATTTAGATGAGGTATTAATCATTTTTATATGAAGTGTGGTTTTTGTTTTTTTTTTTTTTAATAAAAATGTTAAGATTTATAGTGTTGGCAAAACATACCTAAAGAAAGTAGATAGTTTTCTTAATAGGTAATTCTAATAATTCTGCCCGATATTTTATGATTACACGGTGAATGATTTTTCTCGTCTGAATTCGCTCGTTGCCGAGCATCGTGCCCAATACAATGATTTTTGCCTAAGGGCGAATTTCACCTAACGTTTATACCTAGAATAAGCGTTAACCTGAAAATAAATTTTAAATTTTTGACAGTTTGCCCTACTAGAACTGTCAGACGTCTATTTTATTCCACGGATAAAAGATCTTACTTTGGTCAAATCAGCCCTAAGTCGATTATATTCTTAGATTTTTTAACACAATACTTCATCGACACTGCATTATCAATATCATACACATTATACTTAGTAGGTACCTATTACGGCCTAATAATGATATGCGTAGGTAGACATTAACAGAACATATTTTAACAGCTTTCAACATTCGAAACAAAAGAACACTAAAGTTAACCATCTTTTATAGAATTAATGTCAACATAAAATATATTTTGTACAAGGGCCATAATAATGGTCACTGTAACGGGACGCTCAACATTCTGTATCTTGTTACTAATTTATATCTAATTACCTTACCGTGTAAACTATAAATTATTATAACATAATGAGGGTGAAATCGTTGTAAACATCACTTTACTTTTTAAAGGTGCTTAGTGTTGGTTTAATGGGCCATTAGATTCTCTTTCACACAGTCTGATTCGACCTCTGTTTTACATGAATTAAATTATAATGATACCTGACTATCTGTTTCGTATTTAAATCTGCGTGCAATAAACATGATTGTACAGTGAAGTCTTTTATATCTTCTTCAGTTTTCTATTTTTTTGCTGTCTCAAGTCAAGACACATAATACCTTTTTAATTTATGGCACTGAGCAGACTACAGTCATAGGTACATAGGAATCTATATTTAATAATTTGATAGCAAAGATTACTGTAACATAGCATACACCTTTGACCAATGTCGAGTTGAAATTAACCATTTTATGAAATATAAATCTTTTTTTTATTGTTAGAGTCTGTAATGTCATGCTTCGCTTACATTGGCGCGGTAAAGCAAGCCACACTTCAAGCGCTCTCTATCTTCAGCCAAACTTCGGGCCATGTGCAAGAGATAGCACGCGCAGTGTAATTCGCCTTATCGGGACAATGTAGCCATAGCATTGTCACATTTTTATTTCGGTCTGACATGTTAAGAAGATGGCTGAACGTCACTCTGAGATATTGACATTACGACGATACGACACGATATTCAAATTTTATTTATGTTTCAAATTGACGTTATTTCAAGTTAAACAAATATCTACTTTATTTTTATGGTAATTAAGTTGATTTCAGAGTGACTAGCACTATTGAAAAAGTTATAAAAATGTTTGAAGTTGTAGCGTAAACTGAACTTTATAGTGTAGGGATTAAAGTAATTTTTCTATAAACTCATATTTGTTTACATTTTTGGCGAATATGTTGCATTTAAATTTTAGGTATAACGCCGAGTCGTTAAAGCAGAATCTATCTTGCAGTGACTGTGCTGTGTGTGTGTGCGACTGTGATCTTTTCTTAAAAAAAAAAAAAAAAAAAACTACATGTTTTCAGTTACACACAGAATTACTGAGTTATTTTTAAACTCGGACATTTATTAACTTGCAGTAAAATACAATAAGAAAATATCGGACATCATAGTTATTAACACACTGGTCAAATATGTAGCATCAAGTAGAAGATCCAATAACTGTAATCGCAACGGTGCACAAATTATTCGTGGAAGCGCATTGAAAATTGCTTAACGTTAAGCCTTTAATGAAAAGCTGTGGTCAACTTGACCGCGCCGGGTGTAATTACATGTTTTAAATGAAGATAGACATTACAGTGTGCAGCCAAGCGCATAATATGGGACTATATTGAAGTTGTCAAGTATAAAAATGGTGGAATTAATATTGGTTGGTTGGTGGGTGTTTGGGTGAAATCTGTAACAATAACGTATAGGTATATTATCAATGAGACTTTTTCAATTCATATCTATTTTCTGAGTTTATTTTGGCAATACTCACATCGGTCAAGTAAAACTTCGTCAGGAAACCTGAAGGCCAATTCCAAGGACCAGGCCCGTGCCGGACGACGCGTTGTGTTCCACGCGCGCCTCAAAGAGAAGTCAGCAGATGACGGGGCCCGATAGGGCCGAAGCCTGCCAGGGTAGCGGGATCGTCCGAAAGGGTTATCAGGGAGTCGCTGCCCTGGAACAGAAAGGGCTAAGGAAGGAATACGGGTGGGTTTTAGTCAGTAAGAGTCTGACACTCCTTTCCGCTCCACCCAGAGCGGGTCATTTGATGATTTCCCATCCTCAAAACAAAAGGCAATTCCCGTAATTAAAAACGTCCAAATCTACTCACAATCTCATCTCAGCGACAATGAATATCATAAACTTATCAAAAATGTTGGGAAATTGAGGTATTTTTGACAGATGAGACTGAGATCAGACAGTGAACGTTCTTAAAATCAGAATTGCCCCTCAGGACTTATAGTTAATATAATTCTGTCAAGCGTGGTGATCAATACTCATGCTTTCTCTAGATGAGAACCCTTTGCCCTGCAGTAGAACAATATTCTGTAAACTAACCTCCTTCGAAAGTAAATCCATGTTTAACTGTACAAATTAAACAATTTCAAAGCAGCAAGTAAAAGTTTTATTGAAACCAACACTATCTCAAACGGTTTGGCGATAATAAGCTTCCAATACCTAGTAGAAAAAAGATAAAGATGGCTGACTTCACAACAAAATGGATTTGACTGTCGGAAAAGCTGGGACAAGGAGAAAATCTTAGAAAGCAGTTGTTATTGATATTGACTCAAGAGAAGGCAGCATGGTTCCTTAAAACAGAATATTTTCCTTAAACATTCTAAGTTATGTGTTATTTAAGTGTATATTTGTCTCTCTGAAATTATTATTATGTACTTTCAGATTTTTATATGGGCTATAAACATAACTGGCGAAAGGGTGTAGGTAGGGTACTTATACGTAGATACACCTCTGTCTGACTCTTCGGGGATTACAGGCGTGATATTATGTTGTGTTTCAGATTTTTTTCATACTGACCCAACTGAACGACGACCCAATCAGCACCATGTTTTACATTTTTTTTTTAGTTTTTTAGAAAGCTTTGCCTTTCTAGAACTCCAAAATGTTTTACGCAACTATTTCTATGAATGACGAACACTTTCGCAAATCATTGCGTTGATTAAAATTGAATTGAAACAAATGATTACGTACATTGATAGCACCATTGTGGCAGTAGGTACTGCCGCCTTTGTCTTGCGGACAATGTGGGCCAATCATAATGAGACTGGTAATAAAAGCTTTTATAAAAGACTTTGTAACGTGTCGACCAGCTTTTGTTCATTAGGTTTCACTTGTAAGCTGGATGCGATGAGCCTCGTGGCTAAATTGTCCATAGAGGTATGAGGAACAGGGTGTAAAGTTCACTCATAGAACTCCTTAGAAAAGGGAGGATCTTCCAACCAGATGGGTGTTGTGTGTGGCGAGCAACTGCCCGATGAATCATGTCGGGCTGTTGTATATATGCAGGATTTTGCGTGACGTCAGTATGACGCGTAGTTCTCATGTGTCGTTGTAGATACCGCTACAGGTCGATTGAAATCAAAAGACATTTATCCAAACTAGGATTAAAAATCAGTACCTACTTTTTGAACGTCAACATTACTTAAGACGGTTCCCCAATACGCCCGCCCTTCACCACTTCCCAGTGCTTTAGGTAGGAAGAATTTTTTTTTATTTTTATTTATTGCTGATGGTCTGATTCGAACGACATAGATAATTATTATCTAGATACATTCAAAAGTCGGCAAAGTTCCTCTTTTATTAAGTCAATCAAGGGATAAAATAAAATATATAAGACTATTCCAATTACCATTATAAATCAGTCAACATCATTGAGATCAAAAACATTCACACAATCGCACACACACTCACATACACACACTATAAATCAGTGACTAGATCCACCACAAAATATCACATAATTACCTAGCCAGAGACAGAAAAACTAGAATTTCTAATAGAAACTTATTTTCAAATACGCAGGCAGTACTAAATTATGTGCCGAACCAAGTGACCATGAACGTGGAACCATGTATGAGTTCCGCCAGTGACCAACACCACTCTACCACAATACTAACATATTGCACGCACGGGTTAAATAGAACACACGTGTACGATATACATTGCTGCTTCAAAATAAGCGTTAGTTTTCGTTTGCTAGGCTAAACCGCAATGGTAACGCTGCTAGCCGATTTGTGCGAAATCGGATGCATTTTAGTACTCCTAACATATTAATTGAAAACAAAGAGTGTTCTCCCACGCCATGCAAGTGTGACCATCGCCTTATGCGATCTAAAATGAATTATTAATATTGAATAATAGCTAGTTATATTTACGTGTAAGTAATTATAAAAAGTAAAAAGAAAAATATTCGCAAAGCGGTACGGGTCGATCGATCGGGTTAAGCTACGCTTGCCGCGGTCGGTCCGTGAATGGGTGAACATCTTTACATACTTAGACCCATCCAACACTCTGGAAGCATGTTAAGCCGTTGGTCCCAGCTGTCATTTCTCTCATTGTGTCATTCTTCCACTCAGCCCAGAGCGTGAGAGGTCATTTGATGTGTGTGGGACACAAAAAAAAAGGCCTAGACAAAGTGACATTTTATCAGCGGTGTTGGAAAAGTCAAATATGTATTAGATTGACATAAGCTACCGAAAAGCCTGTTGAAAGTCGGTGTAGAAATACGAAACCCTTTGAAAGCGATTGTCAATTGTTTATGCCCTATTTCAATGAAAACCCCATAGGTACTTCCTACCCTACTAATCCTAATAATATTATAAACGCGAAAGTGTGTATGGATGGATGGATGGATGTTTGTTACTCTTTCACGCCAAAACTACGGAACGAATTTGGATCAAATTTGGCACACAGATAGTTTATAACCAAGATTAACACATAGGATACTTTTTATCCCGATATTCCCACGGGATCGAAACTTATGCGGGTGAAACGACGGGGCGCAGATAGTACTAAATATTTATTTGACCAAAAACGAATGTACTTTTAAATTACTCCTCGATACAGCGCTACCAACATAAAAATAAATTAGTTTTAATAATAAATGGGTCTAAAAGCATACAATTCCCGCCCACATTTCCAAAATGCCGTCACCAGCCATGTCAAACCTTTAAACTGTAATAATAGACTATATTTAGTAGCAATTTACATGTCACAAACACGTTATGGGCGCCGTAAAGGTAATTGTTTATTAATTTCAACGGTACATGTTGTTAATTTAACGAACAGGCGTTAAACTTTATTAATGTAGCAATAAAGGTCATTATTGATATAGGTTGTGATAAGGTGACCATCTACCGGAGTGAAGTGAGTTAAGGCTAGATCGGTATACTATAAGAAGATACAGTAAGGAAAATTATTATAATATTATTAAATTAGTCATTGTACTCATCATTATGAACCACGTTTACTATGGGACCAAACCTAAAAGCGGGAAAAAAAAAATCAGCTGTTTTCTACATTTACATTTATGTTCGTGTAAGGGATTTTTATGCGACTAATAGAAAATATAACTTAAGGTGTATAGAGGGCTCGCTGACCTTGTGCATGTGGGCGGAGCTAAACGCTCTACTCCCGAAAACGTAAAATGCGCGCGGTGGCGCGCTGAACTAAAACGACGATCAAAGAGTATGCAGAGGCGCAGACATGCCGCCCGCAGGTCGCTATTTTTGCCTACGATTCCAGAGGGGATTTGCGGATGCAAAGCTGATTATTATATTTTGTATAGATTGATACTTATGTTACGTATATTTTAAGTTTTTACTGGACATATTTTAGCATTTATTCATATAGAAATTTCGATTTTGTTTAAAATCATACGTGAGAAGGAACTTAATTCCTGACGGGGGTAAAACTTTAAAAATGATATCGAGTATTTTCTTAGGAATAGAATAACATTTTATTTGCATAGACTGCAGGTCTTCTTAGGAGGACTTACATAAATATGAGATTTTATAAAAATGTGATCCTGTTTCATCAATTTGAATTATTATAAATCAGTAATAAACCTAGCGATTTTCGACCTTATTGACATTTATGCAAACACCGGATTTTAATGAAGGAGCAATGTTAGCCAACGAGAATGTGAGATAAAACAAACTAAATTTTAAATGTCAATAAGGTCGAAAATCGCTTGAACCTGTTTTTTTTGACTTGCTTAACGATAGCAAGTTAAAAAAAAGGTTCAAGCGATTTTCGACCTTATTGACATTTATGCAAACACCGGATTTTAATGAAGGAGCAATGTTAGCCAACGAGAATGTGAGATAAAACAAACTAAATTTTAAATGTCAATAAGGTCGAAAATCGCTTGAACCTGTTTTTTTTGACTTGCTTAACGATAGCAAGTTAAAAAAAAGGTTCAAGCGATTTTCGACCTTATTGACATTTATGCAAACACCGGATTTTAATGAAGGAGCAATGTTAGCCAACGAGAATGTGAGAAAAAACAAACTATATTTTAAATGTCAATAAGGTCGAAAATCGCTTGAACCTGTTTTTTTTGACTTGCTTAACTTACTTAACTTTAATTTTAACTTGCTATCGTTAAGCAAGTCAAAAAAAACAGGTTCAAGCGATTTTCGACCTTATTGACATTTAAAATTTAGTTTGTTTTTTCTCACATTCTCGTTGGCTAACATTGCTACTTCATTAAAATCCGGTGTTTGCATAAATGTCAATAAGGTCGAAAATCGCTAGGTTTATTACTGATTTATAATAATTCAAATTGATGAAACAGGATCACATTTTTATAAAATCTCATATTTATGTAAGTCCTCCTAAGAAGACCTGCAGTCTATGCAAATAAAATGTTATTCTATTCCTAAGAAAATACTCGATATCATTTTTAAAGTTTTACCCCCGTCAGGAATTAAGTTCCTTCTCAAGTATGATTTTAAACAAAATTTCGACCTTATTGACATTTAAAATTTAGTTTGTTTTTCTCACATTCTCGTTGGCTAACATTGCTCCTTCATTAAAATCCGGTGTTTGCATAAATGTCAATAAGGTCGAAAATCGCTTGAACCTTTTTTTTAACTTGCTATCGTTAAGCAAGTCAAAAAAAACAGGTTCAAGCGATTTTCGACCTTATTGACATTTAAAATTTAGTTTGTTTTATCTCACATTCTCGTTGGCTAACATTGCTCCTTCATTAAAATCCGGTGTTTGCATAAATGTCAATAAGGTCGAAAATCGCTTGAACCTTTTTTTTAACTTGCTATCGTTAAGCAAGTCAAAAAAAACAGGTTCAAGCGATTTTCGACCTTATTGACATTTAAAATTTAGTTTGTTTTATCTCACATTCTCGTTGGCTAACATTGCTCCTTCATTAAAATCCGGTGTTTGCATAAATGTCAATAAGGTCGAAAATCGCTTGAACCTGTTTTTTTAACTTGCTTAACGATAGCAAGTTAAGAAAAAGTCAGTCGCTACAGCGTCATTCGAAACTAAGTACCGGAACCTAAGAACTTCGTTCCATCCGGGTGTCCCTTGACACCTCTCAAGTTTTTTTTTTTCATAATTTTGCTCTACTAAAACTTGTACATTTTGATTTCCACAAATGAAAAGAAAGAAAGAAAAACATTTATTTGCGGCAAACATGACCCATAAAAAATAACATAAACACACAAAAAAAAAATAACAAAGTTTGGGGGTATGCGACATGTCCACGCAAAACGGCCACCGCTCAGCATTATGCTAAGACTCTATACGAGACAGAGACACTCACTCATGCGGTCTGGTGATAAGAAAACATTGTTTATTTGGCAACTCATCACACTATTATTATTGTCAAATTAGTATCGTGTACCTAAAATGAAGTAATCATTAGTTACTTATTAATTTTAGTTTGATCAGAATAACTCAGGTTATTCGAAGTTCCTTATCACGTATGATTTAAAACAAAAACAAATTTTTGCAGCCGCCGTCTTGGATTTACATTGTGAGCTCATTATCGGCTCTAAAACCCTCGAAAAGTATGAAAATGATACCCATGATGAAATATTTGCAAATTTTTGCAGCCGCCATTTTGGATTTGTATTTTGACCTCACTATCGGCTTTATCACCCTCGAAAAGTATGAAAATGATACCCATGATGAAATATTTGAAAATTTAAGCAGCCGCCATTTTGGATTTGTATTTTGACCTCACTATCGGCTTTAAAACCCTCGAAAAGTATGAAAACGACACCCACGATGAAAAATTTTAAAATTTTCGCAGCCGCCATTTTTGAATTTTTATTTTGATCAAATCCAATCTTTTCTCATTTTAATATTAGTTAGATAATATGCCTACTACGTACTACTTGTATTTACTATCGTAAGCATCCACGGGCACAATAGAAAGAAATGGGCCATCTGCAGCGAGCTAGTCAATAAACGCACACTGATACAATTCGTTCGTAAATATTTGCACTAACACAGACAAACGCGCGTAGTCGGTCGATAGCCGGAGCGGAGCAGCGAGCGACACAGCCATCCCGTCTCAATGCTAACGCACGACTGCCGCCCGCGCCCGCGCAGAGCCCCTCTGAAGCTTGATCTTAAAGTGGGGACATTTTCTTTGCAAATGTTGATTGATTTACATGAGATGTTACAAATCTGTAGTACCTCTAACCATCAATTTTTCAGTGTAAAAATATTTCGAAAAATCAAAGCCGTTTAAAAGTAATATCGAATATTAGAAAAAAATAGCGTGTTGGTAAATATTTTTTTAAGGCAAAAGTTTTAGCCATACGAAAAAAATTCTTTTCGAGAAATGTTGTCCATGAATCTATAGCAAAAACATATTTTTTTCAGATCTTCTAATCAAGCCGTTAATGAGGAATATTCTTCATAAAGTGACCGTGTTACGGTAATAAACGAGAGTAAGGCCCTTAAATGTATGACAATAAAATTGAAATTTCAATAATGATGCCAAAGGACGCCGCGGCATGCCTAAGGATACTGCGGCATTATTGCTGTCGATGAAATTTCAATGTTATTGTCATACTTTTAAGTTATATTTTCTATTAGTCGCATAAAAATCCCTTGCCGTGCCGTGCTGCCAGTGGGCGCCGGCCCTAACTCGTCAAAATGTAGGGAACACGTTGTATAAGGAGAGATGGCAGTCCAATAGCCAGGTGGGTTGACGACCTACTAACAGAAGATCGCTGGGAGAGCCTGGATAAGACTCGCACAGACCAGGGAAGCATAGCACAAAAGGAAGGAAACCAATACTGAGCAATGGGTGGAAGAAGGCTGCCAATGATGGTGATTATGATGACCATAACAGAAAATGTGCGGAAGTTAAAGAAACTATACTGGTATAGTTTCTTTGACAGTATTGCTTGCCGACTGAATCGGTAGAAAATCTGTTGCAAAACTATTTAAAGAAGCACTAAGTATGCGCTATCCCTGTTTGACCTACCTACTATCATGCCACTAAATATCTGACGATATTATCATGATTACACAAGGAAGTAAAATGTATAAAGACGCTTTTTCATTTCCGTCCACGACAACGTTTTAACGTGCTACGTGTTTTTTACTTCCATACATTTTATGGACGTGGAACTGGACGTCCACGATAATATCGTAACGTTAAAAATTATTTGAGCGCACATTATCGCGAACTAAAACGTAACATAAAACCACAACTTCATGAAATCTGAAAGCTACTTACAAAATTGTTTATAAAGACAAAACCAAAATTAGCGCCATAACAAAAACTAAGAATCTGTCAGCTATCCGATACTGGCGTGTTACAATATTGCCCCACGGCCCTATTCAGGCATTTGTGCCCATTCGTGAACAATCACAATGGCGAATAAAAAACCTAATGAATAGATTCGTCGCCGCTTTGAAGCCTCGCTTGAGGTCATAAACATTCTATTGAAATACAGACGAAATGACAATGTGTATAATTTTGCTGTTTATGTGAAAATTATTCGATGATTTCCACTGCTATTGAAGTTTCCGTGACCGAATAACGGTGCGTTGTTCGATTAAAGAGGGAATGTGTGTAATTTAAGACTAAGTTATCGAGTAATTCTTTATCAAAAGCGGAAGTTTAACTCCCATAGATATAGGGGCAATTCTCGTATTTTTAAGAACGTTCGCATTCTTATCTTAGTCTCAATCTGTCAAAAATACCTCAATTTCTGACAAGTTGTTGACATTGATTGTCGCTGAGATAAGATCGCGACTAGGTTTTGAGCGTTTTTAATTAGGGGAATTAGCCTTCAAATTAGAAGTATGAGAACTTTTTGGTAAGAACTAAATGTTGCTAGAACAAGTTAAAAAAGTAAAGTAAAAGTTTTTTTACAATAAATTGACATAATTAGAATAGAAACGACGATAGCTACTAAAGTTAAAAACTGTGTCGCAGCCATCAACAGCCGTCTAAACATGAGAAACGGACAACTATGACAGTTAAAGTTTAGATACTTTGGTATTTAAATAAAAATCGTAAACATACAAACTGTATGTTGAAGTGCCGTGTGGAGTGGTAGTGTGAGTGAGGATGTGTGTGAGTGAGGGTGTGTGTGAGTGAAGGTGTGTGTGCGTTAGGGTGGTAGACACATAACTTTTAAACTATGTTACGAAAAAACCAGTTCAGATGGTACAAAACGTAAAAGTTGAATTCAAAACTCGCCCGGTCTTACCTGTAACTAAATACTAAATCAAAGCAGTGGTTACCAAACTGGTGTTGGTCATCATATTCGCTACATATCGAATCTGAAACACTTTTAAATCAATAACGCAGATTGTGCAGACTGGTTTTTGTTCGGACTGTGGACGGTAAAAGGCAACGCTTTGTGAATCGCCCAATATCGGACAGCAATTCCAATTTGGGGCATTCCATCGCTCCGTTATGAGGAAGTTATTGAAACATCCAGGTGCGAAGACCTGTGTTGATTATGAAGCTTGCATTCTGTTGGAGTGAGCAGAATTGAAAGTGGGGCTTGGTATGTCGGAGTGCTGACGGTATCTAATTGGATTATTATGATTCTACAGATTTCTTGACAATACAAAAGGACCTATGAAGGTCTTATTTATTGGAATGCTTCGACATTTCCATATTTTAGTTTGGGAGCGCAAATAAATGAATCCTACGAGATTTATCAAACCGGTGGAACTACTCGTAGGCAATTTTTAATAATAATTTACCTTAATATTCTACGACTATCGATGCTTTACCCCCGAAACAGAAAACTACGCTTGAATAAATATGAACTTAACACATATCATTGGATATGTGTTAAGTTCATATTTATTCAACATGGACATGTGAATAAGTATTGCACTGTCTGTGCCTCAACGTCCAATTCACATTTTTGCGACAATCGCACTTTTTTAACTGATCCATAATTCAATCAACTGTATGCGTTCAAAACGATTCAGCGGTTTCAAACGTCACTGATATCATCGTTCAAAAGTAACATGAACCGTGTACAGTACCCCACACATCGGTGGTAACACTAGTATTAGGAAAATCACCTTTACTGCTACGACTTTATGTCGTGCGCTGTCAATGTCAAAGTGTTAGCACTGATGTGCGGTGGGCTGTACATCACCATCATTCTCTGGCCCTCATCCTGATTGACTGTAGGTAGGTACTGCAGTTTAAGCCTGCATGGCGTTTCCATGCAACCTCCGTTAGTATTTTATAAGTTGATAAGAGATAAACACTATAATACTTTTTTTATCAATCTGTCTTGTCCCACAGCTGGGCAAAGGTCGCTCCCAAAGCAAAGGTTTCATATTCAGAAGTTAGAAAATAATAGAGATCGGCTTTGAAACCTGACAGAGCAGTGCGTCGTGTAAAATGTTATAAGTAAATTGATTTGATTGAAATAATCACGCGAAGCCTTTCATTTCATTAGTAATCCTGGTAGGTGTAGGTACTGCTAGGACACCGAGTCCTTATAGTACCTACCTATGTGAGGTATTATCATCGCTCACGAGTACACAGAGCCATGTGCTCATATGTGTGTGAGGTCTAGAGTCAGCCACATGCGTCACCGCCTTCCAGAAAACGGTTCGTTCCGGTTCAATGCTCGGCTGCGGTAATTGAGATAATTACTGTTAGTCTCAATCAATGAGTGTTTTTCTTTCATGCTGCCAATTGGTGAGAAACAGTGTCTATTCGGCCCTTTAGTCAACTGAGCCCGCTCGAACTTATCCCGCGGGATGAGTTGACCTAATGAATTTTTTGAATCGGTCAACTGATCCCACTAATACAAGTACAGACTTGAACAAAGTGTTAGGACATTAGATTTACAAAAACGATCAATAATATAATCACGTGAGGTCACTTTCTATGTTATGGGTTTTGCCCTAACTATCGATACTGAATGGACGGAAATCATTCATGGGCACCACTTTTGAAGTTTTAGCAGTAGAGTTGAAGAAAGCAGCAGGATGACTAAAAACCTCTTCGTGCCTGGCCCAACCTAAAAATATAAAATGCTGACAATATGGATACTTCCTAAAGTTCTCCGGCCGTGCAAACATAATGTCCTTTAATTACCGTTTAGCCAAAACCCTTATCTGTCCTGTCAATAATAATCCTTCAGTTACGAGTTAAATACATTTTATGTTTTTAGGAGGCAGTGATTTTTGAGGCTGCATATATTTTCACCAAGCATTTTAAAATCATATTTTTTAATAATTAACTAGTTTTTTTTAAATCGACACCTGAATAATAAAACTGGCAATAGGAATGATGACAGTAAACAAAAGTCACTAAAGTAATGCATCTATGTGAAATGTAAATTATGGATTGCAAAAAACGTATTTATTTTTTAATTATCAGTGAGATTATTTAATATTATAATAAAATAAAACCACAAAATACGACAATCCGATCCATGAGAACCATGGATCGGATTGTCGTATTTTGTGGGTACATTTACAAAATTTAAAAAATGCTTCTAAATTATACAAAACTATAGTTTGCAACTTTCTTAACAGATAAGAAAAAAAATATATATAAAAAGTTACTACCAATAGTGCAATGAATGTTGTTGAACTGTCAAAATGAAACCGGTTCCGTGATCGTGTGTTACGCAATTAGGGTGCTGCTGGTACCTAAATAATAATCAAGAATGGTTTTTTTTTTTCAAAACTTCAAGTGCTTGGATTAGGAGTGGGTTAGTAATTGATGGAAATCGAACTCGCGACTTCACGATCGAAATTCCGATACCGTTAGGTTAGGTTAGGTATTAGACTACTGCCCCTTCAAATTTTGACATTACTTATTTACATTTATTTTCTGTTTATTAATCAAACTACTGTGATTTTTTAAATATATCAGTATAACCAAGCCATGGTGTGTCATTTTTTACCCCAAAGAATTTTGTTCACGTGTGTACATATTTATATATAAATATTAATCTTTTTTTAAAGTGGGATCAGTTGACCGATTCAAAACATTCATTAGGTCAACTCATCCCGCGGGATAAGTTCGAGCGGGCTCAGTTGACTAAAGGGCCGTCTATTCACACTGTGGTGTCTCATTTGTGCTGGGAACGCTACCTACTTTCTCGTTGAGTTATATTTTCGGAAGCATAATGATCATGAGAATGATGCCTGTCTAGTTGTTACTTTCCTCAAGTTATGTGTTATGTTAATTCTCATGCTGGGAAAACAATTTACATTCTGGCATTTGGATGCATAATGTAACGATTCATTTCGTGTAATCGAAATAACTGAGAACCTGAAAAGGGGTCATTGTGGGTATTCATTATTATGAACCAATACTATAGGATCAACCATAAAATTAGGAAAAGAGTCAGCTGCTCTCTACAAAAAACACCAATAAAAAACTATGATTGCTCTCATAAACTGAGATAGTACTACCATGAAATTCACAGTTTTACAGGTAGATAAGGTACTTGATTACTCCAGACATAGATATCGCTTAATTTACCGGTGTAGCTATAGGTATCTGGTGAATGCAATCTCGGAGGAACACATAAGTTAAACGGGGCACGCAGCTGCGCGCGAGTCGCGCCCGTCGGCGGCGCGCGCGCAGCCTCTTTCCATCAGCTTTAGGCGGGATGCATACTTGTACAACATTGAAGAATAATTATATTTTATTCACTAAAAGTTATATCTACTAGATTTTTTCTATTCGGATTTTCCTTACATAAAATATATAATCTAGAATTCTAGATGCTTTGTCAAAAAAAATATTTGGACAAAGTAACATGATGTGTCTGAACTGTTAACATTTTATTTTTGTTCTGGTTTTTCACCAACATTATAAGCACAAACATTGCTGAATGTGAAACTCGGGAGCTTTTAAAACAACAATGTTTTTAATTATTTATTTAACAATAGCCATATAAAAGCTTCAAACGCTCTGAATTGCAAAATGTTTGAGAGTTAAACTTTAAATTTCGCTAACATTAATTCAACACACTGGACATTATTTTTAACTCCTGCCATGATGATCGCATCTATAATAATTATTAATCATATTTTGAATTGATTATGTCATAAGTAATACAGATTATACATAAATAAACAAGTGAATGCAGCAAAAGTTGAAAGCGCAAAAAACAACATCTTTCAACAATGGCTTTCAAAAATAAGAAGTGCGAAAAATAATAGCAACTATAATCTTTTAACTCTGGCTCTTTCGAAATCGCAGACACATATTTCCTCATCTCAATACAAACTTGAAAGGTCTCCAGACACGTATGGACCGTTGTTGACTATATTATGCTTGATTGAGCATGCGAGCGGCTCGCAGATGTGGTTCCGTGGCACGTGACATGGTCTCCGAATTATTTGAATACAGTGAATATACATACGGGAAGACAATTATTGGTTTTGTAGGCAACCATATAATTTGATGTGTTTTGAAAGCTTTGTAAACCAATATGGTTTGCAAATAGAAGGAACTATATTTCACGTGTTTTCTTGTATAGTATATTCATTTCTATTTTGGCAGAGTTTCACAAACATATTAATAGAACCTTGAATATTATATGGTCAAGTAATTGGTGGAAAACTTAAAAATGTTTTTACTTCATGATTTTTGTAATGAGAAGACTTAGAAACTGTATTCTAATGGCGTAACACATTTTCAATCAGAATCGGAGAGTTTCCAAGGATACCTATTTCTAATCCGTTGCTTCTTAGGTTTAATAAATTCGTCTGCTTAACAACGTAAAGAACGCAATGAACGTAGCTAAACTGTCAAATTGAAAGAAAATGCTATCAATTGTCTCTTTGTGTGTGTATTTTTTTTTATGCTGATTAATTGGAAATGTGGTTTATTTTTTTGATAATTGTTAATTCTGTCTGTAGGTATTATGAATTGAATTGCCTGTAATTTAACCTTGAAAGATATTTTATTCCTATTTCCAGTTGACTTGAAAGATCTTTTATTCCAGTTTCAGAATTTCGCTTAGGCTCAACAACATTTAGCTCACACAAAGCACAACCTAAGAAATATCACATTCGATCTGACTGGCGTCTGTGCAGCGCCTTCTAAAGTTGTTTATTTTATGCACCAGCGTACTAGGCGTGTCGGTTCACGATAGCCTGGAGGCTGCCCGTAGCCGCTACTTACGGACGCCGGTAATTTTGCATCTGACGTGGCCGAGACTTAGATAAAGTGATATACATAGCTAGCTAGCTATTTTAGATTATACACCTGTGCAATTTTAAAGAGGACAGGCTGTTTATGTTGATCATAGAGATGAATGCTGTTTCTGAGAGTAACTTTTATTTATTTATATATACTTTATTGTACACCACAAAAATACATAGCATATAAAACACATGAGATACTACAAAATATACAATGGGCGGCCTTATCGCATTACTGCGATCTCTTCCAGGCAACCTCAGTATGGACAGCGATTTCCCTGGACACGAAATGGGACCGTTGTTGGTGCAAATATTATGTAAACAATACATTAAAATAGACAAATATATACATATTCAAAATTATAAATACATATATACTATGTATACAAGCAACGAAAAATAAGACTGTAGACGCTTGCAGTTAGGACAACAAGATCACAACGACAAGTAGTGTTCCTTTACAAGTCTTTTGAACACCTGTAACGACTGCGCGCGTTTTATTTCAACTGGCAATGCATTCCACAAACGAGCGGCCTGGACAGTAAATGCATTATCAAGGAAAGTTGTGGAATGCATAGGCATTTTGAGCTTCAAGTTATCTGATGACCTTAACAATTTCGTGTGGGAGTCGCAAAGAAACTGAAATCGTTTCTTGAGGTAGAGAGGGGTGAAAGGTGAAAAGAGCACATTAAACAGAAGGGAAAGAATATGAGCATTCCGGCGAAGGCGAATTGATAACCACTTGAGCTTCACACGAAATTCGGAAACATGGTCATATTTTCGCAAACCGAATATGAACCTTATACAAAAATTTTGACAGCCTTTTTTTCTTTTTTCTTTAGCTTATATTGTAGCTCAACGCTGGGCAAAGGCCTCCCCTTTTTCCTTCCAAACCTCCCTGTCTTGAGCGATCTCTCTGTCATTATTTATAAAAGGGGATTGGACTAAAGTCCACCACGCTCGTCCAGTGTAGGTTGGTGGACGTTGCGCCAGAGCCTCGTTCGTCGGACAGCAGGGTGCACCACGGTGAGGTTGACTTGCGTCTTTTGCAAGATGCAAATAGGACCCCTTACACCCCACTTTTACACCCTACTGGACATAAACTTCGCAAGTTTCTTTTTCTTCTTCTTTGCTTTGTGTTTCTAGTCTACTTCAGAAACCCACTTTTTTGTATGTGTGTAATGTAAAAAAATATCTTATGTGTCTATTCTCTTCAGAAACTATAATTTAAGTCAGAACATGAGTGATCACCGTTTTCTCTTTAAGTCCACCACCCATCACTGTCCATTCCAAGGTTGCCTGGAAGAGATCGCAGAAAGCCATAAGGCCGCCCATTGTATATTTTGTAGTGTTCGATGTATTTTTGTGGTGTACAATAAAGGATATACATATATACATAATATATATATATAAATAAATAAATAAATAATACTAGAAATTAGTTTAGCGTTTCCAGGAAAATGAAAACATTTTCAACCTTTGCCGGCCTTCCTGATAATTATCTACGCTTTATGCTTATTTCCATGCATCAGTAAGTCCTAATTTGGTAACAAATGACAACCTTATTGACTACTAAGGCAAGTGCATACATACACTTGTAGTTTACTCTCTTGAAACAAACGTGTTGTAATGTAGACAGGGCTTAAGTGCTGGTGTTTTTACGTAATCATATCAACGATCGCGGTTGCGGTTACCCACCAGTGATTCAATGAACCATGAGAATTCGCGACATAATGAATAGTGCACTAATTAGATACGGCGTATTGAGAAATATGCGATGGAAATATTTCTTAGCCTGGCTAGAGTATCGATGACATACCCGCAAGGCCGTAGGGTACCGCCTGATTTAATGATAGAATTCAGCTTCTTTGTAGGTACTAATTTTTGTTGTTACTCCTGCATCCTTCCTTAGTCCGTTCGGACGAATTGATTTTTGTTCAGGGGTCTAAGCACGAAGCAGAAGTTAGGAGCATTTCCTACCCCGTATCACTTACCGACATAAGATTAGTTCGGAGCCCGAACTAAGGATGATTGACACCACGATTTGACAGCTGTCCCTATGCCAGATGTGTTTTTTGCCGTCCGAAAAATTGAATATGACACTTGTATTGACGGATCAACTATAACTGTCGGACGGCCCGTATCTTCGTTGACGGACTTGGAGAGTACACCCCCAGAATTCGTAGTGTTTTCGTATGCCATTTTACCTTTCATAATATCCTTAGCAACAGCTGCAGGCTTTTCAAGAGATTCATCATCTGCTTAGCCTTTTCGTAACTATGTTGGGGTCAGCTCCAGTCTAACTGGATGTAGCTGAATACCAGTATAGATACTACTAAGATTATAGTAGATTATTACTAAGATTATGCTTAATTCGATTATTTATTGATTATTGTACTAAGTGATTTACACAATTTACCTATGACAGAACATAAGCTTAACATTACTCGACATCCTAGCAGGATAAATCATCCAAGAAGATTAGCAGTAATTTATGCTTAACAACACAAAACCAAATATTAAGAATACAAAATATTTGTCTTATCCACAAGTCAATAAGTCAGTCCAAGTTGAATCGAATATTTAATTCAATGATGACGGGTTGTGGACCAAAACGTATGTTTTAAAAGCATGTTACCGTATCTCAAACTGATATTAAATTAATTACTGGCTCTCAAAAGAACAAGTTTATCTAACTAATTCTACGATATAAATAAACATTTAAATATCAAAGAAATAAAAACGTCTGTTAAGAGTTATAATTAAATTAATCAAGAGACGTTTTAATACTACGGTCTTAAATTATCGTTATTTCTCAATTTGCATGGAATATATGTTTTTTTTTTGTAAATAAATGTTGTTTTGTCAGAGTATGGATGGCCTCCAGTGTAGTATGTCATAAATTATGTTGGTTTGTGAAGGAAATGATTGCCTACTTTTTACTGCGATTTCTGTCAGTTCTTATACCCTGAGGGGACGATGAACGAACTATAAAGATCTATGTAATTTTGCTGCTTTCCAATATTATGAATTAGGTAGGTATATAGTTAACCACATATATAAAATTAACGATAATTATAGGTGTACCGAGAATAGAACTATAGGTGCCACTGTAAACTTTACCATTCTTTGTATTTCTCAAGGAAAACCAGTTTCCTTCAACACTGCTACTTATCATGACAATTCTACGCCGAGTCTCATGCTTCTTAGGGTCCCGGGAGCTACATTTTTTAATACATAGTTGTAGAGTTGAATTTTTAGAGTATTTACTAAACTACCTTTGCCTACAGTGGATGTTTTCTGTTTCATAAAACTACCACTCGTTAGTCTAGTAGTCGCATGCGTCACAACTGAGCATGAGGTCCTGGGGGTCTACTCCGAAGTGCAAAGTGCGAATGTTCGGATCGGACGGACACATGGCCGAACCGAATATTATCGAAAAATGCGAATAAAGTTCGGATCGGCTCAGTTGGGTCGGGATCATAGTCAATATTTGAAAGAGTGTAGGAGTGTAGGATCGGAACCGCCCGAACCAAATAGTAACTTCGTAGCAGGAAACGCCCGGACACTCGGCCGATACTACTTCGGAGTAGACCCCCTGAATTCGATTCCGAGGTCGGGCAAAGAATTATTGGAATTTTCCATCAGGAACTTCTCAGTGGCAGCCCGGAGTTTGGATTTGAGCCCGGTTAATGGCAATAAGCTTACCCCCTATTACAAGGGACTTAAAAATTACTGGCGAAATATTAATGGTAAAAATGACTATAGGTTCACCTCTGTCTAACCCTTCGAGGTCATAGTCATAGTCATTTATTCATAAACAAGTAACTTGTATCTGAATTTATACACAAAATTACACAATCACAGTATACACACTAATATATTTAAATTACATTTGAATTTCATAAATGATATCAGCAATTTAAAAATAATAAATTTACATTTCCTCAATATTACTTCGATATGTCAATTAAACGATATTGGCTAACACCTTAAAATTTAAAATAATAACAATAAACTAATTATTTAAGTAATGATAAATTAGTATAGATTTATAGAATTAATTTAAAATAATAATAGGTATTAAAATCACAGCTAAGTTAATAAATCAGAATGAACAATCTATCTTCTATCTTCTAAATATATTTATCTTCTTATTCTATCTAAATATATATAACTTAAAGGTGACTGACTGACTGACATAGTGATATATCAACGCACAGCCCAAACCACTGGACGGATCGGGCTGAAATTTGGCATGCAGGTAGATGTTATGACGTAGGCATCCGCTAAGAAAGGATTTTGATAAATTCCACCCCCAAGGGGATAAAATAAGGGATGATGGAGGATGTAAATGTATTAGTTTGAACCTAACAGTAACTAATGGAACGAATAAAATATACTTCTTAACGCGAGCGAAGCCGCGGGCAAAAGCTAGTAACCAATAAAATTTAACAACCCATCATGATTAACTCAATAAAATTATTATTAAATAAAATTGCAGGCTTACAGGCGTAATGTGATGTACGGCATGTAATACTTAATGATTTTTTAGACTTTTCCAAAATCGACCTAATGGTTCATTTGACTACATTTCTACTTAATCCTTCGTTAGTGATTTCAACCTTAAGTCTTATCTTAGTCCACCAATTTTATTAGAAAAACGGAACTTTAGTAACTAATAAATCAGTACAGAACATAAAAAAGTCCCTTGTGAAAGAAAACCGCCACAGTAAAAGCTGTGAGCCAGATTTAATAACAGCGCAGTACCAGTGCGGTGTCCCAACGTTCCTAATCTCATTACAACTTGCCCAGATGCTGGCGCTTAGTACTCACCTACTCTACTAGCCTGCGAGAGACAGACATATTTTATAGAGAAAATAGAGAGCGCTTCATAAAGTGTGAAGGTTATAAATTTAAAGCTGGTATCACTTTATGGGGGAAGGAGGTGTTACTTTTTTTAACTGCACATTATTTTCTTGGTAAAATTAAATGTGCTTTACAAATGAAGTGTAGCTTTGGTTTCATGGAGCAGTGGTGGCCAAGTGTTGACGGCCGCGACTTACGAGTTGTAGGTCGTAGGTTCGAACCCAGACATACACTTTACTTTGTGTAAATTAATTCATCACCGCTGCTCTCAAAACGGTGAAGGAAAACACCATGAGGAAACCGGCTGGAATGTCTTAGAACCAAAAAATTGAAGATATGTGACATCCACCAACCTGCACTGGGCCCGCGTGGTGGATTACGGCCCACTCCTGTCGCACTCGTGTCGCAGCAGTGGGAATGGGAACATTATAGTCTGATTACGCTTTGGTATCCTAAGAAAGCGGTAAACGGTTACATAATAGCGTCACATTAATGTCAAATACTGGTGAAAGTGACAGTTTCAGATAATATGGCGGAACCGCTTTCCTAGGACACCAAAAGAAGAATAATTATATTGACGGGAACCAAGTTCTCTGGTGAGCATAAATCAATTTAATTATTATTTGAAGTATCGAGTAATCGAATAACCCGACTCGAATCGAATAAGAAACAAATATTCTTACCAAAATAACATCACTAAACGATACTTTTATTTCTGGTCTGATTTCCTATAGATTTATGATCAGTCAAATGCACAGTACACGCCAATTAATATTGATATCAAAACATCAAAGCCGGTAACAGTTAACGTCAGCGATGATCGATGCGATGCCGGCGCAATATAACATAACCGAATTAAAGCTTAATGCTCAATTTATTCGATATCAAACTGCGAGAGTATCTCGGAATCGATTAAAAACTCTCGCATAAATATTCGTGTTCCAACGAAACTTTTACATCGATATTGTCTGCTGTCAAAAAAGGAATACGCGCAATGGATGGAGTATAAATTCAAAATTTTGATTGGATTTCGTATTAGATGTCCGTATTCCGGGAGTCATTTCGGATTTTCGATGAATCGATCGATTTGTGTGGGTGGCTGCGATATCAGTTTAATAGGAACGTCCTATCTAATCAATTAATGGGGTAAGATTGATGGCTACACGCTAACAATGAGGTGACTAGCTTTATTTTTGTCCCAACTTTCATCTATTAGGCGGAGATAAAAGTTTGTATTCAGACGGAGTTTTTATCTGAATTTAGACAGTTTGTTGAGCGGCGATAGTTGAAAGCTCAAGATGTAATTGATGGCATCGTGAAATGACTAGTCAATAAGGTTTAAAATAACTCCATCTACAATATACAGCTATAATTCATTAGATATAAATTTTTTCACCTTTAATTTACCATCTCCTGACACAGGACCGTGTCCTACAAATTGTGAAATATTCACAATAAAAGCAAGAATAAAACGGGCAGAACATTTGCAAATGTCAGCTCAAGTGACTGTTATTAGATGAAGAAATGGCACTGACAAAGAAAAGTGAATTCCAAAACACCTATGAACATAGACACAATAAAGAGAGACGTCTAACTGAAGTCAAACACGTACTAAGGTCGACAACAATTTTCGCATACTGAGCATTGTTGGAAATTGAAAGGCTTACCGCGTCATATGAATACAACAAACAGGCAAATAATAATGCACCTTATGCTAAAGGGGTAGAATTATGTTTCGTATAAACGGAGCAATTTGAGCGCAGAACGCGACACGCAAGAAGAATCTTAATAATGTATAACGCAGGAATATGTACAAATGCGTTTGTCCCATCGTAACCCTACGATCGCTGCGGGGACTGTTTTGTGTTGTAAGACACGTGTGTTTTTGTCGTGAATTATTATAATAAGCACTACAGTCAAATCATTAAACAATAAAATTAATAAATAAACTAACAAACCATTAAAAAAAAAGAAAACCTCAAGCGGCGAAAGTATAATAACCTTTATATTATATTTTCGAGCCGTTTGGGGTTGAAACACTTGGGCCGTGGGTTCCGAGTGAAAGAAAGGAAAGAAAGAAAGAAAATTTGTTTATTCTGCACAAACAAAACGCACATGCTCATGGCTTGTTCAATGAAATCTCCAAACGGTTGATTGATACTTCCCGTGACCCAAGAACTGAACTGACTGACAAGAAGACCCATTGTATGGCAATACTAACTTGTCGTCTGGCCTTTACCTTGGCCAGAAGACAAGTGTTGCCATACAACGTGGCAATTCCGCCAGTTTCTTGGGTACATTACCAGTCAACAGCGATACGGAGGAATATTTCGTTTGTGAATAGTTTTAGTTAGGTTAGGAACATTAGTTATATTAAACAATTAATTGAAATGATTCAACATTCTTCCTAATTGTATTAGTTGCGTAACCAATCAATGCGACGTAATGATTCATAAACTCTAATTGAGCCACTAAGTACAACTTACGGAACATTATCTAACTAATTAATGCTTATTGAACACTCCCATAAAATCAAATTGTCGTAACGGACATCTATCATTAAAATCCATTCGATAAATAACCACTAAACCCGTCGTTTCACCTTCTTAACATACAATAACACATATCACCACTTTATCATATCTGGTTGTCATCCAGAATCTCGACGAACATTGAGAGTTTGAGAGCACAAAGATATGAAACGATTTTAAATTGACTCGATTTTGTAATATTGCAGCAGCGCTACTCAAACGAAGCCGCATTTTTACCTTCAGAAACTTTTACAACTTTTCTTACTATTATTATATATAAATAAATATGATTATTGAAAACAAAACACACAGACTATTCTAGATGAATAAATAAATACAGACACTTTACATTCGGCACATGAGGCAGTTCTACTGGGAAGCGAGAGAAACTGCGAGCAATAGATTACAGCCAGGAGGGCCAATCTGCCTCAAAAGAGATACAAAACCGCTTCTGCGACAGAATTAATCCCGATTAAATCTGCACACTTGCAGGGTTGAGTGTCAAGACTTAATCCAAGCAGCATGGCTTGTCTGCCTTTATTGGTCGTCGTAAGCGCAGCATTTTAATTTAACAACTATATGTGGTGCCATTAAATAAAATGAAGCTAGACGGAGTGCTTTATGAACGGAACGCTCTTCGCTGTGATTATATTAATGTTATTCACATTGTCTGCGTTTACAATGTGTTAAAATATTACTGTTTTTGTATGGAATGTTAATTTTTAAGATGGAGTGTGGTTGTGATGAGGTTTATTGGTTAACTTACGTATTTGGTGTTGGTATTCTTTATTAAATAATTAATCTTATCTAATTTGTTATAATGATACGGTCTAATTTGTTGTAATTTGTTTATATGGATACTTTTTAATGTTTGACGAAAAGATGCTTTTAAATAAATAATAAATCCCTGGACATTTCACACAGCACCATTTGTCCCAAGCTAAGCAACCTAATGCTTGTGTTATGGTAACAAGATGGCTGATAAACTACTTATATACATTTTTTTTTGTAAATACATACATATTATAGATAGAAAAACACCCAGACTCGGAACAAATACATGTAGGTCATACAAATATTTGTTCCGTGCGGGAATCGAACCCGCGACACGCAGCGCAGCAGTCAATCGCTTAACCACTGCGCCAACCGTGCCGTCAATACTCACTTACTTACTAATACTAGTGAATGATGAACCTAGTCTGTCCAAAATTGATATGCAATGGCCTCCAAAAAATTGTTGTTTTTTTTTCCAATTCAGCTGTGATGCCACATCATGCTTTAAAATAAAAAAAATCAGGTTATCCTGAAGGATTACTTGTTTTTTTTTTTGATAAGTCATAGTTTGAATTGGTCAATATGTTCAACAGTTCAAACATTTGGAACCAGAATTTAAATCAGAATGTGGTGTGTCACAGCTGAAGTGGATAAATATCAACTAACTTTTGGTGGCCGCTGTAAATATTAAAAGTTCTGCAGAGTAGTAGATAAGTACACGGTACCACATGACAACACTTAATTCTAAACTCAGCCTGTTTTTCGCAAAACCTGCTCTAATAAATATAATAACATCCTCAGCCCACAGCCGCATAATGTTACTCATTCCAGATAATACATTATCAAGACCACCACTATAAGCTGATCAAGTATTAAAGAAATTTAATCGGCGTTAAAGGCTAAGGCTTGCCCCGCACGCATCGCCATTTTATGGTGGTATTATTTTATGGTGCCCGCCTCGCTGACACTTTATATCTATAGAACTTGGGACTTATGATAGCAGAATTAATTGTCTGCGGAATTTTCCGTCGACGCTTCACTGCGGCTGGGTTTATTTAAATCCGCAACCCTTTTTAGCCGGTCTTTCTTTTATTGTGTGGTATGATTTAACGTTTGGGAACCGTTTTTTTGGGTATTTCTATTCTTGTGGTGTAATTTTCTATGATCAATCATTTTCTTTTAGATAAGTTAACATAAAGTATAAACAAAAGTTTTAGGCTCGAGTTTTCAGAGGATGATTATTTGCTTTTTTTACTAGATTACGCTGTCCCACTCCTGGGCAGAGGCGTCCCTCCACTCCTTCCATCTTTCGGGAGCCCACGCGTCATCCTTCCAATTTTCTATCCAGGGGGTCTACTCCGAAGTAGTATCGGCCGAATGTTCAGCCGTTTCCTGCTACGAAGTTACTATTTGGTTCGGTCGCTTCCGATCCTACACTCCTACACTCTTTCGAAGATTGACTATGGTCCCGACCCAACTGAGCCGATCCGAACTCTTTTCGCATTTTTCAATAATATTCGGTTCGGCCATGTGTCGGTCCAATCCGAACATTCGCACTTTGCACTTCGGAATAGACCCCCTGGCTCATCCCGCCATCTCCTATGCCGTATGCGATTATAAATTACTCTTTGAAATTCATAATGCTAGTAATATGAGTTACCGGAAAGCGTATTATGAAACTCAAATGGAGGGCAGGGCACCTGGCAAGGCGCAGTGATGGCAGGTAGAGTAACGCTGTGACAGTGTGGCGTCAAAGTACTGGAAGACGAGATGTTGGTCGTCATCGCGGGAAAAAGCTAGATGAGGCTGGCACAGGAGCGAGGGGATTGGCACAAGAAAAGAAAGACCTATAGTATATGCCACGCAGTAGGTGAAGTTGGGCCTTGGATGACGATGATGTTGAGTTTCCTAACTAAATCATGTTCTAATGATATTCACAGCATCGAAACTCACAAAAAGAACCCGAATTCTTTTTAACCTTACCAGCATTATGTGCACCATAAGGAACATTGATGAATTTATAAAACCGTCCTGAAACAACTTTAGTGGTGCTTTCGCCATTAGGTATTTAACCATAAAGTGCAAACCTCAGAAGATTCAGAAGGTTTAATCCAATTCCCGTCATAAAAAGGAATAGCCTTCATTTTTCATCGCTGGGAGAGCTTTCTGTAAATTTGCTTAAATGATCTTCTTGACATGTCTAACTTACTTTGTTTTGCAGGATAGCTTTCACTTTTATTCCAAGGTACAGCTTTCTGTTATTTTTTTTTATGTTATAAAACAATAACAGACTAAAAAAGTATCATATATATCCTAACCCAGGTCATGGCCTACCCATGTGCCAAAATTCATCCAAATCCATTCTGACGTTTTAGCGTGAAAGCGTCACAAACAAACAAACTCACTTTCGCATTTATGATATGTAATTAGTTAAAATGCACATTGTTCTTATCATCTTCTTCTCAAGTCTCCAAAGCTGGTGCATTGACATCTGTACTTAGCAGCCGTATGTATGAGTTATTTTTATTTTTATAGGGAAAACAAATAGTAATATACTAAAAATATACAAAGTGTCTTAAACATATGAGTTAACAAATATACTACCCACTACATTTTCCACAGATTACTACTTATACTAAGACAAACTGATTGGCAAACGTTAATTGTAGTCAGGGTATGTAGAAACATTAGAAGCTACTGTTGATCCTTCAAAGTTTTGATTGTGTCAGTTCTAAAGGTAATAATAATAAATAAAAAATAATACATCAATTGCACAAAATTGTGTGTGTCGACCTACGTGGAATACTTTGACAAGTTTGTTTTGTCGAGTTTCCCTTCTTTTGTTTCTCGTCCACGTGTATAATGACTACAGCCTTGTCCCACTCGGTATCGGCAAGTACGTCTGTAGCGGAACACTTGGGCTAATCTATTGTCGTGCACGAGATTGTGTCCCGACCCTGCGATCAAACAGTTACCGTGCACTTTGATGGCCAATAAAACCAAATTAGCTTTGGTACCGTTGGATCTTGGTTTTAAACTTGTGTCATTTTATTAGTTAGCTTTTGGTTGTGGTGTGGCTGTCGAGTGTGATTACCTTATTTATTTATTTTACTTCGATGGCCTTAGTTTATCATTTGTGACTTCAAGTGACAGCTATGTGAACAGAACCCAGCAATGTATAAATATGTAAGCTGTCACACCCTTTATGCCTGGAGGCTTTTATTTGGGTAGTAAGTTTTTATTTACATTTTAATTTTAAATAATTATTTCTTAGCTTGAGTACGTATAGTTTTTATTATATTTGCTGGTATATTGGCGTGGCTAGCTGACATATGGCAAATAATTTAATTTTATGTTCTTTGTCTTGTAATGTTAATTACTTAACATAGGTACCTAGTATTGTATACAATCAAGTATTTTCTAACAGAACAGACAGCTGTGCTGCTGGGGAGTTTGTTGCGTCACTTCTTCTTCCCAGCGATAGCACTAGGAAGTGGTAAAGGGCGGGCGTTTTGGGGGACTGTCTTTTGTAATTTTGACGTTCAAAAAGTGCTGATTCTCAGCCTAATTTGAATAAATTACTTTTGATTTTGATGTTTTAGGGTTTGATACTCTGTTCTAATACCTAGTAGATAAAACTGTACTAGCACGCTGAGAGAGGAGTGGTCCGACTAATTACCGAGTTGTAGGTAGGCAGGCGCTTTACTTTGCCTAAATAATTTCAACACCGCTGCTATGAAAAAGGTGAAGAAAAACATCGTGAGGAAACCTGCATATCCTAAAACCAAAAATTCAAAAACATGTGACATCTACCTATCCGCACTTTTATTTATTCATCTTTAACTACTTAATTAACGTTAAACGCTTAAGTATATAATTATTAAACTATATTTTAATATTTTTGTCTCGCTCCAATAACTGCAGTTAAAAGTTATGAGACTAACGACAAAGGTAATAAACTGTAGCAGCCACAAATCATGTTAATTTACTTTAACTAATAACTGTTATTCACTGCACCTTTACCGTCCCACGTAATATTAACAACCTGGTTTGTGATCAATAAAATAATAATATAATACCATAAAGAAGGGGCACTTAGAAAATTAATTTCCGCAGTAGTTATCTGAAAGTGCTCCATAAAATAAACCAGCTCGTGGATGCACGAGGCAAATAGTAAGCTTACTGTACACGCTTAGTATACCATATTTAACCGGACACTGCACGCAGGCTTCCTCCATATACATCGTGTTCCGGATGATAAACATAAACTTCGACCATATGTTCAGACCATGGAAATAAGCATTTTTCATTATGGACACATTAATGAACATTAATTTGACACATTGACACATTCATTTCTATTGTCAACATTATTTATTTCTCAGACCTGCGAAAGGAGAAGTAAAAAAGAAATGTAGACAATAGTGTGTGAGAACAAGAAGAGAAAAATATGAATGTGTGAAGTCTAAAACTAAAATATTAAATATACCTACACATATAATGCAAAAACAAATTATATATACATAAAAGTACACTTAAATAAATACATAATACAAAAATATTTAAACATAAATACTCACGGTATAGAGGAGAGGTAATGCTCTTTTAATCGACGTTTAAATAGTGAAATAGTTTTTAAATCACGAATGCTAGGCGGAAGTGAGTTCCACAATCTTACAGCATGGACAGAGTAGGAATCCGCTGGATGCAAAAAGCACAGAACCGATCGAAGTGTCGGTGCTTGGGGGCGTATGCCCATCAGTGTACGTCTTTCAGCTGAAATGATGGACACGAAACCAGACTCCGGGCTGCTATTGAGATCTTCCTGTTGGAAAAACCTCATGCTATTCAGCAAGGTGGTACCTGAGCTGGCCCAGGGTGCGTCGAATCGCCACACTTCGAGACAATTTTATTGCAGCAAATGCATAGTCATATAATGTTCCCACTGCTGGGACACAGGCCTCCTCTCTGTGAGAGGGAGTGGGCCATAATTCACCACGCGGGCCCAATGCGGGTTGGCGAATGTCATATATCTTTGAATTTTTCGTTCTAGGACATGTCGGTTTCCTCACGATGTTTTCCTTCGCCATCTTGAGAGCAGTGGTGATGGAATAATTTACACAAAGTAAAGTGCCTGCTTAGGTTTGAACCCACGACCTACAACTCGTAAGTCGCGACTGTTACCACTGGGCCACCTGCTCACCAAATGCACAAGGTGTAAATGATCTATCGTTTCAAAATATTATGGATCGCTGAAAGTTGCGAAGAGTGCGTGTTTTGGAGTTTGTCTTTTGTAACTTTTGGCATTGAGAAACTGCTGATTTTTATCAATGTTTTTTTTTCGAATGCCTTTTTCGTTTGGAGTGATCCAAATTCAGACTTGCATTGATTGATGCGCCTACTAAGACATCTCTAAACATAGTCATACAAGTGTTCAATAAGTAACAGCTGCAATAATAATATTGACGTACGCTCTACGATCAGTGCGGACTTCCTTCTATTTATGTCAATGTTTACAGTTACGTGATTAAACATTGCGTGATAATATGTAAACTAGAGATGGCGCGAATACTCGCTATTTGTTATTCGGCATTAATCGATTTTTTTTTTTGTCATTCGTCGAATACCGAATAATAGATATTATTTGGGGTTCACAAAAACAGACGCAATAAAAAAAAAACAAAATATTTTTACCACCGCCATTATCACTTTGATGTAGCAGACTCAAAGTCAATGTTGAGCAAAATGTACTGAAACATCTATTTTATTATTATACATATAATACTCAAATATTCTATCCCATGGCAGACAAAACTGTTTTAACTCTTGTTAGTAGTACAACGTAACGCAGTACTTGGGTATTAATCCCATGGCAAGCATGTGTTTCTTTTAGGATTATTATTTACTAGCTGCGCTCCGCCGTTTCACCCGCATAAGTTTCGATCCCGTGGGAATATCAGGATAAAAAGTATCCTATATGTTAATCCTGGTTATAAACTATCTGTGTGCCAAATTTCATCCAAATCAGTTCAGTAGTATTTGCGTGAAAGAGTAACAAACATCCATCCATCCATCCTCTAAAACACAAACTTACACGTTTATAATATACTAATATTATAAACGTGAGCTTAGAGTGAGCTGTCAATAGTGTCACTCCCTAGCATTAGTTGGACTGACAGCTCACTCCACGCTCACTTCAAGTTTTCACGGTGAGATGGTAACAGAATCGCACTGCAGTGCCGATCCCCTAGGTATAGGGAATTATTACTACAATTTTATTTTTAGATTCAGATTCATTTATTTATTTGCAAAAAAATGTGTAGATAATATTTATACATGGTATGATACTATTATAGGATATAGGTGTTGCAAGGTATTTTTTTTTTTGACCATGGCTGATGTACAAATTAGATCGAAAAGCAATATAATTTCAAAATAAAAATACAAAGAATAATAATATAAATAAATAATAATAATAATATCCCTGGACATTTCACACAGCACCATTTGTCCCAAGTTAAGCTACCTAATGCTTGTGTTATGGTAACAAGATGAGCTGATAAACTACTTATATATACAATTTTTTTATTTTTTGTAAATATATATAGATAGAAAACACCCAGACTCGGAACAAATACAATATTTAGGTCATACAAATATTTGTTCCGTACGGGAATCGAACCCGCGACACGCAGCGCAGCAGTCAATCGCTTAACCACTGCGCCATCCAAATCAACAATTAATATGAAATAATAATAAAAATAGGTCAATAGTCATACGATTCTAAATAAATAGAATAGATACAGTCAGTAACGGTTGTTTACAAGTTATTATTATACAATTTAAAACAATACTTTGGTTTTAAGAACGCGGTGTGGTCTTTAGTCAGATTTCGTACACCCCAAATATTATTATGATCCAAAAGCTTGTAAGCAGTTTCATAACCCTAATTTAAAAATATGGCAGTCGTAAAAGTAATTATGGAGCCGACAGCCGATCAAAAGGAGACACAAATGTTTTTTAACAGCAGTTTTATTAACATTTTATTGCATAGACATAAAACAAAATTATATTTAATATCGATGGTTGAACCATTAATTATAACAATAAAGGTTTTATTACGAGTCTAAAATATTTAATTACCGAACGCTCCTTTGGTTTTCGATTATGAATTTAGCAGTGAATGAACCAGAATGAAAAACATACATTTTTGAACAAATAAATTATTATTATTATTATTGATGAACCGCGGGGTAATTGCGTAGCACATTACAGTAGCATTCATTTTGACAGTTCAACCACATTCATTGCGTTATTTGTTGAGCAAACTATTTTTGCGATCATATGAAGCAATGGATTAGCAATATCCTTCAAAATGATTCAGACTGTGGTGCTGTTCCTATTTTCATAGCGGACAACTGTCATTTTATTTCAAGAAAAGACACTGAAGCTGAATTAAATATTTTCCAGACCAAACTAATACGATACTTTAATTTAACAAAACGAACGCCATTTCCTTTCCCCATTTCATCAAAATCACACACTCACACAGCTTAAACTGCTGCTAACATACCCTGACTAACAAAAATAAATAAGCCACTTTATAAACGCTTTTCACTTTATATACGCAGACACCGAACTGATATTTCAAATCCTAAATCAATTTCGCCCGAATTCGGTAATATGTCACCGTGGAAAGGGGTGTAAGTCAAAATTGGCAATTTATCCGAACCAGCGGTGAATGTTCAGCTCGTCCGAACTAGATAATGTCCTCTCTAGCCGAAATAACTCCCATAAATTGAGTTTACCAACTATCGTCCCTTGTCGGTTACTACCCTACTTTTTGTGTTTTATTATGGTAAGGTTCTGAAGGTCTGTGAGTGTTCCGAACTTTTCTATTAGCCGTTTTCTGATGGATTGAATTAGGTGGATGTGTGTGCTCCTACTGTTACGAGTAAAATTAGTAACATTAATATTAATTACAATGTGTCATAATTATGTGTATATCCCCTTTCACAAAGAGGGTGCTTGAGTCTCAGGAGTGAAAATAATATAGGCTGATTAATAGGTAGGTGACAGGAATTATATACAGGGTGAAATTAAATTAGCTAGCGAAACTCCACAGACGTATAGGTATCGATATTTAAACCTGTTAAAACCAAAAAAATACTTGATTTGATGTAATGTTTTTTGGGTCAACTGAGAGCGAGTCACGAGTGAGTGGGTGGGTGTGTGTGTGTGTGTGTGTGAGTGGGTGTGTGAGAGAGTGAGTCAGTGTAGTGTATGTGTCTGGTGAGTTGAGTCACTTACCTACTTGAAATATGACGTATGAAAAAATACGTTTGTTTTTTTTGTAAACTTCACAAACGTAATGAATGTCGATGACTACGAGTAAACACGATAATTAATTTGACCATACATGTTTAATTTATTGAGATGCTTCACGATGGGTTATTCTGATACGATCCTTTAAATCTGATCCCCGAGTGGTCCAGACTGGGCAGATTTTTTCAAGACCGTCTGTCTCTATTCCTATTGAATTTAGATTGGAGACTGTAGATCCTGGGCAACCAACGCACGACATCAAAAGTGTACTTACCAGATTAAATGCTCCCGGACGTGAAAGTGAAGCTATGATGAATAAGCATGTGCAATTAATTCATTATTATCAAACATGAGAAACAATTTATCTTCGTTTTCTAAACATGTGAATATCCTGTAAGAAGATATATCGTCGGACAAGTCACAAGTTAAATTGTTATAGCTATCTTCTAATTAGTGAGTGTAATAGATAGAACATATGTAGTAGTATTTCAATTTGCATGGCGTCGACTTTTTTTTTAATTTATTATCTGGCTTGTGGACCGGTGACCTGGTGAAGGCTGCAGGAATCTGCTGGGCGCGTGACGCACAGAACCGGTTGAAGTGGCGATGCTTGAAGGAGGCGTATGTCCAGCAGTGTACGTCATTCGACTGAAAAACCGAAACTGGCTAATGCTCTGTTTCAGCAATTTCCCCCTGAAAATACCAAAAGCGAAGAATAACTGTAGTAGCGAAGTGTAATTATGAAAGAATAAATTAATAGTTTAAAAAAAACACTAGATAAACGCGCTTTTATAAATGCACGATGCCAGTGCCTATCTTCCGGCTTCATCATCAGACCTTAAAACCTAATCGTGATTCAAAGTTCATTACAAGACTTTTCTAAGAAATCCAAAACAGCTATGATACGATTTTCTATCATGAAATTCCAGTTCATATCTTCCGGCTCCATCATCAGATCAGTTCGACAGTACCATATTATTGTATTATCATCAGAACTACATACAGCTGCCAATTTTCATTACCTTAGATTCCATTACATAGTTAGTTACATACAGGTCGACCTAATAAAAGTGTGTTAAAAACAAAACAGGGGAAAATGGTTAAGGGTTAGTTAGTTCCTGGTCCTCGAGATTAGCATTGTACACCTTGTAGATCTTGAGAGATTATAGTAGAATATCAAATAAAATAATACAGGTATTCTTAATCAAATGAAAGAATAACACCACTTAAATTATTATTGCATTTTTCTTGTTACACCTTATACATTAGAAATTTTAAATTAACTGACCAGTGCCAGTTTCTTTAATAGTAGATATCTAAAATTCCACATTACGCTTGTATTTTAAATCTAACTGCTTAGCTTTTAAGAAATACCGCAGTGCGAATGTTTTTTTTTGTACATTGACATGTAGATAAAAGTAAATATTCTGCAGTATTAAAGTGACTGATTTTCGACAAACCACGATGACGAGCCGCACCCAAGCCATAATCTCACAGGCTTCCGCAATACCGTACATCAGAAAGATCTCTTTATTTTCATGATGAGGTGGCAAATTGGAGATCTGTTCGATATCTGAAGATAACAAGACAACCGATAACAAGGCTGCGTATCTCATCGCACGCGTCCAACGACTTCCTTTTATTTTTCCCCATACACCGTTTGATATGAGAGGTATGAAACCCTGTTATTGTTTTGTTAAGTCTTAAAGATGTTCGTGACAGTTTTTATATATTTTTATTTTTAAATTTAGGTCTTGTATCGGTGCCTTATAATCACCAGCCTATATCTAAACCTCGTCACCCACACGAAAGTTGGTGAGGTTGGGTTGGGTTTGATAAAATCATAACCAGCCTATAACGTTCCCACTGCTGGGACACAGGACTCCTCTCGGTGAGAGGGAATGGGCCATAATACACCACGCGGGCCCAGTGCGGGTTGGTGAATGTCACATATCTTAAAATTTTTGGTTCTAGGACATTCCGGTTTCCTCACGGTGTTTTCCTTCACAGTTTGATAACTATAGAACTGTCATAATTATAATAGGCTATTTTCCTAAAAAAAAATCTAATTAGTCCGTCAGTTAGATTATCAAAAAATATTGAACCCGTATTTTTTCTTTTGTCAATTATATAAAAAATAATGAAGATATCGCCTGTTAAAGGTCCGCGTGACGTCACTAAACTTGCTTGCAACACTTTTGCAAGCAAGTGACGTCACGACCACTCCCGAATTTTAATTTTAATTTTGACGCGCTTTATCTTTGTCATTTTTTGTTTGATTGACAAAGGAAAAAATACGTGTCCATTATTTTTCGATAATCTAACCGACAGACTAAATATAATATTTTTTTTTTGCCCAGGAAACTACCCTATTAAATACTCGCTTCTGCACGCGACTTCATCCGCGTGAAATTTCTTTTTCTTCCACCCCGTTGCATCGCATAGCCTGCCCGCGCGTAGGTACTTCGTTTTCGCTTAGAGATCTTTCTGACTTTTTTCTTTTTGTTAGGCCCCGGCTCGTAGCGTAGTCTGACACTCCCTTCCGCTCCACCCAGAGCGGGAGGGGTCATTTGATGATTTCCCATCCACAAAAAAAAAAAAAAAAAGGCTCGTAGCGTCATGTTAAATAGCTTATAGCCTTTTTTAGAAATTAGACTATCAAATGCAAAAAGAATGTTTCAAATCCAGCTGGTAGTTCCAGAGATTAGCGCGTTCAAACAAACAATCTCTTCAGCTTTATTATTTGTATAGATAATATTTCGAAGCAGACCTATAGTATCGTGACATTCGACATTCAATGGCCAATTCAGCAATCTACGTTTACGTAAGCAAATAAAGAGAAAATAGACTCTAAGTTTAATATCAATCGGCTTAAAGTCACTGAACACAAACATCAATTGATTTAAAGAAAATACAATCCTTCGCTTATCAAGGTCCATTACATAACTTTGACGTATAATAACCAAAACCTTGTAAACAAACTGTCAACTTCTCCAAACTCAAACCGAACCTCCATCACAAAGATATTTGGAGCTCAAATAAAGTAGGTCGGATCTCATTAAGCCCTTTCGAGGACAAAGATTAACCCTGGCTGGAAATCACTAACATAAATATCGTTTAACGCGTGGGCCCCGACGCCTTTGAGTGTTTAGCTCGATACATATTGGGGGATAATTTATTGGTAAGACCTAAATAGGGATTGGAATAAGGATTACGTTGAAGTTTGTACAAGTAATGTAGAGAGAAATTGGCTAAACTAAACTAGGTTACATTATTGGTGATTAAAATACAGGGCGCGGGAGGGACATTAACGCGCAATCAAAGTCACAGTCACATAAAAGCCACTTTTGAACGTTAAACATTACATTAAAATAGCATTTATTCTAGTCACCCCTTCCAAAAGGTAGTTTTCTTATGGTAGAAGGTAGAAGAATGGGCAAGAAAGTCCTCCGTTACTCTTTTAAAATATTTTGCATACATTAATTATATAATTATATGTGAAGACGATGCACCTAAAATAAAATTACTGTACCACAATAGGTAAAAGAATTAAAATGGATTAGTGAAACCATGACATATAAATTAGCTATGTGATAGATACATGGTGCTCACATGGGTCCATATTTGAACGTCGAAAATTAAAATACCTACGGGTAAAATGTCAATGTTCAAAACATCGAAATTTAAATAACGATTGTATCGAAATATCGAAAATAGTTGTACCTAAGCTTAAAATATCTAACCCAGAAACATATTTTTTAATGTATGTTTGGTTTTACATTAACGCGGTCAAAATGGATGGAGCAGCAACTTTTTTTTTAATAACCGACGAAAATATTCAGCGCCAGATTATTCTGGGTCCATGGTCCATGGGGATCATGTACACACTGTACTATATTAATAAAAATTATAAAGGCACGGAATAGCATAAGGCTATGAGTCTCCTGTATCTATTTGAGAGAACTGTCAGTTCCGGGTGCCATTACCTACATAGTGAATATTTTAGTCGTAGCCTTCAAATTCGCCCTAAGGACATGGGGTTAGTGTTGAGGAATGTGAATTATTTTCAAAGATTTTCTATACTTTATCGAATGTTCCAATGTAAAGTTACGTAAACATAATATACATACCTACAGCATTCAAAAGAGATGGCCAAATACGTACACTAATTTAACCGTATTTGGAACTAACTAGTCATTTAAATATTTCGTTAAGGCTTAGATTATTGCAGACCTGGCAACATATATGGATGCTTAAACTACTTTTTGTACAAATAGATACCTGATTACTCCGGATTGATCAATTGATGATGACAGTTTGACTTTGATGAATGGGGTTGCGCAAGTGTAGACTATAACTTTGCAATACTATGTATACTAGGGAAAAAGCGTTATAAGAATTTTAAATGGTTAACGTAGCATCACGCCTTGTTTCCCCGAAGGCTTGGGCAGAGGTGTATCAATAGTACCCACATAAAGCCAAGTATGATTAAGCCCCATATAAAAAGGGGTTGCCATCAACGAGCATAAACCCAGGCTACTATTGAGAAATTCCACGTAGATAAACCCAATAACACTTTGCCCGACCTGGGCATCGAACCCAAGACCCCATGCTCAACAGAAGCGCTTGCGACAACTAGACCAACGAGGCAGTTTATTAATTATAACTGCACTAGCTGCGCCCCGCGGTTTCACCCGCATAAGTCTCGATCACGTGGGAATATCAGGATAAAAAGTATCCTATGTGTTAATTCTGGTTATAACCTATCTGTGCACCAAATTTCATCCAAATCCGTTCAGTAGTTTTGGCGTGAAAGAGTAACAAACATCCATCCATCCATCCATACAAACTTTCACGTTTATAATATTAGTAGGATTATTGTTCGAGATTGTAAACTTGTGAAGCTAGCTGTCTATATGCAAAGCTTTTAGCTTATCTACAGGTACTTGCAGACTTAACCGTACTCTTGCTTGCCTAACCGTTCCGCTAATAGTCGACTTCCGAAACATAATATACCCTTTACACACACCGAAGGGGGTATCCAGAGTGAATGCGCCCGCATACATCATCTGTGGGAACACGCTACACGTGTTCAGATCATCGTATCCCTCGTGTGAACAACGTGCAGACAGTAATGCAGGTTATTGTTTAGATGCGGGGGTAAGGAACTCCTCTTATTGCTTTATGACATCCTGGTACTTTCGGTCAGCGGTTTCCTTACAAAAATCATTTATGCGAAACTATGATTGTAATCATAATCGAGTTTAATCATAATAATAATGAAATATGAGTTTTTGTTTTACAGGCATTTCAAACTTTTTATTTGTTGTGTATCATGCGTAATACGTAACTCAGATGGTCGCCTGAAAACACGAAATGGCAAAAAGGAATTTCAGGGATTGAATTTCTTTAATTATTGATTTGTAATCCGCAACTTCTAAAGAAAGATAATTTATTATGAAAAAGTTCATACAACAACAAATACAACAACACAACATACACACAATACAACACAACCAACAATTCGACAATTGTATTCATTACAATTATTTTCATTAATTTACATTTTCTGTAAATGGCTGGGGCAGGATCTGGCATTGTCATTTGGCACAGAATTAACATATTGGATACTTTTTATCCCGATATTCCCACGGGATCGAAACTTACGCGGGTGAAACCGCGGGGCGCAGCTAGTATACAATATGCGGCTTTTCTGCTATCTCTTCCTGGCGGCCTTGGAAGTTCTCCTATCATTTATTTATTTACACCCTGATATTTTGGTTGGTTTAGTGAATAATACGAGAAGATATTATAGTTTTGGAATCATCATAAATTACGAAATAGAGACGACAATTAGCTATTATGCCAATGAGGCATGTTAGACCCCTTTTGCTAAGCTATTAACAGGAAATTAAACAATTAATTCCCTCCGGAATTCGAATATAATGGGCTGGTCATTTCAAAATCAATCTGCCATTAATTTCAATATTAATCTTTGAACGATCGTCTGTAATAATACCGACATAAAACGCATTTATAGTGGCATCATTTCAGGATAACTATTTCCCAGACGTAAAATCTGATAGTTCTTCGAAATATCCTTACTTCTGCCGTCAATCATTGAAGTTTAATCGAGTTTCTAATAATGTCTCTACAATTCTTAGACGCATAAAGTCGGATTAAAGTTAGAAGTACTACTAACAGCTTTAAGTACTTACTAATAAAAACACCTTCTGTGGTACCTACTAATAGAATATATTTTCCCTGTAATTTAAATGAAAGGCTAGATATAGTAGCTGACTGCTGTGGATGGACTTTTTGTAAGTTTTTTGGTAAGAAGTTTCTTTTAAAAAACTTCCCTTTTCGGGCAAAAATGGGAAGTTTTTTCATAGAAACTAACTCCCTTTCGTGCGTCATATTGCAGCCTATTATTCTCTCCAAAAATTTAGGTTAATTCACCTCAATCTTCAGTCGTTTGCTAGAACAACATACTTTACCGCTATACAGGGTTATTTTAAATTGGCTAGCTAAACTCCGCAGACGTGATGGGTTTGGATATCTATGTAAATAAAAATATTTTGTTTATTGGGAGGTCAACGACCGCTGTTAGTATTGTTACTTGAAGAATGAGTTGAGAAAAATTGTGTTGTTTTCATATGTTTTATCGTGTTTGGATATCAATACTAATAACGTCAGTGAAGTTTACACAAAAAAAATTGACTATATTTCAAGTGACTAGTGACTACAATAACAGCGGTCGATGACCCCACACAAAAAACATCAAATATATTTTCCCTGTATTTTGAAGCCAAGACATAAACACAGTATCATTATCATATTCTATTCGTTGTAGTAGGTAGAATAGACAGGGTACTTACCGGGGCACGTGTTTGCTTCCTAGTACCGAAGCGCGAAGTCGTTACGATAAATAGCAACTGATAAATGTCGGTACTCTGCGCCGCAACGCAGAAATAAAGTTGCTAAATGATGTCGAAAGCTTGCATATCTAAATCTTTTTATCGAAAACTGAGATCTTAATTGTTTTTAAGATTTTTTTTCGTGGTTAGGACGAGAAAAAAGTTGTTAGGGAGCTTGTAAGCTTCTGTGGGTGTTTGTCGTGCTTGGGATTGGGAGATGGTTCCGTGTGCTACAAGAATAAACCCTCTGTTTCTCTGAAAATTGGATAAACGCCAGGGTTTTATCAAGAAGATAGACAAGAGCATCGTCTTATCCAGGAATGTGGTGCGTGTGAAAATGACCAGCAAACGCAAAAAAATAATTAGGCTGGCTCTTTAAGCCACCTGGATTACGGATACTGGAGCATTTAGGTACTGTGATTGTTGCAATTCAGGCATTTAAGGTATTTATCATAAAAATCATAAAATGCAATTTGTTAGTACTTACTAATAAATTGCATTTTATGACCTGAAAATAAATAAATGATAATGATGAAATCGATTCACGACTCGTGTTTGCTTCGTGTTTAAGTTCGTGTGTAAAGTACATACGATACTATTATTATCCTATTATTTAACATCCAACGATATTCTAGCCGATAGCTACTATAATAATAATATTTATTGAATCAAAGCCAACACGGACCAATTATAAAATAAACTAATACAAGGACAATTAAATTAAATTAAATACAATAAAATACAATTTAAATACAAAACCATACAATTACAAGTCAAAACAATTAAAACAATATTTCCACATTAGCCCGTACATGTACCATGTCACAGTGATACATGTACTGGCTACATGTACTATGTCCACTGTTGGACATAGGTCTCTCGAATTGCTCGATCCTCGCTTCCCCATTCTAAGCTCACAGTTTCGCAACTTGCACAAAGCAGGTAATAATAAAGTCAAAGATTATTGTTAAAACCTGACATGTCTAAATTCTGTAATCGTTTCCCCGAAATCTTAATTACTTTGCGGTACCATTTTAGCCAGGTGAATGGATGTGGTGTAACTGAGTTAGATAAATTGTAGTGATTATAGCCTCCTTTTTGGAAACTTACCAAGTAATATAAATGTTCTTCGTTTACGTTATTCTCATTTTTATGACCATAAAATTGGAGTTGAAAGTTCGTAATAGGAAGTTTTATTTGATTATCTACTTAAGATTATTATTTGATTCAAATTAAATCTGTGTTGATGTTTAACCAACGTAGCGTGCAGAGTTTTCTATGGTCTGTCCCAAAAGTATTTGTTTAAAATTTTAAACAAATGAATCATAAAACGTAGCTGTGGATTCCAATTTGTAGAGCCACTTACAAATTGAGCTTTATGATTAATAATAAATTGTAATTTTAATTAAGCTTAAAAATGTTTTGTCCGCTTTTAAGGTGTTGGAAATATTGGTGAGATGTAATGTTGAAACGTTGAAAGTATGTTATAGGAACTTACCCAGATGTTATCAACAGGCCAGGAGACGTAATCAGCTTCTGGGGGGGGTTGGGCTGGTTGGAATAACCACCGACAGCCGCCATGGCCCCCGCACAAAGGTCCACTTGAAAGACTAAGTGCGGAAACCAATACCATATACCAAAACCCATAACATATTACCTTCTAAGTACAGATTTATGTGTTAAAGTGAGTGATTGCGTAATAATTTTACCTGATCAGGGTTTGTTTACACTTTCATCAGCTACTTTTGGAACAGACTTTACAGCTAATCTCTTGCCTCCCTAGAAGACTACTACCAATGTGTGGTAATCACCAAACTTGGGTCGGGAAATAATTACGTGGATTATCCCGTATTTTACAGTTACTAGAAAAGTAAATGATTTTGTTCATACATTGATGAATGCTATTCACTTTTTTTACATTAGGTACTCACGAAAGGAAAGGCTACTTAGGTATTCCCGGAAAGCAGTAATGACATCATCAAGCTCCGCTTAATTAAGACTTCCTTCACGATCAGTTAGGAAGGAAGAGGTTTTTTATGTGGTAAGTTGGCGTTGATTAAGACATGTTACATCGGATCAGATAATAAAACTGTCATAGATTTCTTACATCAAAATTACCCTTATTTTTTGTGGATGGGAAATCATCAAATGACCCCTCCCGATCTGGGTGGAGCGGAAGAGAGTGTCAGACTCTTACTGACTAAAACCCACCCGTGTTCCTTCCTTAGCCCTTTCTGTTCCAGGGCAGTGGAAACCCTTTCGGACGATCCCAAGAAGTATCCCAAAGGACTCATTTGAAGGGATCAAAATTACCCTTCAAATGAGTCCCCTTGGGATACTTCTTCTTTCTTATTTGGTCCTAGTTTGTAGTTAGTGATAACAAAACCAATATAAACTGGCCTCTTATTTTATTGAAAGTCCCTATTACGCTAGATCAGCCAAGTCAAAGTGTTACCACTGTCTAACAAAAAACTCTAGAAGCAAACGCATAGCATAATCAGCGTATAACGTTCCCAATGCAGGAACACAGGCCTTCTCTCTGTGAGAGGAAATGTGCCGTAATTCACCAAGCGGGCCCAGTGCGGGTTGGTAGATGTCACATGTCTTCGAATTTTTGTTTCTGGGACATGCTAGTTTCCTAACGAGGTTTTCCTACACCGTTTTGGTTATGAAATAAATTACACAACTGGGTCACCACTGCTCTAAGTCTAGAAGAATAGGTATGGTAGGCTACAGTCAGATTCCAATACAAAATCGATACCTCAGCCTCATCTAGGGCCAGCAATTCCACATGCAACGCAGAACCGGCCCATTACGAGGGGATAGCGTGACCGCCACGAGTTTTCTGGATTTGACTTGTACCTGCACCGATCAGCCGATTAGCTGAGCTCAACCGTTTGTTACCGACATGAATACTGGAACTACTACTTTGTTAGCGGATTGAAGATATGCCACTTATACTTTATTGTTTGCACTTGCAGACAATGTGTAGTTGATGGAACGGCTGGAGGGTTTATCAGTGTTTTATTAGGTGGCTATAAAGCTAAGTGGTATTAAATGGAGGTGACTAGTGGAAAGGAACTATGTATGTTGGATAATTTTATCATAGTGTTATGCAGTTATTGGAGTCCATAATTGCATTGGAGTCAGGGCCGTCTTTACCGGGCCGTTTTCCACTGTTCTGTGTTGTCATCGTAAAATTTACTTTAATGCATTTGATTTAAAATCCTAACTTGAGTGACAAATTAGGTATTTGCTGTGTCGGACCGGTGCTGTTAAAATGAGTGTAAAAAAAAATAAAACACACTTTTTTTTGGTACGCTGAATTTCGCACTCCGGCGCCCAATATGGTTAAGACGGCCCTGATTGCAGGCCTGAAAAAATAGCAAAGCGTGAAGGTTTTATAAGCAACAGCAACAATGCTTACCGGGTTCGACTCGCTCTCATCTCTCTAAGGCAAGACACTCAGCAGATAAAAAGGGTCGATTATAGGTATACAAATTATTCATCTTCCGAAGGTAGTAAAACATTTAAGTAACGATGCACACATTAATAACTCGTTTGAGTTTCCTTAATGCGTCCCGGAGCTTGATAAAAACATTACGACGGACGGGATGGAGTAATGCAGAATTGCACAAACAAACGAGAGCGGAGCGCAAATGGCGCTGCGAACGATCGCGAGCATTTTAATTTCGTTCCGCTCTTACAAGCACGTAGGGACATGTAACTGGCTCCGTTTTACATGTTCTCTTTTATTTATGTGTCAGTTTTGTCGTTTGTACGACGTACTGGTTTTATTACACTTTAAATTCTGATCTGGGAATCAATTTTACTGCGTTACGGGTTTGGTAATTTTATTTGAGAATTGCGACACAGAATTAGATGCATATTCTGTAGGCACCAGCCGCCTGTAGCCTAGTGTTATTCTTTAAGGCTTTGTCCCAGATTTCGTAGTATTTTGCGTTCAGTGGAGACTTTTGACGTAGAAGGCCAAATAATCTGACAACCTTCTAGCTCTACCAGTTAAGGGGGAAGCGCCAGAGTAACCCGCCAAATTTAAATTTTGTTACGTTTTTTGACATTTGCAGGTCAGTGTTAGTTTGCATGTTGAACAAAATATGATTTGTGACCCTAAGAAGTAAGTATGTATTTACAGAACTATAATAATTTAACCTTTTGAACGCCAGAGTATAAACGTAGTTACCTACCGCCGTACCCACTGACGCCAGGCTACTTTTTCTGTCAAATGACCTTCATAAAAATAGGGATTCCAGTAATGATTTAAATTGTTTATTTCATAATATGGTGCGACGTGTATTTTGTCATATATTTGTGACGTTGGCGTTCAGGGTAAGATTTCTTTTGTCACATATACATATGTGACAATGGCGTTCAAAAGGTTAAATTATCATTGATTAATATTACATGAACTAGTCATTCAACCTGGGACTGACCTGCAAATTGCAAAAAACGTAAGAAACTTTGATCTTTGCGGGTTTTCGAGCGCTTGCCCCTTAAATAAAATAGTAAGTTAGTTACTACTTAATTAATTTTAGAAGATGAAAACTCTCCCAAATTCATATATTTAAGGATTATGCGGCATGGTGTCGAAATTGCAAAAATGTTTAAGCCCAATGAAACCTCATTTTTCAAAGCAAACAAAAACAAACAACTTAATCTACTTTAGACTGATATTGATAAATGAATGTTGTGCTTCGTAAGTTTGCTTGGACATTCAACTAAAAAGATAAGTATGCAGGGTCGTCGGATACAGTTGAAGTTGAGTAAGAAACGGATTGATGTTTTCGGATAAAATTTTATTAATAGAAAACAAACAGTTCAAACTATCAAACTAAATTTCATTCGAGAACATCCATCGGTTTCTTACTAAACTTCAACTACTATATCCGACGACCCTGCATACTCATCTCTTTTGTTGACTGTACATTTAGACAACAACAATAAAAAAATATTCTTCAGGCCAATTGGCTTTACAACAATTAATCTTGGACTGACTCATTCGTGTATTAGACAAGCCAGACGACAGATACCAAACGGTTTATAAATGGGACCTTGACCTTGAAGTTTTTTTTTAAACATTATGTAATATATATTTATGTGTAACACAGATTTTGACTGTTAAATGTAGGTTTTTTCCGTAGAACTTATTTGTGGTTGGACTCAACGACGACTGTCGTGATCGCAAGTGCGACTGTTGAGCTTGGGGTCCTGGATTCGATTCCCAGGTCGGGCTAAATGTTATTGGATGTTTCCATTCTTCTCAGTAGCAGCCCAGAGTTTGGAAGTTGCCGGTGTGATACCCCCGTGCTTCGGAAAGCGCGCAGACGGTGCACGACCAACGGCTTAACAGGAGGCTTACTACCAGCTCTTATAGCCGGGCAGAAGTTGAACTGCACTGCTTTTTTGTTCTATGACTAAGTACAAAAAAGTAGCGCAGTTAACTTCTGCCCTGCTATAGCTGGTGGTAAGCCCCCAGACATTAGTCCTGCGACTGATCCCTCTCCGGTCGTGTCTGATTGCGGTCCATCGGACTAGGACGAGGATAGTGTGACTGTGTGAGTGCACTTGTATCTGTGCACACATTTGTGCACTATAATATCAACCGCGTAGGGCTAGATAATCTCCGCTGAGATTGGCTGTCATGACCGAAATCAGTGGGGCAATTCTCGTAATTTTAAGAACGTTCACAGTCTGATCTCAGTCTCAATCTGTCAAAAATACCTCTAATTTCCCTACATTTTGACATTTTGTTTGTCGCCGAGATGAGACTGCGACTAGATTTTGAACGTTTTAAATTACGAGAATTGGCCTTCAGGAGCCCAATTCTCGCGGAAATCGCGTTCGTCCCGCACGAAATCCTTGCCGGTCGTCTCCGCAAGTCGCTTATAAAACGGTGAGATATCCAGAAACATCTATTCTCACTACAAGTCTATCAGAAATCACGAGTCTAGGGGCAATAATGTTGCCATTATGCGTCCCACGAAGTAATCCCTTCCACATAACGATGCGATTTTTTGTCGTAGTCGTTAATGTACTTTTGACCATCTTAAAAAATGATTTTTAAGGCAAAAACATATTTTGAGCAGCATTATAAAGGTATTTCATTAACATTTATCAATCTAATAATCATTATTGTTTTCGTTACTCCATTTTTATTTTATTATTAACATTGATATAATATAAGGCCTCCGTACAACGGAAAGCATAGCTCATGTTGATTTGTCAACGTCATCGATATTTGTCACGTCAAAGTAAAGTCAAAATACAATTTATGTTGTTTGTTTACATTGGTCTACATAATAATAGGTAATGAAATAAAATAGAATGACTGCTAATGATATTATAAGTAAGCTGATGACCAGCACAATAACCTAAAAGTTTATCAAGATGGAGAAGAAGAGGAGGAAGGGTGATTGTTTTGAAGAGTGCGGTACCGCACCAATCGGACCGTCCTGCTACACGCTTTTCCAACGACGTTAGGCTTCTGTATCTACGTGTCCTGGCTTCATTACTTTACAAAGGCCCAAAAGATTGTTGGGAAATCCTTGCGAAAACAGATTTCACCCTGAGGGTCGCGTTACTAGTCTCGTCACAACACGAATTCAAATTTCTTTGTGGTCAAACTGTCAAACTGCCTCACAAACATGAAGACTGGGCGAAACGTGAAGTGGTCCGCCGATTCCTAAGCTAACGGACAACGCTTGACTCATCACGCCGACCGTTCGTGTAAACTAGTGATCATATACTGTCCTGTGCTGCACTGTACTGTGTTGTTGTGTGTGTTTATTATTATCACAGATTTAGGTTTATTTTAGTTTGATAGCTTCATGTAGAAGACGTTATTAACTAAACCGCTACGATGGATAGCGAGAATGTGCAAGTGCTCTAGCCGTTACAGTGGCACCCAGCTCTAACTAACCTACCAAACCTAACACACTGAGCACTTGCATACTGTCGGCGACAAGACCCTATTTGGGTACCAGGGCGCAAGTAGTGGAGGGACCGCTACAAAGAAAACGTAAAGTAAATAATTCTATGTTAATAGTTAATACTTTAAAGAGATTTATTTTATGTTTCTTATGTTTTAATTAGTATTTGTTATCAGTATTTGTTATTAGTTTTTGTATCCCGAACGAATAAGACTGTTTTTGAAAGGATTCCAATAAGTAAAATTTTGTTCATACATAATTACGTAACTTGGAAAATCACTTTTTTGTAATATAAAACCAATAATACCGTTTGAATTATGAAAATCGGACCATTGGTTCAGAAGTTATAGTGAGATTTTTATAATCAAAATGTTCCTAGTTGATATTTTGAACAGTTTTTCTTCTAGAAACTTTTTATTGTGTATAATTAAGTTAATTATTAAGCTGTAATTAGGTTAAGGATTACGTAAGGAATAATATATGTAAAAATTGTAAGGATATAATATGGATAAATAAATAAAACAAGGGCTTGACAGATCTCGGCTTAGCGAAAATTAAAGTAAAAAAGGGCTCAAAATACACGGTCCGCCTTAAGGGAACTTAGGCCGGTATAAATAGAGCGTCGAAGAGGCAACACTACAAGCAAGAAGCCGAAATCTGCAAGCAAACTTCAACAAGAAAATCTTCTTTTATTTCATCACCTCTTCGCTGCCCGTCTCTAAGAAGCCCTCCCTAGTAGTTGTACAGACTACGCATTCAGGGGTGCGTGGGACGTATGTCACCAGCGAAAGTAGTACATCAGAGCATACGTCAAAACGTGGGAGACTGTCCCAGGTACGACCGAAGGTACTGGACGTACCCCGGTTGTCCGTTTCACACACTCTGTCATTTTAACATCCGCTTGCTAGCAGGAGTGATTTCCTGACCCTCACTATACGGTATACCCCAAATCTAGAGGTTCTACGTACCGGTTCTACATATGGATTCTACGTTCAGGTTTAAGACAGGACAATCGCTTCGCACTGCACGTGGAGTTTAACTGGGCGCTGCACGCACACCTATCCACTACTACGTATCTATCCCTACATTCCCTACCTATTGTAAATTTGTCACCCAGTGAGGATTATACATATGAACTTTGCTTGTGTGTTTCTATTTCCTAACCCAACTTGTTAACGGCCTGCGCAGCCTAACTGCAAAGCCCTACAATTATTTGCGTATGTTATTTTTGTTACTTAGCTAAGTTTTACATTGAAAAAAATAAAATAAAGACATTTGAAATATTTATTGTTTGAAATGCTTTTGAAACAACACTTTATTTCTAGTTACAAAAGAACCTTTATAGGAATACCTTACAGACTCATAAATAAATTCAGTATATACATCCAAGTATAAACCACAAAAACATAATTATTATCACACCACACATGGTAGTTTACTTTTGGTCATGTTTCTCTGTAACATCTAACCACAACTCCAGCCGGTCAAAATTCGTAGTCTAGCTCGACTGCATCGGCCTTCCTTCGGCACTAATAAGACCTTGGCTCTTTCTCTCTCGATATCTGTCGATCCAACCGGGAAATGTACGGGAGCAAAGTGGGCACTACAGCTCAAAAATCCCCGCTTGCAGAAGTAGTACCGCGTTTGTTGTGGTTGCGACGCGATCGACCTTTCTTGCCCTCAACCAGAGTAAAGCCTGGTAAAGCCGTCCTTGTCCATTTGACTGGTTTTAAATCCGGCGCCTTCCGCTTCTGTATCCTAAGTGTCTCATTCATCGACGCTACACAAGCAACAACTATCCACTGTTGACAACTTTGGCGGAAGTCTGAAGTTTTCTTCGTGTTTTTCCTTGTTGTGACGGTCGCAGACTCTTCTAAAATGTTTATGAACTCGTAACACATTTTGTAAAAATATATTTATTATTTCCTTTCGCAATTGACACAAATGATTGACATAACCACTGTTTGACGTTCGCACGAAGGTCGACACAGTCATACGTCACGTCGCGACTGGTCATGACCACTCGTTGCATGACGCATGTAAACTAAGGCATGTCGCGTGTCTTTCCTGCGTGAAATGCTCGAATCGCCATGGCGAGAATAGCTCGGCTTGATTTTTTCGAGGGAAAAGTTCGATTCGAATGTCAATAACGAACGCGAGTTGCGCGAGAATTGGGCTCCAGGTCTGGAGGACTATTAGTGGTTGCTTTAAGAAATGAATGCTAAGTGCGGTACTTACATACTTCGTCGCACCTTATTTAATAATGTAAAGCGGCATGACTAAACACTAACGTGGTTAATTTGACCATGATATTGGGCACTGAATTATTAACGCGCAATATATCTATTAAATTATAACAAGTCATTGTCAATAGCAATAGATTACAACTAATTGAGACAATTAATCGGTAACACAAGGTCATAACCTGTTCAAATCGAACTGCTTTAGCCTTTTTCCAACTATGTTGGGATCGGCTTCCAGTCTCACCGGAATCCGGATGCAGCTGAATACCAGTATTTCACATGGAACAACTGCCTCCACAACCCAGTTACTGGGTAACACGATACCCCTTGGTAAGGCTGGTTGTCAGACTTTTGGGCTTCTGATTACCCGTAACGACTGTCAAAGATCTTCGATTGACAGCCGGGACCAAAGGCTGAACGTACTTTCCGAGGCACGGAGGGGTCTCGATGGTCAGATGGTCACCCATCCATGAATCGACCGCGGCAAGCGTAACCTAACCTTCGACCGACCCGTGCGACCGTTATCATTCTAGCCACGAGCCTCTTCAATAATAATAATAATCCAGATATGTGTCCGATTTCGACGAAATGTGGATGTTCTACTTCTATACATATGTCTCTGTCCACCTTTTGAGAAAATGTAGGCGTGATGTTATGTATGTTAGGATACGATCAAAGTATTGTGGCATTCTCGTTGCATTTTGCATGGCAATATACCAAACAGGGTACAGGGCAGGGCCATCACGCCAAAAGGAACACCTTTAGGTACAGTCATACGCGAGAGTGGAAGAAAAAATTCTAACTTCATACTTGAGTAAGCAATTCGTAGCTGACCTAAGTTGAACAGTCATAATTTATGAATTGTCTACTGAAGTTGACTGCATAATATACATTACTCAGGAAGAGATCCAACCTTTATCGAAGAAAAAGGTAGTCAGACCATAATGGGTAACGTTTTTTCAGGAACATTTGGTCTCCTACCAGAGGGGCAATTCTCGTAATTTTAAGAACGTTCACAGTCTCAATCTGTCAAAAATATCTTAAATTTCCCTACATTTTGATAAGTTTTTGACATTTGTTTGTCGCCGAGATGACACTGCGACTAGACTTTGAACGTTTTAAATTACGAGAATTGGCCTTCAGGTGTTGTGTCATTAGTTTTGTAGGTAGTCAACAAAAGAGATAAGTATGCAGGGTCGTCGGATATAGTTGAAGTTTAGTAAGAATCCGATGGATGTTTTCGAATGAAATGTAGTTTGATAAATGAACCGTTTGTTTTCTATTAATTAAATAAAATTTTATCCGAAAACATCAATCCATTTCTTACTAAACTTCAACTATATCCGACGACCCTGCTTATCTATTTTGTTGAAGTACCTAAGTTTTTTCAATTTGGCATAGTTTATTATTAAAACTCTATCAGTACACATGTACCACTTACTCATATATGTACAGTCACGAGCAAAAGTATGTATACACAGCTTTATTCAAAAGCGATTCGGTCCTTTATTTTTTAATTAAATTTTACGTTGCTATACGCATATAGCATTTTCAAAACCATAGCCCATACACCCATGTGTCGTATTTCAACGTTGCATTCGTTATTTAACGAAAAAATCGCAATTAAAAGTTGCCAAGTGTTGACATATTGGTGCTCGTGACTGTAGGTTACATACCCACAGACACACGCTCACACGATGCGTCGTAAGTGTCTAAAAATTTATTCAGACAAGAAATAAAAGTTAACGCCAAAAGTTCTGCCGTCGTCCTCTATACAAGAATGTACGCAACACCGTGTACTTTACAAATATCAGCAATGTACGAAGGTTCGTCGTCCGATACTGGCTCACTCGGCTTGTTTGCCGTACTCTTATCAGTTAGCATAGATCGACGGAACGCGGAAACTCTTGCTTCGTTATCGACTTGACAGAATTGCAACTTGGAATATTGATTGTAAGTACTTGGTTTGTCCAATTTTGTTAGTTGTACTTGAACAGGGAAGTTTGTTGTGACTGTACTAGTTTAATACGAATGAAAGGAATTAGGAAGGAAAGGACTGGAGGAAAGGAAAGGACTATGTGCATATAGGTAACGACGAATAATAAAAATGAAATAATGTTAAAAATTAAGGGGTACAAGAAACGTTTGTTTTTTGCTAAAGTCATCATCTTCCTGCCCTTACCCCATGTTACTTGTGGTCGGCGCAACACGTTTTCTTCTTCCATTCTCCCCTGTCAACCGGCACGCTATCATTCACTCCCTTCTCTTTCATATCATTCCTCACACAATCCATCCATCTTTTCTTCGGCCTTCCTCTCCCTCTCCATCCATCAACATGTATATTCATCACTCTTTTAGTCACATGCGTTTCGTCCCTTCTCATCACATGCCCATACCAAGCTAAACGATTTCCTTTCTACTTTTCTGTCACTGGCGCCACTTTCAAACTTCCTCTTATATACTCATTTCTTACTTTATCCATTCTCGTCACTCCACACATCCATTTCAACATTCTCATCTCCGCTGCATGCAATCTTCGTTTACAAAAATATCTACCTAGTGTTAAATATTGTAACGTGGTACGGAACAATTCGTGTGCGAGTCCGACTCGCACTGGGCGCCTTTTTTCTTTTTAGATAGTGGTGTCAATGCTATTTGTAAAGAATCTGTTGGGCCAAATTGGTGGATGTTAGTTACAAGTCTGTGCGCCATTATGCAAAAGTTGCCGAGGATTTGAGAGAACTACAACCTAATACATTTGGTTCATACAACTACCAAAGCCGTTAAACATTTAATTTTTTAATAATAGCTACAACAGTACACAAAAACATTCAATATAATGCAGCACATATTGTTTTCGAGCTATACAAAAAGCTCTAGGTCTTGCGTCTAACATGAAAATGTAGTCAATTAACAACAATGAAGGCATCATGTTGCTCTAACTAATGCATTAAATTATTTCATTATTCTATTGAAGGTTCATTTTTTATAGTGTGCGTGGTATCTAGGCCATTACATCGCTCCCAAAAAAATAAGGTACCTACAGATAAATTAGGTCATACAGCTCCAAAAAAATAAGTCCCAGTTTTTTTGCTACCCGTCCCAATTGTTACCACATGTTTTAAGTACTTGATACATGTCGCCAACCACCAAATAGGTCAAGTTCACAAAGTCCTAAATCTAGAACACAATAGCTACATTAGCTATACCAACAAAATATTTACTTTTGACACGATACAAGCTTGTACAACCGTTATTTTTGATAAACAGCTATCAACATGATATCGTAATATACTAGTTTTTCGCCCACACACGTATCGTCAGACGATCAAGTGTCAAATTTAACTAAACACCCAGAAAACGACCGTTTATAAGGCTATGTCCACAAGGGTGACGAAAAGTCGTGTGATTTCTATTTTTACATAAAAAAAAAACTAGCTAACCCGAGCTACAGTGCCTTATTCATTTTTTTTTTTTTTTTTTTGTTAAGAACGTTCTTCGGCGCGGCCACAACAACTTATCGAAGTTTTATCCAATATTTTTTTAGTTTTTGCGAGACTGCAATTGATTATTTTATATATTATATGTATAAAATGAAGATATAGATAGATAATAAAGATAAAGAGGAAAAAATTTTGAATATGTATATATTTGTCTATTTTAGTGTATTGTATACATGATATTTGCACCAACGACAGTCCCATTTTGTGTCTAGGGAAATCGCTGTCCATACTGAGGTTGCCTTGAAGAGATCGCAGTAATGCGATAAGGCCGCCCATTGTATATTTTGTAGTGTATCATGTGTTTTTTTATGCTATGTATTTTTGTGGTGTACAATAAAGTATATATAAATAAATAAATAATAAACAAAAAATAAAGCGTAAAGAAGAACAGAAAAGATGAATAAAGAAAACCTGGTTGCATTCTGGAAAAGTATTTCCAGCCAGGATATTTATCAAGAATAAGGTCTCACTACTAAGGTCTACTACATTACTTCAGTTTTTAGTGATGGTCACCTGTCTGCCTTCATGATCTTTAGGATAGCAGGCAATTTCAAATTGCCATATTATTATGGATTTGTTTAGCGGGCTTATATAAAGTTGTTTCTATTAGTTCTAACAGAATAATTTAATTCGACAAGATTACTTTTTTATCAAGGTTTTGCAAAGTTCACTAGAAAAATCATGCATCTTTTCCTAGAAATTCTGTCGTGAGAGACAAAATTAGACCTATTATGAACGCACCTTATACGATCTGACCAAATCCATATAGACGTCGCGACAACGCTATTATAAATATATTTATAGATCATAAATTAGCATTAAATTTCCGGATTATGACTCGATGAGATTTGATATCACACATTTACATTTTAATAGCACCAATATGGGAATAACACCTATTTAATAGGCCACTTATTCACAGGATTATCTAAAATAAAAGTATTGAGGAGTCGAAAGGAGGAAAGGTACGAAGATCTAATAAACTGTATGATCAATGGGCATAATAACTTTATTCTTTTAAAGTGTGAACATTTCGTAGAAATGCGACTCCATTTTATATTCCAATATCCTGTTTCGATATTAAATACCTATATTTTGTAAATTAAGTGAATACTGAGCTAATGGTCTCATAAAATCGGATTTCGATTCGATTTGAAGTGATTCGCTCTTGAGGAGCGGAGTGCGAACAAATCGTTGGAGAGTCATTCTGCGTGAACATGCGGAATACAAATCAGGAGGTCTGGGCGAGGCTGTAAATACGTCTGAAATATGACTTATTGGGATTTATCCGCTATTTATTTTAGAGTGGATAAAATATCTTCAAGATACCTCGTTAAAAAGCAGAATTAAACAGAAGCGTTCCTCTAATGATGCTTGAATAAGAATACAGCTGTCAGCTTCACCGAATCATTCAAATCTTCGTCATTGATAACAAGCGTACAAATCTAAAATTACAATTTGATCATTTCATCATTCGAAATGAGGCCGTCATTCTAAAGCTGCATCTAAATATTATATTATACAAAAACTCATTAAAAGGAGAAAAAAATCGATGACACGTAATGCTTTGTGAAGCTAGAATTTTCACTCGAGTTGGTATCGAGATAAAATTACCGATTTCATCGTCATCAATCAACTCTGGCTGGTACTATGCTGACGTGACAATTTGTTAGCTCTCCTGCCTATAGCTGTCGGTTAATGACTTGAAAAGCCGTCGTTTATTTATTCATACACCAAATTTTGTGTTGGAACGATTAAATGGCTATCATGTTTGAGTATGTAGGTATTACCGTAGTTAGAGGTGCGATTGAACACTTTGAAGCTAACACACGATGACGACACCAAAACGATTGTAATATTTTTATTTATTTATATGGGTACATATTTTTATATTTATAAAAAATATTGTTGTTGATTAAGAAAATACATATGTTGTATTTTCCATGTAGTTAAAATAGCAGGCTCAACACTTTTATTGTTGCTATTTTAACTGAATTTTAATAAAATATAATAAATACAATACCTATTGGTTAATAAAATGCAGAATTTTAACATGAGTTCCCACTTTGTACAAATTTTAAACTTGTGACAAGTAGGCACCTCAACAAAAATAATCGAATGTGTCTTTATTAAAGTTTTTTCTTCAAAGAGGAGACTTGAACAGCAGTATCATCTCATTTCGTAACACAGCCCTAAACAAATTGAACCATCACCGTCGGTCCACGTTACGCCATGTCCTATTTCATTCGTCTTAACTAATCAAGCGTATCCAATTCAGCCCATCAGCTCAATTGCTCTTAATACGGATTGCTCATGGCCAAAATACGACGCGAAAATTTTTAATTACACCCATCAGGAACCGGGTGCTGGGGCCGTTGTTCTTAATAATCGGTTTTGTCATCGATTGACGAGCGGCATGCATTTTTAATACATGAAATATCGCAATTATGGCTGTTGCTGGGCAGACCACCGGCGAGGTAATTATTTATACTGCCCATGGATCCGCCTCGAGGTCAAGTTGTCTCTTTTTGGGTAGGCAGTGACGTTTTTACGTCACTTTGTATTTATAATGAAGACTTCAAAGGATGAGTTGGTGGCTTCGGTTGGTTGTGTAGTAAACAGTAACCAGCTTACCTCATCAAACCAAAATTAATGTTAAGCCACGTGGTAAAAAATACGTCCCCATTGACGACAGTCATAATCTTGTTTTAATTGTAAGTATACTTAGTAGGATGGTGAGCGCATTTTTTACCTAATAAAGACACCCAAAATGTTAACTTTTTTTTATACCTAACAAATGAAAAAGTTAACATTTTACAGTATGTTTCATTTATTCTAAAAACCTGTTTAAGAGACTGAAATCATTTTATAAAATCATAACATCTCACTCTGACAATGGAAGCTTAGTCTTCTGCTCACCCTTTAAAGGAGTGCGTGATTGAACTACTTTTTATTGAATGGTATGTTGACCACGCACTAATACAATAATCACATTCTTGAGTCACTATACCATCCCACAATGACATCAGGGAGTTGATTAATTAATAAAAACCTTGCACAATGTCGAGACACAACACATATGGTTTTTATTACTAAGAATTACACTCGGCGAACACAATCAGGCGCAGTCATTCAATCAACCTTTAAGGAAACTCAGAATCTATAAAAGAAGGGGCAATATATTCTCATTAATGTCAAAATGCGGGCGACTTTTTAGTCGCCTTATCAAAATCGCCAGCGATTAATCTAATTAAGGCATTCTTCTGAACGCACCCATAGATTCCGATACCTACTCAAACATTTTAGAGATATTTCAACTCCCCATCCTGGCTAAGTGGACTGTGCACGGAATTTTAATTAAAGATACATTCAAATCAAGTTACATTTTATAGTTTATAAAGGAACAATGCATATTAGTAATTTAAAACAGAAAAATTATTGGTTGGTACTTGTGCAGTTTTTACATTGTGCTTTGTATCGTTTTTCCATTTTTCCCGTAAAATATTACGCTCGATATTTTTTTATGTGGATTTGAAAATAAATAATGCATGTTTACGACCACTGCGCTGAACGGCATACAACGGTTTTAGACTTTTTTGCTACTCTTTATTTATTGGTGTGAGCTTTTTGATTGTCCTGAAACATTCATAAGCCAGCATCTATAATCGACGAAAAAATAAGCTTGAACAATACTCAATATATATACATAGAATATAATATAAAACCCACAATAACTACCACGTGGAGTCCTGACACAGCTAGAAGGCGTCGCGGCAGACCCCGACGAGCTGCACAAAACAAACGACCAGTGGTCCACTTTAGCCCTGGATCGAAAGAGCTGGAAGTTATGTGGAGAGGTCTTTGCCCAGCATTTGGAGGATGCAGGCTAACAGTTACCGCAATACTCAACTGTCTAGTGACCAGTAACGAGTAATAGTAATAGAAAGTAAGTAGGAGAAGTGTGAAAGCAGACAGTGAAAGTGATTTCATACATCTAGTCCTGCCGATCGATTCTGTAAAAATCTCACTGTGAAAAGTTAGGTGAGCTTAGAGTGAGCTGCCAATATTGTCAATCCCTAGCATTTAGTTGGAATGACAGCTCACTCCACGGTCACTTCACTTAAGTTTTCACGGTGAGATGGTTACAGAATCGCACTGTTCCTGTTATCTATGGTAAGCACTAAGTACTTGACTCTGTGCATAACTCAAACTGAATGAGACAGCTACTATCTCTAACGTCAACATCTGAAGAAAAACAACACAAGATCAACGATATAATAATGTAGACGTTCTAAGACTCCTCTTGCTACAGTTACGATATTATCTAAACCAAGATGTTAGTACTCACTTCGCATCTTACAAACTCGTACTAATAAATATATTTTTTGCAACCCCCTAGAATTCCGATGAACTATTTAAAATTCTGTCAGCCATTCTAAATTCTGATCTTCACTGGTCTGCCTTGCTATATAAGGCATAATGTGATCAAGTTGGGTCGAGTTGCGTCTAAGGCCCATCGTCCACGACTACGCTACTCAAAATAAATGTGTTACAAACTCAAATCACCGATAAGTAGCCAGAATGTCACAGCACTATAGTAGGTACTCCATTTATTGCGTGATATTGTTGAAATTACTGAACTTTAGAGTTCTTTTTTTTTTAATGTAAATGCTAAATAGTTTACATTGCTCTGTATTTATCGTGCAATAACGGAGTTTATTATACGTTTAATACGAAAGGGTGACCACCGTTATTTTTCCATTTATTTTATAATTCATGGAATATTGGAATATAGTCTAATTTGGTAGCACTTGGAGGAAGGATAATATTTGCCTGCTTCATACTTCAATTTTAAGAACATCATAATGAAAAAATATAACTTTAAAGTTTTAAAATGTAATAAATTAAACATTACATGAATTTATGGGTACTTAAACGTAACCAAAGCATATCAGATAAAAGTACTGGTAGGACCTTACTCTCCAGTGGCGCCAACTGGTGAGCACAAAAATGATAGCCCCCATTTCGAAAATGTTTACCAACAATGCCCTATTGTCAATGTAAAGTGCCAAAATATTCTTGTACCACTGCACTTTGTGAATGATTGCGTCCATAGACATGAAAAACACGTCATATTGTATGCTACGAAACCGCAAATGACATACTACTGCTGTGACATTCTGGCTAGTCATTGGTGATTTGATTTTTTAACTCGATACTTTCGAGTCGAGGCGTCGTGGACGATGGGCTTAAGGAAACCAGTGGTACCGGTTACAAACTGCGAACCAGATACATTATCTATCCAAGAAATGGTTGGGGACGACAAAAAGAGGATCGATAGTGGCCTAGACACGGTGCGGGTAAGCACTGAATAGGTAAACTGCAGTAACCTAATTGTACCCACTTAGTATCGATTTTGTTCGACCTTGCCCCAGTTTGGCCGTAATTGTTAAGTTAGTCGATTAAATTGTTCAAAGTTCGCTTTAGGCTGTGCTTAGCTTTAAGATAGACCTAAAAGGGGAGCGTGGTTTGGTGTTAAAAGACTTGTAGGACCAATTTATGACGATGATGACCTAAGGACCAAATTCATACAACTTAACCGTAGACTCCTCTCTTCTCTTTCTCTTTCTCTTCATGTAGAATTGATAAGTCATAATCATCATGGTAACAATATCGTCTTGTCTATCTCATGTTTTTGTACCTATAGTTCAAATATTTCATTTTCGTAGAGCTTCAAGTTTCAATAATAATCGAAGTAAAAATAGAGCAAAAATGCTTTTACTTGAGGGTAATAAAATGGCTTACGACTGTCTATTTATAGAAGAATCCAGTATGATGACTTTTTATTAAAGCCTCTTTGTTGGATAAAGTGATAAAATATTTATACATATAACGTGTAGCAAAATTGAACTTACCTGAAAAAACCAACAGATTCAATTTATTTGGTTACCAAGAGCTTTTGGCAAAAAATACTATTAATTCGTTACTATATAATATAAAGTGGTTTTTTTCCACTTAAGTAACCAATTTATAGTCTTTTTGAATTACTTATACGTATCTACTGGTCTAATAGTAGGTTTATTATGTATTATATACATTGTTTTTTTTTTTGTATTGTAATAATCTGATGTATGTACCTACAATAAAGTATAAATACATATATTATTATTTATGTAGTAAAATCTTTTTTTTAATGTAATCAATGTGTGTGTTTTTATGTGATTTGATTTGTTTTTTGTGATTATGTGGGAAGAAGGTATGAGATTACATGTGTGTGTAATTGTAATACGATTTTTAAATAATATAATGAAACCTTGCAGTTTAGCAAATAAACAACATCAAGCAAAAGCCTTTGTGAATATAGATATAGCAGTAAACTAGTCCGGTCCTGTTTGGATTTAAATATACCACACCTTGTACGCTGTACAGTCAATCACTCCCTGTCACCTCTAACAGGGACTCATTCAAATGCAGAACATAATATAACCGACTTTAGGAAAAATAAGTTCTTGCTTGAACCTGTTTGTATGTAAGTTTGCGATTTTCACGTTACATTTTTTTTTTCTTTGTTGACTGTACCTTTAAAATACTTGTAATTTGGGACGAAGCACAACTTCAATAGTGATATTAGACAAACTAAGATTTTTTTGGAATGTGGGACAAAACTTCAGGACGAACGAAGAATAAATCCTATCATATTCTACACCTACAACCAAGTTCGTTTTTAGGGTTCCATATCTAAAGGGTGACAACGGAACCCTACTACTAAGTCTCCACTGGATCTGTATTTAATGAACCCTAAAAGGTACACTGTTTAAATTTTCACAGAGTGTGCATTTCTATTGCCGCTACGCTACTACAAATAATAAAAATTAAAGGTTGAAAAAAAAATAACGAAAAAAACCCGTTTCTTGATTTTTTCGGCGTTTTTTGCCTTGTGGTACGGTAGCCTTCGTGTGCGAGTCCGACTCGCACTTGGCCGGTTTTTTTAGCATTCGGCGTAGTTTCATGTTTGGCTCGAAGATAATTATTTTTCGCTAGATGATTAATTACTTTTATATTTTAATCAGTATTCAATGAATCAAGAAACATTGATACGGGAAGTGTCACGTTTGTCCTGTCGTGACAGAAATCGCACGATCACAAACAATTACGATCGTGACAATAGTACGTACGATACCAATAAACTAGGTAGTATTTTATAAATAAAACTATCTCATTCATTAATCATTCATATCGCAAGCGGGTTTTTCCTCAAAGGGTAAGCAGAATTGTAAGTAATATCTATGATGAAGGTGACATATTATTAGAATTTATTACGTTCTTTGAATATAAATGTAGACGGCGGACTTTATATGAGAAACCACTACTGTATCCAGCTGGATAATTGCACACTATCAGTAGCAATGGGATCCGTTTTGACAGTTCAACAACATCCATTGCGGTATTTACGTTGTTGAACAGACTTTTCCGAACATATTATGAAGCAATGGATTAGCAATATCCTTCAAAATGTTTTTTTTTTTTATGAAACGTTGCCCCACACTAGAAATGTCTCCTGTATCGTGGGTGCGTTTACAAACATTTAAAATCACATACACAAACAGTCAGACCCGGAACAACTACTTGTAGGTCATACAAATATTTGTTCCGTGCGGGAATCGAACCCGCGACACGTAGCGTCGCAGTCAATCGCTTAACCACTGCGCTAACCGTGCCGTCAAATTGATTCAGATTGCGATTTGATAGTGTGTTACGCAACTAGGGTACAGATACATAATAATATATTATTATGTGTATGTATGTAGGTAATCATAATGAAAGATACACTTAAACTACGCTACCGTATGGGTTTACGACCAATTAACTCTACAATCTAAATGTAATATAATCAAGCAGCGAAAACCACTATATCTCCGTGATATCTCCAGCCCAATATAGCAATAATGACGTCACAACTAATTGACCAACCTACTCCAAGATATGACTCAGATGGAACCTTCAAAGATAAAAGCCAATTAAAACTATCTCCCAGTATAAGTGTAAACACATGGATGTAAAACCACATATAAAAGCTGTGCTGTAACTATCTTGAAACAGTATGAACGAACTTATTATAGATATGAACAAACATCTGGACCAACTCCCGATGAAGACGTCAAACGCAACTCTTCCCACGATCATTGAATACGTGTTTCCCAAGCCCTTTTAGCTTCAATTTAGTAGATAAGTAAATAGTATAGTTATTTTAGAAACTGGGTTAATAGTTGAACGACATTAAGTCACGATATTGATGTAATTGCTAGTCGCTACTGCAATTCGTTGGGTCTGACCATGATATTGTTTGTGTAACTTTGGAATGTAAGGTTTGACTTTATTTCGGAATGTGCGGTTACGGTTACATACCTTTGGAAGTGTGCAAGAATTCTTGTAAGAATGTAGACTTGTTAGATAATTTTGTTCGTTTTGGAGAATAATTATGTCACATAATTTTTTGGATGTTTTGTGCACCTGCCTATGAACAAGTAATATAGGTGCCCAAGTCAGCAATGTAGAAAAATCTTGCGATTTTTTGTAACAGACATAAAACTGATGTAGTTTAAATAATATCTAAACAAGAAGTACTCCTAATTGTTTCATTCTGATTGTCAAATGCAAAAACAAAACAAATTGCGTACCCAATACAAAACACGTGTCCAGGAAGGATTAATCCTAAAATAGAATTGCGTACAAACACAATTATCATAAGAACCAATCCGAATCCAACCCGAAGCTAAAAGATAACCCAAATCTGATGACATCAACCGAACATCTGTCCTGAAAGCTTTTGTTGATACCCCTTTATACCACCAAGGGCAAACTTACGTACACAAAGGCACACGTGTCTCTTTGTTTGTATTACTAAGCTCAACATTGCATTGAAGACCACGCCCGTACGTCGTATACACTCTCCAACGCCTTAGGTCTGGATTTACCATGACCAGTTAAACGAACACCTAATCCTTCGTAATTCTCATTATTGTGTGACCTATTGAATGGTCAGTAGAGATCAATTTAGAATGGACTGTATTAAATTATTCTGTTGACACGTTAATGCCACGGTATCTGTGATGGATCTGAATCAGGACTCAATGTGGACTATTCTGCTTAAAATGCTTGAGACAGTTGATGTGCATGCGATTTTGGGTTATTATTTAAGTGTCAATCAATGTATGGTTTAATTGCATCAATATCCTTTCTAATTCTATGTTATCTTGCGCTGTTTGATTGAAATTAATGAACGCCTTTTTTGTCTTGTTGTTGCAGACTAAAGTATTACGAATGTTATTAAGATTCGAGTTTTGATGTGTGATAATAAATTGGTGTTGTGTAAGCATCAGCTGAATTAATCGTTCACATTATTACGATCCAGTGTTGTCCATTTTTGCAAGTCTTACAAAAATTCAAACCGATATGAATTGGCCCACTATGCTGAGATAGGAGCCTTTTCGCCTCGCTCAGTTCTTTCTTTTTTGTTGATTATTTTTTGGTGTTTTTATGTAATTATGTTAGTTTTAAATGCTTCTTTTTAATAGTTTGTATTTCCTGTGCGTCTCCTAATTAAAATAATTTTCTTTCTTACACTAATGTGGCTGGAGAGACATTACTTTGTCTGTGCCCCTCCTAGACATGTACTTTTCTCAGAGCTTTTCTACTAAAACCTATTACGATAATTTTCTCGCATTTCACGGATTACTAAGCTTCACCTACTCGTTGATCGTTTTCTCCACAATTGTTTTTTTTTTTTTTTTTCTCTTCTTAGTTTTATCTGCAATCAGCATTAGCTATAAGCAGATGCGCTGTAGGTTGTGGCAGATCGAGTGTGTCCTCCAGTGAAGACATCTCCTCTTAATTGGCCATATTAATTTAATTTATACAGCTATAATATCTTTTCGCTTTAGCCTTTTAGTGTAGCTTCTGGTTGTCAGGTTAGCAGTCAACTGGTTAGGATGATTTTCCAACCTTCCTAGGTATGTCATTGCAGTTTGTAGGATTTCTTCCTTCACAGTGCTTATTGCTAGATGGTGGTGTATTTCCGTGTTTGTGACAAACCATGGGATATTGCATAGGTTTCTCAGTATTATATTTTGCATTCGCTGTAGTATCGCTATATTGGAGTCACTGGCGCTGCCCCAGAGTTGTACACCATACATCCATACCGGTTTCAAGACGCTTTTGTAAATTAGTAATTTGTTGTCAATGGACAGTTTGCTATTACGGCCCAGTATCCAGAACCAGTGGTTATATCGGATTTTAAGCTCTTGCCTTTTTGTTTTGATGTGGTGCCTCCAAGTTAGGCGTCGATCCAGGTGTAGACCAAGATATCGTACACTGTCTTGGTGAGGAAGTGTGGTATTTTCTAGTTTGACTGGAGGACAGTTTCCTTGGCGCAGTGTGAAGGTAACATGAACAGATTTGGATGCGCTAGCCTTTATTCTCCACTTTTGGAGCCACTTGGTGACATTGTTCAGACTTCTTTGCAGTTTCTGGGTTGCGATCGCAGGGTTCTGGTCGCTTGCCAAAATAGCGGTGTCGTCGGCAAAAGTGGCTGTAGTGACATCTTGTCCTCCTGGCAAGTCAGACGTATATATGATGTATAGTACAGGTCCCAAGACTGATCCCTGCGGCACTCCGGCCTCTATCTGGTAGAAGGCAGACGTACACTCGGCTTCCTTCACTTGGAAGAGTCTCTCAGAGAGGTAAGACTCAAGCAACAAGTAGTAGCAGTGAGGTAAGGTATTCTTAATTTTGCTGAGAAGGCCTTTGTGCCAGACCCTGTCGAAGGCCTGTTGGATATCAAGAAAGACTGAAGAGCAATACTCTTTCTCCTCCAAAGATTTTCTTATTTTGTCCACAACTCTGTGGACTTGTTCCACTGTTGAATGTTGCAGCCTAAAACCAAACTGATGTTCTGGTATAACATTATTTGTCTCCAATATAGGCAATAGTCGGTGTAGCAAGAGTTTCTCAAAAGCCTTAGACAAAATCGGCAGTAAGCTTATGGGTCGGTAGGACGTCACTTCACTAGCTGGTTTTCCCGCTTTATGGACCATTAATATTTGGGAAACTTTCCAGAGTTTTGGAAAATATTGGACTCTTAGGATGCTATTAAAAAGTGTAGTAATAAAGACGATAGCCTTTTTTGGAAGCTGGCATAGTACTTCTTTTGTGATGAGATCAAATCCGGGAGCTTTTTTGTCTTTGAGCTCTTTGTTGATCGTTCTCCAGACTTCACGTGTAGTTATTGGTATTGGTGGTGGCGACATTTGCAGGTCCATGTTAATAATGTCATCAATTTCTTTCTCTGAACCTGGGTCGGTTGCATTATTCGGATAAAAGACATTAGTTAGGTGATGAGCAAAGGTATCTGCCTTATTTTGCGATGTACGCGCCCACCCATTGTTGGTTTTTAGAGGTGGTTTAGCTATTAGCGGCCTGTCATAATCTTTGGTGAACTTCCATAGTGAGTAATTGGTTGAAGCAGTGGCTGTAAGTGACTCCAGTTGAGATTCGAGAGTATTGTTGTGCCAGTTTTGTAACAAATTCTTCAAGTCTGTTGCCGCTTTAATGAAGATGAATTTATCTGAGCATAGTCGACTTTCATGCCAAATTCTTCTAAGCCTTCGCTTCTCAAGGATGGCCTTTTTGACTTCTACAGGGTAGTTATCGTGTGTCACGCGAGGTTTTAGGGCAGGGGTGTTTAGCCAGCAAGCTTCTTGGATTAGAGTTGTGATATATTTAGTAGCATTCTCAATGTCCTCTTGCGTTTTGAGAGCTACTTTAAGCTCAATCTTTTCTTCCAGGAATTCCCGGAATGACACCCAATCTGTATGCTTATTATAGAGCTTTTCTGGGTTTGAGGTCTCAATTAGCATAGTGCTGATAGTTAGAATTACGGGAGTGTGGTCTGACGAGCCGTCATAGCAGGATTCAGTTTTAATAAAGTGCCTGCAATATCCTTTCATAACAAAAAAGTCTAGAAGATCTGGATTTTTTTTAGGATCGGCTGGCCAGTAAGTCGGTTCGCAGGAGGAAGTAGTTTGTAGATGGTTTTTGTCTACGCTTATTTTTAGTTGGCGTCCTCTAGTGGTCGTTAATCTAGATCCCCAATGCTCATTCTTGGCATTCCAATCCCCTCCTGCAATAAGACGATGTCCAAGAGTATTGAAAAAGTCAGAGAACATGGATTCACTGATCTTATGTTTAGGTGGGCAGTATACTGCAGAAACATTGAAGTCGCCGGTCTTGTCCTGCACAGCAATGGTAGTAGCTTGGATGTGGTTTGTTTTGTAGCATGGCATTCGATGGTGTTTGATAGTCTTCTTTATGATCACAGCTGTTCCACCGTGACCTGTTCCATCGGGGTGATTTGTGACATAACATGAATAGTTAGAAAATTTTATCAATGATGTACTGGTACAATGGGCCTCAGATATAAGGAGGATATCAAGTTTATGTTGGGTCATTAGTAACTCTACTTCATGTTTATTTGGAGTTAGCCCGTTTATGTTCCAGGTGGCAATCCGTAATGCAGACATTATGTTAGCTTGTCGACTAGTTTCGCTATGAGACTCATAAGAGTGCTCATCTGTTGAAGGATAAGGTCAAATTTTTCATTGTTTTTTATGAGTATGTCTTCTAGTGACTGGCTTATTTGACCTGGGTGGTGGGTGATTGGACTTCTTTGGGTTGAGTAGTTATTTTGTGGTGTCTGCTTTAAAGCTTCTGCATATGATTGTGGGTCTTGTTTTGGTGGTTTATTGTGCAGGGTACATCCATTGTTTTTGACGGTGGTAGCTGTTACTTGTCGTTTAATGTTTAATGTGTTTACATTTTTGCTATTTTTTCTAGCTAAGATTTCTTTGTACACCTCGCATCCCTTATAGTTAGCAGGGTGAGGACCATTGCACAAGGCGCACAGCGCAGGAGTGTTGCGGTCACGTTTATGACATTCTGACGTTTTATGAGATTGTCCACATTTCACACATCTGAAGGGCCGCATACAGTAATTTTTAGTATGCCCATACTGTTGGCAGCGTTGGCATTGGACAACAGTTTTCCTTTTTTTCGGTTCCTCTATGGTTATTGCTTGATGGTAGATATACTTAAGGTCAACAGCAGCCTTATTGTTGGGACCAGCTGCGAGATTAACGAAGAATGTTGATGTGGGCTTCTTTTCAGGGCCATATCTGGCGTTGATTATCTGGCCTGTGACCGTGTTTCCTGTTGCCTCAATTTCCTGTTTAATTATATCTAAGGGTGTGGATGGATGTAGATTTTTAATGACGATCCTGAGGTCCCTGTTATCTTTCCTGTTGAAGGTGTGTCCTATCAGGCCATTGTCTCTAACTGTGGAGATTAATCTTTTATAGACCTCTATGTTGGCGGCGCTAATCCTTAGTTGGTTTTTGTTGATTACTTTATATGTAAATTGATCTTGTTCTACTGCAGTTTTCAGAAGCTCAGTAAGTTTGTTAAGATCCTCCACTCCATAGAGAACAATCGGGGGTGGTTTGCTAGGCCTTGCAGGTTTATCCGAGTTATCAGTTAGGTCGATTGTGAGTCCGGTAAAGCGATTTGAAGTTGCTATTTTCTCTATAGGTGGGCTAGCTGAGAGTTTTCTCTTCTTGTTCCTAGTAGTAGGTACTCTCTGCCAGGGTGGAGGACAGGGTAAATTATGTGAAGTAGAGGGACCTGTGACCTCTTTATTTGTCTCCTCTCTCAGTGTATGGGCCAGACTACATCCCATTGATGCTGATCTGGGCCTCGTAAAGAACAAGCCAGGGTGAAGAGCTTGTTGCACTAGTACTTTGCTACCAGTAAGTGAACAAGAACTGTTCATAGCAGAAGGATTCGCATCGTCCGTCTTTGTATCTAATGTTTGCGACAATTGTGTGTAGAACAATGATGAGACGAAGAGACAACTGTGGGCAGAGTGTACGGACATTCCGTGACAAATCGTCGGAACGAAGGTGGTTCCTGCCATTGTTTATCGCTACTACCGTGAACTCAAGTTTACCCGACCCCGTAGTATGATGTGATGCAGGTTCCCACGGTACATTACATGTAAGTGTGAGCATATTGTCCATTCACGCTGAACCTTTTGTTTTGGTCGTGGGCAACGTGCTCTATTTTGTTTTGACACGGTCTAGTTCGGGCGATGCAGCGATCTGTTTGGTGACCTGGGAACGAGCTAGATTCAATAGAATTTTTCCTGTCAATGGAAGTGATACCACATACCTACCTACTGTTCCGGCACTGTATTCATACCTATATTGAAGACATATTATGTAACAGAAATTTCGTAGCAGAATATGTCAGGAACCAGTGTTGTGCCCTTTTATACAATTTAGTAATGCGGGCAAAACGAGCGTTTATACTCATTTTATTCTCGACACGTCAACACTTTCATACAAAAAAGGAACAAGGGGTAAAGCAGAATCCCCTAAGTAGAGCGACAAATTTAGCCTTTTCATTGTGTCATTATATTTAAATGCAGTGGGGTGCCCGCCACATTTTACCAAAAAATAAAATCACCTGTCGTATAAGCGTCAAGGGAAAATGCTTCACAGTAACAAAACCTCAGAGGGCACTTTTGCGTGGCGAGATTAAAGGACCATTTTAAGTTCCGCTTAAATAGAGAGATAATTTGGAGGTGAATGTTGTGACATAAATTTGGATCGTGGCAGTATGAAGATAAAGAATATAATTGCGTGCGAGAAAAGTTGCTGGACAAAAGAGTAAGTAGTTGGATTAGGACAAGGGGAAACACCGTGTCAGCTCCGTTTTGTTTGTATTGTCCTCAAGTGTTACTTTGAAAGGAGCTGAAATCCGGAAGCCGCTCCTATGCGTGCACTAGTTTGTCATTTTTTTAGGTTAGAGTTTAATCTATAGGACTGCTGTGATGTTATGAAGATTGCGTTGGGAGTTAGTGATCGCATAAATTACGCCCTGTATATCTATCGTTAGGTAGTACCTATGTTCAACCAATAAAAAATACCTATTTGTATTTGTAAGTAAGTATGTTGGAAAACATATAAAAAGCCTTTTTTATTTAGACAAGAACTGCTGCATAACTACCTACCTATACAGGGTAAAATTAAATTAGCTAGCGAAACTCCGCAGACGAGATTGGTATCGATATCTGAACATGATAAAATGAAAAAAAATATTAATTTGATGGCTTTTTTTGTGGGGTCATCGACCGCAGTTAGTCAATAGCCCGAAAGTCTGACAACCAGTCTTAACAAGTATTAACCAGTAACTGGGTTGTGGAGGTCAGATAGGCAGCCGCTTCGTGTAAAATACTGGTATTCAGCTGCATCCGGTTAGACTGAAAGCCAACCCCAACATAGTTAGGAAAAGGCTAGGCAGATGATGATCGACCGCAGTTAGTGTAGTCACTTGAATCGTCAGTTTAAAAATCACTGTTTTTTTGTGTATACTTCACAAAAGCATCGATGAGTAATCTAAACATGATGAAACAAAAGAAAACAGATTTTCTCAACTACTACTACCTATAAGTACATGCTTCCAGTAACACCACTCCCATCGGTCATTGGCCAATGAAAAAAAAAAAATATTTTATCCTGTATAAATATGGTTGCCCATCACGTCTGCAGAGTTTCGCTAACTAATTTAATTTAACCTTGTTTACGTAAGACGAGTACAGTCACGACCACCAATATGTCAACACTTGGCAACTTTCACTTGCGATTTTTTCGTGAAATAATGAATGCAACTTTGAAATACGACACATTACATAAACCTATGGGTTCGAAAATGCTATGTTTGTAACAACATAAAATTTCATTAAAATTAAAGGAGTAAATCGCTTTTGAATAAAGCCGAGTGTATACATACTTTTGATCGTGACTGTACACCTAAGACAGCATTACGGAAATGGAGTTCATTATTACGTGGATAAATTGAAGTTTTTCCAGGTTGTTTTTTATTTCAAAGAGAGCTCCAGTTTGCTCGCGGGATATTTACCAATCAGACACGGTAATTACGACCGGACACGTTTTCAATATAAACTGTCATTATGATGGCAAATTAAATTATGTGGCCATTCACACATTCAAACAAAATGAAAACCGGAATAATATTTTTACTGTGTATTTTATTGACACATTATAACAGTTTTTATGATTAGTTAATTAAAAACATGTTATATGGCTGTTGTAAATGCGTTGAATTTTCTATAAATTCTGGAATAACAATTGTCGCGTCTTCCTATTACAGGAATACTATTGTTTTTAATAAAACATTTTATCTAATTATACATAACATAACATCACGACTGTATGCACGGCAGAGGTGTATACCCGTATATATACACGTATAAATAAACCCACAATTCGCAAGTTATGTTAAAATCCTATGTTATAGGCAATTTAAAAGGCCTATTGCCATCAACCTTAATTTTGACATAGCATTACGCCTGTATACCCCGCAGGCTTAGGCAGTAGTGTACCTATAACACACCCACATTCCGCCACTAAGAACGAAACATATAAATGAAAAAAAATTGTTTGCTAGTTAGCGCCTGATCGATACGTCATTGCAAACTTTTAAACTACGGAACGAAATTAAACACAAACTTTTACACAATTCGGTACTATGATATGGGATAGGATACTTTGTGTAAATTATTTCATCACCACTGTTACTAAAACTGTGAAGGAAAACATCGTGAGGAAACCGGCATGTCCTAGAACCAAAAATTAAAAAACCTGTGATATCTACCAACCCGCACTTGGCCCGCGTGGTAGATTACAGCCCATTCCCTCTCTAAGAGGTGCTGTGACTCAGCAATGGGAACATTAATGGCTGATTATGTTATGAGAAAGAGGACATTTTTTTGGTATCTTTCGTAATCTCCTTTGATAAGAAGATAGTGATTGATTAAGAACCCATCCTTGAGCACGTCAACGGGGGTTGATGGCTACAATCAATGATGCAACCATTATTTTGTAACATTTTTTTTGAAGTGAAAACTTCTTTAACGACGTTGTGCACTTTTGTTGTGATGGGTAAAAAATGTTGAACTCGCGTCAGGATACGTGACCTGATCGAAAATTCGTAAGATGGAGCTCGCGTCAGGACACGTGACCTGATCGATTCGTAAGACGGACGGAGAGTAGTCCCCATTCCAAAATATCAAAAATGCACAACGTTAATATTCAAGTTTTCACTTCTGCCGGCACTCCCGGAGTGCAACCCGTTTTTTATTCAAAAAGCTGGTCTGTCCCGATAGTCCCACTGACCCGGTCCCACGATGGGGCAAGTGGGATAACATGCCCCACTAGTCCCATGGGACAACTGATACTAACATATTTTTTAAATCATGTCCCATGGAACAGCGAGTACTGATTATATGATTGCGACGGTGAATCAGCCAGCAGGGTAGGTACACCAGGAGCATGTAAAATATTAAATTTGACTTCACACTGCAAAGAACCGATTAATGAAGGAGAAAGGAAGAGTTTAAGTAAAACTTAAATGCGTATTTATTTTAAAAATCCTATACTATTTAAAATTAAAATAAAAACACTTTTCAGTAAAAAAATAAACAAGAGTTTTCAATCTTTAGTTCGTCGTCGTTCTTGCCTGTACTTCTATATAGAAAGCTAAGTACTACACTATGGATTGGGCAACGAGCTTTATATTTCTGCCTGACCGACCCCTTGACAATTCAAAAGTGCCTGTAATTGGTTTCATTGAAATAAATGCTTTGAGTTCGAAAGAAATTCTCGGCATTGTTTGTCTAAACTAATATTATAAAGAGAAAATATTTGATTTTTTGTATGTTTTCTTGTTAAGCTTTCACGCTAAAACGGCTGAACGGATGTGGATGAAATTTGGCACACGGGTAGACGATGGTCTGAATTAGGACATAAGATACTTTTTATCTCCATAATTCCAACATATTTAGACTTATGCGATGGGAATAGTAAACCGCGGAGCGTAGATAGTATTGAAATAAAAACAAACAACCAAGTAGACATTATAACCGTCTAGTTTCGAAGCAGATCTGCGATAGAGCGCAAGGTGTGCTCAAACCCGACTGGCACAAACGGGTTACCATATCAAGTGCCTACTGGTCGCGTAGACTACTATTTTATGGCAACATAGTACTACATTGTGTTTATTTAAATCGGAGAGCTTGATGCCATCGCCACATCCAGGCCTCTCTCTCTCTCTCTCTAATACAGGTAGGAACTATTGGGGTGGCTCACATCAATGTAGAGTCAGGAAAAATTTATTGTTTAGCAAATTGATACCCTTCGTCGCGTTATAAGCCATTTCATACAACTGTCAAAAAAGACAGTTGTTATTTTAATATACGGACAATTTGAGTTGAAAGTCAATTTGCTTAACAATGAATTTTCCTGACTTTACATGCCTGACCTCAATGTATTAAGTAAAAGCTCTGCCAAAGAACAAGCTATTCACATTAACATCTGTAATTCGGCAACAAAAAGTAATCAGGCATCTTAGTAGACTAATTAAACGACTCAGAAACTTGTACAAAAGCTTCTAACTACCTCTTGGATTAATGCAGAGTTTCTCAAACACCTTCAAGAAGATCGCTAATTATAGTGCATTTGTGATCGAAAGCCATTTCTAACGCAAAAACCTAATTCCCTAGTTAATGACAGTTAATTGCACACGCGACTAACTATTGGACGGCGCTCGTGAGACGCCGCGGTTTTTACCTTTGATTGCTGTAGCTGTTACATTTAATTGTCACCGCACCGTTTGAGATTACAGATTACGCATTGCAGATTTGAAAGCTGCTCGATTGATGTTAATGATGATTGGGGAAGTTTCAGCTGTGTTAGTGCTATACTGGGTTAAATTAAATTAGCTAGCGAAACTCCGCAGACGTGATGGGTATCGAATTATCGATATTTTAACATCATCAAACAAAAATAAATTATTTTGATGAGTTTTTTTTCCGGGGTCATCAACCGTAAGTAGTGTAGTCATTTGAAATATCAGTTTAAAATAAGTTTTTTTCGTGTAAACTTCACAGACGTGATAGCTATCGACATCTTACCACAATAAAAAACATTTTTCCTCAACTCATACATCAAGTAACAACAATAATAGCGGTCGTTGACCCAAAAAAAATCATTAACGATTTTTTTTTGTCGTGTTTAGATATCGAGAGACATCACGTTTGCGGAGTTTTGCTAACTAATTTAATTTGACCTTGTATAAATTAATGTAAGAAATTAACTTGCAAGTACCCAGTAAAAAAATCAGCTGATGAGTATTTCAGATTCTTGACTCATTGTTCGTGTAATAGGAACATTTCAAAAAGGAACCTTTGATAAATTGATTTTTCATGAAACTATTTCCTTGAAATAGGTTCATATAAACTTAGAGCGTTGTGTTGCTGTATTTCAATTGTTATAATGTAAATAGTAAATACATAATTATTACGGTCGCGAATCATATTTTGTTAAAACTACAACCTGACCCTGACCTGCACCCTAATTGCGTAACACACTATCAAACTCAATCTGAATCATTTTAAAGGATATTGCTAATCCATTGCTTCGTACGCGTATGTTTGAAAAATGTGTCTGCTCAACAACGTAAATAACGCAATGAATGTTGTTGAACTGTCAAAATTAAAGCAATTGCTACTGGTAGTGTGTTACGCACACACCCTGCTGATTCGATTCCTGGGTCGGAAGAAGTGCTATTGAGTTTCTCTATCTAGAATTTCGCAGACGCCCGGAGTCTCCTGCAGAAAATTGCAAAAAACTTAAGAAAATTCGAATTTAGCGGGCTACCCTGGCGTTTCCCCCTTAAGATGCATCATAGGAGTTACTGGCGCCGATTCCCTTGTTCACAAACTAACCTTAATTTAAGTTCAGTGCATCTTTTTCTTTCTATTTCATTAAGAAAAGGACAGAAGATAAATATTAGTTTAGTCCTGTCAAATTAGGATACTCCTTAGACAGTTTAGACGTGATTAAAAACATGGCTACTAAAAATATGTCAAAGCCAGGCGCTGGCTAATTTGACAGGACTAAACTAATATTTATCTGCTGTCCCTTTCATAATGAAATAGAAAGAAAAAGATGCACTGAACTTTTTAGTTTAGTTTGTGAACAAGGGAATCGGCTCCACTATATATGACTATATGAGTCAGTCTAAGTATGAAACTGTATCTATGTTGTATTGCCACATTCACACTTTATTGTTACAAAACAATTTTAACGAACACAGACCACTTACAAAAATGAATTACGTTATTTGAAAAAACACATATCAATGACCTCGACCCGTCCGAGTGACTTATCACAACAATCAATTTGCTTTCTTAAACCTGTCCATTTGTTTAATGGCTCGGCTATAGACAGTGCACCGGCTAAATGTTATCAGCAATTGTCAATCTCTTCGCGTGTTTCTAAAGTAGCCGTCCATAGCCGTACTTGGCTATAAAGTCGACCATCCACTGCTACGGAAGAGTCACCGCCGAAGCCGAAGACGCGATACCTCGTGGTCACGGTTTAGCTCGCTACCTCGATGTCACCTCTATGTAAAACAAATGCATGCTAATAGACACGCACACACATGCCGAAGGTTACCTCACTGCAATACATCGCGGGGTGCTTGAGGTTTACCTTATTATGCTGGTTTATGCTGAACTTCTGTTTTATTTGTAGTTTATATTATTAATTTCCGATTAATTTTAAATTTTCATTTTTATTTGACATTGAGTTGCTTATTTTTATTTGACGTATTTATGATTTGTTGACGTTGTATTTATTTTTAAATTGCGATTGTATATATCTCATGTTTCGTGAATTGATTGTAATATGGGAGAACCTGAAATAAATGGTTTTTTTTTTTTTACCTCGATGCCTGGCAACCGCGACCACGATGTGTCGCAGTGAGGCATCTTCGGTATGAAAATACCCTAGGACGTGCAAGGAGAGGTTGCCACGTTAGTAGCGCGGTGCGTTTGTTTGCCAAGTGCGTAGCGTGGCCACGGATACATTTTCATACAAAGCCAAGCTAAGTAAAGTCTATTCAAATTTATGTTTCCAATGTTATTTCAAGTAAAACAAATATGAACTTTATTTTAGTGGTAATAAAGTTGATTTCAGAGTGACTAGCACTATTGAAAAAATAAATGTTTGAAATTGTAGCGTAAACTGAACTTTATTTTGTAGTAATTAAAGTTATTTTTCCATAAACTCATATTTATTTACATGTTTGGCAAATAAATCGCGAACGCAGATTACAAATGCGTAGCTTAGCCGCGGGCTGCTGTGGAGTGGCACCTTATTAATATGTTCCATTTAAGCACGGAATTTGGACAGAGATGTTGTGATAACAGACTTAACTAATGCAGTACGTTTTGATGTGGCATTACTGTATTACTGTATTAGTTATTATATTACTCTATTTGTATTTTTTTACATTTTATTATTTAGCGCACGGTGTGCTATCTGAGATCTTGATAGAATATGCCATGTTTATAGAGACATTAAAAGTTAGCTTATGGAAGTTTAATAAGCAATACCTATTTATAAATTAGAATAAGGAGATCCAGAATTCCAGATATCAAAACTTTCGAAGCAACTAATTACCACCAATTTATAACAGCTTCTTTGAGCATCAGCTAGCGTGTGGGTTTGAATGAATAATATGGAACCAGAAAAAAAAAATCTGATAAAAGTAAAACTTAGTGACCGTAACCCGTTAAATTATTTGAAGAGTTGAAAATATCAAGTCTCGCAAACGCCCAGATAAAAAAATAATAATCGGGAAATGTCTACAGAAAACTTAAGCAAACAAAAAGATGTAAACAATGACATATAAAATCCATAGAAAGCTCATAACCAACACCTTCCTCAAACCATACCAACTCATCGAAACAAAATCAGGTGCACGATTGAACAACTCGAGATAAGGGCTAAGAAAACAGCCGTAAGGGTGGCCTCAGTTAGATGTTATTGACTTGTGCACCGACCAATGAGCTGCGCGGGCGACGGCAGGTGCGCAGACGCACAGAAGTGAAGCGACGAGAAAAAAAGTTAAGCGGAACGTTTATAAATAGCGCCAACGATGCATGTTACCCTTTGAAGAGCCTGTTGCAAGAAAAAAATGTATAATAATTAAGAGCGAGGTGGTTTTAATAAAACGAACAGTGTTGTATTGATAACTTGAAATTAAACGTGTTTGGTATCTATTGGGTTGTCTTTTGTTTATGATCGTGTTGGGGCTGCTCCAGCAAGCCAGGCTGAGATGCGAGTAGCATGACATAATTATTTAAAGATGCGTAGCGTACTTTGTGTAGTTCAGACGAAAAGGATAGACTAACTCTCCTCAGAACCCTCCAAGTAGAACCTCAAGAACCTACCTTTAAAATAACTTAACCTCCCTTTTACTTCACAAATGGATTGAGTAGTAGTTTGTAATCATAGGCACCCACATCCAAAGATAGGCCGTAATATTGAACCCAGGTTCGAAAGACTTCACGAAAGTTTTGCTAAAGAGCGCGGTAATTGCGTAACAACTATTAGCAATGAGTTTCATTTTGACGGTTCAACAACATCAATTGCGTTATTTACGTTGTTGAGCAGACAATGTTTTTGAACATAATTATTTATTTATTTTATAAGCACACCAACAGCACAGTCACTTACAATTCAAATTAAATATCATCTAAAATTAGCATTACAGTAACCATGCAAATAACAGGTATGCAAGACATTTAACATAAAAAAAAATTGAGACAAAGGAGAACAATAAAAAGTGTGTCTAGTAGATCTTAATCTAGAACACTACAAAACAAAACAATCCAATTTGAGCTACATAGACTTGCACTCTTCACACTGTCTAAACAAGGAACGTCTGTATGAAGTAAAACTTATGGAGAAAATATCAATAGGAAAATCTGTCAAGTTGGACCTTTCATTATATTGCCTTGCCATACGTGTTAGTGGGCTATTAAATGTGGTATTAAGCAATTCAAAAATACGATGATGAAGCTTACTACGTTGGCTAGCCCTAAAGTTAAAATAACCTACCAATTGTGCATCGATGGAACCGCTTATAATTTTATGGAGTATTAGTAAGTCAGAATGGCTACGTCTTTCTTTTAAGCTAATCATTTTAAAGTTATGAAGCAATGGATTAGCAATATCCTTCAGAACGATTCAGATGAGATTGATAGTGTGTATGCAACTACGATGCTGTTTCCAGGTCCAAGCCAAACCTAAAACACCTATATTTTGCTCTATCATAGTCTCAAAAACCAATAACAACAATATACTGAACACGTATTTCGATGACACAACAGAAGGATTCAGTCCCTTTTACATAACAAGAAGTCAATGAATAAAGAACTCGTACCCTCTTTATTTAGTTATGTTAATTGTTTTATCAGGAGCGGCATCGTCAAAGCATTGTATGTATCTCCATTCTGAATCTGTAGCAAGCCGAAATCTTCATTCAATGATTCTTTTTCCTTTAGCCCTGTTTACATAATGTATAATGTTAAATGCAGTGGAAAAAAAAACAAACCCAGTGCACCGTTTTCTGCATCTTAAAAATTGATAAGAGAAATATTTGGCCAAAAACAAAATGGCTGACTTTTTAATTCGTCGCCATGTTTCTGCTATACTACAGCAGGGATTTTTTGGCGCTCGAATGACATTGACAAGGGGGCGCTGTTGGTAATCATTTGTGCAATTGTTTGGTGAAAAGTATTGAAAAAACAAGATGGCAGCGTTGGTTCCAATTTTGGCCACGCGCCAAACGAATCCTTGTAGAGCTATAATTAGATCGATATTGTTTATTGCAGCCAAAGACATTTAAATATATGTACAATATATTGCAACAAACATTATATAGAAAGTGGTACTACTATTTTTGGCCTACCAAAAATAAAAATAGCGTAGCCTTTCTATAAGATAGACAAAGGCCGATTCTTACCAGTGGCAATACAAGAAAATCCTGTTACGAACAGGTGCCCAGTGTTTATGATCGTCATATTTTATAACTGGATGTCTGGCTGCGATAAGAGCTTGTGGGGTTTGAAAGAAAGGTTCAAGGTTTTATATGTATCAAGGCATGGACTGTATTGTCAAGAATTTATCAAGTACTGGGCTATGATCGAATTATACTGACACTATAGCAGGTGTTTTGAAGAGATTCTTAAGGAAATAATTCGGTACCAGTTATTCCAGGTTGCTACCGAAGTATTCATCATTCAACATTATATAGTTCAGCGGCATTGTAAAGTAAAAGAGGTTATCAACTGAATCTTAAACTGGTCCACCGTTCATAAACTAGCTACTGGTCGTAAAAAACATGAAACGTGAAGTAGAAGAAGCATTCCTTGGCCAGTTGCCGACATCCACGACGACTGTCAAACGACGATAAAATCTGATTGAAGAAATCGTTGGTATTGGAATTGACCAGCACGACCAGAAGCCTTCCGAAGCTATTTGATTAGTAATCAATGTGGCAGTAAAATCATTCTTTTCATATAACCTTTTAGAATGTTTTCCAACACTAAAATAAACCGCATATTTCAGGAGATCGTAAAAGCAACGCGGTATGCTATGGTGGTTTATGGGAAACAGTTTAATCCAGAATGCACATAAAATTAAATCAAGTTTTCCAAGTAGGAGGTATGTGCTCGAAAGTCGTAAATCATCGAGTGAAATCGTTATTGTTTATAAACAAGATTCGCGGTATCGAGACATTCAATCACTAAGATGTCAATACCATTCCTCCATTCGAATCGATGCCGTTATTGTAATCTTTAATCGATATATCATTCGTGAGCTGCTCTGCTGCTGATATTGTTTTCTAATAGGGCCTATTGTCTTCCCGCGTCGTGGCATATGTAACCAATCCTCATTGTGTCTGCCTTATTGTTTTCTTGCGTAAGCCCGCTATAAAAAATTGTGTGGTGGTTTTTGTTTGACACTTCGTATTGTATAACTATACGATTATTCGCATTCGATTGTTATAAATTCTTGTTACCACGCGGATATGTAGCTTAATTCACACTATAGTGTGGAACTTTGGAACTACCACCCACCTACCTAATGACAAATGACAATACTACTCGTACGAATACAGAAACTCCAATGACAATAATTCACCGATCGGCTGACACAACTCGTCCTTTTGCCGTCCAACTTCCCAGTTTTAATTAAACTTTTAATGATAAATTACAACTATAATCAGCAAACTCGAAGGCTTCCCACATAAACTGCAGTTTTAAATAATGTTTGCATCCCACCAATTTCCTGTGACTCAGCCGATAAGCCGGGGTCCACCTCTTTATTATTTTATAGTCCATAAATAACTTGCAAATTGCTTTCTTAATTAGACGCGGGAACCGGTTCGGGAGTCCGTTCAATTTTACTTATTTTAACGTAGGTACCTACTTAAGAAATTTTAACAGACATCGTAATTCAAAAGGATTTGCATTATCTTTGACTTTAATTAACATCGGCGTTTAAGTTTTGGAATTTCGCTCGTGTTAGCTGTTTTATATGTGTTACCGGCCAAACCCGATTTTAGGATGAACTAGTTTCGCCTAGGCCAAACTAGTTCTCCCTACACTCGAAAAGTTATAGTTTAATCGAAAAAGCTAGGTTAGGTTAGGTTAGAACTGTGACCACATAAAGCACGAGCCGAGCGAGCGAAGCGAGCGGTGCCGCGGCAGCGGCCGGCGAATGCCAGAAACATATTTTTGAATGTAAAACCAAACCACACAGCCACAGCGCCACAGTGTAGGGAGAACTATTTTAGCCTAAGCGAAACTAGTTCATCCTAAAATCGGGTTTGGCCGGTAACATATGCACAGTTTATTATTTAGATAATTAGACCGAATATGTACTAATTACTCGCCTCATATTACATGAGACTTAAACATAACTGGCGAAAAGTGGGTGTACTATAGGTCCACTTCTGCCTTACCCTTCTGGGAGTACAGGCCTTACGTTATATTATGTTATGCACTACTTATATCTGAAACTCCTTATTGCCACAGATTTGCAGAAAAGAAAACCATTTTTTTATGTTTGCAAATGTCAGCTCTCTTAGGAGGCTAGTAACAACGAACATTAGGACGGCATTTGGAGTCTCAGAATAAATATTATTATTACAAGAATATGTAAACATCTCAATAACGGCTAAAACACCAAAACCACATTTCGCGTAGGTTTGGACGACTCAATAGTTTCGTACTTTTCCGGCGAACTCGCCTTTCACCTTCCCAAAGCTCCCCGCCCACGATACAATAAAATTCACACAAAATATCAACAAGTGGGCGTTAATTACATTAATCTATGGCAAGTCGCAGTAAAAATTCCCGTTGTATTTGTTTATTACGATCTGATAGAGTGAACGGTAGCTGTGGGAAGGGCCTTAGTACCCGAGTTTACTGCTGATCTATCAACAGATAGGTTGAAGTCACTATAGTGAGGGAACACTCAATTTTAAGGTGTATGTAATTAAGAGGAGCCTATGTGGTAATCTGAGAAGCTATAAATTCTTTCTGTTTTTAATTATCAATCGTTAAAATTTTGACGTTTTGTGAGATATGCAAAATAGTTTGGAGAAAATAAATACCCTCAGAAAATAAATACTTACACAAGTTCTTGTTACCACAAGAACTTGTGTATTTATTATTATTATTATGAGTCTGTGTTTTCCTACTGCAGGGCAAAGGGCTCCCTTCCCTCTTTCCACTTTTCCCGGTCTACTGCGATTGTGGGCCAATCCTTTAAGAAGGACTCCAGCTCATCCCGCCGTCTTGTCCCGCAGTAGTTTCTTTGGGATCCACTGAGTGGTGGTTTTTGCGTATTGCTGCTCCGACATGCGACAGATGTGGCCACCCCAGTTCTACTTTAGTCCAGCAGCTGTGCAGCCAGCATCCGCTATTTGTGTTTTGGAACGAAGTATAGTTCCTCATGACCAAAAACTTTTATTACGTTACCTGGGAAAGCGACTTTGTCCACACTTTCTACAACATTAGCGGTCGGTATAATAAAGGGTTTTTTCCTTAACCAGAGACAACAGAAGCCACTAAGTATCAATTTGTAGCTCATAATTAAAACGCTGAAAACTTCTAATTAAGAATTTCGCTCCATTTAAAATGAGGTTAATAACTCAACTTTGAGAAAATGAACGCCTTCCTGGTTTTAATCGCTTTTAAACAAAAGACCTGTAATCAAAAAGAGTAATATTACAAATAAGGTGGAGATTCAAGGAAAAGTCGTTACAAACAAAAATATGCTCGGAGATAAAAGATAAAGTCGAAATATTAATGTTACAGGACGGTCTGCTAGGTACCTAGTTTTTTCTTTTTGTATAGTCTAGTTTTATGTATAGCCTCCGCTGTCCGTCCATCCGTCCGTCTGTCTGCTAGCAGGCTATATCTCATGAACCGTAATAAGTTGACAGCTTAAATTTTCAGTATGTAATATTAAAATAAAATAAAGTTAAAAATTAAATGTGTTTTTTTTAATAAATGTTGTGTTAAATATTGTATGGTGGTACGGAGCCCTTCGTGTGCGAGTTCGACTCACATTTGGCTGGATTTTTTTGCAGTAAGCTTTCATCCTTTGACTGAATTTCTCTTGATAAATTCTTCTTCATTAAAGAATCTTTAAGTAATGATTATTAGCAGCATGATAAATAACGGACATGGTACGTTAGACATTTAATAATTCCAGTCTTTAATTTAATATCAACTGCATCTTAAACCTGAGAAATGGCCCCATCCCATCCCATACGCACGTTCGAAATTATTTCCCGTCTTACCGTTTTAATTCCATGAACAATTTATTATGAGTAGCGTCCACTTCAATATCCATTCGGGACGGCTCACCTTTTTATCGTTGCATCGCTTTTTGCTGAGTATCGCCGGACCTACCGACAATACGCCGCGCGTGACAGCCCGCGGGTGCGCTTTGCGCCTATCTCATCCCAACTACTACAAAAAGAAAAAAAGAAAACATTAAACCAATTAAAACTCTATGGCAACGTCTTAAAGTCGCATTCAGTTTGACCCAGTCTAAAGAAACTATAAACGTTAAAACGTAAAACCTTTCCGGATTACAAACACAAATTGAACCTTATCTCGTTAGGTTTAGACGGCATTTCAGATGATGGGTCGTTTTAAGGATTTGTTGTCGTGTGACGAAATGATCGGGCGCTTGGCTGTAATAAAACGACACAATGGAACGGTCAATGTGTCTCGTGCCACTATTTCTGTACGGGGCCAAGTCAAGATTTTTTTGTAGGTATGTCGGGGTATTTTTTGAGTTGGTCGAAATCACGTAGCGGCGTGATTCACAATGCAGAGGAATGAGCGCCCAGTGGACGTTTTATAATTCACTATCATGTCAGTACACTGACCCGTATTCGTACTGAACGGCAGCTCCATATTCACAATTTCTCTTCATGTTTTACTCGCCTCGTCAGTCCACGAAACTCGTTAACGTAATATCAGCTGCCAAGCTTCGTTATTTACGATTCAATTTAAATACTAGACTAATTTAATAGTCTGATACAGCAGCCTGCAAAAATATTTTTAATTACAATTATTTTTCTGAACATAATCTGACTAATAAAACGGAGCTATTTAACTTTTTACCTTACGAAAGTAGCTTCGTTATATAATTAGAGAATTTCCGTTTTTAGTAAAGAAATATTTTCTGTAAAATTTTTCCTCGGCGCCTAAATGAACTCCGTTCCTATACCTCATCTTGAAAATTTAATATAAGGCAGCAGTACGATAAAGCAAGGAGTTTCATTATTAACGATTTAATTAAAATTCTGGTATATTGGTTGTGGTAGGTAGATAGGTACATAGTTATGAGTACCTATCTATATTGTACGGTTTCACTAAATGAAACTTCGTAGAAAGGTACTATATTTAGAGAGGCTTGCTTTCAATATGAATAGCTATATTTAACACGAGGTTTTGCTCTATCAACCTTCTCATCACAAATTCACAACCTATGCTAATGATAAAGCTGAATTGGTTTTGGCATATATTTTATTAGCATAATGTTACTAGGCATAGTGACTATTAGCATAATAGTATTTAGGCATACAATTAATAAAAATAACTGAAACAAATGTGAGTTTTTTTTTAACGTATTTATTTTGAATTTTCATGCAAATGAAAACACAAAACACACACATACATAATATTATGTAACTGTCATGCATTACAAATTATTAATTAATTAATTAATAGCCATGCATTTGTGACCAAATTACTATTTATTTAAGTAACAGTTAACTAACGTAACGTAAGCTGTTATCCGTAAATAATGTTATGCGAAAATATAATTAGGAGAAACAAAAGTATGCCAAATTATATCAGGTCTTAAAATTTTATGCAAATGGATAAAGAACCGCTGAAATCATGGTTACCGTTTACGCGTGGATGTTCCTGCCGCCCTGTATACAGTATGTAACAAAAACCCTGTTGTTCCTTGTAGGAGCGTATATATATACCTATAGGCTTACCATTATTGAAGTTATAATTTAAAAAAAAACAATGGTGGCCGAACATTGTCCATAATCAGATAGTTTTTAAATTCGATACATTATTACAAAATGTTTTTAACATCTGAACTTACAAGTACTAATGGATCTAGCCTACGTTCGATAAAGATTGCCGCCGCCGGCGGCGGCCCCTTTGATTCGCGATAGCTAGACAGGTTGGCGCCAAAACACAAAGCAGGCGGCACGCACAAACTCCCTTTGTACGACCGCCACTAGCAGATTGTCACTGTCTCACTCTCTCACTGCTCCTCAGTCGCCCGCGCAACTTACTTCCGGACGGATGTATCATACGTTGACACCATTAGAAAAAGAACCAAATTATTGTGATTTTGTGAGTGAATTTTGTGTGTGCGTTTTATCCAAAATGTCTTATTCAAATGAGGAATATTGTAGTGTACCAAAAACGTTTCGCAACAGCAAGGAACATAACTTTGCGTCGACGATGGCTTCCCAACGTCTCCACATACGGACGTTCAACATTGGGTCTGTGCACGGTCGAGACCAACATCGTATTGACGAAGGATAACCGAGGACTCGAGACCATGACATTGAGGAAGAAATCCTCGTGATGTTTGAAGAAGACCCTACGGAAGTACGTGCTCTGTTGGTAAATAAATTAATTTTAAAGTGTTAGTTATGTCACAAATGACTAAATAGTTACTACGTAACAGATACTTCACTTAGTAGAAAATTATCTACTGCTATAATAGCCTACTCCGTCTCGTCAGCAACCGCTGCATGCTAAAATGTGCCTAAATACTCAAACGTACAGTTGTGATTGCTTCACACCGCGCGATTCCCGTATTATTATTATACTCTTTGGCGCGATCCCACAGCATGACAGCACTGAATTTGGGCCGCAAACGGCCCGAACCGCTCGGCCGGGCGGTAGGTAATTATAACGTGCAAGTACATGGAGTGACGGAGGCCTGGTTATGTGTTTATTGTAATTATCAATCGTCAAACTTGATAAGGCAACTTTTTGAAAAATTCAAACTAACGTTCCCAAAGTGTTATCTATCAGTCAAACAGCTGAGTGATGTGAACGACACGTGACGAGTTCATGACCTTAGTGTAGTATGGTAGTGTGCGGCGCGGCGGGCGGCGACAAAGCGACCGGTTCCTACCTATTTCTCTTTGCAGGGGTGAGCAATCAGTGTTACATTTCAAATATTTATTATAAAATATTAATTTTGATTTTTTTTTCTTCAATATTTTTTTAATTGACTTACGTAATTACCATCGGATATCGATTCTGAAAACGTCCCTACTTGGAACAACAGGGTTTTTGTTACATACTGTATAATTATTATACTCGAAGCTCGTAGCTGCTCGTACCTTAAAAGCCATGAGGTTGAGGTGGGGTTCCTTTTCTTTTTTGACAATAAATTAGTGGTATCAGCGACTTGGTGCAATATAATTGGCAAAAAACACAGGCCACTTATTTACTAACATACCTAGTCTTTAAGCAATTTTGTTTTTACTAACCAAATACGGGCATTGTCCGAAATAAATGATATTATTATTATTATTTAGTGCAGAAAGAAAAGTATTACGTCACTAAAATAATCGTAGATAATTATAGTAATTTACGATTAAAGATAAATTAATGCCTCGTACGTGTTAATTTATGTAAGCATTATATTATATACATATTATATTTTCGAGCCGTTTGAGGTTGAAACCCTCGGGCCGAGTGCGCGTGGTCTTTTTAAGGAAATTTCGAAACGACTAGTTGACACTTCCCATGACCCTAGGGCTGGCTTTTACCTTGTCCAGAGGCTAAGCATTGCCATACAACGTGGCAATGCCGCCAGTGTCTTGGGTACATTACCAGTCGACAGCGATGCGGAGGAATTTTTCGACGCTATATTTTAGTTTGTAAATAGTTTTAGTTAATTTAGGATATAATTTTGTTATTTTAGTGTTAGCATGTAAATTGTAACTGGTACCCTAATAAAAAATGCCCAAGCATAAAAAACGTCCTTCATGATTATAATAATTACGCCAACATCAAAGAACAAGCAACCATCTAAAAGCACCTCTAATGCGCAACCCCGCGCAAAACTTAAACATAACTTCCGAGCTCACAAAACTTAATTCAATTGCAAATGTTTATCATAATATCTTGAACTTTCATCCAAGTTCTGAGTCTTCCGAGTCCCCAGTGAATCGTAGATGAAGGTTTATTATAAAAGGATTTCTCTTGGCTGTGCTGGACAGTAGAAACGTTGCAGGGACAGTTCCACTCCCAATCGAGATGAAATTTGCATTTTGCGTGCTGAAGTTGCCGCGGGCCGGCTGATTTAAATAGAGCGTTGATATTGTGTGGTGCAAGTGAGGTGAATATTGAATGTAATGCGGAGATTATTGTTGTAATAGAATGAGGCATAAGTATGTGTCAAGTTGCTATCTGGACCTTTAATATGTACCTATTGCAGCAGGATTTCTAAAACAAGTAGGAGAAATTGGCGAAAATACAAAAAATACCTTTTTTATGACATTGGACTCGTTCCGTCCTCTGTCTACACTTTTCAATGAATACAGGTGTGATTTTGCTTTGTGTTAAACCTTTTTTTATCATGAATCGGTCTTTTTAGACCCCGAATCGGCAAACGTAAGCCCTCAGGCTAGGTGAAGCAAACATCTTCGCAGGTGACTGGTAGCAGCTGGATGAGTGTTGCCGAAAATTGAGTCGAATGGCGTGCAATAGGGAGGCCTATGTCCAGCAGTGCACTGCTGTAGGCTGATGATATCTTTATTAAGTATTATATGGGTGGAACTCTCGGCAGGGATTTCCCTTGTATCATGAGTTTTCTGTCAGGCAATTAATAAACAAACTCCTAGAGCAAGAACCACTTTCTGTATGTAGCCCAAAGATAGGTACGCACGACTACATAATTATCAAGCTATACATTTCCAGTATAAGCTGACTTCTCATTTTACGAAAAACATATACAATGCGAGGTCAGCTAAAACTAGAAATGTAAGTATCGCTTGATAATAATGTATAAACTAGAAATGTATGTTGTCGTCGTGTGTACTTTAAATTTAGCAGTGCCAACCGGAGATACTCTCTGAACCACTGTATAATATGCATGTAGGGTCGATGCTGCTAACATTCCATAGTAAACAAAACGTTTTTCTTCTCTTTGTCGCCGGCACGACTGTATTTTAAATCTTGTTTTCCCAAAACTTTGCCTCTTCCACGGCGTTGTCGATGGCAGTGCAAAGGTCCACCAGCAGGTGGACAGACACAAGTGGGAAGATGTAAGTCCAACCTGGTAAAGTGTGGCTACCTTGACGGAACGACAGTAGGGTATGATTGTGGAGCTATATCACAAACCATGCTCCACTCCTATCCTGCCCTTTATCCCAAGAAAGCTTTGAAAACTAAAGACGCTCACTCTCACACCTTGCACTGCTGATCAGCATGTAACAGCTGCTCAACCTACCACTATCGAGTCATGGAACACCTTTCTAATGCTAATAGAAATTCTCGGACGCCTGCAGACAATGTGCCTAGATTCAAATAGTTATACGTGCAGCAGTTAGCTCTAACTTCCAATAGAGCTAACCACTAACTATGTTGTACGGATTTCCATATAAAATTAACTGTAGAAAGTTAAATAAGTAGGTAGATGCTTATGGTATTTTTGTATAACTTTCTTTGGTAGCATCTCTGTTTACGTTACAAAGGCATTTTGTTACGTAAAAAGCTTTTGGAAAACTTCTTAGATTTAATATCTGTTTAGCGGATAAAAATTCGTTGTTTTCGTTTTTACAAATATATTGTAAATGGGTTGTTAAATTAAATATTTTCATGGCTATATTAATAATAATTCTTTATGGACATAATAGGTTACAAAAACTTGTTTGAAGCCTCTGACTTCTGTATGTCAGGAGTCAGCGCCCTCTCCCATTTTATTTGGCTTAGATACTAATGTCAACATAGGAATAGACAAACCTTGTGCTATAAAATACAATTCTAAAAGAAGTAGATATTATTGTTAATAGTTTAGTTTAGTTAATTTAGTTTAATAGTGGCTATAATTATAATATAATTTTTTATTTATTTATATTATTAGACTTCCTCGTTGATCTAGTTCTTGCAAGCGCTACTGCTGGTCATGACGTCTTGGGATCGATTCCCAGGTACGGCAAACTGTTATTGGGTTTTCCATCTGGAATTTTGCAAGGGCTGGATCGAGGAGGCTCTAGAAAAAGATGCATCTAAGGATTTGGAAGAGATCTTTCCTCAGCAGTGAAAAAAGTGTAAAAAGTAGGCAAAGTAAAAACTAAAAAAACTTACACCTGCCGATCGATTCTGTAAAAATCGCATCGTAAAAAGTTAGGTGAAGTGAGCTTAGAGTGAGCTGTCAATAGTGTCAATCCCTAGCATTAGTTGGAATGACAGAGAGCGCGGGAGAGCTACATGAGCTCATCCCGCCTTCACCTTTTTACCATCGAGAGTCCAGACGCACTGCGGGATACCACCCCTATTTGGTTAATATACCATATATACGCATTAAGCGCTTCTCATCATCTTTTCTGATGCGCATAACAAAGGAGTGGAATTGTCTGCCTGCGTCTGCATTCCCGAGTTCATACAACCCTAATCTCTTCAGGGCGAGAGAATAGGCTTCTTCTGGGCAAGCTCGTTCCACCGTAGATCTCATCCCTGCCTCTGGGCTGGATTGAGGTCAAGAGTGAGCCCATTGTCAATAAAAAAAAAATGACAGCTCACTCCACGCTCACTTCACCTAGGTTTTCACGGTGAGATGGTTACAGGATCGCACTGCTGTTTATACCTGGCATATGTTTACAAATATATTACAGGGTGTAATAGGGTAAAGGTAATTGTGAACATCTCGTAATGATATAAATATCTAAATGTAAAAATAGTATTTTAAGAAAATAGCTACCTACTTACCCTTATAATACCCTTCCCCTTTATAATATATTTATTTATGTTACTGTTATTAACTCTTTTATGTGAGCGTAATTTTATGTTACTTTTCATGTAGAATTTTATTTTGATTTTTGTTTCTACGATTTAGACTTTAATAAATATATTATATACCTAACTATAATTTTTCCTGTGCCCTGACAGGGCGTACAACGGCTTTTAGGTATAAGCCTTTTGTGAACATCTGTATACCTTGTGGAATGCAAATAAACGAATACGAATACGAATAAAATCATCCGGTAAACAAATGGGTGAAAATTGATCTTACTTGGGATCTTCGAGTATGACTTAATTATAAATCATTTTATAGATATGAAGCCAAAAACACAATTTCCATACAGTTCACCCGTCATGAATGTCATAGTACATCATGGCTCTATTTATGTAGAAGAAGAACACGTAACAACTTTCGCAGAACACGTACACAGCTAAAATCACAAGCCAATAAACCAGATACCTGGTCCTCACAACAAACTCATCAAAATTCGCGTCCAATCTTCAAACGCATAAAATTACATGAACCGTCCTCAATTCCCAAATATAGTTAGTTCCACGTACAATGCAATCCCTGCTCTGAATCCAGTGCAAATAAATCAACACGGTATGAGCGTAGACGAAAATTTGTTCACACATTCGTCATACCAATTTATGGTTGAGAAATGTTGGAGGACGTAAATCATGGCAAAGTATGCCCCGGTTAGTGCACTAACTAGGAGGCGTTTGAGATGACATTAATAAACGCCGGATTTGTTCGATTTCATTGAATAATTAGATCGTAGAGCATTTAATTATGACGTTAATTTGGGTAAAATTATTCTCTATTTTGATAGATCCCCCTTGTGTTGTCGGACAATCATCTTTTGGGCAATACGTAGTGCTGCGCTGCCTAAGCATTGAAGTTTCTAGTTTTGATCACACTCTTTAATTTCTAATTCGCAGACCTGCCGGTTGATTCTGTAAAAATCTCCTCGTGAAAAGTTAGGTAAATTTCAATTTTTATTCCACATATTCGTAAAAAATGTAAAAAAATATAAGTTTATGGAGAAATAACTTTAACTGCTACACAATAAAGTTCAGTTTACGCTACAACTTCAAACATTTTTATAACTTTTTCATTAGTGCTAGTCACTCTGAAATCAACTTAATAACCATTGAATAAAGTTGATATTTGTTTAAATTGAAATAACGTCAATTTGGGGGATTGAGACTATTGACAGCTCACTCTAAGCTCACTTCGCCTAAATTTTCACGGTGAGATTGTTACAGAATAGCTCGGCTGTACGAGATGAACGCCTACTTCGACTAATTATAGAAAAATATGTACAAACCTTAACAATGAATAGTGTACTGAAAGTAAGCCTACTCCAACATAGTTCCACTTTGTTAAAACGGCAATCCGTCGGCGCCGCGCCGGTATGAAACCAATCACTTATCACTCTTTTAATTATAAAACAGCTTGAAACATTCACGACCTGATAAAACAAGATCTAAACAATGCCCCACATAAATTACAAGACTGCATTGCGTCAGGATGAATTTGGTAGAGTGGACTCACACTCACGGCTGGAAACAATAAGATTTGTACCCTCCTCCATTGTGTGAAGGTGTGTGCCACCGCAAGTGTAACGTGGTGGAGCACCTTGGCGCAGGTTCCTCACGTAGGCGACGAACAACGAATCCGGAATACGAAATCGCACTTGGCAGTGTTACTAGAGATAATGACTGGCTGGAGAAAAGATGCGTCGCTCACAGATTCATGGTTATGAGGTAAGGAGATGATAGATAATGCTCATAACTGAATAGAAATCTGTGTGTGTGCTAGCAGGAAAAAGATCAAAATACTGAGATTAGTGAGCTGAATACCAGATCCAGTGGTCACGAAAACCCTAGGCTAGTGCTGGACATATTTCTACTTTACTAAATTCAAAGTCGGCTTATGTTTCAAACCTAATTGGACTACTAAGTCTTGTAATTAATTTGTAGTGTTGGAACTTTGTAACTCCAAGGCTCAATTTACACCGCCGCGGAACGGAGTGGAATCGAGTATTCGCACAGTAAAATAAACTTTATGTCAATGGTCCAAAGTACAAACTAGATACGAGCTTATTACTGCGGGAATTCCCGAAAATGCGTGAAAATTCTCCAGAAGATGCGCGACCTGTGCGTGTGTATGTGTGTATCTAATTTGTGCGTTACACTTTTGACATAAAGTTCATTATGATTTGTACAAAAAAAATCGCTTCCATTCCGTTCCACGGCAGTGTAAATTGAGCCCAAAGCTGAATGAAAGACCAGTATAATTTCATGAATTTATTACAACTTACAAACTAAATAAAAATTCCACGTGCTTATTGAAATTAATTGCTAAATAAAATAATAAAAAACAGAGTTTCATTTCAGAGCCGTTTTCTCGCCAATTTAACCAAGTCAGTCAGTGCAGTCAAGGAAGTCGGAAGAGTCAGAAAGTCTTAGAAGACAACGTAAGTTGGTTCAGTAGCAACGCCACAGATGTTGTCCCTGGCTGATATGTACATGTATCCGCCAATACCCCACGCGGGGCCCCAAGAGTTCTTGAGGATCCAGAAGGTGTCACCGTCGCGTTCGCCGTACCCGACCAACGTAACCTCGTGGTTCAGATGGAGCTGATTACTGGTATAGGAAAGACAATAATTTTAATAAAAAAGATAAAGAAAAAGTAAAAGGAGTAGGAGAAAAACGTATATCCAAGGGGGTCAGATGTTTTTCTTTAGGTATTTGAAGGGCAGGCAATTATTATTATAATATTAGCTATTGGCGCCGTTTCCCTTGTTCACAAACTAAACTAAATTTAAGTTCAGAGCATATTTTTCTTTCTATTTCATTAAGAAAAGGACAGAAGATAAATATTAATTTAGTCCTGTCAAATTAGTCAGCGCCTGACGTAAATTGACGTATTTTTAGTCGCCATGTTTTTAATCACATCTAAACTTGCTATGGAGTGTCTTAATTTGACAGGACTAAACTAATATTTATCTTCTGTCCTTTTCTTAATGAAATAGAAAGAAAAAGAGGCACGGACTTAAATTTTGTTTAGTTTGTGAACAAGGGAATCGGTGCCAATGCCTTTACTATTGTATTAAATTTTTTTTTCTACAAATCCAAGATGAAAAGTAGCAAGTAGCCCATATATCCTTCTCCATAGCCCAGGCTACTTCTCTGACAAATTTCATACGGATAGTTTCAGTGGATTAGGCTTGAAAAGGTCATAGATAGACAGAGTTACTTTAACATTTATAATATTAATATGGATTTGTGTGGGGCATGTAGTTCAATGAGTAATTCATCTGATTCAAGGCAACGTAGAAATACCCCTGACCTCTGAGTTTGTTTCGGCCTTTCTTCTCTGAGCAGTCAGATAGGAAACAGGGACCTCATCTAGTTTTTAAAATATGATTGTCGTGTAAGAGTGTTTGTACAAACCTACTTATGGCTGATGTTTTCCAACGCCAGATAGTTTTATCCGAGGAATAATTTTGAATTTTCGACAGTTCTTCCATACAAAAATCAGACGTCAATTTTATTCCACTAATAAAAATTATCTGTCGATTGAAAAATTAGCCCTTAAAGAAATAAAATCATTTATCATTTGATCCGCTCAAATATCCTTGAAATACTTACCAGTCAGTATCGTAGAAGATGCCAGATGAGTATTTAGTGAAAGTGCTGGTGACATGGACTGACACAGACAAGGGACCGTGGTTGATTAGTGCGATCTAGAAAGAGATTTTTAATTTAAAACAGATTTATGCAATTACCTAGACCTAGACTAAATATAGTCTGAATACGACAGTGAAGTACTTATGTCTAAAACCATGCTTACTTTCAAGGCTCCAATGCTCAGTGGCGTAACATCAGTGTATCCGCGAATCGGGAAAATCTTCGTCATGTTTTTAATGTTACACTCGCCATTCTATAAAAAGAAATACCAATTATATTTTCATTACTATACGATTTAGAATACACAGCGACTGTTATAGTTAATATTGTTGATTAATAACTTGAGACTGGAGAATGGTGATAATAAGATTTGTTCTGCCTTATCTTTGCAGAATGTACCTTGTTAGTGTCATCATCTGCCTAGGCTTATCCCAACCACATTAGGGTCGTGCTTTCCGAGGTACAGTGCCCCTTGGTATGTAAAGATGGTCACCCATCTACGGACCAACCACGGCCAGCGTAGCTTAACCTGATCGAACCGTGCGGCTGTTATTACTTAGCCACAAGCCCCTCTCCCTCCGTACCTTGTTAGTGTATGGACCATATTCAGCTTCAGTCGGCAGGCCGTACTCCATCATCCACTCGTAGGCCGCGTTGTCTGTGCCGCCATTACAGCCCGCGGCGCCGAATCTGTACATGTGAGCATTTAGTTTGTTGAACGACACCTAGGATTAAAGAAAACTTCTAGCTGTTAGACTTGACAGAACCAAAGAGGACTAAAGAGGATTCAGCTTTTTGTATATGTCTTTTGTAGCTCTTTAAATTTCCCAAAAAGTCGTCAGTTTTTAAGGCGAAAGTGTTAAATTAAATATAATTTTTGTAAAAAAAACAAAAGGTTCTTTTTAATGCAACCACAACACACATTACTTACAACAAGCAATCGACACCATGGTAAAGAAAATAGAACAACGAAATGATGATAATTCTAGAAGGCGGAAAGTTCAAATTAATTTCAGCAGTAAGTAATTCAGAAGGACAGTTTTCAGTCGTCGAACATTTTGAATACAACAACATGGAACAGATACCAAATTAAAGTGTGGAAATCCAAGAGTCTGATAAGAAGACATGAAGCCAATAACCACAAATACACTACTGCCTACTATCCAAGGCTATAATATGCCGAGATACAAGACCCATCCCAGTTCATCTATAGATGTCGCCATGTTACATAAATCTAAACCCTGGCCTATCATTATTTGTAACTCATTGTATTATTCTTGGTGACATAAAAATACTATAATATTAAAATTAAAACAGAACATAAAATTGAAATACTTACGCCCAAGCGCAGTCCACAATGGCTTGGTTGCTGAGAGCCATCAGCTTGCCACCGTTGATTCTCGCCAGCGCGCCTTCTACAGCGGCAGTCGTTCCGAAAGTCCAGCAAGAACCGCAGTCCTCTTGATCTGTTGGGAAAAGATTCAATCTATTTGTATTTTAACCCTGCACTGCTATTCTGTAAAATGATCACCGTGAAAACTTAGGTGAAGTAAGCTTAAAGTGAGCCCTCAATCCCTAGCTATTCCTAGCGTCTGGTGGAATGACAGGTCTCTTCACCTACATTTTTATGATGAGATAGGTGGTACTTATGTTATGTTACTTACTCTTAACGTTAGAAACAAGTCCCAAAAGCCTCGAGTCGTATTCTTTCGGTACGTCGTTTGAGATATCACCCAACTTTTCTTCATCGTAAGGGAACGGGATTGTTCCAACTTTTCCTTCTGGACGCCTCATCAGACCCATGTATCTATTCATTTCTTCGGGAGTCTTGTCAGCGAATTTGTTGATAGCGAGTTTGTAACCCTTGTTTTGACGGTTGGTCTGGATCACTTGCCTAAAAAGGTGCAATAGTTATAAGAGTCAAGTATGACTTCAAAAATTAAAGTCGAATTAATATAAAATTACCTCATACTCCTCTTGAAGATACTCTTTCTCATTGCATGCTCATTGGAATCCGAGTACTTCTTTTTATAGGTCTTTGTGAATCTGAAAATTATAACATCAAATCATTCTGGTTTTTAAGTACAATCAACAGTCTTTTCAAGTTGTAAAATTTTTGAGAAACTAAATTCACATACGATTTGAAAACATGGTCGACATGTTTATCGTTGTCAGCATCAACGAACAACAAATGCTTGGTTACACCTTCACTATCTTTAGTATGAGTAGTAGGTTCAGTTGAACAACCATCTGTGAAGAAACAAATTCTCTATATAATATTCTGCAGATATTAAAAACAGAATTGGTTACTAATTCTAGCAAACAACAACTGACACAACAAACAATATAATACTACAATAATACTTACAATCTTCAACATCGAAGACACTACGGAAAGAGAACTTTTTGTCGTAATCGTAGAAGTCCCAAATTTCGTGTTTGTCCTTTGATCCCAACCAAGAATTGAACTCCAATACTTCGTATCTGAAATTAGTTCATAATAATTATTAATCTAATCAAAGGATTAATTCGGTATCCATTCGGTAACGACGATATTATTTTAAAGATCAACTAAACAGGCGAGTCAAGAGACAATAAAAAAAAAGAATTGGTCCTAATTCACTTATTTTTTACTCTGAAATTGCCCAGCAATCCAAGCACTTATCTTCCGCCAAGAATTAAAATTATTTAATGGGATCTAAACATAATGGGAATTACGTTTTTGGACTATCTCCTTACCTGACAGGTACCCAGGCTCGGTCGGCTTCATCGTAAGTAGCCCAAATAGTCTTTTCCGTGTCAGTACTCTCATCTTTCACGTTGTAAACGAACTTGGTACAATCTTTGTCGTTAATCGTTTCATCAACTGTGTGACGGAAAGATATTATTGAAATATCTACAATATGTAACTGAATTAATGCACATTATGAAAGTAGTTTGTTCAGAATCGTTAAATGAATCGATTTCTGTCATTTTAAAACATTGGTAATTTTTTATCCCAAAAATAATTTAAACTACGTAAATTACAGTCACACTTCCGCTGTACAGTCAAACAAACCACAATGGACGAAGTACCTACTACGCTAGACACACTGTGTATGCGTAGATTTGTAATGTGACCACAATTTCCTCCCACAATCAGTATAACTAATTTAATAAAAGAACAATGTTTTATACATAATAATCAAGATTTAGTGTATGTATTGTGATTTTAACATAATTTTCTAATTGAGGTGTTTCGTGGTGTGCGCTAAATCTGGGACAATTGTGTTATATATGTTACGGCTAATAGCCGAAGTGCGGCTACACCTAGTTTTAGCCGGCTACAACAAGGTGCAGCCGGCCACATGCGGTTAAACTTAGATGTATCCTACTTTAGCTTCGGTTAGAACTAGGTTAAGCCTCATCATAGTGGCTAGAACTAGGTGCAGCCGCACACCGGGGGTTAAACTTAGGTGAGTCCTATTTATCATCGGTTAGAACTAGGTTTTCAGTTCAGTAAAGCATTTTGGTTTTGTTTTGAGATTCTTATCTTCCATCTAAGTTTAACCGCATGTGGCCAGCTGCACCTAGTTGTAGCCGGCTAAAACTCCGCTGTGTAGCCGCACTCCAGCTATTAGCCGTAACATATACAAAAAAAAATTAGGCTTTTAAAGAGTACATAAAAGGGTAGCAATGCACAGATTTAGAAGCGTTGTCGGCTACACAGTGCCGTCTGGTGGCAACATCATTAATTTGACGTCAATTTGATTGAACACTACGGTCACATTACATAGTAGTCAATAGTAGTTACGTAGTAGGTAGTCATAGTAGTAAGTAGTCTCAGTCTCAGTGGGAGGGAGTGGGCCGTAATCCACCACGCGGGCCCAGTGCGGGTTGGTCACATGCCTTCGAAGTTTTGGTTCTCGGACATGCCGGTTTCCTCACGACGTTTTCCTTCACCGTTTTGAGAGCATGGTCACATTATTGGCGATAAACTGATTGTGTAAAACCCAATTTACACGATGCAGGTTACTTGCTGTGGCATACAATGCGATTGAAGCCAAAAATTACTTTTTAGAAGGACCAACTTTATAGCGTTGCTTCTACTGGTGGTATGCTATCGCACTATCTAAATCAGGCTTTATGCATGGATTGAGAAAATGGATTATTCAGATTCATGGTTAAATATTTCAATCGTTTTCGTAAATTTTAAATTGATGCTAAACCTCCATCAAATATAATACTCAAATATATATTGCATTCCATTTGTGTTACATACAAATTTTTTTTTAAACGTTGCTCCATACTACGAATTTCTCCTGTGTCGTGGGTGCGTTTACAGACATACTCGTATAAACTCACATACACAAACAGCCAGACCCGGAACAACAACAACTAATTGTAGGTCATAGAAATATTTGTTCCGTGCGGGAATCGAACCCGCGACACGCAGCGCAGCAGTCAATCGCTTAACCACTGCACCAACCGTGCCGTCATTTCTCTTCTATCATGAATGGGTTGATTTTTTTTTCTTTTTAACCACGTTACAATTTTTTGTTAGTACATTTCCATCATCTATCACTAGTAGGATTATTTTGGTTCTTACTTTCAGGCTCAAAATCATCGACCTCAGGCAGAATAGTTTCAGGTACCTGTCTGTCCCACCTGTCACCTTCCATGTTGTTACACACTGTTAATACATCTTGATCTAGTGATGCTTCAGGATGGATCTGTTGTAATTAATAGTTTTTAGTTACCTGCAGTTTTGATGGATGATAAACTTAACATAAAGGTAAGAGGAGACCCATAGTCGGTAAGTACACCCACATGTTGCCGGTTATTTTTAAATACCATGTAACAGGAATTGAGCCTATTTTTATCAACGGGTCAGAAATCCAGACTCCACTACTGAGACATTCTTTAATGTAACAACCCTAATAACACTTTTCCCAACCCGAGAATCGAACCCAGGACCGGGCTCGGCAGTCGTGCTTCCGACCATTATACCAACTAGGCAGTCATAAATATAAACGTATGATAAAATATGGAAACCTTTTACCTCATATTTAACACCATAGCGGAATTGCTTGCTTTTAGAATTTATAAAAGACTTCACGTAACCGTTGTTGTAATCTATTCTCGATTGCTTTGAGGTTCTCCTAAAAAATAAACGAAATTCAACCTATTGCCAAAGATGTTTACAACTTGCAATGAAATTATTAGTTATTACTCACTGCGATTTACAGAGAATTTAAATAATATGTATATCTATATAATAAAAGTTTCAAGCAAAATCACTAGAATTTCATCTACCTACCGTAATTTGACAGTCAAAGAAAAAAAAAAGAATTGAAATTCTTCCGTCAAACAAAAAAAATAAAATTTAATTTAAAAAATCCATTAACTCACCAGACAGCATAATTTTCGATGACATTGTCAGTTAGTGACATTCTTGTCGCCTTTAACTTGTATTGACTCGGCCATTCCAGGTCTTTAGTGGCATCAAATTTGACGTCAGCTTCTTTGACATCAGCCTTGTTCACACCTTTACCCACCTTTTTGAGCTCAGCGTTTGCCTTTTTCACTGAAAGTTTACAAAATATAGTAGCATAATCAGCCTATAACGTTCCCACTGCTGGGACACAGGCCTCCTCTCTGTGAGAGGGAGTGGGCTGTCTGTAATCTACCACGCGAGCCCAGTGCGGGTTGAGAATTTAGTCCTTTTACCTCTATCAGCTTTATTGGAACGAAGTTCCTTAACGCGACTTGCGGTAGGACTTGACTGGTAGAAATCGTTACTTAAACTCAAGGAAGAAGCGTCATAATCCATCCATATGACTTCTCTCTCTCCTTGTCTATTATATACAAGTGTGTGTGTGCGTGCGAGTATCGCGTAGGGAACTTAGTTCCTTACGAGGCGCGAGGGGCCCGACCGCACACTTTTTTATGTTAATCATTTTTTTTCTGCTATCGTGACAGAAGCAGAGCTCCACCAACTGTCGGTAGAGAAGCCCTGTGCATTTGAACAACACCATAATCAGAGCAAAAAAGTGATTTATTGAAAGTAGATATGGGTTGATGAGATTACCAAAACATGGCTCACTGAAATGAGAATAGAACACTCTTTATCATGTACAGCATAAATAACTTCTATAATATAAAAATGAATCGGTGAATGTGTTGCTAAGCGCAAATCTCGAGAACAGCTGAACCGATTTCGCTAATTCTTTTTTTAGAATATTCCTTGAAGTACGAGGATGGTTCTGACGAAAAAAATGTAAGAAAGTTGCTTCACGCGGACGAAGTCGTGGGCAAAAGCTAGTTACAGATATAAATGTAGAAATTTTACAAGAGGTGACTCAATGGGCGGTCTTATCGCTAAATGCGATCTTATAAATACAACCTTCGGATGGATTCAGAGAGAACGAAGAGACAAAACTTTCAGATAGGAGCCTCATGCACGAATGATATAACAATTATAGATACGTACAGAAATAATTACTTACCACTTAAACCCTGTGTGACCACCACCAGCCCGAAAAGTAACCAGACAAGTTTAGCCATCGTGAAGCCCAGAACCATAGATCCCAGAGCCCCATATACCCAATGTAACAAAATATGTAGTGTCCCAGCCTTTTATGTATTCAGATTGTGCTAACTAATAGGACTCATTAGCGGTTCAGTTGATAATGAAAGTAAATAATAGTGTGGATTTGATAACAGTAATTTGATTAAATAAAAAAAAAACAGACTGCCTCTTTGGTTAATTTGTCGCTACTGCTGAGCATGAGGTCCTGAGTTCGATTCCCTACTATGGTATTGTCAAACAAGGCTTTGACTGAAAACTACACAACATGATATTACAGTGAGCAAGTTTTGTTTTGTTTTTGTTTTTTAAAAAAAACGTTGCCCCATTCTAGGAATTTCTCCTGTGTCGTGGGTGCGTTTACAGGCATATAAACTCACATAACAAACAGCCAGACCCGGAACAACTAATTGTAGGTCATACAAATATTTGTTCCGTGCGGGAATCGAACCCGCGACACGCAGCGTAGCAGTCAATCGCTTAACCACTGCGCTAACCGTGCCGTCATTTCTCTTCTATCATGAATGGGTTGATTTTTTTTCTTTTTTATTTTATTTTTATTTATTTATTTATTTAGGCAAACCAACTAAATACACACAAAAACATTCAAGTACATATCATTTACAAATACAATAGCATTGCATGCATCTAAATTAAAGGTGAGCACAGCACTTTATTGAAATCTCGCTATACAATAATAATTAACAAAAAGATGGATAACAATGTAATTAGAACTAATATCGATAATCTCTTATACTTAAAACCAATTTGAATTAGATAAGATTAAATAAGATTGGATTAAATTAAATTGTATTAAATTAAATAAGATTGAGTTAAATAAAAAACAAGAAAAATATAGTAAAAAACACACAAAACATTATATATATTTTTAACCACGTTACAAATTTTTGTTAGTTAAAGATGTGTACAAAAAGACATGTAAGTGACGAATAGGAAAATCTGAGGAACTAGGAGGCTGTCTACTTCACAATGCCTTTTTATTGAGATACAGTGCGCTAGGCTGTAGAGGCTCGTGGCTGACTACGCTTACCGTGGTCGGTTCGAGGATGGGTGACCATCCGTTACATATCGATACCCCTCAGTGTCTCGCTAAGCACTTAAGCCTTTGGTATTGGCTGTCATTCGTAGATCTTTGACAGCAGTTACGGGTAGTCAGCCCAAAAGTTTGACAACCAGCCTTACCAAGGGGTATCGTGTTACCCAGTAACTGGGTTGTGGAGCTCAAATAGGCAGTCACTCCATGTAAAATACTGGTTTTCAGCTGTATCCGGTTAGACTGGAAGCCGATCCCCACAAGGGATAAGGCTGCCTTGCCTTTTCACTATTACTGATATTGGCAGTGCGAAAGACTGTTAAGTATTGAGATTTTAACAATGTTTTAACCAAAAAATCCCTTTCGCAGAATTGAGAATATCTACCTACATTTTCCAGTCGTATCCACATGGATATATAAAAATAAATAAATAAATTATATAATAAAATATATAAATTCATTATTATTTTTAGTTAGATATGTAGGTTATACATACATGTATAACCTACATAATTATCTACCTAAAAATAGTAACGAATTTAATAAATGTAATCTCGTTTAATGATCTCATTAGGATAGTTTTCATAATATCAACGAAATATCGAATTCTATTTTAATTAAACCACGACAGATATTAAAAAATACCTAATTATGGTACATAGTAGTACCACAACAGATTGGCATAAATATTGACTTATTTATTTTGCCGAAAGCCATATTCTCCTGTCTGCAAAGATAACTTTTATCTGGAATAAATATTGCGGTATAACAGTTGGTAAGGTTTACACAATGGGTAGGTAGTGGGTAAGGTAGATGTAACATAACTTCGAATTTTTGGTTCTAGGACATGCCGGTTTCCTCACGATGTTTTCCTATATTATAATTAATAATTTACACAAAGTAAAGCGCCTGTCTGGGTTCGAACCCACGACCTACAACTCATAAGTCGCGACAGTTACCACTAGGCCATCACTGCTCTTCGTCATAAATAAACAAAATGTTACTCACCAGTATATCTGTTACAGCCAAAGTAATAAATCTGGATATTATATATAATTATTATCTAGCCATTATTTATAATATCTACTTAATTTAGATAAAGTGATAATTGACACAGAATTAATCACATTAACTAGCAATTTTATATAATATCTTCGAAGACTTGGATAATGTAATAAAACAAGTAGGTATAGGTAAAGATTATAAAATTACCTATATTTCATTTTACCTTAAGCATACCTAACTATATGTGTATCAATATTATACTGTTATTTGAAAAGTAATCTATCTATATAAAATTCAAAGTCCTGACTGACTGACTGAGACATCAACGCACAGCCTAAACCGCTGGTCCTAGAGACATGAAATTTGGAGGGTGTATTTTTCGTGAAGAGTAGGTATCCACTAAGAAAGGGTTTTTCGAAATTCCATCCCTAAGAGGGTGAAGTGGGGGGATTTTGTTTGTATGAAAAATCTTATTCCTTGAGTTAATAAACTTGAAACTTGGCACGAATACTTATCTGAGTAAATTATGAAGTTGGCCATTTTTTGTTTTTATAAACTACCCCCTAAAAGGGGATTGGGGAGTTTCAAAGTTTGTATGGAAGAATTTTAGCGCGCGGTCCGATTTAATCGAAACTCAGTATTTATACCTAAAATTGAAAGGATAATGATGATGTGTATCAGGGTTTTTCGAAAATCTACCCCTGACGGCCTGAAAAGGGGTAGTCAATTTTACAGGGGAGGATTTTACATCGTGGTTTGATTATCTCGAAAATTGGTATAAATAATCTTTGAGTCAAGTTATGAACACATACGAAATGATTTTTCAAAATTCCACCCCTGTGAGGGTGAAAAGCGGGGATACAGTTTATATGAAAAATCTTATTCGTTAGGTTAATAATCTTGAAAATTGGCATGAATACTGGCCTAAGTAAGCAATAAAGTTGATCATTATTATTTTTTCAAAACTACCCCTCCAAGGGGATATAGGGGTGTTAAAGTTTGTGTGGAAGAATTTGAACGCGCGGTCCGATTAACTCGAAACTCAGTGTGTCTACTGAAGACTAAAAATAAATAAAAACACGTGTGAGGGTTTTTCGAAAATCTACCCCTAACGGGGTGAAAAGGGGTAATTCGGTTTTTAGGGGAAGATTTGAACTTGAAACTGTATGTTACATTTTCACGCTTAGACACTGGAACTTCTGATTTGGCAAAGAGATAGATGGCATCCTGGGGAAGCACATACTTTTTATCCTGGTAGCACGTTCTCGTGGGATAACTTCCGACATCAACGCGGGCGAAGCCGCGGGCAGAAGCTAGTAATTACATATAATGTTTATTTTAAGAATTAAAATAACATTGTCATAGATAATAATTCTACATTAATTAACATTGTTATAAAGTTATTCAACTTTAATTTATCGGGAGGGGTAACAAGTCAGTTAGACAGTATTTATTACTTTGGCTAACTTTGACCCGCTATTATGAATAATATCCGGATAAAGTGATTAATTTATCACATTATCTAGTCAATTTAGCTATTATATATAATGACCAGTCATTATGTATAATAGCTATTTTATCACTATGACTGTAACATATCGATCATGAATTCCTGACACACGAACCGAATTCAGATCTTCTCGGTTCAAGTACACTCCGAGACAAAAACTGACGCATTACGAAATTGCATTATACGTGTTTTTTGTCAGAAAATTTTCGCTCATCCCGTAACCCACTCACGAATCACGTCAAATTGTTTTCTCACGATGAGTAGTGGACAACAGTTCTTGTTCTTCTAGTTACCGTGTTGGTACAACTGGTCCAATTATTTGTACGTGAATAACGGACTGGCGAGCCTTTTGGCGCGAAGTAGAATGCAGTTGGAATCTGAATAGAGTAAAGTGTAATAAGAAATCAGGAAAGTTTGTGTGAGGTGATGAGTAATCGACCCTAACTTAATAACAGCGCTGTGGTATACATTTTTTTAAATATCGCAGCCTTATGCTGAGATAGGAGTTTTTTTGCCTCGCGCTGTTCTTTATTTTTTCTTTTCTTTCTTTCTTATACTACCCATTATTGTTAAGGTGTGATGGTGCGTCTTCGAGGTCTTCGGGAGACCCTAAGGGAGGGCGCAACGGACAAGGACAGGAACATGATAATGAATACTAAACAGTAACGTAGCAGAGGAAAGTATACTTCCACACTTTCTTCCACCTGACCATTTTGAAAACAAAATCCCGTGCACATGATGACCACAGCTGCGTCCGTAAGTAAAACAAAAGAGGATCCTTTTTAGGTCGACTAATAATATGCGCTGCAAGCAGGAATAGTCCTTACGGTGGTCTGTTTGGCGATAGTACCTACTTAACTTCATCATTTTACTCAACATGTTATCAAACAACAACAACAGTTTATCGATTAGTTGTCTGCACGTCGCTTTCGACGTGCAGACAACTAATCGATAAACTGTCAGAAGAAAGACAACTTGTAATATGACCAGTTGATCAAATGGAACATTATTGCTCCCTTATCTGAATCTGATCCAATGCTACGCTAGGCACATAGAAAGTAGGAGCAGCAACATTTTAACAGTTAATATCTTACTTTCACCTGTGATAGCGGTCAGTTGAGTTCGCACTTGCTGTCTGTAGGTAAGTTATTAGACTGGAGTGCGAAAACACACTTTTCCCCGCTATACGTGTTGAGAAATCAGGTGCAGTCAGATGTTCTAAAGCGATTTTCTCTTGAATGAATGGAATAAAAGATAATGGTTACCTATGTGGATTTGGAAAGAAAAACGTTGACGTTTGTTGTAGGACGGTATCTTCATTTTTTTACACAGGAATTATCAAAACCCTTGAGTTTTTTTAATTACAAAGAAAACCTCAACACGTTTCTCAGTAGCAGTCTGCACCCTAATTTCGTAACACAATTCCAATCACAATCTGAAACATTTTGAAGGATATTGCTAAGCTAATTGCTTCATATGTATGTTCGAAAAATTTGTCTGCTCAATAACGTAAATAACGCAATGAATGGAATTGAACTGTCAAATCAAAAGGAAAGCAATTCTTACTGTTAGTGTGTTACGTAATTACCCCGCTGGATTTGTGCCCGGTTAATGGCGATAGGTCCACCCCCGTTCCATGGGACTTAAACTTAACTGGCGAAATCTGGGTGTACTGCCCTAACCTGTCAGGGAATGTAGGCGTGATGTCGTGTTATCAAAATAAGTTCTGTTCGTAAAAACTTTATCATTTGCAAAAAAAAAAAATGCTAGATTGTTTTAATATGGTGTCGCATAGAAAACCTGGACACCTTTACATATTAATGCTTGCTGCGGTTTCCACGCCATGAATCTGTCATTTTCACCAGTAGGTATTTGACAATAAGGTGTCACAAAACGCTCTATTGCTATTACACAGCGACAGGACAGCTATTATTGTATGACGGTCAGCCGCTCTTAGGAAACCAAAGCTTTGCAGAAAATAAAAAACAAAAACAACTTAGCTTGATTTGAAAAGCGATCGAACAACCTTACGTTCAGCAACCGCACTTTGCGACCACTCATCAGTTACGGTAAGCAATTGTTTTTAATTTTCTTAACAAGTCTTTTATATCCTTAAGCTTCATCTTTGCCGGTTCGCAAGATTGCCCATTATGTTAAGTGCAGCAGTAATGAAATTATACTCTCCAAGAGTTTATTGATGTTGTCGGTAGGCCGAAATTACGTTTTTTTTTTTCATCTTATAGATTTTTTATTCAGAGTTCCTGGGAGGATTAAGGACTTGGGGGAGGGAGGGTTGTGCCCTGAAGTATAGACAATAAAAAAACAGTTCACGCGTTACCTACTAATAAGTATAAGGTACAACTTTTTTGGATTACCAATGATGATTGAATAAATTCCAAAATAAAGTACAGGGTGGCGTGCAAGGGGTTGCGAGTGGCGAGCAATGGGCAGCTCGCCACCCGGTAAGGACTAGGCCCGGGTCGGCGGCGCGTTGTGTTCCACGCGCGCCTCAAAGAGATGTCAACATGAACTGACGGGGGTAGCGCCGATGCCTGCCAGAGCCGCGGGTTGTTCGAAAGAGATACCGTGGCCCCTGGCACAGGCAACTGAAGGAACACGGGTGGGTTTTAGTCAGTAAAAGTCTGACACGCCCTCCCGCTCCACCCAGAGCGGGAGAAGTCATATTATGATCATTTCCCACCCAAAAAAAAGGGTGGCATGCAAGCTAAAACCATGCATTCAGCACATGATTCTGGACCCGTTGAAACATTTCGTCGCTTACCAAAAAAAATCTGCTGTTTAATAGAAAAGTGAAATACCTACGCGATCAAAAGTACCTTTACTCTTACAGAGTAGGCATGAGCATTGATCACTACGCTTGCTCAAGACGGGTTGGTGATTTCAAATTTAGGTACGAGTATACTTAGGTAACTGTAAGTCCAGGGGGGCCTACTCTGAAGTAAGTAGTATCGGCCGAATGTTCGGCCGTTTCCTGCTACGAAGTTACTATTTGGTTCGGTCGGTCCCGATCCTACACTCCTACACTCTTTCGAATATTGACTATGATCCCGACCCAACTGAGCCGATCCGAAGATTTTTCGCATTTTTCAATAATATTCGGTTCAGCCATGTGTCGGTCCGATTCGAACCTTCGCACTTTGCACTTCGGAGTAGACCCCCTGTAGTACCTAACCCTCGTTCACACGCTATTATTATTAATATATTTTCATTTTAATAGTTTGTTAGTTAATTTAGTAAAGTGTTTATATATTTTTATCCACTCTAATAAATGCTCTTTTTATATATCTCTCTTCTCTCTCTTTTTTCTTTTTAGCAGTCATTTGAAGTAATTTAATTCAGTATATTTTAATGGTTGACGTCACACTTTTTTATCTCCTGTTTAAATTCCACTGATAAATGATTCAAAGTAAAATAATTGCACAAGGTTATTTTTATATTTTGGGTCAATCTTTTAAGAACTGTAATGATGTATGTTATGTTATGTTTACATGTATTTCATTACATAGTGATACGATAAAGTTTAAATCTTTGTTTTCTAATATGTTGTGGAGATCAATAAACCTCTCTCTCTCTCCAAAAAAAAAAAAACCCTTTATAAGCGTTTTTTAGCGGGTTAGTGAATATTTTTGACTGAACTTGTCCTAAATTTACTTTTGTTAACGTGCAAGCAGTACCTATTCAAGTTGTAATACTCTTTATGTTTACTTTAGTTTTTAAACGGCAGTTTCATTTAATAACTTTGTTACGTAATAGCGTAATAAAATATGACCAGTTTAATATAAGTCCAATCAAATTTCACGCTCACCACATCCGGTACATTAATAACATAACAAATAATGAACTTGTCAAAAGTAAATTGATATTAGAGCCCCAAGTAACTGGACCAGTTCACGATAAAACTTTCTTAGATTTTAATCTAGGCCAATCATGCGCATGTGCATGGTCAAACTCGAAATTAAAAAGAGTATTGTTTCACTCTGCCCCCGGGCAAAGTTGCCTCCATATATTTTTGTCTGGTCGAGCTTTTGACTTTAATTGCTCCCTAAGGCTTAAGTTCTAAGGTTCTACGACATTTGGTATGTCTGTTGATGAATTGGACCATTATCATAATTACGGGGGCAATGTCTGTAATTTTATCTCTTTACTTATTAAATGTTTTGTGAGCATTTAAGTGCGTTTTGTTGGAGGCGATACGCTGGAGTGGCTGGATATGGCTTCGTCATGTAAGCACTTATATGTAGGTAAGATGTCGGCAATGGGGTATTCAAAACTTTAGCCGGATATTGCAATAGGCAATCCAAAAATAAATATGAAATAAAAGACACCTAATCTTATTTTTTACACTTTAAATTTTGCGTTATAAGTGTAGATATATTTAATATTTTAGTTTTAGACTGCACACATTCATATTTTTCTCTTCTTGTTCTCACACACTATTGTCTACATTTCTTTTGTACTTCACCTTTCGCAGGTCTGCTGGAAGAAATTTCTTAAGAAATAAGCAGTACCTTTGTACTCATATTATAACTATATCATATCCTGTAGAAAATAAATAAATAAATCATAATCATTCATTTCTCAGAATATGGTACATGCTTACGGTTTTAAGATTAGTCAATGGTATCATCATATTCTGCCAAGTGTAGCGTGCAAATATTAGGTGCATCCATTTATTACAGGATTTTCTTAAAAGCTCTGTCAATTCGAACATTCTTCCCACATTTACATGTCATACAAAAATCAACCCAAAATCGATTCCCACTCACGGTAGCTCTGTTTACATGTACTGATCAATACCACACGCTATAAATAAATCGCATTAATATTCACCTGCTATCGTTTCATTACTTTTTGAATAAATAGAAACGTACCAAGTGCGTATTTGACGCGCAACAAGGTTCCGTACCAAGAGGAAAACCATACCAAACTGTATATGGAATTTGTCAAATTGTAGGTACTTATTAGGAGAGCAAGGGTGGCCCAGTGGTAACGGTCCAGACTTACGAGTTGTAGGTCGTGGGTTCGAACTCAGTCAGGCGCTTTACTTTGTGTAATTTTTTTCATCGCCACTGCTGCTCTCAAAACGGTGAAGAAAAACATCGTCAGGAAATCGGCATGTCCTAGGACCAAAAATTCGAAGACATGTGACATCTACCAACTCGCACTGGGCCCGCGTGGTGGATTACGGCCAAAGAGAATTAGTCATTGATTACGGCCCACTCCCTCTCACCGAGAGGAGGCCTGTGTCCCAGCAGTGGGAACATTATAGGCTGATTATGTAGGTACTTATTTGATTGCCTGTCTCGTTGGTCTAGTCGCAAACGCTACTGCTGAGCATGAGGTCCTGGGTTCGATTCCCAAGTCGGCCAAAGTGTTATTAGGTTTTTCCATGAGGAATTTCTCAGACGTCACTCGTGAAGACTTTCTAAATGCATTCCAAACGGATCCCTAAAATCTGAGTAATAAAACCTTACACCTACTAAGCTTCAGTTACCCCGCTGCGTTAATTTTCATACGTATATTTTATTTTCTTTGGAACCGGTATCGGTACCGGTACCTACGTGCATGTCTCCACAGAGCTCCGCTAATATAGGATATTAATTACGAATTACATTCCATAAGATAATTTTAAAAGCCCACGTAATTGTGGTGTTGATTAGAGGTAAATTAAAAACAGGTGGGCTATGAATAAATTACTTATTAAGCTTTGGTAAATATTTACAATTCTTATTTGCTTTAGTAAACGAAAATTAGAATACCAAAGTAGTACTTTAGTTATTTTTCCCATCGTTAGATGCTAGTTTATTATAATTTTATTTAAACAGAAGTCTCTTAATCTTCTCTATTACTTGTTCCTGTCAGCGACTCTATTCTTATTTACATCTTGATAACGAGACAGACTTCATTGAAAAATACATACATAATCAGCCTATAATGGAACCGCTGCTGGGACACAGGCCTCCTCTCTCCGAGTGGGAGTGGGCTATAATCCACCACGCGGGCCCAGTGGGGGTGGTAGAAGTCACATGTCTTCTAATATTTGGTTCTAGGACATGCCGGTTTCCTCACGATGTTTTCCTTCACCTTTTTGAGTGCAGTGGTGATGAAATTATTTACACAAAGTAAAGTGCCTGCCTGGGTTCGAACCCACGACCTACTAAGTCGTGAGTCGGGCCCTTTACCACTGGGCCACCAGTGTTCTTTGCTCGTTCTTACAGAAACACACATAGCACAACATAACATAATGTCTGCTCAATGCAATGCTCTTTAACCTCGATCACGCCTGATGGAAAGCGATGGATGAGGTCTATGATGGAATGAGCGTGCCCAGAAGATGCCAGTTCACTCTTGCTTTAAAGGCAGATGGATTTTTGGCAGGGAACACAGACGCGCAGTGAGGCTGGCTTCCACATTTTGGCTGTGCGCATAATAAACGTGGAGGAGAAGCGCTGAGTACGACTGATTGGGATAGCAATCAAGTGTGGCTGGCTGCAGTATGTCATGTAGTCCGGTAGTAAAAGTACGATGGGGGGATCAGGTCGTGGAGCTCCTGCGCACACGAAGGGCTAGGCAGAGGTGCCACATACCACACACTCACACCACATACTCACACACGACTCCCACACGGGAGAGACTACTCCCACACCTCCCCCTCCGTTGGTCCTCCGGTGGTCCTCTCCTCTCCGTTGTGGGAGTACTCCCACATTTTGCAAGTTATAACAGGGGCGAGGCTGCTGCCATCTACGGCGCATAAATCCAGACTCTCCAGGCCGCTACTGAGAAATTCCAGATGGAAATACACAGTAACGCTGAACAATAAACAATACACTAACTGACCCTAAATAAGAAGTTTCTGTAATCTCAGAATGCCCTCGTAGGGATAGTACTATAATAATAACACATCAATAATTTATTTGAACAATAAACTGAACCTAACCTATAATCAATGTCTTTTAGATTTAAACAGAAACCGCAAGTTCTACAGGCATTAGGACAAATGTTTAGTTATCAGTAATAAGATGCTGCATATTGCATGGTTGTAAATGAATTTTACTGACTGGGGCAAAGTTCTATAGCGTTTCTGACATTGTCCTTTAAACCTAACAAAATCACTAATGCATTTTTTTAAGATTTGTAAAAAGTTGAACGCTACCTTACTTCGTAGTACAATGTGAATACAATTAGTGAGTTACAAACATATTACTGTTTTATTGATGTTCGAAGTCACGGCAATAAAATGGAGGCGTGCATAAGTGCATAAACATGGGAATACATAAACAATGCTTCGTATTAACTCGCCGTACGAACTAAACCGTTCCGAACAATTGAATACAGACCGCGGCTAGGAGGAGGCCACAGCGCACGCGGGAGCGGATGTCACTGACGAGTACTGTAACTGACGACGCTGTTTCCATGCCGATGATGGCCTCATTGAGATACCTGGCGATCGCTGTTTGACTCGCTATCTCGATATCACCGCCACGTAAAACAAATGCACGCACATGCTAGGCATCGAGGTAAACCCCCAAGTAGCCCGCGATGTATCGCAGTGAGGTATCATTCGGCATGTAGGTAATTACCCTAAGACTGAACGGTAAAGTGAACGGTCACACTTAACGGCTGGCCAAATACCGAGTGTTTTTTGACACCTTAATGTCAAATGCTTTCTAGTGAAAATCACAGATTTTCATGACGTCCGGTATAATATGACAGAACATAGGGGCAATTCTCGTAATTTTAAGACCGTTCACAGTCTGATTTCAGTCTCAATCTGTCAAAAAATACTTCTAATTTCCCTACATTTTGAAAAGTTTTTGACATTTGTTTGTCGCTGAGATGCGACTGCGACTGGATTTTGAACGTTTTAAATTACGAGGATTGGCCTTCTGGTCTTTGAGAAAACCGTAGCTTTATTCAAATTACCACAATATAAAAATTATTAATTTGTCACATAGAAATGTAACTCCGATTTTCTTACTATCTACATAATAACGGTGACTAAAAAATTCGTTACCGTAAAAATTGGACTAGACTAATTCCCCGCTCCTCGTACCACTATGCTCGCATCCTAACCTCCACTTGTTAGCCGAAATGCTTGTATACCCAGCTATAAAACAAGAAATGTGGTCGCCGCGCAGTCAGCGGTCACAACAGCCGTATCATTATAATGATTAAGACCATTTATTTTACAACTATCTTTCCATGGGCAATTTATGAGCCAGATTATGGGAAAGAAAAAAAATACAGAAAACGTAAAAATAATACTAAAAAACTAAACACACACGTAATCAAATTACCATAATAATGAACATTGTGGACAAATATGCATTTAGATAAACTGTAAACATATTTTTTATGTATCGTAAATATTTACATGCGGCGGTAGTTACGTCACTTTAATTAGTTATAATGGATATTCGATCGACATTCCAATATCCGAATTAATTAGGCTTGAACAGTAGATAGATGTAGTAGAGGAGAAAGTGTTTGACGGATATTACATACTAGTTATTATAATATAGACCAACTCGCACTGGCCCACATGGTAGATAACATCCCACTCCGACTCGAAGAGAGGTGTGGCCTGTGTACTAGCAGTGGGAACATTATGGGCTGATTATTATTATAGATTATCCCGACCAATTTGCTCTCAATTGACTTGATTGATCGTCCCGTATGATCATTTTGCTTTAAGTTAAAAACTTCGAAATATTTTAGAGAGCTAAGTCCAACGGTTGGGTAAATAAAAAAAACAAACAAACGAGAAAAAATAGGTAAGATTAGTAACTATTTAGTAATCTGTGGTATGATTTAGATGTTTGTTTTACAGTGGTAGGTACACATCAGCCATCATGCTTGTGTAGAAGTTTGGCACATCCATCATTAGGTTCCAAGGAAAAGGCAAAGATCATTGCTTTAACCACTACTAGTTTTTTTTGTAAACAGAAGTCAAGGGTTCAAGCTGAAAACCAGCGCTTAGCAACCCGCTAAGCATAATGCTAACGCTTAAACCATTATGCTCCTGGTATCATAGTTTTGTGTATGTAGGTACTACTAAGTACTATCTGTAATTTTTTTGTAAACAGAAGTCATGGGTTCAAGCTGAAAACCAGCGCTTAGCAACCCGCTAAGCATAATGCCATTATGCTCCTGGTATCATAGTTTTGTGTATGTACTACTAAGTACTATCTGTAATACTGGAGACGTTTGACGATACCTAAACGTATTCTATTCTATACCCCAAATAATACATTATAACGTTCTCACGTGTACAATTTCAACATAAATGATGTGACCTATACTTTATTATTTAAAAGAGTGTCCATGGAGTTTCTTGCCCGTTCTTCTCCATAGGTAGAAACTACACTTTGGAATTGGCAAGTAGCTTCCTCTTTCTGGCCGACCGACCCCTTGACAATTCAAAAGTGCCTGTAATGGTTTTTTTTTTTAAATAAATGCTGTGAGTTTGAGTTTGATTATGGGAGCTGGATATTATGTAGAAAGTCGTCACAATTTTGTTTCAATAGAAAATCCAACTTACTTGCTCAAGCTGTGAATCTAATTTTCTTTAAGCAGTTAGAAAAAGAAAGATAAGATAAGAAGAGGGAGGGAGGGAGGGGGGGCAGGGGTTAAGATATTTTATTAAATCCAATCAACTATAGTCCTAAACGTGTAACGATTAATGACCAGTATTAATAATATACGAAACTTAGTGTCACACAAACTTTACCCGTAATACAGTTAGCCCCTAAACAAATCGCCCTCATCTTTCACCAGCATCATTAGTTAAACACCACCAGTCTATCGAGACCTCCCCCTCCCACTTCAAATCTACAATATTGTGGTAATAAAAGAGCAAAAAGTTTAAAGTGAAGAGATCTCAGAAAACTGGCGAAGAATATAAAACGTCCAGTCTTACTGCTCGTGGTCTTCGAGTTGCAAACTAATGAGGGGCGTTTCTGCAGTTAATATTCAAAGGATTTTCTTACAATAACTAATCCATCTCTTTCCTTTTAAAACACAGTGTAAACAAGCTTCCACCCGCGGCTTCGCCCGCGTGGTATGTCGATAAAAAGTAGTCTAATATGTCATTCCCTGGGGTTCAAAGTATCCCCATAACAAATTTAATCAAAACTGCTTCAGCGGTTTAACCGTGAAAGCGTAAAAAACTCATTCGTATTTATAATATTAGTAACGATTGATTGTAAATGTCAGTGCACAAAGTTCTCTGATAAACAAAAATTCAAATTAATACAGGCCATTCATACATTATCATTTTTTTTTTAATTATTATTAAAGCTAGGAATTTCTCCTGTATCGTGATTGCGCTTATAAACATTTAAACTCACATACACAAACAGCCAGACTCGGAACAACTACTTGTAGGCCATACAACTATTTAATATATCCTTGTTCTGCATGCATAACACTCAATCTGCTGTCTATATATCCCAAGTCTTCAAGATCATTGCATTCTGACTTGAGAGCTTTGCGATTGGCCTCCAAAAAGTTTGGTTTGTAGCAATAGCCAATAGCCATCAGTCATTCGACATATATCACCGATTCGCACATCAATTTTCCAAGCTATGTCGGTGACTCAGAAATACAAAACAAAACTCATAAATATTAAAATATTATTAGACAAAGTGGACCGTCCCTATATAAGGCACTGGGCACGGAGGCACGTGCCAATGTGTGAGGGGGCCACTTAAGTTTTAGTTGTTTAGTTTCTAAAACCTTACTAACATAGCTTTTAAGTCATTGTTACTAATACTATATGGATTGTGAGTTGTCCGAAATAAAGAATATAATATTATTTATTATTAAAAAAAAGCCCTTTATTATTCCATAATTGCAAAAAATAAAGACAGTTCTTAATTCTACCTAATAATATTAACTAACGAGCTTTTGCCGCGGTTTCGCCAGCATGGAGGTCGGAAATTATCCCACGAGAGCGTCCTACCAGGATAAAAAGTAACCTGTGTGTATACAGTTTATATCCAGATTGTAAACTGTCAGTTTGCCCATTCAAATCCATTCAGCCGTTTTTCTATGAACAAACACACAAACTTTCCCATTTATAATATAAGTAGGATTCATTGTTCCTCCAGTAATTTCCAGTTCTTTCTGTTTTTTGCTTTTACAAGCCATGACTTTCCAACCAATTCCGCTATCTAGTCTGCTTGCCAGCTTTCTGCTGGTCTGCCTCTTCTCAATACGTTTGGGCCTTTGGGAATCATCAAATGACCTCTCCCGCTCTGGGCTGAGCGGAAGGGCGTGTCAGACTTTTACTGACTATAACCCACCCGTGTTCCTTCAGTTGCCTGTGCCAGGGGCCACGGTATCTCTTTCGAACAACCCGCAGATACGTTTGGGCCTTACCAAGAGATAGTTTATTTATTTATTACAGCATGGAAGACTTACAGTTAAAAAAAACAAACAAAAAATAGGAAACAATAGTCGACAGAAAGCCAATTACAAGTCTTCGCGTTTAGAGACTTATAATAGAATTTGTGTTGTGAACATACAAGCAGTAACATATTGCTTTAATATACTATATTTAATAGTTCAAACTATTAAAATAACCATTTGTGTTCGCAATTGAAAAGTGAGATAAAAAGAAAATAGTATAAAATACAATAACTAAAAAGCACAGCAGCTTTTAAAAAAATTGAGGCTTAAGCACCTTCTAGCTGAGGTCACACTGGTTGTAAAGAGATCCAAATGTTGTTCTAATGGTAATTACATGCCGAAGTTGCCTCACTGCGATACCTCGCGGTCGCGGCTTAGCTCGCTACCTCGATGTTCCCTCCATGTAAAACAAATGCATACTAATCTATACATAAACTAATATATAAATAGACATGCACGCACATGGCGAAGGATGTCTCACTGAAATACATCGCGGGCTGCTTGGGGGTTTACCTCGATGCCTGGCAAGCAATGTAATTACCCTTTTTCTTTTTTTTTGTGGATGGGAAATCAACAAATGACCCCCCCTCCCGCTCTAGCTGGAGTGGGAGTGTCAGACTCATACTGACTAAAACCCACCCGTGTTCCTTCCTTAGCCTTTTCTGTTCCAGGGCAGCGGTAACCCTTTCGGACGATCCCGCTACCCTGGCAGGCTTCGGCCCTATCGGGCCCCGTCATCTGCTGACATTTCTTTGAGGCGCGCGTGGAACACAACGCGCCGTCCGGCACGGGCCTGGTCCTGATCGGTGAGCTACCCATTACTCTCCGTCCGCAGGCCCGCGCCTACGGTGGCCGGGAGTCGTCACGCGGCTCCCGACGCCCGGAGCGTCTCCCGCGGTGGCTGAGGCGTGAGGTTCTTTCCCTCAGCCTTCCCGCCACCTCCTTCGCTAGCATGACTGCTTCGCAGAAGGAGGTGACTGCCTCCCACTCCCTCTCGCCCCGGACCATGGCTTGAACCAGGGCCGGACGCGAGAGGTCGCCGCCGTTGATGTAATTACCCTTACGGTCCATCTGTCATCGGTGACTCATACTCCATTCCAAATAACGTATCAACTGAGTCAATAAAGTCGTCGTTTCCCATAAAGTTTCGTTCCAATAACACGGATATAATCTCAATATTATTAGGAATGCATTAAACATTGCAGTAGCAGAACAAGCAAGTCCGAACTCCGTTCGACGTGCCCGGGCTACCAACGCAACAAATAACAGTTTATTCATGAAATGCTTCAGTGGTGCCTGTAATACACATTGTGTATTTCTTTGTGAAGCCGCTTGCTGCCCGGACAGTCGTAGGTACTGATTTTCTTCCCAGCCAAAAGTGGGGCCGTGTTGGAGAATATTTAAGCATATTTATTCAAGTTAAACAATATTTATGTTTGCGTTTTGAAAGCAAAGAGTTAAAAAAGTTGACTGTAAACTCTGACTCTCTGACAGTCGAAAATTTTTAATTTTTGATTATTTTTCTTTTAAATGTAGCGGGCTAACCACTTTTTTTTAAGTTAAATCACGGGAAATCACGGGAATAAATATCACATTTCTACACAATTACATGTCAGTTTTTATAATCAGGAAAGCAATGTAGTACGACTTAGGTACTGTTACGTCTAACGCAACCTTACCCTAATAACTACCTAGGTATATAATTTTTGTTTTCACAAAATACATACAAATAATAGGATCCTTAATATTACCTAAGTCTACTCTGACTTATAAAACGCGTTTATATTCAACAAGCTAATAAAACATCGAGCAGGCACTTTCCGAATTTCCATAGGAACAAAGCGAAGCATCTAACATAATACAAAATTGCGGCTCACGCTCCGGCGAGCCAATACAAAGTAACAAACTTATGCGGAGCTTTTAACATGAAGTGAAGACTAAAGCAATGCATCAAGAGTACAAGATAATACGCCGGCGAGTCGGCCATTGCTATTTCGTATCATGAGATTGCAGGCGCCCAGTCCGCAGATGCTCTAATTCTAGTGACGTCATTCAAGTCGCGAATAATGGCCGCCTACAGGGGAGATTGTTATGCGCCGCCAAATGAACAGTGGGATTGGATAAATTGTGGCTTCAGTCAAGCGTTGTGTTAGGATTTTGTTGTTTGAGATACTAGACAGTTCGAGGTCACTGCCGCGAAACTATTCTAGAATGTAGGTAATCCATTCTGCGGGGTACCTACCTACTTAATTGCGTAACACACTAAGAGTAGCAATGCTTCTCCTTTTGACACTTCAACAACATTCATTGCGTTATATAAGTTAGTATATTTCGAACATATGAAGCAATGGATAAGCAATATCCTTCAAAATGATTCAGTTTGTGATTGATAGTGTGTTACGCAAGTTGTTAGTTAGTTAGTGTGTACTTTAGGCCAGGTTCACATTAGGTCGGACCGACAGCTTTACCGGCCCGACAAACGTGTCGGATCCATATTGGCGTATGTATGTCAATAGCGCCGTTCACATTAGGGCGACCCGACCAATGTGAACCCGGCCTTAGGGTGCTGGATTATGACACAACGACAGGATTCCTAATTGTGTAAGACACTATAAATCTGAATCATATTGCTAATCCATTGCTTCATATGTTAGAAATATTTGTCTGCTCGACAACGTAAATAACGCAATCAAAATGAAAATATTTTATTTCACTTAAACCAACATGGGTTTATAAAACGTTTTATGCTATAGGTGCACGGTTCCAATTGGTCGTTTCCTATGGAGAAAAGCCGGCAAGAAACTCCACAGATAATGAATGTTGTTGAACTGTCAAAATGAAACTCATTCCTACTGTCAGTGTGTTACGCAATTATTATCCCGCTGAATGGATTACCTACGGACATGTAAAACAGAAAATTCTTTTAACAGGTTATTAATTTGAATGTCAAAATATAAAATTTACAATAAAAAAAGGAATATTAATTACCTTGTTACCAACTGTCAAATATTAAATGTATTTGATGCTGTGTCAGCAAAAATAGGATTTTAATTAATATCCTTGTCAGACTTTAAAAACACGTCGGTACATGCCGTTCATGTTGATTTAATTAATTATTTACGCCTTACGCCCCGATAATTATGCCACGTTGAAATATCAGCGCAAAATGGATTCTCATTTGATACAGCCACGCAAATCACATAACGTTGTGAAAAAATATTGGTGAGGTAAGCACTTAGCTGATGAAACTCGGATCTAGAAATATATTTTTGATTTTATTAAAATGTTCTTGTACGAAACGAACAGGAATAATCCTATTTCATCCCGCAAAGGAGGTTTATTGGAGAAAGGTTCGGGTCCAATTTATTTGATGTCAACCTTTTGAGTGATGCATTAGAAAAGTAACTTATGTAGGTACATACCTACCTCATGTATGAGCTGTTGCAAAGATAGGTAAGTAATATAAGAATTAGCCACTTTAGTAAACTAACTGAACTTATTAAAGAAACAGTCGTGAATGACATTTGACATTTTGTTTTTTTTTTATTATTACTTGGCTGATACGAATTTTTTAGCTAACCGTTCCTTCTATCAAAGAATATTCTTATTACGTTAACAAAATTGTCTTTAATCTAAACAAAGGGATAGTTACTTAGATTTTCGAGACATCGCCAAGGCCTATTATTTGGCCAAAGAATCAGCATTGCCAACGACGCCGACGTGGCAATGCTGCCAGCCTTTTTTTTTTTGGGTGGTAAAATCATCAAATGACCTCTCCCGCTCTGGGCTGAGCGAAAGGGCGTGTCAGACTTTTACTGACTAAAACCCACTCGTGTTCCTTCAGTTGCCTGTGCCAGGGGCCACGGTATCTCTTTCGAACAACCCGCGGCCCTGGCAGGCATCGGCCCTAGCGGACCCCGTCAATTCGTGCTGACATCTCTTTGAGGCACGCGTGGAACACAACGCGCCGTCGACCCGGGCCTGGTCCTATGCTGCCAGCCTTTTGGGCACTTTTCCTATTGACAACGATGCAGACGATTTTTTTGACCCTTGATTATTTCCCCTCATTTTTATGTAAGTACTTATTATTATTATTTTAAGACTAGCTTTTCAATTACGTTAATATTAACTTGGAAATTGAAATAAACAACTTCTCACCGTTTAAACAAGGGTATCAAGGAATTAATTTCTTTATGATCTATGATACTGACTCGATATCCGTGGACGCGACGGCGACGATTACAAAATCTAATATTCTCATGGATTTGTCGTGTAAAACAAATTACGATAGGGAGATGATTCTAAGGGATGATTAGATTCTACAATATAATGTGACGCTTCCGGGCCAATCCCGCGTATCGCTGCAAATCCGTGTGCCACTGCCAAAATAATAGAAAGAAAGAAAAAGTATTTAATGCGACTCGTACAGGAAGATCACAAACTAAACTAAATAAAAAAAAACTAAATCCTACTAATATTATAAACGTGAAAGGATGGATGGATGGATGGATGTTTGTTACTCTCTCACGCAAAAACGAATGAACGGATTTGGATGAAATTTGGCACACAGATCGTTTATAACCAGGATTAACATATATTTTTATCTCGGTATTCCCACGGGATCGAAACTTATGCGGGTGTTATTTATATAAAGAAAAAAGTAACAAAAAGAAAAATGAAACAGAAAGCCCTATACGGGGCCAAAAGGCTCATATCCCAGTATGATGCTGCGACATTACATGAAACCCAAAGCATTTAGGTATCCCCTAATATTTCTCGAACTAAATACCGGCAGTAAATTGAATTGAGTGCCGCTCAGCGCTTGGCCCTCTGTCAAAATGGACAAAGCGGCAAATCTATTGTTAAGGGCCGCTCTGCCAATTCTCTTATTGATTTCATAAAGGCCTGTTAATAGTACTTTTAGTGAATTTCCCCTCTGTGTTTGCTAAACTGACTTTCATTATGATTCTTGGGCGAAGTGCCTACTAAATTATGTAAAAATAAATGATGACTACAGATTTGTTGATTTTACAATGTAAATCTAGACAGTACCTCATCATAATTCTCTCTCTAGCCTATTTATTTCAATTGTCAAAAGGGTCGGTCAGTCAGAAAGATGAAGCTAGTTGCCCATTCCAAAGCGTAGGTACCTATAGAGAAGAACGGGCAAGAAACTCCACGGGCACTCTTTTAAACCATAAAATTGTTATAAAATATTTGATTAGGATTCGTGTTGAAATTAACCATGTGAGAACGATGTAGAAAGACGTGCACGTTAAAAGCGTCCGTTATAGAAAACATAAAAACAATTCAGAAATTAAAATAAGCCGTGGCAGCTAGGGGATAACCAGTCCCTACTGACGGCGCCCGTTCACGAACATGACGTATGGATCAGCACCATTCAGCTCAACCATTTTGTAGGGAACTTAATAACCCACGCCACCACCAGCTTGACATTAGAGTGAGCATGACATACTCTCTGCTGCCAAGCCACATTCAAGTCAATGAAAGACGTACCCAGTAAACTGTAGCTTAATAACAAGTGGGGTTGGCGCAACATGTCTGTTTCTTCCATACTCCCAATTAGTCCTCATTTCGATAGTTACGCCCATATCATCTTTCACACAGTCCATCCATTGTTTCCATTTAGACAGTGCCTATAAGTACAAAATGATGTTAGTATCTGGTTTAATTCTAAAGTTCATAATCATACTAAACCAACCACCAGCAACCCTATTTGCGTAACACAGACACAATATCAATCACTACCTGAATCATTTTGAAGGATTTAGCATAATTAGCTAATCCATTACTTCATATTAATATGTTCGAAAAAAAAAGTCTGTGTTCGTTTTTATTTTAACTTGAGACAGGGGTAAGCATAATCAGTCTATAATGTTCCCACTGCTGGGGCACAGGCCTCCTCTGTTCGAGAGGGAGTGGTCCGTAATCTACCATGCGGGCCCCGTGCGGGTTGGTAGATGTCACATGTTTTCGAACTTTTGGTTCTAAAACATGCCGGTTTACTCACGAGGAAACCAGTTGATTTCCTGACAGGGTAAAACGGTATAGTGGGAATCAGAAAACAGACCTTGCAGACAATATTGAGCAGAATTGTTTATCTTACGAGTACGTCTATCTCGGTCCTGCTTGTTGTATAACCCCAGTTCTTCCGTTTAATAGCGTTTATTTCACTATCCTTCACTAGATACGTGACAAGCAAGGCCGCCCATTGTATGTTTTGCAGCGCAAAGCAAATTATTGTTTTGATATGTATTTTCTGGTGTAGGTAGAGTAAAGTATAAGTGTATAAATAAATAAAGCATCTATACTTTATAATAAATCAAAACCCCAAAAGCTTTATTTGACGGTCACCTAACACTAAATGAGACTGTTTTAATTCAATTACTCAGCCAAATTCAATCTTATTAATCGTACTAATGAGTGCCTACCTACAAACATGCACGCAAACGGGGATACAGTTTGTTGATAGCCGATAACGGCAATAACACAAATCGACGTAACTGGTTTAAAACATTAATTTAATTCGGCAAAAGTGTCGCCTTCATTGCATCGCTCACATCGCGTAATCAGATTCCGTTTTCATTAAAACAGTTGAATTCATTCGCCGTACTTCCCCACCAACGGATATGAAAGTTCCTTTGCAAATATCATTTTCTGCCACATTTTTGAGCTTGCCATGTTTTTAATCTTATATTTCCTTATTTGTTCCCACTGGGCGATGTCCTATTTCGTTGACCTAGTAGCTGGATATTTTTTCCAATTACTGCGTGTTTGTTTGTGGAAGAGATTGGTACCTACTTACTTATCGCTAGCTCGGTGTTTTTATAAGAAATCATTAAACCTTTACATTCCTCCTCATTCCATTCCTTTTATTTGTATCTTTACACTCTTTCCTGGTAAATCAACATGATCCAATTTGAATACTATAAAATACTAAAAAAAACTTAATTCGTTTCGTTTTTAGGGTCGAATCTGAAAGGAAAAATGAAATCTTTATAATATTAGATCACTAAGGGGATAATGCAGTGGGTGCTATTTTGAATCCCAAACGCAATGTAGTATTGTAGGGCTCCCGAATGTAGCGTCGCACATGTCTGCGGGAGCCTTTAATCAGAATTAATGATGTCGTATTAAAACACTAACAACTATGCTGTCGACTATAAATTAAATGGTACCTAATTAAGATAACAGTTTTAAACTTGCTTATTTGAGAATCGATTCGTTATGGATAAAGTCGTAAGAGACGCGTTATTTCACTAATTCCTAACCATAGATGTAATAGATCATTATTACATTAATAATTTCAATTTAAAACTCAAACTCAGTAGATAAAGTAAAGATTTGGAAGGTGATAAGACTGTTATAACGTAACGTAACGTTCTTTTAGAAGGTGTTTAACTTATAAAGTACCTACATTTAAAGCTACAAACGAAAACAATTGCTATAAACAATACAATTAGTGGCTAACATAAAACCTGCTTATTATTGTCCCACTGTAGGGCAACGTCTTTTCAGATACAGAGAAGGCACGAGAATTGATCAGTATGCTTGTTCAAGATGGCTTGGCGATTTCAAACTTATATCTATGTATTAACGATAAGTTCAGATTTCAATGCGGGACGTAGGCCACAATAGGTAAGTAACTTTTCTTATCGTAAACTTGCAAATTGAAAAACGGAATGAAATAGGTGCCATGTTCTTACTGGAGCAGGCTTACGTATATTATTGATTTTGCATTAATGTGTTGTGATACATGTCAATCTAAAATATATGTAAAACGAAATAATTTAAGAACAGGGTTCGCTGTTATAGGTATAATATCAGTGGATACACATATTATACCTACATAAATAATTATAATATATTTTAACACGATATGCCTATTATGCCTATATGACCACGCCCGATGTTGCTTAACTTCGGTGATCGGACAAGGATCGGTGTATTCAACGTAGGCGAATGCTGAAATAAATTTAGCGTTTACTATAAACTTTGTGACGTCATTTTACAAAAATATCGTCACAGTTTGCTAAACAAGATGTAAACGCTAAATTACTCTATGGGCTGATTTTTTCAACGCCAGATAACTTTATCGGAGGAATAATTTCGAATTTTTGACAGTTTTTCCATACATAAACCTGTCAGACGTTATTCCGCGAATAAAAATTATGTCGATTGAAAAATCAGCCCTAAATAGAATTAACAACCAAAAAAAAAAACCAACCAACCAATCAAAAAAATTATGATTAAAACAGTATTATTTCTAAAATGCAAAAGCCAACGTCACATGGTGTTCCCAGGCGGTCACCCATCCAAGTACTGACCACGCCCGATGTTGCTTAACTTCGGTGATCGGACGAGAACCGGTGTATTCAACGTAGTATGGACGTTGGCGAATGCCGAATCAAATTTTGCGTTAACTATAAACTTCGTGACGTCATTTTACAAAAATGTCGCTATATTTAATTTATCGCTATAAATTATTTTAAATACTGCTTCCATCAAAAAAATGATGATTAAAACAGTTTTATTTGTAATAATGCAAAAAGCCAACGTCACGTGGTGTTCCCAGGCGGTCACCCATCCAAGTACTGACCACGCCCGATGTTGCTTAACTTCGGTGATCGGACGAGAACCGGTGTATTCAACGTAGTATGGACGTTGGCGAATGCGCAGTCGAATTTAGCGTTCAGTATAAACTTTGTGACACTTTCAAACATGTTTGAGTACTTTGGAGCGTACTTAACAGTAAACGCTACTTACCTCTAAGCAGCTATTTTACAAAAATATATATCTTGGATGCCAAACGCCTTGCCACTTGAATGTCTTGCAGTGCTTTTCTTGACCCTACAGAATTATTGGTAAAACATTAACCACCTCTCAGGAATATATTACTAACATCATAAACAACCACTTTTGTTCTATGACTTTTAATAATTCATCAGACTTTCATACAAAAATAAAAATATTTCAATATTCAATTGAAATATTCGATTTTCTGTTTCAAACTCTACGCGAAGCAAAAGAAAGCGCTAGTTATGTAAAAAAGGTAAACGTATTATGTTTTGTAAAAAAATCATAGAACAAAAGTTGTTGTAACTTATGATGTTAGTAATCCAGTCGTGCAAGGTTGGTAGTGTTTTACCAATAACCCTGTATAGGTATTTACAGTGTTTATCATTTCTTTTAAACATAGGTTCGAAATAAAACTAAATAAAATCCCAAAACTAAAACAAATCATAATAAAAATACTTGCAATGACTTTTTTGTTCTTAAACCCAATTAATTCTAACCGTTTATTTGAACTTATTACAGTCTATCATTCCAATAATATGTATTTGAGTGATAACTGACTAAGCTAAAGTTACGGTTTCCTTGAAGAGTGGTAGCCGGATATAGCGTCCGCAATTTACCTGCGAATGACGTCACTGAAACGTTATTTATGAAAGTAGTGTTTCTTTTTAAAGCGTTATTTGACACCGTAAAATCAAACCCGGCTGCCATAATTTTCATGACAGCCATCGCTCGCTCTTCTAGGGAACAGTAACTTGGCGCTAGTTTATCCATGCCTTTGAGAACTCGCAAAAGCCTTTTGTGTTTTTAGGCTTGCGCACCAAAATTAGTTTTATGAACGAATATATTAACGGCTGCCTATCAAATCACAATCGTACCAAACATTAGACAATTTAGTTATACAGATTACAGGGTCAAATTATATTAGTTAGCGTAACTCCGCAGATGTGATAGGTCGGAAATAAAACGCAAAAAAAAATGATGATTTTTTGGGGTCAGCGACCGTAGGTTGTGTAGTTTCTTTAGACTTCTCAGACGTATTTTGCTATCAATATCTAAACACGATAAAAAAACTCAAACTTAAAGTACTTAAGTATGTATAATACCAGCGGTCGTTGACCCCCCAAAATGTATTTGTTTTGCTTACTAATTTAATTTGATCCTTTAGAGAACATTCAACCGCTAGGTTCGGGAATGCCCGGGTAGAGCGAAAACTATGCGTTATCGATAATAATTGGTCGGTCGGGATGCGATGCGAGCGATTCCGATCACAATAGCCTGCCTTGTTGATCCGACGACAGCTTGACTGCACAGATTATGTAGGTGACAATTTCAATTTTTACCGAAGCGTTCGCAAGGTTTTTTATGAACTTTTCCGAGACTTTAAGCGTTTATACAAATACTTACCTCTTTTTAAATAGCAACAAATGCCCTCTTTTTTATATACTGCAACTTGTTTCATTTTAGATAATATTATCAAAAATGAATGCCAGAAAATCGATTCAACCAAAACCTTAAATGAATAGATAATAAATGGCTAATGGCGCCGATTCCCTTGTTCACAAACTAAACTAAATTTAAGTTCAGTGCATCTTTTTGTTTCTATTTAATTAAGAAAATGACAGAAGATAAAATATTAGTTTAGTCCTGTCAAATTACGCGTCTGACGTAAATTGACGTATTTTTAGTAGTCATGTTTTTAATTTGACAGGACTAAACTAATATTTACCTTCTGTCCTTTTCTTAATGAAATAGAAAGAAAAAGGTGCACTGACCTTTAATTTAGTTTAGTTTGTTAACAAGGGAATCGGCGCCATTAAATTTTGCGTTTACTTATAAACTTAGTGACCTCATTTTACAAAAAGGTCGCTTTATTTAATTTATCGCTATAAATTATTTTAAATACTGTTTCCATCTAAAAAATGATGATTTAAACAGTTTTTATTTGTAATAATGCAAAAAGCCAACGTCACGTGGTGTTCCCAGGCGGTCACCCATCCAAGTACTGACCACGCCCGATGTTGCTTAACTTCGGTGATCGGACGAGAACCGGTGTATTCAACGTAGTATGGACGTTGGCGAATGTTGAGTCAAATTTTGCGTTGACTTATTAACTTCGTGACGTCATTTTATAAAAATGTCGCTTTATTTAATTTATCGCTATAAACTATTTTAAATACAATTTCCAATAAAAAAATTATGATTAAAACAGTTTTATTTCTAAAATGCAAAAAGCCAACGTCACGTGGTGTTCCCAGGCGGTCACCCATCCAAGTACTGACCACGCCCGATGTTGCTTAACTTCGGTGATCGGACGAGAACCGGTGTATTCAACGTAGTATGGACGTTGGCGAATGCGGAGTCAAATTTTGCGTTTACTTATTAACTTCGTGACGTCATTTTACAAAAATGTCGCTTTATTTAATTTATCGCTATAAACTATTTTAAATACAATTTCCAATAAAAAAAATTATGATTAAAACAGTTTTATTTCTAAAATGCAAAAAGCCAACGTCACGTGGTGTTCCCAGGCGGTCACCCATCCAAGTACTGACCACGCCCGATGTTGCTTAACTTCGGTGATCGGACGAGAACCGGTGTATTCAACGTAGTATGGACGTTGGCGAATGCTGAGTCAAATTTTGCGTTTACTTATTAACTTCGTGACGTAATTTTACAAAAATGTCGCTTTATTTAATTTATCGCTATAAACTATTTTAAATACAATTTCCAATAAAAAAAATTATGATTAAAACAGTTTTATTTCTAAAATGCAAAAAGCCAACGTCACGTGGTGTTCCCAGGCGGTCACCCATCCAAGTACTGACCACGCCCGATGTTGCTTAACTTCGGTGATCGGACGAGAACCGGTGTATTCAACGTAGTATGGACGTTGGCGAAATCTGAGTCAAATTTTGCGTTTACTTATAAACTTCGTGACGTCATTTTACAAAAATGTGGCTATATTTAATTTATCGCTATAAATTATTTTAAGTACTGTTTCCATCTAAAAAATGATGATTTAAACAGTTTTTATTTGTAATAATGCAAAAAGCCAACGTCACGTGGTGTTCCCAGGCGGTCACCCATCCAAGTACTGACCACGCCCGATGTTGCTTAACTTCGGTGATCGGACGAGAACCGGTGTATTCAACGTAGTATGGACGTTGGCGAATGCTGAGTCAAATTTTGCGTTTAGTATTAACTTCGTGACGTCATTTTACAAAAATGTCGCTATATTTAATTTATCGCTATAAATTATTTTAAATACTGTTTCCATCTAAAAAATGATGATTTAAACAGTTTTTATTTGTAATAATGCAAAAAGTCTGACGTAAATGGACGTATTTTTAGTAGTCATGTTTTTAATCACGTCTAATTTGTCTATGGAGTATCTTAATTTGACAGGACTAAACTAATATTTACTTTCTGTCCTTTTCATAATGAAATAGAAAGAAAAAGATGCACTGACCTTTTAGTTTCGTTTGTGAACAAGGGAATCGGCGCCAATATCAGGATTAGCCGTTATTTTCGGCTCAATGAGTAGTTAGCTTTGGTGTTAAAGACCCTTTTTTCATACATAAACAAATCTCGAATATCTATCCAACATCCAAAATTCAATCGACGATGGTTCTCGGATTATGGTTCTACACACACACTGTCATATGCACTTTATTCGTAGTATAAATTGCGGTAAGTTTTATTAAGGTACGATCGACCTACAATTTATGTCTTTGCAATGTAGCTCTTATCTCGGTAGGGTAAGGAATAAATTAGAATGATTGCCAAGAGTTTGATACTCGTACAACTCTTGGTAATCATTCTTCATTCTATTATTTTGCCAAGAGTTTGATATAAACTCGCGGTAATCATACAAATTCATACCTTACAGCAAAGATATAAGAGGTACATTGCAATAATGCAATACCTTACGGAGATAAGAGTTACATTGCAATGACTTACTAATGGTTTTACGTCATTCAAATTTGATCGTGAATGCGCCGCTAAGACGCGTCCACTCCACACATGTGACGCATCGCCACCTTTATTTGTTCGAGGGGAGCCGGCCAGAGCTGACAAAACACATGTCTTAATTACAGCCCGAGACGCGACGCCGCCTATGGGAACAGATTTTGTTTATTATTATTATTAAAATACAATATAAACAGATTTTTTACATGTTATGCTCAAAGATTTTACGAGATGGAGAGAGAGAACATTTTCAACAAAGACCTGAAATACAAAATAATTCTCGCAAAAAAAAATCTGCTTTTGTAAAAATGTGTGCATGCTTTACCGAAAACTAAAAACAGTCACTGGAAAACATGTCCAGACATGTCCTTTCAGTACAATAATAAACCAGTATGAATTAATAAAAAAAAAACATACGGAGGAGGCTTTACTTACCGTGCATGTTGCACCTGTTTGGTATAAAAAATAAAAAAAGGATGTGACAGGGCTCGGTTCGAGGCATTCGATTGCACGGTCCTCTTAATTGGCCAGGTAAACCGATTATAAGGTTGTGTTGGTGTTATAAATCTACGATAAGGAATTGATAAATACTAATATTTATATACTATATACAATTATATACAAGTATATAATACGAAAAAATATAGGCTCATTGGGCATCAAAAAATTCGTCCGCATCACTGTCAATGGGATAGGTGCCCAAAAGGCTGGCAGCATTACCACGTTGGATGGCAATGCTGATTCTTTGGGCTAAAAATAGGCCAGCCTTCTGGTCAGTCGTGAAGAGTCAACCAACCGCTTGGCGATGTCCCGAAAAATACGATGAGCACTCGGACCCCAAGGCCCTAGAGTTTCAACCCCAAACGGCTCAAATATATAGCTCTCAATAAGGTTGTTATATTTGCGCCGTTTGAGGTTTTCTGCTCCTGCAGCAGCCGTTTCAGCACAGCCCACCGTGCTAGGAAGATGGGATGGCGCGAGGGTGTCGACACAGGTTGCATCCCACACCAAAGGCCTTTCATTGGGCCTCTTTCCATCGTCGCGTGCCAAGCCATTGGGTTCTACAACAAGATTGATAAATTCAATTTTGGTTTACCTACTTGACGAGATCATTCACGAATCATCATCATAAATATCTTCCTGCCCCTGTGCCAGGTTACTTGTGGTCGGCGCAACACGGATTTCATAAAGGATTCAATCTGAAAGTATATCCTTACAAATAAAAAAATAATTTTGCAAATCGGCTTATAAATAAAGGAGTTCTGAGGCAATAAACAAAAAAAAATGTCGAATTGAGAACCTCCTCCTTTTTTGAAGTCGGTTAAAAAGAAGCTGCAAGACCATTTCTAATTTGATTACCTTCTGGATTATCTATTAAATGTGGGACGAGTACGGAGTTCCCACAAGAAGAACTACATGGAAGACTTCGAGAAGAAAACCTACCAAATGGAAGAACATTGACTGCAAACACACAGACTACGACAACCACATCGACTACTATCACTTCAACTCCTACCACAGTGTCAACTTTGCCGCCAAAGAAAACATGGACGCCGTGTTCAAGGCGAAGAAGTGTGACTGGGAACGTTTGATAATCGTCCTAGTTCCTGTGAACCTGGACGATTATTAAACGTTCCCAGTCTTAATTAACCATTTAGATCGTATGAAAATAAAGAAGGAAGAATGACAATAAAATAAAATAAAACAATAAGCAACTTACATCTATCATTACAGGGTAACCTATTGCAATAGTGTACTTATTGAACTCGTATCCTAAGGATCTACTTATCTTATTAAACTATAACTTCACCCGCTACTTCACCCGCGTGGATGTCGGAAAAAATCCCATGGGAATATACTAACGGGCTTACCCTATGTGTTAATCCAAGTTATAAACTATCTGTGTGCCTAAAGTCATCCAAATCCGTTCAGCCAGACAAACAGAGAAACGGACAAAAATTCTTCAAGTTCTTCTTTAACGGCATTATGCACGCGTATGAGGTACTTATTACTAAGTAATATTATAAAAAATAAAGTTTTCATTGACTGGCTGAGTTTTTTTTTTTTATTATAAGGTACGTCTACCCCAACTAGATCAAAACGTGATCCAGGTAAAAATAGGTTTTCATCAATATTGCAACGATCGAATATTTTAACGTATTATACACTAATCATAGGCACCTAGATACATAGGTTATTATATTATATATTAACCCTACGATCTCCCACTGCAGGGCAAAGGCCTTCCTACTTTCTTTCTACTTCAGCTTCAGCAGCTTTGACTAGGTCTCGTTGATGGATCTGGTTGGTTGGTCTCATAGTTGGAGTTCTTGTTGAAGGAGTCCAGCTCATACCGCCATCTCCGTCTAGGCCTGCCGCGATGTCGCTTGCCACTAAGAGGGACCCATGGCCGTAAGTTTGACTGGACGTCTAACATGCGGCAGATATGTGGGTACACTTATGAAATATAAAAAATATAGACACCCATCTACCTTTTCTCGGATACACCTTTACCAGCAGTGCTATTCTGTAAAACTCTCTCCGTGAATACTTGGATGAAGGGAGCTTGAAGTGAGCCGTTAGTCCCTTATAGCATCAGGTAATAGTACATTATGCGCACGTATGTCATACGACGTTTTATAACATATTTGCGAGGAAATAAATAAAACTCGGACTTTCTTAAACGAATAAATCTTTAATCACTTGTTATGCAATAACAACAATAGCAGTTATAAAAATTTGAACAATTTGTAAATGTTTATTTATTATATTTTATCTCCCAAAGTTAATTTTATTCATAAAATGTTGACCACTTTTCTGTAATAAAAACTCTTTGCTAAGATTTTAAAAAGTAGCGTTCGTTTTCAACGGAGCATCTTGATAAACCGTGCGTTTTACCTTATTAAAAAGAAACTCGTGCGTTTTACATTACAATAACGCACAAGTACGTAATGAGATACTATACGATATTGAAATTGGTGAAATAAGAGACCCTTTATGAGCAAATGTGTTATAAAATGATACTACCATAGGCTAAGGACTGACACTATTGACAGCTCACTTCACCTAAGTTTTCACGGTGAGATTTTACTGAATAGACCGGCTCGATTCCCTTCACCTGTCTTATTCAAAGTTAGCCCCGAAGCCCAACTACCACAACTGCATTTACTAACATCATAAAACAAGTTGTTCCTAGTATTCGAACGTAACTTGGCTAGTTTATAACATAAACTTCTCTACAGGTCGAAGTTTGCATTTCTCTACAGTTGCGATGATTTCTTGTGCTTTCTTGTAAAAATTGTATATTCGTTTGGTGTTCTATGAAGGAATAACTTGCTGCTTGTTCGATCATATTGAGTTTATTTTAGTATATGTAACTTGCAGCGTGTTGGATTATAATGATATTATTTAGGTATTATGTGGAAATAACGTGCTAGATTATAATAGTACATTATGATACTTATAAGTGCGGTAAGTTGAAAATTACAGCCGAGGTGATATATAAGATGAAATTTTGATACGCTTGTAAGTATCTATCGCCTTAGTATCGTCGCCTTTTTCGCTCTGAGACTTCTGGTCGTGTCGAATTATTAATGCATGATTACTTGGCGACATTTTCAAATAAAAACAATACAACGAAAAGAAAAAGCGCGTGGAATAATTTTTACTTGTTCACAAATTAGCGATGCGCGCGCATCATCGCTTTTTTTTAAGGCAAAGGCACAAAAAACGGCCAGTAATAAAGTAAATTAATATTTTTGTGATTTCGTTACAGATAAATGGTTGTAATTTATTGTCAAAATTAATTAAATTAAAGAATTAAATGTTTATTTATTATATTTTATCTCCCAAATTTTATTCATAAAATGTTCACCACTTGTCTGACATAAAAACTCTTTGCTAAGATTTTAAAAAGTACCGTTCGTTTTAGACGGTGCATTTTGATAAACCGTGCGTTTTACCTTACCTATTAAAAAGAAACTCGTGCGTTTTACATTACAATAACGCACAAGTACGTAATGAGATACAATACGATTATGAAATTGGTGAAATAAGACACCCTTTACGAGGAAATGTGTTATAAAAAAATATAGCATTTCAGTGCTCACCATAACACAGTAGCAGCAGCATTAGCGTCACACAGTGGGTGCCTGAAGACGGGTGTCGTCACCGAGGCAGGCCTAAAAAACGATTTGGACTCGTTCCTAACCGATTGGATGGAGAAGGCATAGCTCAAAGAATGGTGGAAGAATATTGGGGACGCTTTGTCCAGCAGTGCAAATACAGGTTTAAAAAAATGCACTAGAAAGAAAGAAAGAAGAAAGAAAAAAGTTTATTTGGACACTGTTCGTGAAACACAAAATACAAAAATTAAAAATAATGTTTCAGACAACAATAGTGTGTGCCTCACGGCTGCGCCAAAAAGGGTCATTTCAGCATTAATGCCAGACAGATGCTGTCTGACGCTGGTTTTCTAATGAACCTATAAGGAAAGTAGCTAGCAGCAGTATTAAGTAGCACTAAGTAGCTTACATAATCAGCCTATAATGTTCCCACAGCTGGGACAAAGGCCTCTCGGTGAGAGGGAGTGGGCCCAGTGCGGGAATCCACCACGCGGGCCCAGTGCGGGTTGGTAAATTACACGTCTTCGAATTTTTAGTTCTAGGACATGCCGGTTTCCTCACGATGTTTTCCTGCACCGTTTTGAGAGCAATGGTGATGAAATAATTTACACAAATTAAACCGCCTGCCTTGTTCGAACCTACGGCCTACAGCTCGTATAGTCGCATCAGGTACTGGGCCACCACTGCTTTAAGTAGCTTTACTCGTATATAATACGTAGAACACACCAGGCACTGTATTCCAATCATAAAGAAGAATATCACGTGTTATGGAAAGTGGTTCTCGAGTAATAAGTGCACGAACGGGCAGACAGACAGACACGTGGCAAAGATGATGAACATGAAACATGATATAGCTACTCAAACGCTACAGTAACAATCACGATGGTTAAGCCCTGAGAGGTTTTCGTTGTGTGGCTAAATCCTTATTGTAAAATAAGCTGAAAGTGTTTTGCAAATAAATAAATTAAAAAATAAACTACGCTGAATTATTATTCTACTACCACTATAAAGCTACCGTTTCCTAGAAGAGCGGTGGCCGCTACATAACGGCCGCAGAATCGGCTGTCATGAAAATGACGGCAACGGGGTTTGACGGCGTCAAAAAACGCTCCTTAGGAAAACACACCAACTTACTTTCATAAATAACCATACTTTAATAAAATGACGTCTGTCGCCAGCAATTAGCGGACATTATGTGGCATCCCCTCTCTTCTAGGAAACGGTACGCCCTAAGGAACGGTACGGTAACCCCTTATTAATAATATCCTGAAATCTGAAAAAAAAATCGGTAACACTACATCCGCTTTTAGTCGCCATCTTGGATACACTACCCCTCACTCACCACCCCCCCCCCTTCCCCTATCACTTCACATTAACCCGCGGAACAACATGACGCTTCCAACAACACCTTATGTTTGTCGAAATACGAAGAGAAGTTTAGGAGTTATGAGGTAACAGATGAACATACATACATAACCTCTTAAAATCATAACCTTCCTTTGTCTTTGTCTGTTGTTTTTGGCTTTTTTTTCCTTTGGCATACTCAGGTAAAACAAAATATCCATCACGTATCTTATACACGGCTTAAAGATAAGCTAGACTCCTGAAGATGCCTTTTTTACCGTTACTAATTAACTACACATTACTGGATAACTGTATTGTATGTTTATATAATTAGTAATTGCTTTCAAATTAGCTTCAGATGGAAATTGCAGTCGTATCTTCGTTAAACGGCATACACGTCCGATAAATGTGGCTGGGAACATGAAGATTGAACCACGTAAGTGAAATTAATTGAAATATTTATCTGATTCAAAGTTTTTGATTTTAAGTCACTTTTGAAAAAGCCAAAACAACTGAAAACTCTCTCTCTCTTTTCAATGAGGGACCATTGGAAATAGAGAGTTTTGAGAGGAAGCGAGAGAACAGATTTTTAAAAAACAGAGGTCGCGTCAATCGCGTTGTCCAGACAAATCTAATGATAAGTTCATTGGATTTGTCTGGACACCGCGACTGACACTGGCTATTTGGATTTTTTTTTTTAAACAATATTTAATATTGAAGCCAATATTATGGCCCACATGCATCACAAATCACAATTTAACGCAAAACGTATTCAAAATGTAATTCTGTCTTTGTCATCTTCAAACGATGTAATGGAACGATGCTTCAAATTATTTTTATTATATTATATCTACCTATATGTTTAAATGACCTAATTCGTCTTTTAAGTTCTAACAAATAAGTAAGTCAATTTTTGGCGGTTTTGACATGTTGGTGCCGTTTGCTAGAGAATCAGAAGACGCGTTGTTTCAGCCAATCAGAAACCAGAAACGTCCAATGGAAACTAATAAAATGAAAACAAAAACCGGCCAAGTGCCAGTCGGACTCGCGCACCGAGGGTTCCGTACAATTTAAAATTATTAAAAATATTTTTGTTAGATGATGGAACTAAAAATTTACGGTTTTCGCAATTTTCCCTTTATCTGTGCTATAAGACGTTGCTTCGTACCAAATTTCAAGATTCGGAGTTCACGGGAAGTACCCTGTAGGTTTTGATTCCCTTGCGAGTGTCAAAATTTGCGGAATAAACGGCTGTATCTTTTGATTGCGTTGGCTTAGAAGTTTGATTTTTTCACAGCTCCAAGGGTCAGTATTTGATATAAATTCCAGATTGATACCTCCACGCGTCCCTGAGAAAAAGGGTCTTGACAGACAGACAGACGGACGGACGGACAACAAAGTGATAAGGATTCTGTTTTTTATTTTCGAGGTACGGAACCCTAAAAAGTACACGGGTACAGTACGGGTACAGTACACGGGATCCAACATCTATGTAAAACTAGCTGACCTGGTGAACTTCGTACCGCCATATTTTTTAGGGTTCCGTACCCAAAGGGTAAAAATGGGACCCTATTACTAAGACTTCGCTGTCTGTCCTTCCGCCTGCCTGTCACCAGGCTGTATCTCAAGAACCGCGATAGCTAGACAGTTGAAATTTTCACATAAATGATGTATTTCTGTTGCTGCTATAACATACTAAAAACCAAATAATTTATTTATTTACGTTACACGTCCAACCGGAGTCGTCCGTGTTTGGGTGCTTGTGTATCTACTAAATACGAGTATCTTAATCGGCCCAGTAGATTCGGAGCAAATTGGCTGTGACAGGCAGACTTAAAGACACACGAGTGATCCTATAAGGGTTCCGTTTTTTATACAATTTACATCAAAAAAACATACATAGCATAAAATTTTAAATAATCGCATTCGTTGACAAATTAAGAACCAGAAATATTAATGTGGTAGGTATAACTTCGACAAGTCTCTCCATGAACGTGGAGAAAAAATAACCTGAAAATATACTAAACGATATCAAACACTTCCAGCCGGCTATTATGTAAAAATCTTATCGTGAAAACTTAGGTGAAGGGAGCTGTCATTCCACTCGATGCTATGGCATTGACACTATTGATATTTAAGCTCACTTCACCTAAGTTTTCACGGTGAGAATTTTACAGAATGACACGACTGGTACAGACAGCCAGCACATCAAGCTACTACAATCTGTCAAATTTCTTTAATTGATTTTCAACTTTATCGTGAAAGCATTAAGGATCAAGGTTGATTGGGAAAATTTGATAGTTTCGGGTAGGTTTACCTGTTGACTTCTGTACATTACGTGATCTCACGTTACTTAGTTCTCTTTGTCGTCACGTTATTAGACTTGGAGGATTCTACCTGACGATCGTTTGTGTCCACTTGCTTGTTATTTTATAAAATATTTACAGAATCTATGTATTTAAACAAAACAGCACCGCAATTGCGTAACACACAATTAATCTCAATCTGAATCATTTTGAAGGATATTGCTAATCCATTGCTTCATATGTTCGAAAAATGTGTCATGTGTCTGCTCAACAACGTAAATAACGCAATGAATGTTGTTCAACTGTCAAACTGAAACCGATTCCGATTGATCGTGTGTTACGCAATTAGGGTGTTGGATCATGTTATGTTAATAGATAAAGATTGTCTTGTTTGTGTATTTTTTCAATGTAAACCGCAGCTGGTTTTTTGTATTATGGTGTATATTCATTACATAACTGGCAAAATGTGAAGGAACTAAAAGGTACACGTCTGCCCAATCCTTCGGTGAAACAAGGCGTGATGTTACATTATGATATATTTATTTAGTTGAGGTGTTTTTAATCTGTCTACTAGATAACTACCATCTGCATTAAAATTTTTGGTAACTATTTCTTTTTTTTTGCAGCTGCCTTCTGGCTTCTAGTACTACACTGTAGCTGCCATGTTGCCTCTGTATCATTGAACTATTATCCTGGAAGACCATTCCCGCAAAATAAAGCTGAGCGATATGCATTGCTCAGACAAAGTTTATTAAAACAATTACCTTTTAATTCAAAATTAGTTGCTGGAGGGCGAATGTCGCGCTATAATCCACAACATTTTAGCAACTTTAGAGTTAATAAAAGTATTAGTACCAGTAGCAATGCTGATATCGAAGAGAAACTTTTCGAATGGCCAAAAAAAGCATACAGTTATGTTATGGACAAAATATCTCCAGTCTCTAACCTGTTTTCAAAGAACAAAAAATCAACAGTTAAATATACGACAAATGTACATCAGGAAAATCTGCAAAACGAACCGCCGAAAGAAAGTTACGATCCATTAGACAATATGTACGAGACAAACGAAGATGATATACCCGGGTCACCGCAAGAGGAGGTGGTTGGGTCAATGCCTAATGAAAAACCCCTACCAATTCATAACGAAATTCGCATTGCAACACAGGAGAAGACGCACATGCATGAGGTAAACCATGCACCTCTTGATTATATGCTAAACCGTTTGCAAACGAGTGAGAAAGCCCCCATAGCAGAACATCAGGCGGCCCACATACAAACCCATGAAGGAACCCAAATAACAACACATGAGCAGAGCCATTCACAAACGCATGAGAATACCAATATACAAACGCATGAGCAGATCGCTATTTCAATCCCTGGCGATGAGATACAAGACGAAATTCTAGACGAATTGTGCAAAGAATTGCGTGGGACTATATTCGCGTCAATATTTTGCCTATTTATTGATAATATGAACTGGTTACCGCACGAATATATGCTGAAAATGATGTGTGAGAAAATGCAGGGCACGATATACGCGGCAATTTATTGCCCAACCAATGAGGTGATCTATAAACCAAAGCCTAAAGAGATCCAGAAAGAAAGCGAAATAGATACGTATGAAAGCGATTATGGCGAGATTCGCTCACCTATATACGAGAAGATATTGGCAACTTTGTGCAAAGAAATGAGTGCGACAATATACGAGGTCATTTATTGCCACTCGCATGAGGATAACCAAATTTTAACTTCTGAAGGCAGCAATAGTTCAACGTCTGAAGTGATTCATAGACCACAAACTGAAACGATCCTTAGCCCAACGCCAGAGGAAATGCAAGCAAAGATTTGTATAAAAATGCACGGAACAATATATGCAATCATTTATTGCCCATCACATGAAGATATTCAAAGTTCATCGACTGAGGAAAATGCGCCAACACAAGAGCAAATACAAAAAGGACTGTGCAATGAATTGCATGCGACGATATTCGAGTCAATCATTTGCCCAACACTTGAAAGTATCCACTTGCCAACCCACGAGGTAATGCACCAAATGATGTGTAAGGAAATGCATGGTACGATATACGAGGCGATTTATTGCCCAACGAACGAGGCAACCCAAAAGCCAACTCCTGAGGAGGTCCAGACACTAATGCATAAGATTGACGTGCCTATTTACGTGAAAATACTGGGAATTTTGTGCGAAGACATGAGTGGGACCATATACGGGGTTACTTATTGCCCTCCGCAAGAGGAAATCCAAATAGCAACTTCTCAAGGGTCCTCTCAAAGGCCAACGGAACAGATCCTTAGCCCACCACCAGTGGAAGTGCAAGCAAACATTTGCAAGAAAATGCGTGACACGATATACAAAATCATTTATTGCCTAACGTCTGAGGACGCCCAAAATGCAACGACCGAGGAAACCCATAATCTAGAATCTGAAGAAATCCATAAGCTAACGTCAGAGGAAATCGATGTCAACTTACCAATGCCTGATGAAATGGAAAAAATGTTGTGCAAGGAAATGCAAGGGTCCAAATTTGAGGCATTTTATTGCTCATCGCTTTTTAATGGGTCCCACGTGCCTGCGCTCGAAGAGTCCGACGTCCCAACGCAGGAGGAAATGTGCCAACATATACAAGGGACGATATTTGAGGCCATCTATTGCCCAACGCCTGAAGACATACAGTTCCCATTACCTAAGGGGACCAAAAACTCAACGTCTGAGGACATCTATTTGCCATCGCCAGAGAAGATTCAGGAAATTATGTGCGAACAGGTACATGGGACAGTATACGAGGCAATCTATTGCCCATCGAATGAGGAAAACCATACACCAGGGAACGAGGAAGTTTACCTACCATCCTACGAAGATATCTACAAGCCAAAGCCATCTTACGAAGACTCGTCCGAGGATGACATACATACGCCAACGCCTGATAACATCAATAGACAACCATACGACCAATCTCCTAGGCCACCGTATGAGCATGCTGAGGAGATTCACAAGCCACCGCACCAAGGTATTCAAAGACCAACTCCTGAGAATTCTCAAAGCACAACGTCTAAGGAGACTCAAAGTTCAACATCTGAGGAGAACCAAAGTTCATCGTCTGAGGAAATTCAAAGTCCACCACATGATCATACTAATAAGCCGTCATACGAATTTACGCCTGACGGGATACAAAGTTCAACGTCTGAGGAACAAGAAAATGACAGTCACTACACATTGGAAGAAGAAATTCCGACGTTGACATCTGAAAACATTCAAGAATCAATATCTGAGGAGATTCAAAGTCCTACGTCTGAGGAAATCAATGAGCCACCGTACGATCACACCTATAAGCCGCCACACGAACATACTCATAGGCTACCACACGAACATATCCATGAGCCACCGCATGAACATACCCATAAGCCCTCACACGAACATACCCATTATAGGCCACCACATAAAAATACCCATAATTCACCACACGAGCATACCCATAGGCCACCTCACGAGGATATTTATAATCCCACATCTGAGGAGTTGCCAGGAACAACATCTGAAAACATTCAAGAATCAATATCTGAGGAGATTCAAAGTCCTACGTCTGAGGAAATTACCCATAAGCCCTCACACGAACATACCCATAGGCCACCACATAAAAATACCCATAAGTCACCACACGAGCATACCCATAGGCCACCTCACGAGGATATTTATAATCCCACATCTGAGGAGTTGCCAGGAACAACATCTGAAAACATTCAAGAATCAATATCTGAGGAGATTCAAAGTCCTACGTCTGAGGAAATTAATAAGCCACCGCATGAACATACCCATAAGCCCTCACACGAACATACCCATAGGCCACCACATAAAAATACCCATAAGTCACCACACGAGCATACCCATAGGCCACCTCACGAGGATATTTATAATCCCACATCTGAGGAGTTGCCAGGAACAACATCTGAAAACATTCAAGAATCAATATCTGAGGAGATTCAAAGTCCTACGTCTGAGGAAATCCATAAATCACCACACGATCACACCTATATGCCACCACACGAGCATACCCATAGGCCACCTCACGAGGATATTTATAATCCCACATCTGAGGAGTTGCCAGGAACAACATCTGAAAACATTCAAGAATCAATATCTGAGGAGATTCAAAGTCCTACGTCTGAGGAAATTAATAAGCCACCTCATGAACATATTCATAAGCCACCACATGAGCATACCCATAGGCCACCACACGAACATACCTATAAGCCACCACACGAACATACCCATAGGCCACCACACGAACATACCTATAAGCCACCACACGAACATACCCATAGGATACCTCACGAGGATATTTATAATCCCACATCTGAGGAGTTGCCAGGAACAACATCTGAAAACATTCAAGAATCAATATCTGAGGAGATTCAAAGTCCTACGTCTGAGGAAATTAATAAGCCACCTCATGAACATATTCATAAGCCACCACATGAGCATACCCATAGGCCACCACACGAACATACCCATAGGCCACCAAACGAACATACCCATAGGCCACCACACGAACATACCCATATGACACCTCACGAGGATATTTATAATCCCACATCTGAGGAGTTGCCAGGAACAACATCTGAAAACATTCAAGAATCAATATCTGAGGAGATTCAAAGTCCTACGTCTGAGGAAATCAATAAATCACTACACGATCACACCCTTAAGCCACCACACGAGCATACCCATAGGCCACCTCACGAGGATATTTATAATCCCACATCTGAGGAGTTGCCAGGAACAACATCTGAAAACATTCAAGAATCAATATCTGAGGAGATTCAAAGTCCTACGTCTGAGGAAATTAATAAGCCACCTCATGAACATATTCATAAGCCACCACATGAGCATACCCATAGGCCACCACACGAACATACCTATAAGCCACCACACGAACATACCCATAGGCCACCACACGAACATACCTATAAGCCACCACACGAACATACCCATAGGACACCTCACGAGGATATTTATAATCCCACATCTGAGGAGTTGCCAGGAACAACATCTGAAAACATTCAAGAATCAATATTTGAGGAGAATCAAAGTCCTGCGTCTGAAGAAATCAATAAGTCACCACACGATCACACCCATATGCCACAACACGAAAATACTCATAGACCACCACATGCACATACCCATAAGCCACCACACGAACATACCCACAGGACACCACACAAACATACCCACAGGCCACCACACAAACATACCCACAGGCCACCACACAAACATACCCACAGGCCACCACACAAACATACCCACAGGCCACCACACAAACATACCCACAGGCCACCACACAAACATACCCACAGGCCACCACACAAACATACCCACAGGCCACCACACGGGCATACCCATAGGCCACCGTGTGAGTATCCCGATGAGCGATCGAGTGAGTTGTACCATTGGGATCCACAAGAGGATATTTTCAAGCCACCGAAGGAGGATATTCATAGACCACCGCATGAACATACCCATAGGCCATCGCATGAGCATACCCATAAGCCACCACATGAACATACCCATAAGCCACCACACGAACATACCCTTAGGCCATCACACGAGGATATTCATAATCCCACATCTGAGGAGATCCCAGGAACCACATCTGAAGACAGTAAAGAAATAATATCCGAGGAGATTCAAAGTCCTACGTCTGAGGAAATCCATAAGCCACCGCACGATCACACCCATAAGCCACCACACAAACATACTCATAAGCCACCACACGAACATACCCATAAGCTACCACATGAACATACGCATAAGCCACCACAGGAACATACCCATAACCCACCACACGAACATACCCATAGGCCACCATTCAAATATACCACTAAGCCGCCACGCATATATACCCCCAAGCGACCAAGGTACACCCCTAGGCGACCGTATGATAACTCCCGCAGACCTTGGCAAGTGCAGACTAATAAACCGAACGAGGAGAACCTCCCACCGTGTGAACATAATCATAGGCCATCGCAGGAGGACAGCAAGCCAAAGCAAGGGCAAACTCCGCCCATACTAGAGGACACTCCCAAGGATCCGACCACGACAACTGTCAAGTCAAGAACAAAGAAGAACGGTCCTTTTAAAAAAATCGATTTACTTCAGAAAATTTTACAGAAACGTCGTCCCAATAATAGTTTAACTGCTGGAATTTTAAGTGGTATCCTATATTAGGTACCTACTATGTTGCCAAAATCCCAAAAATCACGAAGAATATTTATGACTAATAAACGGTGATTTTATTATTGCTTTTTTATTCTTTGTCACCCAACTAAGACGGTTATCCCCCAGATTACCATCAGATGTGATGCCGCCTACGGAAAGCAGAAATTCCACAGGTATCACAGGTGCGTTACCATCCTAGAGACAAAGATAAGTTTCTTGTGTCTGTAATTTCAACAGCACTCCTTATCCTTTCCACTAGAGATGTGCGAGGTTGCGTAGCGAGGGATGTGTGCGATAGTACGCACCTATAGGACCATTATAGGAGCATAGGACCATTTTAGTAATGCTTTAGATGAAAAGTTTCTCTTTTCAAGCGACGTGAATGTGCATACACACAAGCGGCACGCGTCAACGGCACATGCAACGCCAACCGTCGACGCTTGTCGACAGCTGCTGTAGACGTGTGTCGACGTATGCAGTTGACCGTTGTCTTAGCGATCGATTTATGCCGCGGTGTGACGGACACTGCATGGCTAGATCGTATCGTACGTCTTTCTCACAGAGCTAACTAGAGCAAGACATGTATGTAACACATCGTCTCTCATACAGCACTTAGCTTTTCTGGAAATAGACACGTAGGAAAGTACAGACTAACCACAATGGTGCTTGGCGATAGAAATAAGAAGAGAATGAAGACCTCCTTCTTATAGAGCCGTCACTTCTTCTTCACCAGGTGCCTAAAAGTACCTAACTTAATTATAATGAATCATGTTTCCTACCTGAATATCTCGAACCCGGGTATACAAAATAAGCTTGGTGTATTACAAATATTCCGGCCGACTTTTTTTACGAAGCCCATGGCGCAGAATTGTCTTTTAAAAATAATATTAAAATTCAACTTAAACGCCCATTACCCTTCTCTACGCGCGACAATCATCAATGAATTCGTAGCGACAAACAAAATAGAGAATTTTTAATTAAGTTTTTTTGTATAAAAAAAAAAAAATTCTACGACATAGGCTTCTACTCCGTTCACCTTCTTTTGTCCAGGCGGTAAAAAGTCAGCCGTTATAATTACAACTAAGTAGGTAAATTAAAAAAAAAAAAACAGATAAATCTAACTTTATTATTTATTGGATCATCCAGCAGTGCCAGATCCATCCAGTGCCATCGTAGTATACAACAACCGACGATAAATTTTCATTAAAGTCAAAGTTGTTCGCCATTTTATTTCTTATGTCAAATCGGGCTCCAATTAATTTGGCGGGAACACTTTCGATTCGTCGAGCGATGGTATGCGAGCGAAACCTGGGAACGCCCCGTCCGAACAGCTAGGAATTTAAGCTTTAGTTTTTACCTGTTTTTTTTTTAAACCTTAGGGCGTTAGTTAATTTGTCTGTTTAGTTCAAATACACAGCTATCCTACCGAGCTAATTCTTTCTGCTTATGAGGTAGATTCAAGTAAATATAGAAATAAACCCAACGAAATTACAAGCGACGATTTTGAGTTATATGGTAGCATTGTTTTTTATGGACGTATTATATTTTACTTTGATGGAACATCAAACTAACGACCCACTTCAGCTTTGCTTCGCATAGGTGAAACGTACAGAAACCTTCTCCAAGTACCTAAGTAGTAATAGAAAGTAGTGAAAACCACATGGAAATCCATCGAGTAGTGTAGTTATATACGTACTAAACAAGTACACAGACAAACGACTTGGTTTTTTCTAAGTATATCAAGATCAGTCTACTTTGCTAAAGAAAATGTAACTTTAGTGGGAACAGACAACTTACAATGACTGCCTAAAGTCCGGCCGTCGAAAGAATGCATTCCTGCCACCTGTCAATGCGACAATTATAATAGCTAATAAAGATCAAAGTCGCAAATCACCTTTTCGTTTATGTGAAACTAACATCCTTGACAGGTGTCAAGGATGTTAGTCTCTCGTCGGCCGCACTGTAGTACCTAAATAAGATCATTGCTATTACTCAATTGATAGACCAGAAGATCACTCGAGAACCTTAGGACCTAGACAAGTGGCAAACGCTTTCAAAGCGGTTCGAATTTCTAGAATGACTTTCAACATGATTGACATAAGCTTTCATCTTTTAGTCTGTGCTAAATAAATGTATTTTCTTTCGGCTCTTGTCAATTCAATACATTTTTTACATTCTACCATCGTTGTCACTAATATAATGTCACATGGTCTAGGCCCTCTTTTAAAAAATAAAGACGCAAAACTGGCTCAAGGGCCAACAACAGCACCTACAACTGCAACAACTTTCGGAGGTTCAACAAAAATATATACATATTTTTTTTTTTAACCACTGCGCCAGCCGTGCCGTCGTATATATATATTCTCCATCTATATTAGAGAAACATAGATAAGCCTAGTGCACTCATTTCACGTTTCGTTTCCCTCAAGCGTCCATAGGTATGCCGCGGCGCAGTGCACAAGTTTCGCTGCATATTGAATGAGCAAAATCTCGGCTATTATTCAATGGTGAACAAACTTGCATTTCAACACCGAGTGCTTTTAGTTTTAATCTTGGTTGAAATGGAAACAAATAGGATAATGGAGATGTAATTTTTTCATTTAATATTTCTGATCTGAAGATCTGAATTTCTACAGTCGTAACTAAGCGTTTTCTTCTTTCGATTCAAATACGCTGTTTTTCGTCTGTGCTTTTATTACTTAAACCTTAAACTGATGGACTTGTGGCTAAGTAATAACAGCTGCACGGGTCGATCGATCAGGTTAAGATACGTTTGTTGAGGTTGGTCCGTGGATGGGTGACCATATTTACATACCAAGACCCCTCCGTGCCTCGGAGCCGTTGGTCCCGGCTGTCATTCGTGGAACTTTGACTGTCGTCACGAGTCGTCAGAAGCCCGAAAGTCTGACAACCAGCCTTACCAAGGGGTATCGTATTACCTACTAAATGGGTTGTGGGTTGGTGGGACGGGTCAGATGTAAAATACTGGTATCCGGTTAGACTGGAAACCGACCCCTAACCTAAGATAGTTGGGGAAAGGCTAGGTAGATGATGCTTCCCCCCCGGTGGGTTCCCGCATTGTCGAGGCGGGGGGGCTCAGTAGCCGTGGTGGATTGGGCCACGGTGAAGCTAAGAGGAACCCCATGAGGGGCCGCTCGTCTAGGCTTTGCGGTTAAGCCGACGACGTAGCGGCCAGCGGGTAGGTTGCGGTGCCGTTTGGGCGACATCGCAGCCTACCTGAGGCGGGCCGCGATGTCCCCCGTGAGGGAGACATCGCGGCTGAGGATTGGAGGCCGCGGCGGGAGAGGAGTGTCGGTGATACGTTGCCGCTCTCCCTACCTTCCGCGGCCTTGACGGGGCCGCCACCGTTCGATGGCGGACGCGGTGGGGCCGCAGGGGAAGAGGAGTGTCGGTGTTTCGTTGCCGCTCTCCCTATCCTCTGCGGCCGTAGCCCCCCATCCTGGGGGGCATGCGGGGCCCGCCGTTTAGGCGGGCGTGGGGGCCAGCAGGCAACGGGTGCGGGGGCACCGTTGCCTGCATTGCACAGGCCTCCACCAGTGTTGGACGGGAATGGCTAGGTGCTCCCGGCCATTCTCGTAGCCCCCCTATGTGGGGGGCATGCGGGGCCCGCCATAACATCTAGGCGGGCATGCGCCGGGAGGGCTATGGAGGTAAAGGCTATGCCTATTCCCGTGGCCCTCCCATCACGGCGAATGAGGGAACACCGCTGAGTTTTAGTGGGTATACTGTCATTCCGACAGGGAGTCCCACATACCCCGTCTCGTCCCCCGCGAGGCGGGCATGCATACAGCATTTCTCAGCGACAAAAAAAAAAAAAAAAAAAAAAGGTAGATGATGCTTCTATTACTTAAACCCTGATTTACACGGTGCGATATACCTAATTGCCTAGGCGATACCTACCACAAGTTGAAGCAACAATGAAAGTTGCATCATCTAAACAGTGAACGATGCAAGTCTTTTGTTGCTTCAATTTTATTGTAGGCATGCCAAAGGCTAGAAAACTTGAATCGTGTAAATGGGGCTTTACATTTTTTTTTTTTTTGATGAGAAATCATCAAATGACCCCTCCCGCTCTGGGTGGAGCGGAAGGGAGTGTCAGACTCTTACTGACTAAAACCCACCCGTGTTCCTTCCTTAGCCCTTTCTGTTCCAGGGCAGCGGTAACCCTTTCGGACGATTCCGCTACCCTGGCTGGGCTTTACCTTAGGCTAGGCTTAACTTATTTTCTACCCAATACGTTTGAATCCTTAAAACACAGAGAGCAGTGGTGACTCATTGGAAACGGCTGAGACTTACTGGTTGTACTCGTAGGTCGTCGGATCGAACAGGGTTTACTCATCCCCACTATTCTCAAAACGGTATAGGAAAAATTCATGAGGAAAACGGCATGTCCTAGAACCAAAAAACTCGAAGACATGTGACATCGACCAACCCGCACTGGGCCCGCGTGGCCCACTCCCTCTTACAGAGAGGAGGCCTGTGCCCCAAGGGGAGACATTATCGACTGATTATTAAAACATTTTGCCACCACTTTTAATGATAGTTCTATTTTAAATTAATGTTATCTGCGAGTTCTTAGCATTCTAAAGGTGCTATTGTATTCGCCTTTACGTAGAATGAAATAAACGCTAGATAAGCAAAGGCATTCTTAAGCAGATTAAGGGATCTGCGTAGTAAATGAACACTACTAGCGCAACAGAACGGATTCGCTGAGAAATGTCCGTGATTTCCCCATTGCCAATTGGATTTATTATGCTTTCACTGAGTAAATCGAACAGCATTTATACCTAGGTATTCCTAACTATGAATGCAATGCTCGATTGTTGATAGAAGTCGCTTCATGGTCGTTTTTTTTATAAACGCGTTTTGGATTTGGGTCCTGAGTTCGATTATTGTGTGTGTTATTGGATATTTCCTCCGTTTTTTGTATTTTTTTTTTCAACTTGTACTTATACTTACTAATATAGTTTTGGAATCATACGATCGGAACTTTGATTGGAGTTAATGATGGCGGCGATTACGACTTCCCGTCTCTAATAGTCTGCAAAGCCATGTTTTATGTCTAAGGGTCAAAAGTGTACCTACGTAATAAGACGTACTAACTACCTCGTCCAGGGGGGTGACCACCACCTCTTACAGCAGTATTATTATAACCTTACTTCCGTGTGTGAAAGAGATGGAGCTATACATTCCGTATAGCTCCATCCTTTTCCCACACGAAGTAAGATTAAAATAATACTGCTTTAAGAGGTGGTGGTCACCCCCCTGGGTTCGATTCCAAGGTCGGGCAGTGTTATTAGGTTTTCCATTAAGTAAAGTAGTGCGGGCTGAGTAGAAAGCAGCACGGAGTTTGGGTTTGTGCCCGGTAATGGCAATAGGCCCGCCCCCAATAACATTGTGACTAGAGGTGGACTTTAAATTGACTGGCGAAATATAGATGTACGGTCACCAAAGGAGATAAGTAACCAGGGCCGTCGGATATAGTTGAAGTTTGGCAAGAAACCGATGGATGTTTTCGAATGAAATTTAATTCCATTAATAGAAAACAAACAGTTTATTTATCTATGATAAATGATAAATGATAAATGATTTTATTTTTGTAAGTAGGTTTGTACAAACACTTTTACACGTCAATCATATTTTAAAACTAGATGAGGTCGGCGTTTCCTATCTGACTACTCTGAGAAGAAAGGCCGAAACAAACTCAGAGGTCACAGTCTCTTTTAAAGTCCAGACATAATCTTGGTCAGATCATATGAAGACCATGCAGGTCGATGTCTGAGATGGTCTTTTGAGGAAAGAACCACACAGATTGAGAGGACCTGTCCAGCCAGTGCACGCATTTGTCAGAAATCGTGCAGCTCAACTCAAAACTTAAGGAGCTCGACGATTCGACGAACAATACCAAAGAAAGGACATTTGGGTAGGCCACATTAATTACTCAAACTGCCAGACCATGACAAAAACTAACAGAACAGAGAGAAAAATTAAAAATAATATAAATAAAATGACCCACATAGTCTTCACATTCACAATAATTAAAATAATAGAATACTTTACAAAGTAAGCAAATGTCATAGTATATATAAAATCCATTAATGTCAAAGTGTATATAATAAAACAAAAAAAAAAAAAAAAAAACAACAACAACAACACAGAGAAAAAAAATATAAATAAAAATAAAAACATTAAATATGTAAAAAATTGGAAGCACCTTAATCCCAAGCCTTTTTGTCCTCGATATAATCCTTAACGGTATAAAAGGCTTTCTGGCACAACTTACGTTTAATGAATGATTTGAATTTATTAAGGCTTAGATCTTGAACGGGGCTTGGAACTTTATTGTAAAAGCGTATACATTGGCATCTGAACGAGCCACCTATTTTCTTGAGCCTTGTTATAGGTACAACAAATTTGTGTTTGTTCCTAGTATTTATATCATGGATATCACTGTATTTTTTAAACAATTTTATATTTTTATGGGCATATAAAAGATTTTCATAAATATACTGAGAAGGCACAGTCATAACATTAATCTCTTTAAATTTGTCTCTGAGCGAGTGTCTCGGACTTAATTTATAAATTGATCGAACAGCTCGCTTCTGCAAAACAAAGATAGTCTGAATATCAGCGGCATTTCCCCACAATAGAATACCGTACGACATTACACTATGAAAATAGCTAAAGTACACTAAACGGGCTGTCTCTATATCAGTTAAATTACGAATTTTTCTAACAGCGAATGCTGCGGAACTTAGCTTTTTTGACAATTTGTCTATATGCGGACCCCACTGAAGCTTAGCATCCAAAGTTATGCCCAAGAATACGGTGCTGTCTTCAGGATTCAATTCTTCGCCCTTTATCAACACATTAGTTTTCACCTGCCTAACGTGAGGTAGCGTAAACTTAATGCATTTGGTTTTTTTCTCGTTTAGAAGTAAATTATTAACATTGAACCAGTGGACTACTTTAGAGATCGCGCTATTTACTTCGTCAGTAACCTGCTGCTGACGTTTAAGTTTAAACAAAAGTGAAGTGTCATCTGCAAACAACACTATATCATGATTATCCTTTATGAGGTACGGCAAGTCATTAATATAAATAAGAAACAAGAAAGGACCAAGAATTGAGCCCTGTGGGACTCCCATTGTTACTATAGATCCGGGAGATCTTTTTCCATTAACGTCAACGCTCTGAATCCTCTTACTCAAGTATGAAGTAAGAAGATCCAGAGCAGCGTTCCGGATCCCGTAGTGACGGAGTTTCCTGATTAAAGTTTCGTGAAGAACGCAATCGAATGCCTTGGACAAATCACAGAAAATGCCCAAGGCATCGCATTTGTCTTCCCATGCATTATAAATATGTCCTAAAAGTTCAACACCGGCATCAGTAGTTGAACGACCCCTTGTAAAACCGAACTGTTTGCTATGTAATAATTTGTGTTTATTAAAAAATCTTTGCATTTGTTCTAAAATTAATTTCTCAAAAATTTTACTAAAAGTAGGTAGTACAGAAATAGGTCTATAATTTGTGGGGTCTGATGTACTACCCGATTTAAACAAAGGTATTATTTTACTATTTTTCATGAGGTCAGGAAACTCCCCACCGTCAATACAACTATTAAAGATAAGAGCTAGAGTAGGCGCTATAATGTCAATTACAGACTTAGCAACTTCTACAGAATTACCCCACAGATCTGCAGTCTTTTTTACATTTAAAGTGTGAAAAGTTTTAATTATATCTATACAAGTAACATGTTCAAAATGAAATTCCGAATCGCAACCATTAACATTTTCCATAAGCAAAGACTCAGCAACAGAAGGTGATGAGTTTAGGGATTTAGTAGTTGAAAGGGGAATATCCGAAAAGAAATTTTCAAATGCCTCGGCGACTTGTGAGTCTGATTTTATTATGTTGTCATTAATCGACAAGCTGTAGTCAGTGTTTCGATTACTAGACCTTCCCGTTTCACTATTAATAATATTCCAAGTCGTTTTAATTACATTACTGCTGTTTTTAATCTTTAAACCTAAATAAAGTGACTTGGCCATATAACAAACTTTTTTAAATAATTTTGAATAATTTCTAACATACAAATTAAATGCATCAGTGTTAACGTAAGTCCTTTCATTGTACAGTTCATAAAGCCGCGTTCTACTTTTATGAATACCAATGGTAGCCCAATCACTGAAAGATGCGTTACTATTAACCGAGATAGTCTTGGGAATAAAGGTTGAATTAAATTGTTTACAGTATATATTAAAAAAATTACCATAAAGATGATTAGGATCCGCATGAATTGACAAAACTGGTAATTTATCAGTGAGTTTACTTTTGAAAGCCTCCAAGCGACCTGCAGTTTTTGGGTTAACAGTGATATCTTTTTTAACCACTATTTTGTTTTGATTTCGAATAGTAATGCTTTGCCCGCAATGATCAGAATCTAGTAAATTTATAATTTCTTTGTGGCTTGGTATAATATCTGTATAAATATTATCTAGGCATGTGGCACTAGTAGGAGTTATTCTTGTGGGCTCCAAAAATAGGTTTACAAGATTGTAGGACTGAAACAGACTTATAATTTTACTACAAGAACCTGAGTTTTCTAATAAATTGACATTAAAATCACCACAAATGATAACAGACTTGATTGAGTTACAAATCCTGTCTAACACTTCATCCATTACCTTTTCAAAGCAGTCATACAATCCTGATGGGGGTCTGTACACACTTAATACAACAAAATGCTCCAATTCTATACAGGCAATTTCAACTGTACGCTCAACAGATAGGCTCACAATATCCTTACGGTCTTTAAATTTGAGTTGGTTACTTACTAAAATTAATGAGCCACCATGTATAGCATTTATTCTGCTGAACGAACTACCAACCTGGTGATTATTAAAATTGAACAAGAACTGGTGGCTTTTCAGCCAATGTTCTGTTATACAAAGAATATCAATACTATTAAAATTCATAAATAATTCTACTTCTAAATCTTTGCTCATAAATCCTTGAATATTTTGATGCACCAGGTTGATACTATTTACTGATTTTAAACCCTTTTTTGAGGTACTTTTGCCATTCTGTACAATATAGCTAGAGGTTGCCTCTATTGTCTTACTTTCTAATTTAAATTATTAACAATGTCATTAATTGTGACCAAATTAGTGGTAGAATTATTTAAAATGTCATTGCATTGCTCAAAAGAAGCAAGTTGTTTAGCCAAATTTTTGGCTGTAATTGTAAAAAAATATGATAGCGACACAGCTATCTGTCTTTTATAATAATTAGAAAGATAGTACATAACACTGTTATATCTATCTTTTGTCAAATAGAAATGATTACTAACATAATTGTTAAAATCAATCAAATGGAACAAGTTATTATTATATGTCAAATTATGCATTGTCATATTTAATTCAAATCTTAAGCTATTTTCTTCCTGTGGCAAACTGTTACTATAGGGGAATGTAAACAACACAACTTTTCTTAAACTAAGATTGCATAATGTTTTATAATACTGGAGCAGTTCTCCTTTGTTTACATTTCCCCTATTACCCACAAAAATTAGTAAAGTTGTATCCTGGGTAAAGTTACATTTAATAATTTGTTTCATAATGTGAAACAAAGAACAACCAGGCATACAGTAATTTAATATTGAGTGTCCCGGATATTCATTTGTCAACAAGTGACCTAAGTCCTTACCAATCTCATCACAAAATAACACAATATCATTATTTAAAGTTTGTGTACAAGGTTTATTGGAACTATTAGTAGAAGGAATGATCAAATCAACACAGGGTTGCTGTAAGGAGGTATTGCATGTTGACAATGAGTGGTCTGGCGTAAGTACATTGGATGGTGTTAGACAATGCTCACAGTTGTTTTTTTGTGAGTTTACCAGCTCATTCATTGCCAACACATATTCCCTCATTAGGTCTTCAGAGGTATTGTACTTGTTAGTCATTGAACTAAGTTTCTCCTGTAGATGGTCAAGTTCAGATTGCAAGGTTTCTGTGTCAATGTTGTACTTCCTAGTACTCTGCTCCAAATTAAAAGAATACATATCTAATTGTTTAAGCAAATTCAACCTTTCTCTATTTAATTTAACGTTTTTGATAAAGAACCTTTGTCTCTTTACCATTTTTTGTGTTTTAACAATGTATTTATTGATCTTAATGTATTTTTTAAGTTTTTTTTTACTGGATACTACCCTCACTGAATTACGTGATTGTGATTCATCATCACCTGTCAAATCAATAGTGGGGTTTACTGCAGAAACCATTGACGGGGCAATAGACACCAGCTCATTGAACAGACTTTGATTCAGCGAGGCGGTGATGTTGAGATTTGAATTCTCAAGTTGTGTAATCTGACTTTGAGCCTCATGTAGCTGCTGTTGTAATAGGTGTTTATGACTAAGAGCTTGTTCATACTCTTTGCTACACTGGCTGAACCCGTCCACAATAACCTGGAGCCTATCCCGGGCTTCTATGGCATCAGTGTATTGAATATATAACTGAGCCATTTCATTTTTCAACTTCCTATTCATTTCATTGGCATCAAAGAGCACTCTTTCATTGTCATCTATTTCCTTAATTAGTTGGTCACAGGACTCCCTTGAAGCCTTTAATAGGCTCAAAGCCTCACTGAGTTTGGACTCTTCGAGGCGAGCACGCGAGGCACTACGAGTCATAGTCATGACGAAGGAAGAGAAAACAATTTAGAAAAGAGAGTAGGTAGTTGAGACAGCAGTTTGAAAGGGGATTAGTGTAGAGGAAAAATGAAATTTATATGAAGTAAGAAGTTCTGTCACCAAACCAAACTAAGGTTATGTTTACGTTCAAAGGTCATTGGCATCAATAAGTAGCCGTAATAAAAGTGAACAATGTAATGTGTGGTGTGATTATGGAACGTAAACAAACTAAAAACAAGTAAAATATTATGTATTGTACCTGTTAACAAGATGACAATGCAAAATTCACTTGAGCCGGTAACTGTCACTGTTTCACAATTAAATTTTTACACATAAATTTGCATTTGCTATGTGAATCCAATACAAAAAACAGATTATTATCCTAGTTACTTGATGAGTAATTGGAAATTGGCTTTAGAAACATAAAAATTCTAATTCTAATTAAATTTCATTCAAAAATATCCAACGGTTTCTTACTAAACTTCAACTATATCCGATGCCCTGGTTACTTATCTCTTTTGCCGACTGTACCTACTATAGTACTTATAAATCAAAATAAAAAGTCATTTATCCAAATCAGGCTGAGGATCAGCACTTTATGAACGTCAAAATGACAAAAGACAGTCCCCCAAAAACGCCCGCCCTTCACCACTTCCTAGTGCTATCGCTGGGAAGAAGAAGTGGCGCAACAAACTCCCCAGCAGCACAGCTGTCTGTTCAGTTAAAAAATACTTGATTGTATACAATACTAGGTACCTATGTTCGGTAATTAACATTACAAGACCAGAACATAAAATTAAATTATCAGCCATAATTATGTCAGCTAGCCACGCCAATATACCAACAAATATAATAAAAACTATACGTACTCAAGCTAAAAAATAATTAATTAAAATTAAAATATAAATTAAAAACTAACTACCCAAATAAAAGCCTCCAGGCATAAAGGGCGTGACAACTTACATATTTATGCATTGCTGGGTTCTGATAAAAGTCCACCTCTGCCTAACCTTTCGGGGCTTGCATTTGGAAAGGTACCTAGGAATATTCTCTATTTAGGTGTGCGGTGTAGGTAAACCCTGTTTAATAGTGTCTGCTGGTGAGATTATTGAAATACCTAATCGTAAAATAAATTGTCTAGAGGTTTTGCCCTTAAACTTCACTGTTGCACCCTAAAACAGGTGTGAGTATGGATGGCGGGATTAAGTAAAGAGTTTGAATGTATAAATAAATAGTGCCCAATTAGTACTAAAGCGACGTTCTTCGCAGGATGGCTGGTAGCAACTGGATGAGAGTTGCCGAAAATCGAGTTGAATGGCGTGCAATAGGAAAGGCCTATGTCCAGCAGTGGACTGCTGTAGGCTGATGATGGTGATGATGAGTACTAAAGCGCATGCGCAACGCAAAGACTCACTCACTCATTACTCGCTGTGCTATGCGGGCTGTAATCCTATCAAAATGCACCGAGCAACACACAGTATGAGGTTGTGTTGCCGAACGAATTACAGCTGCTATATGTACATAAACGGGCCCTTTTTCTCTCCTCGCCTGACCTTAATGTCGCCTGTTGGAAGGCGATGGAACCCAGAAAATATGTTAATGAAGTATTTTTATGGACATCTATTTGCATATAAGATTTTCGTTTGGGATATTGTCAATTTTTTAGGTTTAACAAAATTCGAATAGTTCCATGGTGCATACGACTTGCACAATGAAAGCATGCAAACCATTGTTATATCATCTTTTTTAGCTTGGAAAAGGATTATAATTAAAAAAGAAATTGCACGTTATTAAAATGTAATTATAAACCATAATGTTTAATCTTGAGGGCAATAGCACCGCCAACCAACGCTGCTAACCCAGCAAAGGACAAGGTTCTCTGCAGTATCTGCAACAGTAACAAAAAAAAACATGACAAGGATGTGCAACGAACTTGGTAAGTTGGTACCCTACCTAACATGGAAAAAAACGAAAAGAAAAAAGAAAAGAAAAGAAAAAGAAAAGATAAGATAAGAAAAGATAACAAAAGAAAATACGTTTATTTGCGGTAAACATGACGCATAGAAAGAACACAAACACAAAAAAAAACAAATGGTGGCTTTCTAGCTAACTGTATCACTACTACTACTGTACTATCAGCAGTGCGATTCTGAAATCATCTCACCGTGAAAACTTATGTGAAGTGAGCTTAGAGTGAGCTGTCAATAGTGTCAATCCCTAGCATTAGTTAGAATGACAGCTCACTCCACGCTTTTACAGAATCGATCGGCTGAATTCTGTTAATCCAATAATCATTATTGAAGTTAGAAAAGTGGAAGTTGATTTCGTAGGTACTTACTTAAACTTCCGTTTATAAGTAAACATAAATAGATTCAACGTTTTTGAAGTCATCCTCAGCAGTGCGATTCTGTAACCATCTCACCGTGAAGACTTGGGTGAAGTGAGCGTGGAGTGAGCGGTCATTCCAACTAATGCTAGGGATTGACACTATTGACAGCTCACTTTAAGCTCACTTCACCTAACTTTTCACGGTGAGATTTTTACAGAATCGATCGGCTGGTTCCTAAAGAGTTCCCTATGGAAAATCCCACCACACGCGGCTTGCTAAGAGAGAAAGAAGACAAATTACAAAATTACGAATTAGAATTGTTCTAAAATATATATTTCTCACCTTGTCCTGCCATTCACGGTTCTTAATGCATCGACTGTAAGGCATAGTAGAGAACGTCACAGAGTTGTACAGAGGCACCCAGAAGTTAGGCAACAACCAGAATATGAAGTCATCCATCGCCTTCCGAAGACGATATGACGGACGAGTTACTAGGTCCCGCATCTGAAAGTAAAGAATTCATAGTGATGTTATGTTACACAAAAGTACTATACTTGGTTTCTTTAAAAAAAACTGCAAATCCTCATCTACCATCCTTTAAAGGAGGACAACCCGTTTTACACGCTAAGTGTGGATACACATGAGCGACACGCGTCAAACGGCAAAGGTAACTGCAGCCATGTCGACGCCCGCCGTCGACGGTTAAGCACTTAATGGTAATAATGCAAATAGAAGAATCTTAAAACCGTTGGCCACATTTACGACATCCTTATGACATTGCTGTTCATAAAAAAATCGACAATAATATGTTTATTTTTTTAAATGGTTAGCAAAGAAAAAGAAATGAGTTTTATAAGAACAAGTCTGATCATTGCACCCATGACTGAATAGTTGTGTTGTGTGGAAACAGATTTATAATAATTTATTTCATAAAAAAAGCTTACAAAATGTGTACATTTAGCCAAGAGTAGCCACCCTTACAATAATTATAGTGCCTAAAAATAAACTAAAACTAAAATATTTTTTTTACAGGTGCAAGTAATGATGTTTCGGAATAAGAGTGTTAGGTAGCGACGCGCCTGAACTAGGTTTATTCAAACCTGTGTTTCGGGCCATCACGTTGTCATGGGCAATTGAGCGTATGATTCGGAGGAATGAGGGGATACGAGTATGTCGTGGGGAAAGTTTTAAGTATTAATGTGGTTATAAGAGTAGAGAAAGACCAAGGAAACGATGAATGGACTGTGAAATATGATATGGTTAGAAAGGGGGTGACTAGTTGACTACTGAGATGACCACTAATAGAGAAGTATGGAAGAAGAAATGTTGACCCAACCCCAAATATGATGATGGTTAGTAATATTTTTCCTTACCTCAACATAATTATACATGGCCAAATCGCTGACTGCGAAGGTATCCTCCCACCTCGTATCTGAGAACTCAGAGAGGATCTCGGCAATACTGTCGTTGTGCTTTTGGAAGAGCTCGTCCAGCAATGTGCAGTCTTCGAAACCTGCGTTCATGCCTTGACCGTAGAAAGGCACAACGGCATGTGCTGCATCACCTATCAGGAGGGCTTTATCTTCTACGTGGTAAGGGCGACACTGAGGACAGAAGTTACGTAAGAGATATTTTAATGCTACAACAATCAAGCCGATTTGAACCTAATGGCAATAGTCTAAGTCACATCTACGCGCGCTCATGATTTGAATCGACTATAATGTGAAACCTGAAAAGACTCTTTCTCTTCAACATTGTCATAATTAAATCCTTTCAGTCAGACAGTCAATTTGTACGTCGCGATATCCCAATGGTTCGCCTTTCATGCACGAGGTTATGGGTTCAAATCAGGGCCCCAAGTCTGCTAATTTCAATGACATGTCTCACTATTACGATTCAATCGAGAGTTAATTATAATTCAATTATCATTGTGACAAAATGCGTATTCTGCTAAAACATAAATGTAATGTCAATTGAATTGTAATAGTGAATCGTAATTGGATTGCAATGGTGTCAGTTGAATATTTAGCGGTGTTGCCTATTAAAATCTACCGCGACACTGAATGAATGAATGAGTTATAATTTATTTTAATAAAGGTTTTTTTTTCATTTCTGTGATTGAATTACGCCAAGGCCAATGTGACTTTTTCAATTCATATGTACTTTTTGATTTTGTCTTGGGCATTATTGTCATCGGTGAAGGAAAAAATCATGAGGAAACTAGAGTCCGACCGAAACTGGTTTTCCGGCCGAAACCGAAACCGAAACCAAATATTCGGCCGTGGCTTCAGTTTCGGCCGAAACCGAAACCGAAACCGAAACTCACGTGGTTAAGTATTAAATTCCTTAAAATACTGAAATTTGGTGTATTTTACCCATTATTCTGCATTAATTAGGACATGAAATGGAAACACAATAGGTATATTAATTTTGTTGTTATAATTTATTTAATACAACCTTTGCCCGCGGCTTCGCCCGCGTGAATGTCGGAAACCCACGGGAACGTGCTACCAGGATAAAAAGTATGTGCTTCCCCAGGATGCCATCTATCGCTTTGCCAAATCAGAAGTTCAGTAGCTTAGGCGTGAAAATGTAACATACAGTTTCAAGTTCAAATCCTCCCCTAAAAACCGAATTACCGCTTTTTGCCCCGTCAGGGGTCAATTTTCGACAACTTTACATACTTATTATTAATTATTTTCTGTCGAAAGTATCAATACTGAGTTTCGAGTTAATCGGACCGCGCATTCAATTTCTTCCACACAAACTTCAACACCCCTATATCCCCCTTTGAGGGGTAGTTTTGAAAAACTAATAATGATAAACTTTATTGCTTACTTAGGCGAGTATTCATGCCAATTTTCAAGATTATTCTTTGCTTTTCACCCCCACAGGGGTGGAATTTTGAAAAATCATTTGGGATGTGTTCATAACTTGATTCAAAGATTATTTATACCAATTTTCGAGTTAATCCAGCCACGCTGTAAAATCCTCCCCTGTAAAATTGACTACCCCTTTTCAGGCCGTCAGGGGTAGATTTTCGAAAAACCCTGATAATCATTATTATTTCCTTTAATTTTTAGGTATAAATACTGAGTTTCGATTAAAACGGACCGCGCGCTAAAATTCTTCCATACAAACTTTGAAACCTCCCAATCCCCTTTTAGGGGTAGTTTATAAAAACAAAAAATGCCCAACTTCATAATTTACTTAGATAAGTATTCGTGCCAAGTTTCAAGTTTATTAACTCAAGGAATAAGATTTTTCATACAAACAAAATCCCCCCATTTCACCCTTTAGTGGTGGAATTTCGAAAAACCCTTTCTTAGTGGATACCTACTCTTCCCTCCAAGTTTCATGTATCTAGGACCAGCGGTTTAGGCTGTACGTTGATGTCTCAGTCAGTCTGGACTTTGAATTTTAAATACAATATATAGATAATATAAAAAAATATTAATAATATTTTTATTATTTTTTCAAATTAAGTTCTCATAGCAAAATATTTATCAGTTATCAATAAATCAAATCACTAATTGTTACTGTTTCGGTTTCGGCAAAAGTTTCGGCCAATTATGGCCGAAACCGAAACTGCCACCGAAACTTGATTTTTGGCCGAAACTCGGCCGAAACCGAAACCGAAACCGAACTTTCGGTCGGACACTAGAGGAAACCTGGGCTTTTAATTAGTATAAGTCAGAAATCGCCAACCCATCTTGAGCAAGCGAGGTGATCAATAGTCGTGTCCTATCAATATGAGAAGAGGCCTTTGTCCTGCAGTGGGACAATAATAATCTAGTATCTAATATTAACTAATTAGGTAAATCGATCAGGTTAAGCTACGCTTGCCTCGGTTAGTCTGTGGATGCGTGACCATATTTACATACCAAGGCCCCTCCGTGTCTCGGAAAGCACGTTAAGCCGTTGGTCCCGGCTGTCATTCGTGGATCTTTGACAGTAGTTTCGGATAGTCAGAAGCCCAAAAGTCTGACAACCAGTCTTACCAAGGGGTATCGTATTACAGTAACTGGGTTGTGGAGGTCAGGTAGGCAGTCGCTCCATGTAAAATACTGGTATTCAGCTGCATCCAGTTAGACTGGAAGCTGACCCCGGCATAGTTGGGAAAAGGCTAGGCAGATGATGATCTAATATTATTATATATTATTACACATCACATTATGTCTACTGACATAATAATTATACATAAAGTCTCATTATAGTGTATAATTTTCAGTAGTTTACTCTTACAAAACTAATAAAGAGTTTTCATAATCACCTTTATAGCAACCAAGGGCGACGGTGCTCCAGCGAAGAAGTCTTCAACTAGCTTCTGTCTGCCAATCAAAGGTATTGAGTCCGCGAAGTACTTCTCGAAGAAGGCCAGCAGTCTTTCTTCTGTGTCCAAATTTTTAAATTTGGTGAATGGCATGAATAGCGTTACTGTCCATGAACAATCCTGGTTTGGAAGCGCGATCATCATGAACTCGCCTCTAGGCCAGATGTGAAGGAAGTTGGCTGGCATCTGAAACTGTAGAAGAAATCCCTGAAATTAGAAACATAACAGCCGGTTGATTCTGTAAAAATCTCACCGTGGAAACTTAGGTGAAGTGAGCTTGAGGTGAGATGTCTTTCCACATAATACTAGTACTAGGGTCTAGGGACCGACACTATTGACTGCTCACTTCACCTAAGTTTTCACGGTGAATTTTTTACAGATTAGACCTGCTGTTCTAAAAAATAACAATCGAATTGCCTCAACTACCTATCATTGTTTCAATAAACACCAATATTAAAAAGCCACAGCTATAAATTTCACTGAAATATTGTTTACCCTAATTTTAACTTAAACGAAACTTAATGAATTCTATGAAGGGATAATATCCATTTAATTATATTCTGCCACTAAAACGATGATAAATCATTGTAAATACACCGTTGGGATGCCATTTATCATCGAAACTTCAACAGATTTAATTTCCTACTTTCAGTTCGAACAAATAGAATGTACAGTGAATCTGACGCGAACAACATGATACGAACCATGGTTTTATTTTGTTTAACATTCAATTTAAGCGTAGTAAAATTAGCCGGTTGTGATGAAAATATTCCGGATCTACATAACTTTGACACAAATCGAAACTACAGCACAGTTAGGTGTATACATAATATTCTAACAAAATATTTTCCGAGTGGCACTTTCACGGCTTTTATTAATCCTAATGCCAATGTTGATCAACTAATCAAAACTATGAACGGGGCAGATATTTGTCACAGTATCATCGTAAGGTCATTCGATGACCAAAAATGGTTTATCTGGACAAACGTTTACGTGATCACAGTGGAAGACTTGTTCGAGCTATGGTCTGGCTTGCTCAACTTGACAAGAGACGTGTTCTGGAATCCCAGAGCAAAGTTTATTATCCAAGTGAATAATATAGTGGGAGGAAATGAAGGACTTCAGGCAGTGTTCAAGACTCTGTTGAAATACAGAATGTATAACGTAGTCCTGTTGCAAAATGTAGAAGATGATGCAGTGATTTACACATACCATCCGTTCGAGAACCATAGTTGTGGCAAACATTTCGATAAAGTAATATCTCTTGGCACTTGTGAGAGTGCTGAAAATATTACTAATTACTTCCCGAATAAAGTCCCCCATGGAATGACCAACTGCACTTTCAAAGTAGTTGCAACTGATGATGTACCAAATTTTATTTCTAAATCGAGCAACTACACAGTGTATGGCAAGTTTGTATCAGGTTTGGAACAATACGTGCTGGATACTATAGCTGAGCGAGAAGGGTTTTCCTTAGATTACGAAACTCTCGGAGATGATGTAACGTATGGAATCGTGCTATCGAATCGTACAGCTACTGGGCTTCTAACTTTCATAGATAAAGGTAAAGCAGACATAGCCGCTGGTGGGTACGTACTAATGAAGAATAGAGTGGAATTGTTCGATTACCTGTGGGGATTCAACTACGCTGCCTACTATTTATACACACCAGCCGTACACAAACAAACATGGCAGAGAGTATACAGGGAGTTTGGAGTAACAACGTGGTTATTGATAGCTGCCGCCATGTTCTTCGTTATATTAGTTGGTGAGATGTTGAAAAAAAGACTCCGTGATGAAACTTTCTCGGTTCTTTATTTATGGGGATACTTTTTTGGAAACGCAGGTAGAGGCTTGTCAAAACACAAAAAGTTCAGAATGATAATAATTTGGTGGGCTGTGTTTACATTTTGTATTAGCAACTTTTACAATACAGCGCTATTCAGTTTAATCACAGTTCATGTGCATGAGAAACCACATTCATTAACCGTGGGAAACTTGAAAACTTTACCATACGCACCATGCATTAGTGATAATTCAAGATTGTTTTTCCAATACGCTTACAATCAGAATTTACCAGAAGGAAAAGCTATTCACAACTGCACCTCGACTGATAGCTCTTTACAATATGTTGCATACACCAAAAAACATTATGCCATCGAGATGGAAGGCAGCTACAAACTGAAAGAGTACGAATATTTAGACCTTGTCGGTAAACCTACGTTGGATTCCTGGTTATTTTCTGGCACTAACGTGATCGTCATGTATCTTGTTCGTGGTTTCCCTTTTATCGACAAGTTCCAAGACTACGCTCATCGCTTGTATGAAGCTGGTCTTATAATGAATCATTTGAATACTATCAACCTGAGAAGCTATCGTGTCATTCACACACATCCTAAGCCCTTCACGGTGACTACGCTTCTAGATTTGAGAATACACTTTGCCATTCTCTTGGTGGGCTATATCTTGTCATTTGTATGCTTCTTGTTGGAGATATGGTACAATTTCGTCAAAGAGGAGAGGAAATTTAAGAGAATGGTGACGGTTAACAATTTCAAGCGGCAAACTGATGTCCAGTTGTCGAAAAAGAATGTCAAGTAAACGTTACGTTACTCATAATATCGTCTGCTTAGCTCCTTATTATGTAAGTACTTACGCCGCCATTTTCGTCTGCCGGTATGCACAGTTCTAAGTAGCCATGCTCGATGTACTTCTGGCTGAAGTCGAAGAAGGGGCGCTTCATCATTGCCTTGCGGACTGCGGAGAAGGCGCCATCAGCCCCAATGATCAGGTCAGCAGTGACGTGAACAATTTCATCTGTATCTGTCCTGTGAGAGAAGATTAGATAGGTTTGTATTTGTGTGGCTTGACAATGATATTGTACGTCTTTGGTGTGTTGTTAGGGTAACAAATTTTTAAAATGATATCAAGGTTTCAATACCGTTCTTCATTGTCTTTGTGATGTCTAACGTGTATCTAATTATTTTTCGCAGAGCTTAATAAAACAATTGACTACATTAACGTGTGTCTGTTTCTATTTATTTATTTATTCATTAATAACCAACTTATATTTACATATTACAAGTAGTAACATATAAGTTATCGGTATATAAAAGTGCCAAGCCTTTTCCCAACTATGTTGGAGTCGGCTTCCAGTCTAACTGGATGCAGCTGAATACGGGCTTCTGACTAGCCGTAACGGCTGTCAAAGATCTACCTATGTTAGCTGGGACCAACGGTTTACCGGACTTTCCGAGGCACGGAGGGGTCTCGATACGGTAATGGAAGGGCACCCATTCACACCGCCGACTTCCAAACTCCGGGCCAACTAAGAAATTCTAAATGGATAAACCTAATAACACTTTGCCCGATCTGGGGATCGAACCCCACGATCAGCTGTCGCACTTGCCACCACGAGACCAACGGGGCAGTTGAACACACAACTTACATAAAAGCTTCTATTTTGTCTATTCGAACACTTACTTTTGGAATGTTAAGGTTCCCTTCTTCAAGTTGGCTTCTATCAATTTGTGGTTAAAATACCTCTCGACATTTTCATATTGCTCCGATTCTGAAATGTTTTATCGGAATTATACTCAAACTAGCTGCGCCCCGCGGTTTCACCCGCATAAGTTTCGATCCCGTGGGAATATCGGGATAAAAAGTATCCTATGTGTTATTCCTGGTTATAAACTATCTGTGTGCCAAATTTCATCCAAATCCGTTCAGTAGTTTTTGCGTGAAAGAGTAACAAACATCCATACATCCATACAAACTTTCGCATTTATAATATTAGTAGGATAGTTTTAACTAGAAGGTACAGAACCGCTGCGTGTCTTATACTATGCCCCCCTGGAGTGACTTGCCATCAACGTTACTCTAGACTGAAAAGCCGGCTATTTATAAGGGTACGTAGTACCTATTCATGGCAAGATAGCAGCACCAGCATAGCTATTCACAACTTTCGAAAGGCTATCGTATCCAAACTGACTCATTTCGATAACCAGAATTGCCTTGCCACCGACAGCAAACAGCTGTCGAAAAAATAGCGGCCGTCTATTTGATTTAAACTAACAAAATTTTCTGGTTTTGGACTTGTGAACAGCGTTTAAAGGACTCCTACGATAACATTGATTGATGTTCGGTACGGTACGGAAGCGCATCAAGTGGTTGTGTATAGCTAAGCAGATAGCAGGAATAGATACAATAATAAAAATACATAATTAATTATGAGAATATAATAATATTCTGGTTTTGATTTCGTTTCTTAATATCAATTAAGAAAGTAAATATATGCGTCAGTAAAATGTCAGCAAATTATTTTGTTTTTATAGACGAATATCGACGTTAGGTATAGCTATGTACCTACTCTCAATGTTGATCAGCAAGGAACCTTTTACATTGCATAGATTTGATACTAAATTCGCAGCCGTCTACATTTATCTTTCCAGATTTTTTGAATTGATAACATTATTCCTATCGCGAACAAAAATGAACATCGATACGAGTGTGCTCGACAGTTGGATGTGCGAATAACACTAGTGCGACCAAACTGTACTGCGACTCACCATAGTTCGAATGCACGCTTGTGCGCCAAGCAATAATATTAAGACGTAGTCGACGGAGGCCCCTATTTCTGTCTGCAGGGTTTAAAGGAACTTAACCAAACCGAACCTCGGGGTGCCTCTGACGTCGAAGACTTAATATTATTGCTTGTCGCACAAGCGTGCATTCGAACTATGGTGAGTCGCAGTACAGTTTTGTCGCACAAGTGTTATTCGCACATCCATTTGTCGAGCTCACGTAGTACACTTCATCGATACCGAGCGTGTTCTGAAGTGCATCTTTAACCACCGTTGTGGACCTCTCGTGTGAGTACTCAGTTTTCCATATCAACTATGCACTAAACGCTCGGACAAGACCGATAATCAGCGTGCACCGTATCAAAATAGCACAAGCACCTTCCATCATTATTTAACGCTAATTCTCTCAAACTATTTACTTACCTTGTAAAAGCAGCGCGTTTAAATAATTTCTCCCCACTGAGTAAATGCTCTGAAAAAAATGATAACGTAAAGATATAATCATTGTATTTTTTACGTCATAAACAAAAGTATACCTGCGGAGATTAAAATCAGCCGATCGATTCTGTAAAAATCTCACCGTGAAAAGTTAGGTGAAGTGAGCTGTCAATAGTGTCCATCCTAACATTAGTTGGAATGACAGCTCACTCCACGCTCACTTCACCTAAGTTTTTACGGTGAGATGGTTACAGAATCGCACTGCTGTTCAGTTCGTAAATGACAACAACTCAACATGATCAAGACACTGACCAGTCAAACGATAGGAATTTGGTTTCGTATGGTCGACCGAGTACCTAATTGTTTTACCACTTTTGACAACACTTCCCAGTAAATTGTAACTTCACTAAGGTCGAAACTATCTAACTGTCCCATTACACAAATATTTAATAACCTTCGTTTTATGACATACAGTCACACCTATTCTATCTTCGTCAGTTTTCAAATCCTCGCCTTTATCAAGTCAGGACACATAATAGGTACCATTTGAGGCTACGCAATACTACGCCTATAGCTATTTAGTTACTTGACCAGATAGATCAAAATAGCATACACATTTGACCAATAATGTCGAGTTGACATCCACCTAAAACTTTTTTAATGGCCTGGCCATTTTAGTAAACAAAATAAAATGAAAATTTAATTGTCAGGGTCAGTCATATCGCATTTTAATTCGGTGTGACGTGTAAAGAAGATGGGTGAATGTCATTCTGCGGTAAGTATTGACATAACGACGCAATGAATGCTGAGTCAGTAAAACAGATTCTATCGCGCAATGAGCATTCACAAATAGCCCTTAAGGAGACAAATATATAGCCGGCCTTCAAAACTAAATGACTTTAGGCTCAATTTTCATTGCCACGGATCAGAAGCGAAGCGATTTTTTGTAAGAAAATCTTACAAGGCGTAATGAACTTTATGTTAAAGGTGTAACGTACAAATTAGATACGTGCTGATTCCCGGGAATGCGGGAGAATGTTCCGGAAGATGTGCGACCTATTTTTAGGCTCCTATCTAGTTTGTAAGTTACACAATTTACATAAAGTTCATTATGCTTTACACAAGTTCGTTACAAAAATTCGCTTCCATTCCGTTCCGCGGCAATATAAACTGAGCCTTAGAGTAGGTGGTAAAGCAATTACGAGGTAGACTATACAAAAGTACCTAACTACTTAGTAACTAAAGATATCTTTTACACGTTCGCTTAGTATTTACTTTAACTATTGAACAGAAAATGTATGATAAGATAAATTAAACTATCAAGATAAAAGTAACAAAAGATTGAAAACGAAAGATCGTACCTAAATCTGGATCTATGAAATGTGAAGTTTTATTATAGAGATAGGTACCTACATAAGTAGGTAGGTAGGTAAGTTAAGTTAACTCAGCTAGCTTTTGTGTTCGCAGATTTATGAAACTACCAAGTAGGCAGGTAAGTACAGGGTGCCACAAAGGTGTTTGTTTTGCCCTTTCGTAAATTTGCCAAGATCTATTTATGTTGTACAGTTCAGGTGCAGACTGAACTATTTATATTAAGTGCCTTATCTCACCGTCACCACGGAATAGAAACAGTCGAGATTCAATAACATAAAACGAGTTGTTTAATATTACACAACTTTTACAGACGTCACATTGTTGATTTCTAAGTAGATAGGTACATAATTATAAATATTGGGCAATAAAAACTAGCCCTCATCAAATTCCTTGTTCTATCTTTAACATACCTGCTTGGTGTTGGCATCATACGGTATAACGTAGGTGGAGCCATCGGTCCTATGGATCCGTCTGCCTGTCATGGGGATTCCGTGTTCCTTGATCATGTGTGTCTCCAAGCCAACATCTTTCAGGGCTCGTCTCCCGCGCACTGATAGCGCCAAGTTTATGGACCTACCCCTGGCTTGAGGGGTTTCCCTGATATCTAGAACAAGAAAAACAAATAGTGGCATGTATTCATCGCAGTGAGTAGTGGTGACCCAGTGGCAACGGCCTTAAACTTACGAGTTGTAGGTCGTGGGGTCGAACCCAGACAGGCTCTTTACTTTGTGTAAATAATTCCATCACCACTGCTCTCAAATCGGTGAAGGAAAACATCGTGAGGTAACCGGCATGCCCTAGAACCGAAAATTCGAAGACATGTGACATCTACCAAGCCGCACTGGGCCCACGTGGTAGATTACGGCCCACACCCTCTCACACCTCTGTGTGAGAGGGCGTAATGTTCCCACTGCTGGGACAAAGGCCTCTGCCTTTGTCCCAGCAGTGGGAACATTATAGGCTGATTATGGTGTATTAATCGAACCCCAAATAAATGAATGGACACGCTAAATATAATAATTGTGCCAATGGGTTTCGTTTTGACAGTTCAACAACAGTTATTGCGTTATTTACGTTGTTTGGCAGATACATTTTTCTAACATATGAAGCAATGGATTAGCAATATCTTTCAAAATGATTCAGCACCGTTATTTTTCGTTATAGTTCATTCATCCATTGCTTCATATGATCGAAAAGTTGGCCAGCTTTACAACGTAAATAACGCAATGTATGTTGTTAAACAATCAAAACTAAAGCAGTTGCTACTGATTGTGTGTCACGCAGTTACCCCGCGGATTGAGATTGATGTGTTACGAGATGTGTGTGCGATGTGTTGTAATGTGTTGTGTGTGTTGTGTGCGTGTGTTGATAGGGTGTTGTTCTTTAAAAGAAAAAAAATCATATTTATTTTGATCACATGCACATGTGTGACTTGTGCGTCTGAATATAGCCTGCAAATGACCGACTTTTTGATAAGTAGGTATTTTATTATATGTTTGGAATTTTGGTAAACTCAAAACTTATTTTGGTTCAATGGAAATACGAAATGTGCCATTCTACCCATTTTCGTTGTCAGCCACCACAAAAACCATGAACATGAAACCCCCACTCAACCCAACCCAATTTCCATTAATTATGCAGAGTATTTTCTTTGTAGTTACCTAGGCACCTATTAATTTAAGTTTGCCACTGCCGAAGACACATAGGTAAAATTCGAATTTTACTCGGCTAAAATAAATTCCAATAATAACTAGTACGTAGATAATAGTGCCCAGATTGTCTTATTTGATATCAATCATATCATTTTAAAGTAAAAATCCTCGACCTTATAGTAATCAATAACAGAGGCGACTTTGGGTCAAAGTGGCCAGTAAGTAGAATTCTGAATTCGAACTCTGAGAACTAATAAAAACAACAGCTGTGGCATAAAATACCAACCTTCACGGAACTCATAAAGGCGAACTCGATGGCCCCTCTTTGCAAGATACAGTGCTTCAAGAGACCCCACCTGTAAAATTTAAAGGAATATGAGTGTTAATCTCTCAGATTCGAAAGAACGTATTGTAGATCATACTAAGTAGAGGTGCCTACCTACTTGAAGCCAACCACCAAATTATAATTACTTAAGTATAATCGTGGCTTGGAAAGTCCCGGCTGTCATTTGTATGTAGATCTTTGACAGTCGTTACGGGTAGTCAGAACCCCGAAAGTCTGAACACCAGGCTTACCAAGGAGTATCATGTTACCCAGTAACTGGCTTGTGGAGGTCCGATAGGCAGTCGCTTCATGAAAAATACTGGTAAACAACTGCATCCGGTTAGACTGGAAGCCGACCCTGACATAGTTGGGTAAATCCAGGCAGATGATAGATAATGATACAAAAACCGAAAAGGTTGCCCGAGTCTAATGATGTCATAGTTCGCAGGCTAATGGGTGTAACTACCAATACAATGCTGCAAGACAATACCTAATTGTGTTGTACTTAATGCATTAGAGACAGACAAAAAACCTATCGAACCTTAAAGTCAATGGATTTAATTGTTGATTTCTAGAAAATAAATTAATTTATCTAGGTATTATTTACTTAGGTACTTTTAGAAATTCAATAAAAAAGTGTCACGAAAATCGATTCATTATTGCAATGGACTAATGACGAGCTAGTTCTTTCTGGAAAATCATAATGATGTCGTGAAAGATGGCATGACAGCCATATAATTGGCCACTGAGCATGTTAATAAAGGAAAATGTGCACGAATGAGGTGCATTAAAATCTGACAAAAAAGAAACCCAATGTTGCAGATGTAGGTTAGAGTTGACAGTGTAGAAGACCGTGTTGTTATGGCCATCACAAGTAACTATTTATCAAATTCAAAGTCATGTAAAATGCTTAAGTAACACCCGCCCCGCTCATATGAACATCGGAGATTATATTCTAGAAGTTGTTGACGTTGTTCATCTAGGAAAAACTGTTAGATATGTTCTTCGGCCAAAGATTTCAATGGCAGTGGACAGGGCACATTGTTCGCAGAACGGATGGCAGATGACGGCAGATTTATTTATTTATTTTTTTACTGAACACACAGCTGTGCTGTTGGGGAGTTTGTTGCGCCACTTCTTCTTCCCAGCATAGCACTAGGAAGTGGTGAAGGGGACTTTTTGGGGGACTGTCTTTTGTAATTTTGACGTTCAAAAAGTGTTGATTCTCAGCCTAATTTGAATAAATGACTTTTGATGGGACCGAAACGTTCTGGAGTGGCGACCATGTACCGGAAGGCACAACGCCTGGCGGAGGCTTATGTCCAGCTGTGGACGTCTTTCTACTAAAATTATGATTAGGTAAGTAGGTATTATCTATTCTAACCTGGGGGTAACGCTTATCAATGTTCTACTCCGAAGTAGTATCGGCCGAATGTTCGGCCGTTGCCTGCTACGAAGTTACTATTTGGTTCGGTCGGTTCCGATCCTACACTCCGACACTCTTTCGAATATTGACTATGGTCCCGACCCAACTGAGCCGATCAGATTTTTTTTCGCATATTTCAATAATATTCGGTTCGGCCATGTGTCGGTCCGATCCGAACATTCGCACTTTGCACTTCGGACAGACCCCCAGTGCCATTGCTGCACTTGGAAGTGGTTGTCAAGGCAGCTCGTTGGCCAGCTGGCTTTTGACCTCGGGAATAAGACGTTAACATAATAGTAATCTATTTATTGATGGAACTCGTTTTCGGTAAAAACAGTCGGAGATCAACATAAGCAATCTTTATTGGATCTTAATTTAAACTTCGTGTTTAAATAAGTTTGAATGTAATTAACCAAATTGATCGATTGTATTCATTAAGGTTTAATTGAACCAAATTATTCCACGAATGTCATACTTATCACTAATGTATGAATTTATTATCACCAATTATTCTTGAACGTTTTTCTAATTGTGGTAGCAATTAAAAAACATTGAGTAACATTTTGCAAAGTTATTTCATAATATTAATTAGAATAATTAGCTATAACCTGTAACCGGATGCTGATCTTCGGATAAGACAGGTTCAGTCAAAATAAGGAGGCAAGACAAGAAAACAAAAAAAAATAAGTACCTAGATACCTGCAGGAGTTAGTTACACACACTAAATACAATAGCGATTCGGTAGATTTATTTTACATAAGGTAGGTAGATAATTACTAATTAGGTAATTATAGCTTACTTATGATATTAAAATTTTCCTTTAAATTATTATATTATACTAGTTGTGCCTGCGAGTTCGTTCGAAATTGTATTTCATAGGTTTTAATTTTTTGCGTGGACCCTAATTATTTTTCAAAAACAAAAGTAGCCTTAGTTACCCCTTATAAAATCAGTCCAGCCGTTTCGTAGATTAGTCAGATCAAATAGACAGACAGACAACATTTTTAGAAATTGACGTTTTGTTTTAAGCACCGTAGTTACTCGTATATAGTTTTATATGCATTTAGTAAAAAGCTGGGAATCTGGATATTACTAATTATTTATTTATTTGTATGTATGTATGTGAATATACAAAGTACCTACCTACCTACCACAGTTGTACAAGATACGTTCTCATCTTTGAACCCATGAAATAGTTCAGCAATGTAAGTAGGTACTACGTCATTTTTTATTTGTTTCTTTCGATGTTCTACAATTTAATGAACACCATAGTAAATACAATAAAATTTCTGGCAAGTTACTCACCAACCCTGCACCAACAACCACCACATCCAGCTGCTTCTTCTTTGAATATCCATTTTGTAAAGTCGCCATTTCTTCACTATTTATTCACAAGACGCAATGATACTTAAAATAAAATTATTTTTCGTATAATAAATAATCAAAATTCAACCACTCGCGGCGTTTTCTAAAATGCGAGTGAACTCATAATAACGTGTAAGTTCCCCTAGTCTCTACTTCGTGGGTGTGAGTGCGATACTGCGTCCGCGCCGAGTCTCGCCCCGATACGGTTTCATTAAATTGACATTTGATCACTGCGGGCAGTCAATAGGAAGAAATTAATTTCGGTTACGTAGTTCATTGATGAGTTAAGAGTTGATAAGCGATAATATATTTGTGCGAGTTGAATGGCATGTGATTGGAGAGGCCTACATATGTCGAGCGTAGGACTGGTAAAGGCTATCCAGGATACAGTTTTAATTAGCTATAGTTAGTTATTAGTTTTATTTTTTTTCAGTTTTTATTTGCATGACCTACATGTATTTGTTCCGAGTCTGGGTGTTTTTCTATCTATAATATGTATGTATTTACAAAAAAAAAATCGTATATAAGTAGTTTATCAGCCATCTTGTTACCATAACACAAGCATTAGGTTGCTTAGCTTGAGACAAATGGTGCTGTGTGAAATGTCCAGGGATATTATTATTATTATTAATTAATTGCATGTTTGTGCAAAAGAGAATATTTAGCTAGATGATAGTTTTATAAAAACGATCACTACAAAATAGGTGTTTTATTCAACAGACTTGTAGTTTAGATGCCTGGAGAAAGAGCAAGCTCGGAACTATTTTGTTCACAGTGTGCAGGTGTTCGAAAAAAACCGAAGTTAATTTACTGCACCGTCCGTATAAAAACTTACCTACCTAGTAGTGGTCAATTAGACAAAAGCCGGTCTTGGGTCAACCCCAGGTTGGGCTGTGATTTTAGTTTTTTCCATAAGAGAAAACCTAAAAGAAGACAGTGGGTAGATTCCTCATACCTGTAATCAGCTGGGTAATTGCTTAGCACACTTACAGTAAACAACAATCATTGCGTTATTTATGTTGTTGAGCAGACAAATTTTTTGAACATATGAAGAAATGGATTGGCAATATCCTTCTAAATTATTCAGATTGGAATTGATAGTGTTACATAATTACGGTGCAGCTCGGACCGTTTCGTTGCACATACAATAGACATCTACCAGGTACACTACACCTACCGTTTGTTATAGATTAGAAATTCAGGCTAAGTTATTTGATACAAAGCCACACTATAGTGTTACAGAGGGATCAGCTGACCGTACGAGGTTTCGGCATCGTATTCACAATTTAGTACCTATTAGGTAGACAGTAGAACACAGTGGAGTAAAGGCGACTTTTGGGCCTCTCTGACGGTCTGCGACCCTAACGTGCACGAATGTTCAAGTATATTTCATCAACATAATAATATTCGTCAATCGTAGTAACAATAAGTCAGCCGCACGGTCAATCGATCAGGCTAAGCTACGCTTGCCGCGGTTGGTCCGTGGATGGGACCATCTTTATACCGAGACCACTCCGTGGCTCGAGATGCACATCATCCGTTGGTCCCGGCTCCCTTTTTTGGATCTTTGACAGTCGTTATGATAAATGAAAAATGATAAATGATTTTATTTTGTAAGTAGGTTTGTACAAACACTTTTACACGTCAATCATATTTTAAAACTAGATGAGGTCGGCGTTTCCTATCTGACTACTCTGAGAAGAAAGGCCGAAACAAACTCAGAGGTCACAGTCTCTTTTAAAGTCCAGACATAATCTTGGTCAGATCATATGAAGACCATGCAGGTCGATGTCTGAGATGGTCTTTTGAGGAAAGAACCACACAGATTGAGAGGACCTGTCCAGTCAGTGCAGAAATCGTGCAGCTCAACTCAAAACTTAAGGAGCTCGACGATTCGACGAACAATACCAAAGAAAGGACATTTGGGTAGGCCACATTAATTACTCAAACTGCCAGACCATGACAAAACTAAGAGAACAGAGAGAAAAATAAAATATAATAAAAATAAGGTTACGTACGGGTCGTCAGAAGCTCGAAAGTCTGACAACCAGTTTTACAATGGGTACCTATCCTATCCAGTAACTGGGGTTGTGGAGATTAGTTAGGCAGCCGGGGGGCAGCCGCTCCATTTAAAATACTGGTATTCAACTGCATCCTCTTAGACTAGAAGCCGACCCCATGAACAATCGGCCCAAGCAACCATAGGTACAATTAGTAAATAAAAAAATGGTCACTTAACTTACTTTAAAAGAGTTCATTACGAAGTTTGAACCTTCATGGTTATTTTATTAAAATTCTATTACAATAGCTAGGTAAGTAAGTGAGTCTAGGTTATGGTAAGTATAGGCATTCCAAGGTTGCCTGGAAGAGATCGCAGAAAACGATAAGGCATCAGCCCATTGTGTGTTTTGTAATAATAATCGTATTTTTTGTTATGTATACAATAAAGTGCCTACATATAAATAAATAAATCTGCCTAACCTTCTCCCAACTATGTTGGGGTCAACTTCCAGTCAAACCGGATGCTGCTTTTACACGGAGCGACTGCCTATCTGACCTCCACAACCCTGGGTAACACGGTAGGTACCTACCCATAGGTAAGACTGGTTGTCAGACTTTCAGGCTTCTGACGACCCGTAACGACTGCCAAAGATCCAAGAATGGCAGCCGGGACCAAAGGCTTAACGTGCTTACCGAAGCACGGAGGCGTCTTTGTATGTGAAGATGGTCACCCATCCACGGACCAACCGCGGCAAACGTAGCTTAACCTGATCGATCGACCTGTGCGGCTGTTATTAAGAGATAGAGATAAGATAAATAAATAAATAAATATGCTTACTACATGAAAGTAGGTATGTATAGTTAGGTACTGTGAGGTACTAACGTTTTGCTAATACGGTTGAATGTTATTCGATCTGAATATGTTAGCAGCAGCCGGCAGCCGCGCTATCTATAAGATATCAATGATGACCTATACGTTTATACAACTACGTATCAGACATTTTATTCATGGTCACGATAAAAAAGAACGTGTCAAGTAGCTTTGTACACAGGTTTATTTTAATTTAGAAAATTCTATTCTATTCTAAACTCCGTAGACGCGATGGGTATCGATTTATAGACACGACAAATAAAAAGATTTGATGTTCTTTTTTGGGAGGTCAACGGCCGCTGTTTCTGTTGTTACTTGAAATATGATTGAGAAAAACTGTTCTTATGTTTTATCGTAGTTAGATATAGATACCTATCACGTCTGTGAAGTTTCCATAAAAAAATAGATTTTTAAACTGATATACAAATAACTGCGGCCGATGACCCCACGCAAAAAATCATCAAACTAATTCATGTTTTGTTTCATAATATTTTCATATCGATACTCACCGCGTCTGCGGAGTTTAGCTAACCAGTTTAAAATAACCCTGTATTAAAAAAATATATTACTTAGGGCTGATTGTTCCATCGCCAGGTAAGTTTTATTCGAAGAATAAAATTGACGTTTGACAGTTTTTGTATGAAATAACTGTCAAAATTTCAAAATTATTCTTCGAATAAAGTTATCAGATGATTAAAGAATCCCCTAAAGGAACATCATAGAATATTGGATACAGGATTGTTCACCTTATTTATAGTGTTCTCGTTAAAAGTGCACCGGGTTTGAACTCACGACTCACGAACAACAACTCCCCAAACTCACGAGATGGGCTATTGTCGCTTAAACTTAACAAAACAGTATTATTTTTTATTGCGTTTATCTCATTTGTGATTGCGCAAACAAGCCTAGCTAAACAAATACTGAAAAACTGACGATTTAATCTTACGTATGTTATCTTACGCAAATGGAATTACGTTTCTTGTCATCTATCACATGTCAACATTAACCCGCTAATAAACGCGGAGTGAAGTTTCAACCAGTATAAACTTCAGATTAATACATACATTTTTCGAAGTGTAAATGTGGCATAAGCTTACTCCGCATTATCCTTATGTGTGTTAGGAAGTAAAATAAAAAGCTTGAAATGAATCTTACAATTTCTTTATTCACTTACATTAACATACTTTCTTCTTTTAACTTTGTTTAAAATATATATTCCTTTTCAATATTTTTATCCCAAACATATTTTTACTTTACAGAATCAGAACTTCAAAATCTCTCAATTAAAACTACATATATCCAAATGGTTATAATCACAAATTACAATCTATTCACAAAGAAACGTACACGCGACGACACTTCAAGCTATACATTTCAAGTTTTAGCTGACCTTACATCGTATAGGCTTTATACTGGAAATGTATAGCTTGATATTGCGTCGTGCGTATCTAAACACTACGTTTCTCAAGAAATAAAGTTTTTTTTTATTTCATACTAAAATCTTTCGCCCATAATGCACAACCAAGTTGTTTACAATGTTCAGAAATATTTTTCCATCAAATATGTATGTACTTTATTCTTATTTTTACAAACATTAAATATTTATTAGTCACTACTGTTTGTCGAAGAAAAACTAAGCTTAAGCCTATAGCGTTGGTAGAGGTAGCATAATCAGCCAACTGCTGCATGTTTCAAATGCTGGGACACTCTTCGAGAGTGGGATTTAATCCACCACGCGGGCCCAGTGCGGGTTGGTAGCTGTCACATGTCTTCGAATTTTTGGTTCTAAGACATGCCGGATTCCTCACGATGCTTTTCTTCACCGTTTTGAGAGTATTGGTGATGAAATTATTAATAATTATAGGTAGAGGTTACAGGTAAATACAATGATTTATCGCCATAACGGTTACAGATCTTATTATTTTTACTTTAGGCTTAGTGACTGACCGAGTCATTGCGGAATCATCCGAAGCCCACATACATTTACATAGTTAAGGAGTTTTATGCTAAAAGTGAAGCAATTATACGTCATCACGGACTGTTCTGACGTCATCAAGTTAATAATTTATGCAAAAAGAGACGTTATTATTAGCGAATTTAGCCTTGATATGTTAATAACTTTGTTTATTTAACATACAAGACATATTAATGCAGAAGAATAGTAGGCGAAATAGGCGTCATATAAAGATACATACATGAAGAGACGCATTTTTCCCTTGGGGACTAAGCAGAAACTACACATTTTTTTTAATACGAATGTTTTTTAGGGTTCCGTCGCCAAATGGCTAAAACGGAACCCTTATGGATTCGTCATGTCTGTCTGTCTGTCCGTCCGTATGTCACAGCCACTTTTTTCCGAAACTATAAGAACTATACTTTTGAAACCTGGTAAGTAGATGTATTCTGTGAACCGCATTAAGATTTTCACACAAAAATAGAAAAAAAACAATAAATTTTGGCGGTTCCCCATACTTAGAACTGAAACTCAAAAAAAAAATTTGGCTTCTGTGGGGTATCTATGGATAGGTCTTCAAAAATGATATTGAGGTTAATATCATTTTTTTCTAAACTGAATAGTTTGCGCGAGAGACACTTCCAAAGTGGTAAAATGTGTGTGTGTGTCCCTGTAACTTCAAAAATAAGGGAATTATAAAACTAAAAAAATATATGATGTACATTACCATGTAAACTTCCACCGAAAATTGGTTTGAACGAGATCTAGTAGGTAGTTTTTTTTAATACGTCATAAATCGTAAATTGTAATTGTACGGAACCCTCGGCGCGTGAGTCCGACTCGCACTTGGCTGGCTTTTTTTTTCTACAGTATGAGCGCGGAGAAAACAATCGTCATGATTGGACGATTATAAATATAGCGTCATAAAACTTAGTTCTACTTGGTGACTACCACAGCGGCAAAACATTTTCGCTGGATAATTTACTTACATAAAAATACGTTATAGTCAAAAGTAGGAAGATTTAAAAACTCATATTACTAGGCATTGAAGAGACATCCTCTGAGGGACTTTGGCTCGAGCTGAACGAACTGAGAGTCTCCCGCGTCTCCTCTTTGATCTTCAAATGCTCCGTGCTCGAGGGAGGTCGGGAGAGTAAGGAACGGTCCTTGTCTTTGTGTTCCTTTGACTTCTCCTTGCTGCTGTGTTTGTGCTTGTGCTTATGTTTGTGCTTCTTCTTTTCCTTCTTCTTCTTCTTTGCCTGTAATTTGTATTGAATTTGAAGTCGTAGTTTCGAAATTACTTTGTTTAACTTAAAAACTAGATTTTATTAAAGAGATCAACTGTTATTTGGGTTTCGCCATCAAATAAGCAGTACCGTAAAACGGGGTGAATACGGATACAGGGGTGAATCGGGACGAAACTTTAAAATGGATTTTAACGTTGAAATATTATAGTTTGCTGCCTGAAAAGACTCTAATGTGTTTACTGTTTTTTAATTAAAGATTAAGTGTCCTTGTTAGCAACAAACTATATTATTTTAAAGTTCAAATCCATTTTAAAGTTTCGTCCCGATTCACCCCTGCATCCCTATTCACCCCGTTTTACCGGTACCTGTTGGGAATCGAACACAACACAACACACTGCGCGCGGCCTGCACGCGCAGGCAGCGTGCCCAGCGCGTCATTGGCAAGCTTAGGCGCGGCGCGGCGACGACACGGCTCGGCCCGTTCACCACTCGCTTCAACGGACTCCACCGCGACGGACGATACTCTTAAATTATTAATTGTTTGTCCGGGAAAGTTTATATTTGTAGATCCGACGGCATTAATACATTGCCTAGTTATACAGTGTATTCTTTTATTGCTCCCCATGCTAACAGTACCTTTGTACTCAAATTGTAATTATGTAATAAATTAAAAAAATCTTAGTCGCAGCTCATAGTCAAGATTTGTGTCCGTTTCATGGCAATAGGTTCGCAAAACATTGCTGGCGAAATGTGCGTGTACTATAGCTCTGCCTAACTCTTCGGGGAATACAAGCGTGAAGTTTATGCTATTGAAAGACTTTCCACGAATGATGCAGTACTTGATTATTTCCCTAACTTGATGCATATAAATTTATTTATTTGTTTTTTTTTTTTTTTTTTTTTTTTTTTTTTTTTTTTTTTTTTTTTGGTATGTTATAAAGGTGTTCATAATTACATAGTGTTCATAACTAAATGTCTCACCGTTTTCAATTTATAATTACATGTATTTACAATTAACATTACATTCATTTACAATTAACATTAATCACATTACAATAATAATATAACATATACTTTTTATGATGACGAACAATTACCGGAGATTTATTGTGAAAGACGGCACGGTTGACATCTGTCGGGCATGCCACCGGCCGGGAGAATCAATCCGGCATATTATCTCCGGGTGTTCTCGTCTAGCTAACGGAGAGTACTTGCATAGACACAACCTTGTAGCCAGGATAATCCATCAGCAACTTGCTCTGAAATACAGCCTTGTAGAATCTGAGGTGCCGTACTACAGGTATGTGCCCGACCCAGTTCTCGAAAATGGAAATATCACATTGTACTGGGATCGATCCATCATCACTGACAGGACTATTGTTGCCAATAAGCCTGATATAGTGGTGGTGGATCGATCAGAGCGGCGCGCAATGATTGTTGACATAACCGTCCCGCATGATGAGAACCTCGTGAAAGCCGAGAAAGATAAACAAATCAAGTATCTTGACTTGGCTCGCGAGGTTGTCGACATGTGGGATGTGGACTCAGCGATCATTGTGCCGATAGTTGTAACAGCCAATGGCTTAATAGCCAAGAGCCTCGACCAACACCTGAGGAGGCTCTCGTTAGGCAGCTGGATCAAGGGCTTGATTCAGAAAGCGGTACTTCTGGACACGGCTCGCATTGTCAGGAGGTTCCTCTCTCTGGAGCCCTGACCGCCGGTAGCTTGGACCCTGTTCCCGATACCGGTGGGCTACTATTTTTTATATTTTTAAATGTTTTTATACTTTTTATATTCTAATATTTAAAAATATAATTCATATGTATACACTGAAATAAAGGAAATAATAACATATACTTTGATTTATATGCATAGCTAAACTTTTTAACTACAACATGAGCCAGTATTTTTTTCTGAAGTTCTATAACATTTCCAATCGTTTTCTCTGCTTACCTTAGGAGCCCCCATATCATCCTTGTCGTGTCGGAACATGCCTGGTTCGAATCCGACCGGGCCCGAAGTACCGGGTATACCGGGCAACGCGACCGCGTTGTCAGTCATAAACTCGCGTTTGTTGTCGTCCTGGATGGAAAATAAAAATAATCATTGATAATGTTTCTGTTTAGCCATCAATGTTACCAACTATAGAAGAGGAAAGGAGAACAGCACGTGTGTTTTATTTCTGTTTTAGTTTTTTTTTTTTTTTCAATATTGTAAAACTTACACTGAACATCCTGATGGGCAGTTCACTGGGCACACTCGTAACGTCGATCTTGACATCTTCCTCCTTGATACTGGACACTGGCACCGGTAACAAGTCATCTAGAGGCACATCCACCATCCTGTCCAACTTAGACATAGGCAGACCTGTGCTTATCGGTACTTCAGGCTCGTATTTCATCTAGAATTATTAATGAAATTAAGCATAACACGAAGAGAAATGCACATTGCGAAGGCCTTCTAAGCCCAGGAGTGTGACAGCATAAGTACTTTTAGTCGTTAAGAGTCCCACTGATGGGCAAAGGTTTCCCTACTCTCCACCTCTCTCTGTCCAGAGCTACCAAGGACCAATCTTTATGAAAGGAGTCCAGCTCATCCCAAGGTTCACAATTCAACAGAGGTCCACGCTCTTGGTTTGCCAGAGAGCTATAGAACGGAGTGTTCTGGGTATTAAACTTGTGGGCCGGGTTAAGAACACAACAATCCATTCCATCACTAGAATAACTGATGTCATTTGGAAAAAGGTATTTGGTTACAAGAAAATTGCTTTGGATGTCATTTGAGTGTAACAGCCAATCAGAAAGGCTGAGCTGTTGAATAATAGAAAGGGGTGCATCTGACGTGATTTTGCGCAGAATTTTATCCATTGGACAGACCCTAGCAGCGAAGCTCAAATATTTTCAATCTTGTTACAGATGAACAGAATTAGTGCAAAAGATGTATATATTCATTTTAACTTTAACTCAAACTCATTGTTTATGGAACACAATGAGATTCTAAAAAATATACTCTTCACTCGTCAATATTATCATCAATATACTCACATCATCAACCTCCTGTTTAATCACAGGTTTAGGTTCCAACTCCTTCAATCTCTCGCGTTCTCTTTCTCTTTCTTTCTCTTTTTCCCTCTCCCTCTCTCGTTCTAGCCTCTCCCGTTCTTTATGGTGCATTTGTTTCATCATAGCCTGTATTTCTGGTAGTGGTACACATATAGGCCGCTTGAGCCCGTATAATGTGTAGTATAAGTCTACGAGGTCGCAGCGAAGTCTGGCGTCGTTTGATAGGTGACAGTTTACGTTGCTCCATAGTCTGTCAAGGGAATTGTTATGTTACTATAGCATTGTGTGTATTTATCGTATATATTATCAAGTATTTTAAATCCTATTTTTTAACCTATAAAAAAATACCTCTAAATGTGAAAGTTTGGATGCTTCTTACTCACATTACAGGACAATTATTAACTATTTTTTACTACTCTTATTTTATTATTAACCCTTTCATAAATAAATATTGAGACAATTTATTATTCAACTAATAAAATTAATGAGCTTGTTATAAGCATTTACTAACTATCAGCAAACAGATAGTTTATATACACATAGGATACTTTTTATTCCGGTAGTACGTTCCCATGGGAAAATTCCTGACCTCCACGCGGGTGAAGCCGCGGCCAAAAGCTAGTAAAGAATAACTCAAGAAATAATAATTTATATAGAGGCGAGACTTCCGCTCCGAACACGTAATAGAGTTAGTTTTTAGGCATGTGATACTTTCAAACAGCCAGAATACAAAAAAAAACAGTTGCTATGGGCGTTTAAAGGGCATCAAGTTTTAGAAAGATTAGCCAGGTACGACAGGGACGACGCAATACAAAGCCGAACTTTTTCTAAAAATGAGCCATTCTGACGACCATCTGTCAAGGCTAGAGTAAATCTAGGCCAAAAATACCGATACATACCTATGCACCACAGCCTCAGTGTCAAGACGATGCCTCTGGGCTCGTTCAAAGGGAGGCATGTTGATAAGCAAGCGAGCTAAGCCGTGCCTCACGCAGGGGTCTGGGTCACTTTCTACTGCCGTCAGTAATGAGGAAAGGTCCTCAGGTTTACCGTCCACTCGAACGAAGTCTACTAGACACTCGAAGGCGGCTAGTCTTACGTCTGCAGATAAATTGTGGTTATGAGAATCTTGTGACTAAGTTCTATGGTCAACTGCACGTCAATGGTTTGATCTTGAAAGCGTCCTTGTTTAGTAGCAGTAAAGGTGGTTTACATAATTCAATTATTACTACTGACGTGGGGTCGACAGTACAGGGATAAGTTGTCAAAAAAAAATATTATATCCTGGACTACTAATCTGCTGCAAGTCTACAAAATAAAAAAAAACATTGCCAACATTTATACAGGATCAAATTAAATTAGCTAGCGAAACTCCGCAGATGTGATGGGTATCAATACCTAAACATGATCCACCATAGCCAAAATCTGCTAGGTTCCACCGCGCGTTCCACCAAACAGGATTGCTCAATGTAATTATTTGCTGGCACTTTTTTGAAAGACTTAAGTCAATCGTCGATTGCATGATTAAATTACTATCACGACATGAGATAGTGAACAAATGCAAGCCTCTTTAGTATAAAGTGAAAATACTTACTGTATTCGTAATATGTATTTACATAAACCTTACCAATATACTGTCCATACGCCGCATAAGCTCTGAACACGGTCGGTATGCTCGGCAGATGCCCGCATTGCTGCAGCCGTCTTATAGCGCGCAAACAACTGACAGTCACCGTGTTTTTGTAACAGGGCAACACTTTCTCTAGATTTAGCACTCGCGTTATCTCTTCTAGGACTAGTCTGGTGTCTGCTGACAGTGAGTCGGCTGTTATTGGAGCACCCTGAGGAAAAAATGTGTGAAAAAATAAAGAATTGGGCAAAAAGGCAAGAAGGAAGGGTGGATTTGCAACTTAATAATATATAACATGTTTTAGTAATGAAGAAATTAAATGATATTATTTTATTGCTGTAATCTTTGAGACACTTTTACACATCAATGTTTTGGTCTTTTGCTATCTGACGATCTCTGAGGACAAATGCTGCAATGACCTCAGGATAAGGATTAGTAAAGGCAAACCGCGCATATACTAAAGACTTGTTACGTAACAGTAAGATTGCTATCACACTTTTTTCAGATTAAAAGTCGGATCGTAAGACGGGTGGATAAATAGATAGATGGATGGAAAGTTATATATTTAGATATATGGATAGACAGATAGATGGATAGATCAATGGATCAATGGATGCATGAAGATATTCTTTATGATGTAGAATTAGAATTTATTTATTTGTAAGAATGTAGTTTTACATAGTACCTATGGTGTTGAGTGTATAGAACTTAAAATATATTAACACAATTATATGTGTTTTGTACACCATATATTGTCGTCTACCACAACATTTATACAGGGTATCCCGAAACTCAACAATAACCTGGTACCGGATCAAATTTTCAACTTTTTTGAAAAATGTCTATTATCGCTTGACTAAGTGACATGGATTTTTTTCTTATTTCTTTCATAACTGGTATACCTTGGCCTCTCACCCGGAACCAGGTTATCGTTGAGTTTCGGGACAGCCTGTATACAACAAAAAAAAAACAAAGACAAATATTCAAATGTCATTCTTATATAACCAAGTACAATTCATTTTAAAATTTGTGAATTACAATAAGTCCAATAGTCCAATATTGTCGATCGAAAAGACGAACAACAGGACACAAGACACAGTAGTACGAAACCAACGGCGCTAGCTGTCCTATCGTTAATTAAAAGCAATTTCTAGATACTTATTGGAAGACGCTTTATGGACATTAAATAGACATTAAAACAATATTAATATTTGTATGTTACTTACGGGCTGCAAAACTGATATAACAGGCGTGATGGTAGCGGCTAAAGCATCCACCAACGACGCCTTGTAATAATTGTCCGAGAAATGGTTCTTCGAGTTGTCATTATATTTGAACAGGTCCAGTAAAAACCGCACCACTTCGGGCGGGCAGATGCCGTGAATGTTCCTCAAACCTGTTAGAAACAAAAGAAAATTTAGTTTTCGGTGTCACAGAAATATGAGCGTTGAAGGCAGTGAAATAAAGTCGAAAATAAATAAACTTAACCACATGAGATCGATCACTTTTCGACAATCAATTTCATAGCTAAGCTGTTTTGTTTTACGCATCCATCGCTACACATCCTCGCACATCTGTGGTGGAAACGCATGTAATGATCTCACGTACCAGTCATTGAATTATAGAGTTTATTTTATTACAAGCAAAGTCGATATTTCTCCCAAATTTTTTTATGCGTCATTTTTGCCGCAAATAAATGTATTTTCTTTCTTCTTCTTTATTTCCTTGTCAGTAAAACCCAAGTAGTTTACTTACCCGCCATAGCAACCGGTATAGTCTTCTGCAAGAAGTAATGCTGCAAGTTGTCGAAAGTGTTTTGTTTGATGATGTGCGGCGCAGCGAACGAGCCGAACATCTTGCGGAATATCGTCAACATGGCCGGCGGACCCGCCCATGAACTTATCATGGCGTTTGCCACCTACAAATAAGTAGAAATTTTAAAAGGATGGCGTATCTTTTTCTATGGGTAAGACAGACGTTTAAATATGGTACTTTGTTTGACAAAACTTTTTATATTCTGAAAATACGGATTTTTAACGGTAAAAATGAACTACCTATTGTTACCATCATGATCATTGATAACAATTTGTAGTTTATTTTTAGCAAATTATTTGCACACACATTGTTGTTCGGCAAATCGGTAGAACTTCGGAAAATTTAAGAATTCAGGCGATTTGTTAGTTTCGTAGCATGTATTATGATCAAAACCGGGATTGAGAAATTCTCAAAAGCATATTTATAAGATTTCTCGTTTTAGCAAATACGACAATTATCCATTTGAACCTTAATCTCAGTGCCTGTCACCTGTATGTGACAGCCCCTCCAACCTTCCCATGGTCCTTCCAACATACGTTATACGGGCCGAAACGTGGGGCGTCTGCGGACAGAGCTCACTTGGCCATCTTATTTTAACGATCTGCAGGCGCTTCTTGATCCCTACAAGTACTCCCCTCTCTTGGGTGTGACAGTGAGTACTTCCTGTCACCGAAAGGAGGCCTGTGTCCCAGCAGTGGGAACATTATAGGCTGATTATGCTCAGGGCCATTCTAATGGCACTTGCAAGCTCTTATGGCTTCTAGACTTTTGACTATAATATCTCATCTATATAATTATATAAAATTCAAAGTCCTGACTGACTGACTGAGACATCAACGTACAGCCTAAACCGCTGGTCCTACAGATATGAAATTTGGAGGGTGTATTCTTCGTGAAGAGTAGGTATCCACTAAGAAGGGGTTTTTCGAAATTCCACCCCTAAAAGGGTGAAATGGGGGGATTTTGTTTGTATGAAAAATCTCATTCCTTGAGTTAGTAAACTTGAAACTTGGCACGAATACTTATCTAAGTAAAATATGAAGTTGGGCATTTTTTGTTTTTATAAACTACCCCCTAAAAGGGGCTTGGGGGGTTTCCAAGTTTGTATCGAAGAATTTTAGCGCGCGGTCCGATTTAATCGAAACTCAGTATTTATACCTAAAATTAAAAGGAAGGAATAATGTGAATCAGGGTTTTTCGAAAATCTACCCCTGACGGCCTGAAAAGGGGTAGTCAATTTTACAGGGGAGAATTTTACAGCGTGGCTTGATTAACTCGAAAATTGATATAAATAATCTTTGAGTAAGTTATGAACACATCCCAAATGATTTTTCAAAATTCCACCCCTGTGGGGGTGAAAAGCGGGGATAAAATTTTTATGAAAAATCTTATTCGTTAGGTTAATAATCTTGAAAATTGGCATGAATACTCGCCTAAGTAAGCAATAAAGAAGATCATTATTAGTTTTTCAAAACTACCCCTCATAGGGGATATAGGGGTGCTAAAGTTTGTATGGAAGAATTTTTGCGCGCGGTCCGATTTAATCGAACCTCAGTATTGATACTTTCGACAGAAAATAATTAATAATAAGTATGTAAGGTTATCGAAAATTGACCCCTGACGGGGCAAAAAGGGGTAATTCGGTTTTAAGGGGAGGATTTGAACTTGAAACTGAATGTTACATTTTCACGCCTAAACCACTGAACTTCTGATTTGGCAAACAGATAGATGGCATCCTAGGGAAGCACATACTTTTTATCCTGGTAGCACGTTCCCGTGGGATAACTTCCGACATCCACGCGGGCGAAGCCGCGGGCAGAAGCTAGTCTTAGTATACAACAGTGATAACCTTTTCCTTTATTGAAGTCGGCTAAAAATCATCCTTACCTTAGTCAAACAATGCGCAGCTCTGCACCTAATCTTATAATACGTCTGTTCATTCTCAATGACGTCAGTCAGCGCTTTCCTAGTCGCTGGTTCAGGGTAGTTATGTAGTGCGTCTATAGCCTCACTCTGGGCTGTGACGTCACGCTCGTGGCGTAACTGATACTGCCACTGGTAGTCAGGCTGGGATATCACTGTTCCACGCAAGAGCGACATTTCGGGGTCCAAACGGATCCATAGGACGGGTGAGTCGCTAGAAAAATATTGATATTAGTTAGGGCAGTGTTTTTCAACCTTTTTCACAGCGCGGCCCCCTTAATATGGAAAAATATTTCGCAACCCTCTTCCCTAACTTGGAATTCAAGTCTGTCACTTTGGGTACCTTTTGGTTAAGCAGAATTCCCACAATCAACCATTGAAGCTTTGAAGTGTTTGATGCCATTTGGAACCTCCTATTAAAAACCTACTTTAAAGAAACGGCGACCCCCTAGGGGGTCCCGACCTCCACGTTGAAAAACACTGAGCCTAACTCAGTGTTTTTCAATGGATATTTAAAATGTTACGTTATTTTCAACCATTTACACACACACAGAGTAGGCAGACACAAAGAGTATAGTAGTACAGAGTAGTAGTAGCAGGCTTCATACTTCATAGGATATCTTATAAGTTCTGGACCAAAGTTTATAAAACGTAGGACATTGTGTAGACGTCAAGAGTTTTCAAAACAATCATTCAAAGCACGATCTACTTTTGATGAAATCTCCATAGAAAAATTCTCGTTTAAGTGACATCAAATACAAGTTCCAACCCCTCTCAGTGCTTACTAAAGTCAGAAGCCAATAATCGCTCCTGTGGCGGCATCTACATCGCCACATGCGAACTACGCATCATACTGACGTCACGCAAATCCTGTATCGCGCAAGCAAAGTTTACCGCGCAACTAGCATGTTATATACAACATCCCGACATCAATCCTCGGGCAGTAGCCAACCAGCCGTCCCGTCTGGTCGGGGGGCCCTGTCTTTTCTATGGAGGATGACTGAACTTTACAACCTGTTCCTCATACCCTTATCTAAATTAAATGTAACTCCAAAAAATCTATATATTTTGGCCACACAAAGTATTTCATAATACAAAAATATCCATATAACTTACTCCATAGCAGACAGATCCATATCGACCTCCTCCCCGGTACACAGGGGTATCTTCTTTTTCTTATTCCTCCTACTCTTGCTGTGGCACGTGATGTCCGCTTTCACCACTGTGTTCTCTATCTGTAGCATATGCTTGAAGGTGCCATCTAACTCCTGAAGTTGGACCAGTAAAGGACCAACGTATTTCCGAATGCCCCGTTCGTGAACGCAGTCCTGGCGGATTTCTAGTTCTACTGTGTTTCTGGAAGAATTATTTGGTTGTAAAGAATTGAGCGAGATGAATTCAAATAAACTCTTTGGACACGGAATAGTAAGTAAATGGAGAGATCATGCTTTATATATTTTTTTTTTAATTTCTACCCACTTTATTTTGAACTTACTCTAAACTGAATAACAGGTCATTTTTCGACCGCTGGCTTTGTGGCATACTTTGCTACAACTAAGAAGGTAAAGGCATCTACACACATACATGCCATTTGTATGGCATTTGGCGAATGTCAATGTCTTACACCTTGTATGTCTCGCAAATGCCAGCTGTGGGCCGGTTTTTTGATCCGTAGTCCAGCAAATTGTTAAAAATTGTAACTAATGGTAAATTTTTTGCAAAATGTGTTTTTTGATCAATTGTTAGTTTATCTAATGGTCACTAATGGTTATTTTTTTAACTAATAGTTAATTATTTGACTATTGGCAATGATATTATATTATTATATACCTAAACTAAAAATTGAAAAAAAAAACACATTTTGAAAAAAATTAACCATTATTATTCCATCATTATTTTTAACAATTGGTTGAGTTTAACTACGGATCAAAAAACCGGCCCTAAGTCATTCCGAACCAAAAAGAAATTACGAAAAGTTCGAAAAAAGTTTTGCGTTTTAAAACCTTACCTTTTGCGATTGAACACGGAAGTGAGTTGAAACTTAGCATGACCAGCAGTGCGTACCCACTGGTCCACAAACACTGCCATATCTTTACCAGTCACTGTGAATATCGCTTTAACGAAAAGATTAGTTGACAACAACAGATGGCCCCAGAGGCCGCTGCCTATCTTAGTGTTGGCCGCATTCGTGGCCAAAGAAAGCTGTTTATTGAACACCTGAAGCAGCAACTCTTGGCCGATACGTTGTTCTAACATCCGTAGAACTAGGTGAGATTTTTTGCGCATTATCTGAAAATGAACGTAGGGAAAGTTAGTAGGTAGTTCTTTTTCCTACATGAAGCACTGTTTGGGGGCTATTTTTGTAACTATTGTAATACAATAACTTTATTGAAACTCTATTTTCAATAAAGTTATTGTTACATGTGGGCAACATATAACAATAACTTTATTGAAAAAAAGAAAAAAGTTTGACTGCTGTTCGACTGTTCCGTGATGAGAACATACTTACCTCAATATATCGCGGAGACATTGTGTGTACGTTTCTGACAGGAAAATAAAATACATCTTTGGCTTCCACACGCGCTCCGCTCGCTGGCGGCTGCCAAGGATCCAGGACTATTCCGCCATATTGTTCTTCATATCCTACTACCTGCAAAGTAAAAAAAATATAACTATTTTATGAATATAGGCGTTTTTCAGCTTCTGTAAAGGTATTATCTGCCAGATAAAATTAAAATAGAAAAAATGTGAAGGGTTTATCTGAAAAATTAACCGGAACATATCTGGAAGTGATTAATCAATACCGAAATTTCATATTATTCTTTGGGGAACATGCAACTGGCAGCTTCGAAAAACTCCAGCCAATGGTCCAGACGAATAATTATAAAACTTACATAAAAGTTAAATCATTACAGTCTTTACACGAACAAAGTTTTATTGATAATGGATAATTTATTAAATATCTCACCTCCTGCAACTCCTGATGTATAATATACCTGTACTCATTATTCCCAAAGCACTTCTTCGAGTACAGACCACACATATAGTCTGGTATTCCCTTAGCTAACCAGAGATCGGACCAGTTCTGCATAGTTATGAAGCAGCCAAAAAATTGTTCGGCCACTGCTTGCGCCATGGCTTTGCGGCTCGTGTACGTTTGGTCTATGATGGCTATGGAGTGAAGGAGGTGCGTGCTTAGGATTGACATTGTTGTGTATGCTGTAGCGTCGTCTTCAGTCTGTGAAAAGAGGTTTATGTAAAGGAGGTGAAACATTTAAAAAATCTAACCATAAAGAACTTCTCAGGAAATAAGATTGAAGACAAAAAATAGATTTAATGGCAACATTTAAAAAGTGGAGATGAGCACTCCATTTACTTATAGCTTCCTGATTTTATAAAAAAAGTTAGTGTTCTGTAGCAATTTTTCATGCTTCTTTTCTTCTTAGCGTGTTGATGATACTTCTTTTGATGGGATGTGACTAGGAGGGAGAAGTCAGCTACTCATCTTAGTGCACCTGTTAGAGAAGTTACAGGAACCCAAATCTACATCACTTTTAACCCTTTAATTAAAGTTTTACTTAGATACAAACCTCATCAACAAAGACTTGCTTGTAGCAAGGATAAGGATATCTAGTAGATAGTGTTTCTTCATAAAACTCGAATGCCTCATGTAAATATCTCACAGTATTCTTCAATATTTGCAATAAGTTCGGCAAGCAGTAGTGAGTCACTTCGTTCATGAAAGGATCTACGTAGGTTTCAAAAGGTCTGGAAGACAAAGAAAATATAAAATATTATATAAACCATTAAATCCTACTAATATTATAAACGTGAAAGTTTGTATGGATGGATGGATGGATGGATGTTTCTTACTTTTTCACGCAAAAACTACTGAACAGATTTGGATGAAATTTTGAACACAGATGGTTTATAACCAGGATTAACACATAGGATACTTTTTATCCCAATATTCCCACAGGATCGAAACTTATGCGGGTGAAACGGCGGGGCGCAGCTAGTAGTATTATAGTTTAAATGTTATAATACTTCTAAATTCTACACATCTATCCATTTTTTTTTTTTGGTGATGGGAAATCATCAAATGACCCCTCCCGCTCTGGGTGGAGCCGAAGGGAGTGTCAGACTCTTACTGACTAAAACCCACCCATGTTCCTTCCTTAGCCCTTTCTGTTCCAGGGCAGCGGTAACCCTTTCGGACGATCCCGACGCCCTGCAGGCTTCGGCCCTGTCGGGCCCCTTCCTACACATCTATCCATTAGATTATGCCAAGACAATTTGCAACCCAATGAAAAGACTGCACCCTTAGGCACAAGACCACATAGCAACATAGATTTATGAGTTTGAGCTGCACTTTGCAGCTGCTATACTTTTAAAGACTGGCATAATGATCAAAAACAGTATGTGACACATTGCTTAAAAGATTTACAAAGAAATAAATAAAGCACCCACCCAATAGCCAATGCAATGTTAGGGGCACATGCGGGAGTGTTGACCAAGTAATGGAAGGTCTTCCTCCTATGGTCTGGAGTGTATATCACATCCACAAGCTCCCCACATGACACCGCAGTCAGACTTTCATCAACAGTGAACTCTAGCTTCCAGGTGCAAGGCTCTGCAAAGCTATCCACACATGGGAACCAGAGACGGGCTGAGTGTCCGTATGTAAACATGTGAGCTGATTTCTGAAAAAGAAAATATGAATGTAATAAACACCATTTTTATGAATGTAATAAACACCATTTTATGAATAAATTAGTGTATTTTCTCTCATATGCATGTTTTTATGTGGTATTTGCCTTCTTGTCACAGTCATGACATGCAGCTGTCAACTTGTCAGTTGAAAACCAGCATCAGGCACTTGTTGTCTGGCATTTTTGCTGAACTGGGCCTTTTTGGCACAGCCGTGAGGCACACTTTCCTGCTAATTTATTTAATTTTTTATTGTTTGTTTTATCTGATGTATGTATCTGGTGTATTGTGTGTCTTTTAGTTTGTGCCAAATAAATGTATTTTCTTTCTTTCAACTTTTTTTGTTTTGTGCTCATGACTATAGATCTCTTTGTTTTTATTTTTCTTTATTATTCAAGTTCATCTTTTTGTATGCACATGTTTCTGTGACAAATATTTATCTTTACTACTTTTTCAATAATAAATCTTGTGACTGGCACATGTCCAGCGTGTCACAATTGTTGTCTTTCAGAGATAACACTATCAATGGTCAATATTGACTTGCTAATCTATTTGTGACTAGCAGCCACAGTAAATAGCATTGTATTTTATTTACCTCTACCAAAGATCCATCTCCTTCAGGAACAACAAAGTGCATTCCACCTTGAGGAGATTCAAGTGAAAACTCAATACCAATCCGTAAGCCTCTCCCCTCGCCTACTAAGTGTGATGCTTCGTCCGGAATCTGAACATGAAGCTCCCCTGAATTGTGATCTGGATCTATCTTTTGGGCAGCAGATAAATGAAACTGAGAGAAGACTTCCAAGGATCTCCTGAAATTAAAGTAATGATAAATGTTACTCAGATTAATTAAATGGTACACTTCCCATGGCCCAAGGGCTGGTTTTTATCTTGGCCAGAGGTGCTTACATTGCCATACAATGTGGTAATGCCTCCAGTCTCTGGGTACATTACCAATCGACAGCCATGTGGACGAATTTGTCGACACTATATTTTAGTTTGTGAATAGATTTAGTTAAGTTAGGGTATAATTTTGTTATTTATTTATATTAATTTATAGGGTACTAATTGTCATTTAGGTAAATATTATATTAATTCTGAATAAAGCCTAAATGTTACTGAATATGATGTATTGAGGAATGTTTGCTAATGGCAAAAATCACACATTTTTGTGGCCTAATATTGAGCAACATGCGCTGGGGGGAATCATAAGTAATGATATGACTGGGTAATATAGAAGCAGTCATTAGTGGCCTAAGTGTTTTGTTTGAGTATTGTATTGTCAGAAGCAATAGTTTACTAACTGCTACTTGGTACTACTCTTCAAAAGACTGCTTCTTATTGTATCTATTTATAGTATAAGCGCCGCAGGACGCCAGCGGTGCCCGGCGGCGCTCGACAGTCTAGCCTAGCATACCATCGCTCTCATATATTATTTAGCTATTCTTTAGAAGGGGATACGGCTAACTTACGCATCAACTAAAACCAACAAGCTAGTTGTTATTAAAGATAGTTATTTGCCAGGTGTAGAGGGTAGATATATTAATAACATGTACTGTCATTTCTGCCTACCCCATGGTACGAAGGCGTGAGTATTTGTATGTATGTATGACCCTAAATACAATACTTACGTATTGGGGTCAGCTTGACAAATATCCAAAAATGGGTCAAAATACTGGAAATTGGCTTCATACTGGTCATTGAGGCACACCCGGTAAATACGACACTGTTTCGCATTCAGTCGAATGTAACGGAGATTATCTTTTAACGGGACGATGGTTAATTCTACAAAGCCCTGAAAATAATAAACACAAAATGTATGTTTTTATTTCTACCATGATTATGATTTATTTATTTCATATATTGCTAATGATATTCCTTACAATAACGCTTCTCCTTTCGAAACTGATTCCTGTCAAGCTAAGGATCTGATGGGCTGTAAATAAAAATAGTTGTAAATGAATACAATAGCTCCTCAATCAAACTAAATCACTGAGGATATACAAACTAAAATATCGTGATACTTATAGTTTAAATGGACGACAATTGTCGCCCGTCCGTTCCTTCTTCATTGTTGATTTTTATTTTCAATCATATCTTCATCGTTATGGTTCATTTAAATCATAATATTCATTTTTCTTTCCAGAAAATCTAACACAACACATCCACACACTAAATAGAAATAAACTATAGACAATAAAGACATGTTTTTGTTTTCTTTACTTTGCCGGTTTAGATATGTATCTTTTGAGACGATCTATTCTCTATGTATCTTAAGATTTTTAATACTATTATGGACATAATGGAAGCAGCGCTGATTTTGAATAAAACTTTTAAAGTGCTACTCTGCCCAGGCTACGCGATTTAAACCGCAAGATTTTATGATAATTAGGCTATTATGTTATGTAATGCAGGAAATCAATGCCGCTCGTGACCGTTTTTAGGGTTCCGTAGTCAACAAGGAACCCTTATAGTTTCACCATGTCCGTCTGTCTGTCTGTCTGTCCACGGTTTAGCTCAAAAACTATTGGTATACTAGAAAGTTGTAATTTGGCATTTTTCATTTTCAGTTTTGTGTAACAATTAGTACTTCTTTTCTAACTAGATAGCATTGTCGTCGAATTAGATCTCACAATGGTTTCGCTACCGGCAAAACCATAAGTAGTTAAGAAAATTATTGAATTCTTGAGATTTTGTATTAAGGTGAAATTGTTGAATTGTGAACTTCATATCAAGTCTCATTGAGTGTAGGAATTTGCAGATTGAAATAGTTTAGTTAATAATTGGAAAATAAATTGGGTTATAAGTTATTCTTATGCAATTTTATTTTGTTTTTTCTGTTTTTTTATTAAAAAAAAAAAAAAAAAATTCCGTGCAAAATTGTCGGATCAGGTGAGTATTTGTATAAGAAGAAGGTAGGTATGGTATGTTTGGCTTGTAGTTGGCGACCCGCACTTGGCTGTTATAAAAACTATGGAACCATACACTGCGCGTGTCCCGACACGCACTTGACCGGTTTTTTTCTTCCATAATGCGGAACTAAAATACAGGCTACCAAAGAGTAAAGTAAAGCAGGCTACCATGTAACCTAGCTACTATTCCATTCTGTTATTTGTTATACTTTTTACATTGACCCCTAATTTGTAAAATGTTATTTATTTTAAAACAGACTGTACCACACTTTTGAAATAAATAAGTTATTATTAATACTTTTCTGGGCTTAATATTTAGTAAGGAAAAATAACTAAAATACGGTCACCCCTAGAACTGTCAAAACAAGAAAGAGATGAAATGATAGAAACGGAGGTCCATTGCGTTACTACGATTATTGCTGGATTATTGTAAAATTCGTAGCCGCTGGATACTGTGTTAAAACAATTCGTGTTTTGTGTGAAAGTTGTATTATTAAATGTTACAAAAAAACTAGTTTTCATGATTATTTTCGGTTTGAATGATCAAAATGTGGGACTCACCATACTTGACTTGTTTGGTTTTGTATATATTTTCGTTTCAAATTATTGTTACTAATTCACGCACGTCTAATGTTTGGAAATTGAACGCGGAAGAGGACCAGATTGTCGACGGTAGCACACTGTCTCAGGTCAGTCAGAATTCTAATAATATGTCGGTAAACTTTTATATAATCAATGCACTACATATTCATCAAACGTATGTACCTTTCATTCTGTTATTCTGGACCTTATAATGCCCATGTTTGCCTTGAATTAATTTTCTTTAATGTATTGATTATTCTGAAATGAGGTTTCTATCATAAGGGTACAATCTGCCAATGTTTTGTTGTATTATTATAGTTTATAAGTGTGAACTACTTTTAGGATGAATCTGATAAACCAAGAATGGGTGAAGAGGACCCTGTCTTCAATATAATAACATCTACAGTGTACTATGGGAACACATGGACTAAACATGGCTTTGATATGTTTTGCACAGATTGTCAAATATATGAACAGCAAAGGTAATTTATTTAATAATATGTTAATTTATACACAGTGTTTTTTATTATTATAATATTTGGTACATCTGGCTAGAGGTTATCCTATGTATAAAAAACTTGCTTGCGCAAACAACATTTTCTATGAGTCCTTGGGAAATTACCACATGTTGTTAGATACAAATTGTGTCTGTAAATAGAATATAATGTTTATTAATCAAGTTAAAGATTCTATGTTATATCCTATTCATCAGTGTTCAAACCACCATTATTATAAAGCCATTACTAAAGAATGGAAAATATTCTATTTGTCTTCATTGGTTATTGTTCTATTAAAATTTTGAATTATGAATGTGGCATAATCATTTATGCCTTTTCATTTAAAAATAGGATTTAAAGACAAAATTGTGACATAATAACTGAATTAAAAACTTACAAGTAACTAGGTACCCAAGGCATATACATTTATTTTAAGTAAGTAATGTTAGAATGAATGCATAGGTACATTATTTTGAACCATTTTTTAAACAGAAAGATGACATTGAACATAATTATTCAACCTTACTGCAAAGAAATGTTTACTTTTTTTTAATTAGGTCTATAGGGTTTTGAATTACACACTAAAATATTTTATAAAAAGTTTTATAATTTAATGCAGGCCATATTAAAGCTTTTTTTCTTCTAAATTTAATTTTCGAATATTTATTGCAGAGCTGGTGTAGAGAACAGTGATGAAACTACACCTGCTGAAATAAATGGTGATGCGGACGATGAGTACTTAGATTGTGGCAAAGCTGTAAATTTTACATATTATGACAACTTGGTTGGTGTGGCCAGACGGCATAGACACCCAAATGTACCTGAACCACAGGTAAATATGAATGGATTTTACTTTCTAGAGAGTAAAAAGTTTTGTATGATCATGCTAGGACTTTTTGCCAGAGTTTTTATTACCTACTAGATGTGCCCCGCGGTTTCACCCGCATAAGTTTCGATCCTGTGGGAATATCGGGATAAAAAGTACCCTATGTGTTAATCCTGGTTATAAACTATCTGTGTGCAAAATTTCATCGAAATCTATTCAGTAGTTTTTGTGTGAAAGAGTAACAAACATCCATCCATCCATACAAACTCGCGTTTAAAATATTATTAGTAGGATAAGTACAATTAATTGCGTGTGAAGATTGTGCTATAACAGGGAAGTATATTTTCAATTTCCTTAACTTATCATACAACATTTTTGAAACCTTAACCTTACCTTTGTAACCTTCTTACCAAGGTACAACAGTAAAAAACTTTGTAAAGACTCGAAACTTATGAATAAACAACGAGAAGTTTACAATTAATCTAAAAACTACCATGACAGTTTTACAATACCTATTTGTAAATTAGTTTCTGATATGAAACATGATAAGATTATGTATTATCTAAACTTTATTAAACTACATGAAATTGCCATAGAAGACTGAACTGACTAAAGAGTTAATAGAATAATATATTTCCTATTTTCACACATATGAGGGTAAGCACATAGGTACTTGGGAGAATGTTGTTAAAATGTTACTTCCTACTAATATTATAAACGCGAAAGTTTGAATGGATGGAAGTTTGTTACTCTCTCACGCCAAAACTACTGAACGGATTTGGTTAAAATTTGTCACACAGATAGTTTATAACCAGGATTATCACATAGGATATAACACAGTATTTAAAACCTTACGGGAATGGGAGTATGTAAGGATCCTAACAGGTGGGGTTCTGTAGGTTCTGCCTACCCCAATGGGATTGAGGCGTGAATATGTATGGTTTTAGTAAACAAAAATAACATTTCAGCAGCAGGAAATTATTGTATCATAAGATCTCACAATATTCAGTGAGTCATTAGTAAACTAGCTGTCCCCCGCGGTTTCACCCGCATAAGTTTCGATCCCGTGGGAATATCGGGATAAAAAGTACCCTGTGTGTTAATCCTGGTTATAAACTATCTGTGTGCCAAATTTCATCGAAATCCGTTCAGTAGTTTTTACGTGAAAGAGTAACAAACATCCATCCATCCTCACAAACTTTCGCGTTTATAATATTAGTAGGAGTGGGTTATTGGTATAATATTAGGAAGGACAGTGGAGATGAATGTAGTGTAAGGAGTCTTTAAGTTTCATAAATTAATTGTATCGGTATTAAATGAAAAAAAAAAACAATGCCTACCTACTAGTAAATATAAAATGATCATGTTTTCTATGTTTTTTGTTTTAAGTGCATACTTGTTACTGACTGTGCACACAACAAATTTTTGTTTTCCTGTCAAATCAAGTTATAAGGAAAAATATACTGAAACACACTCGTAATGGCATTAAATATATCATGGCAACATATTTCTTTCCTCATATTATAAATTACGTAGGATTTTTATTATATTTTTGGTGTTGTAGTTTTTTTTTAGTAGGTATGTATAATAGATAGGTCAGATAATCAAGTCTTCGAGGCGCGTGTAGAATATCTGAATAAAATGCGCATATACAAATATTTCTAATGATCTCCTTATAAACAGAAAAGCAGTATATTTTCTTGTAAGCGCAGTAATATAATAATTTATATAAAAGTATCTCGTCACCTACGGGCAAAATGCGTGCGCGTGTAAACGTTTTCGCATAGCCAACCACACCACAGCCTAAAATTTGTAAACGAAACATCTTTTAAGGATTGTACGCACTTGGTACGCACGGCTACACGTAAAGCTATACATAACCAGTATAAGCTGACTTCTGATTGTACGAAAAACCTATACAATGCGAGGTCAGCTAAAACTGCAAATGTATAGCTTGATGTGTAGCCGTGTGTACAGAAAAGCCTTGACACAAAAAATTACCTCATTTCCTGTAAAATTAGGAATGGAACAAAACTTTGGTGACTTTATTAATTACTTACAACTATCTTTGTAGGTGTCCCTCATATTCCCAAAGAAGAAATCGAACGGTTTGTCGCCGTCCGAAATAAATGGGTTCGAGAAGCGTCTAAAGAAAGCAAAGAGGGAGAAACCGAAGTCAGTACAATTGTACAATCAGATCGGGAACTTCTGGAGGATTAAGGGGGACACGAGACAGTCCATTGAGTGCTTCAGGCGCGCACTGGCTGTGTCACCTTATAATGCGGAAGTAAGTGACCTTTTTAAATACTACTAAATTTATTTTTAGATCCATTTCTGTACCCTGCGTAACACAGTATCAATCATAATCTGAATCATGTTGAAGGATATTGCTAATCCATTGCTTCATATGTTCGAAAAATTTGTCTGCTCAACAACGTAAATAACGCAATGAATGTTGTTGAACTGTCAAAATGAAAGTCATTACTACTGATAGTGTATTACGCAGTTACCCCTCTGATTATCATAGAAGTCTGTTCAGCATAGTTCCGAGAATTCCTTCTCGGAACTATGCTGAAATCATCATCACATGCATCATCGCCGCTGACGCGCGCGCTGCGTACCCTCAATACGGTGTCACAACAGATTCGACTGCTTCAACTGTACTCTGAATGAATTCACACGGGCCGCATTTTGTAAAATTACTCTAGGTTAATAATAATAATTTTAAGTCTAATTGATAACTATTTACGCTATTGTATTAGGTAAGCCTGTGATGATAGTGTATTGGTTTTAAAATAAAATAAAATCATATGTATATATCATATCATATCGGGGGTCGTATTCTGAACCAATCGAGCCTCATTGCATTTTGAGACGATCCGACTACCCGGTTACCCGGTAGCCGAAAAGCCTACAAATAAGTAAACTATGGAAAAGCCAAGATTGTGAATAGGTGTGCTTGTAATTCAGTGTGTAATTGACTCTGAATCTAACCCTGAAACTAACACTCAAGCAAACCGTAATTATTATTATTTATATCTAGCTTACCAGGAAGTTACGGTCATTTGTAGGTATTGTTCTAAGCAGACTATGAAAAATAACTACTGTGGAATGTCATATAATCAGCAGAAATTGAAAGCCCGAGCATGTTTTTATATGGGAATTGCTTTTCAGTTTATTTATGTAGATATGTAAACATAACTGCAGTCATTGGGGGCTTGTGGCTAAGTAATAACAGCCGGACGGGTCGTCTGATCAGTTTAAGCTATACTTGCCGCGGTTGGTCCGTGGATGGGTGAGCATATTCACATACCAAGACCCCTCCGTGCTTCGGAAAGCACGTTAAGCCGTTGGTCTCGGCTGTCATTCGTGGATCTTTGACAGTCGTTGCGGGTCGTCAGAAGCCCGAAAGTCTGACAAGCAGTCTCACCAAGGGGTATCGTATTACCCAGTAACTGGGTTGTTGAGGTCAAATAGGCAGTCGCTCCATGTAAAGTACTGGTACTTAGCTGCATCCGGTTAGACTGGAAGCCAACCCCAACATAGTTGGGACTTTTTCCAACTTTATGCTAGGCAGATGATGAAGTGTGCAGACATTGTTATAAACGTGAGAGTCATGGTAATTGCCTTAAAATCAGCACACTTAGATGCATGTTCGTTGTTATATTCAAATTTTATTTATGTTTCAAATTGACGTTATTTGAAGTTAAACAAATATCAACTTTATTTTAATGGGAATTCAGTTGATTTCAGAGTGACTAGCACTATTGAAAAAGTTATAAAAATGTTTGAAGTTGTAGCGTAAACTGAACTTTATTGTGTAAGAATTAAAGTTATTTTTACATAAACTCATATTTGTTTACATTATTGGCGAATATGTCGCGATTTTATGTTAGGTAGATAGGAACCGGCGAGCATGTATACCTACGTTTACAAAACCGAAAGTGAATGTAAGAATAAGTACGAGCCGTTCTACAGTTTCTACCTACCCTTCTATAATAAATAAATAAATCAGCCTGTGTTGTCCAACTGCAACGCAAAGGCCTTCTTTTTCCACTCAAATTCCTCGATTTCCATGGAAAACAGGTGAGATAGTCATCCGTATGTACCCAGTGTCCCACTGCTGGGATTCGCCCTTGTTTCTATGGGAGGGAAATATGCCGAAAAATTACGGGTCGACGTTATGGAGTCGTATTAATATAGTGCTGAAACAAATTGCACAGAATGAAATTCCGATCCAGCCTGTACCTTGCTGCCCTCTCCTAGCGACGCCCTAAGCCGAGGTCCGTACCCCACAGGGGATGCCCTAAGCGTGTAGTCGCTTAAGGTTTTTTAAGGCATGCCTGGAAGCCTTAACTTTATTGAGGCATCCACGACAACCTCATAGGTACTCGTAGAACTGCGAGATGAACTATCGAAAAAAAAAATGCACAGAATATGGTGCGCTGTCTGAATTCGGACCTACAACACCCCATTTCTTGTTCAGTATCATTATCATACTTAGTAACAAATTATGATAATGCGAAAGCTTAGTCATCCTTTCAAACAGTAAAGTAGGTAAATGCGTACGTGTTAACAAAACTCGAAACTAATTTATTATTCCAATGTAAGTATGGAACGCATCGGGACGAACTCGACTCTTTTCTAAAAGATTGGCTACTTAAAAGTAGTAATTTTAAATTTGCCAAGCTTTGTTGGGATCAGCTTCCAGTCTAACCGGATGCAGCTGAATACCAGTGTTTGACATAGAGCGACGGCCTATCGGACTTCCACAACCTAGTTACTAGGTAACACGATACCGCTTGACAAGACGGATTGTCAGCTTGCCTAGACACGGCCCCTCCGTGTCTCGATATGCAATGGATGGTCACCCATCCACAAACCGTAGCTTAACCTTGGATCGACCCGTACGGCTGTTATTATTTAGCAACATATAACAATAGATAGAAATAAGTGGAAGGAGGGAAGGGCTTCCCGCCTTTGCCCTGCAGTAGGACACAACTGGTTGATAATAAATAAATAAGTACCGAAGCAGGTACTTATTTACATTAATATGACCTGGCTTACCTCACTGTGAAGGTTTTTATGACATTTTAACGATTCCGCGGTTATTGGCCAGTTGGCCACCTAATTAATTACTCCACTCACACATACAAAAGTAGACAGCGTTGGGCTATATTTGAAACCAATTTATAAGGAAAGGTCAATACAATACTGTTATTGATCAAGCCACGTCATTGGTGGCGCATATCTTGGTGTTATGTTGGACATGTAATGTAACATCACGCCTGTTTCCCCTGAAGGGAGAGGCAGAAGGGTTAGTGCAACTGACAGACGTCTCAGCCTCACAGGAAGTGAAACTGTTGTCGTGACCTAAAACAAATCCAGACTCCGACTGCTGCTGAGAATTTCTGAATAAAAGAACCCAATAGCACTTTACCCAACTCTGGGAATAAAGCCACGGTCTGGCTAAGCCCACGTATACACGGGTGATATTTCCCGCGGCGATTTTTTTATTTGCCCACACGGGTATTCAACGCTCTCCTTGGCGCCGATAATTGAAAATCCAAGTGCTTTTTTGCCGCGCTCGGATGTTGGATTCTCAATGCTCGACACACCACCGAGAGTTGATATTTTTACGGTGCGGACGTGGGCTTAGTGTTGAAGTTTCATCATTATCTGCCTAGCCTTTTTCCAACTGTATTGGGGTCGGCTTCCAGTCTAACCGGATGCACCTGAATATCAGTATTTTACATGGAGCGACTGCTTATCTGCCCTCCACAACCCAGTTAATACGATAAGTACCCCTTGGTAAGACTGGGTTGTCAGACTTTCGGCCTTCTGACTACCCGTAACGACTGTCGAAGATCCACGAATGACAGCCGGGACCAACGGCATAACGTGCTTTCCGAGACACGGAGTGACTTAGTGTTGATGTTTATAAAATCGTAATTTGTCTTCAATAGTTTAGAGACTACATTCTCACATAACTGTTTATATGTACAGAATAAGATAGTACTTACTTAATACCTGATACACACGGCTATAAAAAAGATCATTGCAAGATTACTGTGTTTAACATTTCAATATGATTTACGATACGTCTACCGCACGTATGGCTTCGCACTTGGTACGAACAAAAAACTTTTATCTGCAAACGTCATAAAATGTCATTATGAGGAATTTACGACAAAATAATGAGTGTGTTTTTCCTTCCTTATACGGTAGTGTAATTACCAGATCCAAATATTATGTATCGAAAGGATAATGCCCATGGATCTATGGAATCCCGTACCATGCTGCATCAAAGTTAAATTTTGATTTTTACAGACTATAGGTACTTATCATAATTATTAACTCCTACAAAAGTTATTTTTGTAAACAACACCTGGTGTGCACGACAGCAACACAGAAGATATGATGACGGCCATGTCCTAGTTTTAAGATAAATTATGTTTTTATTACCTGACCTAATTTAAGTCCTAGATATGATAATTTAAGTCCTAGTCTTATAAATAAAAGCATGTAAAATACTTGTAAACTAACAATATATTAGCTATACTTACTCTCAGCACCCATACATAATGTAAACTTTGAAATAAATAGATGTTGTCACGACGACGGCTGAAATAGAATGGTAGCTCCGAGTCCGTGCGCGTAGGTAATATATATAAGTTTGTCGTTTAAGGAAAACCGACCAGGCCGCGGACTCGGAGCGTTATACGTACCTATAACCTATGTAAAAGATTGTGCAATGATTATAGTATATTAGATTAAGTAGTAATAAAGCCAAATGTATGGTAAATGTACAGAATTTAATAAAATGGAGAACTGAGACTCAACTTACCCAATCACAGCACAGAACGACCTTAGACGCGAGTTTGCCGACGAAATGATCGTGCAAAGCAAAAGGACCGCTGGCTAGTCTAAATTCAGCGTGTATATAAGGAGACACGCCGTCCCACACTTCAATCAGTAGAAATCAGTCGAACATAGTCGTCACTATGCCCGTCAGGCAACCGAAATATTGGGCAAATTAAGTCTCCGTCTCATCTTTAACATGTCAAAGCAGTTTTAATTCACATCCCAGTAAGAAGAACCCTCTCTTGGTTTCCCCGACGAACCACTGCATCAACAGGGTAAGAATTGCCACCGTCCTGAACCAGTGAAACCTCGGCAAAAACAGCAGCACAACTCCTACAGTCCACTCGCTGCACATTCTGGTCCTTCGAAAGCCGAATCCTCAAGATCCAGCAGGATGGTGGTGACTCGCAGCTGCAGTGGAGACTCCAAGAGAGAACAGGCCCAACAAGAACCGTCAGCGACCGCTGAACCAGGCACCACCGAGCCAGCACCGGAGACCGGCGCGAAACCGGCCGCTGAAACGGACACAGGCAGCGGATCTACGGAGACTAACGACACCGACATCACGCAGACAACGACTACGACCACGACGGAAAACACGCGTGAGACGAAGACTACTGGTTCACATGGTACGCTCAAGCCTGGCGACACCAGGTCACGCCGCTCTACAGCATCAAAGAAGAAGCGCCTCACGGAGCTCGAAGCTAAAGAGCGGCTGGCTGAAATGAAAGTGAAGCAAGCGCAGGCAGAGCGAGAGCTGCAAGAGATACAACTGCAGCGCATCAGGGCCGAAGCCGACTCGAGTGAGGCAGACGAAGACATGGTGGACGACCTCGCCTCCGTAAGGATTGGAACGTGGCTAGCGCGACCGGCGCTGCCACCCGGAGATGAGGCTCGACCGCCGCCACACCACGACAGCGGCGGGAGGATCGGCAGGGACGCAGCGAAGGACACCGGCGCCGAGACAGGCGCTCAACCGCTGCGGGGCGACAGCCACGAAGAAAGTGTACGTAACCAAGTGAGTGCGAAAAGAAATGAGGGCAATATCGCGAGTGATAAAGTGTTACACGGGAATGCAGTGAATGATAAAGTGATAGACGTGGGGACGCTCGCCGCGGCTCTAGCACAAGCCGCACGCAGTTCAAGAGAGCCCCCCAAGTACATCCAGCAGCTGCCAATCTTTGATGGCAAACCCGGTGAGTGGATAGCTTTTAAGGCCGCGTATTGTGACTCACAAATGTATTTTTCCTGTATAGAAAATGTTGCTAGAATTAGGATCAGCCTCAGAGGCGCCGCAAAGGAAGCTGTAGGTTGCTTATTGTTTAGCCAATCTGACCCTCAGATCATTATAGACGCGCTTGAAAGACGTTTCGGTAGGCCCGAGGCCTTGATCATAGCAGAGTTAGACAAAATAAAATTATTGCCTAAGTTAAATGATAACCCTAGGGACATATGTGTATTCGCTAGTCGTGTAGCAAACACGGTGGGTACAGTAGAAGCATTAAAAAGAATACAGTATTTACATAGCCCTGAAATGTCGCGTTGTATAGTAGAAAAATTAACGCCGATATTAAAACATAAATGGTACGATTATGCAGCAAATAAAAAGAGTGAAGATATTCCCGAGCTAAAGCGCTTATCTATGTTTATGAATGAAGAGGCAGATAAGTGTGGCGCGTACGCGCAGCCGGAACGAGGCAACGATGACGCTAACGGAATACGACAACGGCGCCGAGTAGAGCGCACGTTCAATGTAAACAAAGAAACGTCAAACGATCAATGCCCCGCGTGTAAGCATCAGGATCATAAGTTACCAGACTGCTACAAATATAAACAGTTAGACATAGACGCGCGATGGGACATAGCTAAAAAATCCAACATGTGTTTTAGATGTCTACGAAACAAACATAGAAGATTCATGTGTAAAGCGCCTCCGTGTGATATAAAGGACTGTAATATGAAACATCACAAACTATTACATAAAGAACGCAAATTAGAGGCGACGCATAACAATGTGGCGACGCCGACACCCGTTATCACTAACGAAGCCGTTACGTCAACACGGGAAACAGTATCAGCAACATCACCTCAAAATTCCCGCGCGTATTTAAAAATAGTACCTGTCACGTTGAGCGGACCACACACAAGCGTAGACACTTATGCCTTATTGGATGATGGTAGTACAGTCACCTTGATAGATGCATCAGTAGCAGATGCCCTAGGCGCAGATGGGCCAATCAAACCTATGTGGATACAAGGTATAGGCACAGAGGTCAAGCATGAGCAAAGCCGAACCGTGAATTTCCACATACAAGGCAAGCACTATAGCGAGCCACAGAAGATAGAAGCGGCGCGCACTATAGATAAGCTGAAAATTATGACGCAAACTGTACATACCAATGATATAAAAAATTGTAAACATCTGCACGACATTCAAGACGCCCTTATCTACGAACGCGCGCAACCGAAAATCCTAATAGGCCAAGATAACTGGCATCTATTGGTGGCTACGGAAACGCGAACAGGTGCGCGTAATCAACCGGTGGCGTCATACACCAAACTAGGATGGGTACTGCACGGATGTCAAAACTCCATAAACAAAATTATAGCTACATTTTGCGGAAACATAAAAATGAAAGAAAAGTTAGACCCCATTGAGGAAAGCATGAGGAATTTTTTCAAATTAGAATCACTAGGCATAGAACCTAGGACACCTAGGGAGGACCCGCATCAAAGGGCCCTAGATATCCTTAAACAAAAGAGTCGACGACTACCCGATGGCAGCTTTGAAACCGGACTACTGTGGAAACAAGAGAAACCTAAAATACCTAATAATTACCTAGGCACCCTAAAACGGCTAGAAAATTTAGAACGGCGCCTAGACAAAGATAGCGACCTCAAGAATCAATACTTGCAACGCCTAGATAACCTTTTAAAATCAGGATACGCAGAAAAGGCGCCCGATACCTCCACAGTAAACAAAACATGGTATCTACCCCACTTCCCGGTAGTCAATCCGGCCAAGCCACATAAGCCACCACGACTTGTACACGATGCGGCGGCGAAGACAGCAGGTCTATGCCTAAACGACCTGCTTCTATCGGGACCTGACTTACTGCAATCGTTGCCCGGTATTTTGATGCGTTTCCGGCAAGATAAAATAGCTGTGTCAGCAGACATCAAGGAAATGTTTATGAGAATTAAAATAAGGGAAGAGGATCGCGATGCATTAAGATTTTTATGGCGCGGCGACCTACGAAATGGACCGCCAGATGAATACCGCATGACATCCGTTATCTTCGGGGCGACGTCATCCCCATGCACAGCATTGTACATCAAGGACCGCAACGCGAGCGACTTTGCTGACAAATACCCGGACGCGGCGTCAGCAATAGTAAATAATCATTACATGGACGATTACCTGCAGAGCTTTGCCAGCATAGAAGAAGCAAAGAGGATAACCACGCAAGTGGATTATATCCACAAGAAGGCCAACTTTGTTTTGTGTGGTTGGACATCGAACGATAGAAATGTGTTAAAAAACGACGTCGCACCTCAACAGAATATAAAAATATTAGGCGGCGACGACACCGAAAAGGCCTTAGGTATACGATGGGACACAAAAAAGGATTGTTTCATATTTAAAATCAACAAAAACAAAACACCCATTGTATTGTTAAACAACACGCGCCCACCCACCAAACGGGAGGCGCTCAGTATAATAATGTCTGTATTCGATCCATTAGGAATTATATCACCTATCACCATACCAGCAAAAAGGATACTTCAACACACATGGAAGTATAAAACAGAGTGGGACAAACCACTACCCGAAGAGCTGCAACCGAAATGGAAAGACTGGATGGAATCACTAAGTACCATAGAAACGCTGCTGATCCCACGTTGCTACGATTACGGTGACGTCACAGCCAGAGAAGTACATACATTCGTAGACGCGAGCGAGGAAGCCTACGCCGCGGCGGTGTATTGGCGCACAGAAAGATCAGACGGCAGCGTACAAGTGACCCTGGCAGCAGCCAAGAGCAGGGTAGCCCCACTGAAACCGGTATCAATACCTAGGCTAGAGCTGCAAGCCGCGCTACTAGGAGCGCGCCTGACTCAGACGGTCATTCAAGAACATAACTACAAGGTGAGCGACATAACATATTGGAGCGATTCCACCACCGCTCTGGCCTGGATACAAGCCGAACCACGCACATTTAAAACCTTCGTGGCGCATCGTATAGCAGAAATCGAGGAACTCACAAAGAAAAACGAATGGCGATGGCTACCCTCGAAGCTCAACGTAGCAGACGACGCGACACGCGGCACCCCGGAGCATTTTAACTCGGAACACAGATGGTTCAACGGCCCCGATTTCCTTAGAAAAAACAAAGATGAATGGCCACAAAACAAAAAGGTCATTAACCCCACAAACACGGGAGAGGAACGGGTCAGATGTCACGTAATCCACAACGTAAAACTGAACGATCACCTGCCTAATATTACGCGTTTTTCCAAATGGACACGGCTGATAAGAACGACCGCACGAGTACTTCAGTTCATTGACCTGTGTAGACCGAACAAACACATAGTCGAATATAAACGTACACAAAAAAATGCGTTAAAGGATCCAACGTGGGAAAAAGGAAACAAAAATAAACCCAATAAAACTGTTACGCAAAAAACTACTGCCGGTAAAATAATAAACTACATACCTATACCCGCTATCTATAGCCTACGCGCCGAGGAACAATGGATCAAGAGCGCACAAGCCGAGAGCTTTACAAAAGAAATTGCCGCCATAAAAGAAAACAAAGCGGCGCCGGCGTCCGGCGACAGCCCGTTATTCACCTTGAGTACATACCTAGACAACGCAGGTGTTTTACGTTTGCGCGGGCGAATCACAGCGGCACAAGACGTAAACGAAGACATAAAAAACCCTATCATACTCGAGGGTAAGCACAGGTATACGAAGCTATACATAGCACATGTGCATGAAAGCTTACATCATGGTGGCACCGAGATAACGGTAAATGAGCTAAGACAGCGTGTTTGGATAACAAGATTACGTCCATCAGTAAAAAATGTTTTAAAAAGTTGTTTATACTGTAGAATAAAGAAGGCAAAACCAGCCAATCCCTCCACAGGAAACCTACCGTACCCCCGTTTAGCTCATCACGTACGACCTTTTACTTTCACGGGTTTAGATTATTTCGGGCCTATATCTGTCACGGTAGGTAGACATAAAGAAAAAAGGTACGGAGCCTTATTTACGTGCTTAACTTGTAGGGCTATACATATAGAAATAGTAAACTCACTTAGTGCTGATTCAGCTATCGCCGCTCTCAGGCGATTTATAGGTAGAAGAGGTTGTCCTAAGGAAATATGGAGTGACAACGCTACCTGCTTCAAGGCGGCTGATAGGGAACTAGGGGAAAGCGCCTTAAGCGCTTTAGGTTGTGAGTCCAATGCGCGGTCCATAAGCTGGAGATACATACCTCCCGCGTCGCCATTCATGGGCGGAGCCTGGGAGAGGATGGTGAGAGCAGTCAAGGAAGCACTGCACGTCACAATGAAGGAGGTTCACCCGTCAGACGAAACCCTCGCTACGCTACTAGTGGAAGTCGAGAATACGGTGAACTCTAGGCCACTCACACACGTCAACGTGGCACCAGACGAACCTGAAGCCTTGACGCCGAATCATATATTAATCGGCCCTAACTCACACGTACCACCACCGGGTAATTTCACCGAAGCAGACGTCACAGCACGACAACAATGGCGGCGCGCCCAGGCCCTCGCAGACATCTTCTGGCGCCGATGGGTACGCGAATACCTACCGCTCCTACAAAACCGGCGGGAGCCCTACAGCAGCGGTGTTCTACCCAAGGTCGGAGATATCGTCGTGATCTGCGACCCCAATCTTCCACGTAACACTTGGCCAAAGGGGAGGGTGACAAAGATAATGCCAGGCGCAGACGGTGAAGTACGTGTCGTGGACGTGATGACCAAAGGGCATGTGCTCCGAAGACCAACGAAGCGGATTGTCGTGCTACCCACTGAGTCGCCTGATTGCGACGGCGGGAGAAATGTGCACGACAGCAACACAGAAGATATGATGACGGCCATGTCCTAGTTTTAAGATAAATTATGTTTTTATTACCTGACCTAATTTAAGTCCTAGATATGATAATTTAAGTCCTAGTCTTATAAATAAAAGCATGTAAAATACTTGTAAACTAACAATATATTAGCTATACTTACTCTCAGCACCCATACATAATGTAAACTTTGAAATAAATAGATGTTGTCACGACGACGGCTGAAATAGAATGGTAGCTCCGAGTCCGTGCGCGTAGGTAATATATATAAGTTTGTCGTTTAAGGAAAACCGACCAGGCCGCGGACTCGGAGCGTTATACGTACCTATAACCTATGTAAAAGATTGTGCAATGATTATAGTATATTAGATTAAGTAGTAATAAAGCCAAATGTATGGTAAATGTACAGAATTTAATAAAATGGAGAACTGAGACTCAACTTACCCAATCACAGCACAGAACGACCTTAGACGCGAGTTTGCCGACGAAATGATCGTGCAAAGCAAAAGGACCGCTGGCTAGTCTAAATTCAGCGTGTATATAAGGAGACACGCCGTCCCACACTTCAATCAGTAGAAATCAGTCGAACATAGTCGTCACTATGCCCGTCAGGCAACCGAAATATTGGGCAAATTAAGTCTCCGTCTCATCTTTAACATGTCAAAGCAGTTTTAATTCACATCCCAGTAAGAAGAACCCTCTCTTGGTTTCCCCGACGAACCACTGCATCAACAGGGTAAGAATTGCCACCGTCCTGAACCAGTGAAACCTCGGCAAAAACAGCAGCACAACTCCTACAGTCCACTCGCTGCACACCTGGGTATCAGAGATTTTCAAAAAAATCTAAATAACTTAAACACTATGTACTTACTTTATTTTGTTTAACATTTCATAAGCCAAAGGCCATTATTGCTCTAAAAAAATGATAATCGTTTAAATAAAAAATCTATTCTAGTCATTTATGATTAATGTACAATTGGCCAAGTATATTTTTTTTACATGTTTTTGAAAAGACGTGATCATGACACTTTTAAAATTCAAGGTAATTTTAATCATATCATTTGAAACGGAACGTCATGTAAGGGGAATAATAAAATGTCCACACTTTTTTACTTTAAATTAAATTCCCTGTTCAAAAATCAAATCCCCGACGCGTAATGTCGTAAAAAAATATATTACTTATACCTAATATTTTGATCTTGATGCATGAGCCTTTTTGATACGACTTTTGGTCATTCTCTTTTGAAATAATCATAACATACATGATAATGATGTTCAACGAAACCTAGTTTTAAGAAAGCTTAAAAAAATAAATATTTTGGAGAATGCGGAAGATTCACCTCGATGTTAAGAAGGAGGCCTGATTATATTCAGTTCTTATGCGTTTTCTATCTGTACGATATTTTAAAATGTGTGATTGGCGCTGGACTTATAATGAATGTTCCAGCCTTATCTTTGAGTAACGATTTTATTAACTTCCCGGCCGAGGATCTACTCTGTAACCTTTCAACTTTCTTAAAAACATTCCCCTTAACCCCAGGTCCTGCTAAACCTCGCAAGGGTACTATTCACCCTGCAGTATTTGGATGACGCGATCTACCTGACGCGCCGGTCGTTAGAAGTACAGCCGCCTGATCGCAGCGCATGGCAACAGTACTTCACGCTTGGCGAGATATTCAAGGCATATGGACATTATCAGGTATGTTGGAGCTCCTTAAAAAAAAGACCCTATTTCACCATGTTATACTGTTCGATTTTTTTATGAATCTTGAAGCCTCTACTACATTACGGCACAAAGGCAAAAGTTATTCTGGGTATTCTGGGGTGTGCCGGGCGGGCATAAATGCTTATGTTTTATTCTTTATTCTATTTAAAAAAAAATTGGCACATAGGATTTCGAATCTTATGCTGTTGACATAAGTAATATTGTGTCAAAATTAAGCCACAGTTTGGATAAGTAACTTCTAAAAGGAAAATAATAACGGAAATCCTCAAAGGTTCTCAGTAGGTATTTGGTGAAAGGGTCACGTTGTGCTGAATGAAAAACCCCAGACGTGAAATCCTAATTTGTACATTGTAAAGATTTTATTCCCTTAGGGCTGATTTTACAATCGACAGATAATTTATATTCGGGAAAAAAAAATTATGTCTGACAGTTTTGTATGGAAGAACTGCCAAACATTCAAAATTATTCCTCGGATGAAATTATCTGGCGTTGGAGAAATCGGCCCATAATTAGAAATCCGACTTGGCAAACCAAAAAAAAAAATGTTTTCTTAGATAGAAAACAAAACCACAAGTAACAAGTAGTATAAATTAGTGATTTGAGCTTGACTTAGAAAATAAAACGTAACGTTTAGAATAATTCCTAAACAAGTTTGGTTTTGCTTTGACCCAGCATTATAATCCCTCAGGATTTGCAAACGCATACTTCATTGCTGCTTTAAAAGGTGTGTGACTATAAAACCTTGTGCAGGAAGCGGCAATGCATCTGAGGCACGCTCTGGACTTGAAACCGGACTATGAGCCCGCTATGGCTGCGTTGAAAGACATCGAGAATACGCCGGAAGCTTCCGTGCATGTCTATACACTCCTTATTATTGTGTGTTTGGTAAGCGTGTGTTTTTTTTTTCTTCTTTTATTGTTAGCACATGTCCCGTAGACTGGTTGGTCTTGCTTTTTTTTTGTGACTGCGAAGCGTTTTCGGTTTTAGCGTAGCTATTTTGCGTAATTTCACAAGTCTTTGACGGAGCTGCGCAATACATTTTTTTCTAACTTTTTGTATATACATACCTACTTAGACATCGGTTTGATTTGATAATCGGCCATAAAGTTTCAGTACGTTTTAGGAGCGTAAAAACTATTTTACAACGTAGCTTTGTCCCATTTTTTTAAATTCCTCATTATGGTTAAGGGTCATGCCCTTACTGATAAAGAGGATTTCTCTGAAAGAGGGTATTTGTAAAAGAATAAATCATTCACAACTCGAACTCTTTCATAAACCATCGTACCCTAATGTTTACTCGATAAGGGTAAAGACAAGCGAGTTATATATAGAACTAATTAACTACGTCCAAGATACTAAACAGTAATACGATTGTTCGTAGGAAAAATAAATGATAATACTAAATATCATCGTTACGTGACCGCAGCGGAAGCAAGGTTTACCATATCCGAAACCACAATGTTGCATACAAACACGGCTTGTTTACTGATATTCTGCCAAACGACAAATATGTGTGCCGAGCAATGTTGATATTGCCGACGATTTTACCTAGCCAAATGCAACATCCTCACTCATTGGGCTTTGATAAATATTTTGTTTCAACAAGAGTTTGAGCTCAGGGGGTCTACTCCGAAGTGCAAAGTGCGAATGTTCGGATCGGACCGACACATGGCCGAACCGAATATTATTGAAAAATGCGAAAAAAGTTCGGATCGGCTCAGTTGGGTCGGGACCATAGTCAATATTCGAAAGGGTGTAGGAGTGTAGGATCGGGACCGACCGAACAAAATAGTAACTTCGTAGCAGACGACGGCCGAAAATTCGGCCGATACTAGGTACTTCCGAGTAGACCCCCTGTTCTATCAGCTATCTTCGGTTATGTAGTGTTAAATAAAAACTTGTGACTATCCTAAGCATAGGGTAATTGCGTAACACATTAACAGTAGGAATAGCTTTCATTGTGACAGTTCAACAACATTCATTGCGTTATTTACGTTGTAGTAGACAAATTTTTTGAACATATGAAGCAATGGATTAGCAATTAATCCTTTAAAATTATTCAGATTCTGATTAATAGTGTGTTACGCATTTAGGGTGTAGAATGTAGGTAGGTACAATCGCGAGCTAATATTTACTCACACATTTCTGTCAGAAGGTCACGCACCAAAAATTTACAGGGGGTCTTATTCATTAATTTAATTACTTAATTGACATGAAAGCTTCCTTCAATGTGATATATCAAATGCTTGACAAAATAATACAGTATGATAGAAACACATTTTAATAAATGAGTTCTTATCATGAAAAGTAGCGACAATTGGCTATGATCAATAAAATTGACTAATATTTTTAGTTCACGACTGTTCGCAAGCCTTGATTCGAATTATGTATTAAAGAAATCGTATTTAAATATGATGCAAATACTACTGTATTTACATCATAATCTACATACGATTTCTTAGGAATCGAAAGTCATTTAGTACATTTTTGGCATTACATAAAATATTACACATATGATCGTGAAGTGTTACGTTATTTGCTCGCAATAGGATTTCGTGCCAATGTCAGACATTTTTTTCTGACCTTTTCTCGTGTAATCATTATGTAATTTCACTAAAGCTTCTGTTCGGTAGGATATACAATACTTACTTTATCTCGATGGTTCTGAATCTTAAAATCTCCGAACACGAATTTCGCGATACACGGTTGCTCTAGTAAATTGTCTGAAGACGTCGAAATATTTATAGTGGCAGGCGACTAGGAAACGTTGGCGTGATGATTTGATTTCGTTATTGACATGTTGGCCTGGGCAGGCAACAGAGAAAGTTATGTGGAAATGAAATACGTACCGTTAAGGATATCTTAGCCCCTGCTGTAGGACATACTATGTATGTTGATTAAATAATCATAAAATTTGCCTAACTAAAGTCTCCATTTTAACTTTTTCCAGGTGATGGGAGTATTGCTGGTCATACTTTCATCAGTAGACAGCGGCGGTGACGTCGAAGAGCACAAGACTCAAAGGCATTTCAACCGAGCGATGGCGATGAGGTCCCTCCGCGGCGTAGCCCTTCCCGGGTCACGAGGACGCAAGAAAGGCGGGTCCTAAACGTACATCACTAGCGATAACCTGAGTTTATGATCTTTGGTCGTGTTCCTAAATTGAATTGTTAACTTTTTTATGTGTAACTGCTCAGAACATGTGTTCGAAATTTTGTTTTTTTGTTTTGGTAAGTTTTTTGACGTGTAATTTGGCGGGAAATGTCTGTGGAACTGTCGGCCAATTAGCAGCCTTGTGCGAGTGAAAGGGAATGATATAATGGAGAAAGAGAAAGGAGGACGACAGATATTTCTACCAAGTATAAAAACTGAAATTCCAGTTTAATTAGCTCTTAAGTTCTTTACCTTATGAATAGGATCCGTGCTGGCAATATTTTTTTACGCCATTGGATCCGTTTTGTTTTTTATTTCATGGAGATCGTAAACTCAGGATGATTGAACAACTCCCATTACAAACATTTAAGGCTTGATAAAACAAATTACGAGTGATGTTGTCGTATAGCTACAATGTTTTTATTATAATCGCTATGACCCGTGAGATAAAACCGTAATATTGTGGTACTGTTCTGTTAAATTAGGCTTTTATTTTTATTTTACCGAAAATAACATTTTGTATTTCATCAAGTTAACTCGGTAGGTAATAAGTCTTTTTGGCATGTTATAAAGTGTGATGTAGAGGTTACCAATGTGTAAGTCAAATTGATTGCTTCCCTATGACTGATACGATACTGGCCGTTGAGAAAAGTGGCGCGAATGCGAATAAAATAAAACAACATTTTAACATTATTCTGAGTGCTGCCTTAGGGTAATTACATGCCGAAGATGCCTCACTCTCACGGTCGCGGTTTAGCTCGCTACCTTGAAGTCACCTCTATGTTAAACCAATCCATGCTAATAGTCACGCACACACAGTCATGCCCGGTATCGAGATACGAACCCCCAAACAGCCCGCGATGTATCACAGCGAGGTATCCTTCGGCATGTGCGTGCGTGTTATTATAGCATGCATTTGTTTCACATGGAGTTAACTTCGAAGTAGCGAGGTAGTGATTACCCTTAGATTTATCAGCAAAGCGAAGGGACAGGGGTGAAGATGCAGCAATCGGCTGAAGACATGTCTACTTTGCCACTGTCACTGCCGAACATCGTTGACGATATTTGTAAAGCATGGGGTTGCAGAAAAATTGAGCTGCAAACGTTTACGTATGTGTATGTCGAAGTACTTGGTAACTGACACTACAGTATAGTGGATACCTACCATTTGTAAGCACCCCAATGTGTTATCGCGTTGGCTATTGAATAGTAGGATTGGGAAGAACAGGAATATAATAAAGCTCTGGCTAAACTGAAATGAATCCCACGTAGATTGTGGGATGAAATTCGCTCGCGCCGATTGTGTCAACTAACATGCATGAAGGTGGCTAAACTGACGCGAATAGTCGCGTGACTTCCTAATAATTAAATAAATCGACACCGTAATCGCCTCAGTGTAGCCAGAGCTTTACTTTTACAGTCAGGGCTCTAAATTATTAAGCAGATCGACACACTACAAAAAATTGCCACGATGTAGCCATTTTATAAGATTGATGAAGACTTTGAAAATCCGATAACCCTTTAATTCGCTAACCAATATTATCCCTGACTGTACCTGAACAGAAAATATGACCAGTTAACTTGACGACAATATACCTGTACCCTTATTGTGTTGTGATTATAACTAACTCGAGATGCTACGACAGAATGTTAATGGCTGGTTGTGCTAATAACTTATTAATATTATATTTATTTCTTTACGGTTTAATGGAACAGTATCTACTATCGATCAGAGGCTAATGTACAAATATTCTTTATGTAAATGTGACCAGAACGGTCTTGCCATGTCTTATTTGATCTCTGCTTTGTAGTCTTCATCACGTCGACATAATACTGATGAGGTGTACCCTTTTAGCAGTTTGGAAATATATAAAAAAATGGCTTTTCGGTATATTTACCTTTTACAAAAATACGATCCTACAAATCCGCTCCGTTCTCGTTTAATATTTGTATCTTAAGGTAAGAATGTTCTTATTTTTAACAGGAATAAATGCTTTCGGTAAGCAATAATAGTTAAATACTATTTGTAGCTAGTTGATAATATTCGAATAATAAACAAGCTCGAATATCAAATAAACTGAGGGGCAGTTCTGGTAATTTTAGGAACGTCCAGTCTGATCTCAGTCTCAATCTGTCAAAAATACCTCTAAAATTTTTGTCAAGTTTTTGACATTGATTAACGCTGAGATGAGATTGCGACTAGATTTTGGACGTTTTTAATTACGGGAATTGCCCTTCTGTTATAAAGCGGAGGTAATAAATGAATGTTGAGTACTACGCAGTGACGTATTCTACCCAAAATGAACAAGAAAGCTGCTAATTATAAGGAGTGTACACGTAATCCGTCAAGTTTGAAGACAAGAGCTGGTTATGGCGTGCCTGCCTTGCAACGAGCGTATCACTTTTGCAACCTAGTCATTTACTTAGACAAGTTTGGCCCGCGATGTCGGGGCCCTGTGTGTGTATTTCGTTTAGTAGTGCATGCAAATAAACTTGTTAAGTGTTCGTAGCGTCTAAGGATTTAAAACGGAGGAGCAAGTCTTTAATTCGAGATTGGTAAAAAATGTACCTGTTTTCAGTGGTTCTTTTGTTAATTTTTGACTATTTATAATACATGATTGTCCTAGCATCTATGTTTGTATTTTTTTTCTGACCTCGTATAGTTCAAGTCTGCACTTGAAACAGATGACATACTTAGAGCAGCTGTATCAAGTTGCGTCACAATACCGCCGTCAGTCCTCAAATAGATAGAATAAATGGAATATTCAGTCACGATCATAAATATATCTATTACTATAGACAGCACGGCAATAATATCTGATTTCATAATTCATCCTTGTCACATATTTGTGCTGACAGATATGTGACCTCGAAGGAACCTCAAAGCTATAGCGAGCCAAAATATAGGATGATGCGTCCTCTTCAAAAATATGTGTCGCCTCTTAGAATGCGAAAATAAAAGACCTGTCTTACGTAATAAATATATATCTGCCTACTCATTTAAATTAAAAAAAATGTGATACCTCGTTGTAATAAATAATATCTGACATCACCTTGGCAGCATAAAAACTTGACAGTAGGTAGGTATACAATAATGTTTATAGCACTCGTGTGACCTAAACTCGCACTTAAGTCAAGTTTTTATGACTTATATTTTGAGAGTTTAAAACATCTGCAAGGAGTGCAAGGTAGGGTAGGTGACTATTCAAATATTTTGTTTCGTGCGGGAATCGAACCCGCATGCTTCGTTTGGGAGCAGAAGCTGTGCCAGCAGTAAGCAAAGCCTTTGTTAAATAGAACGATACTTCAGCACCAATCTCACATTGAGAATAGATTTAAAGCCTTGTTTGATTGGTTGAATCGAGTTTTAACTTTACTACTATCGTTCGATAAGACAAACAAATATCACCCACTTGCTTATTTCGTAGGATGCCCAATAGGTTCCGTAAGTCTTATAATTGTTTGCAGCGTCTCGCTTGTGTCAATAGAAATAGAAAAAAAATATTGTCCAGGTAATACAGTAAGCAGGTTCATAGGTAACAGCAAGTTGAGATGACGACGAGTAGCTTAAAATACTACGTAGATACAGCTAGGTTACAATATATTATTTGCAAGTGAGCCCCAAACTAGACAGATAGTCTGTATTTTGGGGCTCGGGGTACGAATTCCAGAGTGGAGACTGATGTGATTTCAGGTATGGTATGGTCCGTGTGTTTGTGTTAAATGTACCTATGTGTGTACCTAAGGGCTGTTTTTTTTATTCCGTAGTTAAACTCAACCAATTGTTAAAAATAGTACCTAACTAATGGTAAAATTTTTGCAAAATGTGTTTTTTGATCAATTTTTGGTTTATCTAATGGTTTTTTTTTTTAAGTAATAGTTAATTATTTTTCCATCAGCAATGATATTAAATCATTAGATAAAATAGGACGACTGGAGTGGGACTAGGATAATAAAATCCGGCCCTAAGTGGGGCGTGTTTGTTCTATTGTGTTTCGTTTGATTCGGTGTCAGGTCAGGGTTTTTATATTAGGTAATGGTTTCGAGTGACAAGTGTTTTGCAACATTTCCTTTACTATTTTTTACAATATTGAATGAGGTAGTATTTTTAATTTCGCAGTTTGCAGACTTTATTGTACTTACATGTATAGGTACCTAGCAATGAGTTGCTGTCAGGTATGTGGTTCTATAATTTCTTCTGCATGATTGACGTGTAGTCGGATCTGCTTTTAATATTTTTGTGCGTTATAGAAAGAAATAATGGAATGCTGGCGGACTCTCGTATCGCGATAGAGTAAGTCAGTAGTCAGAGGAGTAGTCGCAAGGGGAACTGAAATGTTAGAAGAGCAGCGATCTATTTAGTTCATAGTGTTCCGGTGGGTTTTAAGCTTCGATTATTAATAGTAGGTACTATTATTGATCGAAGGTTTTAAGCGGCGGTTTTTGAGAAAATAATATACCTACCTATTTAGAATGGCATCCTATATGGCCAGACCAACTAATACCTAGTGCTTCTCATATGCACTCAGATCTGTGGTTTGACCCCAATTTACAGAGTACAGCCAGAATTACTTACCTACTTGAGGTGTTTAAGTAAAACAAGCGTGGTGCTAGTACCGTGGTTTATTGGGGACTGTCCGTCCTTGGCACGACCGCCGCATCGGCGCATACGCACACACACACATAGACACGCATACATCACACCTTCACCCTTAATCTAAACATCCTTATCTTTATACTTATACAATTAAGAACTTACATAACTAACAAAACCAAAAATATTACTTATAACTAGGTAGTTTATTAACTAATACATTATACTTATACAATTAATAACTTACGTAACTAACAAAGAGGAAATATTACTTATCATATCTTATAACTAGGTGGCTTATTCATTCTACATGCCCGGATGGGACGAGACTGGGTCGGCTCAGGAGAAGGCAAAGGAGTCTGTGTTTTTGGTTCGACACAATCATGAAAATGCTCTTGTTCTCCGTCACCCTGAGGTGTATTTGCTGCGGCTGAGTCGTCGAAGTCCCTGGGCGCTTCCTGGTTCCCAGGTACATCCACCATCTCTGGCTTCTCTCTAACCGGGCTAGAAGGACAGATTAATGAACTCCGTATCCGTTGCTTTAGCTGATCAACATGTTTATGGGATTCCCTACCTAAAGCATCTACTACTTTGTAATCGGTGGTTCCCATCTTAACCGTAACTTTCCCTGATAACCATTTATCCTGTCCCCTATACTGACGCAACCAAACTTCATCCCCCGGTTGCAATTGACGTGACCCAGTTGCGCCATATTTTTGTTGTCGCCACTGTGCGTCCCTAACTTTATTGTCCCTATTAGGTCTCAGGTCGTCGAATATAGTACGCAACCTGCGGCCGAACATGAGAGACGCCGGTGTTTCACCTGTAGTACAGTGTTCCGTGTTCCTATAATATAGGAGGAATTTATTTATAAATAAAGGTATGTTTAAATTTTCCCTAGTGGCCTTCTTAATCACCCTTTTCACTGTGTGAACTGCATTCTCTGCTGCCCCGTTAGAGGCAGGGTGATATGGTGCTGAAAAGATGTGTTCAATGCCATTGGCATTAAGGAACTGCGAAAACTCATGGCTTGTAAAGGGTGGCCCGTTGTCCGAGACTATTTGTTTTGGTAAACCGAAACGTGCGCACACGTCACTTAACACGTTTATTGTGTGACTAGCCGCTGTACTCGGTACTTGACTAACTTCTAGCCACTTGGTTCTAGCATCAACCATAACTAAAAATATCTGCCCCGAAATAGGGCCCAAAAAATCTACATGTATACGGGCCCACGGTCTATCTGGCCATGGCCAAGGGCAGGGCATATGTCGCGGCGGCGATTCACTTTCTACAGCACAGACACTGCAAGCGCGGCATGTGTTTTCTATCGCTTCGTCCATTCCCGGCCACCAAATGTAGCTCCTAGCAAAAGCTTTCGTTTTAACTATGCCCATATGGGCTTCATGTAAACCAATTAGAACCTTACTCCTACAAACCTCAGGTACGATTACCCTATGGCCCCACATCACACAACCTAATTCCTCATAAAGTTCTTTTCGGCGATTGAAATAAGGCTGGAGCGATTTTATTTCGTTATCGGATGGCCATTCGTCGCGAAGATATCTTAAAACTCGGCCTAGTAACTGATCTCGGCTGGTCTGTTTTTTAATTTCGTTATAGTCTAATAGCATTGCATTTTGCGCGAAATGTAAATATGACTGTTCCGGAATTGTATTTCTTTGTTTACTCGCAACCACAGCTGGCAATCGCGATAAGCCGTCCGCCCCGTTCTGTTTAGAAGTGACGTACTCAATATCATAAGTATAGGCTGACAACTTTATAGCCCATCTTTGTAATCGACTTGCGGCCATCGATGGTATACCTTGTTTAGGGCCAAAAATAGTGACCAACGGTTTGTGATCGGTGCGTAGTGTAAAACGTCGACCGTATAAATACTGGTGTAATTTTTCTAAACAAAACACAATAGCTAATGCCTCTCGCTCGATTTGCGAATAATGTTTCTCAGCCGCGTTAAGCGCGCGCGATACATACACTACCGGGCGCTCGCGCGCTCCGCCTGTGCTGCTATCCTGCTCGCACATCTGGCTCAGCACGCCGCCTATGCCTCTCGCGCTCGCGTCGCAAGTTAAAAACAACGGTTTGTTTGGTTCATAATGAGCCAGGACGTCCGCACTAATTAAAACATTTTTAATTTTCTTAAAGGCTGCCTCACATTCCCTGTCCCATTTCCACGTCACTCCCTTCCCTAATAACCTATACAACGGCGCCAGCATAGTGCTCAAGTTGTTGACGAATTTTGCATAATAATTTATTGTTCCTAGGAAAGCCCTTAAGTCGGTGATATTTTCTGGTCGGGGAATGTTTAATATACCTTCTACCTTTTCTGGATCCACTTTTATACCCTCGTCGGAAACAATAAATCCTAAGTACTTCACTTCATTAGTCTTATACACACATTTATTTTGTTTTAGTTTCATTCCGTTATTATGTAACCGCTCTAAAACTTTTTCCAGTATAACTAAATGTTCCCTAATATTGCGTGATCCAATAATGATATCGTCGAGAAATACTTCTACGTTTGGGATATCGTTGAGTAGGTTGGCCATAATTCTTTGGAATATGCCTGGGCTCGAGGATAGGCCATAAACTAACCTTTTATACTTAAAAAGACCCTTGTGGGTATTAATAACTGTACAATTGTCGGGGTCATCTAATTCGATTTGATTATATGCCTGTGTTAAATCAATTTTCGTAAATATTTTAGCCCCGTTTAATTTAACTAACAAGTCATTAATACGTGGTAACGGATATTTGTCAACCAGTAGCACGGGATTTAAGGTTATTTTATAATCAGCACAGATACGGAGTCCACCATCAGCCTTACGTACCGGTACAAGTGGGGTAGCCCAGTCCGAGCTCTCCACGGGCTCGACGACACCAGCGTGCAGCATACCCTCCAATTCTGCCTCAACGCGCTCGCGCAGCGCGTACGGCACAGGCCGTGCGCGGCAAAATACCGGCGCTGCTCCGTCACGTATCCGTAACCGGGCCTTGCCTCCCGTGAAACGGCCCAGTCCCTCCGAGAACAAATCCTTATATCTGTGAAGCAATAATGTTAATTCTTTATTACAGGAGTTATTATAATTCGTTCTGTCTGTGTTTATGGTCAACATATTTTGATACATTGGTATTTTAATACCTAATTCTGTAAGCCATTGCCGACCTAACAAAGACGTGGTACCCCCATCTATCACAAACAACTCCATTTTTTTCGACTTATTTTTATAAGTGACTAGTGGCATTATTACCCCCATTGGTTTAATTATAGTGCCATCATAGAATCTAAAAACCAATTTAGAGTTTTTTAAATCTCTATGTCTGAACAGTTTATAATACATTTCCCCACTGATGCATGACACTAACGACCCCGTATCAATTTCCATACCTAACTTGGTACCATCGACACACATGGTTAGGCTCACCGGTCTATAGCTGTTCAAGCTGAGTTGGTGGACGTCTTCTACCGCCTCCCAATCTCCCTCGTCTGACAACGGCGCTTCATCGTCCCCTGACTGGTCCGCAGGGGTTCTCGGTTCCGCCGCTTCTCTCGTTGCCCGCACATGCGCTGCCATGTTGTTGGTATCACATCGATCTAGGGGCTGTCGAGCCCCTCTTCGCATTGGACATACCCGACGCAGATGACCTTTCTGCCTACATCTCCCGCAGATAAACCGATTGTATCTACATCCTTCACTCTGATGATTTGAGGCCCCACAAGCTGCACAGTTAATTCCCGACTCCTCGGTATTGCCCTTCCGCGTGCCCGCCGATATGTCGCTCCGTACATCACGGCCTCTCCGGCCGCGGCCACTGCGAGTCGACGTGGCCACCACGTGCAGTGCTCCTGCCGGGACGTCACCGCCACTGCCCGGCTCGCCATTACTCCCGACTGTGTGTTCAACTGCTGCTGCATCTCGTTCCGCCGCTTCCATAGTGCATGCTATTTTCACAGCATTTGCATACTGCAGATTTTCTTCAGTGAACAGCCGTTGTCTAATCGCCTCGCTTCGTAACCCACATACTAGCTGATCCCGTAGGTTCTCTTCTAAAACGGCTTTAAATTCGCAATATTTCGACATCTTCTTAAGCTCTGATATATATTGTAAGATCGATTCACCCGCATTTTGCCTTCTCTGTCGGAAACGATATCTCTCTGCCATGAACGACGGTTTTGGTTGCAAATGATCAGTCATAATTTTCACCACTATTGTATACGTTTTTGCACTCGGTTTGTCCGGACTTGTTAAGTTACTCAATAGTTCGTAAGCTTCGTCACCCATTGTTGCAATTAATGTGGGTAACCAAAGTTCCTCCTTAACACTGTTCACTTTAAAGAACATTTCCATACGTTCCACGTACATTGTCCAATTTCCCGATCTTACATTATACTCCGATAACTTCCCGATCGACATATTTAATTTTATTCGTCAGCCTATCTCGTAAAATTTATATCCTCGTCGCCAGTGAGGTGTTTAAGTAAAACAAGCGTGGTGCTAGTACCGTGGTTTATTGGGGACTGTCCGTCCTTGGCACGACCGCCGCATCGGCGCATACGCACACACACACATAGACACGCATACATCACACTACTGATATCCATAATAACTGCAAACATGCGCCAAAATTAAGCGCAGTATTAGGGATATTGTTTAAGTCGATAGCATTGGTGGTGGAGAAGTGAGATTTGCGAGGAAAAAATCTCGAGATAGAAGAATGGATTGTAACATTTTTTCTATGAAATAACTGTAAACAATGAGAAGATAAAGGAGAATCGAAATGGAGAATTGGAGACAATCCAGATTAAATCAGAATACTTCGTCAGAACTTGGGATAGTGCAAGGAAAAAGATTAGAAAGAATTAACATAGTTTATTAAACTTACTTAAAAGCGTGCAGGCTACTTAAACTAAATAATTAAAGATACACAGACAGCATTATCGGAGGGAAATTGTATAAAAACAACCATCAATAAAAAATTATAATGAATTTATTATAAAATGTATACATGTAACTGAGAAAAAGTCCGCCGCACTTTCACGTTGAGCCATCTCAAACATCTAAGCAGAAATGAATGTCGAATATTCATATGATAATGTACAATTTTAATTTTTCAAAAATAGTCAATTGATAATTACTTATACCTAGTTAACCAAAACATTAGCTGTTTGAAATAGCGTGGCGACATTAAAAAGATGTGAGAATGGTTTCTTGATCGTTTTCTTAGTGATGCTTAGGTAATTAGGCAGCTATGTCGTGGATGCCCAAGCGAAATAGATCGTGTTGTACAAAGAAGGAGTCTCCGAGTGGCTTCAGAACAAACGTTTGCATGTACGGGTGTGGGGGATCATCGTCGCACTGAAATAAACATACATTTACATTTCAATAGAGGACACCATTATGAGGACACAATGAATTGAATCTACATGTAAAGGTTTTCAAATAGGTAATTAGGTATGTAGTAGGAAATATGTATTTAGAAGCCAATATTAATTTTCATCCTATATTATTATATCAGCATAAGGGATGCATTCTGGCACTTCATTAAACTAAACTAAGAAGATTTAGTGCAATTTAACCAGAAAGAGGAATAGTTTGAAAGAGGTAAAAGGTCTGAACAAATATGTCCACAGACATTATGATTATTTGTTACATCATTCTCATAATTAATTAGTTGTTATCATAAGCCAAAACAAACGTCAATACTATTCATCACACCAGCAAATAGATGTAAATTAGTTATTTTATGGACTTTACATGCAGTGATATTGTACACAGTATGTGGACCTACAACATAACGGGAGAGGAACGGTTGCTACGCGATATTGAGGACCTAATCGACGCGATTTGGTGGTGATTTACACTGTCAGAAAATTGTATAGTCAACTTCGTAATTGCTTTACCACCCTAAAGCTAAATGTCACCTGCATGTCAAACTCCAAAGTCTATTTATTGCTTTCAAGACCAATGTGACAGTTAAATAGTCTCAATCTTTAAGAAGTTTTAACTTGCTGCCAATATTGTCAAAAGTGATATGAGAGAAGTATGGAAATAGAAAAGTTACGCCGACCCTTTAAAAAATTAGGATAAGGGCAAGAAAATCATGATGTTATCAAGTGGTAAATCAATTAGGAGGTAGACTGTACAATAAGATGTGGCGTACAATTACTGCCCGTCACTGTGGCGCTACTATAAAATCTTATACATCATCAATTAACAAAGTCGCAAAGGCAATGAGGGATGATCACACGACGCGCCAGTGTGGGCCTGCAAGTCGCGTCGCCTCACTGCGGTTGTGTGTGGCCTCGCGTATTCATTTGTTTTTAAATTGAGCCATCCTTCTACTGCCATGTCGCAGGCCACATCCAAAAAGAATCAGAATGAAAAGAAGTGAGCTAAGATATAAACACTTGCATCACAACTAATCCTATTGAATAGTCAGCGACAACGCTACATATCTTTTCGATCTTGTCATGGTCACCTTTTGTTGTTATTGGATGTTTTGTTGTTTTGGTAATTTACTATTCTGTGCTAGTTCATTGAATTTATTTGACAGTGGCTTCATAATCCAATTGTATGGTAGTTATGTTGCATTGTTAAAAGTTGTAAAATAAATAATAGTCCGGCAGTCGAGAGAATGCCTTCCTGACACCTGTCAGTGTGACAATTCTAGTAGCTAATAAAGATCAAATTCGCAAAACGTGTTCGTTTGTATTAGACTGACAGGTGTCAAGAACACATTCTCTCATCGGCCGCACTGCAGTATGAACAGGAAAACTTAAGAATTCTTATTTACAAGACATGATGAGCCTTACTTTAGAAAGGGATCATGTGCTAAGCGGTGGGGTAGTGAAGAACTAAAAGCACTAGGGTCTACTCTTACTTTGTATCTGTAGATAAAAGTAATTAGATGTTGTGAAGTGCCAGCCTGAACATGTCGTGTTCTACATAGAATGAGTTTGCTATTGGCTTCAGTAAAAACGTTTGAAAGTATGCATGAGGTAGGTCATCATCCGTCTGTTTCAAATGCAATAAAATTATTTATGAAGGTATTTTTAACCTTTGGCAGTAATAAGAACAAACAGAGAAATTACTCGGTAGACATACAATTTGGGGATTATATTTTACGGGACAGAATATGAAAGAGATATCCCAATTATATATTATTACTAGCAGTCACAAAGAGTTATGTGCAATTGTAACACACATCTAAAAAATTATGCACTTTAAAGCATTACCACTACATTTCTTTAGTTATGTAGCATTACTTTTAAAAGTGTCTAGATTAAATCTTTTGATTTACGGTAATACAACAAATTTTAATTGAATAAGATTTATTAAACCGTACCTGGAGCTGTCCAAGCACATTTATTAGAACTCCACCATCAAACATTGGCTGAGAGTCAACGGCAGTTATAATTCTTCCAATTTTCTGGAATGCTAAACTCTGAAATACAACAACAGTAAGTCAATAACTTGTGAAACAAAATTATTTTGCCATACAATTATTATTGTAGTATTAGAAATTGAGAAAAATGTAATGCGTTAATGTAATCTGTCCAATGTTCCAAATGATTGATTTGATACGAGACATGACATAAAGAAGAATGGTTATTCATTCAATTGATACTGCATTTAATTATGTTTTTTTTTCTCAATATGACAAGTCAGGGCCATTGAACTGACATAATTAATTTGATAAGGCAAATGAACTGCAGACACATACATTTAACTTTTCCATTATTTTAACTGCACCTTGCAACTGTACGCCCTCAAAAGTCATGAACGACGTTTCGACCTGAAACGAGATACATCAACGATTTATAATGATACATGCAATCAATATTACTAACGGTGGGGCTCTTTCAAGGATTACTGAGTGACTCATATTTGTTTTGGTTACACTAGAAATGCAAATTTACTGTTCCTGGTTGTTATTCACCTCCAGATGACAACATGTTTTATTGAAATTACTAAGAAATTGTAAAATCGTAATGCAAAATGATATTATTTCGGCGGGAGCAATGAGTTAACCTAAAAGTTAAAAAATAATTGTAGTTATTTAGAAAATTTAATTCTATCTAACAAGTACGAGTTTCTGAGACTGAACATACTATAACTAGAGGAAATACTTACATTATACATATTCACTAGGTTTGGTCGCTGTGCCGGATCATCGAACAGTGTGTAATATTGCTGTACAAATCCTTTGCCAATTGCATCGTATTGCGGATTGAGCGCCATTATGACGATGTATATTTACCTAAATTCCACTAAAACACCCTAAAATCACTTTTAATAATAAAATGCAGGCCTTTTAGGGGGCTTTTGCATACCCTGGAGGCTTTCTTTTTGTCACAAGAAAAAATGGCAAACCGTTGTTGGTGTTGCCCTTGCCCGTATTTTGTACATGTCACAGATTAGAGAAAAATGTCATCAGATAAACTGTCGAGAATATCAGCTTCTTTCGTAAAATTTACTCATTCGCTCACTAGTGCTAAAAGGCGATGCCTCAATGACGAAAAATTATGGTATACATTGTCATAAAATAAAAAAAAATTGACATTGACATTGACATATCGGAGATGGATGGATAATCTCGAATGCTAATTTGTTTGTTTCTCAATATTGTGCTTGAAATCAATTAATTTTTGTACTCTTAAGTGCATTTATACAAAGAAACATGTCTCTAGCCGATGAACTGCTTGCTGACTTAGAAGAAAATGACGATGGTGAACTCGAAGCTCTTATCGAAAGCAATAAAATGGACGAAGACCATGAGTTTGCCGTGCCATATCCTGTTATTCCAAAAGAAGAAGACATAAAAAACGTGTCCATCAGAGAATTGGCTAAACTAAGACATTCAGATCGATTGAAACGGGTAATTACATTTTTTACTACGTTAATCATTTGTGGCTAAGTAATAACAGCCGCACGGGTCGATCGATCAGGTTAAGCTACGCTTGCCGCGGTTGGTCCGTGGATGGGTGACCATTTTCACATACCAAGTCCCCTCCGTGCCTCGGTAAGCACGTTAAGCCGTTGGTCCCGGCTGTCATTCGTGGATCTTTGACAGTCGTTACGGGTCGTCAGTAGCCCGAAAGTCTGACAACCAGTCTTACCAAGGGGTATCGTATTACCCAGTAACTGGGTTGTGGAGGTCTGATAGGCAGTCGCTTCATGTAAAATACTGGTATTCAGCTGCATCCGGTTAGACTGGAAGCCGACCCCAACATAGTTAGGAAAAGGCTAGGCAGATGATGATGACTACGTTAATCATTTAGATTACATTGCAGAAAGCAAAATAACATTCCCTGTGTGTTGTTATTTCAGGTAATGACATCAATAGAACACAATATTGGTAATAATAGACAAAAAATTGAAGTGACAGGGTTGATGGAGACAGACCCGGAGTACCAGCTCATTGTAGAAGCTAACAACATAGCGGTTGAGATTGACGGAGAAATTGGTAGGTTCACATTTGTATTTTTGTTAAGTTCCAATATCGAATAATGCATGCAATCCTGTAAAAAAATAACATTGAATTCCTTTACCACTAATATATACACACTTAGATTTATAAATGTTAAGCACACATTGATTTCTGTATTGTGCAATAGTGTGTTCTTTAATTCTCATATTGGAACACCATAAAATAATGGTTGGCATACCAATTAAATTAAATCAATTAAGAGCTAAAATGTCACTAATGAGACATTAGTTTTTCTATTGTTACCAAACTTAATAAGCTTGCCTAATGACGGGTTGATACCATGCCTGAAAAGTTAAACATTTTAGGCACACATAAACATGAGATAAAAATTATTTTTCAGCTATTATCCACAGATATGTTCGGGATAAGTATCAGAAAAGGTTCCCGGAACTGGAGTCCCTAATCATAGCACCGCAAGACTATATCCGTGCAGTCAGAGAGCTGGGCAATGATTTGGATCAGGCGAAGAATAATGAGACACTCCAGAGTTTCCTTACACAGGCTACTATTATGATTGTGTCTGTTACTGCATCAACAACACAAGGGTAAGTAATTAAATGGTTATTGATTTGAATGTCAAATTAAATCATAATGTATAAAGTAATAGTCTTATATTTTGTATTGTTTGATATTTTCTTTTTTTACATCTTTCTCATATAGCAAGCAACAAGAACCACCAGGATTTTTTAATAACTTTATTTAAAATAGTATCCTTGGAGTTTCTTGCCCTAACTCACCAACTTTTCTTCAAAAGTAAATGGTTTAATTGAAATAAATGTTTTGAGTAGAGTAGTGAATTAGATATCCATATGTTCTAGTAGTTACTATTATCTTCTTTTATACATTATAAATGTAGGACCTATGCACATGGCAATTCTTTAGGCACCATCAACTTAGGCCTTGTCTACAGTTAGGAGGTACCCAATTATTAACTAGTTATGTATTTTATCTTGTGTTATGTGTAAGACTATTAAACCTGTATCATATTTCAGGAAGTTATTGACTGAAAGCGAGCTTGCTGAAATTAATGATGCTTGTGACATGGCTGCAGAGCTGAATAGCTTAAGAGCTAACATTTATGAATATGTTGAAAGCAGAATGGCTTTTATTGCACCAAACATAACAGCCATTGTTGGTAAGTTAAATTACCCATCATTGTTAGTCTGAAGTCTCTAAACTATGAAAGATTCTTATGGCAGAAATGTATAATTATCTAATAGACAGAATATAGTACAAATGAATAGTGCTGTAATCATGATTAATAAGTTATTGGGTATGACTTTCTACCCAAAAGAAATAACCCTTTGACATCTCACATGAAAATGAAATAACACCTGTACTTGTATTTGTACATTTAAATCAGTATTTTAATGAACCACTATCGCCCAAAATCTATATCTGACCATTTTGAAAACAAAATCCTGTGCACATGATGATCACAGCTGCATCCGTAAGTAAAACAAAAGAGGACTCTTTTTAGGTCGACTAATAATCTGCGCTGCAAGCAGGAATAGTCCTTACGGTGTAATAATAGTCATCTCTTAGCTGCCACAGCTTATTTGAATTTCTGAATTGTTTTTATGTTCTCTATAATGGACGCTTTTAACGTGCACGTCTTTCTACATCGTTCTCACATGGTTAATTTCAACACGAATGATGTAACGAAATATTTTGTAACAATTTTATGGTTTAATAGTGTCCGTGGAGTTTCTTGCCCGTTCTTCTCCATAGGTACCTATGCTTTGGAATGGGCAACTAGCTTCATGTTTCTGACTGACCAACCGTTTGACAATTCAAAAGTGCCTGTAATTGGTTTACTTGAAATAAATGATTTTAGTTTGAGTTTGGGTGGTCAGATATAAATTTTGGCGGTAGTATATCTCCCAATAATACATTTTAATTACTAGGTGCATCAACAGCAGCAAAGATCCTGGGTGTGGCGGGCGGTCTATCTAAGCTGGCTAAGATGCCAGCTTGTAATATCCTACCATTGGGGCAGCAGAAGAAAACCTTGTCGGGATTCTCACAGGCTACTGCCCTACCTCACACTGGCTTCATTTACTTCTCAACTATAGTTCAGGATACTCCACCTGTAAGTATTTTTATTAATATTATAGATATCTATGAAGGGCAATGAATCTCGAACTCCGAAGGTTCGGAGTCTGGCAGGCGCGCTCTTTACGCTGTGCAATTTGTTTATCCCTCTTGCATAAAAACAGTTAAGCAAAATGTATGTCTGATAACATATCACGTTCACGTTCGATCGTTCGTTCAGTCAAACCGCTACTACGGTTTTGTGGGGCTTAGTTTTAGTTTTATATTATTTAGTATGCTGTGAACTTATAATAATAAAAAATAAAACCTAATAACACCAACGTTTAAGCGCTCATTACACTATCCAATTTGAAGGAAGGCTAACTAGGAAATCGGCAGATGTAATCGCAGTAAGAACAGTTCTAACTGAACTGTTCTGTTAGAGTGTTCCTAGTTAGCATTGCTTAATTTGGATAGTGTAATAAACGTTTTAGCAACACGCACTGGGCCTGCATGCTGAACGACTATGGCCCATTCGCAGCAGAGACCATATCTGATTCCCAACAGTGGAAACATTGTAGGCTGATTATTACCAATAGCAAATTAAAACAGTTTGTACCATAATAGATTATGGATCTAATTCTGGTTAATTTTTTAGGAGCTTAGATACAAAGCAGCGAAGTTGGTGTCAACAAAAATTACACTAGCAGCCCGCGTGGACGCTTGTCACGAGAGTACAGATGGAAGCATTGGTCGGATGCTGCGAGAATCTGTTGAGAAGAAACTTGACAAAATGCAGGTAATACAGATAACTAACTGGGCAACATGAGTATTGATTTTCGTAGTGTCAGGAGTAGGGTAATTACTCCCAGAGAGATTATAAACCAATAAATATCCGAACTTTATTGGCTGACTATGTATAACCATATTTTTCTTTTGGTTTTCCTATCTAAGGCTGATTTTTCAATTGACCGATATTTTTTTATTTCTGGAATAAAATTGACATTGACACTTTTTGGATGGAAGAACTGTCAAAAATTGAAAATTATTCCTCCAATAAAGTTATTGGTGTTGGAAAAGTTAGCCTTTAGTTATATTATATAGTATAGTGCTTGTGGCACAATTATTACCTTTATGGGGCATGCGGTGCTAACCTATAAGGAATGGCCTTAGATTTCAGTAAAGTATTATTTTAAAATTGTAAACAATTTTTGGTTGGCCATTAGAGAAAATAAAACAAAATTTGTTCTAGGCCCTCGGCTATCAACTAATTACAAAGATCTACTCAGCTGAAACTATAGGCCTGAGTTTCTTTGTGATTTCCGTCTTCTTTTTAGTTTATTTTACATACTACTTTGCTCTCTCTTTCTCCCAAGGAACCACCACCGGTAAAGTTCGTGAAACCCCTACCAAAACCCATAGAACAGAGCAGAAAGAAGAGAGGCGGCAAAAGAGTGAGGAAGATGAAGGAACGCTACGCCATGACGGAGTTCAGGAAGAACGCAAACAGGCTTAACTTCGCTGACGTGAGTGTAACGTTGGAAATTAATTTATTTTTTCGTGTGATACAATATTCCTCATCATTTCTGCCGATTGACGTCCACTTCTGGACATAGCCCTCCCAAAGGCATACAATATTGGTTGAATCATACAGGGTGACAGAGACATTGACGCGCAAACTATTACCATGGATTCAGTACATGATTCTGAACCCCTACATAGAAATTTTGATTACTTATATTGTTTTGTATGATACAATAGTTACACTATTTTTGGTTTCAAAACAATTACAGTGAAAATCTGTAAGAAAATACATAGTCAGTTGAGAATGACAAATGAAGATCATGTTAACTATTGTAGGGTTCCAAATAGATCCTTCGTATATTACAAAGAAAGTCATCTAAGATTCACTCAACTAAGAACTGTTCACCTCTATTGATCTCAAAAGAAACCTTCTTAAATGTTTCATTGAATCGAGCTATAATCCGTTGAATAATCGCACCTTATTACCTATGCTTAGCTCACTCCACGTGCAAACTTTCTAAGAAAAGTCAATTTCAGGAAATGGTTTACTGTGTATGCCGTGATAAACGAAATTACAGAGCCATTTTAATGAAACAGGTATCATATCGGCGAAAATTCTTAGCATTTCTTGATAGAGAAACCGCCATAATTAGCGGATATAGTGAGAGCAGCTAATGCAACGTACGCTGATCGTCGAAATAATTGATGGTATCATTATCTGCGCTTGCGTTCGCGGAATCCTTGGCGTAAATGTGACGTTGCGCTCGACGGTCCGAGGCAGATGCGTTGAATTTCAAATCGTTCGGCAGAAGTGGCCCGTTTTTTCGCGCAAGTCAAATAGACCGGAACTCGACCTGTTGAAGCGCGCGGACGTCCGTGCCGGCCCCGTTGCGCGTGCGCTTACTGCGATTAGTGATCATACATACGGTTGTAACAGATGGCTCACAGATGTTTTAGTGTTTTTTATTTAGGTAAGAAAGTAGGGTAGCGCTCGGTAGTCTCTGCTTACCCCCGTGGGAATACGGCGTGAGCGTATTATTTTGTATTTAGGAAATATCATTTTTAGATTACTTGGGGAAGACAAATTGTTTGTAGTTATATCAGAAGGCTAATTCTCGTAATTTAAAACGATCAAAATCTAGTCACAGTCTCATCTCGGCGACAAACAAATGTCAAAAACTTGTCAAAATGTAGGGAAATTAGAGGTATTTTTGACAGATTGAGACTGAGACGAGACTGTGAACGTTCTTAAAATTACGGGAATTGCCCCTCTGGTTGTGCTGAAAATTAAATACAGTAAGGTCTTTTGTAATGTTTGACGGTTTTTTGTCCAATATATTTGACCATTTCCCCTGTTTCCATAGGTACCTAGTAAAATTCTTACGATTGTCCCTTGTCACTGGCAACAGGCAATCAAAACTTACCTAATCCAACTAGAAATTATGGCAATAAATAAATATGGTATAAAAATATCTAGAGCAGTAACGTAATATTTGGCGCGTCAGTTGAGATGAACAATACATCATTTGTTTTCATTACTAGGGCTAACCATCGAAGCAAGACCTTGCTGTGTTAATTCAGTTTATTCTTCTATAGGATATAAACTTGTAAAGATAATTGGATGAATGAAAATCTGGGTTTATCTTTATGGGGATCTGACTCACACTGGGATGAAGCCCGCGCATGAATTCGTTCGCGTTCATAAGTACATTTGCCCACTTTTTTTTTTTTTTGGATCAAATCGTATTAGTCGAATCTTGCCTGTTGTTGTTTGCAAGCCATGCATGAATAAAATTCTTATTAGCGACGAGATTCATTTAGCATTTTATAAAGACAAATCTCGCCTATTTCAACCGTCAATCTATTTAGTATCTAAGATCCCAAGTAGCACGTTAGTGAATTTTGGAACTTATTTTGCAACTGTAGGTAGCATATAAGTGATGTAAGAGTGTACGGTATTACTTATAGATGCAAACAGCACTCGAATTTGCATATGAGTAGCTCTTATCACTAACACTTGCTTTTGAGTGATTTTTGTTCCTGCTTTATCACTTATGGTGGCATTAAGCCGAATTTATCACTTATAGACGCATACAGGTTTCAATTTTTACTCTTTTAGAACTCAAAGAAGCATATGACATCTTAAAATCTCCCCTGAAGAACCGTGCCCTAATAGGTGGTAATTTTTCTTTATTTGGCACCTTTACTACTAAATAAGTAGTATATATAAGTTATTTATCACCTGTAGTGGCTCAAGAGTTATTATTGCAGCTCATTTGGAACCTAGTGTAATTGCCTTTGTAAGGTCTAATATACTCTAATATGCCACTGTAACGCGTAGACCGATTCCAAAAGATGGTTCTTGAAAACCTTATGCAACAATTTTCACTCATTTAGAACCACTTAAGATCTAACAGTTCTAAAAGATAGAAATGTAGAACTTATTTTTTATTACGGCACGTGCGTTATAAATTTATTTTATTACATACAAAGTTTCTGTTAAAAAAAGGTCATAATATCTAAAAGAACTTCTCAAAATGAATACTGTAAAGTGGAAAAAAGTTAAACGATGTGGTAATTAACATCGGCAAGTTGCACGTAATTTTAAGAATATAATGGACGTGGAAACAAGTGGTACTAGTTCAGACCTTGAAAATGTTATTATACAATCAAAAGAGGATACTCCAATTGTTGAAAGGTAAGTAATTATCAATTTAAAGCATAATAAAAGGTACAGCAAGCAGATTGTAATAATAATAATTTTCTGTTTTGAGCAATTGTGTCAAGAGAATTTTACTATCAATAACGCAGGTTCCGTACATATTAATAAATTTAAAAAGAGTATGATTTGTATTTAAGTAGACCTACATTTTAGGTTATTATTATTATTAAGGTTATTATTATTATAATTTTTTAATCTACATACGTTATACTGGGTGTAAATTACAGATTGGTAGGCAAGGCAAGATCAGTTTACATTCATGAGTTACCCTTCTAGACGTCTCTTGTATTTCGATTTTCAAGTTGTAGGTAGGTACCTATTTGTCAGATTTATACTATAAACATTTTTTTTTTGCAGTCATGATCCTAGTGAAAGTTCTACTGAAATTACTGATGGAAATTCAACTGAAATAAGTGATGGAAATTTGGCTGATAATGATAATGTGAATAATGAAATAATATAATTTAAGATTTAAAATAAAACACATTCAAATTCATGTCATACACGGATTTTATTTTCAATCACACAACTAAAAACACTGGGAATAGTCTCATAATTATAAGTTTACGTGAGGATTTTTGCAGCATCACAATTTGAGTTAAGTAATTGTTTTACACTTAAATTTACATTTTTTAGAAGTCTTCTTAGTAGGCCAACTTAAAATTCCGTTATCCACCCATGCTTTCGGACAAATTGATAGTTTTTTGGAACCGTTTTCAATCGTTTCAACTATCAAAAACGGCATTCTGAAAAAAATAATAATATTACTGTAAAGTACATATTTTTATGCAGCATTATAAATTAAAATTAAGTAAGTCAATATGCCGTGTGCTGGTGGCTTAGAATACTAGCACCCCATCTCTTCCCGTAGGTGTCGTAAAAAGCGACTAAGGGAAAACCAAGGAATAGGCAGAGCGTTCTCTGTGATGTTAATGTTACACTTTACACTGCGCTCGCCAACCCGCCTGCCAAGCGTGGCGAGTATGGCATTTGCCCCCGATTGGGGAGGCCTCATCACACACTGAATGTTACGGCTATTTAAGAAGAAGTAAGTACCTAATAAAACGGCGAACCTATGAACCTGCCGCATACCAGCTCTCTTTCTCATCTCGCAAATGATGGTTCCGAGCAACAGAATAGGATAGCAACATAGGAAAGTGCGATTCCGTGCAGTCAAATGTGGCCCAACCCTTATTGTGTGCCAAATTTGACCTCCTTTCCGTTACACCCTTGATATTAAGTACTTCGTTTAGTCAAATAAATACTAATTAACACTATTACCTTTTACACTAATATTTTGATTATAGTATGCCTAGTTCTACACATTGATAAAAATTACCTATTGCAAGTTAGTTCAAACCTACTAGTGTAGGTAGGTACTATATTATATTGTAAAGAACTGCTAATGAAAAATTACAAATTGGAAACTATCAGTAGGAAATCGGGCATTGAATTAAGAAGTCTAGGATTATATTCCAGCCAACATTTACAATTTAAATAAATTTTACTTTATTTACCTTCAATGGGTTTTGTACCCGTCTTGAGGATCCCCAATTCAACGCAAAGACAACGAGACCTGTAAAGTGAAAATAATCACTACTAGGTACTAATGAGTGAATTTAGGACCTAGGAGCTCCAATAAGGCAACAAATGAGTGGAAATATGACCTGCAAGGTCTATTTTAAATCGCCATGTTTAAAAATGGAGTTCTTGAAAAGTACCTTGTTGAATGGTATTTTATTACAATAACATACAATAAAATGAGTTTTGATAACTCTTTTTGATGTAGTTTGACATTATACTTTTTGTAAAACCATAATGTTAGGTTTTTATCAACCATATTTTTATAAAGTATTATCTAATTTATTTGATCAGTGCATATTTTTTGATAATTCTTGATTAGATCTAAGGCGCATCAAAATTTACTCAGTAAATATACCATGGTTTCACGATAAAAAACCATTTGCATGGGCTCCATGATGGTTATCCCATGTTACACACATATTTTTTTAATACTCACCAAATAGATGCAATAATCCAAATAAATTTGCTGTCACAACACAAAGCACAAACAACCGTCTTTTTGTTTATCTCCACCGAAAATAAGAACTTGATAAGATCTCATTTGTCACTCAACGAATGAGCTGTATCGCTTTTTCGTGCAATCATTCATTCACGGCGCGCAATTTGCACCGTGAGTTCCAAGTGCCACTCAGGATAACAATTCGAACTCTTCTGCATCGCTTTTGCATCTATAAATAAGCTGCAATTTTTCTCCCTTTGGTAACATACAGGTTGCTTATAGGTTCTAACCACCTTTATAGAACTTAATCACGGTGGATTTTATTACTAAAGTTTCCAAAAAAATACTATATGCAAGCTATTTGTCACCAAATGTGTTACTTGGGGAACGCTTGATTACATCGTTCTCACATATAATTATAAATTCAACATAAATGATGTAACTAATATTCTTCTCTCTTTTCTCAATCGGTACCTACTATGCTTTAGAATGGGCAACTACTTAGTTTCATATTTTCTGACTGAACGACTTCATGGCAATCAAAAGTGCCTGTAAATGTTTTAATTGAAATAAATGCTTTGAGTTTGAATTAAGCAGCTTCAGTTTCTAAAGCATGAAAATCTCCAAATTTATCAGCTAGTCTACACGTCCGTGTGTTCGATCCCCCGTATTCTTATAGCGCACTTCGTTGGCGGCGCCCGCGTTAATTACCAGCACCGATCGAAAAATCATCCATTATAATTCCATCTGTGCTAATATATTCATGCCATTTAGTATCAATCAAGCGGTTTTCTAAAATTGTACAAGATTTATGAACTATGAATTAAATATGAGATAGTTTCTCATTATGATATGGATATTTTAATTATTTTATAAAAGGCTTTATGTCTTCCGTTCGCAACATTTGCAATCGATCTTATGAATATCTAATAATTTCTATGACATTTAATACGGGCAGTCAAATGCCTGCAAGTCTGGTAGTCAATATTTCTTCTTTCATTACCTATTAGTAACAGGAATTGGGTTGTGGAGGTCAGATGACAGTAGCGTCAGTATCTCTAAGTTAAGATGGTACATCCGAAACTGTAAAATTTTCCCAATCAACCTTGAACCTTAATGCTTTAGCGATAAAGTTGAAAATCTGTTAAAGAAATTTGACAGATTGGAGTAGCTTGATGCGCTGCCCACGTAGACGCCTGTATCGGTAAATTCAGCGCAAATCACGACGACTCTTCCAGACTATGTTCAGAGGGGTAATTCTCGTAATTTTAAGAACGTTCACAGTCCGATCTCAGTCTCAATCTGTCAAAATTACCTCTAATTTCCCTATATTTTGACAAGTTTTTGACATTTGTTTGTCGCCGAGATGAGACTGCGACTAGATTTTGAACGTTTTAAATTACGAGAATTGGCCGTCTAGTCGCTTAACTTAGTCGGTAATAGCCGCCAGTTAGATGGCTATGACCAGCAATATGTCAAGACATTTATTTTACGAGATGTGAAACTTTAAACACTATTCGCTGTTTACAACTACATGTAGGTATGTCATAATATTCAACGCTTCCTCATATTGGCTCTTAAATCTACAAGCTTCAACCAGGAAACTGTAGAAGTTATGATGTTTACTATCAATCAACTTTCTTTGTGTACTACGACTTACGAGTACAATACAACAGGAAAAGTCCTCTCTTAACAGGAAGTCCATTTCCTTTATTACTCTTTAATTGCGATTCTATGGTAGGTACTGTGTGTATCCATATAATATTGATAACCCATTAAATATTGATAAGTTGGATATATTTTGTAATAGGTAGTCTCATCTGCCAAGTCGCATCAACTTCGCAACAACTGTGTGGTTCTTTCCTCAAAAAACCATCTCAGACATCGATCTACATGGTCTTCATATGATCTGACCAAGATTATGTCTGGACTTTAAAAGAGACTGTGACCTCTGAGTTTGTTTCGGCCTTTCTTCTCAGACTAGTCAGATAGGAAACGCCGACCTCATCTAGTTTTAAAATATGATTGACGTGTAAAAGTGTTTGTACAAACCTACTTACAAAAAATAAAATCATTTATCATTTAACTTCAAGGTAGTAGTGTAGAAATGTCGTAACTCTAATGTCTAAATTTCCTTTTCAACAAATAGTTCATCATCTGCCTAGCCTTTTCCCAACTATGTTGGGGTCGGCATTTAGTCTACCTGACCTCCACAACCCAGTTACTGGGTAATACGATACCCCTTGGTAAGACTGGTTGTCAGACTTTCATGATTCTGACTAACCGTAACGACTATCAAAGATCTACGAATGACAGCAGGGACCAACGGCTTAACGTGCTTTCCGAGGCACGGAGGGGTCTCGGTATGTAAAGATGGTCACCCATCCACAGACCAACCGCGACAAGTGTAGCTTTACCTGATCGATCGAACTTTGCGGCTGTTATTATTTAGCCACGGGCCCCTCATAAACAAACGGTTTCAACAAATAGTTATGAAGGTTTTATTTGGGCGTGCAAATCAAAATTTTCAGCCTGACCTAATTTTCCCCATGCTGGGCAACGGCCTCGTCTCATATCGACAAATCCCTCATTCATCATTAGTCACCACGTTTACACTCTGCGTGTTAATGCTCCCATAGACAGGCGCGACGCGACACTGCACTGGCAGAACAATTTCTATGAAAACTTTATGGAAATTGCTCTATCAGATTCCCGCCGCCACGTCGCGTCGCGGCTATCTGCGGGAGCCTTAACCAAACCTAAAAGCAAAACAATACACTAACACAAAGTTTCTTCCTCAGATCGAAGACGACGCTTACCAAGAAGATTTGGGCTACTCTCGCGGCACGATCGGCAACTCAAGCACAGGCCGCGTTCGTCTGCCTCAAATAGACGAGAAGACCAAAGTGCGCATCAGCAAGACTTTGCAGAAGAACTTGCAGAAGCAGCAGCAGTATGGCGGCGCCACTAGCATTAGGAGGCAGGTGTCCGGTACTGCTTCGTCTGTGGCGTTTACACCGTTACAGGTTTGTGCTTTGTTTTTCTAGTGAAGTGATACCGTGTATGGTAATTTATATCTAATATGTCAAGCGAGGAGGGTAACAGCTTTATCCTGCATTATTTTCCCAACCCCCCTCAGGTGCTTGACCAATCCTACTATCCACTATATTATACATTATCCATCCATCCACTATATTATAAATGCGAAAGTTGGTGAGGATGGATGGATGTTTTTTACTCTTTCACGCAAAAAGTACTGAACGGATTTTTATGACACTTTACAGTAATATGGCTTATACATCAGAATAACACATAGGATACTTTTCATCCCGATATTCCCACGGTATCGACACTTATGCGGGTGAAACCGCGGGGCGCTGCTAGTGACTAATAAACGTATGCGACCCGTTGAAGATACTTTAGGTTCATTTACTTAACAGCGCATTTTCCAATCACTATTGGCTCAAAACCTTGATTGAAGCCTTTGGATCAGTTTGTTCAGAGAATATTATATACGAACGCGAAATGTGTTTACATTACTACGAGATTAACACAGTTTAGACCGTTGTGTAATGGTGATTAATGAATGTCAAATGGATGTAACTTTCGTCATAATAAAAACAAATTAAATATCTGCACTGCCATTTAATGTTGCGGTTTTGGTCGATATTCTACCTAATTTGAATGTTTCGCAAATATTTAAAACCAAAATGTCACATTGAGCTAAGGTGCAACAATATTATGCAATATGTAACATAATAGTGGGTATGGCAAGACGTGTTCATTATGTAATTTTATTTTTTTCTGGATTATAAAGCTTATTTATTTAACTATAAAATATTAATTCAAGCGTCGAACATTTTATACCCAAAAATTAAAGTCGACCTAAGTCTAAAATTAACCCCCGGCTGCTATTTGAGATTGAAAATGCCAAAAATGCCTTAAATAGCAGCTGGGAGGCTAATGCTAGACTTTCGTTGTAATAGTAAAAATGCTCAAGACGTCATTCACCATAAGACAACAGTACTTTTCCTTTCTGGCCAGCATTTTAAATTTTGGGGTATGAAATGAATGATGTCCTTGAAACGCCAACAGTCATAAAATAATAATATTTACAAGTATATGTATAAAAAGGAGGGTAATATAAAAATAGGGCATAAAAAATTCGTCCGCATCGCTGTCAATACGAGAAGTGCCCACAAGGCTGGCAGCATTGCCACGTATGGCAATGCCGAATCATTGGCCAAAAAAAAAAAAATTAAGCATAGTAAAAATACCTAACTGTGGGCCACGTCCTCAATTCGGCGGGTTCATGATCAAGGGGTAGGGTCGTCAGGTCAGCCGAATTGCTATCCGGTTTTTCAAGTTCCGGTTTCGGTAACAAATATTAGGCTGCGTTCAAACCAAACTTATAGTTGGTAACCGACTGTGAAAATGTTCGAAAACCAAAGGACAGTCAGTCCGGCGGCTGAAGTTGGTTTTTCATATATTTTAGGTAGGTACTGGACGCTCAGAGTCGGTAGCCGAGTAGGTATACGCTTTGGTGTGAATGCGGCCATGAGTGTTGCCATTATTAACACTCGCAGTCTGATTAAGCTACTGTTTGTCAAACTCTATCAAATGGAACCTGTCAGTTTCCTTTATCCTTATAAGAATTATATCAAATGTTCACTCTTTGGGAATATAGAAAGTTAAAACGGTTATAATCATAAACACAGTTAGTATTAGTACCATGAAAAAAAAACGTCACGGTTATGTAGTCTTTTGGGGTAAACAGAGGTACTTAATAAAGCGTTAGAGCGGTAAATGTTTGACACTTGATTTGTCAACAGAGCAGGATACGGTAGTTAGACATTCAGTATATGTATATCACAGATGACAAATTATAGACTTTTGAAGGCATAGACCGTAAGATGTCATTTTTTAAACTTATAGGTTTTTAGGTTGAATGCGCAAGCGCCGAGTCCTAGTTTCCAATACTGGGTAACGCTACTCCCAACAGTAAATATTTTTTTCGGTAGAAAATTTTCAGACCGGTGCATATTTGTTAGACTTGCCTTATGAGAGCTAAAATCTACATCGGCGACGGGTCATCATCTGCCTTGCCTTTTCCCAATATGTTGGGGTCGGCTTCCAGTCTAACCGGATGCAGCTGAATACCAGTATTTTACATGGCCTATGGCGACTGCCTATCTGACCTCCACAACCCAGTTACTGGGTAATACTATACCCCTTGATAAGACTGGTGGTCAGACTTTCGGGCATCGATAGGGCCGAAGCCTGCCAGGGTAGCGGGATCGTCCGAAAGGGTTACCGCTGCCCTGGAACAGAAAGGGCTAAGGAAGGAACACGGGTGGGTTTTAGTCAGAGTCTGACACTCCCTTCCGCTCCACCCAGAGCGGGAGGGGTCATTTGATGATTACCCATCCACAAAAAAAAAGAAAAAAACTTTCGGGCATCGGCGACGGGTGTTATTATATAGTTAAACCAAGTACAGCTTTCAGGATAGCGGTTCTAACTTACATCGTTGCAATTATTCCTGATAGCTTGTTAAATTGAGTAGAAACATTCATTTTGTTGGTCTGTTACGAATATTATTAGTAATTCAATTATGGCCCATATATGTATACAGGGTGGCAGGGAAACGCTTCCGAAAACGAAGACAGGTGATAGGGCTACTGATTCTCGATACGAAACCATAAAAAAATGAGAAAAAAAAATGAACAATTTTACCTATTTTTTTTAGCATTTTTCGTACACTATGCTGTGAGAACAGTTAAATTAAACCATTATTTGCTATTAAACACATTTTTTTTCTTTACAACTCTAACAAGCAATGTATTCGTAAATAAATATCATCTGACGCTTGCGCGTGACCTCAAGTTCAAAGTGCGCGCGCGCTCGCCGACAGCTGTGCGGCTGACGACCCCAAGTCCACGTGACGCGCGAAAATAATCAATTTCAGGCGAAAGGTTAGTGGTATCCGTTTGCATAAAGGTTGTATATAATCTACGTTCTGGCTTCGGAAGCGTTCTCCTGACACCCTGTATAGCGTCGTAATTTATCATGTTTTGTCTTGCGGAAGTGCCGTTTTAAGGACACCAATAATGTCTGAACGAAGATTGTAAGTTGTAAATATAAACGTAATAAATTGAGAGTAGAGTTAATTACTTTTCACTATTTCAAAATGCAATTTTTTGGATATATAATAATTTTGTAAATGCCTTGTCCTAAAATGAATCAAATTATGAAAGAAAAAAAAAGAATAACGCTTATTCGGTCTGAGCCGTAATCTACCACGCGGGCCCAGTTGGTAGATGTCACATGTCTTAGAATTTTCAGTTCTAGTACATGCCGGTTTCCTCACGAAGTTTTCCTTCACTGTTTCGAGAGCAGTGGTGATGAAATTATTTAAAAAATATATTAAAAAAAAGTATTTAACTACAATAGTGTGTGCCTCACGGCTGCGCCAAAAAGATGCAAAATGCAATAATGTATTCTTCTTTGCGAATGTCGCATTGCTCAACGCTGTTATGTGAACTGATTTTATAACACCTTTGAGCTTTTATGAGTAGTATCCGCATAATATTCATAAAAGTATGGGTGGCCAAGTTGCATATAAAAATATGTTGATTTTATCGGAATATTTTGTGATAATAATGGAATTTATTATCTTATCTGAACAGTTTTAGTGCTTGCGTCTTTGGGCTAAGTGTGTGTTCAATGATGATATTTTACCGTTTCTCCGGCATGATATTTTTGTATAAAACGATAGTATGGTGTAATCTTTAATAGCTCGGTAAAGATACCGATTAAGAAATATCACCCACTTGCCATGGGTGGCGTAAGTCCATGGATTGCTTAGGCATGCTGTTAGGTAGCATTCATTTTAATGGATACCACTTAGCAATTAGGCAGATAAAATTATCAACAATCTTTCGAAATTGAATCCAAGATAACTATCGCGCACTAGTCCGGAAATCTCAGAAGAAAAATATAATTTTGCACTGATTCACACTATCTCTATTGCTACGAATGACACTAGAATGTTGTTGATTTGAAACGTTTTTTTTTTCTGTTTCCTGATCCAACCAAGTTGCAGCATTGGCAAATGCTACATTATAATTTTATCACGATCGACCTTCTTTTATAACAAATTCAACCTTATTTTTAATCTGAAAGGTTTTTTTTTCTTGTTATTGGTTTTGAATTTTGAATCTTCTAAAAGTGTCATGTTTTTTCTCTTGCCGATGTTTTTGATTGGAATTTTTTTTCGGACACAGGACGGAAGTCCATTATAATTTTCCGCTTTGACCATATAATTTGCCACGATATTATCGATATGATATAACGGTTTGAACGACCGAGTTCGTTCGTTGTTCGACTTTATCCAAGGGTTCCCGTAAATAAACGTATCACGTACAGCATTAAAAGCTTGTCTCGAGGCGAGTCAATTTCTTCATTCAGATTTGATTTGTCCGAAGACTGTAGGCGGATCTTGAATTCGCCCCCACCAGACGACAGCAAGCTTCCTGTTGGGATTCGAACCCAACGCTGGTGGTTTCTAGTACCAGCCAGCGAGGAGCCTACCAACTGCCAGCCTGGAGTCTAGGACCGGTTTTGCGTATATTTAGTAGTTTTTTTTAATTTATTTTTTTGTAGTTTTATTGTCATATTTTGTTTAAAACAGTCATATAAATTGTTGCCTCGTTACCTGACCGATTGACTTGGTGAACAGTTACACATTTAGGATCACTAGGTATATATTTATTTATTACGGAAGTTATAGGAACGTTATATTAGGTATATACGAACGAATATTTACAAATATTAATATTTGTAAATATCACAAACTGTGCTGTGTCCAACATTAGGTTTTATTTTCAATAATTTTTAGTATTACAAAATTAAACGTGTACAAGTGAATTTTTTATTATTTCGCTACACAGTGTAATTTAGTTTGGGTCATGGATACGGGAATAAATAGGTAATACACTAAGGGGTGATTTTTCAATAGTTAGATAACTATATCATCATAAAAGTTATCTGACTATTGAACAAACAGCTCTAACAGTAGAAATGGCTTTCATTTTAACAGTTCAACAACATTCATTGCGTTATTTAAGTTGTTGAGCAGACAAACTTTTCGAACATATGAAGGAATGGATTAGCGACATCCTTCAAAATAATTCAGATTAAGATGAATAGTGTGTTACGTAATTGGGGTGCTGTCCTGTAAATCTCTGCCTTGACACTTTCTGTCCAATTAAAGCTACAAGTACATTACGGCAATCAAACTTTTTACACCGCGTGCTGCAACGGTCATGCAAGCCGACACAACAAAAACACCGTACCATAAACGTTTTAAAATTACATAACAACTCGTTGACTATTGTAAAAAATGTGTGTCGTTGTACGCACTTAACAGTCTCATTGTTTCAGTGCATGGTCTCACGTATTCATTTACTTCTTAACGTACATAATACGAATAGAGACATCTTCTCATTATACATAATCGTTTTGAGATTTTTCTGCATTCTTATCTATACGTAATTGAGATTTACAATAGCTGTTTTTAGGTGTGACCTAAAATGTAAACAATGGAACTGTTTTTGGGTACATAACTTGTCTGTGGCTCTTGTGTGATTTAGGAAGGAGTGTAATATCATAATCTCACGGTTCGATTTAGACTGTGTTAAATTCCTAGTCGATTCTTTTGGCTGTTTTAAACGTATTTCTATACATCTATCTGCATTTAAGTTCTTTTCTGGGTCAGCTTATTAGGCTTATCCGATACCTAGATATTGAAACTCAACTATAGTTAACTCTGCATATGGCTGAAATTAGTATTCACAACGACTGACCGATCAGCACTGAAACACAACAGCACCCTAGTTGCACACAGTATTAATCACAATCTGAATAAATTTGAAAGATATTGCTAATCCATTGCTCCATATTTTCGAAAATTTGTCTGCTCAACAACGTAAATAACGCAATGAATGTTGTTGAACTGTCAAAATGAAAGCCTACTGAGTGTGTTACGCAATTACCCCACTGGACTTGGACGTCCTTATTTGGTTCCGAACAACCAACAAATTTGGAAATTTACATTCAAATACTTTCTATAGAATTCATAATTTTGGATATAAATGAACCAATTAAAAACAAATTAAGACTTTCTTCTTCATCGTAACTCTATAAATCTTGCATAAATTGCATCACACTTAATTTATTTTTTATGCATATTAAGTAAACCAACCTATCAAAGTAATATGAAGACCAAAGAGCCATGTTTATATTTTCTCTGTCCAATGAAAGGACTACTACCTATTAGAAACTATATACTATACATCTCGATCGTTGGTAAAGCGAAAAGAAAATCAGCCTATGTATCGATTCCATATACATAGGAAAAAACGCATCTTGGGATTTACGTCAAATTCGAAAAGAACATTAGGGCTATAGAGTTCTTTTACTCTAGGATAGATAAACATAAGAAATCCTAAATACTACTTGCTGACAATTTCATTCTCGTCCTGAATAACTTTAAACCTATCTTCATAACGAACATACTGGCAGCTAATTACAGTCAACATTTTTTTCATTTCTACCCATCTGCGGGGATCATTATGTCTTTATATTTTCCGCATCACCGCGTTTCCCATTATTAACGCCATTACATACGCCTCTTAGAGTCAGGGTTGCTAGGACAAAAACACCGACGGAACTATTAATTCGATCGTCTATTATCTCATTTTTTGGAAACCTTCGGTATGGTTCAGCAAAAACTATAGCGTGTTTTATATTTGTTTGATATAAAACGTTCACATGGTAATTAACTTAGGTATTATTTTAGTATTGAACAAGACAAGGAAAATCCGGCTGATGTCCATGTATTTACAGCGTACAATATTTAAAAAAAAACACGAGTCTTCAACCTTTTTGAAATCTGTTGAAACGCTGAATGATGCCTGCGGTTGAAATCAAACTTCTGGTAACCCTAAGTACAGACAAGTACTAAAGTCATAACTATCTTGTCTCACGTACATCTCTGCCCTTGAGAAGACGAGAGGAACACGAGTTCATACAACTTTACAATACCGTTTCAAAGTCTAAACATTATCGCATCATAGCTGTTGTTATGGAGTGATGCACTTACATATGTGTGACGGCTATGGACATAATTCTCACGCCAAAAGACATATTGAAAGATGACCTCATCTTAAAACAACTGAAGGATTTACATGAAAGAAAAAGTATTTATTGCGACTCGTACAGGATCATAAACTAAACACAGGTCAAAATAAAACAAATTATAAAAAAAAAGTAACAAAAGGAAAAATGAGACAGAAAGTCCTATACGAGGCTAAAATACCACTATCAACATAAAACTAGGGGACTATCATTTAACAAAATAATGCAAGGTTACCAGGAGAGTAGATCACATATGTATTATAAAAACACTGTTGTCCATTTAGCCTCGTATAGGACTTTCTGTCTGATTTTTCCTTTTGTTACTTTTTTTTTATAATTTGTTTTGCTGTTGCACATGGGCTGGTTTCAATTTTAAATATCTGCAAAAACGATGTGGTTCTTCGAGCCGGATATTTCCACCTCTTATGTGCTGCTACATAAATCATCATTACCATCTTCCCCATCCATTTATTTTGGTCCGTCACTACTTTCTTTCTTTTCTTCTATACTTACACGTTCAGTAAGTATTTCCTTTGATCTGTCATTTCTTTTATTGATAGTTAACATCGTTCTGGTCACAGGTTTCTCATTATGCCGCATGTCTATTCTGCGACAATTCAGCTAGATGAATACACCTACCTATAACATCTACACACATTCATGAGCCTATATCATAAATAAATATCCCTACATTTCCTAACATCATAACTTATAGTAAACGAGCCAACAAACAATTGAAAAGGAGCGCGCCGTCCATAAATACCTGCATTGCACGTAAATCTTCAGTTGCGATACACCGCGGTCCGCACCCTAAGTCCTAACAGTAATGTGCACGGCCCATAACAGTCTATGTAACATCTACGGTTATCTAGTAACGATCGCAGGTTCTTAGGCACGCTACACATTTGTTCGGGTCGGCATTCATCGGCACAGCCAGGCTGTGAATAATCAATATACTGATATAATTATGTTCGGGAAAGCAAGCCGCTAGGCTTAGCCGAGCTGGTTGGTAAAAATCAACTGCTTTACAGTTAATTTGACCACATTCACGATTTTATTTAATGATATAAAAGTTAGATTGCAATGACTTAATAATGGTTTACCTACGTCTAAAAATATATGGTGAACATGCTGCATAACACTTGGCATTCAGCGAAGGTGGAAGGAAGATGTCGCCGATGAAAGCCGAAACGATTTAGTAAAAGCTTCGAATCGGCGGCGTGCCGACTCGAACAGCAGTGCGATTCTGTAACCATCTCACCGTGAAAACTTAGGTGAAGTGAGCGTGAAGTGAGCTGTCATTCCAGCTAATGCTAGGGATTGACACTATTGATAGCTCACTCTAAGCTCACTTCACCTAACTTTTCACGGTGAGATTTTTACAGAATCGATCGGCAGGTGTGTAGCACGCTTTAACCGTCCTTTTATGTCGGTTCAACAACCCAATTAGAGATTCGTTATGTATCTGTGATGGTGATGCTTCAAACGTCAATATGCAACATGGAGGTGGAATCTTTTCTAAAGACCTCATTAGTTTGTTTATTATCTTCTCCTTAATGAATGGTATTGTAAGTCAATGATTGCATTTCGCAATATTTTATGTAGCTTACTATTTTATCTACATAGTATGAATCTATATAATTTATAAGCGTGTATTTAGTTTAAATGTAAACGTTTTCTAAGATGTCTGAGCTTATTTACGGATTCTGTTTTTTTTATTTTGTAGGTAAAGGTAACCTAAGAATTGGCCCTACAAAAATTCCATTAATTTTGGTTCATTACCCTTTCAAGTCTTTTAACCAGCTTCTATAGTATTCTTACCTCTAGTATACGATGACGATGTTCTTGTACCTACTATCTGAACAAGCTATTAACCGGTTGAAAGCTTTAATTACAGAAACAATTAAAAAGCCATTGTGTCTCGAGTTACGAATGGTTAAAAAGCTCGAAACCAAATAGGTATTACACGAAATTTTATTAAACTTATGCAATCGTCATGCTCAGTGGCGCCACTATTGAATGCACCACTTAAGCAATGAACTAAACGAAGACCAGTTTATCTTGAACAACGGCGAAATAAAGAACTTATTTTAAACGTACTGATTATGCACCCTACGTAGGCTAGTAGCGCCACTCTCGTTACACTGGGCACTTGGAACGGGGTTGAAACATGAAAGTTTATGTTCTACCTCGATAGATGGTGTTGGGATCGAATTGAATCGCGCTATGGTTTCGTTACCGCGTTTTATGCACCCTCGGGCTAGAACATAAGAGAACTAAACGAAGACCAGTTTATCTTGAACAACGGCGAAATAAAGAACTTATTTTAAACGTACTGATTATGCACCCTACGTAGGCTAGTAGCGCCACTCTCGTTACACTGGGCACTTGGAACGGGGTTGAAACATGAAAGTTTATGTTCTACCTCGATAGATGGTGTTGGGGTCGAATTGAATCGCGCTATGGTTTCGTTACCGCGTTTTAAGGACCCTCGGGCGAGAACTTAAGAGACTCAATAATTCTAAATGTCCTAAAAATTTAACTTTACAATTTTTTGGAAAACCCCATTAAGAGGGGTTTATAAACAAATGAATCGCGTCTTTATACTTATATTATATTATATGTATATAAAGATGTATGTAAGTATATACATATGAGATTGATACACTCCAACGCCGTTTGACCGATCACCACGAAACCTGGCACATTGTATTTTTTCATGGAGAAGGTTTTCATTGGTTTTTTCCAAACTACATGCGGGTGAGGCCGGGGGCAAAAGCTAGTGCAATATATTATTCATCATTATTATCAGACGTTAGACTAAACGGTGCGGCGCCGGCGGTGTGATACACACAGGGTTCGCTGATTATATCAGTGGATATATTATGTCATGATATATCACTGATATATATCGTTTAATATTTATGTGGATATATATCAATTGATATTTACTGTCAAAACTTGACAAACAACTACAATTTGGGTTACCTTTCCCGAAGTGACAATCTAATCATAAGTTTTGGGGATTCACCATCACGTGCAAGTACGGTTAGTTGATTAAGTAAGACTGATTATTATTCATGAACATTCTACTTTTAGTAACTTTTATAATAAAAACGTCAAATAATCAAACACAGACTACCTACATTATTCTACAACTAAAGACATTGAAACCACTTAGGGCTGATTTTTCAATCTACAGATAAATTTTATTTGTGGAATATTTACGTCGTGACAGTTTTTGTATGGAAGAACTGTCAAAAATTCAAAATTATTCCTCCGATAAAATTATCTGACGTTGGAAAAATCAGCTCTTACAGGATAAAAATCGCGTCTTTTTTATACACTATAAATATCCGATATATGTCGGATATATATCAAATATCGGATATTTTCATATCTATATACATTTATATAAAAATGAATCCCTATTTCCCTTGGTCACGTCATAACTTGAGAAGGACTTCACCGATTTTTTTTTAAGTTTTCTAATACTTTGTAGAAGGTTCTTACGGGAAAAAAATATGAAAGTTGCTTCACGCGGACGAAGTAGCGGGCAGAAGCTAGTTTATTATAAATATCGGAGTTTTGGATATACATACCTTATTATACAGTGTGGCGATTAGGTTATCACATGAATTGAAACCACGTATTCTACATAGCGTATATTAAACATACACAATTAAAAGAAACAATAACAATTAACATTTTAGTAGTGGGACCTTTTTTTCGTTTTAGTATTTACCTAACATTAAACTTAATTTGTGTTTACTTAGTAACAATAATATAAAGTTTGTGTTGAATTCTTGATACCATACCTCACGCGTGTCTAATGACTTATTATCAAGGATGGTTTATTTCATGACAATTTTTACGCTAATTATTATATTTGTCTTTTTTTTCTATTTTTAGTAAAATTTAAATTTTATTATTTTAACAGACTTTTAACAACTTGTAATGACCGCTGTACTATTTAATGTGATAACCTAATCGCCACTCTGTATAACAAATGGTCCAACAAGTTATTAGCTTAAATTAACCTTACTGTATTCCACAAAGCTTAAAATGCGTGTTCCAATACCTACTATACTATACATTTATTAGGCGAGGCGGTAATGTGTAAATAGGCCATGTCATTTACCCTACTTTATAATCGGGATAAAAGCAGCCATATACCTACTTATATTGTTAAGGAGCTTATAAACTGAAATACATAGGTATCGCGTTACATAGAAAGTTAAAATCGAACATAATGCTATGGTGCATGTAACCTCGCGTCTATTGTTAGTACAACGGTTATTGAAGGCATATAATTATTATTGTCAGTTAAGAGTGCTTAGATAAGATTATACATAAACTCATCGGCACCGGGTGTATGCTGTGCTCAAGTAATAACAATTAACCAATCAACTCAGCCTATCGCGCTGGACATAAGCCTCTCCCGTCCTGCTCCACAACACCCTGTCCCCCGCCTTCCGCATCCAATCTGTCCCCACCTTCTCCATCCAGTCAGCCCCAGTAACCTTTATGAGGTCGTCGTCAAGTAATAACACTTGCATTCAAAGGTTAATATGTCCGGAGACTCGGTTAATGCATAGCATATTCATTAGTAACTGATATGAAATAATAAAGAATGCTGATCAAAGGAATCTAAGGGAAGACCCCTAGCCACATATTACGACTAGTGATAGTCAACCCACACGTTGGATATGAATGTCTATAATATAATAATTAATTACTTACCTACCCCCTTTACTAATTATAGTATTCTTTTTTTTTCTGCAGTCGGTATACCCAATTTATCCTGGCGTCTTTGCAGTAGGTAAATAACTAATAAAATATAAACTTTATTCAGTTCAGAAAAAACATGGAACAATATAAAAAAAAAAAAAAACTAGTAACAGATTACATAGGGAGTCTTAGGTGCTAGATTTTTACAAATTCCCTGGACCCCACACTAGGACTCCCTGTGTCGTGGGTTCCAATCTCTTCCCAAGTAAGGCAAGCATTTTCATTTATTTAGGTGAAGTAAGTAATTACTTTAAAAAAAAAAAATCTAAAAACTTAAGTACAGTCACCAAAGGAGATAAGTATCTAACCAGGGTCGTCGGATATAGTTGAAGTATAAGAAACCGATGGATGTTTTCGAATGAAATTTTGTTGGATAAATAATTAACTGTTTGTTTTCTATTAATTAAATAAAATTTTATCCGAAAACATCAATCCATTTCTTACTAAACTTCAACTACATCCGACGACCCTGGTTACTTATCTCCTTTGGTGACCGTACATTTATGACGTACAAGACCTAGTCATGCTAATGACTAATGAACAATATTAGTGCTCGTCTATTCCATAGAGCCAGTTCCAGTTTAGCATGTAGGCGAGCCGAGAAAATTACCTATTAGTATTTCAGGCGATCGGGTTAGGACAAGACTTTCTCCGTTTACATTTCGCTGTTGGTATTTGTGCTATGGGAATGGCTACGCCCTTAGGTTAAACGATGTTAAGCCTCGTTTAGATTCAGATATACATCAAAATGGGGATACTGGCTTCAAGTTTAGAGAGTAACTTTTGAGAGGCTTTTACTGCTTTAGATTTTTCGATAAAAACTTATCTAAGTATAATAAAATAATTATGATACCTAGCCGGTTTTTATGGGGTAAACGTTATCGTTTGAAAGCAGCTTTTAATCTAGGCACTAAAATTAAATTTTCCATGAGTTAATTGCAATCTTTTGCTTCGCTGAACATTTTAAGTGTTCTCGTTATGCTGTTCGAAAATGATGTTGCTGTGTTCATTTGTAAATGAGACTGGCGTGAAAGAATAACCATTACCATAGAATAAGAAGACGAAATAAAAGTCGGTTCTCCAGTCTGTGTGACCGCGCTGTTCTTCTAAACACCGCAACGAATTTGGATGCGGTTTTCACCATCACTTAGAGAATTCATTCCGCAAGGTTCAAGTGTGTGTAACACATGAATACTAAACTTACATATAATAAGAAATCTCGATGTTTAGTCAAGTCTTAAAAAGCGTGCGAAGCAGGGGCGACTCGCATGTTATAGTTGTATAATGTAGGTACACTTTTTTTTTTTTTTTTTTTATATATAACATTTCTTTTTTAGTTTAATAGCTGTTAGTAAGCAGTAATCACTATAAGTATTAAATATTATTAAATAATTGCCTAATGTTTTAAATATTAACAAATTATTGACTACTATATCAATTAGATTATTAGATACTATTAAATTATTGACTCTTTTAAATGATTGATTGTTATTATTATTTATTATGATTGACTAATATATTAATTAACACTAAATTATTGACTACTGTAATGTTTTGCAAAAGTCTTTAAATTATTGTATGCCTAAAGGCGGGTCATAGATGTACTTCACTGTATAAACTGTAACACCATATTTTTTACCTGTGTACCACAATAAATTATTTGAATTTGAATTTGAACACTTTCCCAAAACATACGTACCTTAGCCTGTAGATGCAGGTCCACGCCCAAGCGTTTAGCACAGATAGCTAGGCCAGTAAATATAGATACATTTATCTATTGCCCTCCGCCCGGCGGCTCGCTCGGCGTTAACCCGCAACATCCAGACCGTTAGCTGCCTGATAGCAATCAGCGAGATTATGCCCCCATCGCACACAACACAAGTGCATCGCCTACCTGATATACCGTAAAAGCTGTAGATAAGTGCATCGATTGGTATTATGTATCGAATCAAATTTCTAAAGCGACTGTCGAGGTTTCTCGGGTGAATTGACTTGTTATATTATGGTGAATATTTATTCGTTGGGAATAATTTTCAATAATGATATGACCTCAGTGAAAGTGGCCACAGTAACATCATTTTGTTTAAGTTAAACAGCTTGTTTCTAGCACACATTCGTGGTCATTGAAAAGAAATGAGCATTACCATCGATTCCCGAGTGGGTCAAACTCCTCAGATACAGCGATCATAACACTTTTTTATGGTTTCCTCAAATACAAAATCCCATTAGCGAAACTAATTTGTCTGTCTGACCGCGCCGCAAATAAAATTGCTGAATGGATTGAAGTTATTTGAAATGCAATTTAGAATGTTATATACCTAGATGTATAGTTTGTTAATGGATGCGATGTCTGCCTGGCTTGTTATGTAAAATGGTTAAGAACTCGTGCCGTCCATCGCGTGAACGTTTGTATCAACAAATGAAGCGACACGACAGAGCGCAAAAAGCCTGTAACGCGATAAGCAAGCATTAAATGAATAGTCATTATAACTTGGCATGGCCTTACTTGTCTACTTGCGTACGAGGCGGATTATTGGTGCGTTGGTATGCTATTACCACGAGATAATGACAGAATAACAAACGGAATGCCGAGTCATAACGAACTGATTTAAAACACGGGTCACAGTCATCTTGTTAGTGCAGAAGATTGTAGATATTTACTCCTCCTATATTATGGAGCTTGTTTGTGAAGAAATTTTATGGCGTGTTACTTTGTAATACAACGCGCTCTTCCATAGAAGCCGTCTCATCACTTACGACGCGCTTAATTGATACATTACGACGATAGGTGCTTACCTTGTACACCTAATGAAGTATTTTCTATTTAAAACCTGACTTGTGTTACGATGATGCATCCTACTATATTGAGACCAAAACAAATGCGACCGCATTGCCCTTGATACTGACAAATATGTCTGTTGTTGCATTCAAAAAGCTAATACGTGTTATTTGTTACAGGGTCTCGAAATCGTGAATCCCCAAGCAGCTGAGACGCGCATCAACGAAGCGAATGCCAAATACTTCTCGAACACTTCGGGATTTCTGTCCGTGGGCAAGAACATAACATGAAGACAATTTCTATCCCCTTAGTGTTAAATTAGAAGTTTTGTGAATAAATTGCGATGTCTAAGAACAAATATCGTTTATTATAGTAAGTATGTACCCACTTATAGCCAGCGTAGCGCTAAGTTGGCCAAGAAGAACGTGAGCGTATCCATACAAGCGATTTCACCCAGGCTCGTGTTTCGAATTTACTTCGACGTTGCATTGTCAAATAGAAATGATCCAACGTTTAAATGGACATTTGAATACAACATATTTTGCAAGCAGCCGCAAGTGTTTATAAATTTTAATTACAATTAAACAATCCATTGCCAAGTCAATGACAGAAAGTTTGTTGCGACTGTTGAAGAAATCGTGCATTGTACTTGTAGTGACGGTGAAAGACGTCGAATTTAGAATGACATTTGAAACAATGATCCATTTATTTAAACGTTGCACCTGTTTGAAAATAAATTAGCTTAAAGTGACACACATGTAGCCAACGCTTTAATCAAGGATAGTTTGTGTTGGTCGTATAACTGTCATGTCCAAAAAGGTATGTTTTTTAGGTCGCTGGTTTTGTGGCACGTTTTTACAGTGCTCAAAACGTGCCATGTTTGTCTGACCTACACAGGTACTCGTTTTAACTATTGCATTGGTTCCATCACTTCCATCGTTTGTTGTGAGTGGATTATTGCTAGGTACTCGCATCATATGATTATGATGCGAGGCCTGTTTCCCAGCAGTGGGGACGTTGTAGGCTGATGCCTACAACGTCCCCACTGCTGGGACACAGGCCTCCTCTCTGTGAGAGGGAGTGGGCTGGTGGATGTCACATGTATTCGAATTTTTGGTTCTAAGATGTTTTCCTTCACCGTTTTGAGAGCAGTAGTGATGAAATTATTTACACAAAGTAAAGTGCCTGCCTGGATTCGAACTCGCGACCGCGACTCGTAAGTCGGAGTCAATACCACTGGGCCACCACTCCCTCAGGTACTCAATACCTTAGAAATTTTAACCTATAGATTTGCGTCAAGATTTCTTTTAAACTTCTTATAAAGGTGCCAAGGCCACTATGCTCTACTGCGTAATCCAATTCACCATGAGTTTATCAAAAATAGAACAATGTTCACACTTCGCAGGTACATGGGCGAACATAAACAAATTCCTAGCTAGCAGCACCTACCTATATCCATCGTCCGCCATTACTGGCATTGATAAATGTGACCTACAATCAATCAGCAAAGGTTTACCTTTCACAAACGCTGTGTTTATCACAGATTAACATCATTCCGTGTCGTTAATACTGTGGAGTCACGAAGGAAAATCCTTCGTGGTAAGATTTTATAGTTGGTACTAAACTGTTCTATCTAACATAATTATAGTTCATCATTAAGAATCTTTATCGCTCACTGTTTTATAGTGATCACTGCGATCAGTGGTCACGAAACGTAAGTATTGATATGATTAGGTATGGTTCATTTGCATTAGACAATAATTCGGTTTTATCAATACAGCTATGTATTTCTGAGTTATGACTGGCCTGACACTTTACGCGGAAACTCATTTTGGCCAAGATCGAGCCTACAATCTTGAAACACCTTTCGATGAAGTCATCCGTTTCTCAAACTTTTAGATAGCTACATCGTACAAGTTACATGCGATTCAGTAATTTTGGCTGTTATATTAAATCCAGTAAATCTTGGAGTTTCTTATCCTATTTTATCAAATGCCTTATACTAAAAGAACATAATAACTTGTGCAGTTAACTCGCAAGATCCAAGAAAGATCTATAAAAATAATTTCCTAACCGCCAAACTCAACACTAATCGCACATCAAACGGACATATGACTGTGATTAGCAATAATTTATGAAGAATATTTACAGAAAGGTCCGTTCTACTTCTGTCACTTCCTTGTATTTCAGTTCTGATTACGCAAGTTGAGATGCACTGGCCGCCTGTGTTACTAAACAGATTGGCACACAGACGTATCCACATTCCATACATTTTAATACTTATGACGAGTAGTAATGTTCTTTATCGTTATATATTAAATAGCCTGTATATAACACGGTGTGTTAAATGGTCAGTTTCTTAATGAGAAATCGTAATATTAGCCTTTGGTTTGATTTATAATGTAGAAAATGATGAGACTAAACTTTAAGATTAGATTAGGTTTTGGGCACAACAAATCTCACAGTATTTAGACGGCACGGTTGGCGCAGTGGTTAAGCGATTGACTGCTGCGCTGCGTGTCGCGGGTTCGATTCCCGCACGGAACAAATATTTGTATGACCTACATGTATTTGTTCCGAGTCTGGGTGTTTTTCTATCTATAATATGTATGTATTTACAAAAAAAAAAAAATTGTATATAAGTAGTTTATCAGCCATCTTGTTACCATAACACAAGCATTAGGTTGCTTAGCTTGGGACAAATGGTGCTGTGTGAAATGTCCAGGGATATTATTATATTATTTTTTCCTGAAGCTTTGCACTTATAAAGCCGGTACATAGTTAGTCTACTTCTGAAACTGGGCTGAACTATTTTCTTGTAATTATTTTTAACGTGCAACTTCAATGCAGCGAATACAGGTGACGGACATAAAAGTAAGTAGATAAACATAATAATAAAACAGCAGCAATAATAAAATAATAATCATAATTAAATGTAAACTTGAAATCCAGCGAGTGGAATAAAAACCGGTGAATATAAAAGTTGAATGTAGGTAGTAAACAGCAGAATAAGCAAAATGTAGGTAAGTAACAGTGTTATTATCTGTGTGTGAATGTGGGAGTTAATCAATTTCGCGCGGATTCAGCTCCTGCGTAGTTAAGTCTATCAAACGGACAGTAGAAAGCGTACATGCGATATCAAAATACCTACACATCTCAGTTAATTGAATGAGCCGTTACTTTTATTTTGAATTTATGTTGTTTGGCAAAATGAGAGTAGTTGTAGACAATTCTCTCAGTACCTATCTTTCCGTCAGTTCTGTGTAGTATCTGTGGCCTGGGAGCCATATTACAACAGGCAATTTTTTTAAGTTTTACACAGGTCCTTTTTCCTACTGGCAATATTTCAGAGTTCGGGTACTCGTAAGTTCCTTTTCCCAAAGGCGTGCACCGAGCAGTGCGCCGAGCACTTTGCCTTACAGGCCTATTTTTCAAGTTTTACCACGGTCTTTTTTCAGGCTTTTCCCAAAACGGAAGCGTAATGCTCGTTATATAAATTATTTTCGAATCTTAGTCAGTCAGCTGTACACTGGGCAAGCAGGTTGGAGAATCGAGTACCGTATCGTATATCTTGTTTGTTTGGTAGTTTTTTATTGGGATTCCGGAATCGTTAATGACGGAAGGGAAATCTCCCAACTCGTTTTTCTCGTCCTGTAACCTCTTCCTTAAAGTTTTTGACTGGAGATTGTTGATGACGACGATCGAGTACGTGACATTGAATTTTGAATTGTTTCGAGCCACCATTTTTTTGTAAATGTGCTATTTATTGCAGATTTATGATAGTACACTGGCCTGCAAAACTAAGTAAGTACTACACTTTATTTTATTTTTTTTCTAAACTATAAAAGTAAGAGATTTAAAATAAAAAACGTTTTATAGCAAATTTTATCAACTTTCTTTGAAACTATAGTAAACTATATATTAGTAACATTTTTAACTTAAAAAAAGATAAAACAATAAAAATAGCTTAGTGTCAAAAAACTCAACATTAATTATAAGTATGTTTTACATGTTATTTAATTTTTAATAACTGGTATTGCCTCCTCGGGCTCTGACTACAGCTTCCAGCCTGTTTGGAATACTGAACACGAGGTTTCGGAGCCGATGTTGGGGAATATTCTCCCATTCTTCAATCAGGGCCTGTTTTAGTGCTCTGAGGGTAGGTGGTGGTCTGCGGCTTTTGACTAGCCTGCCTAGCTCATCCCAGGCATGCTCAATCGGGTTGAGATCAGGACTTCTTGATGGCCAAGCCATCACGCTGATACCAACCTCCTGAATATACTCTTGCACAACCTGAGCCGTGTGTGGCCGGGCATTATCATGCATCAGCATCGATCCATCACCCATATTTGCTAAATAAGGCCCTGCATACTCGTTGAGAATCTCTTGGGCATATCTTTCCCCAGTCAGAGTGCCATCTTCTATGGCCACTAACTCTGTGCGACCTTCTGAAGATATGCCAGCTCATACATGTACACCGCCTCCACCGTACTGGGCTCTTTCTGAGATGCAGTCTTGAAGGTATCGCTCACCAGGCCGCTTGTAGACAGTTCACCTTCCATCAGAAATGTAAAGTGGGAATCGAGACTCATCTGTGAACAAAATTCTTGACCACTCTTCTTCATCCCACTGTATGTGTTCACGGGCGTATCGCAGTCTCGCTACTCGATGCTCTCTCTCGAGTTTGGGGCCACTCGCTGGTCTTCGGGGTTTCAGATTTGCTTCAGCAAGTCTTCTTCTCACTGTACTGTCACTAATGTAGTCTCTTCGGCTCTGAAGAAGCTGTTGCTGGACTTCAACTGCATTAAGGTGGCGATTTCTCAACACAGTGGAAACAATATAACGGTCTTCTCGGGCACTAGTACACCCGGGTCTGCCATTACACGGTCTCCTCAGATGGTTTCCAGTCTCTTCTTACCTTCGCTTCACCTTCTGGACCGTTCGTAACGTCACACCCACCATTTTTGCAGCACGACGCATACTGATGCCTAGTTCCAGAAAAGTCATGAATCATGATCCTAGCACATTCATCAGGTGAAAGAGGAATGATAGATAAAATTTATGTGTTTTCTAACTTATCTTTTGTAACAAGACTCATCGATCGAGAAAAAAATTTAAAACAAAAAAATGAATGGTAAAATTTTAATTCTAAAAGGATTATTTTTGTTTGTAAAGCTCTTATCAGCCATTTCTTAAAAGAAGGTTCTCGACTATGAAGTTTTTATATACAAAATTAAACTCTTTTTCGAATCCTTTGTACTTAAAAAGTTATTCCAATTTTAAAAGTGAGATACTTAGTTTTGCAGGCCAATGTATATTATAGCTTTCTCGCCCATCAATATTATGTATCGTCTTCTTGTTTCCTCGGTAGGTACCTACTTTAATGGCGACGTACGCGTACAATACCTCTGTCTACATGGTACCTACCTAGGGCTCAAAGTCAAGATTTTATAACATGAAGCAAATATTATGGCTAGCTATATAACTATCACCTTTAACTATCACTAACTGATCTTCTCGGAACGAATCGTACGTACTGATGATCACATACGGAACTTTCGTTCGAGACAAACCACCTACAGTCCTACACCCTGCGCCCTTTTACGTCATAACTACGTGTTTCCTATAAGCTATATCCCTACGTGTAGGTAGTGAAAACTTCCGTGCAAGACTTGACGCCTACACTACAAACTGCGCCCTTCTTCGTCATAAGTACGTGTTCCTATATGCTTACATGCAGTTGAATGAGTGTAGGTGGAGTACCTACCTAAGTACAGGAGAGTGCAGTACGTAAGTATTTAAAACTCGTCCACTCGTCTAGTTCATTGTTTCACGGTGTTACTACAGTTCAAGGACGCCCTGTTACGTTACTTTTAACTTCGTTACGAATGCAAGGATTATTATGTATGTAGGTTAAGTTTTTATTTTTTTTCCGCGTGTGTCGTAGAGCGTAGGTTTTGGTGCACAAAAGTAACCGGCATTGACTGTTTAGTATTTTGGTCGTTTTGAACCAACTGCCCAAAGCTACCGAACTATATGGACCAGATTTTCTTTGGGCCTCTGTGTTGGTCTGGTGTTATCTCGCGATAAGATCAGTTCAGTCAATCACTACAACGTAATAGGTGCCGGTTTGTTTTTATTGTTGCAATTGCACCATAGTACCTGACCTCTAAAGAAAAAAATCGATACAGATTTGGACCGTGTTCATTCGTAATCATATCCTTTACATTACAATCGAACATTATACGTTATGTAGGTGCGTTCTTATTTCTCTAACAGGTATTAAAGTTTCAATCAATCAGACTTGGTGACATAACCTTGCAATGTAACCGGTTCATATACATAGTTTTAACCGCAGTCTAAAATAACGGACATGAAAGCCTAGATATGTTCAATCAAGAACTTTAGTTTCGCAACGTAATTACTAGCTGCAGAAAACAACGTTTTTGTAATTATGAATCTTCCTGTTTTTATCATTGACCTCGATCTAAGCTAAGGAGGATATTGATTCAAGTTACGACAGATTTGTAGAGCTTTTTGAATTCCTATTTCGCAACGATAATACTACAAAGTTGACGGGAAACGATCCGGTCCATGCATCGAATTTATCACGTAAATAAATGAATTTGCTTTCTAAAGGCTAGGTATATAGCTATTAATGGATCCTAAACTTAGGTAGGAACTCGACTTCAATTCGATTCTGACAAGGCGACTCATCTAATTAATTTATTGTGAGATATATTTCGTTGTTTCTAGACAATAAACGTTGCTTAAAGAAACCTAAACAGTAACATAATTAGAAAAAACTAAAAATTTTATCAGCTTAGGGTAATTTTGGAACAGTCACATGAATTCATGCAGGAAACTTTCTTATTGGGAACTGGCTGTTTTGTAGTGGGATTACATAGTCAGCCTATGCTGGGACACAAGCCTCCTCTCTGGGAGAGGGAGTGGTCCGTAATCCACCACGCAGGCCCAGTTCGGGTTGGTAGATGTCACATGTCTTCGAATTTTAGGTTCTAGGACATACCGGTTTCCTAACGATGTTTTCCTTCACCGTTTTGAGAGCAGTGTTGATGAAATAATTTACACAAAGTAAAGCGCCTGTCTGTAGTGGGATTAATGAGTGGTATTTAAATAATGATAAATGCTTAATCGTACATTTTTGGACGTTTATCAAATATCTCTTAACTATAAGCAACGTTTATAAATAAACGCCATATCGTTTAGTGTTTGCTATTCACATCAGTTTACCTAAGATTTAAATCATTGATTGATAGCAGGTTCGTCATTATTCTTCGTTATCTTTTTTGTCAAGCTTCAGATTTCTGGCCTAAATCCTAGAGTGCAACGAGCTGATCTAGGTCACCGTAATTCAGAGTGCGGCAGTTTGAATTGGAGCACTAACCTGTAGCAACGTTGATTTAATTCATTGGTACCGGTGCATATATATGGGGCACGGAATTGGTCCTTTTGGTTAGGAAAGTTCAGATGAATGAAAGATGGACCGACCCCAAATTAGGGCATGATAACGATGATGATGGTTATGAAGATGTTGGACCTGCATTGCTACAACGGAAGTCTAAATGTATCACAGATAGAACGGACCTTCACTGTAAGTGTGACCTCAAGTAAATGAGATCAAAACGAACAAAAAATCAGAAACAAACAAATTTTCGTAACTACCTACACGTACTCCTGAAGGAGGATCGCCCGCAATAACTGTAGTTTACACAGAGCACGTGCCGAGAGAAGTGTTCCAGCCATTCGGCCGTAGTCGATTTAATTAAACCCTACGCCCGATCGTTTATAACAACAACTCTAATATCTGTGTACTTACCTGTAATGGGCAGACCCTGAAAAGGAGGTATACTATGGATCTACTATGGTATAGGTTTGTTCTACCGGTATTCGTTTTCTTGTATGACCCTAGCTAGTGAGATAGATGCTGCTGTCGGAAATTCTTTTTATTTGTTTCTTAGTATACCTCCGCTAATGTCTTTACGTCTGTCAAATACTCTCACTTACCGCTTTCTGCTTTAATATTTATAATACGACGAATGTGCTTCGCAATTAATGCCAATTTTATGCCAAAAAGAATTAAGTTAGCATTAAATTGTAGTAGCGTTAGGTATAATGAATGAAGTTTCTATTTGCTAGAGTGTCTCTTTCTTGACTATGATTATTTCATGAACCATAAGTGTGTCATACACTTATTATGTTAAGACATGAAATTGTTTTAAACTGTTGTTATCCGGAAAATGAGAGTGAATTCCAAATTGAAAATCATAATGCTTACTTTCGTTTACGTGCCTCACACGCTATTACAGTAAAGTTGTTTTGATAAAATTACGAGAACGACAAAACTTGCCGAAGAAATAAGGTTGTTTTCGATTTCTTTGACATTTTGCCCTTATGCAAGAAGTCTGTCGCAGGGTATTTAAACCCAAGTAGGGTTAAGAACGTCTGTAGGTACCTACTCTGTTGTATGTAAACGTGTTTTCTGTATAAATCTAAAGTATGCGGGACATCTTTACAGCTCATTTACTGCCACCATATAGATTCATAACACCTCACTGCCTGCGCTGCGAATGCTTAGAAATTGTTCTTAGAAAACCTAACAGCCTGTGTGGAATATGTATGACAATAAAATACCAATAACATCGACAATACACTCTCAAAATATTTATAATACCTCGAAGACTCATGCACTTGAATAGTGCGTGGGCTTGCATAAGGACGACCGCCAGTAACGGCCATTCTACGTGCCTCGAATGTATTTCCAAAGCAAATATCCAACATTTACATATGCAAATCACAAAGGTTTTAGTTCGACAAGCTTTGCAACACCCTCGTCTATTATCTCCCGAGTTCCAAATCCAGATCTGGTTTAACTTGTATCTGGCGCTCGCCTATTGTGCGACAGCGGATGGCCGGTGCAGCGTTATGTGATGTCGTGTGGATAAGACACACCTAACAAGAAAAGAACGTTAACGGTTCATTGAAATCGTAAGAGTGTACGTTCTGAGTGAACGCCTATACCTCGGCCCGAGAACAGGTTCCGAGTGGCGAGCGAGCAGCGAGTCAGCGACACATCCCGAACGGTCCGCGAGGTTACCGCGCACAGTGCTCCGCCGGCCGCTTATCTACGTGCGCGTGCACATCCGATACCTACCGAACGACCGCGGGAAACAACCGCCGCGAACTTTACACCAAAGCTGCTGCAGATAACGTTTATTTACAACTAAACGATATTAGTGCTTTCATATTAAATCAAGACTTACACAAGGATATTGATTATGAAAACTTGATTCGTATGGTGTTTGAAGTGTTTGTGCAACCGGCATTTGAATAGCCGTTTGATAGTATGTTGCGTAGTGGACTGGCTTGATTAAGTGGGTGTAGCCATGGCGAGCTTCGAGGACCTTGCCTTCGACTGGGCATCGCTTTGTCAGGATTGCCCGGAATGCTGGACTGAGTCAGGTAAACGAACCTTTTTGACAACCGTCCCAAATTCGTTTCTAACTTTTTTTACGCATGTTTACGGTTCGTTTGCAGTTAGTCCGAGACGTGACTCAAAGTTCCCAGTAACTGTAGAATTTAGGTAATGTGAATTGCTTCGCTAATTCACTGATGGACTACCTACCCTCGTTTGCGGAATTTAACCATGCCTAATTAGCGGTCTGAATTCTAACATTTTCGTTGCCATATCGGTAACATATTTAGTGCTATTTATTCCGAGTGAAGGTAATCCACCTTGGTTAATATATTGGGCAAAGTCGAATTAAAATTAACACACACGCATCAATTTATGTTGCTTGTAATTACGCAGGTAGGTAGGTACACGAGCGGTTTAATTAATGCACGGTCCAAGAGGGCAACCCACAGGTGCAATCAAAACTAAATTATCACTGTGTTTTCCATAGTTTTAAATATTTGTACTGTAGGTACGGTCACCAAAGGAGATAAGTAACCAGGGCCGTCGGATAGTTAAAGTTTTGTAAGAAACCGGTGGATATTTTCGAATAAAATTTAGTTTAATAGCAAACAGACATTTATCAAATTAAATTTCATTAGAAAAAAACCATCGGTTTCTTACTAAACTTCAACTTTATCCGACGACCCTGGTTAGTTATCTCCTTTGGCGACTGTTCGTACGCCCTGTTAGATTCCGTTTAAGTATTTATCAAAGTTCATTCACCTAATAGATACTTTATCAATAAAAACTTTTATTAATTATTTTCGGTCTAATTTTTTTCACATTTTGCCCTATATTACATGCTGATAAAATTTAAAGCATTGCTAACGACTCACACGAAACCGATAACACTAGAGTGTTTCAAAACGTGGGTAGCACAATAAAAGTGTCATGAAATGGCGAGTAGTGCATGTTAATGTGTCTATCTGCATGAAAAAGAATTTCGTGCATTCTCCGTGCTAATGTAATAATGACTTATTTTGTCGAATTATGTGTGTCATTTTTGTCATGAACAGTAATTGCACTGCACTTTCAAATACTGGAAACTGTGAGCGAGATTTTAAAAGATAGAATTCTGATAGTTTCTTTAGAAGATAGTTCACATTAGACGTTGCTGTATTTTTGGGACGTGCTAAGAAGAGAGATGGAAATGCCTATAAAACCCTTTTGGTCTTCTGCAAATTGATAGTAGCAAAATATTAAAAGTTCTAAAATGATTATAAGAAGAATCCATCTTGGCAAAGTAGCAGGTGGCGTTCTGTAGTTTCTACTTCACGGAGAAAAGGCGTGAGAAATAATCTATTCTGCTTCAGAATCTGCAGTTACTAAAGTTTAGTAATAAATCAATATCGTCCTCATTGGAGAAACAGCTAATAATTCAAAAGACATCAACACGATGCAAGATCTTATCTTATAAAATCTTAGTTAACGACATGCATGAATACAAATATTTATGCGTGATGATCATATGCCTATCCTATCTTATAATTTATTGGCTATTTTTAATTATTGCACATACGCAGAACGGTTGTCTTAACTGAATTAATGCATATCACGCATACTGCAGACTGCATAAAACAGCATGGAGTTTACGATATGGGAATTCTCCATAGACCGCTACAATGTAAATTCTGAAGCAGAATCCATAATACGACCGCTTGGCAGTTGTTTAGCAAGTTGATGATCGAAATGAGAAGATATTGCTATAAATGTAGCCGCAGGCTGTAACCCATCTTATAATTCATTGGTTTTAAATTACACGACATGGACCAACCTATTCCCAGTCCACAACTCATTATTTCCTACCATTATTAATATTGGTTGCACCGTTGCACGTACTTAGGTGCGGTTATCATATTCGTTCTAAATAAAACATGTTGGGGCGTTGTTTGTGCTGGTGTTGAGTGTAGACACTCTGCTGTTAAGACTTTCGTGAAAAAGAAACGTGAGATAATGGTGCGTCGACCTTGGTAACGTTGCGTCTCGTGTTTGTTAATGTTAAGTGTTGCACTGGTCACGCTTTCCGACATTTCTGCTCATAATTTTGGAGGATAAATTAAATTGTTTATTTAAGTGCTTTTGTTTTGCACGTCGCGTCTAGGATTTAATATTCCATCGTACCAATCTACCTGTTAAACTAAAGTTCTTTAGTAGATACAGATAGAACAGTATAACTACCTATATCTATTTCTTTTTCTCCTGGTGTCTTTCGAATTAATGAAGATTAAACATAAACTATAATTAGTTATTTCTCCTTGTTTTTGCCAGTTGGAACAGCTTGCCAGTTCTCGAAGTGCGTCAAAAGACGCACCTCTTGTTATATCATATCAAACTGCAGAATCCAAAGAAAAAACTGGATGCTGAGCTGATCTGATAATTTAAAGCCAAAAAACTGGTCCTACTTGGCTTAGGTTACCATTTCATTTAAACATATAAAGGTACCTAGGTGTACCTAGAACTAATGTGGAAATTAGTATGCAGATATTACCTAGTACTAAATACCTACCTATAAGTACCTACCAGGTTCTCAAAACTCGACTGTGGGAAGAGTATACTGACTAACAGTTATGCTTGTAGAAAGGTCGTGGGTTGGCAACATGGCCAACCTGTCAAACCATAGTGCAAGCTGGTTAACTTTTAACCTATCATATTTATGGCAACAAGACTTGCTTGGAACTAATTGAATCTCGGACCAGTCAGGGATTAGAATTCTACACGTTCTTTGAGGAAATTGCTTAGCAACTTTTCTTTTTCACACGATAGGAAAATTGAATTGATTTTGACGTATTATATTGAGAAATGAGTAAATGTGTTGAGAAATGAGTAAATTCCAACTTTACATATTAAAAATCTAGATCATATTTTTAAAATGTCAATGAGTTAAGAACCATTAAATGTGACCAAAATTAAGTAAGTTCCCGTTATACTTGTCTATTAAGTTTTGTAATGTTGCAAGCAACTTGCATTAAGCATCCATTACCAAATGAGTGGCCTGTCATAATAAACATGTTACGATGCAGAAACGTTTAAAACAGGTGGAGATTTAAATGAAAATATCATATTTTAAAGATCTCGAATACCACACCCACACCACTGCTTTGGTTGGTATTGCAAATCGTATGAGAACTAAGTACAACTGTGTTAGTGCGTTTGCTTTAATTTTTAAACCGATCAAGATTCTCTGACGAAATTGTATAGAAATGAATTAAGAAAAAAAAAGTATGAGTTTCGCTTAAATGTACCGTGAATCGTAAAAAGTGGACACAGTTAGGTATTTACCTATTTTGTGGTACAACCTTGGACTAGGTCATGAATTTTTGTTTATCTTGAAGAAGTTGGATCAGTAAAAGATCAACTCAAATAAATGATATCGATGTGTTGCTAGTTAAGAAAGTTAAACCTATTTGAAGCGAAGTGCGAAGTGAAATAATGTGTTCCAATGTTTTTGCAACAATTGGAACACATTATTTAATGACCATTAGTCAATTTTGCTCCTCCCAGTTTTAATTCGTTTTATAGTTTTTAATTAAAATCAACAAGTGTCGTTAGTGTACCTAGAAGCCTCCATAAACCAGGGGTAGAAAGTTAAGGTCGGGTTGCAATTTCCGCTATTCAGTTACAATGTTAGCGAATTCAATCAAGACAGGTGCGTGTGTTACGGACACAGGCATTGATTTGTTATCATTAATTCTGTGCCTTCGTTACTTTCCCTTAATGTCTGGTGTAGACAGCCAGATACTCGTAAGAAAGTCTATAAAGAAATGTGTATGGGTTTAATAGTATACATTGTACCTACAGTACGGGAAATTAAAGCAAGTTAACTACCAGCTTAAATTGTCTGTACAGCGTACATCACTGTCATTCGTTGGCAGTTAACACGGAAAATGGACGTAGAGTGTGAATTTGCTTGAAAATAACTCACATTAAATTTACAATAATGCACACTTGCTTTTCCGATTCACTTTGGACATTAGCAGAATGGTCGACATCGACTTTGCTTGCCATATTCAAAATTAGTATTCTCCTTACTGTACCTGGGTAACGTCGACACCTAAAAAAATCGTTCATATATACGTGTGGGTAAGAAATCTGTGTAAAACAAAACAAATGAAATGCAACTACAATTCTGTCAGTAAGAAAAGTTAGAATGTACAACATGATGGATTGCTATATTTTTTCCATACATTTCTTGAAATTAGATTAACGACTACATCAGTTGAATTCAACATGGCCAGGACTTAGCATATACTATACAGAGCTATGAGCTATCACCACGCATAGCCTAGTTGTTCTTACAAACGTTGCGGAACGCTTTCTTGCAGATAATATAAAGAAAACCTAATTAATCATCACTACACGAAGTGAAACTAAAAACTGTTGAACGTGGATAAACGGCTGCCGTTTTCCATGAGAAAATCATATGAAAACAAGTTAATTTGATTTTAATGGTGTGATTATTAATTTAATCAGAGTTGTTGAGACTGTCAGTTTTACATAGGTTGGAATCTAATTGGGGTCTTTGACCTTATAGGGAAGTAAAAGAATACTATAGCTAGATAGTATTAGTACATCTATATATTTGAAAACTCACTATAAAAAAACTTTTTTTCAAGAATTAGTTATGTTCCGGAGGAAACCATAGACTTCTGTCATTTATTTCATTATCTATAAAACGGTGTTGGAAAACATCGTGAGGAAACCGGCATGTCCTAAAACCATCACCATTCGAAGACATGTGACATCCACAAACCCGCACGGGGCCCGCGTGGTGGATTATAGCCCACTTCCTCACACAGGGAGAAGGCCTGCCACCCAGAAGTGGGAACGTAATAGGCTGATTATGCCTTATGATAGATCTTTGAATTGACACTACTTAAAATGTGCATGTATTTGTATAATATCTATTTTAGTACAAGGATATCGATTCTTAAGAGCACTTCTTAAGGTTACTTGGTTTGACGTCAAACGTACAGGAATGCGACTTTTCAAGCAAGGACAGTATCCTCTTGCCTCCTTTAAGAAACAGCTACATCTCTAGGTACTTAAGTATTTCTGCGAGATATTATACCTACGTGATCTTAAATTTTCTCGAGGGCCGATTTACAAGCTAAGCATAATAACAATTTGATTCTTCGTACTGCAATATACTTACAATGAACGCAAAAACGTGATTCTGGACAACTGCATTTGCGAATTATTAGAATTTTATAATTCCGTGTAAAAGTGACTTATTTAGATTTAGATTTTTCTTCTTTGTTCGAATTCATGTAAAGATTTGCGTACACTGTATTTATCGAGAGATTTCGTGATACCCAGTGTTGTTTTTATTGCACAAGAATTTATCATAATCGTGTAAATTTTCTCACAGCAACCATTTTCCTACAATTATGTATCTACTTAGTTACCTATCTGAGTATGTTTGGAATACAGACATATTATTAGTTGTGCTGGTAATCGTGTATACCTGGCTGATAAAAAAAGAACGATGGAACACGTTGTAGATAAAATACAAAGTAATTATCTATAGTCAACTGCAAAGATCAAAGTAAAATGATTAATGGCTATTAGAGAATTTTCTTAATATAGACTTGTATTTCTAATCCTGTACTAATTGATTGACATACCTTTAGAAATAAATGGTTAATTCACGTAACAGTTCGATATAATGTCGCCTTTCCTCGTCAGGATCCCGTTTACCATATAAGTCAAATCAACTTTGATTTTCCGTCAACATGAACTATTTGCAACCATTTAAAATTCATTATTAATGAGGCAAACTTAGCGTTATTAATTAGATGTGCAATCAGGTGGGAAACTACTTTCTATCTTAAGAAAACATGACATGATCACAGAAAAGTTAGAGTGTTAGTTTTTATTTCTGTTTAACTAGCGTGATTGGCACTAGCTTTTGCGAAGTTCCTTCTTCCGTATCGATGTTCTGAAATGAAGAAAAGACTGCCTTTTTAATCCAGATTGTTATTTCCTCATTAGTTATTCATTCTCTTTGGAGATAATCAAGCCGACGAATATAATTTCATTATCATATCGCCGACCGATCTCCATTCCGGTCAGCTATTCGATAATTCTTACAAAATAATGACAGAGCTCACTGACTACTGACGAGATAATTGAAAGGTACGCAATATAATTGCTAGAGATTATTTCACTTTCGATTCACACCCAAAAGGCAGTAATTTATTCGATAGAACATTGTTCTTATGCCAATCATTGTGGGCGCGAAACGGTTCTTATTTAATTAAACCTAGTTCACACGCTTGTTTTTGGCATTGACTTAAGACCTTATGTCAGATTAAGTAAGTACTATTACTGTTCGGTTACGGAATAGATTCCTAAGGGCATTCTGTGTAGGTTGGCAGCTTAAATTTTAGGTCAAAACCTACACAGGCGGTCAACAAATTGATTGCTGAGTCAATGGCAATGTTGTAATTTATGGATAATTTGCATTGGATAAGATAAAATGGTAGTTTAGCTGATTCAACTGATACTTATAAGGCGTTGTTGGAGATTATCGTTAGCCAAATAGAGATATATTTAGTCGAACCTAAGAAATTCTACGTGGACATTATAAACGAAAATTCTACTCAGACATTAAGAATTTCTTGTCTGTTTGTTCGCAACGAGACAAGAAATTCTTCGATATTTACCAAACACTGTCTCTTCTGCTTAACCCAAACGCGTTGAACGATGGTACCGGTAAATAACACGCACGTGCCGCTATCTTTTCGGTACAAAGTGATGTGAATGAACTTAGCCATGGTAAACTATTACGTAATGAGTGCTTTAGCTCACAAACGTCAAATAGAAGTGTTAATATGTGACCATAAACAGGTGGCAAAAGTATCTTTCACTTCAGTTTTATGTATGTTTTATTTAATACCTGCACTTTCACTAACTTTATCACTTTTTATTACGAGACTAGTAACTTTTAACAGGACCTAAAATTCTAAAATAATAAAGATAATATCAAAATTCAAAATATGTAAGACCATTCTCTTTCGGTTTCAGTACGGTCCAGTTCGTAAGTTCTCACGACTGCTAGTGATCGGTGGGCCTGTCATTGACCCAAGAATTAGTGGAACCATAACTTTATATGAGCTCCAATCCAACTATATTCCAATGTTGTTCGGAATTATTAAATTGGTTCTAATAATTCGCTCGTTAATATATAATCACGTTTTTCGGTCGTGATTTTTTTGTTTGTTTTGTTTTGAAAATGCTGAGCATATTTTGTTGATATTCCGCTAAGCTTTTAATATATCGAATCTTGAAATGTGGGCGTACTAGGTATATAATGAATACACTCTGCCAAACCCTTTGGGGAAATACAGGAGTGATGTTAGGTTGTGCAAAACAATATTTGAAATAACGAATCAGCGCAGTTCTTTGATAACCTGCATAAGTGTTTCTTTGCAAATTGACTTTAAACACGCAACACTTGCTGAGTAAATCATGTTACCAAATTCATAAAAACCACAAGACCAAAAGTTTAAAGGCAAGATTTTGTAATGATCAATCAAATACTTGCTTACCTGCTTTTTTGAATGACAAAGCACACACATTGCATGTTTTATTAGCCTGTCTGTCTTTCAATAAATAGTATGTAATAAATAATGGATGTTCTATTTTACAGTATTAATATCATAGCGGTAACAATAAAATGATCATTTTTTATACTACTCGTATAGTTTACAACTGCCCCTGTCTCGATGTCATCTATAAGTCTATAACTGATATGTTGTACCTACACTATTGTTTTTTCCATAACTGTATGAAAAATCTTTACAGCTAAGCTATTTGTTTAATACTGTGTGATTGTGATAACACTATTAAACCTTGTCTCATCATCCATTGTATGACCTCTTTATAATAAACTTCATGGAAAGGATGGTCATTTCAAAAAGTATTGCCAGTTTCAAGTAATGATTCAGTCTTCCAAAAAGGGACAAAAACGTCATTGGAATGAATAATTAGCAATTGGATACGGTCAAACAACCGTTATAATGTAAGTGTATCCGAATTCTTAGCTCATCGCCTCTGTCTATCACTTTTGAATATAAGCATTATCATTTGAATGACTGTAAATCAACGGAGTCGCCTACTTAAGGGCCTCGGCACAAATTCACTAAGTTGCTGCCTTGCATGACAAGTTATTTGTTAAGTAGAACAAATATTTAAGCTTTAGAAATGTTGTAGTGTAATGGGCACAAAGTTGGAAATAATATGACAATGCTCTGACGAACAACGATGCTAGCAAATGGTTTATTTATACAAATTAGTTGGATGGTTCTAGAGTGGCTCGTGGCTAAATAATAACAGCCATACAGATCGATCGATCGGTACCCTAATTGCGTAACACACGATTAATAATCGGTTTCATTTTGACAGTTCAACAACATTCATTGCGTTATTTACGTGTTGAGCAGACAAATTTTTCGAACTTATGAAGCAATGGATTAGCAATTTGTTTCAAAATGATTCAGATTCCGATTGATTGTGTGTTACTCAATTGGGGTGCAGGTTAAGCTACGCTGGCCGCGGTTGGTCTGTGGATGGGTGACAATCTTTACATACCGAAACGCCTCCGTGCCTCAGAAAGCTCGTTAAGCCGTTAGTCCCGGCTGTCATTCGTGGGTCTTTGACAGTCGTTACGGGTAGGCAGAAGCTCGAAAATCTGACTACCAGTCTTACCAAGGGGTATGGTATTACCCATTAACTGATTATGGAGGTCAGATAGGCAGTCGCTCCATGTAATATACTGATATTCATTGCATCCGGTTATACTGGAAGCTGACCCCAACATAGTTAGGAAAAAGCCAGGCAGATGATGAGTTGGATGGTTCTCACAAACGGAAAAACTTAAACTTAGATGATTCTTGTTAACAAGTTAAAACCAAAATGAGTGAGGCTATAGGTCGCTTTTGTCTCTAATGCCGTTGTCGGTCTGTATGTCACTAAAAAAGAAATGACATAAAAACACTATTTACTGCTGCATTAACACTCTTCCTTAAAAAGACATACTAAGATAACAGAGTTGTTAACACAAATGCACTTTAAGTGACCATTTAACCTTTATCTTGTAACAAAACTGAAGTGTCTACATTTACAAGCCGACAACCATTTCATGGAAAGTCATCGTTAAACGAAGCAATACGTCCGTTATAAAACACAACTGAAACAAAGATCTTCGTTGTCTTCGAAACCGATTGAAGAGATTTCTAACGTCAAAAAGAGTTTTATATTCATATGTATATTGCTATCTGAATGAATAATGAAGATTGAAATTATCGTATACGTACCTGTATATAAAACGATCGTATTTTTCTACGTTGACCGTTGCGATGTAATTTACATGAAATCTCCGCCAGTCATAAATGCAACGCTAATGATTCTTTTTACGATTGTCTTCTGATAGCTTTCAGAGTAATTTCGAGTCAATGCACTCGTTTTTATATTGTTTTTTATATCAAGCGATGCCTTTGCTTTCTTTGAAGATGTTGCTATATGTACATATACTAACAATAAAGTTGAAGAGTTTGTCTGTTTGGACGAGCTAATCTCTGGAACTAGGTACCGCACCCCAATTGCGTAACACACAATCAATCGGAATCTGAATCATTTTGAAGCAAATTGCTAATCCATTGCTTCATAAGTTCGAAAAATTTGTCTGCTCAACACGTAAATAACGCAATGAATGTTGTTGAGCTGTCAGAATGAAACCGATTCCGATTAATCGTGTGTTACGCAATTAGGGTGCGGTCGGATTCGAAAAATATTTTTTGGCTATGATAGCCTAATTCTTGAGAATGGCTAAAGGACTAGTTAGGCTTTTAAAAATCCCGCTAGAAGTCGACCAAAAAGAAAAAAAAACGCGATATAATTAACGCTAAGAGCAAACGAAGTTGACGATAATTTCACACGGACGAAGTCGCGGGCAGAAGCTAAGCTAGCATATATAAATACGTTAACCAAGTTTATAGTAGGTAACTATCTCACAATTTATTGTTAACTGGATTTATGTAGTTGAAGCAATTTCTTCCAAGCGGTCTGTACCTATATGGTGTCTTTGCTTAAGTTTATTTGATCAAGTTTTTCTTCATTCTTGCCTGTTGGTACGCTGTCATCTGCTTTTTATGAGTCTTCTCAGTTTTATTATCTTGTACTTTCAAGAATCTATTAAATAATAATAATAATCTATTAAATCTATCCAGTTAGCGTTTCTTCAATGTCCCCGTTTTCAAGTTGCACCTACTTAATTGGAAAGTTCATATTTTACTACCTGTATACAGTAATAATTTCAACCACAAACATAATGTCCATGATCCCAATATAATAATACTTTTCAAAATATACTTTCTGGGTTCCATTTCCGTAGAATTTTCACACTCAGTACCTAATTTAAGTTTGGGCTCAACATAGTTTAAACAGTTTTTGACGCTGCACGCAACTGTTTAAGATAGTGGCATTAACCTCAAAAACATTCCCCAAAAGTTCTATGCATTCAGATGTTTTATTAATTCCTTCGATAGTTTCTGTATGAACTACTGCTAAATGAATATTATTTTAGGCCGTGTCGTGACTTTCTTGTTGTAGACGTTATAAACCATCGATAGCTAATAGGCACTGCTGTTAGCTTTACATTGTCTATAGGGGAATTCAAATTTGCTTAAACCGAAGCCATTATAACTTCTTCTGTATTTATTTTTTCTTTCTTTCTTTAGATTTTTTTCAATATTACTGAGCGTATAACCCACTGCTACTAAATCAATACAGTATTTCATTTAACTAGAGAGATTTAGATCTAAGATTAACAAAACAAAAAGTTGGTCTGGATTATTCAAATAGACAGTCTTTTGCAACTGTAATATGAGAATCAGTAAAAATCTGAACATACAATCTATTTGCTTATGAGGGTCCACGCTTCATCGGTTTTGCTTTTTTCATGTCTGCCTCATTATGCCGAGATAACGTTACATTTGCAGAATTATGTAAGTAATATTACCATATTTATTGATAGCAATTCACTTCTCTACGGATATTCAACTTTTTTATAAGTGTTACCTAACTGTATCACGAAATCGGAACCCTAAATTTGAACAGGAATCAATAAAATAATCGAATTTAATAATATCCGTTGTTAAAATATCTACATTTGGTCACGAGCGTCCGATGGATTTTTACTAATGAAGGAGAATGTTGTGCATACTCAGTAATTAGAAGTATAATCTCAAGCTGATGTTAAAAAATATATATCCGCAGTTCGTGGTTCAGTGAACGTTTTAATGTTGTCTGAATTACTTGAATTATTCATGAAATTTCCGTAATGGTGCACTTAGTTTCTTTGCGAGGTTTTGATGTATTTAGAAAATTGCTTGTGGAGCCGGATATAAAAGCTAGATCATGAGTTATTTCATTGGAGTTTCTTCATTTATCTGAACACAATAGATAGTGATTAGCGATCACGAACCATCTGTGTTTCTGCCATGATTGCCATTTTTAGAATCAGTGGTTCTAAACTTACAGTAGAGATTGGTCTAACATTCTGTTCTGCAGTATAAATGATTTGTCAGTGTCTATGTGAACGTTGAAAGATTGTTGCTCTATGACCCTCTTGACCTCAATCGCATCTGAAAGAGAACCATATTATTTGATAGCCACACCTTTAATAATTAATATTTCTATGGCTTACAAATTCAAAGGTCTATTCAATGTGTATCTATTGAAGAATCAATAAAAAGACCACTTCATATAACACTCCAAAGTTCTACGATTTTACAAGTTATTGCCAATTGATAACTTGATTATATAACAGATAATGATAGCCAATATATATAAGTATCAACATTAAGTCTGCTTTCTTTGCCTATCTGCCATGTTACAAGATGTCCAAAGGCGGTAATCTTGCTAAATGGCTTTCAAAATGGAATGCAAACAGTGAAGTCACGAATTTACCAACGCACTTGTGAGTTGTTGTGAGACGTTGCGACAAATATGTCAATTACGATACACGCATTACAAAAATGTAGGCAAGCTATGTATCGATGTGAATATACATATGTAAAGACGTCAATATCATTTGTAGGAGACTTATATTATGTTTTTTTTTAGGTTTAGCCAGTTTTAACGCGTTGTTTGTTTATTTTTTTTTTATTTATCGTTTCTGTTGGTTTATCTTAAAAAATCACGTGGGTTGTTTGCAAATCTACCACGCGGGCACAGTGCGGGTTGGTAATAATATTACGAACTTTAAAATATCTAGGATGTGTGAAGTCAATATACCTACTTCTTTCTCAAGGTTTAAAGCCTCAGGTCTGAAAGCTGTATGTGTCATACATATGTGACCCTCGTACTAAACTTCCATATATCTTTTTTCATTTACATTTTCTACGATCTGTCCGTTTGGAATTGATTTAAAATGACTTCTGGATTGCTTCTCGTGATTAAAATAAATACAGTCACTATAATGGAAGGATGCAGTGAATGGAAACTGTTTGCTACGTTCTCATATTACTTCGTAAGTAAGTTTTTCTGTGTTTTTTTACATTGTTTTTCTCATGTTTCCATTATGTTGTGTCGTTTTAATTTTAAATGAAGATTATTCAAGGAACATGACTGTGCAGGTGTGGCGTAATGTGTAGCATTTCAAATGTTTTGGAGGCTAGCTTTCAATAACTATACTGTATGTACAGTCACCAAAATAGATAAGTAACCAGGGTCGTCGGATATAGTTGAAGTTTAGTAAGAAACCTATGGATGTTTTAGAATGAAATTTAATTTGATAAATGAGCTATTTGTTTTCTATTCATTTCATTAAATTTTATTCGAAAACAGTAATTGGTTTCTTACTAAACCTCAACTATATCCGATGACCCTGGTTACTATCTTCTTTGGTGAATGAAAACCCTGAAAGGTGCTAACGTGCTTTTTGATTCCGAATTCTATTTTCATGGTTCAGGACACAAGTACGGTCACATTATAATGAAACCTGAATAGCATTCACGCCTTCTATAACCTTCAGAAATTAAACAAAAACTAGTAACAATATACCCTCAAAAAAACTTCGCACATCAATCTCATCACGTCTGGGTCACCGAATACTTAATGTAACATATCACATATTCACTATAAACAGATCCTATTGTCTTCAGGCGTGATACAGTGCCTCACAAAAAACCTTTCGGTCATTCTTTTGTCTGAGTGTCTATTGTTTTAGTTTTCAAATGTCGTCTCCCATGAAGTTACGCCAGTTTGCGTAACTTGAACCTTTTTCGCCCTATACTCGTGAGAGCCCCAGGGTCCATGTGCTGTCAGCCGAGGCCGGGATACTGCGAAACCACTGCGATGTCAATGGCCACGCAATGAGCACTCGCTAGTCGCCCCTACTATGTGACACCTGTTTGGATCAAGTTTGCTTTCATAATTTCTTTGAGCGATAAAATAGTTTTTATTACTTCATCTGTTTTTGTGTTTATTGAAGTTCTACAGCCGGTTTTATCTGTGGGTGAAATTGTAGCATGTTCTTTGCGGGCTTGGTGAAATAATCGGAATGCTTATCTCGTCCGTAGTATAGTAGGTAACCCAAACAGCGTGTTTACTAACATGAATACAAATGGTGAACTGCCAAAATGGGATTTAGGTTAAATCTCTAATCTTGATAAAAACACTTTTACTCATAAACGATTATCTATAGGCTATTTAGTTTTATGAAATGCGTTAAAATGCCCAAATTCGTTTGGGTATCTGATAGTAAGTTCATGCCTATCTTGATTTGCTCAAATGACGTCACGAATTCACTCGTAAAAGTTGTAATATAGTTGACTCGTAGTAGTATTGCTAGGGAGACAGGCAGGATGTGGAGTGGCGTATCAAACAGGTCGCGGCGCCCGCGCATGTTAGAGACACCTTGCTAATCGCGGACCGCATTCCGCTCTATTGCCGTCCACCTTGCAAATACGCAACAAATCGTCATTTTGTAAATCTGTTATAGTAAGATTAGATATTTTACCTTCGTTGTAGGTTTTCTGGGCGACGATTACATACACACAGACCGACAGACACGCAGATAACTGATAAATTTTGTTCTGTCTTCGCAACTAGTTGTCACATTAGCAGGCTTTAGATTTTCGTAACAATTGTCTTGGCTATTCTTATAGAGGTTCGATCATTAATCCAAATGAATCTGCAGTAGACGTCACTTAGTTTGCGGCTGAACAAATAGACGCAATAGGATTATACACGCGAGAGGTATAAGCGCAAGGGGACCCAAAATAATAAATCATATATAGGAATGGTTACGTAATTGTACTCAGCTGAACCCACACTTCAGTCCACACCCCAAGACTGGTACAACCCGGATCTTCAACCTCATTGCCTAACATATATCACGTTAAACGTTACATCTTCCAGGATCAAAGTTCATCTGTAATTTTATTAGCAGAATCTAATCGTGAAAGATGTTTATCGTCGACTTAATGTGCTGTGGGAAGCTCGGTTCAGTGATCACGACGTGTGCCATCAAGTTAGGTAATGTTTTTTGGTGAAGAGTTGATGTAACCCTGGGTGAAGGGAGCTGGAAGTAAGCTGTCATTCCATCCGATGCTAGAGATTGATACCGTCAACAGCTCACATCAAGCTCACTTCAAGGTTGTGTTAGATACATTTTTGTGTTACAATTCAGTCCTTGCTTTGACATATATTATTTGCTCTCTTTCTCCCCGTAAAACCCAGCACATTTACATTTAATGCAATTAACTAATAACCTTCACAAACCTTTAACCATCTTCAATAATCATTAATCACTTTCATTATTATCATCTTCCTAATCCACATTTACGTGTGAGAAGTTTGTATGTAATACTTCTCAAGGTAATCAGTGTTTTTATCGAAGTTGGGCTTTATTCGAATATAAACATGTATCTCCAAGGCTTATATCATCATCAGTAGAAAAAGGGTAACCTGCCTCCGTGACATCTGACACCGAAAATCACGCTACTAGTGTTCGTGCGAATGTATTTTCCCACACAGAAAGATGTCAGCACGAACATTCGCTGTTTATCTTAATACTTGCATGCGAGTCGATAATTAATTAACATACTTACCTACCTAGTCATTACCAGTATTCACGCAAATATTATAAAATCAACTAGTTATACGAATGGCATATTAATTTACCTGATTCATGCATTGTTATCATGCTATTAGCTCGAATCACAAATTGGAGCACAATTTAAATAAGCCTATTGATGCTAATGCAGAGGAATCGGCTAAATGTTTGTCTGTTTAATTCATATTTCAACGCGTTTTATTACCTATTTTACAACCTGTAAACCGCACCAAAGGATAATAAAAGAAAAACAAAAATCTACCTTTTCTATTTCAATACTTACAATTTTTAAATGTGTTATTGATCAGCTGTATATTGTAACAATAATTGAAGTAGTTCAGCCGTAAGGGGTGAAAGGCCGATGATTGCCTTAATCAGAACGTAAATTCAATAAAAAATTGTTACTTTAATTCCCCTTCGAACATCATCTTGCTCAGAGTTTAAAATTAAATGTTCTATGCAATGTTCTACTCATTTGAGGTCCTAAAGGTATCCTTCTCCGCCAGTAATGTATATTTATAACATTTTTGTTATTTACGTTATTGTTAAGTTTAATATTATGTCGCTTTTTCCCTCCTATAGTAATACTATTTTCGTTATTTGCTGTATTTTGTATGTTCATACTGGAACCTTTTTTAGGTTTCCTTTTTTTTGACTTGGCTTTCATTTTTGACTTGCCCTTCTTTGATTTTTCTTTTTTGGGTTTAGGCTTCTTAGAAACTTTACTCTTTGGTGTTGTACTCTCTGATGACATGCTGTATGTTTGTATTTTTGACTCTTCTTTGCTGAATTCTTCTGAACTGTTGTCTTCCTGTTCTGACATTTTAACGACTTCTTCTTCTACTGTCACTTCTGTACCTGGTTCGTTGGGAAGTATGATACTGTGTCCTTCTTCACCTCCTGTGAGTTCTTCACTAGTAGTGCTAATATTATCACCTTCACACACTCCTTTGTGAGCTACACTTAGATTTTCATTTCTGGAGATAGTTTCTAGTAAATCACATAATGTGTTGTAGGTTTTCCCGTCAGAGCCGCAATAAAATACTCTTGCTCGTTTCCACGGACAAAACACTGCTCCGTGTAAATGTGGAACAAATACAAGGAGAACCGTGGCTGTAAATCAAAATGACAAACTCAAAAAATAATTTTACCACATTTATTTTATACTAGCTTTTGCCCGTGGCTTCACCCGCGTGTAGGTTGGAAATTATCTCATGGGAACGTACTATCGGGGCAAATGTGTTAATCCGGGTTATAAACTATCTGTATCCCAAAATTTTATCTAAATCCATTCAGCCATTTTTGCGTGTTAAAGTAACAAACATACGAACTTTCATATTTATTATTTTAAGTAGATATAGGATTGCAGTAGTATTAGTAGGATTACTTTGCCACTAGTAATAATTTCCCACAATAGGTTGTTTTTTTTTTACATTTTATTTAATTGTGTAACATACGATCCTGACCAGGCTAGCCATAAATAAGCAAAAGTGGAATCTCTATATTTTCATAGAAAACACATGTTTTTTACTTAACCAGACTTACTTGTAAGAATATTCATCACGACCATCGTGTTTTCGAAATATTTTTTAAGATATAATGTTAATGCATGAGTTTCAAGTTGCGACTGATGTTGGACTGAAGCAATTGGAAAACATCAGAAAATAAACGATTCCTTGTAGTTGTTACATTGGACACATAAAAGTAATCAAGGTTTATGTGTTTTAGTGAAAACTGTTATGCTAATTGCTGATATATTTTAACTGCGTACCTACGAAGTCAAATGCTACACGACAATACTATGGGTGATCCTGATCACATACTTATGTATTATCAATTGTTACATTTATGGTGAGAATGTGTGCGTTATTGGGGGTTGTTTTGTGTTAAAAATCTTTTAAACCTGCTTTCAAAACAATAACGTGTTCAGAATCAGATTCGGCAATCGTGGATGTGGGTGATATTTTTTTTGTAACCCAGAACAGTTTTTTAATTTATTTTACAATTTTGCATATTGCATAGGGCAATACGTACACCCTACAAGAGTGCAGCTATACAATGCTTGTGATTTACTGTCATCAAAATTGACGACTTAAGTCTGACGTTCTTCATCAAGAGCAGTCAGGGCTACCACCTGCTGACTGACTAACCCTTTTACCACAACATGAGCTTTAGACTATATGAGTAGCGCAATTATGGGACGAAAAAGAAGGAGACCACGATTTGTACTGAAATTTTAGGGTCTCTTTTTTTCTTCTATTACGTGGGTGGTTGTTCTTGGAAAGGTTGACCTTTATGTCTGGTTTCATTGCACATCTTATCACATCTAAATGAGGCTCAAGTTCCTGTGCTTCCCTAAACAAACAAATGTTTTTATATACCTTGTTATTTGTAGCGCATATTGGACCCACGGGGGAGGGGCAGCCAGAGTCTTGATAGTGAAAAGCAGCGTTCACATAGCTGCACCATAATGTTAATACTGTTGAGCTACTGTAACAATAAAATTCAATAAATAAATATTAAATTAAATAGTTAAATATCTATTTATAATCTTATTATATTTATTTAAAGATATTTACATTATACAGGGTTATTTGTAAAACACCAACAACCTCTTAAGAGGTCATTGTACTCATCATTATGAACAACTTTTACAAGACCAAACCTGACATCGCGAAAAGAAAATCAGCTGCTCCCTACATTTTCACGAGTTATGCGAACGTAAATGTAGGGAACAGCTGATTTTTTTAGCGATTTCAGTTTTGGTCCCATAGTAAAAGTTGTTCATAATGATAAGTACTCGTACAATGACCTCTTAAGAGGTTGCTGGTGTTTTACAAATAACTCTGTATAAGCTAACATTTAAAATAATGATGTACATGTGAAAATATAAGCAAAATAATCATAGGGCATCAAAACATTCGTCCGCATCGCTGTCAACAGGAACAGTGCCTTAAAGGCTGGCAGCATTGCCACGTTGTATGGCGATGCTAATTCTTTGGCCAAGAAACAGGCCAGCCCTCTGGTCATGTGAAGAGTCGACTAACCGCTTGGCGATATCTAGAAAAACCAAGTGGGGACTCGGGCCCCATGGCCCTAGTGTTTCAACCCCAAACGGCAATAAATATCTATTTATTGAATGTACACACAGAACACTTCTATCAATGAAGTATTCCTATTTGCAATCCACTGCTGTACAAAAACCTCTGCCGAACTACAAAATATTCAAATACAGACAGCTATATTATTTATATAGTAACTAAAATAATATTTAAAAAAAAAATACCAACACTGAGAAAACATGGCGTTCTTTGCCAATCAGAAATTGACTATAGGCATACTTCATTAGACTTAATTCAACCAAGCAATCGATTGTAATTGGACATGGCTTCTAATTTTGCGGTTATATAATTAAAATTTACCTACATAATTAATTAAGAGTTTCATTTCAGGCAAGTACAGAATAGCCAATGCTTCAGTCATAAGAGCTCCAAATCTCTTGCGGAAGACCACAGATTAAACAAAACTATATTATTATTAGCTATGAACCAAATATTACATTACTTGGGTACCTACCTAAAACCACACTACTACGAATAGATTTTGCGCACAATATTTTTGCAACTGGATCTTTCTTATTTCCTATCATTACCCAACGCTTAGCATTAGCTCTAAAATTCATTCCAATCATCCATTTCGTAGTATTCCTAAAAATTTTTTGCTTAGTTCCATTCATAATTACATGCTTCATCAGTCTTCTCGGAGCTAGTACATGGGTCAGCTACTTGTATGTCTGACAAACTATTTAATTAGGTATTGGATTTCTGCCCTACTAGTAACACATTGCAGTATCATCTGTGGAACACGGGCAACACCGACAATAATAGTTCGTATTTATCATCTAATAAGATAACATACTGTTGAACATAAGCCTTGTCCATATTTAAGCATTACTACAATGTTAGCGGGAATCCGATGGATGGAGAGAGAGAAGGACCAGCGGGGAAATTATGTAACACAGTAAGAGTAGCAAAGACTTTAATTTTGACAGTTGAACAACGTTCATTGCGTTATTTACGTTGCGGATTAGACAATTTTTTCGAGCATATGAAGCAATGGATTAGCAGTTTCCATCAAATTGATTCAGATTGTGATTGAAAGTGTGTTACGCAATTAACCTGCAGTTCCTACTCTCTCCGCGCCTATCGGATTCTTGTGCCCAACCTTACCTGCATTGTGCGTTTTACCTTATTGCTTCCCAACTGGAAAGGCTTCGAACATTAAATAAAAAGTGGAGTTACATCGGTTAGGTTTAATAAATTAACTGCTCATTTTAAACAACTTTATTATCCTTAGGGACCTATCCGGTGAAATTAAATATCTTCGTTTTTTTTCGCCTAGGACGAGTATTTTTGTTGGTATTTTGACCAGTATAAAAAGTCGGTTTCGATTTAATTAGTTGGACATGACTGCGATGGCTCTCTCCCTCATTATAATCCTCTTCAATATTGACTTGATGATATTGGTGGTTTATCACATGCTGTATCACTTTCGATGGTGCAGTCTGCACTGTTAGGGAAACTGAAAACAAAATTTTATTAGAATCATGATCATTGGCAGCCTTCTTTCACCCATTGCTGATTATTTGCCTCCTCTTTTCCTTACTTTAAAATCAGGTATACCACTTTAAAAGTCAGAGTATCTTGGTGATATCATTCGGTCACTTGTTGAGTCCACAAGTCCTGTAGATAAAGTAACGAAGAGTAAGGCTTAATACTTGATGATAGTCTCAGCTTGCTTCAATTTCCTCTCGACTTTGTCATTATTAAGGCCAGTGCAGCGTTCCCCAGACTTACTTTAAATACCATCAACTTACTATTAACAGAAGGTTCATGTGTCCCATTGCCATTCAATTTCCATTTATCTTTTATATATATATTTATATATGCCTGTGCAGCATTCCCTAGACTTACTTTAAAGGCTTACTATTAATATAACAAAGAAGGTTATTATTAGTTGCTTCTTGCATATACACACCTATTGTTAAAAACCACCACCACTGGATGCTTGTCATAGCTCACAAAGCTATTAAAATTGAAAGTCGGATTAATTAATGCTGAGAAGGCTGATTAAGCGAAACAAATGGACGGCTAAGTACACAAATTAACGATAACATTTTAATTAAAACTGTTGCTGTCAGTAATGAATAAATTAGGCATAGGATTACATACAGACCTAATCGTTTAAGCTTCTATTTTATTCAACAGTCGTCGTTGTGGTCCTTCACTTCTCGGATAACAATTTGTGTTAGTTTTCTAGAGCAGCAGTAAAGAGCTTACTACCTTATGGAATTTTATATTTGTAGGTAGGATTGTCGGAAAGACTTTGCACGTTGAACAGTGCTTCAGCTTTTTAAAGGATCCTTGCAAGAGTGACATATATACCAACAAAAGTTGTAGATATTCCAGTTTTGAATGCCTGTACGCGTAGGTGCCACAGAGCCGTTATTGTATTACACCATCAATGCGGCGTATTGTACTGTGAGTTTACAGTATCTTCTAGTAGGGTGGTTGCTGCTGATTCCTCAGGGCTTATAGACGTGACAGTGTTGTGATCTATTAGCACTTTAACCGCTACCTAACTTTCATCTTTGACCTCAATGGTAGTAAATAAAACATTCATTTTGTACTATAAGTTCATTTATTTGAAGAGCTGACAATGTGATGTTATTCAACTAGTATGAATATTAAGATGATGATATGTTTTGTAATATTAGGTAGGATTTAGATTTAGCAATTGCAGAATACTCAAATCAGTACAAGTAGGATTACAGCGCTGATAGTGATTTACTGTCATCCATTGAAGAGTTCCACTACCGCTCTCCATAGTTCTTCATGAGATCACAATGCGAAATTTTGGGGGCAGGAATTAAAATCGTTTTACTATGTAACATGGGGGATGTTGCGTAACATAGGTACAATTATGTGCAGTATTTTATATACTAAGCTTTGTACGTTTTCCTGAAGTCATGATGAGCTCCCACAATTGTTCTCTCTTTAAGACTTCGGGGAGGCCACCCACCAGAGAAATGACGATTAGTATTCATACGTTTCATATCTTGTTGAACTTTTTTTCGCAAAATATCAAACGCCTTCTTGAATCTCGGATTTTCATCGCCAATTGATTGAATGAGAGTTACTAGAGATACTGAAATTAAAGAATTTTTCTTGAAAGTTATGAGTACTTTATGTTGGGCCTTGAAACTTTATTAAAAGTAATCTCTAAGAGAAGGTTATAAAAACATCTTCATACCCAATTTATCCGATGAATCACAATCATCATCTGCCTAGCCTTTTCCCAACTATGTTGGGGTCGGCTTCCAGTCTAACCGGATTAATCACAATAAACTACATAATTGTATGGAAGTACAAGCCAGGCAGGCGAGGCGAGGCAGAAGCTACAGCTTCTGCCTCATAATTTTCAGGGACTAATTCTAAACAGGCATATTACGGCTGATGACACATTATCTTAAATAACCAATGAAAAAAAAAACGTACATACCAAAAAATAGAAGCCATATCCAAATTGTACCGTGCATAGTAAGTAAAATGGCCTATAAAATAAATAGGAGACTTATATTTCGAGAGAAGCAATCAGGAATTACAATGGTAATTATCATTTACTGCTTGATTAACAGCCATCCAGTCATTTGATTGATCGATTTACTTAATTAGTTACCTTAACGACTCTATTCGAAGCACTAATTTGTTTACTAAGTTGCCTATCATAATTTTGTTGATGATGAATGCAGTAATAGTTCTGAAACTGCATTGCAATGCAAGTTCATTTGGTAAATCTTGGTTTCTTTTACTTGTATCTTTGCAAAACAAGCTTGTTTCTTTTACTAACTTATTTTTCCTAATGTCGCTACTAATCTAGATATCAACGTCTGTCGTTGTATCCTTGCTCGTATAGTACTGTTTAATTTCGTTTTATACAGTTGAGGGCCATATGCACGAGATATGTGTCGAAAATACTACGTTGTTCTCACTGTGATTGTCTCAAGACAATAATTATTTTATGATCTTATTAATCTTGATAATCTTATTAAATCTTATAAATTATCCATAGCAATCATCACTTGTGTACCAGCAGTGTCATTGCTAAACAATAAATTCGTAAAAATATGTGTAGGTAAGAACTTCGGTTCTCCAAAATAATTTTCTTACTTTTGTTTTAGGTTAGTTTTTTTTTTAATACAAAAAGTGCTGATTAGTGTCGGATAGGGGTACTAAAAGACTTGAATTTTCATTTATTTAATGATATTTAAATAATTGGAATAAAAACACCGCTATATTCGTTTCGGCTTAACATTACTTAGATCTTTTTTTTTCTATAATTTTCGATTGTGGTCTTGGCTGCGTTACTAGCATAGGGCCCAGAGGAGGCCATCCAATAGGCATAATCGCCCTTATCTTCTTGTGGTTTACACCTGGATTCTTTACGAGTTTCGCATATAGTTTTTCGGATCCAGTATCTACTGAAAAGAGATGGACTGAGCTACAGATTAAGTAAATTTTATCTTTTGTAAAAAAAAAATGCTGTCGCCGGTTCCCACTGACGTATTTTTTTTTTTTGGTTCCGGTGCGTGCCTGTGTGGCAATCCCTTTTATTTAATCTTACCGGGAAGCTCCTTCACTTGTGGAAACACGCAACTATTTATACCAACAGTACTCGCTTAATTATTATTTATAGGAAATAAAACTATTGCATTTGCACATAAACTTTTATTAAGTCGAAATATAGTACAAGTAAGGCAAAGCAGATAACCGTCATTCAGGCCGTTGGATGGAGTGGTAGTAATAGGAACTCCATAATGGATTGGTTGGCAACCAGTAACCCATCTACAGGATGCAATAAAAAGCAGTTTTTTATTTTTCCCATCAAATCACGTAAAATTATCATCTATCAAGGAAGCCAGAATTTTTTTCTGGAAACCCAGAATACCAAGTTGACTGAAAGTCTGAAACACAGTGCAATGGGCTATATAAGTCTTTCTTCGTGATCAGGAGTTGTTCACGCAATAAATAAGGAGAGGAGGAGGAGGAGGAGTACTCCTAGGAGTTGGACCTAATGGAAAAATGTACGTTAGTTGAATAAAATGTGCGTTGAGTTTGTTTTATGAATATTTTTTGTACCTGTTTGCGAGTTTGGTGGTTGACGATTAAATTAAATGTTGGATGAAAATGTTTCTGTGTATTTATTATGATATTGTATAAGACTTAGTGATGTATTGTAGTTGGTGGTGTAGTGTCAGGAATCCGAATCATTCGTGAATGAAGATTCCATGTCATTGTCACTGCCACTGTGTTTGTGTGGTGTATTGTAGTTTTGTGTACGTACCTATAGTAAAATTACATTTAATTTCACTGTCGAATAATAGGTGTAAGTCTGAATTTAATTCTAAATAATTCTGCTAGATATCAATAAAAAACTATTCTAAATATTGAAAGGACCAGTAGACGACCATTCAGTACAATATGGCTTTTAGTCGTACATAAAATGTGAACTAGTATTTAGTACACACAAGTAACAGTTACAATAGTACAAAATTGTAACTATCGCTATAATAATAACTGTTGTTATAATCACCGTCACCTTCGCCATCCGACGGTGTCATCATCAAAGAGAGGTACTTTCCGTTGCAGCTTCCCTCATGCAGCACTGCCAGGTCTGTATCTTCGAATTTGGCCCAGATAAGCTGACAAATGGTCGCGTAAGTCTTCCCATCGTTGCCGCAAATAGGTCCTCGTTCGTCGCAACCTGCTTGGCGGGCCGAACTCCATGTTATGTGAACTAGTATTAATAGACCTGCTGAACAGACCAGCTGTTGAAAATATACCAGTACTTATACAAAATGTTGAATATTAGTAAGACAACCACCACTGGTGGACACGGCTACAACTTTAAAAAAAAATTACAAAGGCCACCTCCGGTGGACCAACGCCACTATTAAAACCAAAATTCTCTTTGTCCAACCCTGGCTGGTACTGATTACAGACATTTATTTATTTTAACAATTAAAAAAATGAAAGTATTGAAAAACCTAATTTCGATGTAGTTTATTGGAATTACGAAAGATTAATTGGTTTTCTGTCCGGTAAAAGTATCGGTACTCTAATTGCCTAACACACTTTTAAAATCACAATCTGAATAATTTTGAAAGATATTGCTAGTCCAGGTTTTTATATCTACGAAAAAATTGTCTGCTCAACAACGTAAATAACGCAATGAAAGTTGTTGGACTGTCAACATGATATCCATTGCTACTGTTAATTTACGCAGCTTCCCCGCAATTGCTAGTAGTAGGTCATAGGCCTCATATTCTGTAAATTCTATTTTACGAATTCACAGTGAAGGTTTTGGTGATTTATTCTTCGTTCGTCCTGAAGTTTTATCCCACATTCCAAAAAAATCTTAGTTTAGTCCCATATTGAAGTTGCGGTTTGGACACTAAATACTTCTGTTAAGTTCTTGGACTATATCCAAACATTTCATTTTTAAGTATCTATATTCTACATATATTAGATACTACATATGTTTGTTCTTTTTTAAGCGTCATGTTTGCCGCAAATAAATGTATTTTCTTTCTTTTCTATATATCTAATAATAAAGCTGAAGAGCTTTTTTGTTTGAACGCGCTTATCTCTGGAACTAGCAATCGGATTTGAAAAATGATTTTTGCATTTGATAGCCTAATTTCTGAGGAAGGCTATTTATAAGTAATTTAAATGTATGTTTTAAAATATGGACTACAGGTGTCTGAGATAAATAAATTATTATTATTATTATAGTTGTAGTTTATCAGCCATCTTGTTACCATAACACAAGCATTAGGTTGCTTAGCTTGGGACAAATGGTGCTGTGTGAAATGTCCAGGGATATTATTATTATTATTTAACATCCATACAACAGGTCGCATAGGATCCGAGCAAAAACAAGAGTCTGAAAGTACGCTAAGCGGGCAGAGGATGCGTTGTGTAATAAAACAAAATAAAATATTTATTAGGCTTTTATAACTTTAGTAATAGCAGAAAAGAGAATATTACACACAGCTCAGTTTCAAACTCTATGGACAGATACTGCCTTGGCCTTTTTTTTTGTGGATGGGAAATCATCAAATGACCCCTCCCGCTCTGGGTGGAGCGGAAGGGAGTGTCAGACTCTTACTGACTAAAACCCACCCGTGTTCCTTCCTTAGCCCTTTCTGTTCCAGGGCAGCGGTTAACCTTTCGGATGATCCCGCCGTCCTACTGCCTTGGCCTTAGATCAAACACAAACACCTGCCTTCTCCAAATAAAAATAAAATTCACTCACCAATAAATAACATTTTTCCTGAATGATCTGACCGAGCCGTTTGAATAAGTCAATTGTTCAATTTAAATAAAACTCTCCGCGTAAGTAATTATTCATACCGTGTAATAAATAATTAAATGAACTTTGTTACCTATTAGTTTCAATCGAAATAATTGAGTACCGGAACAGGTCAATCTTTGCACATACAAATATATTAAGTGTGAATTATTCGTTCGTGAACTTCCTAATTGCAATTGTTAACATGGAAAACTAAATTACTTGATACTAGAAATGTGATTTTGATAATATATTTCTACATTACTTCAACTGATAGTGGAAATCGCACTCAAAGCGAATCCAATTGCGACTGCCAAGCAATTAAGATGCTGGTTTTGCCTACATTAATTATTACTAGGTACACTAGAAATGTATAAAAGTGCCAGTTGCATCAACACAAGTTCGTATTTCTTTCGTCATCCCTCTTCAATATAATCTAACCATAATACTTGTTCTTCAAACAATGTAACAATAACAATCATACATAATACATTGAATTGTATCGTTGATTGATCTAATAAATCAATGTCGTCTGAAATATAGGCAGGCACCTACGAGCAAATATTTAAATCGTTAAGATTCGAAAGATGGTCGTGTGTCTGTTTCATCTCGAGACCTTTGACACCATAGATATTTAAATGTCTATGTTTGAAACATACAATGTTGCAGTCGCCATGGAAACGCCACATATTATACGGAATGTATAAGCTCACTCTTCTGAGTGTGGCTTTCGCGATATAAGAGTAAGTACGGCGAGAGTAAATCCAACGATTTCAATCTTTGGATATGTACCGTTGGATAGCAGGCTTGTTCTAGGTCAAGAACATCATAAATACAATATGATCAATATTAGTTTGACACTTCAGGTAGACACGGAAATATTACACATATAGACAATCAAGTGTGTTTTTTTCCGCAGAGTTGTATTTGCGAAACAAATGCAAAGAAAATAAGCAAGAATGAATATTCTTCCTTATTTTTTTGGCATTTTTTTATTTCAATATTAGCAGGATCATGTACGTCTTGCATTGTGGCTTATCTACACTTATTTATTAATTAACTTATTTATTTACAAGAGTATAGAGTACAGAGGCGGACTTAATACCATATATACATTTTTTACCAGTGACCCTTTCAGTGATGCAGAGACAAACATTGTTAGTGCAATTTATTACAAAATTGGTACAAAAATATAAAAAAACAACACAAGCAAACAGTTAAACAAACAAAAATTTATCCAACGCTAGATAATTTTATCGGAGGAATAATTTTGAATTTTTGACAGTTCTTTCATACAAAAAATGTCAGAGGTCAATAAAAATTATCTGTCGATTGAAAAATCAGCCCTAATTTATTGCCAAGTAGTACAATAAATTCATGCAAAAGAGGTTTAAAGTCAGATGGCTACCATAAGTAACGCGATACGTCCATTTACCGTCAAAATATTAGACGGCACGAGACAGGTTAATCCTAATATAGTACACGGCGTCATGTGGCGCAGGATAGTGTTCCTCAAAACGGAACGAAGCCTTACTACTATTAACCCTCGCGTGCGCATGGCCGTGCTTAAGCGTTGGCCGGTGTTGCAACTGTGTGGCTCAGTTTGTTCGTATGTTCCCATGTTTCTCAATCACGACTCAGCAGGGCACGGATGGTAAAATTTACACAACAGAAGCCGATCACAGAAACTATTCATCATGACTAGATGAATTGTTCGCTGATGTAAAGTGAAACATAGCGTGTCTAACTCAATCAGCCAATCAGTGGTCTTCTTTAAACACGATCTCGCCGTATGTAGGTACTTAAGACTCGCAGTCACCACGATAATCCATGGCAATATTGTTCAGTATGCATTTTTAATGAGTAATTTCTCTTTAATTAACTAACAATCTAATGAACATGAATATTCATTTGAATTGCTCCGATGTAATGTAATTTACTTGAAAGTTACTACATAAAAGTGATCAGTGGGTTTTGGTAGTATTAGAATTCATGGAAATTTGCTTAACTACTTTCAATACTGTTTATTAAAAAATTATAAAAGAAAACAATTATCTAAGTATACCTAACTATAGTGAATTCCTTGTCTTTTTTTTTGCACGTACATCAAAGACGATCACACAGCATTCGTCTCTAACATTATTACTTAGAAAAATATAAAACTTAAATAAGAAAATCATTGATATCAGATAAAGCGTTTAATTTTCAAAAAAAAAAAAAATAGTTACTACGACTCTTTCTACTTACTTATTTGGCATAATTTTGCACATAATACTGGTTCATTTCATTAAGATCTACTTCGTGTTTTCTTACATCGTCACCAAGTGGGGTCAAACATTGGCCGACGTGAAGCACTCTAAGGTTTTGGTTGACTTTCACACCATTTTCAAATATGCAGAGGTTGGCGTATGTGACCATGTCTGTGCCACATATTGGATCCCATTTTCCGTGGCAGTAATTATTGCAGGGTTTAAGGAGGGCGACGTCTAATGAATCGTCGATAAGTCTTGCGGCTTCTAAATCACACATCGACGAATATGTCATACCATCTGTCCCACAAACCGGTCCAATTATTTGGTAACTTATCGGGCAAAACGGAGCAACAGCGTTTCTTTGCAGAGTGAGCACCACCGCGATCAAAACTGTAAGAGAATATACGTTTTGAAATCTATCATTGATACTACAAAAAATTCAAATTGTGACGAGATGGAGGACTAAGGAGGTTTAAATAAAAAAGACAAAGCAGGCACTTTGCTGACAGAACAGACACTATCACGCAATCGAATTAATAAGGGTCAAGTATGGACTCTCAATAACCGAACAGCACGAGCTCGCGAGAGCTTGGGTCGGTTGATTTAGTACAACACTAGTAACAACTACCAGAACATAAACTGTAAACTTAACACGCACTTATTATATTCCGTAGAACTCTGTATATTGACGCGGCGCGATGCATGACTGAAGTGTGAATACCCGCAATAGCTGAATTACAATCTACTTATGGATATCCAATCAATGGCCATTGTTGGTTTACATAATGGATTTTTTTAATTTATGGAAACAATACAATTTGGTTCATGACATAATTATTTAGATATGATCGGCATGTCTATTAAACAGATCATTGTATTTCCTTTGCTATAAACAATAGTAAAAATAATCGATCACTTCGTATTTGCCGTGGTTAGATTGTAGACGCACTGTGTAAATAAATCGCTGAAATTCTGCCGCAAGCGGTTTTACACTACACTGAATTTTACGTGAAGCGAGCACGTGCCATTTGCTTGACAATCGAATCTGGGTCCGTAAAAATCCGTTCAGTGCACAAGCGGCCTTAGGTGTCATAAAATACGCAAAAGCTATCAAACGATCGTGTTACAGAATTCCGTAAAATATCTAATGAATGCATCAGCGGCTTCCAACGACCATGGCGGCTTCTTAGATCACGTTTTATTGTGCAAAAAATATATTCATTGGAGCCTTTTCATAATCTCTATTAGTCAAAAGTGAGAGTAACTTGATACTTTGGAGTTGGTGTATTTTCGTAGTTCATATTATTGAAACAGTCTACTGACGTATACCTACGCGTTATTATATTTCGAAGGATATTCCGAGCAGTCGGCACTTGTTTGAATTATTTGATACTTCCTTATAATATTATACGGTTTCTTTTGAACTTTTATTTGAAAGGCGAAGAACTTTTTGGAAGGGAATTAAATAATTGTAACTAAAATAGAAGTTCGTCGCAAGACAACTCTTGAAGATTTTCCTAAAAATTATTATGCTACTCCTTTACATTATAATTGGTCCCCTGACTCCCGTTGTACGTTTTCACCTCGTAAACTGCCTAACGACAAACAATTCATAAATGTGTCACTAGTGTTTATTTAGTGGTTCACCTATCACGATTGTGCTGAGATTTGTGCAGGGTGCGCTAGCGCAAGCTTGGTGTCAGGTAATCTTATTACAACCGTTTATAATCCTGGGCAAGGGTCTGCTTACGATTTGTGACAACATTTAGATGATTATGTTGTTATTCATTGATAAGAGATAAAACTTTTAAAAGCTGCTTTCAAAATCCATATTTTCAGGAATATCTTACAGATTGTGATTGCTTTTTTCATCAGGATGCTTGACTTATCGCTTCTAAAATCATATTCCCTTGATATTTTTGATTAATCACTTTAGTTCGAGAAAAGCTTCGTGTAATTATGGGTATTAAGGCACCACACAAGTGGAAACCAATATCTCTAAACAGGTTTAATTACTTTCGCAAGCCAGCACCATTACCCTCACTGTAACGAATGTTATATCATTTTTTAAACACATCATACTCCCTTTTAGTACCTCTTCATTAACCTGTCGAGGGCGATTGCGCGACCAGACGCAGGTCCATACCCGACTTTATTATAATACACTGAATATTATACAACCGGTGTGGCCACGGCCTTTAAAGGCCATGTTTCTTACCGTTTTACATGAACGATTTATTGCAAAATAAGTTGCGATCACGACCTGTAGATTCGGTTTCCTTCTATAGGTTACAAATGACGGATATGGACTAGGTTACGTTGTTATTAAAGGGTTACATTTTCATCTTATCTCCACGGCCATTTTTCTTTTTGTTGAGCTTGGCTAAAAATAAAATACGTGTAAATGTGAGTTTCTATCGATTTTCTCTTGTGTTTCGAGTAAAGCTCTCTCTCTTGAATCCCCTTTTCAGCCACTTCAGTTGCTGGTAAAAGGGGATCCAAAGAAAGAAATTGCAATATGCAGAGTGGCTCTTCACACTGTTCAAATCTGCTAGAACCACCAGACTGAAACATTTTTTTCATTTGCATACATCAGTATCGTACGAGTTATATCTAATCTGCATCCATTCCATATTCAAACTTCTTGCTGGCTGTACATTGTACAACACTACAATTTCAATGAAAGGTATAGTTTAGGTAAGTTAAACTCCTTAACTTATACATGACTAGTGAAATGAATCCCCGTTGCCTAGCGTGGGAAATTATTACGTGAACACGCTAAGGCTGAACTGATTTAATTTTAAAAGCTCAAAGGTTCCTATCATTGTTCTCGTGACGGACGAAAGGGAGCGAGCACTCGTTCGGTCACGATTCGCGTTCGATTTTACGAAAATGTTAACGAGCTGCACAGACGCAAACGAAAGTGAACGAACGCTATTGTTCATGAAACAGGTGCTATCGATAGATATGATCGGATCCCGACACCTACGTCTTCGTACTTATGCAACTTGTTATGCAGGAGAATTATTTAAACGCTTCGAATGTGAATAATGAGAAATCTGACGGAAAGTTTTTTTGATAGAGAAAATAGTTTTAAGTAAAGGTTGTCGTGGAAATTGTTAATTGATGCGGTAACCTTTGTCACGTACGTAATGGTAACAAGTGCTTGTTTTTATCAATCATCATTATATGTTATGACAGGCAGTGACAGTTTTCCGGGTGGCACTTCCGTCCGGCATCCGCAGCAGCTGTGGTTGTTAGGTCATCGGATAGATGACGATTATACAAATGCGTATATTATACTTATATGCGTATAATATACGTATATGCATATATTATACGTATATGAGTATATTATACGTATATGAGTATATTATACGTATATGCGTATATTATACGTATATGCGTTTAGAGCAGTGGTGGCCCAGTGGTATAGGCCGCGACTTACGAATTGCAGGTCATGGGTTCGCAGCTAATCAAGTTTTTTAATTTGTTTAAATGATTTCTTCACCACTGCTCTCAAAAAGATAAATGAAAACATCGTGGGGAAACCGGCATGTCCGAGAACCAAAAATTCGAAGACATATATATGTGACATCTGCCAACTCTCACTGGGCCCGCGTGGTAAATTACGGCCGACTCCCTCTCACAGAGAGGGGGCCTGTGTAACCTGTGTTGCCAGCAATTCCCATTAAGGCTGATTATGCTATACAAATACGTCTAGTTGGATGGCTTGATAATATGTTATGATTGGCAGAGGGCAGTGATAAGTGACAGGCCGAAATGGCGATAATGAAATGCCGGTCATAATATTTATTTATTTGCTAACATGTAAAACACTGGTACATACAAGCATGCATATTGCATTCAAACATGACACAGTAAGTATTAAGACACGACTCCACACACACGGCTCCTCATCTGATTCATAAAAGCTGTCGTAAACTAAGAAGTTCCATCATGTTGACTCCAGCCACTCCCTTCCAAATATTTTCGACGTGAGAAAATTATTAAGCCCAACGATTTTCCTATCATTGTAACGTTTTGTGTGGATTGAATGAAATATTCTTGCAATTCTCATTTTACCAACCAGAAATCTATTCAGCTTTATCATTCCATACAATATCAGCATTCCACCACGTCATAGAAAGCTGTAGCAATAATACTGATCTATCGCTATTCGCGTTAACATTCCAGACCAACCTGTTCCTCTACCCAGTTCATTCCTTACCTCGAGAGACGCCTAGCATTCCATGAAACTTTTTTTATTACCAAATCATTTGCATATTTGCAACATACACATGTATATTCATGTAATTACAAGGTCACTTACCATCTGGCTACCCATTGTTACATACAGCAAGTCATATACTATTTGCTTAGATACAATTTCACCAATTTACATCAGCATAGAACATTTCACTTTCTTTATGCGCAGGCGCAGTATTAACACATTTGATTGCTCGTCGAGTAAGATGTAAACTTTAGTTGGAACTGTTATTACTGTCTCATTATCTATTCTGTTATGTTTCGATAGCGATTGTGCGGACGCTATGCCTCGTGATGACATGTTATTACGCCTAGTTGAGTCATCTGGTAATTCTTAAAAGTAACTGTTTCTTTTACCTTAAGCTGCGAAAGTCGGCACATGCAGGCTTTTCTCTTTTTTGTCGGATTTCGGAATATTGAGCTCAGTGTTTCCTGAAAACATTAAGACTAATGCAAAAACTGCGTACTTCCACTTTGTGTCAACTGAATGGTCAAATAAAATTAACCATAGACAGATAAATAGTTTATTTGGTGCAAAAGAAAGTAGCACAACATACAAAAGCATTGGTGAACTGTTGATCAACATTGTCATCTGCCTAGCCTTTTCCCAACTATGTGGGGTCGGCTTCCAGTCTAACTGAATGCAGCTGAATACCAGTATGTATTTTACATGGAGCAACTGCCTATCTATGGGTGAACTGTTGATAACTTTTTTAAACAGATTCATTCGGCTTGTGAACAACGCTTAACATGCACAGTTTCTACAATAACATTTACACGACCCAATATTTGTAATACATATTTAATTTTAATGTTCATCGTCTTAAATGATCTAGCCAATGTTTACAACTGTGCAAGTGTGGATTTGGGGTCACTTAGTGGAAATTTATTTATATAATACTAAAGCACCACTCCGGCACTCCAGCTGCGAAATTCAAAGTAATTCAGCTAATGAGTATACCTACATCTCACGCTTTTTCAAATAACCATCATTCACGACAAGAGGTTGTGTGTTTTGCTGACTTTTGCCCATATTGTCCTATTGTGCCCAATGTTTTAGTTTAACGACAACGCTTTATGCGCTTTAAGTGTCGCTAAAAGCTTATGGCCAAGTAATGGTCGTTTCGAATCTATTTAGTGTTGGGCACCTGTTGTACAACGCATTGTTTGGTGAAAGAAAATTGTCGTTTGAAGAAATATTGTTGAACATTGTGTGTAGGTTGTTTAAAGTGTTCGTGGGCTTTTAACTATAATGGCAGCGATTTGAGAAGTCATTTTCAAATGGAGAAATCTTTACTTTAGAACAGCACTTCATAAAAAGTCTGGACAGTATGTTGAGGGATAAATTCTCATTTTATGTAACCACGCTTGGTATGTACATAATGTGACTTGATCTTAGTGGAATCCTAACAAAGAAACATTCGATTCATCTCGCTATTTCTAATAGTTTCCTTCTCTTGTGAAACGTACTAAGCAATTGTATTTCTTATTGAATGCAATATAGTAAACAATGGGTCACTACAACCGTTGTAATATCTAGCCAATGTTTACGATAAATTCCCGTTTGAATACCGTTTTGTCAACAAATCGACAGTTCGCGAAGATTTTGCGACAACACTTAACGAAACCTTGCACATGTATGAGCGGGTAACGTTAGGCACTTCACACATTACACATCATCGTTTTGCCAACCTCACCTCAATCCTTGAAATATCACGTGTAAAAGACGGAGACATTTTCAAATGCAAATGAAATATCCATATAAATATTCACTATGTTCGTTTTTACACTAGTATGAGGAATATGTGGCCATACTATTTTAGACTTTTTCGTGTAAAATCGAAGGTTGTATTCCAAACACGTCGTGGACGTGTGGAATAACCTCCAACTGTATTGTTATGTGTACAAGCTTCAAGTAGAAAGGCAATGGCAGTAATTTATCGAATTATATCTTGAAAAAATAAGTTGTTACTACAAATATATCAACTCACAGTCACGACATAATCTCTCCACGATGTCTTAACACAAAGGTCTGTTCCTGCAGGTGGCACGGATGCTATTAAATAACATGAAACATTTCACTGTGTAACTTTATAGATAACCTAGAAATATAGAATAAATGACAATCGCTACTCATACACTGCTACAAAGATTTTTCGGCGCTTGGATGAGGTTTACAGGGGGGCGCTGTTGGTGAACATATGTGTGTAACTCTTTTGTGAAATGTATTGGAAAATAAGATGGCGGCGTTAGTTCCGATTTCGGCGACGCGCTAAAAGATTCTTGTACATCTACACATACCTGCCATCTATACAATTCAATTTCCCACATTTCTTCCTCCACCAAAAGTCGTTCCCAGTAACAATACCTTCGAACATACAGTTCAGCACTATGAACAAGGAAACAAAGATTTATATTGGCACATTTAACTCGCACTACTAATAATGGGAAGTAAATAAATGTCTACTTAATTCTAAACACAGAGATAATAGTCGATTGTGGTCAGACTAGGGCCTAAGCCCGTATCCAATGCCTAAAATGGAGATGAAAGTTCTGGGGAACAAACTGTGCGGGGATAGGGCCGTAACTCATACAGATCGAGAATCGACAAGTAAAAGATTTACCGTAATACCGAGCGCGAGCGCAGTAAAAGGGTTGATGAATGAACGTGAGATATATCCTCCTTTTGTTGTTAAACTAATTGATTTTGTTTTGTTTGTTTCAGGTATGTTAAATGAAATTGCTCTTGAGAGATAAGTATTCTGCTAAAAAATAAGGAAAAGTAAGTTTAGTGTGAGAGATAAAATGAACCCTATGGGAGAGTTAATATTACGTTTGCATTAAACTTGGAGAGGCTTGTCTTTGCTTGTATATTCGAAGGAGCTTAGATCTAGTGGAACTTTAATTAACTTTCAAAGGTGCATGGTAAAACACTTTATCATAATAACGATTATAATTCAACTAGCTAGTACAACAGTTTGCGTGTAGCCATGATGAATGAACGCAAACCTCTGTTCCTACGGCGCCCCATTGTTTCAAATGAGCTATGGTCCATTGTATGCCAAATAATTAATTGCATAGTCTATTAAAATTATATTTTACTACTCGTTTTAATTAAATTTCTAATTAAAATGGGAAATACAGACAATGTCATGTGTCAACGTTTTGTTTCCTGCTTAAAGTCACAAAGGAGATTTTGTTTCTTCATTTTTTAATGAATTGTTGATAATTATCACTGAGAACCGTTTCAGGATGTTTCAATTCTTAATTGGTGATAAATCAACCAATTATGCTTCAGCTAAAGTATTTACTTTCCAAAACAATTCAGACATGACTCCTATCTTATTCATAAAATCTGTCGTAAACTTAAAAGTTCCATTCTGTTTCCTCCAGCCACTCCCTTCCAAATATTTTCGGCGTGAGAAAATTGATTAACACGCCATTACGTCACGCTAGGTCACTACCCTCGAGGAACCTACGTATTGGTACACAGGCCACGATTTAACAGCGTGTCAAATTCAACATAACACGTCTCATTTAAGAAATGAGACGTGTTATGTTGAATTTGACACACGGATTTTATACACGGTGAGATATGGTCTACTCGAAAAAAAGTTCATAGAAAGGCGACTTTCACGTTGATTGGGGCTATAATCGAAATGGGAAATTACACACATTTTATTAGAGTGACCGATGCTATTCATGTCAGCGAATCTGATGTACTTGCTGTGATTGTTTTGACTAGGACATGGAAGTTTTGACAGTTGGTTTGTCGGTTGAATACTTCATTTTGACAGATGGTGGTTGATCAAGACTTCATTGGTCCGGAAGAAAGCGTTGGCAGGTGCTGGCGCGCGCCTCTTTTTGTACAGACATGTGCATTCATGAGAATACATCCTGTATCTATCATAAAGAATATCATTTCGATTTAAAGTTAATATTGTGTAAACATCGTATTATCATAATAACCATTAAAATTAGAGATTACAAATAATTTTAATTATTTAAGTAATACCATTCAGACCGCTGAATAGTCTCTTATGTTATTTTATTAGTAATTAGATACTGAAAGCTACAGGCACAATAAACGTAGAGAGTATTTAACGATTATTAATTTACATAATACGTGCCATTTCGACTCAACGTCAATTTTCATATTGAAAAGCGAATGTTCAAAGTTTTATAACACTAATGGAGAAAGGATTACCTAACAAACTAATGGTATTGTTTCATTTTAACGTTAATTAACAACTGACTTCGATTAATCTCGTCGAAGTCTGAGTTAGCGATCAATTACTCCGCTATTGTACGGCCAATCAATTTAACAATCAGTTGGGACAACGGTTTGGTGAGCATAAACGTAATGACGGATTGCAGAGCTTTGTTAATTAGGCGTTTGTTATTGTTTCATTATGTATGCGCGTGCCCAGTTACATAATATTTACTTATCTATTCGTGTAATTGATATTTTCAATAAGAAATTCTCAGTAGGAGCGAGCTTACCACCAGCTCTTATAACAGTGCAGTTCAACTTCTGCCCAGCTATAAGAGCTTGTGGTAAGCCCCCTGGTACTCAATATATTTATTGCTTCCACATGTGAACTTAGGTGGTAGATTTTACAGAATATGATCATTGTGGACCCTATCGGGCACAGCAAAAGTAGGAGAGAGGAAGAGGGCTTTTTTTTTTGAGGGTATCTGGCATAGCTGGGTAGCCTACCTGTCCGAGGAATATAGGCATGGATATGTTTTGTTTGTAATTTAAATCCTACAAGTATGAAAACCAATTTGTATTAACCAAAACCACGTTAATCGACAACCCTACTCGAATTAGATTCCGGGTTTCACAATCAGAACTATGTAAATACATCTGTTGTTTTAAAACAAAAGTGGCGCATAACAAGTTAGCATTCCATGTAAGTACTAGGTCTCGGCGTCTGCGCATTCCGTTGTGCCAGGGAAAGTCTAATGTACGATCATTTGACCCGTTTTTCGATAATTTAGCACTGACATTTACCGCGTTTTGGTATTGAGATCAACATGAATTTATTAACATTTGAATTACGTCAGGATAACATGGTATGGTAATGTAATGATCAGTAATTGAGCACTTACTGACAGTGATTGAACATCGTATTATTAAAAATATTACAAACTCATCACTAGTTTCAAGCTACATACAGCTTGAAACTAGTGATGAGTTTGTAATATTTTTTGTAGATAAATCTGTTTACATCGCATTTACACAAAACTAATAAAGTGTTAACTATAGATAACATCTCTTTTCTAAACTAATAGATGTATCATTCAAGAGTGACACTAATCGTTTAGTCCAAACGTTATGTCGACACGATTGCATAAGAGTAATAATGCACGCACACAGATCCGTATCTACTCCACAAAGTGCACATTCACTGCACCGCGATTAGCAAGCTGTCATAATAAATATGCAAACATTAAGGCTAAGTTTAGATTGACGCGATTTAAAAAGCGATGTAAACGGACCACGGAAATTCGCACGATGCTAGTGAGGGGCGCGCGATGTCGCGATGAGATTGTAGAATACCTGCAACATCGCGGGACCACCTGAACACAGCTTTAAATACTCCACGCTGTTCTGTCGGAAGGAAGAAGATTAAAGATCTAATTGTCCGTCGTAACGGACTGTGTAAGCACGTATCGAACTAATTAATCGGACCTATTTGTACGTTACTAAAGTCGTTTAGTAGACTTTCAATAGTAAACAACGCGCGAAAGTTTCCCACGACCGTGTACAAGCAAATATTCTGCATTTATCTAACAACATTATCTAACGAGTACATTATATCAATTAGGGAGTATAACAATAAAATTCAACTATAGAGATAACAAAGAAAAATGTCGCTTTCCTCGGAAACAACGACGATAAATAAACTGGAGGTCGGGGGTCTTAAACTCATGGGTTTAAGTTTTGTGGTGAGCTGTTAAGTCTAACCACGTCTATAAATCCAAACATGTTAAGTTGCCATTGTTGCAAACATAATAACCAATATTTCCTTCTCCGTATTACAGACAGATAATACCAATAGCGAATGGTTAATACTTACTTTGATGTAATACCAGTCTTCTACTCGAGTTAATAAGGCAATTCCTAAGCCCGATCAGGTTAGGAGCGATGCCCTGATTATCTCGCAACGAAAGCTGTAATAATTTTCAAGGCTCCGTCTCGCATACCATGCACGCTCGGTATAATGGCATATTTCTGCTTGAGATACCTGCAAAGGTGCTTACCGTCTTAATGGCACCATAGACATTCACGTTCGAAGATCAAAGCTAGTGCCGAGACTGAAATTATCCCGAGTGTATCGAATCGATTATCACTCGATTCCCGTCGCGGAGGCATCTCTATGGGCACTCGCTCGTGACCGATCCCTGGTCGAAGCTCTCGATTGTAAACAAGTGCGCCAGAGTGGGGAAAGTTGGGAGGTTCATGAAATTAAATCACGTTAGAAAGGAGTATTTAAATTTGAAACCGTGGGTCGTTAAATAAGATTTAAGACTCACGGTTTCAATGGTAAAATTACTACCACATTTATTAGTACTAAACAAATGAATAAATTCATTTTAAAATTACAGCTTTCAGTGAAAGTGAGCCTGATACCTCGAGGAATAATATTAGCATGAGGGATTTGAAAACGAGAAGTTGTAAGTACCATTAGCACTGAGACTTTATGACATACACTAAGTATAGTTTATTACAGTAGACTTTATGTTGGTAGTTGAATATTAAATAGCTATACTGTAGTTCAATATTACACTTTGGTCTTACATAAAACAATAAATAACGAATAGTGTAAGGGCCCAGCTCTCTAATACTATAATACACCTTAGATTTTACATCCACAATACGGTACGGAACATTCTACCTCCCACACTCGGCACAGCTCGGTAGCTAGAGGGACATTTACTTCATTTTACGTCCTGCCCACATTATACATAAACGTTCAACAACTGATTTCGCTTTCACGCTAGAGACAACTATACAAATTGCTTACCTTTCAAATGTAAGTCGATTTATCTTGTTATGTCTAGAGGGACAGATATCCGAGGAGCGGGACGTGGAAAGCTGCGCGCGCGCCGATCGGGCCCTTCATCGCTGTTTCTGCGCTGAAACATTGCAACGCTGTCGAGTGTCTCATGTTTGAGATCTTGGCTTTCAAATCAGGCTTCAGAAATAAAAATTATTATTTGAGTTCGGAAGAGGAAATACTGATTTTATGTTTCAGATTGTTGAAAGAAGGATGTGGTTGAGTAATCATTAGCAAATCGTGATGTTATCTCAATTGGCTTGGTTCACACCAGCCGATCTATTCTGTAATAATCTCACCGTGTAAACTTAGGTGACGTGATTTTGAAGTGAGCTGTCAACCCACCTGCAGTGCGATTCCGTAACCATCTCACCGTGAAAACATAGGTGAAGTGAGCGTGGAGTGAGCTGGCATTTCAACGAATGCTAGGGATTGACACTATTGACAGCTCACTCTAAGCTCACTTCACCTAACTTTTCTATTTATTTTTACAGAATCGATCGGTTGATGCTAGGAGTTGACAATATCGACAGCTCATTTCACCTTAGATTTCACGTACTGCGGTACTACTTTACTACTGCTGCGCTGCGTGTCGTGGGTTCGATTCCCGCACGGACAAATATTTTTATTGCCTATAGGTAGTGGTTCGGGGTTTGGCTGTTTGTGTATGTGAGTTTAAATGTTTTTAAACGAACCCACGATACCGGAGTAATTCCTAGTGTGGGGCAACGTTTAAAAAACAAAAAAAAAACGGGTTGCACTCCGGGAGTGCCGGCAGAAGTGAAAACTTGAATATTAACGTTGTGCATTTTTGATATTTTGGAATGCGGTCTACTCTCCCTCCGTCTTACGAATTTTCAATCAGGTCACGTGTCCTGACGCGACCTCCGTCTTACGAATTGTCGATCAGGTCACGTGTCCTGACGCGAATTTTTATATTTTTTATCCATCACAAAAGCACAACGCCGCACAACACCGCTTAAGAAGTTTTCACTTCAAAAAAACTTTTATAAGTTAGGTATTACTATGCTAGGATCCTCTCCCTTACAAGGGCTAAAATGTTATGATAGTCATCATTCTCCTGTCGCTATCTTGTCCGGCGCATCATGTCTTTTTCTTCCATGTTGCCATTTACAATAGGTAGGATTAGAAATCGTCCTAAGTATCGTATTGCCGACACAGTATCCTACATCCATATACACCATTACAAGCCCCTGTTACAAAGCGTGCGGTTATTAAACTCCTTATCAGCAAGAGTTCAAGCGCGGTGCCCTCAGCTGATTCATTGCACGATCGCGAATCAATTTCCTAGTTTTTGCACTGGTTGCTTTCCTTCCTGGGCTCCGGGTGATCACGTACTGCTTATCAGCACAGTGCTCTAACTGCGCGACTTGCACACCTTCCGTCTTGTTGCACTTGTTAGAATGGTAATGATTGTTGGACATGTCTTAGTTTGAACTGTGACTTTGTATTTGTTGGGCTGTCGGGAAGTTGTTACAGTTACTTGTACAACATTTGTTTGTACATATTATGTCAGTTTGTATTTACGGCTAATATCAACCAATACCAATCTTTAATTTTTGCTGATCTAGATAATTGGATGCGAGATTACTTCGTAAAATACCAAGTAGGTACTTACCTACTACCTGACTGCCTCGTTGGTCTAGTTACCTAGTTGTTGCAAGCGCTACCGAGAGCATGAGGTCCTGATGGTTTCGATTCTCAGGTCTGGCAAAGTGTTATTGGGTTTAACCATCAGGAATTACTCAGTAGCAGCCCGGAATCTGGATTTCAACAAAGATCTCGAAGCTATCTCTACACACTAGAAGAAGATTACCGCAATAAACATTATTTAAATGGCCAGGATTTAATTATCAAAGTTGATTAAATCTACGCGCAATTTGCATACTTCATTTTATTTGTCTATCCTTAAGACTTTCGTTTTTAGTTCTAAAACTAGTTTTGCTCTTTATTTACCTACTTTCAGTTTCATTCGTTAATAACACGTCCATTACCTTGATGAAAGCTTAATGCTCTAATAATGCCGCTCAAACCTCCGTATGAAGGGGTAAACTGCACGACAAACATTCGAAATTGTCGTGAAAGCAGTTTTTGAACATTTTTGAGAGAATATTACTGTCTCTTCCGTGGCGAAACGATAATAACATACAGTTTAAAAATTGTAATTGGACTTCCTAAAAATCTAGGTCAAAAAATAAAAGTCGAAATAAAAGTAACAACTCCTAAGAAGTCGATTGTGGTCGAGCACTAAAAAAGAGACGGGAAACTTTATTCGAAAGAATGCCAACTGCAGGTACTCGTAAGTGAATAGATTACCGGCCTGTTAAAACCATTATAGTGACCAATTTCCCCCCATTCGATTCACAGGAAATATACGCGTAACGTATTTCCTACACGTTTCATATTTGTTGGTCCCAGGCATGTTACAAAAGCGCATTTTATACTTAATACTTCACCGGATAAAAATAATTCTGCAATACAGTGAATTGTGTCATTCAATCGATAAAATAAAAATCGAAGATAATGAATGCTTTACATTTTATAAATACTCGACTAGGGCGAAATATTTCTCCATTTACGACTGGTTGGTTACGCAAAAAGTTCCACTCCCATACAAGGGCCTGGGCAGACACTGTTATGAGAGAACTTATTTTTTCATGACGTATACCTACAAGTACATAATGCCCTCCATCCTTGTTTCGGTTCGTGTGAAGTGGTGTTATGAAACTATATTTTTTCGGTCTTAATTTTAGATTGGTTGCATCACTATTGACACCTTCACTTGTGATGCACTGTGATATCTCAGAGCTTTATTTGATAAAAACTATTGACATGCAACACCTTTTTCATTTTTTTTTCTTCTCCGGCGCGCATACAACAACTCATCAAAGTTTTATCACAATAGGTCGAGCCATTTTCGAGTTTTAGCGAGACTAATGCACGGCCATTGTTTTTACATAATATGGATAAATAAATTGTGGCAATTAAAACATAGGTCAAAATTTATTGACTTGATAACTTTTGCTACATTGGGGGCTTCTTTTTGCAAAGCACAGAGACAAAATCAATTTATATCCAGACATTTTTTTGGTCATAAAACTTTACCTACCACATATTTAGAGGCTTTCAGATATTAGAAAACCCTTCCCTTTTTTACGATGGCAATTTGAAAATAATGGATGCAATGAGCTTTACGACCATTTCAATCGTAATGCTCCATACTTCGCACAAGCAAATAAATAATAGTAAAGAATGTTCATTGAATAAACAATTAGAACGTAATAGGATGTGGTATGCTACCATTTACAGCCGAGTCTTCCGAGCTGGTTGTAGTTAATTCCTTTTTAGATTTATGCTCACGATGTTAGGTTTCACTCTAATTAATAAATTAAACTATGGGCAGGTTTATTTCCCTATTACTTTATTAAATCCCCCAGCTGGTACAAGAAGCAATTATTCATTTCATGTTTCTGTGATAAATGTTTGTAATTCTACATAATATTTTGTGAAGGTAAACAACTTGACAAGCCTCACACTTCGGACACGACCTTCATGGAATGGAGATGAAGTCGATGACGAGAGATTATTTGCTATTTTTGGGCAAATAGACATGCCGCGAAGTCAGAAGGCCATGCAAACACATGCTACGACCAATATCTATAAGAGTAATTCTTAGTTAAAAAATATCGCTGCCATACTACGGCTGATATAATAATTTTTCTTCGTGTGCAAAGAATTTCTCTCATATCAGTCTATTAAAAACACAAATCTCACACACAAACTTGATTATAAGCTAGGATAAACCTCCTGTTGTTGTTAACCCAAGCCGAATTGGTTGTTTTCGCTTTCGATCGCGCAAAGCTGTGAGTTTAACCTAGAGTAAATTGGGTTCGTAGGTCAAAATGTGGCTGCATCTAACTAAGCCAATCAGTCGCATTTCACTAAAGCCTAGGTCAGCGTTGTCACAGAAAGACTAGAAAGAAAAAAGGTATCCAGATGTTGATTGACACAAACATTCTGTACTCATGTTCATTTTCTAACTATAATGCATATTTTCCCTGCATTTGACCTACCTTGGCATACCTGATGGTGCCTTTACACAATGGTAAATAGTGGACAGGGACACACGTCAACTTTCATCTCTTCAGTCGAACAAGAGCTCCATTGAAGTGGCCATTGTCAATGGAACGGTGGCGGACCATTGTGAACACGTACATTGAAATGCTGCTTCAAGGTGTCCCCTCATATGGACGTAAAGCGATATGGACTTTCTATGAATAATAAACGCTAGAAGTACCTACCGGAATTACTCATTCTTACGAGAAGATTGGGATACAATATCTAGCTGAAGTTAATGTTTGAGATATAAATTATCTACTATTAAGTAGCCAAATAAAAGGAATGATTCATAAAACCTAATAAGATTACATAGCCTATTAAAATTCATTATGTACGCGCACATGCTACAGCAAAAGAACGGTTACCTATGATTGCAAATCGTCGCGTGCAACTTCCGCGAGAGTACATAATTGATATATAATATGGCAAATGAAACCAGGTTAATTACATAAGTTTAAAGTGTTCGCAAAAAGTCCTGCTCGCTTCAACACACTAAGGAACGTTCCGACAGTAAACCTTTCAAGATAGCAATTTATTCAATTAAATTAACTACTTTTTGTTCAAAGAAAGTGTGCTGAAATCTTCGTAAATGCATTTGGCAGCAATCTCAAATTAATAACTTGCTTAATAATGGATACATCACCCGGGGTTCATTGTGTTTTAAGTCGGATTCTGGGTTTGTTGGCTTAATCGAATAACCTTATAAGTGATCATCTTAATGACTGTCTCGAACTCTGACACCCATTATTACATTTTCCACTAACATGTTCGCAAATAAAATACCCGTTTCAATTTATATATCGACGTCTTTTGAAAGTGCAGTTCCTTAACTTACCTACCTAGATTTATAATAAATTAATTGATATTCGCAAATCGCTTGATGCAAAACAATTATCGAAATTAAACCAACATTTTTATGATGAGCTCGTACTTTCTCTTTTATACATGGTTTTAAAGATGTTCCGTGATTATTTCCAATTTAGTCCAATTCGCAATCAAGAACCATTTCCGTGCCTACATTTTTATTATTATTGCGCTGGGTCAACAAGGAACATACGCTTAAATTTTTTTACTACCTAGCAAAATTACAAATTGGCGATTTTGAATCAATTTCACACATAAAATGGTGTAGGTACATATTTTCTCTCTAAAAAGCGCAGGTAAGGCCATTCCAGTACGCAAATTATTTTTCACTACATTGAATTTAATTAAAAGCTTAGCTTGACCGCTTTATAAAACTGCTGAGTTTTCTACATAAACTTTAGCAGCTGAAAGCTCGAAAATCCCAACCGAAATTAGTTCAAATATTTTCATTCAACACACCGACCGACAGACGTGCGGACACCTCCTTTCATATTACATTTTGAGGCAGATGCATTTTAACTGCGGCATTTAAACCACATGCCTGTATCCAATTACGTTTCCTGTTAATTTAACTGCCAGTTACTTTTCATGGGTTGCGTCCGTTATATCATAGTGAGGTCGCCGCCCGCTTTGCGACAGGTGACACCGATTACGTAATCGATTATTTATTGCAAACGAGTGCGATCGATATTCATATTTATTGGTGCTCGCCTTAATAGATGCAACCTGATTAATCGCTGCCATTTAAATCGATTCACCTCGTGCGCGTTTATTGTGAAGCCGATTTATTGTAATAAGTTTAACAGTTAATCAAGTTTATGTGTTATAACTATAGGATTAGTATTAAAACGATAACAATGAAATTAACTTATGTTCCCGCGAATAAACTGATTAACTTGTTATGCTTCATAGGAAGCTTCCTGAAAGCGATTGGTTGACGATGATAACATTAGAAAATGTCACGTCTTGTTTACTGTTACATCGCAAACCATAAACGTGTAGTAAATCTTTACTTTTATGGCTATATTAATCTGAAAGTGACAGAGGCAATATGGTATACCAATGGCGACACAACCTGAAACTGGTGATTTCTCAATCACATGGAAAGTAGTTTGACGCTGTAATCGCGAAATGGTATGCGTGAAACACTTCACATAAAACATTTGCACAAGTTCAAATAACCGTATTATAGGCAGCACTGTGAAATAACATGTATAATTTATATAATTTACCTAACGACAGCGCATTGAATCGAATGACGTCTTAAACAAACAAAACTTATCGAGTCACGAAGAATCGATTTAGTTACGTATGAACTACATAATCGGTTGTAGGAGGTGTACTGCTCTAATTGCAATGCCTCCTGGTGATACTTCATCCTCTCTTCAGATGTGGGTTGTGATAGTGGAGACAAACATCGAAAATTTAATCACCATGTGGGCTTAATCACTGACTTTCTTTATGCAACCTGTTTTATGTGTTGTAATACATAAGTTAACATCCTTTTGTTAATAAATTAAGAAGATGAAAGTACTTCAAAGTAGATAAGTTTGGCAAACCGGTAGTAATTTTGGCAGTATTTAATTTCATCGAGCCAAAGTGAAAATCGTCTTTTGGCCATAGACCCCCACTAATAATGCAGTTCCAAGTTTTTCAGTGGACATTTGAGGCGCAGAAATAAATCTATATGTCACTGCTGCACCGGCCCATTGACTTTCAGCGAGGTTGGTACTGTGACAGCTTTACAAGCTCCCAGTACCGTGACGAGTAAATGAAAAATAAAAATATTTCTAGAAGATGGTTCTACATTTAAACCCTGTGTCTTGGCTTGTCCGCCAAATCTGATTCCTTCCTGTTTTTATCTATTTTTTTTTTTGAATCAATGTATATATAAGTCAATGTTTGTCTCTTATTTCAGCCATCTACTTTTCAAAGTATTCATAGAGGTGGCATTTAAGCACATAATAGGCTATAATCTCTACAGAAACAGCGATGTAATTGGAAAGATCATAATTTCGAAAACACGATGTTGGAAATGGGATGCTATATCTATAGAAACGTGAGGTACTAAAGTGGCAATGAAAGATCATGTTTAATGAAACAAACCACACATGAGAGTATCTAAATAGAGGGAAGTGAAATAATTATGTAGATACTCCATATCGATTACGTGTTCAATTGCCGAGAGCTGGGTGCCCATCTCCGTATGTACTCGTACATAGTTACATAGTTGCATCACTACATTGTACATGTCTTCACGTGACTGCTGCGTTTAGTCGTGCCCATGCATTTAGTGGTAACGTTATTTACAGTTCTGCCCATGCTCTAGTTATGTAAGGAAAATGGGTGTGAAAATCGTGCTACATTGTATAACTTTGGTATTTTTGTGGTAAGGTTACCTTTCCGCTTGCTTTTGGCTTAACGATGAAGGTAAAGGGACGCAGGCTCTACGCAACGCTTACCAATTTGCTTGTCGAATCTAATAAGATCTCCTTTAAGACGCCCTTATCTATTTTCGGATCTGAATTCTTGTCTGTGAATGAATCCCTTGTCCAAGCCCAGAAGTGGAACTGATGTTTGATCAGTTGACTCTGTAGGAAACTGTGACACCATTTTGAAGAAAGGAAAGACGTTTATTCTAACGTCGTCGTCGTTTGTTCATTCGTCGTTTTTTTCTATTTCGGTTACAAACTTAAAAACATAACATCACGCTTGTATTCCCCGAAAGGTTAGGCAGAGGTGCACCTAAAGTGCATCCACATTATGCCAGTTACGTTTAAGTCCCATCTACCAGGGGGCGAGGCTGTTGCCATCAACCAAAACCTGACTCCGGGCTGCCAGTAAGAAATTCCACATGGAAAAAATCAAATAACACTTTGTCCGACCCGGGAATCGAACCTCGGACCTCATGCTCAGCAGTAACGCTTGCAACCATTACACTAATGAAACAGTCTACTTAAAAACATTTTCAATTTTAAAGTTTGCATTTCACAAACATGTGAAACTTTTACAATAGGCAATTCGCATTGCATGCGCCATCGACCTCTTTATTAATTAGAATAGGATTTTTTCCCTATAAATTTACCTACACTTTTTCTACGGATTTCCTTATAACGTTAATGAGGTATTTAATGTGCAAACCATTCTATTTGAACGTCCGCTATAAAATCTAAAGAGTGATAAACGTAGGGCAATCAATTAAAATGATTTTGTCAGTAATTTCTAATCTGCTGCGAAAGTAATGAAGAATCTATAATCGGTATAAGTATTTTTATCGTAAATTTTATGTTTTTTAAATACCACGCATACGCAGAGCACCGCCCTATCTCCAATTAACTTCTTAATTAAATGCTAAATCTTGTTTGAATCAGTTTATTTTCGTTCCATACGTTTTTAGAGCAAACTTTTTATTGCTTTCAGAATTATATATTTATTTTGGTTTTTATAATTATATTTGACCTTAGGTCTAAGATGAAATGTCTAGGGACAGTTTATGTTGTCTGCACCATATATGCGTAACACACTATCCATTTGAAGGATATTGCTAATGCATGTTCGAAAAATATGTTTGCTCAACAACCTAAAAGATATAATGAATGTCGTTGACCTGTCACAATGAAAGCAATTTCTTCGTTAGGGTGTTACGCAATTACCCCGCTGTTTTTCATTTAAAAAAACAAGCCTAAGTGAAATAACATTTATCGTAGAACGAAAACAAACGGACCTCAAAACACTATAGTTGTGGGTAGGTACCTACCTCTTGGCAGCTTTCCTGGCATTTCTCGGAAATATGTCGGTTACTTTAAACTCGACGGTGTCTTCTAAGTAATAACATTGCTGGATAACGGTTACTGCATTACATAACGTGTCAGTAAACGGAAATCTTCAACACCCGTAGTTTTCTTAAAATTTGTCGGTACGTATTGTAAAAATTTATTTTTGCCTGGCGGTAACAAATGCATGCAACGGCGGCAACAAATGTATCCTTGAGTAAATTTTAGTTTAACCTTTTAATTGCTACAGCTATCATATTTAGTATTTGTCTATATACACTTTATACACCAGAAATAAATAATATGTAGTAAGCGGCCTTACTGATATCTGCGATCTCTTACAGTTTTATTATTGTTTTTAATTTATTAAAAATAATAACTTCAATGTGCTTTAATCGATATAATATTATGAATTTATATAAAAATTTAAAAGTACCTACACACATGTCACCCACATGTAACTATTAAAGGAAACCGATACTTGAAAAAAATATTGACATCCGCTTGCTAAATAGGTATGACAAATTCCACAATAATAACATGCATAATATTATATTATGTATGTAGTCGATTATTAATAATGTACATGCAAATAGTTTCCTGTCATTTACTGGCTAAGTATCATAAGTCCTATTATATAAAACTTAGTAACTGATTATTTGACCTTATTCCGTTGATTGATGAACTGGACAGTAAAAAATATTGTAGGCACATCATTTAGCTTCATTAAACCTACTGTATTGTTCTATGATTTATTTACTTACTCGTAGCTACATTTAGCTATGTCTACCTACTTACAATTAGAAGTATAATGGATGACGCAATTAAATCTAACGTAATGTTCACGTAGTTTCTCCGGAAATACTCGAAATGCTAGCCCAGGTGACAAGTTTCGAGATATCCCAGGAACCCGGAGAACAAAACCTAGGAAATATAATGTGCGTGACTTTATCTTATTGTTTTAACTGAGATACTAAATTATTGAGGCAGCGAATGCTCGCTGATAGCAAAGAAAGTACCAATTAAATTGAGTAACAGGACTTGCTGCGGTTTCAACACTTCCAATTTATAATTGAACGTGAAATAGTAATTTGACAGCAACCTGGCAATTATCGGATAACTTAGTATTTCAACACAGCATAATAGATCATCTGCCTAGCCTTTTCCCAACTATGTTGGGGTCGGCTTCCAGTCTAACCGGATGCAGCTGAATACCAGTATTTTACATGAAGCGACTGCCTATCTGACCTCCACAACCCAGTTACTGGGTAATACGATACCCCTTGGTAAGACTGGTTGTCAGACTTTCGGGCTACTGACGACCCGTAACGACTGTCAAAGATCCACGAATGACAGCCGGGACCAACGGCTTAACGTGCTTTCCGAGGCACGGAGGGGACTTGGTATGTGAAAATGGTCACCCATCCACGGACCAACCGCGGCAAGCGTAGCTTAACCTGATCGATCGACCCGTGCGGCTGTTATTACTTAGCCACAAGCCCCTGCCCCTATTTCAACACAGCATAATAATCAGCCAATAATGTTCCCACTGCTGGGACATAGGCCTACTCTCTTCGAGAGGGAATGGGCTGTAATCACCACGCGGGCCCAGTACGGGTTGGTAGACGTCACATGTCTTCGAATTTTTGGTTCTAGGACTTGCCGGTTTCCTCACGAGGTTTTCCTTCACCGTTTTGTCAGCAGTGGTGAAATAATTTACACAAAATAAAGCGACTGCTTGGGTTCGAACCCACGACCTACAACTCGTGACTCGGCGCCGTTACCACTGGGCCACTGCTACATAATTTTCAACATGATTTTAGTAATATTAGTTTATGATGTCACAAATATTAATAATATAATATAATGGGACCCAAAGAAATATCATAAATTATTTCGTGGAAAAACATCGAAGCGTACAAAAAGTCACCTAACGAAAACATGACACCGATGATGGCGCAAAAAACACAGCACGTTATTAATTCCCATCACACTTACAAAGTTTTAATAAAAAAACGATATTAATTAATTCACAACATGTTAACTTACTTAAATAAACACAAGTCTTAAATTGATCTTGTTTCTTCGAAGCTTGAGAAAATTAAGCATGACAATAACAATTTTCTAGTAGGCACGCGAGCAGTAAAAACTATATTAGAATCAGCAACCGCATCTCAACTGAGATCTTAATCTGACGATGTTGAATCATGCCGCGAGGCGTGAGCTAGGTTTCCATGTCACGACAGAAGAAAAAATAGAACCAATGATATAGTGGTAATTGGTAGATAGAATTTGCAGTTAGGTTTCTTGCGTAAACTAGGTTTGGCTTTTGGGTTATCAGGTTTCTGCATCAAATCCAGCATCTAGAGAGCGGTGGTATCGGCCTCTGACTTACGAGTTGCAGGTCGTGGGTTCGAACCCAGACAGGCGTTTTACTTAGTGTAAATAATTTCATCGCCACAGCTCTCAAAACGGTGAAGAAAAACATCGTCAGGAAACCGGCATCTCCTAGAACCAAAAAATCGAAGACATCTACCAACCCGTCCTGGGCCCGCAGATTACAGGCCAGTCCCTCTCGAAGGGAGGAGGCCTGGCTCCAAGCAGTGGGAATACTATATAAGTAATACATTATATAATAATAATATTATATAGTTAGATCTAGCACTATCATCTCGATGTTTTTGTCACCACATTAGTAGAATGCACTCATGCGAGGAAAGGGCGGAAGCACTTTGTTTTTTCTTATAGTTCCCTCCCTTCTGCTATGTAATGAATTTCACCTGGTCTTGAAACTTTAAAGAAGTTCAATGCTCTATTATTTAACTACGATTACGAGCTGGGTACTCTGAAGATGCGTGAGGCGTGTATCAGTGGTTTAAAATCACATTAGTGTGTTTTAATAATATTTGTTATAAGACCATTTCAAAGATGTTGTAATAACTACTTATAGCAAATGATATAAGTAATTATGGAATGATTGATTGACTAACGAGCAAGATATTATTATAAAATAATAAATAATGCAGTAAAATGCACATAGATTCCACTATCCATTAAAATACCTATAGGAACCTACGTAGTACTAAAATAATTATGTAATTAATGCATTGTGGTAAATGAATCAAGTTTCGTACCTAGTGATAACCTCTTAGGGTTGAAGGAAATTAACCAAACCCAAAGGAGGATTTCATTAATATGTTTATTGTCCTTTTTTTCTTTATGTATTAGAAGGTTTGGTTAGGCTAAGGTTTCATAACTCTTAGTTCTTTGGAAGGTAGGCAGCAGCAACTCTGCTCAACGTTCCCTAATTTGTATGTGTGGTTATTAAGTGCATTTTCCCGTGTCGTTGTAGCAGTGTGTCATTTTCCCCAGTATTTTACATGATAAACTCAAACTCCAGCCAGGGCGGCGGGATCGTCCGAAAGGGTTACCGCTGCCCTGGAACAGAAAGGGCTAAGGAAGGAACACGGATGGGCTTAAAAAAAAAAAAAGCATTTATTTCAATTAAACCATTTACACGCACTTTTGTTAAAGCTAGCTCTATGGAGAAGAACAGCCAACAAACTTTCAAAAGGATACTCTTTTTACTAAGGTACTCTTTTTTTCTCTTTTTAGGTATTACAAATTCCTGGGTACAAATACGCTTTGTAACCCTACTTCCATAACCTAAATAGGCACACGGGGAATATAAATAACTTACGTAGGTACATAAGATTTAAGCACGAATTAATATTTCTTCTGCCATAACATAAAAACAAATCGTCGCGTGTTTTTAAACCGCAATTTTTCAACGTCTGCCGCTGACAGCTTATTAAAATAGCGGTGAAGCTGCATCACACCAAATTGCTGGAAATTATATAAAGCTTACGTTAAACATGGGTACATATAGTATCATTACGCACAATTTATAATGTCGTTGACGCAGTCGTTTAGAGTAAAGTTTTTAAGCTCAAAGAGGTAGAAGAAAAGTCTTACTAAGAGGTAGGTATCGTATTACACAGTAACTTGGTTGTGTAGGTCAGATAGGCTGCCGCTTCATGTAAAATACTGGTATTCAGCTGCATCCAGTTAGACTGGACGTTGACCCCAACACATGTGGGATGCTAGGCAGATGATAATGAAGAGAGAGAGGCAGAAGATGAGAAGAAAAGCGAGCGTATAGACCAACGCTCTAAGATAAAATACCGATAGGTAACTGACGATTGTGTGTACAGTCACGAGCATAAGTATGTATACATTCGACTTTATTCAAAAGCGATTTACTTCTTTATTTTTGAATGAAATTTTATGTTGTTACGAAAATAGCATTTTTGAACCCATAGCTTTATGTAATGTGTCGTATTTCAACGTTGCATTCGTTATTTCACGAAAAAGTCGTAATTGAAAGTTGCCAAGTGTTGACATATTGGTGCTCGTGACTGTACTTTACACCTCTGCCAAACCCTTGGGGGAACACTGGCGTGATGTTATATTAACGTAGACACCTATTACAATCAGTTCAAGTATAATGTCGCTGTCGCAGGAGACTAGAAAAATGGGGCTAAATAGACAAACGCACTAATACAAGGTACCGACATGTTATACTGGTTTTCTTGTGGTAAAGAGGATGGGCTGTAGCTTCATCTTGCCTGCTAATAACAACATCCTGCTCACAAGCCGTCCATCAAGTGTCATGATAACCTAGTATTTTACTATTTAGAAGTCTAATAGTAGGCAATTACTACAACGGTTCCCTCAGCTTTGCAAAACATCATTTTCCTGTGAAGAGAACCTTCCATTATTTTAAATGGTTAGACACTTTTACGCGTTAAAATTAAAAAGTTTAAAACTAGACGAGTTCGGTGTTTCCTAACTGACTAATTTGATAAGAAAGATCGAAACAAACTAAGTCCAGACATAATCTTGGACAAACCATATTATATTGAATAAATCTTTTATCTATTTGTCTACATTTTCAGCTCAAAGACAGCTAATTACTCAACACCTACCTCCTTTTATATTCCCATAAATAGTTACACCACCAATATACGGAACCCACAATTACGTAAAGCTGAATTAAGTCGAAGGTGTTAATTACGGACACACAAAATGAACGGATGTGTACAGCCGTCGCCATGTTGTGTATTGTTATCTAACAGCATACCTACTTATTATTCAGATGCAAAGATAACACTGTTGCAGACTGTACTAGGTAGGTTAGGTACTGTTGCTTGCAAAAGTTATTGATCAATCGGTACGATAGAGATTCGGCGCCCCAAGCTACCGAAAAAAAAACAAAAATCTTATTCGTAGGTTGTTTTTTCTCACTCTTGTTTTCCTGTTAGTCTAGTTAAAGACAGGATATATTTAAAGTTTAGCTATGGCGCTTTAATTTGTGTAAATAATTTCATAAATAAGTACCTATTGATCTCAAAACGGTGAAGGAAAACACGATGTCCTAGAACAAAAAATTCCAAGACATGAGACATCTACCAACCCGCACTGGGCCGCTTGGTAGATTACAGCTCATTCCCTCTCGAAGAGTGGAGGCTCATGTCCCAGCAGTGGGAACATTATAGGCTGACTATGCTATTTTTGTGGTGTAGCTTAATACGAGTAAAAACTCTGAGCTTTAAGCTATCAGCATCAACATTTTTACCAACTACAGTGTATCAACAAGTCTAAAAGTATGAGTTCTCAAGCATTTTTCCATAATTTCCACTACAAAAGTACACACCCAAATACTATTATAGGAAACAGCTGGTATTTAACACGCACGTCCAGTCGCCAGCACGCCAATTTGCTGAATGAAATAATTTTCAAGGTCGAATACTATATCACGCATAATTTACGCACACTCAACATTCTTCAGTAATAACTAACATGCAAACGCATATTAATTTACTAACGTTAAAATGGCCATCTTTGGCAAACACGCAGGTAGAATTTAGTTTCAATGCTAAAACCGGATTCACATTGTTAAGTAATATGGCATTCCAAAACTATACCTCTTTCGGAAAGCTGCATGCCAATTGCACTTTCTTTCATAATCCGAAGAATTTTGAAAGAAATTCCTAATCCACTGCTTCATATGTTTGAAAAAATCGTCTGCTGGACTACGTAAATAACGCAATGAATATAGTCGAATTGTCAAAATGAAAGGCATTGCAATTGTTAATCTGTTACGCAATCACTCTGCTGGCTTAAGGTGCCACAAAACTGGCTAAGAAAAAAGAGAAGAAGAAGCTGGTATAGTTCTGGAGCCCCATTAAACACCCTACACACATGTGAATTTGTCCTAACACTTGTGCATGTGATTACACTATAGCATAGCCCATACCGTGCGAATGGCAGCTCCTTACACAGAACGCCATCATCACCATAAGTACGAGATCCCATCTGGAAGCTATCCGCCGTGTAATGCAATGGAACCAAAGCCTGCAGGGGCTTGCATTCGTTACTGTCTTAATTTACTCAACAGTAGGTATTTAAAATAAACGTAAAACACGACAACATAATTGGATTTTATTCAAAGACAGTAATTTCCTCATACCTGTCAATGCTTGATTTTCTAATAAGGAAATGGATTATATAGCTTATTCTGAGGAAACGCACTTTAAACATTATCATTTGTAACGACTGCGAATTAGCTACTCTCCATGCATACAAGTATCTCAGAGAAGCGGGATAGGTAATCAATTAACACTTTCACTGTTTATAAAATAAACATAATAGTTAAATAATCAATCTGAAACACACGCGGTTCATGGGACAGTGGGCAGTGGGCATTCCCTGTCCCATGAATCATATGTGGTAACCAATGGGTTAAGGCACACTTCGTGCACAGTAGGTAACATTTTTTGTGACCGCATGACTCCGTACATACACATATGTATATTAAAGATTCAATATCAAAACATATACAAACTAACCTGAGGGGCAATTTCGATAATTTTAAGAACACACACAACACAACCAAATATCAACAATTCAGGGTATTAGATACCCTGAATTGTTGATATTTGGTTGTCGCCGAGATGAGATTGAAACTGGATTTAGAACGTTTGTAATTACGGGAATGGGCCTGCTGAACTCCATGAACGTAATAATTATACACCAAAAATCTATTACTGTTTCGTAGCCCAAACGCCTACGGGAAGGTCTACGCGCTACGCCGTAGCACCAAACGGGATTTTGTATTTAATTTTGTGACTGCAAATAGGACACTGATCATATTATTATTAGTGTCCGACCGAAAGTTCGGTTTCGGTTTCGGTTTCGGCCGAGTTTCGGCCAAAAATCAAGTTTCGGTGGGAGTTTCGGTTTCGGCCATAATTGGCCGAAACTTTTGCCGAAACCGAAACAGTAACAATTAGTGATTTGATTTATTGATAACTGATAAACATTTTGGTATGAGAACTTAATTTGAAAAAATAATAAAAATATTATTAATATTTTTTTATATTATCTATATTGTATATAAAATTCAAAGTCCTGACTGACTGAGACATCAACGCACAGCCTAAACTGCTGATCCTAGAGACATGAAAATTGGAGGGTGTATTCTTCGTGAAGAGTAGGTATCCACTAAGAAAGGGTTTTTCGAAATTCCACCCATAAGAGGGTGAAATGGGGGGATTTTGTTTGTATGAAAAATCTTATTCCTTGAGTTATAAACTTGAAACTTGGCACGAATACTTATCTAAGTAAATTATGAAGTTGGGCATTTTTTGTTTTTATAAACTACCCCCTAAAAGGGGATTGGGGGGTTTCAAAGTTTGTATGGAAGAATTTTAGCGCGCGGTCCGTTTTAATCGAAACTCAGTATTTATACCTAAAATTTAAAGGAAAGAATAATGATTATCAGGGTTTTTCGAAAATCTATCCCTGACGGCCTGAAAAGGGGTAGTCAATTTTACAGGGGAGGATTTTACAGCGTGGCTTGATTAACTCGAAAATTGGTATAAATAATCTTTGAATCAAGTTATGAACACAACCCAAATGATTTTTCAAAATTCCACCCCTGTGGGGGTGAAAAGCAAAAAATAATCTTGAAAACTGGCATGAATACTCGCCTAAGTAAGCAATAAAGTTTAACATTATTAGTTTTTCAAAACTACCCCTCAAAGGGGGATATAGGGGTGTTGAAGTTTGTGTGGAAGAAATTGAATGCGCGGTCCGATTAACTCGAAACTCAGTATTGATACTTTCGACAGAAAATAATTAATAATAAGTATGTAAAGTTGTCGAAAATTGACCCCTGACGGGGCAAAAAGTGGTAATTCGGTTTTTAGGGGAGGATTTGAACTTGAAACTGTATGTTACATTTTCACGTCTAAGCCACTGAACTTCTGATTTGGCAAAGCGATAGATGGCATCCTGGGAAAGCACATACTTTTTATCCTGGTAGCACGTTCCCGTGGAATTCCGACATTCACGCGGGCGAAGCCGCGGGCAGAAGCTAGTATTAAATAAATTATTACAACAAAATTAATATACCTACTGTGTTTCCATTTCATGTCCTAATTAATGCAGAATAATGGGTAAAATTTGCAAATTTCAGTATTTTAAGGAATTTAATACTTAACACGTGAGTTTCGGTTTCGGTTTCGGTTTCGGCCGAAACTGCAGCCACGTCCGAATATTCGGTTTCGGTTTCGGTTTCGGCCGGAAAACCAGTTTCGGTCGGACTCTAATTATTATTGCTATCGGTAGGGACCCTCAGGTATAATGTTGTTAATGTTGTTAGTGGTGTATATTGTGAATAATATACTTTCTTCAGTCAGTAGGTATCCATCATCGAAAGAATTCAGAAAGGCACCAAGAACAAACCATTAATTGTTAATTTTATTAATGAGAGCGACTAAGCAGCTTTGTAACGACCGATCAAAGGAGGCTCTGTGATGTAAGTCATTAGGTCGAATCATTAATTATTTTAATCGTCGTTTACATGGTCTTGCGCAAGTGCTTTCGCCCGAAAAATAATGTTACCATTGTTGTGTAGTATGAATAGAGCTTTGTTGTAGGAGGCGTTCGTTTTGCACACTTTCGTGCTATTAATTTTATTGTCGTGTGCTATCAAATCGGTTGCGCAACCATTATTTGGTCGTAATTTTTATTTAGATTTCTTATTTATTGTATCTAAGGCGTGTGCCGCCCGGAAGTGTAATTAGGTAATTTGCTTTGAAAGGAAATTCTTTACCGACAGTAATTATTAAGCAAATAGTTTACTAGTTTTTTCTTTTCTGAATTTTGATTGAAAGAGGAAAATAATGTCTTGAATAGGTACAGTGTCTTACGTATTTCGGTCAGAATCTAGGTACGCTATTGAATATAAAGTGGCTGCATAATGAACACGATGCAAACGAAGTCTTTAACTATTATGGTCTTGATCGTTTTCAATCAGCCGTTCATTGGTCTAGTGTTGCGTCACTTACATAGCTGCCGATCCCAATAAGTGATCGCATAAAGAGAAATTGGGTGCTCCAATAAATAAATGAAATCCAATAAAGAAATGGCTAACTATCTATATTTATATATATGATGTATATACTAATAATAAAGCTGTTAGAGAGTGTAGAGTTTTTGGTTTGTTTAAACGCGCAAATCTCTGAAACTAACAGTCGGATTTCATAATATATTTTTGTATTTGTTAGCCTAATTCTTGAGGAAGGGTCAGATTTCGTCCGCGTGAAATAACTTTCACGCGGACGAAATCTGAGCCTTCCGGAAGTCGCGGACTGGAGCTAGTTATCCTAAAATGTACCTACATCAGTTTACTCCAAATATTGGGGGACTATGGCAAAGTAAATATTTAATACAAACCGTTTCAACACAAACCGAAACAGCTTCTGAAATCTAAGATCCGATCTATGTACAGACGCCAGCACATCAAGCTACTACAATCTGTCAAATTTCTTTAATAGATTTTCAACTTTATCGCTAAAGCATTAAGGTTCAAGATTGATTTGGAAAATTTGACAGTTTCGGGTAGCTTGACCTGCTGGCGTCTGTATACATAGATTATATCTTGAATCGGGCTTTTATAGAAAACATCAGGAAGAAACTAAACTGATTTTTCTCCAGACTTTTCTCGAAACTTGGAACCATGCCGACATCTCCCGCAAAGGGAGCATTATTTATCATATCGGGGCTGTGACCCAGCCAGCGATGTCAGACACCCCAGCCAATGGGAACGTGACGGTGAACGAAAGTACATCTCACTGTATCTTCTTATCGATCTCAGGAATTTCGACGTGTTCTGTGCGACCAAAGAGAATGTTAAAAGTAGCACTGTTCCTTAAATGTTTAATGCGTATAAGAAATAACAAAAAACATGTAGGTACCAATTTAATACTTTGCCCACAAAATTGTGTAATCTGGCTGAATGACTCTTTTATGCTAAATCTTAAAAGTTTCATAACACCTATTTTTAGTTCCTAAAGTAATTTGCGAGCAACTTACTTTTGTCCCACGTAACAATAGTTCACAGACATTGAAAATATGAATAGTTCACAAACGAGGAGTTAGCATGCATAGAATAATAATGTCTACTTATTTATTATCGTAGTTTGCATCATTGTCAATTTTCGCGATCATGATACAAATCAACCGGATAAACCGTTGAACTTCGGCCGGGCCCAAAATGATGTCATTCGCAACTTGTTTAGAATTTGTTATTTTTCCGTTTAACCAGTTTTGGGAATGTCAATACTCATTAATCATGTGTCATATGCCTCAGACCTAATCTTAACGCTTTTTTTATTTAGGTATTAATAGCCATGATAATGTGAAAAATATTTAACATTAGCCCGTTTATTTATAAACGTTGCTTACTTAAAAGATGTTAAAACGTAAAAAATGTATGGTTAAGCAGACGCTAATCGTTACTTAACTTCAAGCAACGTTTATAAATAAAGGGGTTATAGATTTTTTTGTACGTGTATTGTTGTCTCACTTGACTGCAGTCGATAGTTGAACGCCTGGCAAACTTTATCGAGCAACACACAAAACGCTCTCGGTGCATTGTTCGTTCATAATTTGGTAGGCGTTGTATTTTTATTTTATTTATTTATATTTATATGATGATTATTTATGTCGAATAATATGTTTTTTTCATTAGTTTTATATCATCGTCATTGGCAGCCTTGTTCCACCCACTGCTGAGTATAGGGTCTCCTCCCTATTGTGCCATGCTTCCCTGGTCCGTGCGAGTCTCATCCAAGTCTTCCCCGCGATCTTTTGCAGGTCATCCACCCTATCCAATTGTTTTATATACCTCATTATAATGACGAAATAATCAATTTAAAAAAAAAGGTAGACTTTATTGCAATTAGCTTGGGGAGATTTCCTTACCAAAACGCAACGTCGTGAATACGTGTTAGCAAAAATCATTTTTTTTTTATTGATCTTTTATATCCATTAATCTACAACGCTAGTAAATTCGTATTCAAATAAATTAATAATGGCATGCGTTACAGATTTCCTACCGAATACTTATTAATGAACTTCCGTCAAATTGTTACGAAGTTCAATATCAAGTGAGTCAACATTTGCGCTTTTAATTGAGGTTTGCAGAATCGCGTGATAAGAAAATAAGTTGAAGGCCTTGAGTGCGTTCGAGTTCGCATCGATGCTGCAAGCAAATAGCATAATTAAATTCCATTCGAGAGGGAGCGTAGCGCGCCGGTCAGTCGCAGGCATGGCGTCCCGCCGTCGCCATACTACCCGTAGCCCTCTGTAGCCATAGCTCGTCGATACCGCCATACTCGCGGCCCACGCATGCGCCCTCCGCCGCACCCCGCACTACGCATGTCCGACCGTATAGCAGACTACGACTACTACGAGGCAGCCGAGTTGCGACACACGAGTCCTCTTTACGCGACACTCTGTCGCATAATTGATTGTCCATTCGATACTGACATTGAACGGCCGATGTACGTCGGTCGACTGGTCGATTACAACCAGTTATTTGCTTACGGCTATCGAGATAAGGCGCTTCCGCGCGACTCCACGCGGCGACACACGTCTCCGCGATCAGCTGGTGAAACTCGCGAATTCGGTATGGCTTCGTACTGTGATAAATGTTGTGCACCCAAGGTTTGCGTGATGTAAACAGTGTTAAGAGTGCAAGTGGATGAATCATCATGGAAGTGGCTAAAGAGAAGAGTGCAGGCGTCGAGGAGTTTGACGAGGACGACGTTGCGTCCCGTCGCTGCATGTTAGATGGTAAGTCCAATCAATACATGCAGTGTGTATGCGTCATACTGTTACAAGCATAATGAATACATCCTTTACAAAGGGCATTGTGTAAAACAAATTAAATCAAAGACAAAGATCGTTTGCGATGACGCGACAGAGCGTCCGCGTCGATTGATGGAAATGCTTATTGATTTTCCCCACGGACACCGGCGACGGCGCGTGTTTACACAACTCATGCGACTTGCAAATGCTTGCTAATTTGCCAATACCATAATGACATTTAGGGCTGATTTTTCCATCGCCAGATAACTTTTATTCGAGGAATAAAATTGACTATTGACAGTTTTCGTATGAAATAACTGTAAAAATTTCAAAATATTATTCCTCGAATAAAGTTATCAGATGATTGAACAATCAGCCCATAATTGATCCAAAAAAGCTGAAACAAGGATATATCAAAACTATTCATTTTAATTTCGCAATTTTTACCTACTAAATTATCTTAGAGCGTAATTCGGATTACATAAATCCTTCAATAACATTATAAGCATGAGTAATTTGTGTAATGTCCTAAAATAATCAAGTGTTTATCAATTTTGCAAATTTCAATAATCTAAACAAAATAATTAGGCTAGTTACAGTTTGATAACGCGGATAACATGTGTGTTCTTATGAATATCGTTTAATTACAACACCGGCTAATATAACTAAACCATTTCGAGGTCGAACGTTAACATTAAAACAGCCAATCAGTGTTTAAATTAGGGCGAAATTACCACTATGCTATCACGTGACTAAGATACATAACAAGCCTTGGTTTCGAAAAGTGGTCAGCGCAATATGGCTCTATAAAATCTTGAACTTAAACTGACACAAGAAAGTATTCAAGCAAAAGTTTCGAAGTGTGATGACCACACCAGCTATTTCAAAATCTATTGTCCCCTACATTCCAGAGTCATGAGTGCATGACCTCGATTTAAACCCGAAACTGGTAAGTTTATGACTCACTCTTAGGGAAGCTAATAAGTGACATTGAAAACTGGAGTTGTCAGTGGCAGGACGCGCGAGTGCCCCTGCGCCCCGTTTTGGCGAACTTTTGCATTGTGGCGCGTCGTCGCCGAGGGCGTTGACCGGTTCCCCTCGCTTGGAAACTTTTATAGGGTTTTAAAATCGATTCAAGAGGTATTTTGTATCGATGCAACCCCGTAAAGGTTAATTAGGGGTTTAAAAACAACAGTATTTTGTTTTATAAATATGGCATGGAATTTTTTCATCGTGTTCAGTAAAAATAAATTGTTTACCAAGGTAAAAAAAATATTTTTACTGAACATGATGAAGTTACAGGGAAAGAAATTGTGGAAATTTAAAAAAATATTTATGTAGGTAATATTCACATTTATTTTACAAACAAAATGGATTACAAAACCGAACCTGCGCGACATAAGTGGATTACGTTCACATTCCCAAAGTTTCAGGTTACTTGTGGTTTTAGTTGCTGGTACTTATTTAGCTAATGCAATTCAATGCATGACACATATCACAATTATTTTAGACAACGTTATTTATGAGAATATTTCTATACGCCGCTTTTTCTATTGCAGTTCGAATACTAACACGATACTTCCCGATAATTACATTGTGATGATTAGGTAGGTATTTTTATCACATAATATAACATCACGCCTCTGTTCCCCAAAGGATTAGACAGAGGTGCAACTATAGTACTCACTCACTCACATTTCACCATTTATGTTGAAGTCCCAGTGGTATTTTTATCATTAGCTTTTTATTTCGCGTAATTAGTTTCTAAAACTGCTACAAATAATAAATAAATTAATATTTTAATGAGAAGCCATTTCAACCACGCTGACCACTGAACTTTCTACATGGATGCTACTTACTGCCTACTTTCTACGTCTAGTTCGTCTTGTTACGTTTGGTCAGCAAAAACGTTGCTTGGTTTATTAATTCAAATTCTGCATGTTCTTGTTAGAGAATACGGAATAGAGCACATTAATTTAAATGTCAACTACAACTAGTACCTTCGTACTTTAAGAATGACATCGGAATTATTCTACGGCACTTTATGTACTTACGAGTCTAATGATGTGTGGATGTTCTGTGGCCTGCCTATAGGCCATGCAATTGATATAGTTAAAGACGTCATCCTATAAAAATAAAGACAGAACAATGGACACCAAAATGTAGATCGGAAAACCAATGACCGATTGCGATTTCCGTTTCGCTTTAAATGGAGATTTAAAACTCTTAAGACAATTGCAGTGTTCAAGTGCATGCCTCAAGAACTTCAGAGCTAATTATAGATCTTAATGTAAAGTTTCCGTTTTAACGTTCTGTATAAGGACGTGCCTGCCCTTGAACCGGGCACCTGGGATCTGATGGTTCAACCGGTTTCCAGAATAATTTTACCACATTGTCAGTTAAAATTGAATATAAAGCTCAGGAAGTTGAAATTGCTGTGTTATTTAAGTACTTTTTGTTGGCTGTTAAAATTATGTTTGTTGTGTTGGAAGTTGTTTTTTTTTCTTAAGCTTGACGCATAATAAATTACCTGTGCCAGTAAAGTCACGCATTTTTTGTTTCCATATTAAAATTAATTAAAAATTGCAAAAAAAGACATTCATGAGTTGACAACCTAGCTCTACACGGAAACCGTAAAGCATTCCAAACAATCCATAACAATGCACTTGGACAGCTCCCATTATCGGCGCAGACGCAAATCGATCCAAGTCAGCGGGTTCCTTTAAAACAGGCGCCTTTAGCGCCGGCGCTGTATGCTCAGCCAATCGTAAATGCTACCGGTATACGCTGAGCACCCGAGCAGAGCCCATTACGAGCACAATAACCCGTACCTACTGCGAGAGTTAAATCTGGAGCTAAATTGGCCCTTGCGCAGCTGTTGTGCACAGGCCTAATTTAATCACGTCGTTTAGCCCTTGATTAAACCGTTAACAGGTGCTCGGTTTAATCATCTATCTATGTAGGTATATCGTTTAATGTGGTGTAAGATATAATCCGAGTGATTGGTGACTACTTATCGTTAGAACGGACTCCGTACTAGCGATAACTAAGATAGGATAATCTGTTACATAAAATAGAAGAAATTCATAGCTCTGATTACTAAATTAGTGAAGAGATAGAGACATAATTTCCGTGCCTCCACTGGAAAAGCTGCGATAAATGAAAGCAAACATACCGATAACCTTGCAAATTGGCTATAAAGCTTTTAGCCAACCATGGTGATCTTAAAGCAAATACATAATTACTATAGTAAGTACCTACCATGAGGCACCAAAGTAGAATAATTTCATTCCCGAACTCTTTGACAATTGTTAGTATATTCTGTTAGTAATATACTTACCTTACGAGTTGTACGTCGTAGGTTCGAACCCCGTCAGGCGCTTAACTTTGTGTTAATTATTTCATCACCACTGCTCTCAAAACGGTAAAGGAAAACATCGTTAAGAAACCGGCATGTCCTAGAACCAAAAATTCGAAGACATGTGACATCGACCAACCCGCACTGGGCCCGCCTGCTAGATTATAGCCCACTCCCTCTCGAAGAGAGGAGGCCTGTGTCCCAGCAGTGGGAACATTATATGGTGATTATGAATATACTTACCTACACTGTCTACTTAATTACTGAAATTGATAACGATGCTCTTTGCGTACAGGTCATAAGTGTCATAACAGAGACTGATACGGGCTCTTTACAAATGACCGTTTATCTTAACCTATTACAAATGTCATCTCACACATTGTTTCAAGCAGACACTGTGTAATATTCCGGAGCTTAGCTTACACCGTAATTTCGGTTGATTCTTTAAATAGTTTCTGGTTATTCCTGTAAATAGTACTTATCAAAAATTAAACGTGATTATATCAGGAATGTGATACCAAATAACATCAACTCCAATAAGAGTAGCTTGGGTTTTTTTATAATATAAATATTTAGATTCCGACTGTCCGAAATCTGATATATATTTTAAGAATATGGTATTTTGACAATCTGGTATTCTGAGATCGAGCCGATCAGTTATCATGAATATAAATAAGTCCTGTAACATAATTATTATGTCTATTTTATAGAAAACTCAGCTAAAATAACCAATATCGATAACAATCTTTTAAAAATAGTCATGTGGACCTAAAACTCACTTTTAGCCGAAACCGTAGCTGTAGCCACGTCGCCAAACAAGCGCATTCGCTTTACAATATTGAAAATTATGTAGAAGCTCCAGTTACATCAAAGTAGGTACATAGTCAAAAGGTTCTTCTAAGATTGTTCATAATTACTATAAATTATTAGATGAATTTTGAGTTCTACTATTTATTTATGTGAAGTATTAGGTGCACATTAGTGACACCAGGATGCGGAAAATCACAACTACTGACAGATAGAGCGATATTACCGTACTGTTATTAAGTAATCGTTAATTGACAAGCACTCCTGAACGTTTCAATGTGTTACATAATTCATATAAAAGCTGTCTAAAGATTCTTATCATTGCTTTAGGGATAGAGCAGCTAGTATAGACAGTTTTGACGGGAGAGATAAAATGAAGTGGCGCTTAATAGTTCCTGAAAGTTGCGTCTAGATTTATCTCAATAAAGACAGCTTGATGACAAGTTGTAGGCACTTGTTGTTGATTACGTATAATACTAACTTATTGGACATTTCCCTTAACTCCTACGGTTAATAAAACGCTGCCTGTAACTCCCACAGTGCGATATGTTGCATGTATCGTGTTCCGGATTGTCATCGACCGCTGTGTTTAATGAACGTTAATTCGGCTTCACACGCCACGTGGCCTAGTTAGTTAACAAGGATGCAGGTCTAGGGCTGTCCCTTAGGCTATTAGGCTTATAGTCAACACGGTTGATACATTTTCTGAACTGAATAGAACCGATAAGAGTTTCAAATGAGTCATTAAATAAAATGTCGTCTTGGCTAATTCATTTCTAATTGTTCTGTCAATAAACGATTAAAGCCACTCTCAAAAATGCATCAATAAGGAAAATCTCAAATTAAATTACCACCTTTATTTACTTTTTGGAAAGACACGAAAACCTGAATACACTTTTCATTTGTTTTTGTTTATGTATCGGTAAACACCTGAATGTTAACGAAAATAGAAAAAAAAAACACGGCTAATGGTATTTTATTGAATGTTATTTACAAATACTATAAGTAAGAACCTTGTGTTCTATGTAATCCTGTTAGGTACCTACGTATTTACATATTTAAAGGTATGAACTCATACCATAAAACCAAGATATTATCGCTGCACCTACATAAGGTGATAGGAAAGCGGTTCGTGCATACTAAATACTTATAATTTTCTATGACGTAGGTAGGTACAGTTTAGTACCAATGACATTTTACAATCCATAATGTAATTTGTAAATCTACAGCTTTATACGGCTGGCTTGGTTTTATCATATTACCTCTGTGCTCGAACGAAACCTTGGGATGGACTATCTTTTGAGAATATAGCTCAATAAACTGTGGTCAAAAACACAACAAATAACAAAATATATTTTGTTTACTAGCCTGCAAGAGAAGAAAATATCTTACTCCTGGGCAAACGCCTCCCTCCACTCCTTCTGCCTTTCGCAAGCCCGCGCGTCCTCCTTCCAGTTTTGAAGGAACCTATCCAGCTCGTCCCGCCATCTCCTTCGTGGTCTGCCGACACCCCGCCTCACTCACACACCATCACACACTGTCTCAGGGCACCAGTTCTGTGCTATTTGGGCCCACATATTGTCCGACATCCGGAAGACATGTCCTACAACACAACTACGAGTACTTACAACAACAAAAATAAACAACTGAATGCAAGATGTATTTCCTAAAATGATGATGATGATGCTATCTAGCCAATTTCAGTCACTAGCTTCGACTGCATGCTATTGTAATTGGCCAAAATTGTCGTCAATTGATATTCATTGAAAAGTCTAAAGTTACTCCTGATCTCTGGAGCTTTAATTAATCCACGTACTCATGTCTCAAATACTTCATTCAGAATTACCAGACAACATATCGAATGACGCGTTGTCTAATAAAATGTAACACATTGTGTCCCAAGTGATCTTGTAGCGAGCGCGAGGTGACCTCATATCCACATGTACGCGAGTAAACAAACACTTAATTATGTAGTAGTGATGCAAGTGTTATTTGAACGGTTACTTCACACGATACAAATCTAGTCGAAATTACATTCAGTTTCGATTTGTACATACCTACAGACAGTAATATATGTAATAATGTCACCGATAAGCCGACATTCGCAAGAAGATTATAAGATAAAAGTAGAATACGACACGACTCAATGCGTTCTTTGTTCTGCTTTATTTACAGTCAATCAATTTGAATAATTCTGTGGTGGAGCTGTCACTCAATCTTTGTTAGAAGTCGAGCAGCATCATAGAGAATTTTATAGTCTTTGAGCAGCATACAGCCTTTGGAGACTTGCCAGCTCTATACTGAAGTGAATGATTGATGTGAGATTAATTGGGTCATCATTCGAAGGCAACTAGCCAATTCAGTGAACGACTCAAAGCCGACCGAACTTGCGAAGGCTTTATCTATCTACCACAGATAAAATACGGGTTTGGACACGGCACTCCCGTGTCTAATCGTATCTGGCTCTGTCCCTTCTAGGTGCACTAAAAGTTTCATGTCACTCTATCGTAGTACCTAGGACCCTAGTCGAACAGTAGAAACTGTTAAAAAGCCCTAAAGAGAAACATTCCAAATTCAAATTTATTTATTTCGTGAACACAGGGTACATACAGAAGGTGTTATAATACATAAAATCCGAGCTGTGCCCCGCCAAAAGGCATACAAAATATCTAAGGTTCCTTAATACTACAATAATCCAGTTCATTGATTGGTTGGAAAATAATTGAGAGATCAATCGGCTCTCGCGCTCTCGATATTCAGTGATTGACCCAAATACGATTCGATTTGTAAAGGCTTCCACCACAGATGAAATAGTGATGTGTCATGTGTTCTGTAGTTCTGGAGAGATGGAATAATATTTGTACGGGCAGTAGTCCATACCTACGTCAACTTTGTAAATTCTAGCAGTTTTATGGTTTGTAAAACTAACCAAATATATTCGTACAAATATACTCACAGTTGAATCATGATTTTGAAACAGTGTTTATCCTGGAAGGAAAATATTTGAACGCTGCACACAATCAGATCGAAAATGGCATGGCGCATATGCACACGCACCTCTAATTGGAAAACAATGTGTTTTTAATATTGAAGCTATTATTTATTAAACACCATAATGTTGTGGCTTAATAACTTCATATCAAAAAAGATAATAAACCTTTTCAACTGAACGTGTGACTGCATGAGTCACCGTCCCTGTGTCCAAAGCCGCTGCATGACGTTACTAGCACGACTTCTAGCATTTTGTCGCCGTCTCAACGTTTCATCATACAGTGTTAAGTAGATCAATTGCGCGTGCGTGCAAACCGTAAAATTCCAGCATCTATCATTCTAACTTGCTTGCGGTTCTTTTATAAAAGAGTGTGTTCAACAGACGTTGGTAAAATATATTCAGGGTCGTAGCTCAGGCTTTTGAATGCATATTCATTATATACATTGCTCGAATACCTACGAATTAGAGAATATTCATTAGCAAGAGGAACGAATGGGTGTATGAAACGTCATGGTGTTTATAATGCCACATGTGGGCACTGGAAGCCCTAAAATCTAACGAACAGATGCAGAGCACAAGGTCGCAATAAATGGCAAGGTTTCAGGTCCAGATGACGGAAATAGAGCAACTCACTGTAATACTAATTAGCTACTTAATGGGATTCACTAATCAGAAGACGTGTCAAGTTCATAAACAAGCATTTGCAAGCGGTAGTTAAGAAATAAACTGGTCTAGCCCTGCGGTCGGTACAATAATAAACTTTTTAAACTAGAACCTTCCTCTCCGTAACAACAAAAGTATTAAAAATAATTCGAAAAGCATTCGCAAAAGGCGAGGCTATAGAACAATCTACTTTCTAAAACAAATTGATTCTACTTTCAACAGATTGCGGCATGCGCCCGCGCCGCTATGGGAACGATGAGCTGACATTTGTGGCCGCCGTGCCCTTCCTGTTTCTTATCCAGGTTGAAACACTTTCTCCTAATCCTAACCACAAATTGCTGGAGATTAGTTATGTTACGTAGTCGTAGATAGATCATAGATATAAATAAATATTAAGGGGAAATCGATTCTGTAATCCCAGGTCAGGTGCTCAAACGCGGGAAGTAACTGCTGCAGTTCCTAGATAACCAATTACTAGATATTCCATTTTTTTTGGGATTAATATGATGTATGGCGTATGATGATGTGGTGATAACTTGCTGTCACCGACAATGGTGGATAATCTTATCACCACACTTTAACATTAATGGAGGGGTTGATACGAAATTTCCCATTGGCCGTTTTTTTGATGACTAGGTAACTTTTTCAATAAGTTTGAATTTGTGTACCTGCCTACCTTGGTTCATTCTTGCGTAAGCAATTTTAACAACGGCTTTGGCACAACGGCACAATGCGCACTGCGTGTATTTAATTTATCAGTTACAATCAATTTCTGGCCCTCGAATAATCGCGATTCGGTTTTTTTTTCAATAAAGTCACAAGTTTATTTAAAAACACTTTTTTATCACAACTACGAGACTGAGCAATTGTACCAATTTCACAACGTACCTCTGATTATGGCCCCTGTACACTGATACGTGTATTGAGCAAAATATTTTGTAACGATATTTATGTAACGGTGGTAACATTTGTTTTCTGACCACTGATGAGTCTGAGATTTGTAACTACACCGCTGTACAAACGCGGTTAGACTAAATAAGTACTAAGATCTCTTGTTACATGCAACCTTCCTAAAGTGACGCACATGTTCGAATATACGACCTTTGCTTGTGTTTATGCAGCTTTAGCAAGACCAAAAAAACAATGGTCATAAGTGCACATACCAACGTTGATTATTTATTTATTCAATCTTTTCGCACACAAAAAGGTACAAAGTCGGACTTAATGCCTTAGGCATTCTCTACTAGTCAACCAAGAGTGGTGAAGAGATTAGATGGCAGATTTGATGGATGTTCTAAAGGAAAATAGAAACAGCTGTTGACGGATTAGTTCTTCAACACAACTTAAGTAATTCGGTTCGTCATTCGAAGCAGAAATTTCATCTGGCATAGCAACCATAGCTAAACCCGAGTAACAAGAAAGGTTTAGCTAACAATTACTTATTTAACATCTCTTCTCGTCTTCATGTTTCAAGTTCGACTACCCCAACAATTTCCAATTATCTGCGTTTCTGTGAATTAGCATCACAAATCAATTGCGATTGCGACGTTGGTAAGGCCGTTTAAAAAGGTGTGACTTCACATAGAAAAAGTTACAAAAAAGAACCAATCACGTTTTCCTTTAACCTTTGTGTTTCGCAAACATTTCATTGACATTAATTTATTGAAAAGTAGGTATTAGCTATATTAAGTTTTGTTAATTTACTGTTAGGAACCACAAAATTGCGACAGTTTTGTAATTATAATATTAATTGAAAGTTATAACATCAATTTTAATCCCGTCATCAATAAGAATAATCCTCTCCTTAATCTATAATATCTAATCGCACGCGATTCAATCTGGCAATAACACTAAATATCAGGGTGAATGAATTTAAATGAGAAATTTGATCTAGAGAGTTCAACTACTAAGAAGAAAGACTATACAATACTATGCAATATACTTAGCAATGCTTAATTTATTTTTTAATTTCTGTAATCGTAAAGCTACGGTTTCCTAGAAAAGCGGTGACCGCCACACAATGGCCGCAGGGACGGCTGTCGTGTACACGATTGTAGAGGGATCGGACGGTATCAAACAATGCTCTCTAGGAAAACACACCAACTTACTTTCATAAATAACGTTTCAGTGACGTCATTCGCCGGTAAATTGTGAACTTTTTCTAGGAAACCGTACCTTTAAAGTTGACTACACAAACCGCAAGATTTGACGACTCTAACTATCATCGAACGAAAGACATAACCATCATAACTCCTTCAGACATAGTAACACTAGAAGATGAATATAATGAAAATTATAAAACCTCGAAATATTTAAAAAAAAATTCGCGGTACGTAGGCGTAACGAGCGAGTAATGACTATCTCGCCAGAAACTGTGGGTTCTAATCAATTTTAAACGCACGAATAGATCACGCAAATGCACGAAATGTTAGCAATCTTTACCTACCCAGTACCTACCTATTATTATATCTACAGAAAGGTTACGAACTCGAACTAATCTCGACCTTCTTAGAAGCTATTTTTCAATTATTTGCTGAAATCATCAAAACAAACGGAGTCTTGATAAATTCAAAACACGTTTGGCTAAATATTGAGTGATAATCTGTTGTTAAATGTGTGTCAAGTCATTAAGGATTAACGTTGCTTACGAAACATCATTGGTAATTGAAAATTGATTTGATAAATTATAAATTATTATATGGATGACGTTATAAATAACGACCATCGCTTAAAAATTATCGACCACTTATTCAACGCCGTACTCTTTCTTGCTAAGAATGTTTAATTAACCACTTAAATGGATGAAAAAAACGGTGATTCATTCAAGTAAACAAGATTAAAGAGTTTAAGAAGCGCACTTTACGAGCTATGTTTAAGAAGTGCACTTTACGAGCGATGTTTAATCATAGCCATAGTCCATGTAAATTATATCATCACCATTGCTCTCAAAACGGTGAAGGAAAACATCGTGAGGAGACCGGCATGTCGTAGAACCAAAAATTCGAAGACATGTGACATCTACCAACCCGCACTGGGCCTGCGTGGTGGATTTCGGTCCACTCCCTCTCACAGAGAGGGCTGTGCCCGAGCAGTGGGCACATTATAGGCTGAGTATGTAGTTGTTGTTGTATAGTCCATAGTGTTTTCACAAACAGAGATTATGCATTGGCTTTTCCTGCCTATATGTTTAATTTTAGCGATCAAACACGATAGCAACGCAAAGCTATTGACCCATATCTATCTATATATATAAAAATGAATCCCCATTTCCCTTGGTCACGCCATAACTTGAGAACGACTTTATCGATTTCAACCATGTTTTTTTAAAAGTTTTCTTATACTTCTTCTACGAAGTATAAGAAAACTTTAAAAAAAACATGTTCTTACGGAAAAAAAATTAGGAAAGTTGCGCAGAAAATTAGAAAATTTAAGAATTACGCTTTTACTTTAAAACTGTTAAACAGATTTAGATGAAATTTGACACATGGGTAGATAATGATCTGGAGAAGGACATAGGCTACTTTTCATCCTGGATCGCAGACGAAGTCGCGGGCAATAGCTAGTCTCCTTATATTTTCCTATTTGTTTTGATTCAAGTTATTGATGGTTCACACATGAGAGATTTAGTTTCAACGATAGATGGCCAATCTTTTCTTATTCCATTAACAGCCGAGATCCCATAGTCATTCATCCAACATCGGATACACTCTCGGTTTTTTCATTCTTTTACTTTCGTCGTGAAAGTAATGTTTGCTACAACTTTTCTTAATCGCACAAGTTAAGATAATGTCAATCCCATCTCACACCTTCCCATTGAGATAAAAGAAGTGCGAACACGATCACGCGGAAAAAATGTCTTAGTAATATGGAGGAATGAGGAACAGGGTGTAAAGTTCACTCATTCTCCATTGAAAAGAGAGGATCCTCCGACCAGACGGGTGTTGTGTCTGGCGGGCAATTGCCCAACGATTGATATTGGGAAATTGTATATATGTTAATTGCAGGGTAAACTCTGCTTGCGAGATGCAGGATTTTGCGTGACGTCAGTATGACGCGTTGTTCGCATGTGGCGTTTGTAGATGCCGCTACAGTAACATACATTAGTGTCTGACACCATCACCATTAGGTCAAGATGGTAACGAACCTAACAGCGGTGGTGCGTATGACGAAACTAGTCTTTCAATTTCAAGCAGAGAAACTTAAGCAAGCTACAAAAGAATTCAGCGTCCAAATAAAGATGAAAATGATGCTGAAAAGTGTACCGCAGACAAAGCTAGCGTGACTATGATAACATTTACTTCTGGTAGCACATAATTGAGATAAATTACGTGTTGTGTCAACGCACCCGAACATTCGTGCTGACGAGCCGACACGGACATTGGCCAACCGCAGTTCGAGAATAATACATGAGACGAAGACTATTCACTCAGCACGTCATGTTTTAAAGCCCATTTTATTCACACATTCATTCTTACGGTTGTGCATGTAATCAGAAGTTCCCACGGAACAGCTATAGGACAAAGACGTAAATTGGAACTTCTCAATTATTAACATATCAACTGCACATTTGTTAGCTGTTTCCCTTACTGGACGTGATTGAAACGAAATGTTGCCATTGTTTTGTAGGAGTTGATTGAGGTGAATCTAGAGCGGAGATAGACAAGAGAGGATAAATATTAGGTGTAGGTATTTACCCGTTTTCCCGATGATTAGAAATCTCAAATTCCAATATTCTTTTAGGGCTATTGCTTAGAGAACATAATTATATTGGGATTTGAGATTTCTTCCAACCATTTTTCATCATCATCTGCCTAGCTTTATCCCTACTTTGTTGGGGTCAGCTTCCAGCCTAACTGGATGCAGCTGAATACTAGTATTTTACATGGAGCGACTGCCTATCTGACCTCCACAACCCAGTTAATACGATAAGTACCCCTTGGTAAGACTGGTTGTCAGACTTTCGGGCTTCTGACGACCCGTAACGACTGTCAAAGATCCATGAACCATTTTTCTTCCTATCAAATGCAAATCCATAGCTAAGACATCATATAGGTAATGTAATCCCATTGATCAATACAATATTACCTATATATTTTCATTACTTGAAATAACAATAATCAATATTATGATTAGTTGAGTTTCTATCTACTTCGTGTCAGCTTGGCAATAAACAAACATATCAATTTGAAGAAATAAATCAAGCCATTTCAATGTTTGAATTACAGATTCACCGTGTCTTGTCTGAGAACTATTAATTACAGTGTTTTGGTATTCACTTTCTATTTTCTACTTCATATCTCTTGGCGGAGCAATTTTAGCTGACCCGTAACAACTGATGATGACCCTGGCTTGAGGACGAACCGATCATTGATAAATATTTAAACTCCACTCTAGAACCAAGCAACGAACTCTTCAATTAGTACGTACATGCTGATAGCACTGAAGTGGTTAGATATCAATAAATAAACTGATCAAAATGATAAAACACTAAATTTTGAACCCGGATCTACGGTAAACTAACTAGAGCAAATTAATGTTTCCAATTTACTTTATTAGTTCAATTCCAATGCTTTTTCATCGTGTTGTCTGAAGTAATATTAACGGTGGTTTATGAGATAAGTTATTTATAACTTGGCTACAATTTACTCCGTAACAAGATATTACAGTCGGTGGGATTATGACCAATTGCGTAACGAAATGTCCTATTTATTCGATATGACAAGCAGTCGCTGCGTAGTTTCGGTCTAGTGAGCGCATTCGATCAGCCGCGCGGCGTTCAGACGTCGCGGGTATTGCACCTGCTGCATCATCCGACGTCGCTTCCACAGCATGTACCTACAATGTAATAAACTCTATAGTTGTTTTGAATATTAACAACGGGACTCCTATATTAAATGTCAGATTGCACAGATACATCACAAGAACATTACCCAGATTCACCCATTAATTGCATCAAACAGATTATGTCCATACAAATTGCTGCTGTTATGTTATGATGATCGATGGTAATCTATAATGACGCTAACAAATGTAAAGCGTGCGAAAGCATTGTGTACAGAACCAACACTTTCTAGCTCATCGTCACATACAGGTATATTTCCATACCGATATCCTCCTGATTGATTGCCAGTGGCACATTGGCGAGCTGCGTACTTTCTCTGGCGATTAGTTTGAACTTTTTGTTCAATTATGAATTACGTCGGCTATACGACAACATTTGTTAATTTCTTCGTCTGGTCGAGTAATCGAAAGAAATGAGATTGGAATGAGATTGGGGCGGACGGGCGATAGCGCGCGGTAATTGCACCGTGCTGCGGGCTGCGGCCGAGCGCCGGCGGAGCGGCGGCCTCGCCTCAGTCCGTTCTGCGCCGCCGCTCCGGCCGCGTCTCCCAACACTACCACCGAACATTACAATGAATTAGCTCAACTATGGCCGTTAGTGCCGACACGTAAAGGCTTCGTGAGTGAACTCTAACAAGTGGTGGAAGATGAGCGAGGAACAGGAACAGTGCGACTCATTCAACTCGTGGGAGCTGAACGGGCTGAACTCTTTGGATCTGTGGGACTACACTGTCGAGCTGGAGTGCCTGCAAGGAACCGAAGGTTAGTTTTGCAAGGCTGTGTGAGCGGCGCTCGGCTGCGTGGCCATCGCCCTAGACGTTGCGCTCGCCAAGCAATTCGCAAAGCAAAGAACAAAACTAAATAGAATCGAAGCATGGAATTGTTTGAATAACGTCTGTTACCCTAGCGTTTACGGTACCGCTTTCTATAAGTCCTTCTTTCTAGTTAGATTTAGATTATCTTCGTCGATTAAGTCATGGTTTATTTTCTAAGGATCACGAGCATTGAACAGGAAAGATTTATAGAGATTTATTACGTATTGTTGTTTATCGCAGCAATTATTTGTTAGCGTTTGAGGGGTGACTCGTCCTCTATAGGCTATTGTAGTATTGTCAAAATATAGCCAAAACAATGTGTGGACAGTCGTGATTGTATTTGGTTGGTGCATATCGGAGTTACGTGGTGTTACCGGTGCGTTTAACACCTACGAGCACGTCCGTCTGTGCGTCTTCAATAGTAACGGTACTGGAGTGTATCGTGCTGATTCGTGCTCGTCATGCTGTTGCATTTAAGATTATTCTAACTAAGTAATTTATTTACTTAGCTAACTTGTTAAGGTTTATATTATGAAAACTGCACAGACCTTGACGGTATCTGCTGTTTGTTATCATTTCGCTGATATTGGTTTAATTATCTTCTTGATATAATAACGTGCCAAATCTGATAAAACTTAGCGAATTCGATAATATATCAGCTGCAACTGATGTAAGTGCCCAAACGTCATTTCCTGCATGAAATTGTCTCTCCTTGAACTAATATTTTTTTCTAAATTACGTGCAAATAAATACTTGAAAGGTTTTATGATAATTTAGTAAAAATAAATGCAATAAGTAGGTACACAATGTATTGAAAAAAGTATAAATAAGTAGGTATAAATAAGTAGGTATAAATAAGTAGTAACTGCGCAGTTATTTAACTATGAATTCAGCACAAACGAAAAGCAAGAATATAGGTACATTATATAACTGCGTATTTACTAATAGTTAAGTCAAGCAGTTAGAATAGGCTTGTTAGTAAGATCTCAACCGATAAGTAGGTAATTAAGCAGTCTATAAATAAACATAATTACAGAAGACAATAGAACATGAAATAAACCAGTCCTGGATAATTATTCCAAGTTATTATCATGGATCCGTGTCGGAAAACACAATAAATCAACTTAATAGGTATACTAAAAACATTGTGCAGTCAAAGAGTATAAACATTTAACGCTCATTGATTAAGATTAGGACATGCTGCCTACATACGTTGCTCAAAGAAGTTTGGTTTAACTTAAAAAAAAAACATGGATATAACTGTTGGCAATCTTTGAAAGAGTTTATCAGATTCATATGCGACATTAACCCAGCATATTTACATCAACGGCGACAGTATAATTAAAGAGGTAGTTGACAAGACTATCCACAACTCAGGTACCTACTTAGGCATGTCGTATACCCACAGACCTATGCTACCCATGATCTCACTATCAAGATAACAGCAGCAATAAAAAGCTATGGCAGTTTTCTCAACCCATCAATCTGCCTAGCTTTTTCTCAACTATGTTGGGGTCGGCTTCCAGTCTAACCAGATACAGCTGAATTACCACAACTTTACATATAGCGACTGCCTATGTGGGGGCAATTCCTTTCTCTCTCTCCTTCCGTCTCACTCAACCTGTCAAAAATGCTCAAATTTCCCTACATTTTTGACAAGTTTTTGACGTCGATGGTCGCTGAGATGAGATTGCGACTTCAATTTGAACATATTTAAGTACGAGAATGCTGTTTTCCCAACCAAATAAAAAAAAATCTCATAATAAATAATAACTATTTTTTTAACTACCACTTTTAGTGTTTCGAGTTCTTGACTAAACAGTCGGCCATGATAAATATTCATTCTTGCCAACATAACATGAGCAACCTTCGTACTTTGATCTTGAACTCTCGTGTACATGAGTTGGAGTTGGATACGATAATTTATAATCTCCTACGGTTATTATCAATAACCAGTAATACATAGCTTACCTCGTACAATAACTTGGTATATTTTTTGCTGAGAATAATTTGAAATCAAGATAACCACAGTTATTAAGATTGGTAATCTCTGGAGCAAGGCTCTACCTGATAGTTATAGAGAGATTTTAATCTCTACGCTCTATATTTTAAAGGTTAAATCTTGTAATATTTGTAGGTAATTTAAGTAGGTATACTGTTTTGCATATCCTGCTGATTGAGACTGTTACTTTGTCACTATGTGAAAATCGATCCTTAGAAAACCTTGGAATTCGCCAAAAACACAATGGATATCATTTTCTTCGCCAGACACCGAGCTTATTTTTTTTTAAATTGCATTTGGGTCACTCTTTCGGTTTCCTAATGATGACACTATAACATTTTAACAGCGGCAAATGATATTACTGATGCAACGTAGAGAATGTGGCATACCGACCTCCGTAGCTTCGCAAGCGCAACCGTCATTGTTTTTCCTCATACTTGTACAGTCGTAAATTCAATGCTTTCGCAACTACCCGCAGTCGACAGTAAAATAAGTTTAATAACCACTTACCACGTTTATTACGCACTTTTGTGACGCGATTGTACTGAATCGTCAAATAAAAATGAATTGGACTGAAACTGGTATCGTTGGTGATACAAAGTGTCGAAATGACACATAAGTATTACATTTGTATAAGAGATTAACTGAAGGCCAATTCTGGTAATTTAAGACGTTTAAAATGTAATCGTACTCTCATCTCGGCGAAAACAAATTAATGCCAAAATCTTGTCAAAATGTAGGGAAATTAGAGATGTTTTTGACAGATTGAGACTGAGATCAGACTGTGGACGTTCTTAAAATTACGAGCATTGCCCCTCTGATCTTTAATACACACTTAAATCCAGATTACAAAATGAAATTGGATAAATTTTGTAATTGGCCTCAATCGTAATTTCATTCTTACAAAATAACCTTGCTTGTGAATCAAAATTAGTGTCCTGCACTAGTCAATCTTTTTGTATCTAGTAATTTAACTATCTACCAAAAAAGTATGTCCAACTATTTCATAGGTAGGTACTTAATATCTACCTGCTTAATACCTATATATCTTTATTTTGCGGTCACTAACCCGCATGTCAGTGTCGTGGAGGAATTAGTTAGCTAGGTAAGTATCTACCTACTTGGTTTCTTATTTAGAAGAATCCCATCAGAAATGCCGCTGTAAAGTGGTAAACTAAAAATAACATTTTCTGTGTTTTCCCCAAGATAAAATGGTTTAAGTAATGATACAGGTTTAGTGAAGGGCGGGCGTTTTTGGGGGACTGTCTTTTGTAATTTTGACGTTCAAAAAGTGCTGATTCTCAGTCTAATTTGAATAAATGACTTTTGATTTTGATTTTGATTTTGATACGGTACTGTTCAAATCAACAACACAATTAGATATTTATCAATTAGTGCTGTTATTTGAGTCATTTTCTAACGATTTACTTTGCGATTGACTAAAATAAAATAAAAATAAAATTTTACTTGATAAAATTGAATATCAGTACCTAGCAATGACTTTTATTTTGACACTTTTGACAGTTCAACAATATTCATTGCGTTATTTACGTTATGGAGCAAACATATGTTTCGAACAAATTAAGCAATGGATTAGCAATATCCTTCAAAATGATTCAGATTGAGATTAATAGTGTGTTACGATTAGGGTGCCGGTTTTTATTTTTATTTATTTATTTATTCAGTATGACCGTAGTACGTACATATACATTTTATACATTTAAGTTCGTGCCAACCTAAACTCATTAGAGTTTTACCGTGCACCAAAAGTTTAGATCGTCTTCGTCGTCGTCAGATCATTGTCATCGTAATCAATGCATGCCAGTAGCGCTGCAGTCATGACTGCAGTAGGTACCTTTTGCCATGAACGTAAGTCTGCAGTCTACACTGCACCAAATTGTCATGTTTAGAATTAGCGATAAAGCATATTTGAATAAATTAACATAAAATAAAGTTAAAACGGATAGATAAATTATAGAACGATATACAATTGTACGTAACAAGGCACACTATCGTATAGGTATACCTACCTCAAAAAAACTCTGAATGAGTCAAAATCAAAGGTTTTATTTTTACAATAACAAAAACCTACGCCCGTTTCGAAGTCTAGACACTAGACATTACATAAACAAAAAGTATCAATAAAGTGCAATCAAAATCAAGCTATGAAATATTGTTCTAAAATATTTCCCAAATTATTTTATTTTTCACTTGAAATAGAAAAAAAAAATTAAATTCCATCACGCGTAGTTGCTCAAGTCATAAGTCAGGGGTCGTCCATTGTGCGAGTGATTCCTCAGTGAGTCATTGTCATGCATCTGTCATATTGTCTTATTGCTGTGTGACAGCCCATTTGATTGGTATGCCTCACAATGCGATATCACGAACAATTGAACAGTTTTTGTACAATTTAGTTTGCAAATTATGCTGCCGTCATCGTAAGTCGTGGGATTTGCATTTGGACGTAAAAGTTCTCCGATTTTTTATTGCTTTTAACCATGAAGTAGATAAACCACTTAGCAATCGTTTTGTAATAAGAGCTATTGAACTAAAACGCTCTAGCATGCAAAAAAAAAATATAATTTCGCATTAAAAAGCTAGACGTATCTACCTGCAATGCCATAAGATTTTTATGAATAGGTGGCATGCGTGCAAGACAGCAGTGGCGGCCCAGTGGAATCGGCTCCGGCTGACGAGCTGTTGGTCGTAGGTTCGCACCCAGGCAGGCGCTTTACTTTGTGTAAATTATTTCATCACCACTGCTCTCAAAACGGTGAAGGAAAACATCGTGAGGAAACCGGCACGTCCTAGAACCAAAAATTCAAAGACATGTGACATCTACCAAGCTGCATTGGGCCCGTGGTGGATAACGGCCCACTCCCTCTCACAGAGAGGAGGCCTGTGTCCCAGCAGTGGGAACATTAGAGGCTGATTATGCTATGCTTATGGTATGGTGGCATTAATATAATCGAGAAAGACCCAAAGATTATTAAACAAGTAAATAACCAAGCTGCACCATCTCAAATTACTTTATCATGTAGATTAAAATTATTTGCAATTAAACTTTTTCTTTTGCCAATTCTAAGTGAGTTGTTTTAGGATCATTACACCTATTGTTACATTGTTGTGAAAACAGTTGGTAGGTACCTACTCATAATTTTCTCTTTGAAAGATCAGATCATTAAATTAGTACACTGATCTGAATATCATCGTGCGAGAAAGTTTCACATTATGTTATAGCGGATTACATTCTTGGCAAAAACTCGATGCCCAAGAGAGAGTATCGTATTGTTTCCATAATGCAGACTGCAATGAAATTACTGTGTAATAGAATTTTAAGTGATTTGATGATCAAATCATGTGGAAATGTGCATTGGCTGGGTAACATTAGGTACTCGATGATGTCACTCGATGGTAAAGATCATTTGCTAAGTCAACTAAAAACGACCAACGTACATTTTGCCCTTGGTTTTATTCCTCTGAAAATAAAACAGTTTATAAAATTCCGAGTTTTCCTTATTTGACCAACCTCAACAGGCCTTCGATTTTCAGCGATTTTTATTTTTTATTTTCGGCGTGCTGTAGACACAACAGCAGGTTCCTAAGCCCCTTTGTTAAGTTCATTTAGAAATGTGTTTTAGATCTAACACTTTACTATCGGAAGTCATTAGTAGATCTGCCCGATAAAAAGCGATAAAATCGCCGCTTGTCATGTTAGTGTTAAGACCTAGGTATGTAATAGGTACTTTCACGACTGAATGGTATTTATATTGTAAGAAAGTAACTATTGCTGCGTTTTCCTGTGCTTTCAGAAATTACGACGTCAAAACGTTACGTTTGTACGACTCTAGATTTACATTTCGAACGATATCTTTAGCAAATTAATAGAAAACTCAGTTTAAAAAAAAGAAAGAATATAAACGAACAAACCACTGAAAAAAATTTAATTCTGTAAATAAATGTCAATCCAAATATGATTCAAATGCATACCCAGAAAATGATAAACTTATAGTGAATTTGTTTCTTTGCTGCACTTTTATCAGGATTCCTCACGTTTGCTGTCTAAATGCAAGAATTGCATCCTTCGCTCGTCCGTCAAATACTTATCTACTTAGGTAGCAATTGAGCGGTGGACGCAATTCCATGGCTTTGACCAGCTCACGTGTGGAAGCAGGTTTAGAAACAATGTTGCAAGTTAAAAATATCTTACATCAGTAATAGGTGGCTGACTTGCAACTCCACTCGTTGCAAAAAACAACGGCGCGAAAAAAATACAGGTTTGATGGCGAGTTAAAAGAATAAAAAGCAATTTTCGATTAGATGAAATATAATCCCCAATACGTTACGCAGTAATATGCACGCGATGGTTACTATATAGAATACGTAATTTTTGAATTTCATTGGTGCATAACTAACGTGCGTCAGTTTTTTCTTACTTCTTATTAACCTGTGCGTGCGGCATAAGGTCTAAACGAGTTTTGTAACACCATTATAATATCATACGTCAGCCGGACTGGTAAACGTGTGGTTTGCGGTAAAAAACCGAGACTGGAACTGGTTCGCATGAATTTACTGAAAGATACGCAATTTTTTACCAAGCGTTGTCCATGAATTGTTATTTATCATTACGGGTTTAAACTCTACGTCGCATCTGAGTGCTTCCAATTAAAATCTAGTGTTGTTTGCTGTCCCTCCTACCATGAAACACGAAACAAAGTATCTATCTATTCGACATAGCATAGCTCTTAGTATTTAGAGCGAAGAATATTTCTTAGCGCATATCATAATAATGTGGAATGGCTTATCTCGCGTATGAACATCAAAGTTTCTTGCAATATTTTAGTCGTTACCGCTACTGCAAAGCAGATTAACAATGTTCGTTGATTAAACACAGACATACCTAACTATTAACACATGAAAGTCTTTATTCAAAAGTCTTCTCGAAGCGACTGTCCCGCGATAATAATCTCAACGTTCATATCTCTAATAAATCACAATTTCCTCAATATGTCCATCAACTTTCATCTACGTGCGTTCCGTACATACCTACTCATTGACCTGGATTTAAGCGAAAATATTTTAGCGTTTTGTTCTTTGCTCAAGCAAGGTTACAAAAACCTTTCACGGACGGATCGATGAAGGCGTTGTGCTTTGCGTCTTTTGTTCTAGATACGGTTGACATGTTATTTATTACCAAGCGTTGGAACAGGCACCTACATTGCGTATAACTTGTATGGAGGCAGGTGTTCAATTACCCGTGTCTGGTTGACAGCTGTCGCAACGCGCAAGCCGGCTGGTCGTCAACTGCAGTGCGATGGTGTTCTGATAGGTTAAATACTTCGTCCAAGTCACCGGCTTCTCTTAAGATGCAATGTCTTTCACTTTTTGAATTCCAATGTCTTAACGTGTCCATCTAGGCTAGACGACCAGTCACGGCCGTATTTAAAATGGATGGTTAAGTTAACAATGACTTAAGTAATTATGTGTGTTCTTATGTCTAAATAGCTTGGTTGCGTAATCCATCACCCCTAGATAAGTTTAGGAGACGGCTTAAAGACTGCGGTCACAAGAAATTATAAGGAACTTCATAAAATAATAATGGATGAAGTTATCGGTTTAACACTCTTGTTAGTTATGGCCCGTCATAAAATTATTAAATGTTAAGCATTTAAGTTTAACTACGAACATAAAATTATAACAACGTCATAATAAAATTCCAATTTTCTTTAATTACAGATTTGCAGCTGGCAGCAGAACTCGGCAAAACCTTATTGGAGAGAAATAAGGAACTAGAAACAGCTCTTCGTCAACACCAGAATGTCATCGAAGACCAAACACAGGAAATTGAGGTAAGAATTTAATTTGTGGGTAGTTATAAAATTGTTATAGGAAGTAACAGATTCTAATCGTCGTTCAAAATTGAAATATCCAACATAACAACATCAAACTAATTGGTAATATGCACATTATGCCCTATCATTATTGCTATAGAAAATGTTAATCATAATGACGATCTCGATTACCGTTTGAACTTCATAACCCTCCGTAATAACCGTCACTAGCGACGATTAGAACATCGTAAACAAACAATTTATACACCCCAGCATAACGACAAAAACTCTTGCAAATTAAATCTCAAAATTATTCCAACTACGCAATATTGTGCTGAGATTGGCTGCTAAGATAATTTACTTCGCGAACATAAAGTAACATAACGTTATTTTAATGCAAATGATATTGTTTCAGTACTTAACGAAACAGACGGTCGCTCTGCGCGAGGTGAACGACTCCAGGCTGAGGATCTACGAGCAACTCGAAGTGAGCATTCAAGATTTGGAGCGCGCTAACCACAGGCTAGCTGTCGACCATGCCACCGAAAAGAAACACATTAAAACGTAAGTTGACTTTAGGACAAACTTACCTTGACGGTGTTTTTTATTGACTAACCGAGCACCTATGGCGAAATTTGCTCTAAGAATTTTAACGGAATGTTTTGGATAGTGACACAATACGTTAAAATAATTAATAGGATTTTTTTTAACATAAGTAGCGGAGAATGGCCAAACTAGCTCTTAATCTCATCGCTTAGGATTGTTTTTAAACATCAACTTTTATGTTTCCAGTCTGTGTGCCACAATTGAAACGTTGGAGACGAAATGTGAAGAACTACAAAAGACTGTGGACGACCTAAACGCTCAGCTAGAGATGTCCAGGCGAAGGGCAGAACGGAAACCCGAAACTGAGAAACCCAAAGAAAAAGAGAAATCTGTGGAATTAACTCTCAGCATCAAAAAGCCTGACGTAAACAGTACACCGATTAAGACGGTAGCACCTCTCCCAGAACTGACAAAAGAGGATGAGGATTTACTCAGGCTTAGTGATGAACTCAGAGAGAGCAAAGTATCGTTCGCACAAGAACAGAGAAGAGTGACGGAACTGGAGGAACAGTTGGCGTCAATGGTCCAGGAGAATAACAGACTACACGACCAGTTTAGGAATTGGCAACACAGAGAAGATGAACCGAAGTCGATGCATGAAGAATTCTCTATCCTTGAAGAAGTCAGGTAATGGAAGCTTACAATTTGATGCTTCTAAAATGTTTATTACATGGCAGCATTTCTAATGCGTTTTGTTTTCTGTCACAGACAAGGACAGCTATGCATTAGATGTCTAAGGGGCGCGGAAAGAGACGATATGTCGTCAATGCTCGACGGAGACGATGATGATAGGAGCGCCATCAGTTCCCTAATCCTCCCTCCGTCTGGCCAAGACAGTCCACGAGAAGATCTGGTCACTAACAAACTTGTCAAATTCGACGTAAGTACCACCACGGTACCCCTGCACGTTTCTAAAGAATCTGTTAAAGCTTTATTATCCTTTTGTAGAAATTCTTTTCTGTTATTAACAAAGTGTACATTTAATTTTCCGTTTATATCTTGTCTTGTGTAACAACATTAACTCACAGTTCTGCGGAATACGCAAATCGACTAACATCATTAACACGCTAAACTAATCAATTTGTAGTACCTACAATGTGGAATTCCATTGGAACATCATTCAGTATTCATGTGTCTCCCTGCTGCTGAATATCTATTGTTCAGCAACCTATACACGTATTACTTTCCCATTTTTCCACGGAGATGATCGTGTTGGATAAATAAAACATTGGCATTGGATTTCGCCAACAATCTCATACAAATTTCGCTCGTTTCTAGGCGACAAAGCTTTTCCAACTGCCCCTGATGTTGTTGCTCACGCTTTGCATATGCATTATGAAGCGCATTTGCAGTAGTTTTCTTTGGATATATCGTATGTAGTCGAAGGTACGTCCATTACCGACACGTTATTATACTAAACGCGAATAGTGCACGCTGAACGACTCAATGGTGACGGTAAATCAAGTGTGATAGTCGGTAACAATCACCACGTAACTAATGATGTTTTGTATGTATGTAAATGTGTACCTACCTAATACTTAATTGGTAACTACACGGATGTGGGATATTATTACTAATATTATTCACTACGTAAATTATAATATTTATGTTTATATTTACGAAAGTAATTATTCTGTAATTGTGTATTTATTAGCTTATGTTTAACTAACATGCAAAGTGATACCAACTATCAATTTTATAATAAAACTAATAATTGGAGTAATGGGTGTATTTTTGACTAATCATATTAATTATTAGATTTTTCTTACGTTTAATTTTTTTCTTTTTATACAAAGATCATGTTCATGTTCAACGTTCATCTTACTTCCTATGAACCTAACTAGGGCTTCTTTTCCAGTAACAGTATTGATGACGTTCATTCCTTTACAATAACTTCATTCAGATAAAACATACTATTCAGTCATTTCAATAACAAGCATTACATGTTTTAAAACACTTCACAAGCGCAAGTAATTGTCACCGTCTCACTGGGTTCAGAATAAAAGCCAATAATCACTGTTGACCTTTCAGAATGCCAAGGAAAAGTTACTCCAGGGTATATGGGCGAATAAAGAAGATGGCCATGATAACCCTTACAGAGAACTGGTGCAGAAGTACGAAGCTCTTCTAGAAGTTCAACTGTCACAGGTTAAGAACATCAGGAAGACCAAACCAACCACTTTGCCCAGCAATCAGAACCCGTGCGGACCTCTGTCTCTCCAGGATGAACTGCAAACATCTGGAGACTACAGCCAGTTCAGTGTCAAAGACACTGATGAGGAAAGCGGACACGGTGAGGAACAACAGAAAGGAGTCCAGACTAAGAAGGTTGAAACCACCTCTAGAAAGAAGATCATCCAAACACCGGACTTCTCGGAGGCAGAGACTTCCAGCTCCGGGTTTTCGGATGAGACCAGCAACAAAGCCACTCAGACGGAACGTGAGCGACCAGGCTCATTCTTGTGCACAATCGCTGACGGAGAAGACTATCGTTTTAGCATTTACGATGACGTCAGCCCCATGGACAGTCGATTCCGCAACAGACCAGAGTACCGTGAACTATTCAAGGAGATCTTCACCATCCTTAAGAAGGCGGCGGAGAACAAAGATGATGGAGAACAACTGCCGCTCCTCGACGACACCACTCACGGTAAGGTGCCGCCCGTCACACCAGCGAATGAAGAGGCGCCCGGCAACTTCACCGATGATACACAGAGCGTATTTTCATCTGTAATGTCTGAACAGTCGATTCCAGTGTCTGATATTACTATGCCAGAAACTCCAACTTTGAAAGAAAAAGAGAAACCCCAGTCCGAAGTGGCCAAGAAAGAAGAAAATGGTAACAAAGAGAACAAACCAGTGGCCGAGAGTACCACGGAGAAACCGAAGCCGAGCCCTGCACGCCAACCCAAGGAGCACACGAGTGTGAGGGAGAGAGATCAGAGCGTGCAGAGAGAGAAAGAGAGGGAGAAGGAGAAGGAAAGAGAGAGGAAGGAAGAGAAAGAACGTGTCCTGACTCCGCTGGTGCGTCAGCCACTGGAGTACATAGCGGCCACTAGAAAGAAATCCAGACATCGCAACCGCAAACACAGCCAGGAACGCCAGGGCGCAGACTCGCCTGTGTTTCCGTCGCCACCTAAGATCACCTACCAGAAGTCATCGACCAAGAAGAGGAGGGACTACAGGCCCATCGAGGCGAGTCCCCTCGTCCGAGCGGCCGAGAGCGAGTGGAACGGCTCCACGCTACAGTTCTACAACAGGAACCTCAACTCACCGACACCCAGCGCAAGCGGCCGGACGACGGGCAAGATATACCAAGGATGGAACACCGAGACAGACTCGTGGGACATCAAACAGAGCACTGCGTCACAGGAAATACATAAACTGAGGAAACTGGAGCTTTCTTACGCAGAAGTACTGAGGAACGCCGACAAAACTAAACCCAGGCGCAAAAAACATCAGTAAGATATAAGTTTTATTCATCGACCCCTCTTACTCGTAGTAAGAGTCGAGTGATCAACAGCCATTTGTCATTGCCAACTGGACATAAGTAACTTAGAATAGTATTTGTGATCTGGTAGTGTAACTTTTTAATTTTTACCTATATATTCACAATCACAAATTGCCATAATAACCGGTATAGTTATTGTATACCAGTATATTTATGTATTGTATACTTCAATAGTCCTATAATCAATTTTAATTTTTTGAACATTCACAATACCCTTCCCTCCGATAACACATGCGCCTACTTATTTCGTGTGAAATATACTTGCATTTAGGACCAGAGCACCTACCTATGTATGTCTCAAGATAGTTTTACTGCCTGAAATTGAGTTCAATTCGTTAAATTCCACTGAATAATTTAATTTCTTCCTATTTTAGTCATTATTTTAATTGTATATTATGTATTTGATCATTGATTTGTAAATATGCATTTTTTAAGTTAATTATATTTTTTTAATTGCCATCGATATTTTCGAATATTTCGAACAACGCGTTTGTGTATGCTGAAGGTATTTAATGGAGACAAAGTGAGAGAGAGGTTGAAGGTATAAATAAAAATTTGCATTGATATTAACAAGTTTTTCATTTCGCTTCCAAAGAACCATGTATAAGTAAAAGTAAATAAGAAAGTATAAATTAATAATGAAAAACTATAATTATATTACAACGATATAATTTAAGGTTACTTTTTACATGGATATAATGTATACATGTGGGTAGATGTGAAAATTGCAGTAAGCGAGAATTGGAACACTGTGTTATGTCGTATCGACGTGCCGTCTTGGGCAATGTCAACCATCAAAATTCAAAAGGGAGAAAGCGATAGCTTCACACCACAACAACAACACACGTTATATAATAATCAGCCTACAAAACAACGGAATACATTGTGTAGCGCGGCACGTGGACACGACACGACACAGTGTTGCCATTCCAGCCGTATTGGTCTATTTGTTCTGCGCTTCGAGTTCTCTCTCCACGATCTTGCGGTACTCGTCGAAGCCTCCCTCTATACTGGTGACGGACCCGCCGCCGCACACCCACAGCTCTTTACACACCATTCGTATTAACCTTTCGTCGTGAGATACAAGGATAACTCCACCCTAGAACGAACGAAAATTCATGATATGTTAAAGTTTGACAGAGCAGTTATTTATTCCAACAAAACACGCATGTTGGTGAAACATGATGTCTACCGAATAATAATTCTTGTTTTATATTTCTATTAGAATATGATTACATCATATACGACTATAATCGCTTCATAAAAGCTTATGCTAGTAATTTAAAGAAAAATGAAGTATAAACCTACTTGGATCGATGTTAAAATATAGATAAATATGTATTAGGAGCACAAAAAAAAATAAAAAACGCTGTCGGAGGTGCAGTTGCATAATAAACTAGTCGAGTGTTTTCACATATAAACATATAAAACTTGCAAAATACAACACATCAACACTCTAGCTCGTTCAAAAGAAATAGTTATGATTACGAATTATCAATAGCGCTAATGCTATACAATTCTACATAAGATAAATCAGTAGTTTTTAGATCCAGAGAAAATTTCATAGATATAAATGTAGTTCAAAATATGGCTAAAACTCACCGTGTATTTTTGAATAGCTTTCCCTAACGCTTCAATAGTCTCGATGTCCAAGTGGTTCGTAGGTTCATCAAGTACTAAGAAGTTGGGGTTCCCCATACACATCCTGGCGAACGCTACCCGAGACTTCTGACCTCCGGACAGACTGGCGATCGTCTGCAGAGCTAGGTCGCCGCTGACACCGAAACTGCCGAGTTGTCTTCTGTATTCTTCTATTGTTTTACCTGTGGAACAAGTGATGTAAGTATAGATACGTAAAATCCGTGTAGTTATATCTATCGGATAATGCCAGATGGGAAACGAAACCTTTTCTGGCTTATAGTTAACATAATCCCCAAAACTAATTAAAATGTAGTGTTTTTGTTTGTAAACTAAATCATTTCCATGTCATGGTTTTGCTAACATAAGTAAATTGCAAATTACATCCTTAACAACAAAAAAAAAACTCATCAAGTTTTTAATTCAGTTACAAACAAACAGCTTCAGTAAAAAACACGGTAATCAACCAGAATAAACGCATACACGTGAACTTATAAAATATCTATAAAAAGATGAGTTGCTAATAAATGACTCAGCATGAATTGAGACCCGCATAAATCAACCTTTTTATATCCACGACAGTAAATTTACATCGCCAAAAAACCAACATCTGAAAATGAGCTCTATATGCAGGCTTCATAAGGTGCATACCTGGATAACTTCTTTGTAAAAGTTCTACGGAATTGACGTTCATCTCCAGTTGGTCGACGTGATGCTGGGAAAAGTAGCCGAATTTCAACCCTCTGTGCACGCTGCGAATTCCACTAGTAGGTGATAGGATACCCATGATTATTTTTAGTAGCGTCGTTTTACCAGCGCCGTTGTCTCCCACCTAAAAAGAGAAAAATATCAAAGAATTAATGACTGGAAAAAGTTTTAATGCAAAGTTCCATCTAAAAAGCTAAGGGATCCTGTGTATATAATTAATATCAAGCTGCACGCCACAAGCTCCAATGAGCAACCGATATATTATGTGACTGGTTTGGAACTGCAAAAAAAACTCATCATCATTTCAGCCCGGAATCACCCACAGCTGGAGATAGGCCTGCTCGTTCGTCTGCCATACTTCCTGGTTCTGTGCGTGTCTCATCCAGGGGCTGCAGTCTCAACATTCATAGCGATCGCTTTACGACCGAATTCGGTCACAAAGTCCTGTCACTCCATACATTACACCTGTCAATCCGGGATCGAAAAGCGATCGCTATGAATGTCGAGACTGCAGCCACAGGTGTTAAAAACTACGTTGTTATAATAACAGACTTATAAAGCCGTAAAAGTATCATCTTTACGTATACGAAGCAAAAAGTTTGTTATGAGTATGAGAGGATCGTTTTGTAGTTTCTGCATACCCCCATGCAAAAAAAGCGTGAGTTTATGTATGTTGTAAGTAGTATAACCTTTTAGCATTCAACAGGTATCAAGAAAAATATCCTACAGCGTAAACTACACAAACTTAATAGAGTCAATCAAGTAATTGTGCAGATAATAGCTAACAATAGGCCCCATAATTATTTCTGTAGCAAAAACTAAAAAATACTCGCGATTCGTGTTGCCAAGTCATTATATTGTCAATCACGGTCGATCATTGTGGACTTTTTCTCACAGGCCCGACAATTTGTGTATCAAAATGGTCACGACACGCCGATTATACGGCGAATTATAAATGCTAAATACGTTCTAGGAAATGGAAAAACTATAATCGGTCGCCCGTTGATGATCATTCAATTGTTTTATAGCATTGCGTGACCTAAACCCGCACTTGGTTCGCGCTTTAATGTGACATAAGTAGTCAATTTTTACACAGAAAAGTGTGACTTACGTGCGGGTTTTGGTCACACGAGTAGACCATAGCGAGCGTTATTGCACGGCGTACAATTAGCGCTCAAGCATAGCGAGGGTGATAATCGCCGTGTCACAGACACTTAAGTCACACGTTTCGTAGTGTACTATTAATGTGTAGAACACAAGTAACGGTATTTTGTCGGGGGATGAACCAAATAGAAGATGATTAAACTTATATGGAGGCCTTCAAGCAGAACCCAATTCGGTAAAAAATTGAAAAACTGCCTAAAGTATATACGCAAAGGCACAATCAGCGCGACTTGTCATAGGCCCGAATGCAGTGATTTCCTTCACTACAAACTTAGCTAGGATATATTAAAATATCAACAAATAGATTTTATTAATAGATGATATTAATTTCTTAGTTTAGGAGTCAGGGTTTACCTTATCCGTATGACCTCCAAGTTATGTATCCTAGTCTTAAGCAGTGACAAAGGTTTTTGTATCAATAAAGATGTTTATTGTTTATTATTATTTTATTACTGTCGTAAAAATATGAGTGACTTTCTTCACCATGACAATTGCGACTTTACCGACATTCAATTCTGAAGGCACGCCACTGTAGCATAATTATCTTTCGCTTGTAAAAACATAGGCTGGCCTGAGTTATTAATACGTGTCAAGAAAAAGACAATAATAAGCCTTATATGGTACTTCATACGGTCTTATGTCCAACTTTTTTTCGTGGACCTCTGCTGATTTCTCAGCCGCTTGGTAGCACACGACGTAAGTTTAGCAAAGTTTGTGACGCGTGAAGTAACATCGCACAGTACCACACCTCGTCACACCTTCCAAATATTTTAATATAGACTATGTGTAACATACAGAACATCACGGCTGCAATACACGAAAGCTTAAGCAGAGGAGTACCTATAGTACACCCATGATTCGCCAGTTATATTTAAGTCCCATGTAATAGGGGACGCACCTAATACCCTCAACCGGAAACAAATCTAGGCTACTGAGAAATTCCTGTTGAAAAAACCTAATAACATCTTCCCCAACCTGGGAATCGAACCCAGGACCTCATGCTAAGTACTGGCGCTTAAATATACTCACAATACATATCCGGGACTCCAACGTCGCTCCAAGGTTAACGTCGCAGAATATGACCTTGTCCTTAGAGTAGTAGAAGCCGACCTCGTTCAACTGTAGAATGGGCGGCGAAAGAGGCTCTGTCTCAGGGAACCGGAGGGTTACTTCGATTTCTTTCTCCACCGGTTTTAATTCTGGACTGTGGACAGAATTAGGTAATTGAAAACATCTAAATAAGCAAGGAAAATGTGCAAATAGAATAGAAGCGTATAACTGTAGTTTAGAAATCTGAATTTTACAACAGAGACTGATTCTGAGTCCACGGTATTCATAATAGCATAACCAGCCTATAATGTTCCCACTGCTGGGACACAAGCCTCCTCTCCTTCGAGAGGGAGTAGGCTAAACTCTACCACGCAGGCCCAGTGCGGGTTGGTGAAGTCACATCGATTTTTTTGTTCTAGGACATGCCGGTTTCGTCCTTCACCGTTTTGAGAGCAGTGGAGTTGAAATAATTTATTTATTTATTTAGAAAACCAACAGCGATACATATGATATAATACAAATAAAGATATTACAGTTTAGTAAGGCTAATAATAGGTTTCCCTGCTTAACCTAATTCGTATTTACCATGCGAACGGACTTTAAAAAATATTTAAAAATAAGGTTTTACCCCTTTATTCATAAACGTTGCTTAAAGTTAAGCAGTGATTAGCGACTGTTTAACCATACATTTTTGACGTTTAAGCGTTACTCAACTTTAGTCATCGTTCATGAATAAACCCCAAATAATGTAGAAGTGAAAGCTAACCACACCACATGTTATGAAAAGGGTATGATAATATTAATTAAATTAAAATTATTAATTAAGCATAATAAAATGCTTTAAGGTGAATGGAACGAAGTTGCTTGCTATTTGTTTTTATGAACTATAATCTTTTTAACTTGGGCTTTAAAACTAGGTTTTGTGCAGTTAAATACATCAACCTGAGAGAAGTCGTTGTTGTAGGCTTGTTCAATACGAGTAAGTACACAATTACTAGCATAGTTAGTTGCATGCCTAGGTACATGCAACATTGGCGTATGGCGAGTGCGTCGTAGAGGAACATTAAATTTGATCTGTGATAACAAATCCGGACAATCCAGCCTACCATTCAGTATGTCGTAAAGTACACACATGCCCAACACTTTACGTCGTTCATCGAGTGTTAACAATCCATATGTCCGACAGCTATTTTCGTAGGACATTGGAGGTTTACGGAGGCGGTAGTTAAGGTGATTTATGAGCTGCGCCCCGCGGTTTCACCCGCATAAGTTTCGATCCCGTGGGAATGTCGGGATAAAAAGTATCCTATATGTTAATCCTTATAAACTATCTGTGTGCAAAATTTCGTCAAAATCTGTTCAGTAGTTTTTGCGTGAAAGAGTAACAAACATCCATACATCCATACATACAAACTTTCGCATTTATAATATTAGTAGGATATATTGAGGGGACCATATTGGGCATGCGTATTCCAGAACGCTGCGAACATAAGCAAAATACACAGATTTGAGGGCTTCAATGTTTTTAAATGCCTTGCAGGATCTTAGAACGAATCCTAAATTTTTGTAAGCTTTGTTAGTAATAAGATCTATGTGATTTGAAAATGCCAATTTGCTATCGAACATAACTCCTAGGTCTCGAACTATCTCAACCTTATCAATAGTTATTCCATTAAATTGGTACGAGTACGTTATAGGGTTCCTCTTACGAGTGTAACTGATGCATTGACATTTAGTGACGTTAACAGTAATCTTGTTTCTTGTGTAGTAATCATGTAAGTTGTTAAGGTCTTGTTGGAGAGCTGTACAGTCATCAAATGAAGTTATTTTATAGAATATCTTTTTGTCGTCAGCGTACATTAAATGCTCGGAGTGTTTAAAAGAGTCAGTAATATCAAATAAATATGCATTATAGAAGAGAGGTCCCAAATGGGATCCTTGTGGAACACCGCTAGGTATTTCAATGAAGTTAGAACGGTAACCACCCAATACTACAGCCTGTGACCTTTTAAATAAATATGATTTTACCCAACGAAGAAGATCGCCACGAATACCCAGTCTATATAATTTGCTGAGCAGGATGCTGTGATCCACGCGATCAAAAGCTTTTTCAAAATCTGTGTAGATCACATCAACCTGCCCTCCATTATCTGTATTGTCAAGGACAAAGTTAGAGAAGCAAACTAGATTAGATATACTCGAACGCTTTTTTAAGAAACCGTGTTGCTTATAAGAAATACCTCTAAGAATGCAAGGATATATAGCATTGTACACAAGCTTTTCAAATACTTTACCCAAAGTATTAAGTATAGAAATACCTCTGTAATTTTCTATTTTTACTCGCGAACCTTTTTTATGTATGGGAATTATAAGCGCTTTCTTCCATTCATTTGGGAACGCACCAATTTACACAAAGTAAAGCGCCTGCCTGGGTTCGAACCCACGACCTACAACTCGTAAGTTTGCCTTTAGTACTGTGCTACCACTGCTCTCACGGTATACACGTTGCTGAATTTTGGGCAAAAAAATATTTTATGAGTTAGTTTTGCCAGCGACACGCTAATCGGAGGAAAAGCTAAAGCATTTTGCTTTTCAAAAAGCAGATTCAGCCATCTCCTTAGTTGAATAAGATTAAAATCACAGAATTAAAGTTTTCGTGATACTTCAGGATTTTATATTTCCTCATATTTATTCTACTATGATTGTTGCTACGAGACTCAAGTTTTATCTAAAATTGTGTGTAGTTTATCCGGGTTAAACTTTTCAAACAGTGTCATAGTTATTTTACCTCTGACAAAAAACAACTAACGAAAAAAAAAACACTATGATTTTGACAGACTTGTCACTAGCAACAACACAAAAGCAACCTTATTGTAACGACAATAGAGAACACTGTGATTTTAACAGTGATGCAGTATCAGAGATAAAGTAACTTTAAAAGGACTGTAATAATGGCAAAACTGATATCACAACATAGCATAATCAGCCTGTAACATTCCCACTGCGGGGACACAGGTCTCCTCTCAGTGAGAGGGAGTGGGCCGAGTGCGGGTTGCTACATATTACATAATATGTTCGAACGGATATCAAATGTTTTATGAAATAAAGTCCATACTCACAGTTTGTCCAACATCTTGATCTTGCTCTGGACTGACGACGCGCGGTTGGCGTTGTATCTGAAGCGGTCGATGAACTCCTGCGTGTGCGCACGATGTTGTTGCTGCGCCTCCCACTCGCGTTGTTGGTTCTTGTGCTTCTCCGTCTTCGTTTTGTGGAACTGGTCGTAGTTGCCTCTGGAATAAATAGTAAGGGATAAAGTAAAATGTCAGAAATAATTTATTAATAATAATAATAATAATATTTATTTGCAAGAAATACATTTTTACAAGGAAGATCTTATAGCCTAAAAGTCATTGTATTCGGCCTGCAAGCAAGCGTGCAAATTATTGAAATTTATGTCGTTATCATAGAATATGTCATTGATACAATTTTACAAAAATATGTCATTATTTCATTCCATTATTTACAAAATTTAAATCGTTATACTAATAGGGATTACATTATAGTCCTTACAATCTATAAATATTAAAATAATTAGGGAAACATTCAATATTATTATTGTTCTTTATGTTGCATAAATTCCTTAATACTATAAAAACAGTAACCTTGGAGCCACTCTGTTAATTTCTTTTTGAATAAATTACCCTGTAAAAGTTTTAAATGGTTCGGTATTTTATTGAAAATTAATAGGCACATATTATATACATTTTTCTTATAAATTTCTTTGTGGCAGGGTGGTTGGTATAGTAGGTTGAGAAACTTAGCCCTTTTTTGTCTCGGCATAACCTCACTACGCTGCTTGAAGTAATGCATGTACCTTTTTGTAAAAAGGCAAATTTCTTTTATGTACATACAAGGTAGTGGAAGAATTTTGAATTTTTGAAACAAAGGTTTACAGCTATCTAAGAACCATGATTTGTTGATAACTCGTATACAACGTTTTTGAAGTTTGAATGCTCTGTCGGAATCGGTCGAGTTACCCCACATTATTAGTCCATAGTTTAGTACAGATGACACATAGCCATGGTACGCCGAAAGGGCAGCCTCTGCAGAAACATTTTGTCTTAATTTTTTCAACGCGAACACAAACCTATCTAGCTTCTGACAAATATATTGTATATGGCTTTTCCAATTCAGATGTTTATCTACATTAAGTCCCAAAAATTTCAGCTCGTCTACTTGTTTTACTGCTTCGTCTTTATAAACTATATCTAAGGGCAACTGTTTGGTATTGTAAGAGCTAAATTCAATAAGATTTGTTTTACCAATGTTTATATTCAAGTTATTGTCATCCATCCAACTTACTAAATCTGATATATATTTAATAATAACCAACTTATATTTACAGTTTGCACCACACATACCAAGTTATCGGTAAATACAAGTACTACACATAAAATCATGAATCATTATGATCACGATTTTTTTTACATTACCATTTGGGACTTCAATCAGAAGTGAAACAGGCCGTTTCACTTCACCACCTCTGAATAAGCTCCGGTAACTTGTCTGGTAGATGATCTAATCAGCCTATAATGTTCCCACTGCTGGGACACAGGCCTCCTCTCTGCGAGAGGAAGTGGGTCATAATCAGTTGGGCAGTTCGGCGCGTGCGCTCCTACCGTGCGAACGCGACACTGGTGACGCGACTAAGTATTGACTGTTTACGGAAAATCAAGTATCATAAGAAATTATTAACCGATCGTGATGGTGCAGTGCAAGTCATGTAAACTGTCGCTGGCCCGAGTGAAAAGCGATAGTATTACAAAGTGTAATGGTGACTGTGGAGGTGCCTTCCATAAAAAATGTGTTGCAAAAATCAAGGCATTTAGTGACGCCGGTTTATGCGAGGAGTGCCAAACCACACCGCAGATTCGCCAGCCAAACATAGAAGTGGACATGTCTCGAGCTACACCAGAAATACTGTTGGCCGAAGTTAATGAAAAGCTGACAATAGTATTCAACATGGAAAAAACTCTTGAGGCGATGTCAGACGACATAAGCTTCTACGCTGAGAAGTACCAGGAATTGATTGAAGAGAAGGAAAAATCAGACAAAAAGATTAAAGCATTGGAGCATAAGTACGTTCATTTGGAAACCTGTAACAAGGCACTGGAAGAAAGGATAGTTTACTTGGAGATACGTGAGAAGGAAAAAAATGTAGAAATATTTGGACTGGAGGAACAGCAAAACGAGAATTTAGAGAATACAATTAAAACTATAGCAAGCAAATTAGGAGTAGAAGGTGGATCGATATGTGAGGTAAAGCGGGTGGGTGAAGAAATAAAAGTCGAGAAGCCGCAGCGCGAGAAAAAGCCACGCCCGGTGGTTATCACTTTGGCTACGCGTGCTAGCCGCGACAAATGGATAGCTACAAGAAAATCCCACCAGCTAACCAATGATGATATAAATGCTAGCGGAAATAGACAACGAATCTATATAAATGAGGATCTCACTAAACATATGCGCAACCTGCTGTGGACGGCTAAGAACGAGCTAAAACAAACATTTAAATACATTTGGATACAGAACGGTAAGGTGCTTATAAGGAAAGATGATCCGAATGACAACAAAATCAAGTCGATTCGCACACTTAGCGACATTAGTGCGTACGCAGTAAAAAAATGACTTATTTTGTAGTGCTGTCATAATTCGTGAGTATCCCTTATTTTAAAATTCGATAACCAAGCTTCACACGTAACATGTAACATTGAATACAATAAATACATATGTACAGATAGCTGGCAGGATGATTTACTACAACGTGATAACAATTTGAATATTATACATTTGAACATAAGATCACTCAGAAAAAACTTTAGTCAACTACAAGTAATAATAGACAAATGCAAGGAAAAACTGGATATTATTGCATTAACAGAGATTAACATCAGAAAACATGAACTATGTTTGTACACCGTAGAAGGATATGACACATACATAAATACAAGGGAAACTAGAAGGGGAGGTGGGATTTTAGTTTACGTAAACAACAAGTTAAACTTTACTGCCACCACAATTAAATCTAATTATTATGAGATGATACACGGACAGCTTTTCCAAGATGGAAGTAAAATTATTCATATTTTGGCTGTCTACAGGCCGCCAAATACAAACAAACATGGTTTTGTTGAAGAAGTGCATAGACTGTTGTCCAAGATTCCCTTAGGCTGTGACGTAGTTATGATTGGTGATACAAACATAGATTTGATGTGTAAAACCGGCAGCGTGATCAATAACTACACAGATAATATGAGTGAGTTGGGCTTGGAATGTGCTATCCGTGACGTAACGCGAGAGGAAATGTACGGCGACACAGTGACGCGGTCGTGCATCGACCATGTGTGGGTTCGAACTCAACGTGCAATATCTGCGTATGTGTTAACGGTAAAGATATCAGATCATTATGTTGTAGGTGTGCGCCTCGCTAGTAAATTGGTTGTGGACGATGTTCCGAGTGCATTGAAATCTTATAAGACTATTATTTGTGATAAAAAGGTATTAGAAAAACTTGAAAATGTTTCATGGAATGAGCTGTTAAATTGTGAATGTCCAATAGACTTGTATAACAGATTATGTTCAATTTTTTCTGATGTTTATAATGAAGCTAAAATTAAAGTATTAGTGCGCAATACAAGGAAAAGTAAACCTTGGATCACACAAAAGCTTAAGAAAATGATATGTATTAGGGATAGGCTGTTTAGAAATTGTAAAAATAAACCAGAGGATATGAATTTGCGTAGACAATATAATAGGTTTAGAAATAGATTAAATAAATATATAAATAAAGCGAAAAATAAATACCGCCAAGAAGAAATAAAAAAATGTAAAAAAAATATTAGAAAGATTTGGACTAAAATTAACTCATGGATAGGAAATGAAAAAAGAAGTGTCGATTCTGTTATTTTAAAATATTTGGGAAAATTAGAATGTTCGGTTGATAGCATATGTAATAAATTTTCAACAACATTTACCAAAGAAATATTAGATATAAAACATGTCTGTAGTCATAGGTTTTTGGAAAGATCTAGCTATGTTGTTCCCGGAAATGTTTCATTGCGGTTTCAGAAAGCTTATCCAATAGATATAGATAAAATAATAAATTTGCTAAGTTGTGATAAGTCTGAAGGGGTAGATAAAATTAGAGTTAATGAAATTAAATTATTAAAAGCTAAGATGAGCCCTGTTATTGCTTTATTTATTAATTTGTGTGTTGAAAAGGGGTTATACCCCGATAAATTAAAAACAGCATTAATTAGACCTATTTTTAAACAAGGTGCACATAGTGATTACTCAAACTACAGGCCAATAGCCTTATTGTCAGTTATAAATAAAATAGTAGAAAAATTTATTGTGAATCAGGTAAGTGTTTTCTTGGAAAAACACAATATTCTGACAAATGCACAACATGGTTTCCGACGTGGGCGGAGCACGGCGACGGCCCTGGCGCAGTTCGCGGACGACGTCAATGAGTGTTTGGGTCAGAGGAAGCAGGTGGTGGTGGTCTACATTGATTTCAAAAAAGCATTTGACACCTTGGAACACCACCAGCTGCTTCAAGCCATGGAGGAGTGCGGGGTCGCGGGACCACTGAACAGGTGGTTCCGTGCCTACCTCACAGACCGGACACTGCGAACGTTCATTGACGGCGTCGTCGGAGAGTCCAGACACGTCACGTGTGGCGTGCCAACCGGATCCGTGTTTGGTCCCGTCGGATACATCATGCATGTCAACAGCATGTGCAATGTGATTCGTAAATGTCGCACATATATGTATGCTGATGATACTTGTCTAGTTTATGCAGATAAAGATTTAAATGTAATGGAAAGTAACATTCAGGAGGATTTTACTAATATCATCAAATGGGCTCACGACAATGGCATCATAATTAATATAAATAAAACCAAATGTATGCGTATACAATCTCCTTACCTTAAAAAAATCGAACATCCGCCGCGCATAGTGGGGCATAGCTATGAGTGTCTGCACAGTGGTGGACTGACGTTGTGTGAGTGTGCAAACATTGAGGTGGTGGAGGAATACAGGTACTTGGGTTTAGTCATAGACAACAGCTTCTCGTGGAAAACACACATCACACACTTATGTGACAAACTCAGGTATGTACTTGTAAAATTCCACCACCTTAGTTTTGTGTTGGATAGGGCAACATTGTACATGGTCTACTATGCGCTGGTGGACTCGCTGCTTTCTTATGGGCTGGCGTGCTATGGTAACACATTTAAAACTTATTTGGATAAAATAAAAAAACTGCAAATCAGATTCATGAAACTATTAGTAGATAAAAACACAAAAAACCGTTGTAAAAGTAGTGATTATGAAGACTTATTTTTGGAATGTAAAATGCTGCCGGTCCATGAGAGGGTAGTGATGTCAGTAGCTTTGGAACAGTATTGTAGCAATGAATTTAAAAACAATATTATACGCACAAGATCTCAGAGGAACAATAATATGAGAAGATTTGTAGTGCCCACTTCTAATAATTATTATGGTCGAAGGTGTAGAATTTTTTTAGTCCCTACTATTTTTAATAACCTTCCAGACGATATAAACAGTTGTGTCACAAAAACCGCCTTTAAAAATAAAATACATAAGTACCTCTTTAATGTTTTTTGTCAAAGCCTCGCTATAGAGAATAACTGTACCTAAATAAAATAAAAATGTCTGTTTTTTTTAAATTTTAGAATTCAAGGAATAGTTTTTAATTACTTGTATGTGAAAAAGTGTCAAATTAAATATGATAATCACTATTACACAGTTACAAAAAAGGAGCTACGTCTGCCAACAAACTGTTTTGCAGTTTGGCGGAGGTAAATATAATAGGTAAAAAATTGTTTTCTGTGAATAAACACTTTTTCATTTTTTCATTTCATTTTCATCCACCATGCAGGCCCAGTGCAGGTTGACGAATTTTTGGTTCTAGGACATGCTGGTGTCCTCACGGTGTTTTCCTTCACCGTTTTGAGAGCAGTGGTGATGAAATTAAATACACAAAGTGCCTGCTTGCTGCTGTGCCTGGGTTCGAACTCACGACCTACAACGCGTAAGTCGGCGCCGATACCATTGGGCCATCACTATTCTGAATGTGTCCTATTTATCATTTAAAAAAATGATAAGCACTCGATGTTTTTGAAATAAGCGTTGACGGTGACTAATAAAACCCCGTAAGCGCTTAATAACGGAATCCATCATCTGATTACGAAATTATCTAGTGATTCCATCATTGTAATATTGAAGTTTCCGTGATTAAAAAGACTATTTTATGTCATTCAAAATTCCAACATTTCCATTTGTCAAGGTAGTAATGTAATTTGTTTTATGTAATCTGGTGAACTTAAGATTTATTAAAAATATTGAATGTAATGCCAGTCACGGTAAATTAAAGACAGTTTCATAAAACGTGTTATTGTTATAGAGTACAACGGAGTATATTAAATTCGTATTGACGAACTACAGAATTCATGACGTAAAACTCAAAACTCAAAGTTCAGTTTTACAGTACAACTTTAAACTTTACGACGACGGCGAGTCATTCGGAAGTCAGCTTAATATGTATTTATTCTTTGAATGGAACCAAGTGTGCATACACACGAGCCACACGCAATAACATGCCGTCGTGTATTTGAGCACCGTACCTAAATGCACGAGCAACACGTTATCGAAGGCAGCCGCCAACCCACGTTGGCGGTTGCAGTTGCCTCTGTCGTCGACGCTCGCGTGTATGCACACACTAACATCAATTTAGAAACAAGGATTAGAATATGGAATACCTGTATGTGTCTATTCTTTGCGTATGTAAGTGCATGATATCAGTGGGCACCGTGTCCAGGAAGTTGCGGTCGTGGGACACTACCAGCAGCGTGGTCGGCCAGTTCTGTAGGTAGTTCTCTAACCAGATGATGGCTTTTATGTCCAACATGTTCGTCGGCTCGTCGAGTAGTAGGAGGTCGGGTCTGTGGGAGGAAATGGTTTGTATTAGGAGATTGCTGATTTGTATCATTTATGTCGAAATTCTTGATATTTTTTGAACCATCATTTAAAGTACTATATAAACTTTTACGCGCAGTTTTCTCTATACCAGAGAAATCATAACACGTTCATTCGTCATTTTTGCAACTTCTTTTCTTCATCATTTTATTATTTTTATTTTTTTATCGTCATCAATCATCTTCAAATCAAATCTATACAAAAATAATGCTGTACGTTGGTAAGCGCATCATTTGAGAGCCGCTGAAACTATTTGGATATTCTTCGTTTTAAAATATCGTAATAGTCCTAATTAGGTTTTTATGGAAAGAAAAATAGGAAAAGCTTTCCGAGAAACAAAATCGGAGTACTTGAACGTCCTTTTTTCTATGAACTTTTGGACAAGACAACGTCTGTCGGGTCAGCTAGTGTGTAATTGTAATAATTAATGTTATTACAGTTACGTTAACTATTGTATTTGAAACAGAATCATAATTCATTTAAACTGTCAACTTGTTAAATACTTACTTGGAGAACAGAGCTCTCGCCAGTGCCAATCTCATTCTCCAACCTCCAGAGAAGGTCTTGGTAGCCCGCGCCTGCATGTCGGGCGTGAATCCCAAACCACTCAGTATGATGGACGCACGCGCCGGAGCCTTGTCCGCTTCTATGTTCTCTAGCTGCGCGTAGATCTCGCTCAGCTCATTGGATAGACTGGGGTCGGTTGAACTGAGGAAAAAGAGGATGAATAGACAAATTTATTTTTTTATGTTTGAATATAGATCTGTCAGGTATAAAGAACGAAAACGGTATTTGGAGAAAGAAAATGTCCACGTCACATTGTGGTGTTTTAAAAATATTCATAATACAATAATAATATCGGTATTGTGGCAATTGAAAAAGTCCCTCCATGCAAAACACTGGACATTCAGCTGCATCAATTAAGACTGGAAGCCAAACCCAAAATAGTTGGGAAAATGCTAAGCAGACGATGATGTGGTTTGAAAGAATAAGACATTGGGAATAACTTGGACAGACCACAAGTAATGTTTTCGTTCTTTGAGCAACCTAAAACTAAAAAGATTGATATTTTTTTGTAAAACACCCTACTTTTATTAGTGAGTTCCTCAGACAATCATAAAATATTTTTATCATTTGTAAGACTAAAAGTTTATCCTTAAATACTGGATACTACAAAGTAATTTAAGGTTTAGGTAACTATTTCCGTTTCAAATGCAAATTTTATTAAAATTATGTTAGTAACAAAACAGGTATGAATGAATAAATAACTCTTCCAGATTGCATCATTTTCAAGTTTTATACTTTGTCTTGTTTTAATGCTATGTTTGTTTGTTTACTAAACAGGTAAATATGAGACCTATCGAGGCTAAATGTACTAAGTGATGTACTTATAGTTGTTGCCTTTTCATGGTCAACAACTGCACGGCAATATAAAGGGACAAAGCTTTTGACCGTTAGAAAAGTGTTGCTACTTGCAAACACAAAAGCCGCGGTCACGCAGAATTCCGGTTTTTTATCTTACTTGTTTATTTGGATGGCATTTTTCTCAGTAGGTACATGCATCTGCCTAACCCTTACTAAGTTCAAACACTTTTGAATGCCCACAAAGTTGTTGCTAAGTTTTTTTTTTTTTTTTTACATCTGTTGCATTGTGCTTTTAGTAAATGATAGCTTAATTCATTAGTCTCAAAAAGTAGATACCTACAGTCTGAGGGAACTGAGTCTGCACTTATTATTAGAAATTGGGTGCGACTCATGTATGCTTAAACTTGTGGAGAACTAGAGATCAAATACTTAACACGAAGCTCCCACTAAATCCACTAAAAAAAGTGAAACTTACCCAGAATTAACAAGGGAAGTGATTTCTTTCTCACGTTTCAACAAATACTCTCTAACAGTATCACATTCTAACACACTCTGCAGTGCTATTGTTTCGTCGCCCACGACTTCTTGTTCCACATGTAGGATTGATATATGTGAGGGGATCTTCAACTGTTTTGAGGCGATCATTCTGAGGAGTGTTGTTTTGCCGAGACCATTGCGTCCCACAAGGCCGTACCTTCGGCCAAATGCCAGGACAAGGTCGGCTCCTTGTAGTAATACTCTGCAAGAAAAATTTTAATTTATTATAAAATAGTTAAGTTTTATTATAAAAATAATAGTTCAGGTATGGAGTGTGAGTCTTAAAAGTTTAATAAAAGTTCTATTAAGTACTTGGGTGTCCCAACCCTCTTCGAGAGGTTCAGTAACATTAAATACTTGCAGGCCATAAGATGGGTAGAATAGATTTATTTGATGAGGATTTGCGAAAATCCTGTATATAATATATAAAACCTTACCTATCACCATAAGCAATGTCGAAGTTCTCTATCCTTATGTCCTGTGTCCGGTTGGTTCCCTTGGCCTCAAGCTTACTGTCCTTTTTAGAGGTGACCTGTGATGCAGTAGCAGTCTGAAGAACTGGTGCATTAACTGGTATCTTCAAGTCTTTCTGCTTCTGCTGCTTCTGTTGCAACTTTGCTTCGGCCTTCTCTAATTTCTTTGCATCTACTTTCTAAAATGATAATAAATACTTTTTAGAATTAAGAATGTTTTTTTTCTCTGGATGCGGGATGCACAGAACCGGTTGAAGTCCCGGTGCTTGGGGGAGGCCTATGTCCAGCAGTGCATGTCTTTGGGCTAAAATAATGATGATGTCATTTTAAGTTTTAATAGAAGATAGCTTTTTTTTTGTAGTATCAGTGAAGAGTGATTTGGTAAAGTGAGTTTCATAAGCTTGCATATTTTTTGCGTTTGGATATTGTGTAAAGGTTTTAAAATACTATTTACAGTTGCTATGTACTCGGTCAAGTTTTGTAGTCCACTCAAATTGTAGTAATTAAAGCAATTGATCAATCTCAGATCTCAGATCGTGATGATTAAAATGTTTTATTGCATTTGTAATAATAGTATTTCTGCACAGGAGGACAAAAATTCTGCACAGTTATAATATAATAATAATATCCCTGGACATTTCACACAGCACCATTTGTCCCAAGCTAAGCAACCTAATGCTTGTGTTATGGTAACAAGATGGCTGATAAACTACTTATATACATTTTTTTTTTTTTTTTTGTAAGTACATACATATTATAGATAGAAAAACACCCAGACTCGGAACAAATACATGTAGGTCATACAAATATTTGTTCCGTGCGGGAATCGAACCCGCGACACACAGCGCAGCAGTCAATCGCTTAACCACTGCGCCAACCGTGTCGTCAATAGTTGTAAAACCATAACTTGTCTTATATATGTAAGCTGCTATGTTGAAAAGAAAAAGTTTCAAAAGTGAACATAAAGACTAAGCCAAAGATGGCACACACACACACACATATGTATTACATAGTCACATAGACAGTGAAATACAAAGACCAACCAGTAAAATTATTACAAGGAGGTAAGTAAGTTAGTCTAATACTTTTAACCATGGATATAACTAAATTATCTATACTTTTAACTGTGTATTTATTATGAGTCATAAAAACATTATATTCTCTTTTTAATAATGTTTGCTAATGCAAGGAAATGCGAGGTTAGGGTCCTACTGTCTATATTCATAACTTCTTTCATAAAAGCAGTAACTTTAAGGCTTTTCTTACCAAATTATCATCCCTAGTATTAATCCATATGCTTCTGAGTTCTTCAGTTTCAGGTGCAGCGGTAGTCATAGATGCCAAGTGTATTGGAGCATCCAGCACTTTCCTAGGTCCATTACTGGTGCCTGGTTTGTCTGGCTGCAGCATATGCAGTAGCTTTGCACATATGTCCCTGTAACAAACATTTTGATATGAATTATGAGTAATAAGTACTAAGTATTTTCCTTGTTGGCTTAGTTATATATATTTTACTTGCTAGTTTGATACTGCAATCACAGATCAAGGCAGTGCCTAGGCACCAAGCTACATGTAGTGTCACTTAGCCCCTTATCTGTTAGGCAAGCTTATTACATACAGTTGAGATCTTAAATACACATTCTTGAAAGTAAATGAAGAAAACAAAGGTGAAAATATAACCTTATATCTTTTTCAGATTTCTTAGAGATTCCCTGGAGTACTTCTCCAACTGCCTCATAGATTTCTTCCGTATCCTCGAACTCTCCGGCGCTGCTATCCAATATATCTGCAAGGCATTAAAATCATGAAAGGACCAATAAGTAACTCATGTCAATTATAAAACAATATCTTACAATGGCCGTACGAAAACCTCGGGGCTTAGTAGGCCAGTATACATCGTAGCCATTTAAATTCCAGCGTACTTATATGATCGTTTAACTAACACATTTGTGAAATGAAAATAAAAATAACATCGTTCTCTATAACCTATAAAAAACGTACCTTCAACATATTTCATTAATTCTTCATCAATAAGTGGGAATTGACTTTTGATAAAGTCACCACAATGAGCCATTTTTATAAGATCAGTATGAATAACAATGGTTTGTTGTAAATATCATTTATTTATTTTATATTTAAATGCAATTCTGGTAATGCAATAATCGCTCGATGTCACGTCACGTCACCGAGCAAACGAATGTCAAAATTATTCCAACTGTCAATCAATTCCATCTACCTACTGAAAGAATTGGATTATTACCCTATTAAAAAAATCATCTCGCTAAAATTCCAAAAATAATTAGATACGCACCCGTCTCTACATTCATAATTTTTCAGAACATGTGAATATAAATAAACCATCGTTTTATAATTGGGAACTACGGAGGAATAGAGATTTTTATTTTCATTTATGCTCCATAAATGCATATTTCTGTACCTGGACCGATTGATTGTATTTGACGTTGCTAGATCTGCTGTCGCTGTCAGGGTTGACATTTGCGTATTTACGGACGCAGTGTGTAATGTGTATGAAGTAAATTATTTTACCAATTTTTTATTGCACATTCTTTCGGCTATTCTAATTAGGTTCTTTTAATATAATTTTAGTACACTACGGCATTTCTTTAAGTTTACGTTGTATAGTTACTGCAAGCCGTGAATCCACAATGCAGCTCTAAAAAAAATTACTGTGCACTGTCTTCTCCCAGTTGGAAAACGCCCAAGTTGTCGACACAAAATGGATGAAAACATTGATAGCAATGTTGCCGTCTTGGCTATTTTGGACAACCAATGTGAGTAAACAAAAAAGCACGTGTATCGAATATGGAAATTGATGTCAAACATAACTTTTGAGTGATTTGTAAACTTGTTACCAATAGCTTTAACCCTTGATATGCTTCATTTCAGCGACACCATATAAGCCAAATATGACTATAACAAACTATAATCACAGCCACACTATAGCTCAAGAAGAAACTGATATGAATGAGACCAATAAACAAAGTATGTACTGCATTGGACATATGTCTACTATCATCATTATCATACCAACTGTTTATTCCAGTTGTAAAGAGATTACTTTTTTTTATTACAGATGTGATTTGGACAAAAAATGCAACACTCTTGCTTTTAAGTTTGTATGAAACAAAAATGCATATGCTGGACAATCCAAAAAAGAAATCCAAAATGTGGCTATCAATCGCAGAAGAATTGAAATCATTAAATGTTGAGGTACTTGTTTATTGTATAATAAGTACATATTTAAATACTACAGTTTTTATTTATAAAATAATATTTATAATATCTACAATATTTATTTATAAAATAATATAGTATATAATACAATAATATATAAGTACAATAATATAATAAAATAAAATAATAAATACATATTATAATAATAATATATATTTTAGGTTACTCCAGACCAAGTTAGATGGAAAATTAATGCTCTTACAAAAAAGTACAAAGACTGCATTGACAATGGACAAGGCGCTATGAGTTTCAAATATTTTAATGAGATGCATCAAATTTTGGGTCGATACAGTGATAATACTGGAACTTACAGACTAGCTTCAGGTGTAATGCAAGGCCCAGAAGATTTAGGCAAAGACAAAAATAAAAGAAATATCTCCCTCAAAGGTTCAACACCTTTCAGAAGATTAAGGGCAGAAAGAAGAGCTAAAATAGAATTAGATAAACAATGGTTGGATTATTTAAGGAAACAAGAAGATCAAAAACAGTTACGAGATGAGAGGTATGAAAGAAATTTAAGGCTGAGGCAAGAAGAATTACAGTTAAGAAAAAAGGAATTGGAAATTAAGCAATCATTAGCATTAAAAAAATTACAGCTCAAAGAGCAAAAACAAGAAGAAATGCTAAAAATTGAAAGGGAAAAATGTACACTATTACGGAAATTAATCGCTGAACAAGATTTAATGAGGCAATAAACATAATTATACAAACATGGCTGAGCTATCTTTTATAAAAATAAAACTTAATGAAATACATTTTTTCACATCCTAAAAGTTTTGTTTTCAGTATTTCTATTCATGTTCTTCTAAATGATCATTTTCATTCAGACAATAGTTATGCAAAATGCAAGCTGCTACAATAGTGTCAGTTATAAATGCAATATTTCTATATACAGTAAATAGTTTTATTCGTCGAAATCTCCCTTTTAATAGACTGAAGGCTTTATCACTTAATTTCCTAGTAGATGTATGTAAGGAATTAAATTCCCTCTGCGGTGGTGTTAATCTTTTGTTTTCTCGAAATGGCGGCATAAGCCATGGTAAAGATGGATAGCTTGAGTGGCCCACAAGAAAAGTGTTATGTGGAAATAGGGCATTTCTGTTTTGAGATGCAGTATTGTACAAAGGTGACTTCTTGAGAACTCTAGTACAATTAGAAGAACCAGGCTCCCCACAAAACACATTAGTAAACCTTAAATTTGCATCAATTGTCGCTTGTAGAATTATGGAAAAGTATCCTTTAGGATTGCAATATTCTCTTGCATTCTTGGGTTTTTCTATTTTAATGTGAGTACAATCAATTATTCCTACCATATGGGTAATTCCAGTCTTTGTGTGAAATGAATCACATAATAAGCTTATCTCTTCAAAGTTTTGAGGCCATTTAATAGCATCATTTAATTTAGTTAGAATCCAAGCAACTACTCTCCTTATAACTCTAAATGTTGATGATATAGAAATATCAAATCTTGTTGCAATTGGAGTAAGTGGTTCTGTATTGGCAATAAATGACAAGAAGATGTAGAAGCACAGTTTCGGTTCCAATGGTTTTAATCCAAATTTATGTGATGCTATAAATCCTGACTTCTCCAATTCATCTGAAACAAATCATCGTTGGCTGTAGTGCATTGATATTACACTCGTAATTTTCATATTTATTTGAAGTTTTGAATGTTACCAATAAGCCGGTACGCAGTCTTCCTTGATAGTCGCATCCGATTTTTAAATTCCGCATCTGTCCATGAGTCTATAATATGTAAATAATCATCTACTCGCTTCCGTCTCAGTCTTATTAAATATTGCATTAGAGGAAAAAACAATGTATCCTCTTCTTCATCACTATTGTCCTCATCTTCAGAAACATCTTGTCTTATAGTGCAAACATCACTCCATTCACTTGAATCACTTTCATCACTGCTTACGGCTGTTTCACTTAACCAAAGGACAAGTTGTTGTTTATCCATTTTAGACAATAGTATCTTGATATGATTTTAATTATCATTTATTAATCATGCTGTTCACATTTTCACCATAATATTATTTCATAACACAAACACAACACAACAGCAGAGAAAGACATTTATTTTTGTTATCTGAGTCTGACACTGACACGACACCTGCCTGACACTGACAGACAAGACAAACCAGTGAGTGACATTAAAAAAGCGGAGGTCTCGTCTTACCTGGAAAACTTGATTTTAGCTATGGCAAGCTTCCGAATCTGTTGTCTAAAATGTCAACTCAATCAATAATTGTCAAAATAATGTCGTCCTTTTCTTTCACGTCTTCACGTCTCAAATATCAATCTATTTTATTTATGTTATCAGATATGTTAGCTTAAAATACAACAAATAAACTAAATTAATCTCCTGTGTTATTAAGCTAGGCAGGGCTGGCGTAAAATCGTATAAAATGGATGTGTGTGAAGCAACTGACACATATTGTATGTTGGAAGAAGGCAAGTAAATCTATAAATTGTATCTTTTAGACAGAGACGTTGGTTATTCACAATTTTGGCTTTACTTACAGCCTCACAAGATAACTTGGAAATTTGCGAAAGTACTAGTGATATAAACACTCTAAATGCAGAAGGTATTGAAGGAAAACTTAATGATGGTGCGGAGAAACCTTGTATGTATAAATAAATCAATTATTGTTATATTAGATTATATTGTTTGCTTTTCATGTAAAACTTTGATAATATTCACAGGTGCAGTTTGGACATCAAATGCCACTACAACTCTGTTGAAATTATATGAAAACAAATTAGAAATGCTAGAAACACCTAAGAAGAAGACTAGGATTTGGATGGCAATATCACAAAGCCTAAGTGATTATGGCATAGAGGTATCTATTACTAATGCAGGTATTATTATTATGATGAGATTGGTTTTTAAGTAATGCTAATAATTAATGTTGCAGATGTCACCGGATCAAGTCAGATGGAAAATAAATGCACTCACAAAGAAATACAAACAATGTGTTGATAACGGGCAACATGATAAATTCAAATATTTTAAAATAATGAATGATATTTATGCACAGTACCATGTAGATTGTGATTCTTACACATTAACTGAATTGTTACATAAAAAGAAAGACATTAACAAATCGAGTGTAAGTGATGAGCAGAATTTAAAATTGAATCATGAAAGTAAAGCTGTAATTGAAATGAGGAAAATAAGACTTGCCAATAGAATAGAAAGTGACAGATCTCAAGGGAAAATTCAATTGGAAAAACAATGGCTTGAATACTTGCGGAGACAAGAAGAGCAAAAGCAATGGAGAGATGAAATCTATGATAGAAACTTAAAATTACGTGAAGAAGAATTAGAGCTGAGGAAAAAAGAGCTAGAGATAAAGGAAACACTTGAATTGAAAAAGATACAATTAAAAGAAAAAGAATATAGAGAGACATTGCAAATTGAAAGGGAAAAATGTGAATTACTCAAAGAAATATTTAGTAAAAGGTATTAGGATAAGTTACAGAAAATAATGTGTTTTATTAGTCACTAGTTGTGCCACGCGGTGTCACATGCTTATGTCTTGATCCCGTGGGGATATTGGCATAAAAAGTATCCTATGTCCTAACCCATGTCATGGTCTACCCATGTGCCAAAATTCATCAAAATTGTTCAGCCGTTTTAGCGAGAAAGCGTAGCCAAACATACTAATAATCAAATCTTTTCTCTTTATTATAGATTAGATTTATCTTATCCTGCAGTCAATTCCTATTAGTTTACTTTTGAAAAATCAATCAACAGTTGATCTTATTTTTTTTTTATATAATGGCCTTGTCTTATAATTCAAGCTAGTGGTGTATGAAAACGTGGTATTTCAATTCATATTTTGGCCACAGTTGCTAATGTGACTGTCATTTATAGTTTCAGAAATGGTCTTAGATTTTTGTACTGAGTCAGTTGATCGGTTCATTCTGTATACTGGCGCAACCTAATGACAGATGCTCACGCTTAGCACGTATCGCAATCTACAAACCCCATCTAATGCACTTTGTTGATGTAGGTATTACAAGCTTTGGTGCAAGCTTCTTTTGATATAAGCACAAAAGCTGACACCCATTTTGCTCGGAAGCAGGTGCTTGCAAGTAAGCACACAGGCCAAGCCAAGAATTTGTGATGGATTGGCTAGCTTGGGATCTGGTATAAGTTATTACACCTTAGCGCTAGGCCGCACTGCGATTGAACGCACGCGGTTTTTGAAGATTTTATGACATGAAGAAATCAATGCAACCCCACGCACTAGGGAGTTTTTTGCTGATCGCGACTTATTTCTGTACCACAAACGCAGTTTTGCGGTTCCTGCACGCAGAAGAAACCGCAGGGTGACCTCGCAATTAGAAAAAAAGTACCTAAATTATAAAGCAGGTGGGCTAATGGACTTTTTCATTTAGAAATTTACGACCAGAAACCTGGAATCGCCATTAATTAGTCCATTTGCAAAGTTTGGATCACAGTGATTACAACCATGGACAAAACAGGTGATAATCAAAAATCGACTAAATGCTTTCAGAGAATACAACACTACTCTCTATGGTTAAAAAATCTGCTTACGTCGCAATGCTACCAACATAATGTCCCGCCGCGACGCAAAATTCTATAGGAATCTCCGTTTATTTGGGAGGAATTATAAAAATTTACTGTGAATGTCGGCAATGACGGACTTGAAATCCAAGAGACATGAAAAGTCTTTGGGTTTACTTACAACGAAATTTGTGTCACTGCTGCAAAAAGCTAAGGATGGTGTTTTGGATTTGAAAATCGTAAGTATAGCTTGATTTGCCTCCCATTGATCTGTCAAGTGAATTTGGGCACGAAAAAGAAATATTTTAAACATTATTTGCGAATTAATTTGTGGTTTAAACATTTTCAGGCGACGAATTTATTAGCCGTAAGACAAAAAAGAAGAATATATGATATAACTAATGTGTTGGAAGGCATCGGTTTGATTGAGAAACGAAGTAAGAACAGTATACAATGGAAGTGAGTGCACATTTTATTGTTTGTTATTGTTTTATTTCTGTAATGATTGTGAACTGATGTAATTTGTATAATGTTAAAAAAATCTATTTCAGAGGTGCAGGTCCAGATTGCAAAACAAGTGATATTGGTCAAAAAGTGATAGTTTTGAGAAAACAGTTAGGGCGCCTAGACGAACACGAAAAATTACTTGATAAGTGAGTGTTGCTTGATTTATGACATACCTATTACATTAAAGAACTCAGCATAACATTAATTCTATGACCAGAAATAGTTTCTTGATGCTTAAATGATTAAATTTACAGCAAAGTAAAAATTTACTATTTAGAATGCTATGAATCATTCGCAAACTCTGAATTGTATGTGTACCCAATGATGCTTAGTCCATCATAACCCTAGTTCTTTATCTACACATTGTTATTAAAGAAAAAAACTAAACAATAACTCTTATATTTCAGCCAGCTACATTGGATTGAGCAAAGCATAAAGAATGTGCTCGATGACACAGACAATAATGACTTATGTTTTGTTTCTGACAAGGATATCAAAGAGTGTTTTGATGATAGCCAAGTTTTAGTATTAGAGGCACCTTTAGGTGCTAATTTATCAGTTGGGGCTATACCTAGCAGTAAGGTAAGAATGACTTAGTAAAAAGTTAAAAAACTATATTTTTTATTTTGTAGTTAGTAATTACCACATTGCAAGGTAGTGATTATTTTTCAATAACTAAGTAATAGAGGTTTTCGAAATATCAACTTATTCCACATGTCTGATATTCCCCTACCCCCATTCCTCGCAAAAATGAGGCCTGTATTACAGCAGTGGAAACATTATAGGCTGTTTATGCTATACATAACAACACACCCTCTTCTGCAAAGCTAAATTGAAACTACAGAATGTGCAGTAGCAAGTTTCCCATAACCTTGTATCAACTACTTGAACGAGTGTGATTATGTTGCACACACACTTTTGCATGTTACATTTAGCATCGAATCGGTGTAAACAGTTGTTGGTGAACCAATAAAAAAAAAACTTTATGTATTTTCTTTGTTTATTTGCAGAGTAAGCAGAAATATCCAAATCTGAGTGATAGACAGGCCGGGATGATGAAACACAGTAGAAATGTAAACACATTTTTTTGTTATAATTACGATTGGCCAAATGTTGCCTCTCTATTTTAGCAATCTACAAACGGAAAGTGGTGGACACACTATACAAAGTGAATTTTTATGACAGGGCATGTACCTCAACCGTTGTGATATCTCACAAAGTTAAGGACTCCCTAAGTCCATTTTCCTGTAGCGACAATGTTTAAGGAACCTGCCCTTACTGCTCCAGCTCAAAAATCCACCCTGTGTAATGTTTTTTTTAATGCAATATTTTGGAAATTCCTTTGTCCTGCTATAATTGCACCTGGTTGATTGTATAGATAGATGGGCGCAATATAGGGAAAAATAGATTTTCTTAAATTTTTGGTAATGATTGATTTTCGTATCAAATGGTCTTACTGCAACAAGGCTATTTTAATTGTCTAGTTAAGCTTTACCACCTTAGATTACCTTACAAGCATAGCTATTCACAACCGCTCGATACGCTTCCCTACCATATTGAACATCAATCAATGTTATCGTCAGAGTCCTCTAAATGCTGTTCACAAGTCCAAACCCTGAAAATTTTGTCAGTTTAAATCAGATATATGACCGCTATTCCGACAGCTGTCTGCTGTCAGGGGGGCAAGGCAAATTAGGTTATCGAAATGTGTCATATTCGATACGATAGCCTGCCGGATGATTGTGAATAGCTTTGCAGAAAGACTTGTATCATGCTATTGAAAGATGTTGGTAATAACGTGTTTCTTGTTTCAGGACCAAGATCAGCATTATTTTTTACATTTAAAATCAACAGAATCAATTGGAGTTATACTTTTAAGTGATAGTGATAGTGAAAAGGTAAGAACAATATGTACATCATATAAATTCAAATTTTATTTGTTTCAAATTGACGTTATTTCAAGTTAAACGAATATCAACTTTATTCTAATGATAATTAAGTTGATTTCAGAGTAACTAGCACTATTGAAAAAGTTATAAAAATATTTGAAGTTGTAACAAACTGAACTTTATTGTGAAGTAATTTTTCCATAACCTCTTTACATTTTTGGCGAATATGTCGCGATTCAAATTTACCTATGTTATTTAAAATCTTGACACTGAAATGTTTACCACTGTGTATTGTTTTTACAAAAGAGTGTATGGTTCTACAGATTAATTAATGTCAATTTTAAAGGTCTTCCATTAATATGTAGATAAAATGTGTACTGCACACTGTTTTGTAAATACAAAACAAGGTTAATTATTATAATGACCGGCACGAGTCGTGAGCACAGATGGGCAGTAGTGGGGGCAAGCTCGCGCATGGTACACTTTCGGCCAATTTTATTTAGTACCGCTTTTGCTCAAATTATTGATAGCCACTTACGCAAACTATAATTAAAATATTAGTGGTACTTGAAATTTTACTTTGATACAGTAATGTTTTGTAATGTAGTGGCCTTTGTGACTTACGGCCAGTTTCTTCATCAACACAATCAGGCAAGTATTAACTTTTACTTGACCTTTACTGATACTACAGCAAATGTTTTCTTCATTCAAGTAACTGCTAAAATAGCGAAGAAACAAATTTAACCGTTACTTTGACTTAAAAAATACGAATTAACAAAAATAAACTATTTCAAAATTAAAAACGTAAGTCACTAAAATTGCACGAAAGTGTACAGTTGCCGAATGAAACGTGAGAGTCCAATAGACGACGAGCATCGACAGACGAACCAATCGCGTGCAGCCTCGTTACCCCCCGCCTTCTTCATTCCGCCAAAGAGACCGAAAAATGAACTACTGCGCAGGTGTCAGTTTGTGCTCACGACTCATGCCGGTTACTATACTAAAGAGTTTAATTGATTCAAACTGAACATGATTTTAGTGGGCATGTACCAATTCCATTTTGCTCCTAATCACAGTAACTTTGCTATTATATTTAATGTAATGTGATATATATTATTATTTATTCAGATAATCCTCCTCTCACAAAGAGGAGCCCTGTGTCCCAGCACTGGGACCATTGTAGGCTGCTTATGCTAATCAGATAACTTTGATCCAAAATGCTGACTTTGTTAGGGCATAGTAAATTTTTAACAAATTACTTTGTTACAGGAAACAGATGAAGATGCAAGTATGGATGACAATGAAGTACAGAAGTACACGGAAAGCAGAAGTGGGGATAGTATACATGCCAACAGTGAGTACATGTTGATGTATAATATTATTTATTGATTTTTAATGATGGCAGAAGTTGCTTTTGAGTGGCAGTTTGTGATACAAGTTTCACCTGCTTCTGCCGGCGGCTTCGCCCGCGTGAATGTCGGAAATTGTCCCACGCGAACGTGCTACAGGGAAAAAAAAGTAGTTGCCTATGTTACTCCTTATAATATCAGCTATCTGTCAGTGAAAGTCCCGTCAAAATCAGTCCAACCATTTCGGAGATTAGCCAGAACAAACAGGCAGACAAAAATATTAAAAATTGTTTTTTTTTTTGTTATAAGTACCATGTATAATTCATATGCATTTAGTAAAAACTGTTATTTTGTCATTTCACAAGTCAATGTGCCAATTTTAAGTTGATAAAAATATATCTTTTCAGATTACCTGCTGAGACTGAGCCCACCGGTAACTAAATACGACTTCTCCTTTTCTCTCCATGGATCAGAAGGGTTGTGTGACTTATACGACATCCCATGTTAGCTGTAGTGTAAATGGCCTTTTTTATAAATCTTTGTTTTGAAAGACATTTTTATTAGGTACTCATATTTTTGATCATGTTGAAGTTTATCATATACTAAATTGTAAATAAATTGTGTAAATATGGAAAATCGTTTTGGAATTATGAAAGGACAGAAATAAATGATAAGATTTTATGTATACAAAGTATTTGTTTTATTTCCTAGATTTAACGGTTGGCACAAATCTGTCGAGAACACCAAACGACTGCTTCTTTGTACTTTGGGCTTCCGGTAAATTGAGTAATTTCTGTGCTTCCTTTGCTTGCTCGATGAATTCCTGAAAAGTAAAAGGACAATTAAAATTAAAAAAGGACAATTGGGCCGTGACGATATAAATAAATGGATTTCTTCATCGTCATCATTGCAGCCGAAACACGTCCACTGCTGGACATAAGCCTCCCCCAAGAACCGCCACTTCGACCGGTTCTGAGCATCCCGCGTCCAGCGGAATCCTGCGGCCAAAATGGATTTAGTTTCATCGTAATAGACGATGAGAGATTTCGGTACCTGGCCTACCGTGGTGCAAGAGGGGGTGACTCCCGTCAGCAGGAGAATGTAACTGAGCTCTCGCGACACGTCAACACATGTCACACCTCCCGACCGTGCTACATCAGGCACGTGTCAGCTAAGCGATTATAGGCCTGGGTCTTCATAAAAATCCTTGTTTCCAATTGATATTATTTCCAATTAAACGAATATCAACATTATTCCAGTATAAATTAAGTTGATTTCAGAATGACAAGTACTGTGGAAAAAGTCACAATAATTGTTTGAAGTTGTAGCGCACACTGAACTTTACATGTGGGTTTTAAAGTTGTTTTCCAGAGACGCATTTGGTTTCATGTTTGGAAACTAAATCGCGAACGCAGTATAGTAAACTTACCTTTCTAGCAACTTGTTTTATAATCTTCTTTCTAGCTATCTGCGTCTTCCCTTTCTTCTTGTGCCTAGGAGTGAAGTCCATTTTCTTAGGTTTGAGGTACTGCAAATAATGCAAAGAATTTAGGAAAATGCATAACACATTAGTGAGCGTGCACGCGCGATGTGACTTATGAACATTGACGTAAGGTTTAATTAACTACTGATGCATCTGATTTTTTTTGGCTAAACTAAACTGTCAGCTCCATTTGCTCTTTCTTACTTACCAGAAGTTTCTTCCTCGCCTCCATTTGTTCTTGCATGGAGGGCACGTCAACTTCAGTAATATCAAACGGATTGAGTGTGATAAGTTCGGCAGGTATCTTGTCCAGTAAGGATTTGACCTCAGCCTCTTTCCTCTGTTTCTTGTTTTGGAAGGGATTGCTTTCCAACGCGTCGAAGTTCGGCTCACCACTGCCTGTAAAAAAGGTTAATCTTGAATGAAATCGTCTAATTAGGCGGAATGATAGTCTTATCATCATATCTGTGTCCAAATACTGTTGCAATGTAGGTCCATTCAATCGATCAACTCGGCCTATAACGGTACACTGCTGGGGGTCTACTCCGAAGTGCAAAGTGCGAATATTCGGATCGGACCGACACATGGCCGAACCGAATATTATTGAAAAATGCGAAAACGTTCGGATCGGCTCAGTTGGGTCGGGACCATAGTCAATATTCGAAAGAGTGTAGGATCTGGACCGACCGAACCAAATAGTAACTTCGTAGCAGGAAACGGCCGATACTACTTCGGAGTAGACCCCCTGGACATGGCATCTCCTAGGCTGTGCCACAACACCTTCCCCATCCAATCCTGTCCCAGACACCTTTTTGATGACGTCGGTGCATCTTGCTGGGGGGCGTCCCACACTACGCTTGCCGATACGCGGTCTGCACTCCAGCACTCGTCTGCTCTACCGGCCATCGGTCCTTCGACAAACATGGCCAGCCCGCTCCCCCTCCTTGCTGACGGCAAGCTACATATATCGGTAACTCCGGTTCTTTTCCGGATAATTTCATTTGTGTGAAGAAACTCCGAAAATAGCCCTGAGCGATATTGAATGAGTGGATCAGCATGACTGTCAGGGTCCACGTGTCGGCACCGTATTTCATACCGGGCAGGACGCACTAATGAAAATCTTAATTTTCAAACATTGTAGATGAACTGTGTGGACCGACGGATCGTGTTTTATGCGTGTCTCCGTATGCAAGGTAACGGTCGTTGAAATCATTTCATGATTTGAACGGCGTGACGTTCGACCGGCGCTCGGACGCGTATGATTTCTAATGTGAGGCACTCTATAGATTCCGGGCGGAATCGTATATGATGTCGCGAATGTGTCAAAGTCAAAGTATTTATTCGTGTGCTTTTTGGTGATACAGCAGGTCTTACAGTTAATTTATGGAAACTCAAAAAGCTACCCATTGGGCATACACGTGTTAACAAATTTTACACACGTGAACTCGTTTCGGTACGAACGTTCCAAATGGGGGCTTTTCTGTTCCAGGTTCATCGTGAACGTCAACGCCTTCATGCGCGCGCAGCGCGTCTGGCGCGTTGAGATATATGCGTTCAGACGTTCGCGCGTGCGACCCAAAAATAATGACAATGTAGGTTCTTTTCGATGAATTTGTTTAATTTAGAGGATGTTTGAGTGTGAAACTTACCTGGTATAATAATGCTAGTAAATCCATTGCTAGTACCAACTCCCAAAACGTCTTCATAGGGACAGAATTTGAAGTTATTTATAGTTTTTGCCATTCTATGTCTCAAGTAAGGTTTCTCTGTTGTTTGTGAGCAGCAGTTACTGAAAAACAAAGAAAATATTAAAAAATTGCAAGTCCACATCCACTCCATAGCACGCCATCATCCCGCCTGTAATACCGAAGACCCGCAGAGATGTACCCTTTAGTCACCCACTCTATAATAACTTTTAGTCCCTCTTTAATTCTGTAAATCTTTCTAGTTATTGATACATGCTATAATGATGTTTTTTTTTTAAAATAACATAGACATATAACATAGATATCTACACCTACATTTCGCCAGTTATGTTTAAGAACCATGAAATAGGGGGAGCTGTTTGAAAAATCACCAGTAGAAACCCCGAGTAGATAAACACACACTTTCAAAACACTTCATAGCATGTGTGCATGGAATAATTAGAAAGATATAGAGGGGTTAAAATCTCATCAAACATACTTGTATATTTCCACGACTTCATCTAGGCCGACAGCAAGCATGTCCTTCTGAGAGAACTCCAGGTCCACCGGGGCACTCCTCAGTCTGTAGTCTTGTATTGGGCCGTCCAGGTTCCTAATATCCCAGATTTTCATACTTCTGTCAACGCCTGATGTGGCCATGTACCTGTTGAAGTAATAGGAATAATTAAGAGTAAAATTGAGAATAAATGCATAGAAAAACTATAAATTGAATCACATCACTGGTGACTCACAAGAACAACTATCAGAATAGTAATGCAATATTTTCGTGTCTCTATAAATGCAGTGAATGTATTTGTATGAGGTTATTTGTTAGAAATGGTCACACAACAAGAGTTATATGACCATTTCTAACTCCCCCATTGGTCTCATAGTTGCAAGCGTGGGGTCGATTCCTGGGTCAGGCAAAGAGTCATTGGGTTTTTCAATTGGAGTTTGGATGTTGGTGGTGTGACACCGTGCCCCAGAAAGCACGTGGTGCGTCGGATTGCCGTCCCATCGAACCATGACAGTGAGGGAAGAGAGAGTGCAATTGTGTTTGCGCACACACTTGTGCACTATAAGATCTCCAGCGTACTTTTCCGCTGAGATGCATGATCTTAATTCAGTCAGGTTATTATTATGACCGTTTCAAATAATAATTCATTAAAACACAGTAAAAAAAAAAATGATACATACATTCCCCTATTATCCACGGCAATAGCAGTCAGCGGTGTCTTATGGCACAATATCTTTGCCAAAGGTTCCTTGATAGTCGGTGACCAGAGTGACACCACTCCTTTAGAGTTCCCCAAGCACACTGTAGCATTGTATGGGTTCTGTGCCATAACAGCTGTCCTTCCTAAGTGGTTGTTGTAGTGCCCCACCACTTCTCCAATGGAAATATCTAGCCATGTCATGAAGCCAAATTCATTCTAGAAATTAGATAAAGATAAAAATGCTATTAAAAAACAGAAATATTTCTTATCAAGATAGTCTTGCTCTTTTATATCTCCTAAAAAGAGAATGCTTGAGTCCCAGTAGTGGAAATATTATACATTGATAAATTCGCGCCTTTTTCCCATGAGTGTAGGCAGAAACTAACGAACGCCACTTGCTATGATCCTCACATACTCCTTTTGCTTCATTTACATCCAATATTATAGTGACTATTACTTATAATTATTTATGCACTATACTAGTCGTCGAGTCGCCTAGACTGTGTGTATGTGGATCAATGTTGTGCAGTCTCTCATGGGATGTTGCAACAGTGACCAACCATTATTTTTTATAGTGTCTGCGCTTACTAACATAGTCGTAAGTTTTACTAACAATCTTGTTGAGTCTTTGTAGCTTGAATAAAGAAATTCTATATTTAGATATAAAGAAGAAAATGTGCTAATACTTACAACAGCAGCAAGCAAGAAGTGGTAAGGTAGGAACTCCATCCTCAGAATCTTATCCATTTTCTTGACACAGTGCAACTCAGTCCCTGTGTTGTCATACATGTACAGCCACTCCTTTTGGGCAGCAGCCACCATTGTTTCTGTGTGCAACCAACTGCAAAATAAGGTCCAGGTGGAATAACTAATATCAGTAAAATCTTAAAAGCCCAATAAATGCACATTACAGGAAGGGTCAGTTGTGATTGAATATTGGACAAACCTTAGGCAAGGAACAAGGATGCATATATATATGTTTATAAGATATTTCATTGGTGATATTTATCCAATCATTTATTTTATTTTTGAAGTGAAAACTTCTTTAGCGGCGTTGTGCACTTTTGTTGTGATGTGTGAAAAATGTTAAACTCGCGTCAGGACCCGTGACCTGATCGAAAATTCGTAAGACGGAGCTCACGTCAGGAAACGTGACCTGAACGAAAATTCATAAGACGGAGGTAGAGTAGACCGCACTCCAAAATATCTAAAATGCACAACGTTAATATTCAAGTTTTCACTTCTGCCAGCACTCCCGGAGTGCAACCCGTTGTTTTTTTTAAATTAATTTAACAGGTATTCATGTAAAAATTACTGCAAGTATTTACCTGATATCATGAATAGACTCCATAACATTAATTTCAAAATGCAACTTCTTAGTGACCCAGTCAAAAGCAGCCAAGTGTCCCTTCTTGCTGCCCAACAGCAGATGCCTTCCATTCCTGGAGTACTTAGTCCTGTATGGTCCAAATTCTAGGTTCAGCTCAAATATCTTGGCGGCAGCAGATATGTCTACATTCTCTGCTATGATCTTCTGTGATATTGCTGTTGTTTTACTGTCTTCATCTACTTCTAGACCACTGAAAAGTTTAAGTAGATAAAATGATAAGAAGTATAAACATAATTGGATATGGAGGTAGCAATAAAACCAATTAATAACAAAAGCTAGATTTCCTGTCAGCCAGTAGTTTAAAATAATGTCTTCTAAATATATGCAACAGCACACACAATTGTCCACTTGAACAACTAAGTGCGAAAACCAAACCCGTAACATAAAACAATATATGCAATAGCATTTTGCAATGTTTCTGCTTCTGTTTTAAAAACATTGAACAGTCCTACTGCCTAGAACTTAAAGATCAAAAGCGAGGTATAAAATAAATGAATGATTATATCTTACCCATGGTCCTCTGTCAACAATATCTCAGCTCTGGCAGCTTGTTCTTGAGCATAAGTGAACTTTCTTTCTCTTTTCCTCAATTTCTCGGCGTGGAGTGGATGCCTCACACCTTTGCCGACACCCTCGCCGCGGGAATGTGCTTCTAACTTCTCAGGATCGATGGGAGCTTTTCCATCGAATTTTTTATTTGTTTTACCTTTGTGAACAGGTTTTCTCTCATGCCCTCTATTGCTCTGAAATTATAGGCGATATTTAGATGTAGACAAGCAAAGAATAGTCTAAAAACTAAAGGTAACCTACGTTGTTTACATATACGAAAAGTTTTAAGTTTACCTTGAATTTGTGTGTTTTTAATAGACCTGGAGTTATCTTGATGTTGAATACTTCCACATTTTGATTCTGTGTTTCAGCCTTTTGCTCTGATTTCTTGTCTTCGATATCAAAATAACGTTGAGGCGCTTTCTGTAAATCAGAAGTTATGATTTAACCACTTTTACGTTGAATTACTGGGATCAGTACATGCGATACTTAAATTACTTTACCTTTTTTGGATTCTTCATTGTAGATGTCCTTTTAATTTGTAAATAATGTTCTTTTTAATTCAGAATCTTTTAGTTTACTTGTTCACATGTGGTAAAAAAGTAAAAATCTGTTTTGACAAGACATACGCGACGCGTTTGACAACTTATTTGACATACATGATTGACATTGACATAACGATATTAATCAGTTTTGCCACAGATTAAGTTTAAGTAAGTTCCAGTTTAATTATCAAATTTTTAGCATTTGTTTTAGTCGATTAACACAGTTAAGTACAGTTTCTTACTAAAAACTTTACATAAATGTGAATCAATGTTGAACCTAATATTCAGCAAGTCGTAATGTTGTTAGGGCACATAACGTAATGCATGGGACCAGTTTTTTGCAAGGCAATACCGTTAGGGAGGTAAGGGTTTATAATCCGCACAGACCGCCCAACCGTCATGCAACGAAACGAATTCCATCACAGGTAGCCGAAAAATTAACAGGGTTTGTAGTCCTAATTATTAATCTGCTTGCTCATTAAAGGAATAAAAGTTCTTGATAGGCAAGCATCCTGTAGGAAAATTATCCTCGCTGCCTTTATGACATTCCTCAACGTCATTCCCAATCCAACTGTTTGTTACAATAATTTTACCTGTTACAAAATATTCATCGACGACTCACTGTTTTAGTGGTAGACTAGCAGATTCGAGTCGTACGTCGTACCGTAGCTCATTTTAAATACAGGATGTAAAAGTTTGTGATCCTTCTGATAACACCAAAGTGTGAATAGGTACAGTCAGTAAGAAACCTCGAAAAAAACTTCAGTTTTTTTTTGTCGTAATTAAGAAGCAAAATATTTCATTACGACCAGACAGAAGAGTACTTTTATTGCTGACCGTACCTAATAGTTCTTTTGTTTTTACTACTTGCATCTCTTTTTATTTGGCCTCGCCTTTTCCTAGGCCATTAAGCGGGGACCCCGCGCTTTCCCAATTATGCGACGCCATTTATTTCGGTCTAGTGCATCTTTCGTAAGTTCTATCTCCCTCATGTCCTTTAGGACCTTGATCGTCATCCATGTAGTTTGAGATACTATTGTACAGACGCCAGCACATCAAGCTACTACAATCTGTCAAAATTATTTAATAGATTTTCAACTTTATCTTTAAAGAATTAAGGTTCAAGGTTGATTGGGAAAATTTTACAGTTTCGGGTAGCTTGACCTGCTGGCGTCTGTACCTACAGGTGGGTAGTTATTTTTTATAACTTGAATATTTTTATAAAATTATTTATTCGCTTATCAGACCAAACAGGACTAAAAATAATGCCCGATAACAGGCAAGGAAAGGGTAAATGTAATAATATCCCTATTCGTAGTCGGTACAGTGACGTAGTAAAAGTTTAAAGGCTGACTGTTAGTACTTGCCACAAGTTATCGTTAAGGAAAATAAAAACCACTGAAATAATCTTGGTATTTATTATTTTTATTCTCTTTAACAACACATACTCAATATTTTACAGAAACGTATATGACAATCAGAGTAGTAACATAGTAATAGGTTTTAGTATTTAAATGCGAATATTAATAATTCCTGCGTACCAATGTGATACCGTCAAACAAAAGGTTTCGATAAAAAGTCTTTATTTCAGTTTAATTAACAAAAACGAGATTTGTGTCCATAAAAACGATAAACTTGCACATGTTCTTGTGTAAAGCGCATTAACTAAATTTATTGCAAATTAACATTAACTTGAGTTAATTAAGCTATCACATATTCAGTAAAGTTAACAATAAATAAGTAACACGTAACATAATCACAGCAAAGTGAACATTGGCTAACAAAGAAGGTAGGTATTCATTTATCCCTAAAATCGATTATCAATTAGTGACTGAATTATTAACTTACACGATCTAATGAGATCTCATTATTTCCTAATACAAATAAAAACGTCCCTATGACGTGACAACTATCGTTATTCACAATTTTATTTACAAACTGACTAGAAAGTCCTCTAAGGAGTTATTTTTTGTTTACATCGTTTATATTTCTATCTCATTAATTTAGTCTTAATGGGTCAGCGTTCGGGAGCTGCTGTGACTCTGAAGCATTTGGCACATTCCCAGCATTATCAACTTTTTAAGACAGATTAACAGTGTTAACTTATTACTATTTTATTTTCTTCTGCTTGATAAAAATCTGAGTTTGCATCTGAAATTATAAATTCCCTAAACAGATCACCGTAAGGTGGCCGGTGAATTAAATGATACTTTTATTTATATCGAAATGTAGGTACAATATTTACACATTGATTTTTATGCGTTTGTGAGGCTAAAATCGCTTACATACAATAGTATAAATTTCTCACCTAACAATTACGTTAATTTTAAGCATATGAGTAACAGTGTTTAAAATTTATTTTATGTCTATATAGTCCAGCTTACAGATAAAAGTCGAACGAATTTTCGAGTGTTATCGTGATGTCACAAAGAAGTCACACATCGTATACAACGGTTTACAAAAGACATCGTTACCTAATACTTAGTAGAACACAAATACCTGTCCGGAGGTCCCACACAGGACACGGACACGCTGTACAGTTATACATAGCACGAAACTATTTAGTCTCTCACAAAATATCATGCAGTCATTGTCTTTGTCTAATATCTTTGGTGAGTAGCTCCGACACTGCTTCCGCACTACCTCGAACACTAAATTGTACTAAATTCAAGAAGTCTATTATCACTGATAAGCTCCGCCGAGGGCACTCAAGTTGTTAACTACAAGTTCACTGTCGCTCCGACTCGGCGGCGCTCTGTGAACCTTAAATGGGTGTAGGGAGCACTGTGAAGTCCTGAAGCGCGTTTTTCACTGTTTCGTAGATGGGTCGGTTCTCGTCAGGACAGTAGCCGTCGGGAGAGCAGAGCGTCTGCAGCTTGGTGAGGTAGGAGTCGAAGTTGTCGTGCGCCGGCTTGTCGCCCGGGCCGGGCGGCGGCGGCGCGCCGGGCGTGCCGGCCGCGCTCGCCGGCGCAGGCCCGCCGCCGGGGATCCTCACGTGCTCCAGTAATGTGATCACGTTGTTCCTCAGACTCTCGTAATACTCATTCAGATTATTGTTACGTGATATTAACGTCTGGTTCTCCTGAAACAGCAAGCAACAATTCAAAATCCTAAATCTTTCGTCCTGAAAGCTCAAGCAAAACGGGCAAATCATAAATTTTGGACTTGAGTGGCTATTAATAACGATAGTGGTACCAAATTATAAAAAGGTGTTGGTACTCACAAATGTGTGATGTGTTAGTGGCACTCAAAGTTGGATGTTTCGAGCCATGACAGTACCATCTAAGTTATCAGACAAAAATTTTGGGTTAAAATCTTTCATGAGATGGATGAAGATTTTTAGCTCATGGTTGTATCTATTTTGGGGCGCCGAAAAGCCAAGAATTTGGAACAAAAATAAAAAAGAAGTGTTAGGTAAAAAATTTAAGAGAAATAATTTTGTATGTTACTTACCCTATCTCCATGTGAAAGATGCGTCTCCATAGCGTTGATATCTGATTTGAGACGCATCATCTGGGACTCTACGCGCGCGTTCTCTCGCTGAAGCTCCGTAATCTCCTGTTCGAGGGTCATCAGATCCTCGCCGTTCTGTCCCGTCTGCATATTCATCTCCATCCCTGAATTCCAGAACATTATCTGTAGTAAGTTTCTGGATCTTAATCATATGTTTTTTTTTGCAGGAGATAATTTCAAGTCGCTAATCGGGGAGATAATATTTTACTTTATAAATTATTGGTTTGCTTAATAAATACTAGGGGAAGGCTTGAACTGATTTAGCAATATAATGAAATACACACCTGTATAAGGCTTTGGGTACAACGGCGTGATATCGTCCGGGTATTTGGGCTTTTTTGGTTGTGGTGTGGGTGTCGCAGCTCCGGCCACCGGGCACCCAGACAGCGAGCGATGCGTTAGAAACGATCCGTTGATGTGTCCCGATCCGTCGCAGCCAGGCGTCGGGCAGTTCACTCCGTCGAACTTTATAGCTGAGGCCGCCGCTGCAACCGCAGCTTTGTGTTGCTCCACTGTGCCACCACTTTCAAGCACTCGCATTTTATTGCGGTTCGCGATCGGGCACCCCGAGGCACTGGGGAACGAAAACCAAGAATATTAAAACACGATCTTTTTTCTATAGGCACACACTACTTATAGGTACTATCTACACTATACATAAAACATCTACTTTCCACTGAGAATCAGTCTTACCTTCGATGTGATAAGAATTTCCCTGTAGCGTGTCCAGATCCGTCACAGCCCGGTATAGGGCATCTAAGCAGCGTGGAAATAACCAAGAAACTTATTGGATTACAGAAGAAATGCGGTTTTCTCTAAATACTTCTTACAATAGTTCGTACTGAGTTGGAAGGTCAGAGGTATGAAAGCTATGCACGTGTTTGTTGTAGAACTCCTAGAAATTCAATGCCGCACATAAATTACGACAATACATTGAATGTAATTAGTTGGAGCCAGCTCAGATGTCGAGTGTCGTATTACTATCTGTGATTACAATAGTAATAACTGCAGTAAATTACTTACTCGTGTAAGTAGTTTTCTGTTTGGCAAATAAGTTGTCTATTGGCATTATTGTTACGAACTTTGTATTTCGACATTAGTCAAAGGTAATGCTAAAAATAGAATTGTTAATGTGTGAGGAGAGAAAATAAGTAAACCATATTTAGTTTGACTGTCTACTCCTAACTGGTTTTGATAGAAAACCCCAGATGTCTAAACGTTTGGTAGCAGCTTTAATTACCCGACCACGACTATAATTTTAATAAGTTAATGTTAAATTGCACCCAGCACCATTACACAAAATCAGATGAGCAAATGGTGAACTCACCTCAGTGGCTCGGAGTCCTGTCCGTCTCTAGGCTTGCTCTTGGGCTTGTTAGCTCTGGGGCAGCCAGAGAGGGAGCGGTGCGAGGAGTAGTTGCCGGTGACGTGTCCGGAGCCGTCGCAGCCGGGCGTGGGACACTTGAGCTCCTGCGAATGCGGCTGGAGCTGCGAGCGGTCGGCGCGCGGACAACCGGACAGGCTGCACATAAACAGACTGCTTACAATGGCGTGCCGGCGCAGCGTACTGTAGCTTGCAGCGGCTCGCATAGTGGACATGGCATTCGCTGGATTCTTCTTGACAGACACAATTTGGAAGCCATCTAGCCCTAGATTTTGGGACTAAACCTTTGCTGGGCTGGATGCATTTTACTACATGGTTCGAGTCAAATCTTCTATTTCAAGTTTGTAACTTCAAACATCTGAAGTGACTGAAGCGACGATGGACTATTACAAGTCTATACTTTCTGTAAGTTATGGTAATAAATGGCGAAGATGTCTCTTAAAAACACTGTTGTAAGTAATTCGGTGTGACACGTGGAACAGAGGATGTGAACGAGGTCCTTAAATAACTGGTAGGTACCTATACCTAAGTTGATTCTTTTGTACAGCGTATAAAGTCATCAATACCAAATAATATGACAGCGTTTGTACCAGTGTCCAACTGTGTCCGTATTAGGGCAACTAGAACTGGTTCCGCGATACTATTTTTATAAAGTGCCTGTGTGGTGGTACTATGTTCTAATTTAGCACTTAAATTCTTTACTTTAGTACTAGCTAGATAGATTCTGATTCCTATGTTAGCGTGTCTAGTCTGTTAGATACCTATTTCATCCAAGTCAGAAATTATGTAAAACGTAGTATTTCGTCTAACATCTATTTTGATGGCCCTTGATGTACTTTAAATGATGCATCGATTTCGTAAGAAGGTACTTTCAGTACTTTGAGTAATGAGTGTGTGTCAGTGTTCGAAAACTTAGGTAGGTAATTGGTTGTTCTAATTTCTATGAGTAGATAAAAAACAATTAAATGTAAGTAAACTCTTACATTTAATTAGGTACACTGCAACAATGTTTTATGGTCTCCAAAGTAGATTTACATGTGTGAAGTTGCCCATTACTCCTAATTAAGAAATGTATTTAATATGTTAATTAAATACACAACTCCGCATTAAAACGTCGAGTTTCGAATACCGACCTATTTTCCTATTGTAGGTAGATACAAATAAATAATCACGTTAATAAGAGACTATTTAATTAAATTCTGTATAATTATACAGAATTTAAGAGTTTTTGTTATAAAGAGGAATGCTGGTATCTGGAGAGCAGCCCGATGTTGAGATCCTCTTCAGGTACGGTACTCTTATAATAGGAAGTAGGTAAGTAGTATAGTCGAACTTATAGAGAATTGCTTTACCATCCTAAGCCGGGTTTCACACAGCACCGGATACCGCTTCGGTGTGCGGTGATGCGGTTTTTAAATTTGTCTAGGACCGCACGAGGATGCGGTGTTGGTGTGTTATACCTGCGGTTTTTGTATCCAAATAACATCGATCACGAATCACGTGATCGATGACGAATAAAGATTGTACAGACAAACCCACACACTGGAGCGGTATCTGTTGTAGTGTGATTACCGCCTAAAGTTGGATGTCCTTTGCACTAAAATACTTTTGCTTTCAAGACCAATGTGACAGATAGTTCAACGTCAGTGACGTTTCAACCATAGTTTCAACTTACTTGGAGTTTTTATTTTATCAAAGGTGCAACTCCACGCAGCAGCACCTACTAAGGCGCAATGACACAAAACATTAGGAAAGTGTCATCCCCCACACACAAAATAATGTGGAAAAAAAAACATTTATCGTTTATTTCCTATAACAAGACCTGAAATACCTACCTACTTAAAATAATTATGCGTGGTTAATAAAGTCATTCCCTTAATTCATTCATTCAGATAACTAATTAAACTTATTATGACGATTATCTACTTTTGTTTGTAAACAAACTCGTAACAAAACCAATGTTTGCAGTTAGCATGAGCGAATCATAAAACAAATTCAGATACTTAAGTATTTTCACTTAAAACTTATTGCTGCTATGCTACATGATTATATGAAATAAACTCCATTTTACAATTTATGGGTAGGTAATCGTAAAAATAGTTTGGTTGGCTTGGCTTGCATCTGCTAGTTTAGTTCTAACGCATTTGAATTTAAATTTAGAACACACACGGACATTTCCATACATCGTATGTCCATAAATAAAAGTGTTTTTGTGATGTGGCCTGACCTCATAGTGTAAAAACTTTATGGATTGTTTTTTCTATTGGTAACAAAACTAGGATGCATAGGCATATCATTATGGTCAGAAGTTTTTACCTAAATAGGGGCCCATCACCCTGCGCTCCATAACTAAAGTTATAAAAAAAACAGCCAGGCTGAAGTGGGAGTTCCTTTCACAAATACACCCGGAGAGACGGGCAAAGATCGTCACTCACTGGACGCCTGAGGGAGGACATCGCCGTCGAGGTAGACCATGGCAAAGGTGAGACGATATGATAACGTTTCCAGGGCCAACATGGCCACAGTTCCTACAAGACGGGAGGTTCGGAAAGATAAGGGGAGGTCCTTGCACAGCAGTACAACACAATATAGGCTAGCAAAAAAAAAACCAGCACTATAGGATGTAGAATATTTAGTACCACCATAATTTCCTCATCAAATTTGAAAGCACAATCAACCTCTTAATAGTCTTAGCGCTTTCAACAACCATTGAAACTTCACTAAGGTTGAAACTATCTAACATTGATCTTGAAATCTTTTTACGACGTGTGACAATCAACCTTCGTGTGGTGTAAACTAATTACGAGGTAAACAGTATATATCGACCTTATGACTCACAAAATAATGTCTTACCTATATTTTTAGGTAGGTACAGAAAGATACAATTTTGTTTTCGGCGAGAAAAGATACTACTAATAGATATGTAGGTGGAGCTACGTCTATTAAGATTCTTAGCACACACGTCTTTGCTAATGCGCTAATTGATAGAAAGGCTTCTGGCAAACATTAATACAGGTTACCATGTAACCTAGCTAGGACGCCAGATTCAATTCGTTCGTAACTCTTAATGATTTTTCCCTAAATTGTAAAATTATATTTATAATAACATACTGTATGAACCACACTTTCTTGAGAAAAAAATTAAAAATAAAAACCGGCCAAGTGCGAGTCGGACTCGCGCACGAAGGGTTCCGTTCCGTACCATTATCTATAAAAATTACGTCTGTTGGGAGCCGCCTTAAATATTAATTTTATTTTAATTTTATTATTTATTATTAAAGTAAAATACAACTGAGTATTTTGTGAATATTTCAAGTGCCTACCTGTTGCCATTATTGATATCGAGCAAAAAAGGGCAAAAAAATCGCGTTTGTTGTATGGGAACCCCCCTTAAATATTTATTTTATTTTGTTTTTAGTATTTGTTGTTATAGCGGCAACAGAAATACATAATTTGACTGTCTAGCTATCGCGGTTCTTGAGATACAGCCTGGTGACAGACGGACGGACAGACAGCGAAGTCTTAGTAATAGGGTCCCGTTTTTAACCTTTGGGTACGGAACCCTAAAAAGGCAACATTTTGAGGTACCAAAGTAGGTATAGTTGACTTTAGTACCTAGATTATGAAAGTAGGTACATATAAACTTTTATAACAGAAAAACTCTATTAACTATTTATCTACATACTAGATAAGAGGTAGCTACTTCTTACTTATGTAAGTACCTAGTTACTCTCGTTAGGTTTTATACCCATATAAATTGAATCTTAAGGAGAATCCTACTTATATGTATTTCTAAACCTGTTGTTTGGCTGACTATCAATGAGAAAAATGCCTAAAACATTAGCTCCAACATCAAAGTATAAAAATATATTCTTTGTTCGAAGAGATTTGAATGTGAAATCTCTTTGTGAAGCATTTACATAGCTATTAGCATATAGGCGCGACATTGTTCTGTCATTGTTTATGAACTAATCTTTTGAAAACAAAAGTGGAGTAACGAATTCACGACGCAGTATGTCATATGTACCTATGTATGTAAATAAAGATGCAGGCGTCCTACGTATGCTATCACGTCGAAGACTGCTTCATAAAAACATACCTTATCACATACGTCATAAGATTTCAAATGGATAAAAAAGGGTTAGCACCGATTGTAACGGTTGTGTATAATGTAATTTTTATCAGCTTGGCGATAATAGATATTTCAGTGTTGAGTCTATGTATTGCGGGTACGTTCCTTACGTAGCCGTAGTAAAGGCTATGTCTCACGTTTTCTATATCAACGTCTTTTGTTTATATAGTTTGTATAATTATTATTTTAATTATTTGCACACACAACAATTAACACGCATTATATTGTTAGTGTCAAGGCGTAAAACAATGTTATAGCACGATCTGTGACGAGGAATATTAATAAAGGCATGCGGTTAGTTTGCATCAAAATCCCGTGGGACGCCGCCAATTGGCGCGGAAATGCGCAAATTGTCGCTCAGGGGCGCAATTGTGGACGCTCTACTTAGCAGTACAAACGTAAAACATCGAACAGTCTTTGTTTTACATAGTTTGTAAACGAATCATAACATTCTACTTGTAAAAAAACTTTAAGAAAGAATACAGCGGGTTTATTAAACTGTATCTATCTAATTATCTGACTTGAAGCCACAACTTACGATACGTTTAAATATTTTACGCCAAAAGTTACGCGGTAATTAAAAAAAAAAACAATTTTAATATTCTACAGAAGCAGTTCCATAAAAAAGAGAGAGAAAAGTAATGGTTCGATGTTAAAAATTTGCACAGCCGCTGATATTGCAACCGCGAATTCGTATTCTGCCAGTGATTGCCGCTTGCCTGCGGTGCGTCGCGAAGTTGCCAGAAATGTGTCCGGAGCCGTCGCAGCTCTCGACTGGACACTGGATGAGCTCCCTCGACTCTCGTATCCGGTAACTCAGTTTCCCATAAAAGTCGTCGCGGTGATAGCTAGCGTGAATAAATAGATACGTAACAGTATTGAAAAAAAAAAATAACAAAAATAACTTGTTAAAAATAAAAGAAACTTATAAAAATATTATTCAAGGTCCTAGAAGTTACTGTTTCCCGTAATTATTGAAGTCATTAACCCAACGAAAATATATAATAACACAACTTCAGAAAAGTTTGTAAACTAAAAACTTTGCCTCCAAAAATGTTATCTAGTACGTGAAGCGAAGTTTTTGAATGTTTACAAAGTTGGTATTATTAGCTACTCGCTGTTGTGTTTACGTATTGGATGATAGGAAAACTATAAAAGTTTTTAGAACACGACAAAAGTGATATAACAATTTTTGTTCTTACCTATTTCGCCGCATATCTGCGCCGTCGTTAATATAAACGGCAGGAAAGTGGCACAAATATAATTTAAAGTGTGTGTATCTTATCGTTCGCGTGTAGTTTATCTGGTGTGCGCGCAGCTCGCACGGCGCGCCTGCGCGGCCGCCGCCGGTATATTTAGATTTTAGACTGATCCACCAAGTGTGACTTGTGTTGCGTTCGAAAACTTGCAATAGAATTATTCTAACCTAAAATAACTTCACGTTGTATTATTTATTCTTAATGAAAAAAAATGCGCTACGTGGGATATTCGAGCAAGTTTTAGAGGCATGTGCTATTTAAGTGTTGTTAGTGAATTTTATTGGTATAAAAAATCTGTTTTATGAATCCTCTATCTGCTCTCGTCTACATTATTATCTACATCAATGGTGTTTTTTTTTCATTGTTTTAGAATTTATTTTCCGAGTTACCCATAGGTCTGTTGCATGTTTACTGTTGATATGTTTTAAATTATCCGTAATTGTACGGTAGATACATATTATAGCCTTGGTGCTATAATGTGCAATACGAAGCTCATAAACGCGTAAACACTTACGTTACCTATTATACCATTTACTTATAAATAAATTGTATTCTGCAGCGATATAAACGCCCCAACTTTTATTATTCATTGAAGTTAACCGTGGTGAAATAACGAACTAATTATAAATGTACTGAATTTGACGCACCGGTATTTGCCTAAGCGAGCAACTGCAGCGCCACCGCGATATGTCAAAATGTACGGCCATGTATGTAGTAAGTAAAGTTATTTAAATTATATACGAAAATAAATCTTTAAATCCCTACAATTTTTATTTTTAATTTAAATCACTTCACATAGAGCAGTACAAATGATGCTGTCATCACAAAACATAATCATACAAACTCTCTGCGTGTATCCGAACGCATCGTGCAGAATACGGCCGCTCACCGCTCAAGGCAAGGCAGCCAAGTGTTCAGTGTTGAATGTTTTCACTTACGTCACTCATTTTGTGTCGATCAACAAAAGAAAACACGTTATGAGAATTCAATACGAGAGCGGAGCACACTTGTGCAACAGCTGCGAAAGGGTCTTTTATATTATTTTTTTTATTTCTAAGATGTTGGTACAATTAATAATAATGTACGTACAGACAGTACTGGCTGAATAGACGTGTCTCCTCTGCTACGTGCAAATATTGACTAACGTTTTAATTTCGTTATCCGAACTTGTAGGCGTCTCATTAAAATAGTTTGAGTGGTTAAAACTATCTTCATTAGGTAATGGTACTTAAATCACTAATCAACTGTTTTAGAAATTATATTTTTGCGGTTCTTGTTTTGGTAGATATTTATAACTTTCATACTGCACTGTAGGTGTTGGATACCTATATTACTGTCACTGTGCCGTAATTTCAGATGCTACAGGTACCTACTTTCCTAAATATTTGCGTGCCTAGTTTGGTATAAAAAGTTAAATTGAAATACTGGAACTAATTTTATTTCGTCCCAGAAACAACAGAATAAAAAAAATGGGATGCACTCCGGGAGTGCCGGCAGAAGTGAAAACTTGAATATTAACGTTGTGCATTTTTGATATTTTGGAATGCGGTCTACTCTCCCTCCGTCTTACTAATTTTCGATCAGGTCACGTGTACTGACGCGAGTTTAACATTTTTTACCCATCACAACAAAAGTGCACAACGCCGCTAAAGAAGTTTTCACTTCAAAAAACAAGAAAAAATAAATGGCTACCTGCTCTTTGTGCAAATGAAAACGTTTGATTTACGACCTCATTGTTACGATCCTAGTGTCAATATTGTTTGATCGGGGTCATGAAACGTTACCCCGGGGGTTTGCGTTAGCTGTTTCTCTCACTCCGCGTAGTAGACTTGACCAGTAGTACCTAACCCTCGTTCACACGCTCATCTTGACGCATTATGCATTGGGTTAGTAGTTAGGTAGGTATGGTGATAGAACCAGAATAACGACTAAGTAATATTAATGTGAGAAACCAGAGTTTTGGTACAGATATGATATAGGTACTAACTTATTTTGTCTAATCAGTCTTTTGCCTGCTGTTGCTATCCAGCAAAAAGTTGATGATAAAATCATACTGCTTTCACCAACCTCCATGACTAATTACGTAGGAATACTAGTTTTCTCACAAGAATCCGATGGGTCACCTGCCTAATCTAGACTTGAAGCTAAATATTTAAGTAGGTATTTACACGGAGCGACTGCCGTCTGACCTCCGCAACTCATTAGGGAAAGGAAATATAAATAATCTTATAGCTAGTCCTATTTGTTATCCTTCTGCTTCAGCCTTCAGGATCTTGAGACAGTCCGAACAGATTCTGTCTAGGGACTCCCAGATTATCCGAGCGCGTTTTTTGCTGGGAGCCTGTCCGGCTTGTAATGTTTTCATTACAGCTTGGACTGTATAAGTTTATCTCCAAACCTTATGCAGGCTTGAATGTCCAGTTATGCTTAAATGAAGTCTTTGACGACCGATGGCCATTGGAACGAGGTCACCAGCGTAACTAGTTTTAAGCATCTGTTTGGTGATCCAAACCTATTAAACCTCGAAGACATTGGTCTTCGTCCTGTGGTCTTTGGCCACGTATCTCTTGATTCTCTTGTCGGGACGTTATCGTATTTATATTCACCTGCTATCTTTGGGCTTGTCGTGCGGAGCGTGCGGGGGTGGCATGTAGCACGGTGGGGAGTAGGGGGGCGCGTGCGGGGGGTACGCGGGTGGCGGGGGGTACGCCCCGCACTGGTACTGGTAGCCGCCGTAGCCCGCCGCTGCGGCCGCTGCGGCGTAGTCTGGCTGGGCCAGGCCGTAGCCTGCGACTGGGTGTGGACTGACGCCGCCGTAACCTATGGGATGGGAAGGTGTTAGTAGCAACTGTTTGCTTCTTTAACTCAGTGACTGTACCCTGCCCAGTACCCTGGAGGTCTGACCCACGCCTATTGTTGTAGTCGCAATATTGAAAAGTTACCCATGTATCTTCAGTTGACTCTAAGTTTTGGTTGTAAGTACAACAACAGATATTATGTATATCGGTGTAGCTCTTTCGTTTTCTGATGAGCACCGTAATGAATCAAATATTCCGTAATTATTATTTCAACCCCCACGAGATCGCATGAAATATAATTATTCCGAAAACCTCGCGAGGCAAACTTTTGTGTACATTATAAAATTACTCCCACTCATGTTTTACCCACGGCGTGGTATACAGTACACGCTGAGCGCCGTGAGAATTCAGTAGCTATTATAAATTTTAATTAAAGCTTCGTACACAGTGATCCACAAAAACCGCGGTGTACACTGGCATGTAACCGCACCTTGCGGCGCAGGGCCGCGCGCCGGCACTCGGCCGGATTACCGACGTCACCGCGCGTGTACAACGCATGGGAGTGATTACCGCGGTCGCGTTTTAATTTGTACGACGTGTTTAACGGCACCAATGTGTACGAGCCCTTACAAGGGGTAGAATGTAGCCATGTAGCGAATATGGGGCATACGATAGCTCGTATAAAGGATTACATTAAAACAAAATGAGGGAAGAAAATTGTATGCTCTCATAATAATTTGCGTAATGAGTTCTTACCGGCGGTGTCTCGATGGTAAGCTTCTAGGTATGGATGGCTGCCGCCGCTGTCGGGAGTTGATTCTCGACTGTAGGAGACTCCACCAGGGAAGCCTCGACTGTTGGAAAAATTAAGACTTTTAATTCATATTCAAGTATTGAGTATATTAAGATAAAACCTATTGAACAAATTGCCTCACCTATGTGGTAAACGGGAAACGCTAAGGTCGAGGGTCTGGCCCTGCGGACTGGGCACCTGGGGGCTGGCGGTGAGCTGAGGCGAAGCTCCCGGCTGCGGGCTGCCTCGGGCGCCGCCCCCGCTGCCACCACCGGCGCTTGTGTACACCGGCGATGCGTATGGACCCTGTTATGAAAATTTATTTAGTTTGGGCAATTAATTTAAAAGGGCCGATTATGTTTTGTCTAGTCCTTTTTATTGTATCTATTCTCACCTGTGGACTACCACTAGAAGTGGAAAGATCTATGGCGGGGCGAGGGTCGCGGGGGTCCCGGGGCGTGGGGCTGCGGGGCCGCTGCGCCTGCGCCGCGGCGATCTTCACCGACAGGTTGATGGCGCTGAACCCGGGCGGGACGCCGGGGCCCATCGCCGCCACACCACCCACGGCACCCACGCCGCTACCAGCCTCGTAGTGGTACATTGGTCTGGTGGACACGGCCAATTTCGATAATTTCGCAGGATGTAAAATTAAACCGAAACTCTACTAACGAACTGTCTTTAGCAATTAGCTTTCTAAATCTCATTAGAAATATGTTAGGATCTAGGCATCCCGTTTACCACATAAGCGTTCGACACTGGTTGTTGGTGACCTACCTAGGGTATATGGGTCCGGAGCTGGTCTCCTGTTCGGACTGGTCTGTTTTCATGGGGGTGGGGAGGTGGGGGTCGTGGTAGCGCTCTTCCTCCCAGCCGTAGGGCCGCTGCGGGCACTGCGCGGGGTCGTAGCGCTCGAAGGCCGGCGCGCCCTCGTAGCACCGCGACTCGTAGCCGTACCGCGCTTCGTTCATTTGGCTACGAACGGAATTATGACGTCAGTTTTCGTGAAGGCACCAAAATGAATCACTATACATTCTAGCCTACTGAGCTCCCATGTTTCGTGCCTTGCAGATAGCGAGAATATTTTACATTATTTGGAATGTTTCCAATTGCATCAATTCATCGGTATAATGTCTACTAGATGTAACATCTAGTAGCATTATCCGTGAAATTATAGAAGTTACCACAGTAGGCGGGGCTCTACCTAATAAGACATGTAACGAATGTAATTACAATTATGAATGCTCACTAAACTAGCCTTGAACTTAAATACATAACAGCTTCATTACATAACAGTAGGTACCTACTAATTTATGCACATAGTCGTACTAATGAAATTAATTAATATTGTATGTCTGAAAATGTAAGTTTACATAAATAAAGTAAGTTTTATGTTTATTGTAGTTATGAAATTGTCCTAGTGTCTATCGCTTTTTTTTCAGAAGCTTACGTTTAGTAGTGAACAGCAATAAGCTCAATTAAGCTCCTTAGCGAATTACCAAAGCTCACTGAAGTATTGCAAACTTGTTTGAATTTTTGTCAAACAAAACTTGAAAAAAACTTGAAAAATTCAAACAAATTCAAACAGACACCAGCATTAATGACAATACCAAAAAAATTATTGATTAATTAGCAGGTATAAATGCATTTGAAAATTAATTGGGCAGGAGAATGATGATGATAATGAGAGATAAATGCTTTCCGATTTCCCGAATATCTTTCTACTCGAAATGCTAACAATGACATGTTTTCTTACGGGCAGAACTAACGTCAAGGCAATTTAAATGCCTAATTTGGGACCCGCTGTGAAATCTGTCTCAGTCTTCTGTTAGTTAGAATTGCATACCATGTTACTTGTATGTTTAAGAACTATGTGTACCTAAGTTAAATAAATGAATTTGAAACATTATTTACCTGTACGACCTAACATGGTCATCCGGCGGTCTTTCATAAGGAGACCTCTGGTCGGGCGGCGCGCCGTAGCCGGCGTGGCGCGTCTCCATGGTTGGGGAGTCGCGCTCGGGCTCGCCGGCCTCACGCTTCGGCACCAGCAGGTCGGCGGCCTCTCGCTTCACGGCGGGGCTGCGAGGCGATGCCTCGCGGTCTCGGGATATGCTGCCCGAGGAACTGGCGACGCTCTCCTGACTGATCGCGATGGGAGGCTGCGAGATTGAACTGTGGGATACTGGAGAGAGTGGGGAATTATTAGAAGGCGTTATATATTGAAAGAGTGGGTAGGGGATCTGTGACAGTAGACAATGGAGTCTCGCAAAATGTCGTAAAATCCATTAAGAAGTTGGCTCTGTTTATTTGTCAGCCGGACAGGGAGCGGTGTGTACTTCGGTTGAGCCTACTACTACGTCACACTGACATTATCTTACCTGAAGGTCTGGATCTCTGTGACCTAGCGGCGGCCTTGCGCGCCGCGGCTGTGGGGCAGCCGGACAGGGAGCGGTGTGTACTTCGGTTGGAGCTAACGTGGCCGCGCCCGTTGCACCCCGGAGTGGGGCACTTCAATATCGTCTCGTGCAACGCCAATACTGCACAATGACGTCATATATCAGCAAAGTTATTTAGTGCATTTTAAGAACAAATTAAAACATAAGTTGAAACTAAGAAAACAACGGCAGATTTAAATTGTTCTCATTGAATGATCCTCTCCTTTGTGTCTCTTAAATAAAGAAGTATAAAATATCGTAACATATTGAGTGAGATCTTGATTACATTAAAACAGTTGAAAGTTGCTCAGTATTAATCGAATAAGATCATAAATAATGACTTCTACCGATAACATCTTAATTTCACTTAATATTGCAACAAATAGGGTTAATCTTTAATAGGAACAACATAATCTGCAAACTACTGCCACTGACTTAATACCAAAATAGCTAAAAATATCGCCAAAATCAAACAAAAGAGAACCAAAATACTGAAACTACAGAATACGCTGAACAAAATGTAAGACAACACCGCTAGAACAAACGCAACTCAAACGATGAAGCTGTATCATTGTTAATTTTAGTTTTACTTACTCTCCGGAGTGACTTTATCCTTTCTTGGACATCCTGACAGACTGGAGGAACAAATCATCATCAGTTTCGCGATACTTCATAAGTATACATAACATAGTGTAAGGGAAATGGAGGTTTAGTACTACCAACGAGTTAGATTGTAAGAATGTAGTTGTTTTACATAAAGGATGATAATGATCAGAGGTCTAAGGAAAGTTTTTGTCTTTTAGTCATATCTGTACCCGTAAACTGTAGAAAATAATGATACTGACACTATGTCATGCTATTATGCACTCAGTGTTTCAAACGCCCCGTGTTTATACACAGGAACACAGTTCTCCCATGTCGGGCTTACATCTGTTGATTCTGTCGAGCTACTTGTATACTGAAAATCATTGAATCATCGACTCACCTCCTGTGGTGAGTGTATAGGCCGGTGACGTGGCCCTGCCCATTGCACCCGGGTGTGGGACACTTGTTGCCTTCTGTGAACAAATCGAGCGGTGCACAAATTAGTGTTTTCCTGATGAGCGGGTGGGGGCGTGCGCGCGCGATCGATACGGACGGGCGTGCCGCGGCCGGGGCGTACCTGCGCGGCCCCGCCCCGCGGCCCACCCACCCCACGCACAACTTAAAAGAAAAAATAAAGAACGCCAAGCGGCTGCGCGCGGACTACCAATTTTTCTTTCAGGAGTTGCGGGGCGGCGCGGCACGCCCCGCCCACCGCCTGTCCTGACCCGTTTTTATTGCTCGTCGCCCTGACATAAACCCAGCTATCGCCCAGCAACACGAGGAAAACGCTTAGGTATTTTATATACCTACGTTATCGACTTAGGTGGGAGTATAACCTTATTGTGACCGTTTCCTACTAAATTATGGATACGTCTTACAAATGAGAGATGATTTGTTGCCAGCTTTTGTTGCGAACTCGATTCTGTATGTAAGTAATCCTATCAGCTGGCGCAGACTGTTTCAAAAGATAACACCGAATGAAGACTAGACAATTCAGTTGTATGGTAATCAATTATTTTTTTATTAAAAGTGAACATGTACACAACAATGCAATGTTACATGACAGCTGTAGTGAACATCGACCCGACTACGTTATATCGTGAGACGACCTTGAAACAAACTTGGAGTTAGTTCATAGCGCGGAGTTGTATGTTATGGCCAGGTCGTTAAGAAAGTTTGGGTATCGTCGTTTGAGGAGAGTTCGGCGATACCTCGTGCCGGCGGGGACAGCGCGTTGAGCGGGCGCGAGTCGCGCGCCGGCTGCGCGGACGGCACGGCGCGCGCCTCCTGCAGCGCCGTGGCCGCGCGAGACCCCGCGCCCGCTGGCTGCAGCACCGTGTACTGCTTCGAACCCTTGTTCTCTTTCCTGTCGTGGTCGTTCGAGTATCCTCCAAAAGGTTCACTCGGCAATGAAGAATTGTGAAGCCTATGCTTAACTTCGGCGGGTGGCTTGAAGGCCGACTGCGTGGAGTACGGCAACGCTGCCGTGGCCGCCTTGTAAGCATTGTATAACGACTGCTTATTTACAGAAACCATTTCCCCTTTTCGTTTTGGCTTAATATCTCTGTCGTCATCGTATTTATCATCACATCTGTCTGACATATCTATTTCTAGTTCATTGGAAGACGAATCGACGAGCTCGTCGAAATTAGGTGCGCCATACTGAGTGGATTGTCTACTGAGTCTGTCGTAATCTTCGCATTTTTCTATTTCTATTGTTATGAGGTTAGTTTTGGTTTCGTGATCATTGATAATACCATTCATGTGTTGAGCTTGATGATGCGTGGAGAAGCTTTTCTGAGACATGTCGGACGATTGTGAAGGGGAAGACGGAATTTTCTCTGATCGTTTATCATCAAACAAGTTTTCAAACCCGTTGGCATCTTCATTTTCGTCACCACTATGTGGTTGTGGTGGTTCTCTAGTCCAGTTGCCGGACATAGTTCTTAACGCCGCCTGTGTCTCCCGAATAAGTGTTTCCTCATCTTCTTCGGGTTGCCGCAAGGTCTGCGGTCTGTGCATAGGGAGTGGTCTTCGGCGGAACTCGGGTTCATCTCGTCTCTCGTCATCTAGCAGTCGTCGTCTTCTCTTGCCGTGGATCTCCTCCTCCTCCATGGAGCCCTCGCTGCTCATGCGATCCAGGCGTCTATCGTTCGTTCTAAATGTTTCTACATCCACGCCGAACTCCAGCCTCCTCTTGTTGATCTGAGACAAGGAGGCTTGCGAGGTTAGCGGCACCGTCCTGAAACAAACGGCATAGTCAGAAACATCCCGGACCTAGACAGTGCCGATAAATGTAATACACCAAAAATATAATGGATTATTGTACTTGCGATTCGATTTTCCATCCACAATCAGAAATTTTTACGCGGAAATGATTCTCGGCGTTTCCAATCGACGTATCACATTAGAAGCACTTTGTTGTTATGTTTATTTGCACAAAAATCGTTCCCACGTAAAAACCATTTCACTCAAGAGCTTTCAGACCAAATAATATATAATTTTGACATCGTCGAGGACGTAAAGACCAAGTGGAAATTAGTGATGAAATGTGGTTAAAATAATTTAGTATTCACCAGGCGTTTAATTAAGTTTTCATATAAAGTTTTAAAATAACAGAATTTTGTTTATAGCTAGGTTATTTTTCATGTTTTTAGCCGAAGCGTTGTTTTTTATCGATGGCAAGGTAAAAGTATGAAGTGATTACCGTGAGACTCAGGGAACATCGCACCACGCATTTCTGATCAATGTCTAACGTTTTATTTTAGTATTTTCTCGCTTTCAAACTTTTTATCAATAAAATTAAACTTTGGGCAAAACTTTTTCAGAAAAGTTTTTGAAGTAAGTGTGTCAACGTGACTATTTTCGTTTACTTTTAATGTTTCTTAATGACCTTCAGGTTTTTTCTTGTTTGAGGTTGTTTAGCTAGAAGAATTTTCTTCCAACGAGTATGTATTCGACATCATTATGATTTCTTTTATCCTACGTTTTTTTATACTGTTGCTAATATGTTCATTATGGAAGTAGATAGGTAGCTTAAAAAAAATTTAAACTTTTAGTATTACATATTCTATAATATACTTTAGGTCCAACAAACGTACCTAACTCGCGTTCGGTTTTAAATAAATAAACCACAGTTTTGTTTTAAGTAACAAGATCACACCTTTGCATACAAATCATAACACTCTTAAAAAATAATAATCAGAAGCACACAGCACACACACACACACACACAAACATGTCAGAAAACCTCCAACAATCATTCCTTTCGTAGAGAACTATTTTAGTTTACTAATGGATACTCGAGACTCAAGATTCAATTCGCGTTCATTACTGAGACTTGGAATAACATACTGGAGTTCAACAGACAATATCATCCTCAATATAATCGTGTTTTCCGAGCCCTACAATAAAGTTAGAGCCATAACTCTATAAACCAATCGGGCCTGATTTATTGATCGGCGATATTCTCTCTCGAAGTTGTGCAATATGCGCCCGACTCGAGTCGAGATAGTAATCGATGGTCCTTGACGGAGGTACCTTCGGGGGAGCCCACCGGAAGGCCGAAATACCGATAGTACGACGCCCGGCAAACATTTACGTACGTGACGTACCCTCAAGTCTGTACCAATGTAAACTGAAATTACGTAAACGTGAAGCGTTTTCAGGCGTCGGGATTGGGACGGAACGTTGGTTTTCGCGTTCGGGTTGTGTTCGTGTGTTGGCGTAGGGTAATTAGATAAACCCTGAGGGCGGTGGATGCTTAACCGGTTTAAACTAGTGCTCGTGCGGACCTTTATCAGCGGGTGGCGAGTGGCGGGTTATCTCGGGGCCGCGTTAATTGTAATGCCTGGAGATTAGGGCGCGATATAAGGGCGGCCGCGGCGCGAATTTGCGGAGCCAAACGCGGCCGGATTAAGGAAGATGCAGAGATGAGACGTGACTGCTTTATATGGTGAAGTGATACTGTTTTGGTTTTGAAACGCTTGTATTATGGTTTTGGGTTTAATTAGGCAATATTTTCGTGGTTAAAGGTTTTGTGTAATTTAAGTGGCAAAATAGATAAAAGTAAGTTAGTAATAGGTTCTTAAGGAGATCCAGCATGACTCTTGAGACTGAAAGCCGAGCCTCGGCTTATAATGAAAATAAAGATAATATGGTGAATAAGTATATACAGTATATACCTAACTACATTGAAAGTAAAAGGCGATGAAGAAATGCATGAGAGAAAGAAAAGGGCTAACTTTTTTTGGTTGCTTGTTCGAAGGAAAAAGGAAATTATGATAAAATGATGATAAATTGTTATTTACTGATAAATAAATTAGTTATGAAGAACAATTACGTAAAGTTTCTTGAGTTGTTGCTGCTACTGGAATACGAAACTTATTTGTTTTAAATAAGGCAAAGTATTGAAAACATGAGTTTATCTCGGGTTTGTAGTAGGTGACTTAAGAAACAACAATAAATATTAAAACCGTATAATACACCATTTAAATCGAACCCTATTTGATACGAAACCCCCACATACAACTTAACAAACAAACTCTCGAAGAAAGCCTCTATTGTTGAAAATCTCATTTTCATAATTTCTCATAATTCCTTGAAACTCTATTATAATTCCTTAGAAAACGTGAGGTAAGCGGAGCGCTCTGAGAGGCTACGACCCTTTCCGCCCTGGAGCAATAATATACACGCGTCGGCCTCCCGCGGCCCCTCAGACGTGGCGGCTCCAAATTCAAATTGCACCTTAGAATTCTTAATTATTGAAATCATAAATCAAAACGTGCCGTCTGCGCGGGCGACCATAAAATTGTGAGGGGGGTACGAGTAAACTCGAGTGTGGTAGGATTAAGACATTATCACTTTTCTTTCGAGCAGTCGTGCCCTCCTTGGCCTCGCTCGGCTGTAAATCAGCGAGTAAATCCTCTGGATTAGATTCATAGAGTTGCCGCGGCCTGTGGATCGCGCGCCGCCGATAATGGCGTCGTGTGCTTGCGTGATTCTGCTTTTAAATCGACTCCCGGGAAAGATAAATAGTCTTCCAATTTGGCTTCAGCCTTGAGTTCTCGTTTAAATTGCTATAATGGAACTTGGCTGAAGTTTATAGCGAATAACAACTGAGGCTGACTGATAACCGGACAGTGTCTTCGAATGAAAGTTACGAGATTGTCGGCAGTGGGATTATAATTTTATTTTCATCAAACGTATCGGAGGCACCTTGTTTTGTATGATTATTGTTTGTAATTAATAGAATTGCATTTTCATAAGCTTGACCATTTCGAAAAGTTCCACCAATCTCGGAAACTGCAGACACGAGGATATAAGAAAACATGTTTATCTTTCGCAGGTATAAACTCGTGTTGACAAGACAGGTGTAATTATTTAACATTTTTTTTTGTAACGATGTTAACAAACTGTTTACATTTTCTCGTGTTTCAGCAGTTATGTTTGTTAAAGTTACAATATTATCAATATGAAAACTATTTGGAAGTAATATACTGATGACAGTGTATTATGACTTAAATCTCGCCATCTATAGGCAAATTCTGTGTTCATGTTGATGTCCGTTATGCAAACCACAATGTATTATTAGTTGTGCGTTGGCAAAATCTGCTTATCGTAAGAGATAAAATGACATATGATACGCGCTCTACGAAAGTTAAGCTACTTATATCATGGACGAAGGATTGGACTGGTATTCAGCTGCATCCGGTTAGACTGGAAGTGGACTCCAAGATTGGCTGATTGGTACTCTCGCAAATATAAAAATAATTCTTACTATAAAAGAAGAACGTAGAAGTTCTTCTACCTATAGGTAACTCTAACTAAGAAGTATTCATGTTACTCAAGATCATAATGAACCTAGCATTCACCGAGACCCTCATCTCAGTGATATTTAAACCTGTTAGTTTTGCAAGAAGTCCATAAGTTATTAAGATCGTAATGAACCTAGTATTCGCCGAGACCCTCACAGTTAGACGTATAATGGACATACATTTTATCAACAATCAGTAGTACATAAATGCATATAAGCTGTCCTCCTGTGGTCTTCCCTTACCGGAAAAGCACCTCGAGTTTGGAGGGAGTGGCTTTTAGAAGCAAACAATTGACCCCAAACTAACAACGAAGACCCGAAACATTCACAATCACTCGCCATCTTAACTTCGCAAACGTCTGCAACTATGTATTCGAAAACATATGAAAGGACAGCCGTAGTATAGTCCTTTCTGTGACCGATTTTCCAAGAAAGACCATTTCTCCAAGAAATACTTAAAGATATTGTAATAATTAATTCGTTTCTAGTGTAATATAAGAATACCTAAGAACCTACTAAATATGTTAGGTAGTAATTCTGAAAAAACTCTCTGGATAATATCTCCTCAAATATATTCGGTATCTAGTCAGGAATACTTCGTTTTCTTGCTGTCCATCCATCCGTTTTGGGAAGCTGCCGCAGAGTTTCATTGGCAACCATGTTGTAGTTCGCCACTACAAGAATCAATAGAAAATTAATTCTAAGTCGAACCCTACCAGTTCAGCTGTAAAACCAATAAGGTTCGTACGAAGTGTATGCCTGTCTGATTTTTTTATCGTGTTACCAAGCTGAGATAGAAATAAAAATAATAAAATTTGAAAATATGGATAGAGTATTCAGCGGTAAAACAATGGTGGCGGCTCGAATGGGATCAGACGCAGAGCAAAGCGTTCATACAATTTGTGAGTACAATGACTACTGCGTTCCGCATTGTCTCGCGTTTGGAGAGCAGGGAATTCCTTTTCCATACGATGCGTACAAAAAACCTATAAATTGTTTGGACACCAAGAGAATATTTACGCTTTCTAACTAACAGTCTAGCTTTTCAGATTGTCAACAAAAAAATCAAAGTCATCAATTCAAATTAGGCTGAGAATCAGCACTTTTTGAACGTCAAAATTACGTAACACAGTCCCCCAAAACGCCCGCACTTCATCACTTCCTATTCCCTTAGCTGGGAAGAAGAAGTGGTGCATCAAACTCCCCAGCAGTACCTTTGTCTGTTAAGTTGGAAGAACTTGATTCCATACAATAGTATGCTTCAGATGTTTGAAGAATTAATATATTGCCAATTGAATAAGATATAGTGAAATTTTATGCTTTGATTAATGACTGAGATTGATGTTTGGATTTGATAATTTAATCTACTAGAGTTTTCACTAGTAAGACACAATTTAATTTTACTGTCACATTAACCGTCGACGTAATCTTTTTAAAAGTGGCATCTCATGAAGAACTTACTCTTAAAACGTGATCACTAATCAGTTGTGTCTGCAAACGTACAATAATAATGCATCAATGATAGCAGTACACTTTTTGAGACTCATCTGGAAATCTATGGATCATATAGGATATTATATACGGCACCCCAATTGCATAGCACACTTACAATCACAATCCAAAGGATTTTGAAGAAAATTCATAATACATTGCTGCATATGTTTGAAAAAGTCAACTGCTCGACAATATAAAAAACGCAATGAATGTGTTGATTTATTAAAATGAAAGGCATTGCCATTGTAAGTGTGTTATTTAATAAGTCTGCGGATCACGGTGTATAAGATTCTTACCGGTTGAATAGGATCATATTTTAAAGATTTTTCGTAGACCCAAGTCGTTTTTTTGCCAACTGATCATTTTCAGGCGCATGTAAACTGCAATGAGAAACACAACACTTGTGCTCCGATTGGTGGGACTTTCGGTGAATGTTATGAACATCATTATAGTTTCGCTTATTGACTGATTGTTCTTGCTTGACGCTCAGAAGTATTATTTTATAGACATGAAATGAAATGCTGTTAAAATGATGTTTATTTCTATAAGCAGATTTTTTAAGACACTTTTACTCGTACATTTTATGACCAATATTTTGAAACTAGATAGACTAGCTGACTTATCCTTGAGTAGAAATGGCTAGCTGACTTATATAGGCTAGCTGACTTATGCCTGAGTAGAAATGCCGAAACAAACTCAGAGGTCATGGTCTCTTTTAAAGTCAAAACATTATATTTTAAAGTTATTATTCGAGTCTTTTTAGACTCGAATAATAACTTTAAAATATAATGTTTTGACTTTAAAGACATGGCCCTGCACTTTTGTGCAGGGCCATGTCTGAAAGGGCCATTTACATAGCCATAGTCCCTGGCTCTTGTAGCCTTTTACATCCTCTTGGAAATGACAGTTTTTCTTGTTTTCACCATGAGTTGTTTCATTGAGTGTGATTGAATTGAGTGTGGGCCTTTGAAACAAGTGAGTAATATTTCCATATTAATATATTAGGTTTCAATTATCGTATTTCCGGGAATCTAAATACCAAACCAAAAACCTAAACAATTTAATAAAAAAAAACATCTCGTTTAAAGATGTTCTTAGCACTAGTAGAAAGTCCCATAAAAAGAGTTGAAAGAGGAATTCAACAACGACATATTTGTGAACTAATACATTGCTGAAACCAGTAGTGCTATTCTGTAAAAATCTCACCGTGAAAACAGATGAAGTGAGCTCGAATTAAGCTGTCATAACCTGATGCTATGGATTCACACTATTGGCAGCTCACTTCACTTAAGTTTTCACGGTGAGATTTTTACAGAATAGATCGGCAGTATCGTGTACCTGTGTATGATAATCAATGTACCTATATCCTCTTGATTAGGTGTCTGACCATTAGACCATAATTATGATAATATTTTGTCAACAGGGCCTATAGTCCAAGTAATATTTGTACTTAAGGAGAGCTACATTCAAACCCGCAATCGTTACCCTAATTGCGTAACACACAATCTATCTCAATCTGAATCATTTTGAAGGATATTGCTAATCCATTGCTTCATAATATGTTCAAAAAATGTGTCATGTGTCTGCTCAACAACGTAAATAACGCAATGAATGTTGTTGAACTGTCAAAATGAAACCGATTCCGATTGATCGTGTGTTACGCAATTAGGGTGCGTGTTTGAATAGCGGATCCTTCAACTTCAGATATGTATCATTTTGGAATTCGTTTCGTAAAAAAAAAAAAGGAAATATAGTTTGAAAAGCCGGCTTTTTGCTAAAGCAACTTGCTCATCAAGGGAAAAATAAGATTTTACAAAGCTGAAGATGACCTGTGACAGACGGCGTGTACATATATCAGCAGTAAAATCGCACTTTTTAGTGAACAATCTGGTCTTGGTGGTTTATATTCTATCAAAATGTCATTACCTACTATATAATCTTTGGTACCTGATCGTCGCAAGGACTCGTATAAATCTACAACACTGTACGAATAAGATTCTTTCTTATATTTTTAGTTAGGGTCCATTCATTGTTTCTAATAATAATTGCACAAATAGTCCAATCTTGTTTGAATATAATGCGTTTGGATAAATGAGGTATAGATTAACTTGCCGGAGAGATCAATAAAGCAATCAACTAAGCATATCGCAGTCCAATGTAAGACGAAGGCTCCCAAATATCCTGCAATTCTTTTTTAAAGATAATGGAATTTAGTAGCAAATAACTAATAATGTAAAACTTGTCGAGGTAAGTTCCACTATTTTTATACAGGATCAAATTAAAAATCATTTTCAGGAATATATTTTCGTGAACAATAAGAAAATACATGTCCTTTCTGTTAAAATGGGCCGTTTGGTGTTCTGGGATATTATTTTTATGGTTCACTGTTGTACACCTATGTGATTTATTCAAACCTACATAACACTTATTTCACAAAACACAACATCTACACTTCAGTAGGTATCACAAATAATACCATTACATTTCACTATAAAATAATGATTTCTTTTATCATATTTAACACGTCACTTTCTCTCACCCATTTACATACGCACTTCCATTCGTTTATCGATTACCCCAAACCCATAGAGCAGAAAGCAACATATGACTGCAAAAAATCAATATCGCAATAGTTAAAGTGAGTTAAAATAAGTGGGGTAATGGCACCGCGGTGCATTGTAACTGGCAGGCTCGCCCTAACCCTAGCCCGAGCAGTAGGGCTGACAGGACCACGAAAAACAAATAAATATTTGTATTTTTTATTGAGTAGAGGATTTTTTTTATGATGTGTTACGATTTTTTAAAAGAGTTTGTTTATTAATGCTTATTTTGAGGGTGCTTAGATTCTTGTAAGTCGAAGCTAATATTTGGCGCAAGTTTAGCGTTCATACATACATTTTATTTATTTAATATTTCTTATTTTGTTGGTTAGTTTAATGAATTGCTTGTGAAAATAAACACTGTAACACTATAAATGGTTATCTAAAGAGTAGAGTATCTATAGAAAGTTTTCTTGAAACATCAGATTATGGGTGCTCAAACTAAAACCAATACGAACCTCAAAAAAAAAAATCTCTTATAAATGATCTGCGCTTTTCAGGCATCTTGGATTCATGACGATTTCTGGCAAGTTTATATAGTTTTGGTATTTAAAGTAGACTATTGAACCAAAGAACCAAAAACGTACAATAACCGGATATAATCTTCGTTAACAGGGAAATGTTGTTTTTTTTGGAATATCTGGATCTGGTATGATGTAATGTATTGAAACTTAAGAAATTATACTATTTCTGTTGTTATCATAAATCTTTTGATATTTTTTCAAAAATCATGAAGAAAAAGAAGAAATGAACATGACCCGTTGTGTACCTACTCCTCTACTGCAGATTCTATTAGTTAAAGTGCCTAAATATTAATTTATTATTATTGTAGTGTCTGGATACAACAATAATATTTTGCGTTAAAGAAACTTTTGTTGTTATAGAGAAGTTTGATATTATTGTTTACCAAAACTTTAATTCACGCAAGAATAAATTATAATAATAATATTTCTAAAACCGAAAATCTCACTGCACAACGTTTGATTTGATTTTAATACAGTTTAGAATTAACAAGAAGAATAAAAAATAGTAAAAAAATACTCTCATTTTTCTCCCAATTTGACTGATAGCCCTGCGTCAAGAGCTCACCCGTGTCGAGGGTTATCGCGTGGAGTATCAAACCCTCGCAAGTCGCATGCGAACACGTTTCCCACTTCCCTAGTATTTATTATAAACACAAGTTCCTTCAAAATAAATACTTTGTTTTAAATAATTTAAGTATTACTAATAATAATGCACTTTTAAGGTTGGTTTCTGTGCAGCAAGCGTTTGTTGAAAGGTTCTTTAAACAAGAAAATAGTGCTGTTTATTTCTTTAAAGAAACCTTTATGAATTCTCTTATTTTTTACAACACATTATTTTCATGTTCTGTATTATGAACAAAAGCAGCTCTAATTTAAGAGCTCAATGAAAGGAAAATAAAATTATGGATCTAGCCGAACACAATACGTCTGTTGTTCTCATTTCTGAGTCCCGCCGCCCGCATAAGTTTATACTTGTAAACAATTACTTTTTTAAATCCTTACTTGCTTAATTGTGAGTTAGTACCAACTGTTTCTATTGATTTCAAGTTGAAACGTTAGATTGTAAGATTTTCCTAAAGTAATGGAATGGTTTTACATTCGGAAATACAAGTTTTTTAACTTTTTTCAAACACTTTCTTGAATACTCCATTTTTGACTTATCCTTTTATTCCTTTGCCAGTGGCAGCCCTGCGTTAAGGGCTCACTCTCGGAGGGTTATCACGGGTTGGATCGCACCCTCCACACGATCCGATGTGTATTGCACCCGGTAGCGTTCGCGTTGTGTCGAAAATACGTTTCTTTTACATTACTTCGGGATCTTTGTTGCCCCAAACAGCTGACGGGTTTTTTAGGTTGCGTATTTTGTACATATGAGGACTTTTTTTGGTTTATTTAATTTTATTGTTGCTTGTATGTTTTTTTTTGCATTATCAGATGATATGAGAGCAGTGCCTATCTTTAGATAGGCACTGCTCTCATATCATTTGTCATCATCTGTCTATCATCTAAAAGATAAAGGTATTTTTTTAATGGTCCAGCCACCATTTTCGCAGTTTATTTTAATGCAGTCAATTTATCCACAGTTAATGATGTATTTCCAGAATTTCCTTTACGTGTTAACATAACAGCTATTCATATTAAAAGTAAAGTCAAACTTTCGTTACAGGAATTTTATTTGTTTGTTTTTTATTGCAAGTATATACCTGACTACTTTCCCATTCGTCGTAGGAACCCGCAACATTATTACCCACCGACAAACACTTTTCTCAACATTTATTAAACTGTACACCAAAAACCTAAAAGATATACAAATCTACCTGATCATATTTTCTGACAAAATAAATGTATTTACTCCACCATGAATCCCTCATCAAATTAATAAAATCATTCCCATACATCAGCGCAAAACGACGTTAAAATAGAAGGTGAAATAAGCGCCATTTTAGCGGCCCATCAGATACGGGTGAAACAATTTAACGCTATCAGATGGGAAAAGGCGCTACACGTGAAATCGGCGCCACCTCACCTGAATTAAACGTTTACGTTAATTACACGGTACGGTTAACGTTTTTAATGCGAGTTATTATGGATTTGATGTTTAGTGACTTGCTGGTTTGCGTTTCGGGATTTTTAATGATGTTAACGAAGTGGGGTTGTTTTTATTGTTTTTCATGTGTGTTTTTCTTTGGAGAAAATGTTGTTTCGTAATTATTAATTGTTAGAGAATATTTTACCTAGGCAGAATACAAGGAACGTCTTAGTTTAAAAAAAAAAATTTTTAGAAATTAATGCAATTTATTTGTTAGCTAATCTTTTTAAACATTTAAATAAGGATCGATTTATTTATATTATTTTAATTTATGTTATTTCTTTCATCGAGTTTTGTAACTCGTTCAACTATGAAAAAATTAAAAAGGAAATTTAATTGACATGTATGTAGTAGGTAAGTGAAACATAAATCTTTTGCCCGTAGTGTTTTAGTCAGAATGAAAAAGTTTTAAATAGTTTAAGAAGTACAAAAGTTATGATTAAGGCAATTTTCAGGTACCTATAAAATATTTTAACCTTCCTGATTAAAAACTCTTTACACCTATATTTTTTTAGAGAGAGAGAGAGAGAGATGAAAGAAAAACTTGAAATAACTTATTAGAAGTCACGGGACTTCAATTTACGTCCTCGCCAAAGTTCTGGCAATAAGAAATATATAACCTACGGTGCATAATTTATCTCTATAATTAAATTAAATATCCTAACTATCTGCACCGCCAAAACTACTGCTTACACTCGTGTAGTCAAGGGTAGCTAATGAATTTAGCTTCGCGCCATTACGTATTCTGTCGCCGAGCTAATGCCGCGGTTATTTGCCGACTCGCTCATCTTCCCGACGTGATTACATTACCTCCGATACGACAAACGAGGCAGGAATAATCAACCTCGTGGCAAACACACAAACATCCGATTTAAACCTCAAACATTACATACAAACTTAACACTACTCAACCTCATCAATATTTAACACAAATTATGAAAGCATTTCGTGAAATGGTTTTACGAGCGTGGGATTTGTGCGTAAACGATATTGTTTTTATCTTGAACACTTCTTCAATTTTTCGTTGAACACCGCTGAAATAACAATACCGCAGATATTTTTCAAAACGTACAAACGCGACGACTTCTGGCGCGTCCAACTGTTCGCTTTAAAAACAAAATAGTTGACGGAATTCAAACGAAACTTTGGTAATCAAGCGGCCACTTACCACATGGGTCGGACGAGGGCCGACATCGCTATAAAACGGAGGGGCGAGTCCTCATTGCGCACTAAAGTTTTTATTTATTTATTTATACACGGATTCACTGACAATTCAATATTATAAAAAAATCACTGCACTAAAATGCACTTTGGACTTGGATTAATTTTCAATTCGTAGCATATCGGAGTTCGTAGCACAGCGTAGCGCGTCTACGTCGAAAAAGTTTCTCCGTAGGCCGTGTCGGGCGGCGGCGGACGCAGGAGCTCGCTCCGCGGTGCGGGTGGCTCGCGGGGCGCTATTCGCGGACTATGCGGAGGTCGCCAGCAGGCCGGGCTCCGGGGAGGAGGGGTGCGGGGGCCTGGAGCGGGGGCGGCAGGGGAGGGGGAGGACCGGCGCGCGCACGCCGCCGCCCACGCCGCCCCGCCCCACACACCCGCAACCTATTTATTTCTAGTTACGTAAAATTTACGCGCAATACCCGATACTGCATTTAGCTTATGTTACGATCCCGTATGCCAGTATATAAGCGGTAATGAAAATGTGGTTACATTACGAGCCGACTGCCATGCCACGCCCGAAAAAGACTCAACGCCAACACTCCAAGACTCTGCGCCATATACACAAGAAAATACGACACGCATGGCTATATAACTAATGGTACATAAAGAAACCTACGCCCTCCCGAATAAAAAGCTTTCAAGAGTTTCGACACCGGTCAAATAAAATGCAGACGGTTCAACATTAAACGCCAATCAGTGTATTTCACGCGAGGCCACTTCTGGCCCCGGGCAGGTGAGGCGTGAACTGAAAAAAGAAGTCGCCGCCGGTCGCCGGTCGCCAGTCGCCGGGGGGACGCCGTCAAAATTTGGCAGACGAGTTTTTTCGACCGCAGCCGATGCTATCGATGTCACTTAAACGAATTGAATAAACGCGTCGGAGGGCGCCCGGTGTCTATCTGCGGGCCTTTTTGTACTGCGGCTGTCCATCCTGATTTCATCGTTGATCCGACATATTCCAAAACGCCTGTCTGTTATTCAGCGCTCCCCGCGTGTTGCTCTCCATTCATCTTGTATCAGCACGATCTCCCTAGCTAGTCATGTTGACTTTTATAGCCGGTAGTTTGTTGTTATGTTACGAGTACGTTCGGCACGTGAATTAAAGCAAAAGTTCGATAAACTGTGTCGTCACAATCAGCTGTTGGCGCCGCGAGCGCAACAGACAATGCGATTAAGATCTACGCAGGACAACTTTCGCCGGCGCGCCGAGCGGCAGTTAGTTGTTATGAAAGAGAGAAATTTGTAAATTGTTCGCGCCCGAGTTCGCGAACTCCGTCGAACCGGAGTTTGTTTTAAGAGTCCAACCTTGAAACAAGAAGAAAAGTAGTCCTGTAAAACAAAGTTTTGCGGCCGCCGTCGCCGGCGCAAGCGGTTCAAGGATTGTGCCCGAACTGTCTGTCTGTACAACTTTACCGATTAAAAGCTCAAAAGCTTCCAAAGTCATTTTAAAAGTTTATCTGCACGCGGGCGCGGTGCGCGGGGTGGCGGGGGAGCGTAGGCGCCGGGTTCGTTATCATCCCACCGCAATACTTTAGTTAAAACCTAGTTTAACTTATTTTAAATCGGCGGTCGTCGGCCGAGGCGGGCCTCCTTCACGAATTAAACTGTCAAAGTTGTGAAGATGCGTCGTCGTCGCCGCGGCGTGGCGGCGGCGGTGGGGCCTACCGCGCGGCCTCGCCGACGACATGTGTTCGCACCGCCGAATAGTTGCCAACGTACACACTAAGTTCCTAGACCCTTCGCTACTTTGTTTTACAGCTGTTCCACTTAGCGAACTATGCCTCGAGTTGGGCGCGAGTTCTTGCATGTGTATTGGCGGCACACACCCGCATCCGAATAGTTTCATAAACATAACCCAACTTAGTTTTGGACGACTTTTCAAAGTCAATGCATACTAACTTTCGATGTCTGGGAGTGCGATATTACGATTGGATCAGTTTGCGGTGACTTTAATGCATTCGTTTGTTCGAAACTTTGTTTTATTGGATCAAACTTCGCAACAAGGTTAAATACTTGTCTTTGTTGATTTTTTGCGGAATCAAGAATAAACTGAATTAATAAAACTTTAGGATTAAGTTTATTATGAGTTTTGATTATTTGAACACTTCGCTTTTTTCGTCGTGATTTTCATTTTTCAAGGTTGCAAATAGACAGAAATTCTACATGTATTTATCAAGACATACACAATTAGTGAACATCATTGCATGATTACGTTAACAAGTGCGGTAATGATTACCTATAGGTACAGTCACCAAAAGAGATAAGTAACCAGGGCCAGCATATAGTTGAAGTTTAGTAACAGAAAACAACCAGTTCATTTATCAAATTAAATTTCATTCGAAAATATCAATCGGTTTCTTACAAAACTTCAACTATATCCGACGACTCTGCATACTTATCTCTTTTGTTGACTGTACATTGCACCATGTTTACAAGTTTTTGAAGTTAAAGCAGAGACCTAGATGATACTAGATTTGTAAGCAAACGGTGAAATTGAGGTATACCTACTGCACCTTTAAGTTAGACCGAAGTCGTGAAGTTTCTGGTAAATATACAACAGCACCTCTATAAATGATTTCTAGACAATTAAGGGTTTATTAAGTAACAGAATGTTAAAAAAAACAGCATGATTAAATTGGTAATGCGTTAAGGCCGCCCATTGTATATTTTGTAGTGTTTCATGTATTTTTTATGCAATGTATTTTTGTGGTGTACAATAAAGTATATAATATATAAATAAATTGTTAAAAATAAATAAATAAATATAATATTATAAATAAATTATTACAAGTTAAAGTAATCGTTCTCATTATCTCACCGAAAACTTCTCAAATTTATCACCAACCAAAATTTATTAATTTGTTGATCCTTGCCATCATTGGTGTTGTATATGCCTAGAGCGGTTGAGGTCACGACTAGACGCCTAGGTATGGCTAGTTTTAATTTAATAATTTATTTAATAAAAACGTTTACAAATGGTGTACATTTAGCCAAGAGTGGCAAATTTCCCATACAATTATAATGCCTAAAAATAAACTACAACAATTTTTTTTTTTTATTACAGGTGCAAGTAATGATGGTTTGGAGTTCGAGTTAGGTTAGGTTAGGTTAACCCATCCGAACTAGGTTTAATGTAAACCTGTGTTTCAGGCCATCACTTTACATTTCAATTAAATTTGGGAATTACATTTTAAATAAAACTGGTATTTAATAATAATTAATAGTTGACGATGAGGCGAAGAGATACGGTGGTAAGCAGCCGATTTGTTCTGTAAAAATCTCACTGTGGAAACTTAGATGAAATTGCTTGAAAGGAGATGTCGTTTCACGTGAAGGTATATATAAACTACTAGCTTCTGCCCGCGGCTTCGCCCGTGTGGATGGCAGGAAATAGCCTATGTACTTTCCCAAGACGCGATCTATCTCCTTGCCAAATTTTATCGAAATCCGTTCAGTGGTTTAGGCGTGAAAAGGTAACATACAGACAGAGTTACTTTCGAATTTATAATATTAGTATGGATGATCGACACTATTGACAGCTCACTTCACCTTAGTTTTCACAGTGAGATTTTATAATATGGATAGATTGACTGATATGTGTGCTGTGATGACCTTTACGCCGTATGAAAGCTACGAACGATGATGATGGTTCTGATTGTGGTTTTTTGAAGATAGGATACAACGTTCAGAAAGTACGAAGTACAGGAGTTTAGAGAGAAGCGTCTTAAAAGTCAGGCTCTGCTAGTTTGACTTTATTGCATAAACTTTTAGTTCAACGAACTTTTGTTTGTTTGATAAAGTTATGTTTTGTTTGTTGAGTTTTTCAAGCTTATTTAAGGCCACACACACCTTAAATAAGCTTGAATAAGTCAACTCAACACTACTGTCATTTTTATTGAGTTGAATTACCAGAGAAAAAAAAGGCGTTATTTGATTTTAAGACGTTGGAAACTAATACAAGACACATTATTATCCTTGTTTGTACCACATACAAATACAGCAGTACTTTAGAGCAAACTCCTAATAGTCGCAGCGAAAACCTGATATGGACTCAGACACTGATAACAGACAATACAGAAATAGAAGTGAGTTCCTAAGTCAGAGTTTACAGAATAGTACTTCGTAGCAATCGTCGTAGCAAATTCGTAGCGGTTTCGTAGACGCGTAGTGGTTGATAATATAAACGTGAAAGAGCTAAGGGGCAATACTCGTAATTTTAAGAACGTTCACATTCTAATCTCAATTTGTCAAAAATACAATCAATTTTATAAATTTTTGACATGTTTTTGACATTTCGCTGAGATGAGATTGCGACTAGATTTTGAACGTTTTTAAATATGGGAATTTTCCTTCAGACTGTGAACGTTTTTAAAATTACGAGAATTGCTCCTCAGGTATTGTCTAACGTATTACGTAATGGTCTGTGTAACCAGTTATAATATCGCTTTCAATAAACTCTCTCATAATTCCTCTCAACCTTATGCTCCACAGCGAAAAACAACACGGCACCGACACTCATAATCAGCGTAATTACCGAAATCTCAGTCGGAAAGTCACGATCAACAGTCAAGCGCGAGATAAAGCTGCCACAGCCCTCGGAGCGGTAGACGTACCACCAGCTCAAAATGACCTACCGATACCCTCAACCTCTTAGAAATGAAGGTGAGGGAGGAGCGTACGTTTATGCTAAAGGAGGTCTGTTTATTCTGGTCGCGGAATACGTGTTATCTTCGTTCGCCAATAAGTCACGCAATAATTACCGCCAGCAGATCACGCTCCCCCGCAGTGCGCACATATTTATGGTTGCGTCCATAAGTACACGTAAATAAGTGCGGTGCGCGACAATTGTGCGGTTTATGGGCGTATCTGCCGCGGGCACGCGACCTAACTTTATTGTTACAATGTTTCGAATCCGCGACCGGTCTGGGATTGTATTTTTGTGGTTACATAATCTGCTTTATAATTAAATGTCAGTTTATTTAGAATTATTATGATTTTTGTCACTTAATTGACATATTTTTAGTATTTGGTGTGAGATGTGAATATTTTTTTTTTCTTTGGTCTTTTTCATTTATCTTATTGATCTGGCCTAATCATTGACATACCTACTTGAAATATTATTTGGTATGAAAACTCTTGAGAATCAGTACAAATTATACCTAGAATTCTAGACTGTTTATTTATACCTATCTGCATCTATAAAAGGTACTTACGTTTTTGATGTAGACGGCCTGAATAGCTTGTGTGTTATCTGCACGTAATCGTTCTGTAAACAAGAGAAAATCAACCTTTAAACATACGAAAATAATATATTTTTATTAGAATTTACTAGGCAAACTATAAAATATTCGACGGAAAATGTATTATTATCTGGCGGGGTAATTTCGTAACACACTTACAACGGCAATACTTTTTATTTTGTCAGTTCACCGCTATACATTGCGTCATTTACAACGTCGAGCAGACGAATTTTTCAAACTTGTTAATGCAATGGATTAGCAATTTCCCTCAAAATCCTTCGGATCGCGAATGAAAATGTATGCGCAATTGGGGTGCTGATTAATCTCAGGGGTAACGCTTCACTAACATGCATCGTATCTCCATGTTTTTTAGTTTTTTTTTTCATTCAACTAGCAAATAGTTTTGATTAGCTGCAACAGTTATTGTCAAGAAAAATATACAATGCCATCCAATGTCGATCTGTTTATAAATTGCCTATTACGTCATCCAAGAGACAAGTTCCGATAATCCGTCCAAACCCACAAAACAGTCACTGGACTATCAAAAAGCAATTAATTTCGAATTAACAAAACACAAAATCATATGTTTACATCCCATAACTATTTCATACGACATGGAAGGGTAGAATTGGTAAATAATCCTCGTTTCAGTATCAGATTTGTATGGAAACGACGGCATTACGTGTGGCCGGCGCGTCAAAATGTGACTTTAATTGATGTTGTGTCGTTACACAGACACTTGGAGTTGTACCGACAACATTACTACGATTTGTATTGAAATTAGTAATTCAATATTTGTTGAAGAAGTTTTATAAAGTTCGTTTTTCGAGTTTATTACAAAGCAATGTTCTAGAATCTAGAGGCCCGTATTCTAGAACAATGGTTAACAATTTTCAGTATTGAAATTAGGCTTTGAGTCAAGATTAGGATCAAAAATTCATAACTGAGCATCGTCAAAAAGTCATTTATTCAAATTAGGCTGAGAATCAGCACTTTTTGAACGACAAAATTACAAAAGACAGTCCCCAAAAACGCCCGCCCTTCACCTTCGTCCTAGAATAGATCTAGGATTTATGCAACATCACAATTGAAAAGTCTACACCGAAAAATCTTCAAAATATCATCAAAATTACTAATGCAATGCAAACTGTACTGTATAAGAGTATTAAAATTAAAGAACTAAGTGCTTCCTGCAAAATTATGAGTACAGTTTAACAAGATTTATCCTTAAAGCTAGATGACGCTACTAATTGTCTCATTTTAATGTCCATTCAAAATAGGAAAACGGAAAGTCCTAAAGAGTCTCTGAAGCCATAAATGAGTCTGCAACTTCTTTTGTTTGTCAAAAAAATTCCAGCCAGTGTCGTCGAACCTAATATACCTAACACTTTCTCCTTTTCTGTCCTGCTGTCCATACCCCCAAGGTCCACGGCCCGTAAGTCCCACACACGTGCGGGTCGGGGGCGGGCCGTAAATTTGATTTTAATATTGAACACGTAATACCCTGTTTGCTTGGCCCCGTAATTGATACGGCCCTCTTAGCACGCGTCTAATACCTGTCATTATTTTCAAATTCGTCGGCTTTGCCTTTTAAACGGTGGATTATTTAAATGCTCCGTCCGTTACAGAATTTAATATAGGTTCACTTTGTTTTACATAAATTAGCTTTGACGTGTATCAGTGTAGTTTAATATTGAGTTACAGTGTTAGTCCTAGGACGTGCTTGGATCTAATCAATCAATCAATAATCTTTAGAATCGACACGCTACTGTAAATAATTAGGTATCGACCTTAAAATAGTTCAGATACTTAGACGTTTTTCATCTAAAACAAAATCTTCTCGTCATAAGTTAATAGCAATTCATATCCGAGCCAACACTTCAGGTAGCTACTAGCTCGTCTCCCCTACCGCACAGATTATGGCGGTGCCATCAAATATGCATAAAAGCCGTAAAATGCCACACTTAACCGCTGGCTCCCCGCTCCGCGGCGTTGTCACCTGCAGTACTACCGAGCTCCACAAACCGCGTCTCAGTCTCCAGACAGATGCTCAGACACAGTGGTAATTAAAAATTTCCCACCTCCTCATAAATTTGCATGGAAGACGTGAGCAAATATGAAAGTACGGGTTTCGTTTTGAGTGATTTGTGTTTTGGTTGTCGTCCGAAGTACTTTTAGAAATGAAGTCTTTTGAGAAACACTATTTTTAATGATCTATTTTAATTTAAGGGAAGCTTTAGATGTTATAGCCTGAGGGATGATTGGAATTGTAAATGCATCACATTCAAGTGAGTAACAATAGTATACTAAGTTCATTAGATCTTACCACCCTAACACAATCTAATTTCATTACGCATATTTAATACAGACAAAACTTAGTTGGCTCTTCAAATAAATACATCAATATAACTACATAGGTACCTACACAACTTTCAGTAAACATCACTCGACATTCTCGTCTCATAACTTAATTATTTCCTTTCTATCAGAGCCACCCAACATTCATACATAAGTCGTGTACAAATCTACAATCCCATTATAACAATCACCTTCCCGTTCATTACTCGGAGCTAAGATACTAAATTTAAATTAACAGCCCCTTGTTAGTTGAACTATGTACAGACGCCAGCAGATTAAGCTACCCGAAACTGTCAAATTTTCCCAATCAACCTTGAACCTTAATGTTTTAGCGATAGAATCGAAAATCTATTAAAAAAAATTGACAGATTGTAGTAGCTTGATGTGCTGGCGTCTGTACATCTGCATTGAAATGAATGTTCATTTGGTAAGCGAAAATCGGAGTGTCGCGTGGAGTGAACTAGTGGGCTTGTGACACAGTGTCGCGTGAGCGGAATTTTAGCGCAGTTTTGTTGTTGTCTGAAATTAAATGTAATGATACTGAAGTAAAGGATATTAGACTCTAGGTAATTATATTTTTAATGTGTTTTATGTTTACATCTGCAATTCATATGGAATTTTATGGTATGTTCATTTGTTTTATATTTTTGTATTCGATGGTGTACAGTCGCCAAAGGAGATAAGTAACCAGGATCGTCGATATAGTTGAAGTTTAGTAAGAAAACAATGGATGTTTTTGAATGAAATTTAATTTGATAAATAAACTGTTTGTTTTCTATTACTTATATTAAATTTTATTCGAAAAGATCCATTGATTTCTTACTTAACTTCAACTATATCCGACGACCCTGGTTACTTATCTCCTTTGGTGACCGTACATAATAAAGAGTTCTACTATATTCTATTCTATCGTTGCTTCATTACCTAACTACTTTAAAGCGTTATAAATTATCAACATAGCCTTCCAGAAGCCAGTGATGATCCTAGGTCTCACGGCTCAAGTCGCGCCGTACAGAATTCTCAAGCATCATGGCTGAAGAACACGTTGTTTTTTCATTCTTAACAACAAATAAGACAAAAAGGTGGTAAGACAATGGTGATACTTCATTTAAGAAAAAATGTTATTTAATACCCGTAACACAAATAGAATTTCTCTCACCACATTTTGGGAAAAAAAAGTTTTCAAGCACCAGTAACACAAATAGAAAATTCTATCTCCATTTCGTAAGAAAGCGTCTTTCGTAATACAGCTCTCATATATTTACTTATAACTACATTTACGAATTTCGCGTACAGTCAGAGCAGCCAATTTAGCCGGCGTCTCCGCCGTCTTTATCGTATCTTTAATGAACACTCATAAGCGCCGCGTACTTAACGTATTGTGTCGGTGAGGCGTTAGTGCTGCTGACTGTACCTAGCTTTGCGACACACTCAATGAGCTGAGGGTGGTTTGCGGGATTTGCGTTTAGTTTAAAAGGGATTTTTGGGGGTGTTTTGTAGATAGATATGTTTTTTGTTTTGTTTGGAAAGGAGGAATATGTCTGACTTTCAATTTAAGATAATAACAAACTTGAATGTGATAACTTGATTAAAACTTCAATCAAATCATTTGTAACACCAATTAAGAATTCATTTCTGACTCCAGAGGGGCAATTCTCGTAATTTTAAGAACGTACACAGTCTGATCTCATTCTCAATCTGTCAAAAATACCTCTTATTTCCCTACATTTTTGACAACTTTTGACATTGATGGTCATTGACATGAGATTGCGACTAGAATTTGAACGATTCACGTAACTGGTCTTCTGAACTAAAGTTCGCAAAGCTGTTGTTTTAGTATAACAATCTTTTCTAAATGTGTTCTAATGTTCTAACCTAATGGCACCGTTAACAATCCCACGTGACATAGTTTAATCACACGTATTTTACATCATCTAAATTCTTGGAAAAACCTAAGAAAAACAAAAGACGGTGTTGTACGTCACAGCACCACGTCCCCCAGTGAAACAATGTAGGCTCGCATTCCCAATGCTAATACGGGCTGTTCCGTACAAATTGATACTCGATCGTCGCTCATATAAAACACTCCTCGAGCAAGATCGCCCCATGAATAATAAAGAATTGCCGAACGCCGACGAAGAGACGCGACACTGAGGGCAGGTTGGGAATGACGAATGAATTAATGTTTTCGAGGTTAAGTAAGGTGTTTGGTTTGAGGTGAGAAAGTGGTCAAACGCGACCTTAACAATAATAATTTTAAAAGGGTATAATTCACGGTAGTGGCGATTAGAGCTCTGATTCAACTATTTTGGTTAAGATTGTTTTGTAATACTTTATTCAGTGTTCTGATACAATTGACACTCATTAATTTGTTAAAATTTTACATAAATATAAGGTTGCCACTGTTTAACTAATCATAATTATCACCTTTTTAGAAATAATAGTATAATAGGTGTGATGGTTTTTCCTATTTATTTATTTAAATAATATGGTAGACTTTTTTTTTTGCGGATAGGAAGTCATCAAATGACTCCCGCTCTGGGTGGAGCGGAAGGGAGTGTCAGACTCTTAGTGACTAAAACCCACCCGTGTTCCTTCCTTAGCCCGGTAACCCTTTCGGACCATCCCGCTACCCAATATGGGAGACTTACAGCTAAAACAAACAGATCAAGGACAGTACATTAGTCTGAAAGCCAATTAAAGGTCTCCACTTATAACATACAGAGAAATAAAAATCTAAGGACATTCACACCAAGTTACTATATGTATACTACAGCATAATTACTATGTTGTTCGCACTGCATAACAAAATGAACTACATGTAAAAGTTACGGTTTAAGCTTATAATATATCCTTTAAAATCACAAAGCAATAAATATTTAGTGTTGTATGTATCCAACGTAATATTAATGCAACATTTTAATTTTAATTTTCAAACATTTTTGGTCAAAATTCGCCGTAGTAAAGCGGCACCTGCATCCAAACCGCCCTTATTCCCGTCACGTCCACTATAAAACATAATTCAGATTTTCATACAGAGCCATACACAGAGCTCTTGTGTTTCCATTCTGTTAAACCTCCCCTTGTCCCATAAAAATACCCCGAACGGCTGTAAAACACTGTGTTGACTTAACTGCCTTTTACTTGTTCTATGGTAATTTTATAACACTATCGTATTATATTTGGTGGTATTATCTTCTGTAGATAGTGTTACTCTCCGTAAGTTTTCTTTGAACATAATATATATTATTTTATACCATAACTTTATCATAATAGCCTGGATTCCCTGAAGGTAGAGGTTTAACTATAGTACATACTCATTTCACTAGTTATATTTAAGTCCCATGTTAGCGCTATTACATGGAACTTAAATACTAGGGATAGCCTATTATTTTATTTTTTTCATAGTTGAATGAGCCCGCGCTTTACCTCGATCACGCTACCAGGCAAAGCGATGGATGAGGTCTGTGATGCCATCAACTGGACACAAACCCAGACCCAGAGCTGTTAGTAAGAATTTACCAACCCCGGGTCCCGATTCCGATCCCGATTCCCGAATTGAACCCAGGACCCAGGATAGATTGTCAAAATAAAATTATATAAAAAATGCATTGGCAGAAGGTAGTGGGTACCTAAAGTATGATTCCTAAAACAGAAATAACCAATACGCCTATCAAAATATTTTTTCTTAACTTTCATTCATAACTTCGTCTAAGAAATATTCCCACATTTCTCGTAGACGCATAATTCCCTCATCTGAATAATTGAACTCATTACCCTTTCAGCAATAATTACACGTCATAAGGCGGTGTGTTATTAGGTGTGATTGTGTTCAGAGTGCCGACTGAATCAGTGGGTATTAAATCACTAGTGTAATCCGCGCTTACATGATCGACATTTAACGTAGGCGCTTGTTGTGCGTAGCACGAGCTACGAAGGTGCTACGCGCGTAGCAGAGTTGTAGCGTGTGGATTTTAGTTTGTTAGAAAATTTAATGCTTGGAATATAATTGATTAAAAGAGAATATAACTACATTATTTGACTCATTTTGTGATGAATGAAGTTGGGAGATATTGGGAGAGAAAGTTTTTGTTTTGATTTTTTTTCTTCTAATTGAGTGTTGATCATAGTTTTTTTGCTTTTATAAGAAGGATTATTTTAAGATTTACCAAACGCGGAAACGAGACAAATACATTTTTTTCTTTTGCAATGCCTGCTCTGTTACAGTTTTATTCACAACGCACTTTTTGCAAAATATTGAATCAGATCGGGACCAAATGTCGAGGTAATTCCTGTTCATTATTACCACCTCCAATCCCAAAACTATCTTCACACCTCCATCATTGCGTAGTGTGTAAATGGTTGGCGTGTAGTGTTTACCTGTGAAATCCGCACAGACAATTAGCTCTTTATGCGATTAAACGCTCCTCGTGAACGCACGTGTCGACGTCACAGCGACGTAACGCCTGTTACACGTCATTGCGGCGTGATTTACTGAATACGGATGCTTGAATTAATTGTTCGTATTTGAGTTTTCGTTTAATAGTTTATTAGGTATGTATGTATGAGTTAACAGAATGTCATGTAAATTGAGACAAAATTATGATCAAGGCTTGATTGCAAGTTTATACGTATAAATACAATAAGACGGAATCATACGGGTGTTTTTACCTAGCACAGGAGTCACTTTGTTTGTACATAATTATTGTTTATGCCAATAAAGCATTTATATATTTACTTTTTCCTGTTTCTGTGAGGTGTGCCCTGTAACCCTTTGCTGGTAATAAAACTATAAAAAAATCTACTCTGTTTTCATCTCTTGTGCAATCAGTTTCTGGACCTCTTAGTTTCAAACTTCTTTCTCAGTTACGTAATCTTTGAACTAGAACAACTGATAGAAACATTAAGGTAAGTTCTGACTAAACACTGGAGCGAGTTAATTACGACATGAGTCGGTGTAATATTTCGTAACTTACAAACAACTTTATGAAAGGATATCATTTTATTCTAATCAGTTAACAATCCAAATACTCTGTATTTGGATTGTTAACAATAATACAATATACAAAACATATTAAAACGAAACACTATCTATAGTTGAGTAATTAATAACATTCAAAACAAAAGCCCTCATTTTCCACAAGACACCTTAGTAGCCACAATGCGTCTATCAGACGTGTAGGGGCGTCGAATGTGCATTCAGCACTGAGGCAGGTGTCGTGAGCGAAGAAGGAAACACCACAAAGGGCCCGTCACGGGATGCTGAGGTGTCTCGGTGACCGTAGAGTAGGTGGGAGATAGTAAAGACTTGATATTTTGTTAAAAGTTTTGTAAACCAAGATTACAATTTACAATTTAAAAAATATAATTACGTGTTTTTATGGTTTATTTCTTACCATACCAAAATAAAGATAAATTTAAGTTTATTTGGAGACATATAACTTTATTTAAACTTTTTGTACAACTAAAATGGAAGTCAGTTAACCAAAGGTCAATTGGTGATAACACTCACCATTTACCTAAGATTAGTGTCGTTTCCTCGTTTGATATGACTGAAAAACATAGCTTAAATTTCGCTGACTTTATGTTATGCTAAAGTTGGCCATCTTATCTTAATAACTGACCCATCTGCAAATGAATTGCTCTGTGTATACTTCGGTCTGTTAATGTACACCAAGAAGGCTGATTCTACAGCGAGTGCATCGGCCTTCAGCACGAAGGAGCATAAAGATATTGAGCGTGCATTGTTGAGCGCGCCATTGTGTGCGGCGCGAATCGTCCGCGATAACACACGGACCGCCACCGGCCGCTTTGTCTCCCTAATTGTTATATTCCGAACAAAGAGCCAGCAGAAACAAACGACGTCAGCGCTTGTTAGCTCGCAGCTCCCAGGCTAAACGCTCCGTGTAATAACATGTCCTCAAACAATCGCACGACATTTTCAATACGTTAGGAAATTGGCTATACGCGATCGCAATGCGAGCTTGAATGCTTTTGTTGTGCAGTTCTGCAATATCGACTGCACTACGGACTACGAGTAAGTTTAAACGTGGAACCTTATCGTTCTGGCATGATTGACGTCAATAAAAAAGTGCAAAGAAAAAATGAGAATTCCATAGAGTAAATGAATCGGCGGGAATTCGCCGCGCCAATAGCGCTAATGATGTTCATTTTCAAATTTCGAACGGTTCGACGTTTATTCGTTTTAAAACCGCGCGGTGGCATGCTTCCCCCGCTCCACGGCATCAATCATTTTTAGAGGGTTTCGCTTATCCAAGTTTTCTTCCTGCCTCCGTCCTCTGCTTCCAACTTTTACATCGAATGATCTCCACTGAACCAACAGAGCGTTCGCCGTAACCGCGTTTTGTATTATTTTTTGTGAATAAATAATATTATTTCTCGAGGGAAAGGGGGATTGGATTTCGTTAAATATGGTTTAGTAATTGAATTGAAATCTCTCAATGTCGACGTTCAATTAAGCTTTAGATTTCGTTCTTGATGACGGAATTTTCTTTGTTTCCAGATATTTAATACATTAATTTTCTAATAAGCCTCTCTATTGAATCTTGCCTGTCTATTCACTTTATTGAATGTGTTTATACAAACTGTAATTTAAAATAAAAGCTATTGATATACTTGAGGGCTTCCAAACTGTTATGTACATTTTCATTTATTTTTTGTCACACTTGCAATACAAAAGCCATCACCCGGATTACCTTCATAAACCAATTATAAACTTTAAACACATTAATTACACTATCCATTACGGTGTCTGTCAAAAGTGATTAATGCTAATGTCGGACGCAAGATTTTTAACTAAGTTAAGATTAAAATAGCTTAGGGTATTATTTGTGAGCGCTCCGAGCGACGGATCACTCATCTCTCCCTTGCAAATTATAATGACACATCCGCCGGGAGGTTTTAAGCCAATTCAACTTTGAGGAATCCTGATACCGTGGGCAATGGTTTTTCCTTAAGAAATGCTGGCTGAATTTAAGCTAAAATTACGAGGCATTAGCTCGATTTAGATATTGTTATGAAATCCGAACTTTGGGAGGTTAGGTTCCTCACTTCGAGACGAGTTTTGGAGTTCGTACGTATAGTAGAATATTTTGATGAAAAACATACATCTGCACCACGAACAGATTGCTTTTGGAAAATGTTTAATCAAAAGCTTGTAAAAATGCCTCTGTTTTATTCTAAACTGTACATAATAAGTAAATGCATAAATCAAAAGAAATAACAATAACAATTTGGGTAGAACAAACTTCAACTCAAAAATTACAATACATTGACACGAGTGGATTGCGGGAGTGCGCGGAATGAGCCATAATTTTATTTGTTTTTCTAAAGCGATACCAATAATAAGTTAGTTCCGAAGCTGCAGTTCCAATACAAACATCGATTCAAGAGGGTTCCCAACAGGAAACAATTTGCGGTAAAAATCCGCACTGATAGACGCGATATGAGCAACGAGAGATTTTTTTACTTATTTTTTCCGCACGGGGGAGATCGCGGGCGGCTGATCTTTGTTTTATGAGAACGATTAAGAAAAGCATATTTGAAGTGTGTACTTGGCTTTATTTGCGCTCCCAGAGGGAAGGCACGCTTCATTGATCTGTAATCGTTTTTCGCATTTTATTGCTGTAGTACCTCGAGAGTCGAGGGTCGTGAGTATACGTTGTACATTTTATTATGTCGAAATTAGTCGTCGTTCCCGTAAAATTAAAATTAGAATCTTGTTCGCGACATAATTCAGTTGGGTTCGCGACGGGATCCTGTTATTTTCGCACTTAATTTCGCGGCGTTAAGCGTTGTATTGTGGCACAAGGCGTCTGCTCGCGGTGATTAGAATGCTAAGTACGCACCCTGAAAGGGTTCCCTTAATTGTGCGGTGTTCCTTGTGGACCGCACCACCAAACAGCGGCCGCGTATACAAAACGATGAGGTTTGACTGTCCTTAACAAGAAATGAGGTTGAATTTAGTGTATGGGATTGTATAGTATGTCTGAAAATAAAGTCTGTGAGATGTAAGGTAAAATGCGTCGATTTTCCTAAGTAGGTGCTGTTTAAAATTTTGTATTACAAAAGTTTTTCGATGAATTTACTCATGCTTGTTTTCGTAAAAATCGACGTAAAAGTCAAAACAATGTACATAAGTTGAAACTGCATTTCTCAATTACATTTTATGTTCTTGAGCTCACGTTCCCTGCAAGGCAATCACGACAGAGACGTTTTAATAGTCAAAAAATTAATTGCAAGTGGCGTCGTCGTGATTTACATGACTCAAATGTGGTCGTTAGTGCGAATTGAACGAAAGGGTGGGCTTTGAGCTACCCCAATATAATTAAACTTTACTCTCGGCTACATTTTAAAAAGCAGAAAATAGCGAAGAGAAATCGCTATTCGAAAAATGAAACACTTTACCAAATTATCAAAATATGTATTTGATATTTGGCGCTCGCTGGCTGCTGTCAAAAATTAAGCATTTGAAATATGTATGAACAATTACGTAAATTAATGCGCGGTGGTTCTTTTGTTTTGGTTCGGAGCATAACGCAAAATAAAGGCGTATTAATTATTCAGCACCACACTCGACGCAATCAGAATAAGTGCTGATGTTTCTGTCACCCGCTGCGGCTGCGGCGCGGCGCGGTGCGGCGGCGGCGGTCGCGCTGTGCATGATTAGAATTCTTAAGCTGTGCCGAAGGCTCTTGATTAGAGGAAATTAAAATCATTATACTCGGGCGCGCACCGCACCGCGCCACAATGCCGCCGTTCTACCCGACTGACGTAAAAATAAGCGGGAACGCACATAAAGAAGGAGGCTCGCCGGAAACGGAAGCGGCACCATCTTGGAGCCGCCGGGCGGGAAAACAATGGATTCGTTAATTAACATTTTCTTACGCCTCGCGGCTGTCGAACGAACGGTTTATCGGACAAAATATTTATGACGTAGACGCAATGAAAATTCCACCATGAAATCGCACAATTGAAATTTCGTCCATAGGAGGCAGGGATTAAGAAATTATTGGAGACTTTTCTTTAATCTTGCTTAGATGATTGAAATTATAACTTTTTGTTTAGATAGGATCGGAGAATATTAATATTGATTAAGTTCTATGAAGAATAGTTAGGAGCTCATTACAAATTACTTTGTTAAAACAATAATACCCATAATTTATCAACGACGTGTAACATTTGCCTAAAATAAATCACCACTCCAAAACCAAAGCCCCACTTATTTCTACTACAAACAATGACATAGGTAAACGAATGAGTTGAACGGAATACTCATGTCAAACAAATAACTCAATGTGCGTACAAAACGTATCAGTGGTAGCTGTAATAGAGACGGAGTGCCGCCTGAGGCGAGCCGCGTGAAAAATGGGCGCCATCAATAACGCACTATCGGTCAGAACAGACTTGTGCCTTTGCCTATCGATCTCTGATTGATTGTTTAGTCTGTGGTCATTTTTGACGTTATGTTTTGTCGGTCATTATTCGAATTTTACATTTTTAAATTTTATTTCGAAAATACAATTGTTTTGGATTGGCAATGAAACAAAACACACACGATCTTATCTTAAAACTGTTTTCTTTTTAACAATACGTGCGCCTGAATGTGATTTTTAAATAATTAGAGAGTATTTTAAAGCGTAAGTTTTTTATTTATAGCTGTTTAGAATACCAGCTTAGTTTACTTCTAGTTAAATATGCATGATAGTCGACCAATATCACAATACATAATAAAGCAAGCCTATAAAAGTATGTAATCTGTCCTATCAATACATTATCCATAATTCACAAACGAAAATCGCGAGCCACCAATCACCGCTAATAGCCCATCGGACATTCATTCGATAAACATTGACCTCCTGACAGAGTGGCATCATTTATCAATGTGAGCGGTGCACAAAATGCAATGCACTGCCCGACAAATAGTGACGTGATATATGAATATTGACTGCGTTTTGCGGATATATCCGATATCTGATAAATGAGACAGGAAGTTAAATTGAGTCACTATTTTACAGTTAATGTGTCACTTTATTGAATTTCTGATTTTTTTATGTTTATTGATCCAGCAGAAAAAAATCCTATTTGCTTTGGATTTTCGAATTCACGTCATTCAGGGTGTATACTTAGTTGTCTATGGAAAAATGGATAAGTGTGTATGACTAGCACAGCAGTTATGCTTAGCGTAGTGATTAAGAGATTATCGTCTTCTCTGATTGCTCAACTTACTTGAAGATACTGTATTTAGAGAATTTTGAATAGCGTTGTTCTTGACTATGAGATGACGATGCCATGCTCACCCTTGCCATTAACTCTCAAATTGGTAATTTATTTAATTCAAATCCACTGACATGCACATTACAGTTTTAAGTATTTAATTGTTTCTAGCAGTATTATAGCTGTGAGTGGCTTTAGTCGGCAATAACAATGTAGTAAACCGCTCTTAGTGGTGGATTACCGCCATTAACCGCTGTGGCTGTAAAACGAGTGATCGATGCGCGCCCCGATGTTTATTGTCCATTACATGGACGGCGGGGGACACTAGTGCTAGTGATGTGGCTTATAGGATACTGATTTATGTTTGATGTGAGTTACGGTTTTTAAAATTCGTTTTAGCTGTCGTTAAGTTTGACTAGATTTTTGGCAACTATAAATTCACAATAACTTTTTGAACCTTGAAAAATGCATGTGTTTACACATTTTTTTTATTTAATTTATCTTTAAATGGTAGATGATTAAAAATGAATCATTTTAAATATAAAATTAGGGTTGTCAAAACGCAAATGCAGTTAAATACGCCACAAGTGGGCCACAACAGCAGCCGCAATCGCAATTGTCTCAATTATTAATTGTAATTTTTGACAGGCACCTGTCAATTTCGCAGCGTTCAACCCTTCCTTAATCCCCCACAAGACGCGAGGTGCTGGGACGTCTCCTTAGCCGCTCCCCCGGAATAAATTAGCTTTCTCCCGGCCACATCGGGATATAAAATTTTGAATATGAATGGAAAATTTTGCATTTGTAATAAACCGCTTTTCCCTGTAACGCTGCAGATGCGTACTCGAGCACTGGATAAAAATGGAATCTCGCCCAGTGTCGCTCCTCAGGTGGCCCGCCATAAATATTTATTAATTATTTTTTCAATAATCTCTCCTCTCTTGTATCCTCCGAGGATGGAGGGATATCTCCACCGTTAATTGCTTTTTGTTTCATTTGAATAAGTATTGTTTTTGACTGCTCGAGCGTGACGTTGAGTTTTATAAAATCTCGACGATGAATAATTTTGTTGAAACAAAGTTAATTGAATCCATTATTGATTGTTCTAAATTTCGTTGGAAATATGTAGTATCATTAATTTTTATTACAAGGACAAACTTTCAGAATATAATTAGGTATACCTGTAAATCACGGAGGCAGTTTAGGTAACTAGGTACCTGTTCCGATTTATGAAACTAATAAGCTGAAATCTTGGTCACATATGTACCCATACTTTGTGCTCTCTTCATGTTATCATCAAGAAAGTTGAACTCCAAATTATGTCGTCAAAGCAGCAGACTGTTTTAATAATGTCATGAAGCCGATTGAAAAAATCCATGCAACCGATGTCGACATCGCTTCGCCTAATTGATTTTATAATTCGAAGGAAATTCAAAAAGAGAACATTTATATTCGCAGCACGGTGGCGACACGTAGCAGCAACCGATGCGCCGATTGCGGTTACCAAGTTATTCCGATTGCCGGAGAAATACAAATCCTTAAGCGTTGGCTTAAAAGTACCAAGTCTTAAGGCATAAAATACAATTACACCAGCCGTACTAAAAAGAAAATAATATTTTGGTATGCAAGTACGTTCAGCCGCTTCACTTTTATTTTCATACGCTTGTATAATTTTATTGAAACGACTCAATCTGAGTAAAGATTTTTATTTTAAGAATAAACTTTGGAGTTTTTGTGGACTAATGGAAACGTAAATGGGACGTAAAACTTGATGTGTCTCGAAAGTGAATTAATTCAGGTATCAAGTAGAGTATGAATCGATTGTGGGAACATGACTAGTGATGTGTAACGTATGATTTTCAAACCGCGCGGTACCGGTGAGCGATTGTATCAATTTGTCCTCGTAACACGCGGTTGCCCCCGCGCCATGTTAATTTTTTATTTGATCAAGATTGTTATCGTGGGCGAATAGTTTGATAATGAAGCCAATTTTTTGATAATACCCCACATTGGGGTGGATTTCGAGTGGTTTATTCCGTAAGTAAGGAGAAAATTACACACGTAGACGTGTCATTTCGTTGACAATTTGAAAGTCGTTTGATTCCATTTATCTCATTTTCTTGTTAAAGTGAATTATTAATTTGAGGCATTACCTACTGCAAGTTTCATGCTAAAGCGTTTGCTAAGGTATTTTTACTAGCAATTTTATAGGCATACAATAAACTTGTTAAGTGCAGGCATTTGTTTTATGAGTTAGTTAACTGATGAAGTCGTAATGATGCCAACTGGGTACTTTCCTTTCCAATTACCTACCAGCTAAAAAAAATACCCTGTAACTTACCACAGCCTTCATTAATACAGTAACGGTCACAGCCTCTATATACTAAAACTAATAAATTAAAATTAATGTAATGCAAACTTTAAGCTATAATTTATGAAGGAGTAGTAATTGTCCAGTCATCGTCCATTTCGGCTGGTGGGTAGGTACCCGCAATTTGTCTCCCGGGCATTGTAATCCTTAAATTGATAATCGATGGGCGTCTACAATGGAACGTTAACGAGGAGCCAAGTTATCAATCTTGCCTAGCCAAGGTCATGTGTACCAGAGATGTCCCATTAATGTCATTCGTGTTATTTATTGTGAAGATGACTGACGTGTTTGTTGCCGATGTGCTTTTGTTTTAAGTTTTGTTGCGGTATTGGATTAGTTTTAATTCACTCATATTCTCAAAAATTGGAGTACATTATTTATTTAAAATAATATATTGAATCAAGCTTTAGAAAAAAGGTTAACAAATATTTAGCACAGCAAATAAAAAATGTGTGCCACATATTTTTCTGTTGCCTACACTGTACCAATCAAAACTATAAATGTCAAAAAATACGATATTCAAAATTCGAATCATACGTCACATGTACCAACAAATTGACAGACGTCAAAATTAAACGCTTCGTTCACTGTTTGTGTGAAACAAATGCGTTCAGTTGTTTTCGATAAACATCGTTACAAATTAACCCTGCGAGTGCGATACTGTTCGAACCGACCGCCCGTATCGCGACATCTACGCACCATAACGACATTGATTAAACTGATTCCACTGAGCCGTGGGAAGGGTTACCTATGCGGTTGTTTAAGCAATATTATGGGGTTTGTTGAAAAAAAAACTGATTTAAAAAGGTTATTGAATTATTTAGAACATGGTAGGTTGTTATGACATTGGAGATTTTATATGGGCGAGAACTTAAAGTGTCAAGTGGTCAGGCCTACACTGTCCTCCCATTTGAAACAGTTTATTCCACATTGAGTTGAAGTGACAAGTCTCTAAGCTAATTTGCCATGATCCTTCAAAATCTTTTAGCCTATATTGTGTACCACTGCTGGGCAAAAACCTCCCCCTTTTCCTTCCAAACCTTCATCTCATGCGTTCTCTGGCCATGTAGGCCCTGTAAACGTTATCAGATCGTCACACCACCTTCGCCTTCGTCTACCTCGACGGCGATGTCCTCCCTCAGGTGGCCATTGAGTCTTCTCTTTGCCCATCTCTCTGGGTGCATTCAAGAGACGTGTTCGGTCCACTCCCACTTCAGTTATAAAAAAAAAACAAACCTCTGCTCTTAAATTAAAATTAATGAACATTAATTTAATATTTTGACTTCATTTTACTTCGTTTATTCGTGCAATTTTTAATTCTGAAAGCCCTTCTGTACAATTGAAGCCTACTTAGCAAACGTTAGATCACTATCTAGGCACGCAGGTTAAATGAAAGTTGAAAACAATTTAAGCCACAGCTGATACAAAAGGGTTACAATTCATTTACTCATGCGTACCTTTATTTATTCGAAATCTGATTAATTTTCTTCAGTCACTGAGAAGAAATCCTGTTTTTAAGTAATTGCTTTTAGAAAATTACAGCAAATGAAAGAGCTCACTGAAGGGTTACATATTTATAAAAGTTGACTGTGATATACCGAGATAATATTAATAGAAACATCTCATTTAAGATCTACTTTACAAAAATCTTGAATTCATTCATTCACTGACAGACAACGCACGGCCTTAAACGCTGAGTATAGCGGTTTGAAATTTTGCAAAAGAGTTCCTTATCAAACGAAGGTTACCATTAGGGAAGAATGTTGACAATTCATCTCATAAAGGGGTTAAGTAGGGAATGAAGTTTGTACGCTTGTACGCAAGTAAAAGTTAGTTGTATCTATCATCGTTTTTTGGAAACTATAGTCTCGCAAGAAGTTGTCAATATTAAAATGACAAATGTCATTAGGTATACTAACTGTTAGCTGTTAGCTATGTCAACTGCGTATACATTTCACCACCATATTACCACATTTTTTAAATAAGCAATTTATTTTCATATTTTCCACCAATAACTCGAGCTAAGAAAGGATTATTAGGCGTATTACAAAGTAACATCGACTTAATAAAGATGTGGAGTGGCTCCATATTAAAGAGCTCGTAAATCACGAGCCTGGCTCAATGACAACGTGGGGCAGAGTCGTCCACTTGATGTATTTATATTTAACGTTAGATTATTAGAAGTTACTACCAAAATCTAACAATAGCAGTTATTGAACATCGACGGTTATGCTCTGGAAGATTTTTCAGGGACATATTATATTTCTGGTTGGATCTATCGTAGTATTTGTAATGTATTCTTAGAACCAAAGGTACAAAGTTATAATGAAGTTATTAATAGCAAGTACAAAAATAATTTTATTTGTAATTAAGGGGCATTCTTTAACATTATTTATGTCTTTTTTCTGTCCTATATGAAGACTAACTGATTCATTTATAATAGCATAAAAAGTAAACTGATGTTGACGAAACAAAGCAGTGAATTTAAGGGCTCAAGTTACAACATGAACGGGGATCGTCACCGAGGATACAGCGGTAATGCTCGGATCGCGTGAAGTCGTACAATATCACCGACGATTGACTCGGCTCAAAGGAAATGAATAGATTTCATTTTAGTGTCATTTGTAGAGCTAATGGCGCCACCGGCTAATGCCGTGTTGAAAACGTGTAAACACGGGGGAAGCTCAGCTGTCGGCTTCCTGACACGATAATGATACGATACAGGAATATTATAATTATTTGTTTATTGATTCAACGATTGGTCATAATAAAGTTGTGTTGTAAACAGTCATTTATCTTTATTATGCGTGTATTTTTGTTGCTCTATAAAACAGATGTCACAACCCTAGCTAAAATCAAGTATTATTTCCAATTTTTTAAATTAGAACACACACTGGCCGAAAGAAAAAAGTTAAATGACGAAAAAAGAAAATAGTTTTAGCTTCTCTCCGTTCGTAATAAAAACGTTGAAAAGACAATATTTTTTTCTTTTGTCGTAGAAAATTGCCGTTGAATTGTAGCGTGCCCCAATAATACGCAGCTCAATTACGTCACAATGTCTTCTTTGTATTTTCCCCGAAAAAACGGTTCGTAATAAATAATACCGTATGTCATTTCTCAGCACGTATGAAATTTATAACACGCGCAGCGTTTTCGAAGGGCAATTTATTTGTAATAGAGCTGTTCGATGGGGACCGAACCACCGGTAATAGTAGCTGAAATAAAACCTGAGTCTTAGGTGGAAAACAACGATTGGCATTGTTATCTTTTGGTAAGTCAGGTGTTTAGTTTCTCTAAGATAGCCGACATAAGTATGCTTCTTTGGAAAGTGTATTCTAGAAATAGATCGTGATGTTAACAAAATAAAAGCTGTATTTTTTTTCAAAAACTGGGAGGGTTCGATTTGCACTACTTACCCAATGTTTTCAATACCCAATGTTTTCAATATAATACTTACCCAATGTTTTCAATATATGCATCGTGGAAAATGTCTCTTGTGTAATTGAGTCTGTTATTCTTCCGGTGTCTCAGTTTTCTATATCATCAAGGGATTATAATTATGTCCTTAAGTTATTTTTTTACTTGTATTTTTTTTTTTTGCTAAATTGGCCAAGATCGTTCTACTCAAAACCATACATTTTCTAATATCAATTTTACCTCATCCGAAAACAATCGATTCCACTCGAAACATAAACAGCAAACAACGAACAAAAATATATAAATTAAAAAGCAATTCCGCAAGCTCGGTGTCGGTATATCAGAGGGCCGGTAAAGAGGCGCCTCGCCACGATTTGTGACTTAATCACTTTATTGGCAGCAGGGGAGTCGGCCTTATCGGAAAGAAACGTCGACCCGACCCGCTGATATATGAGTAAACAAGCTTGCACTTTTCCTCGGCGTCTTTTGGCGGTCACAGCGGCCATAAAGTCGTCGCTAAAGTTTCGATTGCGCTTGTGGGGAGCACTCCCGCTTTAATGTTGTTTTTTTTTAGTTTTAAACGCTGTAACTACAGTAACCTTCTTATTTACCTTGTTTGCGTCGTCGTCGTCGAAGTCGTTTGCATCTGAAACAAATGAAAATCTTTATATAAAACGTCAAGGGGTTGTTGTGGACACTACGTCCATACTCCGGCCAGTGATTAGCCGGCGCACACTGCGCTACGTAACGGACCTAAATATGTTTGTATTTTGGCTTTGCCGGTACACACCCAATATCGGATCCCTCCTGAGGATCAGCCATTACGCAGCCTCTTAACGGCGGACGGTTTTAATTAAAAACTTCTTGCATTAGCATGTGTCCGCCCAATCATGATACTAATCCCTTCAAAATATTATTTAATTTCGGTCGAGAACCCTAGCTGCTGCTTTGGAAAATAGAGGTTCGGAACGTATTAAATATTATTTTAGGAGGTTCGATTCAATATGAATTTGTGATGATTATTGAATATTGTTAATGTATTATAAGTGGGTCACGGTGGGTTGTTGATTGGCCTAAACAAACAATACATCTCTTGCGGGGGTGGTGGTCTTAGCGGCGATAAACAAGCACAGGTGTAGCAGTACCCGCCTCAACCGCTGTCCGGAGCAACTTGGAAAGTATTTGTAAGCGTTCAAACATACCGGGCTCGTTATGCATGCCTCGCTGGGTTTAATCACGGACCAGCCACGCCCCGGGCGGAGCTAATGTTTTCACTATGTATTTTTTAAGTACCAGCAACTTGTGCCGGTATTCAGAACTCGCAGTTTGCTCTCAATATTTCTGAGTTAGTATTAATATTGTATAGATTGAATATTACGAGTACTTGTAGTTCTAGTTGAATATGCTTTCATTTCAAATTCATTGTTAGTGCTAGAATTTAACATAACATAAACCCTTGTTATCCCTAAACCTATTTGTCAATTGATTTCGCAAATGAACGGGTTGGTGTTGAAAACAATTGATACACAATCTTGCATTGTTTTGTTTGTGTCGTAGTCCATTGAACTTCAAACAAGTACGTGAAGCTGCAGTATCAAGTCGAAGGTCCTCCGTCTATTAGCGGTTGTAGTCAACACTTCGCCCACATCCGAATCTTGGTGCCTATTATGTGACGTGTCCAATATTGACACAGTGTCCCGCCGATTGTACGCATCTCACAGCGGTCCCTCGTCACCATGCTTGAATATGGGTTTCGGATACGTCGCTTTGATGCGATCGGTTACGACGATAATATTCATTGAGTCAGTACACCTATACAGATTCATTTTTACAGTCTCCATATAACTAGCAAGATAAATGAGCGATTATAATTAATCATTCGGCACCCAGCGTCGTAAGCTAACGCCCAATTTTGTTTGACTTGGCGAAAAGTTGCGCGCACAGTCTTATTTATTTTTTATCAATTTCACTCGGGCGAGCCTTAAAAGCGTCGTCCCGTTTTATTATAGGGACATGAATTAGCAAAAAGAGAATGGATTTTGGCTGTGATTATGTCAAAAATAATTAATTATTATCGATTCGATGGCGGGCAGGGGAGCGGATTGATGGGAGGCACTGAGCGTGGAGTCGCTCTTTAAAATTGGAAAGCTAATTACTCAGTTACGGAGGCCACGGTGGGGATACTACAGAAATCACTGAGCTACCGGATTACTTTGAATAAATTTTCCAATTAGGCACATACTTCAATTCAACCTCAAAAGCCTGTATCTAGAAATTTTAATGAAAATCTCGATCGGAAACAGTTGACAGTTCGGTTAAGTCACTGTTTTCTTTCTGGAAGTTTACAATCTATGCGAGGGAGGTTAGAGCCGAGGGGCTCGTGGGCTCGTGTGAGGGGTCTCCGGAATTTCTTCATTCATTAAGCCGCCGCAGCTCGTGATCGGCCTGCCCAAGTAGTCGCTACATTGTACACATCGCCGATGAGCTAAACTTTAATTTAGGCCGCGGTACCTGAGACCACTCATTCATAATGAATCGCCTCACCCTCTGTTTAGTTTAGGAACGAGACCTCTAGTGTGTGTGACTGACATTTTATTTACGACCGTATTTAAACGTCAAAGAATAGGCCAGGATGGCCGGATGGTCGAGATGAAAGGCGGATTTGTAGCGTCAATAAATCACGAGTCGAAAAGTTTGAGCGTCGAAAGAAAAATCACAGTCATCGGCCTCTTTTTAAATTAACGCCATTAGCTTCGAGATTTCCTTTTCGGAATAGAGTGCAAAAATTACCTTTCTTCGTTTGAGCAGCCCGAGTAATTAGTGACGCTCGGGTTTTATTTGTTGACGTTCATTATTCCTTGATTTTGGGAACGCGTGGGAGTAAGACGGGGATAGTTTTTGTATGAATTAGAGAGGGAGGGCGACGTTCAATCGAGGAGCTGCACCTGCCACCGCACAAATTTGCAATTTAAATTCCTAACGAATATTCCGGAGGACCTCCTTAACACGACATCTGTTTAAATCGTCGACGATAGAGTGACTGTCGTGGTTCCAACTCTTTGTGATTGTGACTTAATTGAAATAAAACAAAACCCTTCTCACGATTTTGGGGGACTTAGAAATATAATCGTTCTAACTGTGATTTTGTGTGACTGGATTAATTATATTTAAATTAATTTAAAATAGAAATGCAAGGGTGGGTTTGGATTTTAAATAACAATAGCTTTATTGAGATTTTAATTTTAATTTAGGAATTTGACCAAATATAGGAATTTGTCATCAACCATGCTAAAACAAAAAAATAATAGCCCCAATATTAGTTGTACAAAAACAAAAGGGTAACATCACGTTATAATTTCCCAAACTGATTGATACGTTTCTGTCGGGATGATATATTGTGCCGCCAGTGTATCGGACGCGGTCGGCTAATAGGTGTTAGTGGGTAAATAAAGAAGTGTTTTGGCCGGGCGGAGCCGCGCGTCATTAATAACTATCGCCCCACGCCTCTTCATTAACAATCAATCACATGTGGCCGCCCTTGTGCGGGACAGGTTGTTCCGTTACATGACGATTTTTTTTGGTTTCTGATTAATATAAGGAGGGTTAATCTTAATACAATTTCTTAGTAAAAAATATCGCGCCTCTTGAATAGCACTCAACATATTTTGCGACTTTGGGGTTCTATGCACCTCTGTCTACCACTTGTCGGAGTAGACGTGGTGTTATGTTCATAGTTATATAATTATTTTATTAAAAGGAAAAATACGGGTCAAACATTTTTTATACCAAGAGAAAAAGATACGTCGTAGCAAATGCGTAGCAGCTGCGTAGCACTTGCTACGCGGCTACAAAAGTTAGTTACAAGAAAGAATTGTTACATACTAATACAACTAACATTATCGTTTGCATTAACCAAATATACAAAACCACACTAATTAATAGTTGCAAAGTTCTTAACGAAATACCGAGTATATTCGCTACACACGCTCGAGAAAGAATGACTTGTCGGAAGGAGTTAATAATCTTATTAATTTGTTAGTAACCCGCGGCGGACTGCCACCGACGTTCTTTGTAATTAATGGGAACACCTCATCTATTAAATTAGTACAAGGGCATGAGAATACACGTGTGTACATATCGACCAATTTAACGAGACCCTTCACACTTCTACTTTCACCATAAAGTAAGAAGAAATGCAGAGGTCTTAATAAAATGGGAGGTTGTCATATAGTCTTAACAGAATAAATAAATTGCCCGTGAAGAGAATGAAGCAAGAAATTTCATTTATCAAATGGTAACGAGTTTCATCGTTTTGAGTGATGGATTTTAGATTGTATTAACTTAATTACTAGATTTATTTTGTTCATTTTCTATTTCTGAGAAGGACCGTTTTTTATGATTGTCGCATAATTCCTGACCTCTCGTTTTTGTCAATCGTGAAAATTAATTCATTTGCATTTACTTACTTAACTAGATAAGTATAGAAATATGCAACTCCTCAACTTTAAAGAAATGATCCTTCTTCATAATAGGTCCTTAATATTGTTTTTACTTCTGATATTATTTTTGTTGTGTGCGACTACAAAATTTCAAATCAAATACGGATCACAACTTTCGAGACAACAATCGGTCATAAGGACCAAACACAAAGGCTCCTCAAATGGTCCCATAAATTATACCCAACAAACTATACGCTTTGATCAATTAAATTTTATTACACGCGTTAATTAAACGGCCCTCTAAGTGAAAGATTTATTGGTGGTTTATCCTCATAACTGAAGCTTAAAGGGCGATCTCAATACGGCTATGCCTTTCTTGGGGCAAGCCTGCTTAACCGTATAGTGCGATTAAGGGCCTATTCAGCCGAGGCCTTTACTATGTAATTTGGTATGAAGAACTATTATGTTGCTGTGGGTAGGTGTGGTGTCTCGTGTCAAATGTCAAGATGGTTTCTTACTTAAAGATAAGTGTTTGAAAACCACTACACTGTCTCAATATTCTACATGGCTTGCTAATTATTAATAAATATTTATGTCACATTTTTATTAAGTTTGCTTTTAAGACAGTTCAGAGGGGCAATGTTTATAATTTGAAAACATTCATAGCCTGATCTCAGTCTCAATCTGTCAAAAATACCTCTAATTTCACTACATTTTTGAACTTTGATTGATTGTCGCTGAAATAAGATTGTGACTAGATTTTGAACGTTTTTAATTACGGGAATTGACCTTCTGATTTCACTATAAGGTTAAGTCAAGGTTTCATGGGGCATGTGTCGTATCTCAACATTGTAGGATACGAATCAGAATGAATAATTGATTTATCCTTGATTGAAGACTCGTTTTCCATACATTAACAGATATAAATAGCAACATTTTGTGTCACACAGACATATTATCATACAATCATACAATCTAATATACTCTAAGACCTTTGTATAGACACAGTATTACGATGTACGCAGTAATATTTATCACGGTGTAAGCGCTTAGTGCGCGATATTGCGGGTCCACTACATTCAGACTAATCTCACGCGCTATAAACATGGGTTCCGCATATGAATAGACGAATTTAATAGCTATATTATACATTATATATCTTTGGGTTTTAGAGATCCTAGGCAATTTAAAGGTGACAATATCATTGTTTTGATTTGATCAGGTGCAGCTGGGACGACATTGTACGGTTTTGAAATCAACGTATAAAGTCGGACACAATAGTCGCCAACTAGAAGCAAAAGTTAATTACAGTGTTGCTGTTTACTTAGCAGACAATGGTGTAACAACAATTTGATATATGCGCCGTAAATTCTAATGCGATGTCGCCCCGCGAGGTGCTGCCGTAAAGCCGCCGAATACGGAATGATCATAATAAAGTATGATTTCTTGGTCGGGGACGCGGCCTAACTCGGATAATCACTCCTCAGGCGTACCCATATAATTCCTTAGTGCATAATGAAAGTTGATTAACATTATACCCTGTACGGCGTCGCGTGTGTGTGTGTCCGCCGCAGATTCGGAGTCCTAATTAAGAGCGAGGGAGGGTGGGTCGCGGCCGGCGGCGGGGGCGGGGTATCGATCATCACCCGCCAAGGAATCGACGCAGGGACCCGCAAAAAGGGGAAGCCCTCATCTGAAAATCAGCGTCCGCTAAGCCGGTCCGCTGCGAACACATGTGTTTTGATTTAAATGCGCTCTAAGGGTCAGTTTAATGCGCGAGTGCGGAAACGGAGCGCTTCGGGCGAGATTTGCAAATCCGATGTGAATAATTACACGGCTTACGAGCGCTTACCTACTGCCTTACAGTCATTTGCATATTTTCTTGTGGCTTTATGCTGGCTGCCCGCTGGTGTGGAAAGTAAATATGTCCGTGAACGCTTTGAACATTGACTGTATAGGCGGAACTTAACTATCACGGAATGCCGTCATTAAAGATGGGGAAAATCTTAAAGTAAACTTCAAAGATATTTCCTATGGCATTCTGATATGCATTCTTAAGAGGCTTCATATTTTAGTTCAGACTCGTATATCGTATTCGATTGATGAAGTTTAGAATTCAGTAAGGTTTTTAATCCTTATTATATTTTATTGACTATATATATACTTTAGAGAACCCTACGCTTGTTGTTAAACCATTTGTAATATTGTTGCTGTTAATGATAAACCTATGAATTTTTATCTTCCTTGTGAGTTACGATGTTGTCAATTGGTGACTCCTAATAAATACAAAAATAAAAAACGTCAAGTAAACAAGCAACGCTAAAAAAGCCGTTTATGAAATAAAAAAAAACGTTGGAAAAACACTTATCGCGCTCGAGTGCAAATCGTCGACTGTCACTTCAAATCCCGCTGGCGCCCGGACAAAATGGGAAAAAGTAACAAAAATAACAATCAAATAGAGCATCCACGGAAATGAGATCTGAAGGAATGATCACGCCCGACCCCGGGGACCGGTTGCCTCTTCAAAAAAGACTTAATCTCTCAATTCACTAAGGAGTTAAGCTTTAAAAATATTTCGATAGGCAACAAAGAGCCCCTCGCTCGTCGCGTCGCGGTGTCTTTGACACGTCGCCGCCGGATTTTTTCGCGAGATCTCTTTAGAGACGGGATGTCACTCACTTTGTATCGGCTTTGTCGCGAGAGGTTAAGCGCCGGTTTATTAGGCTTTACTTCCGATTCGCAAACAGGGGGACGTTTGCAGATTCGTTTTCGATGTCGTATTCCGATTAAAAAAATTAAAACCTCTAGCCGATCGAGATTTATCGGCGCAATACCGTTGTGCGGTGTTTAAAACGAGACCCTCTCGGAATCGATATGAAAATGTGACGAGTGGGGTTGTTCACCAGCTGGCGGGCATTAATTAAGAATACGTGACAAAAGACGAGACATGCACACAAACACAAGTCGCGTCGAAAAAGGTCCGGATTACGTAACCCTTTTGCGCTTTTGATTTTAAACGTCGCGTGAAGTGCGAACCGGACCGTGGCTTCTAATTTGAAAGGAGACTTGACAAATCTGGCTTCGGGCCGCCCCTCGTTTAATCGAGCCGTCCTTACACGTGATGTCGATATGAATGTTGATACAATGAAATAATAGCGCGGAGCAGGCGGTCACTATGGTTACAGGGTGGGATGAAGCCTTATTTGAATGGAGCTGTGAAAGGCTTTTAGCCTCGTTTGACCATTTAGAGCGGGTCAGCATTTTGGGCGCTGACTGTGCTCCGAAACCGGGATAATTAGCAGGCAAACAAGGAGCAGGGTGCGGCACAACTTTTGCCGACCGTTCAGGTGCTATGCAAACATCGCTGCAAGAAGTTTAACAGCAGTTTAATTGCGGAGCGAAAACAGAAGCGCACTGAAAACAGTTTAGTTCCAGTGAAAAGAACCTAGTTGGTTATTGAGGTGAACAAGCATAACCAAAGCTACGTTAGAGTTTGAAGTTTATTGAAAATGAGAAATGTCCTACTAGCTGGCGGAGCGGAGAAATAAATAAAAGTTCGTTTAATGAAGAGAGGTACGAAGCGAAGTGAAGTAATTGGCTTAACATCATTTACACCTGTTTTATTAATTGTTTTACTAAAATTATGGCAAGCAAGACATGCTAATGCTTCGACCCTTGATACCTACGTGCATTGTAGGTCCGGTTTTTTTTTATAAAACAATGTTTCAATTAAAATGATACACTAGGCACTTGTATACCGACTAAAGTTAACAATCTGAATTTTCAGCCAGTTTTTCATCTGTAAAATCTCAAGAATTAAAGTCCGTAACAAAATAATTTCCCAACCACCTAACCAGTGGATATTTAGGTGCAGTTCACACGGGTCCATAAATCGAGCGTGTCAACACCAGAGCGGGGTAAAGGTGTGGACACACTGGCTATAAATTACCGCAACTGGCGAGTGCGTGCACCGCGGCGCTAATCCCGCAGTACGTGACGAGTGTGCCCCGGCCCTAATTGTTAGATTGTGGTCGTAGTTTCAATAGTCAGTAACTAGTAGCTGTAGGTATGTGTCGTTGACTTGTAAAATGATATTAGTAGCGTTGCAGTTCGGTTAGGTTGGAGTTGATGAGAGAAGGAAGGAATTTATTTTTATTTTTTATTATTCTAATATATAAATACTGAGATCTTCTTATTTAACGTAATAAAAAAAGACACTATCCACTGGTAAATTTAAGATGGGGAAACTGGCACAATCGTCGTATACCCACACTAAAATGTTAGTTTGTATACATACAAATACCAAGATATCTTCGAAAGACTACCTACCTTTACTTACCGGGATCACTTTGCTAAACACTAAAAACTTTTACAATCTCCTACGATCTAACCATGGCGTCTATCATAACTTGATAATATTTTTATAAGTACCTGTTACCTATTATTTTATATTATATATTTTTTTCCATACATCTTCCCTTCACATCCACTATGTACACACCCGTCTCATAATCCCTAGCGGGATCGCATGCGTCGCTATACCAAGTTTTGCTAATACATAATTGGGACCAAATCCCTATTGGAGGTCGCCTATACAGGGACAGGTTTCTTAGTGCGTGTTCTGTACGAAATTAATGAAATTAACCGATCCGAGGTGAATGTAGGGAAGAAATGAGGGTGGCGTATTTATTTATTAAGCAACTCTAGTTTATTAAACGTCACTTCTAATAAGTATGAGATGTGGCCTACGTGAATGTGATTGTTACTTGCTTCTTTCTATATCTCCATATTTAAAAGACACTCACACACACAGTTGCACGTTTCATTAGTACCTATTTAAAAATAGTATGTATTTGGTTGGCTATGAATCAACGTATGCGAAGCTAATTATAGGTCCAATCTCCGAGAGATAGGTAATCCAACAGCAGAAGCCATAAGAAGGACGAATGTTTTGTTCATCTTCATTTTTCAAATTCTAAGAGACTCATACGAGCTGCACCCTTTTGCGTAACACACTATCAATCCCAATTAAATAATTTTGCAGTATATTGCTAATCCATTGCTTCTTATGTTTAACAACGTAAATAACGCAATGAATGTTGTCGAACTGTCAAAAATAAAGCCATTCTACTAATTGTGTTACCTACGCATTTACACCGCAGGGCAAGACAAAATAAAAATTCAAATCCAACAGAACCATTTTTAAAAAAAGAACATTTTCAAAAACAAAATTCGAACCAATCAAATATCAGAAACATTCTTTTCACGTCAAAAGACTAACAACTAGTGTTGCACCAAATGACATAATAACCCAAATTAAACAAGTGAACTAGCTGTTGTTACCATCATTACCCCGTGTAATTCCCGGAGCGAGCGCTATCGATCGCGGGGAGCGACAGAAAACTTTCTAGACAGCTTTTATATGCACCGACTCTTTACCCTGTAAGTATGGAGTACGTTCGATGAAATGTTCCACACTGGAGGAATGAACGTTTTCTATGTATCTTGATTGACGGGTTAAAATGCTAGTGTTGTTACCTGGTATTTATTAGAGGTATTTAGTGTTAGCTGTTGAACGTTTGACGTGGGGGTTTTGAAGTTTGATGCACGTTTTATAATGGAAGATTGATATGTATTAACATTAATTGGTGTCTAAATGTATTTTAGTTTAGGTAGGTAAGCATGTTTTAATGTAATGTAAAGAGGTTCTTCATGTAATCTTTGCTAACTTCACCGAATTAGGACCCTAAATTGTTATAGTAAGTTAATCTCATTTTTCTGAAACATCAGTTTCATTTTTGTGGGAAAAAACCGGAAGATTCTTTAACAATAGGTAATTTTCCTCGGTTTTATAAGACATTTTATGAATTAATTCCTTAAACCAGAGAATAATTTCTAACCGGTTAATTCGAATAATCCTAAACATTTTGACAGGGTAATTATCTAAAATGTGCGGGGAACGATTCCGGTGTTTGTTTTTCATCGGCAAGACGTCAGAGGTGACGTCAGCGGTGACGTGGCGTGCATCAGACAGTTGATAGGGGTAGCATCACTGTGTGCTTCTACATTGGGTTGCGGAAATGTTATGAAAGTGTCTAGGAATGTATACTTCGTATGAAAACGATTCAATTGCTTAGTTCTTTGCTAGAGGCAATAATAGTATAACATTTATATGCAATATTTAAGCAAATATAGATCTAATTATATAATTCTCTATAATGGTTAGGTGCTGCTACACGAAAACTTTAACAGATTGTATACAGTAATAATATTTTTACTATATTATGACTATATTTACGCTCGTTATATTTAGGACGAAATCGTTTGTGTGTATAGAGTACCAACACTGTTACAACCAATAATACCTACCTTAGCTTTAAGCCATTGTTACACCTCTACAACATTATGGAATGCAAATAAATATAATATGAATATGAATAAATACTCTGAATTTTCTATCAGCCATAACAAAGTAGAACACAACATCTTTCGTTTAGAACAACCCGTAGTAATTCAGTACACCCACATGGCTTTTTAATTACATCCAAAAAGCCCTTCCACATGTCACTCACATCAACGTAAACGATACAGCGAAACGTTAATTCGCTTACCGTTTCGTCTGAATAAGAACAGGACGTAATCGTGCGATCCCGTACGTACCCGTGTGGGGCAACTCTAATCAGCTATGAAAATTAGGTTCCGCTCCGTATCTGCTTTGTACCGTTAATGTGGAATTTAATTACTATTTCCAAATATCATATTAGAGTGATGGATGGGAGGAGACAGTCTTGATGTTTAATTTACCGTTTCAAGTTATATGGGATGGTTTATTTGATTATTTGTGTACATAGTGGGGGATAAAAGGTGAAGTTATTTTGGTGATTATGGTGTGTATCGGAAAGATAAAAGGTTGTAAAAGTCGTAAATTTATTTAAATTAAGTATTTATTTACTTAATCTTTAAGTGCTGCTAGTTTAGTATTTTTGTCTACCACATACTTTACTCGTTATACGCAAGATAGAAATCATGTCAAAGTCTAATTAATTTCAAATAGGCACATAGAAGGCAATTTGAACGTCAAAATTTACAAAAATAATAGAATTGATTCTAGTCGTCCCTTAAAAAAGGTAGTTTCGTATGGGAAAGAATGGGCAAGAAACTTCACGTAACATGCTTTCTGCGATTTTCTCACTACACAAGTCCTAAGTCACTAAAACTTATATCCTGACCCTCAAAATTCGAGAATATCATCTAACTGGAGCCATCACGCGCCATAGATCCCACACACTGGAGCCATGCCCTCCCATCCATCATCCAATTAGCCACGTGATCAATCATCGTGCCGATCACTCCCTGGGACCCGATGATTTTTCCCACTCTTTTGTACAACCTCCCGGGACTTGTTAATCACTCGTGTGAAGGATGCGTGCTGTAAAACCTTGATAGATTATTATTTTTATGTAATTCGGGGTTGGGGGTTGTTATTTCTGGGTTTCAAATGTGGAAGTTTGAGTCTGATTTGTGTGAGATGTAACTGTGTGTTTCAAACATGTATAGAGGTGCATTATCGTTGTGCTATATTAGTTATATTATAATTTATGAAGGGTATCCTCAGTCTCCCCCAGACATTTTGGATACATTCTATTATGAAGATTGCAATAACCATTTCAAACGAAGAAATTAGCTTCCCTAACACAGTGAAACAGACTCAGTTAATCTGGCACATCTTCAATCACAATAATATAAAACTCAACAAAACGGCACGTTATAAAAAGATGAACAATAATTCTTTTTTATTACGCGCCAAAGTGGGAATCTCATTGTCGGCGAGGAAATAAATAATATCAGGAAGGAAAAAGAAAAGGGAAGTAACACAACATAAAATATTAAGATTCACCCTGGATTGGCATCATTCTGTGGTCGGCGCGGATTCCTTATAGGGGCGGCGATACCTACGTCTTTGAATGTTAATGCTATTTGCATATCCGAAGTCATGAAATAAATCAGCCGAGACGGACAGCGGGGACGGCTATTCACTATGCTCTTCTTTGTCTACGGGTCTACCAATTAATGAAAAATATCTCTATTATTGTTTCTTTGCACCCTCATCTAAATTCAATTAATTCAAATTCATGTAATGCACTACCTACCTATTCAAGAGCTCTTTGAAATCTCCGAAATAAACTTCCACAATATCCATTTGTGAAGCTGTGTGTGACGTGTATGTCGCGAGGTGAGCCCTTGTGCGGATAGGATCCTCCGTCAAATTGCGCTGTATTGTGAGTCAAACGCGAGAAAAACGGAGAAAGTGTTAGGGCAGCATTTACATAAGTTGAGACAGAGGGTCTCGTGCAATACATATGAAAATATTCAGGACCGAGGTGATGAGAGCCCTCCGGCGACTCTATGCATAGCTTTTATGATGGGGAAAATATTTACAGCCGGCGCGAAAACGCAATATTTATGGAGCAACTGAAAATAACGCGCGCGAGGGAAATCTGCCGGCATTCAGCGATGATGCGGTTTATTGTTTTACATTTGATGGCTAATAAATTGTGAGTTATAGCATCAAATTTTCTACTGTAACGCTTTTAGTTAAATTTAATATTGTTGTTTTTATATAAAAGTATGGCAGACACATTGCAAGTCACGCGTTTAGTGGAACACGTGGCGGTAGTTCGTCGCGTGGTTTTGTTTACAAGCCGGCTGTAAGGTTATCGATTGCGGGCGGGAAAGTTTTTATGAATTAACCGTCAAACAAGTAAAGAAGAACAATGAAAAAACAAACTCTTCAAACAAAAATCGATGACAATCTGGGCCAAAAACTTCGGTGGAACTTCGCCGGCAAAAAGATTTATATACTTATAAAAAAGTGAACGGGAAAAGAAGTTTTGGAAAAACTTTAAATTGCGACCTTGAACCGGTTGAACTCTGTTCAGATTACTATTAGTGGGTTGAAGGAAGTTTTTAATGGCAAGGGGTTGATGGGCGGCGGACAGTTCGCGTCATTAACTTGGGGCTGAACGTACTGTACTCGTACTTGATGGGGATATTTCGCTTTTGATTAGGGGGCTATCCCCTGATTTTGTTTAATATCTGGTACATGTTTTGTATTAGTGAGTAGAGTGCGATGAACCAGGGATCGATCGCGGATGGGTAGCGCGCCTAGCCGCGGTCGGCGTCAAACTTTTGGGTCGGTTTTAATGAAACAATTCCCCAACTTGAGTGAATTTGGGTCATTGTGTACAACACTTACGCGTAACACTCGTGAGGCACGGATTTCATTTGATTGCTTTCAGATATTAGCGGAGATACAAGTAAACACTGTGAATACTAAGTGGAGGTCCCTATCTGTTGGCGCTTGCTTTGTTTCAGTTCGAGATTACAATGTTAATTTTAAAATATGGAATGATACTCTGGTTTGAAGATAAGAACTTCACTGCTATGCTTACATGTTTACCTACCCTGTTTTGTCAAATAAAAATCTAAATTATGCAGTAGAAAAAACTGCGCTATTGTCTACCTAAATAAATTCGGAATATTACCCTCTTCATTGCTCCAAAAAAAGAGTCTTGTAAAATAAAAATATACAATGAACATTTCCATCTAAAAGGCTTCTAAACGGCTCAGTCTCGTCAATTGCAACATCGCTTTCTTTATTAACTGTTAAATAGAACCGGGTGTTTATGTAAATTGTTATTGCTTTTTTAAGAAAATCCTCGTTTGACACGTTGGCCCGCTCGTTATTAAGGCCTGCTTGGGACACAATGGGATTTTGAAGGTAAATAAGTCTTTAAAAGAGAAATAAGTAAATTAGAAGCGACAAGATAGGAATCTCCCCTATTTTTTTTTCCCGAACGTTGGGGCGAGAAAAAAGGCGGTCGCCTTAGAGTAAGTACCTCCAGGTTGGTTAAGTATGGAGACATGCTTGGTAGATAAATTTAACATTGAAGAAGAACAACTAAAGCAAGTCTTGGAACGTTCACTTTATTATTTTTATTTTTCTTAAGGTTAGGTTAGGTGAATCACAATCTGAATCGTTTTGATGGATATTGCTAATCCATTACTTCATATGTTTGAAAAATTTGTATGCTCGACAATGTAAATAACGCAATGAACGTTGTTGGACTGTCAAAATGAAAGCTATTGCTTCTTTTTTGTGTTACAATTGCCCGCAGGTTTGAACAAGCCTCCTCTAGGTCTTAGATAAACATATGCAATGCATTTATTTGTAGATTTAATAAACCGTCATACATAGTAGGTACCAAAACGTATTTTCCTTAAACACGTAGACATAATATTTCATTCCAAAGCTTGTTTCGAGTATAAAATCCGAGATTTATTCGTTTCTAAAGTTGAAAGACATAAACTACGTAAAATAAGATGTTCATTTAAAACTTATTTCTCTGAAACTAAATACTACCCCTTTTCAAGGTCAATGACAGTTAATGAAACGATATAAAATCTTGAATTTATGCTACTTAAATCCTTAACTAAAAGGAAATATCTCTCAGATATTTAACAAGTTCGCTTTAAGATATTTAAAAAGTTCGTTAATAAAGTAAAGCCGAAGGATCTGTGCCTAAATTTGATAATGTGTGCCCGCGCATACGGGAGCTAACTACCAGACAATAAGCTTGCAACCTTGTATAATACTGTAGTTTTGTGTACCACTCTTTTCTCTATTCGTCTCCAATTATTTTAAGATACAAAAATAATTGGAGACGAATAGAGAAAAGAGTAGATCCAAAAAAAAAAAATCCGCCAAAATCCGTTTCCTCCCTATCCCTCTAAAAAAATATCTTTAAGGGTGAGTGCGGCGACACTCGGCCGGTATCATAACAGCTGCTTCTAGCGATACCTACTTATTAAGCCATCGACCGGCCGGCTACAGGCACCTCTACCTTGTCCTCTGCCATTACACCCGCTCATGTTTTTAAATTATAATCTCAAGATGGATCACGGAGTCATTTTGGAAGCCAATTATGTGGTGTTTACACAGTGATATACCGTAAATAGGGTTTTAAAGTGTATCGTTATAATATGCGAAGATAACACTGGGTTTTGGTCGATAGTATGTAGATTAATACATTAAAAAAAAAAAAAATGATTGGGAAATTGACTTTTTGTTTAATAGAGAATCAATGTCTAACGAAATGAGACCTTTGCCAAGAAATTCCTTGTTATTTTACTACTCCAGCGTACTCTAGGAAAGGCCACTATAGTTTTCTTTTAAAATATTATTATATTGAATACATTTGCAGACATATAGATAGATCGTTTATTTAGTGCACACAAAAGGCATAGCACAATACACAAAAGCACAAATAATGATAACAAATACCATGCATATTAAGAAAATAACTACAGGGTGCCAATATAAAAAAAAACACATATGTTGAACACACTATTGACAGTAACTTTAGCGAATAATACACTGTAAAGAAATATGTAATTATCTAAGGGTACATGCGAAGAGCAATTCGCCAATAACAGTTCATCAAAAGGTCAGAACGGTTTCCTAAACGATGCCCTGATTACGTATGAGTCGTAGTGGGGTTCCGATTAGCTTCGTTTGCCCAAGGGCTGTCTGGTTATGGCAGCTGTCAAAATATTCTCATTTTAAATTAATTTCTACAGTTTAAAGTATTAAGGTTGTCTATGCAGAAAAATATGCATGTTGTTAATATATTCAGCAAGTATTTATGGTCAATGGCATGCCAAGTGGGTAGTTTTGTTTGATTGAATTCCAAGAAAACTAGTAGATAACTCGCATCCAAAATAAAAGCTGTCGTTAAACGTTAAAGTAACTGGTAACTAGATCAACGACCTATCTAAGTCTGAATATTCATTAAACATAAAATAATAATGAAGAGAGAATGTTTTGAACCTTATATTATGTGTCACCAAGTAATATTTTAATTCCCAAGTGAACACCAAAACCTAAACACTGTAAACCCAATAAAATTATTCTTATGTGAAAGATAAGCATTCTTTGCCATTAAAGGTAATTTACAAATGACTTCCCTCCTTTTACGGTGCCCAGAAGACTGTAACAGAGTTCAGTAAAGTCTGAAAATGATCTTACAAAGTGTAGGCCGCCATCGCTCCCTGAAGTCGCCCGGAGGCTTCGAGGCGTGCTGTGCCGATAGAGAGTTTAAGAGTTATGCAAATGTTATGGACAACAAAAAAGTTAATGTCAATGATAAGTGCGGGCCCAGGGGGACGATCACGCGCACTCCGACCTTTTTTCTTGACGCTACTCATTGGACGGGGACTTTCTTGTTGGCGCAGCTATTGTACCTATAACCCTCTTTAATTTATTTTGTTATTTTGCAAGTCGTTTGCAGTGTGTATCAAATTTTATTTCCAGTATAAAAATAAAGTAAACAAGGAACAAAAGGATATTCAAATAAGACATGTTTTTCTTTGAGAATGGGTCTTCACTGAAGTCATTAAGAAGTTAGTTAAGTTCAGTTCATTTTGCAAGGGAAAAACAGGACAGAACGTAAATAAGGAAAAGACGCGAAACTAGTTATGTATCAGAACTAAAAGGCTGCAAACAATTTGTAAACAGAGCCTTGAAAAGTTTTTTGGTTATTTCGTATTTCTTTTGTTTTTTTCCCTTCTTCACATTCGACAACCCTTAATATTGACATCAAACAAATTCCCACACAAATTGTAAAAATCTAACCCCAGTGCTTTCAATCACCGAATCTCATTTAGCCGAATTCCCGCCACCATTTGCATCCGATTGTCCTCAAGAGAGTCGCGAGTGTCTGTAAAAAGTCCTTAACTGGAGTACGTGGAATTAGGAGCAGGTTCCCGAAGGGGCCCGGGATCCCATTAAGAGGAGCCGAGTAATGCAGGTGTCTAGCTGAGGTTTTAGTGGTAAAAGTCAACGAACTAAGCGGACTTAGTTGCAACTGTTCTGAAAGTATGTGGGAAAGACGGCTGTTTGTTAGTTTGAAAGTAGTTTCGTTCATAATTCGAGTATGTAGAGTGGGAGAAAGGTTCGTTTAAGGTTGAATGGTCAAAGAAAATTGTCTTTGGTAGTTCAATTAGAAAAAAAAAATATACAAAATATCTTAAGTAATTGGTTTTGGAAATAATTTTTTAATAGTTTTTATAATCGCAACAAATAAGTTATTAACATGGAATTTGGTCCTTTTTGTGTGTCTTTTGAGTAAAAAAAAAATACTTAACCAATAATAATAATAATAATAAACCTTTATTTCAGAATCAAGTTCCATAGTTTGTTAGTACCAGTATAAACCAATAAACCAATTTAAAAAACAACAAAATTCCATATCCATCACATATCAACACAAGCAAGCCTTATCGACCCAGCATCTCATACCTAATCTTAAGTAGCGTGCCGTAGGTGAAGTTTTACATGCAAATGAATTAATTCTTCGCGTCAGAGTGTTCCCGGTGCATCGTAGGCGATGCCTCGTTGCATTTATAATGTGAGTTCATTACCTCGCCAAGCCTCGACTAGTCTACGAGCTCCCAGTAATGGGTTCGGAAGAACGTTCGCTTCAATTATGAGTGGGATATTAAATCGGTAGCTATCTATCGGTACATGTGTCGGTGCATTCGTTCGGGAAGATGTAACATGTGTGGTTTTATTCTAGCGAAATTAAGTTTCATACTCCTCGTTTGGAAATTCTGGAATTTGTGCACGGGAATTGGTACTGGAACAGCTTGTTGTGTTGTCTAACTGGAGTTAAATTTTATACAATTGTTAATTTTCAGTGTAAACGCTTCAGCAAAGCCTGGCAAAGTGAAACAAATTGAAATATTTACACCTCAAACTCAAAACATTGTAAATTAAAATTTAAAAGAAAAAATCTTAACAGGGCTTGTTAAAAGAAAAAAAAGGACAGTGCTTTTAAAATTTCACGAAGCATTCGCCCGGTTTAACATATTTTCCTTGAGGCATTGCGGGCTCGTGTGCATTTTTAATTTTTATATCCACTCAGCCGCGGATGACGCGCTGAATTTTTACTGAAGCAGGTCTTTCGGTCTTATTAACAGGGGCGGGTTAATTGTACTACAAGCTTAACTAACAATGTCGCTTGTGTGTTTTTGTGTAAGAATGTATAAATTTTAAGAGCTGCTTAATATTTTGTTGGCTTTAAGGGTTGTCTTTTTCGTTCGTTCGTTCTTCGTTACTTTGAAATAATTTGGTCTTTTCATAAGCTAGTGAACACATAGCATGCATACTATGGAAATGGAATATTTCACGCGGAAACCTCATATCAAAACAAGAATAAATCACACTACTTATTCATAGAGACATACAGAAGCAATGCGGTACCAATTTTGATCTACATTCGGAAAGCATTCACGACATTTAAAACCGCCACTAAAGTCCCAACTGTACCAAAAACTTGGCTTCAAATAAAATCCTCTGTCATATGTAATAAAACAGACAGGCGATGTTTATCGCAGGTAGGTGCAATGATTTAGGGACAGCCCTATTTCACGGGTACCTCGGGCTCAAATTGAATTGATATGTTTCTGCTAACGGTGGCGCGCGTTTTTCTCCACATATCGCTTATGATGCGCGCCAAAGTGACTGGAAAAATGGTGTAGGGTTAGGAAAAAGATAATATGCTCTGTTTTTTTGGGGTCGGTTGTTGGGGGTCCCTGCATGTTTAATAAGTAACTAAGAGTGTAAAGGAATTTGTTGTTTTTTAGAAATATAAGACTCATTTTAAAAGAAAAATTAAAGAAGTGGTTACCTTGAGGAGTGGCAGAAATGGGACAGGCAGGTGAACAGAACAGGCTAGCAAACATTTTCAAATTAATATCAAAATTAAACTAGTAGATATTTTTTCAAACATGTTACCGAAATAAAAAATTAAAAAAAAAAACAATTGACCCTGCGCAAATCCAACACAATCATTTAGATGGAAACTTTAGCGACACATCTAAATTTAATGCTCAATAACACACACAAAATATTATTTCACAATTTCCCAAAATACCCCTTTCATCATAAACCAAATACTTTATTCTGCACACCGTACGTGATATGAAGTGTGAGATAGGGGTGTAGTAAAGAGTGCAAACGACCGGGCCGCGGTGTCAGTCACTCCAATGCACGCTAAGAACATTGCCAATTTTACATATTTCACACCCGACAAGCATTGGATCGCGAGCACATACATCATTCTGATTTATCGACATTGATTTCAATACGAGTTATGATTGTGAGTTTGTGACTAGTTTTATCTGATTGGCTAGGATTTTCCCTTTTGGAAACTGTAATTTTGTATAAGTTTCCGGAACAAAACAAAAGCTAAATATCGTTATGATTAAAAAAGAAAACTATAAAAAGAGCTTTTTTAAAATCAGTTTTAACGTTGGTTTTAATTAGTGGACCCTCTCTTAATCTCAATCTCGTTGTGGAAGGCGATGGATGAAATCTGCAATGGAATAATCCTACTAGGATGATGCTTGTTCCCTCTCTAAACTAACTCTTTTAACTTGTGCATTTCCAGTAAAGAGTCCTAAGTAGGTAGTCCTTTTCATTAAACATGCTATCAAAAATCCAGCACGATCGTTACTGCATTCAATCTCAAAACACTTTAAACATCCAGCGATAAACCAAAGCATACAAAACTTGTTCACTTTGAAAATGTATCAGTAAACCTCAGTAAACTATGTCCCCTGCAGCGAGCGTATCAAGTGAACTACCGCACCTTGGGCCAACTGTATCAAAATGATAAAAATGTTGAGTTCCAATAACCATTCATCCATCAAGTGTCAAGATATAATCTCTGGGCGGTGGTGCGAGAGACCTGCTTAGCCCTCTCCGACAGAATTCGCCGAATATAAAAATGCCCGAAAGATTTACAGGTTTCGGTGAGATATCGCTTACAGATTTCGCTTGCATTGTGGCGGGGAAGCGGTATATTAACTCAAGGTAAGGAAATCTTTTTGGAAAATATATAGTCGTTTTGCTGGATAGGAAGTATGTATAGAGTTTCTTGGAATGCTGCAGAATTTATTTTACGCAAAAGTACGGTTTTTACGTAAAAGCTAGTTTTTATGAAAATAAAAATAAAACAATTATTCATCTCTAAGGGTAATTTATTTCGCAACATATTGTAAACTGAGCAATTCACAAATACTACCTTGCTTTCTACTAAAAATAAAAATTAAATCCTTTCTACAAGATATCACAGTTTCAAGGAGCAATAAAACATACAGATATGCGTTTATCTACCCCAAACTTTTGAGTACACTCGTTCCAAGATATCATTTCTACAAACTCGGGGCAGTAAGAAATCTGTTTGTATCTGGCATTCCGGGCCAGCGAGCGATTTAAATCTCTTAAGCTCAGTGCGACCGGCCGCGGGCACCACTCCACCACTCACAAATCTTTCATAATCTCGCAAGATCCTGCGAGGGGCGTTTTTCATAGTGTACTCACGGCTTTAAAGGTTGAGGGCGAAAAACTATCCCGAAAAAGGTCACTTACATTTTGTCCTCCATTATACATTTTAAACAATCGGCTTTCACATGATTCCGTTGTTGTATAATTTTATTTTTCCGTATCGTGTCGTATATTTATATTTCACGATGTGGGGTCGTGCAGGTACCGGTATTCATAAGCAAATACAAGGCGAGGGACCCCATAATTTTCGGTTTGCATTTTTCCATCGCGACCGCGAACTCGATTTTCACTCCCAAGGGCGAACGGACGGTCGGCCTCAAAAATATTAATGAAAATTTTTACATAAATTTATTCGACTGAGGGGCCCACGCGTCGTTCCGAGAGCCGATGGGGTCCGCTCCTGTTTTTTATTTATTAATTTAATGGTATTTTCGGTCTAATTACCTGACTGAGGTATAATTCATTAGGTTTGTATAACGAGTATGTATTTGTGGATACCCGTGTGTGGATAATTTATATATTGAAATAAAAATTGGGCAATTTTTCCCGTCTAACACTCCGTATGATACGTTTATTTTTGGAACTCTTTTTAAAATTCCTTGCTATATTAATTTAAAATTTTCTGATTAAGTAGTTAAAAAAATAACCAAAATAATTGTACTTGGTTCTCCGTCCGAACCGCATTTTATATCCCAATGTATATGTATCCCCTACATTGGGATATCCATATGTGTAAATATTGGTACTTACGTCATGCCTATACTCATATAAACGTATTAGAACTTCAGCCCCTGGTTTATTGAGTTTACTATAAAAAGCAAAGCATTCTTGGCCTTAACCCTTCACCGGCGGCATCAAAAGAACAAACGCAATATATCGGGGGTTCGGCTTAATTTGCCCGCTACCTAACTTTAATGCGAGTAGCCCGCCCGAATGCTCCAAATTACTCCGCGATATTTTTAACGTGCGGAATGCACCCGTTTTAGGTTACGCTTACGATATTAACTGGATTGTTCGGCGGAGCAAGGGTTAAGGAGCTCGATTTTCATCGAATAGTGAAATAATTTTGATTGGGTACATTTTCGGGATTTTTTACAAAACTTCTACCATTTTTTCATTCTTTAATTAAACCTGATTGGATGTTTCCAACACTGAAATCAGTGCACTGATTTTAATTAAATTTCACCACTTTTTATGGTGCAAACAAGCAGGGGTCCGTGGATTCCTAATTCGCCGCGTTGTGCTAAGACAAGACATTTTTTCTCCAAATGAATTTCCCATCTTAGGGGACATTGGCTTCTTGCCGTGTTTACAAAACTCTCCGAGTCCCACTTTGTTGTTTAATGAAATTATCGGTTTACAGAGTAAATGAACAAAGCCAGATTTCGCTTTCGGTCGGTCAAAAAAGGGAGGGAGGCTTGTTTTTGTTTTGCTCAGCAGTACGAATGGACTCCTTTGTGGTATTCCTTGGCACGCCGCTGTACTTAATCAATTATGATCGATTCGTTAATTTGAGATGCAAAGGGGATTAATGTAGATTTAAATTGGCGGCCTCAGAATATTTTTGGTAAGAACATTTTGAATTTGTATCGTAATTTTATAAGCTTGAAGCGTTTTGTTCATTCATGTGTTATGCAGCGCTACTTCGTTTAAATGAAGTTAGTATTAGCGAACGTTGTTTAGTTCAGAATTCCTCCAAAACTGTTGAGAGAATAATGTATACAGTTAGTAGAACACAACAAAAGCGTCATACTTGAACGTCCGATGCGATGTCTGTATTCATAATTTACCGTTTTAGATCATGAAATATAGTAACAGGAGTATCTTTTATTGGGTCATAGCGGTCCGGCTGGCCTGAGGATACCGTACGGTCTCCGCTGAGGCAGCGAGCCTCCTCGCTGGATTGCCACCATGGGATCTGGAGGCCAAAGTCCTCGCCCACATATGGGAGTGGTGAGAGGAGGCAAAACGCTGGGGCATAACTCCGCTGCCGCGAGAATCACGGTACAGCGGACTGAGCTCCGGCGGGATCTCATAGCGGCATGGAGAGTGCGATTTTCGCAACCCAGTGCTGGGCACGCCACAATTGCGGTGATAAGTCCCCTCTTTTAGGAGTGGCTAGAGAGGCGCCACGGCGCCCTCACCTTCTGCCTGATACAGGTCCTCACCGGACATGGTTGTTTGGGGAGATTCCTGTTCAGGATAAAGCGGGAGGAAACGCCAGGGTGTCACCACTGTGTGGATCGCCCGGAGGACACGGTGGAGCACCGCCGCGTCCTCGTGGCGCCGATCGGCGGCGGCGATCTCTCGCGTCCGGCCCTGGTCCAGGCCATGGTACGGAGTGAGAGTGCATGGGAGGCAGTTACCTCCTTCTGCGAAGCAGTAATGCTCGCGAAGGAGGAGGCGGAGTACGTGAGGGATCACTGCGGCCTCACGCCCCTAGTCGCCGCAGGAGACGCCCTGGAAGGGAGTCAACAGCCGACTCCCGGCCACCGTAGGCTTGTGGGCTGCAAGCAATGGGCAGCTCACCGCCCGGTAAGGACCAGGCCCGGGTCGACGGCGCGTTGTGTTCCACGCGCGCCTCAAAGAGATGTCAGCACGAACTGTCGGGGTTCGCTAGGGCGGATGCCTGCCAGGGCCCCGGGTTGTTCGAAAGAGATACCGTGGCCCCTGGCACAGGCTACTGAAGGAACACGGGTGGGTTTTAGTCAGTAAAAGTCTGACACGACCTTCCGTGCAGCCCAGAGCGGGAGAGGTCATTTGATGATTTCCCACCCAAAAAAAAAAGTATATTTTATTGGCATTCAAATTCTCATAAAATGAGAGCAAGTTAGCGGATGCGATTAACGGGTTTGCTAGGTGAAAAAACGAAGTTTTGTCTACCAATTAAAGTGACAAAACAGAGGCAAGCGAAATCTTTAAAACACCATACAGTTTCAAAGGCGTATTTGTATAACGTGCCTTTCTCTAACCTTCGTCTAAATAAACCGACGTTCACACGTGTCCACTAACTAACGCCCGCCCAACTAATAGGTGCAATTAGAGACGGCAATGAAAAGAATATGGCGACCCTCGTGACAGAAATGGCCGCTCCACTTAATTATATAAAGTGCTTAAGTAAATGATAGCTAATTCAGAAGCGTGCTCGACGTCCCGTAAACAAGAGGTGTGACTTTCCACCATTGTCGGCCATGACGGCGATCTGTCACTTTCACTTCCGCCGAGGTCCTTCCCGTAATTCTTTCTTTCATTGTTGCCCTTTCTTGAAAAGAATACTTTCCCTTTTTTCCATCCGGTGCGTGCAATTGTCACCCTCCCGTAGTGTTTGTTGTGAGCGTTGATTAAATACCGCTGTCAAAATTTGTTAATTTTTCCTTCCTGCTAAGTTTGGAGTTTTCTCCAAAATATATCTTTATTTCTTACAAAAATACGATGCCCCTAGTTTATAAAGGGACGCTTAAAATATAAGCTCCACTTATTAATATTACAAATGATTGTGATGTGCTGTCAAATATTTTGATTCTAAATTATTTTTTTCATCCGTGTCGTCGGCGTGTCGGTGGAGAATTTACATTTAAATAGAACATCTGCGGGCAGGTCGACCCTCTTAAGGCTTCCTTGTCGATTTTCTTACCCGCTAATTTGTAAATCGCTTTGTAATATAGAAAAATTAAAATGCTGATGTCATATTTTACTCGCTATTTATATGCTAATATTGGCGTTTTGCAATCGTCGAAGGGACAGACTTTTCATTAAAATATCAATGGGTAATCGACGAAGGGACTACTTAAGACTGCTAAATCAAATTTAGAATATGTGTGTGGAATATTAAACCATTGATGCATCCGGGACATTCGGAAAAGTTTCTCGGAATGTGTAATGTCAGTCATTAGAATTCTAAATCTTATTCAGAGTAATTGTGATGAGGTTTAATCTTGACGCTTATCCCATCTCTCAAGGCGTAACATCGCTGCAATTATTTGTAAGACGGAAGGGTTGGGACGGGAGTAATGCCGCAATATTCGTAAATTAAGCACTTTCGCCGGCGCCGGGCTCAGTAAATATTATTTTTTTATGTTAATAACCACGCGATTGCGTTAATAAAGCCTTACATCTCGTAATTAGCCGCCATTGTCTGCGGAGGCGGTGGAGCGAGAGACGAGGCATGAATTGAAATAATTCGAGTGAAAGGCTTGCCCATCACTGTGCCTGTCACAGTTTGTACGTGCCTTGTGTTACCTTCATCTTTTGAGGGTCACTAGATTAGGAGTTTTAATTTAGTAGCATTTTGATGTTGATTAAATGCGTATAATCAACGCGTAACATAAGACGTGCGCGATAGACGCGCGTATTTAATGCGTAGGTATAATAAGATTTTGTCGACGCATAAAAAATAATCTGAAATTATTTTATGGACCAGAGTGTGTTCACTTCGCACATTAAATAAGTTGTGACAAAGTAAGTCAAGCTGCGCAAGCACATTAGAAATATCATGAGGCTCGATTTTTCTGCACTTTACATAAAATATTCATTTTAACATTGGCTTACTCATCTATAGACTAATCAGTTCCGCTCAGCAGTGTTGCCATCATCGTCTCCGCAACACTGGCTCCATTAATTAATAAATTAAACAAGGCTGTTCTTAATTCCTGAGCCGAAGCCGCTACCAAAATATTTGCCATGTATAAATTCACGCGGGCGATCATGAAGAACCCTTCATCGCCCGGCCTCCTTTATAGCTCTATTTGTGTATTTTAATTACTGTCATTATATGCTAATGACTACCATCCCTTTTTCTTATCCTCCCAAATGGGTTATTGCATTCTTATATCTATATAGCGCAGTTTTGTCGAGTAATTTTGAAGATTTAAATAATAATAATGACTTAACTCCGTCTCGGAAGGATTATTCATTTTTTCAACGGCCCTATGTTTTGATTAATTGTTCTCTTGCTACTAGGAGATTCTGTTGGTAATTTGTTTTGTGTTATTAACTTGACGAGGCAGTCATTTGGGTAGACGGTGTATTTGACTCTTTTTATTTCGGCTATGACGGGGGATTATTAGTGTTTCTCTTTATTAAAACGTTGATAGCTCGCAGTGTCCTGTAATAATTGATTCAGATTTAAGCTGCACTGGTAAAAAATAAACAATAAAAGAAATTATGAATGATACATTTGGCTGACAGAGCTTAATTCAAAACAAAAGCAGTGCGCTAATGAAACAGCTGTCTAATGTGACGTATGCGGTACAGAATTAGTACGTCAACCTTCATATAGTAATTGTTCCGGGCGTCAACTAAAACAAAGCGGTCTTTTATACACTGACAGTTGGAAAAAGCCTTGTATTGTACCATTTGTAGCGGTCTGAAATAGTGTAGCTCATCAATTATTCGCTAACTTGCTGCTCCGTTCGGCGAAACGTCGTTTGAAACTTGGTTTGGATTTTTATTTAGAATGGCTCTAATTGGGGGAATGGACAGCTGTTTTGTTAGCTGTTTTGTCTGTTAATATCAGCAAGGTCTTTCTTTTTTATACTGCTGTAAATGAACATGCAGTCATCGAGCTGAAGTTCATCGCTACTGTTTTTTTTATCTATCAGACCGTTAACATTTTAAACATTAACAATTATTTTTTATCTATATTTGATGTCTATTTATTGTAACGGTTTTATATTTTAAAGTTTACGTCAGTGGGTCTCAAGTATAAATAATCTTTGAAGAGAGTTATTAAGTCATACAAAAGAAAGTAGGATACAAGAATCTTTATTGGTACAAAAGAAAAGTTGATGACAGACAGTAAGCTTACTTTCTATAATACAACTAGCAGAGCCCCGCGGTTTCACCCGCATAAGTTTCGATCCCGTGGGAATGTCGGGATAAAAAGTATCCTATATGTTAATCCTGGTTATAAACTATCTGTGTGCTAAATTTCGTCAAAATCTGTTCAGTAGTTTTTGCGTGAAAGAGTAACAAACATCCATACATCCATACATACAAACTTTCGCATTTATAATATTAGTAGGATAGTAGGAAAGTAGGATTAAGGTCGATGGCTGTTTGTTTTTAATAAAATATAAGCATGAATAAAATACAAACTCATGTGTGTGTATTTTTTATTATTTTGTCTATTTTATTATTCTTTAAAGTACTCACTAATAAAGTAAAGTTTGCATTTTAGTTTTAAGTTACTGTAGTTGCTAATTCAAAGCGTGCTTTGGTGGCCTCCTGTAATTACCTCTTTAAATAGTGTTTTTTTGTGCAAGTATTACATCTTTTGTTGGATGTCCTCAATAAATAATAATACATTGTTACGAACAAGGCTAAGTAATAACAGCCGCACGGGTCGATCGATCAGGTTAAGCTACGCTTGCCTCGGTTGGTCCGTGGATGGGTGACCATTTTCACATACCAAGACCCCTCCGTGCCTCGGAAAGCACGTTAAGCCGTTGGTCCCGGCTGTCATTCGTGGATCTTTGACAGTCGTTACGGGTCGTAAGTAGCCCGAAATTCTGACAACCAGTCTTACCAACGGGTATCGTATTACCCATTAACTGGGTTATGGAGGTCAGATAGGCAGTCGCTTCATGTAAAATATTGGTATTCAGCTGCATCCGGTTAGACTGGAAGCCGACCCCAACATAGTTGGGAAAAGGCTTGGCAGATGATGATGACATTGTTACGAACAACGTTTTTTAGACTTACAAACACTCGGTAAAATCCCCACATATAGTAGGGACGACGTAGCATTTAGCATTATCGTGAGAAAACACACCCCACAAAAGACTGGTAAAGATGCAAATCTCGAGTCCTCACGTCTTAACGACGCATCCTCCCCGTACGTTGAAATCTCGAATCTCGGAATTCTTTTACATAATCATGTGTTGAAAATAACAGCTTTCTAGGGGCGTTTGATAAACTCTAGTTAGGTATGCGAACGTCGCATACGCAATAATACCAAGTATTTAGCATAATCCGCTGATTTAACCCCGTGTAAGAAATAAAGATTACGTATATTAGGTTTTATGGCTGCGGTACGTCTCGGCCTTAATTTATAGACTTAAGGAACATCTTCAAAGGGCGATAAACTTTAGCGATATATCAAAATAATTGTGATACATTTTTATGGTCTGATTTTCATTCCTGGCGCTGGATATTAGCATTTTTGTTATATAAACGGATAGGATTTAAGAGAACTAGATATTTTTATCTCGCATAGATCCTGAGAAACAGCATACTACTCACATTAAAATTTGATCTTACTGTAGTTAATTGGTTAAGTAATAAAATAGTATAAGGTTAAGATTTCAAAATGTTTATGTTTTCGCTAGTGTGTGTATAAGTGTAACAAGATACATATAACCATAAAAAATTAGCTTTGCACCCCGCGGAGCAGTGGTGAGAGCATCTTTACAGTTTTTACCGACATTTTACCGTCACGAAGACATCGCCTGTCCATATTTACCGCGTCGTTCCTTTTTACGGAGTCTCATCCCGCCTTGTTTACGACCACGTCACGGTTTACTGTTATGACACGGAAAAGGGGTTAATATCACATTTTTGTATCGCTACAGGTGCTCAAACCATCCCCCACTTATACCTTAGACCCCACTAACGTTAACAAATAAATTATCCACGATCACAAAAACATCCCTAATACGAAATCGATGCAACAAACGACAAATGAATTATGGAAGAGCATAATCTTCATATTTTCTCAAAAAGCAGGAGCTTGGCTCACTCACATATTTATTGTCATTGAAAATCCAGTTTCTGGGAATGTATTCGGGCATGCGGGCGGGAAGCATGTTTCCTTGTCGCATTAGGCATAAGTAGTGCTCTCTCCGCACCCTATTAACTGTGATATATGCGACAATTCTTTTCGCAAATCCTCGAAACAGAAGGGAAGGCGCGTCATATCGCGCGCTCCACTTACCATCGACGTCCGTGTGTGACGCGCTAATTCCGCGCTGATAAATGATTTCACCGGGAATTTGGAATTGGAAATTTTCTGGTGATTCGTCACCGCATTTGGGAGGATAAGATATGCACGTGTAACCGTACCGATCATTATGGGTTGAATTATCGCCGTCAGCTTGTTTGTCAGAATGTCAGCTGACGTTTCCTGTTTTTCTTCACGATAATTTTGGTCCTTCGAGTCTCATTTTCAAATAAATTTGTTAATGCCAACTTTTTATAGCTTATAAAAGTGGAATTACCTAAGTTATTTAACTTAAACTGTGTAGCGTTTAAGACTTCTCAAAAACTAAAAGACCAACTAAGCCATCTTATAAATAACAGTAGAATACACCGTAAATTTTTTCCCCAAGCGATATAAGAAAAACCTTTATCCAATCCAGACTAATAAGAAGCGAACACGCGTCCCAAACGCGATTCACGTGTACAGACAAAACCCGCGATGTTCCCCTCCGAGGCGCCGTGTGTGATGTATGCAAAAAGGGAATTGAATAAGGTGATTTCGTTCCGCGGGGTCGCTAAGGGAAAAGAATCCACGGTAATGGCGAATACAATAAATTTTCATAAACAAATTGCGTTTTGATGGCGGCATATCGGCGCGTGTGCCAACTCCCAATAAGGATTGATAGGGAAACAATGTGGGTGCACACTGATTGAATGTCAATTTGCGGAGGCTGCGGACGACGGAATAATTTCATGTAATGGTGTACACGTCGCCTTAACGATGTGTCGAGTAACATGTGCGGAATGGATTTTCTCTTGTGTCAACTTCAATGGGAGTTGCAGCGATTTATTTTGTTAGGGGGATATTGGGCACGCTAAGAAAACTATACATAAACAAACGGTTTGTTTAAATTGCCTAAGATGCTACTTTACTGGATGATACTACTAATAAATGCGTGCGCTAAGTATAGAGTGTCACATGTACGTCATAAAATATCAAGGTCTATTTTTGATTAAAGACCAATGTGACAGTTTCAATCTTAATGAAGTTTTAATTTAATAGCAGTTTTTATCAAAAGTGGTAAAAAAGGTTCTTTTCAAATCCCATTAAAACATTTTCCCCAAAAAAATTTAATAAAAAATTTACATTAAAAGTGGAGAATTTCGTAGGCAATTTAAAAGTGTACGGTGTGCTAATTTCTAAGTTGAACAAGCACACCTGCTCTGGATGTGCCGACATTTGCGAACGTAAATCAGGCGTTGCCCTGCGCGATGTGTCATATCCAGAGATCATTACCGAGCCCAAAGAGTGGAAAATATTTATGTATAAATTAATTTTTATTTACGTTAACTGGTCTTATTTGGGGGATGTTTATGATTTTCTTTTTTTGAGTGAGATAATTGATATAAAATAAGTATTTATTTGTATCTTGAATTTAGAGGTTGTGTTGAAATCTATTCGAATTTGGAGTCCATCAAAATATGGCATTTTTTTTTTTGCTATGAAGGGAGGAAATTAATTTTAAAGAGGCTGAGGCTGCTCACCGTTGAAATACGAATTGGCGAGTAAAAATTGGTAACCTTAAAACCAGCCGTCGTAAACATCACTTCATGAAAAGTTTAGGTAATAGGTATTAGTGAATTAAGCACTGTAGTTTTAAAAACTTTTAAATTTCAGTTAACTAATAAAATATTTTAGCCAGGCTCACTTTAAGTACTAGTTCATTTTCAACACATGCATAATGCGACACGTACATTAATAAGATTATGTTCAATGTTTTAATATTTTATTTCCAGTTTAATGTTCGCCGACGTTAGAACTTCGCATCCACGTGTAACCTTTAAAGGTTAAGGTGGCAATATAAATCCAATAAATTCTAAATTAATCTACTTACCAGATGAAAATGTTTATCTTATTATTTTAATTAATATCTTCCATTGGTTTAGTTGAACTTTGAACTAGTTTCAATTTCGATAAATGTACCTACCTACCAAATGTGTGATAAACAATAACTAGCACTTATTCCACACATACATATTCAACTACCCTTGTTTGAATCTTAAACATCGAGCCATTTAACATGTCACCTGTATCTTGGAGCTCAATATGAAAAATGTTCACACGCGCTCGGCAGCGGGGACCCACCGGGGCGCGGGAGGAGCCAAGTGTACCCCAAGGAGTTTTGACTTGCAAAGCAGCCTTGCCGAGATTTTTCACGAGGGCCGTAATGACTGCTTGATGTGTTCGAGCCACGGGTATGGAGGCAGACAGGATGGAAATACTAAGAGAAAGTTTTGGTCCTTTCGGCATGTTGGTCTTTGAAACACTGATAGGACCAGTTTTTCAACGTTGGATGATAGCACAAAAGAACCGTCAGAAATGGAAATTGCACTTCTTTGTAGGCAGCATTTCAGTCACATGAGAATAAAAATACGACATCAAAATTTCCGCTGTCGCAAAGCAGTAAACGGATTCGCAAACAGAGTAACAAAATGCAAAAGCAGACGTTCTAGGAATCCGCTTCTGCGATACATGAACCGAGGCTTCTCATTAAACATTCGAATACCATTTCCTGTCGTGCGAAGGAAACAGGATTGTCACAATCCGTATTGTTTGAGATCTCATAACGCGTGTAGCCCTTTGACTCGTCATTTCCATACAGAACGCTAATACAAAACGTCGTTATATAAAGGCATCTCCACACTTGGCTAGCTCGCAGGCGCGTCACCTTTGATGCGCGTATGATTGCCCGCGCCCGCGACACATTGGCTCTATATTGTTGTCTTTTTCAAGTTTCGTAATAAGGGATGAGGGTGTATTAAAGCCTTTTATCCGGCTCGTCACGCCGGCACGTGGGGTCGGGAAGGGGTTTAAGGTGAGCAAACATTAGCTCTTTTACATTTTTGCAATTTCATCTACGACGCCTCACGGCTGTTTGCAGTAGCTTGAGTTTCAGGAGACTCGAAGGTTTCGGGGCGTTACAACTTTAACTCTTTTCAAAAGGGTTCGAAAGTAAACGAGTTTTTAATGTTTGTTTACAGGCGCGCTTAGCTGTGTCGCTAAAGCGGGTTTGTAGTGAGACACATTCAGAAATCCCAAGTGAAGCTAAGTCGAGTATTAAGTGCGCTAGGCCCGGGGCCAAGACCTCGCCGCAGACTGCCTGCAAATCTTGGCTGCATTCTCGAACATTCCAGAAGATGTAGCTAGGATTAAACGACGTGGTATATTCAACAATTACACTATATCCAGGCAATTCCCGCAGGTAAGGCTGCATATTTTAGGGGTGAGACAATATTAGCTGCAGCGCTCGTGTGGAAAATGAAACTGTTTTTGGTCCTAATTTACAATGCTTGTAATTTGAGCGAACACGTTCCTTGTTCGGAGGTGTACACCGTTTTGTGTACGCTGCGAGCATTTTGAAACGTATTAGCTGAGTTCGCAAATATGCATGCGGAACAATGCAGAGCGGTGAGCAAATGTTGGCACTACCGCTGTTATGTCTAATGTGGTGCACTATCATATATTTACTAATGCTATTCATATTGCTGCTAATCTGAGAATGAAAATATGAATTAAACCACCTGTATAAAATAGTTTTTGACGTTTTTAGACAACACAAACGTTTATATTATGTATTATAGTATAGCCGTTCTGTGCCTAATTATATTATGAAATGATACTCATCGTATCAGAAGAATGAAAAATCCAAAATAGGCAAATCTAAATGGTTGACTTCGGAATCTAAACAAAACTGAACTGTTTTTCTCCAGGGGGGAAAACAATTTCTAACCGCGCCGCTAAAGTTACTTAAGATAACGTATCGCTGCGGGCGACAATTATTGCGGTGTGTTTAAAATAAAGGGCTAATTACTTAGAACGAAAGAAGCTACGAAATGGCGCGCACCGCACGACGCGCCGCGGGCGACCACAATTCAGAAATAGCTCATAACTCACGTGTAATCGCGACTGGCGCGCGACATTCTGCATCCTGCGGCTGATAGCGCGATCGCGCCAGAAACGCTTTTGTGCGCCCGCACTTAGATGCATTTTAGCTCAATAATTAACTGCTGTTGCCATTTATCTACTCGACTCTCCAAACGAAGGCACGATACAGTAACAATATCAACAAATAAGTTCTGACATTATATTAATACCAGTTACAAGGTTAGTAAGTTCGTACTTATTTACCTCAGAACCAAAGTTCGTAACAAGCACTACAAGATAAACGGCGCCATTAAACGTACCAATTCATACAAGTGTAGTGTTGTCACGCTAAAATTAAAATTATTCAAACGTACAAGGACGCCATTGGAGCACACATAAACTTGAATCTATTGTTTAAGTTTATATGAAAACAAACGCGAGCGTCATTACCGCCCGCTCCGTATTTAGCACATTATTCAAAAAGCACGTGAGCCAGGAAACCCTTAAAATTACACACGAAACAGTGCTCTTTACCAACTTTCCCATAAGAGCCCATTATTTACGGAGCCACCGTACCATTAAGATTCTCCACATATCTTCGAAAGGCGCGTTATGGTAATTACGGGTCGCCATTTTATCTTGCGACTCTTCGCGATTAGAAGTCGCGCGCTCGGCTGCACGTCGAAATAACAAGTGCGCGAACTTAGTTCGTTTCTGAGAAGGAGCGTTGTGAAATTAATTCGGATGGAAGATATCGGGCGGCGCGATAGCGGCTCCTTCCGCGCCATTTATTGCTCGTGTGGTGCGGGTATCGGTGAAGGGGTAAAGAATATCAAGATGTAACGAGCGCCAGCCGGAAGGCTCGCAAATGAGCTCGCACACTTATCTGTGTTAATGTGGGCGAGGGTTAATTTTGTCTTACATGAGCAATTTTGAGATACCACCCTCGTTTCCAACTTACATTTGTTGGTACTATATGAGATTTGGTGTGTTAGGTGGCTGTTCTGGTCCAATCACGGCAATTTCGGCATTTCGGCAGCATTTTCACAGTAACCCTTCATGCTTCAAAGGGTTTGCTTTCAAAGAAAGAAAACTTTACAACCAGGAATCTTTCTTCAAAATACATGTCACCCATAAGAACGTGCTCACACACATCTCACGTTTAATTTATACTACTTAAATATTCGTTAAGATTTCGTCTAGACAAAAGGAAAATATAGCCACGTCTGTAGGGTAGAATGAAGCGGGCGCAAACATGGATGGATAGCAAATACGAGAGTGTATTAGGCAATGAAATTAAGTCGCAATGCAATCTCCTTGGATGTGGGAACTATTGTCCTAGTACAATGCTGCTATTAACTAGTCGATAGCGGTATTGAATATTAGGTTTCGTCGTATCTGCTCCGAGGTTGGGGCGCTTTGTGGAAATGTAGCGAATATTATTTGATGTTCGCTTTGTGTATTTTAATTTTGTGATAACTTTAATTGGATTAAGCTTTCCTTTGCTCCCGTCTTTCGTATTAAGCTTTAAGACACGATGAAGTCTATTTTTATGTGTATATTTTTTTTACACATATATACTAAGAGACTTCATCATCATAAAGCATTTTCTATATGGAATTTCTCAGTAGCAGTCCGGAGTGCGGATTTGTGCCAAGTTGATGGTTAATTACATGGGACTCAAACATAACTGGCGAAATGTGGGTGTGCTATAGGTACACCTCTGCACAACCCTTCGGGAAAACGAGGCGTGATGTTGGTATGTTAATTTATAATATTCCTATGCAGCTTTTAGGTGAACTAGCTTCATCGTTCTGTGCCAAGAACAACAAACAGGTATCAGATCAAAGTTACTTAGTCTCCCAGTCGCGATCACATTCACCACAAAAGATAAAACTGACTTAACTTATTCAATTTCATATACAGCAAAGGAGGAGATTTTCCAGTGAAATATTGAAGAAATCGACAAAAGTTGGTCTCATGTAATATGCAGAAGTAGGACCAGCGCACTGCATATTTTGCGCCTAAGATCCGTGGTTCTACGAGCGAACTTCCAAAGCCGCTTGCTTAGATACTTAGGCTTTATGTTATACTTTATGCTTTATACTGCTGAAAGACGATAATTTGATGGCTTTGCGGACAGGAGCTGTTGAGAAATGAATTTGTGACTTCGAAATCTTAACACCGGTAATGGAGACTTTGTGGGTTCTTGTGGATGACATTTTAAGTAGGTTTATGAAATAAGGTTACTATATAGTGCATCTTTGATTGGCTAATTTTGACCCTTACTGTATTCTATTCCAAAATTTTTAGTGCCGACGTGGTCGATGAATAAAATACGCAAAATAAGTTTTGAGTGAATTAAACCTCGTGAATGGAAGACTGTAACAACAATGTACTTACCTACACAAAAAATCACCTGTAAGAAGTACATAAAATATAAACGGGAAATTAATAATGAACCTACGAGTATAGTAAACGGACATAAAATAGAGCTACCGCACCTATACAGTTCACCCAATCTTACCAAATTAATTCTCCATAAAGCTGAATACACAAAGCGTTTGCGGTCGTAGGTGAGAGCTCAAAGGGTCAGTTCACACGACAGGTTAGCGTCAAAAGGATTGACCGAGACGTGTCGAGGTGGGGCGGAGCGACCACAACCTAGTCGCTTCGCAACCACACTCGCTTTTTGGGTGAACTGTGGCTCAGTTCACCTTTGTGGTTAATTTTCCTATATAGAACTTTGCAAGTCGTTGTTGCGAACTTTTGTTACAGGAACTACTTTCGACCGATGTTTATTTGTTAGCTTTTAGTGTTGTCTTTTGTGGTATTAACTTATTTTTGGAAACCCTGCTAATAGACCGGTATATAACCCTTCCACGCCTTGAACAAGACTTAGAACGAAATAAGTTTTTTGAGTCCCAAAAATCCCCAAGATAAATAATGTTTTCTTGTTGACTATGGAACCCTAAAAATGCCTCACGATATTTCAAGCTAATCATTTTAGTCACAAACCATTATATTTCACCATTTAACATATATGTTCCAACCCAAAAGAGAGAATCAAACAGCATAACACACAGAGACCCGTACCCAATAAGACGTACAAACAATAGTAACTCGTCTCAAAGTATCAGTCTGGCAGCACTGCGCCGCAAAAGGAACTCAACGCCGAGCTGTTTACGTGAGGGCTGTTAGCAAACACCTGTAAACGCCTTTACCTTGCCTCTGTTTGTACTGGACGCTCACGATTGCCGTGTACAATTAGCCTTAGATGTCCCACCTGCAAACCAATTTATTACCTACAGTTACCAAAGACATTCCCACTTTATTCTAAACTCTACCTTTCGAACTTTAAGGGTGAGTTTCGAGTGGGAGGTAAGATTTCAGATGAAACGGTTATGTGGCCACTTTGTGTGTCTGGATGTACTGAAGTCTTTTGAGTGCCGTGGAGGTGTTAGGTAGCTCATGTGGAAACGTCAAGTACGTGGACGTTTGCCCTGTGTTTATTTGGTTAGTCACAAAAGATTTGGAGCTAATGTAAATGCGCTAAAATGTTATTCCATTTGAATAAAGATGCAACAAACTTGGCTGGATTTATTGATACGAGAAACTAAAAAACAAAATATTGAAAATCCAAGCTGTGCATCTCATAAAAAAATGTTGCGAGAGCTCCAAGCAAAAAACATTCCATTTTACTATTACAAAACATCCACTTAAAATAAAGCATTGCGATTCGGAAAAACAGCATCGTATTTGCATTCCCGAGCTGCCCCTTTCGAAAGTCCTCAATCATGTTCGCCGTGTTGACTCCTGGGTATGATACGACCTCTCGACTCGACATGATCATAATACCCTCCGCTGCATCCAACAACCCCTTCTACATCCATAAACCGGCTACAAATCTTAGCCGAGCGTTCGGCATCTTTATAACTGGAGGACGCGATCCCTTAACCCAACATAATGGGCAGGTTTACTGGGAGGACCGTCGTAAAGTGTCCCGTCCAGCGCGTACCCCAACTACGGGACCCTTCGAAATTTCACGAACTATTTGGCCCGCACTAGCCCTCACTCAGCTTTTTTGTCGACGCTTTATTGTCCGGATTTTCTGCTCACCTTTATCGTTATTGTGTCCGCTAGGCTTCATAAAGGACCCTGGTTCACTATTAGAACCTCATAACCGTGGGAAAATTGTTTGAGAGCTCGGTAAAAATGGTTAAATGATAAAAGTATTGGGTAAAAAAGCGAGGTCAGTCAATAAATCGTTTGGTCAATTGAGCAGGATGCAATGGGCGTGTTAATTGGTCGGGTGCGGGACTGTATCGAGGGCTCGCTCGGAGCGATGAGTGGACACGGAGCAGTCATTGCGTGAATGATAATTGCCCGAACGTTGGGCGTCGCATAAATTCGGGCTATTGGTGTGGAATTGAATGGATGCATGGCTTAGTACGTGAGACGCGGATGTAAAGTGTGCTGGATTTTTCTGCTGTGTAGATTTGTGTTATGTTCATTTTAATCTAATGGGATTTCGTTTTCAGTATATTAACCATGCGCTACATAAGTCCCAAATTATAATCATGTTAACTATTCCGGATATAAGGCGGTTTTTTTAACCGCTTTTAATATTCTATTTAATTTTAAAGTAGGTATATTTTTATTTATTTTACCTAGTTATTTCTTAATGATAGGTATGAATAGTACAGTTTCTACAGCAGAAATTGTGTTTCCAAAAATATGCGGCTATAAAGCTGTTTTTTTAACAGCTTTTATTTTATTTCCACGAATTTGAATAATTTCCTCTTTTGAGTATTTTCCAATTTTCTATTTAATTTTAAAGTATATATTTTTTATTTTACCTAGTTATTTCTTAATGGTAGGTATGACAGTACACTTTCTACTGTAGAAATAGATTTTCAAAAATATTTCTTCTCAACATCTTTGTCATTAAATAGATCCTCGAAAAATCAAACAAAAAGTATAAAAAACTCTCCAAACCCATCTTACATCTTTGTCGGTACATCCGGACCCTAGGACCAGTGCATACGTTCCCGCAGAGATAAACGCATACGATTACACGTGCGAGCCACAGGTGGCGCATAACATTTTTCAGTCGGGACGGGCCATTGCCTGCGTCCGGCCCGTGAGCCCGCGGCTTAATTCGAGACCTTTCCAGCCATTTGCAATGGTTTGTTTTTATTGAAAACCGTGGGAATTTGCCGATTGCCCGTATTTTGTGACTTGGAAAGGGATTTTGGATTTTGTATACGTGGGTGTGGGTGGTGGATTTAATTTTGTGATTTTACAGCGTGTTAAACGGTTTTATCTGATTAGCGGTTATCCCGCAATATTTTATTTATAGGAAGACCCCGAATTAACAATAATTATCTGATTGGACACATGATTATCCTTCACCAAAGACTCCACGTAAGTCTAATCTTAGAGAAATGTCACCGAAAAGCAAAAATTAACACATTTCCCGAACTCCCCAGCAATAAATAAACCAGAAATGACACGTCATAATGTTTAGCACAAATGACACGCTTTACGCCAGCCCATATTGTCAGCCATTCAGGCCGGGGGCTCCAAATAATTATTGCTCGCTTGACAAATTGCCGGCAAAGCCTACGTGTCGGTGGAACAATTTGATACAATTTTCACCGCCTTTCCCGTACGGGCCACGGATTTGCATACGTGCACCCCTAGATTATGCAAATATACTTTTTTAACGTACTGTTTACTTACCCCAGGAAAAGGAAACACTTCGGGCACGCATTTTAAAAAGATTTACGCGCTTTGTCGGATCATTAAGTGCGGAACTAATTTGCTTACCTTTGAAATGTTTTAAGCTTTGTCCCGTATAATTACTGTAGGGTAACCGTCCCCGTAACGTGATATGCAGATTTCCGCACGCTTACCCGTTGGTTTTTCCTGAGCTCGGTTTCATATGCCGCCGTACAAATAAAAGATTGCTTCTTACAATTAAGTTACTTTACAATTAAATTTATATCAGCAGGCTACTGCAGTGCATACCTAAAATATAAATATATCAGGGGGTATTTTTAATTTGCACGTTTCACGTTCAAGTGCGCAACTTCTCAACGATATTGAGCGTGTGGGAATCGTCGAAATTAAATTTTCTTTGTTTTCTCTCGTGGGCTGTGGGCCCTTGGCGTTATTAAATTTCCTTGTGTTTTTTAACACAGCCATATCATTAGATTGAGGGCTTCCGTCAAGAGGAAATTGTGGCGGCGAGGGGAGCGGGCTGAGCACCTAAACATATTGAAAAAATAAAAATCCTGGCTACTTACTGCGTAGTGGGGAAAGTTACTCTACTTAGATTCTTAAAGATTTTTGGAGATTTGAAAAATGTTCAGATAATACATAAAACTCAATCTGTTGTTAAAACTATAAATATGTAGTTTGATAATTATAAGAACCCTTTTTTGTTATTGTTAGAAATATGAATGGGTAAGTAAGTTTTTTGATTTACCTACGGTCAACTTTGACATTTATTTATCTACAAAGTTATCAAAATAAACAAGAAGAAGTACCAGTTGTTAGTGCCGATGAGTAGGTACCAGTGGTACTTGTTGTTTTACTAATAAAAAACACAGGTATTTATTGTTGATTATTTTGATAATTTTCTAGATAAATAACGTTTGTAAATACACATTGGTACCTACGTATTATATCTTCATAAATTCCCAAATTCATATTTAAAACTTTGAGGCCTAGATAGAGCCACTTCGCCACCGGTATCATAGTCGAAGCCGACGTAGAAAGACGTTTGAAGTGGTTTCGTGTAATAAGTACGGCCGCGACAAAATTCCTGGCCGCCTGCGTTTGGGAACCTAACCTTAAATATACATATTACATTACGTGAAATTGCCCATTTTTTCCACTCTCCACCCTAGCAATTAGGGTCGCTTGTGTATAAATATTGTACGGCCCTCATTAAAGTGCGTGTTCGTTTTAGTATATATTTTTATGGTACGCTTTTTGGTTGGCGTCTGCAAGGAGTCGTGGGATGTAATGAATAATTAAGACATGTTGTACAAGGGAAGTGCCAGGTTTTTTCTTCAAGGCTCCGGTAAATGATGGTGGCTTTGAGTAATGTGCTGTTCTTCTTTTATAAAGTAATTCCAGCAGCTTTTTTTTAATAAACTGTCATGAAACCACAAGCGTAGGTATTTAAAATATTAAACATTGAATTGTTTGGGTGTATCATATTTCTGATAACATAGTCGTTTGTATAAAATTTGCGAAACATTATAAATAGCTATTCCCTTTAGAATAATTAATAACTTTCAATTAATAAAACATGAACTTTACCTTGATCGGACGGAGAGGGCATCCGGTGTCGCAGAGACGCCTGAAACAAAAAAAAATAATAACATCAAAAACATAAAAGGGCTACGCAATATCAATCAAAGTCTCCTCAAATTAAAATCCATCAATTAACTACGTCACAAAAATCAAAACACCCAAACTTCTAAATTAAAAATATGACGTTCAAATGATTAAAAACTCCCTTCCGCGATTGCATTACAACAATTAACGCATTAAGACTACTCTCGCCAATAAAGAGCAACTCTCTTAATTAACAGTCCCTGTTAAAAATTGAGTACAAATTCGAGTAGGAAATCTCCCCAGCTGGGGTGGGATCTAGTGAATGGCCTGTAATATTTTAGTTTGGTTGAAACAAAAACTCCTGGCGTCGGTGAGGGGCTCCGTCGCTGTCACGTAGACACAATAAGCCTTTTAATTCGATTCGTCAAGACGGACGCGAGACAAAGGGCCCGGAGTTATCATTCAATGGGGCACTTCTACCTTTTCTTATTACTTCGCTAAGGTTTTCTTGTGAGGTGGACTGGGCGCACGAGGGACGAAGACTTGAGATAATATGTCCCGTGTCTCCGGTTTGATTTGGTGCTTTTATTTGTGGTTTCTAATTCTATTTGTAACTTTTTGGTCTTTTGAGATATATACACTTTGAAAAGGTTTTCAAAACTAATGAAAATACGGGGTCAAATAAAATTAGCTAGCAAAACTCTTCAGATGTGATGGGTATCGATATTTAAACACGATAAAATAAAAATAAGTATTTTTTTTCCTAGGGGTCAACGACCGCTGGTAGTGTTGTAACTTGCATTATGAGTTGAGAAAATGTTTTTTATCAATCATGTATGTGAAGTATACACAAAAAAAAAACTGATTTTTTAAACTGATATTTCAAGTAAATAAAAATAAATTAACAGCGGTCGATGACTCCACCAATAAAAAAACATCAAATTAATTTCATTTTGATTTACCGTATTTAGATTTCGATACCCACGACGTCTGCAGTTTCGCTAGCTAATTTAATTTGACCCTGTATTTATGAAAAACTATAAAAAATTAATGAAAAGGTTTAAAAATATTGCCTTGTCAATGGCTTTGAGAATTTAATGTATGTAATTCACCACATAACATTAAATTCTCTTTGTGTAGATTGCTACATGAACGAACTCCACAAGTTGAATTATTTCTATAAATAATCCAGTTTTATCAACCACTGACGAACCGATCTCTTATCCTCAGACAATTTCTCCGTGTGTAGCGCGCTGTATAAGTGCACTTGATCCCATGTGTCGCCGTGACCGGACTGCCGATACACAGCTAACAGGTTTATTTGTTGCCATCGTATTAACTAACTTAATAACCCACGAAATAACAACGAAATAATGTTTGAGAAAAATCTTCTGATTTTAAGTTGGGTGACCTATACAGTCAGTCTCTACTGCGGTTTATGCTGATCACATAACTAGTCAAGTCGCAAGTACCTGGTACTTGTTGTCAGGCCTACATTGTCCTCCTATGCATGTTTACATTGTAATTTGAAAACATTTTAAAACCAATTTATTATTAAAAGATTAACCGTGGAGTTTCTTGCTGGCTCTTCTCCATAGGAAAGGACCAATTGGATCCGTGGACGGCCTAGTTTCTGACATTACATAAGTGCCCATTTAGTAGAATAAAATATCTTGATTTTAAGTATAGATTTACAAAATGACTCAAGTTGCTTTCACAATATTCACCCAACCTTTTGAAAATATCAAGTCACATTGGCTGCCTTTATCAATAAACATCTCCAAGCCAGCTTAAATAAATACAATTCCTTTGATTTAGGGTGAGTTTAAAGAGGTGGCAACAAATAAGGCTGTTAGCTTCGAATCCGTAGTCGGGTCACGACGCAAGGAATCAAATGCACTTCCATTGCAAAGTACACACGAGGTCAGAGATATTAAGACAGGTATATTACGGTATTGGTCAGTAAATAACGCGATAGATCCTTCTTTGCAAAATGACTCAGTGTTTTTCTATGAATGGATTTATATCCTAGTGATATAACTCCATTCATTTTGTTTAGGTATTAAGAAAACGATACTGATATGTTGAATGGATTTGCTGACATAAAACTATCATACTCAAGTCGCAATCTCAGGGGCAATTCTCGTAATTTTAAGAACGTTCACAGTCTGATCTCAGTCTCTATCTGTCAAAAATACCACTAATTATCCTACATTTTGACATGTTTTTGACATTTGTTTTTCGCCGATATGAGATTGCGACTAGATTTTGAACGTTTTAAATTACGAGAATTGTCATCCTCATCTCAGCCACAATCAATGTCAAAAAACTTGTCAATTGATGGTATTTTTGACAGATTGGGACTGAGATTAGATTGCGGACGTTCTTAAAAGTCAGGGAAAATCTGATCACATGCTATAAAATCATCTTCGTGTTATGATAGTTTTATGTCAGCAAATCCATTCAACATATCAGTATCGTTTTCTTAATACCTAAACAAAATGAATGGAGTTATATCACTAGGATATAAATCCATTCATAGAAAAACACTGAGTCATTTTGCAAAGAAGGATCTATCGCGTTATTTACTGACCAATACCGTAATATACCTGTCTTAATATCTCTGACCTCGTGTGTACTTTGCAATGGAAGTGCATTTGATTCCTTGCGTCGTGACCCGACTACGGATTCGAAGCTAACAGCCTTATTTGTTGCCACCTCTTTAAACTCACCCTAAATCAAAGGAATTGTATTTATTTAAGCTGGCTTGGAGATGTTTATTGATAAAGGCAGCCAATGTGACTTGATATTTTCAAAAGGTTGGGTGAATATTGTGAAAGCAACTTGAGTCATTTTGTAAATCTATACTTAAAATCAAGATATTTTATTCTACTAAATGGGCACTTATGTAATGTCAGAAACTAGGCCGTCCACGGATCCAATTGGTCCTTTCCTATGGAGAAGAGCCAGCAAGAAACTCCACGGTTAATCTTTTAATAATAAATTGGTTTTAAAATGTTTTCAAATTACAATGTAAACATGCATAGGAGGACAATGTAGGCCTGACAACAAGTACCAGGTACTTAACAAAATAGAAAATGGTCTACAAATCTATAGAGTATAAGGCCTACAAAATTCTCACATTTGCAGTACCTACGTTCATACGTTCTCGTGGGATGAGTTGTGATCTCCACGCCGACGAAGCCGCCAGCAAAAGCTGGTTAGCTAACATTATAATACCGGTTAAATAATCTTTTAATGAGAATAAATGTCTAACATTTGAATAGAAACCATCATCAACATTTCAGCCAAAAGGCACCCAGTGCTGGACATAGGCCACCAAGCACCTCCACGTACGTGTAAATATTTAGTTAGAATTTTTGTAATTTTATTTCAGTCCTTCCAAATTGTAGTATGCCCAAATAATGTTCTGTAACCCAACTTTACCTAAAATTACAGATTCCTAACACGATACAAGGTCTATCTCCATTTCACATTAAAACCCATGCAGGGTAAATTAAACAATTTAATAATATCTCGTAGGTTGGTAGGTAAAGCACTAGCCGATATCAAGTAAAAAGGGGTTGGAATCCCACTGTCTGGCGGCATAATTACCAGCCAGGCATAAAAGATAAAACGAGCCAGGTAAATTAAATGTGAGGTTTAAATTGAAAGGTAGCCATCATGTTCATGTTAACAGACAAGCTTCTTGTTGATACACGTGTATTTTATTTAAACTAACTGTATGTTCAAATAGCATAATTGTTTATTTGGTTAAGTTAAGGTAACCTGTGGCTGTACTCCATATCGATGTTTTTATTGTGAGTGGGAGTTGTGAATAAATGTCTTTGTAGTTAGGGGTTAAATTATGTTAAAAGACCAAATTCTCAAGTTCTGAGCTGAGCTGCACGATTTTGCACTGACTGGACAGGTCCACTCAATCTGTGTGATTCTTTCCTCAAAAGACCATTTCAAACAACAATCTATATGGTCTTCAAATGATCTGACGAAGATTATGACTGGACTTTAAAAGAGACCTCTGAGTTTGTTTCGGCCTTTCTTCTCAGAGTGGTAAGACAGGAAACGCCGAACTCATCTAGTTTAAAAAAAATATGATTGACGTATAAAAGTGTTTGTACAAACCAACTTACAGAAAATAAATCATTTATCATTTATCAAGACCGGTAAAATATAACTGGCTGGTATCTTAGTTATTTATGAAAGAATTTCATGAACAAAAATTTCTATGATAATACGATCGTAGAATATTAAGTTGAATTTTTTGGTCCTTACATCCGTATTCAACTAATTATATTACTAAAAACCTGAAAATAAAATATTAAATGTTTACAAACAAAATCAGTACATGAACTTTATAGTCCCTAAGACTTCGTGGATGGTTGCAGGAATTAACAGAAATTAAGGAAATCGTGGAGGGGGCGAACTAATAGCAGCCGTTTAATTAAATGAGCTTCGACCGAGATTGGGGCAGATGCTGATGCAAAAATTTGGAGGTCACAAATTAAAGGCAGTAGAACATTTTTCTTGATTAAAATTTATGATTTAAAGTTTACTAGAATTTGGCATGCTACACGCAGTCATTATCGTAAAACAGAGTCGTAAGTGCTACTGTAGAAAACATTTTTGAGAAATATCTTAAGTAAGTACTAGCTTTTGCTCGCAGAGACGCTCACGTGGGGGTTGGTAATTATCCTACGGGAACGTACTACAGGGATAAAAAGTAACCTATTATGTCCGAACTCAGGAAATGGTCTACCAGTGCAGTGCGCTTTACCTTACGGAGTGGGCCGTAATCCACCACAAGCCCAGTGCGGGTTGGTAGATGTCACATTTCTTCGAATATTTTGTTCTAGGACATGTTGATGTATTCGCATATTTTATAAATATATATAGTAGTGTGGTAGAATATGGCTGAAGTCAATGATCAATTTAAGTTTCAGATGTATAGTTCGTATTTTTAACGACTTCGTTCGTATGGCTGTAGGAGCCAATGTCGAGAACTACTGAATGGAATTAGACCGTTTCCTGGGGACGATCTTGGTGTATTAATTTTAGGCCGCAAATTCTGGAGCAGCTAACCTATACATTGGCAACACGCCAGTGCAAAGATATAGATGTTTCCATAAAATTGTTTCAGCATGAAGTCAATGCATCGAACTGTTCAGTACAACATAGTTTTTGACAGTACTAACATTGTAGTATTAATATGTCTCGTTGTTTAGAATTTAATTCTGTCCGATTCTCGTACTCCAAAATTAATCTAGTTTGTTTGACGTCATCATTCTGTCGTTTTCAAAAATGGTAGTCATTTTCCCTGTGCACGCGACTTCCTTGGCGTGAATGTCGGAAAACAAATTGGATTCATCATCTGCCCAGGCCTTTTCCCAACTATGTTGGGGTCGGCTTCCAGTCTAACCGGATGCAGCTGAATACCAATATTTTGCATGAAGTGACTGCCTATCTGACCTTCACAACCCAGTCACTGGGCAATACGATACCCCTTGGATTATGGTTCTTTTTTTGCGTGGAACCCTAATTATTTTTCTAAAATAAGAGTAGCCATAGTTAGTCCTTATAACATCAGCTATCTTACCGTCAAAATCGGTGCAGCCGTTTCAGAGATTAGCCGAACAAACAAACAGAAAGAAAGACAAAAAAAAATTGTTATAAGTAGATACCGTATATACTTTCAAATGTATTTAGTAAAAAGCTGTTATGTTGGCATTACAAACAGACACTTCAGTTTAAATTAATTATTTGTACGTATTTGTATTATACATAATATTACCTATGTAGAGATACCAGAAGACCAACTCTCGTAATTTAAAACGTTCAAAATCTAGTCGCAGTCTCATCTCGGCGACAAAAAATGTCAAAAACTTGTCAAAATGTAGGCAAATTAGAAGTATTTTTTGACAGATTGAGACTGAGATCAGACTGTGAACGTTCTTAAAATTACGAGAATTGCCCCTCTGACCAAGACTTCCTAAAATATTTAAAACCTTCTAAAACTAAACATATTTGAAATCAGATTTTAAGTATTTTTAAGTAGATTACCAATGAGAAATGGTCTCCTGATAAATTAAAATGCACTCATAAAATGTTTTCTAATTAACGTTTCGCGCAGACTCATTAACAAATACAATAAAAATAAGTCACGTCAACAACCAATCGCAAGTAACGTTAATCATAATGGAGAGTTTTGCTAAAAGAGGTCGCTTTAATTAAGTAATGGCTCGAATGTTAATTACAAAGGCAGGGGTGACAACTGCACGGTAATCACTACTGATCTATGAGCTTTGTTTTTGATTCATTACGTTTTTCTTATATTGTTATTGGTTTCTGGCAACCCTAGGAATGATTGTGATTAGTAAAATGACTTAGAAAATTTTACTGGTTCAAAGTATACGGATTTATTTGATTAGCTAAATAATAATTATTGGTAAAGTTCGAACTCATTTTTTTAATGATTTTTTTATGGCAATATTGCAGCGGAAACATCACCTCCTAACTGACCAGCCGGTCTTTTGATTACACATTTGACAGGCTTGGCAGCCACCCAACAGCAACCTTATTAGAATGGGAATACGGATCACTGTGATTTAGAGTGATACAAAATCAGAGGTATAATAACTGTGAAAGAAATTTAGTGAAGTGAGCTGTCAATATTGTCAATCTCTAGCTTTAGGTGGAATGATAGCCTACTTCAAGCTCACTTTACTTAAGTTTTCACGGTGAGATTTTTGCTGAATAGATCGGCAGTACAAGAAACGTCAAATCGTTGAAAGTAGGTAAGTACCTATTCCGATATTATTGATTTGGATTTCAAGAGTAGATACTTACATTAATTATGTAATACATAATACATAATTAATTTAAATAAGTTATTTTAAAGTGATTAGTTTAAAGAGAAAATATCAAGACATGTAATAAAATAGTAACGCAGAATTTTTGTCCGTTTGTCTGGATGTATGTTCTGAATCGGCGCAAAAACGGCTGAAGGAATTTGGATGAAAGGCACACATATAATTTATAAGTAACCTGGATTAACACAGAGTACGTTAATCCCGGTAGTACGTTCCCGTAGGATATTTTCCGACACCCACGCGGGCGAAGCCACGGACAAAAGCTAATTCACAAATAACATGTCAACAAACCTAAATTGAAACAATAGAAAAAAGTTCACAAAACAAGAAAGTATTAACTTTCAAAATTAAAATAATCACATTAATTATAATCTAATGAAATGGCCGTTAAATCACGCTAATTGTTCTCCCGTTTTTATTTTTTTCCCCATTTTTTGTTAGCAAAAGCTGCTTCAATGGAATTCCTTTATTCCACAAATGGCTTGTTTACCAACAACCACAGACAAAGGACCAGAAATTATACCAGCGATAAATTAAGGATGTAATAAAAAATACATTTTATAGATTTAAAATGGCGGAAGAGTTATTTTCATATACACATATTGTTTTGTAGTTCATTTGTGAGGTTGAAACGTGTCAGTTTGCTTATATTTCTATTCAGTTGCTTAACTGGTCTCCTATTTCTGGTTTTCGCAAGTCTATAGAGAAAACAACCTTACATATTAGGAAAGGTGCTGCTGATCTTGGCAGGAGGGTGTTCGGTTGACAATGAGGCATTCTTTTCTAAGCAAACAAGATGTCATCAAATGATCCTTTAATGTAAAAACACCACTGAAAAACCGTCCGTTTGATCGTCCCGTCGGAAGTGGCTGTGTCCGGCGGCATTGTCCCGTCCCGGCTCATCTTCTTAATTGTTTTCTTTGGCGAAGCACTCACAGCACAATGGCTAATGATGCCGCATGCGGCTTTGATCATCGCGTGATCGTGTGTGCCAATTCTGGTCACATTACCTTAATAGGCCGACCAAGTTTCGTTACTTTCGCCGAGTTTGACCGATTTAGGGCTAAGTAGTGCTGAGTTTCAGTTCCCAATATAATACTTTTCAGGTCTATTGTTCGGAAGTCTTGCGTGACTAGTGATCGGATTACCTTACATATTCATCGCCCACATTCGTTTGGTCAACCTTCCTGCGTATGCGACCGCGACCGGTAGTGCCCATATTTCAGCCCTGATAACATTTCATGGTTGCCAAATTATACCCATAATTTCTGTATATCTAATTTGCGCGTGTGAACCCTTTACAGAGATCCGTCCAGTCACGTAGGTCGAAGACACGTGACATTTCGAAAACAACGGGTACAAAACAGAATTGCGACGTAAACGCGTTTGTGTGCGGCATCGAGCTGCTTGTGGGTGTGTGTGCGTGCGCCTGAATTAGACGCGAAACTTTCAAAGTTTTCCCAAATTTGTGCCGCCCGCGCCCCTCCGCCCCCCCTCGCTCGTGGATCGATAGCGGGCGCCGAGCGAGCGACTCCCAGCCTCATGAAAATACCGGACAACACTTCGCCTCAGTATTTACCATGACGTGTTTTGTGGCGAGAACGCAGTTATCTCTACGAATTTTAGTGAGTGCTCGTGATTTGATAGCTCTCCGGTATTTTGTGTAGGTAGCTGGTATTCGAATGCTGCTGACCTACATTATAGTCGTTTTGTAAGAGCAGGAAATTGTGGGCTTGTTTTTGTAATTTAATATGGCTTTACAAAGTGCGAATGAGGAAAAGCAGCGTGAATTTTTCGCAACCACTTATGTAATACAGTTTTTACTGAGTTGTGGTTACCACGTTTATGTTACTTTAATAATGATGCGTATTTCTTGGGTTTCTTACCTTCGCAACTTCCCTAATTCCAGGGTAGCAACAGTGGGAATAAGACGCCGTCGCGCGAGTGGGCGACCCATGCCAACTGTCACCAAGCAAAACAAGAGTGACAACTGAAAATTGGGCGCGCGAGGCCTTCGCCATTGTTTGTCATTAATTGAGGGCTTTGCGATGATCTTCGTGCTGAAGGCCCTCCGCGCGGCCGAGGGCGCACTCCTGGGACATATCGGCCGCCAATCGCGATGACAGCGACCCTCCGGCCTCGAGTGGACACTCACTAACTCGAGGTGGGAAAAACTACCGGCTGACACTACTTAACGAACGGGGCACGCCCGGGAATTTTCTTGAGTGCTTGTTAATGTTTTATGGGCGGAACTTTTTCAAAGTAGTGCGTAGATTGACGCGCTAAGTACACCTACATAATTTAACACGTTTCCCCTCGGACGTGTGACTCGTTCATCGATTCTGTTATTGTTCATAAACAATGCGTTCATAAGTGGCTCGTTGGACCAGCCTTTCATCTATCGTTAATTTTGTCGTAATAAAAATCCAATCTCGGAAATGGCTATAAAAAGCGGAACAGAAAACTTTTCTGATTTATAACAATTAATATTTGAAATATTGACAATATTAAGGGAAATGGCCGACAGCCGACAAATCATATGAAACCGCCCCGGAAGGAGGAAGCACTGGCCCGTTGCTCAGGGACTTTATTTGGAAATGGAAAGTCTAAAAAATAAACGACAGCGAGTGCGGGGGGATGATTTATACCGAGCGGCTAGTGCGTTCGATTATCGAGATGATATTTCTCGATATTAAAGTGTTGCCAAGAGGACTGCGGACAATATGACCCGAGGAAGATTTATTGGGCAATTCACAGTGACGTCGACGCCCGTTACGATTATTTCATTATATTGTCGGCGCCGTAAAAACGGTTAGCGTTTTATTTTATTGCTGGTTCGCGAGCGAGTTTTTATTTCAATATTTTATTGCGTTGTAAAATTGGGACTGCAGTCGATTTTGCTTTGACAATTTTGAGCGCAGCGCCTCTGGAGACAAGAATTGGTTGTGAGTTGTAGCTTTATATGGGACACGAATTGTAAACATGTTTGAGCAGAAATTTTGTGAAATATTATTTATTTATTTATAAAAAACGTTGCCCCTCACTAGGAATTTCTCCTGTATCGTGGGTGCGTTTACAAACATTTAAACTCACCTACACAAACAGCCAGACCCGGAACAACTACTTGTAGGCAATACAATTTGTTCCGTGCGGGAATCGAACCCTCGACACGCAGCGCAGCAGTCAATCGCTCAGCCACTGCGCCAACCGTGTCGTCGAATATGTTTCATATGTGTACTGTATCTCTGTAGAGAGCAAAGGTTCGACATGTCGCATGATTTGTGCGTCTCGCGGGTAGCGAGGGTCGCACCCGTGTCGGGCACATGTGCTGTGCCTTACGCAAGGAAAAACTTACTCGAACAAATGTATACGAAATCGTATAACGTTATACCAAAGAAATCCTTGATGTTAAGTAACTGCACCTTACCGGATTCATAATAAACCGTTAAAAAGTTGTTACGAAACTTGTAAAGTTTCTCTGAACGGCTGTTCGCGCCGGTCCTAAAGAAACCTTTGCTCGGTTACTGACCGAAAATAACTTGTTTTGTAACACAAACTTGAAGGTTTTTGAGCGCTTGGGCAAAAAAATAACGTATTGTACTGGTATTTTTTACCCAACACGGCAAATTGCGTAAACCTTAAAGATTGTGAAACGACACAAACTTGAAGGTTTTTAAGCGCCTGGGCAAGAAAATAACGTATTGTGCTGGTATTTTTTACGCAAGACGGCAAATTGCGTAAACCTTAAAGATTGTGAAACGATATTTTTTTAAACGGCTTTCCTTATAATTTTCCTCGTTGAGGTGGAGTTTACTGCCTACACATAAATGTAAACAAAAAAAAAACGAGAGCTGTTGTACCCGCACTACTTGCGTAACACACTACCTATTAATCACAATCTGAATCGTTTTGAAAGATATTGCTAAGTAATCTATTGCTTCATATGTTCGAAAGATTTGACTGCTTAACAACGCAAATAACGCAATGAATGTTGTTGAACTGACATTTGACTGTCACAACAATTAATTACTCGTATGTAAATGTTTCCTTTTTCTCAGTTTAGCTCTCATTCGCTAAGTGTACGTGAGATAAGGAACTAACTTCGTTCCAAAACACAACATAATAATCCCTTCAATCCATCGAATCTCAAAAAAAAAAATCGAACTAATTGTTACATCAATACACCATGTCTTTACCCCAGCTTATTGAATAACTGCATGAATCACGTGTCACGCTCCAGCGGGCCCCCCATACGTTTTGTTCGGCTACTTCCCGACTCCGGCTTTCCGCTACACGGTCGCGGGTTCGACGCTTTTTACTGTAACGTCGGTGACATGTCCCAAGTATGGACACGGTAGGTAGGTACTTTTGTCATGATAAGTTCTGATAGCGAATAGTTGTAACGGTCTATTGGTCAGATTTGGGATGGGATTTATTGAATTAAGTAATAAATGTTAATAAATGGTATGGTGGTGGTTTATTGGGTTTTCTCAGGGAAAACATTATTTTCTAGTTTATTACTAAACTTTATTTATGTTATCTGACTTTTGTTATTTTTGCTCGGCTCCTAAGAGTCCTGGCGTGATGTTAAATAGCCTTCCTTAAAAATTGGGCTATGAAACGGAAAAATATTTTTTCTATAGGACTCTCTACATACAAAAAAAAAAAACAAACAAATACCTCTTTATAAAACTAGTATAGATTTGCTTCAAATGGTAATAAAGCACAAATTAACATGGCACCAAAAGAATAAATCACGTACCTATCTACATTATTTGAAATCTGTACTTACATATGCTCACAAATCTTTTCTCCAACCCCATGCCAAATTGTGACTACGTGGGCACGAAAGTATGGTGTACCAAGTTGCAATATTGCACAAAATTTTCTTAATTCCAATTTAAAATTACCCAACACGCTTACAACTCATTAAAACACCTATTCTTAAACCGCGCTGAAATTCTAAACCATACAAAATCAACTCACGATTGTCATTGTAGCGTTATCACTGCATTCAGGCGGGCGCACACTGTACCAAACTTATCCGTTGAATGGATCGTGTCAGAGCTGAATTTGTAAAGAGTAGACGTGTGTCGCATGCATCGCCACGCCTTATCTTCGCTCTTACTCAACTTCTCAACGGCCACTGAATGGCGTGCGCTGCATAACGGAACTCAGATTAGACATAGAAACTGGGAAACGTCAAAAGTGAACGGTTTTTGTTTTTAGGTGAATGTGCGGAGCGTGTGCGCTGCGGCTAAGAATAGGACCCTTGTGTTCATGTAGGTGGCGTGGGAAACGTATGAGCTATAGTAGGTAGATATCCTGCAGCATATATCATGTCGTAGGTACTTATAAAATTACAAAACGGCTTATTAATCGTGATGCTTTTGAGCTTCTTTTTTTCAAGCTGTAAGAAGCAACCATGAACATTTTCTGAATGAGCATTCAGTGTAATCCAACTAAACTACGTATGAAAACGAAAACTGGTAAATATCCAAGTCCTTCCGTATCTGTACTAACTTACATAAACGGTTTGTGAACCGTAACATAATCATATTCACGTGAATTCTGGACGTATAGTTCCGACGATGCGGTGTATAGCCATTGTTTATGAGCATGATAATTTTGATTGTCTTGGAAAACATCCAAGCTGTTATTTTTATTAATGAACATTAAAAGCTATTAGCATTCGATACTTAAGGTCCCAAAGTAAAGTTTTTGCAAGAAAAATATTAGTTGTGTATCGAAAGAAAACCTCACTGTTAAAATATCGTGGTCAAACAAGCTTCATATCTAAAAAATAATAGATCCAAATTCATCTATTCATTCATTCATTCATTCGGCTGCGAATATATAATTATAGATCCTAAAGTTTACCGAAATGTCCTGTACCGTATTTCCGGAGACCTCCACAGCTAATGTCCGTTAATTTGCAAGGCATCCAAACCGTGCACACGTCTACAAACTTTGGTGATACGACAAAAGGACGGATTTAAACCTCATTATTTAATTACCCGGCGGGAATCACACGGGGGCCCTAAGTCGCTGCTGACTCCTGAGCTAGGGCGGCCTGTCTGAAGGCTCGTCAAGGGGCAGCCTCCCGCCTTAGCCTCCGCCACGCACTCTATTAATTAGCCTCCATACACTCGCCTCGCCTCGAAACGTATTAAACTTCATACATACGCCTTGAGCTTGTGGACATCCGAAGGACTAATTACTAAAATCAATACCAATCTCACACAAAAGAAACACCGTACCTACTTATAGGATCACAACACAAATGAACGCAAAAACAAGATGGCGAAATAATTTGAATACGTAACGAATCGGAGGGTAACGCACGGTCGAGCCATTCTTTAACTTACTCTCCTACGGATAAAGAGCTAAACTTGTTTTTAAAGGATGACCGATCGTGAAAATTTATGTATCGCGGACAGCGCCGCCGGCCGGACCCCTGCAAAAAGAGCTCGCTGGGGTAGATACAGGAAGATGGCAGATGGAAGAATTATGTTCCCCGCAGGCTGATGAGGTAAATGTGATTGTGAACTTTTCGACGCTATGCAAATCGGACAAGCGAGACGATATACGTAGGTACCCACCGGATCCTGACGCGCAGATATGTCGCTTTTATTTACAAAAAGTGAATTGGCGTGTCCACAAACGCGCGGACGGAACGGGGGAGCAAGTTATTGTAAGCCAGCCAGGGCGCCTTTTTTGTTTGCTTCGCCAAGGTATATTCATAGCCGCCAACTTTATGTAAACTTCGATGAATGTTCAATGTATTCAAATTGATTCATTGATGGATGACCGGCTTGCGAAAATACTCGGCCCGAAAACATAGAAATAACAATGTAATATACTTTTCGTTGTTCTGCGTGTGGGCGCGATCGATATCCGAATCATAGCCTTGTTTAGATAGGGCTAGTGGTATTTTATTGAAATACAAATGAGTGTCGGAGGAGCTCGGCGACCCGTGCGGTGTGTGCCTCGAATAAAAGGGCCGTATTAGAATAATTTGCCTACCGAACGAGTACAATTCTTCACATGGAAAGACCTTAAATTTCACTATTTTACATAGTGGGGATTATCATATCTGTTCGGGTGTGTGTCCGTGGGCCAGCCCCTACTTTTTGTTACCCGCACCCGACCTCTATCGGGCCCTCTCTGATATATTTAGTTGTTACTTTTTGTTGCGCCGCACGTGAGAGAATTCTTAATCATTGTGAGCCTTCTATTTCGCTTTGTTGAGTGAGTTTTTCATGCGAATATCTGTTTTACCACTTGAGTTACATAAAAAACGTCAATATTGAATTTTAAGATGCAGCAAGCACCTTTACAAAGACAATTTTCCTGAAAGCTGCTGAAGCTGAAAGCCGCTATGTTAGACGGACACCCCACACACCTAACAATTTCCAGACAGTACCTCAAACTTTTGAACAAGGTATTTCAATACTACCCACCTCGATTCCGCACCTAATAATAACAAAGCAACATAACACCAATTGATAGAGGCTCACTTAACCTCCGCGTTATTATTCTTGCTAACCGAGCTGCCAGACGAAGCCCCTCAACGGAGGGACCAGGGGAGCAGAACTGATCGAAGGTGGGCGAATTAGCCCAACTCTAAAACCTCAATTAAGTCTCGTCTAGCGCGTATTCAGAACGGCCACATCCAATTATCGCGGTAGAAGCTTTGTTACGATTTTCAACTGAGTTTGCGATCGAATGTTGTTGGATCCGCTCCCGATACATTGTTTCGCCGAATGCTATGGTGAAGTTGGCAACTTCAGATTTACACCTTGATTTATATAATTGAAGGTTGCTAGTTTGTAGGATTTAATAATGTTAACACTGTATTGGTACCTACAGGTACAGGTATACAACCGGCCAAGTGCGAGTCGGACTCGCGCACCGAGGGTTCCGTACAATTACAATTTATGATGTATTAAAAAAACTATCTACTAGATCTCGTTCAAACCAATTTCCGGTGGAAGTTTACATGGTAATTGTACATCATATATTTTTTTTAGTTTTATCATTCCCTTATTTTAGAAGTTACAGGGGGGGGGGACATTTTACCACTTTGGAAGTGTCTCTCTTGCAAACTATTCAGTTTAGAAAAAAATGATATTAGAAACCTCAATATCATTTATAAAGACCTATCCATAGATACCCCACACGTATGGGTTTGATGAAAAAAACTTTTTTCCAGTTTCAGTTCTAAGTATGGGGAACCCCCAAAATTTATTGTTTTTTTTTCTATTTTTGTGTGAAAATCTTAATGCGGTTCACAGAATACATCTACTTACCAAGTTTCAACAGTATAGTTCTTATAGTTTCGGAAAAAAGTGGCTGTGACATACGGACGGACAGACAGACAGACAGACATGACGAATCCATAAGGGTTCCGTTTTAGCCATTTGGCTACGGAACCCTAAAAAGAGGGTGTGTGCTTATGACCACGCGATAGAAGTGAATACTTACGACTGGGGCCAAGTATACGCGATTGAGCGTCACCGTTCGACTGGAGCCAAGTTTACCCGATTCAGCGTCACCAACCCGAGCGTGACGGTTCAGTTTCGTTCAGCAAGAGCCCAAAGTGCGCCTAAAAAAGTTTCTCTTCAAAAACTTTACTCAAACTTTATTGACACGTTTTTTTAGAAAAATTGCAACAAGCACAAGTTAAGTTAGCCTTTGACTATAATTATGTGTATGGAGGTAACAGATGATGAAAATCCCTCTAAAATAGAACAGCATGGACCCAACCCTCTCGTAACTCAAAAACGTAACACTCTAGAATCAATGACACTTAACTTCCATACAAAACAGCTACTCATGCTCTCACAATAAGTCACCCCTTCACTTCACAGGATGATCTTCAAATTAGACGTCATAAAGACGTGTCTGCCGGCGATGACGGATGGCGGCGCGACAGTCATCGTCAAATTAACACCAGGCTAAGTGCCGAAATGTGTACACAATGCGACAAGCCAGATAGACGGGATCGGCGGAAATAATACACCCTGTAGCGGTGGCGGATGGTGTAATTAATTGCATATTATTATTGATGTCGTTTTAAATACGAAAGAGATGTTAAAGACAATTGTTGGTAGCGTTTCTGTGTTAACCTCTTTTTGGAAGACGATCCAATAAGCCAGCATCGTGGTAAATGAGTGGCTCAGTAATAACGGCCGTGGTCGTGGGGTTCGAACCCAAGTAGGCAATTAACTTTGTGTAAATTATATCATCACCACAGCTCTCAAAACGGTGAAATAAAACATCGTGAGGAAACCGGCATGTCTTAGAACCAAAAATTCGAAGACCTGTGACCATCCACCAACCACTGGGCCCGCGTGGTGGATTATCGCCCACTCACACTCACAGAAGGAGGAGGCCCGTGTCCCAGCAGTGGGAACATTACAGGCAGATTATATTATGCTATGCTTATGCTAAACCAGTATCACGCTATTCATTATAAAAATGACATTTTTAAGTGCCCTGAGTCTAAAATACGTCCGCTGCTTGTTCAAATAAATACCGGAACATTGCACATTAAACTTAAAACATTCATCCAATATTAGGGCACAGCTCATAAATTCTCATAATCTTTAAGAAATGACGTAATTGCGACATAAATCAGCCAGGACAATAAGGCATAACGAGAAATAAGGCAGTAAACAGAGGCAGGCCGAGGCGAGTGCGCCGAGCGAGCCGAGCGATCGGAGCGGACTAAATTCGGCTAAAATACTCGCAATTGTGTCTTAATTTGCTCCTTTCAAGCGCCGACCGTCTAGTGAACCAATTATCTAGCCTATAATATTGTGTATTAAATATCGCTAAATTGCCTTCGTATAAATCAGGTTCGAGTAGGAATTCGGAGAATGCTTTTACATGATGAGGTAATTTTAGTGATTAGTTAAGAGTTCGCGATTATTGTAATTAAGTACAGACAAGTCTAAAGTAAAGAAATACATAACTGGCGCATACAAATGCATTTAAAATTATTTTGAGTTTGTAGTATACCTTGTAAGGTGGAAAACGGACCACTGGCTTTTCTACTGATTACTTAGCAGAGGGGCCATTCTCTTAATTGTAAGCACGTTTACAGTCTGATCTTAGTTTCAATCTGTCAAAAATACCTCTGATTTCCCTACATTTTTAACAAGTTTTTGACATTTGTTTGTTGGCGACAAATGTCAAAAATGTAGGAAAATCAGAGGTATTTTATGACTAGATTTTGAACGTTTTAATTACGAGAATTGGCCTTATGCTATATTTTTATAAATTAAAGGACACAAAGTATACGCCAGGCAGCGGTCTCTAATTTATTGGCATAAATGAAATTTAATTTACGTAGAACTACTTTAGTAAATAGGTCTGTGGCAGAAAATAATTTAAGTAAGTACATAAATCTATTAAACGCAGGTGCCAAGGGATTATTTAATCATTAATAATAAAAGCAAAACTTTCTGAAAGAAAATGTGTGTTTGAAATGACTTGCTCATTTAGTTTAGGTACTAGCAGTAAATCTTAGAGAAAACTATTTATTTAACCCATTGTTGTCACGTACAAAGTATTAGGTGCTTGTTTAAAAAAAAACTCTACACGCTCCAAACACTCTTGGGTTTTAAAAAGTACGCATTTTCAGAAAAAAAAACCAATTGATTTGCAAATTTCACATCTTCGGCAATTAAAATATTTAATCACCTATTGATAAGCTCGAAATCATCTACTCGTATTGCCTGCCAGTCTATGTAGCATGTAATTAATTTTATTTTATTTCCCGCGTTCCCTCGGTGTTGCCATCGCGAAATTCTCCCAGTAATTGGAAAATTTATTGCAAGGTGTGCACCACGCGCCGCCATGATGTTTCACTTTCCCGCCAATGATTTATTGTCTTCCGAAACAATTTTAATTGCTACAAGTGACACAATGTAAACAACTATTCGATTAACTTAATTCAATTATTTGGAACGCTGGCAATTAATTTAAAAGCCAGCTAAGTACGGTTTGAACTTCGTATTATTGGAGAAGCGTAAGTATTTATGTACCTTTTGTTGGTTAAGAATCAAGCGATTGGTATCTTAAAGACTTTTTTAAATAGGTACGTTTTAAATTAAATCAAATTTCATCATCTGCTTTTACAATATTTGTAAATACTGTGAGCACATCACATAATTTAACTGCCACTGCTTTATTTGTAATTCTTTTTACCCTTTGTGGTAGAGTAATTTTATTCTAGGTGCATGCTCTTCACATATCTATATCATATCATCTTCATATTTCTTTATTTATATCATTTATGTGTGCAAAATATTGTAAAACATTTTAAAAGAGTAACAGTGGAGTTTCTAACCCATTCTTCTCCATACGAAACTACCTTTTGGAAGGGTTGACTAGAATAATTTTTTTTTTTTGTAAATTTGACGTTTGAAAGTGCTTTTTAAGTGCCTAATTAAACATGCACTGATTAATTACTTCTTTTGTGCCTAATTGAAATAAATGATTTGACTTTAACTAATAAAGAAAAAAGTATTTTTTCTATCTTTTTGGTGTTAAAACAAAGGTTGTTTTTGTATTTGATTTCGTTTTCGTATCTCGACATAAATCGTTGTTTTTCATGTCAACATCAAACATTAATCAAATTTTTCATCTCGTTACCACAAAAACAACTGGTTCACAGCCAACTACCTTCATAACGAACACTGACCTACCGTCAAAGCATCATCTAATAAGCTGAAACGACTCAAAAACGACTTTGAGCATACGAGCATTAGTAATTATAATTAGACCGCGCACCGACCGCAGGCGATAAGATGTGCCTCGAAGCATGAAATAAGGCTCTCTACACACGTCCTGTGAACGTGTGCTTAAGGGGGATGCTCTAGGATAGCTCGCCGTAAAATACTATTTTTTTTAAGTTTTCTGCAATTTTGCAGCTCAGTATTAGGTTGTATATATGTTGATGATTCACAACAGTTACGCATGTGTATTAATTTGATAAAAGTCATTTATATCATGAACACAACTCGCTTAGTTCAAATTGGTCGAAGACATGACTCGGTATACTTAACGTGGGTTTCTCTTTCTTTATCTTTATTTGTTCTACAATACGGTCTACAGTGTTAGTAAAAAAATAGTTTAGCCTAGGTTAGTACTTAATAACTAAAATACTCGTAGATCGGGCCAATCGGTGGTATTTCATAAAGACATCATATTTCATACCTATTATAACTTGGAGAGTTATATAGTATTTAATTATTATAATTTTAATGATTACTATAAAAAAAAAATATTCGTAACTATTGCAAATTATGTTTTAACTAACATACAACCTGACACAGAGTTGCAAATTGCTAAAAACTATAGAAAGTTTGAATTTCGCGGACTTTCTAACCGATTCCCCTTAACATGGTGGTCCATGTAAAGTCAGTGATGCGTCTCGCGTAGCTTGCCTTTGCCTTACAGAGATATTCGAGTGGATACTTAGAGGGTTTTTATGAAGGAGGGTAGTCTAATGTTTGTGATATGAAATGGTATCTCTGAATTAGAAGGATGAGTATGGGTCAGTGGATTTGTGGCTGGTTTTTTAGTGGTTAATTAGTGAGGGGCGAAGTTCTTTAAATGATTTTGTTAATTGAAATGTTTCTAGTATTTCTATGGTATTGAGCTTGGTTATAATTGATAGGATTTCCCCCTCTGTCATCTTATCTAAGACTGTTGAATGAGCTTTTATTTTATATCAAATTAATTTATTAGGATTAGAATTAATTTATTTGTAGTGTTTTTTTTTTGTGATATCTCCTTTTGTCAAATATTTGACAAATAAAAGCTGACATCGTTTCCTTGTTTCTGACCACGCTATAGCCACTTTATTCAGCATCATGTTTTCAGTCGAAAGATGTCCACAGCTGGACACAGGCCCCACCCAAGCGTCGCCATATCGCATTTTCAATGTACCTCTTTATTTATATTACCCCTGTAATTGTTCTTTCAGCGCACTTTCCACAATACCGCACGTACCTACACACATACATAAGTACAGCGAGGTACGAAGTTGGTACTGACAAACTATCTCATATCCGGGGGAGATGCATTAGTGCATCGCTCTCGGCTTCACCTAAATTGCTCCACGCCGTACTTACACTGTGTGCTAATCATAGTTTTTAGCGGGTTTTATGTTTTACCGCTATGTACTCCGTCTTTGGGCGATAAATCTTGTTTGTTTTGTGTAGCTTCCTTGCTTCTTTAGTTTGTTTGTTCATGATTATTAAAATCACCACACATAAACAGCCTATAATGTTCCCACTGCTGGGACACAGGCCTCCTCTCTTCGAGAGGGAGTAGGCTATAATCTATCACGTGGGCCCAGTGCGGGTTGGTAGATGTCACATATCTTCGAATATTTGGTTCTAGGACATGCCGTTTTTCTCACGATGTTTTCCTTCACCGTTTTGAGAGCAGTGGTGATGAAATTATTTACACAAAGTAAAGCGCCTGCCTGGGTTCGAACCCACGACCTACAACTCGTAAGTCGCGGCTGATACCACTGGGCTACAACTGCTCTAATCACCACACGATATTAAATCCATATTTTTGTTTCATTACAACTCTTCATCCATCCCTTCCTCCCAATTCTATCTGGGATCGGGTTTTCTTGTACAGCGGCGCCAGGACGGCCAGTCCTGGGTTGTCATAGGAGTTAGGTTAGGTTAGATACTGGACCAAGTAGCGGAGCTCTTCCCAGGCGATTCGTAGGGATATTCACGACTGTTTTTACTGAGAAACTATCATCTCTTCTCATTACGTGGCCGTGCCGTCTAAGCCCGCTTTATTTTAGTTTGTAATTATTGGGGCCACTCCGAAAGTTCTGTGTTTACAACTAAATTCAATAATATTTTTGATTTTAAAAGTTTGTTGGTTAATTAATAATAAGTAGTCAATTTGCCTTCCATCCTTTTCAAAATCGTGAAAAGTAACGCTTAAAAATATCAATTTTTACAACCGGTTCTTTCTTCCCGGCGCCTGGATTTGTGCCAAGTTGATGGCAAAAGGCTCGCCCCCTATAACGTGGGACTTAAATATAACTGGCGAAGGTAAGCCGCTGCTAATCCTTCGAGAAATACAGGTGTAATGTTATGCAACATACCTAAAAAATAAGTACCTTTTTAAAATTAAACTGAATCCATTCTCATCAGTACCGATTTGAGAACCTTCACGAAATATATACTTAGTACAATAATATAAGGTTCCTATAGAACTACTCATTACATGCCGTAGAGAATGGAATTAATTCCCGAGCCGGCCGCAGACTACAGCTTTTCATGTTTCACGAAGCATCTTACGTTGTTACCCGTTCAGACTATTGTTAAAGTATCGATTATTATTTGGTTTCGTTTCAACGGAGCTATTTCTGATAGTTTGAAGATGCCGATTATCCTGCGGTCGGATTTCAGAGGGGCAATTTGTGAATTTTCGTTGTACCGCTATTTAGTTTGGACGTGTACTTAGTTGCGCTTCTTAGTTGAGTATGTTTAGTAAATTAGTTTTAGTGTTGCTTTAGAGCTAATACATATAAAAATATTCCTTACGGCCCACTCCTTCTCACAGAGAAGATACCTGTGTCCCAGCAGTGGGAATATTAAAGACTGATTATGCTTCTGCTTATAAAAGTATTCGAAAATATTTCCGTGTCTTAATTTAAAGTTAAAAGTACAACTCAAATTATCGTATTTTTAAACACTGTGTCATCGTGGTTTCTTGCTCTTATCCCAATTTATTTTTAAACACTGAGTATAGTTTGTTATTTAATGAATAGATATATTATAGTTTTTAAAAGTAATGACGAATTTTGAACGTGAATAAAATTTAAATAAAGGATCAAAAACTTTTATTTATCCTAAGAAATTCCACACAAAATCGTAAAGTATATAATCTTAGTTTCTATATTTTAGTGTCTAGCCAAATATGACTCAGGCCATTGTTGCCCGGTATATCCGAAAAAAAAAAATGTTTTTCCGGTGATGGAAAAAAGGTTCAATAAGTCGGAAAATTTCTTGCAATCTTGTCGCACCGTATTAGATTCTGATTTATTCGCGTTCGAGCCTCGTGGGGTGGACGAGGCCTTTCCGTTTCGGCTATCCTACCACCATCTTAACTTGACCTTCCCTGCGTCTTGATAGCTGAGCTTGGAGAAGAAAAAACGGGAGCTTTTAATAGAGCTATAGGGGTCATAATAGATTGGTTGTGTTACATGGCCTTAGGAAACAAAGATTGTTCTATTCGGCCGATTGAGCGCACCTCCCTGTACTAACTTCCCGTTCATTTAACGCGTATCCATGCAACAAAAGGATCTCCCGCGCGAAATAACAAAACTACCAATCCTGTGTATGTGTTGAATTTAGATTTCATTTTAGTGCTTCGGCTTTATGGATATAAGGAACTACGGTCTATTTTGTCTTTCAAAAAGAACGCACTATTCAGCATACTTCGAATCTGTTGGTATTACTTTTGAATAACTTAATAACACATATGTGTTCTATAAAAAAATCTATTTTTTTACTATCTCCATAGTATGGCATGGCACACTTAGTACAACTCCTGAGAGTACTTTTTTTTTAAATGACTACATAAAATGTAAACCAGACCTACATCTTTACCATTGACCAATGAAGTATACTAAATCCCAAATCATTGTCCATTCCTCCTCGTCCAATACTATTTACATAAACACTCGAAAAGTCTAATAAAATTGCTCAATGCCCTCTATTTGCAGTATTCTTAATAATTACTTTTTCCGTTTTGTTCGAGAGACCGAGGGGCGCAGTGAAAACTGAATCCTGGTTTATTTCCCGGTCTGAGAGTCAATAAATAATAATACTAAATGCCCGATGGGTGACCAGAGGTCGATACGATGGGATACTGTCTCGGGTAATGGTTGTTTGAATGTATTTTTCGATGGTTGTTTTGTGTAGATTTTTTTACGTCTTCGCGAATGTGTTTGTGATTCTAAGGGCTGATTTTTCCAACGCCAGATAGTTTTATCCGAGGAATAATTTTGAATTTTTGACAGTTCTTCCATACATAATCTGTCAGACGTCAATTTTATTCCACGAATAAAAAGTATCTGTCGATTGCAAAATGATCTCCAAATGTTATTTTAATCTTGTCTGTAGGGGTGTATTAATGGATCATCCACAAGTGAAAATACTTCAGTGCTTCTGGCGTTGGCAGAAAGCCTCACTAACATCCAAACTGACTTACTCATCTTTTGCACGTACCAGAATTCGAGCTATCCTTGTGCAACTCAAGTTTGAATTTAGTTTTATTTGTAGAACTATGTAGTAGGAATGTTGTAGATTTAATATTTGTAACATGAATATAATTCCACTACAAATGTAAAGACGTCATAAAATTAGGTTTATTTAAAATTCAATAAGTGAACCTAGAACCTGATGTCCTAGAACCAAAAAATTGAAGGATTTTTTGGTTCTAGGACATCAAAGCGTCTGTCTGGGTTCTAACCTACGACCTTCGATTCATCAATGACCAAAAGATAAACATATTGGTTCAACAGACGTTTGCGTGGCTAATTATTTGGGGTTTATTTTGTTAGGACAAAGCACCCTCGGTTGTATGTTTGGGTCAACTCGGCTCTGCTTCATTGACTCCCATCACAATGTTGTACCTACCTCGTGACCGGTAATCATGTGGTCATTGACAATGGACATTGTCCTTTAGACTCGTTAGGTTAGGTTGGGTATGTTATTTATTTCATTATATTTATTCGGAAGAACAAACAATTACACATAATATTTTACAAATAAATAGAACATAAGGAGTTATGGGAGTCGGGCCTCTGGCTTTAGGCGCTACCGTCACCCAATATAGGCACTATGCTGGGTGACACCACATTCCGGTTCGCTACATATTTGCGTCTAGGCTCTCCTTGCGGAGCTCCACATCGCTGTCAATGCGGTGAAGCAGTCGACTGCCTCGGACACCATGGCCTATCCTGCAGCAAGAGCGCTGGACGGATGGCAAGCCACGCCAGTATTAACGACATCATCCGTCAGGCTGATGTCGTTAATACTGGCAGTCTCCGCCGGGGTGCCAGCTGTTTTAGAACCCCATGGGTTGGCACACGACGATGGAAAGAGGTCCGATGGAATGACCATAATGCCTTGGAAGTTGGGTAGGCCTGTGGTGTGGGATGCAACCTGTGTCGACACCCTCCCGCCATCCCATCTTTCTAGCACGGTGGGCTGTGCCGGGGCGGCTGCTGCAGGAGCAGAAAACCTTAAACGGCGCAAATATAACAACCTTATTGGGAGCTATATTTTTGAGCCGTTGGGGTTGAGACTCTAGGGCCTTGGGGTCCGAGTGCATATCGATTTTTTCGGGACATCGCCAAGCGGTTGGTTGACTCTTCACGTGACCAGAAGGCTGGCCTATTTTTAGCCCAAAGAACCAGCATTGCCATCCAACGTGGTAATGCTGCCAGCCTTTTGGGCACTTGACAGTGATGCGGACGAATTTTTTGATGCCCAACGAGCTCCTGCCTTTTTCTATATTTTTTCGTTTTAAATACTTGTATACCTATAATTATATATAGTATATATTAGTGTATATATTAGTATAGTATTATTAGTACATGTTGCATTGCATGCGGGTATGGACGGCTATTTGTGTTACATTTCATGTTAAGTTTTACCAATCTGTATCAGGCATAGATACAATCACATCTTTAACATCTGAATTCAGAAACCCGGTGTATTTTAATCACACTAAGCGCCTTGGCATACCTACTTTCTGAGAAACTAGAACACTGTTTTAGATGAGATTATTGTGTGAGTTATATTTAGCTCGAAGCCTCAATAGAAATGGCTGGATAAAGCATTGAATCGAGGAGCAACGAACGTCTTTGGTCTATCATATAATAGAATGGCATCAGGTGTAATAAATTATTTTATTTCCGTAAGTAGGTTAGTCCAAACAATTTTACACGTCAATACTCAATATATTTATTGCAATTTACAATGTGAACTTAGGTGGTAGGGTTTACAAGATTACTGTCGAATTTATTCCAGTTTGGTTAAGATTGATAATATAAAGACCGTTCCATTGTCTTAAATTCAAATAAATAAATAACTAGATATTTGATTTGCGAAAACAAACATTGCACAACCTAATATGCATCTGTTCCATACTCAAAATTAAAAAAGAAAATCCAAACAAGCCCAGCTGAATCCAGCCATCCTCTGAGCGACATCGCGATGAGTCGTAAAGAATAGGCGGCATCTCTGATCTCTGATGCTCTGAGCTGTCGTCTGAGCCATCTGAATCGAGCTGAATCCATTATCCTCTGCGCGACATCGCGATGAGTCGTAAAGAATAGGCGGCGCTGCCAAACTTTTCCCATGGAGGGCATAAATTGGATTCGGAAGCAGATCACGTAACGGTTAAGAGTTCACAAAACTGTGCCATAAATCGGACGCGCCGAGGTGCGCCGGAGACAAACGGCGCCGGGACCGGCCCGGGTGCGGGGCGCGGGGGAAGGGGATGCAACACTGTTATCTGCATTATTAGTGTAATGTATGAGGTATTGGGTAATTGGTTTTGTTAGTAATGGCGATGTAAACTTCCTGAAATAAATCTGTTTCCGAGTGTATTTTTGTTGATTCTCCTTAAGCCAAGAACTGAAACTCACTGCACTGTTTCTGAAAACGTTATCTATTGCAGTGGTCACTAAATCTGCTGTAAAAGTAAAAAAAATCGTTTTCATAAGATTTATCAACAAGTTTTTAGAGGATGCAGGATGGAACGAAGCGTGAATGAAAATTATTATGATCTTGAAACAACAGAAATGCAAATCGTTTTCTTTTTGTGTAGGCTTAGATGACAGGAATTAATCTGTTAGAATTATGTGTTCAGATTTAAACAATTGTTATAGATATTGTTAAAATGACATCATTACTAATTGATTACCGTTGCGTAGCTCCGTAGCAGCATCTACGGTTTGTCGTAGCGCTCAACTGTTGGCGTAGAACTGCTACGAAATTGCTACGAAAAGTGGAAATCTTTGGAATGTTGTGTTCTTCAAATGTTTACTTGTGACTTGTTACACTCTTTTTTAGTGTAATAAGACCCATCTTTTTATATATTGTTTAATAGCCTCGCAGTACCTTCTACTTTCAACTATGAGACCCCACTTATCGAACAGACTTATCTCTCTATTACTTTTAATGTGACAATCTGTAACCTTATGCCATGTTCATGTTCAATGTTCAATAAATACGCCAGCAAGGGCTGGAGGCGCCGGAGCGAGTAACGACCGTATAATTCTCTCCACCAGGTGGCGTGGCTTGTCTCACGGGGACATTAATGGCGACTAATTCATGTAAATAGCTCTTCTATCGGCCTTCGAGTTTTTTGAGACGTGTCCGCGGTGGATAAGTTATTGTCGGGATGATTGAATTTGAGAGGTGATTTTTATGAGATTTCGCAAGACGGAATGAATAGTCAATGGTTTCGCTTTTGTTAAAGTTGATGTACACGAGGCTGCCTCCTTTACAACAAGAAATAGATAAATGAAAGGTTTGTACAAGAGGGATCAAATGTATTTAAATGTTTCTTCGTTTTAATAATTGAAAACTTTATTAGAAAAAATGGACAGTTCCTTTATAAACCACTGGCTATGGGTGCACGTGCCAATGTGTGTTAGGCCACGTCTTTTTAATTGTTTTTTTTACTAATATTGTGTTTAAGTCATTGTTACTAATACTATACGGATTGTGAGTACCTACTTGTAGTCCGAAATAAAGACTTTTTTTATCCATTTCGTTATTTTAAGTGGAAGATATATGCTCGGCAGTGGACGTCTTTCGGCTGAATGATGACTATTAAGAAAATGACACAAATAAAACTTTTTATACTTATTAAACTAAACTATAATAGAAAATAGGCTAGTTTCCTAAAAAAATCTAATTAGTCCGTCAGTTAGATTATCAAAAAATATTGAACCCGTATTTTTCTTTGGTCAATTATATAAAAACGATGAAGATATCGCCTGTTAAAGTTCCGCGTGACGTCACTTGCTTGCGACACTTTTGCAAGCAAGTGGCGTCACGACCCCCCCCCCCCGTCCCAAATTTTGACGCGCTTTATCTTTATCATTTTTTGTTTGATTGACAAAAGAAAAAATACGTGTCTATTATTTTTCGATAATCTAACTGACGGACTAAATATGTATAATAATTATTTTTTTACCCAGGAAAATACCGTATTATCACTAACCTGCAAGCCCTACCATATACACGTCTCAAAATTAGTACCGTATTGTTTTCTGACCAAAACAGTCAATGTCTCAGCAATTCCATTAGTTCCCCCCAGACCACATCTTACGATGCAGGGCCTGGGGATTCCCTCCTCAGCAAACAGACTTGTTTGGTCTATATTTAGGAGGCAATCTAAGAGGCATTCAGCCTTCGTGGTGGACAGTGCAAAGGTGACAGGACCCCGTGGTCCCCACGTAGGTTTTAGGTCCCTAAGGAGTTGGGATGTATGAAGAGAGATTTGTGGATGCGGCATTTTGTAAAGACTGGTAGAGAGAGAGTGAGACCTTACGTTGACTGATAGAAATAGTCAAGGAAAAAGCGTTTCTTTTATAGAATAATTAAACAAAAGTGTAATTCTGTAGATGATTTATACATTAGAGAATCTTGGATAGAAATGAACGTAAACTCGGCTGTTATTTTGCAATCCACACACAAATAGGGCAAACAATAGTGATGAATGCAAATTTGATATCGAAGTTAAGTACATACCTTAACTTTCTGCAGTCACAAAGTCTTTTTACCACGGCGATAATGTCATCATAAAATAATTCAATAGGCACTTGACCAGTACTTTGCCTTCTCTCACACACACCATACTCGTTGTACATCTTGGTGCGCAAGGGCCACCCTCTCATTATTTACGAAGGGCCGATGGGTGAAGTGTGTGACAACCGGCACGTTCGGACGCTAACGAGACGCTTTGTGACCATCTCCACAGTCTATGGTCAACAGTTGTTGATTTTTTTAATGGACAAATTATATTTGCTCGCAAATCCCAAGAGTCGCGTGGCCGCCTCTATTGTGAAAAGTAGTTCGCCTTTTAAAGCCGTAGGGGACACGCGACGTGAACATGCGATGTGAGGTGTTTCGCCGATCGGATCGACGACGTGTTTAGAAAAGTTCCACGAGTAGTTTAAAGTCATTGAATGGTATTCAATTGAGAAAATTTATCGTCGAAAGTACACTCGTAGACGAACTTTCTAACTAATACGTCATGATTAATATCACTCCGTAAACATATAAAGCCACAGTCCTAGCTCATATGTTATCGTATCGACTCTATAAAATCAAGCAGACACTGCGAAACCGTTTTCCTCTGATTTGCTCTCACAATAGCTCATTTGTTATAACCTGATAGCGTAGCGTTATTATGGCCAAACAAATTGAGTCGAGCCTTCGCCACCTCAGACTAATGTAATTCCAGAGTGCGCGCACCCAAGAATAGATATTTAGAGTGGATTGTTTTCGACAGACCGTAATGAAACTCTGATGCCGGGGCCCAAATCAGTTTCGGAGGTGAGCCCCCGCAGGGGAGACGGACTACATTGTAATAAGACGTGGAATAACCTAAAATAAACCGGCGAGCGTAGCAATACAAAGATGGACACGGGTGGCGGTACGCGCAGAGCTCGGGCCCCTTACTGCTTAATTTGCCTACCGTAATTACTGTCCTCTCGGGTTGGGGAAGGACCCCGGGGCTCGACCCGGCCGTCTTCCAGGTTATATTGCGCTCGTGCGGGCGCCGCATGTGTGCTTAGCAAATACTACTCCCTAGTCGTTAAGTATGAATACGGGTGTGGACAAAATGTATTAGCTTAGGCTGAGATTCGGACCGTGTTTGCTCAGCGATGATAGATTTATAGTAATTGTGTTATTAACGTTATGGGATAAGGGTTTTACGGGACTTAAGTAATGAACGCTTTTACCTAACGCTTGGATTTATAGTGAATTTGCACACGTGGTGCACAGTAATCAACTGAGTAGTTGAGGCGGAGTTTGTGTTTAGGCAGCTTTATTTTAGTACTGCCCTTCGAGGTAGCTTCACAATAGCTTTAACGTAGGTATAGGTACGAGTTTTAATGTACCTTATTACGGGGAGTGCTACGTACTTATTTATTTTAAGTTACTTCTTCTCGCAGGACCGGTAACGAGTAAAAATGCAAAAACTTTTCCCAACTCATAATGATGAGGACATACTTTCTTTTGTTTTGGCGCGGGTTCCAATTGAATAAAACATTTATGTCAATGGAGTCCATTAGGATTCGACGAAGTTCGGAGTTTTTGTCCTCCGTGTGTATTGCTTGCTCCAGTGTTGCTGCCCTGCTCAATTAAGATTAAAAATAAGGCTAAATTAGGGATTTTATTTTCGACCATTAAAGAAAGTCATCGTTTTGAAGGAAGTGAACATGAACCTACCAGACAATTTGTGTTTGGGAATAATTCTTAAGCCACCACATTCAACAGAGGAATTAGTGATCACCTTTTTGTGACAAGAGGACAGTGCTGCTCAATAAAATTATATATATAAAATTCCTTTTTGAATGAGTTGCCTTTTATGAAACCCCGTATAAAGAGAGAGCGACATGAATTCAATTATGACAAATAAATTGATAAACCCAATTCCGCATAATTTAAGTGTCACAATACAAGTGTCAAGAGACAATAACACCATTCTCCGAAACATAATTAACACTTTTACGGCTGCGGCTACTGGGATCATCCCGTAATAACCTTGTTAACCCTGGCGCACCCAGTGAGTTGGCTAGCCTTTTAACAACCGTGTACATGGACATTAATCCGAAAGCTATCGGCCATTGTCCTTTTCACACTTGGAGATATAACTATCTTTTGTTTCGCGCGTCTCTAAGGGTCCAGTCCGGGGACCCGTGCCTTTTAGTGTGAGGTTTTCGCTCGCCTTAACGAAGGGAAGAGCAAAGGTCGTCATTAGGGCAAGCGCGGTGTAAACAAGGTCCGAAATGCCCGCTAATGGGCAATTCGTGCGTCCTTCTCGAGGTGACCCCAGGTCCGTCTCAGGCCAGCGCCGTAAATGGGCTTTTAATTGCAATTTTGATAGAGCGCGCCCGGATTAGTTGTGTTGTGTACGTATTAGTGTGCAGTGGGTTATGGAATACTGATTGGAAGGTTTGTCCATTTATTATGCTGAGGTAGTCAATATTAAACCTATTAGTTTTGGTTCCCGTTAAGACTACATCCCAAGTCTTCCTGTAGCTAAATGAAGATGAATTAAGGTAGGTGGGATGAGAAGAATTAAAAGAAAATTAATTGAATCTATATCAATTTGTATCAACCTACGTATCAATAGCGATCTAACTCTACTCATGGATACTTCTACCCCCAAAATCTAAGTCACCCACTGCCTTATCCAGTACACTATTTGTAATCAATCGTTATTCTAGCCGCAGCATCGCGTCACCGCAGCATGTCGCGACTCGCGACAAACGCGTGTCGCGGCGGGCACCCGTTCTTGTTCGGATGTGAAATTTAATTTCCGTTGTGCGGGAATCTGTCAGCGGGGAAGGGGGGAAGGGGTGGCCGCGAAGAAATATGCCCCGCTCTAAACTTTGTCAATTTGTTTGTGAAGCGAAATTAACTCGATCCAATCTGCGGTTCTCGCGACCCGCGGCATGATACGACATCGGAACGCGTCATATTTCCTTTGGTAGGAAAGGTGAGGACTGACGGGCTCGCTGTTGTAAAAAATAATTTTCGAAAGGCAAATTGATGTTAACAAGTTATGAGCGAGATGTTTTCTTAAAAATTGTTTGGCCTTGTTTTGTACAGTTCCTAAATAATAAATGTGTAGATATTTTTAGCAAAGGGTTCATTAAAGAAAATATCAAAGCTCATTAAGACTCGTGTTCGTCGTCATTTCGAAAATTCGACCAAATTTAACCAAATTTAAGTTTCTCGGACGATCGTCGACAGCAAATTCAAATGAGGGAAAGTCCTTTGATAGTACAAAGTGATATCCATCTGCTAAAACAAAAATCAAACCTACAGCCGATGATGTTGCCTTCTGCATACCACAGTTAAAACCCTTCATCACAGTCTTAAATAAATTAATAAAGTTTAAAAATGTATAACATAAAGGTGGGTATCCACGTAACGAACGGTCCGTGGTTAAGTAAAAATTCGCATTCGCAACTTCGTTATCCGTATCACAGGGCGCGTCCCTTGAGAATGCTTTATTAAAATATATTGTGCACATGCCTTCATTTTCACATCCCTAGGTAAGAGTGGTGGGTGGAGGTTATGTTGCATGAGCGAAGCGATTGGTAGTCTTCAACGTATGTTACATTTAATATTAAAGTTATACATTATTTGTATTGGAAATGACAATCAAATATTGACTTACTTATTACTTAATACACCATTTTAATTGCATAATGAATTAAGTAAAGGATTGTCACATGCCTTTTGTGATGAAAATAATCCATGTACTTTTTCATTCTCATTTACCCAGTTTTCTTTTACTTTGACGAATACTTCTAATTTACACAAAGATACACCTAGTACACTTATATCGCTGCCTCTCACCACCATAACCCCACCTTAACCTACAAATAAATTAGTTATGCCCAATATTTTCACCCTGAATGTTATTCGAACTCAGTACCTACATATACGCGGAAATTGGGAGGCATATTTATCAGATATTTACCTATCTGAGAGGTTCTTTCTTATTCT